>OY728143.1:1107114109-1117114109 GCA_963277665.1 Viscum album | reverse complement strand
TTAGTGATGAATCTCATGTTCGTGGGAATTCAGGAGAATTTCCCAAGAAAGATCTATTATGATTTAAACATTCAAATCCAAACATTCTAATTTACATGTTATTATGCAAAGGATGGGTTTCATTGTAGATTCATACAACTCAGGTCAATGAAATGTCATGAATGCAATGAATGATAAAAAACTGGACAAAAAAATATAAATTTCAGTAGATCTATTCATTTATATCATAAATGGGGGATTAAAAATTTTTGGATCCTTCCCAAAGATTTGATAAAAAAAATAGAAATCAATGATTGAACTAGAATAAGATTCAATTTAATGAGATGGTAAAGTTGGAAAGAGTTTGACATGAAGTGTTGATTGAGCACCGATGTATCCTTTTCCCCACATCTTCTATTTTTTCCCAAGAGTAAAGAGTATCTATAAAAGTACAAAGAACTTGAGATATTTTTTGAGTGGTTTCTAATGATGATGATGATATTGAAAGGTCATAATTTTATTGATCTAATATCTTCTCAAATATCTCTATTTGTGTGGTCAAAACCTCCATCTTAGCATGAAACTCATATATGAACTGATGGCTATGTTTTAATTCCTATGATTCTTCTATAATCAGTTCATCTAGGGGAGTCCCATTGGTATAATCATGCAAGACCCTCTTACTGGTGTCCAACTATTTTGACATCAAGTAGATTTTTCACATTATTTCATATAATGTGTAGTAGTCAAATCCACCCACCCCAACTAATGAAATATCTGGAGAAGCCATTCTTCTTGGTCACAATACATTCCTAGATGAGTATCAGTAATCAGAGTGTGAATCTAACGCCATACTATCCTATTCTATCACTGATCCTCTATAGCTTTTGGATTAGGTATTCTAGAAGGGGGAACAACTAACTGGGCTGGTGAGGAAGAAAGATAAGAAGAATCCCCATGTACTCTTACCTCAAAAGAAGTATCATATATCTCTTATATATAAGGACCAACTTCCACAAAAAAAATTACCACACTGATGGGATGGTCACAACTAGGATGAAGATGCTTCCTTAAATACTCTCTGAAATCATGAATTTACTCTATATTTGCTACAATTAGGGGGCCAGTGAGGTAAATGGTTTCTCAACTTGACAAACTAGTCTATTCATCAAACCACTCAAATATGCTTCTACCCAATCTAGGGAATAATCATAAGAAAGGGAGGTAGGGGTTCAAATAGGTGGAAATATCACCTCATCATTGGTATCCTCATGCGCCAATATTATCTAGAACTAGAGAATAATCTCATGATGTCACTTTCCTCGCACTCTATCCAAGGGTAGAGGGGAAGGAATTTTTAGGAAAATGAATGTTTGAGGGAACTGATAAGGGGTATACTGCTAAAAAACTATCAGGTTATCCATCTTATCCTAAAGAACTCCATCCAAAGGGAGATGTTGTATGTCCATTCATCAAGTGAGCCTCTTCCATTATCAATAATCAGCTCTGTCAGAGCTCGATAAGGAGTGAAATCAAATTGATCAGATCAGATCATCATATCAGCAAACTCATCACAACCTAATTTCATGTCATAAACCTAGTAAATGTATAGAAACCTAGAGATAAATAAGGGACCAAGGATCCCAGTGGTGTTGTGGTATCCTTAATAGTGGAAATGCTCCCCTATCCATCCAAATAAAAATTAGAAATGACCATTGATCTTATAAGGTATATTTCCCTTCTAAATGTGGACCATGATCTAGTAATTTTGTTCAAGAGTTGGTACCACCATATTGAGAGGCTTTCCCTCTCATATCCATGTGGTCATTTCCATCATTCTGACCTCGATTCTTGAGCAGGCATCCCTAGCCAGAAAAATCCACCCAGTTAGGTACATGAACATGAAACCTACCAGCCTTAGGCCCAATGATATCTCATCCCTAAACCGATAGCCCAATGAGGTATGATCTCTAGCTTCCAAGATAGTCCATTATGAAATGACGATGTCATGGACCTGTCAGGAAGGGCACTGATGAGGGAATATAGCAATCTTTCGATCCCCTCTACAGTAGAGGGAAACATTCATCCAATCTTTAAAATAGATGAGTGATCATATAGTCAAATCCTTTATTAACTTATCCTTAAATGTGTTGATAATGTCCCTCACCAATATTGGATTTTTTGGGGTCATCCTAGACATCCGTAGCAGGAAGAAATTCGTATTAAATTCTCCCAAGGATAGATAACATGCTTGTTATATAGATATCACAGAGACTGATTCCTACTTCAACATGAGAAAAATTCAATGATTTGGTGCCATGGAACCAATTTCTAAACAATTATCTGATAATATCCTACTGGTGTTAGACAATGGACAATGAAACCCATATTGCTTCATAATGATGGCTAGTGTGTAACTAGTCAGAAAATTCTAAGAAGCTCTGCCTAACCCAAAATGGTCATTCCCATTCATCTGAAAAATTAACCCTAGGGTGAAAATCCCATTTTAACCCCAAACATTTCCCGGGTTCTTCAATGAAGAGAAAAATATGCTTTAGTTGCATTGAATTCTGGGCTAGTGGAAAATATCATAGCTGTCTGGACCCAGAGGGGAGTTCTCCAACTTATAGGAAAATCCTTGGTATTGTCTTATGATCATATTTCCATCCCCAAAAACTTTCATCTAAATGAAATCAAGTTAAGTTGAAACCCTAAAATTTGTATGTTTTTAGTCAGGAGTGGGGATATAAATATCATCATGTAGGCCAAATCTGTATAGAATAACCCGATGTGATAAAGGATAGTCCTGGAGTTCAGAAAAAATAAGATTTTTTAGAACCACATTTTGATAGAACACAAGATACTGATGGTCATCATTGTAGTTCCTAGATATCATGACTTTCTAAATATCCTTGGAGTAAGAACTATAATGAGATCAATAATCCATTTGAACAAAAATTTAGTGGCATATTTTAGACAAGAAAAAACAAAATCTTGTTAAAAAGAAATGTGTAAATTTGAAATCATCATATAGATCAAATGAACCATAAGGGGTTTCATGATCATATAACTTGATATAGTTATTTAAATTCACCCCATGAAGATCTATTATTCCAAATAAACCCACAAGATATCTAGTAACTGCCTGACCAGTCATGAGACTCATTGTTGGGAAAAAATCCCACAAGCTAACATTGAATCATTTTTGGGTTGAATGTGTTTGTTGAAAAAGAGGGATTTCATGGTCAGTTGTCATGTTATAGAGAAATTGTTGACAATATCTATTGATATAAAACAATGACAAAGTAATGGAAGTTTTGGAGGTGGTACAAAAATAATGTATACATGGTGGCACTATTTTCTAGTGTTTTCCAAATTTTGGGGTCCCAAATTAGAGAATGGAGAAAAGTGTTTTTGTAAAAGGGTGTTACATGAAAGTGTTAAGGAGTACTTTAATGTTTCATTACAAGAAGTTTTCCAGATCAGAACATAAAAATATGGAAAAGGAAGTAAGAGCGTGCAAGTTATGGAGCTAAGCGAAAGGTGAGGTTGTGAGAATGTGAGATCTGTGCACTCAGGGAATAATCTGTGCACCTTTAACACAAGGTTTCCAAAATTCCTATAAGTAGGTGGATACCCCTTCATTGTGAGTAAAGGTCAACACTTAGATAAAATCGAAGCTCTAGTCACACAAGTTGTGGGATCGTTCAAGTGGTGAGTTGCGTTGAAGATGAACACCAGAAGGGACTTGTATGAAAATAGTGATTTAGGCATAAAAACTGTGTTTCATGTAAGTATTGATTAGTGCACAAATTTTTTTTCATAAAAAAGGAAACCCTTGTTCCCCATTCATAGAGTAGAATTCAATTCAACCAATGTTTGTCTGAAAGATTGATGTTTCCTAGTACATCTATGGTAAAGTGGTATTCATCAGTGGATGAAAGTGGGACATCAATAGAGAATCTACATACAGTGGAGGATGAATTCATTAAAGATAATGAAGGGACCTATATCTCTATAAAATATGAGTGAATCTCTTCCAAGAGAAGTGAGTAAAGGAAGAGGAATAATGTGATTATCTCTACTCAAAGCGATCCAAACAAAAATAAATAGGGAGTGACCCTTGAGAATGAAGTGAGCATGCCTTAAATCTTGTAAAGGAAATGATCTTAGTCATAGAAGTGATCTAGACCAAGCATCATTATTGAAACTGGGACTTAGTAAATTTGGTTCAATCGGAACATTGTCATTGTATTCTCCATAGATGTATCCCAATGAGGGTGAACCAATTAAAAATATTTGTGTCCTTATGCATACTTTATTTATTTAATTTCATTTAATTATCATCATATAAAATTAGAAAGGACACAATCAACAGTAACATTAAATATCATGAGAAGTGACCCTTATAATAAAGAGGTCACGATCCAGTGGGGTGGGAAGAAGTATAAAAACAATATCCCTACCTTGACCCCCCCACCTATCAGGGTATCTAGGCCCCTTTTGGACCTAACAATTTGTATCAGAGGGAAGGTTTCTTTAATCAGATTTGTTTTCACCGACATCGTTCAGTCAATTATTTATGTTTAAAATTCAGTATTCTCTTATATTGTTCTTCCATGGAAAAGAGATTAATACCAAAGAAGAGGAATAAGTATGTTGGAATTCCTCAGTTTGTAAGTTTATGTGGAGAGAGTGTGATTCAGTTAAATGAAACCAAAAACATACTAAAGAAAGACCTGAATGAATCAGATAGTGAATCTATTCACTCATTAAATTATGTTGAAGGAATGGACAAAGAATATGATATTACAAGTGATTTTTGAGATACTGATGATGAATAAATTGAAATAATACCAAATGTATAAGTTTTCAACAAAATAAAGGAATTAGCTCATATATTAGCTAAAGAAAATAAATCTAAAGATATCAAGAACCAATTGTACGAAATTGAAGTCAACAAGTTTAAAGGTTTAAATAAAATACTTCAATAAGTGGATATTGATCTGATGGAGAAGAATGATTCCCAAGATAAAAAACTAAAAAAGATGTCTACCAAGATAGAAATACTCAAATATGATGAAAAGAATAAATTCATAATCTCAAAGCCATGAATGATGATCTTGCTGCACAACTATCTAAACTAGTTTAAGAGAATCAAAGGCTACCACAAGAGAATTTATATTATGCTGATTCTATTACTCTGAAATAATTTGACATAAAGGGGAAAATTAACACTGTGGATAAGCTCACCCAAGAATTGTAAGATGATAAGATTAGTAGTAATAATATCAAGAGAGAAATTTATTCAAAACTTGAATCAGGGTATATTAAGATTCAATAACTGGTAGAAGAGCTATAATTAGTTAAGAAAGAAGTGGATAAATCTAATTCTAAAGGAAAACATAAATTAAAGAATTATTTTCACTTACTATTTTATTATAATGTGGTAGGTGATGATGAAATGAAAAGAAAATATGATATTTCTGATGAGAAATAAGAACATAATTTCTCATCTCAAATGCCATATAGTTAAGAAAAATCCGGTATTGGATACGATGAATCCTCTCCCATGCATGACAAAATGAGAGTTGTGAATAGTTCTAGAAATAAGAAAAATCATATAGATATTGGAAACATACCTAAAAAAGATTTTATAGGAAGTAATGATAGCATATTATATTTCTGTGGGATTCATGTTCATACATAAAGTTTCTGTTCACAGACTTTGGAATATATTTTATGTTGTGAATATAGAAATATTTATAAATCCAAGAACAAGATGAATCATCTTGAGAAATCAAAGAGAAGAGTCTCTCAGAAGAAAGTATCCAGGAATTTATACTATTGTGGAATAATGGTACACACCAGGAGTATTTTTCTAGAATCCCAATATCTCAATGTTAGAAGAAAAACTCATGCTATATCAATATCTCAATTGAGAAATTATGAAACGAGGTATGTTCTTAATGGGAGATTCTTTATATGATCTAATCATGGGTATTTGATAAGATATTTCATCAAGAACAAATAAGGGAAGGAAAAGGAACCCATAAGGATATTATAAAGACCCAAAAATTCCGAGTAATTTTTTTAAAATTATTTGGGATTATTACAAGTCTGTGAAAATTGACGGCATGTGATTCGGAGGCCTGGGGTTCTCAGAATGGAATTTTGAACTTTTTTTAATGTACATTCTGTAAACGTATGGGTGGAGATTTCTAACTTTTTAACCGGTGCTTGGAATTGAAATATGAGAGAACCGTTGAATCTGCAACACTGGGATTCACTTAAGGGAAGCTTCACTTCAACCACAGTAGGTCTGGAGAAAAATATAAATTTTTGGACTTTTAAAAGAATAATAATATAACATGTTATCATTATTTTATTTTTCTCTAGTGGTTGAGCTATGGTGGTAGGACCACTGTGTTTTCAAACCATTTAATGGCTTCAGTCTTCATTATTTGTGACCGCACTGTTGGGAATTGAGAGGTTCATTGATTAAATAACCACATTAATTCTTTGGTGAATTACTCACCCTTTTCCCCCTCTATTTAAATGGAGCTTGGGTTGGAGTTTTGGAGATGGATTATTCATGTGAGTAACCTCTGATGAAGTGATGCAACGTCTTCCACCGACATGGAACGGAAGCTTGGAAGTCATTAGAGGGATCGAAACGGGAACAAATATCGCTGGTGGATTCATCAAAGTGCGGATTCTCCTTCCACCATTGTGACGAATCCAGTGATTCTCAATGCAGGGTTTTATGTTTGGAATGGGGTTTATCATTATATTAATGTGATGTATAATTTACTCCCACCTACTATGATGTTAATGCGGAGGGCGAGGGCCAAACGAACAAGGATTAGATCCTCCGCTACTTCGTTCTTATTGCATTCATCAGGGGAAAAACTTTCCAACTCATCAGAATCTAGAATCTAGGAGCCACACAGTGATGGATACATCCTGGGAGTCCTGAAGGTAGGAGTGGAAAAGAAAATGAACCATCGGAGCTTACCTAGTGTCTTACAGAAGATTTTTCCGTTATGGAAGCTCCAGAAACTGGCACCCACAGGATAAGGTGGCTGTCGGTGATCATCAGCCGTAGAGAAGGGTGGTGCTACTTGGGGTCACAGCGGTTGGACAGGTGGCCAGAAATGGCCAGCCACAGAGATGGGAGGCGGTGCGCCGTCACGTGCCGCAGTGAGACATGCTTCAACTCGAACCCGTGATGAAGGTAGGGACCCACTCCCTATTGGTCTCGTAGGTGACGAGGTAGCACCATGTGGTGCCACCAATTAAAAGATCTGAATGTCTCTTTGAGCCATTCGAGATCGAGGGGAGGGTCGCGGCTTGAAGCCACAGTGGAGGCGTAAGGGGAACAGCTCCAAGAGGGACCCACCGATAAGTAGGAAGGAGATGAACAACTCCTTTGATCCATTCGGTAGGCAGACCTCAAGACCCCCGTGTGGGTCACACCAACCGTCGGGCTTAGCCTCCATAGCCCAGCCCAGCTGAGGCAGGTCGGGCCGACCTAGGATGGTTCAAGGCAGGTTGGGTTAGCCTAGGTTGGGTCGGTCCAACCGGGCCAGACAAGACCTGAACCCCTCTCAGGCCTAGAAACACTTAAAAGGCTGTATCTTGCGAACCAGACGTCCATTTGAAAAACTGTCTATAGCATTGGGATCCTTAGAGAGAGAATGTCCTTTTGAGATACTCCATGAGAGTTTTGGAGAAATTTAGAGTATGTATGGGTTGGATCGACCCTGAATCCAACCAGACCCTTGGCACTAAATGCCAATAACTTACAGACCGGGGAATCTGTTTGATACGTCGTCTGTTGCATTAGAACCCTTATGACGTGGAATTTCATCGGGTTACTTATTCATAGGACATCATTCCAGTTGAAATATGACTGATGGCTTGAGGAGTGGTTTCTTCTAGAATCGAGCATACTATGAGCGGACATCCAGTGGCTGGCTGTGATGTGGAGGTTGTAGATAGATCATTCAAAGGTCAGTACCAAGCGATCCGGTGTGGGTCAGAATATAGAGATACTCTGTGGATCGTCACCTAGCAAGACTTTGTGGATCAGAACCTAAAGAACCTATGTGGATTAGCATTCTAGCAACCCTATATGGATCAGCAATGCACGAACCAACAAGGACCAGCCTTAGAGTGTCCTGTCGTGGATCGGTGACATACCGATCCTATGTGGGTCAGATTCTATGTGGGTCTTATGGGGGTTATTTCATATCGATCCTAGGCAGTTTAGATCCTTTGTGGGTCAGCGGGGGTTAGTACTTATCGATCCTATGTGGTTCAGACTCCGTATGGTCAGCAGTAGTGCCTCTTGACAGAATAAGATGATCAAGCTTATGACTAATAATCTATACTTCTATACTTTAGTTATACCTGGTTTTGAGATGAGTCTTTTTTTGTGCTCTGTGATTGAGATCATGCTTGTGTTTTTCCTTTGTGGAATTATGAGAGACCTTCGGGGGTCTCGGGGTCCCTATTGGGTATTGTTATACTCACTCGTACATGGGATTCGCCCACACCTTGTTGTGTCTTGTGCAGAAAACAGACAGCCTTGATTGAGACTCAGAGAGCTTGGACTTGACTGTGGATGGTGGTGACGATTGACGTGGAGAGATAAAGAGACAGGTTATACCTACCATTCAAGTAGGATCCTCGGTGGACGATCTTAGGAGCCATTTTATTTTTTAAGTTGTAGTTGTATATTTTAGTTGGGCTTGTATTTCGGCCCCTTTAATTTCTATACACACCTTTACTAATACAATTTTAATTTTTGGTTGCATCTTATTTGTGTTCTTGGACTGTGTGTTTGTACAGGTTTAAAGGAAATTCCTTCCCATTTTAGGGATACACCTTTCTGGTGCCTGTCACCAACCCCTGGCCTATGGAAGAAGGGATTGGGGAAGTCACATCACGGGCCCCGGGGGAAGGGTCATGACAAAGTGGTATCAAAGGAGTCAGTTCTATTGAAGAACTAGGACTCTGATCTTTCCAATGGATTGATAGTGATAAGTGTTTTGTGTGTGGTTTTCAGTTCTAGGAGTCCAATGTTGGTACGACGGCCGATGTATCCATACACCAGGACCCTTAATTTTGATTTCCGACTTAGTGAATGGAAACACTAATTGCGTTTATTTTGGAAATGTTTTACTTTTAATCTATTTTTATTCACCTCACCTGGTATAAATTATTGACTGTGGAGAACCTTTTTCTTTTCAGGATGCTTCTGCGTAGACAACCAACTAGGATTCCTAAGAGAGTACACGATGACGGCCCACCGAGTGACGAGGCTTTGGTGTCGGGCTTTCTTACTATGTTAGCACCTTCGGGTGGTATACTGGCACCACCACATCCTGTTGGGTAGCAGTTCCCACCATCCCCACTGGCTAATAGTGCACAACAATTGAGCAAATTTCATGAGTTCAAGTGGCAGAGGCCTATGAGGTTTTGAGACGAGACAAATCCCCATTCCACTAAGGATAGGTTGGAGGTTGTGGCGAGATTTTTCTGCTTAGTTGGGACACCAGTAGAGCAGATAGTGATCCTAGATGATATTCTTTTCTTAGGCTAGGCAGGCAGATGGTGGAGCCTAATACTCCATACACATGACGAGGTGACCCTCACCCTGGATGGACTTTGAGAGCCTCTTCAGGGAGAAGTTTTTACCATCGACACTACGCTTTATGCGTATTCAGTAGCTCATGTACTTATAGCAAGGAATCCTGACAATAGACCAATACTCGGCGAGATTCACTGACCTATCACACTACTCTAACAACATGGTACGAGACCCATTATTCGGGGCCCAGACCTTTGAGCAAGGTCTCCGGTGAGAGATAATAGCGTCAATGATATCGCTGAACATCCCGACATAAGATGGAGTGCTTGAGCGAGCATTGTTGGTGGAGAGCTTCTTAGCTGAGCAGGCACCGATGGTGAGAGCCATCACTGGATGACAGGTAACCGAGTCATCTGCAAAAGGTAGTAGGTAGATGATACAGAGGCCCAAGAAGGTCAGAACCTCTATTGGATGACCCTGGGATGCAAGGTTGAAGGTGTGGAGCTTGCGAGGTAGAGGAGGTTAGTAGGGAGGAAGTCTGTGCTTCACATGCGGTGGGAAAAGCTACATGGATCGCAACTGCCTGACACTCCATACTGATAATCTGTATATGGTCGAGGGACTGCTGAGGCATAGGTAGATATTCGAGCAAGGGGGTCCACATGGCAGCAGACGTGGGAGAGGAGAAGTTCATGCAACAAGCGGTGGGTGGTGATTTGAGGTTCTACCATCACCACTACTAGTAGGTCCACCCCAACAATAGGAAGCAGGTGGACATGGGAGATCTCAACTATAGGTGGAAGAGGCCTATAACCACGACACTCCAGAGATGATTAGAGGTACCATATGTGTCTATTACACCCTAGCTATAGTACTTATAGACATAAGTGTCAGTCACTCCTTCATTTACATGGAACTCGTTCATAGATCGGAGATTTTGATGGAGTTGTTGGCTCGATCCTTGTGGTTAGAGACTCCTATAGGAGAATATTCGATGATAACTCACTGGTGCAGGTAGTGTGAGCTCATTCTTTGAGGAGAGATATTTGGATATGATCTCTTAGTAGCAGTGTCGAGGCCTTACGACGTCATCTTGGGTATGGACTGACTATCCATAGTCCATGCTCAGATCGACTATTTTAGTCGCAAAGTGTGGTGTGTCAGCGAGGATGGGATCAGGTTTATGTTCACCAGTGAGGAGAAAACCTTTTCAGTATAGGATGGACTATCTTAGAGGAGGGTGAAGCCGATTAATCATCAGTTGGCTTGCCTCACCCTTAGAGAAGTGTACGTGAGGAGTTTGAGTTATCCTGTAGTGGTGGACCAATATGCTGATGTATTCCCTGATGATGTTCTGGGACTACCTCCTCGTAGAGAGGTAGACTTTCACATTGACATGTACCCTAGGACATAACCATTATCTACACCAACATATCAGATGGCTCCCGTGGAGCTTCATGAGATGAGGGTACAGTTGGGGGACTTGTAGATAAAGGGGTTCGTAAGGCCCAGTGTTTCTCCATGGCCATCCCTAATCTTGTTCTCCGAGAAGGCATATGGATTTCGAAGGCTTTGTATGGACTATCAATGCCTGAACTAGGTGACCATGAAGAACAAGTATCCTCTGATGAGGATAGATGATATCTTCTACTAGCTAAAGGGAGCTTGTTGGTTTACAAAGATAGACCTCAGATTAGGTTATCATCATCTCAGGGTATGAGAAAAGGACGTACCGAGACAACCATTAGGTGTTGGTATGATCATTTTGAATTCTTGGTGATTCCTTTCGGTGTAACCAATGCTAAGGAAGTGTTCATGGGACACATGAGCAAGATATTCCTTCCATAAATCGATCACTTCATGGGGGTCTTCCTCGATGACATCTTGATATACTTGGAAATGGAGGAGGAGCATGCCACACACCTAAAGATAGTTCTAGATACACTCTGAGAGAACTAGATTTAAGGAAAGCTCTCGAAGTGCCAGTTCTGGATATGGGAAGTCCAATTCCAGAGGCACGTTATCTCAGAGGCCGGAGTTACTGTGGATCCAGTGAAGATAGAGGCAGTGATTACTTGGGAGCCACCTAGGAGTGTGACCAAGGTGTGGGGTTTCTTGAGATTGGATGGGTACTACCAGAGGTTTTTACCTGACCTCTCTAGGGTAGTGGCACCTTTGTTAGCTTTGATGAAAAAGGTCAGACTTTCTTGTGGATAGAGAAGTAATTGCAGGGTTTTTAGGATCTGAGGAAGATATTGACTAGTGCCCTCATCATGAGGCTACTAGAAGAGGGCATTGGGTATGTAGTATACTATGATGCATCAGTGATTGAACTAGGTTTTTCCTAATGTAGGAGCAAGTGATGATTGCCTAAGGCTCACGGTAGTTGATATAGCATGAGAAGAACTATGCTACCCATGATAAGGAGTTAGCGGCATTGGTCTTCATGCTGAAGATTTGGCGGAACTACTTGATGGGTGAACGGTTTACTATTTACTCTGATCACATGAGTCACATGTATATCTTCTCAAATAAGGACCTGAACCCGAGACAACAATGATGGATATAGTTTTTCCAGGACTATAACTTCGAGATAGTCTATACTTCTAGGAAGGGGAACGTAGTAGTAGACGCACTCAGTAGAAGGTCTGGTCTATAGTTGACGAGTGAGGCGATAGAGAAGCTATATGCATTTCAGATATCCTTCATAGATAGAGATGGATTAGCTTACCTCTAGTCTATGATTTTCACTCCCTCACTTCTTCAGCGAGTTTGTGAGGAACAACTTGAGGATGTTTACAGTGAGGCCCGACATGCTCAGATATCCTCAGGGAAGGCTCCTAAAGTATTTTCTAAAGGTGGGGAGTACGTCGTTCTCTTCAAAGGATGCACCATGGTACTAGTGATACTTTGGGAGGAGGTGTTGAGGGAGTTCCATACATCCCCTTTAGCAGTACATCCTCGAGTGGAGAAGATGTACCAGGACATTCGACATCAGTATTGGTGGCCAGGGATAAAGAAAGTGGTGGCAGAGTTCGTATTGCGATGCCTCACTTTTCGGTAAGTGAAGGTTTGGCATTAGGTACCAGTAGGCTTAGCGCAGCCACTAGAGGTACCAGAGTGGAAGTGGGATGGTATCTCCATGGACTTCGTGAAAGGGGTACCATGTACGTATATGGTCCATGATTCTATCTAGGTGATCATTGACGGACTCACCAAGTCGGACCACTTTCTACCCATCCGAGAGTAAGGATTAGTAGAGGGATTAGGATGCCTCTATGTGTTGGAGATTGTGAAACTACACGTGGTGACATCAATGGTCATCTTGGATTGTGACACACGTTTTACATCCTACTTGTTGAATAGATTGCAGGAGGCATTTGGGACTCAGCTACGCTTGAGCACCGCCTTCCATCCTCAGACAAATGGTCAGGCAGAGCAGACTATATAGACACTCGAGGACATGCTTCATGATTGTGTCCTCACTTTTTTCCATGGTTGGGAGGACCACCTACCCCTGGGTAATTTCGCATACAACAACATTTATCACTTCACCACCGACATGGATCCATTTGAGTCCTTGTATGGGAGACCATACAGATAACCTCTATACTGGACAGACCGAAGGGAGTCAGCACTTATGGGTCTAGAGTTGGTATAGTCTACCACATAGGTGCAGATAATCCAGGAGAAGATGAAGACTACATAGATCCAGAATAATTCTTATGCTGATAGAAGATGGAGACCCTTGGAGTTTGAGGAGGGAGACCATGTCTTCCTATGGGTCTCACCCCGATGAGGATTGTGGAGGTTTGGCTGGGGAGGCAAGCTATATCCGAGGTTCATCGGACCCTTCCAGATCCTCACCAGAGTAGGCGAGGTGGCTTACCATCTTGCTCTTCCCCCTCAGATGCACCGAGTTTATAATGTTTTCCATGTGTCATATCTGAGGAGATACGTTCATGACCCATCACACATTATCGATTGGGGAGATCTAGACATCGACGATGGGGTGATGTTTGAATAGAACCTATTAGAGATAGAGTATCAAAAGGAGCAGGTCCTTTATTGGCGGTCAATTCCTCTGGTACAAGTTTATTGGAAACACGAGAATCTATTGAAGATCACATGGGAGCGGGAGGCTTAGATATGTGCTCAGTACCCCCATTTGTTCCCCTAGTCTGGTTTTTGTTTTTGGGGATGAAAACCCCTAAGGTGGGGAGAATGTAAGGAACCAAAAATTCAAAGTAAGTTTTTATTAAATTATTTGGGATTATTATAATTATATAAAAATTGACGTCGTGTGATTCCAATTCCCATTGTTCCGAGAAGGGTATTTTGAAAAAAATTAGGTACATTTAGTAAACGTACGGGCAATGTTTCATAACTTTTGAACCATTACTCAGAATTCAAATCTGAGAGCACCATTGAATCTGAAACACTAGGATTTGATTAAGGGAAGCTTCACTTTGACCATAGTAGGTCAGGAGAAAAAGATACATTTTCGAACTTTTAAAAGAATAATAAAATAACCTGTAATCATTATTTTATTTTTCTCCAGTGGTTGAGCGGTGGTGGCAGGACCACTGTGTTTTCAAGACATTTAATTTATTGAATCTATTTTATTTTTAACTGCACCATTGAGAATTGAGAAGTTCATGAATTAATGAACATCATTAATTCCTTGGTGCATTACACACCCATTTCCCCTTCCATTTAAATGGAGATCGGGTTGGATTTTTGGATACAACTTCTTCAAATGAGGAACCTATGACGAAGTGATGTGATGCCTTCCACTGATGGGGAAAAAAGGTTGGACTTCATTAGAGAGATCAAACTGGGAACGATGAACGTCAACGGCTTCATCAAAGCGTGGATTCTCCTTCCACCACTACGACGACTCCAACAATTCATGAGGTAGGGGTTTATGTTCAGAGTGGGGTTTATCATTATATTAATGTGATGTATAATTTAATCTCACATGTTATATTGCTAACTCAAAGGGAGTGGGAAAACGGACAAGGCATGAACCCTCTGTCGCTTCGTTCTTGTCGCGTTCTTTGGGGGACAAACATCCAACTCGTCAGAATCTGGAATTTGGGAGCTGCGCAGCGACGTCAGCATCCTGGGAGGTCCGAAGGCATGAGAGGAAAATAAAATGTACCACTGGAGCTCACCTGGTGGAACATGGAAGATTCCTTGGAATGGCACTCGTGTGGCGGTGTCGGCAGACTAAGGTGGCGGCCGGCGCTCGCCGCCCACGGAGGAGGGTGGCGCCATGGCGTTCAGACTGGCGGCCAGAAACATCCAGCCGCGGACATGAGAGGCAGTGTTCCTTTGCCTACAAAGGTGATACAGGCTGCGGCTCGAATCCACGATGAAGGCAGGGACCCACCCCCTGCGGGTCCCACAGGTGACGAGGGGGCGCAACTTGGTGCCACCAATTAAAAGAGCCAAACATCTCTTTGAGCCGTTCGAGGTCGAGGGGGGGGGACGTGACTTGAAGCTGTGGAAGAGGTGCAAGGGAACCCGCTCCCAGTGGGTCCCATGGACTAGAAAGCGGAACCACCTGGTGACACTAATAAAATAGATGAATAGATACTTTAAGTTGTTCGACAGGCAGAACGCGCAACCCCCACGCGGGTCGCGCCGGCCAGCAGGCCGCACCGCCACAACCTAGCCCAGCCATGGTGGGAAGGACCGGCCCAGGCAAGTTCGGGATGGGTTGGGTAGGCCCAGGCTAGGTTGAACTAGCCGAGGCTAGGTTGGGTAGGGTCATACTAGACCCGGACCCCTCTCGGGCCCAAAAACTCTTAGAAGGTAGTATATTGCGAACTGGACGTCCGTTTGACAAACCGTCTGTGGCATTAGGATCCTTGGAGAGAGGAAGTCCTTTTGATATACTCCAAGAATGTTTTGGAGAAATCTATAGTATGACTGGGTTGGATTGACCCTGAATCCAACCAGTCCCTAGGCACAAAAATGTCAATAACTTACAGACCATGCATCTGGTTGATGCATCATCTGTTGCATTGGAACCTTTATGACATGGCGGTTAATCGGGCTACTTTTTTTTTCAGACTTCATTCTAGTTGAAATACGACTGATGGATTGAGGAGAGGTTTCTCTTAGAATCAAGCATACTATGAGAAGACATCCAGTGGAAGGCTATGAGGTGGTGGTTGGAGACAGATCATATAGAGGTTAGTACTGAGCAATCCTGTGTGGGTCAAAACCTGGTGATCTTGTGTGGCTTAGCACCTAGCGATCCTGTGTGGATCAACACCTAGCGATCCTCTATGGATCAACAACTAGTGAACCTGTGTGGATCAGAACCTAGTGACCCTGTGTGGATCATCATTCTAGAGATCCTTTGTGTATCAACAGTGCGCAATCCAATGAGGACAAGCCTTAGAACGTCCCATCGTAGATCAGTGACATAGCGATCCTGTGTGGGTCAGATCCTGTGTGTGACTTGTGGGGGTTAGTACCTATCGATCTTGGGCGGGTCAGATCTTGTGTGGGTCAATAGGTGTTAGTACTTATCGATCATGTGTATGACATAATCCGTATGGTCAACAACAATTCCTCTTAATAGAATAAGATGATCAAGCTTATGACTAATAATCTATATTTATGTACTTTAGTTATACATGGTTTTGATATGAGTCTTTTTTATTTGTTCTCTGTGATTGAGATCATGCTTGTGGTTTTCCATTGTGGAATTTTGAGAGACCTTCGTGGGTCTCAAGGTCCCTACTGGGTATTGTTATACTCACCCTGCACGGGCTTCACCCGCACCTTTTTGTTTCTTGTGCCGATAAAGGACAACCTTGACTAAGACTTAGGGATCTAGGACCTAATGGTGGACGGTGGTGACGATTGACATGGAGAGTTGTGGAGACGATTTACCTACCCTTAAGGTAGGATCCTCAGTGGATGATCTCATGATTCTTTTTCTCTTTTCAGTTGTAGTTGTATCTTGCAGTTGGGCATGTATTCTGACCCCTTTACTTTTTGTACACACCTTTACTACTGCAGTTTTAATTCGTGGTCGTGTCTTTTTGTGTTCTTGGACTGTGTGTTTTTACAGGTTTAAAGACAATATCTTCCCATTTTAGGGATACACCTTTCTGGTTCTAGTCGCCAACCCCTGGCCTACGGAAGGCTGGCTTGGGGTAGTCACAACACAGGCCCCGGGGGACAACATGATAGATATCCTCAACACTAGAAGTGTATAATGAAAAATAATACATTGGAAGAAAATATAATAAGTTGAAAAATCAGCTTATAGCCTCAGGGAAATCATAAGGAGGTCAATAAAAGGTGTATCAATCACCTCCTCTATTACACTCAACATAAATCTATAAGAAAGAATGTGAAAAAACCTAGAAGAAAAAGCGAGGAGATGCTCTAGTTGTGACTAAGATGGATCTAAATTCACTAGAAGACTTATCCCCAACAGGATAGGGTGGCATGACTCAGATAACAGATAAAAGAAAAATGAATAAAGAATTCCTTGAAAAATTAACATGTCATTCTACATGGAGAGAAGTGAATTCAATAGAAAGATCCCTCCAATGGAGAAATAATAAAGAGAATACGACAAGTGGAAATATTCCTACTCAAATAAAGAGTCATGAAAAATTTCATATTGGTGGATCATCAAAGAAGGAATTTCAAAATAATGGGTTTAAACCCGAAATTGTGAAAAGGCCAAGCCTAGAGAACCTAAATATCGTAAGAAGACCCAGTATGTGGGTAAATAATGCTTAGTCATATGGTCCTAATAGTTGAAGTTAGTTGGGTAGTTGGAAGAAGCATAAAAATAGTACAGTTCTTTGCAAGAAAGTATCAAAGTGTTTATCAATCATAATATACCACAATCATCGTCTGGAGGATTCTAGTGGTACCCCACTTCTTATGTGTATACATGTTATTAACTGATGTTTATGTGTTTCATGTTCAAGGGGAGATACGATCCAAGGGGAAGTGGAATTAAAAGATATAGAATAGTGATGTGATGTGATCCATAATTTCAACTAATTCAAATCAATCACAAGAGATGAACAATTAATCTAGAGGAATTCCTTGAAAATAGTTAATGGTTTATGTATTTTTTAAATTCATGGAAGTAATTGAACACAATGGACCATTATATTGTTATTGAATTTATCTCTTGTTTCTCACACTGAGTTCTGAATTAGTGAGGTTTTATTGATGGCTCATTAAAAAGTGCCACATGAGAATAAATGATGCAGGAGAAGATGAATGGTTGTGGGTCTAAATAGTGTTTCCAACAACAGGAAGTGTTGCACATCATAGGATAATCTCTCTATCTCCTAATCATATTCAAGATCTCAATGGGATATAGAGTACGAAAGTTCATGTTATATAACATCAAGAAGAATGGTTGGGGGAGAAGCAACAAAACCCATGTATTTCATGATTATCTTTTTTTCTCTAACAATATGGTATCAACTAACAGTTTTCAAGATTCTAATAAGATGTGAGAGAATGTCAACAATGTTTCAACGCGAGGCTGAAAAATTAGATGAAAGTAATTATTTCATTGTAGTAGAGAATGAATATAATATTTAACAGAATAGTGAACAATTTCCTTATGACGACAATGAGGAGGTAAGAAACTCAGGGTGAGTAGAAGTGTAAAATAATGATTCAAATGAAGATAATGATGATGATAATGAAGAAGTCAAATCTATATTAGCATGAAAACCAAATATTTGAGATGAAATTGATAGGAAGAACATCATTTGTGATCTGGCAGTGCCAGTTCAAGCATGAAGAATTATGTCATTACAGCATGCATCCATCTTATCATAGGTATTGCCAAAATGTTTTGAAGAATTTTCTAGTGATGAGAACTAGGTTTAGGCTACGAATGAAGAGCTTGACCAGATTGAGAAGAATGATACATGGGGGATTGTTTTGAGGCCAACAGATAAGAATTTCATTGGGACAAAATTGGTCTTTCACAACTAGTTGAATGAAGATGGTGTTGTGATTCGAAACAAAACATGAATGGTGTGAAAATGGTACTCACAGATATAGGGTATCGATGTTGATGAAAAAAATTAACCTATTTCAAGGCTAGGGACAATCAGATTATTCTTTTTCCATAGCAATGTAAATAAAGTTCAATGTTTTCCAGATGGATTTTGAGTCATCATTTCTAAATGGAGTTCTGGAATAATAAGTTTACATTAAATAGCTTGATGGTTTTCTCATTCATGGATATTGAAGAAAAGTTTTTTGGCTAAAGAAGGAATTATATGGGTTGGAGCAGGCCCCAAGAGCATGGTATTCACGACTAGATTAGTTTTTGAAGAATATTAGTTTCCACTGTGGTGGAGTTTATTATAGTCTATATGTGAACAATGACACTAATCAAAGGATAATTGTGTTTGTGATGCAAGGAAAGATTGTCATATTTATTTCTCAATCTAAATATGCCATGGTGGTTTTGAGAAGGTTTGGAATGGATAATTCCAAGGAGATAACGACTCTGGTGGCTACTCGGATGAAACTATCATGGGATGATGAAGGAAAAGCAGTTAATGTCACAAAATACAATAATATCATTGGAATTCTATTATAATTAATAGTAATAATATTGGATATTGTTTATTACACATGTAAATATGTTATTTATCAAAGAAATCCCAAATAAATCCACACGCTTGAAATAAAAAAGAATACTTTGGTATATCAAGATCATTTTGGATTTCGGTTTGATGTATAATGAAAAATATTATCAAGAGTTACTGAGATATACAGATTCACATTGGTTTGGATTAGAAAATGATAGGAAATCAATTTCAGGAGGTGATTTCTATCTAGGTGGATTTTGTATTTATTTACTAAGAAAGAAACAAGATTTCATTTCATTGAGCACTATAGAATCTGAGTATATTTAGGCTAATCAAGCATGCATGCAGTTATTGGGGATGAAGCTTCATCTTAATGATATGAGAGTTGAAGTGAAGTCTCTGATCGGATTCCATTTCAATAATTCAAGTGTTATGAATATTTGAAAAAATCCATTACATCACTCAAGGACAAAGCACATTCAAATCAAGTGTCATTTTTTTAAGGAGAAGGTGGAGAAAGGTATTGTGAAGTTGTATTATGTGCATATAGAACAATAGGTTGTGGACATTCTTACAAAGGACATACCCAAAGAAGAATTTTAATGGAATCAACTGGATCTTAGAGTTCATTCGACTCCCAACACTTAAAAAAGTGTGGATGTGTGACCCTCTCCCCCTCAGGTATGGTGTGTTTTTTCTAATGTATGGATCTGTGTTCTTTACCCTATTGTTGACCACAATGACATGAAATTCGGGTTCATTATTGAAGTTACCCTAGGGTTGACAGATAAATGGGGAGAAATTGTGGCTATAAAATGGAGTATATTTCTTATTCAAGTCACAAAGAGAAACTGATAGGTGGAGCAGTGAGATTGGGGGGAAGCAAGATAGGGGAGTTTTAAATCTAACGATGCTAAAGGTGATCGATCAAAGGTTATATATCATGACAGATGGAGTTTATGATTAATGAAGTTGAGAGGTTTTATGCTAAAGGTGATCAATACAAAGATTATATATCATGACTGATGGAGTTCTTGATGAATTATGTTGAGAGGTTTTATAATGAAGTGATTCATTGATGATCGTTTCATATTAATATTTTTTCTCACGCTGAGAACGAATCGTGTAGGATTAGAGTATTTATTTATTAAATATTTTATTGTTATTATAATGGTAATAAGGGAATGGTGGTAGAATATGGAATAAGCTTTAATGAAACATCAAAATGTGAAGAGTTGTCTACCAAACCAAAGGGGGGACTATTGGGAAAACAATTCCTCCGGTTAACATTGAATCATTTTTGGGTGGATTGTGTTTATTGGAAAAGTGGGTTTCCATGGTTAGTTTTCGAGTTCCTAAGATATTTTTTGACAATATATGTTGAAAAAAAAACCATGATAAAAGAATATATGTTCTGGAGTCGGTACAAAAAAAACATATACATGGTGGATCGATTCTCTAGTGTTTGCCAAATTTTTGGGTCCAAAATTGGAGAATGGAGAAAGGTGTTTTATGGAAAAAGGAAGTTAGGGCGCACAAGTTATGGAGCTATGTAAAAGGTGAGGTTGCACGAACATGAGAGTTGTGTGCTCGGGGGAGATGTTTCACAAAAGTTGTGTTCCAGAAGAGAGTTGCATTCGAATAGTGAGTTGGGTATAAAAAGGGTGTGTCATGAATGTATTGAGTAGTGCACAAGTTTTCTTTGTGAAAAATCCAACACTTTCACACTATTCTTAAAATAGAATACAAGTCAACCTAAGGTTGTGTGAAACTTTGAATTTTCACTGTACATATGTAGTAAAGTGGTATTCATTAGTGGATGAAAGTGAGACATAAACAAAGCATCTACATACATTGGATTATATATTCATTAGATATAATGAAGGGACCTACAGGTCCATAAACTATGATTGGATCCCATCTAAGAGCAGTGAGAAAAGGAAGAGGAACATAGTGATCATTTCCATAAGAAATGAGCCAGAGAAAGATACATATGTATTGACCATTGGGAATGAAGTGATAAGATGCTAAATATTATAAAGGAAGTGTGTCTGGGCATATAAGTGATCTAGACTGAACATCATTATTGAAAGTGAGACTTAGTGAATTTGTTAAAATAGGCACATTAACATTGTATAATCCTTAGATATAGCCTAGTGAGGATGAACCATGTAAAAATATATGTGTCCTTTTTCTATCTTTATTGCTTTACTTTCAACAAATTATCATCAGATAAAATTTGAAAGGACGCGATCAACATTAACCTTAAAGATCATAAGAAGTGACCCTTTTAACAAATATGTCAAGATCCAGTGGGGAAAGAAGAATCCTAAAAGGAATATCCATACCCTAATTCACCCCCCCTTAGGGTATCTTGGCCCATTTTGGACCTAACACTTATGATCTCGTTACCATTACATTGTCACACACTTCACATAATAGTAAAGTGGTCATGAGACTAAAATATAGGATCTAGAAAACTGTGTAAAGACAACCATAAAATTCCATAACAAAGTTTATAATAATTACCTAAGATATATTTATTGTTTTTTCAAACATGTTCTTGGAAAAAAAGTGTTGAAAAATAGTTCTCTCAAAATGATCTTGCGGATAGGTCTCATGATAGGTTCTCCCAAGTGGTCTTATGAAGAAGTCACCTGACAAAGGAAAATCACAAGATCTCTGGGAGTTAGATTGTTCGGTGAATAAGCCTCCATCCATTCCATTATTTATTGGGTCATATGAAGAATACCAATGGTTTCCCAAAATATCAAACATTCCCCAGAAACTAATTGGAGGTAGCATAAAATAATTAGGCTGGAATTTACCTTCCTCATAACTGATCACCTGTACCTGTGGGCATCACTCATGAGGAGGGAATTTTTTTACATGATCCAAATGAGCATAAAAAAATCTATAAGGGAATAAATACCTAAAATATGGGTATTATTTTCTACTCAATGAAAAGGAAGAACAAGGTAGAAAAAACTCATGGATTTCATAAACCTACAAAGGATATGAGATCACATGACCTTCAAAAGGTCGTATGAATGGGTCAAGCACAGTGAAAGACCTTCTTCATATGATGCAGACCCCCTAGGAAAATCCTCTTGTTCTTTTGATGGTTTCCAAGACATTCACTGATCATCCAAATGCTTTAAAATGAACTCCTCTTCATCACGCGACTTGTATATTGGCATATTCCTAACAATCTTCCAAAACCCTTTCAAAATAAAGGGTAAAAATTTTTAGACGGAAGAGGCCTTATGCGGCCGTAAAACTTCATGTGATGTACCCATGTGGTTCACAAGAAACCATAGAATCCCTAGAGAAATGTCTACCTTATCACTCAAGATCATGTTGGTATTTCACCTTCACCATATGAAGGGTCTCAAACATTCAACTATGTGTTTATACTACCATCTCCAGATAAAAATAGAAGGGTTCCATATCAATTCTCACATATCAACACAGGACCCTTTACTAGTCACAAAATGAATAATAAAATAGAGAGAATGATTTTCCATGACAACACTTATATAAATTTTAGAGATTCCTATCCATTGTAAAATAAACACGGAAATAAATGAGGAAATTATGGGTGATTCTTAAAGAATGAGATACGCTATCCTTTATACGAATAGGGATATAAGCTTTAAAGAATCAACAATTATCATGTGGGGGCCCCTCAACAAGACATAATGGTCCTGATAAACCCCTCGACATTTAAACACAATCTTGTGGAGGCCCCATAACAATCCACCTTTATCTCATGGATTGTATTAGACATGCCACCTTTTTCTCATCGAAGACCCCAGACATGTCATCTCAAATCGCACAAAAACCTCCCAACATGCATCGTGATCTCATGAAAGACCCTAGAAATATTATTCTAACCTTGTAAAATACACTTAAAATAACCACATGGATAGAAAATACCCCTTTTATTGGACATAATCAAATAAATTGGGTGCTAATTGGATAGTCTTGTAGTCATTGAAAATCATATGACGTCCCATGGATGACCCATGATAATATATTATTAAGATAATGACACAAAATCTCTCCACCGAATCAATATAGAATACCTAAGATACACGCTTCACAAGGTGATTTGTATTTAGGGTGGAGAGGCCTATAACTTCTTTCCCCTTTGCACAAAAATTTAACTACACATTGGTTCATCCAGGAATCCATGAATGATCGCATATGGAGCATACTTCTCAGAGTGTCCAATATCATGATAAAAAAGGTTTTAAAATAAGATAAAATATATGTAACAACCTGAGGTGTCATGAGGCATGCGTAATCACTTTGCATGATCACTAAACAACGCATGATGTACTTATGGCGTGTCATCCATTTTATGTGATGGAGGTTCATCATATCTATTGAATCACTCAAAAACTAAACAAGCTAACACTGGAATAATATAAATCACTTTTTCAATAAAATCTAGAATAAAGACTAAAATAGAGGAGACATATGTCAAGAAAATATGCACTGATCCTCATACGCTTCACATGAATCACCCATATTTTGAAGAAACATGGATACATGCCTCTAAAATCATGAAACACTCCCTTGAAATAGCATTTGGATCATGCAATGTCCTCCATAAATGTCCTGCAAGTTAGAAAATGCCCTTAGGGAATTACACCTAAGTCTTTTTAATCCTTCTAGGCTCTCCATATAAATCTTTCAATGTCCTCAAATAGGTCCCCCTAATTATGTGACAATCCCAGTGTGTGTAAGTTAGGTATTGTGGTGGTCTCTAGACTTACTAGCCATATCATTTGACACCATCCAAATTTGTCAAGAAGGTTTTGTGATGACACCAAGACATGTCATCCAGATCATGTGTAACTCTCCAAACATGTTCACCTAGATTATGCAAATTCATTTAGGAAAAGTTAGATAGGTCTTTCAATGTCCTCCAGATTGGTCAGCTTTAATCATGTGATGTCCTTTGGACATTCCATTCAGATTATGTCACTTCCCTTGGTCGAGAAAACTAGATCATGCTATTGTCTTTGAAAATGTCTACAATACAACAAAAAACGTCCAGATATCCTCTGAAATGTCTAGTATTTAATTAATACATGTCATGAAGACAATCAAGAAAGTAGGGAAGACAATTAGACTAGGTCAAGCGAGTGTCCCATGACATGATAATCTTGTCCAGTGCGCATATTATCACAGCCTTAGTGTGTATGATTTGACCAATAGAATGATATGATTACCTTTATATTAGGGTATTCTCAATGTGTAGACCTTGATCAGTTGCATGATATGAATACCTATATATTAGTGCATCCTCAATGTGTAATCCCTGATATGTGGCATGATATGACATCCTCCATATTAGGGAAACTTTAGTGTGTAATCCCCAATCAGACTGAACTATTAGATCTCTAATTTATTCCATTACTATGATATGTAGGATTCTTTCCTAAGTCTTAAGGTCCATCCCAAAAACATATAAGGGTAACCTCAATGTGTAAGACCCAACCAAAAAGAACTATGAGAACTCTTATTCTTTTAATAACCAGGATACGTAGGATTCCTTCCTATGGGCCGAGCTCAAATGGGAATCCACTTCAGTGTAATTCCCCTCATGTCTTTGAAATTTTAGTCATCATGACCTAATCATTCTTATGGGTTGATTGTTCTACCTCATCCATCAGCTGACTGCTATGTCAATTGTATTATGGGACCTATAATTCCTACATTTCCCAGGATATATAGGATGCTTTACTAAGTCCTGAGCTCCATATTAAACATCTAAAGGGGTTTCCTTGTACATAAGTCCCATATCCATTTGCAGTGAGACAAATTATTTACTATCCCTTATTTATCACATCAAACATAGCTCATGTGGGCGTATATAGTTGCAATGGTCATATAATTTTCATTATAGATCTCAACTATCTAGGGTAGACTCATTGTGTAAACCCTGATTAGTTTAATTGTATGACTACATGTATTCAAGCGAAACCACATTGAGTAAATTTCCAATAGTGTTACTGAACTATGATAACTCTGATTAATTCAATAACTAGAATATGTAGGATACCCCTTCAAGTCTTGAGATCAAATACCTGGTGCCTATGTTCCCTGATATATGTCCTTTATACATGATGTTAAACTGCACATGATTAACAAACTATGTGGGTTTTGATTCCTGTTAAAAAAAGGATATGTAGGACTCCTCGTGTTGGCTCAATACCAACCTCTAAATATTTATCACATCCTCGGATTACAAAAAATTATAGAGTAACTGGTTATGCAACTTAAATATAAAAGAAGAAACCTACTAAGGGTAAGTGGATGAAGAACTTCCCATACATACAGATGAACTCATTAATATACTTATCCACCTTAACGCATTCATGGGGGACCATGCTCAGTTATAAGTGTGGGGGAGGGAACCCACATATGGAACCCCATTTTTTCATTTCCTTATCATTACCAAGGATGACATTTTTTTCTTTTGGGTTTTCTAAAGAACTGTTATAGGTTCCAGACATGTTTATCAACTAGATAGAAATGAATTTTGGGGAAATATGTTTGTAATTACTGATATTTCTATATTGATAAACTCATTTTTGATATGAATAAACATTGTAACACTTGGGAAGAAACCTTTAGATATTCATTCATAAAATAGTTTTTTAAAAAATGAAAATTGTGATGGAGTAGTTTAAATTATAGAACTGATTAAAATGGAAATAAATTTATGCATAAAGGGGGGTGAAGTATAAAAATTGTTAATGTTTCACTAGTGGTTATTACACAGTCTTAATTTCATGAACTCTTGAATTCCTCCCTAGATTCATCATGATTAGATGTGAAAAATTCCGCACAATTTTGATACTAGTAGCATGCACTATAGGGTCCAAATGCATCTAATTTCCATCCTAATCTCCCGGTTGGTGCTAAAACTTCTAATCAATTCTATTGATAATAAAATACCATCTAAATACATTTTAGGCTATAAAACCATGACAATTTATCCAAATAACAAATTCCAATAAGATTAAAAGATCAGAAACTCCATATACACATCAGTACATCAAACTCCCCCACACTTGATCTATTGCTTGTCCTCAAAAAAATTCCTAGACAATCATCTCAAAAGAGTTAACAAAGAAATAGGTAGAAATGTCACAAGTTAGATCAACTAAATGAATATTTATTTTGAATTAATTATTATTAAAATTCCTACATGAATTCTTCATGACTCACCAATCTTTGAAATTAGCCAACAAAGCAAGCTTAATTCAAAACCCCCAAATATTCATTCCTAAATAATTGTTGTTTAAAACTAAAATAGTCTATCTTAATTCAATGAAATTTACAACCTCCATTTCCATATCATAATACACTTAGGTTTTTTAAGAATAGATTTCATCATCCCCAAATGGCAGGATATAACTTTTATAGGTCACACAAACTCATTAATATCGTCTCTACGCCGTGGTGTAATCTGTTTTCCCACCACCACCTTACATGTATGGGTATAATGGTGTAAATAATAACTATATATGGTTATTATAACATGATACTAATTCTGAGATATTATATCATCCACTCTAATTCCATTCAATAATTATTGGAATGATATCATCGCTCGTGCGTACGTACGGATTACCGTCTCCACGACGCAATGAGATTCATTCTAAAGTTAACCATTAAAGAATGATTATAAAGTATATATAATAAATAATCATGAAATATATGAAATATTAATGATACTATATTTATGTATATGTTATTTACTTACTTCTGTTCAATTTATTAAGGAAACAAAAACATCGTTCATGCGTACGTACGACCTACAATATCCATGAACAATGTATTTCTTTCCATTTATAGATGTATTATATATATGTATAATCTGAATATATATTATATATAAATCAAGTTTTATCCAAGATTTCTTATACGTAAGTATTTACTGGGGTTATATTTTCCATCCATATCCATAAAATGTTTTTCATAAAGTGTTTAATATTATTCCATGTATGTTTAAAGTCATGTTTACCCCTCTTTTACTTTTACTTTGTGTTATGGAAGGAATCTTTCTTTTGTTTACTATACGTGGTACTTTTTGACTTTTCTGTTAAAAGTATGAGGATAGTGTTTTTTAACTTATGCGGCATGAATGAATTTTTACGGTTTCATAATGCCTTATTTTCATGAAGCTTACTCTACAAAATTTCCTGATTATTTTCAAAAAAACCCTTTCCTTTTAAAATTTCATGGAATTTTGTGAAAAGAAAATGATTTTGGAGAAGAAAGGATATTTTCCTCAAGAATTCATTTCAAGTGTTTTGTCAAAACTATTTTCCATCTAAGATGAAATTATTTATTATGATTATGTTTCAAGTATAATGTCTCTATTATTTAAATGGTTTTATTCTTCTTATGATGAAATGATATCCATTTGTTTTATATGGATTATGTTTATGAAACCAATTTTATTCTTTGGGTTATGATGAATGATTTATGTTTATTTTGTGGCACAAGTAAGAATAATTTCATTATGAGATGGGTGGGACCTATATCTACAATGCATTGGGTAAAGATTTATATCTCATGAGATAGACATGGATGGAATGGAAAGTGAATCCGGTTTAGTAATACAGGGATGAAACGACAATTAAACCCAGTTCAGTAATGGACTTTGTCCACTATAATGGTCTTGGCAGCAATGCCTTTGCTACTATGGAAATCATAACATGTGCTTAATGGTTTTCCACAATTACATATTTTTTTCCCATGTTATTTATCATGATTAATGTTCCTTTATGATCTATGCCTTATGCACTGCCAAGATTTATGTCATTACTCATGATTTTGACGTTTTATGTTCATGTTTTTACATTCAAATGTGTATGGATTGTTTTTAAGTTCTCCATGTTTACCCTTACTGAGCATTTGAGATCACCATTTTTATGTTTTCTTTTCCCCAGGATATAAAGAATGGTTTTGGGTGACAAAAAAAGGGAAAGATCTTTATGGGAGATGTTGAAGATCGTTCACCATGATTAGAAGATTGTGTTCAAAGTTTCCAAATACACTAAACTATTATGGTCCTTGAGTGTCTGTTTTTGTTATGTATTAAGTATTCCGCAAAAGTAATGTAATTTCCAAGTACTCACTACTGGAAATACAATGTTTCCCAATGGTTCAGAACCATTGGGAAAGGCCTTCTAACCGTTGGTATATCATATACCAACGGTTCTGAGAATTGTAGGGAAGTAAGCCGTTGGGAAAGGTTTTCCCAACGGTTTACAGGCAACCGTTGGCATATGCTGGGAAAATCAAATATAATACAACGGTTCGGGAAAACCGTTGGGAAAAACTATCCAAATGGTTTGGCCAGAACTGTTGGGAAATCCCAATAGTCGACAATTATCCCAACAGTTCTGGAAAACCGTTGGGATAGTGTTTCTCCATGGATCCTTTTCCCAACGGTTCTAAACCATTGGGAAAACATCAATTTACAAACGGTTCAATGAACCGTTGGTAAATAGAGGAGCTCTAGGATATGCCAATGGTTTAAAACCATTGGCATACCCTGCACAGTAGCCTCCCAGCAGGCAGCCTGGCAGACTGCCTGCAATTCCTGCAATTTGAACCAGGGGCCTCATTGGGGCTCATTTTGAGCTCATTTTCAATCCAATAATTGTACCTGCAATAAAATAAGACATACATATACAACATATACAATTAAGAACAAATTCATACACAACATATTCAATTAAGAACAAATCCATACACATTTAATATATAATACATCCTAAAACTATACACATTCATAATTATATTAGAATTCATAACGTAATTATAAACATACATAATTCATTTAGAATTCAATTTCAAATTTAGATGAAAATTATATGTCGAATCCGGAATTCAATTCATAATTTGATCGGTTTTTTCTATACCAAATATTTTTACCTCAAATGATTCCATTTTAAACAAAATACATACACCTGGAGTGATACCGGCCACACCGCTCCTCGGATTGAGGCCGGGTTGACTCGTACACGTCACATACGACCCATGGATCTTTGTGCTAAAGTATCGAGACAGTCTGAGTGCCTTTGGTTGGTTTTCCGTATGTCAGTTGATGCTTTTCACTTAAAATGGCATCCTTTTGAAACAAAATACGGACAATTTGAGTGGTTCCAGCCACACCGCGTCTCCGATTGATGCGGGGTTGATTCGTACACGTCACATATGACCCATGGATCGTTCTCCTGAAGTTTCAACGGAAACTGAATCCGTTTGGTCGGTTTTCCATATGTACTTAAAATGGTGTCCGTTTTAAACAAAAGAGAGCCACTTAGACTGATCCCAGCCACACCATGATTCGGATTCATCCCGGGTTAGCTCATACACGTCACATATGACCCATGGATCGTTGGGATAAATTATCAACAGATTCGGAATGCGTTTGGTCCGTTTTCCGTATGCCAGTTTTTCTTTTCACTTATAATCCTGTCCATTTTAAATAAAAGAGACACAGTTAGAGCGGTGTCGGCCACACCGCTCCTCGTATTGATGCAGGATTGACTCGTACATGTCACATATGACCCATGGATCTTTGTACTAAAGTATTGACATAGTCCGAATGCCTTTGGTCGGTTTTCCTTATGTCAGTTGATGCTTTTCACTTAAAATGACATCCTTTTGAAACAAAAGACGGACACTTTGAGTGGTGCCAGCCACACCGCATCTCCGATTGAGGCAGGGTTGATTCGTACACGTCACATATGACCCATGGATCGTTCTCCTAATGTTTCAATGGAAACCGAATACGTTTGGTCGGTTTTCCGTATGTACTTAAAATGGTGTCCGTTTTAAACAAAAGAGAGTCACTTAGACTGATCCTGGCCACACCGCGACTCGGATTCATCCCGGGTTGGCTCGTACACGTCACATATGACCCATGGATTGTTGGGATAAATTATCAACAGATTCAGAATGCGTTTGGTCAGTTTTCCGTATGCCAGTTGTTCTTTTCACTTATAATCCTGTCCATTTTAAACAAAAGAGACATTGTTAGAGCGGTGTCGGCCACACTGCTCCTCATATTGATGCGGGATTGACTCATACATGTCACATACGACCCATGGATCTTTTTTCTAAAGTATCGACACAGTCCAAATTCCTTTGGTCGGTTTTCCGTATGTCAGTTGATGCTTTTCACTTAAAATGACGTCCTTTTGAAACAAAAGACGGACACTTTGAGTGGTGTCGGCCACATTGCCTCTCCGATTGAGGCAGGGTTGATTCTTACAGGTCACATATGACCCATGGATCGTTCTCCTAAAGTTTCAACGGAAACCGAATCCGTTTGGTCGGTTTTCCGTATGTACTTAAAATGGTGCCCGTTTTAAACAAAAGAGAGCCACTTAGACTGATCCCAGCCACTCCGCAACTCGGATTCATCCCGGGTTTGCTCGTACACGTCACATATGACCCATGTATCGTTGGGATAAATTATCAATAGATTCGGAATGTGTTTGGTCAGTTTTCCGTATGCGAGTTGTTCATTTCACTTATAATCCTGTCCATTTTAAACAAAAGAGACACAGTTAGAGCGGTGTCGGCCACACCGCTCCTCGGATTGATACGGGATTGACTCGTACATGTCACATAAGACCCATGGATCTTTTTTATAAAGTATCGACACAGTCTGAATGCCTTTGGTCAGTTTTCCGTATGTTAGTTGATGTTTTTCACATAAAATGACGTCTTTTTGAAACAAAAGACAGACACTTTGAGTGGTTCCGGCCACACCGCGTCTCTGATTGAGGCGAGGTTCATTCGTACACGTCACATATGACCCATGGATCGTTCTCCTAAAGTTTCAACGGAAACCGAATCCGTTTGGTCAGTTTTCCGTATGTACTTAAAATGGTGTCCGTTTTAAACAAAAGAGAGTCACTTAGACTGATTCCGGCCACACCGCGACTTGGATTCATCCCGGGTTGGCTCGTACACGTCACATATGACCCATGGATTTTTGGGATAAATTATCAACAGATTCGGAATCTGTTTGGTCGGTTTTCTGTATGCCAGTTGTTCTTTTCACTTATAATCCTGTCCATTTTAAACAAAAGAGACATAGTTAGAGCGGTGTCGGCCACACCGCTCCTCGGATTGATGCGGGATTGACTCGTACACGTCACATACTACTCATGGATATTTGTGCTAAAGTATTGACATAGTCCAAATGCCTTTGGTCGGTTTTCCGTATGTCAGATGATGCTTTTCACTTAAAATGGCGTCCTTTTGAAACAAAAGACGGACACTTTGAGTGGTTCCGGCCACACCGCGTCTCCAATTGAGTTGGGGTTGATTCGTACACGTCACATATGACCCATGGATCGTTCTCCTAAAGTTTCAACGGAAACTGAATCCGTTTGGTTGGTTTTCCGTATTTACTTAAAATGGTGTCCATTTTAAACAAAAGAGAGCCACTTAGACTGATCCCGGCCACACCGCGGCTCAGATTTATCCCGGGTTGGCTCGCACACGTCACATATGACCCATGGATCGTTGGGATAAATTATCAACAGATTCGGAATGCGTTTGGTCGGTTTTCCGTATGCCAGTTGTTCTTTTCACTTATAATCCTGTCCATTTTAAACAAAAGAGACACAGTTAGAGCGGTGTCGGCCACACCATTCCTCGGATTGATGCAGGATTGACTCGTACATGTCACATACGACCCATGGATCTTTGTGTTAAAGTATCGACACAGTCCTAATTCCTTTGGTCGGTTTTCCGTATGTCAGTTGATGCTTTTCACTTAAAATGATGTCCTTTTGAAACAAAAGACGGACACTTTGAGTGGTTCTGGCCACACCGCGTCTCCGATTGAGGCAGGGTTGATTCGTACACGTCACATATTACCCATGGATCGTTCTTATAAAGTTTCAACAGAAACCGAATCTGTTTGGTCGGGTTTCCGTATGTACTTAAAATGGTGTCCGTTTTAAACAAAAGAGAGTCACTTAGACTGATCCCGGCCACACTGCGACTCAGATTCATCTCGGGTTGGATCGTACACATCACATATGACCCATGGATCATTGGGATAAATTATCAACAGATTCAGAATGCATTTGGTTGGTTTTCCGTATGCCAGTTGTTCTTTTCACTTATAATCCTGTCCATTTTAAACAAAAGAGACACAGTTAGAGCGGTTTCGGCCACACCGCTCCTCGGATTGATGCGAGATTGACTCGTACACTTCACATATAACCCATGGATCTTTGTTCTAAAGTATCAACACAGTCCGAATGCCTTTGGTCGATTTTCCGTATGTCGGTTGATGCTTTTCACTTAAAATGGCGTCCTTTTGAAACAAAAGACGGACACTTTGAGTGGTGCGGGCCACACCATGTCTCCAATTGAGGCGAGGTTGATTCGTACACATCACATATGACCCATGGACCGTTCTCCTAAAGTTTCAACAGAAACCGAATCCATTTGGTCGGTTTTCCGTATGTACTTAAAATGGTTTCCATTTTAAACAAAAGAGAGCCAGTTAGACTGATCCCGGCCACACCGTGACTCGTATTCATCCCAGGTTGGCTCGTACACGTCACATATTACCCATGGATTGTTGGGATAAATTATCAACAGATTCGGAATGCGTTTGGTCGGTTTTCCGTATGCCAGTTGTTCTTTTCACTTATAATCCTGTCCATTTTAAACCAAAGAGGCACAGTTAGAGCGGTGTCGGCCACACCTCTCCTCTGATTGATGCGGGATTGACTCATAGACATCACATACGACCCATGGATCTTTGTGCTAAATTATCGACACAGTCCGAATGCCTTTGGTCAGTTTTCCGTATGTCAGTTGATGCTTTTCACTTAAAATGACGTCCTTTTGAAACAGAAGATGGACACTTTGAGTGGTTCCGGCCACACCGTGTCTCCGATTGAGGCGGGGTTGATTCGTACACATCACATATGACCCATGGATCGTTCTCCTAAAGTTTTAATGGAAACCGAATCTGTTTGGTCTGGTTTCCGTATGTACTTAAAATGGTGTCCGTTTTAAACAAAAGAGAGTCACTTAGACTGATCCCCGCCACACCGCGACTCAGATTCATCTCGGTTTGGCTCGTACACGTCACATATGACCCATGGATCTTTAGGATAAATTATCAACAGATTCGGAATGCGTTTGGTCGGTTTTCCGTATGCCAGTTGTTCTTTTCATTATAATCCTGTCCATTTTAAACAAAAGAGACACAGTTAGAGCGGTGTCGGCCACACTGCTCCTCGTATTGATGCTGGATTGACTCTTACACGTCACATACGACCCATGTATCTTTGGGCTAAAGTATCGACACAGTTCGAATGCCTTTGGTCAGTTTTCCGTATGTCAGTTGATGCTTTTCACTTAAAATGGCGTCCTTTTGAAACAAAAGACGGACACTTTGAGTGGTGCCGGCCACACCGCGTCTCCGATTGAGGCGGGGTTGATTCATACACATCAAATATGACCCATGGATCGTTCTCCAAAAGTTTCAACTGAAACCGAATCTGTTTGGTCGGTTTTCCGTATGTACTTAAAATGGTGTCCGTTTTAAAAAAAAAGAGAGCCAGTTAGACTGATCCTGGCCACACCGCGACTCGGATTCATCCCGGGCTGGCTCGTACACATCACATATGACCCATGGATCTTTGGGATAAATTATCAATAGATTCGGAATGTGTTTGGTTGGTTTTCCGTATTCCAGTTGTTCTTTTCACTTATAATTATGTCCATTTTAAACAAAAGAGACACAGTTAGAGCGGTGTCGGCCACACCGCTCCTCTGATTGATGCGGGATTGACACGTACACGTCACATACGACCCATGGATCTTTGTGCTAAAGTATCGACACAGTCCGAATGCCTTTGGTCGGTTTTCCGTATGTCAGTTGATGCTTTTCACTTAAAATGACGTCCTTTTGAAACAAAAGACAGACACTTTGAGTGGTGTTGGCCACACCGCGTCGCCAATTGAGGCAGGGTTGATTCATACACATCACATATGACCCATGGATCGTTCTTCTAAAGTTTCAATGGAAACTGAATCCGTTTGTTTGGGTTTCCGTATGTACTTAAAATGGTGTCCGTTTTAAACAAAAGAGAGTCACTTAGACTGATCCCGGCCACACCGTGACTTGGATTCATCCCGAGTTGGCTCGTACACGTCACATATGACCCATGGATCGTTGGGATAAATTATCAACAGATTCCGAATGCGTTTGGTCGGTTTTGCATATGCCAGTTGTTCTTTTCACTTCTAATCCTATCCATTTTAAACAAAAGAGACACAGTTAGAGCGGTGTCGGCCACACCGCTCCTCGGATTGATGCGGGATTGACTCGTACACGTCACATACGACCCATGGATCTTTGTTCTAAATTATCGACACAGTCCGAATGCCTTTAGTCGGTTTTCCGTATGTCAGTTAATGCTTTTCACTTAAAATGATGTCCTTTTGAAACAAAAGACGGACACTTTGAGTGGTGCCGGCCACACCGCGTCTCCGATTGAGGCGGGGTTGATTCGTACACGTCAAATATGACCCATGGATAGTTTTCTTAAAGTTTCAATGGAAACCGAATCAGTTTGGTCGGTTTTCCGTATGTACTTAAAATGGTGTCCGTTTTAAACAAAAGAGAGTCACTTAGACTGATCCCAGCCACACTGCGACTCGGATTTATCCCGGGTTGGCTCGTACACGTCACATATGACCCATGGATCGTTGGGATAAATTATCAACAGATTCGGAATGCGTTTGGTCATTTTTACGTATTCCAGTTGTTCTTTTCACTTATAATCCTCTCCATTTTAAACAAAAGAGACACAGTTAGAGCGGTGTCGGCCACACCACTCCTCGGATTGAGGCGGGATTGACTCGTACACATCACATACGACCCATGGATCCTTTTCCTAAAGTATCGACACAGTCCGAATGAATTTGATTAGTTTTGCGTATGCCAGTTGTTCTTTTCACTTCTAATCCTGTCCATTTTAAACAAAAGAGACACAGTTAGAGTGGTGTCGGCCACACCGCTCCTCGGATTGAGGTGCGGTTGACTCGTTCATGTCGCATACTTAAAATCGGTTTGGTTGGTTTTCCGTATGTACTTATTCTGAATGCGTTTGGTCGGTTTTCCATATGTACTTAAAATGGTATCCGGGGGGATATTCGGGGGGATGTCCAGGGGGTGTTCGGGGGGTTGTCCGGGGTCCAATGAGTTGGATGGGGGGGATGTTCGAGGGGCTGTCTGAGGGGCTGTCCGAGGGGTTGTCAGGGGTCCAGGGAGGAGGGTGGGGGGCTGTTCGGGGGGCTGTCCGGGGAGTGTCCGGGGGGTGTTCGGGGGGTTGTCCGGGGTCCAAGGAGGAGGGGGGGGGTTGTTCGGGGGGCTGTCCGGGGGTTGTCCGGGGTCCAGGGAGGAGTGTGGGAGGGCTGTTCGGGGGGGCTGTCCAGGGGGTGTTCAGGGGGTTGTCCGGGGTCCAAGGAGCTGGGTGGGGGGGCTGTCCGGGGGGCTGTCTGAGGGGCTGTCTGGGGGGTTGTCAGGGGTCCAGGGAGGAGGGTGGGGGGTGGGGGGGGGGCTGTGCGGGGGGCTGCCTGGGGGGTGTTCGGGGGGTTGTCCGGGGTCCAAGGAGGAGGGGGGGGGGATGTTCGGGGGGCTGTGCGGGGGGATCTCTGGGGGGTGTTCGGGGGGTTGTTCGAGGGGTGTTCGGGGGGGTTGTCCGGGGTCCAAGGAGCTGGGTGGGGGGCTGTCCGGGGGGCTGTCTGAGGGGCTGTCCGGGGGGTTGTCAGGGGTCCAGGGAGGAGGGTGGGGGGCTGTGCGGGGGGCTGTCCGGGGGGTTTTCGGGGGGTTGTCCGGGGTCCAAGGAGGAGGGTGGGGGGCTGTTCGGGGGGTTGTGCGGGGGGGTGTTCGGGGGGTTGTCCGGGGTCCAGGGAGGAGGGGGGGGGGCTGTCCGGGGGGTGTTTGGGGGGTTGTTCGGGGTCCAGGGAGGAGGGTGGGGGGCTGTGCGGGGGCCTGTCTGGGGGGTGTTCGGGGGGTTGTCCGGGGTCCAAGGAGGAGGGGGGGGGGCTGTTCGGGGGTCTGTCTGGGGGGATGTCTGGGGGACTGTCCGGGGGCTGTCTGGGGGGCTGTCAGGGGTCCAGGGAGGAGGGTGTATGGGGGCTGTGTGGGGGGCTGTCCGGGGGGTGTTCGGGGGGTTGTCCGGGGTCCAGGGAGGAGGTTGGGGGGGCTGTACGGGGGGATATCCGGGGGGTGTTCGGGGGGTTGTCCGGGGTCCCGGGAGGAGGGTGAGGGCTGTCTGGGGGGGCTGTCCGGGGTACAAGAAGGAGGGGGTTCCCAAACACACAAACACTAAAAGACATCAACATCCATAAAAACAGATAATATATAAAAATATAAAATCAATAGATTAAAACTTACAATCTGCTGATGAGTCGCTTCATTGACGGCACTTCCATCCTTTTTCCGTCTACTCGAGCAAAACAGTTTTGCTCAAGGCACACGTCCTTCAATATTCTGTATTTTCCTCTACAGTGATATTGAAAACTAAAGTTATATGAAAACTTTAACAAACAATTAAATAATTGATAAAATAAAAGAAAATGTAAGTCATAAAGAAAACTTATAAAAAATCTTTATACCTGCTTCCTCTCATGATCCGGCATCGTCGTACATCCTAGTGTGTGGAGATATTTTTTTGCATCAATGTTTTTTTATTTTTTCCAGAAGATTCCTAAATAAAATTCAATAATGAGAAGGATAATATTAATGCGAAACATGAAAGTTATTATTTAAATACCTCAAATGTAATTCATACCTTAAACTGGGTACTCGTCCAATGAGTAATCATCTGACAATACTTCTCTATAGGATAGTCATCCACGACTGGTACCGCCTCTAACTCAGTGCCAACTCTAGCACGCCAGCCAAGATACAACTCATGCTTGTAGGCTCTCCAAAGCTCTCCTAAATCCTTTAGATGTTCCGCTCGAGCACCCTCACCATCGGGAAAATTAAATCGAAGATGACATCAAAATATTAATTCATATAAATACAAAAATAATTCATGTCATTAAATACAATAGATTTTTTTACCCATATCTCTGCCCAAGCTCTATCATTGACTTCATGTGGCAAATGTCTCCACGACAGCGGGCTGACGGGAATGATGTCGGAGTATTTGGCAAGCGTCGCCAAAAAACTCCGACATTGCTACCTGGATTTGTCAACCATTTGGTTGTCTTCATTATAATCAACCATAACCTGTGTGCAGCGATTCCACACCGAACGCATGCGTGTACGCCCCCGCCCCCGCCTCCTGTCAGTAGTTGTATCTGTCATTAAAGAAAAAACAAATATTTTATCAAAACATGTTATAATGAAAATAAATATTTTTATACAATTTTGTTAGGGTTTTATAAATATACATGCGCCAGTCAGATCGCTGAGCGCTGCCGGATCCACAGAAACTGATGGAACACCCTGTGCTGGAACAGGAGTCGAGGACAAAGGAATATGGAAGCTCAGAGAGACAGAAATAGAAGGAAAAGAAGATGGGACAGCAGTATGACCAGATTCTGACTGGGGAGTGGGAATCATCATGGGATGTGAAAATGATGGGGCAGAAGATGCAGACGGTAGTGAAAACACAGGAGGCCTAAATATCCCATGTGTCGCTAACAGAACACCGGGATCAGAATGTGGTAAGGATGACATGTCATGAGTGGGAGGGGCAGGGTCTAGTCGGGCACCTGCATCTGATCGTCGACCTCTGGTACAAACCCCCTCGTACCACCGGCCTGAGTACTAGGACCAGTACTAGGCTCCTCGTCGAATAACTGTCGACGTAAAGGTGGATCCTACAAAAATGTTTACAATAAAATTAATCACATGACATTATATATTCTTTAAATATATATATTTGAAATAAAGTACGCACAATATGTACTAATGGTGGAAATCCCAACTCCGTCATTCGACGATTGTTGTCCATCATTTTTTTCATTCGTCTCTCTTCAATAGGCTGCATTTCCTGCTTTTTAAAACAAATATGTAATTAATTAGAAAAAGGAAACTAAAGTGTAACCCAAAAAAATAAATATATGAGGGAATAGGGGGATTCATTGGTAATTTATATATCAATTGTTTTATAAGAACTTGAATGGATTTAATAAATCATACAAGTTGTAATGTTTACCAAGTTAAAAATATTGTTTGACTAGGTTTGAATACAGTTCAATTCCAAATTAGAAAATGAAATTCAAATAAAAATTCAATGAATAAACATTGAAAATTCACATAACAGTCAAGTCATCCAAAATATATTTGTTATCAATACTAAATCAATTTGAATAGTACCAACCTTAACAACCCAACTCGAGGTAAACCAAAAGAATTGTGTACATGGATGAATAATTCTATATATTTTCAACCACAACTTCAGGTTCACAATCAAATCTGACAATTGAGCTATTGGAGTCATCAAAATAAATAAATTCATTGGTTCCAATGATAGTAGGGAAAGTGTCAATTTCATCATCACCATCATCAAAAATATCTCTCGGAATTACTTCAACTGTGACAAAAAATTCAGGTCGAAGTTGGTCTTTGACATAAAAAACTTGTTTAGCCATTGATTCCAACACATATGGCTCTTCGGTAGCAAGAGTGCGAGTCATATTAATTACTGGAAATCCACAATCATCAATAAATGTGCCTTGTCTTGTCATCGAGTCAAACCAATGGCATTTCAACATTGTGACTCGTTCATGAGAGTAATAAACCAATATTATTATTTTCTCAACGACTCCATAATAACCCACATTTTCAAATCGCGGTCTACTATCTGATGCACTGGCATAACAATCTGTTGTGGTAGTAACCATAACACCATCATGTTGTGTTCTCATATTCTTTGCTCGTTCAGTGACAATAAATTTGTACCCAGTGATAACAATTGATTTACAGTCACGAACCATAGTATTAGGACCAAAATCCAAAGCTCTTATTTCCCCAGAGACAGAGTCAGCAGACAAACTCAATACCTGCAATATAAATGATTGTTAAACTTAATTAAATATTGATTTAATTATTTTAAATAGTAATATTTTTACCTTCAATTTTAACCAAGCAGAAAACACTTTTCAATGCAAAGCCTCCCTCCTTCTCAAAGATAAAGAACGATTATTTCTATTTATCATTGTTTTATGTTCCCTGTAGATAAAAAATATGAATAGTTTAACAGATATATATGTAAGATATACATAATCAATTTGGTTACTTGATATAGTCATCAAACAAATCACAGTTGAACAAAACTGTGCGATGTGCCATCTCCCGCTCTTCATGGCTTAATGTCTTCAATGTATATGATCCCGGAATTCCTCTAGTTTGATGAAGTGATGGAAAACTGGGTTCAATTTGCTCATACTGTTCTTCTTCATTTCTCATTGGTCTATTCAATCTTGTAGTAAGATCGGACAAATACATCGAGCAGAAATCCATACATTCTTGGGCCAGGTAACCATTCACGATAGAACCTTCAGGGTGATTTATGTTTAGGACATAAGACTTTAATGTGAACATATTTCTTTCAGTTGGATACATACAACGAAAAGAAACAGGTCCTCCGAGAAGTATTTTAGTGGGAATATGGACAGTCAGATGCAGCATGCATGTGAAAAATGATGGAGGAAATATTCCCTCCAACTCACACAAAATTAATGGGGCATCTGTCAAAATTGTTTGCAAGAAAGACTTGGAAAACTTTATAGCAAAAATATCTCTAAACAAATGGCACAACCGAATAACAGCCACCCTTACATTATTGGACAAAAGATGACGGATTTCTATTGGAAGCAACTCATGTAGTAGAACGTGATAATCATGAGTCTTCAAAGATTTTAGCTTCAACTCTTTTCTGTTGACCCGTTTAGATATGTTGCTTGAATAGCCATCAGGAAATCTAATAGTCTCTAATACTTCCAGAAATTGTTTTTTTTCGTAGGTGTCATCACATAAGAAGCACATGGAAGTTGCCATTTATTTTCACTGATACGCACAGTATGCAATTCTGATCTGATGCCCCAATCCACCAAGTGACGCCGAGATCGTAAATCATCTTTTGTTTTACCCTTGACATTTAGAAGAACTGAAAGTAACATTTCGCATATACTCTTTTCAATATGCATTACGTCTAAGCAATGACGTAACAAATTGGTTGACCAATAAGGCAAATCAAAAAAGATACTCCTCTTCCTCCAATTGTAACAGGTTTCAATGGAAACATTCTTTCTCCTTCCAGATTTCATTTGACCCTTCCCAAATGAAAAACTGCAATCTTTCAATTCATTAAGCACATCAGTTCCAGACATACGCTGAGGTGGATCATCGGTCTCTATGGTATTATCAAATCTTCGGCGATTCAATCTATATGGATGATCCTTTGGTAAGAATCGTCGATGTCCCATAAAATTGAAACTACAACGATGTTTCAGTCTTCTGGATCGTGTATTCTTCATACAAATTGGACATGACAGTTTTCCCTTCGTGCTCCATCCATACATCATTGCATAAGCTGTAAAATCATTGATCGTCCACATAAGCACAGCACACATCTGAAATATATCTTTCGAACATGCATCGTATGTGCGTACACCCAGATCCCAAAGAAGTTTTAATTATTTTATTAAAGGTTGCATGTATACATAAATATCATTGCCAGGATCAGAAGGACCAGATATGAGTATACTCATGAAAGTGAAAGGTTTTTTCATACACAACCATGGGGGAAGATTATAAATGTGTATAAAAACTGGCCATGTGTTGTGCGAAGTAAGCATCTGCCTAAACGGATTAAAACCATCGCATGAAAGACCCAGCCTCACATTACGCACGTCAGCTGCAAAATCAGGATGTCGAGCATCAAATCTCTTCCATGAAAATCCATCTGCAAGATGAACCAACTCATCATCAGTCTTCTTTCTCTTGGTATCATGTCATCTCATTTTTATTGATATGTCATCAGACATAAAAAGATTCTGGAGTCTGGGGATCAACGGAAAGTGCCACATTACTTTCTGTAGAATGCGGGATGGTGTTCCATCAGATTTTGACTTCCAGCGCGATGTTCCACATTTTATACAATCATTTCGTTCAGCGGTTTCCTCCCAGAATAAACTGCAATCTTTCAGGCAAGCATGAATTTTATTTCTTGAAAATCCAAGTTCCTCAACTAACTTCTATTCCATATAGTGGTTTGATGGAATATCTACATCATCTGGATGTAGATACTTCAAGAGGGTAAGAATGTAATCGATTACTGTATTAGAAATCCCATACATAGTTTTCCCATGAAATAATCTGATTAAAAATTCCATCTTTTTCATTTTATCGAATTGTCGATATACTGGAGTCGTGGCAACGTCATTCAATTTTTTCACCCAATCAATATCATCATTTTCACTAGATGCATCAGTTGTCCTCATATCGAAGTCTTCTTGAGTTGAAATACTTTCTTTTTCATGATGAGGAATAAACGGAAACCGATCATCTAACAAATTCTCCATTCCAGTCCTTTCATTTCAATCATCACCAATTTGAGATTTCGTTTTCTCCCCATTGTGATACTACACAAAGTACTTTGCTTGAAACCCATTTTTGGTTATGTGGTAGCTGACTTCTTCACGGCTCAACCAAGGTCTACCAACACAATTGGAACATGGGCAGTGTATGCGACCACTATCTGAAGAATTGTGAAATGAAAAATCTATAAAGCTCTCCAAATTGTTTTGAAAATCGTTTAAGATCCGATCGGTTTCATACATCCAACTTCTTTCCATTCTATAAAAAGAATTTATATAAGTCATTTTGTCATAAACAATTCAATAGGCATTAACTTTAATAGAAAATACATTTAAGTAAACAATAAAGGAAGAAAATAATCAAGGTATCAACTACACATGTGAAAAAAACATACAAATGTGTTATTGAAAAAAAGGAAAACCAACAAGAACTTAATGTGTTATATCACATAACAGCATGCCTCATCCCATAACCATATTAGTAGGGTATCATGAACATGAATAACATCAACATTGTGCCATCCTCCTACCCTACATGACCCCAACCACATGCCATATCTTATTATAGCCTAATCACATCACACCTCACCGGAAAACACTAGGGAAATCATAGTACATATCACCTGAAGACACATGGACAATCACATCGCATCTTGCCTAAAAACACATGGTCAATCAATTTTGAAGGAAGAGTAGGGAAGACATGGTAGCTATCCAACCATATAACCACCATCCTAGATATTAGAAAAAAATACCCATAACTCAAAACCTCTGATCGTTGGTAAGTTTATCCAACTCTGGTTGGGAATGTGTAGAAATAACATAAAAATACATGATATATAGATATCACAAAATACTCAACCTATGGGTTCACATTAACTACATAATCACACACTTCAATACTACCATAAAACACATAAACCACACCACCACCACACAAGACGCATAGCATTTCTCACTTTCATTTATAAGCCACTTCATTCACACTTACATTGTCCATTCATTTAATGTTAAATTAATTAAATCCATTTACCACACATCCATTTCTATTCCATCTCATTTATTAATATCTTGTTTTTTTGTTTTAATAGCATAATTTATTCCATAGATAACCAGGAAACTAATAAAACCACCACACAACAACTCACCATCTAACAATAACCATCGACACCATGTTACATCGACCAACCATCTCACCAAAAAAACCACATATCACAATAAAAATATTGCACATCACAAACCACCGCACAACCAAAACCACCTCACCACATTATACACCACAACTTCATCACACAACACCTCCACACGACACAACACCACCACACATCATCACTATCATACAACTTCACATGACACATCCATGCCCACTAACCATCACATTACAACCCCACATATCACAAAGCCCAACTGGTCACCTCAATCCCCATAAAACAGCCTACAACATACAATGAAACACAACAAAAAACCTCTCATAGAGTCAACATACCCCAACTTACACAATTTATTTATTCAAGGTCTTTTATTACATTACCCCTTTATTTAGCATGGACATTATAACACAACTGATATTCCAGGGGAAACTAATTAATTAACAAAATATTCATTCATTTTCATATTTTACACGGTGAAATCACATCAAAATCCAATCTTAAAACTAAAATATAAGATAAATAACAATAAAAACAAGGTACCATATGTGTATAAAGAAAAAATTACCTGATTTGAGATGATTCAGATGGGTTTTCACCTATTCCGATGGGGGAGTTCGAGAGTAGCAGAGAGCTACAGCTGGATTGATAACTTAAAACTAAAATACTAGAGCAATAACAATAAAAATAATAAAAACAAGGTACCATATGTTTATAAACAAAAAATTACCTGATTTGAGATGATTCAAATGGGTTTTCACCTATTCATATGGGGGATTTGGAGAGTAACAGAGAGATGGAGGTGGATTGATAACTTAAAACTAAAATACTAAAGTAATAACAATAAAAATAAGGAAGTATATGTGTATAAATGAAAAAATACCTGATTTCAGGTGGTTTTCACCTCTTCGGATAGGGGAGTTCGCGAGAGGAGAGCGGTGGAGCGGATGAAATTAGGTTTCTGTGCGAATGGGGGAGAGCAGCCCCACGGCTGGATTTGGGGGAAATAATTCCCAACGGTTTTTAAAAACCATTGGGAAAGAGATGCTAAGGACCCCTTTACCAATGGTTTAAGGAAACCGTTGGTAAAGGGTTGACCCTTTCCCAACGGTTCTTTGCCAATGGTTTGAAGAAACCGTTGGCAAAGGGGTGGCTTTTCCCAACGGTTTCAGTGAACCATTAGGAAAGGCTTCCCTGGCCATTTCTTTACCAACAGTTTTATAAAACCATTGGTAAAGACTCCATTAATCCTTCAAGCCCAATGGTTTTAGCAAACCGTTGGTAAAAACCCATTGGGAAAAACATTATTTCCAGTAGTGACTTCAATCTTGGGTCTCTAAAGTTGGTATTAGAGGTAAGGTTTAGTTAACCTTTGGACATTAGGATGTGAAAACTTTAGTGAAATCACTAGAGATATTTTTAAGGTATGTCTAGGGATGTCCCTAAGGATAATTATACGTATAGGTTATAGTCCTAGAATTAAGGTAACGATCTTAGAATTAAACCTAAGATGTTATATATTGAAGGTACTCCCCTTTTATTATGTTGTTTTCCTAGCATGATTTTTGCCTCTCACACTGTTCTTTTTGGGTTTTAGATAATGGATAGAACCCGAATGAACCGTGTTGATCAATGTAATGGATAGTACAATGATTGTCCTCCTGAACAACCAAATGTGATGGTAGATGGAGTGAAAAATATTATTTCTATACTTACACAAGCTATGAATCATTTTGGACTTCCAAATGAGAAGAGAAAGGAAAAATATTCTGTTGAGTCCTTCATGAGGCAACATCCACCTTCTTTCAGTGGGTCCTCTGATCCACTTGTTGCTAAACAATGGATTAGTACCATTGAAAAGATATTTTCCATAATTTGTTGTGCAGAGCCTGAAAAATTCATTTTGGGTGTTTACCGGTTAAAAGGTGAAGAAGACTAGTGGTGGACTCTAATTAAGAATACAAGGCCCCAAGATGAAATTGAATCAATGGAATGGGACGAGTTCAAGAACTTGTTTTTCAGTAAGTACTTCCCTCGTATTCTTCGAAAAAATATGGAAAAGTAATTCCTTGAGCTTAAACAAAAGGATGATTAATCTGTTGGTATATACAAATCAAATTTTACAAGGCTTTCAAGGTATGAATCTGGCTTTATCATCCAACCTGAAAGTAAAGTTAATCAATTCTTTAGTGGCTTAAAACCACGTATTCGAAGAGCATTACCAATAAGAGACTTCAGTACCTATGATGAAATTGTGCATTATTCTATCAAGGTAGAAAAGGAAGTTGGTGTTACATATCCATCTCATGGTTTTGACAAGAAACGAAAGATGGAGTTCAAGGAAAAATCTCAAAACAATGGTGAAAAGAAGGTGAATGTTTCTTTATGCTCAATGTGTGGAAAGAAGCATGGTGGAGATTTTCTAAAAGTTACTAGAAAATGTTTCAAGTGTGGAAAAGAAGGTCATCGAGAAGTTGAGTGCCGAAGTAATGGGAAAAAGGTTTCTAATGAAGTGAATAGAGAAAAGACTATAGAGAACACACCACCAACACTTCAATATTACAAGTGCAAGGAAATGTGGCATTATGCTAACCAATTCCCTAATCCGAGGGTTAATGATGATCGACATCAACAACCACTTAAGGAAAAGGAAAAAGGGAAGTCACATGCGATCACTATTGGCGATGTTGAGTATGACAATGATGTGGTGGAATGATTAAGTGTTTATGTAATTGGATTCCATAATAATGTTGTGGTATATCATTTATAGTATCGTGGAATATTGGAATATCTATGTTTTGGTTTATTTTGGTTTTCAATAATATTATGGTACCGGTAACCATGAAAAGTGATTGAAATATTTTTTGAAAGAAGATGATATGCCCATAATGAAATGATAAGGAGAAAATAATATGTTTGATAGTATTAATGAGCTCATGACTGATAAAAGGACAAAATGATATCATGATTTGATTATATAGATTTTTTGGGATTTTGGTATGTGGAAAAAGTTAAATGTTGACAGTATTCTTGTTTTCACTAAGGTTTAATGAGTATTTATTTTTTTAAGAGAATACATGAATAAGGTATTCACATGTTTGGAATGCGACCAACAAGATATATCGCATGATAAATGATGGTATTCACATGCTCAGTAGATGAAATTTATAGTAATCATTTACTTCATACTATGAGATTGGATAGAAGTATTTTGGATAAGCCTAAAGATTGGAGTGGATTAAGTTGGAAATCAGATAGTATTGTTTAAGGCTAGAAACTTTTTTTTCGATATTATTTCTGGAATGTTATAATAGTGAAGTTTTAGAAAAAGGACAACCTGCAGGATAGACGACACCCCATTGTGTCAGACATGGATGTGGGAATCGAACCCAAAACCGAAGTACGACATGCCTTTATCGCCTACCACTGGTCTACAGGAAGTCCATGGTTAGTAGAAATTAGTTTTAATTATTAAGAGGTATGATAGTATAAGTATAAGTCCATTTTTGGAATCATATACAGTTAATCTCACCATAGACGGACTTATGTATATTTAATAACTTTTGCTAACTTTTTGAGACACATGGAATAACCTATCATTCTATCGCATGATCTACTAACATTTCAAGAAGGACAAATTCAACTTCATTTCTTTAAATAATATATGAAGTGGAAATTTTTCATGGAATGACCAACAACGACATTACACTAAAATCAAGTAAGTATTTATCCTTATGCAAAAATTCATCAACTTTAGGGAAATGATCTTGAAATCCAAAAATGTTGTCCTAGTACACTCATATTCTATGAATTAGATGGTACATTAGAACATCACAAATTTATGGCTTTGTAACTGTGGGATTTTTCATAGCCATGTTCTCTACCACTCTCCACCATAACATTATGGTTATATTTCTCTTCCATATTCATATTTTCACCTATGTTCTCTTATGTGGAAACCCAGTGATGAGTTAATTTTGGTAAATGTTATGTTTCATAGTTTAGTTTTTAAAATTAAGTTTTTTTTATGATGTGGGTTTCTATGAAAGAAACTTTCAAGTAGTTAACCATTTATAACCCCGATGAACTTTGAGGGCGAAATTCATTTTAAGGGGGGTAGAATGTAACACCCCAAAATTTTATGAGAAATATACGTTTTAATTTCTTTGATTTCTTGTGTTATACGCTACACCAAGATTAGATTACACTATATGAGAAACTATATTATATTTTAGTATACGAAAACACTATTCTTGGCTTGTGTTGCACGCAAGAGCGACCTTCCTCAATAGCATGTGTTGTACATAATATCGAGTTTCACTAAAAAATGATATATTTTTATAATATTGTTATGAACTAGACGTTATGAATAGTATTAACCAAATTTTTAATTTTATAACATTATCATTCATCTTACACATTATCTAGAACATGGTATTAGAACAAAATAAATTTTTCGGGTAAATTAAGTATTTTTAAAAAAATGTAATTTTGCCGCCTTTTGAGGGCGCACCCACTTTAAATCTAGTTTCTGACATATTTATAAGTTCAATTTGATGAAATAAAATTATTTATTTCAATAAGGATATAAAAATTTACTTTGGATAATTTTTTAATATTTTTCTATTAACTTTCATATTTTGATGAATAGTAAAAATACGTTAAAATTTTAATTAAAAACAACTTTTTTCATCGAGATAATTTATATGGTTAAATTAAAATATTGAATGGTTTTAAAGTATAAATAGAATATATTTTTACCATTTAATATAATGTAATTCATTAGCATTAATTTTACATTGAATTCATAGGTAAAAAAATTTCAATCTCTAACAATGTTTTAACTTTTAAAACCCGTGTTCTTAACAATGAGATTAATTTTAAATTAATTACTGCAACTTCTGTGTTTTAAATTTTGGAAAATGGATTCCATATTTGGATTCAGTGGGTCCAAATTATGTTAATATGTTAATTTTATTCTCTTGGCATTATGAATAGTAACTACGGTAATTTTTATTTACTCAATTAAAGGTAAATCGGGTAATTAAGGGTAAAAATAAGATTATAAAGTTACCCTGACATCTTCCAAAATTCTATTGGATGAATAAAAGTAGACTCATATCACCTAAGGGTCAGAATATATTCATTTCATGGAGTTTGGACCATTAAAATTATATAATTATTATTAAAACCAAAGAAAGTGACAACATGTCACTCTCTTATATCTTATAAGTGTAATAATTTTAATTTAGTGATAAACTTCATAAAACTTAAAAAATGAATAGTCTACAGAAATATAATAGAATTATATACATCATGTAAATTTATTTATAATTTTTGGGTATTAAATAATTATAATTAATTATGAAACAATAGTGATGTTGAAATTATTTTGTTGATTGAAATATCAAATAAATGGTTTAAAAATATTAAAATAAATGTTATATGAACAAATGAATGTGATCCATGAAATTTTTAGATTAATTTGACATGTTAGGAATATATTAAATATTTTTTTCGAATATATCCTCTGTGTGGATTTTATTAAAATTCAAATAAATGAATAGTGTCAAAATTGACACTATTGTTATTTTATAAAAATATCACATTATTAAATTTTTTAAAAATCACAAAAATATTTAAAAAATTATAAATTAAAATTTATATGGTATAAAATTTCATAAAGTATCTAATTATGGACAATTCAAAAGACATAATTAATTATTTATAACAATTTAAAATTTATAATATTATTACCACAAATAATATTAAATAGATTAAATAAGGATAAATCATGTTGATAAGGTTTAAAATAAGTTACCAACATGTCTAAATATTATTGTTTGATGATATTACAACCCTATCTCATCTGATATTCAGATTTGAGTCATTTTTGGAGGTTTTTAAGTGGGGTTTGAGTTTATTATAAATTAATATTTTAGAGGTTTCCAAAAGTGCCCCTCTCCTATCTTATAAAAGGGAACCTCCTCTCTCTCCTCCTCACACCACTTTGAGCCTTAAATCTCGGCCAAAACCTGAACATTTCTCTTCTCCACTTCCCGATCAACATACTAGAGGTCCTGGTCCACTTCAAAGACCAACTTTATTGCCCTAAGAGGAGGTTTAGAAGATGCGTGTCGAAGAAGAGGTAATACCCTTTACCGATTCTTTAAAATTCATTTCTTCCTCTACTTACTCTTCTTTAGTTATTTCATAATAAAGTATTAAAATCAGTATCACTCATATAATGATATGTTATTATAAATATTAACCAACCCTATTTCTCCTTCTATCCATCCTACGGAAAATGAAATCATCGCACGTGCGTATGTACGAAATACCGTCTCCATGTCGTGGTGTAATATGTTTTCCCACCACCACCTTACATGGATGGGTATAATGGTGTAAAGAATAACGATATATGGTTATTATAACATGATACTAATTCTGAGATATTATAGAATCCACTCTAATTCCATTCAATAATTATGGGAATGATATCATCGCTCGTGCGTACGTACGGATTACCGTCACCACGACGCGATGAGATTAATTCTCCATGTTAACCATTCAAGGATGATTATCAAGTATATATAATAAATAATCATGAAATATATGAAATATTAATGATACTGGATTTATTTATATGTTATTTAATTACTTCCATTCAATTTATTAAGGAAACAAAAATAATGTTCATGCATATGTACGACCTACCGTCTCCATGAATGGTGTATTTCTTTCCATTTATTGATCTATTATATATATGTATATTCTGAATATATATTATATATAAATAATGTTTTAAATTCTGGAAGTAATTAATCATGATCTAAGTAATCATATGAATAATTACAAGTCAAAACACAGACGATAAATGAAACTATTTTACCCAAAACGCTGCTTTAACAAGAAATTGACAAATGAACGGGTAATATAAAGTATTAAGTGAATTATATATGATTATGTTACAAGTTAATAATATGTTTAAACCCACTATATAGGAGTCTCAGACACATATGGAAGAAATTTTACATAAGGTAAGGGATAATTTTTCAATCTCATTTTTATCCGAGATTTCTTATACGTAAGTATTTACAAGGGTTATATATTTCATCCACTTCCATAAAATGTTTTTCATAAAGTGTTTGATATTATTACATGTATTTTTAAAGTCATGTTTACCCCTCTTTGACTTTTAATTTGTGTTATAGAAGGAATATTTCTTTTGTTTACCATACGTGGTACTTTGACTTTTCTGTTAAAAATTATGAGGAGAGTGTTTTTTTAACTTATGCGGAATGAACAGATTTGTATGGTTTCATAATGCCTTATTTTAATGAAGCCTACTCTATAAGATTTCATGATTATTTTCAACAAAACCATTTCCTTTTAAAATTTCATGGCATTTTGTGAAAAGAAAATTATTTTGAAGAAGAAAGGATATTTTCCTCAAGAATTCATTTCAAGTGTTTTGTCAAAACCATTTTCCATCTAATATGAAATTATTTAGTATGATTATGATTAAAGTATAATGCCTCTATTATTTACATGATTTGATTATTCTTATGATGAAATGATATCCATTTTTTTATTTGGATTATGTTTATTAAACCCATTTATTCGTTGGGTTATGATGAATGATTTATGTTTATTTTGTGGCACAAGAAAGAATGATTTCATTATGAGATGGGTGGGACCTATATCTACCTCCAATGAATTGGGTAAAGATTTATATCTCATGAGATAGACATGGATATAATGGAAAGTGAATCTGGTTCAATAATATGGGGCTGGAACGGCAAGTAAACCCAGTTCAGTAACGGACTTTGTCCACTATGATGGTCTTGGAAGCAATGCCTTTTCTACTATGGAAATAATAACATGTGATTAATGGTTTTCCACAATTCCATGTTTTTTCCCATGTTATTTATCATGATTAATGTTACTTTATGATCTATGACTTATGCACTACCAAGATTTATGTCATTACTCATGATTTTGATGTTTTATGTTCATGTTTTTACGTTCAAATGTTTATTGATTGTTTTTAAGTTCTCCATGTTTACCCTTACTAAGAATTTGAGCTCACCATTTTTATTTTTTCTTTTCCCAAGGATATAAATAAAGGTTTTGGGTGACAAAAAAAAGGGAAAGATCTTTATGGGAGATATTGAAGATCGATCACCATGATTAGAAGATTGTGTTCAAAGTTTCCAAATACACTAAACTATTACGGTTCTTGAGTGTCTGTTTTTGTTATGTATTAAGTATTCCGCAAAAGTAATGTAATTTCCAAGTACTTCAATCTTGGATCTCTACAGTTGGTATCAGAGGTAAGGTTTAGTTAACCTTTGGAAACTAGGATGTGAAAACATTAGTGAAATCACTAGAGATATTTTTAAGGTATGTCTAGGGATGTCCCTAAGGATAATTATACATATAGTTTATAGTCCTAGAATTATGATAAATATCTTATAATTAAACCTAATATGTTATATATTTAAGGTACTCCAATTTTATTATGTTTTTTTCCTAGCATGATTTTTGCCTCTCACACTGTTCTTTTTGGGTTTTAGACGATGGATGGAACCCGAAGGAACCGTGTTGATCAAAGTAATGGACAATGAAATGATTTTCCTCCTGAACAACAAAATGTGATGGGAGATGGAGTGAAAAATATTATTTCTATACTTACACAATCTATGAATCATTCTGGACTTCCAAATGAGAAAATAAAGGAACAATATTCTATTGAGTCCTTCATGAGGCAACATCCACCTTCTTTCAGTGGGTCTTCTTATCCACTTGTTGCTGAACAATGGATCAGTACCACTGAAAAGATATTTTCCATACTTCGTTGTACAGAGCATGAAAAAATCATTTTGGATATTTACCGGTTAGAAGGTGAAGCAGACTATTGGTGGACTCTAATTAAGAATACAAGGACCCAAGATGAAATTGAATCCATGGAATGGGATGAGTTCAAGAACTTGTTTTTCAGTAAATACTTCCCACGTGTTCTTTGAAAAAAGATGGAAAAGGAATTCCTTGAGATTAAGAAAAAGGATGATGAATCTGTTGGTATATACGAAGCGAATTTTACAAGGCTTGCAAGGTATGCATATGGCTTTATCATCCAACCTGAAAGTAAAGTTGATCGATTCTTCAGTGGGTTAAAACCAAGTCCTTGAAGAGAATTATCTATAAGAGACTTCAGTACCTATGATGAAATTGTTCTTTGTGCTATCAAGGTAGAACTGGAAGTTGGTGTTACATATCCATCTCATGGGTTTGACAAGAAATGAAAGATAGAGTTCAAGGAAAAATCTCAAAACAATGGTGAAAAGAAGGTGAATGTTTCTTTATGCTCAAAGTATGGAAAGAAGCATGGTGGAGATTGTCTAAAAGGTACTAGAAAATGTTTCAAGTGTGGAAAATAAGGTCATCAAGCAGTTGAGTGCCAAAGTAATGGGAAAAAGGTTTCTAATTATGTGAATAGAGAAAAGACTACAGAGAATGCTCCACCAACACTTTACTATTACAAGTGCAAGGAAATGGGGCATTATGCTAACCAATGCCCTAATCTGAGGGTTAATGATGATCAACATCAACAACCACTTAAGGAAAAGGAAAAAAGGGAAGTCACGCGCGATCACTATTGGCAATGTTGAGTATGACAACTATGTGGTGGAATTATTAAGTGTTTATGTAATTGGATTCCAAAATAATATTGTGGTATATCATTTATAGTATCGTGGAATATTGGAATATCTATGTATTGGTTTATTGTGGTTTTCAATAATATTACAGTACCGGTAACCCTAAAAAGTGATTGAAATATTTTTAGAAAGAAGATGATATGCGCATAATGAAGGGATAAGGAGAATATAATATGTTTGATAGTATTAATGAGCTCATGACTGATAAAAGTACAAAGTGATATCATGATTTGAGTATATATATTTTTTGGGATTTTGGTATGTGGAAAGTGTTAACTTGTAAAAGCATTCATGTTTTCACTAAGTTTCAATGGGTATTCATTTTTCAAGAGAATACATGAATAAGGTATTCACATGTTTGGAATGCGACCAACAAGATATATCGTATGATAAATGATGGTATTCACATGCTCGGTAGATGACATTTCTAGTAATAATTTACTTTATACTATGAAATTGGATAGAAGTATTTCGGATAAGCCTAAAGATTGTAATGGATTAAGTTATACATCAGATAGTATTTTTTAAGGTTAGAACCTTTTTTTCGATATTATTTCTGTAATTTTATAATGTTGAAGTTTTAGAAAAAGGACAACCTATAGGATGGAAGACAACCCATTGCATCGGACAATGATGTGGGAATCGAACCCGCAACCGAAGTGAGATAGGACTTTATCGCCTACCACTGGCCTACATGAAGTCCATGGTTAGAAGAAATTAGTTTTATTTTATTAAGAGGTATTATAGTACAAGTATAAGTCCATTTTTGGAATCATATACAGTTAATCTCACCATATATGGACTTATGTATATTAAATAACTTTTTCTATCTTTTTGAGACAGATGGAATAACCTATCATTCTATCGCATGATCTGCTAACATTTCAAGAAGGGAAAATTCAAGTTCATTTCTTTAAATAAGATATGAATTATAATTTTTTCATGGAATGACCAATGATGACATTACATTTAAATCAAGTAAGTATTTATCCTTATGCAAAAATTCATCAACTTTATGGAAATGATCTTCAAAACCAAAAATGTTGTCATAGTACCCTCATATTCGATGAATTAGATGGTACCTTAGAACATCAAAATTTTATGGCTTTCTAATTGTTGTATTTTTCATAGCTATGTTCTCTACCACTCTCCATCAGAACTTGATGGTTATATTTGTCTTCCATATCGATATTTTCACCTGTGTTCTATTATGTGGAAACCGAGTGATGAGTTAATTTTGGTAACTGTTACCTTTCATACTTTAGTTTTTAAAATTAAGTTTTTTTTTACTATGTGGGTTTCTATGAAAGAAACTTTCAAGTAGTAAACCATTTATAACCCCGACGAATTTCGAGGGTGAAATTCATTTTGAAGGGGGTAGAATGTAACACCCCGAAATTTTATGAGAAAGATTCTTTTTAATTTCTTTGATGTCTTGTGTTGTACGCTATACCAAGATTAGTGTGCACTATACAAAACACAGTATTAGCTTGTAGTATACGCAAACACTATTCTTTGTTTGTGTTGCACCCAAGAGCGACCTTCCTCAATAGCATGTGTTGTACACAATACCTAGTTTCACTAAACAACGATATATTTTTATAATATTATTATAAACTAGCCTTTATGAATAGTATTAACCAAAATTTGAATTTTATAACATTATCATTAATCTTACACAATATCTGGAACATGGTATGATAACAAAATAAATTTTTCTTGTAAAATAAGTATTTTTCAAAAAATGCAGTTTTGCCGCCTTTTGATGGCGCACCCACTTTAAATTTAGTTTTTGACACATTTATAAGTTCAATTTGATTAAATAAAATTATTTATTTAAATAAGGATATAAAAATTTACTTTGGATAATTTTTTAATATTTTTCTGTTAACTTTCATATTTAGATGAATAGTAAAAATACAATAAATTTTAATTAAAAACAACTTTATTCATCGAGATAATTTATATGGTTAAATTATAATATTTAATGGTTTTAAAGTATATATAGAATATATTTTTACCATTTAATATAATTTAAGTCATTATAATTAATTTTACATTGAATTCATAGGTAAAAACATTTCAATCTTTGACAATGTTTTAACTTTTAAAACCCATTTTCTTAACAACGGGATTAATTTTAAATTAATTACCAAAACTTCTGTGTTTTGAATTTTGAAAAATGGATTAAATATTTGGATTCAGTGCTTCTAAATTATGTTAATAGGTTACTTTTATTTTTTTGATATTATGAATTGTAACTATGGTAATTTTTATTTACTACAGTTAAAGGTAAATTGGGTAACTAAGGGTAAAAATAAGATTATAAAATTCTCCTAACACCTGACAAAATTCTATTGTATGAATAAAAGTATACCAACATCACCTAATGGTTGGAATAGATTCATTTCATGGAATTTGGACCATGAAAATTATATAATTATTATTAAAACCAAAGAAAGTGACAACATGTCACTCTCTTATATCTTATAAGTTTAATAATTTTAATTTAGTGATAAAATTCATAAAACATCGAACATGAATAGTCTACAGAAATATAATATAATTATATACATCATTTAAATTTATTTATAATTTTTAGGGATTAAATAATTATCATTAATTATGACACAATAGTGATGTTGAAATTATTTTATGGATTGAAATATCAAATAAATGATTTAAAAAATATTAAAATAAATGTTATATGAAACAATTAATGTGCTCCATGAATTTTTTAGATGAATATGAAATGTTATGAATCTATCAAATATTTTTTTTCGAATATATCCTCGATGTGTATTTTATTTAAATTCAAATAAATGAATAGTGTCAAAATTGACACTATTGTTATTTTATAAAAATAACATATTACTAAATTGTTTAAAAATCACAAAAATATTTAAAAATTATAAACTAAAATTTATATGGTCATTGATTTCATAAATTATCCAATTATGGAAAATTCAGAACACATAAGTAATTATTTATAATAATTTAAAATTTAGAATATTATTACCACAAATAAAATTAAATAGATTAAATAAGGATAAATCAAGTAGATAAGGTTTAAAATAAATTAGAAACATGTATAAATCTTATTGGTTGATGATATTAAAACCCTATATCATCTAATATTCTGATTTGAGTCATTTTTTGGAGGTTTTTAAGTGGGGTTTGACTTTATTATAAATTAATGTTTTAGAGGTTTCCAAAAGTGCCCCTATCCTCTCTTATAAAAGGGCACCTCCTCCCTATCCTCCTCACACCGCTTTGAGCCTTAAATCTCGGCCAAACCCTGCCAATTTCTATTCTCCACTTCCCTAAAAACATAATAGAGGGCCTGGTCTTCTTCAAATACCAACTTTATTGCCCTAAGAATAGGTTTATAAGAGGCACGTCGAAGAAGAGGTAATATCCTTTACCGATTATTTCAAATTCATTTATTCTTATACATCATATTCTTTTGTTGTTTCATAATAAATTAATAACATAAGTATCACTATTATACTGATATGTTATTATAAATATGAACCAACCCTATTTCACCTTCTATCCATCCTACGGAAAACGAAATCACTGCGCGTGCGTACGTATGAAATACCGTCTCCACGCCGTGGTGTAATCTGTTTTTCCACCACCACCTTACATGGATGGGTATAATGGTGTAAAGAATAACTATATATGTTTATTATAACATGATACTAATTATGAGATATTATATCATCCACTCTAATTCCATTCAATAATTATGGGAACGATATCATCGCTCGTGCGTACGTACGGATTACCGTCTCCATAATGCGATGAGATTCATTCTCCAAGTTAACCATTAAAGAATGATTATAAATTATATATAATGAATAATCATGAAATATATGACATATTAATGATACTGTATTTATGTATATGTTATTTACTTACTTCCATTCAATTTAATAAGGAAACGAAAACAGCGTTCATGCGTACGTACGGCCTACCGTCTCCATGAATGGTGTATTTCTTTCCATTTGTCGATCTATTATATATATGTTTATTATGAATATACATTATATATAAATCATATTTTACATTATGTAATTAAGTAATCATGATCTAAGTTATCATATGAGTAATTACAATTCAAAACACACATGATAAATGAAATGATTTTACCCAAAACGCTGTTTTAACATGGAATTGAAAAATTAATGGGTAATATAAAGTCTTAAGTGAATCATATATGATTCTGTTACAAGTTAATAATATGTTTAAATCCACTATACAGGATTCTTGGAAACATACGGGGGAAATTGTACATAAGGTAAGGGATAATTTTTCAATCTCATTTTTATCCGAGATTTTTTATACGTAAGTATTTAATGGGGTTATATTTTTCATCCATGTCCATAAAATGTTTTTCATAAAGTGTTTAATATTCTTATATGTATTTTTAAATTCATGTTTACCCCTATTTGACTTTTACTTTGTGTTATGGAAGGAAGCTTTATTTTGTTTACCATACGTGGTAGTTTTTGACCTTTCCATTTAAAGTACGAGGAGAGTGTTTTTTTTAACTTATGCGGCATGAACATATTTTTATGTTTTCATAATGCCTTATTTTCATGAAGATTAATCTACAAGATTTCAGGATTTTTTTCAAAAAAATCCCTTTCTTTTAAAATTTCATGGCATTTTGTGAAAAAGAAAATTATTTTTAAGAAGAAAGTATATTTTCCTTAAGAATTCATTTCAAGTGTTTTATCAAAAATATTTTCTATATAAGATGACATTATTTAGTATGATTACGTTTCAAGTATAATGAATCTATTATTTAAATGGTTTTATTCTTCTTATGATGAAATGATATCCATTTGTTTTATATTGATTATGTTTATGAAACCCATTTTATTCTTTGGATTATGATGAATGATTTATGTTTATTTTGTGGAAAAATTAAGAATGATTTCATTATGAGATGGTGGGACCTATATCTCCCTCCAATGAATTGGGTAAATATTTATATCTCATGAGATAGACATGTCTAGAATAAAAAGTGAATCTGGTTCAGTAATAAATGGTTGGAACGATAAGTAAACCCAGTCCAGTAATGGAATTTGTCCACTATGATGGTCTTGGCAGCAATGCCTTGGATACTATATAAATAATAAAATGTGATTAATGGTTCTCCACAATTCCATGTTTTGTTCCCATGTTATTTATCATGATTAATGTTCCTTTATGATCTATGCCTTATGCACTACCAAGAGTTATGTCATTACTCATGATTTTGATATTTTATGTTCATGTTTTTAAGTTCAAATTTTTATGGATAGTTTTTAAGTTCTCAATGTTTAACCTTACTGAGAATTTGAGCTCACCCTTTTTGTGTTTTCTTTTCCCCAGGATATAAAGAAATGTTTTAGTTAAGAAAAAAAGGGAAAGATCTTTATGGGAGATGTTGAAGATCATTCACCATGATTAGAAGATTGTGTTCTAAGTTTCCAAAGACACTAAACTATTACGGTCCTTGAGTGTATGTTTTTGTTATATATTAAGTATTCCAAAAAATTAATGTAATGTCCATGTACTTAAATCTTGGTTCTCTACAAGTAGGATATGCACCACATCTTTAAATTCAATTATCAGGATGTTGGTGGAATTCTATGTTAAATAATTGGTTGTTAAATCCCTCTAGTGTTAGATACATATCATAAACTTTGATAAAGTGTTTCAATTACTCATCTATAAATTTTTTAAGATGAACCACTTGAAGTGTTAATTCAGGGTTACCTTTAGGATGTTTCTCATCTTCTTCATAATTTAAAGAGGCATTGAGATCAACTCAAATAAGATCAAGTCCATCATCCAGATGCCTTCCTAGAGAAACCTCTAGGATTTTCAAGACCTCTAATGATACTTATCCAACATATACTGATTTATCTAAATTTTAGTGATTAAGTGAAATCCCTTCTCAAGGATTATGAGGAATGGAACTATTTTCTAGTGGGTTGAGAAGTGCCAGACTGCCTTTGAGGAAATCATATTGTATCTTCTACAACCTATGGTTTTGATGACACTAGTCTTAGGAAAGCCTCTAGTCCTCTATATGACTACCTTGGGATGGTCCCTCTGTGACCTTATTTCCTAGAAGAACAATGAGGGGAGATAAAATATTGTATACTATATCAGTTTCATGCTCATTGAAACTGATACTAGATACAACACTATCGATAATATCTACCTCATGTTGAGTCATGGAATTATCTATAGCATTATGAGAAATAGATGGTTTCATTGGTGGGTCTTCTAAATTATATCCTAAATTTTACCATGTTAATAGGATTATTGGAACTCTTGGAAGCGATGTGCAAGTAGTTCAACATAATATTTTTCCACTGAAATCTATCATGGGTTAGGAATTAGCAAAAATTCTATCCACTCATATAAATACTGATGAATTTCACCTGGATTTTGATTTTTCAGATGAGTTTATCCTCTCAATGGATTAGTTTGTTCCTTCTTGGTAGATTCATTTTGATAGTGCCTCTCAGATCTCAACTGGTAGAAGGATCGATGGCCCCAAGCTCAATAGAGTAGGCCTGGGGATTGTATTTGGCATTCCATAACATGTCATAAATCTATAATAATTATTATTGTTAGAAGGATTAACCAAAAAGGAGTAAGAGTGTCAAGACCTCATCATTGGTCTCAAGTTATCCCTCAAGATTAATTCCCCACACTTTCATGTGAATGGAGAATTTGAATTAGTCATCAAATAGATTAATCTTGACTACATCATCATAAAGGAATAGATCATGCCTCTACTGGAGTGCACCCATCAGAAGATGGCCTGATTTCCTACCCATATAGAAGTGACTCACATCCCTAGGTCACAAAATGGTTGAGATGACGCCTTGTCCAGTCTATTAGTTTCTCTTTTAGAACCTCAGCAGGATGACCTAGTCATTCATATGGCACACACGAGGGTTATTTCCCCCACAATTTTTGATGATGATGGTGACCAATAGGTAAACTAGCTATCTAACAATGCTTTTGTACAAAGCCCCTAGGGTTCCCCATGGAAGAGGAAATACCTGATTGGAAAACTCCCTTTGTTGAGTAAATCTAGTGGGGCATTCCCCCATCAGAACAAGATGAGTGTGAGTGGATATATCATCACATAACATAGTTCACACACCAAAGTGGACCTAATATCGAGTAGACTCTATATAGACATGGGTTTGAGGGAATTTTCATATGTTTTATCCAAGAATATGAGATTCCCCATGTCATGTAGGAAGACCATTCCATGTTCTGTGGTGCCCATCAGGTAGGATTAAAGATCACCTGATTGATTTGAATAATGGGACACTCTTTTCCCACCATAGTCCATGATTTTATCAAGTATTCCTGGAGGTCTCATGCATGTATGATTCATGCCAACTTTGTGCATCGGTTGTCATAGCCCCTCCACCCCACCAAGAATTCCTGGCCCATTACGGTATGGGGACTAGATGTTGTGGGACAATACCTTCCCGTGACGGCTTATTAGTGTAGGTTCATTCTAAAAATGAAATATTTATTCTCCAAGTGGTAAGAAGTGATTCCTCTCAAGGAATTCAAGGTCTAATCTGTGATCGAGTTCATGATATCCCACATCATCCATCGATTTAAATTTCCTCACACTATATACAATAACACCAACTTCTATGATGCTGATATGAAAATATTGTTTGAAAAGTAAAACATCTGGTCAAACTATAGTAATTTCTACAAGGTGAAATAAAATGGACAGATTAATGAATTTAACAAGACCCTCCCTAATATTCTATGGAATTTGGTGGGATGAAAAAAATGAGTTGGTCGGATAAGCTCCTCAATGCCCTTCGGTCCTATTGAAAGATGACTTGGAATTCATCCCTGGTGACCCTATATTCCCTAGTAATTGAAATATAAGTGTTACTACCCATCAAGGTTTATTTTCCATCACTACAAATATTTATCTATGACTAATAGTTGTTATAAAAAATATAAAAGGTATATATGTCTATGTTGAAATCCCTTGAAGGGAACATTCTCTAGGCCTTGTATAATCTAGAGAGGAACCAGAACATGATAGCAAGATCCTTTAGTATGAATGTTCACCTCTACTCCTTTCTCTAGGGTGACATGGTACTGGATCTCATAATTCCAATGATGCATGGAAATAATCCACCAAAGTTGGAGCCTAAATGGTAAGTACCTTACATCATTTATAAGGTATATTCTAATGGGTAATATTTCTTGACCAGTAAGGATAGAGAGTGTATCAAACATCCCCACAATGAAACGTTTCTCAAAAAGTACTTCACATTATGAGAGACCAGGGTCCAAAATATTTCACCTTAATCTAGGTTTCCAAGTCCAAGCATCATGAATTTAATCTATATATAGGTTCCCAAGGAATTTTTTGTGTAGAATGGGATCTCCTTAGCCCTCCATTCACATTGGATTTGTCACTCCGCCACACTACACACATCCATTTAGGATACTCACCCATTGGTCAAAAATCAATGACCTTAAAATAAGATCCTTTGGTCGGAGCATCATGAAATTAAACTAATATCCACCCAATGGTCCATGAACATGACTTTAAACTATGTGTAATAGGTCCACATGTTATGAAATTAAAATATTTATAAACATTATAGTCCTATTTGTTTGACACTAAACTACAAAGCCTAATGTCGTCTACACACGATGTTAAATTGTGGTCTTACCCTATCTGAAACTGAAATACCTCTAAATTATTAAAAAAAAATATGATGTTGACCCCATCTAAAACTGGGATTTATCATACCATAAGTATAGGATGGTAAACAAACCTTACCCCATTCCTCAAACATGGGATGCATCATTAAAACTATGGGATGCCTCAATTACCTCATTAGAGAAGATTCCCCCAACTTTTTTTGGTCATCTACTATTCCATGTTCTTGATCTACGCGTGGCTTGATTCCCATCCTCATGGGATACATAGCGATGCTTGGACTTTATATCTATAGGTCAAGCCACAAAATTCATCAACTTTTATCCCCCTTTTCTCTTTTATATTCCAAGAATAACGACCTTAAACTGTGTTCTGTTTGTTTTAAGGTATTTATGTGGTATGTGTTCATGCATTGTGTCAATTCACATCAATTTTTATCTCTACCATACTACACAGATACCCTTGAGACAAAATCTTCCAAGTCCAAGCATCATGATTGTAAACTATTTTCCACATTTTTCCTCTATCCAAGCATTACAAAATTAAAAATATACCATTTTATTCTTAATACTTGTACGATACAAGCCTCCTCTGGATCCATTAACATCAGGTTTTACCACTTTTTTTCAATTCAATTACTCTAAAAAACAACTCCATAGTCCAAGAATCATGACTCTAATCTAATTTTACATAGTCCAAACAACATGAATCTAAACTGAAATCCAAGGTCCAAGCCCTATGACCTTAAAATATTTGAATCCATCCCTCATCTACATGGTCTTCATCATTAATGTAAGATCATTACACCACCTTTCATAACTATGTTTGGATTTATTCTCATCCTTATGAGATATGTAGTTACACCTATACTTACTATCTCTGGGACAGAACATAGATTCACCAAAAAACCCTCTACTACTCATAGTGTTATTCCCCAAAAATGACCTAATGAGACTCCATACTAAGTATAATCCCATTAACTTGACCCGTCAGTTGTATGATATACCCTCATAGCCAGATATGACGAAGAAAATAATGTGAAGATTAATGAGAAATCTCAGCCCATGTCGTCAGTACATTATGTTAAACTGTAATTTTACCCCAGATAAATTTGGGATGACTCTTAATGAGTGGTGATTTTAACCTATATCAAACTATAATTCCCGATATGACATATACGGTATGAAGAAACACCAATGTACCCATCACCTGATTCTAAACAAAAATATTACCCCATATAGATTCAGGATTCCTCATATCCAAGTATGATGTGATTCAATATCCTCATTTGTGAGGGTATCCGCTTTCTGGTATTGGTCTTCTACCACACCATGTTCTATAACTATGTATATCTTTATTCCCATCCTCATGGGATACATAGTGATGACGAGACATATAATCCTATCGTATCCCCTTTGGTTGTGGGTTCTTTCCTTCCCTAGTGTCATGATATTGGTTCGGGGTATGATTTATCGATTTATGTTTGGAAAAGTGTCACTTTGTCCTTCCATTCATATCCTTTTGACCCCTTTCATGTCACAAAAACCCCATTGGGACACCCATAACCCCCTAGAAAAATATACATGACCTTAAACAAGTAATATCTCTTATAGTCCAAGGTCTAGTAATTTAAACCATTATCATCCATAGTCCAAGTTGTATGACCCTAAACTACTAATCCCAATTTCCTTAGTGAATAATGTTAAACTACATCTTTACCCCATTTGATATTAGGATTATCATACTATAAATATGGGATGCTAATAAATTTATCCTATACACAACTCAAATGCCTCATATGACCAATATGATATGAATCACACCTTACCACATGAAAAATTGGGATTCCACCAAATGTGAGATGAATTGATAGCCTCTCCAGAGTGGGTAAACTTACCTGTGTTGTTCTTCTTCCATATAAAGTCTGAAAATTATGTATTTCTTGATTCTCAACCTTAAAAAATATATAATGATGCTTGGATGTTCCATCTAAGGTCCATCCTTTCCATAGAATTGCATTTTTTATGACATTCCCCACTTCCAAGATGATACTTCATGCTCTCCTTGATTTGTATAACCATCATAATTCCAACCTAAATAGACTCCCTAATAGAAAAGGTCTCATGTACACTTTCTCACCTAACATCCTGGGCTCATGATTTGAAGGATATTCAGTATAAAATATCATATCCTACATTTAGAACTTGTTCAATGGTCGATATTTCATTTTTCCCCAACTATAATGGAAGTGGGTACAAACATGCATTTTGACCCTGGTTAGAAGTTGTTCCCATTCCATAAATTATCCCTATTTCATCATCCATGTCATATAAGCTGCAATAAACCTTGTGGTATTTGTTATCCACTTCCTCCTCTCATTGTGTTCTCTCCTACAAGCGGTAGGAACTCTATACCACTCCTTGTTTCTCTCACCGATAATGGATCACACTGGCTTAGTAGTTGAGAGGGGGTCATCCCAAAGTAATGTCTAGACACATCAGTGACACATAGTTCAAACTATATAACCTTAAACTGATATTACATGGTAATAATAAAGACATTAAACTGAGTCAAAGTATCCTCAAGAAAGTTTTGTGTGGTGTTTCACACCCTTGACCCTCAATTCACATCAGGTTTGTCACTTCACTGCACTATTCATATCTGTTTGTGTTTCCCCATCTGATCCAAATATCACAACCTTAAACTATGTGTGAATTGTCTTGTGGATATTTTTGGCAGCATCTTGTGGAATCCTAGGCCACTACATTATGTCAGGTTACCTCCCTCTAATGTTTCATATGTTCTTTCGAGACATGCCTCGATATTGTCCACAAATTATAAACATAAACCATTTTCCCTTGGTCCAAATTCCATGACCTTGAACTGAGATCCCAAGTCCAAAAATCATGACTCTAAACTATGTGTGAATCACCATAGTAATGAATTTTTCAGAATTGGTCCTCCTTGGGCCTAAATTAACATTAGGCTGTCAATATTACATACTATACATGCCCTTCAAGGGTACCTTCTCAGGGTATAATCTTTATGACCATAAACTAAAATCCATGGTCAAAAGTCTATGGACTTAAAAAAAGAGTCATGGTCCTAGTATCACGACCTTAAAATACATGCAACATGTCCACTATTTTTGACCTGGCACATGAGCCTCTCCTGACCCTCATTCATGTCATGTTACTAGTCCTTTGTTTTGCATCAAACACTTTAAGGTTCTCACGGGCCTGAACTCTATGAGCTTAAACTCGGAACCGATCCCAAATCTAAGAATCAAGATATTAATAAGTGTGCATGTTTTACCTGGGAATATATTGTGTGGCATTGGGTGGCCTCCTAGGACCTTCTATTCCTGATTTCTTTTTCAATCTACCATGATACACATATCCCTTTAGGACAGTCACATTATGGTTTGAGAATCATGACCTTAAACTGTGTGAGACTAACCCAAGATTCTTAACTTAGAGCAGGTTCTTCTATGTTTCCCATGCCTTATAGTTTTTTTTTGGAATCACTCTTATAGTGATACCGTCTTTAACTCTTCACCACTACATAATGGGTGAGTATTCATCACGTTGGTTTACCGCATCCTTATCACATTGCACTAAACTGTAGGATGTATCCTGATCACATGATATTAAAATGTGTGATGTGTCCTGATCACATGAAATTAAACTATGTGATACATCTTAATAACATGGAATTAAATAGTGTAATATGTCCTAATCACATGATGTTAAATTGTGTGATATATCTTGATCACATGATTTTAATCTGTGCGATGTGTCCCAATAACATGACATTAAACTCTATGATTCCCCTCAATCACATGATCTTAAACAGTGCAATGTTTCATGATCACATGACTTTAAACTGTGAAAAACATCCTCATATTAGAACATTAAACTACACAATATGATCCTACATCCTCACCATATTACATTAAACTACATTATTTTCATCTTTACTGTTTGACATAAAAAAATGAGGTATCTTCAGCCATTTTCTAAGAATCCATTTCCTCTAGTGTTGATCACCTACCACATTGTTCATGTCCTCCCACCATTGCTCTTCATCTGATATGATTCTTCCTAGGAATACAAGTTTTAATTTTTTTTCATATCAATACACCCACCCCAATGTTCGTTAAGTCACAGTGGTGTATTTATAGGAGTTTTGGAATCTATTTGAACATTCCATCACTCCATCACCATGCTTTGTGTTTCTATCTATTTAGACCCCCATCATCCTCCACATCTGAAGGTTAACCCTAATAGAAATGGTCTTTATCCAGGGTTGATCACCTACTATCATGGGCTAATGCCCCAAAGGACTTTGATGATATTATAAGATAGTTTTTGCCTTTCGAATAGGTTCTGTGATCGACCCTCATTTGTGTGTCCCCATTCCTGGATAAGAGGTACGAATGTTGTGTTTCGAGCACGGTCAACAGTTATCTTGTATCATCATTTCTCTCCCATTGTGTTCTAGAGCATGGGCATCCTTATTTACACATCCAATTCCACTTTTTGGGTATAATTCAACTTCCCTGGTATTACACTATTCATTCACTAGACTACACTGGAGAACAAAGTCGGTTGTTTATAAATCCTTGTTCTCTAGTTGCAACTCCTCTCTGCCCAAACTCCCTTGGTGATTATTCAATAATGGAAGACCGCTGAGTGTATGATGATTGTTTTACACTCTCATATGACTGATAAATCACATGTTTATCCCTTTTTTCTCCCACTGAGCATGAATCACATGAGATTAGAGATTGGTCCTTGATTATTCCATGAATATATTTATAATGTGATGGTAAGGAAAAATAAAATGTTCAAGCATGTAGTATTTTAAAACAATCAAACCAAAGTTTCATAGGGGAATACACATATTGTATCGTCTCTATTGAAAATTCCCATAAAGGTCAACCCCAATGATCAGGAGTTCAATCTCATCTGGTCTCTACTGAGTGGCATTGAGGGTACTATGCTGCTCTAATAGGTCTTCCTTCTCTTCTTCGAATTTGGGGAGAACTTACTCAGCCCTAATCTACAACTGGTTCTGCTTAGACTGGCACTCAAACACCAAGTATTCTTCCTCTACCACCTTGTTCTTATCAACCACCAATTGGACCGATAAACTATTAATGACCTCAGTTTGAGTAGCTTCCATGTGCTCTCGTGCCAACCCTTCCCGGAGGGTGATATCTTTTTCAGCTACTTGAAGTGCCTTGGATCCTTTGGTATCATGTTTCTCCTAGTTAATGTTGATAACCTAGAATTATTCATGCTCTCTATCAATAATTATATCATTATCTAGTGTGGTAATGTTGTTGGAGTTTACCCCAATGGTCACCATGCTAAGTAGATAGTGGCGGAGAGATCCCACTCAGCTAGGTAGGTCAACTATCTAAGTATGGGTGATGAAATTCTACACATACCTCCATTATTTTTGATGGATGATCTAATTCTCTTCATTGGAATCTAAGATGGAATCTTCAAATTCTTTAGGTGGTAAAGGCTCATAATGAGGAAAGTGTTTCAATACATCATCAGCCTAATTTTCTATGAGTAAGTATTTTAGAATAATAAGATGAAGATATATTACCTAAAATAGATCTTCACTAGCATCTTCACTATAATAAAAGAATCTTATACCCCCTCTAGAACCCCTATGGTTGCTAAAACTATCCAAGCCTCCTCAGCTACCCGTTTGGTGGTGCGATCTTAGCTTCATCTCCCATAGCTTCCACTAGTGTAACTTATAGAGTAGGAACATCTAAATTATTCTCCTTATCCACTTCATTTATTGGAATAATTTCTACCTATCTATTGTAGATTCATCTCTAACATGCTCTTATAAAATTGGATCTACCTTCATAGCGATTTTGGTCAACCCTGTTGTAGGTCACATATAGAACCCCTCCATTGAGGTAACAGTCTCAGTAGTCCCCTCCTTTGGCACCTCCATTGTAATCCCAACCATGGCCATCTCCACTAGGATAATAACACACACTATATCCACCTTATCTCCTGGTGCTTCCATATCAGTTGTGAACATTGGCATCTAATCTATAAGTTTAGTGTGAACTAATATTCATATGTGAGTTGGTTAATCAATGAATGGAAAAGAAGAATAGAAAAAAGGTGGGTGAAGAAGAGGGTTATGTGAATAGTATACCCTAAAGATGATCTCTTGGAGATTCATGGGTAATTCTCCCAGTGAGGTTATTCCCCCATTGGATACTACCAAAGTCATAGGTGCTTCTTCAACTAATGGTTTTCCACCCATGAACTAAACATTAGGGAGGGCCCCCACACTCGGCCCCTTAATGGTTGAGGGTCTCTATCCCTATATGTATTTCTCATCATGAACCTAGCCATGTTTGGTTCTTTTGTATTCCTGTAAAAGTGAAGGAAAGAATAATGCAATAATTTCGAGGGATGGATGTTGTTCAAAAGTGCATGTAAAGATTAGAGATTTTACCATATTGGTAGAAGAATTTCTATTTCCAACTGATTCCTTATAGAAATCACTTCACCATGACCCTATCATTTATTCACCCTCATTTGTGCTATTAGTTGTGTGACCTGAAGGAATAGTTGGAGTGAAATACATGACTAGTAGTACCTTTAACCGATCAATCATGGGATGTGAAATGGCATGGGCGTAGACTGCATCCTATAGCTCCACCATATATTTTATTGCTATGACATGGGGAATGTGGATGAAAACCCTTGTATGACCCATCCTAGTGAGGTATATCCCATCGGTGATGAGATACTGCCACACCCCTCGAGGTTTGGTGAGATAATTAGGAAGTACCCAACTCTCCCAAGCATTGGGAATGATAACATCAATGGGAATGTCTGGGAAACATAATTTCTTCCCTAGGCATCATTTATGCACCCTTAATATCACCCAAGAGCATTCACCATCCTCTCATGACCACATGCCCAGGGGAACTAAGCTTGAAGACACTCCTCTCTCTTCAAACCCCGCCCATGCGGGGCTAGAGTATACTGGCCATTGGACAACAACTCTGCTCATATATTTGGGGCCTCTCTTGGATTACCTAGGCGGTTTGGTGCCTCAAAATCTCTCTAGGATATGAACTCTCTCAACTTTTCACATATTCAAGCATGAGCCCATATTTAGATGTGTGTGATGGTAGCTTTTTATAATTAGTTTCATCATCACATGTGAACATTCTCCAAATCTGCCTCAGGACCTAAGGTTGGAATTCCTGAATCACCCCCATGTACACCTTAGGGGTTGGACGCTAAAAACATCTGAACTACCTTCTAAATCGAAGTGGTTAGTTTAGTTTGTAGTTCATGTTTTCATTGAACTTTCCAAAAATACCCTACCTCGAAAGTCCAAGAAGTAAGATCATTGATCGATGGTCTCTGTACCATCATCATACTCTATGCCCATTGGAAAGGGTAATGGATGAAACATAAAGCACTCTACCATCCCAACCTATACCAACATGACCACTAGATCCAACATGAGAGGGAGACTCTGAATAATATTTAGAATCTACAATAAAAATTCCATACTTGGAAGTGGGATTGGGTTTGGGTATTCATATCCCCCTATGTGTGCATCCATCTATCTGTGAAAAAAGTGGAGGACCCTCACACATAAAGTAGAGTCTTCCACTAACTGATGTGGTGATGCACCTTATAAAACTTCACCAATACCGAGACCACTAGTTTGACATGCTACATCTTCACCAGAATCGCCTCCATAATGAAGGTGTTTATACCCCCCCCCATATTTTCATCTCTCATAGGGAGAATCTAGACATAGATCCTCATGACAATGAACCCCGCCAACCTGACCATGAGATCTTCAGGATTGATGTTATGGCCCTACATCTACCACTGGATCACCTATAGGATCCAGTAGTAGGATTTCTCCTTTACCTGCTGGTATTCCCCAAGTCATGTTTGTGGCCTCCTCCTCCTCCTCCTTGACTGGATCCTATGATGGCTCATTTAGGAGGTACATTAAATTTTACCTGAATGGGAAGTCCTTCATCCCAAACCTCTCTTCATCGGTCCCTTGCACCAACTTCATCAGTGCCCTCACCAGATCCTACCTATGTTCTTAGTCCCCCCACACATTATATGTGCGGAGTAACTCATCATACATGGACCCATGGATTGGGATATTAGAAATCTGGTGAAAATCCCATGGGCTAATGTCAGACTCCCAATGATACAGATTGAAATTTTTAATCCCTAGAGACTATCTTCTCAGCAGATCGGTTTTGATTTCTTAGTGATGGTGTAAATTAAAATGTAAATCCTATGCTACCCCATATATCCCCACATGTTTTATCTCTAACTATAATTCTTAGAACGATTCATAATCCCAATACGCTTAGTCCCATTCATCTATGAAGATTCCACCTTGGAAAAGGTCCATGTTTTCCATCAACCTCATGAGTGGATCCCCCAAACATACCTTGAGAATTGTCTCATACTATAGGGGGAGGGGGGATGAATCATATTATAGCTTCTACCCATTGATATTATTGACATGTTTTCGGGGATTTGTTTTCATGAGTGACACAATTTTCTTAGTGATTTGTCCTCAAATAGACTTGTGCCACTGATATATTCTCGGTGAGCTCATGAACCAGTATGTGGTCTCATCTCTACTTGCCTCAAAGATGAACACATTGTTCCAAATCCCAAATACATAAAGTGGAACCCTCTTCCACAATGGGTAGTCCTTTTGGGATTCTATTACCAGTGAAACGACCGATTTATGGGTTGATATGCTCTGAACACTCTTCTAAATGATAAATTTCCCATAATTTCCCCTTGATGAGTAGTAGTGAAATTAGTCTATTCATGAATCTTGGTTCACAACGGTTCATTTCATGAAGTTTGTTTCATGATGGTTGTGTTCACGGATAATTGTTCGTGGTGATATTCCCATGGAGATATGGTCGCGTAGAAAGTGATCTTTACGAGCAATGGGGATCTAGATCACAAAGTACTCGTGAAAGATGTGAGCTTCATGAAAAGAGAGAACATGGTTTTATCTTCTCAAAAGTCTCGTAGTCACTCTAAGGGACCCCTCCACTGTTTATAGTCATGTGTCCAACCAAAGTTTCATGATTGTCTTCATCAAGTGGGAATCATAAACGGGCTTCATGAGTGAGCATCATAAAAGGGAGTTGATTTATAATTTTTGGTGATTCTCCCTCAGAATCTGAAACTCAATTTCCCCCATCAACTCCAATTATGGGGGGTGCCACTAAAATACATGTTTTAAGGGAATATTCGAAGAAGGAATGGATAGTTCTAGGAGAATCCGAGCCCGACGACCAAAAACTCCCTCAAGGGGTCTTTTTTTTAAAGCCCACCTCTTTCATGAATGGTCAGACCTCGTGAATCTTTTTGGATGATAATCTCCTTCATGAATGTTTTAACGCCTGACAATAATATTGGAACTGTGGGAATTAGGTTTCATAGAGTGGTTTGAAAGAACAAGAAATTCTAACAGAAATATCTATGAAGAAACAAGAAGACTCACAGAACCCATCCATTCACGAAGCTCATAAAGCACCATGATGGACTCCAATCATCACGAAACCCACATCCCTATAAAAACCCCTTATGTTTAACATTTAACTGGATGATGACCTTTCGACTTCAAAAAAATTCTCTAAGTTGATGAACCACCTAAGATTCTTGATAGGGAGATAAAATAGATCACCCAAGGTATTAAATCAACCCAAAAAAACTTCCCTTATGATCTTGAGAGCCTCCACCCAAAGTGGAGATTCCATTTTCAAAGTCCAATTCCCTACATGGAAGAAGAATTCCCTCTGAGTCACTTGATGCATCATGAAGCATTCATCCTTTATGAAGCAATTCCCTAGTAACCATGACTTCAATATAAGGTAGGGTCACCCTATTTTATTAAAATATACTCCTTTGTGAAGTCCCAATCCTCTGTGATGATCTTGAGCTTCATGAACCATCCCTCTATGGGACCCTAATATTTGTGAAGAACCTATCTTGGCTCAATCAGTGGTTCCTCCATTTACATAACAAACTCTCATGAAGGATGAGTTATAGATCCCTCCAAGGCTGGTTCAGCTACACCCCAAGTCCCCATGTGACCAGTGCCACCCACTCCTTTGTGTTCCCACTTCACTCCATGTGTGTCATGGGATTCCATTATACCTATTGATTCTAATCATAGGTCCTTTAACAATTGTTTCTTCTAATAATAGGAAATATAACATGGAGCTAATGACTGAACACTCCTCCATAGCAATGAAAATTTCATGACCCACCCAAATCCACATGAGTGGTGGCCACATAAGCCCTATGGGTGAGGAATTATTCCCCCAACGTCTGAGCTACATGATGAAAAACTTCGTAGTCCCACGTCCTAGTCATATGACATTAAAATCCATGAAAAAATCATAAGAACATGATGTAAAACTATATCCTTACCCTATGTAATGAAAATAGAATTCCCCATGTATGAACATCATGGGATTCAACCCTCTCCCACCATGGGGCATAGATCTTCACTTTTGGGAGAGTTCTATATGTAAGACCCACACTATCCTTCCCCACTATGGGACGATCCTCCGCCCCTAGGAAACTTTCATGTGTAAGCCCCATACAATTCCCCCAAGATAAATCCTATTGTGAATGGAAGCTTTTATGTGTAATAATCACACAATACCTCATTAATTCTATTTTTACAACACGATCTTCCATACCACATGATGTTAAACTGCATTGATCGATCATGTCCTACGACCTTAAATTGAGGATTCAAACCATGTGGGTTTTGATCCCTATATTTCAAAGAGGGTATGTAGGATGCCTTATTATGGTTCAGTCCCCACAATGGTAAATAATAAATGTGTTCCCTCCAAAGGATTCACTTATTGAATCCACCTCATAAGGCATTCAATCCAAATTTTTAAACATCGGTGTGACATTTTCTCTCATAGGAATTCACCTCCTGGATCTTCCTCACACGGAGTTCAATCCAAATTGGTAACATCAGGTGTGACATCTTCCCTCCTAGGTACACACCTCAGGATCTTCCCCATAGGTTGTTAAATTTCAATATTGTTAAACTATCTGGGTGTTCCCTCGTAGGGATGCACCTCCCAGATCCACCTCACAAGGCGTTCGATCCAAATTAGTAAACTAAGGTGTAAAATATTCCCACTTAAGGACGCACCTCCCATATCCAACTCATAATGAACTCAATCCTAATTGGTAAAATCAGGTGTTACATCTTTCCACATAGGTACACACCCCCAGATCCACCCACAGTTCATTTGATCTTGATATTGGTAATCCCAATTGTTCCCTTCAAAGCATGCACCTCCTCAGTCCTTCTCTAGGAGATGTGAGATCTGTCTCCCCAAGATGTTAAACATGTGCTCTGATCCATCTCAAACAGATGTTTTGATCTATCTCTGTAGAATATAGAACTTTTTACCTTATCCAGAATACCTACCAAATTCAATACACATGTAATGCATGAGGTAAAAAGCCTTGGAAGACATACACCTTTAGAATTAATTACCTCGTGGTTTAAATGGTATGACTTAAGATATGTGCATAATATTAATCATATGAGATTCCCTACTAAGTTTAATATTTATAGGTGACTAATGAGTACAATGTACATACATGCCCAAAGATTCATAGCATGAGAACTCTCATGACTGATTGTTGCTGCCCTACCAGGAAAGAAGTAGTGTAATTTACCAGTGTCTGTAATGAGATAGCGCTGAGAATGACTTCCATGAACACAATTTAATATATGAGGGACACATATACTTGGAAATGATATCCAAGGAGGAATATATAGAAGGAGAAACAAACATATCATCATCATGCTTCAATCAGGGAGCATACGTCACTGATGAAAGTGATGATAGTCATTCACCTTTGTAAAGTGGTAATATGGGGAATCAATATCACACACCACACACAGGCCTCGGTGTGAGCATAAGAAACAATGACTCTTTAATATATTTCAATATCCTCTTGGATTTTTTTTTGAGATTTTTATCCTCTATATTGGCCAATGAATATTCCCCTTTTTCACAATCATAAAAAAATAAACTTTTCATTAGGTGAAAATGTGTCCAAATATATAAATATATTTTATTTTATAAAATTTCATTTAAAATTTATATTAGCCATAACATAATAAAACAATTATTAGGGTCTTCAAAAATATTTAGTAATTAAGAAAATTAAAAAAATTAAATTAAAACAAGTGCTTTTAAAAAGAAAACAATCCCAAAGTATATCTCAAAAAATATGTTTAATAATGATTAGTAAAAATTAGTACTAATATCCTTTTTGGAATGAGAAACATTTAATTGAGACAATAAATAAATGAATAAACACTAATAATTATCCAATCAATATAAATTTCATAAATTCAAATAATTCTAATTCTAAGAAACATTTCATCTACTCTTATCAACTCATTATCTTGAAACATGGTTTTTCAAATCCCTTTCATTATGAATTCCTCTAAAATTTCATTCAAATTTAAATCTTATAATATTATCAATTTTGAAATTTATAAAATGAAAAAATGGGTGTAATAACATAGGTTGTACTATAATCGGCAAACACTACATCCCAAAACTATTATATAATGCACAGTCTCAATAGTATTTATTACAGAATTTACTGAAAAGTAAAATTTGAATTTGAATTTTACTAATTTAAATTCATTTTTGGATTTACAATGTCTATACTAGAAATAGATGATTTTTTGGGAATTCTTTGAAATATTTTATTATTCGGTGAATAGTGAAAAATACATTTTTTATCAAAACGTGAACATTTATGAATTTATCATTACATGAAAAAGGCGGATAAATTTTTAAAACCTTTTAATTGTTGAATAATGTACTTAATGTGTAACAATACACATTTAATAATACTATTATTAATTTATAAAACCATTGTTTAACATTTTTTGAACTTAAGTAATATTTTCCAACAAATGAAATTATTATTAGTATTTTGTTTTAATTAAATATTATTTTGGTAAAATTGGGTTTTGGATTTATTTGGAATCCACCTAACATTTATTTATATTTAAATATATTTATTTCATGAAAGAAAATCATTGATAATTTTATCCTACATATAATTTTTACACTTAAAAACACACTTTTTCTAAAACTGGGTTATTTAAACATTACATTAGATAACATTAAAATTATTTTTAAAAATATAATAAAAAACTATTATCATATTTTTAATATGAATTTTCAAATTAGGTAATAAAGGGATATTTAATTTTTGGGAATAAAAATATGTTACCATGTCAAATATTAGTTACCATAGTAAAATAATTATTTTTTAAAGAATAATATTCATCTAAATATTGTATATTTTTAAATGGGTGTAGTTTTAAAATATTAACATAATATAAATATTATACATCTACAGAAATAAATAAACATAAGTTCAGTTGATAATTAATGTTTAAAATGATTTATAACACATGAAATTTAAACTTTCAACACTCTAAAAAATGGTTTTCTATACATTAAATGTATTAAATTAAAAGTTAATTTCATCATATTTATTAATTTAGTTAGTTTAAATGAAGTGTAAATTGGGATTCAGGCAGCTGAAATTTGGTAAGAATCTTCATCTTATATTTTTTGTGATAAAATAATAACGATGATTAATATATAATAGTAATTAATAATTTCTAAAATGGGTAATATAATGTGGCTATAATTTTAATAAATCAATTTGAAACTTAGGTGATCACTCCCACCCATTCTCTCATCCCTCTCCTCCCCAAATGCATTGGTCACAATGTAACCTTCCCTCTTCCTCTCTAATTCTATCCCAACAAGTTACTAATGTTGTAATGAGACCTCCCAAGTTTTAAGAAGATTCCTAGAAAAGTAAGAGTTTCCAATCATTACCTTTCATTTTTAATTGTAATTATTTTGTTATAATACCATTTACACATATTTTCTTGATTTTAATTTTGTGGAATCATCTCTCATTTTATATGTTTTTAATGAGATATATCTTACCCCCTCTCATTATAACCTTTTTTATGTATTTATTATAATGACATAAGTGTTATCATTCTATCCCTTCCATTTTCAATTTCAAAACATTCTTGTAATGTCATAATGAATGTAATTATATGGAATTATCACACATTTAAAATATTTAAAATGATATTTCATCTAATTAATTTTTTTTAATCTGTCATAATACCCAAAAATCCTAAATTTTGGAAAGTAAAGAGTATGTGGTTTTCCTATAAATAACATCCTAGTTTGGATACTAGAAATCATATGTAGTTGTGGTATAGATTCACTTAGGGTGAATCAACCTAAAAAATACTTGTTGATATTAAAAACTATCTTCACTTTGTTTAAAAATGAGTGGGAATAATACTACACACCCTACTATAAATTCTTAAGGGATTATATTTTTATAATCCATATTGTCATTAAAAATAAAAATAAACTATTTTCCCACCATTTAATTAGTTCATTTCCATTGTAAACTAATGAAATAAATTATTATTATGAAATCCTAAAATAAGATTCCACTTAGAGGTGCCTTGAGCCTAGTTGGCCACATGGCCTCATGTGCATCTCCCAAAATACCAAAGGCTTCTGACTAGTAGTGAGGTACTTGGGTGTGTCTATGGGGATATTATACCCTCATTAGTAGAGTATAACATATCAGGTCAATAAGAAACATAAGAAAATAGTGTAAGCTATATTGGTAAACATGAATATGGAATAACAGAAGCAAATTTAAGTAATAAACAACAAAACCATATATAATCATATATAAAAGTTGACAATGACATGTCATGTATCTATAAATCTGGAAAACATGGATACAATGTAGTAGAAAATAATTCTATACAAAATTAGTAAAAGGAACAAAAAACTATCCCCAATATCCCAAGCTCTAGCTCGGTTGTCTACTACCAACTCCATCCTAAGAAATTATGAAGCTAGACACTTACCTTTTTCAACACCTGCATACACGTAATTTTTCTAGGTACCAATGGTTCCCTAGATAGGGTGTTATAAAAATCTCAATAGGACACCACCAACAATGAATATAACATCCAGTCTATGTAATATGAATTAAGACAGTGTGCAAGCATGCTTATATAAAAGTAAATTAGTACTGTAATTTCCCTCTAATGGCCCGATGACCCTCATTTTTTTATTGATTTTTGATAATCCACCATTAAAGGGGTGAGGTGGAACCCTTATAAGGCCCATAGGCGTAAGTATTACATGGCGCGTAGGCCTTATAGGAATTCACTACCCGTAGGATTCAAACATTACATACAACCCAGACTAACTACTTGGAACTGCTCCTCCCCAGCATCTTCATCGTGAAATTAGATCTCCACCTTTACATGGATGTTCGGCTAGGCATTCCCGTGCTTTCACAGGCTTTTCCCGATGGCAGGTGTCATACCCTCTCATTCTTGCAATCCGTTTAGCTTCTGATGTGGTGAATGCTCCTTGCTCATCCTTCTTGTAGAGATTGTTCTATGTAGGTTGTATGGTTTGCATCTACTCTAAAGTTGGCCCGAAGGCCTTGAGGTGGCCCAAAGGCCTTACTGACCCGAAGGCCTGGGTGGCCCGAAGGCCTTACAGGACTCAGGAACCTAATCGGTGGCCCGAAGGCCCAAACAGGGGCATAATCCTGACTGTTACAGTGCCAAACAGTGTCTGCTACAGTTCCCGCTACAGTACTGCACAGTTCCCGCTACAGTACTACTACAGTACCTGGAAATTCTTCCTCCGCCTGGATTTGATCCCTGGTCGTTTGGATGCACTTACAGAGTCCTTACCAACTGGGCTAAGGCCCATGTGCTAATTTAAATACCCAAGTACCTGCTTTATCCTTTGGCTGGTGTCTAAACATGTTACCAGTTAATTAATTAATTAAGTTCTAGTTTATATATTTAAGTCATGTGAGGCATAGCCGACATCGACATCACCTCATGATAGCACTAGTTGAGGTTCCATGATGTAACCATGTAATGTGTGATTATAATTATAATGAAATTGTTCCAAGATAATAACCAAGGAAACCTAGACCTCAAGGGTTTCCAACTTAGTAGTAACTACAACCTAGCTAAGGGGTAATAGTATATTCCAAGAAGCATCATCCACAGAATTCCACAATTGTATAATCTAACCAAGTCTAATGAATATATACAATGTAAAACATGATAAGAAATAGCTATTCCAAATGATGTAACCAAGGAAACTTGTGTCCATATAAGCCATGTTGTATCCAAGGGGTGTATCCAAGGAATTCTGTAATAGTAAAGGAGGGATCCTATGGTGTCATACCGGGCACCTAATGATTGATAAGGATCAGGTTCCAAGGTGGGTCTCAACCAAGGCAACAGGCTTCCATGAATCGAAATGGTATCCATGAGTGATCAAGGAATTGACTCAGGAATCCAAAAGCTAACATGATTCTGACCACTCTTATAATGATTTCATGGTTCATATTCAAATAGGAACCTTACAATTAATTAATTTATATAATTAATCCATTTAATAGTCAAATCATTTACTAAGTTCAAGAGGTTCAAACCATTCCTTTTATTTGTGTGGAAAGGCCAAGGGGAATGAAATCATTTAAGTTATTTTATATTTAATTAAATTACTTGGTTCTATCATTTACCTTTCATAACATTTAAATTTTTGTCTAAGGAAGAGAAACCACATGCATTTCATTTTATATAAACTAGGCCAAGTCATATATATACAATATACTTTCCAATTTACCATTTAACTTTGATTATTCAAGTTCAAGCACTTACCTTATGTGGATAAAGTTATTAGAGTGCATTGTTCATTCCATTTAAATATAATAAATATTTAACAAGGTTGAATTACATTTATCTAGGTCAAGATAAAGAATGCCCAAATGGTGGCGCTGATAGACAATTCAAAGTTATAAAAACCAATTATAAATAACACCCTACTTGGAGTAGTTGGTATTATGAATGTAACCTCTAATGTTGAATTAAATATATGGAATGGGTCTTAGAACATGGTTCTAGTGACTATAAGGTAGACATATATATTTAACTGGAGATTCTATATGAAATCGGCATGCCCACATGGAAATTTATAAAATGAAGAATCTTGAGGAGTGTGTTATAGACCACATACCTCATAATCGTATGACTCTCCTCTTCTAGTATTAGTCTATAGTTCATCAATGATTTGAAGATATTTGAAGAATGTATCAATTCCATGAAAATAGGGCATATGAGACTACATCTAAATAGATTCATTGATATGAATAATAATAAAGAAATGTGTTAAAGGACTGAATCACTTACCAGCGTGCTTCCAATGTGATACACCAATATGAAATCAGAGTCCATACAATGAAGAAGTAGAATAATCTAGATTGTAGATTCATGGATTCTTCTTATGTGAGAGGGAGGGGGTATAGTTCTATAAAAAAGAGGATGTCATGCATCATATTTTTAAAAAACAATCTTGGGAATTTACACAATGTTTAGATGCTTTACATGTCATGTAAATCCCAGGGTCCTTTACCTAAGAAAACCCTTTAAATGATAGGAAAGGTTCTACCCAAAACATTACACATTTTTTAATTGATACATGTCATGTGATCCAATTACTTGTCATGTAATCCAATTACATGTCATGTAATCCAATTACATGACATGTAATTGACCTATAGCCAACATAAAACCCCCCATACTCCCTTCTTCTCCAAACAAACCAACCAGCTAACAACCTAACTTTAGGGTATAAAAAAAATCAGAACATTACAAAAGATTAGAGTGGAAATTAAAAGGATTCGTACCAAAAAGAAAACCCAGGTTCTTACAATATTCCCCCACTAATGGAAATTGTCTCGGAGTTCACCTTCCAAGGGTGGTGATACACTGTTTGAGAACAAATGTGGCCACTGGGAACGTACATTGGCCTCCCATTCCCAAGTCTCATCTTGTACATAGTTTTTCTACCATAGCACCTGTACTAGAGGGACATACCAGCCTCGATGATCCTTCATGCTCCAATCAATGATACTTATAGGATAATCCTCAAATAAAACATTGAAATCTAACTCAACTTCCCTTGGATCCAAAGTACGAGACAGATCATAATGATACTATAGAATCTATGAAATGTAGAAGACATCGTGTATGGAATGGTACCTCAAAGGTAGTGGAAACTGATAGGCTACCATCCTGACTCTGTCCAGAATCTCGAACAGTCCTACATAAAGTGGAAACAAATTGTGTTTCCTCTTTATCCATATATTCCCTAACCTTGTCAATACCCTTAGGAAAACATGATCCCTAACACTAAACTCTAGAGGTCATCTGTGGTGATCAACATAAGATTTCTTTCTAGACTGAGCAGTATCCAAATGATTCTTGATTAGCTGAACCTACTCTGAATTCTCCTGCATGAAATGAGGATCTAATATGGCTACCTATCCAGCCTCTACCTAGCACTGGGTTGAACGTCACAACCTACTATACAAGGCCTAAAATAGATCCACCTGAATCATTTCTTTAAAGATATTATTGTAGGTGAACTCAATGAGACAAATATAATCATCCCAATAACTATCTATACCAAGGACCCATACTTAGATCATGACCTCTAGAATCTGTATTGTTGGTTCCAATTTTACATCAATATGAGGGTGAAAGGAAGTTCTCAAAAGCACCCATGTACCCATATCCTTCTGCTACCCCTACCAAATCCATTATGTAAAATGAGAATCAATATCTAAAATGATATTATGAGGGACCCCATGTATTCTTACGATCTCATGGAAGTACAATCTTTCCATCTCATCAACTGAGAATTTTTTTCAGATAGAAATGAATTTGGATACTTTTTTTAGTTTTTAAATGACAACCCATGCAGCCTCACTTCCTCTAGGTGATCTAGGTAATCTAACTACAAATTCCATGGAAACATCTTCCCATTTCCATTCTGGGACTCAAATTAGCTGTAACAAGCATGATAGTCTCTTGTCCTCCTCTTTCCCCTACTAATAGATGGAACACCTAGTGATAAATTCTCCTATATAACATTTCATCCCAGGCCATTGATACTGGCGTCGCATGTCTCGATAATATTGAAGATGCCTGGATAAACTTCCCACTGAGAATCATAGGACATGAACATAAACTCTTCTATCATATCTGTAGGAACCCATACACATCCATGTATACACAATATGTCATCTTTATCCATATACCAATCCAATGTTCGGTCCTCTCTTTAAATACTCTCATGGAGAACCAAGCACTCAGGATCTAAGAAGTGTCTAGTCATCACCTTCTTAAGTATGGAAGAGGTAAATTTCAAGGGTGGGAGATAATACTGCTCATGGATATCATGAAACATTAGATGAATCTAAAAGAAGATGTCCATTAATTTCCATTCATCACCAGTTTCACGTATAGCCTATGCCTAAGTTTTACATCTCGGTGCATCAATAACTACATTTCCCTTTACATGCATATTGGAAAGCTTGAAATCTAAGGATTTTATATATTCAATCCATATTCACTATTTGAGATTTAATTCATGCTATGTAAAGTTATATTTTTGGCTCTTGTGGTCCATATACAACACAAAGTGATCACCCAATAGATAATGTATCTAGAAACATAAGGCATGTATAATTGCTGCTAGATCAAGGTCATGTGTTGTGTAGTTTCACTCATGAGGCATCAACTGTTGAGATTTGTATACAATGACTCTATCCTCATGTATGAGAACTTCTCCCAGGATAATACCTGATGCATCGAAGAATATGGTATAACCTCTACTAGGATCTGGTATAATCATAATAGGTGTCGAGACAATCCTCCATTTTATCTATAGGAAGGATTTACCACACTCTTCTAACCAGAGGAACTTGATACCCTTATTTATAAAACTATTAAGAGGTTAATCAAGGTGTGATAAGTCTTATATGAAATGCATGTAATATAAATCCATCACCAAGAAACTCTATATATTAAAAATGTTCTTGGGTTTCCTAGGAAACCATAGAACTAACGTTCTCTAGCTAAACAAAAACTCCTGATTCTGAGATAATATAACCTAATAAGTGAACTTTGTTGAACTAGAAGTGTCACTTATCAAGATTGTTATAAATATAATGCTCTCTCAGGGTACTCAGGATGATCTCAAGGTTCTTAACATGGTCTCTTAGAGTGTGAAAATATGTAACGTCCCGGACCCACCCAGCCACCCGAATAGTGCCGAGCGGGTCGGGTGTCACTACTTTAGGCGCACCTCCCCTGAACGCCAAAGGTTGCCGACTAGCAGTGAGGGTATGAATAGGTATAGTAGGGAGGCTATACCCTCTCAGAGGATCACAGTAAGGGTACTGGTCTGAGTATAAAAGTAAAGATGCAGTGGAAAGAAAGACTCAGCAGACTCAAACCAGACCCGCAGAGCAGAAGCATATCCAATATCAACAAACAGCGGGAGCAATAATTATAACAACAACAACAGAAATAAACACAACAACATTCTGATAACATGTAACTACTACTGAACAGTAAAACATGCATCCAAAATAGGTCAACATACAAAAGGGCGCCAATGGCTAACCAACAGTAGCTACAACAAGTAAGCATGCTGATATAGAAAAGTAAACACAACAAGTAAACCCCAGCTAGGCATGACCTCAAGGTCTGTACCATCTCCATGCAACAACTAACTTAACCCAGCTCTTGAAGCTGGCCCCTCTCCTGCACGTAAATCCATGAAGTCTGCACGCATCCCAAAGGGCCCGTGTAGGGTGTGAGACAAATCTCAGTAGGATACCAACCAACGGTGTGTACCAAATATATGTGTTTAAGCAGTCATGCATTTTCCAGGAAAGCAGTAATCAGTACAATGAAAAAATAAATACAAACTCCACTAGTGCTCAACAGCCACCATGGAGTGTCACCTGCTTCGGCCAACACCGGAGTCTCTATCATGTACTTCGGCACCATGTGAAACCTGACACCTCGTGTCTCAAGTACCGAAGTCCCGAAGACACATCCCAAATAGTATCCCGGCACCAAGTGACTCCTGACACCTCATGACTCAAGTACCGACGTCCCGAAGGCATGCCCCAAATAGTAATCCAGCACCAAGTCCCTCCTGACACCTCGTGTCTCAAGTATCAACATCCTGAAGGCACGCCCATTTCTTGAAGGCTCCTCACCTCCCACGTGGCTTTCTACGGCAAGCACCTCCAACCAAAAATACCTAACTGCAACTACGGGGGCCTCTACCCACACGAGTGGTCAAAACCACCTCATCACGGAGTATCTCTCTGTGCACACTACTCAAGTCCCGGTGAGAGGTAATCACCAAAATAGTCCTAATCCACCAACACATCTGACACCTCGTGTCCCTACGACCATGTCGCTCAAGTCTGATGGCATCGCCATCCTAGTATCTCGGGCCATGCCCAACCTGACAGTCATGCTGCCTCAAGTCGACGTCCATGACACCCAATCCCGTGTTCAGAACCACCCAAAGTAACCCGAGAAAATCCCCAACCTATGATCAGCTTCACTCAAATGTAACTGGGCCAAGCCCAACACAACCCAAAGGGGTCCAGCAGATGCAATCTAGCAATTGCATAAATAACATGTTTAAACAGAAAAAAAAACATAAACCAGCAAAAAAAACTAAACAGTTGAATTACACTATACCAGGTGTTGTCCCATACCAGCACTGAGGTCTTATTCCTCCTATAATTATAACAGGCTTAAATAATTTAAACTAACAGTTTAACACAATAATATTGCAATTAAAACCATTTTGGCGTTCCCCGGCCAAAATGCCCCGATGAGCCACGAACCCTCACCCGGCCCCGCTCATGAAAACTGGTAACCGGGCATACCCAAAGGCATCCCAAAGGTCCCATAAACAATTCAGTATGAAAAAGAAGATAAAATGGGTCCCGCTCAAAAATACCCGAAAACGCACCGAAGCCGCATCACCCAAACAACCACGAAAACACGAAATGAGGTATGCACCACCTACCTGAGACTCGCACGATGCTACTCCTCCAGTAACACCTACCAATTCGGTCTAAAATGCGGTAAATCTACAAAAGATTCAAAAACCACTCAAAGGGCTATAAATTGTTCCAGAATGAAAATCAGACAAAATGGACAAAGGGGAATCGAGGCCTTACCGAGGGGGTTCCAACGCACTAATCAGTGATCGAAACGGGTCTCAGACGGACGATCGGGAGGAGAAATGGGGTTTGGCCGGCCTGTTTCATGTCTCCAGGAAGAGGATGGTGTGTTCTGCCTCAAAACGAGGCTACTACCTAATTTAAGAGAAAAAACGAAAGTACACAGCGTGTACTTTAGGACTACACACTGTGTATATTTCATTTAACTGTCCAAAAGAGGGCTGATTCCACCGACTTACTTTCCGAACCTGCCGACATGAGTACACGGCATGTACCTCTGGGTACACGGCGTGTACTGGGTTCCTCTTCTCTTCCTTGCCGACATGCCCACACGCCATGTATATCCCTCATACACGGTTAGACTACACAACGTGTCTAAAGGGAACATTGCGTGTCCCGGGTTCTTACCCGGCCAACGGCCTACACGCCATGTATGGCCTCGCACGGTCGGGGGACTACACGGCGTGTTCAAAACTACACACCTTGTAGTAAGAAACTACCACACGGTCATCACACGATATGTACTCGGTAAGCACACGTCTGGTCACTCGCCTACACATACACGGCGTGTAGTCGGGAACTTTCCAGAAACTTCCCATTTTATCCAATTTCCTCGGAAACAAGTCAAAAAATTCGAAGAGGGTCGTGATTTTGACCCGTTCTAAAAACCCGGGTTCTTACAAACTCCCCAACTTAACATAGCTCATCCCCGAGCTACCAAACGAAACCAGGAGATGGAACCGAACACGCTCATCCCAGTTAAATAACCCAGACTACCCTAGTCTCAAAGGTTTCGGCTAAATTCCTCAAGGTGGATCCCCACATTATGAATTGCCTTACCCAGTATCAACCCAACAAAACATAAAACAAACAGGGTTTACTAACCTGTTTTCCGGAATCAAAATCCTTCCGTGACGCATCGTCACCCCTGCACCTCATTGGTGCTCCTCTGTCGCTTCCGACACCCAAAGTATCCTGCACCGCATCGGTGTCCGCCTCTATGAGGTCCTGGTGCCTAGCACCTCAAGTAACGTGCATCCACGATGCCCCGATGCCCACGAAACCTCATGTAACCCGCATCCCTGATGCCCCGATGCCCACGAAACCTCATACATACATACATACATATATATATATATATACATATATATATATATATATATATATCACACACCCAAGATGGTTCCAACCCACTGACTAGCATCTAGTCAGTTCACAAAGATCCTGTGCACCTCGTGCACTTAAAACAGACATACCTCTATAGGTCATGCCAAAAAGGAAACATGGAGATCATGGTCACACCGCAGTGTACCTCTAACCGTCATCAGATCACCGGCATGCTCAGCCTTTGGCAGCTCCACGGCGTGCACCTGGCCTGAAACACGGCTTCCTGACGCCTGAACTCCCTGCGGTGCTTCTCCAGTCACCGGCCACTGACCCCTCAGCTGGGTCCCACCATCTCTGTCATGACCTCCGCGCACAGTTGAACCTCGACTACCCTCTCCGGGTACCGAACCTGAACCAACTCCAGACGCTGCAGTCTGTCCTGGTCCCTGCCTGCTGGCTATCTGAGAAGGCTGCCTGCAAAACCTCTCCAGATGCCCGTCCTATCCACATGCCCGACACTCCTTCGGAGGCCTATCGCACTGCGCCCGAACATGTCCCGGTTGTCCACACTGGAAGTAAATCACTGAAGAACTCCCACGAGGTGGTCTAGCTGAATCCCTGGCCTAACTTCCCTACTGAAACTCGTCACGTCTTCGCTTCCTACTATCCGAACCGTCACCTGAAGTTGTCATCCTGCCCAAGTGAGATTTCTCCCTCTCATTGCCTTCATCTATGAGCGCCTGATTCACCGCCTCAGAGAAAGAACCAAGCCTGAAAATATTCACCTGGACCCGAATGGCATGTCACAAGCCATCCTCGAAGCACCTCACCCTAGCTGCAGCATCGCTCACCATACCAGGTGCAAGGAAAGACAACTCTATGAAAGTACCTGCGTAGTCCATGATGGACATGTCCCCCTACTGAATACTCAAGAACTCCCGAGCTCTCTCTGCCCTCAGTGTCTCTGGATATAAGTGCTCAAATAACCTATCATCAGAGTCCTGCCATGCCAGTCCCTCGTGCCTACAAACCTGAACCTATACGTCCCACCAACGCTTCACCTATCCTCTCATCATGTAAGTCGCCAACTTGACCCTTCTCCCTGGAGGTGTCTCGAGCTACTCGAAAATCATCTGCAAACTCTCAATCCAATTCTTTGTCGACTGTGGACCACCCTCTCCCTGAAAAAGCGGCGGGTGCTGCGACTGGAACTCCCGCGCCAGATACGCCATAGAAGGATCTGTACCCTGCGCGCCTCTATCAATCCCCTTCAAGACACGTACTAGGCTCTCCCGGAGCTGCTCGTAGAGCCACGGGCCGAACGATGCCAAACCTGGCTACTGTCCTTTCTTCCCTGGATCATGAACCTGATCCTATCCCTGAGCCTGTACCTGCAGCTCGTGTTCTGCCTGTACCGAATTCTGACCCTGATCCTGCGACACTGTGTCCTCTTCTACATGACGCTCCATCGTGCCATGAAGGAGTAACCCACTGAATACCATAAATAGTCAGACAACCCATATATATATATATAACAATATATTCTACGCAGATAAGGAAAGCAGTAAAAGGCAGTGCATAACAACTACCCTTACTCCCCCTCACTGAAACCCATGCCCCATGACATCCCGACCTCATGGCCTCCTTACCCGCTCAACAGAGCCAAGTATCGATAGTACTGTAGATGCCGGAAAAGTCCGTTGTTCCCAAAAGAAGCTCCGGATGCGGGAAGCGAGGTCATATTTGGAGTCAGAAGCACGTTTCGGGGAGCCCGGAGGCCTTGCGCGGAATTTTGGAGACCCGCGCGCAAAGTTGTAGTGCCGCGCGCAAACCTCCCGGGATGCGCGCAATGCGCTGGACCGGCGCGCAATTTTGCGCGCCCGTGGCCCGTGCGACTCCCTTGCGCGCCGGGCCCGATTCCGCGCCCGCGAAGGAATTTGCACGCCCGCGATCCGGATTCCGCGCCCGGGGTTGCCTATAAATATAAGGCGACCCCCGACGTTTTGATGGTTGCCGGAATTCGAAGAGTCGCTCGTTCGCGCAATCCAACCCCCTCCGCATGCAATGCCGATCTTCAGGTAACCTCCTTTCTTTCGCGCAATAAAGCCTCGGGATTCGCCTTCGCGCGCAATCCCTTTGGCTCCTTTCCTTTGAATAACTCTTCCCCCAAAGGCCTTCGCGCGCAAAAGAAGCCTCTTGTGCGCAATTGCCCCCCGGGTGCGCGCAATCCAGCCCGATTGCGCGCACCCCCCTTTTTTAAAGTGGCCATTCGTTAAAGAATGAGCTGTTGCCCCCACGCGCTATCCGAAGCCCGGTGCGCGCAATCGCAATCATCCGCGCGCAAAGTGCTGGCCCAATTGCGCGCCAGCCTGCCCATTTGCGCGCCGACCCGCGGTATTGCGCGCCAAGCTTCTCTTTTGCGCGCAATCCGCCGAGGTCGCCCCCTTTGACCCCCTGAGGGTACCCGCCTGTGTGGAGCCCGATGATCTTCATCCCGGATGCCCGCACCGTGCGTTGTCTTCCCGTGCGGCCCTCCAGGCTCGCGCGACGTGACACGGACCCATCGGCGGCACCATCTATCGTCCAAGCTGCACGACGTTAAACTGCCTAGCATATCGTCTGCGCTGCAAGACGTTAAACTGCCAAGTGTTTCGTCCAACATGACGTTAAACTGTACCACGTCCAAGCTGCACGACGTTAAACTGCCTAGCATATCGTCCAAGCTACAAGATGTTAAACTGTGCAGCATTCGTCCCGCATGACGTTAAACTGCACTTTCGTCCTGCATGACGCTAAACTGCACCACGTCCGCGCTGCAAGACGTTAAACTGCCAAGCGTCTTCGTCCTCAACACACGACGTTAAACTGTACTTCGTCCGGCAAGACGTTAAACCGTCCGCTTCGTCCTCAACACACGACGTTAAACTGTACTTCATCCGGCAGGACGTTAAACCATCCGCATCACCCGATCCCGTGCCCCGCACGCAGGGTCCTCCCGGTTTGGATGTGGCCCCCACCCGCTCGTCTCTGCAGGGATGTCGGGATTGGAGTGGCCTTCTCCCACGGGGGTAGAGTGTTACAAACCGAATGAACTACGTGGACTTTGATCCCTGTCTCCTAAACAGGGTACGTAGGAAGCCTCTCCGAGGTTCAAGCCCACCACCTGGTCGTCCCGGTCGTATTCACGTTGGTTCGTCCATCAGTGGACCCCTCCTGGGTTCACACTCGCGTCGATTCACCTATGAATCCGCCCCTGCGGGAGACTGCACGTGTGTATCTCCATTGTGCCCCCCCACTGCCCTTTTCCTATTTCTCCTTTTAGCGTCCAGCATGACGTGAAACTGTGATCCACCCGGCCGTTCCATCCCCCTCTGTGCGAGGTGGTTCGGTTCAATCCTCCGCCCGGCGGCCTCGACCTCTTCGTGAGTCGGCTTGCCGATGTCCAGCATGACGTTAAACTGTATATTCGAACTACGCTGACTTTGATCCGCGCCAACGCGCGGTACGTAGGAATCCCCTACGGGGTCCAAGCTCTTCACTCCATCATCCATCCTGATCCTTACCCGGGCCGCCACATCCCGGTGGGGTCATTCCACTTCATTCCACTCCACTTCACTCGGGAAGCTGCCCATGTGCTGGCCCCAGCATTGGAGGTTCCCCGCAAAGGGTTCCGTCATCTGATCCACTTCTCGTGTTGATCAGCCCAATGTCGTCCCCGCTGGACGTTAAACTCGCGGCATACCCCGTGTTAAACATGGGAAGCTGAGGAAAACCTCAGGCAACACAGTTCCCCGCACCCAGCGCGGGATGCCTCAGGCCATCACGCCTTCGAGAATCCCTATTAGCGACGGAAGCCAGACATGCAGAGCCGCAGTGTTAAGACACGCCCCCAACACCAAGAGCTACCCGGTCTCCTCACCGCAGGTTGCTACCCCGACCAGACCCCTTGGAGCGTCTGGGCGGAAGCAGCGTAATTAACCGGTGTCCATGAAGATATGGCGCCGGGAACGAGATTCACGAGCACGTCTTAAATCTATGAGGGAGACCCGGATTAGGCAACGAGTTCCGAGGAGACGTCCACGGAAGGAGGAGCCGACATCCCATCATCCCGGTTTCGATCAAGGAGCAGACGCCCCTGAACAAGGGACGGATGCCGCCCGCCTTTGGAAAGCGGGACCGCGGGGCCACAAGCCGCGCGCCCATCCCCTCGGGTCGACGGGCGCACGTGCGAACGTGTCCTGGCGGAACAGCATCGGAACAGAAACCCGACGCACATCCGCACCGAAACAGAAAAATGGTGAACCCGACGTGAATCTCTTCTCCCCAATACGAAGACCGATTGCTTTCAGTGGTGTTGGAAGACCAGCATGCTGCTCGACCGAGCATTCAACACCGAAGCACGAAACCCTCCAGGGGCTGGGGAAGGGAAATCGGGCACTCCGTCTCACGACGTCGATGGCCTGGGTTCCCCCCACGGAAGGCATCGCGGCACTAATGGTTGGTTGTCGATTCCTTTTCCTGTCAGTGTTAATGGGTTTTTCTCCCTGCTTTCAGGAATCAAGTCGCCCAATCCATTGCCCGATCGCCACCCGCCCACTGGCGCAGGGGTAGGGGAAACACCGACGCGGCTACTCCGCGCGGTCCCGCCCGTTCCACAGCCGTCCCAGCAGCCGCAGCTGCGGGGCAACCACGCCCTCTCTCCCCCTCGGAGGTCATCCAGAGAAGGGTGATCAACAACTTGGTGCGGAGATATGAGGAAGAGGGAGTCATCCCCACCAGGGACATGGCTCGCCTAGACCTCGAGGAAGCTGCACCTCGCCACCAACGCCGCCCCCGAGGGCCGCGCAGGGAGGCACCGCTGCCTACCTCGACGTTCAACCGCTTCGGGAGCTTATCTCTGGAGCGCTCCGACAACTCCTTCCCCTATGCGGATGAGGTGGAAGATGTCCGGGACCACCCTATCCGAGATTCGCTCCAGGGATCCGCGATAAGGGCTCCTGTCAGGCCACGGCGACACCGCCGCCAGGTCTCTCAAGTCGAAGAACGGGCTCTCCACCTGCCCGCGCCGCTCATCCCGACTCGTTTGTCCCGACGCCAACGTCGGGCACGAGCGGAAGAGGATGCCCACCTTGGGGCCCTAGCAACAGCGGCCGCGTTGGCTCAAGCCACTGCTGGCTCCAGTCACCAGGCCCCTGCGCATCCTGAGCAGGGGAACTTCTATGCCCGACCTGGATCGAGGCCCCGACCGCCCCAAAGGCAGGTTGGGTTGACTCTCCCGGTTGCCGGTACAGGCAATAGCCACCGCGGACCACCTCGCGGTAGCGCTATTCACCAACAGGGTCTACTCCGTGTGGCCGATCCAAGAGGCATGGGTCACCCCACATTTCGATCCCGGCCCGGAGGCCGGCCCGGAATCATCTCTCCCCGCGTCCCCTTTGATATCTGTCCCGGTGCTCCTCGCACCTTGGTTTCCTGTCCTCTTGGCCCCAACACCGGTGCGGCCGGAGGACGCCAGGATAGAGATCAGCCATGCCCCGAAGAACCACTCAGGGGCAGGAAGGCGAGGCGTCGACGCCGAGGGAAGAATGTTACGGAATTCCGGACAGAGATCCGACCGGTTCGTTTATCTGATACAGAGGCGGAGTATGATTCGGCGACGGAGCCCTCCCCCCGATCCCGCCAGTTAGGGGCAGGGGTAGGAATGCGGCACGTCAGCCTCGTACTTCCCGAGAGCGAGATCGATACGATCCCCGCTTCTCTCCGAAGGTATATCCGGAGTAGTGAGGGCCTGGTAGACCCCCAAGGATCAAGCTTGCGGTTGGTACCGGCCCCTCTAGAAGCGCTTTCTGCCTCGATCGAATAAGCCGGAGACTTTTTCTGGGGACTGACGGTCGAACCACGATTTAGTGCACCCTCGGCGAGCACCGACGCTACAGCAGGATGTTCGCTCGCCGGCCCGTCCTATCGTGATGTGGTAGCTAGGGCAACGCCACCCTCAGAGGGCGGCCCAGGATATGGAGGCCAATTGGCCTGCTCGCCGTATTCACCGTCGGCCAGCCCGTCGGCCCGGCAGCCCGCCTCGGCACCACTGCCGGTTCCCCGTCCATTCCCAGTCGTTGAAGAGGACCAAGGAGACCTGGGTCCCGAGTTTGAGTCGTGGAGCTTCTGGACCGTCCTTGCAGAGGGCCACTTCCCTGAGAAGTTTTGGCCAGTCGCAGGACCGGACTTTGATGCACCCGAATCACTCACCCCGGATGAGTTCGAATGCTTCCGCCGAACTCTCTGGGAGACTCACTACCGTCTTCACCGCCTACAAATGCCATATCCCGGGAGTCAAGCACACCTGGAGGATATTGGTGAGCAATGCCGTCAAATTGACCTGGCCACGCTCCCCGCGGTTCGGCACCCCGGGTCATTTGGGCACCACGAGGCCCTCCAACAACAATGCGTTGAGTGTTTTCAAGTACTCCGCAAGGTTATCGAGGGAGCCACTCCCCACGTGTATATCCGTGGATGGGGGCAGTACGCTGCCCTACGCTTCAGTGCGATTCGCCGACAACCCGATTCACTGGGTGGCCCTGAGGGTACATCCCCAGGGACGGAAATGGTCAATATGGATGACCTGTCGGGGGAGGGGAACGGCTTGGAACTTCTCGATGGGGGCTCTCCCCCCGAAGACAAGCCGTTGTTGGATCCATCGGCGAGAGTTACTCGTCACCAGAGGAACCTCCTGGGTCTCCCCACACCCACTGAAGCACTGACGTTGAGCCGGAACGTCAGCAAAGGTAAAGAGCACGGCGGGGCTATGAAGCCCGCCGACCCATCTGCCTCCACGCAGAGGGCGGATAAGGATCCCGAGAAGGCTATGCTACGTCAACAGCTCGCCGAGCAGAAGAAGCTAGTTGACCAGCTCCTCGCCGAGTGCACTGCAGAGCAGCGGCATGTCTACGGTGATCCTAGGCCAGGACAGCAGGGACAGGAACAACCACCCCTCGATGAGGCTCTCCCGGGAAACCGTGATTATGCCGTGTTTGCCGACAGGGGAGAGGCCGTTGCCTATGGCAAGAGGGCGCAGTATGTTTCACCGCACCCTCCCGAGCGGCGTGACTACCTGAGAGACCCCGCTCGGATTCCTCCCGCTGCCCCAAGGGCCGCTCCGCCCGCCATCCCACGAGCTGTCGAGTTCGACGACCCGGTCGACGACCCGATTGAAGGACCATGCAATGCGCTCGTGGTTAGAGATCCTCGCCAGGACTGGAACCCATGTCCGGACGATCCGATGGCGGCACTCATCGCCCGCTTGGAAGCCTTGGAGACTCGTCAAGTGGCGATCCCACCGGACGGCAAGCCATACCCAGCATGGGTGGATGACATGCCGGCACCTCCGGGATTCGGGAATCCCACTTTCGCCCCCTTCAACGGAACTGGAGATCCGCCACATCATTTGGCCCATTTCAACTCGAGGTGCGGGCCTATGTTGGGAACTCCGGCGCATCAGGAGGCCTCTAAGCTTCGTTTCTTTGTCCAGACACTGGAAGGGCCAGCATTTGTCTGGTACAGCCAGCTCCCCGTCGGGTCGATAACTAGCTGGGAGGACCTTCGTAGACAGTTCCTCTACTAGTTCAGTTCCATGACCCGGAAGACGAGTATCGCAGACCTCTTCAAGTGCAAGCAGAGGCCTGATGAGCGAGTCGCGGACTTCGTCGCCCGATGGAAGGGTCTCATGTATTCCCTTGACATGCCATTGACTCAGGAGAAGTTGCTGACAATGTGCATCGGGAACGTCAAGACCGAGCTGGTCCCTTCCCTGATCACTCAGAATTACCCCGGAGGGTTCATGGACTTCTCAGACAAAGCTCAACGTCTTGAGGAAGCCCTGCAACAGGCCAGTCAGGCACACCCGCTGCCTCCTATGATTCCTGTAAGGAGAGCCAGCAGGGCTGAGCCCGCTGCTGTTGCCCAGATAGAGGCCCCCAGGCCGTTGGAGCTGCTGCCGGCGAGGCCAGATCCACAGCCTCATAGGAATCCTCCTCCACGGGCTCAGTTCCCGGCCCAGCAGCGGCAGCCCCAGAACCGGCTGGCCCCTCCGCGTAATGTACCGCCACAACCCAGGCGAGATAATCAGGGTCCACCTCCTCGGCAGGCCCCTCCAGCCCCTCGTCAAGACCACGCTCCCAGGGGCCCGCGATACCTGACTTACTCATTTCACGAGGATCAGGTCCCCGGTTATTTCCGGAGCGCCCTGGAGCAGAGGATTGTGCGACTGCCTGAGTGTTGGAGGCCAGAGGAGGCACATCTCACGGATAACCCCCACTACTGCCCTTACCATCGGGCCCTGGGGAACACCATCCGGCAGTGCTACGTGTTTAAGGACTGGCTCCAAGACCAGATTAACAACAATGTAATCAGGTTGGGCCCAACTCCAGCACAAGTGGCGGGCGTGTTCGTGGGATCAGATGACGATAGCGGCAATGAGGAAGAATGGCAGCTGGTCTCCGACCGCGGATCCCAGAAGTATAAAAACTGGATGGCCCGCAAGACGATCATTCGCGCCCATGGAATCATCCGTGCACGCTTGAATCAGCCTGAGCCCCCAGAATCTGCGGGTGCTGCTTCGGCATTGTCATCCCAGCCTGCCTCTTCCGAGAAGATCAAACGGCGGCGGCGCAAGAATGAAGAGTGTGCCCCGCCAGTTCCACCACTATCCCGCACTCTCGGCGATTTCATGCCCCCGGAGATGGGTATCCCTCCCCGGATCCGCCCAGTGGTGAATGATTCGTCTGATGACAGTGTTGGGTACGCTTCGGTTAACACCGTCGAGCTCGTAAATCCCTTTTCGGTTCCCGACGTTGAAGAACACCAGGTGGACCTCCCTAGTGTCCCCGGTCGTCGCCACCGTCGGAGGAACCGCAACAACAGGAGCCGCTGGGGCACGACAGTTGGTACCTCCAGCCAGGACGTGCACGCCACTGAGACTAGGCAGCAGGCTCAAAACCGAGCTCAGCGCGCGCAGCCCCCCCATCCGGGGATGAAGGATTTGCCTCCGCCACTGTTTGTGGTGTGGGACCAGGCAGAACCGCCTCAGCCGCGTCGCGATCAGCTCCGCCCTTCCACGAGTCCATCCCGGCCTCCTGACCCCAGTATGGTGACTACTTCTCGGGCTTCAACCAATGAACAGCGAGATGCGCCAAGCACCAGTCGGCCGTCGGTCCAACCGGCAAGGCCCGTCATGCCTCCAACCGCAGAGCAACCTCTTGCAACCAGGGGCTCGCGCTTGGCCAAAAAGTATGATGTCCTGAAGCACTTGGCCGACATCCCAGCAAGGCTCTCCATCCTTGAGGCTCTGCGAATGTCATCTGATATGCGCGAGGCACTCGCTGAAGCCCTGAAGATCCCCCTCCAGTTTGAGACAGAGGTTGCGGCTGCAGAGGCCTTTCACGCCGAAACGATCGAGGACGCCGAATGTCAGGCAGTTATCTCGTTCTCTGGTAAGGATGAAGACCCTCCTATACAGGGGCACATTCATCCGCTGTATGTTACTGGCCAGTTCAATGGCCTTGAATTCCGGCGCTGTCTTGTCGACACGGGGTCCGGGATTAACCTGATTCCCACTCGGACGCTCCGGAGATTGGGGTTGTCTGAGGATGACTTGATCCCCTCCGACCTCAGGATCCAGGGGTACGACCGCACCGAGCAAACTCCGGTCGGCAAGATACGTTTGAAGACCCAGTTCGGTGACTTGGTTGCCAACACCGAATTCATGGTAGTCTCTCAAGACACTGCGTATAACGCATTGATGGGCAGGCCATGGCTCCACCTTCATGCGGCGGTTCCCTCTTCATACCACCAATGCCTCAAATACTCCCTTAATGGTCGAGTAGGCGTGCTTCAGGGAGATGCCTCTCCTTTTGCCTCATGTGAAGCCCGTTATCTGGACGCGGACTATTACAAGAGAAAGGATAAGCAGATCCTGGCAGGTGAGGTTGAGCCTGTCGCCGTTGCAGGTGATCCCTGGGCAAGTTTGGATGACGCTTACGTCCTCCCGATCCATCGGTTGGACGTAGCCATGGTCTCGACGGCCTGTGAGTCTCCTGATGAGATGACCGTGACCGCCCGTGCCAGCACCAGCGGCCCAGTAGGATCTGGTAGCCCCAATGCAGTTTCCAACGCAGTCTCTCCCATGGACGATCCCTCCCTGAGTGGAGAGGACGTGGAAGATGCACCCCCAGCCTTTGAGGAGGGCGTCTCTGCCACGATCGATGAGTTAGTACAGGTGAACCTTGGAACCGAGGCAGATCCAAGACCCACATTGGTCAGTGCCGCCATGCCCTCTGAAGAGCGGCAGCAGTACGTGGACTTCCTCAGACAGCACCGTGATGTGTTCGCTTGGGGCTATGACGAGATGCCGGGGCTAGATCATCAGGTAGCCGTCCACCGCCTTGGTCTCCCGGCGAACCATCGCGGGTTCAAGCAGCCTCCCAGGAAGATGCACCCATTCCACGGTGCCATGGTTGAGGCCGAAGTTGACAAGCTTATCAAAGCCAACTTCGTGAGGGAAGTTCAGTACCCCAAATGGCTGGCCAACATTGTGCCGGTCAGGAAGAAGAACGGGCAGATCAGAGTCTGCATCGACTTCCACGATCTCAACCGCCACTGTCCGAAGGATGATTTTCCCCTTCCAGTGACAGAGCTGTTGATTGACGCCATGGCAGGGTTCTGAGACCTCTCCTTCATGGATGGATACTCCGGATACAACCAAATCCGGATGGCCCCTGAGGATGAGGAGTTCACTGCCTTCAGGGCCCCTCAAGGTATCTTTTGTTACCAGGTCATGCCCTTCGGCCTGAAGAATGCAGGTGCCACCTACCAACGGGCGATGCACCGCATATTCAAGCCAATCCTCGGCACACTGGTGGAATTCTACGTCGATGACTTGGTGGTCAAATCGCGCCAGCGTCAGGACCATCTCAAAGATCTTGAGAAAGTGTTCGGCTTCCTCCGGTCTCGCTGCCTGAAGATGAACCCGTTGAAGTGTGCCTTCGGGGTCACCTCCGGAAAGTTTCTTGGATTTGTGGTAAGGTACCGGGGTATTGAGATCGACCCAGAGAAGATTAGGGCGATTAGCCAGATGCCTCCCCCAGGTAACATCCGGGAACTGCAAGGGTTCCAAGGCCACTTAGCCTATATACGCCGATTCATCGCGAATCTGGCCGGCAAGTGTAAGCCCTTTTCTCGGCTCATGAAGAAAGGTGCCACCTATGTATGGGATAAAGAGTGTCAGACCGCTTTTGAGGAAATCAAGCAGTACCTGCTTCAACCTCCGGTTTTGATGCCGCCTGTATCCGGGAAGCCGCTGGTCCTTTATGTGGCCGCCCTGGAACGGTCCCTTGGTGCCCTTCTCGCCCAGAAGAACAACGAGGGAACGAAGAATAGCCTCTATTATCTCAGTCGCATGCTCCTCTATGCGGAAGTTAGGTATTCCCCCATCGAGAAGAGCTTCCTGGCGCTCGTATTTTCCATACAGAAATTACGGCACTACTTGCAGCACCACGAGGTACAGTTGGTTTCTCGGGTAGACTCGTTGAAATACATCCTGAGCCGGCCTATGTTGACTGGCCGTCTAGCGCGGTGGGCTGTGATTCTCCAGCAGTTCGACATCAGGTATGTGTCTCAGAAGGCCATCAAAGGGAAAGCATTGGCAGACTTTCTGGCTGCTCACCCAACCTCCGCGGATCAGCCGCTGGATCTAGGCTTTCCTGATGAGGCCATTCTCTCGGTCGATCGAGCCGATCCATGCTGGAAGATGCACTTTGACGGTGCCTCCCGGAGCCCCACCGATAGAAGACTCGATAATCCTAAGCTCAACAAAGTGGGCTTGGGTATCGTCTTCATTACCCCGGAGCAAGCCGTGCTGCCATACTCTTTCCTGTTGTCAGAGGGCTGTACCAACAACGAGGCGGAATACCATGCCCTCATCACTGGCCTCGAGTTGGCTCTCGAGATCGACGTGCCCCATCTGTGTGTGAAAGGGGACTCCGAGCTGGTCGTCAAGCAGATCAATGGCGACTATGTTGTCAGGAAGCCTGAACTTGTGCCATTGCTGGAGTGCACCCTCCTTCTGATGGCCCAGTTCCCTTCTCGGCCAGAAATTGTCCATATTCCCCGGTCGCAGAACGGTCGAGCAGATGCTTTGGCTAGCCTTGCTGCGTCACTTGCAGAGCCTGAACAGGACAACCTGATCGTCCGCGCGACACACCGTAGGCTCATCGCTCCCGTTATCCCGAAGGGAGATCGCGGCCCGTCAGTAAGTAATCTCACCACGGTTGCCCCTATGCACGGAGCCCCGAGTACCCCAGATATGGCAGTTGAACCAGCCCCTGATTGGAGGACGCCTTTGGTTGAGTACCTCCAACATGGCATTCTCCCGTCAGATCGGGCCAAGCGCGAGCGAGTTCGACGCCGCGCATCGCAGTTTGTCCTCCAGAGCAGTCCCGGCCTGGAGCAGATCCTCTATAGACGCGGATTTGATGGTGTTCTCCTCCATTGCCTTCAGGGAGTTGAGATCCCACGAGTCATGCAAGAGGTTCATGTTGGTTCATGCGGTGCCCATCAGACTGGGCCGAAGCTGTCCCACCAGATTCGTAGGTTGGGATACTTCTGGCCCTCCATGATCCATGACTGCATCGAGTATGCCAGGAGGTGCCATGCATGCCAGGTTCATGCGAACTTTGTGCATCGGCCTCCGGAGCCTCTCCATACCACCAGGTATTCTTGGCCCTTTGCAGTCTGGGGGATGGATGTTGTGGGACCTTACCCGCCGGCGACGGCTCGCCAGTGCCGGTTCATTCTGACCGCCACGGACTTCTTCTCCAAATGGGCAGAGGCGATTCCGCTCAGAGAGGTCAAATCCTGTTCGATCGCTGACTTCGTGACCTCCAACATCATTTATCGATTTGGAGTGCCTCACGCTATCCTCAAAGATAACGGAGCCAATTTCCGAGCAGCCGAGTTGAAGAAGTGGTACGCCAAGTACAACATTCGCTCGAATCATACATCTCACTATCATGCACAGGAGAATGGGCAGATTGAGGCGTTTAACAAAACCCTCTCTAACATTCTGCAAAAGATGGTTGGTCAGAACAAGAAGATTTGGCCGGACAAGCTCCCCAACACCCTCTGGGCTTATCGGACGATGACTCGCAATTCCACCCAGATGACCCCTTATTCCCTGGTGTATGGAGCTGAGGCCGTCCTGCCCATTGAGATCCAGTTACCGTCCTTGCGCACTGCGGTCTACGACCAGCAAGCGCCGGACAGAGCTGCTGAAGCCCGTCTAGTCGAGTTGGAAGCACTGGATGAGAATAGACTTCGCGCCTTGCACAACTTAGAGAGGCATCAAAGAAGAATGGCTCGAGCTTTCAATAAGAAGGTTCGCCTCCGCTCCTTCCTGCAGGGTGACCTAGTATTGGCCCTAAGAGCGCCAATGATCCCCGACAGGAAGCCACCCAAGTTGGAGACCAAGTGGGAGGGACCTCTTGTCGTCCACAAAGTCTATCCCAATGGCACGTACTCCCTAGAGACTATGGATGGTGAGCGTGTCACTCCTCCCACCAACGCTAGGTTCCTCAAGCAGTACTTTGCCTGAGTGCACCTCGTCCGCGCGACAAGACGTTAAACTGCCAAGCATCTTCGTCCAACACGACGTTAAACTGTACTTCGTCCCGCACGACGTTAAACTGCAGTTCATCCCGCACGACGTTAAACTGCATTCGTCCTGCATGACGCTAAACTGCACCACATCCGAGCTACAAGACGTTAAACTGTTCAGTATTCGTCCTGCATGAAGTTAAACTGCACTTCAAGAACTACGTACGACTTGATTCCCATCCTTATGGGATACGTAGGACCGCCTGAACATTCATGTTTCAGGCCCAGCCCCATTTCCCGGGAATCTCTATCCCGCGTTGGGCCTCTGGCCCAAGTTCCCCTCCTTTTTGTGCGAAGCGTGTGGCATGAGCGGGGGATTATGTCCTCATTCACGTTGGTATACTGGCCGCGCTGTTCGCCTCCCCCGTGTGTGGGACTACCTCACACCCCTCATCGTCCTGCATGACGTTAAACTGCCTCTCAAGAACTACGTGCGGCTTGATTCCCATCCTTATGGGATACGTAGGACCGCCTGGACGCTTGTGTTTCAGGTCCAGCCCCGTCTCTTGGTTGATCACGGGGATCTTCCGTCTTTTGGTTGCTCTCAGGGTGAGTCCTCCGACCCTTTCCGGTGGTCTGTTAACATGTTTTGGGTACTCAGGTCTATGACCCGTGGCATCGGATTCAATCCCGACAAGTCCTGTGTTGCTTTTTGGGCCTCGCGCTTCCTCTTGTTCGAGCCTTCACTCAAAGGGATCCTCGTTAGCGGTTTGGGTACGATGCCTCAGTGCTCTCCTACCGCTCCGGGTCGATTCACCGGCGGGTCCTGGGCCGCAAATCGATATGAATCCTGCGCTTGAGCGGTTGATGCTCGTTTGCTTGCCCCGCCCTAGGCTGACGCGATCGGATGTTGTGTTGCGAATATGGTCAGCGACATCCTTGATCGCCATGTCGGCTCTTTCAGGCTCTGAACATTGGTTGCGCAGTCCTCGTCACACTCCGCCTTTGTGCGTTGTAGTGGAATCTCGACACTCTCTTCATACTGACCTTCAATACACCTTTACACGTTAGGCAGGCCAACCGGGGTAATGGTGTCTCTCGAGGCTCCCACGATCTGAGCACCAAGGATATATGCTGATGTCCTCCCTAAGGGCCATGTGTAGCTAGACCCTTGTCCCCATAAGGAGGAAGGAGTCGCCCGAACAATCGCGTTCTGGGCCCAGTATAGCTGGAGGCTAGCATCTCTGCCCCTCGGGTGACGGACATACGCAGGGCCCTATCCCAGGATCCTTCTCCTGGAATTGTGCGTGACCGTAGGGCTGGGTATGTTCCCACCTCCGCTGAGTCTGCAATATCGCAATAAGCGGATTCCTCCATGGTCCGAACCACACGACCTTAAACTGTGTTGTCTGGTCCTACCACACGACCGTAAACTGTGATCGTCTTGGCCGCCCGATGAGAAACGACACTGCATCGTGATGTTCTCCTCAGGGGACACTCACGTTGGGAGCTGGTTAATAACGACGCCATTTATCAATGCCTTTCATGGCTTGATTGTTGTGGCGACGCCAGTGATTTCTTAATCACAGGCATGTCACTGCACAAAGAAAAACCATCCATCTTTAAGGACAAACAAGAAGTATCAAATACCGCTTCTTCTGTGTGCGAGGGCCAGACCCGCACCCCTCCCCGCGCTGGTGCCCGATTGTGTTGCGCCGCGCTTCAAGAACTATGTGTGGCTTGATTCCCATCCTTATGGGATACGTAGGAATGCCCGGATGTTTGAAACTTCGGGTCCAGCCCCCACCTCTTAAAGATTCCCCCTTCTCTTGGGAATCTGCCGCCTTCGGGTCACCCTCAAGGCGTGTCCCTCGACCCCTTGCAGTGGTCCACCGGTGTCAAGAGTACTCTGGTTTATTTCCAGGAGGGTCAGGTTCATCTTGGTTAGGTTCCTTCCACTTTTCAGGCTTCGTACTCCCTTTCATTCGGACCCATCGCCTACGCCCTGTGTGGAGCCCCCGTGAGCGGTCTGGACACAATGCCTCAGTGCTCTCCCACCGACTCGGGCTGGTGCCCCCAAGGGCCTCGGGTAGCAAATCGATATGAATCCTTCTCTTGAGCGGTTGATGCTCATTTGCTACCTCATTCCATCAACGGTCAGTACGATATTGATGCTGCTTTTCTGCCACGGTCGGCAGTACTCCCATATCGTTACGCCGGTGCCCCCAGTCCTTGAGTGAATGGCCGCATGATTCACATTGCGTTTTCCACCCCCCATTCTGACCAGGCAAAATCTCGACACTCTTGACACTATCCCTCAGTGCATCTTCGCATATCCAGGGGATAGGACCACGATGTGGCATACTTTGAGGTTCTTATGGTCCGAGCTCTAAGACTTTAAACTAAGATCTGCCCCTATGGTCCGAGCTCTAAGACCTTAAACTAAGATATCCCCTATGGTCCGAGCTCTAGGACTTTAAACTAAGATCTGCCCCTATGGTCCGAGCTCTAAGACCTTAAACTAAGATATGCCCCTATGGTCCGAGCTCTAAGACTTTAAACTAAGATCTTCCCCTATGGTCCGAGCTCTAAGACTTTAAACTAAGATCTGCCCCTATGGTCTGAGCTCTAAGACCTTAAACTAAGATATGCCCCTATGGTCCGAGCTCTAAGACCTTAAACTAAGATCTGTCCCTATGGTCCGAGCTCTACGACTTTAAACTAAGATCTCCCTAATCGGGGTTCTACGTCCTGCATGACATTAAACTGCATTTTCAGAACTACGTGTGGCTTGATCTCCAGCCTGATGGAGTACGTAGGAACGCCCGGGCATCTCGACTCGGGTCCAGCCTCAGGGATCGCTAAGTCCCGCCCCTCCTCGTCGCCGGCCGTCTGGCCTGGCTTCCGGGAGAGTGGTGCGATTGTGATATTCTCCCCGATCCAGCTCGGGATTCCCCATTGCAATGATGGGAAGCGACAGTTTCCTCGTCAAAGGGGTTCTGTCTGAGAATTGGGGTGATTCACAGCCAGATTAGTGCATCCGCCTAATACGCTTTCCCCACGGTGGCGCAATTTTGAGAGCGTTAGATTCTGTCCGAACAAATCGTCACTTCGCCCCACGCTTCGCATTCCCTGTTGATCTGGATTTCCACCCTTGTGTCTGAAGGAACCCCCAAAGCGGTATTGATGATGACATGTGATCCGCCTCCTGCAAATATGACCTTCGGTCCGTCTATTGCAGTAGTATGGTCGATTGATCCATTCTCCGCTTTCCATCTTGGGCATTTCCTGGAAGGCCGACCATCGTGGATTTCTGAATTCGGGACATGCGATTCACCCTTTCTCATTTCCCTATGTTCGGATAAAATCTTAACGCCCCTAGCGTTGTCCCGCTTGTGTGTCGGAACGAGTTGGGGGGATGATACATTGATTAGGTCTGAGGTCTCCTTTCCTAGGAATGATCTCCCTCTTTTCTTTAAAAATTCAGGCCCAATTGTGGATGCCTGAAGCTTGGTTAACGCTCCCGCGAGACAATGAATGGTGGTTGAGCATGTTAATCCAAAAGATGCAGATAAATATATTGGTTCATACAAATGGATCGAAGTATTGAGTAGCGGAAGCGAATGTTCTGGGAGTGTCAAAAACAAAGCCCCTAGGGATTAGCGTGCTGAATAAGTCTTTCTAACGCCGCTACCCTTTGGCTGGCGGCCTCCAGGGATGCTTCTCGCTCTCTGCGTGCCCTCTCCTCGTCGGCGGTCACAGCACGCAGTTCGTCGATCTTGGCCTGTGCGCGCTCCTGCTCGACTTGAAGTGTGACCATCTGTTGGCCCGCCTCCGTCAGCTGTACCTGGGCGTCATCCAGCTGGGCCGTTAGTTGCTCCACAAGCTCAGTGCACGTTGCGACGAAGGCCTCCTTCTCTGCCGCCTGCCCTTCGAGACGCCGGACTTCCTGCTCTGCCACAAGGAGCGCCCGCGTGCTCTCTGACATGTCCCGACATTGTGCGACGTCGGCACGCCGGCGGCTCTCGCGCACCTTTTCGGCCATGAAATCACGGACCGTCAGATGGAGGTGTTGAGCATCAGCTCCCCCGGCACACAGGAAGCGCAGCCAGGTTTGAAGCGATCCCATGCGCCCCAGCCACTCCAATGGGTCTCGCTTGAGGAAGCGCTGGATGCACTTCCACCCCCTGCGGAGCGTTATCCGGCTCTCCTCGACCGCCTCCGCGTCTGAGTCGTCCATATCCTCGGGGTCGGCAGGCCGGTAGGCAGGGAAGGCAGCCAGCAGGTCTGCTGCAGGGTCCGCCCCTGGGGTGTCCTCACGGGGGATAGGTTCCCCGACATCTGGGCGACCTTCTTCTCCCGCCCCAGCGGCGTTGACACCCTCGTCAGCCCCCGACCTCTCTCCGATGGCAGCACCGCCGGCGTCCGCAGCCCCTTGATCAGCAGTTGGTGGGGCCGGCTCGGTGTGGGAAGTTTGTTCCGGAGCAGGCGGCATGTCTGCTACTGGTCCACTCGTGGATGGCCCGGGTTCGGCAGCCCGACGAGCCTCCAGTGCTGAGATCACTGCGCAGGGCATGCCGTGGTTAGTCACGGATCGTCAACGGCAAGCACCGACAGTAAGGTAAAGAGACTTACGGGAATCCAAAGCGTCATCTTCCTCTATTCCGGCTGCCGCAGGAGCAATTGCAGCAGGGGACCCCTCAGCGCTTGTCAATTCGATGATGGGCGTCTGGCCCCCGCCTTGTCCTGCTGGCGCCTCTCCTACTCCTACTGAGGATGCCTGACCAACATCCGTGCACTCCTGAGGAAAGTGAAGAAATGGGTTAGAAGCTGCATAAGAGAATGGATGAAGCAGGTTGAGTAAGGATAGAAGCGGACCTCGAGGAGCTCAGTGATATCAATGTTGCCAGAGCCGGCCACCTCGCCGCTCTCCCGTGGGCTCCCCTAATGGGACCTTCCCTCGGAGCCTTCATCCTCCCCCGTCTCCTCCTCTTCCTCAGAGTCGTTGCTACTGTTATCTTCCTTCGGCGGCATCTGTTCTAGAGCAGGCTCTAGACCGAGCATCACCTTCACCAGAAGGGACGGCTCCGCACGCTGACCACGTTGGCGCGCGTACTCGTCCATGGCCGTCAGATACGCATACCGCCGGTGGAAGTTCACCCTGTCGGCGACCTGAAGGCGCCCGACCGCTGGCAGATGGATTCCTTCGCTGGTTATCTTCTGCCAGATGGTTTCGGTCCCCAGCAACTGTCGCAGGGTCATCCAGGCCGACCACAGCGCTGGGAAGACCGCATCGTTGGAGGGTTCGAGCAGACGCCCTACCTGCTTCCCGGGCCGCTCTTCGACCACCGCACGTGCCCCCTCTCTGGGCGCCGAGGTCGTAGCGGCAGCCTGCGATGTGCCCGCCGCCGAAGTCCCTTCTCGCGCCGGCTCCGCTGCTTGGAGCACCTCCGTTATCCCCCGTGTGACGGCGCCTCACCTCCTTCCTTGACGCCCGATCTCCGCACGGGTGACCTCGAGCCGCCGAACTGGCTTCCGTAGAATCCCCTCGGGGTACGCGATGGCCCAGTGTTCGGCGTACTCGGTTGCCAAGCCTTCGTCGACCCTGGTAGGAGGGAGAGTGATGATGTCGCCAGAGCCGAAAGCGGCGAACATTAGCCACATCTGGTGAAGGATGCAAGGGTTCGTCTCCTCCCGGACAGTAGTGAATACCCTCTTCGGCATCCGTTGAAGGCACCTGAACTGCCTGGCGAACCGGGTTGGCACGTAGGGCTCGCAGATCACCTTCCCGTCGATCCGAGCCACGAGCACCCCGCCCCGCATGTTCAGGAAGTATTCGTGCTGCTCCAGCGGACCCTGCCCATTGTCGATCATCTGGCCAGCGGGAGTGGGGAACGGGCTGAAGTTGAAATTGGCGTGATTGCCAATCCGAATCCTCACGCCCTCCTCATTTAGGGTCATCGGAGCGACCCCCGCGATGTTCAACAGGGAGGGTCGCAGGCCGTTGCCCGGAGGAATGACGGCGTTTGGAAACGTGTACCCACCAAGGTGAGCAGCCACCCAGCCATGGAAGAATTGAAAGGGCCCACAGATCCTTCGTGGCGACCCCCCTCGCGAGATGCGTCCCAGGATGGCGTACAGCTTAGCCAGCACCGGGACCCCGAGGTTATATCTTTTGTTGGCGGCCATGGCGCCCACCATCGCCAGTGTCGCCGGGTGGACGCCCATTCTCGCGTCCCGCACTGGCAGGAGCCAGCCACTCAGAAAGGCGGCCAGGAACGCCGCGTACCGGACATTTGGGTCCCGGGCCTCACTGACGCGGTACCCCCATGAGCGGTAGTCGCCTGTCTCCAGGACCCGCCAGTATGACCCATTCCGGCTCCTCTGAGCCGCGGTCGGGCACCGCTTCCCCCTGCCTGGCATCTTGACCACCGGGTCATGCTCCAAGAACTGGCCGAACCACTCCTTGTAGGCTATGTCCTTGTGGAAGTACTTGATCCCGAGCCGCTGCGTAGCCAAGTCAAGTAGATGCCATGTCAGAATGGGAGTCTGTGACCTGTCTTCCCAGATGTTCTTCGGGGGCAGGAACTCATCGTATTGGTAACCCTCCAGCGGGATACCTCCGATGCAGTGGATGTCCCAGAGACCGATGCTAACCTCCCCATGGTGAAGGTGGAAGGTGTTGGTATCCGGGGACCAGCGGGTGAACAGCTCCGGCCCGAGCTCGGACTGCTGGTAGAAGTGGAACTGCGACGTCCACACCGCCTCAAACAGGCCGATGTACCGCAGCTCCTCCGCGAAGTGATCGCAAGTGTGGCGTACCCAGAACGCCCAGGCCCACTCACTGGTGAAATTGCCCCCAGACCGCAAGTCCCAGTCCTTCAGCCAGCCCTTGGTGTCGTCGGTGACGCTCTGGCGATATGTGCTCGAGTAGAGGGCTGGAGAGTTCTCCGCAGTAGGCTCACTTCCGACGATGGTTCGCGTCCTCGGGTTCAGGACATAGACATCTAAGTGTCTGGTCTCCCTGGCAGGATGCCCATTGTTGGTGATGTTATAGCGGGGAAGCTCGTCCTCCCGAGTCACCCAGGTCCGTGGCGCATCAACCTCGAACCCTGGCACCGGAACCTCATCTAGGATGCCAAAGTTCCAGAGCGGCAGGTTGTCCGACAACGGATATGTCTTCTGGGCCGGCGTCAGCAAGTCGAACAAGGATTGATTGCTGGAAACAATCTCTTTGGCTCCGTAAACCTCCTCGTTCGCCGCCATCTCAGATCTACGAATGGCGGCATCCCCCTCATTCCCTTGATTCGCGGCCATCTCAGAAGCTCCGGGAGTCGTGTGGGTTAAGGGATGAGGTGTGCGGAATCGGAAGAGGCTGGTAGAGAAGTTTGGGAGTTTGCGCGCCACAGTCCCGCGCCACCCAGGACTTTGGCATTCCGGCGTCTCCCTCGGAACCCGATCGTTGCGACCTCTCGCCGATCAGATTCCGAGGGGGGGGCTTTTGTAGACGCCGGAAAAGTCCGTTGTTCCCAAACGAAGCTCCGGATGCGGGAAGCGAGGTCATATTTGGAGTCATAAGTACGTTTCAGAGAGCCCGGAGGCCTTGCGCGGAATTTTGGAGACCCGCGCGCAAAGTTGTAGTGCCGCGCGCAAACCTCCCGGGATGCGCGCAATGCGCTGGGCCGGCGCGCAATTTTGCGCGCCCGTGGCCCGCGTGACTCCCTTGCGCGCCGGGCCCGATTCCGCGCCCGCGAAGGAATTTGCGCGCCCGCGAGCCGGATTCCGCGCCCGGGGTTGCCTATAAATATAAGGCGACCCCCGACGTTTTGAAGGTTGCCGGAATTCGAAGAGTCGCTCGTTCGCGCAATCCAACCCCCTCCGCGCGCAATGCCGATCTTCAGGTAACCTCCTTTCTTTCGCGCAATAAATCCTCGGGATTTGACTTCGCGCGCAATCCCTTTGGCTCCTTTCCTTTGAATAACTCTTCCCCCAAAGGCCTTCGCGCGCAAAAGAAGCCTCTTGCGCGCAATTGCCCCCGGGTGCGCGCAATCCAGCCCGATTGCGCGCACCCCCTTTTTTAAAGTGGCCATTCGTTAAAGAATGAGCTGTTGACCCCGCGCGCTATCCGAAGCCCGGTGCGCGCAATCGCAATCATCCGCGCGCAAAGTGCTGGCCCAATTGCGCGCCAGCCTGCCCATTTGCGCGCCGACCCGCGGTATTGCGCGCCAAGCTTCTCTTTTGCGCGCAATCCGCCGAGGTCGCCCCCTTTGACCCCCTGAGGGTACCCGCCTGCGTGGCGCCCGATGATCTTCATCCCGGATGCCCGCACCGTGCGTTGTCTTCCCGTGCGGCCCTCCAGGCTCGCGCGACGTGACACGGACCCATCGGCGGCACCATCTATCGTCCAAGCTGCACGACGTTAAACTGCCTAGCATATCGTCCGCGCTGCAAGACGTTAAACTGCCAAGTGTTTCGTCCAACATGACTTTAAACTGTACCACGTCCAAGCTGCACGACGTTAAACTGCCTAGCATATCGTCCAAGCTACAAGACGTTAAACTTTGCAGCATTCGTCCCGCATGACGTTAAACTGCACTTTCGTCCTGCATGACGCTAAACTGCACCACGTCCGCGCTGCAAGACGTTAAACTGCCAAGCGTCTTCGTCCTCAACACACGACGTTAAACTGTACTTCGTCCGGCAAGACGTTAAACCGTCCGCTTTGTCCTCAACACACGACGTTAAACTGTACTTTGTCCGGCAGGACGTTAAACCGTCCGCATCACCCGATCCCGTGCCCCGCACGCAGGGTCCTCCCGGTTTGGATGTGGCCCCCACCCGCTCGTCTCTGCAGGGATGTCGGGATTGGAGTGGCCTTCGCCCACGGGGGTAGAGTGTTACAAACCGAACGAACTACGTGGACTTTGATCCCTGTCTCCTAAACAGGGTACGTAGGAAGCCTCTCCGAGGTTCAAGCCCACCACCTGGTCGTCCCGGTCGTATTCACGTTGGTTCGTCCATCAGTGGACCCCTCCTGGGTTCACACTCGCGTCGATTCACCTATGAATCCGCCCCTACGGGAGACTGCACGTGTGTATCTCCATTGTGCTCCCCCACTGCCCTTTTCCTATTTCTCCTTTCAGCGTCCAGCATGACGTGAAACTGTGATCCACCCGGCCGTTCCATCCCCCTCTGTGCGAGGTGGTTCGGTTCAATCCTCCGCCCGGTGGCCTCGACCTCTTCGTGAGTCGGCTTGCCGACGTCCAGCATGACGTTAAACTGTATATTCGAACTACGCTGACTTTGATCCGCGCCAACGCGCGGTACGTAGGAAGCCCCTACGGGGTCCAAGCTCTTCACTCCATCATCCATCCTGATCCTTACCCGGGCCGCCACATCCCGGTGGGGTCATGCCACTTCATTCCACTACACTTCACTCGGGAAGCCGCCCATGTGCTGGCCCCAGCATCGGAGGTTCCCCGCAAAGGGTTCCGTCATCTGATCCACTTCTCGTGTTGATCAGCCCGATGTCGTCCCCGATAGACGTTAAACTCGCGGCATACCCCGTGTTAAACATGAGAAGCTGAGGAAAACCTCAGGCAACACAGTTCCCCGCACCCAGCGCGGGATGCCTCAGGCCATCACGCCTTCGAGAATCCCTATTAGGGACGGAAGGCAGACATGCAGAGCCGCAGTGTTAAGACACGCCCCCAACACCAAGAGCTACCCAGTCTCCTCACCGCAGGTTGCTGCCCCGACCAGAACCCTTGGAGTGTCTGGGCAGAAGCAGCGTAATTAACCGGTGTCCATGAAGATATGGCGTCGGGAACGAGATTCACGAGAACGTATTAAATCTATGAGGGAGACCCGGATTAGGCAACGAGTTCCGAGGAGACGTCCACGGAAGGAGGAGCCGACATCCCATCATCCCGGTTTCGATCAAGGAGCAGACGCCCCTGAACAAGGGACGGATGCCGCCCGCCTTTGGAAAGCGGGACCGCGGGGCCACAAGTCGCGCGCCCATCCCCTCGGGTTGACGGGCACACGCGCGAACGCGTCCTGGCGGAACAGCATCGGAACAGAAACCCGACGCACATCCACACCGAAACAAGTACCATAGGCCATGCTCGTCCCGACAACTCACGTTACCTCAAACCAACGACCGAGTCGCCCAATCCTGATAGTTACACTGCCTCAGTCATAGTACCTGCCTGCTCTCATAAGAGTCAGACCTAAATATCCTGCAACATGAAATTCTACAAAATATAAATCATGGCATATACATTTGCACAACTAGAAATTCTATCAGGAATTTCACCAATTTACATTTCAAAGCGGATAAAGCATGGAAATTGATTTATTTTATTCACATGGTATTATCACTTCACAAAGCATACATGCAATTATGAAATTGAAATACCCTAAAAATGTGCCTATAAAAAGCCAAGCAACAAGCCTTGCCATACCGGGCCAAGGTCCAATTCTCCCTTACCACACCGGGTCAAGGGTCACATATCACAATCAAGAATATCACACACAAAGTGAGCCACCGAGGTGGAAATCGTGTAAACCGTAACCTGAACAAAAGCAAATAGCAATTCCCACCCATGGAAGCTAGGTCCATCCCTCGTACCTGGGGATACAGGCACCCAAACACAAGCTAAAAAACCCAGTCCCAGTAACCAAAACTTATCTCTAGTCTACCATATCCCAAATAGTAAAACCAGTAGAAATAAAAAGAGAAGTCTCAATCTCATTAGTAGCCATAAAAACACTGGTACTAAATCCTTGTCAAAACCTCTCTTTGATACCACTTTGAAACGTCCCGGACCCGTCCAGCCACCCGAACAGTGCCGAGCAGGTCGGGTGTCACTACCTTAGGGGTACCTCCCCTGAATTCCAAAGGCTGCCGACTAGAAGAGAGGGTCTGAATAGGTATAGTGGGGAGGCTATACCCTCTCTAAGGATCACAATAAGGGTACTGGTCCGAGTATAACAGCAAAGATACAGCGGAAAGAAAGACTCCGCAGACTCAAACCAGACCCGTAGAGCAGAAGCATATACAATATCAACAAACAGCAGAAGTAATAATTATAACAACAACAGCATAAATAAACACAACAGCATGATGATAACATGTAACTACTACTGAACAGTAAAACATGCATCCAAAGCAGGTCAACATACAAAAGGGCGCCAATGGCTAACCAATAGTAGCTACAACAAGTAAGCATGCTAATACAGAAAAGTAATCACAATAAGTAAACCCCAAATAGGCATGACCTCAAGGTCTGTACCATATCTATGCAACAACTAATGTAACGCAGCTCTTGAAGCTGACCCCTTTCCTACATGTAAATCCATTAAGTCTGCACGCATCCTGAAGGGCCCGTGCAGGGTGTGAGACAAATCTCCTTAGGATATCACCCAACGGTGCATACCAAATATATGTGTTTAAGAAGTCATGCATTTTCCAGGAAAGTAGTAATCAATACAATGCAAAAATAAATACAAACTCCACTGGTGCTCAACAGCCACCATGGAGTGTCACCTTCTTCGGCCAATGCCGGAATCTCTGTCGTGTACCCCGACACCGTGTGCCACCTGACACCTCGTGTCTCAAGTACTGACATCTCGAAGGAACGCCCCAAATAGTAACCCAGCACCAAGTGCCTCCTTACACATCGTGTCTCAAGTACCGACGTCCCGAAGGCATGCCCCAAATAGTAACCCGGCACCAAGTGCCTCCTGACCCCTCGTGTCTCAAGTACTGACGTCCCGAAGGCACACCCATTTTCTGAAGGCTCCTCACCTCCCACATGGATTTCTACAGAAAGCACCACCAACCAAAAATACCTAACCACAACTACGGGGGACTCTACCCACACGAGTGGTCAAAACCACCTCATCATGGAGTATCTCTGTGTGCACACTACTCAAGTCCCAGTGAGAGGTAATCACCAAAATAGTCTTTAGACACCAACACATCTGACACCTCGTGTCCCTGCGACCATGTCGCTCAAGTCTGATGGCATCACCATCCAAGTATCCCGGGCCATGCCCAACCTGACAGTCATGCTGCCTCAAGTCGACGTCCATGACGCCCAATCCCGTGGTGAAAACCACCCAAAGTAACCTGGGAAAATCTCCAACCTCTGATCAGCATCACTCAAACGTAACCGGGCCAAGCCCAACCCAACCCAAAGTGGTCCAGCAGATGCAATCCAGCAATTGCATATATAACATGTTTAAACAGAAAAAAACATAAACCAACAAAACAAACTAAACAGTTGAATTTCACTATACCAGGTGTTGTCCCATACCAGCACTGAGGTCTTAAATGCCTCTAATAATTATAACATTCTTAAATAATTTAAACTAACAGTTTAACATAATAATATTTCAATTAAAACCATTTTGTTGTTCCCCCTCTGAAATGCCCCAATGAGCCACGACCCCTCACCCGGCCCCTCTCACACAAACTGGTAACCGGGCATACCCAAAGGCATCCCAGAGGTCCCATAAACAATTCAGTATGAAAAAGCAGATAAAACGGGTCCCACTCAAAAATACCTGAAAACGCGCCGAAGCCACATCACCCAAACAACTACAAAAACACGAAATGAGGTATTCACCACCTACCTGAGACTCACACTATGCTACTCCTCCAGTAAAAACCGCCATTTCGGTCTAAAATGCGGTAAATCTATAAAATATTCACAACTGCTCAAAGGGATATAACTCGTTCCAGAACGAAAATCAGACAAAACGGCCAAAGTGGAATTGAGGCCTTACCGAGGGGGTTCCAACGTACTAATCAGTGATCAAAACGGGTCTCGGACGGATGATCGGGAGGAGAAATGGGGTTCGGCCGGCCTGGTTCGCGTATCCGGGCGGAGGATGGTGTGTTCTGCCTCAAAACGAGGCTACTGCCTGATTTAAGCGAAAAAAAAAAAGAAAGTACACGGCGTGTACTTTAGGACTACACGCTGTGTATATTTCATTTAACTGTCCAAAAGATGGCTGATTCCGCCGACTTACTTTCCGAACCTTCCGACATGAGTACACGGTGTGTACCTCTGGGTACACGCCGTGTACTGGGTTCCTCTTCTCTTCCTCACCGACATGCCCACACGCCATGTATATCCCTCATACACGGCTAGACTACACGACGTGTCCAAAGGGAACTCGGCATGTCCTTGGTTCTTACTCGGCCAACGGCCTACATGCCATGTATGGCCTCACACGGTCAGGGGACTACACGGCGTGTTCAAAACTACACGCCGTGTAGTAAGAAACTACGACACGGTCATCACACGGCATGTACTCAGCGTGCACACAGCCGGTCACTCGCCTACACATACACGGCGTGTACCTAAAGTACACGGCGTGTAGTCGGAAAATTTCCAGAAACTTCTCATTTTATCCAGTTTCCTCGAAAACAAGTCAAAAAATTCAAACAGGGTCAGGATTTTGACCCGTTCTAAAAACCCGGGTTCTTACACAATACACCTATATGTCATCCACAAATACTATAAAAAGGAATCTAGGTAGGGATGGATCACCCTATTCATTATATCCATGAAAATGGTGGGTGCATTCGTAAGATCAACAACATAACGAGGTACTCATATAGACCATACCTACTATGAAAAGCTTTATGAGATATATCTGATGGCCTGACCTGAACCTGATGACATCTTGATCTTATTTTGATCATAGAAAACATCATATCTCCTCAAAGATGGTCAAATATATCATCTATAAAAGGTATTGGATATTATTTCTTGACTGTAATCTGGTTCAACCATCTATAATCCAAGCATTGATGATGGGTACCATCTGCTTTCTTGGCGAAAATCATAGGAAAACCCAAAGAGGGTGTTCTAGGATATAGAAAACCCATGGCCTCAAGTCATCTAATTGACACTTGAGCTCCTAAAGGTCAGTAGGTTCTATCCTGTATTGAGTAATACACACTAGAACTGCTCCTATAATGAGCTCTATTATAAAATCCACCTCTCTCTCAGAAGGTAAGCAAGAAAAATCATCATGAAAGATGTCCTTGAAATAATCTAATATCAAAGGTAATTCATCCTAAAGTAAACCCTGATCCTCCTTGAAGATATTAGAAATTAGGGTGGTTACTCCACATATCTCATGATGATTGGGTCTAGATCTACTAGCCTGGACATCCTACTCACCCTTTTGTAAATAATTATTTCCCTCTGGTGATGTAAATGATACCTTGCGGTGATAGAAATCTACAAAGGTGTGATATGAAACTAACCAATCCATACTAAAAATAATATTAAATCTTGTTATCTCAATTAAAAAGAGGTCCTATAAGAAAATGTAACTGCCTACCACAAGGGGATAGTCCCTACACTAGTGTATTCCCTTTCACAGTACCCCCAATGATGTATCCACGATCAATACACCATAGTAATACTTTATTTACATCCCAAGTATTTCCATGATAGATAAGGAGATTAAAGATTTAGAATCACCTATATCAAATAAAGAAGATACTATATTAGAGGCTACTAGAATAGTACCTAATACTGTAGATGGTCCTATAGCCCAATCCTTAGGTATCTACTGTAATGCATGCAACTAAACTCATCCATATCCCTATTCAATAGCTCAACAACCATGATCAAAACTACTCTACTGGAACTGTTGGTGATCAAGATTCTAGCTATTATAGTCATTACCTCATCCTTGTACATTCCTAATAGTGCTACTCCAACTCCCCACCTATCATGGCATAAAATAATTTTCCCCTAAATGTGGAGCTGGTATAAAACCTCTTCCAATAAGAACTTATAGAATGGTAAGATATACTCTCTATAAGTTCCCCCATAGAAATGCAAGCTCGACACTTCATCGGGTCTCTATCATAGTAATGCTTCATGTTCCCCAGTCTCCTACACTAGTGACACACCATCGAGATAGAAGTATGGAGACCCTGGATGCCACTAACCTGATGAGAAACCTCAAGGGATCACTTTCTACTACTAGAGGAACCACTAGACTGCCTCAGCACTATTCCTATATACATGGTACTATTTCCAACCCCCAGGTTTTGCTCAGTGATAAGATCCTGATTGACTATTTCAGTGAAGTTTGTCATGAAAAAAAACATTCACCTGAATATGGATGGCTTACAGAATCCCATCCTCAAAGTATCTAGCACATGAATTCTCATCATCCGCAAGAAGTGGTCTAAAGAACTGTGACTCAGTGAAACATTCTGAATATTTCATATCTAACATAAAACCCTACTCAAGATGCATGGACTCTCTAACTCTATTAGTTCTCATTGTCTAAGGAAAGAACTGATCATAGAAGGTAGTCTGGAAAACAGTATATACCATGCGCTGATGATGACCAGCCTGGGTATCTACATCCCACCAGTGATTTCATGAATCATGTATCATTTATACAGAAATATTGACCCTCTAATCTGGAGACATCTCCAGATGATCAAATATAGAAAAGTTGGCCTCTATCTAAGACTTAACAACTTGTGGACCGCCATCCCCTGAGAAGGTGGGATGATAATACTACTATAGATCATGAGTCAAATCATCCATTTTATGTGAAGGATGTGTAGCACCTTGCATGGACTACATTACATGTAAGAAAATATCTAAAAGTTGATCACCAAGATCAGGTGAAGTAGGTGGTGTCTCGGGTGGAACTCCTAGAGGTAATATTGGTAGCTCATGGCCCACAATGTCTAGAGCATGGTCGTCAACACCCTCATGCCGCACAACATGAGGACATCATGGAAGAATTCGTATACATATGCCAAGAACGAACCTTAGAAAATGAAAAAATAATATAGATATCTGTACTAGTGGAAGATGAATGTAATTAACACCTCACTACCCATGATATACTACCCCAACAACCCACTTAGAAGGCCATGTATTGGTAAGTTCTCAAGTATAAGTTTCCAGGGTTCTAGTAGATGAAGGTTCAATATCACCTTGCCTCATCATTTACTGGAAACCATTTCATTCATTTCATATTTAATTGATAGGTTCACTCATTTTCCTTTCATAAACCTGATAATGAGAGATAAGTATGTGCAAACATTAAATTTTAGAAGCCATTTTTAACTTTTATAGTTTCAATTTTCTTATAACTTATACCAAAGTTTATTTAAAATGGATCAGCATTCCCAGTGAATCAGGGACCATTCACCTTATCACTGAAAACGACACCCATTTGATTTTAATATAATGGATCAACTTAGTAAATTACCCATTCCAACCCACAAGGACCCATAACACCTCATGAATTGAAACTAAAAATCACTCAATTTCATCAAAGGTGTAGAAAAAGCATATATATAAATAATCAATGATCACTCAACAATCATAGGTATATCAAGCAACGAAAGAAGTGAAATTCACCTATATGACATGGTTATATGCATGAAATGTGAATTTTAGGAGCCTATAATTATATATATAACAATGCTTCTTTCCATAATACCATTATTCAAAGGATTAAATAATATCCTCAATAAAAATAATAATTAATATTAGTACATAGCATGTACATCACCGAACGGTGAAATGATATCAATTATAATGGGTAAAAGCAAAAACAAAAATTGTAATTCAAGAAACTCATCCTTGACCCCAAACATGGGTTCTAAATGCCCATGTATGACTTATGATAAAGTTCCAAGAATTCCTAATTACCTATATGTTTTCTCCAAATAGTAAACCAAGAAATGAATCCCTCTAATACCACTTTGTGATGCATTAAAACCATATTACACTAAGTGGAGCCCCGAGTCCGGTTGGCCACATGGCCTCAAGCACATATCTCCAAATGATAGAGGTTACTGACTATCAGCGAGGGCCTAGGGTGTTTCCATGGGGTGACTATTCCCCCATTACTAGTGTATATAATAGTGGATTAATAAGAAATATAGCTATATAGTATAAGAAATATAAATAAATAGGCAAATGGGACAGTATAAGCAGAATTAATTAATAAACAATTGAACAACTTATAATCATATAAAAAGTTAATGATGACATTTCATATATCTATAAAGATAGAAAATGTGGATAAAAAATAACATACAATAATTCTATACAAAAATAGTAAAAGTAACTGAAAACTATACCCTACATCCCAAGTTCAAGCTCAGTCATCTGCTACCAACTCCATCCTAAGAAATAAATCCACGAAGTGTCTGAAGATAGATGCTTCCCTTTGTTAACGTATACATGCATGTAATTTACCTAGGTTCCAATGGATTCCTAGATAGGGTGTGAGATAAATCTTAGTATTACATCTTTAATTGTGTCTATAATATCCTTTCCATGTAATATTAAATAAAACGGTGTGAAATCATGCATATATAAAATTAAAATAGTATAATAATGTAAATACCCACATACCTACTTTATCGTTGACTGGTGTCTGAACATGTAACTAGATCATCAATTAGTTAAGTTCCATTTTATATATTAAAGTCACATGAGGCATAACCATCACTAACATCACCTTGAGATATAAATATTAGAGGTTCCAAGATGTAATAAGGAAACCTATGATGATGATGATATTGAAAGTGTTCCAAGGTAATAACCAAGGAAACCTAGACCTCAAGGGTCGCCAACATAGTAGTAACTATAGCCTGGATAAGGGTTAAGAGCGTAATCCAAGGAGCATTATCCAAGGCATTCCAAAATAGTATGATCTAATAGTGTTCAAGGAATATGTCCAAGGTAAAACAGTATAAGCAATGGTTAGGCCCATGTTTGTAACCAAGGCACCTCGTTTCCATAGAATCCATGTTTGATCAAAGGAGTGTATTAATGTAATCTTGTAATATTAAAGTAGGGGTCATATGGTGTCATATTGGGCATACACTGATAGAAAAGGATTGGGTTCCAATGTTTCTCTCAACCGAGGAAACCATCATCTTTGAATCGGACTGGAATCCATGAGTTCTCAAGGCATTCCCTTGGGAATCCTAAAGCTAACTCGAGTCTGACCACTCCTATAATTATTTGATGGTCCATATGAAATTAGGAACCTTAAAATTAATTAATTTATTTAATTAATCCATGTAATATTCATGTCATTTAATAAGTTCAAGAGGTTCATGCCTTTCCTTTCATTACTGTGACAAGTCCAATGGGCATGTAACCATTTAATTCATTTCATATTTAATTCAATTACTTGGTTCTCTCCTTTACCTTTCATAACATGAAAATACTGTTCTAATGATGAGAAACCACAAATATTTCAGTTAATATAAACTATTCCAAGTCATATATATATAATATATTGTACAATTTACCATTTAACTTTGATTATTATAGTTGAATCACTTACTTTAGGTAGTTCAAGTGATTAGCATAAATGGTGCTTTCCATTTCAATTTAATAAATATTTAACAATGATTTCTTACCTTTAGTGAGGTAAAGCTAAGTCACACCTCAATGGTGGTTCTAACAGACAAGTCAAAGCTATAAAACCCAATTATGAATAACACCCTACTTGGAGTGGTTGGAGTTATGGACATAACCACTAATGTTGAATTACATATATGGAATGGGTATTAAAACATGGTTCTAATGACTATAAGTAGAACATATAAATTTTATAGAAGGCCCCTATTTAAATTAGCACACCCACATGGTAATTTATAAAATGGTGAATCTTGAAGAGTGAGTTATAGACCACCTACCTCACACTCATACAACTCTCCTCATCCAGTATCAGCCTCTAGTTCGGCTGAGATTTGAAGATATATGAAGAATAGATCAATGCCTTTAAAATAGTTCATATGAACCTAAATCTAAATAGCATCATTGATAGGAAGAAGAATGGTGAAAGTAGCTAAAGTAATAAAGCACTTACCATCACACTTATAACATGATAGACAAATCTAAAATTAGTGCCTAAATGGAGAAGCAGTGGAAGAAACTAGCTTATGGCTCCATGGATGCTTGCTACGTGAGGGAGAGGGGAGGTCAGGTTTTTTCCAAAAAAGTGAGTCCATGACTCTTATTTTTTAAAAAAAATTGGGCATTTACACAATGTGTAAAAGCTTTACATGTTGTGTAAATCTTGGGGTCTTTCCCCATGGAAAACCCCTTTACATGATGTGAAAGGTTTTTCCCAGCCCATTACACATTGTATAATTGATATATGTTTCCTGTTCAAATTACATGGTGTGTAATTGGATTGTATATGACCTACATCCCTCCTATTCCCTTATTCTCAAAACAAATGAACTTGTTCACAGCCTGACTTTAGAGTCTAAACCAAAAAGCATAATTTACAAAAGCATAGAACAAAAATTAAAAGGATCCATTTCTGATGAAAAAACTAGGTTCTTATAATTATCTTATATTGATAACCCATAAAATTGAAATCACCCTCTCCACCAGCTTATCCTTTTTTCATTGATAATGATAGTTTTAATTACATTTAGAATAACCCTTAGTTTTTTTGTTGATTTCCATATATTCTTCTAGATAGACACATAATTCCATTGATTGGGTAAATCATTAACTTAACCATAAAAATTGTTCTCTATATAGTGTTAGTTTTATGAGTTCTTAAAAATATATATATTCCATTTATTGATTAGGGAAATATTTACAATCTTTATACTCTTGATTTCAATAAGTATTTTTATTGATTACTAAGGAATTTTGGTTCTGTATTCTATTGTTCATTCATTCCTTCATATAATGAATGGATTTGAGTTAATTAGCAATGGTTGGGGCACATTATATATATCCCCTTGATGGAACAATTGGTCTAATGAGACAAACACACTAGGGTATTGGCATATTCCTCACCCATTTATGTGTGTTGTATGGGAATAAGGCCTTTATAATATGTTTATGATATCCAACATTATGTATTACATTATCCTGAGATTAATGATTAATATCTTTATTTATTTATTTTAATGTATATAGTATTCCCTTAGATTCATTTTATTATGTAATAATTATGATCTTATTACCATTCTATTTATGACATGATTAGTTTATGATAGTTTTTGTTGTACACTACTCCTTACTGAGCATATGAGATCACCCTTATTTAGTTTTCCATCTATAAGAAACCTAGAAGAGAATTATATATAAATTTCAATGATCTTTTAGAAGGTATAATAATTTTCTCAATGATTTTTAATCTTCTATTTTATGTACCCAAGTTTAATGTGAAAAATATGTATGTATCTAGTCATCTAAGACTACTAAAATGTAGGGACATACAATAACTCTTGTATTATATACCAAATATGTAATATTTATACTATCTATGGGTTTCTAGAGTTCGTGTTGTTATAGTTGGTATCAAAAAATGTTTAGTAGAAATATTAGGGTATATATTTAGAGTAACCTAGCTAGATATATCAAATATAATGAAAACACCTTATGATTTTAAAGAATTTTCCATAAAAAAATAATAGGGATTGTATTTTAAAATTCCTTATCCTATCTAATAATTTTTATACCATTTTTAATTGATGGTGACTAGTATAAGGAATGAGAACCATATCAACCCCCATAGTAAATGTAGGAATGTGCCTCCTGGTAAAGTCAGTAAGGCTGGAGTTTGAGCTAATTACGTCATTACCATATTAGGGTAGTTGGCCCAAGTTTTAAAAAATAACCTCACTATAATAGATAAACCATCTAATCTACAATGTGGTCATACTATTTTGGACTCTATCATATATTAACAACCTCCACCATTCAGTGGAACTACAAATCTATTGTTAGTTTAGAAATGGATAATGTGTATATAAATGATATTTCTCACTTTGGGAAGATGTGAAAGGGGAATATTAAACATGAATGTATATCACCTAAAGAGAGATATATATCAATGGTGGTCACTAATTTCAAACACTAAAGTTGAATTAGATAAAGAGAACATGGAATAGAGAAATTTTGTAGAGATGTTCTATTAAAAATATTAAACTCATGAGAAAAGGGATGAAATGAAAAGGAAATTCCTCAATCTTTAATAGAAGGACGATGAAAATATTGTTAAGTATGATGATAACATTATGAATTTAGATGGAAATTCTTCAGACTCTACATATAGAACAGAACACAAGATTTTTCAGTTCTTTAATTATTTAAAGAAATTACTTTGAAAGGCACCGGTCCCTCAGATATTTTCATCATAAGAGGATATAGTCTCATGTTACATTAAGATATAAAAGTATTTCTATAACAATTATCTATTAAGTAGAAATATGGAGAGAAGAGTTTTACTAATAACCATAGATAGAAAACTATTTCAAAGGGAAAGAATGAAAGAGTATAATTTATCACATGTAATAAATATGGAAATAAACTCTAGGGGAAATTATTTGAGGGAATGGTAAGCTGTTTCAAGTTTGGTGAAAAATGTCATTAAGATCGTATATGAAAAGGAAGGGAAGAAGAAATTTATGTCCAATGATTAAATTGTATGTAGATAATGTTCAATGAGAACCAATACAACAATATTCAAGGGAATTTACATCAAAATAGGTTGGAGGGTCAATAATGGCCATATGATATCACAACAGCTAAGGTTTATTTCCCAAATTACATGATAGGAAGTATATTGAACCTAAACTCAAAGTGAGAAAATTATTTATTTGATTCTAGTTCTATGTACTCTATTATAACATGTTGGTTTATTGAGAATAATAAAAAATCCCCTAATACTCTGAAAAAAGAGTTTTAAGTTAATAATACTGTTATTATTCTTATTGTAATGATGATTTTATAAGAAGTAACTATTTGGATGTATAAATATTCCCTAGTGGAAAACATTATTATTCTACCTATGTTGATTTCAACTTAATACTTGGTTTGGAATGGGTAAAAATGTATAATTATAGAATTTATTATTGAGAGATAGAGATTATTATTTTTAAAGGAAGCATAGAATCATTTATTCTCAAGGGAGACACATCACCTCCAAAGTATTTTCTAGACCCACCTCCAGTAGGTAACCTTAATAATATTATGGGAGAATAGGAAGATAAAAATAAATCAATGGATCTAAGGGGAATCCTTTGGATAGAGTATATCCCAATTGTACAAAAATACATTAATGTATTTATAGAAGAATTTCCTAGTGATCTAACTGAGTGTGTGGTTGAGTTACCATATCTAAAAATCCATATATAATGCTACCATGGGAGATGATAGAGGTTAATAATCAACTACATGAGTTTTGTGATAATATATTTATACACAATATTGTTTGACCCTAGGGTCCTTTTTTAAATTTATGAAAAATAATTATAGTTCTATATTATTAAGAATTAATTATAGTGAGATCAATTCCACTATTAGAATGAAATTTTATCCTTTACCTCACATTGATGGAATATTTGATTAACTTCAACATGTTCAATATTTTTCCAATATCGATATTTTATTTAGTTCTCATGAGTTATGTTTTAACAAGGATGATATATTGAAGACAAAATTTCTTATGAGATATGAACATTATGTGTTTATGGTAATTATATTTAGATTTACTAATTAACCATATATTTTTATTGATATGGTGGATATAATATTCAAGTATTATTTTGATAAATTCATAGTGGTATTCATTGGTGAAATATTGACATACACCAAAAGGTATGAAAAGTATGAGAACCATTTTTGAATAAATCTTGTGACCCTTAGTGAGAATGAATTATATGGGAAATTAGGTAATTGTGAATTTTAGATCTATGATGTTTTTTTCTTGGAAATAGTGTATTCAAGGAAGAAATATTTTTTGATAATTTAAATAAAAATGTAGATAATGAATGGTCTATAATGATGTATAAAAATGAGATACCAATATTCTCCTGTTTAGTGGGTTACTATTGGAGGTTTGTTCAAAATTTCACCTGATTAGGAAACCCACTAACCAAGATGACATGCAAAGGGGATAAATACACATGGCCCAAGGAATGTGAAGAATGTTTTGAAGAGAGAAAATGGGAATTTATTAATGAATAAATATTTAATTTAATATCATGAAATGACTTATTTTTTTATATATAATGATGTATTGATGAATGGACTAGGTTGTGTCCTTATACAGAATGATTGTGTGGTTTCATATACATAAATTAAATAGAATATTCCATAATAGAATTATAAACCTCATGAACTAGTTTTGGTAGCTGTAATAATTTCCTTGAATATATGAAGGTACTATAACTATGGATAGTGATTAGACATATATATGAATCAAAAAAATAATTATAATTTCTCCCAAAAAGTTCTCAACATAAGGCATAGAAGATGAATTGAACTACGCAAGGATTATGATTTATCGATACACTACCACCTTGGGATGTAAAACAAGGTGGATTATGCAATGAGTATAAGGGACCATAGAGTTATAACCATTAAAAGGTGGATTAATATTATGAATGATGAGAAATTGACATATTTCATCTTTAATGACTTAGTGTTGATGTTTTTAAATACTTAATGTGTTCCATCCATATATGAATTGAAGAGGGAGAAACTACATAAAACAAAAATCTAAAATTTCTCTATACACAATAGTAGCATAAAGATATATTGGGAATTAATGGATCCTTTATGATATAATGGTATGAAGTATAAAATTATGGACTATGTTTCTTGATTCCTTGTATTAATATAGGTAAATGATGAAAGATGACATCATAATAAAGTCAATAAAACTTTACATATACCTATTAAAAGTGTGTGAAAATGACATAACAGACCTTGTTACAAGACTTCCAAAGACTCTATATAAGAATCATTATATATGGTTAATAATTGGCCACCTTTCCTAGTCCTCACATTCATAAAATTATGGGAAGAACAACCCCTTGATAAACATTACTAACTCCATATCAATTAAATCAAGAGACTTCATGTAGAAGCTGTATCAATTGCATCTGGTCATGACCATTGGTTCACAGTGAAATTATGTAAGAGATTCCAAATAGATCTCAATACTGATGTATATTTTATAACCAAATATAATCCCCAAACATATAAATATTCTAAAAGGACTATTTAGGCATTAGAAGAATTTATGAGGTCACGTTCTCTTGACTTTCAAGGAGAAAGGGATGGGTATCTACCATTGGTAAAATTTTATTAAAATAAATATATTCAACAAAGAATCCAAATGGATCCATATAAGGAATTATATGGGATGTGATATCATAATACAAATTATTTAGAAGAAGTTATATAAATTAAGATAGTAGGACAAAAACTTGTGGAGTAGACAACTGAGAATATATAGACTCTTCATAATCAAATCAAAGAAACTCATAGAAGAAAAAAGTGTTATGCTCCTAATTTAAGTAAGGAATTGGAATTTCGTATATTTGATTATGTATTCTTGATGGTTTCTGCATTGAAGGGAGTTGAATAATTTGTTTAAAAGGGATGTTAAGTACTAGGTACATTGGTACTTTTGAAGTTATAGAGTGAATTGGATTTGTATCTTACCGATTATATATGCCACCCAACCTTTCTAAAGTACACAATGTCATCCATGTTTAATTATTGAGGAAATACATACTATATCTAATGTATATATTCAAATCTAATGAAGTAGGGTTGGAACCTAAGTTGTATTATAATTAAGAGTTATCTAGATTCATTAAACTAAAGATAAAGTGTTGTGGAATTAGGTAACTCGGATGCTGAAATCCCTCTTGAGAAATAAAAAATGATAGGAGACCACAATGGAACCTAAAGAATCTATGTGTAAAGAATATCAACCGTTTCTTGTAGCTGAAATATATCCAATTTAAAGGATGAAATTATTTAATGGGAGAATAATTTAATACCTAAGACCCTACTATTGTAGGTAAAACCCACATCCCAAAACTATTACATAATGCACAATATAAAAAATACATTAATCATGAATTTATTTAAAGGTTAAATATTAATTTTAATTTGATCGTTGGTGGGACATGGATTGAGGCCCCTTGGGTTGGGTGTCAGTTTGAATGTTTGAATTGTTACTATATGATATTATGTCACTGCATGTGTGGTTTTGTTTTTTTTTTTGTTTTTTTTATTCTGATGTTTTGATCACTTTGCCTACTAGACTATGGTATTTAGAAATTGTAAGGGTTCCCACATTATCCCTGAAATTGGTTTTTATGAAAAAACATGATTTGGAGGTTTAAGTAATACTTTCTAGTAAAAGAACCTATTTTTTTTCCTTTTAATTATATATTATTTTGATAAAATTTAGTTTCGTATTGATTAGGACTCCACATAATTTTTATAATATACTATTTTATGTCATGAAAACTAAAATCATTGATAATTTTATCATACACATAAATTTTAAGCTGAAAAATACTATTTTTCTAAAATTGGTGTTTCATCCATTATGTGAGCTAATACTAACATTAGTTTTATAAATTAATTCAAATAAATTTATTTTCATATCTATAATTATAATTTTCATATTGTTTAATAATGTAAATTTCATTTGTTGACATAAAATAAAGTAACCAAGGTACATATTAATTATCATGGTGAAACATTGTTTTTTCAAAGAATAATTTTTTTTCTAAATATTTTGTGTTTTAAAATGTATATAATCTCTAAATAAGACTCTAATATGAATATTAAACTTATATAAAAAAATTAAAAATATTTTAATTGATAATTAATGTTAGAAAATATTAAGAACATCTAATACTTAAAACTCTATATTTATGCAGAAACTGTTTTTCTATAGATCATATGTTTTAAATAAAAGTTATTTTTGTAACATATAGGAATTGAATTAGGATAAATTAGGCCCAAATTAGGATTCAGTGTGTTGAAATTTGGTGATAATGGTAATCTTATATTTTTAGTGAAAAAATAATAAAAATTATTGATATTTAATCAATATTAAGAAGTGATATAATGGGTAATCTAATGTGGCTCGAAGTTTACAAAATCAAATAAAATGTTATAACACCAAGAGTGAATTTTTTATGTTTTAAATCCAAACATAATTGTATAAAAAAATTCCCCACCTAATTTACCTAACTCACCTAACTCAATAATCCCAATTAACCCCCACATGATACCATTATTACATTTTACCTAACTATAATTTCCAAGGAAAGACCATCTTTTCACTTATAAAAGGTGATCATTCCCAACCATTCTATTATTAATATCTACTTAATAGTCATTTTTCATTCATTTAACCTGCCTCTACCAATCTAAATACATCCAATAGAGTTCATATGGTTCTAAGGATTCCTCCCATGATTTATGAATCTACCTAGAAAAGTAAGGGATTCCAATCTTTCTCTTTCCTTTTTAATTGATATTATTTTGGTATAATTCCATTACTATATATTTCATTTACTGTAATGTCATGTTATCATATCCCATTTGATATTTTATTAATGAGATATTATTTATCCCCTCTCATTATAGTTGTTTTTCTATGTCATTATTATGAAAATATAAGAGTTCACTTTCCATACCTTCTATTTTCAATTTTTAGAATTTATTATAATGTCACCATTATTGTAACTATAGAATTATCACCAATTTGATATATTAACAATGATATTTACTATCATTAAATCCTATACTAAATATTTCATAATGTGTAAAAATATTAAATTTAATAAGGTAAAGAGTGTGTGACTTTGAATGTAATGACATCCTTATATTGATACTATAAAGTGTATGTGGATGTGGAACAAAAGAACCTAGGGGTAATCAACCAGATAAAGTTTGGGTATGTTTTAAACAAATTATAACTCAAGTTCAAGATGATTTGTCCTAAGACTACACACGTGCCTAGGAACTCCTAGGGGATATGGTTTGGATAATTCACAGGATATTTAGTAACCATAATGAAGTATTTTCCAACCATTTCATTGATACCCTACCATTGTAAACTATTTAAATCAATTACTATCTTATAATGATAACTAAAAAAATTAAAAGTTTCTTCTTAATCATGTTATCTTCATTACATTTATAAGGTAATTTCTAAATACATTGAGAATAACTTATTGTTTCTATGTCTATTTCAATACTTTCTCCAAGAAATCCTCATTATTCCAATGATTAGGGAATATATTAAATTAATCATATACACATTACTCTATATAGTGTTATTTTTGGTAATGCATATATAGAAATTTATTTCATTCATTGATTGGGTAAATATTGATAATTTTATACTCATTATTTCAAAACATATTTTTACTGATTATTAAGGATTTTTTTTATGTATTGTATAGTTTATTCATTCCTTTTTATAATTAATGAATTTGACTTAATTAGTGATGAGTGGGGACCAATATAGATATTCTTTCTATGTGTCGGTGGGTCTCATGAAATAAAATAGCAATGGTATTAGCATATGTCATACCCTTTTATGTATGATGTCATGGAACAAGGCCATGAAAATATGTTTATGATATATATATTATGCATTCCATCAGTATGAGATCAATTATTATTGTCCATATATTATTTATTTTCATTGATATTTTATAACCTCTATTTCATTTTATTATTTATTTTTTTGATATTTTTACTTACAATTTATGACATGATTATGTTATGATATCATCTATTGTATACTAATTCTTATTTAGAATATGATATCACCCCTATTATATTTTCCTCTACCAAGAAATATGGAAGAGAAGTATGTAAAATTTTCAAGTATTTTCTAAGGGATGGTATTGTTTTGTTGGAATTTTTATGGTTTATTTTACTTTCACTTCTATAACGTGAAAAATATGTCTCTATCTAGTCTTCCAAGACAAATATGATGTTATATCCCATGGTAAAACTTGTATTACTTAACAATTTTTTAATATTACTATTGGATCTTGGTTTTTTGAGTATGGGTTGTGACAATGAGAAAATTATGTAAATTTTGTCTCATAGATCAAAAAGATGAACAAGCTAAATTTATGGATTGAAATTTAATGTTTAAACACAAGTAAAATACTTTTTTTTATATTTTAGGGAGTGAAATAAATATTGAATTTAAATCTTACACCCATATTCCACCATGAAACTCTTCCTCTATTCATTTCTTTCTCCTATGTTTATTATTTAATAATGGGCCCAAAAAAATAGGCTAATGAAATTTTAGGTGAAATATTAATTTATATAAAATATAATAAGGGAATGTGAACCAGAAAAAAATATAAAATATAATCCTCAAATATTTCAAAAAAAATATGGAGAAGAAAAAACTCAAGTTTCCTCCTACAAGAACTTTTTTACAGTCTTTAGCATAACCTAACCCATTTTTATCTCAAATAATGGAGGATGGGAAACATGTTACCCAATAAAGATCAATGTATGGGATAATTTTGGATCTTTATATATAGATAAGACCATTTCCATTATTTGAAAGTAGTCATACATTTCCTTATGATAACACCTTTTTACTTGAATCAAATAAAAACATCAATTCCTTATTTTCCTTAAGAACCCAATAGTTATTTCATGAACCGTATTGACTTTTTGGCCCTCAAACAAGTTTATTGTAGTGGTTACACCTTCATTTACAACCTTATCCTCCAATTATTTCTTCATTTCCTCATTCTTTTTACCATTTTCTATAAACTGCATCACAACTAATTCTTCCAAATTGTTCAATAGTATAAAAATCACCAGAATCCCCCTTTCTTTCCACATAAAAAATAGCCATATATTATATAATAATTCCACATGTATTAGTTAATATTGAACATTAATTTAACAGCCCTAACTCTCATGATCAAATCCCCACTTTGGACATCAATTATAGCTCTCCATATTGGGAAAAAAAGTCTTCCTATAATGAATGGGGTAATTCATTCATCGATTAACAACACTAGAAAATATACCGATAAAATGTATCTATCCACTTTAAACAAGATATATTAAATAAATCATCATGGGAAATTTATTTTTGAATATTCTAATTTAAGAGAAAAACGTGTGGTCTTTATGTCTTATAATCCTAGTCTTTTTAAAGTGGTGTATGCTATGATATTTACACATGCACATAAACCAAACAATTCATTCCCAAATTCATTAGACCTAATATTAATTAGAATTTAAAAACTACATACGTATAGTTTTTTTAGTATATCTATTGAAACTGTGGCTGAGAATTTATTTCTGAGTATAATGGTATCTATTTCCTCTATATTATTCATATTGTACAATAAATCTTTTATTAATTTTAATTATGTTGGTATTTTGGATAGATCTACTAGAGAAAGATATGTTAATATGAAAAAATTTAAAATGTTCAAGAAAAAAACTTTTTTTATTCAATTATCCATTTCTTTATCCTTTTATGAAATAGAAGGGGTGGCTTCTAAGGTGGAATGTATTCTTCTATTTCTACTTCTTTAGCTACCTTTTACTTTCCTTATATTTTTCTTTCCTTTAATTTTTCTTATATATTGTTCACATTTTTCTATTCATCATGTTTGAACACATTACTTAGTGCCTTTTCTACTTAATAAGGTGATGAAATTAAATTATCCACTTGGGTTGAACTCTTTGTCCCCCCAAAACATCCCTTTAGGCCTCTACTAGAGTTGATATTCAATTTTCACATATATATAAATTATAGAATTATTAGTTAATCTTTTTTATCTTTGGATTCATCCTTCAATTCAATAATGGAATCCCCAATTTGTGTCATAAAATGCACTAAACTTCTCCCCTGATGAAGTGATATAGAATTGGAGATAGGGTCCTTTTAGTGGATTCTATCTTGGTTATCTTTATTGGTTCCCCTAATCATTTTTTTGGCCTCCACATATAAATTTTATTTTGATGATTTTAAGGGCCACAATTTACTTCCTTGGTTTACATACATGAGGGTAGTGCCAGGTCATCATGGTATACATCTTCTTGATCATGTTTTATAGTTGAGTAGACATATATACATTGTTATCAATCATGTGAAATCATCCCTGTTGAGATCCTTTCTAATTACATTGAAAAATGCTACACATTATTTCATCTTTTAAATTGTATCTCACATACAATAAATTATTCATGGATGATTTTTTAATTGAAAGATTAACTATTGGATTATTTCTGAGAAATAGACCCCGCTAAAATGTTTGAATCAATAAGAACATTTCAATTCCATTGTTAGATCATTTTCATATTAAATCATTAAACCCCACCTAAATATTTTAAATTTATTCATTTTTTAATTGATTGAAATTTAAAATATCGAGAGAAAAATCATGGATTTTAAGGGGGATGAATCAGGTTATGAAATTTCTTACCAACTCATCCCATTTTGTTAAGTAATGATTTCGAAAAAATTTTATGCAATATCACTCACTTAATTTATCAATTAAAATATAAATAATCTCAAACTCACCATATAATTGGAAACATTATTAATCTGAAAAGTATTGAATATTTTGATAAAACATCCTAGATGTGAGTTAGGATCATAATTTGGAAGCTTAGAAACTTTAATGGAATGAGATATAATCTTAATTATGGATGCATTTATATCAAAATTGTTTCCTACTATTGGTGGTATCATGATTCTAGGTTTCATACAGATATTTTAGGGATTTCCACACTCCATGTGAGTCATATACCCTATATATCATTATTTTATAACCTTTTCTGTAATGCCCCGACCCAGTTACCCAAAGCTGGTGCATTATTTTAATACATTGGCATGATTACAAGGAATCAAGTCCGGAAGGACCGATCAGTTTAGTTGTCTCAGAAAATAGATTACATGCATGAATGTTACATTACACTTTCTAACATACAAAACAATATAAATAATCCTTTGAGAATTACATTATTCCATTAGAATAATTCTTTATAGTAATCATAATACACTTCATGGAATCCTGGGAAAATAAAACATAATAAAGGGGTGAGCTCAGATGCTCAATAAGGGTAAATAATTTAGCAAAAGATATAAACATTTAAGGAATGATGTGTAATAAAAAAATGGACTTTTTAAACATAAACATGAACATAATATGGAAAAAATAAATCAAACATTACCATATAAACTTTCACATGGATATTGTACTAGTAAAATAATCACATGTAATAACTAATTTCATAACAAGGGAATTCATAATACCGGACATCATAACCATATAATCAAGGCCTCATACCAAGAATACAAATAAAAATTTTGTCAGGGCCTTGATTCAAAACACTAGTTTGTCTCATGAGACCTACTAAATCATCGAGGAGCTATAGTGGGCTCCACCTGTCACTTACTAAGTCCAATACATTCCTCATATGAAAATTTTCAAACATAACATAAACATTCGTATTAAAACTAACATACAAAATGTCAATACTTTAACTATAAAAAATGAATGGTATAAAAATAGAACATCCACAGTCAAACATATCATAACTAATTCAATATAATATTGGAGATTGTATTATAATAAATTAACCTCAATCAAGAATAATATCCAGTAAAGAGGTTGACATAGTTGAAAATGATCAGTAAAACTCTTTGAGAGAAATACCAATTTTTGTGAAATCATTTAAAAGTAACACATTTATAAAGGAAGTCATTTAAAAGATATTTTTGAATCAAAGTGTCCCATAACAATTTGAAACTTTTGGAAGGAATTAACATTTTAAAACAATCATGTCCATATAAATAAATCCTTAAAATCATTTTTAACACATGGGAATTAATTAAAGAGATTTAGAAAAATAAATCATCAAAACAATTAAAATGTTGATCTTGATAAAGAGTCCCTTCAAAAAATCCTAAAAATATTAATTTTTAAAACATTTTTATGAAACATGGACATGGATGATAAAAATTTCCCAGTAAATACTTACACATAAACAATCTCGGATAATAATGACATTGAGGAATTAACCCTTACCTTGTACTTTCCTTTAGTCAAGGGTACATTTAACCTCTTTTATAATGACCATAGTATGTTATTAAATTATAACTGAACCATATTAATATTTATGATATCAAACATAATTCATTTGTGGCTTTATACTACCCATTTAATCATAATTTCTATGTTAAAATAACATTTGGGGTAATAATCGCTTTCTTCATCATACGTGTTTTAACTTGTTATTCTTGATCGTATAACTTATAAAATGATTTAATTCATTACAGAATATAAAAAATTATTTATGTGTCATATATATTCAGAATATAATTATGTATAATATATTGATATATGAAATGGAAAACAACATTTATGGAGAAAATAGGTCATACGTACGCATAAATGTCATTTCTGTTCTTATATCGTATTGAACGGAAGTAAGTTATTGAGATATATGTAAATACACACAAATATATATATATATCTAGTATCATTATTATGTTGTATATATTTCTAGTAGCATAACTGTACATTGTGTGGTACTGTAGCAGTTATTGTAGTAGTTACTGTACTAGGTATTGTTCGGTACTATAGCACCTGGAACTATTCACCTTGGGCCACCTGTTTGGGTTTGGAGTCCTTAAGGATTTTGGGCCACCCAGTACTTTGGATCAGTAGGGATTTTGGGCCACCTTTAAGGCCTTCAGTCCACATCAAGGCCTTCATGCCACATGCAGATGCCCCAGACACACTACAAAAACGAGCAGCCCCAGAAGAGGATTCAGAGCAGGTGCACTCACCAGAGTAGAGCCAAATGGATTTTTTCAGAATGAGAGGGTATGGATATTCCATCGGGACCAGCCTGTTCTTGCACGGTAAGCCTAGCCAGATGTTCATGCGAAGGTGGATAGCTACTATCATGATGCAGATACTGGGGAGGGGCAGTTTCTTGTAGATAGTCTGGTTGATTTCCCTAAAGACTTTCAGGTCATGTAATCTCCTAGGCCTAAATGCAATGTAATTTATGAGCCTATGGGACTTTTAAGGGTTCACCCTCATCCCTTCAAAGTGGTGTTATCAAAAATCAATAAAAATGAAGGCCTTCATGGCATTCGGGCAGAAATGAATCTCATCGTGTCGTGGAGACGGTAATCCGTCCGTACATACGAGCAATGATATCATTCTATTGATGGTGAAATAATATGTAATTGGATAAATATATTATATATACAGAATAATTAATATTTTATATTAATTATTTACATCAATTATACTCATTATTATACCCATCCTAATAATGAAGCGTTGAATAACAAACTACACCACGACGTGGAGATGGTAAGTCGTACATACACACATATAGTGACTTTGTCATTCATAGGATCGATAGAATAATGAATACGGCTGTACCATATTTATAATAACACCATAGTATGTATAAGGTACTGGATTAATTATTTTGGTATGGAAACAAAAAAATATATAAAGTGGAAGAAGAAAATAATTTTGAAAGAGGTGATGAAATTATTACCTCTTCTTCGGGTGCTTCCTTTTGATTTGAAGAAAAGGGCTTATTAGGTTGGATTTATTATCAAAGTAAGGCCTTTGGGATGAATTTAGGGTAGATGGAAGGATATTTTTTTAGGGTTTGGACAAGACAAATGGCTTTGGATTTTTGATTTTGAGAGAAGGGGAAGTACCCTTTTATAAGAGAGATGAGTGTCACTTTAGGAAAATCTTGAAATATTTATTTATTATACAATCATATTCGGTTTATAATGGCACCAATTCGAGTATAAGGTGGGGTTGGGTCAAAAACATCTCAACCAATAGGTTTTAGATAGGTTTAGGTCAACATATTAACCTTATCATTTAGATTTATCTTTAGTTAAATAGTTTAACTTTTACCATGTATTCTGGTATTATTATAATAAATGGTTAATAAACATACAATAAAAAGCCAAGAGAACCACAAGTGGTTAATTAATGATATATCTATCATTATATTAGTCATTTGGATGAACCATATATTTTTATGAATATTATATCATTTAATAATATAGTATTTGTTTTAAAAACTCATTTATGTCAATTTTGACACTATTTAGTATTTGGTTTTTGTGAAAGTCAACAAAACTTGATTACTTTGAATCAAATAAATTAAATCAATACTATCATGTCATATTAACTTATAAAATTATTTTAATTCATCAAAAGTTTCAATTTACATTTATTTGGATATTTATAATATCAATTATTTTAATCTTTCATTAAAAAAGTAATTACTGCATCATCATTGTGTCATAAATAAATTTAATTATTTAATTTATAAAAAATATATATAAAATACCATTATGTAGGAATGTTTTTTATATTTCTAATTAATATTTATAGTCAAATTGTTCTTATTTATAACCCTATATAAAAAAACATTAGTTATGAAAATTTGAATTTAACACTTTTAACTCTTCTTTAAATAAAATAATGACAAATGCCTTAATCTAATCCAAGTGGATCAAAATGGTTCATATTTTATTCCTAAGGTTGCTTTTGGTATAAATAAACTTATCCAATAGAATTATGACATGTTTTAGGGTAATTATAATATCATTTTTAACTTTAATTACCCTATTTACTTTTAACCGTGGTAAATAAAATAAAAAAGTTACTATTCACCAAGAATTATTTTCATGCTATTGAGCCACATTTTACTCAATGATTTCAACCTTGTCTCTCAGATTTTTGAAATTCAATTCAGAGAAGCGGTAAAATTACGTTTTATAAAAAATTTCAAATGTGTCAAGAAGGTGTGTAAAAGACGTTAAAAAGTTCAATAAAATTGTATACATCTAATTTTATTATAAAATGACTCCAATGAATTAAAAAACATATATAGGTATTATTTATCTATTTTTATCTAAAATAAAAATAAATAAAATAAATAATTATTTAAATAAAAATTAGGTTTTAAATAATAACGCAGTGTTTTTCATTATTCATCAAAAATTGAATGTTTTTATAAAATTACAAAAAAAATTACTTTAAGCTAATTTTGACATTCAAAATAAAAAAAATGATTTCTATTTTACAAAATTCAAAACATATATGTTGAATTAATTAATCTAATATTAATTCTGCATGTCAAAACCAGAAAGCGGGTTTTTGAGAAGTAAGAATTATCAAAAGATTGCTATGTGTTTATGCCCCATTTAAATGTAAAATTACTTCCAATGACCTTAATTATAGTAAACGATAAAAATATAATCTAATGATACTTTAAAACCACCAAAATATATAATTTAACACTATAATTTATTTCGATTTAAAAAGTGGTTTTTAATTAAAATTTATTTTCTTTCACTATTCCTCAAAATATGAAAGTTATGAGAGAAGTACCAAAAATTTAACCAATATAAAATTTTATGTCCCGTTCCTAAAGAAGAATTTTATTTTTTTCAAATTGAATATATAAAAGTGTCAAATATTGGATTTAAAAAGGGTTCCCTATTAAAAGGTGGTAAAATTGAATTTTTCTGAAAGACACTTCTTTTATCCGAAAATTTGGATTTGTCCGTATATTATGTCTATGATTAAAAAAATGAATGTTAAAATTATATAGGATATATATAAATTTCAATATGTGGTTAATTATATTCCTAACCACTTTTTAAATGGCTAGTTTGATAGGTCGTGATGCATTTGAACTCAGTGTTGCGTGTAGCGCAAGCTATTGAATTACTATAAAGAGATAACGTACTATGAAATCCTTGGGTGTTACATTCTCCCCTCCTTTAATAAATTGTGTCCTCTCAATTTAAAATTGTTCTTCAAAAATAAATGGTTTAAAATAGAATACCTCTGAGGATAACTCACATCAGAAATAGTGTTACTAAAATTTAGTCTCAATAACAGGGAAAGAGAAATGAAAAAGTCACCACCAAATTAGGGTTTTGATTAGGAGAAAATTTGTGGTAATTATAGATGCATAATTTCAGGGAAAACTTAAATATTATTAGGGAGTGATTGAGGTCATTAATCACAAACAAGTGAACAATAAATGGAAAATTTATGGCCTCAAATCCATAAAAATATCATCAGTTTAATAAAACCTAAGGTATTAGGATAACATATTTTTGGTTTTGAGATCATTTCCCTAATGTTTAAGAATTTATTTCTTCATAGAATAAAAAAAAAATACTTGACAAGTAGAGTTACATCCATTAAATTATTTCTACCAAAAATTCATCTTTCTTTCCAAAAGATAGTAGAATTCAAAAATATTCTATTAAACCTAATCATATAAGGTTTCAAAAAAATGAATTTATAATTCATCTGTGATACCATTTTAAAAAAACTAAATTATAAAAACCAGTACATAACGTTGTCTAGTGGTAGGTGATGCACCTTTTTCACCCTTCGGTTGCAGGTTCAAGTCTTAAGGCCTTTCTGGACGTGTTGGGTTGTTGTCTGACCTTCAGGTTGTACTTTTTATAAAAAATCCAAAACTAATATTAAGAAATTTTTTAACATTAAACAATAGTATCCAATGTCCAACATAATTCATTCCAACCTTTATACTTATACGAAATATTTCTATCCAAAATAATTGTCCAAAATTTATAAGGAAGGTCAATATAACATAATGAAGATTTCTTTTTTTCCACATAATAACATGTGAGTACCTTCATCATGTATTCTCTTAAAACATGGTAACACCCTAAATTACCATAAAACCTTATTGATTACATTCATGCTCCCTTATTCATTATAGAATACTATATATATTCCTTATATCCAAAAATTATGAATAGTCCAACAATGAATGAATAAGAAAACCATTAATCAGTTCCAAGGTAGTCAAGAATATCCAATATAATTTATCCAAATAAAATATCTTCTATTCCAAAATCACTACCTCGGTATCAGAACCATATTAAGGTTTATCTTTCCTTCAACCATGTATTTTTCAAAAAGATTAACTTGTTGTTGAGTCACTTTTATTAGTACTATATAATCTCAAATATTTAATGAAATAATACTATAATACAATCCTTATTTATTTCCATAATTAATATAACTAGTACATCATTGAAACAACACTCAAATTGCATAATTCATTTATAAAAATATAAGAACACTAATTATTCCTCTTCATATGTGGTAGTATCATAACTTGATTTTTATCCAATAGCATCATTTGGGGTATACTCTGATAATTGGGACACTGATTCGTGTAGTGTCCCAACTCCTTTGAAATGAATAATTGTACATTTGAAACCTTTTCTTTACCCTTACAATCACTTAGTTGGTGTATTTTTTCTCCATATTTATAACAAAATCTCATTCCCTTCATGAATTTACCAAGGTGATTCATTCCATGGTTATCACATTTGGGAAAATCCTTCTTTTCCATCTTTCCTTTATCCATCTTTCCTTTATCCATCTTTCTCTCTATCATCCTCTTTTTCTCTTATTTCCCTTCAAATCCATTGGAATTAGAGAATTCATTACATATCTTATTAACACATGCTACTGTTTCTTTATATCATGAGAATACATGGGAAATTATTTCTCTTCTAAATGTTGGATTAAGACCAGAAAATATATGATCCTTCTGACTCTTTGGATCATGCATATTTCTCGAGTTCTCATTCCTTTTACTAGGAGCCATTTCTAAATGAATACATACACTCAGTTAGATCATATCATACTGTATAATCCAAAAACTAGAAAAATTATCAACATTAATAGAATATTTTCACACATCTAGTATCATAATCATAAAAATGGTTTCTTTTCTGGAATATTTACTCATAAATCCTTCATAATGGTTTGTAAATAAAATGTGAATTATCCTAAGCATATCTTCTAGGAGTTTCGTAAACAAGAGTGCAGCAAGGCCCGTTTTTGTGTACTAGGATACCCCAGGTCAAGCTCGAAACTCCTTTCAGAGTTTTCACTCCTAGGTACATCTGTGTCATAGCCGCCTCTAACTTCTCATATCCAGATAGGGATGTATTTTCTTTGAAAACTCACAAAATATTTACACTACAAATTTTTTTGGATGTTCTTATATATTAAACCTCAAAGTATATCATAGGGTAATGTTCTCTAATCCGAGTTTTTCTAAATCTAGTTTCCAAGGTTTGTACTAAACATCCTCTGATACCAACTATAACGCCCCGACCCTAGTTACCCCGAGTCGGTACATTATTTTAATACATTGGCATGATTACAAGGAATCAAGTCCTGAAGGACTGATCCATTTAGCAGTCTCTGAAAATAGATTACATACAACAATGTTACATTACACTTTCTAACATACAACACAACAAAAATAATACTTTGATATTTCCATTATTCCCTTAAAATAATTCTGTATAGTAATACTAATACACTTATTGGAATCATGGGAAAATAAAACATAATAAAGGGGTGATCTTAGATGCTCAGTAAGGGTAAATAATTTAGTATAATCTATAAAATTTTAAGGAAGATGTGTTATAAAAACAACAACCTTTTAAAACCTAAACATGAACATAATATGGAAAAAATAAATCAAACATTACAATATAAGCTTTCACATGTATATTCTACTAGTCAAATAATCACATGTAATAACTAATTTCATAACGAGGGAATGCATAATGTCGGACATCCTAACCGCATAGTCAAGGCCTCGTGCCAAGACTACAAATAAAAATTTTGTCAAGGCCTTGTGCCAAGACACAAGTTTGTCTCATGAGACCTACTGATGCATCAAGGATCTATTAAGGGATCCACCTCTCACTTACTAAGTACAATGCATTCCTCGTATGAAAATTTTGAAACATAACATAAACATTCGTATTAAAACTAGCATAAAAAATGTCAATACTTTAACCATAAACTGTGAATGGTATAAAAATAGAACATCCACAGTCAAACATATCATAACTCATTAAATACAATATGGAATATTGTATTATAATAAATCAACCTAAATCAAGAATAATATCCAGAAAATATGTTGACATAGTTGAAAATGATTAGTAAAACTCTTTAAGAGAAATATCCAATTTTGTGAAATCATTTAAAAGTAACACATTTATAAAGGAATCTATTTAAAAGAGATTTTTGAATAAAAGTGTCCCATGCCACTTTGAAACTTTTTAAAGGAATTAACATTTTAAAATAATCATGTCCATATAAATAAACCCTTAAAATCATTTTTAAAAAATGGACATTAATTAAAAATATTTAGAAAAAAAATCATCAAAACATTTAAAATTATGATCGTGATAAAGATTACCTTACAGAAAAACTTAAAATATTAATTTTTTAAAACATTTTTATGAAACATGGACATGGATGATAAAAATCTCCCAGTAAATACTTACTCATAAACAATCTCGGATAATAATGAGATTGAGGAATTAACTCTTACCTTGTACTTTCTTTTGTTTGAGGGTACGTTTAACCTCTTGTATAATGAAAATAGTATGTTATTAAATTATAATAGAATCATTTTAATATTTATGATATCATACTTGATTCATTTATGGATCTATACTACCCATTTAATAAAAAAATTTATGTTAAAATAACATTTTGGGTAATAATCGCTTTCTTCATCATACATGTTTTAACTCGTTATTCATGATCGCATAACTTATATCATGAATTAATTGATTCCAGAATATAAAACATTATTTATGTATCATATATATTCTGAATATATGCGTGTATAATATATTGAAATATGAAATTGAAAACAACGTTTATGGAGACAGTAGGTAGTACGTACGCATAAATGTCGTCTCCGTTTTCATATCGTATTGAACAGAAGTAAGTGAATGAGATATATGTAAATATATATATATATATAAACTATAATTTTTATGTAATATATTAAATAATTTTTACAAATATATTTATTTATAATCATCATTGAATGGTGAATGTGGAAATGAATCTCAGCGCTTCATGGAGACAGTAAGTCGTACGTACACACAAGTGATGATATCATTATATTGATGGTGAAATCATATGTAATTGGATGGTATATTATATATATAGAATCATTAAATTTTTTTATTAATTATTTACATTAATTATACTCATTATTATACCCATCCAAACAATGAAGTGTTGAATAACAAACTACACCACGACGTAGAGACAGTTAGCCGTACATACTCACCTATGGAGACTTTGTCATTCATAAGATGGATAGAATAATGAATATTGTTGTACCATATTTATAATAAAATCACATTATGTATAAGGTACTGGAGTTATTATTTTGGTATGGAAACAACAAATAAAGAGGAAGTGGAAGAAGAAAATAATTTTGAAAGAGGTGATGAAATTATTACCTCTTCTTCAGGTGATTCCTTTTGATTTGATCAAAAGAGATCCTTAGGTTATCTTTATGATAAAATTAAGGACTATAGGGTGAATTAAGGGTATATGGGAGGATATTTGAGCCAGTTTTGGCTGAGCCAAATGGCTTCCGTGGTGTGAATTTGGGAGAAGGATAAGTACCCATTTATAAGAGAGGTAAATGCCGCTTTTGGAAAAGCTTGAAATATTTATTTATTTTACAATCATATTCGGTTTATAATTGATGAGAAAGGATTTATTTTGAGGTTATGGTGGGTATAGGTCGAAAAACTCTCAACGAATAGGTTTTAGATAGGTTTAGGTCACTATATTAACCTTATCTTTTATATTTAACTCTATGTTAAACAGTTTAACTTTTACCATGTATTCTTGTATTATTATAATAAATGGTTAATAAAAATAATATGAAAAGCCAAGAGAACCACATGTGGTTAACTAATTACATATCTATCATTATATGAGTCATTTTGCTCAGCCGTAGATTTTTATGAATATTATATCATTTAATAATATAGTATTTGTTTTAAAAACTCATTTATGTCAATTTGGACACTATTGAGTTTTTAGTTTTTGTGAAAGTCAAAAAAACTTGATTACTTCAAAAAAAATAAATTAAATCAATAATAAAATTTCATATTTACCTATAAAATTAGTTTAATGCATCAAAATTATGGATTTACATTTATTGGGATATTTATAATATCAATTATTTTAATCTTTCATTAATAAGGTAATTACGACATCATCATTGTGTCATAAATAAATTTAATTATTTAATGTATAAAAATTATAAATAAAATATCATTATGTAGGAATTATTTTTATCTTTCTAATGAATATTTATAGTTGAATTTATCTTTTGTATAACCCTATATAAAAATGTTTTAGTTCTGAAAATTTGATTTTAACAATTTTAACTCTTCTTTAAATAAAATAATAATAAATGTCCTAAACTAATCCATGTGGATCAAATAGGATCATATTTTATTCCTAAAGTTATTTTTGGTAGAAATAAACTTATCCAATAGAACTAGGACATGTGTTAGTGTAAGTATAATATCATTTTTACCTTTAATTACCCTATTTACTTTTAACTATGGTAAATAAAATTTAAAAGTTACTATTCACCATAAATTATTTTAATCCTATTGAATCACATTTTACTTATTGATGTCAATAGTGTCTCTCAAATTTTTTAAATTCAATTCACAGAAGTGGTAAAATTACATTTTATGCAAATTTGCAAATGTTTCTATATGGTGGGTAAAAGGCGTTAAAAAGTTCAATAAAATTTTATACATATAAAGTTATTATAAAATGATTCCAATGAATTAAAAGAAAATTTTATAGGCATTATTTATCTATTTTGACCTAAAATAAATATAAATAAAATAAATAATTATTTAAAAAAAAATTATGTTTTAAACAATAAAGTAGTGTTTTTCACTATTCATAAAAAATTGAAAGATTTCAGAAAAATACCAAAAATTCACCTTAAGCTAATTTTGATATTCAAAATTAAAAAATTATGTCTATTTTAAAAAATTAAAAACATATAATTTTCATTAATTAATCTAATATTAATTCCCTTTGTCAAAACCAGGAAGCTTGTTTTTGAGAAGTAAAAACTATCAAAAGATTGATATGTTTTTATGTCCAATTTAAATGTAAAATTAGTTCTAATGACCTAAATTATATTAAATGATAAAAATATAATCTAATGATACATTAAAACCACTCAAATATATAATTTAACACTATAATTTATTTCGATTAAAAAAGTTGTTTTTAATTAAAATTTAGTATTTTCACTATTCATCAAAATATGAAAGTTATCAGAGAAGTACCAAAAATTTAACCAAAATTTTTTTTATGCCCCTTTTCTAAAGAAGAATTTTATTTTATCAAATTGAATATATAAAAGTGTCAAATATTTTATTTAAAAATGGTTTTTCTTTAAAAGGTGGTAAAATTTCATTTTTTTGAAAGACACTTCTTTTATCTGAAAAGTTGAATTTGTATGTATATTATGTCTAAGAAAAAAATATGAATGTTAAAACTATATTGGATATATATAAAATTAAAAATGTGGTTAATTCTATTAATAACCTCTTTTTAAATGGATATTTTCATAGGTCATGATGTGCTTGAACTTGATGTTGTGTGTAGCGTAAGCTATTGAATTACTTCAAAGAGATAACGTACTATGAAATCCTGGGGTGTTACATTGTATGATTATTATTCTCATCCATCATTGACCAGATCATATTTATTGTTTGGTTGTAACCTTAGAAACCTTTATAAATCAAGGTTTTATTGGAAATATTTTTTTACATTCTCCCAATTAGGATACTCATGCATAAAGATATAGACATGAAAATTAGTACACAAAAAAATATATGTGTGATAACAAATAAAAACTAAAAAACATGAAAAATACTATGACTATTATAAAAAAATCCCAAGAAAGTATTTAATTGTTTTTACATTACTATAGGGTATCATTAGTTACTACAAGTAAATCAAGTTAAAATTTCATTACTCAAACTAAATCTACTAATAAAACATGTGTAGTATGTGTTATGATTGATGTCAAACCCACAAGGATGGTTTTATAAAACTTAAGAAAATTTATTTTATTGAGGGAAAAAATAAATTAAATTAGGGTAAAACACAAATGAGAAGACATTAAATTATTTATAATTCCATGTTTATGTGTTAGTGAAATGAAAAAATGAATTATTCATTGATATTTTTTGTTAGAGTTAAGTCTAAGTACTCGGTATGGTACTGTCTCTTTCTAATTATAAAATTACCCATTTTTTATCATAAAATATTTTGGTTCCTTATATAATTAGGTGACCTAATATCCTATTTAAACATAATTACCTTATTAAATATATTTTTCATGAAATATTCATTTTAATTGGTCATTACATAGATTATAAACCCCTCTTTAATATTAATAATGGTCATGAAGCAAAGGGAGAGGAAGAGATGAACAATGAAAACATGAATACAATAACCCAAAAAATAAAATAAATAAAATTTTCTAGTAACATAATCACCTTTAAATGAATCCCTTGGCATAAAAATAATCTTACCCTGTTACACTATTTAAGGTGACCTAAACATTACGTACATATATATTACATTATATTAGATGAATATTCATTACATATCATTAAAATACATTACAAAACAATAAATGTTTATTTTATTTGGAAACTTGGATAAAAAAAATAACTCATATATAAAATATGTACATCATATCCCTGTAAGTTCATCATAACTACCATCTTTCTTAGAAATATCATACATAAAACCATTATTTAAATCTTGGGATGAAGGGAAACCTAATAGAGGGTGATATCAGATGATATGTAAGGGTATCCAAGGGAGATATCAATAATAATTTAATCATAACATGAGGATAAGGGTATAATAACATGGGTATATCAATGGAAAACAATGCCCAGAATTAATAAATTATAATCGCTAGTCTTGTTATAAAGTGTGGCATTTCATTAGACATGAATCAGAAAATACTAAAAGAACAGAATCTATGAGTTCATGAAATTGGAATTAGATTATATCAAAATAGATTTGAATAAATTATTGAAAAATAATAATCATTGAAATCATATTTCAAGGATACCAAATGAGATATTCATGCAATTTTAATATTTTTCTAATCATATGTGTACCAACATTGGGTTTGGGATACCTCATGTGTACCATATTTTGAGCTTGGAATTATCTACCATGTGCCCTTTGAACTCGTAAAACATTAATATTTACCCAATTAATTGGAAGTATAGAATGGACCCACATGTCACATAATCACAATCCATTAATATTAATTCCATAAGATCATGAAAACATTTATCATTACATTAATGATTAACCGATGGAAAATAAAATAGGTTACATAAAAATTTCATCATCATAATCATAATCCATCCAAAGAAAGAATAAATATAATTAAATTGGATAATTTCCCTATTAAATCATAAAAAACATCAATTGATGTTGTTATAAATGAAAATAAATTTAATATGGAACTAGAATATTTTTTTAGGAAAAATACTCTTTTTATTTTTAAATTAGTTACATAAAATAAAAAATATATCCAGAATACCATGGAACACAATTTATTTCAAAATATACAAGGAAAATAGTAAAGGAATATTTTAGGAAAATATAATTCATGATGGAAAGAAAATCTATTCAAGCAGGGTGCGTTTAAAAAAATTCCTATCACATTTTTATTAAAAAGTGAAAAGTGCCTAGTTCATAAAATGGAAAGTGGATTCATTTTAATTTTTTAAAGAATGTAAAAAATGGATAAAATTGAATTTATAAAATAATTACATAATAGTAAAAATATTCTTGAAAACATTTAAAAAATATATTGATATAGAATAAAAATATTCTCGGTCGAAGATGGAATTAAATTCAGTTTTACATAAAAAACATTATTTCAGTCTTTTGAGTACATAGAGGGATAAAAATAAAACAAAATCATTTAATGTCCACAAATAACCATATTATAATAAAATATATATGATTTAGGATATATTTATTATATAACTTCATCATCATAAATTTAATCATAAACAATCCCAATAAAAAGTGAGATTGTAATGTAAGACTATTACCACTATAGAATATTTTGAATCATAACAAGCATGAAATAGATAAAATAAAATGAAATAAAAATAATAAATTTAATATAAATAATTTAAGGATATAAAATATCAAATTTTATTATATTCACCTCATAAAATAATTTAGTTTTATAACATATCATATGTCCCAAAGAAGACAATTTGAAATGATAAACCCTTACCACCTTGGTAACGTTCAAATCAAACCCATTGGATTATGTAAATTTGAATTTTATCTTTAAATAACATTAATTAGTAAGTATAAATGATATAAAATTTTATTTTATCAGTATATACACCTCATAAACCTAAATATGTTCCAAACATCAAACATGTCTCAAGAAAACAATATTGATACGGAGAATGCTTACCTTATGTTTGAATTGCTTCGTAAGCGCTCTAACCTCATGTATAAGATATATGAATTTATTATAATTCTATATATAAACAATATAAATAATTATAATATCATATATGACCCACTTATAACATTTTAATGACCGTTCAAAAATAATTCTTTATTAAAATAATCTTTTATGTTTGTTAATTGTTTTGTTTTTCATGAATGTTTCATTTCATCAGTTCTGGTCCTTATACATTGATAATGGTTCCATAATATTCATTATTATAATAATATTATAATTATTATATTTGATAATTATATACAATTCAAAAACAATTAATATAAAGTGATTATGAAAAATTAATTACATCACTTCATGGTGAAGGTTGTCTGTATATATGGACGAGTGATGATTCTACTTTTTGATAGAAGGAACAAAAGAAGGGAAAGGGATCATTTATCATTATAGAATCATTATTATATCATAATTATCATATATATTCATTAAATATATCCATATTACCATCTATGTAAATCTCAAATGAAAAAAATAATCACATCACTTCATAAAGTTGGTAATCCATATATACACATGAGAAAAGTTAACATTTTCCATTGGATAAGAAAGTAAAAAAGAAATATAAGATCATGAAATTTTACAAGAATAATTATTTAATAAATATAATATAAAAACATTAAATCTATCATCATATCCATCCTTGGATGATGGTTATATAAAATGAATCATATCACTATATTGAGGTAGGAATCGACATGTTTTCATGAGTGATACTTTTATTTCCCATTTGATTGAAAGGTAGTGGAAATGGTTGTTTCATCGGAATAATAAAATATATTTATATTGATTATACCAGATTAATCATGTTACAATGGTTTCAATAGGTTTATATAAGTTTTATGAATAATGTTTTTTGAAATAGCTAGGTTATGATTTATACCTCTTCTTTGAGAGACCTCCTTTGGCATACACATTAATACTTTAAATATTGGTCATAGAAGAAGACCCGTGACTATAGAAATAAGGGAAAGAAGTTAATAAGGTTTGAGGGTAGTTATTTTCTAATATATAAGGATTAAAATTCACCAATAAGAGTGGATAGAAATTTAATTTTTATAAGTGGGGCAGGGGATACACTTTGAATAATAAAACATTTAAATATAATTATTGTATTTCTTATTTATAATTAATAATAATGGATAGGAATTTTAAATTAAAATAATATACGGTGTAAAGATCCCCAATATATAATAATTTTAATATTTTATTTGTAAATATTACCCTTATCTCTTTGTTTACCCCTAGTAAACATTATTTAACCTTAACTATGATAACGAATTTTTATTGTTTTTACTATTAATTATCAAAAAAATGAAAGTGGACTTAATAAAAAAAATTAAATGAGGATTCAAAATATAGAATAAATTTTATAAAATTAAATTTTTATGAGTGATAGAATTAAATTTTAATATAAGCATGAAAAATGCAACGAGAAACTTTTTTTTAAAGATATTTTACGTACAAAACTAAATTTATTCATATATTCCATGACATGTAAGAATAATAAAATGAATTTTAAAATTTTATATTTAATATATAATATATATAATACCTTAAAACACAATTAAATAAATATTAATTTAATTTATTAAGGTAAAAACAAATTTCATAAATAAAAATAGTTTATATAAAGAGGTGTTTTTAATCCCAGAAATGAACTTATAAAAAAAATAAAGTATAATTATGATTCATATGTTATTTTCCAAATTAAATCTAATTAAAGTAAATATATTTCACTTTAAGTTCAAATTTAAAACATAATTTTAATTTTAAATTTCTTCATTTAATGAAAATAAATGATTGTTTTACATAAACAATATTTTTCAAAATTTACTAAAACATAATTTTTTAGAACAATCCCAAAATGTGAACCATAGAAAAAATTGAAACAATAATTTTAAATATTATATTCATTATAAAAAAATAAAATTTATAAAAAAATTATAAATTAATTATAGTTTCTATGCCCAAAATTCTATGAAAACATTTTTGAAGAGAATATATTTTTGAATCATTAAATGAATTCATTGAAACTTGAGAACATATTTATTATAAATTCATCATTATATAAAAATTATAAAAAACCTTTATATATTATTTTATTATATGGTAACTCATATTCATAATGAAAATTTAATGACTAGTTTATCATATTTTGTTCCGTTTTATGCTTAGGGTTTCATGTTAAGAAATCTATTGGACACATAAATTTATTTAAGGAAAAATATATTCTAAAATATATTTTTTTTGCCCAGTTTTTAGGTAATATTAATTATTAATGAACCTAAAATGAAACATCACAACTCTTGTACATGTAGTGGTCTCCAAGTGCTGACCTCAGTATGTGGTGTAGGTTTGGTCTCCATACCCTTGGTCTCTTGGAATGCCTAGAAGCAAAATATGTACCTCCCATTTATAGGCATAGATTCCCCCAAGATTAACCTTTACTTAAACAAATATCCTTTAGATTCATAGAATATGTGACTAAAGATTCACATTAAAACCTTTTAAATATCTCCTCAAATATCATAAATATTATTTTTTTTAAATATGGGTTTCTACAAACCTCATATAATACAAGGGTATTGATGGCTTATAATTTCCATATGCACTATATTGTACAGATAAATATGAATTCACAAAGTGTAATACAATTCATGATTCATAATTTATCTATTCTTCTATTTTTCCATGCATGAATATCCTTCCTCATGTGTATTATTTCTTCAAGGAGTGAATTCATTATCTTCCTCCATAGTTCATTTGTACTCAAACTATTCTCACTATGTATGTATATTTAATCTTGAAACAACATATCCAATTTTACCTATTTAAGATTCATGTGGAATACATGTATCCTCTTTCAGTCCATGAAACAAATTCTTTTTATTCTCTATTTTTTTCTCACAGTCTCCATTCATGACATTTAACTCCTTCATTTCATCTTTTTTTCAGAATGCTCGACCTACTTGAATCATGAACCATTATTTACAGTGTATGGACCTATTAAAAACTCAATAATTATTTTATTTCTCTTCATATACTTCATTAACACATCATTCAAAACCACAAATAAATCTTAAATTGTTTCTCATAACCCTTATGAAGTCCTTCTTGGGATGTGAAGTAACAGGTATGAAACGTGAATGGTGTCTCTGATAAAACACTATTTTATTGAATATTTTATTGATAATAAATGATATAATTTCCTCACATTGTGTTAAATATGTTTATTTATAAAATATTTGGGATTTGATCATTCATTTGAAAATTTGGTGAAAATTCCAGTTTTACCCTTAATAGTGCACTGTATTATTTCGAAGATAAATATTTTTATATTTATTATTTGAATTTGAAATTTTGTAACAGTGTTCCTAACTTAATTATCTACAACTTTTATTCAGGATACTAAAGCTAAAGAGTTAATTTGGTTGTTGAAATTGGGCCATGAAGTCAAAGTTGGGCTGGGCTCGCCAGAATGGAGAAGGTTCTGTATTTGGCCCATATCCTCTACATACGGGCTTGGATTGAGCCCAAATTTTGAGGAAAGCTCGGGGACATGATTTGTCACAAATCATCCTTCTGGAAGGCCGGTCAATTCACGCGTTTTGGAGGTCAAATGGGCGGTTCAAGTTTCATTAAAATATTTGGCCGAGATTTTGCATTCACACTTGAAACCACTTTAAACCTAGCCTCCCCTCCACTCTATAAATTAGTTATTTTCTCATTTGGAGAGTCTGGTTCGTGCATTGGGAGATTGGAGGCAGAGGAGAATTGGTTTCAACCAAATTCTACAACCATTTTAAGAGAGGTAGCTCTTGAAGCAAGGATCCTCTCATCGAAGCCTCCTTCTCTCCTTCATGTTGTAATTGTTTTGTTTGTGTAATAAACTTCTTTGTTCTTCTTTTATTTCTTCTCTTTTCCTCTGTTTTATTTAAATTTATTCTTCTCTTAATCTTCCTCTTGGGGCTGGAATTCTTGAGTAGAAGCGATATTGGGTTATACCCATTATAAACCTTTGCACATGCAAAACGCTTCTACGATGATTACGCCACCCATGGAAGAGTAGTCTTTTAGTAATCGATCTATCTTCTACCCTCTTCATTTAATTATTTTGAATCAATGAGCTACTGTAATTCACTTAATATGATCCATGAATTGTGTTTTTAAATTGTAAGAAACTAAGCAAGCAATTGAACAATTAACACAAAAACACGCGAGGTCGGGATTTTGTGTAAATTGTGAGAGCGCGATCTTAATCGGTAATACAAGACCACACGGGATAAATTTGTAGAGTTCAAATATAATCCCTAAACACAATTCATCCTCATTTCCAGAATGGATATGTGCCTTAATTTACCACTGATCATAAGCTAATCTTAGAACATCAATCAAAGCAGGGTGCTGCGATTGCACGTTCCAAAGTTAGCCTAGGTTTAAATTCACATCATCTTTGTGGTAAAGTTAATTCTCGTAGGGTTCGGGATTTAACAAATTAAGGGATCATAATTAAGTGAATGTTAATTTAAATGATAATGATTAATAATAAAGTGAAGAGGTAGAGTTAGATCGATTACGCTTTTTAAATAGATTTCTAAAAAAAACATCTTCTTGTTGTGTCATTTAAATTGAAATTCATTTAAAAACTAAAAACAAAAAAAATTATACAATCTTCTTCCAGCAAACTTCTTCTAGATTCATAAACTACAACAAACCCCAATCCTTTAAAGTAGTGTTTTTATTCCCTTTTATTTTATTTTTAGAATACCTCTAATAAGATGTTTTAATTCACTTCCTCCTTTGAGAGACGACCTTGGTTAGCCCCCTATGCTACACCAAGTAAACTAAAAATTAGCTTCATGGAGTGTTGTGCTTGGAGTTTTATCCAACGTAACTCACTTTTGAAGTTCTTTTGAGAGCGCGTGCGACATCGCTCTTTCAAATTGGCGCCGTTGCCGGGGAGGCAAGTAATTATTTCAACCAACTAGAGGTATTTATTTTATTTTACATTTTATTATTTTCCTCTCTTCTTTCTTCCTTCTTTACCCAATCTGATTTTTCATCCTCTTCTTTTATTTTCTCCTACTTCTTTGTGGACCATCAACTCAAACTTCTCATTTTTATTTTACTATGGTCCACCTTCTTTCTTTTCATTTTTTGATCTATGACACGAACTAATCCCGAAGATCTCTTAGATCTTGACCCTGAGATTGAACGTAGTCTTAGGGCACAAATCAGACATTCTCAGTCTACGGGAAGTTTCAACATTCAACCAGTTGGAGAATTACTCCAATATCAGAACATTGAAATTGGAAGCAATTCAAATTCAAACATAAAAGAGGAACCAATGGATGATAATAATGGAAATGAACTTAATAGAACCATTCGAGAATTGGCTGCACCTGATATTAACTATCAACCAAATTGTATTGCATACCCAAATCTCGAATCGGACTTTGAACTAAAATCAGGGTTAATTCACTTACTTCCAAAGTTTCATGGCCTCTCTGGTGAGGATCCGAATAAACATTTGAAAGAATTTAATGTGGTTTGCTCAACCCTAAAACCTAAAAATGTCTCTGAAGATCAAATCAAACTAAGAGCATTCCCATTCTCACTTGATGGAGCTGCAAAAGATTGGATGTATTATTTACAACCTGAAGATGTAACTTGTTGGAACGATTTGAAACGACTTTTCTTGCAGAGATTTTTTCCAGCATCGAGGACCACTTCCATTCGTAAGGAGATCTCGGGGATCAAGCAAGCACAAGGGGAGTCCATGTATGAGTATTGGGAGCGATTCAAGAAGTTGTGTGCAAGCTGTCCACAACACCAAATCAGTGAGCAACTCCTCATTCAGTACTTCTATGAAGGACTCACAGCTATGGAGAGAAGCATGGTGGATGCCGCAGCTGGAGGGGCATTGGTGGACAAGACACCAATAGCCGCACGTGCATTGATTGACAAGATGGCCCAAAACTCCCAACAATTTGGCGATAGAGGTACACTACATGTCAGGGGAGTACATCAGGTAAGTCCTTCTTCTCTTGAGAGTCATTTGATTGATACCAAGTTAGAAGAATTGACAACTATGGTAAGGCAGATTGCTTTGGCACAAAAGACATCTTTACCTCCTCCTTCAAGGCCTTGTGGTATTTGCACTGAGACAAGCCACCCTACTGACTGTTGCCCACAACTCCAAGAAACAGAAGATTGTGCAGCAGTGTTCCCTAGGAGACCATATCAGCAGCAGCAGCAACAACCATATCCCCAGAAGAAGTTCGATCCAACATTCAACCAAGGGTGGAAAGATCATCTGGACATGAGGTATGGCTCTGGACAACAACAAAGGCCCCCCTTTCAACAAAACTTCCAGCAGCCTCCACCTTACCAGCAGGGTTTCCAACAACCCCAAAGGAGATTTGAAGCTCAAACATCAACAAGTCAACAACAAGGGAATCATCCACCAAAGGTAGATTCTAATACTGATGATCTTTTGAAGCAAATTGTTCTTAATCAACAGAATGAGCTGAAGAGTCAAGGTTCGGAGCTGAGAGAGTTGAAGACTCAAATGAGTCAGATTTCCACCGCCCTCCATGAACTTGTGAGTAAGAATTCTGGAAATCTACCTTCCCAACCCACTCCAAATCCAAAGGGGAATGTTAGTGCCATCACATTGAGAAGTGGGAAGCAAATGAACGATACATCTACACCTACCATTCCACCGGGATTCACCTCAACTTCAGAGAAGCCGCATTCCATACCAACTGATGAACAATCCAAGGAGAAAGATAAAGGTAAGAAAAAGATTGATGATGTTCCTCCTAAACCACTTCCTTTTCCAAACAGGGTTGTTCAAACCAAGAAGATGGCTGAAGAAGCAATGCAAAAGGAGGTTTTGGACACATTCAAGCGTGTGGAGATCAACATTCCTCTACTCGAAGCCATTAAGCAAATCCCAAGGTATGCCAAATTCTTAAAAGAACTTTGTACCAATCGAAGAGGGCTCAAGGGAAATGAGAGGATCAACCTTGGAAGGAATGTCTCAGCACTCATTACACCAACTCTAGCAATGCCAACAAAGTGCAAGGATCCCGGGACATTCACCATCCCATGCACCATAGGGGAGTTTCACTTCTCTGATGCTCTTTGTGATTTAGGAGCTTCAATTAATGTGATGCCTCACTCTGTTTTCTCTTCATTGCAGATTGGTGAGCTCAAGCCTACAAGGGTAGTGGTGCAGCTAGCGAATAGAGCTACAGCATATCCGGCTGGTGTCCTTGAAGATGTGTTGGTAAAGGTAAAGGACATGATCTTCCCTGCTGATTTCTATGTACTAAACATGGAAGATGACCAGGTAAGTTCTCATTCCCCTATCATTCTTGGTAGACCCTTCCTCAAAACTGCTAAGACCATTATCAATGTTCATGAGGGTACTCTTTCCATGGAATTCGGGGATGAAATCGTGAGGTTTAAAATCCTGGATTCTATGAAGTACCCACCAGAGGAACACTCAGCATTCTTTCTCTCTCATTCTGAGTCTCCATGTGATAGTCCCTCTATTTTTGATTCCCAATCTCTTGGGGACTATTCACTTCTTAATGAAATAATGAGTATTGGGTCCAACTTGATGTCTCATTCTACTTCATCCCCTTTTATTCATGATCTTTCTGATCTTGGGATTGGTTCATTTGTCCAATCATATTCGAATTCTGAGCATGTATACTCTGATTATGATATGGCTGCTAATTTTTCTGATGGATTTGATGCATTGTTCTCTCATTCAGATGATATGTATGATTGTGCACAGATGTCTACGCCACTCATGCTTCCATCCATTCAGCAGCCACCATCACTGGAACTAAAGCCATTGCCACCAAATCTCAAATACTCATACTTGTTAAGTGGTGAAAAATTACCTGTTATCATTGCTAACAATCTCTCTTTTGAACATGAAGAAAAACTTTTGAATATTTTGAGGGAGAACATCAGGGCAATCGGGTGGACCTTGGCTGACATATCAGGTATTAGCCCCTCCATTTGCATGCATAGGATTCTTTTGGAAGATGGAGCTAAACCGGTGAGGCAACCACAAAGGAGACTCAATCCAACCCTTCTGGAGGTTGTTAAAAAAGAGGTTGAAAAATTGCTCGAGGCAGGTATAATCTATCCCATTTCAGATTCTCAGTGGGTAAGTCCTATTCAGGTTGTGCCTAAGAAAAGTGGTGTTACTGTTGTTAAAAATGAGAAAGATGAGTTAGTTCCAATGAGGGTACAAAACAGTTGGCGCGTGTGTATTGATTATAGGAAACTAAATCATTCCACTCGCAAAGATCATTTCCCCCTCCCATTTATTGATCAGATGCTTGAGAGACTAGCTGGGAAGACACACTATTGTTTCTTGGATGGATTTTCTGGATATTTTCAGGTTCCTATAGCTCCGGAGGATCAGGAGAAGACTACATTCACCTGTCCCTTTGGGACATTTGCCTATCGGAGGATGCCATTTGGACTTTGCAATGCCCCAGGTACCTTCCAGAGATGCATGGTGAGTATTTTTTCTGATTTTATTGAGACCTGCATGGAGGTATTTATGGATGATTTTACAGTGTATGGATCATCATTTGATGAATGTCTAAGTAGTTTGGAAAATGTGTTGAATCGTTGTATTGAGAAGAATCTAGTCCTGAACTTTGAAAAGTGTCATTTCATGGTAGAGCATGTCATTGTCTTAGGGCATGTAGTGTCAAAACATGGGATAGAGGTTGATAGATCTAAGGTAGACATCATTTCATCCTTACCCTACCCTTCATGTGTGCGTGATGTTCGATCATTCCTTGGACATGATGGATTTTATCGACGCTTCATCAGAGATTTTAGTAAGATCGCTCTACCCTTATCTCGATTGCTTCAAAAAGATATTGACTTCAATTTTGATGATTCATGCAGGGTATCATTTGATGAGCTAAAGAAGTGTCTGACCACTCCACCGATCATACAGCCCCCACGGTGGGAGATTCCTTTTGAGCTTATGTGTGACGCCTCCAACTTCGCGGTTGGAGCTGTCTTATCTCAGAGGGTGGAGGGACGTTCACATGTGATCGCCTATGCATCGAGGACACTAGATTCAGCCCAATAAAACTACACCACAACAGAAAAGGAGTTTCTTGCTGTTATATTTGCTTTAGATAAATTTCGTTCATATTTATTGGGCTCTAAAGTAGTTGTTTTTTCTGACCATGCAGCTTTGAGGTACCTCCTAAAGAAGCCAGATGCAAAGCCACGACTGATCCGTTGGATGCTACTTCTTCAAGAGTTTGACCTTGAGATAAAAGACAAGAAGGGGTCAGAGAATTTGGTGGCAGACCACATGAGTAGGCTTACTCACACACTAGAGGGTGACACCTTGGATCAGGTACCACTTCGGGACACTTTCCCTGATGAGCATCTCTATACCATCTCAGGTACGCATCCTTGGTATGCTGATTTAGTTAACTACCTTGTTGCTTCTGAAATCCCTGCAAATTTAAAGAAACATCAGGTCCAAAAATTAAAAAGTGAGTCTAGGTTTTATGTGTGGGATGATCCTTACCTCTGGCGCATGTGTAGTGACCAAGTCATTAGGAGGTGTGTTCCCGATCATGAGTTTGAGTCTGTTTTTCATTTCTGTCATACACTTGCTTGTGGTGGACACTTTGGACCCCAACGGACAGCTAGGAAGGTTTTAGACTCAGGATTATATTGGCCTAGTTTATTCCATGATTCCCATGTATTTTGTAAGTCATGCTCTCGTTGCCAACACACTGGAAACATTTCAAGAAGACACGAGATGCCCCAACAACCCATTTTATTCTGTGAGATTTTTGACGTTTGGGGAATTGATTTTATGGGACCTTTTCCTAGTTCATTTGGTTTCTTGTATATCCTTGTTGCTGTCGATTATGTGAGTAAATGGGTGGAGGCCAAGGCCACCAGGACTGACGATTCTCATGTTGTTGTGGATTTTATCAAATTTGCTTCCCTCCTTCGGAAGTATGGGGTGACACACAAAACATCAACACCATACCACCCCCAAACAAATGGCCAGGCTGAGGTTTCAAATCGTGAGTTGAAACAAATCTTGGAGAAAACCGTGCAGCCAAATAGGAAGGATTGGAGCAAGCGCTTGGATGATGCATTGTGGGCTTATAGGACAGCATACAAGACCCGCATTGGTATGTCCCCATTTCGGATTGTTTTTGGGAAAGCGTGTCATCTCCCCGTGGAAGTCGAGCATCGGGCATATTGGGCTATAAAGAAATGTAACATGGATTTGGCCCAAGCTGGAATTCAAAGGAAGTTGCAAATTCAAGAGCTTGAGGAGATTCGCCTGTCATCATATGAGAACTCAAGGCTCTACAAGGAAAGATCAAAAGCAGCTCATGACAAAATGATCCAACAAAGGGAGTTTCATGTTGGAGAGAAAGTCCTTCTCTATAGTTCACGACTGAAGTTGATGCCTGGTAAGTTGCGTTCCAGATGGTTAGGTCCTTATATTGTGTCTAATGTTTTTCCTTATGGTGCAGTGGAGATCACACAAGAGGACACTGGAAGGAGCTTTACAGTCAATGGGCAACGTTTGAAGAGATACATTGAGGGACATCCTACTGATGCAGTGGATTTTATCACACTGCATGACCCCATCATCACTTGATCACATCAGGCTGTTCCTAACCCTTTCACTTTTATATTATTTGTCCTATTTAAAAATTCTGCATTTCATGTGCATATATCATCTCACGGGTTCACATTGAGGACAATGCAATATTTTAAGTGTGGGGGAGGGAACCTTTTAGTTTAGTAATTTCAATTGTTTTCCTGTTAAAAAAAAACCAAAAAACAAAAATTGTGTGTTTTTCAAAATTTGTGTGTTTATTTTACAATTTTCTGTGTGTTTTTGAAACTTTTGAGCTGAAATGATTCTCATCACCATTTTTTAAATCCATATCAATAAGTGAAACAATTTACCCCTTGAAACTAAGCTTAAATGAATGCTGAAATGACTTTGTTTCAAGTTCAAATATTTAGTAATTTCATGCAAAGTACGCTGAATTTTGAATCCCATGCCAATCTCACTGTCTTTATATTTGAAATCACTTTCCTGTGAGGCTTCTAAACCATTATTTTCACATTCTTTACATTCACCTCACTTCTTGAGAGAGCCAAACCAAACTTGATTTAACCAGAATTTGATCTATTCCTGTCAAAACTTGAGGGTTTGAGGTACTTGTGTTTAAATGATTGAGGCATTTGTTTGGTATTAAAACCCCTATTTCAAATAATCCTTTTTTATAATGGCCTACCTTGAATATTTAATCCTTGTAGCCCTTAGAAGCCATGCACAGCCTGTTAGGTTAAGCCACATTACAAGCCAATTTTCCCTATCCAACCAACTCTTGAAGTGAAATTGCATAATCTAGTTGAGCTTAAGTGTGGGGGAAGCTGTCTTGTGTTGTGCCACCACATTATGTGATTCTTTGGGTGGAAAATTAAATTCTGAAGAGATGTGTTTTCTGCTAAAGAAAGTCATTATATTGAAAGCTGTGCCTTTTCTGGAGCTTTCATGACAAGTGAAGCTGTGCCTTTTCTGGAGCTTCTAATTGAGGTGGAAAGCTGTGCCCATCTGGAGCTTTCAAGAAAATCATGTTTTAGAAGATTGACATTTTTTATGCTGAAATGATGAATGGTGTAAACCTTTCATGACTTTTCATGATGATGGAGCTGAATTGATACTATGGGGATTGAAGAGAAGACCATATTTAAGTGAAAATTAGATTAATGCAATTTTGCTTTAAAAGAGTCAAGCCCTCCTCATTCAGCCTCAGAGTTTTTCACATCTTAATCCTACCAACCGAAAGCCACAGAACAACCCTGAAAAGCCCTCATGATAAACATATGTCCTTGACTCACATCGGGTAGCGATGTAGGAATCTATCAAGCCTATGGTGACCCTTGTATGAGTTTGGATGAGAAAGACATTGCAAAAAAATTGATATTTGAGTGATGAGAGAAAATTCAAGCGAGGTAAGTGTTTTGTGCATGGGTGGATAAATGAAGTGGAAATATATTGAATGATATAAATGGAGAACCTGAAATAAGGTTTTTTATGAGGCATGATATCTTTTTTATTCTTGGTTTGAAATTGATTGATCTTAAAGATATGTGTTTTAAAATTGGTTTTGATTTGATATTGATGTTTACTTGATATGAGGTTTTGCCCAGGTGTGCAAAAGGGTAAGTGTGGGGGAGTTGATAAAACACTATTTTATTGAATATTTTATTGATAATAAATGATATAATTTCCTCACATTGTGTTAAATATGTTTATTTATAAAATATTTGGGATTTGATCATTCATTTGAAAATTTGGTGAAAATTCCAGTTTTACCCTTAATAGTGCACTGTATTATTTCGAAGATAAATATTTTTATATTTATTATTTGAATTTGAAATTTTGTAACAGTGTTCCTAACTTAATTATCTACAACTTTTATTCAGGATACTAAAGCTAAAGAGTTAATTTGGTTGTTGAAATTGGGCCATGAAGTCAAAGTTGGGCTGGGCTCGCCAGAATGGAGAAGGTTCTGTATTTGGGCCATATCCTCTACATACGGGCTTGGATTGAGCCCAAATTTTGAGGAAAGCTCGGGGACATGATTTGGCACAAATCATCCTTCTGGAAGGCCGGTCAATTCACGCGTTTTGGAGGTCAAATGGGCGGTTCAAGTTTCATTAAAATATTTGGCCGAGATTTTGCATTCACACTTGAAACCACTTTAAACCTAGCCTCCCCTCCACTCTATAAATTAGTGATTTTCTCATTTGGAGAGTCTGGTTCGTGCATTGGGAGATTGGAGGCAGAGGAGAATTGGTTTCAACCAAATTCTACAACCATTGTAAGAGAGGTAGCTCTTGAAGCAAGGATCCTCTCATCGAAGCCTTCTTCTCTCCTTCATGTTGTAATTGTTTTGTTTGTGTAATAAACTTCTTTGTTCTTCTTTTATTTCTTCTCTTTTCCTCTGTTTTATTTAAATTTATTCTTCTCTTAATCTTCCTCTTGGGGCTGGAATTCTTGAGTAGAAGCGATATTGGGTTATACCCATTATAAACCTTTGCACATGCAAAACGCTTCTACGATGATTACGCCACCCATGGAAGAGTAGTCTTTTAGTAATCGATCTATCTTCTACCCTCTTCATTTAATTATTTTGAATCAATGAGCTACTGTAATTCACTTAATATGATCCATGAATTGTGTTTTTAAATTGTAAGAAACTAAGCAAGCAATTGAACAATTAACACAAAAACACGCGAGGTCGGGATTTTGTGTAAATTGTGAGAGCGCGATCTTAATCGGTAATACAAGACCACACGGGATAAATTTGTAGAGTTCAAATATAATCCCTAAACACAATTCATCCTCATTTCCAGAATGGATATGTGCCTTAATTTACCACTGATCATAAGCTAATCTTAGAACTTCAATCAAAGCAGGGTGCTGCGATTGCACGTTCCAAAGTTAGCCTAGGTTTAAATTCACATCATCTTTGTGGTAAAGTTAATTCTCGTAGGGTTAGGGATTTAACAAATTAAGGGATCATAATTAAGTGAATTTTAATTTAAATGATAATGATTAATAATAAAGTGAATAGGTAGAGTTAGATCGATTACGCTTTTTAAATAGATTTCTAAAAAAAACATCTTCTTGTTGTGTCATTTAAATTGAAATTCATTTCAAAACTAAAAACAAAAAAAATTATACAATCTTCTTCCAGCAAACTTCTTCTAGATTCATAAACTACAACAAACCCCAATCCTTTAAAGTAGTGTTTTTATTCCCTTTTATTTTATTTTTAGAATACCTCTAATAAGATGTTTTAATTCACTTCCTCCTTTGAGAGACGACCTTGGTTAGCCCCCTATGCTACACCAAGTAAACTAAACATTAGCTTCATGGAGTGTTGTGCTTGGAGTTTTATCCAACGTAACTCACTTTTGAAGTTCTTTTGAGAGCGCGTGCGACAACGCTTTTTCAGTCTCTCATACAGGTGAATCAAAAACCTATTTAAATATTTTTATTATCTCACACAATCTCTCATGGGTATCCCATGGTTGTTATGGTATCGATGTATCCTCTCAAAGGTTCTATCATGCTCTTTATATAGTGTCTATGGTGGAATTCAGTAGCTGGGCATGGCCAGGACAATGATAATTTGCGGCATGAGAAAAAATAAACTTGTCTAACCTAGGGTGACATGAGATACGATTGAAATGATGTTGTTTCAATAAGTAGGAATAATGTAACAAATTTTAGGAGTCCCACCATGGTCTTATGGATTTCATAGATCTATTTCATAAACCATATTGTAACACTAGACACTTAGAAAGTTTTTGTGGTACCTACTCATGCCACAACTCCCTTGGCTCTTTATTCTTCACACTTTCCTGATGCCTACACACATCAGCCACTACACTTAACACTTATACATGCTCCAAGATCCCTTTTTCTCTTTATATATGTGTTTTCTTTCATCTACACTGGCTAGTGAATATGCCTCTTTTTAACCTTCATAAAAAAACAAATTTTTCCATAGGTGATTTTTTTATGAAAAAAATTAACATCTTTTTTTTTCAAAATTTACTTTCAAAATGATTCTTACCCATAAAATAATAAATAAAGTATTATGAATGGAAATTTTTTTAATAATTAATCAAATTAATAAATTAAAGATAAAAAATTTATATTCCTAAAATGTGAGAATCACACTAAAAGGAATTACAACATGATGTTGTTTTGTAAATATTAGGCACTATGATATAATGATATTATAAACTATATAATTTCATGATATAAGTCCCCCTAGTGTGAAATTGAAAATATTAGAAAAATCTATCTCATGATGAATAGATTCACACCAGAACTATATTTTTTTATATTTTACATACAAATATGGATTCATTAATGATATAGTATTTGTGGAGATATAAATGAGAGAGGATATAATGATAATTATGCTATCACATGAAGGATAAAACATAGAGTCTTTCAAGTGAAATAAAAGATATATTATCTATGATTGATTTAAATGAGATTAAAGAAAAATAAAAAAGGAGAATTAAAATGATGAATATTAAGGAAATAATATTCATGTGGTTCTGTGAATATATTTAAAGAGAAGAAAAAGAAGAATGTAGGTCAACAAATATTATATTACAGAGTGAAGAATTTGAGTATCTAAGAAGAAAAGATATGATGTTGAATCTATCTAATGTATTTTTCGTGTGAAATATAAGGATAAATTAACCTGACATTATATCTTACATAAAGATACTGTGTTTTTAAGATAAGGATAATGAGATCTCAGCATTAGGAGTATTTTGAATATCACATGTGTCATATACTATAATAGATTTAGTATAGAGTGTGAAATATCATTCTATTTATTGTAGAATAATAATAATGAAGATGATGATGATTGGTAGAGGTTGTCTTCCCATTGTGGAATATATTAAAATATGAATAGATAAGGATTCTAGGAAATGATATTTCAATATAATATGGAATGGGGCTTATGATTCCATTATATTGTATGGTTGGAGGCAGTCCTTGGGATTATTACATTCTGAGAAAAAGGATCAGATCTATTGATTTTTGATGAATGGATCTATGATATACCACCAATAACTTCATGAAAGATAAAACCAAAATTCTTATTATGTAATAAAAGGCTTGGTTGGTACTAGAGCCTAATATTTACAATCCAATGATTGTGATTATACTTGGATGGTGTTAAGAATATTGTCCTAAGGATATATCTTATCCTAAGAACCATCATGATACAAATTAGAGGTTATGTGCAAGTGAGATAATAGCCTCCATACACTAGGGATATAGTCATCCACATTGTAGGTGGTCTCATTAATAAATCTCAGGGTCCTTTTTTTCTTATTTCATATTTAAGTACTTATATGAAAAGGAAAAGGTTAGAAAAGTGGAGGAAATCCATTAATCCAATAAGTGTAGAGGTAAAAAGGGATAAGTTTTTAATTTAAAAATTGGTACCAACACTAATTAAACCCCTCTATGTGTTTGACTATATCCCAAGTGATTATATCAGTTTTTAGCACATTTTTAAATATTATATTTGTATTTATTTAAAATTTCTAGATTGAACATGTGAATTAATTTATTATTGTTTCACTTTTTTTTCAATAAATTTAATGGATAAAATTTTATGAAAATGATAATGGGTTTTTTTGACCATAGCTGTGAATTGTTATTTGTAAATTTTGTTCTCTTTCTATTTTTTACTACATATTTTTATTTTTCTCCTAAACATAAATTTTAGGTTATAAATTGTTTTTAATTTTATATTTTATTTATCTTATTCCAAATTAATTATTTTTATAAATCATATTTATGCTATAAAATAATTTTTCACACATAACACCATGCACCCAACCACCCAGAGGCATTTTTGATATTTTCTACTATTTTTTGTAACTGCAATCCCCACTATTTCCTCTAATATTTTAATTTTATATGCATCTATCATTTGTTTATAATATATAATAATGAACAACCGAAATTTAACCATGAGGGATATATAATTTTTTACAACCTTTTATAATCATGTTGATCTTCAATTTAAGCTAACAATACATTTATTTTTTGTAATTTTTTATGGATGTCCATGTTTATTATAATACTATATTATGATTTAGTGATAGGTCCAATTTTTTTAATTGATGATAATTAATATTTTCTAATTATATTAAAAAATAATTTATTTAGTTTTTTTAACATTATTTTATTATGAAATTTAATTGAATAATTTAGATATGGTTAAATATTTTTTTCATCAATTCTTGCGCTATATAAATTTATTAGCTATAAAGTATGAAGTTGAGATGAAATGGAAATACTTAAATAATAGACAACCTATTAATATTTAGTATTTCAACTAATCAATTTCCTTTTATATTTATTTTTGTTCTCTTGAATTATTATTTCATTCAAAAAATTCATGTAAAAGTGATTATTCATTGAATCTATTTTTAAGGGACATACTACCTTAGTTTTATATAGCCACATTAAATTTCTTTGTACATGTATTTTTTTTAATCTAATATGTAAAATATTTATATTATTCATATTGTATTTATTTATATTATACTTCTTTAAATCATTGTATTTGTTTTTGAATTATATAAGGGTTTTTATTTAAAAATGTTATTATTGATGAATAATGGTAAAAAGAGGGAAAATGAGAGAGAGAAAGTATTCTTTATATAAAGAGGGGACTTGGATGAAATATTCTAAAGATATTAAAATTTCAATACTTAAAATTTAGGGCCTAAATCCATTGAAATTTAATTCATCTGATATTATTTTCATACTTCATGTGACTGGGGTTACTATGTTTTTAAATATGGTTTTTTCATTCATATTTCTAAGATAGAGAGCCCAATTATTTAGGGTTATTTTGTATTAGTTTTAAAACTGATCCCTATATTTCATCTGATGATGATATTTAATGAATTGATTTGTTTGGTTTAAATAGGTTTCTTATGTGTATAAAGTTCTTCTATATTATAAGATATCTTATTTAAGAAGATATGACTATAAGAAAAGTAGAATAATTGTTTAAAAGAATGTGTCTGTTAGCTGTCTTGAAACTCATTATTCTTGACATTCAACAATGATGAAGGAGTGAATTCAAATATTATTTATCATTTTCTTTTCCTATTTTATCAATTATAATTTCATTTAATTTTATTTTTCAATGTTATGATGAAAATATTGAAATGAGGTGGGTTCTTTTCACATCCCAATGTTGTAAATGATTTTATTATACAACTTCTTTCTTATAACATAGTGAAGTGACTTTAAAAAAACCAATTCCATAGAATCTACAATGTGATGATAAGAAAAAAAAAACATGAATAACATTCCTTATGTATTTCTGAATATTCATGTATAAAGGTTGAAAAATATCCCTTAGTGACAAGAAATACCTTCTCACCTCCAAATGTTTCGACCAGTTTTTTGAATCACGAAGAACAATTAAGGGTAGGATTTTTCTCACTATAATACATAATAGAACCTTTTTTAAGGGATAAGGAAAAATATGAGCTATTTTATTTAATATTTATTAATATTGGATTCAAATATAATGAAAATTGGTTGAAACTCATTCATTTATGCTTTCCTTAAACATTTCAATGAGTTGAGTGAATACTTGACACATAAACACTCCAACATTACTATAATTATATTTTTTTTGTATTTTATCAATAAAATCGGTGTATAAATGTTTAATTCTTAAACATTAATTGTGATGTGTAATATTTCTCTGAATATCATCCAATGATTTTTAGCTAAATTTATGATAACCTTAAATTAAATAATCTTGATAATTATGCATGATTTTTTTGGTAATGTTTTATTTTATGTCAATTGGAAGTCTATATGAATTAATTTGATGTATTTTTAAGTGTGTGAAAAAGTTTAGAGTTGATTTGAGATGGTTGAAGATATAATCTAAAGATATTAATAGTAGTAGAAACAAGTGATATCATGAACACAATGATCAGGCTATGATAAATTTTTTAGTAAAATGGAAAAGTCTTATAAAATGAAGTTTATGATATGTAAGGGTTATATGGGAAGTCATTATGCAAGCATAAGGATCACACCATAAATGATGATTAATTTTTTTTGGAAAATTCTAATATTTATTCTTTTTTATTTGCATGAAACATAATGGTACTAGATAAAATATAAGGTTACCAATGAAATATAAGGTTTCATAAATTTAAAAATGTTTGAAACACCTTATGACAGAATACAATATCGACCTTGATGTGAAGATCCTTAATTGAATTTGGATGGTATTTCCTATTTGGATTTTCCTATGTCCGGGAATAATTTCATGATATAACTGGTCTAAGGATCGAGAATATCAGTAATTTGATCATGTCATGATAAAAATTTCGTGTTATGATTATAAAAAACCATTTCATAATAATTAGAACACAAATAAGGATGTAAGGTCATGAAAGTCAATATTTGGGATGTTAAAGAAATATAAAACAATATTGCACCATGAAACTTCCAATCACATAGAGATAAATCTTACAGTTGAATAGTCAACCAACCTATAACACCTAAATGTAATATAATAGATCATGGTTTTTGAAATTTAGATAATTAAAATATAATTCATGAATTGAACATATCAAGATTGTTTGAATGTTTTTAGAACATCCATTAGCTACCTATTTTAATATCTATAGTGGATAATCACTCATAATAAATTGAATGAATGGATTTATGTAGATAATGATATTAGCTAATTCAAATCTAGATTTTGAATATAAACTCCAAAATTTCTATTATATCTTGGATTTTTTGTACTATAGAAAAACAATATTGACATAATATTGAATATCAGGAAGAGGGAAAGTGAGTAAATTTTTTTCTGAATTTATTAAATATTTTCTATTAAGGAGTGAAGCATTATTAAATTTAATTCCCATGAATATTATTCATGGAAGAGAAGAGTTATTTTTCATATCAGTGAAGATCATGAAGTGATGATTAGAGAATTATAGAGAACACTCATTGTTATGTAGTTTTATATCTTTAATTATCATTATAGTGAGTTTGACTGTTCTTCCAACATTATATCTTTTTAAAAGAAGTTTTTAAAAGAGAGGAAGAGTCCATGGGAAATTTATAACCAGTGAAATTTCCCTAAAAACTATAATCACATACCATTAGAGTAGTGATTATATTGAATATAAACTCATCAATGATATGGTCTCTTTGAATACAGCCTAGTGAAGGTATACCAAGTAAAATTGATGTTCTAATGATTCATTTTTGTTTCTATTTTTGGTTGTTCTTTTTTGTAAGAACTGTAACAGATTATAATTTTTTTTAAAATATGAGAATAAGATCTATTTAAATTTAATATAAGAATAAATTTCATATCAACCTAATTCATCCATTTTTTAAGGTTGTATAGTGGGATATTAGGTTACAATGGATATGCCTATATCACTCTAAGTCATAAATACCCCACAACCATGTCACTCCAAATAATATAATTATATCACATGGAATATCCTATATCAATTATAGTATTTTTTTTTAAAAGGTGGTGCCTCAGTCAAAGACCAAGGAACAATTTATTGATCATGAAATAAAAGGAGTTACAAAAGTATAAAAGATGGAATCTTATTACAATCTTTATCATAAAACGAGAGAAAATCGCCAAGAAACTCATCCAACCAGGTAATATCCTAATTTAACCCCTTGTTGGAAAGACTATCAGCAACCATGTTTGCATTATGAAAGGCATGAGTGGCAATGTAGTTGAATTCTGTGAGTGAATCAAGACAGTTCATCCATCAGGAAGTAAGCGGCCAGTCAAGGTGCACCACCCCCTTCTAGATAGCTTGTATAATGGTGGTTGAATCACTTTCAACCCATAGCTTGTTCTAACCTTTTTTTTGAAAATTCCGCAACATGAATCACTCCCAAAATTTATGCTTCTAGAGATGAGGTCGTACCACATCTGCCGAAGAAGCATCCATGACACCTTCCAATATAGTCACTAAAAATGCCACCACAACCTGCTGGACCCTAGTTTCCTCTCGAGGCACTATCGACATTCACTTCAATCCATCCTGGAAGGGGATTTTGCCAGAATACTTCAAGGGTGTGTCGATGCTACCTGTAAGATCCCACAATCCTTAGACGGTGAAGGATCTCAAAATTACCAACAAAGTTGTCACAATGAGATTTCTGAAGAGAGGCAGCATCCTTGATGGAAATGAGAATATGCATCCTACCTGCAGTGAGACTGAATGAGAAATTATTAAGAATAAAATTATTTATATCGTACCAGATCACATGTAGGAGCTCCGCAACCGTAGTCAGAAAAAGATTCTTTATTTTCATAAAAGAATCCCAATTAACACAATGCTATAATTGAGAGTTTATAGTATCAAGAAGTGACCATCTGCAACCAAAAATGTCAAGAGTGTAATTACAAAGATGTAAGAACCCAATTATTAATCTTGAGGTATGGGTTTCTTCTTTTCTCTTTTCCTTAAGTGTTTTTGAGAAAATATGTAAAGTGGGAAAAATCCTAAATTTTGGGACTACATGCCGTGTACTTTTCCACACGTCATTTACTTTGGCCATGTGGGATGAGTACACAGGGTGTGTAGCTATGCTGATGATGAAGGGCATAAAAACCAATTACACACCATGTAGTGGGTATGTACACATCGTGTAGTCATTCAGCATGCAAATAGTAAGGTGGTGGAAGTAGTCACCAGCCGAGTGACAGTACACGCCGTGTATTCATGAATACACGCCATGTACTCATCTCGATGGATGAACAATGTGGTGGTGGGAAAGGTAGTTAAATGAGGAAAGTACACGCCATGTAGTCAATAGTACACGCCGTGTAGTTTGTTTTTTTTTTGCTTAAAATGGGCAGTATCCCCCCATGTTCACAGGGAAGGCTTAGAACCAGAGGAGCAGTCGGGAGAGAGGGTCGAACTTTCAAGGAGCTCCAGATCGCACGTCGGGAATCCGATTTCGCCTCAATCGATCTTGTTGGAACCGTACGAGTAATCCTTTACTTCTCCGTAAGCCATTATTACCAATTCATTCCTTAGGGGAAGTTATTTACATTTTAATGGGATTTATTTCACCTCATATCTTTGTCGTTCTTGGACGATTCAATAATTTTCATTCTCATATACCACTTAGGGGTGTTTGAATTAGGTGGATTAGTGTTTAAATACCAACTGTTGTGCATTTGTGTGTACCATTGTGCTACGAACCCATGTTGGGGGGTCGTGTGGCTGAGGCCTTGGCTGTTTTTAATACCTATAATTGTAAAGGTAATTAAATGTGATAATAAACTGCTGTTTGGTATCGCTGCTTGGATCCAGGACCACCCCTGGGGTGCGTTCCTCTATTTAGCTATTTGGCCTGGATACCTGAGGGTATGCCATGTTTACTTTATGCATTACTTTTTCCTTGAGAGGAATTGTAAACAATTGCATGTTTATATGTTGGTCATGGCCCAATTACTTAATTATCCTGAGGGAATGGATATGTATATATATTATATATCCTGAAAGTGTGGATATTATATAGCCTGAGGGAGAGGTCTAAGGGTGAGATATTATATAGCCTGAGGGAGATGCCTAAGGTCGAGATATTATATAGCCTAAGGGAGAGGCCAGAGTGCGAGATATTATATAGCCTGAGGGCATGGATATTATAAAGCCCGAGGGTGTGGTTTTACTACATTATCCTGAGGGCAAGATTCTATTTGGCCTGAGGGCTTGGTTCTGTTTAGCATAGAATGTTACTAAATTAAATGGTTAAATGAATAATAAAATTGAAATATAACTGGTAAAGTTAGTTACTTTTTAGTACTGCTTAGTTATTGCATTTTACTACTGCACACTGTTGTTGCATATTTTCACACAGTTGGGCACGAGCCTTTGGTGGGTGCATACTGGGATTTGTTTATCACACCCTGTTTGGGTCATGTCTTCGGCCCAAACAGATTATGTTTCTGCAAGTGTTGATAGGGGAAAGGGTCCCTATACAGGTACATGATTGTACTAGAGGAGTAGGAGAGCATGAGACCGAGCTTAGGCTTGTGATGTTGCTGTGTTCTGTCAAATTTGTTTTTTTTTTCTTTGTTGTACTCTGTAATCTATATTTTATTGTACTATATTCATGTGTAACATGTTTTGGCTATTTTCTTAGAACTTGTGACATGTTGCATCATTATCTATATAACTGTTGGTTATCTTTTACTGTAGTTGTTCACTTTAAATATGTATGGTTTATTTCTTCCACTGTTGTATGTTTGTATATTTTATTCCACTACACTACACTTTGAAAAATGGGGGTATAGTTTCCTCACTATCAGACCTGGGCCCTCGCTGCTAGTCGGAAGCCTCTGGCATTTGGGGAAATGCGCTTGAGTTCGTGTGACCTACCGGGTCTGGGGAATCCGTTGAGTAGCTTCCAGATCTGGGATGTTACAAAGTGGTATCAGAGGGGTTTCTTTTCTTGACTTACTGTTTGGAGCCTTAGTCAGGGATAGGACAGAAATGGAAGTTGGTAATAAGTTTTGCCCGGGAGTAGCTAGCCCGTGTACAGGGAAATGCCAGTCTACCTCATATTTTTGTAGTTTTTTTATTTTGAAAATTTTACAGTTGATTTGATTTTCACCGTTGGGTGACGCACTTGTGGTGTGCTGTTTATATTTTATCCTTGTGATCTATTTTAGTTGCAACCCGATGAGATGAGGGTATGTCAACTCATGCATCATTTAGGTACATGCTAGAAATCACATGCCATGCATAGTTCCATGCCATGTAGGCGCATTAGACATTACATGTTGTTGTGATAGTTGTTGTGCTAGAAAATCATGCTGTTGTGATACCTGCTTTGATAAATGCCTTCTATGTGATAGGGTATTTCTTGGTGAGCCTGTTTATATAATGAATGCCAAACTTTGGTTTTTGGGGAGTATGGGCCCCCAATGACTGGAATTTGGTGGTTCATTGACTTTTTTACTTGTGTATAACATGTATAAGATGCCAAAAATTTGATTCTCGGGGAGTATGGGCCCTCACGGATCAGAATTTGGCACTTAGGTGTTGTTTTCAGTATTTTACTGGGTTCCAGAGTATTTTTAGAGGCTTACTGTCCAGAAAAACTAGTATACAGGCGATGTAGTTCCTCGGACACACGCCGTGTGTTCTTCTGTTCAGGAAGAAAAGAAATATTTTTAATTACACGCCGTGTACCGTCAGTACACGCCGTGTAGTATCTTCCTGTGTCATAGACCGTGTGGGCGGGGGCACGGGGAAGGGAAATGCATGGGAAAAACATGTTGTGTACCGTATGAACACATCGTGTAGTTATTGACCCGGATTCCGGCCGTGTAACTAACAACATGGGTCCGTGAAATCTTTTATTGTACATGCCGTGTCAATGATGAACACGCCGTGTAGAGTAACATGGGGACCCGACCGGGTAGCTAACAAACACGGGTTCATGTTACCTCTTGTTGAACACGCCGTGTGCCTGAGGGACACGCCCTGTAGTACTTACCAGTGGGAGACTGTGTGGATTTAGCTGTGTGTCTAGGAAAATGGGGTGGTGTACACGCCGTGTGCGGGTGTAACATGCCGTGTAGTTTTATCCAAGTAGTTGTCTATGTCACGAACGACACGGGCAGTTGGAATTTACACCATACACGCCGTGTAGATTATATACACGCCATGTAGTCTTGTTCAATGGGAGCCATGTAGATTAGCCGTATAGAAGGACTCGGGAAGGGGAAGAAAAGCCAGGTACACACTGTGTAGTCATTATACACACCATGTAGTCTTGTTTTGCAAATCTTGAAATTCCTTCTTCCTCCTGTTCCCTTTTTGGTCCCCTCGCTTTTCAGTCTGTGATAATCTTGATCTAAGGTGTGCATTTGACCTTGTAGAGTCATGACGCTGAGATGACCACGTGTTGTCTTCCAGGAGAGTGGAAACAATTATACTCCAGAGATGGTGGTTCATGGGCTACCAGTGGATCCTCCAGCAGAGCCAAATGTGTCGCAACCATTATACCAGACACAAGCGTGAATACGTAGTTCCGTGAAGGCTTCATGCGGTTCATGCAGACCTTTCAGGGAGCACCGCCGGCTGCCACATCTAGGGATGAGATGACTCGTATCTTCCAGAAACAGCATCTGCCTACATTTTCAGAGGGTGGCGGACCACAGTCTGTGGAGTCTTGGATGGATTCTATGCAGACTATTTTAAATCATCTTGAGATGCCTCCAAGAGGTGGTGGGATGTTACCACTCAGACATACCATCACAGAGACATGGCTTGGGAAGATTTTCAGACAGTCTTCTATGACTTATATGCTATGAGATTCTGCCAAGAGGTGGTGGGATGCTACCACTCAGACAGACCATCATAGAGACATGGAGTGGGAAGATTTTCAGACAGTCTTCTATAACTTTTTCTACCTAGAGACCATGAGGGAAGATAGAGCTCGAGAGTTCATGAATCTACAGTAGGGCGCTATGTCGGTGATGGATTATTCTGCTCGCTTCACCAAGCTTCAGTGTTTTGCACTAGTTCTGGTGGGTGATGAGACGTTGAGGGCCAGACGCTTTGAGGATGGTCTTCGATATGACATCTGAGCACTATTGAATGTTTTCAAGTTGCCTACAGTGCATACAATTGTGATCCAGGAGCTGATTACAGAGAGGAACCTGCGGGAAGCTAGTGGTGTGGGCCAAGGCAGTTCAACCCCAGTTTTTGGTACCATTTCTACTGGGAAGAGGAAGCGATAGATGATTTCCTCTCACGGTGGCAGTACTAGCTAGGAGATTACCTCAGGTGGCCCGATCAGGTGCTACCAGTGTGGTAAAGAGGGGCACAAGAGACCGCAATGTCCACGTGACCTAGTGGAGTGCTGAGCTTGCGGCGAGATGGGTCATCTACTACGCTTTTCTAGGGCATTACCATCAGTGGATCGTGAGAGGTTTTCTGTACAGACTCCGCGTGCAGGAGCAGGACCAGCAACTTCTTACCAGTCGAGCAACTAGGATACATCAGGACATATAGGAAGGGGTGGTGGTCATGGCCGTGGTATCCAGACACCAGGATCTCAGAGGCAGCAGGGCTGGACAACTCAGTGTAGCCAGGCTGTGTCATAGGGCCGCAACACTGGGCATGCATATGTAGTGCAATAGACCCAACAAGAGAAGGATCTCGGACCTTCTACTATCAGAGGTAATAGTCTAGTAGCTTTTGTCTTATCTTTAGTACTTTTTGATACAAGTTCTACACATAGTTTTATATCTATGCCCATTGTGGATAGCCTTGGCCTCTGTGTTTCTTATTCTTCTTCTATTATGATGCTAGACACTCCGTTGGGTATGAGAACGACATGTGTGCGTCAGTGCAAGGAGTTCCCCCTTGAGTTTGGTGGATGTCACTTGCTATGGGACCTCTATATCTTAGAGATGAAAAGCTCTGATGTCATTCTTGGGATGGACTGGTCGGTTCCCTTTCGAGCCTTTTTGGATTTCTATCATCGTAGGGTGAGTTTCACATCACCGGAGGGCAGAGAGTTTCTATACAACGGTGAATGGGATGTTCAGGAAAGTCAAGCTAGACCAGTGCATCGTGGGTGAGGTGGTGTGGCAACCCAGATTGTGAGCTTATATCTGAATGATCAGGGAACTTGTTAGAAGAATTTCCCTCTGGTGGTTGATCGTTTTAGGGATGTTTTCCTGGATGACTTTTTGGGTCTACCTCCGGAGCGTGAGGTGGACTTCTCTATTGATCTTTTGCGAGGAGTAGTGTCGGTGTCCATTCCTCCTTATATGATGGCTACACCAGAGTTTCAGGAGATTAAGAGGTAGTTAGAGGAGTTACAATCAAAGGGTTTTATCCAACCCAGTACTTCTCCTTGGGGTTCACATGTCCTGTTTGCTATGAAGACAGACGGTACCCTCAAACTCTGTGCGGATTATCGGAAGCTGAACCAGTTGAAAGTCAAGAACCGATATCCCTTTCCTAGGATTGATGATATTTTTGATCAACTTCATGGAGCACTAGTGTTCTCGAATATTGACTTGAGATCAGGATATCATCAAATACGTGTGAGACCATCGTACATACCACTTATAGCCTTTCGAAGAAGATATGGTCTGTACGAGTACTTGGTTATGCCGTTCGGACTCATGAACGTGCTAGAAGTTTTCATGGCTCTGATGAATCGTGTGTTCCATCCATATCTGGATTCTTTTGTGGTAGTATTCATGGAAGATATCTTGGTGTACTCTCACACTCGACACGACCATTCCACCCATCTTGAGATCATATTGAGTACACTGAGAGAGCATAAGCTATATGATAATCTCTCAAAGTGACACTTTTGGATGGATTAGATTCACTTACTGGGTCATATCATCTCAGAGGAAAGAGTTTCTATGGACCCAGATAAGGTGAGAGCAGTAGTTTCCTGGGAGCATCCAAAGAACGTGTTTGAGATATGGAGTTTCTTGGGGATGGCTGGTTACTACAGAAGATTCATACAGGACTTCTCCCACTTGGCAGCACCGTTGACGGGTTTGACTAAGAAGGGTGTGAATTTCATTTGGTCAGAAGATTGTGATACAACCTTTCAGGATCTAAAAGGAAGATTGACATCAGCACCAGTCCTGATACTTCTAAAGAAAGGGAAGAGCTATATAGTTTACTATGATGCATTAGGTATTGGATTGGGAGTAGTGTTAATGAAGGGCGATCGAGTTGTTGCGTACGGTTCTCGGCGGTTGAGGCCACATGAGAGGAATTACCCAATGCATGATCTCGAGTTGGCTGTAGTTGTTCATGTGTTGCGCTGTTGGAGACATTATCTCTTGGGAGATCATTTTATGGTTTTCACTGATCACAAAAGTCTCAAGTACATCTTTACTCAGCGTAAATTGAACCTGAGACAGCGAAGGTGGGTCTAATACCTTCAATCCTTCAACTTTGAGCTTGCCTATACACCTGGTAAAGGTAATGAAGTAACTGATGCACTGAGTAGAAGGAATCAGATACAGGCAGTGCAGGAGGCCAGTGGTGAGTGGCAGCTTATGGCCTTGTTCTCTGAGATGCAATTGGAGGTGCACGACAGTCAGGGGTAGACCTATCTTTCATCTTTAGTTGTGAATTATACCCTCCTGGATAGAGTGAGGATGAGACAGTTATCTAATTTAGAAGGCCTAGTTCTACAGGAGTCGGTGGCAAGTGAGGACCCTCCTTCTGGTTGGACGATAGGCGATGATGAGGTACTGTGTTTCCATGGAAGAGTATGGGTTTCAGGGGATATACATGAGGAGTTGATAAGGGAGTTTCATACTTCAGCTTGGGAAGTTCATCCTAGAGTAACCAAAATGTACCATGACATGAGACGTCAGTACTGGTGGCTGGGTATGAAGAAAGAAGTGGCTAGTTTTGTTAGGAGATGTTCCACCTGTCAGCAGGTGAAGGCGGAGCATCAGAGGCCAGCTGGACTGTTATAGCAGTTACCCATTCCGGAGTAGAAATGGGATGATGTCGCGATGGAATTCGTGACTGGGTTGCCGAGGTCACCTCGAGGCAATGATACCATGTGGGGTGTTGTGGACATACTCACGAAGGTATCTCACTTTTTGCCGATCAAGGAGACCTTCGGTGTTGAAGAGATTAGGAAGTTGTATATCTGAGAGATCGTACATCTTCATGGGGTCCCTCGTTATATCGTTTCAGATAGGGATCCCCATTTTACGTCTCCTTTCTGGAAGAGTTTTCAGAGGGCACTGGGTACATAGGTACTTCTGAGCACAACTTACCACCCTCAAACAGATGGCCAGTTAGAGCGTACGATACAGGTGCTTGAGGACATGTTGTGTGCATGCATCCTAGACTTTGGGGTCTCTTGGGAGAATCATATACCCAAGTCTAGTTTTCCTATAATTACAGTTTTTAGGAGACTATTGAGATGACACATTACGAGGATTTATATGGTAGGCCTTGCCGATCACCCTTGTGCTGGTTGGAGGCAGGTGAGTCAGCTTTACTGGGACCACGTATCATACAGGAGACTTCTGAGTTGGTCAAGTTGATTTAGAAGTGGATGGCTACCGCACAGTCTCATCATAAATCTTATGTTGATCGCTGCAGATGGCCCTTGGAGTTTGTGGTCAGGGATCAGGTTTTCTTGCGTGTTTCTCTGAGGTTGGGACACATATGGATCAAGAGATAGGGTAAACTTTCACCGAGGTATGTGGGGCCATTTGAAATTCTGGAGACAGTCAGGCCAGTTGCCTATCGATTGTAGTTACCACAGAGGTACCAGTCCATGCACGACGTCTTCCATGTATCTTAGTTGTGCCGCTATCATTCAGACATGTCTCACATCTTTCAGCCCGAGGAGGTTGAGCTTCAAGTCAATGTATCCTTTGAGGAGCGTCCGATTCATATCGTTGATAGGAGCATGAAGGTTTTCTGAGGACAATATGTTCCTCTCGTACGGGTGTTATGGCAGCATGGCTGAGTACAAGACAAAAACTGGGAGTGAGAGACCGACGTACATGTTCAGTGGCCTGAGTTGTTCACAGCTTTATCTTCTCCACCCTTGAAAGGGAAATTCGGAGATGAATTTCTTTAAGGTGGCAAGTTTGTAAGAACCCGGTTCTTAATCTTGAGGTATGGGTTTCTTCTTTTCTTTTTTCCTCAAGTGTTTTTGAGAAAATAGGGAAATTGGGAAAAATCCTAAATTTTGGGACTACACGCCATGTACTTTTCCACATGCTGTGTACTTTGGCCATGTGGGATGAGTACACAGGGTGTGTAGCCATGTTGACGATGAAGGGTATAAAAACTGACTACACGCCATGTAGTGGGTATGTGCACACCATGTATTCAGTCAGCAAGAAAATAGTAAGGTGGTGGAAGCAGCCGCCAGCTAAGCGATAGTACACACCGTGTATTAATGAATACACGCCTTTTACTCATGTCGACGAATGAACAGTGCAGAGGTGGGAAAGGTATCCACCAGAGGAACATTTAAATGAGGAAATTACACGCTGTGTAGTCAATAGTACACGCCGTGTAGTTTGTTTGTTTTTATTAAAATGGTCAGTAGCCTCCCCTGTTCACAGGGAAGGCTTATAACTAGAGGAGGAGTTGGGAGAGAGGGCCGAACCTTCAAGGAGCTCCAGATCGCATGCCGGGAATCCGATTCCGCCTCGGTCGATCTCGTTGGAACCGTACGGGTAATCCTTTCCTTCTCCTTAATCAGTTGTTACCAATTCTTTCCCTAGGGGAAGTTATTTACGTCTTAATGGGATTTATTTTACCTCAGATCTTCGTAGTTCTTGGAAGATTCAAGGATCTTCGTTCGTGTATACCACTCAGGGGTGTTTGAGGTAGGTGGATTGGTGTTTAAATTCCAATTGTTGTGCATTTGTGTGTACCATTGTGCGACGGACCCATATTGGGGTGTCGTGTGGCTGAGGCCTTGGATGTTTTGAATACCTAGAATTGTAAAGGTAATTAAATGTGATAATAAACTACTATTTGGGATTGCTTCTTGGATCTAGGACCACCCCTAGGGTGCGTTCCTCAGTTTAGCCATTTGGCTAGAATACCCGAGGGTGTACCATGTTTAATTTATGTATTACTTTTTCCTTGAGAGGAATTGTAAACAATTGCATGTTTATATGTTGGGAATGTCCCGATTACTTAATTAGCATGAGGGCGTGGATATGTATATATATTATATAGCATGAGGGAGTAGATATTATATAGCTTGAGGGAAAGGCCTGAGGGTGAGATATTATATAGCCTGAGGGTGAGGCATGAGGGAGAGATATTATATAGCCTGAGGGTGAGGACCGAGGGAGATATATTATATAGCATGAGGGCGTGGATATTATAAATCCTAAGGGCATGGTTTTACTACATTATCCTGAGAGTGAGATTCTGTTTTTCCTGAGGGATTGGTTCTGTTGAGCACAAAATGTTACTAAAATAAATGGTTAAATGAATAATAAAATGGAAATATAACTGGTAAAGTTAGTTACTTTTGAGTACTGCTTAGTTATTTCATTTTACTACTGCACACTTTTGTAGCATATTTTCACACAGTTGGGCACGAGCCTTTGGTGGGTGCCTACTGGGATTTATTTATCACACCCTGTTTGGGTCATGTATTCATCCCAAACAAATTACGTTTCTCCAGGTGTTGATAGGGGAAATGGTCCCTATATAGGTACATGATTGTAGCAGAGGTGTAAGAGAGCATGGGATTGAGCTTAGGATTGCAATGGTGCTGCATTCTGTCTACTTTGTTTTGATTTTCTTTGTTGTACTTTGTACTCTGTATTGTATTGTATTGTATTGTTGTGTAACATGTTCTGGCTGTTTTATTAGAAATAGTGACATGTTGCATCATTATCTATATAAATGTTTGTGATATTTTATTGTATTTGTTCACTTTAAATATTTATGGTTTATTTATTCCACTGTTGTATGTTTGTATATTTTATTCCATTGCACTACACTTTGACAAATGAGAGAATTGTTTCCCCACTATCAGACCTAGGCCCTCTCTACTAGTTGGCAGCCTCTGGCGTTTGGGGAAATGCACTTGAGGTCGTGTTACCAACTAGGTCCAGGGCACCCGTTGAGGAGCTTCCGGATCCGGGATGTTACAATAGAGCTGCATTTATAGCATAAGACAAAAATAAATGATTAGTATCCTATCATTGTTGATTGCATAAATGACATCTAGAGAAAATAGGAATCCCAAAATATTGTAAGCACACTTCAGTGGGGACCTTATTATGGGAAATATTCCAAATAAGATTAAGTATCGAGGGCTTGATCCAAGGTTTGATAAAATCTTTCATCTAACCAAAGCTGGAATCAGAATCAATGAAATTTTTTTTGTAGAAGATTTTGGAATCCAGGACACCATTAAAAGCAGGCTCCCAATTGAGGAAGTCATCAGTGTTGGAGAAAGGATAATTGTCAATGATATGACTGATGTGATTAGGGAGGTTGATATCATGGGAGTTAACAACATCCCTAATACTGTAGTTGGTGTTGTCAGGAGGAGTGGTGGAAGTCAGCATGGAGATTAAGGAGACACTAGTCCAGTTATCCAGCTAGAAATTCATTAAGGAATCAGCACAAACCATCCATCTAGAGTTGTTCATGATGCTAATGAAGGATTGTCTAAGGGACGACCAGATGGAAGAAGTGATGTAACTCAGATTACCATTCCTACGATTGGTAATGAATCTTTTCTTGATAAAGGTGGAGGAATCAGAGTTGTTATGAAGCATCCTTCAAGTCATTTTAGCTTGGAGAGAATCATTAAAAAGCTTAATATTTTTTATTTGAAGACCACCCTTGTCCAGAGGTTTACAACAAGTGACCCAAGTTATGGTCACAAGCTTTCTTTCAATCGTACTACCAGTCCAAAAAAAAATTCAATATAAATGTTAATTTTCTTAAGGAGACTAGCTTTCCAATTATAAACCATCATCAAGTAAACCATTTTGGAAACAATTTTAAATTTCCCAAGATAAATTCTACCAGTCATAGAGAGAGATTTACCATTCCAAGATGAAATTTGGTTGGTAATTTGATCAAAAATGTTGTGAATGTAGCTGGATTTGGGTATTCCCCAAAAGATAGGAACACCAAGATAAGTAAAGGGGAATGTGCCTACCTTGATTCCTAAGTAATTGATGATGTTACTTTTTCTGTTAGGTGCAAATGTTTTCCCAAAGAAAACAAAGGATTTGATCCAACTTATCGCTTGACCCAAAATTTCTTCATAATGAGTCAGGGAATTTTTGAGGTTTTTGATGTTCCTTTTATCACCTTTTAAGAAAAGAATAATATCATCAGCATATAAAAGATGGGTAGGAACATTTATGTTTCTAGAAGCCTGAATGGGATTAATCTTTTTTTGATCCACAAGGCTCATGATAAGTTTACTTAAATAATCCTTGGAAATAGAAAAAAGTATTACAGAAAGAGGATCATCTTGCCTAACCCCCTTGGTGCATTTAAAGACTCCTTTAGGAGCCCCATTGACCAGCACCGATATGGAGGCCGAGTTAAATAAGGATATTATCATACCGATAAAAGAATCATTAAACCCAATGTTTTTAGAACCTTTATGATGAAACTCCAATCCATGTTGTCAAAAGCCTTCCTAATGTCTAGTTTAATAGCCACACTACCTCCCCTACTGACATTATTCAGCATATTAGTGCATTCCAAAGAAATGAAAATGCAATCTTGAATAGACCTTCCATTAATGAATCCAAATTGGTTCCAAGAAACAATTTTATTGAAGATGGAGGTGAGTCTATTTTCAAGGAGTTTGGAGATAATTTTATAAATGGTGTTGATGAGTGAAATAGGGTGGAAATAGTGAATCTCAGAAACATTTTCCACTTTAGGAATAAGATTAAGGAATTGAGCATTTATCCCATGTGGGAGAACACCAGTGGAGAAGAAAGATTTGACTCGTTTTCAAACATCCAAATGAATGATTTACCAGTAGTGTTGGAAGATACCATTGTTGAAACCATCAGTTCTCGGGGCACTATCAGGGTTGAGGATAAAAATAGTGTCCTTGATTTCATGATCCAAAGGTATGTTTAAAAGATAGTCATTGTCTTCAATAGTAACCATATTTACTATGATATTAGGAATACGGTCTTTGCAAACCTCTAGACCATTGAAAAAATTATTAAAATAATCGACAACATGATTAGAAATGGATTTCTTATTGTCAAGAAGGAATTCATCAACTCTAAGAAAGGAAAGGGGCCTACAGATTTTTCTAATTCATTGGAGATAATTATAGAACTTAGAATTCTTGTCACCATTTGAAAGCCATTTGGTTTTGAAAATTTTCTTTTGCAGGTTATATTTGAGTTTTAGAAGAGAGTTGAGCTTCAAGGAAGTACAAATTTCAGTATGAGGATCAAGAGAAAAATCAGAGAAGGTGTTGGAGCATTGAAAGAAAATGAGGTCATTCTCTAGAGAGGAGATGTCCTTGTCTAGCTGTTTTGTTTTAGAGATACACCAACCCTTGAGACAGTACTTCAGGAGATTTAATTTAGCAATTCATGCAAAAGCATCATTGTGATGCCTCATGCCATCCCAAAAATCTTTTATCATGTTAGAACATTATGGATCTCAAGCCCAAGAATTGTTAAATTTAAAATGGGTAGGATATTTACAACCCTTGGTGAAGAGACTAACTAGAATGGGGTGATGGTCAGAGTTGATCTTGGGTAAGGTAATACAAGATATGGATTCCCATTTATCCAGGGCAACTGTATTAGTGAAATTCTTATCATGTATGCTAGCCACTTCCCTATTGAGGCACTTTCTATACCAAGTATACTTAGCACCAGTGAGGTTGATTTATATAAGGTCACTATCCTTGCAAGCACCAAGGAAATTATATCCAAAAGTGAAAAAATGAAAATAATTCGAAGAAAAATTAATTTTAGGCTCCGCAATAGAAAATAATTTTGGTTTGTGAGTCAAAATAAATATCTTGAGCAAAATAAAATTTTCAGAGTTTGTTATACCCTGACAATTCCAAAATAAACAATTCATTGAAACCTGTGTTTGGAGTTAGAAGTCCCTTTTTTTGAGACACCCAGGCCCTTATTCCTCATTGACCTTTTGGGTTCATGAGAGGAGGTTGGGCTAGATTTCTTTCCATGTTTACTCATAGAAGAGTCAACAAATAAATTAGAGGCACTTTTAATATCGACACCCTAATTTATTTACAAAGAGTTTTGAGACACATGTGGGGTCATTGGGAAATATCTTGGAGGTAGAATATCAGGTTTAATATAAGCAGTTGTGCCTAAGGAGACAGTCACAGTGGCCATAGAGCCAACTGCCACTGTTAGGTCATTTGAGACTAGCATCTTGAATGTGTTAGACATTTCATTGTCAGACAGAACCTGATCTGAAGTGTCATTATTAATTTTTTCAGATTGAACATCTAAGATCATAGTCATAGAGGTATCCATTGAAATTAAAGCAGGCTGATCATATTGGTCATGAGAGCTACTAGAAGGATCAACAACTATGGCAGTGGGTCGTGAACCCACTGCATTTGTAAAATCATTAGCAACGCAGAGGTTTGATTTTAAAGAGTTACTGCAGTATCACCCATGGTCTGCGTACCTCCATATTCCCCATTAGAGGTAAGAGTATGTACTTCTGATACCATTAGTGCATTGAGATCCTTGCCATCAGTCTAGTCCACACAAGACTCAGTCTACGGACCATCACCCAAAGGGATGTGATGGCATGAATCAAGTTTAATAGGTGCATTATACGACTTCTCGAGAATGAACCTCACCATATTATCAATCTCATACATTAGATTAACATCAACATTTTCAGTCACTTATTCCTCCATAAAATCATCCCAAGTAGCACCAGATTTTACTCCCAATTGCGGTAACTTTTTCACCCATTTCTCTACTTTTTTTCATGGTGTCTTCATGTTTCCCGGAGGAAGTAGCCGGATCATTTTTCTATCTTCTAACCTGAATCCATTTTTCCTTATTAGGATACTCCTCTTGTATTTTTACCAAGCTCTTCATCATGCAGAATTTTAGAAGGGAATGACCAACTATTTTTCCTAGCTCGCAGAAGGGTGGTCGACGTTCATACTCAAAATGAACCTCTGCTTTGAAATCATTTGTATTGAACACTACCACATCTGGTAGCTTGTTTTCAAGGTTGACTTCCACCATCACCCACACATATATCCCAAGCTCTGTTTTTATCATCCGATGATCGATCTTCAGTAGGGTTCCAATACAGGAGGCGATGTCATTTAATTTTTTGGAATGATAAATTTAGACGTTCATCCCATGAATTCTCACCTAGATATGTGCCATTGTATTTCTGTGGGTGTGCGGGTTGAAGGTGAAGTCCCATTTAGAGAGACGGAGAATCCCTAGTTTCAATTGGACATTACCAAGCTTTTAGATGCGGCCGAGTTCCTCCTGTGGGCTTAATAGGATATAAAAAAACCCACACCCAATTGGTATGAGCTTCCAATCACTTAAGCCCCAAATATGAGAGATCCTCGGTTTGAGTTCCATGGCTGGTCATGGCTTGTCACCCTTTAGATATGAAAATGTGATCCATGACTGAATAATTACAAAATTGAGATCATTACTGCAACGCCTTAGGATCTGATTCCAACACAAAGTGTTCATCATCCAATTTCTTGCAGAGCGAGGACTTATTCAAGATATCTGAGCACAAATATGTGCTTTTAACGACTTCTAGGAAAGAAATCAGCTTGGGTTTTTTAGTCGGTATAGCTTCATCCTTGTGCTTCAATCTTCCATTGCCCACGAAGGCTATCTCCCAGTCCGGATCAAAACCTTCCATGACGATTGAGTGCTAGTACTTTTCATCACACTGCTCATATTTAGAGGAGAATAACCCTAGCAGCTGTGAAGAGGTCACCACCGAGAGCTCACGAGAGGCTTCCATCTCCCTCCCTTATAGTATGGCATCACAACTTCTAATTATATATTCTTTTCAATACATGGAACAAAATTCCGGATCTTTAAAGGTTTTGTTTCTTAAAAATAAGGTACATAATACATGAAAATATAAAACATTATTATAACTCACATGACATAAATATTCATGTGATATCCCTGAGTTAATTTTTCTACATCTCATATCTTGTAGACATACATCAAAGGAAAGGGGTGAGCATGAAGCCCGACAGGGGAATAAGCATGGGGAACATATAACAAGTGATCATGAGAGATATTAATAAGAACATGTGGTATAACAATAATGAATGAACTAGATGAATATAATAACAATAAGAACTTGAATCATAAAATGGAAATGTGGATACCACATAAAATGAGGTATTCATAAGAATATCACTATAGTTTATCACCAAGGTGTCATAAATAAAAATTCAAATGGTTATTCACCATGGTATTGTAAAACATGTCATCTATAGATATTAAAATATTTACCCAAAGCATTGGAGAGATATCTGGGAACAACCTTAATATGTATTAATTTCATGCGATCAACATAGATAATAATAAATCGTTTCATAAATAAATCATGGAAAATAAATAATGGGTTTCTTATCGAAATTATGGCATAGAAATAGGCCTAAATGCATGATCATTACATCATTATTAACCCACGGAAAGGGAATGTTGCTTAAATATATGTGCATAAATAAATAAATAAAATATTTTACATCTATGTGAATACCCATGGAAAGGGAATGGGTTTGGGTATTCACAAAAAAATGATAATTTCTCAATTAAAATAGAGAAATAAATTTGGCATTAAGATGGGTATAAAACATGGATTAAGGAAAGGAAATATGAAAGGGGAAAAGGGTATACCATTGATAAAATACAATTCTTATAGTAATGGGATAATAGAAAGTGGAAAAAAACTAATTAGTTAGGAAAATAGAAGAGATACCACAAAAAAGGGAACTTGAATTGAATAGAGAAGTGTAGACTTCCCCAACCTTGAATAGTTTCTCCTAAATCATGAGGATTGCGACCCTGAGGACTTAAGGAAACCTCGGGATCCTTATGGAGGAAAAATCACCAAAAAATAAAGGGGGTGGATTGGTAGTGAAGGGAAATGGTTAAATAGGTGGGTATTTGTATAAAAAGTGGAGGAATTTTATAATAATTTATAAATATAGGTCTTGGAAATCAAGGTTATGGAAAATTAAAAATCATTAGCGTAACCATGGATTTTTTCTCATGGATATCGACAATTGAGTCGCATTTATTGATATTTTAATCCAAAAAAACCAAAAACCATTTTTCAACTTAATTGTACAGGGAAAATAAATTTTTCACTAAATAATGTTTTAAAATTTAAATTTTCTATTTTAGACATTGAAAAGTAATTTATTGGTTTGTAAATTTATTAAAAACTATTAAAATAATTAACATTAATAATATAACGTACTTTAGGTTTTATATTCGGGTTAAGTAATTATTACATCATTATGACATAAATATAATGTCATAAAACATAACAAAAACCCAAAACTAAATTTTTACTATTCATTTAAAAATAAATTATTTTAGATAATTTTAAAAAAACAACCCTAACATAATTTTGATGTTTTGATTTAAAATATAATATATATTTTATCAAAAATAATTTTCTAAATATGGTAATTTTAACTTTAAAAAATAAAAAACATTATTTATTGAAAAATATCAGTTTTTATGGCATAGTAAAATTTCTAACACTTATAAAAAATTTCCTAGGAAATTATAAAATTATTTTATCATTTATATTTAAAATTGGGCATTTTAAAAGAATATTTCATTAAAATAAAAAATTATTCATAATATCTGAGTATATTATAAATGTTTAAATATTTTCTAAAAAAATAATTATGTTTTATTTGAGTCCAAAAGTCAATTTATCACGTAGGTTTTACTTAAACAGACATTTTATTAAAAAAATATTCTAAAAATGGGATACATGGAATAAATATTTAATTTATACAAGGATAAAGTACACTTTATGAAAATAAGTCTTGGATATATAACCCCTTATTGCACCCGCGTACATGCTATTAGTAAGGTGTGTCATGGTGGTAGTTTCATGGGGTGGTTCTTAACCTGTTAAATATTGGCTTGGTCTTGGTCAAGGGAGAACCCTAGTTATGATACCTCCCACCAATGTACTGAAAATCATCTTTAGACGGTATGACTCTACAGGTTGAGGCCTACGTTTCTCCTTTCGACGTCAATTATCCTTTAACTTTACTACTTATAAACACTAATTATAGTAGTAAAATTATCACCAATGGGTATAATTTACAATTGTAAAATTTACCAATGGTTATATTGACCAATGGTCATAATTTACCAATGGACATATAATGGTCGAATCCTAATGGTCACATTTCCATTTATACCCTATAAATACCACTTCATTCTTTCACTCAATAATCAGTATAATTTTTCCTAAGGTTATATTTTCATTTCCTAAGATGTCGATTGGTTTACTAATATTTTGTTTCATTTATATTTTTTTTTACATGGGGGAGATGATTCTATAAAAATGGTGCATTCTATATTTTTCCATTTTAGCTATTCTATTATATATTTTTTTAAGTTGTATTGTTTGGAATTTTCATTAATTTCATAGTTGAAAAATGTAATGATCTTTATTAATGAGATGTTTTTTTGGGATTCCCTATATTTTATACATGTATAATATTATATAATATATAACACACATTTATTTAAAAAAATATCATTTAAAAATCCTAGGTCATTACATTATTCCCCTCTTAATAAATTGCATCCCTAAATTTCAACACATTCTCTCATTTGAGAAAATTGGGGGTAATAATATCTCATTATCTCCTATGGTTCTAAAATTTCTTCTTATTATATATGGTTCATCAACAACACTTTTAAAATGTTAGTTTCCTTGTTTTGTATAACATTATATCTATAGTCCAAGATATCCACTAGTTGCTCTTTATAAGAGAGGTCATGTTCCAATTGTACCTCCTTTGGATTCAGTATAAGTGATATATCAGGTATGTAAATCCTTAATAGATATATATGGAATAAATTATGAACTTGAGACATATTTTGGGGAAGTTATAGGTAATAGGACACTTCTCCTATGTGATTTAGGATTTCAAAGGGGCCAATGTACCTATTACTAAGCTTTATTTTCTTTCCAAACCACAAGACTCTCTTCCATGTTTATATTAAAAGGGAATATTTTTCTTCAACATCAAAATCCAAGCCCCATTGATGGTTGTTTCCATAGATATTCTATCGAATCTAATAAGCCTTTATATTTTGTTGGATGGATTTAACATTTTTTTCATCTCTTGTACAAGATCAGGCCCAAGTATCTTTTTCTCACCAACTTCATCCCTACAAGTAGAAGTTCTATGTATCTTCCCATATAGATATTCATAGGGTTTCATTTGAATACTCGATCAGAAGCTATTTTCATATGAGAACTCAAATAATGGGAATTGTTGATCCCATCCACCTTTAAATTCCATTCAGAATGTTCTCAGGTATTCCTCAAGTGTCTGAATAGTTCACTCATATTGGCCATTAGTTTGGGGATGATAGTCCATATAAAAATTTAATTCAGTATTTAGATAATGTTTAAGACTTTACCAAAAGTTACATGTGAACCTTGGATCATGATAAAAAATTATAGAAATTGGTTCGCCATACATCCTCACCACTTCATTTATTTATATATTGGAAATTTGTTCAAGAGTGAAATATTCCTGAATAAATATGAAATGAGAATTCTTGGTGAGTCAATCCACTATAACCCATATCATGTTGTTTCCATTTAACTTTCTTGGGAGACCAGTGAAGAATTCCATAATGATATTATCCCACTTGCATGTTGGTATGGGTAGTGTTTTCAATACACCTTTAGTAATTATTTACTCTTCTTGTAATTTTTAAAATACCAATCATCTTGTAGTGTAGTTGGCAATATACCTTTTAATATTATACCACCAATAATGATCATGAAGTTCTATATACATTTCATTACTTCCAGTATGTATAGAGAATTTAGAGCTATGAACTTCATCCATTAGATCCTGCTTTATCTATGAGATATATGGGACACATAACCTTGTACCAAATTTAATTACACCTTCTTGATCAATATTGAACTCAGGAATAATTCTATTATTTACATCCTTTATCATTTTTTGTATAAAATGATATTATCTTTGAGTTCTCTTAATCCTCTCTAAAAATTATGGTTGAGAAATAATTTGGGATATGACTGATTATGTCCCTTACCTTATGATTTCCATGTCTAACCTTACTGGGTCTTTAATCAATTTATATCCCTGAATATTCATCATTTCTATCATAACATGGTTTTTCCAACTTAATGCATTAGTGGTATTTTTTATCTTCCAAGTTTATAATGATTTGAATAGTCATAGTCATTAAGAATCGCTAACCATCTCATTTTATTGTATGATCAATTCCTTTTGAATGAATAAATACTTAAGACTTTGGTGGTTTGTGTATATATCACATTTCTACCAATAAATATATTTCCTCTATAACTTCAAAGAGAAAAAAAAATAGATAACTCCATGTTATGGGTATGAAAATTCTTCTCAGAAGTATTTAACTATAGAGATTGATAAGCAATCACCTTTTCATTTTCCATGAGGAAACACCCGGTCCCTTTTAGAGATGCATCACTATAAATTAAAAAATCCTGCTCCAACAGAGTTTAGATTTAATATAGGTGGATTAACCAATCTCTTCTTAAGTTCATGGAAAATTTTTTCACAGTCCTTTGTCTAGATGAAATTATCTCATTTTCAAGTTAACTTGGTTAGTGGATTATAATGTCATGAAATTGTTTTCACAATAATCCTATAATGACCTACTAAAAAAGGAAACAATGAGTATCAGTTAAAATTATAAGATGAGGCCACTCCTCTAGAGAATTTTTCTTGGTAGGGTAAACTACAATTCTATCATCTGTTATAATGTTCCTCAAGAATGTAATGTGTTATAAAAAGAATTCAAATTTTTTTAACTTCTAAAATATCTTCTCCATCCTTGAATTTTTCAATATAACCCTTAGATGATTCTCATTCTCCTTGTTACTTATTTAATATATTATAATATCATTAATAAGAACTACCATAAATTTATCCAGGTATTACATAATGACTCTATTCATAAAATCTATAAATTTAGCAGGAGAATTTTTCAATCTTAATGGCATAAAAAATTCATAAAAATCGCATCTTGTTTGGAATGTAGTCTTTGAAATATAATATTTATTCACCCTCAATTTATGATACATATATCAAAGGTAAATTATAAGATCATGTCTTTTTTCAGGCATGTTTCTCTCTGATTTTTTCATTTAAGCCTTGTTAGATATGTCTTGTTCAGAGACAGAAGAACTTTATTGGAGAAAATGACATAATGTTCAAGTATGTAGGCTTGTTTGAATTAATGGAGTCTGGTATAAATGGGACTAAGTGTAAAAATGTTTTCTTAGTAAGTTTAATAGAATTAAATGAGGTTCGGGTATTTAAAGGAAAAATGGGAAGAAAACTCAAATTCATAACATTTACATGTCATGTAATGGGATTACACATCGTGTAGTTGTTTGTGGGTTTTAATAAAATAAATCTAAGGTGATGGGTTTTTCGAAGAATTCCATTGAAAACATTTACACAATGTGTAACTATATTACATGATGTGTTAATTCCCTCCCTATTGTTTTAAACATGTTGTGCGATTGAATTTCTTTAGAAAACACTAAAACTTTTCTACTCTCGACCTAGGGAGATCCTCTAGGTGATTTTGGAGTATCGAACCACTTTCTGGATGTCTTGTTCACCCGATCAATCCCTGGTAAGTCCTTTTGGTTCTATTTCTTCCTTCTTCCATTTTGTTCTCTGATCATTATAGTGAAATCCTTTACCCAACTGTATTATTGGTTTTGATATTGATCAATATTTTATCTAGGAACCCCTTTAAAACATCCCCACCCTCTTCCTCATGGGTTTTGGCTGCAAGAAGAATTGTTGGATCGTCAGTATAAGGTAGAGGGTTTAAAATTTAAACCCTATGGTTTGATAATTCCAAGTTTATGAAATATCATTATTTCTACCTCATTGTGTGAACCCAAATTCATTAAAAACTTAATGATATTATCCCATGAATTTATTTTATTTCAAATGGAAATATAATAGGCTAATGTCTTAAAGTATTTTTATTATGACATGATTCCCAGGTTTATTTCTTGTGATAGAATCCCTTTTTTGTGGCATATTTCTTATTATTATAATTTTTGATCAACTTTGAATTGAATTTATTCTATAATTTTAAATAATAATGGTAATTATCATAATTAACCATTGATATATATGATGTGATATTGTGATATCCATATTGTATGATAGGCATTTTTTTCTATGATGAGATTCTTATATAACGGGCTAGGCCCATGCACTTTCACACTAATATTTTTTAATGATTATAGTGGGAGGGATTGCCCTAGTCCCCATGTTATAATGCATAGAGTTATTTGACCCAGAAATGATGTAATGCTTATAGGGATTTGACCCAGTGATGTTGTAATGATTATAGGTATTTATCCTAGATTTGTTATAGTTGGAATCAGGATAACATATGCTCATAGTTATTTCAGCATGGCACCGAAGAAGGTTCTTTACCTTGGTTTTTTGGATATGATTGGCATGGTCGTAAGACAAACTCAGAGTTATTCCATCATGTCACCAAACTAGGATGTTGTGGTATTTTATTAATTGTTGAATTAATTTAATACACATGTTTATCACTTTATTGCATACACTTCTTATCAGGGCAGTTTTATTTAGACATGGTGACGTAGAACTTGTTAGTTACACTCACACACTATTTGGGTTGTCGTTTGGCACCCAAGAAGATTTCATGGATGTGGTTTTAGGCAAGGACAAGGGATCTTGCAGTTGATTGCTTATTTATTGTTTGGCTGGAGTTTTGGAGATGAGACAGATATGGGGCTCAGGACCTGGGACCTTGAGTCTTTTATTTGAGTCTACTAGACTTTTTCTTGTATTATTATAGCATGAAATTTAGTTACATTAAATCATGACATTACATCATTCCTTTATTATTATTGGATTATTTAGTTGGCTATTATTGATGAATTCTTCTATTGTCTTTAGTTTGATTATTATTTCCATTCAATTATGATTTGTTCTACTATTATGACACTTCATACGCAGAAGGTATAGTCTCCGCACTATACAATCGACACCCCTAATACTCGTAGTTAGCCTCTGGTATATAGGGAGGTGTGCTTGAGTTCATGTAACAAACCCTTTCTGGCCAGGTGAGAGAGTGCCGGATTGGGGGACATTACAATGTGGTATCAGAGGATCATATTTTTCTTTAATTATAATTTACTATTTTGGAAAGGTAAAAAGAAGACTAGGTTGTGTCAAGACTTGGTAATTGTCTTTTTCATGGGAGTAGTTAACCCATGTACAAGGGGAAATCTGATTACCTAGGGATCAGATTATTGTTTGAGTCTGGTGCTTGTTATAATTGATTTTATTTCACCTTCGGTGATTCACATGTTTTTTTTGGTTATTGTTTTATGATGTTATTAATTCTTAAGATTATACTCATGGTTCAGTATTATAGAATCACATGTTTTTATACCAAATATAATTTTATGGGAATTTAATATTTTACATTTACTGGATGGGCCGTTTTTAAAACTGGGCTTCCAAACGTAATTTTGAGAGTTGGAACTTTTCAATTTGATGTTTGTAGACTTGGTTGAAGACCTGAGAAGTTTCTTGAGTGTCTCAAGGAGTTTCAGGATCACTAGGATTGAAATCACTTGTTTTGAGAGTCTACAGAGGGCATAAAGTTTGTATGAAACTATACTTCCCTAGAAGAAAAATCATGCGGCGTTATTCAGGTGGGGTAGTGGCGGTCCACAAAGGATGTGCATAGTTTACCAAATCATATTCTTAGCCTACACAGTTAGTGGAAAGAGGTATTAAATAAGAACTATTCACCACATGGGTTGTGAATGGTTAGGAAAACTATGTGGGATAACCCGTTCAGGGTGCCTAGGTGTCCAGTAGAGGGAACATGTTTGGCGCAAGATTTTCAAAACCATACAGCCCAAACCAAGTGCGATGATGAGTTTTAAAAAATAAAAATATTTTAATTAAAATTTAAAATAAATTAAAACTAAAACCTAAGGGACATTTTCTCCCTCCTTGATTGTGACACCCCCAGGATCCCCTTGGTCGCATGCGATTCACCCCTAAACTCCCTCTATGGATAGTAATTTTAATCAGATTTACTTTCAATTTCTCTCTAATTATTACAGGTAAGACCCATGGATCCTTTTCCTCTTGCTTTGCAACTGATTTTGGGTATCCCTACCTCCCTGAGTTGTTCATTTGAAACCCTAGGGATATGTTTGTTTTGATTTTTGTGTTTCCTCTTATTCTCGGGTATGTGGTGACTCTCCCGGGACACATTCATGTGTATCCCAGCATCCATTGCAAAAGGAGAAAAAGATTGGATCTATTTGGTATATCACTTCCAACTGATGTGAGGTTTTTCATCCAATGTTTGGTTTTGCCTTTTTATTTTGGGATCTTTTGTGGTTTTTGGTTCCTTTTGGGTTAATTAGATTGTTTGGTGGATCCCTAAAGACTTGTTCACATATAAATAAGTACATATGTGTATATAAATATATATACTCCTTATACATGTTAGCTCATGGAGAGGGTAATGTGTACACTGGATTAAGGGGTACATATATAGAAGTGTATGTGTAGGAAAGTGTGGGGAGATCTTCATCAAAGGTGACGAGAGCTGAAGCATTGTCTTGGTATTCTTTTGAGGTCTAATATCTAACCTAGAACATAAATTTAAGAATAAATCATTTTTGTGCTTAATACTTATTTGATAAATTGGATTGTAATTCTCGAATGAAATGCTTAATTATGAAAAATTATTTTTTTTTGAAAAATGAAGTCATCTTTTTATAATAAAACCCCTCCAACTGAGGTGTGCTTTCTTCAAAGATAAAAAGTATTAAATAGTTGTTTAATACTTTTTTGTATTAATGTTTATGGTTTACCCATCTCTAGATGACATAGTGTGAAATAAGGCATATTTAGAACATGACCTATAATGGATTTAGGAAATGTATTTTTCCCTTATGGATGTTTATGAAACCATTGCACCTTCTAAGTTCTCTCTTGTTTTTTTTTCATTTGTATTTTTATTTCTAGTTTGAACCACCCAAGTGGTGTGTTCTTGTTTTTTCCTAGGTATGGGAATCCTAATTTAAATTTAATTGAATTGTGTTGAGAGGTAAGAGATTTTTCCCCCTTATCATGTGATTCCCTTGACTTAATGGCTTATATGATCTTGAATTTCTTAAATGGTTACTTAGAAAATGTGAATTGTGATGAATGGGTGGGTATACCCCTGGACTTGTTTGAATGTGAATAGTTATATGAGTGTGTATACTCATTGAATGTAATTTAATATGAATTATAAATAATGAGTGGGTGTTCTCATTAATTAATTTTAATGGGAAATAATAAATGAGTGGGTAAACTCATTATTTTTATTGTTTATAAAATGTGATAAATGTGTGGGCATACTCATTGTATGAACTTGAATGTAATTGGTTATATATGAGTGGGTAGGCTCATATGGTGTTGAAAATTAAATGATATGAAATGGATGAATGATTTAATAAATTCCAATGATGGATCTCCATTGATCATGAATGTGGTAGTGGATGCATTGGGTTGAGTATACCCCTTGGGTCTTGATTCTATAGGATGCATTGGGCCTTGCTAACCCTTGGATCTGGAATACTTGGACTCATGTAGTACATGTCCGGTATGACATGATCCTAGGACTCCAACCAGTTCCCTTACCAAGTTTCCATCGAAATGGTCATTGGACTAGATAAGGGTGCCTTGGTCTTCGATACCTTAGATCCAGAACTTTGTGGTTTGACACTTTGACATACGTCATGACCATGAGGAACATGGTACTTGGGATTATACAGCTTGTTCATGGATGTTTTGACTCTTTTGTTTGTATGTCATGGTCATGATTGATCTGGTACTTCGGATATACAACAAGGTTGTGGTGGTATGAAATGTTTGGATGAATGACAAGGTCATGTTATTTATTTGTACATTATTTGTAGCTTACTTGTTATAGGAGATTGATCATCATATGCAGGGATCCTTGAGGTTCTATTTTAGTTTCACTGGTTAGTAGTTTACATTATATAGTCATGTTTATTTTCATTTATATTTCATGAAATAGATTGGGGCTAGACACCGTGGGTGCCAACCTACTGAGATGCTATCTCACACCTTGTTCAGATACTATTGGTACCCAAGTAAACCTTTTTTTTGTGACATGGACCTTTTCTTGTGTTATATTTCCTCTTCCTAAGGAGTTAGGAGCATAGGGCTAAGTTAGAGCTCAGGATGCTCATAGAGATATCCTTTGGGATTTTTAGTTCTTTTATTAATTGAGACCTATATTATAAATCATGTTGTATGTTTACTACTTTAGATTATGTATCATAATCTTTTATGCATTATTTTTATAAACTGGCATTGGCCACATTTTATTGAATTGTTATATTATTCTTCTACTGCACTTTTGTTTATTGATTACCACTTCCACTGTTGTCTGAGTTTATTTATCCATTATACCATAGTGATACTCTTATTATAAGGGTATAGTCTCCCCACTAAACCACCTTTACACACTCACTTCTAGTCAACAACCTTTGGAATATGGGGAGATGTGCCTGAGTCCAAGTGGTGATTAGTCTGGCTACCAGTTTAATGGTCAGTCAGGTTATGATGTTACAAAGTGGTATTAGAGGTGTTTTCTTTCCTTTTTATTACTATTTTGGATTAGTAGATAGGAGTCTTGGAATGTTTCATCACTTGGTAAATAGTCATTCTTAGGACTGATCACCCAACATATGGAAAATTACCAATTGGAAAGGGCTGGAAATTGTTGTTTATAAGATTCAATGTTATAGTTGATATTATTTCACCATAGGTGCCTTATGTACTTTTCATTTATTATGATTAATGAAGTGATGGAAATTTTCCATTAACTTGGTATAGTAGGGATGAATCATTTCACGTATCATGATAGGAAATTAGAAATTCACATGCCATGCACATTCCATGATATATAGTTTCATTAGTAGGTTTCCTACAAATTTGGGTTGTGTTCTTGGGTTTTATACCATGATTATTTATTCTTGTTAGGTAACATTCATCATGATTTCTTGTATGACATGTTTAGGTGATTATATTTTATGTTGCCTATTCTTTCAGAATGTTTTGTTGATATGTAATACTTATTTTTATAGAATTATTTCTATGTTACTACTTATGATAACATGCTAGATATGATTTGATTTGTAAATGGTTTCATGGGATAATGGTTTATTGGTTGCATTTATGACGAGAGATAGTTTTTTGTTGTAAGGTGTATGGGTACCTTATAATTGGGAAAAGGTAACTCATGTATTTTAACCATTGAAAATGGATACTAAAGTTAAAATGTTATAGTGGATTGGTTGTGATAATTGGGATCCAATTTTTAAATTATGAAGTGTATGGGTGATTAATGAATTGAGAAATGCCAACCCATATTAAATGTAAAGGGATAAAGTGACTTGAAATGGTTTAATGTGAAAGATATTTAATTATAATCTGAAATTAATTGGGTAACTTCTAAATTCACAACTGGACCCAAGTAGTTTAGTTGGGGAACGCTTTTATGGGATACCATTTGAGGGTGTTTTAAAGCTTTCTATAGTTAAACAAATTATATTGGGTTGATTTTTGAAGAACTGAGGTTGGTATAATGGGACCCTCATAGGTATCCTTATCGGTTGAAAGGAATTTATATGCTAAATTTCCTAATCATGATAGAATTTCAATGAATGTTAAATGTTTAAAAAGGAAGTTAATGATACTTTTCTATTTTTTTCCTTGAGTAATTATCTAAATTGGATAACAAGTTCCTTATTTTATAAAATGGTACTTGTGTTTTTGTTTAAAATTAATTAAAATGTTTAAAGGTTGAAGTGAATTAATGAAATTGATTTAAAATGGAACCTAAAGTGGTGTCCTTTATTTAAAACCTCATGTAAGGGTAGTTAAAATGTTTCAAGTGATATGCCTTGGAACAAAGATGTGAGCGTTTATCTGTAGGTTGTTCTTTTTAGCAATGGATTAAATGAAAGGGGATCTTGAGCCTAGTGAAATCTTTTTTTATGACCTAGTGATAGGTTCAATTCAAATGCTTTATAAGGGGATAACAATGGAATTTATCACCCTTATAGCTTTATGCCTTTCGTTCTTCTATGATCTTTCTAATATTTGGTGTTATTCGGGTTTCGTTTCCCCTAGTAAGGATTTTTGTTTTTAAAAGGACACCCTTGTTTAGATGGGTGGTTGTTGAATATTGACTCCTGATATGTGAATGATCATTGAGGAATGATCGGTTCATCTAGTTAGACATGCCTCAGGCATAAAAAACTTCTTATGAGGTCAAGTGAACCTCTCTTCTCTACAGTTATGGATGACTCGGTACGTCATCATCCAAGTTAATGGTTGTATGAGATGAGTATCTTTTGTGACAATTTATTTGTGGGCTATATGACACTTGATTTCATAGGGAGGAAAACCTATGAATATTACTTAGGATGTTCCATTTTCTCTTATAAACTTAGGGTAGTATGTGTTGGTATGAGTTATAACCATCGATTGTTAAATGATGTAACAAACCAGTTGAGTTTAGTTAGGTTGTTGAGACACTACTACAAAAACGGGCAAGGGAAGCGCGCCCTTATAACAGCGCTAAGCAAAACCGCTGATAAAGGATACCCTATATCAGCGCTAAAATTACAGCGCTGAAAAAGCTAATTTTTATCAGCGCTTTCTTAGCGCTGATAATAGTAATATTTATCAGCGCTAGAAAAGTGCTGATAAATATGATCTGTATCAGCGCTAAAATTTTAGCGCTGATACAGTTGGTCTTTATCAGCGCTCAAAAAGCGCTAATAAAGGTTGGCCTATATAAGCGCTAAAAAAGCGCTGATACAGAACACCTCTATCAGCGCTCAAATTTCAGCGCTGATATAGGGTATCCTTTATCAGCGCTCAAAAAGCGCTGATAAAAATTATCTTTATCAGCGCTAAAAAAGCGCTGATAAAGAGACCCTGTATCAGCGCTATAATTTTAGCACTGATAAAGGTAGCCTCTATCAGCGCTTTTTTAGCGCTGATAAAACCTTAGTCGACTTTTTTATAAATTCGGTCGCACAGTGCCCTCGTTTTATCGCAGCTAAAGCTCTCACGGAGCCGTAACCCTGCTACTCTTCTCCCGAATACCGCTGCTGTGTTCGCTTCGCCGGAGCTTGCCGCCCTCGGTATACTCGCCGTCCTCCGCTGCCCGCAACACCGTCGGCCGACCTCCACCGCCTGCCGCCCTCGGCTGCCCGCAACGCCCTCGGCCGCCATTCTCTGCCGCCCTCCGCTGCCCTCGGCCGCTCTCCGCCACCTCCGCCGCCCTCCGCCTCACTCGGCCGCCCTCGGTTGCCCTCCGCGGCCGCCTTCCGCAACCCGCAACGCCCTCGGCCGCCGCCTTAAGGTAACAATCTATGAAGAAAATGTATATGTTTTCATATAGATAGATTGTGTATAGCTGATTCTCTCTAAGTTTACTCATGATGATGTCCAGATGTTGGGAATGATCATCATTATTTTGGTATTACACCAATATGTCATCCATAAAACAACTACAATCTGGTCTAGGTACAAGTGAAATATTCAACTCATCAAGAGAATAAATTCCATGGGGAATTCGTCAACACAAATTTTATTATGAAGAATTCATAAAAACTATACATGATTTCAAAATTAGTTTATAGTATATCAGAATTTCTCAACCTCAAATGATGATAAACAAACCTTAGATAAATCTTAGAGAACAATATGGAACCCCTCAGCTGGTCAAATAGATCAAAAATACAAAGAAGTGGATATTTGTTCTTAATTTCCATCTGATTCATATTCTATTAATAGAAACACATATGTAATGTTCTGTCATCCTTCTTGGAAAATAAAACATGAGATTCCCAAGGTGACATACTCGAGCAGATGCACCCTTCATAATCTAACTCCTCTCATTGAGTTTTATGTTCCTGAATCTATTCTTGTTTCATTCTGAAAGGCGTTATATAAAATGGCTCAACTCCACGCATCAGCTCAATCATGAACTCAAAGTCTCTTTTAGGTGGTAGCCCTGATCAATTCTCATGAAACACATCCTAGAACCAGTCTACTACTGGGGGAAATATTTCTTGTTTCAATCCATTATCATCAAGAAAAATATTCGTAAACTGGTCTATGTTCTCACCTAGTTGTGGAAGAACTGGTCCTACATGGTCTACCAAGATATCCCATTCTCCATAAAAGACATGGGCTCTACCCTTATGAGGCATGACGGTCACTCATCTACGGTAACAATCAATGTGATATTGATTAAATACCAAAAATTACATCATCACTATCTATTCAATACATATCATATCATATTTTCATTTCCTCAATGTCGTAGGTTAAAAGTGCTCCATGAACATATCCTAGATTTTCTTCCAAGTCATTCCCTCCATATGCTCATCCCAAGACTAAATATCACAGTAGATCATTGTTGGCCCCCATAACATATACGCTACCAACTCTACCCTATTCTACTAAGGAGTAGAAAAGTTATCTAGAATATTCTAGATGAACTAAATTTAGAACTTATCTACCTTGGGTCCACCCTCTCTAGAAAACATCAGAGGGTGTTGCAACTGAACCTCTATTTTCAAGTCAAACACACTCGGCACTTCCAACCCTTGTCATTTCTTCATAAATTGTATAAAACAAGAAAGGTAATCCAAAAACTAATATTCCCTCTATCAATCATGATTAATGGGGGAACCTGTACAACTACTAGAATGAATCCTGAGTGCCTATACAAATCATAATAGAGATGATAATGAATTTTAAATTGTATAATGGATTATTTATTTTAATTATTCGTTCTTTATCTCACATGCATTTTAAATATAGTTTTTGTATCGTGAGTGCCTATACAAATCAGATAGAAGCTCTAGTGGATGCGTTTGGTTTCTCTCTGATAAAGGTATCTCTCATCGATTGGAAATCCTCTATCTCCTGTTATATCCTCCTTATAGAGTGATAGATAATCATCTTTTTAGTGAATCTAATATTCTTTTTTATGAATCTTGATTATAGGTTAGACTACTTGATCTCCTTCCAAGGAAGTGGTTCCCTTCTACTGTATTTGTAAGTCTTCTTTTGTGTACTTGAACCATAAATACTAATATTTGAGATTCAAATAGGATGAAGATGAATAAAGATTGGATGGATTCTAATCGTTTAACAATAGAGTACGAGAACGGAGTGAAAGAGTTCATCAAGTTTGCAAAGGATCACACAAAGGATCCTTCTCAAATCCTTTGTCCGTGTTTACGTTGTTGTTATTCTAGACTACTTACTCCAGAGGAGTTGGAAGAACATTTGATATGTCACGGAATAGATCAGAGTTATAAATGTTGGAATAAACATGGAGAAAAAGCGAATGTAGCTACTGGCTGGGATAAAACTGCGTTTTATGGATCGTCAGATATGAATACAAATATAGATAATGAAGAAGACCGTATGGAGGATGTGATTACAGATGTCAATGATGATGAAGATCGTATTGAGGAAATGACAAAGGCAATTCAAGATGAACCCCGTGATTGCCCAAAATTGTTTGAGAAGTTAAAGAGTTGTGCAAAGACGCCATTGTATGCTGCTTGCACTAAGTATACAACATTGTCAGCTGTACTGAAGTTGTATAAATTGAAAGAAGGCAATGGATGGAGTGATTTCAGTTTTACGGAACTACTTTCTCTCTTGAATGACATGCTCCCGGAAGATAATGAGCTCCCAAGCCGGACATATGAAGCTAGAAGAATGCTACGCTCGATGGGAATGATTTCTGAAAGAATACATGCCTTCCCGAAAGACTGTATATTGTTTCGAAAGGAGAAAAAATCACTTACAGAATGCCCAAAGTGTGGTGCTTCTCGATACAAGAAAGATAAATCCAATCCTACGAAAGTTGTATGGTACTTTCCAATCATTCCAAGGTTTAGGCGTTTATATGGAAGTAAAGAAACTGCAAGACAATTGTTGTGGCATGCAGATAAAAGAAATAAAGATGGGTTATTACGTCATCCGGCCGACTCTCCTCAATGGAAGAAAATTGATCATGAGTATCCTGAATTTGGAAAAGATCCGAGAAACCTTCTTCTTGCGTTATCTACAGATGGAGTGAATCCTTTTGGTTTTCAAACTAGCACTCATAGTACATGGCCTGTTATGTTGCTAAATTATAACTTGCCACCCTGGTTATGCATGAAGCGAAAATTCATCATGTTATCTATGCTTATATCAGGACCAAAACAACTAGGTAATGATATTGATGTTTATCTGACTCCTTTGATCGAGGATTTGAAGTTATTGTGGGACTCAGGTGTAATGTTGTATGATGCTTATAAAAGTGAATACTTCACGTTGAGAGCGATGTTGTATGGGACAATAAATGATTTCCCTGCTTATGGAAATTTGTCAGGCTATAGCATTAAAGGAACTCAAGGGTGTCCCGTGTGCGAAGAAGATACAGAATCAATTAGGTTGAAACATTCATCGAAATCTGTGTTTCTAGGACATCGTATATTTCTACCTCGTCGGCATAAGTACCGATCTTGGACGACATCATTCAATGGAAGTTCAGAGAAACGCACAACACCGTCTCCACTAACAGGTGATCAGCTGTTTGAGAAAGTAAAAGATATGAACACTGTTTTTGGTAAACCATTTTCGAAAAACCTTACGAAAATCGGTTGGAAAAAGAGATCAGTTTTTTTTGAATTACCATACTGGAATTGTTTGTACGTCAGACATTTTCTTGATGTGATGCATGTGGAAAAAAATGTATTTGATAGTGTTATTGGAACGTTGCTAAATGCCCCTGGAAAAACAAAAGATGGAATTAAGGCAAGGTTGGACATGGTTGACATGGGAATACGAGAAGAGTTGGCTCCCGTGAAAGGTGAAAATCGAATGTTTCTTCCTCCTGCTGCTTATACTCTTTCTAGGGAAGAGAGATATCAGTTTTGCAACTTCTTTAATGATGTAAAGGTTCCAGAGGGTTACTCATCAAATATCAAGAACATTGTTTCAATGAATGATTTGAAGTTAAAAGGTTTGAAATCACATGATTGCCATGTTTTGATGCAAGATCTAATTCCTATAGCTTTACGTTGCATTTTACCCAAGAATGTTCGTCATACGTTAACCAAACTTTGTTTCTTTTTCAAAGCTATATGTAGCAAAGTTTTAGACCCGGGGAAATTTCCAGCTATGGAAAAAGAAATTGTCATCATATTATGTGAATTAGAAATGTTCTTCCCGCCAAAATTCTTTGATATGATGGTTCATTTCATGACTCACTTGGTGAGAGAGATTCGACTTTGTGGTCCTGTGCACTATAGATGGATGTATCCTGTTGAACGGTATATGAAGATTTTGAAAGGATATGTCAAAAATCGAAGTCGGCCAAAGGGTTGTTTAGTGGAGCGATATATTGTTGAGGAAGCCATTGAATTTTGTATTGAATACCTATCTGATGTGGAAAGCATTGGTCTCCCGAAATCTCGTCACACTGGACGCATTGAGGGTGAGGGAATTTCTGGAAGAGAAGTTGTAACAATCAGTATTACAGATCGGGAGCAGGCTCATCTTTATGTTTTGCATAACAGTTGGGAGTTTGCTCCATATATTGAAACTCACAAAGAAATTCTTAGGCAGTTGAATCCATCGAGGGCTGAAAAATGGTTAGCAGATACACATAATCACCAGTTTATAGGATGGTTTCAGGACCATATTTTTAAGCAGTTGGATGAAAATCCGAATTCAATTTCAGAACGACTTCGATGGCTAGCCGCTGGACCAAGTGTGTATGTATTATCTTATAGTGTGTATGTAATTAATGGTTATACATTCTATACGGATGAACATGATGAAGAGAGTACCATGCAAAATAGTGGAGTTACACTAGTGGCTGAAGCGATGCGTGTTTCTGGTAGTAAGGATAGAAATCCAATTTATGCAAATATGTCATACTTTGGCATTATCAAACTAATATGGGAGTTGGATTATACGACATTTCAATTGCCGATTTTTCAATGCAAATGGATTGATAACAATAGTGGTGTTAAAATAGATGAATGGGGATTTTTGAAAGTTGATTTTAGTAAAGAAGGGTACAAAGACGAACATTTTATAATGGCATCACAAGCGGTACAAGTTTTTTATGTTCCAGATCCCGCAAATCGAAAGTCGTCGATTGTTCTGTTATCGTCCAAAACTATTGAGGGTTCCGATGAAAATTCAGTTGAGGAAGATCCTTTTAGTGGTACGTCACAATTAATTCGGAGCGGTCCCAATGCAGATGATGTTTTGTATGTTAGAGGAGACCACAATGAAGGGATTTGGATTGTCGATAGAGGTGTCAAATCTCTTCAACCTTTGAAAAAAAGAAAGAGAGTTCAGTAAATAGGTTATATTTTGTTTGTAATATAGATCTTGTTATCTCATGTTATTATCTTATCATTAAAGAATTTATGTAATTTGAATGAACTGTTCAACCACTTTTGCAGATAATGACTTCTGCACATTCTGGTGCTCCTAACCTTGAGACTGAACAAGTCTCTCAAGCAGCTGCTGCTGCGGCTGCTGCTGCTCCTGCTGCTCCTGCAGCTCATGCTGCTGCTACTGTTGCTCCTGATGTGGCTCCTGCTGCTCCTACTGCTGTGGCTCCTACTCCTCCTCCTGCTGTGGCTCCTGGTGCTCCTACTGCTCTTGCTGCTGCTCTTACTGCTGCGGCTCCTGGTGCTCCTACTGCTCCTCCTGCTACTCTTGCTGTTGCGGCTCCTTCTCTTAGTGTTGAGGTCCAACAACCATCAGCACATGCCGTTGATATCATAGTAGATGAACATATAGATGATGTTGATATCGATGAAATGGTCGGGAATGAAGGACCGACGTCGCAGAAATCACAGGTGCGTCGTAGTTTGACAGTGTTAGCCAAAATTCTTAAGGCGAAAAGCAAAGGCATCAAATTTGAAGTCGGATGGAATTCACGAGGCCAACATGTGAATCCCAATAAGGCTATGTTTAGCAGTTACATTGGAGTTGTCACTCGGCAACGCGGGCCGATTGACATAGATTCATGGCACCATGTTGTGTCCGGGTTGAAGGCTGTGATCTGGGAAGAAATTACGGTAACATTATGAATTTATTTCTTTAATTAACTAGCAAATAAAATGATAAAACAGTGTCTTACTCTTCTCAATCTCTTGCAGAGTACATTTATAGTAGACGACTCACACAAGGATTATGTACTAAGGCTTGCAGGAAAGATTCATCGAGGTTTTCGTACTATTTTAACAAGATGTCACCTGAAAGATTCTAAAGGTAAAATAAACCTGCACCCACCCATTGTCTATGCGCACCTGATATGCCAAGAAGCATGGGATGCATTTATTGGCCGTCGTGGGGATGAGAAGTTTCAGGTACATTGTGAGTGATAATACATTGTTTGAGGATACCTGTATTCATCACTTTGATTGTCAATATTTCATTTATGAAACAGAAACTCTGTACTGAAAATAAGGAACGTTCATCAAATCCAACATACCCCTATCGTAAAGCAAGGATGGGGTACGCTTCATTAGAAAAGAAAATGGTACGTATTGTAAATTTACAGTAATATTGTTAGGTGCCAATAAACAACATCATAATTATCTTTCTATGTTTATATGTAGATTGATGAATCTAAAACCAAATGCACTTCTATCCCACGTCATGTGCTATGGAAGTAGGCACGTGTGAACAAAGAAGGGAAGTTAATAGATGAGAACACAAAAAAAGTGTGGGAAATACGTGTAAGTATGACACGATGATAAAAAGATTTGTTTAAAATTGATATTACATAAAAATAATTAGTTTTTTTCCTATATCTGACAGTCACAGGAATCAGCTACTCCTGTAGCTGATACAGACCTATTATCGACGGCTTTGAAGCAGCCAGAAAAATACGGTCGTGTCAGAGGTGCAGGGTTTGGGGTGACACCCCGAGTATATTTTGAGAAGAAGAAAAAAATAGATGATACAGAGAAAAAATTGGAAGAAATGAGCGAAAAAATAGCAACCCTTGAAGAACAATTGCAATGGCAGGGAGAGTTGCTAGCAACTTTTATGGGTGGGAAGCAAAGGGAGGACACAACTCAGGAACAACCACCGCATGAACATCCTGCCCCACCCCCCCACCAGCTTTGAGGCGAGCCATTCACCTAAAAAAAATGTCTTAGCCGTGGTAATCAATATTCTAATAACGGTTCCCATGAAATATGAATCAGACAAACACTGATAATTTATCTGTACTGATCTTCTACAGGGTGATAATGATTGTGATTTATATCTGTCAACACCCACCTATCACCTTGTAGCGAGGGCTACAGTGTTCAATATCCCAGATGCCACACTGCATAATAGACCACTTTCAAAAGATCATCTGAAAGTGATGATTACTGTAGCTCATGAGCCAAATGCAATGCTACCTATTCCACTTGATGACGATGATATTCATACGGTTGAAAAGGCTATTGGGACATTCATTGCATGGCCGGCACAACTTGTAAGAGTACATGCAGACAAAGAGGTATTTATTTCCTTTTATTTTCAAGCTAAACCCTTAACAATTAAAGAAAAGAGTGTCTGAATCAATGATTGTTGTTATAGACGGAGAAAGGAAAGGGGGTGACTAACATCGGCTCGAAACCATCTAAAGGATCGACCAATCGATCCCAAGGAGCTACTGAAAGCACAATAACACCACCTGTTCTCTTTACACATTTACTAGCATTGAAGACTCATGTGGATACGAAGCTAAAATATGGTAATAGTCATATAGTGATTTTCGAAGAAAATATATACGGAGAGGAAAGTCAAGATTTCTTTGCTGCTGAAAATGTAAATGAAATCCTTGAAAACGGTTGGTTAGGCGTCACTGTTGTAAATGTATATATGAGGTATGTTTCCATGAATTGATTTTCTAAAAGCTGATCTAATGTGCAAATTATGACTAAATGCATTTTATATTGTTGACAGACGCATTTATGAAAAACAGTTGAAGGGATTTTCCCATGAGCCAAGATTTGGACTGGTTAGTCCTCATATCACATCAACACACCAAACAAAAATAGAGTCATCAAAAAGGGATGAAATAGTGAAGGACTTGCTGAAAACATTTGAACGCAAGATTACAGATGACAGACTTTTCCTAATACCAACCATGCAGGGGTAATACTCTACGATTAAAGCATATCAATTATATTTTCACTTTTTTTATTACTTATTCCTTTTTGTGTTTTTAGGCAACATTGGTTGCTAATTGCGGTGAACTTGGATACTCCGAAGATTTATTTTCTGGATTCAAAGCTAGGATATCCATCAAACCGACCATACATGATGGAGTTTGTGAATCTGTAAGACACTACATCTTACGTTTTAGGTCTAAATAACTTGTGTTGAGGTGTGTTTGGATAGTGAAATTTTATTATATATACCCTGATATTTTTCCAGACGTAGTACTTGCTCGGCTCCTTATGCTTAGCCCCTGTCCTCATACCATGATTTAGACGATATTGGTACACCGCCCTATCATAACAGAATCCTCAGTAAAAGATAATATATATTATATAAATTGATGTTTAGACCTAAAACGTAAGATGTAGTGTCTTACAGATTCACAAACTCCATCATGTATGGTCGGTTTGATGGATATCCTAGCTTTGAATCCAGAAAATAAATCTTCGGAGTATCCAAGTTCACCGCAATTAGCAACCAATGTTGCCTAAAAACACAAAAAGGAATAAGTAATAAAAAAAAGTGAAAATATAATTGATATGCTTTAATCGTAGAGTATTACCCCTGCATGGTTGGTATTAGGAAAAGTATGTCATCTGTAATCTTGCGTTCAAATGTTTTCAGCAAGTCCTTCACTATTGCATCCCTTTTTGATGACTCTATTTTTGTTTGGTGTGTTGATGTGATATGAGGACTAACCAGTCCAAATCTTGGCTCATGGGAAAATCCCTTCAACTGTTTTTCATAAATGCGTCTGTCAACAATATAAAATGCATTTAGTCATAATTTTCACATTAGATCAGCTTTTAGAAAATCAATTCATGGAAACATACCTCATATATACATTTACAACAGTGACGCCTAACCAACCGTTTTCAAGGATTTCATTTATATTTTCAGCAGCAACGAAATCTTGACTTTCCTCTCCGTATATATTTTCTTCGAAAATCACTATATGACTATTACCATCTTTTAGCTTCGTATCCACATGAGTCTTCAATGCTAGTAAATGTGGAAAGAGAACAGGTGGTGTTATTGTGCTTTCAGTAGCTCCTTGGGATCGATTGGTCGATCCTTTAGATGGTTTCGAGCCGATGTTAGTCACCCCCTTTTCTTTCTCCGTCTATAACAACAATCATTGATTCAGACACTCTTTTCTTTAATTGTTAAGGGTTTAGCATGAAAATAAAAGGAAATAAATACCTCTTTGTCTGCATGTACTCTTACAAGTTGTGCCGGCCATGCAATGAATGTCCCAATAGCCTTTTCAACCGTATGAATATCATCGTCATCAAGTGGAATAGGTAGCATTGCATTTGGCTCATGAGCTACAGTAATCATCACTTTCAGATGATCTTTTGAAAGTGGTCTATTATGCAGTGTGGCATCTGGGATATTGAACACTGTAGCCCTCGCTACAAGGTGATAGGTGGGTGTTGACAGATATAAATCACAATCATTATCACCCTGTAGAAGATCAGTACAGATAAATTATCAGTGTTTGTCTGATTCATATTTCATGGGAACCGTTATTAGAATATTGATTACCACGGCTAAGAAATTTTTTTAGGTGAATGGCTCGCCTCAAAGCTGGTGGGGGGTGGGGCAGGATGTTCATGCGGTGGTTGTTTCTGAGTTGTGTCCTCCCTTTGCTTCCCACCCATAAAAGTTGCTAGCAACTCTCCCTGCCATTGCAATTGTTCTTCAAGGGTTGCTATTTTTTCGCTCATTTGTTCCAATTTTTTCTCTGTATCATCTATTTTTTTATTCTTCTCAAAATATACTCGGGGTGTCACCCCAAACCCTGCACCTCTGACACGACCGTATTTTTCTGGCTGCTTCAAAGCCGTCGATAATAGGTCTGTATCAGCTACAGGAGTAGCTGATTCCTGTGACTGTCAGATATAGGAAAAAAACTAATTATTTTTATGTAATAGCAATTTTAAACAAATATTTTTATCATCGTGTCATACTTACACATATTTCCCACACTTTTTGTGTGTTCTCATCTATTAACTTCCCTTCTTTGTTCACACGTGCCTCCTTCCATAGCACATGACGTGGGATAGAAGTGCATTTGGTTTTAGATTCATCAATCTACATATAAACATAGAAAGATAATTATGATGTTGTTTATTGGAACCTAACAATATTACTGTAAATTTACAATACGTACCATTTTCTTTTCTAATGAAGCGTACCCCATCCTTGCTTTACGATAGGGGTATGTTGGATTTGATGCACGTTCCTTATTTTCAGTACAGAGTTTCTGTTTCATAAATGAAATATTGACAATCAAAGTGATGAATACAGGTATCCTCAAACAACGTATTATCACTCACAATGTACCTGAAACTTCTCATCCCCACGACGGCCAATAAATGCATCCCATGCTTCTTGGGATATCAGGTGCGCATAGATAATGGGTGGGTGCGGGTTTATTTTACCTTTAGAATATTTCAGGTGACATCTTGTTAAAATAGTATGAAAACCTCGATGAATCTTTCCTGCAAACCTTAGTACATAATCCTTGTGTGAGTCGTCTACTATAAATGTACTCTGCAAGAGATTGAGAAGAGTAAGACACTGTTTCATCATTTTATTTGATAGTTAATTAAAGAAATAAATTCATAATGTTACCGTAATTTCTTCCCAGATCACAGCCTTCAACCTGGACACAACATGGTGCCATGAATCTATGTCAATCGGCACGCGTTTCCGAGTGACAACTCCAATGTAACTGCTAAACATAGCCTTGTTGGGATTCACATGTTGGCCTCGTGCATTCCATCCGACTTCAAATTTGATGCCTTTGCTTTTCGCCTTAAGAATTTTGGCTAACACTGTCAAACTACGACGCACCTGTGATTTCTGCGACGTCGGTCCTTCATTCCCGACCATTTCATCGATATCAACATCATCTATATGTTCATATACTATGATATCAACGGCATCTGCTGATGTTTGTTGGACCTCAACACTAAGAGAAGGAGCCGCAATAGCAAGAGCAGCAGGAGGAGCAGTAGGAGCACCAGGAGCCGCAGCAGTAAGAGCAGCAGCAGGAGCAGTAGGAGCACCAGGAGCCACAGCAGGAGGAGGAGTAGGAGCCACAACAGTAGGAGCAGCAGGAGCCGCATCAGGAGCAACAGTAGCAGCAGCATGAGCTGCAGGAGCAGCAGGAGCAGCAGCAGCCGCAGCAGCAGCTACTTGAGAGACTTGTTCAGTCTCAAGGTTAGGAGCACCAGAATGTGCAGAAGTCATCATCTACAAAAGTGGTTGAACAGTTCATTCAAATTACATAAATTCTTTAATGATAAGATAATAACATGAGATAACAAGATCTATATTACAAACAAAATATAACCTGTTTACTGAACTCTCTTTCTTTTTTTCAAATGTTGAAGAGATTTGACACCTCTATCGACAATCCAAATCCCTTCATTGTGGTCTCCTCTAACATACAAAACATCATCTGCATTGGGACCGCTCCGAATTGATTGTGACTTACCACTAAAAGGATCGTCCTCAACTGAATTTTCATCGGAACCCTCAATAGTTTTGGATGATAACAGAACAATCGACCACTTTCGGTTTGCGGGATCTGGAACATAAAAAACTTGTACCGCTTGTGATGCCATTATAAACTGTTCGTCTTTGTACACTTCTTTACTAAAATCAACTTTCACAAATCCCCATTCATCTATTTTAACACCACTATTGTTATCAATCCATTTGCATTGAAAAATCGGCAATTGAAATGTCGTATAATCCAACTCCCATATTAGTTTGATAATGCCAAAGTATGACATATTTGCATAAATTGGATTTCTATCCTTACTACCAGAAACATGCATCGCTTCAGCCACTAGTGTAACTCCACTATTTTTCATGGTACTCTCTTCATCATGTTCAACCGTATAGAATGTATAACCATTAATTACATACCCACTGTAAGATAATACATACACACTTGGTCCAGCGGCAAGCCATCGAAGTCGTTCTGAAATTGAATTCGGATTTTCATCCAACTGCTTAAAAATATGGTCTTGAAACCATCCTATAAACTGGTGATTATGTGTATCTGCTAACCATTTTTCAGCCCTCGATGGATTCAACTGCCTAAGAATTTCTTTGTGAGTTTCAATATATGGAGCAACCTCCCAACTGTTATGCAAAACATAAAGATGAGCCTGCTCCCGATCTGTAATACTGATTGTTACAACTTCTCTTCCAGAAATTCCCTCACCCTCTATGCGTCCAGTGTGACGAGATTTCGGGAGACCAATGCTTTCCACATCAGATAGGTATTCAATACAAAATTCAATGGCTTCCTCAACAATATATCGCTCCACTATACAACCCTCTGGCCGACTTCGATTTTTGACATATCCTTTCAAAATCTTCATATACCGTTCAACAGGATACATCCATCTATAGTGCACAGGACCACAAAGTCGAATCTCTCTCACCAAGTGAATCATCAAATGAACCATCATATCAAAGAATGTTGGCGGGAAGAACATTTCTAATTCACATAATATGATGACAATTTCTTTTTCCATAGCTGGAAATTTCCCCGGGTCTAAAACTTTGCTACATATAGCTTTGAAAAAGAAACAAAGTTTGGTTAACGTATGACGAACATTCTTGGGTAAAATGCAACGTAAAGCTATAGGAATTAGATCTTGCATCAAAACATGGCAATCATGTGATTTCAAACCTTTTAACTTCAAATCATTCATTGACACAATGTTCTTGATATTTGATGAGTACCCCTCTGGAACCTTTACATCATTAAAGAAGTTGCAAAACTGATATCTCTCTGCCCTAGAAAGAGTATAAGCAGCAGGAGGAAGAAACATTCGATTTTCACCTTTCACGGGAGCCAACTCTTCTCGTATTCCCATGTCAACCATGTCCAACCTTGCCTTAATTCCATCTTTTGTTTTGCCAGGGGAATTTAGCAACGTTCCAATAACACTATCACATACATTTTTTCCACATGCATCACATCAAGAAAATGTCTGACGTACAAACAATTCCAGTATGGTAATTCAAAAAAAACTGATCTCTTTTTCCAACCGATTTTCGTAAGGTTTTTCGAAAATGGTTTACCAAAAACAGTGTTCATATCTTTTACTTTCTCAAACAGCTGATCACCTGTTAGTGGAGACGGTGTTGTGCGTTTCTCTGAACTTCCATTGAATGATGTCGTCCAAGATCGGTACTTATGCCGACGAGGTAGAAATCTACGATGTCCTAGAAACACAGATTTCGATGAATGTTTCAACCTAATTGATTCTGTATCTTCTTCGCACACGGGACACCCTTGAGTTCCTTTAATGCTATAGCCTGACAAATTTCCATAAGCAGGGAAATCATTTATTGTCCCATACAACATCGCTCTCAACGTGAAGTATTCACTTTTATAAGCATCATACAACATTACACCTGAGTCCCACAATAACTTCAAATCCTCGATCAAAGGACTCAGATAAACATCAATATCATTACCTGGTTGTTTTGGTCCTGATATAAGCATAGATAACATGATGAATTTTCGCTTCATGCATAACCAGGGTGGCAAGTTATAATTTAGCAACATAACAGGCCATGTACTATGAGTGCTGGTTTGAAAACCAAAAGGATTCACTCCATCTGTAGATAACGCAAGACGAAGGTTTCTCGGATCTTTTCCAAATTCAGGATACTCATGATCAATTTTCTTCCATTGAGGAGAGTCGGCCGGATGACGTAATAACCCATATTTATTTCTTTTATCTACATGCCACGAAAATTGTCTTGCAGTTTCTTTACTTCCATATAAACGCCTAAACCTTGGAATGATTGGAATGTACCATACAACTTTCGTAGGATTGGATTTATCTTTCTTGTATCGAGAAGCACCACACTTTGGACATTCTGTAAGTGATTTGTTCTCCTTTCGAAACAATATACAGTCTTTCGGGCAGGCATGTATTCTTTTAGAAATCATTCCCATCGAGCGTAGCATTCTTCTAGCTTCATATGTCCGGCTTGGGAGCTCATTATCTTCCGGGAGCATGTCATTCAAGAGAGCAAGTAGTTCCGTAAAACTGACATCACTCCATCCATTGCCTGCTTTCAATTTATACAACTTCAGTACAGCTGACAATGTTGTATACTTAGTGCAAGCAGCATACAATGGCGTCTTTGCACAACTCTTTAACTTCTCAAACAATTTTGGGCAATCACGGGGTTCATCTTGAATTGCCTTTGTCATTTCCTCAATACGATCTTCATCATCATTGACATCTGTAATCACATCCTCCATACGGTCTTCTTCATTATCTATATTTGTATTCATATCTGACGATCCATAAAACGCAGTTTTATCCCAGCCAGTAGCTACATTCGCTTTTTCTCCGTGTTTATTCCAACATTTATAACTCCGATCTATTCCGTGACATATCAAATGTTCTTCCAACTCCTCTGGAGTAAGTAGTCTATAATAACAACAACGTAAACACGGACAAAGGATTTGAGAAGGATCCTTTGTGTGATCCTTTGCAAACTTGATGAACTCTTTCACTCCGTTCTCGTACTCTATTGTTAAACGATTAGAATCCATCCAATCTTTATTCATCTTCATCCTATTTGAATCTCAAATATTAGTATTTATGGTTCAAGTACACAAAAGAAGACTTCCAAATACAGTAGAAGGGAACCACTTCCTTGGAAGGAGATCAAGTAGTCTAACCTATAATCAAGATTCATAAAAAAGAATATTAGATTCACTAAAAAGATGATTATCTATCACTCTATAAGGAGGATATAATAGGAGATAGAGGATTTCCAATCGATGAGAGATACCTTTATCAGAGAGAAACCAAACGCATCCACTAGAGCTTCTATCTGATTTGTATAGGCACTCAGGATACAAAAACTATATTTAAAATGCATGTGAGATAAAGAACGAATAATTAAAATAAATAATCCATTATACAATTTAAAATTCATTATCATCTCTATTATGATTTGTATAGGCACTCAGGATTCATTCTAGTAGTGGTACAGGTTCCCCCATTAATCATGAGTGATAGAGGGAATAGTAGTTTTTGGATTACCTTTCTTGTTTTATACAATTTATGAAGAAATGATAAGGGTTGGAAGTGCCGAGTGTGTTTGACTTGAAAATAGAGGTTTAGTTGCAACACCCTCTGATGTTTTCTGGAGAGGGTGGACCCAAGGTAGATAAGTTCTAAATTTAGTTCATCTAGAATATTCTAGATAACTTTTCTACTCCTTAGTAGAATAGGGTAGAGTTGGTAGCGTATATGTTATGGGGGCCAACAATGATCTACTGTGATATTTAGTCTTGGGATGAGCATATGGAGGGAATGACTTGGAAGAAAATCTAGGATATGTTCATGGAGCACTTTTAACCTACGGCATTGAGGAAATGAGAATATGATATGATATGTATTGAATAGATAGTGATGATGTAATTTTTGGTATTTAATCAATATCACATTGATTATTACCGTAGATGAGTGACCGTCATGCCTCATAAGGGTAGAGCCCATGTCTTTTATGGAGAATGGGATATCTTGGTAGACCATGTAGGACCAGTTCTTCCACAACTAGGTGAGAACATAGACCAGTTTACGAATATTTTTCTTGATGATAATGGATTGAAACAAGAAATATTTCCCCCAGTAGTAAACTGGTTCTAGGATGTGTTTCATGAGAATTGATCAGGGCTACCACCTAAAAGAGACTTTGAGTTCATGATTGAGCTGATGCGTGGAGTTGAGCCATTTTATATAACGCCTTTCAGAATGAAACAAGAATAGATTCAGGAACATAAAACTCAATGAGAGGAGTTAGATTATGAAGGGTGCATCTTCTCGAGTATGTCACCTTTGGGATCTCATGTTTTATTTTCCAAGAAGGATGACAGAACATTACATATGTGTTTCTATTAATAGAATATGAATTAGATGAAAATTAAGAACAGATATCCACTTCTTTGTATTTTTGATCTATTTGACCAGCTGAGGGGTTCCATATTGTTCTCTAAGATTGATCTAAGGTTTGTTTATCATCATTTGAGGTTGATAAATTCTGATATACTATAAACTAATTTTGAAATCATGTATAGTTTTTATGAATTCTTCATAATAAAATTTGTGTTGACGAATTCCCCATGGCATTTATTCTCTTGATGAGTTGAATATTTCACTTGTACCTAGACCAGATTGTAGTTGTTTTATGGATGACATATTGGTGTAATACCAAAATAATGATGATCATTCCCAACATCTGGACATCATCATGAGTACACTTAGAGAGAATTAGCTATACAGAATCTATCTATATGAAAACATATACATCTTCTTCATAGATTGTTACCTTAAGGCGGCGGCCGAGGGCGTTGCGGGTTGCGGAAGGCGGCCGCGGAGGGAGACCGAGGGCGGCCGAGTGAGGCGGAGGGCGGCAGAGGCGGCGGAGAGAGGCCGAGGGCAGCGGAGGGCGGCAGAGAATGGTGGCCGAGGGCGTTGCGGGCAGCCGAGGGCGGCAGGCGGTGGAGGTCGGCCGAGGGTGTTGCGGGCAGCGGAGGACGGCGAGTATACCGAGGGCGGCAAGCTCCGGCGAAGCGAACACAGCAGCGGTATTCGGGAGAAGAGTAGCAGGGTTACGGTTCCGCGAGAGCTTTAGCTGCGATAAAACGAGGGCACTATGCGACCGAATTTATAAAAAAGTCGACTAAGGTTTTATCAGCGCTAAAATTATAGTGCTGATACAGGGTCTCTTTATCAGCGCTTTTTTAGCGCTGATAAAGATAATTTTTATCAGCGCTTTTTGAGCGCTGATAAAGGATACCCTATATCAGCGCTGAAATTTGAGCGCTGATAGAGGTGTTCTGTATCAGCGCTTTTTTAGCGCTTATATAGGCCAACCTTTATTAGCGCTTTTTGAGCACTGATAAAGACCAACTGTATCAGCGCTAAAATTTTAGCGCTGATACAGATCATATTTATCAGCGCTTTTCTAGCGCTGATAAATATTACTATTATCAGCGCTAAGAAAGCGCTGATAAAAATTAGCTTTTTTAGCGCTGTAATTTTAGCGCTGATATAGGGTATCCTTTATCAACGGTTTTGCTTAGCGCTGTTATAAGGGCGTGCTTCCCTTGCCCGTTTTTGTAGTAGTGGGGGCACAATTGGCACACATTTTTCTAAACCATGCGACCTAAACTGTGCACAGTGACCTTCTTTAAAAAAATAATTATTTTAATTAGAATTAAAAATAAATTAACAATAAATCCTAAGGTCCCTCTTCTCCCATCCTAGATCATGATGCACCCCCTGGATCCCCTTTTCCACAAACGATGATCCCCTCAGCTCCCTCATTAGATGGAGATTCCAACCGGATTTCCTTCCAATTTCTCTCTCGTTCTTTGAGGTAAGACCCTTGGATCTTTATCCTCTTACTTTATGATTGATTTTCAGTTTCCCCATCACCCTAATTCATTCATCTAAAACCCTTGGGATAGGGTTGTTTTCATATTGTATTTATTTTGGTTCTAGGGAATGTGGTGGCTCTCCCATGACCCCTTCATTTGTATCCTGACATCTTTCATCAAAGGTGAAGCATATTGCTTCGATTCGGTGTGTCAATGCCATCCATAGTGAGGGTTAGCATCTATTATTTGGTTTTGCCTTTTTATTTTGGGTCTTCGGTGATTTTTGGGTCCTTATGGGTTAATTAGATTGTTTGATGGCTCCTAAAATAATTTCACACATATACATAGGTATGTGTGTGTGTGTGTGTGTATATATATATATATATATATATCCCCCTTGTACAAATTCCCTCATGGTGAGGGGAATGTGTAAATTGGATTAAGGAGTATATATATAGGAGTGTATGTGCATGCAAGTGTGGGGAGATCTTTGTCAAAGGTATTGAGAGCCAAAGAATTTGTTTGGTCTTATTTTGAAGTATGATCCCTAACCATTCCCATAAATTTTAGAATTCATTGGTTGTTGGCTTAATGATTCTTTGATAGATTGAATTGTAATCCTGGAATGAACAAAATTAATACTGAAAAAAGGTTTTTTTTAGAAACTAAGTCGATTTTTTCTAATAAAACCCCTCCAATGGAGGTGCGATGGCTTCTAGCATAAAAATTATAGACTAGTTTTTCAATAATTTTATGAGTTAATGATTTTGGTTTACCCTTTTCTAGATGACATAGTGGTAAATAAGGCATGTTTAGGACATGATATATAATGGAATTAGGAAATGGAGTTTTCCCCTTATGAATGCTTATGGAACCATTGCACCTTCTAAGTGACATCCTGTTCCATTTCATTTGAATTGTTATTCCTAGTTTGAACCACCCAAGGGGTGTGTTCTCGTGCTTTACTAGATTTATGACTCATAATTTAAATTGAATGGAATCAGATTGATATGTATGAGATGTTTTCCTTCCTTGGTGTGTGATGAACTTAACTTAATGGATTCTTTGAAATTAAATTGATTTAATGGTTATTTATAAAATGTAAATTGTGATGAATGGGTGAGTATACCCATGTGATATGAATAAATCTAAATCATAATAATTGGGTGGGTATACCCATGTGACATGTTTCGATGTGAATAGTTATATGAGTGGGTATACTCATTGAATGTAATTTAATATGAATGATGAATAATGGGTGGGTATTCTAATTAAATTCCTTGAATGGGAAATCATAAATGCGTGGGTATACTCACTATTTTTCTTTGTCATGAAATGAGATAAATGAGTCGGTATACTCATTGTATGGATTTGAATATAATTGGTTATATATGAGTGGGTAGACTCATATAGTGTTGAATGTTAAATGATACGAAATGGATGAATGATTGTATAGATTCCATGGATGGCTCTCTATGCCTATTGAACGTGGTAGTGGATTCCTTAGGTTGAGTATTCCCCTTTGTTCATGATTCTGTAGGATGTCTTGGGCCTTTCTAACCCTTGGATCTAGCTTGGTTGGATTCCTATAGGACATGTCTGGTATGAAATGCTCCTAGGACTCCAACAAGTTCCTTTATCGAGTTTCCATCAAGATGCTCATGGGACTCAAAGAGGTTGTCTTGGTCTTCGACACCTTGGATCCAGCCCTTTGTAGTCTGACACTTTGATATATCGCACGACTATGAGGAATGTAGTACTTAGGTTTATAAAACATGTCTGTTGATGTTTTGACTCTTCTGATTATATGTTACGACTGTGATTGATATGGTACTTGGGACATACAGCAAGGACATGGTGGAATGAAATGTTTGGATGAACAAAAAGGTTGTTTTATTTTTTATGCATTATTTGTATCTATCTTATTATAGGAGATTGACCATCTTGTGTAGGTATCCTTAAGGGGCTATTTTAGTATCACTGGTTATCAGTTTACATGCCATGGGCATCCTTACCTTTATTTACTTCTTAACTACTCATCTGCACTCTGCCTTAAATTTATATTGCATGAAATAGATTGTGGATATACATCATAGGTGTCGTCTTACTTAGATGTTATCTCGCACCCTGCTCATGTACCATTGGTTCCTGAGTAGACCTTCTTATTTTCGGGGATATGGACATTTTATTTTGCTATTTTTCTTATACCTGATGATTTAGGAGTACAAGAATGAGCTAGAGCATAGGATGCTCATGGAGATTGCCTTTAGGCTTTTTAGTTCTTTTCTTCACTTGATCCCTACATTGTAAAGAATGTTTTATGTTTTTTCCTTTAGATTATATATCATCTTATGTCTTGCAAGATTTGTATAATTTGGTGTTGGCTACCTTTAATTCAATTGTTATATTATTCTTCTGCTATATTTTTATTTATTAATTACTATTTCCTCTAGTATCTGAGTTTAGTTATCTATTATAACAATGTGATACTCTGATTATAATGGTATAGTCTCCCAACTAAACCACATTTACACCCTCGTATCAAGTCAGAAACCTATGGAATATGGGGAGATTCCCTTGAGGTCATATAGCGACCTGTCCATTTACCGATTTAGTGTTCAATCAGGCCGGGATGTTACAGTTATGGCACAAGGTAAGAATAAATGAATCATAATAGACATAAAGGGATATATTAACATGAATTTTTCATGATAGGGACATATCTATTTTTTTCATGTAGTATATACTTTCTTATTGAACTGTGATAAGAGATATCGGTTTCACTATATAAAAAGAATGAGTTTTCATGTAATACTAAAGTACTTGTAATTTTTCATGTAGTATATACTTGATTATTAAACTGTGATAAGAGATATCGGTTTCACTATATAAAAATAATGATTTTTCATGTAATATAAGTACTTGTAAGCCATGTCTAGAGAGACAATGAGTTAGTGGTTATCTATTACAGTCACCTGTTAGGTTAACCTTGTTGCTAGCCAGTTCTCTAAGATGTGCATTTTTTCACATAGAGAAAATGCCTTCTCCTCAACTTCAACTTGAGCATTAGGAGAGTGCCTATAATCTTGCTCCTAACATAGCTGAACCAGAAATTCCTATAGTTCTTAACGAGAATATAAATCTTCAGCTTCATAGTAGCTTCCTTAGGGTTTTGTGATCCATAGAAAGGGATAATGTTCATACCATTCCTTCAATGTATGATATGAAAATATAGTTTCATCCTCTGTATTTTCTTGTGTTTACTAGGGAAGGGGGACCCTAGGCAGTTGAGTTCTAGATTGAGTTAGTCCATAAAATCTTCAATAATCTCGATACGCTCACATATATGAGGGTAAATCTTATTATGTATATGCTTTGTGAACCTACCAGGAATTAGTGGGATATTCTGAAAGATGATGGGAAGCAGAATGAACTATCTTGGAAGGACATAGAGACAAAGTTCCTAATCTATTTATATATAGAAACCTTGAGGGATGAAAAATCTAAAAATTTCATGCATATAATAAAGGAGGATTTGTTATTACTGGACTATGTTGGATGTTTTACTAACCTACAATTCTTTACTCCATCTTTGGTATCTAATGAGATCACCAGGGAGAGACATTTCCAGGTCGATCTTCATTATGATATCAGGTCCCAGGTAAATGTTTTACATTTAAGAAGCTTTTAATATTTTTCGAATCATGCTCTCATCAAATAATGGAATCCAATAGAGGCCTCAAGTAACGACTATGCTATTTCAGCAGGGTGATCAATAAGTTATTCTTCAAGTGGTAAGAAGTTTCATTATGATAGATTCCACCAAGAAAGTAATGATAAGGGAAGTTAGGGTAGTGGATTTCCACCTCAAGATCATGTTCCATTCCAGAGCTATCAATGTGGAAAGTTTGGTCAAAAGTACTTATAGTTTCCTTACCTCATAGTTTAATGTCTCATATGTGGTAGAATAGGCCATCTTTAGAGGTTCCATTATAACATTATTTCTACAAAATAGTGGAAAAGGATCATGACAAGCATCGAAATAGGAAAGGGGATCACCTAAACCATAGTTGGCTGGTAGCTAGAGTTCCACATGCCATTTAGACCGGGGTAGGGTATGTGGTAACCCAGTACAGAGGAACAATACCAAGAAAGGGACATAGCTCAAGGTAGTCATACTATATCCCAAGGCAGAGGGACAAGTCAGTTGCACATTATGAAAACTACTTTGGGTAATGTGGATGTAAGACATTCTACCATCAAAGGTATGATTCTTATATCATCTACCTTATCTTCTATTTTTTTGATACATAAGCATCAAATTATTTTCTATATGATCTTTTTGAAAATGGTTTGGGCTTGTAATTGGAAAAGCGTAGATGGTGTTTTAAACATTGAAAAAACTTCAGAAGTGTTGTCAGAAAATATTAAATATTGAAATGTTTTTTCTCTAGAAATTAGTGGTTACTGTTTCTTTTGGGAATCGTTCATTCTAGAAATGATAGTCTTTGACTAGATTTTTGGTATGGATTAGTTATCCCCATACCAGGCTCATATCAACTGTTGCAGGAGGAGAGTTACTTTCTAGTCACCAGAAGGAAGCGACTATTCTCACTTGGTAGAGTGGGATCTTCAGGCTGGTCATGTGGGACCAATTCTATTTAGATTGGATTATCTCACAGATCAAATAATGGGTTTTACTCTAGATAATGGTGAAATGTAGTAGGATTTCTTTCCTCCTATGTTATAAAATTTTTGGGATGTTTTCCATAACAAGTTCTATAGATTACCACCCAGGTGAGAGGTTGAGTTCACGATTGAGTTGGTGTCGGGAGCAGAGCCAATTTTTATCATGCCTTAACAAATGCAACTAGTAAAGAATCAGGAGTTGAAGTTTAATTTAGATGATCTAGAATATAAAAGATTCATCTAGCTGAGTATATCACCTTGGGGTTCTCCAGTTCAATTCTCCAAAAAGGCTGATGGATCTTTGCGTTTATGTGTGGATTATATGAGATTGAAGTAAATGACGGTTAAGAACTATTATCTTCCTTTCATGGAGGATATTTTCTATCAGCTGAGAGGTTCTATGATCTTCTCAAAGATTTTCTTGAGATCAGGATATCATCAGTTAAGGGTGGTACTATCGGACATACCATAAACTTATTTTATGAGAAATTATGGCTTGTATGAATTCATAGTGACGCCATTTGGGTTGACTAATGCACCTAAGGCATTCATGGCCCTAATGAATAGGATTATTCATCCTTTTCTGGATCAGTTTGTGGTAGTTTTCTTCGATGATATATTACTGTAATCACAGTCAGAAAATGATCATCCCACACATCTTTACATTGTCCTATATTCGTTGAAAGATAATCAACCTTACGCCAATATAACTAAATTCATCTTATAGATAAAGAAAGTTCACTTCTTAGGAAATGACATCTTAGAGACATGAGTTTCTATGGAACCAGAGAAATTCATAGCCATGATATCTTTGGAGAAACACAAGAACATATTTGATATTTAGAGTTCTCTCAGTTTAGAAGATTATTACCTGCATTTTATCCAATAATTATTCCATTTGGAAGAACCAATGTCTATGATTACTAAACGGTGAATTTTGTTTTGTCTGATGATTTTGAAAGAGATTTCCAATAGCTGAATGGAAGGTTAACCTACACACCTATCCTAAATTTATTAGTACTAGGTAAAGCGTATTTCATGTACTATGATGCATACATATTTAGACTCATATCATTTCTAATGTAAGAGGATCATGTGGCTCTTTATGGATCTAGGAAACTAAGACCACATGAGAGGAATTACCATACTCATGATCTAGAATTAGTGACATTGTTACATGCCCTAAGATTTTAGAGACATTATCTCATGGGTGAGAGGTTTGTGGTATACACAGATTACAAAAGTTTTAGGTACATCTTTTCTCAGTGGGACCTAAACCGTCAACATAGGAGGTGGGTCTAGTATCTCTAGAATTTCAACATTGAATTTTATTATACACTGGAAAAGGGAAACATTTTTTGATGATTTGACCCAAAATATATAGATATAAGTAGTACGTGATTCATGTAACGAGTGGTGGATAATATACCCTTTTCCAGACATGCATCTGGATGTTCAGCAACTTCAGGGGTGAGAAGCTCTGAATTCAAAATCTATTATACCCATTCCTTTGGATCGAATTAAGACTGAGTATTTTTCTAATACAGAGGGATCTTTTCTGATAGAAAAATTATATGGTGATGATATTCCATTAGGATGGTCTCTTGGTAGTGGAAATTCTTTTTTTTTCTATGGCCAGGTATGGGTTCCTATGGGATTTCATGAGGATCTGTTGATCGAGTTTCATTCTCCTAGATGGGTGGTACATACTGGTTTAACAAATATGTATCATGATATACATAGATAGTATTGGTGGTCAGGAATGAAGAAGGAGGTGGTAAGCTACGCATCTTGATGTTTCACTTTTCAGTAGGTGAAAGTTGAGCATTGAGGTCAACTGGGATTTTGTTGCCTTTATCCATCCCAAAGTGGAAATTTGATGATGTCATAATGGATTTAGTGATGGGATTACCCAGGATGACCCATAATAATGATGTTTTATGGGTTTTTGTGGACTTACTGAAAAAGGTAGAAAACTATCTACCTATCATGGAATACTTTATAGTTGAATATCTAGGAAATATTTACATGCGTGAGGTGATTTAGTTTCATGGTGTTCTGAGGAGTATCATTTCAGACATAGATTCTCATTTCACATAATCTTTCTAGAAGGGTCTTCATAAATCTCTAGAATCATGATTTATTTTAATCATAACCTATCATCCACGGCCTAATGGTCAATCTGAGTAGACTATTTAGGTTCTGGAGGATATGTTAAGATCCTGTGTTTTTTGGATTTTGGTGGTTCATGGGAGAAACAGATGGAACTCATGGAGTTTTCATATAATAATAGATTCCAATAATCAATACAAATTAAACCTTTTTAGACATTGTATAGAGGTTACTTCCATCCGCGTCTTTGTTGGTTATAGGTAGGTTAGTCAGCACTTGTTGGACCTAGTATCGTGCAGGAGACATCTGAATAGGTTTAGTTGATCCGGAAGTGGTTGGTGACAAGGAAGAGTAGAAATAAATCATATGCTGACCATAGTAGATGACCACTAGAGTTCAAGTTTGGTCATTATGTTTTCTTTTGGGTTTCACATAGGTTAGGATAGATCTGAATCAGGAAATAGTGAAATCTAGCACCCAAGTTTGTCGGGCCATTTGAAATAGTGGAAAGGGTCAATCTATTGGTGTACTGTTTATCCCTTCCATAGTACAAAAATTTCATGCAAGATGTGTTCCACATGTTTCAACAATGAAGATATCATCCAGACCCTTCCCGTGTGATAGACATAGCAGACATCGAGGTTTTTGTTGATGCATCTTTTGAGGATAATCTGGTACGAGTTTTGGATCGTAGTGAGAAATATCTTCAGGGTCGAACTATACCATTAGTTTGGGTGTAGTGGAAGAATGGTAGAGATGTGGAAGAGACATAGGATAGGGAGTATTATATGAGAACACAGTGCACAAACTTGTTTGTTGAGACCTCACAATGAAACCTGGGGAAGCTCGAGGATGAGCTGTTATAAGGTGGGGAGGTTGTAAGATCCCTTATTTTTTCAAGTATGTTTCTCTTTGAGTTTTTTGTTTAATCCTTATCGATCGTGTCTTTTTTGGAGATGGAGATCCTTTTTGGGGGGGAATGACCTAAAGTTCAGTGATGTATTCTTTTTTGAATTAATGGAGTCCAGTTATAAATGGAACTAAGTGATATAATGGATTCTTGGTAAGTTAACGAACATTAAAGGAGGTTTGGAGAGTTAAAGGAAAAATGGGATGAAAACTCAACAGCATAATATTTACACATTGTGTAAAGGGATTACATGTCGTTCAATTTTTTTTGGGTTTTAAAAAAATAAATAAGAGGTGATGGGTTTTTTGGTGATTATGATTAAAAACAATTAAATGATGTGTAACCATATTACATGATGTGTAAATTTCTGGCCTTCTATTTTAAACATGTTGTGCAGCTTATTTTCTATAGAAAAATGATGCATCTCTTCTCCTATCGACCTAGGGTGACCCTCCAAGTGATTTTGGAGTATCAAACCCATTTCCAGATGTCTCATTCACCCGATCGATCCCTAGTAAGTCCTTTTGGTCCAATTTATTCCTTCTTATCTTTGGTTATCCAACCATCATGGTGAAATCCTTTACCCAATTGTGTTATTAGTTTTGATCTTGATCAAGATTTTATTTAGAAACCACTTCATAATCATCTACACCCTCCTCCTTATGGGCATTGTTCGTAGGAAGCATTATTGGATCAAAGTTATAAGGTAGGGGTCTAAACTTCAAACCCTATGGTTTAATAATTTATGTTTATGCAATATCATGATTGTTCCCTCATTCTGTTCTCCAAAATTCATTAAATAATTGAATTAGATTATTCGATGAATTCCTTTGGTTTAAAATGGATTTATAATTGGTTAATGTGTTGAAGTATGTTTATCATGACATGATACCTAGGGTGATTTCTTTTTATATAATACGTATTTTTTCATATTTCTTATTATTATAATTTTTGATCAATTTTTTATTTAATTACATGTGAAATTTGAAATAATAATGGTAATTCTCATAATTAACCATTGATATATATGATTTGATATTGTGATATCCATGATATATAATAGGGATTGTGTTCTATGATGAGATGATTATATAATGGGTTATGCCCAGGAACATGCACATGAATATGATGTAATTCTTATAGTGAGAAGGCTCGGCCCAGTCCCCATGCTATAATTCTTATAGGGATTTGACCCGAAAATGTTGTAGTGCTTATAGGGCTTTGATCTGGAGATGTTGTAATGCTTATATGGATTTTTCTGGGATTGTTTATGGTTGGTATAGTCATAAGACATGCTTAGAGTTATTCTAGGATGGTGACAAAGAAATTTTTTTACCTTGGTTATTTGGATATGGATGGAATGGTCATAAGAAATGATCAGAGATATTCTGGTACGATGTCGAATTATTTTTTGTGCTATTTTATAAAATGTTGAATTAATTTAATACATTTGTTTATCTCTTTATTCCATGAACTTCTTATCATCCTGGTTTTATTTATAAAATATTGTGTTGACCTATAGATTTATATTCACACCCTATCTGGGCCACTGTTTGACACCTGAGAAGATTTTGTGAATGCAGGTTTAGGAAAGGACAAGGTACCTTGTAGTTGATTACCTGTTTGTTGATGGGGTGGATTTTGGAGATGGGACCAGTATAGAGCTCGAGACCCGGGACCTTGAGTATTTTATTTTATTATTCTATCATTTTTCTTGTATTATTATAGCATGAAATTTAGTTATATTCCATCATGTCATTACATTATTACTTTATTATTATTGGGTTATTCAGTTAGCTATTATTTTTGTCTTCCATTATTTTCTTTACTTTGATTATTATTTCCATTCTATTATGTTTTTTTCTACTACTATGACACTTAAACCCGTGGGGTATATTCTCCCCACTATACTATCCACACCCCCACTTATTGTTAGCAACCTCTGGTGTACAGGGAGGTGCACTTGAGGTCTTGTAATAAACCCTTTCTGGCCACATGAGAGAGTGCCAGATTGGGGGACATTACATTAATTATGGAGAAGAATTGAGTCCCATGAATCTAGTCAAATAAATCATCAATACTTGGGAGAGTGTACGTGTTTTTCACTATGATCCCATTAAGTTATCTATAATCAATACATACACACATTGATCCATCCTTCTTCTTTATAAAGAGAATATGTTCTACCTAAGGTGATGCATTTGGATGGATAAAACCCTTCTCTATAAGATCTTGAAGTTTTTTCTTTTATTCCTCTAACTCCACATTTTCTATTCTATACAAATACTTCAATATTGACATAGAGATACATATGAGTTCAATGGATAACTCTACCTATCTTTCTAAGGGATCTCCATGTAACTCTTCAAGAAGTAAGTCAATGTATTTCTAAATCATGGGAAAATTATCTATCTTTATACTTTCATTTCCTTATCCATATTCACTGATCATCTATATAAATAAGTCTACAAGAGTTTCTTTTTGAAAAAGCTCAGTCTGGGATATCTCTCCTTTAAAAATAACAATAAGTTTTCTATTCAAGAGAACAATAATTTTCTTTCTTCTACATATGATCTTATCATTATACTTTGAGAGCCAGTCCATCCCTAGTATAGTGTTGAATTCTACCATGGGAATGACTACTATATTTGAGATGATATTGTACATTCCAAAGCTAATACTAGAGTTTTTATACATTATTGATGTTAGGATAATACCTATAGGTGTCTTGACTGATAAATCTACTTATAGAATCACAGGTATTGATTCTATATTATTTGAAAACTTGGATGAAAAAAAGTAATGCTTAGAACCAGAATCAAACAAAGTACTTTCTCACTTTGAGATCACAATGAGTGTACCTTACAAAACATAATTTATAGACACTACTTCTGGAATCATGATAGAAAATTATTGACCATTATCCCTTTTCCTATTTTTAGGTTGATGGTGGTTTCCCTCCACTATATTTTAATTTTGTACATTGATTAGCAATGTCCCCATGCTATCTACACATGAAGCATTGAACTTCCGGCTGGGTCTACACCATATTCCCTTTAATTTTATTGTTGAGAATTTTAAGCTTCACCTAAAAATAAATTTTACGATATATATGTTTATATATTCCAAATTTTTAAAACTTTACACCCCCAAGAAATTATTTCCCTGAATATTTCTTCCCATATTTGTTTCATGTGGGATGTTTCACTTTATTTCCTCCTCTTCTATGATCAAAATTCTACCCTGAGTTTGTCTTCATTGTTATCTTATTTTCATTTGACCTATGTGACCACTATATCTCTCCAAACTCCTATTAAACCTTCATATCCCTCCATAATATCTCCTCATAGCTCTCATAGTATCGATTTTATAAATTCCTACACATATTGGGTCTTATCCCACTGATTAATCTATCATCTTTTCCCTTAGGATCCATAACAAAGCTAGAGGTGTATCAAGAAAGTCTTGTAAAGTTCATCTCATAGATTCCCATTGAATAATTTTACTTCATCTTCAGTTCTAGAAATTCTTTCTCCATTTTTTTGTCCCAAATGGGGAAAATGATTTTTGAAAAAGATTCCCTTGAACTCTTCCCACTCCATAGAATCATTCTCCCTTACTGGAATCATGTTTTTAATTAGTGTCCACCACTAATAAACTAATCCTTCTAAGATGTATACTAAAATGGTGCATTTATCTGGATCTGATAAGAAGAGTGTAGAAAAGATATTCTCTATAGAGATAATCTATTGTTTAACAATGAATTATTCAATATATCCACTATAAGAAGGTGGTCAATGACGCATGAATGACTCAATAACATGTTGTTCACATTGAGGTGAATCTTCTCTCTCAACATGAATCAGGTTATTATTCATAACTTGAGATAGTTGATTCATTATCATCATGAATTTTTCCATTCCATCTTCCATTAAAAGGACCTTAGTGAATTATCCATTGAACTCATCATTTAATTGGTTCCTCCTATTTCCAACCATTTTTCTAAAAGAAACCCTTGTTGAGATACGTGTTTCTTTTAGGTTATTATAATTATAAAGGTACTTTATCTCTTAAAAATCATGCTTAATTATGTTATTAATCTCCCCTAATAACAATTACATTTTCTATATATCCTTCATAAAGGTTCATAAAAAGATAATGATTAACCCAACATATCCCTTGGGAGTGTCAAACTAGGTGTGAAACATGGAATGTTGTCATGAACCAATTACCAATCAATTATAGCTCAATGTGGTATTTTTAGGAGTCTACTCAAGCTAAAACTACTCCATATCTACATCAACATGTTGTATTTATACAGGGATGTATTTTATTAGAACCCACTTACTTGATACATACCAAAATACTAGGATATTTACTGTATTTAGACTTCTCCTTAGGGATCACACTACATATTTCAAGTCCTAATTTCCAAAAATTACTAAACCATATATAGTTACCAACTATGGCATCCCACCTTTTTATTACAGAAAAGTTTCACTACATGGAACAAAAAGTAGGATAATTTAAAGTTTAGTTTCTTAGAAATTATCTATTTAATTCATGAAAAAATAAATAACTCTTATAATCCAATTAAAAGACATCTTAATGGGTAAAACCTAGGATAAATTTACTACTTCTCATATCCAAGGGGCACACATCAAAGGAAAGGGGTGATCATGAATCCCAGTAAGGGAATAGGTAAGGGAAACATATAACACGTGATCATGAGACATATCAATAAGAACTTGAGGAACAACAATAAGGTATGAAGAATAGGCATATAATGATAATATTAAGAATACAAACCATAAAAATGAAATTTGGCTGCAACATAAAATGACTAACTCATAAGTTTATCACCATGGTTTATTTCCAAGGTTTCATAAATGAACATTACCAAGGTTATTCACCAAGGTATCATAAAACATGTCATCTCTAGAGATTAAACAATTTACCCAATACATCATAGTAATATCAGGTTTCACCCTTAATATTTCTTAATTTAATGTGATCCATATAAATCATAATAAAACATTTAATTAATAACCCATGGAAATTAAATAATAGGTTTCTTATAAAAATCATGGAATAGAAAAGTGATAAAAGGCATGATCTTTTTATCATTCTTAACTAATGAAAAGGGAATTAGGATTAGAAATATGTACATGCCCTGTTAAATAAATCAATTTACATCTAGGTTAATACCCATGGAAAATTAAGAGGTTTGGGTACTCACAAAAAGTAAATAAATGATAATTTTTCAAGTAAAAGAGAGAAATAAGATCAACAGTAAGACGGGTATAAAACATGGATTAAGGAAATGGAAAATGAGAGTGGACAAGGGTATCCCATTGATAAAATACTATTCTTATTATAATCGGATAATATAAAGTGGACAAAAAGGAATGGTATTGGAAAATAAAATTCATACCAAAAAAGGTAACTTTAATGGAAAATAGAAGTGGAGATTTCCCTTACCATGAATAATTTCTCCTAAATCATGAGTATTGGGATAGTTGGAACCAAAATATGCATGACCTGGGAAGAGTAAAGGAAGACATGGATAGTTCGGGATAAATCTAGGCCAAAATGGCCCCAAATAAATTTATATAGTCTTCTTCATGAATCTGTGTTCCTTTACAAATAGTCAAATCTCACGAAGCTCCTTGTCCAAGCGCTTCCTTCACGAGCGCGTGAAAGTTTGATGGTAAACCTCCTCATTGGAATTTTTGGAGCCATAGAGCACTTCAAAAACCTATGAATCCTTTATGGTGTCTTCATGAGTCCAAAAAAGCCATATCCATTCACAAATCCCACATTTTCTTCATTAAATGACTCCAACCTTCACAAAACCCGTTGAATATAAATACCCCCCTTATTCCAATATTTGGGGGATGATTACCTGACCGTTTATCTTCCAAATTTTTTCCAATTAAAGAACCTTGAAAGCATCATGAACCAAACCAAAATGGATCATCTAAGGTACCTAGGCTTCATGAAACCCCTTTCCATGTTTTCTTGACAGCCTCCACCATAGGTGGAGATGCCTTTCATGAAGGCCTGATCCCTTCTCAAAAGAAGAAGGCCCTCAGAGGCTCTTGAGGGTTTGTGAAGAATTAAAACTTTATGAAGAACTCCTCTAAAGAACCATGACTTCACTATGAGTTTGGGAAAATCTGTTGTGTGAATCCTATCCCTTTGTGAATCCCCTGACCTTTGTGAAGTACCATAGCTTTATGAAGGACCTCTCTATGGATCCCTATTCTTCATGAAACCCCTCTCCTGGTCCCCTTCGTGTTACCACCCTTATGTTGACTACCATTCATGAAGGTTGATTACCTAGATCCCCCACCCCAATCCAGGATCATTTATGCTATACCAAAAGTCCCTATTTGACCTATGCCACCCATTCCTATGGGACACTCTACTTCAAGTGTAGACTAATCCTCCTAACTACCTATTATTTCTCAACATAGGTATGATAATTACTTTTACTTATAAACATAGGCACACTAATGTGTAACTTTTGATCAGTAACTCTACCCTTAATTGTACCTTGGAAGTGCCAAATCCATGCTCCTCATAGTGGTGCATGAGAAATGGTCTCATTAGCCCTAGGGGAAAGGGCTGAGTCCACCAACATCCAAGATGAATGACATAAAACAACATAGAAACATGTCTTAATCACATGACATTAAACTACATGACAACATCCTCAACACATGATGTAGAATTGTTACCTTGCCCTATGTGATAAACACAGGATGCTTCATGAATGAGGGGCATGGGATAACCTCCAAAAAGATATCTTTTGTTCCACTCACATGGAATGACATCCTCCGGGACTCCCTCATAGAGTAAGCCCCAATCATTCTTGAGGGAGGTGGAAATATTACTCCTCTTAACCTACCCATGTCATATCCATATAGGTCATTAAATGTGATTATCATGGATATCAAAATAGAAGAGGACATGGGCGCTAAAGCTCACACTCTCCCTTTCTATTTGGGCTTCAGTAGCCATCCACAAGCCAACAAACTAAATCATTTGGTCTTCATATCTACTAATTCCTATTATTTCCCCCCACCGATCATGGCTCACATGGTCTTAGAGGATAGAAGTGATCATGACTTCTGCACGATCCCAATCCTCAAATAGAACTCTTTCCAAGTATAATCCCAAACCTTTATGAAATATGTGGACTTTGATTCCAAAATAATTGGGATACATAGAAAGCATCCCTAAGGTCCAAAACCAACACCTAAATTCACCCATATACTCTCTAGGCCACATCCCCAGTAAGATATTTCCCATGCCTGGTAGTCTGCGTCTCCACCAGGTCCCTCAGACCGCCTCACCATAAGTCCCACACACTGCATCCTTACCTCATGATGTTAAACTATATTGATCTCCCCTGTCACACAACCTTAAATTATTGCATAAAACTATATGAGTTTTTATCCCTTTCCTATAAAAAGGGTACATTGGATTCCTCTATGAGGTTCAATCTTGAAAATGGTAAACTCATGGTGTTCCCTTCCAGGGACACACCTCCTTGGTCTTTCTTAAGGGGTGTCTTGATCATCCATCCCAGATCTTCCATAAGGGACATTCTGATCCATCCATCATGGGCCCACCTCCATAGGGCATTCCCAAATATGATAAACTCATAGTGTTACCTCCTAGGGGAACACCTAATTGATACTCTTCAATGGGTATCCTGATCAACCATCCTGGATCCATCTCAAGGGACATTTTGATCCATCCATCCTAGTTTTGCTTCCATGGGTAATTCCCAACCATGGTAAACTCATGGTGTTACCTAATAAAGACACACATCTCTAATACACATCAAGGGGAACCTTCATAAAACATCTTGGATCCATATCAAGGGATAATATGATCTATTCATCTTGGGCCTACCTCTATAGGTGTTCCCAACCATGGTAAACTCATGGTGTTCCCTCTTAGGGACACACCTCCCTAATCCACCTCAAGGGGAATCCTAATAAACCATCCCAGATCCATCTAATGGGATGTTTTGATCTAATACTCTTAGTTCCACCTCCATGGGGTGTTACGATCCATCAATAAAACTTTTGGGTGTGGCATCATCCCTCTTCCGGACACACCTCCCTGATCTACACCAAGGGGCATCCTAATCAACCATCGTGGATCCATATTAAGGGAAATTTTGATTCATCCATCTTAGGTATACCTCTATAGGGTGTACTGATCATTGGTAAACCATTCATGGGTGGTGTCATCCCTCCCATGGACACACCACCTTGATCCACCTCAAGGGGAATTCTTATCAACAATCCTTGATCTGTCTTAATGGACATTATAATTCATTCATCCTAGTTCTGTCTCCATGGTGGGTTCCCATCCATCGATAAACCATTAAAGTTTTACATAATAACACCTTGGGACACACCTCATTTATCCACCTCAAGAGGCATTATGATCACCCATTACATCCCTACAAGACACTGAACATGCACCCATCATGTATCCACAAGATGTTAACCCTATGCTCGTATCTACAAGAAATTAAACTTGTGCCCTCTTCCAACTCAACTTGACACCCTGATCTATTAAAAAATACATTAAACTCATGACCTAACTCTAAACTATATACCTTATCCAAAGCATGAGATTCCTGAGGTGAAATCCTTGAAATATATGTTCCCACGACATCAACTTCCTCATAAAAAGTATGAGATTCATGCGGTGAAAGCTTTGAAATGTATATGCCTCCTGAATTGTTACCTTGTTATCGGCAAGAGATTCCTTGGGTTCCATGCGTATGATGCCTCAATGAGATTCCCTCCCAAGAGGAATAATACAGGTGATCAATGCCTCCAACATTACACATGCCAATGAATCCCAATGTGACTATTCCCCTAACCAATGTTTTCATCCCTATCAAGACAAAATAATAATGTCCAGAAATAATTAGTGTAATTAACTTGCATCCACAAAGTGATGGCACCAAGATTGGGTTCCACTAACATGACTTAACTCTATAAGGGTGACCCGGACTAGGTGATGATCTCAAATGAGGAATCCATGGAAAGAGGAATTGATATCTCATCATCTCATTTAGATCAATGAGAATTTATCACCATTAAAAGGGATGAAAGTTTCCCACCTTTTGAAAGTGGGAATGCAGGGCAATACAGATCCACTTCGCTTGTGTGGGCCATGGAGAAAGCATCGGAAATAGAAATTGTTAACCTAATGTGAAACTATTCTCCTCAACATAAGGGTTAATAAGATTTGAGACATTAGAAGATTAACATGTCACTGGATTTAGATATCTAGTGATGGGTCCCACCAATAAAATGGTGGGCCAATCATGGAACTCACCAAAAATTAGGCATTTATCAGTTAGACATCCTTGGTCTATGAAATTGTCAGCATGGATCCCACCCCATATTCATAATATTAGATGAAATTGGGTAATTGTGCATTTATTTCATTTCACTTGTAATGATGGTTGAATCCACCTACTTTGTAGGACCCTGGATTCAGATAATCAGTCAACCAATGTCCACAGACGTCGGGGTAGGAGAAATGTTAATATGAAAATCCTTCATGTCACCACATCCACCATGAAATCCACCACGACTCCATATATCGAGTGCCCATGACCCATTCCATCTTTATAGATCATCCAAATGAGGGTAATCTATACTCTCATATATCAGTACGAACAGGAGGGTGTTATTCTGACATGAAATATGGCCTGCCAAGACTTGGATTTGTCTAAGACTCACCAACATTGACACTCCCAAGGGCCATGTAGTGTTAATACACTCCCCATTTCAATGAAAACCCTCTTTGAGAGCCTCTCCCCATAGAGATACTATGACTCTATCCCCTACGCCAAGGAGGTGGGGTATGGCCGAGTCACCCTAGATGTGACTATTTTCTAGGATCCACTAAGGAGGGATCCCACCAGGGCATATAATGACCAAAAATTACTAGAACTTTAGGCAAAAGAATAGGCAGAATTTACCCCTACTTAGCCACCCCAACCTGAACCACCTGATGACAACATTAGGTCATGCCTAAGAGAATTTATAATCAGGGGAATCATAATCTATGGATTAAGTGGACCCTAAAACCACATTAGTATCTTTCTGGGTCCCTATTATCCCTGTAATATGTGAGCAGGGATCTATTTTTTCCAAATTGGGAGTGAGACATAGGTCACCCCATAAGTAGCTATGGTTGACCCTAACAGTCGTTGGCACCGCCTAAGGCTATTACGAGCCAACCTGTAATGATGAGATGCAACATTGAGGTCCATCCCACACCATCACCAATGAAAGCAGAGGTCCTCTTCATTATTTCAGCAACCAATATAGAGGTTTTTTTCGTACACCTGCTCCTCAACATGGAGGTCCTCCCCGTGTCCACTTCATCTAGCATGAGGAACCACCTTATGCTATAATCAACTAGTGTAGAGGCCTTCCCCATGCCTAATAATTAACCTAACCTAAAGAGATATCTCGGGGAATAAGGGTGAACACTCCCCATTTCTAGAGAAATCCTGGGAAGCACCAAGTTGTAGTTTACCTCATAAACATATCAGACATAGAGGATGTAGACGACTTGATAATGGCGTCGTCACCCCTAATATCAGATTCTGGGGTAAGAGTTTGAATGGTAAGATTCTATATCCCAGAAGGTGAGGTCCATAGGATCCCCAGATCCCTCTGAAGGTACATGCTGGTGGAGGAAGATCTGGATCCCTTCCAAGGGCTTATAGTGCAACCATGTCCATCATTTCTAGTCTCTATCTCTACCTCTACCCATGATAATGGAGAGTTGTTCTGGTCTAGGATAACTCTTTCATATGGTGAGCTTCCCATTGATCTATTATTGAGTGTCACCACCCAAGTACATGAGGCAATAGTGAATGCCTAATCCTACAAGGATATAATGATGTGGTTGGTGCCACCCCAAAGAGACAACCCAGTGTGTAGTGAACAATTGAACTATATAGTGGCTCCTCTAGTGGCAGATAAACTACCAAACTGATCCCCATCTGTGCCGCCACCTATCTCCTAGCCAATACCAATAAAATTTTAGGCTAACCGACAGTAGGTCCATGCCTCTGATCAAGAGAGAATATGGGAGAATATGGTTATTGATCAATTATCTTTGGTATTATGGACAATAGAATGTCCTAAATTCATCATCTTGGAGTCCATCACTAAAATTCAGGTTCAATGTTTCCACCAAACCATATGGGTGACATTTCACCGCCTCCATGATTGTCATGTGGATAACCCATGAATCTAGGATCCTTTTTACAACATTGATCAGTGATTCCATATAGTTGAATTGGTAGTACTTCTAGTGTCTTATCACCCTGTATCTCATAGCTACTTCAAGACCCTCCTAAAAAGATGTGTCAAGATCCCCATAGTTATCCACTGAATCATGGAATATGTGTCTCTACATGTCCATATTAGGATATGGGGATAGTATGTTTCATTATACTTCATTCTTGTCCTACAATATCCCAACTTACCTATCAATGATGATAATTCAACTCTGAGTATAGTCATGGTAAACATGGTTGTTCCCAAGTTTTCCAAGGGTAGGGACTCTGATGTATTGTTTGATGGAGAAAATCCACCCTCAAGGGAAGTAAAATACTATGTATACCCTAATATAGGTGTCATCACCTGCCAGAAAAGGAATTCACTTATCCTTAGGGATCCCTTAGAGATATTACATGCTTTCCAGAACATTGAAAAGGTTAAGAAACATATTGGTCCCTTAAATCCACCCAAGGTCCCACAAAAGATATAGGTCGATCCCACTACATCCTTGTTATTCTAGAATCTTGTAGAGCACAAGACCCACCTCGATAAGTTCATGGTCAGTCTGTTCCTGAATTATGATGTCACCTAGTAGGATTCTATCTCTCCTCTACCGAGGCATCACCAAGTCATCCTTGCCCAGTTACCCCCAAGAAAGCTCAGAAATCCTACACATCCTGACAGAGTAGAGGCATGGGCATATGGAAAGAAACTAAAGTATGAGTCACCAACCCCCCCCCCCCCCCCCCAAGTATCATAACTACCCTCATTAGGACCAAAATCGAGCCACTCCATGAGCCACTCAAACCACATACCAAGTTGGTGATCCTATCAATGCATTGATAGTCAAGAAACCCCATTAATATAGGGACCCATGACATGATGATTTAATAGCTACTCCCATTGCTCACCTTGAGGCCCTGAAGACCTAATAGTTGGTGATCCCACCTGACATAAATTCGTACCCAACATGGGTGGATGACATGCAATCACCCCAAAATTTTGAAGATCTAATAATTGACCTGTTCAGCTTGACATGCAACCCACTGCAGCATTTGTCCAACTTTATCTCATGGCGCGGGCCTATGTTGTGAACTCTAGAGCCAAAGGAGGACTCAAATCTCTGATGTTTCATCTATACATTAGAAGGAACTATGTTTTATTGTACATAAAATTACCCATAGGGTCCATAACTAGTTGAGAAGACCTTAATATGTTGTTCCTCTACTATTTTCTTTCCACCATCAAGATTGGGACCCATTCCATGATGATTTGATAGCTGATCTCACTACTTGAATTGAGGCCCTAGAGACCTGATAGTTGGTGATATCAACTAACAGAAATCCATACCCTACATTGGTGGATGACATGCAAGCACCCCCATATTTTTTGAACTTAATAATTGACATGTTAAACTTGACAGGTGACCCACTGCAGCATTTGAACTACTTTATCTCATGGTTCTGACCTATGTTGGGAACTCTAGAGCAGCAGGAGGCCTCCACGCTCTGATGTTTCATCTATACATTAGAAGTAACTATTTTTTATGGTATGTACAATTACACATAGGTTCTATCACTAGTTGGGAAGATCTTAATAGGTTGTTCGTCTACTATTTCGTCTCCGCCATCAAGATAGGGACCCATGCCAGGATGATTTGATAGCTACTCTCAATGCTCGCATCGAGGACCTAGAGACCTGACAGTTGGTGATTCCACCTGACAGAAAGTCATACACAACATGGGTGGATGACATGACAGCACCCCAGATTTTGCGAACCTAAGAATTGACCTGTTCAACTCTATGGGTGACCTGCTGCAGCATTTGGCCCACTTTATCTCATGGCGTGGGCCTATGTTGGTAAATCTAAAGAATCTGGAGGCGTCCAATCTCTGATGTTTCATCTATACATTATAAGGAACTATATTTTTATGGTACATAAAATTACCCATAGGGTATATCACTCATTGGGAAGACCTTAATAGTTTGTTCCTCTTCTATTTATTCTCCACCATGTGCAAGACAAGTATTTTTGACCTCTTCAAGTGCAAGAAAAATCTTCATGAGTGAGTTGTAGGTATTTTTTCTAGATGTTAAGGCCTATATACTCACTCAACATACCATTTACTAAAGAGAATCTACTAATGATGTGTGTGGGGAATGTTAAGATTGATATGGTCCCTACACTCATCACTCAGAACATCTGATGAATCTCACATTTTCATATATTTTATACTGTAAATAATTTTTTATAATCCCACCATAGTATTATTGAATGGGTAATTATCATGTTTTTAGGTTTTAGTGTTATTTTGAGCCTAAATGTGAAAAATGCCTAATTCTGGATTTTAGACAGATTTTTACATGAAGGGTATTTTAGTCATTTCATAGAATATATATGTCCAAATTTTGTGATTAAAATTTTGTTGGAATCATGATTTTATTTCCTTCAACTTTGTATTCTGGACCGGGAGCTGATTCAGCCATCTATAGGGTCTAAAAATTCATTGATGTTTGACATTTTTCCGGGCGGATAGCATGGACCCCACCATTGTAACGGAACACAAACTAGTCTTACGCATATCCAAATGAGGTGTTTCCACTTGGGATAGAACAAGGACAGAAAGGAACGACTCTAAAACAAATTTAGGGGAGTTTTTAAGTCATTAAGGTGTCCATTTAACGACATACTTTTGAAGGAACCTTCCTGGAAGCTTCATCCAGAAATTGAAACTGCCTATTAAAAATTCATAACTCCTACAAACGGTGGCCAAATGAGATGAAATTTGGAGGGGGAACGAACGAAACATTAAGGAACAACTTTTATGAAGGGTTCCACGTGTAAATAGGCCATTTATGGGTACAAAAAGGTGCAAACGTTCGGGGTCCAGAATTTTGCCTATAAAAAGAGGCCCTCACCTCCTTTCCAAATCATCCCATTCTCCATCCATTCCTTCAAGGAACCAAGGAGGAGATCTCCACCAAGGGAGGCCGGTTTCAACTCTTCCACATTTCTTTTTAATTTATTGATTTTCTTTATTTTTTTTAGTTCTCAATTGTAATTTATATTTCTAATAAAATCCATGCATTATTTTTATTTCTCTGTCTACCCATCCACCATGTTTTCTTCTTCATCTTTTATCCTTCCTTTATTATTTTATTCTTCTCATATTATCCACCGTGACCTCTTACCCTCGAAAATTAGGGTTTAACCTGAGTCTTTCCCCGGGGAGGTATGTGGAAATTTCATTTATTCTGTGCTTAAATTCCGATGTTTTATTAAGTTTGTGATGAGCAAGAGTGATGTGCACGGGTGTGGTGATCATCCACCACAACATTGATCTAAAACTCATTTCTATTCTTTTTTTAAATATTTTACCTCCCTTATATTGGATATAATCTCTTCATATGATGGATTTGAGTCATTCAGTGGTTGAAATGACATACAATGGAGATAGGTCTTGGAAGATGTCACACTCTCGATCGAGGTGTGCCATCAACCTTGATTATAGGAGGAGGTGGAGTTAAGATTGCTAAATGCATTCAATATTTCACACCAATAAATAAAAGAATAGTAATTCATGAATGATATCTCATAATTTAATTATCAAACTTAATTTAAATACCAACAAGGAGAATGATGGAACCCACAAACCAACCCATAAAGGCCAAGTTCTTTCTCAATTAATTGCATTTTGTCATTGCATGTTAGTTTTATATTTTATTTTAATTAAATAGTATTATATTCCTAGATAATATAAAAACAACCAAAATAATTATTTTAGTTAAATTAGATTAAGTGAGTGAACGACTGAAAAGGCTCCTCAAGAGAGATGACCCTGGTCAGCCTCTATGTTGCACTAGGAAAATTAAATTACTTTTTCCACGCCCTACGATAGGCATGCATCAAAACTTGGCACCGTTTCCGGGGAGGTAGTGCCGCAATTTATTTGTAAAGATTTGAATTTTTCAAATTAAAAAAAAATTAAAAAAAATATTTTTCCATGTTGTTTTCAAATGATTATTTATTTAATTCATGGAACTATTATCCACAAGTTCGAGAACCAATTATTGAATCATCTTGGCCTATAGAGTATAGAGTTTCTTTCTTGGCTAAAAAAATTCAGAGAGCCTGAATCCAAATCATCACGGAGGATGAACTCAAGGATCTCATTAAAAACCTTAAAGAGAACCTCGAATACCCAGTTTTGGAGGGTTTGGCAAGAGAATTAATTGAACTTCAGGTGTATTTTCTAGAATTTCATCAAGAAATGATCAATGTGAAACACCAAGAAGAAGAAGTTAACAAGGATATTGAAGCCCAATTTGAAATAATTAGTCAAACAATTAAAAACCAGGTGACCTCAATAGAGTGGATAGCAGAACAAGTACATACACCCCAAGAACAACAAATGGATCCAGAACAAGAACCAGAACCAGAAAAATTGATTGAAGAAATAGCCCCACAAATCCTTCAAGTTGAAGAACCCATAGAGACCTTGATGAAATTAAAAGAAGGTCCATTGAGCCCAGCTCAATCAATGTTGGGGAAATTGATGAAGAAGATTTAGCAATCGAAATACATATTGGAGATCAAAAAGATCTGGATAACTTTTGGAATGAGTGTGAGGAACTTCTTGATCCAACTATTCCTCATAATGTAGATGATTCAGAAACATTGAAAGATGGAACCAACCAAGTAGTGGAATTTGAAGAGAAGATAGAGGATTCTAACTACCTACCTTTATCGTGTGATGATCAAATCCAAGATGAACTTTCCATAAAAGAAGATATTCAAGATGAACCAACTTAGAAAGATGATACATTCTTGAACTCAAATTCTTTTAATTTTTTTGAAATGAATTTGAGTATAACTCCCAATTGTTTTCAATTTTCAGAATAATATGACTCGTATTATGCCCTAGAGTATGAAGTGAAAAAAGAAGATGCACCTATTGAGGAACACCTGGAGCTCCCGGAAGTCATGGAATATCTACTGGAGGAGCCCAATCATAAAGAGATCCAAGTTGATGAGCAGAAGGAAATCAGACAAGAGGCTGAAGCCTCCTTAAATCCATTAGTGGAAGACAAGATGGTTGCACAAGTAACAACAAAATATGAGGAGGTTCCCTACATTATCCTACCCGAACCATGAAAACTATACCAAATTGAGAAGGGGGAGGATCTGGTATACTATGTCCATGGAGTCCTCCTCAACAAGAACAAAGAACGGCAAGTTGGGAAGATCCACATGTGGTGGTTCAAATCAAAGAAGCTTCGTCCACCAACAGATTATGGATAAAATCTGGTACTGCCCTCTGGAGGCAGTAAAAGATTCCAAGGCCCACTTGGGGGATCATACCAAGATTTATCCTTTACGTTATTTTTAGTACTTTCATTTTCAATATTAGGAATTTAAATTTCAAATTCAGTATTAGGAATTATTCTATCATGCAGCCCACTCCCTCTTTTTATTTTGAGCATAAATTAAATGATCCTTGTGATTAATTGAGTAATTTTTCTTTTTTAGGATTATGAAGGCAGAAGGAAGCCATGATAATTAGAGGAAGAGGACCAAATCTCTATTTCAAAATAGAGATCACCTTTTTATGATTATCATTTAAACTCTTTTCATTTTTTGGTCCAAAACATATTTTGAGCTTTAATGAATATTCTTATCACTTTTCACACATCAATTGATTTTTAAAGAGTTGAAATGATTTTTGAAATAATGGATTTTAAATGATTTTTGATATGAATTATTTTCCCATGAAATGGATTTTCAAGCATTTTAATGAGTTTGAATGATTTTTGAAATCCATGCCCTTGAAACACTAAGTCAAAATATTTTTCCAATCCTATGAGGTATTTCAAACCACTTTTACATATTCTTCTTAATACCTACACTTTCTTGAGGGAAACATGAATTTTGTGTGAGAACCAGAATTTGTGAATAATTATCTTTCGAAGATTTGGATTTCATGGAATGTATTTGAAATGATTGAGGCATATATTTGGCTAGACACATTTTATCTTGAGACCCACCTTCACATTGGTCCTTTATAATCCCTTAGATGCCATGAATTTCCTTATAGGTTTAAGCCACATTACAAGCCAAATTTTCCTTACCTACCCACACTTTTAGTATTTTAGCATGGTTATTTCAAGTTTGAGTGTGGGGGAAGGTCCTTTCATGTGCATTAATTGGGATTTGTATCATTTATGGGTGGTGTGAAGAGTGTGTCAATACTTTGGGCAGTGGATAATAAGAGAATTGGGCATGTGTCATCATTTCATTGTGCTTTATTTGTTTCATCAATTTCTCAGTAAAAAAAATTGAAAAAAATGGAGATGAGCTTGATTTCATAATTGTACATTCTTTTATGACTCATGTCCATCTCAAAAATCAAGGGCATGAATTTTCATTCATTCATTTTATTCAATTTTTAGCTCATCCTTCATGAAAAAAAATAATGGTGTGCCCTTCTGAAGCTTTGAAAAAAAGGGAGAACATAGATGATATCATTCATTATAATCACTTCTTGTCTCATGTACTATGTCATAAAAGGGTTTGTTTTTGTTTTTCACATTTTCAAGTGGGATTTAGTGAGGATTTTTTTTATTTTCCCTTTATTTAATCATGCATTGTAATTAAAAGTCCAACCTCCTCTTTCTAGCCTGAAACCTTTTCAATCATTTTCCCACCTACCCTAAGCCACAGAATCATTTGAACCTTTAATTAAATCACTCAGGATTAAATTAATTTTCATGTTTCACTCTATGGATAAATGAGAATTTTCACAAACCTATGGTGATATATGCGATTTTCAAGTTTGAGTATAACTCTAGATTCAATTTCTCTTGAGTGAAGAGTGACATAAAATTCAATGTGAGGTAGGTTGTGATTAGGCCTTGGATTGATTTATGATGTTGAACAAATTTTAATTATTGAAATGAAAATTAAATAGTATTTTTTTAATATATGATACATGATGGACTTCTATTTTGGATAAGATCATTGATATTTTCTCATTTTTGATTATTGTGTGGAATTTGATTTGTATGTAAGATGATTGCCCAAGAGTGCAATGTTTAAGTGTGAGGGAGTGATGAAGCTAAAATTTTCATATATTTTATATTGTAAATCATTGTTTATAATCCCACCATAGTTTTATTGAATGGTTAATTGTCACGTTTTTAGGTTTTAGTGTTATTTTGAGCCTAAATGTGAAAAATGCCTAATTCTGGATTTTAGACATATTTTTACATTAAGGGTATTTTAGTCATTTCATAGAAAACATATGTCCAAATTTTGTGATTAATTTTTTTTTTATAATCTTGATTTTATTTCATTCAACTTTTTCCTCAGGACCAAGAGATGATTCAGCCATCTAAAGGGTCTACAAATTCATTGAAGTTTGACATTTTTCCAGGTGGACAGCGTGGACCCCACCACTATAACAGAACCCAAACTCATTCTAAACATATCCAAATGAGGTGTTTACAACTGGGATAGAATGAGGACAGATATGAATGACTCTAAAACAAATTTAGGGGAGTTTTTATGTAATTAAGGCGGCCATTTAACGACATAATTTTTTAGGAACCTTCCTGAAGCTTTGTCCAGAAACAGTAACCACCAATGAAAAATTCATAACTCCAAAAAAAGGTGGGAAATGAGCTGATATGTGGAGGGGGAACAGAAGACACATTAAGGAACAACCTTTCTAAAGGGTTCCAATAATAAATCGGCCATTTATTGGGACAAAAAGGCACAAATGTTCGGGGTCCAGAATACTGCCTATAAAAGGAGGCCCTCACCTCCTTCCCAAATCATCTCATTCGCCATCCATTACTTCAAGGAAACAAGGAGGAGATCTCCACCGAGGGAGGCCGGCCTAAACTCTTCCACATTTCTTTTTAATTAATTTATTTGTTTTATTTTTTTTAGTTCTCAATTTTAATTTAGATTTATAATAAAATTCATGCATTATTTTTATTTTTGTGTCCACCCATCCACCATGTTTTCTTCTTCATATTTTCTCCTTCTTTTCTTATTTTATTATTATCATATTATCCACCATGACCTCTTACCCTAAAAAATTAGGGGTTAACCCGAGACTTGTCCTAGGGGAGGTATGTAAAATTTTCATTTATTCCGTGCTTAAATTCCGATGTTTTATTAAGTTTATGATGAGAAAGAGTGATGTGCACGGGTGTGGCGATCGTCCACCACGACATTGATCTCAAACTCATTTATATTATTTTATTAAATATTTTCCCTTCCTTATACTAGATAAAAGATCTTCATATGATGGAGTTTATCCATTCAGGGGTTAAAATGGAATATGATGGAGCCAGGTTTTGGAAGATGTCACACTCTCGATCGAGGTGTGCTGTCAAACTTGATTATCAGAGGAGGTGAAGTTAATATTGATAAATGCATTCAAGATTTAACACCAATAAATAAAATTATAGAAATTCATGAATGAGATCTCAAAATTGAATTATCAAACTTAATTTAAATACCAAAAAGGAGAATGATGGAACCCACAAAACAACCCTAAAGGCCAAGTTCTTTCTCAATTAATTTCATTTTGTCATTGCATTTTAGTTTAATATTTTATTTAATTAAATTGTATTATATTCCTAGATAATATAAAAATAACCAAAATAAGTAGTTTAGTTAAATTAGATTAAGTGAGTGAACGACTGAAAATGCTCCTCAAGAGAGACGACCCTGGTCAGCCTCTATGTCACACTAGGAAAATTAAATTGATTTTTCCACGCCCTACGGCAGGCATGCGTCAACATCCCAAGTGGGTTTTGGGATTTTTAGGACAATGCCCAGTGCTTGAAGGAAGATTTTTAGCTGGATAATAAGGCGCATATGTTGCCCTTTCCTACTCCTATAAGAAGATATTCCAAAGTATATATTTCCATTAAATTTTAGGTAGAAACCCCTTAGCCATTGTAATTGTTGGACCCTCTACCTAAAGAGCCTCTATAAGGGTAAAATACTTACCATGAACAGTATCACCCAATGCATAACCAACATGCATCGCCTTCCCAAGCACAGACACCTATATGAGAGAATGTGGCTTCATTCCATCATTAATCTATCCCCCCTATCATGGAAAAGCTCCCATACTTCCCTTCCTATATAGGAGGAACATTACCTATTATTTCAAAGATTAATTAGTCCCTAGTTAATACCTTATTTCCCTAGAGTATAAAATTCTAATGCTGGCAGAGTGTAGGAGTCCCTAGGAAGCCAGAAGCACTGACCATCCTGATCATTTCCATTACCATAGGTTACATGAAAATACCATCAAATACTACTATTTATTTAAGTAATATCTATAGGACCAAGAGGATAATGGTTTTGTTAAGTTGGGAAATATCCAGGTACAAGTTACACACATCTTTTTCGAGCTCGGTAGCAACAATGAGGGTTCATGTGAATGGCAGAAATCTTCTAGCTATGGAAACCAAAAGTATTATGATCCCACAGAGTAGTTTCACATTCCCAATAATAGTTCACTACAACTATCTAGTTGTAGGAAGAATAAATGAATGAATTCTTAGGAGGAAACCTATGTTTTCGTTTTATTTTATAAATATATCATTTTTTAGTTTTTATTTGAATAAATAAAGATTTTTTTCTTTACTTATAGGTAATGAATAACAACTGAATCTCTACCCTGGGATTCCAAAAAACATCAGACACCATCTCCTATCTAGGAATAACATATTTTCTTTCTCCCCCCCCCAAATATAATTCTCTCACCCTTATACTCTTCCTCCTCTATTTTCCCTCTATCTATTTTTTATCTTCTAATTTGTATGTGTTTTTTAGAAAAACTAAGATAAAATACACACAAACACACACAAATCATTCATGTATACTCATCAAAATTTTTGATATTATGTCAAACCATTTTGGGATATTCAAATGCATTGTTTTTAACTCAAATATTCTACATTTATGTTAATAAATTTGACTAATAATTGTTTTTCAAACACACTACCATTTTAGAGCCCTAATTTAGATTGGAAAATAAATTTTTACCCCTTCCCATGGGGTAAAAATTGATATTTTATGCCAATTTTATTTACAAACCTCTTTTATCATTGTGTATTTTTCACCATTAATTATGAATCTGAATTTCTTTGACCTTTTAGTTAAATTTCAAAGATTTTTGGGCATGAAAATTATACATATAATTTCTTATCCACCAAATAGTCTCCATTAATTATACATTAAAACTTAATTTCAAAGATACTTTTAGTCAATGGAGAACTCCTTTTTGATATCCACATTACAATCCCATGACCTTATACCACCCAAAATTCACTAGGATATTCCATACATGATTTATTGTAATTTTAATTATGGGGAATTTATTTTTCATGGGGTATTTTCATTCACTAATTTTTGTCTAGTCTTATTTTTATTGGGGATAAGAATCATTTTAATAATGTGGGAGAGGTTATATTATGGAGAGAATTAGAATAAATTTATTATCATTATTTATCACATATTTTGAGAAATTTTATTCCCAAAGTGTTTTAAAATAATTAGAAAATAATAAAAATTAAAAATCACAAATCACAAAATATATTGAAAAGAGAAAAAAAGTAACACCTCCATTTGTCTCATAATATAAGTTTTTATGATAGTTTGAGTTAATTCAATCTAAAATACACTCCTTATGTTTTCTTTATTAGGTGTGTTTTTTCCTTGAAAAAATGTGTTTGGAAATAATTTTATGTCTATTACATTATCCATGCATGTTTTTCTACAAGTTGATGTTTATACCCCACTTTTTTTTCTATTTCCCTTTCATTTCATAAGCCACAAAAAAACACCTTAAAAATTCATATTGATAAATGTTCACATTAGAAAGGCAATGGAATTCATGATCTCTAACAAACTCATAGATCATCTATCTTGGTTGGTGAATGAGTGCAATCTATTATAAAAGTTACATCATTGTGAGATGAGTGAATCATGTATGAGAACATTGTATAGGTCTAAATTTATATAAGAAAAATGAAAATTATTTTTACATATAATTGTGGAAATAAGTTGTTTTTAAATACATAGTGAATAAGTGGATGTGTTAAGACCACCCTCATTAGTGGAAAGAAACTATTGATAGTGGTTAATGGGTGATCATAGTCTTTCATGTTATATAAGTTTTAGTTTTCCTATGTACATACACTAGAATAAGTGTAGGTATGTTTATAATTCATATTCATTAATCATTTTTTAGTAAATTTCTCTGATAATTTGGTCATAAAAGACGCATAATTTTCATGAAATGGTTATGTTTAAATATTGAATTCAGTTTAAGAGTATTGTTTGAATTCATCCTCTTCTATATAATTTTTATATATTGATCATAAATTCTTATATTATAATATAATTAATGTAATTATTATTTGTATGATTCCTATATTTTTTTATATTTATCATTCAACTATATATTGATCTAAATTGGTTATTTTTTTTATCCATTTAGATCATGGATGAAGACCCAATATTTTGTTTATTCATCCTAGACCAGTTGTCAAGTTTTTTTTTGCTGTACAGAATCTAGAAACACAATGTATTGAAACTCCATAAGTAACATGAAAACAAGTGTTCTTATATTTTTTTGAAATATCAAGGTTTAATTAATCATTTAATAATCCTAATAAAAACATTAAATGAAGAACCAAAAATAGATCATTAGTTCACACGACTCTCAATAATGGGACTATATCTCCCAAAATATAAAAAAAATGAGATAAAATTTTTTGTAGGGATATATAAGTGGGCTATGAAAAATTTCATTAACTATTAATATATGATATTCAGCCCTTTTCAAGGTAATAAATGTATATTAAATCAAATTATTATAATGGGAATATTCTATTAGGCTAGAAAATATGAATTTAGTATTTTAATCATATATTTTGTTATACCAATCTAATTGACTTGAATATTTTTAGAAGAAATATATTTGAAATAGATAATAAACATTATATATGATCCTTTTGTTATTAATTCATATTAGGGGTCAAATAAGAATAAACTTTTTAATGATGCATTTGGATAGAAACCAACCCACCCCTTGGCTTATAGATATGTATCTTAATTTCTATTATAAAGGGTTATCACTCCAGCACTCAATAATGAGAAATTGGATCAACTAAGTCTTACTTAATGGATTTTAGCCCTTTCCAAACTCTTTTTTTTATAGATAAACCTTTCCTTTGTTCATATTTTGTTTTATCATTTTCATTGTTTATTCTTTGTATTATTCAACATCATGTAGTAAGTTTTTTTACATTAATGAAAGTTGTGTTGTTTTCTTTAGTTATAAATATAGTTATATATTGTAATTTCATTCCCTTATAATAAATTAAATTCAGTTGGAATCCCTCTCCTCATTTACCATTAAATTATTTCATAAGTATGTGTGGATTACATTTTTTCATGTGTGTGGGTTTGGTTAGTATAGATCATGTCTTGTCCTTTTTTCTTTTCTTTTAATTTTTCCTCAATAATATATATCCATATCTAGATTAATCAGTATATATATGGATTATTAGACATTCTTATGGTTGAGTCATAGGTTAGGGGTGAGAGATTTATTAAGTAAAAACATGCTTTATGATTTTCAAATTGTTGTTGTGTACCACCATTGAATGTGTCATGGATTATTAACATATTTGATGGATTTTATTATTTCATAGATTTTTCAAACTCTTGAAACATAACAGTTCTTGTTATATTAAACTATTCATCAACAACATGTGTGTGTGGATTGAATCTTGAGTTGTATCTTGGATTTTAGCTAAAAATTTATAGAAACTAAATCATTCACATATCATTGTGAATGTTAATTTGAAATAATAATTTTAAATTCATTATAAAATCAATCTATTAATTGGAAATATAATTTATTCCAATTTAATTTCATTATTCAATTCATGATCTATAAAAAACCCTCCCTTTTATGAATAAGAAAATTCAAGTCATTCAATTTTTTTAGTTCCATTAACAAGAATTAAACATAAGTTCTATTATACACATTATAATGAAACATAGATTATTTTATTTTCAATAGGAAATAATTGACCACACTTCAAGAGGAATGATATTGGATGGTTAGTTAGGATATCATGGTCATATTGAAGATATGAGACAAGACTAGGGCTCAAAACCAGGTTTTGATTATCATTATTTTTGTTTTCCCTTGGACTAGGTTGTATATGGTTTTTCTTGAGGGATCTAGTTTATGTTTTTATAATTTTGTGACCTATATGTTTTCAATATGATACATAATGGTGATGGGATTTTTTATTTGTATCCTTCCTTTATGTTTCATTTTTTACCATGATTTTATTGTTGTTATAGATGTTTCCACTATTTATTTTTTATTAATACAATGATACTAGAGGGTATAGTATCCCCATGAGGTATTATCAGACCCTCACTGTTAGTCAGTAGCCTCTAGCATATGAGGAGGTGCACCTGAGGTTATGCGGTGTCACTAGTATGATTATTGATTGGGTGAGCTAGTTTAGGACATTACATTGATCATGTCATCAATTAAATGTTAAAAAATAAGGGATTTTTTCTATCTTATAATGAGTATGGAATATGGGCCCTCAATGAAGCCAGATTTTGGTAGTGTATGGGAATTCCTAGACAAGGTACATGTAATGTGTATATCAATTTAGAAGAGGGGAAAGTGATTTTCCTGACCTCTTAGATAAATGACATGTGATGCATTCATCGAGCTAGTCAGTCTATACTCATAGAATCTAGAACATGTGATTTATAGCTTGAGTGGCATTTACTATTTTCTATAGGTTTCTCTTTTCTTACTTTTATAGATTCTAGAATTAATAATTATGATCAATGATACAAATTCCCATGCAGTCACACTTTGTGGCTATGTAAATTAGGATATAGTTTATGAAACCTTGAGAGATTAATCCTAAGTGTTTTATAGGATATCCAAAAATAAGTTTTAAATGAATTTTCATAATATATTACTTATGGTGTAACATGTGATGAAAATTTATAATAGTTTTTCCAAAATCATTTTTGAAAATATCCAAAAGTAGTTTTGAATATATTTTTATGAGTTTTTGAATTTTAAGTGGCATAAGGTGAAAGTTTTAATTCCCCTCTAACCTAGAAAACTTATCTATTATTCAAAAAAGTTGTCTTCTATTTTACCTTGGGTGCACCACCACATATGCCAAATGTTGTTGACTAACATTCAGGGTTTATTAGGTGTTAGTGGGGAGAATATACAAAAATATAATGATCATAATACTAATAATAACATAGTGGAATAAATTTTAAACAATGGAAACAATATACTAAAATAAGAATACAATCATTTTAATAAATATTTACCATGCCATGATAGTCATAAAAAGTGACGAAGATAATCTATGGGTTGATCACATAATAAAATGAAAAAATGACCATAAATAACCTTCATCCGGGCATCGAGAAACCACTTAGTCCATCTAAAAAATCCTATATTATCTTGTTTCCATATACACTCACAAATCCTCTAGGTTCTAGATGTCGGTCATTTTCTCTTGACTGAATCAAGAATCATTTAGTCTACATGCATCCTGAAGGTTCTATATAGGGTGTGATTATGAACCTATTATAACACCACCAATGATATACCTAGAATACATATATAAATTTACTAGTGTATGGAAAAAACATAAATAAAAAACAATAAACCATAAATTATTCAACTTGCTCCCCTTGCACTCAATGGCCACAAGCATGTCTTTACCTTCCTCCTCTGGAGCTAGAGGGGGGAAATATATCTATGATCTATCACACTGCAAGATCATATAGACTTCCAAAAAATCATGAATCACATGGTTTCACATGCTATCCAAAACCACATAATCATCTAAATTCATCATGATTCCCCAAAGGCACATTCATAATCCAAGACACATTATTTTTCACTAACTGGTCAATAGTTTAAATGTACCAAGTCATGATGATACCCTTCCTTCCATAATATCAAACTAACGGCCCCATCATAAATGTATATCTTCAACCTCCATATGGTGGTCTCAAATACCATCATTTTTGGACTTATATAGTGATCACCTCCTCTATACAGATGGTCAATGTCATCACATATGTCATTTTTTCTATAGAGGCCTCCACTCATAATGAGTGGTCAAAACCAGATCATGCATCCTATCCAATGTGCGCATTACCCCAAGAGCCCTATAGGTCACCCAAAATGAGAAGAATCACCAATAAAATAGTCCACACCATCATTTAACCTCTTTTTTCCACCTATGATCCATTTTTTTCACCCATGGGAATGATCAACACCATATTCTTTATCTTAGTAAACCATCTTGCCTCACTTCTAGTGATCAACATCACCCATAGTCACTTATAAAATACTTAAAACATCCCACTGAAGTACATCAATGAAAAAAATTAATAATTGGTGTCGTCAAGGCCAACCAACCAAAGAACCACACAATATATTTTTTATTCCATACTTATGTGGTTTATGTTTGATACACTTTATCATATCATTTCCAAGGAGTTAATCATGTATTTTATGTATAAGTTGAGATATTAAAAAATAATTATCATTTTTTCCTCATCTTGTGATTGGAAATGATATTTTTGTGATTTTCTTGTTGAAATTTTGAATTTTAGAGAAAAATAAATAAAATTTTATTTTCTTAAATGGTGCAACTATATTAGGAATATCAATTTTGTGATTTTTCAATTTATTTTTTTAAATTAATTTGGTGAATTTAAATTTTTAGTATAATTATTTATTATTCCATGTTTTTATTTTAAATAATTTTTTTAGAAATGAATTTTTTTCTTACTTTGAAAATTAATTGATTATGTTTTATTGAAATCAATTATTATTTAAAATTAATTATTTTTACTAAGATTTGAATTTTGTGTTTTTTTAGGATGTGCAACAAAAAAATCTAAGTCTTAGAGAAACTATGCGTTAAAATGGTTGTGAAGTTAACGGATCAACCATAAGTGAAAATAGATCGATTTCACACAAAATTTGGATAAGTCTTGAAGCTACCACATGTTGAAAAATTCAACTTTCCATGAGAAATTTCATCAAATTTATGGATCGACCACAAGTGAAAAATTAAAGTTGTGTGTTGGTAAAATCTTATAAAAGCAATAGACCACACACCATTTTCCAATTACCATAGAAGAATATTTTGAATAATAACCAAGAAGATATAACTTGTAATTTAAGTCCCAATTTACTGTATTCTAATGAGATAAACCAAACCATCAAATTTGATCAATCATAACTATGGTGTATCAATCGACTACGGATGAGGAGATTCAAAAAAAAATTTAAATTTGAAGTGAATATGCCTCTCTGAAATCATCCATGACTTGATCCATCTATTGAATATTGAAAATATCAAGCTGCCATGAAAATTGATCTTCCATGAAGAAAACTCTAACCTCCATTCAAATTCTTTCTGATGTCATATAAAATCAATGTCTGTTTTTAAATCTAATTGAAGAGGGCCTGAACATCATTTTATAGCTAAGTTAGGATTTTGAAGATGGCATATTTGGGAAACCAGGTCTAATATTGGATTTATTATTGAATAATCCAAGTTTATAATTAATAATACCCACTGTTGGAACTCATAAATTTGATAGAGGTTAGCGAAAAGGTGTCGATACAGTGACCCCTATTTGACCAAAAACACTGAATATAATCAATCAAGTTTGAAATGTGACAAGATATGATTGGTATGATGTCAGAGGATGGATTATGAAACACTGGGAGATAGAGATGCTTACTTACCATGCTGATTATTATTTTTATATTTATTGATACAAACTGAATCCATGGTTCAATTTGAGTTTGAATGCTTGGAACAGTGAATCACTGGGTATTTATAAATGATATCGAGCCAAGCATGGAAAAATAATTTTAGATAAATTTGACACATCCTTTTTAATATTTATAATATGAATTCATTTGAATTATGCTTGGAGAACTTTTATGATTTTGGTGTTTTTTATTGGAGGTGTGGCACGGAGGATGATGAGATGACTCTTTCTCTCAAATGTTACAATATCAGTTTGGGGGATTATTTCACATAATGTGCTTGATGGAATGGAATAGTGATCATGGGTAAGGGTGGTAAGTTTTTTAGGCCTATTTATAAATCTAAATCAAAATTCTCATTTTATCTAAGATTAACATGAGGAGCTTGTGTCAGAGTTGAGAATCGATTTGAAGATCCTAGGTGCAGTCAGAACTCAATATTCTCACCAGTATTCATTGAGATTTATTTTCAGTATTCTAACATTAGGATTGGATACCCCAAATTCATTTACACTAGTGATGTAATGTCGAATAATGAAATTAGTAAGAATCTCAATGCCACCATGGGTGGAAGAAAATGAGTATAATCTAGGATTTATGAAATATTACAAAATTACATGAGTTTTTTTTAACCATAATAATTTTTTATTAGATTTCTCTTCTTTATTAATATCCTTTCTTCAAAGGAAAAAATACAGGCCTCACTAATCTATAATTTTGTGGTCATGATGACAAGAATTCATGAAAAACATTTTCTCAATTTATTTCCACTTAAATACTCAAGAGTAAAAGACATAATGAAAAAATAAAGGTTTTAATTTTTTGTTGAAATGTCAACATCACTTTTCAAAAAAATTATAAAAAACTTAGAAAATTAATTTATTTGATTGTGGAGCCCAAAATTTATAAATTGAAGACAAAGAGTAGAGATTAAGACTATTTGAAGCTGGAAAAAGATAATAATTACTGAATCTTTGGGATACTGTTAGAAGTACTCAAAGAAGATTGAACTAAGTGAGTGAAACACTCATACCAATCCCATGGAGCAGAAGTATGTTCATGGAATAATATTCTAGACATTAAATCTTGTTATGGGGAACATGTTAAATTATAATGGTTTGGATAGTTTCACCTATAAGGAGGAAGAAATTAAGTGATAGTGCCATATGGAGGCCAGGGATATTATCTCAAAAAACTAATGGTGAGTTGGGGTGAGTTTTGGAATGATATTTATTGTAAATATAAGAATCAAGAAGTAATTTAGGATGGGGAAGACCTGATTGAATATTAAGAGGAATACAATCTGGGTAATTTTGGAAAAATATTATATCAAATGCGATCAAAGAACAAAGTGGGATGGATTGATAAAGAAGAACCAACATCCAATATTCTATTTCTTATTTCTCTTTTTATTGGATTTTACATGAATTAATTTTTGTAATCTTATTAAATTTAATATTATTATTGACTAACCTTTATGAGGGTAATAATAGTATACTGTTAATTTTTTATAATTCAATTATGCCAGTTTTTTAGAGGTTTTTCACTCGATAAATTTCTTTCTAACTCATTTTCCATAACATTAGGCATTAATTAAAATTTAACCCAATTGAATTTAATTAAAACTATATTTTAAATCTAGATATTAATCTTAACAATAGCACATTTAGTTCAAAAAAATTGAACTTAGAGAAAACTGATTTTTTTCATTTGTGGTTGAGTAGATTATGTTGTTAAAGAATTGTAGTATTCATTTGACATCAGGTTTACCTATTGAAAATCTATTGGACATCATTTAATCAGTTTCATATTTATTAATATCTTGAATTAATAATGTAGAATATCTTTGAAATAAGCCAATCAAATTCCATGATCATATTATTTATTTGTTTGATCTTTTTTTTCTTGACCCTCCTTCTCTCCTAAAAATGTTTATCTATCTCAACTCTCATAAAATCTTGCCACTTTCACTCTCAAAACAACATCACCACCATCACTACATCAATAATTACAATTTATTATTGTTTCCTTGAGAATAATTTTTTTCTTCTTGACCACACAAACACACTTCATTCCTTCCAATTGGATATACCCCTATTAATCACTAAACTAGTCTTAAGTAGGGTTATAAATCATTAATTTTACCTTAACCAAATCAATGAACAAGGATCATCCATGTCACATACTAGGATAATATACACTATTTCACACTCGAGGTTACCCTATGGTACCTTCTTGTAATAGTAAAAACTCAAAGTAGTTCATAATAGGTCTCACTTGAGGCACCCCACACATGACCACTTTCCAAGAAATACATACCATATATATAATTCAAGAATAAAATAGGAACCACCTACCCAAATTTCTTAGGACTTAACTCACCAAATAACTATGTCTAATATAGATCCAATCAAAAGATCTATAAAATTTTCAAAAAAGGAATAGAATTAGGTATTATTAGAATAATACAAAGAAAATGTGACAAATTCAAAATATGGATGCTTAAAAACTATTATCCTTTCCCTTGGTTGCCTCCTACTTCTAACTACACCAAAATCAGACAAGAAATTAATGATATCTCTAAAAAATTGACCAATAATTAAATGGGAGAGGGGTTTAGTGAATCCCTATGAATTCCTTCCAAAATAGAATTTTCCCCTATTCCTAAAAATTAGCCCCTCCAATGGGTTGCAGTGTTACCATGGTCATGTAGTGACCTAGCCTAGGAAAAGGGACACTTCTCTACCTCGACACTATTCCATCTATCCAGCAAAAAAAATTTATTAAAACAATCCATACAAGTAAGACCACAACAATCATCCTTAGGGGGGCCTATAATAGTGAAGACCGAGGGAATCCCCTCTAATCAGATTGAACCCCTCGGCCTTGAAAGGATGGGTATTCTAGAAAATATTCAAAATTAGTCCTACCATGGAGGCCATGTAATCCACAACCCTATTTCCCTCCCTCCATGTGTGGGTCACCTGTATATTGTTGTTGAGGACGTTTTTTCACTTTCTGGCTGTATAAGAAATGGACTAAGGGATATTGTGTTTTCCATGAAGGGCCTCATGAAGGATCAAAGAATTTATCTCCACTTGGGTAATCTCTAGGTTCTTCTGATTGTAGAGTGATAACCTTGTCAGCATAGCTCTCGCCTCCACCTAAAGGGGTCCAACAGTACCATACGTCTCAGAAAAGGCTATAATTACAGTCCCATGCATGTCTCGCACAACACCCCTGCTTCTCATATTTCCCAAAATACAAGACCCATCTGTGTTAAGCTTATAGCCTATTGTGGGGGGTTCCCAACGTACCCATTGCTCTTCTGGTTTGTTGGTGGAGACATAGGAATTCACAGGCCGACCATTTAGCAGGTTCATAAGGTTCATAAGAGTGCCATCGCGCTAGTCCCTAAAGAGGGAGGACATGTCGAGTAGTAGGTTCTTTGTGCGCACTATGATAGCCGTTGAAGTTGGGTTGGTTCCCTCAAACCTGACTTGGTTTCAGGCATGCCACAGAAACCAGCAGGCGGTACTGAATATGATGGATCTCGCTATTCTAGAAGGGCCCTCCTCATTGTTTCCATGGAACCATTTGTCCAGGAATAAGTTCCCCTCATGCATATGGCCAGCTATCATAGCATTGCCACCAAAAAATAACCAGACAGTCTGCACCCACTCTCCTTCAAAGAAAAGATGGTTCGTATTTTCCCCTCGGGGGTGGATACAACATTGGCATCATGAGGCCATGTTAATACCTAGTTTCCTGATATTCTCATCATTTTCCACAACCTGTCTTATTATTCTCCAGGTAAGGAAATTATACTTTGACAGAATCCTTGTGCACCATATCGTTCCATTAAAATTATCAGAGTGATCTTGCTCAAACTAAATCCACTGAAATACCCTGGTGGTAAAATCTCTTGATGAAAAAGGAGTGAATATGCATCTGTCAGCCTCCGAGTATAGGACTATAGATTCAAATATTTCCTACTTCTCCTCATCTTGACAATCTTTGCAGAATGAGGGATAGAGACTCGCTTCCCTAAAAGTGATCATAGGTGCAGGGCATCCAGGAAATCCAATAACAGAGCAGACCCAATTATGATACCACAATAAAATATTACCTTCCCCAACAATCCATTGTGAATGTTGTTGTAGGCCCAGAATAAGCTAGTGGATCTTGGCACAGAAGGCAGAAACCTGGCCATCAGTGGCTCTCATACTTCCAGCCCGAATGTGTGGCATCGACTTCCCCCATAGTGTTCATTCTTCAATGGTTTCCTATGCGAGTTTTTTTTCATGCATTGGATCTTATTTCTTAAGATCTTCACATTTATTCCCCTGTAATGGATAGACTTTTCCATTTTTCCACATTCCACCCAGTGCCTATTTCCTTATGAGCAAGCATCCCAGATGAACCTGGCCAAAATCCTATCAATGTTGTTGATGACTCCCTTTGGAACATTGGTGGAAGCCATAGCGTGGATGAAAATGGCCGTCAAAACGTTGTCAACCAAGGAAATCCTACCTCAGAATGATAGGTATTTGTTCTTACAGTTAAGAACTATGTCCAGTATTCTGCTCATGAGGTGGTCAAAATCAACAACTCGGAGTCTCCCCGAAGATATAGGCAAACCGAGGCACTCCAAGGAGAAAGTTCATACTGCATGTCCAATGTATTGCAAATCCAGGAGGCCCGATGAGAGACACACTTGTCGAAGATAAATAAATTGCTCTTGGCATTGTTGATAAGATGGCCGCTCCAAGAGAAATACTCCTCAAGGATCCTCTTGAGGCCGCTCACTGATCTCCTACCACCATTGATAAAGACAATGGTGTCATCTGCGAACATCAAATACGAAACAATAGGTAGGTCCATTTTCCTCCTATAACGAAGAATAATACCTTGAGCCAATCCTATGTTGATGAGGAGACTGATAGTGTCATGCACAAGGATGAATAAGCTGGGGGAAATGGGATCACCTTGCCTCAGTCCGCATGTCATCTTGAAAAAACAATAAGTCTTCCCCAAAAAGGAGACCACCATCCATGAGGAACTGAAGCATTTGAATAGGAGATCATTGACTCTAGGAGAGAATCACATAGCTCTAAGCACTATGTTGATGAAGCCCCACTCAATCCTATCATAAGCCTTACTCATATCCAGTTTAACCGCCATATTAGAACCATGCGTCTTGATGTTAATGTCTCTCAACACCTCTTGTGACAAGGCTATATCCCCTTGGATGGACTGGCCTTTCACAAACCCATGTTGTTCGATGGAGATCTATCGAGGGAGGTGAGGATACATCCTTGAATTGATTATGCTTTCCAAAATATTGTAGGGAAAGTTACAAATTCTAATCGTTCTGTAATCTGCAAGAGAGGACGAGTTCTTTCATTTAGGAATGAGCACCATAGTGGTAGCTGAGGCCACCCGCGGGAGGCTACCTCCCCAGAAAAAGTCCTGTATTTCTTCAATGAAATCACCCTTAACAATGTACCATGCATCCCGGTAAAACGCGCCAGGGAAACAGTTTGGACCTGATGCACTCTCCAGGTTAAGGTTCCTCATGGCTGCCTGAATCTCATCCTCCTCTGGTATCTTCTCCAGCCTTTCATTGTCCCATTGAGAGACCAAGGTGTCCAGTGCTTCCCAGATCTCCACATCTCCCATGGGGTATCCATTCGACATTCTTGGGTTGGGGCCAGCCAGGAGATCCCAGAAAAACGTATAAGCCATGCCACCAATAGTGTCTCTATCATCAGTAAATGTGCCATCCCCAAGCATGATATTGGGACTGATATGGCGCCTTTTATCTCTGATGCAACCTTGGAAGAAAGAATAGTTCTTATCACCCTCGTGCAACCATTTAATCCTGGATCTCTCCCGATCCATTCTCTCCTGATTCAGTATCATTTGAGCCCAGATATCCTTCTTCTCCACAAGTTCTTCAAATGTCGAGTCACTCCACTCCTCCTCAAGACTGGTCTCCATGATCTCAATCATATGTTTAAGGGCCTCCATATTCTGATCGACTGGAGGGAGGCTCTTGGACCATGCCTGGAGCCTGAGTTTCAGCCTTCGGAGCTTATTATGGATGGAAACCCATGTATGCCCTTGGGTCATGAAATGACTTTACCGAGGCCAAGGTCCTCCCCTATTCTATGGAACCATCATAGAACACCCCTTTTTCCCACAACATGATCCTCCCTTGATTCAGGCATTTCTCCATGGATCCTAGCCACCATTCCATGACCACATATCTACAGCATAATTTTCATCTATAGGCCCCCCTATGACTTTCTATATTCACTCCCTTAGCACCATAAACACCCAAATAATTCATATAAAAGATAAATACTTTTTGTTTAGAACTCAAATAGTTCATACCTTAAAAAGTTATTAGGGATTTATAGCCTTCCGTCCATATGATAGATCATCCCTAAGATATATCATCCATACAAAAACCGAACTATCATCAAACCTAAGAATCCAACTCTCCACATTCCCAAAAACTGAAAAGATTCTCAATACATATGTCTCATACTAAATATCCTAGACTAACTTGAGTACCAACTCAAACATATCGATTCCTTCTATGGGAACTATCCACCATAGGATTCACTTACCCAATCTCATCTCAACCTAACTACTCAACACAATGATGGTATCACACCCATCTATTATATACAGATCGGTTATCCCCATATATCCAACATTCATCATCCAATATCACTTTTCATTATACCTATGTCTATATCTTATCTCACATTGTACATGATTCTATATTTATCCCATGTAATACCTGATTACCACTTTATACAACATCATACTCAATTCCCACTTTATCCTGCATCATATCTGAAGCCAACTTTTTAAACTGAGGTAAATGCATCCAATATTTACCATGCATCTTATCTGATTCTCCCATATTAAACAGCACCCCAATTTATCCATTTATCTCATACACACATCATGTAGTGTCATATATTATAAAAACCCAATAACCATAGACCCATTCTCACGGAATACCTCTAACCATCATAGGCTCTCCATACAACTTCTAATATGTCAGCTTAACCACATGCAACTGGGCTAAATCTGTAATGATTGATGCATGTCATCTCTATTGAGATATACTCCCCATTAGACACTATACCCACTACTAGGTATCTCTCCCACTTTCACATCCCACACATGTATTCATATCCTAACTACCATTAATGGTCCTTCCTTGGATTCCTTAGTCTACCCTGATCCATGACTCCAAGAACTTTACTAGGTGGTTCAACAAAATTTTTCCAGATTCCCCATTTTTCCACATTCCTAACACTTATTTAATAACTGATCACATTGGACCCAAAAATATCCTACTGACTCGCAGTATAAACACATCATTGATGATCCACATAATAGTGGCACCTTGAACCTCTAATCTGACTACCTATCTAAGTCTCCCAACAACCTCGCTTCCAACTACCTAGAGATCCACCACTAGTATCACCTAAATTCAATTTATGACTTGGTATAATCCCATCTATATAGTTCCTATCAGGTATCATTATCTAATTTACCATCTCCAAGAATGAGGTCAACCAAAATATGTTTACCTAAATCGTGATAGTTTGTTGTAAAACATCCTAAAACCATCGTTTCCTGGTGTTATCATATCCCTCCATCATTGGTATAAATCAAAATTGATTTGTGAACCTCGCATCATAATCCATAACTAAGGTCTCTCCCTATTTAAAGTGAATGTACTCACAGGATTGATTCTTCCTCAGTGTTTCATGGAAAAAGTGATAAAAAAACATGGTCATAAAGTCCTTTCACATCAACCCCTCTTGTCTGCCTACCAATACCTATACATCCCACTAGAATTTTTGTAACACTCTAAGATTTTAATATATTATTACCTTTAAATAATTCAATGTTTTTGATAGTTTTCTCCACATAGAACACCGAACAAAAACAAAACCATAATATATTTAGATAAAATATAAATATTTAAGTATGACCACCAAAAACTAGTTATTGAATGAGTGGGAGTGAATAGGAGTAACCAAATTATGAAATATTTATAGAAATAAAATAAATACAAATTTTAATAAGAATAAAATTCAGTTAGTATAAAAAATGGCTAATAAGATCATTTTAGTCATAGAATTTTATTTTTCTAAAAAAAATTCATTTTATGCACTATGTTTTCTTGTACTAGAAAATTATGATTAATGGATGTTAATATATATATTTATAAGAATAATTTTTTGACAATAATTATTAAATGATACAAAATAAAGAAGAATATTTTTTGTCTTAAAATTTTATTTTCCTTATAAAAAAAGTCTTTCATTATATTTTATAATTTTATTTAAATTGTTAAATTTCTAAATTTTAGAATTTTTATTTTAAAAAATTAAAATTATTTTTGGATTCCTTATAGGAATTTTTTTAAGATTAATTTTTGTAATTTTTCGAAAAATATAATTTTTAAGGTAAATAGTGAAATATATCGTTTTTATAAGTACCATGATTTAATAACATTATTAGTAGTTAATTATGGAATATAAATTTTTTAAACCATTTTATACACAAAATATTTATTTTATAAGTGACATTATAAATAAAAAAAATAACTATTCTAGTTTAAAAACCTAGATATGATATTTTAGAAATTAAGTAATATTTTTCTTTAATTTTTTTTTAAAACATTATACATTTTTTGTTCTAAATTTAATTTTTATCACTTTTATAAATTGAATAAAATAAAATAATTTTGAAATTTATAATTGGTAGGTCCATATTATGTAATAAGGAACATTTTATTTTTACGCATAAATGATACATTACTTCGGTAAAAACTAGTTTCCATGATATGTGTATATTAGGGTTTAATAGGTTTAAGCTAGTGTAAAAGGATAAAATATGTCGAAATCATGTGTGATAATGTATGTTTTAGGCATTTATTGGCCTTATAGTGACTTCCCATTATTAAAAAATTTTGGGTATTTATAAAAATGTCATCTCTTTTCACTTATAAAAAGGGTCTTTCACCACCCATTCAATATCCGTCCTAACATTTACTTTCCTCCTAAAACACTATAATTTTTATTTCCCTTTAAATACTATATTTCTTACATTTTATTTTGGTAATAATATTTTAACATAATCCTTCTTTTTATAAGGAATCCTCTAAGGAAATCTCAAAGTGCTCAACATGAGTAATCCTTCTTAATTGACTTCTCTCCATTCTATCTGAACTTTGTAATTATAATTTACTCATACTTATATGGTAATATTAGTAATATTATTATAATGAATTTTATTCTTTTAATGGAATAATAATTAACCACATTTCCTTGTTTCCTTGATAAAAATTAAATTGTGATTCGTGCGTATGTGAATATTATCGCCTCCATGAAGCAACACGTTTTGTTTTCCTTCACCACCTAACATGGATTTTTTCAAAGCAGAACTTAGTAATTAATTATTATATATATAACATTTTTAGGTTTATTATATAATAAAATTTTACTCCTTTATTATATTCTAGGGAAAATTAAATCATCATCCATGCGAAAGTATGAACTATCGCCTCCCTAGAATGGTGTATTACATTTTTTTCATTACCGCCTATCATGGATAAAATTTAAATTTGTTTTAATATATTAATATGATGTTTATTTAAATATTAAATTTATGGTATTAAAAATTATTAACATATTAATTATATAAATAATAAATAATCATTATAAAATTAACTTTCTTAAACAAGCATACTAAGAGGAAGATCTGTTATTCATATTATGGAATATTTTTATATCCATTACTTCTTATTTTACATAATTAAAATTATAATTTATCAAAATAATAAATAATAAATAATATAATTATGCATATTACATAATTATATTAAAAATACATCCACCACATAATCAGTCATTAAATCAGGGCATGTTTAGGTTTGGGTCGGTTTAACCACCTACTTGAACAATGCTATGAATTTATATTATAGATGACTATGGGAACTTAATTATAGGTATAATATGATATAAATATATAATTAATGATTTATGTTTTCTGTAATGGTAATATTATTAAAAAATTCAATAATTATGAAAAAAAATTCTTTGTCAAGAATCACTAAAACACGATCATCATCGATTTATCGTTCATGGATTATAACAAAAAATATCATGGAAAGAAATTATAACTTTATAAATATCAAGTAAAATATATCATAATACCTTTAATGATATATGTATGCTGAAAATTTTAACATGAATTAATATCATCATATTTTTCATGAAACTAGTTCAAAGCAATTAAGATTACTTACACTCGACATTGAAAATAGGTAATAACTAACTGTAATTAATATAAAGAATGATTATAAATAAATTTTATGAAAGGTTATAGATATGAAAAATGATTTTAAATGGATGATTAACATATATAAGTTTTTTATATAGGAGTTTATATTTAATTTCAACTCAGTAATAATTAAGGTAAGGGTTTTCTCGGTCTCAATTCTGATTATTTGAGACATAATACATTTTGTGCACAATGTTTTCCTTGTATTCTTCATTTACTACCCATGAATGTGACTTATAATAATTATTTTCATTTAATGGGATATAATAATTCAAATAATATTCCCTTATTCAAATTTATATTTATTCAATTGTTACCCCAGTAGTAATGATTTTTAGTAACTCAACTTTCTTTCATTGATTTCTGATGGTTCTCTTGAACTTATTTCTTATAATTTGGGTAAATTATACCATTTATTGTATTATGTGATATTATATTATTGTTTTGTGTGTATTTATATTTTTATTTCATAAATAATTGTTGAATATTTCTTACCTTATGGAGTATGTTTCCCATAAAGGACGTTGATAACACAAATATACTTTCTTTGAGTTAAAAAGTTTTATCTAAAAAAATGTTCTTACATGACTGGGTTCTCCAAACCTAATATTTTATTATATGTTATTTTATAATCCTCTTTTAGAAAATTAATATTTAATACAAATAAGGATTTATTATGCATTTTTTCAATGAGAGTTTTCAACAAAGGTATTTTCAAAGTATTAAAAAGATTCATTTCTTTTCATTATCAAATATTTTATCTATGTCTCTAAATTTCCTATTGAAAACTTCATGTAATTTTAAAGGATAAATTATTGGATATTATTTTTAAAAGTGAATGTTTTCAAAATATTTCACTTCAATGTTTTAAAAGTTACTTTTGAAAGTGACATGTATTTTTTTATTTTAAATTAATATTAAAAATGATTTCAAAATGTTTTTTTAAGTTTTCACCTCTATTTTACTTTTCCTATTAAAAATTATTTACACTAATGGGATTTATATTACATGAATTATCATTTAAGAAATAAATAATTATAATTTTTGTTATTTAACACTTGGTATCAAACAATTTGATTCTTGATCCCTTCTTGTGTGATACTGTTTGAAAAATTCTTTTGCGATGATGTTTTTCATCTATGCTAACATCCTTATGAGTTTCCATTGTTACACTAGGAAAATATTATTTTGAAAATATCAACCTTATTTATCTAGATGGTATATGAAATTTTCAGTTTTATCATAAGAATTATCCATTATTACTTTTTTTCTTTCATATCCATATATTATCTATAGGAATGGTTTTTCTTCCGATACATTTCCTATGTGTATGCTTTTTATTTCCTTCAATTTATTTAAGGGTGTTCAGATAAATTTCATATATTGATTTATTGGTTAAATATTGATAGTATATATACTTTTTCTTTTTATACGAACGGTTCTTGATTACTCAGGAAAGTTAATTATGTATTGTGTAGGACCCCAGGACACCCTGAGAGGGGAGGGGTGAATCAGGGTGTCAACTTTTTCTTCGTAAAGTTGTGGATCTTGTTCCCACGTTGGTAGGAACTACTTAAACCTATATGATGGATATGATTAGCAATGAAACATTCACATGCAAATAGATTACACAACATTTTTTACTTGGTTCACCACTAAGGGCTACGTCCAAGGAGCATACGCCGACAAGTTTTCGGTCATACCAAATTCCACTAATATTCACTAGTTGTGGATTACAATGGTTCAGGAATAGTCACTCTGTCCCAGGATCACTGCATTTACAAAAGTTCAAGGATAGCTCAATGCGTCCCTCAGGTCACTCCAATTGACTCCCCCTGGCTCACTGCCGTTGGTGAAGTCCCGCTCAGTTTATAGACGTGAAGGTCTCTTAAATAGTTTTGCATTGAAGTCTTTGTCTCCTGTTCAGCATGAGAATTTTCTTGCATCAGGGTTCAGAGTTGATGCTCTTTTCAGTTCAAACCTTCTTCGTTAGTGCAATGACTAATGCACTAGATCCTCTTGTCTTCGTTTTCCTGAATCACAACCACTGCTGTGATTACTCAATAAGTGAAGCTCAGTTTACTTGGAATCGTTAGAATCAGTTCTCCATGTATGCATGAGATCATGCATGTGTCATTTAGATTTCCTCTTTAATCTCACTTTTCACCGAAAGGTATCAGGCAATCTTCTAGCTTTCGTGCAACTCCAGAAAGACGGGCGTGCTTCAACAATATCTGGTAGTCTCCTCAAATCCTGGCGCGCAAGTCCAAACTGGCATGCAAGTGTCACCAAAGCACCTGCGTGACATTACCTTATGGAACTTCAAACCTGCATGACTCACTTCCTTTCTCTCCCAAATCACCTTGGGCGCACAACCATGAATCAGCGCATAACTTCTAAGAGCTGGTGCGCAAGTCTCTCCAAACCACTTGCGCGACCACTCACCACTTGCACGGCTCAACCACATACGAAACGAGAGCTCGAACAGTCTCTATGTCTTGAACCCCTATGGAAAATGAGGAGGGGTGGTCTAGTATTTATAGTCATTTGGTCAACCTGCGCGGCGGCGTGCAAGTCACCCCTCGGCGCGCAAGTCTCGGCACGCAGCTCATCCCCCCTAGCCTCTGTCGCGCAACTCACTTGTGCGACCCAACTAATACTTGTGATACCTTATTTCCTTTTCCATATTTTGAAGTTATGTTCTTGAAAACCAATAGGCGTGCATGTTTCCAATCTTTCTAGGAACTGGCGCGCAAGTCTCTTCGCGGCGCGCAGGTCACTTGCGCGACCTACCCAACACTTGCGCGACCCTCTTTCCTTTGCCATTTTTCTGTGTTCTAATCTTGAAAAACACTAGGCACTCAAGTTCCCTTTTCTTAAAGTACACGGCGCACAAGTCTCTTTTACAAAACTATATTTCTCCATTTGTCGATTTTCAGGCCCATAAATTTGGTAAACACTGGAAAACGGCGCCACCTTGTATCTGCTCTTTTTGTACCACCTCTAGATCATCCATTCCTTTGTCGACATTATTTAATCAAACATGGATCATTAACCATAGCCCTTGAACTCGACATGCCACCATTGAATCTCCTTTTTCAACAAATTTGTATGTCGTTTGTTTTCTTTGTCAACATGAACAATCACCTCAAAAACACTTCTTCTCGGTGATTTGTATCCTTCAACAACTCTTCTGCTTTCATCACAAGCTCCACTATCGTGATATGTATTCTTTGAAGGAACGAATTTAGAAACATCATCTTCTGTGACAATGTGATGTGCATGGCCATATCAGAGTTCCAATCCCCGCATGGCCATCTTAGAATTCCATTCACTTGCACGTTGTCTTCTTCTTCAACCATCATGATCTACTTCATGCCAAGCATATGATTCAATTTTTCAAGAAGTCTCTTGAATGGTTCTCATGAAATCATGAGTAATTGCATGGTCTTTATCAAAACCCATGGTTCTCATGCAATAATGAGGAATTTCATGGTCTTCATCAAAACCCATGGTTCTCATGCAATAATGAGGAATTGCATGGTCTTCATCAAAAACCCCATTATTCTTTAATCATACTCAGATGGATTACACCTCACATTCTTCATTGTTGTAAACAATGTGTCACCTTTGAAACATGTTCTTTGAACTTATGATCAGTACAAAAATCATCTGAATTTCCATTCCTCCACTTCATTGGAGTAATTCTTGATCTCCTTCATTTTGATCTTCATTGACAAATATTGATAACAAATACAACCTTATACACAAAGTGGTTTCAACATATTGTTTACTCGCTATCTCATATGATAAATGCATTGAACTTAAACAAGTGATGGGTAGGGGCTGACATTATATAATACCTTGATGAATAAAAAGGTATCATGATGTAAACATGTTTGTGTATCTTTTGTATGTATTACCAATTCAGTGATATTTCTTTACTATGGTCCTGAAGACAAGAATGATCTCTTGGATACATCCATTATGACAAGAATGATTTCTTGGTTGAGGCCTTGATAATAAGATGAAGATGTTTGGCATTATCCTTTACCATGAATTCTATTATTTTTATCTATGTTTTAATTTATTTTCATTTATATCCATGGATATATTATTCTCTCAGTTTCAATTGATTATGGAATTATGATAGTTACTAATTCCTGTTATAATATTTTTTGTTATGTTTATTCCATGATTACCTATAATGTATGTTTTCTTTCACTGAGAATTTGATATCACCCTTTCTTATGTTTAAATTTCCATGGTTTATAAAAGAAATTATTATACATTATATATCTAATAGGATAGCTTGTGTGGAGAATTTTTGGGAGATATTAAAGACTAGTTATGTCTTAACCGATTATTAGTATCATGGGGGTAAATTTCCATTTGATTTCTTTATTATTTAATGGGGTGTATTGAATATTTAAAGCTATAAAACTAAAAATATCTATGGGATGTAATAGATGAAATAATTATTATTTTTTTTAAATTGGGGGAGGTTATATCCAGGCTTTTACAGCTTGTATCAAACTGAGTATATAAAGTATGTGTTTATAGAACTAGGCTCGAGAGTGTGAGTATGGGGTACCATAGTTATATTAGATCTATGTTTATAAAAATTTGGAGTTTATTATTGTAAAACCCTAAGATTTTATGGTATGTATCTTTTTAAAGTAAATGTTTTCAATAACTTACATTGCATGTAACACCCATTTTAAAATAATGATGAAATATTATTATAACCTAGTTGTTAAATTAAAAGGAATGAATAATGTTAACAACATTATGAAATTTATATATTATATGTTCAATTTAAATTTTAACATTCATCTTATGTGTTTTATATACATGATATAAAAATAAATCAACTTTTACGCATAAAAAGAAATATTTTTCTAAAGGCAGTTTTGTCACCTTTTGATGGCGTACTTATTTTAAAACTGAATTGTGACACTTTTATAAATAATATTTGAAAAAATAAACATCATTTTTGAAATTTTAAATTCAAATTTTATTTTATTTTATTTTTGTTTTTTTATGATAAGTTTGATGTTTTGATGAATAGTAAAAAATAATGGATTTTAATTGAAAGCATCTTTTTCATTAAGATAATTTATAGTGTTAGATTATATTTTAGATTGGTTTAAAGTATTATTATATCAATTTTATTTCATTTCATCCAATTTATGTCATTGAAAATAATTTCACAATTATTTTGGATATAAAAACATTTCAATCATTTAAACATTTTCACTTTTATAACTCGTTTTCTCACCCCATCAAGATGATTAATTTTAAATTAATTTTATCCAAATATGTGTTTTTAATTTTAAAAAATGGATTAAATATTTTTAATTTTAGGGTCCAATTTTATTAAATAGTATTCTTTTATTTTTGAACAAAATGAATAGTAACTTTAGTAATTTGTATTTCCACAGTGAAGGGTAAATAGGGTAATTAAGGGTAAAAAATATTATAAATTTTCCCTAAAACTATTAATAATTTCATTTTATGAGTTATTATTGACCAAAATCATCCTTGGAAAAATTTTATGACCTCTAGGAGACACTTGGATGACTTTATTTCCTTTGTATTATTTTATTTTAAAGAAATGTCAAAGAAGACATACTAATGTTTTAATAACTATAACATTTTTCATATAGGGTTATTTAGGAGATTTATTAGAAAATAAATAGTCATTATAAATATAAAAGATTTATCTAAATCATGGTAATTTATTAATAATTTTTAAGGGATAAAATAATTACCTTAAATGTTGACATGATGTTGATGTATTAATTTTTTAATTGATAGAAATATCAAATAAATGATATTAAAAATATTAAAATAAATATAATTTAAAATAATTACTATTATCCATGGATTTTATATATTAATATGATATGTTAGTGATGTTTTATAAGAATTTATTCAAATTTATCTTATATTTATGATATTTTTAAAAATTCAAGTAATGAATAGTTTCAAAATTTACATTAATGATATTTTAAAATAAATAATATTTTATTAAATGATGTAAATTTTCTAAAATTATCAAGTATATAAAAATGATTATGATAAGGTTTAAAATTTTATAAATGATTCAATTATGATTCCTTTATAGTTTTATACTAACTATATTAACCTTCAAAGAGTAAAAACACATGTTGTCATGGTATGAGTTAAAGAGGTTAAGTAAGGGTTAAAACAAAAAGATAAGGATTATAATATAGTCAAAATATGTCTAGAAATTATTTTATGATGATATTTTGACCCATCCTCATATTATATTAAAAATTACGCATTTTTCAACCATTTTTTATTGAAGAATAATTTATATTAATTTAATATTTTGAGAGTTTCCAAAATTTCTCCTCACCACAATTATAAAATGGAACCTCTTCCCTTATTCACGCAACTTTGAGCCTTCTAACTCGACCAAACCCTGCTATTTTCTCTTCCCAATATCCTTATGCATGTTTTGTAGGTCCTTATATTTCAAAAAGACCTACCTAATGTAACACCCCAAGCTTCCACGATCTGTTTCTCTTTGAATAATATAATAGCTTGCATTGTACGCAGCTCCAAGTTCTAGCACAACACGACCAATCAAACTAGCCATTTAAAAAGGTAGGTATGAATATTAATACCCACTTTTTGAAATTTTATAAATTTTATTTTTCATAATGGACTTCATTTTTTGATTCGGAATATCAAAATTAGCTTAGGGTAAACTTTTGGTATTTTTATGAAAACTTTCAATTTTTGATGAATAGTGAAAAACACTACGTTATTATTTAAAAAACCGACTTTTTTTTAAATAATTATTTTTAAATTTAAATTTATTTTAAAGTCAAAATTCATACATAATACCTATAATAATCCAATGCAATTTATTAGATTCATTTTATAATAAAATTATATATATATATAATTTTATTGAACTTTTTAACGTCTTTTACCCACCTTCTAGGAACATTTGAAAATTTTCCTAAAACATAATTTTACCGCTTCTATGAATTGAATTTCAGAAATACGATAGACACAGTTGTCATCAGTAAGTAAAATATGGTTGAATATGATGAAAATAATTTTTGGTGAATAGTAACTTTTGAATTTTATTTACCATGGTTAAAAGTAAATAGGTTAATTATAGTTAAAAAAAATATTATAATTACTCCAAAACATGTCCAAATTCTATTAGATAAGTTTTTTTAGACCAAAATCAACCTTAGGAAAAAAATGTGATCCTTTTCATCCACTTGGATTAGATTAGGACATTTATTATATTTTTTTAAAGAAGAGTTAAAAGTGTTAAATTCAAAATTTCATAACTAAAACATTTTTAATATAAGCTTACACATAAGATAAATTCAGATAAAAATATTCATTATAAATATAAAACTATTTCCTACATCATGAAATTTTATTTATAATTTTTATACATTAAATAATTAATTTTATTTATGACACAATGATGATGCATTAATTTCCTTATTAATGAATGATTAGAATAATTGATGTTATAAATATTAAAATAAATGTAAATTGAAACTTTTGATGTCATCCATCAGTTTTATAGTTTAATATGACATTTTATGATTCATTAAATGTATTTTTCTCTATGTAATAAAGTTTTTATGACTTTCACAAAATCAAAATATTAAATTGTGTAAAAATTGACATAAATGAGTTTTTAAAAAAAATACTATTTTATTAAATGATATAATATTCCTAAAAATATAATATTTTTGGTAAAAGTAATCCTATAATGTTATATATTTCATTAATTAACTACTTTAGATTTTTTTAGTATTTTATAATAACTATATTAACCATGTAATATAAAAATACAAGAAGACAGGGTAAAAGTTAAACTATTTAACTAAGAGTAAAATCTGAAAAATAAGGTCAATATGGTGACCTAAACTTGTCTAAAACCTATTGTTTGAGAGTATTTAGACCCATAAACACATTATCCTTGAAATAAATCCATTTTGGAGCTATTATAAATCGAAAATGATTTTATAATAAATTAATATTTCATTCTCTTCCTAAAGTGCCCCTCACCTCTCTTATAAAAGGGTACTTCCCCTTCTCTCAAATTTACACCTCCAAATCCATTTTTCTCGGCCAAACCCTGATAAAATATCCTCCCAAATACCCTAACATAAACCTAGATACCTTATGTTGATCATAAATCTAACCTAAGGAGCCCTTTTGTTCAAATCAAAAGGAAGAACCCAAAGAAGAGATAATTATTCCATCACCTCTTTCAATGTTATTTTCTTCTTCCACTTCATCTTTATTTTTTGTTTCCATAGTAAAATAATAACTAAAATACCTTCTACATAATTAGATTTTATTATAAATATGGTACAACCATATTCATTATTCTATCCATCCTATGAATGACAAAGTTATAATACGTGTGTACGTACGACTTACCATCTCCACGTTGTGGTGTAGTATGTTATTCAACACTTAATTATTTGGATAAGTATAATAATGAGTATAATTGATGTAAATAATAAATATAACATGTTAATGATTATGTGTATGTAATATACCATCCAATTATATACTATTTCACCATCAATAGAATGATATTGTCGCTCGTGTGTATGTATGGATTACCGTCTCCATGATGCGATGAGATTTCATTCCCCATCATAACCATTTAAGAATAATTTTCATTTTATGATTAAAAATAATATTTAAGAACTTAATATAATTATGGATATGAATAAAATAAATCCTACCCATAATGAACATGACTTACATAACAAAACATATGAAGGAAAATGAATCAGTTAACATTCAAAACAATGATACTATTGAAATAGTATTAACAAAGAAATATTAGAGGATCATATATGATATAATATTAATGTATGTGGTTCTTTTGTAATTTAATTACATTTATTTGAACATTATACAAGAGGTTAACGTACCCTCGACTATGGAAAATTACAAGGTAAGGTTTAATTTTACAATCTCTTTATTATCCAAGGTTGTTTATATGTGAGTATCTACAAAGACTTCTTTATCATCAACATCAGTGTTTCTTAAAAATGTAATTCAAAACATTTTTACTATTTACTATATTATGGGTTAAATTCATTTATACCCTTGTTTTAATTTTTATAAAATGTTTTGAAGTGATTCTTTCCATCGTTTTCCAAACAAGGTACATTATGACATTTTTGACAAATTAAGGAAAAAATTATTTTTTAACTTATATAGTGGGTGCGGCTATTTTTTTCCATTATAACACCTTATAAGATTTCCTTACAAGCTTATAAGAATATTTTCAAAATAAATTTTTTATTTAATTTTAAATGATTTCAAAGTGGAAAGATATATTTCACTCAAATAGTTTTTGAACCGATTTCATTTATGTTAACATCCTTTGTTGGATTTTAGGCTTGTTTGAAGTTGATTTATTTTGATACAATCTTCCATATTGTATTGAAGGTTTTGTGATATGTTTGAATGTGGATGTGTTATTTTTATACCATTCATGGTTTATAGTTAAATAATTAACATTTCGTATGATTTTTTTAATATGAATGTTTATGTTATGTTTTAACATTTTCATATGAGGAATGCATTGGACGTAGTAAGTGAAGGGCGGGGCCCATTATAGCCCCTCGATGCATCGGTAGGTTTCATGAGACAAACTAGTGTCTTGGCACATGTTCTTGACAATATTCTTACTTGTAGTCTTGGCATGAGGCCTTGACTATGTGGTTATGATTTTCGGCATTATGCATTCCATCATTATGAAATTAGCTATTTATATTACATGTGATTATTCTACTAGTAGAATATCCATGTGAATATGTAAATAGAATTATCTTATTTATCTTTTCCATATTATGCTGAATTTTAAGTTTAAAAGGCTTGTGTTTTATTCTTATACATTTCCTTAAATGTTTATGCTTATTTATGAGAGTTTTTGCTATGTTGTTATCCTTAATGATCATCTGAGTTCACCCCTTTCTTATGTTTTATTTTTTCCAGGATGTGAAGAAGTATATTATGATTTACCTACAGGGGTATGAGTGTGTCTAAATGAGTCACAATGTTGTTTTTTCATTTCATAATGTAATTTAAAACTTATGTATGTATCTAGTACTTCCAAGGCTACTAAACCGATCAGTCTTTTGGGACATGATCTCTTGTGATCATGACAATGTTATGTAATAATTCACCGAATCTGGGTAACTAGGTTTGGGGTGTTACATTTGGTATCATAGAAAGTTTAGTACAAACCTTGTAAACTGTATTTAGATAAAATATGATTAGAGAACATTAACCTATGACAGACATTGAACATTAGTATGGAAGAACATCCAAAAATTTTGGTAATGTAAATATTGTGTGGTTTTTCCAAGAAATATATCCCTATCTAGATACTACAAGTGTATATGGTTCTAGAATATATGTACCTAGGAGTGAAAACATTGATAAGGATTTTTGGGCTTCACCTAGGGTATCCTGGTACACGACAGCAGGCCTTACTGCGCACCTGGTTTGACACTCCCAGGGGATATGCTAGGTTAATTAAAATTTTATTTACAAACCATTATGAATAATTTATGAGTAAATATGTCCCCAAAAAAAATTATGATTATGTATTACATGCATAAACTGTTCAATTTATGTTAAGTATTTTACAAGTTTGGAATTATGCATTTTGATTCATAAACTAACCTCGTGTATGCCATTTTTTAGAAATGGAGCCTAGTAGAAGTAATGGAAACTATATCAATGAAAGTCACCCATATAAGTATTTCTCTCCTACTCAAGATAATTATGGTGGAGCCGGTGATGCAACTGGTGCTAAACAGCTTATAACCATATTAGGACAACTCACTCAGGTCATGAATAATAACCTTACTCGTATGAAGCACCCTGATCCAAAACATGGCGGACCAATGTTAGAAATATTTACTAGTAAAAAACCACCAACATTAAATGCGAATACAGATCCATTTTTAAGTGAGCAATGGATATGTTCCTTAGAGAAAATATTTCATCCTTTGGGGAGTAGCGAAAGGGAAAAAGTTGTCATGGTAGTTTATCACCTCACATAATATACAGATCAATGGTGGTCATTAATTCAAAACAAAAATGAGGATTAAGAAGTATCAAATATGGAATTAAGGGAGTGTAAAGAGATTTTCTTAGAAAAAATACTTTCCTCATCAACATTGAGTGGATATGGAAAGGCAATTTCTGAGTTTGAGTCAAAAGGAGGATAAGAATGTCACAATGTATGAGGCTTACATTACAAGGTTATAAAGGCATGCTAAAGATTGTATACATAACCCAAGAAGTAAGATTGATTGATTATTTGATGGTTTAAAACCATTTCTATGACGAGCATTAGTTTCACAATCCTTCTCATTGTATGAAGATATAGTCTCATGTGATATCATGACAGAAAAATAATTCTCTAAGTCTTATGACTTTAAAGTGAAGCAAGAGAAGAAGAGATCTACTAAACACTCTAGAAAATGAAATAAGGGGAAGAATGGAAAAGTTGAATTTCCATCCTACAGTAATTATTGGAAGAAAAATCCTGGTGCATGACTAAAGGGGATGGGAGTTTGTTACAAGTGTGGAGAAAAGGGCCACTAATCTCATGATTTCAAGGGGAAGAAAGAGTATATCAATGTAGAATTATATAATATTAAATAAATGGGGTATTATTAAAATTAATGTCCTAATAATCAAGGAAACTTACCCCAGAAAAGGGAAAGGGATAAAGGACAAGCTTATACGATCACTACTGATGAGGTCGAAGTTCTTAATGATGTAGTGGTAGGTACTTTTATCATTTCCTAAAAATTAGCCAATACTTTATTTGATTTTGGATCATAGATTTCTTTCACATCTTCCTAGTTTTCCAAGAAAATTAGATATTTTCAATTTGACTTATGAAGGTTATTGTCAATAAAAACTCCGAAGTGAAGTATCATTGAAACAAAGTTTTGTCAACCAGTTACCATTATGGCATAAAAACATGATTTATCTACTGATATTATTGTCATACCCATGATTGAATTTGATATAATCCTAGGTATAGATTTTCTTTCGGACCATGATGTGAAAATTTATTGTAAGAATAAAGAGGTTAAATTTTTTTATGATGATAAGGAATCCCTTATCTTTAGAGCAGAAACATCACCATCTGATTCTCATCTAGATCCACCCCCATTAGCTCTACTAAATTCAATTATTGGGGACTAAGGGAGTGAAATAACTAGGGGTGAGGAAAGGAATGTTGAAATAGTGGATGTAACTATTGTGAAAGAATATTTTGATGTGTTTCTAGAGGATTTACCTGGACATCCTCTAGAACAAGAAATTGAGTTTTCCATTGACTCAATTTCTGGTTCAAGGACCATTTCAAATAACCCTTATAGAATGGCCACTATGGAATTAGTGGAACTAAATAAACAACTAGATGAATTGAGTAATAAATCATTTATTCACCCTAGTGTTTCTCTATGGGGAGCACCTGTTCTTTTTATTAAGAAGAAAGGTGGATCTATGAGGTTGTGCATTGACTACAGGGAGATCAATTCTATAACAATAAAGAACAAGTATCCCCTACCTCGTATCAATGATTTATTTGATCAAATTCATGGTGATAAATATTTTTCAAAGATTGACCTTCGATCTGGATATCATCAGTTGTCGCATGAATAAGGAGGACATTCCAAAGACATAATTTTGAACCAGGTATGGAAATTGCGGGTTTACAGTAATGCCTTTTGGACTGACTAATGCACCCTCTATTTTCATGGATCTATTGAATATAGTTTTCAAGTAATATCTTGATGAATTTGTAGTATTATTTATTGATGATATCTTTGTATACTCCAAAAGCTATTAAGATCATGAAAATCACTTTCACATTATTCAGAAGTCTCTTAGAAGAAATGAATTATAAGGGAATTTTAGCAAGTTTGAATTCTGGCTTTAGGAAAAAAAATTATTGGCCATATTGTCTCTAAGGATGGAATCTCTGTTGATCCTTCTAAGATAAGGGAAATCAAAGAATTTCCAGCACCAATGAGTATAAATAAGGTACACAGTTTTACTGGTATAGCAGGTTACTATCGGCATTTTGGCCAGAATTTTGCCCAATTGGATAACCCATTAACCAAGCTCACATGTAAAGGGGTCAAATTTGTTTGGAAAAAAGAGTGTGAAGAATGTTTTTAAGAATTTAATAGAATATTAGTCAATGATTTTGTCTTGAATCTTCCATCGAGGAATGATGGGTTTGTTATTTATAGTGATGCATCAAAGAAAGGACTTGGTTGTGTCCTTATGCAGAATGATAGAGCTACTGACTATGAATCATGGTAGCTAAAAATTCATGAACAAAACTATCCCTCTCGTGATCTTGAGTTAGAATCAATAATATTTGCTTTGAAGATATGGAGACACTATCTCTATAGTGACAAATTTGAGATATATACTAATCACAAGAGTTTGAAGTATATTTTCTCAAAGAAAGAACTCCACATAAGGAAAAGGCGATGGTTGAACTACTCAAGTATTATGATTGAACTATACACTACCACCTAGGGAAGGAAAATTAGGTGAAAAATGCATTGAGTAGAAAGTATCATGGAGTTCTGAACAAGATGAGAGTTTAAAGGGATCATATGTTCATGGATATAGTAATGATGGATATGGGAATAATCATGGAAGGTGAAACATTGATACTTTTTTAAAGGTTGGGGCTGAAGCCTCATTTATTATTAAAGAAAAGCAAAGACCTCTTTAACTAGGTAGAGGGAGACCCATTACATAGCCCGAAGGCCTAGTGGGCATTTATCCCATTACATGGCCCGTAGAGATTTGAAGGAACATTTTTGTTGGGACAACATAAAGAGGGATATTGCTGATTATGTGTTAATATTCATGGTTTTTTAGCAGGTGAAGGATGGAAGACAACATCCTTGATGAGTCATGAATTTTCTTCCCATACCTAAGTAGAAATGGGATGATATTATGATGGACTTTGTTATGGGGATACCAAAGACTCCTTGAAGGAATGATGCAATATGGGTCATTTTTTATCATCTTACCAAGTCAGCACATTTTACTGCTACAAGAGAAAATTACCACTTGAAAGTTTAGTAATACTATATATTAACCAAGATGTAAGACTTCATGGTGTACCCCTATTGATTGTTTCTGATCGTGATCCCCGTTTTACATCAAGATTCTAGAAAAGTCTTTATAAATCCTTGGATACTGAACTTCATTTGAGCACTTCCTACAACCCTCAAACTGATGGAAAATCAGAGTGGACTATTCAAACCTTAGAAGACATGTTTATATCTCTCTCACTTGACTTTAAAGGTATGTGGGATCAGTATTTAGCTCTGGTATAATTTTCCTATAACAATAGCTTCCATTCAAGTATTTAGATGGCACCATATTCTGCGTTATATGGTAATAGATGTCGCACACCAACTTGTTGGTATGATGTTAGTGAAAGAAAACTCATAGGGCTATACATTGTTAAGGAAACAATAAAAAAGGTGAAGATTATCCAAATCCACATCAAATCAGCTCAAAGTAGGAAAAATAGCTATACCGATAACTGAAGGAAGGATTTGTAATTTCAAGTTGGAGATCATGTTTTCTTGAATGTATCTCCATGGAAGGGTGTTATATGATTTGGTAAGAAGGGTAAATTAAGTCCCAGGTACATCGGACCTTTCAAAATTCTAGAACGAATTGGAGTTATAGCTTACCGTTTGGAAATGTTGTCAAGTCTCTCCAAAGTTAATGATGTGATCCACGTATCACTGTTGAAAAAATACATGTTTAACCCAATGCATGTACACACCTATGAAGAAATAGAGCTAGAACCCAATCTGTATTATTGTGAAGATCCTATAAAGATTATTGATATTAGATAACAAGTTTTGAGAAACTAGACAACTCGTCTGGTAAAATTTCTTTGGAGAAACCATAAAATAGAAGAGGTGACGTGGGAAATAGAAGAACTTATAATGAAGAACCACCCAAATATTTTTATGCAGTAATATTTTAGAAATTTCAAGGAAAACATTATTTGAAGGATGGAATAATGTAACACCTCAAGCTTCCATGGTTCACTTCTCTTTGAATAATACAATAGCTTGCTTTATACAAGGCTCTGAGTTCAGCACACCACGACAAATCAAACTAGTCATTTTAAAAGGTAGTTATGAATAGTAATACCCAATTTTTGAAATTTTATAAATTTTATTTTTTAAAATGGTATTCATTTTTGAATTTTTAGTATAAAAATTATCTTAGGGTGAATTTTTGGTATTTTTCTGAAAAGTTTCAGTTTTTTGATGAATAGTGAAAAACACTGCGTTATTGTTTAAAAATGACTTTTTATTTAAATAATTATTTTTAAATTTAAATTTATTTGAAATTTAAAATAGATACATAATACCTATATTAATCCAATTTAATTTATTATATTCATTTTATAATAAGATTAGATATATAAAATTTTATTGAACTTTTTAATGTCCTTTACCCACCTTCTAGGAACATTTTCAAATTTGCATAAAACATAATTTTATCACTTCTGTGAATTGAATTTAAAAAATATAATAGACATGATTTTAATCAATAAGTAAAATTTTGTTCAATAGGATGAAAAATAATTTTTGGGGAATATTAACTTTAAAATTTTATTTATCACGGTTAAAAGTAAATAGGGTAATTAATGGTAAAAATAATATTATAATTACATCAAAACGTATCCTAATTCTATTGGATAAGTTTTTTTTAGACCAAAATAAACCTTAGGACAAAAATATGATCTTTTTTATCCACTTGTATTACATTAGGACATTTAATCTATTTTATTTAAAGAAGAGTTAAAAGTGTTAAATTCAAAGATTAATAACTAAACCATTTTTAATATAGGATTACGCAAAAGATAAATTCGACTATAAATATTCATTAGAAAGATAAAAATATTTCCAAAATCATGGTAGTTTTTTAAAATTTTATACATTAAATAATTAAATCTATTTATGACACAATGATGATGTATTAATTACCTTATTAATGAAAGATTAAAATAATTGATGTTATAAATATAAAAATAAATGTAAATTGAAACTTTTGATGCCATACAATAATTTTATATTTTAATATGACATTTTAGGGTTGATTAAATTTATTTTCCTCAATTTAATAAAGTTCTTATGACTTTCACAGAATCAAAATATTAAATTGTGTCAAAATTGACATAAATGAGTTTTTAAAACAAATACTATTTTATTAAATGATATATTATTTTTAAAATATAATATTATGAAAAAATGACTTATATAATTTTATATATGTTATTAATTAACCACTTGAGGTTTTATTGGTATTTTATATTAACTATATTAACCATGTGATATAAAAATACAAGAAGACATGGTAAAAGTTAAATTATTTAACTAAGAGTGAAATCTAAAAGATAAGTTAAATATGGTGACCTAAACTTGTCTAAAACCTATTGGTTGAGAGGATTTAGAACCATACCAATCTTACACTTAAAATAAATCTATTTTGAGCTTTTATAAACCGAATATGATTTTATAATAAATTAATATTTCAAGCTCTTCCTAAAGTGCCCTTCACCTCTCTTCTAAAGGGTACTTCCCCTTCTCTCAAATTTACACCTCCAAATCCATTTGACTCATCCAAACACTGATAAAATATCCTCCCAACTACCCTCACTTCAACCTATATATCTTATTTTGATCATAAATCCAATCTAAGTAGCCCTTTTGTTCAAATCAGAAGGAAGCACCCGAAGAAGAGGTAATTATTTCATCACCTCTTTCAAAGTTATTTTCTTATTCCGCTTCTTATTTCTTTGTTGTTTCCATAATAAAATAATAAATCTAGTATATTATACATACATATATGTTATTATAAATATGGTACAACCATATTCATTATTCAATCCATCCTATGAATGACAAAGTCACGAAACGTGCGTACATACGGCTTACCATCTCCACGTCGTGGTGTAGTTTGTTATTCAATACTTGATTATTTGGATGGGTATAATTGTAACATCCCAAGTAAGTAATGAATAATAGATATTTTTATCTATGTCTAATAATGAATTATATAGTGTTTTAGAGGCTTAAAATGAGAATAAATCCAATCTTAAGCATGGAATACACTAATATTTTTAAAAGATTGTTTTACTTCCTTTTTGATGGCAAACGATTTTTAAATCAAACTTTTGACAATTTTATAAGATCTATTTGTCAAAATAAACTTATTATTTATGATTGGGACATTGAAATTTTCATTGGATAAATTTTTGGTATTTTTCTGACAATGTTTATTTTTTTAATGAATAGTGAAAAATACTGCATTTTACATCAAAACTGCTTTTTCATCTAATTTAATTATATGGTTATATTATCTTTTGAATTGTTTTTAAAGTTAAATTAGAATATGTTTTTACCATTTAATCCAATAGTGTTCGTTAGAATTAATTTCACTTTGAAATTGGACTTAAACTAGTGTCAATCTTTTGATACTTATTGTTTCATAAAAAACACGCTGTTTGCTCTAACAGCGGGAACTAATTATTAAATTAATTAATGCAACTTATATGTTTTGAATTTTGTAAAATAGACATCATTTTTTAATTCAGAATATCAAATATATCTTAGGGTGAAGTTTTGGTATTTTTCTGAAAAACTTCAATTTTTGATGAATAGTGAAACCACTAAGTGGTACTTAAAAAAACTGATTTTTCATTTAAATGAAACTTTACCACTTCTGTGTTTTGAATTTCAAAAATCCGACATACATGGTTTTCATTAAGAAGTAAAATTTGGTTCAATAGGATTAAAATAATTTTTTGGTGAATAATAACTTTTATGTTTTTAATCGCAATTAGAGGTAATTAGTGTGGTTTAAGGTAAAAATAATGTTTTAATAATATGAAATGACCTATACACATTTCCTACCATTATTTGATGTGTCATGGAAGACCAAGACAATCCATGGGTCAACTTGGGGACCCCATGGAGCCACTTTGGTAGGAAAATTGCATTAATATCTTTTAATTTAATATTAAAGTAAAAATGACACAAACATGAGTTGTTTTACTAAAAAAAAATTTACATGGGGTTATACAAGTCATATTTTTTACTATATATAGTCATTGGAAATATATAAATATTTACTACATCATAGTATTTTTTTTTATAATTTTTAGACATTAAATAAATTAAAGTATTTATGACATCATGATGATGCATAGATTACCTCAATATTTAACGATTTAAATAAAATGAAAAGATAATGTAAAATCTAAGAACTACACTTGTCAAAAACCTATTGGGTTGGTATATTGTGAAACCTTATCACCTTATCCTCGAATTATATCAATGTGGGACCTTTTAAATCCGAAACTCATTTTAAAATAAAGTAACATTTCTTTACTTTCCAAGAGTGCCCCTCCTCTCCTCTTATAAATGGCCCCCACCTCTACCACCTTACCCACACATCCAAAGACTTTGGCTCGGCCAACCCCTTCCCATTTTGTCTCTCCATATCCCTCTCTAACTCTTAGAAGCATAACTTTGGGTAGAAGTCTTCCCAAGGAAGCCTTTGAGCTCAAATCAAAAAGAGTTGCCCGATTTAAAGGTAGTGTCTTCTATTGTGTTTTTATGTTTTATTTTTCTTCTCCAACCCCCTAAAATATTTTTATTCATTTCTTTTGTAACAACACCAATATCTAACATATACTAGGATGTTGTTATAAGAATTATTCGAGCTAAACTTACACACACCTACATCTAATGGTTAAAGAACATACTGTTTCCGTGGATAGTGAATTTCTGCCTCACGAAACGATGATTGTTCAATATTCTTTTAACACCTTCAAATGTCGCCATTAATATGACACTATATTTATATATGATATATAATATTTTTATGTTTTACTTAAGCTTATGTATTTTTCATTTATGGAATACCTTTATTTCTTCCATTATGGGTATACGCGATATCTTCATTTTAGGAAGTGCGGACTACAGCCCCCTCAAAGTGATTTGATTCGTTAATACCATATGTGGTACGTATAAAGGATATATTTAATGATATTATATATGATACCATACTGGAATTAAAATACTATTATGTATCATTATGTTTTAATTCCATTAAATATGAAATATAAATGGAAGTAGCGTTCATGCGTACGTACGGCTTACCGTCTCCATGAACGGTGCATTTCATTTCTTACCTCTAAATGTTATGTAATATTATAAATGCATCAATGTACTGTATATATATGATATATATTATATCTACATCATGAATACAATTCTGGATATAATGGATATTTTACCCCATGAACAACTTGTAATTATAAAGAGTTTATTTTTGACTCAAGTACCAATGATTGTTAAAACGACCGTTATTAACTTAAATAATAACATAGTGTTCATGACATGGTAATAAGTGATATAAAAGGAATAATTAACTTGAAAAAGGTTCTTAAGCAAGTAGAAATTAACTCAAGTTTATTATTCAGGAGATTAAAGAACGATCGAGTCAAGTCGGACCCGAGGTAAGGGACTTCGTCTCAATCTCCATTCATTGAGCCATATTTTGTTTTAAACACAACCTTATTTTATACGTTGTATAAACCCCTTTGACTTTTACGTTTATCCAAAAAGAATCTTTTTTATATGAATCATTTTACTAAATGACAAAAGGGAATGTTTTTGTCGTACGTATGCGGAGACAATGACTTCTCCGCCGCCGTGACCATTATTTGAGTTTCAGCTTCCTCTACATGCCATACCTTCTTTTTAAAAGAAAAATAAATACCATGTTTTAATTTTCTTTTATTTTGGTATTTAAAATGGTTTTCATAATGTTTTTATATCAATGTGTTGTATTGATATCTTGTGATTGAAAGGTGGAAATGTTATGTTTCCTTTATGCATGTTTTATGTGATACGATTATATTGTGGTTCTTGGGAATTATTATGAAGACAGGTGGTTCCGTGATAAACTAAGGGCGAGTGAGCCTGATATAGCTCTCCAATGCATTGGGTAACGCAAAGGAGTTAAACGTTGAGGTTTCTCCGAAGAGATTTAGGGAATATACTGTGATGGGTATTCCAAACGTAACCAAGAGGGTTACTCCCTATGTAAGAATGTTATGAATGCCTCAAGTTACCTTTATGTCTTACGATTTCTATGTTTTATTCATGATTTGATGAGGTATGTTAAAGTGATTATGCTTTATGAGTAGAGTATGATTTCATTTATTTTTATGTATACATGTACTCATGTTTCCTTTCCATATTTTTATATCCCTTACTGAGCTTTTTATGCTCATCCCAAGTTTTTGAAATGTTTTTCACAGGTCAAGGGAAAAGTACATGATATGATGATTGTGTCAAGGAAGTGTCAAGAAAGAATCCATGTTTTATTTTAAATATGTTTCCGTTGATGGGGAAAAATGAATACTATCTTTTATGTAACCACTTTGTTTAAATGTGGAATGTAATGCAAGTTTTATTATCTAATTCTCTAAAACTCTAAACCTGAAAAGATCCTCAATGTGTAATCTTGTAATAACTCAATATTAAGTAAGGTTTAAGGTTTGGGCCTTATTGTTGGTATCAAAGGTCAGTTTAGATAACTTTAGGAGTTAGAATTCAATTAAATGATTACCCAAAAATATTTTTTTATGGTCAAATTGAAATGATATAGAATTTGAAGATTACCATGTTGCTTCATCTAAGACATGTTTTTTCAGAATGGTTTTCTGCAGAGGAAATAGGGAAGCAGTGCTAGGAAGGCATATAGAAGGAAATAACCTTCTGAATCAGCATCCTGATATGGTTGGAATTGGAACTGAACAGTTTGTTGCAGTAATGGAACAGTTGACTCAAGCGATAAATGGTGGTGGTATCCATGCACGAGATCAGCTAGATCAATCGCATAGGAACATGTCAGTGGTGGAACATTTCATGAGGCAACATCCCCCATCATTCATAGGATCATCTAACCCTGTGCTAGCTGAAGGGTGGATTAAAGCACTGGAGAATATTTTCGATGTCATGGGGTGTTCAGACAATCAAAAGGTTAGTCTTTCTATTTTCCGTTTGGAGGGTGAAGTAGATCAGTGGTGGTTGATGGTTAAAAATATCAGGGACGCTGATGAAATTGATTCTCTCGACTGGGATGAATTCAAAGGTATGTTTCTTGAGAAGTATTTTCCTAAGGCTGTTCGACTTAGGATGGAAAAATAATTCCTGGAATTGAGGCAAGAGGAAGACTCAGTGGCTGCATATGAAGAAAGGTTCGCTCGATTGGCAAGGTATGCTCCAAATTTTATCCGAGACCTTGATAGTAAAATCAATCGTTTTTACTCAGGATTAAAGCCAAAATATCGAAGGGCATTAGCTTATTGTGAGTTCAAAAGTTATGAAAAGCTTGTTCGATGTGCTAAGAAGGTGGAAATGGAGTTTTCCGATGATCAAGTGTTCTATAACAACCAACAGAAGAAGAGACCGAGGTGGCAGGATAAAGGAAAGAATTCTTCAAAAAAGTCTGATGGTAAGAAAACTAAGTTTCCAATTTGTGATAAATGTGGTAAAAGGCATGCTGGGGAATGTCTTCTGAATTCTAGAAAGTGCTACCGATGTGGTAAGATGGGACATAAGGCTCGTGATTTCACTGAAAAATATCAAGGTGAAGGTTAGACCAAATTTGATTTACAGTTAGTGAAATGTTTTAAGTGCATTGAGATGGGTCACTATGCAAACGAGTGTCTGAAAAAGAGCTTGAGTGATGGGAAGCATTTAGACTACAAGCAGAAAGGGGTGGTGAAATCCTTTGCAACTACTTCAGCAGATGTCGGGCCATCAAATGAAGTTGTATTAGGTACTTTGTTTGTTTTTTCAGATTATGTCAGTGTGTTGTTTGATTTGGGATCTACACATTCTTTCATCTCTGAAAACTTTTCTAGTAAAATGGGAATACCATCTCAAGAAATGACTCATGAACTTTTGGTAAAAACACCTAGGGGAAATGTTGAGGAAAAAATAATTTATAAGTATCTTCCTATCCTTATCTGTGGAAAGAACCTACTTGCAAACCTTATTGTTCTACCTCTAGTAGAGTTTGATGTTATTCTGGGTATGGATTGGCTCTCTATTTACCATGCTAAGATTGACTGTCGATCTAAAGAAGTTTTTTTTTTCAGAAAGAATTTCAGTTTGTGTACAAGAATGAACCCTTACATTTGATAACTTATCAAGAGGATGAGAAACTTGTAAAAGATGGAAATAAATGTTACCTTGCACATATTGTTGAAAACAAAGGAACTGTTCAGATTAATGATGTGCCAGTGGTAAATGAGTATCCTGATGTTTTTCCTGATGAGTTGCCTGGAATAATACCAGATCGGGAAGTTGAATTTACTGTTGACTTAGTTCCTGATGCTAATCCAATTTCAAAACCCCCTTATCTAATGGCTCAAATTGAACTTTTAGAGTTGAAGGATCAATTGCAAGATTTATTAGAGAAAGGTTTCATTCGACCTAGCACATCACCATGGGGTGCTCCTGTTTTATTTGTTAAAAAGAAAGATGGTTCTATGAGACTTTGCATTGATTATAGATCCTTGAATAACATCACTGTTAAGGACAAATATCATTTGCCTCATATCGATGATTTGTTTGATCAGCTCCAGGGATCTCAGTATTTTTCGAATATTGACTTGAGGTCAGGGTACCATCAGTTGAAAGTAAAATAAGCAGATGTTTCGAAGACCGCATTTCATACAAGATATGGCCATTATGAATTTTTAGTAATGCCTTTTGGGCTAACCAATGCACCTGTTGTATTCATGGACTTAATGAATAGAATTTTCCATGAGTTCTTGGATAAGTTTTTGGTGGTTTTCATTGATGATATTTTGGTGTTTTCTAAAAGTAAAGAGGAGCATGAAAGACATTTAAGGTTTATTTTTCAAACCTTAAAAGAAAAGAAATTGTATGGGAAATTTAGCAAGGGTGAGTTTTGGTTGTAACAAATTTATTTCCTTGGTCATATTGTTTCTAAAGATGGGATAACTGTTGATCTGGAAAAAAAAAATGGTTGTTGAAGAATGGCCAGGACCCACAAATGTAACTGAGATTCGTATCTTCCTTGGTTTGACAGGGTATTACTGAAGGTTTGTTAGAAATTTTTCATGGTTATCTAGTCCAATGATGAAGCTAACTCGTAAGGGTGTTAAGTTTATCTGGACAAAAGAATGTGATTATTGTTTTCAGGAACTGAAAAGAAGATTGGTGAATGCTCCAGTTTTTCCACTACCTTCCAGGAATGGTGAGTTTGTTATCTATAATGATGCTTCATTGAAAGGAATTGGTTGTGTCCTAATGCAGAATGATCAGGTAATTGCTTATGCTTTATTTCAGTTGAAAACTCATGAGGTAAATTACCCTACACATGATTTGGAATTAGCTGCTGTTGTTTTCACTTTAAAAATTTAGAGGCATCATTTGTATGGAGTAAAGTGTGAAATATATACCGATCACAAAAGTTTAAAGTATATATTCACTCAGAAAGAATTAAACATGAGACAGAGGAGATGGCTAGAATTAATCAAGGATTATGATGGTACAATTCATTACCATCCGGGAAAAGAAAATAAAATGGATGATGCTTTGAGTCGAAAAATTAATGAATAATTAACAATGTTGCGTTTGGAACATGATCCTTTGGTTAAGGATTTGATGAAATTTGGCATAGAAGTTTTTGGTTCGGGATATCCTTCTGTTTTGTTTCAGGTATCAGTGAAATCTTCTCTATCAGACAGAATCAAGCAAGCACAGAAGCAAGACAGTGAGTTGCAGAAAAAGGTAGAGCTGGTTCAGAAAGGTAAGTTGCCTGAATTCAACATTGATAATGATTGTGTTTTGAGATTTGGGAAGATATTGTGTGTGCCTTGTGATTCACAGTTGAAGAGAGAGTTGTTATGTGATGCTCATAGTTCTCCATTTTTAGTTCATCCTGGCAGTACTAAGATGTACAGAGATCTGTGGGAGTATTACTGGTGGGATGGAATAAAAAGAGATATTGCTGATTTTACTGTGAAGTGTTTGAAATGTCAATAGGTTAAAGCAGAGCGGCAGTTACCGAAAGGGATGGTTCAGCCTTTACCAGTTCCAGAGTGGAAATGAGAAAATATATCCAGGGACTTCATTGTGGGATTTCCGAATACACCTCGAGGTAATAATGCAATCTGGGTTATTGTTGATCGCTTGACTAAATCTGCTCATTTCCTTTCTATACGAGATACTTTTTCCCTAGATAAAATTTCCCATTTGTATCTTAAAGAGATAGTTAGGTTACATGGGGTTCCTCTCTCCATTGTATCTGACCGTGATCCCAGGTTCACTTCTAACTTTTGGAAAGGCCTCCAGAAGTCATTGGGTACTGAATTAAATTTTAGTACAGCTTTTCATCCTCAATCAGATGGGCAGTCAGAACGAACGATCCAGACTTTGGAAGATATGCTATGTGCTTTTTAGATAGATTATCAGGGAAGTTGGGACCAACATCTTTCTTTGGTTGAGTTTTCATATAATAACAGTTTTCATTCTAGTATACAGATGGCGCCATTTGAGGAATTATATGGGAAGCGGTGTCGAACTCCAGCTTTTTGGGATGAAGTGGGTGAAAGGAAGATGATGGGACCAGAATTGGTGGAAGAGTTGGTAGAAAAAGTTCAGTTGATACATAAACACATGATAACAGCTCAGAGCAGGCAGAAGAGTTATGCAGACAGTAGGAGGAAGGATCTATCTTTTGAGGTAGGTGATCATGTTTTTCTCAAAGTCTCACCATGGAAAAGTGTGATGCAATTTGGTAAGAAGGGAAAGATGATTCCAAGGTTCATCGAACCATATGAAATTCTGGAGAGAGTTGGATCAGTTGCTTACCGAGTGGCTTTACCTCCGAGTTCACTACTAGAAAATCTGGTTTTGGAGGCGGGGAACCTATAGCGGTCGCCATTTGGAAGCCGCTAATACTATCAACAGTGGCCGCCAAATGGCAGCTGCTGCAATTTTTCATAAAAAACCCCTATTTCCCCCCCCCCCCCTCCCTCCCCTCCCCGACCCCGCGACCCCCCCTTCCCCGATCCCCAGCGACCCTCCCCGACCCCCGGCGACCCCTCCCCGACCCCCGACGACCCTCCCCGACCCCCGACAACCCCTCCCCGACCCTCGGAGACCCCGACCCCGCCGGCGACCCTGACCCCCGTCGACCCTGACCCCCGACCCCCGACCTCCCAGCGACCCGACCCCTGGTGACCCGACCCCCCGGCGACCCCGACCCCCGGTGATCCCCACCCCCTTGCCTCCTTGCTGCGCCACCGGTAACCCCGGCAACCCCCACTGCCTTGCCTCCACGCTGCGCCCCGGTGACCCCGGCAACCCCCTGCTCGCGCTGCACCCCGACGACCCCCACTGCCTTGCCTCCGCGCTGCGCCCCCGTGACCCCGACACCCCCGCAACCCCGCGACCCGGCAACCCCCACCCCTTCCCGCGCTACACCTTTGGACAACCCCGCCACTGTCATCCCCTCGCGGCCCTGTTGCATCCCTCCGGAAAGTCCTCCTGCCTCTATTGGACCCTTCCGCTCCATTGTGCCCCGCCGTGTAGAACCCTCCATGCTTCATCCAACTGTTCCACTCCTTTCAAGTCCGGTCGTTGAACCTCTGTCGTCAAGTCACTGCGCTGTCATGGATCCGCAATCGAGTCAGACCCCGTTAACCGCGGTCGAGTCCTCCGCAGGTAATTTTTTTTTATCCAAATTTGGTTTTTAAATTTTAATGATATGTGTTTTTTTAGAATTTAAATAATATATTTCACTTTTGATTTATATTAATGAGTTATATATGTATAAAAATTGCTTGATTTAACTATAATTTCTTTTAATGTAGGTATGTCATAGGGTGGTCACAGTGGTTCACCTGATGTTGTTGGTATGTATGTTTTCATTTTTATAAATTAATTGATTGCAATTTTTTGTTTATATTTCCCTAACTATTTCTAATCATTAATTTATATTGTAATTGAATTATGAATTTATGTTTATCAGGATCTACTGCTTGTTCCAGCAGACGCAGGGTTCCTGGTAGAGGGGTTCGATCCTGGAACTCTGGAGCCTGATTGGATTTGTTATTTGACGACACATTTCATCCAGTTGGAGATGGTGCTACTGCATTGAGTCGTCAGTTTGGGCATATGATACGAGACTCACACAGATTCCCTCTGACGACTCGTGACTATAGTTATTTCCCTCAGGATACGATGGACAGATTATGGAGGGAGGTTCAGGTAAATGCAATGTCAAATTTTTCATGATATTGTTATTATTAGTGTCCCATTTACTGACAATATTTTTAACAGGATAATTTGACATCCTGTCCAGATGAGTTTCGGGCTGTTTTTATGTCCAAATGCCGAAAATTATGGAAGGATTACAATTCAAGGGTGAAGAGAGATCACTGGACACCATTTGCGGGTTTGCCAGACATTCTACAGCGAGTCCCTCCGGGCATTCTTCCTGCGCAGTGGTAGGATTTGTTTGCGTTTTGGTCGAGTGAGGCAGCGATGGTAAGATTTATTACATTTAATCTATAAATGACTAATTTTTTGAAATTTCTATTACGTAAATACATTGAATGTAGGCCGAGTCTGCTCGTCATTCACATAATCGGGCGATGCAGTCCACGCCTTCCAGACTTGGCACTCGACATGTGTCACAGCTTAGACATGATGTAAGTTCAGAATTCACTATTTCATTCATATTTTAAAAATATTGTAATATAACATGGTGAACCCCTTTATTATAGTTACACCAACGCGGCGAGCCAATCGATCGGATGTCCATATGGATGAGGACTGGTAGGGCGGGTGATCCCGATGTTGCTGGTGTTATAGTAAGAAAATTATTTACTAATTAATAAATGTATTTTTTATTTTATATAAATTATTCATATTTGTTCATTGATTCATTATATTCTACAGGCTCAGTTTGACGCTCTGTTAGTAGAGTTTCCATAGGAGCAACGTCGTAGTATTGTGCGTAGAGATGAAATATTTTACCGTGTCGTGGGGCGTGACGGTCATGGTTATTCTTTGACTTATGGAGGTGGTGTCCGATGACGTGCAGTTGTTAGAGAAGATGTGATGGGTGCATGCAGAGAGTCAGGGATGCGCACACAGGCTAAGATAGATGCTTCCATGCAGGATATGCAGTGCAATTTTGATTCATAGTTTCAGCAGTTACGTGCAGAGTATGAGGAGAGGTTGTCATAGATGTCATCATGTATCGATGAAATGACGACGCAACAAGTGGCGCCATAGGTAAAAAATAAAACAAACCATAATCAGATTGAATTTTATTGATATGTTTAAGATACATAATATTGATATATATTTTAGGCTCTGAATACATCTGGTGGACATCACAGTGATATTGGTGATCCAGATGAGAATGAACCCCATGCATGAGGTAATTTAATTTGTCTTGATGAATTCTTTAGAATTTTTTATATCTTTGATGGATATAATTTTCCTTTTTTTACCTAGATTAGTTTGTTTTAATATTTGTGGATGACATCTTCGTGCACTCTAAGAGTGATTATGATCATACCCAACATCTTGACATTATACATATTTCACTTATTGACTATACTTCAAGCTATATATATGTCAGTTTTGTATTGATTATATAGGTATAGTTATTGGGTCAAATAATTTCAGAGGAAGGTGTGTCAGTGGATGGAGAGAAACTCCAGACAATTGTTTCTTGGTAGAAGCCCAAGAACTCTTTCAATATTTGTATCTTTTTAGGGTGAGTGAATTTTGACGTGCACGCGCAGACGGCACATCAATCGGACATGCGGTCTGCGCGGTAGGGCTCATTATGCGTTCTTTAAGTGATGCGCGCGCTTGATAAACGCGCGTGGGGGGGGTCCAAACGGGCCGAACGAAGTACGAATGGACTGAAATCGGACGACATCAAAGGGTGAGTGAATTCTGATGTGGTCGAGCAGACGGCACGTCAATCGGACGTGCGGTGTGCCCGTGGTGACCGGGAACGCCGTTCTGGTGTCATAAACGGCCAAAACGGGCGACTAACGGTCAAACTCATAGCGGACGACATCAGATTGACATGAAATCACAGGAAAACAATCCAATTATTATTCGCGATGTGCACGCATAGACGACACGTCAATCGGACCTGCGGTCTGCGTCGTAGGGCTCATTATGCGTTCTTTAAGTGTTGTGCGCGCTTGATAAACGCGCTTGGGGGGGGTCCAAACGGGCCGAATGAAGTCCGAATGGTCTGAAATCAGACAACATCAAAGGGTGAGTGAATTTTGATGTGGTCGAACAAAAGACATGTCAATCAGACGTGTCGTGTGCCCGCGGTGACCGGGAACACCGTTCTGGTGTCACAAACGGCCAAAACGGGCGTCTAACGGTCAAACTCATAGCGGACGACATCGGATTGACCTAAAATCACAGGACAACAATCCAATTATTATTCACGATGTGCACGCACAGACGGAACGTCAATCGGATGTGCGGTCTGCACCGTTGGGCTCATTATGCGTTCTTTAAGTGTTGCACGTGCGTGGGGGTCCAAACAGGCCGAACGAAGTCTGAATGGCCTTAAATCGGACGACATCAAAGGGTGAGTGAATTTTGATGTGGTCGAGCAGACGGCATGTCAATCGGACGTGCCGTGTGCCCGCGGTGACCGGGAACGCCGTTCTGGTGTCATAAACGGCCAAAACGGGTGTCTAACGGTCAAACTCATAGCGGACAACATCGGATTGACCTGAAATCATATTAAAACAATCCAATTATTATTCGCGATGTGCACGCGTAGACGACACATCAATCGGACGTGTGGTCTGCGCGGTAGGGCTCATTATGCGTTCTTTAAGTGTTGCGCACGCTTGATAAACGCGCGTGGGGGGGTCCAAATGGGCCGAACGAAGTATGAATGGCCTGAAATAGGACAAAATAAAAGGGTGAGTGAATTGTGATGTGGTCGAGCAGACGACACGTCAATCGGACATGCCGTGTGCCCGCGGTGACCGGGAACGCCGTTCTGGTGTCATAAACGGCCAAAACGGGCGTCTAATGGTCAAAATCATAGCGAACGACATCGGACTGACCTAAAATCACAGGACAACAATCCAATTATTATTCGCGACGTGCACGTGCAGACGGCACGTCAATCGGACATGCGGTCTGCACCGTAGGGCTCATTATGCGTTCATTAAGTGTTGTGCGCGCTTGATAAACGCGCGTGTGGGGGGGTCCAAACGGGCCGAATGAAGTCCGAATGGTCTAAAATCGGACGACATCAAAGGGTGAGTGAATTATTATGTGGTCGAGTAGACGACATGTCAATCGGACGTGCCATGTGCCCGCGGTGATCGGGAACGCCATTCTGGTGTCATAAACGGCCAAAACCGGTGTCTAACGGTCAAACTCATAGCGGACGACATCGGATTGACCTGAAATCGCAGGACAACAATCCAATTATTATTCTCGACGTGCACGCATAGACGGCACATCAATCGGACGTGCGGTCTGCGCCGTAGGGATCATTATATGTTCTTTAAGTGTTGCACACGCTTGATAAACGCGTGTGGGGGGTCCAAACGGGCCGAACGAAGTCCGAATGGCCTGAAATCGGACGACATCAATGGGTGAGTGAATTGTGATGTGGTCGAGCAGACGACATGTCAATCGGATGTGTCGTGTGCCCGCGGTGACCGGGAACGCCGTTCTGGTGTCATAAACGGCCAAAACGGGCGTCTAACAGTCAAACTCATAGCGGACGACATCGGATTGACCTGAAATCAGAGGAAAAAAATCCAATTATTATTCGAGACGTGCATGCGCAGACAGCACGTCAATCGGACGTGCGGTCTACGTGGTAGGGCTCATTATGCGTTCTTTAAGTGTTGTGCGCGCTTGATAAACGCGCGTGGGGGGTCCAAACGGGCCAAACAAAGTCTGAATGGCCTAAAATCGGACAACATCAAAGGGTGAGTGAATTGTGATGTTGTCGAGCAGACGAAACATCAATCGGACGTGCCGTGTGCCCGCGGTGACCGGGAACGCCGTTCTGGTGTCATAAACGGCCAAAACGGGCATCTAACGGTCAAACTCATAGCGGACGACATCGGATTGACCTGAAATCACAAGAAAACAATCCAATTATTATTCACGACGTGCACGCGCAGACATCATGTCAATCGGACGTGTGGTCTGCACTGTAGGGCTCATTATGCATTCTTTATGTGTTGTGCGCGGTTGATAAACGTGCGTGGGGGGTCCAAATGGGCCGAACGAAGTCCGAATGGTCTGAAATTGGACGACATCAAAGGGTGAGTGAATTGTGATGTGGTCGAGCAGACGACACGTCAATCGGACGTGCCGTGTGCCCGCGGTGACCGGGAACGCCGTTCTGGTGTCATAAACGGCCAAAATGGGCGTCTAACTGTCAAACTCATAGCGGACGACATCGGATTGACCTGAGATCATAGGACAACAATCCAATTATTATTCGCGACGTGCACGCACAGACGGCACGTCAATCGGACGTGCGGTCTACGCTGTAGGGCTCATTATGCGTTCTTTAAGTGTTGCACGTGCTTGATAAACGTGCGTGGGGGTCCAAACGGGCCGAAAGAAGTCTGAATGGCCTAAAATCGGATGACATCAAAGGGTGAGTGAATTGTGATGTGGTCAAGTAGACGGAACATCAATCGGAAGTTCCGTCTGCCCGCGGTGACCAGGAACGTCGTTCTGGTGTCATAAACGGCCAAAACGGGCGTCTAACGGTCAAACTCATAGCGGATGACATCAGATTGACCTAAAATCAGAGGAAAACAATCCAATTATTATTCGCGACGTGCACGTGCAGACGGAGCATCAATCGGACATGCGGTCTGCGTGGTAGGGCTCATTATGCGTTCTTTAAGTGTTGCGCGTGCTTGATAAATGCGTGTGGGGGGTCCAAATAGGCCGAATGAAGTCCGAATGGCCTGAAATCAGACAACATCAAAGGGTGAGTGAATTGTGATGTGGTCGAGCAGACGACATGTCAATCGGACGTGCCGTGTGCCCGCGGTGACCGGGAACGTCGTTCTGGTGTCATAAACGGCCAAAACAGGCGTCTAACGGTCAAACTCATAGCAGACGACATCGGATTGACCTGAAATCACAGGAAAACAATCCAATTATTATTCGAGACATGCACGCGCAGACGGCATGTCAATCAGACGCACAGTCTGCACTGTAGGGCACATTATGCGTTCTTTAAGTGTTGTAAGCGCTTGATAAACGCGGGTGGGGGGGTCCAAATGGGCCGAACGAAGTCCGAATGGCCTGAAATCGGAAAACATTAAAGGTTGAGTGAATTTTGATGTGGTCTAGTAGACGGAACATCAATCGGACGTGTCGTGTGCTCGCGGTGACTGGGAACGCCGTTCTGGTGTCATAAACGGCCAAAACGGGCTTCTAACGGTCAAACTCATAGCGGACGACATCGGATTGACCTGAAATCACAGGAAAACAAACCAATTATTATTCTCAATGTTCATGTATAGACGTAACGTCAATTGGACGTGCGGTCTGCATGGTAGGGCTCATTATGCATTCTTTAGGTGTTGCGCGCGCTTGATAAACGCGCGTGGGGGGGGGGGGGGTCCAAACGGGCCGAACGAAGTCCGAATGGCCTGAAATCGGACGACATCAAAGGGTGATTGAATTTTGATGTGGTAGAGCAGACGGCACATCAATCGGACGTGCCGTGTGCCCGCGGTGACCGGGAATGCCGTTCTGGTGTCATAAACGGCCAAAACGGGCGTCCAACGATCAAACTCATAGCGGAAGACATTGGATTGACCTGAAATCATAGGACAACAATCCAATTATTATTCGCGACGTGCACGCACAGAGGGCACGTCAATCGGACGTGCGGTCTGCGCGGTAGGACTCATTATGCGTTCTTTAAGTGTTGTGCGCGCTTGATAAACGCGCGTGGGGGGTCCAAACGGGCCGAACGATGTCCGAATGGCCTGAAATCGGACTATATCAAAGAATGAGTGAATTGTGATGTGGTCGAGAAGACGACACGTCAATCATACATGTTGTGTGCCCGCGGTGACCGGGAACGCCGTTCTGGTGTCATAAACGGCCAAAATGGGCGTCTAACGGTCAAACTCATAGCGGACGATATCGGATTGACCTGAAATCACAGGACAACAATCCAATTGTTATTCGCGACGTGCATGCATATACGGCTCGTCAATCGGACGTGCGGTCTGCGCGGTAAGGCTCATTATGCGTTCTTTAAGTGTTGTGCGCGCCTGATAAACGCGCGTGGGGGGGGTCCAAACGGGCCGAACGATGTCTGAATGGTCTGAAATCAGAAGACATCAAAGGGTGAGTGAATTGTGATGTGTTCGAGCAGACGACACGTCAATCAGACGTGTCGTGTGCCCGCGGTGACCGGGAACGCCGTTCTGGTGTCATAAATGGCCAAAACGTGCGTCTAACGGTCAAACTCATAGCGGACGACATCGGATTGACCTGAAATCATAGGAAAACAATCCAATTAGAACAATAGAATTAATTATTTTAAATTTTTAAAATGGTAATCAAAATTATAAATATTATTTTGAAAATCAAATACTTTAGATCTGTTACAGTAAGTTTGAAGTTAAATATTTGTTTTCTAGGTTTTATTCGGTACTAAGTTTGTTATTAAATTTTGTTATGCAGTTATATGTGATGATGGATGCAGATCCTGGAAGATGACAGACGGGATTTATTTGGGTATATTAATGTATAATTGATTTTTTTTTAAAAAAAATTAAAATTTAATAGCGGCCGCCAAATGGAGGTCGCTATAGGTGTCTCCATGGACACCTTTAGCAGCCGCCAATTGGCGGCCGCTAAAGCCCATCCTGGCTTGCCTACAGCGTCCGCCAAATGCCAGCCGCTGATAGTAACAGCGACGGGGAAAAATCAGTTGTCGTTTGGCGGACGCTAGGCGGCTGCTATAGGCCTTTAGAGACGGCCTTTGGCGGCCGCTAAAGTTCATTCTTGTACTAGTGGTTTATCTCACGTACACAATTTTTTTCATGTTTCGATGTTGAGAAAGTATATTCCAGATCCATCTCATGTTTTGAGTCCAGAGGTAGTTCAGCTGGAAGAGAACCTATCTTATGAGGAACAACCGGTCCAGATTCTTGACCACAGGGAGAAAGTGTTACGGAATAAGGTGATTCATCAGGTAAAGGTTTTGTGGAAGAACCACATGATTGAAGAGGCAACATGGGAATCTGAAAATTCAATAAGGGATAAATACCCCCACTTATTCGATAAGTAAATAAATTGTGGGGACACAATTTTCTAAAGGGGGGAAGGATGTAACATCCCAAGTAAGTAATGCATAATAGATATTTTTATCTATGTCTAATAATGAATTAGATAGTGTTTTAGAGGCTTAAAATGAGAATAAATCAAATCTTAAGCATGGAATACAGTAATATTTTTAAAAGATTGGTTTACTGCCTTTTTGATGGAAAACCATTTTTAAATCAAAATTTTGACAATTTTATAAGCTCTATTTTTCAAAATAAACTTATTATTTATGATTGGGACATTGAAATTTTCATTGGATAATTTTTTGGTATTTTTCTGACAATGTTCATTTTTTTAATGAATAGTGAAAAATACTGCATTTACATCAAAACTGCTTTTTCATCTAATTTAATTATATGGTTAGATTATCTTTTGAATTGGTTTTATATTTAAATTAGAATATATTTTTACCATTTAATCCAATAGTGGTCTTTGGAATTAATTTCACTTTGAAATTGGACTTAAACTTGTGTCAATCTTTTGATACTTATTATTTCATAAAAAACACGCTATTTGCTCTGACAGTGGGAATTAATTATTAAATTAATTAATGAAACTTATATGTTATTAATTTTGTAAAATAGACATAATTTTTGAATTCAGAATATCAAATATATCTTAGGGTGAAGTTTTGGTATTTTTCTGAAAAACTTCAATTTTTGATGAATAGTGAAACCACTAAGTGGTACTTAAAAAAAATGATTTTTCGTTTAAATGAAACTTTACCACTTCTGTGTTTTGAATTTCAAAAGTCCGACATACATGGTGGTCATTAAGATGTAAAATTTGGTTCAATGGCATTAAAATAATTTTTTGGTGAATAGTAACTTTTATGTTTTTAATCGCGATTAGAGGTAATTAGTGTAGTTTAAGGTAAAAATAATGTTTTAATATTATGAAATGACCTAGACACATTTCCTATCCTTATTGGATGTGTCATGGCCGACCAATATAATCCATGGGTCAACTTGGGGACCCCATGGATCCACTTTGGTAGGAAAATTACATTAATATGTTTTAATTTAATATTAAAGTAAAAATGACACAAACATGAGTTGTTTTACTAAAACAATTTTTACATGGGGTTATAAAAGTCATATTTTTGACTATAAATGATAATTGGAAAGCTAAAAATATTTCCTACATCATAGTTTTTTTTATATAATTTTTAGACATTAAATAAATTAAATTATTTATGACATCATGATGAAGCATCGATTACCTCAATATTTAACGATTTAAATAAAATGAAAAGATAATGTAAAATATAAGACCTACACTTGTCGAAAACCTATTGGTTGGGTATATTTCTAACCCTTATCACCGTATCCTCTAATTATATCAATTTTGTACCTTTTAAATTTGAAACTCATTTTAAAATAAAGTAACATTTCTTTACTTTCCAAGAGTGCCCCTCCTCTCCTCTTATAAAAGGTCCCCACCTCTACCACCTTACCCACACATCCAAAGCCTTTGGCTCGGCCAAACCCTGCCCATTATGTCTATCAACATCCCTATATAACTCTTAGAAGCCTCACTTTGGGCAGAAGTCTTTCCAAGGAAGCCTTTGAGCTCAAATCAAAAAGAGTTACCCGATTTAAAGGTAGTGTCTTCTATTGTGTTCTTATGTTTTATTTTGCTTCTACAACCCCCTAAACTCTTTTTATTCATTTCTTTTGTAACAACACTAGTATATTACATATACTAGGATGTTGTTATAAGTAGGATTCTAGCTACACTTACACACACCTACATATAATGGTTAAAGAACATACTGTTTCCGTGGATGGCGAATTTCTGCCTCGCGAAACGATGATTTTTCAATATTCTTTTAACACCTTCAAATGTGGACATTAATATGACACTATATTTATATATGATATATAATATGTTTATGTTTTACTTAAGCTTCTTTATTTTTCATTTATGGCATACCTTTATGGCTTCCATTATGGGTATACGCAATATCTTCATTTTAGGAAGTGCGGACTACCGCCCCCTCAAAGTGATTTGATTCATTAATACCATATGTGGTACGTATAAAGGATATATTTAATGATATTATATATGATACCATAATGGAATTATAATAATATTATGTATCATTGTTTTTTAATTCCATTAAATATGAAATAGAAATGGAAGTAGCGTTCACGCGTACATACAACTTACCGTCTCCATGAACGGTGCATTTCATTTCTTACCTCTAAATGTTATGTAATATTATAAATGCAAGAATGTACTGGATATATATGATATATATGATATCTACATCATGAATACAATTCTGGATATAATGGATATTTTACCCCATGAACAAATTGTAATTATAAAGAGTTTATTTTTTACTCAAGTACCAATGATCGTTAAAACGACCGTTATTAACTTAAATAATAACATAGTGTTCATGACATGGTAATAAGTGATATAAAAGGAATAATGAACTTAAAAAAGGTTCTTAATCAATTAGAAATTAACTCAATTTTATTATTCAGGAGATTAAAGAACGATCGAGTCAAGTCGGACCCGAGGTAAGGGACTTCGTCTCAATCTCCATTCATTGAGGCATATTTTGTTTTAAACACAACCTTCTTTTATACGGTGTATAAACCCCTTTGAATTTTACATTTATCCAAAAGGAATATTTTTTATAAGAAGTATTTTACTAAACGACAAAAGGGAATTTTTTTGTCGTATGTATGCGGCGACAATGACTTCTCCGCCGCCGTGAACATTATTTGAGTTTCGACTTCCTCTACAAGCCATACCTTCTTTTTAAAAGAAAAATAAATATCATGTTATACTTTTCTTTTATTTTGGTATTGAAAATGGTTTTCATAATGTTTTTATATCAATATGTTGTATTGATATCTTGTGATTGAAAGGTGGAAATGTTATGTTTCCTTTATGCGTGTTTTATGTGATACGATTATGTTGTGGTTCTTGGGCATTATTATGAAGATGGGTGGTTCCGTGATAAACTAAGGGTAGGTGAGACCGATATAGATCTCCAATGCATTGGGTAACACGAAGGAGTTAACCATTGATGTTTCTCTGAAGAGATTTAGGGAATATACTGTGATGGGTATTCCAAACGTAACCAAGAGGGTTACTCCCTACGTAAGAATGTTATGAATGCCTCAAGTTACCTTTATGTCTTATGATTTCTATGTTTTATTCATGATTTGATGAGGTATGTTAAAGTGCTTATGTTTTATGAGTAGAGTATGATTTCATTGATTCTTATGTATACATGTACTCATGTTTCCTTTCCATATTTTTATATCCCTTACTGAGCTTTTTATGCTCATCCCATGTTTTTGAAATGTTTTTCACAGGTCAAGGGAAAGGTACATGATATGATGATAGTGTCAAGGAAGTGTCAAGAAAGAATCCATGATTTATTTTAAATATGTTTCTGTTGATGGGGAAAACGAATACTATATTTTATGTAGCCACTTTGTTTAAATGTGGAATGTAATGCAAGTTTTATTATCTAATTCTATAAAACTCTAAACCTAAAAATACCCTCAATGTGTAATCTTGTAATAACTCAAGATTAAGTAAGGTTTAAGGCTGGGGACTTATAATAATAATGGGTATAATTGATATAAATAATAATTATAACATGTTAATGATTATTTATACATAATATACCGTCCAATTAAATAATATTTCACCATCAATAGAATGATATTGTCACTCGTGCGTACGTACGGCTTACCGTCTCCACGACCAGATAAGATTATGTTCCCCATCATAACCATTCAAGAATAATTTTCATTTGATGATTAAAAATAATATTTAAGATCTTAATATCATTATGGATATGAATCAAATACATCATATCCATAATGAACATTACTTACATAACAAAACATATGAAGGAAATGAAACAGTTAACACCTAAAACAAGGATACTACTGAAATATTATTAACAAAGAAATATTATAGGATTATATATGATATCATATTTATGTATGGGGTTCTTGAATAATTTAATAACAATTATTTAACCACCATATAGGAGGTTAACTTTCTATCTACTAAGTAAAAGTGCAAGGTAAGGGTTAATTTTACAATCTCTTTATTATCAGAGGTTGTTTATACGTTAGTATCTAAGAGGGCCTCTTTATCATCCACATCTGTGTTTCTTAAAAATGTATTTCAAAATATTTTTATTATTTCCTAGAATATGGGTTAAATTCATTTATATCCTTGATTTAATTTTTATAAAATGTTTTGAAAGGAATCTTTTTGTCATTTTCCAAACAAGGTGTTTTATGACCTTTTCGAAAAATTAAGTAATGAATGTTTTTTTAACTTATACGGTGAGTGCGGCTATTTTATACCATTATAACACCTTTGAAGATTACCTTACAAAATTATAAGAATATTTTAAAAATAAATGTTTTATTTACTTTTAAATTATTTCAAAATTGAAAGAGATATTTCACTCTAATAGTTTTTGGATTGATTTCATCTATGTCAACATCCTATGTTGGATTTTATGCTTGTTTGAAGTTGATTTATTATGATACAATCTTCCATATTGTATTGAAGGTTTTGTGATATGTTTGTCTATGGATGTGTTATTTTTATACCATTCATGGTTTATGGTTAAAGTATTAACATTTCATTTTCTAGTTTTAATAGGAATGTTTATGATATATTTCAACATTTTCATATAAGGAATGAATTGGACATAGTAAGTGACAGGCGAGGCCTGCTATATCCCCTCGATGCATCGGTAGGTCTCATGAGACAAACTATTGTCTTGGCATAAGGCTTTGACAATATTTTTATTTGTATTCTTGGTATGAGTCTTTCACTATGTGGTTATGATGTCTAGAATTATGTATTCCATCATTATAAAATTATCTATTGATATTACATGTGATTATTCGACTTGTAGAATATCCATGTGAATAAGTAAATGAAATTATTTGATTTATCTTGGCCATATTATGATGAAGTTTAAGTTTAAAAGTGTCACAAACTGAATCTGGTCACCATCAAACCGGCACCAAACCCGGCTCATGGTAAGACCCAAAAGGGCGTTCCCCATCCCCATGGGATTTCACAAGTGCCCGGGTAACATAAAAATTCATTTGGGAATGATTTACCCGAGTTTGGTTTCATAAAATAACCAAAAACAAACAACAAACCAAATCTGAAAAATTATTCCAAACAAGAATTAATAAAAATTCAGAACTGAGTATATGGGTTTAAACAAGACACAACAGGTCCAAAGGTACATAAAATTATCAGCAAACATCTCAATAAACTCCACACGACAAGGGGTCATCACCCACAAGTCGTCTCCACAACACCGCACCATCGAGAGAAACTAGCAACCCGAACCGCCAGCGCCCAAGGCCTTGCCTTTACCTGTGTCAAACATGATCAAGTATAATTACACCCAAATGTGTAAGTAGGGTTTGATACTAATCCCAATAGGATATCACCCAAGTATTCCAAGTGATAGGCATTATAAAATAAAAGTCTTGCAAGAGTTATAAACAGATAATGGTAGCGTTTATTTCTAAAAGTGAAACTTTGAAAAGAAAATAACTTTCAATGGGTATAACTTTAAAGAATGAGTGAATTTGAATAAAGCATGCAAGATACTGGTTTTAACATCCCAAAATACCATAAAGAAAGTATAAATTCCAAAAAAGACATGAGCACCAAGCATAGGAACACCCCTAGGTACTAGTTTGTTGTGAGCCCCAAGTACCTCGTACCTCGGTGAAAGTAACCATAATGAAATTTGTTCTCATGAACGAGCCACTAGTAGGGAGCATACCCATAACCTAGTGGTCTCCAATCATCTCCATTATAGTTTTTTTAGTGTTATCCATGTCATACTTTCTAAGTGAACCATGATCAAAACTCCTCCGTTCACTAGCGTACTAGTACACGTTAGCCCACCTAGTTATCGGGGTTTCCCATATTGTGCTCAAATAGTTACCACATGCTAAAAAAATAAATTTTCACATATAAATATCAGTTCTGGTCACACACATTCAAAACAGTAGCTAAAAATTCTTTTAACCTTTCATATAACTCAATAAACCACTTATAATTTCCATAAAACAATTTCAAGAAAAGTAATCAAATTTTTCACATTAAATTCATCTAAAATCCCACATTTAAAACCAAATGGAGACCAATATTATACCAAACCAGAAATTTCAGCATCAAAACATTTTTATAAATCCAATCCCTGAATTATAAAACAACACCAAGAGGCACAACATGGGTTGCACATGTAAAACACCCATTTTCACACAAAATTGGCACGTAAAAATCAACCGCTTTTAAAATGCTACCCAAATCAATTTTCGCAATAAAAATACTGAATGAGGAACATAATGGAAACTTAAATATAGCAAGACAACTCATTCTACAATACCTACATATGAAATCACCTACCAAAAGAGTCAAAACCCCCAAATCCTTTTCTGTCACGTCAACTGCAACTCCGCCGCACCACAAGGGAGTAAGATTGAACCTAAAACCAGAGCATTGGACCAAGAAACTTAAAACTAAAACCCTATGTAAGAAGCCCCATCTTCTGGAAATTTGGGGATTCAATAAAAAAAGAATCCCTAAGAAGAAGGGAGGAAGAAGGAAGAGAACCAACTTACTTGAGAAATCTGGACGTTTTTTGGAGCTTGAGAAGTTCGGCCCTAATTAGCAAAGTATCTGAGCTCCAAAGAGTCTAAAACGATGATAGGGGTGATTCTGGGTTTGGTGGGAATGTGTGAGAGGTGGAATCACTAAAAAAGGATAAAAAACGAATATTTTATGAAATAATTAAAAAAATAATTTAAAACTGGAAATGGGCTTTCGGGTTGGCCCAAGACCTAATTTGATCCCCCAAATACAAGTTGCTAATGAATTTTTAAGGGGCCAAAATTTCTTTGGTGGTTTTAATAGTTAAATTAAGGTCATTTTGGAAGTGTAATGGATGAAAAAGGATTATAAAAGAAGGAGTTATTAAAGAAACAAAATTTATTTTTAAAACTGGAAATGGGCTCATGGTTTGGCCCAAATCCTAAAAACCCACCATTTCCTCCAAAAATGAATGGGAAACCCCCAAAACAAAGATATAATAGAATCTAAATGAAAAATACCTTTAAAATAAGTCATTTATGTGACAAATATCCCCACCATGAATGACTTTCTGTCCCAGAAAGTTAACCCGATGCTTGATCGGAAAACAGGTTCGGATATTCTTCCTCAACCCATGACCTTCGCTCACATGTCTCGTGTGTATCACTCTCATGCTGCCAAAGAACTAGGACCAGTGGAATAGACTTTCCCCTAAGAACCTTCTCTTGGAAGTCCACTATTCGCACTGGCCGCTCAAAAAATAGATAAATCAGGCTCTATATCCAACTTCCTCCCAATTTAGCACATGGGACCGATCCGAGTTGTATTTTTTTAACTGGGAGACATGGAAAACTTCATGGATGGATGTCAACTAAGAAGGAAAATCCAACCTATATGCCACCTTACCAATACTCTCGGTGATATCAAAAGGTCTGACATACCTCGGCGTCAACTTTCCCTGCTTCCCCAAGCGGCGGTGACCCAGATGAGGGGCCACTTTCAAAAATACTCGATCACCCACAGAAAACTCTTGATCTCGACGCCTCTTATCAACATATGATTTCTGGAGACTCTAAGCTATAAATAAACACTACCTGATCAACTTGACCTTCTCGATGTCTCTTGCACAAGACTCGGTCCCAACAGCGATGTCTCACCTACCTCAGCCCAACACAGAGGGGACTGGCATGGCCGACCGTAGAGTGCCTCAAAGGGATCCATTCAAATCAAGGATTGGTAGATGTTATTATAAGAAAACTCAACCAATCCCAAATGGCTATCCCACGAACCACCGAGGTCCAAGACACATGCACGAAACATGTCTTCTAGGATCTGATTTGCCTGCTCTGTCTGACCATCTGTCTGAGGATGGTATGTTGTGCTCATCTTAATTTGGGACCCAAAAGCCTTCTGAAGGCCTGCCCAAAACCGAGAGGTGAAGCGGGGGTATCTGTCTGAGACAACTGTTGTTGGAACACCATGAAGCCTTACCACCTCCTGAATATACAACTGGTCCAACTCATCCACTTTAGATGTATCTCTGATAGGAATGAAGTGGGATGATTTGGTCAGACGATTAATCACCACCCAAATAGCATTCTTACCTCGAGGTGTACGAGATAATCCAACAATGAAATCCATGGCAACCTTATCCCACTTTCAGGTAGGAATGGGTAATGGCTGAAGAAAACCAGAGGGCCTTTGGTGCTCTGCTTTCACCTGCTAGCACGTGTAGCATCTCGAAACAAAGTCCGCTATGTCCCGTCTCATACCAGGCCACCAAAACTGTCAACGGACATCATAATACATCTTAGTGGCACCCGGATGGACATCCCACTGAGACTGGTGGCTATCCTGCATCACCACCTTCCGTAGAGATAACGGAACTAATGAACGTCCCTTGATGCAAAAGATGCCCTCGGGAGACAACGACCAATATAAGGATGTCTCCCCATCATAAAGAAACCGCTTCGACTGCTGATAAAGCTCATCACTGGTCTGTTCCCACTGATCAACTCCAACAGAGATGGAGTCAACTTGATGCTCTCCAAGAATTCACCTCCACTGTGTTCCCTGGTCTCCACATGCATCTGAGAAAAGAGCCCCATCAATGCCCACTCATCACTAGACTTCCTCAAAGACTGCACTAGAACTCTTCTGCTCAAAGGGTCAGCCACCACATTACCCTTTCCTGGGATATAGACAATGTCAAAGTCGAACCCCTGCAAGTACTCAATCCAGCGACACTGCCTCAAGTTGAGGTCCTTCTGCGAGAAGATATAGGATAAGATTTTGTGATTAGAGTAGACCACAAACTTTGCCCCAAAGAGGTAGTGACGCCAAGTCTTCAAATCGTGAATCACCGCTGCCAACTCCAAGTCATGGGTGGGGTAGTTCTTTTCGTGTGTTCAGAGTTTGCGAGATCCATACGTGACCACGTGATCATCCTGCATAAGCACGCACCCAAGACCCATACCTGAAGCATCACAATAGACCATATATCCCTTTCCATCCTCTGGAAAAATCAGTACTGGGGTGGTAGTCAACTGCCTCTTCAGCTCCTCGAACGATTCCTGTCATTCTGGGCCCCATACAAACTTCACCCCTTTCCGGGTGAGGGCAGTCATCGGTGAAGCAAGCCGAGAGAAATCTCGAACGAATCGCCTGTAATAACCAGCCAAGCCAAGGAAACTCCTGATCTCAAACACATTCTTCGGTTGCTCCCATGAAATGACCGCACTAATTTTCTTGGGGTCCACTGAAAATCATGCTCAGAGATCACATGACCCAGAAATATCACCTCCCTGATCCAGAAAGTGCACTTTGACAACTTTGTATAGAGGCGGTGATCCCGTAATGTGCCCAAAATGATCCTCAAGTGATGTTCGTGTTCCTCTTCAGAGCTAGAGTATACCATAATTTCATCCACAAACACCACAACAAAGGAATCGAGATACTGATGAAACACCCTGTTCATGAATTCCATAAAAACCACTGTAGCATTGGTCAATCCAAAGGGCATGACCAAATACTCAAAGTGGTCGTACCTACTTCGAAAGACTTCCTTTGGGATATATGACTCTTTCGTCTGAAGCTGATGATACCCCGAACGCGGGTCTATCTTTGAGAACCACTTCTACTCCTTCAACTGATCAAACAAATCATCTATTCTGAGAAAAGGGTATTTATTCTTAATTGTTACCGTATTCAGCTTCTGGTAGTCGATGCACAACCGGAGGGATCTATCATCCTTTTTCACGAACAACACAGGAGCGGCCCAAGGAGAGACGCTCGGGCGAATGAATCCTTTGGATTCTAAGTCATCCAGTTGTATCTTTAATTCCCACATCTCGGTGGGGGCCATTCGATAAGAGGGATGAGATATCGGCTATGTTCTCGGTGTCAGATCAATAGAAAACTCCACATCCCGCTCTGGGGGAAAACCTGAAAAATCATCTGGGAATACCTCTGGAAACTCATTCACTACATGAGTTAGTGCACCTTCAGGGGAAAGAAAATCCTCTATAATGAGTGAAGATAACTGGAAGATAACACTTCCCAACTCTGGGAGTGGAGGCCCTGCGCGACCTGGCTGAGGATCCCATTCTCCACGAAAAAACCCGACGACTCCCATCAGGTGTCGTGAAACTCACACGCCGTCTGTAGAAATCGATGTGTGCATGGAAGTGTACTAGCCAATCCATCCCAAGTATGACATAAAAAAAGTTCCATATCTAATACCAAGAGGTCCCACTCCATCTCGACCCCTGACATAGAAAGCGCACATGATGGGCACCTGAGACCCTGCTCCTTCTTTCACAGCGGTGTCACCAACTCCATTGTGAATGACATAAAATCAGTTGGAAAATTCAGACTGTCCACAAAACGGGTAGAAATGAATGAAATAGAGGCACCATTATCCAAAAGAGCAGCAGCTATAGAAGATGAAATCAAAACGGTACCTTGAACTGTCGACGGTCCCGCCTCTGATCCAGCTGGTGCCTGATCCACCACATGGAGATGTCCAGTCTCTGCCTGAAGATGACTACTAGTATGTGGTTGTGCCCTAAACTGGCTATGCCCAGAAAATGACCCAACCCTACCACCACGACTGCCAAATTGAGATCCCCCAGTCCTCGACGGCTCAGACTGTGTTGGCACTCCTCTGGGAGCCATGGATCCTGCCCCACTTTGAAGTGGACGTGCTATCCCGCAAAAGAGTTGCACGTGTCCCATACCTCCACAATGGAAACAGGTCTTCGGAGGATGAGGGCATGCTGGACAGATGTGCCTGGGCCTCCCACACTAGTGACGCATGACTGATCTCGCATTAGAAGCTGCTGATGAAAACTGCTTGGAAGAGTTCCCTGAACTGCCTCCTCCTTTCTTCACATGATCCTCCCGCTTCCTTTTCTTCTCTGAGGAGCTTCCACTTCCCACTACTGATACTGTACCATAGAAACCATCCCTGCCTTTTCTATCAATATCCACCATGCACGCCCGATCAACGACCTCAGCATAGGTCCTCAACTTAAACAAGAACACATGAGAGTATATCTCTGGTCGCAAGCCTTTCTCAAACCTCTGGGCCTTCGCTTTCTCATTAGAGACGATTTATAGAGAATACCAAAACAACTCAGCGAAACGGTTGGCATACTCCATCACAGATAAATTTCCTTGAACAAGTTCCATGAACTCTCTAGAACTAGCATAATACAACACCCCAGGGTAGTACTATTCATTGAAGATAGCCTTGAAATCTCCCCAGTGCATCTGCTCATTCTTCCTAGCCTGAAGCACTCACTCCCACCACTTACGGCTGGGACCCTCCAACAAAAAAGATGCACACTTCACCCTTAGCTCCTCAGTTGTTTCTAGGAACTCAAACATATGCTCGATTTTCTCGAGCCATTCTTCTGCTTCCTGGGGTTCTGAGCTACCTCGGAAGGTAGGAGTCTTGTTTTTCAGAAACTCTTGTGCTTTATCTTTTCTAGGACCTGTCTCTTCTGTCCTAACAAGAATAGGATTAGGATATGGTCCCTATCCAAAATCTTGGATAGCCCGAACCACAGTCTCCATGAGCCTTTGATCAATCAGTGTGGGATAACTCTCTCTAGCTTCCTCATGTGGGTGCGTGGGATCTTTCCGAGGAGGCATGTTGCTACAAAAATGTAACAGTCACAAAACAATAGTCAATGCCACAATTATGAGAATTGTAATCAAATACATCAAATATATATAAACTAAACACATTTCAGTAATAAAATAAACAACTACTCCACATCCTCCTGACGTCCACATGTGGTCTGCAGCCCACACGTCTCACCTGGAAGTGAAGTCAATATGTAAATTCCAACATCCCCTTGTGACTCATGGTATGCCATGAGAGGTGTAGGTCAGGAACCCTACTCACAACCAAAACCCCGAGCCCCGATAGTCCTAGCTTCTGTCTATCCCAACTCATCCCAAAATAGCAATATAACCCAAAAACTTTAACCTCCTCTGACACCATTTTGTCACAAACTGAATCTGGTCTCCATCAAACTGGCACCAAAATCAGCTGATACCAATACCCGAAGGGCGTTCCCCATCCCCACGGGCTGGCACAGGTGCCCGGGTATCATAAAAATTCATTTGGGAACAATTTACCCGAGTTTGGGTTCATAAAATAACCAAAAACAAACAAAAAAACAAATCTGAAAAATTATGCCAAACAAGACTTAATAAAAATTAAGAACTGAGTATATGGGTTTAAACAATACAAAAGAGGTCCAATGGTATATAAAAGTATCATCAAACAGCCTATTAGACTCCACACGATAAGGGGTCATCACCCACAAGCAATCTCCACAACACCGCACCATCGAGAGAAACTAGCAACCCGAACAACCATCACCCAAGGCCTTGCCTTTTCCTGTGTCAAACATGATCAAGTCTAATTACACCCAAAGGTGTAAGTAGGGTGTGAGAATAATCCCCATAGGATATAACCCAAGGATTTCAAGTGATAGGAATTATAAAATAAAAGGCTTGCAAGAGTTATAAACAGATAATGGTAGCATTTATTTTTAAAAGTGAAACTTTGAAAAGAAAATAAATTTCAATGGGGATAACTTTAAAGAATAAGTTAATTTGAATAAAACATGAAATATACTGGTTTTAACATCCCAAAATACCATAAAGAAAATATAAATGCCAAAAAGTCCATGAGCACCAAGCATAGGAACACCCCTAGGTACTAGTTAGTTGTGAGCCCCAAGTACCTCGTACCTCGGTGAAAGTAAGAATAATGAAATTCATTCTTGTGCATGAGCCACTAGTAGGGATAATACCCATTACCTAGTGGTCTCCAATCATCTCTATTATAGTTTTGTTAGTTTTATCCATGTCAGACTTGCTAAGTGAACCAGGGTCAAAACCCTTCTGTTCACTAGCGTACTAGTACACGTTAGCCCACCTAGTTACCTGGGTTTCCCATATTGTGCTCAAATAGTTACCACATGCTACCAAAATCAATTTTAACATATAAATATCAGTTCTGGTCAAACACATTCAAAACAGTAGCTACACATTCTTTTCACCTTTCATATAACTCAATAAACCACTTATAATTTCCATAAAACAATTTCAAGAAAAGTAATCAAATTTTGCACATTAAATTCATCTAAAATCCCACATTTAAAATCAAATGGAGACCAATATTATACCAAACCATAAATTTAAGCATCAAAACATTTTTATAAATCCAATTCCTGAATTATAAAACAACACCAAGAGGCACAACATGGGTTGCACATGTAAAACACCCATTTTCACACAAAATTGGCACTTAAAAATCAACCACTTTTAAAATGCTACCCAAATAAATTTTCGCAATCAAAATACTGAATTAGTAACATAATGGAAACATAAATACAGAAATACAACTCATTCTACAATACATACATATGAAATCACCTACCAAAAGAGTCAAAACCCCCAAATCCTTTTGTGTCACTTCAACCGCACCTTCGCCGTACCACAAGGGAGTAAGATTGAACCTAAAACCAGAGTATTGGACCAAGAAACATAAAACTAAAACCATAGGTACTAATACCCTGCATCTAGATATTTGGGTATTCAATAAAAAAAGAAACCCTAAGAAGAAGGGAGGAAGAAGGAAGAGAACCAACTTACTAGAGAAATCTGGACGTTTTTTGGAGTTTGAGAGGTTCAACCCTAATTCACGAAGAATATGAGCTCCAAAGAGGTGAAAACGAAAATGGGGGTGCTTCTGGGTTCAGTGGGAACGTGTGAGAGGTGGAATCATAGAAAAAGGATAAAATCTGAATATTTTATGAAATAATTAAAAACAAATTTTAAAACTAGAAATGGGCTTTCGAGTTCGCCCAATACCTAATTTGATCACCCAAATCCAAGTTTCTAATGAATTTTTAAGCTGCCCAAATTTCTTTGGTGGTTTTAATAGTTAAAGGAAGGTAATTTTGGAAGTTTAATGGATGAAAAATGTTTAGAAACGAAGGAGTTATTAAAGAAACAAATTTTATTTTTAAAACTGGAAATGGGCTCGCGGTTTGGCCCAAATCCTAAAAACCCACCATTTCCTCCAAACATGAATGGGAAACCCCCAAAAAAAGATATAATAGAATATAAATGAAAAATAACTTTAAAAGAAGTCATTTATGTGACAAAAAGGCTTGTGTTTTAGTCTTATACATTTGCTTAAATGTTTATGCTTATTTATGATAGTTTCTGTTATGTTGTTATCCTTACTGAGCATCTGCGCTCACCCCTTTCTTATGTTTTATTTTTTTCAGGATGTGAAGAAGTATATTATGATTTACCTGAATGGATATTCCAATATATATGATTGTTTCTAAAAGAGACACAATGTTGTTTTTTTTTATTTCATGGTGTAATGTAAACTTATGTATGTATCTAGCACTTCAAAGGCTACTAAATTGATCAGTTTTTTGGGATTTGATCTCTTATGATCATGCCAATGTTATGTAATAATGCACCAACTCTGGGTAACTAGGGTCATGGCATTATACCCAAGGTCCTTTATGAGATGTTATAAAGTAATCCCACTGAAGAATATGTGGTTAAAGCATGTTCGACTAAAGGAAGCATAAAGTAAGGGATTTTCATCTCACTTTTATTAATATGGGATACACATTTTATTCAAAATTTATTTATTTATTTATTTATTTATATATTTCCCCTTTAATATAATATCATGAATCTTCCTATATTCATGGTATTTAAAGTTTCATTTGATGTTATGGGGCATACGATTCAACTGATTACAAAGTGGTAAGGGTTTATTTCAAAATTTTGTCATTATTTGTGATTGTTTTTGTTTAATTCTTTACTGAGTAATATTTCTCCTCCATCTCTATGTTTTCTAAAAACGTTTTCAATTTTTTTTTTACTCTTTTCCAATGATTTTTAACGTCATTTTAACCCTTTTTGAGTTTTTAAAAAATGATTTAAGAGGTATATTTTCTCATTTTCTAAAAAATGGATTTTGAGAGATTTTTTTTAAAAAAATTAACTTATATGGAATGAGAGGATTTCCCTTCCTTCTTGATGCCTTAATGATTTATAAATTCCTTTACAAAATTTCATAATTTTTTTCAATGAAATTTTTTTCTTTTATAATTGCACAACATTTTAAAAATAAGTGATTTACAAAGTGAAAAAGGGTATTTTCTTCAATAAATTTTCAATGATTTTAATAGATAATTTCGTCTCTATAAATACATTATGTTATTATTATGCTTAATTGAGGTTTATATCTTATGATATCATTGTTTCGTTGGGATTCTATGTGGTCACAAGATGGGTTCCCCCTTGATGGTTTGATTGAAGGGTATTCTAAGACCCTACTCAATCACATGCATTGGATTTTCTATCTGTTTAATCTTCCCTAAAAAATCCCAATGGTCCACTCATCCATAGCTGGGTACAGACCTTCTTTCCAAAGGTTGGCGATCATCTGGGTTTTTAGGCCCAATGACTCTTAGGGACTCACATTGGTCGAGAGGATGGGAGTTCGAGCTTATCACAACCTTTTGGGGTGAATTATTGCCTACTCTGGGACTCTCTTATAGATTTAATATATGTTCATGAATATCTTCCTAATTCTGATATGGGACCGGTTACTCCAATGAAATGATTATAGGTTAATTATCTTTTATCTATAAAATACTAGGATCTATCCAATGAATCCATCTGTATGTATCTAGGTTTCTCTATCATTTTCCAGTAATGAGTGGTTTCTTATATGATGAAGCCATATAACCAAATGATTTATAATATACTTCTATATAAGGAGGTGGTTAGTATTATGAGGAGGGGATTGATCCATTACGAGGCGTCCTATGTATCCTGATTATTATAGGAATGAAAACTTGCATAGTATTATTCTTTTTTATCTCAAAAATCTAAGGATCAAAACTTTCATAGTCTTTTCATCCCATGTAATTTAACGACATGCGGTGAGGACATATTTTCGGGTAATGAGACACCAAATATTTGAGCTTGAACCCTAAGGGGGTATCCAACATATCTCGAGTATATTGAGAATCAGATTTTTCATAGTTCTCATTCTTGTAAGGATTATGTATTGGGGTTTCCCATGTCATTATAGTGACTCATAGTGCAGATGATAAGATTAATGAAACTCCCTAAACTCACATGATCTATTCTTAGGGTGAGAAACAAGTGATGGATAATGATCATTTCATTTCTCATGATGTGGGACTTATGAAATGAGGCTACCTTGAAATGGTTTATCATAAGACCCATGTCTCAAATAGATGACTTATATATCCTGGTTATAGAAGGAATCAGAGTCATTGTAGTTTCGTTTATTTCATCGATTACATTCTGAGGTTTACTTATACCATTCTAGGGGTTTACAGTGCAGATTATATGATTGTTACAATTCCCTAATCCCACACGAGCCATGCTCATTGTGGGAAACAAGGGATTGAATTTAATCAATGTCATTACTTTGAACAAGGAACTTAGATTCTATGATTTCCCTAGATGATCAATATAGGGCCCAAACCTCAGGGAGAGGTAGCCTACATATCCTGTATATGGTAGGAATCAGAGTCATCATAGTTCCCTTTATGTCGAGTCTTACACACTAAGGCTTCCTTGTCCCATTATGGAGGTTTATATTACCTAATGAGGTGTTCATTTCATCCCCCTAAGACCATGTGAGTTATACTAAGGGTGAGAAACAAGGGGGAGAAAATTATCATTCACATGGCGTATAGATATGGAACTTGTGTTTTATAACAACCCTTGGGGTGTTTGGTATAGATCTCGGGCCTTAATAAGGAATCCTAAGTATCTAGGTTATGGAGGGAATTATACTTCTCATAGTTTATTTTAGGTTGTGACTTACACAATGGGGATTCCCTATATTCATGGTCATTCTATATAGAGGGAATCATATGACCTAGTTTTTATGTTCAGGGATCCATATCATGGGTTGTCTTAACACATATAGAGGTCTTCATGAGATTCATTGTGTAATAGTCTAAAGGGTGTCGCGTATCTTGGCTAACACCTTTGGAATAAATCTTGAGACCTAGCCAACACATTTGGTAGGTGTCATGAGTCCCAGCTGACTTGCCCAGAGGTTGTTGTAGGAGCTTGGTTATAATTCCTAGATGATTTTGTGAGACATTTCTGACATGAGAAAACATATTTATACGAGTCAGGTGATGTGTTCGAAGGGAGTCACAAGTCCAGGATGACAGGACCAAAGTGTTTCACAAGATCGAAGTTTTATCTGTGGTGGGAACCATGTGACTCGCTCTGACATGTCTGGAGTATTCTACGTGTCCTAGATGGCATACGAGAGGAGTGTTGTGAGATATAGGTGACATACCTTGGTGTTTTCATGTGTCTTAGGTTGACTCATATGGAGCGTATGAGGGTCAGTGAGCATGTCCTTTTCCTAAGCCTTATACCTTCAATATTGGTTTTAACCCTTATGTTGTAAAGGAATTAGGTTTACTCTGTACCAGTTCCTTTGGTTCTCATGTGATCTAGAAGACATGTGGTATGTTATTCAAAACTCCTTCCAGAATTCCTTTTCTTGATCTATAAATTATCACGTGAAGCACATTTATGTGAGGATAGTGATTGCTTCAATTGTTCATTGGTGTATTACCTGATGGAGAGTTATTGGTCGCATGATCGGTTGAACTGATAAATCCACAGAGAGTTGAATCTTCTAGAGTCCATGTGTTTGGAGTCTTAGAGTCCAACCATTTCTTCATGTTGGAGTGGGGAATTTATAGGCATCACCACCCTGATTTTAGAATTCTTTGGGCGGCATATCTATCATGAGTTCAGACTGGAGTCAGTGAAGGGCTCTGGCGCCACACAGCTCCGCGAGTCTCTGTCATGGATTCCTATGAGTGAATCACCTAATTTTCAGTTATTACAAGTCTTCTCTGTCAATGATTCCTTTATTTTATTATTTATAATTATTTGAATATTTTTTTTTAATAATGTGAATGTGTTGAGGGACTTCCTTAGTGTCATGTTGACATGCCCAAGGGCGTTCACAAGATCCAAATGTGTGTTGGAAGTCACTCACAAGACCATGAGTGACTTGTATCGAGGTCACACAAGACAAGGATGGTATGTAAAAGGGTCTCTTAGGACTGGGATGGTCTTTCTAGGGGTCTCATAGGATCGTGTCGCGGGTGCGTTTGGTGTGTCGCATGCCTTTCAACAACCACGAACACCTCTCATATCTTCCCTTTATATCCCCTTTTTTATGTAAAAAAGGTCAGGAGTCATGAAATATTTTATGTGTGTTGTCAAGGATATTTATTTTATTTTTTGGTGATGTGTTATGTGATGAATATGGGTCATATGGGGAGGTGTGAGCATTTCATTGGAAAAATCCTTTCGTTCATCCTTAGTTCACTACAGAGTTGCCTGGACATACCTGAGGACTTTCATGCGTTGAGGATGACAAGGCCAAGGGATCTCATGAGATGAGGCAGACATGTTGTTGAGGTCTCGTGGTGTCACTTGGGTTACTAGGGGTGTGTAACATGTCTTTCAGCAACCGTTAACACCTCTCACCTCCTCCCCTTTATCTCCCTTATTTCATCCAAAAAAAGATCTAAGGTCTTGAGAGTTTTTAAGATTAATATATGAGGTTTTTATTTGATTTTTCAATTATTTATCACCTGAAAAATATGGGTCATACAAAGTGTACGCAAGCATGTAGTGGATAGTTCTATCTTCTATTCTTAAAGCACCAAAGGGGCTGCCTAGACATACCCGTGGACTTCTGTGTGGTGGGGCTGATAATATAGAGGGATTTCATGAGACGAGGAAGACATGACACTAAGGACTCATAATGTCATGTGGGTCACCAGGGGAGTGTGTCGCATGTCCTAAAATGAACATGAACACCTTTCACCTTCCCCTTTTTATCTCCCATGTTTCATACTACAAAGGTTCAGATTTCTTGTGAGTTTTCCTAAATTCCACCAAGGGATTTCATTCTTTCCAATGATGATATGGTGTGTGAGCTTCATGACCAATGGGGGTCTCTACTTTTGAATATCATGCCTCCTTATTTTCGAAGGATTTTTGGGTGGTTTGTTAGGAAATTTCCAATGAAAAACCACATATCCTAAGGGTGATCATTTGGTTGTATAAGGAACATTCACAAGAAAAGGAAGGTTTATTGAAGGGGGATTTTATGGACTTGTCGTTCATCATGAACCATGCATGGATCCTTTGTGTGACCTTTAAATGGTCATGTGATCATAAATCCATCAGAGGCTCATGCGATCCATAAGTCTCGGCTATCATCTCCTTCATTTTCTTTTGTAGGGAAAATAATACCCATATTCATTTATTTGTTTTTTTTCTTTTTTGGATGTCCATCTAGAGGGTGTCAAAATATTCACAGCCTTAGGAGTGATGTCTAAGGGGATGAAGACTCAGTTCTGAGGAAAAATAATTCCCTCTAGAGTCTTTGGTGGTGTCGCGAGCCAGTGCTTTGGGTGACGTTTGGTCTGTCAAGCATTGCTTGGTGTTCCTTGAAACAACCCATATATAGGGGGGGAGAGTGTTATATATATTTCCAAATATGATAGTATTGGTGAGTATAGATAGAATAAATATCGTGCTTTAGTTTAGTGTCTTTTAGCTTAGACCTAATATTTCTTTAGTTTACGGACTTTTAGCTTTGGACCTAATATTTCTTTAGTTTAAGGTATTTTTTTCTTAGAGCTACTTTAGTTTAAGGTATTTTATCTTGGAACTAATATTTCTTTAGTTTAAGGTCTTTTATCTTGAACCTTATATTCCTTTATTTTAGGTTCTTTTATCTTGGACTTGATATTTCTTTAGTTTAAAGTATATTATCTCAAACCTAATATTGCTTTATTTTAAGGTATTTTAGCTTGTACCTAATATTGATTTAGTTTAAGGTATTTTATTTCAGACCTAATATTGATTTAGTTTAAGGTATTTTATCTCAAATATAATATTTATTTAGTTTAAGGTTTTTATCTTGGACCTAATATTGATTTATCTTAAGGTGTTTTAGCTCATACCTAGTATTTCAATAGTTTAAGGTCTTTGAGCTCAGACATAATATTGCATTAGTTTAAGGTATTTTAGATTAAACTTAATATTTATTTAGTTTAAGTTCTTTTAGCTCAGACCTTCTGTATGATCATGGGATATGGTGTAGACATACCAAGAATGACCTAAATCACTCTGAGGTGTTGGGTTATGCCATGGTGTTTCTAAGGCTCATGAGTATCAGAATTCCCTTTTTTCTAAGTGACGCATTTATTTGATGACCATAGGTGCATATGTAGGAGACATATGCATGTATTCATATTCAATCAAAGGGTCCTTAATGTTGGTTATCTTTTTCAAGGGCCGTGGAAGATTCTTGGAGATAGCATTGGTGGAGATTTAATACTAAGGATACTAGGACTACATAGATAATTGGAGTATGGATGGTGTAAATCATAACCTGAAAGATTGTGTCCATGAATATGATATGGTGAAAGCATGTAGGGTATGTCCCATGACATTATAGAATGCCAGGTTCTTCTGTAGTGTTGCTAAGGATCACAAGGGTTGAAGCTCTTTTCTATCAAGGAGAAGGTTCCTTCAGTTGGCGGGTCAAGGCCATTATGCCTTGGTATCATTAAAAGTGAAAATAAAATATCCACTTATTTCTAAGGGATATAATAGAGTTATGATGACTCAAATGTCTGGATGATAAAGTTGGGTATGGTAAGAAATCTATCCAGTAAGGGTTTTGGAACCTTAGGTAATTTTAACTCTTAATGAAAAGTTCAAGCCCTACAACCAGTGGTTTCGAATCATGAAGTGTGGGCCATCAAAGGGTAAGGAATGAAGTGTTGTATTCCATCCTTGATAAAGGGTATAAAACATGATGATGTAATGTTGAGGATATCAAATCCACTTGGATAGTTTGGTGTGGGGATTTTAAATCATGATCTGGAGCACTTGAGTTTGGATAAAGACATGGGACAGTCATACTGGGAGCGGTTCAGACACACTGAAGTGTTTAGTTCTTCCATGGAAGTGTCAGGGCTCATGAGAATTGGAATTTCCTTTTTCAGAGTGATGCATTTGGTTGACGGTCATAATCACATATGCAAGATCCATTTTCATTTATGCATAATCATGTAAAGGGTCCTTGAAGCTGGATATCATTTCCAATGTCCATGGAAGGTTATAGCAATTCGATAAACCTCAACTCATGAAGTGCGATTTTTGGAAAGTTTAAAATATAGGGAAGATTCAAGTACCCTAAAAGTTGTGTCACCACCCAGAAAACACATTCTCATGGCGAGATGATGTGACAAACATTATTCTAACTATTTCCTGGACTAATGGGTTCAGTGAGTATAGATTGGCTTTTAATAGGGATAAAAGATAAATTTTATGATCTTTATGCCTTTTATGGTTGGACCCTAATTTTTTCCTAAACTCTAAGGATGAAATGTTTAGAAGGTAGAGACTTGACTTTTTCTCAATTCGTCCTTTGTGAGTTTTTGACCCGGTAGGTTTTGTTTCTCTTTCATTAGTATTTTAAGGTCATGTGATTTGGACCATTATGTGCTAGAGTTTAAGGTCATACAACATTGAACAAAATGAAGGCAGTTTAAGTTCATGACTGATATGGACCTAATATGGAGGATGATACGCAACATCTTAATTAGGATAACCAAGGTCAAGAGTAATTTATAATATTCACTATAATGAGATGTAAATATTGTAAATCATGGCTCAAGTTTTTCAAGCCATGAGTAATGACATGGGACAATCATACTGGGAGTAGTTCAGACACATTGGGGTGTTGAGTGTTGTCGCAGTGGTGTTAGGGATCATGAGGATTGGAATATCCTTTTTCATAGTGACACATTTGGTTTACAACCATAGGTGTATATGAAGGAACCATATGAATGTATGTATAGTAAAGCAGAGGGTCCTTCAAGTCAGATATCCTTTCCAAGATCCATGGAAGAATATGGAATCCTAAGACTCATAGGACATGAAGTCTATTATAAGGATTTGAGGTGATCTTAGAGGATAGTGGAAGCAGACCATACTCTGGTTGACTAAGGTAAGTCTCTTGTGGCTCCTTGATGAATAATGAAAAATTGGATATGGTCTGCATAGTTTATTGTCATGAACTGGGGATGTTTTTTCGTGCAGTTTAACATTATGTGGTAAGGAAATTTTCGAGGAAGTTTATCATCATGCGGTAAGGATGTACTTCCATGCAGTTTAATATCATGAGGTAAGGATATTTTCTATGCAGTTTAACATATTATAATGAGTAATATTGTATAATAACATAAAAAGTGGTAATGTTGTGGTTGGGACCAAGGATGGGTACTTGGGTGTCACTATATATCCCATGAAGATGAGAATCAAGACACACATAGTTCTTGAACGAGAAATACTCTATGTAGGTCTGACCCATACATAGAGGTGGGAATTATTTCCATTTATGGTTGTATCTAGGCCTAGGATTGAAGATTTAGGCATCATTACATATCTTATAATGACATAAATCAAGCTATATATAGTTCTTAAAATTTCATGTTGTTTAATGTCATGCGGTGAGGATGAAGTCAAGCCATCATGAATTGATGGGAACACTACGGTTAGGCCAAAGGGTGGAAGTTTGGGTGTCGCTACATATCTCAAGAGAATGAGAATCAAAACACATGTAGTTCTAAAAATTCTATGTAGTTTAACATCATGTGGTGAGGATGAAGGTGGCCTAACATGAATAAATGGAGATGTTTTGGTTGGGCCCAAGGATGGAGACTGGGTGTCCCTATGTATCTTATGAAAATAAAAATCAAACTAAACATAGTTATAGATAGTTGTGTGGATTAATTTCTAGCATTTAGGATTGATGCAAGTTGAGGTCGATACGCCATTTTGTGTGGTTATTCCTTTTCTATAATTTCTAAGGCCACGTGATCCATGCTCGGTGTGAGAAACAAGGAGCGACAAGGGCCCCATACTGGACAGAGGTATTGTGAATCATGTGACGGTTAGACCAAGATACAAGATCAAGGTGTCCCTATGTATACCATGGGAAATGAGAATAAATTCATACATGGTTCTAGAATAACCATGTAGTTTAACTTCATGTGGCAAGGAAGTAGGTGGCTCAACGTGAATGGTGATGAATATCATGGGTATGTGCAGTTTTCTGTCATACAATAAGGACATTGGGCCACCCATCATGAAGGGGGAACTTTTGGGTCCGTGTACTTTAATATCGTGCATTAAGGACACTATATCATCCAATGTGAAAGGAAAGTAATCCTATGGATGGTCCCAAAAAAAGAGATTCAGGCATCACTAAGTATCATGTAATGATAGGAATCAATCCACACTTAGTTATTAGGAAACCTTGTAGTTTCACATCTTACATCAAGGATGAACTCCATACAGTTTAATGTCATGTGGTCAAGATGAACTTTTATAGTTTAACATCATACATTTAGGTTGAATGATGATGCTTAAATCGATGTAGACTCCCTACTTATGGTGTCTATGCAAATTATTTCTTGAGAAATCTTTCATTGGTGGGTGGTATGACATGCTCCCCACCCATTATGACCAAAGAGTTGGCTCCATTATGATAGAACTTATGTATGATGTAAGTTCCTTCCCATTTGGGATCCAATTTTAAGGGATAATTTCTCAGTATCATTGGGGTTATCATATAAAGCACCATTTCCCCTTATAGGAATGAATAGAGGAAAACCTTATTATTGAAGGATCATGCAATCCAGTTCTGATGAATTTCTAGATTTTACAATGTGTGCAACCTCTTCTCATCTAGTCATTCCAACTCATTCAGCCGCTTTTGAGATTGTTCATCATCTGAGAGTTGTCCTCAAATGGCTATTCAAAGTGAGGTAATCCAGAACTCTATGGGTAACACTACCTCATTCCCATAAAACAATGAGTATAGCATTGCTTATTCCATGTTACGCGTGGTGGTACGGTAGGACCATAGAGCATGGAGGAGTTTTTCTGGCGAAGACTTCTTATCCTTATTCACCATCTTTTGTAGAATATCTGATAGAGACTTATTGAAGGCCTCTATATATACATTTTCTACTACAAGATAGTGAGATGAGCAATTGGAATTGATGATGTACTCCTGGTAATGATTCTTCAACTCTATGGAATAAAAGTTTGTGTCGTTGTCTGTCAATATTTTTTGAGGGACTCTGAACCTGTTGATGATATGGGACTTCAAAAATTCGATGATATTCGTGGTCCTAACTTCTTTTAGGGGTATTTCCTCATCCAATTTGGAAAATAAGTTAGTATAAGTGAGGATGTACTTGAACTGATTAACTGTGGTTGGGGGATATGGTCTCCAATGTCCACCCCCTAAACAACAAATGGCTAGGAATATTTATCCATATGTAGAAATTCAAGGGGATGATGGATGAAGTTTTAATGAATCTGGAACACATGAGATTTCCTGGTGAATTCCACATAGTCTTGTATCATGGTTTTATAGTAGTATCCCAACCTCCTAATCTGGTGGGAGAGCCCGATTCCATATTGACGAGTGTCACAGGAACCAATATGGACTTCTTCCATGACGGTGAGAACTTCTCCTTCTACTATTCACCTAAGGATAACTCCATCAAATCTTCACCTATAGATCACTTATTTCTCATTTGGATCATCCTATAGAGTGAAATTACCCACAAAATGTAAAATATATTCCCTTTCGGCTCGTTCTATCAAGAGAGTCCCATCTCAAAGATAATTGATTATAGGATCCATCCATCCAAGGGTGGTCATTGGTTCATCACGCTCTAGGGAGGTGTTGAGCTGATTTATCTCTTTCATATCACATATGATGATTAATGATACCATTCTTCGATGTATGATATAGAAGGTTGCATTCTCTTTATTGGGGTCGGTGAGGACAGTGGTTGTGTTAGCCAGTGCATCATCACGAACATTCTGTGATCATGGAACATAATTCAAGGTGGTCTCAAAGGGGAAATATTCTATCAACCCCCTAACGTATCCAGTGAGGGGGGATATCTATTTATTTTTAATGGAATATTCACCATTGATATGCTTTATCACTACTTATGAGTCCCATATATTCGGGTAGGCTATGTGTAGTTGTGGAGCTAGTTCCAATCCAGCGATGAGGGATTGGTACTCGAACCCATTATTTGTGAAACTTTCAGATAGTGAGAAAGAGTAGGGAAAAACTTCTTTCTCTGGAGAGACAAACACAATCACTAGACTAAGCCGATTGAGTTTTTTATTTTCCATTATTATGCTGAAAGGACTCTGGGAGGCACCACCAAAGTACATCTCCCATGTACAGGGAGTGTCATGGGTATATAAGACCTCTTAATCGGGGAGCTTGGTGACTTTCAGTGTATTTTTTGAGGCAGGATGTGCTGCATGGAAATCATCTAGGGCTCTTTCTTTCACTAAATTCTATGATATTAATTGAATGTAATATTTCTATAGAATGAAAATTCATCGATCCAAGTGCCCAGTCAACATAGGGTGGCCAAGGATATACTTGAGAGGGTCAACATGGGAGACCAAGTGAACTCTATGGTGCTATAAATAATTCCTTAGCTTTTGTACTGAAAAAATGAGTGCAAGGCAGTTCTTTTCAACATCAGAATATCATGTCTCAGTAACTAGAATGGTCCAGCTATGGTAGTAGATACTATTCTCGCTTCCCACATCATTTTTCTATGTGAGGAGGGTGCCCAATGAGCATTCCATGGTGTCCAGATATAAGATTAGTGTCCTCTATTCCATCGAAGGCATCACAACTGGTGGGTATAGCAAGTATTTCATAGACTTTCAAAGGATTTATGGAATTCATTGTCCCATTGGTAGGTGACTCCCTTCTTCATTATCTTGGTGCATGGGAGAGATTTATTAGATAGGTTGGCTATGAATCACCAGATTTAGGTGCGGTTTCTTTGGAGTCCCCTTAGTTATTTGAGATTTTTGGGGTTGAAATTTCTAGAATAGAATTTGTTTTATTTGGGCCACTTCAATGTCATGTTGGCATACCACAAAGATGAGTAATTTTCTTGATTTTATCCCAAAAGTATACTTTAGTGGATTCATATTTATATTGTGTTTTTGAATCTTGTTGAACATTGTTTAGAGAGCCGTGAATTGATCACATCACTGTAGGGATTTGATGACCATATCATAAAAAAACACTAAGATATCCTTCCCAGTAGTGGCTTAAATCTATGATGAATGGTGTACTAATATGTGGGGATAGAATTATTTAATCCAAAGGGAACGACTTGATAGAAGAAGATCCCTTGAAGTGCTCTGAAGTTAGTGGATTCCTCATCCTCAAGGGCCATCTTGATCTGATTTTACCCTGAGAACCCGTTCATAAAGGAAAGGTCTTAGAAGCCAGTAGTTGCATCGATCAAGAGTTATGCAATTGGAAATGGGAATTCATCTTTTGGGAAATGTCAGTTAAGGTATTTGATGTTAATGAACACCCTAATCTACCCTTTCTTATTCTTGAAGTGGATGATACTGGAATGATACCTTGGGTATTTCGCTTCTCTAATGAAGTTGGATTTGATAAATTTTCCAACTTCTGCCACTACCTTAGTCGCATGAGAGGGGTGCATTCTACTGGTTGTCTGCTTGAAATCTTGAAGCTCATCAGGTAATTTGAGATGTTTTGTAGCCACATCTCAATTCATTTCAGTCATTTAAGTATAATTCCAGGAGAATACATATCAGTTATTCTTTAGAAATGTGATGTACATATCTTTCTCTTCAAGGGGCATAGCATCACTAGTTAGAGTAAGTCATGGGTCTTCTTATGTTCCTATATTTGTCTACCTAATATCTTATGTAGTGGTGGAGACACCATCCTCGAATGCTAGAGGGGTGTTCCTAAGATCATACTCATCCATTTCTGAGTCTTTGGAGACTTATTCAGGTGAAGATGGAAGTATGGGAGCCTCTTCATCAGTATCAAGGTGAGGGTGGCTACTAGAAGAGACATCATCATCCATTTCTATCTGAGTCATTGTAGTGAGATGTCGGAGATAGTTGTTGTCGCTGGGGATAGGTGCGGCTTGGGCCTCTGGGATTAGATTTTCTACTTCGACCATGTTGATGGAGAGCACATAATCACTATCAACCATACTCTGAGGATTCACATGAGTGGTCCCTAATACATTGGGAGATGCAACCTATATATCATCATCTTCCATTGGTTGGTTACCACCCTTCTTATAGAAATCTGTTTCAATATATGTGTCTCTACAAGTCTCAAAGGGGGAGTTGTCTCTATGTAGTATGTTGACCTTTCCACTGATGGGGTACTTCAGATATTGATGTAATGTTGATGTTACTTCCAAGTGGCTATGAAGCTTGGTCCTTCCAATCAAGACATTATATGTTGGGTCTTGCAGGATAACCATGAACTCGGCCTCAGATATCAGTTCCCTAAATTTGGCCTCGAGTTTGATCTTCCCAATATGCATTTTCTCACTCTTATCATATCCTTGAATGGTCATCTTCTTAGGAGAAAAGTCTCGTTTACTATACTCAAAACTGTAGATAGTCCGAAATGGGATAGGTTTGAACCCAAATCCATTATCAATCAACACACTTTGGACATTTTCATTTTTGAGTCTACCCGAAAAGTATAAGGGTCTGATGTTCCCTTGGATGGCCTCCTCCTGATCTTGATCAGTGAATGAGATGTAAAAATGACATCCTTAGGACATAGTCTCCACTTGATAGATCTCGGGTGCAGTTACTTTTGTTTCAAATTCTTTTGGGCTTTAGAGGGCTTCAACAAGTCCCTATCTAAGTTCTTTTGAAAGACAAATAACATCAATGATTGAGATCTTATCCAGGACTATAGCTAACTATTTCAGAACATCATAATTTTTTCCTAGAGGTCGGTGCTTCCCGACATGGGGATACTCTTGGGTATGCGATTTAGGAGCTAGAGCATTCGAGGGAGGTGATACCGGTGATTTCATGGATTTTTATGGAGTATCTACTTCTAGTGGTGTAGTTTGTTCTATCCTTCCAAATTTTTTTGGGTTGATTAGGTTGAAACCCCTCTAGGTTTTCATGCAAGAAAATCAGGTGCAGGAGACTACTGGAGGGCTCTGAGGCACCTCCTTGCCTCTTTTGAGTCTGTTAGAGCAATTTACTGTGGGTCTCAGATGAATATCTATCTTCAATGAGGATATGGTCAGAATATTGAGTCTGACTATGCCCATGTTGTCCACTGTATCCTCTAGTCCGACACATGTGGCATCACATTCCCTGATTTTATACAGGAAAACCATATTCCGGGGCATACTCATCCTCTAAGAAGGGGTTTGATATGTGTATCACATTTTCAGAACTGAATATTGGATCTTTTTCTGATGAGGGTTCCATTTTTTGGGGTGGTTCCCATTATTTATATATTATAGGGAATAAATCTATAAGATTTAGTGCTTTCTTGGGAGAAATATATGTTTCATCCTCCCCTGTCTCTTCCTACTTATGATGGCACACCCACCAATGAGAGGCACAACTAACATCTCCCTTTTAGTTCATGGAGACATTTCAAGTTTACGCAATTGTTATTTCAGAGAAGTATGAGCTTGATAAACTATTTTCTAAGTCATATAGTTTTCAAAAAATATTCATTTGCTTGGCCAAAACCTTCTACCAACCATCCTCTTCTTTTGACTGGGTGATGGTTATGCAAGACACCTACTCTAGGGAATTTTCTAACATCACGTGTCCATATTAGACCATGCCTTAAAGGAATTCCTTGAAGATGAAACAATTTTGGATATTGTGACCTAGCCTTCTATGGAAAGCGAAGTAGTCAGGATGGTCAGTGAGGTTGACTTCATCGGGCATCCTGGGTTGTAGAAGTGTCAGAAGATTATTATTCATGGATGCTAAGAAATAACCTTAGACTAGTTAATTTCGGAAGGAGTATAATTTTTTCATGCGTTCCTCAAATCATGAGTGACCCTGATTTATCTATTCTTATGGACTGAGGGTGATTCTTTGGTGGTCACCACTCAACAGAAGGTGTTGGACAGTTTGTATCTTACCCAGGTGCTTAGATGGGCACCACTGCAGGCTTGAGTGTGACATCTTCAGCTTCTGCTCTTCCTAGCATCTTTTACTATGTTTTTGTCATGATTCAAGACTTAGATCGGGTTCACTGAAGAGAATCTTCAAAAAAATCTTTTTTTTCATCAAACTCTCAGAACCCTCCTGGTTATTTCATGGGGATTAGGGGTGTCTACAACTCATCCCAGAGATTTTCAGCGTAGAGTTCCAATAGTTTCTCTTGTGATAGGGGATACTAAGAAAATATTTCAAACCCTTCCACCTTGATATGAAATCATACACCCTATAGTGTTTTCACTTCTTTAAGTTCATCAGATCAGAGATCATCAGTTTCTTTAATGTTGAACTAAACTGATAAAGGAACTAATAATAAAGGTATTCCCATCAAACAATAGATCCTTCCGGTAGACTGATATACCAAACAAAGTTTGGCCCTATCATATTATGTACAAAACACCTCATCATGGTTGTTGCATGTTGATCTTGAGATCCCATAATCATCCCACATCAGGATACTAAGTGTGTGAGATGTTGTTCAGGGTCTCCTACACTATCAAAGGTAGAAAATTTGGGGTTGACTATGTTAGGTGGAGGTGGAATATCATCCACACATTCAGGATATGAATTCCATTTAGGTTGCACATGTGATCACCACCCTTCCATGGATTCCATTCGAGTATCCAAGGATTCAATGGCGGTAATTAAATCCAGGGGAACTTCTTTCTAAGCTGCCTCTCATCCATAGGGAGCATGTGGGGGCCGATGAGGTGATTCTGCTTTCATCTCCTACTGATCCTCGATTCATACTATGACCAAATTATTATCCAAGAGAGGGAGAGTTTATCACCATAACAGAAGGAAGTCTCGATAATTTTCAGCTTCCTCATGTATGTAGACTGGTTTTCTAGATCCAAATCTAATCTGATTCTCAGATACCACTTTTATTGGAGGATTATCTATGGGAGGGAAAATATTCGTCTGTGGATGGAGAAAATACCCAGCAACAATATTACCCCTGGGTAGCTCCTCATTGAGTTGTCAGAGAGATCTTATTTCACTCTCATATTGTAAAAACTATTCCTCTATTGATGGAAACTAATATATATTCATGTATTTTCCATTTTCTTTGATATTATTATACTTAGGTGGTGGTAACTCATTGTTCAGTGCTGAAAAATCTTGAATCCTTCTTTAGTTCTGGGTGCACACAATTTCATTTAGTGCGTCCAAATCACTCTCCTCTTGGGGAACATGTTCTGTGTTGCATACCTCTGCATTTGCGTCTTGATCAAAATATGACATGTTGATAGTGATTGCATTCATAGAGAAATATCGGGCAATGGTGGTTGTTCCATTGCTTTATAGGCAATAAGATGATTCCTCACATCTTCTGTTATGATTTTTATTCAAACCCTTGGCCTTGTTTGACCATTTTGGCTAGTGACCCCATAGGGGTATGATTTCCTTTGTCATACACTCCTCCAAACCTAGCCTATGAATAGTGACTCTGAGGGAGTTTTTTGTCATGATTTTCAAGAGAACCCAAAACAATAGAGGTTTGTCTTATGGTGGAAGGAATATGTGGGATATCAACCATTGATTTATTCCTCCCAACTTGGAGAAGAAGGATTCCCTATGTGGTGATGATGATGATGAAAATTCCCTCATCCCAATAGGGTGGGAGTCATTTGGGGAAGCCATTTGCACTGATTGGTCCTATTGTTGAGGATCTAATGGCTCAAGTTAGGGACTTGATGATTCCTAGGATGAATATGAGGGTATAAATTCACCTAGGATAATGGGGTGGGGTGATCTAAAATCATTTCTGATGTATTTGGTGTCCTATCCTAGGAAAATTATCCTAGTGATGATGATTTAGATATAAATTCCCTAAGCCCATCGGGTTGAGGTTCACTAACGGTTGTCGAGGGAATTTCTAAAATCCTCTTGGGGATTGACGACCCGATGGGTGGAGGAAATGGTATATATTATCCTGGACTAGGGGGATGAGTACACTCCTAGAAAACTATTATGGAAGCATCTATTATATATTAGGTGATATGGTGCAGGTGTGCTCGTGTGGGAGTTAGGTGAGATGGAATCTTAGGATGATAATTACTCCTTACGAGATGTTTTCTGGATGATTGAAACTTCTTTTTTGATGTTTGGAATGTCCTCATATTATCTTGAGGACCCTAGTTTGTAGTCCTATTTTCTATAATCTCTCTCTATCCATGGTGTTTGAGCACTGTTGAAGCAGTGGAATTCTATTATGGTGACCAAATAGCCTGAGCATTACCTGGTCCCCTAATTTCTCCAAAGGCTGTAACATTACTGTATTCCAAATCTGAAGGGATTTGATGTTCCAAGGGATAGACTAAGTGTAATACTACATATTTTTCCATCCTAAAATAAGGATTGATGATGTGGCTTCAGAGATCAGCTGATAATGCATCATGATTCAATGGAAGCAAGTAAGTTGCAAATTTACACTCTGCTTTTCCAATTTTGGATCCCGATCCATAGAAATTGTAGCTAGGTCGAGCTGGAAATAGAGTATCTTGATTATATTAAGGTGAAACTCATATCTTGGATAAGTGAGATATTTATTCTTCTATCATTGATGAGTATCCTAGATATTTTGGCATAGGTAATGAATGGACTCCTTTTCTAACTCATCTGGGATCTCATAGATGGAAGTAGAAAGGGTCCAAAACATAATGGGGAATTTATTTCTGGATAACTCTCTCCATATGTAAATGTTGACCTCCTTCTTATTAGACTTACATGCCTCCATCTGGTCAGACCATAGAAGGTGACTCTAATGGTCTCTTGATGATGGGATTGGAGTGTTGCTGGAAGTTAACGGGGAACTATATATGGTCGACCCCGATGTTTGAAGCACCTCTCTTTATGAAGGTGTCAGTGTTTGGTTCACCTCTCTATATGGATGTTTCTAGAAAAAATGAGGATTTATTTTCCAATGGGAGATATCATCATGGGTAGGTTGACCACGATGGATGGCGGGAGTAGAATCCATGTGATCCATATCCACACTACCATGAAAAGGACTATTGTGGTAATAATTTTCGTCTACTTGTGCTTCGATAAAAGAGTAGACAGACCCTTTTGGTGTTGAGAATGTGTCTCAAATGACCCCAAGGACACTGTAATTGAGCATATTAGGAATATGGTCCATGATCTACATCATGGATGGAATATTTCAACCAACCTTTTATGATTTTGTAGGGATATGAGCCTAGTGTGTGATGGTTTCCAGAACCTGTATATAACCTATTGGTGTTGTGGGAGTGTGATCCCACTACTGAGAATCTGTCGGAATACACCAATAATTTGTCTCATTATTGATATGGATATGAACTTTTCCTAAGGCATGTTCCATTATAACTTAGTGGGCCTCAGAAAAGACAGGAGTATGAGACAAGTCTTGATCCATCGGGATATGCCGTTATTATGTCTTGGTAGGATTATAATCCTGACCCGAGGCATGTTCCACTCTCACATAGTGATACTCAGTTAGAATAGAAATATGTTCCTAGTATGAATATACATTTCCCACAGGAATATGATGATGGACCTTCGGAATTAGAGAAGTAATATGAGCCTCCTCTTTTGTTTCCTTGGAATGAAGCTGACACAATTGTTCGTTGGAAGAAGTAGGAATATGTGTCTTGCTTACGTGATCTACTGGAGTATGCCATGCAGATTCCCTGATAGAAATATGAGCCTTTTTTTAGGCTTGTTCCATTCTCACTTGGTTATCCTCAGCTAGAATGGGGATATATGTCGGATCCTGGGTCTTTAGAGTATATCGCTAGACTTCTTTGATAGGAATATGAGCCTGTACCGAGGGTTGGGCTCCTCTCACATGGTGATCCCTAACTAGAATGGGGTTATGATCTGGATCCTGAGCCTTTGGAATGTGTCACTAAATTTTTTTGATAGGAATGTGCCTCTATCTTGAGGCATGTTTCACTCTCACCTGGTGATCCCCATTTGGAACAGGGGTATGAGCCTGGACCGATGTCTCTCGCTTTATCAGAATATGTTGATATTCCTCATAGGTGGGAGAAAGAATGTGTTCTTGCTCTGGTACAACTACTTTTTCACAATGATTATAGTGTTGAGTTTCCCTGACTGTAGGGACATGAGTATGCGCATGTCCCTTTATCTATAGCAGTACTGGTATATGATTGAAAATCTCTTCAACTATTTATAAAATATATTAGCACTTTAGAAAAGTGTGTGCAGGGATATAAGCCTACACATTCTCCATCTCAATTATAAGTTGATAGATATATTCAATCGAAGAGGGGATATGCACCAAATTCTGTCCTCCTTGTTCCATTGGAATATGTCAATGGGATTCATGTTCAGGTGTAGGGATATGAGACTCCCCCATGCTCATTGTGGAAATATTCCAATAGACTTATCCTGACCTAGAAAGGATATGAGCTTTTTTTCTAGTTGCTTCCAGAGTATACTGGTAGGTATCATCATTAGGGGTAGGGATATGAGACCTATCTTGAATATCCAACACCTTCCTCCTCTGATGATTCTTCCTTGTATCTCATTCATGGGCGTCATAGGCAGTTGTGTCTCCGATGGTACCCGCAGATGGTGACTGATGGGTACTGATGGGATAGTGTTGGTGATGGCGGTTAGTAGGTTCCCTCCTTAATGGCACCTGAACTGAAAGGGAGCCATATTCAGCCTCCTGGACCACCTTCATCAGATATGGAAGGTGTAAGTTTTTTCACTTTGGGGATCAGGTCCCGAGTCGGTTGGTCATAGCGACAAGGGATACTAGCTTAGCAGCATTCTTTTTCAGTCGATGCAGATTTTTCAGCTATCATGGTTGGAGAATATCATTGGCAGCTTCAATGATTAGGATTTTACCATAGTGTTGGTACTCCCAAACCATCATTTCACTTCCTATTGTTGGATTTGTAAAGTAGGTGATATTTTTTTGTGACCCACATGGGTCGCAGAAGCAGATTAGTTAACAGATTGATTGCTGAATGATGAAGAAATTTCCTCAGGTTAGGAGACTTTCGAAGAGAGCTGTATCTACAATCACACAAGCAACAAGGAACAAGGCTACCGATCATTTCTATATCATAGGCATTATAATTCTCAATTAGATATTCAAGGCTAACATAATTGTCTTGTATTCCCTTTCTGTACATTTTACTCATGTGGACTTGTCAATGAAAGAATGGACTTATAAGAATTTTAGCTTATGTTAGTCATACTTCTTTGTTGGTATGTATGGTTTTAAAAAAAAGTTTCATGAGATATTAATGTAACGCCCCGACCCTAGTTACCCAGATTCGGTGCATTATTACATAACATTGGCATGATCACAAGAAAGATCAAATCTCGAAAGACCGATTGGTTTAGTAGCCTTGGAAACACTAGATATATTCATAAGTTTTACATTACATCATAAAATGAAAAACTACTACAACAACATAATGTCTCCATAAACCACACTCATATCCCCACATAATATCCCTGCAGGTCATTCATAATTTACTTCTTCACTTCCTGGGAAAAATAAATCATAGAAAAGGGGTGAGCTCAAATGCCCAGTAAGGATAACAATATAGCGGAAACTTTCATAAATAAGAATAAACATTTAAGGCAATGTATAACTAAAACAAAAGCCTTTCAAACATGAACTTTAAACATGGTACGGAATAAATAAAATGAAATAATTCCATTTACTTATTCACATGGATATTCTACTAATCGAATAATCACATGAAAAAATCAAAAACCACTTTCATAATGTTGGAATGCATAATGCCAGACTATCATAACCACATAGTCAAGGCCTCGTGCCAAGACTACAAATAAGATTTTGTCAAGGCCTTTTTCCAAGACACTAGTTTGTCTCATGAGACCTACCGATGCATCGAGGAGCTATAGCGGGCTCCACCCGTCACATATTAAGTCCAATGCATTCCCATATGAAAAAGTTTAAACATAACATAAACATTCGTATTAAAACTAGCATACGAAATGTCAATAATTTCACCATAAACTATGAATGGTATAAAAATAGAACATCCACAGTCAAACATATCACAAATCCTTCAATACAATATAGAAGTTTTGTATCATAATAAATCAACTTCAAATAAGCGTAAAATCCGTCAAAGGATGTTGACATAGATGAAATCAAAACACTTTTTAGAGAAATATCTCTTTTTATTTTGAAATCATTTAAGATCCATATAAAATAAAACATTTTCATTGAAAATATTCTTATAAGCTTGTAATGAAAGCTTTGAATATTTTATAACGGCGGAAAATAACCGCACCCGCCGTATAAATTAAAAAAACATTCTTATCTTAATTCTGTCGAAAAGGTTAAAAAGCACCTTGTTTGGAAAACGACGGAAAGATTCCCTTATAAAACTCTTATAAAAAGTCAAAAAAGGGTATAAATGACTTTAACCCATATTCTTTTAAATATTAAAAATGTTTTGAAATACATTTTTAAGAAACATGGATGTGGATGATAACGAGATCCTAGTAGATTATTACGTATAAACAACCTCGGATAATGAAGAGATTGTGAAATAACCCTTACCTTGTACTTTTCCTTTGTTGGGGTAGGTTAACCTCCTGTATAATGGTTAAATAATTATTATTTAATTATACAAGAATCATATACATTAATATGATATCATATATGATCTTTTAACATTGCTTTATTAATAATATCTTAGTATTATCGTCGTTTCGGGTGATAATCGATTCGTTCTTCATAAATGTTTGGTTACGTAAGACATGTTTGTAATGGATAGATTATATCTTATTCATAATCAGAATGATATTAACATTATTTTTAACCCTAAAATGAGAATAAGACTTGAATGGATACGATGTAGAATGAATCTCATCGCGTTCGTGGAGACGGTAGTCCGTACGTACGCACGAACGCTACTTCCATTTAATTTTTATTTAAAAAGAATCTAATCCAAATGATACATAGGTATATTACTATTACAGTATAATATAATATTTTATATATGTTACTTATGTTCATTAACACCATCCTTTATACGTTCCATGTGTGGTATGAACGAGTCATATCATTTTAAGGGGGCGGTAGTCCGCACTTCCTCAAATGAAATTATCGTATGTATATACAACATGAAACGAATAATGGTATGAAATAAAATGGAATTACAGAAGCTTATATATAAAATATATATCATTAATATCATATTTAATTACAGTTCCATCATAATGGCCACCATGAGAGGCGGTAAGATGTATTTGAACAATCATCATTTCGTGAGGCGTTAGTTTGCCATCCACAGAAACATTATGTTCATCATCCATTAGATGGAGTTGTGTGTATGTGTAGTTTGAATACTTATTATAACAACATACTAGTATATTGTGGATACTGTTTTTGTTACAAAAGAAAGGAAATAAAAAGAGTTTGGGGGTTGGAGAAGCAAAATAAATGAAAATAATTTAAGAGAAATCGTTACCTTTAATTTAGGTAACTCACTTTGGTTGGAACCAAAGGACTTCTTGAAATGCTTTCTGCCTAAGGGGAAGCTTCAAGGAGGAGGAGAGGGATGTGGGGAGATTATTTGGTCAGGGTTTGGACGAGCCAAGTGGCTTGAGAGGTGTGATGAATGAGTAGAAGTGGTCTCCTTTTATAAGGGAGAGGAGGGGCTCTTTAGGAAAGAGTGAAAGTATTACTTTATAATATAATTATATTCGGTTTATAATGGTCCAAAAATCATTGAGGTCGAAGATAAGATGACTAATATTATAAATAACATCAACCAATAAGAATTTGACAGGTTTTAGATAATATTTTAATCATTATAATCTTATTTATTTAAATGATTTATTAATGAGGTAAACATTGTATCATTATTGTGTCATTAATAATTTAAATTATTTGATGTCTAAAAATTATAAATAAAATATCATTATGTAGGAAATCTTTTTATCTTTCTAATTAATATTTATAATCTAAAATCCAACATGTATAACCCTATGTAAAAATTGTTCTTCTAAAAGATGTAAGCTTATGCCATTTTTATTTTTATTTTAACTTTATTAATATAATGTGTCCCTACCACATACAAGTGGCTCCAAGGGGTCCCCAAATCGACCCAAGGATGCCCATGGTCGGGTATGTGTCCACCAATAAGGTTAGGACACGATTTAGGGTAATTTTGTATTATTATAATATTATTGTTTAACCCTTATTTACCGGATTTACCCTCTAACCATGGTAAATAAAATATTTACCGCAGTAATTATTCAAAATGTGTAAAAATAAAAGTTACCTATTTACATAATTTGGACATCTTGATTCCAAATATGTAATCCATTTTTCCAAATTCAAAACACAGAAGTGGAAGAAATTAATTTAAAATTAATTCCCGTTGTTAAAATAAAAAGCGTGTTTTTAAGAGATAATAACTATCAAAAGATTGACACTTGTTTATGTCTGGTTTAATTGTGAAATTATGTCCAATGACAAACATTAAATTAAATGGTAAAAATATATTCTAAATATACTTTAAAACCACTAAAATTCATAATTTATCAATATTAATTATTTTGATTAAAAAGGTTGTTTTTAATTAAAATTTAGTAATTTTCACTATTCATCAGAATATAAAAGTTATCCGAAAAGTACCAAAATTTCACCCTAGGCTAATTTCGATATTCCAAATCCAAAAATGAAGTCCATTTTGAAATATAAAATATATATTATTTCAAAAAGTAGGTATTACTATTCACAACGGCTAGTTTAATTAGTTGTGGTGTGTGTTAGAACTCGAGGTTGCGTACAACACACGCTATCGCATTAGTCGAAAGGAAACGTACCGTGGAAGCTTGGGGTGTTAATTTCTCCCCTCCTTCAAATAATTTCATCCTCGCAATTTCTAGAGTATTACTATATAAAAATACTCGGGTGGTTCTTCATAATAAGTTCCTCGGGTTCCCACGTTGCCTCTTCCATCTTATGATTTCTCCACAAAACTTTTACCAGACGCGTCGTCTGGTTTCTCAGCACTTGTTCTCTCGTATCAAGAATCTTGACGGGATCTTCACAATAAGACAGATTGAGTTCCAGTTCTAATTACTCATAGGTGAGTACATGCGTTGGGTCAGGCATGTATTTTCTCAACAGAGATACGTGGAACACATCGTGAACTTTGGAGAGACTTGGCGGCATTGCCAATCGGTAAGCTACAGCCCCAATTAGTTCTAGAATTTCGAAAGGTCCGATGTACCTTGGACTCAATTTACCTTTCTTACCAAAACGTATGACTCCCTTCCACGGAGATACCTTTAGGAAAACATGATCACCGACTTGAAATTCCAAATCCTTCCTTCGATTATCGGCATAGCTCTTCTGCCTACTTTGAGCTGCTTTGATGTGATTTTGGATTACTTTCACCTTTTCCACCGTTTCCTCCACCAGTTCTGGGCCTACAAGTTTTCTTTCACCGACGTCATCCCAATAGGTTGGTGTACGACATCTCTTTCCGTATAACGCTTCCTATGGTGCCATCTGAATACTCGAATGGAATCTATTGTTATAGGAAAATTCTACCAGTGGTAAATATTGATCCCACATACCCTGAAAGTCAAGTGAGAAAGATCTCAACATGTCTTCTAGGGTTTGAATAGTCCGTTCTGATTGTCCATCTGTCTGAGGGTGGTAAGTAGTGCTCAAATGAAGTTCAGTATCCAGGGATTTCTGAAGACTTTTCCAAAATCTTGAAGTAAAACGGGGATCACGATCAGAAACAATCGATAGGGGTACTCCATGAAGTCTCACAACTTCATTAATATATAGTCTTGCTAGATGTTCCATGGGTAGATCTTCTCTTATAGCAAGAAAATGTGCTGACTTGGTAAGACGATCAACAATAACCCATATTAGATCGTTCCTTCTAGGAGTCTTTGGTAGCCCCATGACAAAGTCCATCGTAATATTGTCCCATTTTCACTCCGGTATGGGAAGAGGTTGCATGAATCCTCCAGGCTGTTGCCTTCCAGCTTTCACTTGTTGACAAACCATACATCTTGACACAAAATCAGCAATCTCTCTCTTCATGTTGTCCCACCAAAAATGTTCCTTCAAATCTCTATACATTTTGGTGCTCCCAGGGTGTATAGAGAAATTGGAACTATGAGCATCATCCAGCAATTCCCTTTTTAGATCAGGTAAATTGGGAACACAAAGTCTCTTCCCGTATTTCAAAATCCCATCTTCATACACAATGTCTCTCAATCTCCCATCATTCACAACTTTAATCTTCTTCTGAAATTCTTCATCATCGGTCTGAGAACTCTTAATCCTTTCTAGTAAAGATGGTTTGGAAACCATTTGAAAAAGCATTGATGTTTCACCTTCCCTGGTTATTCCCATGTCCATCTTCACTAGATCCATGAAAATTGGATCCCTTTCAATTCTCATCATGTTCAAAACTCCATGGTCTTTTCTGCTCAAAGCATCTGCCACCTTGTTTGCTTTCCCCGGGTGGTAGTGTATCGTGCAATCATAATCCTTGAGTAATTCAAGCCATCTCTTTTGCCTCATGTTGAGTTCTTTTTGTGAGAAAATATACTTCAAACTCTTGTGATCAGTATAAATCTCACATTTTTCACCATAGAGGTAGTGTATCCATATCTTCAAAGAAAAGATCACAGCTGCTAACTCAAGATCATGAGTAGGATAGTTTTGTTCATGAATTTTCAACTGTCGTGATGCATAGGCAATAACTCTATCATTCTGCATAAGGACACAACCAAGTCCTTTCTTTGATGCATCACTATAAATAACGAACCCATCATTACCCGATGGTAGAGTCAATATAGGAGCATTTACTAATCTTCTCTTCAGTTCTTCGAAACATTCTTCACACTCTTTTGTCCAAACAAATTTAACCCCTTTACGTGTGAGCTTCGTTAATGGGTTAGCCAATCGGGCAAAATTCTGGACGAAACGTCGATAATAACCTGCCAAACCAATAAAACTACGTACCTCAGTTATACTCGTAGGTGCTGGCCATTCTTGGATTGCCTTGGTCTTAGAAGGATCAACAGAGATTCCATCTTTAGAGACAATATGGCCAAGAAAAGAAATATCCTGAAGCCAGAATTCACACTTGCTAAACTTCCCATATAATTCATGCCTCCTTAGAGTCTTCAAGATAATGCGCAAATGATTTTCATGATCTTCGTAGGTTTTGGAGTATACCAAGATATCATCAATAAATACCACCACAAATTCATCGAGATACTCCTTGAAAACTCTATTCATCAGATCCATGAATACAGATGGTGCATTAGTCAATCCAAACGGCATTACAGTAAACTCGTAATGCCCGTACCTGGTTCGAAATGCTGTCTTCGGAATGTCTTCCTTCTTCACACACAACTGATGGTATCCAGATCGAAGGTCAATCTTTGAAAAGTATTGAGCTCCATGAAGTTGGTCAAATAAATCATAAATGCGAGGTAGGGGATACTTGTTCTTTATCGTTATAGCATTGATCTCCCTGTAGTCGATACATAACCTCATAGATCCATCTTTCTTTTTAACAAAAAGAACAGGGGCTCCCCATGGAGAAACACTAGGGAGAATAAATCCCTTATTACTCAATTCCTCTAGTTGTTTCTTTAGTTCGACTAATTCTACATTGGCCATTCTATAAGGGGTCTTCGATATAGGCCTTGATCCAGGAATCAAATAAATGGAAAACTCAACTTCTCGTTCTGGAGGATGTCCAGGTAAATCTTCCGGAAATACATCTACAAATTCTTTCACAACAGGTACATCCTCTATTTGAACATTCCTTTCCTCACTGACAGTTATTTCATTCTCTTCCTCCCCAATAATTGAATTAAGTTGAGCTACTGGGGGTGGATCTAAATAAGAATTAGGTGGTGACGATTCTGCTCTAAAAATAAGGTGTTCCTTATCATTATCATCAAGAATCGTAACCTCTTTCCTCTTACAATAAATCTTCGCATCATAGTCCGAAAGCCAGTCCATACCGAGGATTATATCAAACTCAATCATAGGTATGACGATGAGATCAGCAGATAAAGAAAATTTATGTGCTCTAATGGGGACTGATTCACAAAACTTTGTTGCAATGATACTTCCCTTAGTAGTTTTAACTGAAAACTCCCTTATTAAATCAAATTGGAAATATCTAATTTTCTTAGAAAACTGGGAAGATATGAAACAATGCGATGATCCAGAATCAAATAATGCATTTTCTAAACTCGAGGAAACCATTAAATTACCTGCCACCACGTCTTTCGGAGCTTCTACGTCAGCAGTAGTGATAGCATAAGCCTAGCCTTTATCCCTTGGCCTTTTCTGAGGTAAGTTCTCCTGACGCTTAGGACATTCATTTGCATAATGCCCCATCTCCCTACAATTGTAGCACTGAACGTTGGTAGCTTCCTTCTTCCCCTTGCAATCACGAGCTTGGTGGCCTTTTTCACCACACTTGTAACAGACTCTCATTCCCTTCAAGCAAGTACCAGGATGTTTCTTCCCGCATTTACCACAAGATGGATATTCAACATTTCCCTTCTTCCCCTTATTTCCATTCCCAGATTGATCAGCAGGTCTCTTCTTCTCTTGCTTTGCTTTATATTCATAAGACTTAGAGAATTACTTTTCGGTCTTGATAGCACATGAGACAATGTCTTCTTATGATGAAAAGGATTGTGAGACTAATGCTCGACAGAGAAATGGTTTTAACCCATCAAATAAATGATCAATCTTACTTCTTGGGTTGCGAATATAATCTCCAGCATACCTCGCTAACCTTGTAAAGTTAGCCTCATACTTTGTGACATTCTCATCCTCCTTTTGTCTCAGACTCAGAAATTTCCTTTCCATATCTGCTCGATGGTCGCGAGGAAAGTATTTTTCTAAAAACAGATCTTTGAACTCCCTCCATTCCATATTTGATACTTCATCATCTTCCTTCGTATTTTGAATCAATGACCACCATTGATCAGCATCTCTAGTGAGGCGGTAAACTGCCATGATAACTTTTTCCCTTTCACTGTTCCCCAAATCCTGAAATATTTTCTCTAGGGAAAATATCCATTGCTCAGCTACTAAGGGATTTGTATTCCCATTGAACGTTGGTGGTTGTTGCCTCATGAATCGATCTAACATTGATCCTCCACGCTGCGGATCAGGGTGCTCCATACGGGTAAGGTTATTATTCATAACCTGAGTAAGTTGTCCTAGTATGGTGATTAGCTGATCGGCACCAGTTGCATCACCAGCCCCACTATAATTTTCTTGAGAAGGAGGGAAATCCCTACATGGAGTGAGTTCATTGATACGGTTTCCATTTCTTCCACTAGGCGCCATTTCTAAACAATGGCATAAACTAGATCAGTTTATGAATCAAAATACATAATCCCATACTTATAAAACACTCAACATAAATTGAACTATTTATGGATATAATCCATAATCATAAAAATGTTTTCTTTGAGGAATTATATACTCATAAACCCTTCATAATTATTTGTAAATAAAATGAGAGTTATCCTAAGCATATCCCCCGAGAGTGTCGTAACCAAGAGTGCAGCAAGGCCCGTTGTCGTGCACCAGTTCCCGTTTGAGTCTAGCTCAAAGCGGTGTTTTCGGGTTTTACCCCTAGGTACATCTGTGCCAGAGCCGCCTCTACCTGCTCGTATCCAGACAGGGATGTATTGCTCGGAAAACTCACAAAATCTCTACAATACCAAAATTCTAGGAAGTTCTTCTATACTAATCCTCAAAGTTCAACTTAGGTTTACATGCTCTAATCAGAGTTTATCTAAATCTAGCTTCCAAGGTTTGTACTAAACTTCCTCTGATACCAACTGTAATGCCCCGACCCTAGTTACCCAGAGTCGGTGCATTATTACATAACATTGGCATGATCACAAGAAAGATCAAATCTCGAAAGACCGATTGGTTTAGTAGCCTTGGAAACACTAGATATATTCATAAGTTTTACATTACATCATAAAATGAAAAACTACTACAACAACATAATGTCTCCATAATACACACTCATATCCCCACATAATATCCCTGCAGGTCATTCATAATTTACTTCTTCACTTCCTGGGAAAAATAAATCATAGAAAAGGGGTGAGCTCAAATGCCCAGTAAGGATAACAATATAGCGGAAACTTTCATAAATAAGAATAAACATTTAAGGCAATGTATAACTAAAAAAAATCCTTTCAAACATGAACTTTCAACATGGTACGACATAAATAAAATGAAATAATGCCATTTACTTATTCACATGGATATTCTACTAATCGAATAATCACATGAAAAAATCAATAACCACTTTCATAATGTTGGAATACATAATGCCAGACTATCAGAACCACATAGTCAAGGCCTCGTGCCAAGACTACAAATAAGATTTTTTCAAGGCCTTGTGCCAAGACACTAGTTTGTCTCATGAGACCTACCGATGCATCGAGGAGCTATAGCGGGCTCCACCCGTCACATATTAAGTCCAATGCATTCCCATATGAAAAAGTTTAAACATAACATAAACATTCGTATTAAAACTAGCATACGAAATGTCAATAATTTCACCATAAACTATGAATGGTATAAAAATAGAACATCCACAGTCAAACATATCACAAAACCTTCAATACAATATAGAAGTTTTGTATCATAATAAATCAACTTCAAATAAGCGTAAAATCCGTCAAAGGATGTTGACATAGATGAAATCAAAACACTTTTTAGAGAAATATCTCTTTTTTATTTTGAAATCATTTAAGATCCATATAAAATAAAACATTTTCTTTGAAAATATTCTTATAGGCTTGTAAGGAAAGCTTTGAATATTTTATAACGGCGGAAAATAACCGCACCCGCCGTATAAGTTAAAAAAAACATTCTTATCTTAATTCTGTCGAAAAGGTTAAAAAGCACCTTATTTGGAAAACGACGGAAAGATTCCCTTATAAACCTCTTATAAAAAGTCAAAAAAGGGTATAAATGACTTTAACCCATATTCTTTTAAATATTAAAAATGTTTTGAAATAAATTTTGAAGAAACATGGATGTGGATGATAACGAGATCCTAGTAGATTATTACGTATAAACAACCTCGGATAATGAAGAGATTGTGAAATAACCCTTACCTTGTACTTTTACTTTGTTGGGGTAGGTTAACCTCCTGTATAATGGTGAAATAATTATTATTAAATTATACAAGAATCATATACATTAATATGATATCATATATTATCTTTTAACATTGCTTTATTAATAATATCTTAGTATTATCGTCGTTTCGGGTGATAATCGATTCGTTCTTCTTTAATGTTTGGTTACGTAAGACATGTTTGTAATGGATATATTATATCTTATTCATAATAAGAATGATATTAACATTATTTTTAACCCTAAAATGAGAATAAGACTTGAATGTATACGATGGAGAATGAATCTCATCGCGTTCGTGGAGACGGTAGTCCGTACGTACGCACGAACGCTACTTCCATTTAATTTTTATTTTAAAAGAATCGAATCCAAATGATACATAGGTATATTACTATTACAGTATAATATAATATTTTATATATGTTACTTAAGTTCATTAACACCATCCTTTATACGTTCCATGTGTGGTATGAACGAGTCATATCATTTTAAGGGGGCGGTAGTCCGCACTTCCTCAAATGAAATTATCGTATGTATATACAACATGAAACAAATAATGGTATGAAATAAAATGGAATTACAGAAGCTTATATATAAAATATATATCATTAATATCATATTTAATTACAGTTCCATCATAATGGCCACCATGAGAGGCGGTAAGATGTATTTGAACAATCATCGTTTCGTGAGGCGTTAGTTTGCCATCCACAGAAACATTATGTTCATCATCCATTAGATGGAGTTGTGTGTATGTGTAGTTTGAATCCTTCTTATAACAACATCCTTGTATATTTTGGATACTGGTGTTGTTACAAAATAAAGGAAATAAAAAGAGTTTGGGGGTTGGAGAAGCAAAATAAATGAAAATAATTTAAGAGAAATCGTTACCTTTAATTTAGGTAACTCACTTTGGTTGGAACCAAAGGACTTCTTGAAATGCTTTCTTCCTAAGGGGAAGCTTCGAGGAGGAGTAGAGGGATGTGGGGAGCTTATTTGGGCAGGGTTTGGACGATCCAAGTGGCTTGAGAGGTGTGAGTAATGAGTAGAAGTGGTCTCCTTTTATAAGGGAGAGGAGGGGCTCTTTAGGAAAGAGTGAAAGTATTACTTTATAATATAATTATATTCGGTTTATAATGGTCCAAAAATCATTGAGGTTGAAGATAAGATGACTCATATTCTAAATAACATCAACCAATAAGAATTGGACAGGTTTTAGATAATATTTTAATCATTATAATCTTATTTATTTAAATGATTTATTAATGAGGTAAACATTGCATCATTATTGTGTCATTAATAATTTAAATTATTTGATGTCTAAAAATTATAAATAAACTATCATTATGTAGGAAATCTTTTTAGCTTTCTAATGAATATTTATAATCTAAAATCCAACATGTATAACCCTATGTAAAAATTGTTCTTCTAAAAGATGTAAGCTTATGCCATTTTTATTTTTATTTTAACTTTATTAATATAATGTGTCCCTACCACATACAAGTGGCTCCAAGGGGTCCCCAAATCGACCCAAGGATGCCCATGGTCGGGTATGTGTCCACCAATAAGGTTAGGACACGTTTTAGGGTAATTTTGTATTATTATAATATTATTTTTTAACCCTTATTTACCGGATTTACCCTTTAACCATGGTAAATAAAATATTTACCGCAGTAATTATTCAAAATGTGTAAAAATAAAAGTTACCTATTTACATAATTTGGACATCCTGATTCCAAATATTTAATCCATTTTTCCAAATTCAAAACACAAAAGTGGCAGAAATTAATTTAAAATTAATTCCCGTTGTTAAAATAAAAAGCGTGTTTTTAAGAGATAATAACTATCAAAAGATTGACACTTGTTTATGTCTGGTTTAATTGTGAAATTATGTCCAATGACAAACATTAAATTAAATGGTAAAAATATATTCTAAATATACTTTAAAACCACTCAAATTCATAATTTATCAATATTAATTATTTTGATTAAAAAGGTTGTTTTTAATTAAAATTTAGTAATTTTCACTATTCATCAAAATATAAAAGTTATCCGAAAAGTACCAAAATTTCACCCTAGGCTAATTTCGATATTCCGAATCCAAAAATGAAGTCCATTTTGAAATATAAAATATATATGATTTCAAAAAGTAGGTATTACTATTCACAACGGCTAGTTTAATTAGTTGTGGTGTGTGTTAGAACTCGAGGTTGCGTACAACACACGCTATCGCATTAGTCGAAAGGAAACGTACCGTGGAAGCTTGGGGTGTTACAATTAACATCAATCTTATAAAAGTTTTTTGTAAATGAGGAGAAATAAACACAGATTGATAGATTGTAACCCAATTGTTTTTTATTATAGATATTCATGTTGGGTTCACCATTTTTGTTTCATCATGATTCAATGAAGATGCAGGATGGGTTACCCATTGATGTTTTGATTTAGGGGTATTTTAAGACCTCGCTCAATCACACGCATCGGGTTTTCCATCTATTTAATCTTCCCTAGAAACTCCCAATAGTTCCCTCATCCATAATGGGGTACAGACCTGATTTCCAAAGGCCTTCGATCATCTAGGTTTTCAGGCCCAATGACTCTTAGGGACTCACATTGGTCGAGAGGATGAGAAGTTAGGATCATCGAACCCTTTTGGGGGGAATTATTTCCTTCTCTGAGAAAATATTATAGATTTAAGATATGTTCGTGAATCTCTTCCTAATCCCAATATGGGACTGGTTACCCTAACAAAATGATTATAGGTTAATTCTCTTTTATATAAAAAAGGTTGGGATTTATCTACTGAATCCATCTGTATGTATCTGAGGTTCACCATCATTTTCCATTAATGGGCGGTTGCTTATATTCTGAAGTCGTATAACCAAATGGTTCAAAATATACTTCTATATAAAGAGGTAGTTAATATTTTGAGCAGGTAATTGAGCCATTATGAGGTGTTCTATGTATCCTGATTATTACAGGTTTCAAAACCCACATAGTTCATTCATCTCGTGTAGTTTAATGTCATGTGGTGAGGACATATATTCAGGTACTAAGACACCAAATATTTAAGCTCAAATCCTAATGGGGTGTCATATGTATCCTGAGTAAAGAAAGAATCAGATTTTAATTAGTTCTCATTCTTGTATGGATTATGTATTGGGGTTTCACATGTCATTATAGTGAATCATAGTGTAGATGATATGATTATTGCAACTCCCTAAGCTCATGAGATCTATGCTCGGTATGAGAAACAAGGGATGGAAAATGATCATTTCATTGCTCATGATGTAGGAATTATGCACTGGAACTTCTTTGAAATGGTTTATCATGGGATTCAGGTCTCAAAGAGATTAATTATGTATCTTAGTTATAGTAGGAATCAGATTCATCATAGTTTGGTTTATGTCAAGGCATACACACTGACGTTTCCTTGTACCATTGTCGGGGTTTATAATATAGATGATATGATTTTTTCAATTCCATAAGACCACATGAGCCATGATGAGTGTGGGAAACAAGGGATAGTAAGTAATCAATATCATTGCTTTGAACAAGGTAATTAGAAGCTAGGATTTCCCTGGATGATCAATATAGGGTTTGAACCTCGGGGAGAGGTAGCCTACATATCCTGGATATGGAAGGAATCAGAGTTTCTATAGTTCCCTTTATGTCTGGGCTTACACACTAAGGTTTCCCTATGCCATTATGGAGGTTCATATTTCCTAATGAGGTGTTCGTTGCATCCCCTTATGTCCACATGAGTTGTGCTCAAGGTGATAAATAAGGGGTATCAAATTGTCATCCCCATGTCATATAGATATAGAAATTGTGTATTAGCACATCTCTTAGGGTGTTTGGTATAGATATCAGGCCTTAATAAGGTGTCCTATATATACTAGTTATGGTAGGAATCCGAGTTCTCATAGTTCATTTTAGGTCAGGGCTTACACATTGAGGTTGCTCTATATTTAGGGATTAAACACTATGGTTTCCCTATATTCATGGCCTTCCTATCTGGAGGGTGTCGTATGACCCAGTTGGTATGTCCTGGGAGCCATCGATGACCAAGTTTGACACATATGGAGGGTATTGTGATATTAATTGAGGAATAGTCTAAGGGGTGTTTCATATCTTGTATGACACCTCTGGAAGACATCATGGGACCTAGCTGACATGTCTGGAGGGCGTCGCGAATTCCATCTGAATTTTCTAGAGGGTGTTGCGGGAGCTTAGTTATTATTCCCTAATGATTTCACGAGACTTGGATGACATGGGAAAACATTCTTATATGAGTCAGGCGATGTGTTCGAAGGACGTTACAAGTCCTAGGTGACAGGACTAGAGGGTTTTGCGAGATTAAAGTGGTGTCTATGAGGGGAATCACATGACTCTATTTGACATCTCTGGAGTATTCCTCATGCCCCATATGGCATGTGGGAGGAGTGTCACAAGATCTAGGTGACATGCCTTGGTGTTATTGCATGTCTTTTCATAACTTGGATGGAGGGCATGAGGTTCAACAATCATTTCCTTTGATTAAACCTTCTACCTTTGATCTTGTTTCTAACCATTGCATTGCGAAGGCCTTAGTTTTAATAACTACCAGTTCCTTAGGGTCTCACGTGATTTGTAAGGCATGAGGTATGTTATTTGCAAGTCTTTCCATCATTCCTTCACGTGATCTATTAATGACCACATGAATCACTTTTATGTGTGGCACATGATTGATCTGGTTGTCTGCCAGTGTATTACCTGAAGAAAAGTTCTCGGTCGCATGATCGGTTGCTCTAAGAAATACTTAGTGAGTCAAATCATCCAGAGTCCAAGCATCCAATGCCTCAATGTCCAACCATTTCTTCATGTTAGAGTGGGGAATTTATAGGCATCACCGCCTTGGTTGTTCAACGCTTTATGTGGTGTATCTATTGTGAGTCCAGGATGGAGTCAGCGAAAGGGTTTGGAACCACATGGATTCAAGAGTCTCTGTATTGGATCGGTCTGAGATGGTGTTGGATGAGAGCATCAAGGGGACGCCAGATTGGAAGCTTAGATTAGATTATATGCTAAGCGGTAGTTAACCAATAGTAGTAAAGTGCACAAATAATCATTGGTTTTTTTATTAGCTTATATCTAGACCAAAGAAACCCTTTGGAAAGATGTAAAGTTAATGTTACAATATAATATCTATATTTTTTAAAAAAATATAATGAAACATTTATTTGATTTTCATTATTCCTTGTAGGGTTTGGTTATTTTAGAAGATTTATGTCCATGTGAAATGCCTTTGTAGGAAGAGGAACGATGTTGTGTCTGCTCAATCACAAAGGTAATCTTGATGTTTGTATAGTAAAACATTGTCCAAATAATTAATGAATTGTTTCATATTTATGTTTAATTTATTTCTTTTATGTAAGGAACATTAATCTACTCTTATGTGATATCAATGTATGAAATATTTAGGTCATTATAGTGGGTATCATAGTAATTGTCCTATTCAAAATTGAGAAAACTCATTCGGTTGTTTTGATACTTTAGGGTGATGATCCATAAGTCATTTGAAATGTGTACGAATCAACCCCGCCTCAATACGGCACACGATGTGACTTTTATGACTCGTAGTGTCTCTTTTTATTTAAATTGACATTATTTTTAGTAAAAAGAACAAGTGACATACTGAAAAATGATTAAACACATTCTGATTGTTTTGATACTTTTGGGAAATGATACATAAGTCATTTATGACCTTTAGGAGTTGACCACACTTCAATTCAACGCAAAATATGACTAGTATGACTCAAAGTTTATCTTTTTATTTAACATTGACATTAATTTTAGAAAAAAACACAAGTGACATATTTATTGTCAACACCATCACCTAACTTCATAGTCTACGGGGGCCTCCACCCACAATGAGTGGTCAACACCACCTTGACTAAGTCCTTTATATGTGAACATGACTCCAACAGTGCATCGAGCAACAAATGATGAGCCGAAATCACCAAAAAATCTAATACACGCCATCTAACACCTCATTTCCCTATGACCATGTCCCTAAAAACATGATGGTCAACACCATCTCAAGTCTCGAGATCCATGACCTTTTCCTAATGACTTCATCACCTAAGTTGCCTCGACTTGGTGATCATCATCACTCCAAGTATCTGAGACAAGCCCCACCTAACGAACCACATTGCCTCAATCCAGATGATCATCAACCACCACAATCCTAAGGCCAAGCCCATTACATTCTCATGGAATCAAGTAACCAATATAACAATTCGATTTAATTCGAATTCGAACTCAACCTAAAATTTCCAAGTTAGTCCAAACCTCTTACTCAGCTTAACCAATCATAGTGGAGAAAGAGAATGCCCATAGGCATCTCATATAATCATTGAAGAAATTTAATAAGCGTGTATTTAACTAATTAGGTTATCGCTCGAACAACCCACATAGTGTATATGAACGCGTCCCCAAAACACTCACAAAATCAAGGAGAAATATAGGAACTATCTACCTTGTACTAGTATGTTCTCACTCATTTGATATAGTCCTCAAAATCGATCTAAATCGGAAGAAAATATTGTTTTAGATGAATGCCCTGAAAATAGGAAAAAATGGAATTCATGTATTTACCATTTCATATGGAGAGATAAATAGAAAAGAGAAACTAGAAAATTGAATGTATTATTGAGATGAATCTGTATTTCCAATAGAAAAGGTTGTAACATGTAACACATCTCATCACCCTTACACTCCCTTACTACACCATTTCACACAACATCTTGTCTCAAGGCCTCTTACCTACCCATGTCAAGGTCAGGTATCAAGTATTATCTAGTCTTATGTCCCCCTACCTACCCACATAGAGTCAAGAATCACATATAATCTGGACTCATGGACCCTTTCTTACCCATGATAAGGCCAGACATCAAACATCATGTATCAATTCGGGTTAACATAGTATAATTCCACTGAAGAGGCTATATAGAAAAAACACTATTTATCATCTTTGTTGACACTTTAAACAACTCAGCCCCAATCATCATCTATGTATAACCTTATCAGGTTCAAGACCATAAATCAGATGCATATAAAGTCACATACATATCTCATTGGAACCAAATGTTTGGGTTGGCTGGGTAGAATGCCACAAAAAGAGGCTAAGTAAGAAAACACTATTTAGCTTCTTTACTGACACTTTAAATAGTCCAACCCCTCTAAGATCAATTCAGGTTCCCAATGAAAATCATAAGAAATCATACATCATATGAGCCTAAGTTCTTATCATGGTGCGTAATCAAACCTCCCTTGTCATACTGAGCCAAGAGTGAAAATCCACATAATAGCTAAATATCACACCCAAGTGTGCTACCTAAGGTGGAAATCAAATAAATTATAAAAGAGCAAAGTAAAACATCAATTTACTAATATTGGAAACTTAGTTTATCCCCTATACATGGGGATGAAAGCACCCAAACATAAGATCTGTACCCAGTCCTGACATACTCAAAAGAACAAGTGACATACTCAAAACTGATAAAAATAATTCACATTGTTTTAATATTTTAAAACAACAATCTATGACTCATTTTTGATGTCTCCACCACATCAATACAATGTATGGTGTGACCTGTATAACTCCAAATGTGTATTTTTTATTAAAAAATGACATTTTATTAATGTATTCTTTCATATTAATGTTTAATTTATTTCATTATTGTATTACTAACATAATATTTGTTTTCTTATATTGGTGTATTTTTTCTTTCGAGTTCAGATTCTTTGTTCAGTAACTAATACCATGGTCGAAAATTTTTGATAGGGGATCACAGATGCAAAAAGTATGAAACGTTAATGTTTTTAACTATTTGTTGGATAATTGTAATTGTAACCATATAAAATATTTTTTGAAATGTATATAGTAGTGTGTGTTTTTTATTCATGATTTCAGGAAACTATATATAGAATCATTTGTGAAATTCTTGTGTGAGATACTTCATTCTTCTGTACTTTGTTTGTGTGAAAATACTGTTTTGTGCAGCTGTTTTGTGTGCAGGTGTTGTTTTGTTCTGTTTTGTGATGGTTCTATTTGTGTGCAGGTGTTGTTTGTGTGCAGGTGTGCAGGTTTTGGGCGTGTTGTTAAATAAATATCACATCCTAGGCAACTAGTCCATTATCAATGATATTTTGACTGCTGATAAAGGTGTCCCTTTATCAGAGTTTTTTTAGTGTTGTTAAAGGGGACCCCCTTTACTTTGTTGTGATTAATAGTGCTTTTATAGAACTGTTAAAAGTGGTTTATAGTTCTTTTAAAAGCCATATTTGTAGTAGTGAATTGGGAAATATATCCAAATAAAACAATATTATGATCTATATATTATGTATACCTAAATTTTCAATTTAGTTTATGTGATTCACAATTTTTAAGATTATACATTATGTTTCATAATGTTATGATATAATATAATATATTCCATTATTTAGAAATGGAACCTAACAGAAGGAATAAAAACTATATCAAAACAAATAATCCATGTATGTATTTCCCTAATATGTAATATAATGATGTTGTAATTGGATCATAACAACTTATAACTATACTGGGACAACTGACTCAGGTTACGAGCAATAACCTTACCCATTTGGAGAAAACTTATCTATAATGTGGAGGAACAATATTATATATCTTCATGAAACAAAAACCTCTATCATTCAATGGGACTAAAAATTCATTTTTAGTTTAGAAATGGATAATTTCCATAGGGAATATATTTTGTGCTTTGGGAAGTAATGAAATAGAAAAGGTTTTCTTGGAATTTTATCATCTCTCAATATATATGAATTAATGGTGGTCATTAATTAAAAACAATATGGAGGAGGAAGAAATAGAAAACATGGAATGGAAATATTTTATCAAAATTTTCTTGGAAAAATATTTCCCTTGCGAACAGCGAGTAGATATGGAGAGACAATTCTTGAGTATAAGACAAAAGGAAGTATAAAAAATTGTTAAGTATGCTTCTAACTTTACAAGGTTAGCTAGGAATATTTCAAACTACGTATATAATATATATATAGTAATATTGATCAATTATTTAATGTGCTTAAACTACTTCTATGAATAGAACTAGTCTACCAAAATTTTTCATGATATGAGGATATAGTATCTTGTGCTATCAAGATAGAGAAATAATTCAGAAAGTCCTATGGATCCAAAGGGAAGAAAGAGAAGAAGAATATGGTAGAGAAAATTATAGATAACGGGAAGAAAAGAATGAATGAATTTTCTACATGTGATAACAGTGGAAAGAAACACCCTCATACTTGCTTGAAGGGAATAGTAGTTTGATATAAATGTGGGGAGAATGGACACTAGGATCATGATTGAAAGGGAAAGAAAGAAGTTTCAAATGTCTAATTTTTTAATTTTAATGATATGGTTCACTATGAAAATTAATGCCCCAAGAATCAAGGGAATATATCTCAAAAGAAGCAAAGGGATCAAGTTCAATATTTTGTTGTCACTATATTTGAAGTGTAATGATTAATGTTCTCATGTATTTAGATCCTTGATTAATATTGTAGGATTATATTATTGATGATATCTTGGTTATAAGTATTATGGAATGTATAAGGATTGTATTATATTACTGTTTCGTAAAGGATTTGAAAACATGTATTGAATGGTACTGATAATCAGGAAAAGTGATTCATTGGCAGGTTGGTCTTTTGGAAAACACATGATTTAGGGAAGATAACCATTGGTATATTCTTGATGTTGAGATAATAATGAAAATGTGATTTTTATGGGATAATATGGGTGATTATGAAGGAGGTTAGTGATTTTTTGGTTTATGTTGACTTTGCTGGGATTATTAGATGTTTTGATTTAAGGAATATATTCAATAACCTAATATTATATTTTTGGAAGCATGCACGTTTTCTTTAAGGTTTTAAAGTGATCAAGGTATTTATATATTTGATATATAAAAATAAGAGCTACATTATATTTTTTGAGGTTAATATATAACATCTACTAACCATTTTTATTTTTAAAAATATTTAAAGGTTGAAGTAATGACTTATATATATTTTTATAAAAGTGATTCAACAATAAAAATACATCTTGAATATCCATCTTTTGGTGTAAGAAATGAAGTGGAGAAAGATCAAATCACAACCAAAGGATGAGATTATTCTAATGATATAGAAATTAATCAAGTAATTTTATTATCTAAATTTATTATATAAATAGTAAAAGAGTCCCTCAACTCTAGGAAAAAGATTTTGGAATAAAAATATTATCTGTTTACTTTTCTTTCTAATAAATCAATGTTTATTAAACCGATCAAAAAATTATGGTTTTGTGATGGTTAACTTTCTAATGACCATTCTCTATCACTCTCGATCAGAACTCAATAGTTAGATTTATCTTACAATACCATGTTTTCACTTCCCAATAATGTTTTCCTATTCTAAATCCAACTTTTTTAGGACATTATCATTTCCCTTTCCCTCTTATTAAGAGAATATTCTATTAACAGTATTTCTTATCTGGGTTTCCCACAAAGAAATTTTCAAGTAGAAATATTTTATTTTTGAAGTGTGATTTAAAATTTGGAGTTGAAAATTATTTAAGGAGGATAGAATTTAATACCCAAATATTTTATGGTATGTCGGTTTTTAAATTTAATAATTTTGATGGCTTATATTACACGCAATACCTATCTTAAAAGAATAATGGAATATTATTATAACCTTACTATTAAATTGGAAGGAATGAATAATATTAAAAAAATTATAGAATTTATATATTATATTATCAATATAATTTTTACCATTCATAGTATGTGTTTTCTAGACACGATATAAAAATAAATCCACTTTTACGTACAAAAAGTTTTATTTTTCTAAAAGTAGTTTTGCCACTTTTTGATGGCACACTTGTTTTAAAACTAAATTTTGACAATTTTATAAATTATACTTGAAAAAATAGATATAATATTTTAAATAATAATATAAAAATTTATTTTGGTAAAATTGTTATTATTTTTTTGATATGTTTCATGTTTTGATGAATAGTGAAAAATAATGGATTTTAATTGAAAACTGTTTTTCCATCTAAACAATTTAGAGTGATAAATTATATTTTTAATTGTTTGTAAAGTATAATTATATTAATTATATATAATTTTATCCAATTTAGGTCATTTGAATCAATTTTATGATGAATTTGAATATAAAAACATTTCAATCTTTTGAATGTTTTCACTTTAATAACTTGTTTTCTCACCCCATCAACCGAATTAATTTTAATTAATTTTATAAATTTATATGTTTTTAATTTTAAATAATGGATTAAATATATGGAATCCTAATTTATAAATTTATTAAATTGTTACCTTTTATTTTTGAACAATATTAATAGTGAATTTAATAATTTTTATTACCACGGTTAGGGGTAAATCGAGTAATTAAGGCTAAAAATAATATTATAAATATTATAAAATTACCATAACATTTGTCTTAATTTTATTGGATGAGTTACTATAGACCAAAATCATCATTGGTATGATTTTACAACCTCTTGGATCCACTTGAATAAGTTTAAATCCTTTATAGTATTTTATTTTAAAGAAAAGTCGAAGATGTCATACTTATGTTTTAATAACTATAAATTTTTTAATATTGGGTTATTTAGAATATATATTCAACTATAAATAGTCATTTTATAGATATCATATTTATCTACATAATGGTAATTTATTTATAATTTTTAGGTGATAAAATAATTACCTTAAATGAAGGAAAATTGATGATGTAGTAATTTTTTAATTAATGAAAATATCAAATAAATGATATTAAAAATATTAAAATAAATATAATTTTAAATAATTAATATCATCCACAAATTTTATATATTAATTTTACTTGTTATAGATGTGTAAAAATAATTGTTTCTAATTGACCTTTTTGTTATGATATTTTTAAAAATTCAAGTAATGAATAGTGTTAAAATTGACATTAATGATATTTTAAAATAAATAATATTTTATTAAATGATATAAATTTTCTAAAAAAATAAAATTTGGACAAATCATGAGGATAATATTTAAAATTTAATTAATTATTCATTTATGGTTCTTTTTTAATTTTATAGTAAATATATTATACCTCAAAGAGTAAAAACACATGTTGTCACTATAAGAGTTAAAGAGCTAAAAAAGGTTAAAACAGAAAGACAAGGACTTAAAAATAGTCAAAACTAGTCTAAAAATTGTTGTATGAGTTTATTTCAACCTATACTCATCTTATATTTTAAATAACTCACTTTTGACCCATTTTTAATTGAAAAATAATTTATATTAATTTAATATTTTGAGAGTTTCCAAAAGTTCCCATCAACTCAATTATAAAAGGTCACCTCCTCCCTCACTTTTTCATACCACATTGAGCCCTATAGCTTGACCAAACCCTACCATTTTCTATTCCTGGTATCCTTATCCAAGTTTTTGAGGTCCTAATCTTTCCAAAATACATACCCTATATCCCTTAAGATAATTTATAAAGGATGCTCGGCAAAGAGGAGGAGGTTAATGCATATTCAACTAAAGGAAGAATAAGATAAGGTATTTTCATCTCACTTTTATTTTTGTGGGATACATTCCTTATTCACCAATTATTTATTTTTTTTGTGACTATTTGTTCCCTTTAATATAATATCTTGAATCTCTATATCTTCATGTTATTTAATGTTTCATTTGATTTTATGGGGCATATGATTCAGATGATTATAAAGTGATAAGGGTTTATCTCACAATATCATTTTTATTCAAGTTTTTTTTTGTTTAATTATCCACTAGGGAATATTTCTCCTCCAAGCCCGTTTATTTTAAAAATGTTTTCAAAAATTATTTTACTATTCTTCAATGGTTTTTTAATTTCATTTTAAACCTTTTTAAAATTTTAAAAAAATTATTTAAAAGTTATATTTTATCATTTTATAAAAAAGGTTCTTTGAGACATTCCCAACGAAAATATGGAAGGAATTTTTTTTAACTTATATGGCTTGAGAGGATTTTCTCGTCATTATTACACTTAATGATTTATAAATTCCTTTACGATTTTTCTTAATTACTTTCAAGGAAAATTTTTTCTTTTATAATTTCACAATATTTTAAAAATAAGTTATTTAAAATTAAAAAAAGTGTATTTTCCTCAATAAATTTTCAATTATTTTATTATAATATTTTCATCTATGTCAACATCCACTATTGAGTCTTATACTTAATTGAGGCTGATCTCTTATGGTATCATTTACCATATTTTATTGAATAGTTTATTATTATTTTTATTATGGATGTGCTATTTTAATACCATTCATGATTTATGATTGAAGTATTCATATTTTTTATGCTAGTTTTTTAATATGAAGGTTTATGTTGTTTATGTTTCACCCCTTTCATATGAGGAATGAATTGAACTTTGTAAGTGGTGGGCAGGGAATTCATCAGGAGACGAGCCCATAAGGGGATCCGCAACGCTACGGTTTACCCCTGTCATCGCCTTCATCTCCTCTATCCTAGGTCGATAGTATTATCCCCTCTGCTTGCTCGGCGGCTCGTGACGTGCAGCTCATGACCTTGTGACCTCGGTCATATGACGGTTTCACTGTTGCCAGGACTCCTTGCTCTATCCCCAAATATGATAGGTCTTTTTTCGGCAACACGGTGAAGGTTCGTTGTCAAGATCTGTTTATGTTGGTTACATCCTCATTTCGGTGTCTACTAAGGGCGCGTTGGGAGATTCACTGTGGCCTTTCTGTGCGGTTATGGAGGCGGTGACGGGATTGTGGGTCTGGAATGCGGTAGGACCATATTTCTGACGTTTTGGCATTTGGGTGGCTGGTTAAGGTGATGGTCTTCAACCCATGAGTTCTTGAATTGAGTTAAGGTTTTGGATTTTATTTTTTGTGAGTCTTGCGGTGTGTTGCGTGATTCTTCTATTTTCATTCTGGTCTAAGTGTTTTTTCTGCATCTGTATATTCGGCTCCGGTTGGTCTGCATTTTTGAAAGGTTTTTTCGTTGCTCTTGTTTCTCTGGGCTTGGATGAAGCCATTGGCTCTTACCCAAAGAGTTTATCTATGGGGAAGGAAAGCTGAATTCAATTGAACTTGAAATCGATGAATGATTTAATGTCTCTTGGACATCAATTAGAGAAGCTGTGGATATCAAAGGGAGTCTACAATTTGTGGCAGCATTAATGTTCTTGATCGATTGTTGAATTTTGGATATGTTTGTTACCAGCACACCACATGGATCTACGTCAGATGAGGATCAGAGTAGAAAGCTTTCTCTTGAGAATTCCATTCATATTTGTAAGGTCCAAAGGGTATGGCTCTGCCATCGGTACCAGGCCCGTGCAACCTTTCACGGGATAGCTAGCTGAGTGGTCATGTGATGTTAAAAGCGTGTGATCATGATATAGCCTCTAGGGAGGGGTGGATCCTGTAGTTTTATCTAAGCTATCATCTTTCATGGTTTTAATGGTTGTAATATTCAGATCTTGTGGTTTCTCAATTTTTCGTCAAAAGTTTTTTGATAATAAAAAATTAATTTTTAGTCCGTAAGTGGTGGGCAGGGCTCGCTATAGCCCCACAATGCATCATTAGGTCACATGAAACAAATCAGTTGGCCAATCCTAATAGGTTTGTACCCCAATAGTTTTTAGACTATCTTGTGAAAGGTTTTGACAGTTTACGTGAAGTTTTAAAAACCTAATTGGTTTTACCCAATAGTTTTAAACCATATTTTGAAATTTCATGGTAGTAGTGGTTCATATTCCTGATACATGAAGTCCATTAATTAAGTATTACCTATATTCATAATTAATTCATTATCATCCAGGAGACTTTTACTATGAAAAAATTTATGGATGAATTTTTTTATAGTTTATTGATTAAATTGAAAGTGAATTTGGTTATTTACCTTTACATATTGATGATTATTTTTTATTCATAATATCTCCCATTATACTTAACCCTTACTAATCATTTGAGATCACCCCTTTCTTATGTTTTATTTTCCTTAGGAATCCATAAAGTGTACTATGATTTTTATTCAATGATATACTAGAGGGAATAAAGTTATTCTTGAAAAATAAAAAATTATTTTTTAATTTGATTTTTCAAATGTATGTGAAAATCATATATGAATCAAGTTTACAAAGAATACTAAACTATTAAATCCTTTGGGATTTGATTTCTTGTATCTTATTCCAATGAAATGAAGTAAGGTACTAACTCCGGGCTACTGGGTTTTGGGTCTTTACAATAATATTGTTTGAGGATAATTTAAGGGTTTATAATCTATAGTTGATCATAATTTCCAATATGTAGATAATCCTTTAAGTTAGTTGAGTTAATATTGAATATTTTGGGGGTAGGGATAATATAAATTTAGTCAAAATCCTAGGAATAATTCTTAGTATATGACGTCATCCTAAAGTTTTGGTAAAGTCTTGAGTATGTGGTTTACCTAGAATTTACATCCTTGTTTGGATAATGGTAAGTGGATGAGACTATGAAATAAATGCATCTAGGTATAATCACCAAAAAAAAGGTTGATTGAGCATGGAATTGATCTTCACTCGGGTTCACAATGAATAGGCTTAATACTATACACCTGGCTAGACACTCATGGGGGATATTCTTTAGATAATCATATACTCTTTACAAACCACTATTAAGGATTGATTCCTATTTTATTTTAATGGATTAGGTTAAAAAGTATGAGAATACTCAACTTAAAGTAACCTAGTTTGAATCAAGAATGATATAGGTGGAACTAAGAGTGATATATGTTGAACCAAAATAACTATAGGTTAACATGATATTATCATAAAATATGACAAATTATGGTTAAATTTTCCCTTATAAATTTATGATAATGATCATATAATGTTAATTTTTCATCACTTATGTTAACCCATTTTGGTTCTAGTAGTGTTTATGACTAAAAATAACCATATGTGTGATGGACAATACAGATATTTTCTCAATAAAAAAGCCATCAGAATGGGATATACAGTGAAAACCCATGTTATTATGACAACCCAACCCAACTATTATGAAATATTATTAGAAATTTTAACAAAGTCTTAGTCCCAAACACACCAAATAAGATAATTATGGAGTCTTGTGGAAGTTCATATTACAATGATAATAAAGGAAAGAAGATTCAATTTCATATGTGTCAGAAATGTGGAAAGAATTGTGAAGGAAATATCTTAAAAAGGTATAGATAGATGATATAAGTGTGGTGATGAAGGACATTATACTCATAGATGTAAGGGAAAGAGTGAAGAAATAAAAATATAAAACTTTAATTGAAAGTAAGTTGGGAATTATGCAACTCAATGTCCCAATTGAAGGTCCAACTAGGGAAATAGTCCCCAACAACCATGTAAATAAGTAAAATCCTCTAGAACTACTAATGTATCAGATAGTGAGTTTTCACTCAAGATTTTTTGATGTCTTATTTCATGAATTTTTTCACCAACTATTTGATATTTAGTTAAAAATAAAAACATATGGTTCATTGATTATTATTAAATCAATTTCATGTTTTTTTGGAAGTTATTATTTATAGATCTATTTATTATTACCATTATATAATTCTATGTGAAATTAGGAATGGTTTAGATCTCTTTATAAAGGGATTATAGTGATTTTTCATATAGATAAATCTCACTTCACATCGTAAATAAACTCATGATCATCTAGAAGTGTATGGTTAATTGTGATTTCCCTATAAAAATTAATTTGATCTTATGAGTCATATTATGAGGATGAAATTCATTTAATGGGGGAATGTAACACCCTGATATTTTAATATATGGTTTCCATTAAATAATTAAATGTGTTTGATATCTTTCTCTACACACAACTATGAAATTAAATGAAACCATGATATAATTAGATAAAATATAAATATTTAAGTATGATTGTTAAAACCTAGATTTTGAATTAGAGGTAATGAATAGGAGTAACCGGTTTATAAAATATTTATTGAATGAAAATAAAGGATACATTAAATATGAATTAAATTCAATTGGTATAGCTAAAATGGCTAATAATATTATTTTAAGATGACAATTGTATTTTTCTATAAAAAATTCTATTTATACACTATTTTTTTATCACAAGAAACTTATGATTAATTTATGGTAATATATATTGATATGAATAATTTATTAACACTAGTTAGTAAATGACACAAAATAATAAGGAGAATATATTGTATTCTAAAGAGTTTTTTCCCTATTAAAATAGTTTTTCATTATATTTTAAAAGTCAAATTTCAAAATTTTAGGATTTGGATTTCAAAAAATTAAAATTGTTTTTCAATTCATCATATTAATATTTTATTAAGATTAATTTTTGATATTTTTCTGAAAAGATTGATTTTATGGTAAATAGTGCAATATACCATGATATAGAGACATTATTAATATATATGTATGTCATATAAATTTTTGAACCCTATTTATATAAAAAAAATATTTTATAATTGAAATTATAAATATAAAAATATTTATTCTACTTTACAAACCAATATATGATATTTTATAACTTAAGAAATATTTTTCTCAATAAATTATTTTTAATACATTATACATTTATTATTTTAAAATTAATTTTATCACCTTTAAAATTTGAATCAAGTAAAATGTATTTTAAATTTATAATTATTAGGTCCAAATTAATTAATAAATACCATTTTATTATTATGAATAAATCATGAATTACTTAGTAAAAAACTAGTTACAAGGGTAAGAATAAATTTAGGTTAATAGGGTTTAACCACATGAAAATAATAAAACATGTTTAAAAAATGTGATAATGTGTGATTAATGACTTTATCAACCTTAAATATTCCTCAATATAATATTTCTCAAATTTTTTGCCACTTTCCTTGAGATTTACTTCCCATTATTTAATAGTTATGTGTATTTACAAAAATATCATCCCTTCTCACCTATAAAAGGAGTCTCTCACTGCCCCTTTAATGGAAATCTTAAAATTAGGTTTCCTCATTAAACATTACCCTTTTTTGTTCCAATTTAATCATATACTGATTCAATTATCTTATGGTTATAATATTTTATCCTAATATCTCCATTTCCAAGGGATCCTCTAAGAAAATCTCAAAGTACTCAACGTGAGTAATCCTTTTTTTACTTAATTTATTTCCTTTATATATTAACTTTACAATTAGAATTGTATCATACATATATGAAAAAAATTGGTATAAGTTGTATAATTAATTTTATTATGATAAGATAATAATCATTAACTATATTTTTGTTTTTCTTTATGAAAAACCAAAATGTGATTTGTGCGTATGTGTGAACTACCGCCTCCACGATGAAACATGTTTCATTTTCATTCACCCACTAACATTGATGGAACAAAATGAGAAATTAGTAATTAATTATTATATATTTAACACTTTTATGTTTCTAATATAATCAACCATGTTACTCCTTTCTTTCATTCTAAGGAAAATGAAATCATCATCCAAGTGAATGTGCAGACTGCTGCCTCCATGGATTGGTGTGTTCCATTTTTTTCATTATTGCCATCCATAGTTGGAATTGAGAATTGGTTTAAAGGTTAAATAATATTTTTATTTCACTATTAATGTTCTATTAATAAAATTTTAATAAACTATTAATGATATAAAAATAAACAATTGTTATAAAATTAACCGTCTTAAACAAGTATAGTAATAGGAAAATAATTTTATTCATATTATATAATATTTTCATATTTCTTACTTATTATTAAAATTCATAAAAAAATTAATATATCACACTAATAAATTATAAATAATATCATTATTATTCAATTATAATTATTATAACTAAAACCACCCCATGATCATTCATTAAATTAGGGTATGCTAATGTTTGGGTCAATTTAACAACCTACTTGAAAAATGCTATGAATTTATATCCAGGATGACTATAGGAACTTAATTACTAGTATAATATGATATAAATATTTAAGTAATTATTTTTTTTGTTTTGTAATGGTAAAATTATTATTAAACTCATTAACTAATAAAATACCTTTCAGTCATTAAGAATCACTGAAACATGATCATCATCGATTTCACCATCATGGATTGTAGCAAAAAAATAATGGAAAGAAATTATACCTTTATAAATATCATGTAACATATGATCTAGTACCTTTAATTATATCTCTTGGACACCTCATGTTTTAATCATGTTTTAATGATCACAAATCCTCTACATTTTGTAAAACTTGTTAATCCTATGTAATCTGTCTCAAATCATGTGTACAGATGATTAGTTTCTTTATGCCTTAAATAATTATTGTAAACTATTTTTAGTTTTTGTTATAACGGATTTCCTTGATAAATGATTAAGTTTAAAACATTATGTGGATATCACTATTTAAGTCTGTATACAAATATTTGGATAAGTCTGAGAAACTATGACCAGACACTATGACCCAGACACCGTGACCTAGACAGCATGACCCAAACACCGTTACCAGACACCGTGACCCAGACACTGTGACCCAGACACCATGACCAGACACCGTGACCCAGACACTGTGACCCAGACACCATGACCAGACACCGTGACCAGACACTATGACTTAGACAACATGACCCAGACACCGTGACCCAAACACCGTGACCTAGACACCGTGACCCAGACACCGTGACCAGGCACCCTGACCAGACACCTTGACCCAGACACCGTGACCCAGACACCGTGACCTAGACACCATGAACAGACACCGTGAATCAGATACTGTGACTACACACTATGATCAAACACCACATCTGGGCTACCCATTCTTGATCTCTATAAAATAGTGCCATCATAACTGTCTCACTTCTCAAAGACAAAGAAGGATACATTGTTTCATAGAGACACCATTTTCAGAAAGACTGTATAACCGTTCTTAATCGGTTTTTTGTTTTTCAATTTAATCTCTAACGATAATATTTGTTATTTTTAAATACACTGACATAAATAATGTTTTTTGTAGACATGTCACCTAAAAGTATGAGGTATGAGGTGCAGAATACACGCTTCTTGTTAGCTCCAAAACATGCACTCCATGATTAAAAAAATAGCCTAGCTAAAAACAAAGAAGAGACGATAGAGAAACAAGTGTGTGCGCGATAAATAAGAAGCACAAGAATTTTTGAAAGAAGAACTAAAACATGAAACTCAAAAATTCTAAAGAACACACAAAGCATAATCAAATCCTAGAGTTGAGAACATTTTTTCACTATCAAATCCACTAAGAACACAAGCCAGATCTAGCTAACTTATGATACTCTGTTTTCTGCAAGAGGACTCGATTCCTAAATCTTCTTCATCCTAGAAGTCCAAAGCTGCATAGACTAACACTCAGAGCACTTCTAACCTTATATCATCATCTTTGATCTGTTGTGTATTGTTTTTAGCCTTTGAGAAGTGTGTGTGTTTCTATGTAAAAACACACACTGTCTCCTACATTAAACTAAAGGGTAAAAGATATCCTCTCTCATAAATCTTTTTACACTTGCTTATTGCCACATATAATTGTGGAAGAGGTCCTTGTGTGACCTGACAGTTCATACCCATTAAGAACTGTGGAAGAGGTTGTGCAACCTGGATAGTCTTGTGTACTGTTGTTTACCCCGATCCAGTGTGTGGATCAAGTTTATTAATATAAATATCTTGGTGGCAGTTGATCGTCAAGTTGAGTGGATTAAGTCTCAGCTTGAGACTGAACCACTTTTTTTATATCCACTTTGTTTTTTAAATTAGTTTTCTCTATTTTACTGTATAATTCCGAAATCACTAACTTTACTTTGATAGTTAATCTTGGAAAGAAGTTATAATTGTTTTTCCTTATTATAATATCTTTAAAAGTAATATTAATAACTGATATTAAGATTACTAAGAATTGATCAATCTTATGAGAAGTTATTTAAACAGTCAAACTTTCATAACCGTATTACTTTGATTAACTGGGATATTTTTAAATTTATTGGAGAATCTTTTAAGAATAATTTTTAAAAAAATTATAGATACTCAATTCACCCCCCCCCCTATTGAGTACTATACTCCGACCAACATATGGTATGAGAGGGTGTTTGTTATTCCTATTAAGACTCAGTTTTGTACCCTATTCAAATGTGATTTTAATTGCACTTTAAAGATCTATAATTTTCTGTTAATTCAAAATTTATAGCTCTTTAAAAGTAATTCCTTATCTTGGATAAAATATTGGAAGGTCCTGCCACAAACAAACCACCATTATTTAATGGAACCAATTATGCCCAATGGAAAATTATAATGAAAATGCATTTAGAAAGTATGAGTTTTGAAATATGGTATTCAATTATAGATGAGAATAAGATTCCTGTTACTAATAGAATAACTTGGGATGACCCTACCAAGACTACCTACAATAAAAATTGAAAATCCATGAATGATTTATAATTCTATTTAGTAGATGAATAATTTAATAGAATTTCTGCATGTAAAACTTCCCATGAAATTTGGGATACCTTGTCTGTTTCAAATGAATGAACTTCTAGTATGAAATAAATGAGACTTAATACTTATACTATTAAATATGATAACTTTAAAATAAAACCTAATGAACATATTTCTGACATGTATCTTAGGTTCAACGAAAATTTCAACACAATGGTTTCTCTTGGAAGAGAAGTTACTGCCAAAGAACAGATCATAAGGATTCTCAGATTCCAACCTGACAGATGGAGAGGAACCTCTGTCTCTATTATAGAATCATGCAACATCAGAAATTTACCTGTAAAAAAACTCATTGGAAAACTGATGATGTATGAAGAAGAGATGAAAGTAAACAAGGAAGAAGAGGATGGACCCAAAATAAAATCAATTGCATTCAATACCACCACCTCTAAACACAAGAAGAAAGGAAAATTGGAAGTCTCTGTAGAAAGTTCTGGCAGTGAAAAATCATCACCTGATAGTGAGGAGGATATGAACCAATTAGCCAAAAGGTTTAAGAGATTTTACAAGAAGAAGAACTTTTTTATAAAGACTAACTTTAAGGGAAGATATGATCAAAAATGAAGTTGGAAGAAAGATTGGAAAAGAAGTGAAAACTCTGATGAGATAGTCTGCTATGAATGTAACCGAAAGGGATATATAAAGTCTAACTTTCTCAAGATCAAGTAAAAAAATAAATATGAGGACAAAGGTAGAAAGTATAAAAAGTCAATGAAAGCAACGTGGAGTGATTCTAAGGATAGTTCATGTGACTTAGAATCTTCACATGATGAATAGGCTAACAAAACCAATATGTGTTTTATGACAAACACATCTGAGGTAACACTGGAATCTCCTATAAAAAATTCCTATTATTATGGGGATGAGAGTGACTCTAAAAATATGTCTAATGAAGAAATTTTTTAGTAATGTAATATACTTGAAGAGACATGCAATGAAATAAAAGATAAATACAAGTCTTTAAAGAAACTGCATGCTCTTACCTCAACTGTTAAAAATGAACATAGTATAGAAAGGGAGAAAAATTCCCAATTACTCAAAGAAAACAATGAACTAAAACTGTCTAATGAGAAATTGAAAAAGGAACTTGAAAGGTTTTCAAATGATAAAGATACCATGGTACAAATTCAAGGTAAATATATTGCTCTTAAATATACTACTAGCATTGGCTATCAACCTGGTAAAAGAAATTTTGGAAGAACTAATTTTGTTTCTAAATCTAGGACATAAATATTTACTCCTATTTCTAGAAAACATTTAGCTAGTTAAAATAATGATACACTCTCTAATGTTTCAAGATTTTCTGGACCAAATAGAGTTTATTTTTCAAATACTTTACATAATTATTATAGGAAACCTATGATACAAATATGGGTTCCTAAAGCACTAGTCACTAATACTACTGGACCCAAACAAGTATGGGTACCAAAATTTGTTTTTATTTGACCATTTTGTTGGAAAGTTGCCTAAAGAGCTCCTATAAAAGCGCATGGTACTTTGACAGTGGGTGTTCAAAACACATGATAGGAGACTATTCATGCTTCAAGAATTTAACAAAAAATGATGGTGGATATATCACCTTTCTTGACAATGCCAAAGGAAAGATTGTTGGCCTTGGAAAAATCTGTAACTCTAACTCAGTCTTGATTTCTAATGAACTTTTTGTTGATGGATTGAAATATAATTTTCTTAGTATTTCACACCTATGTGATGATGTATTTCATTTTGAATTTGAATATGATGCTTGCAATGTTTTTAATTATAAAAATTAATTAGTGCTTTATGCATTAAGAAATGAAAATGTATATTCTGTTAACATAGATTCTTTAGTCTCTCAAAATTATTCATGTTTAAGTGTATTTCATAGAGCCTTGTCTTTGGAATAGGAGACTAGGACACTGTAATATTCAATCTCTTAGAAATTTAAATATAAAGATTTTAGTCAAAGATCTACCCAAAATTGAGTTTCTAAATGATAAAGTGTGTAATCCTTGTCAAAAGGGAAAGCAACACAAAATTTCCTTCAAACCAAAGAAAGAAGTGTCAACTTATCAACCTCTCTAACTGATTTACATGGATTGGTTTGGACCATATAGAGTTTCTAGTTTAAATGTGAATAACTATTTTTATGTTCTTGTAGATGACTTTTTAGATATACTTGGACTTTCTTTTTGGATCACAAAAGTGAATATTTCTCTCATTTTACTCAATATGACAAAACTATATAAAATCATAGGGGAATTAGAATTAAATCCTTAAGAAGTGATCATGGTCGTGAGTTTGAAAATCAAGAGTTTGAATCCTTTTTCTCAAAAAATGGCTATAGTCATAATTTATATGCCCTAAGAACACCTCAATAGAATGGAGTTGTGGAAATAAGATATAGAACCTTGAAAGATATTTCTAGAACCATGCTTAGTGAATATGACTTACCTATTTATTTTTGGTATGAAGATATAAATACAGAATACTATATTATTAATAGAGTTTTGATTAGACCTATTCTTATAATAACTCCATATGAGTTAAGATACTTCGAAGTTTTTGGTTTCAAAGTCTATATCCTTAATACTAAGGATAATATTGAAAATTTTGAAACCAAGAGTGATGAATGAATCTTTTTAGGATATTCAATATCTAGTAAATCCTATAGAGTGTTTAACAAAATAACAAAATGTGTGGAAGAATCTTTCCATGTCAAATTTGATGAAACAATTCCACATGAGCCTAAGACCACTATAGAGAACCTGGAGGTTGATGTATCAAATCTGGACATTAATTCAAAATCATCTAACTATCATGTGAAGGAATCTATGAAAACTTCTAGTTATGTAAATTCTTTAGATTCAAGTCACAATGAACTTGACCCTTTTGAAGAACCTGAAATCACTAGTTCATATTTTTCTAGAGCTGTTATAACTCTTAATAACCATCTTTTAGATGATGTTGTAGGAGACTTAGATAAAGGGACTCAAACTAGAGCTTCTCTTAGAAATCAGGTTAATCATCAAGTCTTCTTGTCACAACTTGAACCTAAAAACATTAATGATGCTATCAATGATGAATTTTGGGTGATGTCTATGTAAGAAGAACTTAATAGGTTCAAAAGGAACAAAGTTTGGAAACTTGTTAACATATCCAAAGACACATTTACTATAAGCACTAAATGAGTGTTCAGAAATAAAGTAGATGAAGCTGGTAACATAGTTAGAAACAAGGCTAGATTGGTCACACAAGGCTATAGTCAAGAAGAACGAATTGACTATGAAGAAACCTTTTCACCAGTAGCTATACTTGAATCCATCATAATTCTACTTGCTTATTCTACACATCTGAATTTCAAACTATATCAAATGGATGTTAAAAGTGCATTTATAAATGGTTACATATCTAAGGATTTCTTTGTTGAGAAACCCCCTAGTTTTACAAATCCTCATTTTCCAAATAATATTTTTAAATTACAAAAAGCATTATATTATTTAAAACAATCTCCAAGAGCCTAGTATGGTAGATTGAGTACTTTTCTTATTCCCAAAGGTTTTACAAAAGGAATAGTTGATACTACCCTTTTTATAAAATGAATTTACAATGATGTTTTAGTAGTTCAAATTTATATAGATGGCATTATATTTGGATCTTCAAAAAATTCTTTAGGTATTGAATTTTCTAAAATGATGCAAAACGAATTTGAAATGAGCTTAATGGGTGAACTAAAATTTTTTCTTAAATTTCAAATGTTTCAAAAAAATGGTGTCATTATTTTAAACCAAAGAAAATATCCTAAAGATCTTCTAAAATGTTTTGGTTTAGATATCACTAAAGTTAGTGACACTCCAATGATTACTACTTGTAAGTTGGATCATGATGAAGATGGAAAATCTGTTAATCAAACCACTTATAGAGGAATGATTAGAAGTCTTCTCTACATAACGGCTAGCTGACCTAACATTATTTTTAGTGTATGTATGTGTGCTCATTTTCAATCAAACCCTAACGAATCTCATTTAAATGATGCTAAAAGAATTTTCAAATACCTCAAGCATACACCCAATCTAGGAATGTTCTACCCCAGAGAAAAATCATTTGAGTTAGTGAGTTATTATAATGATGAATTCAGTGTTTGTAAGTTAGATAGAAAAAGGACCTCTGGAACATGTCACTTCTTAGGCAAGTCACTTGTATCATGGTGTAGTAAGGAAAAAATTTTTTTGCATTATCTACTACAGAAGCTGAATACATAGTTTTTGGTAGTTGTTGTGCACAAATTTTGTGGATGAAACACACATTACTAGATTATGGATATCAATTCAGGCATGTACCTATAAATTGTGACAATACAAGTGCTATTAACATCTCAAAAAAATCATGTTTCAAACACTAGGACAAAACATATTGATGTAAGACATCAATTTTTGAGATACCATTATCAAAAAGGTGATATCACTTTCGAATTAATTAGAACTGAATATCAGCTCGCTGATATATTCTCCAAACCATTAAATTCTGAAAGAATATATTACATTATACATGTATTGGGAATGATAAATCTTAAGTAGTAAGTGAACAATTTCACAGCTTATTGTTTGATATTTTATAGTTTCACAAGTCATTGTCTTGAGATTATTGTCTAACTTGAACGGTTCTATAGTTTTACTGTCTTAAAAGTTGTTGTTTCATGTTTATAGTTTCACTGTTACTGTCTGGAACTTACTGTCTCAAAAAATATGGTCTCAACGTGAAATCCTGTAATAGTCTCACCGTGAAATCATGTTCTGGTCTCACCATGAAAGTCGATTACGGTCTCACCATAAACACACTTTGTTGTTTTATTTACATATTATAATCTGTATCACGGTAATTATTAATGTTACCTTTTTAATTTCTCGCGCTTTTGATCCCACGACACTTGGTATACCTAAATAATAAAATGAAATAAGTTTCACTCCTTTCTTCACTAGAGATATCTTCTCTCAAACTGTAATCCCTCTCTAAACCCTTCAGTTTTATCTCTCTCTATCTCGAACCTTTATTGAATTCCCAGGATTAAATGCTCGTCGTTGTCAACTCCGGAGAAGTGAAGTTCAAATAAGAAGATGAAAATAGTGCCAAAGTTAGCACTCGAAGGTCCATTGAATTCGAACCTGGTGAACAGAGTAGTCATCCCTGAAAAGAAAATATACCCCAAGTGGATTATTTCAAGTAAGTCTCTAGTATTAAAAGTACATAGAGAGAAAGGGTGGCTAGATTGGTTCAGAAAGGAGGATAGGCCGATTTACTCGAAATTAGTTGCATAGTTCTATCATTATGTTCAATTCTCTTTTGATACAGTAGATGGATTTTTTGTGAGAAGTTGGATCAATGGCCAAAGATACATGTTTTATTTGAATTTATGGGTTACATGCCTAAGGATACCTCATGAGGGTATTTGTGAGGACTACCAAATAGGTCCTCCACCTCCAAGTGAGATCTTTGTTTTGGAAGAAGCATTGGGAATCTTAACTAGAAATGCAACTAAGAGGAGATCTATAACTACTGAGCTAGATGGTTAAACGAGAATTCTATTTAAATTTGTTCAAAATATGATTAGCCCTAGAAAAGGTGATTTTCTACACTCAAATATCAAGATGTATTTTCGATACATCTCATGAAAAATGTATATAAGATCAACCTATGCAAATATGTTATACTCTATATGTGTGAGTTGATCAAAATAACCTTCATGTAAACCTCCCTGTTCTATTCAAGGTTTATCTCAGCTAAGATTCATGAAAAATGGTTGGTTGGACTAGGTGAATAAGTTATTAAGGACTGTGAATTATGTCTCTCAAAAGTTACAGTAAAGAGAATGAAAATTAGTTGGAATCCATAGAGAAAATCATGGGTGGAAGATACTGAGAGGGTCTTTCAAAAGTTCAATCCAGTTGAGCAATCCTCAAGACCTAAAGACACTTCTGATCCAAGTTTGGAACTAGATTATATTTTTGAGTATTTTGATGAGGAAGAAGATGAAAAAGTTATTGTACCTATACGGGAAACTGTTCTGGATAAGAAAAATAGTGAACCTGTTCTCCAATACTTAATTGAGAAAGAAGTGCTTGTTCCTGAAGATGTTTTTGATCTGTAATAACAACCTACTTCTAAAGAAGAATCTATTGTTTTTGAAAGGGAAAAGGATGTTGTAGAAGATCATATAGAATAAGATCTCTCTCTTATTCCATAAGCTGCTTATGAAGAACATGTGGATGAACAAGTTGTTCCTGAAATTATTCCATCTGCTAAAGAGAGAATAGAGAAATACTTTCAGTTGTCTAGAAAATAAATGGATGAGTATATTAGGGATTAAATATTATAAGTAAATCAAGGATATAAATCTATTATTCCTGAGAAATATGCACCTGTTGAGGGGGAGCATCACCCAGATCTAGAACCTATTTAAATCCCTAATCTAATTTATCCTAGTTTAGTGGATACATGGTATAAATTCCCTAGTTATTTTGATGTGACTGATTCCCAATAAGTCTCAATTAAAGGTATTGACCTCTCTACTATGTTTCAATTGAAATCAGTCTCTGATATTGTCTCTGTAAAGTAACTTGAGCCTATCTCAGCCCCTTTTCCTAAACCTTCCCAAGAACCTTCTACCTTGGTAAGTAAGGATGATTTGAATGCTTTTGGAGATACCCTATTTGCTAGAGTTGAGAACTCATGAATACCCAACCAGCTCCTCTAACCAATTTGAGTGAAAAAGATACCGCCATGTTGTTAGAAAAGATCATATGTAAGATTCATCCCAAGATGCTTCTTGAGATTCAAGAGACCAGAATTTAGAACAAACAGTTAAGTGATGAAGTGAAGTCTCTTCGAGGTACGGTTGAATATATATAGAGAGTGTTGAAATCAAGACCATAAACTATTTCTCATCCTATTGAGGATGTTTTTAGTCATATTCCACAAGAATTTTCCTCTATAATTCAACCTAATCTAACCTCTTTGGTTGTGAGTGTGGCTGAAAGAAACAAGAAAATTTGTCAAGAAATGTGTGATCTTGTTATTGGTCTTAACAAGTTGATTGATGAGTATAAGGGTTGTCTCAAAAAAGTTCTAAATCAACTGAAGTCCCTTAATTCAGCTATTACTGCTTCTCGTGCCTCTAGAAAATCCTCTCAACCCTATTTGTATAGTGATATGCTCAGAACGGTTGTTAAGGAAGAACTTCAGTCTGTGCTGAGTGGATTTGACAAAGAGTCTCTGTCTGAAGTTGTGAAGAATAGTGATAGAGTTCTTTATTTGGTGAGTATTCATTCCAAAATTTCAAATGATTCTTAAGAAGAGATTACTAAGAAGGTGGAATTCTACTTCAATAGGATCTTCTCGAAGCATGACAGGACCAACCATTTCAAGTACCTAGTAGAGAATCTGAGAATCCCTCCTGTTACTCAAGTTTTTAAAACTCAAGTCCAAAAGATAAAAGATTTCACTCCCCTATTGGAAAATTTTTTGGAGAACAAATATGACTTTGAGAAAGCCATGCAGTATGCTGGAGAGATTATTGCTAACTTCATCAAGATTTTGAGGCCTTATCTTCATTTACAGAGTACTGTTATTGTGGATCCTGCATTTGCACCCTTGAGACCTGGTTTTCCTACCTTTTCATCCTCTGATCTTTCCTCTACCTCTATGTCTGTCTCTCAAGATCTGAGCCAGATCAGACCCATTATCCTTGATCAACAGTTGCCTCGGTCTTCCACTGCACCTACCTTGGACCCTTCTATTTTTAAAGGACTTAATTTACCTTCTATGTCCATTGGATCCCTTCCTTCTTCAACTTCTACATCTACTCCAATAGATTATTTTTATTTTTCTTCCAAGGGAAAAGAGAAGACAGCTGGTGCTGAATAAAAATAAACACTATCTTTTGATAGAGATAATATCAATATTTTTGTAGCTTCCTATTTATAATGACACTTTTTATCCATCTAATTCATTGTGGAATCTTCTTATCTATTATTTTATTTACTTTTGTATTCTTTTTTATAATCCCAAAAGGGGGAGAGATATGTACACATGGAGAGATATGCACACACGAAGAGATATGTACACATTGAGATATATGAACACTAAGGAAAAGGATGAAACACATTAACTAAGAGTAGATATCTCACTCACATGATTTGTGATCATCCAAAAGGGGGATATTGTTGGACTCCTTATGTTTTAATCATGTTTTAATGATAAAAAATATTATACATTCTATAAAAGTTGTTAATCCTATATAATCTGTCTCAAATCATGTGTACAGATGGTTAGTTTCTTTATGCCATAAATAATTATTGTAATATATTTTTAGTTTCTGTTATAATGGATTTCCTTGATAAATGATTAAGTTTAATTCATTCTGTGGATATCACTATTTAAGTTTGTATACAGATATTTGGCTGAGTATGAGAAACCGTGACAAGAAACCGTCACCCAGACACCATGAAACAGACACCGTGACCTAGACATCATGACCAGACACCGTGACCAGACACCGTGAGCCAAACACTGTGACCCAGACACTGTGATCAGACACCGTGACCAAACAACGTGATCCATACACTGTGACCCAAACACCGTGAACAAACACTGTGAATCAGATACCGTGACCAGACATCGTGATCATAAACTGCATATGTGCTACTTATTCCTGATCTCTATAAAATTGTGCCATCATAACTGTCTCACCGCTCAAAGACAAAGAAAAAGACATCTTTTCATGGAGACGCTGTTTTTATACAGACTCTGATACTGTTCTTATTCTATTTTTTCCTTTTTAAATTTAATCTATAACGTTCATATTTGAAGCTTTTAAATACACTGACATAATTAATGTTTTTTTGTAGACATTTCACATGACAATACGAGGTATGCGGTGCAGAATACATGCATCATGTCGGCTCGCAGACATGCACTGTAACGACCCAAACTTTCATTAATGGAAATACCTCTGGATCTAATTAAATGTCTCTTTATGTAAAATGTTTATATAAAATTTCAACTTATTTGGTTTTATGTTTTTGGATTTTAAAATTCTGTTAAGAATTGTGACTGTTGCTAATATAGCAGTTGAAAAGTGATCACATGATTAGTATAAATATAAGGCTTTAACAAATACAATTTACCCAGACAAAGGAAGCGATGGTCACATCGAGTAGAAATTCCCCATACGAAGCCCATTTGTCAGAGCTCGGGAAGGAGGTTACGTATTTGGGCTTTTCTCTTGACCAAGACCAAGATGAGCTTGAATATGTTAAGCTCGAGTGAGACTACCTATGAGAGAAGTGGAAGTTGATAGAGATTACCACCCGAGAAAAGTTATCCGAGCCACCCCAAGAGTTTGTCCCCATCGCACATCTTACTCTTCAGTCTTATGAAGGTGTTATAAGAGGTTATGTAACATGACCTTATCATTATGTTTATGTAAATTACTTTTTTATATAATAATTAATATACTTTCATTTTATTATTGTTACCTTGTAAATAGTTTTTAAAGAACAAATAGTATTTTTAGTTAATGTTCAACTAAGAAATCTATTTTGATGAATTAATGGATATTTGAATTAAATAATATTTTAATAAAATATTATTATTGTTATTAAATTAATTTTTATTAAATATAATTGATCGTATAATTTTATGAATGTAATTTTAATTTTTATTAAGGTTTGAAAGCCATTTTTGTCAAAACGCATGAATTTTTGATAAATGTCAGTTTTTATTTTAGAAGTGAAAATTAACATATTTAGAAAATTATTTAGATAAAATTAATCTTATTTCTAGAATCAGTATGTTGAAATTATCCAATGGTGAATTTTGCATAATTTTTTGAGATAGTCAAATTTTTGGGTAAAAATTAAATACCGTTTAAATATATAATGTGTTTTATGACATCATAATGACCCAATAGTGACATAATAAAATACTATAAACTTCAAGTTCGGACAATATATTTTTTACCAATAAAATAATGTGATTTTGGGTTTGTTTTATTTATTTTACAAAGCTTTAGTGGACCCTTCAAGACATATTAAACGTTTTATCTTTTTAAATTGTTTTCATTGGGAGTGTGACTCACCTCTACATAAGAAACCCCATTATTTTAAGAAGTTAGGATTTTGGACTTATAAAATATTTTTTTCCACTTCCCTTTGGAAAAAACTATAGTAAAAAACCATGGGCTGGTTTGTGGTTTTGATTAGTTTAATGTGAGGTGTCCCAAACCAAAATAATAAACAATTCCCTTTCCATTCCTATATAAACCCACCCAATATCCCACTTCCTCCTTACTCAAAGCCTTTGGAGTTAGTCCAACCTCTTCCCTCCTCTTTCTATAATCCTCCCAAGAAGCCCCAAGCTCCCAAGAAGCCTATCTCAAGCCTATCTCAAGCCTATGGAAGCACACTTCCAGGTAAGGGTTTTTCTTCCTTTCTCATTTTTTCCAATATTCTTAAAAATTTTATTCCCTTTAAATTTCAATTATAAATGATGGGTTATGGTTTCAAACCTCCCCCATACTTCCCTCTTTATGTTTTAATTATGGGAGACCCCTTTTCTCTCATTAAATGCCTCCCATGTACACCCATTACTATGCCAAAATTTCGAAAGGAATTTCTCTCTCTTCATTTATATTTAATCAATTCTTTTGTATCATGAATCTAAATTACATTAAATTTGTTGGGACATGTTTCTATATAACCTTATTACTGTAAATTTCATGTAAATTTTATGAGACACCCCTTTCTCTCTCATCAACCATTTTTATGAGTTCTTATGTCATGCCATTATGCTGTAGAAATTGCATCGCACTTTTCCAAGCCAAAGTCATTGTGTAGTGAATACCATGCCCATTTCTATATCAAGGGTATTAAACTTTATGCACATTTACATATTTTTTAAAGAGTTTCATGTATGTATTCCACATTTTTTATCATGGAATAATTGATTATGTTGAATGATTCAATGTTTTATGATCCATGTGGCACACTTATGCATAAAATGAAATGTTTAAGAAGGGTGCGCCCTGATAGCGCTCCAATGCATAGGGTAAAATATAGTATCATGATACGTCATTTGAAATGGGTGTTTACTCCTGCTAATTCAAGTGAAACTAGGGTTTACTCGTGCTTCATGTGCAATGAGGGTTTACTCATGCTACTTGTGCAATGAGCCTTGGATCATGCTAATTCCATGTTAAGTTTTGTTGCCACATTTCCATGTTATGATTATCATGATTTATCATGACTTTATGTTTATTCATCTCTTGTGATCTATTGATATGAATTTTTTCTAACATGTATTGTATTCCTCATTTTATTCCATGATTATTCCCTTAATGGGCTTTATAGCTCACCCTTTTCTTATGCATGTCCTCAGGTTATCCCATGCAATGCTAAGTACGAGGGAATATATTGGTCATGTAAGGGATGTTTTCAATAAAGAGGTTATATTTTATGTTTTAAGTTGTTTTGTAATGATCCTAAGCCCCAAAGACACTAGACCTCTTGATCTTCTAGGTTGTATCAAGTGAAGTTTATGTAATAAATTATGTTTAATTGTGTAATAAAAAGTAGGGTTGTCATATGCACTCCAAGATTAAAAAGAACAACATGCCCAAAAATAAAGAAGAGAAGATAGAGAAACACGTGTGTGCACGGTAACGAAGAAGTATAAGGATTCTTGAAAGAAGAACTGACACATGAAACTCGACACTTCTGAAGAACACATGAAGCATACTCAAATCCTTGAGTTGAGAACATTTTTTTCACTATCAACTCCACAAAGAACATGATCTAGATCTAGCTGACTTGCAATACTCTATTTTCCACAAGATAACTCGATTACTATATCAGCTTTATCCTAGAAGTCTAGATTTTTATAGACTAACACTCAGAACACTTCTAACTTTATCTCATCATCTTTCCTCTATTGTGTATTGTTTTTAGATTTCAAGCAGTGTGTGTGTGTCTATGTAAAAATACAAATTGTATACTTCATTAAACAGAAGGATACAAGATTTCATTTCTCATACATCTTTTTACACTTGTGTATTCCCATGGATAAGTGTGGAAGAGGTCCCTGTGTGACCTGAAAGTTCATACCCACAAAGAACTGTTTAAGAGTTCGTGTGACCTGGACAGTCCTGTGTAATGTTGTTTACCCCGATCCAGGGTGTGGATAAAGTTTATTAATATGAACTTCTTGGTGGAAGTTGATCACAAAGTGGAGTTTATTAGTTCTGAGCTTGAGACTGAACCACTTGTTTTATATATGTTTTGTTGTTTAAATTATTTTTCTCTATTTTACTATATAATTCAAAAATCACTAACTTTAATTTGATAGTTAATCTTGGAAAGAAGTTATAATTGTTTTTCCTTATTATAATAGCTTCAAAAGTAATATTAATAACTTATATTAAGATTATTGAGAATTAATCAATCTTATGAGAAGTTATTTAAACAGTCAAACTTTCATAACCGTATTACTTTGATTAACTGGGCTATTTTTAAATTTATTGGGGAACCTTTCAAGAATACTTTTTAAATATATATTTTTATATATACTCAATTAACCCCTCTCTTTAGTACTCTACACTGACCAAAAATATCAATATTATAAACTTTATAATAAGAATGAATACCAACACCATTTTACGAAACTAGTTCAAAACAATCAAGATTATTTACACCCGATATTGAAAACAGGTACAAACTAACAATAATTTATATAGAGAATGATTATAAATAAAGTCTGTAAAATGTTATAGATATGGAAAATTTTATTAAATGGGTGATTATGATAGTTAATTTTTTATACAGGAGGTTGGAGTACATTTCAACTAATCATGAATTAAGGTAAGGGTCTTCTTTGTCTCAATTCTGATTCTTTGAGACATAGTACATTTTGTGCACCATGTTTTCCTTATTTAGTGTATTTAATGCCCGTGAATGTATTTTTATCATATATATTTTTTATTTTATTGGATATACTAATTGAATTATTATTCCATTTTTCAAATGGTTATTGATTAAATTTTTACCCAGGTATAAAGTATTTTTAGTAACTCAAATTTCATTCATTGAGTTATGATCGTTATCTTGAACTTATTTCATATAAGTTGGCCACATTGTACCCTTTATTTTATTATATGGCAGTCACTATTTTTTTTTTGGATTTAAATTCATTCTACATAAATCATTTTATGATATTTCTTACCATATGGGTTATGTTTTCTATAAGGGGTGTTGATAGTTCAAATATATTTTCTTTGAGTTTTAAAGTTTTATCTTAAACAATATTCTTCCATGATTGGGTTATCCTACCATACAATTTTATTATATGGTATTTTATAATACTATTTAGGAAAATGAAGTTTTAATAAAAAAAATTATCACACTTTTTACAATGAGGGTTTTCAAAAAAGGTATTTTTAAACTATTAAAAAGTTTCATTTCCTTTCATTATCAAATGTTTTATCATTGGATCCAAATTTCCAATAGAAAACTTAATTTCATTTTCAAGGATTCTTTATTAGAGATTATTTCTAAAATTAAAAGCTTTCAAAATATTTCTCTTTTCCTCTTTAAAATTTACTTTTAAAAGGTACATGTAATTTTATATTTTACATCAATTTAAAAAAAAATATAAAATATATTTTAAGTTTTCACCTCTATTTTACATTTCGTATTCTAAAGGATTTAAACTCATTATATTTATGTTACATGATTTTTTCTATAATAAATATATATTTATATTTATATTTATATTTATAATTTTGGGGATTGAACTCATGGTTTCAAAAAATCAATTTTTTATCCCTTTATGTGTGATACCATTCAAAGAATTCTTTTTCAAAGATTATTTTCATTATTATCAAAATATTAATGAGTATTAAGACTAATTTTTTCTTATCTATCCATATATTGTTTGTATCTATGGTGTTTCTTCCAATACCTTTATTTTATGAACACTCTTTATTTCCTTCCTTTAATTTAAGGGTGTTCACCTAGATTCCATATGTCGATTGATTAGGGAAATATGGATAATTCATTTTCTTTTTATTCTGATGCATACTTTTATTAACTACTCATTCAATTTAATTATGTATTTTTTACTTATTATCTTATATTATGATTTCTTTGGATTTAAATATGTGATGGGTGGGGTCCAACATTATATGACCCCTCGATACATCAGTGGGTATCATGAGACAAACATGTGTGGGTATTTAGTGTATGCCTACCCAAATCATTAATATATATTTTCTATAGTATTAATGAAAATAATTATGTATTGTCTATAGCCTTGATGATGAGAATGATTCCTTATCTGAGGCCTTTACTGTAAGATCAAGATGTATAGAATTGTGTATTCCTTCACCATGAATTTAGTTATTATTATCCATGTGATCTATTTATTTTCATTGTTATCTATAGATATATTATTCTCTCAATTTCAGTTGATTGTGGAATTATGATGATTACTTATTCTTGGTATAATATTTATATCATTTTTATGCCATGATCTCCTCAATTTTATGTTTTCCCTTACTGAGCATTTAATCTCACCCATTCTTATGTTTTCATTTTAATATGTTATGAATAAAATTATTATACTTGATATGTATTATAGGATATCTTGTGTGGATATTTTTTGGGATATATTAAATAATTTTTTTGGATTAACCATTTCTTGGTTTCATGGGGAATAATGTTCATTTGATTGGATTTATTAGTTAATGATGTGTCTTAACTCTCTAAATCTCTAAACCTAAAAATATCTTTGGGATATAATAGAATTAATAATAATTATTGTTTTTGTAATTAATTATGCTTGTATCTAGGGTTTTATAGTTGGTATCAAGTTGAGTATGTAAAGTATGTGTTTATAGAACTAGGCTCATAAGTGTGGGTCTAGGGTGCCAAAGTTTTTATGGTCCTCTTAGAATATTACCTACACGTACTGAATACACAGGAAACTTACGCTAAACCCAACCTAAGCTACTCTTTTATCCACTTCCCTATCTCTTTTTCCCATTTTAGTTGTCCTTCCTTCCTCAGATCCTCTACCTGTGGTTCATGCTAACCTCCTTACTTAAGGGGATCATCCCATGAACACCATAAAATCACCACATATATTCTCTCCTAACACTCCTATGAAGTTCATATAAGTGTAATCTTGCTAAGAACCGAATACTATAATCAATATATATATATATATAAGTCTAGATATAAAAAATTGGAAAAGTTGTAACAAGAAGTGAAACCCAGTGGACCTAACACCTCCATACCACACACAATCCATATATCATCCAACCTTATATCCCTCACGTACCCATATTAGGGTTTTGTACCACACACACCATACACATGAAGGATCTCATACCCATTCACATTAAGAATCACATACCTATGTTGGATAAGTAGAATGAAACCAAGACTCTAAGCGAGAAAACATCATATAGGTTATTAATAACACTATAAATAGTAAACCACCTTTCATTTCAAAAAAATTACCATTAATAGGTTATTTGAGTAGAATTACATAAAGATATATAAAATAAAATATTTTATATCTTGTTTTTGACACATTAAACTACTAAAACCTTCCTTTTTATTTTAACTTCGAAAATAACAGTCATAGATAACACACACATTTCATGTGATCGCTTAATGATAAATATGATACAAGAGTACTCCATCTTGTTGTACCTAACTCTCGTATGTGGTTTTAATGATCAAAAACACCCAAATTTGTTTTTAACCATTTTTTTTATGAATTTTGGTGTTTTTATTTTAGAAAATTTTCCAAGAATTTGTTTGAAAAAATTGAGGGATCAAAAGGGATGTGAAGGACCTTCTTAAAGTCCTCCACCTATAGGTACTAGTGGATACCAAGTGGGCCACATGGTATATCTAGTGGTTTATATACAGAGAAAAAAACTATCCATCTTTGGTGGACCCTTATTTCTTGATTATCCTCCCAATGAATCTATGCGAAACAAAAAAAACTCCAGAATAGTACTAAGACCATTGGAGGTTATAAATACACATCTTAAGACCCTTGGATGTTATAATTAACCTTGAATATCATTTTAGATCTCCATTGTTCCTTTTTTTGTCTTTAACTACTTCTTTGTAGCATATTGACCTAGATTCCACTAAACCAGTGCTCTGAGTTAATTTTTTATGAGGCCTCAAGCACACCTCTCCATGCACAAAAGACTTGCAACTAGCAGTGAGGTCATAAGGTGTGTTTGTGGAGATATTACACCCCCATATCAGAGTAAACGATAGAAAAAATAACTATATATCATCCAAGAAGTAAATAAATAGAGTGAGGAAGTAGAAAATAAACTTAATTAGTAAATGTTGTATTAATAAATGAAATATTATACAAGATCGAATAGTCATGTCATACATATAACACTGGTCACCCTCTAAGATGACCATATATGAAGGAGTACACAAAAGAAACTGAAATAAACATATTGGGATCTACTAATAACTCTAATCTAGATCACATACCTGGTTAGCAGACACTATTGAGATGTATCATCTTGGGCATAAGAATCCACATGAGAAGCTCTTCCTGATTATAAAACATTGGGCCTTAGCCCTACCCACCATGAAACTATTCTCAACCTGAAAAGAAGACATAAGGTCTACACACGCACTAATGTGCACATACAGGGGTGATAAATATATAAATAGGCCACCCCAATGATGAACCTATAAATTTATTGTCATAAGTTCAAACTCATGAAATATGCTCATCCTAGTCGAGACATAATTTCACTCTCAGGTTTTAATTTTTTCATTATTCTCTTCCAGGTTAGGTTTTTTGTTTTTTTCTTGGGAACCAAGTGTGATAGGGGTTCAAAATTTAGGTTATCCTTTTCCCTTTTATCATTTTCCTTGCTTCCCCCCTCGATTTTTCATTGAGTTTTGGAGAAAAAATGTATGTTTTTGGGTGGGCAGTACACGACGCATCGTTGGCACATGGTTAGTAGTAACTGTGTGCCTTGGCCCAAGAGATCGTGATGTGGGAGAAAGAACCTACCACTGCAGGACCATGATCCTCAACCCAAGTAACTGTACAATAGGTTATTCCTCAAAAATAATGCTTCACACAGTTACTACACTGTTTACCAATCCATGCGGACTAACCATTCAAAGTGTCTATGTCATTAAAATTTTGTGGTGTTTTTCTCTCTCCTCTCAGTTTTAACCCAAAAAACCCCTCTTTTTATTCCCCCCTCAACCTCTTCCTCCCTCGTTTCTTCCTCTACCTCCTTTGTCTCCCTCTTATCTCCATTTTCTTGGTGGTTTTGGACCGAATTCTCCACGGAACCCTCATATATGTCCTCTTATCTATTGTTTTCATTTTATTTTACGGTTTACTCTCTTATATTTTGGGAGTTTCAATTTTCCAATGGGTATGGGGTTTGATTTAGGGATTTAAATCTTTTTTTACGGTTTGATATTGAAATTTTGGGTTGAATATTGCATTTCTAGGGTCTCATGGTGGTGTGTATGGGGTTTCACATCATTTTTCGGAAGATTCTTCATATGAGGTAGGTGGTTCCATGATCTATAATTTCTAGATGATTTCATTTGCTTAATTGGTTAATTTTTACATGTTCTATATTGTAGTTGTGGGTGAAAAATGTGTTCTATAAGGGCTTGGTTTGATTATGTTATATGAAGGGATTTTATAAAGGAAAATGGAAATGTTTTTTTGTGTGTGTGCCTTATTGTGGTGTTTCTTGGAAATGTTTTATTAGTTGTTTATAGGGTGTGAAACATGTTTTAAAATGCACTTAAGGTGTGAATGAATTTTGAAGTATGTTTTTAAAGAAATATTTAATACTTTGTGTTGTTGGATTTTGTTGTGTACTCTTAAATGTAAATTTTGAATTTCTTAAATGATGAAAATCATTTCTTAATAATGATCTTGATTTATGTGTAGGATTTTAAAAGGGTCTTGGACCACAAAAATGGTTTCTCAATCATATTTTTTTCTTGTTATTGTCAAATGGGGATTTTTGAATTTTTCAAGTGCTGGTAAATTTATTTGGAAGTGGTTTTTTGTGTGAGTTAAATTGAAAAATGTTTTGGTTTGTAAAAAATGGTGATTTCCTTAAGATTCTTAGCATTTTTTTTGTAAAATTAGTGGTATGGGAGACATGTGAACATGAACTCGAACACAAGGTAACTCCCCATATCTAGGTGGGTGGACTAGAACTAGTTCACTAGTGATACAGAAGTGGCTTTTCCCAGTTTCACTTAGTAGGATTGACACTCACAACACTAACTAAACTATGTTAATGATTGATTAACACTATAATTTTGGATGTTTCTCCTCTCTACTGGTTTTTTCATGATGATGCTAATGGATGTGGTTACTATACCACCTTTCAATGAAGTACGAGGTTCTAGGGTCCCACTCGATCTAGATTTCCCTTAGGTATTTACCCATGGTACTCTACCTTATATGATATGGTGCTATTATTTGGCATACAATGAACCTCGTGTGCATGTGTTTTTATAAATTTTCCTTCTCCTTTTAAGAAAGTGGTTGTGAAATGGTTTTCGTTGAATATGCTTCCTTCTTAGAACGATTACCCATAAAAATTTTTCCTAAAAATATTTCAAGGTTTTAGTTTATATAAATGAGCATGTTGGATTGTATTTTAATGTTAAAGCATGGAAAATTTTTATTTTGGTGGCGTCTTACTGGGATTTGGCTCACACCCTGCATACACTTTTGGGTGTATATAGACCTTGTTCTATGTTAGTCCTAGGTGAAGGCAGGATGTTCAATGATGGTGGTTTGGGTCTCTTGTGGCCCCTCTTGTGGATCTTGGTGGCGGTGGCATGGTAATGTTTCTCCCCTCATTACATAAAGTTTTGTACCGGAGTTTTAGTTCCTTTTTTGTTTTAATCCTTTGGGGGTTGGTTTCAAAGTTGTAAACATTAATTTTGGAAATTTTTTATGCCATGTTAGGTTGTATTATTCATTTTTGGTTTATTTGTATTATTGATTTTTCATATGTATTCAAGTGGGTAAATTTTTTTCCAAAGCCTATTTCCAATACCCATACACTAGTTCCCATATTGTGGGGATTGGGAATGCATTTCGATCCTTTCCATGGGCCAGGTCGAGTGTCGGGTCTGATGGAAACCCGGATTGGTTCATGATAAAATGACATCAGAGGAGGAAATAATCTTTTGGGTCATGTTCCTTAGGGAAGAGTCTGGGTAGAACAGAGATAGGATTTTGGGTACATGATGTTCTGGTTACGAGTAAGTTGTCTAGCGAGCACACCTTATGAGGAGACTTAATCCACCTGGGGAAGTCAGGTTTAATATGATTCAATTGGTCCTTGTTGTTTCTCGATGATATTTTTGAAATGAAAATAGAGTTGTCTCAATGGTCTTAGTGAGATCGTAGGGCTTGGCAAGCCATGTGGATCTAGAGACATGATCTTAGAACACTCTCTATGATGATGGTGTGACTGTCATATGGCCTCCAACCATATGTCTGAGTCACCCATCAGCACTAGATTCCTCATTAATTTTATTATACTTCCTTGGGTTTGGAAAATTAACTTTGAAAACCCTTTTGTTGAAAATTGAGAAAAAATAGATTTTTAAGTGAAGATGGGCTGATTTTCAAAGGGTGGAAATGGTATTTTCTGAAATTATTTTGAATGAGGTTTTGGAAAGGTGTATTTTAATGAAATGGTTTTGAGTGAGTATGGGTGAGTTTATTAGAATCAGATTCTCATAATTTAAACTTATAGTTTATTGAAATTAATTGGTTAGAAATCATGAACTATACTAAAGTGGGTTTTGGAAAAATCTATTTTAAATTGGATTTTCTAAACTATTGAAAGGTGTTTTTAATGGAATGTATGTGTGGAAGTTGGAAATGGCCTTTTATTTGGTAATTAGTTATCTTCTTAAAAGTTTCACAAATTTCTTGAAACTTGTTTTAAATAAGGATAAATATGTTTTATTAAATGAGTGGGTATTGATAAAATGGAGTTTATTGTGAAACCAGGAGTGTTTAAAAGTGAAATAAAATCTTTAAAAGTTGTTGTGTAAGGTTTTAAAATGAATTTTGTTTGAATGATCAGTGTTTTTTTGAAAAGTTTAGATACATTCGAAATGGGTTTGATTTTGTGGCTAGTGGTCTTGAGAAAAGGATTACTGGCTTGATTTTTGTTTTGGAAAATGGAAAGGTTTTTTTTGAACCGTGGTATTCTCATAGGTGACCACATGCATGGGTTATGTGAGTAAAATTGGATGAGTTCCTAGGGTGGCATGGGAACATTCATGTTTTAGTCCATGAGGTACCATCGGTGAATGTACAACCCACCAATCTTGTTTTATTTTCAAAGGTGTTTATAAGAGAAATTTTTTGTTTTAATAACAAGTGGTTGTGTGGTGCGTCTCTTTGTACTTTGGGAATTTTGTTTGTGAAATATTTTTTTAGTTTGATAGTCCTTAGTGTCTTAAGGTTGTTTCTAAGTTTGTGTTCTTATTGATGAATGAACTTTGAAATAATGGTTAGTGGGTTATTCTAAAAAGTGTTTTAGGAATCATTTTGGTTGGTTCCATTTATGTGATTGGTGTTTTTTGTGGTACAATTTGTCATATGGGTTAGTTTTTTTTGGTTCCTTGGGTTTTCCATTTGTGCCCCTATAAATATTTAATGCACAATTAAAGTATGACCATAGACAATTCGTTATTGGTTGGCCCTCCAACTGATCAAAGAAAGTGCTTTCATTTTTGAGTGTTAGTGCAGAGTCTATCCCTTTTCCATCTCAGTTATGCGGATCCTCTCACAATAGGAGAGCAGATGAAGGAGGGGTTGAACAAAACTTTAGTTTCTTTGAGTCATTTGATGGTCAAAGGTTATGTTTGACATCGTTAAGTCTAGAGGTCCTTCCTGGAAGTGGTGAATGAAATTCCAGGGGGGAAGTAGAAAGAGGTCTTAGTTGTTGGTGTTTAACACTATCTTAAAATGGTCTTTGGACTTTTCATCGGTTTCTTCTAATCAAGGGTTTGTGTTATGCTACTAGTGTGGAAAACCTGGTTATAAGAGGTTTTTATGGTAGTTTTTAGGAATCATGTGCTCTTTGGGACTTAGTTTAAGGTCCCTCTCCTTGTAATGTTTCTACAATTCATAATGGTCATGTTTGGTGAAACTTTTTGGATCCATGTTCTCACTCGAATGAAAAGATGAAGGTTCTATAATATTCTGATAACCTCTGTTTGATAGAAGTGTGTTTTCCTTCAAAAAATTTCAGATTCCTCCATTTTAGAGAAATATGTCTTCTATTCCCCCCCCCATTGTCTCCCATTCAAAGTAATAAGGGGTAGTGTCTGTTCATCTCCTAATCCCTTGTTTTAGTGAGAGTTTCATGTGGGAGTAAGTAGATATTGGGGTGTGTTTTTTCTGTTGGTGTTGTCTAGGTTGCAGTAGTGTTGATTGTAACACCAGAAGAAGAAATTCCATTTAGGGTTTTAACGCCTGATTATGAGGCATGATATGCTTCAACCATCATAGCTCTTTCCATAGGTCCCAGAGTGAAGTTGGTGCATAGTCAAGAACCCTAGTGGTGTAGGATATCCTGGCCTAAACTCTATCATCAATGTTGAAAATGGAGGTAGTTCAATCCATATTCCATATATGTTTTGATTTAAGTGATCCTGTGTGGTATAAAGGGACATAGGGACCCTGTTTCTAAGTGTTGTGATTCGTGTTGGTGGAAGAGTCCCTCCTTGGTTATAAAGAGGCAGGATTGTTTCATTTACTTGAACATAATGCTTATTATCTTGTGGGTATGTACTAGTTAGGGAATCCAGTAAGTCCTTATGGTTGGGATACCCCTTGTGGATCTTGCTAAAATCCCTCTGAAATAAATTGATATGGAATATCCCTTATGTTTGAGAGACCGTTAGGGTCTCCACATGTTAATTTCCCATTTTTGTCTCAGTTGTTAGGTTGTTTCTTATGGTGGGGAGTCTGTTCGGGCCTACTCATGTTAGTACTTTGGTCTTGTTCCTAGTTTTGGCTTGGTGTTAGGTGGTTTTGTTATGAGATATCTAATACCAAGATTCTTCATTGTGTAAATGTTGGGGCTGTGAAATCCCTGACGGTTCTTTTGAATTATGGTTGTGGGAGTATTCTTTGGATGTGATTTGATCTTTTTTGTTTTCTTCAGAAAAGTGGTGTGGGTCCCTTATGGTAAGTTCTGTGGTGATTTGTTTTAATAATTTGGATGATGGGTGTGTGAAATTTCCTTTACTTGATCAATCAATTGGGGGTCTTAGCTTTGGTGGAGGGTGACACTTAGTGAGGTGTCCATTCTGGGCCTCAAGAATTTAATTTGTAAGTCTCCTCCTTTGTTGATAGTGTTCTTGATTCTTCTAATTTTTCATTCATTAATAATCCCCTTTAACTATGAATTAGATTTGTTTATTTTTGATATAGGACGTGTTATGGATTTCTAGAGGTGGGAAACATTATGGTGGGGACAATTGTCACACTTGGGTTTTAATTTTTTCTTTTATTCCAACTCAAGTCAGGTTTTCGGTTATTTTATCAAGAACCGGGTGTGACAGGGGTTGAAAATTTGGGGTATCCTTTTCCCTTTTATCCTTATCCTTACTTCCCCCCTTGAGTTTCCTTTGAGTTTTGGAGAAAAATGTAATTTTTTGGGTGGGTAGTCCATGGTGAATGGTTAGCGCATAGTTAGTAGTAAATGTGCGCCTTGGACTAGGAGACTATGTGGTAGGAGATAGAACCTACCGCATAGCCACTGCAAGGCCATGCGCCTCGGCCCATGTAACCATGTGGTAGTTCATTCCTTGGATAGAATGTTTCTCATGGTTACTATATAGTTTACCAAACCGTGTAGACTAACCATGGGAAGTGTCCAGGTCATTAAAATTTTGGGGTTGTTTTCTCTCTCCTCTCTATTTTAATCCCAAACCCATATTTCTCTTCCTCCCTCATCCTCATCCAACCTAGGAACCTCCTATACCTCATTTGGCTCCCTCAGGTCTCCCTTTTCTTGGTGGTTTTTCCCTAGATTCTTCAAGGAACCCTCATTCAAGTCCTCTTCTATCTTTTTTTCTTTTTATTTTAGGGTTTCCTCTCTTCTCTTTTGAGGGTTTCGGTTTTCTAGTGGGTACAGAGTTTTATTTAGGGTTAAAACACTTTTTTTGGTTTTATCTTAATATTTTGGGTCAAATATTACCTTTCCAGGGTCTCACAGTGGTTCAGATAGGGTTTCACATCATTTTCTAGAAGATTATTCATATGAGGTAGGTGGTTCCATTCTCTAGCATTTGTAGATTATTTAATTTTCTTGCTTGGTTAATTTTTACATGTTATATATTGTATTTTTGGGGTGTGAAATGTGTTTTAGAAAGGCTTGTTGTGATTATGTGATGGGAAAGGATTTTATAAAGGAAAATGGCTATGTTATTTTGTACCTTATTGTGGTGTTTTGTGGAAATATTTTATGGTTTGTTTGAAGGGTGAAAAACATGTTTTCAAAGGAACTTAAGGTGAAAATGAATTTGGAAGTAGATTGTTAAAGTAAAATGTAATACTTTGGCTTGTTGGATTTTGATTTGTACTCTTGAATGTAAAATTTTAATTGATTAAATAATGAATATCGTTTTTTAATAATGATATTGATTTATGTATAAGATTTATAAAGGGGATTATCCCATGAAATTGGTTGCTCAATTTTATATTTTTATTTTTCTTGTAAAATGGGGATTTATGAATTGTGAAAGTGTAGGGAAATGTATTTAAAAGTGGGCTTGGGTGTGGTTAAAATGGAAAAATGTTTTGGTTTATGGAAAATGTAGATTTACTTGAGATGCTTGGCATTGTTTTGTGAAAGTGGTGGTATGGGAGTCATGTGAACATGAACTTGAGAACAATGGAATTCTAGGTATCTAGGTGGGAAGACTAGAACTAATGTGCTAGTGATATTGAAGTGGCTTGTCCCAGTTTCACTTAGCAATATTGACACTCACAACACTAACTAAAATATTATGATGATTGATCACTACTGTAATTTTGGGTGTTTCTCCTCTCTAGTGGCTCATTCATGAGGATGCGAGTGGTTTTAGTTATTATACCACCTTTGACCAAGGTATGAGGTTCTAGGGTCCCACTCGAGCTGGATTTCCCTTAGGGATTTACCCATGGTGCTCTACCTTATATGATATGGTTCCATCTATTGGCATATGGTGGACCTCATGTGTGTGTGTGTTTATAAATTTTTCTTATTCTTTTAATCAAGTGGTTGTGAAATGGTTTTCTTTGAATGTGTTTCCTTCTTAGAATGATTATCCATAAAATGTTTTCTTGTAAATATTTCAAGTTTTTATTTTAAATAAATGATCATGTTGGATTATCTTTTAATGTTAAAGCATGGAACCTTTTTATTTGGTTGGCATCCTGATGGTCTTTGGTTCACACCCTACATACACCTTTGGGTGTGTGTATACCTTCTTCTATGTTTGTCCCATGTGAGGTCAGGATTTTTGGTGATGGTGGTTTGGGTCTCTTATGGCATCTCTTGTGGATCTTGTTGGCAGAGACATGAAGATTTTTCTCCCCTTATTACGTGGAGGTTTGGATTGGAGTTTTAGTTCCCTTTTTATTTTATTCTTTTTGGGTTTGGTTTCAAAGTAGTAAACTTTAATTTTGGAAATCCATTATTCCATGTATGGTTGTATTCTTCAGTTTTTGTTTATTTATCTTGTTGATTGTTCATATGTATGAAAGTGGGTAAAATCATTCCCAAAACATATTTTCAATACTCATGCACCATCTTACTGCATGTAGGGATTGGGAAATCCCTTTGGTCCCATCCACGGGTTGGGTTGGCTTCTGGGTCGGACAGAGACCTTGCTTGGTTCGTGACACACAACTAAAAAGATAAATAAAAAATAATGTGAAACCACAGTCGATCCCTGGGTCCAAAATCCCAGTTAAGTGGGAAATGTTCCGTTATGTATCTTTATATTTATATGTGTATATATATATTCCCATACATGAATATATACACACAAACATAAATATGAATATACTTGAGTAAGTTGAAAGAGATAACATAAATCAATAGAATTCAATCCTTGGGTCGATAATCCCGATCACTTGGAAATATTGTGCAAAGGACATTGAGGTATATGTAATACCACTTAAGTAATGTATCATTAAGTCAATATATGGATCCATAATCCCAATTTTCAATACCTTCTTCAGACAGTGTTTGAAATATATCTGAACAATCTATGTCACCCCAGGGGAATACTCATCCTAACCCTAGGTACAAACGTACTCACATCCAATCACTATGACGAAGGATCTCATAAACTGATGGACACTTCAATAAATATGGTATTGATCTATAAGTCATGTTATTCTATTTATGTAAATCCAGTCTAATGTATGAGTCCTAGGTCCCAATCCATAGGCAGTCACAACATTTCAGCTTAGATAATCCCTAAGGGTATGACCCTCAGCGATGTAATGGAGAGATCACTAGTGAGACATCATGCCCACCACTTGAGTTCTCTAATTAGGGAGAGCCTAATCATCCCTATCACCCAGGAGAGCATAATCATCCACGAGTATCCAATGATTTGAAATACCATGTCTAATACCATGGTCAAGTAATCAATCAGGGAGAGTATAATCATCCCTATTGCTTGGAAGATCATAATCATCCACGAGTATATTTAGATTGAGTATGGTGTAATACTCCTCATAACATGTTAAATATTGGATATCATTATCATCTTATACATATAACAATTCAATGAGAGATGAGTTATTATCATCACTCAGTATAGAATAATCATCCATGAGTATCATCACTAGGGATTCCATGCCCATATATCATAGTCATAGGATCAAAATCTAGTTCCTAGGAAGTGCCTCTAGAGATCTGAAGAATATAATAATCAAATATACAATCTCAATAGCCAAGTCCTAGGTAGTACCTCTTGGTATGTCAATAAATATGATAAATAACATGGTGTAGAAGTTAGATCCCATGACGTACGTCTGGGAATCCAGATAAATGAATAATAAAAAACCTAGTAAATACATCCGATAATCCCAAAGAAGAAGGTCTCATCAAAATAGGCTCATCATCCAAAAACTAGGAAGCACCTCTAGTGATCATCGCTGCATCAGTAAGAAACTGGTCAATGCATGAATAAAAGAGTGAGGGTGGTTGAATGCCTAACCCACCACTACTACCATAGCCTAATATGATTATAGGTTCATCATAGGTTCTAAGGTGACATCTGCTACCATCTCTACCCACACCTGATGTACTATCTCTAGGTTATTCAAACATTAGGGCACCCACTAGGCCCCCCAAGTCAACACATAGAAGAGGCATCCTACTCAAGATCCTAAAGGTCTACACATAAGCGAAGGAATCCTATTAAGGGCCCTTAGAAGTGAAGGTGAAGAGAGGAATACTATATGGGATCCTCAAATTTTAATTCAATATAGGCATCCTACATAGGATTATCATAATAGTATATAGGAAGAGGTGTCCTATAAGATACCCTTAAAAGAATCAAAGAAAAATAGGCATCCTACATGGGATCCTTGGAATGTTATATGGGTAAAGGGATTATCTAGGTTATCATGTAATCAAAGTAATATCTCAGGGGACCCTTGTTAATCGTAAGAAGATAGAGAAATTTTATAAGGGATCCTCTAGGTCGAAACATAAGAAGAGGCATCCTATAAGGGATCCATAGAAACCACTAACCTCATGGCCACCGGGTCCATAAGGGAACATCTCACAAGGGAGACACCCTCAAGGGAAAAGATACAAAATCATTGGCCATGGGAGATGGCTCATGGCTAATCTCATATCAAGTATCTCTCTTAGTAGAAAACTCTCTTCGATTACTAGAGGAAGAACCTCTCCATTTAGGAAAATACATGAAACTATGACTAGGAGTTCTAATACCACCTCAAGGGTTTCACCATCGAAATCTATGCATAAATACACTCAGAATGGACTACACAGTTTTTCAATTCTGGATCCTAGATATAAAGATATTAAAAATAATAAAACCCCTAAAAAGGATAGCAAAAAAGTACATATAGTGTCAACCCTAGTATAAGATGTTTTCCCTCACATCCCCACCTAGGAGTGTACTTCCACTAAACATAATGTGTCAATTCCCATGTACATGGTGTTTCTATCATGTACATGGTCTATACTCTACACATGGTACCTACCCATGTACCTTAAATTCCCTATCTATGTACATCACATGGTTTTGTAACTATACAGGGTGTGCAATCCACATGAGGACTGGATGTGTACTCCAAAAGGCCATGTACCCCTACATGGGTTTTCTAGACAAGTACTCAACTACATAGACAAGCCCCAATAAATGGAATGTTTACCCCATACATGGAATATAATTCCAAAAGATCATATTTCTCGAATTGGAAGAACACATGGCATGTGTTCCTTAAACTACATACTGGGTGATTGGGTTCATTGAACGGGAAACCCCTCAAATCTTCTCAAAACCATGTTATTATCCCAAAATGAAATAGATTACCCTCAAGGGGGTATTAAAAAATCATAAAAGGGGTTTAAAAATTAAAAATGGTAAATCTATGAGGGTTTATGGAAAAACTCAAAAATGGACTACATTTGGGGAAAATCCACCAAATCTTCACCAATTTCCACTCTCCATGGCTACCACATGATGAACCAGTGTGCCCCAAGCTCTATAGTAGTACCTCCATTATCCTCTTTAACTTTTTATCTCTCACTATCCCTCTTCTATATTGGTAATGGTGAAGGAGGATCCCCCTGGGGGTGTATGAACGAAGCTAGGGAATGAAAAGAAGAAAAAGAGAAATGAAAAGAAAAAGGGGCTCGGCCCAGACTTAGCACCCTAAATGATTTTATACCCCACATTAAAAAAACACCCCATTATAGAATTAATAAAAATGATAGAAACTCATTCTGAATCTCCATTCAAAAGATATACCTGAAAAAAACCTACGTGAATAAATTAATATTTAATTAATTAATTATTAATTATTGATTACTCTACTAGAATTAGAATGTCTTAAAATTCCACCAAAATATTTTCATAGGGTAAAACCCCTATTCAGAGACCAACAGAGTGGTCAAAAATTATCCAAGATCATCTTCTAGGGTTAAAAGACCATTTTACCCCTAAAAAAATTCTAAAGAAAAAATTCGAATTTTTGCTCAAATTTCCAGTCCAGAAAAACATGGGCCATTACACTCTCCCCACCATAGACCTTCCTATCCCTAATCATCCTTGGTGAAAAAACTAGTATCCATGCTCTCAATCTAAGCATCTGTACAAACATGTTATCTTAATTGTATGACAACCAATCTCATAGAATCAAAAACTATCTTCTATATGAAAGATACTTAATCATGACCGATTTAGTACTCCCCACCATTGGAATACCCTTATCACCATCTCAAAACTAACTCTGAGCTCAACGGATCACATAAAATGACAAATTTAAACTAGAAACTAGGATTACCACCCCCAAATGGTCAATGGTGTACTCCCAACTATATGGATTACCTTATACCTGTCCTTAAGAGCAACCTCAATAGGATCCTTCATCAAACCAAAAAATAAATTTAAAGAAAAGAAAATAATCTCAACATGGAGATGATGCTCTCTCAGTATATCAAGAAAATTTCAAGATATATCATGATTGTCTCTAACTAGAAGTACACTAAGATTCCATAAAAAAGTATGTATATCTATTTCCGATCCATGCTCACATCAAACAAGATAACTTTACTTTAACCAAAACCTAACACCACATCTCTCGACAATGCATGCCCAGGTCTATCCATGAGTCAAACACCTCACAAAACCTAATTTATCCTCGATGAATCCTCTACCATAGAGGGAAATTTTTCATTAAACCAAAAATACCAGACAACCATGTCGATGCCAAGTCTCTAAAACCATCAGTCCTCAACTCACATACAACCATTCACGGATCTAAAAATAAAAACAATACCACACACAACAGTGTATACCTTTATCACCTGACTCAATCCCCTACAAGTCATGCAACAAAAGTTGAAACTGATCATACTAAATAGAACATCAATCCAAACAATCCAGAAGCTCCCTTGGAAATCATATTCAAACTCAGGAACCCCACCTATGCCATGATTTATTTTACAACCGACAATCACCCAATGTTGTTCCATTCATGAGAATTTACCCGCACTCTGACTACATTAGTAACAATAGAAACATTATTCAGTGGGGCCAAGCACCTAAACAAGATTTCCCATTGAATCCAGTCTTGATACCAAATCACCCTAGGTGCTTCATCAAAAGTTGAAGGCATCAACATGCATATATCACAAAACTCAAGTAACTATCGTGCATCGATATCAAAACGAGGGTACAACTAAGATCACTACCTAAAAGGGAATTGATAAACCCAGTACAATCCCCACTTATAGGTTTCCCTTGATCAAAATTAAATGTCAATAAAACTAAGGACCTATGGGTCGCCAATCTAACCCTACTAATAAATTCTCACAAATGGGTCACAAGGTATAACCACCAATCCCAAAAGATCAAACCTTTCTAAGGAAGTTAAAGATCATAGTGACCTATAAGGGTCAACCTGTCAATGTGGCCTAGAAGGTCCTAATGTTCTCTGAGCATCATCACAAGGAACTTCTCCTTGGAGGTCATGAAATCAATGTAGAATAGATACTGAATGAAAACTCATCAAACATATGTATATGGTAATACCACCACATGGTCTAGTACATGAGGAATTTCTTTGTACCTACCAGCATCATACTCAATGATCTAACTAGATAACCAAAAAAAGGGTTGGTTAAATAGAATTCCATTCTAATATATGCAAGAAAACACGATATATATTTTTTACTACACTTTAAATAACTGGACATGAGAGAACCAAAACCTTATAAGGTGTTAAAAACCTGGGAATCATGTTCCCTATCAACCTACAAAGCTCATTGTACCTCCTATGCATGAGGACTGAGTCATCATACTCACAAAAAAAATCCCCATCATAGATTCACATGACCTACCATCAGAAGAAAATATATATATGAAAGTCATTTCAATTGAGTATAATTCTACCAAAATACTTTATAATAAAACACAATTTAGGTTTTTTTTACACTTTAAACAATTAGTCTCTATCATTAATAAAATCACACACTAGTAGGCCTATAACATGTGAGTCTTATGTGCCAAATATGATGCATGATACACCCCTTTCCTTTGCTGGCCAAGATTCAAAATAAATCTATGGCCTCTTGACAATGTTCCAATATCCATAAATCCATAATAAATAATAACATCCACAAAAAATGTTCTCTTATCAAAGATAAAATCATATACAATTATAACATCATGGATCATAATAGACATCCCATAACCCTAGAAACCATAACTTCTTACTAAAAAAAGTTTTCTCAGTGAACCAATATAATATCCATCACAGAATCAAATGAATTACTAATAATTTTATATACCATATCCAAATAGTAATACTATAGAAAAATAAAATCTCTTATACCAATTTGTAACATCTCGAATCATATTCCATGAAACTGGTGCTTTGATCTGATTCGTTATGTGACATAAAGCATGCCTCTCCATACACAAGAGGTTTCTGAATAGAAGTGAGGGAATGGGGTGTGTTTTCTGAGTGACTATGCCCTTGTATCAGAGTAAAAAATAGTGAAAATAACTACATATCCTCCAAAAATTAAATAAAAAGAGTGTGGAAGAATAAAATAAACTAAAATAAACATGATACAATAATAAATGAAAGGCTATACAAGCCTAAATTCCATGTCATACATAAAACACTAGTCACTCACTGGGATGAACATAAATGCAGGAGTACCCAAAAGAAACTAAAATAATAGTGCATGGATATACTATAAATTCTGATCCATACCACATAACTAGTGACCAAAAATTTTCAAACAATATTATCCCAATCATAAGATTCCACATGAGAGGATCCACTCTATCATGCAACATTGGGCCTCAGACCTATCCACCAAGAAACTGTGATCAACCAAAAAAACAAATATAAGGTCTTCATGCACACTAAGGTGAATATAAAGGGTTGATAAATAATCTCAGTATTCCACCCCAATGATGAACCTATAAATATATTTTTATAAGTGCATGTTTATACAATATTATCAGCCTAGTTGAGACACAACTGAAAAATAAATAAAATAAATCACATGAAACCACATTCGATCCTTGAGTCCATAATCTCGGTCAACTGGGAAATGTGTCATAATGTATATTTATATTTATATGTCTGTGTTTGTATATATTCCCATACATATATATATACATAAATATGAATATACATGTGTAAGATGAATGAAATAACATAAATCAACAGTAGTCGATCCTTGGGTCTGTAATCCTGATTGCAAAGAAATAATGTGAAAAGGGCATTGATATGGATGTCATACCACTCAATCCATATATAATTAAGTCAATATCTGGGTATGTAATCCCAATCAACAATAATTTCTTTGACCAACATTGTAAATTTCTATGAGTAAGAAATGTCACCATCAGGGGATACTTGTCGTAACCCTAGGTTCACTTATACTCACCTCCAATAACTATAATGAAGTATGTTGTAAACCGAAATACACTCCTGTAAATATGGTACTGAGTTTGAATTCATCCGAGGCTCACCAGGTAAATTCAGACCAATGTATGAGCCCTAGGTTCTGTTCCATAGGAGATCACAAAATTTTAACTCGAATAATCCCTAAGGGTACGACTCTTATGCGATGTAAATGGGAGATCAATGGTGAGACATCATTCCTACCCATTGAGGTATCTGATTAGGGAGAGAATAGTCATACCTATAATCCAAGAGATCACAATCATCCATTAGAATCCAATTATGTGAAACGCCATGTCCAACACTATGGTCTAGTAATCGATCAGGGAGAGCGTAATCATTCCTATCGATTAGGGGAGAATAATCATCTATGATTATAATTAGATTGAGGAGAGTTTAATCATCCTCATCACATGTAAAATAGAAGAGATTATGATCATACTCTATATATAACAATTCAAGGATAATGGAATAATCCTCATCACTTGGGAGAGTGTAATCATCTATGAGTGTTTTTACTAGGGACATTGTGCCTGTATATCATAATCGTAGGCTCAAAATCCAGATCCTAAGAAGCGTCACTGAAGATCCAAAGAATATAATAATCAAACATACAGGCTCGGCATCCATATCCTAGGTAGTACCTCTAGGTAGGTTAATAAATATAAGAAATAACATGGATCAGAAGCTAGATCCTAAGAAGTAGATCTGGGAATCCCAATAAATGAATAAGATGGATCCCAGGAAATATATCTAGGAATACAAAATAATAAGGTTTCACCATTATAGACTCATCATCTACAAACCTAGAATCACCTCTGGTGATCATCACTATATTAACAGTAAATTGGTGAATGTATGAATAAAAGAGTGAGTGTCATCGAACACCTAACCCCCCACTATTGTCATAACCTAAAAGATTTATAATTTTAGCAGGGGTTATAAGGTGACACCTTCTACCATATCTACACACACCCAAAAAAATATGTTAGGGTTTTTCAAACATAGGGTCACCCACTAGGTCCCTTAAGTCAACGCATAAAAAAGGCATCCTACTAGGGATCCTCAAGGTCTACAAATAAGTGAAGGAATCATACTAGGGATCCTTAGTAGTAAAGGTAAAGGGAGGAATCCGAAAAGGGGCCTTTAAAAGCAATATAAGGAACAAAGAAATCCTACATAGGATCTTTAGAGTGGTACATAGGTAAAGTGATCCTAAAAGGGATTCCCTAGGTCATCATGTAAGTAAAAAAATCCCTCAGGGACCCTTGGTAATCATTAGAAGATAGAGGTATCCTACACATGATCCTTTAGGCCAAATTTAAGCAAAACCATCCTACGTGGGATCCTCAGAAACCACTAGCCTCATGGCCACCTGGGTCATAAGGAAACATCTCACAAATGATATGTACTCAAGGAAAAATCTATAAAATAATTGGTTATGTGAGAAGTATTGTTTCTCAGATTAGATAAATTCTCACTCTTGGGAGAAAACTCACATTGATTATCAGAGTAAAAACCTCTCCGTTTAGAAAAATTCCCAAAACTCCACTTATGAGTCCTTAAACCATCTTAAGGGTTTTATCATCACGATCTACATGGAAATACACGCATAATAGACTACTTATTTTTTCCAATTTTGACTTCTAGGAATAAAGATAAGAAAAATAGAAAAATACCTAAAAATGGTATCAAAGGATTACATGGCATGTTAGCCCTAGTACATGGTGTGTACCCTCACAGCCCCACCTGGGCGTATACTTTAGCCAAACATGGCATATTAAATCCTATCAAGACAATATGTTTATCAAGTAAATGTGGTTTACCCTACATGAGATATCGCCGCATGTTCCTCGCATGGAATAGCCAGGTACATCACCTGGTTGTTTGCCTATACATGACATGCAATCCACACGGGGTCTAGTCGTGTACTCCACATGGGTCCTAGCCATGTACTCCATGCAGGCATGTTCCCCTACATAGGTTGTTTAGTAGGGTAATCAACTACACAGTTGAGTCCCAATAAATGGTGTGTATACCCCATACACATTATGTACTTCCAAAAATATCATCATCCCCAAACTAGAAGAACACACTATGTGTCTTTCCTAAACTACATGTCGTGTGATCGGGATTTCTGAATGGGAAACCCCTCAAACTGGGGTGAAACCCCAGTTTATCCCACAAAGTAATACATTGACCGTAAAGGGGTCCTAAACAAGCATAAAAAGATTTTAAAACATAAAAACAAAAAATATAAGGGAATTTATAGTAAAACATTAAAATCATCCAACCTTTGGGTAGAATTTGCTAAAGCTTCATCCATTTCCATGCTACAAGGCTACTACACGATGATTTGGCGAATCCCAAGATCTGAATTGGAACCTCTATTAACATCTATCACTCTTTATATATCATATATTTCTATCCCTCTTGTATCTTAGTCCCATTGAAGGAGGATCCCCTTGGGGCATCTACGAGAAGCTTGGGAAGTAAAATAAGAAAAATAAAATAAAACAAGGAAAAGAAAAAAGAAAATAAAAAGGGGGCCGACCTGGCCCCAACTCCTAACATGATTTTATACCTCACCTATGAAACAATTACCAATTCGACTCAATAGTGGTGATGGAAACTCAATACTATGATCCATACAAAATTTATGGTCAAATGAACCTGCACGAATAAATTAATATTTAATTAATTAAATATTAATTATTAATTATTCTTCTAAAAATAAAATAGATCATAACTCCACAAAACTTTTGTACTAGGGTAAAAACCCTATTATGGGACCAATGTAGTGTTCATAAAAACTATTTGAGATGATCTTCTAGGGTAAAAGTCTATTTTAACCCTTATAAGCATCTAAAATTAAAAATTGAAATTTTTTCTCAAAATTCCAGTCTGGAAAAACATGATTCCTTGCACTCTCTTCCTATTTTCTAACATCCTAACTCTATATATTATTCAAAAATTTTGTTATAGGAATGTGAGTGTGATCCAAAGGGTTTTCATAATCAATCCTCTTTTTTATTTTTTTTGGGCGATCACTACCATTGAGTGTGAGGGTTTGGGCAATCACTTTTATTGAGTGTGAGGGGGTTGGTGCATACTATAATTAAAAGTGTGTGGATTGGGTTTATTGTCATAACCAATAAAATTCTAGTAGTATTATTGATAAAAACACTAAAAATAAAAGTTTTTTATTCTTTTTAATGGGTCTATTGGCTATATTTGAATCTAAAAGGTAACAGTAACTCTCAAGAAATTGAGAGGAGGAGACATAAAAATCCATTAGTGGATTATCATTGAACTCATTTATAAAATTATTATACATTTTATTTTATATTAAATTTTTGTTTAACTTTAACTCTTTTAATTTTATTTATCACTTTAATTGTTTTAATTTCATCAAATTTAAATTTAATTTCCAATAATATTTTAAAAGGAAATTCACCCCCCTTCTAACTTTACTCAGACTTCTAATTAGTATCAGATCCGTCCTTGATTTCAAAACCTTAACCATTTTGAGGAATGGTCATTTAAATAGGGAATCTACCTAAAATTACCAAGGTGATCTAGAGGGACACTCAATGGGTAAAGCTACATACTTCAATGGATAAAACAAATTTTTTTGGAAAACTAAGATGTTTTCTTTTATTAAAAGCATAGATCATCCAATTTAGAAAATTTTAATTCATGGTTATACCCCCACTCAAGAAAGAGAAGAAAAATGGACATAATAGGCATAGAATCTTTTGATATTGATGGAAACACCATGAATTCTTTATATTGTGTGTTAGATTAGAATGAGTTTAATAGAGTTTTCAAGTGTAAAATTTCTCATGAAATTTGAAAATAATAAAAATTTATGCATCAGGGTACAAATAAAGTGAAAGATACTAGGATTAGTATGCATCACCAAGATTTTAAAAGCTTTGATATGCATCCTAACAAGTCAATAAATGAATTATTTACCTATTTCACGGATATTTTTAATATAAATAATTCTTTAATTAATAGACTCAGCATGAAGATTCTTATAAAAGATATCCTTTAGGTTTATCCTAGCTCTTGGGAACCCAAAGTGAAAAAGAAATACATAAACAGAAGTACATTAATAATATTCCCATTGAAGTGTTAATTGGGTCTCGTGGAACCTATGAGGTTACCATGAATATTAAAGCCATAAATTAATCCGAATAAGTAAAAGGGAATAATACCATTTCCTTTAAGGTGATTGATGAAGAAACATTCACAAGTGGTGATAAAATCAATCACTTGGCCAAGAAGCTAAGAAAATTATGAATAAAAAGAAGTATTACCACTATAATAAGAAGGATAAGTAACAAATTGAACCATATTTAAGGTTTTGTAGTTTCAAGAAAAAGATTCATATCAACCAAGAGTTCCCCTGAAAAAAATATGGAAAAAAGAGAATAAGGAAGGGAAAAGGCCTTCAATGAATCAACATAAAGTATAATAAATCACTATTTTACTTAACCTCCTTAAGTTATGATAGTTAAAAATTCCACATGACCCATATCAAGGTAAATTATAAGGTAATATCTCCTAATTTATCTTATTACTCATAAAATTATTGTTATAGTCATTTTAATTATTAAGATCTTAGATATGATAGAGATCAATTGAATGAAGTTTTTTTACTTACCTCTAAATTAAAATAAATTAACAATAAGTACAGTCATTTATTTTTTAAAAAAGATCAAATTGGCAAAGAAAATGAAAAAATAAAAGAGGAAAATGAGAAATCCAAATATTTTCTTTAAAAAATGACGAAAATTAAGAAATAAGATTCAGTTTGTTATTAGAGGAAATGAAGGCTTGAAAAATTAATTAAATAAAGTTAAAACAAAAGGTTTTGTTTAAAGGGTCATCACAGTATTGAAAAATTCGTAGTGAAATTAAATTGATTAAGGAATATCTTTCAATTTTCAACCAAGGTGAGAAAATTTTGAATTTGATTTTGGATTCTCAATGAAATGGGAAAGGTACTTACAATCATGGTCACTCTAATCAAACAAGCACATCAATAAGTAAAATAATAATAATTTTGTAAATGTTTATTCTCAATATATATTTTATAATTATTATAAGAAAATAGGGTACTTTATTTATGAGTGTGATTGAAAAAAAATCCTTGTTATGGTAGGCCAAAATCTATTTTCCTCTCTTCAAATATTTTATCTATAAAATCTCATATTTATTATGAAGAATCATATCTTATGAAAATGTGGGTTACAAAGCCTTTATTATATAACATTTTTTGACCCAAATTTTAGGTACCAAAATCTATAATATCTTAATTGTTTTGTAGGTATAATGACTCAAGATAAAAAACCCCTTACGATAGATATTTTTAATATTATTAAGGGGGTTGGTATGAATATATTGTGAATATTAATTTTTAATAAGAATAATTATTATCAAATGTTTTATTTTTAAATTTCTATTTAAATTCAAAATTGATCTTAAATAAAATTGTGTTTTTACATAGAATTTTAGTTTTGAAAATCTTTTCAAAATATTATTTTAAATATCATTGTGAAATATTAAAATTTACATGGAAATCTCCAAGAGTTTTCAATTTTTTATTTCAATGGAGTTTTAAATAGAATATTCTTATATTTTGAAAATTATTCCAAAATTGGATTTTATTGTTTTATACATTTTATATTTTAAAGGATATCAAAATTCATTTTTTGAAAATTTGATAATTTTAACTTAAAACCATTTTATAATCACTTTTAATTTCATTATGAAATATTGAAATTCCTTTTAAAACTCTCTTTAGTATCGTATTTAATTTTAAATATTTAATATCATTGTTTCATGGATCATTTTATTTATAATGACCTAATTAAGGGGTATCCAACACTTTTCTTAATTTTGAAATATTCCTAAAGGAAACATCCTTTTTTATCAATCTCTTTAATTCATTAATCTATCATTTAAATATTTAATTATTTTGATATAATTTCTATTTTTAAAATCTTTAATTCATTGACAAATTTATTTAAATCTTGATATCATTTTTTCAATTATATATTTTATTTAATCTTAAATTTATTGATTGATTTGTTTCACTATCTTAAGTGTTTTTAGTTATTTATTCAACTATTGAGTTACATATTTTGGTGGCCCTTGTACTTTTAAAAGTATGGATCAATTGAGGGGGATCCAACCTTTTTAAATCAAAAATTGTTTAAGAGAGAAACTTTTTTAAATATTTAATTTAATATTTTTTAATTTCAAAGATATATCTATAATAAAAATCATATGGTTATGCAGTTTTTTGGTTCTTAAAATCTATTTTGATAGTTGGAGTATTTTTGGTATTTGAAATTTTATTTTAAAATATACATTTTTGGGAATCTTGGATTTATTATTTTATAATGATTTCATCTCTCTTGAACTTAATTTGAAATATTGTATGGACTATTTTGGTTTAAATTCTCTAATTAAGTGGGATCTCAATCTATTTTTATATCTAAATTAATTTCTATAGATTCACTATTTTTAGAACAATTCTTAAGCATTTTAATATTTTTAATCTATCCTTATTTAAAAAACATATTCATGTGTTTATTTTCATTCAAATTTTAAGAAAGGTTTTTGAAAGTTTTAAATAATTGAATGTGAATATTTTTAGTTTTATAAATATGATTTGTAAAGTTGAAAATTTTATAGAATTAAAATTTATTTTTAGTTTTGAACTCTCTTGATAGAAAATTATGGGTTATGAAATTTTCATTTCTATTCTGTCTCGCATATTCTTGGACCTCATTTTATTATGAATTCATTAAATTTATTTATCTAACCTTTGATTATGAGCTTTATGATCATAATAGTGGGGGGAAGGTGATTAAATTAAAGGTATGATTTCTTTAATACCTTGTTTAAACTTATTATAGGAGATAATGTTATGAAATATAAGGTATGGTTGTATTATAGTCTCTCAAGATATATTCTAAAATGGTTTCAAATATTTTTCAAATTGTTTTTAATTTTAATCACCTTCATAGTTATAGATTTATATATTAAAATCTAGGTTGTTTTTGACATAAAAAGATCATTTATATTGGTTTTATGGGGAAAAAGATAATAGTTTCAAATTTATATTGAATTATTTCAAATATTTTTAAAATTGAATGTTTTTTTTGAAATTTAATTAATCTTGAATTATTAAAATTATTTGATTTTTACTTTTTGATAATCTGAAAAGGGAAGAAGTTTTTGAAATTGAATTAATGATGAAATCATTTTTGAAATAATTTTTAAATTACATTAATAAATTTATTTTTAAGTATTGAAAATGATTTGTTTAATTTAATTATGAAATATTGAAATTAATTTTAGATACAATCATGATAATTGCATCATGCTTATTTTTATTAATTAACTGATTAAGTTTATGTGATCATTAAAAGGGGGACAATGTTGTATAATACTCTATTAAGTAGTTTTATTGATAAAAACACATAAATGTGTTTATAAACATTTTATTTTTGTTTGAGATTTGTTTTCTAAGAATTTATTGGACCAAAAGGTGGGATCAAAAGGGATTTGGAGGACCTTTTAAATGTCCTTTACTTATAGGTGCTACATGTTACCCAATGGGAAACATCGGATGGTCTATGAGTTCTGGAAAGAACATCATTTTTGTTTAGGATCCACCAGTCAACTAGTCACACCCACTAGCTATCTACTAATTTGAAGACAGAGAAAAAATAATCCATATTTAGTGGAACCTGGTGCCTTGATTATCCTCCCAATGTCTCTTTAAGACCCTAAAAGGATATAGAATAGTATTAAGACCCTTATAGGATATAAATACACATCCTAGGACCCTTTTATGGTTCTGGTTACCTTAAAGATCATTTTATATCCCTATTGTGTCCTTTTTTCTCTCTTTATCTGTCTCCCTTAATATTTTTTTCACATCCTCCCTCTCTTTCTTGTTTTAAATTCCTTTACAGGATTTTGAGTGGGATTTAAAGGGTTTTTATAAGAAAATGTCATCTTTTTTATTTTATTTTTTGAGTTCTCACTACCATTTAGTGTGAGGATTTGGGTGCTCACTATCATCGAGTATGAGGGGGTTGGTTCACACATCCATTAAAAGTGTAGGGAATGTGTTTCTAATGAAGTTTCCTAATGATGATTCAAGTATCACTGATAGGGGGAGGGGGTGAATTAGTGATATCTTTTTCTTTTATGTTTCTATACTAATTAAACAACCTTCTCCTACTATTAAATATTTTTTCCCTATTGAGAACAATCCAAACACACATCCTGAGGAACATAATAATTTACAAGGTTCACTACTCAACAAGAGTGGCTACGTCCTTGGTATGTTTTGGAAACAATACAATACCATACAATGTAACACCCCAATCTTCCATGATACGCCTCTCTTTCAATAATGCAATAGCTTGCATTGTACGCAAGTTCGAGTTCTAAAACACCGCGACTAATCAAAGTAGCCGTTATGAATAGTAATAACCACTTTTTAAAATTATAGAGATTTTATATTTCAAAATGGACTTCAATTTTGTATTCATAGTATCGAAATTAGACTATGTTGAATTTTTGGTATTTTTCTGAGAACTTCTAATTTTTTATGAATAGTGAAAATTACTTAAAAACAACTTTTTTAATCAAAATAATTTATAGTGATAAATTATACTATTTAGTGGTTTTAAAGTATAATTAGAATATATTTTTACCATTCTATCCAATGGTGGTCATTATAATTAATTTAACATTGAAATTGGACATAAACAATTGCCAATCTTTTGATATAAATTGTTTCTTAAAAACACGCTATTTGTCGTAACAGCGGGAATTAATTATAAAATTAATTAATGCAACTTATATGTTTGGAATTATGTAAAATAGACATCATTTTTGAATTCGGAATATCAATTATAGCTTAGGGTGAAATTTTGGCCTTGTTCTGAAAAACTTCAATTTTTGATGAATAGTGAAACCACTAAGTGGTAGTTAAATAACTGATTTTTCATTTAAATGAAATATTACCACTTCTGTGATTTGATTTTCAAAAATCCTACATACATGGTTGTCATTAAGAAGTAAAATGTGGTTCAATGAGATTAAAATAATTTTTTTGGTGAATAGTAACTTTTAAGTTCTTAATCGCGATTAGAGGTAATTAGTGTAGTTTAAGGTACAAATAATGTTTTAATAATATGAGATGAGCATGACACTTGTCCTACTCCTATTGGATGAGTCATGTCCGACCAATACAACCCATGGGTCAACTTGGGGACCCCATGGAGCCACTTTAGTTGGAAAATGACATTAATATATATTTATTTCATGTTAAAATTAAATTGATACAAACATGAGTTGTTTTACTAAAACAATTTTTAAGTGGGGTTAAAGAAGTCCAAATTTTGACTATAAATATTCATTAGAAAGATAAAAAGATTTCCTACATCATAGTATTTTTTTATAATTTTTAGACATTAAATAAATTAAATTATTTATGACATCATTATGATGCAGTGATGACCTCATTATTTAACGATTTAAATAAAATGAGAAGATAATCCAAAATCCAAGTCTTACACTTGTCCAAAGCCTATTGGATGAGGATATTTAGAACCCTTATCACCTTAGCCACGAATTATATAAGTGTGGGACCTTTAGAATTGGAAAAGAATTGTATAATAATGTAACATTTCAATATTTCCAAAAGAGCCCCTCCTCTCCACTTATAAAAGGCCCCCACCTCTCCCACCTTATTCACACATTCAAGCCATTTGGCTCGGCCAACCTCTGCCCAAATACTCTCCCAACTTCCCCCTATTACTCCTAGAAGCATCACTTTGGGCATAACTCTTCTCAAGGAAGACTTTGGCTCAAATCAAAAAGAGTTACCCGATTTTGAGGTAATGTCTTCTCTAATGTTGTTTTGTTTTGTTTTTCTTCTCCAACCCCCTAAACTCTTTTTATTCATTTCTTTTGTAACAACACCAGTATCCTCAATATACTAGGATGTTTTTATAATAAGGATTAGAGCTACACTTACACACACCTACATCTAATGGTTAAATAACATACGGTTTCTGTGGATGGCGAATTTCTGCCTCACGAAACGATGATTGTTCAACACTCATATAACACCTTCAAAGGTGGCCATTAAGATGTCACTATATTTATATATTATATATAATATGTTTATGTTTTACTTATGCTTCTGTATTTCTCATTTATGGCATACTTTATGATTTCCATTATGGGTAAAACGCGATAATTTCATTTTAGGAAGTGCGGACTACCGCCCCCTCAAAGTGATTTGAATCGTTAATGTCATATGTGGGATGTATAAAGGATGGAGTAAATGGTATTATACACTATATTATACTGGAATTATATTATACATTTATATCATTATAATTTCATTCCATTAAATACGAAATAGAAATGAAAGTAGCGTTCATGCGTACGTACGGCTTACCGTCTCCATGAACGGTGCATTTCATTTCTTACCTCTAAATGTTACGTAATATTATAAATGAATGTATATACTGGATATATATGATATATATGACATCTAAATCATGAATATAATTCTGGATATAATGGATATTCTACCACATAAACAACTTGTAATTATAAGAAGTTTTTTGTTGACTCAAGTACCAAAGATCGACAAAACGACCGTTATTAACTTAAATAATTACATAATGTTCATAACATGGTAATAAGTGATATAAATGGAATAATGAACATGAAAAAGGTTCTTAAGTAAATATAAATTAACTCTAGTTTATTATTCAGGAGGTTAAAGAATGGTCGAGTCAGGACAAGACGCAAGGTAAGGGTTTACTTCACAACCTCTTCATTATCCAAGGTTGTTTATACATAATTATCTACTGGGACCTCGTTATCATCCACATCCATGTTTCTTCAAAATGTATTTCAAAACATTTTTATTATTTACAAGAATATGGGTTAAAGTCATTTATACCCTTTTTGACTTTTTATAAGAGGAATCTTTCCGCCGTTATAAAATCATCAAAGCTTTCCTTAAAAGCTTATAAGAATATTTTCAAGAAAATGTTTTGTTTTATATGGCCCTTAAATGATTTCAAAAATAGAAAGAGATATTTCTCTAAAAAGTGTTTTGATTTCATCTATGTCAACATCCTTTGATGGATTTTACGCTTATTTTAAGTTTATTTATTATAATACAAAACTTCTATATTGTATTGAAGGTTTTGTGATATGTTTGACTGTGGATGTGCTATTTTATACCATTCATAGTTTATGGTGAAATTATCAACATTTTGTATGCTAGTTTTAATACGAATGTTTATGTTATGTTTAAACCTTTTCATATGGGAATGCATTGGACTTAATATGTGACGGGTGGAGCCCTCTATAGCTCCTCGATGCATCGGTAGGTCTCATGAGACAAACTAGTGTCTTGGAACAAGGCCTTGACAAAATCTTATTTGTGGTCTTGGCACGAGGCCTTGGCTACGTGGTTATGATAGTCTGGCATTATGCATTCCAACATTATGAAAGTGGTTAGTGATTTTTCATGTGATTATTCGATTAGTAGAATATCCATGTGAATGAGTATATGGCATTATTTCATTTTACTTTTGCCATATTATGTTGATGTTCAAGTTTAAAAGGCTTTTGTTTTAGTTATACATTGCCTTAAATGATTATGTTTTCTTATAAAAGCTTCCACAATATTGTTATCCTTACTGAGCATCTGAGCTCACCCCTTTCAATGTTTTAATATTTTCCAGGATGTGAAGAAGTGTATTATGACTGACTTGCAAGAATAGTCAGTGAGGATATGAGTGTGGACTATGAAGACCATGTTATTGTAGTTTGTTTAATTTTTGATGTAATGAAAGAATTATGAATGTATCTAGTGTTTCCAAGGCTACTAAACTAATCGGTCTTTCGAGACTTGATCTTTTGTGATCATGCCAATGTTACGAAGTAATGCACCGACTCTGGGTAGCTGGGGTCGGGGCGTTACAGTTGGTATCAGAGGCAGTTTAGTACTAACCTCGGAAGCTAGATTTAGATAAACTCTGATTAGAGAACATAGCCCGAAGATAGACTTTGAGGATTAGTATAGAAGAACTTCCTAGAATTTTGGTATTGTAGAGATGTTGTGAGTTTTCCGAGCAATACATCCCTGTCTGGATACGAGCAGGTAGAGGCGGCTCTGGCACAGATGTACCTAGGGGTAAAACCCGAAAACACCGCTTTGAGCTAGACTCGAACGGGAACTGGTGCACGACAACGGGCCTTGCTGCACTCTTGGTTACGACACTCCCGGGGGATATGCTTTGGATAATTCTCATTTTCTTTATAAACCACTATGAAGGGTTATGAGTATATACTTCCTCAAAGAAAACATTTTTATGGATTATATCCATAAATAGTTAAATTTATGTTAAGTATCTTACAAGTATGGAATTATGTATTTTGATTTATAAACTAATATAGTTTATGCCATTGTTTAGAAATGGCGCCTAGTGGAAGGAATGGAAACCGTATCAATGCACGCACTCCGTGTAGGGATTGCCCTCCTGATCAAGATAATTATTGTGGATCTGGAGATACAACTGGTGCTGATCAACTTATTACCATACTGGGACAACTCACTCAGGTTTTGAATAATAACCTTACTCGTATGGAGCACCCTGATCCGCAACGTGGAGGATCAATGCTAGATCGTTTCATGAGACAACAACCACCAACCTTCAATGGGAGTACAAATCCTATAGTAGCTGAGAAATGGATAAATTCCTTAGAGAAAATATTTCATGCCTTGGGGAGTAGTGAAAGGGAGAAGGTTGTCATGGCAGTTTACCGCCTCACTGGAGATGCCGATCAGTGGTGGTCGCTGATTCAAAACACAAAGGAAGATGATGACGTATCGAATATGGAATAGAGGGAGTTCAAAGAGCTTTTCTTAGAAAAATACTTTCCTCGTGACCATCGAGCAGATATGGAAAGGCAATTTCTGAGTCTGAGGCAGAAAGAGGATGAGAATGTCGCAAAGTATGAGGATAACTTTACAAGGTTAGCGAGGCATGCTGCCGATTATATACGTAACCCAAGGAGTAAGATTGATCATTTCTTTGATGGGTTAAAACCATTTCTCCGTCGAGCTTTAGTATCACAATCCTTCTCATCATATGAAGATATTGTCTCGTGTGCTATCAAGACAGAAAAGGAATTCTCTAAGTCTTATGACAACAAAGTAAAGCAAGAGAAGAAGAGAACGGTGGAACAAGAGACAGATAAAGGGAAAAAGGGAAAGAAGGATTTTCCATTATGTGATAATTGCGGGAAGAATCACCCTGGTACTTGCCTAAAAGGAATGGGAGTTTGTTATAAATGTGGAGAAAAGGGTCACCAAGCTCGTGATTGCAAGGGAAAGAAAGAGGCTATCAAAGTTGAATGCTACAATTGTAGAGAAATGGGTCATTATGCAAATGAATGTCCTAAGCGTCAGGGAAACTTACCTCAGAAAAGGCCAAGGGATCAAGGACAATCTTATGCTGTTACTACAGTTGAAGCAGAATAACTAATGTATTGGTGCTTTGGACTCATGGATTATATTCTGGTTATTAGAATAATGTGATATATATATAAGGATTGTATTGCAGTACTTGTTGATTTCAGTAAGGTTTTAATATGATGAAGGTAATTATATTTTTAGTATGTGAAAATAAGAGAAACTTTACTTTGTTAGGGGAATCTGATAAATTGATTTTGGAATTAAGAGACCTTTTAGAGAAAGTCTGGATGAAGGTATTTTGGATAACTATTAAGGTTGGAATGGATTAATTTGAACCATGGATAGTATTGTTTAAGGTTAAAGCATTTATGAAGATTATTTTTGGAATATTATGATACTATATTTTTAGGAAAAGGACAACCTGCAGGGTGGGGCATAACCCATCGCGTCGGACAAAGCAGCGGGAATCGAACCCACAATCATAGTGCGACAGGCCTTTATTTCCTACCACTAGCCTACAGGAAGTCCCTGGTTATTACAAAATAATTTTACTAATCTAAATGGTATGTGTTAACATTTGGAGCCTTATACAATTAGGATAAGTATAATATTTTTGAGTTCTATTATTTTTTTGAGTGAAAGATGAGTTGAAGGTTGAAACTCTAATTGTCAAGCATAAATATATATATACCTATCTCTTATTCAATGAATAAATTAATTCTTAAACTTTAGTAAAGGGATATTAAAACAAAAAAAATGTGTTATCCTAATACCTTATGTCTTGTTGAACTGATGATATTTTAAATCAACATAGATTGAAGGCTTTGAGGCCCTCAATTTGACAGCTGATTGTGATTGATGACCTCAATCACTCCCTACAAATATTTACGTTTTCCCTCCAATTATATGTCTCTAATTTCCACCAATGTTCTCCTTATCGAGATCATAATTTGGTGGTGACTTTCTTATTTCCATTTCCCTCTTATTAAGGCTAAATTTTATTAACCTTATTTCCGATGTGGGTTTTCCACAAAGGTATTTTCTATTTTCAACCTTTTATTTTCAAAGAAAAATATCAAATTGCAAGGACGCAATTTATTGAAGGAGGGGAGAATGTAACACCCCAAGCTTTCATGATACGCCTCTCTTTCAATAATGCAATAGCTTGCATTGTACGCAAGTTCGAGTTCTAAAACACCGCGACCAATCAAAGTAGCCGTTATGAATAGTAATAACCACTTTTTAAAATTATAGAGATTTTATATTTCAAAATGGACTTCAATTTTGTATTCATAGTATCGAAATTAGCCTATGTTGAATTTTTGGTATTTTTCTGAGAACTTCTAATTTTTTATGAATAGTGAAAATTACTTAAAAACAACTTTTTTAATCAAAATAATTTATAGTGATAAATTATACTATTTAGTGGTTTTAAAGTATAATTAGAATATATTTTTACCATTCTATCCAATGGTGGTCATTAGAATTAATTTAACATTGAAATTGGACATAAACAATTGTCAATCTTTTGATATAAATTGTTTCTTAAAAACACGCTATTTGTCGTAACAGCGGGAATTAATTATAAAATTAATTAATGCAACTTATATGTTTGGAATTTTTTAAAATAGACATCATTTTTGAATTCGGAATATCAATTATAGCTTAGGGTGAAATTTTGGCCTTGTTCTGAAAAACTTCAATTTTTTGATGAATAGTGAAACCACTAAGTGGTAGTTAAATAACTGATTTTTCGTTTAAATGAAATATTACCACTTCTGTGATTTGATTTTCAAAAATCTGACATACATGGTTGTCATTAAGAATTAAAATGTGGTTCAATGAGATTAAAATAATTTTTTTGGTGAATAGTAACTTTTAAGTTCTTAATCGCGATTAGAGGTAATTAGTGTAGTTTAAGGTACAAATAATGTTTTAATAATATGAGATGAGCATGAAACTTGTCCTACTCCTATTGGATGAGTCATGGCCGACCAAGAAAACCCATGGGTCAACTTGGGGACCCCATGGAGCCACTTTAGTTGGAAAATGACATTAATATATATTTATTTCATGTTAAAATTAAATTGATACAAACATGAGTTGTTTTACTAAAACAATTTTTAAGTGGGGTTACAGAAGTCCAAATTTTGACTATAAATATTCATTATAAATCTAAAAATATTTCCTACATCATAGTATTTGTTTTATAATTTTTAGACATTAAATAAATTAAATTATTTATGACATCATTATGATGCAGCGATGACCTCATTATTTAACGATTTAAATAAAATGAGAAGATAATCCAAAATCCAAGTCTTACACTTGTCCAAAGCCTATTGGATGAGGATATTTAGAACCCTTATCACCTTAGCCACGAATTATATAAGTTTGGGACCTTTAGAATCCGAAAAGAATTGTATAATAATGTAACATTTCAATCTTTCCAAAAGAGCCCCTCCTCTCCACTTATAAAAGGCCCCCACCTCTCCCACCTTATTCACACCTTCAAGCCATTTGGCTCGGCCAACCTCTGCCCAAATACTCTCCCAACTTCCCCCTATTACTCCTAGAAGCCTCACTTTGGGCAGAACTCTTCTCAAGGAAGCCTTTGGCTCAAATCAAAAAGAGTTACCCGATTTTGAGGTAATGTCTTCTCTAATGTTGTTTTGTTTTGTTTTTCTTCTCCAACCCCCTAAACTCTTTTTATTCATTTCTTTTGTAACAACACCAGTATCCTCAATATACTAGGATGTTGTTATAATAAGGATTATAGCTACACTTACACACACCTACATCTAATGGTTAAAGAACATACGGTTTCTGTGGATGGCGAATTTCTGCCTCACGAAACGATGATTGTTCAACACTCATATAACACCTTCAAAGGTGGCCATTAAGATGTCACTATATTTATATATGATATATAATATGTTTATGTTTTACTTATGATTCTGTATTTCTCATTTATGGCATACTTTATGATTTCCATTATGGGTAAAACGCGATAATTTCATTTTAGGAAGTGCGGACTACCGCCCCCTCAAAGTGATTTGAATCGTTAATGCCATATGTGGGATGTATAAAGGATGGAGTAAATGGTATTATACACTATATTATACTGGAATTATATTATACATTTATATCATATTGATTTCATTCCATTAAATACGAAATAGAAATGAAAGTAGCGTTCATGCGTACGTACGGCTTACCGTCTCCATGAACGGTGCATTTCATTTCTTACCTCTAAATGTTACGTAATATTATAAATGAATGTATATACTGGATATATATGATATATATGACATCTAAATCATGAATATAATTCTGGATATAATGGATATTCTACCACATAAACAACTTGTAATTATAAGAAGTTTTTTGATGACTCAAGTACCAAAGATCGACAAAACGACCGTTATTAACTTAAATAATTACATAATTTTCATAACATGGTAATAAGTGATATAAATGGAATAATGAACATGAAAAATGTTCTTAAGTAAATATAAATTAACTCTAGTTTATTATTCAGGAGGTTAAAGAACGGTCGAGTCAGGACAAGACGCAAGGTAAGGGTTTACTTCACAACCTCTTCATTATCCAAGGTTGTTTATACATAATTATCTACTGGGACCTCGTTATCATCCACATCCATGTTTCTTCAAAATGTATTTCAAAACATTTTTATTATTTACAAGAATATGGGTTAAAGTCATTTATACCCTTTTTGACTTTTTATAAGAGGAATCTTTCCGCCGTTATAAAATCTTCAAAGCTTTCCTTACAAGCTTATAAGAATATTTTCAAGAAAATGTTTTGTTTTATATGGCCCTTAAATGATTTCAAAAATAGAAAGAGATATTTCTCTAAAAAGTGTTTTGATTTCATCTATGTCAACATCCTTTGATGGATTTTATGCTTATTTGAAGTTGATTTATTATAATACAAAACTTCTATATTGTATTGAAGGTTTTGTGATATGTTTGACTGTGGATGTGCTATTTTATACCATTCATAGTTTATGGTGAAATTATCGACATTTTGTATGCTAGTTTTAATACGAATGTTTATGTTATGTTTAAACCTTTTCATATGGGAATGCATTGGACTTAATATGTGACGGGTGGAGCCCGCTATAGCTCCTCGATGCATCGGTAGGTCTCATGAGACAAACTAGTGTCTTGGCACAAGGCCTTGACAAAATCTTATTTGTGGTCTTGGCACGAGGCCTTGGCTACGTGGTTATGATAGTCTGGCATTATGCATTCCAACATTATGAAAGTGGTTAGTGATTTTTCATGTGATTATTCGATTAGTAGAATATCCATGTGAATGAGTATATGGCATTATTTCATTTTACTTTTGCCATATTATGTTGATGTTCAAGTTTAAAAGGCTTTTGTTTTAGTTATACATTGCCTTAAATGATTATGTTTTCTTATAAAAGCTTCCGCAATATTGTTATCCTTACTGAGCATCTGATCTCACCTCTTTCAATGTTTTAATATTTTCCAGGATGTGAAGAAGTGTATTATGACTGACTTGCAAGAATAGTCAGTGAGGATATGAGTTTGGACTATGAAGACCATGTTATTGTAGTTTGTTTAATTTTTGATGTAATGAAATAATTATGAATGTATCTAGTGTTTCCAAGGCTACTAAACTAATCGGTCTTTCGAGACTTGATCTTTTGTGATCATGCCAATGTTACGAAGTAATGCACCGACTCTGGGTAGCTGGGGTCGGGGTGTTACATACAATGCACTAGAAAATAATCCTTTAGTGTGGAATACAATGAGTAGGATATGACCTTTCACTCATGTATCACTTTTAAAACAATCCAATAGTGCATATGCTTCTCTTAACTAAAAATAATGTAATTCAATGTTTTGGTGCTTCTTGATCATCTTTCAAAAAAAATATCCTTCAAAGTAATTCTTCTCTTTTCTACCCAAAAGCTAGTATAAACTTCCTTAACTCCTCCACAAACTGATAATCCTCCTTTGAGTACTACCTATATCTTTAATTTACTATGTATATTGAATTATTTGCAGATATCCCTCTTCCTCAGTGAACTGTTACTTCTCTATGGACTATCACCACTCTACGTACCACACCTGCTCTGTGTACTGCTTCTTCCTTTACAAACTGCCTTCACGTACTATTTTCAATTCAACATAATTCTTCCATGTACTACATAATTCCTTCTTACATGAACTTCTCCTTCCCATTCTGAGAATTTTTTCATCTCCCACATACCACTTCATCCTACATGGAATCTATCCTCTGCTAACGGCTTCCTTCACGGAATTCTCCCTCGTGAACTACTCCGGACATCTCCAAAATTTCTTCCTGCAGTGAATATTTTCTCTTGAAAATTGATCTTACTTAATTAAGGTATTAGTCTCCATTATATAGTCAAATAACTCCAAAAAAATTTCTAATCCATTTTACCACAATTTTCAATGCGGTATAGTCTTCACCATGTACTGAGATTCTCTGGAAAACTAAAATTGTCCCGCCAACCATTTTCATCTACAACCCATTTATGTATGTGGTCTGGATACTACATTTATTCCTTCATGGTGATCAAAATCACCACCTCCATTTCTCTAATGAAAATCCATCCTGAAAACCTCCATCCTTCTGCATACCGCATGCCTTCGTCATGAACTATTCGCCATGAACTATTTTTCGTTCCACAAACCATTCTCACTATGTGATTCATGGTTTGTGTTTTTTGCTCCATGTACCACCCAAGTACCATCCTTCTTGGCCATATGATAGTGATATTCTTTGAAAATATCTTCATTTTCCAAAAAAACAAACCAAACTCCTGATTTTGAGGCCCAGAAATTTGGTTAACACTGGGAAATGATGCTGCCTTTAAATCTGCTTCAGTATAAACACCCATGCTTCTTATCCATCATCTTCCTTGCTCAAAAAATAGTTGGATTCATCACAAAACTTACCTATATTGATATATACTCTTTGATTTATCACCTTTAGCATCATTATATTTTTATAGTAATTTATTGAAAATTCCTTGTCTTCCGGCGACATCTTTCTTTCCAATCAGACCTGAATATGATTGGATACACCTTTACTCACCATTTTCTTCATAAGGTTTTCATCACAAGTTATCCAAAAAAATTATGATTTTTTTGAAATAAAAATCAGTAAATCGTCTCTTGGTTTTACAAGGCTTTTACAAAGTGAATTGATTTACCTTTTTGACAACAAAAGAAAACCCTCTTAAAAAAACTCTTCAAACTTCATTGTCCAGCCAACTTGGTCCCAAAATCTAGCCATAACCACTAAATGGGTAGTGGTTTTCTTTCTAAAAACACTAATAACCAACGTTCTTACTTTTTTTAAATGGGTTTCTTGGATACCATTGAAGCTAAGGGGTAATGTAACTCTCAATTAATTGAGAGAAGATTTAAAAATCCCTTTGTTGATTATTTCCAAACTCCTTTATCAAAACACTATGGATTGTCTTGGATATTATATTTCTTCTGTACTTTAACTCTTTAAATTTTAGTTATCACTTTAATTTTTTTAATTTCATATAATTTAGTTTTAATTTTCCAATGATTCTTTAAAAGGAAATTCACCCCCCCCCCCTCTTTCCATCATTACTCGGAGCAACACCTCCTGTCTATAAAGGAAAAGATCAAAAAATAGAAATAAATAACACAAAATATAGATTATTTTGATTCAAAAAATAAATAAATATATCCATGAAAACTAGAAAAAAAATCCAGTTTCCCATGGTAACTTGAACATCGTCCCATACTCGTGTTTCCCAGAAACGAAGCCTGATATTCATCCCATGTTCTAATACATTCCTAGAATTTAGTATACCATATTCCAAATAAAAAACTAATTATAAGAAACCATATTTAATAAAACTATGTGATACCACTTTTCACCAACCTTATTTAATAAAACTTGTAACGACACAATTATGATGCCACTTTATAACACTATACCACCTCGTACCACTCGACTAGTGCCTAAACTAGTGGTTCAATAAGTGACCTCAGGGATGACACCACATATACCAAAGGTTGTTGACTAGAAATGAGGGTCTATTGGGTGATAGTGGGGATAATATACCCTTTTATGATGATTCTGATGATGACATAATGGAAGAAATATTAAACAAAGGAAACAATAAGATAAAATAAACATATGATCACTTTAATTAATATTTATCATTCCATGATTGTCATACAAAACTAGAAAAATCACTCATGGGACAATCACATATAAACATATTTAAAATAACAAAAAATAATTTTCATCCCAGCATTGAATAACCGACCATCCCATTTTTAAAATCGTACATCATCATATCATCCATCTATGTTCTCAACTCCACTAGGTTCTGAAAATTGACCCTTTTCCATTTCCTTAACCAAGAACCATAAAGTATGCATGCATTGTGAAGGGATCATGTAGAGTGTGATTATAAACTCAGTAGACAACCACTAAAGGTGTACCTAACTTACCTATAGAGATATAAAAATGGATGAAAACACATAAATAAATATCAATCAACCATAAAACATACAACCTACTCCCATTATTCTCAACTGCCACAAGTTAACCTTTACCTACCTCATCTAGTTTTGGAGTAGAATTGTATGATCCCAAATTATTTTCCTCAAGGTATATTTTTTTATATTTCATGTTAAATCTTTTATTTTGGTCATATAAGTGTTTCCCAAAGTTCATGAGAAGTATCGGGGGTGTTTTGGGGGTTTAGGGCGTGAAAGAGAAGGAAAGGGGAGTTTTCTGGGCATGTTGCATGGTTAGCGCAAACCATGAAAACCATTATAGGTAACTGTGCACCCTTGGACAGAGGCATGTGTATGGTTTCTGCACGGTTAAGCTAACTGTAAGGAATTCCTATGAAACCATGTGAAGGGGAGATTTTGGTATAGTGGATCATGCACGGTTTATGCACGGTTTGGAAAACCGTGCGGGTAAACGGTGCAACCCAGTAAAGTTGGAAAAATTACAAAAATGCCATCCTAGTATTTTTAACCCCAACTTAGGATTTTCTTCCTCTCTTCCTCGTGTAACCCTAGTGATGAGCATTGATGACCCAATATTACCAAGGTCCTTTCTTCTGTGATTCTTGTCCATTTGGAGCGTCGTTGGTTACAGATCGAAGATGTAGTAAGTCTAATCTCCTCATTGATTTCTCTTCTCAATTAGGGTTTTTATATTTCTACCATATCCTTCCAAATCTCTAAAACCCTATTTTTCTGTGATTCTTGTCATCTTTTCTTCCTCTTTTCAATTAAGATCTAAGTCTTCGATTGAGGAAGCGTTTGTCAACGGATTCAAGGTATGTGGTCTACAAGTTATATCCCATAGTTTTATTGTAGATTTGTGCATGTATATTAATATATTGATTCCCTCTTGATGTGAATTTTTCACCTTGAGTAATAATCAGTGTAATTATTGGATAAATAATGATTTAGACTTCTCACGATCCCCATGGGATGCATTGTGGATTATTAGAATGATTCAAGGCCACCCATGGGGTGCACCGGTATTCCCGAACCTATAAATTGTTAAGGTTAGGTGTGTATTTTATGTGTGATAACATAAATACCATTAAAAATGTGTGAATATGGTTCGTTGAGTTGAAATGTAATATTGATAGTTGTACATAGGTTTTGATTATCACATAAGCATCATTAGAAAGACTTGATAATGGGTTATTGGGGTTAATTGAGATTGTGTCAAATGGTTTATGGAATATGTTGAAATGAAAAAAAAAGGTTTTTATATATGAAATGGTGAACATTTTATATTGATAATGGATTGTGGATTGAATAACATGTAAATGGGGTCTCATAAGGGAATTTATGATTATGATGAAGTGGAAAATACATGGGAATTATGGGATATAAATAATGGGTTGAATGTAATAAAGTGGTTGTGTAATATGATATAAGAAGCATACTTGAGATTTATAAGTGGGAAAATTATTATGAAATGATAAATGGGATATATGGTCTAATGTATGATAATTGATTAATATTGGCTAACGAATGAGACTTGTGAATATACTTTCCAGGTTTGGGCATGATAATGGGGACTGGGCTAGATAGCAATGGAAAGTAAGTGGAGAATGTGTTGATGGGTTATGGTATAGTGGTAATTCATTTGTTTAAGGTTATGTAATGTGATTTCTATTTGTATTTATTGTGTTTGGTAGTGATATGGTAGTGTTTGATGAATGTATTTGGGAGGTTGGATGGATGCTCCACTCCCCAGTGCAGCGTGGTTTTAGAGAAATAATTGATGCTTATGAACCCAAGGGTATGGACATGGTGTTTCAAATAAATATTTGGATGGTCATAAATAGAGTTCCAAGTATTGGTTGGATTGATGGACTGGTGCACCATGTTTTTTGACTTGTGACCTAGTGGTTGGGACGCCCGGACATGGCAGACTGGATCCTGGTTGGACACTTGGATTGAGGCTCCTTGTATGTCGACCAGTGACCATTGTGAATTATAGTTAAGATGTTAGACTAATGCTTTATTCCCCAATGGTTTCATTTGATGAAACTTTCTGGACTGAGGCTCCAAGGTAAGTGTGATCTATTGATTGTGAAATGTTATTCATGAGTTAGATAGCTACTTGAGTTATTCCATTATGCCTAGTTATTTATTGACTTAGACCCATGTGTATAAGATGTATATGACCAAACCATGGAACTCATGATAAAAAGGTATTAAGTAATGAATATGGAATGCATGATGAAAATGGTAATAAAGATAGAAATGGTGTAAGTGTATTTTGGTTATATAATGGAACCTGAGTTGTCCCTCTTGTTTATCTTACCATTCACTTCATATTTTCTTGCACTATATGTTAGACCATATATTTGTATACACTGTTGGTAGTGGCCTACTGAGTTGTACTCGCACCCTGCTCGGGCCTCCGTTGGGAACCGGAGTACATTTTATACTTGCAGGTCATGATAAGGTAAAGGGACCTATGCTTGGGAGTTGATTTGGATATGGGACATGCCTGGATGAGGTTATAGACTTGGAGTCAGGACCATTTTAGGGCTTCTTCTATTTTTCTTTATTTTGGGATTTTTCTCACTTGGCATTGTAGCATGACAAGACATATTTACTGTTGCTTGTGGATTGTACCTAGATTGAGAGATGTTTGACTATGTATGTTATTGGTTGTTTCATATTTTTTCCGCTATTTATATTGAATTATATTTTGGATTACTCTGGTAAATATTTTATAGTCTCCCCATGTGACCTATTAGACCCATGTTGCTGGTCGGTAACCTCTGGCATACGAGGAGGCGCACTTGAGGTCATGTGATGACCCATCTCAGGGAACTGATTTAGTGGAACCTAGTTTGGGGATGTTACAAAGTGGTATCAAAGGAGTTATTTTCTCTTTTTTTACTATTTGGGTATGGTATATAAGAGATTAGGATAGTGTCGGGCATTGGTAATGAGCTTGTGCCTCGGAGTAGCTGACCCAAGTATGGGGGAAAACCCAAGTCACTGAGGGTGGGAATTATTGTTATTATTGTGTTTTGTTACATTTGATGATATTTCACCATTGGTTGATTCACATGTGGTGTGGTGTGACAATTTTATTATATTTTTCTCATGGTTGTAATGACACATGGTTGTGAATTCATGCATCATTCTAGGAACCTATGTATATAAGTGACATGCATCATGATAGGCACACATGGTATGGGTGTGTGAGGTATAGAGAGTATAATTCATTTTATTTCCATGGAAATTTAAAGAGAATGGTGTCTAATAATGGTGATGTAAGTGGGTAAATGAAAGGAATATAAATAAATAATAAGGAATACTATGTATAAAGAAATGTAATTCCCAGGTTAAAATTTCAGGTGGTGATAAATTTTAAAGATTGAATGGTGTCTAAGAGAGACAGATTTTCATAGTGATGGTAAAATGATTAATTAATTTTTAGTTATGAAAGGTTTAAATGTGTTAAAATTATGATTGTAAAAAAAATTGGAAAAGGGAGTTTAAAATGTGAATTTCTAAGTTCAAAAAATGGTGAAGTTAATTATGAAGGATGTGTAATTGTGGAACTTTGGTGAGAACCGGGTAATGGGTATTCCTTGTGTTGTTAATTTGACCCTTTGTATGGGTGGTTTTGGTAGTGACATTACCCTAGTTTGGGACCTTGTATATGAGTTGTGAGTATTGTTTGGTTATGATAGGTAATAGGATTTGTGATTATGGCACCCTTGGTAGGATGTGGCCTTTGTGTCATGAGGCGGTGTTTGGTAATGTGAGTGTGGAAACTCTCATGAGTTTTGAACACATAGAGTGTAGGATAAACCTTAAGTATTGTGCCTAGGTTTTGGTAAACTTGTGAGTAGGGAAATTGTAAGTTGTGTTTTTAATCCTAGGGAAGGGGTTTGGCTTGTAGTGTCGATTTATGTGTGCGATTTCCCTTCATATGTAACCTAGAGTAAATGTTTGTCAGTGCGCTAGGCATAGTGTGTATCAGAATGGGGGTGAGATTTCCATTCAAGATAATTGTTTTGTTCATATATAGATGTGTATGGTTGGAGAGAGGACCAATGTCTTTTTCTTATCATGACATCAGTTGGGAAGCTGATATCATTCAACCTCTAAGGTGACTTGTGAGAGAGATCGGAGGGGATTTCTAGTAATTTTGGGTGTGTGTCATATAGGTGGATGTTTTTACTTTGACATTGGTACATGGAATATGTCTTCTAGTGCAGGTTTTTCTTAAAGGGGTTGTGGGAGGATTGATCATAGGTTATGTGAATCGAGTAGTGTTTATGCATTGAAATTTTTGATAAAATCAAGGGTAACATCATGGGAGGCTATCCCAGTGGTGCAGGTTCCTTGGAATATAAATCATGGGTGATGCTTCAGAGGTGGAATCTAGGAATAATGAGTACCATCTATCTTTGGTGAATGGAATAGTTACACCTTGTTCCTTTAGAGGGGCACCTAAGTACTGGTAGTGGGTTGTAAGGCTTGTTTTGAAGTCTTGTATCATAACAATTCCTGGCACATCTATTTGGATAACGATCAATGTATTCCTTGATGTTGTTCTTGGTGGGAGATACAAGGGTTACTTAAGTGAGGTTATATGCTTTTGTTCTGAAGGTGACACTGAGGTGAGGTTGGTCGCGTGGTTGAGATTGTTTTAAAAATGGTTTGGTTGTTGGGTGAAGTTTTTAGAATGTATTGGGGATGAGGAAAATGATTTTCCAAGTGGCATGGTTTGGGTAAGTTAGTGGGAGTTAGTCTATGCTCAGGTGATGGTGACTTTTGGGGACTAAAGTTAGTTAAGTGTGGTCTTAGGAAAGTGAAAACTTGAAGGCCCTAATGAGGTCCAGATGTGGGTATGTTCTTGTAATGCATGATTTTGATCGGGATGAGTGTATGTTTTTCTCTAAAGAACCAATGTTGGAGGCATGTATATGTGAGATAACATTGGTTATATTGGTGCGGTCTATCATTGTATTGGTTGATGCTCATCGGGGTCATTCTGGAGGAGATCAAGTGGCTTGTTGGTAGTAGAATTAGAGGAAATTTAGTTCATGGAATCTTGTAGTATGAACATGGAGTGGTGGAAAGTCTTGGTTAGAAACCCTACCTAAGTGGTGATGGTTATGTTCTATTGGGATGTGATGACATGTGTGTGGTATGGAAGCTCGAGATCTAGGAAGTCCATAGTGTCCCATAGTGGGAGGTGACATCAGTAATGGATAAGCTGGAGGTGGTGTTCTTCGAAAACTTCTTAGCATACCTTATCTAACGATGATCATTACCAACATCTTGAAATCGTCCAAGGTACGTTGAGACGCTATGGATTTACTCCAAGAGACATGAAGTTGTTTTGGTTAGTTGAGGTACATCAGGGAGTTTATGCTCATGGGAGCGGTATATGTGGAACTGGATGATGGGATGTACACCCTTGATGGTTTCAGGTGAGGTCCTCAGGATAGACTAAATGTTGAATAATGTAGTGGGTTTCATTTGCGGTGGTCTGGAATGGGCCTTAGGTGATGTTTTTTATCTGGTTCCAGAAAAATCTATACATCCAAATATATGTTTTTGGGTTGGACTTCTGATTGATTATGAGTCGTGGTGGTTGGAATTCCTCATGGAGAGAAATGGTAACAAAAATCCTAAGGTGGGGAGTGATAAATTAGTTCTAAATGTAGAGAGTAGAACATTGTATTGATGTAACAAAACTAGGATGTTGATGAAGAACCTGAGAGGTGCACATCAGGTCTCTCAGGGAGGCCAAATGGTCTATGATTATGATGGATGATTGATCCTAGCAGTGGCATTGGGATCAGGGTAGTTTCAAATGAATTTCATAATCTTGTGTTAAGTTTTTATGGGGTTGGTAAGATGTGGAAATATTCATGGAAAAATTATTTGGGTTCTATACTCTAACGAATATTGGGAGTAGACCCAGTTAAGTGTCTTCAGTGCTCTAGGGCCATCCAGTTGGGTGAGTTCTGACATGTTATGGTGAATGGGAATAGGTTTGGTGAGAGTGAACAACCTTCATTTTGATTTCATAACAGAAATCACCATGTGGAACCAAGGTCATACTTGAGTGAGGTCAGGTTGATCTTAGTCCTTGAATGGATGGTATAGGAATTTTCTCCCAGACAGTTTCAATGGTGAGGCTAGATTCCAATGCAGGGTAATGTCCCTATGTACACTCGAGCATGGTGAGTTCAGACACATCAAGTGATGATAAAGTTTATTTGAGATTATGGTGGATTTTATTCGATGGTGGAGGTGAAAACAATGTAATATGGTGGAGATAATCGTAAGGTAAAAGTGGTTGGTTGATGCAATGATAGAAGTTTCAGGTTGGAGGAACTCGAGTGATCACCAATCGGGTGAGTGACCTAGATGGTGAGTATTGGCCTGAATTCAAAGGTTTGAGTGCCCTGAGAGTTTGGGTTGTGTTCGAATGTATGGTAATATAATGGGATCACTAGGATAAGAGTGGTGTATTGATGTAAGTTATGAAATCTGATTGGAAGGACTGTGTGTTTTACTTTGCGTGATATCGGGTTTTGGTCACCACTAGAGTTTTGAAAATATAAGAAAAATAACGTGAAATGATTTGGGTCATTAGTTGTGAACAGAATCGGACCATTGGGGTGCTAAATGATTCCCCCACGAGGATATGATATTGGGTGTGAAGTTTTCATGTGTTGTGAAGAAGGCACTATAGCCTTAGTTTTCCCTATGAAGTTCCAGTGGATGATATATGATTGAAGTTGATGCATCCTTTAAGGAGAATCTGGTTCATGTTGTTAGTTGTGGTGAGGGAGTATTGTGGGGGAAATACCATGTCCTTTGTTTGAATTTTTTGTTAATATTTTCATATTCAACAAGAAACATGGAACAAGGTGGAATCAATAGTCATTCCTAGTTTCCTAGTCTCTTGGTTGTGGAATTGATCGCACCGCGAATCACTATTTTATTTCACCCTAACACCATTGTATTAAATTGATTTTGCACCATAAATTCCAAATATAATATCAAACTTCACTTCATTTTTTATTTAATTATTTAATATTTATCACTTTTAAAATGGGAAATTATACTTTTTTTGATATTTTCATTGTAGGTGGAGGTGATTTGGAGGCCCTAGAGATGACCCAGAAGGGAAATGGGACAAACTACATGGAATCCCAAATGTAATTGTCCACTGTTTTTCAAATTGCATAAAATCCATGCCTCCAAATGGGATGATTTTGTTTGGTATTTTCCATAACTTCGTGTGATAAAACTCATCTCAATAAACAGAATTCCAATTCATCCATTAAGGGGACCATCTGAACCAATCTATCTAGGGGATAGAATCTGAACGAATTAAAAACTTAGGTTTAGTATTTTAACAATATCTCCCAATACAGGTGTCAAGTGGCCACCAAATATGATAGGGAAACTTTCAAGAGGCATTAAAACAACTTTGATATTTTTTCCAATTCGTGATATGGCCATTTAACAATCCAAAACTGAGGCACAAGTGGCATCTTGAAAATTGAGTTCCCAAAACCACTTCCCAATTTGGCTATAAAAAGGAACCATGGGTACCTCATTTTCAATTTCTAACCAGAAGAAAATATATTCCATTTTGGAGTCGTAGAGGAGTCTCCTCATCTTCAAATTTGTTCTAGAGGCCCATATCCTCATAGGGGGATCAAGAATGAAGAATGATTTCCCCCCAAGCTTCCTCCTCCTAATTTCGAGCTAAGCGGTGGGTGATCATTAAGAGGGAACTACACAATTGAAGAGGGCTTTATAGAACATAATTATCTATTCGATTGGTGTATATTATGGTTTAGAATTTTTCTTTCATATGTATATTAATTTTTTTTGATACATTTAATTGAAACATTTTTTATTTCATAACCGATAGGTGTGTAATTTTATGTGTGTGACTTGTGTTGTTCCGATTGGACAACATAAGACTCCTCTTCCTTCTGAAAAATTTGAGATTTTAGTGTTCCTTGAAAAATTTTAAATCATGATAAGGGGATGGAACTTGACTATCCTATTTTTATTTCAAGATTTAGTCCTATTTTCCTCATTTTATGGGTTGTGGGTACCCAAGATCTTGTTTAATTCTCAATCAAAGGATTGCACCAAAAACCTAATAATCAATTAAGAAAAAGGATATTTTCAAGTGGTGTAGTAACTTATCAATTATCACATAATTAACATATATTTCTAAAATCTACATCTTTTTCAACTATTAAACTCTTTAAATTAAGTTAGTTTCTTAAAATTGTTTTAAAAACAACCCCCCTCTTTTAGTAATTTTTATTAAGAATACACACAGTAAACCTATCAATGCTCATTAAGAGACAACCTAGGGTCTACCCTATATTATAAATAAACCCTAAAATCATAATCAACTTGACCTTTCATGAAAATGTGTTCAAATGTTTACTCCATTTTTGGGGAGTGCTTTGTTTTTTAGTGCGTGTTTTTTATAAGTTTTTTGTAAATTTTGTGAATATTTTTTTTCTACCTTTACCAATATTTTTTTGTTACAATTTATTTGTTTTCTAGGTTTTGTGCATGGTACATTCTAATTCAGGATACTTACCACCTTTCAAACCCGAACATGAGAGGATCCTATGTTAGTGACACCTAGATGCACAAGAGAACCCTTTAAAGGAGGACACACAAAATATTGAAACTCTTCTTGATCTTTATTCTTATTATGGAACCAATATTAAAACAGAATAAAACTTGCATAATATAGCTGAAAAAAAACATTAAAAGAACTAACCTCACCTGAAGTTGATATCCAACCCCTTATATTCAATTTCAAGGTAAGGCACCCAATTTTGAACTAAAATTTAGTTTAATTAATTTATTACCATGATTCCATGGACTATTAGGAGAGGATCCACATAATCACTTAAAATAATTTCATAATGTGTTTTCTACATGAAACCTGCTAATGTGAATAAAGAAAAAGTAAATCTCAGAGCATTCCCATTTTCATTAGAAGACACTGTGAAAGATTGTTTGTATTATGTTGATTCACTGATTAGAGGTTGGGTGGACATGAAACGTCTTTTTATTGAAAAATATTTCCCAGCCTCTCAAAATAAAACAATAAGAAAATAAATATGTGTCATAAGACAGTCACAAGGGGAAACACTTCAGGAATACTAAGAAATATTTAATAGGATTTGTCCAAGTTTCCCACACCACCAAATAAGTGATCAACTTTTAATTCATTATTTTTATGAAGGTTTAATTCCTATTGATCAAAAAATGATTGATGTTGTTTTTGGTGGTGCACTAGTTGATAAGACCCTAATTTCTATAAGAAACCAAATTGAGAACATGGAACATAATACTCAACAATTTAGTTCAAGGTCCAATGTACCAATTAGTGGTGTCCATGAGGTACAAACTACGGAATTCGAGAAGAATGTGGACACAAAGTTCGAAGAGGTAAGTACCCTTCTTCGACAACTTTCTCTACCCTAAGGTAAATCCCAATCTCCTCCTCCTATCCACTATGGAATATGTTCATCTGACACCCATTATTCTAACCAATTCCCCCAACTAAGAGAAAATTCTGAGAGTTGTGAGGCAATCTTTCCAGGCCTCCCCTATAATCAACCATTTAGGCAATAACCTTACTATCCATCCAACCCTAGGTGGAAATAAAACCAATATTATAGGAAAGGGGGTATTCAAACCAACCTCAACAACCATGGAACCAACTAGGGAAAAGTAGTCAACCACCACCACCACCCAGAAATCCTCAACCACCCTAAAGGCCTTACTAAAACCCCCTCCAAAACCCAAGCCTAGCCTATAAGACATGACGAAAAAAATGGTTGTGAACAATATCCAACTAAAACAAACCACCCAAGCTAACATACAAGGCCTAAAAACCCAATTGGGCCAACTAGCTAACTCTGTGGGGGAAATTCAAAGTCATGGGTTGGGTAAACTACCCTCTTAACCAGTAGTTAACCCTAGGGATAATGGAAATGTGAGTGTCATCACCCTTAGAAGTGGAACTCACATTAAAATCTAAATTAACCCTCTAATAGAGTCTTCCTATCCTGAGGAAACCACCATCCCAACCACTGTAAATGGTCCAAATGAGGTAAAACCTTGTCCTGAGAGAGGCCCTTCCAAAGGAAAGGGTGTGTTTATTGAGGAGTCACCTAGCCCAACTATTCCTCTTCCATTTCCCAAAAGGTCCACCCAATCAAGAAAACAAAAATAAAAAGAACTTTATAAAGAAATATTTGGAACATTCAAAAAAAGTGTCGGTTAACATCCCCTTGATTGATATCGTGATGCAAATTCCAAGATATGCAAAGTTTCTCAAGGAGATTTGTACACACCAAAGGATACTCTGAGTTGATGATAAGGTGAGATTGGGGAGTAATGTCTCAGTTTTTATAAAGCCATCACTTCCCACCAAATGCAATTATCCAAGAACATTCTTAGTTCCATGCACCATAGGGGAGTATTCCTTTTCCAATTCTATGATTGATTTAGGCACCTCTATAAATGTGATTCCTCACTCTATTTTTTCTACATTGTTGGTGTGAGAACTCAATACCACTAGAATTTTTGTTCAATAAGTAAATCAGAGTATAGAACACCCTTATGGTGTGTTAGAGGATGTTCTTGTGAGGGTGAAAATTTTAATTTTTCCTATTTATTTTTATGTGCTTAAAATGAATGATGATAGGATGAATGGACATGCCCCAATTATATTATGGATACCTTTATTGAAAACATCCAAAACCATAATTAATGTCCATAATGGTACATTATAAATGGAGTTTGGTGGATACATTATCCACTTCAACATCGTTGATTCCATGAATCACCCCTTATAAGAACATTCCTCTCTCCCTGTTAAATCAATATATGTACTCCCTTCCCCTAAAAACATTTTTTTTATTCCCATGATACCCTTTAAAATTTTTCATCGTTGTTTGAAATGCTAGGAAATGAATCATGCATATAATTTTGTACCATTTTAGAAAATTTTCATGCATGTTTATTAATTAATGATTTCTTGAACATCGAGGATCACATGACCATCGATGATACTACTAAGTAAGTAAAATATTCATATCTTGAGAATGGAAAATAGTTTCCAGTCATAATTTCTAGATCACTCCCTCCTAAGAATGAATTGAGACTGCTTTAAATTTTAAGGGAGTATAAACAAGATCTGTGATGGTCACTTGCTGACATTCCTAGTATTATCCTGTCAATGTGTACAAATATAATATTATTAAATGATGAGGCTAAACTAGTGAGGTAGTCACAATATCGACTAAACCCAAACATCCTAGATGTTGTTAAAAAGGAGGTAACCAAATTATTGGCTACTGGAATCATTTACCCCATCTCTAAGAGTGAATGATTTAGTCCAATTCAAGTAGTTCCTAAAAAAATTGGTCTTACAGTAATTAAAAATGAAAACAATTAATTGGTTCCAACTCATGTGCAGAATAGTTGGCATGTCTATATAGACTATCTTCAAATAAATCAACACACTAGGGAGGACCATTTCACATTGTAGTTCATTGATCGGATGCTAGAGAGGCTAGTGGTGAAGTCCCATTACTATTTTTGTGATGGGTATTATGGATAATTTCATATCCATATTGCTCCTAAGGATCAAGAAAAGACAAACTTCACTTTCCCCTTTGGCACATTTTTATATATGAGGATTTTATTTGGTCTGTGCAATGCTTCAGGTACTTTCCAATAGTGCATGGTCAGTATTTTTTTGGATTACCTGGAGAATTTCATGGAAGTATTCATGGATGATTTCATTGTATATGGATCCTTTTTTGATGAATTTTTGAGAAGTTTAGGTTCAGTCCTACGTCATTGTATTGAAAATAATATTGTATTAAATTATGAGAAATTCCATTTGATGGTGCGACAAGGTATAGTTCTAGGACATTTCATTTCTGGGGATGGTATCCAAGTCAATAAATCCAAAGTGGAGGATATTTATTCCCTACCATTTTCCAAAAATGTAGGTATGCGTGGTCTTTCCTAGGTCATACTAGATTTTACTATCATTTCTATTGGAACCACGACCGTTCTTTGTAGTAAATAGTGTTTGGTTTGTGTTTTCTTTCAATCCTCATTGGAATTACTGAATGTTTTTCAGGAAAGGGATCATACAGTTCAAGAGGACAATATTACTGAAGGTGGTTTCATTTTCGAGTGCTTTCCAAATTTTTAGGCCTGAAAATCAGAAAATGGACAAAAGTGTGTCTGGAAAAGGAAGTTGCATGAAAAATTGTAGTTATTATGGAAACTTTCATTAAAGGAATGTTTCGAGATCATAATGTCAAAAAATAGCCAAGGCATGAGCTATGTGAAAAATCTGGAGTTATGCACGGAAAACGGTTCCTACGCAAAAAGGATTTGTGCCCAGAATGAGAGGTTTTTCATGACACGGTGGGTTTTGTGCATGGGGGTCAGTGATGCCTATAAATAAGAGGTGACCCCCCTCATTCGGTATGGTTGGAGACTTATATAATATCTAAGTTATGATGTGCATAAAAGTTGCACAAAAAGGGAGTTGCACGGAAAAGTTAAAGTTACACGGAAGAGTTAATGTTGCATGGAAAAGTTCAAGTTTCATGCAAAAGATAAATTTGCGTGTAAATAGTTTAGTTGCACAAAATATTTTCCACGTGAAAATCAAATCTTGCATGAAAAATTCGGATCTTGTGCAGACATGATAGGTGTTGCATGAAATTTTCAGTGTAGGCTGAATGCATATTATGAATATTTATTTCAGTGGTTCAGTTATTTCAACTGCATCAATTCAGTACTTAGATTCAAGTAGGGTCTCATGATGAACATAGAAAAATACTTCAATGAAAATCTATTGAAGCGACCATCAAGTCGATAAACTGAGTTTGACTTCTCTCAAGGAAGTGATCTAGGGTGAGTTGAGGTAAGTGATCTGAGGGACACAGTGAGCTATCATTGAACTTTTTTAAAGGCAATGTGCCTAGAAAATAGTGACTGTGACCAAATATTCTAATCCTAAAACTAGTAAAGATTAGTGGATTTAGGTATGACTGACACACTCTTGGCGTATTCACCTTGGACGTAGCCCTTTTTGGTGAACCAAGTAAAACTTATTTTTCATCTCCCTGCATTCATTTGTTTGATAGATTTAACAAGTTCCTACCAATGCGGAAACAAGATCCACAACTTTAAAAAGAAAATTTTGACCTTGATTCACCCCTCCCCTCTCTGGGTGTTTCGAGGTCCTTCAAGTGGTATTAGAGGCAGGTTGTTGGTGTTTGATCTGTCTTATACTGTCATGGAGAATTCATCAAGTGTTAGGGGATTCCCCCGCTTTGATGGAAGTAATTTTCATATCTAGAAGAATAGAATGAGATATCATCTTAGATCCTTTAGAATAGAAGTACAATTTTCAATGTGCAAGGTATGCAAGTTACTAATCCAACAGAGATGTGTATGACTGATGCATATAGGAAATTTTTTGATGCATATGATAAAGCACAGAATTCTCTCACTGCAGCCCTTTCTGATCAGATCTATATAAAGGTGATGAGTTTCACCTTAGAAAAGTCCTTGTGGGATAAATTTGAAAATACTTATGAAGGGGATATAAAAGTGAAGGAGGTTAAACTACAAGTCCTTCACAATAGGTTTGATGATATAAGGATGCATCCTGATGAGAATGCAGACTCCTTCAATCAAATTACTGAAGTGGTTGGAGAAATTAGGGGTTTAGGTGAAGAAATCAAATACATTGACATTGTAAAGAAAATATTGAGAAGACTTCTACCCTTGTACAATGAAAAGGTGACATCCCTTAAGAAAAGATATCTTTACAAACTTTCTCTGGATGATCTGCTGAGTAGCCAAGTGGAATATGAAATGAGAGTCAAACCAGAAGATTCTACAACTCGAGTGAGAAAAGAAATGGAGTTCAAATCCATGGAGAAAATGAAAATTTAAAAAGATGGTAGTGGTGAAGATGATGAGGGAAAAAATATTTATCTCATTTCCAAGAATTTTCATAAGGGAAAAGGGAAATTTAAATGAAATTTACCTCTAGCTTGATTTTGTTGTGGCAAAGTTGGGTACATTTCCTCTCAGTGTTTAAGAAATATCGATGATGAATATAGAGAATCTGAAAACATTGAGAAGCCTCAGAAAAGGTTTTTCAAAATGTAAGACTTCAAATATCGAAATAAAGTACCAAAGAATAGTTTTTATGTGGAGAGGAAGATGATGATAATGAATTCTGTGAAGAATAAAAACTAGAATTTAAAACTGTAAACCATGCTTCCATGATAGACAATATTGAAAAATTAGAAGATAATGGTGGAGACAATCAGTTGACAACTAGTTCCAATCCTGAGTTTAAACTTAAGGATGTTTTCAGTAAGATTCAGATTAAATGTAAGAGTTGCAATAAGTGGAAATCAATTATTGAAGAATCATCTGAATATGTTGATCATCTCAAAGATAAAATTGAACAACTGGAAGAATTTGTGAAATTACAGTCTAAAATCCTTGAAAGAAATGATGATGTAGTGGATCTGAAGATGAAAATTAAAGAGCCGGAAAAGGTCATCAATGAAATCACCTCCATACTAGAAGAAAAGTCCAAGACCATGAGGGTCTTGAGAGGGAATTTGTTACTCTTAGGAATAAACTTGAGAGTGAATCAATTTCAAAAGAATAAAGGAAGAAAATATAGTTTGGAAGGTTCTCAGATACTGAGCTATTGGAGAGAAAAAAACGTGGCTCTAATGGAGTTGAAAATATTTTGAATGATCAAAGACCCACTTACATGGGAAATAGTGGAATCTGTTGTGAGGTCGAATCGTCAAATGATACAAATAAAGGTGACCAAAATAAAGGCAAGATGAAAGTGGGTCATGTAGAAAAGTCATTTGAAGTATTGAAAAAGAAACCCCCAATTCAATCTGAAATAAAAATAAAATACTATCCTCGAGCCTCTAGGAATAAGAGGCACTCAAACTATCATCACATAGAAGAAGGAATGATGATAAACAAAAGTGAGAAGATATTTCCTCTCATTAAGTGTCAGTTATGTTGATATCTTGGCCATACCATGTCTTATTGCAAGGAGTTAAGAAGATATTTTAATGGAGAATATATGGGAGTTCAACAAAGGAGAAAAAATTCATATCCTAATTATTTTAGAAGAAAAACTTTCTATGGATATTGTTTTCATTATTCTAACTTTGGTCATAAGGCCATTGATTGCAGGTAGAGGAGGGACATGGGCACCTCTTACTAGAGTCTGAGACAAGTCAAAGCTCATCAACAAGACATTGTTGCTATTACAAACATGTTTTCTCCTCTGGAAGAAGATTTCAACTATGAAAACCCCATGTACACGGAAGAGAGAATTGAAAGTCCACCAGTGTTCTACACTCAATCCAATGTCTCATTCAATGAAAAGAAGAAAATTGAGAAATCCTACCTTTCAGAGGTATCCCTTAAAGATACAAAAATCAACAACACCTAGATTCTGGATAGTAGTTGTTCATCTCATATGACAGGTAATGCAGTCCTGTTAACAGATGTCAAGAGGAGGGTTGATGGAACAGTACGGTTTGGTAATGATGGAGCTTTGAAAATAAAATGTAGTGGAAGTACTAAACTATCTAATGGATAACTAAAGAAAACTTAAGTCCTTTATGTAGATGGACAATGTCATAATCTCTTTAGTGTGAGTCGAATCTGTGAATCGGGAATTATAGTTACTTTTAATCAGAAAGGATGCACTATCAAGGGAAAGATAGAAAATTCACTTCTGAAGGGATGCATAACATAAGGAAACCTATATCAGGTTGATAGTAAAGATAACATTTGATACATGACTATTGAGGAAGAAAATAACCTATGGCATTTGAGATTGGGGCATATCAATTAACAAGAAATAGAAAAAATATCAAAACTAGATATTTTCATATAAATTCCTAACCTGAAGCGTGAATCTGAAAAGTCTTGTGATGCTTGCATTCGGAGGAAGCTGGTATGTAGTTCATATCGTCCAAATAAGAAAAGGGCATCTCATCTTCTTGATCTCATTCATACAGATGTATGTGGCCTGATAAATGTTTTCGGAACTCATAGAGAAAGGTTCTTTATCCTTTTTATATATGATTACAGTATAATGGAATGTGTAATAGTTATACATAGGAAATTGAAAGTTCTTGAATACATGAAAACATATCGGCGAATCACAGAGAATGATACTCGATGAACAATGAAAGTACTTCAATCTGACAATGGAGGGGAATACACGTCCATTGAACTTGAAAATTACCTGAAAAAACATGGGATACAACATGAGGTAGCTGATGTGAGAACTCCATAGAAAAATGGAGTTGTTGAGTGCAGGAATTGATAGGTGAACAACATGGAAAGATCTATGCTGATTAAGAGTCGTATTCCATGACATTATTGGAAATAGGTCATTCAAGTTGCATTGTATATTCAAAATCAAATAGGGATTTATATGGTTGAGACGAAGACATCATATGAATTGTGGCATGGAAATAATCCCTCTTTGAATTAATTTCATGTTTTTTGAAGTAAATAATTCATCAAAAACAAATAAGGAAATCAAGGGAAGTATGGTGACAATGCAGATGAAGGAATTTTCCTTGGATACTCAATGAACAGCAAAGCCTACAAGTGTTTCAATGCGTTCTTAGGAAGAATTTTGGAAAGCAGCGATGTTAATATTGTTGAAGATAAAACCAAAAATACTTCAAGTATTACATATGTTGATGTGATAGAAAATGAGGAAGAAAGTGAACATGGAGTAAATGAAAATACAGAAATAGAAGAAGGTGTAAAAAACACTCATGAGTCACATCATAATATTGACTTAGAAGAAAAATCTAAAGAGGAAACCTTGGTTGGAGAGAATGAGATTGAATCTCAAAGGAGGAATCGAAGAGTAGAAACTGATCAATCCCACATTATTAGGGATTGTAATACACCCACACAAACAAGGAGAATGAGGAATAGCACAAAATCTACATTTCTATCAGTTGTGGAACCATCCTCATTTGAAGAAGCTACAAAGGATGAATCATGGATGAATTCCATGAATAAAGAGTTAGATCAGATTGAAAAGAATCAGACATGGTATCTAGTCAAGAGACTCAAAGGTCACAATGTGATTAGTACAAAGTGGATTTTCAAGAAAAAGTTTTATGAGCATGGAAGTGTTATCATAAACAAGGCACGACTGGTATGTAAAGGATATTCACATAATAAAGGTGTCGATGTTGAAGAAAACCTTTTCTCTAGTGGCTAGACTAGAGTCAATCAGGCTTTTTCTTTCCATGTAAATCCAAAGAGGATATAAATTATATCAAATAGATGTCAAGACAGCATTCTTGAATGGTTTTCTCGAAGAAGAAGTCTACATCGAACAACCAGTGGGCTTTCTTCTTGGAACTGATGAAACAAAGGTTTATAAACTAAAGAAGGCTCTCAATGGTTTGAAGCAGGCACCACGACCATGGTATTCCCGGTTGGATTATTATCTCAAGAAGCTAGAATTCAAAATAGGAATAGTAGATCACAATCTCTATGTGAATAATTCTCCAAAAGATCAATTCATGGTTCTAGTTTACATTTATGACATTATATTTGGTGGAAGGATGAAGAAATCAGTGGATGAATTTTCCAATCACATGAAATAAGAATTTGAATTTTCTATGATTAGGGAGATCAAATATTTCTTGGGGCTGTAGGTGACTCAAAATAAGGATTACACTTTTATTTATCAGGAAAAGTTTTCAAGGGAGTTTCTGAAGAGATTTAATATTCATGACTCCAAACCAATGTCAACTCCGATTGCAGTTGGAACCAAACTTGGAAAGCATGAGGATGGGACCTCTATATATACCACCATGTATAGGAGGATTATTGGAGGCTTACTATACATAATGGAAACATGACATAATATTGTCTTTGAAACTTTCTTAGTGGCCCAATTTTAGAGTAATCCAAAGGAAGAACATATGACGGTAGAAAAAATAATCATGAGGTACATTCAAGGTACTCATAATTATGGGTTATACTTTGCTGCAGGAAGAGACAATGAATTATCATCATTTTCTGATACTAACTGGGATGGATATATAGTGTACATAAAGTCCACCAGTGGTGGAGCATTCTATATTGGGAAGAAATTTGTTGGTTGGTTGAGTAAGAAAAAAGAAATTAATTATCTTAGTACTGCTGAAGTTAACTATATTTCTGCTACAAAGTCTTGTACTCAACTACTATGGATTAAGTAACAACTAATAAGATATTGGTGATGCGGTGAAACAAAAAATGGTGATTTACTATGATAACAAGAGCATAATTGATATTATGAAGAATCCAGTTCATCATTCTCATAAAAAACATATCGAAATCATATATCACTTTATCAAGGAAAAAATTTGAACAAGGCATAATTAAAATAGACCATGTGGGAACTGATGAACAAGTGGTTGATATCCTAACCAATACATTTCCAGTGGCTGTGTTTGAGAAACATTGGTAGAACCTCAGTGTTCATCCACCTCCCAATGCATAAGGAGGTTATGAAATTCCACTATCCCTAGGTATGTTAACTATTTTTAATCTGTTTGTGGATATGATGTAGGTTTATGGGATAGATACTATCTAGGGGTGTTTTGAGCTATTAAATGAACTTTTACTGAACTTTGGGTTTATTTTCAATGGGGTAGAAAGGAATAAATTTAGGATTCGAGACATGTACATGTAATGAGCATGCAATTTTTCTATGACATGATGATAAGTTGGTGTTAGGAGGAGAAGAACTACATTCATGATATGTAATGCTTCTGTGGGACAGTAATAGAATATATTGGGTGGTGTCTTTAAGAATTCCTAAACATGAGATCCCAATTCCCACTTCCCCTCTTATTTTCTACACTGAGCATTGCTCACGTATACTTATAGTGTTGGATGAGTTGATTCTTTCATTTTAGGCTTTTCTTGTGGCTGGTGCTCTATTGAATTTATCTGGTGATTTCCAAAAAAAACCCAATGGGGGGGGGGATTTTTGGAACTACAACTGTTCTATGCAAGAAATGGAGTTTGGTTTTTGTTTGTTTTCAATCATCATTGGAAGTTCAGAGTGTTTTCCAAGAAAGGGATCGTATAGTTCAAGAGGACAATTGTTCTGAAGGTGGTGTCGTTTTCCAGTGTTTTCCAAATTCTTGGGCTTGAAAATCAGAAAATGGAGAAAAGTGTGTTTGGAAAAAAAAGTTTCATGAAAAATTGTAGGTATTATGGAAACTTGTGCACAAGGTATGTTTTGGGATCAGAACGTCAAAAAATAGCAAAGGCATGAGCTGCATGAAAAATATGGATTTCTGTGTGGAAAACGGTTCTTTTATGAAATGCATTTGAAAACAGAATGAGAGGATTTGCGTGACATGGTGGGTTTTGCGTGTAGGGGTCAGTGATTCCTATAAATAAGAGGTGACCCCCTCATTTGGTATGGCTGGAGACTTAGATAATATCTGAGTTCTAATACGCGTAAAAGTTTCATGAAAAGGGAGTTGCGTAGAAAACATGAAGTTGCATGGAAAAGTTCAAGTTTTTCACAAAAGAAAAAGTACCATGTAGAGGGGGTAGTTACGTGAAATATTTTTCACATGAAAATTACATCTTGCGTACAAAATTCATATCTTTCATGCACAGGATAGGTGTTGTGTGAAATTGTCAGTGTAGGTTGAATGCATGTTCTGAATATCTAGTTTAGTGGTTCAGTGATTTCAAGTGCATCAATTCAAGACTTTGATGCAAGCAGTGTCTCATGTTGAACATAGAAAAAGGCTTCAATACAAATCTATTGAAGCGACCGTCAAGTCGATAAACTGATTTTGACTTCTCTCAAGGTAGTGAGCTATGGGGAGTCGAGGGAAGTGATCTGAGGGATGTTGGGAGCTATCCCTGAGCCTTAGTAAAGGTAGTGTGCCTGGCACATAGTGACTATGACCAAATCTTGTAATCCTCAAACCAGTAAAGATTAGTGGATTTAGTTATGACCGACACACTGTCGGTGTATGCTCCTTGGAAGTAGCCCTTTGCATTGAACCAAGTAAAATTTTTGTGTCATCCCCCTACTTTCATTTGTTTGATATATTTTACAAGTTCCTACCAATGTGTAAAAAATATCCAAAACTTTAAAAATTAAAAATTTGACACCCTGATTCACCCCTCCCCTCTTAGGTTGTTTTATGGTCCTTCAGTTTCATTCGTGACTTTAGTAAAATTATACTCCCCCTCTCTCGATTACTCCAAAAAAAGGAATTTTTTTGATAAAGAATGTGAGGAAGCTTTTAATAAGTTAAAATGGAGTCTCAAATCACCCCCAGTAATCCAACCACCTCGGTGGGATTTACCATTTGAGATCATGTGTGATTCCTCTAACTATGTAGTTGGGGAAATATTATCACAAAGGGTCGATCGACCTCCACATGTCATTGTCTATGCCTCACGTACTATGGATCCTAATGAATAAAACAACACCACAACTAAAAAATAATTCCTTTCCATTGTTTTTTACTTGGATAAATTTATGTCATACCTTATAGGGTCCAAAATCATTGTGTTATTAGACTATACATCCCTCCGGTATCTAATTAAGAAACCAAAATCCAAACCACGTCTCATTCATTGGATGCTCCTCCTTCAATAATTCAATTTATAAATTAGAGATAAAAAAGGAGCAGAGAATGTGGTGGCTGACCATATTAGTAAGATCAACCCATCCTCAAATATTGATTCATTCCCCTATATTCCCATAAATGACATGTTCCCAGATGAGAAATTGTACTGAGTGTAAGATGTTAATCCTTGGTATTTCGGAATTGTAAATTATTTGATAGCATCTTGTATTCCTACTGATTTCAATAAAAACCAGGCTGACCATCTAAAACATGAGTCTCATTGGTAAATTTAGGATGACCCCTACCTTTGGTGCATAAGTAGTGATCAATTCCTCAGGTGTTGTGTTCTCGATAATGAGTTTCAATCTTTCCTTAGGTTTTGTCACACTCTTTCTTGTGGGGGCTACTTTGGTCCCCAACAGACTAATCGTAAGGCCCTTAATTCTGACCTCATTTGGCCAACAATATTTTGGGATGCCCGTGATTTTTGTAAATATTTTCCTAACTATCAAATAATTAGGAATGTATCTATAAGAAATGAAATTCCAAATAAACCATTTCTCTTCCATGGCATTTTTTATGTTTGGTGCATTAACTTTATGGGATCATTCCTCAATTCATTTGGGAACTTGTACATTCTTATGGAAGTTTATTGTGTTTCAAAATGGATATAAGCACATCCCACAAGGATTGATGATTCCAACACTATTTTGGAATTTTTGAAAACCCAGATTTTTTATAGTTTGGGATTACTTAGGTTCATCATCAGTGACTAGGGTCCCCATTTATGCTACCAAACACTAAAATCACTTATGTGGCAGTATGGGGTCAGGAATCGAGTGTCCACTACTTATCTCCCAAAGACCAATGGTCAAGTTGAGGTGTTGAATAGTGACATAAAAAAATTCTTTAAAAAATGGTTCAACCCAACAGAAAAGATTGGATTCATAAACTCGATGATTTTTTATGGGATTATCGTACTGCCTTTAAAACTCCCATTTGAATTTCACCTTATAGTATCTTGTTTGGAAAGAGTTTTCATATCCTTATTGAGATAGAGTACCGGTCCTACTAGACCATTAAATAATGAAATTATAATATTTCTAGTGTAGGTGATAAAAGGAAGTTTTAGAGTCAGGAGTTGGAGGAAATGTGTAGAGATTCATATGAGAACTCACAGATTTATAAGGAATGAACCAAGTCTTATCATAACCATCTCATCCTTTATCTTCAGTTCCACATTGGTAAGAAGGTCCTCCTATACAATTCAAGTCTCAAGTTGCATCAACATAATCTTTTTTCATGTTGGTTTAGACCATAAATTGTTACTAATGTCTCTCTATTCGGTGTTGTTCAAGTTCAAAATAAAGAAACCAAGAAAAACATTGTTGTCAATGGGCAATAGCTAAAGCACTACCACAAAGCCATTCTGAAGTCACTGATGGAGGAACTCCAAGTTCAAGAAGCAATCTATGAATGAAACCCACCAAGTTTTATCCTTCCTTAACACGTGCTATTTTATTACAGTGAAGTCACTGCACACTTTAGGTGTGGGGGGATTGGTATATTCATGGGTTAGATAGGAATTTTCATCTTCTTTATTTATTTTTATCTTTTTCACTTACTATATAGTATTTTCACTCCCCCCTAACTTTTGTTCCAAAATATTGATTTTTTAATTCCCACTTTATCATGGAAAATGATTCCCTTTTAATCATGGAAGTTGTTAAAAATCCATGAGGAATTTCTGTATTTCATGTTGTCATAACATTCCAAAAAAAATATGATGAAATGTGAATTTCAGCAAGAATTCAATACTGTGTTGTGACTTTATCTTGAAATTTGGTTGTTTTTTTATTATATAAATGTTTGCATCATTTTGAAAATTTTGAGAAGAATTATACCTTTGGTGTGAATAGTTCAAGAGAAAATTGTTTCACTTAATTTCTCCACATATCTTTGCACCCAACCATCAAGTGTTAGAATTTCTTACTTAATATAAGGTAAATATAAGTTAGGTTAATTTTTCTCTACCTTCAAAAAATATTTTCCCATACATATGTTCCTTATCCGATCTATTTCATTACTGTACCATATTGATCTATGAGTGTATACATGTTATCTGATTGTCGTACGCCCTCAAAAAAACCCCAAAAAAACAAAATAAATAAATAAACATTGAGGGGAGTTATGAAATGTAAAAAATATGGGGATATATAGGTTGGGATTTTACGGTTTTACTTCTGGGAACTCTTAAGTAAGTGGGTTTTTAAATTTGATTGCAAAGTATGTAGTTCGGGTTTTGTGGAAAAGATCATGTAAGTAGAAATTTTTTTAAAATAACTTATATTTACTCGATATGAAGTATAAAGAATAAAATGAAATGGTTGCCACACACACACATGGATAATTATTGATATGATAATATTTTTAATTATTTATTTTTATTTTTATCATGCATATCTTTCAATTTCTTTCTGATACAATTTTTGAGACTTCTTTTTCCATGATCCCTGAGAATAACTCCTCGGTGTGATTTTTTCTTTGATCGCATTTCTATCATAAATTAAATTTTAATTGAATGTTAAATATTTATTATGTTAGAAATATCTATATAAATAATTTTTGGAAATATGACTTTTCCCAGGAGTTCAAATGTTTAAGTGTGGGGGTGTGATCGCACCACGATTCACTGTTTTATTTCACCCTAACACCATTGTATTAAACTGATTTTTCACTGTAAATTCCAAATATAGTATCAAATTTAACTTCAAGTTTTACTAAATTATTTAATATTTATCACTGTTAAAATATTCAATTATACTTTTTTGATATTTTCATTCTAGGTAGAGGTTATTTGGAGCCCCTGGAGATGATCCTAATGGGAAATGGGTCAAACTACATGGAAGCCCAAGCACACATGTCTGTTGTTTTTCATATTTAGAGAAATATGTAGCTCCAAATGGGCTGATATTTTATAGTATTCTCCATAACTTTATGGGATACAATAAATCTCAAGAAATATAATCCCAATTCTTCCATTAAGGGGTCCATTCTAACCAATCTATCCAGGGGACAGAATCTGAATGAATTCAAAAGTTAGGTTCGGTATTTTGATAATAACTCCCAATACAAGTTTTTAATGGTCTCCAGATTTTACATGGAGAAAGTAATGTGGAAGAAAAAAATAGTATTTTTTCCAAGTCGAGATATGGCCTTTTATCAATCCAAAACTGAGGCACAAGTGGTATTTATAAAACTGGGTTCCCAAAACCACTTCCCAATTTGGCTATAAAAGGGCACCATGGGTACCTCATAAGAAATTTCAAACCAGAAGCAAATAACTTCCATTTTGGAGTCCTATAAGAGTCTCATCATCATCATAGAAGTTTATAGTCCCGTATCCTTATATGGGGATCAATAGTGAAGAAGGAGTTCCACTCGAGCTTCCTCCTCCTCTCGATGTCGAGGTAAGCAGTGGGTGATCATTACGAGGGAGATACACACGTATCTCCAGGGAAAGACAGAAGAGAAAAAAGGAGTTTTCTAGGCATGTCGGACAGTTTGTGCATGGTTAGGGCAAACCGTGCGAAGCATCCCCTGTAACCATGCAGCCTTGGACAAAGTCTTGTACATGGTTACCACATGGTTAAGCTAACCATAAGAAATTACTATTAAACCGTGCAAAGGGGTGATTTTGGGAAAGTGTCTCATTCATGGTTTGTGCATGGTTTGGAAAACCGTGCGGGTAAACCGTGCAGCCCAGTAAAGTTGGAAAAATTAAAAAAAATGCCATCCAGGGATTTTTAACCCCAACTCAGGATTTTCCTCCTCTCTTCCTCTTGAAACCCTATTGGCGAGATTGGATGAACCAATATTCCCAAGGGACTTTCTCCTTCTATTCTTGACCATTTAGATCATCGTTGGTTACGAATAGAAGATCCGGGTAGGTCTAATATCCTCTTTGCTTCCTCTTCTCAATTAGGGTTTGCATCTTTCTCCCATATCCTTATAAATCTATAAAACCTCATTTTTCCAATGAGTTGTAGGTTAAGACTTCAAGGGTTGTGGGAATCAATATCTGAGGCTTCGATTTAGGGAGCATTTTTTAATGGATTTAAGGTAGGTGGTCTACAAGTTATATCCCATAGTTTTATTGTAGTTTTTTGCATGTGTGTTAAGATATTGATTCCCTGTTGATGGGAATTTTTCACCTTGAGTAATAATTGATTTAATGATTGGATACATAAGGATTTAGACCCATCTCGATCCCTGTGTGATGCGTTGAGGATGATTAGAATGATTCAAGGGCACCCATGGGGTGCATCGACATTCCCAAGCCTAGAAATTGTTAAGTTTAGGTGCAGAGTTGATGTGTGATAACATAGATCCCATGAAGAATGTGTGAATTTGGTTAGTTGAGTTGAAATGGAATATTGATAGTTGCACCTAGGTTTTTATGATCTCATAAGTGTCATTTTCAAGACTTGAAAATGGGTTATTAGGGTTAATTGAGATTGTGTCAAATGGTTTATGGATTATGTTGAAATGAAAAAAAAGTATTGTTATATATGAAACGTTGAACATGTTAGATTGATAATGGATTATGAATTGAATAACATGTAAATGGGGTCTCATAAGGGAATTAATGATTATGATGAATGGGTAAATACATGGAAATTATGGGGTATACCTAATGGGTTGAATGTAATAAAGTGGTTGTGTTATATGATATAAGAAGTGTTCTTGAGATGAATAAGTGGGAAAATGAATTTTAAATGATAAATGGGATAAATGGGATAATGTATGATAATTGATGAATATTAGATAATGAATGAGACTTGTGAATATACTTGCTGGTTTTGGGCATGAGAATGGATATTGGGATGAATGGTTAGGGAAATTAAGTGGAGAATGTGTTAATGGGTTATGGTATAGTTGTAATTACCTTATTTACGGTTATGGAATGTGATTTATATTTGTATTGGTTGTGTTTGGTTGTGATATGTTAGTGTGTGATAACTGGATTTGGGAGTTTTGACTGACTTTACACTCCCCGGTACACTGTGGTTTTTGAGAAAGTACCAATGCTCCTCAACCTAAGGGTATGGAATTTATGTTCTGTATCAAGGTTGGGATGGTCAGACATGGCGTTCTGAGTCCCGTTTGGATTCATGTATTGATGCTCTATGTTTGATGACTTATGACCTACTGGTTGGGATGGTTGGACATGGTGTATCGGATCCTGTTTGGACACCTGGATTGAGGCTCCTTGTGTGTCAACAAGTGACCATTAGGAATTTTAGTTAAGATATCGGACTAATGATTTATTCTCCAATGGTTTCATTTGATGAAACTACATGAACTAAGGCTCCAAGGTAAGTGTGATCTATTGATTCTGAAATTTTATTCACTAGTGAGATAGGCACTTGATTTATTCCTTTATGCATAATGTTTTATTACCATAGACCCATGTGTAGAAGATGTATATGCCCAAACCATGGAAATCATGATAAAAAAAGATTAAGTAATGAAGATGGCATTAATGACGAAAAAGGTAATAAATATAGAAATGGTGTGAGTATATTTTGGTTATATAATAGAACCCTAGTTGTCCCTCTTTTTTATCTTAACATTTAATTCATATTTTCATGCACTATCTATTAGACTGGATATTTTTCAGACACCATTGGTGGTGGCCTATTGAGTTTTACTCACACCCTGCTTGGGTCTCTGTTAGTAACCTGAGAAGATTTTGTACTTGCAGGTCATGACGAGGGAATGGTCCCTATACTAGGGAGTTGAGTTTGACATGGGAAATTCATGTATGAGGTTCCAAAATTGGAGTTAGGACCTTTTTGGGGATTCTTTTATTTTTCTTTGTTTTGGGGTTTTGTTCACTTGGCATTGTAATGTGACATGAAATATTTACTGTTTCTTGTAGATTGTACCCAGTTTGGGAGATGTTTAAATATTCATGTTATTGGTTGTTTCCTATCATTTACACTATTTATATTATGTTCTATTATGTCTTACTTTTGTAAAGAGGGTATAGTCTCCCCACGTGACCTATTAGACCCACGTTGCTAATCGGAAACATCTGGCGTATAATGAGGTGTTCTTGAGGTTATGTGATGACCCAGCTCCGGGCACTGATTTAGTGGAACCTAGGTTAGGTACATTAAAAATTGGTATCATGGGAGTTATTTTCTCTTTCTTACTATTCGTGGGTGGTAGAAAGGATATTAGGATAGTGTCAAGCCTTGGTAATGAGCTCGTTCCTGGGAGTAGCTAACCCATGTATGGGGAAAACCCAAGTCACCCATGGTGGGAATTGTTGTTAGTATTCTGTGTTGTTACATTTGATGATATTTCACCATTGTGTGATGCACATGTGGTGTGATATGACAGTTTTATGATATTTTTCTCGTGGACAAACTGGAACGAGGTTGTGCATTCAAGCATTATTCTATGAACCTATGTATATAAGTGAAATTAATCATGATAGGCACACATGGTATGGGTGTGTGAGGTATATAGAGTATAATTTATTTTATTTCCTTGAAAATTTAAAGAAAATGGTGTCTGATAATGGTGATTAAAGTGGGTAAATTAAAGGAATATAAATAAATAGTAAGGAATAGTGTATATAAAGAAGTTTTGTGACCAGGTTATAATTTCAGGTGGTTATAAATTTTAAAGATTGAAGGGTGTCTAAGAAAGAAGGATTTTCATAGTGATGGTAAACTGATTAATTAATTTTTCCTTATGGAAGGTGTAAAGGTGTTAAAATGATGATTATAACAAGTTGTGGAAAAGGGATTTTAAAATGTGAATGTCTGAGTTCAAAAAAATGGTGAAGTTAATTATGAAGGATTTTTAATGGTGGAACTTTAGTGAGAACCGGGTAATGGGTATTCCTTGTGTGGACATTTTTACCCTTTGAATGAGTGGTTTGGGTAGTGAGAGTTCCCTAGTTTGAGACCTTGGATATGAGTTGTGAGGCCTTGTTAGCTATGATATGGAATATAAGTTGTGATTATGGAACCCTCAATATCTTGTGGCCTTTGGGTCATGAGGCATTTTTTAGTAATGTGATCATTTAAACTCTCGTGGTTCATGACCACACAGTGTTTGCCGAACATTAAGGATGGTGCCTGGGTTTTGGTGAACTTGTGAGTAGCGACCTTACGAGTTATGTTTTGAATCCTATGGAGGGTGTTTGTCTTGTAGTTTTGATGTATGTGTGTGATTTCCTTTTATATAGAATATATAATAAATTTTCATTGGTGCGCTAGGCATAGTGTGTATTTGAACAGGGTTGAGAGTTCTATTCACGAGAATTGTTTTGTTTATATATATTTCTATGGTTGGATAGAGGACTAATGGATTTTTCTTGTCGTGACTTTAGTTGAAAAGCTGATATCATTCAACCTCCAAGGTGACCTATGAGAGAGGCTGGACAGAAGTTCTAGTAATTTTTAGTGTGTGTCATACAGGTGGATGTTTGGACTTTGAGAGTGGGACATGAAAGAGGTCGTCTAGTGAGCTTTTGGATTAAAGGGCTACTGGGAGGATTGATTGTAGGTGATGCGACTCGAGTTGTGGTTATGCATTGATAGCTTTGGGAAAATAAAGGGTAACATCATGGGAGTCTAGACTAGTGGTGCAGGTGCATTGGAATATAAAGCATGGGAGATGCTTTAGAGGTGGAATTGAGGAATAATTGGTACCATCCAGCTTTATTGAATGGTATGTCTATATCGTGGTCCTTCAAAGGGGAACCTAAGTACTGGTAGTGGGTTTTAAGGCTTGTTTAGAAGGTTTTTATCATAATAATTACTTACCAGTCTATTTTGATGACAATAAATGGATGCCTCAATGTTGTTATTGGTGGGAGATTTAATGGTTATTGAAGTGCGGTTAGATGCTTTTGTTCTAAAGGTGAAACTGAGGTGAGTTTGGTCGCGTGGCTGAGCTTGTTGTATGAATGGTTTGGTAGTTGGGTGAAGTTATAAGAATGTTTTTGGACCAAGTATATTGACATATCAAGAGGCATGGTTTGGGTAAGTGAGCAGGCATCGGTCTATGATTAGGCGATGGTGACTTGTGGGGCCTAAATTTAGTTAAGTGTGGTTATAGGAAAGTGCAAACTTAAAGGCCCTAATGAGGTCCAGATGTTGTTATGCGATGGTAAGGCACAATTTTTTATTGGGATGAGTGCATGTTTTTCTCTTAAAAACCAATTTGGGAATCATGGATATGCGAGATACCATTGTTTCAATTGGTGTTGTCTATTATTGTGTTGGTTAATGCTCATTAGGGTCATTTCAAAAGAGCTCAAGTGGTTTGGTGGTAGTATCATCAAAGGAAAGTTGGTTCACAGAATCTTGAAGGATGGTCGTGGAGTAGTGGAAAGTCTTGTTCGAAAACCATGCCTGAGTGGTGATGTTTAGGTGATGTTGGTATGTGATGAGATGTGTGTGGTAGGGAATCCTGAGATCTAGGAAGTCTATATTGTCCTATAGTGGGAGGTGACATTAGTAATAGATAAGATGGAGGTGGTGTTATTCAACAACCTCTTAGTGTACCTCATCTAGTGACAGTTGTTCCCAACATCTTGACATCATCCCAGGTACGTTGAGAAGCTCTGTATTTATGCCAATAGAATTGAAGTTGTTTTGGTTGGTTGAGGGACATCATGGATTTAACACTCATGGGAGTTTTATATGTGGAACTGGATGATGGGATGTACACACTTGATGGTTTCGGGTGTGGTCCTTGGGATGGACTGAATGTTGATGAATGGAGTGGGTAATATTCATGGTGGTCGGGAATGGTCCATAGGTGATGTTCACTATCCGGTTCTAGAAAAAGCTAGACACCCAAGTCAATGTTTTGAGGTTCATCTTGTGATCGAGTATGAGTCTTGGTGGTTGGAATCCCTCGTGGAGAGCAATGGTAATGACACTCCTAAGGTGGGAAGTGTTAAATAAATCCTAGATTTGGAGAGTAGAACATTTAATTGATGTAATAGCACTAGGATATTGATGAGGAACCTAAGAGGTCTACGTTAGGTCTCTCGGGGAGGCCAGATGGTTTGTGATTCTGATGAATTATTGAGCCAAGAAGTGGAATTGGGATCAAGGTAGTTTCAAATGAATTTGATAATCTTGTGTTGAGCTATTGATGGGGGTGGAAAGATGTGGAAATAGTCATGAAAAAATGAATTTGGGTTCTATACTCCAATCAAGATTGGGAGTAGACCCAGGTAAGTGTCTTAGGTGCTCTTGGTCCATCCAGTTGGGTGAGTTCTAACATGTTATGGTGAATGGGAATGGATCTTGTGAGAGTGACCCACCTTCGGTTTGATGTCGTAACGGAAAGCACCATGTGGCACTAAGGTCATACTTGAGTGAGGTTAGGTTTATCTTAGTCCTTGAATGTATGGTGTAGGAATGTCCTCCAGGATAGTTTCAATGATGAGGCTCGATTCCAATTTAGGTTAATGTCCCTATGGATTCTTGGGAATGGTGAGTTCAGAAATTTCAGGTGATGATAAAGTTGAGTTGAGATTATGGTTATTTTTCTTCGATGGAGGGGGTGAAAAACAGCTAAATATAGTAGAGATAACCATAAGGGACAAGTTTTTGGTTGATGACGTGGTCGAATTTTTGGGTTGGAGGAACTTGAGTGATCACCATTCAGGTGAGTGACCCTGATGGTGAGTGTTGGCCCGAATTCAAAGGTTTAAGTGCCATGAGATTTTGGGTTGTGTTCAGATGTAAGGTTATGGAATGGGATCACTAGGATATGATTGGTGGATCAACATAAGTTAGGATGTTTTATTTTAAGTACTATGTGTTTTAATTCATGTGATATCAGGTTTTGGTCACCACTAGAGTTTTGAAAATAGAATAAAAATAACAAGAAGTGATTTGGGTCATAAGTTGTGAAGTGAATCAGATCATTGGGGTGTCGAATGGTTCCCCCATGAGGACATGATGTTGTGTGTGAAGTTTCTATGTGTTTTGAATCAGGAAATATAGCCTTAGTTTTCCCTATGAAGTTCTATTGGATGATGTATAATTGAAGTTGATGTGTCCTTTAAGGAGAACCCGGTTCATGTTGTGGGTTGTGTTGAGGGATTTTTGTGGGGAAATATTGTGCCCTTGGTTTTGATTTTTTGGTAATATTGTCATGTTCAATAAGAAACATGGAAAAGGGGGGAATGGATAGGTGGTCCTAGTCGGTTATTCTCTTGGTTGCGGAAGCTTGGTGATGCTTGGGAGCATGGCTCGAGGGCAATCCATTATAAGGTGGGGAGGTTATAAGATCCCATATTTTTTTTCCTTAAGGTATTTTTTTGTTTGTGTTTCGGTTTAAGTCTTTTATTTTGGTCAGATAAGTATTTCAAAAAGTTCATGAGAAGTCTCGAGGGTGTTTTGGGGGTTTAAGGCTTGAAAGAGGAGGGAAAAGGAGTTTTTTGGGCATGTTGCATGGTTTGCGCACGGTTAGTGAAAACCATGCGAAGCATCCCAGGTAACCATATATCCTTGAATAGAGGCTTGTGCACAGTTACCGTACAATTAAGCTAACCATTCATAATTCCTAGGAAACCATGAAAATTCGTGATTTTGGGACAGTGGCTCGTATATGGTTTGTGCATAGTTTGGAAAACTATGCGGGTAAACTGTGCAGTACAGTAAAGTTATAAAAATTACAAAAATTCAATCTCAATATTTTTAAACCCAACTCAGTATTTTCTTCTTCTCTTCCTCTTGCAACCCTAGTGACAAGTTTGGATGACCCAATCTTCCCAAGTGGATTTCTCCTTTTATTATTTCCTATCTGGAGCATTACTGGTTGTGGATCAAAGATATGGGTAAGTCTAATATCCTCATTTCTTCCTCTTCTCGATTAGGGTTTTCATATTTCTCCCATATTCTTCTAAATCTCTAAAACCTTCTTTTTCAAGTGATTTATAGGTTGAGGCTTCAAGGGTTGGTGGAATCAAGATCTAAGGCTTTGATTGATGGAGCATTCATCAATGGATTCAAGGTAGGTAGTCTTCAAGTTATATCCCATAGTTTTATTGTATATTTGTTCATGTGTGTTGATATATTAGTTCCCTCTTGATGTGAATTTTTTCCCCTGAGTAAGACTCGGTGTAATGATTGGATAAATAATAATTTAGACCCCTCATGATCCCTGTGGGATGTGTTGAGGATGATTAGAATGATTCCAGGCCACCCATGGGGTGTTCCGGCATTCTTGAACCTAGAAATTATTAAGGTTAGGTGTACAGTTTATGTGAGATAACATAGATCCCATGAATAACTTGTGAATATGGTTGGTTGAGTTGAAATGGAATATCAATAGTTTTACCTGGGTTTTGATGATCGCATTAGGGTCATTGGAAAGACTTAACAATGGGTTATTGGGGTTAATTTATATCGTTTTAAATGGTTTATTGATTATGTTAAAATGAAAAAAAGGTTGTTATATTTGAAATGGTGAACATGTTAGATTGATAATGGCTTGTGAATTAAAGAAAAATTAAATGGGGTCTCATAAGGGAATTGATGATTATGATGAATGGGTAAATTCATGGTAATTATGGGGTATACCTAATGGGTTGAACGTAATAAATTGGTTGTGCTATATGATATAAGAAGTGTACTTGAGATGCATAAGTGGGAAAAATTCTTGTGAAATGATAAATGGAATAAATTGTCTAATGTATGATAATTGATGAATATTTTCAGTGAATGAGACTTGTGAATATACTTGTTGGGTTTGGGAATGAGAATGGGGATTGGGCTTGGAAGCTATGGAATGTAAGTGGAGAATGTGTTAATGGGTTATATTATAGTGGTAATCCCCTTTTTTGTGATTATGGAATGTTATTTCTATTTTTATTAGTTTTGTTCAGTTTGTGATGTGGTAGTGTGTGATGAATGGTTTTGGGAGGTTGGATTGATGCTCCACTCCCCGATGCACCATGGATTTCAGGAAAGGACTGACGCTCCTGAACCCAAGGGTATGTACATGGCGTTCCATATCATGTTTGGGATGGTCAGACATGGTATTCTGAGTCCCTATTGGATTCATGGACTAATGCTCCATGTTTTCCGACTTATGACCAAGTGGTTGGGATGGTCAGACATGGCGTACTAGATCCCAATTGGACTCTTGGACTAAGGATACTTGTGTGTCGACCAGTGACCATTGTTAATTATAGTTAATATTTTGAAATGATGCTTTATTCCCCAATGGTTTCATTTGATGAAACTACCTAGAATGGGAATCCAAGGTAAGTGTGATCTACTAATTGTGAAATGTTATTCACTAGTGATATAGAGACTTGATTAATTCCCTTATGCATAGTGTTTTATTTCATTAGAACCAAGTGTATAATATGTATATGCCCAAACCATGAAACTCATGATAAAAAGGTATTAAGTAATGAAGACGGCATGAATGATCAAAATGGTAATAAAAATATAAAGGGTGTAAGTGTATTTTGGTTATCTAACAGAACTCGAGTTGTCCCACTTGTTTATCTTACAATTTAATTCATATTTTCATGAACTATCTATCGGACTATATATTTTGTAGACACTGTTGGTGGTGGCTTACATATTTGTACTCACATCCTACTTGGTCCTCTATTAGGAACCCGAGAAGATTTCATACTTACAGGCCAGGATAAGGGCAAGGTCCCTATGATTGGGAGTTGAGTTGGAGATGGGACTTGCATAGATGAGGTTCCAGACTTGGATTCAAGACCATTTTTCATTATTTTGGTGTTTTGTTAACTTAGAATCGTAGCATGACATGACATGTTTACTATTTCTTGTGGATTGTACCCAGTTTGGGATATATTTGACTATTCATGTTATTGGTTGTTTCCTATTTTTTCTAATGTTAATATTGTGTTCTATTGTGTCTTAATATGGTAAAGAGGGTATAGTATCCCTATGTGACCTATTATACCATCGATTATAGTCATCAACATCTAGTGTATGGGGAGTCGTGCTTTAGGTCATGGGAAGACTTGACTCAAGGTATTGATTTAGTGGCATCTGGGTCGAGGCTATTACAAGACTGACATATACATGGTCTGTTACACCAGAAAATACATATACCTTTCAACCAATCATGTATCATATGGTGTAAAATGACAACAACATATATAAAATCATCCAAAGTTATCTCGATCCCCTAAAGGCACATCTACAAGCCATGTTACAAGTCCCAAGTACTTCCACATGTGTTTACCACTATCAGCTAAATAACTTTACAATTATAAGGCATGGTGATAATCATCCTTCCATTATCTTATCCCAACAAGCCCAATATAAATAAATAGCCTCATACATTGTCTATTAGTATCAACTACCACCAAAAGTGGCCTTCTATGGTGATAATATCCTTCATATTGATGGTTAACCCCTTCCTCTATGCCTCTTATTCTATAGAGGCATCTACCCACAATGAGTGTTCAACACCACATCATGGGTTCTAACCTATGTGAACACGACCTAAATATCCCCATAAATCACCTATGGTCAATGGAATCACCAAAAACCTATTCCACATCATTAGTGAACCTCTGTTTCCACCTATGAAGCACGTCACTTTCCTTCAGGAATGGTCAACACCATTTTCTTTATCCAGGAGAACCATGTCACCTCACTTTCAGGGATCAACATCGCCCATAGTCACATAGGATATACCCAACACATTAGTAAATAATAATATCAATTATCAAATCATTGAACAATTATTAATAACTAGTATCATCATTACTAATAAGATAAGGAACCAAATATCACACATTTCATGTCATACAAGGCTTAACTACACCATTTAACACTATATCCTAACCATTGGTATCTACTAGGAACAATAAAAATTCTAATCATTATATTAAAGGTGTCAAACTAGACCACCCCACACATGTAATCTTACCTAATGAGTAGCCTGTTGCGAGGCTCTCATCAAAAAATCTTGAACCCAAGTGAATGTAGTAAAATAGTGGTACTCAGGTTGTCTTCAGAGAGGAATGTGTTTTTAGTGTGTTTTACTCTTATTTTATGGGTTCAGATTCTTTTAACAAAATGAATGAATTTTGTTCATAATGTAAGTGTATTGGTTTAATATTAAATATTTAAAAATAGCAATATAACCTTTGATTATATTCTTTATTACCTGTTAAATCATTATTCCATTTTACTCGTTTTTTCTCTATCTAATCAAATGAAACCTCAACTAATTACCCTCACCTGGTGATTTCTTCTTAAGAAATGAGATATATTGATCACTACATCTACTAATATTACCTATAAAAGTAATTGTATATCTTCTAATACTCTTGGATCATCCCACTTCTGCCCATTTTAGACAATATAGAATTCATAGGTGGCTTATGTGTGAAAAATTGAGAGTGAGAGAAGAAGACATTTAATGAAAAGAACAATTAAAATATTCTATTGTCCAAAGAAATAAAAAACTTCTATAGTGATGAACATAAGATAATAATCAAATATAATTTTAATTCATTAGAAATTTTAAGGTAAATATCCTTGGTTTGAACACTAATGGTCTATTGTTCCATCACTATAGACATTACAATAAAATAAAATAAGAACTCCAATAACATCTCAGCTCGATCATTGGTGACCCCCCTTTCCCATTGAACAATCATGATCTTAAAAAAGTGGTCCCAAGTTCCTCACTCAGTTCACTATATTTATCTACCATGTGAGTAGAATATGCATTCTATTCCTCTTATATTGATTTTTATACCTTAGAAATATTCCTCAAATTTAATTCTCATTACCTTCTTCTTTGATTTTCTCTATATGCGCATCTTAAGGGTAATGGTGGCTTTAGCTAAGTTCATCTTGAATATTTCTCTTAATTTGTATTCTTCCCAAAATTTCCAACTTCCTCTTTAGCTTAATGGATGGCACATGGAACTTTATATCCTTTTCCATGATTTTACTAAACTAGTGAAAGTTGGGTTTGATTTACATTTTCCATTATGGGGGTGTTTTGGATTATATTTCCATAGTGAAGATAAAATTTATATAGCTACCATTATTTGATAATGAAACTTGTGTATCTATTTAGAATTTATTTCAACCTTTACGAAGCTCCATGACCTTTAAACAGCTTGTGTACTATGCTTACTACCCTTACATAATGTCTAGGATGAGGTTTTACTATTATGATAGTGGGTTTGCTACCCTTATGCATGATACTTATAGTTACAGGTATACCCTTACAGTGTGGAAAAGAGGAAATATGGAATGATATAAACTTTTAAAAGTGGAGTCCCATATGTACATAGGTTCTTGTGAAAACTATACTAGAAAAATGAAACTTATGTAGGGTTCCATCACATGTACATTAGTCACTATTAAACCTACACTAGAAGGACTTTGCAAAATTTTAGCCACCATAATGCACATATTCAGGGTAATTGAAAGCTATATAGAGGATGAATGACACATATGTTAGAAAATTCATATGAATGTCATCCCTGGATCACATCTATATTTATAGATATCACACCTACAATGGGAATGAAATCAAATGTACTCTGGCAGTCCTTTTCCATTTTTTAACCTCAAATCTGTCCAAATAAAAATAAAATTTTCAAGTGTAATATTGTTCGAGAATTATATCAAAATGAATTTAAACAATGAAAATCGTATTCGAATTCCTTTAAATCATTAAATTATATAATTCAAAATTAATTTATATATTCTAATTTAAATAAAAAATTAATAAAAACTCTAAAACCATGATTTTTTCTATTTAACCAGTTAATTCCAGATTTTCTAAAAAATATGAATAAATTTCCTAGGTTTTATCTAAATTATAGGGTTAATTTATATTATGTTATGGTTAAAAATTGATAAAAATTAGCTCCCATCACTCCCGCATTCTTACACCATTGTAATCTTCGGTAATACATTGAATTCCATTTATCTAAAAATATTCATCCAATTTATACTTAAATAGACTATCAATATAAGTAAAAGAGTAAATCTTTGTCTATTGTTTTAATTATCATACCTCCTCTACGATTTTAATGCATTTTATAACTTCAGTTCAAGAAGTTTCAGTTACCATTTTTTAAATAGAATAGATCCTTTTGAAATCAAGGTCTTAATAAGTGGAACCTTTCTAAATCCCACTCCCTTGATATTCCTTTTCCAAATATATTTTTCCCACTTCCATGATACTTCATAAATGAAATTCATATAGATCATCTACCCATTATTCATCCAAGTTCTGAATACCTAAAATATTTTCACCCCCTATGTCAGTTAGCACTTATTGAATTTTTCCTAGTCATGATTTGGGAAAAGAACTTATTGGATGGGTGCAGATAAACATAGAACTAAACCATCCCAATATAGTAGGTATATTTTGAGACTAGTTGTAATAGTCAAGGTATGGAAACAATGCATGGGTAACTGGATCTTGAGTCCCTCTAACTCTTATTTTATGGGTAACACAGACACACATGTTTATGTTGAATTAGTAAGACTTTTTGGATTCTCATCATTTTGTTTTAATCGAGTTTATATGATCTATCCAAATGACTTTTATAGAGTCTCTCTAAGGTAATAATCTACCAAAAAGGGTATGTTACCTAATTTTAAGTATAAAATTGTAGTTCTTCATGTTATTATTTTAGTTACACTATGTTCTTCTCCATTTACAACCCTTTTCTCTTGTAATGAAGTAGATTTTCTATGAAAAAAAAAGTTAAATTGACTCAGTAATCATATACTTCATCAATTTAAAAACAAATTAAATCCCTCAACACTAGAATGGAACTCCAGCTTATGCAAGAAAGCATTGAAGTTCTTGTTTTTTCCATCTAAAAACAATAAAAAAATTAAAATAAAATAAAACAAGATGTAGAATTGAAAAAAAGGTTTGAAACTAGATTTTTTCTTACTTGGACTCACTTTATTTTAGGCCAAAATATGTTATAAATGGATAAAGAAAATAAAAATAAATCATTTACATCCTAAATTGCTTGTCCACTCCCCCACACTTATCTTAGGAATAATTATAATTAATTCCAGCATACATTTATCAAGGAATAATAATATTAGAAAGAGATATCTTAGATCAGTGTGAAGGAAAGATAAAATCTAGTTGGTCATTATTCAAAAGAGGTAGGGAGGAGTTTGGACTCCACTATTGGTTCCTTCCAAAAATCTTTATTATATTGTTTCAACTATTACCCATTCACTTTAAATGGTTTTTGGATCCTTTGATTTCAACTACACCAAATAGAAATGTATTAGTTACTACTAAAGGTATATTACACTTGAAATGAAGATTATTGAGCATGTGCTTCATCCCAAAAGAGAGTAATATCACTTTATCTCTAACATGAATGTATTTTTTATAAATCAGTCTATCATAGATAGACTTGGATTTCTGTTCATACTGTGGGGAATTCTGAATAACTTCTCTCCTTATCTCTTCTAGCCCCATAATTTGGAGAATCCTTTACTCCCCATTATTACCAAGCTCTAGGTTAACTCTATTAATAACCTAGTATTAATTATGTTGTATCTTAATGATAAAGTAACAATAATTTCCATAAACAATTCTATAATGGGATACGAATAAGGGGGTTTTGAAAGTAGCATGTATTACCAAAGTCCACTTGAAATGAAGCTTACCAAGCATGAGCTTCATCCTAAAAGATAGTAATAGCACTTTATCTTTAACATGAATTTATTTTTTCTGAATCAATCTATCATGGATATATATGGATTTCTCTTCATACAGTGGGGAATTCTGAAAAGCTTCTCTCTTTAGCTCTTCTAGTCCCATAATTTGGAGAATCTTTTTCTCCCTATTCTTTCCATTCTCCAGGTTAAATCTCTTAAAAACCTAGTAAGAATTGTGTTGTAGCTCAATGATACAGTGATAATAATTTCCATAAAAAAATCTATAAGGGGATATTCATAAGGGGGTCTTTAAAGTAACCTGTATTCCCAAGGTGCATCTTCAATATTTCTACTCTAATCCTTTCATTTAGGTTCCACTATCTCTTACCGAATTATTTTTATATATTTTTTAAAGACCTAAGATTTATCATTTATTTATGGGTTGTAACACTATTAGATTTTAATATATTATTACCTTTAAATGAGTCAAATGTATTGTATATATTTCTCTATAAACAATACTGAACTAAAATGAAACCACGTAATATTTAGATAAAATATAAATATTTAATTATGACAAAAAAACTAGCCATTGAATTAGTGGGAATGAATATGAGTAACCTATTTATGAAATATATGTATAAAGAAAATAAATAAAATTTTAATATTAATTAATTCAATTAGTTTTCCTAAAATGACTACTAAGATCATTTATTATTTAGGAAAGTGTTTTTCTAAAAACATTCTTATCATGTGATATCATTTTCTATTTTAAGAATATATTAATGGAGGTAAATTATGTTTTATATTAATAATTGGTCATCACCAATTTATTTGGTAAATTATATGACATAATAATAATAACAGCTAATATTTTGAAAATGTCATTTTCTAATAAAAACAGCCTTTCATTATATTTTATAATTTTATTCAGATATTGAATTTATAAATTTTAGAATTTAAATTTTACAATATTAAATTAATTTTTAGTTTTATAATAAAAATATTATCTTAATATGAATTTTTGGTAATTTTCTAAAATACTTGGTTTTTTGGTGAATAGTAAAAAATGATGATTTTGCTAAAACAATGTTATTTTTATGAAATTATAATAATAAAATAATGAATTAAATGTTTTTAAAACCTTTTTATAAAAAATATATATCTATAAATAAATTAAATCATTTAAAATTATTGTTTTTTATAAAACTTGGAAACATAAGTAATATTTTACTCTAAAAATTGTTTATATTCACTTATAGTAAAAAAAACTTTTCATCGCCTATAGAAATTACATATATATATATATATAAATAGATTTAATATTTTAAATCAACATAACCATATTTTTTAATAATGTTAATATCAATTTTGAGCATAAAATTATTATTACTAAAACTAAAGTTAATAACCATGATAATGGTAAAACTGTTATTTTCAAATAATTGTATTATTAATATTGTGAAAATTTTATCTAATAAATTAAATTAATATAATTTAAGTGATGAATATATTATTGTGTTTGAGCACATATATAATTATATTAACATGCATTTAACTGGTAACCAATGAAAAATAAGATAAAGGAAAGATAATTGTTAAAACACCATTTTCCTACAAAAAAACCGCTTTTATTTATATAAAATGTTTTAATTTAGAAGTTAATTTTATATTATTTAAAAATTTAATTAGTTTAAATTTATTAAATTTATCTTAATCACACCCAAATTTTGTAAGAGGGGTTATTTTATATTTTTTTAAAATCATAAATTACTTAGTTAAAAACTAGTTACCAAGGAAAAAAGGAACCTAAGAAAAAATAACATACAACATGTTTGAAAAGTGTTTGGACATTATTTTTTGGTATTTTATAAACCCAATATCACCCCTAACGATATTATTTCTAACTTTTGGAGTTTTTTTCCCTTGAATAGTGTAATAGTATCATTGAAAATTAATGGGTGTTCTCAAAAGTTCCATTTTCTTCACTTATAAAAGGGGACACTTCCACTCCTTCTTTCCACACCCATTCCTTATAATTAATTCCTAAAACTATTAAATTTATATACTCATATAATCCTCTCTTAATTTCATAATCCTTTAGTCTCAATTAGGTAGCCTAAGCTCCTTATTTCCAAGGATACTTTCAAGAGAATGTCCAAAGTCTCATTTGAGAATTATGTACTCCTTAACATTTTGTTCTTAATATTTCTCTTCCAAACATATACTTACCCTAGAAACATGATAACATTAGTATAATTATTATACATATTTTTTATTATATTAATTTAACAACCTTTTTTATTCATTCCCATCTATTTAGTAAAAGAAAAGGGTGTTAATTGTGTGTTGTCACCTCCATGAAGTATCACTTTCTTTTTTTCATCTTGATTTTATTTTTTTATACAAAAAACATAAAATATTATTCAAAAACTTAAAAAAATAAAATTAAAATCATTATTATTCTATTATAATTATATTATACATTTTCATAACCATACTCAGCCATTAAGATATAGCATGTTCATGTTTAGGTCGGTTTAACCACGTACTCGAATAATGTCATAAAACCCTATCACAAATGACTATAGGTACTTAAATAATATTATTATTATTATTTAAAAAAAATTGGAATGTTTATATTAATTATTTAACTTATTATTAAAGTATCACCTTCAATTGTTAAAATCACCGAAATAAGCTGAGGCCAATTCAATTTTCATGCAAACATAAGAAAAAACTTTAAAATAAATAAATAGAATATGATAATAAATGGTTAATAATAAATTAAATATATAATAATAAGTTTATTAATAAGGTATTTAATATACTTAAATTTATTATTCATGAAGTTTGGTGCATGCACAAAATGAATCTGGAACAAGGTAAGGGTTTTCATCTCAAATTCCTCTCTTTGAGACATGTTTGGTATTATGCACCTAATTTATTTTATGGGGTGTGTATACTACATATTTGATATATAATATAATAAAATATATTTTAATAATTTTATTTTAAGTTCAATTATAATCCCACCCTTTCAAGTGGATTTAGTTAAAATGTTACTCAATCCACAAGGATTATTTGTCTCAATCATTAATTCCTTGAGACGTGTTTATGTTATGCACCATGTTTTCATTTTAATGGTGTATTCACTACACATGGATTTATATTTATCATATATTTTTTTTATCCATGTGAAATAATAATACAAATAAGTTACTTTTCATAAAATATCTTTTCCTCAATTGTTACCCTAGTTGTAAAGCTTTTTGGTAACTCGATTTTCATTCACTGAGTTATAATCATCCTATTTTGACATAAAAGTTAGGTATATTATACAAAATTATTATATTATGTGGTATTATATTTTTATATGAATTTATATTTCTAACACATGATGCACCTTTTAAAAATATTTCTTACTTCAGGGAGTATGTTGCTCGTAAGGGATATTGATAACCCAAGTCACTTTTCCTTGAGTTATATTATTTCTTCATGAGCTTTTATTTTTCAATTATTAGGTTCTACCACCATAATATTTTATTATATGTTATTTTATAATCCTATTTGGGAAAATTAATTTTTAATACAAATAAGGTTTTAGTACTCTTTTTACAATGTGGGTTTTTAGCAATGGTAATTTCAAAGTATTAAATGTACCTTTCATAATCAAATATTTTATCTTTGGATCCAAATTTTCTATAGAAAAATTTATGTATTTTAAAGGATCCATTATTATATATTTTAAAAAAATAAGGGTTTCAAAATATTTCACATTACATTTTCAAAAGTTACCTTTGAAAGCGATATGTAAATTTATATTTTACATTAATGTTAATAAAAATTCCAAAATATCTTTTAAGTTTTCACTTCTATTTACCTTATCATTTTAAAAATTATTTACCCTAATAGGGTATATGTTTCATGATTTATCTTATACTATACATTTATCATTTGGGGGGTTGAACTGACAGTATCAAACAATTCAATCATTGATCTCTTCTTTTACGATATCGCTTGAAGCATTCTTTTTGCAAGGGTATTTTTCATTTATGTCAATACCCTTCTATGTTTCCTTTATTTCACTAGAGATGTGTTATTTTTAAACCATACACATTTTATCCTTGGATTTTTTATGATCATGTCATTTCATCATTGACTTAACTGTATACTCATTACCCAATGCAATGTGAACATCTCAATTTACAAAATTTAGATTGGAGGATGTTCACCTAGAAAGAATAGTTATTTATTGGTTGGGTAAGTATTAAAATTCTTGATGATTATTGAATAATAAAGTAGGATGATTTTTATTGATATTTTTTATTTTTTATTATACAAATATCCATTTTTTTATTTAGCTATAGCTTCCTTAGGGAATGGCATGAAATTTATTGTTGACTCTTATGATGAATGCATTGGACTTAATCAAGTAATACATGGGGATTATAAGTATATAGACCCTTGATGAATCAATAGGTCTCATGAGATAAAAAATCATGGTTTTTGGTTTATATCTCTTCCCATATCAGTATAGTGTATTGTCATAAGGCACTAACAACATGTTTTGATGTTCAGAATTATGCATTTCATTAGTATGAGATTAGTAATTATTGTTATCTGTGTTTTAATTTATTATCATGAATATATAATGCTCTCAATTTCCATTTATTATGGAATTATGATGATTATTTACTCCTACCATAACATTTATTCCATGTTTATGTTATGATTTAATTAGTTATATATTTTCCCTTATTGAGATTTTGAGCTCACCCCTTCTTATGTTTTCATTTCCCTAGGTTATAAAGAAAAGTATGACACATGATATATCTAATAGGATATATTATGTGGATAATTTTTTGGAGATATTAAAGACCTTTTATGGATTAAGTAGTTACATATAGTGGGAATATTTCCTTTAGTTGATCTAGGATCATAGGTTTGGGGCACTATAGTTGGTATTAGAGTAGAATTTAGATAACTTTAGAGATTATGATGTTTTTTTAGGATAATTTAAGGGTTAATAAGTTAGAATTGATTATAATTTCAAAGTTATATATAACACTTTGTGATATTATATTATTTAACAATAAGTTAACAATGCACTTTTTATTTGGGTATTAGGATAAGATAACTTTAGTGAAAACCCTAAGGATAAATCTAAGTGAGACTTCTATGTACAGGATAGCATCCTAAAGTTTTGTTAAAGTAGATATTTCATGTTTCTCCTTGAAATTATATAATTGTTTTATACTAAAATTATATATAGGATTTTTAATATATGTTCCTTTGGGTAATAACCTCAAAAAGGGTAGACTTGGTATTAACATGATCATCACATGGTGCATGAAAAAAAGGTTTAACTACACACCTGGTTGGACACTCCTGGGGGATATGATTTGGTTGATTCACTTTCTATTTATGAACAATTATGATGGATTTGAATATTTTTATGTTATATAGTCTAATAGTAAAGTGATCATGGATAACATATATTTAAACGTATAGATTCATTAAGGTACATAATAATTAATATGTTCTTTTCTGGATAAGAGATAAGTTAGACATTGAGAGCATAGATTTAAATGACTTTTAGGTGTATAATATTTTAATTAATTTTCTTGGTAATTTGGTATCTCTATTTTGAGTATTATACTAATAATTATAAGATAACCCAACTCAAATTAACCTAGGTTAAACCAATAATGATATAGGTTAAACAGAGGGTGATATAGGTTGAACATAGTCTGATACAAGTTGAGTTATAAGAACTATAAGATAACATGATATTGTTATAAAGTGATGCATCTTGAAGTTAAAATTTCCTATAGTTATTTATAATAATTCTTGTATGATGATTGGAACTCATTTTAACTCTTTTTATTTTAGTAATGAATGGATCCTGAAGGAACCAATTGATGTCATGGATAATACAAAAAATGTCCTAATGAACAACCTAATAGGTTAAGGGTTGGAGTGATAAATCTTATGATTATGACACATTAGGTATCAAGAATTCTGATTAACAATGTGAACATAGTTTAAATCCCAAACACACCAAATATTATAAGGATCGAATCTCATATAAATTTGGGTGATAAAGATGATGAACAAAAGAATATTCAATTTCTTACATGTCAAAAAATATGGGAAAATCACTAAAGAAAATGTATTCAATGAAATAGAAGATTTTTTATGCGTGGAAAAGTAGGAAATAGAGTAACTATGATTCTGGTTAACATAATGGATAAAAAATTTGTTTCTTAGTCATACCTAATATATTAAGTTAGACTCCACATTCAAAAATATATCTTGAGTTATAGATACCCTTGAATGTTTTTTTATGTATGTGATAATTAAAATTGTGAGGATGAAATTTATTTAAGGAGGAAGAATGTAACACCCTGATATTTTAATATACGATTACCTTTAAATGATCTAAATGTGTTCAATATCTTATTCCATAGGTAATTCCAAACTAAAAAACATGATATATTTAGATAAAATATAAATATTTAAGTATAACCGTTAATATATAGCCATTGAATTAGAAGGAATGAATAGAAGTAACCTTTTTATGAAATATATGTATAAATAAAATAAATTCTACTTTTAATATGAATTAAATTAAATTAGCTTACCTAAAATGACTAATAAGATCATTTATTGTTTAGGAATATATTTTTTTTTTAAATTACCATTTATGATATATGGATTTCTAATTCAAGAAACTTATGATTAATGATGATAAATTATTTTTTATATTAATAATTGGATAACATAAACTTAGTTGGTAAATTATATTACATAATATTAATAACAATTAATATTTGAAAATGTCATTTTCCAATAAAAATCATTTTCCATTATATTTTATGATTTTATTCAAAAAATAAAAATTTATAGTTTTTAGAATTTTAATTTTAAAATATGAAAATATTTTTTGGATTTATAATTATAATATTATATTCAGATATATTTTTGGGATTATTCTAAAATAATTATTTTTTATGTGACTAGTGAAAAAAATACCGATTTTGCTAAAAACGGTCACTATTATGATATTATCATAATACAAGAATGAGTTAAGTGTTTTTGAAACTTTTTTATATAAAATATATATTTAAAAGTAAACTAATTCATTTAAAATTACTATTTTTTTATAAAACCCAAGTATATCATTTTGGAAACATAAGTAATAATTTATTCTAAAAACTGCTTTTTCATTCACTAATATTAAGAATTAATTTTAATCACTTATATAAATTAAATATATAAAAAAAATATATTAACATGATAATATTATATAATGAGTTAGATTTAAATTTTGGGAATAAATTCATGATTTATGAGATTAAATTTAATGACCGTGATAATTGTAAAATTGTTATTTTCAAAGAATTTTTTTATTAATATTATGAAATTTTATCTAATAAATTAAATTAATATATTTTAAATTATGAATATATTATTATGTTTAAACACATATATAATTATATTAATACAAATTTAATTGGTAACCAATTCTAAATAATATTAAGGTCACGTGATAGTTAAAATGCCATTTTTATATAAAAACGATTTTTCTATATATAAAATTGTTTAATTTAGAAGTTAAGTTTTTGTTATTTATAAATTGAATTGGTTAAATAGATATTAAATCTGGGTTTATAAAATCTAAATTTTTTAATATGGGTTAAAACATAAATTGCTTAGTTAAAAACTAGTTACCAAGATAAAATAAAAAAATGGTAAAAGTAAAAACCTAAGAAAAAATGACATCCAACATGTTTAAAACATGTGTGAAAATAATATTTTGAGGATTTATATTCTAAATATTACCCCAAAATCCATTATTTATATTTTTTGAGTCTTTGAATCTCAAATAGTGTAATTATATTATTGAAAATTAAAGTGTGTTCTCAAAAGTTCTATTTTCTTCACTTATAAAAAGGGAAACTTACACACATTAATTCCACACCAATTACTTTAAATTACTTCCTTAAACTCTTAAATTTTTCTTATAATATAATCATATATCTATTTTATAATCCTATAGTCTCAATTATTTATCCTAATCCCTTCATTTCCAAGGATACTTTTAAGAGAAAGTTAAAAATATCAAAGTGAGTATTACGCAATCCTTAACATTTTCTTCTTAATATTTATCTTAAAAATATATCCTTAATATAGTAATATTATAAACTTAGTATCATTATTATACTTATATTTTATTATATTAATGAAACAACCTATATTTATTCATTTCCATCCACTTATAAAAAAAAGGACGTTAATAGTGCATTATACGGACTATCATCTCCACTAAGTAACGTTTTTTGTTTTTCATATTGATTTTTTTCATAAACAATAATTAAAATATGATTAAGAAACTTAAAATAATCTAAATAAAATAATTATTATTCTTTTATAATGATATTATATACTTCCTTAATTATACTCACACATTGAGATGTTGCATGTTCATGTTTGGGTCGATTTAACCACCTACTTGAATAATTCTATAAAACTATATCATGTATGACTATGGGAAATTAAAAAATAATATTATTATAATTTAATAATAAATTAGATATTTATTTCTGGTTCTGGAATGGTAATATTATTTAAATTATTATTAAAACATCGCTTTGGATTGCTAAAATCGCCAAAATAAGCCTACACCAATTCAATTTTCATGCAAACATAAGAAAAAACTATGTAATAAATAAATAGTATATGATAATAAATGGTCCATATTAAATTAAATATATAATAATAATTTTCATAATAAGGTATCTAGTAAACATAATTTAATTATTCAGGAATTTAGGCACATGCGCAGAATGAATCTAGAACAAGGTAAGGGTTTTCATCTCAAATTCCTCTCTTTGAGACATGTTTGGTATTATGCACCTAATGTAATTTATGTGGTGTATATAATACCTATTTGATATATCATATAATTAATTATATTTTAATAATGTTATTTAAATTTCAGTTATAATCCCACCCTATTAAGGGGTTTTAATTAAAACGTTACAAAATCCACAAGGGTTCTTTGTCTCAAACTTTAATTCCTTGAAAAATGTTTATGTTATACACCATGTTTTCATTTTAATGGTGTATTCACTACCCATGTATGTATATTTATCATATATTTTTTTATTCATGGTAAATACTAATCCAAATAATTTCTTTTTCATCAAATGGATTTAGCTCAATTATTACCCCAATTGTAAATATTTTTGGAAACACAATTTTCATTCATTGGGTTATGATCATCCTATTGGAATTAAAAGTTGGGTACAATCAACCAATTGATTATATTATTTGGTATTCAATTTATTTTGTGTTAATTTACATTTACATCACATAATACACCTTTTTGAAATACTTTTTACTTCAAAGAGTGTGTTGCTCATAATAGATATTGATAACTCAATTCACTTTTCCTTCAGTTATATTATTTCATCACGAACTTCTTTTTTCCGTGCTTAGGATCTCCCTAAATAATATTTTATTATATGTTATTTAATGTTCTATTTGATAAAATAAATTTTTAATAGAAATATATATATTCTAAAGGCTATATTATTGGTTATTATATTTAAAAATAATGGTTTTCAAAATATTTCACTTCACCTTATCAAAATGTTACCTTTGAAAGTGATATGTAAATTTTTATTTTACATAAATATTAAAAAAATTCTAAAATATCTTTTAATATTTTTATTCCATTAACCTTGTCATTTCAAAAAGGATTTACTGTGATGGGTTTTATGTTTCATTATTTATCTCTAATATATATTATCATTTGGGGGAATAAACTCACGATATCAAGCAATTCAATTATTGATCTATTATTTTGTGATATTTTTTGAAGAATTATTTTTGTGAGGATGTTTTAATTTATGTAAAAACCCTTATATATTTTCTTTGTTTCATTGGGGATATGTTATTTTGAAAAAATCTATATCATTTCCTTGGATGGATTATGATCATGTTATTCTAGCATTATCTTAATCGTATATTGATTACCCTATATGGTGTGAACATCTCATTTTATAATATTATGATTGGAGGATATTCACCTAAAAAAATTATGTATTGCCTAGGTAATTATTTAAATTCTTGATGATTATTGACTACCAACATAGATTTATTATATATTGATATTCTATGTTTTTCATTATATAGATTGCCATGTTTTTATTCAGCCATAGGTTCCTTAGGGAATAACATGAAATGTCTTATTGACTCTTATTGTGAATAAATTGGACTTAATTACATGATGGGTGGAGCCTATAATTATATATCTCATTAATGAATTGATATGTATCATGAAACAAAACAACTTGGGTTTTGGTGTATATGTCTCCCCATATCAGTATGGTGCCTTGGCATAGGGCCTCAAAAGCTTTTTTTGATGTTTGATATTATGTATCCCATGAGTATGATATCAATAATTTTTATTTTACATTATTTTATTTATTTTCATGGATATGGAATGATCTTAGTTTCAGTTGATTATAGAATTGTGATGATTACATTCATTCCATTATATTTATGTCATGATTTCCTTAATTATATATTTTCCCTTACTGAGATTTTGAGCCCACCCCTTCTTATATTTCCATTTCCATAGGTCATAAAGAAAATAATTACATCTAATATGTCTAGTAGGATATCTTTTGTAAAGAATTTATGGTATATATTGAATAATTGTTATGGATTAAGTAGTTTTTTATAGTGGAAAAAAGTATCCTTCAGCTGAGAAGGATATGGGCTTTATTAGTTTATGTTTTGTACTAATTCTATATATATTTAAAATTAAAAGGTATTGGAAATTTATGTAATGAAATATTTTATTTAATTAATATAATAATGTTATAATTATGTTTGAGAATCTACAGTTGGTATCGAAGACAATATGTAAAGTATGTTTTGTAGGCACTAGATCCAGGAGCTGGTCTAGGGTGCTACATGGGTAGTATACAGTTCAGGGCTTGTGGTGAACTCCATATTTCTTCATTAGGGATTCCATTTTCTTGTAATATAAGTGCATTCATTGGTCACTTATTATTTCTTAAGTCAATCTAAACCTAAAAAAATTATTTTATCCAAGAAATTTAATCATAGATTTTGCATCATCGGTTTGTATTGTTTTTTCTTCAATTCACTAAGAAACATAATATACTACTAACAGAATATATTAAAATCTAAAATAGATAGTAAATAGACCCATGAAATTTAATCTCCAAACATTAAATATTTTTTAATAAATTAATGTTTTTTGGGTCATTTCTTACCTTTTATAAAATCAATCAATAAATTAATTATTTAGACATGTATTATAGAAATTATATGAGTCATTAAAATTTGAGAGCCAAAATAATCCAACTTATAAAAATTTTATGTATTTTTTTTTTTGAGGTATAAAATATTATCCACATGTAAGTGTATGAGAACTCTGATTCCTGATCAAACCAGGATATGTAGGATGCCTACCTAAAGGACCGAGCTCCAAAGGGTGCCCAACCAATAGGGTTCACCCAATCATGTCTTCTTCAATGGGTATCTCCCATGCATAATCCCCACACATTCTGAACTACAAGAACTTTGATTCCTAATCAAACTAGGATATGTAGGATGCCTACCTGAAGGCCTGAGCTCAAAAGGGTTCCCATCCAAAAGGGTTCACCCAATCATCTCCTCTTCAATGGGAAGCTCCCATGCATAAGCCCCACACAAATCTGAACTGTGTGGGTTCTGATTCCTCTCTTGAGGATACGTAGGAAACACATATCAAGGGTCTAATCTCAACATCAAATCTACTTCTATCCCCCATGGATGACGATAAACTTCATAGCACCTTATTGTATGACTCAAGTTAGAAGTACCTCTGTAGCATCAAACATATGCATGCCTACGACGACCTTGCAAACCAAGGGTAGCCTGTGGACACACTCTACAGGAATGAAACAAGGATTCATGAATATTTTAACACGACTTAAATCTATAAGAGAGTCTCGAAATAGGAAATAATTATCCCCCAGAAATGTGTGGTGAGCCTGACTTCTCATCCTCTCGACCAATGGAGTCCTCAAGTGTCTTGGCTAAATCATCAATCAACAAGCGCATGCCTTTGTAAATAAGGTCCATGAATCATTGATACCAGGTTCTTTGGGTGTTTTTGGATCCACGAATAAACCCATTGGAGACCATCCAAGGAAGTTATATCTAAGGAGGACTGATTGCAGAAGTACTTGACCCCACACAATCAGCCTCTAGGATCGACTGATTGTGGCATCTCCTTCGCAATAAAAAAGGGGTTAATTTCCCAGTCCTCATGGGGTTAATACAACATTATTCTAAAGGATAATGATGCAGAACAGTTAGAAACAAAAGAAATAGTGAATTTGATAAGAAACTGTCTCCGGAAAGAGGGATGGGTGATGATCCTTGTCGGACCATTTCACCATCACCTGAAATCCGCTTCCTCAGAGGCAGAACAAAAATGGCGAACCTGATGTGAATCCTTAACCAAGGTGGAGGTTCTACCCCAATGATAATAGACAAAAGTACATTGCACATCGGCCCATTTTAGTCGCCCTGGTATGCATTAAATGCGCCACCTTGGAGGTGAAACAAAAATTTTGAACCTGATGTGAATCCTTAACCAAGATGGCGGTCTTACCCAACTCAATCCCCTTCTCCAGACAACAAAAAAAAAGAGGGGAAGGGGGCCAAGAAATATCTTCATATATGAATGTGTTTAAAATAATTCGTCTTTGATGAGGTTTCATGGTTTGTATGTCATATATGTATATCATAGGTTCTCGTAGATAAAACTTCGATCCAAATGAAATCCTAAAGACCAATGTGGACACACGCTTCAGTGATCCCATATGTGTCTGGGGCCCCAATGAAGAGTGGGACCCCTTCGCCTACCCCGCGTCTTTAATGTTGTGAATCCAACACGCTGATCAAAGAGTACCACCGAAATGGTACTCTCCCCACACTGGAGGCCGTGAGACAATCCCTCCTGTCTAAAATGGTCTATCAGTAGCCTCCTCAGCCATGGCTGGAACCCCAGCACAAGGCGGCCCCAGTGGTCATCTCAAACTGTTTCGAGAGCCTATCCCTAGAAACTGACAATGAGTACCTCCCTTACCTTAGGTAGGTAGATGAAGTTGATGCTAATAACTTCATCTCAGCTGCACAGGGGTCCTACTCACATGCCCCCACCAAAGAACATCATTGCTGACAACAGATGACCAAACATCCTCCCATCGAAGAGGACCTTATGTTGAGGGAACTTGCTAAAGTCCAGGAGTCCTGGGCCCCTCAAGCTGCCCACCAAGGGTGGAAAATATATAATATGAAATGTGTTATCATCCTAGTTCCTGAGGATAAAATCTATCATACTAACACGGAAGCATTCAACGGGTAAACATACGACTCTATCCCCTACACTCACTCCCACCATAGAAATAGGGCGGCACAATATGAGAACATTCACATTCCTTCTAGTGCTCACCGGTCCTTCCATGCAGACATATCAACAAACTACAAGAAAATACAGACATCTACCAGTACACAACAATCCTGTCAACCAAATAGGGTGGAAAACAGCTATACGCGGGCATAAATACCTACTGACACATTACAAACCTACCATGTAAATAGGGAAGAAACTGGCTATGTGCAGGCACAAATACCTTCTGATGCATATCAAGCCCGCCATCTAAATTGGGTGGTAAGAAAATATGAGCAGAGTCAAATTCTTGTGGATGCATACAAAGCCCGTGAGACAAATACAATAGCAAGAGAGCAGATGAAAATCCTCGCTCATGAATATAAAGACCACCAATAAAATATGGTGGCAACCGGAGAAGAAAACTGGTAGAAAAATTGTTCCTCTTTCCCAACACAGGAGAACTTCCAGTATCTAATGGCAACTCATGGAGGACCGGAGTAGGAAAAAATTCCTACTCTAACATCCGAATGGGCCTTCATATCCATTCCATCCAAAGATGTATCTCATCACATCCTAGAAAAGATGTAGGATCATACATCGATCCCAGACTATATCATCCAAACATGTCAATACATTATTGCATCGGTGGAAAAGGTGAGAAATCGGGCCCACGACCTGGTTTCCTCGAACGGAATGACTCACTCACAAAATTATTTAGTCACTCTGGAGTAGTTATGCATCCCTAATCTAGTCCATGAGGGTTGATGGAAATATCCTACAATATACAGAAAATCAAATCGAGAAAAAACTACCCATTCTAATTGGGGGGCGCTGGTCCAACGTGGTGGCTGCTCTAGGGTAGGCATATATCCCTGCCAAAACTCAAGATGATTGTCATCATATCATGAAGACATCACGGGATCCAACAAGATATAGTCCCATATATGAAGGCCATTACCAATAGTAGATTCCCCCGGTTACCTACAAGAGAGCACTCAAAAATGAAATGCGCCAAAAGTAAAGAGAAAATGAAGAACACATACATGATCCTGATTTTTCGGGAGCTGGGGTTCTTGACACCCTCAAACATATATCAATGAAATCTCAAGACCATGTCAGTACATTACCAAATTATGGAAGTGGTAGTAGCAGTTGAGAAGTTCCACCCCGCAATATCACTACCAACTTCTATAAAGGTCCGCCACAAAGCACCCATGGGGGTTCACTCCATGGGTCAGGAATGATCGATCATGAGGGCCTATCTCCCAATGCGGGTCAGGGTAGCCCTCCCCTCAACCTAAAGATCAGAAGGCAAGAAGGTCCTCTCCTTGTTGTCATCCTCCCTGATGGTCCTCCCTAGGGTATACTCTATAGATATACTTCTCCCTGCAGTCAGACATCAAGTCATGATGGTAGTCCTCACCATAATGACAGTCATTATGAATGCCCTCCCTACAATGGCAGTTGTTGTGAAGGTCCTCCCCTCAGCAATGTCAAGCGACGAGAAGTCCATCCCCTCATTACATTACATCATGAATTCCCTCCTCAGGATGTGCACTGTAGAAATTCTCCCTGTAGCCAGGTATCAATTCATGATGGTAGCCCTTTCCATAATGATAGTCATTGTAAAGGCCCTCCCCACAATGGCAGTTGTTGTGAAGGTCCTCCCCTCAGCGACATCAAGTAGCAAGAAGTTCCTCCCCTCACTGTAGCCCGCCCTGAAGGTCCTCCCCAAGGTATATGCCATAAATACATTTCCCACGATCGATCATCAAGTTGCAATGGTAACCCTCCCCATTACAGCAGCAATTGTGGAGGCCCTCCCCATAATCAAAATCCGTACTGGAAAGAAGGTCATCCCCTTTCCAGAACAAATATGAGAAATCCTTCCTATGCTGAGGCACTTGGAAAGATGGAGTCAGACAGATTGGGTGCTCTGTCTATAACAAGTGATATTCTTTCTCAGCCAGAGGATTTCTTGAGGCCACGCTCATTTTCTGAGCCACCCCTACACAATCCACAAATAAATAAGGCTCCTTCCAGCCTGGTTTATTTGAAAAAAATTATTAAGAAGCAGTCGAGAAGTTCATATCAAGTAGAGGAGCTTCCGAAAGAACAACAACAAGATATTTTTCTTGTGAAAAGACAGCTGGATAAGGATAATATACCATTAATTTATTGGCCTACGCCCACTTCTCACTTCGACATACCAGGAGAGTTTTCTGGGGAATGCGCGTATTACATTCACCTCAATATATGGACAACCCTACGCCAGTTGAAAGAAAATTCCATGCCCTATAAAGGGTATGCAGACCATGTCAACACATTAGGGGAGCTTTGCCATCTAATCGACCTAGAATTCCTCTCGTCCGCACGACATCCAAAATCAGAAAGGTGAAATAAAAACCTTGAACTAGATTGCCTCCATGCACTGCATAAGTTGCGTCACCTCATTGGAAATTCCCCATCTAGAGTTCACATTTGGGTATGGGGAGAACATGAATCTCTACACTTCACCCCACATCCCGTCCAGCAAATTCCATTGGAAATGACATCCTGCAATGTCATCACCTAAAGGCAGTAATAAAATGAAACCCCTGCTCAAGAAATATGAGATACTCAACAAAAAATCGGCATGGAGTAAGTCTCAAAAGAATTAGAGATGAAGAGATCAATCCATTGAAAATATTATGATTCAGGAAACCAAGAACATCCAGTAGGCTTTCTGCCTGAGAGAAGCCAACCAGTAAGCAACGATCATGTCTCCAAAACACCATAGACTCTATGAATGCCCAATTCTATACTAGTCTCACACCCACGCAAGAGTACGTGAAATTGAAAAGGTGGAAATTGTTGTGTCTTCTACCACAATGTGGGAACAACCACATCCCATAGGGTTGGGGAATTTTTAAATCAAAATTCCCCCATAAGACCAACAAATCTAGGTCGTAGCGCATCGACGGAAGAATGGAAACAACCCCAGCTGTAGGGATGGAGGAATTTTTACCTCAAGTCCCCACACAGCATATGTATGTCTTCTACCATCTAGGAAGAATGATGTACATAGGAGTCACTCATTCCACCCCATCTCATGGTTTGCACCCTCCGAGACAAAGGCGCGTTACAAGGCCAGACCAAGGCTCCCTTAGGGTTAATCTTCGCTAAGAAACTTGAATAATACTGCAGAATGGAAGAAAAAAGTCAAAAAAAGGACGTAGAAATCCTTCCTACCATTCAGAACTGGGTACACCACCCCCAAAGTGGTATGCCTTAGTGAACGTGGTAAACATAAACTCCATGGATCTCACAGGAAATGGCGCAGAGGGAGAGGATGCAAAGGAAGATGGTTCCCTCCCAGAGGCATCCCACACTGATCCTAATGGTGTACATACCTGGAACCAGAGAGTGGTACTAAATCTAGGTTCCCCCCTCAGTCAATCCAACATTACCTCCCGCATGAAACCCAAACAAGGAGAAGAATAAATCCAAGGTTTTCTATGGCCCGCATTCTCCTCCCCATGGAAATGCATCCCTCACTCTTGAGGAAAGGTTTTCCAAGAAGGAGGAAGAAACGAAAGAGCTCAGGTGAATTAATGTCGAGCTATGTCGAGGGAGTTATCTTTCCAGGTGTGTTCCCCCTATGGAATGTCAGCAAGTTCTCCCAGAATAGGTACCTTTTCTACAAGCACTCTTCCTGATGAATGAATCCAAGCTCTAAGGTCCATCCAATATAGCATCAGGACTAGAAACCTACTTAAAACCGGACCCATAAGGACATAAAGTCATCCCCTTGCTGGTAAGGTAGCTGGTATATATTTAGGTAAACCCAAAAATGATACCCTCGGCTGGGTACCCACCCCATATTCCAGTAGCACCAGCATGCCCAGTCATGGCCACTACTACAACAGCCCAAGCTCAGGCCAGACAGAATATGCATCAAGGGCTCCTGAATACCATCGATCAACTAATGGCTTGACTAGAATCTATGGAGGGGAGGCGTGCTCCGATACATCCAGAGTGGAAACCCTACCCTTATTGGGTAAGTAATGTTCTGCCACCACCAAACTTCAAGAACCCCATATTCCTAGTGTTCAATGGATCAGGGGATCCCAAAAAACATTTAATGCACTATTACTATTATTGTGACCCCATTATGGACACTCTAGAGTAGTAAGAATCAGTAACACTCAGGTGCTTCGTAAAAACCCTACAGGGCTCGGATTTCGTATAGTATACTAGCCTGCCAGCCAATTCAATCACAAGCTGGGAGGACCTCCAGTGACAGTTTCTCTTCTAATTCAATTTGACGCTGCCTAAGACAAAGGTTAGTGATCTCATGAACTGAAAATAGCAAGAGAAAAAAAGAGTCTCATACTTCATTACCAGATGGAAAGTCCTGAATTATTCCTTGAACCAGCTTCTCCCCCAGGATGAAATACTCGCCATGTGCATCGATAACCTTCGAGATGAATTGAGAACACCACTCATTTTAGTGAAGTATACAAGTGGGTTTAGATATTTCTCTACCATTTCCCAAAGAATAGAATACTTCTTTCAATGGACCAACATTAAGTCCTGAGTGGCCCCATCAGCCCCTGGAAAAATAATGGGAAAAGATAAAGCAATTTCGGTCACGCTTAAGCCACCCCTGGCATCGGATCTAGTTACAAGGCCCCCACCGAACAGTGTAGGACCCCCTAGATTCCAAAATCCACCCCCACCTTGGAAAGACGATCAACGAGGTGCTAAAAGAAATCAGTTCGAAGAACGAAGAAATAAAGTTTTCTCATTCTGAGATGATCAGGTCTATGGTTATTTTATAGTCTCTATGAATTGCGACTTGCTCTGGGTACCATAGCCAAAGCAATCCGATGAAGTGGGTCTCAATGACCATCCAAATTATTTTCCCTATCACTGAATATTGGGACTAACCATCTAGGAATGCTTTATTTTCAAGGATCTCCTACAAAAGATGGTGTATTCTGGTAAAGTCAAGTTGGGCCCACCACCAACACAGGTAGCGTATGTTTCCACCTCAAACTCAAGAGAGGAAGATGAATGGAAAATAGTTGCCAGTAAAAAGGAGAATTTTTTTTACAATTAGATGACTGAGAAAATGGTCAATGAAGTTTATGGCATCCTCCATTCATAGTTGAAACAACCAAATATGTTCCCAAAAGCTCTCAATACAACACATCCATCCTCCTCGTCCCTATCGTCCTGTAAAGGCCAAAAGGGAAGAAAATAGGAGGAAGAATATGGGATGACACCAAAGCTGAATTCAGTGTTTACACTTTCGGACTTCATACCAGCAGCCTTGGAACAATGGCCACTACCCTTCCAAATGGTACAACGGGCACCACCCCACCAAAATGGTATTATGGGAACCTCCCAGCCAAATGGAACCGTTATAAGGATACAGTCAGACAGAAACAGTTTCGGATCAAGAATTGATCTTCGGCTCCATTAATTTCATTCACTTGATGTACCCCTTCTTGGATGTAGACTATGTACATGAACTTTCATTCCTCACACCCAACCGGAGAGCCAGAGTAAGAGGCCACAGAGTCTGTAGGTTTCTTAGAAGGCAATATCATAACAAGAATCAGATTCCCACCCATGACATAAGTCAAACTGTTAACATCGTAGAAAATTGCGGATGGACCCTCTAGTAGAAACAAAAAGAACTGAAATGCTCCTATGCCCCCATCGAAAGAAATACAGACCCAATTATATTAGAATAACCACTAGGGGAAGAAAAAATATCAAATTATTCAACGCATATAGGTGGACCAGTTCAACCAAACCCAGAAAGGACCGCAGCACCACCTGCCTTAGCTATAGAGGTCGAACCATCCGCATCCAAAGCCCAAAGCCCTAAAGTTTCTCTAAAAGAGAAACCCCGAGCCTGGAAGCACCGACATTTAGAGAATAAGTATGATATTATAAAGTATCTAGCTTCATCACTAGTAAAGCTATCAATCTTGGATGTGTTAAGCTTATCCTTGGATCTTAGGGAGGAACTCATCGAAGCCTTACTAAGTCCCCAAGAGTTTGAGGCTAAAGTAACAACATCTGAAGTTTATCGTATGGAGACTAATCCCGAAGAATGTCATGTCGTCATCTCCTTCATAGACAGGGATGTGGAATCCATCATGCAAGGGCACATAAAACCCTTATATGTGTCTGGCTAGATAAATAGAATTTATGTCTGGAGGATCTTCATCGAAAATGGCTCTAGAGTTAACCTCCTCCAACTGTGAATGATTCTCCAGTTGGGTTATGATGAAGATAGCTTGACACCCTGTACTAAAACTCTGTTGGGATATGAAAAATTATAGCATAAACCATTGGTACAAATAAAGCTTAAAACTCAGCTCAGAGACCTCATGTCGAATTTCGTTCCTAGTAGTATGGAAAAGTGCGTCCTTCAACATCCTATTAGGGAGGCCTTGTCTGCATCATCATGCTGTAATTCGGTCATCTTACCATCAGTGCATCATATATTTCACTAATGAGAAAAACAAGATATTTCACACTGATAAATCCCCAATTGAGTTCTGTGAGTTTCATTATACTGATACAGGGTTCTATGAATCATAATAAAAACATATTTTTTCCAATAACATTGATTGGAAAACTTCCCTGAATGGACTGGAAACGGCTCCCTCGGACCCCCTCCAGTAGCTTGGGGAAGAGTATGTATTACCCATCAACCAAGTTGAATGCACAAGTGAATGTCCGGATGCAGACTCAGTTGTCTGCATGATCTCCACCATGGCCACCAAGTCCAAAGACAAGGAAGAGTGGGATAAATCCCATGATGTCAGGAAAACCCCTATCAAAGATGCTCACAGCCTATCCATGGGACCTCAAACTACCCCTTCCTCACTCACTAAGTAAAAATACGATTTATCTACCAACATTGGAGAGTTCATCTCAAAAATCATCTCTCCATCAGAAGAGTAATAATATGAAGATGATAAAGAAGAAGAGGAGGAGGAAGACCTCAGAGATGCCCCTCTTACATTTTAAGAAGGTGTCTCTACCATAATTGATGAACTTAAGAAGATAAACCTGGGAACTGAAAACAACCCATGACCCACTTTGATCAGTGTGGATATGCCTTTCGAGGAGTAGGAGGCATATACCTCCTTCCTAAAAAAGAATCAAGATGTGTTTTCCTGGAACTACATAGAAATGCCAGGCCTCGATCCTGAGGTTTCCACTCATTATCTGAGCTTACCAGAAGATCACTGGGGCTATAAGCAGGCATCCAGAAGGACCCACGTGACACATTCTGCCAAAATAGAGGCTGAAGTTGACAAGATTATGAAATACAACTTCATACGGTAGGTCCAATATCCGATCTATCTATAAACTATAGTCTATGCCAAAAATAAGAACTGAAAAATTAGAATCTGCATTGACTTTAGGGACCTTAATTGGAATTTACCAAAAGACGACTTCCTAGTCCCGATCACAGAATTGTTGATCGATGAAACCACCAGATACGAAGCCCTCCCTTTCATGGATAGTTATTCTGGATACAACCACATCTGGATGGCCCTATGAGATGAAGAAAATACTTTTTTAGGGCTCCTTAGGGAGTGTTATGTTATAAAGTGATGCCCTTTGGTATAAAGAATGTCAAAGACACATATTAATGCACCATGCATCGCATCTTCAAGCCCTTCTTGGGAAAATGCGTCAAGTATTATGTCGATGATCGGTGGTTAAATCACGACAGTGCTCAAACCACCTATCTGATCTTGAAATTGTCTTCAAAAAATTGTAGAAGTACAATTTAAAGATGAATCCCCTAAAATGAACCTTTGGTGTTACCTCGAGAAAATTTCTCAGGTTTGTCATACGCCATCGCAACATTGAAGTTGACCCCAAGAAGAAAAAAGTCATCCTTGGCATGTCCTCACCTTATAACCTCACCATGTTGAGAGGTCTCTAGGGGAACCACGCCTACATCCAATGATTCATATAGAACCTAGTAGGTAAATTATTACATTTCACCAGGCTCATGAATAAATGAGTTACATGTGAGTGGGATAATGATTTCCAAGAAGCATTTGAAAATCTCAAATGATATATCCTAATCGCGCTAGTTCTAATGCCACCAGTTGAGGGGAGACCACTAATTTTGTACATAACCACCCTAGAATGTTCATTAGGTTCCTTCCTCGCATAGAATAATGATGCTGGCAATGAGAACAACCTCTATTACCTCAATCGAACAATGATTGATGCTGAAACTCAGTATTCAAAAATTGAAAAGAACTACTTATCCCTGATCTTCGTGGTTTAGAAACTCAGGCATTACCTACAACACCATGAGGTCCAACTGGTCTCCCTCTGCAACCCACTCAAATATATCATCAATTGTCTCATGCTAAATGGGTGCCTATCATGATGAGCAGTCATCCTAAAACATTTTGATATACGATACATGCCCTAAAAGTCCATCAAAGGTCAGGAGTTAGAATAATTCCTGGAAGAGTACCCCTTGGAGGAAACAATATTTTTGGATGTAGAAATTCCATATGAATAAGTGTTCTCTATTAATGAGGACCCCCAGACATGAGAAATGTACTTCGATGGTGCCTCCCGAAGCCCGACAAGGAAAAGGATGGAGGATCCCAAGATCAAAAAAGTGGGGATGAGAATTATACTTGTATCCCCTGAAAAGTATATCCTATCATAATATTTCTTTCTTTTGGAAGGGTGTACAAATAATGAATAAGAATATTAGGCCCTCATTACAGGCATGGAACTGGTACTTCATGTGAAATACAAACACCTAAAAATAAAGGGTGATTCAGAGCTAGTCATCAAATAGGTCAATGGTGACTATTCCATCAAGAAATAAGTATTGGTCCCATTGATGAACCAAGTTCGAAAACTGATGACAAAATTCCCATCAGAATGAACATTGACTTATTTTCCCTGGTCACAAAATTCTCAAGCTGACACTTTGAAAAATGCAGTCATAGCCTTGGCCGATCTAGACCTGGATGAAACAATCATTAGCATTGCCCACTACTGGATGTTCTTGCCATTTATCCATAGAAATACAGGGGAAATCGATGAAAATAATCCTATTTTTGAGCCTTATGGCCACACCACTGGATGGATTATGCCCATTTAAAATTACCTTCGTAACGGGTAACTCCCACCTAATAGGGTTGGAAGGGACTAGGTTTAAAGATGGGAAGTCAACTTTGTCTTGTACAATGTGGTAAACGAAGAAAAATTTCTCTATAAACAAGGCCTTGATAGAGTCCTTCGCAGGTGCATTGATGGATAAGAGACTAAAACCATCATGGAAGAAGTTCACACTAGAGCTTGTAGAGCACACCAATCAAAAACCAAACTCTCTCACCAAATCTGAAGCCTTGGGTATTACTGGCCCACTATGATATAGGAGTGTGCAATATTCACCAAGAATTTCCATTCCTACCATGTTCATGCTAATTTCATACATTGATCCATAGATTTACTTCATATAGCTAAGTAATTCTGGTCATTCACCACCTAGGGTATTGATGTTGTGGGACCATATCCTCCCATCACAGCCAGACAATTCAAGTTTATACTCATATCGACTGAATTCTTTTCCAAATGGGAAAAAACTATACCCCTTAAAGAATTCAGGGGGAAAAATAATGTTGTCTTTATGAAGGCCAACATAATTACCAGATTTGGTGTCCTTCATACAATACTGATAGACAACGACACCAAATTCTTCTCTGCTAAGTTGGAAAATCTATACTAGGAATATGGAATCAAAGACAACCATTTGTCCCGCTATCACGTGGCAACCAACGAGTAGATAGAGGTTTTCAAAAAAAATGTCCAACATACTCCAAAATATGGTTGATAAGGATAAGAAATTGTGACTAGACAATATCCTTCATACTTTGTGGGCTTACCAGACCATGACCTGCACCGACACCCAAGAAACCACATACTCACTAGTATACTGGGCAGAGGCGGTGTTACCCATCAAAATCCAAGTTCCAATACTTTGTGTGTCCATTTGTGATCAATTTTCCAGGGATAATCAATCCCAAATATGGTTTGAAGAGTTAGATTGGTTAGACGAAAAAAGGTTGCACACTTTACACCATTTGGACATCTACCAAAATAGGATTGTAAGAACCTTAAACAAAAAGGTTCTCCTTTAATATTTCCTCAAAGGAGAAATGGTATTAGTCCATAGAACCCTGATGATACTCAGGAAGAAGCTCCCAAAGCTTGAACCAAATTGGTAAGGACCATATGTCATACAAAGGGTCAATTCTAATGGATAATACACCCTGATATTAATGGACAAAAAACTCATTACGGCTCCCACAAATGCGAAGTTCCTGAAGAAGTACTTATCATAATGGAAACACCCATGTTATGTTCCAAACTCTAAGACCTTAAACTATGAGTAGTAACCATCATGTCATGGTCCAAACTCTATGAACTTAAACTCTGAGTTATCATCCTTACCAAATGATGTTAAATTGTTCAGTATTAGTCCATGCAACATGATTTTGAACACACATGTCATGGTTCAAACTCTATAAACTTAAAATATGAGTTTTTGTCCTTACCACATGACGTTAAACTGTTTGGTATTAGTCCATGCAACATGACATTGAACCATAATTTCATGGTCCAAACTCTAAGACCTTAAAATATGAGTAGTAACACCCATGTCATGGTCCAAACTCTATGCCCTTAAACTATGAGTTATCGTCCTTACCACATGATGTTAAATTGTTCTATATTTTTCCATAAAACATGACATTGAACCATCGTGTCATGGTCCAAACTCTAAGACACTAATCTATGAGTCATTTTCCTGTCCACATGACGTTAAACTGTAAGGAACTGATCCCTGAAACATGACATTAAATTGTGACTCATGTCCTTGTTGTAAGATGTTAAACTACATGGAACAAAGTTTCCTAATAACATGATAATAAACTGTATGATCTCTCACAAAACTATATACTTCTTGATTCTTTCCCTCATAGGATACGTAGCAACGCCTCGATCCTTGATCTTGGCCTTGCCCCCACCAAAAAAATGACTCCATCATAACCTCTACCTCCCAACACTTGCGAAGGAAACCATATGTCCAATCCTTATTTATTACATCGAGTATAACTCACATGAGATTAGGATTAGTGGTAAGCATTCCTTTATGAAAACAAATTATGGGAGATATGGTAGACACGGAACCTGTAGCATATGAAACAAAAAATTACCCTGCACATGGACCGAACCAAATAGGTACAGGGAACATTCAGAACTATGTGCATCTTGATTCCTGCCCTTGTAGTATACGTAGTGGTGCCCGAATTTAGCATCCCGGCCTAGCCATAATCAAAAAAATTCCCTCACATTTCCTTACACATTGAGAAAAAAAATTTAGGGAACATTCAGAACTATGTATGGCTTGATTCCTACCTATGCAGGATACGTAGTGGCACTCGGATTTGGCATCCCAGCCCAGCCACCATATAAACAAATGCCTCCTTCCCCGTTCATAGGTCAGACTTGTACAGGGAGTCCATGAAAGGTCATAATCACATGACAATAAACTACAAAATTCTTCAAGAGTTATGTGTGGCTCAGTTCTCATTTCCATGTGATCCTGCACATTCCCCCCCACTCATGAGAAGTCAAAAGATCATTCTTCCCCTTATACATATGAGTCAAACCTATGTGTAAGCTCTTGTAGTTCACACTTAATCATGTTTTGGGTATTATTTACATTCCCAAACACATCTTTCCCATTTTTCAAACTCCATACCCCAGGAAAACTTAGATCCCTATAATCATTCAAGGCCATATGATATGGAAGGCCAGTGTCCTACGTACACCTTTGATTTAATATACTCATCATGCCCTGGAGGCTTTGAATATGTTTCCCACAAAATGGCCGTCAATCAAAGGAAAATTCACCCCCAGGTGAGTCCTCTCCCATCTCATTATGCCCAATGGATTCCAATCCCCATGTAATTCCTCCTTATTTAAGTTTCCCCCAGAACTATGGTTTAAACCTTCTATCATCACTCATGCCTAAGGAACATCAGAACATCCTGATTGTGATTAACTCAAAACTATTAAATATCTTTATGACATCATAATCTTCCTCACTTCATGACTCTAAACTACACAACATCATGTCCTAACTGCATGACATTAAACTACGAGTCCAAAATCAACCTTTATGCATGAAATTAAACTTCATAGAAATGGTTTAAACCTAAAGTTCCCTCTGATGTTGATTTTTCTATTCCTAGGTAATGACATGGAATCCTCATAATCCCTTGTTTCTCACACCAATCATAGATCACATGAGATTATGGATCTTAGAGAAATATACACTATGAAATTATGTAAAAACATTCTCAGAATTGGGTCCTAGTAGCATGAACCAAAAAGGAATGTCATGGTACCCTTCCCTGAGAGAAACCCCAAACCCTGTCCATGTGACATTAAATTATAGGATACCCCAAATATGGGATGAACACCTCACCCTGTGTATGAGTCTGATCTACATAAGGGACACCTAATTCCATGAGTAAATTATAGCCCAAATGTCTCCAATATGTTTAGATACACTCTTGTCATACCTCAAACTCTATGCTCTAAGTGATCTTGAATCCCTATAATCATTCAAGTCCATCTGAGATGGAAGGATAGTGTCCTATGGACACCTTTTCTTGACTATGCACATCATGACTCGGTGGCTCTTCATATGTTGCCCACAAAAAAGGCCGTCCATCAAAGGAAAATTTTTCCCCATGAGAGTCCTATCATATCTCAGTATTCCCAATGGCTTCCAAGCCTAGTTCCATCCCTCATAATTCAAGGGCCCTCAAAGTCATGGTTTACATTTTCCTCCCTATACACATCCTCAATATATCAGAACAAGCAGGGATGATTCATCTCTGGTCCCTTTTGAGGCTTCTAAAGATACCCCATCCATATGAGTGAAGTTGATATGTATACAAAATAAGATTTCCCCTACCTGTTTTTAGGTTTCCCCTAAAGAAGTTTAGTTAAAATGACCATTTTTATGTTCAGGTTCACCCTTTGTCAAAGGTCACATGCCATATTCAGAAAGTTCACAATCTCCATAATTGGCCATAGTCATTGGATACGGAAGGCTAGTGTCTTGTGGACACCTTTTTTTGACTATGCACATCATGCCCTAGAGGATCTGTTTATGTTTCCCACAAAAATGGTCATTAATCAAAGGAAAATTCATTCTCAGGAGGGTCCTTTCTTGTTTCTGTACACAAAAATGACATTCATGTCCTTTCATACCCCTGGATTTGGAAAACATCTGGATAACGGCTTACATACCTTCCTATTTCTAAATTCCCCTAACATTAAAAAAATTAACTAAACTAACCATTCAACATCTCTCCCTCACGCAAGTAAGAACTGTGTGGGAACGGTTGCCCACTCAAAGCCGACATGAATGTCCCTAATGTTTTCAGACACCACTACTCAGACCAGCCACCCACTGTGGCTCCCGACATTAAAATAAATTCAAAGTGTTGCAAATCCTACCAAGTTCATTGGATATGGAAGGCTAGTGTCATGCAGACACTTTTGCTTGACTATGTATATCATGCCCCGGTGGATCTGCATATGTTTCCCAAAAAAATGGTTGTCAATCAAAGTAAAATTTGTCCCTAAGAGAGTCCTTTCATACCTCCGTAAGACTAAAACGGCTTCTGAGCCTCATGTAGGTCTATAATTCACAAATTAAGGGTCAATAAAAATCCCTAATCCATGTATGAAGGATATTAGAACATTCTCGACTAAAAAATCCTGAATTGGGGTCCCTTCCCCATTATGTTTGGTCAAAGTTATTTGACCCAAAACAACAATAATAAGTTTCATTGGAAGGAATGTGAACTTCCAAAGAAAAATATTCCATACTTACCTGAGGTAAAATCCACAGAAGGCACCTATGGATAAAAGTCAATTATTGGTTCGTTAAAAAACATTGAGCCATCAAAAAAAGGTGGAAATCTTGTTAGGTCGAAAACATGAAAAGGGAAACCTAATGAAAAGTCAAGTTATACCTATTAAGCCTATTCCAAGAAGTTTTAGGAAAAAATAGTGTAATAATGAAAAAGACATTAACATTCATGAGGTTGTTCCATGAAATCTCAACAATAGTCAAACTACGCTCATTGATCCCCACGTCTCAGGAAAAAATTAGAGCTCGAGTCGATTATTTCAGTTTACTGGTCATGGTTTAAAATTAATATATGATTGGAATGATGTTTATATGATTTATTAGTTGACATGACATGAAAAGGAAAATAAAAAGGATTTAAAGGAAAATCAGTTTCATTATGTTCAACAAAAAATGGAGGAGCATACCCAATTCAGAGTCTCTCCAAAGTATCAAAAAAATAGGGGAAGAGTACATATCATGATTTGGGGTAGAACTAAAACAAGGATAAGTTGGAATTTTCCAAAAGTATGGAAATTTATTTCCACAGTCCGTCAATATTTTGATCTAAATAAGCTCTCTCCTCCATTTCAGCCTTGACCATCAGATGCACCCACTCCAGAAAAACTTTAATGTCCTGCCCTTTCTTCTGGATGGCTTCATAGTTGGCATGAGAAGAGGCCAGTTGATCCCTCAACCTTGTTTCATAGGCCTCACACTCCCGCAACTCTTCCTTTTGGGTGTCCACCAAATCATGAGCCTTGCCTCCTCATCCGATAGATGATCGAATTCTTCCAAAACATCTAGGAAGGTCGCCACATAGTGATGGGAAGAATTGAACTTGGCCAGCTTGTCCTCACAGGAGGCAAAGTCTTCTCGGTCTATGATAATTTGGTAGATGAGGAGGTATAATTACTGATAATTGAATCTGCTAGAAAATATCTTGGTGAATAACTTCCGAAAATCATTGGTCTCATCGGCAAAATTGGTCATAGGTGTCTCTATGGAAAGAGCACATAACTGGCGCCATGCTTGATTTCGCACTACCTAGTGCCTCCCCACAACACCAGTACCTTGATCATCCCCCACTTCCATGTGTCTATAAGTAGGAAGTGTCATCATAGGAGTGTGGAGGGACCTATGACAGGCCTCCCAAGATGGGGGACTCTCTTTTCCCTCAGACAGTTCAACCACTGGATCCGGATACGGAGGACTAGTTGCAGCTTCTGAGGTGGCTGGTGATACTCTACTAGTGCTGGCCTCATTAAGATCTTGGGAGGAATCTACATGAGGGGATCAGTTTGAATCACTCCCCACTGAAATAGGTTGTATCGATGAAGCCTCTTCCATATGTTTCTGATGGATAACTGAGCATATTCTTACCACAAGTGTATGAAAAGTGGTGTCTCCATCGTGGTTGCTGTAAGGATAGAAGTAGAAGGTGTAGTTGTTGCACTCTTCATAGTAGAAGGAATGTGTGGCATTGTATTTGGGGAAAGGATGGGGTAGGAAATTCTTAAAGGTTTTTTCACCCACCGAACTGGTTCTTTTAGAATTCTTTTGGTGTAACAATCCACCCACTGTCAAGCATATTCCAATGACAGGAAGGTGGATCCTATTGCGTAAGGAATAATAACTTCCATAGTGGAACCTTCATGTATCATCATAAGCCATAACTATCAAAGAATTACGAGACAATAATCTCCCCTTAAGTAAGCAGCAGGAAGAAGTGCATCTTGTTGAAGGCATCTAAATTGCATAGAAAACAGGTAGGGGAGGTATGGATCATAAATGACTACTCGATATATACGAGTAGTAAGCATCCCATCCCGAAGCACGATGAGATATGAACATTCCTATAAAGAATAATCCATGTCACCTCTTAATGACCCATGAGGGGTAGGATATGGTGAAAATGAGAAGTGGGAAGCATCATTCAAAAGCCTGACTGCATCAATAACACTTAAAGTTTTAGGACGAACATTGAAAATTTTGAGAAGGGTAGGTTGAAAGTCAGAATGAGGAACCTTTGCAGTATGCCGGTATTCATAACAGGGGAAGTGTTCTACCATCCACCCATATAGAAATTGAAATGGTCCACTGAGTTGATTTGAGGGCCTACCTTCTTGTATTTGTCCTAAAAACTCATAAAGCCGAGAAAGAGTGGGAAGGGCCAAATTAATGGGTTGGCACTCTACCAGCATGGTTTCCATCATCAAAGTACAGGCCTGAACCCCAGTATAGACGTTTTGGGATGGGAAAAGTCATCCGCTAAAAAACATAGAAAAGAAACCTGCTAATCTAAGTACATGTGATAAGTCTGGTTGAAGCTCATATCCCCATGTGGTATATCGTACCGCTTAAAAGGTAGCACAATATGACCCTGAAGTTTGGCAGTACTGACGGGATGGATGAGTTTGACTGTGGTGAACCCTCAGCTTGGGTTCGTTCTCCTGCAAGAATAACCCTACCCATGCCTCAAATAGGATAAGCGATCGAGCCTAAAGTGTATGATCAAGTAATCCCTCTAGCATGACAAATAAACTCCTTCTCAAGGGGGACACATGGTCAGTGTCATTCTAAGTAATAGTTGCCGGGAGAAACTTGTCATACATATCTCCAAGGATAGGGAGTCCTCCAAGCTGGTGGATATCCCATAAGTTGACTCCCACCTACCCATGAAATAAGTTTAAGGTGTTGGTGCTTGAACACCAATGGATTATCAATTCATGAAGGATTTCACCTGGGGAGAAGACTGCAAACTCAGAAACCCAAGCTCCCTGATACAATCCCACCGCCTCCAACTAGTCTGGAGACTCCAAACAGGTCTGATGTACCTAGAATGCTCAGGTCCATTCATCAAATAAACATCCTCTGGCTCGAAGATCCCACTTGGTTCTCAACCTGCCATTAGGATTTTTTTGGGAGATGTTTGTAATGAATGGGTACTCTCGGGTGCTTAGTCTCAGGATAGCATTGCAACCCCCGCGGTTTCCCTGAGTCCATGACGAGCCTCATAGTATAAAGATGTTCTCCTAAATCAGAGTGGCGATGACTTCTCCTACTGGGTAAATGTTGGCACAATAATTTCCTTTCAGTTCCTCTAAGAGGATGAAAGGGGTATCGGGGTCAGCCAACAGCAGAGGATCGTCGTCAGGGAGACTAAAGTCGTAAAGTGTCAACTGTACAGATAGCAGATAAGCTAGGAGATCTGGTGTCAAGAAGTCCTTTAAAAAGCTATCATGAGGAATGATGTGGGCTTGAAGATGATCCTCACTATTCCCCAACATGGTCTCCCTTGTCTTCGTCGATCATATCACAGCTCGTGAAGCAGCCATTGCGACCTACCCAGGAAGATCCAGAAGCCGATAAAAAAGTTATTCTAAAAAAATTTGTTGGATAAAGGCTATGGAATAATGGCTAAAGGACTTAAAATATTTTTGTATAAGACTTCACGTACTATTCTCGAAAATGTTAAATGGTAACCACATCCCACGTACTACATAGTGTGCGGAGGAATCATACTGCATATGGCCACGGTGTGTGGAAACAACCTCACCTACGGCTATGGTATGAAGATGTATTTCACCACGTAAAACCATGGTATGCAAACCATCCACGAGGCATTGGCCCACAGATCATTAGCCAGTGAAAAAAAAGGTTCGCAGAAGGTGGATACCATGAACCTAGGCCTTGGATAAGTTCATGTTCAGAAGTTGCAGATTAAAGTTTAAGTTCGGATTATTAGTTCTTAAAGTTCGGTTCACCGATTCGAGATTGGTATGTGGAAATGCAAGCAGTGTATCATTCTCCAACATGGAAAACGGATTTTAATTTTAAAATTCCATATCACCATTCACAAAATCCAAAATATGGTACGCGGACAGAGAAATGGCGAGAAGATCAGTTCATTGTGCGTATAAAGCGGTTTGCGAATGGTATTTTTGCAAGGAGCACAGTACGCAAAAGCAGAGGGATCTAAAGGAATTGGGAGCACTTTTCACCATGAGAAATAGTAAAATACAAATTTTATGGGCCCCTATATATTTGTGTGGTCCCCTCTTACTGGGCCCATCTATTCTACATTGAACCATTTCAGTTCAGGAACGTTTTTACATCGAAATAGTCCCCTTTTCATTCTGAACGGACCCCATTCCGATGGGGGACATTTGTAAGGTCTTGAAAATTTTGTTAAGGGAAGAAAATACCCCCAAATCACTTTGTAGAAGGAATTAAGTATTACTAAAATTCTATCAAGGTGAATAGACTCAAATTGAGTTGCAAATTTCAAGAGAAACTTGAAAGAATTCAAGTTTTCAAAGAATTTCAAGTGGTCCGTGTACCATCACCGGGAAAGGTTCGCGGAACACCTAGATCATGAAACAATAGGTATGCATAACAATCTATGAGGAACTGGCCCATGGAGCAATGGCCATAGAAATCAACGTATTGTGAACCACATCTCCAAAAGAATCATGCACGCGAAGTTCATCAGCATATTGTCCTGTGAACTCGTCAGTTCGTGGACAAAGAGAACGGGTAGGGTTCTGCAAACCATTATCATGAACCAAAGACTTCGTAAACCCCATATTGACTGAGTCTTCCATAGGATAGAATATCTCTTCATGGGCCTCCGCAAATGGTGTTGCATGCCCATAGATAAAATTGCCCCAATTCTCTATAAAAGGAGCACAGAATGAGTTGAGAAAGATAAGGAGACAGACAAAGAAAGATTTAAGGGGACTCTGAGGTTGGAATCAAGAACATAGAGAAGATTTTGGCTTCAGTATTGATTCATCGATGAAGCTTGAATTGCGAACCACGCTCTCCGCTGGTATAGACGGCTGTGAACCAAAAAATGGGGAAACTTAATAATAAAAATAGAACTGAAAACCTAATTGGTGAATCGAGAATCTCATAATTCTCATGGATGAACTCCCCATGAATGATAATCCCCCATACCCTCCTTCAATATGGTGCTCCATGTAGTGTACCACTATGCGGACTGAACCTAACGCCGCGTACTGAATCAGTACGTGGATGGAACCCAAAGCGGTGTGATGGGCCGCATACCACTGTGGTACGCGGTCATCTATACTCATGCTCGCATACCGCATCAGTATGCGGACGACCCCTCTTCCTGCCTACCACTACAATATGAAGAGCCTCCCCCATCCCACATAAGAAACCTATACAAAAAATGGGGTATTTTTTGTTATTATTTCCTCCAGTTCCAACCTCTCCCCTCTATTACTATCTAGTCCTCCATAATCCCTCTGTGAACCAATCCTCCAGCATCAGGCCAAAGCCTCCTCCAAAGCCACTGAACCTATATGATCAGACAATCGGATGCATCAGCATTCCCCATTGAGTCTACATACCCATGGTAAGCGGAGTCACAAAGGCTCTCCCCACAATGGTTCAGGCTTCAGGAATGCATGTGGGTCTACATTCCCATGGTAACACGGAGTCTAACCTTAGGATTCTGATGTGAACCTCCCAGTTCTAGGGATTAAGGGTGATCACTTTCTTTTACATTTAATGAGGAATATTGATCAGTTGAAGGAGTTATGTTTGCTTCTCCTTTGATGAGGACAAAACTCCTCCTCTTCCCAGAACATATTCTGGGGCCCTCCCACAAAGTTAAGTCCCCAATCTTTCGAGGTAGAGCCACATGACCTTTAATTTCAGTTCACATTGAAAGGTTCATTGCTCCATAACCTCTCCCATGTTCACCCCTTCCTCGTATGTTGTAGGCTCTCCCTCTACCACAAGAAGGAGAGGAATCATGTGATTTGCTGAATCTTTCACATCCTCTTTTTTCTCACACTGAGCATGAATCGCATGGGCTTAAAGGCTTGTGAAGATTAAAAAATCCACACATTCTAAACTATAAGAACTCTGATTCCTGATCAAACAAGTATATGTAGGATGCCTACCTGAAGGCCCAAGATCAAAAGGGTGCATATCCAAAAGGGTTCACCCAATCATGTACTCGTCAATGGGAAGCTCCCATGCGTAAGCCCCATACATTCTGAACTATGAGAACTTTGGTTCCTGATCAAACTAAGATACGTAGGATGCCTACCTGAAAGCTCGATCTCGAAAGGGTGCCCATCCAAAAGGGTTCACCCAATCATGTCCCCTTCAATGGTCAGCTCCCATGCGTAAACCCCACACATTATGAACTACGATAAATTTGATTCCTTATCAAACCAGGATATGTAGGACGCCTACCTGAAGACCCATGCTCAAAAGGGTGCCCACCCAATAGGGTTTACCCAATCATGTCTTCTTCAATAGGAATCTCCCATGTGTAAGTCCCACACATTATGAACTACGAGAACTCTGATTCCTGATCAAACCAAGATACGTAGGAGGCTTACCTGAAGGCCCGAGCTCAAAAGGGTGCCCACCCAATAGGGTTCACCCAATCATGTCCTCTTAAATGTGTAGCTCCCATATGTAATCCCTACACATTCTGAACTACAAGAACTCTAATTCTTGGTCAAACTTGGATATGTAGGGCTCATACCTGAAGGCTTGAGCTCAAAAGGGTGCCCATCCAAAATGGTTCACCCAATCATGTCCCCTTAAATGGGAAGCTCCCATGTGTAAGCCCCACACATTATGCACTATGAGAACTCTGATTCTTAATCAAACCATGATACGTAGGATGCCTACCTAAAGGCCTGATCTCAAAAGGGTACCCACCAAATAGGGTTTACCCAATCATGTCCTCTTTAATGGGAAGGTCCCATGCATAATCCCCACACATTCTGAACTAAGATAACTATGATTCCTGATCAAACTAGGATACATAGTATGCCTAACTAAAGGCCCGATCTCAAAAGGGTGCCCATCTCAAAGGGTTTACCCAATAATGTCCTCTTCATTGGGCATCTCTCATGCGTAATCCCCACACAAATCCTAACTATGTAGGGTCTGATTCCTCTCTCAAGGATACATAGGAAACCCATATCATGGGTCTGATCCCATCATCAAATCACCTTCCATGCCCTATGGATGACGATAAACTCTAGAGAGCCTTATTATATGGATCAAGTCAGGAGTACCTCCGTAGCATCAAACAAATGCATTCCTATGACGATCTTTCAAACCAAGGGTATCCCATGGACACACTCTTTGGGAATAAACCAGGGATTCACGAACATTTGAATTTGACTTAAATCTATAAGATAGTACCATAATAGGCAATAATCCTACCCTAGAAAGGTGCGGTGATCCTGACTTCCCATCCTCTCGAACAATGGAGTCCCCAAGTGTTGTTTGTCGAATCATCATTCAACGAGCACCTGCCTTTGGAAATCAGGTCCATGAATCATGGATACCGAGGTCGTTGGGTGTTTCTAGCTCCATAAATAAACTCATTGAAGACCATCTGAGGAAGTTATATCTGAGGAGGATTGATTGAACGAGTACTTCACCCCATGCAATCACCCACTGGGACTGACTGATTGTGGCATCTCCTTCGCTGTGCGGAAGGGGTGAATTGCCCAGTCCCCATGGGGTTAATCCAACTTTATTCTAAAGGATAATGATGTAGAATAAGTCAAAACAAAAGAAATGGTGAATTATATAAGAAACTGTATCTGGAAAGAGGGATAGGTGATGATTCTTTTCATACCATTTCACCATCACCCGAAACATGCCACCTTAGAGGCGGAATAATAATGCACACCTATTGTTGGAATAGTTCAACCGATATCTCCTAATAACTAACCTATTTACCTAGAATTTTATTTTAAAATTTCTAGTATATTATGTTACTGATTGGGTTCTAAGTGTTTTGAAATTACGATAGGTAGCTTTTCATTTTCTTTAGCAAAATCATATAGCAATTTTGTGGGAAGCAGTTTCAGTTACAACTCATGGTGGGTATTCTAAAGATGGTTTTAGATTAGTATTCTCTATGTTTTCACCCTAAAAATTTAGGACAGAAGTGTTAGTGTTATATTTGAGAAATATATAAATATATTTCATTTATCTCCTCAAAATATTTAGGACATTAAATTATTTCTGAGTTTAGTTCATTTTCAAAAATAGATTCATCAAAAAAATTAGTGATTCTAAGGCTTATCTAAGTTGAATTACCTCAAAAAAATTCAATATATTCCTTATAAATACAAGTAATTTAATAATGGTTTAGTAAAAAAATAGATTTCTACTCATGGGGTTATTTAATTGAGTCAAAAATTAAGAAATTCTGTAACACCATTAGATTTTTTGAAATGTTTTTTTTCAAATTAATTTAATCTTTTTTATATTTTTTCATTTCATGGAACATTGAAAAAAGTTTTTTTATTAAAGAACTAAGATTGTCTTGATTTATATGCAAGACCAGATTATTCATGCACTTCATGAAACATAACGTTTAGCTTGATTTATATGGAATATTGAGGTTAACTTGCATTACACGCAAGACATACTTTCCTCAAGAGCTTGCATAGAACACAAGACCGAGTTTTACCAAACAATAATATATTATTAAAAATATTATTATTTAATATAATAAGATATTACCTAGATGTTAAATTGAATATTATAGTATTAACTAAATTATAAAATTATATAGTTTAATTCATTGGTTACCTATTAATTATAAATGAATATAGAAACAAAATGTATATAAAGGGAATGATTTTATAAGACTATTTTTATGTGAACAATGAAATTTATATTAATAAGTTAAATTAATTACTATTAGTGAATGTTATTAATTAAATTTATATGTTATATATTCAATAAAGTATTTTTTATATTCATTAAATTTATTTTATAGGCATAATATGAGAAGAGACCCAATATTACACATAAAAATCTATATTTTTATAAAATAAGTTTTACCGCCTTTTAATGGAGAAATTATTTTTAAATATAAATTTTGGAACTTTTAGAAATTTTATATGTAAAAATAAATTTAATTTTTGAAATAGAAATATAAAAATTAATTTAGGGTGAATTGTTGGTATTTTTCAGTGAAGTTTCATTTTTTTAATGAATAGTAAAAATAATGAATTTTAATTCAAAGCTTATTTTTCGTATAATTTATTTATAAGGTTGAATTATATTTTTAAATGGTTTAAAAGTTTAATTATATTAATTTTTTTATTAACTAATCCAATTTAGGTCATTGTAATTAATTTCACTTTGAAGTTTAATATAAAAACTTATCAATCTTTTGAACGTTTTTATTTTAAAAACTCGCATTGTCGACCCATCTGTGGGATTAAATTTAAATTAATTTCTTCCACTTATATAATTGGAATTTGTTAAAATATATTAAATATTTGGAATAATAATAATTTATAATTTATAATAATGTAAATTTAATTTTCTACCAAAAATGTTAGTGAAAGTAATTAAAATTAATTACATTGATTAAGGTTAAATTGAGCTTAACTAGGGACTAAATCATAATCTTAAGGGGAGAAAATGACCTATAAACTTTTCCAAAACCTATTTTATGTAAATATTTTGTAACATACACCTATAATTTTCCATAATGTTCTATTTGGACACTTAGAGAACAAGTAATATTTGGTGAACACGCAATTCTTTTCAAAAATATCAAGTGTGTCATATCCCTCCATTATAAAAAGGAACCCACAACTACCACTTAATCATACCTCTTAATTCACTTTTTATTGAACAATATCTACCCAAATAGATCCTAAAAATACCTCCCCTAAACCTAGAAACCTATAATTTGTCATAAATCTATCCAAGGAATCTCTTCGGTGCAAACCAAAAGGAGTTACCCGAATAAGAGGTAACATCCTTCCTCAAGTCCTTTTGTTTTATTTTCATTATACACCCCCTAAAATATTCTTATTCTATGATTATATAATAAAATAAGTTTCCTAAATATACTTATATGTATTTATTATAAGTTTTCTACCTTCACTTACACACACTTCCATCTAATGGGTAATGAACTTATTGTTCTTGTGTACAACGAACTACTACCTTATGAAACAATTTTGTTTGTTTTTCTTTTACCACCTATCAGGGTTAGGAATTATGATGGACACTATATTTTTATATGTTATATATGATATTTATGATTTATTTATTCTCATTTAATTTTTATATAACGCATACCTTCATTGTTCCCATTTTGTGTAATTATGATAATTTCGTTTGGGGAAGTGTGGACTACCGCATCCTCAAAGTGATGTGATTCATGCACACCTTACTTAGAATGTATTAAGGATGAATTTCCTGAAATTATTTGATATATATAAGAAATAATAATTATAATTTTATTATAATATATATATATATATCATTTAATTTATTTCTTTTAATATGTTAATAAAACATGAACATCGTTCATGCGTACATATGACCTACCATATCCATGAATAGTGTATTCCATTTCATACTTATATCCTATATTTATTATTATAAATATATATATATACTGAATATATATGATATTTATAAAAAAATTTAAATTATGGTATTGATTAAATCATGTTATAAGTAAGAGGATCATTAATAACAAGTCAAAACATATATGAAAAATATAGCGGATATTACCCAGAATGTAATATTAACATTGAGTTGTTAATAAATGGGTAATATAAATTCTAAAAAAAATTATATATGGTATTATATATAATAATATGGTTCTTTATTGGATTTATAATAAACATATATTTATTATATAGGATGTTTAAATGTGTATGAAGAAATTCAAGACTTAAGGTAAGAGAATTTCATCTCACTTTTGTTTTCTGAGATACATTCTGTATTCACTGCTAGCTTATTTTTTGTGGTCTATATACTACCCTATGGCATGTTATATCATTAAATTACTTTATTTAATAATATTAAAAACATTAAATTGATTTTATTCTTTCATGGGGATAGATATTTTAAAATCACTCAAGTAGTAAGGGTCTTCTCGTCTCACTTTTATTTTCCATGTGACATAAGCAATGTTGACCTCATATTTCTTATATATCATGTGTATACTTATAAAATATGTATTATATTATTATTATACTTAATATTATGGGTATTTATATATCAATTTGATGATATTTATTTCATGGGGTTTATGTTTCAAAAGTTACCAAATTGGTAAAGTAATTTTGTCTCAATTTTCCTTCTTTGAGACACATGCCATGTTATGCACCTATATTTTTATATGAGGCGTATATACTACATTTGAAATGTTAAAAAATGAATCTAATTATTTTAATTATATTTTAAGCTTCATGTAATTTCATTTTCTTATATGGGTGGTATAATTCAAAGTTACAAAGTGGTAATAGTTTATTGAAACAATCTCATCATTATCGAGAATGTTATGATTATGTTTCCATTGATGAAATATTATGATACATATCTCAAGATAACTTATGAATTTTATTCTCACACCCCAATCTTGGAAATTATTTTATTTTATTCTTTTCTTGGCCTTGGATATTCTAGTAGAAGTTCGGGTTGAGTCCTTGTTTAAATTTTTGATTTATCAAATTTGGAAGTAGGTGGAGCACGATTGGAAAACTGTTAGGGGAAACCATGAATACTCACCTAGGAAACTATGTAGCTTATTTTTTGTTTCTCGGGGTAAGGTTCACGGGTTGTGTATGGATTGGGAAACCGTGTGACAATCGTGTGAGTGGTTCTGTATATTGGGGAGAGGCATTTGGCATAATTATTTCATGGTTTGAGAAACTATGTGGAAAAACCATGTGGGGTTCCCCTTTTTTCTAGTATAGGGTGCACAGTTTACCAAACCATGCGGCCAAACCATGTGAGATTCCTAGATCATTAAAAGTTAGAAATTACTCCTTTTCCCTTTGGGGTTTTAACCCCAATTTGGGTTTTCCTCCCCTTGTTCGACCTAGGTGCACCAGGGGGTCTCAAAGATCCTCCTCTCTTGACCTCCTTCCATTTATAAATCCCCTTGAAGGTTCCTAGGTAAGTTTCTTTGGGTTTTTTGGTTGATTACCTCATCTCATATACCTTATATCTTGGGTTCTTTTTTTTCTTAGTGGGGGTTCTTTTTTGGAAGAACCCTAAGGGTTAGGGTTGATGTGTGGTTTGATTTATTTAATGTTGGTGTGTGTGGATTGCATATCAGTCTTATTTATTCCTTATCTCAAAGTTCCATTGTGTCTTTACATCCTTGAGGTAGGTATTTCCATCCATTTCCTTTCTGAAACATTTCTTTGATACTTCATCTTTCCTTGAATGCTTTAAAAATCTAATAATATTGATTTTAATGTGATAGTATAAATTTATTTGGTGATTTTATGATGGAAAATTGATGTGAAAAGGTTTTTAAATCGTTTCTCTAACTATGCCTATAATTACATGCACATAAGGTGTTTGAGAAAATTTTATTTGATCCTTTAAAGTGATATTGGGTACTTTGGGGTGGTGTTTACCCTTGGTTATGCTTTTTAAATGTTATTGGGTTGTGATTTGGGTGTTATATGTGTAAATTGGTGACTTTTATGGTGTAACACATATGTGTGGTTTTTTGTGTTGGTTTAAAAGAAAGTTCTGTTTCTTTAAAAGGTTATTTTCAAAGTGGTTTGAAGTACACATGTGTTGGGAGGTGGTTTTTTAAAATAAATTGATTTCAATTCAAGTGTACTTTTTTTTTGTGATTATAAATGTGTTTTATACCTTGTGTGAAGAGTGAGAGATGTGTTTTCATGGGGATTTGAAGGTGAAAATGTGTTGAAAAATTTTTTCCAAAAGAAATGGGTTTTGTGGCACATGATTCTTGGTGTGAACCTCAAAAGTGGTTGTAAATTTGAATGGTGTTATGAATCATGTTTTAAAAGGGATTTTTGTGTGTGTGAATCTGAAAACGGGCTTTACCCATGGGAATGGTTGGATTTTTTAACGTGTTTTCTTAACGGTTGATTGAGGTTCATTTGGAATTTTTTAATGTGACTTCGTTCATCAAAGGATGTAAAATACCATTTGGAAACTTGTATATGATGTGAATTTTTAGCTTGTATTTGAAATGGTGTTAGAATTGGAATTGGTTTTTGAAATGTGTTGCATGGTTGAAACTTGAAATATTTTTGAAGTTTTGCTTTAAAACTCATATGATGTGAAATCCCATTTGGTACTTTGTTTTGACTTGGAAAAGTTTTTTTTAATGTGATCTGATTTGAAATCCCGATTATTACCTAGTGATGTTTTGAGAAATTGGTTTCTGGAACTCATGTGATGTATTGTCCTAGTGGGAGTCTCGGTATGTTTTGGAAAATGTATTGGAAACTTGGGTAGTGTGAAGGCCCGATTGGAATTTTTAAAATGAGTTGGAAAGTGGTTGTTCTTTTGGAAAAGGGAAGGTTCCATGTGAGATTTAATTGTTGAATAAATGTGTTTGTGAAAGAAATTACTTTTCATGTGTATTTTTGGTTCTTGGCCTATGTTTGGAAAATCACTTGACCTTGGTATGAATTCCCCTCTAGTATCTTATTCACAGGAACATTATTGGTATCGAGTCCATTAGACCATGGGATGGGATACCCTATAATGGCCCGTACACAAGGATGTTGTGGGTTATGGTTGTTATACCATTTGTTTCCAAGTATTGTTATTATTATTATTATTATTATTATTATGGGATTTATGGGAATCATCTATAGGGTCGAGTGACGGTTTCTTATCGACCCTAATTAGATGGGTTGGTACCCCCTTGACTTGATAGGGCTAGGTGGGACATGCCACTAGATTGGCTAGTTTAGAGTGGATAGTTGGTTATTGACTATAGATATGCACCATATGGAAGTAGGTGAGTTCGAACTGAGTACATCCATGGATTGACTCTAGAAATGTTAGGGAAATTCTCATGATCTATTATTCTAGATGTTCTATTTATTTATTATAGATTTCTTGGATTTTATCCTTATTTGTTATGCCAAATTGATTTGTTTTCTTCACTTTCTTCTTATCCCTTTTTGAAAAATTCGTATGGATTGCACATGGGTTTTGGTATTGATCTCTTTTTTGGAAAAGGAAAGCTGTGTTTTTTGTTTTAAAAGGGGGAATTTTTGAAAAGCTATGTTTACTTGTTGGAAATGTTTTAAAAGACTATTTTACAAAATTTATTTCAAACAGATGTTCGTGGACTATTTTGGGAAAGGAAATGCATGGAATATGTGGTTATTACCTACTAAGTTGTTTAAGCTCACACCTTACTTGTGCCACTCGGTGTTGGTAGACCTGAGTTGTTTTACTGGTGCATGTTTCTAGTTTGGTCACTCTTGGAGTAGGTTGGTCTATTGATGGTGGTTACCAAGAGGTCACATGGATATATTGTTGGCATTGTCTAGTTTTAGTTTTGTATTCAGTTTTTTTCAGCATTTATTGTATTTGGATCAGTTATATATTCATTTTTATTTAGTTGTTTGTTTATTGTTGTGTGCTCTATTTGGTTTATTTGATCCTGGTTTTCTTTGGGATAAATTGTTCCCTTTAGATTATTTTGATGCCCCAATCTAGTTTCCAACCTGTTGGGATTAGGGATGACCTTCGTGGAATGTCTCATATTGGTTCAGGTGCTAAGTTGGATGGATTCTCGGTTTGGTTAATGGAAAAATGGTATCAGAGCAGTCCCTCGTTATTTGGGGTGTCAAGTAGTTGGATATTATGACTTTCGAGACTCATGAGTTAGGTAAGAGAAGGACTTCATGAAACCTTTATTGTTCTGATCCTCAAGTTTCAAGGGGTAGTCCTGAATTTGAGTCTTTTTTTTTGTTTTTGTCTAGAGTGGATGATTAATGACAAAGGAGGTGATCCAGTGTCATGTCATGATCTCACATGGAGTAGTGACCCATGTGGAATTCGAGTGCACAGTTTAAGGTCATCTTAGTGGTTAGTTATTACTTGGGTCAAGGACCACTAACCTTGTTTCTAAGTTATGCATGACCACTAGTTTCACATTCCAGTAGTTTGGTGTGAGTTTTTTTTTATTTTGGTTGTTATGAGTGGGCTTTTAAAATGAAAACGGTTTTAGGAAAAGTTAATGTTTAAAGAGTAAAATGATTGTTGGGAATAATTTTGTTATAAAATAGGAATTTGGTGCTTGTGTTGGTTTGTAAAATGAGTTTTAAAAAATATAAAGTGATTCATAACTTTGAAACTTTGGGTAAAATGTGGAGGAAAAGTGAATTGAAAATTTGGTTGAATGGTTGGGTTTGATGATAAAATGGTATGTGTGACCCTTAGTATTTCTTTTGAACATTCACATATGTGTGGGTATGTATGTAAAGTGTATTTTGGCATATGTGTGTGGATGATATAAGCGTATATGGGATAAACACATACATGATTATTCGTAGGATTCCATGGGTGAGTATTAGAAACCAAATTTTTGACTTGGTTTTTCCAAAAAAAATTAAAAGGAAAGATGATTTTAGGAATCGTTTTTCTTTAAAAATAAATTTTTTTTTTGAAAAATGGCTTTGATGTTTGGGTAGTGTCCTTGGAAGAAGGTGGTTTTTAAATTTAATATAAATAGTAGTTTTTTAAAAGAGTATATTGGTTTTGTTTGAAATTTCTTCCTTGTGAACCAGTTCTTTTATCCTGGGATAGTCTTATGGTTTCATTTTTTTTATTTTGAATCTAGTTCTATGTTTTCTTCTATTCATGATATTCCACGCAAAAAGGTCCCCAAAATTTCTAGTGGGTCTTTTCTAGTTTATGGTTCTCAGTTTTTTCCATATTTTATAGTGATTTAGGTTTTTTAGAAGTGGTGGAATGAATTAATAAAGTTGAGTGTGTCTTCAGATCATTGGGAACTCCCAAGGCTATGAGAGTGCATATTGTTATGGGTTTGATTGTAGGTCTAGATTTGGATGAGTGTAAGGTGATTGCTTCATCATCGTTGTAGTTTGAGATGACATGGGATGTATTTAAGACCAATTTATTCTGATGGTTCATACTAGCAGTGGTGAATATTAGGAAATTGGAAGAGCTCTTGAGTGTTCAGTAGGGCTAGCAAATAAGGAAAACTTTTATTGAGCATTTCAAGAAGTTGGTTTCTTTCTCTTCAGAGATAGCATCGTGGGATCTTTTGAAATTTACTCCCTTACTTTGGGGTCTTCATAAAAATATTAAGGAGTGAGTTCTCTCATCCAGTAAAGTTTATTTTGAGAAGTTGGTAGAGGAGGTGTTCTTAGCCGAATTGGTTCTTGGATTGCAGTTCATGGTGGCTGATGAACTGGTTTCTTTTAATGCTTGGGAAGGTTCCCCATCTGGTGAGAGGTGTGCACTAGAGGAACCAATCCTTGAGGAGTCTCCTTCATTGGTTTTGAATTCTTCTTCATCGTAACTTTCACTCATATGTTTTTTGTGTGGTTGGTTTGGACATTATAATCCATATTGTTGCAATCCTCCAAAGACATGTCGTCATTGTAGCCATTTGGGTCACCTAGAGAAGTTTTCTAAGAGGTGTTTCCTAAAAAAATAAGCCTTGCTCAGAGGATTTCTACTCCTATATATGGGTTATCAGATGCTTCAAACATCATATCACTATCCATAGGCCTTGAAGTAAAGATTTTCACACAGTTAGGAATTGATGGGGGTGTGGGAAACCTTGGCCCAATTCTTATCTCCAGTGTTAGAGTTGAAGTGGTTTGTGTTTCCTGTTGTAGTTTCTTTCCTTTTTTAAGTTCTCTTTAAGAGACTCAATGATATTTTTTTCCTTTAGTACTGTTTTTAGGCCTTGGGTATCAATATTTAAATGGTTATCCTTTTTTTAATCAGTTTTAGTTTTTTATTGTGATTTTTTTTAGATGGATGATTCTTGAGAAGTTGATGAGTTGTGGAAATGATCTTTATTTGGTTTTGGTTATTTCCATGAGTTTACCCCTCATTTTGGGGGGTTTTGGTTTGGATTGGGAGGTCCTGGTAATGGTAGGGTTTTTTGTAGTTGGTATGTAGAAGTTTGTATTAATTCATTTCAAGTTCCCTATATAGGTGTCACCGTGTTTGGATTTAGATATTGTAGGTGTTATTTTGGTTCTTGTGGTGGGTATAACCCTCTCGTGTTCTCCCATTGTTCTTTATGATTTGGTTTTGACTAGAAATGGTCATGTGTTACTTGTGAAGTGAAAGGTCACCCTAATGTTCATGGTTTTTTGGTTTTATTGGGTTTTGGGATCGAGATTTTTTATCTTTCAGATGGGTGACTTTTTGGGGGGAGAAATTGTTTATAGTGGGGAGAATTTTTACAACCCAACCTTTTAAATTCTTTTTTTTTATTCTTTTCCTGGATTTGGATAATTTAGTGGAGGTTTGGGTTGAGTTTCGGTTTAATTTTTTTTTGAGTTATCGGAGAAAAATGGAGGTTTGGGGCTTATAAGTAGGGTGGCACAAAGTTGACGCACAGCTAGGGGAAACTTTGTGTCCTCAACTAGGAACCCATGTGGATTGTTTTTGGTATTCAGGGGTAAGGTGCATGGGTTGTGCACAGTTTGGGAAATCGTACGAGAACCATGTGAGGGGTTATGTGTTTTGGGTAGAGGCATTTGGAACGGTTGGTTCACTATTTGAAAAAACTATGTGGCCAAACCATGTGGGGTGCCCCTTTTCCATTAGAGGGTGAATGGTTGGTGCATGATTTACCAAACCATGTGGCCAAACTGTGTAAGCTACCCAGATCATTAAGTGTTTGAAATTGCCCTTTTTCCCCTCCAATGTTTTAACCCCAGTTCTGGTTTTCCTCCCACGCTCTCCAAACTCCTCCTCTCTTTCCCTCATTCCATTTTAATATCCCCTTGAAGGTTCCTAGGTAAGTTTCTTGGGGTTTTTGGTTGATTTCCTTCTACCCTATCTCTTATCTCTTAGGTTCTTGGTTTTTCTTGGTGGGGGTTTTTTGTTGGTCTAACCCTAAGGGTTAAGGTTAGTGTGTGGTTCAATTTATTTGATTTTAGGGTGTGCAGATTATATCTCAAACTTGGTTCTTTCTTATCCCAAAGTTTCATTGCATCTGGACATTATTTAGGTAGGTGTTTTCATCCATTTCCTTTCCGACAAATTCCATTGATAATTTATCTTTTCTTGAATGCTTTAAAAATGTCATAATATTTCTTGTGATGTGATAATATGAATTTTGTTGGTGATTTTATAATGTAAACTTGATAAGAAATGGTCTTTAAAGGGTTTATCTAGCTATGCCTATAATTAAATGCACATAAGGTGTTTGATAAAATTTAATTTGTTCTTTAAAGTGATATTTGGTGATTTGGGGTGGTGTTTCCCTTAGTTACGATTTTAAAATGTTCTTGGGTTGTGAGTTGGGTGTTATATATGGAAATTGGTGACTTTTACGGTGTAACACATACGTGTGGTTTGTTGGTTTGGTTTAAAATCAATTTATGTTTCTTTAAAAGGGTGTTTTCAAAGTGTTTCAAAGTATACATGTGTTGGGAGGTGGTTTTATAAAATAAATTGATTATGATTCAATTTTACTTCTTCGTTGTGCCTTATAAATTTGTTTTATACCTTGTGTGAATAGTATAAAATGTGTTTTCAAGGGGATTTGAAGGTGAAAATGTGTTGAAATTTTTTTTCCAAAAGAAATGGTTTTTTTGGCACATGATCCTTGGTGTTAAACTCAAACATGTTTGTAAATTTTAAGGATGTTTTGAAGAATGTTTTAAAAAGTATTTGGTGTGTGTGTGAGTTTGAAAAGGGGATTTTCCGATGGTAATGGTTGGATTTCATAATGTGTTTTATTAATAGTTTCTTGAGGCCCATTTGTAATTTTGTGATGTGACTTGGTTCCTAAAATAATTTAAAGTCCCATTTATAAACTTTTATATGATATGCGTTTTCATCTTGGCTTTGAAATGGTGTTGTAATTGAAATTGGTTGTGGAAATTTGTTTCCTAATTGGAACTTGAGATATTTTTGGAGTTCTACTTTAAAACTCATATGATGTGAAAGCTTGTTTGGTACTTTGTGTTGCCTTTGAAAAGTTGGTTTTAATGTGATGTGATTTGAAGGCTCGATTGGCACCTCATGATGTTTTGAGAAATTGGTTTCTCGAACTCTTGTGATGTATGGTCCTGGTGGGCATCTTGGTATCTTTTGTAAAATGTATTGGAAACACAGGTAGCGTGAAGTCCCAATTGGAATTTTTAAAATTATTTGGAAAATGTTAGTGCTTTTGGAAATTAGTAGGTTCTATATGAGATTTAATTATTGAATAAACATTTTTGGAAAGAAATTATTTTTCATGTGTTTTCATGTTGTTTGGCCTATGTTTGTAAAACCACTAGACCTTAGGATGTCTTCCCCTATAGTGGATCATGCATGGGAAAATTGTTGGTATTTAGTTCATTAGACCTTAGTATGGGATCCTCTCTAATATATCTTGCATGAGGTCGTTGTGGGTTAAGGTTGTTATACCATGTGTTGCCAATTATTATTATTATTATTATTATTATCATCATCATCATCATCATGGGATTTATGGGCATCATATAGAGGGTTGAGTGATGGTTTCTTTTCGTCCCTAAATATATGGGTTGGTAACCTCCTTAACTTGATGGGGATAGGTGGTATGTGTCACTGGATTTGATACATTAGATCATCTAGTTGGTTATTGACTATAGAGATGCACCATATGCCGCTCGGTGAGTATGAACTGAGTACATCCATGGATATTCTCTAGAGATGTTTAGAAAATTCCCATGATCTACTATTCTAGATATTCTATTTATTTCTTCTGGATCACTTGGATTTTATCCCTACTTATTATTCCAGTTGTCTTTGTTTCCTTCACTTTCTACTTATCCCTTTTTGATCACTTGGTATGGATTACACATGGGTTTTGGTTTTGATATGGGTTTCAGAAATTGAAATTGTTTTTGAAAAGGGATGTTGTGTGTGTTGTTTTAGAAGGGTGAATTTTTGGAAAGTTATATTTACTTCCTGGAAATGTTTTAGAATCCTATTTTACAAATGTATTTCAAACCATTGTTTGTGGACTATTTTGGGAAAGTAAATGCATGGGATCTGTGGTGATTACCTATTGAGTTGTTTAATATCACACCCTACTTCGGCCACTCGGAATCAGTAGACCCAAGCTATTTTTTAGGTGCAGGTTTCTGGTTTGGTTTCTCTTACATTAGGTTGGTTTTTGGATAGTGGTAACCAAGAGTTCACATGGAGATGTTTTTGGTGTGGTCCAGTTTTAATTTTGTATTCAGTTTTGTTTTTTCAGTAGTTGTTGTATTTGGATCGGTTGTATATTCATTGTTATTCATTTGTTGGTTTATTGTTTTGTGCTCTATTTGGTTATTTTGATCCTAGTTTTCTTTGGTCCAAATCATTCCCTTTGGATTATTTTGATGCTTGTCACTAGTTTCATTCCCATGGGGATTGGGAATTCCCTTCGGTCTATATCTCAGACAGGGTTGGGTGTCAGGTTGATGGAATCCCGGATTGGTTTGTGACATTTATTATTCTATGTATATTCATTATATTTTCATTTATTGGTATTATTTTACACTATTTGGTACATAATATGATTAAGAAAGTGTTTTTAAGAAATTCTAACTTTACCTATCTCTTCTGTTGGAAATATATGTTCTTTCAAAACCATGTTTTCTAAAAAGGTTTTCAAAATATTTTCAAGAATTATTTATAAGTTTTCAAAGTATTTTCAAAGAAATGGTTTTTAGAATTATTTAAATATTTATTTATAAGTTTTCAAAGTATTTTCAAAGAAATGGTTTTCAAAAAATGTTTTCAAACTTCTTTTATAAGTTTACAAGGAAAATAGTTTTCAAAATGTTTTCAAGATTATTTTATAAGTTTTCATGGGAAAAACGTTTTCAAAATGATTTCAAGACTAATTTCTAAGTTTTCAAATAATTTTTAAAGAAAATTGTTTTCTAAAGGTTTCATGTTTTAACGACTTTTCAAATAAGAGAGGATATTTTCTCAAGAATTTTTTTTAAAATATATTTCAAAATTATTTTTCATCTAAGATGACACCCATTTATGTTACTCAATACCTTATGGTAAATGAACCAAAGGTTCCATTCACATTATTTCTTGAATGGTTTATATTTTATGGAATAATTATTATGAAACCCATTTCTCTTACACATGTTATATTGTTTTGAAACCTTCTTCTTTTCATGGGTTATGATTTGATGAAATGATAATGAGGCCTATCACTTTTACATAGATAATGATATGATGAAATGTTTATAATTCCCTTTTAATTTTACGGGTTATTAAATAATGATTGTTTATAATCTTATGGTACACATATTATGTGATGGGTGAGACCTATATCTACCTCCAATGCATTGGTTAATGATGGATGACTCATGAGTATAAATGTTTTGCATGAACCTGATTACATGTTCACAATGTTATTCATGGACTTGGTTTCATTTCCATAACTTTATGTGTGAACCTGATTACATTTTCAAAATGTTATGAGTGAACCTTATTATGTGTTCATAATATTATGTGTTAAATTGATTACATTTTCAAAATGTTATGCATGGATCTGGTTTCATGCCCATAAGTTTATGTGTGAACCTTATTACATGTTCACAATATTCTGAGTGGACCTTATTATGTGTTCATAATGTTATGTGTGAACCTGATTACATGTTCCTAATGATTTGTGTGAACCTGATTGCATGTTCACATCATTATTCATGGACCTGGTTTCATTTCCACAAGTCTATGTGAGGTCATGTTTTCGTGTCCTTAACTTAATTAGTGAGCCTGTTTCTACTTATACATGTTCACGATGTTATAAGTTGATGTGTATTCCATAATTCCAAATCATATTCATATGTTATGATTTCATGGATTATTTTCCTGATTATATTATGATTCATGTATTAATAACTACTAATATTTATTCCATGAATTAGGTTTACAATCTTTAATATATAGGGTATGATCTTTTAATGATACGATCATGTTCTTGAACCCTTATGTTCATGTTATGCTTAAGTATTTCCTTTATTTCCCTTATTGAGAATTCAAGCTCACCCATTTCTTATGTTGTCTTTCCTCATGTTATAAAGAAAGGTTTTTATGTATAAATACTAAGACGTAAAATCTTTGTGGTAAATATTGAAGATCTTTCATTGAGTTAGAATATTTTTGTTCCAAGTTTCCAAATGCACTAAACTAATACAGTCTTTGGGCATCAATTTTTGTAATGTATTAGGTATTCTTAAAAAATGATGTGATTTCTATGTACACTAAACTTGGGTTTTTATAGTTGGTATCAGATTGAAGGTTTAGTTAACATTTGTAAACTAGGATAAGAAACATTTAGTGATATCCCTAGGTATATTTCTGAGGATATGTCTAGGGATGTCTCTAAGGATAATTATATGGATGAGTTAATGTTTAGAAATATGTCATGGGATTTTGGTAAAGGATTGAGTGAGTGGTTTATTAAAAATACATCTATTCCTGGATACTAAAAGTGGATGTGGTTTTTGTACAGATTTACCTAGGAGTAACAACTCTGACAAGGTGTGTTGGGCCTAACTCGAGTATAACCTGGTACACAACATTGTTCCTTTCTGCGCACCTAGTTTGACACTCCTGGGGGATATGCTTTGTGAATTAAAAAACTATTCATGAACCATCATGAAGGATTTAATGATAAGTTAGCTATGAATAACCTAGGATAAACCTAAGGTATCATATATTAAATAAGGTTTCCTAATTTATACATCCTATAAGTGATTTTTTTCATGATTATGTGGTTTTACATTATGATAAATGTTTCTCACACTATTCTTTCTGGTTTTATTAAATGGTGGGAACTAGAAGTAACATGGTTTACATTAAATATTTCATATTTGTAAAGTATGGGCAATATACAAATCAATTTCCTAAGTGGAAACCTCATGAAGAGAATTAGGAAGGTGGTATGAGTATTGGATATACTTCTAAAGATAAGGATACTGCAGATGACATGTGAAAGGTATGGAATGTTCTTCCATTATTTTTTACATTAAATGAAATAATAATGATTAGATTAATGTTGAGTGACCTTAATACATGATTCATGATTCATATTTTAGGAAAGAGGTATTAAGGAATAAGTTGATGAAGCATGATTACTGGTTTAAGAATAAAGTTGGATGATTGAAGTGAATATATTTTGGAATTTAAAGATTATGTTATACGAATCATGAAGTATATAAGGATATTTTAGAAGTTTCTATTTAATTATTTTGATTTAATGATAAGGTTACATTAATTTAAGGTAACCCTTAACATGTCTCCAATGATAAGAAAATGATATTTTATATGGAAAAAGAGATGATGATATAGATAAAGTAAATTGGATAGTATTTATGAAATTAGAACTGATAAAGGATTCGATGAAAAGGTGGTATGTTCTATCATAGATGAAGTTTAAAAATTCTTGGATTTAAAGACTATATCCAATAAACTTTGGAATAAGGAAACATGCATGTTTTAAATAAGGATTTATAGTAATTCAGGTTATTACCTTGTTTCGATAGAATACATGATAAAAGTATTCACATGTTTAGAATGTGACAACCAAGATATACTTTGTGTTATATGGGGGATCAATGTTAATATGGTTTCATGAATTTCTTTCTAAAGTTTTGGATTTTTATATTTCAGAAGGGTTGTAAGGTTAACCATTTATAGAAACTTTAAGTTAAATTTTAGATAAGGTTTGTGAGATAAAAGTATTATCTCACCATATGAGGATTTATGCGCATTTAAATCATATTTAAAATACCTTTTGTTGATGGTAACTGAAGATAAATAGGATGAATTATCATGGATCTCATTATTTGTTAGTGCTTCAGGAATGAAAAATTCACCTACCTTTTTTGAAGAAATAGGTGAAGTGAAAATTGGTTAAGACATGACCAAAGGGTGAGATTTTGATTATGAAATGTAATGAAAAAATTAAGTATACCTTCTTGTGAAAAAATTATTCAACTTTAGGAAAATGGTCCTAAAATAAAATGTTTTCCTGTGATAATATTTTTTTATATCAATGATCTCTTTCATGCTTCTCTAGTTTATGGTTTTAGGATTGTCAACTTTCTCTGGATCATCCAATTTCTTGTGATCAGTGATCTTTATCAATCTCTATGATTATTTACACTTTTCTTCCATGTCCATGTCTTCACTTCCCACCTATGTTATCCTATGTGGAAACCTAGTTATGTGTTACTTTGGTTAACCATTATCTTTCTAAATTTCACTTTTTAAAAGAAGTTTTAGTGTTCATTTATATGATGTGGATTTATATGATTGGAACTTTAAAGTATTAAACCTTTGATAACCGAGATTAATTTTGAGGGTGAAATTAATTCAAAGGGGGGGTATAATGTAACACCCCAATATTTTTTGAAATATTTTTTTCAAATTAATTTAATCTTTTTGGTATTTTTTCATTTCACACAACACTAAAAATACTTTTTTATTGAAGAACTAATTTTTTGCTTGCATTATACGCAATACCAAATTAATTGTGCATTGTATGCAACATAAATTTTAGCCTGTTTTATATGAAACACTGAGGATAGATTTCATTACATGCAAGACTGACTTTCCCTGATGGCTTGTGTAACATGAAAGACCAATTTTTACTAAATAATAATATATTACAAAAAATATAATTATTTAATATAATAAGATATAACCTAGACATTAAATTGAATATTATAGTATTAAATAACATATAAAAATTATATATTTTATTTCATTGTTTACCTATTAATTATAAATAAATATAGATACCAAAGTAATATAAAGGGAATGATTTTATAAAAGACTATTTTTATGTGAAAAATGAGATTTATCTTAATAAGTTAAATTAATTACTATTAGTTATTGATATTAATTAAATTTATATGTTATATATTCAATAAAATATTTTTTATATTCTCAAAATTTATTTTATAGGCATAAATGAGAACAGACCCAATATTACACATAAAAAACTATATTTTTATAAAAGTAGATTTACCGCCTTATAATGGGGAACCTATTTTAAATCTAAATTTTGGAACTTTTATAAATTATATATATATAAATAAACTTTATTTTTAAAATTGAAACATAAAATTTAGTTTAGGGTGAATTTTTGGTATTTTCTATGAAATTTTATTTTTTAATGAATAGTGAAAATAATGAATTTTGATTCATAACTTCTTTTTAATCGAATTTATTTATAAGGTGAAATTATATTTTTAAATGGTTTTAAAGTTTAGTTAGATTATATTTTTATCAATTAATCCAATTTAAGTCATTGTAATCAATTTTGATTTTAAATTGAATAAAAAACTTAGCAAACTTTTGAACGTTTTTACTTTAAAAACTCGCATTGTCGCCCCATCTGTGGGATTAAATTTAAATTAATATCTTCCAATTTTTTATTGGAATTTTGAAAATTTTATTTCATTTTTTATAATAATAATAAATTACAATTTCTAATGAGTTCAACTTCATTTTTTATAAAAAAAATATTAGTGAAAGTAATTAAAATTAATTACATTGATTAAGGTAAAATTAAACTTAACAAGGGACTAAACCAAAATATTAAGGGGAAAATGACCTATAAACATGTAAAAACCTATTTGTGGATATATTTCGGGAAATAAAACTATAAGGTTCAATAATTTTCCATTTTGATAGTTGGGGAACAATTAATACTTGGGGAACACACAATTCTTTTCGAAAATACCAAGTGTGTCCTATCCCTCCACTATAAAAAGGCACTCATCCCTCCCACTTTATCACGCCTCTCAAGACACATTTTCTCAACCAATATCTGCCAAAATAGCTCCTAAAAATCCCTCTCCTAAACCTATAAGCCTCACCTTGGGCATAAATCCCTCCAAGGAATCCCTTTGGTGCTAACTAAAAGGAGTTACCCGAATAATAGGTAACATCCTTCCTCAAGATCTTTTGTTTTATTTTCATTCTAAACCCCCCATAATCTTCTTATTTCATGATTATATAATAAACTTGGTATCCTAAATATAATTATTTTTTTTATTCTAATTTTTATACCTAAATTTACACACACTTTCATTTAATGGGTAACAAACTTACCATTATTATGTACGGTGAACTATCGCCTCATGAAACGATGTTGTTTTTTTTCCTTTACCACCTCTTATGGTTGGTAATTGTTATGAAAATTGTATTTTTATATGTTATATATGATATTTATTATGTATTTATTATTATTTAATTATTATATAACACATTCCTTCATTCTTCCCATTTTTTGTAAATACGATAATTTCATTTGGGGAAGTATGGACAATCACCTCCTCAAAGCGATGTGATTCATCCACACCTTACATGGGATGTATTAAGGATGTGTTTAGTAAAATTATATGATATATATAAAATAATAATTATAATGTAATTATAATATATATATATATATATATATATATTATTTTATTTCTTTCAATATTTCAATAAAAAGGAAACAGCGTTCATGCGTACGCATGGCCTACCGTCTCCATGAATGGTGTATTTCATTTCATACTTCTATCATATATAGATTATTATAAATATATATATATATAATGATTATATATTATATTTATACCATGTTTTATGTTTTTAAAGTAAGTAAATCATGATCTAATTAAGAGTATCAAGAATAACAAGTCAAATCATGTATAAAAAATAAAGCGAATATTACCTAAAAAATAACATTAACATGGAGTTGTTAATAAATAGCTAATATAAAGTCATAACCAAATCATATATGGTATTATATATAATAATAGGGTTATTTAGTATATTTATAATAAACTTATATTTATTATACATGACATTTTAACATGTATGAAGAAAGTCAATACTTAAAGTAAGGGAGTTTCATCTCACTTTTTATTTCTGTGAGATACATGCCATATTCACCACTAGCTTCTTTTTGTGGTGTATATACTTACCTATGACATTTTATAACATTAATTTAATTTATTTAATTATATTAAAAGCTTTAAATTTATGTTATTATTTCATGGGGATCAATATTCCAAAGTTATTCAAGTAGTAAGGGTTTTCTCGTCTCACTTTTATTTTCCATGAGACACAAGCCATGTTCACCTCATATTTCCTATATGTGATGAGTATAATTCATATATATTTATTATATTATTATTATAATTAAATTTATTGGTATTTACATATCCATTTTATGATATTTCTTTCATGGGGTTTATGTTTCAAAAGTTACTAAATTGGTAAAGTAATTTTGTCTCAATTTTCCTTCTTTGAGACACATGCCATGTTATGCCCCTATATTTTCCTATGAGGTGTATATACTAAATTTTACATGTTAAATCATGAATCTAATTATTTTAATTATATTTTAATATTAATTTCATTTCATTTTATTACATGGGGAGTATAATTCAAAGTTACCAATTGGTAAGAGTTTATTGAAACAATCTCATTGTTATCGAGATTTTTTATGATTATGCTTCCATTGATGAAATATTATGATCCATATCTCAATATAACTCATGAACTTTATTATCCTATATATATTCATGGTATTTTCATGTATTGGTACCATTTTTTCACTCTTTGGTACATATTATTATTAAGAAATTGTTTTTAATAAAGTCCGACTTTACCTCTTTCTTCGATCAGAAATATGTGTTATTTTAAAACCATGTTTTATAAAAATATCTTCAAAATGTTTTCAATTATTATTTATAAGTTTTCAAATTATTTTAATTGAAATGGTTTTCAAAAAAAATCAAGCTTCTTTTATAAGTTTTCAAGGAAAACGGTTTTCAAAATGTTTTCAAGGGGAAAGGTTTTAAAAATGATTTCAAGACTTATTTATAAGTTTTTAAAACATTTTCAAAGAAAATGGTTTTCTAAAGGTTTTATTTTTTAAAAATATTTTTCAAAGAAGAAAGGATATTTTTATCAAGAAATTTTTTTAAAATATATTTCAAAATTATTTTCGATCTAAAATGACACTCGTTGATGCTACTCATTCCCTTTTGTGAAATGATCAAAAAAATTCATTAATATTAATTCTTGAATGTTTTATGTTTTAATGTAATGATTCTTATAACACATTTTTCTCTTCCACAAGTTATATGCTTTTGAAACCCACTTCTTTTCACTGGTTATGCTTTAATGAAATGGTTATGAGACCTATCTCTTTTCCATAGATAATGATATAATAAAATGTTTATGATACCCATTTCATTTCATATATTATGATATAATGATATTTTATAATCTTGTGTCACATGTATTATGTTATTGGTGGGACCTATATCTCACTATAATGCATTGGGTAACAATGGATGATACATGAGTATAAATTTTATGTGTGAGCCTAATTACATATTCACAATGTTATGCATGGACATGGTTGAATGTCCATAATTTTATACAGGAACATGATTACATGTTCACAATATTTTGAGTTAACCCTATTATGTGTTCATAATTTTATGTTTGAAACTAATTACATGTTCATAATGTTATTCATGGACCTTATTGCATGTCTATAATTTTATATGTGAACCTGATTACCTATTCACAATGTTTTGAGTGAACCATATTATGTGTTCATAATGTAATGCGTGAACATGATTAGATGTTCTAAATTTTATACATGTACATAGTTGTATGTTAATAGGTTTATGTGTGAACCTAATTATATTTTCATAATGATATGCATGAACCTGATTTCATGTTCAAGACATTATGTGTTGACTTGGTTTCATGTCCATAGGTCTATGTGAGGGAATGATTTCATGTCCTTAACTTAATGAGTGAACCTGTTTTTACTTATACATGTTCACAATGTTTTATGTTTATGTTTATTCCATAATTACATGTCTTATTTATATGTTATACTTTCATGAATTATGTTCCCAATTATATTATGATTCATATCTTATGAACTGTTAGTCTTTATTATATGAATTATTTTTATGATCTTTGATATGAAGGGTATGATTTTCTAATGATATGATCATGTTCTCATACCCTTATGATCATGTTATTCTTATGTATTTCCTTTATTTACCCTTATTGAGAAATTGAGCTCACCCATTTCTTATATTTCCTTTCCCCAGGTTATGAAGAAATGTTTTTTAAGTAGAAATACATAGTGGAAGATCTTTTTTAGAAACGTTGAAGATATTTCACTGAGTTAGAATATTTTTATTCCATGTTTCCAAATTCACTAAACTAATATAGTATTTGGGTGTCTGTTTTTTTAATGTATTAACTATTATACAAAAATTATGTAATGTATATGTACTTTAAGCCTAGTTTTCAATAAATTCACTTTATCTTCTCCAAAATTCTTTCAGTGTGTTCTTTTATTAACATTAATTATGGTTTTAGAATTCTTAAGAAATGATCTACCTAAGATAATGTAGGAAATATATTTACCTATTTATTCTTATAATTTTAAGATATAAATATCGCCAGGAAACAGTATTCCTTTTACACTTACCAGAACATCCACCAAGACTCCTACTATATCGGCAGTGGTTCAGTTGGAAAGTTGCATAACCACTCAGGATGGATTGAGATCTTATATCTAAAAGGAATAATATTCTAGTAAGGCATGAAATTTATCAATGCTCCAAAATCACACAATGAATTAGTAAAATTAAACTCACTTATGGTGTAAAAGATAGTGAAAGTACCTGGGTCTTGAAATTTACTAGGTAATTATGGGTTTATAAGGACAGATACATTTCAACCAAAACTTACCTTTTCATGTCCTTGAAGTTTCCTCTTCTTGGCACAAAAATTAATAAGAAACCTTACAAACCTTGGGATTTGTTGTATGGAATCTATAAAAGTTATGTTAATCTCCAATATCTTTAAGGTTTATAGCACTTATTATTGTAATACTTCTTCACTAGTTTTTTTGGGTAGTTTTATCCATATATAGAAGGTAGGTTGGGTTAGATTTAAATACTTCATATTGTATTTCCCCTTTTCCATCGTCAATGGTGGTGTATCTATAGGTATCTCCCCTTCGTGTTTCTTTTTAGGGATTTATTCTTCAGATTTATTAGGCTTTACACTTCAATATTTAGCTTCTAGTAAGGATTATTCAATTCTTTTCACCTTCTTTCCATTCCTTAAATAAATAGAACTAATATTTCCTTTAGGTTTAGGAATTGACAGGGATGAGAATTTACCTGAACCTAAGTTTAATAGGTTTTTTAGAGTGGAAATAATATATCTTAATTGTTATTTTATCTCCTTTATCTATAATATAGAAGTTGTGAGAGTAGTTTATTAGTTGTTTAGAGACTCTACAAGTTGTTTTAGTAGGTCCTTTATTAAGGGTTCATAATCTTTTACTTTTTAGAATCTTATAGAAGGTTGATAAGTGTGTCTCAATAATAGTGGTGTTTATAAATGCTATTGAAAATATGTCTAGAAATATATCCTTAAAGCTTGCTAGTTTCCAATTCCACATTGAATGTTTTATTATTCCATGAAACCTTAGATACTAGTGGGTTTTTGGTGCTACCTCTGGTACATGGCATCAAAATTTTTAGTTCCTTAAACTTTAGGGTATCCATATGTGTAATGTTCTATGGAGTAGCAAAGCTACCACACTCTCGAGAGTGTGGTATAATTTATGGAATTTATTCAATTTTAACTATCACACAAGATAGGTTATTTATTCAATTTCGGTTTCAAAAAATAGAGAGTTAGAACTTGTTGAATCATGAACTCCTCTTGGCATGGTTCTTATGTTGAAATGTTGAAAATTTTAGGAAATATTATATATCAAATCTATGACTTTAGTTGGTGAATTTTCTATCAATTCACCTCTATAGGAAGCATTTAGTGAGTTTCGATCATTATCCATGAATCCCTATTAAGGAATACCAAGAATTGATGGGCTTCAAAAGGATAATGTTGAAAACAATTATCTCAATTTCTTGAATCTCTCCTAAAACTCATAGAAATTTTTTCCAATTTTTTTATTCTATATATCTCTTTTATTGGTTGGGTGCTCCTTTAGATATGAAAAACCCTTTAGAAAGGCCCTTTGGAGTTCATCCTAAGTGGTGACTTCTCTGAGATGAAGATTATATATCCATTATATAGTTGATCCTTTGAGGTAAAATGGAAAAAAATTACAACTAATTTAATATTGTGATACTCCTTTGGGATTTAAATCACTTCAAACACTTCCATACACTCTCAAGTTTTGGTTAAGATCCTTACCTTCCATGCCATAAAAATTAGTCAGGAGTTGGATCATTCTAGTTTTTAGTTCAAAAATCAAATTGATTATTGGGTAATTAGATTAGATTATTATTTTTGAAATTGGGATCACATAGTTCTCTTAAATTTATATTCAACTCAGCTAAATTATATTCCATATTTTCACTACCTATAGTAACTCTAGTAGAATAATAAGATAAGGATGAGTAATTTTTCAATGGGAATGTGAAAAACTCGATTTCGTCTTGTTCAGTGATCCTTAGAGCCTTATTTAATTCCAGTATAGTTCTATCAACCTCTAGATCAAAACCAATGAGGTGATCTGAACTAGATCCGGTCATGTTTCAAAATCAATTCAAATGAAACAAAACAAAATAAAAACATAACATTGGATTTCTCACTGGAAATGGTTCCAGGTTGATGATCAGCCTATCATGGATCCCTTGGGAAAAAATTTAAACCTAATTGAGTATAGTTAAATAATGGGACTCAGGTTGTCTCTGAAGTGGAGAGTGATTTTAGTGTGTTTTTCTTTTATTTTATTGTTTTGGTGTGTTTGTGTGTGTGTACACAATGAGTGAATTTAGTTCAAAATGAAAGTATATTACTTTAATATTTAGTATTAAAAATAGTGTTTTAACCTCATATTATCCCCTTCCTTACCTATTAAATCATTATTCTATTTTACTCTCTTATTATCTCTCTAATCAGATGAAACCTCAACTAATTACCCTCACCTGGTGATTTTAGATTAATAAATGAGATTTAATTATCACTATAAATACTACCCTTACCAAGATGATTAATTTAATATCACCTATTACTCTTTTTGTATCCCAATACTAACCATTGTAGGTATTAGTAAGTCTTGGGTGGCCTGTGTGTAAAAACTAATAGTGAGAGAAGAAAAAATTGTATACAAATAATGATAAAGATATTTTATTGTCTGTCAAAATCAATAACTTATAGAGAGATTTATATAAGATAATAATCGATTATAATTTGAATTCAGTAAAATGGATAAGTATAATCTCCTTGGATTGACCATTAATGGTTTATTGTTCCATCACTTGGGACATTATAGAAAAATGATGGAATAAATTCATTAGCATCTCAACTCAATCAGTGGCATCCCCCCTTTCTCAATGTAAATCCCCAATCTTATAGAGGGGGATTTGGGTTCTTAGTTTGGTTTAGTATCTTCATCTCCCATGTGAATATGGTTCATGTATGGGTTTTTTCTTGGATCATGGGAGGTCAGGACTGGATTGGGAGGTCTATGTTTCGGATCTTTTATGGTTTTGGTATTATACATTTCATTGTATGATTGTCTGGAATGTAGAGTATATATATTATTATTGTATCATTTTTTACCTTGGTTATTGATGGAAAGTTTTGTATGTGGTTCGTTTATGATTTTGTTGGTTATCTTATATGTTGATGTTTCTTCTTTTGTGGTTTTACTCTGATAAGAGGGTATAGTCTCCCCATGTTTGTCTTTAGACCCGTGCTACTAGTCTGTAGCCTCTGGCGTATGGGGAGGCATGCCTGAGGTCATTTGATGACCCAGTTTGGGGAACTAGATATAGTTTCTACTAGGATAGGGATGGTAAAAAGTTGTATTATATCCAGTATCTTTTATCTTACTATTTAGGGTATAGTAGATAGGAGGCTAGGATATTGTCAGGTCTTGGAAATGAGATCATTCATGGGTGCTTTAATCCCCATGTTTGAGAGAAAATGCAAGTTTTTAGGGGTGGTAATTGATGTTTGGTTTTGTGATTTTATGGTTGGTTGATACTTCCACCTTGAGTGGTGCACTTGGATGTGATGTTATTGATTTATTAGTTCTTACCTCTTGGACCAGTATGTGAAGAGAGGGTGTGTGAGTTCATATATCATGTTAGGCACATAGTATTGATAGTTCATCTATATGTTGCATGTGCCCGACTATTATTTGCGACTCAAATGTTATTATTCAACTTTTATTCTTTTGGTTTAAGCCTATTTATATTTTTTTGAAATTGTTTTTAATGAAAATGTTTTGAAATGTGAATTTGAATAAAGCTTGGATTTTTGAAATGTTGGTAATAAAAAGGTTTTTGAAAATGTAAATCCTTGGGTTTTTAAAAATGGAAAGTTTTGAAATGTGAAACCTTTAGTTTAAAATGGTAATGTTTAATTTGGAATACAAATATGGAAATAAAGGAAAATGCAGGGACATTATAAATGGGTATCCCTAGTGTTGTGATTTAACCCTATGTATGGGTGGTTTGGGGTAGTGATAGTGCCCTAGTTCGAGACCTTGGTTATGGGTCGTGAGGCTATGTTGGGTTTTGATATGTGTTTAGAGGGTTGTTCTTTGTTGTATCTCGACTAGGGTTATGGCCTTTGGATTGTGATATTTTTTGGTGTTTGGATTGTAGTGTTGATGTATGTGTGTGGGTATCTTGGTGTGAAACCTATAGTAAATGGTTTCTTGGGTGTGTTGGATGAGGTGTGTTCTAGAATGGAGGAAAGAGTGATACCCATCATAATTTATTTGTTTGAGGTTTTATGTGTGTGGATTAGAGGCAGAGCCATTTTACTTTGTTTTATGTTACTCCAATTTAGGGAGTTCGTATCATTTTCCCTTCAATGTGACCCATGAGAGGGGTTGGCTGAGTTTCTCGTGTTTTGGGGTGTATAAGGCATGTGTAGATGTTTTGGTATTTGATAGTGGCATGCTTATTGTGATGTATAGTGTAGGTTTATCTGAGGAGGCTAAGTGATAAAGTCAATGGTTTTGGAGATGTGATTCTAGTTTTGGTTATGGGTTGAAAATTTTGGGAAATCAAGGGTAACCCTAAGGGAGGTTAGACCAATTTTGAAGGTTCCTTGGAATATTAATCACATATGGTTTCATTAGAGATGGAATCGATGCACATTTGGTGGCATTGAGTTTGGTAAATGTTCATGGTTATGCCTTGGTTTCTTTCTCAGAGATACAGTTGAGTGCTTTTGGTTGGTTTTAAGGTTGGTTTTGATGGGTAGGATCATTATATTTCCTAACCCGATGGCATTGATAACATTTTAGGAATGGATCAGGATAATTTGAGTGGACAAAACAATGTTGATAAAAGAGTGAATGGGTTATTTTAATGTTCAATTGAATCTAAGATGATGGTGGTCATGTGTTTGGGCTTGTTTGTGCGAAAATGTAGGTCATTGGAAGGGAATTTTGGAAATGACTCAATTCTGATGAGGTTGACAGACTAGGAGGATTGGTTGGTTTTATGAGAGGTTGTTTGGGCCTAGTGATATATGAATCTTGGATACTAGAGTTGGACTCAATGAATGGTCATAAGAAGGTGTGTGATCTTGAGGGTTTTGATGAGGTTCGGATGTGGGAACATGCTAATAAGGCATGATACCATTTGAGATGGGTAAATAAATGGATTAGTATGATCACTTGTCATTTTCTATGAAACAAAATTGGGAATCATGGTTATGTGAGATTTCATTGGTTTGATTGGTGTGTTGGACCATTGTGTTTGTAAAGACCCGTAAAATTCAAGGAAATTTTTTTTTCTTAATTTTCTTTAGAATTTTACAAGAACGCGGTTTCAGACGGCACCTGATTCCGAGGCCCGGAGTGCCCGGAATTAATTTCCGAAGTTTGGCTCGGGTACGTTCAGTGAACGAACGAGCGGGAATTCCTAACTTTTGATCCGGTGCTCGGAATTGAAATCTGAGGGCACCGATGAACTCGCAGCGCTGATATTCGCTTAAAGAGACCTTTTCGGGAGTTGCGTTTGTTGCGAGTTGAAAATTAGTTTGGGGGTTTCCAGTTGAGTTAAATAAAATTTGTGTAAGACAAATTTTATTTTAACTTATTAAAAACCTACCAAAGGAGGTTGGAAGTGGGACCCACACCCACTTAACCTCCCTTGGGAGGATTAAGTGTGGTGGGGGCCACACGAACCCCTAGACTTTTCAAATTCCCTAACCCCTCTAAACCCCCTCTTAAATTACGTAACTCTTCCCTACTTTATTTCTTGCCAACCTATCTCTTCATTTAATTTTGTCAACTCTAGATTTAATTAATGAATTGAATTCAACGTTTGAATTTTGAAAGGTTGGCAAAGTAAAAATAAAATAAGGTGTAGCTTATTTTATTTTGGGTTGATCGTTTGTCTTCTTGAGAGGTAGAGAGCTCTTCTTCTTCTTCTTCAAACTCAACGAAGAACGCGAAGAACGTCGTTCTTCAACGAAGAACTTCTCCGCCGAAGAACACGGTTCATCCGCGACGCCGTATCCGCGACGCGACGTACTTCTTCCGCGTCATCTCTTCCGCGACGGTTTTCCGCGACGAACGCCATCGACAACGACTCTTCCTCCGCGACACCGATATTTCACGACTACGTCAACGTGCGACTATCGAGGTAGAGGTTCTTGAGTTCGTTGTTTTCTTTATTATTTGACTTTCCTCAAGACTTGATGAGGAACGCTCTTTTTCCGACGAAGAACGCCGCTTCCTCCTCGGACCTTCTTCGTCGGCATACGAAGATTCGCCAACGACGTATCTCTTCGGGCATATCTCTTCGTCAATGGATTTGACGAACGACGACCGCGACGCCCGACCTCCGCGACGCCGTCTTCCGCGGAACGTAGACGAATCTTCGAATCTTAAACCCGAGGTAGGGGTTGTTGATTTCATTTTGGTTTCCTTATTTCTTTTCTTGCTCGTGGATCGCATGTCTATGTGAGGCATTTAATTATTTTATTTAAGTGTTTATTTTAACGTGAGGGGGGCCGGACCGTATGAACACGGCCGAACCCCCCTCCATCGTTCATGTTTATTCATGCGGGTGGAAGCAAGTGGCGTGGTGCCGTCGCACCACGCGGATGAACGTGCAAATATCTTACGCGATGCCGTCGCACGTACCATGGAAGAAACAACAAGAACGCGACGCCGTCGCGCCGAGTTGAAGAAATATCATGGCACGGCGAAGGGGCGCGGTGCCGTCGCACCACGCCGGATGACGAACGCCGCGGCCGGTTCCGGGCCGCGGCGGGACGAGGAGACCGCGGCCGGTTCTGGGCCGCGGCGGGACGAGAAGACCGCGGCCGGTTCCGGGCCGCGGCGGGAGAGGACACCGGCGGCCGGGCCGCCGGCGTCGGAAGTCGAGGGCGGTACCGGAATTTCCGGTCCCGTTGATAAAAACCGGCCGGCCAGCTGGCCGGCCGGATGTCTTAAAACCGGGGAATTTAATTCCCCGGCCACCTAATAAAAACCCCCCTCTTAAGAGGGGGGGCGGTTCTTGAGGGAAGGGGGCAACCGGCCCCCTTGGTTCGGCGCCAGCAGGCCCCCCACGTGGGGGGGGCTTCTTTAAAAAAATGGGGCGCGGCCCTTTGTGCCGCGCCGCCCTTCAAAGAAACCGCGGGGCTGAGCCCCCGCGTGCGCCGCCACCACGCAGCGCCAGGCCGCCGCGGCCCGCCGCCGCCGCCGCGCCGCCGCCCGCCGCCGCCGCGGCCCGCCGCCGCCGCCCGCCGCCGCCGCCGCCCGCTGCCGCCGTCCGCCGCCGCCGTCCGCCGCCGCCGGCCGCCGCCGCCGGCCACCGTGCCGCCCGGGGGGGGGGGGGGGGGGGGGGGGGGGTCGGGCCGGGTCGGCCCAGACCCGGACCCCCCCGTTTCGGACCAGTTTTGGTTTTTGGCTCATAACTTGAGCCTCGGACCTCCGAATGACGAACCGTCTGCGGAAACGCGATCCTTGGATCGAGACGGTCGTTTCGGTATATCGCACTCAAGGTTTCGGATTACTTTGAGTTCGGCCGGGTTGGTTCGTTCACGGAACCAACCGGGCTTTCGGAGCGGAAACGCTCATATCTTGAGCTACGAATGTCCGATTGACGCGCCGTCAGTCGCGTTGTGTTCCTCTTAGTGAGACGGATCTTTTGGCATACTCCGCCCGAGGTTTGGACGCAGGTGGAGTACGGTCGGGTTGGTTTTGCCTTAAAAACCAACCGGGCCCCGGAGACGAAAATGCCAATAACTCTCAGACCGGGCGTCCGATCGACGCGCCGTCTGTTGCGTTGAGTTCCTGTTGGCGATACGGAACTTTTGGATACATCAACTTCGGTCTTCGTGACAGTTGATGTATCAGCCTCTCGGCTCGTGGAGCGGACCCTCCGTACGAGTTTGCTGTGTGCGGGAACCCTAGTGCTGGCTGCGACTGTTACTGTGACTACTACTGCTACTGTGACTGCGACGACGACAGTACAGAGATCCTGTGTGGATTCGACGACGACGACTACAGCACTCAGCAATCCTACGTGGAACAGTACTACCGAACGTGTGTGAACTGAATCTTCTGTTTACCTTGGGCGGTGGAGCGCTTGGTTGTAGCGGCGGACCCGCGATACTCTACGGAGTATGTGCGCTTGGTTGTAGCGACAGACCTGCGACGATGGAGACGTGCGTGCGGAGTACGGAGACCGTGTAGATGACTGAGACCTGACGACTGCTTGACCGACTCGACATGGAGTGAGTCGACTAGCCCAGTGGACGGAGCGCCCGGTATTTGGCGGCAGACCCACGGCGGACGGAGCGCCTGGTAGTTGGCAGCAAACCCGCGGTACACGACAGGAGGAGTACCTCAGTAGGCTATTTGGGTGAGCGCCCAGTAGTTGGCAGCAGACCCTCAGCGGACGGAGCGCCCAGTAGTTGGCAGCAGACCCGCAGTACTCGACAGGAGGAGTACCTCAGCAGTCATAGGTTAGTGAGCAGTACCTCGGAGTCGTGACAGAACTACTGCACACTTCAGAGACGGGGCTCTTCAGCAGCTACGGTTTCGATAATGAAAATCCTGGTTTGAGCTGAGTCAATGATCTTTGTGTTTCCTCATGATTGAGATGGGTCACTTGATAACTTAGGTATATGTATGGGCATATACCTGGGTAATGGTTATCCGTTGATTTCATAAACTTGTTTACTCTTCTTTGTGGATTGGGTTGTTCTTGGGCTCGGTGTTGGAGCCGAACGGAAATTGGTGACTTAGGTATATGTATGGGCATATACCTAAGCAGTGTCAGTTGTTACTTCGTGATTGTTACTTTTCTTCATGGTTTATCCTTTGTGGATTTGAGAGACCTTCAGGGGTCTCGGGGTCCCTACTGAGTAGCTTATACTCACCCCTGCACGGGCTTTGCCCGCACTACGTTGTGTTGGTTGCAGACGACGGACAGCGTTGACCTTAGCTGAGGCTTGCAGAGCGGAACGGTACCCGGAGGTGGACCACTGGGCGGGACGTGCACGGAGCGGACGGCGGGACCCGTGGAGCAGAGGAGCTATCTGTACTCACCCTTCAGGTGGGATTTCCAGTGGACAGCTCGGAGTAGCGGCTTTACTTTTCAGTTGCTGTTTTTCCCTTTTCGAGTTGTACTTTACTTTCAGTTTGGGTTTGTATTCTGGCCCATTTACTTTTCTGCACTTGTAGTTACTTTCCGCTTGCTGACTCTGTGGTAGTTGTTACTTATAAAGGCAATGCCTTCCCTGTTTACTGGGATTTTACGCCTTGGTGCTAGTCGCCAGCCCCTGGCCTATGGAAGGCGGGCTTAGGGTAGTCACGGCACGGGCCCCGAGGGCGGGTCGTGACAAATTGGTATCAGAGGAGTTCGGTTCTACCGTGAACTCTGATCTTTTCTATGTGAAGCAATAATGTTTAGCGTATTGAGTGTGGATATCAGTCCAGGGAGTCCAGTGTTGGTGCGGCGGCCGACGTATCCGTACACCAGGACCCTGACTTCTGATTTCCGACTTAATGCACGAAAACATTGATTGCGTGTGTGTTTCAATGTTTTCTTTGTGATTACTTATATCAGCTCACCAGGTATACTGTTTGACCGTGGCGCACCTGTTTCCTTTCAGGATGGCCCCACGACGGCAGCCAGCTAGGGTTCCGAGAGTTGAGCGTGACGACAGCCCACCGAGCGACGAGGCCTCGGTGCAGGGCCCTTTTCCAGTAGTGGCACCGGCGGTAGCTTTACCCGCCGATTCCCCGATGCTTCCAGCAGCAGCCGCTGACGATGCACGTCGTCTCAGCGCACTGCATGAGTTTCAGCGCCAGCGACCGCCCAGGTTTCGCGGGGAGACGGATCCCCAGGCAGCAGAGGATTGGCTGGAGGCAGTGGTTCGAGTGTTTAGGCTAGTGAGGACACCAGCAGACCTCATGGTGATCCTCGCTGCGAGCCTACTACACGTAGCAGCAGGACGATGGTGGAGCTTGATGCTCCAGGTGCACGATGAGGCATCTCTACTTTGGACGGACTTTGAGATCATCTTCCGCTCGGAGTTCGTCCCAACCACCCTTCGTGCGGTGCGTATCCAGGAGCTTCTACAGCTGCGGCAGGGCAGCATGACGGTCGCTCAGTACGCGGCGAGGTTCACCGACCTTTCTCGGTACTCGACAGACATGGTACGGGACCCCTTCTTCCGGGCCCGGACCTTCGAGCAGGGTTTGAGACACGAAATCAGGGCATCGCTGATCTCCCTCAGCATACCGACTCAGACAGGAGTACTGGAGCGGGCACTTCTGATCGAGAGTTTCCTTGCTGAGTCTACACCAGCACAGCAACTCACCGCAGGGTGGCACGTGGCAGAGTCATCAGCAGCAGGTAGCCGACGGATGACTCAGGGTTCCAGGCAGACCAGACCTACCGGTGGCCGACTGCACGACTCAGGCTCAGTTGTACGGGGAAGCCGGGGTGGAGTCAGAGCCAGGCGTGCCAAGAGTGGGCAGTGTTACTCGTGCGGCGGGCAGGGCCACATGGCTCGTGACTGTCCGACCCGCCATGCTGATGATCAGTAGTTAAGTGAAGAACCTCCCAGGCAGAGGCAGAGGTTCGATCGTGGCGGTCCGCAGGGAGGAGGCGGATGAGGCAGAGGAGCTGGACGAGCAGCCGGCGGTGGGCGACGCTTTGAGGCTCTTCCACCACCACCACCAGGAGGTCCACCCCGACCGCAGGGGAGAGCTCAGCTTCAGGCAGCCGAGGCCTTCGATCATGGAGCTCTGGGAGCCGATGGACAGGAGCAGAACTAGTGGATAACATCCTTTTTACTTCTGGTTCCTTGTTGCTTTTGTGTAGCGTCTTGTATTATAAGCTGCAATAATAAAAGACGCATACCTTTGTGTTATTTTCGTTCCTGTCCTCTTTCGTGATGTTACTAAGAGGTTCTAGTTTTGGCTGTTGACTTGACCCTCACTTGTGAGACATCTACTGGAGGAGACCCAGTTACCACACACTGATGCCGACAGTGTGACTCAACCCTTGGAGGCGAGAGTAACGGTTGAATCTCTTAGTAGTAGCGTCGAGGCCTTACGACGTCATCCTTGGTATGGATTAGTATCATCCATGTTAGGATTGACTGTTTTAGGCAAAGAATGTGGTTCATCCAGGGGATGAGACCAGATTTCTCTTTTCGGCAAAGAAGAAATCTTGCAGCTCTTGTGGGACCTGTGATGGTCCAGGCCATGACAGAGAAGGTCCAGGTCATCCAGGAGCGGATGAGGACAGCTCAGAGCCGGCAAAAGTCATTCGCTGACAGGAGGCGGAGGCCACTGGAGTTCGAGGATGGCGACCACGTCTTCTTGCGGGACTCACCTCGACGTGGTATTCGGAGATTTGGCCGAGGCGGCAAGTTATCTCCGCGCTTCATCGGACCCTTCCAGATTCTCAGCAGGATTGGTGAGGTGGCTTATCGCCTGGCTCTACCACCTCAGTTGCAACGGGTGCACGACGTCTTCCACGTATCCCAGCTGAGGAGATACGTGCACGACCGACGCACATCATTGATCATGGGGAGCTTGACGTTGACGATGGGGCGACTTTTACGGAGGTCCCGGTGGAGATAGAGGATCGACAGGAACGGGTCCTGCGTGGGCGATCGATTCCTCTCGTGCACATCAGATGGCAACACGAGAATCTCCAGGAGAGCACATGGGAGCGAGAGGCTCAGATGCGTGCTCAGTACCCTCATTTGTTTTCCCTAGTTTTTGATGTAGCTTTACGGGGACGTAAAGCCCTGAGGTGGGAGTAATGTAAAGACCCGTAAAATTCAAGGAAATTTTTTTTTCTTAATTTTCTTTAGAATTTTACAAGAACGCGGTTTCAGACGGCACCTGATTCCGAGGCCCGGAGTGCCCGGAATTAATTTCCGAAGTTTGGCTCGGGTACGTTCAGTGAACGAACGAGCGGGAATTCCTAACTTTTGATCCGGTGCTCGGAATTGAAATCCGAGGGCACCGATGAACTCGCAGCGCTGATATTCGCTTAAAGAGACCTTTTCGGGAGTTGCGTTTGTTGCGAGTTGAAAATTAGTTTGGGGGTTTCCAGTTGAGTTAAATAAAATTTGTGTAAGACAAATTTTATTTTAACTTATTAAAAACCTACCAAAGGAGGTTGGAAGTGGGACCCACACCCACTTAACCTCCCTTGGGAGGATTAAGTGTGGTGGGGCCCACACGAACCCCTAGACTTTTCAAATTCCCTAACCCCTCTAAACCCCCTCTTAAATTACGTAACTCTTCCCTACTTTATTTCTTGCCAACCTATCTCTTCATTTAATTTTGTCAACTCTAGATTTAATTAATGAATTGAATTCAACGTTTGAATTTTGAAAGGTTGGCAAAGTAAAAATAAAATAAGGTGTAGCTTATTTTATTTTGGGTTGATCGTTTGTCTTCTTGAGAGGTGGAGAGCTCTTCTTCTTCTTCTTCAAACTCAACGAAGAACGCGAAGAACGTCGTTCTTCAACGAAGAACTTCTCCGCCGAAGAACACGGTTCATCCGCGACGCCGTATCCGCGATGCGACGTACTTCTTCCGCGTCATCTCTTCCGCGACGGTTTTCCGCGACGAACGCCATCGACAACGACTCTTCCTCCGCGACACCGATATTTCACGACTACGTCAACGTGCGACTATCGAGGTAGAGGTTCTTGAGTTCGTTGTTTTCTTTATTATTTGACTTTCCTCAAGACTTGATGAGGAACGCTCTTTTTCCGACGAAGAACGCCGCTTCCTCCTCGGACCTTCTTCGTCGGCATACGAAGATTCGCCAACGACGTATCTCTTCGGGCATATCTCTTCGTCAACGGATTTGACGAACGACGACCGCGACGCCCGACCTCCGCGACGTCGTCTTCCGCGGAACGTAGACGAATCTTCGAATCTTAAACCCGAGGTAGGGGTTGATGATTTCATTTTGGTTTCCTTATTTCTTTTCTTGCTCGTGGATCGCATGTCTACGTGAGGCATTTAATTATTTTATTTAAGTGTTTATTTTAACGTGAGGGGGGCCGGACCGTATGAACACGGCCGAACCCCCCTCCATCGTTCATGTTTATTCATGCGGGTGGAAGCAAGTGGCGTGGTGCCGTCGCACCACGCGGATGAACGTGCAAATATCTTACGCGATGTCGTCGCACGTACCATGGAAGAAACAACAAGAACGCGACGCCGTCGCGCCGCGTTGAAGAAATATCATGGCACGGCGAAGGGGCGCGGTGCCGTCGCACCACGCCGGATGACGAACGCCGCGGCCGGTTCCGGGCCGCGGCGGGACGAGGAGACCGCGGCCGGTTCTGGGCCGCGGCGGGACGAGAAGACCGCGGCCGGTTCCGGGCCGCGGCGGAAGAGGACACCGGCGGCCGGGCCGCCGGCGTCGGAAGTCGAGGGCGGTACCGGAATTTCCGGTCCCGTTGATAAAAACCGGCCGGCCAGCTGGCCGGCCGGATGTCTTAAAACCGGGGAATTTAATTCCCCGACCACCTAATAAAAACCCCCCTCTTAAGAGGGGGGGCGGTTCTTGAGGGAAGGGGGCAACCGGCCCCCTTGGTTCGGCGCCAGCAGGCCCCCCACGTGGGGGGGGCTTCTTTAAAAAAATGGGGCGCGGCCCTTTGTGTCGCGCCGCCCTTCAAAAAAACCGCGGGGCTGAGCCCCCGCGTGCGCCGCCACCTCGCGGCGCCAGGCCGCCGCGGCCCGCCGCCGCCGCCGCGCCGCCGCCCGCCGCCGCCGCGGCCCGCCTCCGCCGCCGCCCGCCGCCGCCGTCCGCCCAGGGGGGGGTCGGGCCGGGTCGGCCCGGACCCGGACCCCCCCGTTTCGGACCAGTTTTGGTTTTTGGCTCATAACTTGAGCCTCGGACCTCCGAATGACGAACCGTCTGCGGCAACGCGATCCTTGGATCGAGACGGTCGTTTCGGTATATCGCACTCAAGGTTTCGGATTACTTTGAGTTCGGCCGGGTTGGTTCGTTCACGGAACCAACCGGGCTTTCGGAGCGGAAACGCTCATATCTTGAGCTACGAACGTCCGATTGACGCGCCGTCAGTCGCGTTGTGTTCCTCTTAGTGAGACGGATATTTTGGCATACTCCGCCCGAGGTTTGGACGCAGGTGGAGTACGGTCGGGTTGGTTTTGCCTTAAAAACCAACCGGGCCCCGGAGACGAAAATGCCAATAACTCTCAGACCGGGCGTCCGATCGACGCGCCGTCTGTTGCGTTGAGTTCCTGTTGGCGATACGGAACTTTTGGATACATCAACTTCGGTCTTCGTGACAGTTGATGTATCAGCCTCTCGGCTCGTGGAGCGGACCCTCCGTACGAGTTTGCTGTGTGCGGGAACCCTAGTGCTGGCTGCGACTGTTACTGTGACTACTACTGCTACTGTGACTGCGACGACGACAGTACAGAGATCCTGTGTGGATTCGACGACGACGACTACAGCACTCAGCAATCCTACGTGGAACAGTACTACCGAACCTGTGTGAACTGAATCTTCTGTTTACCTTGGGCGGTGGAGCGCTTGGTTGTAGCGGCGGACCCGCGATACTCTACGGAGTATGTGCGCTTGGTTGTAGCGACAGACCCGCGACGATGGAGACGTGCGTGCGGAGTACGGAGACCGTGTAGATGACTGAGACCTGACGACTGCTTGACCGACTCGACATGGAGTGAGTCGACTAGCCCAGTGGATGGAGCGCCCGGTATTTGGCGGCAGACCCACGGCGGATGGAGCGCCTGGTAGTTGGCAGCAAACCCGCGGTACACGACAGGAGGAGTACCTCAGTAGGCTATTTGGGTGAGCGCCCAGTAGTTGGCAGCAGACCCTCAGCGGACGGAGCGCCCAGTAGTTGGCAGCAGACCCGCAGTACTCGACAGGAGGAGTACCTCAGCAGTCATAGGTTAGTGAGCAGTACCTCGGAGTCGTGACAGAACTACTGCACACTTCAGAGACGGGGCTCTTCAGCAGCTACGGTTTCGATAATGAAAATCCTGGTTTGAGCTGAGTCAATGATCTTTGTGTTTCCTCATGATTGAGATGGGTCACTTGATAACTTAGGTATATGTATGGGCATATACCTGGGTAATGGTTATCCGTTGATTTCATAAACTTGTTTACTCTTCTTTGTGGATTGGGTTGTTCTTGGGCTCGGTGTTGGAGCCGAACGGAAATTGATGACTTAGGTATATGTATGGGCATATACCTAAGCAGTGTCAGTTGTTACTTCGTGATTGTTACTTTTCTTCGTGGTTTATCCTTTGTGGATTTGAGAGACCTTCAGGGGTCTCGGGGTCCCTACTGAGTAGCTTATACTCACCCCTGCACGGGCTTTGCCCGCACTACGTTGTGTTGGTTGCAGACGACGGACAGCGTTGACCTTAGCTGAGGCTTGCAGAGCGGAACGGTACCCGGAGGTGGACCACTGGGCGGGACGTGAACGGAGCGGACGGCGGGACTCGTGGAGCAGAGGAGCTATCTGTACTCACCCTTCAGGTGGGATTTCCAGTGGACAGCTCGGAGTAGCGGCTTTACTTTTCAGTTGCTGTTTTTCCCTTTTCGAGTTGTACTTTACTTTCAGTTTGGGTTTGTATTCTGGCCCATTTACTTTTCTGCACTTGTAGTTACTTTCCGCTTGCTGACTCTGTGGTAGTTGTTACTTATAAAGCCAATGCCTTCCCTGTTTACTGGGATTTTACGCCTTGGTGCTAGTCGCCAGCCCCTGGCCTATGGAAGGCGGGCTTAGGGTAATCACGGCACGGGCCCCGAGGGCGGGTCGTGACAGTGTTTCTGTTATGAATGGTATGGGTCTTGTTAGAAGGAACTGAGAGGATTAGCGGAAGTAATTACACAATAAGTGTTGGTTTGCAACTGCTTGGTAGAGAGTCAGAAAGTGGAGGTGAGTTCAGTTGGAAATCCCTATTGATTTTTTGTGGTTGAGAGTTAATTATATGTTGGTGGGTAGGAAAGCCTAAGACTTTTTCTAGTTTCAGTTTTCCCTATAGTAGAGGTGACATTGGGGATGGATGAATTGTGGTGGTATTCATCTATGAGTCCTTAGCATACTCTTAGTTAGTGTCGATCAAGCCCAATATCTTGGCATCCTCCTTTGTACATTGATATATCTCTGGATTTACTCCTAGAAACCTGAAAGTGTTTTAGTTAGATATAGGCCTCTTGGGGGTTATGCTCATGGAGTGGTATATGTGGAGATATATGGTGGAAAGTACATCATCGACCAATTATGGGTGAGGTCCTCAGGATGGACCATATATCAATGAATTTCATGGGTTATGTTCTTGAAATCTAGGAATGGTTAGTGGTTGATGGTGTTTTTTTATTCTATTGGAAGAAATATGGACTTGTCTATGTTTTCGGGTTCCACTTGTGATCTAAGTGTAAGCCGTGATGGTTGTAATTTCTTGAGTAAATCAATGAAAACAACACTCTTAAGGCGGGGAGTGGTATGTTAGTCATGGATGTATAGAGATGAATAAGAGTGGATATTTTGGAATTGGGATGCCAAAAATAAACTTGTGAGGAAAAAATTTAGATTCCTCAAGAAAGGTAAGGAGGTCCTTGGATGTGGTGGTTAATCAATCCAAGCATTGGCTTTACGCACAGGGTAGTTCTAAGAGAAGATGATATGTCTGTGTTCAAATCATTGATGGGCATGATAATTCATGTTAATGGTTCATGACAGTGGAGGTTTGGTGTTATAACCTTATATGATGTTGGTCATGGACTCAGGTAGGTGTGTTTGGGTGACCTTGCATGCCTTAAGTGAGAAGTCACTATGGGTGGGTGAAAGGGGTAGCGTGTCAACAGTGGAAGATGGGTGTTTTGGGACAAGACAATCAGAAATGGTCTGATATGATATGGAAGAAGGGATGGATGTAGTAAGTATAGGCCACCTATAGTTTAATGTTTTTAATTGAAAGGGGATTTCTTAAATGAAAGTGAACTTGAGAGAGTTCAAGTTGTCCTTAGTTGCGAATGGATGGTGTATACATGTCCCTTCTATGTGGTTTTGATGGAAAGGATGGAGGCTAATGTTGGGTGCAGTTATTATGGATGTTTGGGTGTGGTGAGTTAGGAAATGCATTGGGTGTGTTGTGAAAGTTGAGTTGAGGATCTGGTGATAATTTTCAATGGTGGAGGTTCCCAACACTGGAAGGTGGTGGTTGTGAGGTAAAGTGTATGGTGGGGAGCACCATAACAGCAAAGTAGTTGGTTGATGATGTGAGAAGTGGTGTGGGTTGGATGGGATCGGATGACCACCATCTTGGTGGTTTGAATTTGGAAAGGAGTGTTGGCTCAGGCTTTTACCAGCTGAGTACCTTGATATAAATGTTATGCTTGAGTTGTGTTTTGGATGTCTAGATATACAATGAGTATGTGGAGATTGAGTTGTGGACTCAGGTAGGTTAGGAAGTGTGGTTAGAAAATCTATGTGTCCCTTTGGGTAATGTTGAGCATGGGTAACCATTATAATTTTAGAAACTGGGTGAGATAGAGCCAAGTGATTTGGGCCATGATTTGTGGAGAGGATTAGACCGAAGGTGTTCCGATTGGCTCTCCCAAGGAAGTGTAGTGATTTTTTAGTTCCATTTTGTGCGTAAGTAGAGTGATTTTACCCAGAATTTTCTCTTGTGTTGATGCTGGTAATGATGATTTATAGGTTGATTTGTCCTTTGGGGAGCATCGGGTTCATTTTGGGGATCATGGTGGGGAAATTTCCTTGGGATGGGATCATTCCCTTGGTCTGAGTGTTGTCATAGTATGGTCGTGTTTAGGAGAGAACTTGGAATATAGAAGTTAATAGGTGGACCCCATGACCCGAACTTTTATCTTGGGGGATTGGTGATACATGGGAAGTGTGGCTCGATGATGATCTATTATAAGGTGGGGAGGTTGTAAGATCCTGAACTTTCATGGAGGTATGTCTTTGTATAAATTTTGGTTTAACTCCCTTTAAATGGTTAATGGAATTTTTCTCAAAAGTATGAGGAGTCCCATGGGATTCCTGAGAGTTCGGGACATGGAAAAAAGTGGAAAATTGTCCAAACTGTGCTGAGAGAATAGTTGGTGAATGGTTAGTAGTAACCTTGCACTATAACCACATGGCTTGTAAGAGGGGTGTACACGGTTAAGAAAACCATGTGGGGAGGCCCAAGAGAGCGTGAAACTCAAGATCCCCCATGTAAAATGGTGATCACATGACTACCACATAGTTTTTCAAACCATACTGGTAGCAAGAAAAACCATGCAGTTCGGTTTCTTCTTAGATAGAGGGAACTGCACGGTTGGCACATGATTTGGAAAACTGTGCGGCTAAACTATGCACTGCTTAAAAAGTGAATTTTTACCATTTTCCCTCTATACCTTATTTCTTTCTTCCATAAATTTCAACCCCATTCGACCCCCTCTATCTTGGGTGATGAACTAGCATCCCCATCCTCCTCCATGGGTGATTCTCCTTCAATTCCTAGGTGTTTGGGGTATTGTTTAGTGCGAATTGAAGCTTTAGGTAAGTATTTGACTCCATTTACTTCAATTGTATGGAAGACTCTTGGGGTGTTGTTTCCTCTCCTTATAAATCTATAACCTTTATTTTTTAGGGTTTTCTTTTTTTGAGTGGTTGTGGCTGATTTAGTTCGAATTAAGGGTTGTGTTTGGATGAATAATTTCTATGCACATGAGTTAGTTGGTCTTAAAGATTTTTTCCACGATATTTATGTGTTCTATGTGTATACAGTTGTGATGATTTTCCTCCTTGATGTGTTTTTTTTCTTGGATAAGAAAAGTAATTTGGGCCTTAGATTGAGATGTGAGACCCTTCGGAAAACCCATTGGGTCTGTTGATGTTTTGAGATGGGACTTATGGCTACCCATGGGGTATGCAGAATCCTTGGAAATTGTGAGTTAAAATAGTAAACATTGGGATAGGGAAATTATAAAAATGAATAAGTGTAAATGGTTAAATTGGATTATGGTTATGGTTAAAAGGGGTAAATTGAAATGTTTGTATTTCAGTTTTGTGAAATGTATAAGGGTTTTTTTAAATGGTTTGAACGATGTGTTTTGGATTTTGATCCAATTATGGTTTTAAAATAAGAATATGATGTTTAGGAAGTGTTCAATGTTTTAAAAGGATATGTTGGCCTTAAAGTGTTTTATAAATTGGTTCTCTTTATAGATTTCAAATGATGATTTGAAATGAGGACATGGTTCCCGTTTTTTTGAAAATGACTTAATGATTATTTGAAAATTTTGGAAATGGAAATGAAATCCTTAGGCCATGATTTAGTTTTTCAAATATGAAGACCCATGTTTTAAAGGGTTTTGTTCAATATGATTTTAAATGAGTATTTTTATTTGTGTTTTATCATGGGTGAAATTGATGTTAATTGTGGTCTAGTTGTTAATCTATAATAAGGAGACATTTGGTATAATGGTTTATGTGATTAATGAGTTATGGTTTTTAAATGGAATATGTTATGAAATGGTTTTAGGAATTTAAATGATAAATATTTTTAATGGTTAAATAAGAATTTTCACATTGCTTAGTAGTAATATTTTTAAGTTAGGATGTCGAACAGAGGGTCTATGATCCTAACTTATGGACTGAGTCTCCTTGTTTTGGTTGGGTCAAAATAATGTTCTAGGCCCTACTGATGAAATGTTGAGTTAGGATGTTGGAATGAGGCTTCGTGCTCCTAAATTATAGACTTAGGATCCTTGTTTGGGTTGGGTCGGACTGATGTTCTAGTCCCTACTGATGAATTGTTGTGTTATGATTTTGGACTAAGGCTTTATACTCCTAACTTATAGACTAAGGCTCCTTATTTGGGTTGGGGCGGACTGATTATCTAGGCCCCATTGATGAATTGTTAGGTTGGGATGTCACAATGAGTCTTTATGATCCTAACTTATAGATTTAGGTTCTCATTTGTATTGGTCTTGATTGATTCTCTAGGCCCACTGATGTGTTTCATGGTTTGGGATGTCAGACTGAGGCTCTATGCTTCCCAAATGTGTGAACATGTCTTGATTATCGGATAGAGGCTCTGAGTTAAGTTGATGAATTTTTTTATTAATTAATTAACCTTATTACTAAAATTATATGACCCATTTTGCTATGTATTAGGCTCTCAATGTGACTAGATCTATTTTAGTTGGTCGGTTGATCCTAGGTAGCTTAATGGATAAAATGGTTATTTTATGATTGTTTAACTGTGAAACATGTTCCTTTTATTACCTAGATTATTTATTTTACTTGATTATCTACATACACACTTTTATAGACTATTCACTTCTTTAAAAACTATTTTTGGTGGCCTACTGACTTGTACTCACACCATGCTTGGACCACCATGTAACTTGGGTACCTAAGAAGATGTTACTTTTTTTCTACCACAGGTTCAGGACAGGGACCTAGTGTATGGTTCATGCATGGGTTGTTGGTTAGAGCATGGGAGGTAAGAACCAAGTTGTTAATTGAGTTCATGTTCAATATATTTTATGGTTTTGGTATTATACATTTCATTCTATGACATTATTACATATAGATTATACATATCATTGTTTTATTGTGTTTTCCCTTGGTTATTGGTCGCACATGTCATATGCGGTCCGTTTGTGATTCTGTTGGTTATCTTATTTATTGATGTTACTTCTGTTTTTCTTTTACTCTGATAAGAAGTTATAGCCATGTTACTAGTTGGAAGCCTCTAGCATATGGGGAGGTGTGCCTGAGGCCATACGATGACTCAGATCATGGAACTAGATATAGTGCCTAATGATCCATGGATGTTACATTATCACATATATGTTGGATAGCTTCACACTTAAATTGATAGAATTTTTCTAAATTTTAGCCTCTATGACCATTTATATAAGGAAATTGGCACATACGTAGGGGATGAATGAGACATAAATTCATCATTTCACACATACACTAGCCATGGATCAAAAATACACATATATAAAACATGCCTATGTAGGGAATAAAATCACACATCCACTGGTTTTCCTTCACCATTTTCAGCCTCAAACCTACACAAATGAAAACAAAATTTAAATTGTAGGATTATTCTAAATTTAGATCAAAGTAAATTTAAATAATGAAACTCATATTCAAAATACTTTAAATCATAAAATTCTAGAATTACATATCAATGTATTACTTCTCAATTAAATAAAAATGAATAAAAAACATTATAACCATGATTTAATCCATTTAACTAATTAATTATATACTCACTAAAATAACAAATATATATAAATTACTCATGTTTTATCTAAATTATGGGACCAAATTCCATTGGAGGAAAACTAAAAGTTTGAGAAAATTTGGCTCTAATAATTACCACACATCACATAACAGACATATAATTTAAGAATAATCTAGGAACCACCTACCTAGAGTTAATAGGACTCCACTCACCAAGAAAATCCATTCAATTCACCTTCAATAATAAGATCTATCAAAATCTAATAATAGCACTTGATTTATGTATTTCTATTGGAATAAAAAATGATAAATCTGTAATATGGAAGATTACATACTGTTATCCTTACCCTTGGTCGCCTCCTTCTTTTAATGGCACCAAAATACAATAATAAATAAGGTATATCTATCAAGAAATAGCTAATAATGAAAGACAAGAGTGCTTCAGCATGCCCCTCTACACTCTGGATGAATTGGACTCTTCCCTTGTTTTTAAAAAATGTCCCAGTTGATGGGTTGTGTCTTGAACAAATAGGCTACAACACACCTGATCCCAGGATAATATCATCTTCTCTACCTTGATATTATTGTGGTATGACCCCTGGGTCGTGGCATGACCTCCCAAGATCTATCATGGTGAACCCCATTTTCTCTACGATGTGATCCTCCCTCACTTTGGGTTTCATGACGCGAATCTCAGCTACCACACTGTGACCACCTACCTATAGTATAATTTTTAGCTTCAAGACCCCCAATAACTTTCTGAACTCACTTTCATGCCACCATCAACACCAAAATAATTCATAAAAAAGGGAAATTCAAAATAATCAATAAAAATTAAAATGGCTCATAACTCAGTAAGACCCTAAGGTTTTAAAAAATTGTTATAAGTCAATGAAACATTAATACAAGTGTGATATTGATCAATATGTGCACTAAAGGGTCGACCATGAAATTGTGGTTTAGACTATGTCATGTTCTATCCTTATTTTCACCATAATATAGTGTAAGTAACTATACTATGGTGAATGTGAATGGCATTATCATGTTTTCTGATAGTGTGAGGAACTTAAGGATATATACATTAAATCCTACATGCATGCGATGCTTCCAGGATATATCATATATGATGACATGGGGATATCATAAGGCATGTTATTAGATAACATACCCCTACCTTCATCCAATCATAGGTTATGATTCAGGCATATAATTGGTTATGATATTGTGTTGTCATATCCACTTCCTTTTCAAGAAAGTCCTTTACATGGTGTTCAAGTTAATAAGTTAATGTTAAAAACTCCTCCTTATTGTTTATCATTAATAAATTGGTCCATATGATGAAATTTTGGGAGTTTGGATTGGTTGAGTAATTACAAATTATTTTTCAATATATCTATTTACACATGTGTTTATGAAATGAAAGAGTAAATGAATGAGAAGGATTGGGAGTTTTCATGAGCCCTGTATAAAGAGGAAAAAACCCATTCGATGAGTACATGTGAATCTTTTATGAAACCAGTTGAACCATTCTCCCTCTCATAGATCTCTTCTTCTTCCTTATTTTCCATTAGAGGTACTAACATATCTTGAAGTGAAGGGGAGTCTTTCCCATGCAATGGGAGATTCATCTCAACCTATGAATACACCATAGAGAGGGGATTCTTATGGTTTCATTGAGTGATCTTCATCAAGAACATTTGATTAATATGGTTGCTGCAGATTTATTGTAACAAAACAATCTAGGTTAACTAGACAATCCACCCAACCTAGCTTGCCATGGTGGTTAGGTGCAACAAGATAACCGAAATAAGTATTGTATATAAAAAACAATGCATACAACTAGAGTAAAAAGTGGAAAAAATATATATAACCAAGATCCATACAATCTAATGAAAATTAGTTAAACCATAAAGTATGTAAATACATGACCATAAAGCCTCCATGTGACCAACTTTGACCTCTAAACCATACTACTATAGAGGCTATAATGAAAATAGATGTTGGAATGTTGCATAATTCCCTTACCTCTACCTGGAACTTGAAAAACAAAACCTAAAACCATCCAAATCCATAAGTAGAGTGTGAGAACTAATCCCAGTAGGATTCCACAAACAAAATGTACAATGTCTAATATTAAGAATACAGTAGTTATAGCTTTAAAACAAATATAGTTTTACACAGAATTTTCATAAATCAAAACCAATTGCAAATCATCCTTTGGTTTTTATAAAAGCCTTTAATATTCATAATACAGGGAATATGAAAAGTGAATTTGATAATAATGAAGCATAATCAATAAAATTCGTGGGTACATCATAAGATAAGCATGTAAGCAATATAACTATGACACAATCGATTATGTGAAAGCATGTGACAAAATAACCATGACACAATCCATCATGTGATAATCCAATCATAAATAACAAATCACATTGTTTGGGATCTAACCTATGGGTATATGTACTAGACATAAAAAAGAAATCCCAAATCCAGAACTATGGTGGATCCAACGGGTATAACCTCTAGTGGAATTACACACACTAAAGTGAAATAAAATCTTGAGTGTAATTAAACACACTATGAGTGACACATTTATTCTTGAAATGCCCAAGGTTACCCAATGTTCTATGTTTTTTCAAAAACATTTAAAAATCCATGATAAAAATTTATAAACCATTTTAAAAGTAATTCCAATCTTCTTCAGTGCTTAAAATCCATTTTTAAACCAATCCCACCATTCAATCATTTTATTAAACACTTGGTGTGCACAGACTATTTTAAAAGAAAAAATCCTTTAAAACATGATTTATTTAAAAAAAGATCCATTTTAATCACAAATAAATTAAATTACATAAATAATCCAAATTAATTTACAAGAAAAATAATAAATTCATATAATTATCCCTTTATATAGACACACCTACCTCAAGAATGGAGGTATAACTAAACGCTTTTGAAAATAGAGACTGGGGAAGGGTATATTGGGTCATCATGATCCTAGATCCATAAGAAACACACAAAAAACTCCATAAAACTCATTAGATCTAAAATTTACATCTCATAAGGGTTCTAATGAGATAATTGGAGGAGAGATCTAGAAAGTATATAATAAAGAAAGATAAAACTACATTAAAACTCAAATGTACCTTGAGAAATCCATCAAGAACAAACGGAAATCACCAGAAATCCCAAGGGACAAGCCTCTAGATCACTAGGGAAGGATTGGGTCAATGATAAATGAGATTAGGGGTGATTATCCATATAAATAACCAAAGGAAAAAAGGGTAAAACTAACTTTTTAAAGGTTTGGAGTGCCACACATGGTTAGGTCACATGGTTAGATAAAATGTGTGCCAACCATGCATGGATACTGTCTCTTTAAAAATTCAAGTTCTATAGTATCTTGGGAAAAGTATCACAGTTTAGTCAAACCATGAAACCCCCTTGGAAAACCACCCAAACCCCATACGATTTTCCCTAGTGATCCATATGATTTCTTTAACCATGATCAAACTGTGAAAAACCCCACAATTAAATCACAGATCCTTTAGGATAGTTTTTTAATTGTTAGTAATAATCATACGCCAACCGTGCCATGGTATGTCTCCTCCAAAAAACTAATTTTTTTAACCTCATTCCCCCAAAACCTCTATAATGACTTTAAATATAAACCAAAATTAAATTAAAGTGAACCTGAAACCTAGTGAGTGATAAAAGTCTCCCCACTGTAAAATATTTCTATCCCCAAAAGGTCCTTCGGATGCTAGTCCCATAAAAAGAGATGTCCAATTATGCCTCATCAATGATTACCACTCCCAAAATCTCATGGTTATCCCATATACACTTCCATGGTACATAGATCTAGGGAATCATTTTATCGTGTAGTACCTTATATTGGTGATCCATAATCTAAATTGGTTGCTAAACAACGGTTGTATAAGGTTCAAGATTAACATCCTCCCATCCAATCACATGGGAAGGATCTAGTTGATACCTCATCATATAGGAAACATGAAACATGTTATGAATTTAATTAAACAATATAGTAAGTCCAGCTGATATTCCACCTTTCCAAGTCACTCCATGGTCTCAAAGGTGCTAATAAACATCAGTGTCAACTTACCTTGATTACCCAGCCAATGATGTGCCAAATGAGGTAAAACTCTAAGAAAAAATAATCACTAACCTAAATATATTGTAGCTAGCGATGATAGTATGCATAAGATTTATGATAGGATTGTGTTGTGATTAACATCTCCTGAATCAACTCCTGAACAAGTCTCAATAAAATCAAGGACCACTCTACCAACTCTTCCTATTACAAGGGAGATATACATGGAATACCATACAATGCATCAAAGGTTTCCATAGTAATCTAAGTCTAATAACTATTGTTATATAAAAAATCAACCAAAGGAAAAAAAATTCTCAAGATCCACCAAAATCATGCACGCAGTCCTACAGTATATCTTCAAGAACCTGGATAGGTCTCTCTATATTTCCACCCATTTAAAAATGATAAGTCATGCTCAATTTCAACTAGGAACCAATCGCCTCCTATAAACCTTTACAGAACTTGGATGTGAACCTCAGGTCAATATTAGAAATAATTGCAGATGGAACCACATGAAGTCTTAGTCTCTTGGATATAAAATTCTTCGAGTTGTTCCACTTTATCATCTCCTTAATAATTAAGAAATGATCATATTTCATAAGATGATCAATGGTAACCCAAATAGAATCCTTACCATTAGGATTATATGGAAAATAAATGATGAATTCCATGGAAATATAATCACACTTCCACATCATAATGGGTAAAGTTTCAATAAACCAGGAGGTCTCTGGTGTTCTGCCTTAATTTTCTGACAAGTAACATAGTGTACTACAAAATTTGCAATCGACCAACTCATCCCCAACCCATAACACTAGAATATAAAGTCATGATACATATTGGTATCCCCAGGTTTTACATACTAACATGATTAGTTTCCACTATCCATTAAATCCTACATCAAAGAAATTGGAACAACCAACTTGCTACAGAAGCATAAAGCTCTACTGGGAGATTAAGACCACTCACCTAAGGTCTCCCCACCATAAAAGCTTTTACCTAAGAATTGGAACTCAGTTCATGTCACCTACTCAAGACAAACTCACTCATCAAAAGAAAGGAAATATTTCATCAATACCAAGAACACATGTTCATCAACATATTTAACTCCCAAGATCATCTCAGAAAACAAACTCATCAGAGACCACTCCTCCACCAATTCCTTCACTGCTTGTGTCATTAATATTTTTCTCAACACATCAGCAGCCATATTCTATTCCCCAAGATTGTATTAAATATAAAAATTAAAGGTCTAAATATACTCCACCCAATTTCTCTTTTTCAAGTTCAAACCCCTCTAAGTAAAAATATATTCCAGGATCTTATGATCAGAATATACTATAAACCATTCCCTAAAGAGATTGTTACACCATTTTTTGAGTACATTCAAAACTGTTTCCAACTCAAGATAGTGGGTGGGGTAGTTATTATCATTATGGAGTGTTTTCTGTGATCCATAGGCCACCACCTACTTTCCATGCATCAAGAAACATCCCAAACTCATACCAGAAGTGTCATAAAAAACATCATAACCCAAACCCAATTTCAGAAGAATCAAAACCAGTGTTGAATTCAACCTCTCCTTTATATACTCAAAAGATATTTTAAATTTTTCATTACATTCAAACTTTACACCCTTATAGGTTAAATTTGTCATCAAATATGTGAACTTGGAGAAATCCTGAACAAACCGTCTATAGTAACTAGCCAAACCCAAGAAGCACTAGATTTAAAACACATTTTCAGGTTGTACCCAGGACATAACATCCTATATTTTCTTAGAATCCATTGAGATTCCCCTCTCAAATATGACATTCCCTAGAAATTTCACTTCTTGAATCCAAAACTCACATTTGGAAGTCATTCTATATATACGATGTTCCATCGAGGTTTAAATAATGATATCCAAATGGTCTATATTCTCCTCTTATGACTTGGAGCACACCAATATATAATCCATGAACACAATAACAAAATATTACAAGAAATTATGAAATATTCAGTTTATAAAATCTATAAATATTATAGGATAATTAGTGAGATCGAATGGCATAACTAGAAAATCAAAATTCCCATACCTACTTCTAAATTCTATCTTAGGTATATCCTCTTTTCAAACTCTCAACAGAATGTAACCCTACTAAATGTTAATATTTTAAAACCAAAGTTACCCTATAAACTGGTTGAAGAGATCATCAATCCTGGGAAAAGGATATTTATTATTAATAGTCATCTCATTCAACTTTTGATAATCCATAAAAATTTTGAGACTCTCATCTGTCTTCTTATCAAACAGGTTAGGATAATCACATGGTTATGTGCTAGGATAAATAAATACTTTATCCTATAGGTCATAAATCTTAACTTTAAGTTCCACCATGTTAGAAAGTGTCATTAGATAAGATGCCATAGAAATGGGCATTGTACCAGGGAGTAGGTCAATAGTAAACTAGACCTCTCTCAATGATGGTAAACTAGAAAATTTATCTAGAATGACATTGGGGTATGCACAGACCACTATAGGAAGCATACAACCCAGAAAAGGGTCAACAACATTAAGAAATATCTCTGAAAACTATCACCAAATTATCCCAGCATAAGGAACGATATCCTACCCCCCCGATCTATAGTACCACTCACCCTAAAAAATATGAGTGCCCCCATATATATATAAAAATTGAACCCAGCAATGATAACATCCTATTTATACCTTAATGTTGATCATATAACCTAGGACAAGTATCATGTCATAGATTTCAATATCAAGAACTAAGAATTCCCACAACACCTCAAAGTTAGCTATCATTACCCGACATGTAAGACACTTAAAACCTTGTTCATCCCTCTTTTCCAAAGTCATTGAAAGATTCAATAAGAATGGTATAAGTTCTAAACATAATACCAGCACATAAACAAACTTTGATGATATAAAATAATGAGTGTCACATGTATCAATAAAATATATCACCATATAAGATGAAATAAACACTGTACCTCTAACAGTAGCTGGATTAACTTCATATTCCTCTAGCGCACACTCTGCTGTATAAATCCATCCAATCTTAGCCATGTGAACATCCCCCTTATCTTGATAATTAGACTCACCACCCTTGTAATTATTGATACAAACCTAAAAACCCTTGGTGAGAGTATATCCAGCCTTACTTCCCTAGGATATCCTTTCCCAAAAACACCTCAGATGGACCAATAGTCTGTAATGATGACAATTCTTAATATTCTTCATACAATTAGTCTTGGTATGACCACGCCTTCCACATTAGTAGTGGAAAAATTGACGTTGTACTGAAAAATCCCCTGAAAGTGGTTCTAAATAAAATTTATCACCCTTTCGCTTCCTTTTCTAGATAGAAGACATGCCCTACCTAACAAATTCACCAATTGAAGCTCCACCTAAACCAAACTTTCCAGCTATATCATCCTCATCCAAATATGATTTATTGACTAACTTTATAAAGGTTAGAATTCATATAAGAATCAACATCAATTGAATATTAGGCTTCAGTCCCAACTCAAACCTCTGAGCCTTTAGGTACTCAATGGTGACTAAATATGGTGTCAAATTCCCCAACTCAGAAAAATAGGTGGAATAATCCCGAATAGTGCACTCCCCTTGATCCAAGGTTAGAGACACCCAGGTCTTTGTTGAACATAATGACTTAGAGTAAAAATACTAATTTAATATTTTCTTGAAAGAAATTCGAGTAAGATCCTCATGAAACTTAGCATGCACAATAGAGTCCCACCATATCCTTCCCGGCCCCTCAAGCGTGTACATAGAAAAAACCCACCTTATAGGACTTATAAGTATTCAAGAAGTTGAAGATCTTGTAAATCCTATCAATCCACTCCTTAGATTCCTAGGGTCCTTTGTCACCATGTAAGATGGTTGGATGCTGCTTAGTGAATCCCAATATATGATCCACTACACATCTCAGGTTCCTGAAACCTTCTTAACCTAGAGTCTGGAGAGTGTGGATTATAGCTTCAAACAAAGAAAGATCTAATGGATGAATTTCATGTGGAACTTGTCTCATAGATTCCTCTCCTAGATTAGAAAGATCTCTTCTATGAGGAATCTTCTAATAAACATAAGATCATAACTAATAATCTTTTTTGAGAAAAAATCCAAAATCATTAGACCAACTTCAAGAATTCATGTCAATTCCTTAAAAAACAATAATTTAAAGAGATGTGAATTATACCAATGAAACTCAACACTTTAAAAAGGAAAAATTAAATTTAAATAAAATCCTCATCCAGTTCATTCAAATGACCTCAAAATCCAAGTCTCAAACTTGGTAAAACATTTGCAAACATCCATAGAAACTCGAGTTCAGACATGGAAGTGAGATAACTAGAAACCCTCCTGCACTTAATGCCTGAATCCCGACGGTCTTAACTCTTATCTACCTAAGACACTTAACCAAACCCATGAAGTTTTATCACAGTTCAGGTTGGGTATAACCTCCCTATAATACCATTATGTAATGAACCAACCCAATTTAACTAGACAAGACACCCAATATATCCTTATATAGTGGTTAGTTGCAACAAGATAACAGAAACAAGTCTCATATATAACAAAACATGATGTACAACCAGAGTACAAAGCATAAGAAGGAGATACAACCAATATCCATACAATCCAATCCAAACTGGATAAACCAGAAATTATGTTAAGACAAGACCCTAAAGTATTCATGTGACCAACTTTCACCTCCAAACCATCTCACTATAGAGGCTATGACAAAAATAGAAGTCGGCATGCTGCATAATTCACTTACCACTACTTAGGTCTTGAAAAACAACATCTACAGCCACCCAAAGAAAAAAGTAGCGTGTGAGCACTAAGACTATTAGGATTCCACCACATAATCCATAACACCTTGATATTTTTATGAAATATTTCTCTTTAAATAAATTTATTTCTTATATAGATTTTGTTGTATGAAACACTGAGTTTAAATGAATAGTGATGCACTATTAAAATATTATTATTTAATGTGATAGTTATAACCTAGCCATAAATTTTAAGGGTATGAATATTATTAACTAATTTATGATATATATATATATATCCTACTCAATTTAAATTTATTGATAAATTCTTATTAAATAATCATTAAATTTTAGTAGTCATTTTATTCTTCAAAAATATGTTTTCTCCAAAAATGGTTTTTCTTGTGATTAAATATTATAATTAATTTATGAAAGTTTTAGAAAATTAATTTTACAAAATTAATTTCATTTTCTTAATTCATCATGTAAAAATTATCTTAGGATGGTATTTTTGAGAATTTTCTAAAAGTGTTAATTTTTCAATGAATAGTGAAAAATATCAATTTTTATAAAATTATCATTTTATTTATAATAAAAAGTAACTTTATGATTTGAATTTGATATCAAAGTAACTTAAGTACTATTTAGTTATACATATTCTAAATAATTACATTTTAATCATCTCAATGCCTTCTTTTTTGTAAGTACATTTTTGGGCTTAAAAAGCATTTTTCAAGAAAACTGTTTTTCATCACATTTTGAGGGATTAATTTTAAATTAAATTCTTAAACTTCTATGAGTTGAATATTGAAAAATTTATTAAATATTTGGAATCAATAGATCCAAATTTTTTAAATAATTACCTTTTATTTTTGGTTATTAAGAACAATAACTATAGTAATTTTATTACCACAATAAGGGTAAATCGAGTAATTTAGGTTAAAAATAGAATAATAAAGACTATTAGATAACCCCAAAACTTAAATAAATTTTATTGGATGATTTAATTTCATAAATAATCATCTAATATTATGTTTTATGATCTTTTTTGTCCATTTTTATGATATTATTACCTTTACAGTATTTTATTTCAAGAAAAGTCAAACATGTCACACTTTTGTTTTTAATAACTACAATATTTTATTATGTGGTTATCAAGATGATATGTGAGACTATAAATATTATTTTTAAATTTAAAATATTTATATTTATCATGGTAATTTATATTTAATTTTTAGTGAAGAAATAATTACCTTAAATGTTTACACAATGCTAACGCAATAATTATTCAATTAATAGAAAAATAAAATAAATGATATTAAAAATATTAAAATTAACATAATTTTACATATTTAAGTTGATACATGAATTCTATAGAATATAGTTACATTTTTAGGATATAATAAAATATTTTTTTCTAATTTGAATTAATTTCATTATGCTTTTAAATTCAAAGTAATGAATAGTATCAAAATTGAAAATAATGATATTTTATGGGATTAATATTTTATTAAATTATTTAAAATCATAAAAAAATTAAATAAGAACAAAGGGGGAAATATATGGTATAAAAGTTTATCCAATTTTCATTTTTAGTCCATTTTGAAGCATTTTTCACTAAATTATGCTTAATATATTTTAATATTTTGAAAAAGTCCAAAAGTGCCCCTCACCTCAATTATAAAAGGACACTTACTACCTCCCTTAATTACACCAATTTTAGACTTCTATATTGAACATAATATGAAAAATTATCTTCCCCACTTCCATATATACATTATATAGTTGTTGGTATTCCCAAAAACCAACCCTAGAGCCCTTTAGGGGAGATCTAAAGGAGTCATTTTGAAGAAGTGGTAATCGCTCTAACTAGTCACTTTATTTTTATACTATTATTTACCTACTATAAATATATTATATTCATCATAAAATAATAAATTTTGTATCATAAATATTCTTAAATTTTATTAGGATTATTAAAAAACCATTATACATTCTTATCCCATCAAATAAGAAGTGAAAGTATCATTCATGTGTGAGTACGGCTTACCATCTCCACTTAGAAATACAATTAATTTTTCATCATCATATTTTATGGATGGGAATTATGATGGTTTTAATGTTTATATATTATATTTATAACATTATTATACTTATTTAATGATAATATCATTTCTACCTTCTTATCATCTAATCTTTTCGGAAACAATAACATCGTTTGCGTGTACATATGGACTATCATCTCCATGATGTGATGTGATTCGTTTTTCATTTATATTTCACACAGATGGTAATAAGAATGATTTTAATGAATATATATTATATATATGATATATATGATATAATAATAGTTTTTTTAAGGTTAATTATTATTTACTTTTCTTTCATTCCATCAATCAAAAAATGGAAACATCGTTCAAAAGTACACATGGCTTACCGTCTCCATGTACAGTGTAATTCATTTTTATATCGCTAATTTTTATGAATGATTATAAATATGTATATAATTAATATATATTATTTTTTACCATGATTAAAATTCTATAAATTATGGGACTATGATCAAATTATAAGGATCGGGACTGCCAATCCAAAACATGCTTGGAAAACGAAGCAGTTATCTCCCAAAGTAGTGATTTTAAATAAAAAAATATTAATAAAATAGTAATAAGATGTTATAAATAAATAATAAATGGTATTATTGGTATATTTTTATGTAATAATTTTATAATAAATCCATATTTATTATACAGTAGTTTTGAACATGACCAAGAAAAGGCGAGACTTGAGGTAATGGATTTTCATCGCACTTTTATTTCTGTGGACACATTCCATATATACTTGTTTATTTTGTATGGTATATATAATACCCATGAATGAATTTTATAAAAAATATTATTAATTTTATTAGTATTTACATATCCATTTATGTTTATTTCCTTCATGTGGTTATGATTCAAATGTTACCAAATCGGTAATGGGTTATTTCACAATCTCATCAATATTAAGGATTATTTATGTTTAAGTATTCATTGGGGAATATTTTTATTCTATTTATATGTTTATAAAAAAATATAAAAGGTTTTTAATATTCTCCTACAACTATTTAAAATTATTTTTACCCATTTTTTACTTTTTATAATATAGTTTTAAAGGAATATTTTTTTCATTTTATAAATAAGGTTTTTTGTGACTTTTTTGAAGAAAAAAATACATAAGGAATATTTTTTAACTTATATGGAAAGAGAATATTTTCTTGTCATTGTGAATTATAAATGTTATGAAGGTTAATTTAAAATTTTACAAGATTATTTTTAAATAAAATTTTTCATTTATAAGTGCACAAATTTAAAAAAAATGGTTTCAAAATACAAAACTTATTTTCCTTAAGAATTATTCCAATTGATCATTCAAAATCATTTTCCATCTAGGATAAAATTATTTTATGTTACTTATTCTTTACTAGGGATAAGATCCAAATTTACCATCCTTATTTTTTCTTTGGATGGTTTATGTTAGCATGATGTTTATGAATCCCATTTCTTTTCCATGAGTTATATTATAATGAAATATTTATAGAACTTATTTATTTTAAGGGTTATGATATGATGAATGTTTTATGATCATGTGGGACACATATGTATGGTTTTAATTATGTTATGAGTGGGGAATATATCTCCCTCTAATGAATTGGGTAAATATTTATATCTTCTAAGTAATAATGGGATACAGGTGTGTCCTGATCCACAATGGGAAACAATTGTGTATTGATCCACAATGGGAAATAGGTGTGTCCTAATCCACAATGGGAAATAGGTGTGTCCTGATCCACAATAGGAAATAGGTGTGTCTTGGTCCACAATGGGAAACAGTTGAATCTTGATCTAAAATGGGAAACAGATGTGTCCTGATCCAAAATGGGAAATAGGTGATTAGTTTTAATCCACTATGTTGGTGGTCTTGGTATTTAACCTTGACATATGAAATGGTTTTTTATATTTATGATGGTGTCACACTTTTATGAAATAATATTATGGTTCATGGTTGATTTATGATTATTTTTCACTCTTATGTCCCATGTTATCTAAAATGTTAATTTTTTATAGCATGACTCATGTTTATGATCTATGATAGGTTTGGTATGAACTTTGTAAGTTATGTTCATGATCACATGACCTTATTCTTATATTATTATTTTATATGATAATGGATCGATATATCATATGTTTACCCTCACTAATCATCTAAGATCACCCTTTCTTATGTTTCTTTCCCTAGGTTATGAATAATGGTTTAGGTATGGAATTCCTAAGAGGAGTACTATGTGAGAAGATCTTTATGGGAGATGTTGTAGATCTTTCACAAAATAAGAAGATTGTGTTTCTAATCTCTAAATACATGAAAATATTACGGTCCTCATTCATGTTTTTATGAAATGTATTTAATATTCATTTAAAAATATTTGATAATTATGTATGAAAATTTTGGGTCGTTATAGTTGGTTTTAGAGGAAAGTTTTAGTCAATATTTAGAGATTATGATTATAGAAATTTTAGTCAGATACCTAGGGATATGTCTAAGTATATGTCTAGAAATATTTCTAGGGATATCTATAAGGATGGATATAAGGATAATTCTAAGTATAGAAAAATATACAGAAATTTTGGTGAAGGATAGAGTGATGGGTTTCCAAGAAATTACATCCATAGCTTGATACTACAAGTGGATGTAGCTCTGGAATAGAGGTACCTAGGGATAAAAACTCCAAAAGGGATCATTGATCCTAAATCATTCATCACCTGGTGCATAAAATATGCCTTGCAGCACACCTGGTTTAAGACTCCTGATGGATATACTTTGGAAACTCACAAACACTATATGAACCATCATGAAGGATTTAAATAATTATCATGAGTGACCTTAGTTAAGCCTAAGGTGTCATAGATCGAAAAAAGGTTTCATGATTTAGACATACTATAAATGATTTTTCATGATTATGTGGTTTTACAATATTATTAGTGTTTCTCACTCTATAATTTAAAGTTTCAGTCAATGGATAGAACCTGAAGGAACCCTGTTAATGAAGATTGTGATGGAAAATGCAATGATTGTCCTCCTGATCAACCAAATGTTATGGGAGATGGAATACATTATATCACTTCCATGATCATGTAACTTTATCAGGATATGAATTATTATGAGTTTCCAAATGATTAAAGGAGGGAACTACATACTATTGAAATTTTTATGAGGCAACATCCAATTTATTTTAGTGGATCTTCTGATCCACCAGTGGTTGAGTGATGGATCAACACCATTGATAAAATATTTTTTTATACAATTCTTAGGAAATGAAAAAAGTTGTCCTAGTTATTTATCATTTGGAAGGAAAATAAGATCAATGGTGTAATATTATTAATAAAATAAGGGGATAAGAAGAAATTGAATCTATATAATGGGAGGATTTTAAGGGGATATTTATCAGTAATTACTACCCTCATATTCTACAAAAAAACATATGGAGAATGAATTCCTTAATCTTAAGAAAAAGTATTATAAATATATTGTTACCTATAAAAATAATTTTACAAGACTTAAAAGGTATTATTATAGTTTAATCATCATCCTTAAAAGAAAAATTGATAGATTATTTGGTGAACTAAAACCATGTCTTTGAATGGACTTGGATATAAGAAACTTTAGTAGCTATGAAGAAGTAATTTTATGTGCACTAAAGGTGTAAATGGAAATTGGGTATTCCCAAAATTACTATGGTTTTGATAAGAAAAGGAAGATTGAGTCTCATGAAAACTAAAATGTTGGAAAGATATTATATCTATATATAAGACAGAAATGTGGGAAGAAGCATCAAGGGGATTTCTAAAATGGAACTAGGGTGATTTAAATGTCAAAAGGTGGTTTACAAATCTTATGGATATAAAAATGATATTAATGGGATAATTAATGCAATGGAGGAGAAGATGATTCCAACTAATGTACCACCCGGTCTCTAGTGTTTCAAGTGTAAGTATTTTGGTCAATATACAAATCAATGCCCCGATTTAAGGGTTAATATGGATGATAATTCATAATAACATCTAATGGAAAAGGAAAAAATGTAAATCTTATGTAATCACAATGGATGAAGTGGATCATGATAATTATGACACACTTATCCTCCCCTCCTAAGTTAGGGGTTTCATGTTTAATTTTGTATGAATGATCCCTATGAAAATCTTATTAGTTAAATTTCATGTGATTATCTCCCTCTACATGGATTCTCAAATAATGAAATCACATTTGATATTTTATTAGTAAAATTATGAACCCAATCTTACAATGAAATTTTTTTGTATAAGATAGTAGATTATATAGGGAATAAAGTTTGAATTAACTTTTAAAACTTACGATTTATCGATACCATCATGAGTTTAAGTGTTTAAGGTTGATCAAAAGTTCAAAGTCATTGACACACCTTTTTAGGTTTTATGTGATGGGATTTTATCAATATTATGGATATTTTAAGAGACATTTATATAAATAAAACCCTTTGGTTTCATCTATGTTTTAGTAAAAATTTTATTTAAGGAGGAATGGCTTTACACTTTTTGGTCATATGATTAAAGGTACTGGTAGCCATTAGGTTTTATCCTATATTTTATGTTGTGGTAATTATGGGTTGTAGTTGATCACATTACAAAGTAAGAAAACTTTATTTTTATCATAGAATATTTTTATTTAGATCCTCTTACCAGAATATACATTAAATAATTTTTAAGGTTACATGGGGTACCACATTCAATTGTATATGATTGGGATATGAAGTTTAACCCAATGTTTTGGAGAAGTCTTTAGCAATATCTTGATAAAGAGTTTAGTTTCATCACTGGATATCATCCTTGGATAGATGGTTAGTTTGAGAGAACAATTTAAATACTATGGGATATACTAAGATATTTTCCTATGGATTTCAAAGTTGGTTGGGATCAACACCTTTATTAAGTTGAGTTTTCTAATAATAATAGATTTCACTTGAGCATTCAAATGGATTCTTATGAATCCATTTATGGAAATAATTATAAAACTCCAATGTACTGGAATGAAATTTTGAAAAGAAATCTATTGGGACCTATAAAAGCTGATGATATGGAAAAGAAGTTTAAATCCATTCAAAAACATGTAAGGATAGTAAAATTTTTATAGAAATGTTATGTTGATAATCGTCGACATGATCTAGAATTTGAATTTGGTGAGAAGGTATTTCTCTGAATTTCTCCATGGAAGAAAGAATGGCATAAAAATCCCTAGGTATATCTATCCATTTGAAATACTAAATTGTATCATGACAATATCTTATCGTTTGACTCTTCCACAATACCTCTCTCAGGTTCATGATGTGTTCCATGTATCTCTCTTGAGGAATTACATACCTGATCCTTCATATGTACTAAACTTAGAGGGCATACCTCTAGAGTAAGATATTTATTATGAAGAACAAATGGTAGAGATTCTGGATTGTAGAGATAAATTTCTACGAAACAAGACCACTCACCTAGTGTCTCACGGCGCACGACGGGGATGTGGGGAAGAAACGTGTGCTACCCGACGGTTGATTAGTGGAGGTTAGGTTCTGATTAACCACTCATATCGGGTGCACCATTTTCCGCCTCAAAATGCCTAATGGTTTCATATCCAGTAATACTTGGACCTTCTTTCCAAAGGCAGGTGTTCGCTGGGTGGTTTGACCAGCGACGCTTAAGAACTCACATTGGTCGAGAGGATGGGAAGTCGGGATCATCGCACCCTTTTGGGGGAAATTATTTCTTGTTCCGGGACTCTCTTACAGATTTAATATGTGCTCATATATTTGCAAATCTTTGGTTTATAACCAAGCATAGTATCCACAGATTTCTCCTGGTTGGCAATGGTCAGCTGGACATAGGGGTTCGGAATCATTTATGCCCGAGGTTTACCATCCCTGGTTGGATTGATGACCCTGAGGAGTCTGGACTCATTAAGGCGACACTAGGAGTGGTGTAGTGAACTGACGTGAAGATAGTTGGATTGACCAGTTGTTGGGCTTGAACCTCAGGAAGTCTTCCTACGTACCCTGCCTAGGAGACAAGGATCAAAGTCCACATAGTTAGAATTGGTGTGTCTTACACTCTGAGGAGGCCCAGGAGAGGAGGTCATGGTCGATGCTTACTCTAAGCCCACATGAGTCATGCTCAGTGTGAGAAACAAGAGGCAGTAGGGACCAGACGATCATGTCGTGAAAGGTGCATCTGTGAGAAGTGGAGTGGGGCTTATGCATGGAGCGGCCCATAAGGTCGGGGATTACTCCGAGGTGGGTGCCCGGGGTGACAAAGTGCAGTGGGAGAGGGACTTGACCCCAATGAAGGACGGAGCATCACCCTTCCCCACTACACCCTTCCATGGGCATGGTTGTGGGGAAGTACAGAGGTGCATGGGGGCTTCCTTCGGATGGGTATCCCGCCACTCCCTGGGGAGGGGAGAAGTGCCCCAGTCCTAACAGGTGGAGGGGAAGAAAGGGGGATCCCGGGCTCAGATTCTGCATTATCGTGGGAATTTGAACCCAATAATGCTTTGGGAATATGCCCAAGGGTCGGGGCAACCCCCTCGCCCCTGCTTACCATGGGTATGTGAACTCAAAACGGCGTGATGATGCGCCTGATGGTTACATCACACGAGTCTGGTGACTCTGGTGGAGTCCTCAGCTCGGGGTCGATGAATGGTCAAATGAGGGAGCTGCGGAGGATCAGGCCAGATCAGTGGGATTTTATATGGCTCGAGGAATAGGAACTCCGAAGGATCTGGTGGGATACACACGTGTATGAGTGGTGGCGCCCTTCGCGTAGAGAGGTGCTACGTGGCTGGAGAGGCCGTCCGCGAACCAGGGTAGTCCGCGGACTGATGGGAATCCCGCGAACTAGGGTGGTTAGCGGCATCGGGTTCTTCTCGCGTACCAGGTTGGTAGGCAGAGGGGTCTATGCGAGCAGTGGTGGCCAAGGGCGGTGCCGATTGGGGGTTCATTGGTCGGGGCTTCGCCCGTGTAGGAGGGTGCTACGCGGTGCGATAGATTGGAAAAGGGTCATAAACTCCCTGGTCTGTGGGGAGTGCATTCACGGAGGGGCCATGTTTCACGGTATTCTTTTCTTTATTATTTTAAGTTCATAGTTCACCAAGTTATTATGCATTTTCGGTTCCTTATTAATTCGATTATAGCTTCATACCTATTCTGGTTCGTGGACTGGAACTTCGTGGTTTGCGAAATCCTAAGCTCCTTCCTTCGAAATCCTTCCACCCGAATCTGTTCGATCTCCCTCAATCCTACTTTTCCTCTTCCCCTCGATCTCCTTTTATAGAGTGGGGAAAGGGATGTATCTGTGGTCATGTGGCACCTTTTTTGGAGGCCCATTGATCGGAAACCCGGTTCAAGGATGACTTGGTCAATCCGAAACTCACGGGGCATCGAGCACACCTCCCCCGCGAACCAAACCAACTCGGGGAGTGCTTCGCGGCCGTGGAGGGTTCCACCTCCATTCCGTGAATGACAGCGGATGTGGACCGATCCGGTCGACGCAGTCCGCGGTTGGGGGAATTACGTGATGGTGGACCGGTTCAATGCTCATCCTACTTCGCATCCACGAAGGATCTCCACCTCTGTTTCGCAAATGAAAATGGTCCGCGAAGGGGGTTCTTCGCGGAACCGGACACATAGCATTTTCATGGGACCGGTCTACGGATCGGTTCGGCTTGTGGATCCTTTGAGTTTTCTCCATACTTTCCATACTTTCCCCCAATTCATTGGGGGGAATTGGGTAGAATATCCTTTGCAGATTTTTCAGGACCCTACAAATTCCCCCCATCGGAATGGGGTCCAATCCGAATAGAGAGGAGGCCATTCCGATGCAGATTGGTCCTGAAACTTGGATGGTTTTCAGTAGAGAGGTGGACTTGGTAGGGGACCATGCCTATAAATACGTGGGTCCCTTCCTTTGTCTTTTACCTGATTTTTTGCAAAACCAGAGCCCTCTCGTTTTTTGTCTCCACGTGATCATTCCTTCGCAAAACGCCTCGTCTGCAAACCAGCTGCCACTTTCCGAGAACCATTCCTCCTTCGTGGTCGCCTTCACCTGCGGACCAATTTCCCAACTGTGAACCAATACTTTTAATTAATTAAAAATTAAGTCATGACAGGCTGTGGAGGAATTCACTTCGTGGTTTTGATGGTCCATGGACTGAAATCTTCCTGACTTTGAAAACTTCCTAAGTTTTCCGAATCTTAATAATTTAAATCCGATAGTAGGATCCCACGGAGCAACTTGGTTCGCGGTTTTCTGGCCAACGCCCCATGGGCCAGAATACCACGAACCCCTTCTGCATAGGGTTGGTTCACGAGATGTTGTCATCGTGAACCACCTTATGAGGCCTGTTTGTGAACCTTATCATGATGTATTCTTGACTCCTTTGCCATACAGCTGGTATTTTTTTCCGGATTTTATTATTTCGGGCTAACAATTTTCTGATCTTCATAATGCATGGAGAAAACATGGTTCCCCCTCACCCTGCACCCAGACCTATCGCTGAGCCTCTCCTAATTAGCTCAGGGAGACGTCTAGCTATGATTCGCAGAGCGGAGAGCATCAAAGAGGACCCTAGTCGGTCCATCATTCCCAACGATGGTGTCTTGAAGGACTTGATCTATTCTGATATCCTGATTTATCCACTATCAAATTGACTTCCGATTTACAGTTTTAGTCTTCAAGACGACGTATCTATCCCCCCTACTTTCTCAGGTCTTCCGTATTCTTTCTTGGAAGCATCGCCAAGTGTATTCAGGTGAACCTTACCTCATTGGGGGAGATAACCTATGATTCCGATCCGAAAAACACTTTCATTTTGAGAGGTTCTGTTTGGACCCAAAGTGATCAGTGCGCTCAAGACTTATCTTAAGAAGTCGTCTTCAAGAATTACCCCTCTATTATCAACCTTTCTAGAGTGGATCCTGACGTAGGGTGGATTCATAGGTGGGATCTTCGGTCTGGAGGGTTTTTCTCAAATGACTGGGCTTGGGACTTCTAGGTCCATCATCATTGTTGAGAATCTCTCGAGTCACTGGAAGCAGTCAATTTATACTCCGTAGTGTGGGCTTCCCAATTTTCTGTTTACCCACCATCTCTGATCCTGTCTGACTTGCTCAGTCACTGGTGTTCAAGCACTAATACTTTCCACCTTGCCCATGGTGAAGTTGGCATTAGTCTGTGGGACATCTATCAATTGGGAGGGATCCCGGTCATTGGTAAGATGTATGATGAGTTTCTACCCACCCCTGACGCATGGGACGATGTCGAACAAGTACCTTCACTGGCAAGGGATCTGTTGGTTATGGCGGAGCAGTCACTGGGTCAGGTTTTGCATACCTGCTCTCTTATTCCCTATATCACCTGGATAGGGTTATTTCTGAACACCACTAGTCCTATGCCGAAGATCAAGCGCCCCAGGACTCATCCTTCTCAATAGTCACGAACCATCCCAGGTTTCTACTGGGCGGTTCTAGAGGTGGGTGACTACCTTTTATGGGGTTATGATGTGCGCCCCAGTGTGTCGCCTATGATCCGGCTGGCAGGTCTATTTTCTATGTTTTTGAGCGTATGGATATTCCCTTCCCGGGATATCAACTCGGGTGTCAGGGCTTTCACCTTGATGATGGCAGTTGAGTTGGCAGAGGGCCTCCCAGTGAATTTGGTTATGCCCACTTTGGCTCGTATTTATGAACTACTGAGACACATGTAGAAGGGAGAGTCACCCTACCGTCTAAGTGGGCCATTTCAATTCTTATACAGCTGGATAGAGAATCATTGTCGTTGTTATGATTATTGTCATAACACAGTCATCCCACTTCCCACCTTCCGGCCTACCCTGCTTGATATAGCTGGGGTTCATCTGAATCCCCTTAGTTCTGATGATGTAATCAAGATTCTGAGTGATTTCTCCCATTTTTCTTTCAATCCCTACCCCACCCCTTCCGGCGTCGTGGTTGACAATCGCAGGGGGATCCTTAAAGAACGTTCTTACATGATTTCTCTATGGGGTGGGTTTTTGTCTGCACAGATTGACGGTGTTTCTCTGTGCAAGTTGTATTCCCCACATTGTTTTTCCCACCAGTTTGGGTGTATGCAACTCCAAGTTTCCCTTCCTCCTCCTCAGGCTCGAGGACTTCACCCATCCACTCTCCGTCAATGGTGGTTGATGCTGATGCGGGAGGGATCTGACACAGGCATTCTCTTTCCTGTAATGGGAGTGGCTTCTAGCCTATCCTTGGAGTACGCAAGAATGTGGGTAAAACATTACCCCAATGGGATCCTGTGTAAGGTTGTCCTGCAGGTTCCCAAATCAGGAGTCATTGCGGCTGTTGTGCCTACCACACCTTCCTCATCGGCTCTGAGGGAGGATCGACTGATGGCTTGTCGGTAAAAGTGACTCAAGGGATTTTCCTTTCCCATCCCATCTGTGGCTGAAGTTAAGATGGACCCATCCTTCTTGGATGTGGATGAGGATGACCCTGTGTCTTTGGGTCCTAGCGAGACAATTCCAGAAGTTTTTCCGGCCGATACCGGACTTAGAAACTTGATTCCCAAGCCCTAACTGAGGTTAGAAGCTTCAGGCCTTCCAGCTTCGGAACCATCATCTAGCGTGCACATGCCTACACTGGTCGCAATGCCAGACCTTGTTCCCGTTCCGTCTAGCAAGGATACCAAAGATACTCCTGTCATGGAGGACCATCTAGCAGTGCGTAGGTGGGCCTGGCCCTAGATTTTTGAGATTGTCACCAAAACTCCTCTGGCTGAAATGTCAACTAAAACTGAATCTCTCTAACAACTCTTCCTGGGTTTGGGGTCGGGTGGCTTTGACTATCAGCAGTTTCATTTTCTCACTTTCCAGGTTGTCATTTCCCATGAGAAAGTTTCTACTAGTGAGCACAAACTTTCTCACGTCGCTGCCTCTCATTGCGGGACCCGAGCCCTAGAGGGAGCCATGATAAATCTCCATCAGCTGATAGCATAAGAGGCGAGCTCTCGATATCAAGCGGTCGTCCTATCTTATGATTTGCATGAATGTGAAGAACGAGCAGCGATGATGAGGGATCAATTGTCAACTATGACCGGTCGCCTTGAATCCACCCAGAAAGGGATCAACGGTCTCCAAACAACAGTGGAGCATACTCGTTTGGTGGCTGAGGTTGAGGCCATGGAGAAGTTCGTGCTGGAGCAGACTTGCAACAACCTCTTCCACACGGTTACTGATCTGGTGGAGAGGGCGAGCCAGGCTCTTTTGTGACTGTCAGAGCCATTCATGTGCATTCCTTTTTTTCTCTTTTTTACCTCTTTTATCGTTGTGAGGGAGAGGCCTCAGCTTGTGGAATCACTCCTTTTTTGTCTGAAAGGAATGAAATCTATGTCAATCTTTATTTTCCATAAATTTTGACTGTTACTAGAACAATTATTGCTTAAATAACAACTCACTGAATCAGAATTGATCATAATTCAGGAAAATGATAAAATATGAAAACAGGCTCTGACTTTTTCCCGGACCATGGGATCCAACGAGCATAGTTTGACTATTTCTAGGGTTTTGTAGCAAAACCCCAAAAACTTTTTGTCTTTTCTGTTAATGCCCTAATTTTTCCAGGGCCCCTTTGAGGTGGGCCCAGCGGGTATGGCCCGACTTTTGCTTAGGTCACCCTTTTCAGGTTTTCGGACTAATAAACTTTGTGCCTATTTTTGTGAGAATTTTAAAGTCTCGTCGTCAAGACTATAATTAATGATGTTTTAGGTCGAACAGATTTGACAAAATATGGTGGGGAGAGGGCCCCAATGAGGTTTGGTTGATTAAAATATGTCTTGATGTCCTTCAGACGCATGTGGAGGGAGTGTGTTTAGATTTGAATGACATGCAGGTCATGTCTCAAGGCATGAGAGCCATATCGGCGTGCAGAGGTAGGAAGAGAATCACCTAAGGAAATCTTTCCTTTGGTAGACGGGCCAGGGGCGATCAATATGTAGATCCGCTGAGGGAATGGTATGCATAGTCATGCAAAGGTTTCCTTAAGTCAATGACTCTCTATTTATGATGGACTAAGGACTTCATGGAAGTCCGGCTTATGGAAACCACCATGGGTGGATTTTAGAATTATGAAAACCACTAGGTGTGGCTCAGAAAGGGTGTGTTATGTTTTAAAGGGTTTGAGAAAATCTGTATTAATCAGGAGTGTGGAAGTAAGGTTCCTGTCCTACGCATTTATCTAGCGTAAAGGGCAGTAGGAGCTTGGCGCAGTTTAAAGTCATGTAGCTGGGACATTATCTAAAATGGAATGGATTCTCCTGGTCCTTGGTAATATTGTCAGAGACGTTCCACCATATTCAGGTAGGGTTTTTAAATAGGCTGGTAAACTGTATCTCATAGGGTTTCTAAATCCCGGGATTAACATGGGGGCTCAGGGGCCAAGAGGCGTATGGAGAGAAGCATTGCCTGAGGAAATATTTCCTTTGGTAGACGGGCCAGGGGCTATCAATATGCAGAGCCGCTGAGGGAATGGTATGCATAGTCATGAAAAGGTGTCCTTGGTTCAATGATTGTATTCTCCCGATAGCCGAGTAACTTCAGGAAAGTTGAGATTCGGGACCACCAGGGGTGGCTTATGAGAGTTCGTCTTTTTCTGAGTACAGAGTATGGTTTATGAGGAGAGGGTTCCTAGATATGGGAGAAGTGTCTAGGCTAAATATCCCGAGGATGGGTGAAGTCATTACTTCTCACGCTGGTGTGAGACGGTGGTTCGTGCAGGTCTGACCCGTGCACTAAGGGACATAGAAAATCCTATGTTCCTTACTGAACCCATGACAAGTTTGACAGTGCAGTTTAACATCATGCGATAAAGTCGAGGAGCATTATTCAGGGATGTTGTGCAGTTTACCGTCATGCAGCGAGGAAGGGGGCACTTTTAAATTTCATTCACTTTAATGCCATGCGACAAGGACGGCTTCCGTTCATTTTAACATCATGCGGTAAGGACAGGGAGCATTTTTAAAGGATGTTGTGCAATTTTACGTCATGCAGCGAGAACGGGGGGAAATTTTAAGCCAGTGAAAATGATTGTAGTTGAAGTCATTTTCCAGGATGGTTAATGCTTGGTCTTTGCGGTTTTATGCCAAGCGTCCAAGATGTTCCGTGCAGTTTAACGTCATGCGGTAAGGACGAGGTTGCAAAGGCCGCTGTTGATCAAAATGTAACTCGGCTCGAACATCTCGGCATACCCAAGATGTAGAGAGGGGTTGATTGGTGTAAATCATGGTTCTGGGGATTCTTGGATCAGGAGGAATGATATGGGGTCTCTGAGGCCGGTAACTGTATGGAGCTAGGAACAGTATCGTCTGAGGAAATCTTTCCTTTGGTAGATGGGCCAGGGGCTATCAATATGCAGAGCCGATGAGGGTATGGTATGCATAGTCATGAAAAGGTGTCCACAAGTCGATAACTTTCCACCTTCGATGGCCATGAATGGTTATGAAGATTCGTAATTATCTTGGTCACAAAGTCTGTCATTTAGTGATAAAATATCTGGACATGTTGGGCATATTTGTCCCTAGTTGCTGTTAAAGCTTAGAGAGCTCCCTGCGCTGATTTTTTTCTTGCACGCAGGGGTGTTCCTTCACTCCATGCAGTTTAATGTTGTGTGGTAAGTACGAAGTACTCATAGTTTAGCGGTCATAAATCTTGGACCAATAGGTGACTATCGCTGCAGTTACTCGAAGGATAACTGAGTTACCATGCTCTGATATGCTCTGAACAGGGTGGGGGATGAAGGTTGTAAACTGCAACTATGAGGTTTCCCAGATTAGGAGATGTGGTGTGGGGGCTCTGAGGCCGGTAAGCGTACGGAGCTAGGAAGAGTACTGCTCGAGGAAATCTTGCCTTTGGTAGACGGGCCAGGGGCGATCAATATGCAGAGCCGCTGAGGGCATGGTATGCATAGTCATGCAAAGGTGTCCTCGAGTCGATGACTTTCCACTTCCGATGGCCATGAATGATTATGAAAATTTGGGATTTCTCATAGTACAGAGTTCAGCATGTGGGGATAAGGGTGTCCGAGCATACAAGAAACATCTTCACTGCAATTGTCCATTGAGTCAAAGTAGCCTAGATATGGCTTGATATTCATAGATACAGGTCTTCATGTGAACCATGGGCGGATACATTGGCTAACCAGGTAGGGATACTCTGGCGACGTTTGGATGTGAAAAGGGGATGAACTTGTAAACCACTACGCCATAAATTTCTGGATCAGGAGGTATGGTATGGGGGCTCTGAGTCCGGTAAGCATACGGAGCTAGGAAGAGTGTCTCTGGTGGAAATATTGCCTTTGGTAGACGGGCCAGGGGCTATCAATATGCAGAGCTGCTGAGGGCATGGTTTTCATAGTCATGCAACGGTGTCCACGGGTCGATGACTTTCCACTTCTGATGACCATGAATGGTCATGAAGATCCATAATTATTCGGGACGTGGAGTCTGATGTATGGGGAGGATGCATCCAAATGCGAAAGGAGTATTTCCATATTGTTTCACCATATATCTTAGGTAATTCGCGATGAAATCTGTGTAGATTAACGTCATGCGGTGAGGACGAAAAATACACCCCGTGCAGGTCTAGTCCATACATGGGGGAAAGGGGAATTTTTAATTCTTATTATCCTTGTAGTTTAACATCGTTCGGTAAGGACGAAGTGTACACCCCATGCCAGTCTAGTCCATATATGGGGAAAGGGAATTTTTTTCTTTTATCCTTATACGTTCAGTTTAACATTGTGCGGTAAGGACGAGGAATACACCCCATGCATGAATGGTCCGTACACGGGGGGAAGAGGGCATTTTTAACTTTTATTCGGGGGTGACTGGGCCAGGACGGCGATCCCTGGTGTCACTACGTATCTTGCCAGGGAAGTAATCAAGTCGTACATAGTTCTCTGAAATAAGTACACCCTGTGCAGGGCTAGTCCGTACACGGGGGAAGGGGACATTGTTAACTTTTATTTTATTTCATTTGGGAGTGTCTGGGCCAGGATAGGGTATCATGGAGTCGCTACGTATCCTGCGAAGGCAGAAATCAAGCCGTATGTAGTTCTCTTCTAAATACACCATGTGCAAGTCTTGTCCATACACGGGGGAAGGGGGAATTTTTTTAACTCTTATTTGAGGGGTGGCTGGGCCAGAACGGGGAAACCTGGCATCGCTACGTATCCTATGAAGGCAGGAATAAAGCCGTACGTAGTTCTCTAAAATCTGTGCAGTTTAACGTCATGCGGTGGGGATGAAGAATACACCCCGTGTAGGTCTGGTCTATACACGGGGGGAGGGAGCATTTTTATCTTTCCTTCTTTTGTTTTTTTTATTCAGGGGTGGCTGGGCTAGGATGGGAGGTCTTGGCATCACTACGTATCCTTTGAGGGCATGAATCAAGTCATACATAGTTCTATGAAATATGTGCAGTTTAACGTCATGCGACGAGGAAGAAATACTCTTAGTTTAGGGTCATAGAGTTTGGACTGTTGGGTGCTTGGCAGTTTAACGTCATGCAGCTCGAACGATTCTTTTTTTTTCTTATCCGTGCAGTTTATCATCGTGTGGTAAGGAAGAAGAATACTTTTGGTTTCTATGCAAAATAATTCTTCAGAAATCTCACATTTGTAGGAGCGGTGGTAAATTTCCTGTCCATGGAGATCAGGGCATATGCTCCGTTGGAGTATACCTTGTGTATAACATATGGTCCCTCCCACTTGGGATCCATCTTTGGAGGTTTCCTTCCAGGTATCATTGGGGTCCAGAGGACCAACACCAATTCTCCTTCCAAGAAAGACCGAAGACGGACCTTTTTATTGAAGGCTTGTGCAATCCGGTTCTGGTATACTTTTAGATGGTGCAAAGTGTGATTATTCTTATCATCTAGCTATTCCAATTCACCTAGCCACTTTTTTATTGCTAATCGTTTGATAATTGATCACAAATGGAAACATGGAGTGAGGGTAATTGGAGATCAATAGGCAGGACTGCTTCTGTTCCGTATACCAATGAGTACGGAGTGGCCTGAGTAGCACTGCGGATTATGGTTCGGTAAGCCCACAATGCATGAAGGAGTTTATCCGGCCATAAATTCTTGTCTTTGTCCACCATTTTCTGGAGAATATTGGATAGGGTCTTATTGAAATCCTCTATCTGTCTGTTGGCTGCCACATGGTAGCGGGATGAGTGGTTAGCCTTGATACCATATTCTTGGTATAGTTTCTCCAATTCAGCAAAGCATAAGTTGGTGTTGTTATCCGTTAGTATGGTATAAGGGACACCAAATCTAGTGATGATATTGGTTTTCACAAAGCTGACAATGCTTCTTGCCCCGACTTATTTAAGGGGTCCGGCTTCTGCCCATTTGGAAAAGAAGTTGGTTGCCGTGAGGATATACTTCAGCTATTTGTCCTGTGGCGGGGGGATATGGTCCCAGGACGTCCATTCCCCAGACGGAAAATGGCAAGGAGTACTTGTCCTGATGAAGTAATTCTGGGGTTTGGTGTATGAAGTTGGAATTTATTTGTCATGAGTGGCATTTTGCGGTAAATCGCTCGCAATCTCGTGCCACTTTGGGCCAATAGTACCCGAGTATTCAAACCTGATGGGAAAGATTGGACCCCAGCTGATGTGCCCCACATACCCCGGCATGCACTTCAGTTATGAAGGAAGCGGTTTCTTTTCCATTAATTCATCTAAGAAGGATTCTATCGAGGCCTCATTTGTAGAGGACCTCTTGATGGCATGTGCCGCCATATAGGACAAAGTTGATTGCCCTTTTCCGTATTTGCTACCGTTCAGCCCTGTCTGATGGAAGTTCTCCCCGTTGAAGATAGTTTACAATGGGGGTCATCCAGTTGGTGGTAGGAGCATATGGCTCGGGAACAGGACTGATTTCATTGATTTCCTTCATCTTAGTCCTAACGAATGGCAACACCATTCGACGATGAGAAATACTGATGACTGTTTCATCCCGGTCTGGGTCAGCTAGGGCTGTTTCCGTATTGGCTAATGCATCTACCTGGGAATTCTGGGACTGAGGAATATAGTTAAATGTTGGTTCTGTAAAGAATTCTTCCATTAACCCCCGAACATGGTCAAATAGGGGAATCAACTCCTCTTTTTGATAGCATAGTCACCATTGACTTTCTTGATGACTAGTTATAAGTCACCTTTTACCTTAAGGTGTTGTACTTGTTCCTGGAGTGCGAGTTCCAGGCCTGCAATGAGGGTTTGATACTCCACTTCATTGTTCGTACATCCTTCTGACAGGAGGAAGGAATATGGAAAGACTACCTTTTTCAGGGACATGAGTATTATCCCCAAACCCACCTAGTTAAATTTGGGGTCTTCCATCCTCTTCCCGGTCGGGCTTCGGGATGCGCCGTCGAAGTACATTTCCCATGTTGGGAGCTCCTCTTGAACTGAGAAGATGTCTTCATCAGGTAGCTCGATGTCTGGTGCGATGGTCCCCATTGAGGGGTGCTCTACCAGAAAATCTGCTAACACCTGGCCTTTGACGGCTTTCTGAGGCACTTACCGGATGTCAAACTGTTGTAGGATGACTGCCCATCAGGATAGGCACCCGGTCAGCATTGGGCGGCTGAGGATGTACTTGAGTGGGTTATTACGTGAGACCAAATGGACTAAATTATGCTACAGATAATGTCATAACTTTTTAACTGCGAAGAGAAAGGCCAAACAACTCTTCTCGATGTTTGAGTTTCGAGTCTCAGCATCAATCATGGTTCGACTGAGGTAATAGAGACGGTTTTCACTGCCGACGTCATTCTTTTGTGCGAGGAAGGATCCCAGTGACTGCTCTAGGGATATTACTTGTAGAATGAGAGGTCTTCCTTCAACCGGGGGCATGAGCATCAGTGGGCTTAAGAGGTACCTCTTTCGGCTATCGAATGCCTCCTAGAAATCATCTATCCATTGGTAGGTAACCCCATTTTTCATTATCCTGGTAAAGGGAAAACATTTTCCTGCCAGGTTGGCTATGAAAAACCTGATATAGGCTAGGTGTCCTTGGAATCCACTCAATTCAGTGATATTGCGGGGAGGTGGAAGGCCAAGGATAGCCTTTGTCTTTTTTGGGTCGACTTCGATGTCGCGATGGCGTACGAAGAATCCAAGGAATTTCTCTGAGGTAACCCCAATGGCGCACTTCAAGGGGTTCATCTTTAGGCTATGCTGTCGAAGTTTGTTGAAGACGGTCTCAAGGTCCGACAGGTGATCTGAGCGCTATCTTGATTTGATCACCAATTCATCTACGTAACATTTGACAAATTTACACAGCAATGGCTTAAGATACGATGCATGGTGTGTTGATATGTGGCACCCGCGTTCTTGAGACCAAAGGGCATGACCCTGTAACAGAATATTCCTTGAGGGGTGTTGACGCTCCTTTCGTCATAGAATCTAAAGATCGGAAAAGGGGAATATCTGAGCTCAAATTGATTCAACCTTTGAAGAAAATATCAAAAATCAACAAAGGCATGAACAAAGGATCAAAAGCAACTACACCTCGCAAGTTATATCACTGTCGCGCAAGTGGACTTGCACGACGCACCGTGGCACGCAAGTGACTTGCGTGACCTAAGTGATAACCGCCCGGTAACCGCCCGGGGTCTTCTCTTGCCTATAAATAGACCCTGTGGGCCCCCCATTCGAGAGGATCTTTTTCCAGAAACTCGGATTGAAGCTCCCGACGCCCAAGTCTCTTCTCAAAGCTTCCATAACACTTCTAAGGTAATTTCTTACCTAGAACGGAAGATCTAAAGAGAGGGAGGAAGGACTAAGTGTTGAAACTCATCAACACTTGCGCGCCTGAGTGGCCAGCCCTTAAGGGAAGTGGTCACACTTGCACGCCGCCTTATTCCTTCGATAGAAATTGCGCGTCCCTTTTCTGGGAGAACCTCAAGAGGATTCTAAAGGCTTTAAGAAAGAGTCGCTCAAGTATTTTAATGCTGGTTGAAAATCGCGCAAGTACCTCACATGTCGCGCTAGTATACCTGCGCGACCAATACTTGCGCACCGCCGCAATACCTGTGCGCCTTCCAAGACTTGCGCGCCCCTTCCTTTTTGGGTGCCTTTTCTACCCATTTCACCCCTCTTAATCCATTTCACCTTTCCTATTCAAGATTCAGTCTTCAAGATACTCTTCAAAGCCATTTATGGCATGATTTCTTGATCTGACTTCCTTATCTGAAAGGAATTCGGTGGAATATCTCTCAAAACCTAGTGATTGACACATCTTTATGTCACCAAAGATTGAGAGTTAATTCATTCAAACTCATCCTTTAAGATGAGAGAATCCTTAACCTGGGTCTCCTTTTCAGGAATAATCCCCAGTTATAAGTCCTTTAATCTGGGCATCTTCCTCAGTAGTAAGTCCCAAATTCTTAAAGTTCCCAAATCTGGGCATCCTCCTCAAGAATAAGCCCCAAACCTTAATTCCTTAACTTGGGCATCCTCATCAGGAGTAATCCCCAATCATAATCCTTTAATATGGGCATCCTTCTTAGGAGTAAGCCCCAATATTAAAAATGGGCATCCTTCTTAGGAGTAAGCCCCAAGTCCCTTAATTTGGGCATCCTTCTTAGGAATAAGCCCCAATCTCAAATATGGGCATCCTCCTCAGGAGTAAGCCCCAAACCTTAATCCCTAACCTGGGTCCCCTTTTCAGGAATAAGTCCCAGTCATAATTATGGTCATCCTTTTCAGGAGTAAGCCCCAAGTCCCTTAACTTCTCTTTAACCAGTCCTAATTTTCATTTGATCTGGGATTCCTTCTCAGGAGTAAAACCCAGTTATCAATCCTCTCCTAATTTGGGTTTCCTTTTCAAGAATAAGTCCCAAGTTAGAGTATTCAAATCTCCATAAATCACATATACCTTTATGGACCCTGTTCCTGGATTTTCTCCCTAAAAGTAAATCCTAAACCTTCATCTATCTGGGCAGTCATATATACATAAACCCCAAACCATTTCTTATGATTGCATCTTTCATGGCACAATTCTCTATTTTTTACCAATAACTCTTGTTTCTCACACCGAGCATGACTCACATGAGCTTAGAGTGTAAAAGTAATTATTACATCCTTCTTTGAGCCATCAATCATAAACGTCATACTCTATTACTCGAACTACGTGGGTTCTGATTCCTTTTCCAAAACAAAGGATACGTAGGTAGCCCATTTATGGGTTCGATCCCAACTCTGAAATAATATATGTCCTTCTGAATGACTATAAACTTCAAGTGCCCCACTGAGTGGCTTTAAAACCATCCTGGTCATCATAATGACCAAGAGACTTTTATATAAATGTTTTGAAGGATACCATTGACCAAGAATCTCTAAATAGATACAGATGATTCTCTATTGATGAAGAACCTCGAATACATATAAAAGATTCTCTAAATTTCTTACATATTTAATCATTTATTGTTAAAAACTAAAGGAAAGCTCATTTTATACTTGGTAATGTAATAAGGATTCACGAACATAGCTTAAATCTACAAAGAGAGTCCCGGAGTAGACAATAATTCCCCTCAAAAAGGTGTGATGAGTCCGACCTCCCATCCTCTCAACCAATGCAAATTCATAAACCTCATCAGTCCACAAGCTAATGAGCGCCTACCTTTGGAAAGTAGGTCCAAACGGATGTGGAATCATTGGATGTTTCCGGTTCTACGAACAAACCCGCTAGAAACTGATCGGAACGTTTGAATCTCCCGTCCAGGAGGTCATCCCCACATTCCGTGCGAAAAAAAAATGGTGAACCTGACGTGAATCCTTAACCAAGTTAAATTGGTGTTTTACCTATTTGTTAATCCCCTATTTAAAACTCAATAAGAGGGCTAACAAAAACAATCATTGACATGTGTGCTCATCCAAAGGATGAAGTGGCTGAATTTCATCTTGATTACATCTGTTATATTAAACAGGAACTCTTTTCCAAGATCTTCTGTATTTCCATAATGGCTGCTCTCAAATTCACATCTGTGAATACTGTTGCTGCAAATACCATTGCTTCTATTCCTACTGGATCGTCATCCGCTCTGAGGATGACATCACCTACTCAGCGTCTTCAATGCTGGGTATCAAATGCGCTGGTTAAGGAGTACCATCAACATGGTACCATCCCAACTCTGGAGGCTGCCCGACAGGCCCTCCAAGTGAACAACTCACACAGGTCGTCCGGACAACGACGACCAGTGATCAAGAGGCAGGCGGTGCTGACTACCGTCTCCAACCATTTCGGGTCATTATCCTCGGAACGCAATTTCCATTCACTCCCTTACTCTGAGGAAGTGAATGAGCAGGTCCCTCAGGGCCTTAATTCAAAAAGACAGGAGTCCTTCCCGAGGGTTCCCATCAACAATCGCCGCCAAACTCGTGCAGTAGTGTGCCCTCAACATGATGAGCGTACCGACTCCAGGCATTCAGCTCAGGTTCCTCAAACCCGAGCAGGCAAGATGAACCGCCAGAGACGGAATCCGGTTAACAATGGGCAGGTTATCATCCCTGCCATCTCCGGAGAAGTCCACCAACCTAACTTGGTGGCAAACAATGAGCAGGCACACACACCTGCCCATTTTAATTCCGCTGTCCAGCAGACTCGTCTGGCAGCATCAAGCCAATCTCGCCAGGCAATTCTGGCAGAGTACTATAGGCAGGAACATACACCTGCTTATACATCATCAGTAAGTCAGCAGGCTCGTCTGACTACATATGATGGATCTCGTCAACCGCGTTTGGAGAAGTGTAAATAGCAGGAACATACACCTGCTTATACTAATCAAACCTACCAACAGTCTCGCTTGGTAGCGCACGGAGAAGTCAGTCGGAAATCCCCGACGACAAACAGGAGGAAGACTCAACTCTCTGCCTCCACACTTGAGTACTGTCAGGATTCACTGACAAGAAAAGGAGGACAGGAGCAGGCACATACACCTACTCCAAACCCAGAATGGACGTATATTCCCGTTCTGGCGGCTGAAGTCACCAAGCATATTTTGTCAATGGTGAAAGAGCAGAAGCAAATTCCTGCTCATATTCTGGATGCTTTCCAGGATATCATAACAGCTTCAGCATCATCTCTGGGACAGACACATAAATCTATCCCTAGCAGTGGAGTGACACATCAACGATTCACTCCGGAACAGACACACATATATGTTCCAGTCCAAGAGGGTCATGGGGCATACTCCCCCATATCATACGGACAACCAAGTCAAGCACATACACCTGATTTGAGTGGAGATCATCAGCCTAACCTGACCATCTTTCCTGATCAGGCACATACACCTGCTCAGAGTAACCACTTTTGTCAACAAGTGGTTTCCAAAGTGAGTAAGAAGGCATCTAAGAAAAATATCCGCCCAGCACAGTCAGGAGATCAAAGGCCAATCTGAAATAAGGCTTTGCTCGATGTTGGAGTTCTTGAAGCCCTCAGACATTTATCTGTTGGAATTAAAGATTCTACTCCCTCAGTTCCCAATAACGGGAACATTAATTCCAAAAGTCTTCAACAGAAACTTTCTCATGAAGGCTTGCTTCGTGACAATTCGGTCAATCTTGAAGTTTCATCTTCAGATGAGAGCCACAGGAACCCTCTGTGTGGTCAGAAGACCAAGGAGAAAGAGATCTCATCTTTTGCTGTAACCCATTATGGTGTTCCTCCCCATGATGATAAACTTAATTGAGAAAGTCCTCTCCGTAGTAGTGATTCACATTTCCTGGAAAATACTCCAGTGGACAATGTAGTACCGAGAAAGCCCTCTTATCTCGAGGCACTTGCAAATGCGAAACCAGTCATGTCTGATGCTTTATCACTAGAAAGTGAAATACTTTCTCAATCAGAAGATAGCCCAGGGTGTAGGTCATTCTCCGAACCACCCCTAAGTCATGCATCTTCTAGTTTGATTAATGATGTCTCTACCAATCTTATTGAATCCGATGAAGCAACAAGGAAACACCAACTCTGGTCAAAACAGGTAGAAGAATCTTCATTTAATGATAAAGAGGAAATGCTGAACATGAGGAAGAAACTAGAAAAAGGTGAGGTACCAGTCATGTTTTAGCCTTTGGCTGACTCCCAGTACGACATTCCAAAGATGTTGACGGATGATGGAATCCATGATATTCGTCTCAACATATGGAAAACTCTTTGTCAATTAAAGAAGAAGGTATTATCTTATTATGAATATGAACATCATCTTAAGATAATAGAAGGGCTACAACGTCATATTGATTTTTCATCTCTATCAGTCTCTCAGTATCCGAAGGTTGAAAATCAGCAGAGAACCCTTCAACGTTCATGCCTTGGCGCACTAAGAAAATTGCGTCAGTTAATTGCCAATGCTCCATCTGATGTTCATATCATAGGATGGGGTATTCACGGAGCACTACATTTCACAGTGATTTCAAGTCAGCAAAGCCCGCCGAAAATGGTCTCATGCAATGTTATTGCCCATGGCCGGCCACAGTCAATGGGCTTTGTTCATAATAAAAAGCTTGTTCAAGAACAAGCTTCAACTAGTTCCTCTCAAAATCAAGCATATAGAGAACAAGTTGTTGAATTGATCCTACATCAAGCAGGCGAGAATATTGCACAAGCCTCTCGTATGGAGCAAACACATCATAAAATTAAATAAGTTTCGGAAATCATCCAACGGTCTGTTGAACCAGGTGATAAAATTGGATACAGGCTAATGCATTCAGCTAATTTCCGAACTAAGATTCTCAAGATCAAGAGATCTTTTAAGAAGATCTCAGATGTAGCATGTCAAGAGACACCCCAGCTTGTCAGACTGGGGACTTCTTTAACCCAACCCTCAGATTCAACAAATGAGATTCGAGGAGTTGAGCGGAAACAGCAGGAACATCCCCAGTTCACAAGACTGGGGACTCTTTCAAATCATCATTCCCCTTCTCAGACAATATCGGTCTTTTCTCGATTGGGGAAGAAGCCCCAAGAGGAACGAAGCGCCAAATTATCAGGAGATTCCCTCCAAATTATAGCTCGTCAAGAAGTTCCTAAAGGATTGAATCAACAAAAGGCAATGTCTCATCAAAGATATGAAAGAAGACAATATCACAGAAATGTTGATAGAAGGGATGTGATGCATTATGCATCAATAAATGTCATCAATGTCATTGTTGCTAATCCACTAGAGGAGACTCACTCAGGGGACTCAGATGAAGAGCGTCCTGCTCAAGAAAATGTACGCACCGATACAAATGAAGAAGGTGTGCGTACACGAAGTCAAAGGATTACTCAGAACCTAGGTAATCCACTTCCCTCCCTCCAAAAGGTATCCAACAAAGGGAAGGGAAAGAATCAGGTTACATATCCTTCCTCTGGAGAAGGTCAATCGCTCTCATTAGAGCAAAGGTTTGCACAACAGGAGGAAGAAATGAAAGAATTAAGAAGGTTGAATGCAGAACTACTTCATAGTAGTCTTCTTCTTAAGAATGCTGAAGTCCGACAGCCAAAGGAATTTGTTTCAGTTACTGAGATGGATCAGGAATATCCTCCTTTATTAGTACACCCTCAGAAGTCTAATCTTACGGGTCAAACGAAACAACGGTTGGCAGTGCTACCATCAGTTGCAGCACCAACCACCACGTCTGTCCAAGCTCCATTCATTGTACCTACCCAAAACCAAGTTCAACCTGATGTTTCTCAAAAGTTGATAACTACTATTGAGTCATTAACAGCTCGGTTAGAAACTATGGAAGGGAAATGGGCGCAAGTTAAACCTGAAAAGAAATTTTACCCTGAATGGGTAGATTCAATTTCTCCTCCATCCAGTTTTGGAAACCCTGTTTTCCCTACTTTCAATGGATCAGGCGACCCTGAACAACATTTGACACATTACGTGTCTTGTTGTGATCCTATGATGGGAACTCCAGAGCAGCAAGAAGCAGTGAAACTCAGATGCTTCGTGCGAACCTTGCAAGGACCATCTTTTGTCTGGTATACAATCTTTCAATCCCGGTCAATCATCGGATGGGAAGATCTTCGTCAAAAATTCCTTCTTCATTTCAGCTCAACTTTTCCAAAAACGACAGTTTTCGATCTTACAAACTGCAAGCAAATGGAGAATGAAAGAGTCTCTGATTTCATTGCTCACTGGAAGGGATTAACGTATTCCCTTAGTTTAGCACTCCCTCAGGAAGAGATGTTGCCAATCTGTGTGGCAAATTTGTGTGACGAATTACGCACGCCATTGATCCCTGTGAAATACACAGGAGGGTTTCGAGACCTTACTTCAATCGCTCAGTAGATTGAAGATTCCCTTATACAGGCTAAGGTTAAATCTCGTGTAATTCCATCAGCTTCAGGAAGGAGAATGGGTAAAGCAGAAACTGCTACAGTTATGCTTAAACAAGCACCTGTACCTATTTCTACTTCAAAACCTTCATCTTCTCGAAGGGTTCCACCTCCTGAACGCCAACAACAAAGGTCATTTCGTCCAAATGATCAAAGAGATCAACGACGAAAACAATTTGAGGATATGAAGAGTAAAACATACACCTTCCGACGTGAGCAAGTTCCTGGTTACTTCATTTCAGCTCTAGAAAATAATTTGGTTCAATTACCAGTGCCCAAGAGGCCAAACAAGGAAGGAGATGAAGACCATCACAATTATTGTCCCTTTCATCAAATGTTGGGGCATCCCATCCAGGAGTGTTTTGTCTTTAAAGACCTCCTGCAAAATATGGTCGACTTGGGACAAGTCAAGTTGAAAGGTTCTTCGACTCAGGTTGCATGTGTTACTGCTACAGTTCCAGAGGAGGAAGGTGAATGGCAAGAAGTCAAAAGCAGAAATGCATAGAAGTATGATGATTGGATGGTCAGAAAGACAATCAATCGGACTCATGCCATTTTGCGAACACAATTAAAGAAACCAATTGTGTCTTCTGCCATGAATATTGAGGTAAAACCCTCTTCGTTAGAGGGAAAGTCCTCAAAGAAATGGTTTGATTCAAAGAAGAAAAAAGAATCAGAAGAAGATGAGTATGTGTCAAAGCCTAAATTGTCTTTGACTCTGGAAGACTTTATGACATCTACTTCAAAACAACGGGCACTGCCCCATCAAACGGCACAGCCTAAACAGGATAATCAGGCAGAGTCTTTATCAGAAGAAGAATTAATCTTCGGTTCTGTTAATATGATTCAATTAACAGATCCGTATTCCAGTCGTAATTTCAATTTTGATGAGCCTGAATTCCCTATATCAAATAAGGGAATCCGAGGAAGTTCCAGAGGTTCAGGATACAGGGGAAGACGTGGATCTTTCCGAAGCCACTACTTCAGTTCTACCCCTGTTAGCACTGTGTATGCAGCAGAAACCCGTGGTAGAGCCCTTCAGTGAGCTCAAAAAGAACAAGCAAGTTCTTCTGCCAATAGTCAACTCAGTCTTCGCACAGTTATTTTGGAAGACCGATTGAAAATTCCATCTTCTTTATCTCCGCAAGTAAATGGATCTAATCGGTCTAATCTTCCAAAACCAAGGATTTTTCCAACTTCTATCCCAATACAAGATACATCAGCTTCCAAAGCATCTGCTTCCAAGGTACCTGCTAAACCACATATTTCTGTTGGGAAACGCAGACCTCTAGATCAAAAGTATGATATATTGAAACACTTGGCCCAAGTACCAGCCAAGTTATTAATTTTGGATGCTTTGAATCTGTCAAAAGATCTTTGGGAAGCACTCATCGAAGCTCTGTCAAGTCCTCAGGATTTTGAAGCTGAAATTGCTGCAGCTGAAGTCTATCACATAGAGAATAATCCTGCAGAACGCCATGCAGTGATATCTTTTACTGATAAAGATGAAGATGATGTTGTGCATGGGCACATAAAACCTCTCTACTTATCTGGCAAAGTCAATGGTGTAGATATCCGAAGATCTTTCATTGACAATGGTTCAGGAGTCAACCTCATGCCCATCCGTACACTTCGTCGATTGGGCCTCACAGAATCTGATTTATCTCATTCTACCATGATGTTACAAGGATATGATAAAAATGAACAGGAACCATTGGGAGGAGTTACACTCAGAACCCAGATTGGATATCTTGTATCCAATTCGGATTTCATGATTGTTGATCAAGACTCAGCTTTCAACGTCTTGCTTGGAAGACCCTGGCTACATCAGCATGCAGCTATTCCTTCATCATACCATCAATGTCTCAAATACTGTTTCAATGGTCAAATTGGAACATTGTATGGTGATTAGGCCCCATTCAAGACATGTGAGTCTCAATACATTGAGGCGGAATTTTATCACATGAAGGGAAGAGAAAAATCTACAATGAAAGAAATTACCAAAGTTAATGCTCCATATGGATTGGAGAAGATTCCAATAAATCCATTTACACATGTGAGTACCGATTATGTGTTACCTATCAGTCAAATTGACAAAATAGGCCCAAATCAAAATACTCTTATGGAAAGATCCATAATGTCAATTACGGCAATCGAGCTAGACAACATAGGAGAAATTGGTAACCTACCAAACAGTGATGAAAGCCTAATTGGTGACGTTTTCATTTCATCTGCTGAAGTCCAACAAGTCTATACTTTGCCAATCAGGCCAGAAGAAGTTATTCCAACACCAGAGGTGAATAATGATGTCGATTCTCAATCCATCATCTCCTCTTTATTTCCCAAAGAAGACCCTTTATTATCAATAGGGTCGGAAATGGAAGCTTCTTCTTCAAAATGTGAAAATTTTGACATCTATTATGATCATGAGAATTTCGTTTTTTCATCTACTTTGCAAGTAGAAACGGAAGAAATAGCACGTAATGAAGAGGAAGAGGAAGATCTTAGAGATGCTCCTCCAGCATTTGAGGAAGGTATCTCTACCACTGTGGATGAACTCAGAGAAATAAATCTGGGTACAGAGAAAGATCCACGCCCCACTTTAATTAGTGCGGCCATGACCCTTGAATAGCAAGAGATGTATATTTCTTTTCTAAAGCAAAATAAATATTTTTTTTCTTGGAATTATACAGAAATGTCTGGGCTTGATCCTGATGTTGCTACTCATCATTTGGGTTTACCAAAAGAACATCGAGGATTTAAGCAAGCCGCGAGAAGAACACACCCAACCTATGCTTCCAAAATTGAAGCTGAAGTGGATAAGCTGATCAAAGCTAACTTCGTCAGATAAGTTCAGTATCCCAAGTGGTTGGCTAATATTGTCCCTGTAAAGTAGAAGAACGGACAAATTAGGGTTTGCATCGATTTCAGAGATCTTAATCGGTATTGTCCTAAGGATGATTTCCCAGTTCCGATTACAGAACTCTTAATTGATGCGACGGCTAGCTATGAAGTACTTTCCTTCATGGATGGATATTCCGGATATAATCAGATCTGAATGGCCCCAGAATATGAGGAATCTACAGCCTTCAGAGCCCCTCAAGGTGTGTTTTGTTACCGGGTGATGCCCTTTGGTTTAAAGAATGCATGTGCAACATATCAACGCGTCATGCATCGTATCTTCAAACCATTATTAGGGAAGTTTGTTGAATGCTATGTAGACGATTTGGTGGTTAAATCCAAACAACGTTCTAATCACTTGGCTGATTTGGAAGTCATATTCCACAAGCTTCGACAACATAATTTGAAGATGAACCCCTTAAAATGTGCTTTTGGGGTAACCTCAGGAAAATTCCTCGGCTTTGTTGTACGCCATCGTGGTATTGAAGTCGATCCTGAGAAGACCAAATCAATCCTTGGTATGTCACCTCCTCAGAATTTGAAAGAATTAAGAGGACTTCAAGGACACTTATCCTATATTCGGCGTTTCATCACCAATTTGGTAGGAAAAAGTTTACCCTTTACCAAATTATTGAAGAAAGGAGTCACTTACCAGTGGACTGAAAAATGTCAAGAAGCATTTGATGTTCTCAAGAAATGACTCTTGAGTCCACCAGTACTCATGCCACCTGTTGAAGGTAGACCACTTATCCTCTATGTGACAGCTCTAGAGCGATCATTGGGTGCCTTTATCACTCAAAAGAATGATGCTGGGAATGAAAATAGCCTCTACTATCTCAGTAGAACTATGCTTGAAGCAGAAAACCGGTATTCAAGTATTGAGAAGTGCTGCCAAGCATTAATCTTTGCATTCCAGAAACTGAGACACTACTTGCAACATCACGAGGTCCAATTGGTATCTCGCAATAATCCGCTCAAATTCATCCTTAGTCGTCCAATGCTTATAGGACGTCTAGCAAGGTGGGAAGTTATTTTGTAGCAGTTCGACATTCAGTATGTATCTCAAAAGGCAATTAAGGGCCAAGCTCTGGCTGATTTCCTGGCTGAACATCCTTCAGTGGAAGACACGTCTTCGGATATTGAACTCCCTGATGAGGAAGTTTTCTCTATTCAAGAGAGTCCTCAAACATGGGAAATGTATTTTGATGGTGCTTCTAGAAGTCCAACAGGGAAGAAAATGGAAAATCCTAAATTCAACAAAGTTGGTTTAGGAATTGTACTCATTTCTCTAGATAAGGCATTGTTACCTTATTCCTTTTTATTGTGGGAAGGTGATACCAATAATGAAGCCGAATACCAAGCTCTTATCACAGGATTGTAGTTAGTGCTTCAAGCAAAAGTGAATCACTTAAAAGTGAAAGGTGATTAAGACTTGGTAATCAAACAAGTCAATGGGGATTATGCCATCAGAAAAGAAGAGTTAATCCCTTTGTATGATTACGTCAGAAATTTAATGGCGGAATTCCCTTCAGAACCGACATTTTCTTATGTCCCAAGATCACAAAATGCTCAAGCTGATGCACTGGCTAATATAGCCACAAATCTAGCAGATCCAAATCGGGACGAGACAACCATCAGTATTGCCCACCGTCATGCAATTTCACCTTATGTTCAAGCCAGAACAGAGGAAATTAATGAAATTAGTCCCATTCCTGAACTGTATGGTCATACTACAGGATGGATGTCACCTATCAGGGAATACCTTCAAAATGGAACACTGCCACCTGATAGAGCCGAGAAAGAACAAATCCGGTGACGTGTGGTCAATTTTACTCTTTATGATGGCCCAAACCACCTAGAGAAAATTCTCTACTAACGTGGTTTTGATGGAGTTCTCTTCAGATGTATTGATGGTGAAGAGACAATGGCTGTCATAAAAGAAGTGCATGCAGGAGTCTGTGGTGCCCACCAGTCTGGACATAGATTGTCTGATCAAATTCGAAGGCTTGGATACTTTTGGCCTTCAATGATACAAGATTGTGTTGATTTCACAAACAAGTGTCATTCATGTCAAGTACATGCCAACTTCATTCATCAACCTCCAGAGTTGCTTCATACAGCTAAATACTCATGGCCATTTGCCACATGGGGAATGGATGTGGTGGAACCTTACCCTTTAGCTACGGCCAAGCAGTTTAAGTACATTCTTACTGCTACTGATTTATTTTCCAAATGGGCAGAGGCAGTACCTCTCAAAGAAGTCAGTTCTAAATGAATTGTTATCTTCATCAAGTCTAACATCATTACTAGATTTGGTGTCCCTCATACCATATTGACAGAAAATGGCACCAACTTCTGTTCTTCTGAGGTGAAGAAATTGTATCAAGAATACAACATTAAATCCAACCATTCATATCGGTATCATGCAGCAGCCAATGGCCAAATAGAAGCCTTTAACAAGACTCTTTCAAATATACTGAAAAATACGGTTGATAAAGATAAGAGGTCATGGCCTGATAAACTCTTTCATGCTTTATGGGCTTATCGGACTACCACCCGCAATGCAACGCGGTCAACTCCATATTCGTTGGTATATGGAACAGAAGCAGTCTTGCCAATTGAAGTTCAATTGCCCTCACTCAGAGTAGCCATTTTTGATCAGTTATCTACAGATGAGCAATCCCAAAAGCGATTGAATGAATTGGAATGGTTAGATGAGAAAAGATTGTTCACTTTGCACCACTTGGAAATCTATCAGAATCGAATAGCACAAGCTTTTAACAAAAAAGTTCGTCTTCGTTCATTCATTCAGGGAGAATTGGTATTGGTTCTCAGAACACCAATGATACCAGGAAAGAAGCCTCCAAAGCTTGAACCAAAATGGGAAGGAACTTATTCAATACATAAGGTCTACTCCAATGGAGCTTATTCATTAATCTCAATGGATGGAGAACTCATCACGACTCCAACCAATGCCAGATTTCTGAAGAAATATTTTGTATAAACACAAAATATGGTCCCCAGAACCAAGACTCTTACAATTGGTTCATACATCAATGGTCCAGTATGACCTTAAATTGAAACTTCGTCCAACATGACGTTAAACTATAGGAAAGTCCCTTACGTCCGAAAAGACGTTAAACTACATAAGCACTTAAAAGTCCAGTATGACTTTAAACTGCATCATCCACGGTCTATGCATATGACCTTAAACTATTTTCACTTTTGTCCAACATGACGTTAAACTATAGAAAAGATGTCCCTGCAACATGACACTAAACTGTGCAGCACCAGTTCGTCCTTGCTATATGACATTAAACTATACAACAATGGTCCAGTATGACCTTAAACTGCAACTTCGTCCCACACGACGTTAAAATGTGAAAAAGTTCCCTAAACCGTCCAGCATGACCTTAAACTGCATCATCCCTGGTCCATGCATATGACCATATACTATTTGCAAGTCCCTTATGTCCAGCAAGACGTTAAACTGTGACGTCCTAACTACATGACGCTAAACTGTATAAAAGTCTCTTACGTCCGGAAAGACGTTAAACTATATAATCATCAAAGGTCCAGCATGACATTAAACTGCACCATCCACGGTCTATGCATATGACCTTAAACTATTCGCACTTTCGTCCAACATGACATTAAACTGTGAAAAAAATCCCCAATGTGTCCAACATGACATAAATGGTGTGTTATTTTGTCCTTACTGCATGACATTAAACTGCACAGTCCCCCTTTTGTCCAATATGACGTTAAACTATATTATCCCCATCGTCCTAACTACATGACACTAAACTGTACAGAAATTCCTTGATATGTCCTACATGACATTAAATTGTTATTTTGTCCCTGCTACATGACACTAAACTGTGCAGCACCAATAGTCCTAACTGCAAGACTTTAAACTGCATAGTCCCTTTTTTATGTCCTACATGACATTAAACTATGCATCGTTAAGGTTGTTGTTACCTCTTGTTTCTCACACCGAGTATGACTCACGTGATCTTAGAGAAAACATCAACCATAACACTCTCTTTGGGCCGCTAACCATGTGTAAGTCCCAACAACATTTTTATTAGATCATTGTCCACAAGAACAACTTGATCATTAATTCATTCTTTAATTGAACTACACGAACTTTGATCCTTGCCCTCCAGGCTGGGTATGTAGGCAACCTCCTAGGGTTCAAGACGAAAAAACAATCTCTTCACATTGGTTCACCACCATCTCATATGATGTTGATTCGTGAAACCGCCCCTGGAATCAATATCTTTACATTGATTCACTTTTGTCCTTGTTATATGACGTTAAACTATACAACACTTTTGTCCGGTACGACAATAAACTAAAATATTCTTTGATTTCCTCATTTGAGAGAGAACTATTATTGACATTGATTTTTTCAATCATGTTTCATTTCAAAAGACTACGTGCATACATGGTAATGCCTAAACTTTTTATCTTAGGTTAAAACCATCATTGCACTAAAGTCCCCTTTCACCCTTCACATGTACGAACCAAATTTGTACAAAGGGTAGTTCTAGAACTACGTGGACTTGATTCCCATCCTTATGGGATACGTAGGAACATTCGAGTATCCCTCGAATTCAGTCCCAAGTCTTTTGGGCCTAACCCCAAATTTCACTTTGAGTCCCTTGGCTGAAAAGTCCTCATGAAAACACACACTGTGTATTCATTATTATGGTCCGAATTCTATGACCCTAAACTAAGATCTCTCATACTTTCATCCTGCACGATGTTAAACTTCATTTCAAGAACTACGTATGGCTTGATTCTCATTCTTATGAGATACGTAGTGAAGTCCAAAATTTCAATTCAGGACCCAGCCACAACATGATTATGGTTATCATTGACTTATGTATCTCTATATACATTAGACAATACCCATATTTATGTGTTATAATCCTAACCTTAAATATTTTCAGATCTTCATAACCCTTTTCATGACTTCTAGTCACAAAAATGTCAAACTTCTGAGAATTCTTTTTCCTGACTATGCAGCACCTACCCATAGGTGGCCTTGCATAAACAATCCACATAACAGACTTGTCAGCTAAAAGATGCTATTCATTTGACCATGTAGCCAATACCCTTAGGCGGCCCTGCATATTTCAACCCCCTAACGGGTTTGCTAAATGATGGTAACTTCATTCTTGGGAAGAATGCCTCTTTTGTCCTTATATGTCTTAAACGACAGTATATAGGGATCCGCAAAAAAATAGCCATCCTTAACATATTTGTCCCATATCCTTTTTCATGATCTGAAAGTATTCAAGTATATGGTTTATTCTTCTTCCCTACGTTTGGGTCAGACCTTCGTAGGAGTGATATTCATCTAGTTCTTCGATAATCTTGTCTGGAAATATCTTCTCCATATTCAAGTACCTCTTTCCATACAACAAACTCTATACTTTAGAAATTTTGAATCTCCATAAACTTTCACTGGATTTTAGCACTAGGAAAGTAAATTTCTGAGAGTTCTTTTGTCTGACTATGCAGCACGTGCCCATAGGTGGCCTTGCATAAACAGTCCACATAACAGACTTGTCAGCCGAAAGATGCTATTTATTTAACCATGAAGACAATGCCCTTAGGTGTCCCTGCATATTTCAACCCCCTAACGGGTTTTGTTAAATAATAGTAACTTCATTCTTGGAAACTACTTCTTCTAGTGCCTTTTAGATCTTTTTTCATATCATTCCTCAGATTCAAAAAATTCTTAAGCCATAGCTTACATATTTTCCCTCATACTTGAGTATGGTAATATGTTTTCAGAAAAATTGTCAAGGAATTGAATCAATTTTAATCCATTTTGGTCAAAGCTATTTCGACCTTAAACATTAGCCCCTTTATGTCCGGCGGGCATGACTTTAAACTACCCACAAAAGACAAAAGAACTCTGCATAAAAGTCAAGTTCCAGCTCACTAAACATACATTCTGTATGATTTAGGTAATATTGAGCAATTAAAAGATTCAAAGTTTGTAGGGTTATTTGTAATAATCCTAGTAAAGATCAAACTATGCTTACTAAGCCCATTGGCTTAAGTAAATTTGAAGCAGGTAGTGAAAGAATGTAGGTACAAATGATTGAAGATGAAAGTGTTTTTCATTGATACACAAGAGTTAGAAGGACATCCATAGACTGGAGTCTCTTCTCTTTTTCAAGAATTACAAGGCTTTCAACATAACACTTCATTTGATTTACGACATCCTGAGCTTCATCATCAACCACCTGGAATTCATTCATTCAACTGGATACAATAAGAGATGCAGTGATACCAGCTCTTCTTGGAACAATTGTAAAAGGATGTTCTTGAGTGCGGTTTGAGAAAATTTTCTCCTGATCAAACAGTGACTTTGTTTCTGTCCAAGAGACTTGGAAGATGGATACATGGATTTGAGAATGGATCATTGGAAGTAATGAGCCATTTGGAGAGAGTACTTTTTCAGATATTGCACTAATACCGTGTTTGTCTTCTCTCCACCAATCGGTAGTGGAAAACATTTCAGCCCATGGGTTTGCCATTTTCATATCTGCAAGGAAATGACATGGAGGAAGAATTTGAAAGTTCACACCATTGTTGTTGCTCTTAATGCACAGCATAACCGAAATAGAGGAGTAGCAGTGCAGCTGCATCTCAGGTGTATAATTTTTTGCATTTGGAACATTGACTCCTTGTAGATGACTATGACCACACAGAGGCGGATGGATGCTCTGTGGAAAATTAGGATGATATTTCTTCAAGTACTTAGCCAAATCTGGGAGAGTGTTGTTGCAGATATCATAGTAATCATGGACAATAATGTTCATCATGTCATCAATCCTCTTTCTAGCCAGTTCATCAGCCATTCCAATTCCCTTGGGAACCACTGAATCTGCACAAAAGATGAATAAACTAACTCTTAAATGGGAAAAATGGCTAAGGCATTAAGGCGCGCAAGTCTAAAACATGGAGCGCAAGTATTCGTGTGCCGCACTAGTTTTTGACACGCAAGTATAAACCGCGCAAGTACAAATACCTTTACAATAGCGCGACATCAAGGAAAACATTGGAAAATAGAACACCTTGCGCGGATAAGATAACCTGTGCGGCGAGAGCTTGAGAAGTTTGAAGTCCAGGAACCCAGATACTTTTTACGGAGGTGAGGCCATGTATTTATAGGCCAGGAGGCCTATCTGTGCACCGTACCCAGTGCGCTTAAGGCCTGCGCGACGCAAACTTGCACGCCGACCTCTGTACCCTGAAGACTTGCGCTCCCCCTTTTCCTTTGGATGGATTCGATTTCCTCAGAGTCAAATCCTCATTTCTCTCCGGATCCAACTCTGAGGGGGGACTTTTGTTGACGGTCCTTTCGTCACAGAATCTAAAGATCGGAAAAGGTGAATATCTGAGCTCAAATTGATTCAACCTTTGAAGAAAATATCAAAAATCAACAAAGGCATGAACAAAGGATCAAAAGAAACTACACCGCACAAGTTATATCACTGTCGCGCAAGTGGACTTGCGCGACGCACCGTGGCGCGCAAGTGACTTGCACGACCTAAGTGATAACTGCCCGGTAACCGCACGGGGTCTTCTCCTGCCTATAAATAGACCCTGTGGGCCCCCCATTCGAGAGGATCTTTTTCCAGAAACTCGGATTGAATATCCCGACGCCCAATTCTCTTCTCAAATCTTCCGGAACACTTCTAAGGTAATTTCTTACCTAGAACGGAAGATCTAAAGAGAGGGAGGATGTCCTAAGTGTTGAAACTCATCAACACTTGCGCGCCTGAGTGGCCAGCCCTTAAGGGAAGTGGTCACACTTGCACGCCGCCTTATTCCTTCGATAGAAATTGCGCGTCCCTTTTCTTGGAGAACCTCAAGAGGATTATAAAGGCTTTAAGAAAGAGTCGCTCAAGTATTTTAATGCTGGTTGAAAATCGCGCAAGTACCCCACATGTCGCGCAAGTATACTTGTGCGACCAATACTTGCGCGCCGCCGCAATACCTGCGCGCCTTCCAAGACTTGCGCGCCCCTTCCTTTTTGGGTGCCTTTTCTACCCATTTCACCCCTCTTAAGCCATTTCACCTTTCCTATTCAAGATTCAGTCTTCAAGATACTCTTCAAATCCATTTATGGCATGATTTCTTGATTTGACTTCCTTATCTGAAAGGAATTCGGTGGAATATCTCTCAAAACCTAGTTATTTACACATCTTTATGTCACCAAAGATTGAGAGTTAATTCATTCAACCTCATCCTTTAAGATGAGAGAATCCTTAAACTGGGTCTCCTTTTCAGGAATAATCCCCAGTTATAAGTCCTTTAATATGGGCATCTTCCTCAGGAGTAAGTCCCAAATTCTTAAAGTTCCCAAATCTGGGCATCCTCCTCAGGAATAAGCCCCAAACCTTAATTCCTTAACTTGGGCATCCTCATCAGGAGTAATCCCCAATCATAATCCTTTAATATGGGCATCCTTCTTAGGAGTAATCCCCAATCTCAAAAATGGGAATCCTTCTTAAGAGTAAGCCCCGAGTCCCTTAATTTGGGCATCCTTCTTAGGAATAAGACCCAATCTCAAATATGGGCATCCTCCTCAGGAGTAAGCCCCAAACCTTAATCCCTAACCTGGGTCTCCTTTTCAGGAATAAGTCTCAGTCATAATTATGGGCATCCTTTTCAAGAGTAAGCCCCAAGTCCCTTAATTTCTCTTTAACCAGTCCTAATTTTCATTTGATCTGGGATTCCTTCTCAGGAGCAAAACCCAGTTATCAATCCTCTCCTAATTTGGGTTTCCTTTTCAGGAATAAGTCCCAAGTTAGAGTATTCAAATCTCCATAAAGCACATATACCTTTATGGACCCTGTTCCTGGATTTTCTCCCTAAAAGTAAATCCTAAACCTTCATCTATCTGGGCAGTCATATATACATAAGCCCCAAACCATTTCTTATGATTGCATCTTTCATGGCACAATTGTCTATTTTTTACCAATACCTCTTGTTTCTCACACCGAGAATGACTCACTTGAGCTTAGAGTGTAAAAGTAATTATGACATCCTTCTTTGAGCAATCAATCATAAACGTCATACTCTATTACTCGAACTACGTGGGTTCTGATTCCTTTTCCAAAACAAAGGATACGTAGGTAGCCCATTTATGGGTTCGATCCCAACTCTGAAATAATCTATGTCGTTCTGAATGACTATAAACTTCAAGTGCCCCACTGAGTGGCTTTAAAACCAGCCTGGTCATCATAATGACCAAGATAATTTTATATAAATGTTTTGAAGGATACCATTGACCAAGAATCTCTAAATAGATACAGATGATTCTCTATTGATGAAGAACCTCGAATACATATAAAATATTCTCTAAATTTCTTACATATTTAATCATTGATTGTTAAAAACTAAAGGAAAGCTCATTTTATACTTGGTAATGTAATAAGGATTCACGAACATAACTTAAATCTATAAAGAGAGTCCCGGAGTAGACAATAATTCCCCTGAAAAAGGTTTGATGAGTCCGACCTCCCATCCTCTCGACCAATGCAAATTCCTAAACCTCATCAGTCCACAAGCTAATGAGCGCCTACCTTTGGAAAGTAGGTCCAAATGGATGTGGAATCATTGAATGTTTCCGGTTCTACGAACAAACCCGCTAGAAACCGATCGGAACGTTTGAATCTCTCATCCAGGAGTTCATCCCCGAATTCCGTGTGAAACAAAAATGGTGAACCCGACGTGAATCCTTAACCAAGTTAAAGTGGTGTTTTACCTATTTGTTAAGCCCCTATTTAAAACTCAATAAGAGGGCTAACAAAAACAATCATTGACATGTGTGCTCATCCAAAGGATGAAGTGTCTGAATTTCATCTTGATTACGTCGGTTATATTAAACAGGAACTCTTTTCCAAGATCTTCTGTATTTCCATAATGGATGCTCTCAAATTCACATCTGTGAATACTGCTGCTGCAAATACCATTGCTGCTATTCCTACTGGATCGTCATCCGCTCTGAGGACAACATCACCTACTCAGCGTCTTCAACGCTGGGTATCAAATGCGCTGGTTAAGGAGTACCGTCAACATGGTACCATCCCAACTCTGGAGGCTGCCCGACAGGACCTCCAAGTGAACAACTCACACAGGTCGTTCGGACAACGACGACCAGTGATCAAGAGGCAGGCGGTGCTGACTACCATCTCCAACCATTTCGGGTCGTTATCCCCGGAACGCAATTTCCATTCACTCCCTTACTCTGAGGAAGTGAATGAGAAGGTCCCTCAGGGCCTTAATTCAAAAAGACAGGAGTCCTTCCCGAGGGCTCCCATCAACAATCGCCGCCAGACTCGTGCGGTAGTGCGCCCTCAACATGATGAGGGTACCGACTCCAGGCATTCAGCTCAGGTTCCTCGAGCCGACCAGGCAAGATGAACCGCCAGAGACGAAATCCGGTTAATAAGGGCAGGTTATCATCCCTTCCATCTCCGGAGAAGTCCACCAACCTAACTTGGTGGCAAACAACGAGCAGGCACACACACCTGCCCGTTTTAATTCCGCTGTCTAGCAGACTCGTCTGGCAGCATCAAGCCAATCCCGCCAGGAAATTCCGGCGGAGTACTATAGGCAGAAACATACACCTGCTTATACATCATCAGTTAGTCAGCAGGCTCGTCTGACTACATATGATGGATCTCGTCAACCGCGTTTGGAGAAGTGTAAACAGCAGGCACATACACCTGCTAATACTAATCAAACCTACTAACAGTCTCGCTTGGTAGCGCACGGAGAAGTCAGTCGGAAAGCCCCAACGACAAACAGGAGGCAGACTCAACTCTCTTCCTCCACACTTGAGTACTGTCAGGATTCACTGACAAGAAAAGGAGGACAGGAGCAGACACATACACCTACTCCAAACCCGGAATGGACGTATATTCCCTTTCCGGCGGCTGAAGTCACCAAGCATATTTTGTCAATGGTGAAAGAGAAGAAGCAAATTCCTGCTAATATTCTGGATGCTTTCCAGGATATTATAACAGCTTCAGCATCATCTCAGGGATAGACACATAAATCTATCCCTAGCAGTGGAGTGACACATCAACGATTCACTCCGGAACAGACACACACATCTGTTCCAGTCCAAGAGGGTCATGGGGCATACTCTCTCATATCATACGGACAACCAAGTCAGGCACATACACCTGATTTGAGTGGAGATCGTCAGCCTAACCTGACCATATTTCCTGATCAGGCACATACACCTGCTCAGAGTAACCACTTTCGTCAACAAGTGGTTTCCAAAGCGAGTAAGAAGGCATCTAAGAAAAAGATCCGCCCAGCACAGTCAGGAGATCAAAGGCCAATCTGCAACAAGGCTTTGCTCGATGCTGGAGTTCTTGAAGCCCTCAGACATTTATGTGTTGGAATTCAAGATTCTACTCCCTCAGTTCCCAATAATGGGAACATTAATTCAAAAAGTCTTCAACAGACACTTTCTCATGAAGGCTTGCTTCGTGACAATTCGGTCAATCTTGAAGTTTCATCTTCAGATGAGAGCCACAGGAACCCTCTGTGTGGTCAGAAGACCAAGGAGAAAGAGATCTCATCTTTTGTTGTAACCCATTATGGTGGTCCTCCCCATGAGGATAAACTTCGCTGCGAAAGTCCTCTCCGCAGTAGTGATTCACATTGCCTGGAAAATACTCCAGTGGCATCTCTATCAGTATCTCGGTATCGGAAAGCTGAAAAGCAGCAGAGAACCCTTCAACGTTCATGCCTTGGAGCACTAAGAAAATTGCGTCAGTTAATTTCCAATGCTCCATCTGATGTTCATATCAGAGGATGGGGTATTCACGGAGCACTACATTTCACAGTGCTTTCCAGTCAGCAAAGCCTGCCGAAAATGGTCTCATGCAATGTTATTTCCCATGGCCGGCCACAGTCAATGAGCTTTGTTCATAATCAAAAGCTTCTTCAAGAACAGGCTTCAACTAGTTCCTCTCAAAATCAAGCATATAGAGAACAAGTTGTTGAATTTCTCCTACATCAAGCAGGCGAGAATATTGCACAAGCCTCTCGTATGGAGCAAACACATCATCAAATGACAGAAGTTTCGGAAATCATCCAAGGGTATGTTGAACCAAGTGATAAAAGTGGATACAGGCTAATGCATCCAGCTAATTTCCGAACTAATATTCGCAAGATCAAGAGATATTTTAAGAAGATCTCAGACGTAGCATGTAAAGAGACACCCCAGCTTGTCAGACTGGGGACTTCTTTAACCCAACCCTCAGATTCAACAAATGGGATTCGAGGAGTTGAGCGAAAACAGTAGGAACATCCCCAGTTCACAAGACTGGGGACTCTTTCAAATCATCATTCCCCTTCTGAGAGAATATCGGTCTTTCCTCGATTGGGGAAGAATCCCCAAGAGGAACGAAGAGCCAAATTATCAGGATATTCCCTCCAAATTATAGCTCTTCAAGAAGTTCCTAATGGATTGAATCAATAAAAGGCAATGTCTCATCAAAGATATGAAAGAAGAAAATATCACAGAAATGTTGATAGAAGGGATGTGATGCATTATGCATCAATCAGTGTCATCAATGCCGTTGTTGCTAATCCACCAGAGGAGACTCAATTATGGGACTCAGATGAAGAGCGTCCTACTCAAGAAAATGTACGCACCGATACAAATGAAGAAGGTGTGCGTACACGAAGTCAAAGGATTACTCAGAACCTAGGTAATCCAATTCCCTCCCTCCAAAAGGTATCCAACAAAGGGAAGGGAAAGAATCAGGTTACATATCCTTCCTCTGGAGAAGGTCAATCACTCTCATTAGAGAAAAGGTTTGCACAACAGGAGGAAGAAATGAAATAATTAAGAAGGTTGAATGCAGAACTACTTCAGAGTAGTCTTCTTCTTAAGAATGCTGAAGTCCGACAGCCAAAGGAATTTGTTGAAGTTACTGAGATGGATCAGGAATATCCTCCTTTATCAGTACACCCTCAGAAGTCTAATCTTACGGGTCAAACGTAACAAAGGTTGGCAGTGCTACCATCAGTTGCAGCACCAACCACCACATCTGTCCAAGCTCCATTCATTGCACCTACCCAAAACCAAGTTCAACCTGATGTTTCTCAAAAGTTGATAACTACTATTGAGTCATTAACAGCTCGGTTAGAAACTATGGAAGGGAAACGGGCGCAAGTTCAACCTGAAAAGAAAGTTTACCCTGAATGGGTAGATTCAATTTCTCCTCCATCCAGTTTTGGAAACCCTATTTTCCCTCCTTTCAATGGATCAGGTGACCCTGAACAACATTTGACGCATTACGTGTCTTGTTGTGATCCTATGATGGGAACTCCAGAGCAGCAAGAAGCAATGAAACTCAGATGCTTTGTGCGAACCTTGCAAGGACCAGCTTTTGTCTGGTATACAAGCTTGCAATCCCGGTCAATCATCAGATGGGAGGATCTTCGTCAAAAATTCCTTCTTCAGTTCAGCTCAACTTTGCAAAAAACGACAGTTTTCGATCTTACAAACTGCAAGCAAAGGGAGAATGAAAGAGTCTCTGATTTCATTGCTCGCTGGAAGGGATTAACGTATTCCCTTAGTTTAGCACTCCCTCAGGAAGATCTTTTGCCAATCTGTGTGGCAAATTTTCATGACGAATTACGCACGCCAATGATCCCTGTTAAATACACATGAGGGTTTCGAGACCTTACTTCAATCGCTCAGCAGATTGAAAATTCCCTTATATAGGCTAAGGTTAAATCTCGTGTAATTCCATCAGTTTCAGGAAGGAGAATGGGTAAAGCAGAAACTGCTACAGTTATGCTTAAACAAGCACCTGTACCTATTTCTACTTCAAAACCTTCATATTCTCGAAGGGTTCCACCTCCTGAACGCCAACAACGAAGGCCGTTTCATCTAAATGATCAAAGAGATCAATGACGAAAACAATTTGAGGATATGAAGAGTAAAACATACTCCTTACAAATTGAGCAATTTCCTGGTTACTTCATTTCAGCTCTGGAAAATAATTTGGTTCAATTACCAGTGCCCAAGAGGCCAAACAAGGAAGGAGATGAAGACCGTCCCAATTATTTTCCCTTTCATCAAATGTTGGGGCATCCCATCCAGGAGTGTTTTGTCTTTAAAGACCTCCTGCAAAAGATGGTCGACTTGGGACAAGTCAAGTTGAAAGGTTCTTCGACTCAGGTAGCATGTGTTACTGCTACAGTTCCAGAGGAGGAAGGTGAATGGAAAGAAGTCAAAAGCAGAAATGCACAGAAGTATGATGATTGGATGGTCAGAAAGACAATCAATCGGACTCATGCCATTTTGCGAACACAATTAAAGAAACCAATTGTGTCTTCTGCCATGAATATTGCGGTAAAACCCTCTTAGTTAGAGGGAAAGTCCTCAAAGAAACGGTTTGATTCAAAGAAGAAAAAAGAATCAGAAGAAGATGAGTATGTGTCAAAGCCTAAATTGTCTTTGACTCTGACAGACTTTATGTCATCTACTTCAAAACAACGGGCACCGCCCCATCAAACGTCATAGCCTAAATAGACTAATCAGGCAGAGTCTTTAACAGACGAAGAATTAATCTTCGGTTTTGTTAATATGATTCAATTAACAGATCCGTATTCCAGTCGTAATTTCAATTTTGATGAGCCTGAATTCCCTGTATCAAATAAGGGAATCTGAGGAAGTTCCATAGGTTCAGGATACAGGGGAAGACGTAGATCTTTCCGAAGCCACTACTCCAGTTCTACCCCTGCTAGCACTGTGTATGCAGCAGAAACTCGTGGTAGAGCCCTTCAGTGAGCTCAAAAAGAACAAGAAAGTTCTTCTGCCAATAGTCAACTTAGTCTTGGCACAGTTATTTTGGAAGACTGATTGAAAATTCCATCTTCTTTATCTCAGCAAGTAAATTGATCTAATCGGTCTAATCTTCCAAAACCAAGGATTTTTCCAACTTCTATCCCAATACAAGATACATCATCTTCCAAAGCATCTGCTTCCAAGGTACCTGTTAAACCACATATTCCTGTTGGAAACGCAGACCTCTAGATGAAAAGTATGATATATTGAAACACTTGGCCCAAGTACCAGCCAAGTTATCAATTTTGGATGCTTTGAATCTGTCAAAAGATCTTCGGGAAGCACTCATCGAAGCTTTGTCAAGTCCTCAGGAGTTTGAAGCAGAAATTTTTGCAGGTGAAGTCTATCACATAGAGAATAATCCTGCAGAATGCCATGCAGTGATATCTTTTACTGATAAAGATGAATATGATGTTGTTCATGGGAACATAAAACCTCTCTACTTATCTGGCAAAGTCAATGGTGTAGATATCTGAAGAGATTTCATTGACAATGGTTTAGGAGTCAACCTCATGCCCATCCGTACACTTCGTCGATTGGGCCTCACGGAATCTGATTTATCTACTTCTACCATGATGTTACAAGGATATGATAAAAATGAACAGGAACCAATGGGCGAAGTTACACTCAGAACCCAGTTTGGAGATCTTTTATCCAATTCGGATTTCATGATTGTTGATCAAGACTCAGCTTTCAACGTCTTGCTTGGAAGACCCTGGCTACATCAGCATGCAGCTATTCCTTCATCATACCATCAATGTCTCAAATACTGTTTCAATGGTCAAGTTGGAACATTTTATGGTGATAAGTCCCCGTTCAAGACATGTGAGTCTCAATACATTGAGGCAGAATTTTATCACATGAAGGGAAGAGAAAAATCTACAATGAAGGAAATTACCAAAGTTAATACTCCATATGGTTTGGAGAAGATTCCAATAAATCCATTTACACATGTGAGTACAGATTATGTGTTACCTATCAGTCAAATTGACAAAATATGCCCAAATCAAAATACTCTTATGGAAAGATCCATAATTTCAATTACGGCAATCGAGCCAGACAACATGGGAGAAATTGGTAACCTACCAAACAGTGATGAAAGCCTAATTGGTGACGTTTTCATTTCATCTGCTGAAGTCCAACAAGTCTATACTTCACCAATGAGGCCAGAAGAAGTTATAGAAACACTAGAGGTGAATAATGATGTTGATTCTCAATCCATCCTCTCCTCTTTTTTTCCCAAAGAAGACCCTTTATTATCAATAGGGTTGGAAATGGAAGCTTCTTCTTCAAAATGTGAAAATTTTGACATCTATTATGATCATGAGAATTTCGTTTTGTCATCTACTTTGCAAGTAGAAACGGAAGAAATAGCACGTAATGAAGAGGAAGAGGAAGATCTTAGAGATGCTCCTCCAGCATTTGAGGAAGGTATCTCTACCATTGTGGATGAACTCAGAGAAATACATCTGGGTACAGAGAAAGATCCACTCCCCACTTTAATTAGTGCGGCCATGACCCTTGAAGAGAAAGAGATGTATATTTCTTTTCTAAATCAAAATAAAGATTTTTTTGCTTGGAATTATACAGAAATTCCTGGGCTTGATCCTGATGTTTCTACTCATCATTTGGGTTTACCAAAAGAACATCGAGGATTTAAGAAAGCCGCGAAAAGAACACACCCAACCTATGCTTCCAAAATTGAAGCTGAAGTGGATAAGCTGAAGTGGATAAGCTGATCAAAGCTAACTTCGTCAGAGAAGTTCAGTATCCCAAGTGGTTGGCTAATATTGTCCCTGTAAAGAAGAAGAACGGACAAATTAAGGTTTGCATCGATTTAAGAGATCTTAATCGGTATTATCCTAAATATGATTTCCCAGTTCCGATTACAGAACTCTTAATTGATGCGACGACTGGCTATGAAGTACTTTCCTTCATGGATGGATATTCCGGATATAATCAGATCCGAATGGCCCCACAAGATGAGGAATCTACAGCCTTCAGATCCCCTCAAGGTGTGTTTTGTTACCGGGTGATGCCCTTTCGTTTAAAGAATGCAGGTGTAACATATCAACGCGCCATGCATCGTATCTTCAAACCTTTCTTAGGGAAGTTTGTTGAATGCTATGTAGACGATTTGGTGGTTAAATCCAAACAACGTTCTAATCACTTGGCTGATTTGGAAGTCATATTCCATAAGCTTCGACAACATAATTTGAAGATGAACCCTTTAAAATGTTCTTTTGGGGTAACCTCAGGAAAATTCCTCGGCTTTGTTGTACGCCATCGTGGTATTGAAGTCGATCCTGAGAAGACCAAATCAATCCTTGGTATGTCACCTCCTCATAATTTGAATGAATTAAGAGGACTTCAAGGACAATTAGCCTATATTCGGTGTTTCATCACCAATTTGGCAGGAAAAAGTTTACCCTTTACCAAATTATTGAAGAAAGGAGTCACTTACCAGTGGACTGAAGAATGTCAAGAATCATTTGATGTTATCAAGAAATACCTCTTGAGTCCACCAGTACTCATGCCACCTATTGAAGGTAGACCACTTATCCTCTATGTGACAGCTCTAGAGAGATCATTGGGTGCCTTTCTCTCTCAAAAGAATAATGCTGGGAATGAAAATAGCCTCTACTATCTCAGTAGAACTATGCTTGAAGTAGAAACCCGGTATTCAAGTATTGAGTAGTGCTTCCTAGCATTAATCTTTGCAGTCCAGAAACTAAGACACTACTTGCAACATCACGAGGTCCAATTGGTATCTCGCAATAATCCGCTCAAATTCATCCTTAGTCATCCAATGCTTACAGGACGTCTAGAAAGGTGTGCAGTTATTTAGCAGCAGTTCGACATTCATTATGTATCTCAAAAGGAAATTAAGGGTCAAGCTCTGGCTTATTTCCTGGCTGAACATCCTTCAGTGGAAGACACGTCTTCAGATATTGAACTCCCTGATGAGGAAGTTTTCTCTATTCAAGAGAGTCCTCAAACATGGGAAATGTATTTTGATGGTGCTTCCAGAAGTCCAACAGGGAAGAAAATGGAAAATCCTAAATTCAACAAAGTTGGTTTAGGAATTGTACTCATTTCTCCAGATAAGGCATTGTTACCTTATTCCTTTTTATTGTGGGAAGGTGGTACCAATAATGAAGCTGAATACCAAGCTCTTATCACAGGCTTGGATTTAGCGCTTCAAGCACAAGTGAATCACTTAAAAGTGAAAGGTGATTCAGACTTGGTAATCAAACAAGTCAATGGGGATTATGCCATCAGAAAAGAAGAGTTAATCCCTTTGTATGATTACGTAAGAAAGTTAATGGCGGAATTCCCTTCAGAACCGACATTTTCTTATGTCCCAAGATCACAAAATGCTCAAGATGATGCACTGGCTAATATAGCCACAGCTCTAGCAGATCCAAATCGGGACGAGACAACCATCAGTATTTCCCACCGTCATGCAATTTCACCTTATGTTCAAGCCATAATAGAGGAAATTAATGAAATTAGTCCCATTCCTGAACCATATGGTCATACTACAGGATGGATGTCACCTATTAGGGAATACCTTCAAAATGGAACACTTCCACCTGATAGAGCCGAGAAAGAACAAATCCGGTGACGTGTGGTCAATTTTACTCTTTATGATGGCCCAAACCACCTAGAGAAAATTCTCTACAAACGTGGTTTTTATGGAGTTCTCTTCAGATGTATTGATGGTGAAGAGACAATGGCTGTCATAAAAGAAGTTCATGCAGGAGTCTGTGGTGCCCACCAGTCTGGACATAGATTGTCTGATCAAATTCGAAGGCTTGGATACTTTTGGCCTTCAATGATAGAATATTGTGTTGATTTCACAAAGAAGTGTCATTCATGTCAAGTACACGCCAACTTCATTCATCAACCTCCAGAGTTGCTTCATACAGCTAAATACTCATGGCCATTTTCCACATGGGGAATGGATGTGGTGGGACCTTACCCTTCAGCTACGGCCAAGCAGTTTAAGTACATTCTTACTACTACTGATTTCTTTTCCAAATGGGCAGAGGCAGTACCTCTCAAAGAAGTCAGTTCTAAATGCATTGTTAGCTTCATCAAGTCTAACATCATTACTAGATTTGGTGTCCCTCATACCATATTGACGGACAACGGCACCAACTTCTGTTCTTCTGAGGTAAAGAAATTGTATCAAGAATACAACATTAAATCCAACCATTCATCTCAGTATCATGCGACAGCCATTGGAGAAATAGAAGCCTTTAACAAGACTCTTTCAAATATACTGCAAAAGATGGTGGATAAAGATAAGAGATCATGGCCTGATAAACTCTTTCATGCTTTATGGGCTTATCGGACTACCACTTGCAATGCAACGCGGTCAACTCCATATTCATTGGTATATAGAACAGAAGTAGTCTTGCCAATTGAAGTTCAATTGCCCTCACTCAGAGTAGCCATTTGTGATCAGTTATCTACAGATGAGAAATCCCAAAAGCGATTGAATGAATTGGAATGGTTAGATGAGAAAAGATTGTGCACTTTGCACCACTTGGAAATCTATCAGAATCAAATAGCACGAGCTTTTAACAAAAAAGTTCGTCTTCGTTCATTCATTCAGGGAGAATTGGTATTGGTTCTCAGAACACCAATGAAACCAGGAAAGAAGCCTCCCAAGCTTGAACCAAAATGGGAAGGACCTTATTCAATACATAAGGTCTACTCCAATGGAGCTTATTAATTAATCTCAATGGATGGAGAACTCATCACGACTCCAACCAATGCCAGATTTCTGAAGAAATATTTTTTTTAAACACAAAATATGGTCCCCAGAACCAAGACTCTTACAATTGGTTCATACAGCAATGGTCCAATATGACCTTAAACTGCAACTTCGTCCAACATGACGTTAAACTGTAGGAAAGTCCCTTACGTCCGGAAAGACGTTAAACTACATAAGCACTTAAAAGTCCAGTATGACTTTAAACTGCATCATCCACGGTCTATGCATATGACCTTAAACTATTTTCACTTTCGTCCAACATGACGTTAAACTATAGAAAAGATGTCCCTGCAACATGACACTAAACTGTGCAGCACCAGTTCGTCCTTGCTATATGACATTAAACTATACAGTAATGGTCCAGTAGGACCTTAAACTGCAACTTCGTCCCACACGACGTTAAACGGTGAAAAAGTTCCCTAAACCGTCCAGCATGACCTTAAACTGCATCATCCCTGGTCCATGCATATGGCCATAAACTATTTGCAAGTCCCTTATGTCCAGCAAGACGTTAAACTGTGACGTCCTAACTACATGACGCTAAACTGTATAAAAGTCTCTTACGTCCGGAAAGACGTTAAACTACATAATCATCAAAGGTACATCATGACATTAAACTGTACCATCCACGGTCTATGCATATGACCTTAAACTATTTGCACTTTCGTCCAACATGACATTAAACTGTGAAAAAAATCCCCAATGTGTCCAACATGACATTAATGGTGTGTTATTTTGTCCTTACTGCATGACATTAAACTGCACAGTCCCCCTTTCGTCCAATATGACGTTAAACTGTATTATCCCCATCGTCCTAACTACATGACGCTAAACTGTACAGAAACTCCTTGATATGTCCAACAAGACATTAAATTGTCATTTTGTCCCTGCTACATGACACTAAATTGTGCAGCACCAATAGTCCTAACTGCAAGACTTTAAACTGCATAGTCCCTTTTTTATGTCCAACATGACATTAAACTATGCATCGTTAAGGTTGTTGTTACCTCTTGTTTCTCACAACGAGTATGAATCACGTGAGCTTAGAGCAAACATCAACCATAACACTCTCTTTGGGCCGCTAACCATGTGTAAGTCCCAACAACATTTTTATTAGATCATTGTCCCCAAGAACAACTTGATCATTAATTCATTCTTTAATTGAACTACACAGACTTTGATCCTTGCCCTCCAAGCTGGGTATGTAGGCAACCTCCCAGGGTTCAAGCCCAAAAAACAATCTCTTCACATTGGTTCACCACCATCTCATATGATGTTGATTCGTGAAACTGCCCCTGGAATCAATATCTTTACATTGATTCACTTTTGTCCTTATTATATGACGTTAAACTATACAACACTTTTGTCCGGTACGACAATAAACTACAATATTCTTTGATTTCCTCATTTGAGAGAGAACTATTATTGACATTGATTTTTTCAATCATGTTTCATTTCAAAAGACTATGTGCATACATGGTAATGCCTAAACTTTTTATCTTAGGTTAAAACCATCACTGCACTAAAGTCCCTTTTCACCCTTCACATGTACGAACCAAATTTGTACAAAGGGTAGTTCTAGAACTACGTGGACTTGATTCTCATCCTTATGGGATACGTAGGAACATTCGAGTATCCCTCGAATTCAGTCCCAAGTCTTTTGGGCCTAACCCCAAATTTCACATTCAGTCCCTTGGCTGAAAAGTCCTCATGAAAACACACACTGTGTATTCATTATTATGGTCCAAATTCTATGACCCTAAACTAAGATCTCTCATACTTTCATCCTGCACGACGTTAAACTACATTTCAAGAACTACGTATGGCTTGATTCTCATTCTTATGAGATACGTAGTGAAGTCCAAAATTTCAATTCAGGACCCAGCCACAACATGATTATTGTTATCATTGACTTATGTATCTCTATATACATTAGACAATACCCATCTTTATGTGTTATAATCCTAACCTTAAATATTTTCAGATCTTCATAACCCTTTTCATGACTTCTAGTCACAAAAATGTCAAACTTCTGAGAATTCTTTTTCCTGACTATGCAGCATGTGCCCATAGGTGGCCTTGCATAAACAGTCCACATAACAGACTTGTCAGCTAAAAGATGCTATTTATTTGACCATGCGGCCAATGCCCTTAAGTGGCCCTGCATATTTCAACCCCCTAACGAGTTTGTTAAATGATGGTAACTTCATTCTTGGGAAGAATGCCTCTTTTGTCCTTATTTGTCTTAAACGACAGTATGTAGGGATCTGCAAAAAAATAGCCATCCTTAACATATTTGTCCCATATCCTTTTTCATGATCTGAAGGTATTCAAGTCTATGGTTTATTCGTCTTCCCTACGTTTGGGTCATACCTTCATAGGAGTGATATTCATCTAGTTCTTCGATAATCTTGTCTGGAAATATCTTCCCCATATTCAAGTACCTCTTTCCATACAACAAACTCTATACTTTAGAAAATTTGAATCTCCATAAACTTTCACTAGATTTTAGCACTAGGAAAGTAAATTTTTGAGAGTTCTTTTGTCTGACTATGCAGCACGTGCCCATAGGTGGCCTTGCATAAACTGTCCACATAACAGACTTGTCAGCCGAAAGATGCTATTTATTTAACCATGCAGCCAATGCCCTTAGGTGGCCCGACATATTTCAACCCCCTAACGGGTTTTGTTAAATAATAGTAACTTCATTCTTGGAAACTACTTCTTCGAATGCCTTTTAGCTCTTTTTTCATATCATTCCTCAGATTCAAAAAATTCTTAAGCCATAGCTTACATATTTTCCCTCATATTTGAGTATGGTAATATGTTTTCAGATAAATTGTAAAGGAATTGAATCAATTTTAATCCATTTTGGTCAAATCTATTTCGACCTTAAACATTAGCCCCTTTATGTTTGGCGTGCATGAATTTAAACTGACCACAAAAGACAAAAGAACTCTGCATAAAAGTCAAGTTCCAGCTCACAAAACATACATTCTGTATGATTTAGGTAATATTGAGCAATTAAAAGATTCAAAGTTTGTAGGGTTATTTGTAATAATCCTAGTAAAGATCAAACTATGCTTACTAAGCCCATTGGATTAAGTAAATTTGAAGCAGGTAGTGAAAGAATGCAGGTACAAATGATTGAAGATGAAAGGGTTTTTCATTGATACACAAGAGTTAGAAGGACATCCACAGACTGGAGTCTCTTCTCTTTTTCAAGAATTACAAGGATTTCAATATAACACTTCATTTGATTTATGACATCCTGAGCTTCATCAGCAACCACCTGTAATTCATTCATTCAACTGGATACAATAAGAGATGTAGTGATACCAGCTCTTCTTGGAACAATTGTAAAAGGATGTTCTTGAGTGCGGTTTGAGAAAATTTTCTGCTGATCAAACAGTGACTCTATTTCTGTCCAAGATACTTGGAATATAGATACATGGATTTGAGAATGGAGCATTGGAAGTAAAGAGCCATTTGGAGAGAGTACTCTTTTCAGATATTGCTCTAATACCATGTTTGTCTTCTCTCCACCAATCGGTAGTGGAAAACATTTCAGCCCATGGGTTTTCCATTTTCATATCTGCAAGGAAATGACATGGAGGAAGAATTTGAAAGTTCACACCATTGTTGTTGCTCTTAATGCACAGCATAATCGAAATAGAGGAGTAGCAGTGCAGCTGCATCTCAGGTGTATAATTGTTTGAATTTGGAACATTGACTCCTTGCAGATGACCATGACCACATAGAGGCATATGGATGCTCTGTGGAAAATTAGGATGATATTTCTTCAAGTACTTAGCCAAATCTGGGAGAGTTTTGTTGCAGATATCATAGTAATCATGGCCAATAATGTTCATCATGTCATCAATCCGCTTGCTAGCCAGTTCATCAGCCGTTCCAATTCCCTTGGGAACCACTGAATCTGCACAAAATATGAATAAACTAACTCTTAAATGGGAAAAATGGCTAAGGCATTAAGGCGCGCAAGTCTAAAACATGGCGCGCAAGTATTCGTGTGCTGCTCTAGTTTTTGACGCGCAAGTATAAACCGCGGAAGTACAAATACCTTTACAATAGCGTGACATCAAGTAAAACATTGGAAAACAGAACACCTTGCGCGGCTAAGATAACCTGCGCGACGAGAGCTCGAGAAGTTTGAAGTCCAGGAACCCAGATACTTTGTACGGAGGTGAGGCCATGTATTTATAGGCCAGGAGGCCTATCTGCGCGCCGTACCCAGTGCGCTTAAGGCCTGCGCGATGCAAACTTGCGCGCCGACCTCTGTACTCTGAAGACTTGCGCGTCCCCTTTTCCTTTGGATGGATTCGATTTCCTCATAGTCAAATCCTCATTTCTCTCCGGATCCAACTCTGAGAGGGGACTTTTTTTGACGCTCCTTTCGTCACAGAATCTAAAGATCGGAAAAGGGGAATATCTGAGCTCAAATTGATTCAACCTTTGAAGAAAATATCAAAAATCAAAAAAGGCATGAACAAAGGAACAAAAGCAACTACACCGCACAAGTTATATCACTGTCACGCAAGTGGACTTGCGCGACGCACTGTGGCGCGCAAGTGACTTGCGCGACCTAAGTGATAACCGCCCGGTAACCGCCCGGGGTCTTCTCCTGCCTATAAATAGACCCTGTGGGCCCCCCATTCGAGAGTATCTTTTTCCAGAAACTCGGATTGAAGCTCCCGACGCCCAAGTCTCTTCTCAAAGCTTTCGGAACACTTCTAAGGTAATTTCTTACCTAGAACGGAAGATCTAAAGAGAGGGAGGAAGGCCTAAGTGTTGAAACTCATAAACACTTGTGCGCCTGAGTGGCCAGCCCTTAAGGGAAGTGGTCACACTTGCGCGCCGCCTTATTCCTTCGATAGAAATTGCGCGTCCCTTTTCTGGGAGAACCTCAAGAGGATTCTAAAGGCTTTAAGAAAGATTCTCTCAAGTATTTTAATGCTGGTTGAAAATCGTGCAAGTACCCCACATGTCTTGCAAGTATACCTGCGCGACCAATACTTGCGCGCCGCCGCAATACCTGTGCGCCTTCCAAGACTTGCGCGCCCCTTCCTTTTTGGGTGCCTTTTCTGCCCATTTCACCCCTCTTAAGCCATTTCACCTTTCCTATTCAAGATGCAGACTTCAAGATACTCTTCAAAGCCATTTATGGCATGATTTCTTGATTTGACTTCCTTATCTGAAAGGAATTCGGTGGAATATCTCTCAAAACCTAGTGATTTACACATCTTTATGTCACCAAAGATTGAGAGTTCATTCATTCAACCTCATCCTTTAAGATGAGAGAATCCTTAAACTGGGTCTCCTTTTCAGAAATAATCCCCAGTTATAAGTCCTTTAATCTGGGCATCTTCCTCATGAGTAAGTCCCAAATTCTTAAAGTTCCCAAATATGGGCATCCTCCTCAGGAATAATCCCCAAACCTTAATTCCTTAACTTGGAAATCCTCCTCAGGAGTAAGCCCCAATCATAATCCTTTAATATGGGCATCCTTCTTAGGAGTAAGCCCCAATCTCAAAAATGGGCATCCTTCTTAGGAGTAAGCCCCGAGTCCATTAATTTGGGCATCCTTCTTAGGAATAATCCCCAATCTCAAATATGGGCATCCTCCTCAGGAGTAAGCCTCAAACCTTAATCCCTAACCTGGGTCTCCTTTTCAGGAATAAGACCCAGTCATAATTATGGGCATCATTTTCAAGAGTAAGCCCCAAGTCCCTTAATTTCTCTTTAACCAGTCCTAATTTTCATTTGATCTGGGATTCCTTCTCAGGAGTAAAACCCAGTTATCAATCCTCTCCTAATTTGGGTTTCCTTTTCAGGAATAAGTCCCAAGTTAGAGTATTCAAATCTCCATAAAGTACATATACCTTTATGGACCCTGTTCCTGGATTTTCTCCCTAAAAGTAAATCCTAAACCTTCATCTATCTGGGAAGTCATATATACATAATCCCCAAACCATTTCTCATGATTGCATCTTTCATGGCACAATTGTCTATTTTTTACCAATACCTCTTGTTTCTCACACCGAGCATGACTCACGTGAGCTTAGAGTGTAAAAGTAATTATGACATCCTTCTTTGAGCCATCAATCATAAACGTCATACTCTATTACTCGAAATACGTGGGTTCTGATTCCTTTTCCAAAACAAAGGATACGTAGGTAGCCCATTAATGGGTTCGATCCCAACTCTGAAATAATCTATGTCCTTGTGAATGACTATAAACTTCAAGTGCCCCACTGAGTGGCTTTAAAACCAGCCTGGTCATCATAATGACCAAGAGACTTTTATATAAATGTTTTGAAGGATACCATTGACCAAGAATCTCTAAATAGATACAGATGATTCTCTATTGATGAAGAACCTCGAATACATATAAAAGATTCTCTAAATTTCTTACATATTTAATCATTGATTGTTAAAAACTAAAGGAAAGCTCATTTTATACTTGGTAATGTAATAAGGATTCACGAACATAACTTAAATCTATAAAGAGAGTCCCGAAGTAGACAATAATTCCCCTCAAAAAGGTGTGATGAGTCCGTCCTCCCATCCTCTCGACCAATGAAAATTCCTAAACCTTATCAGTCCACAAGCTAATGAGCGCCTACCTTTGGAAAGTAGGTCCAAATGGATGTGGAATCATTGGATGTTTATGGTTCTACGAACAAACCCGCTAGAAACCGATCGGAACGTTTGAATCTCCCGTCCAGGAGGTCATCCCCGAATTTCGTGCGAAACAAAAATGGTGAACCCGACGTGAATCCTTAACCAAGTTAAAGTGGTGTTTTACCTATTTGTTAAGCCCCTATTTAAAACTCAATAAGAGGGATAACAAAAACAATCATTGACATGTGTGCTCATCCAAAGGATAAAGTGTCTGAATTTCATCTTGATTACGTCTGTTATATTAAACAGGCACTCTTTTCCAAGATCTTTTTTATTTCCATAATGGATACTCTCAAATTCACATCTGTGAATACTGCTACTGCAAATACCATTGCTGCTATTCCTACTGGATCGTCATCCGCTCTGAGGATGACATCACCTACTCAGTGTCTTCAACGCTGGGTATCAAATGTGCTGGTTAAGGAGTACCGTCAACATGGTACCATCCCAAATCTGGAGGTTGCCCGACAGGCCCTCCAAGTGAAAAACTCACACAGGTCGTCCGGACAACGACGACCAGTGATCAAGAGGCAGGCGGTGCTGACTACCGTCTCTAACCGTTTCAGGTCGTTATCCCTGGAACGCAATTTCCATTCACTCCCTTACTCTGAGGAAGTGAATGAGCAGGTCCCTCAGGGCCTTAATTCAAAAAGACAGGAGTCCTTCCCGAGGGCTCCCATCAACAATCGCCGCCAGACTCATGCGGTAGTGCTCCCTCAACATGATGAGGGTACCGACTCCAGGAATTCAGCTCAGGTTCCTCGAACCCGAGCAGACAAGATGAACCGCCAGAGACGGAATCCGGTTAACAATGGGCAGGTTATCATCCCTACCATCTCCGGAGAAATCCACCAACCTAACTTGGTGGCAAACAATGAGCAGGAACACACACCTACCTGTTTTAATTCCGCTGTCCAGCAGACTCGTCTGGCAGCATCAAGCCAATCCCGCCAGGCAATTCCAGCGGAGTACTATAGGCAGGAACATACACCTACTTATACATCATCAGTTAGTCAGCAGGCTCGTCTGACTACATATGATGGATCTCGTCAACCGCGTTTGGCGAAGTGTAAACAGCAGGCACATACACCTGCTAATACTAATCAAACCTACCAACAGTCTAGCTTGGTAGCGCACGAAGAAGTCAGTCGGAAAGCCCCGACGACGAACAGGAGGCAGACTCAACTCTCTGCCTCCACACTTGAGTACTGTCAGGATTCACTGACAAGAAAAGGAGGACAGGAGCGGGCACATACACCTACTCCAAACCCGGAATAGACGTATATTCCCGTTCCGGCTGCTGAAGTCACCAAGCATATTTTGTCAATGGTGAAAGAGCAGAAGAAAATTCCTGCTCATATTCTGGATGCTTTCCAGGATATCATAACAGCTTCAGCATCATCTCAGGGACCGACACATAAATCTATCCCTAGCAGTGGAGTGACACATCAACGATTCACTCCGGAACAGACACACACATCTGTTCCAGTCCAAGAGGGTCATGGGGCATACTCCCCCATATCATACGGACAACCAAGTCAGGCACATACACCTGATTTGAGTGGAGATCGTCAGCCTAACCTGACCATCTTTCCTGATCAGGCACATACACCTGCTCAGAGTAACCACTTTCGTCAACAAGTGGTTTCCAAATTGAGTAAGAAGGAATCTAAGAAAAAGATCTGCCCAGCACAGTCAGGAGATCAAAGGCCAATCTGCAACAAGGCTTTGCTCGATGCTGGAGTTCTTGAAGCCCTCAGACATTAATCTGTTGGAATTCAAGATTCTACTCCCTCAGTTCCCAATAACGGGAACATTAATTCCAAAAGTCTTCAACAGACACTTTCTCATGAAGGCTTGCTTCGTGACAATTCGGTCAATCTTGAAGTTTCATCTTCAGATGAGAGCCACAAGAACCCTCTGTGTGGTCAGAAGACCAAGGAGCAAGAGATCTCATCTTTTTCTATAACCCATTATGGTGGTCCTCCCCATGATGATAAACTTCGCTGCGAAAGTCCTCTCTGCAGTAGTGATTCACATTGCCTGGAAAATACTCCAGTGGACAATGTAGTGCAGAGAAAGCCCTATTATCTTGAGGCACTTGTAAATGCGAAACCAGTCATGTCTGATGCTTTATCGCTAGCAAGTGAAATACTTTCTCAATCAGAAGATAGCTCAGGGTGTAGGTCATTCTCCGAACCACCCCTAAGTCATGCATCTTCTTGTTTGATCAATGATGTCTCTACCAATCTTGTTGAATCCGATGAAGCAACAAGGAAACACCAACTCTGGTCAAAATAGGTAGAAGAATCTTCATTTAATGATAAAGAGAAAATGCTGAACATGAGGAAGAAACTGGAAAAAGGTGAGGTACCAGTCATGTTTTGTCCTTTGGCTGACTCCCAGTACGACATTCCAAAGATGTTGACGGATGATGGAATCCATGATATTCGTCTCAACATATGGAAAACTCTTTGTCAATTAAAGAAGAAGGTATTATCTTATGATGAATATGAACATCATCTTAAGATAATAGAAGGGCTACAACGTCAGATTGATTTGGCATCTCTATCAGTCTCTCGGTATCTGAAGGCTGAAAAGCAGCAGAGAACCCTTCAACGTTCATGCCTTGGAGCACTAAGAAAATTGCATCAGTTAATTGCCAATGATCCATCTGATGTTCATATCAGAGGATGGGGTATTCACAGAGAACTACATTTCACAGTGCTTTCCAGTCAGCAAAGCCCGCCGAAAATGGTCTCATGAAATGTTATTGCCCATGGCCGGCCACAGTCAATGAGCTTTGTTCATAATCAAAAGCTTGTTCAAGAACAGGCTTCAACTAGTTCCTCTCAAAATCAAGCATATAGAGAACAAGTTGTTGAATTGCTCCTACATCAAGCAGGCGAGAATATTTCACAAGCCTCTCGTATGTAGCAAACACATCATCAAATGACAGAAGTTTTGGAAATCATCCAATGGTCTGTTGAACCAGGTAATAAAAGTGGATACAGGCTAATGCATCCAGCTAATTTCCGAACTAAGATTCACAAGATCAAGAGATCTTTTAAGAAGATCTCAGACATAGCATGTCAAGAGACACCCCAGCTTGTCAGACTGGGGACTTCTTTAACCCAACCCTAAGATTCAACAAATGGGATTCGAGGAGTTGAGCGGAAACAGCAGGAACATCCCCAGTTCCCAAGACTGGGGACTCTTTCAAATCATCATTCCCCTTCTCAGAGAATATCGGTCTTTTCTCGATTGGTGAAGAAGCCCCAAGAGGAACGAAGAGCCAAATTATCAGGATATTACCTCCAAATTATAGCTCGTCAAGAAGTTCCTAAAGGATTGAATCAACAAAAGGCAATGTCTCATCAAAGATATGAAAGAAGAAAATATCACAGAAATGTTGATAGAAGGGATGTGATGCATTATGCATCAATCAATGTCATCAATGCCATTGTTGCTAATCCACCAGAGGAGACTCACTCAGGGGACTCAGATGAAGAGCATCATGCTCAAGAAAATGTACGCACCGATACAAATGAAGAAGGTGTGTGTACACGAAGTCAAAGGATTACTCAGAACCTAGGTAATCCACTTACCTCCCTCCAAAAGGTATCCAACAAAGGGAAGGGAAAGAATCAGGTTACATATCCTTCCTCTGGAGAAGGTCAATCGCTCTCATTAGAGCAAAGGTTTTCACAACAGGAGGATGAAATGAAAGAATTAAGAAGGTTGAATGCAGAACTACTTCAGAGTAGTCTTCTTCTTAAGAATGCTGAAGTCCGACAGCCAAAGGAATTTGTTGCAGTTACTGAGATAGATCAGGAATATCCTCCTTTATTAGTACACCCTCAGAAGTCTAATCTTACGGGTCAAACGCAACAACGGTTGGCAGTGCTACCATCAGTTGCAGCACCAACCACCACGTCTGTCCAAGCTCCATTCATTGCACCTACCCAAAACCAAGTTCAACCTGATGTTTCTCAAAAGTTGATAACTACTATTGAGTCATTAACAGCTAAGTTAGAAACTATGTAAGGGAAACAGGTGCAAGTTCAACCTAAAAAGAAAGTTTACCCTGAATGGGTAGATTCAATTTCTCCTCCATCCAGTTTTGGAAACCCTGTTTTCCCTACTTTCAATGGATCAGGCGACCCTGAACAACATTTGATGCATTATGTGTCTTGTTGTGATCCTATGATGGGAACTCCAGAGCAGCAAGAAGCAGTGAAACTCAGATGCTTCGTGCGAACCTTGCAAGGACCATATTTTGTCTGGTATACAAGCTCGCAATCCTGGTCAATCATCGGATGGGAGGATCTTCGTCAAAAATTCCTTCTTTAGTTCAACTCTACTTTGCCAAAAACGACAGTTTTCGATATTACAAACTGCAAGCAAAGGGAGAATGAAAGAGTCTCTGATTTCATTGCTCGCTGGAAGGGATTAGCGTACTCCCTTAGTTTAGCACTCCCTCAGGAAGAGCTGTTGCCAATCTGTGTGGAAAATTTGCGTGACGAATTACGCACGCCATTGATCCCTATGAAATACACCAGAGGGTTTCGAGACCTTACTTCAATCGCTCAGCAGATTGAAGATTCCCTTATACAGGCTAAGGTTAAATCTCGTGTAATTCCATCAGCTTCAGGAAGGAGAATGGGTAAAGCATAAACTGCTACAGTTATGCTTAAACAAGCACCTGTACCTATTTCTACTTCAAAACCTTCATCTTATCGAAGGGTTCCACCTCCTGAACGCCAACAACAAAGGCCGTTTCGTCCAAATGATCAAAGAGATCAACGAAGAAAACAATTTGAGGATATGAAGAGTAAAACATACTCCTTCTGAAGTGAGCAAGTTCCTGGTTACTTCATTTCAGCTCTGGAAAATAATTTGGTTCAATTACCAGTGCCCAAGAGGCCAAACAACGAAGGAGATGAAGACCGTCCCAATTATTTTCCCTTTCATCAAATGTTGGGGCATCTCATCCAGGAGTTTTTTGACTTTAAAGACATCCTGCAAAAGATGGTCGACTTGGGACAAGTCAAGTTGAAAGGTTCTTCGACTCAGGTAGCATGTGTTACTGCTACAGTTCCAGAGGAGGAAGGTGAATGGCAAGAAGTTAAAAGCAGAAATGCACAGAAGTATGATGATTGGATGGTCAGAAAGACAATCAATCGGACTCATGTCATTTTTCAAACACAATTAAAGAAACCAATTGTGTCTTCTGCCATGAATATTGCGGTAAAACCCTCTTCGTTAGAGGGAAAGTCCTCAAAGAAACGGTTTGATTCAAAGAATAAAAAAGAATCAAAAGAAGATGAGTATGTGTCAAATCCTAAATTGTCTTTGACTCTGGCAGACTTTATGCCATATACTTCAAAACAACGGGCACTGCCCCATCAAATGGCACAGCCTAAATAGACTAATTAGGCAGAGTCTTTATCAGATGAAGAATTAATCTTCAGTTTTGTTAATATGATTCAATTAACAGATCCATATTCCAGTCGTAATTTCAATTTTGATGAGCCTGAATTCCCTGTATCAAATAAGGGAATCCGAGGAAGTTCCAGAGGTTCAGGATACAGGGGAATACGTGGATCTTTCCGAAGCCACTACTCCAGTTCTACCCCTGCTAGCACTGTGTATGCAGCAGAAACTCGTGGTTGATCCCTTTAGCGAGCTCAAAAAGAACAAGCAAGTTCTTCTGCCAATAGTCAACTCAGTCTTGGCACAGTTATTTTGGAAGACCGATTGAAAATTCCATCTTCTTTATCTCAGCAACTAAATGGATTTAATCGGTCTAATCTTCCAAAACCAAGGATTTTTCCAACTTCTATCCCAATACAAGATACATCAGCTTCCAAAGCATCTGCTTCCAAGGTACCTGCTAAACCACATATTCTTGTTGGGAAACGAAGACCTCTAGATCAAAAGTATGATATATTGAAACACTTGGCCCAAGTACCAGCAAAGTTATCAATTTTGGATGCTTTGAATCTGTCAAAAGATCTTCGGGAAGCACTCATCGAAGCTTTGTCAAGTCCTCAGGAGTTTGAAGCTGAAATTGTTGCAGCTGAAGTCTATCACATAGAGAATAATCCTGCAGAATGCCATGCAGTGATATCTTTTACTGATAAAGATGAAGATGATGTTGTGCCTGGGCACATAAAACCTCTCTACTTATCTGGAAAATTCAATGGTGTAGATATCCGAAGAGCTTTCATTGACAATGGTTCAGGAGTCAGCCTCATGCCCATCTGTACACTTCGTCGATTGGGCCTCACAGAATCTGATTTATCTCCTTCTACCATGATGTTACAAGGATATGATAAAAATGAACAGGAACCACTGGGCGAAGTTACACTCAGAACCCAGTTTGGAGATCTTGTATCCAATTCGAATTTCATGATTGTTGATCAAGACTCAGCTTTCAACATCTTGCTTGGAAGACCCTAGCTACATCAGCATGCAACTATTCCTTCACCATACCATCAATGTCTCAAATACTGTTTCAATGGTCAAGTTGGAACATTTTATGGTGATAAGGCCCCGTTCAATACATGTGAGTCTCAATACATTGAGGTGGAATTTTATCACATGAAGGGAAGAGAAAAATCTACAATGAAGGAAATTACCAAAGTTAATGCTCTATATGGTTTGGAGAAGATTCCAATAAATCCATTTACACATGTGAGTACAGATTATGTGTTACCTATCAGTCAAATTGAAAAAATAGGCCCAAATAAAAATACTCTTATGGAAATATCCATAATGTCAATTATGGCAATCGAGCCAGACAATATGGGAGAAATTGGTAACCTACCAAACAGTGATGAAAGCCTAAGTGGTGACGTTTTCATTTCATCTGCTGAAGTCCAACAAGTCTATACTTCGCCAATCAGGCTAGAAGAAGTTATAGAAACACCAGAGGTGAATAATGATGTCGATTCTCAATCCATCATCTCCTCTTTATTTCCCAAAGAAGACCCTTTATTATCAATAGGGTCGGAAATGGAAGCTTCTTATTCAAAATGTGAAAATTTTAACATCTCTTATGATCATGAGAATTTCGTTTTGTCATCTACTTTGCAAGTAGAAACGGAAGAAATAGCACGTAATGAAGAGGAAGAGGAAGATCTTAGAGATGCTCCTCCAGCATTTGAGGAAGGTATCTCTACCACTGTGGATGAACTCAGAGAAATAAATCTGGGTACAAAGAAAGATCCACGCCCCACTTTAATTAGTGAGGCCATGACCCTTGAAGAGCAAGAGATGTATATTTCTTTTCTAAAGAAAAATAAAGATTTTTTTTCTTGGAATTATACAGAAATGCCTGGGCTTGATCCTGATGTTGCTACTCATCATTTGGGTTTAACAAAAGAACATCGAGGATTTAAGCAAGCCGCGAGAAGAACACACCCAACCTATGCTTCCAAAATTGAAGCTGAAGTGGATAAGCTGATCAAAGCTAACTTCGTCAGAGAAGTTCAGTATCCCAAGTGGTTGGCTAATATTGTCCCTGTAAAGAAGAAGAATGGACAAATTAGGGTTTTCATCGATTTCAGAGATCTTAATTGGTATTTTCCTAAAGATGATTTCCCAGTTCCGATTACAGAACTCTTAATTGATGCGACGGCTGACTATGAAGTACTTTCCTTCATGGATAGATATTCCGGATATAATCAGATCTGAATGGCCCCAGAAGATGAGGAATCTACAGCCTTCAGATCCCCTCAAGGTGTGTTTTGTTACCATGTGATGCCCTTTGGTTTAAAGAATGCAGGTGCAACATATCAACACGCCATGCATCGTATCTTCAAACCTTTCTTAGGGAAGTTTTTTGAATGCTATGTAGACGATTTGGTGGTTAAATCCAAACAATTTTCTAATCACTTGGCTGATTTGGAAGTCATATTCCACAAGCTTCGACAACATAATTTGAAGATGAACCCCTTAAAATGTGCTTTTGGGGTAACCTCAGGAAAATTCCTCGGCTTTGTTTTACACCATCGTGGTATTGAAGTAGATCCTGAGAAGACCAAATCAATCCTTGGTATGTCACCTCCTCAGAATTTGAAAGAATTAAGAGGACTTCAAGGACACTTAGCCTATATTCGGCGTTTCATTGCCAATTTGGTAGGCAAAAGTTTACCCTTTACCAAATTATTGAAGAAAGGATTCACTTACCAGTGGACTAAAGAATGTCAAGAAGCATTTGATGTTCTCAAGAATTTCCTCTTGAGTCCACCAGTACTCATGCCACCTGTTGAAGGTAGACCACTTATCCTCTATGTGACAGCTCTAGAGAGATCATTGGGTGCCTTTCTCGCTCAAAAGAATGATGCTGGGAATGAAAATAGCCTCTACTATCTCAGTAGAACTATGCTTGAAGCAGAAACCCGGTATTCAAGTATTGAGAAGTGTTGCCTAGCATTAATCTTTGCAGTCCAGAAACTGAGACACTACTTGCAACATCACGAGGTCCAATTGGTATCTCTCAATAATCCGCTCAAATTCATCCTTAGTCGTCCAATGCTTACAGGATGTCTAGCAAGGTGGGTAGTTATTTTGCAGCAGTTCGACATTCAGTATGTATCTCAAAAGGCAATTAAGGGCCAAGCTCTGGATGATTTCCTGGCTGAACATCCTTCAGTGGAAGACACGTCTTCAGATATTGAACTCCCTGATGAGGAAGTTTTCTCTATTCAAGAGAGTCCTCAAACATGGGAAATGTATTTTGATGGTGCTTCCAGAAGTCAAACAGGGAAGAAAATGGAAAATCCTAAATTCAACAAAGTTGGTTTAGGAATTGTACTCATTTCTCCAGATAAGGCATTGTTACATTATTCCTTTTTATTGTGGGAAGGTGGTACCAATAATGTCGCCGAATACCAAGCTCTTATCACAGACTTGGAGTTAGCACTTCAAGCACAAGTGAATCACTTAAAATTGAAAGGTGATTCAGACTTGGTAATCAAACAAGTCAATGGGGATTATGCCATCAGAAAAGAAGAGTTAATCCCTTTGTATGATTACTTTATAAAGTTAATGGCGGAATTCCCTTCAGAACCGACATTTTCTTATGTCCCAAGATCACAAAATGATCAAGCTGATGCACTGTCTAATATAGCCACAGCTCTAGCAGATCCAAATCGGGACGAGACAACCATCAGTATTGCCCACCGTCATGCAATTTCACCTTATGTTCAAGCCAGAATAGAGGAAATTAATGAAATTAGTCCCATTCCTGAACCGTATGGTCATACTACAGGATGGATGTCACCTATCAGGGAATACCTTCAAAATGGAACACTTCCACCTGATAGAGCCGAGAAAGAACAAATCCGGCGACGTGTGGTCAATTTTACTCTTTATGATGGCCCAAACCACCTAGAGAAAATTCTCTACAAACGTGGTTTTGATGGAGTTCTCTTCAGATGTATTGATGGTGAAGAGACAATGGATGTCATAAAATAAGTGCATGCAGGAGTCTGTGGTGCCCACCAGTCTGGACATAGATTGTCTGATCAAATTCGAAGGCTTGGATACTTTTGGCCTTCAATGATACAAGATTGTGTTGATTTCACAAAGAAGTGTCATTCATGTCAAGTACATTCCAACTTCATTCATCTACCTCCAGAGTTGCTTCATACAGCTAAATACTCATGGCCATTTGCCACATGGGGAATGGATGTGGTGGGACCTTACCCTTCAGCTACGGCCAAGCAGTTTAAGTACATTCTTACTGCTACTGATTTCTTTTCCAAATGGGCAGAGGCAGTACCTCTCAAAGAAGTCAGTTCTAAATGCATTGTTATCTTCATCAAGTCTAACATCATTACTAGATTTGGTGTCCCTCATACCATATTGACGGACAACGGCACCAACTTCTGTTCTTCTGAGGTGAAGAAATTGTATCAAGAATACAACATTAAATCCAACCATTCATCTCGGTATCATGCGGCAGCCAATGGCCAAATAGAAGCCTTTAACAAGACTCTTTAAAATATACTGCAAAAGATGGTGGATAAAGATAAGAGGTCATGGCCTGATAAACTCTTTCATGCTTTATGGGCTTATCGGACTACCACCCGCAATGCAACGCGGTCAACTCCATATTCGTTGGTATATGGAACAGAAGCAGTGTTTCCAATTGAAGTTCAATTGACCTCACTCAGAGTAGCCATTTGTGATCAGTTATCTACATATGATCAATACCAAAAGCGATTGAATGAATTGGAATGGTTATATGAGAAAATATTGTGCACTTTGCACCACTTGGAAATCTATCAGAATCAAATAGCGCGAGCTTTTAACAAAAAAGTTTGTCTTCGTTCATTCATTCAGGGAGAATTGGTATTGGTTCTCATAACACCAATGATACCAGGAAAGAAGCCTCCCAATCTTGAACCAAAATGGGAAGGACCTTATTCAATACATAAGGTCTACTCCAATGGAGCTTATTCATTAATCTCAATGGATGGAGAACTCATCACGACTCTAACCAATGCCAGATTTCTGAAGAAATATTTTGTATAAACACAAAATATGGTCCCCAGAACCAAGACTCTTACAATTGGTTCATACAGCAGTGGTCCAGTATGACCTTAAACTGCAACTTCGTCCAACATGACGTTAAACTGTAGGAAAGTCTCCAACGTCCGGAAAGACGTTAAACTACATAAGCACTAAAAAGTCTAGTATGACTTTAAACTGCATCATCCACGGTCTATGCATATGACCTTACACTATTTGCACTTTTGTTCAACATGACGTTAAACTATAGAAAAGATGTCCCTGCAACATGACACTAAACTGTGCAGCACCAGTTCGTCCTAGCTATATGACATTGAACTATACAGCAATGGTCCAGTATGACCTTAAACTGCAACTTCTTCCCACACGACGTTAAACTGTGAAAAAGTTCCCTAAACCATCCAGCATGACCTTAAACTGCATCATCCCTGGTCCATGCATATGACCATAAACTATTTGCAAGTCCCTTATGTCCAGCAAGTCGTTAAACTGTGACTTCCTAACTACATGACGCTAAACTGTATAAAAGTATCTTACGTCTGGAAAGACGTTAAACTATATAATCATCAAAGGTCCAACATGACATTAAACTGCACCATCCACGGTCTATGCATATGACCTTAAACTATTCGTACTTGCGTCCAACATGACATTAAATTGTCAAAAAAATCCCCAATGTGTCGAACATGACATAAATGGTGTGTTATTTTGTCCTTACTGCATGACATTAAACTGCACAATCCCCCTTTCGTCCAATATGACGTTAAACTGTATTATCCCCATCGTCCTAACTACATGACGCTAAACTGTACAGAAAGTCCTTGATATGTTTTACATGACATTAAATTGTTATTTTGTCCCTGCTACATGACACTAAACTGTGCTGCACCAATAGGCCTAACTGCAAGACTTTAAACTGCATAGTCCCTTTTTTATGTCCTACATGACATTAAACTATACATCGTTAAGGTTGTTGTTACCTCTTGTTTCTCACACCTAGTATGACTCATGTGAGCTTAGAGCAAACATCAACCATAACACTCTCTTTGGGCTTCTAACCATGTGTAAGTCCCAACAACATTTTTATTAGATCATTGTCCCCAAGAACATCTTGATCATTAATTCATTCTTTAATTGAACTACACGGACTTTGATCCTTGCCCTCCAAGCTGGGTATGTAGGAAACCTCCCAGGGTTCAATCCCAAAAAACAATCTCTTCACATTGGTTCACCACCATCTCATATGATGTGGATTCGTGAAACCGCCCCTGGAATCAATATCTTTACATTGATTCACTTTCGTCCTTGTTATATGACGTTAAACTATACAACACTTTTGTCCGGTACGACAATAAACTACAATATTCTTTGATTTCCTCATTTGAGAGAGAATTATTATTGACATTGATTTTTTCAATCATGTTTCATTTCAAAAGACTACGTGCATACATGGTAATGCCTAAACTTTTTATCTTAGGTTAAAACCATCATTGCACTAAATTCCCCTTTCACCCTTCACATGTACGAACAAAATTTGTACAAAGGGTAGTTCTAGAACTACGTGGACTTGATTCTCATCCTTATGGGATACGTAGGAACATTCGAGTATCCCTCGAATTCAGTCCCAAGTCTTTTGGGCCTAACCCCAAATTTCACTTTCAGTCCCTTGGCTGAAAAGTCCTCATGAAAACACACATTGTGTATTCATTATTATGGTCCGAATTCTATGACCCTAAACTAAGATCTCTCATACTTTCATCCTACATGACGTTAAACTGCATTTCAAGAACTACGTATGGTTTGATTCTCATTCTTATGAGATACGTAGTGAAGTCTAAAATTTCAATTCAGGACCCAGCCAAAACATGACAATGGTTATCATTGACTTATGTATCTCTATATACATTAGACAATACCCATCTTTATGTGTTATAATCCTAACTTGAAATATTTTCAGATCTTCATAACCCTTTTCATGACTTCTAGTCACAAAAATGTCAAACTTCTGAGAATTCGTTTGCCTGACTATGCAGCACGTGCCCATAGGTGGTCTTGCATAAACAGTCCACATAACAGACTTGTCACCTAAAAGATGCTATTTATTTGACCATGCAGCCAACGCCCTTAGGTGGACTTGCATATTTCAACCCCATAACGGGTTTGTTAAATGATGGTAACTTCATTCTTGGGAAGAATGCCTCTTTTGTCCTTATTTGTATTAAACGACAGTATGTAGGGATCCGCAAAAAAAATAACTATCCTTAACATATTTGTCCCATATCCTTTTTCATGATCTGAAAGTATTCAAGTCTATGGTTTATTCTTCTTCCCTACGTTTGGGTCAGACCTTCATAGGAGTGATATTCATCTAGTTCTTTGATAATCTTGTCTGGAAATATCTTCTCCATATTCAAGTACCTCTTTCCATACAACAAACTCTATACTTTAGAAAATTTGAATCTCCGTAAACTTTCACTGGCTTTTAGCACTAGGAAAGTAAATTTCTGAGAGTTCTTTTGTCTGACTATGCAGCACGTGCCCATAGGTGGCCTTGCATAAACAGTCCACATAACAGACTTGTCAGCCGAAAGATGCTATTTATTTAACCATGCAGCCAATGCCCTTAGGTGTCTTTGCATATTTCAACCCCCTAACGGGTTTTGTTAAATAATAGTAACTTCATTCTTGGAAACTACTTCTTCTAATGCCTTTTAGCTCTTTTTTCATATCATTCCTCAGATTCAAAAAATTCTTAAGCCATAGCTTACATATTTTCCCTCATACTTGATTATGGTAATATGTTTTCAGATAAACTATCAAGGAATGGAATCAATTTTAATCCATTTTGGTCAAAGCTATTTCGACCTTAAACATTAGACCCTTTATGTCCGGCGTGCATGACTTTAAACTGCCCACAAAAGACAAAAGATCTCTGCATAAAAGTCAAGTTCCAACTCACTAAACATACATTCTGTATGATTTAGGTAATATTGATCAATTAAAAGATTCAAATTTTTTAGGGTTATTTGTAATAACCCTAGTAAAGATCCAACTATGCTTACTAATCCCATTGGCACAAGTAAATTTGAAGCAGGTAGTGAAAGAATGCAGGTACAAATGATTGAAGATGAAAGTTTTTTTCATTGATACACAAGAGTTAGAAGGACATCCACAGACTGGAGTCTCTTCTCTTTTTCAAGAATTACAAGGCTTTCAACATAACACTTCATTTGATTTACGTCATCCTGAGCTTCATCAGCAACCACCTGGAATTCATTCATTCAACTAGATACAATAAGAGATGCAGTGATACCATCTCTTCTTGGAACAATTGTAAAAGGATGTTCTTGAGTGCGGTTTGAGAAAATTTTCTACTGATCAAATAGTGACTCTGTTTCTGTCCAAGAGACTTGGAAGATGGATACATGGATTTGAGAATGGAGCATTGGAAGTAAAGAGCCATTTAGAGAGAGTAATCTTTTCAGATATTGATCTAATACCATGTTTGTCTTCTCTCCACCAATCGTTAGGGGAAAACATTTCAGCCCATGGGTTTTCCATTTTCATATCTACAAGGAAATGACATGGAGGAAGAATTTGAAAGTTCACACCATTGTTGTTTCTCTTAATGCACAGCATAACCGAAATAGAGGAGTAGTAGTGCAGCTGCATCTCAGGTGTATAATTGTTTGCATTTGGAACATTGACTCCTTGTAGATGACCATGACCACACAGAGGCAGATGGATGCTCTGTGGAAAATTAGGATGATATTTCTTCAAGTACTTAGCCAAATCTGGGAGAGTGCTGTTGCATATATCATAGTAATCATGGCCAATAATGTTCATCATGTCATCAATCCGCTTGCTAGCCAGTTCATCAACCGTTCCAATTCCCTTGGGAACCACTGAATCTGCACAAAAGATGAATAAACTAACTCTTAAATGGGAAAAATTGCTAAGGCATTAAGGCGCGCAAGTCTAAAACATGGCGCGCAAGTATTTGTGTGTCGCGCTAGTTTTTGACGCGCAAGTATAAACCGCGCAAGTACAAATACCTTTACAATAGCGCGACATCAAGGAAAACATTGGAAAACAGAACACCTTGCGCGGCTAAGATAACCTACGCGACGAGAGCTCGAGAAGTTTGAAGTCCAGGAACCCAGATACTTTGTACGGCGGTGAGGCCATGTATTTATAAGCCAGGAGGCCTATCTGCGCATCGTACCCAGTGCGCTTAAGGCCTGTGCGACGCAAACTTGTGCGCCAACCTCTGTACCCTGAAGACTTGCACGCCCCCTTTTCCTTTGGATGTATTTTATTTCCTTAGAGTCAAATCCTCATTTCTCTCCGGATCCAACTATGAGGGGGGACTTTTGTTGACGCTCCTTTCATCAAAGATTCTAAAGATCGGAAAAGGGGAATATCTGAGCTCAAATTGATTCAACCTTTGAAGAAAATATCAAAAATCAAAAAAGGCATGAACAAAGGATCAAAAGAAACTACACCGCGCAAGTTATATCACTGTCGCGCAAGTGGACTTGCGCGACGCACCGTGGCGCCCAAGTGACTTGCGCGACCAAAGTGATAACCGCCCGGGGTCTTCTCCTGCCTATAAATAGACCCTGTGGACCCCCCATTCGAGAGGATCTTTTTCTAGAAACTCAGATTGAAGCTCCTGATTCCCAAGTCTCGTCTCAAAGCTTCCGGAACACTTCTAAGGTAATTTCTTACCTAGAACGGAAGATCTAAAGAGAGGGAGGAAGGCCTAAGTGTTGAAACTCATCAACACTTGCGCGCCTGAGTGGCCAGCCCTTATGGGAAGTGGTCACACTTGCGTGCCGCCTTATTCCTTCTATAGAAATTGCGCGTCCCTTTTCTGGGAGAACCTCAAGAGGATTCTAAAGGCTTTAAGAAAGAGTCTCTCAAGTATTTTAATGCTGGTTGAAAATCGCGCAAGTACCCCACATGTCGCGCAAGTATACCTGCGCGACCAATACTTGCGCGCCGCCGTAATACCTACGCGCCTTCCAAGACTTGCGCGCCCCTTCCTTTTTGGGTGCCTTTTCTTCCCATTTCACCCCTCTTAAGCCATTTCACCTTTCCTATTCAAGATTCAGTCTTCAAGATACTCTTCAAAGACATTTATGGCATGATTTCTTGATTTGACTTCCTTATCTGAAAGGAATTCGGTGGAATATCTCTCAAAACCTAGTGATTTACACATCTTTATGTCACCAAATATTGAGAGTTCATTCATTCAACCTCATCCTTTAATATGAGAGAATCCTTAACTTGGGTCTCCTTTTCAGGAATAATCCCCAGTTATAAGTCCTTTAATCTGGGCATCTTCCTCAGGAGTAAGTCCCAAATTCTTAAAGTTCCCAAATCTGGGCATCCTCCTCAGCAATAAGCCCAAAACCTTAATTCCTTAACTTGTACATCCTCCTCAGGAGTAAGACCCAATCATAATCCTTTAATATGGGCATCCTTCTTAGGAGTAATCCACAATCTCAAAAATGGGCATCCTTCTTAGGAGTAAGCCCCAAGTCCCTTAATTTGGGCATCCTTCTTAGGAATAATCCCCAATCTCAAATATGGGCATCCTCCTCAGGAGTAAGCCCCAAACCTTAATCCCTAACCTGGGTCTCCTTTTGAAGAATAAGTCCCAGTCATAATTATGGGCATCCTTTTTAGGAGTAATCCCCAAGTCCCTTAATTTCTCTTTAACCAGTCCTAATTTTCATTTGATATGGGATTCCTTCTCAGGAGCAAAACCCAGTTATCAATCCTCTCCTAATTTGGATTTCCTTTTTAGGAATAAGTCCCAAGTTATAGTATTCAAATCTCCATAAAGCACATATATTTTTATGGACCATGTTCCTGGATTTTCTCCCTAAAAGTAAATCCTAAACCTTCATCTATCTGGGCAGTCATATATACATAAGCCCCAAACCATTTCTTATGATTGCATCTTTCATGGCACAATTGTCTATTTTTTACCAATACCTCTTGTTTCTCACACCGAGCATGACTCACATGAGCTTAGAGTGTAAAAGTAATTATGACATCCTTCTTTGAGCCATCAATCATAAACGTCATACTCTATTACTCGAACTACGTGGGTTCTGATTCCTTTTCCAAAACAAAGGATACATAGGTAGCCCATTTATGGGTTCGATCCCAACTCTGAAATAATCTATGTCCTTCTGAATGATTATAAACTTCAAGTGCCCCACTGAGTGGCTTTAAAACCAGCCTGGTCATCATAATGACCAAGATACTTTTATATAAATGTTTTGAAGGATACCATTGACCAAGAATCTCTAAATAGATACAGATGATTCTCTATTGATGAAGAACCTCGAATACATATAAAAGATTCTCTAAATTTCTTACATATTTAATCATTGATTGTTAAAAACTAAAGGAAAGCTCATTTTATACTTGGTAATGTAATAAGGATTCACGAACATAACTTAAATCTATAAAGAGAGTCCCAGAGTAGACAATAATTCCCCTCAAAAAGGTGTGATGAGTCCGACCTCCCATCCTCTCAACCAATGAAAATTCCTAAACCTCATCAGTCCACAAGTTAATGAGAACCTACCTTTGGAAAGTAGGTCCAAATGGATGTGGAATCATTGGATGTTTCCGGTTCTACGAACAAACCCGCTAGAAACTGATCGGAACGTTTGAATCTCCCGTCTAGGAGGTCATCCCCGAATTCCGTGCGAAACAAGGGGATCTGAAGGCAGCCGCTTCTTCGTCTTCTCAGGCCATTCTGATTTGATTATAACAGGAATAGTCATCCATGAAGGATAGAGCCTCATACCCGACCATTGCATCGATTAATAACTCAGTGATCGAGACCAGGAAGTCATCTTTCGGGCAATGCCGGTTGAGATCTCTGAAATCTATACAGACGTGGATGTGTCCGTTCTTTTTCTTGATGGGGAAGATATTGGCCAACCATATGGGGTACTTAACCTCCTGAATGAAGCCTACTTTAATGAACTTATCGACTTCAGCCTCTATTTTGGAAGTATGTGAGGGGTGTGTCCTTCTGGCGGTTTTTTTATAGCCCTGGTGGTCTTCTGGCAGACCCAGGTGATGCGTCGCCACTTCGGGATCGAGTCCCGACATTTCTGTGTAATTCCAGGCAAAGAAGTCCCGGTGTTGCCCCAGGAAGGAGGTATATACTTCATGCTCCTCGGGAGACATGGTTGTACTAATGAGGATGGGTCTCGGATCTTCCTCGGTACCCAGGTTTTTTTCCCTGAGCTCATCCACCGTGGTGGAGATACCCTCCTCAAATGTGGGAGGTGCATCCCTGAGATCTTCCTCCTCTTCTTCTCCCAAATCCTCGTCTTCTTGATCTGAAAGGGGGAGAGCTACCAGCACAAGTTCTTGGGAGTCCGGAGGCGAGGCATTGTGGGTGTCCTCGCTCACGTATTCACCCCCAAATTGAGTGTTGGCGGGCATTCCCGCATTGTCCCGCTCGGCCGTTGTGGCTGAAGTCATGAAGACAGCTGAGTGTGTGTCCGAACATGAACCCCTACTCTCGATATGGTTGCTATGAAGTACATAGTTTCCACCAATCTGCCTGAGGGGGTCATTAGGAACCATTTCCAGGCCATTTGGAGCGGGAATCCAGTCAATACCATCGAGCAAAGGCTCTTTCTTCTTTTTCTCATAGAACCCGGTGTCAATGTAGTGTGACTCGGAGAGCTCGAAAGGGGCATTGTCAGCGTGCAATGTACCAATTTTCCCATTGATGCGGTACTTAATACATTGGTGGTAGGATGAAGGAATGGCCATATGCTTATGGAGCCACATCCTTCCCAGCAGGGCATTGAATGTCGTGTTTTGCCAGACCACCAGGAATTCCGAATAGGCCACAAGGTCTCCAAAATGGGTCTTTAGCTTAATTTGTCCCATTGGCTTATTCTCACTCTTGTAGTAACTTAACAGAGTTGTTTCTAAGGGTACTAGGTCATTCTCATTGTATCCCAGCTTATGGAGTGTCCGTAGGGGAAGGAGGTTAACTCCATAGTCGTTGTCGATAAAGAATTTACAGATCTCAACATCATTCAGTGTGTTGGACACGTGCAGTGGTTTGATATGTCCTTGCATGATGGAATCTTCATCTAGATCGGTGAAGTAAATCACCTTATTTCATTCATATGAGCCAGCCTCCATCCGGTAAATCTCGACGGCAGCTACCTCAGCTTGAAACTCATGGGGGATGAGCAAGGCTTCAATAAGCACCTCCCTGAGGTCGGCTGACAAACCCAGGGCATCCAGGATTGACAGTTTGGCTGGTACCGATGCCAGCTGCTTAAGGATGTCGTATTTTTGTTCTAGTAGCTGACGCTTATCCATTGGAGGGGGAACTTTAGAAGGCAGCTTAGGAGTTGGAATACGTGATGAGGAGGGACCGAATGTGGGTTCAGATGTCAATGATGTCCCCAAGTTCTGGGGACTCGGCCTGACCGGTCTGTTTGTGCGCACTAGGTGGCTAGACCCTTGTTCCTCCTCTGATGGGTACCACAGAATGATGGGGTCAGAGTGGCCTCTTGTGGAGGTGGAGGGACATTCTTTCTCCTGTTGAGTCCATTGAAGTTATCTCCCATGGGTTTCTGCAATATTTACGGTTTGGGTCGAGTTCCAACCGTAGGGTTAGTTTCGGCCATGACTGTGCCTTCCCTGATATCCCCTACCTCTGCGATTCCTCATCCCGACTCCTCGTATTGGGAACTCGGGTTCATAACCATACCATTCATCAGAGAACAATTCCATAATATGGATGACATTGATGGAACCAAAGATTGGATCTTCATCCTCTGACAGGTCAACCTGGCCAGTTGTCCCTGATGGTGTTGTTTGGTGGGTCGGTGCTTGTGGTGCCAAGTTTGGGGGCATGAAATATGACAGCATCAGGGATAACTTCGGCCTTGTTCTAGAATTCTCCTCTTGCTCTTGTCTCCTCCCTTTTCGATTATGCCTAGGTGACCGGCTCATAGAGGGTTGTGAGGCCGATACTATCAGTTGTGCGGCACCAGGGGCTGTTGGTGGCAACAATGGCTAATGTAGCTAAGCTTGGAGTATACCCTGGGATCAGTTGATAGTCTTCTGAGTCATCCATTTATCAAACTTCTGCCCCTTCTTGTTGATTACTTCCTACCACACCTCCCCTTTGTCGGATTAGGTGGTACAAATATATGTCACATGTGCTGGGGGTGGTCCCAGCTCAACCTGCCCGAAGTCTACCATCCTTTGCAGGAGGTCTTTGAAGACGAAGCATTCCCGAATATTGTGCCCCAACATTCGATGGTAGGGACAGTAGTCTGGCCTGTCATCGTGGCCGACTTCTTCAAGTTTCCTCGGCTCCAGGAGGCAGTGAAAGTTTCAATTCATGGTGGCGATGAAGTATCTGCATACTTGGTCCTCTCGGAACGAGTATACTTTATATCTTCATTCGTCAAACTAGTTCCTCTTCAACCCTTTCTAATCGTCCCACCTAGGCGGAGGTGTCCACTGATATACAGGGGGGCCTTGATGATTTGGTGGAGGCCTGAGCGGTGGAGCAGGCACAGGGGTTGGCTTGAGCATGATAGAGGACGCTTCAACTCTAACTGTTCGTTTTCCAGGAGCCTGTGAGGCTATTTGGGAATTCAAATTGGTCCGCTGTAGGGAGTCCTCAATTCTCTGGGCAATGGCTTCAAGATGGTGGAAGCCAGTGGTGAATTCCACTAGTATGAGCAGTGTTTACAGCTCACCTCAAAGATTATCAATTCATATGGAGATCAACTCATCTTGAGGCATTGGTCTGTTCAGAGAGTAGGTCATACCTTTCCATCTAGCAATGAAATCTGAGATGCTCTCATTCTCCCTCTACTTGCAGTTCAGGAGGTCGTTGACCGTTGTCTTAGGCAACATTGAGCTGAAGTGGAATAGGAACTACTGCCGAAGGTCTTCCCAGCTTTTTATTGACTGGGCTGGTCGAATCGTATACCAGATGAAAGAGGATCCTTGCAAGGTCCGCATGAAGCATCTGAGTTTCACTGCTTCTTCTTGTTCCGGAGTTCCCATCATAGGGTCGCAATAGGATGCGTAGTGCATCAAATGTTGTTTCGGATCTCCTGATCCATTGAAGATAGGGAATATAGGGCTCCCAAAATTGGGTGGAGGCGGTGTGTTGCTCACCCAATCCGGGTAGGGATTCCGCTCCGGCTGTATCGGAGCGCGTTGACCCTCTATTGCTTCCAATTGAGCTGTTAGTGCCTCGATGGTGTTGGAGAGAACCTGGTTTACATCCTGTTGGGTATGGTCCTAGGCAGGTGTAGCCCGAGGCATTTCTTGAGGATCTATCTCGGTTGGCACCAGGGGTGCATGTTCCATTTCTGATACCTTCAGAGGGTTCAAACGTACTCGCTCTAGTTTCTTCCTAAGTGGAGAGAAGTCTTGGTATTCATATGGATCCCCATTTAGGTAGTTGGATGGACCCAGCGCCTCATTGGGCAGGGTAAGACTGGGTCTTTGAGGTGCACTTACTGGGAGTGCAAGATGTGGCTCCTCTTAGGACGCGCTTTCAATAAGACGGTTCCTCTAGAGTAGCTTGGTGTTAAGCCACCTCAATTCCTTCATTTCCTCTTCCTGTCGAGTGAACCTCTCTTCGAGCGTTAGTGGCTTGTTTGTGTCGAGAGGAGGAGACGGATTAAGGGTAACTGGTCCTTTGTTCTTATCCTTGTTGGAAGCTCGCAGGGTAAGCGGAGGGAGGTTACCTGAAGGGAGGCCATATTTAGAGTGACCCTCTGGTTCTGGGTGTGCACACCTGGTGGTTCATTGTGAGTCACAGCCTGACTGGAACCATCATCTCCCGATCCATCCGGGTTTGCACCATCTTCGGTATTACCCGTGGGGTTAACCTATATGGCATTGATATATGCATATCACAGGGCGGAGAAGATTTCATCTTCCAAATAGAAATAGGATCTCCAGCGTCTTCTATTGGCCTTCCTTTTCATGACCTGGGATTGCCCTTGGACTCCCTGACGAAGGGTGGTGCGGATAGTTCTTTGATGTGACCTTACGGTATGCCTACCTCTTGGAGGGGATGATGATTCAAATGACAGGATAGGACGGGAACCTCCTCTTCTAACTGTCCTCCCTAGATGATAGAAAACTGACTCTCATGGGGGATGTTGTTGTTGAGGGGGTAATAATTCCCCCAGCCCTGAGGGCTAGGGTTAGCTTCGTTCCTTGGACATTGAGTCTCTTCCCGTTTTTATTGGTCTTACGGGGGCATTTTTTGTTAAAAATGCCCCCAGCCCTACAGTCTGGGGTTGACCCTGGATTTCGGCAGTGGTTGCTGTTATCGCTACCTACCTGATCTTGTGTGCCCCCATTCGGGGGTGAACTGGGTTTGGTGTCGATTTCTTATGTAAATCAATCTCTTCTGGGGAGACAGTAAATGATCGTTGATTGGCCTCTCTTAGGCGAGAGGCCTATTGTATGCTCTTGGGGTCCTGATTCAGGAGATATTGAATGGATTTTTCCTGTCGGGCCTAATGCTTCTAGGACTTACTCAAGGCCTGACTCTGCTGGGTGTGTTGCCTTTCACGAATAGGGAGACCACTCGTTTTCCTTCTTGACGTGATGACGTTACAAGACACCATGATGAACAGGTTCTTCTGGGTAGGGAGCGGAGTGAAATGAAAAGCTCCATGTTCCCCCCATCCCCTGATATGGACTTCTGTCGGAGCATCACCGATGAGGAGGTGCAGCTGTTGCAGCGCACGGAGGCAGGCTATCTCCATGTTTCCTTTGCACCTCTCGGGTCGCTGTTGTCACGCCGAAGGAAGAGCTTCCAGGTCGATGTGACACAGGAGGTCTCCTATTGTCTTGATGTGGTCTACATACCTATCATAGGGCAGGAAGCTTGATTTCAGCTGGTGGAGGGTTGTCCATATATTGTGGCGGATGTCATGCACACGTTCATCCGACAATTCTCTGGGTATGCCGAATTGAGAGGTGGATGTGGGCCAAAACATAACTGGTATATCATCCCTAGCCAGTCGTTTCCTCAGGTGAAACATGTCGGAATACTCCTCTTCTAGTGACTCCCCTACCTGGTTGGCCCAACTGAGACGCCCGCCAATAGTGTGGTCGAAGTCAGTGGGAGTGGTAGGTGCTGAATCATCACGTGGGCGATTCCGAGGTGGTTTAGAAGATGAATGTGGCCTCGAAACGTCTCCTGATTGAAGAAGGATTTCATTGGAGAATAATTTGGAATCTGACATGCTTGATCCCATCCTTCTGAGTGCCTCCGAATATGAGGGATTTTTTTTTCTTGATTCGATAAGGGGGGGACCTTCCTATCGATATAATATGTCATTGTGGGGAGGGCCTTCGCAATGGATGCTACAATGGCGAGGACTACCATCACAACTTGACGGCTCACTACATAGAGGGATTTTGCAGTGCATACCCTGGGGAGGACCTCCAAGGCGTGTCGCAGCAAGGGGAGGACCTTCTGGCTGCGTAGTGTTGTTACGGGTAGGTCCTTCGCAACAAATTCCATCATGGTGAGGATGACCATCATGGTTTGACGTTCTATGTGTATCATGGGGAGGAACTTCAAGACACACTGCGACAAGGGGAGGACCTTCTTGTTTCTTGGGGCCACTGCGGGGAGGAACTTTGCAATGGAGGCTATGGTGGATAGGACTACCATCACATCTACTGCAATGGAAAGGACTACCATTACAGTTTCCATAGGGAGAATATCTACGGGGTACACCCTGGGGAGGGCCTTCATAATGTACAACAATGAGGGGAGGGCCTCCTCATTGCTTGATGTCTCTACGGGGAGGACCTCCATTATCAGGGTGGTGAGGACTACCACCGTGATCGGATGCCTGGCTGCACGGAGTGTTGTTGCAACGTAACCCCTGGGGAGGACCTCCAGGGCAGGCCACGACAAGGGGAGGGCCTTCTTGTTGTGATGAGATGTCACTATGGGGAGTACCTCTACAGTTGAGACTATGATAGCGAGGACTACTATCATAATATATGGTCCCACTGCATGGAGAGAGTTTACAGTGTATACCCCAGGGAGGACCTTCAGGGTGGACTGCAGTAAGTGGAGGGCCTTCTTGCTGCTCGATCTTCTGGTCACGTGGAGGGTTTCTGTGACTCGCATAAAAAGAGGAGATCTCATGATCGATCATTATATGCCCGTGGGGGAGGCCCCGCGGGTTCTCTGGGGAGGACCTTCAGAGCTGCTGGTAGCGACATTGCGGGGAGGACCTTCTCAACTGCTACTTCTACTCCCATTATATGGTAATGGGTGGGTAGGCTTCTGAGCCTAAGATGTGTGCTTAGCGGCCTTGGGAACCCTAGATTTCAGTAGAGCGGAGTCATGAACCTGCTCTTTATTTTCCAGCTGCCTTCAGCGCGTTCGGGGTGATTTCTGGTGGGCAGTGGGGACCGTCTACTATTGAAAATGGCCTTCACCTTTGGGTCCCTGTCTAATTGGGTCTCGTGATGCTGCCGAGATACGCCTATGAACATCTTGACTTTTATCAGGGATATATTCCTGCTCTGGAGCATCCACCATGATGGATGGGTGTCCCCCAGTTGGAACGAGTGAAGATGCTCGATCTGGTTGCCCTTGCGTCGCGGAATATAACCGGCGACCCTCTTGGGTAGGAGCAGGGATGAAGATCTGCTCTGAGGTGACTATCTCGTCTCTTAGATGAGTCGCCTCAATTGGGGAGATGGGCTCACGGGCCCGAGTCCTTATTTTTTCGCTGATGCAATTACATTCTGGAAAGTCTACAAGATATGATCTGGGATCAATACCTGCTCCTCCATCATTTCCAGGATATGAAGAGAGACATCTTTGGCTGGAACGGGTATGAAGGCCCATTCCAGTATCGGAGTAGGAATATCCGGCTCCGGTCCTCTAGTGGTCAGTGGGTACTGACAATTCTCCTGTGTTGGGGTAGGTGAACAAATCTGCCCCTGGGCCGGGATATGCCGGTTTATCTCTCCGTTTTCCGCCACATTGGGATGGAGAAATTTACTTGCATCCATAGGGAGTTTTCACTCCATAAGTTGGTTTCCCACCATATCGATTCGGTGGCCTTTATTGGCAGGGAGACGTGTCCATCTATTATTTTCCACCACATCTGGATGGCGGGATTTGTTGATCGCTACCATGCTGGGATGGTAGGCGTCAAGAAGATATGATAGAAGCTGGCCCTACAGAAGTTGGGTCGCCACCACGTCAGGTTGGTGGGTTTCACGACCCTAGGCAGGGAGAGGTGCATGCTGGGTAGGTGTCGTCCTGCATGAGAAACAAGCTTGATGGAGGCCAGCGGGGATGCGCGCCTACTCGTATGATGCCGCCATGTCTAGATGGTGGGCTTTGGAGTGAACAGGTGTATGTGCCTACTCGTGATACGTCTCCGTGACTGGGAAGTGGAGATCCTCCTTAGGGACCAGGGTGATAACCAGTCCCTGGTTGTACGTTTTCTGCCCTTGTCGGGCGGTCTGAGGGGCTGGAGCTCGAGGAGCGTGGGCCTGGATCCTCGGGGTGATGTCCTCCCTGGCGAGAGGATGTTGAGTCGTGGCGTGACCGCGATGATGTCTTCCGGCATGGGCCTTAGAGCAGAACCCCCGTTCGGTGGGGATGAGGTCCTCAGCATCGACCTCATCCACCTCCCTAATATAAGGGAGGTACACGTTGTCTCGTTCCGGGGATAGACTCCCGAAATGGTTGGAGATAGCAGCAGGGGCTATTTGGATCTGCCTTTGCGGCCGCTGCTGGGCAGGAAACCGGCGAGTCCTGGCGGATTGGAGGGCATGCATGGCCACCTACACCGTCGGGACATTACCATTCACGTTGTACTCTCGGATTAACACATCTGAGACCCAGCATTGAAGACGCTGGGTAGGTGATGGGGTCCTCCATTGGTGAGGACGTCCAGTCATTGTATTGTTGGAATCACACGCCAGTGAGTTCCTTCATGACTCCATTGGATCGAAGGGAGTTGTGTGTGGTACCTTCAAAACATTTTAACAAATACAAACAGCAAACCCGTTAAAGCAGCATCTCATGATCTCACGCGTAATTAATGACCTTTCTTGGCCCTCCTTGTGAGTAAAAGGGGGCACAGAGTGGAATTAGATTAAATCCGTCATTCTTGGTTAAATATTCATGTTGGGTTCAGTATTTTTTGTCCCGCAGTGTACGACGGGGTCATGGGGAAGAAACGTGCGCTAACCGAAAGTTGATTAGAGGAGGTTAGGTTCTGCTTAACCACTCATATCGGGTGCACCATTTTCCACCTCGAAACGTCCAATGGTTCCATATCTAGTAATACGTGGACCTTCTTTCCAAAGGCAGGTGTTCGCTGGGTAGTTTGACCAGCGATGCTTAAGAACTCACATTGGTCGATAGGATGGGAAGTCGGGCTCATCTCACCCTTTTGGGTGGAATTATTGCTTGTTCTAGGACTCTCTTATATATTTATGACGTGGTCATATATTCACGAATCTTTGGTTTATACCCAAGCATAGTATCCATAGATTTCTCCTTGTTGGCAATGGTCAACTGGACGCGAGAGTTCAGAATCATTTATGCCCGAGGTTTACCATCCCTCGTTGGATTGATGACCCCGAGGAGTCTGGACTCATTGAGGTGTCACTAGGATTGGTGCGGTGAACCGACGTGAAGATAGTCGGATCGACCGGTTGTTGGGCTTGAACCTCAGGAAGGCTTCCTACGTACCTTTCCTAGGAGACAGGGATCAAATTCCACGTAGTTTGAATTGGTGGGGCTTACACTCTAAGGAGTCCCAGGAGAGGATTTCATAGTCTATGCTTACTCTAAGCCCACGTGAGTCATGCTCGGTGTGAGAAACAAGAGGCATTAGGGACCAGATGATCACGTCGCGAAAGGTGCGTCCGTGAGAAGTAGAGTGGGGCTTATGCATGGAGTGGCCCATAAGGTTGGGGCTTACTCCGAGGTGGATGCCCGGGGCAACAAAGTGCAGTGGGAGAGGGACTTGACCCCAAAGAAGGATAGAGCATCACCCTTCTCTGCCACTCCCTTCCTTGGGCATGGCCATGGAGAAGTACGGAGATGCATGGGGGCTTCCTTTGGATGGGTATCCCGCCACTCCTTGGGGAGTGGAGAAGTGCCCCAGTCCAAACAGGTGGAGGGGCAGAAAGGGGGATCTCGGGCTCGGATTCCGCATTACCATGGGAATGTGAACCTAGGAATGCTTCGGGAATCCGCCCAAGGGTCGGGGCAACCCCTTCGCCCCTACTTACCATGGGTATGTGAAATCAAAACGGCGCGCTGATGCGCCTGAGGGTTACATTACATGGGTCTGGTGGCTCTGGTGGAGTCCTCAACTCAGGGATGATGAATGGGGCAATGAGGGAGCTGCGGAGGATCAGGCCGGATCGGTAGGATTTTATCTGGCATAAGGAATGGGAACTCTGAAAGATCTAGTGGGCCACAATCCTTCCACCCAAATCTTTTTTTATCTCCCTTAATCCTCCTTTTCCTCTTCCCCTCGATCTCTTTTTATAGAGTGGGGAAAGGGATGTATCTATGGTCATGTGGTACCTTTTTCGGAGGCCCATTGATCGAAAACCCGATTCAAGAATGACTTGGTCAATCCGCAACTCACGGGGCCTCGAGCACGCCTCCCCCGTGAACCAAACCAACTCAGGGAGTGCTTTGCGGCCGTGGAGGGTTCCACCTCCATTCCAAGAACGACAGCAGATGCGAACCAGGCCGGTCGACGCGGTCCGTGGTTGGGGGCAGTTCGTGATGGTGGATCGGTTCAGCACTCGTCCTGCTTCGCGTCCGCAGAGGATCTCCGCCTCCGTTTCGCGAATGACAAGGGTCCACGGAGGGGGTGCTTTGCGGAACCAGCCACATAGTGTTTTCATTGGACCGGTCTGCGGACCGGTTCGGCTTGTGCATCCTTTTATTTTTCTCCATACTTTCCATAATTTCGCCCAAATCTTTGGGGGGAATTGGGTAGAATCTCCTTTGCATATTTTTCAGGACCCTACATCTGGTTGAAGTTTTATGGTGAAACCACTAATTTGAGGAAGTTACTTGGGAACATGAGGATGTGATAAGGTAGAGGTATCCTCATCTATTTATGTTTGAGTGATGAATTTTTAGGGATAAATTAATTTTTATGGGGGGTATAATATAACATCCCAATATTTTTATGAAATATTTATCTTTAAACAATATTATTTATTTGATATATTGTGTCGCATGCAACACTAAGTTTAAACGAACTGTGATATACTATTAAAAATTATTATTTAATATGAAAGTTATAACATAGACGTTAATTTTGTGGGTATGAATATTATTAACTAATTTATAAAATATATATATAAATTTCCTACTCAATATAAATGTATTAATAAATTATTAATAAATAATCATTTTATTTTTATTAAAGTCATTTTATTCTTCCAAAATATGGTTTCCCTAAAAATGGTTTTTCTTGTGAGTGGGTATTATAATTAAGTTATTAAAGTTTTATAAAATTTATTTGAAAAAATTAATTACATTTTATTAATTCATAATTTCAAAATTATCTTAGGATGATTTTTTTGATAATTTTCTGAAAGTATTAATTTTACATTGAATAGTGAAAAAACTGATTTTTATGTGTCATTTTCTTTATATTAAAACATACCGTTATGATTTGAATTTGATATAAAATTCAATTAATTAATTTTTATTTAAATATGGTCTAAATAATTACATTTTAATCATACTTATACCTTCTTTTGGTATAAGTACATTTTTTGGATTAAGATATATTTTTCAAGAAAACTATTTTTCGTAGTGTTTTGTGGGATTAATTTTAAATTAAATTATTCCATTTATATTAGTTTAATATTGAAAAATTGATTAAAATTTTTTAATTACTGGTTCCAAATTTCTTAAATTCTTCCCTTTTATTTTTTTCATTAAGAATAGTAACTATAGTAATTTTATTACCACGGTAAGTGTAAATAGAGTAATTTAGGATAAAAATAAAATTATAAGGACTATTAAATAACCCCAAAACTTTCTTAAATTTTATATTATGAGTTAGTTTCATAAATAATAGTAAAATTTTAGGTTTTAAGACCTTTTTTGTCCATTTTTATGCGATTTTGACCTTTATATAATTTTATTTCAAGAAAAGCCAAACATGTCACACTCTTGTTTTTAGTAACTATAATATTTTAATATGGGCTTATACAGAGGATATGTTCAACTATAAATAAATATTTAAAGATAAAATATTTATATTAATCATGGTAATTTATTTTTAATTGTTAGTGAAGAAATTATTACTTTAAATTCTTACACAACGTTAAAGCAGTAATTATTCAATTAATGGAAAAATAAAATAAATGATATTAAAAATTTAAAAGTAACATAATTTGTGATATTTAAGGTGATAAATGAATACTATATATGACCATGGCATTTTTAGTATATAATAAAATAGTTTTCTTAAATTTTAATTTTTTTATTGATGTTTTTAAAGTCAAAGTAATGAATAGTATCAAAATTGACAATAATGTTATTTTATGAGAATAATATTTTATTAAATTGTTTAAAAATCACAAAAATATTAAATAATAATATTTTGGATAATATATGGTCTAAAATTTCATCCCTATTGTATTTATAGTCCATTTATAATCATTTTTATCTGTAATAGTCTTAATATATTTTAATATTTTGAGAAATTCCAAAAGTGCCCCTCACTTAAATTATAAAAGGACACATCCTCCCTCAATTAATTAAACCACTTTTAGCCTTATATATTGACCATACTTTGATAAATTCTCTTATAAAATTCCCTATATATATTCTATAGGTTTTTGTATTCCCAAAAGACTAGCCCTAGAGCTCTTTAGGGGAGATCTAAAGGAGTTATTTCAAAGAAGAGGTAATCACTATAACCAATAACTTTATTTTTATACTCTTATTTAACTCATATGATTCTATGATATTCATCATAAAATAAGAAAATAAGTATCCTAAATATTATTAAATTATATTATGATTATTAAAACACCATTATACACCCTTTTCTCGTCTTATAAGAAGTGAAAGTATCGCTCGGGCGTACGTACGGCTTATCGTCACCATGTATCGAAACAATTCCTTTTTCATAACCATATTTTACATATGAGAATTATGATGGTTTTAATGTTTATATATGATATTTATAATATTATTATAATTTTGGAATGATAATATCATGTCTTCCTTCTTATCATACAATCTTTTGGAAAATGATAATGTCGCTTGTGCATGTGCATGGACTACCATCTCCACAATGCGATGTGATTCTTTTTTTATTTATATTTCAAATGGATGGTAATAAGGATGAATTTTATGAATATATATGATCTATATTATATAATAATAATTTTTTAAAGTTGAATTATTATTTACCATTATTTCATTTTGTCAATCAAAAAATAGAAACAACGTTTATGTGTATGTACGGCCTATCGTCTTCATGAATGTTGTAATTAATTTTTCTTTATCTACCTACAATAAATTGGTTAAATATTTATATATCCCGAGAAAAAAATGGTAAATAGGTGTATTTTTATCCACAATGGAAAAGAAATTCATCTTGATCCACAATGGGAAATAGGTGTCTTGATCCACAATGGGAAATAGGTGCATCCAGATCCACAATGAGAAACATGTGCATCTTAATCCACAATAGGAAATAGGTAAATCCTTATCCATAGTGGGAAATAGGTGTGTTCTAATCCACAATGGGAAATAGGTGATATGTTTTGATCTAGTATGTTAATGGTCTTGTTAGTTAACCTTAACATATGAATTTTTTTCTATATTTATAATGATGTCACACTCTTATAGCATGATCTTATGGTTCATGATTGATTTAGGATGATTTATAACTCTTATAGCCCATGTTTTCTAAAATGATGATTTTTATACCATGAATCATCTTTATGATCTATGATGGGTTGGGTATGAACTTTGTAAGTTATGTCCATGATCACATACCCTTATACTTATTTTATGCTTTCATATGATCATAGATTGATATATCCTATGTTTAACCTTACTGACCATACGATCTCACCTTTTCTTATGTTTCTTTAATTGGGTTATAAATAAACGTCTAGGTAGGGTATTATTAATAGGAGTACTGTGTGAGAAAATCTTTGTGGGAGATGCTGAAAATCTTTCATGAAATAAGAACATTATGTTTCTATTATCCAAAGGCACTAAACTATTATGGTCTTAGGGAATGTGTTTATGAAATGTATTTAATATTCATATAAAAATATGTTATATTTATGTATGAAAATTTTGGGTCATTATAGAATATATACAAGGTCTAATATCAAGAAAGAAGCAGTTCTATATTTAAAAGAAATATAGTTTTACAAATCTTTTTCATAAATCAAAACCATTTATAAATTATCCTTTGGTTTTCATAAAAGCATTTCATATTCAAAAGACAAGGAATAATAAAAATTTATGTGATAAATATGAAAGCATAATCAATATGATCCATGGGTACACCATAATATAAGCATGTAAGTAATATAACCATGACACAATCCATCATGTGGAAGCATGTGATCAAATAAACATGACAAGATTCATCATGTAATAATCCAATCATAAAAAAATAACATTATTTGGGCTATAACCTATGGGTATTCATACTATAAATAAAAATAAATCCCTAATCTATACTTTTGGTGGATAAAATCAGTATAACCTCTAGTGGGATTACACACACTAAAGTGAAAGAAAACCTCAAGTGGAATTACACACACTATGAGTGACATGTTTATTCCCAACACACCCAAGGTTACCCAATATGCTAAGTTTTTTTGAAACCATTCAAAAATTAATGCTCACAATTTATAAATCAATTTCAAAGAAAATTTGATCCACTTCAGTGCTTGAAACCCCATTTTGAAACCAAAACCACCATGCAATAATTTTATCAAACACTTGTTGTGAAAAAAAAAGTTTTTAAATAAAAACCCATTTAAAAACATGATTTACTTCCAAAAAATACATTGTAATTACAAATAAATTCAATTCAATGAATAATCCAAATAAATTTCAAGAAAAATAATAAATTCATAGAATTATCCCTTTTTGTAGAGACATCTACCTCAAGAACGGAGGTAGATATAAACACCTTCAAAATGGAGAACAAAGAATAGTAGATTGGTTCCTCATGATCCTAGATCCATAAGAAACATAAAAAACCATTAAACCCATTATATATGAAATCCATATCCCACAAGGGTTCCAATGATACAATTGTAGGGGAGATCTAATAAGTATCTAAGAAAGGAAGAGGAAACCGCATCAAAACCCAAATGTACCTTGACAAATCTGTAAATAATGAAGGGAAATCACCAAGAATCAAAAGGGATGAGCCTCTAGATCATTGGGGAAGGTTTAGTTCAAGCCTAAATGATATTAGTGGGTGATTAGGAATAAAAATGGCCAAGGTAAAAAGGATAAAACCTAAAATTTTAAAGGTTTAGAGTGACGTACATGGTTAAGCCACACAGTTAGACAAATCATGTCCAGTCGTGTGTAGCTGTTGTCTCTTTAAAAATAAAAGCCGCATAGTCTCCTAGTATAAGATACATGGTTTTGTCAAACTGTTCAACCCCCTTCTCTAGTCATATAGACCCCAGATGGTTTTCCCTAGTGATCCACATGGTTTCTTTAACCATGCTCAAACCATGAAAACCCCACTATTAAAATATATATTCACACTGCATGGTTTCCACATGGTCATTACTAACCATGCTCTAATAATGTGTATGGTCTGTCTCCTCCAAAAAAACTCAATTTTTGACCCTCATTCCCCTGAACCTCTAGAAAGACTTTAAATTCAACCCAAGCTTAAATTAAATTGTATCTGAGACCCGGTGGGTGCAACATCAATGGTGTGAGGTACACATATAGGTTCTTCATTTATACGGTACTGTGATTTTAGGTTTCACACATAGTCAATATGGATTTTGGGTTTTAAATTCGTTTTCATTTCTTATTTTAGGTGTTAAACTATTGTTATAAACTCATTAGATATATCCAACCCACACCATGTGACTTGAACAACGAAATCATTTTGAAAGTGAAGAGTTAGTGTTTTGAAAAAAAAGTATTGTAGGTTCTAGTTCACTCCATAAATCTTACGTGCCTTAATAGTATGCATATCAGTTTTATGCACTACCAAAAAATTGGGTTTCCATAGTGACACCCTTTAATAGCACTAAAAAAGTGCTGATAAAGAGGGTGCCTTTAACAGTACTCAAAAAAGCACTAAAAAATGGTACTTTTAACAGCGCTAGAAAAAGTGCTGTTAAAAGTGTCCCTTTATCAGTTATTTTTTTAGCGCTGTTAAAGGAACCCCTTTATCAGCACTTTTTTTAGTAGCGTTGATAAATGGGGAGATTTATTGGTGCTTTTTTCCTAGCACTGATAAAGTTTATATGAAAGGCGCTGTTGTTGGTGCCCTCAAATGATTAGTGGTTTTTGGGTACTTAGGTGCAGCAGAGTAGCTAACCAAGGTCGTCTCTCAAAGGAGGAAGTAAATTAAAACAACTTATTAAAGGTATTATAAAAATAAAATATAATATAATTAAAACACTACTTGAAATTATGGGGGGTTTATCGTTTATAAAACTTGAAGAAGTTTTCTGGAAGAAGATTGCATTTTTTTAAATTTTGAAATGAAGTTCGATTAAAAAGGCACAACCAGAAGATGTTTTTTTTAGAAAATATTTTAAAAGGTGTAATAGATATAACTATTCATATTCATTTAATTATTAATCATTATCATTTAAATAAATATCCAATTAATTATGATCCCCTGATTTGTTAACCCTCGAACCCTATGATAGTTAAGTTAACCATAAAGATGAAATTACTTAAACCCTAGGCTAGCTTCGGAACACGTAATCGCAACACCCTACTTTGATTGTTGTTATAAGTTTATCTTATGGTTAGTGGTTAATTATAGCACATATCCATTCTTTAAATGAGGATTAATTGTGTGTAGGAATTATATTTTAACTCTATAAATTTATCTCGTGTGGTCTTGTATTACCGATTAAGATCGCGCTCTCACAATTTACACAAAATATTGACCTCGTGTGTTTTTGTGTTAATTGTTCAATTTCTTTCTTAGTTTCTTATAATTTAAAAATACAATTCATGGATCAAATTATGTGAATTACAGTAACTCAATGATTCAAAATAATTAAATTAAGAAGGTAGAAGATATATCATCACTAAGAAAACTACTCTTCTATGGGCGGTGTGGTCATCGTGGAGACACTTTTCATGAGCAAGGATTGAAATGGTAGAACCCTGTATCATCTCTACTATTGATTAAAAACCAATTAGTAAGATTAATATAATAATAAAAGGGAAGAACATAGAAGATTAATTGAATAAAAATTCAATATACAAACATGAAAGAAAAGAAATACAAAGAGGAGGTGGGAGAGGAGAGCCTTTTTGGAAGAGATGTTTGCAAAAATACTTACTTATACCAAGAGTTTTTAGGAGATCCCAAGAGAAACCCTTTCTTCCACACCTTCCAAAATCATCTACCAGCCCTCCCAAAGAGTGAAAACCCCATTTAAATAGATTTTGTGAGGGATAGGGTTACATAGCTTTTTTAAGTGTGAAATGAAAACTCGACCAAGTATTTTATTCCAAGTTTAACTGTATAGTTGACCACCAAAAAGCGAGAATTGTCCATCCTTATATAATTATTATTTTTTTATAATTATTTCCCCGATCTTCCCTTCAAATTTTGGCTCAATCCAAATTTTTATGAAGAAGATATGGCCCAAATAGTGAAGTGGTATCCAATCTGGATGGTTCTGTCCAACTTTGTCTTCATGGCCCATTTACTACACTCAAATGCATGATCCAGCTTCAATATCCTAAATATAATATGTATCCCACTAAGTCAGGAACATATTTAAAAAAATTTAAGTCAAAATATTTTACATAAAAATATTTATTCCTGAACTACTACAGTGAATTTTAAAATGGTAAAACTGGATTTTTCATCAAATTTTCTAATGAATGATCTAATCCCAAATATTTCATAATTGATCATATTTAGCATAATGTGAGGAAATTATATCATTTATTATCAATAAAATATTCAATAAAATTGTGTTTTATTAACTCCCACAAACTTACCCTTTTGCACTCCTGGGAAAAACCTCATATCAAGTAAGCATCAATATCAAATCAAAACAAATTTTAAAACACATATCCTTGAGATCCAACAATTCCACACCAAGGAACAAAAGATATATTTCCTCATAAAAACATTATTTCAAGTTATTCATTTATATCATTCAATATCTTTCCACTTCATTTATCCTCCCATGCACAAAACACTTACCTCAATTGAATTTTCTCTTATCACACAAATGTCATTTTTTAGCAATGTCTTTCTCATCCAAACCCATAAAAAGGTCACCATAGGCTTGTTAAATTCCTAAATCACCACCTGATGTGAGTTATGGAAAAATATTTATCATGAGGACTTTTTAGGGTTGTTCTGTGGCTTTTGGTTGGTAGGATTTAAATGTGAAAAAATTTGAGGCAGAATAAGGAGGGCTTGACTCTTTTTGAAGCAAAATTGCATTAATCTAATTTTCACTTTAATATGGTCTCCTCCTTAATCCCCATAGAATCAATTCATGTTCATAATCATAAAAGATAAAGTAATGTTCACATCATTCAACATTTCATTAGTAAAAATTTAAATCTTCTCAAACAAGATTTTTCTTGAAAGCTCCAGATAGGCACAACTTTCTCTCTCTATTAGAAGCTCCAAAAAGGAACAGCTTCACTTATCATGAAAGCTCAAGAAAAGTCACATCTTTCAATATGATGATTTTCTTCAGCAGTAAACACATCTCTTCAGAATTTAATTTTCCACCCAAATTATCACAGAATATGGTACCACAACACAAGATAGCTTCCACCACACTTAAGTTCAACTAGATTATGCAATTTCACTTCAAGAGTTGGTTGGATAGTGAAAATTGGCTTATAATGTGGCTAACCTAACAGGTTGTTCATGGATTATAAGGGATACAAGTATTAAATGTTCAAGGTAGTCCAAAAAAATATTCTTTAAATAGGGGATTTAATACCAAACAAATGCCTCAATCATTTAAACATAAGTACCTCAAACCCTCAAGTTTTGACAGGAATAAATCAAATTCTGGTTAAATCAAGAATGGTTTGGTTCTCTCAAGAAGTAAGGTAAATGTAAATAATATGAAAATAATAGTTCAGAATCTTCACAAGAAAGTGATTTCAAATATAAATATAGTGAGATGTGTCATGGGATTAAAAATTCAGTGTACTTTTCATGAAATTACTAAATATTTGAACTTGAAACAAAATCATTTTCGGCATTCATTTAAGCTCAGTTTCATGGGATAAATTGTTTCACATATTGATATGGATTTAAAAATGGTGATGAGAATAATTTCAGCTAAAAAGTTTCAAAAACACACAAAAAATTGAAAAATAAACACATAAAATTTGAAAAACACACAAATTTTTGTTTTGTTTTTTTTAACAGGAAAACAATTGAAATTGCTAAACTAAAAGGTTACCTCCCCCACACTTAACATATTGCATTTTCCTCAATGTGAACCCATGAGATGATATATGCACATGAAATGTATAATTTTAAATGTGACAAATAATAAAGAAGTGAAAGGGTTAGGAACAACCTGATATGCTCAAGTGATGATGGGGTCATGCAGTGTGATGAAATCCATTGCATCGGTAGGAAGTCACTCAATGTATCTCTTCAAACATTTCCCATTGAATGTAAATCTCTTTTCAGTGTCCCCATTCATGATCTCAATTGAACCATAAGGAAAAACATTAGTCACAACATAAGGACCTAACCATCTGGAATGCAACTTACCAGGCATCAACTTCAGTCATGAACTGTAGATAAGGACTTTCTCTCCAACATGAAACTCTCTTTTCTGGATCATTTTTTCATGAGATGCTTTTGTTCTTTCCTTGTAGAGCCTTGAGTTCTCATATGAAGACAATTGAATCTCCTAAAGCTCTTGAATTTGTAGCTTCCTTTGGATTCCATCTTGGGCCAAATCCATGTTACATTTCTTTATAGCCCAATAAGCCCAATGCTCGACTTCCATGGGAAGATGACAGGCCTTCCCAAAGACAATCCGAAATGGGGACATACCAATGGGAGTCTTGTATGTTGTTCTATAAGCCCACAATGCATCATCCAAGTGCTTGATCCAATCCTTCATATTCAGCTTCACAGTTTTCTCCAAAATTTGTTTCAACTCATGATTCGAAACCTCAGCCTGGCCATTTGTTTGGGGGTGGTATGGTGTTGATGTTTTTTGTGTCACCCCATACTCTTGGAGGAGGGAAGAAAATTTCTGATTGCAGAAGTGTGTCCCTTGGTCACTAATGATGGCCTTTGGTACTCCAAACCTACAAAAAACCTGCGCTTTGACAAAGTCTACAACAACATGATAATCATCAGTCTTTGTGGCCTTAGCTTCCATCAATTTACTCACATAATCAATAGTAACCAAAATATACAAAAAACCAAAGGAACTAGGAAAAGGATCCATAAAATCGATGCCCCACACATCAAAAATCTCACAGAATAATATGGGTTGTTGAGGCATCTCATGTCGCCTAGAAATGTTTCTCGTGTGCTGGAAACATGAGCACAACTTACAGTACACATGAGAATCATGGAATAATCTAGGAAAATATAATCTAGAGTCTAAAACTTTCCTAGCTGTCTGTTGGGGTCCAAAGTGTCCACCACAAGAAAGTGTATGACATTATTGTAGAACAGACTCAAACTCATGACCAGGAACACACCTCCTAATAACTTGGTCACTACACATGTGTCATAAGTATGGATCATCCCAAACATAAAATCTTGATTCACTCTTTAATTTTTGGACTTGATGTTTCTTTAAATTTGTAGGGATTTCAGAGGAAACTAGGTAGTTAACTAAATCTTCAAACCAAGGATGCATACCTGAGATGGAATAAAGATTCACATTAGGGAAAGTGTCCAGAAGTGGTACCTAGTCCAAGGTGTCATCCTCTAGTGTGTAAGTAAGCCTACTCATGTGGTCTGCCACCAAGTTTTTTGACCCCTTTTTGTCCTTTATCTCAATGTCAAATTCCTGAAGGATCATCCATTGTATTAGCCTGGGCTTTGCATCTAGATTTTTCAAGAGGTACCTCAGAGCTACATGGTCAGAAAAAAAACTAATTTAGAGCCTAATAAATATGAACAGAATTTATCTATAGAAAATATGATAGAAAGAAACTCCTTTTTTGTGGTTGTGTAGTTTGATTGGGTAGAATCTAGTCTTCTCAGTGCATAGGCAGTCACATGTTAACGTCCCTCTACCCTATGAGATAAGACAACTCCAACTGAAAAGTTGGAGGCATCACACATTAGCTCAAAAGGAAGCTCCCATCGTGGGGGTTTTATGATCGGTGGAGTAGTCAGACGCTTCTTTATCTCATCAAACGAAGTCCTGCAAGAATAATCAAACACAAAATCAGAATCATTTTGAAGTAATCATGACATAGTAAGAGCAATATTACTAAAATCTTTGATGAAGCATTGATAAAATCCTGCATGCCCTAGGAAAGATCTAACATCATGCACACATGAAGGATATTTTAAGGATGAAATAATATCTACCTTAGATATATCAACCTCTATCCTATGTTTTGACACTACATGCCCGAAGACAATTCCATGCTCTACCATGAAATGACACTTTTCAAAGTTCAAGACCATATTCTTCTCAATACAATGATTCGACACATTTACCAAACTACTTAGACATTCCTCAAATGAATACCCATACACTATAAAATCATACATGAATACCTCCATGTTGGTCTCAATAAAATCAGGGAAAACAAATACTCACCATGCATCTCTAGAAGGTACTTAGGGCGTTGGAAAGTCCAAATGGCATCTTTCGGTAGGCAAACGTGCTGAATTGACAAGTGAATGTTGTCTTTTCATGATCCTCCAGAGTAATAGGAACCTGAAAATATCTAGAAAATCAATCCAAGAAACAATAATGTGTCTTCCCAGCTAGTCTCTCGAGAATTTGATCAATAAATGGGAGGGGGAAATGGTCCTTGTGGGTGGACTAATTTAGTTTCCTATAATCAATACACACATGTCAACTGTTTTTCACCCTCATTGGAACTAACTCATCTTTCTCATTTTTAACAACTGTAACACCACTTTTCTTAGGCACAACATGAATAGGACTTACCCACTGAGAATTTGAAATGGGAAAGATTATACCTACCTCGAGTAATTTCTCAACTTCTTTTTTAACAACTTCCAGAAGGGTTGGATTGAGTCTCCTTTGGGGCTACCTAACCGGTTTATCCCCATCCTTCAAGAGAATCCTATGCATGAAAATGCAGGGGCTAATACCTAATATTTCATCCAAGTTCCACCTGATTTCCTTAATGTTCTCCCTTAAAATATTCAAAATCTTTTCTTCATGTTCAAAAGGGATATTTTTAGCAATGATAACAAATAATTTTTCACCACTTAACAAGTATGAGTATTTGATATTAGGTGTCAATGGATTGAGTTCCAATATAGGGGGTGATGTATGGATTGACAAATTGAAGGAACTGAAATATGTGCACAATGAACATCAGTATTAGAATATACATCATCAAAATCAGAGAATAAAGCATCAAATCCATCAGCAAACTCAACAACCATGTCATAATCAGAGTTCACATGATCAAAATTAGAATATGATTCCATTTCAAAATCAAATCTGAGAGAGTCTTGTGCATTATAAATAGGTGTAGATGTACTCTTATACATAAAACTAGAACCAATACTTATAATCTCCCTAAGCATAGGACAATCAAATTCCATGAGGTTTTTATTTGGTGGTTCAAAATGGGAGATAACAAATGCAGAATGGTCCTATGAGGGGTACTTCATGGATTCCATAACATTAAATATCACAACTTCATCCCCAAACTCCATGGAAAGTATATGCTCATTGACATTTATAATAGTTTTTGTAGTTTTGAGGAAGGGGCTACCTAAGATAATGGGATCATGAGAACTTACCTGATCATCCTCCATGTTAAGCACGTAGAAATATGCTGGAAATATCATGTCTCTTACCTGGACAAGTACATCCTCGAGAAATCCCACTGGATATGTCGTAGCTCTATTCACCAACTACACCACTACTCTCATGGGATCCAACTCACCAACCTGCAAAGAAGATAATACAGAGTGAGGCATCAAATTTAGGGAAGCACCCAAATCACAAAGTGCATCAGAAAAGTGAAACTCCCCTATTGTGCATCGGATGGTGAATGTCCATGGATCCTTGCACTTTGTTGGCATCGCTAGAGTTGGTGTAATGAGTGCCGAAACATTTCTTCCAAGATTGATCCTCTCATTTCCCTTGAGCCCTCTTCGATTGGTAAAAAGTTCTTTTAAGAATTTTTCATACCTTGGGATTTTCTTGATGGCTTCAAGTAAAGGGATGTTGATCTCCACACGCTTAAATGTATCCAAAACTTCTTTTTGCATTGCCTCCTCAGCCATATTCTTGGTTTGTACAACCCTACTTGGAAAAGGAAGGGGTTTAGGAGGTAAATCATTAATATTTTTTTTACCTTTATCTTTCTCCTTGGGTTTCTCATCAGTCAGTTTTAAATGGGGATTCTCTGGAGTTGGGGTGAATCCCGGTGGAATGGTAGGTGAAGAAATATCAGTTGTTTTATTCTCACTTCTCAATGTGATGGAACTGACATTTCCCTTGGGATTTGTAGTAGGTTGGGAAGTTAGATTTCCTGAGTTCTTACTTACCAGTTCGTGGAGGGTGGTGGCAATCTGGCTCATTTGAGTCTTCAACTCCCTCAGCTCCAAACCTTGACTTTTTAACTCATTCTGTTGATTAAGAACAATTTGATTCAAAAGTTCATCAGTGTTAGAATCTACCTTGGTTAGGGTATTCCATTTTTGTTGGCTTTTTGATGCTTGAGATTAAAATCTCCTATGGGGTTGTTGGAAACCCTACTAGTAAGGTAGAGGCTGCTGGAAGTTTTGTTGAAAAGGAGGCCTTTGTTGTTCTCCAGAGTTATACCTCATGTCTGATTGATCTTTCTACCCTTGGTTGTATGATGGTGCAAAGGAATCAAGCTTCTTTTGGGGATATGGTTTTTTTTGCTGCTGATATGGTCTCCCAAGAAACAATGTTCCACAATCTTCTGTTTCTTGTAGTTGGGGGCAACAGTCAATTGGGTGGCTTGTCTCAGTGAAAATGCCACAAGGCCTTGAAGGAGGGGGTTGAGATTTCTTTTGACCCAAAGCAATCTGTCTCACCATAGTTTTCAATTCTTCCAACTTGGTATCAATCAAATGACTCTCAGGAGAAGAAGGACTTACCTGATGTACTCCTCTAACCTGTGGGGTACCTCGATTGCCAAATTGTTGGGAGTTTTGGGCCATTTTGTTGATCAACTCCAGTGTAGATACTGGTGTATTATCCACCAATGCCCCTCCAGCCACGACATCAACCATACTCCTCTCCATAAGTGTGATTTCTTTATAGAAGTATTGTATGAGGAGTTGCTCATTGATTTGGTGATGTGGACAACTTGCACACAACTTCTTGAATGGCTCCCAGTACTCATAAATTGACTCCCCTTATGCTTTCTTGATCGCCAATATCTCCTTAGGAATAGAAGTGGTCCTTGATGCTGGAAAAAATCTCTACAAGAAAAGATGTTTCAAATCATTCCAACAAGTTACATCTTCAAGTTGTAAATAATACATCCATTCCTTCGCAGCTCCATCAAGTGAAAATGGGAATGCTCTTATTTAGATTTGTTCTTCAGTTACATTTCTTGGTTTTAGGGTTAAGAAAACTACATTAAATTATTTAAGGTGTTTATTGGGATCCTCACCAGAGAGCCCATGAAATTTTGGAAGTAGGTGAATTTATAAGGCCCCGGCCTTAAACATTACTTATTATTAAATTAAATGAATAATTCACATTGAGGATATTTTCAGGTTTAGAGTTTTATAGAATTAGGACATAACTATTACATCTCAAAGATTAAAAAGTAGACACATCTACTCAGCTTCCATTTTTTTCACAAAACAAAAACTCTTGAACACAAGAGTCATGTCTAGTTCCTTGTTTGAGACAGCCTGACATTTCCTTGATCCCATCCTTGACCATATTCATCATTATGTCCTGTGAAAAACATTTCAAAAAAACTTGGGATGAGCATAAAAAGCTCAGTAAGGGTTATAACAATACGGAAAGAAAACATTAGTCTATGTATACATAAGAATCAATGAAATAATACTTTACTCATAAAACATAAGCAATTTAACATACCTCATGAAATCATAAGATTTATGAATAACTCATAGAAATCATAAGACATAAAGGTAACTTGAGGCATTCATAACATTCTCACATAGGGAGTAACCCTCATGGTTACGTTTGGAATACCCATCACAATATATTCCCTAAATCTCTTCGGAGAAACCTTAACTTTTAACTCCTTCGCGTTACCCAATGCATTGGAGAGCTATATCGGGCTCACCCGCCCTTAGTTTATCACGGAACCACCCGTCTTCATAAACAATGCCCAAGAACCATAACATAATCATAACAAATAACTTAATCATAAATGAAAGATAACATTCTCACATTTCAATAACAATATAACATTTTAAGATATAGAAATAATAAATCCATTCTAAAAACCATTTTCAAAACCATTTAGAACATTTAATAAATAGATTTTTGAATCAAAGTGTCCCATACCACTTTGAAGCTTTTAACATTTTAAACCATTAATATCCATATAAATAAATCCTTAAAACTATTTTGAAAACATGTATATTAATGAGAAATATTTATAATAATAAATCATTAAAACATTTAAAATGATATTTTAGTTAAAGGGTTTTTAACAAAATGAGAGACACTTGAATACAGTAATTGAGGAATAACATTTAATCAGAACTTTATAATATCACGAGAATAAAGGGATTCATGATATAATATTCCAAAGGATAATATATACACCATATAATAGTGAATTGGTGCATAACAACAATGAATTCTCAATAGAAATGTAAAATGAGATGAAATCCCCTATAACGAAGGTATCCTTAAATTAAGGATAAATCAATCTCATAATTATGTGTGAAAAATATAAATACACCCAATATAAGTGGATATTAAGTGTAAAACAATAAAAGGTCATTCACATATATTCAAAGGATTACATATTCAATAACTACATGTTAAACCCAAGGAAATCGAAATTGGGTTAAGAAGTTCCCTTCGTAAAATTTGACAGCCTAACGGCGTCACTTTAAAATTCATAAAATTAGTTGATGAGAGAAAAAATGGTATCTCATCACTTGGACATAAAATTTACATCAATAAGGATATAGAAGAACATATTCCAATATAAAAAGATGTAAATTAAAAGACATAACAAAATAAGTCTTTTAAAAAGAGGAGGGTGACAGGTTCCCTCACCGATTTGGGTAACTTTCGAAACGTACACCCCATGAAAGAAGAACTATAAAACATTGACGTAAATACTCATAAACAAAATTATATTACACAAAGAGTAGGATAATGGGAAGTACATACACCACTCAAAGGAAATGGTGGAAAATGTAGCATAAATCCCACAGGAATACAAGTGAGATGAAAAATCCCTTACGAAAACTCGGCAGCCTAACGACACCACATAAAACTTCCAAAAATGGTTTGATGAGATAAAATAGGGTATATCATAATATGAACATAAAAAGTACATAATGAGGAATATAAAATAACATCCCCAAACATATTAAAGATTATCTTAAAAGAAATGACATAAAAGAGAGAGTACTTAAAAAGGAAGAGATAGGTAGGATCCCTTAACTCAAGTCCGACTTGTCTTGTTCGTTTCTTTATATTCATGAATAATAAACTTTGGTCAATTTATAATTTCTTAAGGTCATACTTTAAATATTAGTATTCAGTTAATATCACATATTATAATTTTATAATAATTGGTTAATAATGTGAGTTCATATCAGACGTTTTTGTCGATGTTTGGTACATGAGTCAAAAATGAACTTGTTTGAAAATGATTGTCCATGTATTTATAAGTAAATCATCTCCAGAATATTATTAATGATTTAAATATAATATATATCCCGTACATATTCATTTTATACTATTCCATAACATTTGGAGATAAAAAGAAATGAAATGCACCGTTCATGGAGACGGTAGGCCGTACGTATGCATGAATGCTACTTTCATTTCTTTGTCATATTAATGGAATTAAAAATAATTGAGAGATATATATATATTATAATTACATTATAATATATATGTTTTATAGATCACATAATTTCATTAATTTCATTCTTTATACATTACATGTATTTCATGAACGAGTCACATCACTTAAGGGGGCGGTAGTCCACACTTCCTTGTATGAAATTATCGCATTTGCACAACATGCAAAGCATAAAGGTGTGTTTTAAATATAAAATACATAAGAATATTTAAAACATAAATACCATATATATCATATATAAAATACAATGACATCATAATGTCCACCATGAAAGGTGTTAAGAGAGGATTGAACAATCATCATTTCGTGAGGCAGTAATTTGCCATCCACAGAAACAGTATGTTCTTTAACTATTAGACGGAGGTGTGTGTAAGTGTATCTAGAATACTTCACATAAAAACATCCTAGAATATTAAATATACTGTTTTTGTTACAAAATAAAGGAATAAAAAGAGTTTAGGGTTTTGGAGAAGCAAAATAAAACAAAAGAACACAAGTGAAGACATTACCTTTAAATCGAGTAACTCCTCTTGGTTTGAACCAAAAGGGTTTCTTGAAGAAAATTATGCCAAAGGTGAGGCTTAAATGATGAATATAGGGATATGGAGAGATGAAATTGGCAGGGGTTCGCCAAGACAAAGGCTTGAGAGTTGTGTGTAAGGTGGTAGAGGTGGGGGCCTTTTATAAGAGAAGAGGAGGGGCACTCTTGGAAAGTTATAAAATATTACTTTATTATAAAATGATTTTCGGATTTTAAAGGTCCCAAAAGTATATATTTAGAGTCTTAGGTGATACGGTTTCTAAATACACCCATCCAATAGGTTTGTGACAAGTGTAAGACTTATATTTTACCCTATCTTCTCATTTTATTTAAATCGTTCATTTATGAGGTAATCAATGCATCATCACGGTGTCATAAATAAATTAATTTATATAATGTCTAAAAATTATAAAAAAAATATAATGATGTAGGAAATCTTTTTATCTTTATAATTAATATTTATAGTTAAAAATATTACTTGTATAACCCCATGTAAAAATTGTTTTAGTAAAACAATACATGTTTGTGACATTTTAATTTTAACTTTAAATAAAAAGTTATTAATGTCATTTTCCTACAAAAGTGGCTCCATGGGGTCCCCAAGTTGACACATGGATTTTATTGGTCTGCCATGACACATACAATAAGGTTAGTACATGTTTCAAGGTCATTTCATATTATTAAAACATTATTTTTACCTTAAACTACACTAATTACCTCTAATCGCGATTAAAAACTTAAAAGTTACTATTCACCAAAAATTATTTTAATCCCATTGAACCACATTTTATTTCCTAATGACAACCATGTATGTTGGATTTTTGAAATTCAAAACACAGAGGTGGTAAAATTTCATTTAAACGAAAAATCAGTTTTTTAAGTACCATTTAGTGGTTTCACTATTCATCAAAAATTGAAGTTTTTCAGAAAAATACCAAAACTTCACCCTAAGCTATATTTGATATTCTGAATTCAAAAAATGATGTCTATTTTAAAAAATTAAAAACATATAAGTTACATTAATTAATTTAATAATTAATTCCCGCTGTCAGGACAAATAGCGTGTTTTTATGAAACAATGTGTATCAAAAGATTGACACTAGTTTAAGTCCAATTTCAAAGTGAAATTAATTCCAATGACCACAATTGGATTAAATGGTAAAAATATATTTTAATTGAACTTTAAAACCAATTAAAAATATAATTTAATAATATAAATAAATTATATTAAAAAGAGGTTTTGAATTAAAATACAGCATTATTCACTATTCATTAAAAAATGAACTTTATCGGAAAAATACCAAAAATTTACACAAAGTAAATTTTGATGTCATGATTCTAAAGAAGAGTTTTATTTGGTCCAATAGAATGTATAAGAGTTACCAAGACTATATTTAAAGAGGGTTCTCCATCAAAAGGCGATAGTTCAACCTTTTAGTGAATATTAGAGTATCTATGCCTAAAATTGAATTTTTTTCTTATTTTAAGACTTTATCTTTTATTGGATAAATGTAAAAACATTTAAAAAAACATATATAATCATATTTTAGTTATTTATATTCATTACCACCAATACAACGACTACGTGTTAACTACCATTTAAAAAAAATATTATTATATTACTAGTGTGCAACGTAAGATTTCAAAGAAACTCATTGTTGCGTATCAGGTACGCTATCAAACATAGCAACCCCTTTAAAGTTAAATTAATATTTAATTCACAAATATTAATAAATATGAAAATTCTTTATTCTTTATTTACCTGTGGTGTTACATCCTTCCCCCATTTTGGGAATTGCGTCCTCGCAATTTTAAAATTGGGCTTGGAAACTTCATTGAAAGTCTCACATCAGAACAAGAGTCGGTAAAACAATCACTTTAAAAGAAAGAAATATAAGTAAAGAGGTCACTCGAGTTAACCCATACTAGGATTCCATGTAGGAAAACATGGATATGGAAGAAAAAACAAAGGGTCATGTTCTGAGGGAGAGTGATAGAAAACATGTTTAGGAGAAAGTTAACCACCAGAAAATCACAAACTGGTGATGGGTTAAACGGTATTTGATTCCCCAGTAGGAAAAGTTAACAGACAACATTTTTGTTTTGAAGTTACTTTTCATTGAGTAATTTTTTTATGATCTTAACTAAAACATAAGGAAACATACTTACTTGTCATGTTTACTTTCAACTTGTACTAGATTTCTTACACGAACTCATATTTTCTCCAAAACACGAGTATTTAGGATGACTTGTTCACATTAAGAGAGCTATAATCAACTTCTAGAGAATCACCTAATCCAAAAAATATAACTATATAATTCCCATGTCTTTAGAACTTAACCAAAACTAAAACAAAAAAGGTTAGTATGAGATCAGATAATACCCAAAAAGGATAATCCTTTATAAAAAAAATCTATTCTTAATCTCCAAAATTTGTCAAACAATACCCAAAGTTCAACAAAGACCATTCAATAAACATCTATCCATAAAATTCTTCAAAGTAATCAAAACTAAGAATGAAACACAAATCTCTGAAGGATTTAATCACATAGTCTTCCAAGATAAACCTTAACATTTATCTCCAAATAACATCAGTTACTCTTAAAGTCTCATACTGAGAGGTAATTAACCTAATCACATATCCTCCATAATAGGTTAATAAATTCCATAGATAACCCAAAATCAACTTATTCAAGATTCATAAGATCATATAACTAAAATAATTAGTCAAACTAACCAGGGACTTCACGTATTCTAGTGGTAGGCGATAAATACCAGTCGCACTTTAGTTGTGGGTTCGATTCTCATAGCTTCGTCAGACGCGACAGGTTGTCACACAATCTATGTGTTGTCCTTTTTCCAAAACTACATAATTCTTATAACATTCCCCAAAAAACGATAAAATCTTCAAAATTAACCATAACATAATTTAACCTCAAGTTTATCTCATGTCATTCATATTCCATCATAACATATAGTAACCCATAATTACCTCAAAAGTAATGATCATATAAACCCTAATGGTTACCTTTATAATTATTACCTGAACTTTCACGTCGAGTTGGTTCTCTCGTACATGATGCATTAGAGAACTCACCAAGGTTCAAGTGGTTGATCATGACTCCAGATAGTTGCTTTAGAATAACCACGAGATTTCTCATTGAATCCCACATTTCATCCAGTCTCTTAATCAGAGAACCACCACAGTTTCCTTCAAACCCATTGTCACTTTGGTGCCTGCTAGATCCATCTATTTACTAAAACTAGAAATGTCAGTGTGAGTATATCAACAAAATTATCATGTACTAATGAGGAAGATAAACACTAAGATATACTTACTCATTCACTTTATCTAAAAACTACGACTCTTTCTGAAATCCTAGCCATTATGGTAATGTCACTTATGCTTAAAGAATACCCTAACCTCTAAAGTTATCTAAACCGACCTCTGATACCAACTATAAGGCTCCGGCCTTAAACATTACTTATTATTGAATTAAATGAATAATTCACATTGAGGATCTTTTCAGGTTTAGAGTTTTAGAGAATTAGGACATAACTATTACATCTCAAAGATTACAAATTAGACACATCTACTCATCTTCCATTTTTTTCACAAAACAAAAACTCTTGAACACAAGGGTCATGTCTAGTTCCTTGTTTTAGACAGCCAGACATTTCCTTGATCCCATCCTTGACTCTATTCATCGTTATGTCCTGTGAAAAACATTTCAAAAAAACTTGGAATGAGCATAAAAAGCTCAGTAAGGGATATAACAATACGGAAAGAAAACATTATTCCATGTATACATAAGAATCAATGAAATAATACTTTACTCATAAAACATAAGCAATTTAACATACCTCATGAAATCATAAGATTTACGAATAACTCATAGAAATAATAATACATAAAGGTAACTTGAGGCATTCATAACATTCTTACATAGGGAGTAACCCTCATGGTTATGTTTGGAATACCCATCACAGTATATTCCCTAAATCTCTTCGGAGAAACCTTAATTTTTAACTCCTTCGCGTTACCCAATACATTGGAGAGCTATATCGGGCTCACCCGCCCTTAGTTTATCACGGAACCACCCGTCTTCATAAACAATGCCCAAGAACCATAACATAATCATAGCACATAACTTAAGCATAAATGAAAGATAACATTCCCACATTTCAATAACAATATAACATTTTAAGATATTGAAATAATAAATCCATTCTAAAAACTATTTTCAAAACCATTTAGAACATTTAATAAATAGATTTTTGAATCAAAGTGTCCCATAACACTTTGAAGCTTTTAACATTTTAAAACATTAATATCAATATAAATAAATCCTTAAAAACATTTTGAAAACATGGATATTAATGAGAAATATTTATAAGAATAAATCATTAAAACATTTAAAACTATATTTTAGTTAAAGGGTTTTTAACAAAATGAGAGACACTTGAATACAGTAATTGAGGAATAACATTTAATCATAACTTTATAATATCACGAGAATAAAGGTATTCATGATATAATATTCCAAAGGATATTATATACACCATATAATAGTGAATTGGTGCATAACAACAATGAAGTCTCAATAGAAATGTAAAATGAGATGAAATCCCCTATAACGAAGGTATCCTTAAGTTAAGGATAAATCAATCTCATAATTATGTGTGAAAAATATAAATACACCCAATATAAGTGGATATTAAGTGTAAAAAAATCAAATTTAATTCACACATATTCAAAGGATGACATATTCAATAACTACATGTTGAACCCAAAGAAATCAAAATTGGGTTAAGAAGTTCCCTTCGTAAAATTCGACAGCCTAACCGCGTCACTTTAAAATTCATAAAATTAGTTGATGAGAGATAAAATGGTATATCATCACTTGGACATAAAATTTACATCAATAAGGATATATAATAACATATCTCATCATAAAAAGATGTAAATTAAAAGACATAACAAAATAAGTCTTTTAAAAAGAGGAGGGTGAAAGGTTCCCTTAGCGATTTGGGTAACTTTCGAAACGTACACCCCATGAAAGAAGGACTATACAAAATTGACGTAAATACTCATAAACAAAATTATATTACATATAGAGTATGATAATGGGCATTAAATACAACACTCAAAGGAAATGGTGGAAAATGTAGCATAAATCCCACGGGAATAAAAGTGAGATGAAAAATCCCTTACGAAAACTCAGCAGCCTAACGGCACCACATAAAACTTCCAAAAATGGTTTGATGAGATCAAATAGGGTATCTCATAATATGAACATAAAAAGTACAGAATGAGGAATATAAAAGAACATCCCCAAACATATGAAAGATGAGCTTAAAAGAAATGACATAAAAGAGAGAGTACTTAAAAAGGAAGAGAGAGGTAGGATCCCTTACCTCAAGTCCGACTTGTCTTGTTCGTTTCTTTATATTCCTGAATAATAAACTTTGGTCAATTTATAATTTCTTAAGGTCCTACTTTAAATATTATTATTCAGTTCATATCACATATTATAATTTTATAATAATTGGTTAATAATGTGAGTTCATATTAGACGTTTTTGTCGATGTTTGGTACATGAGTCAAAAATGAACTTGTTTGAAAATGATTGTCCATGTATTTATAAGTAAATCATCTCTAGAATATTATTCATGATTTAAATATCATATATATCCAGTATATATTCATTTTATACTATTCCCTAACATTTGGAGATAAAAAGAAATGAAATGCATCGTTCATGGAGACGGTAGGTCGTACGTACGCATGAACGCTACTTTCATTTCTTTGTCATATTAATGGAATTAAAAATAATTGATAGATATATATATATTATAATTACAGTATAATATATATGTTTTATAGGTCACATAAGTTCATTAATTTCATTCTTTATACATTCCATGTATTGCATGAACGAGTCACATCACTTGAGGGGGTGGTAGTCCACACTTCCTCGTACGAAATTATCGCATTTTCACAACATGAAAAGCATAAAGGTATGTTTTAAATATAAAATACAGAATCATATTGAAAACATAAATACCATATATATCATATATAAAATACAGTGACATCATAATGGTCACCATGAAAGGTGTTAAGAGAATATTGAACAATCATCGTTTCGTGAGGCAGTAATTCGCCATCCACAGAAACAGTATGTTCTTTAACCATTAGATGGAGGTGTGTGTAAGTGTAGCTATAATCCTTTACATAACAACATAATTTTATATTAAAGATACTGTTGTTGTTACAAAATAAAGGAATAAAAAGATTTTAGGTTTTTGGAGAAGCAAAATAAAACAAAAGAACACAAGTGAAGACATTACCTTTAAATCGGGTAACTCCTCTTGGTTTGAACCAAAAGGGTTTCTTGAAGAGAATTCTTCCAAAGTTGAGGCTTCAATGATGAATAGAGGGATGTGTAGAGATGAAATGGTCAGGGGTTCACCAAGACAAAGGCTTGATAGGTGTGTGTAAGGTGGTAGAGTTGGGGTCCTTTTATAAGAGAAGAGGAGGGGCACTCTTGGAAAGTTATAAAATATTACTTTATTATAAAATACTTTTCAAATTTTAAAGGACCCAAAAGTATATATTTCGAGGCTAAGGTGATACGGTTTCGAAATCCACCCATCCAATAGGTTTGTGACAAGTCTAAGACTTATATTTTACCCTATCTTCTCATTTTATTTAAATCGTTCATTTATGAGGTAATCACTGCATCATCACGGTGTCATAAATAAATTAATTTATATAATGTCTAAAAATTATAAAAAAAATTCATGATGTAGGAAATATTTTTATATTTCTAATGAATATTTATAGTTAAAAATATTAATTGTATAACCACATGTAAAAATTGTTTTAGTAAAACAATACATGTTTGTGACATTTTAATTTTAACTTTAAATAAAAATTTATTAATGTCATTTTCCTACCAAAGTGGTTTCATGGGGTACCCAAGTTGACCCATGGATTTTATTGGTCGGCCATGACACATCCAATAATGTTAGGACATGTTTCAAGGTCATTTCATATTATTAAAACATTATTTTTACCTTAAACTACACTAATTACCTCTAATCACGATTAAAAACTTAAAAGTTACTATTCACCAAAAAATTATTTTAATCCCATTGAACCACATTTTACTTCCTAATGACAACCATTTATGTCGGATTTTTGAAATTCAAAATACAGAGGTGGTAAAATTTCATTTAAACGAAAAATCAGTTTTTTAAGTACCACTTAGTGGTTTCACTATTCATCAAAAATTGAAGTTTTTCAGAAAAATACCAAAACTTCACCCTAAGCTATATTTGATATTCTGAATTCAAAAATGATGTATATTTTACAAAATTAAAAACATATAAGTTACATTAATTAATTTAATAATTAATTCCCGCTGTCAGGACAAATAGTGTGTTTTTATGAAACAATATGTATCAAAAGATTGACACTAGTTTAAGTCCAATTTCAAAGTGAAATTAATTCCAATGACCACAATTGGATTAAATGGTAAAAATAAATTATAATTGAACTTTAAAAACAATTAAAAATATAATCTAATCATATAAATAAATTAGATTAAAAAGAGGTTTTGAATTAAAATACAACATTATTCACTATTCAATAAAAAATGAACTTTATCGGAAAAATACCAAAAATTTACACAAAGTAAATTTTGATGTCCTGATTCTAAAGAAGAATTTTATTTGGTCCAATAGAATGTATAAGAGTTACCAAAACTATATTTAAAGAGGGTTCTCCATCAAAAGGCGATAGTTCGGCCTTTTAGTGAATATTAGAGTATCTATGCCTAAAATTGAATTTTTTTCTTATTTTAAGCCTTTATCTTAAATTGGATAAATGTAAAAACATTTAAAAAAACATATATAATCATATTTTAGTTATTTCTATTCATTACCGCCAATAAAATGGCTATGTGTTAACTACCATTTAAAATAATATTATTATATTACTAGTGTGCAACGTAAGATTTCAAAGAAACTCATTGTTGCGTATCGGGTACGCTATCGAACATAGAAACCCCTTTAAAGTTAAATTAATATTTAATTCACAAATATTAATAAATATGAAAATGATTTATTCTTTATTTACCTGGGGTGTTACAGAATTAATCCATATTTCAGTTCAAAGTCTGATTCGAGATTTGGGTATGCAATACAATTTGGTTGATAATTAATATTAGGTGTAGCCAATTATTGAATAGTTCTATTAAGTTAATTTACATTATTTTCAGCCATTTGTTATTGTTTAATGTTGGAATTAGAAGTGTTTCCAATTTCAATGTTCTTGGAGTGGAGAAATTCTCCAACTGTTTGATTGTTGAAACTTCCCGTAGACCGAGAATGTCTGATTCGAGCCCTAAGGCTGCATTCAATCTCAGGGTCAAGATCTAAGAGATCCTCGGGATTAGTTCTTGTAATAAATAAAATAAAAATGAAAATAATAAAATTGGACCATAGTAAAATAAAAATGAGAATTTTGAGTTGATGGTCCAAAAAGAAATAGAAGAAAATAAAAGGAGAAGAAAATAAAAATTCATATTGGGTAAAGAAGGAAGAAAGAAGAGAGGAAGAGAATAAAATGTAAAATAAAATGAATACCTCTAATTGGTTGAAATAATTACTTGCCTCCTCATAAATGGTGACAATTTGAAAGGTGTTATCGTGGGAACCCTCAAATGATTAGTGGTTTTTGGGTACTTAGGTGCAGTAGAGTGGTTAACCAAGGTTACCTCTCAAAGGAGGAAGTAAATTAAAAAAACTTATTAAAGGTATTATAAAAATAAAATAGAATAGAATTAAAACACTACTTGAAAGTATGGGGGGTTTTATAATTTATAAAACTTGAAGAAGTTTGCTGGAAGAAGATTTAATTTTTTTAATTTTGAAATGAAGTTCGATTAAAAAGGCGCAATAAGAAGATTTTTTTAAAAAAATATTTTAAAAGGAGTAATCGATCTAACTATACCTATTAATTTACTTATTAATAATTATCATTTAAATAAATATCCACTTAATTATTATCCCCTAATTTTTTAACCCTCGAACCCTATGAGAGTTAACTCAACCACAAAGATGAAATTACTTAAACCCTAGGCTAGCTTCGGAACACGCAATTGCAGCACCCTGCTTTGATTGTTGTTCTAAGGTTAGATTATGGTCAGTGGTTAATTAGAGAACATATCCATTCTGTAAATGAGGATGAATTTTGTTTATTAATTATATTTCAACAATACAAATTTGTATCGTGTGGTCTTGTATTACTGATTAAGATCGCACTCTCACAATTTACACAAAATCTTGACCTCGCATGTTTTTGTGTTAATTATTAAATTGCTTTATTAGTTTCTTATAATGTAAAAAAATAATTCATGGATCATATTATTTTAATTACAGTAGCTCAATGATTCAAAATAATTAAATTAAGAGGGTAGAAGATAGATTGATCACTAAGAAAACTACTCTTCCATGGGCGGTGTGGTCATCGTGGAGACGTTTTTCCTGAGCAAGGATTGAAAGGTTAAAACCCTATCTCATATCCACTATTGATTCCAACCCAATTAGTAATATTAATAGAATAAGAAAAGGGAAAAAACATAAGATTAATTGAAGAAAAATTCAAGATACAGGCATAAAAGAAAAGAAATACAAAGAGGAAGAAGGAGAGGAGATCCTTTTTGGAAGAGATGTTTGCACAAAGCCTTAATTCTTCCAAGAGTTGTGAGGGTCTCCCAAGAAACAACCTTTCGGCCACACCTTCCCAAATCCTCTACCAGCCCTACCAAAGAGTGAAAACCCCATTTAAATAGAGTTTGTGAGGTCTAGGGTTACATAACGTTTTTAAGTGTGAAATGAAAACTCGGACAAATATTTTATTCTAAGTTTCACCACATAGTTGACCTCAAAAACGTGTGAACTGGATGGCCTTCTAGTAGGATTATTTGTTCCTAATTATTCCTCCGAGCTTCCCTCCAAATTTGGGCTCAATCCAAGTCTGGATGAAGAAGATACGGCTTAAATAGTGAAGTAGTGTCCAATCTGGATAGTTTTGTCCAAGTTTGTCTTCATGGCCCATTTACTCCACTCAAATGCACGATCCAGCTCCCATGTTCTAAATAAAATATGTAGCCCGTTAAGTCAGGAACAGAGTTACAAAATTTTAAGTCAAAATATTTTATATAATAATATTTATCCCTGATATACTACAGTGAATTTTAAAAGGGTAAAACTAGATTTTTCATCAAATTTGCAAATGAATGATCTAATCCCAATTTTTTCATAATTGATCATATTTAGCATAATTTGAAGAAATTATATCACTTATTATCAATAAAATATTCAATAAAATTATATTTTATCAGTATATTTCAAAAAAAATATTTCAAAAAAAATAATATATTGATATATAAATATATAAATATATAATTATATTTATATTGATATAAACATAATATATATTTCTTAAATTTGTTTTAGATAAGTATAAATAACATTTTCACTTAATATATAATATATGTAGTGAAAATGGATTATAAAATATCTTAAAAAATTATTAATAAATAATTTTCTAATTATCATCAACTAATAATCCTTTAATAACAATTTGAAGATAGAAAAAATAAAAAAAAAATTAATAAAAGATGGAAAATAAGTTGAAAATGTAACTCAAACTTTAAATGACCATAACTTTTGATCTGGATATCTGTTTGAGCTCTACAGTATATCAAATTGAATCCTAGGACGAGCTCTACATGCTGGAGACCCAAGGGAACCTTCTGTCACAATTTTCGAGGTCCAGAAAAGGATAGAATGCCTCCAAAACTGATTTTTTAGTCTGAATACCCAAATCTTGTAACATTCGATGGAATTTCAACCTCGTTTAAGGGGGTCTTTTTGCCCTTTTTCAGTGGGTAATGAATTTATTTCAAGGTATTACATTCATATTCATATTATGGATTTGAAATTTTATCATTTTTCATAATTTACTGTTATTTATAATCAAATATATAACAATATATACATATTTTTTATATATTCGCACATAAAAATTTAATTTTATAAATAATTAATTAAACATATTTACATATAAAATATATTTCTCAATATATAAGACTTATCTAAATAAAAAAATAATATCCATTTTATTTAAAATACAAATATATGAATATTTATATACCTATATAATGTGTACGTGTATATATATATATATATATTTGTGTGTGTCTATATTGATAAACTGATATATATTATCTGTATATTCTAAACATATGTATATACATATTAATATATAATATCTGTAAATATATATAAATATGTATAATTATACTTACAGATACACATATAATATATATGTGTGTGTGTGTGTGTGTGTGTGTGTATATTGTATATATGTATTTATTTATTTATAAACACACAAAAAACATATTTTATAAATGTATTTAAAACTGATCTTATAAATATATATTAATATACAAATAAATATATTGATAAAAAATATAAATATATATAAATAAATAGATATAAATATATATTAATATACGAATAAATATATAAATATATAAATATAACTATATATATATATTAATATATAGATATATAAATATTAATATAACTATATATATATTAATATAAATATAAATATATATGTTAATATAAATATATATTAATATACGAGTAAATATAACTATATATATATATAAACAGATATATTATTAAATGAAGAGAAAAGAAATATGGTGGAGTGGTAAAGGTTTAGGTGTGTAGGCAAGCGGTCTTAGGTTCAAATCTAAGGAAAAGCAGGTCGTGCGCGCAGGGGGGAATAAAGCTAGCGCTGTTAAAGGGTGGGCAGGGCACTGTTAAAGGGTGGGTGGGGCTGCTGGGGCGTGCGTGCTGGGGTGGGGGGCACTAGGGCATGTAGGCTGGGGCGGGGGTGTTGTTGAAGGCCCTCCCCGATTTGTAGAAATATTTTTTTTTTATTTTTTATGTTTTATGTTTTTTAACTTTTATCAGTGCTTTTAAAAAAGTTCTGATAAAAGGCTCATTTATTAGCACTTTTTTTTTTGCACCGATAAAAGGGACCCCCTTTTATCAGTGTCTCGATTAACAGCGCTTTTCTAGCACTGTAAATGGACTTTTATAGCGCTAATAAAGGAAATATTTGCAGTAGTGATGCATGATTGATCATACATGGTCATGTAGAGTAGTGTGAGATTAACACTAGTAATCTCACATGAGACCATATCATGATTAATTAATATTATGTTAGGATTGTTCACACTAGATTATTCTGGAACAAGACACTTGGTTAATATAACATAGTGCATGAATTAATATTACACAACTGACATATCATTAGTATTAGAATCCTCATGTATGTGATGTGATGAATTAATCCTATATAGATATTATAGTCCATTGTAAATTTAATCCTATGCATGGTTTTCCCCATTGGTTTGATATCATTCGACTCTCATTTTGGTATTGCATGAGACCTTATCACACTTGGTTTATTCCAATGAAATACATAAAAAGTTAATCCTACTTACCCTGTGTTTGGTATGATTTTAGTAAAAGAAAAGAAATGATTTAATAGTGTATAAAAGAAAAGAAAAGAAAAGAAATTATTGTGATTTCTCTCCTTGTGTTTGGATCAATAACTAAGTAAAAGAAAAGAAATGATTTAGATTTCTCTCCATCTTGTTTGGTGAATCTTTTTAAAATAAAAGAAAAGAAATATTTTGGAAATATGATAAAAATAACCATTATTAAAAAATATAGTTTTCCGATACTTGATTATTCCAAATAAAAAATATTATAGTTCTAAATTGTATCTTCAATTTTTAAATACATATATATATATATATATATTACAAATAAATATATATTTTTATAAATTATTTATATAATTATAAATATATATATATTTATAAATATATTTATTTATATATAATTATATAAATACGCATTCATAAATATATATATTTATAAAATAAATTTCTTATTATATAAATATATATATATTAATATATTAAATATATATTTAAAAATATATTTATATATAAATATTTAATTATAAATACATTTATATTTTTAAAAAATATTTATATAATTATAAATATATATTTATAAATATATTTATATAATCATATATAAAAATATATATATAAATATATATATATATATAAATTAAATTTGAAATTATTACTAGATTATTAATCCAAGTGAGTTCAAATAACATTTTTTAAAAATATTGTTTTCCAGTACTCAATTATTCCAACTAAAAAAATTATAATTTAAAATTGTATCTTTGATTTTTATATCATGTCAATTATATAGAAATTTAATTTTGAAAAATATATTATCAATGATATTTTTTTATTTTTTTATCATTTAAATTATATAAACAATAATTTTGATTTTAATCAATCATTATCTTTCATGTTACCAAAATTAAGTAAACATTAAACTAAGAAAAATTATTAATAAAATTTTTATTTTTTAAAAAAAATGTTTAAACAAAATTGATTTCATATATTCACCAAAATCATTTTCACAATCCATATATTTATTTAGTTGTATAATTATTTATAAATTACATTGAATAAATTATTTATATTCACATAATCAAAATTATTTATATACACATAATTATTTAAAATCAAAATTATTTATACACACATAATCAAAATTATTAATATACACATAATCAAAATTATTAATTCAAGGAAATCAAAATTATTTATATAATTTATTAATTCAAGATAATCAAAAATATTAAGTCAAAATAATTATTAATTCATAATTATTTATAAATTATGTTTATAAATTATATATATAAAATACTAATTCAAGATAATAAAAATTATTTATAATTGTTTTTTATTATTAATTATAAATATTGTCGAAGTTATAAAAATAATTATTTACAAATTACATTTAACCAAATTTATATATTCACATGAAAATACTAATTTTTATTATTAATAATCACAAAACTTATCATTTATGTAAATATTAATTCATGAAAATATTGAATAAGATATAATATTCACATGTGTATAATATAAGCAATTTAAAAAAAAATGGCACACAGGTCTGTTTCCTTCGAAATCACTCCAAAATCGGGGTGATTTGAAACTGGCCATAGGAGAGAAATATTTCTCTCTCTTTCCGCTCCTAATTATCTCTCCTTGTGGCTTCTGTCTCACCAAACGGTGGAAAACAGTTTCTCTCCATTCAAATCATTTCTTTTCCGTCGGTTTCTCCCCTGCCAAACAATCCCTTAAGTCTTGTGCACTAATACTTATTCCTACGAAGCTATGGGTATCATTAAAAATGGTATGAGAAAAAAAATCTTAAATTTAAAGTATAAATTGAATTGTAATGGTTTATAAAATGTTTATAACTCATAATAAAAGGTATTTTGGGGTATTTTTTAATTTATAAAAGTGTTTATAAATCAATTAATTATAAAATGTTTGGAATTAATTAAATATTTTTTTATGAAAATTTTATTAAATGAATATGGATAATATTAAAATCTAATATTCAAATTCCTTTTACAAATTACATGGCATGCCTTGTAATTTGGAAATAAATTTTTTATTTAGAAATTATAAGGGTAATTTATTGAATGTTAATAAATTAAAAAATAATTCATAAATATAAAAAAATTTATATCTCATTATGAATTTTTCATAATTTTAAATTTGAGATAGTTCAAATTAAGGCCTTATTTTGAGAAATTATTTTAAACCATGTAAAAATTATTTTTGACTATTTATATTATCAAAGGCTTAAATAATATTAAATATGTGATATTTAGATTTTTTAAATTATTTACACAATATATTTGGAATATAACATGTTTATATCTCATTTAATATTATATATTTAAACTGAACATCATATAATGATCAATATGAAAGAGTTTATATTGGAAATAAATATAAAATATCTATATTTATTTAAATTATGGAATGTCTATAATGAATACCTAAATTATAAAGTATTTATAATTAGTTTTGTATATAAATTGTTCATAAACTTTTATATCATGTTTAAATATATGAATTTTCCATTTATTTAATTATTTCCTTATTTTTAATTAATGGATAAAATTGTTACATTATGAATTATGTTATATGATTTAGTTTAAAGGTGTTCAAACTACTTCTAGATATTATCATACATGTATATAATGTGTTACATGATAATTATGATAATAGATTTAGTTTTATTCTACCTTGAATCTGACTTATATTGATTTATGAACTTGAATAAAGTAGTTAATTATGATTTATACATATTTGGTATTGGATTTATTATGTAATTGAAATATCTCTTGAGTAAATTATCCTTGGGTAGAGGGACTTTAAGTTATATTGATCACCGGTATGTGTTGATTCATGGGATCAGTGAAATCACTGAGATGGTGGGTGAATCAGTGATTTATTAATTTTATGTTTTTCCATTCAAACATTATTCACCACTTATTAGAGTGAAATTGGTTTGTTGTCTTACTGTACACAAGCACACTCATAAAAGGAACAAGAAATTTATAAGGTTCGCTACTCAATGTGAATAACTAGTCCTTAGCATGATCTAGTAAAACTCGTGATCGTGAAATTCACTAGTAAAATGTTTTTAACCACTGTGAGTAGGGAAAATACTAAGAACTCACATTAAAATCCCCCCAAATATTTGTGTGTATCCTACACTGTTAGTGTATCATGTACTTGTTATAATAAAAATGAATGGGTAAAAAACTGGAGAGTCTTCCACCAATGATGGTTATCATGTTGTTAGTGTGATGAAAACTTCTTCTTATGTTCTTTCACAATAGAAACTCACCACTTAAAATCACATGCACAACACTACATGGAACTATCACTATCTATATATTCATCATGAAAAAGTAATTCATAATATATAAAATGTAGTAGTGACTTATTTTTCCTCCCTCTATCTTTTCTGTGAACTTCATGAAAAATTAATCTAGTTAGTTTCTCCACAAATCACACACCTAATTTTTCTTCCTCTTTGATGAATATTTATATTTTTGAGTTAACACATGAATAATATTTCAGTACATCCATTTTCTTTTTCGATCTCCCAACTATAATAATATAGTTACAGGAATTAAAATTTGAAATCACTTGAAGAATCTAATATCTATATTCAAAAAACCATTGTTTGTCTTCATAACCAATGAAATAACTGCATATAATAACTACCATATAATATTTTCATTATTCCAATTTAAAAATTCAACCAAAATTTCCTCCATGATGCATGAATTTAAATTAATTCATGAATGCATGGTATTTATAGTCACCTGTAAATAAGTGACTTCACCATTTGCGACACAAATGATCTCTTCTTACTTATCCAATATTATCATTCTTCCCCTTCTCTCCATAGTAATTCACATGAATTTAAAACATGTATAATTATATATGTATGTATTCATGAACTTTGTACAATCATGGCTTCCTTCTTTGGTAGTATAGATTTCCCACAAGATCTTCTTTTTCCTTCATAAACCTTGCCTGAATAATGATATAATGGATCATGAATATTTTTTGTATTTAATATCATAACACCTGAAATCTACTAAGTTAATACATTCTTTAAAACTAAATAATTTTAGAAATTCTAACTTTTTAAAACTACAGAACCCTGAAAAATTCTCAAAGTTTCAAATACTTATGTTTCAAAAGGATCATGTTGGATTTTAAAAGACTTACATTCCCAAAGGCTTATGTTAGTCCTCAAAATATTTAATTTAAAAATTATTATATTGGTCTTCAAAAACTCACATTCCAAAGGTTTTATATTATTATTCAAAAAACTTACACTCCCAAAGTCTTATGATGGTCTTTAAAAGATTTATGTTCCAAAAGGCTTATGTTGGTCTTTAAAAAACATACGGTCAAATTCCAAGCTAAATGATGATTACTTTGATTCCTCTTATTATGTTACTACTTGAATGAAAATTTTCATAGTTGTGATATTTATTTTTTATTAAATAAATCCTCACAAAGAATAATTGTGGGGATCAACTATAGTGTTCAAGATACTCTAACAATCAACCGTATGTATAATAAGCTGATTGTATATATCAATTGTGAGGTAGCATTCTACATATCTCTCTAGGTGTCAGATCAACCATAGAAATAGACCATTTTATAGAGATCCAATTGATCAAACATAAAAATACAACCAATCATGTGAATCTATAGCCAGTGGATCTACTATATGTATAACCTTTAGATCTACCTTGTTCATCGTAGTATAGAAATTATAGAATTTCTTCTCTTCAAATCAGGGCCTCCTCAAACCAATTTCAGCCCTCCTCAAACAACTCAAAACCTCTTCCAATATTTTTTAGATAGTTTCTCTATATCAATTAACACCTTCCCTTGATTTCTTTTAATAATAGATTAAAATCATCACATTTGGTTTGAACATGATTTATGTTCTGAAAAATAAAGATAACAAAATAATCACATTCACTACAACATGTACCAATCTATCTTCTCTATATGAAAACCAAAACCTAGAGGAAATTCTTCAATATAAAGACTTGGACTCAAAAATATCCCCCTTTGGATTTTATTTAAATCCATAGAACATAAATCGCTTTCAAACTTATCACACTTATCAATGAATATTCAATAGAACTAAGCCTAGGTGAATAAAATAAGTAAATAAAACAAGAACGTTGAATAATAAAATAATTTTATCCAAAATAAAATAGTGATTTACATTAAAACCTCTTCAAATATAACCACTTTAAACTTCTCATGGAATCTATAGTACACAAATTTCTTTATGCACTTCAAAAACTATTAAAATAGTTCACACATGAAACAAATATTGAAATCGTAGTTTACCCCTTAGAAAAATATATATTTAAATATATGATCACCCATAATAAAAAAAATATCAATGGATTCTTCCTATATAAATATCCCCCCTAAAAAACATGAAGGATATAAATATAAATAAACAATTATGTGGATAATCTCCCTATAAATATTATCTCTCTTTAAAAAACTTCATGGAGATAAATATAAAATAAATATCTATGTTGTCATTTCTTTTTATCTCACTTTAACAATAATATTCAAATATAAAAAGAGAGAGGGGAAATCACACCATACCTTATCCTTGATATGTTTAAGGATAAAAGGATAATATCAACCTCAAATTTTGAAAAGAATCCCTAGACAATGTCTTAGTGAACACATCATATTTTTACATATTTATAGGAACATACTCCAACTTTAATTCATTTCTTTACAAAATCTCCTAAATAAAGTGATATTTAATATCAATGTGCTTACTTATTCATTGTTTAATAGGATTAATAGAAAAAGTGATATCACTTTGATTATCACATCCAAGAATAAGTGGAACCTTCAAAACAACATTTAAATATTCTAATTGTGTCTTCATCTACATTAACTAAGTTATGGAATGAGTTTCATCCATATATTCTACCTAATTAGTTATTAAAGTCATATAAATATGCTTATTAGTGTTCCAAAAAACACACCTATCACCAAGGAAGAATAATCCACCAGATGTGGATCTTATTCCACGAATACATCCTTTCTAATCTGGATCTGTATAACCAAATAAATCTAACTCTCTCATGCAATCATATTTCAACCCAAATTTTTTTTACCCTTTATATACCTGAGAATAATTTTTCTGGATAATAAATGGGATTATTTAGGTTAAATTTGATACCTATAACAAAGAGTGAAAACATATATGAAATATGTACTATAGGATGTAAGGTTTAATAGAATTTTGATTAACTTTGTGAATTCTCCAGGATCACCATCCTTTCTTTTGTACCTATATCACTTAAGTGGTTTTAATGATCACAAACACAAAAATATTTTTATAACCATTTTTTCATGAATTTTAGTGTTTTAATTTTGTACATTTTTTCAAGGAAGTTACCAGACCAAACAGAGGGCTCAAAAGGGATGTGGGGGACATTCTTGAAGTCCTCCACATTCATGTACTAGAAATTACCTAATGGGCCACATTATATGGTCAGTGGTGTTTAGATACAACACTTGTGATGTTCAAGTGACACTAGAATGTTGGTGAGATCTAGATAGATTTTTTTTATCCTAGGTGGCATCAACTAGCCAGTGGAACCCACCTACTATTCAGTGGTATCCAAATATAGAAAATCACTAACCATTTTTTGTGCACCCTGATGCCTTGATTTTCCTCCCAGTACCTCTCTAAGACCATTAGAGGATCTATAACAATTATAAGACCCTTAAATGTTATAGATACACCACCTAGGACCCTTGGATGGTATTGGTTACCTTAAAGATCATTTTAGATCTCAATTGTGTCATTTATAGTCTCTTTCTCTTAATCTATTACTATTGTCTCACGTCCTCCATATCCTTTTCATTATAATTTTTTGTTGGAATGTTATGGGTGGAATTAAAAGTGTTTAAAAAATAAAACTAGTTTTTTTTTATTAGGTTCTCACTACCATTGAGTGTGAGGGGGTTAGTGCACACTTCCATTTAAAGTGTATGGATTGGGTTCTATCCATAACTACTAAAAGGGTAGAGTGTTTCTTACTAGAAAAACTAAAAGGAAAGGATCTTACTTCTTGTAATAAGATTTATTATATGTAGTTGAATCCAAGGGACAACAGTAACTCTCAATAAATGAATAGTAGGATATGTAGGAATCCCATTGTAGATTATTAATGAACTCCTTTATCAAAGTCATGTTCATTATCTTATATATTATATTTTCACTATGATTTAACTATTTTAATTTTAGTTATCAATTTAATTATTTTAATTTCATAGAATTTAGTTTTAATTTCTAATAAATGTTTAAGAGGAAATTCATCCTAACCCCCCACCCCTTCCATCTTTTCCTTGTCCAATAATTAGTATTAGATCTATCCTTGATTTCAAAACCTTAATTGGTTTCAAGGAATGATCATTTAAAGATGGAATCTACCTCAACATCACAAGGTGCTTCAGAGGGACACTAAATGGTTATAAATCCATACTTTGATAGATTTAACTACAATTATTGGAAAACAAGGATTTATAATTTTCTTAGAAGCATACGTTATCTGGTTTTGGAAAATTATAATGCATGGATATAGCCCCACTCAATAAAAAGAATAAAAATGGATCCCTAATTAAATAAAGGCTATTGATATTTATATAAAACCCATGAATTCACTACATTATGGGTTAGATTTAAATGAATTTAATATAATTTCCATGTGTAAAATTGATCATGAAATTTAGAAATTATTATAAGTTATGCATGAGGGTAACAATAGAGTAAAATATATTAGGATTTATATATATCGGAAAGATTTTGAAAACTTCATTGTGCATCATAATGAGTCTATAAATGAAATTTTTACCTTTTTAACTAATATTTACATTATAATTAAGTATTTAAGTTATGTAATTATCATGAAGATGCTTGTGAAAAAGATCTGTGGGTATTACCTAGATATTGGTCACCCAAATTGACACCAATAAAATAATTAAGGGACATCAATAATATGATTTTTAAAGAGAACATTAGGTATCTCATGACCTATGATATTACCATGAAGAGGTATCCATAAAGGAAACCAAATAATTCAATGATAATAAGACCATTTACTTTAAGTAAACTAATGATGAAACATTCATAAGTGATGATAAAATCAATCACTTGTCTAAGAAGCTAAGAAAATTCAAAAATAAAAATAAGTCTTACCATTATGACAAGAAGTATACGAAGCAAATTGAATCATAGGTAAGGTTACACGGTTGTAAGAAAAGGGGTTACATCAAGTCAGAGTCCCCTTAAAGAAAAATAAAGTATAAGAGAAGAATGAAGGGGAAAAGGATTTAAAAGTATCAATAAGGAGTGTAATTAACAACCCTATTTCCTCAAAATCCTTAAGTGATGATAGTTCCAAATGCCTGATGACCCATATTAAGGTAAATTATGAGGTAAACTCACCCAATTCCTATTATTATTCTTAAAATATTCTTGTTCTTATATTCATTTAAATTATGAAGATCTTATATGTGTTATAGATTAATCAAAAGAAGGTTTTTTTGAACTTACCTTGAAATTAACAGATTTTAAAAATAAATACAATCATATTGTTTTTGAAAAAGATTATCTTATCAAAGAAAATGGGAAACTAAAAGAGTAAAATAAAAAGTATAAATATTTTCTATCAGAAAATGATGAAAATCAAGAAATAAGATTCAATTTGTTATTGGAGGAAAATTATGGCTTGAAAAATTAATTAAATGAAGTTAAAAATAAAAGTGTTTTTTATAGGACCAAACCAATGATGAAAATTTATAAAATACAATTAAATAGATTAAGGAATATATTTCCAAGTTCATCTAAGATGAGTAAATTTTTAATTTAATTTTGGGTTCCCAGCAACATGGTAAAGGTACTTATAAGCTTGGTTACTATAATTAATCAAGCACCTCAATAATTACTAAAAATACTAATTTTGGAAAAGGTAGTCCTCAATATAAATTTTACAATTATTGTAAGAAAAATGGTCACTTGATTTATGAGTGTGATTACAAAAATTATCATTATGGTATGCCAAATCTATTCACCTCTATTCAAATATTTTTTCTATAAAATATCACATTTCTTATAAAGAATTATATACTAAGAAAATTTGGGTTCCAAAGTCTTTATTATCTAGCATTTGTTGACCCAAATTTTGGGTAAAACAATTTATAGTATCTTGATTATTTTTTAGGTATAATGTCAAAAGTGAAAAAACAATTACAGTATATCATTTTAACACTATTAAGGGGGAGATAGGTATGAATAACTTGTGACACTTACTTTTTAATAATTATGATCATTATCAATTTTTTTATTTTTCAATTTCTAGTTAAATTCAAAATTTATCTTCAATAAAATTTTTCTTTTACTTCCTTATAATTTTAGTTTTTAAAATCTTTTCAAAATATAATTTTAAATATCATTGTGAAATATTGAAATTTAATTAGATATTTCCAAGAGTTTTCAATTTTTTATTTAAATGGAGTTTTAAATTGGATATTATTTTGTTTTTAAAATGATTTCAAAATTTATATTTTAATGTTTTTTATATTTTCTATTTAAATGTATATAAAAATTCTTTTTTTTAATTTGATAATTTCATATTAAAACCATTTTTATAATCTATTTTAATTTCATTATAAAATATTGAAATTTATTTTTAAACACTCTTTGAAGTAGTAATTAATTTTCAATATTGAATATTATTGTTTCATGGATCCTTGTATTTTTAATTCCTAAATTAAGGGGGAGCCAATGGTTTTCTAAATTTCTAAATGTTCCTAGAGGGAAAACCACTTTTAATAAATCTCTTGAATTCATTGATCTATCATTTAAATCTTAAATTATGTTGATATAATTTATCTTTTTAAAATATTGAAATCATTGATCAATTTATTTAAATCCTGAGATCATTGAACAATTTATATGTTTTATTTAAAACTTAAATTGATTGATTGATCTGTCTCACTACCTTAAGTGTGTTTGTTTGTTTTTTTAACTTTTGAGTTGAATGTTTTTATGGACCCTTATAATTTTAAAAGTATACATCAATTGAGTCAGATCCAACCTTTCTTAATCTAAAATTTTCTAGAGATTTAATTGTTTTAAAATTGGATTTAATATTTTTAAAGTTCAAAGATCTATCTATAAGTAAAAGCCTATGGGTTTGTAGTTTTTTGTTCATAAAATATGTTTTTAAAGTTGGAATATTTTTTGTATTTTAAATTTGATTTTAAGATATGATTTTTTGGTAATATTATATTTATTCCTTTATAATAATTTTATATCTCTTGATATTCATTTGAAATAGTTTGTGGTCTCTTATGGTCTTGATGCTCTAATTGAGGGGGAGTCAAATATCTTTTTATATATAAATCGATTCCTATAGAGATACTCTTTTTAGAATAATTATTAAGTATGTTAATATTTTGAATTTATACTTTTTTTAAAACATTCTTATGTGTTTATGTGCTCTCAAATTTTAAGAAATTTTTTGGAAAGTTTGAACACATCGAATGTGCAGTTTTTTAGTAATATAAATATTTATTAGAAAGATTAAAGTTTTTAAGACTTCAAATTTATTTTTTGTTTTTAACTCTCTTGATTAAAAATTATGTGTTATGAAATTTTCATTTCCATTTTTCATATATTATGCTTGGACCACATCTTATTATGAATTCAATAGCTTTATTTCTCCAAATATTGATTATGAGATTTATGATATTTAAAATGGGGGATAAGGTGATGAAATTAAAGGTATTATTTCTCTAATACTTTGTTTGAACTTGTTTTAGTGGAGAAGATTATGAAATCTAAGGTATGGTTATATTATAGTATCTTAAGATATATTCTCAAATAGTTTCAAATATTTTTCAAATTGTTTTTAATTTTAAGTATTTTCATAGTTAAGGGTTTATATATTAAAATAGAGAGATATTTTTTACATCAAATGAGAATTTATATTGGTTTTATGGGGGAAAGGTAATAGTTTCAAAGTTATCTTTAATTGTTTCAAATCTTTTGAAAATCAACTATTTTTTTAATTAAATTGTACTTGAATTGTGAAAATTTTGTGATTTTGACTTTTTGATAATCATAAAGGTGGATAAGTTTTTGAAATTTAATTATTGATGAAATAATTTTTGAAATAATTATTGAATTTCGTTCCTAAATTACTTTTTTACCATTTAAAATGATTGGTTGAATTTTATTATAGAATATTAAAATTTATTTTTGATACAATAATGAGATTTGCATCATGAATATTTTTATTGATTAATTTCTTAAGTGTTTATGATCATGAAAAAGGGGGGGTTGTTGTGTCTCCCTCTCTTAAGCGGTTTTAATGATAAAAAACACCCAAATGTGTTTATAACTATCTTGTTTCATGAATTTTAGTGTTTCTATTATAGAAATTTTTTCCAGAAATTTATTGGACCAAAAAAAGGATCAAAAGGGATGTGTAGGACTTTCTTTAAGTCCTAAACCTACAGTTAGTAGTATCTACCTAGTGGGACAATATAAATGGACAATAGTTTCTAGATAGAACATAAATTTTGTCTAGGTTACACCAATGAGATGGTGGGAGTTTGATAAAATGGTAGTTCTATCTAGGTGTCATCAGCAAGATGATTCCACCCACTGGATATTCGGTGGTGTTTAGATAGAGAAAAAAACTAATTGTTTATAGTGGACTCTGGAGCCTTGATTAGCCTCCCAACAACTCTCTAAGACTCATAGAGGCTCCAAAACTCTCCTAAGACCCTTTTAGGCTATAAATAAACCTCATCAAACCCTTGGATTTTACTGATTACATTTAAGATCATTTTAGAGCTCCAATGTGTCACTTTTTATCTCTTTCACTTTTTTCTCTTAATATTGTCTCATATACTCCCTATCTTAATTGTTCTAAATTCTTATTAGAGGATTGTGAGTGATCTTAAAAGGGTTTGTATAAGAAACCCTATAATTGTTTCTTTTCATGGGTGCTCACTACCACTGAGTGTGATGGTTTGGGTGCCACTACCATTGAGTGTGAGGTTTTTGTTGCACACTACCATTAAAAGTGTAGGGATTGGGTTTCTATCTATAACCACTAAAAGGATATCAGGTTTATTACTATAGCCACTAAAAATCAAGGTTATTTCTTCTTGTAAATGGGTTTCTTGGATACCATTAAATTTGAGGGGTGGTATGAACTCCCAAGAGATTAAGAGGAGGAGACGTAGGATTCCCATTATTGATTACTGTCAAACTTATTTATTGAAGTATTATTCATTATCTTGTATATTATATTTCTGATGTGTTTTAAATATTTTAATTTTCGTTATCTCTTTAATTATTTTAATCCATATTTACTTGGACAAATACTTTCCTTACTCATATTTTGATAGATTTGTTCCCACATAAATGGGTGTATAAATAGTCTTTAAATATCTTGTTCCAAACCTTTTTAAAATTTTACTAGCATACTTCTCATGAGAAATAAAAATGTGATATTTCTCTTGAGATATTTGTAAGGCTATAAAGTGTCTCATCTTTCCAAGCATGGAAATTTCAAACAATTTATTTATCTCTTTAAAAAAATTCACACACATTTTTTAATCATTTACAGCAAATATGATTTCATCTATATAAACAATAACAAGAATAAATACTTATTGGTCATATTTAATATAGATATTGTTATTCACTCTTCCCTTTATGAAATTAAACTTCTTCAAATAGGTGTCCATCTTAGAATACCAAGATCTTGGGGCTTATTTTAGCCCATATAAATCATTTTTAACTTACAAAAATAATTATCATCTTCTCTAAGAAATAACCCACATGGTTGTTCAATGTAAACCTACTATTCTAACTCACCATTGAGGAAAGAGGACTTGATATCAATTTGGAATATATTGTATTATCTTTATACTACAATATAAAGAAAAATTATAATGGTTTAAATCCATGAAACTGATGCAAGGGTTTCTTCAAGGTTAACTCCTTAAACCTATAAATAGCCTTTTCACATTGATATTGGTTTATTTCTCACCACTTTCCCTTTTTCAATCAACTTGTTTCAGAACACCCACTTTATTCCAATCACATTCATGTCTTTGGGTTTGGGAACTAACTCCCAAGTTTCATTATTCTCAATTTATTCCAATTCATCATTCATAACATCCACCCACCCTTTATTATCCAATGCTTCTTCAAAATATTTAGGTTCAACATGAGAGAACAATAAAGTATGAGATTCTATCTTTAGAGTTATCTTAGTTCATACCTACTGATTTTTATTACTAATGATATTTTGGACCCATACTTTCCTTTCTCAACCATGTATGAGATGTATTAGATTGTTCCTCGCTATTATAAATATCCAAATCAACCTATCAAACCTATAAATATTCAACATTTTCATTTTTGTTGGAAATTTATTTGGGATATTTAATAAAACCAACATCAATTTCACTTATATAACTTACCTCATCATCTACAACATCATTATTTTTATGTTTTAGGAAATATATATATCAATGGTATGAATGATTTTTATAGTATTCTTGTTATAATAATGATATACCCTTCCATTTTAAGGATAACCAAGAAGAATTCCAATAACACCTCTCAGGTCAAATTTAGCCATATTTCTACATTTTATTTTGATGATACAGGGGCTACCCAACACTATAAGATATTTTAAACTTACATTATTTTATAGTACATCTCATATGAATTATTATTAGAATTTTTTCTATAAAAACAAAAAAAATTAACATAAACCATTTCTCCAATAGATTTCTTCTAAAAATATATATAAGTATCATTCTCTATCAACATAATTAGAGTCATCTATACTAAGATTCTATCCTTTTGTGTAGCCACACCATTTTTTTATGTGTGTATGGTGCAGTAATTTCATAAAAAATTCCATGGTTTTTAAGATAAGATTCAATTTTTTTATTAGTGTACACAGAATCATTATCTATCTAGGATTTCTTTGGGCAATAACTACACTCATTTTCAACACTTCCTCTAAAAATCGTGAATATTTTTAGAGCCTCTGATTAATGTTTCATAAACAAAATGCATGTAATGTGAGTAAATTCATCATTAAAATAAATTAAATACTTATATCTATTTGTTTATTACTTTCTCATGGGCCCATAGATTTTAGAATGGATTGGATCCAATGGATGAGATGTGTGAATCTAAACTCTTTTGTGTGATAAATTTGTAATATTCCTCTTCTAACATGTAGAAAAAATCCAATAAATATCTCTATTTCTCTTAGGAACATCAAAAATACTTTATATTTGGGTAATTTTTCTCATATTCCTTTGGCCAATATGACTAATCCTTTTGTGTCATAGTTTAATTTCCTCTTTCATTCCCAAATAGAAAATATTATATATATATATACAACCTAAAATAATTTACTCTTTGTGTAATATACTCTTATCATAACCTTTCCAATGTCAATCCTTTCTACCAATAATCTATATTTCTTGAAAATCACCTTGTTTCATTCATCAAACACTCAATAAGTTATGTTTTATCCCATCAACATAAAGGATGTTTTTGTATTTTAACATTTATTTTACCATAATAGTATAACCAACCACTTTTATCGTGATTAACCCATAATTTACAAAGGTCACAAAGCATTATTTATAATTTTCAAGATAATTTAATAGCTTGAAGTCTCTTATCATATGTGAATAGCACCCATTATCCAATATCAATGGACACTCCTTTGAATCATTAAGTGAAACTTCTAAAACAAGAGCTTTTCATTACCTTTCTTCTATCTATATATCTTGAGACTTATTTTCTTTTGTGGTAAGTAGCATAGTAATACATCCTTTATCAATGTGACCTAACTGATCACATCTTTCACAAACTTCTTCCAATGGTTGAAATCTATTTTCAATATTTAATCTAAATATTTCATATTTTTTTAGAACATATCACCTTTGAGTGGGATGACCCCATATAAAATTTTATCTCCCAATATTTCTAGAATCACCGTGATATTATTAATTGAACCAAAACATCATAATGGTATGCCCAAAGCCACCACATTTCTAGGAGTATCCATAAGAAGCATATTTACCTTTTAAAACTACATGTTTTCCAAATTCATGTCTTTGTCTTTAATGCTTCTTTTGAACATCAATTTTAGATCCTTTTTATGAAATAAAAATTTTCTAAACCTATGAAATTTTACCCTTCTAAATAAAAATATTTTCTAATTTTTTATTGTCACTGGTTGTATCAGTTTTTGAATCAAAGTTCAAATTTCCATAATTTCCATATTTTTGAGACACATGATTTAGCCACAAACTTGGTTATTTTGACCTTCTTCTTCTAAAAGTCTTAAAAAAAACTTTTTAAAATTAATATAATCCTTAGGATATGATTTTTTTTCTTCTCACACTTATTTCTTCTTTGAACATTCTCTAGATTTTTTAATAGAGTTTTGAAAAATGATTCTAGATAGATTCATTTCTTCTTCTAATTTGACCAATTTCAATTGAATGGGATCACAATCCTTCTCTAATTATTTAACTTTTTCTTCCATATTGATACTCAAAGTATTATAATCATCAATAAATTTATTTAGATCATTAATATCCTTAAATATCCTATATTTTTCTTCTTTAGGGATTGATTACATACTATTAGTAAATTGATCGTCTTTCTTTAATTTTTTGTTCTACTTTTAAATCTTTGAAATTTTTGACATATTTTCTCTTAATTCACTCTTCGGAATGAAATCTATTTGAGTTTATTTATATTCTCTTACAGTGTTTTTATTTCTATCACTAATTAAATATTCATCATTAATATTAACAATGAGAATATTTTCACCAACATCATTATCAGTGTCAGCTTCTTCTTCCTTGTCTCTACTTTCACCTTCCTTACACTTTGATAAAAAAAATCCTATTTTTTACTATAAGAAATTATTACCATTTATTATTATAAATAGTTTTTACATGGATTCACTCTTATTTAGGTTCTTCTATATATTTTATCATCTTCATAAATAGCTTCATCTTCTTTTAGTTTTGGGTTGTTTCCTACAAAATGTCTTACAGCCCCAAAATTAAATCATTTGAGTGGTAGCTTCCCTTTATAATTTTCATTTCATATTCTCACATTTATAAAGATAAGAGAAATAATTTTATCAAACTTGAGATTCACATATGAATTCGACTTCATCATCTTCATAAACATTCTTCTTACTTTTCTCAAATTTTGAGTATTTAAATAAAATTTGTTTTCTAGTATTTCCCTTTTTCATGAAACCATCATTTTTCTCATTTCATAAGAAATTGAAATCTTATACAATTCATCAAGAGGAATATCACCTGGATCATTTTATTCCAAAGCATAAACTTTCTCAATAAACTTATCTGGTAATATATGTAAGATATTTTTAATAATATAAAAATCTTCCAAATTCTCACCACATCCTCTAATTATAATAACAACTTAATTATATCTTGTGAATAAACTAACAATAGTCTCATAATAATGTATCCACAAATCTACATACTTCAATCAACAAAACTTTAACTTAGATTGCTTCACTTTACTCTTTCCTTTATAGATATTCTAAATTTTATCCTAGTTGTCTTTTTCAATTTTGATTCCTTTAAATTTCATAAATTCACTCTCTAAAATAAAATATAAAATAGTATTCTTAGTATGACCATAATTTTCCAAATTCCTCTTATCAAATACTATCATAGGAACACCTAAATATAAGGAACAACCCGATTAGTTATTACTTCCAATACATCATAACTAATAGATAAGAGATATAACAATATCATGTTCTTCCAGATATGAAAACCATTCCCATGAAAACATGATAATCTCCTTGATATCAAATGAAATTAAATTATCCATTGAAGAAAATAGAAAATATTAACTTCTTTAATTTGATAGTGGATTCAAAAACCAAATCTTCAAATAGACAATCATAAATGAAGATATCCTAATTTGATACTGATTGTAGAGTCACATGATTAGTGAAATCACTGGGGGTGAATCATTGATTTTTCAATTTTAATTTTTTCCTTTAAAACAACCATTATCACTTATTAGAGTGAAATTGATTTTATTTATAACCACACACAAGAACACATAGACAAGGAACAAGATATTTACAAGGTTCACTATTCAATGTGAGTAACTAGTCTATGGCATGATTTGGTAAAATCTATTATCACACAATACAATAATAAAATCTTGTGAACCACTACAAGTATAGAAAATATTTATAACTCTATTTATAATTATCTTGACTTCTTGTGTATATCCTAAAGCGTTAGTGCTCCTCGCATTTCTTATAATTAAAATAAATGGGTAAACAAATAAATGTATTTCCACCAATGATTTTTATCAAGTTGTTTGTGTGCTAAAAACTTATTCTTATTCTATTCTTACATAGTATAAACTCACCACTTCAAATAAAATGCACAACACTACATGAAACTATCATTTCTTTCATATTCATCATGAGAAAGTTCTTTGAAATATATAAATGGTAGCAACAACTTCTTCTTCCATTATCTATTCTATAAACTTCATGGCTAACTCTCCCATTTGATTTCTTTATAAATCACACACCCAAGATTTCTTCCTCTTTGATGGATATTTATATTTTCAAGTTATCACATGAATAATATTCTATTATATCCATTTTTTCAATCTTAAACTATAATAATATGGTTACAAGAATTAAAATTGGAAATCAACTATAGACTCATATCTACATATTCAAAAAAACATTGCTTTTCTTTATAACTAATAAAATAATTTCATATAATAACTACCACATAATATTGGAACTATTCCTCATTAAAAAATCAAACCTATGTTTCATCCATGATGCATGCATTTAAATTAATTCATGTATGCACTATATTTAGAGTCACCTATAAATATGTGACTTCACCATTCATGAAACAAACCTCACGAGTTCTTATTCCTTCTCCAATATTAAAATTATTCCTCTTATATCTATAATAATTCACACTAATTTAAAACATATATAATTATATATTTATAAATTCATGAACTTAATACAATAGTGTCATCCTTATTTTCTAGTGTAAATCTCCCAACAAGATCTTCTTCTTATTCCTTTATAAATCCTACCTGAATCACGATATAACTGATTGTAAATATTGGTTTCATTTAAGATCAGAACACCTAGAATATATTGAGTTAATAAATTATTCATAACTATATAATTGAGTAAATTCAAGATTTTTTTAAATATAAAACCCTGAAAAATCAGAAATTCTGAAATTCTTATGTTCCAAAAGGATTACATTAGTATTCAAAATACTTTAATTCCAAAACCCTTATGTTGGTATTCAAAAGACTTACATTCCAAAAGTATTGTGTTGGTCTTAAAAAGCATTAAATTCCAAACCAAAAGGCTTATATTGGTCTTCGAAATAATTACATTATAAAAGGCTCGTGTTGGTCTTCAAAAGTATTATGTTCCAAAAAGGATTTTATTGGTCTTTAAAAGTCTTAAATTTAGCATATAAGTCATACAATGATTAATTTGATTAATCTTATCCTATTATTTATTAAATCATGATTTCCAGAATTGTGATATTTTTTCCATTAAATAACTCCTCGTAAATCATCATTATGGGGATCGACCATAGCAGAAAAGATATCATATCAATAAACTATATATATAATCAACTGACCATATAGATTGACCATAAGACAATATTTTACATTTTTTTAAGTATCATACTGACCATATCTAGTGTTCATATTTTAGTGTTGTACCCCAATCCTACAATATGCCTTAAGAGGGGGTGAATTAAGGTGAAAAAACTACTTTCATTTATTTAATTCAAATTGGATATTGTCTTCATGTTAGAAACTTGAATATGATTGTTAATATTAATCAAATAAAAAATTAAGGATCATGAGAATGCTGATTTTACTTGTTTCTCATGTAAAAGGATACTCTATGGAGAACATATCAACAGTGTGTTGATATTTAAAATAATCACTACCTCACTAGTATGTGATTACAACTTTAGGAAAAAATCTCACTACTCGTCCAAGTTACATGAAATCTTCTTCTATTCCACACACTATTTTTAATAAGGGATAAAAATATAGTTGATATATAGGAAAATCTTACAAAATACTTCAGATAAAGAGAAATAACACCAAATAAAAAGGGTGTTCTTCCACAAATCTTTAATACTTCAATTCTAGATCTTCAAGGATATTCACAACAAATTCTTTTTTTAATCCTTATATTTATCATATTTTCTCTTGATCACATTCCTCTAGTTCCGGGTATTCAAGATATCTCTATTTTATTTTATAAGTGATACCTTCTACTTAAAATGGTAGGTTCTTCATATCCAAAAAACATTAATTTAAAATTTAAAATTCAAACAATAGTAACTACTCTACTTATTCTCCTTTAATATTAATATTTTGGTCATCCTCAATTTAATATCAACCATTTAAATTCAAAATGGTAGTTAAGAGATATAATAAAAAGTACCAAACTCACTAGATAAATACAAGTTACTACTACTCTTCAAATTTCCCTGTTTATAAGTATTATGGTGTGGCACTATGCTTTACAATGTAGCCTATAGGTTTTCAATAGTTACTTTCAAAACAGTCTAAAGCCTTATGGTGTAGATTATAACTTGTAGTGTGAAACTCCTAGATTTTAAGGGCCATCAAAACTTGATTACTCAACTAGTAGTGTTGTAAAATTATTTCAAAGTGAAAACTTAATTATCTCACAAAACTCTCCACGGTGTAAATGGACTTTATGACATGGACACCTATAGAAACTAAAAAAAAAAACTCCTAAATTTTATCCAGCATGTTGAATCAAAACCAGTTATGATGTAATCCAATTTTATGGTGTAGATAAATTCATACCATTCATACTATAAAATAGTATGTGACTACGGTGTGGATAGAAAAAAAATTAACCCTTTTGTGGGGGGATTAATTTTTTGCATCATAGAAACACCCACTTCTAAGGCATGAGAAATGGTATGCATCAAATATTTACCCCTTTTTCTCCAAAATTCCAAATTTATCAAACCATTATTAGATACACCAAATACCTTTAAATGACCTTCAACACAACTTCAACACTTATAAACATAAACAAAAAATCCAATCAATAAATACGCACATTTGGTTCCAATACTCTCCCCCTTTGGATTTTGTTGGAAATTAAATCATCCCAAATCACAAGGTTATTTACTTCACTATACCTTTGTTAATAGAATGAAAAGGGTACTGAAACTATCCATTTCTTATATTCCAAACGAATAATTTTTAATAAGTTCTCTTAGACTATATGAGACAAAGATTATTATAGGAAATAAGAGAAAGTATCAAATACTAAAATGTGGTTAATGTTCTTTGACATGAGCCATTTTCTTTACAAAAATACCCCTATATAGTACCCCCCACCCCACCCAGTTATTTTACACCCATTACAACATATGAACTTGTAACATGACAAAAATACCAGATATATCATTAGATTTAATGGGGATATGGGTACCTACAAACATTTTTAGTTATAGAAAATTAGTTGAACTTCAAGGTTTAACCTATGCCTTTCAAATAAATTATCCACTAACCATTTTTTGAATATATCTAATACTTGATATTGATTTACAATTAACTTAAATTTTATGTTTTTCTCTAGTTTCTCCTTTATGAAATGGTACTAGATCTTGATGTGATTCATGTGAGAGTGTTGAATTGGATTTTTAGACAACTTAAAATAACTTTTTTGTCACAATGAATCATCATTGGATTTTTAACTTCTTCACAAATATATTATAATGGTTATTTCATCCAAATAAGTTCTATCCAAGATTTGATTATTGAAACATATTTTGAATCTAATGTTCTTAACAAAATAGAATCCTATTTCTTGTTAAACCAACCAATATAATTATTCCAAATTTAGACAGATACACCACTTGTGGATTTTCTATCCATGATATCACTATCTCAATAAACATTTGAGTATTATAATAAATCCATGTTACTTCCAAATTTAAGCAATAAATCATAATGAAAAGTTCTTTGAACATGCCACATTATTCTTTTCACTTCCATGAGGTTTTCCTTCTTAATAAAACTTTTAACCTTGATACCAAACATGTAGCATAGAAAATATATAGTCTAGTTATAGTAAGGTAGAGTAAACTACCAATGAATCTTCTATATAGAGTTAATTCTAGTGCCTCACTATTATCATGTGAACTGAATTTAGTTCTAAATACAATCGGAGTTAAAACAGGCTTTCACTCCACCATTATAAATTTATTCAAGGCTTCTTTTACATGCTTAATTTTTTAAATGGATGTTTTTAATTCATTTTAATGAACTTGTAACCACATAAAGTATTTAAACTCACCAATAAGTTACATTTAAAACTCCATACTAATTAATTTTTTAAATTTATCAACTAAATTCCACTTGAATCCACTGAATATAATATCATTGATATATACCAATTCCATGAACTACTATTATTTAAAAACTTTTATATAGAGGTTGTGATCAATCCCTCCCTTATTAAACTCCATTTATCTCATAAAATTATCCAACCTTCCATACAAATCACAAGGTGCTTAGTTTAGTCCATAAAATTATTTTCCCAACTAGAAAACTTTAAAATCATCATTAATAAAAACAAATAAAAAAATTATTGGAATATAACAATTCATTCAAGACTCAATTCAGAAATATAGTCTTTACATCCATCAGAAAATCTTTGAACATTATTTGAACATACATTACTGAGAAGAGTATTATAGAATCCATCCTTACAATTAGAGAGAATGTCTCTTCAATTTTAATGTCTTCAACATGAGAATATCCTTCGTAAACCAAACCTTCCCATTTTCATCTAACTTTTTCTTGAACACCCACTTCATACTAATTACATTATAATTTTTAGGTATATCTACAAGATTTGGTTTCTAATTTTTATCAATTTGATCTTTTTATTCATTCATGGATTTATCCCAGGACTCCTCCATTTTATCATCTTCAAATGAAGTATGTTTAATCACATATAATAGATAAGTGTGTTAAACTCTTTTCATTCTTTATGTTTGAGTTAGATCTGATTTGTCTCTAATGATATTGTGTAGATCAACTTCAACCATTATCCTTTTTTAGTGAGTCATAGGTTTACTCACCTCTTTACTTTATGAATCTATGGATTCAACATATGAATTTTTATTAGACTAAACAAATTGAATTTCTTATAAATATGTATTTTTTATTCACTTTATTATATTCTTCCTCAAAAATATAATTTCTATAATTTTCTTTGCCTTTATTCTCAACAAATTTAACATCAACGCTCTCAAAAAAAAATTGATCCTATTATTCAAACATTTTTAAGACTTACTCTTTGTTGAGTATCCTAAGAAGATACCTTAATTCATTACATCTCCATACTTATCCTTGATTAAATTATTTATTTTGGATAAAACAATTTCTTATAAATACTCTTAGATGCATCAAAAACTAATTCCTTCTATGACACACTACATGTGGAATATTTTATACTCTTAGACTAATTAATACTATTTTTTGAGTATATAAAACCACTTAACTATTTTTTTAATAGTAAAGTGAGATGTTACTCTCTATCCAAAACGTTTTTCCATATTATTGACCATGTGATTTCTTATTTCCACAAACCCATTTTATTAAGGGGTTTTCACTAATGAAACTTCATGTTTAATACCATATTTTTTATGGTAATTTTCAACCTCATAAGTTGTGTATTATATTCAATTATCTGATCTCAAAATTTTCATAGTCCTTTCAATTTCATTTCCTACTCTTATTTGAAATCTCTTTATTCAATCCAGCACTTCTATTTTTAAACATATGGATATAGCACATCTCATATAGTTATAGTCATCTAAAAATAGGATGAAATAACTCTCACCATAGGTACATGCCTAACCAATCAAAACATACACATCGGTGTGAATTAAATTATAAAAACCCAATGCTCTCTTATTCTTTAGAGTATATGGATTTTGACTAATTTTCCCCATATGTATGAATCACAAATATTTTCATGATCTCTCTTAAAAATAGAAATATCCACAAATACTTTGAATCTTGACAAGTTATCTATAGTTTTTTATTGAAATGGCCTAGCCTTTAATTACACAACCTATTTTATTCTTCTACTATTAATAAGAAAGTGTTTTATTTGTTATAAATTGGATAAAAAAAATTATTTGTTCTCCAGTTTTTCATCAAAGAACTTACATATTTTTATTTTATCTAGAGAATATTCTTACCATATTTTACCTTCAAACTGGAGTCACAAACTTTATAAATCTTAATAAATTATGTCTTAAATCATCAAAATAAAGTATAACAGTGCTTCTCAACTCATCACCAACCAATCAAGTCTTTCTACTTCCTTTTATTTTCAATGCTCCATCATTTCCAAAATGCATAGCTCCATCAATTCTACCTTTAACATTTTTCAATAAATTAATATTTCCAGCCATATATGATGAATACACACTATCAAAAAACCATGTGATACTATTCTTTGTTGTTTTAAAATAAATTTCCATTAAATTTTCCTTTTCAATATTTCTCCTTTCCTTCCATGAAATTAAATGAATAAGTTGTGGCCATCATTAGTTTCTTCTTATCATTTTAATCATGATCTATAAGGTCAAATTATTATTCTTCAAGAGGCTAAAAAATGTTCTATAAATTAATTGGATTAGATTATCTTATATTCATTTTACTTTGTCTTTAATATAAATATATTCCTCTTATTTATCTTAAAGTAACTACTTTATTTCCAATGTTTGAACAATTAAAATATTAACCACAAAAATAATTGCATACATAAAATGAAGATTTTGTCCCAAATATCCTTTTTTGGATTCCAATGTCTTCTCCTCTTAGATATTTTTTAACTTCACCATAATAGAATATAGTGTGGCTAAGAAAACCACAAAAATAATATTCTATCAATTAACAAATTTTATTGTCATCTCCTCTCTACATATCTCCAAATTTTAAATAATTCATTGATTGTTGATAAGTTCTCATTGGTTGATAATTTTTCCCCTTCAACTACTTCCTTATATTCTTCATGCTTATAGAAATTGTCTTTGATGTTTCACAATAAAAACCAATTCTAGATTTTACCATACTATTTGGCCTCTGAGCATTCATCATTTCTTAAAACATTCATGTACCTCATTTAGTAGTTTCTTTCAAAACTTCATCTGAAAATTTTCCAAACTAAAGATTCTTCTTAGAACCTTATATATTGATTTATGGTTCAATATTATTTCTAAAATAAAAAAATTATTCTTCAAGAGTTTCAATCTTATTAACTTTATTTTGAATAGATACGTTAATATCATCAATAATATTAGAATATTCTTTAAACTTTAACCTATAATTCACAAATCCTTTCGATTTTACATGATTTTTTTCACAAAATTCCACAATTTTATCAAAATAATCAACTTAAACTTTAATTTCATCAACATAGATTTAATTAACCTTTATAAAACTTATAATTTTCATCTTCTTCTTTCTTTGTAAATCGATAACTTAAAGAGATCCTTCTAACTCCACTTAGAGATCAATAACACCTTCTTGTTATCTATCCTCTTCAACATCAGTTTTTAATTTTTCTATAGTTTTCATCATAAAATATTGCAAATATTATATAAATTTATTTTCAACACCTTCAAATAGAAATTCTTCAATATCCCCTTCATCCTTACTTATAAGTACTTTATTATGAAACTTCTTTCCACTATAATTTTCAGAATTTAATTTCTTTCTATTTTAAAACTTCTTATTTTGTTTTGGTGAGAACTCAAACTCATAACCCTCTTTAAAAAAATTATTTAGGAATCTAGTAGTAATATTTCTAATATTTACACAATGAAAACAAGATAAAGGTATCTTGCCTTAAAATATTCCCATGGATATTTTAAACTTCCTTGTAAAGAGTGATAGTAGATCATCAATTATATCATTATAATTTTAAGCAACCTAAAATTCCTTATTCTCAATATATTTGAATGTTATTTCCTTAGATAAATGTTCAAATGAGATTTTTGGATTTACCCTTATCTCGTAAGTAACCAGTTCTCTATGTAAGTAATGAAGAGATAATTTGTCAAGATTCAATTACTCAAGAGGTAATACCTTTGGATTATACATATAAGGTAATCTTATAATGATATTCTTTATAATGTCAAAATATTTTATTTCCTAACCAAGACATTGAATAGAACTAACAACTTCAGTAAGATGATTAAAGGAACCATCTATGTTTTCATTGAAACTCGTATTAAAATAATCAAACCTATTTTATAAGACCAACATCTTTGCATCCTTTACTTGTTATCACCTTCAAAGATATTATAAATTTTATCCCAAATACCTTTGGTTATTGAGAAATACATCACATTCAAATAAATCTAATTATAAAGTGATCCTGATAAAGTATGATGTACCTTAGCATCATCATTCAGTAACCTCTTATCGGATTATATTGTTGACCCTCCTTTGAGATAACTTACTTGTATCTCATAAACTACAGTAGTAAAGACATATATCCTGATATATCTAATGTATTATCTCATTCTATTTTTTTATATTTGATAATTAAATCCATTAAACAATGGAACACCTCTTGCATTAAAAATGTCTAACATGACAATAAAAATTTGTTAATAAATTCAAGAAACAACCTATGGATTTGATACCATTTATTATGTCCCAGTCTCATAGTACACCATAAGATAGGATGAATTAAGGTGGAAAAACTTCATTAATTTATTTAATTAAAATTGGATTCTATCTCTATGTTATAAAATACTACTTGAATCTGATTAGTAATATTTATTAAATGTATAAATGTAAGGATCATGAGCTCTTTGATTTTACTTATTCTCTTATAAAGGGTTACTCTAATGAGAACATATCAATAGTGTGTTGATATGATAAATAATCACTACCTAGTTAGTTTTTTATTATAATTTTAAGAAAAATATCACTTCTAATATAAGGTTCACAACCTCTTCCTCTCTTCCACACACTAATTTTAAATAGGTATAAAGATAAAGTTGATATATAGATCAATCTTACAAAATATTTGTGATAAAGAGAAATGACGCCAAATATTAATGTTTTTATTCCATTATTCTTAAATACTTTAATTACATATCTTCTAGGATATGCACAAAATATTCTTCTTTTAATAATTATATTTAATATATTTCATCTCAATAACACTCCTCTAGTTCTTGATCTTTAAGATTTATTATTTTTATGTTCTGTGTGGTACCTTCTATTATACACTGTGGGTTCTTCTTATCCATAAAAAAATGAATTTCAAATTTTAAATTAAAATAATAATAACTACTCATTTTATTATACTTTAATAATAACATTGGAGTCATATTTTATTTAATCTCATATAATTAAATTTAAAATGGTAGTAAATAGATGTCAGAAAAACTACTAAACTCACTCGATAAATCCAAATTAGCATTGTTGTTCTAACTGTTCAGTTTTTAAGCCTTGCAACATGGCACTATGCTTTATGATATAGCATGTAGGTTTTTAGAGGTTAATTTAAAAGTTGTATAAATCCTTTCATCATGGATTATGACTTTCAGAATGAGACCCCTTGATTTTCTAGGGCCATCAATACTCAATTTCTCAGCTATCTGTAGCATAAAAATCCTTCACGGTGCAAACTACATTGGCTTGCCATACTCTCCATGGCATAAATGGACTTTGTAGTGGGGAAACCTATAAATACTAAAAAATAAAAGAATCATTTATTTTATTTTATTTTTTGAATTCATACCCTTTAGAACATAATATAATTTTGTGGCATAAAATTAATGTTTGACATTCATACTAAGGCGTATTTCATGACTGTGACATGGGAATCATAAAATATTTAGAAGATATTAAAATAATCTTGTCCAGAATATATGAGGTAACCTCATATCCATGGTGAAGATTGAAAAATGTCTAAATGTTCTATGGTGTGATAAATTTTCTACACCATGGAGACACCCCCTTCTGTAGCAAGATCAATAGTCTATGTCATATATTTACCCCTTTTTCTCTATAATTCTAGAATTTTTAAACCATTTTTAGATACACCAAATACCTTTAGAGGACCTTCAATAGGAATTTAACACTTATAGACATTTACAAAAAATCCAGTAAACAAATACATACCTTTGGTTCCAGAACTTATAGAATCAATAAATTGCACATACAAATCTAATCGACCATGAAAAGCCATAATTAGTGGATTTACTACATGTACAACCTTCATATCGATCATGTCTGTCTTAGACTCAAAATTTTAGACATGTTTCTCTTTGAATTAGAACCTCCTAAAACCAAATTCAACCCTCCCCAAATTACTCAAAACCTCTTCTAATATATTATAAATAGTGTCTCTACATCCACTAATAATTATACTTTATTTTCTTTAAGAACAACTTCATTATCATCAAATTTGGTTTAAACATGATTTATGTGTTGACAACAAATGACAACACATGAATCACATCCAATTCAACCTGCACCAATCTTTCTTTTATAAATGAAAACCAAAACCTAGATTAATTTATTCAATTTAAATACTTTGTCTCAATAAATGTGTAGGTATATCCTTTCCCTACATCCATGAAATTATCTTCTTTGGAAGTACACCACATGGAATTGCATTCCAAGGGATTCCCTCCCTTATATAGAAAAGGCATCATGACTGTTGAAGATTCCCCTTATATATTCTATACGTGAGACTTCCCCTAGGCCCATGTGGTACTCGAGAAATGGTACCTACACTGGTGTAAGAACCCGAATCTTCTTCTTAGGTATATTTTCCTTTTTTGGTCATTTTTAAAGAAAAGAGGAATTTCTAGAAATTTTTGAAGTACACATCGTGTACTTTATGAGTACACACCATGTACTCGGTTGCCGCATGAAGCCATGTGATGGTCGTGTAATGGCCACACACATGGCCATGTTGGGGTGACCTAGAGACCTCCTAAAGTGGAGTACAGAAACAGAAAGTACACACCGTGTACTTCCAAAGTACACACCGTGTATTTTCTTTTTTTCTATTAAACATACCGGGGTCGCGTCTAATCGCTAAAAAGGCCTTCTTCTTGACCTAATTTTCCTGATAGAACCTGTATGGTCACGATATTCCTCTGAGACCTCAACCAATCATCCGATCTCCAATTCGACCATCGTCGATTACGTTGGGATCACCTCAGTAAGCTCTTCCTTCTGCTAGATCTTCGTTTCATGATTCATATTCCTTCTCAAGTTATCCTCTGTTGAATGTTTTAGAAGTTTTTGTAGATATACAGTGTTCTTGGGCGATTCAAGGCTTGAGGTTCACGTATAGGAATCCCCCAACACCGAGGTAGGTGGTTTGTGGCTTTCCATTGAAAGTATTTGAGTAATATGTGCAATTTTTTCCAATGCCCTTGAACGGGGTATTGCGAGTTTACCGTTGTAACCCTGTTAATTGTCTTCCATGATTTTATTCTTGAGTAGAGGTTAATTGAATGTGAATAGGGTTGATTTCTATGCATTGGAAGTGTTTTCCCATGCATGTTCTGTTTATGATCATTTGGCCCTGTTTAGCCTGTTAGGCTTCCTAGATGTTTTCCCATGCCTAGTACTATAGGATGGAGTGAATATTTGATCTTAAATTCTTGATATGTTGTAGAATATTTATCCAAGTAGTTATTGAGGTTTACTTTGGCCGTATTGCATTGCTATGCTCGTTTGACTTACACAGGGTCGTGAGAACCTGGTGTAGTAGACTATAAGGGGAATTGACCATGTGAGCTTCCTCAGAGAGTCTTTAACCACTTTTGACTATAAGGGGAATTGACCATGTGAGCTTCCTCAGAGAGTATTTATCACTTTTACTATAAGAGGAATTGACTAAGAGTGCTTCCTCAGAGAGTCTTTGTTATATCCTTGTAATTTGAACCAGAGGGGTAGACTATGTGTGCTTCCCAGAGGGTTGCTTGTGTTGCTGGGTAGGACCAGAGGGGATAGGCTATGAGTACTTCCCAAAGGGTTACCTTTTTGTGTTTTCCTGCTTGATTGGATATTTATTTGTTATATGAAACTGAATTCTTTGAAACTGTAGGATTGGTTACTGTTGAGTACTTCCTTGTTTACTACTTTCTTTTGTTTATTACCTGCCATATATTCACTGACTATTAGACACAGATCTTGTGGTGGTTGCCTAATGGTATTTAGTCTCACAACCTATTTGGTCCATGCTTTTGGGTCCAAATAGATTATATTTTTGCAGTTATAGATAAGTTCAAGCACCCTTCTACTTCAGGCACTTGAGTGCTATAGAGCTGGAGATCATGGGACCAAGATGAGGCTTGCGATGCTGAGGAGTTGTCATCTATCTTTCTTTTGTACTTTGGTTTAGTACTGTTGTATTCCAACATTGTGATTTGTTTGGATTATTTCCTAGACGTATGTATCATGCATCATTCATATATATATATATATGTGTGTGTGCTCCAGTTTATTATTTCTAATCTTTTGCTATTTCCTTTTGTATGGATTGTTACTACTTCCACTATTGTATATTTGTTTTACTTCCACTGTGTTACTCTTCCAATGAGGGCATAGTTTCCCCACTATCACACCCAAGTCCCTCGCTGCTAGTCTGCAACCTCTGGCATTTCGGGAAATGCGCTTGAGGCCATGTGACCAACCGGGTACGGAGCGCCTCTGGGAATCTTTATAAAACGGGACGTTACAAAGTGGTATCAGAGGAATTATTTTTATCTTGACTTACTGTTTGGAGCCTATAGTTAGGGATAGGACAAAAATAGGTAATTTGTAATAAGATATTCCTGGGAGTAGCTAACTCGTGTACAGAGAAAAGCCAATCTACCTCGCTTAATGCAACTTCTATGGTTTGCAATTTTTATAGTTGATTTGATTTCACCTTGAGTGATTCGCATGTTTCATGTTGTTACCATTTATGTTATTGAGGTTCTATTTCTATCACAACCCGATGAGATGAGGGTATTCCATCTCATGCATCTATAGGCACTTTCTAGAAATAACATGTCATGCATTCTTGCCATGCCATTTAGGATGCATTATCGATTGCATGTTTTTGTGATAGGTGTTGTGTTAGATATGCATGTTGTTGTGATAGATGCCTTGATAAAAATTCATGTTGTTTGATAGGGTATTGGATTGTGTAAGGTTTTTTTTTTGAATGAACTCCAAACTTTGGTTCTTGAGGTGTTATGGGCCCTCATGGATCAGAATTTGGTGGATCATTGATCTATTATGCTTTTTTATGACATGTACAAGATGCCATGCTTTGATTTGCGGGGATTATGGGCCCTCACGGATCAGAATTTGGCACTTAAATGATCGTTTCAGTGTTTTTCTGGGCTCTGGAGTAGTTTCTGAGGCTTACTATCTGAAAAAACCCAGAATACACGCTATGTAGTTTTGAATACATGCCATGTGTTCTTTTGTTTAGGAAGAAACTGTTTTTCTTAAGTACACATTGTGTATTCTATGTACAGGCCATATAGTCTCTAACCGTGTCACTGGCTATGTGGGAAAAGATATAGGGTTGGAAAATCCTTTAGTACATGTCGTGTCCATCTAGAACACGACGTGTATTGTATCTAGTTTACCCAGTCGTGTAACAAACAACACGGGTTGGAACAATCTTTGTAGTACATGCCTTGTCCATCTGGAACATTTCGTGTAGTGTGAGCTGTTTGTCCGGTCGTGTCACAAACAACACGGTTCGGTGAAGCTCGTCTAGTACACGTCGTTTCTAGCACGAACATGCCATGTAGTCTTGTTCTAGGAGAACTGTGTAGCTTAGGCGTGTAGAAGGACTCGGGCAGGGGAAGAGGATTTAAGTACATGCCGTGTGTTAGGACAATAGGTCGTGCATGGGGTGTTACATGGCTAGTTGTGGTAGGAGTACACGCCCATGTGAAAGTCTTAAGGGAACACGTCGTGTAGACTTTATACACGTTGTGTAGTCATGTTTTAGCAACTTAAATGCCTTCCTTATTTTTTTCCCTTCTTACCCTTCTAGGTTTCATTCCCTGTTAATCTTGATCTAATGTGTGTGCTTGACTGTGCAGAGTCATGCCACCGAGATTTCCTCCAGTTGTATAGTGATTAGAAATCGGATATGGCTGATCAGGGACTGCCGGAAGATCCTCCAGTTGTGCCATTCTTGGCACCAAAAGTTATACCTGACGCAGGTGCTGATGCATAGTTTAGGGAGGGATTTTTGAAGATAATGCAGACCATCTAGGGAGTGTCGCCTCCTGCCCCATCGATGGAAAAATTGATGCGGGTCTTTCAGTAGAAGCATCCTCCCACTTTCTCAGGGGATGAAGGACCCCAGGCTATAGATTCATGGCTAGAATCCACATTAACGATCTTAGAGCATCTGGAGACACCTCCAGAGAGGAGGGTCAAGCTCGCTACCAACATGCTTCGAGACTCCTCCAAAAGGTGGTGGGATGTGATCTCACAGGCAGGATGCCAGCATAATATGTCTTGGGGTGAGTTTTAGCACATCTTCTATGACTACTTTTATCTAGAGACCTTTAGGGTCGATCAATCCAGAGAGTTCATGAGCCTGGAGCAGGGTACTCTTTCTGTTATGGGGTACTCTTCTCGCTTCACTGAGTTGCAGCACTTTACACCCTTTTTAGGGGGAGATGAGTTGTTCCTTGCATGGAAGTTTGAGGATGATATCAAGCATGATATCTGATCTCGGGTGAAAATCTTCAGGTTTACTTCGATATCTTTTATAGAAAACCAAGCACTGATCACCAAGCACAATATGAGGGATTCGGGAGCTGTGAGCCACGGCGGTTCGGCACCCAGAGTTAGTGCTCTGTCAGATGATAGTAGGAAGTGCCATATAGAGACTACATGAGGAGATTAGAGTAGGCAGGATGCATCTTCTAGTATCCAGGTGGTGTGATACCAGTGCGGGAAGAGTGGGAATATGAGGCCACATTTCCCGAGAGACCCAGTGGAGTGCCGATCTTACAGCAAGAAGGGCCATCTTCAGCATTTCTGTCAGATCTTCTCACCAGCTACTGGTGACAGGGGATCTTCTATGACTCCGCGTTTAGGAGAAGCACCACCAATTACTCCTCAGTCAGGGAACTAGAGTTCTTCTGGTCATTCGGGCTGAGGTGGAGGTCGTGGTTGTGGTAGCCAGTCACCAGGCTTTCAATGACAGCAGGGTGGATCAGTTTAGAGTTGTCAGGCAGGGTCACAGGGTCATGGTGTAGGTCATGATTTTTTGGTGGAGTAGACCCAGCAAGAGCAGGATCCCAGAACTTCTACAGCCCAAGGTAAGATCTTAGTTTCCTCAGTTTTAGCTTCTTCTCTTTTCGATACAGGTGATTCCCATAGCTTTATATTTGTTGCTATTGTGGAGAGCCTTGGACTCTGCATCTTTTCTTCTGCTGATATCTTGATTCTAGACACTCCATTGGGGACTAGAATGGCTAGTGTGCGTCAGTGTAAGGAGTTCCCTCTAGAGGTTGGTGGGTTTCATTTCTTATGGGACCTCTATATCCTAGAGATGATAGACTATGACGTCATTCTCGGGATGGACTAGTTAGTTCCTTTCCAGGATGTTGCCGATTTCTATCACCATAGGGTGGGTTTCACATCACCAGGGGTAGATCTTTTCTTCACAAGGGCAAATGGGATGTCCAGGAGAGCAGAGCAGGACCCGAGGATCATGGGTTTGGAGGAGTTACTTCCCAGATTTCTAGTCTATATCTGGATGAACAGGGGACTTCACAGTTATACTTTCATCCAATGGTGGATCATTTTAGGGATGTCTTTCCAGAGAAATTTTCAGGTTTTCCTCCAGAGTGTGAGGTAGACATTTCTTTTGATCTTGTGTCAGGGGCATCACCAATGTTCATTCCTCCTTATAGGATGGATACACCAGAGTTACAGGAGCTCAAGAAGTAGTTGGAGGAGTTGCATGCAAAGGGTTTCATCCGACCTAGTACTTCTCTATGGGGTTTTCCTTTTCTGTTTGCAAAGAAGGAATATGGTACCCTCAGGCTTTGTGTGGATTATTGGAAGTTGAACTAGTTGACGATCAAGAACCGATATCCCTTGCCGAGGATTGATGATCTCTTTGATCATCTTCGAGGAGCCCGAGTTTTCTCTAAGATTGATTTGAGATCCAGTTACCATCATTTTCACATTAGACCATCAGATATACCTCTTACAGTCTTTTGGAGTAGGTATGGTCTATACGAGTATGTGTTTATGCCATTCGGTCGCATGAATGCGCCTGCAGTCTTCATGGCACTGATGAATCGAGTGTTCCATCTGTACTTGGATTATTTCATGGTAGTCTTCATAGATGATATCTTGGAGTACTCTCACACTTGACACGACCATTCTACCCATCTTGAGATTGTTCTGAGTACACTGAGAGAGCATCAGTTATATTTTACTCTCTCAAAATGCCACTTTTGGATGGACCAGATTCACTTCTTGGGTCATGTTATCTCAGAGATAGAAGTATCAGTATACCCAGATAAAGTGAGAAAAGTAATTTCCTGGGAGCAGATGAAGAATTTCTTTGAGGTGAGGAGTTTTCTAGGGCTGGATGGATACTACAGACGTTTCATACAAGACTTTTTACGCATAGCAGCGCCACTTACGGGCCTGACTAAGAAGGGTGAAAAGTTCTTGTGGTCAGATTCTTGTGAGTCAGTCATTTAGGATTTGAAAGGGAGGTTGACTTCAACACCAATACTAGTATTTCTAGAGCTGGGAAAGGGCTATACTGTATAATGTGATGATTTAGGTATCGGTTTGGGAGTTGTGCTTATGCAGGGGGAAGGGGTCATTGCATTAGGGTCTTGGTAGTTGAGGCCACATGAGAGGAACTACTCAACACACGATCTCAAGTTGGATGATGTTGTTCATGTTTTATGTTTTTGGAGACATTACCTTCTGGTATAGCATTTTGTGGTTTTCACCGACCACAAAAGTCTCAAGTACATCTTCACTCAGCATGATCTGAATTTGAGACAGCGAAGGTGGGTTGAGTACCTTCAGTCCTTTGACTTCGAACTTGATTATATGGATGGGAAAGGTAACACCTCGGCTGATGTGTTGAGCAGGAGGACTCAGATATAGGCAGTTTAGGAGGCCAGTAGTGAGTGGAAGCTTATGGCTCTATTCTCTGAGATGCATTTGGAGGTGCACGACAGACAGGGATAGACGTTTGTTTCTTCTATAGCTCTTACCTCTACTCTTCTTGATCGAGTGCGAATGAGGCAGCTATCAGATTCTGAAGTCCTATTCCTATGGGAAAGTGTGTCAAGAGAGGTCCCTATTCATAGATGGACCATAGGTGAGGATGAGATCTTGCGTTTCCAGGGAAGTGTATGGGTGCTAGCAGACAAACACAAGGATATGATGCAGGACTTTCATTCCTCAGTTTGGGCAATTCATCCTAGTGTCACCAAGATGTATCGTGATCTACACCATCAGTATTGGTGGCCTGGTATGAAAAGTGATGCTGTTGGTTTCGTCATGAAGCGTTTCACCTATCAGTAGGTGAAGGCGGAGCATCAACGACCAGCAGGGCTTTTGCAGCAGTTACCCATTCCTGAGTGGACGTGGAATGATGTCACGATGGATTTCATGACAGGGTTTCCGAGGTCACCTCGAGGGAATGATGAGGTATGGGTTATCATTGAAAGACTCATGAAGGTTTCTCACTTATTTCTGATCAAGGAGACCTTCAGTTTTGATGAGGTGGGATGAGTGTACATTTGGGAGATTATGAGTTTACATGAATTTTTACACTCCATTGTTTTAGACAGAGATGCACGTTTTACCTCTCGGGTCTGTCAGGGGCTTCAGAAGTCTTTGGGTACACAGGTACTTTTGAGTACAGATTACCACCCTCAGACATATGGCCAGTCCGATCGTACGATTTAGGTGATTAAGGATATGCTTCGAGCATTCATCCTGTATTTTGGGGGTACTCGGGAGATGTACTTACCTCTTTTGGAGTTTTCCTAAAACAATAGTTTTCAAGAAACTATTCAGATGGAACCTTATGAGGATTTCTACAATAGGCCATTCCGATCACCCTTATGTTGGCTGGAGGTAGGAGAGGCAGATATGCTGGGACCTCATCTTGTTCAGGAGACCACAGAGTAGATATAGTTGATTCAGAAGAGGATGGCTACCGCACAGTCTTGACATAAATCTTATGTTGATCAGTGGAGACGAACTCTAGAGTTCGAGGTTGGGGATCAAGTTTTCATGTGTGTCACACTGAGGTTGGGGCACAAAAGGATTAAGAGATAGGGTAAGATTTTGTCGAGGTACATCGGGGGAATTTGAGGTGTTATAGAGAGTTGGGTTGGTTGCCTATCGGTTTCAGTTACCTCAGAGGTACCGAGAAATGCATGACGTCTTCTACGTTTCTCATCTTCGACGTTACTTCTCAGACACGTCTCATGTCTTCCAACCCGAGGAGTTTGAGTTGGAAGTGGATGTATCTTTTGAGGAGAATCCTATCAGGATTTTTGATCAAAGTATGAAGGTTCTCTGTGGTCGGTCTATTCCTCTGATACGAGTGCTATGGCAGAATGGGCGAGTACAGGACGAGACCTAAGAGAGGGAGGTTGATGTATGATCACAGTGGCAAGAGATGTTCAAGGTTTCTTATTCTACGTCGCCTTTCTAGGTAAATTCAGGGGCAAATTTCTTTAAGGGGGGAAGTTTGTAAGAACCCGGATCTTCTTCTTATGTATGTTTTCCTTTTCTGGTCATTTTTTAGGATAAGAGGAATTTCTGGAAATTTTTGAAGTACATGTTGTGTACTTTATGAGTACACGTCATGTACTCTATTGCCGCATAAAGCCAAGTTCTGGACGTGTAATGGCCGCACACAAGGCCGTGTGGGGTGACTTGGATACCGCCTAAAGCGGAGTATGGAAATTGAAAGTACACATCGTGAACTTCAAAATTACACACTGTGTATTTTATTTTTTTTCATTAAACGTAACAGGGTCATGTCTAATTGCTAGAAAGGCCTTCTTCTCAGCCTAGTTCGCCCGAGAGAACATGTACGGCCGTGATCTTCCTCTGAGCCCCCGACCGAGCATCCGATATCTGATTTGATTGTCTTCGATTATGTTGGGATCACCTCGATAAGATCTTCCTTCTGCTAAAGATTCGTTTCATGATTCCTCCTCCTTCTCAAGTTATCCTCCGTTGAACGTTTTAGATGTTTTTGTAGATATATGGTGTTCTTGGGCGATTCAAGGCTTGAGGTTTACGTATAGCAATCTCCCAACACTGAGGTAGGTGGTTTGTTTTTTTCCATTGAAAGTCTTTGAGTAATATGTGCAATTTTGTCCAATAACCTTGAACATGGTATTCTGAGTTTACTTTTGTAACCCTTTTAATTTCCTACCATTCTTTTATGATTGAGTAGAGGTTAATTGAATGTGAATAGAGTTGATTGCTATGCTTTGGAAGTGTTTACCCATTCATGTTCTGTTTATGATCGTTTGGTCCTGTTTAGCCTATTAGGCTTCCTTAATGTTTTCCCATGCCTAGTACTATAGGATGGATTGGATATTTGATCTAATATGCTTGATATGTTTTAGACTATTTAGCCAAGTATTTCCTGAGGTTTACTTTGGCCGTATTGCATTTCTATGCTCATTTGACTTACACAAGGCCGTGAGAACCTGGTGTAGTAGACTATGAGGGGAATTGACCATGTGAGCTTCCTCAGAGAGTCTTTAACCACTTTTAACTATAAGGGGAATTGATTGTGTGATCTTCCTCAGAGAGACTTTATCACTTTTACTATAATAGGAATTGACTAAGAGTGATTCCTTAGAGATTCTTTGTTATATCCTTGTAATTTGAACCGTAGGGGTAGACTATGTGTGTTTCCCAGAGGGTTGCTTGTGTTGCTAGGTAGGACCAAAGGGGATAGGCTGTGAGTACTTCCCAGAGGGTTAACTATTTGTGTTTTCCTGTTTGATTGGTTGTTTACTTGTTATATGAAACAGAATGGTTTGAAACTGTAGGATTGGTTACTGCTGAGTACTTCCTTGTTTACTGCTTTCTTTTTTTTATTACCTGCCATATATTAACTGACTGTTAGACACAGATCTTGTGGTGGTTGACTACTAGGATTTAGTCTCACACCCTATTTGGGCCACACTTTTGGGCCCAAACAGATTATATTTCTGCAGGTATAGATAAGGGAAAGCACCCTTCTACTTCAGGAACTTGAGTGATGTGGAGCTGGAGAGCATGGGACCAAGCTGAGGCTTGCGATGCTAAGGAGCTGTTATCTGTCTTTATTTTTTACTTTGGTTTAGTAATGTTGTATTCCAACATTGTGATTTGTTTGGATGCTTTCATATACATATGTATCATGCATCATTCATATATATATGTGTGTGTGTGTTCTCTAGTTTATTATTTCTAGTCTTCTGATGTTTCCTTTTGTATGGATTATTACTGCTTCCGCTATTGTATATCTATTTTACTTCCACTGTCTTACTCTGCCAATGAGGGAATAGTTTCCCCACTATCACACCCAAGGCCCTCGCTACTAGTCGGTAGCCTCTGGAATTCGGGGAAATGTGCTTGAGGCCATGTGACCAACCGGGTATGGATCGCCTCTGGGAGGCTTCCGGAATAGGGACATTTCAACTGGTGCCTTATTCAGGATGGGTTGTGATTCTTGACAAGTAGTAGTGTAGTTAATCCTTATCAAAAAATCCTTCGAGAGCATTGTATAATCCTGGGTATAGTAATATCCCTTTCAGTATTACCCAAGGGGTTTCAAAGATACTTCTTGGCACTCTAATACCATGCACAGGTCCATCCCACCCCTAAAATCATGAGATTGTTTTCTTTGGCATCACACTGCACAGATTTTCATTCTAATGGCATCCCAACCTTATCTTGAAGTTCTAATGACTATTTTAGAGTCCCCTTGTGATATATATTCTACACATGAGACTCCCCCTCTCCCTATGTGAGACTCGGGATGTGAAACCTACACTAATTACTTTTTTAGGATGGGGTGTGATGCCTAGAAAGCAATAGGGTGGTTAGTCTCACTCTCAAAACCCTTGAGGAGTGTTCCACAACCTTGGGTGTAATATCCTAGAGGATCATGCATTATCTAAAAAAATGAGGGTTGTGGATCCAGGATTACTCATGTGGGTATTATTGATTTTTTATAATTCTAAACCTTTACATAAAAGGGTTTTATGTACCTTATACATGGGATGCATTTGAACATGTATAAGTATAACTAGATTTTGATTTGGGTTAGTGACACAAGTTATGAGTTGTGTAAAGAGTTAAATGTAAATATGGTTTGAACGTATTGATTTAGTAGAAGGAATAATATTCTAAAACTAAATCATTATAAGCATGTATTCATAAATTTAATATCATAAGATAATGTGGAGAGATTAAAACCCCTTTAAAATAATACAAAGTGTTATATTCTTTTCAAAGTAAACACATGTTAATACCTTAATCATCCAAATGGGTGGGATCATGCTAAATTTGGATGAACATAGATTATCTTGTGTAAATCATGGTGGAAATAGATAACCACAATAGTTAGGTAACCAAATCCCATTGTGAGATTTGGGTTACACTTAGTTGGGAAACCCTATGAGATAGGATAATAGAGGAATATAGTTGTGCTTATATCTATATGATGGATTTAGTTGAAGGGTTATTTACTCAGCTATCCAATAATCATATCTGATAGGATTGGTATAGTTTCCTACTTAAATAGATAAGTGGTTAAAGGAATACTAAAGTGGACTCATTTCTTAGTAAAATATAGATCTTGTCCCACTAATGGATATGATTAATTTAAATGGGGTTATCAATTTATTGGGATTACATTTAATAAAATTCTTTATTAAATGTATGTAAAACATGATACTCATATATTAAATGTTTTCGTTATAGATAAGTTTCATAATCATCATCAAACTTAATGTTTAAACTAATAATTTTAAAGGATAAGATTAATGTGAGCAACACCTAAGAATGGTAACTTAAGAAAAGTTCTAAAGAATGAGAAATTATATGTGTAAGAGTAATATATAGAACCTCTTGTAGGATCCATAAAAGATCATTGAGAAGGGGTGGATCAGTGATATATTTTTTTGTAATATTATTTCCAAACAACCTTCTCCTCCTGTTAAATTATAGTAATTTTTGTTGTTATCAAACCCAAATACATACCAACACAAAGAAACACGACATATTTACAAGGTTCACCTCTCAATGTGAGAAGGTCTCTCTTTGGTGTCACATGGATTCCTCTAAGATCACATTTCCTGCTAGAATAATCAGGTGGGTATAAGCGAGCATGGTATGGCCTTGAAACTTTCATTTCCATGTCTCTTAACTATACTTCAGTGCATCCTGAACACAAGTGTATTCCACACTTTACCATAATAAATAGTTTTGGTAATAATAGATACATACTCAACTTGAAGGATTATATCAATCTATTGGGTGTGATTATTTCTTCTTTTTCTTTTATTATTACATAGAATAAAAAAATTTATTCAATTTTCATACACAACACTGCATGCAACCATCACCATCTGCAACTCCATAATATGAATGATTATTTGAAACATATTACAACAGCACTTACTTCTCTTCTCTCTTCTATGAAATTCATGGATAACTCTCCTGATCTTATTCAAAATATTCTCAATAATATTATGTAGGTTTATTCATGGGTTCTTCCTATTTATTCTTTTTATCACTATATCAACTTTTTTTCTTTGATAAAATATTTATTCATGGATATTCATGAATAATATTCTCACTCAATATTCTCCTTATTTTCTATTATATTTTATTCATAACTATCATAGAAAATTTTAATTTGAACTCCCTAAATACATAACTCTTTCTCCTCTATGATAATAATATTATCATGTCCTTTTCTTTTCCTGTAATAACCATAAGAAATAATAGATCATAATTGCATGTAAATATACAGTTAATATAATATGGTTATAAAAACATATATCACATCACTAATCTCTCTATGAGATTTATCTTCATATATATTTTCCATGAATTTTATCCTTTTATGGAATCAACCTTCCTCCAGCATGCCTCGTGAGTTTAATTCATAATTTTCAATCCATACAGATTAGCTTTGGCATCAAAAATCATTTTTGGAATCTTTTGGATTAATTTAATGATCATTTGATCAAGTTTAGGTGAAATATAAACCATTTAGATCATCACGTGAAGGCTCTCAACCATCATTTAAATCTTTCTAATAATATAGAAAAATATTATTGTAACTGATCTTCAAAATTTCACAAAGTCCCAATATCATACACCCTAAAATAATATCTTATGTGTGACTAAATTTTCTTACATGAAAAAAATATTTTATTATCTTGAAATATATTATGCATAACATAAATATATTACCCATAACATAAAAATCCTATGTTTAATATAAATATCTTACATGTAATAAGAATATCTTACGTGGTACAATAAATATTGTACATGGCTCAGAAATGACTTACACATAGACCAAGCTTTATAATAATATTCAAAATAACATATGACATTAGGAAAAATGTATTATGGGAAAGAATCAACCATTTTTTTCATGATCTATAATAATATAGATTTAATTCAAATTATTATATATTTTTTCCAAGAACCTTCATATCAATTATAACCACCTTTAAACTTCTAAAAAGCCTTCACTTCACAAAATATGTAAGATTGAGTATAGTTTATGTATTGGAAACAAAATCCAACATAATAACCATACTCACTTAAACCCTTTTCAATATTTATTCCATATAATAATACCATATTCTAAAATAACTTTTTCAATCTCAAATCATAACTCCTTCATCTTGGTCTCCAAAAATATCTCCCAATATTATCTCCTTCTAAAATTCTCCTTAAGAGGAGACTTGGTATCAACATAATACCTTCCTGAGTAACATACTATTGAAGTTTTTCAACATGTGGATATAGATTCTTATGAGATCATAGAAGGATACACTCGAGGTTTCAAAGTAATTTAATGTATGAATTAATAAAGCTTTCAGTTTATATTTAAGTGATGAAGCAAAGAGTTTCTACATAAAATATTTGAATATAAAGGAATATTTAGAGATCATATGGATTTAATAAATGATGTGTATAATTATCTCATTTATCTTATATGATGAGATAAATTATCTACTAACAAAGAGTTTTTATAAAGAATATTAGATCAATACACATGTTTTATGATTCATTGAATTCTATAACATGTTTTGATAAAAAAAGATAAGCGTAAAATTGTTTTATCTTGGATGAAAAGAGTTTATATAGATATTTGTTAAAATATAAATAATTGATATTATACCACCATCAGTGGAATATTTTAAATAATAATATTATTTTCAAGAAAGTGATTCAAATTCATATAATTCCTTATATGATATAGATTAAATAGTTTATTTGTTGAGTATTCAAACTAATAGGAAATAAGTGTTACTCCCTAATACAAAAGAAGTTTTTGTATCTTAGTAATATATTATGAAGATAATGTAATGTCTAAAATTCTAGTGAGAGTATGTATGGACTTAAAGAGGTTTAGAGTTAACAAGTAAAATATTATGAAAATATGAATTCAAATTGTATAAGACTTAATATCCTAAATGGGTTTGTAATGTATTGGTGAAGTAATAATGTAAATAGTTAAATTTTATTTCAATGAGAATTTTGATAGAAAAGTTCCAAAGATAATGATGAAAATTAACTTAGAAATATTTCTAAGTAGAAAACAAAAGTTATTAACATCATAACATTTTATTTTGTGTAGTTAAAGAGTTTGAATATGTTCAAGGAGTTTAAAATTAAGAATATGGTTCCTAAATATTTTCATTATTCAAACTTTATTTCTTCATATATGTTACTCACTAAAGAGTTTAGTGGGGGAGTTTTATCATATGGTCACATAGTGATGTGGTATTCAATCATATATGATATATTATACAGGATCTTATGTATGGTTTTTTTAAGTATTCTTAAATAATTTTAATAATGTAAAATATATAATGTTATACAAAATTAAATATATACATTAACATTCTTTCATTTCGGATGAATACACACACACATACAGATAAATGTATCATGAAGTGAAATGGTAATTGACCTCCCAAAGCATGACTTTGAGTTATCCCTAATAGATTTTCATCGTAGATTATTATAGGTTATGATAAAATGTTAAGGTTAAAATGAGTACGATTATTGTATGGGGATATAGAATATATACATGAGGCACAAAACGAGCTTTGTGTGCTGAATGAACCATAGAGTATGCCACATGAAGTTTTATACACTACATATTTGGTATACTAGGGATGTTTGGTTCATATTTGGAGTCCCCACTACCTGAGGTTTGTGAGATTCCTAGCATGAGAAACTTTATACTTTGATATCTTTATTATGTAAGCCTCAAGGATTAGAAAATCAGGGGTGGTTTGGTATGTTGATGATCATGTAATTTGTTGTAGATTGGCCAAGATGAGATTTGTCCTCTCATATGATGAGTATGAAATTTGATCCCTTGATTAAGATTGAATGGGGAAGTTTATAACCATACCTAGATATTACATACGATGTGGTTGTCTATTCTGGTGAGGGGCATGTCATTTTCTCATTCATAAAGGTGAAAGACATTTGATGTACTCATCAACCCAGTTATTCTACACTAAGAGAATTAAGAATGTTGGAGAAGGTTATATGGGATTGATATTGTAAGGCTCTAACCTAGATGCCACTAAATTGATGCTTCATATTGATGCACCACATTACCTAAAGAATGCCTCCTTGTATGCTAGAGTTTGTCAACTAGTGGTGAGGATCTATGAGGTTAACATGGGGAGACTATGCCCCCATTACCAAAGTGAATAATATAAAAGTAAATAATAAATTTGATACAATATCATAAATAAACATTATAACTAGGGAAAGTTGTTATAAAATTAATGAAACATCGCATATGGTAATAGATTATTGTGTTATACATCCCATATCGGATCCCCTATGGTCGGATCATATAAGAGTAAAACAAAAAAGGAAAAAATGAGACCGAGGCTAACATCCCATTACCAACAGTTCTTGAGTATGGATAAGTCTCATCCTCTAACTCGAGACTAGGAAGCCAAATAATCAAGCATCGTCATTATGCCTTTCCATAAACCTATAACCTATGACTAAGTAGTGAAATATGATCAGGTACATAAGTGTCATAGCAGCCCGAGCAAGGTGTGAGTACAAATCAATTGACCACCACCAATAGTGTCTAATGCAATTCTAGTTTGTAAGTGAAAAGAATAAAGGTGTGCAATAATTGGTGAAGTGGTAATGGTAAGATATAGAAATAAATAAAATTCATTCAAGCCATAAGTCTCAAGGGGACAACCCAGGTTGATACTACCTACTTCGTCCTTTTCCAGTCTTTGAACGTGGTAGAAGTATCATGTATAAATTTTCTTCTAAGGTGCATCACTGAGGAAACCATAATAAAGTAACCTGAGGGAATCCAAATGGATTATATGGGAATTACCTTCCAGTAATTCCTAAAGAAAATAATCCATCTAGTTTGAACTCAAGGAACCTTCCTTAACATTCAGAAGCATGAATCGATTGGAATCCAAGGCTTACACCTGAGGCATTCCACACCAATAATATTGAGATAAATCTAGGGAGTTTATCCTATGACATTCAACAAGGTCACCCATCAAGATTTTATGACAATAATTTGTGGCATTAAATAAGTGAAAACATTACCTAAATCTAAGGGGGATCCACCAAATGGAATTTATGGTAATGAATATAAGTATAATCCACTGGCTCACTTGAGGTATTCCATATCTTTGGACCTCATCGAATCCAATAAAGTCTTCACTCTCAGGATTCACATGAGTCCCTTAGTGGAATCCAAGGCTTGTTCATGTAATTCCACACCAATAAAATTTATAATGAATCCAAGTAACTCCACAAGGCATTAAATACTCACAATCAATTCAAATATTTCCAAACAAGTCATTATTCAAAAAGTTAAACAAAACACAACTCAATAATTCAATACAAGGTCACCACTATAGATCATTTCACATATATAAAATCTTAACACTTTAATCTAAGTTTTTTGTATAATTCAATTCACAATTAATTGAGGATTTATAAGGTCATGACAGCCATTGGGTCCTAGGGGTCATTCTAGGCAACCCACATTTCATAATTTCATTACCTTCCAAAGGAATCACTAAACCACCCAAATTAAATCACCTAGTTCAAAGACATGAGCCTAACTTGCCAATTTAAAATCTTCAACAAAGATCTTCACAAATATAACATGTTTACCTAAGCCTAAGAGAGTTTTTAAGACATCAAAAGGGTAACAAAACAATTAATTTAATTTCTAGGCTAAGCGATCGATAAGACGATGTGACTACACATGCCAACATGAAATACGACAATAATAATTTAAGTAGAAATCACTTAGGACACCTACCTTAACCTTATAAGGACCCACTCATTAAGTATCAGCCTTTGATTCAGTATAAACCAGTAGAAATAATAAAAATATAATAATACCCAGGAAATAGGGTAAAATTCATAAAAACTATGAGAAACTGCATGAAAATGGAAGGAATAAATAAAGGTAAGGTAGAAGTATAGAACTGCCAATAGTTATCCAATTCAATAGATGATGGGTGATACATTGAAGGAATGACATAGATCCTCCTATTTTAAGGAGAAAGAACCCATGGGAGAGGGATCCCATCATGAGCCACTACTAAAGGGGAACTCCCCCACCCCACCCCACCCCACCCCAATTTTAAAATACCCCCAAACCAAAATACCAATTAAAAATTAAAAAAAAAATCTTGGAAGTATCATGGAGTGAAACATTAGGTCACATCATGACCTTTTTAGGTAAGGGTTATCTCCCCTATATCTGACCTTTTTAGGGCATGACACATGTTGTTACACCATGATAGGATACAATTTGTAGTTTTTCCACTATAGTTTCACATGTTATTCCCAAAAATAGCCCTGAGTCACCCCAAAGCACTTTAACCTTCAAAATTGAGTGAAGCGCATTTGTTTTGGAAAATTTTAAAAGGATTCATACACTGGATAAGGTTTGGGGATTTATAATCTCCCCACTTTAAAGAAGTTTTTCCTTGAGCTTCTCTTCTCAAACAAAATCAGATCTCATTGGCCAACAAGACCATCCCCTGGCCTGAATTCCCAACTCTCTCTTTCATGTCTCCACTTGGACACATCTCATGCTAACACAAAACACACTATAGGAATGGACCTTTATTATGGATATTTTCACTTCAATCAACCAAAACAAAGATATTACCCTCCAAGTACATGCTAGCCAAAAGATCAATGACTCAATAAGGACCCCACATGTTGGGTCCTGCTCTTACCCATGAGCCATGACATCAACTACCTTTTGGTTTTCGATCAAAGACACCTCAAATGACACTACCACTATATTTTTTCACATGATTTTCACCATATATCATATGAAGAAATAGATTTTTTCCCCTTGAAACAAGAGATTAAATGGGTTCACTTATTGAACCAAGTCATGGAAGAGGTTCACCCCACCCCACCCCCACAAATCATGTCATGGACTGCTTCAACAGACATCGACCATTTAAAAATCACAAAGAAAGATTTGAAATCTACTATATGAGACTCAGCTCAATATTCATTGAGCTATCATCCTCTAAGAAACACGGGGGTGAACGACACTAAATCAAAGTAGTTCTCCCTAGAACTATCGAATTTCAGGACGCATTCCTTCAACATATTCTCTAAGATTTGAAATGTCTGTTTAGATGGTCATAGTCACTAAGACTGATGTATAAACTAGATACACACCTCTCTCTAGATATGGTCATGCCAAAACTTCACCCAAAACATATCCATTACTCAAAAATTCACCATCCTATGCACTGCAGTGTTGATAATATCAACTAACACCACCATGATTCCCCACACAGTGGAATTCATGAGTACCTAAAACACTAATATCACACCTCAAAGGTCAATTCTACTAGTTCTATGCCAATCCAATTATCACCTAGACATTCCCTCAAAACTCACAGTCTCACTCCCAAGACTATTTATATCATAAGGACTTACTTTATCATTCACATCGATTGGTTTCCACTTAACATAGAAGTATCATAAATCTGGTCTCTCTACCAAGCTATTTTCCCAAATTCACACTTCTGAAATCCACTAAGAACTATTCAAAATGAGTGTCACGCACTCAATTTTTCCATGTTGTGCTACCCACCTTAGGAATTTCTTATTATTGATCTAAAAGCATGATCCTATTTGATATCCATCATCAGCCAACATTTGAATCCACAAGCCCTGCTCATGTCACTTTCATAAGTCCTAAAATAAATATTTTCTCAAACTTTATTAACACTATAGTGTCATAATAACTAAGGATCATACACCCACCACCAAAATGGTGCCTCCCAGCATATAAGTACACATGTCAATACTTCCTAGAATCATACTCTCGATCATCATAACCCATGTATCATACATTAACAAACATAAGGACTAGACATGGTCATTCTACTCAAATTAAAGCACAAAACACAAGACATCAGTCAATGGTTGTTTTGGAATTATAATAACACCGTCTGTGACATCCATCAAAACCTTATCTAGGATGAGGATCGCACCCCAAATATCCTATGGTGCACTCCCCACTGCACAGATTTACTTATAACACCCTTGGAAGCAAACTCAATAGGATTATACATAAACTTGCATGTAATAGTCCTTTCTAGACATGCTCACCCATATAATCTACCCCTGATTCCTTTATTAGAAGTAACTAGGTTTGATCGTTCTAGCACACCTAAATCTTTCATGACATCACCATCACCTCATAGGAGACTTTCTAACTCAAACCAATATATCTAAATAGTCATTCCTAAAATAATCCACAATTTATTGGTCACTTCTCTCTGATAGGAACTCTCTAATCAAAACCACTAGGGTTCCATGACTCTTCACCAAGTAGTTGTAAACCCACACTCATCATAAAACTATCATTATCGAATCGCTCGAGATCTTGTAAGACACGAACGATTCACCATGGACCTGTATGTATCTTAATTCACTAAATTTACAAACCAAATAGACCCCATACATAGTCAACATGAACCACTTCAACCACAAGAAAAAAACATTGGGTGCTCACCCTAGAGACATACGGTTATATCACCTAGGTGGCACCACACCCCCTAAACAGGTACTTACCACCTTGATTTTACTATAACCTAAGGGTCAAATTCTTTCTAGTGACCATTTAGAATCCTCATCTCACAATCCCTTGATTTGTACAATGTCTAGACCCACTTACACGTTGATTCAAGAATCCGACCAAGCCATAACTCACATTATGACCACCTGTCACCTAGGTTTCATTCTAGTATAGAGCATATAACCACTCTCACCACATACCATAACACACCTAAAAACATAGGTCCAAGAATCACACTGATCTCACCCTCACAATATATCATAGAATTCATGACCACTAGCATTCAGAGTTCCACAAACCCCAAAAGATAGGGTAAATCACAATCGTTCACCAACCCTTTTAAGGTTATCATCACCCACAAGGCACCTAATGCCCAAACCAAAAACACATCGCTATAGGTATCTCACCTAAACCTAGCACACACCTAAATTGTATGTCTCCAAGAACTTATCATGCTTCAGTTCCAACCCAAAGCATTTCACCATGCTTTACTAACCCTATAACCTCCCATTTGGGACCATCTCCAACTATGTTTTCTAATTGTGTGGTTGTCCCGATTCATGGTCAAACATAATTTAAATTTTATTAAAACTTGGAATATGGCATAGGGATGATCAAGAAATCTTCCTAGGGAGAATGTGTGGGTTGGATTCTTACTATTCTAAATCACTTATGCTTTTTCTCTTGTTTTCTAAATTTTTAAAATAGCCAGAGTTTTTTGTAGTTTGTTTGATTTTTTTGATTTATGAATTTAAAAAAATGCAGCAAATATAGAAAATATAGGGTGAAAGGGCCGGTCCAATATTATGTCACTAATTACTCTGATTATCAATTTAAATTTTCATTATCCAATTGATAATACACTCGATATCATTCATGCATCATCATCCTCTATAGATATTGAAAAATCATATGTGATTTTATAAATCTCCTAGGCACACATAATTATGCTTCCTACATGGTTTTGTTTGATTAAAAATACATGATCATATAAAATCCATCAAACTCCACCCAATTTCATCATATATTGTTCACGGACTAACTCCCTATATTTAATTAGGCCCGACACAATGATGCACTAGGATCTCAAGTAAGAATTCATTTCAAAATGAAGAATACCATGCTCGATCTGCTACACCACTGCCCAGACTGTCATCATGCTCCTTCTGCGAGTTCTTTCATTCCTTTTCTTCCAACCGCACCTCAGTATGGCTATCCCGAATAGGGATCCTGGGTACGTTGGATTCCCCATCGACAGGGTTTGAAACATAACAAGGATGGGTCTCTAATTGGGGGGGAGATGCACGGGGGTGGGGTTGTAAGAGATCATAGGGGTTCTGTTGTTGCAGCGTTTTCGGTTTTCTTTGGGCGAGGTAATGTGATGCAGGAGGAGGCTCTGGCCATGGTCACAGGGCGGGAAATGTGTAGTCAAAATCAGCTTGAGGTTCAAATGGTGGAGTCTGACTCTTTGCTGCTTTGTAATGCAATGCTTGGAAAGGATAATATCCCTTGGCATATCTTATACACCATTAGAAAATTCAACGCATTTAGGGGTAGAAATATGATGGTGTCTCACACATGGCAGGAGGGGAATATGGTGGCGGATTATCTAGCATCCATGGCTTCCTCAGATCATAGGATATTATATTTCTTTTTCTTGGGTGAGTTTCCTAAGGAGGGGATGAAATTTGTGGCCAATGATGCTATATGTTTTCATTACTTTCGACCACCTTGATGTGTTTTTTGTGTTCTTTTGTACTATGGATTTTATTCCAATAAAAATGGTAGTTTTCAATCAGGATGAGGGAGGAAGAATCAATAGATAAGGAATAAAACCTCAATAATTATTTGTGAAGGTGGAAGATTATCACACTAATCCCAAAAAACTTCTAGTGTATCATTAAAATTTAATAAAAACTTAATAAATAATGAATGAGGATTCGATAAATAGTGAACCTTCCCTGGGAATTCACCTCATTTCAATACTCCATGTTCATGGAGTTTAAGAAATCACATTCACAGTTATGACACATAGGTTGAGAAAATTGTGAATAAATAAGAGGCATAAGAGAATAAAATACACAAGAACAAAAACATAGGGATACATGGATCAAAATGTAGAAGAAAATGGAGAAAGAAAACTACAGCTATGGTCGGTAGATACTAAATTCTTAATCTATGGTCAGTAGGAGATGAATATTTTTCAATGGGAAGAGGGGAAAACATTTATATACATCATCATTATTTTCCCTTGCATTTAGTGTTGAGTAAATATCTTTCATACTTTAATGGGATATTCATGAATTCATGGATGTATTTAATTTATTCGGTTGAGTGATTCTTCTTCCCATGATCACACACGCACAAGTTTGAGAATATTTTGAGCATAATTATTATGATGATTCATGGGTGAAGTGGTAATCAGATGTTGAAGAATCATGTAAGTACTTTCAAAATTATTTTAATTATACATGTTTTGGAAAGTGGGATTGATAATTTGATTATTGGTAGTGGTATCAGTCCTAGATATCACTTATTTCAAAAAAATAACATGCATGTACGAATTTTATAATGGTGGTTGCAATCGATGATTTTATTCATTTTTCTAATTCGATTATCACTATCTGTACACTCTATTGAAGACTCAAATCCGAAAAACTAAATAACATTGAGATCTAGTTGTTTTTAGAATACCCACATAAGGGTGAAATCAATAATAAATATTATTCACCAAACAATAAAATAAATAATTTTTCAGTGGGTTCTGGTTCATTGGATTCCACAAATTTCTCAACTTCACATCATTGTATTGGGTGTTGTCAACTTCATCAATTTCAACCAAGTATATTAAAAAGTGTCATGTATTGGATTATCTCTTTTTAAAATCATATGGTATGGATTCTATAGTGGATCAGGCTCATCTCCTATAAATAGCAGCACAAGGCTATGATTGATCTGATTTGGGTGAGCATGGGGGAATTGGTAGATCTGGAACAGTTAGTTTAAATCAGTGTAGTAGCATGAGTTTTCATCATTGATGGAACCAGATTCATGACTTCATGTCATCAAAGGTTGGTGTTCTCCATCATGATGGATTTTGATTGCTTCAACCGGTGACACTTTATCTTCATTCGTGTTAAGCCTTCATCAACGAGGAAGATTCACAAGCAAAGTGGGTTTGATTTTCATAGGTGGTGCAATGAGGGTGGTGGGTATTCCTTTAAAATATAATAGGGTTTTGGTACATGATATTTGGTTTCAAGCTTCATTTGACAGCACAAAAAGATGACGCGTGAGCTTCTTTTCCGGTGAACTTCATCCTTTACTATGGTGGTAGCCTTCCTTATCGTAGTGGATCTTGGTAGTCTTATTACTCATGGTAGGTTCTAGTGTGACCGCATGGAAGGTTGTATATGAGTCTCATAGTAACTTTGAAATATGAGGCATAGTAATTATGAGGAGTGACTCACGGTAGCTTGAGGATGGATGGGGTGGAGGAGAAGTGGTCATGGAGGGTTGGACATGTGGTAGGTTGGAGGCAAGAGGAGATCACAGTTAGTATACTAACTATGGAGATGTATTTTTTGTTCATGATAGGTATGAGGGAATTCACAATCAATTTAGTGAACATGATAAGGGGGTGCGACAATATGAAATTAGTGCTCACGATCAGTGTAGTGATTATGAAAGTCATAGTCACTTTCAAATTCCTTCATGCGATCAATTGCTAGAAGTGACAATGAAGTGCAGAATGTGGTCACTTAATGGGAAAAGTCACTTAAGTGATTGTTAATCCTTCACGTGGTCACTTTCGGACTTTGAATTTTTTTTCAACCTTCATTTAAAAAAACTAATTCAGCGTAATATTTTTTCAATTAATTTCTAACAACAGTTAAAATCATAATTTAATTATTTTGAACAATTTTATTCCCAATTAATTTCAAATTGATAAAAATTAACCAATTAAATTTGGACTTTTCAAAATCACATTCATATCTAGATTGAAAATTAAAATTCACAATTTATTTTTTGAAAACAATTGGTTGTATTTATTTTTTCAATTAAATCAAAAAATGATTGAAATAATTAAAACTCAATAATAAATCCATTTAAAAATTCGATTCCAAATGAAATATTTACAATTTCAATTCACAATATAAAAAACACAAATCAATTCTAATAAATATATCAATTATTAATTTAATTTCAAATATTAATAGAACATGTAAAAATCATTAATTAATCCATTTAACCAATTAAGTTCCAAATCTATAAAATTATCAAAATTTTGTTAATTACCCCATATTTGAATTAGTAATAGGGGTTATTATCCCTGAAAATTAATTAAAAATTTCAAATATTTCCCCTTACATCACTCCCCCACACTTAAACTATTTCACTCCTAGAAAATTATATCATTGAATTCAAAAATTTTAACTTTATTCAAGTATTTACAAATTTACACAATTCAAAATAGATTTTTTAATAATAAATCAATTTAAATTTAAAAAAAATATTAAATCAATGAAATGAAAAGCTATGCTCTTAGAAAATTTCAAACAATTATGTAAGAAGTGAAGGATAATTTTTTGGTTCTTTCCACAAAAATTTACATCATGCTTTGTATATGTGTTTAATTTCCAAGGAATGAAATTATTCTATTTATAAAAAATCAAACCTTCAAAATTCATCCAAAAACCATTTCGTGACTAACTTCACATGCAGTACACTTAAACTATTCACTCGATAGAATGTATTTATATGGAGATATGATCATACTTAGGAAGTGATTATTTACCATAGTCTTGGTACAATTCTCATCTCTCCACACTGTGAATAATGGAAAATACAATCAATCATGAGGTCTTTGAAAAGGTTTTTTAGTGGATTTGAGGTTGGTGGGAAAGTTTTTAAAAACACATCGACGAAAAGATGAAGGTTTTACTCTTTAAATATAGTGAAGGATCAATCAATTAAAGCATGGAAGAACGCCTCACTCAATTCCCTCTATAAAACATGTGACACACACTACCTAAATGTACTCTTGTGTACACTTAGCATGAGTTATGAAATGAATCTAAATAATGTTTCATCCTAAACTCCTCTTTTTTTAAAAAAATTTCAGGATAAATGAGTTATCATTTTGCGTATAATTAATAGTGATCATGCCCTTTTCTTTGATTAAGATCATGAATCGCTTATATGAGCATAAGTAATGTTTCAAAATAATCCCCTATTTGTTATTTTATTTTTTATTTTTTACATATTTTTTATAGTAAAAGAGGATGATAAAAATACAATGTAAATAAGCTGAGTCATGCCCATTTATCCTCTCCCAAATTCCCTAGAATGATGAGTGACACCTTTCACAGAACCCTTAGTATAAAATTATTCCTATAGAAAAACGCATTAAATCCCATTTCCCCCACACTTAGACTCAAATTAATCACATAATTTTATTCTAGAGTGAGGGAAGGTAAAGTATAATTCGGTTTTTAATGTGAATTAAACTTATAAGTCCATTCATAATTATTTAAGGGATTAACTAGGATCAATGTTCAAGGTAGTTCTCAAAGAAAAATGAGGGGCTTACCAATCAAATGAATCAATCATATTGAAAGTACCTCACAAATTCCAAATATTTGATAGATATTAAACACAATTTATAGTTTATAAAACAAATCTCAAACTTCTCTCAAGAAGTGAGGATACACTAGTAGAAAAAGGTTGCTTCACGTCAGTTTTTTTAAATTTTAATGTCAGTTTTTAACCAATGTTTTTTCCACCGATGTTAATAGTGTAAGTTTCAACATCAATTTTTATAAAATGAAATCAAAAATTAAAATTTTAACCTTTTAATGTTGGTTTTTTGGAAAACTGGCATCAAAAGTATAATTCCATAAGGTTTTTAACGTCAGTTTCTGATAAAAACTAATGTAAAAAAGTCATCATGGAAGGATTTTAATGTCATTTATTCATTATCCAATGTTAAAATTCTTATTTTAACATCATTTCATGGAAAAAATGACGCTAAAAGTCCTCATAGAATAATTTTAATGTTGGATTTTTTCAAGAACCGATGTTAAAAATCATTTTTAACATTGGTTTTTCAAAAAACCAAACTTAAATATGTTCAACAAGTTTTATATAATTTCCCAAGATTCTATTTTACTATTATTTGATCTAAAATAGAGTTACAGATAAAAATTTGTGTCCATTAAAAGTTATATTTCTCTAAGTTTCAATAAATACAACTCATTTCAAAGAAAACATGAGAAACATGAATGAAAATTACAGACACCAAATGAAAAAAAAAACTAAACTTAATGCATCTAAAATATTTTAAAGATTTTAAGAGTTTCTTTCGAATAAATATGTTTTTATCATCATTTCTCTTCTTTATAGGGTAAAACTCATGTGATAATGAAAATGGTGATTGATAATGAATTTTTCACCTTGGTTGGTAAATCTCATGTGAATGTTTTATCTTTGTAACTTGATCGAAATAATAATTCATCATTATAAGGAAAATTAAAAAGATGTTTAGAAATTAAATAAAAAAAATAATAAATAAATTAAATGATTAGAATAAATACCATGTTCTAATCATTGATTAAAGATGCGTTGAAAATTTGATTGAATCGAAGAGGGCAAAAATGTTGAAAGAAAGAGAATATGGATTTATATATAGAAAAAGAAAATATTTTCAGTAGTGTTGTATTAAAATTTAGGAATGGTTGTTAAAAATGAAATGTGCATTGTGAAAAAAAAATTAAATACTGATCTCATGTATTTTAAATTTTACTTTTAACATCGGGTAAATATATAACTGAAGATAAAAACCTTCATGTATTGGGTTTTTTAATGTCAGTTTTTTATAAAAATTACTTTAAAGGATCTACAAAAAACTTTTAATATCGTTCATTCATCAACTGACATTAAAATCCTACTTTTAACGTCATTTCATGAAAAGATGACATTAAAAGTTCTCATAGAAGACTTTTAACGTTGATTTTTTAGGAACCAACATTAAAAGACACTTTTGACTTTGGTTATTAAAAAAATGATGATAAAAATAATTACCAATTTTTATCTCATTTTATAATTTTCGAGTTGACTGGTCCTGAAGCTAAAACAGACATACAGATCAAAAGTTATGGACATCAAAATTTGAATTTCTCTAAAAGAAGTCATAGAGGATTCCAACTCTCTATGACCATAAATTTTGATCTGTAACTCTGTTTTAACTCCACAACTAGTCAAATATAATCTTATGAAATTATCTAGAACATGGTATACATTTTAATGTCAAATTTTTTAAAAACCGACATCAAATTTGACTTTTAACATTGGTTCTTTAAAAAAACTACACTAAAGTCTTCTAAAGTTCAACTTTTGACATCCATAACTTTTGATCCGTAAGTACATTTTAGCTCCATGAACAGTCAAATAGGAAATTAAAAAATGAACTATAACTTGTGAATCATTTTTAACATCAGGGTTTTGAAAAACTGAAGTCAAAAGTGACTTTTTAATGTTAGTTCCTAAAAAACCAACATTAAAAGTCTTCTATGAGGACTTTTAACATTGGTTTTTCATAAACCAACATTAAAAGTAGGTTTTTAACATAAGTTAATAAATAAAAAACATTAAAAGTATTTCATGAGTTATTTTAATATAGATTTTCGGGAACCGATGTTAAAAGTGAGTTTTTAACGTCAGCTCCCAAAAAATCGACGTGAAAAGTTCTCATGGAAGACTTTTAACATCAGTTTTGAAGAACCGGAATTAAAATACCAACATTAAAGACCATTTTTATACTATTTATAAAATAAATATGATGTTAAAGATGGTCCAAAAACCTCTCAATACAGGAATAAAAATTAGGATGGTCACTATTGGTTCTAGATTTCAAATTCCAATCAAAAATCATGAAAATGGTTGAAAATCATAGTTAAAGAAAACAAATACATTTTAGAAATAATTTTATATTTAAAGATTCAATAATAAGATAATGATCATCATAATCACATAGAGTTTAAAAATTGTATTGATTTCCCCAATTCAACTCAAAGAAAGTTTGGAAAGAAACAAAAAAAATTGCCTAATATTTACAAACATTTTTTTACTTTTTTGGTTATATATTTTTTATGTTTTTTATTTATATACATATTATAAAATATTAACTAAAAAGTCATTTAAAAAATACTCTAAATAGTTTTTAATATATTCTCCTACACTTATTCAATGTTTCCATTTAAATTCCAATAGAATACACTAAATTATAGTGAAAAGAATAGACACAACTTGGGGTTATTTGTCCAACAGGTTGAGGTAAGCTCTCCCCTAGGTGTGTTGTGGATAGCTTTGATATAGTTTCCTATGTTATGTACACTTAGGTAAAACCTATATAAAAACAAAATTAAATAAATTAAAATTTAAAAAATGAAAATGGAAAAATAAAAATAAGGGAGTAGATTCTTTGGTTTAACCCCCCAAGTGGTGCTTCTGTTTATGTTGTTTGTATCCAAATGATAATGGGATTATCCCTGATCTATTGGTGAATTATGATTATATGGTAAGAACCAACACATGTTCCTTCTTACAAAGTTATTCAGCACCACTTCTTCCTAGAGGTCCCCTTGAATAGATTTATTCTTTTCCACCCCTTGAGTAGTGTGATTTACTTCATTAAATTGGGGTGGCAGAATCAAAATTAGGGCCTCCTATTCTATTACATCCAACTCAATGGATTCTTTCACCAATGTATCCTCCATGAATTATACTTAATAATATTCTAAAGTATATTAAATAAATAATTTAATATTAATGAAATTAAAATAAGTTAAATCATGTCAAAATTACCCCCTTCATAGGAAACAACTTATGTTTCTTCATGAGAGTACACTAGTAATTCTTCTTCCACTATTGAGATTCCCTCTATATGATTTTCTAGGTACTTTCAAGGGGGATATTATTCTTATGTAATGAGGGACTCCAGAAATATAGTTGGATCTTCAAGATTAATACACATTAGTCAATGATAAAGTTCAACTTACATGAAATTAATATAAAAAGAGTTATAATCAAATTTATATCTATCCCAAGAATACTCCAACACTGATGAATCTTTACCATAAAAATAAAGGGGTTAGGTTCCATTTTAATTTGAGAATAATTAAAAAAATGAGATCTTAAAGTTAGGGTATCCCCCTTAAGTTTTTTAGCTGATATTTCTTATTACTTCATGAGTGCCTCAGGTATCACTTAAAAATTATGGAGTAGAGTGGGATCCTTCAGAAATTATACCAATAGTATGTATTCTCTTAATGTTTTGGGTTTTGGTTCATGATCCTTGGTTACTCCCCTTTTAGTATTGGTTCTATAAGAATTCAATAAGGTATGTTCATATACATCCATCATTTCATAAAAATGGTTAATTATAACACTTCCATCAATTTGTTTAATCAGAATTAGGTGTCCTTCCATTTTTATGACACTGAGTAAATATCCTTTTTTGTTTTTTGTTTTTTTAAATTTAAAAAGCATAAAAATATTTACACAATGAAAAATAATGAAGCTTTGACCTTACTCTCCGACAATGGAACTATGTTTATCTTGCAGTTGTCACGGGTTGTGGTCAAATAGAATTTATATTTTATTAAAACTTGTAATGTAGTATAGGGATAGCTAAGATCAATTCCCAAGGAGCATGTGTGGGTCCGAGTCTCACTATTCTAAATCAATTATGTATTTTTCTTTTGTATTCTTAATTTTTTAAAAAGTTAGAGTTTTTTTTGTTTTTTTTTGTTTTTTTTATTTATGAATTTAAAAAAATGAAGCAAATGCAATAAAGGAAAGGTAAAATGGTCGGTCCAATATTAGGTTACTAATTACTCTCACTGTCCATTTATAATTTCATCATCCAATTGATAATTCAATCAATATAATTTATGCATCACCATCCTCTACTGAGATTGAGAAATCCTATACACTTTTGAAAATAACCTAGGCATGCAAAATTATGCTTCCTCAGTGGTTTAATTTGATGAATAAGCTAAAATCAAAGATAATCCATCGAGCTCCACCCAATTCCATCATATATTGTTCATTCCCTAAATCCCTCTATTTTATCACATATAAAGAGAATTGGGATGAGGGAGAAAGAATCAATAGGGAATGTAATGAAATGGTAAGAATGCTTAGGGAAGGTGGATGATCATCACACCAATCCCAAAACACTCCCACTATATCATTACAATTTAATAAAAACTTAATAAATAATGAATGTTGATTTGATAAACAGAGAACCTCCACCAAGAATTCACCTCAGGTCAGTACTCCATGTTCATGGAGTTTAAGAGATCATGATCACAATTACGACACAGAGGTTGAGAAAATTACAAAGAAATAATGGGGAGAAGAGAATAACACACAAATGAACAATAATATAGGGAAACATCTGTTAAAATTAAAAACAAAATATAGAAAGAAAACTATAGCTATGGTCGGTGGATGTTGAATTCAAAATCTATGGTCGGTAGAAGCCAAATATTTTTCAATGGGGGATAGGGGAAAACATTTACATGCATAAACATTTTTCACCATTGGATTCAGTGTTGAGGAGAGCTCTTACTCCCTTTGATGGGATCTACACGTTGTTGTTGATGGTTGTAATTGTTTCAGCTGAGAGTTTCTTCTTACCACAATCATGTGTGTATAAGTTTGAGAAAATTACGAGTATAATTATTATGTTTATTCATGGTTTAAATGGTAATCGAATGTTGAATCCTCGCATGAGTAGTTGCAGAATGATTTTAATGTTACATGTGATGGAAAGTGGGTCTGATAGTATGAGTCTTGGTAGTGGGGTCAGGCCTGGATGTCACTTCTTTTAAAAAATTGCATGAGCACATGCAAATTTCATACTAGTGGTTGTTGTCTAGGATTGTCTCCAATGGTGAAATTCAATGAGCACTATGGGAACACTCTCTTGTGGACTCACATCCACAACACTAAAGAACAATGAGGTACCTCCATTTTCAAAATACCTATATAAGGGTAAAATCAACAATAAATATTATTCACCAAACAATTAAACAAATAATTTTTCAATGTGTTCTGGTTCAATGTATTTTTTAAATCGCCCAACTTCGCATCATGGTACTGGATGATGTATGCTTCATCAATTTCAATCGGGTATCTTCAATAGTGGTTCGTCTTGGATTCTCTTTGTTTGACATCGTGTGGTAAAACTTCTATAGTGGATTATGGTTTAATCTTGAAAATCACAACATAAGGTGGTTATTGGTCTAATTTGGGAAAGCATGGGGGTATTGGTAGATCTAGAATGGATATCTTGAATCAGTGCAGTTGTGAGAGGGTTCATCTTTGGTGGCACGAGCAGCGTGGCTTCATGGAGGTAACGGATGGTGTTTTCCCTCATGGCGGATCTCGATTGTTTGGAATCCCTTCATCTTCATCCATGGAGAATATTCATCAACGAGGAAGCTTAAAAGGTGATACGAGTTTGTTTTTCACAGGTGTCATAGCGAGGGAGGTGGGGATTCCTTTTAGATCTAGTAGGGTAGCTGCATGTGATCTTTGGTCACAATCTTCAGTTGATGGCACAACAGTTCAACACACAAGCTTATTCTCTATTGGAATTCATCCTTTGTAGTGGTAGCCACCTTCCCTCTTGCGGTGGAGCTCAATAGTCATCTTCTTCATGGTAGGTTTCATATAAGCCTCATGGTAGCTTTGAAATATGAGTCATGGTAGGTATGAAGAGTTAATTGTGGTAACTTGATGATAGAGGGGTGGAGGAGAAGTGGTCATGGAGGGATAGATGTGCAGTAGGTTAGAGGAAATGGGAGATCACTGTCATTATACTGGCCATGGAGATGCAGTTTGGGTTCATGGTAGGTATGAGGGAAGTCGCGATCACTATAGTGACCATGAGATGGGGGTTCCACATGTTGAAAGTGGTGCTCTTGGTCATTATAGTGACCATGAAAGGCATGGTCACTTTCAAATTCAATTATGTGGTCATTTTTTTCAAGTGACTGTGAAGTGCAGTATGTAGTCACTTGATGAGCATGGCACTTAAGTGGTTTTTCTTCCTTTATGCAGTCTCTTCAAGACTTTGCAAAAAAAAAAATCAACCTGTATTTCAACAAAAAAAATAAATTCAATGTTATATTTTTTCCAATCAATTTCAAACAACAATTAAAATTATAAATTAATTCTTTTGAACAATCTGAACTCCAATTAATTTCAAATTCATAAAGATTAACCAACTAAATTTGGGATTTTCAAAATCACATTCATATCTATATTGAACATTAGAATTCACAATTTATTTTTAAAAATAATTTTTGGTATGGTTTTTATCAATTAAATCAAAAAAATATTGAAAGAATTAAAACTCAAAAAAAATCCATTTAAGAATTAAATTCCAAATTGAATATTTATAATTTAAATTCAAAATCTAAAAATTAAAAAAAAACAATTCCAATAAATGTATGGATTCTAAATTTAATTTCAAAGATGAATAAAACGTGTAAAAATCATTAAATAATTCATTTAAAAATTAATTTCAAAATCTAAAAAAGTGTTAAAATTTTGTTAATTACCCAGCATTTGAATTATTATTGCGGGTTACTATCACTAAAAATCAATTAAAATTTTCAAAAAAAATCCCTTGCATGCCATCAAAACACACCAGAAGATAATTGTCTAGGTATCCAAATGATCCTTCCCTCTAAAATCATCCTTACATCTAAGGGAGCTAGATCATTAAGCTCTCTTCCTCATATAAATCCTAAGGCATTTAAAAGCATCAAAACCACATACTCAATAGTAATTCTCATGAACCTATATCATGATATGAATCTTCTACCTATGATTTATGCATATAAACATACATAAGAATGAGTTAACCCCCTTGTGGTTCACTCTCATGGATTGTGAAGCATTAACTCACTAAGACCCAAGGTCATATCTAAGGCTTACTAAGTCCTTCCATCTAGATCAAACTCAATAAAACACTAAGTCATAGCTCTCAAGAAACATCCTTATACATGTCTCAAGATCATATGACACCTAACATCCCCAAAATAACCACCATACTCAAGGATCTCACACACATACATAGCAATATTAATACCATAAAGATATCACAACTTGGGATCACTCTCTAGCCCGACCTTCCCATAAATAGGGTCAACATTCTTCGCACATGGTTACAACACAAGCACTCCCCCGAGCCTAAGGCCACAAACTATCACTCTGAAAGGATTCAATTTATCTCATTCATGTGGGGGTCTCATCATTTCATAGGTTTTATATTTTTAGCATTTATCAAATTTCAATAGATTCACATTTTATGTTTCCACTATTTCACAAATTCACATTCTAGATTTCTCACCACACTTAGGATTCATGTTGCTAAGTTTCCTTATCTAGCTTAATGTCCCCATGCATGGGTAAATAAGATTTAATTCACAAGTTATGATTAAAATTCTTGATAAGTTTCTTGATAACATTTTATTTATCAAATCCCATCATTTAATTTGATATAGGTCTCATATGTCATATACATTTTGGTCTTTATCATTTTCCATTTCCCTTAAGTACTCATATTCCACCACAATGATGTCATTATATGAAGTTTCAATCACAAGTTATAGTCAAAAATACCCTTTATGTTTTGATTGGTGCCTCATTTAACTAATAAAAATTTAGATTCAAAATTAAGAGTCTATAAATTAAGTGTAATTACACATAATGACAATCCCCATTTAACTGAGGCTCTCTACCAAGCCGCATTCACTATCTAAATCCATACATCATTATTCACAAAGGAATTATATTTAAGACTATTCATTTTCATTAGGCTTCCATGTTTTAACTATTAATCATTTATTTAGATATCAAAGATCATGTTTAGTTAGATAGGATTCCATTCACAGGTTATAAAGTAAAACACCTTATAAGTTTCTTACTAATACCTTATTTAACCAAACCCATCACTTTAATAACCCATTTATATCTGCCTAAAATTTTTTTACTCAAGGAGTTGTCCAAGTAGAATTCCACTGTACATTTATATGTGAAAACACCATATAAATGGTTATAGTAATTTTAAATAGCCAACCCCACTCAATTATTTAAACCCATTGGTAGATATAAACCACTAGTAGTTATAAGGAACAAATAGTAAATAAAACACCAGCATATGTGAATCCCATGTGACTATCAATCACATGAAACATACAAATGACATATAAATCCTTTGCGCCTAAAATGATGCATGATGGCACACAACTCCTCTTTTCGTATTTTCTAAAGAGTAAAAATTCCTTGAATCGATAACATCACACCCAAGTTCACCACTCGAGGCGGAAATCAATCAACTATAAAAGCGTAAAGAAAGAACAACAATTCACATCCCTGAAAACTTGGATTTCTCCCCATATGTGGGCCTAAAACTCCCAGACATGAGTTCATTACCAATCCCTGACACATCCTTCCTCTTATCTACCACGACCAAATATTAAATCCAAGAAAAATAGCTCTGATTCCTTTTTTTATAACCTAACCCAGATTCTACTAAATTGGTTCCTTAGGTCGATGTGCCACATGGACTCAAGTGTGCCTACCTGTATGATAAATCTTGTTGACTATCAGAGAGGTCTTGTGAGGTTACCGTGGGGAGATTATATCCTTGTTACTGGAGTGCACAATATAAAAGTAAATAATGAATCAAAAACAACATCACATATAAACAACGCAACCAAGGAAAGTGTCTATAAAATAAATGTAGCCTCGCATGCGATAACAGATGAATGTTTCATACATATCATATCAGATCCCATGTGGGAAGATTATATATAAGAATAATAAAAAGTATAAAAATGAAATTGGGGATACCAACCCATCCCCAATTGGCCCTGAGTCTAGCTCTAACTCCAACTTAGAAGAATAAAGCATAATCATATGGCCTTTCCCTAAACCTATAGCATGTGACCAAGTAGTGATATCTGCTCAGGTACCCAAGTGTCATGGAGGCTTGAGTAGGGTGTGAGTACAACTGAGTATCCCACCACCAATGATTTCTAATGTTATTTCAGTCTGTAAGTGTAAATCATAAAGGTGTTCAATAATAGGTGTATCAATGATAGTAAGTAGTAAAAATAAATAGAACTCAGTTGAGCCTCAGGTCTCAAGGGTACAACCTAGGATATCACTACCAGCTTTGAACTTCATCAGTCTTCAAAATCAAGGAACCATCCTTCAAATTCATAAGCACAAATTGATTATAATCCAAGGATCACACTTGAGGAATTTCACTCCAATAAGATTAAGTTGAATATGAGGATCTCATCCAAGAGAATTCAATAATGGTACCCCATAAGAACCCATAACATTAATATATGGAATTTAATAAGTGCAGATATTACCCAAATCCAAGGGGAATTCACCCCATGTAATTTGAAGTAATGAATCTAAGTAAAATCCACTAGCTTTCTTGAGGCATTACATAACTTTAGACCTCATTAAATAAAAGGAATTATTCACTCCCAGCATTCACATGAATACCTTAGTGGAATCCAAGGATCATCCATATCATTACACACCAATATAATTTGTATGGAATCCAAGGAACTCTCCAAGGCATTCTATACTCACAATTAATTCAAATATCTCCAAAACAAGTCATTATTACAAAAGATAAATATAATACAGATAAATAATTCAATCCAAGATCCCCATTATGGATTATTTCACATATGTACAATATTAACACTTTAATCCAATATTTCTACATAATTTAATTTACAAATCATTAAGGATTTCCAAGTCCATGACAACTACCAAGTTCTAGGGGTCATCCTAGGAAACCCACATTTCACAATAAATTCATTACATTCCCAAGGGAATCCCTAAACCACCCAAATTAAATCACTTAGTTCCAAGGAATGATCCTAACTCACCACTTTAAAGGCTTCAACAAAGTTCTACCCAAATCCAATATGTTTATATAATCCTAAGGAAGTTTTCGAGACATCAAAAGGGTAACAAAATAATTAATTTAATTTTCAGGTTAAGCAATCGGAAATCTAACACAACAACACATGACAACAAGAAATACTGTAGTAATAATTTAAGGGAAGGACACTTATACCACCTAGTTTGTAATAGGATGATTCCTAAAAACCATTACTTTTTGTTTTCCTAGGTCCTCGGGTGTGCTAAGGGGGTGGTTGGGATCTTCTTTTTCCTGAAATTCCCAAGTTTTATTTTTGTCTAATGATATAAAATTTTTTTGGTAGTAGAAAATTTTTCTAGTGGTACCATGTTGTTCTGGTGGTAGTAAGCCATTCTAGCAGTAGCAAGTTGATCTAGTGGTATAAAGTTGTTCTGAAGGTAACAATTTGGTCTAATGGGAGCATATTTTCTAATGATAGCACATTTTTTCTAATGGTAACACATTTTTCTAATTCTGATATTTTGGTATAATAGTAGAAATTGGTATAACAAAAGTAGATTTCATATTTTTTTCAAAATTTCCAGTTATGCCCAGAATGTCATAAATATGATTTTTTATCATAAAAATTGTTTTAAAGCCTTAAATAAAGAAAATTATAGGTCATTTCAAAGAGAATATTTATATCATTTCTTTATTTAAAGTTTAAATTTTTTAAAAGGAGTCATACCACATGTTTTAAATGAAATGAAATTAAATAAAAAATAAACCATGTTAATTATCGAGAAAATTGTATCTCGTATATTAATGGAATAGTAACTTCTCCATTCAAGTTGTTACATGTTTTCTTCAAGTTTGGATAAACCAAAACCCTATTATTTAACCTTGAAGAGTCACTAAAATCCATGAGAACCTCCCTGATTGTGTATTCTAGGTATGTTAACAGTTTGGTTCACACTCTGTTTTCTCCAGCAGTGAGTTACATTTGAGGCAAAAGTTTATTTCTATATATTTTCCTCCTTCTATGAAAAGTTTTAAAGGTTTCATAAGCCCTTATCCTTGGGACATCCAAGCAGCGATATCATATATTTTTATACTTTATTTCTAGTGGAGTGTTTTGGAAAATTCCTTTATAGGTAGGGGATTCATTGCTTCTCTTATTTTATGTGCAATCGTAAAGTTTTCATGCTTTATCTCTTTGGGTGATAGTGGAATTAACCATAATTAAGATTTAATTGGATTAAAGGAATAATTTGTTTATGGTTATAGAGATCACATATATTTCCACTATGATAATGATTTATATCTTATTTTTCTAGATAGTGTGTTATTTTTTGTCTATGTTGTGTTTTAGCATGTTTTGTTGTTATTATAAAGTGAGTAAAGAACGTAAAGTTGGTAATGATTGTTGGATAAATAATTAAAGAGGCATGTTTAAATGGAAATTTTCTTCCTTATAATTTAATGGAAATAAAATTGACCCTTGGTGCAGGATTAAATGATACCGTTCTTCCTTAAAGTTGTTAAAACTAGAGTTTGTGACCAAAATAATGTTTAATAATTCCAAGATTTTAATAGCTAATGTTATAGGTTTCCTGTGGTTATAAAATTTGATAAATTTATCGATTAATTCAATATTTAAATAAACTGTTAGTTTGATAAAGATAAACATTTGGTGCCAAGTGAGCCTATTTATTTTTGAAGTTTAGATGCCTTGTTTTTTGGTCTTAGATGATTTAATGACTCAGTTAGATTTTTCTTATTGACTTGTGTAATTTTTATGGATATGAGCCTTGGGATTTAATATGATGTGAGCCTGGAGGGATGGTGATTAATGAGATAAGAGTGGGTATGTCTAGGTTTTTTGCGGTAATTAGCACTTGAGATGGAAATATTCATGGTGATATGCATAGTGGTATCAAGTATGGGCACCAATACTAATGGAATGAGTCTAATCTAGTCTTCCTCATTGTTGTGGTGAAAGATGGGATGCTTTCTTGTTAATAAATATACTTTGAAGGTCAGATGGTTTGGTTACTTGTTCTTGTTTTCCTTTCCCCACTACTTGAAGCAGTTGATTATGCATGGTTTATGAATCTCCTTTATGGTCTATTAGGATGAGTCCCAAAGTACCTATAATTATTTAATTATAATGAATGATAAATGTTTTAACCCATGGGTTTGGTGCTCGAATGAAATTCCAAATTATAAATCTTGAAGAACCATGGGAACGGTTGGATTATGCATAGAGGGAATGGACTTGGATAGTAATTAATGTAATATTAAATATTTAAAGGAAATAATTAATTAATTAAAGTTTAATAAAAAAATTATGCTTATATGATATCTAGTCCTTAGTAGTGGTAGTTGGGTGTCTGAGAGATGGAAGATACGGTTGATCCTAAGACTATGTAGATGCATGTATTATGGATGTGAGCTTTATATATCATATATGTTATGTGTTTTTATATGATACCCAACCCATGTAGGTAGGGTGACCAAAACCTAGTGGACTCTGAGAGGGTGTTTTTTACTAACATCCAAGTTGGTGAGGAATAGATGGTTGGCTACCCCATCTTGCCCCACTCTCTTCTCCTGATAGTATTATTTACTTACATGCATAGTGGTTACCTTTATCATATATGTGTGTAGAGGGTTATAATGGCTTGTGGTTATTTCACACACATGTATATGTGGATATAGTATCGTATATATTATTATAGGTATGTCATGTATGTGTTGTGATGGCTAGAAGAATAATACTCGACATACAGATTGTGGTTGATCCCAGAAACTACTCGGTTACTGTCTAAATATATGGCATGGGATGATGAAATAATGTGATAAATAGGATGTAGGATGTGATACATTAACTCAGGTGTCTTTAGGCCGGCTTACTTTTGGAGATAGATGGATCAGGATATGTGACGTTGGGTAAAAGAAAAAAAACTATAGGGGAAGTGGTGGTAGGGTACCTTATTTTGATATATGTTGGATATTATACCATTCTTTTCATGCGATACTTGGTGAAGGATCCATGGTGAGGGTGATAGCTTAGTATACCTATTTTGGGGATGGTTTGTCTTTATTTGTTGTTCATTTTAATTTATTATGATTTCTTTATTTTTTGCATAAGAGGCTTCATATGGGATCATACTAAGTATACCTGTTATATCCACCCTATATTTATATAAACTATTTTTCAAGATCATAGGGTCTAGTTAGTGATTGAGATAGACATTACTAGCTCATGGGTTGTTTAAAATATGTTTGGTATTTCCTGGTCACTATTGAGGATTTTCTTTTGGTACTTTTGTTTTACTTTTCAATTATTTCAATATGCATGACATTGCATGCATGTACTTGGGATCTTTTATTTTTTATCTTGAGCAAGATTTGTCTGGTGGTTTCATCTTATATCTCTTTTTTCATGTTCTCATAAAGGGTAATGCCCCTCATTTATGTATATTATATACCCTTAGTGTGTTTTTCCAACCCATGGCCTATTAGAGGTGAGCTTTGAGCATCACTATCTCCCTTATCTCATTGTGGGATCAGGAGGGGTACCTTTGGGGAAAGGGGGTAGTGATAGAATGGTATCAAAGGCTTGGTTTGAGGGATAGGATGTAGTTCAAAGGTAGTCATAAGTGAGGACTATATGGGTTGGTAGGGAAACAGTGTCAATTGGGTTTAATATGTGATGTAAATAAGGGAGACCTGCTAGAACATGGGAATTTAGGGGGCCCTATGATCCAATGCATGAAACTTTAAGTTTATTGAGCCTACTAAGTTAATCAATATTGGTTGTAGGGTATATACCAAGTAAATAATCATGAATATTTATTCTTTGTGCTTGTGTTTGAAATGGGTATACCATGGAAACAGGTTGAAGATTAAATAAGTATATAAATAATCTTAAATATTCTATATTCTGAGTTTAGGAGTCCCTAATCATTTGTTCTTTTATAGGAATGGATCTAGGTCGATGTCCTTATCAATTTCATGATGAAGATATTTGGTAGGACATGGAAGTAGATTACTGCAAGATAATAGTCAATGATGGAGACACTTGGATGAAGACACTCCTAGAGTTTCATCACCATAGTCTACAGAATTGTAAGGGATTCATTTTAGACTTAGTTAAAGAGGATTGTTTGTAGTAGGTAAAGATATACTTTAGTTCAATCCATGCTCGTAAGGCACATCGAGATTCTTTGTCAGTGACGATGTTGTGTGAATCATCTAGGAAGCGGTGGTTCTTGTTCCTCAGGGATCATGAGGAGTCGACAGTTTCATGGGAGAAGTTTTGAGATTAGTTCAAAGAAGTGTTTATTTCTTTAACTGGAAATATAGTCAGTCACCAGGAGCTTATTACCCTTCGATAGGGGGTTCTGGTGTGTGGGAGTTTGAGATCCATTTTAGGAACCTTCTTTGATACGTTTAAAACTTCTTGACAGATGAGTAGGCTAGTGTGAAGGAGGCTTTGTATCTAAAGATACAGTACCAGGTCACCCTATTTATACTGACAACATATCTCAAGGTGCTGGAAAGAGTAGAGGTCATTGAGGGGATACTTTATAAGACTAATCATTATGAGAGGGGAGTATTTAGGATTCCCTACATGGTAGAGTTATTGTCTGGTGTTCCCAATTTCTTATACATAAGAGTTTTCAGATAATCAAGGGTAGTTAATAGTCATATTCATCTTATTTCTCTAGAGGTAGTGGATCTCATACCCCTACCAAAGGATCATATGCTTATTTTTCATATGTAGGCTGAAGGAATCAGTGGAATGAGTGTTTGACCTTTCGGAGTAGGCAGTGTGCAGTAGGCATTCTGCTTTAGGTTCCTCTGTTGTGATAGATTTAGTTGAGGTGGTAGCAGTATGGTGCTCTAACTATCGATCAATAGATTGGTTTTATGGAAAGTGTAGGATAACCTCATGATTCTACTCATCCTCAAAGAGTATAGAGTGTACATATAGGTGGTCATTATTATGGTTATAATGGTCATGGAGTATGACATACTTAGTTTCATGCTTTGGAGTTTCTATTTTCAGGTAATCCAGATGTCATTTGAGGTACCCCATGCTTGTTTTATACTTATGCTCATTCTTTGTTCGACTCAAGATCTATTCACTACTTTATATCACATACCATATTCTGTGATTTTGGACTTGAGGTGGAGAGGATTCTAGTTCCCTTTCCTTTGACTACACCAGTTGGAGGTCTAGATTATTTGTTTGAAGTTTGTATAGATTGTGAGCTAGTATTGGGAAAACACCTCTCTTAGGGAGACTTACTATTTTTATGGATATAATTATATTATATCATCCTCAATATAGACTATATGTATTCGGTGTAGGAAATTGTGGATTAATTAAAAAGGAAAATTGTGTTTTATTATGCTGATAGAGAGTTTTTTGTGTTTGTTAGCAAATGAGACCCTCATATGGGTTGGAGGTGTGTTTTGTTTTTGTCTTCCCTAATGTCCAAGTTGATGTTGACTTCATCACAGGTTTATCTGATGGTGTTTCTCAGGGTTGTATAAGAGTTGTGTAAGAGTACTCTGATCTGAGGATTTTGTGGCATTACCCCCTCAGTGGGAGATCGAGTTCAGGATAATACTACAGTTAGGAGATTCTATGATCTCAATTTATCCATATACAATGGAACCTTATAAGTTTCGAGAGCTGTGGATATAGATTGATAATATTTTATAGTGAATTTTTGTTTGTCCGAGCATGTCACCTTGGGGTACGCTAGTTCTGTTCGTAAAAAAGGCCGATGATAGTTTTCATCTATGTATCGATTATCGTCCCTTGAATAAATTAACAATTAAGAATCACTATTATATTTTATGGATTTATGACTTATTTGATCATCTTAAAGGATCTATTTAGTTCCTAAAGATCGATCTATGGTTGGGATATCATCATATGGGAATTATGAGTTTGTTGTGATGTTGTTCGGTGTAGATAACACTCCATCTATGTTCATGGGACTATTTAATATAGTTTTCCATGAATTTATAGATAATATTGTGGTGGTTTTCATTGATGACATCCTTGTGTACTTTGTGTCTGAGGAGAAGCACTCAGATCATCTACAGGTAGTTTTGGGAGTTATTAATCATCAAAAGGTTGTTTGAGAAGTTGTTAATGTGTGATTTCTAGGCTCGTGAAGTTTGTTCCTTGAGGCATTTCATGTCCCAATGTGTTTTAGTTATGGATACTTAAAAGTTTTAGGTGGTTGTTTCTTGGATATCCCCCAATACTATTACATATGTTCAGAGTTTCCTTGGTCTTTCATGCTACTATAAGCAGTTCATACCTGAATTCTCTTATATTTTGACTCCTATGGTAGTCTTGACTATAATGAATTAGGTGTTCTTGTAGACTGACCGATGTCATATAGACTTCAAGTATCCAAATGATAAGTTGTTCAATGCTCTAATCCTTTGTTTTCCAAAACAGGGAGTTTGGTTCAAGATTTTTTGTGGCACTTCATATCTTAGTTTGGGAAGTGTCCTGATGTAGTAGATATTGGTAGTTTCTTATGGGTCTTGGAAATTTTGTCCCAATAATTTTAACTATACCACCCATGATTTTGAGTCGGTGGTAGTTTTGTTTTCCTTGAAGTTTTGGAAGTATTACCTCATTGGAAAACACATTATGGTTTTCACTGATCATAAGAGCCTAAGGTATGTATTATCCTAGTAATACTTGAACTTGTGATAGTGGTGGTGGATGGAATTCTTATAGTATTATAGATTTGAGATTTTATAAACACCGAGAAAGGGTAATATTGTAGTTGATGTGCTAATCATGAAATCACACAGTGATGTTGTTTGTGAATCTGTAGAATTATTAGATAGTGATGGAAGATATATCAATAATGCATCTTGATATGGGATAAGTTGGTAGTAGAGGATTCACTTTTTAGACAATGATGCAGTCATATTTATTGAAGCATGTGGAGGAGTCTCGGTTGGTGGATTTCAAGGTGGAGTTCTAGTGAGATTAAGTTGTCTATAGTGATACCCCTGGTATATGTTCTGAGGATGATCAGCACTTAGTGTTATTATAGGGGAGGATTTTCATTCCATCAGTGATGCATGAGGTGGTTCTTTGTGAGTTTAATATCTCACCCTTATCAATACATTCTGGTGTAACAAATATTTATCATGATCTGAGAGGTCATTTTTGGTGGTTTGGGTTGAAGCATTTAGTTATAGATTTTGTGTATCGATGTTTAGTTTACTAGAAGGTGAAAGTTAAACACTATGTTCTTGGTGGTTTTCTCTACCTTTTATATATTCCTTAGTGAAAGTGGGTGTACATTTCAATGGGTTTTATTGCTATTTCACCTCGATATTAGGGGGGATTATGTTATATGGGTGATAGTGGACCATTTGACGAAATTGGACCACTTCATAGCGATCAAGGAGTCAAGATCAGTGGAGGTTTTTTTGAGGTCGTACCTGGAGGTGGTGGTGACACTTCATAGAGTCCCAATGATGATCATATCTGATGATGTCCCTTTTGTTACCTCTAATGTGTAGAGAGGTCTTCAGTATGCTTTTGGATCTTATTTGTTCCTTGGCATTACTTTTCATCCATGGATGGATAGTCAAACAAATAAAACTATCCAAACTCTAAAAGACATGTTGTGAACTTTTGTACTGGATTTTAGAGGTTTTTGGATGTGGCACCTACCTTTGGTAAAGTTTTCTTACAGTAATAGTTTTCACTCCACCATTTGAATTACATTATTTGAAGCTTTTTACGGTTGACCTTTTCATTCTCTGTTATGTGGGACTGGGGTTAGATAGTCAGCAATTCTTGAGTTCGAACTAGTGTAGAGCATGATGGAGATGGTTCAGGTGATTTGAGGGAGGATGGATACATCTAAAGAAATCCAAAATTCGTATGTCTACCATAGTAGGATACATATGGAGTTAGACATTAGAGATCATGTGTTCCTGAAGGTGACTCCCCATCATGAGCAATGAAGGTTTTGAAGTGGGGGTAATGTTTCTCCCTGATTTATTGGGCCTTTAGAGGTATTTTATCATGTTCGAGTTATTGCATATTGCATAACACTTCCCCCACATATTAGTAAGATACATGATGTATTTCATGTGTTATATCTTCTTCAATGTCTTCATGATTATTCTCACGTCATCGATTGGGGTGAGATCAACATCCATGATGATTCAGCCTTTAAGGAGAAGCATGTGGAAATCAAGGACCTCCATGAGAAGGTGTTGCATAGGAAATTTATCCATTTGGTTTGTGTCCTTTGATGAAATGGCGACATGGATGATAGAACTTGGGAACATGAGTTGTAAATACGCTCTCAACATCCTAAGTTTTTTTTTACTTAGTTGTTTTTTTGAAATGATTTTTTTTGGTTGTTGACCTTAATTTGGTTTACGAGATGTTTTCTCACTTCCGTGGTGATTTTTTTATGGTTTTACCTTATTTGAGAGGTATTTCCCCCTTCGGAATATGGATTCACAGTTTTCCTCGTTGTTCTTCCAAGTGGGATGGTTGTATTCTAGTGATGGTAAGATGGAATATTTCCCTTGTTTGATGATGTCTTTGGGGGTTCCAAGGGGGTATTTAGGGTCTTATTTTCTCCAAAATTCCCAAGTTTTATTTTGATATAATGTTAACAAGTTGTTATGGAGGTAGAAAGTTGTTCTGGCGATAGAAAGTTGTTCTCATGGTATAAATTTAGTCTAATGATAGTATATTTATTCTAACGGTGGCAAGTAGTCTAACATAAGCAGATTCCATCATTTTTTCAAAATTTCTAGTTTTGCCCAAAATGTCATAAATATGGATTTTTATCATAAAAATGGTTTTAATACCTTAAATAAGGGAAATTAAAGGTCATTTCAAAGAGGATATTTATATCCTTACTTTATTTAAATTTTGACATTTTTAGAAAGGATTGTACCATGTGTTTTAAATGAAATTAAATTAAATAAAAATGAAACCATGTTAGTTATCTAGAAAATTGTATCGTGTATCTTAAAGGAATGAGAGCTTATCCATTTGAGTTCTTCCTTTTTTTTCTTTAAGTATGGATGAATCAACACCCTATTATTAAACCTTGAAGAGTAACCAACTATTGGAGTTGGTGTCCTAGGACTAACTATGTGTATTTTTATTATATGTAAATTCAATGTATTGAATATTAATAAAACTTATTATTACATATTTTTCATTTTTATACATGACTCTAATGTAATAATGTCCTAGAGTATATGTCTCATTTATAAGGTTATAGCAGTTCCCCTCTATGATGAGAACCTTGAACTGTTATGATGATATTCTTAAATATAGTTCTATTTTCAGATAACATACTATGATGGGACACATAGTATATAGACTATCGGGTGTGAGTACTCATAAGAAGATGATGCTTCTTTTCATGAAATTTTCACTTAGTAATCTCCAGGATAGAAGATTATGACAATAGGCCTTCCAGTAATAATTCTTCTTGTTTTGGTATCATCTGATATTCCTATATATGAGCATGTGTAATAGTCCTTAGAATTTAATATTATCATTAATGAATGTAATGAATTACGCACATAGATTTTATGAAAAAACCATGATGACATATATTCATGGTGAGGTAGGGTACGTTGTGTGCATCACTATTGACATATCATTAATAGATAAGTCGAGGAAGGATTTTTTTCCTTCAATCTTTATAGAATTTTATATCTCATCCCTTTGATTGGAATATAATCATAGCATTAAAATCCATGGATATGGTGAAACTATGTGTTTATTTTAGATAGTCAAAGAAAGATTTATCGAGCATATAGTTTGGTGACATTGATGTGAAACCTACTTGGTGAGATATTTTAATAAAGGGATTATATTACATACTGAGAATTTTTATATATTTTTCAAATGTTTATAATTCTTTCTGTCAGGGTTCACCACACGGGTATGTTGACACTCACTGATGTTGAATTGTACCATGCATTCCTACTTTCCAAAGTCAGGCGGCATTAATCACCTCTTCAAAGATGTTTTCTACTTGATCAAAATGGGATGATGGGATGTCAATCTCTCCTTTCGTGGATTCCTCCTTAGAATTCATCACCTAGTCCGGGTCTCCCTTGTATATTAGGATGTTGTTTTTGAAACTCGTCATGATGACATCTCTTTATGGACACTAATTAATTATGTTTCTTTGGTCAAGACATTCCAAAGTGTCATGTCATGGTAGTAACCTTTGGTCATAATAGTAGTCACATTGGGCATCGCAGGCATATCTGGACGTTGGAACATTGGTACACCTGAATTCTACCTTATCATATGGCTTCTCAATGGCATAGAAACCCAAGACATCCCACATCAATCATAGGGTATCTTATTCCAGAGTCATGTCTTCAAGGTTTTCCTTAGCTTCCCATGTTTAACACGGGGTATGTTGTGAGTTTAATGTCTTGCAGAGATAGATCAAACTGATCAGAACACTTATGAGGGATGATCGAGACATCACTGAGGATGGATCAAGTAGGGTGGTCCCCAATGAGAGGGACACCAAGGTTTACCATTGGATGGGATTTAACCTCAGGAAGGATTCCTACATACCCTATATAGAATATAGAGATCAAAACCCACATAGTTTGAAGGGATGATTTGGGTCTTACACATGGCTAGATTCCTGTCGCAATAGGGGAAATCTTGGTTGGGTGAATATGGATTGTGTGGGGATTACACATGGTTAGCTTCCTAGGTTTTTCTGGAAGTGAAAATGGGATGATGAATGGGGCTTTTCACTAAGGAAGCCTATATGGATTGCATGATCCCACCGAGATGTGGCGGCCTGGGTAAGAACCAGGATGAATGATGGAGGGTTGTGTGAAGTGGATGGAGTGAATAAGATGGAACTATTGAAAGGATGGTGGTGTGGGGAAAAGGGGGGAAATAAGACACCTAATGAGGTAGCTTTCAATAATGGAGCGCATGGATGAGGGCTCTAAGGAAGTAAAACCTCCAGGTTGGGGCATGATCCTCCCGAGACATAGCAGCTCGAGGGAAGGATCGGGATGGAAGTGTGTGATCGGATTAAACCTTGGGGAATATTCCTATATATCCCAGTGGCTAGGAATAAAAGTGCAATTAGTTCATATATCCCTTTCATTTTAACTTTATATGGTAAGGATTGAAGTGGACAGGTGTGAATATGATAGTTTTGGGCTTGAAACTCAAATAGGTTTCCAATGTACCATGTTTAGAAGATTGGAATCAAATTCTGTGTAGTTCTGATAGGGGTGGGAGAGTTACGCACTAAGGTGGTCCATGAGTGCTGATCTGGACACCACTAAGGTTGGATTAGGGAGGTTCACCCCTAGGAAGGGGTCACCTAAGTTTACCTTTAGTTGTTATTGAACCTTGTAGAGGCTGCCTACGTACCATGTTTAGAAGATAGGTATCAAAACCCATGTAGTTTGGTAAAGAGGGGCATGGGGATAATTCATTGAGGTGGACCAGGGCATCAAGAACATTGTTAATCTCTAAGACCATGTGATTCATGCTCTGTGTGAGAAAAAAAAATTTAGCAATATACCTGATGATCGTGTCGTGAAAGATGCAGCCACGAGAGGTGATGCAGGGCTTACACTCTAACAAGGCTCGAGGAGATTAAGATTGGGACTTACTCCTTGAGGGATTCCCAAGGATGATGTACTACTATACAAGGAGGATCTCATTCCATGGTAGGAATATCTTATTCTATGTTAGTCATGCATAGAACACCCTATCATGGTGTGTTGGGGATTACTTGGAGATTTACTAAAGCACACATGGTGACAAATCCCAAAGGGATAGAGAGAGATATGGCTCTAGTTCCCATCCTCTTTCTGGTATTCTCGAAATTTATATGCATGAAACAACCACATTTTAATGTCATGTGTTGAGGACATTGGTGCTAGGAATTTTAACGTCCTGTAGCTAGGGCGGTGAGGACTCACTCCTCACCCTTAAGACTTACATGATTGGTATCAACCCACACTTGGAGAAGGGAAGGCACCAGTAATGCCAAGAAACAAAAGGTTGGAGGATTGGTCAATTGTTGGGTCCATGTTTGAATAGCTATGAGAATAAGCAATAGCTGTTAGATTACTTATGCGAAGAAGCATTAGGTAGGCCAACCTGACATGAAACACCGCATGTGGAACTATAAAATCACCTCACATAATCCTAGAGGGCCATGCAGGAAAGGATTTTGTGAAGTTAGGGGATCACTAAGAGGAGATTCATGAATTAAGGGTGATTCACGAAGGAGAGGTTCTTCATGAAGGAAATGTGCTTTATGAAGGAAAGAATCTTGCAAAGCACATCCTTTCCTTATCATAGGGCTCATTTTTAGGAGAGTTCTCTATGAAGGCTTAATGCTTATTGGAGCCTCAAGAAACTCTAAAGTACTCCCTCCTTCATGAAGGGTATAGTCCTTCATGAAGGGAATCCCTACCATAAGTAGGGGCCATGAAGAACAAAGGAAAACACGGCTTGCGATGCTCAATTCACTTGGGTAGTCCATTTTTCTCTCAGGTTCGCGATGCTCGGGAGCTTCATGAAATGGGAGATCAGAAGGAAAAAAGTTATGGTAACAATGGTTATGAAGGGGTTTGAGCTAGATATTTATAGGTAATGGTGTTTTTCAATTCTTGCAGGGCTTGACACAAAGAAAAAAGGATTACATGAAGCAGTAGGTCTCTGTTGGACTCTTAGAGTGATTTTCAATGACATTCGTAGTCGTGGTGCTCTTCATACTCATGTATGTACCATCATATACGTTTTTGGTCATGGTGGTGAGAGATCTTTATAAAGGAAATTCATGAAATAGACTCCTTTGATGAATTTTGAGGTCGTTTGATTCCAAATTATCCTTCAACCAGCCACGACTTATCCATGCTCTCTATAGCACGATTTTCGACACCAATAAATCCCATGCCCCCTCAGAATGGGAGCCAACAGGAAAAAGGAGGGTTATATTCTGAGGGTAACTCACTGAAGCTATGTGGTCACAAAGCTATATTACAAGGCATGCGGGATGATGATGTGCCACGAAGCTCAGTCGGGTGAAGTTCATCGCAAATCTCCAATAGATGAAGTTCACCATAAAGCTTGGGTGGGTGAAGTTCATCATGAACCTCAAGTGGTTTTCACTTATAAATAGTGTATGAGGGGTCCATTATCCATACTGGATCACCGCAAACAATTGCCCCAAATCTCTCATTTCACGAACCGATCCTCCCCGTGAACACATCTTTGTGAACCGGGGCCCATGTTTCTTTGCTCTGTGAATGCTTTCTATAGAACTGGGCATCACGAACCACTGCTCATTTATAATGCATGCCAAGGATAGGGTTGCTCCACAAACTGTTGCTTCGTGATTGAGATTCGCGACTGACCACCACCAACAGCCTCAGAAAAATTTTCTATGTCCCAAGACGATGGTTGATTGGGAAGCTACTCAAGAGGTTCTTACAGACGTCTCCCAAAGGGAAGAAATGGAAAACAATATCTTGATCAAGGAGTATGTTCAGAGTCATTCCGGCCATGATTCGTTGATGGAGCTTCTATCGGATTCCCAGAAAGACTACTCTCTATGAAAAAGGTTGTCATTGTATGGATTCAGATTGCAAGATGATGTATTCACCCCAGAGGCAAGTAGAGATGATCCAACCTACTAGTTCAGGGGCACACCAGAACAACATCAGTGGTACAGGGCTGCTGACGGCCATATCGGGATGGACCATACCCCTATCACAATGAACTACCTTTAAAATCATCACAACAACATCGACGAAAAGAAATTGGAGAAATAAATGTCCCCACCACATTAAAAAATAATCATCACGGTATGGATTGGGAACCTAAAGAAGGGGTGGATAGATGGTTGGGATCTACACCAGGGTAGTAACTTCATAGAGGAGTGGGTCTGGGCTTACTGGGTGTGTGCATCTTGCACAGGGTTTGAGATGGTGTTGAGGCGATTAGGCTTGTATGAAGTAGCATGGCCCCCCCAATTCCATGTCTCTCAACTAAATGAAATCATATGGTAGATATTGAGTCAGTGGTCACCGGATACCAACACGTTCCATCTACATCATGGGGAAGCCGGCATCAGCCTCTGGGACCTTCACCATATCTCAAGCATCCTGATTATGGGGGGCATGTATGATGAGTTCCTCCCTGCTAAGAATGCTTGGGAGGATGAAAAACAGATGCCACCTCTGAAAAAGGCATTGTTGGACCTGGTGCCAGGCTCGAACAATGACAAGAAAACAAGTATGAACATCCACTTTAATAAATGGTTCAGTTACTTTCTTAACTTTATAGTGAAGAATCCTGCTAAGGGAGAGAAATCACCCATGAAATTACCAATGAGGCCCCACACCTGTACAAGGGGAGCCCAGCGAGGCAGGGACGACTCTTATTGGAGGATCTTGGAGGATACCCAATGGAAACTGTGGGGATACAATATCAAGTACGAGCAAAGTCCAATAGTCAGGCTAGCCGAATTCAATTCAGTGCTCATATGTTGATGGATGCTACCAGAGAGACATGTGCACATGGGACCAGACAATTAGGGGAGCCCCTTCAGATGTGAAAGAGGACAAGGATCTAAATAAAGGACACACAAAGTATGTAAGTGGAGTAATGTAATTTTCAAAAGGATTCCAACACTCTTGAAATTATGCCACCATAGCCTATAGAATATTGGTTTAGGCACATTGGTATGAACAAAAATCAAACCTATCTTATATAGGAGAATCACCTCAAATTTCGAGTGACAGCTGAATATGCAATCAATGCGATAGATGACCAGCACTGTGGGAGAGGACAAATCAAGTGAGGGCATGGGATGCTTTGCAGTTTCACATCATGTAAGTGCAGATGAGGCATACATAGTTTAACTTTATACAATGAGGAAGATGCATGGAATAGTTTAACGTCATATGACCAGGACATTGCACATAGTTTAAGGTCATACTATTTGGACCTTGGACAATGGCTTAAATTCATGCCATATGGACTAAAATTTATATTCTTATAATGTTTTTGTGGAACGGAGGAGACGAACCCATCATGAATAAGCCAAGGGAGGCTTACATGCTATAAAAATACCAAGTAACAAATGGAAGGAAGGCATATGTAATGCGATGAGGGACAAAAACTGACATTAATGATGGCCAAGGAGACCTACAACCACACCACATATCCTTATGAGGTTTCTATTTTAAGATAATAGATTTTGTATCGAAGGGTTTGTGTTTGGGCCCAAAGAAAAAATGTCTAGGCATCACTATGTATCCCATAAGGAGGGGAATCATGCCATAAACAGTTCTATAATTCCATTCAATTTAACATCATGTGGTAAGGACATGGGGTCTTTAGTTTAGGGTCATAAAGTTGGACCCTTGGGATGATATTTCCCAAAATTAAATATGTAATGTGGTGTCATGAGGCCACCTAATGTGAATGAGGACCAAATAGGCCCATGATGCACAACACATTCTCAAGGAAAAAACATGCTCAAGGTTTAAAGTTGTAAGTATTGGACTTCAATTCCCGGTTTAATGTCATTTTCTTGGGATGTAAACTCCTAGTTTAAGGTCATAGAGTTTGTACCATAGGTTTTTGAAGCTTTTTTATATGGGTGAAAACCCTACCAAGACTCCTAAGCCTGCACAAACCATACCTGGTGTAGTAAATAAGGAGTTAGAGGATTTCCACGACACATGAAAGTGCACAATAGGGGAATGGAGAAGTTGGATCAAGGATTTCCCAACAAATATGATCAGACTACTCAACACAAAAAGGTGCATATAGGGGTAACACCATGGGTGTTAGATTTCCACCTAGACATAAGGAGGTGGAAAATGTGAACCAGAACATTCAATATTGGGTATGAAATGAGGGTGGCATAATGATGGAGGATAGCTGCTGACCTTATTCGAAACATGGAATCCATATTGTGTAACTTGGGGTAGGAACAGACAACTGAGGGTTTTCCACTAACCATATTCGAAACATGGGACCTACCTCAAAATGTCTCCAAAAATCCTTTGGGGTGTTGGACCAGGACGGTATGTGAGCTATAAAGGCAAAACACCATGTCGTTAGAGGGTCCCTTCAGATGTGAAAGATGATGAAGGCCCAAATAACAGGACACGTGAAGCATGTAAATGGAATGGGAGAATGTCCATGAATAATATAACACTCTAATTTCTACACCACAACACATATAAGCATGTTAATGAGGCATATCAAAGGTTGAGGGATTAAATTGAGGGAAAATGACTTGAGAGGATGAGTGGGGAAAAGAAAAAAATAGGTATATGAACCTGGGTATGGACCCAAAGACAAAGTGTCTGGGTGTTCATTCGTGTCCCATAAGGATGAGAATCAAGCCCTATGTGGTTCTCGAATGTCGTGCAGTTTAACATCATGAGGTAAGGACATAGGTTGTGATGCAGTTTATCATCATGCGGCTAGGACATTAAAGGTAGAGGTATCCCAAAGGGGTTGTGTATGGTGTGGAAAAATAACCCAATGTGAATGAGGACCAAAGAATTCCACACCACACCATTCACAATCCCAAGGGAGGAATCAGGTCAAGGGGGTCGAAAGGATAAAGGAACCTGGGGTTGGACCCAAAGACAAAATGTCTAGGAATTCCTACGTATCCCATTAGAATGGGAATCAATCCATACATGGTTCTTGAATGTCATGTAGTTTAACATCATGTAATAAGGATGTGAGTAAAGTGGGAGATCCCTGAGGGGGTTACATGGTGAATATATTGAAAACCAATGTGAATGAGGACCAAAGAGGTCTCATACCACACCATATTCTCCTAGAACATTCAGTCCATGGGTCTGAAAGAATGAGAAGATCTATGGGACCTTAGGCTGGACCCGAAGACATTATTTCTAAGAATTCCTACGTATCACATGAGAATGGGAATCAAGCCATATGTAGTTCTTTAATTCCATACAGTTTATCATAATGTAGTAAGAACGAAGGTAAGGAAGAGTATTCCTATAGGAGGAACATGGTGTAATTTTTATAACCCGCCATTAATGAGGACCAAAGAGGTCTCATACCACACCACATACTCCCAATAAATTCATGCCAAGAGACTAAAGATCATGAAAAGATCAATAGAACCTGAGGATAGACCTGAAGAAAAAAAAAATTGGTCATTCCTATGTATCCCATGATAATGGTAATCAATCCATAAATAGTTCTTGAATTCTGTGTAGTTTAATGTCATGCGGTAAGGATAAGGGTAAGCTCATACAGTTTAACATCATGTAACCAGGATGATGGTACTGGTCAATTTTACATCCTATAGCTCAGAAGAATCAGGATCTTATTTTAAGGTTTTAGATCTTAGACCATGGGTGAGGCCTTTCCAATGGATATATGTAGCATGGAGAGGTGATGAACCTAACGTGAATGGGGACCAAGGAGTCCCATTATCATACCACATATTCCTAAGAAAAGGGATGTTGAGCCTGGGATGGACTTGAAGACAAAATGTTCATGTGTTCCTACGTATCCCATAAGGATGGGAATCAAGCCACGTGTAGTTCTTGAATCCCATGTAGTTTAACTTCATGCGGTAAGGATAAAGGTAGGAGAGGAATTCCTAAGGGAGGTACATGGTGTAGCTATTATATCCCAGCATGAATGAGAATCAAGGAGGTATCATCACTACACCACACACTCCTAAGAGAAACCTAGGATGATAATTTGAAGGAATTGTGTAGATATACCATAGAAAAAATGTCTCGGTGTATCTACGTATCCCATTAATATGGTAATCAAACCATACTTAGTTCTTGAATATGAAATGGTGAGTGACCAGTGCCAAAGGTGACACCCTCTCAGATGAAAACATCGGGGTGTTGTGCATTTTAACATCTTGCAGATAGGATACAATAGTTTAATGTCATGTGGTACGGGTCAGCACAGTTTAATGTCATGTTTCTTGGATGAAAGAGGTCTTAGTTTAAGGTTGTAGAACTCAGACCATAATTTTTAGCTACCAACATTGGGGTGCATAGTGTAATGCCATAAATAAACCCAATTGAACGAGAAACAAGAAGGTCTCAGCACCATACAACACACTCCCAAGGAAAAACTCAGGCCATGAGGCCAAAAAGTTAAACTGGCAGCTAGACCATAGAAAAAATGTTTAGGCATTTCTATGTATCCTGTGAGGATGGGAATCAAGCCATACATAGTTCTTGAAGATGGAATGGTGATTGACCAGTGCCAAAGGTGATGCCCTCTCAGATGAGGACATCGGGGTGATATGTAGTTTAACGCCTTTCAGATATGATGCGGCAGTTTAACATCATGTGGGATGGGGTAGTTTAACGTCATGTAGGACAAAGTATATCTATGCATTTTAACTTAAATTTGGACATAACAGCAGTTTAATGTTATGTAGGATGCAAGAACCCCACTCATGCGAAGTACTATTTTAGGAACTTGGCATTGGTGGGAGGAGTGACTCACACTCCATCCATGGTGACTAAAGAGTATGCACTGTTAGGGTAAACCTTGTGGATAATGTAGGGTCCTTACCATTTGGATTCCAACATTGGTGGATTCCTTCCAGGTATCATCGGCATCCTCAGAGCCAATATCATATCACCTTGAAGGAATTAGCAGAGATGAACTTTCTTATTAAAAGAACTGGATATATTATTCTTGTGCATATCCAGATTGTGAAAGGTTAGGATTCTGTTCTCATCGAGGGCTTCTAGCTCATCCAGACGTACTTCTGCTACTCTACCTAATGTATGTTGATCGTAGATAGTTGTACGGAGTGGCGAAAACTGAATCTCAATGGTTAGGACCATCTCTGTTCCATATACTAGGGAATATGGGGTCACCTAGGTGGAATTACAAGTCATCATATGATAATCCCAAAGAGAATTGGGGAGTCTTTTTAGCCAACTTTTCATTTTTTGGCCCACCATATTCTGAAAATGCTTGTGAGAAGTATGGTTGGATCAGATTTTGTACTTGGAATACAATTTATTTAGCTCCGCTGCTCAGAAATTGGTGTCATTGTTAGTGAGAATAGTGTGGGGGACTCCGAATTGATGGATGATATTGGATATCACAAACTAAACAATAGAATAGGCCTTGAATTCCTTAAGCAGAATTGCCTCTGCCCACTTGGAAAAAAAATATTTTGCAGTTAGAATGAACCTGAATTGGCGATCTATTGCTGGAAGATAAGGTCTCATGACATCAAGTCCACAGACTATGAAGGTCCAAGAATAATTGGTGGTATGGAGGGTATATGGTATTCGATGCACAAAGTTGGAATGGATATGACATGCATGGAACCTCTCGGTGAACTTGATGCAGTCATGGACCATGGTGGGATAGAAGTATCCCAACCTTCAAATATAGTGGGAGAGTTTTGACCCTGCCCGATGGGCTCCACAAAAATCAGTATAAACTTCCTGAAAAACCTATGTAATCTCACCTCCCTAAATTCAACAGAGGATAATTCCATGAAAACCACATTTATAGAGGATGGTTTCAAGGATGAGACCAATCTGGAGGGTAAAATACACTATATGGTGACAGATTCGTTCAAGTTTGGCTCTGTCAGTTGGGATATTGTCATGTTGGAGGTACTCAACAAAAGGAGTTATCCAAATAAAGGTATCTTCTACTATGGTGGGGGTCCTGGTGGTCCTAGTATGGAAGCAATAGAAATAAGATGGTTTACCTACTAGCTATCATCATCATCTGAAATGACAAGATCGATGACCCTTTTATGCATCACATGGATAATTAAATATTCCTGTTCATGATCAGCAAGAGATGCGACAAGGCTAGTTAATTTATCAAATTGACTATTCTGTGTCTGAGGGACATGAGTGACCTTTTACCAAGAAGGGAACCGGTCCATATGCTAGTGAGTATGCTCTAATATGGGCATACACTCTGGATTCCTAAAAATATAGTCTCCATTGATTTTCTTGATGACTAGATCGGTGTCCCCCTTCACATGTAGGTGGGGAACATCCATCTCGAGGGTCATCTCAATACCAGTGATGAGAGCTTGGTACTCTACATCATTTTTTGTGTAGACTTCTAATAATAAGAATGAATAGGGAAAGAGTTCCTATGTAGGCATGATGAAGATGATACCCAGGCCTACTCTATTGAGTCTGGGATCATTGAGTCTTCTTCTGGTTGGGCTCCGTGAGGCACCATCAAAGTAAATCTTCCAATATGGAATAGTTTGATCTGCTGAGAGGATGGACTCATCTGGAAATTTAAGATCTAGGGAATGCTCTGCAGGGGTTGGATGGGTAGCCAGAAAATCTTCCAGTGCCTGGCCTTTGACAGCCTTTTTTGTAGCGAACCTGATATCAAACTACTGAAGGATCACTTCCCACCGAGCTAGATGGCCTATCAATGTGGGTTAGTTTAGAATATACTTTAGTGGATCCACATGGTATTCCAGCTATATCTCTTGGTGCTATAGATAATGTCGCAAATTCTACACTACAAAAAATAGTGCAAGAAAGTTCTTCTCAATAGAGTAATATTTGGCCTCTATGTCAAGAAGCATGCGGCTGAGATAGTACAAACTATTCTATATCCCTTAATTATTCTTCTGAGAGAGAAGGGTGTTGAGGTATCATTCTAGGTTTGTCACATAGAGGACCAGAAACTTTCTAAAGATGGGTGTCATCAAAATTAGAGGTTGTAGAAAATACTTCTTGATCTCCTCAAAATCAGTCTGGCACTCTTCATCCCATTGATAGACAACACCTTTCCTCATGATTCTAGAAAATGGATTACACTTTCCGGAAAAATTCACGATGAATTAGCATATGTAGGCTCAGTGACCTTGAAAACATTGAATCTATTGAATGTTTCTCAAAGGTGGCATCTGGATGATAGTTTTGATCTTATCTAGATGATCTCGATGCCTCTATATCAGATGAAGAAACTGAGAAACTTCCTAGAGGTAACACCGAAAGTGAATTTCAAGGAGTTCATCTTCATATGGTAGGAGCATAGGAATCTGAACACTATCTCGATATCTCTGATATGGTCTTGATGTTGGTGGGATTTGACCACAAAATCTTTAACATAGCATTCCATTAGTATCATGAGTATCAGTTTGAATATGTGGTTCATAGCATGTTGATAAGTGGCTCCTACATTCTTCAGACCAAAAGTCATTGCCTGGTAACAAAAGGTACCTTGAGGTTCTCTGAAGGCAGTGGAATATTCATCCTTAGGGGCCATTCGGATCTAGTTATATACAGAATACCATTCCATGAATGAGAGATCTTGGAACCCAATGGTGGAATCGATCAACAGCTCTGTCACAGGAATAGGAAAATCTTCCTTCAGATAGTGGTGATTGAGATCCTGAAAATTGATGTAGACTTGAATCTGTATGTTCTTCTTTTTGACGGGAATGATGTCATTCAACCATCTAGGGTACTGTACTTCCTTGACAAAGTTGTCTTTGATGATCTTATCAACTTCATCCTCTACCATGGCACCATGAGAGGGGTGTATCTTTCTGGGAGGTTTTTTGAACCTGCGATGACTTACCGGGAGACCAAGATGGTGGATGATGACCTGAGGTTCTATTCCTAGAATCTCTTCGTAACTCTAGGAAAATACATCCTGATTTTGCCTCAGGAAATTCGCATACTACTGTTGTTCCTCTCTAGGTATAGTTGTGATGATCAGTGTTAGCCTCAGGTCTTCCTCAATGTCGAGATTCACCTGTACAAACTCATCGACGGTGGTGGAGACACCTTATTCTTATGTGGGAGGAATGTATTCTATATCCTCTTCATTATATGTGGTGATAGGATCATCAACAGGAGGAAACACCTCTAGGTTAGTTGATCCTAGAGGAATACTGGTGTTAGCTTGAGCAGCGGTGGAATTTTCATGGGGAGACTCATGCACTGTTGAAACCATGGAAACAAAATTTGTCGACCCTATTCCATTAGGCCTTAAATCAAGGGGGAACTCTTGATAATATCAAATTGGTATTGGCACATTGGCTTGTGTCATTTCAACCCAGCTCATAGGAATAATAAATTATGGAATATAGTTGTTGCCATGGGGAAAACATCTCGATACCTCACAGGGGTGAGGGGCTCTGGTATCACTTAATCTTGATTTGTGTAGAAGTACTAAGTGATATTCTGGTGTTCCTTGTACCTGGGAATGTATTTACCACTATTTTCATAGGCAAAAAAGTAGTGTCCCAATTCCAGGGTCATAGACTCCAACCAATGAATCGGGAGGATGAATCCATCATCCAAGTCTGTCAACGGGTCATCCATAGCAGCAGTGTTCTCAAAATCATTAGTCTAAACCTATTTTTTCATTCTCCTATAATATTCGACATCTAAGTATTAGGATTCACAAGAGTAAAAGGGAGACACATTGCCTTGGATCATGCCCACTCGACCATTGAGGGAGTACTTAAGGCATTGGTGATGCGAGGAGGGAACTTTTGCATGTAGATGGAGCTAGGTCATACCCATAAACACGTTGTAAAAAGTATCATGTGAGATGACCATGAACTTAGTGTTTGAAATCAATCCACTAAACTAGGTCTTTGGGCATATTTTTTCACACGGACTTTGCTCTTTCCTATCATAACCTTGAATCTTCAGGTTAGAGGGACTCAAATTTTCTTTAGTCGGTCCTAGATTGCAGAGAATCTGAGTTGGGATGAGATTAATCCCAGAACCTATGTCGATAAGACAGAGAAATAATTTCATGCCAATGAACTGGCCAGTGATGTACATTGGATGTATGTGCCCCTATACGGGAGATCCTTTGTCCTCTCCTGAGAACAAGATGATGTTCTGGAATTCTTCTCGCTTGGCTTCCTCAGTATGGAAGGCTTATGTAGCCACTACCACTATCTTAAACTATAGGGGTCTTTTAAAAGCCTTTATGATGGATTCACACATATCTTATGATAGGTGGAGAGCCTCAAGGATTGAGATATTTGTAGGAATGTTGTCAAGGTTCTTAATCACATCATACTTCTGTGCTAGGCGTACATTTATGTCGGTAGGAAGTTACTCTGTGGGAGGAGGTATGACGAGTGTTGATGGTCAAACAAGTAGGTTCCAGCTGTTTCTAGGGATATCCCATTACTCACTAGCTAAACCACACAAAAGGAATACTATATTAATTTTAGATGACTGAGGTCTAGCCATAGCTAGAGGCGGCTGATCATGACATGGTCACAGTGGCTCTACCTGGTCGAGTAACATGTACGGCGGTTTCAGGTAACCTAATGAGATGGGATGAGAGGATTGAACATGTTGAGCTATGTGCTGAACTTGTTACCTGGTCTTGGTAGCATGCATGGCTTGGCTAGAAACATTAACCTATGAATTTTGATGACTCGCATAGCCATGATCACGCCGAAGAAGGTGTCAATTCGGAGCATTATGAGGAACTGCCTGACGCTCCTCATCATTGGGAACCATGTAAGGGTCCACCAATTTGATGTTATTTATTAAATTATACTCCTGATCATACACTACCAAAAAATTGGGTTTTCGCAGTGCCACCCTTTAACATCCCTAAAAAAATTGTTGATAAATGGGGGGCCTTTATCAGTGCTAAAAAAGTGCTGATAAAGGGAACTTTTAACAGCCCTAAAAACAATGTTAAAAGTGACCCTTTATTGGTGCTTTTTTTAGCACTGATAAAGGCCCCCCCTTTATCAGCGCTTTTTTTAGCGATGTTAAATGGGACCCCTTTATCAGTACTTTTTTTAGTAGTGCTAATAAAGGGGGGCTTTATCAGTGATTTTTCCTAGCACTGATAAAGTTTATATTTCAAAAAAATCATGAAAAATAATATATTGTTATATTAGTATATTTATATTGATATAAATATAATATATACTTTTTAAATATGTTTTAGATAATTATAAATAGACTATTACATTTAATATATAAGAAATTTAGTGAAAATGGATTTAAAATATTTTAAAAAATATTATTAATTAATAATTTTCTAATTATCATCGATTAATAATCATGCAATAACAATTTGAAGACACAAAAAATCAAAAAAATCAATAAAAGATCTAAAATAAGTTGAAAATGTAACTCAAACTTCTAACGGCCATAAATTTTGATCTAGGTGTCTGTTTGAGCTCTAAAGTATATAAAATCAAAGCTTGTGATGATCTATATGCCCTAGTGACCCAAGAGAATCTTCTATCACATTTTTTAAGGCCCAAAAAGGCACAGAAGGCCTCCAAAACTGATTTTTTAGTCGGGATAACCCAATTTTTTAACATTCAAATAGGTATAAATTCTGATCCAGATGTCTTCTAGGCCTGTATCACATATCATATTGAATATTGTTTCATTTTATTTGATTTGACTGGTTGTGGAGTTGAAACGGACTTCTGGATTAGAATTTATGGTCGTTTTAACATTCTATGGCTTTTCAAATACACATATATATGTATTTATTCGTAAATATGTGTGTGTGTGTGTGTGTTGTATATATGTATGTATTTATTTATTTATTTATAAACACACATAAAAAACATATTTTATAAATTTATTTAAAACTAATCTTATAAATATATATTAATATACAAATAAATATATAGATAAAAATTTATAACTAAAAATATATATATAAATAAATATAAATATAAATTAATATATGAATAAATATATATATACTAATATATGAATAAATATATATGTATTAATATAACTAAATATATTTATATTAATATGAATCTATATTAATATACAAATAAATATAACTATATATACATATATAAATAAATATAAATATATATTAATATACGAATAAATATATATATATATATATATATTAATATATGAATAAATATATATCTATTAATATAACTAAATATATTTATATTAATATGAATCTATATTAATATACGAATAAATATAACTATATATATAAATATAAATATATATTAATATACTAATAAATATATATATATATATATTAATATATGAATAAATATATATCTATTAATATAACTAAATATATTTATATTAATATGAATATATATTAATATAAAAATAAATATAACTATATATATATATATAAAAATAGATATATCATTAAATAGAGAAAAAATGAAATGACTTAGTGGTAAAGGTGTAGGCGTGCAAGGGGGGAGGTCGCGGGTTCGAGTTCAGGTGGAAGCAAGGAGGGGTGCGCGGGCATGTGGGGGATGCGCGGGCAAGGGAAGCATGTGAGATAGTGCGAGGGATTCCACCTAGTGCTTATAAAGGGGGGTCAAGCGTTGTTAAAAGATCCCCCCCCCCCGCATTATATATATTTTTTAACTTTTTTTTAATTTTTTTTTGACTTTTATCAGCGCTTTTTTTAGCACTAATAAAAGACCCCTTTTATCAATGATTTTTTTAACACTGATAAAAGGGTTCTTTATCAGTGCTTTTCTGATCACTGATAAAAGGGACCCCCCCCTATCTTCACCTCGATTAACAACGATTTTTTTAGCGCTGCTAATCAACTTTTCTAGCGCTGATAAAGGTCATATTTGTAGTAGTGATAACTTGTGGAATCCTACATTACTGGGTGAATTCTAAGGGCGACTCCCATATCTGGGGGTATGAAGTCTCCAAGAGTGCGAGACATCTTTGGCACTATCGGGGACTTTGTTTTTCCTTACACCACCAGCGCCTGCTCTTCTAATAGGTGGAAGGCTAAGATGTGGATGTAGTAGTGGCAGCTAAATGAGGCATGGTGACCTCAGGAAGCTCAGGATGATTCAAATAGGCACGAATGATACTTTGGGTGAGAGAAACCGACCTACGATTCAACTAGTCATCATACTTCTAGGATCCGCACCTAGAGAGATACTTTCATTTACTTTCACTATCGCTATTAAGATTTATAGAGATACATGCCACCTATTTTAGGGTAGGAACCAATCTGAATACATTGTTATCGATCTGGTCCTACAGCCAATCCATAAACATATAACACAGTTTGAGGGTATTTCCAATGAATTGGTGATAGGGGAAATATTTTGTTCGATCAATGAGATTAGCCTCTTGGGGACTCCTGCATTCTGGTAACCTTAGGATTCTGTGATCCAAGGCACCTTGGAAATAACTGGGGACTTGAGCTTCATTGAATGAGTAGATCTGGTTTCTCCTATCTAGGAAAAGGACCCTGGGAGCCTGATCCTTATTAGGGTTTGGTGTCTGGCAAGGAGGTGGAACCTGATTATCTCTCCTAGGCGGTGGTGTTTGATAGTGTGGAACCAACTGATTATGAGGCGGGAAATGCTGATCCTGGGGCTGGGATTGAGGCTATTTACCTTGATGAGGTCATGTATGTGGCTCTTCTGATAATATATCTAGTAGTTTAGGGTCCTCTGCCTATGAAACGATGGTAGTTTTGACCTTAGTGTCTCTTTTTTTAGGAGAGGTGAGAAGTAACAGGCATGCCTTCTTGGCTTGCTATAAGGATTATTCTAGGCACTAATCCTTTCTAGAGAAATATCAAAATCCTCCTAGAAAATTATAAGTGATGAGGGATGGGACCAGTTCTATCTTAATATTCCCCATGCACATCATTAGTAGCTGCTCTTGAGTCAATGACATGTTGAGTAAATATGTGAGGCCTTTCCCCCTAACAATAATGTCTAAAACTCGCTCATCTGGTATTTTCTTAAACTTGAAGAGTTCAGTAATATTGGTCTTGTGGGTGGAAGAACTAAACTGATAAAGAAATTGTCTGTGAAGATCTTTCCGACCAGATATGGACCCGATGGGTAACTAGAAGTAACAGAAGAACGTAGGTCCTTCCAGTATCTGTACGAAGCACCAGATCTTAGTGGGATCTTACTGTTTAAAATTTCCCAACATGGGTCCACACCTTGAAATAAAGTGGGTCAAATGTGGTAGCGGGTTTCCCATCCTATTGAAAGGGGAGAAGGTAAGATTCCCAAAATTCGAGGGTATTAGCATATCATCCACCCATGTCGAATACAGCTTTCCATTAGGTGGGATTTCCACCTGTCGTGTTTCAAGGGCCTTGAGGTGGGAAATGAGAGAGTTCATCATATCACCCTAGTATGGATTCCTATCTTGGTAAGGATTCCTAACCACCAGTGCGTTAGCAGACTCTTCAACATGATAGGTAGGCTTAGCATCTCATAGAGAAGATGGTGGAATGACCTGAGGAGCTACCAGAGTAATGGCCTAAAGAGAGACCTGGGGAGCTACAGGAGGAATGGATTAAAGAGTGAGCTGAGGATCTGTTGGAGGAATGGCCTGAAGAGAGACCTGATGAGATACTGGAGGAACAACCTATAGAGATGGGTCTCAAGGAATATTCTCGCACAGCTCGAGCAGATTTAGTGATTCATACCATGGTCATTTTCCATAATCTCTGACCTCTACCCTATTAGGATATATGGGATTGTCGAGATCAATGGGAGGTAGCTCGCTAAGAAGAACCTGTTCCTACCCTTACTTCCCCAGTGGGGGATGGACATAATCATACCGAGGATAACCATAGTATGGGCGTCGTTCTACAAGGCACTCAACAAGGATATTTTCAATGATATTTTTCTATTTTGTGAGATATTGAAGTAACTTGTCCCTATCAAGGTCATCCTCTATCTTCTATATTTAACCAAATTGGTTAGAGGGCTTAACGATCCCAGTTTGTCCTTTTTCCTTATTGGGGTCTCAATCAGAAGGCAATGACTTGGAGGGCTCTGCAAGGCCAAGTAATTATCTTTGTTGGCGAGTGATGATTCATGTGTGTGTGTCCACATGGTACTGTTCTACCCTGTGAGGTGATTATTCTTCATCAAGCCCTACCTCGGTGTCCTTTTCCTTAAGCGGATTAAGGTAACCGTGACTATACCTGGCGGCATGTCCTCGATATCAGCTAACAAATTGGGTTAGCACGGGATGGGACTTATGTGAAGAGTAGAATACTACCCCCATACACACATATATATTTTTGGGTATGCCTCCTGAATAATTCTACAGATCACAATAAAGCTCTAAATGCATCATTTCTAGAGGGTTCGGTGACAACTGAGCAATGTATGGTGCTGAGCCATGGGAAGTGATTCTAACTCGACCATGCGACACTACTAGACGATGTCGTTGTAATGCTTCAGACTCTTTAGATAATCCAACCAAAGATTCTGAAGGTATAAATGTGTCACCCAGATGTTTTGGTAGAAGAACATGACCTCATCTTGGGTGAGAGACTTCAGGATATCAAAATTGGGAGGAGCAATCGGCTAGAACATCTTAGATAAATAGTCCACCGCAAGGGTTTCCCGCAAAATTCTTCATTTAGAGGCGGTATATCACTCTTGATTTTCCCATACTTCAACTATGGGTGGATGAGAAAGGGGAAACGTCACTGATGTAGACAATTATTGCAGTGGACTGGCCAGTGGAGAGAATGTTGTGCGAGATGACAAGTCGATGCATGTTGGGTCGTCTCTTGGGGGTGGTACTGACCGCATATCATGTCTCTATAAGATAAGGTGTTGATCACCACTTCATATGTGAAGGTATAGGATGCTGGTGGTAGGTCTGTTTGGTACTCATCATATAAAAATCCCTAGAATAACTCTTTTTGATCTTGTGTTGAGGTAGAGAATGTTCCAGGTGATGATAGAGAGGACTGCATGGCAAGATCCTGGAAAGGATCCAAATCTTCCTCCTCCTACATGTACCTGCGAAGGGTTTTGGGGATCAGGTTCATTTAACTTTTTGTAAGGATGAATCTCACATGCCAGGTTTATGTCCTAGACTTTGATGTATAGGATGGGTTGAAGGTTCCACCATTGAGTCACATTCCACTTCAGAATCTAAAAATTGAATTGGATTGACAATGATCTGGAGTTTCTTAGAGTTCTTCTCTCAATGGAGACAATTCATCTTTCTACCCTGGGATGGATCTTCATGGTAGGTTATATCTCTATCACGAATAGTTCCTTCATGCAAGTTGGTGCTGGAGCAAGGAGGACCTCTGCATAAGCTGGATGGAATAGGGGAGGACCTTCGTATTTGTTGTCGTCGAAGCGGGGAGGACCTCCACTAGGACTATTGAGAGAGTGGGGAGGACCTACACTCTAGGTGATGGTGAGAACATGGAGAGGACCTTCGTGTTGGGTGTAAGAGTGGGGAGGACCTCTTCTTGTGTGATATGGGGTGCAAGGAGCACCTCGGAATATGTCAAATGGGACACGGGGAGGACCTCTGTTCTGGTCGTTGGATGTACGGGGAGTACCTCCACGATTAGGAGTGATGGAGTGGGGAGGACCTTCACTGAAGCTAGTGAGGAAATGGGGAGGGCCTCTATGTTAGCTTCCTATGGCATGGGGAGGACCTCCTCACTGGTTAGCAGTGGTATCATGAGGAGGGCCTTCGTACTGGTCGAACTGGACACAGGGAGGACCTCTGTGTGGGTCATCGATGAAGCGGGGAGGGCCTCCACTTCGATGGATGCTGGAGTGGGGAGGACCTCCACTGGAGTTGATGAAAACATGGGGAGGACCTCCATTATAATAAGTAATAGAGTAAGAAGGGCCTTCTCTCTAGTCAATGTTGCTATGATGAGGGCCTCTTCTTGAGTTAGGAATGACATGAGGAGAACCTTCGCATTGATGACCTGAGATATGGGGAGGACCTTCATATCTGGAATCATAGGAACAAGGAAGAACTCTGTGTTGGATTTCAAAAAGATGGGGAGGGACTCCACTTGGGATGATATAGGTAACATGGGGAGTACCTCCATATTGGGTGTGAAAGTGGGGAGGACCTCCACTCTAGATGGTGATGGTATGAGGAGGACCTCCGTATTGGATCTCATCGTCACAGTTTAGCCTGCGATGGCTGCTAGATGCACTGGTTATTGAAAGAGTCAACCCAACCCGCTCTTGGGGTGGATGAGGTCTTAATTCTAATCGGGTGATAGTGAATACCTTCTCCAAAGTGGTAGGGACCTAATAGAATTTATCGAGGTGGCATGGGCCACTAGAACTATATAAGAGGATTCCCCCTGATGGGCATCTTCTTGAACTTGTTCCCAATGTTGGCATCAGGTTAGCCGAATCAGGTTCAGGGGTTCAGGGGTGTAAACCACCTATTGCTCAACCTAAGGGACTGGTTGGTGGTGTTGACATGGTCTGGTGGGAGACCTCCTTGGTGGATCCTGGGAAATTGTCATAGCTGGGATGACTTGAACATCCCTCACCTCATCATGGTAGGGGAGTGAGTCATAGAAACATTCTGGGGAGAGGCTCCTGAAACAGTTATATTTCAAAGTGGGGAGTAGTGTCTCCCTACATGGACCTTGGGGGAGGTGGTGATAGCGAGTTACAAAAGCTTCCAAGTCCTCATGGTCCATATCCCTTGTACGAATGACCCCCCTTCTATTCATACCATCAAATAATAATATCTAAAACCCTCCTCTAAACAAATTATAAGGGTGAGACGGGTCATGGGTTCCTGGTATCTATGGTTGTGGATGACGTCGTGGCGGAGGCGGAATCATGTGGGATTACTGCATTGATGTTTCTCCTACCCCTATGTCTTCGGGTGGGGGGTGACTGGTTTCTTGTAGCTTGGGTCCTACAAAGTAGAAATATTAGTCTATTAGCACAGATAGTAGAAAATAAATATCCAATTCCCTAATGTTATTCAGTCTTTCATGAATGGATAGAGATATCCACCCTGATGATGTCGCAGACCAGAATTCCCAACGATTAACTGGCCCAAATTCTGGTAAGTTTCATGCCAAGCCCACTATTTTCTTGGTGGGACTTGGCACTGGATAATTGTATCTGGTGAAATTCCTATATACTAATGTCTCGAACACTAATAATCCCCATGTTGAGGAGAATAGATTCATGTCGGGTTCACTATTTCTTTTTTTATGCTTTCCACCAGGGCGCATCGCATGGGTGTGTTGATTCTCAATGTCGGTGCATTGTACCCCACATTCCCACCTTCCAAAGGCAGGTAGCATTCATCACTTCTTTATAGATGTTTTCTCCTTGATCAAAATAGTATTATGGGATGTTGGTCTCTCATTTCGTGGATTGATCCTTAAAATTCACCACTTAGTATAGTTCTCCCTTATATATTAAGACATTTGTGAAACTCTTCCTAGTGTCATATCTTTGTGGATGTTGGTTAATTATTTTTCTTCTATTAGTACATTACAAAGGGTCAATTCAGGGAAGAAAACTTTAGTCAAGAGAGTAGTCATGTTGGGAATCATTGTCAAGTTTGGACGCTGGAACATTGGTACACCTTAATTCTCCCTTATCAAAGGGATTCTCAAGGGTGCAGAAACCTGAGGCATCCCACGTCGATCATGGGATATCTTATTCCAGAGGCATGTCTCTGAGGTTTCTCTCATCTCCCCATGTTTAACACGAGGTATTCCATAAGTTTAATTTCTTATGGAGACAGATCCGATTGATTGGAACACTTATGAAGGTGGATTATATGGGTACATCCCTATAAGGGAGCACCTGGAAGTTGTACTAAGTGGGTAGATCAAAACAACCAATGAGGACAGACCTAGGATGGCGTGTCCCATAAAGGGAAGACTTCACACCATGAGGGATGATCTATACATCATTGAGGATGGATAAAGGAGGGTGGTCCCCAAAGAGGAAGACACCAAGGTTTACCATTGGCTGGGATTGAACCTCGGGAAGGCTTCCTAAATACCTTGTATAGAAGATAGGGATCAAAACTCACATAGTTTGAAGGGATGGTTTGGGTATTACACATGGATACCTACCCATAGCAAGAGGGTCACTCTTTGTTGGATGAATACGGATTGTGTGGGGCTTACACATGGTTAGCTACTCGGGTGTTTCCAGAAGTGGCAATGGGATGAGGAATGGGGCTTACGCACTGAGGTAGCCCATACAGATGGAATGATCCCATTGGGATGTAGCGGCCTGGGTAAGAATCAGGATGAATGATAGAGGGTTGTGTGAAGTGTATGGAGTTAATGGGATGGAAGCATTTCAAGGATGGAGGTGTGGGTAAAAGTGGTGTGATGAGACACCTAATGAGGCAGCTCATGAGAATAGAGCACATGGATGAGGTCACAAATGATATAAAACCTACGGGTTGGGGCATGATCCTCTGAAGACATAGAAGCTTGAGGGAAGGACTAGGATGTGAGTGGGTGATGGGCTTGAACCTTTGGGAGGCTTCCTACGTATCCCAGTGGCTAGGAATAAAAGTCCATGTAGTTCGAATATCCCATGCAGTTTAACATCATACGATAAGGATGGAAGTGGACTGCTGTGAATATGATGGTATCGGTCTTGAACCTCAAAGAGGTTTCCTAAATACCCTATTTAGAATAAAAGGATCAAATTCCACATAGTTCTGATGGGGGTGAGGGTCTTACACACTAAGGCGGCACATGAGTCCTAATATGGACACCACTAAGGGAGGATCAGGGAGGTGCAACCCTAAGAAGGGAGCACCGAAGTTTGCCTTTGGTTGGAATTGAACCTCATAGAGGCTGCCTACATACCCTGTTTAGAATATAGGGATCAAAACCCACATATTTCGATAAAGAGGGGTATGGGGATAATGAACTAAGGTGGACCATGGCATTACAGCCACTATTTATCTCTAATCCCACGTGAGTCGTCATCAGTGTGAAAAACAAGAGTTAGTAGTATAATCGATGATCGTTTCACTAAATATTTTTTCAAGATAGTTGATGTGGGGATTACGCTCTAAGATGGACCAAGGAGATGGAGATTTGGACTTACTTAAGGAGGGAGGCCCAAGGAGGATTTTCTACTATACGAGGAGGATCTCATTCCATGTCAGTCATGCACAGAACACCCTATCAAGGTGTATCGGGGCTTACATGGAGACTTCCCAAAGGTCACATGGTGACAAATCCCAAAGGGAGTGAGAGTGTGAGAGGGCTCTGGTACCCATCCTATTTCTGGTCTTCTTGTAATTTCCATGCATGCAATAACCACAATTTAAATTCATGTGTTGAGGATGTTGGTGTTTGTCAGTTTAACGTCCTACAGCTCAGATGATGAGGACTTGCACCTCACCCCTATGACTTACATGACTGGTACCGACCCACACTTTGGGAAAGGAAGGCACCAATAATAATAAGATACAATGGGGTGGAGGAGTGGTCAATCGTGGGGTCTATGTTACCATAGCTATGATAAGAAGTAATATCTCTTAGTGTACCTATGTGAAGAAGAATTGGGTAAGAAAATGTTACATGAAACACTGCACATGGAACTATAAAATCACTTCACACAAGCCTAGATTGCTATGAAAAAAGGAGTTCGCGAAGCTAGGGGGATCGCTAAGAGGAGATTCGTGAAGTAAGGGTGCTTCATGAAGGAAAGACTCTTGCGGAGTATGGCCTCACCTTAGCATAGGTCTTATTATTATGAGAGTTCTCCATGAAGTATTAATGCTTCGCGGAGCCTCGAGCAACCCAAATGTGATCCCTTCTTCGCAAAGTACATCCCTACCATAAGTAGTGGCCATGAAAAACAAAGTAAATCATGGATCGTGACGCTCAAGTACCTTGGGAGATCCATTTTTCTTTCGGGTCCATGATGCTCGGGAGCTTCACAAAATGTGAGATCATAAGGTGAAAGGATGGGGTTAAAATGGTTATGAGGGTGTGTGATCCAGCTATTTATAGGAAAATGGGTTTTGTGATGTTCGTATGGATCATCACTAAGAAAAAAGGATGTTGTGAAGCAGTGAGGATCCTTTGGACTCATGGAGGGACCGTTAACAACGTTCGTGGTCACAGTTCTCATTAGACCCACGGAGGCACTATCAAAAACGTTTGCAGTCATAGTGGTGAGGGATCTCCAGGAATGATCTTCACTAAACAGACTCCTTTAATGAATTTTGAGTCCATTTGAGTCTGAATTATCCTCCAACCGGCCACAACTTATCCAAGCTCTCTATATCATGATTTTTGGTGCCAACATCATCGTTGTGATATTAAGTTCTTTATCTTGGGTTCCTTGACCCATTTCTAGATATTAATCTTGTACTTTAGACAAGCCCTCCTAATACTAAAGAGAAATAATCCTAGAGGGTCACACACTAAGTGTTTCTGATTATCTTGATTAAATTTTATTTGAATTTAATTAATTGAATAAATATTATTCTCAAGACTAAGAGATAATTTCATTCATGTTTTATTGATTGAAAATATTTATTGATGAATGAAATTCTTAGATTAAATATTTATTCAGGTGTTCAATAAATGATAGAGGAGTTCGAACAAACCAAGACTATGTCTGGTGACAAATATTAATTAACAAGCAGGTTAAATAATATTTTTTGTTTCAAAAGTTGGTGTGCACCATAAAATATTATTATTATTATTATGGTACATGAGGTTTATTAAAGTTTATAATATTTCTTAATGGTCATAATGCAATTAAATAATATTTTAACCTACACTCTAGCTCTATAAATATATTGTTATATCTATTGTGTAGGATGTGCAATCAAAAATAGAGAATTATTGCCCACAACAAATTTTCTCTTGACTCTATCTTCTCTCTCCCTCTCAATAATGAGAAATTAAAGAGAGATTCATTTAATATTGAAGGATGTGAGATCAACACAAATAATTAAAGACAATAGATTTGTAGTGCTAGCACCTAAATATTTATATGTGCTACTCAGAGATCAAAGAAGCATGTATGGATCACTGCTAGAGGGATTTTATCCTTGGATCCTCACAACACAATGAATACAATATGAAAGGGTTTTTTGGATGATAGACATCATCAATGAAGAAAGATCCTAATCCCAAGTATTCGTTTATTTCGATATTAAATAAATTAATTATAAATTTTACATGAAAGATCATCGTTCGTGGTTTAGTGCATAGAAATATTAAAATAAATTTCAATATATTTCCCACCAATACATTATTATGTTGTGCTAGGAACCAACAAATGGTATCAGAGAGGTCACATTTAAATTTATAATTATTTATTTGATTTTTGATCCATACGCAATCATGGTTGAATTTTCATTTCATATTATTCATTATTTAATCCCTTTTGAATTAGCATGTTATTGACATATTAATAAAGTTTGTTTAGTGTTTTATTTTCTTAAAGGTTTAAGAACATTTGAATAACGATCAGATATGTCATTAGAAACTAGAAATTGTTTTCCAATAAGATAGGGTTACATGACGTATAGTCAGAGTACATGTCGTGTACCCTAGTTCGTTGCACCTATACATGTCATGGGATACACGGCATGTCATGTAGTTATTATATGTGGTGTACACCATGTGTTGACCAGCCAACCTGTAACACGGTTATCGGATTACACAACATGTATACAGTATACACTTCATATAGTCTACATAGTTTAGTGGCATAAATCATGAAATATGTGTGGTCATTATACATGGTCAAACCATGTGTGACTGACAACCAGTAGAATTTATCATGTATAGGATGTGTATGCAATGTACATGGTGTTTAGTTCATCAATTTCCACATCTGAGAAATATGAAAAGTTATTTGGAAAAACAACATTAGAGATACACGATGTGTAGCTGGAAGCACACATCGTGTAGTATCCCACCCAAGAACACAGTGATTCTTTCACCGGGTTGCACAAGTATGTAGCATTTAGACCACATGAATTGTAGGTGGTCTGTACATGTCATGGAATCCACTGAGATACATATTGAATACCCAGATGAGTATCTCAGACACATGATAAGAGGATACATGGTGTGTATCTAGAATGTACATGTTGTGTAGTATGGCCGAGTCAACATGCCAAATCCCTAAGCGTGTGACCCGGATACATGGAAATAGAGGTACACGACATGTAGCTGGATAGTACATTCCATGTAGTCTCCCAGTTACCAGAATAATTAAATTACATTAAATTGAAAATTAAGGCATTAAAACCTTATTGGTTTGATTGAAATGTTAAGTGTTTGATAATTTAGTAACAGTTTTAAATAATTTTAAATTATTAGTTGATTTATTATAATAAATCTAAAATAATTGGTTCTTCCACTTATTTTCCATTATTTCCTTTATGGTGGCTATCTCCAAGAGGATTCGGATTGTGTTATGCCATGAACATAAATCTTATGAGCTAGAATCCTCAATGGATGATCCTCTTGCTAAGGATGCGAGTGATAAATAGTTCATTATCTGTGAAAAATATTTGAGCGGAACGGTAAAAATTTAATGTTTAATGATTTCATCTATGTATAGTGAACTCATGAAGTCTCATGAAAACATGGATATGTATAACATGCTTGAGTACCTCTATCGTATTTACTAGGAGAGAGATAGATAGGGATGGTTTGAGATTCTCATGGTTCTATTTCAGAGTAATCATTGAAATGGTACCTCGTTTGGGCCTCACATAGTCAAGTTCATTGTCTATATTGAGTTCCTAGAGGTTCTAGGGTTTAAAATCCCTAAAGAACTGGACATCGAACTCATTCTGGAATCACTACCTCGGAGCTTCTCCAACTTTGTTATAAATTTTAATATGAACAACATTAAAAAGAATCTTTCATATCTTCTTACACTCCTTATCTAATTAGATAAGGATACAAAGCATGAAAATCCTTCTATCCTTATAGTGAAAAAACAGAAAGGGAAAGCGAAGATATCTAATTACAAAGTTTCTTCATGCTCTTCTAGGAAGAGAAAGATCAAGGGGTGATAAATAGAATAGGATGTTGTCTATTTTTCATGTGGAAAGAAGGGCCACTAGAAGAAAAACTTTACCCATCCAAAGAATCAAGGTGAAGCTTCAAGTAAATGTGTTATCAAGTGTATTTTTTATGTTTTTACAAATTGGGTATTAGATACAACTTATGGTTCTCACATATGTACTAAAATATAAGAACCAAGTAGATTTAAAAAAAAATACCGATGGGTAGATCTACAAGAATTTAACGGATCTAAACTTGTTATTGTGGATATCGGGGAGTACCACCTCATGTTTCCAATTATAATGATCTTGCTTTTCGAATGTTGTTATTATGTTAATTCTATTAACAAAAACATTATATTTGTATCCATACTTGATACGGATGGATATATTTTCAAATTCAGAAATTAATGTTGCTTCTTTTATAAATATGGTATTTGTTATGGTAATGTACATTTAAATAACAGTCTTTATGTGTTGGATTACACAAACCAAGTAATGGAAATTGATAAAAAAAACTACTTTACATGAATCATACCACACCCAACTATTCCATCACTATCTAGATCATGTAAATGAAAAGTGATTGAATAAATTATAGCAACATGGATATTTATATATATTTTTAAATAAAACCACTTGGTTTATGTCATGCATGTTTACAAAGTAAAATTATCATAGAACCATTTATTATAAAAGGTAAAGGGGCCAAATAGATTCTCGAATTAGTTCATACAGATGTGTGTGGAACATTTCCTATTGAGGAAAGGGGTGGGTACTCATACTTAATAATTTTTACTATTTATTTTATTATATATGGATATGTATAATTAATGAGGTATAAGTCAGATTCATTTGATAAATTCAAGGAATACAATAATGAAGTTGAGAACCAGCTTGGTAAGAAGATTAAGAAACTCTACTCAGAACATGGTGGAGAATATCTTAATCATGACTTCATTGATTACTTATGGGAGTTTGGGATCCTATATCAACTAAATCCTCTTTGTACACCTCATTGGAATGATGTAATTGAAAGGAGGAACAATATCTTGTTAGACATGGTGATATCAATGATGATTCATGTGAGTGTTCCATTATCCTTTTGGGAATACGCATTACAAATAGTTTTGAAATTATTAAACCAAGTGCCAACTAAAGCGGCAGAAGGTATACCATACAATTTATGAAATGGAAAGAAATATTTTTTGTCATAATTACATGCATGGGGTTGTAAAGCATTTATTAAGGGTTATTAGGGTAACAAAATTACACCATGAGGCACAAAGTGTACCTTTATAGGATACCCCAAAGAAGCAATGGGATATTACTTATATGACCCCTCAGACAAAAATGTAATAGTGGAAAGACACACCATGTTCCTTAAGAGGGAGAGAATATCTAAAATAGATGGTGGAATTGAGATAGACTTCAATGAATTTGAGGCTCAGGGTACACAAGAGTTTGTAGAGGAACAAATTTCACAAATCCCCATGGAAGAAGATGTTGTTTCAGAGACACAAGTATTGGGTAGGAGTAATAAAGAGGTTAGATAACCAGAACGATATGGTTTTTTAGTCACTGAGGATGGTGAATCTTTATTAATTGATAATAATGATCCTCTAACCTAAAAAATAAGTTATAAGTGGCATAGAGGTTTCCAAGTGGCAAGAATCCATGAATTTTGAAATGGACTCCATATACCTAACCCAAGTCTTTATTTTGGTAGATCCTCTAGTGGGTGTAAATCCCATTGGTTTTAAAAGGGTATTCAAGAAGAAATTGTAAATGTAAGGACAATTAAATACCTATAAGATGTGACTGGTTATAAAAGGGGCTAAACAGCATCAATTCATTGACTATGACAGAACCTTTTCAATAGTTTTAATACTGAAATCCATTAGAATTCTACATTCCATTACAGCTTACCATGACTATAATATTTATAAAATGTATTTAAAAACTGTTGGAGTAGGTTTCCTAGAAACAAATACTTTGTACTTTATTCATTAAATAAACACCTTATCACATCTTGATTATTATTCTTCGTGACAATGCATGTGATAATGTCCCAAGGATAACTGTTGCATTAAAGGGTCATAGTAGATCCCTGCTATGATGAGAACCTAGAAGTTCCATAACACTATTCTTGAATATATGTTCTATGGACGGATGATGTTATTTGAGGGACACAAATAATACAGGCCATTAGGGGTGAGGAATCATAAAACTTTGAGGCAACTTCTCATGGTGTGCACCCTTGGTAATATCCAGGAGGATATTATGAGAACAAGACCCGCCAGTAGAAAATCCACATTTCATAATGTCATTGGATGTTCCTATCTGAAGACGTGTGTATTGGTCCTTGAACTTTAAGATTATTATTAATGGGTATTACAACTCACGCACTTACATGTATTAATGAAAACTGTGATGACACACTGTTCGCAGTGAGGTAGGATACATTGGGTGTGTCACGAGTAATACTGCATTAATAGATAATGCGATAGAGGATTTGTCCCTTCTGTTCCATAACGGAAGTAGATATCTCATGCCCTTTTATGGAATTGATATAGCCTAAATAAATCCATGTCCATGGTAAGGAATGGGTGAGTTCAATTCCAGAAATTCAAATAAAGAATAATCGAGCACAGGTTTGATGGAACTTGCATGCAGCCTGCTTGATTCAAGATATCGTGACAAATGGATTATATTACACGGTAAGCATTCGTATGAGGTGACATATCATTGCGGCGTTATCTTCTTTCTCTATGGGTGTCTTGGCGTGTTGTTAGATGCCAACCTTTGACTTTAGGCAGGCCCCGCTTAATGCCACTAAGAAAGAGGTCTAGAGGGTCACACACTAAGTGTGTCCATGTATCTCAGTTAAATATTAATTTAACAAGTTAAATAAATATTATTCCCAACTATGGTTTAATAATTATTTAAGGATTCCTGGTCGCATTTATTTCGACACTAGTTATTCGATAGCATATATTGTGGGTGAAATAATATATATTTATTAGCGATTAATGCAGTTACATTTATTTAAGAAATAAATAGCCATTACTCAAGGTCTAATAAATATGGTGGAGGAAATAAAGAAAAATGAAAACAAGATAAACATTCCATATACATTGAATGTACATGCTTTGTAGTTTTCATGGAAAATGGGTACACATCGTTTATTAATGATTACACGCCCTGTAGTTTTTCCAGTCAGGATTTTGAGGAAATAATATCATTTTATTAAATGATATTTATTATAATCAGTGTGGGCGCATGTTAAGGAATTAATCATTTGACATGGGGGTTTTCAATAAGAGTTAATGAAATAAATAAAACGCGTAACACATTTATTTATTGTCATAACTCTATAACCTCAAACTTGATTATAAATATCCTCACAACCCCAACACTTTTTCAGAGAGAATATTTGTGCACAACAATTCTGGAAAATTCTCTCAAGGCCGAGAGAACTCTTTCCTACAATAACGCTCTCAAGACCGAGAGAGATCCTCCTCCATCAGATCAAGGCAATCTAAGGAAGACAATGCAAGTAAAGGCTTCTCCACGCTGGCATCTGGAGATTCATTTGGCGACTTCCATAGATACGTGGTGCACGTGTGGATCACCGCTAGAGGAAGTCTACACTTGGATTCTGTGACGCAACGATGAATTACATCGAACCGTGACTGAAAAAAATCAATGAAGAAAGAATTCCATCAAGGTAATTCTTGTCAATTAATTAAATTAATTATAACCAACATATGATGATCCCCTCAATGGTTATGGGACCCTTCTCTTTCTTTTCATTCTTTGTTCTATTCCGAAGATCCGTCGTTTTATTATCATGATGGATCTCGAATAGAACGTTGTTTAACACTAAAATTAAAGTTGGGAAAACCCACAAATGCGCTTCCGCTATGCACGGAACCTAAAAGTTGTATCAGAGGGATCATATCATTGATTATAATTATTTAGTTTTTTGTTGGTGGTTTACACATTTAATAATTTAGTTAATTCAATTCAATTTAATCATTCTTTAAATCTAAATCTCATGATCTGTTCCTCCGCTCTCGTTTCTCATTCACCTTGCAGAAATTAATTTTTCTTTTAACTTTTATTAAAATAAAATAGAGGATCTCATCTGAAGGTGTCAAACATTCCTGGATATACAACACAAGAATACACAACATGTATTTGGAAGTACACGTCATGTAAGCTTGGTTCAATGCATCGGATTGGTCTTCCAAATCAGTTCGTGTATTGGAGTATACCTAAGTCGTAAATGACACCATGTGTTGACTAAGAAAAGGTGGCACACGGTTTATGGATTACACGTCGTGTGGTCCACTACACATGGCGTGTAGTATCTTCGGGTTAGGGTTGGACCATGTATGTCGTACACGGCTTGCCCGTATGGAAGCTGTGTAACGTAGATACTACACAGTGTGTGTCCCACTGAACACGCCGTGTACTCTGAAAATTTTCGAAGTACATCTACACTCCATGTCCCCGGGCGTGTACTTCAGATGGATGGTGAACAAAAGTACACACTGTGTAGTCAAAACTACACGTCGTGTACTCATACAAATTATACATATTTATTAAAATTTATTATTATATTATACAAACCCTTGAGACATGTACCATAGTGCAGGTGTAAAGCTGAGGTACAACACGTGATAGGTGCTTAATATATATGTGTTTAATTTAACATCTACATAATGAACGGGAATTCACCGGATTGCCTCTAAGGTACAAGTTACATACAAAGATAATTTTAAATGAATTTATTTGTTTAAAATTATGATGGATGAGAATCTTAAGGAAATTCATAAAAAGGGTTTAAGATAAAAGGATTGATTAATTAAATATAATTAATTGATTTGAGCGTGATTTATCCTAAGAAAGAACTATTAAATAATTGAATGCTAGTTTTATTTATGCGTAAATATCATTGCATGTATGGATGACCATGAGCTAGACCAAGACCTTTGTATGTGAATGGTTTCTTTTAATTTATTTATTTAAATTAAATTTTTTGTTCTGCGAGCCTTCTCCTCATTAATATGTTGGGCATGAACTCCCAAGGATTATTTTATGTAAAAATCTCTTTTACCCCTCACCTACGTGTGAGATAAATGCATATGTAATGGATGGAGCTCCCAATCTAGTGGAGGCGGCTCAAGTCAGAAGCCAAGGTGAAACCAATCCAAAGAGATACAAAGGTGGACAGGTGGAAAGCTGTAAACATGAACCCAAACGTTTCAAGGTGTTTCTCCCCTAGGTATTAGGTTAGTTTATCAACCGCTAGATAAACTAACCAATAGAACAATATCATGATCATACCATTTATTTCTGTCAGTTGCGTGGTTTATTTATTGTGGGTGTGTTGTCATGATCACACAATTAACGAATTAAACAAGTATGCAAGATGGAACTAAAATAAGACTAGATTATGCATAAATATTATCTTATACATGGTTAATCACTTAAGTATATACCACTTAATATTAACAATAATGTAATCAAAGATAATAAAATGGAAATTTATGTATAAGGATAAAATCCCTCAAAGAAATATTAAGTCAGTATATCCTTCCATAATCTTGGTTAGAATCGAACCATAGTTCAAAGTGCTTGACCAACCCTAGTTGGGGTGCTTTCAATTATAGAGTAATTATAATTCAAGGTTTTGGGTTGAATTTACTTGGTTCGCATCAAGGGTTGACTACCACAGAAGGACTTGGTGTGACCAAGAGGCAAAGGTTGAGGAAATCCAAAATAAAAGGATTTCAAGATTGGGGAGTCCACTCAGTGGATCAAGGAGCTGCGTGTTAATGCAGTTGGAATTTGGAATGCCTACCTAAAACCCTTCAAGTTGCTTGACCAACCCTAGTTGGGGTAATGAAAATGGAAATATGGATCCTTTCCACTAGAATATTTAGGCAACTGAATATTCTGAAGTCAATGGTGAGGGATATTGGATTTCTATAAAATAGTGGGAGACTAATAAGTATTAATTTATTTATTTGTCTCAGTTCTATAAAGTACTAAAACCTTTTATCATCTTAATTTGTAGAAAAGATAGGAAAAAATGACTTCAAACATATCATTGTGAACTATACTTGAGAAGGAAAACCTTCTCACCGGCACCAATTTCCATGAGTGGCAGAGGTGTTTGTGTGTCATCCTTTGCCACGAGAGGAAATTGTATGTGCTAGAAGAGCCTATTCCAGTTGTTCCTGGGAAAGAGGCTAGTGATGAGGATATATCTCTTTATGAAAAACATATGTATGATGCCACAGATGTCCAGTGTTTCATGATATCTTCCATGTCTAATGAGCTCTTGAAGCAACATGAAAACATGGACGCGTATAACATGATGTCTCACCTTAAGGATCTCTACCAAGAGAAGGTGAGACAAGAGAGATATGAGATCTCCAATGCCTTTTTTACAACTAAGCTTGGAGATTCTGTGCCAGCTGGGCCTCATGTAGTCAAGCTTATTGGCTACATTGAACGTCCGGACATCTTAGGGATTAAATTCCTGGATGAGTTGTGTACAGATATCTTCCTATCATCACTGCCCAAGACCTTCTCTAGCTTCATTATCAATTATAACATGAGAAAAAATGAGAGGATTCTATCAGAACTTTTGACCTTAATTCACCAGGTAGATAAGGACATGGGGCGTGACAAACCCGTAGTCCTTATGGTGAATAAGAAAAGGAAGGACAGGGCAAAGGGGCCAAAGACTTATAAACGGTCTGAATCCCCCAAGCATCATCCCTCCAATAAGGGGAAGATCTAGAGGTAGGGAAAGGAATGGGAGGTAGTATGTTTTTCATGTGTCAAGAAAGGCCACTGGAAGAGGAACTGCACTCAGAAGCGTGGAGACGCTAAAGGTTCGTTTGTTATTGAGTGTAATCTTTCCATTTCTACACATTGGGTATTATATACAACTTGTGGGGCTCACATATGTATTAAAATACAGGAACCAAGTAGATTTAGAAATATTTCTAGAGGAGAGGTGGATCTTAGAGTTGCCAATGGCTCAAGGCTGGCTGCATTGGATATTGGCGATTACCACCTCTCATTACCAACTAGGATGATTTTGGTTTTGCATTACTATTATTATGTGCCTAGTGTTACCAAGAACATAATTTATGTATCTTGTTTGGATATAGATGGATTTATTTTTATGTTTGGAAATAAGGGTTGTCTCTTTTATAATAACAATTTATGTTATGGTATGACACATTTAAATAATGGTTTGTATGTATTAAATTACAAAAACCAAGTGTTGGCAATTGATAACAAAACAAACTCACTTGACTCATACATCACCCAGTTGTGGCATCACCGTCTCGGTCATGTAAATGAAAAACACTTTACAAAGCTCTATCAAGATGTCTATTTAGACTCTACTGATCTAAAACCACTTGATAGATGTCACGCTTGTTTACAAGGTAAAATTACCAAGCATCCTTTCGGTGGACAAGGTGAAAGGGCCATAGAGCTTCTAGGATTGGTGCACACAGATTTGTGTGGACCACTTTCAGTAGAAGCTAGAGGTGTATATTCTTACTTTATTAATTTTACTGATTATTTTAGTAGACATGGCTATGTCAACTTAATGAGGTATAAGTCAGAAGCCTTATAGAAATTTAAGGAATTCAAGAATAAATTATAGAATCATCTTGGTAAGAATATAAAGAAGCTTCAATCAGATCGAGGTGGAGAATATCTGAACCAAGAGTTCATCGATCTTCTATGGGATTATTGTAGAGACCCAAAGCCTGACGTACATGGAAATTACATTACTTTTGCGGAATACTTAATACATAACAAAAACAGACACACAAGGACTGTAATATTTTAGTGTCTTTGGAAACTTGGAACGTAATCTTCTAATCGTGGTGAAAGATCTTCAACATCTCCCATAAAGATCTTCCACTCTTTTTTCCCGTACCTAAAACCTTTCTTTTGATCCTGGGGGAAAATAAAACATAAAAAGGGTGAGCTCAAATGCTCATTAAGGGTAATCATGGATAAAATAAAACATACCATATACATTTAAACTTAAAAACATGAACATAATGTTTAAACATAAAAATATTTAGCAACTACATAAAACATGGAAGTACATAAGGAATAGATCATAATGGAACATAAACCATGATAAAATAGCATGAGAATAAAACATGTAATTGCAGCATCCATTAAGCACATGTAATTATTTCCATAGTAGCCAAGGCATTTCTTCCAATACCATCTTAGTGGACAAAGTCCCATTCTGAATCGAGTTCACTCCTCGTTTCAGTCCTGTAACACTGAACCGGATTAACTTACCGTTCCAGCCATGTCTATCTCATGAGATATAAAATATTTACCCAATTCATTGGAGGGAGATATAGGTCCCACCCATCTAATAATGAAAGCACTCTTACTTGTGCCACAAAATAAACATACATCATTCATAATAACCCAATAAATAAAATGGGTTTCATAAACATCATCCCATCATCAAATAATCCATATAAAATAAATGGATATCATTTCATAATAAGAAAAGTGAAACCATGTAAATCATAGAGACATGATACTTGAAACATACACATATGAAATAATGTCATCTTAGATGAAAAATGGTTTTGAAAAAAAAACTTGAAATGAATTCTTGAGGAAAATATCCTTTCTTCTTCAAGATCATTCTCCTTTCACAAAATGTCATGCAATTTTAAAATAAAGGTATTTTTTTAAATAGTAATGAAATATTTTGGAAGAATCTTCATGAAAATAAGGCTTTATAAAACTGTAAAAATCCGTTCGTGCCGTATAATTTAAAAAAACATTCTTCTCGTACATTTGCCGGAAAAGTCAAAAAAAGTACCTCGTAACGTAAACAAAAGAAATATTCCTTACATACCATGTAGTAAAAGTCAAAAATGGGTAAAAATGACTTTAAACATACATGAAAACATTTTTATAAAACATGCACATGGATAATAACAATAACCCCAGTAAATACTTACGAATAAACAATCTCGGATAAGAATGAGATTGGAATATTTATCCCTTACCTTAGGTTCGATATGCTTCGTACGTATCTGAACCTCCTGTATAATGATTTAAATAATTTCATTGACTTATTACATAATCATATTCATTGTTATGATATCATATATGTTTCACTTATGACTTTATATTACCCGTTCTTTTTTAAATTCCATGTTAAAGAAGCGTTTTGGGTAAAATCATTTTATTTATCGTATGTGTTTCGACTTGTCATTCTTGATATTATTACTTATATCCTGATTTACATAATTCCAGAATATAAAAAATTAATTATATATAATATATATTCATCATATACATATATATTATAGATCGATAAAAGGAATGAAATACATCGTTCATGGAGACGGTAGGCCGTACGTACGCATGAACGTTGTTTTCGTTTCCCTTTTGAATTGAATGGAATTAAGTAAATGACATACATATATATATATACATAAATCCAGTATCATTATTATGTCATATATTTCATTATTATTCATTATATATACTTTATACTCATTCATGAATGGTTAACATGGAGAGTGAATCTCATCGCGTCGTGGAGACGGTAGTCCGTACGTACGCACGAGCGATGATATCATTCTCAAGATCGTGGAATTGTATTAAAGTGTATGTATAATATTACATAATAAATATCACTTTACAATAATTATATATATTCATTACTTTCACCATTATACCCATCCATGTAAGGTGGTGGTGGAAAATAGATTACACCACGGCGTGGAGACGGTATTCCGTACGTACGCACGCGCGGTGATTTCGTTTTCCGTTGGATGGATAGATGGTGAAATATGGTTGTTTCATACTTATAATAAAATATCAGTATATTATTGATACTTATGTTATTACCTTATAATAAAACAACTAAAAAATAAGAAGTGGAAGAAGAAATAAAGTTGAAAGAATCGGTAATGGACATTACCTCTTCTTTGAAGCGCCTCTTTGAGACCTCCTCTTAGGGCACTAAAATTAGTCTTTGAAGAATACCAGGACCTCTAGGATGTTTCTAGGGAAGTGGAAAAGAGAATTTGGAAGGGTTTGGCCGATCTTTATGGCTCAAATTAGTGTGAGGAAGAGAGGGAGGAGGTGCCCTTTTATAAGGGAGGAGAGGGGCACCTTTGGAATAACTAAAAATATTATTTTATTATAAAGTCAAATTTGGTTTTTAATAGCTCCAAATTGATATATTTAAAAGATAATTTGGGTATGGGTCTAAATACTCTCATCCAATAGAATTTAGACAAGTTTAGGTCATTATATTAACCTTATCTTTTAGTTTTAACTCTTAGTTAATTAGATTGACATTTACCATGTCACTTTGTATTTTTATATTATATAGTTAATAAAATTACCATATACATCCAAGCGACCCCAAAGTGGTCCATTAATGATACAACTATCATGATATAAGTATCTTGTTTGAACCTTAGATTTTTAGGAATATAATAACAATTAATAATATAATATTTGTTTTAAAAACTATTTTATGTCAATTTTGACAATATTTGGTAATTGATTTTTGTGAAAATTATAACAGAATTATTAGTTCGAAACAAAATTAATTAAATCAATACTAACATGTCATATTAACATATAAAATTATTGGAATTCATAAAAAGTCTCAAATTACATTTATTTGGGTATTTATAACATCAATTATGTCAATATTTCATTAATAGGATAATTACTACATCATCATTGTATCATAAATAAATTAAATTATTTTAAGTCTAAAAATTACAAATAAAATACCATTATGTTGGAACTCTTTTTAGCTTTCTAATGAATATTTATAGTCGAATTTATCTTATGTATAACCCTATATTAAAAATGATTTAGTTATTAAACTTTGATTTTAACTATTTTAACCCTTCTTTAAATAAATTGATAATAAATGTCCTAATCTAATCCAAGTGGTCCTAAATGGTCATATTTTATTCCTAAGGTTGTTTTTGGTCTAATTAAACTTATACAATAGAATTATTACATGTGTTAGGGTAATAATAATAACACTTTTACCCTTAATTACCCTATTTACTTTTAGTCGTGGTAAAAAAAAGTAAAAAGTTATCATTCACCAAAAATTATTTTCATCTCATTGAACCACATTTTAGTCCTTGATATTAACCGTGTCTCTCGAATTTTCTAAATTCCACTCACAGAAGTGGTAAAATTAAGTTTTATGAAAAATTCAGTTTTTTTAACTACCACTTAGTGGTTTCACTATTCATCAAAAAATGAAAGTTTCCAGAAAAATACCAAAAAATAGGCATAAGCTATATTTGATATTATGAATTCAAAAATGATGTCTATTTTATCAAATTCAAAACATATCAGTTACATTAACTAATTTAAAAATTAATTCCCGTCGTCAAAACAAATAGCGTGTTTTTAAGAGATAATAACTATCAAAAGATTGACACTTGTTTATATCTGGTTTAAATGTGAAATTACATACAATGACCAAAATTGTATTAAATTGTAAAAATATATTCTAAATATACTTTAAAACCACTCAAATTAATAATTTATCACTATTAATTATTTCAATTAAAAAAGTTGTTTTTAATTAAAATTTAGTAATTTTCACTATTCATCAGAATATGAAAGTTATCCGAAAAGTACAAAATTTCACCCTAAGCTAATTTCGATATTCAAAATCCAAAAATGAAGTCTGTTTTGAAAGATAAAATTTATAAAATTTCAAAAAGTGGGTATTACTATTCATAAAGGGTAGTTCATAATAATATTATAATAATATCTCATTTAGTGAAACTCGGTATTGCGTACTACGCACGCTATCGTGGAAGGTCGCAATTGCGTGTAATGCAAGCCAAGTCAGGGATGTGTGTAGTGCAAGCTCCTTTTGGTGTAGCGTACAACACAAGACATCAATAAAATTAAAAAGAATATTTTTCATAAAATCTCGGGGTGTTACAATTCTGGGATTCTATCTCAACTCAATCCTCCTTATACTCCACAGTGGAATGGTGTTAGTGAAAGGAGGAATTGCACCTTGTTGGACATGGTGAGGTCAATGATGAGTCAAGCATATCTTTCATTGTCTTTTTGGGGATATGCATTACAAACTACAGCATACACATTAAACCGAGTACCAACTAAGGCGGAAAATGGAATTCCCTCTGAGTTATAGAATGGAAAGAAACCCATTTTGTCACATACACGTATATGAGGATGCAAGGAATTTGTTAAGGCCTTCTCAGGAAACAAACTAGCACCTCAGGGAATGAGGTGTATCTTTATAGGATATCCCAAGGAAACAAAATGATATTACCTATATAACCCTCAAGACAAGAAAGTGATTGTCGCCAGACAAGATGTCTTTCTTGAGAGGGAGCACATTCTCAAAAGGGATAGTGGGAGAAAGATTGAATTTGACGAAGTTGATACTCAAGATACATAGAAGTTGGTACAGGAAAAAGTTCCACAGGTCCCCGTGGAAGAGGTTCCAGAAACACAAGTACTGCGTAGGAGCTAAAGAGAAGTAAGGGAACCATAGAGATTGAGTTTCCTAGTCACCGAGGATAGTGAATCATTATTGTTGGAAAATGGTGAACCTATATCCTATAAGGAAGAAGTATAAATCTCAGAAGCTGCAAGATGGCTGGAAGCTATGAATTCTGAGATGGATTCCATGTATCAGAACCAAGTCTGGGTTCTGGTCGATGAGCTAGTTGATGTAAAGCCTATTGGATACAAATGGGTATTCAAGAGAAAATTGGACATGGAAGGTAAAGTTAGCACCTATAAAGCAAGGATAGTGGCTAAATGGTTCAGAAAATGTCAAGGAATTGACTATGATGAAACCTTTTCGCCAGTTTCCATGTTTAAATCCATAAGAATTATACTTGCCATAGCATCTTACCATGACTACGAGATTTGGAAGATGGATGTCAAAACAGAATTACTTAACGGGAAACTTCAGAAAGATGTCTATATGACACAACCAGAAGGTTTTGTGACACCAGGTGAAGCCAAACAGGTTTGCAAGTTGCAGAAGTCCATTTTTGAATTAAATCAAGCATCCAGGTCATGGAACATTCGATTTGATGAAGCCATAAATGAATTTGGTTTCATTAAGAACGAATGTGATCCATGTGTTTATAAGCAGTTTAATGGGAATGTGATCCTTATCCTAGTAGTATATGTTGATGACAAATTTCTTATTGGAAACGATGTACCAGTCTTATAGTCAGTTAAGGACTGGTTGAACAAGTGTTTCTCTATGAAGGACTTGGGTGAAGCAGCCTACATTCTAGGGATCAAGATCATTCGTGATAGATCCAAGAGGCTGCTTGGACTAAGTTAGGGTATATACATTGACCAGATACTAAAGATATTTAGTATTGAACAATCCAAGAGGGGATTAGTTCCAGTGTCACATGGCCTACATCTTTCTAAGAAAATGTGTCCACAGACACAACAGGAGAAAGATAGAATGAGTAAGATACCATAAGGTTTGGCTATAGGATCCATCATATATGCCATGTTATGTACTAGGCTTGATGTTGCCTATGCACTGAGCATGCTAGGTAGATATCAAGAAGATCCAGGAGAACAGCATTGGACTGCTGTTAAGACTATCCTTAAGTATCTGAGAAGAACTAAGGATATGTTCCTGGTGTATGGAGGAGATGAGGAGATTGTCATCAGAGGGTATGTTGATGCTGGTTTTTAGAAAGATCAGAACGATATGAAGTCGCAATCTGGATATGTTTTCTGTCTCAATGGAGGATTTGTGAGCAGGAAGAGTTCAAAGAAGCCAGTTTTCGCCGATTCTACAGCGGATTCCAAATATATAGCGGCTTCTGATGCAGCCAAGGAAGCTGTCTAGATTTAGAACTTTGTCCAGTATCTTAATGGGGTGCCTATCAGTAAAGATCATATCATGTTGTATTGTGATAATACTGCAGCGATGGAACTTACAAAATAACCAAGGTCACATCAACGGACAAAGCACATACTCCGAAAGTATCACCTCTTGAGGTATTTCTAGAAAATGGGTGAAGTTTCAATGAGCAAAGTGTCCACATAAGAGAACGTGGCGACCCCATTACTAAATTCCTATCTCAACAGAAGTGTGAATATCATGTGAGAGCTAGCGGGTTAAAATTTGTTAGTAGTTGGCTCTAGTCCAAGTGGGATTCTATTGGATTTTGTGGCCTAGAACCAACTACTTTGTACTTTATTCATAAAATAAACACCTTATCACATCTTGATTGTTCTTCTACATGAAAATTCATGTGATAATGTCCCAAGGATATCTGTTGCATTAAAGGTTCATAGCAGATCCCTGCTATGATGAGAACCCGGAAGTTCCATAACATTGTTCTTTAATATATGTTCTATGGCCGGATGATGTTATTTGAGGGACACAAATAATACAGGCCATTAGAGGTGAGTACTCATAAAACTTTGAGGCACCTTCTCATGGTGTGCGCCCTTGGTAATATCCAGGAGGATATTATGAGAACAAGACCCGCCAGTAGGAAATCCACATTTCATAGTGTCATTGGATGTTCCTATCTACGAATGTGTGTATTGGTCCTTGGACTTTAATATTATTATTAATGGGTATTACAACTCGCTCACTTAGATGTATTGATGAAAACTGTGATGACACACTGTTCGTAGCGAGGTAGGATACATTGGGTGCGTCACGAGTAATATTTCATTAATAGATAATGCTAGAGAGGATTTGTCCCTTTTGTTCCATAACGGAAGTAGATATATTAGGACCTTTGATGGAATTGATATAGCCTAAATAAATCCATGGCCATGGTAAGGAATGGGCGATTTCAATTCCAGAAAATAAAAGAAATAATAATAGAGCACATGGGTTGACTAAACTAGCATACAGCCTGCTTGATTCGAGATATCGTGACAAAGGGATTATATTACATGATAAGTGTTCGTATGATGTGACATGTCATTGTGGCGTTAACTTCTTTCTCTATGGGTGCATTGGTGTGTTGTTATATGCTAACCTTGGACTTTAGGCAGGCTCTTCCTAATGCCAATAAGAAAGAGGCCTAGAGGGTCACACACTAAGTGTGTCCATGTATCTCAGTTAAATATTAATTTAACAAGTTAAATAAAGATTATTCCCCACTGTGGTTTAATAATTATTTAAGGATGACTGATCGCATTTATTTCAACACTAGTTATTCGATAAAATATATTATGGGCAAAATAATATATATTTATTAGAGAGTAATGCAGTTACATTTATTTAAGAAATAAATAGCCATTACTCAAGGTCTAATAAATGTGGTGGAGGAAATAAAGAAAAATGAATACAAGATAAACACGTCGTGTACATTGAATGTACACACCTTATAGTTTTCATGGAAAATAAGTACACGATGTGTATTAATGATTACACGCCGTGTAGTTTTTTCATTTGGGATTTTGAGGAAATAATATCATTTTATTAAATGATATTTATTATAATTAGTGTGGGCGCATATCAAGGAATTAATCATTCGACATGGGGGTTTTCAATAAGATTTAATGAAATAAATAAAATTCATAATGCGTTTATTTATTGTCATAAATCTATAACCTCAAATTTGATTATAAATATCCTCACAACCCCAACACTTTTCCAGAGAGAATCATTGTGCATAACAATTCTGAAAAATTCTCTCAAGGTCGAGAGAACTCCTTCCTCCAAGAACGCTCTCAAGACAAAGAGAGATCCTCCTCCATAGAATCAAGGTGATCTAAGGCAGAAAACACAAGTAAAGGCTTCTCCACGCTAGCACTCAGAGATTCCTTTGGCGACGTCCAGAGATACGTGGTGCATGTGTGGATCACTGCTAGAGGAAGTCTACACTTTGATTCTACGATGAAAGGACGAATCACATAAAAACGTGACTTAAAAACATCAAAGAAGAAAGAATTCCATCAAGTTAATTCTTGTCAATTAATTAAATTAATAATAACCAACATATGATGATACTCTCGATGGTTTCGGGACCCTTATCTTTCTTTTCATTCTTCGTTCTATTCCAAAGATCTGATGTTTTATTATCGCGATGGATCTTGGATTGAACGTTGTTTAATGCTAAAATTAAAATTGGGAAAACCCACAAACATGCTTCCGTTGTGCCTAGAACCTACAAAAACATCATTCCTTAATGGGAAACTTAAATAAGATTTCTATATGACACAACCCAAAGGGTTTGTGACTCAAAAGAATGCCAACAAGATATACAAATTAAAAAAATCCATTTATGGATTAAAGAAATCATCTTGGTCATGGAACATTAATTTTGATGAATCCATAATGAAATTTGGTTTCATAAATAATGATTGTAATCCTTGTGTCTAAAAACATTTTAGTGGGAGTAAATTCATTTTTATAATAGTATATGTTGATGACATATTACTCATTGGAAATGAAATACCAATCTTATAGTTTTCTAAGGCGTGGTTGAATAAATGTTTCTCTATGAAGTATTTGGGGGAGGCATCATATATTCTTGGGATAAATAAACATCGTGATAGATTCAAGAGGTTTTTCAGCCTAAGTCAAAGTATATACATTGAAAAGATGCTGAATAGATTCAGTATGGAACAATCTAAGAGGGGATTGTTTCTAGTATCACATGACATTCATATTTCAAGGAAAATGTGTCCTTAAACACATGAGGAAAGAAATATAATGGCAATAATTCTATACACATCAGAAATTGGGTCATTCATGTATATTATATTATATACTGGTCTAGATGTCTCCCATGCATTAAGTGAGGTAGGAATATATCAAGCTGACCCAGGTTACCACCATTGGATGACAGTCAAGACTATACTTAAGTATCTGAGGCATACTAAGGATATGTTTCTAGTTTAAGGAGGAGATGATGAATTAGTCATCATAGGATATGCATATTCTAGTTTCTAAACTAATCAAGATGATATGAAGTCACAAACAGGATACATCTTCACATCAAATAGAGGTGTTGTGAGCTAGGAGATCTCAAAGAAGGTTCTAGTCGTAGATTCTATAACAGATTCTAAGTATATTATGGCTTATAAGGTAGATAATTAAGTGATATTGATGCACAACTTCATTCAAGATATTTATGTGGTACCTATCATTAAAGATCTTATCACACTCTACGGTGATAATAATGTAGTGATGGATCTCACAAAAGATCCACGGTTACATCAGCGGATGAGGCACATACTTCAGAAGTATCATCTCTTGAGGGATTTTTCTCATAGAGGTGAGGTTATAGTGAGAAATATTTCCAAAAAATAAAATGTGGTTGACCCATTAACTAGAGCCATAACTCAATAGAAACATGATTATCATGTGAGGTCTAGCGAACTGAAATCCATAGTCAGTTGTCTCTAGTCCAAGTGGGATTTTGTTGGAGTTGGTGTCCTAGGACAAACTTTTTTTAATTTTATTACAATTATATTTGATGTATTAAATATTAATAGAAATTTTTATTGAATATTTTTCATTGTAATACACAAATATAATGTAATAATGTCTTTGAGTATACATCACATTGATAAGGTTGTATCAGTTCTCCGCTATGATGAGAACCTTGATGTGCTATGACGATATTATTAAATATAGTTCGATGGTTAAATAACATACTATGATGGGATACATAGTATATATACTATCAATTGTGAGTACTTGTAAGAGGAGGAGGCTTCTTCTCATGAATTTTTCACTTGGTAATCTCCAAGATGGGAGATTATGAGAACAAACCCGCCAGTAGGAATTCTGCATGTTTTGATGTCATCAGATATTCCTATCTATAAGCATGTGTAATGGTTCTTAGACATTAATATTATCATTAATTAGTGTCATGACTCAGACACTTAGATTTACTGATGAAAAACCATGACAAAATATGTTCATGGTGAGGTTGGATACGTTGGATGTGCCATGGTTTCCATGTCATTAATGGATAAGTTGAGGTAGGATTTTTACCTTCCATCTTTATGGAGTTTGATATATCATCCCTTTGATTGGAATAAAACCACCACATTAAATCCCATGGACATGGTGAAATAATGCATTTATTTTAGATAATCAAAGAAAGAAGTGTCAAGCATATAGGTTGGTGATACTGATGTGAAACCTTCTTGATGAGATATTATAATAAAGTGATTATATTACACAGTGATCATTCATATGTGGTTTTCATTATTGTGACATTAAGTTATTTATCTTGGGTGCCTTGACCTATTTCTAGATGGTAATATTGAAATTTTGGAAATCCCACCTAATACCAATGAGAAAGAATCCTAGAGTGTCACACACTAAGTGTTTCTGATAATATTGATTAAATTCTATTTTGAATTTAATTAATTAAATAAATTTTATTCTCAAGACCGAAGGATAATTTTATTCATGTTTTATCAATCAAAAATATTTATTAATGAATGAAATATTTAAATTAAATATTTAGTTGGGTGTTCAGTAAATACTAGAGGATTTTGAACAGACCAAGACCGTGTCTGGTGAAAAATACTAATTAAAAAGCTGGTTAAATAATATTTTTTATTTCATAATTTGGCGCACACCACAAAATAATATTATTTTTATTTTTATTATTATTATTATTATTATTATTATTATTATTATTATGAGACATGGGGTTTATTAAAGGTTATAATATAGTTTAATAGTCAACATGCAATTAAATAATATTTTAACCTAAACCCTAGCTCTCTAACTAGATAGTTATGTCTATTTTGTAGAGTATACCATCAAAAATAGAGAATTGTTGCGCACAATGAATTTTCTTTTGACTCCTTCTCTCTCCCTATCAATAATGAGAAATTCGTGAGAGATTCCTTCATGACTGAAGGATGAGCGATCAACAGAAACAATGCAAGATAATCAATTCATTGCACTAGCACTCGGAGATCAATTGGCGTCACTTGAAGATTAAAGGATCACATGTGGATCATCGCTAGAGGGATTCTATTCTTGGATCCTCTCAGCATAATTAAGGCAATCTTTAAGGGTCTTTTTTAATGATCAACATCATCGATTAAGAAATATCTTAATCCCAAGTATTCTTTTCTTTTGATATTAAATAAATTAATTATAAATTTTATGTGAAATATCCTTGCTTGAGGCTTTGGGAATAGAGACATTAAATAAAATTTCAACATATCACCCACTTTCACACGCTTCTGTTGCACCCAAAACTAACACCAACATCCATGGTAAACACCATGTTCTTATTTTTTGGGTGTTTTAATAGTTTGGTTCGCATGTTTTCTATAGAAGAGAGTTGCATTTGAGGTCAGATATTAATTCTATTTGATTTTTCCTTCTTATTTATAAAATTTTAAAGGTTTTATAAGCCCTTATCTTCAAGACATCCAAGTTATAATATCATCTTCTTTTTTACTCTGTTTCTAGTGGAACATGGTTGGAAACATCCTTTCCATATAAGGGATTCGTTTCTTCACCTATTTTATGTGCAACCACAAAGTTATCATATTTTATCTATTTAGGTTATGGTGTAATTAACCTTAATGAATATTTAAAAAAATTAAAGGATGACTTGTTTATGGTTATAGCGATTTCATGTATTTCCACCATGATAACGGTTTGCCTCTTATTTTCTAGATAGTGTACTATCTTTATTTATATTTTATTTTTGCATGTTTTTTTATTCTTGGAAAGTGAAAAATAAAGATGGTAATGTTTTTTGGCTAAATAAGTAAAGATGCATGTTTAAATGGAAATGGTATTCCTTATAATTTAATGAAAATAAAATTTATGTTTGATGCATGATTAAATGATATCATTCGCCATTAAATTTGATGAAAATGGAAGTTATTCCTAAAGGCGTGTTTAATAATTCATAACTTTTAATAGTTAATATTATAGGTTTTCTATGGTTGTAACTTGTGATAAATAAATCAGTTAATTCAAGATGGAAATGAACCTGTTGTTTGATAAAGATAAATGTCTGGGACCAAATGATCTCATTTGTTTGTAAAGGTTGAATGCCTTGTTTTTTGGGCCTAGATGCCATGATGACCCTTTTTCTTGTTTCTTACTGCCTTGTGTGATTTTTATGTATGTGAGTCTTGTGATTCAATGTGATTTGATCCTAGAGGGATGATAATTGACAAGATAATGGCAGGGATACATGATTTTGTGGCAGCAATTGGCGCATGAGATGGCGGGATACATGCTCGTGTCAAGGATGACACTGAGACTAATATAGTGGGTCGAAGTTAGGTTTTCCCTATGTTATTCTGAAAATTGTGATGCTTACTTATTAATGAAACTACTTTAAAGGTTGGATGATTGGGTTTCTTGTTCATTATTTCCTTTCACCACTACTTGAAGTAACTAGTTGTGTATGGTTTATGTATCTCTTTTATGGTTGCTTAGGATGGGTCCTAGAGTACCTAGAATTATATAATGATAATGAATAGTAAATTTTTTAACCCATGTGGTTGGTTCTTGAATGGAATGCCAAATGATAACTCTTGAGGAACCATGGGATCGGTTGGATTGGGTATAAAGGGCATAAACTTGGTTGGTAATTAATATAATAATAAATCATTAAAGGAAATAATTAATTAAATGAATTTTATTGAAATTTTTGTATAGTTATAGGATATTTATTCCCTAGTGGTGCACTATTAGAAAAATGATTTTTAATTTCATTGTTTTAACGTCAGTTCTTCAAGAGCGATGTTAGAAGTATTCAGTGAATACTTTTAACATCATGTATTTAGTAACATATGTTAAAAGCACAAATTTAACATCAGTTCCAAAAAACCGATGTTAAAATTCTTTAGGTAAGACTTTTTACATTTTTTTATTTATTAACTGATGTTAAAATATAGCTTTTAACATCATTTCATGAAAAAGGGACATTAAAATTCATCATATAAGGCTCTTAAGGTCGTATTTTTTCATGAACTGACATTAAAAGTCACTTTTCATATTTTTATTCAAAAAAAACATTAATAATGTTGAAAAAAATATATTTAATTTCCCAAGATTCTGTTTTACTGGTTTTGGAGCTAAAACAGACACTAAAGATCAAAATTTATGGACGTCGGAAGTTGAACATCTCTAAGCAAAGTCTTAGAGAAGTCAAACTTTCGACGACCATAACTTTTGATTCGTAACTATGTTTGATCTCCATGATCATTCAAATCAAATATTGGGAAATTAAATATATCTTTTTATAAATTATTAATTTTGGTTTTTTGAAAACTTATGTGAAAAGTTTCTTTTAACATCAGTTCCTGAAAAACAAACGTGAAAATTTCTCAATGGATACTTTTAACGTCGATTTTTTTTCAAGAATTGATGTTAAAAGTAATTTTTCACATTGGTTTAAAAAAACAATGTTAATAATGTTTTTAAAGTTTTATTTCATTTCTAAAGATTCAATTTTACTGGTCTTGTAGCTAAAACGGACTTACGGATCAAAAATTATGGACATCATAAGTTTAACATCTCTAAACGAAGTCATAGAGAAGCCCAACATTCGACGACCATAACTTTTGATTTGTTACTCCATTTGAGATCCACGACCAATTAAATAGAATGTTGAGAAGTTAATTACTATATTTTAAACATTTTTAATGATTTTTTTTATGAAAAACCGATGTGAAAATTCACTTTTTAATGTCTATTCCTGAAAAACCCGATGTTAAAATTCCTCGTTGAAGACTTTTAACATCGGTTTTTTTCAGGAACCATCGTTAAAAGTAAATTTTAATTTTTGATTTCAAAAAAAAGTGTTACAAATTTTTTATAAGTTTTATTCCATTTTTTTAATCTTCTATTTTACTGGTCGTGGAGCTAAAATGAACTTATGGATCAAAATTTATGGACATCGGAAGTTGAACATCACTAAATGAAGTCTTAGAGAAGTCCAACTTTCAACGGTCATAAATTTTGATTCGTAACACCATTTTAGCTCCATTAATAGTAAAATATAATATTGGTAAATTAAATACAACATTATTAACATTGTAATTTTGAAAAAATGACCTGAAAAGTGACTTTTATCTTCGATTCCAAAAAAACTGATGTAAAAAAGCTAATTTTTCACATTTCATAAAACCGATGTGAAAACCTAGTTTTTCACATCAGTTATCATAAAAATAAAATTAAAAATGAAAATTTTAAGGTCTTTTTTAATATAACCGATTTTAAAAACTATATTTTCAGGATTTTTATCATAAAACTGATATGAAACTTAAAATTTAATATCCCACCAATGCGAAATTCCAATTTTTTACAGCGCGGAATTGAAATTTTCAATTGTTGCCTAAAATTTATAATATTGTGGTTTCTTTTACCATGTCATTTATATGTTTTCATGATCCACATATATTAATTTCATGATCAAGTCTTTCAATAATCCTCATTCCACTGACTCAGCTTGTTTGATCTTCATCGCCAATCAACTAATTTTTCTTTCGGTGATCTTGTCATGCTTTTTGTAATTATTTTTCCATGATTTAATTTTTTTATGATTAGTTTTCTTAATTGATGTTCCATTTAATGATTAATTTTCCCTTATAATGAATAATCCTTCTTTTTATCATGGTAAATTTACAAATCTTCCTTCATATTATAAAATGCCTTCTAAGCTGAAGCTTTGGTTACCTCATGAGATCTTTCCTCGGAAGAAAATTGTATCCATTAAGTCTTTGAAAAACATGAAAATTATGTTAAAGATTTTAGTTTTTTTTCTATATTTTGTATTGTTTCTATGATATGTTGTTTTTTATCAATATTGAAGTTCCAAAGGATCGAATAACAACTGAGAAGGGGGGGTTAAATCAGTTGTTAACTTTTATAAGTTTCAATTCTTTTCAAAAATTAACCCCTAAAACCTGTTAAGATTTATATACTTATAAAATTTTAGTAAATACTCATGCATGAAATAGTATGAAAGCAATTAAATCATATAATGTTTACAAGGTTCAGCCTCAGTGTGAGAAACTACATCATTTCCATAGCCACTCTCATGGTTCTATGGAAATCCACTGTTAAGAAGAAGTGAATACAACTTGTTCCAACTCCTGTTAGACACATTCTATCTCCTTATAGGAATGATTATACTGACTCCCATCAGTTTATAGTGTTTTCTTATAAAAAAATTGAGCCAAAAAAATAATAAATACTTTTTTGAATCTTCTTCATAATTTCTCAGTCTGAATCCTCAGTCTGATTTGGCTGGATCTGATTATCTCAATACGATAATGTTAGATCATATTTTTTCTCAATACGATGATGTTGGATTCTGGATCCGATTTTCTAAGTATGATGATTCTGGATCTAATTCTATAAATACAATAATTTTGGATCCTATTTTCTCAGTACGATAATTTTGGATCTGATTCACTCAATACATTGATGTTGGATCTGATTTTTTGAAAACGATAAACTCACTCTCAATCTACAAAACTCAAACTATGATATAATGATCAATTCAATTATTATTAAATCAGATGGAAAATTTCACTTTTGAATTCTCCAATTCTCCACCTTTTGTGCATGTGTTAATATTTTGAATGAACAAATGATCTGAGGAAGTATTTATAGGTGACTCGAAAAACAAAGGTGAGAAACTTGGAAACTTTCCCCACTTCCTCAAATCTAAAAATCTTAAAAAATATCTCACATTTAAAACTTCAAATTTGACTTCTTCAAACCTCTTTATATTTCTCTGAGATTTATATAAAATTTAAATTCAAGTTTGAACGCTTCAATTCATCGTACCTTTCTTAGTTCATTATGATTTGTTTCTTTCTCAGGTTCATTGCAATCTTTTTCTTTCTCAGCTCATTATGATCTTTTTCTTTCTCAGCATGAATTCTTCATTATAAAAACTTTAGTATGATTTCCTCAGTACGAAAATCTAATTATGAAAATCTCAGTATGAAAAACTGAGTACAAAAATCTCAGTACAATTTTTCTAGATATGGTCATTTTGAATACAATCATTCTGGGTATGATCTCTTTCTTCCTGATGCTGAGTACGATCATCCTGGGTATGAAAAGTTTTTTATGCATATGATAAATGATCGGATGCTACAATTCATTAGTATGGTTCCTTTTAAATCAGTAGAATCTCTTTTTTCTCTTCTACTTAGATATGATAAATCTAGGTACGGTTATTCTTATTATGATTTTCAGCACCTTCTTTCTTTCCTTCTCACCCTGAATCTGATTGTGTTGGGTACGATTTCTTTTCGATCAGCTACATCTCTTTTTCCTTTTCTTCCATCAAGCTTATATCATAAGTTCTTCAATCAACTTATGATTTATGAAATATTAATCAGCAAATAATCATCAAATTTGTTTAGAAAGTATGAAAACTTTCTAAATCATGACTTCACTTTCTTCTTTCAAAACTCTTCAGCAACTATATTCTTTCTCTGATTATTTTGAATTCAATTATTTTCAATGTCATTTAAATATAACTGAGTACGATTCTATTCATATGGTGCTTCCCAATCCGATTATTATGAATACAAAAAACAACTTTCTCCCCCTTTTTGTTTGGATCTGATCTTTTAGCATTCTTTAGAGAAACTTCAGTATGATTGTAACGACCCAAACTTTCATTAATGAAAATTACTCTTGATCTGATTAAATGTATTATTATGTAAAATGGTTATATAAAATATACACTTCTTTGGTTTTATGTTTTTGTATTTTTAAAATACCATTAAGAATTGTGATCGTTGCTAATATATCCATTGAAAAATTATCACATAATTAGTATAAATATAGGGATTTAACAAATCCAATTTACTCAGACAAAGGAAGTGATGGCCTCATCTAGTAGACTTTCCTCGTATGAGTCCCATTTACTAGAGCTCGGAAAGGAGGAGACTTCATTGGGCTTCACTCTTGACTAACCCCAAGTCGAGATTTAACATGTTAAGCTCGAACGGAACCGCCTGTGGGAGAATTAGAAGTTGATAGAGATTACCACTCGAGCGATGTTATCGGATCCACCCCAAGAGTTTGTCACTATCGCGCACCTTAACCTAAGGTATTATATGGGTATTATAAGGGGTTATTTAACAAGACCTTAGCACTATTATTATGTGCATTAATTTTATATATAATAAATAATATACATTCATTTTATTATTGTTACGTTATAAATAGTTTTTAAAGCACAAATAATATTTTTAGTTAATATTCAACTAAGGAATCTATTTTGATAAATTAATAGATTTTTGAATTAAATAATATTTTAATAAAATATTATTAAATTAATTTTTATTAATTATAAAATATTGTATAATTTTTAAGAATACAATTGTATTATTTATTAAGGTTTGAAAGTCGTTTTTGTCAAAACCCACGAATTTTTTATAAATGTCAGTTTTTATTTTAAAAGTAAAAAATCACATATTTAGAAAATTATTTAGATAAAATGAATATTATTTTTGGAATTAGGATGTCAAAATTATCCAATTGTGAATTTTTCATAATTTTCTGAGATAGTTGAATTTTTGGGTAAAAATTAAATACCGTTTAAATATATAATGTGTTTTATGACGTCATAAAGACCCAATAGTGATGTAATAAATTACTATAAACATTATGTTCAGACAATATATGTTTTACCATTCAAATAATGTGATTTTAGGTTTGTTTCATATATTTTACAAAGCTTTAGTGGACCCTCCAAGACTTATAAAACATTTTATCTTTTTAAATTGATTTCCTTGAGAGTGTGACTCACCTCCATATAAGAAACCCTATTATTTTAAGAATTTTGGCCATTGACCTTATATAATATTTTTTTTCACTCCCCTTTGGCAAAAACCATGGGCAAAAACCATGGTCTGCTTTGTGGTTTTGATTAGTTTAATGTGTGGTGTCCCAAACCTAAATAATAAAGAATTCCCCCTCCTTTCCTATATAAACCCACCCAAGATCACACTTCCTCTTCACTCAAAGCCTTTTTAGTTCGTCCAAATTCTTCCCTCATATATCTATAATCCTCCTAAGGTTCCCCAATCTCCCAATAAACCTCTCCCAAGCCCCTCCCAAGCCTTTGGGATCACACTTCCAAGTAAGGGATTTCTTCCTTTCTCATTTTTGTCCAAATTTCATTATGTTGTTATGCCCTTTTATTTTCATTTACAAATATTGGGGTATGATTTCTCACCTTCACCATACTTCTATATTAATTTTTTAATGATGAGATATCCCTTTTATCTCTCATTAATTCCTTCCATGCACACCCATTACCATGTCAAAATTTTGTAAGTAATTTCTCTCCCCCCATTTACATTCAAGAAATTATTTTATATTATACATCTAAATTTCATTACATATGTTGGTATATTATTTACCATGATCCCATTACTATAAATTTAATGTATAAATGATGAGATACCCCTTTTACTCTCATCAACCCATTTTACGAATTTCTATTTAACGTCATTATGCTGCCGAAATTACACCAAAATTTCCATACCAAAATCATCGTGTAGTGAATACCATACTCACTCCTCTATAAAGAGTATTAAACTTCATGCACATGTAATTTTTTATTGAGTACTTACATTTATGTATTCTACATCTCATATTTTTGGAATTAATTATGATTTTAATTAATCCATGTTGTATGATCTATGTGGCACACTTATGCATGAAATGAAATGATTATGAAGGGTGCGCCCTAATAGTGCTCTAATGCATTGGGTAAAGTATAGTATCATGATATTTCATGTGAAATGGGTGTTTACTCATGATAATTCAAGTGAAATGAGGTTTTACTCGTGCTCCATGTTCAATGAGCCTTGGCTCATGCTAATTCCATGTTAAGTGTTGTTTCCACATCTCCATGTTATGATTAGCATGCTTTATCAAGCCTTTATGTTCATATTTCTCTTGTGATACATTAATATGCCTATTAACTAACATGTATTCTATTCCTCATGTTATTCCATGTTTATTCCCTTGCTGGCCTTTATATCTCACCCCTTTATTATGTATGTCCTCAGGTTATCCCATGCAATGCTAAGTACGAGGGAATGTAGTGGTCATGTAAAGAAAGTTTTCAATAAGATGTTGTGTATTATGTTTTAAGTTGTTATGTAATGTTCATAATCCCCAAATACACTATACCTATCGATCTTCTATTTTGTATCATGTGAAGGTTTTATGTAATAATTTATGTTAAGTGTGTAACAAAAAGATGGGTTGTTATAGTTAGTATCAGAGGATAGGTTTAATTATTTTTGGGATTAAGATTAGAAAACCTTAGTGAAATCCTTAGGGATAAGACTAAGTATAATAAAAACATCCCTAAATTTTGGTGAGTATTGATTAAGTGGTCTATCAAGCAAATACATCCCTGTTTGGATACGAGCAGGTAGAGGCGGCTCTGGCATAGATGTACCCAGGAGTGAAAAATCCGACAAGGAGTTTCGGGCTTAACTTGGGGTATCTTAATACATGACAATGGGACTTACTTAACTCTTGGTTAAGAAACTACTAGGGGATATGATTTGATAAATTTACAAGCTTAGTATGAACCATTATTAAGGGAATAATAAAATGTCCCTAAGAATATATATTAGAAAGTAGATCATGGATAACATAGACTGAAGCCTATAGATTCGTAAGTTAAGGAAATAAAAGTTATTTATAAGTGATATATTTTGTCTTTGTATTACCATTTATGTGTTACCCCTAACTTTCCTTTTATTCTAGCCAATGGTTGGTAATAGGAGGACTCAGGCTAACAACCGATGTGAAGATCAATTTGATGACTGCTCTAATGAGATGCCCAATCTGATGAGAGTAGGAATCACAAACTTTTTCACAATACTCTCTTATTTAACTCAAGATTTGAATAGAAACATGGGTTAATAGGAACGTTAACCCCCCCCCCCTAAGAAATAACAAGTCGTTATCGAGAGCTTCATGAGACAAAGACCTCCTACTTTTAATGGATCATCTGATCCCTCAATCGTCGAACAATGGATCAACTCTATTGAAAAGATCTTCTCCATATTTCAATGTTATGAACAAGAGAAGGTTCTTCTATATGATTATTGTATAGAGGGTGAAGCTGATAAATGGTGGACATTGATCAAAAATATGAAGCATGAGGAGAAGATCGAGGCATTGGAATGAAAATATTTCCAGAAAATGTTTTTCGATAAATATTTTCCCCACACCCTCCAACTTTGAAAGGTACTTACTTTCCCTCAAGCAAAAAGACGACGAATCCATTGGAGCGTACGAGGAAAAATTCACAGGGATTGCACAATATGCCTCTGAATTTGTCGTTACCCCTTAATTCAAGGTTGACCACTTCTTTTGTGGGATAAAACCTATCCTAAAAAAAGCCCTGGAGATCTGTGACTTTGACAGTTATGAGGAAATTGTATGATGTGACCTCAAGGTCAAAATGGAGATCGGTGAATCTCAGGGGTATCATGGGGATAAGAAGCATAAGGTGGACTTGAATTCTAGTAGTCTGATGGATAAATCCAATGGTGTTAAGAAAATCTAGCACCCCACATGCCAAAGGTGTGGAAAGAAGCATCTCAGAAATTTTATAAAGGGGATGAAGAAATGATTTAGGTGTGGAAGAGAAGGGAACCTAGCCATTAACTTCCGACAAGAAAACTCTACGGCTACGACAGAGGAGAGGAACGTTCCATTCATCTCTCAACATGTTGTTCATTACTTCAACTATAAAGAACCAGGGGACCTTGAAAATAATTTCCCTAAGCTAAGGGTTTTCGGAGGCAACCAACAACCTCCAAGGCAGAAAGGGTGAGCTTTTTCCATCACTACCACTGAAGTGAACCCCGACAACGAAGTGGTGATAGGTACACTAGTTATTCATTCAATAATAGCAAACTTACTTTTTGATTTTGGTTCTATGCATTCTTTTATATCCTGAAAGTTTAGTAGAACAATCCAAACACCAAAAAAAATCATAGAAGAGAACATGTCTGTGAGTACGACAAATGGGGAAATCATTGCATCCTATGAATATAACTCCTACCCTGTCATAATTTGTGGATTGAAATTCCTGGAGAACCTTTTCATACTCTCTCTGGTGGAATTTGATACAATTCTTGGTATGGATTGGCTTTCCCTATATAATTCCAACATAAATTGTCGTGAGAGTAAAATCACTCTCCCTATGGAGAATCGACCCCCGATTCTATACAAGTGCAAGGAGGAAGATGAACCTTCTTTAGCACCATCATCTCAATCATGGATATTACTGCCCTATGAGCACATGTATCTAGCTTAGATTCTTGAGTCTAAGGAAGAAACCGTCCTTGAAGACATACCTATTGTGAAGGAATTCACTAAAGTGTTTCCTGAGGAATTTTCTGGTCTTCCTCCTAGAAGAGATGTTGAATTATCAATTGACCTTATACATGGGGTGTTTCCAATATCTAAGACTCCATATAGAATGGTTGTTGTGGAGCTTGAGAAGATGAATAAACAACTACAGAAGAATCTGGATAAAGGGTTTATATGCCCAAGTGCTTCACCATGGGGTGCGCCGGTCCTCTTCATCAAGAAGAAGGATGGGTCAATGCGCCTTTTCATTGGTTATCATAATATCAACAAAATCACGATAAAGAACAAGTATCCTCTACCACGAATTGATGAATTGTTCGATCAACTATCACTATTGGAATTTTACCCTTTACCAACGGTTTCCCAAACCGTGGCCAAGTAAGCCATTTCTATAGGCTTATACCAACGGTTCTGTGTAAACTGTTGGTATATGTGTTAAAGTAAGAGATATACCAATGGTTTTACAAACCATTGGTATATGTTACCCTTATACCAATGGTTTAGAACTGTTGGTATATAATGTACAATATACATCCAAATAATATACCAACAGTTTTGAAAACCGTTGGTAGAATTTTATACCAAAGGTTATAACAAAATCGTTGATATAATATACATCAAAAGGCTATACCAACAGTTTTGAAAACCGTTGGTATACATATGTTGTAGCTCCACAGTAGCAGAAGCTAGTAGCCACCTCCAACCTGCAACTCTCTATGACCTGCAAGAACACATACACCCAGAATCCAAAAGGCTATATGAGATGTTTAAAATTCATCCAGAATTCAAAAATTTAGAAATTTAAAATTAATTTCTCACTCAAACCACAACACAAGAGATAAATCCAGAATCCAATACATCCACAATCCAATACATCTAGAATTGAAATGCAATAACACCCATAACACCAATACAAAATTAAAATCCAATACATCTAGAATCTAATACACATAACAGTATTCAAAATTTAGAATTCATTACCAATACAGCCAGAATCCAATACATCTGGAATTCAGAAATTTAGAATTTAAAAGCAATAACACCCATAACAGTATTCAAAATTTATAATTCTCTCCTCACTCAAACCACAACACCAATACACCAAGATAAAAGACCTACATGTTATAGGAAGCACATGGGATTTTTACTCATGGTCTTGGGTTGACTATCTTAAAACCAACAGAAAAACTTGGGTAGAGTGTACAAGGATCATGATACCCATAAGATAGACAATGGTAGTGGTCATGTGCTTAGACCTAGGATGAGTTATAAAAATCAAATGGGATGTTTATATTCCTCTAATGACTATGTATCCATGTATAAATGGTTCCTGATGTGTTAGTGTAACACCTCAAGATTTTATGAAAAATATTCTTTTAATTTCATTGATATCTTGTGTTATAAGCTACAAAAATATTACCTTGCACTATACGCAACACCGTATGAGCTTTCAGTATACACAACACTATTCTTGGATTATGTTACACACAATTTTGACAGTAGTTATTCTACGAAACATTGAGTGTATATATATATATATTCAATGTATAAATGAAATATGGTTGGATTTTGTTATACGAAACAATGGAGGAGTCTTGCACAACACGCAACCCTGACTTGGCTTGCATTACACGCAATCGCGACCTTCCTCGATAGCGTGTGTTGTACGCAAAACCAGGTTTCACTAAACAACGATATATGGTTATAATATTATTATGGACTAGCCGTTATGAATAGTATCAACTAAATTTTGAATTTTATAACATTATTATTAATCTTACAAATTTTCTAGAACATGGTATGAGAACAAAATCAATTTTTCGAGTAAAATAAGCATTTTTCAAAAAATGTAGTTTTTCCGCCTTTTGATGGCACACCCACTTTAAATCTTGTTTTTGACATGCATGTAAGTTCAATTTGACAAAATAAAATTCTTCTTTGGAATCCGGATATAAAAATTTACTTTGGATAAATTTTTCATATTATTCTGATAACTTTCATATTTTAATGAATAGTAACAACATGCTATATTTTAATTAAAAACAACTTTTTTCATCATAATAATTTATATGATTATATTATCTTTTTAATTGGGTTTAAAGTGTAATTAGAATATATTTTTACAATTTAATCCAATTTTCGTCATTGGAATTAATTTCACTTTGAAATTGGATATAAACAAGTATCAATATTTTGATAGTTATTGTTTCTTAAAAAACACGCTATTTGTTTTGATAACGGGAATTAATTTTAAAATTAATTAATTCCACTTCTATGTTTTGAATTTGGAAAAATAGACATCAAATTTTAATTTGTAATATCAAATAATTCTTAGGCTGAATTTTCGGTATTTTTCTGAAAAACTGCAATTTTCGATGAATAGTGAAACCATTTAGTGGTAGTTAAAAAACTGACTTTTTCATTTAAATGAAATTTTACCACTTCTGTGAATTGAATTTCGAAAATCCGAGAGACACGGTTAATATCAAGGACTAAAATGTGGTTCAATGAGATGAAAATATTTTTTGGTGAATAGTAACTTTTTACTTTTTTTTACCACGGTTAAAAGTAAATAGGGTAATTAAGGGTAAAAATGATATTATTATTACCATAACACATGTCCTAATTCTATTGGATAAGTTTAATTCGACCAAAAACAACCTTAGTAATAAAATATGACCATTTAGGCCCACTTGGATTAGATTAGGACATTTATTATTAATTTATTTAAAGAAGGGTTAAAATAGTTAAAATCAAAGACTAATAACTAAATAATTTTTAATATAGGGTTATACATAAGATAAATTCGACTATAAATATTCATTAGAAATCTAAAAAGATTTCCTACATAATGGAGTTTTATTTATAATTTTTATACATTAAATAATTTAATTTATTTATGACACAATGATGATGCATTAATTATCTAATTAATGAAATATTGACATAATTGATGTTATAATTACCCAAATAAATGTAATTTGAGACTTTTTCTGAATTACACTAATTTTATAGTTTAATTTTACATGTTAGTTTTGATTTAGTTAACTGTTTTCGAACTAATAATTCTGTTAGTATTTTCACAAAAATAAATTACCAAATAGTGTCAAAATTGACATAAAATAGTTTTTTAAAAAAATATTATATTATTAATTGTTATTTTATTCATAAAAATATAATTTTCAGAAAAATGACTTAGATAAGGTTATATATATTGATAATAAACAACTTGGGATTCTTTTGGCTTGTTATAGTGAGTTTATTAACCTTATAGTGTAAGAAAACAAGAAGACATAGTAAAAGAAAAATTATTTAATTTAAAGTTAAATCTAAATGATAAGGGTAAAATAGAAACCTAAACTTTTCTAAATTCTATTGGATGAGATTATTTCGACCCATCACCACCTTATCTTCGAAATAACTCAATTTGGAGCTATTAAAAACCGAATATGACTTTATAATAAAATAATATTTTTAGTTATTCCAAAGGTTCCCCTCTCCTCCCTTATAAAAGGGAACCTCCTCCCTCTCTTCCTCACACCATTTTGAGCCTTGAAGCTCGGACAAACTCTTCCCATTTAACTTCCCCACTTCCCTAGAAACATCCTAGAGGTCCTGGTCTTCTTCAAAGACCAGTTTTAGTTCCCTAAGAGGAGGTCTCAAAGAGGCGCTTCAAAGAAGAGGTCATGTCTGTTACCGATTATTTCAACTTTATTTCTTCTCCTACTTCTTCTTCTTTAGTTGTTTCATTATGAAGTACTAAAATCAGTATCACTGATATGTTATTATAAGTATGAAACAACCATATTTCACCATCTATCCATCCTACGGAAAATGAAATCACCGCGCGTGCGTACGTACGGAATACCGTCTCCACGCCGTGGTGTAATATATTTTCCACCACCACCTTACTTGGATGGGTATAATGGTGTAAATAATGACTATATATGATTATTGTAAATTGATATTGATTATAAAATAGTATACATACACTACAATACAATTCCACGATCATGGGAATGATATCATCGCTCGTGCGTACGTACGAACTACCGTCTCCACGAACGCGATGAGATTCATTTTCCATGATTAACCATTCAAGAATGATTATAAAGTATATATAATGAATAATAATGAAATATATGACATAATAATGATACTGTATTTATGTATATATATATGTATGTCATCTATTTAATTTCATTCAATTCAATAAGGAAATGAAAACAGCGTTCATGCGTACGTACGGCCTACCGTCTCCATGAACGGTGTATTTCATTCCTTTTATCGATCTATAATATATATGTATATTATGAATATATATTATATATAAATCATGTTTTACATTCTGAAATTATGTAAATCAGTATATAAGTAATAATATCAAGAACGACAAGTCGAAACACATACGATAAATGAAATGATTTTACCCAAAACGCTGCTTTTACATGGAATTTACAAAAGAACGGGTAATATAAGTCATAAGTGAAACATATATGATATCATAACAATGAATATGATTATGTAATAAGTCAATGAAATTATTTAAATCATTATACAGGAGGTTAGGATCCATACGAAGCATATCGGACCTAAGGTAAGGGATAATTTTGCAAATCTCATTTTTATCCGAGATTGCTTATACGTAAGTATTTACTGGGTTTATTGTTATCATCCATGTCCATGTTTTCTAAAAAGGTTTTTATGTATGTTTAATTTCCTTTTTACCCATTTTTACTTTTACTACATGGTATGTAAGGAATCTTTCTTTTGTTTATGTTACGAGGTACTTTTTGACTTTTCCAACGAAAGTACGAGGAGAATGTTTTTTTTAACTTATACGGAATGAAAGGATTTTTATGGTTTTATTAAGACTTATTTTCATGAAGCTTCCTCCAAAAAGATTTCATGACTATTTTAAGAAAAATATTTTTCTTTTAAAATTTCATGACGTCTTGTGAAAAGAAATTTATTTTGAAGAAGAAAGGATATTTTCCTCAAGAATTCATTTCAAGTGTCTTATCAAAATCATTTTCCATCTAAGATGACATTATTTCATATGTGTATATTTCAAGTATAAAGTCTCTATTATTTACATGGTTTCACTTTTCTTATTATGAAATGATATCCATTTCTTTTATATGGATTATGTGATGATGGGATGATGTTTATGAAACCCATTTTATTTGTTGGGTTATTATGAATAATGTATGTTTATTTTGTGGCACAAGTAATAATGATTTCATTATGAGATGGGTGGGACCTATATCTCCCTCCAATGCATTGGGTAAAGATTTATATCTCATGAGATAGACATGGCTAGAACGGCAGGTTAAACCGGTTTTGTAATACAGGACTGGAACGAGGAGTGAACTCGATTCAGAAAGGGACTTTTTCCACTAAGATGGTCTTGGCAACAATGCCTTGGCTACTATGGAAATCATATCATGTGCTTAATGTTTTTCCACAATTACAAGTTTTATTTACAAGCTATTTTATCATGATTGATGTTCTATTTTGATCTATGCCTTACTTACTTCCATGTTTTATGTCATTGCACAAGATTTCTATGTTTAAACATTATGTACATGTTTTTATGTTCAAATGTATATGGTTTGTTTTATTTTTTCCATGCTTAACCTTACTGAGCATTTGAGCTCACCCATTTTATGTTTTCTTTTCCCCAGGATATAAAGAAAGGTTTTAGGTAAGAAAAAAAAAGGGGGAAGATATTTATGGGAGATGTTGAAGATCTTTCACCACGATTAGAAGATTATGTTTCAAGTTTCCAAAGACACTAAACTATTACGGTCCTTGTGTGTCTGTTTTTGTTATGTACTAAGTATTCCGCAAAATTAATGTAATGTCCATGTACATCAAGATTCGGGTCTCTACAGTTGGTATCAGAGGAAAGGTTTAGTCAACCTTTGGAAACTAGGATGCGAGAACTTTAGTGAGATCCCTAGAGATATTTCTAAGGTATGTCTAGGGATTTACTAAGGTTAAGTATAAGTATAGGTTATAGTCCTAGAATTACAGTAACGATCTTAGAATTAAACCTAAGATGTTAGATATTGAAGGTACTCCCCCTTTATTATGTTGTTTTCCCTAGCATGATTTTTGTCTCTCACACTATTATTTTTGGGTTTTAGATGATGGCCCGAAGGAACCGTGTTGATCAATGCGATGGACAATGCAATGATTGTCCTCCTGAACAAACAAATGTTATGGGAGATGGAGTGCAAAATCTTATTGTTATACTTACACAAGCTATGAATCATTCTGGACTTCCAAATGAGTAGAGAAGGGAACAATATTCTATTGAGTCCTTCATGAGGAAAGATCCACCTTCTTTCAGTGGGTCTTCTGATCCACTTGTTGCTAAACAATGGATCAGTACCACGGAAAAGATATTTTCAGTTCTTCAATGTTCTGAACATGATAAAGTCATCTTAGCAGTATATCGTTTGGAAGGTGAAGCTGATCAATGGTGGAATCTTATTAAGAATACGAGTCCAAGAGATGAAATTGAGTCCATGTAATGGGATGAGTTCAAGAACTTATTTTTCAATAAGTATTTCCCTTGTATTCTTTGAACAAAGATGGAGAAGGAGTTTCTTGAACTAAAGCAAAAGGATGATGAATCTGTTGGTGTATACGAATCGAATTTTACAAGGCTTCCAAGGTATGCATCTGGCTTTATCATCCAACCTGAAAGTAAAGTTGATCGATTCTTCAGTGGCTTACAACCAAATATTTGAAGGGCATTAGCTATAAGAGACTTCAGTAGCTATGAAGAAATTGTGTGTTGTGTTATCAAGGTAGAACTGGAAGTTGGTGTAACATATCCATCTCATGGTTTTGACAAGAAACGAAAGATGGAGTTCAAGGAGAAATCTCAGAACAATGGTGAAAAGAAGATGAATGTTTCTTTATGCTCAAAGTGTGGAAAGAAGCATAGTGGAGATGTCCTAAAAGGTACTAGAAAATGTTTTAAGTGTGGAAAAGAAGGTCATCGAGCGGTTGATTGTCGAAGTAATGGGAAAAAGGTTTCTAATGATGTGAATAGAGATAAGACTACAGAGAACTCTCCACCAATACTTGAATTCTTCAAGTGCAAGTAAATGGGGCATTATGCTAATAAATGTCCTAATCCAAGGGTTAGTGATGATAGACATGAGCAACCACTTAAGGCAAAGGACAAAGGGAAGTCGCATGCGATCACTATTGGTGATGTTGAATATAATAATGATGTGGTGGAATGATTAAGTGTTTATGTAATGGGATTCTAAAATAATGTTGTATATAGTATCGTGGAATATTGGAATATTTATGTATTGGTCTATTGTGGTTTTCAATAATTTTATGGTACCGGTAACCATGGAAAGTGATTGAGATATTTTTGGAAAAAAGATGATATGCGCATAATGAAGGGATAAGGAGAAAATGAAATGTTTTACAATATTCATGAGCTCATGACTGATATAAGTAAATAGTTATATCATGGTTTGAGTATATAGAATTTTGGGGTTTTGGTATGTGGAAAGAGTTGACTTTTGATAGCACTCATGTTTTCACTAAGATTCAATGGGTATTAATTTTTCAAGAGAATACATTATTAAGGCCTTCGAATGTTTGGAATGCAACCAACAAGATATATCTTATGATATATGTGGGATAAATGCTTGTATTCACATTCTTGGTAGATAACCTTTCTAGTAATTGTTTTCTTTATACTATGAGCTTGGACCGAAGTATTTTAGATAAGCCTAAAGATTGGAATGGATTATGTTGGACATAAGTTAGTATTGTTTAAGGATAGAACTTTTTTCAATATTATTATAGTAAGGTAGTTTTAGAAAAAGGACAACCTGCAGGATGGGTGACATCCCATCGCGTCGGACAAGGCTGTGGGAATCGAACCCACAACCGAAGTACGACTGGCCTTTATCGTCTAACACTGGCCTACAGGAAGTCCCTGTTTAGTAGAAACTAGTTTTATTATATTAAGCAGTATGATATATGAAGTATAAGTCCATTTTAGGAACCATATATGATTAAGCTCACTATAGATGGACTTATGTATTTTTGATAACTTTTATAACCTTTTGTCTGAGATAGATGGAATGACCCATCATTCTATCACATGATCTTCTAACACTTCATGAATGACAAATTCAACTTCATTTCTTTAAGAGATGAAGTGGAAATTGTCCAAAGAATGACCAACGGTGAGACTGTACCAAAATCACGAAAGTATTTATTCTAATTCCAATTTCATCAACTTTAGGGAAATGATCTTGAAAACCAGAAATGTTGTCATAGTGCCCTTATATCTGATGAATCAGATGGTACCTTAGATCATCACAAATCTATGGCTTTTTGATTGTTGCCTTTTTCATAGCCATGTTCTCTACCACTCTCCATCAGAACTTGATGGTTAGATTTTTCTTCCATATCCATATTTTCACCTATGTTCTACTATATGGAAACCCAGTGATGAGTTTCTTTGGGTAATCGTTACATTTAATACTTTATTTTTTAAAATTAAGTTTTAGTATTCCTTTTTACGATGTGGGTTTCTATAAATGGTAAACGATTTATAACCCCGACGATTTTCGAGGGCGAAATTCATTTTAAGGGGGGTAGAATGTAACACCCCGAGATTTTATGAAAAATATTCTTTTAATTTCATTGATATCTTGTGTTTTAAGCTACAACAAGATTACCTTGCGCTATACGCAACACCGTATGATCTTGCAGTATACACAACACTATTATTGGATCATGTTACACACAATTTTGATAGTAGTTATTCTATGAAACATTGAGTGTATATATATATATTCAATGTATAAATGAAATATGGTTGGATTCTATTATACGAAACAACGAAGGAGTCTTGCACAACACGCAACCCTGACTTGGCTTGCATTACACGCAATCGCGACCTTCCTCGATAGCGTGTGTTGTACGCAATACTAGGTTTCACTAAACAACGATATATGGTTATAATATTATTATGGACTAGCCGTTATGAATAGTATCAACTACATTTTGAATTTTATAACATTATTATTAATCTTACATATTTTCTAGAACATGGTATGAGAACAAAATCAATTTTTCGAGTAAAATAAGTATTTTTCAAAAAATGTAGTTTTTCCGCACGCCCACTTTAAATATTATTAATCTTATTAATCTTATTATATGGTTATAATAAGTATTTTTGATGGCACACCCACTTTAAATCTTGTTTTTGACATGCATGTAAGTTCAATTTGACAAAATAAAATTCTTCTTTGGAATCCGGATATAAAAATTTACTTTGGATAAATTTTTCATATTATTCTGATAACTTTCATATTTTAATGAATAGTAACAACATGCTATATTTTAATTAAAAACAACTTTTTTCATCATAATAATTTATATGATTATATTATCTTTTTAATTGGGTTTAAAGTGTAATTAGAATATATTTTTACAATTTAATCCAATTTTAGTCATTGGAATTAATTTCACTTTGAAATTGGATATAAACAAGTATCAATATTTTGATAGTTATTGTTTCTTAAAAAACACGCTATTTGTTTTGATAACGGGAATTAATTTTAAAATTAATTAATTCCACTTCTATGTTTTGAATTTGTAAAAATAGACATCAATTTTTAATTTGTAATATCAAATAATTCTTAGGCTGAATTTTTAGTATTTTTCTGAAAAACTGCAATTTTCGATGAATAGTGAAACCATTTAGTGGTAGTTAAAAAACTGACTTTTTCATTTAAATGAAATTTTACCACTTCTGTGAATTGAATTTCGAAAATCCAAGAGACACGGTTAATATCAAGGACTAAAATTTGGTTCAATAAGATGAAAATATTTTTTGGTGAATAGTAACTTTTTACTTTTTTTTACCACGGTTAAAAGTAAATAGGGTAATTAAGGGTAAAAATGATATTATTATTACCCTAACACATGTCCTAATTCTATTGTATAAGTGTAATTAGACCAAAAACAACCTTAGGAATAAATTATGACCATTTAGGCCCACTTGGATTAGATTAGGACATTTATTATTAATTTATTTAAAGAAGGGTTAAAATAGTTAAAATCAAAGACTAATAACTAAATCATTTTTAATATAGGGTTATAAATAAAATAAATTCGACTATAAATATTCATTAGAAATATAAAAATATTTCATACATAATGGTGGTTTATTTATAATTTTTATACATTAAGTAATTTAATTTATTTATGACACAATGATGATGCAGTAATTATCTTATTAATGAAATATTGACATAATTGATGTTATAATTACCCAAATAAATGTAATTTGAGACTTTTTATAAATTACACTAATTTTATAGGTTAATATTACATGTTAGTATTGATTTAGTTAGCTTTTTTCGAACTAATCATTCTGTTAGAATTTTCACAAAAATCAATTACCAAATAGTGTCAAAATTGACATAAAATAGTTTTTAAAAAAATAATATATTATTAATTGTTATTTTATTCCTAAAAATATAAGGTTCAGACAAATGAATTAGATAAGGTTATATATATTCATAATAAACAACTTGGGGTTCGTTTTTCTTGTTATAGTAAGTTTATTAACCTTATAGTGTAAGAAAACAAGAAGACATGGTAAAAGAAAAATTATTTAATTTAAAGTTAAATCTAAATGATAAGGGTAAAATAGAAACCTAAACTTGTCTAAATTCTATTGGATGAGAGTATTTCGACCCATCACCACCTTATCTTCGAAATAACATAATTTGGAGCTATTAAAAACCGAATATGACTTTATAATAAAATAATATTTTTAGTTATTCCAAAGGTGCCCCTCTCCTCCCTTATAAAAGGGTACCTCCTCCCTCTCTTCCTCACACCATTTTGAGCCTTGAAGCTCGGACACCCTCTTCCCATTTCACTTCCCCACTTCCCTAGAAACATCCTAGAGGTCCTGGTCTTCTTCAAAGACCAGTTTTAGTTCCCTAAGAGGGGGTCTCAAAGAGGCGCTTCAAAGAAGAGGTAATGTCCATTACCGATTCTTTCAACTTTATTTCTTCTCCTACTTCTTCTTCTTTAGTTGTTTCATTATGAAGTAATAAAATAAGTATCACTGATTTGTTATTATAAGTATGAAACAACCATATTTCACCATCTATCCATCCTATAGAAAATGAAATCACCGCGCGTGCGTACGTACGGAATACTGTCTCCACGTCGTGGTGTAATCTATTTTCCACCACCACCTTACTTGGATGGGTATAATGGTGTAAATAATGACTATATATGATTATTGTAAAGTGATATTGATTCTGAAATAGTATAAATACACTCCAATACAATTCCATGATCATGGTAATGATATCATCGCTCGTGCGTACGTACGGACTACCGTCTCCACGAACGCGATGAGATTCATTTTCCATGATTAACCATTCAAGAATGATTATAAAGTATATATAATGAATGATAATGAAATATATTACATAATAATTCTACTGGATTTATGTATATATATATGTATGTCATCTATTTAATTTCATTCAATTCAATAAGGAAATGAAAACAGCGTTCATGCGTACGTATGGCCTACCGTCTCCATGAACGGTGTATTTCATTACTTTTATCGATCTATTATATATATGTATATGATGAATATATATTATATATAAATCATATTTTACATTATGAAATTATGTAAATCAGGATATAATTAATAATATCAAGAACGACAAGTCGAAACACATACGATAAATGAAATGATTTTACCCAAAACACTGCTTTTACATGGAATTTACAAAAGAACGGGTAATATAAAGTCATAATTGAAACATATATGATATCATAACAATGAATATTATTATGTAATAAGTCAATGACATTATTTAAATCATTATACAGGAGGTTCGGATCCATACGAAGCATATCGGACCTAAGGTAAGGGATAATTTTGCAAATCTCATTTTTATCCGAGATTGATTATATGTAAGTATTTACTGGGGTTATTGTTATCATCCATGTCCATGTTTTATAAAAGGGTTTTTATGTATGTTTAGTGTCCTTTTTACCCATTTTTACTTTTACTACATGGTATGTAAGGAATCTTTCTTTTGTTTACGTTACGAGGTACTTTTTGACTTTTCCGACGAAAGTACGAGGAGAATGTTTTTTTTAACTTATACAGAATGAAAGGATTTTTACGGTTTTATTAAGCCTTATTTTCATGAAGCTTACTCCAAAAAGATTTCATGACTATTTTAATCAAAATCTTTTTCTTTTAAAATTTCATGACGTCTTGTGAAAAGAAATTGATTTTGAAGAAGAAAGGATATTTTCCTCAAGAATTCATTTCAAGTGTCTTATCAAAACCATTTTCCATATAAGATGAAATTATTTCATATGTGTATGTTTCAAGTATAAAGTCTCTATGATTTACATGGTTTCACTTTTCTTATTATGAAATGGTATCCATTTCTTTTATATGGATTATGTGATGATGGGATGATGTTTATGAAACCCATTTTATTTGTTGGGTTATTATGAATGATGTGTGTTTATTTTGTGGCACAAGTAAGAATGATTTCATTATTGTAGGACCCCGGGACACCCTGAGAGGGGAGGGGTGAATCAGGGTGACCAGTTTTTCTTTTAAAGTGATGGATCTTGTTCCCACGTTGGTAGGAACTTGTTGAACCTGTATGATGATTATGATTAGAAAGCAAACAATCACATGCACAGAGAAGACACGACCCTTTTTACTTGGTTCACCACTAAGGGCTACGTCCAAGGAGCATACGCCGACAGGTTGTCGGTCGTACCTAAATCCACTATGCTTCACTAGCTGTAGATTATAAAGGTTCGGGTACAGTCACTCTGTCCCAGGCTCACTGCCTTTACAATTGTTCAGGGATAGCTCACTGCATCCCTCGGGTCACTCTCGTTGACTCCCCCTGGCTCACTGCCGTTGGTGAAGTCCCACTCAGTTTATAGACGTGAAGGTCTCTTCATCATTTGCATAAGAATGCATCCTTTGTTGTGTGTAGATGCTCTATTGAAGTCTGATTCTTACCAGAAGAAGAATATCATTTTTCCTCGAATGTATCGGGTAGTCTCTTGGCTTTTGTGCAGCTCCAAACAGGCCGGTGGGCTTCAGCAAAATCAGGCACGCTTCTCCAAGACAGTCGCGCAAGTCCCACTACAGCACGCAAGTCCAAACTGGCGCGCAAGTGTCATCAACGCACCTGCGCGACGCTTCCTTCCCCGACTTCAAACTTGCGCGGTCCACTTCCTTTCTCTTCCAAACCGCCTTGGGCGCACAGCCAACAACCAGCGCGCAATCTCTACTTGCGCGACAAAACTACCACCTGCGCGACTCGACCACCTGTGCGACGAGAGCTCGAACAATCTCGAAGTCTTGAGCTCCGTTCGAAATGAGGAGGGGTGGTCCAGTATTTATAGGCAAACTGGACCCCCTGCACGGAGGCACGCAAGCCCCTCATCGGCGCGCAAGTCTTGTCTCCAGTAACCTTTGTCGTGCAACTCACTTGCGCGACCCAGCCAACACTTGCGCGACCTTCTTTCCTTAGCCAAATTTAGATGTTCTGATCCTCAAAAACATATGGCGCTCAAGTATTATATCCTCCAAGAGCTCGGCGTGCAAGTAACTTTGCCAAAAACACTTTACTTTATTGGCCGATTTTCAGGCCCAAAAATTTGGCAAACACTGGGAAATGACGCCACCTTCACTACTGTTTTCTTCTTGAACAGTATGATCTCTTTGTTGGTACACATCCTGAACTTCCACTGAGGATTGACAAAAAACACAAACCATACACCAAATCATGATTTGAAGACCTTGGTTCCAACAATTATGAGATGGTTGAGACCTATATCTCCCTCCAATGCATTGGGTAAAGATTTATATCTCATGAGATAGACATGGCTGGAACAGTAGGTTAAACCGGTTCAGTAATACAGGACTGGAACAAGGAGTTAGCTCAATTCAGAAAGGGACTTTTTCCACTAATATGGTCTTGGCCGCAATGTCTTGGATACTATGGAAATCATATCATATGCTTAATGTTTTCCACAATTACAAGTTTTATTTATAAGCTATTTTATCATGATTGATGTTCTATTTTGATCTATGTCTTACGTACTTCCATGTTTTATGTAATTGCACAAGATTTCTATGTTTAAACATTATGTACATGTTTTTATGTTCAAATGTATATGGTTTGTTTTATTTTCTCCATGCTTACCCTTACTGAGCATTTGAGCTCACCCTTTTTATGTTTTCTTTTCCCCAGGATATAAAGAAAGGTTTTAGGTAATAAAAAGAAGGGAAGATCTTTATGGGAGATGTTGAAGATCTTTCACCATTATTAGAAGATTACGTTACAAGTTTCCAAAGACACTAAACTATTATGGTCCTTGTGTGTCTGTTTTTTTATGTACTAAGTATTCCGCAAAAGTAATGTAATGTCCATGTACGTCAAGCTTCGGGTCTCTATAGTTAGTGGGAAACATTGGCCAATCTCAACATATGAGATGGGTTACCAGAATAGCCTACATGTTTTTCATAGAATTTTCAATTGGAATAAGGGGGTATGTGGATAAGTTTAATTTGGTCTCCTGGGTGTGATGTGAGATGAATCCCCATTTTGGGTAGTGGTTATGAATATTCAATTATGTTTTTGGTATTGGGTTCCCAAAGGGACTTTGGTTTGGTCCTAGAACCCATTGTTTGAGGATGGGATTAGCATATTAAATGTTATGTGTTTTATAATAGGGTCAGTAGTTCCTCACATGAGAAGTAGAATGTGTGAGGATAGACCATGGATCCTTGTGCTAAAGTATCAACATAATCTGAATACGTTTGGTTGGTTTTCCGTATGCAAGTTGTTGTTGTCACTTAAAATCCTATCCATTTCAAATTAAAGTGAGACAGTTTGAGTAGTACTAGACACATCGTGCCTCAGATTGAGGCGGGGTTGACTCATACACGTCACAAATGACCCATGGATATTTTTCATAAAGTATCAATAGAATTCGAATGCATTTGGTTGGTTTTCCATATGCCAGTTGTTGTTTTCACTTAAAATGTTGTCAATTTCAAATAAAAGTGAGACACTTTGAGTGTTACCAGACACATTGTGCCTCATATTTAGACAAGGTTGACTCGTACACGTCAAAAATGACCCATGGATCCTTGTTCTAAAGTATCAACACAATCAGAATATGTTTGGTTGGTTTTCTGAATGTCTGTTGTTTTTACTTAAAACAGTGTCCATTTTAAACAAAAGAGATACACTTTGAGTGATACCGGCCACACCGTGCCTAGTATTGAGGTAGGGTTAACTCATACACATTACAAATGACCCATGGATTATTTTTATAAAGTATCTATACAATCATAAAGTGTTTGGTTGGTTTTCCGTATGAAAGTTGTTGTTTTCACTTAAAATCCTATCCATTTCAAATAAAAGTGAGACAGTTTGAGTGGTATCGGCCACACCGTGCCTCAGATTGAGGTGGGGATAACTCTTACATGTCACAAATGACCCATGTATCATTTTCCTAAAGTATCAACATAATAAGAATGTTTTTGGTCAGTTTTCTGTATGCAAGTTGTTGTTTTCACTTAAAATCATGTCCATTTCAAATAAAAGTGAGAAAGTTTGAGTGGTACCGGCCACACCATGCCTCAGATTGAGGCGGGGTTGAATAACACATGTCACAAATGACCCATGGATTTTTTTTCCTAAAGTATAAACAGAATCTGAATGCATTTGGTCGGTTTTCCATAACCAAGTTGTTGTTTTCACTTAAAATCATGTCCATTTCAAATAAAAGTGAGACAGTTTGAGTGGTACTGACCACACCGTGCCTTGGATTGAGGTGGGATTGATTTGTAAATCTCACCAATGACCCATGGATCGTTTTTATAAAGTATCAACAGAATCTGAATGCATTTGGTCTATTTTCCCTATGCCAGTTTTTGTTTTCACTTAAAATGTTGTCCAATTCAAATAAAAGTGAGACAATTTGAGTGGTACTGGCCACACCGTGCCTTGGATTGAGGTGGAGTTGACTCGTACATGTCAAAAATGAACCATGGATCCTTTTTCTAAAGTATCAACACAATCTTAATATGATTGGTCGGTTTTCTGTATGCCAGTTGTTTTTACTTAAAAGGGTGTCCATTTTAAACAAAAGAAAGACACATCGAGTGATACTGGACACACCGTGCCTCGGATTGAGGTGGGGTTGACTTATACACATCACATATGACCCATGTATAATTTTCCTAAAGTATAAACACAATAAAAATGCGTTTGGTCAGTTTTTCGTATGCCAGTTGTTGTTTTTGCTTAAAATGTTGTCCATTTCAAATAAAGGTGAGACACTTTGAGTGGTATCGGCCACACTGTGCCTCAGATTGAGTCAGATTTGACTCGTACACATCACAAATGACCCATGGATCCTTGTGCTAAAGTATAAACACAATCATAATAGGTTTGGTTGGTTTTCCGTATGTCTGTTGTTTTTACTTAAAACAATGTCCATTTTAAACAAAAGAGAGACACTTTGAGTGATACCGGCCACACTGTGCCTTGAATTGAGGTGGTCTTGACTCATAAACCTCACAAATGACCCATAGATCATTTTCCTGAAGTTTCAGTACAATAATAAAGAGTTTGGCCAGTTTTCCGTATGCAAGTTGTTCTTTTCACTTAAAATCTTATCCATTTAAAATAAAAGTGAGACAGTTTGAGTGGTACCGGTCACACTATGCCTCGGATTGAGGCGGGGTTGACTCTTACACATCACAAATGACCCATGGATCATTGTCCTAAAGTATCAATAGAATCCGAATGTGTTTGGTCAGTTTTTCATATTCAAGTTGTTGTTTTCACTTAAAATCTTGTTCATTTCAAATAAAAGTGAGACAGTTTGAGTGGTAGCGGCCACACCATGCCTCGGATTGAGGCGGGGTTGACTCGTACACATCACAAATGACCCATGGATCATTTTCATAAAGTATCAATGGAATCCTAATGTGTTTGGTTAGTTTTATATATGCCAGTTGTTGTGTTCACTTAAAATGTTGTCCAATTAAAATAAAAGTGAGACACTTTGAGTGGTATCGGTCACACCATGCCTTGGATTGAGGCGGGTTTGACTCTTACACATCACAAATGACCCATGGATCCTTGTTCTAAAGTATCAACAAAATACAAATACGTTTTTTCAGTTTTCCATATGCTAATTTTTTTTACTTAAAAGGGTATCCATTTTAAAGAGAGCATAGATTGGGATCCAAGATACTGAATAAAGAGTGTGATTGCCTCCGGAATCAAGGTAGGTGGTCCTTAGCCTTTCGTGAATTGTCATTATGTCTTATATATTCTGAATCACCACTTTCCCAATGTTGAGATGTCGGGTCGGGGGGTTGTCTGGGGTCCAGGGAGGAGGGTGGGGGGCTGTCAGGGGGGCTATTTGGGGGGCTATCTGGGGGTTGTCCAGGGTCCAGGGAGGAGGGTGGGGGGGATTTCCAGGGTCTAGGGAGGAGGGGGGTTGTCCTGGGTCTAGGGAGAAGGGTGGGGAGATGTCCGGGGTCTAGGGAGGAGGGTGGGGGTCTGCCTAGGGGGTTGTTCGAGGTACATGGAGGAGGGTGGGGGCTGTCAGGGGGGCTGTCCGGGGGGCTGTCTGGGGGGCTGTCTGGGGGTTGTTCGGGGTCCAGGGAGGAGGGTGGGGGCTATCCAGGGGTCTTTCTGGGGTCTAGGGAGGAGGGTGAGGGGCTATCTGGGGGGCTGTCCGGGGGGCTGTCTGGGGGGCTGTCCGGGAGCTATCTAGGGTCCAGGGAGGAGGGTGGGGGGCTATCTGGGGGGTTGTCCCAGACACATGGGATGGTATTTACATATTTTCTAAGCAATTTTTTCAAGGTTAAAAAAATAATTTCAATATATCAACTTCTAATCTGACCATCAATTTTCTAAATTCCACTAAAAAATTACAATTTCATTAAAATAGATAAAAAATAAATATAATGTGGCCTACATAATCACACATATATTTAGGAACAATAAATCAATAAACATCAAAGGTCATTAATATCAGTCAAAATTTTAACAGATCAATCTGTCCCTCATCACCATCACTATCAATACCATCATCATCACCCTCACCCTCATCCTCATCATCATCCCCATCATCTTCCCTACCATCCTCCTCACCCTCATACTCAGCCTCGACCTCCTCATCGCCCTTCTCCTCCACCTCGGCCTCCTCCTCGCCCTCCTCCTCCGACTCGGCCTCCTCCTTGCCCTCCTCCTACTCCGCCTCGGCATCCTCCTCACCATCATCTCAACCACCACTAGAACTGCCACATAGTTCACCATATATAAAAATCATCGATAACATATATTCATCACAAGAATTTTTGTCCTTTGGTGGAAGTGTTGGATGTAAAAATTCCATCAATTTCATAAATGCAGTGCTTGACCTAGCAGATTGTTTTGCCGTCTCAGTGGCCCTTTTTTCAGCCTGTTTTGCTTGTGCCTTAACCTACTACAACTTGGTGGTACTAAAAATCGTACCTGAGGAGTGTCAATACCTCGTTGGAATTATACTCTTCCCAGGTTGGCAGTGTAATCTACCAGGGTTCTCATCTTCCAACACCTGATGTAAGTGATCATTTGGCCCAAAATTGTAAAGTTCATGGGCATCAAGGGCCTTTAAAGCAGTCTGTTACAAATATAAATATATTATTAAGTTAAAAATAGAGATTAAAATTTTAAATCTACAAATTAAAACTTACAATCTGCTGCTGAGTCGGTTCATTAACCGCACTTCCATCTTTCTTCTTTTTACTCGAGCAAAACAGTTTTTCTCGAGGCACACATCCTTCTATATTCAATTTATGCCTCTAAAATGACATTGAATGTAGAAAACCATAACTAAAAATATGATACCAAAAAAACATAGTATTTTCATAACAAAAATTATATTATAACTTTAGAAATCAAATAAATTATGGAGGAAGCAATAGAAAGTTCAAGTCATAAAGAAAGATTATAAACTGTCATACCTGTTGTCTCTCATGATCTGTCATCGTAGTACGTCCCAATGTGTGGATGTATTTCTTAGAATCAATGTTTTTTTATTTCTTTCAGATGCATCCTAAATAAATTTCAATAATTAGTATTAATGAAAAACATGAAAATTTTCATTTAAATACATATAATTTGATTAATATCGTAAATTGGATAGTCACCCAATGAGTAATCATATGTCGGTACTGTTCTAATGGACAATCATCCACGACAAGGACTACCTCTAACTCAGTGCCCACTCTAAAATTCCAGCCAATGTACAACTCATGCTTATAAGCTCTCTAAAGCTCGCCTAAATCCTTTAGACGTGATGGTCGTACACCCTCACCATCGGGGAAATTAAACCACAGTTGAAACCAAAATATTAATTCATATAAACACAAAAAATAATATATTTCATTAGATACAATAGATTTTTTACCCATATCACTACCCAGGCTTTATTCTTGACTTCATTTGGCAGTTGTCTCCATGAGAGTGGGCTGACAAGAATGATGTCGGAGTATTTGGCAAGCGTCGCCAAAAACTCCGACATTGTTGCCCTGATTTTTCAATCATCTGACTATCTTCATTGTAGTCCACCATCAACTGTGTGCGGCGGTTTCACACTGAACGCATGCATGTACGCCCCCGCCCCCACCTCCTATCAGTAGATGTATTTTTTATGAAAGAAAAATAAATATTTTATCAATACATGTCACATACATAGCTTATTTTAAATTAATTTTTATTTAAATTTCCATTCATGCTTTGTTTTAAGGGTTTCCCAAGCATTTATGGAGGAATGGGTGAGTTTTTATGAATTGGGCTAAACCGTGAGCCCAATTCCAGATTTAAAAATAAATTTTGATTCCTTTATAACATCTTCATTTTTCAACATTTTTCATCCATTCCAATTCCTAATTGGCATCCCCTGACATATTAACACCACAATATTAATTAGGACTATTTAGGAATCCATAATCATGGTGGATATGGGTTTTTATTTAAGATATTGGGCCTGCCCGAAAGCCCATTTCCTGCTTTAAAAATAATTTTTAAAATTTTAATATCTCCTTCACTATTTGCATTTTTTCGGTGATTCCAACTCTAACTAGAGCCCACATACCTAAGGTGCGCCCCAAAACTCTCCTCCCCCTATTTTTGAGCTTGGTTGAATCGCGAAATGGGGAGAAATTTCTCTGGATTACACAAATCGCCCAGATTTGAGGAGGTAAATTAATCCTTTCATAACTCCTTCAATTTTTATTATTTTCCACCCATTCCAGTTCCTACATGACCTCATAATTATTTTTAGAAACTCCATTAAATTTTTATCTGTTTTAAAAATCAGATTTTGGTCGATTTGGGGTCGTTTTCTTCAGGATTGTTTTGGGTAAGTGATTCCTTCTTGGTTTCTTCCATTTCCATAGGGTTTTATCCCTCTTTCGTGATGTTCCAAAATTGTCCAGAACCTAGGGTTCGTACCTAGGGTTTAAACATGGGTCTTTTTGGTGAAAATTTGTGGTCTAGGGATGGATTTATCATCCTTGTGGTGCCAGGGTGGTGCGGTTGATGTTTCGCACCATGTTTTAAGGGATTCGACAATTTCGGTAGGTGATTCCGTGGGTAACCATTTAATGATGAGTTAGTTTGCTTGATTAAATAGTTTTACATGTTCCTTATGTGCTGTTCATTATGAGAAAACCATTTTTGGTAGCAATAGTAAAGCATTTGTTTTTAAAGTTACATTTTTTCTTGAAGTGTGTATTTTTCAAATGTATTTCAAGTGTTATCTTTTGTGGTAGTTTTGTAAAATGTGGAAGTGATTTATTAGTTGTTGAAAGGGGATGCCAATTATGGTTGGGTAATGATATAGTTCCATGTGGGCATAAAAAGGGGGTGTATTTGAATGGTTTTATGTGTATAACCTTGTTATACCCCTTGAAAGTGTTTTATGGATTTTTGTGTTCTCATGGGTATCTTTTGTGATATTGTTCAAGGTGATTATATAACATTGAAAAGTGGATTATTACATGTTGATTGGGCTGAAAATTCTGTTTTGGTAGGGTCTTGGAGTGATTTTGGCTTAAAAAGAGGTTTTTGAAATGGGTTTTATGTGCAAAGTTTGGGTATACTCTTTATAATTGTTTTATAAAAGTTTTGAATTTTTTATTGAGTTGTGTAATAGGTGAAACTATATCAGCAAACTATTTTGGTAGGAGTATATTTTTAGGAGGTCAATTTCATTTGTGAAAATTCTGTTATGTGGTATGTATCATCTTGGAAATATTTTATTAAATTGTTTGAAGGAGATATTGAGGAGTGAAAGTGATGTGAAAGTGATGTGGAGTGTTTTGTGTGAATGTGATGTGAAAAAATGAATTTTTGATTATTAAAGAAGTGTTATTTTCCATGTGTGTGGGCTATTATATGAGTTTAAATATCTTATAATTGTTTTATAAAATTGTTTAATGGTTTTTTGGAAGTGTTGAAGAAATGTGAAATGTGTTGTGGGCTATTTTGGTGTGAGTCGGATTTCAAAATCATTTTGAATGAAAAATGGATTTTTGTGACTTGTGTGGTATACATATGGGCTGTTTGGTGAATTTGTGATGTGGAAATGATATTTCCATGTTCAATGTATATTTATTGACTTTTTGAACTTGTTTGAGCACAAGGGGAAAACCTGGGTATCTAGGTGGGTGGACGTGTACTAGTATGCTAGTGAATCCGTGGGGTTTGGCCTCAGTTTCACTTAGCAAGATTTACGCTTACAACTCTAACTAAACTATGATGATGATGATTGGGGACCACTAGGTTATGGGTATGTTCCCTACTAGTGGCTCGTGCATAAGAATGGATATTTGTGATGGTTACTCTCACCGAGATACGAGGTACCTGGGACCCACAGCTAGCTAGTGCCTAGGGGTTATTTCCTATTTCTTGTGCTCATTAGTTACTTTAAACTTACCGTCGGCATACGGTACATTTGGCTGGAAAAATCAGTAGCTTTTTTGTTTATTTTAAAATGTTAACCCGTTAAAATAGCCTACTTGAAAACTGTTTTTATTCAAAGTCGCATCTTTTAGAAATTGTAACTAGTTTTTTTTATGTTTTTGAAAACTTGCATGCTTTTCATCTTTAAATGTTTATCACATGGGATCTCTTAGTGTTGGTATCCTACTGGGCATTGTCTCACACCCTACTTACACCCTTGGGTGTAAGTAGACTTGGTTATTTTTGTTGTCACAGGTTGGGTACAGTTTTTAGTACCATTGGTTTGGGTTTCTAGCAGCTCCTTGGTGGTGAAGTCTTGTGGGGATGGCTTGAGGGAGGTGCCTCTTGCCATGTGGAGGTTCTTGGGCTATTTAATTTTGGTTTTTTACCTTTGGTATAGTCTTTTTGAGTTGTTTTACACTATTTAATTTAGTTCTGAATTTTTGTAAAAGATTTCTTGGTTTGAAAAATCCAGATTCGTTTTATTGGATTCTTTTGTTGTTTTATGATTATAAACTCGGGTAAATCGTTCCCAATTCTCATTTTATGATACCCGGGCACTTGTGCTAGCCCGTGGGGATCGGGAACACCCTTCGGGTCTTACCATGGACCGTGTCGGGTGCAGATTTTGAAGGCGACCAGATTCGGTTCGTGACAATACATGTTATAATGAAAATAAATAATGGCGTAACAATTTGTTAGGGTTGTATAAGTATACCTGTGGTAGTCTGATCAATGGGTGCCGCTAGATCCGCAGAAACTGAAGGAACACCCTGTACAGATGGAGTGGGTCCCAATGTATGATCTATAAGGACAGACTCTGGAAGAGCAGTAGTTGAAGAAGATGGAATATAAAATCCCGGAGAGAAGGAAGTAGAAGTAAAAGAAGATGATAGGTATGGTTGGCTAAATGCTGGATGGGGAGTAGGAATCATCATCAGATATGGTACAGATGGGTGAGGAGGCTCAGATGTAAAGGGTGGTGAAAACATGGGAGGTCCAAATATCATGTGTGTCCCTAACAGCACACTGGTATTAGAATGTGGGATGGATGGTATGTCAGTGGGAGGGGTAGGGTCTAATCGGGTATGCCAACCAGATCATCTAGCTCCCGTACCACCCCCCCCCCCTCGTACGAATACCCTGAGTACTAGGACCACTACTAGGCTTCTCATCAAATAACTGTCACCTAATAGATGGATCCTGAAAAAATGTTTTAAAAAAATTAATAACATGACATTATATATTATTTAAATAAATATATTTGAAATAAAATACTCACTATAGGCACTAGTGGTGGAATTCCCAGCTCAGACATGCGATGACTGTTGTCCATAATCTATTTTTGTCGCCTCTCTTCAATTGGTTTCATTTTCCTGCATTTGAAAAAAAAATATGGAACATTGATTCTATCAGATTCATAAGTGGTGAAGCAGTTGTCAAAATTAAGGAAAAATTTAATTTCTTTAGCTCAGGTAGATGATGCGGGTTTCAATACATGTTTTGCAGAAGAATACAAACCATCATGTTCATTACCTCATAAAATGTTAAAGAGAGGTCTTAGAGTCATACAAATTTTATACAAATCACAGTTGAAGCATTGAAATGTCCACCAAGTTAGAAATGTTGGTTTCGTAGGTTTAAATACATTTCAATTCAAAATTACAAAATGAAATTCAAATAAAAATTCCAACCAATAAACATTGAAAATGCACATAACGGTTAAATCGGATACAACATATTTGTAATCAATATTAAATCAATTTGAATAGTACCAACCTTAACAACCCAACTCGAGGTAAACCAAAAGAATTGAGAACATGGATGTATGATTCTATATATTTTCCACCACAACCTCAGGTTCGCAATAAACTTTGACAATTGAGCTATTAGAGTCATCAAAAGAAATAAATGGATTAGTTCTAATGGCAGTAGGGACAGTGTCAATTCCATCATCACCATCATCAAAAATATGTCTTGTAATTACTTCAACTATGACACCAAATTCAGGTCAAAGTTGGTCTTTCACATAAAAAACTTGTTTAGCCATTTATTCCAATACATATGGTTCTTCGGTAGCAAGAGTGAGAGTCATATTAATTGCTTGAAATCCACAATCATCAATAAATGTGCATTGTCTCGTCATCGAATCAAACCAATGGCATTTCATCATTGTGACTCGTCCATGAGAGTAATAATCCAATATTACTATTTTTTCAATGACTCCATAATAACCCACATTTTTAAATCGTGGTCTACTATCTAATGCACTAGCATAGAAATCTGTTGTGGCAGTAACCATAACACCATCATGTTGTGTTCTCATGTTCTTTACTCGTTCAGTGACAATAAATTTATACCCATTGATAACAATTAATTTACAGTCACGAACAATGGTATTAGGACCAAAAGCCAAAGCTCTTATTTCCTCAAAGACTGAGTCATCAGGAAAACTCAATACCTAAAATATAAATGAATATTAAACTTAATTAAATATTGATTTAATTATTTTAAATAGTAATATATTTACCTTCAATTTTAATCAAGAAGAAAACTCTTTGCTATGCAAAGACTCCCTCTTTCTCAAAGATAACGAACGATGATTTCTATTTATCATTGTTTTACGTTCCCTTTAGATAAAAGATATGAATATATTAATAGATATATATGTAAGACATACATATTCAATTTAGTTACCTGATGTAGTCATCGAACAAATCACAGTTGAACAAAACTGTGCGATGTGCCATCTCCTGCTCTTCAAGGCTTAATGTCTTCAATGTATATGATCCAGAAATTCCTCCTATTTGAGGAAGTAATGGAAAACTGGGTTCAATTTTCTCATATTTTTCTTCTTCATTTCTCATTGTTCTTTTCATTCTTGTAGTAAGATCAGACAAATACATTGAGAATAAATCCATACATTCTTGAGCCAAGTAACCATTCACGATAGAACATTTGGGATGATTCTTGTTTTGGACATAAGACTTTAATGTGTACATATTTCTTTCAGTTGGATACATCCAACGAAAATAAACAGGTCCTCTGAGAAGTATTTCAGTGGGAATATGGATAGTCAGATGCAGCATGCATGTGAAAAATTATGGAAGAAATATTTTCTCCAACTCACACAAAAATTAATGGGGAATATATCAACATTTTTTGCAATAAATACTTGGATAACTTCTTAGCACAAAGATCTCTAAACAAATGGCACAACCAAATAACAGTCACCCTTACATTGTTGGACAAAAGATGACGTATTTCTATTGGAATCAACTCATGTAGAAGAACGTGATAATCATGAGTCTTCAAAGATTTTAGCTTCAACTATCTTCTATTGACCCATTTATACATGTTTCTTGAATAGTCATTGGGAACTCTAATAGTATCTAATACTTTCAGAAATTGTTTTTTTCATAGGTGTCATCACATAAGAAGCACATGGAACTTTCCATTTATTTTCACTGATACGCACAGGATTCAATTCTGGTCTGATGCCCCAATCCACCAAGTCATGTCGAGATCGTAAATAATCTTTTTTCTTTCCCTTAACATTTAGAAGTATTGAAAGAAACATTTCACATATATTCTTTTCAATTTTCATTACATCTAAGTAATGATGTAACAAATTGGTTTACCAATAAGGAAAATCAAAAAAGATACTCTTCTTCCTCCAATTGTAATAGGTTTCAGTGGAAACATTCTTTCTCTTTCCATATTTTATTTGACCCTTCCTAAATGAAAAACTAAAATATTTCAATTCATTAGGCACATCAGTTCCAGACATACACTGAGGTGGATCATCGGTCTCTATGGTATTATCAAATCTTCGACGATTATTTCTATATGGATGGTCCATTGTAAAGAATCGCCGATGTCCCATAAAACTGAAACTACAGGGATGTTTCAGTCTTATGGATCGTGTATTCTTTATAAAAATAGGACATGATAGTTTTCCCTTCGTGCTCCATCTAGACATCATTGCATAAGACAGAAAATCATTGATCATCCACATAAGTGCAGCACGCATATGAAATATGTCTTTCGAATATGCATCGTATGTGCGCACACCCACATCCCAAAGAAGTTTCAACTCTTTTATTAAAGGTTGCATGTATACGACAATATCAATGTCGGGATCAGAAGGGCCAGATATGAGTATACTCATGAAAGTGAATGTTTTTTTCATACACAACCATGGGGGAAGATTATAAATGTGTATAAAAACTAACCATGTGTTGTGCGAAGTAAGCATCTACCCAAACGGATTAAAATCATCACATGAAAGACCCATCCTTACATTACGCACATCAGCAAAAAAATTAGGATATCGAGCATCAAATCTCTACCATGAAAATCCATCTGCAGGGTGAACCAACTCATCGTTAATCTTCTTTCTCTCGGTATCATTCCATCTCATTTTTATTGATATTTCATCAGACATAAAAAGATTCTGGAGTATGGGGATCAATGGAAAGTTCCACATTACTTTCTGTGGCACACGGGATGGTGTTCCATCAGATTTTGACTTCCAATGGGATGTGCCACATTTTATACAATCATTTCGTTTAGTGGTTTCCTCCTAGAATAAACTGCAATCTTTCGGGTAAGCATGAATTTTGTTTCTTGAAAATCCAAGTTCCTCAACTAACTTCCATTCCATATAGTGGTTTGAGGGAATATCTGCATCATCTGGAAGTAAATTCTTCAAGAAGGTAAGATTGTAGTCGATTTCTGTATTAGAAATCCCATACATAGTTTTCCCATGAAACAATCAGATTAAAAATTCCAGATTTTTCATTTTATCGCATTGTAGATATACTGGAGTCATGGCAGGATCATTCAATTTTTTCACCCTGACAACATCATCATTTTCATTAGACGCATCATGTGTTCTCATATCGAAGTCTTCTTGGGTCGGAATCCTTTATTTTTCCTGATGATGAATAAATGGAAACCGGTCATATAACAAATTATCCACTCCAGTCCTCTCATTTGGATCATCATCAATTCGAGATTTCATTTTCTCCCCATTGTGATACCACACATAGTAGTTTTCTTGAAAACCATATTTGGTTATGTGGTAGCTGACTTCTTCATGGCTCAACCAAGGTATGCCAACACAAATGGAACATGGGCAGTTTATGCGACCACTATATGAAGCATTGTGAAATGAAAAATCTAAAAACCTCTCCAAATTGTTTTGAAAATCGCTTGAGATCCAATCGGCATCATACATACAACTTCTATCCATTCTGTAAAAAAATTGTTATAAGTCATTTCATCAAAAGAAATTCAATAATATTGAAGTTTCATCGAAAATATATTTAAGTAAACGAGAATTGTTCACTTTATATGAAACTATAACTGGCACACTACTCTATATGAGAATCATAATATAAAAGACAACAAAATACTATATTTATAAAAAAATATCTTTGAAGAACTATACATGAGTGTACAAGATCATGTACACTTGTGGAGGAGAATTATTCAGGAGTTGACTAAATTTTAGATCGAAGAAATTTTATATTTTAGTAAATAATTTGAGTGATCACATACATTGCCCAAGGGGGAGGGAGTGTCCAGGGGGTGCGAGGTGTCTAGGGGATGGTGGGGCTGTCCAGGGGGGTCGGAGGTGTCCAGGGGGTGGGGAGCTGTCTAGTGGGGTCGGGGTGTCCAGGGTGGGCGGGCTGTCCACGGGGGTGGTCGGGCTGTCTAGGGGGGGTAGGGGGTGTCCAGGGGTGGGTGGGCTATCCAAGGGGGTGAGCAGGGTGTCCAAGGGGTGGGTGGGCCTGTCCAGGGGGGTACAGGGTGTCCAAGGGGGTGGGCGGGCTTCCCATGGGGGTGGAGGGGCTATCCAGGGGGGGTATGGGGTGTCCAGGGGGTGGGCAAGCTATCCAGGGGGTGGGTGGGCTGTCCACGGGGGGTGGTCGGGCTGTCCACGAGGGTGGCGGGGGCTGTCCAGTGGGGTCAGGGTGTCAAGGGTGTGGGGGGGGATTTCCAGGGGGTGGGGGAATCCGGGGGGATGGGGGTGTCCGGGGGTGGTGGGAGGGTGTCTGGGAGGGGGGTGGGAGGGCTGGTCCACAAGGGTGGGGGCTGTCCAGGGGGTACGGGCTGTCCAGGGGGGTGGGCGGGCTTTCCACGGTGGTGGCGGGGCTGTCTAGGGGGGGTCGGGGTGTACAGTGGGTGGGGGGGATTTCCAGGGGGTGGGGGGGCTTTCCAGGGGTGGGGGGGGCTTTCCAGGGGGTGGGGGTTGTCCAGTGGGTACGAGGTGTCCAGGGGGGTGGGCGGGCTATCTAGGGGGTGGCGGGGGGGTGGCGGGGCTGTCCAGGGGGTACGGGGGGTCTACAGGGGGGTGGGCGGGCTATCCATGGGGGTGGGGGCTATCCACGAGGGGAGGGGGGTGTCCAGGGGGTGGGCGGGGGCTATATAGGGGGGTACAGGGTGGGGTGGGCGGGCTGTCCACAGGGGTGGAGGGGGCTGTACAGGGGGTACGGGGTGTCCAGGGGGGGGTTGGTGGGCTATCCACGAGGGTGGCGGCTGTTTAGGGGGGTACGGGGTGTCCAGGGGGTGGGTGGGTTGTCCACGGGGGTGGCGGGGCTGTCCAGGGGGGTCGGGGGTCCATGGGGGGGATTTCCAAAGGCGGGGGGGTTGTCCAGGGGGTATGAGGTGTCCAGGACACCCCACCCCCCACCCCCCTTGGATAGCCCCGCACCTCCCCCCCTACATGGACAGCCCACCCCCCACCCCCTTAGACAACCAACACCCCCCTCCCCCACCTGGACAACCCACCCCCGCCCCCCCTTGGACAACCCACCTCCCCCTGATAGCTCACACCCCCCCTTGACATCCCTCACCCCCACCCCCCACCTCCCTAGACAACCAACACCCCCCCCCCCCCTCCCCCCACTTGGATAACCCACCCCCCACCCCCCCCTTGGACAACCCACCCCCCTTGGACAACCCACCCCCCCTTGACAGCCCACACCCCCCTCCCCCCACTTGGATATCCCACCCACCACCACCCCTGGACAACCCACCCCCCTCCCTGGATAGCCCACACTCCCCCTCCCCTACATCCCCCCTCCTCCCCCCCCCCCCCCCCCGACAGCCCCCCTGGACAGCCCCCCCCCCCCCCCCACCTGGACAGCCCCTCCCCCCACTGGATAGCCTCCTACCTTGGATAGCCCATACCCCCCTCCCCCACCTGGATATCCCCCCAAGATAGCCCACCCCCCTCCCTGGACAGCCCACACCCCCCCTCCCATGCACCCCCCCCCCCCCCACCTGGATAGCCCACCCCCCTCCCTGGACACCCCCACACCCCCCTCCCCCACCTAGACACCCCACCCTAACCCCCCTAGACAGCCCACACCCCTCCTTGGGGCAGCCCATATCCCCCTCCCCCACACCCCTATAGCCCCCCCTACCCCCCTCTAGCCCCCCCTACCCCCTGGACAACCCACCCCCCACCTGGATATCCCCCCACACCTGGACAGCCCCCCTACCCCTCCTAAAGCCCCCCTTAGGGTATTTTTATTTAAAATCATTTTATTCATTAAAAAATCCAAACTATCATGCATTATCCATTTCACTAAACAAAAAACATAAAGCCCTGCTAAACATAATACATAAAACTCCACTAAACAAAAAACATAAAATAAACCCTTTACCCCACTAAAGAAAAAAATATAAAACAAACCCTTTACCCCCTACACTAAACAAACCCCACTAAACAGACCATTTATGATGTATGAAATTTAGAACAACAAAAACATAAAACAAACAAAGGGTTTGGTACTCCAATAGAAATAACTCTAATTTAGATGAAATCAAAACATCAAACATAAAATAAAAAGAGGAATAACACTAAAACTAAGGTAACACTTACTAATTTGAAGTTTAGAAATAAAAATTTGTTTGATTGAAGAAGGATCTTCGGTTGGAGTGTGTTTCATGGCCAAGAATATGTCAGGAGGAGGTCTGGATTAGGTCTTCAATTGGACCTACTGGGAGCTGGGGCGCTAGGTATTTGGGGGAAAACATTCCCAATGGTTTTTAAAAACCATTGGGAAAGCTTCCCTTTACCAACGGTTTATCAAAACTGTTGGTATACCTTAGAGAAAATAGTTTTTTCCTTACGGTTTTAGAAAACCGTTGGGAAATCTTAGGAATATATACACATTGCCAACAGTTTGTTCAAACCGTTGGAAAATGTTGCTTCTTTTACACTATAGTAATGGTTTCCTCAAATTGTTGTTATAGTTCCGTTGGGAAAACACCAAGTTCCAGTAGTGTGTGTGGAGCACAATACTTCTCCAAGTTGGACTTGCGGTTGAGATATTATCAAGTAAGGGTGAATAAGGAATATATCCCCAATACTACTTTTCGTACAAGATACGGGCACTATGAATTCATAGTAATGCCTTTTGGACTCACTAATGCTCCATCAATATTTATGGACTTTATGAATAGATTCTTTAGAGATTACCTCGACAAATTTGTGGTAGTCTTTATAGATGATATTCTAATATACTCCAAAACCAAGGAGGATCATTATTAGCATCTAAGAACTGTACTAGAGACCTTAAGAAAGGAGAAGCTTTATGAAAAGTACAACAAGTGTGAGTTCTGATTGAAGGAGGTATCATTCTTAGGTCACATCATCACAAGCAATGGGATATCTGTGGATCCCTCCAAGACATATGTTATTGAGGGATGGATGAGGACAAAATCAGTAACTAATATCCATATATTTTTGGGGTTAGATGGATATTATTAATGATTTGTGAGAAATTTATCACGATTTTCCAACCCTCTTACCAAGATAACTCAGAAGGGGGTAAAGTTTTCTTGGAGTGATGAATGCTAAGAAATCTTTAAGGAGTTAAAAATGAGGCTTATCACTGCACCTGTGATCACATTACCCACAAGTGGAGAACTTTTTGTGGTATTAAGTGATGCTTCAAAGAAGGGCCTGGGTTGTGTGTTGATTCAGAATGACAAATTCATTACCTATGCTTCAAGGCAATTGAAAGTTCATGAGCAGAATTATCCAACACATGATCTAGAGTTGGTTGCAGTGATCTTCGCTTTAAAAATTTGGTGGCATTACCTCTTTGGGGAGAAATGTGAAATATACACGGATCACAAAAGACTCAATTATATATTCACACAGAAAGAGTTGAATATGCACCAATGAAGATGGTTAGATCTGATCAAAGATTATGACTGCTCAATCCATTACCACCTTGGGAAAGCGAACAAGGTGGTAGATGATCTAATTATAAAGGATCCAACAATTTTGTCATTGATAAGAATTGAGAAGGATCCAGTATTCTTAGATTTGATAAATATGGACATGTGAATCATAAATAAGTTAACATCATCAATCCTTTCACAAATGATTTCTCAATCGTCCCTCATGGAGAAAATAAAGGATGGTCAAAGAGAGGATATATAAATTCTGAAAAGGGTGGAAGCTATCAGAAATGGGTAATCCTTAGAGTTTTTGGTTGGAAAGGATGGAATTTTGAGATTTGGGACACGATTATGTGTATCATCTGATCCAGAGATAAAGAAGGAGATTTTGAATGACGCACATAGCTCAACCTTCTCTATTCACCTGGGGGGCACAAATATGTATTGAGATCTCTGAGAAAACTTTTGGAGGGACAATATGAAAAGAGATATTGATGAATATACATCAAAGTGCCTGGTATGTCAGTAAGTGAATGTTGAGAGACAAAATTCTAATGGGATGATGCAACCACTACCCATACCAACATGGAAGTGGGACAACATTACCATGGACTTTGTCATTGGACTTATAAGGACATCTAGAGGAAACAATTCTATATGGGTTGTTGTGGATTGTCTTACAAAGACAACTCACTTTATCTCGATTCGAGAGGACTTCTCATTGGATCAACTTGCATGGATTTACATCAAAGAAGTGGTAAGGCTGCACGGAGTACCACTATCTATTGTATTCGATCGTGATCCGAGATTCACCTCGAAGTTCTGGAAAAGTCTCCAACATGCTCTAATCACTGAACTGAACTTCAGTACAGCCTATCATCCTCAAACTAATGGCCAATATAATCAAACTATTCAGACACTAGAATATATGTTAAGATCATGTTCTATGGACTTCAAATGAGGATGGGACAAATATCTTCCACTAGTTGAATTCTCCTACAATAACAGTTTCCACTCGAGCATCTGAATGGCACCATATGAAGCCCTTTATGGGAAAAGGTGCAGAACACCAGCGTGTTGGGATGAAGTTGGTGAGCGTAAGCTGCTAGGACCTAAAATGGTCAAAGAAATGGTGGAGAAGGTGAAAACCATTCAGCAGCATATCAAGGAAGCCCAAAGTCAACAGAAGAGTTATGCAGACAACCGTCAACGAGACCTTGAATTCAAAGTTGGATACATGGTATTTCTACGTATATCTCTGTGGAATAAGTTCATGAGGTTTAGAAATAAAGGTAGGTTAAGTCCTAGGTACATCGTCCCCTTCGAGATTCTTGATCGTGTCAGGGTTGTGGCCTATTGACTAGCACTTCCACCTACTAAGGCCAAAGTACATGATGTCTTTCATGTATCCCTCTTAAGGAAGTACATACCAAACCCTTCAAATGTACTCTCTTTAGAGGTAGTATAGTTAGAGGATGATCTTTCTTATGAGGAGAAACCAGTGAAGATCTTAGATCATAAAGAAAAAAATCTACGAAATAATACAGTGCCCCTCATCAAGGTGTTGTGACGAAACCAAAAGTTTGAAGAAGCGACATGGGAATCGGAGGAAGTGATTAAGAAAATTTACCCACATCTATTTTAGTGTGGTAAAAGGAAATTTTGAGGGAAAAATTTCTTAGGGGGGGAAGATTGTAACGACCCAAACTTTCATTAATGAAAATTCCTCTTGATCTGATTAAATGTCTTATTATGTAAAATGGTTATATAAAATATGAACTTATTTGGTTTTATGTTTTTAGATTTTTAAAATACTGTTAAGATATGTGACCATTTCTAATATAGTCTTTTAACAATGATAACATGATTAGTATAAATATAGGGCTTTGACAAATCCAATTTACTCAGAAAAAGGAAGTGATGGCCTCATCCAGTAGACTTACCCCATATGAAGCCCATTTGTCTGAGCTCATAAAGGAGGGGGAATCATTGGGATTATCTATTTACCAAGACCAAGTCGATCTTCAACATGTTAATCGTGAATAGAACCACATACGAGATAAGTGAAAGTTGATAGAGATTACCACCCGAGCGATGTTATCCGAGCCACCCCAAGAGTTTTTCGCCATCATGCACCTTACCCTAAGGTCTTATGAAGGTGTTATAATGGGTTATGTAACAAGAACTTAGAACTATTATTATGTACATTATTTTTGTATTTAATAAAGAATATACATTTATTTTATTATTGTTACGTTGTAAATAGTTTTTAAAGCACAAATAGTATTTTTAGTTAATATTCAACTAAGGAATATATTTTGATAAATTTATGGATTTTTGAATTAAATAATATTTTAATAAAATATTATTAAATTTATTTTTATTAATTATAAATGATCTTATAATTTTTAGGAATACAATTGCAGTATTTATTAAGGTTTGAAAGCAGTTTTTTGTCAAAACCCATGAATTTTCGATAAATATATGTTTTTATTTTAAAAGTAAAAAATCACATATTTAGAAAATTATTTAGATAAAATGAATATTATTTTTGGAATCAATATTTCAAAATTATCCAATGGTGAATTTTTCATAATTTTCTAAGACAATTGAATTTTTGGGTAAAAATTAAATATCGTTTAAATATATGATGTGTTTTATGACATCATAAAGACCCAATAGTGATGTAATAAAATAATATAGACATTATGTTCTGAAAATATATGTTTTACCATTAAAATAATGTTATTTTAGTTTTGTTTTATTTATTTTACAAAGCTTTAGTGGACCCTCCAAGACTTATAAAACATTTTAGCTTTTTAAATTGATTTCCTTGAGAGTGACTCACCTCCACATAAGTAACCCTGTTATTTTAATAAGTTTGGACATTGGAATTATATAATATTGTTTTAAAATACCCTTTGTCAAAAACCATGGGCTGGTTTGTATTTTTGATTAGTTTAATGTGTGGTGTCCCAAACCTAAATAATAAAGAATTCTCCCTCCTTTCCTAAATAAACCCACCCAAGATCTCACTTCCACTTCACTAAAATCCTTTTTAGTTAATAAAAATTCTGATATTCTATCTCTATAATCCTCCCAAGGTTCCCCAATCTCCCAAGAATCCTCTCTCAAGCCCCTCCCAGGACTTTGGGATCATACTTCCAAGTAAGGGATTTCTTTCTTTCTCATTTCTGTCCAAATTTCGTTATGTTGTTATGCCATTTTATTTTCAATTACAAATGTTGGGGTATAATTTTACACCTCCCCCATACTTCCCTCTTATTTTTTTATTGATTATATACCCCTTTTCTCTCTCATTAATTCCTTTCATGTACACCTGTTACCATTCCGAAATTCCGTAAGGAATTTCTCTCTCCTCATTTACATTCAAGAAATTATTTTATATTATGCATCTAAATTACATTTAATATATTGGTATATTATGTTCCATGATCCCCTTACTTTCCATTTAATATATAAATGATGATATACCCCTTTCACTCTCATCAACCAATTTTACGAATTTCTATTTGATGTCGTTATGCTGCCAAAATTACACCAAAATTTCCATACCAAAATCATTGTCTAGTGAATACCATACTCACTCCTCTATAAAGGGTATTCACCTTTATGAACATGTACTTTTTTATTGAGTACTTACATTTATGTATTCCACATCTCTTATTTGTGGAATGAATTATGATTTTAATGAATCCATGTTGTATGATCTATGTATCACACTTATGCATGAAATGAAATGATTATGAAGGGTGAACCCTAATAGCGCTACAATGCATTGGGTAAAGTATATTATCATGATACGTTATATGCAATGGGTATTTTCTCATGATAATTTAAGTGAAATAATTCTTTACTCATGCTCCATGTGCAACGAGCCTTGGATCATGCTAATTCTATATTAATTGTTGTTACAACATCTTCGTGTTATGATTATCATGCTTTATCAAGCCTTTATGTTCATGTTTCTCTTGTAATCCATTGATATGACTATTTAATAACATGTATTTTATTCCTCATGTTATTCCATGTTTATTACCTTACTAGGATTTACATCTCACCCCTTTCTTATGTATTTCCTCAGGTTATCTCATGCAATGCTAAGTATGAGGGAATGTAGTGGTCATATAAAGGAAGTTTTCAATAAGCTGTTTCCTTTTATGTTTTAAGTTTTTATATAAGTTCCTAAGCCCCAAAGACACTAGAACTCTCAATAATCTATGTTGTATCAAGTGAAGGTTTTATGTAATAATTTATGTTAAGTGTGCGACAAAAATAAGGGTTGTTATAATGATGAATCTGAATACGATTCTGGGAAAAAAATTCTTTTACAAATAGAGTTAGTTGTAAACAAATACAAAACTTTGTTAAAAAAACACCACAAATTTTCTTCAATCCCCCCTATGGATTTGTTGAAAACCCTCATTAACAACTTTTCAAACTCTCATAATTTTTCGCAACTCAACTTTTTTAAACAACTCAAGTTTTTTTACTTTTATAAAAAACATATCCTTTCCCAAAAGAGAGTGTCCTAACACCACACTACCAGATAAAGTAATGTTTTTGAATGAATTCCATCCCTCGATGACAAGAAAATTTTGTGGCCATGTAAAGATAAACTCCCCTCACTTTTATTTTCAAACTTTATTTATCTCTCCCCCATTATTTCTTTTATCACTTTATTTCTCTCCCCCATTTTATGATAACCACAAATTAAAATTCATTTAAGAAGATAAGTAAAAACTTATTAAAAAGTAAAAAAATTTACTTTTTATCCTGCTTTGTTATCATAATCCAAAGCAAGGTGGGGGAACCTTCCTTATGAGGTTTATAAATACATGGGAGGAGGCTGAACATGAAGTTGAAACCTCAATTCCAAAAACCTTTCTTTTGGAATTTATTTTTTAAAGATATCAGAAATCTAATACTTTATTGAAATGTATTCTAGAAAAAAAATCTCTAGAAAAAAAAACTCTTTTATAAATTGAACCTTTATATCAATGTGTTTTGATCTTGAATTTTGAATAGGATTCTTAGAAACATCAATTTCACTCTGATTTTCACAAATTATCTTCAATTGTTTAGGAACTTTTACTTTCAAATCTTCCATCTTAACTTTCATTCATGAAATTTGAGTATAAGATTGAGTAGTTTCAATTTATTTGTATTTAGCTGTGCTCAAATTTACTGAACATTTTTTCTTACTATGCCAACTCACACAACATTCAACCAAGAAAAATTTTCCTCCTGAGGTTTATTTTTTATCATTACAACCTTCAACCCAATCAGTGTCAGTATAACCATGAAACTTTATCTCACTATTTATTTTGTATAAAAACCCATGTAAAGTTGTTCCTTTGACATATCTCATAATTCTCTTTGTTTCCAACATATGTGATTCTTTTGGATTACTTTGATACCTTGAAAATAAATCCACATCATAAACAATATGATTCCTTGAGGTTGTAATGTAAATAAGACTTCTTATTATCTTTCGAAAGTCTTTTTGATTCACACTTATTCTGGATTCATATTTACTCAACTTTGTGCTCACTGAAATAGGTGTTGAAACTTCTTTGGAATCTGTCATCCCAAAAATTTTTAACAAGTCCCTGGCATACTTTTCTTGAGATAGGAAAATGTATTTTTCCTTTTGTTGAACTTTTAATCCAAGGAAGAAAGTTAATTCTCCCAACATAGACATTTCAAAATTCTTTTTCATTTCATCAGCAAATGTTTTATAAACATCTTCTCTATCCCCGTAAAAAATATATCATCCATATAAACAATTACAATTAGAGACCTAGAGTCAACATATCTCACATATAATTTGCTATCAACTTTTTCTTTATAAAATTTCAACATTCTCAAACAATTTTCAAGTTTATAATACCAGGAACGTGGAGTTTGTTTCATCCCATATAAATATTTCTTCAATTTACAAACTTTTTTTCATCCTCATCAAGTAGAAACCCACAAGGTTGTTCAATGTAAACTTCTTCCTCAATATCACCATTTAAGAAATCTGACTTTATATCCATATGATAAAATTTGTAATTATGATGTGAGTCCATTGAAAGAAACATTCTAATAGTTTCTAATCTTGTAACTAGGAAAAAGTTTCTTCAAAATCCACACCTTCCACTTATGCATATCCTTTACAAACAAGTCTTTCTTTGTTTCTTGAAACTTCTCCATGATCATTAAATTTGTTTCTATAAACCCACTTTGTTTGGATAAAATTTTTATTTGTTGGCCTTATAGCAAGTTATCATGTTTCATTCTTCTCAATCTGATCCAGATATTTATTCATAGCATCCACCCATTATTTAGGTTGAATAGCCTCTGAAACTGATTCTGGTTTAACTTTTGAGATAAGTGAAGTTTGATTTTCTAATATCAACTTCCTTATGGTCCTAACTGGATCCTTTTGATTCCCAATAATGTTTTTGGACTCAAAATGTTTTTATAATATAGAAAATCTCAATTTTTCTCACTCGGATTCACCTTCCTCGCCATATGACTCATTTGAATCTTGATAAGGATATTTTGGATAACATTCACTATTGTTGGAATTCTCCAGCTTATCCTCCACAGCATTCTCAACAACTTTTGTTACGAAACATTTATTTTTAATTACCTTCACATCATATGAGTCCACCAACTTTTTTAAATGTTTTTTCTAACATTTATAACTTCTTCTATTTGGTGATTAACCTATAAAAGTTCCTTCCTTATATTTTCATCACACTTTCCCAAATCCGGATTTTTTATTTTGAGTAAACATGGACTTCCAAAAACTTTGAAGTATTTCAATGAATATTTTTTGTTCTACCACATTTTATAAAGAGTTATGTCAGTTTCCAGTCTCAACAAGCATCTATTTTGAACATGTACAATAGTACTAATAGCTTCTCTCTAATATAATTTTGAAAGTTTGTATTCAGCTAACATACTTATTCCCATTTCCACCAAGATTTTATTATTTCTTTTTTCTACTCCATTTTGTTGTGGAGTATAAGGATCACTACACTAATATTTGATACTAAGATTTCTTAGATAAGTTTCAAAAGTATTGCTTGTGAATTTAGTACTGTTATTTATTCTCAACTTCTTTATAGAAACCCCCATTTCTTTATCAATATTCTTTCTAAATAATTTGAACATTTTAATAGCCTCTAACTTGTGCTTCATAAAAATGATGTTTTTCATCTGAGTGAAATAATAAATAAAAGTGATAAAGTATAAATCTTATTTTTTTGATTTATGTCTCATCAAACCACATAAATTGGAATGAATAATATCAATTGGTCTGGTAGATAGAATCTCAATTCTCTTATGACCTTTTTTGGTCATCTTTCCTTTTTGGAAAGTAATAAAAACATCTTAATCTATTATTTTCAATTCTAGAAAATTCCTAACAGCATCAAATTTATAAAGTTTATTCATTTTTTTATACCCAAGGTGGAAAATTCTTTGGTTCCATAATTTGTTTTCATCTTCAGCACTCAAGTAACATGAGTTATTGAATTCTCCTATTTGAAATATATTCTCACTGGTTCTTTCTCCTTTTGTAATGACTTTTCCATCTTTCACACTTTTGATGATGTATAAATCTTTTCTAAAAAAACTTCTTTTTCATCATCACAAAGTTTACTTACACTAAGTAAGTTATGTTCTATCCCATCAACAAATAAAACTTCCTTTGATTTCAACTTTTTTGCTTTAATCTCAATCATTTAGATTCCTCAAATTTTTAATGAAATATCATTACCAAAGGTAACTGCTCCTTCATTATGAATTTCAACATGTTTCAAGATTTTTATATCACCTTTCATATGTGAAGAGAAACCACTATCAATTATCCATGGTTTGTTCATTTTACTTGCTTTCAAAGTTGTTTCAACAACAAGATCTATTTTCTCAACTTTATTCTTTTTACTTTCATTTCTTTTCTATCATAAGAAACTTGTTCTGGAAGGAGTGTCATACATATTTTGGTATGATAACCAGTTTGATCACGTATTCCACAAACTTCTTTCATACATTCAAATTGATTTCTTTTTATAAAGTTTCTAAAATCTTGATAATTCACTTTTTCATATTTCTATAATTTAGGAAAAGTTTCTCATTCTACTTTCATTATTTATTCCAATTTTCTCAAACCTTCTTTCAGGTAAGGATAATTTGTTCCAAAAATTATAATTCATGTGCCCATAGATTTCACAACACCATAAATAACCATAAAATCTTGATTTTTTATTGAAATAAAATCTTTCTCTATTGAAACTTGGTTAAGGTTGGTAACTTCTTTCAGTTCTAACATACTCAGGGTGTAGACCATCTTTTCTTTTGAGTGAGTTTTCTACTTTTGTAGATTTTATAAGTTTCTCACATCCTTTTTCCACCCAATATTTACTAATAATTTTTTTATAACTTGAAATGTTAAAATAATTAGACGAAACATTATGTTTAGTAATATAGAATTTCACCTGATTCTCATATTAAGATTTATTAGTAAATTTAGAAGTCTCATATTTTACTTCCAAATATTTTTTAAATTTTTCATTCATCTTCATCAAATTTATTTTGGACTCAAGAAGTTTTTATTGAAACTTGTTAACTTCTTATTCCTTAGATTTCAGCTTCTTTCTAAGTTATTCAATAGCCTTTACCTGATAAAAAATTCTAAGTTTGTAACTTAGAATCTCCTTGATTAATTCTTCCTCCTGCTTGATAACATCTTTTCTTCCATTAGAAACTTCTTGACAGTCTTTCTTTATAAATCTAATTTCTTTCTTGAGAGTTTTTTTCTCAAGACACGCAACAAGTTTGATTCTAATCGGATACTCTCTATAAGATTCTTCACCACCTTCTTCACTCTCTAAGGAATATTTTGTTTTCTCATCTTTTGTAATGAAGGTTCTGAATTGATCTGAACTTTTATTTTCAAAATAATTATTTTTGGTTGAGTCTAATTCAATTTTATTACTTAACATACTTATTTTATTTAAATTAAACTTCTTTTTATATATATTTAAATACTTTTCTTATTTATTATTTTTTTTCCACTTCTTCCATCGAGGTTTTATATCAGAATCATCTCAATATTCTCTAACTTTCTTCTTGGGGAAATTCATAGCAAACTGTCCAATTCCACCACACTCAAAACATTTGAGATGAATTTTAGCTCCATACTTTCCTATTCCTCTTTGATAGTTCTTGGATATAAGAGACATGATTTTTTTTCATTCAACTCATCATCCTATTTATCTTCAGAGTCACAATGATCAAAATCTTCAACATCTTGAATTTTCAGCTTTATCATAGCTTCAAAATCCATTTCATCTTTCATCTTCTTTTTAAACATTAGATATTTCCCCATTTCATAAGAAATAATAAAGTTATGAAATTAATCAAGAGATAAATCATTTTTATCTTATAAAAAAGAAATTTTAGAATCAAACCTATCTAGAAATTTTCTCATAAGTTTCTTAATAATTGTAAAATATTCCAAGACATATCTGAATCCTTAGATGTTGCAAATAATTTCATTTACTCTGGTGAATTGTTCATCGATTGTTTCTATATCTCTCATTATGATGTCTTCATACTTACTATTCCAAATTTGTTACTTTTCTTCCTTAAATTTTTTATTCCCTTCAAAAACACTTTCCATCTTATCCCACATGCTTTTGAAGTTTTGAAACCCATCACCTTTTGATAAACATTCTATGATAAGTACATAAGGATTTCATTTCTATCATTTCCATAAACTTCTATATTTCTCTTATTGGAAAATTTCATAGGATAATCTTTCTCAATGGGTGGAAAATTAATAGTAATAGCATCAAAAAATTCAAGTCTAAGAGATAAAAGATAAGTAATCATCCTATTTTTTCATCCATAATAATTTTTTCCATCGAATGTAGGAATTACTCTATTATTGACAGAATTGATATTATCTATGATAAGGATTCAACAAGGGAACCTTCTATCTAATATCAATTGTAGTTACAAAGGATTGAATAACAACTGAGAAGGTGGGTTTGAATCAGTTGTTCACTTTTATAAGTTTCAATTTTTTTCAAAACTTAACCCCTACAACCTATTAAGATTTATATCCATATCAACTTTTAATAAATCCTCATGAATGAAATAGTAGAAAAGCAAGTAAATCATACAATATTTGAAAGTTTCTGTCTTTGTGTGAGAACCTACATCCTTTCCATAGCCACTCCTATGGGTCTATGGAAATCCATTATTAAGAAGAAGTGAATAAAACTTGTGCCAACTCCTGTTAGACACCTTCTATCTCCTGATAAGAATTACTATACTAAATCCCACCAGTTTACAATTTTTTCTTATAAAATAATTGATACAAAAAAAATAAATACTTTATTGAATATGATCCACAATTACTCAGTTTGAATCCTCAGTCTGATTTGGCTAGATCTGATTCTCTCAATAAGATAATGTTGGATCTAATTTTTTTCTCAATAGAATGATGCTAGATTCTGGATCCGATTTTCTGAGTACGATGATTCTGGATCTGATTATCTAAATACGATAATTTTGGATCATATTTTATTAGTAAGATAATGCTAGATTCAATTCACTAAATGAATTTATGATGGATCTGATATTAAGAAAATGATAAACTCAATCTCAATCTAAAAAACTCAAACTCTGATAGAATTCTCAATTCAATTATTCTTCAATCATATGGGAACTTTCACTTTTGAATTATCCAGTGCTCTACCTTTTGTGCATGTGTGAAAGTTTCTAATGAAAAAATGATCTAAGGAATTATTTATAGGTGACTTAGAAAACAAAGGTGGGAAACATGGAAACTTTCCCCACTTCCTCAAATCTCAAAATCTAAAAAAAATCTCTCGCATTTAAAACTTCAACTTTGAATTCTTCAAACCTCCTTATATTTCTACAAGATTTAAAAAAAATTTAAAATCATGTTTGAACACTTAAATTAATCCTACCTTTATCAGCTCATTATGACCTATTTCTTTCTTAGTTTCATTATGATCTTTTTATTTCTCATATCATTAAGATCTTTTTTTTTCTCAACATGAATTATTCATTATGAACACTTTAGTATGATCTCCTTAGTAATAAAATATAATTACAAAAATATGAGTATTAAAATATGAGTATGAAAATCTCAGTACGATTTTCTCGGTACAAAAATATCAGTACGAAAAATTGAGTATGAAAATCTCAGTGTGATTTGTCTGGATATGATCATTCTGAATACAATCATACTGGGTACGATCTCTTTATTCCTGAACCTGAGTACGATTATCCTAGGTATGAAAAGTTTTTTATATATATGATGAATGATTGTATGTTACAGTTCCTAAGTACGATTCCTTTTCAATCAACAGTATCTCTTTTTTCTCTTCCACCCGGATATAATAAATCTGGGTACGATTATTCTTATTACAATCCTCATCTCCTTCATTCTTTCTTTCTCAGTCTGAATCCAATTGTGTTGGGTAAAATTTCTTTTCAATCGGATGCATCTCTTTTTCCTTTTCTTCCATCAAGATTGTATCATAAGTTCTTCAATCAACTTATGATTTATGAAATAAGAATTAGCAAAGCATCATCACATTTGTTTAGAAAGTATGAAAACTTTCTAACTCCTGACATCACTTTATTCTTTGAAACCTCTTCAGAAACTTAATTCATTATCCAATTATTTTTAATTCAATTATTTTTAATGTCATGTTGATGGACCTGAATATGATTCTATGTATTTGGTGCTTCCTAGTCTGATTCTTTTGAATATGGAAAACAAATTTCTCCCCCCTTTTGTTTGGATTTTATCTTTCAGCATTCTTTACAAAAACCTCATTACGATGAATCTAAATATGATTCCTGGAAAACAATAACATTCTTTTACAAATATATTTAGTTGTCAACAAATACAAAACATTGTTAAAACAAAACACCACAAAGGTTCTTCAGATCTTCTATTTTACATGGAAGGATTAATTGACATTGTAATAAATATTTGTTGATTATTATCATTATATCATTTAATGGTCCTTATTTATTTCAACTCTACAAGTGTAAAATATTTATTTTATCATGTGGAACAATATTTGTTCTTGTTGATTTTTCAAATGAATTGTGGGTAATGTTGTAATAACTCAAATAATATTTTTTTAAACAAATATTTTTCTAGTTGTTTTTTAAAAAACCAATATAAAAATTATCTTTAACATTGGTTTTTAAAAAACTGATGTGAAACCCCAGTTTTTCACATCGATTCTTTTAAAAATGAAATCAAAAATTCTCTTTCACATCGGTTTTCTAGAAACCAAAGTTAAAAATAGGTTTTTAATATTTTTTTTAAAAAATAACAGATGTGATGGATGATTTTTCACATCAATTTTTAAAAAACTGATATGAAAAATCATAAAAATACATTTTTAAGGTCAATTTTAATAACTGACATTAAAAAAAATATTTACAACATCTCCTTAAAAGACCTCACCTCAAGATATGATGTTAAAAATATAAAAAAATGACTTAAAACCTTATTTTTATACTAGTGATGGAATATGGGTGTCTGAGAGATGATAATTACTGTTGATCCTAAGATTAGATAGATGCCCGTAATGTGGATGTAATATTTATATATCATGTATGTTATATGTTTTCATACATTGTATCACCCATTTTAGTAGGGTAACTGACACCCAATGGACACTATGAGGGTGTTTTCTCCAACATCCAGGTTGGTGAGGAACGAATGGCTGACTACCCCCTCTTGTCTCACTCTTTTCTCGTGGTAGTATTATGTGCTAGCATGCACAGTGGTTACCTTTCCCATATAAGTGTGTAGAGGTTTTTAATGAATTGTGGTTATTTCACACATATGTATATCTAGATATAGTATCATATGGATTATTATAGGTATGTCTTGTATGGGCTGTGATAGATTGAGAAATAATACTTGACATATGGGTTTTAGTGGGTCCTGGAACCACTCAGTTACTGTCTAGAGATGTGGAATGGGATTATGAGATGATGAGATGATGTTATACACAGGGTGTATGATGTGATACATTATCTAAGGTGTCTTTGGGATGACTTACTTTTGGAGAGATATGGATCAGGATGTGCGGCAATGGGGCAGTGCAACAAACCAGTGGGGGAGTGGTAGTTGTTGAAAGTGGGTAACCTAGACCCAACTTGTGATGTACTTTGATTACCATTACATTTATATAGTTTGATATATATATAAATGTGTTTATCTTACTATAATAGTGTCAATACTTCTGTGTCCACTATATTTATGGTAATGTTCTTGTATTACGTGTCATATCAAAGGGTCATAGCAATTCCCAAGCTATAATGAGAACCTAGAGATATTATGAAAATAATCTTAAAGTAGTTTCTTATGGTCTAGATGAATCATACTGATAGGACATAGAGGATGTGTGACTATTAGGTGTTGGGGGGTCATAATCACTGATACTTCTTCTCATGAAATTCACACTTGGTGATCTCTAGTAGTTGAGATCATGAGGACAGACCCACCACTATTAACACCACATGTTTCAAGTGTCATTGGTTGTTCCTATATACATACATGTGTATTGGTATCCTAACTTGAGATCATTATCAATGTGTGTCATTTGAACACATACTTTTATGCAAGGAAAAAACCATGATCATGAAGTCATGGCGAGGTAGTTTTTATTGGATGCATCATTAGTGGTATAGACCTAGTTGAATGATCAAGATAGAATTTTTCACTTCTGATTTTAGGAAGTGATATCTCAGGCCTCATTGATTAGGATGGTAGTACATTCATAAATCCATGGTCATAGTAGTCGAAGGTAAATCCATCCAGATAGATCAATATATAATAAAGAAAGAAAGGACGATGACACAAGTGTGTGTCCTATTTTATGAAATGTTGTGTGACAAAGAGATTATATTACACAATGTGGGTTCATAGGTTGGGCACATGAGCCTTAGCCTGGTTGGTAAGGACTCTGTAAGTGCATCCGGGAGACCCGAGATCAAATCCAGGTGGAGACATTATTTTTGGGTACTGTAGTAGTATTGTAGCAGGTACTGTTTGGCACTATAGCAGCTGGGAATATGCCCCTGTTTGGGCCTTCGTGCCACCGATTTGGTCCCCGAGTCCTTTAAGGCCTTCGGGCCACCTAGGCCTTCAGGTCAGTAAGGCCTTCGGGCCACCTCAAGACCTTCGGGACACCTTAAGTGTAGATGTAAACCAGACGACCTATGAGGAACAAGCTCTACAAGGAGGATGAGAAAGGAGATTTCACCACAGCAGAAGCTAAACAGATTTCAAGAATGAGAGGGTATGTAACCTGCCATCAGGACAAGACTTTGAATGCACGGGAATTCCTATCCGAACAGCCATGCGAATGTGGAGAGATGATTTCACGATGAAGATGCTGGGGAGGAGCAGTTCTAAGTAGTTAGTTTGGGTTATATGTAATGTTTGAAGCCTACGGGAAAATGAATTCCTCTAAGGCCTACGGGCCATGTAATACTTATGCCTACAGTCCTTGTAAGGGTTCCACCTCACCCCTTGAAAAGGTAGATTATCAAAAATCAATAAAAAATGAAGGCCTTCGGGCCATTAGATGGGTTTGTAGGTTGATTGTCATTTATATGACTATTTTTTATCTCTTTAGGGGATTTGATCAGTTTCTAGACTCCACTCCTAATTTATGAATATTATTCACTACTATTAAAATAAGTTCCTTAAGGTCCACACACAATAGCGCATTCAATAATCTACCCTATTCAGATGAATAGGTATATAGAACATGGTGAGCCCAACCATGGGGTCTGAGAGTTGTCCAAGTTTTATCGATTATTGATAAATAAATAAATTTATTATTATTAAAGTAAAGAATAATTGGGTTGAATTTATTTATTAAAGGTATTTACAAGTATTAATATTATATGAACAAATATTATTTTAATATTCTAGGTTTGTCTAATATTATTGGGAGTTATGAGTCGAGTTAATGACTTGGGCTTATCACATGATATATTTAATATATTTTACCTATATGTGATAAAATATAAATAATATTTATGATGTAGTTAATTCATTATTTATTTATTACTTATTTAGTATATATTAAATATAAAGGGGTTGGGGAGCCCTAACCGGGTATTTATACTTCCACTATATAATCCAGAGATAAGATCTTTCCATGTGACTATTCACTCAATCAAAATTGAGAGATTCACTCTCCTCCTATATCCTAGATAGAGAATCACTCAATCCAAGTGAACAGACCGAGAATTCCTTCATGGATTTAAGGTAGACGATCATGATGATCATCACGGCATCGAAGAGATCATCGGAGCTCTGTAATAGCACCTAAAATCTGATGAAAGGAATACATGTAGATTTAAGAAGATTTTGTGGATGATCTAAAGGGGTTTGGTATCATATCCTTCGATCAACGATCATCAGAGACTTGTGGTATACATGAAATCTTCAATTAGTAATGAGGTACTCATTATTTTATTTTCTATGCTCCAATTAAACCATGTGAGATCCTCAGACTATACTAAGGCTCAGATCACCAGAGATAATGAAGTTTTGTTGCTTTGGTGATGGAAAATTTTTAAATCCCCAACCCACCGGCTTCTACGGCATGCCCTGATACCAATAATCGGTATCAGAGCAATTGTGGGGATTTTTTGAGCTGAGAAAATTATTTTACTTTAAATTTTAAGTATAGGGTTGTAAATATATCCCAATGAATCTGACTTCACATCAATCCGATCTCGGATGGCCAAGTTATGGTCATCAAAAAAAATTATGGATCAAAACCTTGTTTATTAGATATTCAAATTTTGGATTTTAAGTTTTTGAAGAACACGATACATACATACATATATATATATATTGTTTTTGAGGTGATTATAGTGACCCCATTTTATCCAGGTCATGGCTTGGCTGGAATTAGGCTGAAATATAGTAGCCAGATTTCCTCTAGCCGATGACTAAAAATTCCACACGTTTTGTGGAATTTACAACAACAAGAAAAAAATCAAGACTTATTAAAAGTATAAGGGAGTGGTAGGAATTTTTTAGTTGTTTAAAACCTTTTTATTTGGGTGGAATGTCTATACAAACCAAAGAAAAAATGTCACCTTTTTGTAAAACAAAATTCAGTTTTATACTTTAGAAAATAATAATAATAATAATAATAATAATAATAATAAACAAAGGCCCTGAGTCTTCTTCTTCATTATGAGCTAGAGATGGACCCCTATCCTTCCTTGCAGGCCCTCCACTCTGTCTCCCTCTACCACTGCCTCCCTCTCCACTCGCAAGCCTAAATTATCCAACCAGCATATCCGGGGTGTTCCCTCCTCCCTAGACTGGGTGATCCCACTGGTGCCTCCTTCACTGGATGCCTGGTTTCCTATACCTCTGTCGACTGAGGTCGGACCGATAGTCAACCACCGCAGGAGCACCCGCTGAATGTCTCTCTTTCATCAGACGCTGAAACCTCACAGACCAGGACGTTGCCTTCATCGCCACCTAGATTGAGACTGCACCTAGCTATCGTGTTGCTGCCTTCCCCATCGCCATTGTCACATCTAGATCTCAGCCAACCTCATCTCGAACATCGGACGTTATGCCTACCTAGGTCAGACCACCATCCGGCCACCATGAACATGAGGTCGTCTCCCTTCGATCATCCTGCCTCTGTCTACCTCCTAAGAGGCTCCCTGACCGACCCCTATGTTGCACTGCTTCAGACCCCAAGCCCCTTGTGTGATGCCTCAACCACAAGGTACCCCTGTCACAAATTCTATGGGTCTGGAAGGACCTGATTCTCCCCATAATGAGTCGGGGTGGGTATGCCCGACCCATAACAGGTCTGGATGGGCTTGCTTGAACCATAATACCCCTACATAGGGTCTTCCTGGCCCCAAACGGGCATGCATAACTATATCCCGATCCACAATGGATCTGGTCGGGGTTTTCAAGGCCCGTGTTAAATTAATATAATAAAAAAATAATTAATTTAATTAATTTAATTTTAGAATTAAATTGAATTAATTAAAGTTAATTTTTGGTTTGAAATTAATATTTTAATAGTCTGATAGATTAATTTAATTTTAGTATTTTATTAAATTAATTAATTAATTTAATTTTTGAAATTAAAATTAAATTAAATATGGGACCAAGTTAAATAAATTATTTGAATTTAGATAATTCATTTAATTTATGTAAATAATCTTGTGCTTTAAATTTATTTCAATTTAATTATATCGCGTATTTTATTTTTATACCAATTGATCTTGATCTAGTGAACATGCCTATGTATGTCTTGGTTAATTACTTTAATTATTTATTTATTGTGTGTGATTTTTGTAATAAGTAGCTAATTAAATGACGATTTTCACATCATTTTTTCATTTAACATGTAAAATGGTTTGCGCGTCCAATTTATCTATTGTATATTACACCCCTAGACCCCCTCGCCTGTGCATGAGTATATTTGTACATTATATGATGATGCTTTAAGATGCATACCCCTCCAAGATGAGGTAGTACACTAGAAAAGATGTGTATACACTAGATTTGAGGTGAGTTGTATATCGAAGTCAAGATCTGACTCAGGTATGATACCCCATAGGTCATGGTTGATCTGTTAAATTTAAAATAGATCAACCAATTTTCAGATGTTCAAGACCATTCGAGTAATTATTGCCTTTATTCATTGTTTATTATTTTATGCATGTGCATATTTACTATGAGATCACATAAAATAATAAACAAGAGAAATGCATAAGGATGTGACATATGTTTTTCTATTAATACATGTTCATTTGTGAGCATGACAACATAGTTTGAACATATTTAATAGAAATGGATTAAATTCATCAAGAAATAATAAAATCCCTCAAAGATATATTAAGTCATAATGCCTTATGTTGCTCAAATTTGAAAAAAATCGGGTGTTCAGGGTGCTCGTCAACCAAAGTTGAGGGTTCCCCTAATATCAGGGAGTTTTTATGAGAGTAATGGGTTGACTTGACTAAATTTTTTAATAAAAAAATATTAAAAGCTATATTACTATCACTTTAGATGAAAAGCATTGAGGGAATCAAGGTTATGATTCTAATAAGCTGAGAATTTACTCAATCGTTCAAGGAACTGTGAGTTAATATAGTTTTCCAGTCTAGATCCTACCTAGAAACTCTCTAAGTGGTGGTATAGAAAAACTTGTAGACTACAAGGAGAGGTTTCAATGATCCTTGCCACTATAATACTCTAGCGTCATAGTATTCTGAATCTAATAGTGAGGGCTATTGAGGTTTGATAAAATAGTGGGAGACATGTAATGATTTAATAATTAATTAATCAAAAATGTCTAAAAGGTAATCAAGATAAAGTATTGACTGCTAAATTTATTTGTTGTAGATCAAAAATGGAAATTACTAACACCACAAAAACATTATCATTGTGATCTATATTTGATAAAGAAAATATATCGACTTTCTATAACTTCTAGGAGTGGTACAAGCACTTGTGCATAGTATTATGCCACAAAAGAAATATTTATGTTCTGGAGTCCTCACTTCTTATTGAGCCTCCTTAGGGAGAAAGAAATGTGGAAAGAGATAAATGTAAAAAACATATAGATGATGCACTAGATTTATAGTGTATCATGTTTTCATCTATGTCCAGTCAATTGCAAAAAAATCCTGAGGATAAAGATGCCTACAAGATGTTGACTCGTCTCCAAGAATTATATCGAGAGAGAGTTAGGAAATAAATGTATGATATTTATAGTTCCTTGTATAGGTACAGGATAGTAGAAGGGAACTAAGCAATACCTCATGTACTCAAGATGATTGTGTACATTGAGATACTTGAAACCCTTGGGTTCAAGCGAAACCAAGAACTAATGACAAATCTCATTCTTTCCTCTTTAGCATCCAGTTTCTCAACTTTCAGTGTTAATTATAACATGAATAACATGACAGAGTCACTCCTAGATCTTTTGGATTTAGTTTTCTAAGCTGATAAGGATATGAAGAATACCAATTATTTAGTCCTTGTGGTGAACAATAGAAAGAAAGGAAATGATAAGGGGTCTAAGGCTAATTCCAATCCAAATATACTGATGCACTATCCTTCCAAAAATCCAAGGATATAATGGTGGGGAAATGAGCAGGAGGTTGTCTACTTTCTATGTGGAAAGAAAGTCCACTAGAAGAAGAATTGAAGATATAGGAAGAAGTAAGGTGCACTACTGGAAAATGGGTCTATACCCATGGTTTTGGAGAACTGTGGGTATATCTTTCCCGGGTAATAGAGGGAAAAAAATATAGGCGGGAAATGGAAAAAAATGGGTGGGAAAAAAATTTTGGCATTCTCTTATAATATATTTATAAAAATATAAATCAATTAGAAGAAAACTTTGTTAGACCGGTTGGTTACTCACTACCTTTCTTTGTCGCAGGTCACGTGATCAAATCACTGTGACAGTTTATTTTTATAATATAATATAATTATTAATATATAATAATGGATGCAATAATATATTATCATAATTGAACTTGCTCGGTTGGTTACCCCTCCACATCCTGCATAGCAAATCGGGTGATCGAATACCTCCACCCGAATAATTTTAATCATGGCGCGTCGCGTATATATTAATATATTTAAATAAATGTCAGTATATATAAATAAAACTCAGCGTAGCCCAGTTGGGCAACGCCCCGGATTTCTCAAAGCGGACTCAGGTTCGATTCTCCCCAGACACCGTTACGGTCCTGGTATTTTGATTTTCAGATAACCGGTTAAATTAATATAATTATAAAAATAAATATATATATACAAATAAGCGCGTTGGGTGAGTTGGTTGTAGAGAATCCTTCAGTACGCTAGTAGTCGCGTGTTCAAATCCTGCGGCCAGATTTTTTAATTGAAACCGAATTAAAAATTCCCACGGTTCTCACGATTTTGAACCGTGGGTATAGCTCATTTTTTCAGTAGTGGTGACACTTCTAATTCAGTTATTTTTTTCATTGAATCCAATATATAATTATTTATAAGTTGGGTATTGGATACAATATGTGGCTTACACATATGTATTCATATACAAGAAGCAAGTAGATTCAAGAAGATTTCTAAAGGCGAAGTGGATCTCTGGGCTGCAAATGGTGTGAGTCTAGCAGCCTTAATAGTGGGAGATTATCACCTAACTTTTCCTAGTGGTTTGGTTATTGTATTAAATAATTTTTATTATGTACCTTTAGTAACCAGAAACATAATCTCAGTGTCAAGTATGGACACTATGGGATCTTATTTCAAGTTTGGAAATAAATATTTTCTATTTTATAAGGATAACATATTTTATGGTATGAATCATCTTAAAAATGGGTTGTATACACTATAACTCAAAAACCCAATAATGTAAATCAATGAAAAATCTAGCGAACATGACTCTTTGATCACACTACGGTTCAATATTTCATTTTCACCCTTACACCACTGTGTTAAACTAGTTTTGTATTGAAAATTATAAAAAAAAAATTCACTTCATGTTTGATTCAATTATTTTCTATTTATTACTGTTAAAAAGGGAAATTATACTTATTTTTATAATCTCATTGAAGGTGGAGGTGATTTGGAGGGCTCATGATGATGTCCAAGAAAAATGGGCCAAACTATGCAGGATCCATGCACACCAATGGACTCAATCGCATATTTCTACTAAACCATGAATCCAAATGGACTTAAATTTTATGTGATGGTCCGAAATTTAATGGGATAAATTTCATATTAATTAACCTAAGCCTCATTCGGCCTCTATTATGCCCATCCAAACTTATTTATCCAAAGAATCAAATCTGCACAAAGTCAAAAGCAATGTTCTGTATTTTATCAATATCTAAAGTTGTAGTTGTCCGAATGGTACCAAAATTTTGGTGAAGATATTAAATAGTTAGAGATACAAATTTTTAGTTTTTTCAAAATCAATATAAGACTTTATAGTGGACAAAAACAATGGTACAAGTGGTTTCTCGAAATCAGGGTGCCTAAAACCACCTCTCATTTTGGCTATAAAAGAGCACCTTGGGATCACTATTTTTTAGTTTTTCCAAGGAGTGAAGTGCTGAAAATTTGAAGTTATAGATTAGTCCTCTCCTAATACTAGAAGTTTTTGTGCCCCCTATCCTCATAGGGGGTTCAATAATGAATAAAGAGTTCCGCCCGAGCTTCCTCCTCCACCCGATGTCGAGCTAAACGGTGGACGTTCGTTGTGAGGGAGCTACACACATGTCAAGGGAGTTCCAATGAATATATTAGCTACTGGTTTGAATTTTGGTGTTAAAACATTTCTTTCCATGTATCTTACATACTTTCATATTTTAATTCTTGTTTTGATGTGTTCAAATTATATGCTCTTAATTTCTAACAGATCGGCATGAGGTTTTGAGCGTGTGACTTGTGTTGTTACAATTGGGTAACAAAAGAATATTTTTCTTACCCACTTTCTTGATATTTCATTCTGATTTGGAAAATTTTATTCCATGCATAAGTTCTGTACCTTGACAATATGATTATTATGTCAAGGTTTGGTTCTTCAAGCAATGAAATAAAGGCTTAGGAATTAATTGGGATTCCAATTAATTTCAACCAAAGAATTACTCCAAACCTAAATTAATATCCAGGAATGATGAACTTTATAGTGTGTAGTGAACTCACAATGAACCCTTTTATCCCATATTTTTTAAAATCCATTTGGTTTCTCAACTTTTAAACTTTCAATTAAGTCATTTCTTCTTAAAACTATTTCCAAAACCACCCCCTATTTTAGTACTTATTATTAAAAACGCACACTCTAAACCCACCAATGCTCCTTGAGATATGACCTAGGGTCTTCACTAGACTATAAATCAACTTTAGAAACATAATAAATTTGACATGTCATGACAGCACGGTCAAATTTTGGCATTGTTTCAGGGGAGCGCTTCGGTTTTCCATGCGTGTTTTTGATAAGATATTTGTAAATTTTGTGAATATTTATTTTCCTTTTCAATCCTTTTGTGTTCTGATATATTTTTTTGTGTAGGTTTGGTGCATGACGTGTTCTAATATGGGAGATTTACCTTCTTTTGAACCCAAACCGGAGAGGATATTACGTCAGCGACATTGAGATGTAGAAGAGAACCCTTTAAAGGAGGACACACAAAACATCAACACTCCTCTTGATCCTTCTACTTTTTCTTCTGAAACCAAAATAAAAACTTAAATAAACTTGCATAATATGGATGAAAACAACTGAACATTAAAATAACTAACCTCACCTGATGTCAATATCCAACCCACATACATTCAATTACAAGGCGAGGCAACCAATTTTGAACTAAAATATGGTTTAATTCATCTATTACCAAGATTCCATGAACTTCTTGGAGAATATCCACACAATCATTTAAAATAATTTCATATTGTTTGTTCTACATTAAAACTTTCAAATGTGGATGAAGAAAAAGTAAAGATTATAGCATTTTTTTTAATTAAAAGACACTGCAAAAGACTGGCTTTATTACGTTAATTCCCCAATAAGAGGTTGGGCAGACATGAAACGCCTTTTTCTTGAAAAATATTTCCCAGAATCTCGAACTGCAACTATAAGGAAAGAAATATGTGGTATAATTAAATCAAAAGGGTAAACATTAAATGAATATTAGGAATGATTTAAAAGGTTATATTCAAGTTACCCACACAACCAAATAAGTGATCAACTTTTAATTCAATATTTTTATGAAGGATTAATTCATATTGATCAAAATATGATTGATGTTGTTGCAGGTGGTGCACTAGTGGATAAGACCCCAATTGCTGCAATAACCCTAATTGATAACATGGCATAGAACACTCAATAATTTGGTACATGGTCTAGTGTACCCATTCAAGGTTTCCATGAGGCGAAATCTACCAAATTTGAGAAGAAGGTGGACGCAACGTTTGAAGAGGTAAGTACCCTTCTTTGACAACTCGCTCTTTCCCAAGGAAAATCCCAATCTCCTCCTCCCATCCATTGTGGTATATGCTTTTATGATACCCACTACTCTGACCAATGTTCTCAATTGATAGAAACTTCTGAGAGTTGTGAGGCAATATTTCCAGGACACCCCTATAACCAACCCTTTAGGCAAGAACCTTATTATACATCCAACCCTAGGTGGAAATAAAACCAAGCTTATAGGAAAGGGGGGTATTCAAACCAACCTCAACAACAATGGAACCAACAGGGTCAGAGTAGTCATCCACTACCACCACCCGGAAATCCTCAACCACCCCAAAGGCCTTTCCAACAACCCCCTCCAAAAACCAAGCCTAGCCTAGAAGATATGATAAAATAAATGGATTCCAACAATATCCAATTCTAACAAACCACTCAAGCAGCCATACAAGACCTCAAAACCCAATTAGGCCAATTATCTAACTTAGTAAGGGAAATTCAAAGTCATGGGTCAGGTAAACTTCCCTCTCAACCAATTTTAAACCCTATGGATAAGGGAAATATCAGTTCCATCACCCTTAGGAGTGGAACAAAACTTAAAATCCAAATGAACCCTACATTAGAGTCATCCTCTCCTAAGGAAACCACCATCCCAACCACTAAAAGTGCTCCAAATGAGGTAGAACCTTGTCCTGAAAGAATTCCTTCTAAAGGAAAGAGTGTGTCTACTGATGAGTCACCTAGACCAACAATTTCTCATCCATTTCCTCAAAGGTCCACCCAACCTAAGAAGAAAAAATAAAATTAACTCGATAAATAAATCTTGGAAACTTTCAAAAAAGTGCAGGTAAACATCCCCTTGATTGATGCTGTGAAACAAATTTCAAGATATGAAAAGTTTTTAAAGGATATGTGTACACAAAAAAGGAGACTTCTTGGTGATGATAAGGTAAGATTAGGGAGGAATATCTCAGTATTGATTGAACTATCATTTCCTACCAAATGAAATTATCCTCAAACCTTCTCGATTCCATGCACCATAGGGGAGTATTCATTTTCCAATGCTATGCTTGATTTAGGTTCCTATATTAATGTGATTCCTCACTCCATTTACTCTTATGTAGGTCGGTGAACTGAAGCCCACTGGAATAGTCATTCAGCTAGAAAATCGGAGTACAGAACACCCTTTTGGTGTGTTAGAGGATGTTCTTATGAGGGTGAAAATTTTAATTTTTCATGCTGATTTTTATGTGCTAAAAATGGAAGATGATAGGGTGAATGGACACACCCCAATTATATTGGGGATAACTTTCTTGAAAACCACCAAAACAATAATTAATTTCTATAATTGGATATTATCTATGGAATTTGATGGTGACATAGTCCATCTAAACATCCTTGATGCCATAAATCACCCCTCAGAAGAACATTCCTCTATCTCAGTAAAGTCAATTGATGTACTCCCTTACTATGAAAATACTTCTTTTCATTCCCCTAATCCCCTTTCTGAGTTTTCATTCTTGATTTAATTTCTTGGTAATGAATCTTGCATTGATTGTTGTAGTGGTCTAGAAAAGTGTCATGCATGTTTATTAATTAATAATTTATTAAACACTGAGGATCCAATGAACATCGATGATACTTCTAAGCTTGTAAAATCTCATTCCTCATTTGAGGATGATACCATTGAGCAATTAGACGAGATCAGTGACCTCTCACTTTAACACACACTCCCATCAATCCAAAATCTACCTAAATTGGAACTGAAACAACTACCTCAAGATTTAAAATATTCATATCTTGAGAATAGAAATAAGTTGCCCATCATCATTGCTAGTTCACTACCTCCTGAGCATGAATTGAGACTTCTTGAAATTTTGAGGGATTATAAACAAGCTTTGGGATAGATGCTTTTTGACATTCCTGGTATTAGCCCATCAATTTTTACAAATCATGTTTTATTAAATGATGAGGCTAAACCAGTGAGGTAGGCATAACGTCGACTAAACCCAAACCTCCTAGAAGTTTTGAAAAAGGAGGAAACAAAATTATTAGTTGCTAGAATCATTTACCCCATCTCTAACAGCCAATGGGTCAGTCCCATTCAATTAGTTCCTAAAAAAACCGGTCTTATGGTAATAAAAAATGAAAACAATGAATTGGTTCCAACTCGTGTGCAGAATAGTTGGTGTGTCTGTATATACAATCACTGACTAAACCAACACACTAGGAAGGACCATTTCTCATTTCCATTCATTGACCAAATGATAGAGAGGATAGAGGGGAAGTCCCATTACTGTTTTCTTGATGGGTATTCTGGATACTTTCAGATCCATATTTCCCCTGAGGATCAGGAAAAGACAACTTTCACTTGCCCCTTTGGCACATTTGCATATAAAAGGATGTCATTTGGTTTATGCAATGCTCCAGGTACTTTCCAGAGATGTATGGTTAGTATTTTTTTGGATTACCTGAAGAATTACAAGGAAGTTTTCATGGATGATTTCACTGTGTATGTATCCTCTTTTGATGAATGTTTAAGTAGTTTAGGTTCATTCCTACATCATTGTATTGAAAATAATCTTGTATTAAATTATGAGAAATGTCATTTCATGGTGCAACAAGGTATGGTTTTTGGGAATGTCATTTCTAGGGATGGTATCCAATTAGATAAATCAAAAGTGGATGTCATTTCTTCCCTACTATTACTCAAAAATGTATGGGATGTGTGGTATCTCCTAGGTCATACTGAATTTTACCATCGTTTCATTCATGACTTCAACAAAATTTCACTCCCCCTCTCCCGATTACTCCAAAAATAAAAAGAATTTTTTTTTATAAAGAATGTGAAAAAGGATTTTAAAAGTTAAAATAGAGTCTCACATCACCCCCAATAATCCAACCACCTCAGTGGGATTTACTATTTGAGCTCATGTGTGACACCTCTAACTATGTATTTGGGGAAGTCTTATCACAAAGGGTCGATCGAGCTCCACATGTCATTGTCTATGCTTCACGTACAGTGGACCATGCCCAAGAAAACTACACCACAACTGAAAAATAATTCCTTTCCATTGTGTTTTCCTTGGATAAATTCAGGTCATATCTTTTAGGGTGCAAGGTCACAATGTTCCAAGACTATGCAACCCTCTGATATCTCCTTAAGAAACCAGAAGACAAACCACATCTCATTCTCTACATGCTCCTCCTTTAATAATTCAATCTAGAAATTAGAGATAAAAAAGAAGCAGAGAATGTGGTGGTTGACCATATCAGTAGGATTATCTCATCCTCAGACATTGACTCATCTCCCTGTATTCCTATAAATGATATGTTTCCTGATGAGCAATTGTACCAAGTGTAAGATGTTATTCCTTGGTATGCTAAAATTGTAAATTATTTGGCAGCATCTTTCATTCCTACTGATTTTAACAAAAAACCAAGCTAGTCATCAAAAACATGAGTCTCATTGGTATATTTGGGATGACCCCTACCTATGGAGAACATGTAGTGATCAAGTCCTTAGGTGTTGTGTTCTCGATAACGAGTTTTAGTCTGTCCTTAGATTCTGTCACACTCTTACTTGTGGGGGCCACTTTGGTCCCCAATATACTGCTCACAAAGTCCTTAATTCTAGTCTCTTTTGGCCAACATTTTTTGGGATTCCCGTGATTTTTTTAAATCTTGTCCTCATTGTAAAATAATGGGTAATGTCTCTAAAATAAATGAAATTCCACAACAACCATTACTCTTTCATGACATTTTTTATGTTTGGGGTATTGAATTTAAGGGGTCATTTCCTAATTCCTTTGGCAACTTGTACATTCTTCTGGAAGTTGATTACATGTCAAAATGGGTAGAGGCACGAGCTACAAGGACTGATGATTCTAAGGCAGTTGTAGAATTTTTTATAACCCAAATATTTTATAGTTTTGGATTACCTAGGTTCATCATCAATGACCAGGGTTCTCATTTATGCAACTGAACAATGCAATCACTTTTTCATCAGTATAGGGTCAGCCATAGAGTGTCTACTACATATCACCCACAGACCAATGGTCAAGCCAAGGTGTCAAATAGAGAGTTAAAACAGATTCTTGAAAAAACGGTTCAACCCAATAGAAAATATTAGATTCTTCGACTTGATGATTCATTATGGTCCTACCATAATTCTTTCAAAACACTCATTGTAATTTCACCCAATAGGCTTGTGTTTGGAAAGAGTTGTCACATGCCCGTTGAGATTGAGCATTGGGCCTACTGGGCCATAAAATAATTCAATTCTAATATTTCTAGTACAAGTGCTCAAAGAAAGTTACAGATTTAGGAGCTGGAGGAAATGAGAAGAGATGCATGTGAAAACTCTAGGATTTATAAGGAGAAAACCAAGGCTTCCCATGACCATCTTATCCTTCATCGTCAGTTCCACGTTGGGCATAAGGTCCTCCTTTACAATGAAAGGCGGGAGTTGTATCCAGGTAAGCTTCATTCTCGCTGGTTTGGACCATACATTGTTACTAACTTCTCTCCATTTGGTGTTTTCCAGGTTCAAAATGATGAAACCAAGAAAACCTTCACTATTAATGGGAAGCGGCTAAAGCACTCCCATGAAGTCCTTCTAGAGTTCCCTATGGAGGAACTCCATGTTCAATAAGAAATCTATGAATGAGACTCACCATGTTTTATCCTTCCTTCCTACATTATCTTTTAATATAGTGAGGACATTTCACACTTTAGGTGTGGGGGTATGGGTATATTCCTGGGTTAGTTAAGAATTTTCATCATCTTTCTTCTTTTTCTTTTTTTTAGCTTGCTGAAATGTATTGTTACTTTCCTCCATTTTCCCTCCATTTTCCCCCCTCAATTTTGTGCCAAAATGTTAATTTTTTGTTATGCCCACTTTATCATGGAAAATGATACCTATTTAATCATGGATTTAATTGAAAATGCATGTGGAATTTCCATATTTAATGTTGTTTTAAATTTCAAAAAAAATCTGATGAAATGTGAATTTATGTAATAATTCAATACTGTGGTGTGAATTTCTTTTGAAATTTGGTTGTTTATCGATGATATAAATGGTTGTATCATTTTGAAACCTTTAAGAATAATGGTGCCCTTTTTTGAATAGTTTAATGGGAAATTGTTTTACTTAATTTCTCCACACAACTTTGCACCCAACCATGAAGTTTGGAAAATTCTACTTAATAAAAGGTAAATATAAGTTAGTTTTATTTTTCTCTACTTTATAAAATTATTTTTCCATATGTTCGTTCCTTATCTAGTATATTTCATTATTGTACCAGATTGACCTATGCGTGTGTACCTATTATCCGACTGTTGTACACCCTAAAAAAGGTTGTATATTGGTCAGGTCAAAATCCACCCTTCCTAGACCTTTTATCTTGTTATAACTATTACAATTAGTGTCATGAGGAGATCAAACATGGGTTTGGAGAAGAGTGTGAGATTTTTTCCAAGTGAAACTTTTGAAAAAAAAATAATAAATGAGGGGAGTGATCAAATGTGCAACATATGGGGATATCTAGGTCAGGAGATTATGTTTTTACTTCTAGGAATTCTTAAGTGAGTGGGTCTTGGAATTTTATTGCAAAGGATATAGGGCAGGTTCGATGGAAAGGATCATATAAGTAGACAATTTTTAAAATAACTTATATTTACTCAATAGAAAGTGGAAAGAATATCATGGAATGGTTGTCACACACACGTGGAGAATTAGTGAAATGGTTATATTTTGAAATACTTTCTCAAATTTGTATCATTTAACTCCTGGAATTTCGTGCTAATATAATTGTTGAGACATTTTTTTGTTTGATCGCTGAGAATAACTCCTCGATGTAATTTTTTCTTTGATCACATTTCTATTAGGAATTAAATTTTCATTGAATGTTAAATCTTTATGAAGTTTGAAATATCTACATGCATAATTTATGAAAATTTAACTTTTCCCAGGAGTGAAAATGTTTAGGTGTGGGGGTGTGATCACACTACGATTTACAGTTTCATTTTCACCCTTACACCACTGTGCTAAACTAGTTTTGTATTGAAAATTATAAAAATAAGAACAAATTGAACTTCATATTTGATTAAATTATTTTGTATTTTTTAATTTTAAAAATGTAAATGATACTTGTTTTGATATTCTCATTGAATGTGGAGGTGATTTGGAGGGCCCATGATGATGTCCAAGAAAAATGGGTCAAACTGCGCAGGATCTATGCACACCAGTGGACTCAATCGCATATTTTTACTAAACCATGAATCCAAATGGAATGAAATTTTTTGGGATGGTCCAAAATTTAATGGGATACATTTCATATGAAGGAACCTAATCCTCATTCGGCATCTATGATGCTCATCCGAACTGATATGTCCAAAGAATCAAATCTACACAAAGTCAAAAGCGGTGTTCTATATTTTATCAATATATCGAGCTATAGTTGTCCAAATGGTGCAAAAATTTCAGTGGATATATTCAAGAGGTGGGGATAAAGATTTTTAGTTTTCTACAAAGCTATATAAGACTGTCTAGTGGCCTAAAACAATGGGATAAGTGGTTTCTCGAAATCAAGGTGCCCAAAACCACCTCCCATTTTGGCTATAAAAGAGAACATTGAGATCCCCATTTTTTAGTTCGTACAAGGAGTGAAGTGCTGAAAATTTAGAGTTATATAGTATTACTCTCCTCATCCTATAAGTTCTGGAGGCCCCTATCCTCATAGGGGGATCAAGAATGAAGAAGGAGTTCTGCCCGAGCTTTCTCCTCCACCCGATGTCGAGCTAAACTGTGGGGTGTTTGTTGTGAGGGGGATACACACATGTCAAGGGAGTTAAAACAAATATATTAGCTAATGTTTTGGAGTAATTTGGGTGTTAAAACATTTATTTCCATGTATCTTACATACTTTTATATTTTAATTCTTGTTTTGATGCGTGTGAATTAGATACTCTTAATTTCTAACCGATCGGTGTGAGGTTTTGAGTGCGTGACTTGTGTTGTTCCGATTGGGTAACACAAGAATCTTTTTCTTACCCACTTTCTTGAGATTTCAATATGATTTGGAATCTTTTATTCCATTCATAATTTCTATACCTTGACAATACGATTGTTATGTTAAGGTTTGGTTCTTCAAGCAATGAAATAAAGGCTTAGGAATTAATTGGGATTCCAATTAATTTCAACCAAATAATTACTCCAAACCTAAATTAATATCCAAGAATGATGAACTTTAAAGTGTGTAGTGAACTCAAAATTAACCCTTTTATCCAATATTTTTCAAAATCCATTTGGTTTCTCAACTTTCAAACTTTCAATTAAGTCATTTCATCCTAAAACTATTTCCAAAACCACCCCCTATTTTAGTACTTTGTATTAAAAACGCACACTCTAAACCCACCAACGCTCCTTGAGAGATGACCTAGGGTCTTACCTAGACTATAAATCAACTTTATAAACATAATCAATTTGATTTTTCATGACAGCGTGATCACTCTTACAACACCCACCTATGGAACTTTAGGTTTGGTCGTATAAATTATAAGTGATTGCATACATTACATCAAGTAGAGTATTTAGACTCAGATGAGTTAAAACCCATAGATGTATGTCCCACTTGTTTACATGGGAAAATGACCAAAGTTTCCTTTTCTATAAATGGATTAAGATCCACTAAATTACTGTAATTAATTCATACCGATGCATGTGGTCCATTTCTAGTAGTGACAAGGGGTATGTTTTTGTACTTCATTACTTTTACTAATGACTATAGTAGGTATAACTATATCTAATTAATGTGGTATAAGGAAGATTACTTTCAGATGTTTAAATAATATCAACATGAAGTAGAAAACTATCTTGGTAATAAGATTAAGGCACTATGCTCAGACTGAGGTAAATAGTATCTTAACCAAAATTTCACTAATCACTTGAAGGAGTGTGGGATAGTATCCCAAATAACTCCTCCTTATACACCATAGTGAAATGGTGTTGGTGGAAGGAGGAATGGGACCTTTCTTGACATGGTCAGATTAATGATGATCCAGGAAACTCTTTCATTATCCTTTTAGGTATACACCTTGCAAATAGATGTATATACCCTTAACCAAATACTGAAAAAAGATACATATGGGATTCCATATGAGTTTTAGTGTGGAAATAAACCCAATTTGTAAAACATACATGTATGGGGATGCAAGGATTTTATCAAGACTACACCAAGTGAAAAATTATCATTCATAATCACAAAGTGTGTCTTTATATGATATCCTAAAGAAAACAAAGGATATTACCTATATAAACCTTTAGATAGAAAAATAATTGTGGTAAGACTATCCATTTTTCTAGAAAGGGAACACATTTCCATTGGAAATAGTGGGAGAAATATTAATTTGATGAAGTTAATGCTCTAGATGTACAAGAGTTGGTATAAGAATAATCTCCACAATAGATAATGGGAGATGAAGAAGTTCTCGAGACACAAGTACTATATAGGTCAACTTGAGAGGTTAGAGAACCATATCATTATGGTTTTATTATCACCAAGTTAGGAAACAATTTAATCCTTGAGGATTATGAACCTATAACCTACAAGTAAGTAGTATATGGTAAGGATGTTGTTAAATGGAAATATGGCATGCATTATGAGATGGAGTCCATGTATCAAAATCAAGTTTGGATTTTGGTAGACCCTCCAGCTAATTTAAAACCCATTGGGTGTAAATGGGTGTTCAAGAATAAGTTATACATGGATGGTAATGTTAATACCTATAAAGAAATACTAGTAGCAAAGGGTTTCAGACAACGTCAAGGCATAGACTATGAAGAAACCTTCTCACTAGTAGCAATGCCAAAATCCATTAGAATGTTGCTTATAATAGCAACCTTCCATGATTATGAGATTTGAAAAATAGACATCAAAACTACTTTTCTAAATGGGAAGTTGGTTGAAGATGTCTATATAACTCATCCTGAACAGTTTTTTAGGTCAAATAATGCCAATAAAGTGTGCAAGATGAAGAGATCCATTTATGGGTTAAATCAGGAATCACAATCATGGAATGTTTGTTTTTATGAGTCTATAATAGAATTTGGTTTCATCAATAATTAAAGTGATACATGTGTATATAATAATGTTAATGTGAATTCCATTGTTTTATTAGTATATTATGTTGATGAAATATTAATTATGGGAAATGAAGTGAAATTCTTACAGTCAGTTAAGACTTGGTTAAATGAATACTTCTTCATGAAATAAATAGGTGAAGTATCCTACATTATAGGGATAAAGATATATTGAGATAGATATCATAGGCTACTTGGGCTAAGTCAAAGTACATATATTAACAAGGTACTTAAAAGGTATAGTATGGAACAATCCGAGAGAGGATTGTTTCCAATGTCACATGGTATCAATCTCTCTAATAAATTTTTTCCACAAATACATAAGGATATTGAAAGAATGAGTAGAATATATTATGCCTCGGTAGTGGGATCTATCATGTATGTCATGTTATGTACTAGATTTGATGTTGCCTTTACTTTAAGCATGGTGGGTAGATATCAAGCTAATCCAGGAGAGCTATATTGGGCAGCCATCAAAACTATCCTGAAGTACTTGAGGCATAAAAGGATATATTTCTGGTTTATGGAGGAGATTAGGAAATAGTAGTGAGAGGATAAACTGATGCTAGTTTCCATACAGATCAAGATGATCTGAAATTGCAGTCAGGATGCATATTTTTCTTGAATGGCGGTGTAGTGAGCTGGAGAAGCTCAAAGTGACCCATAATCATTAATTCTATAGTATAATTAGAGTATATAGAGACTTCTAAATCAATTAATGAGGCAATTTGGATATGAATATTTATCTCATACATCGATGTTGTGCCTAACAGTATAGAACATGTTTTGGTTTATTGTGATAATACTATAACAATGGTGATTTTCAAGGATCCCATTTCATATCAGAGGACAATGCATATAATTTGGAAGTTTCATATATTGATGGATTTTACTCATAGATGCGAATTCATAGTTAGTATAGTGGCCAAAAAGGGAAACGTGGCAGACCCCATGACTAAATCCATGTCTCAACGGAAGCATGATTCTCATGTGATAGCTAGTGGATTGAGAATTGTTAGCATTTGGCTCTCGTGCAAGTGGCAGTGTTGAAAGTGGGTGCCCTAGACCCAACTTGTGATGTACTTTGATTACCATTACATGTATACAGTTTGATATATATATAAATGTTTTTATCTTACCATAATAGTGTTGATACATATATGCCACTATATTTATGGTAATTTCCTTGGATTACGTGTCGTATCAAAGGGTTATAGCAGTTCTCATGCTATAATGAGAACCTAGAGATATTATGATAGTAATCTTAAAGTAATGCCCTATGGTCCAGATACATTGTACTGATAGGACATAGATGATGTGAAAATATTAGGTGTTGGGGGATTATAAGTATTGAGACTTATTCTTGGTGATCTATAATAGGTGAGATCGTGAGGATAGACCCTCCAATAGGAACACCACATGTTTCGGGTGTCATTGGTTGTTCCTATCTATGGATATGTGTATTGGTCTCCTGACTTGAGATCATTATTAATGTGTGTCATTTGATCGCATAATTTTATGCAAGATGAAAACCATGATAATGAATTCATGGAGAGGTAGTTTGTGTTGGGTGTGTCATTGGTGGTATGACATTGGTTTAATTATCAAGATAGAATTTTTCACTTTTGAGTTTAAGAAGTGATATCTCAATCCTGGTTGATTAGGATGGTAGTATGTTTATAAATCCATAGTCATGATAATCAAAGGTAAATATATCTAGATAGATCAACAAATAATAAATCAATAATGGATGATGGAACAAGTGTGTTTCTTGTTTTATGAGATATCGTATGATAAATAGATTATATTATACAGTGTGTGTTCGTAGGTTGGTTGTCATTTCTATGACTATTCCTTATCTCTTTAGGGGACTTGATAGGTTGATAGACTCCACTTTTAGTCTATGAATATTATTCAATGCTATTGAGATAAGGGTCTAGAGGGTCATACACAATATTACATTCATGAATTTGCCCTATTTGGATAAATAGATATATAGGACATAGTGGGACCCACCATGGGGTCCAAGAGTTGTCCAAGTTTTATCGATCACTGATAAATTAATAAATTCATTATTATTCAAGTAAAGAATAATTGGTTTGGATTTATTTATTAAAAGTATTTACAAGTGGTTAAGTAAATACAAGGATTAATATTATACGAGTAAATATTATTTTAATATTTTTGGTTTGTTTAATATTATCGAGAGTTATGAGTCAAGTTAATGACTTGATTTTATCACGTAATATATTTAATATATATTATAGGTATGTGATAAAATATAAATAATATTTATGATGTAGTTATTTTATTATAATTATTTATTTATTACTTATTTAGTAGAAATTAAATATACAGGGGTTGGAGAACCCTAACTGGGTATTTAGACTTCCACTATATAAGTCAGAGAGAAGATATTTCCATGTAACTATTCACTCAAGTGGAATTGAGAGATTATCTCTCCTCCTGAATCCTAGAGAGATAATTTCTCAATCTAAGTGAACGATCTGAGAACACCTTCGTGAATCAAAGGAAGACGATCGTGGTGATCATCATGGAATTGAAGAGATTTTCAAAGCTCTATACTAGCACCTAGAATCCAATGAACAATGTATGTTCAGATTCAAGAAGAATATGTGGGAAATCTAGAGGGGTTTGGCATTGTATCCTTCAAGAAATAGTTTCCAGAGACTTGCGACATATGTGCACACTTCAATTTGGAATGAGGTGATAATTATTTTATTTTTTATGCTCTGATTAAACCACGTGAGATCCTCAAACTATACCAGGGCTTAGATCTATGAAAATGATGAAGTTTCATCACTCCAGTGATGGAAAAATTTTAAATCTCTGATCCACCAGCTTCTGTTGCATGTTCCAATACTAGTAGTAGTGAGGTACCTTCTTTTGATATATATTGGATATTATATTATTCATTACATGTGATACTTGGTGAGAGACCCATGGTGAGGAAGTGAATTTAGTATACCTATTTAAGTGATGAGTTATCTTTACTTGTTGTTCACTAGGCTTTAGTGTGCTTTATTTACCTTTTGCATGAGGAGATCTAGATAGGATCCTATTGAGTATACCTTTTATGATCACCCTATGTTTATATAAACTATTTTTCAGGACCATAGGAGATGATTAGTGATTGTCAAAGACATTGGTAGCTTGTGGATTGTTCATGAGTTGGTTGGTCCTTTATAGTTATTTTTTACGATTTTCTTTTGGTACTTGTAGTTTCTTTTTTAGTTGTTTCATTATGTATGATATTTCATGCATTTACTTGGGATATTTTATTTTGTTTTATCTGGAGTAGGAGTTGTTTGGTGGTTTCATCTTATCTATCTTTCTTCGTGTTTTGTTATAGGTCAATTCCTCCCATTTGTTTGTATGATATTCCCTAAATGCTTGTTTCCAACTCATGTTCTATTGGAGGCAGGCTTTGAGTGTCATTATCTCTCTTCTCTCACTATCATCCCAGGAGGGGTACCTTTGGAGGAAGGAGGTCATGACATATCTTAACATCGTAGAGAACCACTCATCTGGTATCATCCTTTGATTCAAGATAAACTGGTTAAAATCATAAAAGCGAGAGGAAGAAACCATAAGATATGGCTCTCATCATGTGTTGCTGACAAAGGGGAACCCCCCCTCCTTTTGTTTTAAAGCACCCTGAAATCAAAAACCAACTTAAAAATAAAGAAAAAAAATTATGGGAAGTATCATGACATGAAACATCATATCCTTTCAGAGCACGGGGATCCTCCCCTTTGTCCTACCTTTTCATAAAATGACACATGTTGTCACACCGTGACTGGCTACAACCTGGAGTTTTTCAACTACAGGCTTACCCACTCTTCCCAAACATGGCCCCGAGCCACCCTTGAACCCTTTAACCTTCAAAATTGAGTAAATCGCATTTGAGTAAAAATTTAAATGGTTTCTTACACCATAAAAGGGTAGGAGTTTTATATATATACTCTAATTTCCATGTTAACTCGATGTCTTGGATAGAGGTATCATATGAAGATGAATTCTTGCATATGATGTGTCTAGTGGACACAAGTATTGAGATACACGTGCTTGACAAAGATCACTCCAAATCCTTTTATCACTCGAGTAACACTAATTAACTACTAGAGACCTCTATTTGCTTGCATTTATGGATTAAGTGATTCATATTTGTTGTCAATGCTACAAAGTTAAATGGGGTCACACTTTGTGGTGACTGAATAGGGACTGAGTTTGACTCAAAGAGATTCTCTAAAATTGTTTTAGAGATAATCCAAATGAGTTTTTTATAGGGTTTTCACAAGGTATTGTAGACAATGTAATACAGGTTGAAGTTGATGATGAGTTTACAAAAGTGTTTCAGAAATATCTAAAAGGATTTTTGGATATGATTTCATGGGATATTGTATATGATACAATATAGAGTGAAATGACACCAATTCTATGTAGCTAGTGCGAGTGGGTGATTAAATGATATATGCTCTAAATCCTATATGTATGTGATTCTTCTAGGCTATATCATATGAAATGACATGGGTATATCATATGGCATGTTATGAGATAACATGCCCCTACCTTTATCCAATCATAAGGTATAATTCAGGTGTATTGTTGGCTATGATGTAGTGTTATTGCAGCCATTAGCTTTGCATGATAGGTCATTGCATTATGGTCAGATGTTGATAAGTTGATATTTGAAACTCCTCCTTTTTGGTCATCATTAATAAATCTTTTTATATTATGAAACGGTGGGGTTTTAACTTGGTTTAGTAGTTACAAATGAGTTTTAATTATAGATATTTTATAACACCCCAACCTGAATGCTAGTTTAAACGGTGCTCTGGTCCGGTTGACCATTAGGCCTTAGGTGCGCCTCCTCATACGCCAAAGGCTATTGAATAACAGCGAGGGTGTAAAGAGGTGATAGTGGAGAGACTATACCCTATAGTGGTGATAATAGTAATGGTCTATATGTATATAACATAGCAGAAGAAAGACCATAAATAGAAATACCAATAACTCCTAATAGCAGAAGCATAAAAAGGTGGCAACAGAAATAAACAACAAGCTCAAACATACCATTTGTAGAAATAAACACCATTTGTAGCTAAGCATGCATATCAAATAAGTTTATACAAAACAATAAGGAGAAAGGGTCACATGTGGCCAACCATCAGTACATATATATAATAAGTATGCTAAAACTCAAAAATAAATTCCAACTGATGTAGAAGAATATCCATGGTCCAATGTCATCCATCCCATGAAAAAGGTATAACTCTATCACTAGGTTCCATCTCCTAAGCTCGATCTCTTACTTGATCGCAGAAGCATAAAGTCTACACACATCTCGAAGGGCCCATATAGAGTGTGAGGATGAATTTTAGTATTCCACCACCAATGTATTTCTGCCTTATATCCATGATTATGCAGGTGTGCATAAAAAGAATAAAAAGGCAACACATGCACATCATATAAATAACCTATTTCTCTTATGCTCAACAACCACAATGAAGCAATCACACTACTAAAAAATAGGTCTTTAACAGCACTTTCCTTTATCAATGTTTTTCTTTAACGTGGATAAAATATACTCTTTATCAGCGCTTTATTTTTAGTGCTGATAAAAGGTACCCTTTATCAGCACTTTATTTTTAGCACTGATAAAGGGATCCCTTATCAGCACCTTTTTAGAACTAATAAAGGTCCTAAATAAAATGAAATAATTAAATAAATAAAAAATTAAAAATGAGTTTATTGAAAAAATATTAAAATAATTATTGATAAAAATGAATAAATTTAATATATTATATATAAAAATATAAATAATAATAAATAATATATATTAAATATATAAACATGTAAAATGAAATAATTAAACAAATAAAAATTAAATATTAGTAGCTTAAGAAAAATATTAACATTTAATTAATTAAATAGTTATTGATAAAAATGAATAAATTTAATATACATATATATAGATTATAAATATTAATAAATAGTATATATTAAATATAGATATATATGAATGTATATAATATTTCCTAAATATGATTTATATAATACAAAATAGTTATTCTTTACATTAAATAAGTTATATATTTAGTGAATAATGGTTTACAATTAAAAATTAATATGAATTAAAAATACTAACTAATTTCATTGAGTAATAGTCATAATTGAATGTTGTTTGATTTTTCCATTTAATATATCAAACATGTGTTTTATTGATTTCTCATACATATATGTAATTAATTCATTTTTATATACAACGCACACACACAAATATTTATGTAATTGCCCCCCACGCTCGGCTGGGGTGGTACGGGTGGGGAGGGGATTGGGGCGTGTTCGTAGGGTCAAGTCCTTGGGTCAGTGATTTACATGTATTTTCTTCTTTACATGTGTGATGCTTTCATGGTTGTACCCAATTTTTGAAAAAAACAAAAAATTACGTGATTAATGAAATCTTATATAGAAACACATACACCTAATATTTATGTAATTTATTCAAATTTTAGTATTCATTTTAGAACTTCGTTAACATGATATAATATTTAATATATTATGTCTTTAATCGGTAAATTTTATTTTTTTTATTTATAATTTTATTATAGTTAGGTATTAATTCATTTTTAACATTTTTTTTAGGAATTTAATAATTTTCTATTATTTATTTGTATATATATTTACCATGTTTTAATATTTTAAATATATATATATCTTTATTTCAATATATATCCATATTTTTTAAATAATTTATATTTAATTAATAAAATTTATCCATTTCTTCAATATTGTTAAAGTGTACTTATTTTTAACTATTCAATTTCACTCATTTTTAACATGCATGCACTTAAGATTAAATATTCATTAATAATGTTAAAAATATATTTGTAAATATATATATATATATATATATATTTATTTATAAATGTATATTTACTATATTTATAAATTTATATATTTATAATTATAAATAATTAAATATTTTTTGAATCATTTAAATAATTATAAATAAATAATTATATATATTTAAATAATTATAAATTTATAATAAATTTATTAAAATAATGAAAATATTTTCTATATTTATATTTATATATATTTATTAAATATATATAATTATATAAATATATTTATAAAAAAATTATTTATAATTATAATTATAAATCCTTTATCAGCATTAAAGTTTTATCACTCATAAAGATGCATTTTATTAGTGTTTTTTTAGCTCTGGTAAAGATTCCTTTTATCAGCACTTATTAATTTAGCACTGATAAAAGGGATTTTTATCAGTGCTTTTTTAGAATCACTGATAAAAGTGTCTTGATATATTTAAAGATACCTAACCAGTCGTGAACCTATCACGATATCCAAAGCTTTCCACGGAATCCACCTACTACCGGCGCTCCTCCTCATCGAATCCAATATCAAATCATGGATCGAACAATTTCAAGGCTTGAATCCAAGAATCGAATGATTCAGGGGTCGAATTAATCCAAGGTTTGGTGATATCTCTACTTTCTCTCAGATGATTCAAAGCTTTAATCCAAGGTATGTCACTTGTTGATTGTTTGTTTGGTGATATATATTTACGTTTTTTTTGTTCATTATCTCTTTCTATTCATTATCAATCATCGGTTTCCCTTCTATAATGAATTTCTAATTGGGGGTTTCTATAGTTTTGGGTTTATATTGACCCTTTAAGGGATTTTCTTACTTCCTTGTAGCATATTAAGAATTACACACACCGATTTCATCCTTGTGACGTATTAATTTTAAATGTTTTGAACTTCCTTCCATGGAAATATCACAAAAAATGTGTTTGTTAAAATTCCACCCATGGTTTTTATTTAATAAATCAAAATTGATTTCATGTAATGATTTCTTGAATTTGAGGTGCGGGTTGTTTAGGTTTTTTCTATTTTGAAGCTTCAATGTTATTACATCGATATTTTTATTTTATGTTAAGTGTCCTGGATTTTATCTCTTTTTTTTCTTAATATCATATATGAACATCCATATATATATATATTCATTTTGAAATATACATACATATATATATATAAACACATTATTTCATGTATATATGTAAGTATGTAGTCATATGAAATATAGATAGGATTCATTCAATGAAGCAGACGATAATTTTTTTTATTGGTTTCAAAAATGCATTCCAAGAGAGACTATTAATGTGTGTTTTAAAATTATGACTTTTAGGCATCTTTATAACTTTTTAAAATTACTTTTATTCTCACTTTGTTATTTTTAATAATATTAAAAGAAAGAAGTTTTCATTGAAAATTAGTAGTAGTATCAAGTGTTATGGCCTTATTCATGCCATGAAATGGTTTTTATAGAAATTTATCACCATCTATGGAAGCTATCTATATTAGTTTTGATGAGGTAAGATTTTTTTATTTTAAATATAGATATTGTATTAATGGTTTTGGAAGGATGTTTTAATATACATGTTTGGGTTATGTTGATTGTTGATTGATATGTTTTCTAAAAAGAAGACCATACCTCCCATTACTATCATAATAGGGATCATATGCATCTTAGTTAGGTATGATAGATAGTTACAATATAGTCCTGTTTAGATTGTATGGGTCCCCACTTGTATCAAAGTCTATATGGGAGTCCAATAAGGTAGGATAGTTATGGGTATCTAGTAGGTTATAAACATAGGAACTCATCATCATGCTTATAGGTGGTTCCAACCCAAGTATGTCCAGAGTCACCACACATGATGTTTTGAAATTTCCCAAGATTACATATGATTCATTTACCATTGTTTACATGTATATTATTTTTGAATTACTTCATATTTAATATTGATACATTATAATGTGACTGGTTTTTTATATTTTTTATTTGGTTTCATTGATTTTTTTATTTTTCTTACTAATGTTTCATTCTATTTTTATATATTATCTTTATGGGTATAGTTTTAAAGAGGCATATTCAAGAACCCTAAAATATTTACAGAGTCTATAAGTATCTTTATTCAAAAAAATATCAGTTATTAAGGTGAAAATATTTATTAAGATAAGTTATAGAGATTAATGATATTTGATATACCATTAATATTAAATGTAATAATTCCTTAGGTTGTTACATCACTTATTCCAAAAAATAGAATGGAGGTTATCAAATTCTATATATGTTGGAATAATTAATAGAAAATATTTTTTTAGGTATTCATCATTTTTAGTCTACATGTATTGGTTTCACCCCTAGGAATATCTGATTACTATCCATGTATATGAAATAACTATTTGTTTATTAAAATTTTTTATCAATGCATTTTTATATCTTCTAGTTGATGAAATGAGAGTTTATTATTCTTGTTTATCATATTTGGGTTTCTTATTACTTCTTAATTACCTATATTATATTTTCATTTGTTTAGAGGATTTAAGAAATACTTGATGACGCATTTCAATAATGGTTATACTAGTCTTAGTTATAAGATTGAAAGTGTTAAAATTGGGATTTATCCAATAAATATAGAATTCATAGAGGCCCCCAAGGATTCATATATCATAACATGTCCCCATCGAGACCCCTTGAATCATAGAAAAGAATGTGTATGCCCCCCCAATCTCACATTCAATAGGACATGAGTTAATAACTTGTGTCAATGGTTTAATTCTCACAAATTGGAGGAATTGAATATTTTAGATAACATAATGGAGTACAACTATCATCCTCATCATCTTCATCTCCCAAATAATTATTATTACAATTTTTTACTTGATAATCATCCCTCATATTTTTTATGTTTCTCTAAATACTCTAATAAGTAGTCATCCCATGAATGAATACTACTTAGATCAGTTCAAGAAATATAGGTGCATGTCCACAAGAGATGGAGGATGAGTCTCAAGCAAAAAAATATAATAATAACTATTTGAGATATGAAGTTGATGAAGATGAAAGTTGTCTATAACTTTCACCTTTTAATTAATTAAAAGGATAAAACCTACCATAGTTGATTAATTCTTTTCTTAAATTAAATTACTCATTTTCTTCAAAGAATGCTGGAATTATTTGAAATAATCAAATATTTTGTTTCTCTTATTAAAATTATCTATAACTTTCACCTTTGATAATGAATATCTTATGTGTATTTATTTATTTATTATAAAAAATGGATATTTTATGAACCTAATAGGATGAATATGAATCGAAAATGGATACAAGATAATTATTTGACAAAATAGTATGAATTTTTAGTTAAAGAGTTCATAAAGTTTGTAATTAAGCATGCATACTACCTTTCTTAAATCCTTTTTCTGTGTTTACGTTGTTGTTGTTCAAGAAAAATTAGTCCAGAAGAGTTGGAATAAAATTTTATTTTTAATGGAATAGATTAGAACTATAAATGTTGGACTAAAACTGGAGAAAAACTAAACATACACACCGATTGGGATGATATTGTGGTTTATGGATCATTTGATATGAATACTAATGTAAATGATGATAGAGATCACATGGAATAAATGATGATGGTAATTAAAGATGACCTTTGTGATTATCTGAAGTTGTTTGAGAAGTTAAATAGTTTTAATAATATATCATTTTATACTAATTTTACTAAATACACAACATTGTCAACTATATTTAATTTATATGATTTGAAAGCTGGCAGTGGATAGAGCGACATCGTCTTTACATAACTACTTGGTCTCTTGAATGATATGATTCCAAAAGAAAATGAACTACCATTTAAAACATATAATACTAAACAAGTGTTATATTCAATGGTAATGATCTATAAAAAAACACATGTTATTCCAAATGATTGAAAATTGTTTCACAAGGACCGTGAATCACTCAAAAAATGCCCTAAGTGTGGTGCAGATCGATATAAGAAAAATGAATCAAGTCCTTAAAAAGTTTTGTAGTACTTTCCTATCATTCCATGGTTTAGAATACTATATGGATGTCAAGAAACCGCAAGACAATTGACATATGCAGATATTAGAATTAAATATAGGAACCTACATCATCCAGCAGATTCTCCTCAGTGGAAGAAAATTGATTACGAGTATCCTGAATTTGTAAATGAGTTAAGAAACTTTCATCTTGTATTATCTACATATAGAATAAATCCTTTTGGTTTATAGAGTAGTACTCAAAGTACATGGACCATCATTTTGGTAAATTATAACTTGTCTTCATGGTTATGTATTAAGTGAAAATACATTATATTGTCTCTACTTATATCTGGACTAAAGCAACCCAGTAATGATATTGATGTCTATTTGGATCCATTGATCAAAGATCTGAAATTGATATGGGATACAGGTGTTATAATATATGATTCTCATAGAATTGAAGAATTTACATTGAATTCCATGTTGTATAGGGTGATAAATGGCTCTCCTGCTTATGGAAATTTATCAATCAATAACATTAGAGGGATGTTGGGGTGTCCCATTTGTGAAGAATACACACACTCAATTTGGTTGAATCATTCCTCGAAGATTATGTTTTTAGGACATCAGATTTTTTTACCTCGATGACATAAATATTGATCCTAGATGACAACATTTGAGGATAATGTTGAACAAGGTACAACACTATCTCCATTAATGGGTGATCAACTATTCAATAAATTAAAAGACATTGACACTATTTTCAGTAAACCATTTTCAAAAAAAACTTACAAAATGAGGTTAGAAGAAGAGATCAATTTTCTTTTAATTGTCGTATTGGAATTGTTTGTATATTAGACATTTTATTGATATCATGCATGTAGGAAAAAAATATTTGATAGTGTTATTGGCACGTTACTAAATGTTCCTAGAAAAATGAAAGATGACATCAAGGCTAGGTTGGACATGATTGACATGGGAATAAGGGGAGAGTTGGCATCGTTGAAGGGTAAAAGACAGACTTTTCTTCCTCCAGTATCTTACACTCTATCCAGACAGGAAAAATTGGAATTTTTCATTTTCCTTAATAGTGTAAAACTTTCAAAGGGGTATTCATAAAATATCAAGAATGATTTGTTAATGACTAATTTTAAGTTATAGGGACTAAAATCACATGACTGTCATGTTTTGATGTAAGATTTGATTATTGTTGATTTCTATTGTATTCTACCTAAAAATGTATGACATACATTGACTATACTTCACTTATTTTTCAAAGCCATATGTAGTAAATTTATAGACCCAATGTAGCTTCCAATCATAAATAAGGATGTTGCAGTCATATTATGTGAATTAGAGATGTTATTCTAGCCATCATTCTTTGATATAATGGTCCACCTAATGGTTCACTTGGTTAAAGAGTTTAAACTATTTGTTCATGTTCATTATAGATGGATATACCACATTAAACGGTATATGAAGATTCTGAACAGGTGTGTCAATACTAGAAGATGTATAAAAGGTTGTATTAAAGAATGATATATTGTTGAAGAAGCTATTTAATTATATACTAGTTACCTATCATATGTTGACAGCATCAGTCTCCCAAAGTCTCTTCATAGTAGACACCTTATGGGTGAAGATATTTCCGGAAGAGTTGTTGTTATAATTACCTTCATAGAGATATATCAAGCGTGCATGTACATTTTATATAATAGTGAAGATATTTATCTATACATTGAAGACTGCAAAGAAATTATTAGATATTTGAATCCATCAAGGTTTGAAGGATGGATATCAAATACACATAATCAAAAATTTATAGGATGGTTCTGAGATAAAATTTATAAGGAGTTATCTGAAAATATGAATTCTATTATCAAACAACTTTGATAGATAACCAGGGGACCGAATGCGGTGGATGATGCCTCTTGAGAATTTGATCAGGCACCTCAGGTGGATACGGATGTAGATAATATTGGTGTTAACGTTTTGCAGGTGGTGGATGATGCTTCTCGAGATTTTTCTCAAGTGCCTCAAGAAGAGTGCAAGAATTCTTTGACTCTTGAGCATGTTGCCCATGGTGGGGGCGCCGTGATGCCAGGAGTGTTGAAGGAAATCTTGGATCATGTTCCTGAGGAGCAACGAACTCCCACTGATGGTGAGATTATTTCAAAAACCCAATTATAAATTTATAAATTAAAGGAAACACATGGCATTCAGGGAATGTGGGATGATGTGGAGGACAACTCCCCAAAAAAACTAACTTACAGTCAAGAATTGTCCAAAGGTAAGAGTGTGGTTGTGGATGTTGATGGTTTTCAACCTATTCCTCCTAAGAAAGTGAGACCAAGGAAGGACTACTCATACCTGAATCCAACCATGGTTACCAGGTCCCATGATCCTCTTGATTATGATTCTGGATAGGACGATGACTATGACGCTTCCTATCCATGTGACTTTGATATTTGAGTCCTTTTATTTGGGTCTTCTTGGGTACGAGGGCATGTGTGTGTGTATGACCCCATATTTATCCTTGTTCTATTTTCTTTTCTTTTCATTAATAAAAAGGGTTATGCCCTAATCTTTGGTATAAAAAAACCAGGAGACCGAATGCAAATATTATATCTTACATTGGTTTTGTAATCAACAGTTATATGTTCTATACAAAAAACATGATGACTATAGTAAGATGAAAAATAGTGGAGTTGCACTTATGGTGAAAGTGATTCACATATCTGGTTACAAGGAAAAAAATCCAATTTATATATATATTTCATATTTTGGCATTACCAAATAGATATACAAGTTGGATTATACAATATTTCAAATGCCAATTTTCCATTTCAAATGGGTTAATAATAGGAGTGAAGTGAAAGTTTATTAAATGGGCTTCATAAAGGTGAATTTTAGTGTGGAGGGGGAAATAAGATTTGTTCATAATGGAATCACAAGTATTGTAAGTATTTTATGTCTCAGATACAGTAAATAATAATTGGTTGATTGTCCTGCTTGAGACTAAAACAATTTTTTGGGTCAGATAAAAATTCAATCAAGGATGACCCTTTCATTGGGAGATCATAATTAGTTCATACCATTATCAATGTTGACAATGTCTTGTACATTATAGGGGACCACAAAGAGGGGATTTGGATTCTCTATAGAGGATCCAAATCTATAAAACCTTTAAAAAAAGAAAGAGAGTTCAATGAGAAGGTAAAAGTTTTTTTTAATATACTATGTTTTTTCACATAATATTATATGTTCTCTATTGTATTAATATAATCTAAATTAAATGTTTGACTACTCATGTAGACAATGTCTTCTGCACATGATGATGTTACCAATCCCATGTAAGAACATACTATAATAAAGGAAACCCTTTGGGAATATGTAAAGGTAATGTTATGATATACTTTCTCTATTTTAATGAAAAATTATATAATGAAACGTTGATTTAATTTTTATTATTCCTCGTAGAGTTAGTTTTTTTTTTGAAGATTTTTATCCACATTTCATTCTTTTCTACACCAAAACTTCCATAGACTTATTCTTCCTCAAAACATTTTCACCCTTGCAGTATTGATATTTATCAATTTCCTTAAAGTTGCTTCCACTACCTTTATAGAAAGAGAAACGATACTGCCTCTACTCAATCACAGAGGTAATATTGATATTTTTATAGTAAAATAATTTTACATAAAATTAATGTATTGTTTCATGTTTATGTTTAATTTGTTTATTTTTAGTATTACTCACATAAGAATTGTTTTCTTATACAGGTGGATTATTTTGTTCGAGTTGGGTTGATTTGTTCAAAGCTTCTCATGATCATGAGATATTGGACTTAGAGGCTACAACTGAGATAATGCCAATAAGGAAATGTGTCAAGAATGTATACAACCATCATGAAAAGGTTAATTCCAACTACATATTTAATTAATTTTGTCATTATTTTATCTACTATTTGTAAGTTAATTTTCATATTATTTTTATCTAATACTTATTTAGTTTTTTCACAAAATTTTTGGGAAGTCATATTTTTATTTCAAATATCTGAAACAAGTCACAAAAGAGAAAAAATATTTATTTCTGCTAATGTTACCATGCTTTTTATTGCCATTCATTTTTGAAATTTTAACATTTCATATTGAGTTGATGTTCTTGGCCAAAAAAACATTTTTTGGCTAAAAACATGGACTCAATATGAATTTTTGGTAGTTTGATAAAGAAATTAAATGGAAATCTTGGTATCATTGGCAGTTCAGATGTGTAGAAATCAGTCTCACCTTAATCTGACACACGGTGTAACCGGTATGACTCCAAGCGCTTTTTTTATTTAAAATTGATATTAATTTTAGTAAAAAAGACAACTTACATACTCAAAATTGATAAAATGAATTTAGATTATCTTGGTACTTTAATAAAATGATCTATAAGTCAATTTTGACATGTAGGAATTGTCCTTACTTTAATTTGATATAGGATGTGCTTGGTATGACTCAAAGTGTTCGTTGTCAGTTTAAAATTGACATTTTAGTATAAAAAGTGTCACTCATTGAAAATAAAGAAAACACACTTATATTGTATTTATAATTTAGGAAAAAGATTAAAAAGTCATTTGTGACATATATGAATGAGTCTCACATCAAACTAACACACGATGTGACTAATATGAATCAAAGTTCATAATTCCAGTTTAAAATGATATTTTAGTAAAAAAGAAAAGTGTTATACTCAAAACTAAGAAAAAATATTTAGATTGTTTTAATACTTTAGGAAAAAATATTCATAAGTCATTGGGATGTGTAGGAATCAGTCGCACCTCAATCTGATGTATGGTGTGACCGGTATGACTCCAAGTACATATTTTTATTTAAAATTGACATTAATTTTAGTAAAAAAGACAACTGACATACTCAAAATCAAAAATAAGCATTAGTTTTGTTTTGATACTTTATTAAAATGATCCATAAGTCATTTTTTATATATAGGAATTGGTCTCACCTTAATCTAATGCACAGTGTGACCAGTATGACTCAAAGTGTCCGTTATGAGTTTAAAATTGACATTTTAGTTCAGAAAAGTGTAACTCACTGAAAACCAAGAGAACGTGCTCGTATTGTCTTTATAATTTATAAAAATGATTCACAAGTCATTTTTGATGTGTAGGAATCGGTCTCACATCAAACTGACACACCATGTGACTGATATGACTCAAAGTGCGTGTTTCCAATTTAAAATGACATTTTAGTAAAAAAGACAGGTAACGTACTCAAAACCTAGAAAACACATTCATATTATTTTGATAATTTATTAAAACAATTCATAAGTCATTTTGGAAATTTAGAAATTAACATCACCTCAATATGACCCACGGTGTGACTGGTATGACACCAAGTGCATCTTTTTTTTTAAATTGACATTAATTTTAATAAAAAAGACAATTGACATACTCAAAACCAAAAAAACGCATTTTGGTTATTTTTTATACTTTAATAAAATGATACATAATTCATTTTTTACATTTATGAACCAACATCACCTTAATATGATACATGATGTTTCCATTATGACTCAAAGTGTTTGTTACAAATTTAAAATTCACATTTTAGTTCAAAAAAATTCACTCACTAAAAACCAAACAAACGCACTAGGGTTATCTCAATAATTTAGGAAAATGATTCACAAGTCATTTGTAATGTGTAGGAATTAGTATCACATCAAACTGACACACAATGTGACCGATATGGTTGCGTGTTTCTATTTTAAAATGATATTTTAGTAAAAAAGAAAAGTGACGTACTCAAAACCAAGAAAATGCATTTGTATTATTTTAATAATTTAGTAAAATGATCCATAAGTCATTTTAGATGTGTAATAATTGACCTCACCTCAATATGATGCATGGTGTTATTGGTATGACTCCAAGTGCGTCTTTTTATTTAAAATTGACATTAATTTTAGTAAAAAAGACAACTAAAATACTCAAAACTGAGAAAACACATTCGTATTATTTTGATACTTTAGGAAAATGATTTATAAGTTATTTTTTATGTTTAGGAATCAACTAAACCTCAATCTGATACAGGATGTGTCTGATATGACTCAAAGTTTCCGTTATCAGTTTAAAATTGACATTTTAGTTCAAAAAGTGTCACTCACTAAAAATAAATTGAACATGTTTGGATTGTCTTGATAATTTATGTTAATGATTCACAAGACATTTTTTACAAGTAGGAATCAATCTCACATCAAACTAAAATACAATGTGATAGGTTTGTCTCAATCTTCATGTTTACAATTTAAAATGATATTTTAGTAAAAAATAAGTGTGACGTAAACACATTTGGATTATTTTGATACTTTAGGAAAATAATCCATAAGTCATTTGGAATGTGTAGGAATTAGTTTCACCTCAATCTGATGTACGGTGTGACTGGTATGACTCAAAGTGAGTCTTTATTTAAAATTGACATTAATTTTAGTAAAAAATACATCTAACATACTCAAAATTGAGTAAAAACATTCATATTGCTTTGATACTTTAGGAAAACAATACATAAGTCATTTTTGAAATGTAGGAATCATCTGCACCTCAATATGACACACGATGTGCTCGATATGACTCAAAGTGTTTGTTGTCAGTTTAAAATTGACATTTTAGTTCAAAAAGTATCACTCGCTTAAAACTAATCAAACATACTTGGATTGTCTTAATAATTTAGTATAATTATTAATAAGTCATTTTTGATGTATATGAATCAGTCTCACATCAAACCAACACACAACGTGACCATTATGTCTCAAAGTGAGTGTTTCTAGTTTAAAATTACATTTTAGTAAAAAAGAAAAGTTACGTACTTAAAACCGAGAAAAAGAATTCATATTGTTTTAATACATTATGGAAACAATACATAAGTCATTTGGGATATATAGGAATTATCTTCACCTCAATATGATGCACGGTGTGACCGGTATGACTCCAAGTGTGTCTTTTTATTTAAAACTGACATTAATTTTAGTAAAAAAGACAATTAACATACTCAAAACTGAGAAAATACATTAGGATTGTTTTGATACTTAAGAAAAACAATCCATAAGTCATTTTTGACATGTAGGAATCATCTTAACCTAAATATGATACATTATGTGCTCGGTATGACTCAAAGTGTCCATTATCAGTTTAAAATTGATATTTTAGTTCAAAAAGTGTCACTCACTGAAAACTGAGAAAACGTGCTCAGATTGTCTTGATAATTTATAATAACGATTCATAAGTCATTTTTAACGTGTAGGAATTAGTCTCATGTCAAACCGAAACATGATGTATGGTGTGATTGGTATGACTCCAAGTGCGTCTTTTTATTTAAAATTGACATTAATTTTAGTAAAAAAGAAAACTGACATACTCAAAACTGAGAAAACACATTCGTAATTTAGGAAAATGATTCACAAGTCATTTTTAATGTGTAGAAATTAGTATCACATCAAACTGACACACAATGTGACCGATATGGTTGTGTGTTTCTAGTTTAAAATGATATTTTAGTAAAAAAGACAAGTGATGTACTCAAAACCAAGAAAATGCATTTGTATTGTTTTAATAATTTTGTAAAATGATCCATAAGTCATTTTAGATGTGTAAGAATTGACCTCACCTAAATATGATGCATGGTGTGATTGGTATGACTCCAAGTGCGTCTTTTTATTTAAAATTGACATTAATTTTAGTAAAAAAGACAACTGACATACTCAAAACTGAGAAAACACATTCGTAATATTTTTATACTTTAGGAAAATGATTTATAAGTTACTTTTTATGTTTAGGAATCAACCAAACCTCAATCTGATACAGTATGTGTCTGATATGACTCAAAGTTTCCGTTATCAGTTTAAAATTGACATTTTAGTTCAAAAAGTGTCACTCACTGAAAATAAATTGAACATGTTTGGATTGTCTTGATAATTTATGTTAGTGATTCACAAGACATTTTTTACATGTAGGAATCAATCTCACATCAAACTAAAATACAATGTGACGGGTATGTCTCAATGTGCATGTTTACAATTTAAAATGATATTTTAGTAAAAAAGAAGTGTGACGTAAACACATTTGGATTATTTTGATACTTTAGGAAAATAATCCATAAGTTATTTGGAAAGTGTAGGAATCAGTTTCACCTCAATCTGATGTACGGTGTGACTGGTATGACTCAAAGTGAATCTTTATTTAAAATTGACATTAATTTTAGTAAAAAATACATCTAACATATTCAAAATTGAGGAAAAACATTCATATTTCTTTGATACTTTAGGAAAACAATACATCGGTCATTTTTGACATGTAGGAATCATCTGCACCTCAATCTGACACATGATGTGCTCGATATGACTCAAAGTGTTTGTTGTCAGTTTAAAATTGACATTTTAGTTCAAAAAGTATCACTTGATTAAAACTAATAAAACATACTTTGATTGTCTTAATAATTTTTTAGAATGATTAATAAGTCATTTTTGATGTATATGAATCAGTCTCACATCAAACCAACACACAACGTGACCATTATGTCTCAAAGTGAGTGTTTCTAGTTTAAAATTACATTTTAATAAAAAAGAAAAGTTACGTACTTAAAACCGAGAAAAAACATTCATATTGTTTTAATACATTATGGAAACAATCCATAAGTCATTTGGGATATGTAGGAATTAGCTTCACCTCAATATGATGCACGGTGTGACCGGTATGACTCCAAGTGTGTCTTTTTATTTAAAATTGACATTAATTTTAGTAAAAAAGACAATTAACATACTCAAAACTGAGAAAACGCATTAGGATTGTTTTGATACTTTAGAAAAACAATACATAATTCATTTGTGACATGTAGGAATCATCTTCACCTCAATATGATACATGATGTGCTCGGTATGACTCAAAGTGTCCATTATCAGTTTAAAATTGATATTTTAGTTCAAAAAGTGTCACTCACTGAAAACTGAGAAAACGTGCTCATATTGTCTTGATAATTTAGAATAACGATTCATAAGTCATTTTTGACGTGTAGGAATCAGTCTCATGTCAAACTGAAACATGATGTATGGTGTGATTGGTATGACTCCAAGTGCGTCTTTTTATTTAAAATTGACATTAATTTTAGTAAAAAAGACAACTGACATACTCAAAACTGAGAAAACACATTCGTAATTTAGGAAAATGATTCAAAAGTCATTTTTAATGTGTAGTAATTAGTATCACATCAAACTGACACACAATGTGACCGATATGGTTGCGTGTTTCTAGTTTAAAATGATATTTTAGTAAAAAAGACAAGTGACGTACTCAAAACCAAGAAAATGCATTTTTATTATTTTAATAATTTATTAAAATGATCCATAAGTCATTTTAGATGTGTAAGAATTGACCTCACCTCAATATGATTCATGGTGTGATTGGTATGACTCCAAGTGCGTCTTTTTATTTAAAATTGACATTAATTTTAGTAAAAAAGACAACTGACATACTCAAAACTGAGAAAACACATTCGTATTATTTTGATACTTTAGGAAAATGATTTATAAGTTATTTTTTATGTTTAGGAATCAACCAAACCTCAATCTGATACAGGATGTGTCTGATATGACTCAAAGTTTCTGTTATTAGTTTAAAATTGAAATTTTAGTTCAAAAGGTGTCACTCACTGAAAATAAATGGAACATGTTTGGATTGTCTTGATAATTTATGTTAGTGATTCACAAGACATTTTTTACATGTAGGAATCAATCTCACATCAAACTAAAATACAATGTGATAGGTATGTCTCAATGTGCATGTTTACAATTTAAAATGATATTTTAGTAAAAAAGAAGTGTGACGTAAACACATTTGGATTATTTTGATACTTTAGGAAAATAATCCATAAGTCATTTTGAATGTGTAGGAATCAGTTTCACCTCAATCTGATGTACGGTGTGACTGGTATGACTCATAGTGAATCTTTATTTAAAATTGATATTAATTTTAGTAAAAAATACATCTAACATATTCAAAATTGAGGAAAAACATTCATATTTCTTTGATACTTTAGGAAAACAATACATAAGTCATTTATGACATGTAGGAATCATCTGCACCTCAATCTGACACATGATGTGCTCGATATGACTCAAAGTGTTTGTTGTCAGTTTAAAATTGACATTTTAGTTCAAAAAGTATCACTCGCTTAAAACTAATCAAACATACTTGGATTGTATTAATAATTTATTAGAATGATTAATAATTCATTTTTGATGTATATGAATCAGTCTCACATAAAACCAACACACAACGGGACCAGTATGCCTCAAAGTGAGTGTTTCTAGTTTAAAATTACATTTTAGTAAAAAAGAAAAGTTACGTACTTAAAACCGAGAAAAAGAATTCATATTGTTTTAATACATTAGGGAAACAATCCATAAGTCATTTGGGATATGTAGGAATTAGCTTCACCTCAATCTGATGCACGGTGTGACCGGTATGACTCCAAGTGTGTCTTTTTATTTAAAATTGACATCAATTTTAGTAAAAAAGACAATTAACATACTCAAAACTAAGAAAACGCATTAGGATTGTTTTGATACTTTAGTAAAACAATCCATAAGTCATTTTTGACATGTAGGAATCATCTTCACCTCAATATGATACATGATGTGATCAGTATGACTCAAAGTGTCCATTATCAGTTTAAAATTGACATTTTAGTTCAAAAAGTGTCACTCACTGAAAACTGAGAAAACGTGCTCGGATTTTCTTGATAATTTAGAATAATGATTCATAAGTAATTTTTTATGTGTAGGAATCAGTATCATGTCAAACTGAAACATTATGTATGGTTTGATTGGTATGACTCCAAGTGCGTCTTTCTATTTAAAATTGACATTAATTTTAGTAAAAAATACAACTGACATACTCAAAACTGAGAAAACACATTCGTAATTTAGGAAAATGATTCACAAGTCATTTTTAATGTGTAGGAATTAGTATCACATCAAACTGACACACAATGTGACTGATATGGTTGTGTGTTTCTAGTTTAAAATGATATTTTAGTAAAAAAGACAAGTGACGTACTCAAAACAAAGAAAATGAATTTGTATTATTTTAATAATTTAGTAAAATGATCCATAAGTCATTTTAGATGTGTAAGAATTGACCTCACCTCAATATGATGCATGGTGTGATTGGTATGACTCCAAGTGCGTCTTTTTATTTAAAATTGACATTAATTTTAGTAAAAAAGACAACTGACATACTCAAAACTGAGAAAACACATTCGTATTATTTTGATACTTTAGGAAAATGATTTATAAGTTATTTTTTATGTTTAGGAATCAACCAAACCTCAATCTGATACAGGATGTGTCTGATATGACTCAAATTTTCCGTTATCAGTTTAAAATTAACATTTTAGTTCAAAAAGTGTCACTCACTGAAAATAAATTGAACATTTTTGGATTGTCTTGATAATTTATGTTAATGATTCACAAGACATTTTTTACATGTAGGAATCAATCTCACATCAAACTAAAATACAATGTGACAGTTATGTCTCAATGTACATGTTTACAATTTAAATTGGTATTTTAGTAAAAAATATGTGTGACGTAAACACATTTGGATTATTTTGATACTTTAGGAAAATAATCCATAAGTCATTTGGAATGTGTAGGAATCAGTTTCACCTCAATCTGATGTACGGTGTGACTGGTATGACTCAAAATGAGTCTTTATTTAAAATTGACTTTAATTTTAGTAAAAAATACATATGACATACTCAAAATTGAGGAAAAACATTCATATTTCTTTGATACTTTAGGAAAACAATACATAAGTCATTTTTGACATGTAGGAATCATCTGCACCTCAATCTGACACACGATGTGCTCGATATGACTCAAAGTGTTTGTTGTCAGTTTAAAATTGACATTTTAGTTCAAAAAGTATCACTCGCTTAAAACTAATAAAACATACTTTGATTGTCTTAATAATTTAGTAGAATGATTAATAAGTCATTTTTGATGTATATGAATCAGTATCACATCAAACCAACACACAACGTGACCATTATGTCTCAAAGTGAGTGTTTCTAGTTTAAAATTACATTTTAATAAAAAAGAAAAGTTATGTACTTAAAACAGAGAAAAAGCATTCATGTTGTTTTAATACATTATGGAAACAATCCATAAGTCATTTGGGATATATAGGAATTATCTTCACCTCAATATGATGCACGGTGTGACCGGTATGACTCCAAGTGTGTCTTTTTATTTAAAATTGACATTAATTTTAGCAAAAAAGACAATTAACATACTCGAAACTGAGAAAATGCATTAGGATTGTTTTGATACTTTAGAAAAACAATCCATAAGTCATTTGTGACATGTAGGAATCATCTTCACCTCAATAGGATACATTATGTGCTCGGTATGACTCAAAGTGTCCATTATCAGTTTAAAATTGATATTTTAGTTCAAAAAGTGTCACTCACTGAAAACTAAGAAAACGTGCTCAGATTGTCTTGATAATTTATAATAATGATTCATAATTCATTTTTGACGTGTAGGAATCAGTCTCATGTCAAACCGAAACATGATGTGATTAGTATGGATCAAAGTGTGTGTTTCTAGTTTAAAATGACATTTTAGTAGAAAAGACAAGTGACGTACTCAAAACTAAGAAAATTCATTCATTTAGGATGTGTAGGAATTAACCGCATATCAATCTGACACACAGTGTAACCAGTATGACTCCAAGGGTGTCTTTTCAATATATGAGTGTTATTTTATTTAAAATGCGTAGCACATCGACAAAATCGAGAAAACAAGTCTATATTGTTTTCTCATCATTCTATATTCTATTAATTAATTAATTTCCTTATCATTTTTATCTCATACTTATTTAGTTAATTTTCACAGAGATAATGCTTGAAGACAAACAAGAAATCATGTGACGTGCAAGAATCAACCATAATTCAATCTGATACACAGTAGTCCTAATATGACTCAAAGTTTAGTTTAAAATTAACACTTTTTGTTTAATTTATTTCTTTATATTATTACTAACATAAAAATTGTTTTCTTATCCAGGTTTGTTTTTTACTCAAGCAAAGTTGGTTTTTCCAGAAATAGCATGAGTTGGGGTCAGGGTCAAAAGACAAAGGAACATTGATTTTTTGAATGTATGTAATAATATGTACTTACTCATGTAATTTATTAAACCAATGCTTGAAATGTCTATAATATAGTGTTTTTCATGTATTTGTTTTGTAAATTTTATTTCATTTAAATTATATATTTATAAGGCCCCGGCCTTAAACATTACTTAATCTTGAGTTACATCAAGAATACACATTGAGGATCTTTTCAGGTTTAGAGTTTTAGAGAATTAGATCATAAAACATGCATTACATTCCACATTTAAACAAAGTGGTTACATAAAAGATAGTACTCATTTTTCCAATCAACGAAAACATATTTAAAATAAAACATGGATTCTTTCTTGACACTTCATTGACACTATCATCACATCATGTACCTTTCCCTTGACCTGTGAAAAACATTTCAAAAACTTGGGATGAGCATAAAAAGCTCAGTAAGGTATATAAAAATATGGAAAGGAAACATGAGTACATGTGTACATAAGAATCAATGAAATCATAATTTACTCATAAAACATAAGCACGTTAACATACCTCATCAAATCATCAATAAAACATAGAAATCACAAGACATAAAGGTAACTTGAGGCATTCATAACATTCTTACGTAGGGAGTAACCCTCTTGGTTACGTTTGGAATACCCATCACAGTATATTACCTAAATCTATTTGGAGAAACCTCAATGTTTAACCCCATCATGTTACCCAATGCATTGGAGAGCTATATCAGGCTCACCTGCCCTTAGTTTATCATGGAACCACCTGTCTTCATAATAATGCCCAAGAACCATAACATAATCGTATCACATAAAACATGCATAAAGGAAACATAACATTTCCACTTTTCAATCACAAGATATCAATACAACACATTGATATAAAAACATTATGAAAACCATTTTCAATACCAAAATAAAAGAAAAGTAAAACATGGTATTTATTTTTCTTTTAAAAAAAAGGTATGGCTTGTAGAGGAAGCCGAAACTCAAATAATGGTCACGGCGGCGGAGAAGTCATTGTCACCACATACGTACGACAAAAACATTCCCTTTTTTCGTTTAGTAAAACGCTTCATATAAAAAATATTCCTTTTGGATAAACTTAAAATTCAAAGGGGTTTATACACCGTATAAAAGAAGGTTGTGTATAAAACAAAATATGCCTCAATGAAAGGAGATTGAGACGAAGTCCCATACCTCGGGTTCGACTTGACTCGATCGTTCTTTAACCTCCTGAATAATAAACTTGAGTTAATTTATAATTTCTTAAGAACCTTTTTCAAGTTCATTATTCCTTTTATATCACTTATTACCATGTCATGAACACTATGTAATTATTTAAGTTAATAACGGTCGTTTTAACGATCATTGGTACTTGAGTCAAAAATAAACTCTTTAGAATTACAAGTTTTTCATGTATCCATTATATCCAGAGTTATACTCATGATTTAGATATCATATATATCATATATATCTAGTATATACATGCATTTATAATATTACATAACGTTTAGAGGTAAGAAATGAAATGCACCGTTCATGGAGACGGTAAGTCGTACGCACGCATTAACGCTACTTTCATTTCTATTTTGTATTTTATGGAATGGAATCATATTGACATAAAGGTATATTATAATTCCAGTATTTTATCATATATAATATCATTAAATCTATCCTTTATATGTACCATATATGGTATTAACGAATCAAATCACTTTGAGGGGGCGGTAGTCTGCACTTCCTAAAATGAAGATATCGCGTTTACCCATAATGGAAACCATAAAGGTATGCCATAAATGAAAAATATAGAAGCTTAAGTAAAACATAAACATATTATATATCATATATAAATATAGTGACATCTTAATGGCCACCTTTTAAGGTGTTATATGAGTGTTGAACAATCATCATTTCGTGAGGCAGAAATTCGCCATCCACAGAAACAGTATGTTCTTTAACCATTAGATGTAGGTGTGTGTAAGTGTATCTCAAATACATCTTATAAAAACATAATATTGTATGGAATATACTGGTTTTGTTACAAAATAAATGAATAAAAAGAGTTTAAGGGTTGGAGAAGCAAAATAAAACATAAAAACACAAGAGAAGACACTACCTTTAAATCGGGTAACTCTTTTTGATTTGAGCTAAAAGGATTCCTTCGGAAGACTTCTTCCCAAAGTGAGGCTTTTAAGAGTTATAGAGGGATGTGTAGAGACAAAATGGGCAGGGGTTGGCTGATCCAAAGGCTTTGGAAGAGTGGGTAAGGTGGTAGAGGTGGGGGCCTTTTATAAGAGGAGAGGAGGGGCACTCTTGGAAAGTTAAGAAAATATACTTTGTTATAAAATGATTTTCAGATAAAAAAAGGTCCCACAATTATAAATTTAGAGGATAAGGTGATAAGGGTTCTAAATCAACCCATACAATAGGTTTTTTACAAGTGTAGGTCTTAGATTTTACATTATATTTTCATTTTATTTTAATCGTTAAATAATGAGGTAATTGCTGCATCATCATGGTGTCATAAATAATTTAATTTATTTAATGTCTAAAAATTATAAAAAAAAAATATCATGATGTAGTAAATCTTTTTAGATTTCTAATGAATATTTATAGTCAAAAATATGACTTGTATAACCCCATTTAAAAATTGTTTTAGTAACACAACTCATGTTTGTGACATTTTAATTTTAACATTAAATAAAAAGTTATTAATGTTATTTTCCCACCAAAGTGGATCCATGGGGTCCCCAAGTTGACTCATGGATTGTCTTGGTCGGCCATGACACATCCAATAAGGGTAGGAAATGTTTCAAGGTCATTTTATATTATTAAAACATTATTTTTACCTTAAATTACACTAATTACCTCTAATCGCGATTAAAAACTTAAAAGTTACTATTCACCAAAAAATTATTTTAATCCCATTGAACCACATTTTACTTATTAATGACAACCATGTATGTGGGATTTTTGAAATTCATAACACAGAGGTGGTAAAATTTAATTTAAACGGAAAATCAGTTTTTATAAGTACCACTTAGTGGTTTCACTATTCATCAAAAATTGAAGTTTTTCAGAAAAATACCAAAACTTCACCCTAAGCTATATTTGATATTCCGAATTCAAAAATTATTTCTATCTTACAAAATTAAAATCATATAAGTTACATTAATTAATTTAATAATTAATTTCTGCTGTCAGAGCAAATACCGTGTTTTTATGAAACAATAAGTATCAAAAGATTGACAGTAGTTTAAGTCCAATTTCAAAGTGAAATTAATTCCCATGACCACTATTGGATTAAATGGTAAAATTATATTCTAATTGAACTTTAAAACCAATTAAAAAGATAATCTAATCATATAAATAAATTAGATTAAAAATAGGTTTTGAATTAAAATACAACATTTTTCACTATTCATTAAAAAAAGAACTTTATCGGAAAAATACCAAAAATTTACCCAAATTAAATTTCAATGTCCCAATCATAAATAATAAGTTTATTTCGACAAATAGAGTTTATAAAATTGTCAAAAGTTTGATTTAAAAAATGGTTTGCCATCAAAAGGCAGTAAAACAATCTTTTAAAAATATTAGTGTATTCCATGCTTAAGATTGGATTTATTCTCATTTTAAGCCTCTAAAACACTATCTAATTCATTAATATACATAGATAAAAATATCTATTATTCATTACTTACTTGGGATGTTACATCCTTCCCCCCTTTAGAAAATTGCGTCCCCGTAATTTATTTACTTATTGAATGAGTAGGGGTATTTAGCCCTCATTGCATTTTCAGATTCCCATGTTGCCTCTTCAATCATGTGGTTTTTCCACAAAACCTTTACCTGATGAATCAACTTATTCCATAACACTTGCTTCCTGTGGTCAAGAATCTGGACTGGTTGTTCCTCATAAGATATGTTCTCTTCCAGCTGAACTACCTCTGGACTCAAAACATGAGATGGATCTGGCATGTACTTCCTTAACATTGAAACATGAAAAACATTGTGTACCTGAGATAAACTCGGAGGTAAATCCACTCGGTAAGCAACTGATCCAACTCTCTCCAGAATTTTATATGGTCCAATGAACCTTGGACTCAGCTTTCCATTCTCATCGAATCGCATCACACTTTTCCATGGTGAGACTTTGAGAAAAACATGATCACCTACCTCAAAAGAGAGATCCTTCCTCCTGTTATCCACATAACTCTTCTGCCTGCTTTGAGCTGTTCTCATGTGTTTCTGAATCAACTGAAGTTTTTCTACCATCTCTTCTACCAATTCTGGTCCCATCAGCTTCCTTTCACCCACTTCATCCCAAAAAGCTGGAGTTCGACACCGCTTCCCATATAATGCCTCAAACGGTGCCATCTGTATACTAGAATGAAAAGTGTTATTATATGAAAACTCAACCAAAGAAAGATGTTGGTCCCAAATTCCCTGATAATCCATCGAACAAGAACGTAGCATATCTTCCAAATTCTGGATTGTTCGTTCTGACTGCCCATCTGACTGAGGATGAAAAGCTGTACTAAAATTTAATTCAGTACCCAACGACTTCTAAAGGCCTTTCCAAAAGTTAGAAGTGAACCTAGGATCACGGTCAGATACAATAGAGAGAGGAACTCCATGTAACCTGACTATCTCTTTAAGATACAAACGGGAAAGTTGATCTAGGGAAAAAGTATCTCGTATAGCAAGGAAATGAGCAGATTTAGTCAAGTGATCAACAATAACCCAGATTGCATTATTACCTCGAGGTGTCTTCGGCAATCCCACAACGAAGTCCATGGATATATTTTCTCATTTCCACTCTGGAACTGGTAAAGGCTGAAGCATCCCTTTCGATAACTTCTGCTCTGATTTAACCTGTTGACATGTCAAACACTTCACAGTAAAATCAGCAATATCTCTTTTCATTCCATCCCACCAGTAATACTCCCGCAGATCTCTGTACATCTTAGTATTTTTAGGATGAACTGAAAACGGAGAACTATGAGCTTCACATAACAACTCTCTCTTCAACTGTGAATCACAAGACACACACAATCTCTTCCCAAATCTCAAAATGCAATCATTATCAATGTTGAATTCAGGAAACTTACCTTTCTCAACTAGCTCTACCTTTTTCTACAACTCACTGTCTTGCTTTTGTGCTTGCTTGATTCTGTCTGATAGAGAAGATTTCACTGATACCTGAAACAAAATAGAAGGACATCCTGCACCAACAACTTCTATGCCAAAGTTCATCAAATCCTTAACCAAAGGATCACGTTCCAAACGCAACATTGTTAATGAAGCATTACCTTTTCGACTCAAAGTATCAGCCACTTTATTTGCTTTTCCCATATGGTAATGAATTGTACAATCATAATCCTTGATTAATTCTAGCCATCTCCTCTGTCTCATGTTTAATTCTTTTTGAGTGAATATATACTTTAAACTTTTATGATTGGTATATATTTCACACTTTACTCCATAAAAATGATGCCTCTAAATTTTTAAAGCGAAAACTATAGCAGCTAATTCCAAATCATGTGTAGGGTAATTTACCTCATGAGTTTTCAACTGACGTGAAGCATAAGTAATTACCTGATCATTCTGAATTAGGACACAACCAATTACTTTCAATGAATCATCACTGTAGATAACAAACTCACCATTCCTGAAAGGTATTGCCAAAACTAGAGCATTCACCAATCTTCTTTTCAGTTCCTGAAAACAATCATCACATTCTTTTGTCCAGATAAACTTAACACCCTTCCGAGTTAGCTTCGTCATTAGACTAGATAACCGTGAAAAATTTCTAACAAACCTTCAGTAATAGCCTGCCAAACCAAGGAAGCTAAGAATCTCAGTTACATTTTTGGGTCTTGGCCATTCTTCAACAACCTTTTTTTTGCAGGATCAACAGTTATCCCATCTTTAGAAACAATGTGACCAAGGAAAGAAATTTGTTGCAACCAAAACTCACACTTTCTGAATTTTCCAAACAATTTATTTTCTTTTAAGGTTTTCAAAATAACCCTTAAATGTATTTCATTCTCCTCTTTACTTTTATAAAACACCAAAATATCATCAATAAACACAACCACCATTTATCACCTGATTCAACTGAGCCATCAGTGCAGTAAACTGCCCAATTCTGATTCTGACCATCTCTGGTTGCTGATTCGAAAGGTCATTATACTCTGTATGCCTTCCTAGAAAAGATGCTCTGTTTCCTCTATGTAAAACCATTATTAACACAAAAATATCTTAGGAGAAGCAACATGGTAATCTTTAAATGCTATATCATTTCAATTTGACCATAAAAAAAATATTTTTGGATAATCATTTAATAAAATTCTAACTCCTAAAGTTATCTAAACCGACATCTAATACCAACTATAAGGCCCCGGCCTTAAACATTACTTAATCTTGAGTTACATCAAGAATACACATTGAGGGTCTTTTCAGGTTTAGAGTTTTAGAGAATTAGATCATAAAACATGCATTACATTCCACATTTAAACAAAGTGGTTACATAAAAGATAGTACTCATTTTTCCCATCAACGGAAACATATTTAAAATAAAACATGGATTCTTTCTTGACACTTCATTGACACTATCATCACATCATGTACCTTTCCCTTGACCTGTGAAAAACATTTCAAAAACTTGGGATGAGCATAAAAAGATCAGTAAGGGATATAAAAATATGGAAAGGAAACATGAGTACATGTGTACATAAGAATCAATGAAATCATAATTTACTCATAAAACATAAGCACGTTAACAAACATCATCAAATCATCAATAAAACATAGAAATCACAAGACATAAAGGTAACTTGAGGCATTCATAACATTCTTACGTAGGGAGTAACCCTCTTGGTTACTTTTGGAAAACCCATCACAGTATATTCCCTAAATCTCTTCAGATAAACCTCAACGTTTAACCCCTTCACGTTACCCAATGCATTGGAGAGCTATATCGGGCTCACCCGCCCTTAGTTTATCATGGAACCACCCGTCTTCATAATAATGCCCAAGAACCATAACATAATCGTATCACATAAAACATGCATAAAAAACATAACATTTCCACTTTTCAATCACAAGATATCAATACAACACATTGATATAAAAACATAATGAAAACCATTTTCAATACCAAAATAAAAGAAAATTAAAACATGGTATTTATTTTTCTTTTAAAAAAAAGGTATGACTTGTAGAGGAAGCCGAAACTCAAATAATGGTCACGGCGGCGGAGAAGTCGTTGTCGCCGCATACGTACGACAAAAACATTCCCTTTTGTCATTTAGTAAAACTCTTCATATAAAAAATATTACTTTTGGATAAATGTAAAATTCAAAGAGGTTTATACACCGTATAAAAGAAGGTTGTGTATAAAACAAAATATGCCTCAATGAAAGGAGATTGAGACGAAGTCCCATACCTCGGGTCTGACTTGACTCGATCGTTCTTTAACCTCCTGAATAATAAACTTGAGTTAATTTCTAATTGCTTAAGAACCTTTTTAAAGTTCATTATTCCTTTTATATCACTTATTACCATGTCATGAACACCATGTAATTATTTAAGTTAATAACGGTCGTTTTAACGATCATTGGTACTTGAGTCAAAAATAAACTCTTTAGAATTACAAGTTGTTCATGTATCCATTATATCCAGAGTTATACTCATGATGTAGATATCATATATATCATATATATCCAGTATATACATGCATTTATAATATTACATAACGTTTAGAGGTAAGAAATGAAATGCACCATTCATGGAGACGGTAAGTCGTACGTACGCATGAACGTTACTTTCATTTCTATTTCGTATTTTATGGAATGGAATCATATTGACATAAAGGTATATTATAATTCTAGTATTGTATCATATATAATATCATTAAATATATCCTTTATATGTACCATATATGGTATTAATGAATCAAATCACTTTGAGGGGGCGGTAGTCCGCACTTCCTAAAATGAAGATATCGCGTTTACCCATAATGGAAACCATAAAGGTATTCCATAAATGAAAAATACAGAAGCTTAAGTAAAACATAAACATATTATATATCATATATAAATATAGTGACATCTTAATGGCCACCTTTGAAGGTGTTATATGAGTGTTGAACAATCATCGTTTCGTGAGGCAGAAATTCGTCATCCAAAGAAACAGTATGTTCTTTAACCATTAGATGTAGGTGTGTGTAAGTGTAGCTCGAATCCTTCTTATAACAACATCCTAGTATATGGAAGATACTGGTTTTGTTACAAAAGAAATGAATAAAAAGATTTTAAGGGTTGGAGAAGAAAAATAAAACATAAGAACACAAGAGAAGACACTACCTTTAAATCGGGTAACTCTTTTTGATTTGAGCTCAAAGGATTCCTTCGGAAGACTTATGCCCAAAGTGAGGCTTCTAAGAGTTAGACAGGGACGTGGAGAGACAAAATGTGTAGGGTTTGGCTGAGCCAAAGGATTTTGAAGTGTGGGTAAGGTGGTAGAGGTGGGGGCCTTTTATAAGAGGAGATGAGGGGCACTCTTGGAAAGTTAAGAAAAGATACTTTGTTATAAAATGATTTTCGGATAAAAAAAGGTCCCAAAATTATAAATTTAGAGGATAAGGTGATAAGGGTTAGAAATACACCCATACAATATGTTTTTGACACTTGTAGGTCTTATATTTTACATTATATTTTCATTTTATTTTAATCGTTAAATAATGAGGTAATCGCTGCATCATCATGGTGTCATAAATAATTTAATTTATTTAATGTCTAAAAATTATAAAAAAAATATCATGATGTAGGAAATCTTTTTATTTTTCTAATGAATATTTATAGTCAAAAATATGACTTGTATAACCCCATTTAAAAATTGTTTTAGTAACACAACTCATGTTTGTGACATTTTAATTTTAACATTAAATAAAAAGTTATTAATGTTATTTTCCCACCAAAGTGGCTCCATGGGGTCCTCAAGTTGACCCATGGATTGTCTTGGTCGGACATGACACATCCAATAAGGGTAGTACATGTGTCAAGGTCATTTCATATTATTAAAACATTATTTTTACCTTAAATTACACTAATTACCTCTAATCACGATTAAAAACTTAAAAGTTACTATTCACCAAAAAATTATTTTAATCCCATTGAACCACATTTTACTTCTTAATGAAAACCATGTATGTCGTATTTTTGAAATTCATAACACAGAGGTGGTAAAATTTCATTTAAACGGAAAATCAGTTTTTATAAGTACCACTTAGTGGTTTCACTATTCATCAAAAATTGAAGTTTTTCAGAAAAATACCAAAACTTCACCCTAAGCTATATTTGATATTCCGAATTCAAAAATGATGTCTATTTTAAAAAATTAAAAACATATAAGTTACATTAATTAATTTAATAATTAATTCCCGTTGTCAGAGCTAATAGCGTGTTTTTATGAAACAATAAGTATCAAAAGATTGACACTAGTTTAAGTCCAATTTCAAAGTGAAATTAATTCCCACGACCACTATTGGATTAAATGGTAAAATTATATTCTAATTAAACTTTAAAACCAATTCAAAAGATAATCTGATCATATAAATAAATTAGATTAAAAGGAGTTTTTGAATTAAAATACAACATTTTTCACTATTCATTAAAAAAAAGAACTTTATCGGAAAAATACCAAAAATTTACCCAAAGTAAATTTCAATGTCCCAATCATAAAGAATAAGTTTATTTCGAAAAATAGAGTTTATAAAATTGTCAAAAGTTTTATTTAAAAAATGTTTTTCCATCAAAAGGCAGTAAAACAATCTTTTAAAAATATTAGTGTATTCCATGCTTAAGATTGGATTTATTCTCATTTTAAGCCTCTAAAACACTATCTAATTCATTAATAGACATAGATAAAAATATCTATTATTCATTACTTACTTGGGATGTTACAATATTGGTACTTGATTTTGCTGATTTCTGGTGGTGTTTCTAGTGTTATAGTGTACTGTTACAACACACTACAGTATGCTCCTTTATCAGCATTTTTTAGCATTGATAATGGTCTAGGGATTTTAAATTCTCTAATAATTGTATATTTATAATAAATATATAATTATAAATATATTAATAATAATAAATATATAATTATAATCAATATATAATTATAAATATAATAATTATATAATTATAATAAATATAAAATTATAATTACTATAATTATATAATGATAAATATAATAAATATATAATTATAACAATTATATAATTATAAAAATTATATAATTATAATAAATATATAATTATAAATATAATAATTATATAATTATAATAAATACACAATTACCATAAATATATAACTATAATAATTATATAATTATAAATATAATAAATATATAATTATAAATATAATAAATATATAAATATAAATATGATAGATACATAATTATAATTAATATATAATTATAATAATTGTATATTTATAATAAATATATAATTAAAACTCTAATAATAATAATAAATATATAATTATAACAATTATATAATTATAATAAATATATAATTATAATTATAATAATTATAATAATTATACAATTATAATAAATATACAACTATAATTACAATAATTATATAATTGTAAGTATAATAAATATATATTTATGAAAATTATATAATTATAATAAATATATAATTATAAATATTTTAATTATATAATTATAATAAATATATAATTACAAGAAATACATAACTATAATAATTATATAATTATAATTATAATAAATATAGTAATTATATATTTATATATTTATTATAATTATAATAATTATAATAATTATAATTATATATTTATTATATTTATAATAATTATATATTTATAATAAATAATAATTATAAATATAATAATTATATAATTGTAATTAATATACAATTACAATAAATATATAACTTTAATAATTATATAATTATAAATATAATAAATATATAATTATAATAACTATATAATTATAATAATTATATAATCATTATAATAATTATTATTATATTTATTATAATTACAATAAATAAGTAATTATATAATTATTATAATTATAATAATTATATATTTATATATTTATTTTATTTATAAATATAAATATAATTATTATAATTATTATATAATTATTATAATTATATAGTTATTATAATTATATATTTATTAAATTATATATTTAAAATTATTATATTGATAATTATAATTATAAATATATAAATATATAATTATAATAATTATATTTATAATTATAATAATTATATATATATATTTATAAATATAATAAATATATAATTATATAATTATTATAATTATAATAATTAGATAATTATATATTTATTGTAATTATAATAAATAAATATAATTATAAATATAATAAATATCTAATTATAACAATTATATAATTATAATAAATATATAATTATATTTTTATTATATTTTTAATTTTAATTATATTTATAATTTTATATTTATTATAATTATTTTAAATATAATAAATATATAATTATTATAATTATAATAAATATATAAATATATAATTATTATATTTATTATAATTATAATTATATAATTATTATAGTTATTTATTTATTGTAATTGTATATTTATTATAATTGTATGATTATTATATTTATAGTTATATATTTATTATAATTATATAATTGTATAATTATATATTTATTATACTTACTCTCACGAACCAACCCGGGTCGACCCTGAACCGGTCACCCGAGCCGGTCCGCGACATGGCCCGAGAGGCGTTCCCGATCCTCCCGGGCTTGCGACAAGCGCCAGGGCATCATTAGAGACTGTGGGAACGATTTCGCCCAATATAAATAAATAAGAATGCAAAGATGAAACAGAGCAGCGCAGAAAAAGGTAAACTAAACAAAGTGACTAAACATGAACAAATAGGAATCAAACTAACCGAACACGACGTCCGAACAAACTCTGTGCGACCTCGCGGGTCGCTCTCTGACTCAACGATAAAGCGTCGCCCTAGGCGAGCGCACTTAAGCTATAGCCTACACAAACACTAAAAACAGAAAAGAACTATAGGCGTGAGTATTAAAACTCAGTAGGCTAGCCCGATATCTATTCCCAATGCACTACCTTTAAAATAAAAGAAACATCATTTCAAGTTTGAACTACAATCTATAAAAGTATGTTTTTAATAATATTTTACTTAAAAACAAAGTACGAACCATTGCCCTTAGCCATTTCCAAATTCGTGTTCATTTCATTAGTGTCAATGACATTTCAGGAAAAGGGGAAAGTGATGTTTAAATTTTCAAACTTGTACAAAGGGGATTAAACACTGTTATTTGAAAATAATTTTTTTGAAACCTAATCAAAAGCAATTTACCATTTTCCAAAGAAAACAATACACCAGAATGCACAAAGTAAAACACACAGCAAGGGCAATGTAGGTATACATGTGAGCATCATAATCATTACTGCAAGCTACAAAAGCTGAATAGACATGGGTGAACCTAGGAGATCGAGAATAAACCAGAAGACACCAATACATGAGAAATCATCCTTATCGACATGTCACGATGAAATCAAAACGCACAACACGCTCGACCATCCACTCACAGGCAGGTCGAGGGCAAATCCCATAGCAATAAACCCAATATATCCACCTACTATGGGCCACTGGTCAGTACCATAACCTACCAGTGCAGCAATCGTTCTTAGAATATCCTCTCAATATGCCAGATTCCCATGTCTCAAGTGTTTGAAAAAGGGGTGAGCCAACTAATGCCAACCGAGCATCCAATCATATACATATATATATATAAAGCACAACAGGCATCACCCGAGCCACTCCGTGGAACAACCTCATGCCTTTTACTACTCAAGTACCCGGGAGCCTCTAAGCGCGGCCTCCCAAACAATCCATTGCAACCAAGGCATGAGAGTCGCCCTAAGAGGGTTTTTATCAAAACATTTTTTATCGCTTTCCATAAAGTGACAAACGGGCATTTAATACATTTCACAAACACTACTCAAAGACAGGTACAACTTCTTTATGAGACAAAACCCAGTTTAAAACTGTTAAAGAACCCCAAAACACTACGCCACAGGCTAACAATATTTTTATAAACCAAACCAAACCATTTTCTTTTTCCAAGTAATCTTTAAGAGCCAACCGGGCAATTTCTCAAACAAACCAAAGTATTTGTTCATGCTTCAAAAGAAATCATTTCTCATTAAACCAGAACTCTGTTTTACATTCCGTGAATTATGTTTAAAAGCCAAATGGGCATTCTTTCATTATTGGGTGTCCGCTCGTCAAAAGGATGTTTCATGTGTCGTGTATAAAATAAACGGATCCTTTTGACATTAAATAGCCATTTAAAAATTTACCATCTTATATTAAAAATTAATTATCGTATATTATCTCATATTTATTACAATTAATAAAATGTTGATTTTGAACAATTAGGGTGCGCAAACAGCATGAAATAATATAACTTAAATTTTAAAAGCAGTGCAAAGGGGACCTACCTCAAAACCAAGCGCGTCGACACAACAACCTCGGATCCAAGGTGCGATGACACGACGTGTGTTCGAGAATACGTGACATAGTCTAATACTCTGCATAAACAAAATCAAGGACTTAGACACATCCAAAAACTCAGCAGAGCACGTGAAACCAAGCGGCGGGAAGAAAAACTCACCTCGGGACTGAAGCGCGACAACAACGGAACCTCGGAGACAAGGCGCGGCGATGGCGCTCACTCGGAAACACCCTGCGCGGGCCCTCAAATAATAATCCTACCAAATGAAACATAAATTGATAAAAACCCCCTAACGAAGAAAAGACGAACCAAGAATAATAATAATCGCGATACTAATAGTAATAATTATAACAATAACAATAATAATAATCAATAATGATAAAAATAATAATAATAATAATAGTAATAATAATAATAATAACAACAACAAAATAATAATAATAATAATAATAACAAAAATAATAAAAATAATATTAATAATAGAACAACAACAATAATAATAATAATAATAATAATAATAATAAAATTAATAATAATAATAATAATAATAATAATGATAATAATAATAATAGTAATAGAATTAATAATAATAATAATAATAATAATAATAAAATTAATAATAATAATAATAATGAAAATAATAATGATAATAATAATAATAGTAATAAAATTAATAATAATAATAATAATAATAAAATTAATAATAATAATAATAATAATAATATTAGCAATACTAACATTAATAATAATAATAATGATCACATAAATCATAATTTTATAATAAAAAAGTTATTAACATATTAAATAAAATGAAATAGCAAATTAAATTAAAATAAAAAAAAAACGGACCTGTACAGCGGAGCAGAAGAAGGAGAAAGAAAAGAAGAAGAAGAAGAGAAGAAGAAGAGGAAGAAGGAGAGAAGAAGAAGAAGAAGAGGAGAGAAGGAGAAGAGGAGGAAGAAGAAGGAGAGAGCAGGGGCGCCGGCTGTGCGCGCTGGACAGGGGAGGAGAGGAGGATGGGGTTCGGATGCTGGTGTTGCGGAGACGGTCGGTTGGCAGGCCGAGACATGGGAGGGAACCAGGGTGCAACCTGGGTGCAGCAGCGTGAAAAAAAAAACTAGAAGAAGAAAAGAGAGAAGCAGGGGAAGGTGGTTTGTGCGGGGAAAAGCTGGGGAGCCGGACGGGGGTGCGGCGAAGCGGCGCCGAAGGGAGCCGTCGGGGTGCTGGCGCAGCGACGGGAAGCCGGGGCCGGAACCGGCGGTCGCCGGAGCTGCGCAGGAGGGAGCCGCAGCGGCCGGAGCGCCGGGATGAGCCGAAGCCGGAGAAGGGGGGAGGTTCAGCGGTCCTCTTGGGTGCGTGGGTCGAGCGGGAGAAGAGGAAGGAGGCACTGCTGTAGAAAGAGGGGATGAGGAGGGTTGATGCGGGTTTCTTGCGCCGAAGGAAGGAGGCGCGGGTGCTGCAAGTGGGGAAGAAGAAGGGAAAGAGGCGGCTGCTCCCGCGGGGAGAAGAGAGAAAAAAAAAGATATAAGGGGGGCCGCTAGGGTTAGAGAGGGAAAGGGAAAAAAAAGATAAGAGAAAAAAAATAAAATTAAATAAATCAAATCATAATCCTAATAATAATAAATTACAATAATAATAATAACAATAATAAAGATTAATATCAAATCACATTTAATAACGATTGTACTATTTTCCGCAACATTAAAAATTACATTAATTATTTATCTATAACATAATGATAAACATAATAATGATAATGATAATCATAGTGATAAAAATACAAATGGTAAAAATACTCATTTCATCTTAAATAATAAAAATAATTATTAACTGATAACAATAGATGTGCGCGTTAAATATAAAGACTATATTTAAAAATTTTCCAAAGACAACGGGATGCGAAAAAAAAACACCGGGCAGGGACGCGTGGGGCTTCCAGAACAATCTCCGCTCACGCGCCCCACGACGTCGCGTCAAAAAGCGCACTTTTTAACAAAAACTCAAAAACCTGGTCCGATACTGAACACGAACCGCAGCAATATAATTTAAAGTCAAAGAAATCTTAAAATAAAATAAACGTGCGTGTCGGGGTGTGACAATTCTCCCCACCATAACGCTTTCCGCCCCCGGAAAGCCACAACACCAACCAGTCGATCGATCAACACCTAAGGATTTCACAGAACATGATCCAACCTCTTATCTCAAGGACATCATACCGACTACCGACGGAACTAAACCTCATTGCCCAAAATAAATCACCAACAGAGGGAAGGCCTGAACGGCTCCCCACCATAAGAACTCAACTAGCATTTAGTAACGACTTAAGAGAAAACCCAAAAGACTCATGGTGGGTCTCCCCACCATAAAGGACTGACCTCTTAGTGGCCAACCAGAAAACTAATTTGGACCTGCATCAAGCCTTACCAAAGCTAGAAAGTGCACCATAAGAACATTTTAAACACTTACTCTCGTCCGAAAGGGATAGAAGCTTAAATGGATACTTTGCGCAACTAAAACCCTAATCCCATGGGCGGGGAGGGTGGGCCCAAGGATCAAATCACTAAAACTACGACGTACGACTACTCACGACCCATCACTTCGGGATGGACCCAAACCAGGGCCGCATCTGATTTACATCAGTGGCCCATGCAAAGTCACTGATCAGCAACTTACATCCAAGAGGCACGACTCCCGACACTATGCGAGGGATAAGTCCATCGCGCGCTTTGCGACAAGAGTAAAACTACAACGACAGAGGAACCAGAGTAACAACACCAAAACTATCTCACCACGACGATAGAAGCATGACTTTCACCAGATTCTTTAAAAAAAAATTCCCCCGGGGGTGGGTTCCTGACTACGTGTCGGCTTCACTCCGAGACCTTTTGGCTGGAGCTCTGATGGATGAAGCATCTTCTGCCTCGCAGTCAGGTTCTTGTAATCCCAACAAGAAACATACATCTTTTGATCTGACAGATTGAAGGACAAGATTTTAAAATTAAAAACACACCAGCATTGAAAGTCGTGGTTCGTCAAAAGACCCACGAAGTTCCCATACATTTCAAACCCAAAACAACACCCATGCAAAGGCCACGATAATAGATCACTTACACTGAAAGGAAACTAACACTAGAAACTTTGAACAAAAACCCAACAACACACTACTTCTGAGAACTTCCTCTGCGACGTTTCCTTGCAACGCCCCGACAAAATCGTCGCAAGTGACCCAGGCGTCCACATGCCTGGCAGGGCTTCGGAGTGCTTGGGCATGACGATTTCTTGTGACCCCGCTTTCCACACTGATAACACACAATAATCTCTCATACCTAAGAGGTTGATGAAAGATCCTGAGGCCTCTTGATTCCATGACCTGATCCATCCACTTCCATTTGCTTACTCATCTCCTTTCCAGAACTTTCACCAGTGCTCATAGGTATCGAAGGAGGGAGAACTACTTAGAGCACTCCTACCATCACGGCTTCGACACGAAAAGCTTGTCTTGCCACATCGACAAAAGAAGTTAGGTTGGACTCTGACACCTTCGACTGCAGATCAGGGCGGAGACCCGCCTCGAAGCGTCGAGCCTTCATGGGGTCCTTTGTGGCATACTCTAAATCATAAGGGACTAGCTCTACAAAGCGATGGAAATATTCCAACACGGGTCCGTCGCCCTGCTGTAGACAACACATTTCCATCCCCTTTCTCACCCTATCTTCCTCAGAGAAATACTGACGAATGAACGAGGCCTTGAAAAACTCCCAAGTAATCTCTTGAAGAGGCTTGTTCCGAGACACTGACTTCCACCACATCCACGGTGAACCTTCAAGCATGAAGGTCGCAAACTTGACCTTCAACAACTCGGGCAACTCAATGAGGTTAAAGTCCCTTTCAATCTTCCGCATCCACTCCTCTGCCACGGAAGGGTCTTCTTGACCATAGAAGAGAGGTGGATCGAGCTTCCGAAACTCAAGCATAAAATCCTTAGGTTGATCAACTGTACTACGATCACCCATCGAAGCTTCAAAGGGATAACCGTTGGACAAGGAAAAGTCAAAACCCCAATCAGGGCCAACTCAACAAATGAATAAAAACCTCAAAATCAAACACTGCATAGGTGACAAGCTCGAAATCCGAGATAACAAGTCATCATAACATCAAAACTTTTCTCTTTGAAAACATCTTTAATTTAAAACAATCTTGGTAAGTTAAAACCTTGCCATTGGTATCCCTTAGAGTCTCACTCACATGCATGTATTTGTGCCACCCAGGGCATCCATCCACCATACCAGACATCCATCCACATTTCCAACATACCAAAATGCATGTGAGTACTCATCGGAACACCAAGGCCAAAACAGAGCAACTTCATTTTCCAAAAACAATTCATTTATACCACTCCTTTTAAAACAATCTACAAATTAAACATGTTATTTCAAACAACCATTTTTTTTTCCAAAACCAACTTTTCTGATTCAAAACACTTTCAAAAATCAAGGGAAACACAAAACAACTCAAACAGGGGACTAGTGTCAGTGGGTGACTTGACCATATGGTTGGCGGCCACATGCCAAACACGTCACTGACACAGAGAGCCTTCTTGGACCATGCCCCCAGCTCCACATGGCTTGCCAGGCCGCGCGGGTTAGGAGGAATAATGGCCCAACTCCCTTTGTCGTATCCCAATCGCAAAACATTTCCATAAAAACCCAAACAAACAAATTAAACTGGACTTCCCCTGGAAACCTGAGGATCGATACGGGCAAGAGTTCGCGACGCTCTTCTCGCACCTACCCCTCATGTCCCGACAATCCTACTCCATCTACCTTGACGTCCCAAATAACAAAGGGCGCTCTGAAAAGTGAGGTCGCTAAAAGCTGACCTCCTCTGATACCATTTTGTCACGAACCAACCCGGGTCGACCCTGAACCGGTCACCCGAGCCGTTCCGCGACATGGCCCGAGAGGCGTTCCCGATCCTCCCGGGATGGCGACAAGCGCCAGGGCATCATTAGAGACTGTGGGAACGATTTCGCCCAATATAAATAAATAAGAATGCAAATATGAAACAGAGCAGTGCAGAAAAAAGGTAAACTAAACAAAGTGACTAAACATGAACAAACAGGAATCAAACTAACCGAACACGACGTCCGAACAAACTCTGTGCGACCTCGCGGGTCGCTCTCCGACTCAACGATCAAGTGTCGCCCTAGGCGAGCGCACTTAAGCTATAGCCTGCACAAACACTAAAAACAGAAAAGAACTATAGGCGTGAGTATTAAAACTCAGTAGGCTAGCCCGATATCTATTCCCAATGCACTACCTTTAAAATAAAAGAAACATCATTTCAAGTTTGAACTACAATCTATAAAAGTATGTTTTTAATAATATTCTACTTAAAAACAAAGTACGAACCATTGCCCTTAGCCATTTCCAAATTCGTGTTCATTTCATTAGTGTCAATGACATTTCAGGAAAAGGGGAAAGTGATGTTTAAATTTTCAAACTTGTACAAAGGGGATTAAACACTGTTATTTGAAAATAATTTTTTTGAAACCTAATCAAAATAAATTTACCATTTTCCAAAGAAAAAAATACACCAGAATGCACAAAGTAAAACACACAGCAAGGGAAATGTAGGTATACATGTGAGCATCATAATCATTACTGCAAGCTACAAAAGCTGAATAGACATGGGTGAACCTAGGAGATCGAGAATAAACCAGAAGACACCAATACATGAAAAATCATCCTTATCGACATCTCACGATGAAATCAAAACGCACAACACGCTCGACCATCCACTCACAGGCAGGTCGAGGGCAAATCTCATAGCAATAAACCCAATATATTCACCTACTATGGGCCACTGGTCAGTACCATAACCTACCAGTGCAGCAATCGTTCTTAGAATATCCTCTCAATATGCCAGATTCCCATGTCTCAAGTGTTTGAAAAAGGGGTGAGCCAACTAATGCCAACCGAGCATCCAATCATATACATATATATATATAAAGCACAACAGGCATCACCCGAGCCACTCCGTGGAACAACCTCATGCCTTTTACTACTCAAGTACCCGGGAGCCTCTAAGCGCGGCCTCCCAAACAATCCATTGCAACCAAGGCATGAGAGTCGCCCTAAGAGGGTTTTTATCAAAACATTTTTTATCGCTTTCCATAAAGTGCCAAACGGGCATTTAATACATTTCACAAACACTACTCAAAGACAGGTACAACTTCTTTATGAGACAAAACCCAGTTTAAAACTGTCAAAGAACCCCAAAACACTACGCCACATGCTAACAATATTTTTATAAACCAAACCAAACCATTTTCTTTTTCCAAGTAATCTTTAAGAGCCAACCGGGCAATTTCTCAAACAAACCAAAGTATTTGTTCATGCTTCAAAAGAAATCATTTCTCATTAAACCAGAACTCTGTTTTACATTCCGTGAATTATATTTAAAATCCAAACGGGCATTCTTTCATTATTGGGTGTCCACTCGTCAAAAGGATGTTTCATGTGTCGTGTATAAAATAAACGGCTCCTTTTGACATTAAATAACCATTTAAAAATTTACCATCTTATATTAAAAATTAATTATCGTATATTATCTCATATTTATTACAATTAATAAAATGTTGATTTTGAACAATTAGGGTGCACAAACAGCATGAAATAATATAACTTAAATTTTAAAAGCAGTGCAAAGGGGACCTACCTCAAAACCAAGCGCGTCGACACAACAACCTCGGATCCAAGGCGCGATGACACGACGTGTGTCCGAGACTACGTGACAAAGTCTAATACTCTGCATAAACAAAATCAAGGACTTAGACACATCCAAAAACTCAGCAGAGCACGTGAAACCAAGCGGCGGGAAGAAAAACTCACCTCGGGACTGAAGCGCGACAACAACGGAACCTCAGAGACAAGGCGCGGCGATGGCGCTCACTCGGAAACACCCTGCGCGGGCCCTCAAATAATAATCCTACCAAACGAAACATAAATTGATAAAAACCCCCTAACGAAGCAAAGACGAACCAAGAATAATAATAATCACGATACTAATAGTAATAATTATAATAATAACAATAATAATAATCAATAATGATAAAAATAATAATAATAATAATAATAGTAATAATAATAATAATAACAACAACAAAATAATAATAATAATAATAATAACAAAAATAATAAAAATAATATTAATAATAGTAACAACAATAATAATAATAATAATAATAATAATAAAATTAATAATAATAATAATAGTAATAATAATGATAATAATAATAATAATAGTAATAGAATTAATAATAATAATAATAATAATAATAATAAAATTAATAATAATAATAATAATGAAAATAATAATGATAATAATAATAATAGTAATAAAATTAATAATAATAATAATAATAATAAAATTAATAATAATAATAATAATAATAATAATAATAATAGCAATACTAACATTAATAATAATAATGATCACATAAATCATAATTTTATAATAAAAAAGTTATTAACATATTAAATAAAATGAAATAGCAAATTAAATTAAAAAAAACGGACCTGTGCGGCGGAGCAGAAGAAGGAGAAAGAAAAGAAGAAGAAGAAGAGAAGAAGAAGAGGAAGAAGGAGAGAAGAAGAAGAAGAGAAGAAGAAGAAGAAGGAAAGGAGAATAAGAGAAGAAGAAGAAGGGAAGGAGAAGAAGAGAAGGAGAAGAGGAGGAAGAAGAAAAGAAGAAGAAGAAGGAGAGAGCAGGGGTGCCGGCTGTGCGCGCTGGACAGGGGAGGAGAGGAGGATGGGGTTCGGATGCTGGTGCTGCGGAGACGGTCGGTTGGCAGGCCGAGACGTGGGAGGGAACCAGGGTGCAACCTGGGTGCAGCAGCGTGAAAAAAAAAAAGAAAAACTAGAAGAAGAAAAGAGAGAAGCAGGGGAAGGTGGTTTGTGCGGGGCAAAGCCGGGGAGCTGGACGGGGGTGCGGTGAAGCGGCGCCGAAGGGAGCCGTCGGGGTGCTGGCGCAGCGACGGGAAGCCGGGGCCGGAACCGGCGGTCGCCGGAGCTGCGCAGGAGGGAGCCGCAGCGGCCGGAGCGCCGGGATGAGCCGAAGCCGGAGAAGGGGGGAGGTTCAGCGGTCCTCTTGGGTGTGTGGGTCGAGCGGGAGAAGAGGAAGGAGGCACTGCTGTAGCAAGAGGGGATGAGGAGGGGTGATGCGGGTTTCTTGCGCCGAAGGAAGGAGGCGCGGGTGCTGCAAGTGGGGAAGAAGAAGGGAAAGAGGCGGCTGCTCCCGCGGGGAGAAGAGAGAAAAAAAAGATATAAGGGGGGGCCGCTAGGGTTAGAGAGGGAAAGGGAAAAAAAGATAAAAGAAAAAAAAATAAATAAATCAAATCATAATCCTAATAATAATAAATTACAATAATAATAATAACAATAATAAAGATTAATATCAAATCACATTTAATAACGATTGTACTATTTTCCGCAACATTAAAAATTACATTAATTATTTATCTATAACATAATGATAAACATAATAATGATAATGATAATCATAGTGATAAAAATACAAATGGTAAAAATACTCATTTCGTCTTAAATAATAAAAATAATTATTAACTGATAACAATAGATGTGCGCGTTAAATATAAAGACTATATTTAAAATTTTTCCAAAGACAACGGGATGCGAAAAAAAAACACCGGGCAAGGACGCGCGGGGCTTCCAGAACAGTCTCCGCTCACGCGCCCCACGACGTCGCGTCAAAAAGCGCACTTTTTAACAAAAACTCAAAAACCTGGTCCGATACTGAACACGAACCGCAGCAATATAATTTAAAGTCAAAGAAATCTTAAAATAAAATAAACGTGCATGTCGGGGTGTGACACTTACAATTATAGAATTATTGTAATAATAACTCTATATTTATTATAATTATATAATTATTATCTTTTATTATATTTATTATTATAATTATATATTTATAATTATTATATTGATAATTATATATTTATTATAATTATATAATTATTATATTTATAATTATATATTTGTTATAATTATATATTTATTACTATTACTATTATTATATTTATAATTATTATATTATTATATTTATAATTATATATTTATTATAAATATACAATTATTATAATTATATATTTATTATAATTATATACTTGTTATATTTATAATTATATATTTACTATAATTATATATTTATTATAATTGTAATTATATAATTATTATATTTATAATTATATATTTATTATAATTATATAATTATGATATTTATAATTATATATTTATTATATTTATAATTATGTATTTATTATATTTATAATTATATATTTATTATATTTATAATTGTATATTTATTATAATTATAATTGTATATTTATTATAATTATATATTTATTATATTTATAATTATATAATTATTATAATTATGTAATTATTATAGTTATATATTTTTATATTTATAATTATATAATTATTGTAATTATAATTGTATATTTATTATAATTATATAATTATTATATTTATAATTCTATATTGATTATAATTATATATTTATTATTATTATTATATTTATAATTATATATTTATTATATTTATAATTATATAATTAATTTAATTATATAATTATTGTATTTATATAATTATAATAATTATATTTATTATTGTTATGTATTTATTATAATTATATAAATGTTATAAATATAATAAATATAATTATAAATTTATTATATTTGTTTTTGTGATTATATTTATTATGAATATATTTTTATAATTATAATTATATAAATATAAATATATATAAGATATATATATATATAAGGGGAGTTGGGGAGGGGCCGTATGGGGATTTAGAAAAAAAAATGGATGGGCTTCAATTCAATTGGCGTTGTAGGGTATTTGTGAGAGTGCCAATTGAATTGGCACCCAACAAACCAATTTCCGTAAATAAAAAAAAAGTAAACCCCTTAAATTTAAAAATAAAAATAAAAGACCCCTTTAACCAATTTTGCCCATTTTTTTTCTTGTTCAAACCAACGGAGTCGCCGCCTCTTCTCCCTCCCCTCTCTATTTCTTCTGCTTGAAACCCCTTATTTACCCCCTCCCCCTCTTTTTCTTATTTTTTGTTGTTTTATTATATAATATATAATACTAATATAATATAATATATATATTCTACTACTAATAATAATAATAAATATTTTATATATAAGTTTATGTAAATGTTTATATATATATATATATATATATTGTTGCACATGTTGTATAATTTAATTAAATGATATATATATATGTGTGTGTGTGTGTGTGTGTGTATATATAAAAGTAAATATTTATAAATAAATATAATAGTTATGATATATATATACATGATAATACTTTTATTTTGAATCAATGACTGGTTTTTTTTTATTTTTGTTGTTTGGCAGAGGAGAGGAGATCGTGAGAAAAGTATGGGGGGTTCGTAGGTCATTACAAGAGGTTGAGTACATTCACTGAGAGTTCATTGAAGAACCGGTGATGAGCACATCAGGGCTAGCCACGTGGATTGATCGCTGCTTGTTAGTTTAGTTTTCACTACATCTCTGTTTGGAGTTTCATTATCGGAATAAGAGGAGACTACTCCTATAGCATCCCGCCATTTTATAACATAAACTTTCATTACATTACACACAACTGAGGATCTTTAAGGTTTAGTGTCTTGGAAACCAGGAACAAAATACATGAAAACAACATAAAGCATTCTTCTTAAACACTTGAAAGGCTTCTCCTTAAGTTCATCCTAGGTTCATTACTGCATCTCATAACCTGGGGACATACATCAAAAGAAAGGGTGAGCAGAAGGCCCAGTAAGGGAAACAAGAGGAACATTTTACATGTGAACTTGATATACTTCAATAAGGACATGAAAAGAACTTAAAGGTATGAGAAATAAAATCATGAGGCATTTCATAATAAAAACAACATTTTCCATAACTTGAAGATGTGTCTACATCATTTAACATAGACAATCATGAACATATCACCAAGGTCCATCCCCAAGGTGTCATTTGAAAATTACCAAGGTTATTCACCAAGGTATCATGAAAATTGTAATCTCTAGTGGTTACATCATTACCCAATGCATTGGAGCGCTATCAGGGCGCACCCTTAAATTTGCCTTTATTATCATGTGAGCCACATATGTCATCATCAAAAATTTCATAAGTAACCCATATAACATAAAATAAATGGGTTTCATTTCATAATCATAACGTTTTAAAACTGCTTTAAAGACAAGATCTTTACGTCACTTTAAACCCACGGAAGGGGAGAGCGGGTTTCATGTATGTAATTCCCAGAATTTGAAATAAAACATTTTGATATATATGTGAATACCCTTGTAGAAATAAGAGATTTGAGTATTCACTTTATAACATAAAAATAATTTTGAGAAAAGAGGGAGGCATTTTGAGACGAAAATTCTGCAGCAAAACGGCTATGTTTCGGGGTTTTAGAAAACATTGAAAAGAGAGGGGACATGGGTCACCCACTCATAAATGATCCATAAAACAGTAGGGGGACGGAATAAGAAGGATATATGGACCTGGAAATGAAATTTGGAGGACATACCATTTGAAAATAAAAACATGGAAGGAAGACAAAAATTAGATTTCTCTTATGAAAATTCGGCAGCCTAACGGCGTCACTTAAACTTCAATAAAAATGAATTTGCAAGATCAAATAGGGTCTCTCATCATATGATCATAAGAGATCAGTATGATAGATATAGAGATCATACCCCAACATAATAAAAAAAAGAACTTGAAAGACTTGACATGAAAATCGAACTTGAAAAATGAGAAGGGTGAAAGAATCCCTTAAAAATTCGGCAGCCTAACGACGTCACTTAAACTTTCATAAAACGAAATGATGAGAGTAAGAGGGGATCTCTCATCATATAAACATGAAAGGGCAGTAAGAGGAATATAAAAGAACATCCTCTCACATAAAAACATGGAGCAGAAAAGGAATGACATAAAAGAGATTACATGAAAAGAAAGAGAGGGGTCGGATCCCTTACCTTAAAACGTGACTCTTGAAACTCAAAGGATTGGACCTTGAGGGCTTGGGGGCACCTTGGGAGGACTCCTTGGAAGGTAAGAATACCATAACTTCGTTGGGGGAGAGTTGGGAGTGAAAACTAAAGGAGGAAAGGGTGGGTATTTATAGGGAAAGTGAGGGGACAAAGCATTAATGGCCAAGGGACACCTCACTAGTGGTTTTGGCAAAACCATGGGCTTGCCCATGGTATTTTCCCATGGTATTGGCCACTTGGGACACCTCACACCTTATCTTACTATTCATAATTCGACCATATTGAATATATACTTAATACATCATTTAATGATGTCATTAAACACCCGTAACTTAAAAACTATACTTTCACTATTCACCGAAAATTCAACTTTCTCAGAATAATCCCAAAATTTCACCTTAACCAAATATCAATGCTATGATTTCAAAAATGAACTCCATTTTATAAAAATAATTTTCTAAATATTTTTAATTTTATTTTTAAATAAATACACTATTCACCGAAAATTTATTTTTTTAGAAAAATCCCCAAAAATTACCATAACATAATATCGATGCTCTGAGTTCAAAAATAAAGTCATTTTTATAAAAATAATTTTCTAATTATTTTTAATTAAATTTTTAATTAAAAAACACTATTCATCCGAAAAAACTAATACTTGAATAATAATTTATGAAATCGTTATTTACCCATTTTATTGAATCACATTACTTAATCAAGGTGCCTAGATTATTTTAAAACTTTCTTTAAGTGAGATTACTAATCCATTTGGTCACATTACTAATCCTAAGCGTAAAATCACTATTCACTATTTACTATTCATCAAAAATTAAGTTGATCTTATTAGACTCCAAATTCCTTAATGAACACTTTTGTAGAAGACCATTTTTTGAAAATCATTACACATCATTAGTTATTTAGGGTTTACATAAATATTTCAAAATATCCCTTTTTCAAAATTCATCAATAAAATACATTCTAAAATTATCTGGACATTTTGAAATTTCACAAACATCACTAAAGGAAGAAATCTCAATTTATTCACCCGAAGGGATTACACAAGGAAGCTAGGGTCTCGTCACAAAGCCCCTTATAACACCGGCATAAGACCTGAGTGTAAGGTGTGCTATGGTGAGAGAATCTGAGGGAGGCTCAGATAACATTGCCCTAGTAGTAATCTCTACTAACTTGAACTTCTCCCGCAGGCGTTTCCGTTCAAGCTTTACACGCTGGAGTTCGGCTTGGGCTTGGTCCAAAGCGAAGCCCACAGATGCTACCTCCTTCCCAAGCTCTGATAAGTGGGCTTCATAAGGGTTGAGTCTACTGGATGAAGCCATCGACTCCTCTTTCTGCATTAACCATTAACATCTTATTAAATCAATAAGAGTAAGTTAATATACTACTCAAAAAGATTGGGTCGTTACATTCTTCCCCCCTTAAGAAATTTCGTCCCCGAAATTTATACTTGAGGCCTAGTCGAAAAGGTGAGGGTACTTTTGCTTCATCGTTTCCTCAGGCTCCCAAGTCGCTTCTTCATATTTATGATTCCTCCACAACACTTTCACAAGGTGGGTAGTCTTGTTTCGTAGGACCTTGTCTCTACGGTCCAAGATCTCCACTGGCTGCTCCTCATAAGAGAGGTCATGTTCCAGTTGTACCACCTCTGGGTTCAGTACATGCGAAGGGTCGGGTATATACTTCCTCAAGAGAGATACATGGAAGACATTGTGAACTTGAGCTAGGTTCGGTGGAAGTGCTAGACGATAGGCCACTGCTCCTATGTGATCAAGGATTTCATAGGGGCCAATGTACCTAGGGCTGAGCTTCCCTTTCTTCCCAAACCGCATGACTCTCTTCCATGGAGAAATTCGAAGGAAGACTTTGTCACCAACACCAAACTCCAAGTCCCTTCGACGATTGTCAGCATAGCTCTTCTGCCGACTCTGATCAGCCTTTATGTGTTGTTGGATGACATGAACTTGTTCTGTCATTTCTTGCACAAGATCAGGCCCAAGAAGCTTCCTCTCACCAGTTTCATCCCAACAAGTAGGAGTTCTACACCGCTTTCCATACAGAGCTTCATAGGGTGCCATCTGAATACTCGCATGGAAGCTGTTGTTATAGGAGAACTCCACTAATGGGAGGTGTTGATCCCATCCACCCTTAAATTCCATTGAGCATAATCTCAACATGTCTTCGAGTGTCTGAATAGTCCTTTCAGATTGGCCATCAGTTTGAGGATGATAGGCCGTACTAAAATTCAATTCAGTATTCAGAGCATGCTGAAGACTTCTCCAGAATTTTGATGTGAATCTTGGGTCACGATCAGATACGATGGATAGTGGTACCCCATGCAGCCTTACCACTTCCTTCACGTATATCTTGGAAAGCTGATCCAGAGAGAAATCTTCCCGAATAGGGATAAAATGGGCTGTCTTGGTGAGACGGTCCACAATAACCCATATCGCATTGTTTCCTTTGGATGTTTTCGAGAGACCAGTTACAAAGTCCATAGTGATATTATCCCACTTCCATACTGGTATGGGTAGCAGTTGTAATACCCCCTTAGGAAGTTGTCGTTCTGCCTTTACTTGCTGACACACCAGGCACCTTGTAGTGTAATCGGCAATCTCCCTCTTCATGTTATCCCACCAATAATGATCACGAAGGTCTCTATACATCTTAGTGCTTCCCGGATGTATAGAGAAAGTAGAGCTATGAGCTTCATCCATCAGTTCTTTCTTTATCTCCGGAATAGATGGAACACATAGTCTTGTACGAAATTTCAATACACCTTCTTGATCAATATTGAAATCAGGGAACTTCCCATTCTTTACAGCCTTGAACTTCTCCTGCAGCAAAGGATCTTCTTTTTGAGCCTTCTTGATCTTCTCTAGTAATGAAGGTTGAGAAATAATTTGGGATAGGGTTGATGATGTCCCTTTCCTTATAATTCCCATGTCCAGTTTTACTAGATCTTTAATCAAGGGATCTCCCAGGATCCTCATTGTTGCCAGAACAACAGGATCTTTCCTGCTTAACGCATCCGCGACTTTGTTTGCTCTTCCAGGGTGATAATGAATTGAACAATCATAGTCTTTAATAATCTCCAACCATCTCCTTTGTCTCATGTTCAATTCTTTCTGAGTGAAAATATACTTTAGACTTTGGTGGTCAGTGTATATATCACATTTCTCCCCATAAAGATAGTGCCTCCATATCTTTAGAGAAAAAACAACTGCCGCCAGCTCTAGATCATGCGTAGGATAATTCTGCTCATGAATCTTCAACTGTCGAGATGCATAATCAATTACTTTGTCATTTTGCATGAGGACGCACCCAAGCCCTTTCAGAGATGCATCGCTAAAAATAACGAATCCTTCTCCGATAGAGGGTAGTGTTAACACAGGTGCAGTAACCAATCTCTTCTTCAGCTCTTGGAAACTTTACTCGCATTCCTTTGTCCAGATGAACTTAACCCCTTTTCGAGTCAACTTGGTTAGTGGATTAGAAATCCGTGAAAAGTTTTTCACAAACCTCCTATAATATCCCGCTAAACCAAGGAAACTACGAATCTCAGTTACTGTTGTGGGTTGAGGCCACTCCTCCACAACCATTGTCTTTGCAGGGTCAACCGAGATTCCTTCATTGGTTACGATGTGCCCCAAGAAAACCACTTGTTGTAACCAAAACTCACACTTGCTGAACTTCCCAAAGAGCCTCTCCTTCCATAGAGTTTTCAAAATAACCCTCAGATGATCTTCATGCTCCTCACGACTTTTTCAATATATCAAAATATCATCAATAAAAACTACCACAAAGTTATCAAGGTAGTCCTTAAAGACTCTATTCATCAAATCCATGAAAATAGCAGGAGCATTAGTCAAGCCGAAGGGCATAACAGTAAACTCATAATGCCCATATCTTGATCGGAAGGCAGTCTTTGGAATATCTTCCTTCTTCACCCTCAGTTGATGATAACCAGATCGAAGGTCAATCTTAGAGAAGAATTGAGCCCCACGAAGTTGGTCAAATAAATCATCAATTCTTGGAAGAGGGTATCTGTTCTTCACTGTGATCCCGTTCAGTTCTCTATAATCAATGCATAGCCGCATTGATCCATCCTTCTTCTTCACAAAGAGAACTGGTGCTCCCCAAGGAGACACACTCGGTCGGATAAACCCCTTCTCCAACAAGTCTTGGAGTTGTTTCTTTAGCTCCTCTAGCTCCACATTTGCCATTCTATATGGAGTCTTTGATATCGGTTGGGACCCAGGTACGAGTTCAATGGAGAACTCTACCTCTCTCTCTGGGGGAGGTCCAGGTAACTCCTCAGGAAATACATCCATGTATTCCTGAACAATCGGAACATCTTCTATTTGTATGCTCCCTTTTCTTTCTTCATCATCACCGATTAACTCCATAAAGAAAGCTATAGGAGGTGCTTCTAGATAGGGATCAGTTCGGGATATCTCTCCTTGGAAGATAACTGTAGGTCGTTCTTTCAAGACTACTGAGATTTCCTTACTTCTGCATTTGATCTTAGCATTATACTTTGAGAGCCAGTCCATCCCTAGTATAATGTCGAATTCCATCATGGGAATGACTACTAGATTTGCGATAAGATTGTGCTCACCAAAGTAAACACTAGAGTCTCTAAATACTATTGATGCAAGGATAATCCCACTTGGAGTCTTGATTGACAACTCTACCTCTAGCAGTTCGGGGATTGATTCTATTTTCCTTGCAAACTTGGAGGAAATAAAGGAATGCGTAGAACAAGAATCAAATAAAGTACTTGCTAGCTTTGATAGGACAACAAGAGTACCTGCTACCACATCGTTTGGGACTTCAACTTCAGCTGTTGTGATAGCGAAATCACGACCTTGCTCCCTTGGCCTCTGCTGAGGTTGATGGTGATTCCCCCCCACCGCCCTCGGATTTGGACATTGATTAGCAAAGTGCCCAAGTTGTCCACACTTGAAGCATGTGACTTCGGGTAGGGCCAGAACCATCTTTCCTCTGTCGTTAGTGTTGGGAAGTTGAGGCTTCACATCACCACGACAATTCCGAGAAATATGGCCTTCTTTTCCACACCTATAGCACTTGCCACTTCCGATCAAGCAGTTCCCTGGATGCTTCTTCCCACATTTATTGCATGTGGCATGTTGCATATGCTTTCCACCTATTTCCTGATCAAAACTTCTTCCCAGGCTTGGTTCTAGAGTTCTCTTCTTCTCATTATATTTGTGAGACCATTGTGTCTCCCCAAACTCTAGTTCAACTTTCATAGCACTTCGAACTATTTCTTCATAGCTATCGTAGTCCCTGTTGGCTAGATTCTTCCGTAGATGTGGTCGTAGTCCGCCAAAGAATCTATCAACCTTCCCATTAGGGTCCATGACAAAGCTTGAGGTATAACGGGAAAGCCTTGTGAATTTCATCTCATAGCTTCCGACAGATTCGTTCTCCTTCTGCTTCAGCTCGAGAAACTCTTTCTCCATTTTCGTTCTCATGGAACGAGGGAAATACTTGTTAAAGAGAATCCCCCGAAATTCTTCCCACTCCATAGCTTCCATCTCTCCTCATGGCTTCGTGTTTTTGATCAGTGACCACCACTGATCAGCTTCTCCCTCTAGGCGGTAAACAGCAAGGGTGACTTTTTCTTGTTCCGAACAATGAAGTACAGAAAAGATCTTTTCAATGGAGCTTATCCATTGTTCCGCAACCAATGGGTCAGTAGATCCACTGAATGTTGGCGGTCGTTGACGCATGAAGGACTCAACATAAAGTTGTTCCCTTCGTGGTGAGGTCGGCCTCTCAGCTTGATTCAAGTTATTACTCATAACTTGAGTCAGTTGGTTCATCATTCGCATGAATGTTTCCATTCCGGCTTCCATCAGAGGTCCATTAGCACATGGTGCATTGCGGTCACCATCGGCACAGTTCCTCCTATTGCCCGCCATCTTCTAAAAGAATAAAACCTTAGTGAGAAACTTATTTCATTTATGAATCTTTTAACTAAGACTTCATGCTTAAACAATTATACTTCTCTATAATTCCTTCATAATGATTCATAAAAAGCTTGTGATTAACCAAACATATCCCCCGGGAGTGTCGTAACCAAGAGTGCAGCAAGGCCCGTTATCGTGCACCAGTTCCCGTTCGAGTCTAGCTCAAAGAGGTGTTTTCGAGTTTTACCCCTATGTACATCTGTGTCAGAGCCGCCTCTACCTGCTCGTATCCAGAAAGGGATGTATTTGTTTGATAAACCACTTACTCAATACTTACCAAAATACCAGGAAGTTTTCCTATATTTAAACTTTTCTATAGGGTTCTTTCTAAAGTTTTTATATCCTAATTTCCACAAATAACTAAACCATCCTTTGATACCAACTATAGCATCCCGCCATTTTATAACATAAACTTTCATTACATTACACACAACTGAGGATCTTTAAGGTTTAGTGTCTTGGAAACCAGGAACAAAATACATGAAAACAACATAAATCATTCTTCTTAAACACTTGAAAGGCTTATCCTTAAGTTCATCCTAGGTTCATTACTGCATCTCATAACCTGGGGACATACATCAAAAGAAAGGGTGAGCAGAAGGCCCAGTAAGGGAAACAAGAGGAACATTTTACATGTGAACTTGATATACTTCAATAAGGACATGAAAAGAACTTAAAGGTATAAGAAAGAAAATCATGAGGAATTTCATAATAAAAAAAACATTCTCCATAACTTGAAGATGTGGCTACATCATTTAACATAGAAAATCATGAACATATCACCAAGGTCCATCCCCAAGGTGTCATTTGAAAATTACCAAGGTTATTCACCAAGGTATCATGAAAATTGTAATCTCTAGTGGTTACATCATTACCCAATGCATTGGAGCGCTATCAGGGCGCACCCTTAAATTTTCCTTTATTATCATGTGAGACACATATGTCATAATCAAACATTTCATAAGTAACCCATATAACATAAAATAAATGGGTTTCATTTCATAATCATAACGTTTTAAAACTGCTTTAAAGACAAGATCTTTACGTCACTTTAAACCCACGGAAGGGGAGAGCGGGTTTCATGTATGTAATTCCCAGAATTTGAAATAAAACATTTTGATATATATGTGAATACCCTTGTAGAAATAAGATCTTTGAGTATTCACTTTATAACATAAAAATAATTTTGAGAAAAGAGAGAGGCATTTTGAGACGAAAATTCTGCAGCATAACGACTATGTTTCGGGGTTTTAGAAAACATTGAAAAGAGAGGGGACATGGGTCACCCACTCATAAATGATCCATAAAACAGTAGGGGACAGAATAAGAAGGATATATGGACCTGGAAATGAAATTTGGAGGACATACCATTTGAAAAGAAAAACATGGAAGGAAGACAAAAATTAGATTTCTCTTATGAAAATTCGGCAGCCTAACGGCGTCACTTAAACTTCAATAAAAATGAATTTGCAAGATCAAATAGGGTCTCTCATCATATGATAATAAGAGATCAGTATGATAGATATAGAGATCATACCCCAACATAATAAAAAAAGAACTTGAAAGACTTGACATGAAAATCGAACTTGAAAAATGAGAAGGGTGAAAGAATCCCTTAAAAATTCGGCAGCCTAACGGCGTCACTTAAACTTTCATAAAACGAAATGATGAGAGTAAGAGGGGATCTCTCATCATATAAACATGAAAGGGCAGTAATAGGAATATAAAAGAACATCCTATCACATAAAAACATGGAGCAGAAAAGGAATGACATAAAAGAGATTACATGAAAAGAAAGAGAGGGGTCGGATCCCTTACCTTAAAACGTGACTCTTGAAACTCAAAGGATTGGACCTTGAGGGCTTGGGGGAACCTTGGGAGGACTCTTTGGAAGGTAAGAAGACCAGAACTTCGTTGGGGGAGAGTTGGGAGTGAAAACTAAAGGAGTAAAGGGTGGGTATTTATAGGGAAAGTGAGGGGACAAAGCATTAATGGCCAAGGGACACCTCACTAGTGGTTTTGGCAAAACCATGGGCTTGCCCATGGTATTTTCCCATGGTATTGGCCACTTGGGACACCTCACACCTTATATTACTATTCATAATTCGAAAATATTGAATATATACTTAATACATCATTTAATGATGTCATTAAACACCCGTAACTTAAAAACTATACTTTCACTATTCACCGAAAATTCAACTTTCTCAGAATAATCCCAAAATTTCACCTTAACCAAATATCAATGCTATGATTTCAAAAATGAACTCCATTTTATAAAAATAATTTTCTAAATATTTTTAATTTTATTTTTACTATTCACCGAAAATTTATTTTTTTAGAAAAATCCCCAAAAATTACCATAACATAATATCGATGCTCTGAGTTCAAAAATAAAGTCATTTTTATAAAAATAATTTTCTAATTATTTTTAATTAAATTTTTAATTAAAAAACACTATTCATCCGAAAAAACTAATACTTGAATAATAATTTATGAAATCGTTATTTACCCATTTTATTGAATCACATTACTTAATCAAGGTGCCTAGATTATTTTAAAACTTTCTTTAAGTGAGATTACTAATCCATTTGGTCACATTACTAATCCTAAGCGTAAAATCACTATTCACTATTTACTATTCATCAAAAATTAAGTTGATCTTATTAGACTCCAAATTCCTTAATGAACACTTTTGTAGAAGACCATTTTTTGAAAATCATTACACATCATTAGTTATTTAGGGTTTACATAAATATTTCAAAATATCCCTTTTTCAAAATTCATCAATAAAATACATTCTAAAATTATCTGGACATTTTGAAATTTCACAAACATCACTAAAGGAAGAAATCTAAATTTATTCACCCGAAGGGATTACACAAGGAAGCTAGGGTCTCGTCACAAAGCCCCTTATAACACCGGCATAAGACCTGAGTGTAAGGTGTGCTATGGTGAGAGAATCTGAGGGAGGCTCAGATAACATTGCCCTAGTAGTAATCTCTACTAACTTGAACTTCTCCCGCAGGCGTTTCCATTCAAGCTTGACACGCTGGAGTTCGGCTTGGGCTTGGTCTAAAGCGAAGCCCACAGATGCTACCTCCTTCCCAAGCTCTGATAAGTGGGCTTCATAAGGGTTGAGTCTACTGGATGAAGACATCGACTCCTCTTTATGCATTAACCATTAACATCTTATTAAATCAATAAGAGTAAGTTAATATACTACTCAAAAAGATTGGGTCGTTACAACTCCCCTTTCGATTAGACGTCGGGGACACTCCACTAACCATCCACACCCCAGATTGGGAACCGTCTTCGACATTGAGACGGGCACCCAACTCCTTCATCTTCATCCATCTTCTCTGTTTTCATTTTGTGTTTTATCTCTGTAAATAATTATTCTACTCTGTTTTTTCGTGAATGTAATTGTGATGTTTGTTGTTTCTTTTTCCTCCATTTGTCTTGTGTTGTTGTTGTGATCTCAAATCTTATGAAATGGAGATCTAATTCTCAGGGCTAGATCCAAGTTATGAAACCCGATGTGATCTGGAGATTTGATCTTCATCACAATCATCATTTTCTCTTCTTCACCTTAGCAGATCACGATTGTGATTTGGATGCGTGAGAGCGAAACCTAACACAGGAACGATTTTCTACTTTCTCACCTCATCTCTTCTCCCCTTCCATTCTCAATTTCTCGAAATGAGAAATTGAGATGGGGTGTGCAATTTGACGAACTCAACTGGCTCATTATGATTAGTGACATCCCAACCAGAATAAATTAGTTGAGGGAATTATATTACAATTTGGAGGAACGGTCAAGTACTGAAGAAATTCGGTGTTTGAGTGTTCACTTTTTAGGTGAGAGAGGTGTATGATCTGATCCATTGGACATGCACTGAGTGAGGTTGAGAGTTGTTGATTCATTTTTCAGTAGATCCATCCAACGGCCCGAAGGCCTTCAATTTTTTTATTATTTTGATAAACCCCCTTTTAAGGGAAAAAGGGGGAAACCCGCACAGACATCATGGACATAATAAAAATCACACCCAAAAGACAAGATAATAAAAACCAAACTGAAAACATGGAGCTCCCCTTCCCCAGAATTTAAACATGATGAATCTCTCCATCGTTGCAAGGCAGTTCGATAAGCAAGTGTCCTGTGTCAAAGTATAGACCTGATCCGATGGCAAAATCCATACCTTCTCAAACAACCAAATCCGTAAAGATTTGCATAGATGAGACGCCTGCTCTGAATCCTCCCTTAGGGCCTATTCCATGTGGTCAATCTGGCTGCACTATCTTCCCACCATCGGGATCATAGGAAAGATCACAAAACAAAGCTTCTCAAACCCTTTCACCATTCAAAGGAGAACCACCATCATGACATGACGAACCCCGTCACACACCACAAGACTCCTGCGACCACTACTGTCACCGAAACGGCCGAAAGAAAATCCAAGGAATGCAAAGCCAATCCATCATCACCTGGGATTGATGGCTCAACCCCACACCAAAGGAACATCACTAATGAGCGGATTTGGGCTGTTCTGGACAAGAAACACCACTCGGGGCATTAATCCTCTCCAATTGGAACCTCAAATGAACCCTCGTCAGATTATAACACAAGTAGACCGCATATGAGAAGAAAATCCATGGAGTGACGGCCACACTCGTCGCACGACATTCCAGCAGAGTCACCATACCAAGAGAACCACCACTCCAACGAAAACACCATTCCAGCGCAAACAGCAAAAATCAAAGAAAGCATCAAAACCAAACCTTCAGAAAGACCGCAAGAACACATGAATAAAACTAAGGTCCCTCCCCCCTCCATGCCACTCTGAGGCCAACACCAATCTGATGACACCAATCTGATGACACCAATGAGACGCGGCAGGACCATGCTGAGATCCTTCGAGCTGAAGACCAGGGAAGCCGAAGCCATAGCCACGTGAAGCCGGTGCCAAGACAAGAAGGGTCTGAAAGCATGACCACACCAAGTTGAGGCGAAGCCGAATCCTCACCTTATCAGATAACGCCAGAAGATTCCAAGTCCTACACCGATCTGAGTAGAGGCCGAAGGCTCATCCTTCACCGAGATGAGTCACCATATCCCTAAACAAACAAATCCAGAGTACACCACACTGTGTCACTCCGACTCCATGTCAAAGGATGTGGTCACCAATCTGTGCTTCTTTTCATTCACTGTTTCACTCCCTACCATTATGATTTTCACTATTTTTGTTTTTGTTGTTTTCTTTTGTTATTTTCAAAATATTAAAAAAAACACAAAAAGATTTTTGGAAATTACACTTAGTCATTCGACACTTCTTCCTTGAGAGCGACCCCAAGATCAGTCATTATTCTATATCTTGGGTCTTTATAAATTTAAACTTGACATTCCTCATGGAAAGGACGATATCATTGATAAAGGTCATTTTTAGCACTATTAAATGCATGTTTTGTAGTAGTGTAGTCTTCTTTAGTCATCACTGATATATCACATGCCCCCATTTATATATATGGAATACATTGACATGTCTGCATATATACAAATAAAGTGGATAGGATCCTTAACTTTAATCTCAAGGAATCCTCTGATGAGTAACAAGCTGGAGATCCCTCAGGCACCTCTTGTAAATGTATCACCAGAACCCCGTGCCAACCGACACCTTCTGTATCATCATTCATGTCACTGGTGTCCAAACAACACTCCCAAAAAGTACCTAGTCCCTCATACCATAGCTCATAGATCCCCCATCGGCTCGAACCCCGACATCTCGAGACACAACAATGTTTTTCCTCTAAATAATAAACATTTTCATCTCAACGGTCGATGTCCTGAGGAATGGTGATATTCATCCTCCTAATATATTGTCCCAAAAGCCTCAAATAATACAGTGAGCCTCATCCCCCAACCGACATTCTCATCACCATCAACTGATGGTCCATCATCATTCATGTGGCTTTCTACGGCAAGCACTACTGACCTCTTTGATGGTCAACACTATCCTAAGCCGCAAACTAACAGAGGCCTCTAACCACACAAGTAGTCAACACAACCTCACCATCTGAGTCCTATCTATGTTTATAAAGGCTCTATCCTTTTACACATATTATCACATGATTTTAAGAATAATTAACCATCAAATATCATCCAATGATCATAAATTCTAGTGTCTTTGGAAGATTAGGTACATAATTAGAAAGTATGAAACCAAAATAAAAACATCTTTTATTTAATATTCATAAAGAGATCTTAACTTTATTTGAGATCTTATATCTGCATAGGATAACCTAGGGAATACATAAACAAAAGGGATGAGCTAAAAAAACCCAGTAAAGTAATAAACATAGAAATAAAGCATAACACATGGGTTAGAAGGCATAACATGATATCATATAAAGGCACAAAACATGCATAAATATATGGAATCATAACATGAAAAACATGGGATCATATAATTATGGTAACATAAAAATGTGATAGCAACATATAACATGACGTAAACATGAGTCAAGGCAAACTGCCAAGACTATATCACATGGTGGACAAAGTCCCATAAAGGAATCAGGTTTACTTCATATCCCAACATGACGTCTCATGAGACTAAAAATTACCTAATTCATTTAAGCACTATCTAGATACATTCATCGTAACATGTTCATGCATATGTGTGCCACATAAAGAATCAAACATAAGGAATAAATGTGAGGGTTACCCATGGAAATAAATAGGTATCGTAATCACGTCATAAGACATAACCAATGGGTGTATCATAAAAGTGTCCACAAAAGAGTGGATTTAAATCATACATGGATATTCATAAGAGAAAATAGTCATATATCATAGTAAATTATGTCTAAATAAATTAAAAACATATAAAAATAGTATTTAATAAACTTTATAAATGAGCCACTTGGTTTAAGGAAAAATATTTAAGAGTCTTTTAAAAGGGAAAAGGCATAATTGTTTGCATAAAATAAAAAATGAACTAAGATAATTTTTCATTATAAAAAGAGTATTTTTATAAAAATATTAGTGGCTTAAAATATATTATAGATTGCGCTTTAAAATGGGTAAGAAACTGAGAAGTTCCCTTAATCAGACTTGCTTATCGGGAGGAATTGAGAAGGTAACCTTATAAAACATGTATTTCCCCATAAAAGAAATAAGAATTGAGATAGGTACATATGTTTAGAACATACACACAGAATTTAGGAGGATTAAATAAGAAGAAATAAGAGTTATATTGGGGTAAAGAGAGAGAAAGCATAACCTAAATGAAAAAATGGAGGTTCAGAGAAATATCTTACCTTATGTTCGAAAGTGTTCTGCACTTGTACTTAATGTCCTGAATAATAAAATTAAATAAATTAATTAATTAAGAACCTATTCTAAATGTATTTTATTTATTATAATTTTTATTAGGTTACTTTATGGTCATTTTGTTGACTTATATTGTTTAATTTCATCGTTCTAGGAGTGTTTGTTTCATGGTTTCATGGTTGGTTCGCTTGTGTATAATTGTGAAAGTTCTTTTCAAATGGAATAAAAACTCTATAAATAGAATGAGATGATATTAATATAATTCCATAAGTTTAAATGGTTTATTATATAATTTTATTTTTTTACATGAGGATGATTCATTAGATAAAATGTTAATAATAATCGTTTAGATTGTTCTGGCGGTTTTTTGATCACCACGAAATAGTTTTATTTTATTACTTAATATTATGTATATACGCTAGTTATGGAACATTAAATAAATTTTAAAACACATATTATAATATGTTTTAACCATAAAAATATTTTTATAACCAGCCTAGAAGGCGTTAATGATGAAAAAAAACTTGTTGTCCACGAAGGCGATGAATGATCACCTCACATATGATGTTTTCATTTTTATAATAAAATAAGTAGAGAAGAGATTTGATGATATATATTTCATTAATACAACAAAATTTCAGTATATATATGATACTGGATTTATAATGTTATCTTGTATAGGGTAGGCGAGGGAAGGATAAAAAAAATTAAAAGAAAAAGAGGGAGGGTTTTACCTCTTGAGTGTCGTCTCCTTGAGAACCTCCTTAAGACACTTGGAAATGGTATTTTGGTGAGAATAAAAAGACTAGAAAGTGGGGGATAGGTTTGGGAGAGTAATTTAGTGTAATTTAATATGTCTTCAAGCCTTAGAAGGTGTGAGGAGAATAGGTGGTGAGGGGTGGTATTTATAGTGGGAGGAGAGGGGTGTTTTTGATTATTTTATTCATTTGTTTATTATTTTGGCTCAAGACTATTAATAGTGTTGATTCCTATGATGAAATAAAGTAAAATTATTATGATATTTTGAAACAATGAGTGCTTACTTCATACATACATCATCTGTGACACAATAATTCATGTATTTGTTAAATACCGTAAATTATCGTATTTCACTATTCACCAAAATTTCAACTATTTTAGAAAAATCCCAAAAATTCACCCTAACATTTTTTGATATGTAAAATTAAAAAATGGACTCTATTTTATGAAAATAATTTTCTAAATATGATAAATTTAATTTTTAATTGAAATCATCATTTATTCGAAAAATATTGATTTTAAAATTATAACTAATTTTATGACACTTTGAAAAATTAATTAAGGTATCATAAAGTTATCTTATAATAATAATACAACAAAATAATAATTTATGAATCTATTTTATGAAAATAAATTTTCTTTTAAATCATTATATTAATTATAAAATTATAAATAAACATTTATGTTTTACAAAAATACTAATACTTAATTTATCATTTTTAAAACATTTATTTACTTATTTCATGATATAAATATATCATATTTTCATTGATAAGGTACCTAAATTTTATTTATACTTTCATAGGTGAGTTTATTATTTTATTGGCTGGTTTACTATTCCTAATGGTCATATTACTATTCCAACGGTCAAGTTACTATTCTATTGGTATAGGTTGCTTAATTTTTATAAATACCACTTATTTCTTTCTTAATCCATGAAAATAAAGTTGTTATTGGGTTCTCTATGTGATTTATGAGTTTTATACTATATGAAATAATTATAAGAAGAGGATTTTCATTGATAAACTTCCAGGTCATTACATTCTTTCCCCCTTATGAAATTTCACCCTCAAAATTTTATTTTACATACTAAGGTGAAAATAGGTGAGGGTACTTCTCCTATTTCCAACCATTAATTAAAAAAATAAAATACAATTAGGGGGGCTTGAATACTTAGATAATAATCATATAAAAATTAAACTTTGAACATGGAAGGATAAACTTTTAAATGAAAAGTATATCATATCGTGTGATTCACTAAGTTTCAATATAGGTTATCTATGGTGATAGAATTATCTCTAGGGTTCTTACTAAAGTTTTCTAGTCATGATCTCCAAAAATAACTAAACTGAGATATGATGCCAACTATAGCAACTATGTCCTTTTACACATATTATTATATAATTTTAAGAATAATTAACCATCAAATACAAGCCAAGGATCGTAAAGTCTGGTTTCTTTAAAAGATTAGGTACATAATTAGAAATCATGAAACCAAAATAAAAACATTTGTTTTTTAATCTCCATAATTATCTCCTAACTTCTTTTTAGCTCTTACATCTGCATAGGATAACCTGGGGAATACGTAGACAAAAGTGGTGATCTAAAAAGATCAATAAGGGAATAAACATAAAAATAAAGCATAGCACATGAGTTAGAAGGCATAACATGATGTCATATAAAGGCATGGAACATGAATAAACATATGGAAGAATAACATGTAGAACATGAGATCATATAATCATGATAATATAGGAACATGAAAAAAACATATAGCATGACATAAACATGAGTTAATGCTAACTGACAAGACTATATCACATGGTGTACAATGTCTCATAAAGGAATCAGGTTTACTCCATGTCCCAACATGATGTTTAATGAGACTAAACATCACCCAATTCATTGCATCGCTATTTCGGCACACCCATCATAACATTTTTACGCATATGTGTGCCACATAAAGAATCAAACATAAGGAATAAATTTAAGGATTGCCCGTGGAAAGAAATAGGTATCCTAATCATGTCATAAGGCATAATCAATGGATTTATCATAAAGGTGTCCATGAAATAATGGATCTAAATAATACATGTTAAAAAACTTTATAAATGAGTCACTTTAGTGCGGTTTAAGGAAAAAGATTTAAGAGTCTTTTAAAAGGGAAAGGCGTAATTGTTTTTATAAAACCAAAAATGAACTAAGAAATTTTTTCATCATAAAAGTGTGTTTTTATAAAAACATTGGTGGCTTAAAACAGATTATTAAGTGTAATTTAAAATGGGCAAGAAACTGGGAAGTTCCCTTTAATCGGGCTTACTTATCGGGAGGAATTGAGAAGGGAACCTTATAAAACATGTATTTCCATATAAAATAAATAAGAATTGATCTAGTTACATATGTTTAGAATATACACATATAACTTAGGAGGATTACATAAGAATAGTTAATAATTACAATGGGTTAAAGAGAGATAAAGTGTAACCCGAAGGAAAAAATGAAGGTTTGGAGAGAATCTCCGACCTTATGTCTGAAAGTGTTATGCACTTGTACTTAATGTATTGGATAATCAAATTAAACCCATTAATTAATTAATAACCTATTCTACATGTATTTTATTTATTATAATTTTATTAGGTTAATTTATGGACATTTCATTGACTTACAATTTTTAATTGCATCGTTCCAGGAGTGTTCTCTTTACAGTTTCATGGTCGGTTCGCTTGTATATAATTATGAAAGTTCTTGTAAAATAGAATAAAAACTCTAGAATAGGAATGAGATGGTATTAATATACTTTCATAAGTTTAAATTTCCCATTATATCATTTTATTTTTGACATGAGGGTGGTTCATTAGATAAAACATTAATGATAATTGTTTAGATTATTTTGGTGGTTTTTCGATCATCACGAACTGGTTTTGTTTCATTATTTAATATTACATAGATATGTTAGTTAAATAATATTAAATTAGTTGTAATACACATATTATAATATACTTTAACCATAAAAACAGTTTTATGACCATCCTTGAAGGTGGTAATGAATAACAAAATCTCATCGTCCACGAAGGTGGTGAATCGACACCTCACAGACATGTTTTCATTTTTAGAACAAAAGGAGTGGATAAAATATTTGATGACAGGTATTCCATTAACAAAATAACATTAAATTATATATATGATATTGTATTTATCATGTTAACTTGGATAGGGTATGTGATGGAAGGATAATAAAAGAAAATAAATTAACAGAAAAAGAGGGAGGGTTTTACCTCTTGAGTGTCGTCTCCTTGAGAACCACCTTAAGGCACTTGGAAATTGACTTTTGGCGAGACCAAGAAGACCAAAACTTGGGGAAGAGGTTTGGGAGATTAATTGGTCAAAATATAATCAAACTCCAAGGCTTAGAAGGTGTGGGGAGAAGAGGTGGTGAGGAGTGATATTTATAGTAGGAGGAGATGAGGGTTTTTGATTATTTTATTCATTTGTTTATTATTTTGGCTCAAAACTATCAATAGTGTTGATTCCCATGACTAAATACAGTAAAATTATCAGGAGAGATCAAAATAATGGGTGATTAACTCATCGATAGATCATCCATGACTCAATAATTCGTGTATTTGTTAAATACCATAAATTACAGTATTTTACTATTCACCAAAATTTCAACTATTTAAGAAAAATTACAAAAAATCACCCTAACCATTTTTTTACATGTAAAATTAAAAAATTGACTCCATTTTATAAAATAGTTTTATAAATATTAGAAATTTAATTTTTAATTAAAATCATCATTTATTCGAAAAATGACGATTTTAAAATTATAACTGATTTTATAACACTTTGAAAAAATAATTAAGGTCTCATAAAATTATCTTATAATAATAAGACAACAAAGTATTAATTTATGAATCTATTTTATAAAAATAAATTTTCTTTTAAATAATTATATTAATTAGAAAATTATAAATAAACATTTATGTTTCACAAAAATACTAATACTTAATTTAGCATTTTTAAAATATTTATTTACTTATTCCATGATATAAATATATTATATGTTCATTCATAAGATGCCTAAATTTTATTTATACTTTCATAGGTGATGTTACTATTCTATTGGTCGGTTTACTATTCATAATGGTCACATTACTATTCCAACAGTCAAGTTACTATTTCATTGGTATATGTTCCTTGATTTCTATAAATACCACTTATTTCATTCTTAATTTATGAAAATATAGTTTTTATTGGGTTCTCTATGTGATGTATGAGTTTTATACTATATGACATAATTATAAGAAGGGAATATTTATTGATAAAATTATGGGGCGTTATAATGTGCACACGACTTCAAGGCGCACAATTTCCCAAACCATGCGCAGGTCATGCGAATCTCCTCTGCTAAAAACTCAAGAGCGGTTGCACAGTTGTGCACCCCCTCCTACACAGTTTTTCAAACGATGTCCAGTGAGACTGGAGGGTTTCACAATTTCTATTGGGAGGTACACGATTTTTTCAAATTGTGTGTCTTTGTTTGCACACCCTGAAAAATTGGGTTTTCAGCCTCCGACGCACCTGAAACCCACATGAAACCCCAAGGAACTTGTCAAGCCTTAAAACCAATCTAAAAAAAGTCATTGGGTCAAAAAATCTCCCAGAATTAAGTTCGAAGATCAAAAATAAAGATGGCCCATTTACCAAACACGAAAATTCAAACGAGTTAGGATTTCGACTCACTCCAAAAATCTGGGTCGTTGCATATTTACTCATGTGTTTATGAAATTCATGAGTAAATTCATGCAATGTATCGAGAGTTGTCTTAAGCCATGTATAGAGAGGCAACACCCATTTGATGGGTACATGTGACTCTTTCAGGCAACCACCTAAATGATTCTACCACTCGCAACTCTCTTTTTCTTCCTTCTTTGTTATGAGAGATGCTAGCATGTGGCAAAGTGAAGGGGAGTCTCAATCATGTAATGAGAAATTTATCTTGTCTCATGGATATACCATGGAGAACAAAGTCTGATGGATTCCATTGGGTGATCTTCATCAAACACGTGTAGTGAAGATGGTTGTTGCAGCTCTACTATATAAGGTACATGTGCATGTTCTTCTTTATACAATACCATGATTTCGGGGTTTCATGCATGGTCGATATTGGTTTTGAGTTTCTAATTAATTTATATTGTTTAGTTTAAGTGTTAAACTGACATTATAAACCCATCATGAACAAGCCTGTAACATCTCGGTTTCGGGAGCTGCCCAGAGGTGCCTCATACCCGGTTGGTCACATGACCTCAAGCACATTTCCCCAAATGCCAGAGGCTGCCGACTAGCAGTGAGGGTCTTGGTTGTGATAGTGGGGAAATTATGCCCTCATTGGCAGAGTAATGAAGTGGAAATAAACAGATAACAATAGCGGAAGCAGTAATAACATTCAACAAGTAAACAGTGGAAGTAATAAACAATTGAAGAACACACATATAAATGATGCATGATACATATGTATATGAAAACATCCAAACAAGTCACAATGTTGGAATACAGTACTAAACCAAAGTAAAAAAGAAAACAAATAAACTGTAGCAGCATCGCAAGCCTCAGCTTGGTCTCATGCTCTCCAGCTCCACAACAATCAAGTACCTGAAGTAGAAGGGCGCTTGCCCTTATCTATACCTGCAACAATATAATTTTTTTGGGCCCAAAAGCATGTCCCAAATAGGGTGTGAGACGAATCCTAGTAGGCAACCACCCAAATATTTGTGCCTAACAGTTGGTGAATATATATGGAAATTAATAAGCAAAATGAAGTAGTAAACAAGGAAGTACTCAAAAGTAAACAATCCTACAGTTTCAATTACATTCATTTTCATTTATTAGTTAAGAAACCAACAATCATAAGTAACCCTATTGGAAGTAAACATATCCTAACCCCTCTGGTTCAACCAATCAAACAAAAGTAACCCTCTGGGAAGTACTCACAGTCTAACCCCTCTGGTTCAGCTTTAGAAAATACACTCTGAGGAAGCACTCACCATCAATTCCCCTTATGGTCTCGTATCGGTAACTATAGAAACTCTGGGGAATCACTCAACATCCAATTATTCCTATGGTCTCATAATGAGGAACTAAAGACACTCTGAAGGAGTACAAAGTCTGTCCCCCCCTATGGTCTTGCAACGTTAAAGTAAACAGACACTCTAGAGAAGCCCTCAGCGTCCATTCTCCCTATGGTCTATTACATCAGGTTACCACAGCCCTATGTAAATCAATCGTGCACAAAAGGTATATGGCGGCCAAATTAAACCTCAAGAACTAATTGTCTAAATAGTCTATAACATATCATATTATTTTAGATAAAATCACTCCATCCTAAGAACACTAGGCATGGAAAACAAAGCAGCCTAACAGGCAAAGCTAGACCAAATTTTCAATATCAAGCAAACATGGGAAACACCTCCATATCAAGGTAAATAACCCTATTTACAATCATAAATCCTCTACTTAACCACACAAGGCATAGAAATCAAATACAGGGCTAAGAACCATAAACACGCAATACCCCAAACAAGGGTATTGGTCACTTTTGTGTATATAACTCAAATAATAACTATGGAAAGGCATAAAACACCAACATCGACATTGTATGATCGATATACATGAACCTCAAGCCTTTAATCGCCCTAGAACATTGTAGATCTACAAAACACTAAAAATGTTCAACCACAGATATCTCATGAAAGAGGAGAAATTAGGAAACAAGGCTCTAGAAGAAGTAAGAGCTTACCATTGAGATTCCAACGTAATTGATGGAGGTCGATTCGGAGAACAGATGGTGAGTCGGGGGCTCGGAGAAGAATTGCGTCGTACAATTTCTCTTGGATGAGACGAATAGAGAAGAAGGTATTTTTGTGAACGAGACGTGACCCCGGTCCGTTTAATGAAATAAAAGAAAAAGTACACGGCGTGTCTCTTAAAAGTACACGGTGTGTATATGCCTTTACCGGGCCCCACTTTAGGAGGTCTCTAGGTTACCCCACATAGAAATGTGCCCGGCCGCTACACAGCCAACACACGGCTACCCGCGACAACCGGGTACACGATGTGTACTTATAAGTACACAGAGTGTACTCCTGAAATTTCTAGAAAGTTATCTTTCTCTCAAAACAACCATAAAACAAGATTCATACCTGAAAAGAATATCTGGGTTCTTAAAAACTGCCCCCTTAAAGAAATTTGTCCCTGAATTTCCCTAGTAATGTGGCATAGAAGAAGAATCCTCGAACAGCTCTGGTCGCTGTGATCGTACGTCAGCCTCCCTCTCCCAAGTCTTGTCTTGTACTCATCCGTGTTGTCATAGCACTCGTACCAAAGGAACATACCAGTCACAGAAAACCTTTGCACTACGATCAACAATCCAGATAAGATGCTCCTCAAATGATGCATCCACCTCCAACTCAACCTCCTCGGGTTGAAAGACATGATACGAGTCTGAGAAGTAACGTCGTAGCTGAGAAACATGGAAGACATCGTGTATAGCCCGGTACCTATGAGGTAACTGAAACCGATAGGCAACCGACCTGACCCTTTCCAAAACCTCAAACGGTCTGACGTACCTCAGTGAAAGCTTACCCTATCTCATAATCCTCTTGTGTCCCAACCTCAGTGAGACACATAGGCACACCTGATCTCCGACCACAAACTCCAGAGGTCATCTCTGTCGATCAGCATAAGACTTCTGTCGTGACTGTGCAGTAGCCATCTTCTTTCGAATCAATTCCATCATCTATGTGGTCTCCTGGACAAGACGAGGTCCCAGTATAGTTTCCTCTCCTACCTCCAACCAACATAAGGGTGATCAACATGGTCTACCATACAAAGCCTCAAAATGTGTCATCTGAATAGTTGCTTGAAAACTATTGTTGTAGGAAAAATCCACCAGAGGTATATGATTCTACCCAAGAACCTCCAAAATCTAGGATGCATGCTCAAAACATGTCCTCCAGCACCTGAATTGTACGCTCAGACTGGCCATATGCCTGGGGATGGTGAGCTGTACTCAGAAGTACCTGTGTACCCAAAGCCCTATGTAGTACCTACTAGACCCGAGAAGTAAAATGTGTGTCCTTTTCTGAAACAACGGATTGTGGAACCCCATGTAGACATATAATATCTCGAATGTAAAACCTTCCCAAATCATCGACACTAAATGTATCCTTGATCGGTAAGAAGTGAGCAACCTTCGTGAGTCTGTCAATGACAACTCATACTACATAATTCCCTCGAGGTAACCTTAGTAAACCTATCACAAATCCCATCATGACATCATTCCACTTCCACTCAGGAATGGGTAACTGCTGCAAAATCCCTACTGGTTGCCGATGCTCCGCCTTCACTTGCTGAAAGGTGGGACACCTCATGACAAACCCAGCAATATCTCTCTTTATACCTGGCCACCAATATTGACGGTGTAGATCTCGATACATCTTGGTGACACCAGGATGAACTTCCCAAATTGAGTAATGAAAGTCCTGCATCAGCTCCTCATGTATGTCTGTTGACACCCATACGCTCCCATGAAAATGAAAGATCTCATCTTAGCCTATGTTTCATCCAGGAATAGGGTTCTCTTCTGACACACTTCCCCGTAAGACTAGGCCCTTAGCATCTGATAACTACCTCATTCGCACTCGATCAAGTAGAGTAGAGGTAACAACCACATAATAAAGAAAAATCTGCCCATGTTTGTCATGTACCTCCAAATGCATCTCAGATAATAGAGCCATAAGCTACCACTCACTACTGGCCTCCTAAATTGCTTGTATCTGAGTCCTCCTACTCAATGCATCAGCCACTGCATTGCCTTTCCTAGAGGTGTAGGAAAGTTCAAAATCAAAGGACTGAAGGTACTCAACCCACCTTTACTATCGCAAATTCAGATCACACTGAGTAAATATGTACTTGAGACTTTTGTGGTCGGTGAAAACCACAAAATGATCTCCCAGAAGATAATGTCTCCAACAGTGTAAGGCATGAACTGCAGCCAACTTGAGATTGTGCATCGGGTAATTCCTCTCATGTGGCCTCAACTGCTGAGACCTATATGCAATGAATCCTTCTCCCTGCATAAGAATTGCTCCCAGCCCGATACCTGATGCATCACAGTAAATCGTATAACTCTTACCCGACTCTCGCAATACTAGTATTGGTACTGAAGTCAACCTCCATTTCAACTCCTGAAAGGTTGTATCACAAGAATCTAACCATAAGTACTTCATAAACTTCTTAGTCAAGCCCGTCAGTGGTGCTTATAAGCGTGAGAATTCCTGTATGAAACACCTGTAGTAACCATCCAGTGCTAGAAAACTCCTTGCCTCAAAGACGTTCTTCGAATTCTCCTAGGAAACCACTACCTTCACTTTATCTAGGTATACCGATACTCTTGTATCTAAGATGATATGACTCAAGAAGTGAATTTGGTCCAACCAAAAGTGGCATTTTGAGAGCTTAGCATATAACCGATGCTCTCTCAGTGTACTAAAAATGATCTCAAGATGTGTGTCATGGTCGTGTTGAGTGTGAGAGTACACCAAGATATCATCCACGAAGACTAGCATGAAAGAATCCAAGTATGGGTGGAACACTCGGTTCATCAGTTTCATGAAAACTACAGGCGCATTTGTGAGACCGAACGGCATAACCACATACTCGTATAGACCATACCTAATCTGAAAGACTGTAAGAGGTATATTAGATGGTCTAACATGCAACTGATGGTAACCGGATCTTAATTCAATCTTTGAGAACACCTGGGATCCACGAAGATGATAAAAGAGACCATCAATCCTTGTCAAGGGATATTGGTTCTTGACCTTCAACTAGTTCAACTTTCGATAATCCACACAAAGTTGGAGGGTACCATTCGCCTTTTTCATAAACAGGACAGGCGAACCCCAAGGAGAAGTATTGGGTTGGATGAAACCCTTTCTCTGTAACTATTCCAACTACTTCTTGAGCTCCTGTAACTCTAGTGTATCCATCCTATAAGGAGGAATGGACACCAGTGTCGCTCCTAGCACGAGCTCAATAGAAAAGTCTACCTCACGCTCTAAAGGCAAACCTAAAAAGTCCCATGGAAAGACATCTCTAAAACGATCTACCACTAGAGGAAAGTCCATATGTGAAGTCCCCTGGTCATCCAGATATAGACTATAAATCTGGGTTGTAACTCCTCCCAACTCATGATGCTCGGGTCCTGCTCTACTTCCCTAGACATCCCATTCACCCTTATGTAAAAAGGATTCACCCTCTGGTGACGTAAAACTCACCCTGTGATGATAGAAATCAACAACTGCCTGGAAGTAAACTAACCAATCCATCCTGAGAATGACATCATAGACTATCATCTCTAAAACATAGAGATCCTAGAAGAAGTGACACCCACCAGCCTCGAGAGGGCACTCCTTTCACTGACGTACACTAGTCGTTCTTGTCCCCAACGGAGTGTCCATCATCAAGAAATCGTTAGAGGAAAAGATACAGAGCCCAAGTCTCTCCACAATAGAAACATATATGAAACTATGAGAAGTCCTTTTATCGAAAAGTGCAGGAGCTAAAACTGGGGCAACTAGGATTGTACCTCGAACTATAGAGGGTTTGGGATCCTGCTCCTACTGGGTCTGCTCCATTGCAAAATTCTGGTCTGTATCATGGTCCTGTGACCCTACCTGGACACCTTGAGCTAATCCACCCTGTTGTCGCTGAAATCCTATCGACTGGCTACCATGGTCGTGACCTCAACATCGTCCTAAACAGCTAGAAGAACTCCAGTTCCCAGATTGATGAGAAACTGGTGGTACTGCTCCTGAATGAGGAGTCATAGAGGAACTCCGATCACCAGCTGCTGGTGAGAAAAACTGACATAACCGCTGAAGATGGCTCATCTTTCCGCAAGATCGGCACTCGACAGGGTCTCTCGGGAAATATGGCCTCATATTCCTTCTCTTCCCACATTGGTAGCACACCACCTAGCCACCATAATAAGTATCATGTCTACTACAATCTCTATGCATAGACTCCCTACAATGCTTCCTGTTGTCCGTCTGAGGGGTATCAACTCAAGATGCTGATCAGCCCTAACTCACAGCTCCATAATCCCTCAGATTTCACTCTGTGATCAGCGCCTGGTTGACTATAGAAGTGATTAAAGTCATCCTAAAGATGTTCACCTAAGATCAGATGTTGTTACTAAGACCATCCTCAAACTTCCTTTCGAGAAAAAACTCATCACCTCCTAGAATAGGCGTAAAGTGTTGCAACTCTATGAAGCGAGAAGAATACTCCATAACTAAAAGAGTATCCTGCTCTAGAATCATGAACTCTTAGGACCGATCATCCCTCAAAGTCTCCGGGTAAAATTAGTCATAGAAGGCACACTAGAACTCATCCCAAGCCATAACCTACTGACGTTCCGCCTGTGAGATCACATCTCACCATCTTTTGGTGGAATCCTGAAGCATATAAGTAGCGAGCTTCACCCTCCTCTCTGGAGGCATCTCCAGATGCTCGAAGATTGAAATCATGGCCTCTAACCATGATTCTGTAGCTTGATGTCCTCCTTCCCCTGTGAAGGTGGGAGGATGCTGCTATTGAAAAACCCACGTCAATTCTACCATAGACTGGGCAAGATGCGGTGCACCCCTAAAAGTATGCATGAACCTCATAAAGCCCTCTCAGAACTGTGCATTGGTACTTGCATCTGGGATAACGGTTGGTGCCAAGACTGGCACTACAGGAGGATCTACTAGTATTCCCTGATCAGTCATGTCTGGTGTCTGATCACTTCCCTATAATTGGCGTACAACCGAAGGACGTCTCGATGGCATGACTCTGTAAGGTCAAGCGCACACTTAGCTCAAGACTATCAAGGACTAAAACTTAGAAGTGTAAGAAGGTAACATGAGAAGGAAATCATTCAATATTTTTAAAATAGGGATACACGGTGTGTATAACCCCTACACGGCGTGTTCCTTTAATTCTTTACATGGGTGTGTACTCCTGCCAACCCTGGTCGTGTAACACCCCATACACACGGCGTGTTTCTCCAAGACATGGCATATACCTGAATTGTGTTTCCCCTTCCCGAGTTCTTCTACATGACTAACACACACGGTTCCCCTAGAACAATACTACACAGTGTGTTTGTGCCAGACATGGTGTGTACTAGATGAACTTCACTTACTCGTGTTGTTAGTCACACGGTTGGACACGTGGTCTATACACATAGCATGTACGTCTGGTACACGGCGTGTTCCACCAAGGATTTCTCGACCCCGTGTCTCTGCCCACATAGCTAGTAACATGGTTAGAGACTACACAGCATGTACATGCAGTACACAACATGTACTTAAGAAAAACATTTCCTTCCTAAATAGAAGGATACATGGCATGTATTTATCATTACAAGCAATATATTCTGGGTTTTTCCAAACAGTAAGCCTCCTAAACTACTCTGGAACCCATAAAACACTGAAATGGTCATTAAAGTTCCAAATTTCAATCTGTGGGGGCTCATACTCCCTGCGAATCAAATTTTTGTAGGTTCCGGGCGCAGCAGAAGCGCGTTGTTGGGATTGCCTAACTTTAATTTTAGCGTTAAACAACGTTCAATCCGAGATCTATCACGATATAAAACACCGGATCTTCATAATGGAACGAAGAACAAAAAAGAAAAGAAGAGTCCCGGAACCATTGAGATAGGATCATCATATGTTGGTTATAATTAATTTAATTAATTCACAAGAATTACCTCGGTGGAATTCTTTCTTCGTTGATGTCTCTGATCACGATCCTGTGATTCGTCGTTGCGTCGTAGAATCCAAGTATAGGATTCCTCTAGTGGTGATCCACACATGTTCCATGTATCTCTGGACGTTGCCGAAGGGATCTCTGGGTTCTAGCATAGAAGAACCTTCGCTTGCGATGTCCGCCTTTGACCGCCTTGATCCAGTGGAGGATCTCGCTCTCGTAACTTGAGGGCATTCTTGGTGGAAAGGGAATTCTCTCTTGGCTTGAGAGTATTTCCAAATCCGTTCTGCACAACCATGGCTCTAATAAGTGTTGGTGTTGTGAGGATATTTATAATTGGGTTTGAGTTTAATAGAGTTATGAAAATAAATAAATGCATTACGCGTTTTATTTATTTCATTAACTCTTATTGAAAACCCCCATTTCGAATTATTAATTCCTTGACATGCGCCCATGCTGATTATAATAAATATCATTTAATAAAACAATATTAAATCCTCAAAATCCCAACTGGAAAAACTACACGGCATGTAATAATTAATAGACGGCATGTACTTGTTTTCCATAAAACTACACGGCGTGTATATTTAATATACACGGTGTGTAATTTTATTTTCCATTTTTCTCCACCACATTTATTAGACCTTGAGTAAGGGATATTTATTTCTTAAATAAATGTAACTGCATTATTCGCTAATAAATATATATTATTTTTCCCACAATATATTCTCTCGAATAACTAGTGTCGAAATAAATGCGATCAGACATCCTTAAATAATTATTAAACCACAGTCGGGAATAATCTTTATTTAACTTGTTAAATTAATATTTAACTGGGATACATGGACACACTTAGTGTGTGACCCTCTAGGCCTCTTTCTCAGTGGAATTAGGTGGAGCCTGCCTAAAGTCCAAGGTTAACGTCTAGAAACACGCCAAGGCACCCATAGAGAAAGAAGTTAACACCGTAATGACGTGTCACCTCCTATGAACGCTTACCATGTAATATAATCTCTTTGTCTCGATATCTCTAATCAAGCGGGTTACATGCTAGTGCCATCAAACAATGTGCTCTATTATTCTTTCTTTGACTTCCTGGAATCGAACTCGTCCATACCTTACCATGGCCATGGATTTATTTAGGCTATATCAATTCCATCAAAGGGCCTGAGATATCTACTTCTGTTATAGAACAGAAGGGAAAAATCCTTTATCGCATTATCTATTAATGCAGTATTACTTATGACGCACCCAACGTATCCTACCTCATTTTGAACAGTGTGTCGTCATATTTTTCGTCAATACATCTAAGTGCACGAGTTGTAATACCCATTAATAATAATCTTAAAGTCTAAGGACCAAAACACGCGTTCGTAGATAGGAACATCCAATGACACTATGAAATGTGGATTTCCTACTGGCGGGTCTTGTTCTCATAATATCCTCCTGGATATTACCAAGGGTGCACACCATGAGAAGGTGCCTCAAATTTTTATGAGTCCTCACCCCTAATGACCTGTATTATTTGTGTCCCTCAAATAATATCATCCGGCCATAGAACATATATTCAAGAATAGTGTTATGGCACTTCTGGGTTCTCATCATAGTAGGGATCTTCTATGAACCTTTAATGCAACAGCTATCCTTAGGACATTATTATATGCATTGTCACGCAGAAGAACAATCAAGATGTGATAAGTCTTTTACTAAAGAATAAAGTACAAAGTAGTTGGTTCTAGGCCACCAACTCCAACAGACTCCCACTTGGACTAGAGGAAACTGCTAACAACATTTAACCTGCTATCTATCACATGATATTCATGCTTCTGCTGAGATAGGCCTTTAGTCATGGGGTCTGCCACGTTCTCTTCCGTGGATACTCTGCTCACAGCAACTTCACCCCTCTGATAGAAATCCCTCATGAGGTGATACTTCTGAAGTATGTGCTTTGTCCTTTGATGTGACCTTGGTTCTTTTTAAAGAGCCACCGTTGTAGTATTATCACAATACAATGTAATGTGATCTTTACTGATAGGCACCACATCAAGCTATTGGACAAAGTTCAGAATCCAGATGGCTTCCTTGGTTGCATCGGAAGCTGCTATATACTCGGACTCCGCTGTAGAATCGGTGACAACTGGCTACTTTGAACTCTTCCAGCTCACAGCTCCTCCATTGAGACAGAAAACATATCCAGATTGTGACTTCAAATCGTTCTGATCTATCTGAAAACCAGCATCAGCATACCCTCTGATGACAAGCTCCTCATCTCCTCCATACACCAGGAACATATCCTTAGTTCTTCTCAGATACTTAAGGATAGTCTTAACAACAGTCCAATGTTGTTCTCCTGGATCTGCTTGATATCTGCCTACCATGCTCAGTGCATAGGCAACATCAAGCCTGGTACATAACATGGCATACATGATGGATCCTATAGCCGAAGCGTATGTGATCTTACTCATTCTATCTTTCTCTTGTTGTGTCTGAGGACACATTTTCTTAGAAAGATGTAGGCCATGTGACACTGGAACCAATCCCCTCTTGGATTGTTCCATACTAAATCTCCTTAGTATTTGGTCAATGTGTGTACCCTGACATAGTCCAAGCAGCCTCTTGGATCTATCACGAATGATCTTGATCCCTAGAATGTAGGCTGCTTCACCTAAATCTTTCATGGAGAAACACTTTTTCAACCATTCTTTAACTGACTATAAGACTGGTACATCATTTCCAATAAGTAATATGTCGTCAAGATATACTACTAGGATAATGATCGCATTCCCATTAAACCTCTTATAAACACATGGATCACATTCGTTCTTAATGAAACCAAATTCTGTTATGGATTCATCAAATTGAATGTTCCATGACCTGGATGCTTGCTTCAATCCATAAATGTATTTCTACAACAAACTCGTTTGGATTCACCTGGTGTCACAAACCCTTCTGGTTGTGTCATATTGACATCTTCCTAAAGGTTCCCATTAAGGAATGTTGTTTTGACATCCATCTGCCAAATCTCATAGTCATGGTAAGATGCTATGGCAAGTATGATTCTTATGGATTTAAACATGGAAACTGGCGAGAAGGTTTCATCATAGTCAATTCCTTGACATTGTTTGAATCCTTTAGCCACTAGACTTGCTTTATAGGTGCTAACTTGACCTTCCATGTCCAGCTTTCTCTTGAATACCCATTTGCATCCAACAGGTTTTACATCAACTGGCTCATCGACCAGAACCCAAACTTGGTTTTGATACATGGAATCCATCTCAGAATTCATAGCTTCTATCCATCTTGAAGCTTCTGAGCTTTCTACTACTTCCTTGTAGGAGAGAGGATCATCGTTGTCAAACAATAATGATTCACCATCCTCGGTGACTAGGAAACCAAATCTCTCTGGTTCTCTTACCTCTCTTGAGCTCCTACGTAGTACTTGTGTTTCTGGAACCTCTTCTATAGGGACCTGTGGAACTTGTTCCTATACCAAATCCTGTGTATCTTGAGCATCAACTTCGTCTAAGTCAATCTTTCTCCCACTATCCTTTTTGAGGATGTGCTCCCTCTCAAGAAAGATGGCTTGTCTGGCGACAATCACTTTATTGTCCTGAGGGTTATATAGGTAATATCCTTTCATTTCCTTGGGATATCCTATAAAGATACACTTTGTGCCCCGAGGTTCTAGTTTGTTTCCTGAGAAGGCCTTAACAAATGCCTCGCATCCCCATACATGTGTATGCGACAAAATGGGTTTCTTTCCACTCCATAACTCAGAGGGAATTCCATTTGCTGCCTTAGTTGGTACTCGGTTTAACGTGTATGCTGCAGTTTGTAATGCATATCCCCAAAAGGATAATGGAAGATCTGCATGACTCATCATCGACCTCACCATGTCCAACAAGGTGTGGTTCCTCCTTTCACTAACCCAATTCCATTGTGGTGTATAAGGAGGAGTGAGCTGCGATAGAATCCCAGACTCCCGTAGAAGATCGATGAACTCTTGGTTTAGATATTCTCCACCTCGATCTGATCGAAGCTTCTTTATCTTCTTACCAAGCTGATTCTCTAATTCATTCTTGAATTCCTTAAATTTCTCTAAGGCTTCTGACTTATACCTCATTAAGTAGACAAATCCGTATCTACTCAAATCATCAGTAAAAGTAATGAAGTAAGAATATCCACCTCTAGCTTCTACTGGAAATGGTCAACATACATCCGTGTGTACCAATCCTAGAAGCTCTGTGGCCCTTTCACCCTGTCCACCAAAAGGTAGTTTGGTCATTTTACCTTGTAAACAGGCGTGACATCTATTAAGTGGTTTTAGCTCAATAGAGTCTAAATAGCCATCTTGGCAGAGCTTTGTCAAGCGCTTCTCATTTACATGACCGAGATGGTGATGTCACAACTGGGTAATGTATGAGTCATGTGAGTTTGTTTCATTATTGATTGCCAACACTTGGTTTTCATAATTTAATACATACAAACCATTATTTAAATGTGCCATACCATAACATACGTTGTTCTTATAAAATAGAAAACCCTTATTTCCAAACTTGAAAATAAATCCATCCATATCTAAACAAGATATAGAAATTATGTTTTTGGTAACACTAGGCACATAATAACAGTTATGTAAAACCAAGATCATCCCAGTTGGCAATGAGAGGTGGTAGTTGCCAATAGCCAACATAGCCAGCCTTGCGCTATTGGCAGCTCGAAGATCCACCTCTCCTTTGGCAATCTTTCTAAATATACTTGGTTCTTGCATTTGAATACAGATGTGAGCCCCACAAGATGTATCTAATACCCAATGTGTATAAATAGAAAGATTACACTCGATAACGAATGAACCATTAGCGTCCCGACGCTTCTGGGTGCAGTTCCTCTTCCAGTGGCCTTGCTTGCCACATGCAAAATACATTGCCTCTCGTTCCTTTCCCTGCCTATGGATCTTCCCCTTCTTGGAGGGACGGTGCTCAAGGGCTTCAAACCGTTTATAAGTCTTTGGCCCCTTTGCCTTGTCCTTCCTTTTCTTATTCACCATAAGGACTGCAGGTTTGTCATGCCCCATGTCCTTATCTACCTGGTGAGTTAAGGGTAGAAGTTCCGATCTAGGCGCAACTGGAACAGGCTCTTCCAGCACATATAATTTCCTCTCGTGGTGATGGATAATGCGTAAACGCCTTTGCCACTCTTGGAAATTGGTGCCAGTGAGAAGGTTTTTCTTCTTGAGTATAGTTTCCAATGATATGTTTGAAGTCATTTTCTTTCCGTTTCTACAAATTAAGATGAGAAAAGGTTTGGTACTTTATTAAAAAACTTAGACAAATAAATAAATTAATATTTATTAGTCTCCCACTATTTTATCAAAATCCAATAGCCCTCACCATTGACTTCGGAATATTCTGTTGCCTAAATATTCTAGTGGAAAGGATCCATATTGCCCTTAGCATTACCCCAACTAGGGTTGGTCAAGAAACTTGAAGGGTTTTATGTAGGAATTCCAAATTCCAACTGCATTAACTCGCAGCTCCTTGATCCGCTGAGTGGACTCCCCAATCCTGAAATCCTTTTATTTTGGATTTCCTCAACCTTTGCCTCTTGGTCACACCAAGTCCTGTTGTGGCAGTCAACCCTTGATGGGAACCAAGTCAAGTCAACCCAAAACCTTGAATTAGAATTCCCTGATAATTGAAAGCACCCCAACTAGGGTTGGTCAAGCACTTTAAACTATGGTTCGATTCTAACCAAGATTATGGAAGGATATACCGACTTAATATTTATTTTGAGGGATTTTTATCCTTATACATAAATTTCCATTTTATTATCTTTGATTACATTATTTTTAATATTAAGTGGGATATACTTAAGTGATTAACCATGTCTAAGATAATATCTGCGTATAAGACGGTTTTATTTTAGTTCCATCTTGCATGCTCATTTAATTCATTAATTGTGTGATCGTGACAATACACCCACAATAAATAAACCATACAACTGACAGAAATAAATAAATGGTATGATCATGATCTTTTTATATTGGTTAGTTTATCTAGTAGTTGATAAACTAACCCAAGACCTAGGGAAAAACACATTGAACCTTGTGGGTTCATGTTTACAGCCTTCCACATGTCCATCTTTGTATCTCCTTGGATTGGTTTCACCTTGGCTCCTGACTTGAGTCGCCTCCACTAGCTTGGGAGCTCCATCCATTACATATGTATTTATCTCACACGCAGGTGAGGGGTAAAAAGAAGTTTTTACATAAAATAATCCTTGGGTGCGCAGGGCCTACATATTAATGAGGAGATGTCTTGCAGGCCAACAAATTTAATTTAAATAAATTATAAGAAATCATTCACATACAAAGGTCTCAGTCTAGATCATGATCATCCATACATGCAATGATATTTACGCATAAATAAAACTAGCATTCAATTCTTTAATCGTTCTTGTTTAAGATAAATCATGCTTGAATCAATTAAATATCTTTAATTAATCAATCCTTTTATCTTAAACCCTTTTCTGAATTACCTTGAGATCCTCATCCATCATAATTTTAAACAAATAAATTTATTTAAAATTATCCTTTGTACGTAACTTGTACCTTGGAGGCAACTCGGTGAATTCCCATTTATTACGCAGATGTTAAATTAAACACATATATATAAAACACCTATCACGTGTTGTGCCTCAGCTTTATGCATACACCATAGTACATGTATCAAGGGTTTGTATAATATAATAATAAATTTTAATAAATCTGTGTAATTTGGGTGAGTACACGACGTGTAGTTCCGACTACACGGCGTGTACTTTTCTTCACCGTCCAGCCGAAGTACACGCCTGGGGACAGAGCGTGTAAATGTACTTCGGAAATTTTCGGAGTACACGGCGTGTTCTTTTGGACACACACCGTGTAGTTTCTGCGTTACACGGTTTCCAGTCGGGCAAGCCATGTATGGGGTACACGGCCCAACCCTAACCCAAAGGGACCACACGCTGTGTTCATTGGACCACACGCCGTGTAATCCGGAAATCGTGTGCCACCTGTTTCTGGTCAACACACGGTGTCTTAAATTCTTAGGAAGAATCCAATACACGGCCTGATTTGGCGGATCATTCAATGCATTGAACCTAGACTACACGGTGTGTACATTCGAATACACAACGTGTATTCTAGTGTTGTACGGACAGAAATATTTGGCTCCTCCGGATGAGTTCCTCTATTTTATTTTAATCAAAATTAAAAGAAAAATCCATTTCTGTGAGGTGAATGAGAAATGAGGGAGGAGGAACAGATCTCGGCATTCAGATTTCCAGAACGATTAAACATGAATTGAAATAACTAAATTATTAAATGCGTAAATCACCAATGAAAAACTAAATAATTATAATCAACGGTATGACCCCTATGATACCACTTGTAGGTTCTGGGTGTAGCGGAAGCGCGTTGGTGGGATTGCCCAACTTTAATTTTAGCGTTAAACAACGTTCAATCCGAGATCCGTCACAATATAAAATGTCGGATCTTCGGAATGGAATGAAGAAAAAAAATAAAAGAAGAGTCCCAGAACCATTGAGATAATATCATCATATGTTGGTTATAATTAATTTAATTAATTCACAAGAACTACCTCGGTGGAATTCTTTCTTCGTTGATGTCTCCGGTCATGATCTTGTGATCCGTCATTGTGTCGTAGAATCCAAGTGTAGGATTCCTCTAGTGGCGATCCACACGTGCTCCATGTATCTCTGGACGTCGCTGAAGGGATCTCTAGGTGCTAGCGCGGAAGAACCTTCACTTGCGATGTCCGCCTTCGACCGCCTTGATCCGGTGGAGGATCTCACTCTCGTAACTTGATGGCGTTCTTGGTGGAAAGGGAATTCTCTCTTGGCTTGATAGTATTTCCAAATCCGTTCTGCACAACCATGGCTCTAATAAGTGTTGGGGTTGCGAAGATATTTATAATTGGGTTTGAGGTTAATAGAGTTATGACAATAAATAAACGCGTTACACATTTTATTTATTTCATTAACTCTTATTGAAAACTCCCATGTCGAATTATTAATTCCTTGACATGTGCTCACGCTGACTATAATAAATATCATTTTATAAAACAATATTAAATCCTCAAAATCCCAACTGGAAAAACTACACGGCGTGTAATAATTAATACACGGCGTGTACTTGTTTTCCATAAAACTACACGGCGTGTATATTTAATATACACAGCGTGTACTTTTATTTTTCATTTTTCTCCACCACATTTATTAAACCTTGAGTAATGGCTATTTATTTCTTAAATAAATTTAACTGTATTACTCGCTAATAAATATATATTATTTTTCCTACAATATATTCTCTCGAATAACTAGTGTCGAAATAAATGCGATCAGGCATACTTAAATAATTATTAAACCACAGTCAGGAATAATCTTTATTTAACTTGTTAAATTAATATTTAACTGAGATACATGGACACACTTAGTGTGTGACCCTCTAGGCCTCTTTCTCAGTGGCATTAGGCGGAGCCCGCCTAAAGTCCAAGTTTAACATCTAGCAACATGCCAAGGCACCCATAGAGAAAGAAGTTAACGCCGCAATGACGTGTCACCTCCTACGAACGCTTACCGTGTAATATAATCCCTTTGTCTCGATATCCTAATCAATCGGGTTGCATGCTAGTGTCATCAACCCATGTGCTTGATTATTATTTCTTTGACTTCCCGGAATCGAACTCGTCCATACCTTACCATGGCCATGGATTTATTTAGGATATATCAATTCCATCAAAGGGCCTGAGATATCTACTTATATTATGGAACAGAAGGGACAAATCCTTTCTCACATTATCTATTAATGCAGTATTACTTGTGACGCACTCAACATATCCCACCTCACTGCGAACAGTGTGTCATCATAGTTTTCATCAATACATCTAAGTGTGTGATTTGTAATACCCATTAATAATAATCTTAAAGTCTAAGGACCAAAACACACGTCCGCAGATAGGAACATTCAATGACACTATGAAATGTATATTTCCTACTGGCAGGTCTCGTTCTCATAATATCCTCCTGGATATTACCAAGGGCGCACACCATGAGAAGGTGCCTCAAAGCTTTATGAGTCCTCACCCCTAATAACCTGTATTATTTGTGTCCCTCAAATAATATCATTCGGCCATAGAACATATATTCAAGAATAGTGTTATGGCACTTATGGGTTCTCATCATAGCAGGGATCCACTATGACCCTTTAATGCAACAGTTTTCCTTAGGACATTATCACATGCATTGTCACGCAGAAGAACAATCAAGATGTGATAAGGATTTTATTAAAGAATAAAGTACAAAGTAGTTGGTTCTAGGCCACCAACTCCAACAAGTTTGACATCTTATACATGTCATAAACAAGCATAATAGTGCAACGATCGACCAAATTCCGATCCATGAGGGCTCATAACACCTCAAAAACCAAATTTTGGCGTTCATTCAAACTAAACCTTACATATTAGAAATACTCTATCAAATGGAAGCTATTCTATCAGGGAATCCATCACAACAACATGCAATCAGTAATGCAGCCTAAATGGCATGGAAAGAATGCATGACATTGATATCTAGAAAGTGTCTATATGATGCATGAGATGGAATACCCTCATCTAATCGAGTTGAAATAGAAATAGAACCATAATAATATCAACAATAACAGCACAAAACATGTGAATCACCCAACGGTGAAATAAAATCAATTGTAATAATTGAAAAACTAGAAAAAATTGCAATAAACGAGGTAAATTGAATTTTCCCTATACATGGGTTAGATACTCCTAGGAAAAACTTATTACCAAGTACCTATTCCTTCTTATCCCTAGCTATAGGCTCTAAATAGTAAGTCAAGAAGAAAAATAATTCCTTTGATACCACTTTGTAACATCCCGGTTCCGGGATCCGCCCAGAGGTGCCCCGTACCCGGTTGGTCACATGAACTCAAGCGCATTTCCACAAACACCAAAGGCTACTAACTAGTAGCGAGGGCCTTGGTTATGATAGTGGGAAAATTATGCCCTCATTGGCAGAGTAATGCAGTGGAAATAAACAGATAACAATAGCGGAAGTATTAATAACATGCAACAAGTAAACAACGGAAGTAATAAACAACTAGAGCACACATATATAAATGATGCATGATACATATGTTTAGGAAGATAGCCAAACAAGTCACAATGTTGGAATATAATACTAAACCAAAGTACAAAGAAAACAAATAAACTCCAGCAGCATCTCAAGCCTCAGCTTGGTCTCATGCTCTCCAGCTCCACAGAAATCAAGTACCTGAAGTATAAGGGTGATTTCCCTTGTCTATACCTGCAACAATATAATCTTTTTGGGCCCAAAATCATGACCCAAATAGGGTGTGAGACGAATCCTAGTAGTCAACCACCCAAATATCTATGCCTAACAGTCAGTGAATATATATGGAAGACAATAAGAAAAATAAAGCAGTAAACAAGGAAGTACTCAAAAGTAAACAATCCTATAGTTTCAATTACATCCATTTTCATTTATTAGTTAAGAAACCAACAATAATAAGTAACCCTCTAGGAAGTACTCATAGCCTAACCCCTCTAGTTCAACCAATCAAACACAAGAAACCCTCTAGGAAGTAATCACAGTTTAACCCCTCTGGTTCAGCTTTAGCAAAGACACTCTGAGGAAGAACTCACCATCAATTCCCCCTATGGTCTTATATCGATAACTATAGACACTCTGTGGAAGCACTCAACGTCCAATTCCTCCTGTGGTCTCATAACGATGAACTACAGACACTCTAAGGGAGCACAAAGTACATCCCCCCTATGGTCTCGCAACGTAAAATTAAACAGACACTCTGGAGAAGCCCTCAGCGTCCATTCTCCCTATGGTCTACTACACCAGGTTTCCAAATCCCCGTTTAAATCAATCGTGCACAAACGGTATATGGAATCCAAAGTAAACCTCAATAACTACTTGGATAAACAGTCTATAACATATCACAACATGTCAGATAAAATCACTCCATCCTAACAACATTAGGCATGGAAAACAAAGCAGTATAACAGGCAAAGCTAGACCAAACGGTCAATATTAAGAAAACATGGGAAACACCTCCATAGTAAGGTAAATAACCCTATTTACAATCATAAATCATCTACTCAACCACACAAGTCATAACAATCAAATACAGGGCTAATAACAATAAACACGCAATACCTCAAACAAGGGTATTGGGAACTTTTGCACATATAACTCAAAGACTAACTACGGAAATGCATAAAACACCAACCTCGACATTGTATGATCAATATACATGAACCTCAGGCCTTGAATCACCCTATAACACCGTAGATCTACAAAAATGCCAAAAACGTTCAACCGCAGATATCTCATGAAAGAGAAGAAATCAGGAAATGAGGCTCTAGAAGAAAAAAGTGCTTACCTTGGAGATTCCAACTCAATTGACGGTGGTCGTTTCAAAGAATGGATAGAGAGTCGGGGGCTCGAAGAAGAATCGTGTCGTGTGGTCTCTCCTAGACAAGACGAATGAAGAAGAAGGTATTTATGTGGACGAGACATGACCCCATTCTGTTTACTAAAATAAAAGAAAACGTGCACAGTGTGTCTCTTAAAAGTACATGGCATGTATATGCCTTTATCAGGCCCCACTTTAGGTGGTCTCTAGGTCACCCCACACGTCCATGTGCTCGGCCGTTACACGACCAGCACATGGCTACCCACAGCAACCGTGTACATGGCGTGTACTTATAATTACACGGTTTGTACTCCTAAAATTTCCAAAAACTCCTCTTTATCTCAAAAACAACCAGAAAACAAGATTCATACCTGAAAAGAAGATCTGGGTTCTTAAAAACTTCCACCCTTAAAGAAATCTGTCCTCGAATTTCCCTAGCAAGGTAGTGTAGAAGAAGAATCATTGAACAAATCCAACCACTGTGATCGTATGTCGGCCTCCCTATCCCAAGTCTTGTCTTGTACTCACTCGTGCTACCATAACACTCATACCAGAGGAATAGACCAGCCACGTAGAACCTTTGCACTGCGATCAAAAATACGGATATGATGCTCCTCGAATGATGCATCCACCTCCAACTCAACCTCATCGGGTTGAAAGACACGAGACAGGTCTAAGAAGTAACGATGTAGTTGAGAAATGTGGAAAACTTTTTGCATAGCTCGGTACCTCTAAGGTAACCGCAACCAATAGGCAACTGAAACGACCCTTTCCAAAACCTCAAATGGTCTGACGTACCTCGGTGAAAGCTTACCCCATCTCCTAATCCTCCTATGTCCCAACCTCGGTGAGACACGTAGGAACACCTGATCTCCGACCTCAAACTCCATAGGTCATCTCCGTCAATCAGCATAAGACTTTTGTCGTGAATATGGAGTATTCATCCTCTTATGAATCAACTCTATCAGCTCTGTGGTCTCCTGAATAAGATGAGGTCCCAGCATAGTTGCATCTTATACCTCCAACCAACATAAGGGTGATCGACATGGTCTACCGTACAAAACCTCAAATGGTGTCATCTGAATAGTTGCTTGAAAACTATTTTTGTAGGAAAAATCCACCAGAGGTATATGATTCTCCCAAGAACCTCCAAAATTTAGGATACATGCAAGAAGCATGTCCTCCATCACCTGAATTGTACACTCGGACTGGTCATTTGTCTGTGGATGGTGAGTTATACTCAGAAGTACCTGTGTACCCAAAGCCCTTTGTAGTCCCCGCCAGACCCGAGAAGTAAAACGTGCATCCCTATCTAAAAAAATGGAGTGTGGAACCCCATGTAGATGTACAATCTCTTGGATGTACAACCTTCCCATCTCATTTACACTGAAGGTATCCTTGATCGGTAATAAGTGAGCAACCTTCATGAGTCTGTCAATGACAACCCATACTACATCATTCCCTCAAGGCGACCTCAGTAAACCTGTCACGAAGTCCATAGTGACATCATTCCACTTCCACTCGGGAATGGGTAACTACTGAAAAAGATTTTCTGGTCGCTGATGCTCTGGCTTCACATGATGATAGTTGGGACACCTCATGACAAATCCATCAACATCTCTCTTCATACCTATCCACCAATACTGACGGTGCAGATCTCGATAGATTTTGGTGACACCAGGATGAACTGCCCAAACTGAGGAATGAAAGTCCTACATCATCTCCTCACGTATGTATGCTGACACCCATACGCTCCCATAAAAATGCAATATTTCATCTTCTCCTATGGTCCATATAGGAATAGGGTTCTCTCCTGGCACACTTTTCCATAGGACTAGGCCCTCAGCATCTGATAGCTACCTCATTCGCACTCGATCAAATATAGTAGAGGTAACAACCATAGAAGAAAGGAACATCTGACCCTATCTGTCGTGTACCTCTAAATGCATCTCAGAGAACAGATCCATAAGCTGTCACTCACTGTTGGCCTCCTGAACTGCCTATATTTGAGTCCTCCTGCTCAACGCATCAGCCACTGCATTGCCTTTCCCAAGCATATAGGCAAGTTCAAAATCAAATGACTGAAGGTACTCAACTCACCTTCACTATCTCAAATTTAGATCGTGCTGAGTAAAGATGTACTTGAGACTTTTTTGGTCAGTGACAACCACAAAATGCTCTCCCAAAAGATAATGTCTCCAATAGCGTAAGGTATGAACAACTGTAGCCAACTTGAGATCATGTGTCGGGTAATTCCTCTCGTGTGGCCTCAACTACTGAGACCCATACGCAACGACTTCTTCTACATGCATAAGCACTGCTCCCAGCCTGATACCTAATGCATCACAGTAAATCGTATAACTCTTTCCCGGCTCTGGAAATATTAGTATCAGTGCTGAAGTCAACCTCCCTTTCAGCTCCTGAAAGGCTGACTCATAAGAATCTGACCATAAGTACTTCATAGCCTTCTTATTCAGTCCCATCAGTGGCACTGCTAAGTATGATAAGTCCTTTATGAAACACCTTTAGTAACCATCCAGCCCTAGAAAACTCCTTACCTCAAAGACGTTCTTCGACTGCTCCCAAAAAACTATTTCCCTCACTTTCTGTGGGTCTACTGATACTTCTGTCTTTGAGATGACATTACTCAAGAAGTGAATTTGGTCCAACCAAAAGTTTAATTTTGAGAGATTAGCATATAAATGATACTCTCTCAGTTTACTCAAAATTATCTCAAGATGTGTTTCATGGTCATGTCAAGTGTGAGAGTACACCAAGATATCATCCACGAAGACTACCGCGAAAGAATCCAAGTATGGATGGAACACTTAGTTCATCAGTGCCATGAAAACTTTAGGCGCATTCGTGAGACCAAATGGCATAACCACATACTCGTATAGACCATACCTACTCCGAAAGGTTGTAATAGGTATATCAGATGGTCTAACGTGCAAATGATGGTAATTGGATCTTAAGTCAATATTCGAGAACACATGGGCTCCACAAATCTAATCAAAGATATCATCAATCCTCGATAAGGGATATCAATTCTTGACCATTAACTGGTTCAACTTCTGATAATCCACACAAAGTCAAATGGTATCGTCCGCCTTTTTCACAAACAGGATAGGAGAACCCCAAGGAGAAGTACTGGGTTGGATGAAACCCTTTGCCTGCAACTCCTCCAACTGCTTCTTGAGCTCTTATAACTCATGTGTAGACATTATATAAGGAGGAATGGATACAGGTGCCTCTATTGGCATGAGATCAATAGAAAATTCTACCTCATGCTCTAGAGGCAAAACTAAAAAGTCCTCTGTAAAGATATCTCTAAAACAATCCACCACTGGAGGAAATTCCATCCGTGAAGTCCCATAGTCTTCCAGATATAGACTAGAAATTTGGGCTGTAACTCCTCCTAACCCATGATGCTTGGGTCCTGCTATTCTTGCTTGTACATACCATTCACCCTTATGTAAAAAGGATCCACCCTCTGGTGACATAAAACTCACCCTATAGCGATAGAAATCAACAAATTCCTGGAAGGAAACTAACCAGTCCATCCTGAGAATGACATCATAGCATGTCATCTCTAAGACATAGAGGTCTCATAATAAGTGACACCCACCAACCTCTAGAGGGCACTCCTTTCATTGACGTACACTAGTCGTTATTATCCCCAACAGAGTGTCCAATGTCAAGACATCAGTAGAGGAAAAGATACAGAGCCCAAGGCTCTCCACAACAGAAACATATATGAAACTATGGGAATCCCCTATATCAAAAAGTGTAGAAGCTAAAACTGAGGAAACTAGGATTGTACCTCGAACTGTAGAGGGTTCGGGATCATGCTCCTACTCGGTCTGCTCCACTGCAAAATTATAGAATGTACTGCGACCCTGTGACCCTGCCTGACCACCTTGAGTTGATCCACCCTATTGTCATTGAAAGCCTGCCGACTGGCTACCACGGATGCGACCTCTACCTCAGCTTGAATGGCTGGAAGAACTCTAGTTCCCAGACTGATGAGAAACTGGTGGTGCTTCTCCTGAATGCAGAGTCATAGAGGAACTCCGATCACCAGCTGCTGGTGAGAAAAACTGACAGAACCACTAAAGATGGCCCATCTTGTCGCAAGATCGGCACTCGATAGGATATCTCGGGCAATGTGACCTCATATGCTCACTCTTCCCGCACTGGTAGCACACCACCTATCCACCAGAAGAAGTATCATGTTCATTACAATCTCCGTGCATAGACTCCCTACGACACTTCCTACTATCTGTCTGAGGGGTACCAACTCTGGATGTCGAGCTTCCCTAGCTCACAGCTCTAGAATCCCTCATATTGTGCTTCGTGATCAGCACCTGGTTGACTATAAAAGTGATAGAAGGCAGCCTAAAAATTTTCACCTGAGATCGGATGTCATGCCTAAGATCATCCTCAAACTTCCTTTCCAAAAATAACTCATTAACTCCTAGAATAGGTGTAAAACACTGCAACTCTGTTAAGTGAGAAGAATACTCCATAACTTAAAGAGTACCCTGCTCCATACTCGTGAACTCTCGGGATCGATCGGCCTCAAAGTCTCCAGGTAAAAGTAGTCATAGAAGGCATGCTGGAACTCATCCCAAGACATGACCTGCTGGCGTTCCGCCTGTGAGATCGCATCCTACCATCTCTTGGTGGAATCCCAAAGCATATATGTAGTGAGCTTCACCCTCCTCTCTGGAGGCGTCTCCAGATGCTCGAAGATTGAAAGAATGACCTCTAACCATGATTCTACAGCCTAAGTTCTTCCTTCCCTTGTGAATGTAGAAGGATGCTGCTGTTGAAAAACCTGTGTCAATTCTGCCATAGACGGGGCAGGATGTCGTGCACCCCTAAAGGTCTACATGAACCTCATAAATCCCTCTCGGAACTATGCATCGGCACCTAAATCCAAGATAATGGATGGTGTCAGGACTAGCACTACAGGAGGATTTGCTGGTAGTCCCTTATCAGCTATGTCTGGTGTCTGATCACTGCCCTGTAACTGGCATACAACTGGAGGACGTCTCGGTGGCATGACTTTGTAAGGTCAAGCGCACACATAGTTCAAAACTATCAAGGACTGAAACTTATAAGTGTAAGAAGGGAACAAGAGAAGGAAATCATTAAATATTTTTAAAACAGGGATACAAGGTGTGTATAACCCCTACACGATGTGTTCCTTTAAGCCTTCACATGGGCATGTACTCATGTCAACCCTGGTTGTGTAACACCCCATACACACGGTGTGTTTCTCCAAGACACGACGTATACCCGAATCGTTTTTCCCCTACCCGAGTTCTTCTACATGACTAACCCACACGGTTCCCCTAGAACAAGACTACACAGCATGTTTGTGCTAGACACGATGTGTACTAGACGAACTTCACCGACTCGTGTTGTTAGTCACACGGCTGGACACATGGTTTATACACACGATATGTACATCTGGTATACAGCATGTTCCGCCAAGGATTTCTCGACCCCGTGTCTTTGCCCACACAGTCAGTGACACGGTTAGAGACTACACGACATGCACATGCAGTACACTATGTGTACTTAAGAAAAACATTTCCTTCTCGAACAAAAGTATACATGGTATGTATTTATCATTACACGCTGTGTATTCTGGGTTTTTCAAGATAGTAAGCCTCAAAAACTACTCTGGAACCCAGAAAACACTGAAATGGTCATTAAAGTGTCAAATTCCGATCTGTGGGGGTCCATACTCCCCGTGAATCAAAGTTTGGCATCTTATACCTATCATAAATAAGCATAATAGTGCAATGATCTACCAAATTTTGATCCATGAGGGCACATAACACCTCAAGAACCAAAGTTCGATGTTCATTCAAACGAAACATTATATATTAGCAATACTCTATTAAATAGCAGGTATTCTATCAAGGTATCCATCACAACAACATACATATCTAGCACAACATCTATCACAACAACATGTAATCAGTAATGCAACCTAAATGAAATTACAAGAATTCATGACATGTGATCTCTAAAAAGTGCCTATATGATGTATGAGATGACATACCCTCATCTCATCGGGTTGCAACAGAAATAGAACCTCAATAATATCAACAATAACAGCACAAAACATGTGAATCACCCAACGGTGAAATCAAATCAACCATAATAATTGCAAAACCAGAAGAAAAAAAATTGAAATAAACGAGGTAAATTGGATTTTCCCTATACATGGGTTAGCTAATCCTGGGCAGATCTTATTACCAAGTACCTATTCCTTCATATCCCTGGCTATAGGCTCCAAACAGTAAGTTAAAAAGAAAAGAATTCCTTTAATACCACTTTGTAACGTCCCGGTTTCGGGATCCGCCTAGAGGTGCCCCGTACCTGGTGGGTCACATGACTTCAAGCGCATTTCCCCAAATTCCAGAGGCTGCCGACCAGCAGCGAGGGTCTTGGTTGTGATAGTGGGGAAATTATTCCCTCATTGACAGAGTAACACAGTGGAAATAAATAGATAACAATAGAGAAAGCATAAATAACATGCAACAAGTAAACAACAGAAGTAATAAACAACTGGAGCACACATATATAAATGATGCATGATACATATGTCTAGAAAAATAGCCAAACATGTCACAATTCTGGAATACAGTAATAAACCAAATTACAAAGAAAACAAATAAACTCCAGCAGCATCGCAAGGCTCAGCTTGGTCTCATGTTCTTCAGATCCACAACAATCAAGTACCTGAAGTAGAAGGGAATTTTCCCTTATCTATACCCACATAAATATAATCTGTTTAGGCCCAAAAGCATGACCCAAACAGGGTGTGAGATGAATCCTAGTAGGTAACCATCCAAAGATTTGTGCCTAACAGTCAATGAATATATATGGAAGACAATAATCAAAATGAAGTAGTAAACAAGGAAGTACTCAAAAGTAAATAATCATACAGTTTAAATTACATCCATTTTCATTTATTTGTTAAGCAACCAATAATCATAAGTAACCCTCTGGGAAGTACTCACAGCCTAACCCCTCTGGTTCAACCAATCAAACACAAGCAACCCTCTGGGAAGTACTCACAGTCTAACCCCTCTGGTTCAAATTTAGCAAAGACACTATGAGGAAGTACTCACCATCAATTCCCCGTGTGGTCTCGTATCAGTAACTATAGACACTCTGGGGAAGCACTCAATGTCCAATTCCCCATATGGTCTCGTAACGAGGAACTATATACACTCTGAGGGAGAACAAATTCCACCCCCATATAGTCTCACAACGTAAAAGTAAACAGACACTCTGGAGAAGCCCTCAGCATCCATTCTCCCTATGGTCTACTACACCAGGTTTCCAAAGCCCTGTGTAAATCAATCATGCACAAATGGTACATGGAAACCAAAGTAAACCTCAAGAACTAATTGGATAAATAGTCTACAACATATCACATCATGTCAGATAAAATCACTTCATCCTAACAACACTAGGCATAGAAAACAAAGCAGCCTAACAGGAAAAGAAAGACCAAATGGACAATATCAAGTAAACATGGGCAACACCTCCAGAACAAGGTAAATAATCCTGTTTACAATCATAAATCCTCTAATCAAGCACACAAGGCATAGAAGGCAAATATAGGTCTAAGAACCATAAACACGCAATACCCCGAACAAGGGTATTGGACACTTTTGCACATATAACTCAAAGACTAACTACAGAAAGCCACAAACCACCTACCTTGGCGTTGTATGATCGATATATATAAACCTTAGGCCTTGAATCGCCCTAGAACACTGTAGATCTACAAAAACACTAAAAAAATTCAACCATAGATATCTCACGAAAGAGAAGAAATCAAGAAACAAGGCTCTAGAAGAAGGAAGAGCTTACGGTGGTGATTCCAATGCAATCGACAGCGGTCGATTCAGAGAACGGGTGGTGAGTTAGGGGCTTGGAGAAGAATCATGATGTATGGTCTCTCCTGGGTGAGAAGAACGGAGAAAAATGTATTTCTGTGAACGAGATGAGACCCTGGTATGTTTAATGAAATAAAAGAAAAAGTGCACGACATGTCTCTTAAAAGTACACGACGTGTATATGCCTTTACCGAGCCCTACTTTAGGCGGTCTCCAGGTCACCCCACATGGCCATGTGCTCGGCCATTACACGGCCAGCACACGGCTACCCGCAACTGTAATGACCCGAAATTTTAAATAAATATTGTTTCCGAATTTTGTGTGTTATTTTATTTTATTTTTTTATACTCAACAAAACTGTTTCATTGGATAACATGAGTATAATTAAAATGAGACTGTTTGGTTTTTGACTGTTATATGACCATTGGTCAATATGACCGATGTGAACTAAACGTTTCGATTTTTGTCTCTAAATACAAGTGATCTTGGTTAATTAATATAGAAAGAAGATTCGATGACCTCACCCAGTAGTCTTGGACCGATCGAATCTCATCTAACAGAACTTGGGAAAAAGGTAGCACCACTGGGCTTTGCTCTGGACCAAACCCAAGTCGAACTTCATCGTGTGAATCTAGAACGGAATCGCCTTTGCAAGAAGTTCAAACTGATAGAAATTACTACTCGTGCGATGTTGGCCGAGCCTCCCTCGGATTCTCTCACCTTAGAACACCTTACACTTAGGTCCTATGCTGGTGTGATAAGGGGCTATGTAAGGAGACCGTAACTGCCTTGTGTAATCCTTTGTTTTAAATAAAAATTTTGATTTCTTCTTATGATGAAGTTTATGAATTTTCAAATGACCGGATAAATATAGTATGCATATTTTGATGAATTTTAGAAAAGGGATATTTTAAAAATGTTTATGTAAACCTTAAATAATTAAAAATGTGTAATGATTTTCAAAAAATGATCTTCTACAATTATGTTCAGTACGAAATTTGAAGTCTAATAAGATCAACTTAAATTTTGATGAATAGTAAATTATGAATAGTGATTTTATGCTTAGGATTAGTAATGTGACCAAATGGATTAGTAATTTCTCTCAAAGAAAGTTTTAATATAATTTAGACACCTAGATTAAGTAATGTGATTCAATAAAACGGGTAAATAACGGTTTCATAAATTATTATTCAAGTATTAGTTTTTTCGAGTGAATAGTGTTTTTTGATTAAAAATTAAATTAAAAATATTTAGAAAAATATTTTTATAAAATTGATTTCATTTTTGAACTCAGAGCATCGATATTATGTTAAGGTAATTTTGGGGGTTTTTTCTGAAAAAATGAATTTTCGGTGAATAGTGTATTTATTTAAAAATTAAATTAAAAATATTTAGAAAAATATTTTTATAAAATGGATTTCATTTTTTAAATCAGAGCATTGATATTTGGTTAATGTGAAATTTTGGGATTTTTCTGAGAAAGTTGAATTTTCAGTGAATAGTAAAAATACAGTTTTTAAGTTACGGGTGATTAATGACATCATTAAATGATGTATTAAGTATGTAATCAATATGGTCGACTTATTAATAGTAAGATAAGGTATGAGGTTTCCCAAGTGACCAATACCATGGGAAAATACCATGGGCAAGCCCATGGTTTTTCCAAAACCACTAATGAGGTGTCCCTTGGCCATTAATGTCTTGTCCCCTCACTTTCCCTATAAATACCAAGCAATCCTCTCATCCATTCGACTCCCCACTCTCCCCCAATGAAGTTATGGTCTCATTACCTCCCAAGGAGTCCTCCCAAGGTTCCCCCAATCTCTCAAGCTCCCAACCATTGAGTTTTAAGAGTTACGTTTAAGGTAAGGGATCCGACCCCCTCTCTTTCTTTTCAAGTGATCTCTTTTATGTCATTTCTTTTATGATCCATGTTCTTATGTTGGGGGATTTTCTTTTATATTCATTATACTGTCCTTTTTATTTTCACATGATGAGAGACTATCTCTTACTCTCATCATTTCATTTTATGAAAGTTTAAGTGGCGCCGTTAGGCTGTCGAAATTTTTGTAACGAATTCTTTCACCCTTCTCATTTTCAAGTTCTATTTTCTTGTCAAGTATTTCAAGTTCTTTTTTATTATGTTGGGGTATGATCTCTATATCTATAATACTGATATTTTATGATCATATGATGAGATACCCCATTTTATCTCTTCAATTCAGTATTTTGAAGTTTTAAGTGGCGCTGTTAGGCTGCCGAATTTTTAAGTGGTTCTTTCACCCTTCTCATTTTCAAGTTCTATTTTCTTGTCAATTGTTTCAAGATCCTTTTTATTATGTTGGGGTATGATATCTATATCTATCATATTGATCTTTTATTATCATATTATGATATATCCCATTTTATCTCTTCAATTCAGTATTTTGAAGTTTTAAGTGGCGCCGTTAGGCTGCCGAATTTTTAAGTGGTTCTTTCACCCTTCTCGTTTTGAAGTTCTACTTTCATGTAAAGCCTTTCAAGTTACTTTTTATTATGTTGGGGTATTATCTCTATATCTATCATACTGATATTTTATGTTCACATTATGAGATACCCTATTTGATCTCATCAATTCATTTTTTGAAGTTTAAGTGACGTCATTAGGCTGCCGAATTTTCATAAGAGAAATCTTATTTTTGTCTTCCTTTCATGTTCTTCATTTTATATGGTAAATCTTTCAAATTTCATTACCATGTTCATATATACTTCATATTATGTCCATTTACTATTTTATGGATCATTTATGAGTGGGTGACCCATGCCCCCTCTCTTTTTAATGTTCTCTAAAACCCCGAAACATAGTTGTTATGCTGCAGAATTTTCGTCTCAAAATGCCTCTCTCTTTTCTCAAAATTATTTTATGTTATAATGTTAATAATAAAAGCTCTTATTTCTACAGGTGTATTCACATATATATCAAAATTTTATATTTTAAATTCTGGGATTTACATACATGATACCCGCTCTCCCCTTCTGTGGGTTTTAAAGTGACGTAAAGATCATGTCTTTAAAGCAGTTTTTAAAACGTTATGATTATGAAATGAAACCCATTTATTTTATGCTATATGGGTTATTTATGAAATTTTTGATGATGATATATGTGGATCACATGATAATAAAGGCAAATTTAATGGTGTGCTCTGATAGCGCTCTAATGCATTGGGTAATGATGTAACCACTAGAGATTACAATTTTCACGATATCTTGGTGAATAACCTTGGTAGTTTTCAAATGACACCTTGGGGATGGACCTTGGTGATATGTTAATGATTTTATATGTTAATTATGTAGCCACATCTTAAAGTTATGAAAAATTTTATTTTTATTATGATATGCCACATGATTTCTTTCTCATGCCTTAAAGTTCTTTTTCATGACACAGTTGATGTATCTCAAGTTCACATGTTAAATGTTTCTCTTGTTTCCCTTACTAGTCCTTCTGCTCACCCTTTCTTTTGATGTATGTCCCCAGGTTATGAGATGCATTAATGAACCTAGTATGAACTTAAGGATAATCCTTTCAATTGTTTAAGAAGAACGTTTTTTTTCTCATGTAATAAGTTCTCGGTTTCCAAGACACTAAACCTTAAAGATCCTCGGTTTTGTAGAATGTAATGGAAAGTTATGTTATAAAAAGGCGGGATGCTATAGTTGGTATCAAAGTATGGTTTAGTTATTTTTAGAAATTAGGATATAAAAACTCTAGGAAGAACCCTATAGAAAAGTTTAAATATAGGAAATCTTCCTGGTATTTTGGTGAGTATTGAGTAAGGGGTTTCCAAGAAAATACATCCTTGTCTGGATACGAGCAGGTAGAGGTGGCTCTGGCACAGATGTACATAGGGGTAAAACCCGAAAACACCACTTTGAGCTATACTCAAATGGAAACTGGTACACGACAACAGGCCTTGCTGCACTCTTGGTTACGGCACTCCCGGGGGATATGCTTTGGTAAATTCATAAGCTTAGTATGAACCATTATTAAAGGAACAAAGATAAAATAAAATAAAGATTCACATAAGAATATATGATCATGGATAACCTAGTTTGAAACCTAGGGGATCACAAGTTAGGGTATACTTTTCTTCTACAAGTTATCCTTATATGCTTTAAGTTTCTTTTCATGATTATTGGCTAAGTATTTAAGCCCCTAATTATACTTTCTATTCTTAGTTAATGGTGGAAAATGGAAGAACATGTCCCAACAACAAATGTGATAGAAAATGCGACAATTGCCGTATTAATATGACAAAGATGATTAGGGGATTAAAATATGATTATTATTTTGGAAGACGTTCACTATTTTGGGGACCCTATATGATTGAGGTAAATAGATTACTATGGTATTTTCATTGAGGAGTAAGGTTGACTTATTTTTTTAAGAATCGGTGAATTTAAGGTGGACTTATAGTAATTTAGGTTACTTATGGAAATGATTAACCTATCTTGGGTAAAATATGTTTAAGTTAGCTACTTTTGTTATAAGATGTTAGGAGTGGTTGATGTTGTTTGGAGATGAACGATGAAGTTTATTTTGGAAGACTATGTTATCAAATCCTTCTTGTATTTGGGTTTCAATCTTAGTTTGGTTTATTTTGAGGAATTTTAAGGACCGTTATTTATGGAATGGTCTATGATGAACTTTGGGTAGTACCATGGAACTTTGAAGATTTAAAAGTAGTTTCCATTCCTATGGGATTCTTTCTTTTTGAAGAATTGTTTTACCTTAACCTTTCTGTTTTTGGGATAATGTTTAAAGATAGAAGAAATAGATAGTTAATCTTTTGTGGATTATGTGATTCTCTAGAAGATTATTCTTGTGATTTTTATGAGACCAAGTGTTTTTGAATTCTCATCATTTGGAGAAAAGATTAGTTTTGGTAGAGACTTATTAAAAGATGAAACTCTACTTGAAGGTAGGTATATTTTCTTATGTTTTTGTTTTATGTAGTAAATGAATTCCTCAAACTTATGAAAAGGAACGTAAAACAAAAACGTTGTTGGTTTACGTTTCCTACTAGGTAATCAAATACCGTTTACACACATCATAAGTTTAGGATTTTCTTATGGTTAACTTTCTCCTAATCATGTTTTCTATCACTCTCCCTTAGAACGTGACCCTTTGTTTTTTCCTCCATGTCCATGTTTTCCTACATGGGATCCTAGTATGGGTTAACTCGGGTGACCTTTTTACTTCCCTTTCTTTCTTTTAAAGTAATAGTTTTAATGACTCCTTTTCCGGTGTGGGACTTTCAATGAAATTTCAAAACCCAGTTTTAAAAATTTCGAGGACGCAATTTCTTAAGGGGGGAAGATTGTAACGACCTGAAATTTTGAATAAATCTTGTTTCCGAATTTTGTGTGTTATTTTATTTTATTTTTTTATACTCAACAAAACTGTTTCATTAGATAACATGAGTATAATTAAAATGAGACTGTTGGGTTTTTGACTGTTATATGACCATTGGTCAATATGACCGTTGTGAACTAAACGTTTCGATTTTTGTCTCTAAATACAAGTGATCTTGGTTAATTAATATAGAAAGAAGATTTGATGACCTCACCCAGTAGTCTTGGACCGATCAAAGCCCATCTAACAGAACTTGGGAAAAAGGTAGCACCACTGGGCTTTTCTCTGGACCAAACCCAAGCCGAACTTCATCGTGTGAAGCTAGAAAGGAATCGCCTTTGCGAGAAGTTCAAACTGATAGAAATTACTACCCGTGCGATGTTGGCTGAGCCTCCCTCGGATTCTCTCACCTTAGCACACCTTACACTTAGGTCCTATACTGGTGTGATAAGGGGCTATGTAAGGAGACTGTAACTGCCTTGTGTAATCCTTTGTTTTAAATAAAAATTTTGATTTCTTCTTATGATGAATTTTATGAATTTTCAAATGACCGGATAAATATAGTATGCATATTTTGATGAATTTTAGAAAAGGGATATTTTAAAAATGTTTATGTAAACCTTAAATAATTAAAAATTTGTAATGATTTTCAAAAAATGGTCTTCTACAATTAAGTTCAGTACGAAATTTGGAGTCTAATAAGATCAACTTAAAATTTGATGAATAGTAAATTATGAATAGTGATTTTATGCTTAGGATTAGTAATGTGACCAAATGGATTAGTAATTTCTCTCAAAGAAAGTTTTAATATAATTTAGACACCTAGATTAAGTAATATTATTCAATAAAACGGGTAAATAACGGTTTCATAAATTATTATTCAAGTATTAGTTTTTTTGAGTGAATAGTGTTTTTTGATTAAAAATTAAATTAAAAATATTTAGAAAATTATTTTTATAAAATGGATTTCATTTTTGAACTCAGAGCATCGATATTATGTTAAGGTAATTTTTGGGGTTTTTTCTGAAAAAATGAATTTTCGGTGAATAGTGTCTTTATTTAAAAATTAAATTAAAAATATTTAGAAAATTATTTTTATAAAATGGAGTTCATTTTTGAAATCAGAGAATTGATATTTGGTTAATGTGAAATTTTGGGATTTTTCTGAGAAAGTTGAATTTTTCAGTGAATAGTAAAAATACAGTTTTTAAGTTACAGGTGATTAATGACATCATTAAATGATGTATTAATTATGTAATAAATATGGTCGACTTATTAATAGTAAGATAAGGTATGAGGTGTCCCAAGTGGCCAATACCATGGGCAAGCTCATGGTTTTGCCAAAACCACTAATGAGGTGTCTCTTGGCCATTAATGCCTTGTCCCCTCATTTTCCCTATAAATACCAAGAAATCCTCTCATCCATTCGACTCCCCACTCTCCCCCAACGAATTTCTGGTATCATTACCTCCCAAGGAGTCCTCCCAAGGTACCCCCAAGCCCTCAAGGTCCCAACCATTGAGTTTTAAGAGTTACGTTTAAGGTAAGGGATCTGACCCCCTCTCTTTCTTTTCAAGTGATCTCTTTTATGTCATTTCTTTTATGATCCATGTTCTTATGTTGAAGGATTTTCTTTTATATTCATTATACTATCCTTTTTATGTTCACATGATGATAGACCCCTTCTTACTCTCATCATTTCATTTTATGAAAGTTTAAGTGGCGTTATTAGGCTGCCGAAATTTTTGTAACGGATTCTTTCACCCTTCTCATTTTCAAGTTATATTTTCTTGTCAAGTCTTTCAAGTTCCTTTTTATTATGTTGTGGTATGATATCTATATATATCATACTGATATTTTATGATCATTTGATGAGAGACCCCATTTGATCTCTTCAATTCAGTATTTTGAAGTTTTAAGTGGCGTTGTTAGGCTGCCGAATTTTTAAGTGGTTCTTTCACCCTTCTCATTTTCAAGTTCTATTTTCTTGTCAATTCTTTCAAGTTCCTTTTTATTATGTTGGGGAATGATATCTATATCTATCATACTGATCTTTTATTATCATATTATTAGAGACCCCATTTGATCTCTTCAATTCAGTATTTTGATGTTTTAAGTGGCGTCGTTAGGCTGCTGAATTTTTAAGTGGTTCTTTCACCCTTCTCGTTTTGAAGTTCTACTTTCATGTCAAGTCTTTAAAGTTCATTTTTATTATGTTGGGGTATTGTCTCTATATCTATCATACTTATCTTTTATGTTCACATTATGAGAGACCCTATTTGATCTCGTCAATTCATTTTTTGAAGTTTAAATGACGTCGTTAGGCTGCCGAATTTTCATAAGAGAAATCTTATTTTTGTCTTCCTTTCATGTTCTTCATTTCATATGGTAAATCTTTCAAATTTCATTACCATGTTCATATATCCTTCATATTATGTCCCTTTACTATTTTATGGATCATTTATGAGTGGGTGACCCATGCCCCCTCTCTTTTCAATGTTCTCTAAAACCCCGAAACATAGCTGTTATGCTGCAGAATTTTCGTCTCAAAATGCCTCTCTCTTTTCTCAAAATTATTTTATGTTATAATGTGAATACTCAAAGCTCTTATTTATATAGGGGTATTAACATATATATCAAAATGTTATATTTTAAATTCTGGGATTTACATACATGAGACCCGCTCTCCCCTTCCGTGGGTTTTAAAGTGACTAAAGATCATGTCTTTAAAGCAGTTTTTAAAACGTTATGATTATGAAATGAAACCCATTTATTTTATGCTATATGGGTTATTTATGAAATGTTTGATGATGATATATGTGGCTCACATGATAATAAAGTAAAATTTAAGGGTGCGCCCTGATATCTCTCCAATGCATTGGGTAATGATGTAACCACTAGAGATTACAATTTTCACGATATTTTGGTGAATAACCTTGGTAATTTTCAAATGACACCTTGGGGATGGACCTTGGTGATATGTTCATGATTTTCTATGTTAATGATGTAGTCACATATTAAAGTTATGAAAAATGTTATTTTTATTATGATATGCCACATGATTTCTTTCTCATGCCTTAAAGTTCTTTTTCATGACATAGTTGATGTATCTCAAGTTCACATGTTAAATGTTTCTCTTGTTTCCCTTACTGGGCCTTCTGCTCACCATTTCTTTTGATGTATGTCCCCAGGTTATGAGATGCAGTAATGAACCTAGGATGAACTTAAGGAGAAGCCTTTCAAGTGTTTAAGAAGAATGTTTTTTTTCTCATGTAATAAGTTCCCGGTTTCCAAGACACTAAACCTTAAAGATCCTCAGTTTTGTAGAATGTAATGAAAAGTTATGTTATAAAAAGGCGGGATGCTATAGCAACAACTGGGTATACGGCGTGTACACCTGAAATTTCCAGAAACTCCTCTTTCTCTAAAAAACAACCAGAAAACAAGATTCATAGTTGAAAAGAAGATCCGAGTTTTTACAAAGCTGAATGTTTGAGTTCTTGAGGCCTATATAAATTGGTTTGATCCTCATGCAGTGGTGCATGGTAGTTATAACTCCTCAAGGATAAAAATCTCTTGGCTTTCGATTATCTTTATCCACTATTGGAATTCTCCTTTTTTGCAACGGGCTATTTGCGATGGGATCACGTCGCAAATACCCTTTTGCGACGGGCCCTCGTCACAAATAGCCCATTGCAGAAAACGGCGTCGCAACATATATTTTTTATGACGGACCCGTCGCAAAAAATATCTGTTGCGATGGAAATTTTACCCGTCGCAAAAAACCTCCCGATTATATACATTATATACCCAAAAACCTTTTGCGACGGGTAAGTTCCCCATCGCAAATAGCCTTCCGATTATATACATTATATACCCATAAACCTTTTGTGACAAGCTCATTGTCATGTCGCAAATACTAATCTTGAAAAAATATATTTCACTTATTTGCGACGGTGCCCCGTCGCAAAAGACCCCATCGTGAATACTAAAAATAATTAAAAAATAATAATAAAATTATGATTAATGAAAAAATTATATTATTATTATAAAAATAAAAAAAATAAAAAATATTATTATTATTAATAAAATAAATAAACATTAAAAAATATAATACTAAAAAAAATATTTAATAAAATTATGATAAATAAAAAATTAATATTAATATTATTAAAATAATAAAATAATAAAAAATTATTAAAAGTTTCAATATTTTCAAAAAAATATAAAAAATCATAAAATATTATTATTATTAGTAAAATGAAAAAATATTAAAAAATATAATACTAATAATAAATAATAAAATATTAAAAAAAATTAAATTATGCAATATTTCCACCAATATAAAAGACAGAAACTGTAAATAGTTCATAGTATTACAAAACTTGAATTCAAATGTTTTTAACGTAAAAAACAAATCACTGGGGGGTCGTCTGGAGGAGGTGGAGGAAACTTCATCCCTAAACTATGAGTCAGATGGCGCATGTACTCCATCTGCTCGTGATACTCCTGTTGTCGCTGCTGCTCCAATTGACGCAGCTTCTCCTCGTGATGTTGCTCCTGCTGCTGCTACCGCCGACACATCTCTTCATGCTGCTTCTGCAAAGTCTATATAAGCTCAGCCTGAGTTCGCAACTGCTCCTGATACTGTGAGCCAGAAGATGATGTCTCTCCACGAGCTCCTCTCGAGTTGGACGCCGACATCGCAGCAGTACCATAATAAGTACCAAGAGTCAAATGAGAGACAATACCAACTACTCGGCCCTTCTCAAAGCCATACTGAGTCGCTTGTATCCATAACGCCTCATCGAAATGGTGAGCACCGGTCTGCTCAGTCATCTCGTCCTGACCCTCAACCTGTGTCTGAGAGGCCGCAACCTCATATGACTCCTTCAATTCCAATTTAAAATTAAAATTGTGAAAATATTATATGCAGTTAATTGTCAAACTAAAAAAATAATATTAACCACAATCTGACGCTGACGATCACCTCTAATCTCTCCAGTGACTGGATCAATGTACATCCTCTAATAAATGTCGAACTCCGTAATATCGGGATGCTCGACTGCCTACATAAATATAAAATAAACTGTTTATATTTAAAGTTATATAAAATATTTAAAAAATATACTTACCAGATGCTCTCTATGCGAACTGAATGTACGACTACCAGCTCGATGTGTCACCTCCTGTCTCCCCCGGTTCTGTCGTCCCACTGAAGATCTCCTCTGAAATCCACCACCCAACCATTGTAAACATAATTCATCCCAAACGTGAGATGAAATATACTCTAGTCAGTGGGCTCTACACGACTCATCAAATTCTGTCACTCCTGCTTTCTTAATGGTTGTCCTTCTCAAATTATGCAAAAACTGACGGAAACGGTCGCGCATAGAAACCTGCCATGCCGCGTGGATAGCGTCGCGCATGCTATCATCGATAGGATACCATAAACCCTACAAATAATTTATAATATCAAGTTATTAATAAAATAAATATTATTTATTTACGTACCAGCCAATGATGGAACATGTCGCGTCACACATAAACGAGAATTTGTTCTCATGTGATCCATGGCTGAGAAAAATAATTGCGCAAGATAGCGCTCCCCTGTCCAATAGCTACATGTTAAAAACTATGAAAAAGGAATAAATAATCAAACAATTAGTATATATATATAACTAAATTAATAAAAGCTAACTAAAATATATAGGTTACCATACCTCCATGTGTTTGGATCGAAACCAAGATGTGGACGTCACTCGGGGATAGGGTCAGGAATCATCAGTCATGCAAGACCGCGCCCCCTCCATGTACCCCCTGAACCGCCAGTAGGTTGAGGGTCAGATGATCCAAAATCTCTCTCATCCAACGGTAGGTCAACCTCCCGCAACTCGCGATATAGATCAGGGTCCATCTGAAACACAAAATGATTGTTGTTAGCAGATAGTTGAAAATAACTATTATATATAGATATATATTAGTTATGATTATAAACAACATTTAACTGTGTCAATGTTCATCTTCATCCTCTTCTCCATAGATGTCAGTGTCAATGTCTTCATCTTCCTCCTCAGCATCATCAATATCCATATGAGTTTCAGTTTCAGCATCTCTTATCATTTCAAATTCATTTGTAACATCATTAACATCTTCATCACCATCGATCCTTAATTGTGGGGTGTCATCATCGATATTCACGTCTCTTTGTGAATCAGATGGATTTTGAGCAATCTCTTGAAAATTTTCAATTCCTTCCACTTCAGCGGAACCACATTCAGTTTGAGTAAATTGATTTTCCTGAGATTTCATTTTTATTATGCTCCACCAATCGCTCAAGTCTCTTGAAGTAGAATAGTACTTTGCATAATAAATTTGATGTGTCTGTTGAGCCAGTAAAAATGGTTCATTTACTATAAGAAGACTTTTATATTTAATATCGATGATTTCATGAGTCGGATGAACATGCAAGCCTCTCTCAGTATCCAGCCATCGACATTTAAAAATTGTTGTGTAATTCTGTCCTAGATAACACAGCTCAATAATTTCATCCAAAATACCATAAAAGTCAACTTCACTTTCTCTATGATGTGATCCTCTCAAGAAAACTCCATTTTTCATTGTTTTTTTTTGATTCCCCGTATGCATGTGTATGAAATCGAAAACCATTCACCACATATGCATTATAAGATTTAACCATTTTGGATGGTAGGTTACTCAATATACACAATCGCTTATCAATTTTATCAGCATATTGAGACACATGAAAATTTTGTAAAATAATTATCAATATAATAAATAATAAACGTAATTGATATTAAACCATCAATAATTTATGTTACCAGTTTTTGAAACCATTGAGAAATTTTTTTTTTGTCTGCGTTCTTCAAGAGAAGTTGTTGTAATTTGTGGAAGTTGTTTCTTGATATGATTATCATATAACCTATAAATAAAATAAGTTTAAATATTGTAACATAAATTATAGAATAAGTGATAAAAGCACTCACAGGACAAATGATGTCATTTTTTCACAGTTGAGCAGAACATATGTATGAGCTCTGTGATGTTCATCATTTGAAAGCCATCGTTTATGAACTCCACTGAAACCAAGATTTGGCTTATTAAAAACTGTTAATTGATTGTCCATTTCATCATTAATATTCCCCTCATTTCGTCCCATGTGATTGTGTTTTGAGGGATATTGAGATTCAAAATAATGAGAGCAGAAAAAAGCAATTTCTTCTTGAAAATAAGCTTCAACAATTGAGCCTTCAACTAATGCTTTGTTACGTACTTTTTTCTTCAATTTCTGCATGCATCTCTCGAATGGGTACATCCATCGAAACTGTACTGGGCCTCCACATTTAGCTTCATGTGGAAAATATAATATCAGATGTTCCATTGAGTCAAAGAAAGTCGGCGGAAAGATTTTTTCCAGTTTACATATAATTACAACAACATCTTATTCCAGTTTTCTTAGCGCATCGTAGTCTGTTGTCGCTGCACAAATGTCTTGAAAAAAATATGATATGTCTGTTATCGAATCTCAAATCATAGAATTCAACAAACCTCTGAATCCAATCGGCATTAGTCTTTCCATTATAACATGACAACCATGACTTTTTAATCCAATAATATAACCATTCTTAACACATCTTCCCAAATTGGAATCATAGTCATCTGAAAGTCTCAAATCTCCAATACACTGACAAAATAATAAGCAAATCTTTTTGGACAGTGTATAAGCTGCTTTTGGCTTCATTAACCTCTGTGATCTGACATTTTCAAATAGTTCAAGTTCCAGTCGCCTACAAATTTGGGCAAGATCTAATCGTGCATTTACAGTATCTTTGGTCTTACCTAGTGTATCCAAAACTGTATGAAATAAATTATCAAAACAGTTCTTCTCAGTATGCATAACATCCAACATGTGGAAAACCAACAAATCAGACCAATACGGAAGATCCCAAAAAATGCTCTGTTTTATCCAATTATGTTCTTTCCCAAAGCCATGAATTTTCTGTTGGTTTACTGTTGGTCCAAATGTGATGGGAGGTAATGAAAATACAACTGATTTTAACTCTGTACCTGAGATCATCTTTAGAGGTTCATCCCTTTCAATTGTACCTTTTCTGAAATGAGATTTGTTCCTCCAAAAAGGATGATCGGTTGGAAGAAATCTACGGTGACAATAAAAATAGAAAGGTTGTTTTCCATTAACGAACATAAAGGCTTTATTGTCTTTCATACAGTAAGTACATGATTTTAGACCATGTGTACTCCAACTAGATAACATGTCATATGCCAGAAAGTCACTAATCATCCACATCAATAGAGCTTTTAATATGAAATTTTGTTTCGCAGCAACATCATATGTATTAACACCATCACTCCACAATTCATTTAACTCATCAATCAATGGTTTCAAATAAACATCAATATTCTTTTTCGGATGTTCTGGGATTAATAGATTCAAAAAGATATAAGGCTCCTTCATCAATATCCATGGAGGCAAATTGTACAGAGTTATAAAGACAGGCCAACATGAATACTGATTACCATAAGAACCAAACGGACAGAAACCGTCAGTAGAAAGACTCAATCGCACGTTTCGGGCTTCTATAGAAAAAGACGGATGAGATGATCAAAATATTTCCATGAATCACCATCAGATGTATGATTCAAGCTTTTATCAGTTGAAATCTTGGTTTTGTGACATGACATCATTAACGTTGTGTTCTGAGATATAAATAAACGCCACAACCTGGGTATAAGGGGGAAATATCTCAACTGTTTTACTGGAATCGATCGAGACTTCCCTGGTTGAGCTTCTTTATACCTCGATTGTCCACATGTGGGACAACTATCCAATGACTCATTTTCACCAGAATATAAGATGAAATCATTTGGACATGCATGAATCTTCCGATAATTAAGGCCCAGATTACGAACCAGCCTCTTGCTCTCATAGTAATTTGCAGGCAACACATTTCCTTCAGGTAACGGTGTTTTAACCAAATAAAATATCTAATTAAAATAGTTGTTAGACATTTCATTATCTGATTTAATAGCCATAAATTTTTCAACCACTTCTAATTTTCTTATCTTGCAACCAGGATATAATGCATCATCAGCAGACTTCAACAACTCATAAAATTCAAATGGTGCCAACTCATGAGTTAAATCAATATCGTCGTGAGTTTCAGTTTGTTGCACAGATGGACCTGCAACATCATGTACTAAATTTTGAAACCGTGATGGATCCGGAATCAAGTTATTATGATCTTATCTAGAACTGAATTCACCGTGTTGATACCAAAAAACATAATCTGGTTGAAAACCAAACCGCAAGAGATGTCCTTCAACCTTGTCAAATGTGTCAAACGTTCTCAGAGCACATTTTTTAGAAGGACACTTAATTGTGTCTTCTGAAACATATTCTAGTTTTGATGATGAAAATGCTAAGAAAGCTTCAACACCCTCAATATATACAGGATTTAAACCAGAACCATTTGAATTTATGCGCTGATTTATCCAAGCGTGATCATCTAATAATGACTGATGTCGACTTCCTTGTTTCATATTTTTCTACATAAAATATAAAATCATCACTGTTTTTGAATAATTTGAAATTATAAAAATACTATCTGAAAAAAGAAGATAAATAATTACTACTAATTATTAATAATTACCATTAATTAAAGGCAACACAATTTCCAGGGGATTGACAGCTACTCTTTTGTCCGACGCCTCATTTACTTGCATCTTTCTCACACTGAAATCACAATGAAGAATCTGGTCTGAGGTACGCATATTCATTCTCGTATGCACGATAATGAATATACGTATCTTCAACCAGATTCTTTATTGTGATTTTAGTGTGAGAAGAGATGCAAGTAAATGAGCCGTCGGACAAAAGAGCCCCCTTTTCGTCGATGAATCGTCTTCTTCCAACTGTCACCGCCTGAAAACATTATAAAAATATGATCCTACGAATGCATATCCAATCTCGTGTATACGAGATTGAATATGCCTATGTAGCATCACATTTTTCATATTGTTTTGAGTCGGTGAGAGTTGAAAGGAGAAAATTCATCGAGCAAAAGGAGTGTCGTCAATCCACTAAAAATTGTGTCAGGTTCTTGGAATTTATTAAAATTTATTAAAATTTCTTTCTAACTGTTCCTAACTAATTATTACTATTTATTACTATGTATTGCTAATTATTACTAATTTAGCAATACTTATAAATACTTAGAAAAATGAAAACCGCTTGCATAATGAAAGAAAATTTGGAAATTATCATTGTGGAGATAATTACAAATTTTCCCTTCATAATCCAAGCAGTTTTCATTCACTAATTATTACTAATAAAAAAAATATATTATCAATATTTATGAAAAAATAATATTAATATTATTAAAATAATAAAAATTTTATAAAATATTAAAATTATAAATATTCGCAATAGACTTTTCTCTATTCTTAACATGTTCAAATCTCAACGGGTCGCCAATTGTCAGGTCATGCGCAATAAAAAGTTTATGTCAGCCATGTCCAATGTAAACTCTATGATTTTCCTTGCATGGTTGATCACCTCGCAAGTAGTGTTGCAATAGGACGACCAAATTAATGTCATTCTCGTCTCTAAGAATCATCTCTCTCCCTTTACATAGACCATTCTTCCTTAAAAATTTGAGGGGACATCAATATCTTTCCCTTAAATTTTCAAGGAAAAATGGTCTATGTAAAGGGTCATGTGAGATAATTCTTATAGATGAGAAGGTCATGACTTGGGTTGTCCTATTGCAACGCTACTTGCAAGGTGATCAACCAAGCAAGGACAATTATTCCTAATTATTCCTAATTATTAAGTTTGTGTCAGCCATGTCCAATGTAAACTCTATAATTGTCCTTGCATGGTTGATCACCTCACAAGTAGTGTTGCAATAGGACGACCAAAGTAATGTCGTTCTCATCTCTAAGAATCATCTCGCTCCCTTTACATAGATCATTCTTCCTTAAAAATTTGAGGGGACATCAGTATCTTTCCCTTAATTTTTCAAGGAAGAATGGTCTATGTAAAGGGTCATGTGAGATAATTCTTATAGATGAGAAGGGCATGACTTGAGTTGTCCTATTGCAACGCTACTTGCAAGGTGATCAATCAAGTAAGGACAATTATTCCTAATTATTAAGTTTGTGTCAGCCATGTCCAATGTAAACTCTATAATTGTCCTTGCATGGTTGATCACCTCGCAAGTAATGTTGCAATAGGACGACCAAAGTAATGTCGTTCTCGTCTCTAAGAATCATCTCGCTCCCTTTACATAGATCATTCTTCCTTAAAAATTTGAGGGGATATCAGTATATTTCCCTTAAATTTTCAAGGAAGAATGGTCTATGTAAATGGTCATGTGAGATAATTCTTATAGATGAGAAGGGCATGACTTGAGTTTTCCTATTGCAATGCTACTTGCAAGGTGATCAACCAAGCAAGAACAATTATTACTAATTATTACTAATTATTACTAATTATTACTAATTATTACTAATTATTACTAATTATTACTAATTATTGCTAATTATTGCTAATTATTGCTAATTATTGCTAATTATTGCTAATTATTGCTAATTATTACTAATTATTGCTAATTATTCCTAATTATTGCTAATTATTCCTAATTATTCCTAATTATTCCTAATTATTCCTAATTATTCCTAATTATTCCTAATTATTCCTAATTATTCCTAATTATTCCTAATTATTCCTAATTATTACTAATTATTCCTAATTATTACTAATTATTTCTAATTATTACTAATTATTACTAATTATTCCTAATTATTACTAATTTTTCCTAATTTTTACTAATTATTGCTAATTATTGCTAATTATTCCTAATTATTGCTAATTATTCCTAATTATTCCTAATTATTCCTAATTATTCCTAATTATTCCTAATTATTACTAATTATTTCTAATTATTCCTAATTATTCTCAATTATTACTAATTATTCCTAATTATTCCTAATTATTCCTAATTATTCCTAATTATTGCTAATTATTGCTAATTCTTGCTAATTTTTGCTAATTGTTCCTAATTATTCCTAATTATTCCTAATTATTCCTAATTATTCCGAATTATTCCTAATTATTCCGAATTATTTCTAATTATTCCTAATTATAACTAATTATTCCTAATTATTCCTAATTATTCCGAATTATTCCGAATTATTCCTAATTATTCCTAATTATTCCTAATTATTCCTAATTATTCCTGATTATTTCTAATTATAACTAATTACTCCTAATTATTCCTAATTATTCCTAATTATTCCTAATTATTCCTAATTGTAACTAATTATTCCTAATTGTAACTAATTATTCCTAATTATTCCTAATTATTCCTAATTATTCCTAATTATTCATAATTATTCCTAATTATTCCTAATTGTTCCTAATTATTCTTAATTATTCTTAATTATTCCTAATTATTCCTAATTATTCCTAATTATTCCTAATTATTCCTAATTATAGCTAATTATTTCTAATTATAGCTAATTATAGAATTATAGCTAATTATAGCTAATTATTGCTAATTACCTCTGATTATTGCTAATTACCACTAATTATTGCTAATTACCCCTAATTATTGCTAATTACCCATAATTATCCCTAATTATATCTAATTATGACTAAATTCTGCTAATTATCTATAATAATCTTTAATTATTGCAAGTTAACACTAATTATTTATAATTATCACTAACAGTATCAATTTCTTACTAAAAATAAATATAAATAAAAATCATTTTAAATCTAATTTAATTACAATTAATAAACAATAATTAAAATTAATATCAAAAAATAAAATACATATAAAAAAATAAAATATAAATACCTTAAACTTTGATATTTTGAAGGTATTGACGTCTTCCAATTGCTCTCGTATAAAAAATTTCAACTAAAAGAAATCTTTTCCACAAAACTGGAGAATGCAGAGAGGAGAGGAAGATCTGAGTGGTTTGGAAAAAAAAAACGGGTGGGGGTATATATAGGTTAGATTAGTTGCGACAAGGTTATTTGCGACGGGAAACCCGTCGCAAATGTTGGTATTTGCGACGAGCCCCGTCGCAAATACTCTTGTCCGCATTAATTACGGTTGACGGTTAAAAAGAGTATTTGCGATGGGTCCCGTCGCAAATACACACCTGCCGACATACTATTTTGTGACGAGCGGATTTGCCCGTCGCAAATAGTATTTACCGCCGCCGGGCTTTTGCGACGGGGGGTGCGTCCCCGTCGCAAATACCCTGCTCGCGTTTTGGCGCGCAAACCGCGTCAAACCTATTGCGACGGGTCGCCTATTCCCGTCACAATTAACCTACTATTTGCGACGGGAAGAGACTCCCGTCGCAAATACGTATTTCGTCGGACCTTTTGCGACGGTATAAATTCCCGTCGCAATTGGCCTGTCGCAAATAACCAATTTTCCCATAGTGATCCTTTAACCAAAGGTTTTAGCAAAACATGGATAGAGGGGGATCCTTCTAGAGTGTCGAGAGATTTGTGTGATTCGTGGATACCCCCCTGGGAGGGAGGAACCCGTCGGTTGCTCATCAGTGTTCTACATCAAACCTGTGTGGTTGAGATCAGATCAACTAGTGCAAAGTACACCATTTTTTTCGTTTAATTATTAATTCCAAAAAATAAATATTGATTCTTGGTTATTTGGGTTTTGGTGTTGCTATTCCACTGTGTTTTAGATGACAATTATCCCCATGAAACCCTTCAGTATGACCACCTTGAGTATAGTGTCTGCCTCAGCTTTGACCACGTCGATTGTTTCCACGACCACGGTTATGAGTAGTTGAGATTCATGGTTTCTCATCATGAGTTTGTTGTTTTGTCTTGTGCAAAAAAGACAAAAGAGCAATTCAAAACATTTAATAAAACCTTTCACTTCAGACAATGGAGTTTAGCTAGCTAGTTGAGATTCATGGTTTCTCATCATGAGTTTGTTGTTTTGTCTTGTGCAAAAAAGACAAAAGAGTAATTCAAAACATTTAATAAAACCTTTCTCATGATATCATTGTCTCAAAATAGCATTTGAGACATGAAAAGTAAATAACACCTTCTAACATATCGATGCTGATAATATATTGTTCACACAATTTTAATTATGGTGGTATTTTAAATATTTTGGAGTTATACTTACCAATTTAAAAACTTGGAATCAAAGGTGACTTTTTTCGTATTGTGCTCTTAGTAATATCACGAGCCTCGAGCGGTCATACTGTTTTTTGAGGTTTTGCAACAACACTAGAGGATCATTCGCTGCCAGGTACCAAATCTTCATATCCTCACCGGAGCAATGACGCAGGAAAACCAAAGCTTTGACATGGCCCTATGTTGAGGTGTTGCTATTCCCCTTGACTGTCTCACCAACGCCACACATCAAGTTGCATCTGCAAAATGCGTTGAGATTAGAACCTCGTTTGTGATCATGAATGAATCGCGATGTCAAATGAAGACGAGGATGATGATGAACAAATACGATTACCCAATCACAAAAAACGATACAAGTTATATGAAAACAATCAATAGCAAAACCAATATAACCCAAAAAAATTATTTCACTGTCATGTCAATGTACACATAAACAAATGCATATACAATCAATAATGTGAATTAATCATTGTCATCTAATAAAGATTCAGCGACCACGATCAATACATAAATATATATTTTTAGAGTCATTGAATCCAAAATTTTCATTTTTTTTTTTGAAAAAGTTGCCTTGCCTGGACTGCTGTTGGTGGCGCCTGTTGTTTCTCCGTTTTATCACTGAAGCCTTCCCGAATCGCGCTCCACTTCGTCCTCCCCGGTTGTTCGTCCCTCTTCTCTCGTGGTCTAATCTGGTTCGTGGCCATGGATCAACCCATCGCGAGCCCCAGGGCTTTCCCCCCACTATCACGACAGGGTTTCGCTGGCATCATCTCCAAAATTCGGCTGGAGAACTTCATGTGTCACAGCAGCTTAGTGATTGAGCTGGGCGAGTATGTTAATTTCATCACTGGACAGAACGGAAGTAACTCCCTAACTCTGCCCAAGGAGTATTATAATCATAATCAACATGCCGGCTCCATCCGTTCCCTCTTTTTTGATACTTTTAAGGAACGTGTCATATAGACCCATTATCTCCCTTCACCGGTTTACTTTGTTATATATTTTTTAATTTTCAGAGCGGAAAGAACCCTGAAATGTTTCACTCTCTGATGAAAGAGAAAACGCTAAATTGGAATGACTCTATAAAATAGGTTGCTAAAATGCATCCCAGCGCCTTAGGGTTTCGGTCATTTTGGTTGATGTTTGTAGGTGGGAAGAGTGCAATATTAACAGCTTTGTGCGTTGCTTTTGGTTGCCGTGCTCGAGATACCAACAGAGCATCGTCTTTGAAGGATTTTATCAAGACCGGTTGCAGGTTTGTCCTTTTAAATGCGTTCTGTAAATGTTGGATCTTTATGAGAACGTATTGATTACCGAACAAGAAATCCTGACTCCAAGTTGCTGCACTAAATAGTAAAGTGTTCTGTGGCATAGGGCTGTGTCAGGGGTGCTCCTCTCCACGCACAGTTATCAATTTAAATTTTTGGCAAGTGAACTTAATGACCCTACATGAGTAGTTCCTGTAAGATTAATCTGTGTTTTTTCATGCGTGGTCACTAACGCTTTCTGTTGATCTCTGACTAGATCAATCCTTGAATGCGAAGAGTATGGGGATGATTATATTTTTTTATTGCTTCCACATAATAAAAGTCATCGAACTTTTTTTATCTGTTGTTATTTTCAGGGAGCTAGGGTGGGGTGGGGTGGGGTGTGGATTTTGCAAGGGAACTTTTATTATTTGTTGTTATTGTTAGGGGGTGGGGTGTGAATTTTGAGAAATATATCATTCCATCCATCCAAAGTTAGGAAAATTATATTAAAAGAAACAAAATCCCGCCAAAGTCAGGGCAGTCTAAAATAATCCAAACCGAGGGCATCAACCTGAACCAGATTAACACACTCTGCAGGAAGAGAACCCAAAATAGTAAAGATGGTACACGGATTATCCTGGTTACCTCTGGATGCTAGAAAGTCCGCGACTTTGTTGCCTTCGCGCCATGTATGAAGCTTGTGGACTCGACTTGTAATGAGATTTTTGCATCTTCGGATCTGGTAGGCAATGGACCAGGGTGTGGCGCTTTTTTCTTGGAGAGAATTGAGGATAATAGCAGAGTCCGTTTCAATATCGGCCAAAATAATGTTGAGGGAATGACATATGTCCAGCCCGTTTTGCATGGCCCGAGCCTTTGCAGTGAGAGAGTCGCCACCACGACCGTAAAATTCGAGAGGCAAAATTCACATCCCACCAGTTTACTTTGATATATATTTTTTCAATTTTTAGTCATTAATTCGTGTTTTTTCATGTGTTCACCAATGCTTTTTGTTGATCTCCGATTAGATTAATCCTTGAATGCGAAGAGCTTGGGGATGGTTATTTAACCACTATTTTTTTTACTGATTCCACATAATAAAAGGCATGGAGCTTTTTTATTTGTTATTTTCAGGGAGGCGGGGTAGGGTGGGATGTGAATTTTGTGAGGGAACTTTTATTATTTGTTGTTATTTTTAGGGGGCGGGGTGGGGCAGGGTGTGAATTTTGAGAAATATATTGTAGAATGGTAAAAGAGAGGTGAGCCCAAAACCAAAGGTTTCTCTCTAAGGACGACCTTGAGGTTATTTTATAATGAATACTAAAGACCACATCAGACCACAAGTTCGATGTGAGACGCATACTTCAACACCCCTCCTCAAGCTAGGTGCACCTAGCTTGGATATATAAAGAAATAAACCAAAGTAAAGAAAACAAAGCAATCAACAAACATTGAAGACACTCCCTCTCGAGATAAAAATGATGGATGACTGAAGATTGCGACTCCCCCTCAGTGGCGTGACAAGTTGTTGAGGCACAACAGATGAACCGCGCAGGCGGGGCCGGTCGATGGATCGCTGGGAAAGCCGCACTGGCGTGCTGGTCGACGAGGTGCCGGGAAAGCCGCACTGGTGGGGCTGGTCGACGGAGCGTCGGGGAAGCCGCACTGCCGGGGCCGAATGATGGTGCGTCGGGAAAGCTGGGGTGGAGAGGGTCGCTGCCAGCGAGCTGCGGGTGGAGGGAGACCTGGCCGGTGCGCAGAGGGCCGTCGCAGAGGGTCGATGGGAGGGAGAATAAGGCGCACATAGGAGGGGATCAGTGAGCAGGGGAGGCAACGCTCCAGATCTGGAGGAGGGGAGCCGATCGTTGGGGGAATGGCCGCCGGGAGGGAGAGCAGCTGCGGTGGAGCCTACCCACACAACTTGAAAGGGGGCCGCTTGGTGGGACCGCTCGTGGCGGGGTGGAGGCTGCTTGCGACGGGAGGGGTGAGCGTCGAGAGTGTGTTGCGACAGGCGGGGCCAAGTGCGGTCGCGGGTGGGCGACGACCACGGAGGAGCCTGCGGTGAACGGGATCCGGCCAGATCCGGCCGGATCTGAGAGAGGTGAGATCGCCGGAGGCTGACGCGCGCAGGGAGAGGGGCCGCCTGGAGTCCGTCGCGCACACAGGGAGGCAACGCGCTGGAGAAGCCCTCGCACGAGAGGGGCTGTCGCACCGGGAGGGAGGAACGGCGTCAGAGGGTCGGGGGCGAAGTGCGCGCTGGCGACGGGAAGGCGCCGCTAGGGGGAAGGCGCTCGCGACGGAAGGAGGCCCCGCAGAGTGGCGGAGCGAAGGTCGCGCTCGCGAGGAGCCGTGGACGGGAGGGGGTGGCGGTGCCGTGAAGGTGGCCAATGGCCTGGGGCCGCCGCCCCCAACCTCGCCGCTAGAAAACCTAGGGCAAGAGAAAAAAAGAGGTAGGGTTCGGGTTGAATTAAACCTCCTCTGATACCATGTAGAATGATAAAAGAGAGGCGAACCCAAAGCCCAAAGTTTCTCTCTAAGGGAGACCTTGAAGTTATTTTATAATGAATATTAAAGATTACATCAGACCACAAGTCCGATGTGGGACGTACATATATCATTAAAATTATACTTATTAGGGGGTATTTAAGCAATTAACATTCAAGAGGCAAAATTTTAGGAGTTCTTAGGCGTGGGCGTGGGGCGTGCTCATTATTCTCTTATGCATATTCTTTACCTAATCAATAAAAACTAATTTAAATTTGATTTTCTCCCTTGAAAATCCACGAGGAACAAGATTCATTTTAATCTTAGGAAATATTTGCCATGAAATCATTTATCTTGCACAAATCTTGGAATTGTGTATCACTTCAAACTGAACAACAATGCTGGCATCAAGCAACCCCAATGCTTATGATGTTCTGAAATATAACCCTGTGTTTTTGATATTCTAGACAAGGATGCTGCCTAATGATTTCACTTCACTGAAGTATATCAATATCTGTAGTCGCACCCGTTTGTTGCTTATCTCCTTTAACATATTTTGTATTTTTTTATTTCATTCTGTGCTAATGTCATTTCTATTCTTCAAATATATTTTGCGGCTTGACAACAATAATAACTACCGCTGCCACCACCCCTGCTGTATTTGTGGTTATGTCTGTATTTAAAATATATAATCTTTCAAGCCGGATTTTCCTGTTCAAATTTGAAGACAAGCTGATTAAACTTGGATTTTATAAGGCATATTGTGTGGATATTTTCCATTATAGTGCATGTTCATTGAGTTGCGTATTGTCAATGTTGCATAGATTTCAACCTTTTTATTTTCATAATGTTTCTGGGGCCGGACTTCCTATTTTGGTCTTGTTTTTGCTTACTGAACACTGAATTTTATAATCTCCGTACCTTTGAATTCAATATTTTTTAGATATTAATTTTCTTTTTTTGGTAGCTATGCTGTGGTTCATGTGGAAATTAAAAATCAAGGGGAAGATGCTTTTAAGCCAGAAATATATGGCAATGCTATAATTCTTGAACGCAGGATTTCTGATTCTTCCAGCTCTACTGTCTTGAAGAATGATCAAGGTGTGTGCCTTTATTGATTATATATATATTTTATTTAAGGCCTTTGTATTGGAATGTTTGAATTGTCATGCGAGGCATTTTTTTCTTTAATACCATCTTAATTTTGGTGCAAGTGTGACAGAACGTCTTAATTTTGATCGCCATTAGCAAGTTGGCCTAAGTTCTTCGTAGTAACAAGGCTTCTGTTTCTGTTGATTGAGAAAATGAGAGGAACCCAAACCCCCAAGATACTCTCTAAAGGAGCCCTTGGGGTGTATTTATAATGAATATTAAAAACCACACCGGACCTCAAGTCTGATGTGGGATGCAGACTCCAACACTCCCCCTCAAGCTAGGTGTACCTAGCTTGGACACATAATGAAAAGAAAGCAACAAAACAGAGACTAACACTCCCCCTCAAGCTGGACATACCCAGCTTGATGACAAAATACACGACAAAAACAGAAGAAACGAAAATAAGAAAAAATGTTGTTGATGCTGCTCCCCTTCAAGATGGTAATGTGATGCCGCTGAAAAAGGATGGGTCGTCGCCGGAAAAGTGCGGGGCCGGACATCAGAGCGCCGGGAAGTCCACACTGGCGGGTCGGTCGTCAGAGCGTCTGGAAACCGGCTGCTGGAGGAGCCGACAAGGCTGGAAACCGGTTGCTGGAGGAGCCGGCAGGGATGGCGGCCGACTGTTGAAGGGAGGCCGTCGGGCAGAGAGGCGGGCTGGACAGAACCGAAAACTGCAGGAGAGGCGCAGGGAGATGCCGACAGGGGGAGATCCGCCGGAGGGACCGGAGAGCCGAAACTTGAAGCGGGGCAGCCGCAGGGAGAAACTGGAGCCGGCTGCCTGCCGGAAGAGGAGCGCACGAGGAGGCCGGCGAGGGAGGAGGACACCGGGAGGCGGCGCTGGAAGCCGGAGGAGGCCGCCGGTGTGGAGGGGCCGACAAGGTGGAGGCCGGTTGCGGGAGGCCGGCTGTCGGAGGCGCCGACAGGAAAGGAGGCCGCCAGGAAGGGATGGTCGGTAGGGGGGGGCGCCGGGCAGGAGAAGCGGCCAGAAAAAAAAAGAGCCGCTGGAGAGTCGCTTGCGGGAGAAACGCCAGAAAAATAAAGAGGGGCCGTCGGATCTGGACGCCGGAGAGCAGCAGGTGAGGGCCGCCGGGAGTTGCGCCTGGAACCGCCTTCGGGAAGAAGGCGTCGACGGGATGTGCGGGAGTCGCGGGTTGTAGGAGCGCCGCCGGGGGGCACGGCCGGAAAAACGCAGGAGGCGGGCGCCGCTGGAGAAGCAGAAGCGCCGGGAGGAGGAGCAACCGCCGGGAAACCGCACAGGGAGGCGGGTGCCGCTGGAGGAGCGCGCAGGGACGGTGCGAAGCCGACGGGCGAGGTCCTGCGCAGGAGAGGGGTGACGCAGGGTTGTTGCCGGCGGTGGAAGCCGTCGAACGGGAGGCCGCGTGTCACAGGAGGCCGACGCAAGGGATGCGGGGCTTGAAGCCGAGTCGCGCCGCGGGAGGGAGGCAGGATCCGCGACAGGAAGCCGGAGGGAGGCGGGGCCGGTTGTCGCAAGGAGGCGAAGCCGGGAAGCCGCAGGAGGAGGGGACGTCGTCAACGGAGCAGCGGAGCAGTGCCGGACGACGGGAAGCCGCGGGACGGAGGGAAGCCGGGAGCCGCGTCTGGCAGGAGGGCCGCCGGGAATGGCCGCAGTGAAGGAGGCGGCGGGAGGGAGTCGCCGGGAAGTGGTTGGCCGCGCGGGAGGAGGAAGCCGCCTGGCGCCGGGCCGTGCTGCGCGCACAGGAGGAAGGGCCGCGGGAGGGATGGGAGCCGCGGGGCGGAGTGAAGCCGTTTGGGAGGAGAGCCGGGCCGAGGCGGAGGGGGAAAGCCGCCGGATATGCAGCAGGCCGAGCGGCGCTCGGGAGGGAGGGGAGACCCGCCGGGGAGCCGCGCAGGCCAGAGGCTGAGGGGCGGCGACGGTAACCCTACGGGGCTTTGAGGCCGCCGCCCCCCCACGGGGGAATTACACAGAACCCTAGATGGAGAGAAAAAAAAATATGTGAGGGAGGGATCAAACCTCCTCTGATACCATGTTGATTGAGAAAATGAGAGGAATCCAAACCCCCAAGATACTCTCTAAAGGAGCCCCTTGGGGTGTATTTATAATGAATATTAAAAACCACACCGGACCTCAAGTCCGATGTGGGATGCAGACTCCAACAGTTTCCTTCCAACCTTTTGGCAGGATAGTACTGCTATTACAACGATGCTGATGAGGAATAAAAGTAGTTCACATAACAAATTGCAAATGAAAGTAAATAACTTTTTGATTGTTTTGTTGTCCAGCTCCTTTGTCCCTGTCTCAGCTTGATGAGGTTCTAGATCAAGGCTTTGCTTCTGTTGTTATCTTCACCTAGCTTGCATTATCTTCTGATATTTCCAAGTGAATTTAGAAGGCGAAAACTTATTTGATAATTATAGACTTTGTTTAAAAACTGTTACAAATGGTTTACACTACCTTTTGCAATTGAGGTCTCACAAATTCCTTTCATTATATGGGCATTTGTGGGCGTCCCTTTTTCAATTCTCCAGGCTCAACTTTATGCTAAATTTTGTGGGGAGACTTAGGTATACCATAATTTTGTAATTGGGGTCTAGTTGATTGCTTTCTTGTGCTTTCGAAAAGGTAAAATGAATCAAGTTTTGTGTTCATGTGCTTCGGTTGTCAGGAACAACATTTTTTTAAAAGGTGACCGATCTTACTCGCTTTAATTTGGGGTAGAGCAAATATATTTTCTTTTTCTTTTATGTGGTTCTTTGATGAATGTGTTGATTGGATGGCCTTACAGGTATTCAAGGGGATTGTACAGCTTTTTGTATTGCAACCTCTTGTTTTTGCTTTTTCTTAGCATGAGTTTTCATTTCCCCTTCTTACATCCTTTCCTCTTGTCTTAATAAATGCTTTCTTTGCTTTCCAGGAAGAAAAAACAGTTTATAATGGTCTCACTTGGTTTTAACTTGGCAGGATATTTAAGATAAATTATGAAACTTCAAAAAAAAAAAAAAAGACTGATAATAAACTTTTAATTTGTCAATTTTCCATTTCTTGTCCTCCCGTAGCATTTTTTTTAACTCTTTTTATATCAAGGTTAAACTAGGATCTCACTGAAATGTAATCCCGAACCTTGTATAATGACGTTCATGTCTGCCTTCAGATTTTTATGTCGTCTTGACTTTGTAAGCAACATGATTTGGATGAAGTAGTTTGCAAATATTAGAAACTCAATTTCCATCACTGGTATTAATTATTTTTGAATTTAATGTTCATCTAGCGACATGATGAAGCTGTCAGTGTGATCGTACTGCAGAATTTTTTTTATGCATACTAGTTTTATTGACCGCGACACTAGTTGCCACTTTTGTGCTCTATACATTTATCCCATTAATTTTGATCTTTTAGTATTTTTTTGATGTAGGAGTTATGTTTATGTGACATGATGATTAAATTTTAATTTTATAAATATTTACTTTTTAGGTATTACAGTGTGAATTTGCAGGTTTAGTTCTGTGTGCTTTCATTTTTCTAATCAATATATACATATTTTGAATGTTTTAGGTTGTGGTACTTTTGTTAGACATTTTGTATTCTCTTAATCCTTGTTTTATGTGGGGTATTCGATAGGTAAAAAGGTTGCTAGTCGAAAAGATGATCTTAAAGAACTAGTAGATCACTTTAATGTAAGTGGTCTTCTATGTACTCTTTGCTGCTTGAAAATTGTGCGCAAGCTGTTATTTTAGTTTCTTTTGCTTGCTTATCATTCTTTTAATTTCTTGAGCCACTCTGAAGCGATTGAATTATAAGGCTATAATTTAGTGGTTATTGGTGATACCATGTCTGCTTGATGCAGTTTAAACATGACATTACCATGGATGCAATTTGGCTACGCTAGTTGACCGGTAACCCTTCAGATAGTTTTCAACACCAAATTCTTGGTTTGTGACATGAGTTATTGTTAATCGGCCCTGGTGAAATTAAGTAACTGTTGTTGGTCTAGATTTGACCTCCCATGGTGATACTCAATATGTAGTATAATCAAGAATTGAAAAACCGTAACTCTCTAAACCTGTTGTTGACACAGAGCGCAATTATCCCTTATTCTTAATCATTTGACTGTGGTCTAGTTTTTGCTAGAGTTGCCACATGCTATCGAGTTATATGGGCATTGTTTGGTCATGTTGTTGCTGAAGGGTGATAATCTAATAGATATGGCAAGCATGATGCCGAGTGAATGCATGGGTCACTTTATGCAAGATCTGATTTATTGTTGTGTGAAAATATAATGGGTACCGGATTTTTCTGTTCTCCACAATCATAACTAACATTTGCAGGATATGAGGCTATGCTCTTCTTTGTTTATGTAACTAGGTTTTCCTGATCCATCAACATTCATCCTGCTAGTTGAAACGATTCCAAAATGATTCACACTATTCAAGTGCACTGGAATAATTGAAAAATTCAGTTGTTTATTGAAATGGTGGAAAGTACTCATTTCTTAATCCAGTGGTAAAATTGACATTGGCAGAGTTTTAGAGGGCACCTTCAGTAAAAATTCTGTATCCAAAGGGGCTTCTAAGCTATTAGGGTTTGAATTCTTATTTCAAACCCCACCTAAGTCAAAGTTGAAATCAAAGTCACCTACATTAGGGTTAGAGCTGCATTGGAATTAGGGTGCTTTGGAATGCAATAGAGTTGCTCAAATTGCACATTTGGAACGCCGATGCCATTTTTTGGTTGGATTTGAAGTTTTTTTGATTAATCATCACTTTTACCTGGATCAATCTAGAAATTTTTTTTAGAGTAAATGAGGCAACAACCTTATGAGTTTCTTATGTCATGTAGTTTGAACAAAGAAGGAAATGTATGAAAATATATATATTGAGGAAAATACCCCTTTAGGTCCTCATACAAACATTCAGAGAGACACCTTGGCTCCTTGTGTGAGGAAATTTTAATCAACCCACATACTAGATCCACTTGTATATGCAATGCATAATTTTTATCATGCCTACACCGTCAAACATTTAATCTTTTCTCCTTTCCCAGAAGTAGCAATTCAACTGAATTCTTATGTCATGGATATCCTTAATTTTAGTGCTGTAGTCCACATATTTATCATTTTTAATAGTTTCTGGATTTAGATTTTACTATTCAAAGCTTTTTCTACTTATGATTTAGATTTTCTTAAGCAGATTGATGTTGAGAACCCATGTGTTGTAATGAGTCAAGACAAAAGCAGAGAATTCTTGCATTCAGGAAATGCCAAGGATAAATTTAAGGTAATGAAAAATAGTCAGTAAAACTTCTTAGCATTTCTATAGTTCTTTTATTTTGTTTTTCTAAATTGCTTTTTCTTGTTGAGATGATAAACATTGCAAGATGGATATTTTTATGGGATAAGAGTTTTTATGATGCTGTTTCTGTATTCTTCCCAATGTGATATTTTTGTTTGATTAACACACGAGCTTAAAATTTTAAAATTGCATGAAGAAAACTGTTGGGTTTGGATACTGACACTGTGTTTGACAGTTCTTCTTCAAGGCAACACTTCTTCAGCAAGTTAACGAGCTGTTACTGGATATTAGGCATTACCTTTCAATAGCAAATGGGCTTCTTCAGAGGCTAGAGGATTCCATTAAACCCATACTTAAGGAACTTAATGATTTGCAAGTTAAAATAAGAAACATGGAGCACGTTGAAGAGATTTCTCTACAGGCACAACAATTGCGGAAGAAACTTGCTTGGTCATGGGTGTATGATGTTGACAGGCAACTCCAGGAGCAAAGTGTGAAGATTGAAAAGCTCAAAGATCGCATTCCTACTTGCCAGTCTAGAATTGACTCCCAATGTGTAAGTGGCAGCACATTTGCTGTGTTAAGCATCTCTTATTATAGGTTTGTTTGAGCCCTGACTATCCTATGGCATGCATGCACAATGCATGCTGACAAATGAACAATCAAGTCCTGTGTGATTCCATATAAATTGGGTGTCAGCATTTACTTATCTCATCTCTTTCACACTTCTAGTTCAGTTTAGTTGATTGGCTTAATATGCATGGATGCACAACCTTCTATTTTCCTGCTTTGTAACAATCTGCTCCGCTGTTCATCTTTGATGTATTCCTTCTTTGATCCTGTAAACTTAAATTTGGAGGCATTGATGCCTGTCTCCAAAGCTTTAATTCTTCATTGCTGTCTACTGCAGTAATATAAATCAAAATCATGTCAAATGCAAATAATATCCATCGTTGTACTTCATCTTGAATATCCATTGCTATTGCTTTCAATCATGTTACATGGAGCTCCTCTGTAACTGCTGCAAACAAGGAATAGGCTGAGCCTTAATGCAACCCTATTGCGACGGCAGAATTATTCAGCATGCATTGTCATTACCCCCGTGCTCATCTTAAGTTTCTCCATCTGGTTTTGATATTTTAAAATTATAAATAAATTTTACATGTTCCCTTTGATGAAAAAGCTAAGAAAAAAACCTTAGAAGAAGAAAAAAGACTGATGTGTATATCCAGGACTCTACTCTAATGAAAACATTTCCTAGTCCAGTGTGTAAAAATTTGGTTGATTTTGAGGAACATGATAATTGCTGTGGATCGTGTAGGTTGAAAGGTTGGATTTGATTTTCAGGCATGTAGAAGATCTTTAAAACATTCGTTGCTGGGTTTTATTGAGGATTTCTGGGTAACATGGAACGTACTCTAATGGTATTGAAAATCCACGAGAACTCTTTTCCTTTGGAGTGGATAATGTGAACTGTATGTTTGTGGTTCAGTATCCATGAGGGGTGGGAGGGATTCACTTAGGATAAATTTGAGGACATTGCCTGTGATTAACACTTCGGGAAGATGAATGTCAATGAGATTTTGAAGGTAAGATACGTCTAAATACCATTTTCACATGGCTCATATTTTGTTCCATGGGATGGTCATGGTGTTTGTATCAATTATTTTCAATTTTTATTTTTTTATTTTCTCAAGTATATTTTGCTTACTTTTAGTAGTATCATAAACTTCATGGTCATTTAGTTTATTTGCTTCCATGTCTTCAACATAATTGAACGCATACAGAATGTTACAATTTGGGTAAATAAAAAAAAAATCATATTTTGTGAACATATACAGATTTTTTTTTTGTTTGAGTGTCTTGAAAGATTATATACTTTTTTGAACACCTTTAATGTAAAAAATGATAATCAAATTCAAGATATTTGTATTATTTTTAGCAACTTTAAGGTATAAAATGTTAAGCAGTTTCAATATTTTTTTATTATAAAAAATGTAATTAGTTATAATTTGAATGACTAACTGAATATTACAATGTAATATTGAGTGGCCTAATGAAGGCATCTTTAATTCAAAAAATAATATCCTTGAACACAATAACTTTTAACACATGTGACACAACCTTGTATTGTGTCTTAAATTTGCATTAAAAAACAATTTATGTTTCTTATTCTCCCAAGAAACACTTGTAACTGTGATTCTTTTAGTTGGACAATCAACTCGGTCCATTGATGATTGATATTCTCATTTTGCCCAACCATTCATGAGTTGTGAGATGGTATATGGGAATGATATATTTTTTAAGATAGTTGGCCAAATGATCCAACTTTTTTTTTCCAAGGTTGCTATGAGATATTGAGATTAATGCTTTATTCCATAAGTTAAGATTATTTGATGTATGATCCCTAAGTTTTGGAGAGTGTATTATATGATATTAATGTAATTATGAACATCTTGGATAGATGATGGATGTTTCATTAATATATTATACATACAATTAGTATATATTTTGCTAGTGTGTGTGATGGGACCAACTCACCCTTTACTTGGAAGGTATATCCCAGGAAGGGAATATGGGCCCCACCTTCAACAAACTGAGGTGGGCCCTGCGGGGCTATTGTTAGAGATTCCCTCTAGCGGTTATAAGTAGTGGGGTGGGAAGAGAGAGGAGTGTGAGAAGTTGTTAGCTGTTATGGCCTTGGGCTTGGGCGGGAAAGAGGGAGCGACCTCTTCCTAATTGTTTTTCCCTTCTTTTTCCTTCTGTTATCTTCCTGCTGCTGTACTTCGGCTCGTTAGTAGCCATTAATAGCAAAACAGAGGTTCCCCGGGGTGCTCGTCTTCACCAACTGGTCCAACCTGCCGCTCCTTTCCCATGGACCCGTAATCTGTCTCGCTTGGAGGGCGTCGAACAACGCCTAGAGGTCCTCAACCTCAAAATCGATACGACTTTCACATCCTTATTGTCGGCCATTGCTGCGCTCTACGACCAGCTGCAGACACGCAGTGAACAAGATGATCGGGCGTGTCAGACATTAGTCCAGACCTTCGCCGATTACCAACAAAACATTTCGGCCCTGGTTTACCAATCAGAGAAGCTCCCCCAATAGCCTGAGGTACATCCTTCATCTTCCTCTGATTTATTTGCTTCCCGCGCTGTCGCGTCGCCCACCCAGGATCATCCCAGGTTGGGCACCACTGTCTCACTCACCCCTGCAAACCACCGATATGATCATTGGGTCACGAGCCGCTATGTCGACTTACCCATCTTCGATGGTTCGGATCCTCGAGGCTGGATTACAAGGGCGAAATTATTCTTCCAAATTAATCAGACACCGGAATCAGAGAAGGTTTCTTTTTCCCAGTTGAGTATGGACGGTGTGGCAGTCAAATGGTTTACCTTTTTGCATGAGGTTCGACCGGGAGTCTCGTGGTCCTCTTTCAAGAAGGAGCTCATGGAGCGTTTTAGTGGCCTCGAAATTCAAAATCTGTATGAAGAACTAGCGGACCTTCAACAACACGGGTCTGTCCAAGATTATATCGAGCATTTTGAGTATTTGGCCTCCCTTCTTCCTTGCCAACCGGAGCAACAATATGTTGGCTATTTTCTTCATGGATTATGTACGGACATACGTGATTGGGTGCGTATACACAACCCGGACACTCGCCTACAGGCTATGCGCTTAGCCTGCCATGTTGAATTAGCTGTCAGCAGGGGTGTTGGTCTCCCTTGAGGTCTTCCTTCTTGCCTACAATTTGCTCGTTTGAGCAGTTTTAGTCGGTCGAGCTTCCGCTCCAATTTACCCGTCTGTCTCTCCACCCTTTCGCTCGGAGAAACGTCTGGACTTAGCCAGCTCAGCTTCTAGTTAGGGAGCCCCTCGTCAGACGTCCCAGGCAGCCGTGGGGTACATCAATTATCTAGCCAGGAATGGGAGGACCGACGCAAGCGGGGCCTCTGTTTCCGTTGTAGAAATCCTTATACTCCTATGCAAAAATGCCCAGATGCAAAAATGCATGTCTTACTACTTGCTGAAGACGAACTTACTGCCGACACTGACACAACAACCCTGCCACCTGCCGACACTGCTATCGATATTAGTATTCCAGCTCACCAGCTTGAGTGTCGGCTGCTCCAAAACCATGGTTCCGATACATTTTTCCACCTGGTGAGTCCTGAACCATTAACTTCAATGAAGGTCGAAGGCCGGATGGGTGACATTCCCCTCCTTGTACTAGTGGACAGTGGGGCAACACACAATTTTATTTCTCCTAAGCTCACAAAACTGCTAGGCCTCTCTATCCTCACCATCCAAAGGCACTGTGTCAAGTTGGGCGATGGCCATACATTAAGGTCTCATGGTTTTTGCACATCTTTACCATTAACCATGGGCATCTACATGTGTTCAATCACTGCCCCCGTCCCAGACATTGGGGATTTAGATTTGATCTTGGGGATTGTCTGGCTCCAACCCTCGGTGAGGTCCACATTAATTGGAAATCAATGTCAATGAAGTTTACTGTGGAGGACACCACTCATACCCTTCAGGGCGCCACCCTCTCGAAAAACCACTTTCCTCCTTGCATGGCTTGACCAACCCTTCGACTGCAGTTGGCCCTGTTCAGCTGGACCCAGATTTAACACTTGCGCAGACCCAGGATTTACAACATCTCTTCACCACCATTCAATCTGTTTTTTCCACCCCCAATGGCCTCCCTCCCCAACGGCCAGCAGACCATAGAATGACTTTACTCCCGGGACGGGGCCCTGTTTTAGTACGGTCTTATCGGCGACCCTGTTTTCTTAAAACTCCGCCCTCACCGCCAGCAGTCTGTCACACCCTGCATCAACCAGAAGCTTGCTGCTCAATATTATGGTCCCTTTACAGTGTTCCAGCGCATAGGCCCGGTGGCTTATAAGCTGGACTTATCTCTGACAGTTCGCATCCATCCGGTGTTTCACGTCTCAACTCAAGAAGGCTCTCGACACCCCGCCCTGTTCTTCCGACCTTCCTCACAACTTCGACGACTCCACAACCGCTCTAGAACCTGGCAAAATTCTGTCTCACCGCTCCATTTAGCAAAACGGTGTCAACATTCCTCAATCGCTCGTTCAATGGAAGGGCCGCCCGTCTGAAGATGCCACTTGGGAGGATGATTTCTTCCTCCGCAATCAATTTCCCACCCTCAGCCTTGAGGACAAGGGCGATCTTCCAGATGGGGGCAGTGATGGGACTAGCTCACCCGCCACCTGGAAGGTATATTCCAGGAAGGGAAAACGGGTCCCACCTTCAACAAACCGAGGTGGGCCCAACGGGGCTATTGTTAGAGATTCCCTCTGGCGGTTATAAGTAGTGGGATGGGAGGAGAGAGGAGTGTGGGAAGTTGTTAGCTGTTACGGGCTTGGGTTTGGGCGGGAAAGAGGGAGCAACCTCTTCTTGATTGTTTTTCCCTTCTTTTTCCTTTTGTTATCTTCCCGCTGCTGTACTTCAACTTGTTAGTAGCCATTAATAGCAAAACAGAGGTTCCCCGGGGTGCTCGTCTTCATCAGTGTGCCTTGTGATCGCGTTTTGATGATAATTTATGATTAAAAAAGGTGAATGTGTACAAACTAGGGTGGTTGTTTGGGTACGTTATATGACCCGAAGACCTAGTAGGGGTATGTGTGTCATTGTGGGGGAGGATATTGTTAGAGGGGAGAGAATATTGTTAGTTCGTTAGAGATTCTGGGACCACGTGTGTGTGTCATTGTGGGGAAGGATATTGTCAGAAGGGAGAGAATATTGTTAGTCCGTTAGGAGATTCTGGGACCACACGCGTGTGTGTGTGGGGATTCGTTATAAGTAGAAGGGGGGGGGGTGAGAGAGGGCATGAAGGGATTATTGTTGAGGCTGTTTAGGTATTCGACCAATGATTTGGGTGAGAGTGCAAGGGGCCTCTTGAGTTTTCTTATCCTTCCTCTTCTTCTCCTATCTGTAATTTCATTGGCGCTGTTCCTATTTTTCTCAATATATAGGAAGCTTGTTCTTTGGTCCTATTAATTGGTCCACCCCACCGTTTCTTCATTCCTCTTTCTTGTCGATTTCCTCTTGATTAGGGTGCAAACTACCCGCTTTTTCACTTTGCGGGGACGCACACAACCACATCGCATCCACTGAAGGCACGCACCGTCGACTCGCATCTAAGGAGGTATGCACTGCCAGATTGCAATTTGGAGAACCGCACATAGCCAAATATCTCCTGACACCTCCTGCCTCAATGCCATGGAGACCCGCCACCAAACTCGCCTTGATGCCCTCGAGCACGCATGAGAGTACTTGAATCATCGGTGTTTGAGCTTTCAACGACAATGACTCAAGCTCAGCAAGCCTGAGACAAGGAACGACTCAAGCAAGTTGCGTTTTGCACCTACTTGTTCGGCCGCTTCGAAAAATTCCTGCTGCAGGAATCAGACATGCCTTCTCTGACATCGAATTTGCCTGCGGCCCATTCCGCCGCACTTGGTGCTTTTAAGGGGCAGGGGCACGACGTTGTTGTGGCATCACCTCTGCTTGGTCTCGCTTACAACCATTCCATTGTTGCGCGCCACGTAGAGCTTCCCATATTCACTGGCATTGATCCGCACGGTTGGATCGCGTGAGCCGATTTCTTTTTCCGCATCAACCAGACCCTGGAGGAAACAAAGGTCCTGATGGTGCAGGTCAATATGAAAGGTATTGCTATTCACTGGTTTACAATGCTGAACGAGGTGCACCCGCATTTTACGTGAGCGACGTTCAAAGAGGAGCTGATGAAATGTTTCAATGGACTGGTAATTCAAAATCCATACGAAGAACTCACAACTCTCTGGTAGAAGGGCCCGATTCAGGAATATATTGAACACTTCGAATATCTAACCTCTTCGACCAACCTGAGTTGCAATATGTCAGGTATTTTTGGCATGACCTGCAAGAAGATATTAGAAGTTGGGTTCGCATCCACAACCCAGAGACTCTGCTGCAAGTGATGCGCCTAGCTCGACATGGGGAGCTCACTTTCATGGGAGGTGTGGTCTCTTCGTTCCACGGTGGTGGGTCACCGAATTTTAGCAAGGTGTGGGAAGCTGAACCATGACAACCACCAGACCATTTGGGGACACACCTACACGACGGGCCCACTTTTCCACCAATTAAATGGTAGGCGGCTGCGAATGAAGTTTGACTTGAGGCTCCAAATCAAACAACCTTTGGTGGGTGTGGTGTCCGGCACTTGATGACCCAAGAATTGGAGGATCGATAGAGCAAGGGCTTGTGTTTCCGATGTGGGCTGCCCTATAGCCCCATGCATCGGTGTGCAGATCCAAAGCCGAGTGTGGTGGTGTTGGGTGAAGATGATGATGGCACTGAAGATAGAGGAGCTGAGCGGGGCAAGGAAGCAGTCCAGGGCAAAGTGGGGCCCATTCCCTTCATTCAGTTTTGAGGACAAAACTTTTTTGAAGGGTCGGCTAGTGATAGGACCCGAAGACCTAGCAAGGGTATGTGTGTCATCGTGGGGGATGGAATATTGTTAGAGGGGAGGGAATATTGGTCGTCTCTTGGAGGTGGGGGGATTCGTTATAAGTATAAGGGGGGGGGGGGTGAGAGAAGGCATGGGAGGATTATTGTTGGGGTTGTTTAGGCAGTCCGGCTAGTGGTTTGGGCGAGAGTGCAAGGGCCTCTCGGGTTTGCTTCTCCTTCCTTGCCTCTTCTTCTTCTCCCACCTGCAATTCCGTTGGTGCTGTTCCTATATTTATCAATATACAAGAAGCCTGTTCTCTGGTCCTATCAGTATGTGAACCTCGGTGCATTGTACACGCCTTCTGATCATAATATATGGTTTAAAAAGCTGAATGTGTACAAACCAGGGTGGTGGTTTGGGTATTCTAATCTAAGTGCTCTGTACATGTCTTTTTCTGTGCAAACTTGTTCTCTTCTTTATATCATGTTGATATTTTTTCACTGTACTTGGTTCTCAAGTTGAAATTCTTAAATGTTCTTCTCAACTGTAGCTATAATTTTGAAATATAGCATGTGTTCTAGACCATGAGGTTGTCCGAGATTCCTGACCTATGGATTTATTAAGAATGTGGTGCTTGATAGGTTTTTTTGAGTTCAAAATCCTCTATGAAAATTTTAGTGCTAGGTTTTGCTTGTTCGTGGTATGAGGCCATATATTTTGCTATGTAGATTTTTTTAAAAGCTAGTAATTAGGATTTCCTCTATTGTTATTCTTGCAGGCTAAGGTGGAGGAATTGAGGGGAAAATTTGATCAGAAGCGAATACAAATTGCTCAAATGATGGAAAGGACTACGGAAGTTAGGAAAATGAAAGAGGAATTGGAACATCGCTTTTCCTTGGTATGTGATGGCAACTCAACAAGTTATTGAAAGCCTGAAGGATGGGGTTGCTTTGTCAAATGCTGTTGATATTATTGTTTCTGCTCTTCTGTATATCTTCATTTTGTTGTTATTTGTCTTATTATATTTCATTGCAGCATGCCCAATGGATAAAATTTTATTTTTTAAATTGCAAGAAATACACTTTTTGACCTAATTTATGGAATTTTAAAGCCATATGAAGAGCATGATATTCATGTTTTAAGTAATTTTCCTCAGTTTATTATAGCTTAATAAGGAATCTCAATCAAGCATATTAGCATGCATCTGCACAGTTTCATGCATGAAACATGCATGCATAGTTACGATGTCCTCTATTTATTGATAATCTTTTTTAGAGCCAATTCTGGTTCTATGCATGCAGGTGTGTTGTTCATGCATGTGTTTAACAATGAAAAACTAATACTTAATCCTAGAAAAGGCCGTTAGCAACATTGAATGCTGCATTGTCAGATCATCAATATGAATATTCACATTCTTCTCATTTCCTTATTTTCAGAAGCACGCATCCTGATTTAAAGCTTCTTTTGTGATTTACTTTAATCTTGCCATTTCTAGTTTTTTATATCCCAACCACCTATATGCTTTGCATTGCTATCTGACCCATTCCGTTCTCTATACTTCTTTTGTTATCTAAAGCTAGATTTCTATAAAATGATTCCACATTCACATAAAACTCTGAGAACTCTTCTTTCTCATCCATGTTTCAATGTAACCTAGCAGTGTATGAAAAGCTCCAGAACCCCTCATGCAATCTGATGTGGGACATTTAAGAATCGCCTCATATATAGGCATGCTCTTGGTTTTGCACATGCATAACGAGGAAACACACAGAAACCACTGTTGGCCCAACCATTATTTTAGTGGCTACTCTTGAGCTAAACATGCTGTGATTCTGATGTCATGTCATGGTTCTCGTCCATGTCAATTTGCAACGTATGCCATTGTTAGAGCTGGGGTGGGGGGGACCCTGCCACCCGGCAGGCTTATTCCCAAAGGAAGAGGGCTGTACAGGGGGAAGAGGCTGCAGGGGAGTCATGTGAGGAGCCACATCACACGCTAGACACAACAGAAAATGAATAAAGTGGAGCGGGATCACAAGGGGAAAGGCAATCGGTTAGAAGGTTAATATTTTTTGGGCGGAAGAGCCTAGGGGCCTCCCGAAGATTCCCTGTATAGTCTCTCTCTTCTTTTCCCCACACAACGTCTGTAATTCCAGATACGTATTACTGTTTTCCATTAATACAATTCATCTTGCCGCTTGTTTGGCGTGAGGACCTTAACATTTGGTTTGACTTGCCGGATCATCGCCTCCTCGAGTGGAAGACGATCGAAGGTACCATGTTATGGAGACTCGTCTACAGGCTCGATTGGAAGCGCTAGAACAAAGAATGGAGTGCGCCGAAGTTGGAAGGGACCGACATATGGAATGCGTGGAGTCGACGGTGTCGGGGTTGGCCACCACTATAGGAGCGTAAGCAGGAGATATTTTGCTTGATGGAATTTCAGAAGTCAATGACCGAGATAGTGCGACGTCTGGAGAAATTGCCCATGCAAGACGAGACGATGATCTCCACACCAATTATCGAGTCGAGAGAACTATTATAACGATCTCATGAGAAAATGAGCCCGATGGAGGGGACGCATGGAATGATGGAAGCTGCTGGTGATGGAGTCATATCGATGCTGGCGGTGCGACGGGTTGTATTACCTGTGTTTGACGGGCAGAATCCTCAGGGATGGATCAACAAAATTGAATTATACGTTTGGTTCACCGTGCGGGAAGAGGTGCATCCGCAGTTATCTTGGCACCGGTTCAAGGAGGAGTTGATTGAGCGATTCAGTGGATTAGAAGTACATAATCCATATGAAGAATTAGCACCAAATCAACAGAGCGAAATGGTTCAAGAATACATCGAACGATTCGAGTTTTTGGCATCCCTCATCTCACGCCAGCCGGAACCTCAATATGTTGTGTACTTCCTTCATGGGCTGCGAGAAGAAGTTCAAAGTTGGCTTCGCATACACAATCCGGAGACCCACCTAGAGGCGATGCGACTGGCACGGCAAGTTGAATTAGCTCTCGGAAAAGGGGCAAGACCACATACTCAGGTAGGAGGACCGCGCTCGTATTGAGGCAGAGGCTGGCCATATTATTCCAGGGTGGGTTTTTCTCAGCAGTAGGGTTCTTTGCCCCCTCTGGTAAGAAGGGGAGGGGAGCTGTCAGGAGGAATCAACAGGGAGGCGTCGTGGTTTGCTCTGAATGGGGGAAAGGGGGCTCGTCAGTTAACTAGTCAAAAGTGGGAGGACCGGAGAAAGAAGGGACTGTGTTTTCGTTGCGGAAAACCTTACAATCCCATGCACAAATGCTTTGGTCCCAGGATGAGGGTGTTGTTGCTAGGGGAAGAAGAAGATAATCCTGAACCTGCACACCAAAATGACGATGACAATGAACAGTCGAAGATAGTGGAAGAAAATCTGGAGGCTCTGACTGCTATTAGAAGGATACACTGATGCGAGTTGGATTACAAATGTGATAGATAATCAATCCATGTCTGGTTGATTGTTCACTCTTAGAGGAGGTGCGGTTTCTTGGGTGAGTAAGAAACAAACATGCATTTCACATTTGATCATAAAATCAGAATTTATAGCCTTAGCGGCATGTGGGAACGAGACAGAATGGATTAGGGATCTATTATTAGATATTCATTTGTGAACTAATCCGATGCCTCCAATTTCCATTCATTGCGATAATGAAGCATGGAAAGTCTAGACACATCGACTTAATGTATGATTATGTGAGACAGTTGTTACAAAATGGTGTCATAACAATTATTTATGTGAAGTCTGGACCGGTGGGTTCGTGGACCGGATCAAAGTGGTAAACATCCACAATTAGTCAGAGGCAAGAAGAGCAGTGGGGTGCTGTTCGACAGCCGAAACTGTGAGTTGCAGAAGCTATTTCTTCTTTATATCGCAATTTTTGAGGAACCCAGAGGACTCCCATTGCAAAGTCTGTAACCTGACTCCAGGTTAAGGACCAGTCTTGGTACGACCCTATACATACCCTTATTTCCAGATGAATGAAATTGAATGTCAAGTGCAGGAGATGCTGGACAGTGGCATCATTAGGCCAAGTTCTGGTGCCTATTTGAGCCCTGCGTTGTTTGTTAAAAAAAGATGGGTCGTGGCGACTGTTTGTGGACTATTGCGCTCTAAATAAAGTCACCATACTAGACAGATTCCCAATTTCAGTGCTGGTGGAACTCCTCGATGAATTACATGGAGCCACTTATTTTTCAAAACTTGACCTCAAGACGGGGTATCATCAAATTCGGATGTGGGAGTCTTGATGCGGAAAAGACAACGTTTCAGACACATAGCGACCATTATGAATATTTAGAGACGCCTTTCGGCCTCACTAATGCTCCTTCCACATTCCGGGCCACTATGAATGAGTTTTTTGCTCTTTACCTCGTCACTTTGTTTTGATTTTATTTTGATGACATCCTCATGTACAACAAGGATTGATCGACACATTTACATCATGTAGTTGTGGTTCTTCGTGTTCTCCAGGAACATCGGTTTTTTGCCAACAAAAATAAATGTCAGTTTGGACAGCGTGAGGTAAGAGTATTTGGGTCACATCATTTCTGTTGCTGGTGTGTCCATGGATCCAGGGAAAGTGCAGGTGATGCTAGACTGGCCACCTCTTACTATGGTGAAAGGTGTACGAGGTTTCCTTGGCCACATTATCGCAAATTCATTCAGGGATATGGCAAATTGGCTTGGCCCCTCACTGTCTTAACCTGCAAGGAGGGCTTTCACCGGACAGATGAGGATCTACATGCCTTCCAATGTTTGAAGCAACTGATGACGGAGGCCCCTGTCCAGGAATTCGAGCTTGAATGTGATGCTTTAGGACGGGGAATCGGGGCTGTCCTCATGCAGCACCGACGACCCATTGCTTATTTCATTACTGCTCTCTCCGATCAGCACTTGGCTAAATCAGTTTATGAGAATGAGATTATGGTGCTCGTTCTTGCAATTCAGCATTGGCGGCCTTATTTTCTGGGTTGACCGTTAACAGTTTTTCTCGATCAATGAAGCTTAAGTACCTGCTACAACAACGAATTACCATCGTCGACCATCAATGCTGGATCGCCAAGTTGTTGGGTTACCAGTTTGAAATTCGTTATAAGCCTGGCAAAGAGAACTCCGCTGCGGATGCGTTGTCTAGGCGAGACGAGGACATACCCCACCTCCGACTGCTGGAGTCCCGTCTTGTTTGGGAAGAGGGCCGCAACTTGGATGACGGTGTTTCTTCTGATCCATATTTGGGGAAAGTTTTCCGTGCACTGCAGGCCGGACAACCATCCTTCTTCGGTTTTACTGTCTCAAGGCGCACTGCAGTATCGTGGACGACTGGCTATTCCAGCTTCGTCCCCTTGGGTGGGTGCCCCTTCTGTTAGCAGAGTTCCATTCCTCCCCTCAAGGGGGCCATGCGGGTTTTTACCGAACCTACAGGAAGCTAGTTGCAAATCTGTATTGGGTGGGAATGAAAGGCACTGTCAGGGACTTTGTTTGGCAGTGTGACGTTTGTCAACACTATAAATACTCCACCTTATCTCCCACGGGTTTGCTGCAACCGTTAGATATCCCCGCAACAGTGTGGTCTACTGTTTCTATGGATTTCATTTCAGGGCTGCCTAAATCCAAGGGGTATGACCTGATCCTGGTGTTTGTCGACCGCCTATCCAAGTATGTCCATTTTTTGTTACTCAAGCATCCATATACAGCACATACAATGGCTGAGATCTTCCTTTGTGAGGTGGTGTGCTTACATGGTGTGCCCCTCCATTGTGAGTGATTGTGATCCTATTTTTCTGAGTAATTTTTGGACAGAATTGTTTTGTCTTCATGACACTACTCTCCAGCTAAGTTTAGCCTATCACCCTCAAACGGATGGTCAAACAGAGGTGGTAAACAGATGCCTCGAAAGATACCTGCGTTGCTTTGCTGGGGGCCAACCGCGGTCTTGCTCCTACCGAATTCCTTGGGCTGAGTGGAGTTACAACACAACTTGGTATGTCTCCATTAATGCTACGCCTTTTGAAGTGGTATATGGCCACAAACCTCCATCAGTTCTCAGTTTTCTGCCCTCAGACATTTGTGTCGCTGTTGTTGCCATAGCGTTGGGGGACCGCGATGAAGCTCTTTGCAAACTACGTCATCACTGAGCTCGGTCCCAAGATTATACGAAACGGTTTGTGGATCAACATAGGCGACATGTTGCTTTTCAGGTGGGGGATTGAGTGTTCTTAAAACTCCGGCTGCATAAACGTCAAACTGTGGCTCAACGGGTTCATCAGAAGCTGGCTGCCCAATTTTATGGCCCCTTCACCATCCTCAATTAGGTTGGCCCCGTCGCTTACTGATTGGACTTGCCTGCCGCTGTGAAAGTTCATCCGGTTTTTCATATATCTCAATTAAAGCAGGCTGTCGGCACACGGCAGGTCCATCCTCCTCTACCCCCTGTTATGGATAGTGACACTACCGATTGTCCGGAACCTCTGGCAGTGCTCTCTCGACGTTTGCACTTGAAGGATGGCATGACCCATCCGCAGTTCCTAATTTAGTGGACTGGCAGCTCTCTGGATGAAGGCACATGGGAAGATGAGTTTACCCTCCGTAATCAATCCCCCTCTTTCAGTCTTGAGGACAAGACTGGACTTCAAGGGGCGGCAAGTGTTAGAGCTGGGGGGACCATGCCATCTCACAAGTTTATTCCCGAAGGAAGAGGACTGTACAGGGGGAGAGGCTGCAGGGGAGTCACGTGAGGAACCGCATCACACGTGAGACACAACAGAAAATGAATAAAGGGGAGCGGGACCACAGGGGGGGGAAGGCTGTGAGTTAGAAGGTTAGTATTTTTCGGCTTTGAGCTTGGGCGGGAGAGCCAAGGTGCCTCTCGAGGATTCCCTGCATTGTCTTTCTCTTTTCTTTTCCCCACACAGTGTCTGTAATTCCAGGTATGTATTACTGTTTTCCATTAATACAATTCATCTTGCTGCTTGTTCGGCGTGAGGACCTTAACAGCCATGTACCTTAAGCACAACACCTTTTTCTAGCTCAATATGGGTCACTCAACAATTATTATAATTAACATGCTTTTATATGTTGACATTTTTTTAAGTAATCCATTACAAACAACAATGATTAGTCTTTCCTGTGTTTTGATCCTTTCATTCCATGTGTTCTTTTATGTAGTACTCATTTTAAATCGTGGAATCCTTGCAAATTTCTGTAATGTAGTATGTATGCCCATCATGGTCTCATAAAAACATGCACAATGGTAATGCAGTTTCTCTTGAATTTGTATCTGTATATTTATCTTATTTTTCCCAAAACAATTGGAATTTGTTTACCAATTAATGTTTGAAGGCATTTCTTATGATGCCATTTTTTTTTGTTAGGCAACAAAAGAGAGGCTTGAGTTGGAAGAAGAGCATAATCGCAAGACTAACTTTATTCAGAAGATGGTGAACCGTGTGAAGTCACTTGAGCAACAAATTCATGAGACTCAGGAACTGCATTTTAAAAATACTCAGGTTCTTTTTTCTGCTTAATTGAAGACTGGTTTGTACATGCTTGCTTTCTTTTCTTTTCTTTTTTGAGAAATCACTTATCATTTTTGTTTTAACATTTCATTAAAATTTGTTGTCTCAAAGCATTCTTAGCTACAGTTTTACTGATCTCAATGCTGGAGCTTGTATTGAGCACTGCTTCAAGTTGACCTTTCCGAGGGATGTTCTAGCGGACCTTTCAGATTTTGTGCTTGTTTTATCTTTTAATCTTTGTTGGAGTCTGTATCCCACATCGGATTTGAGGTCTGATGTGGAATTTATTATTCATTATAAAATAACCCAAAGGGCTCCTTTAGAGAGGACACCTTGGGGGTTCGGGTCATCCTATTTTATCATTCTACATGGTATCAGAGCATATTTTCTAAACCCGAGCCCTCCTTTCCATCTATTTTTTTTATCCCGTTTAGGGTTCCTGATAATTTCTCCGGTGGGGGGCGGCGGCTCTGGCAATGGCCATCGAGCCCTAAAACAGCCGCCGCCCCTGGCCGGCCTCTGCGGATTCTCGGTTCACCCCGGCTCCGCCTCCCTCCATCTTCGGCGGATCTCCCCCCTGCCGGTGCCTGCTTCCCCGACGCCCCTCCCAGCTGCGCGCGACGGTCCCGTCCTCCTGCGCGACTCCCGGCCCGCCTCTTCCCTGCTGCTCCCTGCGCGCGACGTCGTCGGCCCCCAACGATTTTCCCTCTACGCGCGGCGTCTCCCTCTTGGGGGTCACCTCCTCGCGTCGGCTTCTCTAGCGCGTTCACCTCCCCACTGCCGCCTCTCCTGTGACTTCCCGGCGAAGACCGACCCTGCTCAGACGCTATCGCCCAACGCCGCACATCCCGATCCCGCCGCTGTCGCTCGGTCCTGACGCCGTTGTCGTCATTGTCTCTCGATCCCGACGCCGCACATCTGCCGCGGTTCCGCGCGGCTTTCAGACGACCGTGGCTCCCTCCCGGCTCCCCGACGGCGCTCCCTGCTCCCGTGCGAAGCAGCTTCCCCTCCACATCCCGGCGTCCCCACTTCCAGACGCGGCTTCGGCACCTCCTTCTCCAGCGACGGATTCTGTCCGCCATAGGCTCCTCCAGATTCGAACAAGCTAGTCCCCCCTCCTGCCAGATAGCTCCCGTCAGCTGTGGCCGCTCCTCTGCCAGGCAGCCCCGCCTCCCGTCGCCGGCACCTCTTGCGGAATCCCCGCCTCCCGTCGCCGGCATCTCCTGACGACTCCCGGCAGCCGCCTCCCTGTCCGCCGGCACACCCTCGCGCTTCCTCCACCGTGGCACAACACTTCGACCGCCTAGGATCCGGGCCCTTTGGCGCCGCCAGATCCCGCAACAATTCTGCGGAATCCCCGCCTCCCGTCACCGGCCCCGCAAGTGCGGCTTTCCCGGTGCTAGTGTGGATTTCCCGGCGTCTCATTGACCGGCCCGGTCTATGCGGTTCCTCTGCTGCGCTCGCGACATCTTTTTTCATCCATCATCATGAGGGGAGCTGTGATCTTGATGGGGAGCTACGATCGTCGCTTGTTTCTTTTTATTTCATCTTGTTTTGTAATCAAACTGGGTATGTCCAGCTTGAGGGTGGTGAGTGTTTGAAGTCTTTCGATTGCTTTGTTTTTTCTTTATGTGTTCAAGCTAGATACACCTAGCTTGGGGGGGAGTGTTGGAGTCTGTATCCCACATTGGACTTGAGGTCTGATGTGGAGTTTATTATTCATTATAAAATAACCCCAAGGGCTCCTTTAGAGAGGACACCTTGGGGGTTCGGGTCATCCTATTTTATCATTCTACAATCTTTAATGTTTTGAATTGTTTGTTGGGAGTTGCCCAACACATTCTTTTTTATTAAGTTTTTATTGCTCAACAACAATGTTAAAATGGAATCCCGTACGTAACGAGGTTGGACACTTTATATGAATGAAAGAGTACAAACAGGAACATCTATTGATGTGAGACTCAAATAATAAAAAGAATAACATGGGCTTAGCCCACTAATCTAACCCATAGGATTGACCCAATCAAGCTTCATATCCTAAATATGTAACAACTCTAACAAACAACAATAACAACAGCATGCTTCCCTTATCTCATTATGCGTGATTGGTCACATCCCAATTACATGTCAGAGATTTTTGTAGAGCACTCATTTTAAGAATTGCTTGAGCAAGGATTCTATTCCCATTCGATTATTTTATTTGCAGTTTTGTGAAAGTATTATTTACTTTGCAGAATTTAATGTGAGACTTTCCATTTTATTTGCTTTATTGTGTCATGATTTTGAATGGCTGCTGTATATGAATATCGGTTACCATGGAAAATAGCGCAATGTTTTGGCTACTAATCTGCTGCAGGCAGAAGAAAGTGAGATTGAAAGGAAAATTAAGGCGCTTGATGATGAGGTTAATGCTGCTGATTTAAGATATACTGGGTAAATAATTTTATGTATGCACATGTGCCGACATGTCTCCTTTTTTTTTTTCCTTTTCTTATTGGCAAAGAAAATTTATTAAGAGTGAAAGTAATGGATGCATAGTAGGATGAGGCAGGGGTCTCCTGGACTGGAAGACAGGCCTTTCCTTATGAAATTTGTAATTACTGTAGAAATGTCACCTAAACCCTGTCAGAGCAATCCAATTTGAGATAATCCATGGCACTTGCCATCCATAGATGGATTTTTTATGTTCATTGCATTTTAGCTATTGAAGTGGCATTTCAGGTTAAAGGAAGATGAGAATACTTTGGCAGAAAGCCTGTCTGTGCAAGCAAATGAAATCCGAAAAATTGTTGACGAGGTATAGAAATTTTAGCGAATTTTAATCATTTTTTTGCATCATCAAGGTTTTTATTGGCTAATGATTTCATAATGACTCAGAAGTAGGAAAATTACTGCAGAAATTTTTGGAAGAAAGTTTGAAAATTTTGAGTGTCGAGACTTTATGAATTGAGCACATAGTTTCAAACATGTTTCTTGCTTTTCTTATATTAAAATTTGAATGTGAAAGAAAACTCGAAGTATGAATTGCAGTCTGAATGTCTGATTTCTTTATGTGGGGCATGGTTAGGTGCTGTATGGCCAAACCTTTTGGATGATAGACGTTGCAGGTTTTCTAAATAATATTTATTCATGAAAAAAATAATATCTGATGGTGCTTAGAACTCGATCAGATTTTTTTTTTGTATTTTTATATATTTTTTTATGAATCTTCCAGTGCTAATCATTGAAGTGGGCAGTGGCTTGTGGTGGGCTTTGCTTTATTTAAATTACTGTTTTTGGGAAGTTAGCTGCACAATTTGAAGATTTGACTCATGTGAATGTTAGCATTTCATATGCTCCTTCATCTTGATTATCTTTAGACTTTAGCAGTGTTTGTTTCTGTTTTTTTTGTTCCTGTATTTAGGTTGAAGCCTTGGAAAAGAAGTATCGTGAAGCCTCTTCTTCTATTCGCGAGCTTCGGCAGCATCAAAGCAACAAGGTCTGGTCTGTTCTTTCATTGTTCTATTTTTGTGTATAAATGTTCATAACCATGATGCTTCATTTTTTTGTATGGTCATCATGGAAATTAATATTTCATCTATTTGCTATCTTTGCTCTTGACAGGTCACAGCTTTTGGAGGGGAGAGAGTAATCGGTCTCTTACGTGCTATTGAGAGACATCATTCTAATTTTAGGCAGCCTCCTATTGGTCCAATTGGTGCTCATGTGGTGAGCGGTTATGATAGCATAATAATATACATTGACATCAGCATTATTGTGTCATGCTTGTGTAAGCTAACATTTAAAACAATTTCATCTTTGGCTTAGAAGTTTTTTTTTTCATTTTTTATGTGGAAATATATCACTGTATTGTCTTTTTACCAGAAAAATGCCTCATGGAGAGAGGAGTTGCAACTCGTGCCTTCTATGTTTTTATTGTCAAGCTCACATCCCCTCCCTTTTCACTTGAACCTTCAAATTTTGTGGTGCATATACAACCACTATAAAAATTTGTGCACGTGCAGTGACTTGTAAACCAAATTGAGTATTCATTGTGAAGGTATTGAAATCATGTGATCTCCAATACTCAATCACAAATAGAGTAGAGGCATAAGACATGTTGGTTTTTGGATGGTTTGCATGATTAAATATTTGAACATGATTGAATCATGTATTTCAAGTTGTGGATCATGCAATTTTGAAAACCTTGGATGCAAGTGTAAATAATTATTGGAGGTATTGAGTGACTGGGTTAGATTTGATTTGCAAATTATTTATAATCTTAGAATCTAATTACACTAAATCCAATATCTTCAAATGATTAGATGAGAATTTTTTTAGTGGGCGGCTTTATATGCAGAGTAACGGGGAATTTTTTGCTGGTGTTGTCTTATTTTCGAGTTACACCAGTCTTGAGGTTTCTCCTTTTGGGTGGATATGAGTTTGAATGCTAAACTTGATATGTATCTCTTGTGTACTATTTTGATAATGTGGGCGGTCATTTTGAACTAAACAAGTTAACTCTTGGCATGGGAAAGTTGTGGGAGCATGTGTAAGGAGCAAGGGTGTAAATTTGACCTTGGCTGGGAGCATGTGTAGTAGCAATGGTGTAAATTTGAGCTTGACCCGGGTCGGATGTCTCTGCTATGTCCGGAACACTCGCCTCAATCTCTCTAAACTTTCTCCCAAATCCCTTCGGTGTATTTTTCTCGGATATTCCCGCACTCAGCGTGACTACCGGTGCTTCTCTCCAGACTTACGCCGCTATATCACCTCTGCCGATGTCTCGTTTGTCGAGAGCTCTTCTTTCACTCTACCCTCTCCTCATCCAGACACTACCATCGATGAGTGCCTTCCTCTCATTTTTCACCCTCCTCTGGTGTCTCCTCCTACTGGTCATCGCTTTGGGAATGTCTACTCTCGTCGTCCATCGACTGTACCCCTGTCCAGGCCGAGGACAACATTGTTCCCACTTCGTCCGATGCTCCTGTCACAGCACCTGAGGACTTGCCAATTGCACTCCGGAAAGGTACTTGCTCGTGTCAGATTACTCCTCTATTTACATCTTCATACAAAGGTTTGTCAACACTGGAGGCGATCTCTATTCCCTGCATGGTTGGTGATGCCAAGTCACACCCGGGGTGGCTACAGGCTATGCGAGATGAACTGCAAGCTCTGGATGACAACCATATATGGGATCTGGTCCCCCTCCCTGCGGGCAAACAGGCGGTTGGCTGCAAATGGATTTATACGATCCGTCTCAATCCCGATGGCTCTCTTTGTCACCTCAAAGCCCGACTTGTGGCGAAGGGATTTGCTCAGACATATGACATCGATTACTTTGAGACCTTCTCTCCGGTCGCCAAGATGACCTCTGTCCGCCTATCCATATCTCTGGCTGCTCATCATCACTGGCCGCTTCATCAACTGGATGCCAAGAATGCCTTTCTCCATGGCTTTCTTGGCGAAGAAGTCTACATGCAGCTGCCCCTGGCTTTCGTGCCTATGGTGCCGACTCCCATGTCTGCCGCCTCCGTCGATCCCTCTATGGCCTCAAGCAGTCTCCTCGGGCTTGGTTTGGCCGCTTCAGCACTGTCGTCACGGCCTTTGGCCTCTCTCGCAGTATAAAGGATCACACAGTCTTCTTCCGTACGACGACGAACGACTGTATCTTGCTGGTGGTCTATGTTGATGATATCATCATCACAGGGAGCGACTCCACAGGCATCGCCCACCTCAAGGTGCACCTTCACCACCACTTTCACACCAAAGATCTTGGTCCCCTCACCTACTTCCTTGGCATCAAGGTCTTCCGTTCCGAAGACATTATCTCTCTCTGCCAACGCAAGTATGCTCTTGATATCTTGCAGGATGCCGGATTGAGCCGGGCAACTGTCGTGGACACTCCTCTTGAGCCTGGGGAACGCTCTCTCCATACTGACTCGGAACCATTTCCTCACCCCGAGAGCTATCGACGTCTGGTGGGTAAACTTAACTACCTCACCATGACACGACCAGACATTGCTTGCGCCGTTGGCAAAGTCAGCCAGTTCATGGAGCATCCAACCAGATCTCAGTGGGATGCTGTCCTCTGCATTGCCAAATACATCAAGAAAGACCTTACATGTGACCTTCAGTATTCACATCATGCTCATTTGGATTTGAGGCCTTCTGTGATGCGGACTATGCATGTTGCCTCGTTACCCGGAAGTCTACTTCGGGATTCGCCGTGTTCTTCGTCGGTAACCTCATCTCCTGGCGCAGCAAGAAGTAGGCTGTCGTCTCCAGATCGAGTGTAGAGGCCGAATACCGCGCAATGGCCACGGTCACCACTGAGATCCTCTGGCTTCGTTATCTCCTCCATGAGCTCGGCTTCCCGGCGAAGACCTCTGCTCATATCTGGTGTGACAATCAGGCAGCCACAAAGTTTGCCTCGAATCCCGTCTTCCATGAACGGACGAAGCATATCGAGGTGGACTGCCACTTTCTTCGCCACCATCTGGAGCAGAACCATATCAGCTTTGGCCATATTCCGACGGCAGATCAGCTTGTCGACATCTTCACCAAAGGCCTCCCCGGAGCTCGCCTTGACTCTCTCACTACCAAGCTGGGTATTCACAGCATTCATGGCCCAGCTTGAGGGGGAGTATGAGATGGTCTTTGTTTCATGTCATCTTTTTTCTTTGTGGGACTCAATCCAATTTGGGCATGTCCAGCTTGAGGGGGAGTGTTGGACCCCATTTAAGTATAATGGGTATTTCCGAGTCCCACATCGGTCTTTCCCTCGTAATTATTTTTACTCATCTATAAAATAATGTCTCCGCCTCACATTGAGGTAAGGAAATTCACCATCAACAGTATCGTTCCAATTTTATCGGATGTCTCCGAAAGGATACCAAAATGATATTGAACTTATGCTCCCAGGATAGTTTTTGTTCTATTTTCCTTTTCAAGTTTTGTTTGTTTTGGGGTGAATAGATCCTTTCAAAAAACATTTTGAAGGGAAAATAACTCTGTTATCATTTGCAAAAACCATGTAAAATGTTTTTTTGAGCTCCTTAATTGTTTATAAAATACTAAGATATTCATCTCCGATGCATCAGACATCAGGAAATTTGAATATATTTTTCCAATGATTATTGATACTTGCGTTGAAGTTAGCATTTCTAAACGGTTCAAAATATCAAATTTTAAAAAACCATAGGCATTTCTATGAAATTTGATAGCCAGCCTTAATTATTGATAACCAGTGTTTAGTTTTGATGTTTACTGTGGTTTCACTTTGAATTTTTGGTGTGCTGTGTTAACATTGCTTTTGACAGCCAAAAATATTGCAATTCCATACTAATGCACTCAATTAATAATTTGGAATAAAGACCTTGCTTCACAGTGAAATGTGGGCTCCTGCTGTTGAGAATGCCATTGGGAAGTTGCTTAATGCTTTTATTGTGACGGATCATAAAGATTCTCTTCTATTAAGACAATGTGCTAGGGATGCAAACTATCACTACCTTCAAATTATTATATACGACTTTTCAAGACCAAGGTGAGTAGATTGACATCTTTGTAAATTTGTGTGTTACTGTTGTGTTCAAGCTTTGTGAGCCTTCCCATTTTTTCTAGGTTGAATGTTCCAAATCATATGCTTCCTCAGACAAACCACCCAACTACCTTTTCTGTCATTCATTCCGACAATTCTACTGTGCTGAATGTCCTCATAGATATGGTAATATAAGGCATTTCCATAATGTTTGATTTTTCTTTCTCTTCAATTGTTGTATGTTTCTTGCTATTTTTTTATTTGGCTATGTGTTATTACATGCTTCCTTGGTTATTTATTTATTTATTTTTAATTTTATTCATTGCTTTGTCAAGTGGAAGCGTGTCCCAAGCCCGGATAGAGGAGGGTTGCGTTAGGTAGTTGACAACCAGTGTACAACTTTGTCGAATCTTTTCATGACATGCAAGTAGCCTGCCCCATTTAATTGGATTTATGGCTTGGTTGTTGTATATGTTTTTCATCATAAAAATAATCATTTTTTTTTCTCTCTAACATGTTTTTGGAGCTTAATCTTAGTTTTGTTTGGTCCAGGAATGACCTATTATGTATTTAATCTACTCTATATTTTTTTCTATGTACATATAGAGTTCATCATAGGCCTATCTGTGCCAGAGATTAGTAAGGGCCTCATATTTGAATGAGATTACGTACTTTATTTTGTTGGATTACCTCATTGTTAATCGGTTTTTAGATAAAATTTTGACACGGCCAACTTCAGTAAGGATTCTTCACGGATACTTTTTCTAGTCATGTTCCTTTTAATCATTCCTTGTCCTTGTTAATAAGGTTTTTGTTTCCCTTGAAATCTTCTTGAACTTGCATATTTACTTCTTTTAGGGTAGTGCTGAAAGGCAAGTGCTTGTCAAAGATTATGAGGTGGGAACAAAAGTTTCTTTTGACCAAAGGATACCAAATCTAAAGGAGGTTTACACCTTAGAAGGATTTCGAATGTAAGCCAAAGTTGAAAATTATTTTCCCTTAAGTGTTTCAATTTCTCCTTTATTTTGGCAATGAAGTTTCTTTTTTTACTTTTTTTCCCTTTCTAGTTAGCATTCAATTTATAGTTGTTGGGACATCCTAAAAATTAAAGCTATTGATTAATATTGTTGATCTTAGGAGCAGTAATTGAGAGCAACTTTGCTCAAAATTTGAAGCATTCTGACTCGATTTTGGGTATATCAATTGCATTGTAGTGCAATTTGCATAAGCTGATGCATATTTGCTTGGGATAGCATAGTTTTGTTAATGTTTGATGAGTTCATTAATATGAGTTTTTTTCCCCCGAAAAGACTTTCCTTTGTGTTTAAAAGCAAGAGAATGGGATAATTAGCCTGGTTTTGAAAACTGTTTTCTGTTTTCATTTTCCTAAAAATGTATTAAAAAATACATTATATTATATTTTGGATAGCAGGGAAGAACAAAAATGTGATTTATATATCTTTATGTTTTCATTTTGCAGAGAACATGAAAACAACCCCTGCTCCCAAAAAATTCTCTTTTTTTTGGTTTTCTAAAAAATACTTTTCATTTATATAATTCAATACATTTTCTAATACTTTTTTGGAAAATGAAAATAGAACTTGTTTTCCAAGACCAAAACTCCGCCTTTCTGCTTTGTAATTGAGTATTTTAAATATTTAGATATTTAGGTTTGGTTTGATCGGGTTAGCCTTATTCTATTATTTTACATTTCAAATCTCCCTCTTATCTTTTGTATTGGTTTCTCTATAAATAAATCCTCTGGGCTCACTTGAGGGGGGAGCGCGACCGGGAGAATCAGCGGGGAGGGCTGGCTGGCTAGGCTGCCGCTGTGGCTGGATGAGGGGTGGCGGCAGAAAAATAGGTCCAGTTGGCTAGGGAGCCGCCACGCCCTTTCCAGGGGAGAATGCCTTGGGTTTCTATGGGTGGGAAGAGACCAGGAAGTGAGGATTAGGGTTTGAGATCCTGCCCTGATACCATGTAGAAAGTGAGACCAAGAAACCGTGCCTCTCAAGTGAGGCTGGAGGCTTTATTTATAGAGAAACCAATACAAAAGATAAGAGGGGCATTTAAAATTTAAAGCACCGAGATAAGGCTGACAAGCCTAACCTAAATATCTAAATATTTAAAATAGTAATGATAGAGAATTTAATCTTTACCTGTAAATTTTTCTTAGAGATTCTGTTTAGGGTGGTTATTTACATTTTGTTTGATACTATATGATGGCTTATTTGACATGTTGTTGGCTACTTGGAAACCAATAACTTAGGAGTACTGATTGAGGATTAAAAACATAATTTGGTAAAGCTGCAAGGAAGTTATTTGCTTTGTTGGTAAAACTTTAGAGGCTGAGCAGTCTAGATAAATGATCTCTATATCAAAAGTGGTTGGCTGTTATTAGAGTATTCAAATAATAAGGATACGAGTCTATATGGGATCAGTATATTTGAATAGGTCTTTCCTGTTCTTTTTCTTTCTAGTTTGAATTTTGTATCTTTAATCTATCTCGAGTCTTGTATATCGTTATCTAACTCTATAAATAGAGAGTTATGACCTCTTTCAAGAGGTATGGTTTTTGGGTTTTTACTATATGGTATCAGAGTCTGAGAAACCCTATAATGCGTCCCCCCTCTCTTCTATCCCTCCAAGTTGATCAGTGATGTTGATATTTATATCATTACGAACGTAGGTTGTATGCTGATGTTGAGGGATGTGTGGCATGTGTTGGGTATGCGCTATAATTTTTTATCTGTTTCGCTTTTGATAATTGTAAATTTAGAAATCCCCCACACCCTCAAGGTGAGGAGAGAGCCTTCATTTATAGAAAATATAGGGAAGTTACAAAGAGAGGTTACAAAAGAAGTGGGGCTGGAAGTTACAAAGTTAGTGGGGCTGGAAGTTACCCATACTCCAACACTCCCCCTCAAGCTAGGTGTACCTAGCTTGGACACATAATGAAAAACAACGCAAGCAACAAGCTGCAAACACTCCCCCTCAAGCTGGACATACCCAGCTTGATGACAAAACAAGACGAAAAACGGAAGATACAAAAATAATAAAATCGTTGATGATGCTGCTCCCCCTCAAGATTGTAATGTGATGCCGCTGAAAATGATGGGTCATCGCCGGAAAAGTGCGGGGCCGAACAACAGAGCGCCGGGAAATCCACACTGGCGGGTGCCGGTCGTCAGAGCGTCGGGACAATCCGCACTACGGGCGGGTCGTCAGAGCGCCGGTAAACCGTAATGTCGGGCCGATCGTCAAAGCGCCGAGAAATTCCGCAATGGCGGGTGCCGGTCGTCGAAGCGCCGGGAAATCCGCAGGAGGAGGCCGACGATGAGATGCGGTGATTCCGCAGGAGATGCCGGGCAGAGAGGCGGGGATTCCGCAGGAGGCACCGGGCAGAGAGGCGGGGATTCCGCAGGAGGCACCGGGCAGAGAGGCGGGGATTCCGCAGGATGCACCGGGCAGAGAGGCGGGGATTCCGCAGGATGCAGGAGGATGTCGGCAGGGAGGGAGCAATTGAGCAGAGGTGGCACGGGAGGCCGGCAGGGCTGTAGGCCGACTGCTGGAGGAGCCGGCAGGAATGGAGGCCAGCTACTGGAGGAGCCGGCAGGAGTGGAGGCCGGTAAGAGTGGAGGCCGGCAGGGGTGGAGGCCGATCGTCAAAGGAGCCGGCGGGAGATCGCACAGGAGGCGGGCTGCCGAAAAGAGCCGCAAGCCGGGGAAGGGAGGTCCGCCGGGAAGAACAAGGCGGGAAAGGCGCAGCCGGCCAACCGGAAGGGTCGCCGGGAAATCCGCAGGAGAGCTGCCGGGAGAAAGATCTGGCCGAAAAATCCGGGAAGAGCCGGGAGGGCGCGCGGAGGGCCGGCTGGGAGGCGCGCGGAGGGCCGCTGGACAGGAGGAGCGCCGCGGGACGATGGCGTCGGGAGCAGCGGGAGACCGCCGGGAGCAGCCGGGAGTCGCGGCGACGGGATGCGCGCGCAGGAGAGGAGCAGCGGGAGGAGCCGGGAGCCGGGGAGCCGCGTCGCGGGAGGGACGAGCCGGGAAGCCGCGTCGCGCCGGGAGGAGCCGGGAGCCGCGTCGCGGGAGGGACGAGCCGGGAGCCGGGGAGCCGCGTCGCGCCGGGAGGAGCCGGGAGCCGCGTCGCGGGAGGGACGAGCCGGGAAGCCGCGTCGCGCCGGGAGGAGCCGGGAGCCGCGTTGCGGGAGGGACGAGCCGGGAAGCCGCGTCGCGGGAGGGACGAGCCGGGAAGCCGCGTCGCGCCGGGAGGAGCCGGGAGCTGCGTCGCGGGAGGGACGAGCCGGGAAGCCGCGTCGCGGGAGGGACGAGCCGGGAAGCCGCGTCGCGCCGGGAGGAGCCGGGAGCCGCGTCGCGGGAGGGACGAGCCGGGAAGCCGCGTCGCGGGAGGGACGAGCCGGGAAGCCGCGTCGCGCCGAGGGCGAGCCGCCGGGAGAGATGCGCCGGCATGGAGGGCCGCCGAGGGAAGGAGCCGCAACGGGAGGCTGGGCCGTCGCGCGCTGGAGGAAGAGCCGGCGGGAGGCGCGCCGGGAGAGAGGGCCGCCGTGCGCTGGAGGGCTGCGCGACCGGGAGCCGGCAGGGAAGAGGCGGACGGGAGAAAGGGCCTGCCGGGAGGGAGACGGGGCCGGTCGTCGCAAGGAGGCGAAGCCGGGAAGCCGCAGGAGGGGACGTCGGCAACGGAGCAGGGGAGCAGTGCCGGACGACGAGGGAAGGCGCACCGGGGGAAGCCGCGACGGGGAGCAGCGCTGGAGAGCCGTCGGGACGGGAAATCCGCCGGGAAGGGTCTCCGGCAGGGGGCGGCGGAGAATTCCTATGGCTCGTAGGCCATGGAGGCCGCCGCCCCCACGGAAAAAAAACAGATGGGAGACCCTAGAGCAGAAAAAAAATAGATGGGAGGGGGGATCGGGATTAAGTTCCCTCTGATACCATGTAAATTTAGAAATCCCCCACACCCTCAAGGTGAGGAGAGAGCCTTCATTTATAGAAAATATAGGGAAGTTACAAAGAGAGGTTACAAAAGAAGTGGGGCTGGAAGTTACAAAGTTAGTGGGGCTGGAAGTTACCCATACTCCAACAATAATGATGAGTTCAGGAGTTTGTTTGACAATGAAAGATGAACTTTGTCCAGAGGATCAGTGGTATATGTGCGAAGTAGGATGACTGATACACTTTACAAGATCGATGCAAAGGTGTGCAGTGAAGTGACGAATGATGTTGTGAAGAGGTCTTCATCAGGTCTTTGGCATGGATGATCGTCGCGCAGGAGTTGAAGACTATCGACTAGGATGAAGAAAGTTTGGAAGCCGGAGCAGGTTCGGTTTGGTGTTTTAGGTCTTACGCCTAATTCCTTTTCATCAAAGTGCCACTAGTGAGGAAAGGATTAAAACTAAAGATCGAGGTGATGCACTGATTGTTTCAGACTACTGGAGGAATGTTGAGCAGGAGGAGCAATTAGTTTTTGCAGGTACCCCTGATTATGTGGTGTCACTATTATGGAGGAGCCATATGTTGTTGGCTTCGGTTTTGCTCAGCGGGATAATGCAGATACAAGTATGGCGAAGACTTGGCGTGTGAATGTCTTTTGCAGAGGAAGCTGTTAGGTTTTCTATCTGAATCGTAAAAGGGTATCGTCATATTTTCTACAGAGGGTGATGGTTGGTGCGATACCGCCCGATTTGTTTTCCAACTGAGTTTGTTGGATGAAATCTTCTTTCTTGACAGGCTGAAGAGGGAGATTGATAGGGTTCACCCAATAGGTGTTTTCAAATTTGTGATAAGAGTTTGAATCTTTTAAACTTTTGCAATTCTGTGTATGTGGGACTTAGATGAGATATATTTTATATATCTATTTTTAAAGTGACAAGGGTCTAATTGAAAATTGCAGCACACGTGATTTTGGTTTCCTTCACTTATAAAAGGAGGAAATGTGACGCGCTGCATGAGAGGAGATAAGCAGGCTGTGCAATATTAGAAAAACGGCTTTGAGCAGATACGTGGGTGATGGTTTTTGGGTGCGGGCAACAACGAACAACGACAAATCGGGTTGTGTAACTCCTTGTTGGAGGTGTCGCAACGATCCCGCGTGTTCGGATTTGTTATTTGAGGGGTGACGTTTTATCATGAATCGATTATCAGAGAAAAGAGAGGCGTATCGATGTTGTGGTTTTCTACACAGGTTTTCTACACTGTCACTGTAATTCAAGTTTCAAGATTTTACTTGAATTTTGTAAACTCTGATTATAGTGTAATTTTTCAGGGTTGTTCCGTGGTTTTTAATCCTATGCATTGGAGGGTTTTTCCATGTTAAAAATCCGCGTATTGATTTATTTATTGCTATTATTTTTGCGCTTCAGTTTTCGTTGGAGATTCTCACAATAATTTTGGCGCAATCAATTTTCTCTCGGGACCGACCCGTTTCCTCCCCAACAAGGAACTTGCCCCAACAAGTGACATCAGAGCCATGGGTTTTTGTCGACTTTGAGCCGTGGCCATCCGCTTCCGGATCATCTAGATTTTCTCCGCAATCTCATGGATTAAACTAGGTCTAATCAGTGACGTTTCTCCTGTTTCCACCCAACAAAGGGGAGAACGACAAGGACGACAATATAATGTCTCGAACGGGGCCATATGTATTGTTGCCTGGTAGCTGTTATTATAAGAGAATTCCACTAAAGACACGATCTTCCCATGAACCACCAAAGTCCATGACACAAGCTTTGAGTTTATCTTCCAATGTCTGAATTGTGTGTTTTGATTGCTCATCCGCCTGAGGATGATATGCCATGCTCATGGTTAACTGAGTTTCGAGAGCCTGTTACAATGATCGATAAAATCGAGAAGTGAATCAAAGATCTTCATCAGAGATGATCGAAACTGGAACTCCATGCAGTTTGATCATTTTTCGAATATATAACTTTGCCAAATCCTCTCTGATTGGGAGGAAGTGTACCGACTTGGTGAGTCGATCCACAATCACCCAAATAACATGGTGCTTTTAAAGCATCCTCAGTAGACTGATGATAAAATCCATTATGATTTGTTCCCACTTCCATACAGGTATAGGCGTAGATAACAACATACCATCCAGTCGTTGATGTTCAACCTTTACCTGCTGGCAAGTTAGACATTTCATAACATAATCTGCAATTTTGCGTTTCATACCTGACCACCAGAAATGAGCTTTCATCGCCTTGTACATATTCTGAATACCCGGATGAATAACCCATTTCGAATGGCGATACGTCGAAAGAAGCTATTCTTGGCTAGACTGAATATATTCCCAAACAAAGCGACAGTAATAGCCTGTTAATCCTAGAAAGCTTCGTATCTCAAATATATTCCTGGGTGGCTGCCAAGAGACGACTGGTTCAATCTTCCCGAGGTCAACTGATATGCCCTCCTTAGAAATAACATGTTCGAGAAAACGAACTTCTCGTATCCAGAAGTCACACTTAGAAAACTTAGCGTACAATCTATGCGATTTCCAAGTGCATCTCTTGATCATTCCTGCTTCGAGAATACATCAAAATATTGTTAACAAATATCACCACAAAAGAATCAAGGTACCCGTGGAAGATACGATTCATCAAGGTCATGAAGACTGCGGGTGCCTTCGTCAGACCAATGGGCATGATGACATATTTGTAATGGCCATAACAAAGCGACGATAATAGCCTGCTAATCCTAGAAAGCTTGCCAAGATTGAAGCAGTCATCTCTTGGCAACTACCTAGGAATATATTTGAGATACAAAGCTTTCTAGGATTATCAGGCTATTATTGTCGCTTTGTTTGGGATTTCTCAAAGCTTGCTACTCCCATCGGTGTACAACACGTGCAACAAATGTCGTGACACTATGAACACGACAACGACTTCCTGGGCCAAAACGGAGACATAGAAGCCATCATTTGACTGGAGAGCTGCTTGCTCTATTTAATCAAGCAATTTCACTTGAAATAATATATATAGAAGAGACGATTGTTGTAATATCTACGGTATTTGTTTGCTTCCTCAAAAAAGCTCTTGAGAATCATGTTCTTGTTGTAGCTATTGGCCTTGGAGGCAGTGGACGAACATCTATTAAATCATATGCTTTGAGGTCTCTTACCTTTGGGATGCCTAAGAAAGTTACGGAGAATTATAGAAACCTTAATGTGAGCAACAATGTTTTGTCTAATGCTGATGCTGCAATTGCTGTAAAGGTGGCCAGAAGTTTGGACGTGCCTGAAGAATTTTTTAATAGGAATGAACAAAAACTACTGGAGACTGTAGAAAAGGCATAATGGTACAAGAGCCTCCGCACCGGAATGTGCTATATTGCGTTTCAAATGATGCTGATAAAGGAGAAGAGACATATTTTCTTAATGTTGTTTCTGTTGCAGTCAATTGGTGGTCAGAAGATGGCTAGGGATGCAGTATGCAAGGTTGTGCATTTTCATTGAAGATAAAGAGAAAAATACATTCCATGAGATGCAGTAATTGTGAGAATCCGAGCCATTCTATTACAGTTCTCATGCCTAATAATGATGTTTGGCCTCAGGAGCCGACTCTCTTGTATGTCGACTCCGTCGCTCTCTATATGGTCTCAAGCAGTTTCCTCGTGCTTGGTTTGGCCGATTCAGCACCGCCGTCACTACATTTGGGCTATCTCGGAGTATGAAGGACCACACTGTCTTCTATCGTACGACATCCTCCGGCTGCGTCCTACTGGTTGTGTATGTTGATGATATCATTATCACTGAGAGCGACTCAATTGGAATCCCCCAACTAAAATGACATTTTCACCAGCACTTTCAAACCAAAGATTTCGGTCCTCTGACATACTTCCTTGGCATTGAGGTCTCCCGTTCTTCGGACACCATCTTTCTTTGCCAACGAATATATGCCTTGGATGTCTTGCAGGATGCTGGTCTGACTCAGGCAACTGCCGTGAACACTCTTGAGCCTGGGGAACGGTCTCTCTGTGACACCACATAACCATATTGTCACCCAGAGTGGTACCGTCGTCTGGTGGGAAAACTCAATTACCTCATCATGACTCGTTCAGACATTGTATGTGTTGTTGGCAAAGTTAGCCAATTCATGGAGCATCCAACAAAATCTCAGTGGGATGTTGTTCTCCGCATTGTCAAATACATCAAGCAAGACCCTGCCCGCGGTCTTCGGTATTCACATCACGATCATCTCAATGTTGAGGTCTTCTGTGATGCTAACTATGCTGGTTGCCTTGCTACCCGAAAGTCTACTTCTGGGTTTGACGTTTTTCTGGCAGGTAACCTCATCTCATGGCGCAACAAGAAACAGACTGTCGTCTCCAGATCCAGTGCTGAGTCTGAGTACCGTTCGGTGGCCACAATCACTACTGAGATCCTGTGGCTTCGTCATCTCCTCCATGAGATTGGTTTCTTGCCGTAGACGTCTGCTCATATTTGGTGTGATAATCAGGCAGTCACGAAGATTGCTTCTAATTCCTTCTTCCATGAACGCACAAAGCATATCGAGGTGGACTGTCACTTTCTTCGCCACCACCTCGAGCAACACCATGTCAGTTTTAGCCACATACCGACGACAGATCAGCTTGCCGACATCTTCACCAAAGGCCTCTCGGGAGCTCGACTGACCTCTCTTAATACCAAGCTGGGGATCCACAACATCAACGACCCATCTTGAGGGGGAGTGTGTATGATCTTGTTTGGTGCCTTCTTTCTTTTTGTGGGACTCTTGGTCCAAGATATCATGTGTTTAACCCGGTTTATTGTAAAAGGTATTTTCGAGCCCCACATCGGATTATTCCAGCTTGTAATCCCTTTTATCCATCTATAAAAGAATGTTTCCACCTCACCTTGAGGTAGGGGGAATTCACATCTACAGATATCATGACAGTTTTTTTGGGGTTTTATGCATTGTAGCTAAGGACATTCGAGGCTTTGGCCTACTTATTTCCGTGCTTGGAAGTACAGTTTTAGCTAAACATGGTTTTGGACTGAACTCTTTGCAAAAGTGGTGCTTGGAGATGTCTGGGGCCCTTCCTGCTGTTTGTGAAGACATCCTGGCGACATTATTCTGGCCAAGATTCAGCTTGATTTGTTTTTGGGTAAATTCTTGTGGGGATCATGATAACACATTTGAAGTGCTAGCAGCTGGAGTGGATAGAAGGTGTAACATCCCGCCCCATCCCATTGGCTTGAGAGGGCGGAGGGATGATACTCGGCCTTAAGCAACGTTCACAGGGCGCCAAAGGTCGACAATAAACGTCGAGGGCTTCAAGAATAATTGGGGAACAATTTGCCCATTGAATTGAACAACCAACCAAACAAGCCATTATCAAAAACAACTATATGATGCATGTCATTAAGCAACCCAACCCATACATTACCAAAAGACAACCAAAACATCCACAACAATTTCCAAAAACCAATACAACCAAAACCAAAATCAGAGTACCAAGCGTAAGACTACACAACAAGACCCCAAAGAACTAGGACACCATCCATAACTCCACACCAAGCTCCATGCTCCAAGCACCACAACATCACCAAAGCCTCATGTCGAACCGCTAGCAAAATGAGATGCTTTACCCTTACCTGCGTCTTGGAAAACAACATTTGCAAAAGCACCAAAGTACCAAATCAGGGGGTGAGTACAAATACTCAGTAGGTTTTTCCAAAATAACTTCCCTACACACGCCACTAGGATAAAATCTTTAGCACATTTATATAAAACACTTTATATAAAACCGTAAATAGTTCAACAATTACCAATAAGTCAGACACACCTTTACCCGACCACCTTACCCAAACCATGCAACCCAAGAGAAAGCCAAACAACCATGCCATAAGCCACATCACCATTTCACATTAGCACAACAAATTCGATCTTGCAAGGCAACACACAACAAGGCAACCAAAACGGTGGAGCTTCCGTCCAACTCGTTCACTACATTTCCAACTAGTGGTACTTCCCGACCACTATCCATAATGGTGGCTCTTCCGTCCACTATCCATCACCTTTTATAGTGAGACTTCCCGCCCACTTCCACACAATCAACACAAGCCATAACACCTAATCAACCAACAAGCATAAAACACCAAGACCACACAATAAGCACACCATCATTTCCAACACATGCCAATTCACTTCAATAAATCTCCTATTTATTGAAAACACCATTTAACCAACTTTCTATGCCTAATCACATTTCAATAAACAACATCTTTATTGAAAACCATCTTTCACAAAACATTTTTCATAATCAACCACTAACGATTTTAATGGGCTGCACGGCTAGTTTGTACGGTTTGACAAACCGTGCGCTAACCGTGTGGATGCTACTGCCTCGAAGGCATCTCGCATGGCCTACTCGCATGGTTAGACAAACCGTGCGGGACCCCACTGCCTCGAGTTGCACGGTTTTCTTGGGATTCTCGCACGGTTTTTCCTAACCGTGCTCAAACCGTGCGCCCTTAAAAAGACCTCCAAACTTTTCCAAAACCATTCTAAACTCTCCCAAACTCATCCGAACTCATCCCAAGCACTTTAAACACGTAAAAAGGCATAAACAAAGGCTACATACCTCAAACCGGGGGTGTTACAAAAGGCATTTGGAGGGATGTATGCAGCTGTACGAGATAGCATTCAAGATCAGAAACTCAAATATGCAAACATATGAGATGCAAAGGGTTGTCTTAAATTGCCAACAACTTGCAATAGATGCAGGTCTTGGTTTATCAAACGTTGGTGTTGATGTAGAGCATTTTAAGGAGGTGGAGGCAATTGTAAAGACCGACAGCGCCTCGCGGCCTGATAACAACTGTGCGTGTGAAATGCGGAGATGGAGCAAGAGTCTTACCGATGTTCAAAGGAGGAACTACCTACCTTTCCAGTTTGAGCATTTTCAAAAGTGCTCAAGAGTGCCATCAAATTTTTCCAGTACGGCGAGCCAAGCTGTGTTTTGGCGGCCCACCTTGGGGACCAGGTGACTTTTCAAGCGGGGGGTAATGTTAGGAGTGAGGGGATGTCTAGGCGTGGACCTCAAGGGGAGAGGGTGTTTGCTGTCAAGGGGCAGATTTGTACTTTGTTATAATTAGTTGTGTCTGCTAGTTGAAGCTGGTAGGGGCTGCTGTTGGGAAGGTGGTGTAATAAATAGGGCTCTTGGATGTTGGGAAGGGACGCCACGATTCGTTTTAGTATTTTGCTTGGCAGTTTGGGAGGTTACGGACCTTGGGAGGTCTCCGTTGTGGCTCCTTCGGAAGTGGTCTTCCAGGGGAGTTTCTTCTTCTTCTTATTCTTTTTCTTCTTCTCCTACTGTGATTCTCTGTTTTTTGCTTGCAACGATACAATAATACAATGCACGAATCCGCTTCTTCTATCTCTCTCACTTTCAAACCAATGAGTCCGAACATATATGACGAGAGAGAAATGGGGCTTGTTCTCGGAAGTGAATCGATAGAACATTTGATTTCCCGCTCAGGTGGTAACCTAGAGAAATCATTCGGAAAGACATCCGGGTATCGATCCACTTTGACATGAAGAATCCTATTTCCAATCTCATCTGCAATGCCCTAGGGCCATTGCTGGTGACTGACCAGAGATGTTTCCGTCCACTGAGGCTAAAGGTCCCGCTCTACATGCATTTATGTCCCAATCCCCCTTGAATACATGAAGAGTTCAATCTGGGGATGTGAATGTCACTTTTCGAGCGTAGCAATCAATATGAGCTTTAAATTCCATCGGTTAGTCCATTCCAAAGATCAGATTAAACCTATCCATCTCTAGGACCGTAAACTCCCAGAGAAACTGTATTGTATCAATGGTAATGGAACATGTTGTGCACGTGAATCCTTTGCACTCTCACTTCCCGAGGGGTGTCTTGATACTTGTTACTGGTGAATTCTCCTTTCCTCAATGTGAGGTGGAGATATTCTTTTATAGATGAGTAAATCTGATTACAAGGAGGGTAAGTCCGATGTGGGACTCAGAAATATCCATTTAACTTAAATGGGGTCCAACACTCCCCCTCAAGCTGGACATGCCCAGATTGGATTGAGTCCCACAAAGAAAAAAGATGACAAGACACCAAGACAATCTCATACCCCCCCTCAAGCTGGGCCATGGAGGCTGTGAATACCCAGCCTGATAGTGAGAGCGTCAAGTCGAGCTTCTGGGAGGCCTTTGGTGAAGAGATCTGCAAGCTGATCTGCCGTCGGAAGATGACCAAAACTGATATGGTTCTGCTCCAGATGATGGCGGAGGAAGTGGCAATCCACCTCGATATGCTTCGTCCGTTCATGGAAGTCGGGATTCGAGACTATTTTTGTGGCTGCCTGATTGTCACACCAGATATGAGCAGGAGTTTGTGCCGGGAAGCCGAGCTCATGGAGGAGATGACGAAGCCAGATGATCTCAGTGGTGACTGTGGCCATGGCTCGGTATTCGGCCTCGACACTCGATCTGGAGACGACAGTCTGCTTTTTGCTGCGCCAAGAGATGAGGTTACCGGCGAAGAACACGGCGAAGAACACGACGAATCCCGAAGTAGACTTGCAGGTAGCGAGACACTCTGCATAGTCCGCATCACAAAAGGCTTCAACATCTAAGTGAGCGTGATGTGAGTACTGAAGGCCACAGGCATGATCTTTCTTGATGTATTTAACAATGCGGAGGACAACATCCCACTGAGATCTGGTGGGATGCTCCATGAACTGGCTAACTTTGCCAACGACGCAGGCAATGTCGGGTCGCGTAATGGTGAGATAGTTCAGTTTACCCACCAGACGTCGATAGCTCTCGGGATGAGGAAATGGTTCTGAGTCTGTATGGAGAGAGCGTTCGCCAGGCTCAAGTGGAGTGTTCACTGCAGTGGCTGTGCTCAAACCGGCATCCTGCAAGATATCAAGAGCATACTTGCGCTGACAGAGAGAGATAGTGTCCTCAGAGCGGGAGACCTCGATGCCAAGGAAGTTGGTGAGGGGACCGAGATCTTTGGTGTGAAAGTGTTATGAAGGTGCGCCTTGAGGCTGGCGATTCCTCTGGAGTCGCTCCCTGTGAGGATGATATCATCAACATATACCATGAGCAAGATACAACCGTGCGTCGTCGTACGGAAGAAGACTGTGTGATCTTTCATACTGCGAGAGAGGCCAAAGGCCGTGACGACAGTGCTGAAGCGGCCAAACCAAGCTCGAGGAGACTGCTTGAGGCCATAGAGGGATCGACGGAGGCGACAAACATGGGAGTCGGCACCAGAGGCACAAAAGCCAGGGGGCTGCTGTAGGTAGACTTCTTCGTCAAGAAAGCCATGGAGAAAGGCATTCTTGACATCCAGTTGATGAAGCGACCAATGATGATGAGCAGCCAGAGATATGAACAGGCGGACATAGGCCATCTTGGCAACCAGAGAGAAGGTCTCAAAGTAATCGATGCCATATGTCTGAGCAAATCCCTTCGCCACAAGCCGGGCTTTGAGGCGGCAAAGTGACTCGTCGGGATTGAGACAGATCGTATAAATCCATTTGCAGCCGACTGCCTATTTGCCCGCCGGGAGGGGAACTAGATCCCATGTATGGTTGACATCCAGAGTTTGCAATTCATCCCGCATTGCGGCTAGCCATCCGGGGTGAGATTTGGCTTCACCAACTGTTCGAGGAATCGACACTGTCTCCAGAGCTGACAGACTCCTGTAGGAAGATACAAAGAGAGGAGTAGTCTGACACGAGCGAGTACCTTTCCGGAGCGCATTCGGCAAGTCCTCGGGTGCTGTGACAGGAGCATCCGACGAAGGAGGAACAATGTTGTCCTCGGCCTGGATGGGGGTACAGTCGATGGACGACGAGAGTAGGTCTGTCCAAAGAGATGACTGGTAGGAGGAGACACCAGAGGCGGGTGAATCATGAGAGGAAGACAGTCATCAATGGTAGTGTCTGGATGAGGAGAGGGTGGAGTGAAAGGAGAGATCTCGACAAACGATACGTCGGCAGAGGTGACATAGCGGCGTAAGTCTGGAGAGAAGCACCGGTACCCGCGCTGAGTGCGGGAATATCCGAGGAAAATACACCGGAGGGATTTGGAAGAAAGTTTGGAGAGATTGGGGTGAGTGTCCCGGACATAGCAGAGACATCCGAAGACGCGGAGTGGAAGGGAATGAGGAGGAAGAGAGGGGAACAAAGTATGAAAAGAAGTCTCCCCCTGAAGGATGGAGGAGGGAAGACGATTAAGTAGGTAAGTAGCAGTGAGGATGACATCCCCCCAGAAGAGAAGAGGTACTTTGCAGTGGAAGAGGAGGGCACAAGCAGTTTTCAGAATATGCCGGTGTTTCCTCTTGGCCACGCCATTTTGCTGAGGGGTATCAGGACAGGAGGTCTGATGGATGATGCCGTGTGCCCGTATAAACTGCTGAAAGTGAGTGGATAAGTATTCCCGTCCATTGTCTGATCGGAGACATTTTACAGAGATAGAAAACTGTGTCGGGATCTCATGGTAAAAGTTTTGAAAAGTGGAGAAAACTAATGTCCGATCTCGAAGAAGGTAAAACCATGTCATACGGGAATATTCATCAATGAAAGAAATGTAATATCTATACCCAGATTGACTCGAGGTGGCACAAGGACCCCATACATCGGAATGAACCAAATCAAAGGGTTTGGCGGCCCGTGTGTCAACTCGAGGAAAATATGATGTGCGATGGTGTTTCGCAAAACTACATGACTCACAATGAAAAGATAAACGGGGACTAATATCTGGATAGAGCTGATGAAGAGCGGAGGCGGAGGGGTGGCCCAACCGAGAATGGAGGTCTACGGCACGTGCAGGCGATGGATGTCGGGCCATCGAACATGTACACCCCATCTCGAAGCTGGCCTATACCAAGTTCCTGGTTTGTCGTCCGCTCCTGAAACAAAACAGAAGACGAGGTAAAGATAGCATTACAATTGAGATTCTTGGTCAGCTTGCTGATGGAAAGCAGGTTAAACGGACTCCGTGGTACATGAGCCACCGAGGATAGGTGAAGGGAGGAGGTGAGGGAACATGTACCAAAGCCGGCAATGAGGAGAGTGGACCCATCAACAACAGTGATGGCTGAGGAACCAGTATAGGGACGGTAGTTGGAGAGTATACCTGCATCCCCGGTAAGATGGTCGGACGCACCTGAGTCAAGCATCCATGCAGGGGAACGATGACTGACAAAAGCAGTGGGACCACCAGAGTGGGCAAGAGATGCTGATGAAGAGCCTGACATGGAGGTGGTCCGATGATCGTGAATCAGCTGGATCTCAGCCATGGAGAGATCCATAGACGGCGGAAGAGCAGCAGCAGGCGATGATGCATCTCGGATCGCAGTCTGGCCCTGTCGTGGGTGCGAATCGGGACGGCCCTGAAGGACCCAACAACGGCCAACCAGGTGGCCGAGCTTGCCACAGTGCTGACAGAGTGGGCGAGGTCGGCCGTCTCCACGGCCGCGGCCACGAGTGCCGGTATGCGGCCACTGCCACGACCTAGGAGAGCAGTGTGATCAGAGCTAGGTACGGGTGGTGCAAGGGCCCGATGAGCCTTCTGCAGGCGATGATAGACCTGCGGGATATCCAACGTAGAAGGGCTGACAAGCATCTCAGTGGCCGTCGTGGCATAGTCCGGGGCGAGGCCATTCAGGAGATTGAACAGACAGAGTTGGTCCCGTTGAGTCTGTGCTTCTGCTGGAGTCTGAGGAACGGGCCAGAGTTCTTGCAGTTCGTCCCGGAGACCTTTCCATTCCATGAAATTGTTTGGAAAGGTCCGATCCTGCTGTCGGAGGTGGGATAGACGCTGGAGAACGTCGGAGACCCGAACCAAGTTATTGGTCTCGGAGTACATGACAATCAATGAATCCCATAGTTCTTTGACTGTGTTGGCAGTCCTGGTGACATCCTTCACCGATCGGTCCATGGAGTTGACCAGTAATGCGAAAATTTTGCTATCCGCCAGTTGCCAAGAGTCGAATTTGGGGTTAGTAATGGCGGGTGGGGGTTTCTCAAGATGAGAATGAAGGCCCATGCCGCGCAGGGACATCAAGACCGTCTTCCGCCAGACGGAGAAATTTGTGGCATCCAGCCGGTCATCGACAAGCCGGGAGGAGGCGGTGTCAGGGAAGGCAGAACGGAGGAAGCGTCCATGGAGGGCGACGAGAGGCGCAGGTAGCGCGGTCGTCGGGAAACAGCCGGTAGGGCGGGCGAGGCTGGCGCGGGGTTGCCGGGAGCCGCGCGCTGGAAGGGAGGCGCCTTGGATGAAGTCGCCGGGGAAGGGAGGTCGCCTGTGATGCCGCCGGAGGGAGCTGCGACGAAGGGTCGCGCTCAGGAGGAAATGCCGGGACGAGGGGCTGGCGCTGGGCGAGGGCGCCGGGAGCCAGGAGTCGGGGCGAGGGCACTGCTGGGCGAGGGCTCCGCTGGGGCGAGGGCGTCGCTGGGGCGAGGGCGTCGCTGGGGCGAGGGCGCCGCTGGGTGAGGGCGTCGGAAGCCGGGGCCGGGAGCCGTGTTGGGAGCGGGGGTCGGGAGGACGCCGCTGGGTGAGAGGGCTGCCGGGAGAGAGAGCCGCGCCGGGAGAGGTGGGGCTGCCGGGAAGGGGAGCCGCGCCTGGATAGAGGGCCGCCGGGAGGGGGAGCCGTGCCTGGATAGAGGGCCGCCGGGAGGGGGAGCCGCGCCTGGATAGAGGGCCGCCGGGAAGGGCAAGGCCAGAGGGGAGAGAGGTGGGGCCAAACAAAGCCGGGAATCCGCTGGAAGGGAGGGTTGGGATTAAGATCCCTTTGATACCATGTTACTGGTGAATTCTCCTTCCCTCAATATGTGAGGTGGAGATATTTTTTTATAGATGAGTAAATCTAATTAGAAGGAGGGTAAGTCCGATGTGGGACTCAGAAATACCCATTTAACTTAAATGGGGTCCAACAATACTCATGGTGTGAGACATCATTTCCACGTGTAATGTCAATTGTTTAACCACACAAGAAGCAAAAAAAGAATGTGATGCACCAATATCAAACAAGACATGCATAAGGATCAAGTTCAGAAGGATGATACCTCACACTCTTGAGGGACCTGGTTGGGGATAATTTTTGCTTGTTGCGGAAAAAGCCTGGAGTCACAACCACATAATATGTTTGCAGATGAAGAAAAGATAGAAGAAAGAATCACACATGACACAGAGATTTACGTGGTTCGGGAAATGATTTCTTCGTCCATGGAGAGACAAAAATTTCACTAGTTTCGGGAGCGCAATTATAGGGAGTATCTCAGAGTTTCTAACACACAGAAACTCTAACCCGAAATGGGTTAATAAAGAAAATGAAGTATTATTCCACCAACCACACAGAAAGTCTGCTATGCTAAAGTGAAAGACGACTGAAAGTCCGCATCGCTACAGTGCCGCGACCACCTGAGTCCAAGCTGTTACAGCGCCGACGGTTGAAAGTCCTCGGAGCTACAGTACTCCAAAGTTTGACCTGCTACAGTAGTTGTGCCAAAGTCCGCATTGCTATAGTGCCCTGTCAACAACTTGAAAGGCTTGCACGATACTCTAAACCAAATCCTGGTTCACCTGTGGTTCAGGGGCAACCACGTTTTCGACTTCTCTCTCTTGCTGGTTTTTCGTTCTCCTTACTGGCAACATCTTCGTTCTATAAACCATTTCAGAAGTTTAATTTAGCACTTTTTACTATTTATCTTTTCATGGTTATATTTTATATATCTACAAAACAAAGACAATATCACAATGCTAAATCAAGTAGTCCTGTGGATATTTTATTCCTAGCGGGAAGTCTCTTTAGTAATGCATGATACCTAACACTCACCGGCTAAACCCACGACGATGAGTTGACGACACTCCTAGAAGTGTTTTATAACACTTTTTTTTGTACTCGGACTGTCTTGGTAACTTGAAGTTCAACATAAAAAGGTTAGCTACGCCTTTTTATGCTATACATTTCAAGTTTCTAAACGTCACATCTCCTTGCTATCATCCCAACTCAAGGACCGACCAAACCGATACCATTTGTAACATCTCGACCCAACCCATGAGCTTGGACGAGGTCAGAGTGTTACTAACCTTATGTGACATTTCTCGAACACCGAAGACTTGTAATAAATTCCAAAGGTTTAAACATGCAGATACTAGGGGTAACGGTTTACCCTGTTAAACACACACACAACCATCATAAGATAAAATAGAAATCAATAAAACCGAAGATATCTCTATAAATGATGCATGCAACAAAACTCAACAATAATAGATAAATCAAAGACTAATATTAGAGTAACAACGAAGCAATTTGAATAAGAATCCTAAAACTCCAAAGTGGTAAAAGACTCTGGCACCATGGTGGCACCACTCCAGACCACGACATGAACGACTCCAAGCTCCATCTCCACCAACAACAACGACGACTATCAAGGTGCTCCACTAGTGAAGTATGAAACTTGTCCCTTTCCTGTATCATGGAAAACGTCTAAATATGCACTGAGGTGCATATGCAGGGGTGAGTATAACAACCTAGTAGGCAATTGCCAGAGACTTTTCCCACATGTCACTAGGATCAGAATCATGTTAGCTCATAGTTTTACTGAATAGACAGGAGGAATACCAAAAGCAAATAAAACAGTTTTCACAACATTCACAAAGCAGATGAACCAAGTTTCCAAATGCAATATAACAAAAAATGAGTTTTCTTTTTCAAGTAGCAGAAGCGATTCATTAATTTTAACTTGGCATGATCATTCATGTTCTCTCTCTCACACACATGCATGCCGAATGACATCCCTATGCTCGCGAGCGGTGATTACATCCTCCACCAGGCCGTCGCTTGGTGGCAATCCTCCACGTGCCTTTCTAGTAAGCATCGAGCAACAAGTCTATTTTAACAAGGCCTCGTAGAATGCAAATCATTAACACACACCAACTATGTTATGCCAAGTTCACACATCCATAACCCATTTCATGGTAAAGCTCTTTAAAACATTTAACCGTGCACGTTGTGGTCACACCCACATCCTAGTTTTCAAAATCCAACTGGTATGAGAGAAATCCAGCAGAGTTTCAACATGGTAAATTCATTCAAAAGCCGAAGAGATTTATTTAAGAAATCCAAGCACCTTCGCATTCCTTTAAAAGTGGAAAGAGGGACAAACCATTCACGTCGTGAACTATTCATGTAGCCAGATTTCAAATTCCCTTCTCTTTATCCCTCCAAACTCCTCCAGCATTTAATCCCAATGACCCCAAACATAAAAGAAGAAGCATAAAACGACGGCGTACCTCAAACCGGGGGTGCTACCGACCTCCACCTGGGCCGCCTGTTGTTAGCACACCTCTTGCGCAGGAGGAGCATGTGGTGTGATGCATGGCTGCGCACAGCAGTTGTGGACAAGCAGCAGTGGTGGTGCGCTCATGAATGGCGCTGGAATACTCCTGGACCAGGTCTGTCCATTTGTCAGATCTGACAAGATCTGCAAAAGCTGGCAAGCGCACACCTGGGGTGGCAACAAGCTGGGTCTGGTGCGTCCTGGCGGTTCGTCTCTTGAGAAGTGGGCACAGCAGAGATATGTCTGGCAGCTAGAAGTCTGGAGCTGGGCACCCAGGCATAGGGACGCCGAGGAGATAGAGTAGATAGAGAAGAATGGGAGAATAGGTACTTAGGGTTTCCCAGGCTCTAAAACCATGTAGAAGGACAATACCCAGATCCTGTACCTCTTAGTGAGACCGGGTTGCTATTATTTATAGATGAAGAAAATAAAGATTCAAGATGGAATATAAGTAAAATTCAAACCACCATTGACCCAGGCAAACCATTGATCCAGTCAAACCCATATCTAAATATCTAAATATTCTAAATACTCTAAGAAGTCTATTTGAGTAGGTTTATCTTATCACTTTTTCCTCTAGTTTGAATTTTGTATTTTCTTTCTATCTCGTTATCTGTCTTTATAAATAGAGTGTTTCAGCCTTTTTCATGGGGCACGGTTTTTGGACCTATACTTTATACATCTGTATTTCAAACCTCTACCATTTGACTTCTGTTAACACGTGGATTCCAATTACCATTTTGGAAAATAATCACCTACCAATGTCCTTGCAGGTTTTCTCGAGGCGCAGTCCAGACCATTCTTCCTCCCAATAAGCGGGCCAGAACTGGTCGCCTTTGTAAGTCATTCGATGACCAAATTAGTGTTCTTGAAGATGACGCAACAAGCGTTAAAGAACAAATTCAGCGGCTCCAGCACAGGAAAAGAACCGCAGAGGAAGAATCTAAGGATTTTCGTGACCGGTTTCAAACTGCAAAGGTTTCTATTATCAATGTTTTGAATGGTTCAACTCAGGGGCTTATAAAAAACTGGGCTGGTCCAGGCCTGAATCCGGCCCTATTTATAATATTATATTATTTGATACTTTAATTTTAAAATTAATTATATTTTTATTTTTTTAAAGGTGGTTGGCTTGAAAATGTAGGCCACTGGCCTGGGCTAGACCCAGCTTGTCTGAAAATCTGGGCCAGGATGGGTTGGCCTGAAAACCCAGATTTGGGGGGGGGGGTGGGCTTGGCTGGCTGGTGTTACACCTAACTGTTTAATTTTTCTCTCCCGCTTTTATTTATTTATCAATCTCAGTCATGGCAATGATTATTCTTGTTGATTCTTATGTATTATTTTTTCACATGCATCCCCTCTGTTGGTATAGTCATATTTGCTTGTGAAACTGGTCTATGTTGTTTTATAAGTGGTGCTCTCTCTGACCAGAAGTTTGGTTGGAGAGTATTAGTATCTGATGATATTAATAGAATTTTCCGTAAGATAAAAAATAAAATATCGTTATATATTAGTGTCTTCAATGGGTTGCTAGGTGACTTGCCATTATGTTAGTTATGTGTATTTTAGAAGATGTTCAATTATGAAGTGCTGGTGGAGGTCCTATCTTCACAGAAGCTGATATTGCTCACCAAGGCCACGGGGGAGCACATAATATTGTATCAAACAAGTGATCATTGGAATGTTTAGAAATGAAGCAATCATCCTCTTTTAAGAATTCTAGTTCATTGCTTCTGTGAATATTTATTGGGGAGTTGGAACATTATGCCAACTAGACAAGGAAAAGAAGGGATCGGTAATGATTTAAGAGGGAGGTGAAATGTGTTCATTCTATCAATATCTCAACTGCTTGTTTTATAATTGTTAAAAAATTTAATATATCACTGCTACTTGTTTTTATAATGCATTGCTTGTTGCATGGCATTTTATATTTATAGCTGTTCTGTGCTTTGGTGTCGAAATTTGGGCTGTGTGGACATTTTTGCTTGGGGCCTAACAGATGAGTAAATTATCTTAGTAGAAACTATTTCCTAAATGGTAGATGTTCTTCGCATTTACTGTATGATCTTATATTCAAATTTTTTAATGATGCATTTATTTTTTATTGTTTGCCATTGTTTTGTTTAGAGGAGGTGTCTTAGTGCTGAGCGGAATTTGATGTCAAAGAAGTTTGAGTTGCAAGATGCGAAGAAATCTTTTCTTTCTGAATCTAATTCTGCTCCTCCATCTACGGTTGATGAGCTTCATCAAGATATCTCTGTTAGTTTTTCCTTGTACAGCATGGAATTCTTTTTCACCTTTAGACTTGTTCTATTTGAAAATTTATGTTTCCCCTATTTCATGGTCATTTGCAGAAAGTTGAAGGGGAGATTCAAGAGAGGAAGCTTTTGTTGGAAAAGTTTCAAGCGAGAATGAATGATGCTGATTCAAAGGCCAGAGATCTGAAATCATCACTTGAAAGTCTGCGTGGTATGATGTTCTCTTTTTAATCTAAATGCAGTTAATTTCATACAAATTTTCAGTTTTCTTCATTGTTGTCCATATTTATAATGCAGAGTCGGCAAAAGGGGTGATTGATTCTTTTGAAAAAGAAGAGCAGGAAATGATTAAAATTGAAGAAAATCTTCATTCTGCAGAAGAGGTAAACCCTTTCCCTTAATCAAAATGTGATCAGATCTGCACCCTTCCCCAATTTTGTTGATGGAAGGAAAAACAGACTTTCCTTCCATGGCCTACTGGTAATCATAGCTAAATGGCTATGATTGGTTACCTTATCAGTTGATTTGCACATATGGTATGGATCCCAATAGGTTTATGTTATTTGTATACCATTGTTTTCTGATCGGACCTCTATTTTTGTCTCGTGTTTTATGTCATTATTGTTTCTGTTGTTAATTTACTTCCGGTTGAGAATCTTGATGGTAATATCTTTGAATTTAAGCATTGATTCCAGGAGAAAATACATTATGAAGGTTTGATGAAGAACAAGGTCCTTCCTGATATTAATGAAGCAGAGTCCAAGTACGGGGAGCTTGAACACAGCCGTAAGGTTGGTTTTCTTACTTAACAGAGACCATAGATGCATTTGTGAAACATGTAATGATTGAAGAACTTGACATCACACATCCAGTTTACTGTTAAATATCTGATATATTTGGGAATGGAGATGCAATATATATGATTAGTAATACTTGAACATGTAATATAGAGATCCTCAATCATGGCTAAGCAGCATCAGTTGGATGGCCAAGTCAATCAGTCAATAAGGGCTTGAGATTTCCGTACTCAATTTTATTCAAAGCAGATACTTTGTCTTCTACAGATGATGTTGATTGCTCTTTTCTCACAATTTTTTTCTTTAATCTTACTAAGTTTTCATGCCTTTGTCTAATATCCATAAATCCTTCTGTCTGAAGAAGCATTTTGTTCTTCCCGTGAAGCTTGAAGCAGGACTCCCTTGTGTGGTCTGGCTTTTTGTCATAAAAGCACCAACAGTCCTCTTAATTAGGTTTTAATTTGGGCTTAGTTGAATAAGATGAACTTTCTTTGTTAGTTTTTCATTTAACATGACTACCCCATGACTTTTTTCTACTTAACCATTTACAATGTTTTTGAGAGAGTTTTTCTTTGCCTTGAATTTGTACTTGAATAAGTTCGTACATCTGATTCAAATGTGATGGAAATTTAAAAATCTTATATCTTTCAATGAATTGTGCTAATATACTTATTGCATTATATCTTTATGTTTTGATATTGTTCGAACATAATTTATACCCCATTGAAAGAATGAATTCCAAATGCTTTTTTTAACCCTATTCTTTTATGTTTTTCTTGTGTATATGCTCTGATAATATATAGCTCTGTATGTGTTATGCATGTGGTATGTGACAATAGTTGATATGTGTAATTTTTAGGAGACCTTTCGAAAGGCTTCTATTATCTGTTCTGAAAGTGAGATTCATGATTTGGGTGACTGTTCGGGAAGCACTCCTGAGCAACTCAGTGCTCAATTAATTAGGATCAAGCAGAGACTCCAACGTGAGAGTGAGAAGTACGGGTTTTAATTATCATTTATTATACTTCATGAATAACATTTCATGGCTAGTTCCATATTGGATAATGTCTTGCAGATATGATGAATCTATTGATGAACTTCGATTGGAGTATGATAAAAAACAGCGCAAAATTTCACGGAAAAAACAAACATATGAAGCACTTAGAGAGAAGTTGAACGTGAGTTGACATTTTTAGTTCTACATAAACCAAGATTATTTGTTGTAAGCCATTGATATGGGACTTTGATTTGTGTAGTTTAGCTTTCCCTGCAGTGTACCTCTCTGTTCTATTTAATATAGTTCTTTACATTACCATTTGATTTGCACGTAACAGTTTAGATTCCATTTTCAGTTATGGCGCCTTGTTGTTTTTTTCATCTTTGTTGACGTTATGAAACTGCTGCTGTTGTATTCAACATATTTTTTGTTTCCTCAAGCGTTCTTTTTTCTGATTTTCGTTTGACTTCTACAAGAGCAGGCTTGTGAGAAAGCCCTGGAGTTACGGTGGTCCAAGTTTCAGAGGAATGCAACTCTTTTGAAGCGCCAACTGACTTGGCAGTATGGCTCATGAACTTTCTTGGAGTTCCATATTTTATAGTTCTATCTATTTTTTATGTAACTTGTTGACATTCGATATTAGATTTAATGGTCATTTGAGGAAGAAGGGCATTAGTGGGCAAATAAAAGTCGATTATGAACAGAAGACTCTATCTATAGAGGTGAGGCAACTTGCTCCAAAAATGAATTTTCTTGTACTTTCCCTTTTGTTCAATTGACTGTGTAAGATGAAATCCTGTACCTTGATAAGTGGCGAGACTCAATTTATAGATAAATAGAAAAGATACAACATAAAAAAAATCCGATGTGGGACTCTGATAGGACCTGGACACCAAAGTACAGCTTGGAAGGCATATTAGGGGAAGTGGAATAATGGGGATGCAACTGGGACAGCTTGGATTGGATACTCTAGAAAGGGGATACAGCCTGGTAAGCATATTCTTGAAGGGGTTAAATATGTCTCACTAGGGGGGAAGTTGTTAGGAGCCCACGTGGGGAGGGGTAGCGAGGCTGTTTAAAAAGCGAAGGGCTGGTGTGAGAGGGGCGTATGTGAGAGAAAATTATTCTGTTTTGGGAAACCGGCCACCTGGCTTGGGAAGGCATGTATGCTTCCTCTTCTTCTTCCGTTTGTCTGCTTATTACTAGTGTTGCTCCATACGAATAGAATACACACCATACCCCTCCGATCCCTTCTTGTTTTGGGTTTATTGTTTGCTGGAGCAGGGGTCTTTATCACTTGGTTCAACTTGTCGGATAATTGGCCCCCATGAACACTGCTGGATCCTCACTGTGAGTTTCGTCGGATGGGTGCACTGCAGAGGAGAGCATTGCGAGCTGAAGTGATGATGACAACGCAAATGGATGAAGTTGACAAGTGTCTACGGCTGTTCAACGCTGCGATCTTTAAGACCAGACAGGACTAGCAAAAGCAGCTGCAGGAGTGGGATCGGGAAATGCATGAAGCAGAATTCCGGAAAGACCTCCCACTCCCATTACATCGTCTGAAAATGATACCGCAAAATGATACCGCAACTGGAAGAAAATGGGCCGTTGCTGGAAACGGATGAGCTGGGAATGACTGCAGATGGTTCGGCACATCCGGAGCTGGTGGGGAGGAATGCGGCCTGGACATTGCCGGTGGTTGGCGATGCATGGACTTCGATTCCGATTGATAGGGGGGTGGAGTTGCTCATTTTCAACGAAAAGGATCTAAAGGGGTGGATTACACGAGCAGAACAACACTTCCGCATCCGGAAAACTCCCAAAGCCTTGTAGGTCCCCTCTCGCTCAGGTAAGTATGGTGGGAGATGCTAAATACTGGTTGAATCCATACGGATTTATCTTGGTCATTATTCAAGGAGGGATTCATGGAACGATTTGGCGATTTGGTAGTTCAGAATCCGTATGCAGAGATGACAAAAACTACTAGCAACGCCCGCAGAGGAAATGCAGTGCATGGGATTTTGCATGGAGGAGGCGCCATTGCAAGTGGATGAGTGGCCATTGGACTCACGACCCTTAATGGAAACAATGGAGTCAGAAACCAGGGCGCAGGGGTGGGATGACGGGAAAACTGCCTGATCTTGGAAATGACCAGCCTCAGATGCAAAACACAACATCACTTCTAGGAATCATCGAGGAAGAGCAGGAACAGCTAAAAGCTTTTGCAGGGCTCTCCCTACGACCACTTTCTCCTGGGAGGGAATGGGGGGGGGTTTGATAGGGATGCATGGGCAGAGGGCTGCAGCCTTGGTGGAACCTCCAGCACAGCTGGCAGAGGACCCTTCAGCAGCACAACCTCCTAACCAATCGGTTGAAGTGGTCCCCCAGCTCAACTGCATAACAAACTGAGTGGAGGATTCCAGGGAATAACAGAATGGACCCCACAACTCAACTGCACAACAAACTGGGTGGAGGATTCCAGGGAATAACAGAATGGACCCCACAGAGGAATCAGTTAGGGAATCCTCTGAGGACCGTTGGTTATAAAAAGGAGGGGGAGAGGAGAATTTGAGGATTCGGCCAAGGGCTTGGGCAGGAGTTTCTCCTGAAGTGTACTTCTTTCTGTCTTTTTTTTCTGCTCTGTTTTGTAACCGTTGCTGCTATTAAATTCCAGAAAGCGCTGCCTCTTGTCCTTAATCTCTATCAATTTGGTCCGGCCTGCCGGATATCCTTCTGAGGGAGGAGAACTCTGCTGGATACCTACTACCAAATTCTCGCTATTGGAAATCGTTGCCCCACTGCCGGACCATGGCCACCTGTCACCAGCCTGGTCTTGATGCCGTGGAGCAACGCCTGGACAGCCTCGAAGCAGCTGTGTCCAATTTGACGTCAACAATGAATTCTTATATACAGAAAAATACCGTGTTCCGGAGGAGCCTCTTTTCCTTGGTGGCTCGACTAGAAAAAATAATCCCACAAGAGGAGACGTGCCCATTGCTCGTCGTAGCAGCCCACCGGGTGAACTTGCCCATGTTTGAAGGGAGAGGTCTACCACTATGGAAGGAAGAGCTGGAGCCACCGGAGGAACAACGTTCGCAACCGTCTTTGGGGTTGTTGGTGCCAATAACAGAGGTGTCTCCACCTCTTCACACAACTGTGATGTCCAAGGTGCCAACTGCACCGTCTGACAAACCACGAGTGGAAGTCAATCAGATCGGCCTCGCACAACCTTCAACCATGCAAGACAATCCTTTCACACCTGATGTTAGCGCTACTGCTGGCTTGGTTGGAAGTATTTTCTCTCCTTCACTAAATTCCGGAATGCAGTTTTGGCTTGGGAAATTTTATGCAGTTCAACTTCCTTCGGTTGAAATGTCCAAAAATGCTATGAATGAGGAGAGCGACTACGTTCTGGACACAGAAGCAACCGGGGAACCAAGGTTATACGGCTTACCCGCGGGATCAATATACAATACGCGCAACAAGGGTGAAGGTTCTTCGATCATATCGGTTGTGCTGGACTGGGGTGTTGATCAAGACTCTTTAAACGAACGGGGGGAAATTTTTCCAAGTAGGCAGGTCTTGGAATTGAGAAAAAAGCTGCTCAAGTTTGTGGAGGTCGGTCTTTACCTAGTGGAAAAGGAATTCTACAAGCTTGTTGATTCTCCGTTGCGCTGGATAATTCACCCTGAGGAAGAGAACTTGAAGGAATTGAGGCAAGGGCAAGGAAATTATTATTTGATGACAAAAATGGCTTTCTGTCTGAAGATCTGTGCAGTAACTTGTTAGGTGCTGGGCTTTCAAATCTTGAATATGACTTCCTTTATTAGGTCATGGGTCGCTCAATATGGGCTTCCCAGGTCTTCAATTGTGGGGCTCCTGACACTGAGGTTTTACTGCGCTATATAAATAGAGCAACTCCAAGAATGGTTCATCCCACTGCTAGAGGGAAAGATTTGGTCTAGGTTCGCAATGACAAAGCCACAAGTTGCTTCTTCTGATGCCACCAACATAGAGTGTTCCATCAAGCGAGCTGGGGTGTCATACGTAATAAATGGAAACCCGTGGTGGACAAACGAGGCAATGGATCCGAGGTGCAAACTTCTCATTGTCATGGGCAAAACAAGCATCACTGCTGCTAAGCATCACCAACAATTCATGATCTTACTGGCTATTCAGACTCCTGGTATAAATGTAAAGCGGGCATTAACTGTTTTTGGCTTTGATGATGCACCTCATGGACATGCAGCAATATCATTCATCAATGTGCGTGTTCCAGCCAAAAATATTTTGTCGGGAAAGTTCTTACTTGATCGTATCTTGGGAACGGGTAGGCATGTTATGGCTGTACCTAAAGTTGGAGTATTTGCTGTTACTGTTACAAAAAGAATTTTTTCGAAAAGGGGGAAGCTGCTTGGTGAATCAGCTGGCTTTCAATATACATTACGGAGACATTCAGCACCTGATCACACTCTCCACCTTGAGGACAAGGTGGATTTTCAGGTGGTGGCAGTGATAGGGATGCATGGGCAGAGGGCTGCAGCCTTGGTGGAACCTCCAACACAGCTGGCAGAGGACCCTTCAGCAGCACAACCTCCTAACCAATCGGTTGAAGAGGCCCCCCCCAGCTCAACTGCATAACAAACTGAGTGGAGGATTCCAGGGAATAACAGAATGGACCCCACAGCTCAACTGCACAACAAACTGGGTGGAGGATTCCAGGGAATAACAGAATGGACCCCACAGAGGAATCAGTTAGGGAATCCTCTGAGGACCGTTGGTTATAAAAAGGAGGGGGAGTGAAGTGGGAGGGGGAGAGGAGAATTTGAGGATTCGGCCAAGGGCTTGGGCAGGAGTTTCTCCTGAAGTGTACTTCTTTCTGTCTTTTTTTTTCTGCTCTGTTTTGTAACCGTTGCTGCTATTAAATTCCAGAAAGCGCTGCCTCTTGTCTTTAATCTCTATCAGGGTTCGACTCTTATTGGGAATTCCCTATTGGGAGAGGCAAGGGTGTATGGAACCTGCTTCATTATGTTGTGAAATGAGTTGTGGAGTCGGTATTTGCAGGAGGCGATCTTGCTGTTCCTGCCAATTGGGCAATTCGTGCGATGACGCTTCTCAGTGTTCATAAAGATCTTGTTGATTTGAGAGCGTGCCAATTGCCCAGCTCCGTTTTGAAGGGCCTGCTCAGCATTGGAATTTATTTCTGCTTTCAATTTGGCCATATCAGTGTTCGATTGACTGCGGGAATGTGCTGTTTGGGAATGTTGTGACGGAGGAGGAAGGACTAGGGTCCCGGCTCCATGGAGGAGGACCACACAGCGTTTTTGAGCAAGGTGGCGCATGGCAGCAGGAAATGCAACTCAGATTTGAGCAGCAACCACGGCTTCAACTTGATGGAGGGGAGGGGAGTGTTACAACTCTCCATTTTCTCTCTCCAAAGCCGGTACATGAAGCAGGAAAGAGCATATGGAAGATTGTTTGGCATGCCTATGTAGAAAGTGGACATTATAGTCGTCCGTATCTGCACCTACCGACAACAATGTACAGTCTTCCTGGCTTAGATCGTCATATGGCAGCACACTCCAATGAGGATCAGCCGAAAAAGCTGTGATCCACTTGGAAGTTTTAGGGTCATGAACATCCTGACGGGATCACGACAATTGGTGTAGCTGTAACAACTTTCTTGCTTGAGGGAGTTCCTGGACTAAAGATGTGGGCGTGTGCCAATGGCTGAAATTGGAAGTATCAGCCACCTATTGAGGACCTGCAATATTTATGGGAGTTCCAACTTGCACGAATGTGACTACCCGACTCTAGCATCGTGAAAGAAGCGAAGCGTTTCGAAACGGGGCACGACAACATCTAAAGCTTCAGGTGAAATCTGGATGCTCTTTTGTACATGTGGAAGAGGAAATACTCCCAATATATAAGCAACATGGCGGAGGTCCTTAAACATGATGAAGGAAATAGTTGTTTGCACTTGAAGGCTAGTCCCCTAGATACAATAGGAGCGGTCATCGACCGTGAATTTCATGAACGTTGTTTGCCAATTGCTGTGCACGTCGCCCTGAGTATGCACCCAGGCGACACCCAATATCAGATCGAGACGACCAATGTCCAAGACGTGAACGTCAACAATGCAATGGTATTCCCCCACCGAGAGGGCCAACTGAGGATAAACACCTTGGGACCACTATGCATGCCCATCCCCCAATTGAATGCGCATCCGTTGGGAATTGCGCACAGGGAAGCCAGGGAAACGAATCAGCTTAGGGGAGATGAAATAATGTGGAGCACCGCTGTCAACGAGAATAAGGATCCGAATTCCAGTACTAGAGCCCTCAATCTTCATGGACGGGGGCCTGGGGGTGCCCCGTACCTGAGTAGAGCCGTAAACGTCAAGATGCTGGTATTTCACAATGTTGCATGTCTCGTTAGGGAATGGGTCAGGTTGGGGGGAGGCAGCGGGCATCAATTCCTTATCATCATTGTTGTTGTGTTCCTCCCCCAGAATAAGTATTCACATTTGGGGTCGCCCCACCTCTGGGTGGGGGTATAAGGTAATGCATAACGAAAACAGAGCCCCTTGTGTCGCCGTTCTTCCCACTCCTGTGTGGAGAGTTGTCGAACACCCCGAGCAGGAGTAAGCAGGTTTTTAGAATCTTCTTGGGGGGGGGTGGCGTGCAGAACCCCTTTGTATCTCATTGGTGGGAGCCGTAAGCAGTGCCACCTTGCGGTAATGGAACAGGGCGAGTGTGAGATGGTATTGAAATTGAACGAGGAAGAACCGGCACGTAATCAAGCTCACGCCTGATACTAGTGGATGGTGTGCTAACACCCCGGATTGAAGAACCGGTGCCACGGTGGAGAACCCCTTTGTATCTCATTGGTGGGAGCGGTAAGCAGTGCCACCTTGCGGTAATGAAACAAGGCGAGTGTGAGATGGTATTGAAACTGAACGAGGAAGAACTGTCGCGTAATCAAGCTCACGCTCGATACCATTGGATGTTGTGCTAACACCCTGGAATGAAGAACCAATGCCGCAGTGGAGAGCGAGTTCAACATGACGGGCTAGGCGCATGGCCTGCAAATAGGCCATGGGGTTGTGGATACGAACCCAAGACCGGATCTCCTCGCGCATGTCTTGGAGGAAATAACCCACATATTGTTGTTCGAGTTGACAGGGTAATAGAGAGCCAAATACTTTGTGTTCGATATACTCCTGCACTGATGCTTGTTGAAGAGCCACGAGCTCTTTGTACGGGTTCTGGATCTGAAGGCCACTAAATCACTCCAACAATTCGGTTTTAAAACGCGGTTAAGCGAGGTCCGGATAAATTTATGTTAAGATAGTGAACCAATGGATAGCGAGAGCTTCCATACTGATTTGCGCGAGCTGAATCTTCAAGGCATCCCGTGTATGATTAATGTGGAAATATAATTCAACTCGACTGAGCCAACCGCGAGGATCCGTCCCATCAAAAAGCGGAAGCTTGACGCGTCGACCAACATGAAATGGGTCGGAGGATAGAAAAACGTCGTCTGTAGCAGCCCGTTGATCGGGATAGTGAGGGACCGAGAGGACGTCGGCCGAAGTACTTGAATCCACGAAGTGTAGTAGTTGATGAGCGTCGACATGGAAAGGTTGTTTCTCTTGTTGGCGAAGCATGATTTTACGAAATTCTGTTTGGGCGGCCATCTCTTGATCCCAACGGTGCTGGCCTTGTTGGAGATTATGGACGCCTTGCTGGTGATCAACGACCGTTGCCGATAATTGTGACAGTGTGGTCTCAACGCCGCCCAGTTGAAGCTCGACAACCTCAGAACGGGAATGGTTGTGTGTTTCCATGGAACGATCGGGCAAGAAAGGATGGAGGGAAGGATAGGTTAGACCAAATGATAGGGAAAACAGAGGAAGTTGGGGAAAAGGAGTACAGATTCTCGAGAGCACTGTTCAGGTCTCCCGCCCAAGCTATCCAAACTATTCACCCCCTAAACAAAAAAGATTCCCCCCCGCCCCACATCCTACACGCGCTTTATAACAGCGTTGCCCCTTCTTACCACGCTCCTAATTGCCTCCCCCTGATTGGACCGTATTGCCCCCTTTGGATAAACCTTTCATTCACCCGGGAGGTCCCAAACCCTATTTAAACAACACCAACTTCCCATTGCAGATGAAGATCAATCCTTGCTAGGATAATCTTGTTTCGCTTCTTCAATAGCCGGATATAGTGTTGTAACTCCTTCAAGCTTCTTCCTTCAAAAACCAGATATGATCAATGGTGCTCTGTCTATGGCTCTCATCTCTCCTATACCGGATATATGAATATGTCCTACAATACTCTCATCTTCTCCCTCTCTTCATATATATTCCTAGAACCACATGAATATTATCTCCATAATATTTGGCACAATGATTTTCTTCATACTAACTTCTCAGTTGAATCACGTGAAAATCGCCTTCGTCCTTCAAAATCTATGGCTCTCATCTCTCCTATGCCAGATATATGAATATGTCCTACAATACTCTCCTCTTCTCCCTCTCTTCATATATATTCCTAGAACCACGTGAATATTATCTCCATAATATTTGGCACAATGATTTTCTTCATACTAACTTCTCAGTCGAATCACGTGAAAATCTATGCCCCATGATCCATGACTCCTTTAATTCTCAGTTACTCCATAATTCTCGGCCTTTTCTTCCCTGTGATCTCCCCCAATTATCATGACTTTCCTTCAAACTTCCATATTTTAAATTCCAACCAAATCTTCCAGATAATCTGGAAATGACCTGCTCACGGTGTGATGCCACGCATTGCGGCATGATAATCAGCCAACAACCTGATCCACAAAATCCGCACAATTCTTGTATTTAAATCATTGAGACATTGTGATAATCAGACATTGTGATGTGATCATCCAATCCTTCTCGTTCCTCATACCTGTTGCGGTGTGAAAACATCCACGACTGATGACATTATCAATCATATCTTACGATATGCTGTTTATCGTAACATGCGGCTAGCCACCTTATCAATCATATTTTATGATCAATAATGGAAACACTCCATGTCTGCTCTTATTTCTCCCAGCGGGAAAGGCATTACTCTCACGCATCTGTTCTTGCCCAGTTACTCTTACGCATCCCTTGGTGCAGCTTGACACTTACCCAAATTCCCAATCTGCAACTCTTATGTATTGGCTCGTGACCCTTATGCATCAAGATTTTACTTCTGTTGCAAAGGAAAGTCTCTTACGTATGCTCCTCCGAGTACCCTTATCACAGTGACTCGGTACTTTTCCATATTCTCAGTCAAGATCAACCCTTACATATCACGTATACGACCTTTACGTACAATGCCGGTGACTCGGTACTTTTTCATTTCTTCAACGCTCCAGTTTTGGCAACCCTTACGCATTATCCCGATTACCTTTATGTATCACAGCGAAGGTTCCGGTAACCTTTACGTACCCAACCTGTTCTTGGCAACTCTTATGTATTGGCCTGGCAATCTTTACTTATTGAGGACTTTATCAATTTTCATAGAGGCCCGGTTACCTTGAGTACTTCACCAATTTTCACAAAGTGCGTTCTGGTTACCTTTATGTATACAACGAGCTTCAACACTAGTGTCCGTGATATATAGAGATATCAAGGCGCCTCTTTGATATATAGAGATATTCACCAGTGTTTCCATGTGCCCCTCTTCTCCAAATATTCCATGAATATCTTGAAACCCCAATCCCATATATCTCAATCTTATGCATCCTCAACACCCCTAATGTGGTTCCCATGTGCATGGTAACCATCTTCACTTCATCCATGTCACCATGTCTTCTAATGTTAACCATAATGCACCGTCAACAAATCCAGCATTTATTGCTAGCACTGTGAGCTAACATGTTGGTTGCTCGGTAGAAATAAGGTGGTAGGAGACAAGCGACACAACAGCACTAGATATTTCCAGCAGTAGAGAATGGCGCAGAATTATAGTAGAGGAAAAGAAGGAAGAAAGTAAGAGGTAGCACAAGAAGGTGACGAAGATAGAAGTCCTTCCCTGGAGAAGACCACCCTCCAGAGAAGACATGCCCATACCTCCCAAGGTCCAACTCCCAGCAGCCAGCTGTAAGTTGCCTAAAATGAATTCGTACCCCTTTCCCTCAGCTAACTCCCACATTTATTGCCCCTGACCAAACAACCCAAAACTCCAACCAACTATCAATATAAAAGTACAATGTTGCCTCTGACAACTAATTCCCAACCTGCTAACTGCCCCTCTCACAGACAACTCACTGCACACTACCCCACAGCCCCACACATGGCAGCCCTGCATTCCTAACATCGAACAAGACTTGGCATCTTTAGCTTTGGAATGACAGCCCCCTCTCCCCTTTGAGGACGACAGCATGGTAGGGCAATACTTGGGCAAAGTTGGGCAGCCAATGTAGGTGGATAGTGTGTCCAGTATAACACCTTTGCTAACACCGTTCCCCAGTCTTAGCTCGGGCCCAGGCTCCGAAATTTCTGCTCTAACTTCGGAGACTTTCCTTACTTTCCCCAACCAAGTATCAGTGTAACATTCAGCATGGAAGCCACTCATATTCTCAGATTTAAATTGTTTCTTGAAATCCAGTTTCACGACTTCAAACTACCCCCTTAAGCAACTTATTGTCCGGAACATCTTGTATTAAATCCGCTTGTTAAATCCTATTTTCTATTATTCTACGTATTTTCGAGTCCCACATCGGAATACTTTATGTATTCTGTATTCTCAATCTATAAAAGTAGGCCTCCGCCTCACCTTGAGGTAAGGAGTTTTCCTCTACATGGTATCAGAGGGAATATAATCCCGGACCCTACCTCTAGATTTTTTTTCCTCTCGGGTCTGCCCTACGTGGCCACCCTCCTCCCTCCGGCTCTGTCCCCGGTGGCTCTCATCCCCGGCGGCTCCCTTTTGCGGCTCCCTCCGGCGTCGACCCAGCGTCGCCCCTCCATCGCGACGCCTCCCTGCGTCCCTCTGGCGACTCACGACTCCCTGCGTCGCTTCCCAGCGCGACGGTCGTCCAAGCGCGCTCCATCGCGACGGTCCCGCCCTCCATCGCGACTCAGCGCGATGGCCCCGCCCTCCATTGCGACGCCTCCCTGCGCCACTTCCCCGCGCGACGGCCCCGCCCTCCTAGCGCGCTCGGCCGGCCTCGTCGCGTTGCTCCCTGGCGACTTCGCTCGATGGTCCTCCACGCCGGCTCCCTTCCCGGCGGATCCCTCCCAGCGCCCTCCCTTGATCCCGACGTCCACGCCGACCTCCCCCCCTTTCAGCCGACGACCCCTCCCGCCGCATACATCCCAGCAAACTTTTTTTTCTAGCCGCGGCTCCCTCCAGGCGAACCGGTCCAGGCGAACCGGCTCCCTCCAGGCGAACCGGTCCAGGGGAATCGGTCCAGGTGAACCGGTCCAGGCGAACCAGCTCCCTTCAAGCGAACCGGCATCCTCCCGGCTCTTCCTGCGCATAGTTTGCACCGACTCACGGAGCCTCTCCCACTGTCCGCTGCATCTCGCGGCTCCACACACTGCCCGACATTACTTCTTCCCGGCTTCCACCGGCCCCGCATTCTACCGGCCGCGCCTCGTGGCATCCTGCTACTTCTGACCTCTTCGGTGGTTGTCCCACACCTCTATGGCAACCTCTTTAGCTCTGCCCCAGATTATCACCGCCTCCACCCGCTTCCACCCGCCTCGTCGATGAGCGGCTCGACGCCACCAACTTCTCCATTTGGCGGAATACTGTTTTGATGTCCCTGATAGGAATTGACCTGGATTCTCACTTGGAGGATCCTCCACCGGCATCGACTGATCCCGACTACTGTCCATGGAAGCTTGCTGATAGCAAGATCTTCGCCTTGCTGGTCAACTCCATGGATCGCTCAGTGAAGGATGTCACCCGGACCGCGAATACCGTCAAGGAACTCTGGGATTCCTTGCACATCATGTATTCTGAGACCAACAATTTGGCTCGGGTCTCCAACATTCTTCAGCGATTGTCGCTCCTTCGCCGACAGGATCGGCCTTTCACGACCTATTTTATGGAATGGAAAGGTCTTCGCGATGAGTTGCAAGAGTTGTGGCATGTACCCCAGACATCGGCGGCCGCTCAGACTCAGAGGGACCAACTTTGCATCTTCAATCTTCTCAATGGCCTCGTCCCTGAGTATGCCACGACGGCTACTGAGATGCTCGCCAACCCTTCTACGTTGGATATACCACAGGTCTATCATCGCCTGGGCAAAGCCAAACAGGCTCTTCCCCCGACCACCACCATCTTCGACCACTCTGCTCTCGTCGGTCGTGGCGGTGGCCGCTCAGGCACTCGTGGCCGTGGCCGTATGGAGGGTCGTCCACGTCCCCTCTGTCAACATTGTGGCAAGCTCGGCCACCTGATTGATCGATGCTGGGTACTTCATGGGCGCCCATCTCAGCACCTGCGGCAGGGTCAGACAGCGGTTCAGGAGGCTTCCTCCTCAGTCGCCACTCTCCCACCATCTCTGGACCTGTCTATGGCGGACATCCGGCTGAGTCATGATCCTCGGACCCCTGCCAGACCTGGTCCATCTTCGGCTTCTCTAGCCCATTCAGCTGCTTCCACCGCTTTTGTCGGTCGTTGCTCCCCTGCCTGGATGCTCGACTCAGGTGCCTCTGACCACCTCACCGGTGATGCTGGTATGTTGACCTCCTATTATCCTTATACCGGTCCATCAATCATCACTGTCGCCGATGGTTCACTATCCCCATTGCGGGCTTCGGTGCATGCTCCCTGACGTCATCATTTCAGGTGCCCTCTGTGGCATATGTGCCCCGCAGTCCCTTTAATCTTCTTTCCATCAGTAAGCTCACAAAAGATTTTAACTGTGCTGCCATATTTACCTCCTCTGCTGTTGTTTTTCAGGAGAAGACTACGAATCGGGAACTTGGTAGAGGCCAGCTTCGGGACGGGGTTTACATGTTTGATGGACCGGTACCCTTCGCCTGCACATCTATCTCTGCTCGCGCCTTGGATCTTCATTCCCGGTTGGGGCATCCCCCGCCTCCACCATTCATCAGCTTTATCCAGATTTCGGCCAACATATTTCTTTTCATTGTGAGTCTTGTACTTTTGCGAAACATCATCACACTTCATACATTCCTCGAGTGGATACAAGGGCTTCCAAACCTTTTGATCTGGCTCATTCAGACGTTTGGGGTCCCTGTATCATCTCGAGTCATTTGGGGTATAAATACTATATATCTTTCATTGACGATTTTTCGTGAATGATTTGGCTATAACTCCTTCGAGAATGCTCCAAAGTGTTTTCCACATTTCAGACATTTTATAATGAAATTCATAACCAATTTTCCACTTCTGTTAAATGTCTCCGCTCGGACAATGGGCGTGAGTACCTCTCATCTCCTTTTCGGCACTTTCTCTAGGCGAAAAACATCATTAATCAGACCTCCTGTCCTGATACACCCCAACAGAATGGAGTGGCCGAGCGGAAACACCGCCATATTTTGGAGACTGCTCGTGCTCTCCTCTTCCACCGACATGTGCTTCTGCATTTTTGGGGAGATGCAATACTCATTGCTACCTACCTTATAAACCGCCTTCCTTCTTCTATTCTTTAGGGGGAGACTCCTTTTCGGGCTCTGTTCTCTTTGCTCCCTCCTTACTCCCTTCTGCTTCGAGTGTTTGGATGCCTATATTATGTTCGAGACACACGTCCCAGACTCTCCAAACTCTCTCCCAAATCCCTTCGGTGCATCTTCCTTGGCTATTCCCGCACTCAGTGCGGATATCGCTGCTACTCACCGGACCTCCGGAGGTATGTCATCTCTGTCGACGTCTCATTTGTTGAGAACTCTCCGTTCTCTCTTCCCTCTCCTCATCCTGACTCAACCATTGATGATTGCCTTCCCCTCTTCATCCACCCTCCTCCAGTGTCTCCCCCTGCTGCTGACACCCATTTTGGTAAGGTTTACTCACGTTGTCCATCACCTGTTTCCCCCGTCCCGACCAATGACACTGTCGTTCCCGCTTCGTCCGATGCTCCTGCCCCGGCACCAGAGGCTTGCCCATTGCCCTCCGGAAAGGTACTCGCTCTTGCCAGAGTACTCCTCTATTTGTATCTTCCTACAGGGGTCTGTCAGCTCTGGAGATAGTTTCTATTCCTCGCACCGTGGGTGATGCAAAATCTCACTTGGTATGACTAGCCGCAATGCGGGATAAGTTGCAGGCCTTGAAAGAAAACCATACTTGGGATCTTGTCCCCCTTCCAGCAGGCAAACAGGCAGTTGGCTGCAAATGGATTTACACAGTCAGGCTGAATCCCGATGACACTCTCCATCGACTCAAAGCCCGCCTTGTGGCCAAGGGCTTCGCCCAAACTTACGGTATTGATTATTTTGATACATTCTCTCCAGTTGCCAAGATGACCTCTTTTCGGTTATTCATCTCTCTGGCTGCTCATCATCATTGGCATCTTCATCAACTGGATGTCAAAAATGCATTCCTCCATAGATTTCTTGAGGAAGAGGCTTATCTGTCTCAGCCCCCCGGTTTTTGTGCCTCCGGCGCCGAGTCTCAAGTCTGTCGACTCTGCCGCTCTCTTTACGGCCTCAAGCAGTCTCCTCATGCTTGGTTCGATCGCTTCAGCACTGTCGTCACCGACTTTGGGCTCTCTCGTAGAATAAAAGACTACATTGTGTTCTACAGGACGACCTCTGCTGGTTGCATCCTGTTAGTAGTTTATGTGGATGATATCATCATCACCGACAGCGACAGTGACAACATCACCCACCTCAAGGGGCATCTTCACTAGCATTTCCACACTAAGGATCTCGGTCCTCTCACATACTTCCTAGGCATCGAGGTATCCTATTCTTCAGACACCATTTCCATATGCCAACGAAAATATGCATTGGATATTATGCAGGATGCTGGGCTGACACAGGCCACTGCTGTCGACACTCCTTTGGAGCCTGGGGAACGGTCTCTTTATGACTCCTCCGAACCGTATTCACACCCAGAGCGGTACCATCGACTAGTGGACAAACTCAATTATCTTACCATGACTCGTCCCGACATTGTCTGCTCTGTCGGCAAAGTGAGCCAATTTATGGAGCATCCGACCACCTCTCATTGGGATGCTGTCCTCCGCATCGTCAAATACATCAAACGAGATCCTGCTTGTGGTCTTCGCTACTCCCAGCATGCTCATCTCAATATTGAGGCCTTTTGTGATGCAGATTATGCTGGTTGCTTTGCTGCTCGGAGATCAACTTCTGGGTTTGCCGTATTCTTGGCAGGCAAACTCATCTCCTGGCGCAACAAGAAACAGACTGTCGTCTCCCGCTCCAGTGCGGAATCCAAGTACCGTGCCATGGCCACCGTCACCATGGAGATCATTTGGCTTCGCCATCTCCTCTAGGAGTTTGGCTTTCCTCCGCAGTCATCTGCTCACATATGGTGTGACAATCAGGTAGCCACCAAGATAGCTTCGAATCCCGTTTTCCATGAACGCACGAACCATATTGAGGTGGACTGCCATTTTCTTCGCCACCACCTGGAGCATGATCACGTCAGCTTTAGCCACATCCCAACGGCAGACCAGCTTGCCGACATCTTCACCAAAGGCCTCCCAGGGGCTCGTCTAGCCTCGCTCAGTTTCAAGCTGGGCATCCACAACATCTGCCGCCTAGCTTGAGGGGGAGTATGTCTGATCTTGAATGATCTTGTATGATGTCTTCTTTCTTTTTTGTGGAACTCGTTGTCCAAACTGGGCATGTCCAGCTTAAGGGGGAGTGTTAAATCCTATTTTCTATTATTCTGTGTATTTCCGAGTCCCACATCGGAATACTCCTGTATGTATTCTGTATTCTCAATCTATAAAAGTAGGCCTCCGCCTCACCTTGAGGTAAGGAGTTTTCCTCTCTACACCGCTCATACTGGATTTTCCATGGGCCGGTCTCCTTCACCGGTGGAATGAAAAATCAGAATCTCATAACCTTCTTTAGCTAATCTAACTTGGATTGCACATACACAAGGAGGTATTACCCCAAACATGGTTATTCCAAACAGTTTTTTCATTCCGAATAAAAGATCCTCCAAGCATTTCTAAACTTCTGGTCACCATTCCAGCAAATACATTCCAACTTTAGACATATCTAGTGGATTGGCTTTGTTTAATGAAGCACGCAGCTTCCCAAACAGTGTAGGTCTCATCTTCCTCAAACTGGAATAGGGAGAAAACACTCCTACATACATCAAGTCTTTACATTTGTTGCGCGCATTGAAAACAGATCCTGTGGGTAACCCGCTTATCCTAGATTCCCTAGATTCCGCAGCTTTCTTGTTGTAGCTCTTCCCCTCCATCTCAGCATCCATTAACTGCTCTACCTGAGTTCTCATGGCCCGAGGAAGAGAACCTGGTGTTGCTTGGACTGGTTTCCACTGCAACACCACCTTCCCAGGCTCCCACAAAGGAATTAGAGAAAATAAAGGCTCCATCGCTTCTACAGTAGCCCAGTGAGAATTATTAACTGAATTTCCACTACCGACGCTGCGGAAATTGTTCCCGTCACCAGCCCTGCAACAAACTCCCAAAGCTAGCCCGCCCTTCTCCTCACTTCTAACCCCGCCTCTCGAACTGAGCCAAGAACAACGATTCTCCTTAACACAAAAAATAGGGGCTGAGGTGATTTTATCCATACCATGCGACGCAAGAGCAGGTTGTTGTTGCACTACCGTCACGCCTGGCACTAAAGTGTATATAGCAGCACAACAAGTTCGGCCCACTGCACACGCCTCACTGCGTTATTCCGATAAGCAAGCATCCGAAACTAAGTCGTTCCCAACCAAGCTTTGATGTTCTTGTGTCTTGCTAGGAATAGCGAAACGATTTTCCCTATCACTGGGAGTAAAAAAATGAAGTATCGTTCTCTGCACCTCACCTCATATGTTCAGGTGGCAGTACACACAGTCTCTGTTCTTCCACAGCTAGAGGCTCCACTGAACCGGAATTTTGTGGTTGCATTGTTAACCCAGAACCAGAATTTTTTGCGCCTGCTGGAGGCCAGCGATCGCTTCCGCAAGAGTCGACGGTTCCTCCTGCATCTGTTTTTTCTGAATATATATACCTCCTTGCATGGATGCCAGCTCCGGAACCTGTGCCAGCTCCTGCCTTCCGTGCACCTGTTCATGTGCCTGGTCACGCTCCTCAAACTCCTGTAGAAATTTCTGGAATGACGTTTCATGAGTCGTGTTCCTTCTATCCATCGTCCAACTCTGCCCGTCCTCCAGCGCTTGTGTTTCCTGCTGCACGGTAGTACTTAGTTTTCTTTCCAGCTAACCTCAAACCGCTTCCACCCACTGTGAGTCCTCACTGCTTTTGCCTTTCCACAATTAGTTCCTCAATGATCGTGTCACCTGCAGTGTACGCAGCTCCAGTAATTGGCGCATTTCTTAGTTTTGAATCTGAGCGAATCTCCTCCCATTGATTAGCTAGCTATGATCGTCCTCACATGATTGTCTCATGTTTTTCACCCAGTTCCGATTTTCCTCACGCACCAAAGAGTTCTGCCCACTTTACTGAAATCAGACAACACTATTTGAACCTGCAACACGCTTAACAGGAGCTCCTCTGCAAATACAACTCTATGCGAGCGACAGAGTTCGTGGTCCACTCTGCTTCTTCCGCGTTGTCTAGCATGCACTTCCACAGTGATCGCGTCCTCCCAATCCGCAACGTCTTTATCTTTTTTTTCCACGATCAAGAACTGCTTTCTCAATAAAAGCACCAAATGTTAGGTGCTTGGGAGTGAGACAGAATTTAGAAAGAGCAATCTATATCTCTGTGTTGAACTAGTAGAATTACTGCAGGAAAAGAAGAAAGGGAAAGAGAACTCTAATAAGGGAGAGATTGGAAGAGGAAGAGAAGAACACTTCCCTGGAGATGACCACACGCCTGAGAAGCCAAATCAGACTTACCAAGGCTAGCCCCTTGCTGCTGCCAAGCAGGAAGTTCCCCAGTGAGGAACTCCCCCCCCCCCCTCCCTGTATCAATTATTCCTATTTATTACCTGCTCTCAACTGCCCCAACCTACTAATAAAGCAAAAGACATTCCTGCCCTTTGGCAGTTACACAAAACCACCCACCTCTATTCACACAAACAACCCTTATACGGACTGCCCACTCCTGACAGCACATGGCAGCCCCAACCACTCCCAGCCAGCCCACTACCGAGCAACACACACCTGGAAGCACACATATGACAACCTACACATATCTACCGATACCGCCCTCTTTAATACCACCTTGTCCTCATGGTGGACCTTCAATACCTTTACTCTGCTGCTTTAGCACTGGAACGACAACCTCCTAGTGGTGGCTTCAGCAGCAGCTTTGTGTGCACTAGACGTGTTTGGGGAGTGAGTCACTAATTGTAGTAGATGGATAACACTTCCAATATAATTTTCCTCTGAAACAACAAATTCTCCATACTCAGCTTCGCGAACACCTTCACAAAATCCCGAAATACCAGTAGCACAATCTCGAGCAATAAGTTGGACATCTGGTTGAGTCGTGGGCTGTAATGACTTGTCTCTTCTAGCGTACATTGCAGTATGGAAAAACCATGAAGGTTGTGCCCTTGGTGGAGGTTTTGGCGGTGGCCTAAGCATTAATGCAGCAACTAAAATCTCCTCTCCCTCCAAACCATCAGCCTGCACGGCTTTCTTATCTAGAGCAGATAATGCAAAAACACACGAGGGCTGAATACTCTTTATCCCAGCAGCCACACGACACAGAGATAACATCCTCTCTTCTAAAAGAAAATGCAACAGCTGTGTAAAAATAACAAAACTTGTGACTTCTAAAACATTTATGTCCTTCCACATCCCAAGTAATATTCCATTGTTCCAACTTAGGTAATCCAACTGCAACAGCTCCCCTGCCAAAGTTTCTCTTTGTTTCTCTGTTTTGGTATACTAAAATCAGTTCAGCACGCCGGTTTAGGCCCACTAGCATTTAGTAAAAACATCACAAATAACTTCTGAGCAATAATTTTCTTCTTCTCACTTCTCACCTCCATGGTTGTCTGCCACTCCCACTGCTGCTCGCAGAGGGCAGAAGGAAAAACATGGGTAGCTGGGTGCCTTTCCGGAGCGGAAAATAGATGCTCCTCCCGGATAAATATTTCTTGATCGGCCCGGACGATGTTCATTTCTTCAGGCTCAACTACCGCATGCTGCATCTGTTCTGGACTTGCTGGACGATCGGACATGTCAACGAGGACTGACGATGGTTCATGGTGCACAGATTGCGTCTCGAACTGCTCGGTTCACAACTCCTGCAGCTCCCTCTCTCCTGCCTGGATGATCATCTTCTGCTGTATTTCAACTATTAATTCCTCTTCCTCAATGTTTGTGTAGAGGAGGAATTCTCCTTACGTCAAGGTGAGGCGAAGTTCTTTTTTTATAGATTGAGAAAAAAAGAATACATGATTGAGTATTTCGATGTGGGACTCGAAAATACCCAGAATAATAAAAACAGGGTTTAACACTCCCCCTCAAGCTGGACATGCCCAGCTTGGAGCACGAGTCCCACAAAAGAAAGATGACATTAGATGTTGGTGGGTGAATTCCCCTTCCCTCAATGTGAGGTGAGGATATTCTTTTATAGATTAGGAAACCAATATACAAGACGGGTAAGTCCGATGTGGGTCTTCCCGGAGCTCGTCTTGAGTCTCTCACTTCTAGGCTGGGTGTTCACAGCCTCCATGGCCCAGCTTGAGGGGGAGTTTGAGATTGTCTTGTTATTCTTTCTGTGTGGGACTCTATCCAATCTGGGCATGTCCAGCTTGAGGGGGAGTGTTGGAACCCCTTTAAGTGTAAATGGGTGAGTCCCACATCGGACTTACCCGTCTTGTATATTGGTTTCCTAATCTATAAAAGAATATCCTCACCTCACATTGAGGGAAGGGGAATTCACCCACCAGCATGGTATCAGAGGAGGTTTTTTGAACCCCCAATCCCACCCTCCCTATTTTTTTTTCCCTTTAGGGTTTCCCGTCCGGGGGGCGGCGGCCTCAAGGCCCCGTAGGGTTACCGCCGCCGCCCCTCCGCCTCTGCCCTGCCCAGCTCCCAGGCGGGTCTCCCTTCCCGGCGCGCAGGATCTCCCCATCGGCGACTCGCCCCGGCGCCCCGCCCAGGCGCCCCTTCTCCGGCGCTCCCCTCACGGAGGCCCTCTCATCCCGGCGGCCCTCATCCCGGCGTCCCCGGCTCGCCCCGACGTCCCGGCTCCGCGGCTCCCGGCTCCTCGGCTTCGCCCCGACACCCTCGCCCCGACGCCTCTTCCCCGGCGGCTCGCCCTCGGCGCGACGCGGCTCCCGGCTCCCACTGCTCCCGGCGGCTCCCGCTGCTCCCGGCGCCTCCCGCTGCTCCAGCGCCTCCCGCTGCTCCAGCGCCTCCCGCTGCTCCAGCGCCTCCCGGCGCCTCCCGCTTCATCCCGCGCAGGCTCCTCCTCCGGCAGCCCTCCTCCCTCTCCCGTCGCCGGCCCTCCGCGCAACCTCCCGGCACTTCTCGGATTTTCCGGCCAGATCCGGCCAGCTCCGGCCAGATCCAGAGATTTCCGGCCAGATCCGGACAGCTCCGGCCGGCTCCGGCCTGATCCAGGCTACTCCGGCCAGATCCGGCGAGTTCCGGACTGTTCCGGGCAGATCCCGACTGCTCCGGCCAGCAACCGGCCTCCACCCGTGCCGGCCGCTCCACGCAGGTGGCCTCCTCCGGCTTCCAGCGCCGCCTCCCGGCTTCCTGCACCCTCGCCGGCCTCCTCCTGCGGCATCCCCGCCTCGCCGGCAACTCCCGGCAACTCCCGGCAGCCGCATCTCTATCCGCCGGCACGCCCATTCGCTGGCGCAGCAGCTCGACCACCTCGGATTTGGGTCTGTTGGCGCCGCCAGATCCCGCAACGATTTCTGCGGAATCCCCGCCTCCCGTCGCCGGCCCCGCAAGTGCGGTTTTCCCGGTTCTAGTTTGGATTTCCCGGCGTTTCATCGACCGGCCCCACTAGTGCGGCATTCCTGGCGTTCCGTCAACTGGCCGGTCTGAGTGGTCATCTGCTGCGCCCGCACCTTCATCCATCATCCTGAGGGGGAGCTTCGATCGTGAGGGGGAGCAGCAGCCTGACAACTTTTTCTATAATTCTGCTTTCTGTCGTCTTGTTTTATCATCAAGCTGGGCATGTCCAACTTGAGGGGGAGTGCTAGCGTCTGTTTTTATTGTTTTCTTTTCATCATGTGTCCAAGCTAGGTACACCTAGCTTGAGGGGGAGTGTTGGAGTCTGCATCCCACATCGGACTTGAGGTCCGGTGTGGTCTTTATTATTTATTATAAATACACCCCAAGGGCTCCTTAGGAGGAACACCTTGGGGGTTCGGTTCCTCTCATTTTATTCTCCTACATTAGACAAGGCCATACACACTCCCCCTCAAACTGGGTCGCAGATGCTGTGGATGCCAAGTTTGGAACTGAGCGAGGCCAGGCGAGCCCTTGGGAGGCCTTTGGTGAAGATGTCGGCAAGCTGATCCGCCGTCGAGATGTGGCTGAAACTGACATGGTTTTGCTTGAGGTGGTGGTGAAGAAAGTGGTAGTCCACCTCAATATGCTCCGTGCGTTCATAGAAGACGGGTTGGTGACTGCTTGATCGTCACACCAGATATGAGCAGATGTTTGCTGCGGAAAGCGAAGCTCCTGTAGAAGATGACGAAGCCACAGGATCTGCGTAGTGACGGTGGCCATGACGCGGTACTCAGACTCCGCATTGGATCTGGAGACGACGGTCTGTTTCTTGTTGCGCCAAGAGATGAAGTTTCCTGCCAAGAAAACGGCAGAAGTAGACTTTCGGGTAGTAAGACAACCAACATAGTCAGCATCACAGAAGGTCTCAATATTCAGATGAGCGTGGTGGGAGTAGCGAAGATCACGGGAAGGGCCCCTCTTGATGTATTTGGTGATGCGGAGGACAACATCCCTCTGAGATGTGGTCGGATGCTCCATGAATTGGCTCACTTTGCCAACAACGCAGGGAATGTCTGGACGAGTCATGATTAGATAATTGAGTTTGCCCTCCAATCGACGGTACCTCTCTGGGTGTGAATACGGTTCCGAAGAGTCATAGAGAGACCCGTTCCCCAGGCTCAAGAGGAGTGTCAACGGCGGTGGCCTGTGTCAGTCCAGCATCCTGCAGAATGTCCAACGCATATCTCTGTTGGCAGAGGAAGATGGTGTTTGGAGAACGGGAGACCTCGATGCCAATGAAGTATGTGAGAGGACCGAGATCATTGGTGTGGAAGTGATGATGAAGATGCCCCTTGAGGTGAGCGATTCCAGTGGAGTCACTCCCGGTGATGATGATATCATTTACATAAACTACCAACAGGATGCAGCTGGTGGATGTCGTCCTGTAGAACATGGTGTGGTCCTTCATACTGCGAGAGAGCCCAAAGCCGGTGACGACGGTGCTGAATCGGCCAAACCAAGCACGAGGAGACTGCTTGAGACCACATAAAGAGCGGCGAAATCGACAAATGTGGGAGTCGACGTCGGAGGTACAAAAACCGGGGGCTGCTGCAGATAAACCTCTTCCTCAAGAAATCCATGGAAGAAGACATTCTTGACATTCGGTTGATGAAGGAGCCAATGATGATGAGCGGTCAGAGAGACGAATAATCGAACAGAGGCCATCTTGACAACTGGCGAGAAGATATCAAGATAGTCAATACCATATGTTTGAGCAAAGCCCTTTGCAACAAGGTAGGCTTTGAGGCGATGGAGAGTGCTATTGGCATTAAGGCGGACTGTAAAAATCCATTTGCTGCCAACCGCCTGTTTGCCTGCCGGAAGGGGGATGAGATCCCAAGTGTGGTTGTCTTCCAGAACCTGAAAATTTTCCCGCATCGCTTCTAGCCACCTCGGGTGAGATTTTGCATCGCTAACTGTGCGGGGAATAGATACCGTCTCCAGTGCTGACAGACCCTTGTATTATAAAGATGTAAATAGAGGAGTATTAATGCAAGAGTGAGTACCTTTTCGGAGTGTAATGGGCAAGTCATCTGGTGCCGGGGCAAGAGCCTCAGACGAAGTGGGAACGATGACGTCGTCGGCCGGGATGAGGGATATAGTCGATGGGCGACGAGAGTAGACCGTACCAAAACGGGGATCAGCAGGGAGAGACACCAGAGGAGGGTGGATGATGAGAGGAAGACAATCATCAATGACAATGTCGGGATGGGGAGAGGGAAGGGAGAACAGAGAGCTCTCAACAAATGAGACGTCAGTAGAGATGACATACCTCCGCAGGTCCAGTGAGAAGTAGCGATATCCGCGCTGGGTGCGTGAATAGTCGAGAAAGATGCAACAGAGGGATTTGAGAGAGAGTTTGGAGAGGCCGGATCGAGTGTCACTAACATAACAGAGGCATCCAAACACCCGAAGTGGAAGTGAGTGAAGAGGAAGAGAGGAGAACAGAGTCTGAAAACGAGTCCCCCCTTAAGGATAGGAGAAGGAAGACGTTGATAAGGTAAGTAGTAGTAGGGATCGCATCTCCCCAAAATAGCAGAGGCACCTGTCGGTGGAAGAGGATGACACAAATAGTCTCCAGAATATGTTGGTGTTTCAGCTCGGCTACTCCATTCTGCTGGGGTGTATCAGGACAGGAGGTCTGACGAATGATGCCTTTCGCCTGGAGGAACTGCTAAAAGGGAGTGGATAGATACTCGCGCCCATTGTCCGAACGTAGACATTTTACAGAGATGGAAAACTGTGTATAAATCTCAGTGTAAAATGTCTGGAAAGTAGAAAACACTTCAGACCGTTCTCGGAGTAGGTACAACCAAGTCATTCGTGAAAAATCATCGATGAATGATATATAATATTTATACCTTAAATGACTCGAGATGACACAGTGACCTCAAACGTCTGAATGAACCAGATCAAAAGGTTTTGAGGCCCGTGTATCCACTCGAAAAATGTATGAAGTGCGATGATGTTTCGCAAATTTACAAGACTTACACTGAAAAGACACATGCTGACTAAAATCTGGAAAGAGTCGAGGAATGGTGGAGGCGGGTGGATGTCCCAACCGGGAATGAAGGTCCAAGGCACGGGCAGAGACAGACGTGCAGGCGACGGATGTCGGTCTATCGAACATATAGACCCCGTCCCGAAGCTGGCCTCTACCAAGTTCCCGGTTCGTCGTCCGCTCTTGAAAGATTACAGCAGAGGATGTAAATATTGTAGCACAGTTGAAATCCTTTGTAAGTAAATTGATGGATAGAAGGTTAAAAGGACTGCGAGACACATGTGCCACAGAGGACAGGTGAATAGATGAAGTCAAAGAGCATGCACCGAAGCCCGCAATGGGGATAGTGGAGCCATCAACTACGGTGATGGCTGAGGAACCAACATAAGGACAGTAGGATGATAACATACCAACATCATCGGTGAGGTGGTCGGATGCACCTGAGTCTAGCATCCAAACAGGGGAGTGACGGCCGACGAAGGCAGCAGAACCACCAGAATGGGAAAGAGGAGCCGAAGATGTACCCGGTATAAAGGAGGTCCGAAGATCGTGAAGCATTCAGAGGCCCGCCATGGAAAAGTCCAGAGATGGAGGAAGAGTGGCGACTGACGTGGACGCATCCTGAACCGCTGTCTGACCCTGCCGCGGTTGCTGAGATGAGTGTCCATGAAGAACCCAACAACGGTCGATCAGGTGGCCGAGCTTGCCACAGTGCTGACAAAGGGGACGAGAACAACCTTTCCCACGACCACGTCCACGAGGGCCCAAGGAGCGTCCACTGCCACGACCGAAGAGGGCAGAATGATTGATGATGGGGGTGGGCATGGGAAGAGCCCGATGGGCCTTGCCCAGGTCTGTGGGATCTCCAACGTAGATGAGTTGACAAGCATCTCAGTAGCTGTCGTCGCATACTCAGGAGCGAGGCCATTGAGAAGATTAAAGATGCACAGTTGGTCCCGCTGGGCCCTAGCTGCCTCTGATGTCAGGGGAATAGGCCACAACTCAAGCAATTCATTCCGGAGAGCTTTCCATTCCTTGAAGTACGTCTGGAAGGAACGGTCCTGCTGTCGGATATGCGACAGATGCTGAAGAATATCGGAGACCCGAGTCAAATTATTGGTCTCGAAATACATGAGGTTCAAGGAATCCCAGAGTTCTTTGACCATATTTGCAGTCTGGGTGACGTTCTTGACGGATCGTTTCATGGAATTTACTAGCAAGGCAAAGATCTTGCTATCAGCAAGCTTCCAAGGACGGTATTTAAGATTATTAGATGCTGGTGGAAGATCCTTGAGGTTAGAATCAAGGTCCATGCCTGTCAAAGACATCAAGACGGACTTCCGCCAGACCGAGAAGTTGGTGGAGTCGAGCCGCTTATCAACGAGGCGGGTGGTGGTTGTGATCATCTGTGGCAGAGCAGAAGAAACTACCATTGGAGCGTCGGACATCTGTAGAGGAGGGTAGGATCAGTGGTGCGCTATGGAAAGCGGGGCCGATATGTGGTAGCGGAGGTCGGGATGTTGCCAAGGACGCCGAGCCGGGCAAAGCAGTGCAGGGATCTAGCAGGCGGTCGGCAGATGGAGGGCGTCACAATTGCGGGGACTAGGCGGGTGAAGTGGGAGGCCAACGGAAGGCGCCGCGAGTCGGGAGCGCCGCTGGGTGGGGTCGCGCTAGCAGGCGGGGTCGGGAGTCAACAAGAGGAGGCAGGCCGGGATGTCGGGATGTGCCGCGGGTGCCGGGAGCTGCTTCTGGAAGCAAGGCAGTCAGGAGGTGCAGCGGGAGCTGCGTCCCGCGGGAGTCAGGAGGGGCGCTGCGTAGGGCGGGAGCCGGGAGTTGCACTGGAAGCGGGATGGGGGGGGGGATTGCTGCGGGAGTCGCTGATGGCCAGAGGGCCGCTGGTGGCGAGGAGGCGCGACAGATGCAGTGTGCAGCGTCGGGCGGGAGCCGGAAGGGGCCGCCAGGAGAGGAGCCGCGTAGGGCAAGAGACGGGAGCGACGTCGGGAAGGGAGCAGTGTCGAGAAGGGAGTCGCGTAGGGCTGGAGTCGGGAGCGACGCCCGAAAGGGAGCCACGTAGGGCAGGATTCGGGAGGGGCGCCGCGTAGGGCAGGATCAGGGAGGGGGGGGGGGCGTAAGGCAGGAGCCGGAAAAAAAAATTAACGGGATTTATCCGCTGATACCATGTAGATGAGAAATTATCCTTACCTCAAGGTGAGGCAGAGACCTTATTTTATAGATTGAGAAAAAGGAATACACGATGGAGTATTCCAACGTGGGACTCGGAAATACCCAAAATAATAAAAACAGGGTTTAACAATTAACAATTTGCATGTGCCTCCGTTCTGGATCAGCTTGATGTAGTGAAAATTGTTCGCTTCCAACTGTTCGTGCAAAAAATCTCTCAACTCACGTATTGCCTGCCGGAAATTGGAAGCTGCTTCCTCCAATGTCGACAGATGTGGCCTCTCCCCACAGTGCACACACTTCGTCTTTTTTTTTTCAATGGCTTGTTCAGAACGTCGATTCCGCCCGCACACAGCTCTGCCTCTTCAATGTAGCATATGTGGAATTAGGTGAAAGAGTGAGAAAGATAATTCTACATAGTGATTTTTTTCAGCATCAACCGGGTTTTCTAGCGGCAATCGTGTACCCCAGTGACAATCGTCTTTAACAGTTGTTGTGTCACACCGCTCCAGCGGCTCCAAAGGCTTCCAACAACGATCAATTTGCTCCGATTGTCCCACAACAACTCCTACAATTCTCAATCAGTGATGTTCCTCAATGAAAACGTCTTTCGTTGATCGCCGGTCTTGAGTTCAACTTTCAACGAGAGCACCAAATGTTAGCTAACATGTTGGTTGCTCAGTAGAAATAAGGTGGTAGGAGTAGGACAAGTGACACAACAACACTAGATATTTCCCGCAGTAGAGAATGGTGCAAAATTATCGTAGAGGAAAAGAAGGAAGAAAGGAAGTGGTAGCAGAAGGAGACGAAAATAGAAGTCCTTCCCTGGTGAAGACCACCCTCCGGAGAAGACATGCCGAGACCTCCCCCTGGTCCAACTCCTAACAGCCAGCTGTAAGTTGCCTAAAATGAATTTGCACCCCTTTTCCTTCAACCGACTCCCACATTTATTACCCCTAACCAAACAACCAACAACTCCAACCGATTATTAATATAGAAGTACAATGTTGCCCTTGACAACCAATTCCCAACCCGCCAATTGCCCCTCTCACGGACAACCCACTGCACACTACCCCATAGTCCCACACACGGCAACCCCATATTCCTATCACTTATTGTCAACGAATCCATCAATTATTGTCAACAAATCCAACACATAACTTCCAGGTTGCAACAATTCTTTTGTAATAGATGTAACACATACTTGCATTGTGAAACAAAGATAGATATATGGTGAAGGATTATGGAGATATAATTTCACCTCTCTATTATTACCTACCATCATTGGAAATCTTAAAGAGAAAATTTTCTCTTTAATGTTTCCAACAATGGTGATTTGACAGGGTTGGAATTGGATGAAGAGGATCGGACAATGTTTTGTTAATTAAAGTCTATCGGATGTTCAAAAAATTATATTGATCTTCTCTATAAGCATCATCATACAAATCCTCTGTGATATCAAGATACTTTAATGCCGAAAAAATATATCAGGGTACCAACTCCTTGGTATGAAATGAAGATAAGACTTGAGATTAATGATTCCATGCGAGTCACTATCTGTGATAATTATATTATCAGCATAGACAATCAAGAGGATATTATCAGAGGATGTTTGTTGATAAAAGATAGTGTTTTTCCATTTTCCATACTTTGAGAAAGTCCAAATCTAGTGAACATAGTGTAATCTGCCGAAGCCAGTGGGCTATTGTATATAAGGCCTCTCGTCAAAAAAACCTCGGGAGAAGATATTCTTGACATTAAGTTAATGAATAGTCCAATTAGGGGCGATTGCAAGGGAAATAAAGAAGCAAAGACCATTGTTGCAACCGGCGACAAAAGTGTTGAAATAATCAACTCCACATGTTTGAGTATAAACTTTTGCAACAATGTGAGTTTTAAAGCGATGAAGAGTACCATCAATATTCATACGTGCCATATAAGCCCTTTTGTATCTAATTGCATGTTTTTCCCGAAAGCGTTATAAGATCCCTTGTTTGATTATTGTTTAAAGCCTGTAATTCATCTTATATTGTTTGAAACCATCTAAGATAAGATTTAGCCTTGACAATTGTATGAGGAACAAATACCATCTCCAAAGTCGAGATCAGAGTGTTTATTGCTCCAAATAAACATGTAAGAATGCGTATATATAGAATGAAACTGATAGGAACACTTACCTTTCCTCGAAGCAAATGAGCAAATCATTAATGGTTGTTGCGTGAATGGCAGTCAAAGTTGGGGAAATGGTATTATCGACGTGGAGGGAATATTCAATGAATGACGAGAACATACATAACTAGATACATAATCAAAGCGACGATCATCAAATCTAAGAATAGGTGGTGTGTGGGTGGATGGTAAGATGAAGACAATCATCGACTGTAGTATCCATTAAGTGGTTGGGTGTGACGGGGATAGAGAGGCCTCGACAAAAAATATGTCAGCAGATATGATATAATGCTTCAAATCAAGAGAGAAACACCAATATCCCCGTTGGGTGCAAGAGTACCCTTGAAATATGCAACTTAGGGCTAAGTGTTTCCATCCTTCTAAATCCTTCTAAATTTTCCTTTCTCCTAGTAACGAAAAGTATTAGGTTTCTCATCATTAATAAAAAAATGTTTGTCGATGTAGGGATTGAGAGGCAAATTTAGTGAGATTAGGTCGAGTGTCACTGACATAAAAGGGACATCCAAAGACACGAAGAAGTGGGCGAAGACGGAGGGATGGAAACAATACTTGAAAGGTCCTTTTTCCCGAAGGATAGAGGATGAAAGTATGATAAGTGACAGTAAGAATAGCATCGCTTCAAAATTGAATGGTTACTTGCATGTGGGATAATATAACTAACTAAAGCAGTCTCTAGGATATGACGATGTTTACACTCAGTCATACCATGCTGAGGTGTTTTAGGGTAGAGTGTTTAATGAATGACGCTATTATCTATAAGGATTGGATGGAAGAAAACAAATATCCGCTGCTATTATCTTATCGTAGGCATTTAATAGTGGTGGAGAACTGAGTTTGAATTTTATGGTAAAATAATCGAAAATATTAAATACTTTAGAATGACCAAGAAGAAGATAAAGTCATTTGAGAAAAAATATCAATAGATGAAACATAGCAATTTATTAACTCATAATGTATTAACTCATAATGTTTTGATGCATCCGACAACAATCAAGGAACATAAGACGGTTGATGGTATTTAGAAAACTGGCAAATGAGACAATGAAAATTTGTAACACTTGAAAGCAGTTGGATGATCATGGTGAAAATGGAGTTTCAGAGCATGGGTGGAAGTGGTGGGGCAAACAATGGATGTCAGTGCTACAAAGCTCCCAATTTGCCATGCACTCCTGAAAAACATTCGATGAGGAAATCCTAATAAATTCAATTCCCGTGTAAACTTGTTGATAAATAGTTGGATGAAGGTACTACGAGAGACATGGGCTACCGATATCAACTTAATGCGAGGATTCAAGGCACCAGTGTCAAACCCCACAATAAGAATGAATGATCTGTCAACAACCTTGATAGAAACAGTTCCATTGTAAAGACAATAGGTAGAAAACATATCTAAATCAGCGATGAGATGATCTGAAGCACCAAAATTGACCATCTAGGCAGTTGGGTGGTGGAAACTGCTAGCCGCGGGACCACCGGTTTAGGCTAGGGAGGTTGACGAGGAAGCAGACATCAAGGCAGTTCACTCGAGTGTATAAGTTGTATACTGCAGAAGGATAAAATAGGTGAACCCGAACCCCCAAGGTGTTCTCTCTAAAGGAGCCCTTGGGGTACTTTTATAACAAATAATAAAGACCACACCGGACCTCAAGCCCGATGTGGGATACAGACTACAACACTCCCCCTCAAGCTAGGTGTACCTAGCTTGGACACATAAAGAAAAAACAAAGAAAGCAACAGGCTGCAAACACTCCCCCTCAAGCTGGACATACCCAGCTTGACGACAAAACAAGACAAAACAGTAGAAAAGAAAAATCTTCAAGGCTGCTGCTCCCCCTCACGATCGAAGCTCCCCCGCAGGATGAGGGATGAATGAAGTCGCGGACGCAGCAGATGAACCACTCAGACCGGGCCGATGGACGGAGCGCCAGGAATGCTGCACTAGTGGGGTCGGTAGATGAAACGCCGGGAAATCCAAACTAGCACCGGGAAAACCGCACTTGCGGGACCGACGACGGGAGGCGGGGATTCCGCAGAAGTTTTGCGGGATCTGGCGGCGCCAACGGGCCCAAATCCTAGGCGGTCGAGCTGTTGTGCCAGCGCATGGGTGTGCCGGCGGATAGAGATGCGGCTGCCGGAAAGATACCGGGAGAGGCCGGCGAGGCGGGGATTCCGTAGGAGGTTCCAAAAGGGAGCAACGGACGGGAAACATGGTCCGTCGAGAGTCTCGCACAGGTGGAGCAGCGGGCCGGTACGGTGCTGCGTCGAAGGCAGAGGGTCGGGAGAATCGTGAGGAGGCGGAGGGCAGCAACGATCCGCCGGGATGGAACTGCCGGGAGAGGAACCGTCGTGGAGCGTCGCGCGCAGGGAGGAGGCCGGCTGCTGGAGGAGCCGGCAAGGGGAGACGGGGCTGGCAGGAGGAGGCGGGCTAGGAAGGGCGGGCCGGGAGTTTCCGGACGAAGCTGGCGTGCCACATCTGAGGGGCCGCGTGCCTACGTCGGGACAGACCGAAGCCGACAAGAAGAGGGCCGCGTGCCTTCGTTGGGGCGGAGCAAAGCCGGCGGGCTGGGGGCGATCGCGCCTGGAAAATCGAAGAGGAGTTATCGTGTCGGGAGGAAATCCAAGGATGCAGGGTAGCGGCGTAGCGGAGGAAGAAGCCGTCGGGGAGGCGAGGCAGGGAGCAGCGCGACGAGGCCGCCTGGACAAGGGCGTCGGGAAATCGCGCTGGATCGCGAGGGAGAGACGCCGCAGTGAGGAAGACGCCGGAAACTCAAGCGGAGGAGGGCGGGCCGGGACGTCGCGAAAGAGAGCCGCGAGTCGTGGGCTGTCGGAAAGAGCCGCAGCAAAGGAGGCGCTGTGAGAGAGGATTCCGCCGAACAGAACATGAAGGCCGGCTGGAAAACGACGCCAAAGGGAGCAGCGCCGGAGGAAGGAGGCGGGCTGGGATGAACCAGGAATCCGCAGAGGCCGGCCAGGGGCGGCGGCTGTTTTAGGGCTTGATGGCCTTTGGCAGAGCCGCCGCCCCCCTCCGGGAAATTATTAGGAACCCTAAACGGGATAAAAAAAATAGATGGGAGGGGGGGTCGGGATTAGGTTCTCTTTGATACCATGTAGAAGGATAAAATAGGTGAACCCGAACCCCCAAGGTATTCTCTCTAAAGGAGCCATTGGGGTGCTTTTATAACAAATAATAAAGACCACACCGGACCTCAAGCCCGATATGGGATACAGACTAACAACATATACCATCCACCGATTGCTCTTGATTTTGACGGAGGTTTGATGGTGGAGACTATGAGTTTATTTGGAATCTTGCCCTCGCTTATGCTTCCGATAAGACCATTGGAAGTGGTCTCCCTTGCACCAACGAAAGTTCCCTGCCGGAAGAAGACCACTGGATGATGCGCAGCGGAACCTCGTCGTTCGGAAGGAGTCCCTCGACTAGGTGTACCAGAGGTAGGAAGACTTATCACCCTACTCACTGTACAAAGTCGACCGTGGCGATCACTCAAGCAAACTCACAGACATGCATTCAGTGGAAATACATACAACTGAAATACATAAAGCCCAGAAAGAACACAAGAGATTTAACGTGCTTCGGACAATGAGTCCTACGTGTGCATGGGAGAAATACTGCTGCTTTCTTTATATTCACAAGAAGGTACAAGAGATTACAAAAAATATATTACTAAGTAAAAGTAATCTTACAATCTCTCCACTTACAGTAGTTAATGCATTTTGTCACACTTAACACTGAGGTCCTATGCACTTATATACCAAGTGTCATCCTGTTAACAAGTTGAACTTTCTCCCCCGAAATCCCGGTCAACGAAACACCGCCGCAGTTGGTATACAAACCGGTAACCCTTCAGCTTTGCTGAACTTTCGGACCTTCATTGCTCCATCGTAATACCATCAGAAGACAATGGTCCTTCTGCCCCTGGAGAGATTCTGCTGCCACTGTCTGCACACCGAGTCCAACCATTATCTGATGCACGAGATTCTGGTAAACGTGATTCTGACTGATGAACTTCCGGTGATCTGAAACCAGACTTCATCTCCCAACAGAGTTGGGCAAAACAACTTGATCTTGTCGTGGCGACTGATATAGGCATCCATGGAGTGCCCAACAGTGATCTACTAGACATCTTGGCTTGTTGGGGTGCTGACAAAGTGGTGGTTGCAACCACCATCACGTCCACTACCGCGAGTATTGGAGGAACGTCCACCACCGCATCCCACAAGTGCAGTATGATCTGTAGTAGCAATAGATGAATGAAGTAGTCAATGAGCCAACATCTCAGCCGCCGTGGTTATATACTCTGGATCATAGTTATTTACGGTGCAAGACGCACAACGACGACAAGGGCCACGTTGCGCGGCGCACCACGCGTGATAATATTAACTTGCGGCGCTTAAAAGTCATATTAGCACATAACAATACCAACAAATAATAAGTTATATATAAAAATTATCAGTAATAATAAAATTATAAAAAACAATAGATAATCATTAATTTCTTTGAAAATTTATTTTGAAAAATAATCTATTATTAATAAATAACCATTAGTCGTTTTATCAACAAATCATTGCAATTGGATCACAAGCACCCACTACCAACAATAAATCTAAATAAAATACAATCAGCAACAATATATACCAGGATCCATCCAAAATCATTTCTAGAACAGCAGAAAGAAAATAGAATAAATAATTAATTTGAAACATAATATTTACGTAACTAATAAAACAATGCAGAACACTATCCAACTAAAAACAGGGAAAAAAACCCAGGAAAAGAAGGGGTCGCCTAATAGATCATGTGCTGCCTATATGCGTTGGTGTGGGTGGCGCAATGTCTGTGGATGTGATCAATACTCAAGAAGTTCATTACCTAATCCTTTCCATTTAGTAAAATATGTTGGAAAAGGACAATGTTGCTGCTGGATGGTCGAGAATCATTGAAGAACATCAGATACACGCTAGATTTTTGGTTTTCGAGTACATGAGGGCCAAATTGCCCTAGAGTTCATGATGTTTGCAGTAAGCAAAGCCCTTGACCTACGATCCCATAGAATTAACCAGCACGACAAATTTTGCAATTAACAAGCTTCCATGCCTTGTATTGTATCAAATACTGGTGGTGGAGGGTTGACAAGGTGAGAATTGAGATCCATACTGGCTAGCGGCATAAGTTATGCCAAGCAGAATAATTGGTGGTGCTGAGACGCTCATCCACAAAGCACGTAGTGGCGGTGATTAACTATGGATTCCATCAACTCCATATAGATAGATGAAAAAGATAGAAGAAATCCGATGCTGGTTCTACTTACATGACACTGGGCTCAGACCCGGCCTAACTGGGTCCAATAGACCAGTCAAACTAGCTATTGAACTGACCAAAATTATCCGTGATGCATAGTGGGTCAACCTGCAACAAAGTAGCTTGCTTCCCAGCCAGGCTGTTGACCAGTAAACAACCTTGGGCCAATGATGATCTATTTTATCTCTCATATTTCCTGTGTTTTCCCTTCTGATATTTATTATTCTCTCTTTGATAGGTTAAGATGCCTCATGATTCTTCGAGCAGTACTGTGCGTGATACTCGAGGGCTTTCGGGTATTTTCTCCCTTCATATCTGGATCATTTGTTGGATTTTATACCCTTACTGCTGTTTGATAATTATTTTCAACTTCTAATGATGAGTCTTGGAATTTTGTTATGTCATGTTTCGGTTTGAATGGAAATCTTCTTATGAATTGATGGTTTTGATGAGGAAGTCTAGTGAGAGAGAAAAATTTTAGCACATGGAACAGGGGGGAAATGATGGACCCGGTCAAATTGAACGAACTTGGACATGCCTGTATCCCGATGCACAACTGCTCTAATGGATTTTATTATTTTGTATTGGTATTCATTTAGGTGGGGAGCGCTCATACTCAACATTATGCTTTGCCTTAGCTTTGCATGAAATGACAGAAGCCCCTTTCCGAGCCATGGATGAATTTGATGTGTTCATGGTAAGTTTTTTTATGTATTTATGGAATAAAACTGTGTAACATAAAGGTTGAAGTAAGAAATCTGAGTGGGTTAAGAATTAGTTGACCAATTTTGTAATATTTCCAGGATGCAGTTAGCCGTAAAATCAGTTTGGACGCGCTTGTAGATTTTGCACTGGCACAAGGATCCCAGTGGATATTTATCACCCCTCATGATATCGGGTAAATAATTGGATTCCCATTCCATCACTGGCTTTATTATTATTTTCATTCAGTTCTGCTTCTTTGTTGTGAAATGTGAATTTTGGATTTCTGTAGCATATTTAAGTAATCGTCTTTTTAAGTCAACTGGTATAATTTTCTTTCTTGAGAAGAACAATAAAAACAAGTTTTTTGTTGCGTGCAGCATGGTTAGAAGCGGAGAAAGGATAAAGAAGCAGCAAATGGCGGCTCCCCGTTCTTAAAGCTACCAATCCGTTAAACTAAGTTTATTACGTTTACAGTTTTTTTTTTTATTAATTGTATTAGCTGACTGAAATAATTTCATATGCTCTTGCTGTACCTGCTAAAACTCAATATGATGAAACTCCTTAAAAATAATTATTTAACATTCAAACAATTGATAAGGATGTTTGAAACTCCTTAAAAGTCATCAAATGATGTTATAATTGATATACGATAGCTTACATTTTGAAAGATGATTGATACATTTGTCTCATAATGCACTGCCATGCGCATGTACATAACCACGATGTAATGACATTTACCACCACTAGGTTTTTCTTCAGCAAAATATTATGTTTGTTTTAGTGGATGTTCCTATCAATATCCAATTTGCACTAAAGCCTTGCGGACATTGTGTATCATCACCTTATGTCACTTCATATGTAACAATATGAGAAACCATATCAATTTTTTTTGGATATGCTTCAAAATCATTTTTGGTGGACCTATGATTATGCTCTCAATTTTTTTACACACTTTGGAACAAAACATATCCTCATTTACATAACCACTAAGCATGGCCCCATTGTCTCGTTGTGTTGAAATAAACTATGAATTATCTAATCCATAATTATGAGTAAAGAGTGGTCTGTATCAATGTATCAAAGCATCGATGCTATTCAAGCTATAAAGAAATTTGACATGATATTCATCAAACATATGTAACTTCATACACTGAATGCATCACATACATTGTGAATAACCATACAATTCCTTTGTTCAAGAGGTCAAGTAGCCATAAGAAACAATATGTCAATCTCGTATACGTTTCATAAATTCTCATTTCTTTGAGTAAAGGCTTAATAAGATGAATGAACAAATCTCGTATCATTCATTCATGTAGATGAGTACATCACATGTTATCCACCTAAATAAATAAGTACACCATATGTCACTAATTTAGGTATAATCATACACTTGTCTTTTTTCAATCAAGAACTTAGATGCCATACATGTCATGCAGGAGTAAAAATCCCGTCTGGATTAATAAAAAAATTACCACATGATCAACAACATATCCGACCACCTCAAATTAGATCAAGTCTGGCATAACTATGACGTCAAAGTATGGAGAGATTACTTATTAACCTTAGGTAACGAGAGTAACTATGAAACACGCATCCTTGATATACTAATGAAGTAATGTATGACAATCCATGTAGTATATGTAGTGGGTTATCCAGCACACAAATCTCGTTTTGTACCTCATGAGTGAAACTCAATATCTCTATATGAGCTCCAACTCATGCTAATCTTAACATGTCATTATAAACCATAAATCACCACGACAACCATCAATTAGGGATAACCCAATGGCGTACTTTGAGGAATTAATTATCATATCATTCCATGAAATATGCAACCCAAATGAATGAATGATAAAACAAAAATTCATTTTATATAACATGATACATTTTCTGTATATTCTTAAAATCCTGAAAGGTTTCGGAGGTGAAAAAGTTTGTCCAAACACAATGGAAAAAATCAACCAAAACTCATTTCCCCCCAAGATCCCTACATTCATTTGAACTGAATAAAATAAACAAAGAACACACCCTTTCTCTGATGAGTTGGTATGTCCAAGTTCCTTTACACGAGCTTGATAGTGATTTTTGAGAAACCACAAACATTCTCCTTCCACCTAGGGCATCCACGAGTTGTATGAATCTCCAAATGCATGGAAATGACTTCCTTTAAGTTATGATATACTAGAAACTTTGGTTAAAGGTTTGAAGAAAAATGAGAGATTTGGTTCAAGGAGTTTTCATAGCATGAATCTCATATTTGAATTCCATACCTTCCACAAGGATTGAACTTGTTTATATAGGGCTCCTATGATCTTAAACATTTCTTAAACGTTCGGCCTATTAATGAAACATTTCATAAATATTGGATAAATTACAATTTTTATTCCCAAGAAAAAGAAAAAAATATACCAATCAGTGGTGAAGTTAAATGTGACCCCCGAAGCCCACCTCTAATAGACCATGAGTTGATGACTAGCACTAAGTGTGTAAAAATTAAATATGGGAGGCATCGACCTTTTTATGCCTAGGAAAAAGAACAAATTCCACCAATTAACACTAAACATAACATAAAATAATAAAACCAACCATCCCTAATACTGAAATGCAAGTAATGTCACACATAGCCCGAAGAAAAAAACAATCCAATAGTCACTAATAATCTGCCAACAAGTCCCAATGAATAAACAAAAGTCTCCTCAAACGTCCACCCATCACCAAATTATGATTTAGTATTCTCCAGCTCGATCTCTGACACAACCTTGAAAATATGTAAAAACAGTACATAAAAGCATGGGTGAGCATAATTCATACTCAGCAGGTTCCTCCTTGATAACTCTTGTGCCAATGTTGAAGAAGTATACTAAAGATTTAGTGAATAAATAATGAATCTATCACATTATTCTTAACCCAGGTCATCTACAACCCATCTCATCACAAACACCCTCTCTAAAATCCAAATACAAAATAGAAATAATGAAACCATGAAAGTATAAGCAACAGAGGTACCCACACCCACTTCCCTACTGATTTAGACATCCTCACATCCTAAGGACATTTGTATTGGCTCTCCCATCCCTTCCCTTGTCCATATACAACACAACCACATATTATAGCCTCATACCATCGCTACACACCACAATCTCATCCACACCCAATTCTACTGTATACCACAACCACTGCCATAAATACGTGTAGAAGGAAGAATGAGAGGGTGGGGGGATCAACCATCCATTTCTACCTCATCATAGATGCTGGGGTTAGCCTAGTACTCAAATCCATACGAGAATCAGTTTGGTTATCTGACTTGGGTGGTGATGCCTAGAAATAACAAAATATACAATGACATATATATATAACTCACCTGTCCAACATATTTTTCTGTACCAAACCCATTGCAAGTTCATTTTTGCACCATAATAGCACCTCGTAAATACCCACACAAAAAAATTCTAGCATATATTCACACAATTTTGGTTTAATAATTTACTGCATCACTTCTTCCACTTCATATTCAATTTCCAGCATATCACATAATCAATTACCATAAATTTCATTTATTCTGGCTTTAATCAATTCATTCATACTATATATCTCATCTAATTCGACAGATTCATTTATTCATTCCATATCCATATCCAAAGAGTAACTATCTCTATCGAGCTAACCACAACAACCCTCACTATATGACTATATCATAATCACATGACTACTTTTAAACTCCACCATTATTACACTTCGATCATAATATCATATATCATGGAAAACCCTCAACTATAAATAATAATATACCATATATCACATCATTCTCACATCCTTCCTAGGCTTCATTTTCATTAAATATGATTAAGATGATTCCATCAATCTACTCAAGGAATCTAAAGCATGCTAATTCTACATCAATTACAGTATAAAGGATAAATTTGGAATTACCATATATCCCATCTAATTTGACTTTTCAGATTTATTTAAGTTCTTTTCTTCATGAGATCAAATTCGTATGAAGATTAAGGATTATCTTTATCAGAAAAAATACACTTATCGCTTTTGGGTGTAAAACCAATGGATATGGAGCAAACAAAGTGGGAGTTACTGAATCGATAGGTTTTAGGTGTTGTGCACCTTATGTTGGAAAAAAAATGTGGCGTTCAGCATCAAAGAGGAGAATATTATGGCTAGGTTGATGAAAGATCTTGAAAATATGTATGAGAAACATTTTGTGTCAAAGAAAGTGTACATGTTGCAATGATTGTTCAATCTAAAAATGATTGAAGGGAAGATTGTTTTTTATCACATCAATAAATTCAACACCATCAAAAGTCAGTTGATATTGGTGGGAATTAGGCTTGATAATGAGGTATGTACACTGGTTTTTCCGTCTTTATTACCTGACAGTTGGGAAGCAACTCTAACAGTCATAAACAGTTATTTGGGGAATACAAAGCTAGTTCTGAAGGATGTGTGAGACCTAATCCTTTGTGAGGATATTTTTTAGAAGATAACCATGAAGATTCTTTGGTTCTACTATGAACATGGAAATAATAAGAAGATATGTGTAGTGAGATAATTGTAGAGGATGATCAAAATCAAGAGCAAAGAGCCGAGACAAGGCAAAGGGGCTCGGTCCTACCAAATGGGTTTGCAGGAATAAACGACATGTCAATGAGGAGTACAGAGAAAAATGGAAGGTGCCTGAAACTAATACAACAAACACAGTAGTTGAAGGAACCGATGATGTGTTGCTGTTGAGCGTGGATAAAACTATAGAGTCTTAGATTTTAGACTCAGAGGCATCTTTCCATTCCATTTCAGAGAAGGGCTTCCTAAACAATTTTGTACCTGGAAATTTTGGTAAGGTAAATCTTACTAATGATGAACTCTTGCAGATTATGTGGGTGATGCATAGATCAATACCAACTGTGAGAGTTTGATCATTCTGAAAAATGTAAGGCATATCATTGGATTAAGAATAAATCTTATTTCTGTCGGGTAGCTTGATAATGCAGGTTTTAGTATCAATTTCAATAGTGGTGCATGAAAGATTGCTAAGGTAGCTATGACCATAGCTTGGGGAGTAAAGAATGGAACCCTATACAACATGATATAAACTTGCATGGACATGGCTGCATCACTAAATTCTATCAAGGATTCACAATTATGGAACTGCAAGCTAGGCCACGTGAGTGAGAAGAGGAAGAAGGTGTTGACAACAAAAGGAATGCTACGAGAGATAAAGTCGGTGTAAGTTGGCTCGTGTGAAGATTGTATCTTTAGAAAGTAAAAGAAAGTATCCTTTGTAAAAGGAGGTAGAACACCGAAGGCTGGGAAGCTGGACCTGGTGCACACTGATTTTTGGGGGCTTGCACCACTACATTCCCTTGGAGGGTCACAATATTATGCGACATTTATTGATGAATTGATAAGGAAGGCATTGTTTTACTTTTTGAAAAGAAAATATGATGTGTTTAACATGTTTCAGAAATGGAAGACCATGGGGGAGAATGAGTCAGGATCAAAGTTGAAATGTTTGAGGTCTAAAAATGAAGGAGAGTATGGCTATAAGGAGTTTAGGGAATTCTATGATAATAATGGAATTTGGTGGGAGAAGAATTTTCTAGCTACACCACTACAGAATGGTGTAGATGAAAGGATGAATAGGGCATTGAATGAACATGCTTGGAGTATGAGGCCGCACTCGGGGTTACCCAAGACTTTCTAGATTGAGGGGGTGATCATTATTGGAACCTCCTTGTTTTAATGCTCACAAACCACGTTTTCTATGTTTCTAATGAATTTAATGTTTTATGATAGTATATTTTGTTTATAAATCAAATTTGGCTAAGTGTTGAAAAGAGACACCATTAGTTCAAATTGTGCCACTGCCAGGATTACCCATTGTCAAGAGTTTTCTACCATTAGTCGTGTGCCACCGCCAGGTTATGCTACTGTTAGAGTCTTTCCACCGCTAGAGTCCTACTACCGCTAGACTCGTTCCACCGTCAGGCATTCCACCATTAGGATTAGCTATCGTTAGGTTTAGCTACCTCCAAAGCATGCTACCGCCAGAGTGTGCTAACTCTAGAGCATGGTACTACTAGAATCTTCTACCGCTAAGATTAGCCACTACTAGGATTAGCCACCTTCAGGTTCGTGCTACTGCCAAATGATCTACTGCTTGGGGTGCCACCGTCAGCTTGCTACCGATGATCTTTACTTCCATCAGAGTTAATCCACTATCAAACTTTTTGTCATGAACTAATCTGGGGTTCTATCCAACCCGACACACTGACCCGGCCCATGACATGGCCTGAAGGGCATTCTTGATCCCCATGAGCTGAAAACTGGTGTATGGGTATCGACATTACACTTTTGGGAATGATTTCACCCATGATAAATAACCATAAACAATTATAAAAGAAATAAAACATCACACCAAGATCAATATCCATAACCAAAAGATATACAACAATTTCAAGTTAAAATTTTTATAACTTTAACCAAAAACCAAAAAACCAAAACGGGGAGGGGAACCAACTACACAACTCAACCTCCATGAAACAAGAGGGTCAACACCATAATTCCACCTCCATCGACACCTGCAAAAGAGGAACCACTAACAACCAGATCCACCATCGCCACCACGAAACATATTAACTTTACCTGGGTCAAACATAACAAAGTCTACATAAACCTGAGGGGTGTATTTAGGGTGTGAGACAATTCCCAGTAGGATGCCACACAAAATAAATATTCCATTCCATAACATTAGAAGACAAATCAACATGAAGGTTTTCAAGAAAAAGAGGTTGGAAACATTTTTAATAAAAAATTTAGAAGGAAAACATTTTCAAAAGAAGGTTTCTTTGAGATTAAAACAAAAGTAAGTTCCATCGTATGCTAACGGTAAACACCAAGTCACAAAATACTACAACGGGTAATCCCTATAGGTAATAGCACTAGGGCACCACTAGTGCTAGTAACTATAGGGATTACCCGTGGTGCTCTCTTGTGATGTGGTGTTTATCGTCAACATACAATGGAACTTAATTTCATTTTAATTTCAAAGCAAGCTTCTCTTGAAAATTTTTTCCTTTAAAATGTTTTATTAAAAATGTTTTCAATCTCCTTTTCTTAAAAAATTTCATGTTGATTTGTCTTATAATGTTATGGCATGTAATCTCTTTTGGGTGGCATCCTACTGGGATTTGTCTCACGCCTGACATACACCCTCATGTGTATGTAGAATTCATTATGTTTGACCTAGGTAAAGGAAATATGTTGCATAGTGGTGATGGTGGATCCGGTTGCAAGTGGCCCCCCTTCTTGCAGGTGTTTGTGGAGGTGGCTTGAGGGTGTTATCCCTCTTGTTGTATAGAGATTTAGTTTTGGTTGTTAGTAGGTCTCCCCATTTTGGTATTTTTGGTTTTTGGTTTAAGTTGTAAAATGTTTGACTTAAAATTTTTGTATATCTTTTGGTTATGGATATTGATCTCAGTGTGATTTTTTTTTGGAATTGTTTATGGTTGTTTATCATGGGTGAAATCATTCCCAAAAGTGTAATGTCTATACCCAGACACTAGTTTCCAACCCATGGGAATTGAGAACGCCCTTCAGGCTATGTCACGGGTTGGTTCGGGTGTTGAGTTGGATGACACCCTAGTTTGGTTTGTGAAAAAATGGTATCAGAACAGGTTTATCCCTTTCTGTGGGTCGTGATATTTGGAAAGTCTGGATAGATCAGAGCTAGGATTATTGGGGTTTGAGGTTCTGGTTATGAGTGGGGTGTCTGGCGAACACACCCTATGATTGGACTCAAGTTTCCATGGGATGTGGATATTTGGTTTGACTTATCCTCCAGGTGAGATGTACAGGCTACATATTGTGCATGGACACCAGGTGGGGGTGAAGTGGTTTGGCTTGTTATTACGATGGATGTGTTTTTTTATTTATGGAAGTGTTTGGGATTTGTTGTGGTTGTTGGAAATTTTTAGAATGGTGTATTGATGGTTTTTCCTTGTGGTTGTTGATTGATGTAGCAAGATGCCTCCCTAGAGGCTTCCTGTGCAGCCACAGGAAGTGGCAGGAGAGAGTTCTCCTTCACTAGTTGATCATAGTCTAGTGGAAGTCGTGGTTTAGGCTGTCTAGGCATTGGGTCAGGGAGATGACACTGGTCTTTCCCATGTTGGGGAAGCCAAACTAGGTCCTGGAAAGGACAAAGCTCAAGAGTTCCTCAAGAACAAGTATCCTTCCTTCTGAGGTAGCACAAATCCCCTGGAAGTAGAGGATTGACTTGAGAAAATTGAGAGGATGTTTGGGTTTCTTAACAATCCTGAGGTAGTGAAGGTGAAATGTGCATCATTTTTGTTGGAAGGTCCCAGTCATAGGTGGTGGGACTTAGTGGTTCAGGATGGGAAGAACGAGTAGATGGGTTAGAAGGAATTTAAGGTCATGTTCAATAAGCAGTATTTCCCTGAGACCTTGGTCTTACCCAAGACCCAGGAGTTTTTGGATCTCCACTAGGGGGATCAGACTGTGATGGAGTATGCCAACCGCTTTGCAGAGTTGGTTCAGTTCACAATAGAAGTGATTTCCAATAAGCAGTTGAAGGCTTAATAGTTTGAAATGGGGTTGTGTCCACATATCTGATCTCAAGTATTCCTGTCTAAGTTGAAGACCTACACTAAGGTGGTTTATTAAGATTTGATGGTGGAGATCAATCATAGTGAGAAGTATGGTTTCTCTGGATTAGTGTTAAAAGTGGGCTAGGGTAGTGGTAGTTCATCTGAGAAGAAGAGGAAGCAGGATGAGCAAGAGAATAAGGGAGGTGGTAGTTCAAGCCATCCTTCCCAACTATGGACATATAGGGGAACTTACAGTGGTTTTGTAGAGCCACATGTACATATCAGGGTGGTGCAGGACCTATGGTCTATAGAGGGAAGTCAGCACAGTCAGAAACTTCCAGGATAGTAGGTTCCCGATACGATGGTCGTCGCGATAGGGTTGGATCTTCTTTTGGTTAGAGTCAGCTTAAGGAAGAGCCATAGGTTAGTGGTCGATCTTAGACTCAGACAAAGATGAGACATCTTCATGTATTGGATCAGGAACCAGTGAAATCTGATGCAGGACCTGCAATAGTTCAAGGTATTGTTTTTATTGCGTCGTCTTTAGATGTTTATTTGTTTAATACTGGTGCCTCTATGTCTTTTATTTCATCCCATCTTGTGGATGTGTTGAAATTGCCAACTGAGCTTATGCCGTATGCGATGGAGCTTGTAACGTCGCTTGGTAAGAAGCAAGAGAATGGTTTCAGGTGTCCGTCTTGTGCACTCACCATGTCGAGGGTCGAGCTAGAATGAGATTTTTTTGGTTTTGAAGATGGACCTTTTTGACGTGATCCTCGATATGGATTGGATGGTGCATTTTCAGGTGCATATAGATTGTTATCGACGATGAGTGAGTTTTGTGGAACCTGATGGGAGTACCCAAGTTTTCAAGGTGAATGAGATCCTCAGTTGGGATGTGCTGGACCTCCACTTCTGGAGTTGGGTAGTCTCTTTTTTTAGATCTCGTCGCTCATGTTGGAGGATGGTGGTAGTGCTCCTGAGAGTGAATTACCTCCTATGGTGGATGAGTTCCCAAAGGTATTTCTAGATGACTTTTCGGGTTTGCCTTCAGAGTGGGATGTTGAGTTCACCATTGATTTGGCACCAAGAACACAACTGATATCTCTTCTCTCATACCGCATGACCCTCACCAAGTTGAGAAAATTAAAGATACAACTAGATGATTTTGAATCCAAAGGATTCATTTGCTCGAGCGTCTCACCTTGGGCTGCCCCGATACTATTTTCTAAGAAGGACGATGGATCTCCCCGGTTGTGTATTGATTACAGAAAGCTGAAAAATGAAATGATCAAGAATAATTACTCTTTGCCCCATATTGATGACCTCTTTGATCAGCTTAAGGGGACGAGGTGATACTCCAAGATCGATTTGTGTTCCGGGTATCATCAAGTCAAGGTTAGAGAGGCGATAGCCTTCTGAAGTAGGTATGACCATTTTGAGTAACTGGTCATGCCTTCCGGGTTGATGAATTCTCCAGCAATCTTTATGGCGCTTATGAACTGGGTGTTTCATCAGTACCTTGACTCTTTCATCGTGGTATTTGTAGATGACATCTTGGTCTACTTCGGGACCGAGGAGGAGCATGTGTTGTATTTGAGGATCGTACTGGGCACCCTTCGAGATCATCGTCTCTATGAGAAGTTCTCCAAGTGTACTTTTCGGATCAGGGAGGTGAAGTTTCTTGGTCAGGTGATCTCGGAACAAGGGATTTCAATGGACCCCGAGAAGATCAGTGCAGTGATGTCATGGGAACTGTCGAAGAATGTTTTTGAGATCGGGAGATTTTTGGGTCTGGTAGGGTATTACATGCGGTTTTTTCAGGATTTCTCTCAGGCCGCTCCGCCCATAATCCCGCTTAACCGAAAAGGGGTAAAGTTTGAATGAAGCCCAGAATGTTAGGTGTCTTTTGAGGCACCATGGGAAAAATGATCTTTTGCGACGAGATTCTAATCCCGTCGCAAATACAATTAAATAAACATGTATTTGCGATGAGAAAACTAACATGTCGCAAATAATTTTGGTGCACCTTCCCACTAAAATGCAGGAATGAGAATTTGCAACGTGACATGGTTCTCATCGCAACTACCCTTGGTCATGTAAAGTTAATTGCAACAGGATAATTCTCCTGTCGCAAATACTCTATCATCAGGTGAGTATTTGCGACGGGACCTGTCATCAGGTGAGTATTTGTGACGGGACCTGTCTCCTTGTTCAGTTTTCCCCTTCTTCTCTTCGCTTGTTCAAGTGGAAGCATAAATTTTTACGGGGAAGGAAATTTGGAGGCTTGCATCGCATAAAAGATTCATTTTTGAGGTATTTATGTAATGTTTTAAAAATTTTATTTTATTCATTTTATTTTTTATTAGATTTTAATATTATTAATTAGTTGTAATTAGAGTCAATTAGAAGTAATTATTTATAATTAGAAGTAAATATTTATAATAAGTAGTTATATATAATTAGTATTATTATTTTTTAAATTAGAAATATTTAGTTTTAATTAGCAGTAATATTTTTAATTAAAAAGTAAATAGTTTTAATTTGCAGTAATTAGTTTTAATTAGCAGTAAATAGTTATAATTAACGGTAATTAGTAATAATTAATGGTAATGAGTAAAAAATAGCGGTAATTAGTATTAATTAACGGTAATTATTAACAATTACTGAAAAATCAATATAATTATTAAAAATTAGCGGTAATTAGTAAAAACGGTTATAAATTAGTAAAAATTAGTAATAATAAGTGTTAATTAGCAGTAATTAGTAACTAGCGGTAATTCGTAACAATTATCGGTAATTAGTAAAAATCAGCGCTATTTAGTAAAAACTAGCATTAATTAGTAAAAATTAACTATAATTAGTAAAAAATAGCGGTAATTAGTATTAATTAGCAGTAATTAGTAAAAATTAGTGATAAATCAATATAATTATTAAAAATTAGCAGAAACTAGTAAAAAATTGTTATAAATTAATAAAAATTAGTAATATAAGTGGTAATTAGTGGTAATTAATAATAATTAGCGGTAATTAGTAAAAATTAGAAGTAATTAGTAAAAATTAACGGTAATTAGTAAAAAATAGCGGTAATTAGTATTAATTAATGATAAATCAATATAATTATTAAAAATTACTGATAGTAAAAAAATTGTTATAAACCAATAAAAATTAGTAATAATAAGTGGTAATTAGTAGTAATAAGTAATAATTAGTAGTAATTAGTTATAATTAGCAATAATTAGTAAAAATTAGCGGTAATTAGTAAAAAATCATTATAAACTAATAAAAATTAGTAATAATAAGCGGTAATTAGCAGTAATTAGTAATAATTAGCGATAATTAGTAATAATCAGCAGTAATTAGTAAAAATTAGCGGCAATTAATAAAAATTAGCAGTAATTTTGTAAAAATTAGCGGTAATTAGTAAAAAATAACGGTAATTAGAAGAAATTAACGATAATTAGTAAAAAATAGCGGTAATTAGTATTAATTAGTAAAAATTAGTGATAAATCAATATAATTATTAAACATTAGCGATAATTAGTAAAACATTGTTATAAACTAATAAAAATTAGTAATAATAAGTGGTAATTAACAGTAATTAATAATAATTAGCTGAAATTAGTTATAATTAGCGATAATTAGTAAAAATTAGTGGTTATTATTAAAAAATAGCGGTAATTAGTAAAAATTAGCGGTAATTAGAGAAAATTAGTGGTAATTAGTAAAAACTAGATGTAATTAGTATCAATTAGTAAAAATTAATGATAAATCAATATAATTATTAAACCTTAGTGATAATTAGTAATTTGTTTATAAACTAATAAAAATTAGTAATAATTAGTGGTAATTAGCAGTAATTAGTAATAATTAGTCGTAATTAGTTATAATTAGCGATAATTAGTAAACATTAGTGGTTATTAGTAAAAATTAGCGATAATTTGTAAAAATTAGCGATAAATCAATATAATTATTAAAAATTAGCATTAATTAGCAAATAATTGTTATAAAATAATAAAAATTAGTAATAAAAATTTGTAATTAACAATAATTAGTAATAATTAGCAGTAATTAGTTATAAATAGCGGTAATTAGTAAAAAAATATCCTGAACTAATAAAATTTTGTAGTAATACGTTGTAATTAGTAATAATTAGTAATAATTAGTGGTAATTAGTAAAAATTAGCTATAATTAGTAAAAATTAGTGGTAATTAGTAAAAATTAGCGGTGATTAGTAAAAATTAGCGGTAATTAGTAAGAATTAGTAGTAATTAGTAAAAATTAATGGTAATTAGTAAAAAATTGCAGTAATTAGTATTAATTATCGATAATTAGTAAAAATTAGTGATAATTAGTAAAAAAATTTTATGAACTAATAAAAATTAGTTTTAATATGTGGTAATTAGAAGTAATTATTAATAATTAGCAGAAATTAGTTACAATTAGTGGTAATTTGTAAAAATTGATGGTAATTAGTAAAAAATTGTTATAAACTAATAAAAATCAGTAATAATAAGTGGAAATTAGCAGTAATTTGTCACGAACCATCCCCCGGGGCCCGTGCCGTGACTACCCCAAGCCCACCTTCCATAGGCTAGGGGATGAAAACTAACACCAAAAGGAATATTCCCTAAAACTGGGAATGCATTGACTTTATAATCTGTATAGACACACAACCAAGCACACAACAAGATACGAACACAAGTAAACTATATAGTAAAAAGAGTGTGCACAGTAAGAAAAAGGGGCCAGAATACAAGCCCAACTGGAAAGTATATGAAAACTGAAAAGTACATGTAAAAACTGGGAACAACTCCTGTGAACACCCGCCAAGGATCCTACCTGAAGGGTAGGTACAACTCTCGAACAGTTGTCTCTGCGGTAGCTACCTCCGGTCTTGGTACTCTCATCCTTAGTCTGTGTTGTCCGTCGTCTGCATCAAACACAACAAGGTGCAGGCATAACCCATGCAGAGGTGAGTATAATGATACTCATTAGGGACCCCAAGAACCCTGAAGGTCTCTCAAAATCCAAAAAGGATAAACCACAAATCTTGAAAACAACAGACAACACTACTTAGGTATATGCCCATACATATACCTAAGTTATCAAGTATACCCATCTCATTCATGAGGAAACACAGGGTCCAACTCAAAAGCCCAAAGATCAACTGTTCCATAAAGGAAGGAATACCACGAAGGTAACACCACAAAGATAAGTACCACAAAGGTATCACCACGAATATAAGTACCACAAAGGTAACGCCACACAGAAGAATACCATAATGGTATCACCACAAAGGTAAGGTTTTAGCTCACACTAGGTATAACTTAGGTACAGTGGCTAATATGATTAGATGTAACTACTGAATCATCTTACTCTGTTAAGAGGCAGACCCACGTAGGATCCTAAATCATCAGACCCACGTAGGATCCTAGAAGAGAAGACCCATGTAGGATCCTAGTCTAGTAGACCCACGTAGGATCCTAGAGTAGTCTATGTGGATTCCTAGAGCGGATCCAAGTGGAACTCTCAAACACAGACCCACATAGGATCCTAAAGCACAAACCCACACAGGATCCCTATCTCATGTTACAACCAACTACAGGGTTCCCGCACTAAGCTCGCTTGATTCCGGGAGAGTCCACTCCTCAAGCCACAGGTCAATACTCCAACTACCAAGAAGTCCCACGAAGAAGTATCCCAAAGGATCTCCACGTAATAGGGTTCTCAACGCAACAGACGGTGCATCATTCAGATTCTCGGTCTATAAGTTATTGTCCTTTTAGTCCCAAGGGCCCGATTGGATTCGTGTTCGATCCAACCCGGCCATACCCCAACTTTATCCAAAACTCAAGTGGGGTATACCAAAAGAACCGTCTCGATCCAAGGTTTCCGGCTCCACAAATTGTTCTTCAAACTGACGCCCATAACTCAAGATATGGACAAAAGAGTGGAAAGGGTTGAAACTGGTCCGGGTCTGGTCTGACCCAGTCGGACCGACCCAACTCGACCCGCTGGGTCTGGCCCAGACCGCCGACATGGCCCGGCTCACTGGGCAGCCCATGTGGCTCCCTAGCTGGCTAGATGACCAGCCTCCTCCGCGCGGCGCGGTCGCATGTCGTGCCATCACCGGTGGCCGACAGCGAGCCAGCTACCCTGCCTTCGTCGCTGCAGCCTTGTGCCATGGCTCCCGCACGTCCAATGGCACAGACGCGTGCCACCACCTCCCATTCATGCGGCCGACCGTGCGCCGGCTGCCACCTCTGCTCCGCCGTGGTCGATGGGCCGTGAACCTTCTCCAGTGGCGCCGTCGCGCCACCGTTGTCATCACGGCCGACCGGAGTGCCGAAGGCCATTCTCGAGCCCCAACAGTGTCGATCGCTGGCACGGTCACCGATGACATTCTTCCGGTCACCAGGCGTGCCCTGGTGGCTCGTTCTTAATTCCACATACATCCGCAGTCGTCTTGGGATTTACCATTGATTTAAAACCACCACAATCCACAAAGGTTGCGGAGAGGTCGGTCCGTGTTCGTTTGGCCCAAACCCTCTGCGTTAGAATGATAGCAAATGGATTATTTGTTTTTGAATCATGAAGAACATCAAGGATGGGTAAGGGGTATTCAAAATGACAATAAACCCTACCTAGATTGCTCGTTGGAAGATTTCGTGAGGAAGAAGACGAAGTCGTTGGGGATGGTGATGTCGACATTCGTTGCTTCTGCAAGATGCTTCTGATCTGGGCTCAAGCGTCGTCCTCATTCTTCGATTCCGGAGTATGTTCTTCATTGGAGAGGGCGTTCTGCATTTGGAGGAAATGTTTCTCCAAAGTTCTCCAAGGCTCTCTCCCAATTCTCCTTTGCCAACCAATCCTCTCAAAGGTAAAGAGGAGCCAATATAAATTAAAATAGGTTTATCAATTTAATTCCACGTTGGCACAATTAAAGCTGACACATTTAATTAATTGTAGTTGGCTCAATTAATTAAATGGAGAGTTGAAATTTTTCTCCCCATTAATAGGGGTTCGGGTGGTCCCCACCACCAAGATTAAAAATGGGGATTTTCTAGCTTGGGTGGTCCCCACCTCCATAACTCTAAAAGAGAGGTTTCAAAAATAAAATAAAATTTTGATCTTTATTGTATTTTTTATTTACATGAAAAACATGAAAACTAACTTTCACCCTCATCCTATTGCGGTCAAGGTGAAAGTTTCCTTAAGTGAATATCGGCACTACAAGTTCAACGGTGACCTCATATTTCAATTCCGAGCACCGGTTCAATAGTTACAAAAACCCGCTCACACGTTTACTAAACGTACATAAAAAAGTTCATAAATTCATTCCAGGCACACCGAGCCTCAGAATCACACGCCGTTAATTTTCACGGACTCGTAAAATTCCATATAATTAAAAAAAAATTCATGAAAAAATCTGGGTCTTTACATTCTCCCCACCTCAGGGATTTGCGTCCCTGAAATCCACATCATAAAAACTAGGAAAACAAATGGGGGTACTGAGCATGAATCTGAGCCTCTCGCTCCCATGTGCTCTCCTGGAGGTTTCCATGATATCAACGTGCATGCACCAAAGGTATCGATCTCCCATAAAGGACTCTCTCATGTCGATCCTCAATCTCCACTGGAACCTTTGTAAAAGTCGCCCCATTGTCAATGTCCAGCTCACCGTGGTCGATGATGTGAGATGGTTCGTGCACGTATCTCCTCAACTGGGATATGTGAAAAAAGTCATGCACCCGGTGCAAATAAGGTGGAAGAGCTAAGCGGTAAGACACCCATCCAACTCTACTGAGGACCTAAAAGAGTCCGATGAACCTTGGAGATAACTTGCCGCCCCAGCCAAATCTCCGCAAACCTCATCGAGGTGAGACCTGTAGATAGACGTGGTCACCATTCTTGAACTCTAGAGATCTTCATCTCCTGTTGGAATAAGACTTATGCCTACTCTGTGTAGTCTTCATCCGCTCCTGGATGATTTACACCTTCTCCATGGTAACCCGTACCGTATCTGGTCCCATGAGTGCTGACTCCCCTGGGTCAGTCCAACACAAAGGTGATCTTCAAGGTCGACCGTACAATTCCTAGAAAGGTGTCATCCCAATGGTGGAGTGATAGTTGTTGTTGTATGAAAAATCTACCAAGGGAAAGTGATCCTCCCAGCTTCGACCGAAGTTGAGGACACAAGCATGCAACATGTCCTTGAGGGTCTGAATAGTCCACTCAGTATGTCCATCTGTCTGAGGATGGAAGGCGATGCTCAAATGAAGCTGCGTCCCGAAAGCCTCCTACAACCCCTTCCATAGCCGGGAAGTGAAACATACATCACGATCAGAGACAATCGTCGAGGGTACTCCATGTAGCCGGGCAATCTCCTACACATAGAGGCGTCCCAAGATCTCTACTGAACCTTACTCTCTGATCGGTAGGAAGTGGGCCGACTTGGTGAGTCGTTTGACGATCACCCAGATAGAATCATGACCCCTAGATGTACATAGAAGTATTGTCACTAAGTCCATGGATATCCCATCCCACTTCCACTCTAGGACCTCTAAAGGTTGAACTAAGCCTGCTGGTACCTGATGCCCTGCTTTCACTTGCTGACAAATGAGGCACCGAGAGACAAACTGTGCTACTACTTTCTTCATTACCATCCACCAGTGTTGTCATAGGAGATCCTGGTACATATTTGCCACTCCTAGATCTACCGCTAGAGGGGATGTGTAGAACTCCCTCAACACTTCCTCCCGAAGCGAAACTGGTACCATGGTACGTCCTCTGAAGAGGTTTACATGCTCCCCACCTTCAGAAAATCCATCAGGTGCTTTTCCTGTGGATATCTGTGCACGTCAAACCTCGCAGTCAGTGTCCCCATGCTACGCCTCTCTGACTCGCTGAAGAAGTGGGGGAGTGACTGTAAGAGACTGAAGAAAGGCTGCTCCATATTGTTCCATAAAGGATATCTATAAAGTGATCAACTGCTCCGTCACCTCACCTAATAGATGTATACCAGATCTCTAGCTGAGTGCATCTGCTACAAAGTTTCCCTTCCCATGAGTATAGACTATCTCGAAGTCATAGTCATGGAGGAACTCAAGCCAACGCCACTTCCTCAGGTTCAGGTCCTTCTGAGAGAAGATATACCTGAGACTCTTGTGATAAGATTAAACCGTAAAACGCTCGCCCATAAAGTAATGTCACCACATCTTTAAGTTGAAGACCACTACTGAAAACTGTAGGTCATGGGTAGCATAGTTCTGCTCATGCTGTCTCAGCTGAAGAGAACCATATGTGATAACTGCTCACTCCTACATCATGACACATCTGAGCCCAGTCCCTGATGTGTCGTAGTAGACTACGTACCCAATGCCCTCCTCCAGAAGCCTCAAGATGGGGGAAATGGTCAGCCTTTGCCTTAGCTTTTAAAAAATCCGCTGGCATCTCTCCAACCACACGAAGGGTTTCCCCTTCTTCGTCAATGACGATAAAGGTGATGAAACTCTAGAGAAATCTGGCACAAACCTCTTGTAGTATCCAACCAAACCTAGGAAAATCCATACCTCTGTCACACTTCTGGGTGGCTCCCAAACAAGTACCACCTCAATATTCGCTGGATCCACCACAACTCCAGCCTCCAAGATGACATGTACCAGAAACTGAACCTCTCAGATCCAGAATTGGTACTTCGAGAGCTTACCATAAAGATGGTTCTCTCAGAGTGTGTCCAGAACTATCTGCAAATGATAGGCATGATCCTCCTCGGTAGTCGAGTAGATCAGTATGTCATCGATGAAGACTACCACAAAGTGATCAAGGTATGGTTGAAAGATCATGTTCTTGAGTCCCATGAACACTGCTGGAGCATTGGTCACACCGAACGACATGAACAAAAACTCATAATGGCCGTATCAACATCTGAAAGTCGTCTTCTTCACATCCTCATCTCATACTCTGAGCTGGTGATAGCCTGATATGAGTTTTATCTTCGAGAACCACTGTGCTCCCTTCAGCTGATCCAAGAGGTCGCCAATCCTTAGAAGTGGGTAATTGTTCTTCACGATCACCTGGTTCAGGTTCCGATAGTTAACATAAAGTCTCAAGCTCCCATTCAACTTCTTAGCAAACAAAATCGGGGCTGCCCATGGAGAAACACTAGGCCGGATGAATCCCTTCCCCTATAAGTCCTCTAGCTGTACCCGCAGCTCACGAAGCTCTGCGGGAGCCATCCGATATGCTGCTGTAGATATCAGTGCCGTCCTAGGGTACAAATAAATGTAAAATTCCACCTATCTGCGTGGAGGTAGACCCAAAACATCATCAGGGAAGACATACATGTATTGGTCCACCACTACAGGATAGCTCAGACACTCCACATCAACTGCTCCGAGGGTAAAGCTAGCCATCTGATTAGTGATTGACTGCACTCTCCTCTGGGTAAGTCCATCCTATGCTGCAAAGGCCCCTTCTCACCAATGAAGGTAAACTTGATCCCATCCATGTGGATACACCGCACTTTGAACCTAATATAGTCAATCTGAGCATGGACTATAGATAACCAGTCCAGACCCAAGATGACATCGTAATGCCTCGACGCCACAATTAGGAGATCCCAGCCGAATATATCACCTCCTAGAGTAAGATCACACTACCGAAACCAGTGTGTAATCATCAAATCCTCTCCCATAAGAGTCTCTAGCTGTAAAGATCGAGCCAACGGCTCCACCGGAATCTCCGAGCTTCGAACTAGGGCTGTGAAAATAAAAGAATGACTAGAACCTATGTCTATAAGTACTATAGCTAAGGTGGAGTAGACACATATCATACCTCGTATCATCTCTGGAGCGTCGTGGTCGTAGGCCTCAGCTGCCTGAAGTTGAGCTCACCCCTGTCCACCTGCTCCCTGTAGTCGGGGTGGACCACCTGGTGGTGGTGGCGATAATACCTCGAATCGTCACCCACCGCCAGCTGCACGACCAGCTCCTCTGCCACGTCCTATTACTCCCTACGGACCTCCTCGGCTGAACCTATGTCTCTACTTGGGAAGTCCTTAGACCATCTTCTAATCATTCGTATGAAGGGTCGGGCAGTCACGAGCCATGTGACCCTGCCCACCACATGCGTAACACTGCCTGCTCCTCGCATGACTGGCTTTGTCTTTGGTGCCCCGCACAACTGACCCTAAATCCTGTGGTCATCCACCTGTAGGTATGGTCTTGTTGGACCTCTATGACATATGTCTACTGCCAGCTACGAAAGACTCCGCTACATGATGCCCGATGGTGGTTCTTGCTGCCGGTGACTGCTCAGTAAGAAAACACTCCACTAGGAGGGCTCGTTCTAACACCCCCACTTGCGTCGGGATGCTAAGAGAAATCATCGAAGCCCTGATCTCCTGCCTAAGTCCCTACTCAAATATTTGGGCCCTAAAGAATGGGTCCCGAACCATATCAGTGGAGTAGTGTGAGAGGTCAGTGAACCTCGCTGAGTACTGAGCCACAATCATGCTGCCCTGCTACAGATGAATAAGCTTCTGTATGCGCACTGTGCGAAGGGTCGCTGGGACAAACTCTACCCGAAACAGGCTCTCAAAGTCTGCCTAGAGAAGTGTCATCTCGTCGTGAACCTGGAGTATCAAGCTCCACCATCTGCCTGCTGCTGCCTGTATAAGACTGGTGGAAAGGATCACCATGAGATCAACTGGTGTCCCTACCAGTCAAAAGACTCTCTCCATGGCCTCCAACCAATCCTCAGCCGCCTGTGGGTCCGTCTCACCCCTGAACCTAGGTGGCCTATGGTGCTAGAACTCATGAAACGCGCTCAAGCGGCGTGCACCTTTTGCTGCTGGGGCTAGTGGCATCGGTGGCCCAGTGGGTAATGGTACCGCTGGTACCTCCGCTAATAAAGGACCCTGCACCGAGGCCTCATCTCTCGGTGGCCTATCATCGCGTACTATACCCGGAACCCTAGATGGATGTCTGTGTGGAGGAATCCTGAAAATAAACAGGTGCGCCACGGTTAATAAGTTATACCTGGTGAGATGACTCAAAAAGATCAGAAATAAAACTTTTCAAAAAACATATGCAATCAGTGTTTTCATTCACTGAGTCAGAAATCAGAAGTTAGGGTCCTGGTGTATGGATACGTCGGCCACCGCACCAACACTGGATTCCCTAAACTGATAACAACACTTACTACACTTAATACTATTGTAGTTAAAAAGATCAGAGTCTAATGTTCTATGGTAGGACCGACTCCTCTGATACCAATTTTTCATGACCCAACCCCCGGGGCCCATGCCGTGACTACCCCAAGCCCGCCTTCCATAGGCTAGGGGATGGCGACTAGCACCGAAAGGCATATTCCCTAAAACTGGGAAGGCATTGTCTTTATAATATGTACACACACACAACCAAGCACACAAAAAGATACAAACACAAGTAAAATGTATAGTAAAAAGAGTGTGTGCAGTAAGAAAAAGGGGCCAGAATACAAGACCAACTGGAAAGTACCAGAAAACTGAAAAGTAAAAGTAAAAACTGGGAACAAATCCCGTGAACACCTGCCAAGGATCCTACCTGAAGGGTAGGTACAAATCTTGAATGGTCGTCTCTATGGTATGCCTCGTCTAATGTCCACCTTCGAGCTACCTCCAGTGCTGGTACTCTCGTCCTCAGTCAGAACTATCCGTCGTCTGCACCAAAAACATCAGGGTGCGAGAATAGCCCGTGCAGGGGTGAGTATAATGATACTCAGTAGGGACCCTGAGGCCTTCGAAGGTCTCTCAAAATCCACAAAGGATAAACCGAAAAGCATTAAAACAACAGACAACCCTACTTAGGTATATTCCCATACATATACTTAAGTTATCAAGTATACCCATCACATTCATGAGGAAACACAGGGTCCAACTCAAAAGCCCAAAGCTCAACTGTTCCGCAAAGGAAATAATACCATGAAGGTAACACCACAAAGATAAGTACCACAAAGGTAAAGACACACATAAGAATGCCAAAAAGGTATCACCATGAAGGTATGTACCAAAAAGGTATCACCACACAGAAAATACCACAAAGGTATCACCATGAATGTAAGTACCACAAAGGTAACACCACACAGAAGAATACCACAAAAGTATCACTGCAAAGGTAAGGTTTTATCTCACACCAGGTATAACTTAGGTATGGTAGTTAAGATGATTAGATGTAACTACTGTATCATCTTACTCTGTTAAGAGGTAGACCCACGTAGGATCCTAAATCATCAGACCCGCGTAGGATCCTAGTACAACATACCCACGTAGGATCCTAGTATAGAAGACCCACGTAGGATCCTAGAGTAGTCCACATGGATTCCTAGAGCGGATCCAAGTGGAACTCTTGAACACAGACCCACATAGGATCCCAAAGCACAGACCCACATAGGATCCTTTTCTCATGTTACAACTAGCTACAGGGTTCCCGCACTAAGCTCGCTTGATTCTGGGAGGGTCCGCTCCTCAATCCACAGGTCGATACTCCAACTTCCATGAAGTCCCATGAAGAAGTATCCCAAATGACCACCACATAATGGGGGTCTCAAAGCAATAGAAGGTGCGTTAGTCGGAAACTGGTCTGTAAGTTATTGGCCTTTTAGTCCTGAGGGCCCGGTTGGATTCGTGTTCAATCCAACCCGGTCGTACCCCAAATTTATCCAAAACTTGAGTGGGGTATACCAAAAAGGACTATCTCGATCCAAATTTTCTAGTGCCGTAGACGTTTCGTCAAACGGATGCTCGTAGCTCAAGATATGGCCAAAAGAGTGGAAAGGGTCGAAACTGGTCCGGGTCTGGTCCGACCCGGCCCACCGATGCGGCCCGTGGGGCGACCCACGGTGCAGACCGCGCCATCACCGGTGGTCGATAGTGAGCCGACCACCCTGACTTCACCGCTGCATCCTTGTGCCGTGACTCCCGCACGCCCGGCAGCGCGGACGTGCGCCGTCGCCTCCCCTTCTCGCAGCCGACCATGCACCAACCGCTGCCTCTGCTCCACCACGACCCTTCTCTAGCAGCGCAGTCACGCCGCCACCGTCATCACGGCCGGCGGGAGTGCCGGACACCATTCCCAATCCCCACCGGTGTCGGTCACCGACACGGTCGCCGATGACGTTCTTCGGGTCACCGAGCATGCCTTGGTGGCTCGTTCTTCATTCCGTAGACATCCGCACTTGTCTCGGGACGTCACCATTGATTTAAAACCACCAAAATCCACAAAGGTTGCGGAGAGGTCAGGCCGTGTTTATTTGGCCTGAACCCTCTGCGTTAGAATGGTTGCAAGCGGCTTATTTGTTCTTGAATCATGAAGAACATCAAGGACGGTTAAGGGGTATTCAAAACAATAATAAACCCTACCTCGATTTCTCGTTAGAAGATGTCGTGAGGAAGAAGACGAAGTCGTTGGGGATGGTGATGTCGGCGTTCGTCGCTTTCGCAAGATGCTTCTGATCTGGGCTCAAGCGTCGTCCTCGTTCTTCGATTCTAGAGTATGTTCTTCGTTGGAGAGGGCGTTCTTCATTTGGAAGAAATGTTTCTCCAAAGTTCTCCAAGTCTCTCTCCAAATTCTCCTTTGCCAACCAATCCTCTCAAAGGTAAAGAGCAGCCAATATAAATTAAAATAGGTTTATCAATTTAATTCCACGTTGGCACAATTAAAGCTGACACATTTAATTAATTGTAGTTGGCTCAATTAATTTAATGGAGAGTTGAAAGGTTTTCCCCCATTAAGAGGGGTTCGGGTGGTCCCCACCACCAAGATTTCAAATGGGGGTTTTTTAGCCCGGGTGGTCCCCACATCCATAACTCTAAAAGAGAGGTTTCAAAAATAAAATAAAAGTTTGACCTTTATTGTATTTTTTATTTACACAAAAAATACGAAAACTAACTTTCACTCTCGTCCTACTGCGGTCGAGGTGAAAGTCTCCTTAAGCGAATATCAGCGTTGCGAGTTCAACGGTGCCCTTAGATTTCAATTCCGAGCACCGGTTCAAAAGTTACAAAAAACCGCTCGCACGTTTACTAAATGTACCTAAAAAAAGTTCAAAAATTCTTTCTGGGCACACCGGGCCTCGGAATCATGCACCGTTAATTTTCACGGACTCATAAAATTCCATATAATTAAAAAAAAATTTACATGAAAAAAATTCAGGTCTATATAATTCGTAATAATTAGTAGTAATTAGTAAAATTTAGTGGTAATTAGTAAAAATTAGTGGTAATTAGTAAAAAATAGTGACAATTAGTATTAATTAGTAAAAATTAGCGATAATCAATATAATTATTAAAAATTATAGGTAATTAGTAAAATAATTTATAAACTAATAAAAATTAGTAATAAAAAGTGGTAATTAACAGTAATTAGTAAAAATTAGTAGTAATTAGTAAAAATTAGCATTAATTAGTAATAATTAGTGTTAATTATTATTAATTGTTATAAAATAATAAAAATTATCACTGATTAGTGGCATTCAATGATAATTAGTGGTAACTAGTATAAATTATTATAAATTAGTGTAGATTAGTATATATCTTAAATATTTTACTATAAATTACTATGAAATAATAGAAATTATTATAAATTACTAGAAAAGTGAAAATGAACTAGGTTGTAAATTTTTAGGCCATGAGAAATAATAAATTTATACATATATGGTTGACACAAATTAGTCATTTCTCATGGCTAGAAGATTGGAAATTATTTTATTTATAACTTTTTAGTAATTTATAATATATTTTATTACTTTATTGTAATTTATAATTTTTTTATTAATTTATAAAAAAATATGTTAATATTAGTGGTAATTAGTAAAAAAACAATGGTAAATAGATAAAATTTATAATATTTACAAGTCACTTATAATTTTTTAAATTTCTGCTCTTTTTTGGATCGTGTTTTTCTTATATCAAATTAATCATAAAAAATTGTTTATTTTATATATTTTAGAGAAATATGGAAAAAGAAAGTTGATAACAGTCATTATTACATGATCGTGATTGGACAAATCATCGTAGGAATTTTAACGGTTCTAGTATAAATCCTGTATATATTGAGGGTGTTGAAGCTTTTTTATCATTTGCCTCATCAAAACCAGAATTTCTTTCAGGAGGGAAAATTAAGTTTCCATGTAAGAATTGTGATATGAGGAGGTTTGATACATTTAGCAACATTGGGGGTAATCTATTTCATTTTGGTTTTTGAAAAGTTTGTGTTTTTTGGTATCAATATAGTGAACGTAGTTCTAGAGAAGATACTAATAATTTGGTTCCAGATCCATCATGATTTCAAAATTTAGTACATGATGTAGTTGGTCCGTCTTTTCAACAAACTTAAACTTAGTATGATATTGATTTAACTCTTTATTTGGAACCATCCTAATTTTATGATTTTTTGAACTCTGTTGAGGATACCTTATATCCTGATTGCAAGATAAGTAAATTTGAAGTGGTTGCAAAATTTATGGTTATTAAATCAGATAATGGAATGTCAAATATCTATTTTGATCAGATATTTTTTTTTTAAAACACTATTACCTAAAGGAAATGTGTTGCCTATAAATTTCTATGAGAGAAAGAGGCTAGTTCGTAATTTGGGTCTTGGTTATCAAAAGATTCATGCATGTTCAATTGATTGCATCTTATATTATGGTGAAAATGAATCATTAGTTAGTTGTCCTATATGTGGACAATCGAGGTACAAAGTTGCTCAAATAGACAAGTCTGGATTTATTCATGTAAAACATTTGAGGTATTTCCTGCTTACACCCAGATTGCAGTGTTTATTTATGTCTTAGAACACAACATCATTAATGTCATGGAAAAAAACCAATATTTCAACCGGTAAAATCTTAAATCCTCCTACGAATGGAGATTGATGGAAACAGTTTGATCAAGTACATCCGCCTTTTGATTCAAAAGCTTGAAACATACGATTGAGTCTTTCTACTGACATCTTCTATCAATTTGGTTATTACAGTAGTAAATATTCTTATTGGCCCATCTTTATAACTTCATACAATTTAACTCCTTAGATATTAATGAATGATCCATATATATTTTTAACCTTATTAATTCTACGACATCCCAAAAAGAATATTGATGTTTATTTGAAGCTATTAATTGGTGAGTTAAATTTATTGTGGAGTAATGGTGTCAGTACATATGATGTTGTTGCGAAACAGAATTTCCTAATGAAAGTTGCATTGATGTTGATAATTAGTGACTTCCCAACATATGATATGTTATCTAGCTCGAGTACACATGGTCCAAAATTATATCCATACTATACGAGAGATAGTAAAGTGTTTATACTCATCAATAGAAGAAAAAATTATTTTTAAATTGTCAACACAAATTTCTTCCAATTGATCACCCTTTTTAGAGGAATAGAAAACATTTCATAAAAGGTACAATTGAAAGAGATAAAACTCCAAAAACGATCTCAAGTATTGAGTTAAAATCTATTGTCTCTTCATTACCTCCCATTACATTTGTCCCAACTATAAACCAACAGAAAATATATGGATTTGGGAAAGAACACAATTGGATAAAAGGATCATTTTTTGGGATATGCCATATTGATCTGATTTGTTGGTCCATCTCATGTTGGATGTCATGAATATTGAGAAGAACTATTTTGATAATATATTTTATACAGTTTTGGACACACCTGGTAAAACCAAATATAATGTAAATACATGATTAGATCTTGCCTAAATTTGTAGGTGACCAGAACTTAAACTGTTTGAAAATTTCAGATCATAGAAATTAATGAAGCCAAAACCAGCTTATATAGTTTCTAAAGAAAATAATTTATTATTTTTTCAATGAATTGTAGATTTGAGGCTTCTAGATGGTTATGTTTCCAATTTGGTTAGATGTGTCAGAAATGGTCATATTACCGAATTAAAAATTCATGATTGTCATGTTATAATGGAAAGAATTCTACTGATTGGATTTAGAGTTTTGTTGAATTATATGATTTAGGTTTCACTAATATAAATATCATATTTTTTTCGAGAAATCTATGTGGCGACAACAGACTACAATGAACTAAGTATACTGTAAGAAGATGTTGTTATAATCTTATGTAAATTGATTTTTTTCCCACCAGCTTTATTTGATACAATGGAACATTTGATATTACATTTTTTGCATGAAGTAAAATGAGGAGGTCTGGTACAGTTCCAATGGATGTACCCATTTGAGAGATGCATGCATAAATTGAAGAAAAAATTAGGTAGAAAAGCATCGGTTGAAGGATCAATTGTAGAAGCTTATTTGAAGGAGGATTTTTTTATTATGCTCTCATTATTTTCAACATGAATATCCCTAAAAAATATAACCACATGGGATGTAATGATGAAAATATAGATGATAAAATGAGAAATTAATTATCAGTTTTTAATCATCCTAAAATTTTCTTTGGTGGAGTTCATAAACGATGGCTTTCAGATGATGAATATCACAGGGTTCATATATAAGTTATGCTCAAATGTGAAGAAAAGACACCATTTATACTTTGAGTTCCCATATCATTTATTATATATTTTTTAAAGTAAATTAATGTTATTTTATTTTTAGATTATATGATAATCATATCAAGAAATAGTTTCCACAAATTACAGCATCTAGTCTTAAAGTACGTCAGAAAAATAATTTTTCCTACTCTTTTCAAAAACTGGTAAGTAAATTTTTTATGGTTTAGCATATAAAATCAATTTATTTCTTGTTATATTTATAGTTGTTTTTCAAATTTTTAGGTATCTCAACATGCTGATAAAATTGGTAATCAATTGTGTGTATTGGGTAACCAACCATCCAAAATGGTTAAATATTATAATTCATATCAGGTGAATGGTTTTTAATTTCATACACATGTACATGAGAAATAAAAAAACAATGAATAGAGGTGTTTTATTAAGAGGATCTCATTACAGAGAAAGTGAAGTTGAATTTTATGGCATGTTGGATGAAATAATTGAATTGTATTATATGGGATATAATTATGTAATAATGTTTAAATGTCATTGGTTGGATACTGATAGAGGCTTTCATGTTCATCCACACCATGGAATTGTTGATATTAAATATAAAAGTCTTCTTATAGTAAATGAACCATTTTTATTGGCTCATTAGGAACATCAACTTTATTATGAAAATTATTATGTTGCTTCAAGAGAGTTAAGTGATTGGTGGAGTATAATAAAAATGAAATCTAATGAAAAGAAATTTATCCAATGTGAATGTGGTTCCGTTGAAGTGAAAGGAATTGAAAAATTTCAAGAGACAACTCAAAATCCATCTTTTCCATGAAGAAACATGAATATCGATGATGAAACCCCACAATTATGGGTCGATGGAGGTGATGTTGTTGTTGATGTAACAAGTGGATTTGAAATAGAAAGAGATAATGAAGATGAAACTCCCCTAGAAATTGATGATACTAAGGAGGAATATGAAGATATTTACACCATCATATATGAAGATGAGAACGAATATTGACAAAATTAAATACTGGTTATAATCATAAATAATATATATCTATATATAATACTCGTTTTCAGTTATTTGCTGACAATAATCATTTAATGTTTCAAATGGACGACAAATGTTTATCTGATATATTTCGTGAGTTGGATGATGTTGTACAACCTCATGATTAGCCTGATGGTACATCATCTAACCCTCATACTGTTGGTGGTACAACAATGACTCAGAGGTGTAACACCCCAATATTTCACAATATATTGTCTTCAATAGCTTGTTTTGCATGCAACACTGACTTGGCTTGCGTAACATGCGATATTGAGTTTCTGCAAAACAACACTTTAGTGTTAAAATTATTTAAATGATATATTTATAACTTATCCTTTAAATATAGTAATATAAACAGTGATAAATAATTTTTAAATTTTATTTGTAATGTTTTCACAAAAATAAAACATATTTATAATGAAATGTATAAGTTTCAGTAAAATAGTTATATGTTTCGAAATACAATTTTTTTAAATAAAATACTTTTTATGTCCTTTTGTGAATAATAATAAAATTAAATTTATACACTCTTAGAAATTTAATTTGTTAAAATATACTTCAATTTTAAATTTATAATATCAAAATTAGCTTAGGCTGAATTTTTGGTATTTTTATGAAAACTTTCAATTTTTGATGAATAGTGAAAACACTACATTATTGTTAAAAAACCAACCTTTTCATTTAAATAATTATTTTAATTTAAATTGATTTTAAAGTAACAATAGATAAATAATACATATATTAACCCAATGTAGGTCATTTAAATCATTTTTATAATATAATTAGATATAAAAATTCATTGTACCTTTTTAACGTCTTTTTACCCGCATTCTAGCCACATTTTCATATTATGTTAAACGTAATTTTACCACTTTTGTAAATAGAATTTTGAAAAATAGACATACATGGTTGTAATCAGTAAGAAAAATTTGGTCTAATAGGATCAAAATATTTTTTTGTGAATATTAACTTTTGAATTTTATTTACCACGGTTAAAGGTAAAAAGGGTAATTAAAGGTAAAAAAAATATTATAATAATATAAAATTACCCTAACACTTGTGCTAATTTAATTGGATAAGTATTTTTAGACCCAAAAAAACCTTAGGTTGAAAATATTATCTTTTTTAAGCCCCTTGTATTAGATTAAGACATTTATTATAGTTTATTTAAAGAAGAGTTAAAAGTGTCATATTCAAATTTTAATAACTAAATAATTTTTAATATAAGGTTATATATAAGATAAATTCAACTATAAATATTCATTATAAATATAATAAATATATCTACATCATGATACTTTATTTATATTTTTTATACATTAAATAATTAAATTTAATTGTGACATAATGATGATGAAATAATTGATTTATTAAAGAAATAATCAAATAAAATATATTAATAATATTAAAATAAATATAATTTGACTTAATTAATGACATCCACTAATTTAATAGATAAATTTTAAATGTTGGTGACATATTAGAAGTATTGGTTCAAAGTTATCATGTTGGTTTGATATTTTAAAAAATCAAAATATTGAATAGAATTAAAATTGACATAAATGATATTTTAAAATAAATACTATTTTAGTAAATAATATAAAAGTCATAAAAATTAAAGGTTTAGTAAAATAACTTTAATAATGTAAAATATTTCATAAATTATCCAATTGGGGTTCGTTTGGTATTTTATAGTAACTATATTAACCATATAGTGTAAAAATACAAGAAGACATGGTTACAGTTAAACTGTTTAACTAAGGGTTAAATCCAAAAGATAAGGTTAATTTTATGACCTAAAAATGTCTAAAATTAATTGGTGGTATTTTAACCCATCCTTATCTTAACATCGAAATGAATTACTTTGGAGCTATTTGAAATTGAAAATCAATTTATAATAAATTAATATTTTAGGATCTTCCAAAAGTGCCCCTCACCTCTCTTATAAAAGGACACTTCTACTTCTCTTCAATTCACACCCAAAAAGCCCGTTGGCTCTGAAAAAACCTTCCCATTTCCTTTCCCAACCCCCTAAATTCATCCTAGAGTCCATACTTTGGGCAGAAATCCAACCTAAGGAGTCCTTTTGTGCAAATCAAAAGGAGAAACTCGAAGAAGAGGTAATTGTTTTATCAATTCAATTCAATTTCTTTTCTTACTTACTCTTCCTATTTTGTTTCCATAATAATGTAATAACTCCAGAATATACTATATGATTTTATTTTTTTATTATTATTGGACAACCATATTCCTCCTTTTACCCACCCTACAAAAAAAAAAACAATATCACCATAAGTGCGTACGTACGGCTTACCATCTTCACACCGTGGTATAAACTGTTTTTCCTGTACAATTTATTTATATGGGTATAAAGATGAATATAAAGGATTCAAATAATAAATATAACATGATATTGTTTCTATAAAATTCACATTCCATCCAATTTTATACCATTTAACTATTAAAGAAATGACACCATCGCTCGTGTGTACGTACGACTTACCGTCTCCACGACGCGATGAGATTCATCATCCACATTAACCATTTGAGAATGATTATAAAAATATATATTATGAATAAGTATGAAATATATGACATAATAATTCTACTAGAATAATATATATATATATATATATATATCATTTACTTACTTTCATTCAATATGATAAAAAAACAGAAACAACATTCATGCGTACATACGGACTACCGTCTCCATGAATAGTGTATTCCATTTTATATATCTATCTATTATATATATTTATATTCAGAATATTTATAATATAAAAATCATTTTTTACATTCAGGAAGTAAGTAAATCATGATCTAAGTAATATGATCAAGAATAACTAGTCAAAACACGTACGATAAAGAAAGCGATTATTACCCGAAATGTTGATTTAACTTGGGAATTATTAATAAATGGGTAATATAAAGTCATAAATTAATCATATATGATATCATAAATATTATTATGATTCTGTTATAAGTTAATAATATGTTTAAAAACATCATATAGGATCTTAAGACACGTACATGGAGTATCAGACCTAAGGTAAGGGAATTCCGTCTCACTTTTAATTTTCATGAGATATAAGCCATGTTCACCACCTATTTATTATGTGTGGTGTATGCACTGACCCTATTATATTTCATATCATGAATAAATTTTCTTCATGGTATTTAAAGAATCATTTAAAAATATCAGGCTTATGAATTAAATGTTCGAAGTGGCATGAGACGCTTTGAATGTTTAAAGAATTAACCCTTTCTCCATTTTAATATTCTTGATATTATTTTACATAACAATTTATATGGATATAAAAGGATTATAAAGGGAATTTTATGCATATTTTTAAGTTCATTAAAATGTTTTCAAAAATTAATCTTTTAAAGGTTTTATGTATGGGTTAACTTCACAATCTCTTTATTATATGAGATTGCTTATATGTAAGTATCTACTGGGACATCCTTATCATACTTCTCCATGTTTCTTAAAATGTAATTCAAAATATTATAAACAATTGTTTAAAGTCATTTTAACCATGTTTGAATTTTTAAAAAACATTTTGAAAGGAATCTTTCCATCGTTTTTTAAACAAGGTACTTTATAACCTTTTCAACATATTTAAGGAAAGAATGTTTTTAAACTTATATGGTGCAAGTGGATATTTTCCACTGTTATTATGCCTTATCATTTTAAAACTTTCCTTAAAATATTATAAGGTTATTTTCAAAATAAATGTTTTATTTTATAATTGTGCGGCTTCTAAATGATTTTAAGGTAAAAAAGTATATTTCTCTCAAAGAGTTTTAATGAATTTATTAAATTATTTTCATCTATGTCAACATACTTTGTTGGATTTTATGCTTATTTGAGGTTGAATTATTATGATAAAATCTTCCATATTATATTGAATAGTTTATGATATATTTGACTGTGGATGTGCTATGTTTATACCATTCATGTTTTGTGGTTAAAGTATTAAAATTTCGTATGGTAGTTTTAATATGAATATTTATGTTATGTTTCAACCTTTCCATAAGAGGAATGCATTGGACTTAGTAAGTGACGGGTGGGGCCCTCTATATCCCCTAGATTCATTGGTAGGTCTCATGAGACAAACTAGTGACTTGGCATAAGGCCTTGAGAGTATAGTAATGGTCTTGGCACGAGGCCTTGACAATATGGTTATGATGTCCGACATTATGCATTCCATCGTTATGAGATTAGTTATTGATATTACATGTGATTATTTGACTGGTAGAATATCCATGTGAATGTTTCAATGGAATTATTTTATTTATTCTTTTCATATTATATTAAAGGTAATTTTTAAAAGGGTTTCATTTAATTTTATACCTTTCCTTAAAAGTTTATGATTATTTATGAAAGTTTTTTCTGTATTGATTAACCTTACTGAGCATCTGAGCTCACCCCTTTCTTTTATTTTAGTTTCACATGATTCCATAAAGCGTATTATGATTTATATATAAGATTAAGCTAGAATAATAATGGAATTTTCAAAGTATTATCAGTTTTGTATTTTATGTTTTGAATTGTAATGTATAGTTCATGTATGTAATCTATTTTCCAAGACTCCTAAACTGATCGGTCCTTCAGGATTTGATTCCTTGTAATCATACTAATGTATTAAAATAATGCATCGAATCTAGGTTTCTGGGGTTGGGGAATTATAATTGGTATCAAAGAAAGTTTAGAAACAACCTTGGAAATAGATTTAGAAAACTTGGATTAGGGATCATAACCCTAAGATAGACTTTGAGGATACGTATAAAGGAACATCCTAAAATTTTGGTAATGTAAAGATTATGTGGGTATTCTTAGAAAATACATTTCTGTCTGGATACTACAAGTAGGCGTGGTTCTGGCACAAATGTACCTAGGAGTAATAACTTCAAAAAGGTATTCTGGACTTGACTCAGGGTAACCTGGTACATGACAACGGGCCTTACTGCTTACACTACCACAAAATAGGGCAAGGGAAGTGATTCCCTTTATCAGCACTAAACAGAAAGTTCTGATAAAGGGGTGTGCCTTTATCAGCGCTATTATTAGCGATGATAAAAGTTTTTATTATTAATTTATTTAAAATTATTATATTTATATTAAAAAATAATGTTTATTTGTATACATTAAATAAAAAACAAATGTTTATAATTAATATATGTTTTTTAATAATTCAAAAATATACATATAGTGTTTTAATTGAAAAAGTATTTCTAAGATTATAATTAAATATAAATATATATATAATTAAATAATTATAAGTTTATAATAAATTACATTAAATAATAAATATATTTATTAGATTTATTATATTTATTATAGATTTATTAGATTTATTAGATTAATTCATTGTATTTATTATATTTATTATATTTAATATATTTAATATATTTATTTTATTTATAAATATATAATAATTTTTAATATATATATTTATAATTAAAATTATTGAATATATATATGCGTTTTCCAATTAATTTGGTCAAAAAATATATATGTATATGTTATGTATCATATGCAGGAATGTTTATTTGTACATTACATGATGTGGTATATTGATTAATTTATAATGTTACCCATATGAACTATATATGTTCTAAAAAATGTACTTATAAAATTAAATTAAATATATTTAAATAATAAATATATTTTATTATATTTTTAATGATATATATAAATAATTTTCAAATAAATTTGTAATTATAATTTTATTAATATAAATATATTAACAATTATATACCAATATTTATAAATATATAATATTTATAGTTGTAATTATTAATAAATAAATAAATATATTTATCCTATATATCAGTTTAAATAAATATATAAGAATATAAATAAAATTTTAAAATCATACCTTTATCAACACTTTTTTAGCACTGATAAAGGCATATATTTATCAGCCCTAAAAAAAGACTGATAAAATAAGTATTTATCAGTGCTATAATTTTAGCGCTGATAAAGGTATGTTTTATCAGCACTTTTATTTTAGCACTGATAAAATAAGTATTTTTCAGTGCTTTTAACTAGAGTTGATAAAGGTTCTAGTAGTTTTTATAAAATAACCCTAACAAGACCCTCCTCCCTCACACCTGTTCAAGCCTTCACAGTAGCTAAACCCTGTGCTGTCGACCTCTCCTCCACTGCGACCCCTCCTCCTCCTCCTCCTCCTCCACCACCACCACCGCTGCCTTTTCCTCCTCCTCCTCCGCCACGATCCCTCCTCCACCGCAACCCTACTTCTCCTCCTCCGCCGCCGCCACTGCCTCCTCATCCTCCTCCTCCGGTCACCGACTCATCCTCCTCCGCCACAACCACATCCTTCTCCTCCTCCTCCTCTGCATCCTTCTCCTCCTCTTCCTTGCGTGACCCCCTTGTCCACATGACCTACTCCGGTGCACCCTCCTTATTCGACGACCATACCGGAAGCCTCCTCTACAACACACAGATTCTCCCTGGCGAGTCTCTTATGTAATGAATTTTTACTCTTATACATTATAAAGATAGTTGGTGTGGAAATTTAGGTCTAATGGACCCTATAGTGGTATTGGTTCATGTTATTAATTAATAATAGCCTAGGTTGAAATTGTATGAATGGTATTATAATCAATCATGTTGTAAGGGTCATGGGTGGAGGTTTCTGTGAGGGAAGAATTATGGTAATCACATGGAAATGGTCTTTATATGGATTGTTAATTGGGGTAGAGTGATAGTGATGTGAACTTTATTGGTAAAGACCATGCCTTTACTAGAGATTTGGATATCCTGAGTTATGGGACTTTGTGGTAGTATTGCATAGTGTGATTGGGGGGATGCCTTGGTGGGTACTAGTGATAGAATAACCAGTGGGTAGGTTGTTGTGTGAGATATATCAAGGATTATTTTAAATCTTATATCATGTTGAGTACATGGTTTGTATTGATCATCCCACATAAAATATTTATCATGGCTATATGAAATTGTGACATCTCCCTTAGAACCCTTATAGGTACAGTACATGGAAAGGGGTTGATTATGATGTTAGTGGAAATGATAATGTGGATTCCTTATGACCTTAAGGGTAGGGAAATCCACACATGGGGTGGTGTAGGTTGGTAACTAAATATGAATAAAGAGATTTCTTGTTGATATATTATTACATATAGATCTTGGGATCATCATGATATATTTTTTAACTATAGGATATGCTAATGATGGATATGTTTAGTGAGTGTGCTTAGGATGGGTCATGTATGAGCTTCTTATATAATAGACTCTTACTCGATGCTAGGTATCAATCATTGGCTAGCTAAGATATAGGATGAGGCTTATCTTCCATTCTTGTTCATTATATATTAATTGTTATTATATATCTATGATGAGGATGAGGCCTAGAGACCTTGGGATTGCAATGTAAAGATACTTCACCAAGGTAAACATTCTTTCAATTTTTTTAAAGTTTATGTTTGGCTATACATCATGGGGTATATGTGGTTTTCCACAAGACATAAATTATTTTAGTGGTTTGGATTGTGTTGAAGGTTAGCTATGTTATAACCTCCATAGGATTTGCTTTATGTATGATCATTTATGCAAGGGATCTGTCTTATATTGGTAGTCCTTCTCAGGCAGTAAGTTGGCTCTTTTATAACCTTCTTACGATCCAATTATAGTATATTTTATTATCCATGAGGAATACCTTGTATTAGTGATTGATATTGTGTTAGAGGTTAGATTGGTTATTCATATTTAGGTCCTCCTTTATGTATATGAGTTTATACATGGGATCTGCCTTATGTTAATGGTTTGGATCTTGTGAGAGGTTGGCTATGTTATGCCCTCCATACTATTTTTTAGGGGGTGGATGTTATTCCATGAGGCATATAGTCACATCACAATTCACGATCAAGATTTAATGGTTATTCCTAGGGGATGATTTTTGTAGTGTATACCTTGTTGTAATTCAATAATGTGACATCATAGGGTGTACTATGCAATAGACTCTTAGGCTACACCATAATGTACCCTATTCTTGAAATGAAAAGAGATTTTTTTAGTCCTTTTAATGAGGTTTCCCTATTCCTTATTATCCACTCGACCCCATCACCCAAAACCCTCTTCCCCATAATTTTTCCCTCTCATAATTCACACTTTAGGATCCCTAATGGTCATTTCATAGTGGAAAACCCCCCCTCCCTGGATAGCCCACACCCCCTCCCCCACACCCCTACACCCCCACCTAGACAACCCCCACCCCACCTGGGCAGCCTAGCCCCCTGGATATCCCACACCCCCTCCCCCACACCCTACAACCCCCTACCCGCCGAAAATCCCACCCCTTCCCCTTTGAACCTTTTATGTTTTACTGGATTTTCCCCCTTTTCTCATCTAGAATCCCTCCGCACTACTCCACCCTCCCCCTCCTCTACTCTTGGGTGGTTCTCCCTCACCCGGTGTATGTTTCATCTTTCATCACTTATATTGGAGATCCTAGGATAATTTTTACCTCTCTTATTCCTTATATATATTAGTGTCTGACCCCCCCCCCCCAAATTCTACATTTAAATGGATATTGTTCAATTATAATTGGAAATGTAATGATATGGCCCGGGCTGGTATCATAACCAACAACTAACCTAACTTTCCACTAACCTAAGAGGCGTTCATGATCCTTACGGGATAGCAACAATACCCTAAAAAAAGATACAATTAATGTGGAACATTTTACCCCTAAATTAGAGTAAATTAAAAATTATCTTTCTCCTAAAAAGCATACATGTCCCATTCATAAGTTGAACATCTAGGAAAATAGTAAATACAATAAATAAATAAATAAATAGGAAGTAGATATCATAGATGGAAAATAAAATCCCACTATTAACCAATAAAATTGTTTAACAAGACATGTACCATTCCTAAATCTCATTGGACCTATTTTGGATAGGTATAACATATGAGTTCTCATTTTATGTTTTCTTTTCAGTTGGAAATCTCCTCTACCGTGCGCCTCTCCTATACCATGAACACACCTCTACCACACACTGAATGACACCTTCACAATTATTCTTCTCCTCTTACTCATTGGTTTCCTATTGTTCACATGTTATTACTGTTTGATATTGATGGTTATGTTGTGAAATGTACGGGATAAATTCCCTGCTGAAAATCATGGCCGTTAGTGGTCCTTGTTTGCACACTAAATGAATTGCATGTTGGTTGGTTCCTGTTAAACATTTGAATATAAAAATTGGTAATTTACGTATACTTGAATAATGAATGAATGCCCCAAGATGATAAAACTTCTGTGATAACCCCTGAATTAACAAATAGAATTGAATAAGGGATGCTTTTTAAAATCTGAAAATGTGATTGTTTGGTTGTATGGTGTTGAGATTGTGAGTACGATTGTGTGTTTGTATGGTGTTGCGGTTGTTGGCATGATTGGTATGCCATTTTTTTCCATGTTGTATTTCTTACACCATTGAATATCAATCCAAAATTTACCCATTTCAATGGAACCACCACTTTGTTACTAGTGCAATTCCACTGAATCTTAGAAAAACACTTCACTAGAGGACTCTATGAGATGCTTTATGGAAACCCTAGTCAAATAACCATAACAACACATGTAATGAATCCTTCCACCTGCAAGCACTATTTTTAAAATCATACCATCTATTAGTTTAGTACCATATTTCTTGATTAGAGACATTATGTTTCTAGAAAAACATTAAAAAACTGGCTTACAACAATGCATATAGATCCCATGCGGGATACTAAAACATTATAGTGCAAGGGATTCTCATAGCTAGTTCCATTGATCAGGTGGTTGGGAAGATGGGTGTGATCTACTTTGGTCCTGAGTAATGCATGGAGAGGTAAGGGTATTGTTTACCATAACTAGTTCCATTTATTATAGTTGGATGATGACCCTAGTTGAACATATTTTGTTTAATTATTTTGTTAAATATTAATATTATTGTATCAAATAGGATGAATATGAATAAAGAATGGATGAATGCCAATCGGTTGAAAAAAGAGTATAAATATGGTGTGAAAGAGTTTATCAAGTTTGAAAAAGATCATGCATACGAACCTTCTCAAATCCTTTGTCCGTGTTTATGTTGTAGTTATTCTAGAAAAATTAGTCCAGAGGAGTTGGAAGAACACCTGATCTGTCACAGAATAGATCAAAGTTATACATGTTGGAATAAACACGGGAAAAAATGAATGTAGGTAGTGGATGGGATAACATTGTGTTTTATAGATCATTTGATATGATTACAAGCGTGAACAATGGAGATGATTGTATGGAGGACGTGATTACAGATGTGAATAATGATGAAGATCATATTGAGTAAATGACAAGAACAGTTGAAGATTAACTTCATGATTTCCTAAAATTGTTTGAGAAGTTACAGAGTTGTGAAAATATGCCATTGTATGCTGGTTGCACTAAATATATAGCATTGTTATCTGTACTGAAGCTGTATAATTTGAAAGTAGACAACGGGTGGAGTGACGCCGATTTTATGGAACTACTTTCTCTCCTGAATGACATGCTCCCAAAAGATAATGAGCTCCCAAGCCGAACATATGATGCCAAAAAAATGCTATGCTCGATGGGTATGATCTCTGAAAGAATACACACCTGCCTGAATGACTGTATATTGTTTTTAAAGGACCAAAAATCACTTAAAGAATGCCCAAAGTTTGGTGCTTATCAATACAAGAAAGATGAATCCAGTCCTACAAAAGTTTTATGGTACTTTACAATCATTCCAAGGCTTATGAGCCTATATGGAAGTGAGGAGACTGCAAGAAAATTGACATGAAATGTAGATACAAGAATTAAAGATGGGGAACTATGTCACCCAATAGACTCTCCTCAGTGGAAGAGAATTAATCATGAGTATCCTGAATTTGGAAATGATATGAGAAACCTTCGTCTTGCGTTATCTATGGATGGAGTGAATCCTTTTGATTTTCAAAGTAGTAGTCACAATACATGGCCGGTTATGTTGGTAAATTATAACTCACCACCGTGGCTATGCATGAAACAAAAAATACATAATGTTATCTATTCTTATATTAGGACCAAAAAAATCAGGTAATGATATTGATGTTTATTTGGATCCATTGATCGAGGATTTGAAATTATTGTGGGATTTAGGTGTTACGTTGTATGATGCATACAAAAATGAATATTTTAATTTGAGAGAAATTTTGTATGGGATAATAAACGAATTTTTTAATTATATAAATTTTTCAGGATATAGCATTAAAATAAATCAAGGGTGTCCCGTTTTCAAACAAGGTTTATAGTTAATTAGGTTGAAACATTCATCAAAAACTGTGTTTCTAGGACATCAAAGATTTCTACTCTCATGACATAAGTACCAATCTTGGATGACATCATTCAATGGAAGTTAAGAAGAAAGTAAAACACAATATCCACTAATAAGTGATCATTTTTTTGAGAAAGTAAAAGATGTGGACACTATTTTTGGTAAACCGTTTTCAAAAAACCTTAAAAAAACTGGTTGAAAAAAGAGATCAGTTTTTTTTTGAATTACCATACTGATTTTTTTTATATTTCAGACATTTTCTTGATGTTATGCATGTTGAAAAAAATGTATGTGATAGTGACATCAGCACGTTGCTAAATGCACTCGGAAAAACAAAGGATAAAATTAAGGCTAGATTGGACATGATTGAGATGGGAATATGAGAAGATTTGGCACCAGTGAAGGGTGAAAAATGAATATTTCTTCCTCCTACTGCTTACACTCTTTCCAGGCAAGATAGATATCAGTTTTGAAACTTCTTAAATGACATAAAGGTTCCAAAGGGGTATTCATCAAATATCAAGAACATCGTGTCAATGAACGATTTAAAGTTAAAGGGTTTGAAATCACATGACTTCCATGTTTTGATGAAATATCTAATTCCTATAGATTTATGTTGCATTTTTCCCAAGAATGTACTACATACATTAATGAATATCTATTTCTTCTTCAAATCTATATGAAACAAAGTTATAGACCTGACGAAATTGTCAACTATGGAAAGAGAAATTGCCATCATATTATGTGAATTGAATATGTTCTTCCTGCTGAAATTCTTTGATATGATGGTTCATTTGATGGTTTATTTGGTGAGAGAGATTCGACTATGTGGTCCTGTAAATTATAGATGGATGTACCCTATTGAATGGTATATGAAGATTTTGAAAGGGTATGTCAAAAATTAAAGTCGACCAGAGGGTTGTATTACAAAGCAATATATTGTTAAAGAAGCCATTGAATTATGTACCGAATACCTATCTGGTGTAGAAAACATTAGCCTATTGAAATCTCGTCACACTGGGTGGCTTAAGGGTGAAGGAATTTATGGAAGAGATGTTGTAACAATCAATATTACAGATCAGGAGTAGGCCCACATTTATGTTTTACATAACAGTTTCAACGTTGACCCATATGTTCAAACCCACAAAGAAATTCTTAGGCATTTGAATCCATCTAGGGATGAAAAATGGATATCAGATACACATAATAGAAAATTTATAGGATGGTTTCAAGACTATATTTTTAAGAAGTTAGATGAAAATATGGACTCAATTTCAGAATGACTTCGATGGCTAACTGGAGGAGAAATTGTGTATGTATTATCTTATAATGCTTATGTAGTTAATGGTTATACATTCTATAATAATGAACATGATGAAGATAGTACCATGCAGAATAGTGGGGTTACAATTGTGGCTGAAGTGATTCATGTTTCCAATTCTAAGGAAAGAAATCCAATTTATGCGAATATTTCATACTTTGACATCATCAAACAAATATGGGAGTTGGATTATACGAAATTCCAAGTGCCAATTTTTCAATGAAAGTGGGTTGATAACATGATTTCTATTAAAATGTATGAATTGGGATTCATGAAAGTTGATTTTAGTAAGAAAGGGAAGAAAGACGAACCATTTATATTGGTATCACAAGCAGTACAAGTATTTTATGTTCTAGATACCACAAATCGAAACTGGTCAATTATTCTGTTATTGACCAAAACAACTGAAGGGTCAGATGAAAGTTCAACTGAGGATGACCCTTTCATTGGTAATTCACAATCATTTTGCAGCAGTCCCAATATAGATGGCATTTTTTATGTCAGAGGAGACCATAATGAAGTGATTTACATAGTCAATAGAGGGGTCAAATCTCATTAGCCTTAAAAAAAGAGAGTTCAATAATCAGATTATTTTTTTATTGTAATATACATTGTGTCACGATATGTTATTATCTATTCGCTGCTTCTTTTATGTAATATAAATCAAACGTTAAACCACTTCTGAAGATAATGACTTCTGCACCTGATGATTTGCCCAATCCCGAGGCACAATAGGTCTCTCAACCTGCTGTTGCTGGTACCAGTGCAGAGCAACAATAGGTTTCTCAACCTGTTGTTGCTGGTCCCAGTGCTGAGGTACAACAAGTTTCTCAACCTATTACTTCTGGTCCCAGTGCCGATGCTAGTGCTCTAAAGGAACATAATGATGATGCTTCTAAGGAAATGGTAGGAAATAAAACCCTAACGGTGAAAAAAAACAAGGGCACCGTAGTTTGACAGAGTTAGCCAAAATCCTTAAGGTAAAAGAAAAAGGCATAAAATTTGAGGTAGGATGGAATAAGTGAGGCCAACATGTTAACCCCAACAAATCCATATTTAGTAGATACATTGGAATCGTCACTCGGAAACACGTGACGATTGATGTACAGTCGTGGCACCATGTTGTCATCGGGATTAAGACACTAATATGGGAAGAGATTATGGTAACATTATAATATCATTTATTTAATTTATTAAAATAAAATAAAATACTAAAACATTTAATTACTCTTCATAATCCATTGTAGAGTGAATTTATAGTGGATTCCTCACAAAAGGAATACATATTAAGAGTTGCATGAAGGATTTATAGAGGCTTACACACAATTTTAACAAAATATCATCTTAAAGATGTTGAAGGGAAAATCAAGCCACACCCACCTCCTCTTTATGCACACTTGATATCCCAAGGAGCATGGAATTTGTTTAGCAATCGTCGTGCAGAGTAGATTTTTTAGGTACATTGTTTCTGGTAATACGTTGTTTGAAGTTTATTGTATTCATCACTTTGATTGTCAATTATTTATTTATAAAACAACAACTGAGTGCTGAAAACAAATAAAGGGAAAAAAAACTAGTGTACCCCTACCATAAAGCAAGGATGGGGTACACTTCACTTGAGAAAAAATTGGTAAGTATTTTAAATCTACCGTAATACTTTTATGTGACATAAAAAAACACCATAACCATATTCCTCTATTTATATGTAGATTGATGAATCTAAATAGAAATCCACTTCCATCCCACACCATGTGCTATGGAAGGAGGCTCATGTAAATAAATAGGGGATACTAATAGATGGAAATACACAAAAAGTTTAAGAAACATGTGTAAGTATGACACAATATAAATTTGATTTTCTTTAAATCACCATTACATAACAATGAATACTTATTTTCCTATATTTTCTATCTAACATAGTCACAGGAATCAACAACAACCGCGCCGGATGCAGATATACTTTCAATGTAATTGAAGTAGTCGGAACAGTATGGCTGTGTTAGAGGTGCGGGTTTTGGGGTGACACCCCAAACATATTTTCAGAAATAAAAAAAAGCGGAGGATCAAACTGAGGAAATGAAAAAGATGATAGAAACAATATCTATGTTTCAAGAATAATTACAATATCATAGAGAGATGATAGAAAGTTTTATGGGGGGAGTAAAAGAGAAGAAACAACTCAATAACAACCTGTGCGTGAAGATCCCACCCCACCCACACCAACTTTGAGGCAAGCCATTCCCCTAAAAAACTTGACTTACCTGAGGTAATCAATGTTCTAATAATTATTTCTATGAAATGTGAATCACATAGACACTGATACCTTTCCTGTACTAATATTCTACAGGGTGAAAATGACTATGATTTATATCTATCAACTCCCGCCTATCACATTGTAGTGAGGGATACAATGTTCAATATGAAGAACGACGATACACAACAGACAACTTCCAAAAAATCATGTCAGAGTGTCGATTAACATATCTAATGAGATGAGTGCTAAGATACCTATTCCAAATGACGATGATGACTTTAATACGATCGAACAAGATATTGGAACATTCATTGCATGGCCGTTGATTCTTGTAGAAAACATGTCGAGAAGGAGGTATCTATTTCCAATTTATTTTTCAAGCTGAACCTTTAACATTTAATGAAAAAAGGTTTGAACCGAAGAATGTTATTACAGGATGAAAAAGAGAAGGGGGTGAAATGAAAGATCAACTCAAAACTATCTCAAGGATCAACCAACTGATTGAAACAATATACTGAGAGAAAATTCACCCCGCCCGTTCTATATCCACATTTAATATCATTACATGTTCATGTGGATAAAAAGTTGATAAACGAAAATTCTCACACAATTGATTTAAAAAAAATATGTATGGAGAGGAAAAATCATATTTCATTAGTGCTAAAAATGTAAATGAAATCCTCAAGTATGAATGGCTAGGTGCCTCAGTTGTAAATGTATACATGAGGTATGTTTTCATGAGTTTATTTTAAAAAAGATGATATACTATTATAATTATGACTAAATAAATTTTATATTTTTTGCAGGTGTATATATGAAAAACAATTGAAGGGGTTTCCCCATGAAAAAAAATTATGACTCGTTATTCTTCACATCACCTCTTCAAAAGAAGAAATAAATTCTAATAAAGAGGTTGAAATAATGTCATCCCTGCTAAAATTTTTTGAAAACAAAATTACAGATGACATACTCTTTTTAATACCAACAATGTAGGGGTAAAAATCTACAATTTAATCATATCAACTATATTTTCATTTCTTTCATTACTTATTCCTTTTTGTGTTTTTAGGCACCATTGGATGCTGATTGCAGTCAATTTGGATACTCCAAAGATTTATTTTCTGGATTCAATTCATGGATATGTAACAAATCGACCACGCATGATAGAGTTTATCAATTTTTAATACACTAGATCCAACATTTTATAACTAAACATCTAGTTATATAATTTATATTATATTTTAATAAGGATTCTGTTATGATAGGGTGATGCATCAATATCATCTACTTCATGGAATGAATCCAAGGCCTAAGGACAAGAATGCCCACAACATCTACAACTGGAAAAGTATCCTGGTATATATAATAATATTTCTCTATTTAAACACATATCAAAACAAATTAATTATTTTTCTCGATGTTTCTGTAGTGTCCAAAACAAACAAACGGAAAGGACTAGGGTTATCATGCTTGTAAATTTTTGAAAGATATCATATTTCATCAACAAACTAGCATCCCTGAAGAGGTATTTTTGAAAATAATTACAATATCATTTAAAATATTTATTAATCATTTGTGTATTTATATTTTTTCAGTACTACCATGAATGTCACAAAAAATCATATTCACAAGATGATATATATGTGTTTAGAAACTAATGGGCAACATACCTGATGGAAGATTGTATACAAATAGGATGAAGGTAAATTCCTACTACTTATGTTATCCTTATATGATCATTGATACCTCCATTGTTTACACTTATTGAGCATATATGATCACACTTTATTATGTTTTATATCCTGAGGTTATGAAGAATTGTTTTAGAAATGATTTGTCTTTCTAGTAAAGCATAAATTAATGAGAGACACTTATGAACTAGTTCTTTATGTTTCCATGTTTCCAAAAGCACTATACCTAAACTATTATGGCATGGATCATTTATATTCTGTATTTTAGTCATTTATGCAGCTATTTATACTGATGTAGTGTGTCAGAAAAATATTGTTTGTGAAACACTCACAAATTTAATAACAAAACTAAGGGTTCTTCACTACTGTTTGTTAACTACCGCTTAGCATAAAATATGATCTGAACTTCTGATCTCCCATCCCTGTGATGATCTCATCCGACACCATATCTATGATATAATCATTCAGAGTTCACTTTTCCTTCTCTTCCTGCACCCATTTACCGTAAATGGGTGTAGGGAGAGAAGGAAAAGTGAACGCTGAATGATGATATCATAGAGATGGTGTCAGATGAGAGCATTACATGGATACCAGATCGGAATTTCAGATCAGATTTCATGCTAAGCGGTAGTTAACCAATAATAGTAAAGTGCACAAAGAATCATTAGTTTTGTTATTAGATTATATATGGACCAAATAAACCCTTTGGAAAGATGTAAAGGTAATGTTATGATATAATATGTCTATTTTAAGGAAAAATTATATAATGAAATTTTTATTTGATTCTTATTATTCCTTGCAGGGTTAATTTATTTTATAAGATTTCTGTCCATGTGACATGCCTTTGTAGGAAGAGCAACGATGCTGTGCCTTCTCAATCACAGAGTTAATATTGATGTTTTCATAGTAAAATCATTTTCCATAGATCTTAAATCTCAACAATTTCTCAAATAAACCTGCATCATATATACATATGCATGCCCATCAAAATATGGGTGCCTATACACCTCATATAGAACCTGCATCACATCAATGATCAAATGCATACACACCTCACATAAAAATTATAGAAGAAGAAAAAAGGACTTTGTTATAAGGAAGTGAATACCTGACTAATTCCCTTGGGATTTTATTTTTGTTTTAGTATTCTAATATATTCTTGTTATTCTGTGAAATTTATTATAGATAAGAGAGTAATGGGAAATCTATTTCACTTATGACTCAATATTTCATAGCTCTACAAGAAATATTAGGTTTTTTATCTACTTCACATAATCCTCTTCATGTGATCGTGTCACATAATCTCATTTGTATGAATGCTTCATGTGAACTAATCATGTGATCTCATCACATGATCAAATCACATAAACAAATCACATAATCAATTAAGGTAATTCACTTGAATCATGATCTGTGTATTCTTGTATTATTTACATGATCACATAAAGCTTCAAGGGTCATGTAATCATATAAATATCCTAGGTTCATTTGATCACGTGATCCTATTATGGTCATGTGATCACATGACTTTGAACAAGTCATGCACTTAATATGATATTTCTAATTAGTCATGTGCCCCTTTCTTACTTAAGTCCATTTTTTAACCCAAAATCCTCCATTTTCATAATTAATCTAAATTTTATATTTATTATGATACAAATGAATTTAAGAATTGAATATGAGGAGTCTATAGTTCATTGTAATACAATGGTCGATAGTGTGGAATTTGACCAGTGCATAGTCATTCAATCTAATCATGAGCATCTTACAAGATTGATGGGAACCAATATCTTGGATTTTCAATTTTCTAATTAGTTTACCTTATATGGGTTTTTTATTTGAAATGATACTATGATATCTCCACCTCATGAAGGGATCATGCCTCCCTCCTACATACTTAAGACTAATAATATGTTCAGGGAGAACATCTCATATGTGGGTAATTTCATCTCCAAAGAAGACATCTCTAACAGTTAATTTTGAAGCCTATGTGGATTGATTTTAAAGGGTTATAACATTATTTGGATCTTAAAACCCATATTTAAAGATAAAAAATGTAGAATTCTATATCAAATTAGAAGTTTGGGTGGTTATTTGGCTGGGTTATTTGATTAGGTGGAAGCTTTGGGATGAACCGGGGTTGTCCCTTCTTGGTTCAGTGTACTGCCACAGAGTTTGTGGTTGAGCTGAAAAAGATAGGATTTTATGAATCTATTTAGGCTTACCAAACCCTTAATTATTGCAAAAAAATATATTATGGTAGACTTGTTCAATTTATAGAGTCAATACGTGAACACATTTCATTTTATGTATGGCGAGTTCGACATCAGTATATGGGACATTAAGATGATCTATGGTGTGTTGATTTTAGGAGACAAGTATGATGAGTAAATTCATCCCCCATATACTCAGGATGATATAGAATAGAATCCTCCCATTATAAAGGATCTCATCAATCTGTCCAGAACATCCCTTGGGAAGGACCCATATCCAGGGGTTGACACCCCCTTCAAGAAGTGGGATGACTTATTCATCAAGAAGACTCGACATGAGTGTCTAAATAAGAATCCCAAGTCTTTTACATAATGATAATCCTATGGGTAATAGGGTTATCACTTTAAAATAGTTTAAGAGTTTCAATTCAATGACTAGGGATGGTCAGTCACCTCCTAGGACTATCACCTTCTTCATCTAGTAAGCTTATTATAAATGTACCTAAGCGGGTACTTATTCACAATGCAGAAAAAAATGGAGTTATGGTCTCCACATTAATGATGGTAGAGGTTATTTCATGTGGTACGATTATCATCTTGTTTGTTCTCATATTGGCTAAGTTATATTTCCAACTTCACTACATCTATAGAGGTATGCCCCATTCAGAATATTCAACCCCTTCCAACTATGGTGGGGTTGGATTGGGGACCACATTGGTGGATATGAGTTACTTAATAATCATAACATTACAAGTTACCAGTTCATGAAATTTCTATAAAGTATTAGTGGGGTCTAGATAATCGCACTAAAGAACTAGAAGATCAAGAGAAACGTGAACCGGTAAGATCCGTTTTTTATACCATACAGAGCACCAACCCGTGAAATTACCAATAATGTAAAGGGTGATCCTGTAGCCTAAGACTATATTTTAGCCATATGTGAGGGTGTTTTATCCACTTGTATTAACTAAAAGATATTCTATGAGTGGTATGCACCATACCACTTTGGGAGATAGTTCAGTGCATTCAGATGAAATTCCCTAATCCTCCCCACATCCATTCAGAAATGCATCCCATGGTGGCTCAAAAATTGTGGATAATGTTCACCCAATAGGAAACTTAGGTTTGGGTGACCTTCCCTTTGGATAATGTGGGTTTTGGACTCTCCAAGGATTATGTCGATACCTTGGTCTGATCATACCCGAATGGTCAGTTGGCTCTATTGGTGATGAAGCATATAGATCTTCTAATAGTGGATGAGGAGGAGGAAACATGGGATCTGTAATCATCAAAAAGTTATATTCTAGAAAAAAAACATCTTCCAAAAGACCCATAGCTCTCTAGATGTCTTAAAAGAAAATTAGGCACTTAGATACAACACCACCAACAAGGAGGGTGCCAATGGATTTGGTAAAAAGTTATGGGGTTATCGTGAAAGAAGTTCCAGTCGGTGTGGGATCTGCTCTAATTATGGTGGTGTTTCCCATCACATTCCAATATTGGGACAACTATAGGAGGAATAAATTGACTATAGAGGTCTAGAGAGTGTTGTGTCAAGTGGAAATAGAGCTAGAGGGATTTGAGAGTGTGATCGCTCCCAAAGAAATCTTTTATAAACAATATCCCATTAAAGTCAAATCACTTCTACAAGAACATAGTATGGTGATTCATTCTATCAAAGGCTAGGTCCATTATAAACCCCTATCTTATAGAATGATAATTCTTGGCACAATGGTAACTAGTGAAGATAAGGGAGACTAGGATGGTTCTAGTGAAGAGGTAAGATAAGTTTTATCATCACTTTCATATATTCTTTGATATTGTTAGGACTATGGTGAACTTTCGTTTATCTTAGATATTTCAAGAGGCTGGAAAAATTTGGTCACCTCCCACCTCTCTAGTTTAATTTACCAGTGACACGATGGCCAAATTTAGTTTAAAAAGTGAATGAGAGGCTGATGATTGGGGCTCTCCAAGTTAAATAGATCTCATGGATGTGGTTATTTTTTATCCAAAGGAAACACTATTTGTGACTCCATCAGCACCACCTTTGGAAACTCAAGTTATATTTTGAAGTTTCTTTCTCTAAGAGGACTAATAAGAGAAAGTGGGCAATTCCATACACTAAGAAACCTCTAAAAATAATTAATTGTTGTACTTTGTGGAATTTTTATCTTTTCATTACTCCAGTAGCTTATCATGGCCTATATAATTGTGTAGGTTCTCATTAGGACCTCTCTAAAACTGAGAAATAAATTCCTTCCATACCTTCAACGAGACCTTATATATTGTATGGGGTCCTTGGAGAGGCATAAGTGGTCAGGGTCCAAGTAGGGTTGGACCCGATGTATGATGCGGATGCACTGGCACTCATTCCCTTTGACCTAGCATGGGAGAGTACACTCTTAGAGGCTCCTGATATATGTAACTATTATATTTATAACCTATAAAGGATGGTGGTATCACTAGGAAAGTGTTAGAATTTATTCAAAAATTAAATACTCCTATGAAATTGAATACACCATCATGTATGTGTCATATTATATAACCTCTATTTACACTTATAGTACTTAAAGGTGAAGAATAATTAATATTGATAGAAGGGAATTTATATGTTACTTGGGGTCATTTTTTATAGGAATATTTCATTATCACTAATAAATTCAACGTTGAGGTGATGGAAGTGGATAATAATGTGGCCGATATAGGTATGTTCTCAATTATTATCATTAATGTTTATATTCTGATGGAATTATTTTTCTATTGACTAATAATATTTATATGCTTTATCAGAGTAACTCCACCTTAGAGATCAAAAGTCCTAGATCATTCCACTTTTATCTCTCCCCACTATAATAACTAAGGCACAATTCTTTCCTTTTTCAATCACATAAAAGGATGTGAGTATGAGTCCCTCATTTAGAAACTTGGTCCTAGAGTATATTCCTATTTCTGGACTATTCCTAAGTTGAGTTTTGGAACCCAAAGAATTTCATCAATAGTTTCAGTGACAAGTGTAGGGGATATTTGGAATATAATCATGGAGGGAACCTTAAAAGATCTAAAATACTAGTTTGGACACCTCTGGTACATGTTCACAACCCTTGGTTATAGTGAGTTATATTATTAAGAACTCCATGCTTGTGTGATGGAGGTGGTCGCCATGAGGGAGAAAAAGAGGTTCATCGAGTTGAGAGTATTGATGGTGGAGGCATAAAATTCAGACATTCAATATCACAATGAGGACTTGAATAAAGAATCCATGTGTACAATAGAAGTATAATCTCATAAAATCTAGTCATTGATTGGAGGTATGAGATAGACAACTTCTAACATAAATTATATCACCTATAATAAATGATCAATGTTATAGAGAAAATGGTGATAGAGCAACATAATCTTATCAATGTGGCAAAAAAGTCCAGATTTGATGCTGCTAGTAGGGAAGAGGCACTAAAACAGGGTGTAGATGTGGAAACTAAATCAATTGATCATTTGATCTAATCCATAGCTACTCTAGAGAATTGGCTAGCAGAGCTCGATGGGTTATTTTGAGCGTATACTATTTTGAGTATTCTAAATTTATCTACCCCCTATATTTGGGGAGTTATGGGAGAGACTCTAGACTATGGAGATTCCTCCCTATTTTTATTGTCAATAAATGAAACCTTTTGGATTCCATGTTGTTGTTGACATTTCTTCCTCTTCTTTTCTCATCCATGTAATCTTAACAAAAAAATATTTATAAGTTAATGAATCATGTTGATCCTCTTATAAAATATTAATTCAATCCAAGGAAATATGGACATGTAAAGGTTGTAACAGGTAACACATCTCATGATGGTCAAACAAACATATCATTGTATATATACAAATATCTCCAATAGAAAAGGTTGTAATAGGTAACACATCTCACCACCCTTATAATCCCTTACCACACCATGCCACACAAAATTTTGCCTCAAGTCCACTTACCTACCCATATCAAGGTTAGGTATCAAGTATCATCTAGTCTTATGGCCCCCTACCAACCCAAATGTGTCTTTTTTTTATTAAAAATTGACATTTTATTAATGTATTATTTCATATTAATGTTTAATTTATTTTATTATTGTATTACTAAAATAATATTTGTTTTCTTATATAGGAGGATTTTTTTTCTTGAGTTCGGATGCTTTGTTAGGCAACTAATACCATGGATGACAATTTTTTAGAGGGGATCATGGATGCAAAAAGGATGAAACATTAATGTTTTTAACTGTTTGTTGGATAATTGTAATTGTAACCATATAAAAAATTGTTTGAAATGTATATATTAGTGTTTTTTTATTCATGATTTCAAGTAAATATATATAGAATTTTTTGTGAAACTCTTGTGTGTGTTGTTTTGTTCTTCTATGCTTTGTTTGTGTGTAGGTGTTTTTTTGTGCAACTGTTTTGTGTCCAGGTGCTGTTTTGTGCTGTGTGTGCAGGTGCTATTTGTGTGTAGATGTGAAGGTGTGTAGGTGTGCGGGTGATATGCTTGTGCTGGGTGTGCTGTTAAATAAATAGCACATCACAAGAAACTTGGCCTTTATCAGCGCTAATTAAGAATTGATAAATTGGGACTTTATCAGCGCTCAAAATAGCGCTAATAAAGACATCCTTTATCACTACTGGAAAGAGGGGTTATCCCCACAGAGCTATACCCACGATTTTTTAAACCGTGGGAATATCCTGATTCAAGGTAACCTATACCTATGGTTTATTAATAACCGTGGGTATATAAATTCTACCCCAACAGTTTTTATTGAACCGTCGAAATAGAGGGCCCGATATTTTTCCCTACCCTTGCTCGATCTCCTTCACTCGTCAGGACACACCTACCCCCCATCTAGTCCCTCCCCTGTGTTTCCTTCAATTGAATCCCCTTACCCACCTCCGGTCGGCGATCATCACCCCTCCTCCAGACGGTGCACATCCCCCATCCTCATCCCCCCTCCTGCTCTGGTCCGCGCGCTCCCCCCTCCTCCAGTTGACGACATATTGAATTTGAGAAATTTCTCCTAGGTTGAGCGACTTCATCACTCAATCGATGACCAAAACTTTATAGGGCTTTTGATCTTGGGAGTAAGATTAGCCTATATGTGTCATCCGCACCCAGTTGGGTGCTTTTAACCCATGGCTTGTCGGTAAGTGTTCTCACTTCTAGGGTCCCAATAGATTGCTTGATTCTTTTTATCTAGGTTTATAATTTGTTAAAGATGTCTTCATAGGTCTTTAAGAGTATTATTCCATGGATGATGCCCTCTGAAATTGATCACGCTCCGTATAAAGGTAGGTGACTCTTTGTATTTTCTGTCATTTATCGAACCACACATTCTTGATGATTTTAAAAGATTTTTTAATGTAAATTTATGGTATTTAATGTTCACAAGGATTGCTATTAATCATACTTTCACTCTTGATTTCTTAAATCTGTGGTTTAAGGGTTGTTTAAAATTATAAAAACACATTGGTTTTACATGTCGCCCACCATGTGTTTGATGTAATGAATCATATGACTTTCCATGAAATACATGGCTGTGTTTTAGTGGAATGATTACCCTTTATTTATAATGATTTATAAAAAAAAATTTGGAGAGAAATTTCTTAGGAAATCTGTTGTTTGGACAAAGTGGATAGTATTGACCAAATTAATGCTGGTTTTGTCTATTATGGGCTGAGGACTTTGTTTTATGTAAGGAAAACCAGTTTTAAGGAATCTTAGCATTTTGTTATTATAGATGGTACCTTTTATCATGGTTGAACTTCTTGGATTACCTGTACCAAAATAGTGGCACATGGGAAGCCTTGGGTATTTATGGGGGAACCTAGTACAAGTACTCCTCTAGGTTTATGGGACCTCCCAACCCAACAAATATTGGTTGCACGGGCCATCGGGAACATGCAAGTGCATGATAGGTCATGGGTTATGTATGCTACTTGGACTTCCCACCGGGTGCATGCTAGTGCATGATAGGTCATGACTAGTGGATGTTACTTGTACTTCCCGTGATGGTGAACACTAGGGCATGATGAGACTCTACCTTGTAGATCTCTACAAATATAGCATATGTCAATTTTTTTAGTAAGGATCCTAGTCTTCTCAACCTCTACACATAAGTATTCTCATATGGAATGTTCCTGGCTTTCAATTTACTTTAATTTAAGAAATTTCATGTTAATTCATTTGCATTTTTTTTATATTTACTATTTTTTTAATGTTATTAGCTTCCTTAAAATTCCATTCCCATATTTTTTGTTTTAACTAAAAATGAAAATGATTATCTTTATAGATGTAGTTTAAACTTGTATGTCATGGTTTATTTTATGTGGATTTCACATGGAGTGTGGGTCTGAAACCTTATAGGCTCATTATATCACATACTATATACACCCTCCGGGTGTACAAGATCTCGTTTTTCTTCCTTGATCTGTTTTACAGGTGCCGATAGTAGCCTTCCTTTTTATAGCAATTGGACCTTTCAATCAGGTATGGGGCAATAGAGGAGGTTGTATTTGAAGGTGTTCTAATGATGTATCATTTAAACTTGATTTTCTCAGAGTATGACTGTTGGATATTTTTATAAATTCATTTATAAATTAAACTATAACATTGAGGATTATGAGTTTTCATATAACTATGCAGTTTCACTATGACTATTAGTGAAATTTCAACATGCATTCGGTCTTCCTTCTTTTGTATAACATGCATTGAAAAATGTTACTAGAAAAGGGATTCATTTACCTTTATATAGTATAGTTTCATGTATTATTATGCACTCTCAATCTACCTACTTAAGTGTAAACTATATTGTCTTAAACCACAATCATTCAATATGTATAAGACACATCATTTATTTTTTTGTCAAAATATTACCGTTTATCAATATGTTTTCAAACATTAATGTTTACATATAACCAGGTTGATTGAGAATGATTATAGTTTATTATTATTTTTAACTCCAATCATTCATGTACTATTATGTACTCTTAATCATTCAATATTTGTATATCACCATGAAAGGGATTTAGACCAAGTATGATTGTGTTCAGTGTTTCATATTTCCAAGTATAGTGAAATTTTGAACACTTTTTCATTTTCTAATATATCTCTGTTTTTTGACTATTATAAGCAGTTTTTAAACATTTCATAGTGCCAAAATTTCCCTAATTGCCTTGCAATATTAATTGTATTTTTATATTCCTAATTACATGACCTAGATTAGTATGCATGTGCCTCTTCCCCGTTTCATTGCAGCGATGGATAAGATGAAGTGTATTCTTTTCAATTGATAATGATATGGGGGATGAAAAAAAAAGGATCTCATACCATACTATAATTCAATCTTGATGACTTCTATCAAATGGGTAGTGTCCATTAAACGTTACTGTATATTATAAATACATTTGTTAGGCCAAAGTGTTTTATTTTGTATGATGTGTTTCATAAATTTTTCTCCTAGATTTTCTCATTTGATTACTCTCTCTCAAATTTGGTGTTATGCATAGGGATTCACAAGGTAAATGCTTTAAAAAAAACTTTCATGTTGTGAAAGACATCTTTCTTCATGAATGGAAGCTGATTTGGAATGAGTCTAGATGGATTTTATAGGTACATGCAATCTTTATGAATTTTTACCAGGTCTTCATGTGTTTATATGTATTATTTAACTTTTCCATCATAATATGTATCTTTGCATATATATACACATGCACACCACATTTACTAACAACAGAGTACCTTGTGAACTGTAGCACTCATGCATAAAAGGGCCTGTTTAGGTTTCTCTTCCAAAACTGCAAAAATATATTCCAAATCGCAGTTCTTTCTGAACCATTGAAATCCAAGCTTCAGGTAAAAATAACTATCCCCTTCCTTTATCTATTAATTTAATTTATAAGTAAAGTTCATTGAGTTAAAAAAAGTACTGAAACTATGTCAAAAGAGTATTGAATCCATTTTAGAAATGGTTTTTCTTACCAATTTAGGACTGAAATTACAATATAAATCCACACGCATTCTATTTTCCATTCTTGCGAGCTGCTCATATTTGATTGTAATGTTTGATATTTATGTTATATTAACAACTATCACTTTTTTTATTTTTAGGTTTTATTTTTTCTTTGAATCACATAAAATCCATAAGGATCCTGTTGTTTTCTGGTTAAGTGGAGTTCCTGGTTGTAGTAGTGAATTGGTCCTCTTCATCGAAAATGGGCCTTTTTCCATTGACAAAACATTGTTACTTGTATAGAATTAGTATTTTTTGAAAAAGGTATCATTATTCTTACCGATGAATTCATATTTTTGATTGAAGAAATCAAACATTGACAACAAGACAAGCATTCGAGCTACATTAGAGAGTATCTGTTACAATATATGGAAACTGAAACATTTAATAGTGCCTATTATACATGATTGTTTGTATGTTTCTCCTTTTTCTTCATAGTCATTTTAATCTATTGAGATCATAATCATTATTGTTTCCTTTTATTAAAAACTATTGATGAATCTTTAATTTAAATCAAATTACAAATTGGGCATCCATATGTATTAATTTGAATAAATGTTAACCAAGTTTTACTACTTTTCTCACAAAGAACATGCATGATTCAACTGTGGAACATGATGTTTGGGTTGGTGTCAACCAATTCATCTACTGGATTTTTGATTTTTCTGAATTTTTTATCTTCTAGATTTAATTTTTACATCTAAGGTAATAAATATTATGCATTTTTAAAGTTAAAAAGAAAGTATTCATTGTCCCAACCTTTGTTATTTGTTAATATTTAGTGTAGTCATGTTCCTGTCTAACATGTCAGGAAGGGTTCTTTTATACATAAAGTATGTAAAGCCCACAAATTTCTTCAAATATATTTTCTACATTTTTGTGTGTGTTTATATAAGATTAAATTATCAATATTGTGATGCTTTGTTTTTAACTTCATTATTTTTTGGCATTTTTTATCAGAGAAAATGTTTTCTTTAGCTCAATCTCCCCAAATAATTTAGTAAATCACATCAAAAGTTATTCAAGTGTGGTACCACCCATTAGAGTATTGAGTGAGGTCAACACATTCAATTCATCAATAACATTTGTTGTAAATTTGAATATATTTCATCTCATTTCTCATGACATCTTGGTCAACTAATAATAATATAGATGAACCTCAAATACTTTTCCATAAAAATCTAGGTATAAATATTTAATTTTTCACCATATTCTTATACCTTTTGTCAAAAAATTTAAACATTTTAATTTACTATTCACTAGTTTTTTTCTGTAATCATCAATGCAGGGATTTATCACTGATCAAGAGGAAGCTATATGGGATCTCTTCGGTAAAAACAAAGAAATTTCTTGAAAATTTTATACTTGCTGGAATACAATGGCCACTCAAACCACTACTGTTTTTGCTTCATTAAAGGTGATGCTTCCATATATGAAAAAGGTGTTGATTTTGTATATAAATTACTAAGTTGGCCCAAAAAAACTTGAAATTTTATTGATTGAATAAATCTTCCTCCTGATATTCCTTCTATAAAGTATCACGCTGCCAGGTCACTTAATGGATCTATAGCTATGACCTTTTGGAATTTAGTTTGGTCAAAGCTCTCTACTGCTATTTTGAATTGTCTTTAGAAATTTAAATCCTCCATTTCAAAATTCCTATAGACTGAAATGTGTGAGTTTCTCATCATCGAAAGATCTATTGACCATGTGAAAATTACTTTTCCTTTTGCAGCATGTTGCATTATTTGTATGTTTGATGCAGAATGTGTATCTGCAAACATAGATTGTTCCTGTCATATATTAATAGACTTATGATGCCATGTTTCATGACCTCCTTGATTTGGAATAAAATAAATATGTTCATGAGGTATGCCTATTGGTTTTTCTAAAGTTAGTGTTGAGAATTTGTGACAATATCATATTGAATATTTACACATAAGAGGTTCCTAGTAAAGATGGGGTCAATTGGAGAAAAAGAAAGTCCTCTTGGAAGATCATGACCCTTTCTGGCTGGAGATCAACCATGCACATATATCTGATGTCTATCTTGTGAATTGAAAATCTCATTTTATGGGTGTATGATAGATATGATTGCTCATTTTAATGGTTAACTGATGGATTAGGCCAGTTGAAAGGTCGCATGAAAAGATGAAAAACTTTGTATTAAAGAATATAGCTGTAGAAATCCAACAAGGATCAAGGTTGGTTTTAGATTAAAAATCTTATAATTGATTGTTTACATTATTTTACAAACCCAAGTTTCTGTTTTAGAAATCACATGATTTATTTGTTTATTCAATTCTTGTTTACCATGTACCTTGGTTTGTATATATCATGGTTTGTGCATTCTTTTTTTCCATGTATCGTGCTATAGAAAGCACATTATTTCTTTAGAAAGCACATTCTTGTGCTTTCTATTATATAAAGAACAATATTGTTTACCATGTACCGTGCTGTAGAAATCTAACAAGGCTTATGGTTTGTTTAACATGTAACATGGTTTCTATTTTAGAAAACACATAACTTATTTTACCATGTACCATGGTTTGCATCAAATATATTCTTGTTTACCATGTATCATGGTTTATACCATGATTTATGGGTTTATGATAGATATGAATGCTCATTTTTATAGTTAACAGATGCATCAGGACTGTTGAAAGGTTGCATGAGAAGATGACAAACTATGTATCAAAGAATAAAGCTGCAGAACTCTAGTAAGGATCAAGGTTGGTTGTAAGAAAAAAATCCTTAATTGATTGTTTACATTATTTTAAAAACCCAAGGTTATGTTTTAGAAAGTACATGATTTATTTTTTTATTCAATCACTATTTACCATTATTTTAAGAACCCAAATTTCTGTTTTAGAAAGAAAATGTTTTATTTTTTATTCAATTCTTGTTTACCATGTACCTTGGTTTGTATGTGTCATGGTTTGTACATTCTTTTTTACCATTTATTGTGCTATAGAAATCACATTCTTGTTTTAGAAAGAAGATTCTTGTGCTTTCTATTTTAGAAAGCAGATTCTTGTTTACCATGTACCGTGCTGCAGAAATCCAGCAAGGCTCATGGTTTATTTAACATGTACCATGATTTCTATTTTAGAAAACACATGAAAACAGGTGATTTATTTTACCAATGTACCATGGTTTGTATCAAATATATTCTTGTTTACCATGTACCATGGTTTGTACCATGATTTATGGGTTTATGATAGATATGAATGCTCATTCTAATAGTTAACTAATGCATTAGTTCAGTTGAAAGGTTGCTTGAGAAGATGACCAACACTGTATCAAAAAATAAAGCTGAAGAAATCCAACAATTATTAAGGTTGGTTGCAGATAAAAAAACATTAATTGATTGTTTACATTATTTTACAAACCCAAGATTCTGTATTAGAAATCACATGATTTATTTGTTTATTCAATTATTGTTTACCATGTTCCTTGGTTTGTATGTATCAGGATTTGTACATTTTTGTTTACCATGTACCATGCTATAGAAAACACATTATTTTAATAGTTAACTGATGGATCAGGCCAGTTGAAAGGTTGCACGAGAAGATGACAAACATTGTATCAAAGAATAAAGATGCAGAAATCCAACAAGTTTCAAGGTTGGTTGTAGATAAAAAATATTTAATTGATTGTTTACATTATTTTACAAACCCATGTTTCTATTTTAGAAAGTGAATTCTACTTATCATGTAGAAGCTATGGATGCAGAATGTACATGTACAGTTTAGAAAGTTCATTCTGCATTAGGTTGCACGAGAAGATGACAAACATTGTATCAAAGAATAAAGATGCAGAAATCCAACAAGTTTCAAGGTTGGTTGCAGATAAAAAATATTTAATTTATTGTTTACATTATTTTACAAACCCATGTTTCTATTTTAGAAAGTTCATTCTGCATTGGGTTTGTACATTCTGCTTGTTTATTCAATTCTTGTTTATATAGGTTATGGATGCAGAATGTATAGATTGGGTTTGTAAATTATGCTTGTTTATTCAATTTTTCTTTACCATATACAGTTTAGGGATTATATTTTTTTTACAGGTTAATGATTTACCCATGGTTTAATGAACCGTGGGTATATTATTTTTTGTGCAATAATCTATACCCACGGTTTTGTAAACCGTGGGTATTGATGTATTCCCACGGTTTAACTCAAACCGTGGGTATTATGGCATTTCTCAAGTCTATACCCACGGTTCCTATAAAACCGTGGGTATAGATCTATATCGACGCCTCTCCAGGCCATGGTTTATGAAACCATGGGTATATTCTATACCCACGGTTTTAGGGCCTATACCCACGATTTCAAACCGTGAGTATAGGTGATATTTCCAGTAGTGTATCAGTGCTCAAAATAACACTGATAAAGGTGTCCTTTATCAGTTCTAAAAATAGTGCTGATAAATTGGGTGTTTATCAGCACTCAAAATAGTGATGATAAAGGTGGCCCTTTATCCACACTAAAAAAGATCTGATAAAGGGGGACATTTATCAGTGCTTTTTTAGTGCTGTTAAAAGAGTGGATTTATCTTCGTCGCGATTAACATCTCTTTTCTAGCACTGTTAAAGGCTATTTATAGTGATTTTAAAAGCACTATTTGTAGTAGTGGCACCTAGTTTGACACTCCTAGGGGATATGCTTAGGATAATTCACATTTTATTTACAAACCTTTATGAAGGATTTATGAGTAAATATGTCCCAAAGAAACCATTTTTATGATTATGAGACTAGATACATGTAAATCTTCAATTAATGCTTATAATTTTTCTAGTTTTTGGATTATATATTACAATATGATCTAACATAGTGTATGTCGTCATTTAGAAATGGTACTCAGTAGAAGGAATGGGATCTTCACCAATACACATGATCTAAAGAGTAAGAAGGATCATATCTTTCATGGTCTTAAGCCAACATTTCAAAGGGAAATAGTCTCCCATGTATTCTCATCATATGAATAAATAGTATCACGTGTTAATAAGATAAGTAAATAATTCTCCGAGTCCTATGGATTTGAAGGGAAGAAAGAGAAAAAGAGGATGATAGAGAAAAATATAGATAAAGGGAAGAAGAGAAAAAAGGATTTTCCCACATGTGATAACTATAGAAAGAATCACCATGGTAAATGATTGAAGGGAATGAGAGTTTATTATAAGTGTGGAGAAAAAGGACACCAAGTTCATGATTGAAAGGATAAGAAAAAGGTTTCTAATGTACAATTCTTCATCTATAAGGAGATGAGTTACTATGTGAATCAATGTCCCAATCATCATAATATACCCCAGATGATGCTATTGGATAATAATCAAGTTATGATACTTCTGTATATAAAGAGGAATGAATAATGTGATTATATAAATACAATAGAATCGCCGTTTAGCATCATTTTTTTGCGTTTCACGGCGGTTTAAACCGTCGCGGCATGGTTTGGCGGCAGTTTACAGAAACCGCTGCCTAATACGACGTCACCAATCTATTCGCAGCGGTTTTTTCCATTTTGCAGAGGTTTAAGGAAAGCGTCGTAGCTACCTCATTTCGCGGTGGTTTTCCTGAATTTAGCAGCGGTTTTTACGTTCCTTGGATATCAATTTATTCGCGGCGGTTATAACCGCCGCGAATAAACTCAAATTCAGCGGCTGTAAAACCGCCGCCGAAGTCATGGGAATCACTGCGGAACAAGGCAGCAACGATTCGACTACGTCACGGCGGTTAAAACCACTGCTAAACGTAAGAAAAAGTTTACATTTAGTGGCGGTTTAAACTGCCGCCCATATAAATGTCACGACGGTTTTAACCGACGCGAAAAGCTGCCCAGAAAAAAAAAATTTCTTCTTTTGCTGCACCACTTCCCTAAAAAAAAATTAAACCAGAAATATAAACCAACTGAGATACATTATATCCCTCCTACCATGCACAACCCACATCATGTATCATCATCACTAGCCCTCCTCCTTCACTACATCACATTCCCACAATCACTTCCTCAATATCAAAAATAACAACATGACAATCACACAACAAAACATCACTTTCCACAAAAAATCATTTGGTAAGAAATTATATATTATTCATATTTGGTTAAAATGGATTAATTAATTTTAACTGATGATAAAATATTATAATTAATTCTGTATGATTCCTTTGTATGTTATAGGACCTAAGAAAATGGGTGGTGAAAGATTGGTCCATGGAAAGATTGGGGGTGAGGTCTATCCACGAGTTGTTAAGTGGTGTGTCAATGGAAAGGGGCTTCAAAATGAGTTAGGCTCTATAATGTTCTAGACCTATTGTTTTTATTATTATTTTTTGTGGTTTTAGGTGTGTAAGATTTCCATTGAATTCCATTCTCCTTCTATAAACCCAATTATTATTTTTTAATTAAATGGTTAATTGAAATTAAAATGTTAAGGTGATTGAAGACCATGAGAAAACTAAACTATGTGCTAGGGAACAAATAGAATATTGTGTACTGGCCTGATTCCTCGGTCTCTAAAGGATGAGGCATTGAACTTAGAGATCTCAAGTGACTTCCTGACCCCTTCATGGGGGGGGGGCTTTTGAGATGTCTTTTCCCTAGAGGATGAGCCTTGTATACCTTTTTATGGAGGTGTTTTGTGACATAAGATGAACATCCAATGTGGGATAGCTAAGACCTTTGAGACACCTCCAACAATTAAGTAATGTTTGACTTAGAAACCATGGCCTATCTAGTCTGTAATGTGTCTTGGGTATACCATCAAGTTATGCAATCATAGTAATTGTTTGTATTGACCAAACCCTTTTCCATTAGTTGTGATTTACTCTAGGTGGACGAACATAGGATGGACTAGGATTGGGTTTGCTGAGTGGACCATCTAAGTGGAACCTTCTAACTAAGATGGTCCATGATCCATATTCCTGGAAAACCCATTATTTGGTTTCCACATTGAGGCCGAGATGTTATTTTATATATTGAAATTGTTAGAAATTGTGATTTTATCGAATGAAAAGTACTAGATTGAGATAGTGGTCCATGAACAAGGATCTCAAGAGAGATTCCTCTACATACATACAGAACTAGAGGACCCATGTGGGTTCCCAGTAGATAGACTAACCCTGAACAGGTGCATGTGTTTCTTTAGAGATGGTTACAGGTGTCACTATAGAACCTGAACCAATGTGGATGCCTGATGGAGCTAAGATGATAATGATGGTAATGGGTGTTTGGTTGACCATGGTTTTATTTATATTTATATTTAGTATTTATTCATGATATTTAACAAGATTCATTAGAATCTCTAATTGGGCATGACACAATTTTCATTACTTAGGACACCTGTGAATCACTTGTTGGGATGGATGATACCCTTTGATTCTTATTGTGTTTCTAATCTATTATCATGACATATTTGGGGTGGACACTTAGTACAACTAGAATCAATCATATATGATAGATATATGGGTGAATAACTAATGGTGGTACCTTTTTTGCAAAAAAAAAATCCATCGGGTCCTGTGTGCTAGATATATTCTAGTAATTTATATATCTTCTCACTAGAGTGTTAGTTTGGGACATATGAGTAGTCCATTCTAATAATTTTTATATATAGAACATGATGCTACACATTCATTCATAATCTGGGGTTTATATTGATAACATACAAGTAGATGGTGCTTTATAGCTTTGTAGGGATTATGATAGGTGTGGGTGGACAATTGGAGCATCCATCGGGTCGATAACCCTCCTGGTAGCATAATAGATCCAAGGAATGAGTCCTCTATTTATTTTTTGGATTACGTAACCCTATCATAGTGATAGGACATGGTTCCTCCATTCATAGAGTTGGTAACCCTCTCATTTGATGAACACAATGCACATTGAGGCATAAATCATTCATTGCAGCTAGTAACACTCTTGAATAACAAAGTATTAGTGTTTAATGAGTCCATTATTACTTCTACTATTGAGGGAGGATGTATAAGTGATTGATTTGTGATAGTATGGGTGAAAGTTAGGACATTAAAATGTGTGGTGGAAACTACCAATTCAAATACAGGCCTAAATAGAATGATGTATACCACACTCAAGAAATCAAGACATAAAAAGAAACATCAGAAATCAATAAAATGCCTAAAAAGAAACATGAGAAATCAAGGAAATTTTAGGACATGAAATTATGTGGTGGAAACTATGTGCCACAAATGTTACATATACAAACCAACTATTCCCATATTTGTTCAACATATCAATAATACAACTACTCAGGGTCCGATGATGCATCGTCACCCTCTCCACCTTCATCTCCACTTTCTGCTATCACCTGTAAGAAAATTATATTGAAAATTAAATACGGTTGCATATTTATATTAAAACTTAAAACCAATGAAAGTTAGAAAACTAAATGAATTTTATTTTTTGTGATCTACCTGTATACCACCAGTCGATTCACTACCACCAGGGGCGTATCTGCTCATCTGCTGACGTATTTCAGTCAACTCTTTCTACAAAGAAGATATCTGATTCCCCTGCCGGTGAACTATGTTTCATAAAGAAATAATCTCTTTCTTAGCATCTCCGGGTATGGGCTGAGTAAAGTCAGGAGTAGATGCAGCTGCCATCTCCGGTGGCCTACTAAAAACATCAGATGGTATGGGTCCCAAACCCATCCCGCACACTCTCCCAGAACTAGTTAACAACTTTGGAGGTGGTCTACGATCAATGAAACCATTAAATTTTGATCTGTTCAGCCGAAATCTATGAGATGCATCGAGAAATCTTCGATGACACAAGAAGCACCATTTTCTACTGTGAGGTAGCCGTTTGAGCTCAAAATAAAAGTTACAAATGGGACAATCCAAACCCGTGTAAGTGTTACAACCAGATAAATTCCCAAGCCCAGGGAAGACACTAATGGTCCACATTAAAGCAGCATGAATTTTGAACATTGTTTTAGAAGAAGCATCAAATGTATCAACACCGTTGCTCCATAACTCCTACAATTCGTCAATCAAAGGCTGCAAGTATACATCAATATCATTTCCAGGCATTTGTTTTCCAGGAATAATCATCGAAAGGATAAAAGATGTTTGTTGCATACACATCCAAGGAGGAAGATTATAAGGGATCAAAACAACCGGCCAAATTCTATAACTGGTACTCAAAGTCCCAAATGGGTTGAATCTATCAGTAGCCAATCCCAATCAAACATTCCTAGGATCAGCTGAGAAATCGAGATGTAATGAATCAAATGTCTTCCACGATTGAGAATCTCGTGGATGTCTCATTAACCCATCATTGTTATTATCTACATAATTCCACTTCATGTATTCAGCAGTTTTCGATGACATGAATAATCTTTTCAATCGAGGCTTTAAAGGAAAGTAACACAAAACCTTTGTAGGTGTGTTCCTTTTCTTCTTCTCCATGAAATTATGTTCATTCAGACTTCCAAAATCACCCTTTACCTGCCATCTAGAAGAAGAATTTTTCTTGCAATTCTGTCTACTTGAATCCTCTCCCCAATAAAGCATACAATCATTGGGACACACATGTATTTTTGTATAATTCAGACCAATCTTGTTAACAACTTTTTTTATATCATAAAAATATTCTGGGATTTTTTCTTCAGGAAATGCATCACGAATCAATTCCAATATCATGGACATTTCCTTATTTGTAATTCCACATAGACATTTTATATGGTACAACTTCAGAAAAAATGAAAGCTTTGAATATTTCAAACACCCACTATACAACTCTTGATTTCCATCGTCAACTAAATCATGAAATGAATTTTCCTCAGTGAAGTTTTCTCTTACATTTGGCTCCACAGAATCAAGAGGAGGATCCAATGATATGTTACAATCTTGATCTGCCTGTGTTACAGTCTCAAAAACATCACTTGTCACGTTGCAATTTGTATCACCCTATTCTGGTTGTTCTGATATGTTTTGATGCTGATAGTGGTGTCTTGAAGTGCCGAATGAATCATTTATGAGGTTTTGCATTTCATTTTCTATTGTCGACGAACTTGTGACCTCATTCTGCAGATTAACATCAGTGCTCAATATTTCCGTAACATTCGATTCTCCATGCCAAATCCAACACAAATATTGACCAAGGAATTGCTTCAGTATTAAATGTTCATAAACCTCATCTCTCTTCAACCATGTTCTAAATTTACATTTAGGACATGAACATTTTATTATACCTTCAACAGATCGATTAGAAATTTCAAAATCTAAAAACTCATTCAAACCCTTAACATACTGAGGTGTGTTCCTTGGTAATGTGATCCAGCTTTTATCCATGTATATCACAATGTGCCTACACAATAATAAAAATAATTAAAACACATAGTTACTACTAAATAGAGAAAGAGATTCATATATACGATAGTGTAACATTATAGAAACATAATATAATAAAGATGAGTAGCTGAGTTAGATATGAACCATCTAGTGTTTGTGATAGGGGAAGTTTCTTTGGTAAAGAGAAACAGTGTGCTAACAACGTGGTGGATACTTTACCATAAAAACCAAATCATATTGTTAATTTAGAATAACCCCAACCTAAGTTCTCTATAGATTCTTCATATAAAACTCTAATATCGAATAAATATATTATAAATAATGTTTAGGGAAAACCTTATGATTCTTAAAAAACTCAACACATTGTTAATTTGGAGTGGAAAGAACCACGTGAGGGATAGTCTTGAGGCATGATAAGTGGAAGTGTTCATGGAAATGAATGATGAAATATTTAATCAATAAAGATCAATGAACATTATATAACATCAAAACAAGAAAATTATTAGAGGGTGGTGACACGTATGAGAGGAATCACCTTCTTAATTTCCTAGGTATAAAAATAGAACCTCAAATCAACTTAAAAAATATATATTTATATATATATAATAAAATAAATAAAAAATTTCATACAACTTAAAATCTATATAATAATGAATATAATTCATCAAGAACAATGAACAAAGACCTCTTAAGATCTAATATGGCTTCCTAAATAGTATCATCTAAAATCTCTATCAATTTTTCCAGAAAAACAACTCAAGAACACTATATAGGGGGTGAACACTTGGGAGTACTCAGTAGGAATATATTTATAAGTAGTTATATATCCATTCAAGATATATGTGCCAGAATAGACATATGTGAAACAACTAAGAAATACTAGAATATGGGTTATGCTAAAAAGAAATGTAACACATTATATATTTTCCATCTTTAACCATATCACTTGTAAAGGTATTATAATATTAAACCAATGGATTATCAAAATAAAGTAAGTAATGGGGATTTTAATTTCCATATAATTATAACAATAATGTATAGATTCCATATTTATAACATCATCATCGAATAATTATGCCACTTCACAAAAATTTCCATAATATGGAAACCATCAATATTTTCGACAAAACAGAAAACCCAACTCTTAACATGTGTCAATCATCAATGTCACATCATCATATTAGCTAGAAAATAGGTAATCCCAACTCTCAACCTATGTCAATCATCTCATCATCATCACATCAGCATAATAAGAAAGTCCAACTCTCAACCAGTGTTAACCATCCCAACATCCACTAAATTTCCACATCATTACCTTAATGACACATGTTATAACCTCGATCCATCACAACCAAAAACATGAAATAGCCTTAAAGCCATCAAAACCTAGAGAAATGTGTACATGTTATACCTTAATCCATTATAACCCATAACATAAGCATTTATTGTAACCATGAGCCATCACAACCCATGAGTATAGTATCAAACAACCACAAACAATCTAGCAGATAGAAAAACAATCACTTAAGAATAAAAACTAACAAACACATATAAAAAATCACATGAAATAAGTAGAAAAACAAATAATCATAAACGAAAACATCTGCATACAATACAATAAATAAAACATTACAATTTATTATAAGAAATAACAATAATAAAGAAATAACTAATATAGAAACAACAAAAAAATTATAAATCAAACCCTAGGGTTCGTATAGGTCACCGGGGAAGCAGGTTCACCGGGGTCGCCGAGGTTGCGGGGTCGCGGGGTTGCCAGGGTTGCGGGGTCGCCGGGGTCATGGGGGGCCGGGGTCGTGGGGGAAGTGGGGGGCCAGGGGAATCGCGGTCACTGGGTGAGAAAGAGGAGGGTCGGGGTGGGGGGGAAGGGTCAGGGTTGTTAAAAAAAAATGTTTTGCAGCGGTTTATTATAAACCACCGTGAAACCTTTTTTAAAAAAGGTTTAGCTGTGGTTCTAGGAACCGCCACTACAAAACCGTCGCTAAACGACAGTTTTGTTGTAGTGTATTGTTATTGAAGAATTATTTCATTTGAGTATTGTATCATTGATGTACTGGTTATATGAATTATGAAAATAAATAAGGATTGTACTGCAGTACTATTTCATTATAGATTTGAGATTGTATGGTACTAAGTAAAGTGACACAGTTGCAAGTTAATTTTTTTGGAAAATATATGGTTGAGGGAAAGATAACCCTTAATACATTTCTAATAATGAGATAATGATTTTGGAATAAAGAGATGATTGATTTTGATAATATATATTGGATATTATCAACTATCTTGGAACTGGCTAATAGTTTGTTTATTCCATCATTGTTGGAGTTTACAACATTTTTGGATTTAAAGAGTATATCCAATATTCTATGTTTTACGTAAGGAATAATGAAGAATGAATGTATTCAATAAGGTTTTAAGGTAATTCAGGGTATTACCATGATTTAAGAGGATACATGATGAAGTTATTCACATGTTTGGTATGCGACAAAAGATATCCACATTATTTTATGTTGATTTTAGAAATTTAGTGACCTTCCTTATAATTTTTGGAAATTGAATTTGGATAGAAGTATTTTGGATAAGTCTAAAGGTTAGAATGGATTAAGTTGAAAATTGGATAGTATTATTTAAAGTTAAAAAATTTCTTAATATTATTTTTTGGAATGTTATAATAATATAGTTTTAATAAAAGGAAAACTCGTAGGTCAGGTGAAAACCCATCATGTCAGAAAAGGCTGTGGGAATCGAACCCACAACCTAAGTGTGACACAAATTTATCACCTACCACTAGCCTACATGATGTATTGGTTTGTATAATGTAGTTTTTTTTATTTAAATGGTATGAAATATGAAGTATAAAATCATTTTTGGAACCCTATATGATTAAGATAAATATAATATGTTTTGAATTTTATTATCTTTTGGAGATAAAGATGAGTTTGTGGTAGAAATTAGTTAAAGGATGGAACTCTACTTGTCAAATAAGTATGCTACCTTTTATTATTATTCTATAAAGTAAATTAATTATTAAACTATAGGGAAATGATCTTAAAACCAAAAATGTTTTCCTTGTACTTCATTTTGAGATGAATCAAATGAACCCTTGGATCACTGCAGATTTATAGCTTTCTGGTTGTTAACTTTCTCCTAATAATGTTCTCTATCACTCTCCATCAGAACTTGATGGTTAAATTTTCTTTCCTATCCATATTTTCTTACATGGAATCCTAGTATGTGTTATCTCTAGTGACCTTCTTACTTCCATTTCTTTATTTTAAAATGGAGGTCTCATCAATCCATTTCCGATGTGATATTTCAATAAAGATATTTTGAAAAGTCCAACCCATAGATTTCAATTCCAAGTTTAAATTGAGAGGACACAATTTATTAAAGTAGGGGAGAATGTAACACCCCAATATTTCATGGTACATTATCTTTAATAGATTTTTTTTCACACAACACCAACTTGGCTTGAGTAACACAAAATATTGAGTTTCTGCGAAACAACACTTTAGTGTTAAAATTATTTAAATGATATATTCATAAATTATACTTTAAATATAGTAATATAAATAGTAATAAATAATTTTTAAATGTTACTTATAATGTTTTAATAAAAAATAAAACATATTTATAATGAAATTTATAAGTTTCAGTAAAATAGTTATATGTTTAGAAATACTATTTTTTTAAAGGAGCTACTTTTTTATGTCCTTTTATAAACAATAATAAAATTAATTTTAGACACTATTATAAATTTAATTTGTTAAAATATACTTCATTTTTGAATTCATAATATCAAAATTATATTAGAGTGAATTTTTGGTATTTTTCTGAAAACTTTCAATTTTTGATGAATAGTGAAAAACACTACATTATTGTTAAAAAATTGACTTTTTCATTTAAATAATTATTTTACTTTAAATTGATTTTAAAGTCACAATATATAAATAATACATATATTAACCCAATTAAGGTCATTTAAATCATTTTTATAATATAATTAGATATGAAAATTCATTGAACTTTTTAACATCCTTTTACCTGCCTTTTAGCCACATTTACAGATTAGCATTAAACATAATTTTACCACTTCTGTGAATTAAATTTTGAAAAAATACATACATGTTTGTAATCAATATAAAAAATTTGGTCTAATATGATCAATTTTTTTTTTTGGTGAATAATAAATTTTGAATTTTATTTACCACGGTTAAAGGTAAAAAGGGTAATTAAAGGTAAAAATAATATTATAATAATATAAAATTACCCTAAAAATTGTCCTAATTTCATTGGATAAGTATTTTTCAAACCAAATAAACCTTAGGTCTAAAATATGATGTTTTTTAATCCACTTTTATTAGATTAATACATTTATTATAGTTTATTTAAAGATGTGTTAAAAGTGTCATATTCAAATTTTAATAACTGAATCATTTTTAATAAAGGGTTATAAATAAGATAAATTAAACTATAAATATTAATCATAAAGATAAGAAATTTATCTACATCATGATAATTTATTTATAATTTTTATACATTTAATATTTAAATTTAATATTGACACAATGGTGACGTAGTAATTGATTTATTAAAGGAAGAATCAAATAAAAGATATTAATAATATTAAAATAAATATAATTTAAATTAATTAATGACATAAAATAATTTAATAGATAAATTTGAAATGTTAGTGACATATTGGAAGTATTGTTTCTAAGTTATCCTTTTGGTTTGATATTTTTAAAAATGAAAATATTGAATAGTATTAAAATTGACATAAATGATATTTTAAAATAAATACTATTTTAGTAAATGATATAAAAGTTATAAAAAATATAATGTTAAACCAAATAACTTTGATAATTTCAAATATGTCATAAATAATCAAATTGGGGTTCTTTTGGAATTTTATAGTAACTATATTAACCCTATAGTTTAAAAATACAAGAAGAGACAGTAAGTGTTAAACTGTTTAACTAAGGGTTAAATCCAAAAGATAAGGTTAATTTTATGATCTATACATGTATAAAATTAATTATTTGAGGGTATTTCTACCCATAATCATCTTATAATTTAAATAAATCACTTTTGAGATATTTAAAACTAAAAATCAATTTATAATAAATTAATATTTTAGGAACTTCCAAAAATGAACCTCACCTCTCTTATAAAAGGGCACTTATCCTTCTCTTTAATTCACACCTCCAAATACCCTTGGTTCAGATTAAACCTACCCATTTCCTCTAAAAAACTCCCTAAATTCATCCTAGAGTCAATAATTTTGTAATAAATCCAACCTAAGGAGTCATTTTGTGCAAATCAAAAGGAGACACTCGAAGAAGAGGTAATTGTTTTACCAATTCAATTCAATTTCTTTTCTTCTTCTACTTACTATTTCTATTTTGTTTCCATAATAATGTAATAAATTCATAATATACTATATTTTGATATGTTTTTATTATTATAGGAAAACCATATTCCTCCTTTTACCCATCCTACAAAAAAACAATATCACCATGCATGCGTACGTACGACTTACCGTCAATACGCCACGGTGTAAACTGTTTTTCATGTACACTTTATTTATATGGGTATAAAGATGAATATAAAGAATGTAAAAAATAAATATAACATTATATTGTTTCTTTAAAATTCAAATTCCATCCAATTCCATACCATTTAACCATTAAGAAAATGATACATTCGCTTGTGCGTACGTATGACTTATCCTCTCCACAAGGCGATGTGATTCATCATCCACATTAACCATTTGAGAATGATTATAAAAATATATATTATGAATAAGTATGAAATATATGACATAATTATTCTGATATAATAATATATATATATATATATATATATATCATCTACTTACTTCCATTCAATATGATAAAAAACAGAAACAACGTTCATACGTACGTACGGACTACCGTCTCTATGAATAGTGTATTCCATTTTATATATCTATATATTATATATATTTATATTCAGAATATTTATAATATAAAAATCATTCTTTACATTCAGGAATTAAGTAAATCACGATCTAAGTAATATGATCAAGAATAACAAGTCAAAACACGTACGATAAAGAAAGAGATTGTTACCCAAAATGTTGCTTTAACTTGGAAATTATTAATAAAAGGGTAATATAAAGTCATAAATGAATCATATATGATATAATAAATATTATTATGATTCTGGTAGAAGTTAATAATATGTTTAAAACTATTATACAGGAGGTTCAGACATGTACGAAGAGTATCAGACCTATGGTAAGGGAATTCCATCCCACTTTTAATTTTCATGAGATATAAGCCATGTTCACCACCTATTTCTTGTGTGTGGTGTATGTAATGACCATATTATATTTAATATCTTGAATAAATTTTATTCATGGTATTTAAAGACTCAATTTAAGATATTGGGCTTATGAATTAAATGTTCAAAGTGGTATGTGACACTTTGAATGTTTAAAGAATTAACCCTTTATCCATTTCAATATTCTTAATATTATTTTACATAACAATTTATATGGATATAAAAGGATTATAAATGAAATTTTATGTATATTTTTAAGTTCATTCATTTTTTTTCAAAAATGAATCTTTTAAAGGTTTTATGTAATGGTTAATTTCACAATCTCTTTATTATCTAAGATTGATTATATGTAAGTATCTACTGGAACATCCTTATCTTTCTTGTATATGTTTTTTAAAATTTAATTCAAAATATTATCGACAATTGTTTAAGTCATTTTTACCCATGTTTTACTTTTTACAAAATGTTTTGAAAGGAATATTTCTGTCATTTTCTAAATAAGGTATTTTATAACCCTTTTGAAATATTTAAGGAAAGAAGGTTTGTTAACTTATATGGCATAAATGGATATTTTCCACCGTTATGAAACTTTAACATTTCAAATATTTCCTTACAATATTATAAGGTTATTTTCAAAAGAAATTTTTTCTTTTATAATTTTACATCTTTTAAATGATTTCAGAGTAAAAAAAAGTGTTATTTCTATCAAAGAGTTTTAATGAATTTATTAAATTATTTTCATCTATGTCAACATCCTTTGTTGGATTTTATGCTTATTTGAGGTTGAATTATTACGATAAAATATTTCATATTGTATTAAAGGGTTTATGATATATTTTAATGTGGATGTGCTATTTTTATACCATTCATAGTTTATGGTTAAAGTATTCACATTTCATATGCTAGTTTTAATACGAATATTTATGTTATGTTTCACCCTTTTCATAAGAGGAATGCATTGGAATTAGTAAGTGATGGGTGGGGCATGATATAGCCCCTAGATGCATTGGTCGGTCTCATGAGACAAAATAGTGTCTTGTTACAAGGCCTTGATGGTATGGTAATGGTCTTGGCATGAGGCCTTGATGGTATTCTTATGATGTCCGACATTATGCATTCCATCATTATGAGATTAATTATTGATATTACATATGATTATTCGACTAGTAGAATATCCATGTGAACGTTTTAATGAAACTATTTGATTTATTCTTTCTATATTATACTAAAGGTAATTTTTAAAAGGCTTGTGTTTTTATTTTATACCTTTCCTTAAAATTTTATGCTTATTTATGAAAGATTTTTTTGTATTGATTAACCTTAATGAACATCTGAGATCACCCCTTTCTTATGTTTTATTTTCCCAAGATTCCATGAAGTGTATTATGATTTATATGTAGGGTTAAGCTAAGAGAATAATGATGTTCTCAAAGGATTATCAACGTTGTATTTTATGTTTTGAATTGTAATGTAAGTTCATATATGTAATCTATTTTACAAGACTTCTAAACTGATCGGTCCTTCTGGATTTGATTCCTTGTAATCATGCCAATGTATTAAAATAATGCATCGACTCTGGGCTTCTAGGGTCAGGGGGTTATAGAGGGGTCATGGTCTTGTGAGATTGATGTTTCCCGACCATATCCCCAAGTGTCGTCCACATCTTTATTTTGATCCACACATGCAGAGGTATGTTCAGTTGTGTATTTTAGTTAGTTTTCATTAATTTATTTATATACTAACTGTTTGATTATTTGTTCTCTTTTTTTCACAGTTTTTCACATATAGCAGTTGGATAGGTAAGTTAAATATTACAGAATTATTATTTTTGGAGCATGAATTACATGAGACCAGATTCCTATTTATGTTCATCACTTCATGTTTGATCATTGAATGATACGTAAATAAATAATAGTTATTTTGAAATTTATTTAATTAATAACTTGATAATATTAATTATTTGTAGTTTTTATGGTATCCTGTCAATGATAGCATGCAAGAATCTATATAGGAGTCATGAGAGGTCTGTATGCATGAGCATTACCGTCAGTTTTTACACAATCTGAGGAGGAAAACAATGAAAAACTCGGGAGTCACAGATTTTGATTAGTCTTGCTATGCCCACCTCCCATATCAGGTTTGGAATTGATTTTGTTCATATTGAATGAGAGCTAATTTTTCAGAGGAGAGAATCATTAGGTCGACATAATCGGAGAAGGTAGGAGGTGACATATCGAGTTGGTAGTCGTACCTTCAGTAAGCATTGACAAAATTTGTTAAGTACCTTTTTTAATAATTTATATAAATTTAATTGTAAACTGTTTATTTTATACTCATATAGGTATTAGAATAACCTAATATTACAGAGTTTTAAGTTTATAGAAGGATTTATATCGATCCTATCACTGGATAGATTAGAGGTGATCACCAACGTCATATTGTGGTTAGTATAATTTCTTTTTGAGTTTTAAAATTAATTATAAATAATATTTTAACTATTTTAATTTTAAATTGAAATTGAATGAATCATATGAGGTCATGACATATCAGACACAGGCTGAGAGTCAATCCAAGATCGAAGATTAGGCCTCCAGTGCAGTAGGATTTGATGATGCAGCATGGATGAAAGCGACTCAGTATGCCTTTAAGAAAGGCCGAGTTATTGGTATCAGCTCTCAATTGATGCCTGAGAGTTATTATGATACCGTTGTGATGTCATCGTGTAGCTTGAGAGGATATCATAGAGAGTCATTATCATCTGCTGCACAATATGAGGAGCAGCTGTGAGCTCAGGGTGAGTTTATATAGACCATGCATAGGGAGAAGGAAGAGCTCCATCGATAGTGGAAACAATAGTAGAAGGAGATGCATCGATGACATGAGTAGTAGCACAAGCAGATGATGGAGTACATGCGACGTCTAACTCATGGTTTAAGGATGGATTTCCCTCTAGTAGCTCTTTCAGATCCTCCAGATGACCCACTTAGTGATTTATGTACTTTTTTCTCATAAACATTTGAATGTAAAAATTTTTTGTAAAATTTTTATTAATCCATATATTAACATTTCTATATAGTGTTTTTTTATATTATCATGAATATTGTGTTTTTTATTATTTTATTACTATTTTTATTATTTATTTATTATTTTATTATCATTGTCATTTTTTATATTATTGTGAATATTGTGTTTTTTATTATTTTATTATTATATTTTTTATAATTTTTTATAATTTTAATTATATTTTTATAATTTTAATTATTTTTTATTATTACTATTTTATTATTATTATTATTATTTTATTAAATTTTATTAATATATTTATTATTATTATTATTATTATTTTAAGTTTTTTTCAATGGGTAGATCATCCCGTCACAAAAGGGTTTAAAAAAAACCGGATAAACTATTTGTGACACTATTTTCCGCAACAGGCCATTTACGATGGGACCCTATCAAAAATGACATTTTATGATGGGATCTCATCGCAAATGGCCCATCACAAATACTTTAATTTTCAGTTGTGAGGAGCTTAAGTAGCGGTTGAACACAACCCCTGTTTTGATCTTGCAGAAATCTAGAAAGGGACATGTGGTCCACTGTAATACCTCAGGTATGGGTATTGGGTGTGTGCTGATGCTGGAAGATCATGTAGTGGCGTATGGTTTCTCTCCAGCTCCGACCACATGAAAATAATTACAGAACCCATGACTTGGAATTAGCGTCAGTGATGCATTCCTTGAAGACATGGCGTCATTATCTCTTTGGGGAGAAGCTTGTGGTCTATTTTGATCATAAGATCTTTTCTTACATATTCTCCTATAAATATCAGAATTTGATGCATCATCGTTGGGTTGAGTACCTTCAGGGGTTCAATTTTGATATCATTTACACCCCAAACAAAGGTGATGTGGTAGTAGATTCCTTGAGCAGTAAAGTGCTAGTGCAAGCGTTGAAAGAGCCCAGTGATGAGTGGAATTTGATGGGGGGGGGGGGTTGCCCAGTTACATCTGGATACCAAGGAGCATAGTGGAGGTGCGTTCCTAGCTAGTGTTCAGCTAACACCTTCCCTTTTGAAGTTGACTCAGCATGAGAAGTTGAGTGATGAGTTGTGCCAAAATTCTATGCAGTTCCTAAATAGTGGGGAGGTTCCTTGTGAATGGTCATTGTCCCTTAAGGGAGTTTTGTGTTTCAAGGGTTGATTCATGGTGACATTATCATTGTGGAAGATGGTGATGTAGGATAGCCACCTGTCTCAGTGCGATGTTCATCCCAAGACAACCAAGATGTTTTGTGATGTGCGACATTAGTTCTGGTGGCCAGGTATGAGATGGGATATAGATAACTTTGTATCCAAGTGTTATACATGTCAGTAGGTTAATGAAGAGCAGCAAAGGCCCTCTAGTTTTCTTAATTCATTACCCATTCTTAACTGGAAGTGGGATGAGGTTGCCTTGGATTTCATTATAGGTTTACCTCATACACCCTGAGGGAAAAATTCTATTTGGGTAATGATTGACCGTCTAACCAAATCATACCATTTCATCCCAATTAGAGATTCATCCAAAGTGGATGAATTGGGTTGGTTTTATGTTCAAAAGATAGTGAGTCTTCATGGCGTTCTGTTTGTGACATTTTTAGACAGGGATCCCTATTTTACCTCGTGGTTTTGGGAAGGCCTCCAGAAGGCAATGTGGTCACAGTTCAAGTTGAGTACAACATACCATCCTTAAACGGATGGTCAGACAAAGCAGGTGAGCCAGATATTAGAAGACATGATCTGAGCATGTGTGTTGGATTTTAGAGTCACATGGGATAACCATTTGGGGTTGGCTGAATTTTCCTATAATAATAGTTACCAATCCTTGATAAGGATTTCTCCCTTTGAGACACTCTATGGCCGACCATGCCAGTCACCTTTATGCTGGGCAGAGCTGGGTGAGACCTCATTGTTGGGACCGAGTCTCATGTAGGAGACATATGAGAAAGTCTATTTAATCATGAATAATTTGTTAATAGTATAGATCTGCCACAAATATTATACCGATCAGAGGCGTCGAGCCTTGGAATTCTCTGTGGGTGATCGAGTGTTTCTGAAAGTTGCACCTCACTTGGGTCACCATCATCTAGGTAATAAATGGAAGATAACACCGAGGTATGTTGGGCCTTTTTATATTACAGAGATAGTTGGTAAGGTGGAATACCGGTTAGCTTTTCTGTCCTAGTTGATGTCAATTCATGACATGTTCCATGTCTCACAGCTGAAAAAGTATAATACGAACCCTTCTCATGTGTTGAATTGGGAATATTTGGAGTTGGAATCCGATTTGTTTGTGTTTGAGTAGCCAATATGGACTGTGGATTCCTAGGAGAAAGTGATTCATGGGAAGTCCATATTTTTGGTTCAAATTCTTTGGAATAATGGTAATGATGAGAATGAGACATGAGAGAAAAAATCTTGGGTTGAGGAGCAGTATCCATTTTTATTCTTTGATCATACTCTGGGATGAATTTATGAGGGCATAAATTTTTCATGGTGGGGAGAATTTTCACATTCGTGATTTTAACTTGATGTATTCCTTTGTTTATTTTTGGTCTCATATTTATCCCTTGGTTTTTCTTGTATTTTTTAGTGTAAAATGGAGTTTTTGCTCCTGAAAAAAGGTGGCGCACAATTGGTACATAGTTAGGGGAACCGTGTGCCAGTCCAGAAGTAACCAAACATCATAGACATTGGAACTATTCAAGCCATATGTCCCACTGCATGGGTGTGTGACCTTCCCCAGCAAACCATGTGGCTTGTTTCCTCTTGGATAGAGGTGATGACACAGTTGCCGAACGGTTTGGGAAACCATGATGCCTAACCATTTAGCCTATCTAGGTCATTAAAAATGGAAAATTACCCCTTTTCTCTCTTCAAATTTAACCCCTATTCTACCCATTTATTTTCACATTTGGGATTTTTAGCCCTAGGCACCTCCCCCTCTCCTTCTTTCTCCCTTATACCTTTAATTTTTGGGTGAATTTGGATTTGGATCTTCAAGAATCATCAAGTAAGCCTCTCTTCTATCGATTTCTTCCTTCTTCTAAGGTTATTATTTCCTCTTTCATAGGTTCTACTTTATCCAACATATTGTTTGACCTAATAAGGGTGTAATCTTGAGTTTTTGGAAAAAATATTAATGTTTTTGGTATGATATTTCCTTTATAGTGTCCTCTTAAGGTGCAATTGTGGTTTTCCAATAGATTCCATACGTTTCCAAGATTGTGGTAGGTGGTTCCATGATTTAGAATTATAAGATGATTTTGGTATTCTTGATTTGTTCCTTGAATGTGTTATATGGTTAGTGTGAAAGGTGATAAATGTGTTTTCAAAATATTTTGAGGTTCGTATGTGTTGAAAGATGGTTTTACAAATTAAATCGATTGTGTTTCATGTGTGATTCCCTGTTGTGCTTCTCAAAGGTGTTCTATAAATTGTGTAATTGGTGTGAAGTATATTTCCAAATGTCTTTGGTGTGTGTATGGATTTGAAAGAGGTTTTGCCTATGAAAAATGAAGTTTTTTCATGTGTATTCATATTTCTTATTGTGTGTATGTGAAAGTGGTGATCTATGTGACATGAGAAATGAAATTGAGCACAAAGGGAATCCTAGGTATCTAGGTGAGAAGATTAGAACTAGTATGCTAGTTGGATTGGTGGGGCCGAGGCTCGGTTTCTTCTAGTAGGATTGATGCTACAATACCAACTAAGCTATGATGATGATTGGAGACCACTATAACCTTAGATAGATTCCTCTCCAGTGGTTTGTGCATGAGGAAACTATGGGTCATGGTTGATATACCATTATCACTGAGATATGAGGTTACTAGGGCCCCACTAGTGATATTACCTATAAGTATTACCCACGGTTCTCTCTTATGATGTGGTGCTTACCATCGGTATACGATGGACCTTACTTTAGTTTTAATTTCAAATAAATCTTCTCTTGAAATTTTTTCCTTCAAAATGTTTTATTAAAAAAGTTTTCAATATACTTTTCTTAGAAACATGCATGTTGATTTGTCTTATAATGTTATGGAATGGAATCTATTTTGGGTGGCATCCTACTGGGATTTTTCTCACACCCTATACACACCCTCAGGTGTATGTAGACGTTTTTATGTTTGAATGAGGTAAAGGAAAGATGTTCTGTGGTGGCAATGGTAGATCCGATTGCTAGTGGCCCCCCTTATTGCAGTTGTTGTTGGAGGTGTCTTGAGGGTGTGGAGACTCTTGTTTCATGGATATTTATTTTTGGTTGTTGTCACCCCTCCCCATTTTGTTTTTTTTATTTTTTTTTTATGTTGTAAAATTTTTGAATTGAAATTGTTGTATTCATTTTGGTTATGGATATTGATCTCGGTGTGATGTTTTTTAGAATTGTTTATGGTTGTTTATCATGGGTGAAATCATTCCCAAAAGTGTAAAATTGATATCCAGGCACTAGTTTCTAGACCATGGGGGATCAAAAATGCCCTTAAGGCCATATCATGGGCTGGGTCGGGTGCCAGGTTGGATGGGACCCCGACTTGGTTTGTGACACTTTTTCCACCATTGTTGTTCTGTATTTGAATTAAATGCTTCCAATGGCTATTTATGTACTCAAATTTCAAGCATAATTTTAAACATTTTTATAGGATGTTGAAGGATTTTAATAAAGAATGCCCTTTAATTTCAAATGTTTTACTAAATTATGGGAAATTTCAAATGAGGGACAAAAATTATTTAGAATGAATGAAATTATTGAAGAGTTTAAAATTTGGTATTTTTTTCTCTTACTCTTGAATTTTGGTAAGTATTTTATTATGTTTCTTAGGAGTTTACCAAAAAAAATATGGCCAACTGGGCCATACCTCAACCTAAGGGACCACACACCTTATAGGAATTCCACAAGGGGCCACCCAGTTGTGCATGCCCAAGGTAAGGCCATAAAACTAACAGAAGAGCCCATATGGGGGATTATGCCCATGCAGGGCCCACATGGGTAAAACTTGCAAGTGCTTATAGCTGGGTCAAAATCCGGATGTTCCAGACCGTGGTGGTGAAACCCACAGAGCAATGAGAAGAGATACTCACTAGGACGGGGTGGTCCATGGCGGCGGCAGGGGTCCTACGGCCCCCAAATTACTTCACTACCTCGCTGATGCCATGACTTGTTATTTAAATAAAAAAACTTAGCGACGCATCCAGATTATGATGTGGGACAACAGGATATGGGTTACTATTCATCATTTATAGAAATGTTGTTATCCTGCTTCAATCTTTCTTTCCATTCCTTATACACCTATCTTCACTAAGCTTCACTGCCTGGAGCACCCCTTGACGATCATTCCACTACTGCATCACTGGGGAACACCATGATCGCCACTGATCGATCTTGATCTCAATCCATAGGTTACCACCAAAGCCTGGGACCACCTTGGATCACCTCCCGAACCCCAAACAACTTTGCTCAGAACATTTTGAAGCTCCCTCCGACCATTATGAAGGTTGGAGTATTGGAGGGTGATGTTATTTCCACCACCATGGAAGCCACTGCCAAAGCTCAAAGCTCTAGATTTTCTCACTTCCACCGACAGAGAACACCACTGATCACATCCTGCATCACAAAAAATACCCATGAAGACCATATTGTATCCTCATTTATCCACTATGAAGTCCTGTAACGAACCGTATTTTTTTTGAGCGGATAAAATTCGAAGGTTTTTGAACTATTTCTTTTATCAGCGGATCAGTTTTAAAACCGAGCTTCGGAAAGAGGTCCTGAGTTCTGGAGCCGTCTTAAGCGGTGATCCCGGACTACGCACGGTAGGTTCAACCGTGCGGGTCAGCCGTGCGGGGTACCCATGTATCTAGTAGCAGGCGCGCGGGCTGCACACAGTTTTTCAGACAGAGCGGGTCAAACCGTGTGCTTGGGTGTGTTTTGGGTTTTTGATTAATTTTCAAATAAAATAAAAATAAAATAAATTAAACCTAAACTAAACACCTCCCTCCCCTTCTCTCGGCCCGGACCCCCGCACAACCCCTCCTCTCCCCTTAGCCGCGCGCGTGACCCCCCCTCCACGGCGCTGCCTCCTTCCCCGTTTTCTTCCAGTTTTTGGCGATTTCACTCTCCGAATCATCATGGTGGGTCCTTATCTCCCTTTTCCTCCCTGTTTCTGGATTCTTTTCGACCTAATCGGCGCCCGGTGAGGTGCGGCCGAACCCTAGGGCTTAGAGGTGATCTAGTTTTTCGTCTTGCTCTTGTTCTAGGTCGGCGCGGAAGGTCCGTTGGGACTCCTTGGCGCGCGTTCCGGCAACCGCCACCTAAGGCGAAGCGGTTCAGGGGGGTTTCAGATCGTCGGAATGGTTTTGGGGTGAGGTTTTCACCTTTCCCTTTGTTTTTCACTTGTTAAATTTGGGGCTTTTGATGTTTATGATCCCTGACTTGATGTTGGCAGTGCGTTGAGCTCGCCGTGTGGGTTCGCCTTCGTTTTGGTTTGTCGCCAACACCTGAGGTAAGGGTTTATTATTTCTGGTTGGTTTTTCCTGGCCTAAATTGGTTTATCTTTGTGTCTTAAGGTTCGTAGTGGTTGTCTTATAGTGCGTTGGAGGTTTCGGTATGATTTTGGGTTGCCGGAGTTTAGGCGACTCACGTGCGCAAACATAGGTACGTATTTATATGTACGTGGGTTCCCCCGACGTGCGTATATTTGTCCATGGAAACGAATATACACACGTACGGGGCTAGTTGTCCCCATTACATATATAAAAAGTGCCTTTGCAGGTGAGTGGAGACAGTATTATGTGTATAAGCATATGTGTAAGGATCCTCTTGCGCAGGCTCATGGACATGTGGAGCGTGTGCATAGAGGATAGGTGTCCTTATACGTATGTGAAATCACATATGCCTCGTGGGGGAGCAGCTGCGGCAGCTTTAGTTAGAAAGCTCCAAGAGCCAGAGTGGACGGATGGATCCACCTTGAGGTAGGGTCCCTCTCCTTGCCCTTTTAATTTAAGTAAAGTAATAGTGAGTTTAATATTGCACATAGCATTTTAATTATGCAAGTTTAGTTCCGATTAAATGCTTCTGTGCAAATCGTGTGAATTACAGGAATAAGATAAAAGTGGTTTCTTGGTCACTAAACTAGCGATTTAATAATAAAACCCCTCTTTCGAGGTGCGCTTCCTTCAATCTAAAAATGTAGCAATAGAATTTCATGATTTCCTTCCTTACTGTTTGGCTTCTTAACTTTGTTAAGTGTTGAATGAGTTTTAATGTAAATGCTAAATATCTCTAAATGAATTGTTTGATAAAGTAATGACATCTTTTCTAATAAAACTCCTCCAATGGAGGTGAGCTGCCTCCAAAATAAACGTGTAGTAGTAGTCTTCCCTTTTTTTTGTGATTGCTTGCTTAAAAGTCTTATGACTCTTTATGCTTGACATTATACTTGATAAATGATATGCTTGTACTCGTACCTTACTGGTTACCTCAAATGACGTTGCTTCTTGAGAAATAATAAACGAGCCATGACACCTCCTAAGTTCATGGCTTAACATGTAATTAGAACTTTTAGGGTAGGGTGTTTACCCTCTTCCCTTTACTTCGGCGCTTATGTCATGCCACGTCTTGTGTCGCTTGTCGCAACCTTCCGGCAATGCCTCTTTATTTATTATTGAAATGCCTGGGTGGTTCGCTCATGCCCGTTGTGGCCATCGTTTATGGTAAAGCCCACCCTAGGTACTCGCCTTGCCTCTTGGCCACCCCTTTGGGTGTGCCTCGCCTAAATGCCACTTTTTCCTTGTTCTTTAAGTTATAAATTTAATGTAATAGTTTGAATCGAACGTCTTTCTTGAGCATGTTTGTTATCTTCTACCATTTAATGTCATTAATCACCTAACATAGAGGCATGTTGATGCCATATGATTTTTCTTACCTTCTATTGCTCGTGCAAGTTCCAGAATGTTGAACAAGGATAATTAATTATGAGAATTGATTATAAAAAGTTGAGATCTGATTTGGATAATTAAATGTGAAGAATTAATTATGAAATGAGAACTATGTCGATTGATTAATTAAGTGATAAATGAATGAGATTTTGGGTCCTAGACATGGCGTTCTAGATCGACTTAAAATCTAGGTTTGGACATGGCGTTCCTCCCCAATGGTTATCCAAGCTTGTGATATATGGTGTTAGACATGACGATCTACACCGAATGAGATTTTGGGTCCTAGACATGGCGTTCTAGATCGACTTAAAATCTAGGTTTGGACATGGCGTTCCTCCCCAATGGTGCTTGACACCAAGCAAATGATAATAATGATTTATGAAAGGAACAAGAGATGTGATTAAAACCCGAGTGAAATGTGATCAAATAAAGAAGGATAAGAATGAGTGGATTTCCAGTCTGAGTTGAAATGATAAGTGAATAAATAGAGTAAGTGAGCAAAATGATAAAAAGTGTTTTTATGCTTGAACCAAATTAACTTGTGTTGTTTTAAACAGGTTCTTATCCCGGCTATGGGCCGAAGTAGGTATTGCCATCAGGTGTCATTTTTGGAACCTGGATGGGCCTTTATTGTTGGTGTTGTGTCGTTATTGTTCGAAAATACCAGCACTTTGTTTAATTATATTTCATAGTCTAGAGTGGGCTAGACCCCGGTGGTTCCGGCCTACTGAGATATATATCTCACACCCTACTCGGGCCGCCATTGCACTGGGGTACCCGAGTAGATTCTATTTGGTTGCAGGACCTTGTTGTTGCTGTTTCTTGTACTTGGAGTTAGTATCAAAGGACCGAGTTGGGGATCGGGATGCTCATGGAGATCGCCTTCGGGGCTTGATACTTTTGTTCATTTACTTCTGCATTGATGTGTAAGTATGTCGCGTGATTTAATGCTTCCATTGTATCATTAGCATGTCATGCATGCATCTCTTATATAAACTGCCGTTCGCCAATTTTATTCAAACCTTATAAATGAAAAATGTTTTCCGCGGCTTTCTTATTATTATTTACACTACTTCCGTTGCTGTTTTTTTGGGTCCCTTTGCTCCACTTTGATAAGAGGGTATAGTCTCCCCCCTGACTGACCTTACACCCTCGCCACTAGTCGGCAACCTCTGGCGTAAGGGGAGACGCGCTTGAGGCCATGTCACGGGCCGAATCAGGTGACCCGGGTGTCCAGTTTAGGGTCGACTTGAGTTGGTTCGTGACAAAATGGTATCAGAGGTCCAGTGTTATTTTTTTTCCTTTGTCTTACTGTTTCGGGGATGGTAGACAGAAGACTAGGAATGTGTCGGCGCTTGGGTTAATAGCCGTTCTTGGGACGGATCACCCCATGTACGGGAAATGACCAAGTGGCCAGGGATGGGAATTTATGTTCATGTTGTTTGCTGTTACTGTTGATGTGATTTCACCTTGGGTGAATGTTGTACTTTACACTGCTTATTTGTTTATGAAAAGGTTTTGAAAAATTTTCCTTGGCCCGATATGGCCAGGAAATTGAATTGCATGAATCATATTAGACACTTAGAGATTCACATGTCATGCATATGTGCCATGCCATGTAGTTGCATTAGTAGGATGCCTACTGATTTTGATTGTGTGCCTTGAAAATATGTCATGCCTGGATTTATTTTTCATGCCTCTTTAGAAAGCATGTTTCGGTGATAATTAACGTGTTTGGGTGATAATATGTCATGTTTTCTATCTTGCTTGTGTGTCATGGTCTGTGTTATAGCATGTTTTAGTGATTTCATCTTGTTGCTTTGTGTTAGTTGTTTGTAGTGGCTTGTTAGCTTGCTGGTAAGCGCTTGGTTGCTTTGGCTGAAATTGTTGGTTGCGATAACGACGGAGCCAATTTTCCATTATATGGTGTATGTGCGCCTTATAATTGGGAAAAGGGTAAATCGTGTTTTCAAACTTTTTAAAAGATGGCTTCTAAAGTTTAAATGTTAAATGTTAAAGAGGAAGTTTGTTACAACTTGCCTGTTTTGCCCATGGGGCTTTGTTTGAAAACCAAGTACTTTGTTGTGAAATAGTACTTGTGGGTCTGTTAAAATCTTCTTTCAAATGATTAAAGGTTGAAATGAATTAATGAAATGGATAAAATGGAAAGGGGTTTTTGAGCCTAGTAATCCTTGTTTTGCGTGACCAAGAGTTAGGGTCGACATGTGTGCTTCGTAAGGGACTAGCCCCGTGCTAGGTAGTACCCTTAGAGCTTGATTTTCCTTGTTTTCGGTGTGAGCTTATGATGTGGTGATCGTAGTTTGAGGGACGTCACCTGTGCGTTAAAGTGTTTCAAAAATAGCGCGCCGGTGAGCGGCTAGTTCTTGCAACGACATGGACACTCCTAAGGTGGGTAGTGTCGAATGAGTTTCTATTTTCATGTCGGTGCTTGCTTGGCAGCACGACTTTGATAAGTTTGGCAGTGTGCACAACGCTTTAGAAACTCTGTTAGTGCGGGAAGAGTTTCAGTTGTTAAGCTTCGACAAATACGAATGCCTCAGGTGGTATAGGCATCGGAGTTTGGTCCGATTGATCTTCTCAGCGACCTTTGTTTAATCTTAGTGTACTCTGCTGGATGAGACGAGCATCCCCCCATCTTTACGTCGTCTTGGATACACCAAGATAGTGTCGGTTGTACGCCGCGCTAAAGTTTAAAAGTTGTTGGTTTGTTTCGTGATCTCTCTCTGGTTGTGCGTGGGATGCACGGTTTCTTGGAGTTACGCTTCGTGTTGAGGCACGATAGTTGTATAATAGTCTTGTGATGGCTTGATAATATCACCGAAGGTCGTGTAAGGACTTTGGTGTACGCGTGGTTGATAACGGAACAGTTTTAAAAGCATGTCGTCGGTTTAAGGGCGAGTGTGTTTTTCAGGTTGGCGATGTCTTTCGAGGAAATCTTGCGTGACCAATTTTAGTTGGTCGATCATGATTCGACCGTTTTCTTGGGTTGAGGTCCATGTAATGGCCTCAGATGTAAGCTCTGCTTTGATGTTTCAGTTGTAACTTGAGCGTTGGCTCGAGTTGTAAAGGCTTAAGTGCAGTCTTCTTAGAAAATGCTTAAAGGTGCATTGGGCGTTGGAAACACAATACAACCGGTTGAATGCAACTTCACGACCCTTGTGAGTCGGGTGATGTTTTCGTTGTTTTCCGAAGGCTTCTCGGGGACAAGAAGTTTTTTTGGGTGGGTAGTTTGTAACGAACCGTATTTTTTTTGACCGGATAAAATTCGAAGGTTTTTGAACGTTTTCTTTTATCAGCGGGTCAGTTTTAAAACCGAGCATCGGAATGAGGTCCCGAGTTCTGGAGCCGTCTTAAGCGGTGATCCCGGACTACGCGCGATAGGTTCAACCGTGCGGGTCAGTTGTGCGGGGTACCCATGTATCTAGTAGAAGGCGTGCGGGCTGCGCACGGTTTTTCAGACGGTGCGGGTCAAACCGTGCGCTTGGGTGTGTTTTGGGTTTTTGATTAATTTTCAAATAAAATAAAAATAAAATAAATTAAACCTAAACTAAACACCTCCCTCCCCTTCTCTCGGCCAGGACCCCTGTACACCCCCTCCTCTCCCCTTAGCCGCGTGCGCGACCCCCCCTCCACGGCGCTGCCTCCTTCCCCGTTTTCTTCCGGTTTTTGGCGATTTCACTCTCTGAATCATTATGGTGAGTCCTTCTCTCCCTTCTCCTCCCTGTTTCCGGCTTCTTTTCAACCTAATAGGCGCCCGGTGAGGTGCGGCCGAACCCTAGGGCTTAGAGGTGATTCAGTTTTTCGTCTTGCTCTTGTTCTAGGTCAGTGCGGAAGGTCCGTTGGGACTCCTTGGCACACGTTCCGGCAACCGCCGCTGAAGGCGAAGTGGTTCGGGGGTGTTTCAGATCGTTGGAATGGTTTAGGGGTGAGGTTTTCACCTTTCCCTTTGTTTTTCACTTGTTAAATTTGGGGCTTTTGATGTTTATGAGCCCCGACTTGATGTTGGCAGTGCGTTGAGCTCTCGGTGTGGGTTCGCCTTCGTTTTGGTTTGTCGCCAACACCCGAGGTAAGGGTTTATTATTTCTGGTTGGTTTTGTCAGGCATAAATTGGTTTATCTTTGTGTCTTAAGGTTCTTAGTGGTTGTCTTATAGTGCGTTGGAGGTTTCGGTATGATTTCGGGTTGCCGGAGTTTAGGCGACTCACCTGCGCAGGCATAGGTACGTATTTATATGTACGTGGGTTCCCCCGGCGTGCGTATATTTGTCCATGGCAGCGAATATACACACGTACGGGGCTAGTTGTCCCCATTACATATATAAAAAGTGCCTGTGCAGGTGAGCGGAGACAGGCTTATGTGTATAAGCATATGTGTAAGGATCCTCTTGCGCACACTCATGGCCATGCAGAGCGTGTGCATAGAGGCTAGGTGTCCTTATACGTATGTGAAATCACATATGCCTCGTTGGGGAGCAGCTGCGGCAGATTTAGTTAGAAAGCGCCAAGAGCCGGAGTGGACGGATGGATCCACCTTGAGGTAGGGTCCCTCTCCTTGCCCTTTTAATTTAAGTAAAGTAATAGTGAGTTTAATATTGCACATAGCATTTTAATTATGCAAGTTTAGTTCCGATTAAATGCTTCTGTGCAAATCGTGTGAATTGCAGGAATAAGATAAAAGTGGTTGCTTGGTCACTAAACTAGCGATTTAATAATAAAACCCCTCTTTCGAGGTGCGCTGCCTTCAATCTAAAAATGTAGCAATAGAATTTCATGATTTCCTTCCTTACTGTTTGTCTTCTTAACTTTGTTAAGTGTTGAATGAGTTTTAAAGTAAATGCTAAATATCTCTAAATGAATTGTTTGATGAAGTAATGAAATTTTTTCTAATAAAACTCCTCCAATGGAGGTGAGCTGCCTCCAAAATAAACGTGTAGTAGTAGTCTTCCTTTTTTTTTTTGTGATTTCTTGCTTAAAAGTCTTATGAATCTTTATGCTTGACATTATACTTGATAAATGACATGCTTGTACTCATACCTTACTGGTTACCTCAAATGACGTTGCTTCTTGAGAAATAATAAACGAGCCATGACACCTCCTAAGTTCATGGATTAACATGTAATTAGAAATTTTATGGTAGGGTGTTTACCCTCTTCCCTTTACTTCGGCGCTTATGTCATGCCACGTCTTGTGTCGCTTGTCGCAACCTTCTGGCAATGCCTCTTTATTTATTATTGAAATGCTTGGGTGGTTCTCTCATGCCCGTTGTGGCCATCGTTTATGGTAAAGCCCACCCTAGGTAATCACCTTGCCTCTTGGCCACCCCTTTGGGTGTGCCTCGCCTAAATGCCCCTTTTTCCTTGTTCTTTAAGTTATAAATTTAATGTAATAGTTTGAATCGAATGTCTTGCTTGAGCAAGTTTGTTAGCTTGTACCATTTAATGTCATTAATCACCTAACATAGAGGCATGTTGATGCCATATGATTTTTCTTACCTTCTATTGCTCGTGAAAGTTCTAGAATGTTGAACAAGAATAATTAATTATGAGAATTGATTATAAAAAGTTGAGATCTGATTTGGATAATTAAATGTGAATAATTAATTATGAAATGAGAACTGTGTCGATTGATTAATTAAGTGATAAATGAATGAGAATTTGTGTCCTAGACATGGCGTTCTAGATCGACTTAAAATCTGGGTTTGGACATGGCGTTCCTCCCCAATGGTTATCCAAGCTTGTGATATAGGGTGTTAGACATGACGATCTACACCGAATGAGATTTTGGGTCCTAGACATGGCGTTCTAGATCGACTTAAAATCTGGGTTTGGAAATGGCGTTCCTCCCCAATGGTGCTTGACACCAAGCGAATGATAATAATGATTTATGAAAGGAACGAGATATGTGATTAAAAACCGAGTGAAATGTGATCAAATAAAGAAGGATAAGAATGAGTGGATTTCCAGTCTGAGTTGAAATGATAAGTGAATAAAGAGAGTAAGTGAGCAAAATGATAAAAAGTGTTTTTATGCTTGAACCAAATTTACTTGTGTCGTTTTAAACAGGTTCTTATCCCGGCTATGGGCCGAAGCAGGTATTTCCGTCAGGTGTCCTTTTTGGAACCTGGACGGGCCTTTATTGTTGGTGTTGTGTCGTTATTGTTCAAAAATACCAGCACTTTGTTTAATTATATTTCATGGTCTAGAGTGGGCTAGACCCCGGTGGTTCCGGCCTACTGAGATATATATCTCACACCCTACTCGGGCCGCCATTGCACTGGGGTACCCGAGTAGATTCCATTTGGTTGCAGGACCTTGTTGTTGCTGTTTCTTGTACTTGGAGTTAGTAGCAAAGGACCGAGTTGGGGCTCGGGATACTCATGGAGATCGCCTTCAGGGCTTGATACTTTTGTTCATTTACTTCTGCATTGATGTGTAAGTATGTCGCGTGATTTAATGCTTCCATTATATCATTATCACGTCATGCATGCATCTCTTATATAAACTGCCGTTCACCAATTTTATTCAAACCTTATAAATGAAAAATGTTTTCCACTGCTTTCTTATTATTATTTACACTACTTCCGTTGCTGTTTTTTTTGGGTCCCTTTGCTCCACTTTTATAAGAGGGTATAGTCTCCCCCCTGACTGACCTTACACCCTCGCCGCTAGTCAGCAACCTCTGGCGTAAGGGGAGACGCTCTTGAGGCCATATCGCGGGCCGACTCAGGTGATCCAGGTGTCCGGTTTAGGGTCGACTTGAGTTGGTTCGTGACAAAATGGTATCAGAGGTCCAGTGTTAATTTTTTTTCCTTTGTCATACTGTTTCGGGGATGGTAGACAGAAGACTAGGAATGTGTCGGCGCTTGGGTTAATAGCCGTGCTTGGGACTGATCACCCCATGTACGGGAAATGACCAAGTGGCCAGGGCTGGGAATTGATGTTCATGTTGTTTGCTGTTACTGTTGATGTGATTTCACCTTGGGTGAATGTTGTACTTTCCACTACTTATTTGTTTATGAAAAGGTTTTGAAAATTTTTCCTTGGCCCGATATGGCCAGGAAATTGAATTGCATGCATCATATTAGACACTTAGAGATTCACATGTCATGAATATGTGCCATGCCATGTATTTACATTAGTAGGATGCCTACCGATTTTGATTGTGTGCCTTGAAAATATGTCATGCCTGGATTTATTTTTCATGCCTCTTTAGAAAGCATGTTTCGGTGATAATTAACGTGTTTGGGTGATAATATGTCATGTTTTCTATCTTGATTGTGTGTCATGGTCTGTGTTATAGCATGTTTTAGTGATTTCAGCTTGTTGCTTTGTGTTAGTTGTTTGTAGTGGCTTGTTAGCTTGCTGGTAAGCGCTTGGTTTATTTGGATGAAATTGTTGGTTGCGATTACGATGGAGCCAATTTTCCATTATAAGGTGTATGGGCGCCTTATAATTGGGAAAAGGGTAAATCGTGTTTTCAAACTTTTTAAAAGATGGCTGCTAAAGTTTAAATGTTAAATGTTGAAGAGGAAGTTTGTTACAACTTGCCTGTTTTTCCCGTGGGGCGTTGTTTGAAAACCAAGTACTTTGTTGTGAAATAGTACTTGTGGGTCTGTTAAAATCTTCTTTCAAATGATTAAAGGTTGAAATGAATTAATGAAATGGATAAAATGGAAAGGGGTTTTTGAGCCTAGTAATCCTTGTTTTGTGTGACCAAGAGTTAGGGTCGACGTGTGTGCTTCGTAAGGGACTATCCCGTGCTAGGTAGTACTCTTAGAGATTGATTTTCCTTGTTTTCGGTGTGAGCTTATGATGTGGTGATCGTAGTTCGAGGGACGTCACCCGTGCGTTAAAGTGTTTCAAAAATAGCGCGCCAGTGAGCGGCTAGTTCTTGCGACGACATGGACACTCCTAAGGTGGGTAGTGTCGCATGAGTTTCTGTTTTCATGTCGGTGCTTTCTTGGAAGCACGACTTTGATAAGTTTGGCAGTGTGCGCAACGCTTTAGAAACTCTGTTAGTGCGGGAAGAGTTTCAGTTGTTAAGCTTCGACCAATACGAATGCCTCAGGTGGTTTAGGCATCAGAGTTTGGTCCGATTGATCTTCTCAGTGACCTTTGTTTAATCTTAGTGTACTCTGCTGGATGAGACGAGCATGCCCCCCATCTTGACATCATCTTGGATACACCAAGATAGTGTCGGTTGTACACCGTGCTAAAGTTTAAAAGTTGTTGGTTTGTTTCGTGATCTCTCTCTGGTTGTGCGTGGGATGCACGGTTTCTTGGAGTTACGCTTCGTGTTGAGGCACGATAGTTGTATAATAGTCTTGTGATGGCTTGAGAATATCACCGAAGGTCGTGTAAGGACTTCGGTGTATGCGTGGTTGATAACAGAACAGTTTTAAAAGCATGTCGTCGGTTTAAGGACGAGTGTGTTTTTTGGGTTGGCGATGTCTTTCGAGGAAATCTTGCGTGACCAATTTTAGTTGGTCGATCATGATTCGACCATTTTCTTGGGTCGAGGTCCCTATAGTGGCCTCAGATGTAAGATCTGCTTTGATGTTTCAGTTGTAACTTGAGCGTTGGCTCGAGTTGTAAAGGCTTAAGTGCAGTCTTCTTAGAAAATGCTTAAAGGTGCATTGGGCGTTGGAAACACAATACAACCGGTTGAATGCAACTTCAAGACCCTTGTGAGTTGGGTGATGTTTTCGTTGTTTTCCGAAGGCTTCTCAGGGACGAGAAGTTTTTTTTGGTGGGTAGTTTGTAACGAACCGTATTTTTTTTGAGCGGATAAAATTCGAAGGTTTTTGAACTTTTTCTTTTATCAACGGGTCAGTTTTAAAACCGAGCTTCGGAACGAGGTCCCAAGTTCTGGAGCCATCTTAAGCGGTGATCCCGGACTGCGCGCGGTTGGTTCAACTGTGCGGGTCAGCTGTGTGGGGTACCCATGTATCTAGTAGCAGGCGCGTGGGCTGCGCACAGTTTTTCAGACGGTGCGGGTCAAACCGTGCGCTTGGGTGTGTTTTGGGTTTTTGATTAATTTTCAAATAAAATAAAAATAAAATAAATTAAACCTAAACTAAACACCTCCCTCCCCTTCTCTCGGCCAGGACCCCCACACACCCCCTCCTCTCCCCTTAGCCACGCGCGCGACCCCCCCTCCACGACGTTGTCTCCTTCCCCGTTTTCTTCTGGTTTTTGGCGATTTCACTCTCCGAATCATCATGGCGAGTCCTTATCTCCCTTCTCCTCCCTGTTTCCAGCTTCTTTTCGACATAATCGGCGCCCAGTGAGGTGCAGCCGAACCCTAGGGCTTAGAGGTGATCCGGTTTTTCATCTTGCTCTTGTTCTATGTCGGCGCGAAAGGTCTGTTGGGACTCCTTGGCGCACGTTCCGGCAACCGCCACCGAAGGCGAAGCGGTTTGGGGGGGGGGGGTTTCGGATCTTTGAAATGGTTTCGGGGTGAGGTTTTCACCTTTCCCTTTGTTTTTCACTTGTTAAATTTGGGGCTTTTGATGTTTATGAGCCCCGACTTGATGTTGGCAGTGCATTGAGCTCGCGGTGTGGGTTCACCTTCGTTTTGGTTTGTTGCCAACACCCGAGGTAAGGGTTTATTATTTCTGGTTGGTTTTGCCTGGCCTAAATTGGTTTATCTTTGTGTCTTAAGGTTCGTAGTGGTTGTCTTATAGTGCGTTGGAGGTTTCGGTATGATTTCGGGTTGCCGGAGTTTAGGCGACTCACCTGCGCAGGCATAAGTACGTATTTATATGTACGTGGGTTCCCCCGGCGTGCGTATATTTGTCCATGGTAGCGAATATACACACGTACGGGGCTAGTTGTCCCCATTACATATATAAAAAGTGCCTGTGCAGGTGATCAAAGACAGGCTTATGTGTATAAGCATATGTGTAAGGATCCTCTTGTGCACGCTCATGGCCATGCGAAGCGTGTGCATAGAGGCTAGGTGTCCTTATACGTATGTGAAATCACATATGCCTCATGGGGGAGCAGCTGTGGCAGCTTTAGTTAGAAATCGCCAAGAGTCGGAGTGGACGGATGGATCCACCTTGAGGTAGGGTCCCTCTCCTTGCCCTTTTAATTTAAGTAAAGTAATAGTGAGTTTAATATTGCACATAGCATTTTAATTATGCAAGTTTAGTTCCGATTAAATGCTTCTGTGCAAATCGTGTGAATTGCAGTAATAAGATAAAAGTGGTTGCTTGGTCACTAAACTAGCGATTTAATAATAAAACCCCTCTTTCGAGGTGCGTTGCCTTCAATCTAAAAATGTAGCAATAGAATTTCATGATTTCCTTCCTTACTGTTTGGATTCTTAACTTTGTTATGTGTTGAATGAGTTTTAAAGTAAATTATAAATATCTCTAAATGAATTGTTTGATGAAGTAATGACATGTTTTCTAATAAAACACCTCCAATGGAGGTGAGCTGCCTTCAAAATAAACGTGTAGTAGTAGTCTTCCTTTTTTTTTTGTGATTGCTTGCTTAAAAGTCTTATGACTCTTTATGCTTGACATTATACTTGATAAATGACATGCTTGTACTCATACCTTACTGGTTACCTCAAATGACGTTGCTTCTTGAGAAATAATAAACGAGCCATGACGCCTCCTAAGTTCATGGATTAACATGTAATTAGAACTTTTAGGGTAGGGTGTTTACCCTCTTCCCTTTACTTCAGCGCTTATGTCATGCCACGTCTTGTGTAGCTTGTCGCAACCTTCCGGTAATGCCTCTTTATTTATTATTGAAATGCTTGGGTGGTTCGCTCATGCCCTTTGTGGACATCGTTTATGGTAAAGCCCACCCTAGGTACTCGCCTTGCCTCTTGGCCACCCCTTTGGGTGTGCCTTGCCTAAATGCCCCTTTTTCCTTGTTCTTTAAGTTATAAATTTAATGTAATAGTTTGAATCGAACGTATTTCTTGAGAAAGTTTGTTAGCTTGTACCATTTAATGTCATTAATCACCTAACATAGAGGCATGTTGATGCCATATGCTTTTTCTTACCTTCTATTGCTCGTGCAAGTTCCAGAATGTTAAACAAGGATAATTAATTATGAGAATTGATTATAAAAAGTTGAGATCTGATTTGGATAATTAAATGTGAAGAATTAATTATGAAATGAGAACTGTGTCGATTGATTAATTAAGTGATAAATGAATGAGATTTCGGGTCCTAGACATGGCGTTCTAGATCGACTTAAAATCTGGGTTTGGACATGGCGTTCCACCCCAATGGTTATCCAAGCTTGTGATATAGGGTGTTAGACATGACGATCTACACCGAATGAGATTTTGGGTCCTAGACATGGCGTTCTATATCGACTTAAAATCTGGTTTTGGACATGGAGTTCCTCCCCAATGGTGCTTGACACCAAGTGAATGATAATAATGATTTATGAAAGGAACAAGAGATGTGATTAAAACCCGAGTGAAATGTGATCAAATAAAGAAGGATAAGAATGAGTGGATTTCCAGTGTGAGTTGAAATGATAAGTGAATAAATAGAGTAAGTGAGAAAAATGATAAAAAGTGTTTTTATGATTGAACCAAATTTAATTGTGTTGTTTTAAACAAGTTCTTATCCCGGCTATGGGCCGAAGCAGGTATTGCCGTCAGGTGTCCTTTTTGGAACCTGGACGGGCCTTTATTGTTGGTGTTGTGTCGTTATTGTTTGAAAATACCAGCACTTTGTTTAGTTATATTTCATGGTCTAGAGTGGGCTAGACCCCGGTGGTTCCAGCCTACTGAGATATATATCTCACACCCTACTCAGGCCGCCATTGCACTGGGGTACCCGAGTAGATTCCATTTGGTTGCAAGACCTTGTTGTTGCTGTTTCTTGTACTTGGAGTTAGTAAAAAAGAACCGAGTTGGGGCATGGGATGCTCATGGAGATCGCCTTCGGGGCTTGATAATTTTGTTCATTTACTTATGCATTGATGTGTAAGTATGTCGCGTGATTTAATGCTTCCATTGTATCATTAGCATTTCATGCATGCATCTCTTATATAAACTTCCGTTCGCCAATTTTATTCAAACCTTATAAATGAAAAATGTTTTCCGCTGCTTTCTTATTATTATTTACACTACTTCCGTTGCTGTTTTTTTTGGTCCCTTTGCTCCACTTTGATAAGAGGGTATAGTCTCCCCCCTGACTGACCTTACACCCTCGCCGCTAGTCGGCAACCTCTGGCGTAAGGGGAGACGCGCTTGAGGCCATGTCGCGGGCCGACTCAGGTGACCCGGGTGTCCGGTTTAGGGTCGACTTGAGTTGGTTCGTGACAAGTCCAGATGAAGGAGGAACACCACTTCCACGAACGCGACTAGTACATGTCACGATTGTCACCAATAATAGCACTTGTTCTATCGCCATGCCAATGGTAGCACCTGGGCTTCCACCAGGCCGCTTGTTGCCACTAGACGCCGCCACTCTCTGCTTCCTATCACCATCTTTTCTCACAAGGACCTCTCATCCTGCACCACCGAAGCCACCAATGAACCACCCTAGAAGGACACATGAATCCCAATTCTCCTCTGCTTGAGCTCCCTTGTCCACTACCACTGCTCAGGGTGTCGCACCATTTCTCCCTGGCCACCTTATTCCATGTATGAACCTTTCAAAGTGAAGGAGGACACATGAATAAGATTCCATGATTCAATCATAGAGGAATCATCTACTAAAGTTAGAGCTGACAAGGATGAATCCTCTAATGCGTCTTCCATTTCACCCCTACCATGCCACTGTTAGGCTAGTGGTAGTGCATGTTCTATCACATGACCAATGGTAGCATATGTTCTACCTCCAAACCAATGGTAGAATATATGATACTGCCATACCAACAATAGAATATTCCACCATTGAGCTAACAATAACATCTGTAGGAGTCACCATTGATCATCCTTCGTTCTCATTGAGAACCCCACCACTACCCCTAAAGTACGAGGTCGATCATGAAGAACTCCAGAAGCTCACTTTTGATATTGCTTTGTTGAAATATAGTAACATTCAAGGAAGAAGGAGCTGCGATGAATTAAAAATAATAATTTACAATGGTAGAACATGCTGCCACTGACCCAATGATATAACATCATCTATTATTGACTCAATAGTGACACGTGATCTATCATTGGGCCAATAGTGGATGATTCTACCATCACTAAGAATTACAGCTTAGCTCTAAAAATTGGAAACACCTGAGAATTAAGTAGATTCAATGATGAATATTTTTTGAAATATATATTTAACATCCTTGAATATTTGGAAAGATTAAAATGGTATAGATTAAGATGTTACCTCCCTCTATAAATAAAAGGTTTTTTACCAGAGAAAATCATCTGGGGGATCAAGGAGAGAACACTCGTTGCACTTGATGGACACTATGTTTTACTATTTTCTTTCTTTTTTGCTTTAATTATGACTTTTAGCCCATATATCTTCATTTTTTTCCTTTTAATGGAGGGTTATACCATTTCTATGGTTGGGTGAAGGGGAGGTGACCTGATATAACACAAGAGTCCTAGTTTTATCAAATTACTTTGTGTATTTTTATTTATTAAATGGTATTGAACTTATGATTTTAGAATTTTAATGGGATATGATGGTATTTTTATTTCAAATTTGAACATTTAAAATTAATTTGATTAATAAAACTATTCTCCTTCTTCTTAGATTTATATCACATCAATCGGGTGATCTAGGATTAGGTGGAGAAGTGTTTGTTGATTACTAAGCACATGGGGAAGGCACAGTGAACTGATTTGGGCACTTGGGACACTCAATTCTTGATTTTGAATTTCCTAGGTGATCCAGAGGAGACCCACTGTACCTTTCACACTTTGAAATAAGGATAATCCAACCAAGTAAATTGGGTGTATTATTCTCACTATCAAATCAATATTAATCAAGGGTAAAAAGGATAAACGGTTATTAATACATTAATTAAATAAATTAATAATAATAAAAGATTCAATTTCAAAAGGATCATGATATAATTATAGAAGAGAAGACAAGCCTAAACCTAATAACTATTCTCTAATCAGATCATCAAAAACCAAGTTCCCTGTTGCCTAGTCATTTAATTCATGTTCTTTAATTTACTTTCGCATTCATGAAATCTTCATTAAAAACACTACTCTTGTGAGATTAATTTTTTCACTACTAATACTACACCCTTAGGGGGAAATAATTAGATTTTTCTACACCCCATGATAGGTGTGTTTCAAAACATAGCACCATTTATAGGGAGTAAGTGTTAAATAAAACCCATAACTTGCATGACTGGGACCTCTAAGGAGGAATTAATTTCTCTAGACCCAGATATAAAGAGAACATTTCTATGCATGCTTAAGAGTCTTAATCTTGAAAACTATTTTGAACAAATAAAGTTATAATACCCAAGTGAAACATCCAATTTTCACTTAGATCCAGTAAAAATGGCCCTTAACCCACAACAAACCCTCAAGGAACTTTGTTCCCCACAATTTTCTAACTAGAATAATAAAATAACTATGCCTATGCAATAAAATGACTTTGAAATTAAATTCAATATGGTTCCTGTATTATCCAAGTTTCATGGCCCTATAGAAGAGGACTTGAATTGACACATTCAAAAATTTATCTATTTTTTTGAGATTCAAGACACGAGGAGTGGCTGAGGATCAAGTCAAGTGAAGGGAAATCCTCTTTTCACTTAAGGGAGATTCCAAAGAGTGGTTGTACAACCTACAACCTGAAGAGATCCATGACTATGATGATCTAAAAAGAAGCTTAATGTAAATATTCTTCACAGCCTTCCAAATCATTTTAATAAGTAAGGATATCTACACTATCAGACAATCTACTGGAGAAACCCTCTACGAATATTGGGAAGGATTCCAAAATTCAAAGCCTTCCAAATAATTTTAATAAGAAATTATATCTACACTATCAGACAATATACTGGAGAAACCCTCTACGAATATTGGGAAGGATTCCAAAACCTGTGTGAAATCCATCCTCACCAATTTATGGAAGGCCATATCTTCCTAGTATTATTATACCAAGGGCTTATAGATAATGAAAGAAACCTTCTAGATGAATCATAAAAAGGATATCTAATTGATAAGTCACCCATGGAATCTAGGATCCTAATCAAGAATATTGCACATAATTCCCAACAAATTGGAACACGAGGTATAAGCACTAGAGGCATTAATGAGGTAAAAGATTATGAATTGTCATAATTGATTGAAACTAATATGGAAGAATTAAAAATTCTTTAAATATAGATGACAGTGAAATAAGTAAATGAACAACATTCCCCACCTTAGGTATGTGGTTTATGTTCATCACCCCATCACTTCACTGATCAGTGTACTGAGGCACAAGGTATTGAAATCTGTGCAGCTGCATTCCAACCAAGAGAGTTTCAAAATAATCAACCATAGAGATAAGGGAAATCCCAAAAAGTATATAGAGGTTAAAAAATCTATATTACACCCCCTTTAAAATAGTAATTCTAGAATACACCCCCTTTCCAACAACCATACAAGAAGCAATACCAACAACAATAAACACCACCTTTTCAAAAAAATCGTATGGAAAAACCTCATATAGTGCACCACTAGTTGAATGAAGGAAAGGAAAATATATGGAGGATTAAAATAATATAGTAAAGTATTTGTCAAATAAATTTTAGAATCTCATGGACATGCTATACACAAACTTAGTAAAACTACCATCTCAGACAATCCCAAACCCAAATGAAAGTGCAAGAATGATCATCACAATGTACGGCAAGGATATCCAGCCACCAGAACCCAAGGAATATCAAGTTTCACTAGAATAAGGTGAGTCTAATTTTTTTTTAAATTTTTGATAGATTCTAGAAGAAAAAATCACCCCACCTAGACAAGAAGACAAGAAGATAAAGGAAGAACCCAAGATAAGATTTAAAAAGGAAATAATAGAAACTCCATTACAAAAAAAAAACAAAGGGAGAAGAAAGTCACCCCTTACATTACCTTCAAGATTTATAAAATCCAAGAAAATTGAGGAATAATAACTCCAAAAATATATTTAAGAGACATTCCAAAATGTTGAAATTAATATACCTCTCCTGGAATCCATTAGAAAAATTCCTAAATATTCCAAATTATTCAAAGATATTTGCACCAAGAGAAATTTTCTGGATGATAATGAAAGAATCAACCTAGGGAGAAGTGTTTCATCCATGATCACTCCACCATTACCAAAAAAATGTCAAGATCCAGGGACATTCTCTATTCCATGCACCATTGGTTATTTAAATTTTTTTTATGCCTTGTGTGAAATTGGTGCTTCCATTAATGTCATGTATAACTCTATATATTCATATTTGAAAATAGGTAATCTGAGGCCTACAATATTTTTTGTCCAACTTTCCAATAGATCCACTATCCTTCCAGCTGGAGTTTTGGAGGATATGCTAGTAGGAGTTGAAAGACTAGTTTTTCTAGCAGGCTTTTATGTGCTCACCATGGAGGAAGATAAATCACTAGGGAATTCACCCATTATTTTAGGAATACAATTCCTAAAGATAACCAAAATAGTCATTAATGTACATAAAGGAACCCTCACTATGGATCTAAGAGACATTAAGGTGTACTTCAATGTTCTTGACTCTAAGAGGAACCCTTAAAACAATCATCCGATCTTTGTAATTATCCATGAAGAAGGTATTAATACTATTAAATACTCAGGTATTCTTATAGAATTTATAGACTTAGGAGATACAATTCCTAATGAAAACACCAAGGAATAAGTGAGTACTAAAAAATCTGAAAATTTTATTTTTAATGATCAAGAATAAATAACATTTTAATTATTTGATAATTTGTTTAAAGAAACTGAGATGATAACCTTTGCTGTAGAAATTCAATATTTTAAAGTAAGAAATTTAAATTCAATCTCATCTTTAGAACAACCCCCAAATATATAACTAAAACCTCACCCATGTGACTTAAAATATGTGTATCTTATGGAAGGAGAAAAATTGACAGTGATTATAGCTAACCACCTATCCTAAGACCAAGATAAAATTTTAATCGACCTTTTAAAGAGAAACATTCAAGCCATATGATGGAGCCTTGGAGACATCCCTAGAATAAACCCCAAGGTTTGTTCCCATATAATTTTACTAGAGGTATATTCTAGAACTATTAGGAAACCTCAAAGGCGACTTAACCCAACCATCATGGAAATTGTTAAAAAAGAGATTGAAAAAAATTTGGCAGCTAACATAATATACCCAATTTATGACTCATAATGGATCAACCCCATCCATTTGGTTCCAAAGAAAATTGGTATAAAAATAGTGAAAAATAATAATAATTAATTGATTCCAATGAGAGTCCAAAATAGTTGGAGGGTGTGCATTGACTACAGAAAGCTGAACCAAGTCACCCGTAAAGACCACTTCCCTATCACGTTCATAAACCAAATGCTAGAAAGGTTGGAAAGCATGACACATTACTATTTCTTAGATGGATTCTATGGTTACTTTTAAGTACATATATCCCTAGAATATCAAGTGAAAACAACATTCACCTGCCATTTTGTGACATTTTCCTACAGGATAATTCCTTTCAGATTATGTAATGGTCCAGGTACATCGCAATGGTGTATGGTAATTATTTTCTTAGATCACATGGAGGACTACCTGAAGATATTTTTGGACGACTTTACAATTTTTGGAAACTCCTTTGATCATTTCTTAAGAAATCTAGAAAAAGTTTTAAAAACCTATATAGAGAAAAATCTTGTTTTGAACTTTGAGTAATGTGACTTTATGGTTGAAAAAGGGATAGTGTTGAGTCATATCATTTCACAATAATGGATTGAGGTGGATAAGTCTAAAGTTTAAGTAATCAATTATTTTCTACATCCCACTTATGTGAGACATATTAGGTCATTTTTGGGCCATGTGGGTCTTATAGAAGATTCATCAAGGACTTTAGTAAGATTTATCTTCCCCTTTCAAGTTTTCTTTTAAAAGAAGATGAATTTGTTTTAAATGATAATTGTAGGGAGGAATTTGAAAATCTGAAGAAAAATTTGATTACCCCAAAAATTATGCAACCCCTAGATTGGGAGTACCCATTTGAGTTTCTATCTGATGCATCAAACCAAACTATAGGATTATTCCTCTCCCAAATAATTGAAGTAAGACCACAAGTCATAACATATTCCTCAAGAACCTTGGATGAAAATCCACTCAATTACACAACTATAGAAAAATAATTCCTTGAATTTGTATTTTAATTAGATAAATTTAGATCTTATTTTCTGGGAACTATAGTGGTTTTTTTGATCATGAAACACTTAGGTACTTGATGAAAAAGTAATTCCAAACCAAGGCTAGTGAGATGGATAATACTCTTGTAAGAGTTCCACCTAGAGATCAAGGATAAGAAGGGAGTTGAAAACCATGTGGCAGATCACCTTAATAGACTCCCAAACACCACTGAAACATAAATTATAGAACTGATCCCTCTCAATGATCACATACCTGGAGAGAAACTCTACACAGTGGTAGGTTAAGTACTATGGTATTCTGATTTAGTGAACTATTTTCCACCTCTCAGGTACCCTCTCACCTTAACTATCATCAAAAGAACAAAGTTAAGGATGAATCCAAATTCTATATTCAAGAATATCAATTTCTTATGTAAATTTATAATGATCAAGTCATAAAAAGGTTCTTACCAACAAGTCAAATATGATATTTATTTGAGTTTTATCATACATTTTCTTGTGGAGGCCACTTTGGGCCTCAAATAACAACTATAAAAGTGTTGGAATTTGGAATTTGTTGCAAAAAATTATTTAAATATTCTCATTAATATTATAAAAAATGTGATAAATATCAATATTATGGAAATATTTCAAAAATATAGAAGTTTAATCAAAATCCAATAATTTTCTATGAAATATTTGAAGCTTGCGGAATTGATTTTATGGAATATTTTCCCATGTATTTTAGAGATTCTTACATTTTACTTATAGATTATGTATCTATATGGATGGAAGATAAAGAAACCAAGAATAATGATGCCAAATTTGTATGTTTTTTTAGGACTAATATATTTTGTAGGTTTGGAGTTCCAAGGGACATCATCAGTGACCAAAAAACTCATTTTTGCAATTGAAATATGGAGGCTATGATTAAAAAGTATGGGATGCACCCTAAGACATCTGTATGTTACCATCCCTAGAAAAATGGACAAGCTGAAGTATCCAAACAGGATATTAAAGGTATTTTGTAGAAAATGGTTAAACCAAACTAGAAGGATTATAGATAAAGTCTTTAAGACACCTTATGAGTATACCAAACAACATATAAAACACATATAAGTATGATACCCTACCAGATGGTTTATGGAAAGAGTTGTCATATACTAGAAGAGTTGGAGGAACAAGACTATTGTTATGTAAAATAGAAGAATTTGGATTTGTTGAGTGCTAGGAAAGATAGAAATATCCAGTTATAAGAACCAGAGGAAATTAGAAGAGAATATTTTGAAAATTAAAGAATTTACAAGGAGAGAACCAGAGTGGAACATGAAAAACTGATATAGAAAAATACCTTCCAACCTAGAGACCAAGTCCTACTCTACAATTCCAGACTAAAGTTAATATTAGTTAATCTTTGTTCTAGGTGGGAAGTTCCATTTATATTTACTAATTTATATCCCTTTGGTGCTATCTAGATAAAGATAAAATAATAAGGAAACCCATTCACTATCAATAGGAAGAGGATGAAAAAGTTCCATGGGAATTGTAACACCCAGACCCCTCTAGACCGTAGCCAGTGCATTAATTGTTATATTAGAATGGTTAAAAGGAATTAAATCCCTAAGTAATGATCAGTTTAGTAGTCTTGAATAAACTAGATACATATATGTAACTCAAATTGCATTGGAAAAGGTTACAAAATACAATACATAACAAAAAACTAAAAACCGTATCCACATAACTCAATAAATAGTCTCCTCTTTATAACCTGTTGAAGGTAAAAAAATGAAAGGGGTGAGCTCAAATTCTTAGTAAGGGTTAAAAATAGTGGAATCATGAATTCAATAATAATTAAACAATTTTACGTAATCAATATGACATAGTGAATAAATGAAAAATTCATGCCATTTACAAACTGAGAATGAAAATGCATACATAGATTTTGTCATAGTGAAAACCTCATGGTTAGTAATAATTGATAATGATTAAAGAGAATGATTATTAATTTTATGTCATGTATCTGGAACATGATAACATAATACTATTAAAATGGTTTAGTTATGTGGGTAGAAACCCGTCAAATTTTTGGAAACAAACTTGAAGGGTTTGTCGCCAACTGATTTATCTCATGAGACCTATCGATGCATCGAGGGGATGTATCAGGACCCAACTTAAACTACAAGTCCAAATCATTATTTATACATAGATTTAATATAAGTACAATCTACCTTATCAATGTTCGTATAGAGTAGAGAATACAGATTCATCAATATTTCCACAGTTAAAATAACTTTCCAAATAAATACTATATGTAAAAGGGAATACGAATTAAGACAATAATAATATCCTTGAAACCATAAAATGGATATATAATATATTTACAATTTCAAATAAAAAATTATCTAAAATGGGCAGTGGATATACCACATAAGAAATATTAGGTGCATAATACCAAGTAAGTGACAATGAAATGAAATTTGAGACAAAATCCCTTACCCTGTTGTAATCAATTGAGTCATATGAAAAGAAACTAATTACCACCAAATGATTCACAAAATAACATAAATATAAATATAATCCTGATAATATATATCAAAATTCAGTACAAAATACATAAAATACAATAAATAAGTGGCGAACAATGGAAATCTCACATAAAGGAAAGTGAGATGAGAAACCCCATAAATTATACTCGAGTGTGTTCTTCGTTTGTTTTAATGACATGAATAATAAAATATAACTTCATTAATTAATAATTAAAGAACCTCTTATACATTTAATTGATTTAGTATAACCTTATTATTTTCATTCATGGCCCTTTTTATGGGTTTAATAGGATCAATTTTATTGTTTTGGAAGAATTTTCTTCCTTGGGTTTCATGATCCGTTTACTTGTATTCATGAATGGAAGTTCATTTGAAATGTAGTTAAACATCCAGAATGGTTAATATATATTATTAATGAAATTACAGAGATATAAATTATCTTATAATGATTTTGGGTTATATACCATGATGATGATTCATTAGTTAAAATTTAATTACAAATGTTTGGATTAACTTGGCGGTTTTGTTCATAATAAACTTGTTTTGTATTATTATTTTATATTATGAGTGTGTAAGGATTACATAACATTAATGAAATGAAATAAATATATTATAATCTAGTTCAAACTTAAAAATGGTTTCATTACCAGAATTGAACATGGTAATAAAAATTAAGAACCTGACATTTTTGAATGTGATAAATTAACACATCTCGGACGATGTTTTCATTTTTAGTATAAGAGAAGGGGGAAAGAGAGATTATGATGAAATATTCCATTAGAATAATATAATTTAAGTACATGTAAGGTAATATAATTATCATAGTATTTGGATGAGGGTATATGAGTAAAGAAGTATAAAAAAAGGAACTCAAAATAGAAGAAAAATTGAGAAATCTCTCACGAAAATTCGGCAGCCTAACGACGTCACTTAAATTTTCATAAAATAGTTTGATGAGAGAAAGGGGGTATCTAATAACTATTAAATAATATAGAAATAAAAAGGAATATGTAATGAAATATCTCAACATAATCCAATTGAAAATAAAATAGAGAACTTAAAATGAAAGTTTTAAGAAAAGAGAAGGGTGGTAGATTTTCTTACCTTGTAGAGTAACTCCCAAAATTTGATGGTTGGGACCTTGGGGGTTTGAGGAAACCTTGGGAGGAATCCTAGGGAGGTAATAATGCCATATATTTGAGGATAATGAGTTTTAAATGAATGAAAATTAAGGGGGGAGTGAGTATTTATAGTAAATGAGAGGGAGTTTTTTATTAATTAAAAGGGACACCTCATTAGTGGTTTTTGCAAAATCATGGGCTTGCCCATGGTATTTTACCATATTTTTAGCCACTTGGGACACCTCATGTCATATGTTACTATAAAAAATTCGACCATACTTTTATATTTAATTATTAAATCAATATGATGTCATTAAACTACCAAAAACTTAAAATTGTATTTTTACTATCCACGAAAAATTCAAGTATTTTAGAAAAATCTCAAAAATTCACCCTAACCATTTTTCAACGTGTAGAATTCAAAAATGAACTCCATTTTTTAAAAATAATTTTCTATGTATTTTCTAATTTAATTTTTAAATAAAATCATAATTAATTTTAAAAATAACAATTTTAAAGGTATAATTAGTTTTATATCACATTGAAAAATTAATTAAGATATCATTATCTTATTAGCTTAATAAAATAAAATATTGTCATTATTTACTATTCATAAGTGTCATATTACTATTTATAAGGGTATGTTACTATTCATAAAAAAATTAAGTTGGTTATATCAGACTCCAAATGAATTACTAGTCAGAACTCTAGATGACCATTTTTCGAAATTAAAAACATAGAAGTGGAAAAATTTATGTTTAATGGATAAGTTATGACTATATCCTAAATAACCAAGTGTTGTTTTAAAGGAACACAATGCTTTATGAAATATATCCTATGAATAGAATATATTTAAGAGAAGAATACCATAAAATGTTTGGGGTGTTAAATTATTCCCTCCTTCAGAAATTTCATCCTCAAAATTTTATGTATAAAGCCCACCAAAAATATGTGGGTGGTTCTTCTTCATAACATCCTTAGGTTCCCATGTTGTTTCCTACATATTTTGGTTTCTCCAAAGAACCTTTACTAGACAAGTTTTCAAATTTCTCAACACCTGCTCCCTTATGTCAAGAATCCCGATAGACTCTTCATAGTATGAAAAATCATGTTCTAGTTATATTTCTTCATAGGTGAGTACATGCATTGGGTATGACATGTATTTCTTAAACAATGGCACATGGAACACATTATGAAATTTGGAGAGACTTGGCGGCATTTCTAAACGGTAAGCTACAACTCTGATTCTTTCCAAAATTTCAAATGGTCCTATGTACCTGGGGCTCAGTTTACCTTTCTTACTAAACCTTAAGACACCCTTCAATGGAGATACTTTCAGAAAGACATGATCTCCCACTTGGAATTCCAAATACTCTCTCCGGTTTTTAGCATAAATATTCTGTCTACTTTGGGCTACTTTAATATAGGCTTGGATAGTCTTCACCTTTTTTGTGGTCTCTTCAATAAGTTCTGTTCCTATAAGTTTCCTCTCACCAACTTCATCCTAACAAGTTGGAGTTCGAGATATCTTTCCATATAATGATTCATATGGAGCCATTTGAATACTATAATAGAAACTATTGTTGTAGGAAAATTACACCAAAGGAAAGTATTGATCCCACATACCTTGAAAGTCAAGAGATCATGATCTCAGCATGTCTTCCAGAGTTTGAATAGTCCTTTCAGACTATCCGTCGGTTTGGGAGTGATAAGTAGTACTCATACGAAGCTCATTATTCAAAGCTTTTTAAAGAATTTTCCAGAATTTTGATGTAAAATAGGGATCATGATCAGAAACAATTGATAATGGTACACCATGAAGTCTTAAAAATTTATTAATATATAGTCTTGCTAAAGATTCAAGTGTAAAATCCTCCCTTATAGTAAGAAAATGTACTGATTTCATAAGACAGTCAACAATGACCCATATCGCATCATTCTTCCTTAGAGTCTTTGGTAGTCCTATGACAAAGTCCATTGTAATATCATACCATTTCCACATAGGAATGGGAAGGGGTTGGATGAATCCTCCAGGATGTTGTCTTCCATCCTTCACCTGTTGAAAAACCAAACATCTCGACACATAATCAACAGTCTCCCTCTTCATGTTTTCCCACCAAAAATGTTCCTTCAAATCCCTATACATGTTAGTGATACTAGGGTGTATAATGAAATTGGAGCTATGAGCACCATCCAAAAATTCCCTTTTTAGATCAGGTATATCGGGAACACAATGCCTCCTCCCAAATTTCAAAATTCCATATTCATATATGAAGTCAATCAATCTTCCATCATTCATAGCTTTAATTTTCTTTTGAAACTTCTCATCATTAATATAAGAACTTTTTATCCTTTCTAGTAAATAAGGTTTGGAAAACATTTGAAAAAGTATCGATGTTTCACCTTCAATGATTATTCTCATATCCATCTTTACTAGACCCATGAACATAGGATCCCTATCAACTCTCATCTTGTTCATAACTCCATGATCATTTCTAGACAAAGAATCTTCCACCTTATTTGCCTTCCTCGGGCAGTAGTGTATAGTGCAGTCATAATCCTTGAGTAGTTCAAGCCATCGTCTTTGCCTCATGTTGAGTTCTCTCCGTGAGAAAATATACTTCAAACTCTTGTGATCGGTATATATATCACATTTTCACCATAGAGATAGTGTCTCCATATCTTCAAAGAAAATATTACAGTTTCCAACTCAAGATCATGAATTGGATAGTTTTGTTAATGAATTTTTAGCTACCTAGATGTATAGGCAATCACTCTATCATTCTGCATAAGGACACAACCAAGTCCTTTCTTTGATACATCGCTAAAGGTCACAAATCCATCATTCCTGGATGGTAGAGTCAATATTGTATCATTCACTAGCCTTCTCTTCAATTATTCAAAACATTCTTCACATTCCTTTTTCCATACGAACTTAACCCCTTTTCATGTGAGCTTGGTCATTGGGTTGGCTAAACAGGTGAAGTTCTGAATGAAACACTGATAATAACATGATAAACCAATAAAACAAAACTACGTACCTTAGTTATGTTCATTGGAGTAGGCCATTCTTTCCCAAACTTTGTCTTTTCATGATCTATAAATATTACATCCTTAGAGACAATGTGGCCCAAAAAAGAAACCGATTGGAGCCAAAAATCACACTTGCTAAAATTTCCATATAATTAATTTCTTCTAAGAGTCTTCAAAATAATGCGCAAGTGATTTTAATGATCTTCATATATTTTAGAGTATACCAGGATATCATCAATAAACACTACTACAAAGTCATCAAGATATTCCTTGAAAACTCTATTCATCAGATCCATGAAAATAGATGGTGCATTAGTCAGTCCAAAATCCATTACTGTAAACTTGTAATACCCATACCTGGTTTGAAATGATGATTTTGGAATGTCTTCCTTCCTCACAAGAAACTGATGATATTCAGATCAAAGATAAATCTTTGAAAAATATTATGCTCCATGAATTTGATCAAATAAATAATCAATTCGTGGGAGAGGATACTTATTATTTATTATAATATCATTGATTTCCATGTAATCAATGCACAACCTCATAGACCCATCTTTCTTCTTAACGAAAAGAACAGAGAATCCCCATGGAGAAACAGTAGGGCGAATAAATCTTTTATCACTCAATTCCTCTAGTTGTTTATTTAGCTCCACTAACTCCACAATGGACATTCTATAAGGGGTCTTTGATATGGGCCTTGAACTAGGAATTAAGTCAATGGAAAACCCAATTTTCCGTTTTGGAGGATGTCCAGGTAAATCCTCTGGAAAGACATCAACATATTATTTTACTACATAAACATCTTCAATTTGAATATTTATTTCCTCACCCATAGATATTGGGTTCTCTTCCTCTCCAATAATTGAATTTATTAGAGCTACTGGGGGTGGATCTAGATGAGAATCTATTTTTGAGGTTTCTGCTCTAAAAATTAGGGATTCTACACCATTTTCAAATATTGTAACTTCCTTCTTGTTGCAATAAATCTTCACATCATAGTTTGATAGCCAATTTATACCAATAATTATATCAAAGTCAGTCATTAGTATGATGATAAGGTTAGAAAATAAAGTGCATTTATATTTCATGAGGGGGACTAATTGACATTCCTTTGTTACAATGATACATCCCTTAAAAGTTTTTAATAACTACTCCTTTATTAAATTAAATTGGACATGTCTAATTTTCTTGGAAAACTAGGAAGATATAAATGAATGCAATGATCCAAAATCAAATAAAGTGTTGGATAAGTTTGAGTAAACAATTAAAGTACCTACCACTACATCATTAGAAACTTCAACCTCTATGGTTGTAATCACATATGCTTTCCCTTGATCTCATGGCCTTTTCTAAGGCAAATTTCCTTAGTTCTTAGGATACTCATTTTCATAGTGTCCCATATCTCTAAAATTGTAGCATTGAACATCATAAAATTTCTTATTCACCTTGAATTCATTTGATCGATGACCATTTTCTCTACACTTATAGTAGACTCTCATGCCTTTCAAGCATTTCCCAAGATTATTCTTTCCTCAGTTCTTGCATAATGGGAATTTCTTCATTCCCTTGTTCTTATTTAACACTTCACCTTTTCTTTGGTTATCAGAGTACCACTTCTTATCTTGGTTTCCCTTTAAGAAACATGTTCTAGAAAATTCCTTCTCTATTTTGATGGCACTTGATACAATTTCATCATATGATGAAAATGTTTGAGAAGCCAATTCCCATTGAAGACTTGGCTTAAGACCTTCAAATAAATGATCAATCTTGTCTTTTGAGTCTTGTACATAATATATGGAATACCTGGATAGTCTTATGAAGGTAGCCTCATACTCTGCAACAATTTATTCTTCCCTTTTCTTTAAGCTAAGGAATTTCCTCTTCATTTTGGTTCGTTGCTCACGAGGGAAATATTTTTAAAGAATATTTTCTTAAAAGTCATCCATTCCATATCTTCTATTTCTTCTTCCTCAGTGGTATTATGGATCAAGGACCACCATTGATCAGTGTCACCATTGAGATAATATACTTATATCACTACCTTTTAATTTTCATTACAACTTAATTTCATGAATATATTTTCAAGGGACTTGATCCACTACTCAGCAACAACTGGATTAGTAGTACCACTAAAATATGGGGGCTTCTGCCGTATGAAACGATCCAACATAGTTGTGGCATGGTTATTCATCACAACCTGAGTAAGTTGTCCCAATATGGTCATGATCCGATCTTCTCTAACATTGAATGTGTTGACTTTCTCAATGGGGAGATCCCTACATTTCCCATGAGTATTGATTCCCCTTATTCCATTATGTTCCATTTCTAAATAATGACATAAACTAGATTAGGTTACGAATCTAAAAAAAATCACATAACATAGACTAAAATTCTATGCATAGCTAAACTCATAAACATGGTTTCTATGAGGAAAAATTTACATTAAAATACTTCATAATGGCTTGTAAAGAAAATGTGAATTATCCTAAGAATATCCCCCAGGAGTGTCAATACCAAGAGTGCATCAAGGCCCATTATCGTGTACTAGGATACCCTGAGTCAAGCCCGAAACTCCTTGTCGGAGTTTTCACTCCTAGGTACATCTGTGCTAGAGCCGCCTCTACCTGTTTGTATCCAGGAAGGGATGTATTTTCTAGAAAGATCCACATAATCTATTCCTTACCAAAATTCCAGGATTCTCTTGTATTTTTATCCTCAAATACTACCTTAGGGTTTAGTTCCCTAATCCACAATTTCTAATATAGTTTCCAAGTTTGCTACTAAACTTCCTATGATACCAAATATAACACCCCGACCCCTTTAGACCGGAGCCGGTAAATTAATTGTTATATTGGAATGGTTAGAAGGAATGAAATACTGAAGGAATCATTAGTTTATTAGTCTTGAAGAAACTAGATACATAGATGTAACTCAAATTACATTGTAAAAGGTTATAAAATACAATACATAACAAAAAACTAAAAACTGCATCCACAGAACTCAATAAATACCCTCCTCTTCATAACCTATTGAAGGTAAAAAAATGAAAGGGGTGATATCAAATTCTTATTAAGGGTTAAAAATAGAGGAATAATGAATTCAATAATAAGTAAACAATTTGACGTAATCAATATGGCATAATGAATAAATGAAAAACTCACACCATTTACAAATTGAGAATGAAACTGCATCCATAGATTTTGTCATAGTGAAAACCTCATGGATAGTAATAACTGATAACGAATAAAGAGAATGATTATTAATTGGATTTCATGTATCTGGAACATGATACCATAATACCGTTAAAACGGTTTATTTCTATGGGTAGAAACCCATCTGATTTTTGGAAACTAACTTGAAGAGTTTATCGCCAACTGATTTGTCTCATGAGACCTATCGATACATCAAGGGGATATAGTGGTCCCCACCCATCACTAAAAGTCCAAATAATTCTTTATACATAGATTTAATACAAGTACAATCTTCCTTCTCAAAATCCGTATAGAGTAGATAATACAGATTCATCAATATTTCCATAGTCAAAATAACTTTCCAAATAAATACCGTATGTAAAAGGGTATACATCTTAAGAAAATACTCATATCCATGAAACCATAATATTTATATATAATATATTTACAATTTAAAATGAAAAATTATCTTAAATGGGAAGTGGATACACCACATAAGAAATATTAGGTGCACAATACCAAGTAACTGATAATGAAATGGAATTTGAGACAAAATCCCTTACCCTGTTGTAATTAATCGAGTCATATGACCAAAAACTAATTACCACAAAATGAGTCACAAAATAACATGAATATAAAGAGAATCATGATAAAATATATCAAAATTCAGTACACAATGCACCATATACAATAAATAAGTGGTGAAGAATGGAAATCTCACGAAAATGAAAGTGAGATGAGAAACCCCTTACCTTATGCTCGAGTGCGTTCTTTATTTTTTTTAATTACATGAATAATAAAATTTAGATTCATTAATTAATAATTCCAGAACATCATATACATGTAATTTATTTATTATAACCTTATTAGGTTTATTCATGGCCCTTTTTATGGGTTTAAGAGGATCAATTTTATTGTTTTGGAGGCAGTTTATTCCTTGGTTTTCATGATCCATTTACTTGTATTCATGAATGGAAATTCATTTGAAATGTAGTTAAACATCCAGAATTGTTAATATATCTTATTAATGAAATTACAGAGATATAAATGATCTTATAATGATTTTGGATTAACTTGGTGGTTTTGTTCATAATGAACTTGTTTTGTATTATTATTTTATATTATGAGTGTGTAAGGATTCAAGAACATTAATGAAATTAAATACATATATTATGATCTGGTTCAACCATAAAAATGGTTTTATGACCATAATTGACCATGGTAATGAAAATTGAGAACTCGTCGTCCTTGAATGGGATAAATTAACACATCTCGAACAATGTTTTCATTTTTAGTATAAGAGGAGGGGGAAAGAGAGATGATGATGAAATATTCCATTAGAATAATATAATTCTAGTTCATGTAAGGTACTGTAATTATCATAGTATTTGGATTAGGGGAGATGAGTAAAGAAGTATAAAAGAAAGAAACTCAAAATAGAAGAAAAATTGAGAAATCTCTTACGAAAATTCGGCAGCCTAACGACACCACTTAAAATTTCATAAAATTGTTTGATGAGAGAATGGGGGTATCTAATCACTATTAAATAATATAGAAAGAAAGGGGAATATGGAATGATATATCCCAACATAATTCAATTGAAAATAAAATAGAAAACATAAAATGAAAGCTTTAAGAAAAGAGAAGGGTGGTAGATTCTCTTACCTTGTAGAGTAACTCCCAACACTTGAAGGTTGGGACCTTGGGGGTTTGAGTACACCTTGGGAGGACTCCTATGGAGGTAATAATAACAGATATTATAGGATAATGAGTTTGGGATGAAAGAAAATGAAGGGGGAGTGGGTATTTATAGTAAATTAGAGGGAGTTTTTTATTAATTAAAAGAGACACCTCATTAGTGGTTTTTGCAAAACCATGGGCTTGCCCATGGTTTTATCCACTTGAGACACCTCATATCATATGTTAATGTAAAAAATCTGACCATTTTTTTATATATAATTATTACATCATTATGATTTCATTAAACTACCAAAAACTTAAAACTGCATTTTTACTATTCACGAAAAATTCATGTATTTTAGAAAAATCCAAAAAATTCACCCTAAGAATTTTTTAATGTGTAGAATTAAAAAATGAAATCCATTTTTTGAAAATAATTTTATAAGTATTTTTAATTTAATTTTTAAATAAAATCATAATTAATTCTAAAAATAACAATTTTAAAGGTATAATTAGTTTTATATCACATTGAAAAATTAATTAAGATCTTGTTATCTTATTACCTTAAGAAAATAAAATATTATCATTATTTACTATTCATAAGGGTCATATTACTATTCATATTACTATTCATAAGGGTGTGTTACTATTCATAAAAAAATCAAGCTGGTTCTATCAGACTCAAAATAACTTTCTGGTTATAAATCTAGATGACTGTTTTTGAAATTCAAAACATCAAAGTGGAAAAATTTATGTTTAATGGCTAAGTTATGACTATCTCTTAAATAAACAAGTGTTGTTTTAAAGGAACATATTGCTTTATGAAATAGAGGCTATGAATATAATATATTTAAGAGAAGCATACCATAAAATGTTTGGGGTGTTATAGGAATATACCTCAAGAACTAGTAGAGGAGTTCATAATTCTCCAACCCTTATATTAATTTATTCCCATGAGGTTAGGTCAAGCCAACGACATTAACCAAAGGTGATTCTGGGAGGAAACCCTAGTTTTACTATTTTCTTATGATTTAGGATTTGGTCACCTCTTCCCTTCAACCCTTGAGATTTAATGGAATGAATCTTACACTAGTATGAGTTGTTTTACAGGACCACTATGAGGGAAGTCAACATGTTTCCCCATGAACAAATAAGTATAGAAAAATATTCATGGGAAAGGTAGTTCACTTTTATGATTATCTTTTAAACTCCATTTTCTTTTTAAAAAAATGTTTTGAACTTTAAAATAGAAATTTCATGCCTATACTTGAATTAATTCTTTACTTGAATTATTTAAGAGACATAATTTTCTTAGGAATCTTGTGATTACATGTTTTATATTTCAATGTTAATGAAATTTATTGATTAAAATGAGAATTTAATGATTGAAGTGAAGCATGGATATTAAAATGACGACTCATAATTTTATGGAATTAATATATTAATGTAAATGAAATTTACTTAACATTTTTCGTTCTTTGATTTCTAAAATTCATGTGAATTTATTTGTTATTATTATTTATGATAGTGTTTTTTCCAAATCAAATGTTCCATTCTCGCGAGGATTTCTGGACCAAGTACTTACTATTTATTCTTGAGCATATTTTTTGAGTGATATTGGGACATGTCACCTACTAAAATGTGCATTTGAAATTTTCAAAGGTATGAATATGAAAAAAAACATTTATAATGATTGAGGCATATCTTAAAAATCCCTTTCCTTAAATACCACCTCAACATCAGTCCTTGTGTATCCCATAGAGATCATGAATGCCCTTTTTAGGAATGATCCATGTTTCAATCCATTTTTATCCATTTCTACCATCCTCTTAGTATTTTCATGATATTTTAAAGTTAAAGTATAGAGGTTGGAAAATTCATGGTAAAAGGGATGAAATAAATTGTTAGGAAAAAGTATGGAGTGCTAATTGTGGGTGTTGAGAAAAGTTTTTGATTTATTCACTGTACTTTTTTTCCCTTCTTGAAAAAAATGAAAAAAGGAATGGGTTGTGACTTAAAAGAATAAAAAAAGACCATCACTAAACCAATGATTATTATCATATGTGGTTAGGTGGTAGATGTGAGGTTTATTCTATGTATAACCTTCTAAAAAGTTAAAAAATGGAAAAAAGAAACATTGAAAAAGAAAAATAAAAAGTATAAATGCATAGAAAATTTCAAGAAGGTGAAAAAATCATTCATTATGCCTTATTTTGATCATAACCTTATTCTGAGTTTTATAAATGGGAGTTGATACTTTAAAAGGTAGAATGTCATTACACTTTTATTTTTGATATTATGCACTGTACTTTAAGTGATAAATCTCTTCCTTGAGCCTTAATTTTTAAACATCAATTCCCACTAACCTTTAGCCTCAGATTCATTAGAGCCCTGATTGAAAATCCCTCATGATTTTATGTGTATTTTGTCTTTAAAAAGTGGAGAAATAGTTCCTTTACAATCCTAAGGATAAGGAGTATATTATCATGATATGATCATAACTCTATTTTCATTTGTATCATGAGTTATGAGAGAAAAAGATTCAAAAGAGACATAAATCATGACTTAACATGTTTAATAATAATGAATCAAGGAGATTAAATAGATGAAATAATAAGTTCCATAATTTTTAAAAGGGAAAAAGTAAAATACTTGAGTTGATTATTCCTTTGAAAGTTGAGAAATTGAAATGATATTACATGTGTATTTTTGAAAGTTTTATTTAAAATTGATAATATCATTATTTTATCACTTTGAAGATTTAAATAATGATAACATTGGTGCCCTCTGATTTTTAATGTTGAGATTATATGATTGAGTAAAATCATGGTTTAAGTGTGGGGGTATTTGACACACTGAAATTTCGAGCATAATTTTAAACATTTTTTAGAGGATGTTGAAGGATTTTAATAAATAACTCTCTTGAATTTCAAAATTTTTACTAAATTATAAGCAATTTCAAATTAGGGATTGAAATGTTTTAAAATGAATGAAATTGTTAAATAATTTAAAAGTTGGTAGTTTTTCTCTTACTCTTTAATTTTGGTTAGTGTTTTCTTATGTTTCTCATGGGTTTACCAAAAAAAATCAGGACAACTAGGCCAGACCTCAACCTAAGGGCCTACACGCCTCATAGGTATCCCATAAGGGGCCACCTATCCATGTAGGTCCAAGATAAGTCCATAAAATTAGATGAAGATCATGCATGGGGGGTTGGGACAATGAAGGGCCTTCGGGGGTCAAATCTGTGGGCATTTATAGCTGGGACAAATCCTGGATGTGCCAACTCAGGGTGGTGAAACCCATAGAGTGATGAGATGAGAGCCTCACCAGGATTGGGTGGTCTATAGTAGAGGTGGGGATCCTCTGGCCCTCGAATGAATTTACTGCCCCGATGATGCAACAGCTTGTTATTTAAACAAGTGAGGTGTTGTATACAACTTCTGATGTGGGACAACATGATACATGTTACTATTAATCATTTAAAGAAATGCCATCATACTAATCCAATATTTCTTGCCCAACCTTGGACACCTATCTCACTACTGGAAAAATACCCTATACCAATGGTTTGGAACCATTGGTATAGGCCTCCAAACCGTTGGTATAGCCTATACCAACGGTTTGGAGAACTGTTGTCTAGTAAGTCGTGGGGATAGGTCTATACCAACAGTTTTGGGAAAACCATTGGTATAGACCTATACCAATGGTTTTTAAAAATTTTGGTATAAGTAATATGAAAATATATATGAATGGTTCCATAAAACCATTGGTATATGTAATTTAAAAAACAATCATTTGGTTGGTTTTGATCCCAACACCTCCCGTTTGTGATTGAACGACCTAACCACTAACCTAACTTACTTTTGTGAACATAATTTTATAAATATATATATGTATTAACATAATTATTTTAAAATTTGATTTATTTAATGTCCCCTGTAAGAATATTCCATTAAAAATACATTTACCTATACCAATGGTTTTGAGAATCGTTGGTATTGGTTCTTTTATTTTGGGAAGGGGGGACCTATACCAACGGTTTGGCCAAAACTGTTGGGATAGGGTCTCTATAATGGACCTATACCAATGGTTTTACCAAAACCGTTGGTATAGGTCCAAATTAGTGAACTATACCAACGGTTTTCCCAAAACCGTTGTTATAGCTCCAAATTAGTGACCTATACCAATGGTTGTGGGAAAACCATTGGTATAGGTCCATATAAGTGACCTATACCAACAGTTTTGGCCAAACCATTGGTATAGGTCCAAATTAATGAACTATATCAATGGTTTTACCAAAACCATTGCTATAGATCATATTTCTAGTAGTGTCTCCACCAAGCTTTGCCACCTAGCATGCCCCTTGATAACTCAGGACACTGTTGCATCACCAGATAACACCATAAACACCACTTCTTGAGATCAAGCTTGAGCCAAAGGTCACCATCGAAGCCTGGGACCATCTTGGATCAAATCCTGGACCCTAGATGACCTCGGTGAGCACATTTCGAATATCCCTCTATCCATTTTGAAGGCCAAAGGATTGGAGGGTGATGATACTTCCACCACCATGGAAGACCCTTCCAAAGATTAAAGCTTGAACCTTGCTCACTTACACTAACAAAGAACACTAATTATTGACTCCTTCACCTTGAATGATACCCATGAAGACCATATCGAGTCCTCATCTAGCCACTATGAAGGCCAGGTGAAGGAGGAGCACTGCTTCCATGCACGCCTCTAGCACATGCCAACGTTGGAACTAATGACACCACTTGTTCTATTGTGAGGCCAATGGTAGAACCTGTACTACTACCAGGCCACCCACCACCACTGGACACCACCACTCTCCACTTCTATCCACCATATGTTCTCATTAGGACCTTTCATGCTACATTACCGAAGCCACTAGAGAACCACCATGGCAGGACACATGAACCCGAAATCTCTTCTACCCTAGCTCCCTTGTCCACTTCCACTGCTCAGGGTGCTACACTATTTCTCCTTGAATACCTTGTTCTGTGCATGACCCATGCATAGTGAATGAGTACACACAAAGAATATTCCATGTTTCCATGCATGGACGAAGCACCTACTAATGTTTGAACTGAGAAAGAGGAAGCCTCCACCACGGCTGCCGCTATGCCCCTACCATACCACCACTAGGCCAGGGGTAGCCTATGTGCTACTTACAGACCAATAGTATCATATTTTATACCTCTAGACCAATGGTATCACATGCCACCATTTAAATAATAGTATCATATAGAGGATCCACCACCGATCATCCTCCCTTCTCATTAGGAACCCCACTACCGCCCCTGAAGTCTGAGCTCGATCATAAAGAACTCCAAAAGCCCACTATTGATATTTACCTATTGACATACAGTACCATGAAGGGAAGAAGTAGCTGGGATGAATTAAAAAAATAATTACCAATGGTATCACATGCTTTCGTTGACCCAATGTCGTCACACCATCTACTGTTGACTCAATGGTGGCACATGATCTATCATTGGGAGAATGGTGGATGATGCTACCATCACTAATAATTATAAATCATCTTTAAAAATTACAAACAACTGAGAATTAATTAGATTCAATTATGAATATATTTTGAAAGATATATTCAGCATCCTCAAAGATTTTAAAATATTCAAATGAGAGATATTAAGAGGTTACCTATCTCTATAAATACAAGGGGGATGCGCTAGAGAAAATCATCGTGGGGACCAAGGAGAGAATACCTACTTCACCTTCTAGACACTTTTTTACTAATTTTCTTTCTTTTTGATTTCATAATGACTTCTAACTCAAATACATCCATTTTTTCATTTTAATGGAGGGATAAACCCTTTCTATAGTTGGACGAAGGGGAGGTGACCTGATGTAATGCCTGAGTCATAGTTTTATGAAATTCATTCATCCCTTTTTATTTTTTAAATTATTATCAACATATGATTTTATAATTTTAGTGGGATAAAATTTTATTTTTATTTAAAATCATAACATTCTAAATTGTTTTGATTAATAAAATTATTCCCCCTCTTATTGGATTTGGATCACACTGATTGGGTGATCTTTGATTAGATGGAGAAGTGTTTGGTGATTAATAATCATGCAAGGAATACATAGTGAATTGATTTAGAAACTTGGGACTCTCAATTCCTGATTTTGAATTTCCTAGGTGATTCATAGGAGATCCAATGTGCCTTTCATACTTTGGAAGAAGGATAATACAACCAAGGAAATTGGGTGGATTATTCTCACTATCAAATAAATATTAATCAATAGTGAAAAAGGATAAACAATTATTAATCCATTCTGTTGGTTGGAGTAGAATAATCAAGAGGGGGGGGGGGGGTGAATTGAGTATCTAGAAAAATTTATGATTAAAAGGTATTTCTAAAATGTTTCCCCAAAATATTCAATACATCCTATTTAATCAAAATAATATGGTTATAAAGGTTTGAATATTTGAATAACTTCTTTGGAGATTGATTAGTTCTCAGTAATATTAATATCAATGATTAATATTACTTTTGAAGCTATTATACTTAGGCAATACAATTATAACTTTTTTCCAAGATTAACTATCAAAGTAAGTTTAGTGATTTCTGAATTATCCAGTAGAGAATTAAAATAGAGAAAACTAAATTAAGCAGCACAACAGATATGAAACAAGTGGTTCAGTCTCAAGCCAAGACCTAATCCACTCCACTTGTTGATCACCTGCCACCAAGTAGTTTATAAAAGTAAACTTGATCCGCACCATAGATTGGGGTTAAACAATAGTACAAAGGACTGTCCAGGTTGCACAAGGACCTCTTCCACAGTTCTTCATGGGTACAAACTACCAGGCCACATAAAGACATCTTCCACACTTATCTGTGGGTATACACAAGAGTAAAAGAATGTTTGAGTAAGGATATCTTGTATCCTTCAGTTTAATGCAGGAGACAGAGCATGTTTCTATACAGATACACACTCTTCTCAGAAATTAATAAAATGATACACAACAGAGTAGTAATATTGAGATAGGTTTAGAAGTGCTTTGAGTGTTGATCTTTGCAGCTCTGGACTTATGAGATGAAGCAGATGCAGAAATTGAGTCCTTGTCTGGAAAATAGAGTGTCGTAAGTTAGAAAGATCCGGATTGTGTTCTTTATGATGTTTTGACAGTGTGAAGACTTTCTCGGGATTCCAGTATGCTTTGTGTGTTCTTCATTAGAGTTGAGATTCATGAGCCAATTCTCAAGAATGTATTCTGTTTTCTTTCTCACACCCACCAGCTTGTTCTTTGTATCGTGTTTTTACTACTATCTTTTCGCATATGTCCACACCCCTATTTGTTTCTGGGCCACATTACTCTTTTATCTTAGAGTGCATGTGTTGGGGCCGACAGGTTGCATGTATTCTGCACCTCGTACCTTGTACTGTCCAATGATATGTCTACAAGGAAACATTAATTATGACAGTGCATTAAAATCTTCAAATATGACAGTTAGAGATTAAATTGAAAGACGAAAAAATATATTAGGAAAAAGTGTCACAGTATGTCATGGAAACAGTGTCTCCTTCACATGGTGTGAAGATGTTCTTGGGATTCTAGAGTACTTTGAGTGTTATTCAGTAGATTCGAGTTTCATGAGACAATTCACTAGAATGTATTCTGTTGTCTCTCTCACTCCCACCAGCTTTTTCTTTGTATCGTTTTTTTCCTACAAGCTTTTCGCATATGTCCACACCCCTATTTGTTTCTGTGCTGCATTACTCTTTTATCTTAGAGTTCATGTGTTGGGGCCGATAGGTTGCATGTATTTTTCACCTTGTACCTCATCCTGTCTGATGATATGTCTACAAGGAAACATTAATTAAGTCAGTGCATTAAAATCTTCAAATATGACCGTTAGAGATTAAATTGAAAGACGACAAAATATATTAGGAAACAGTGCCACAATATGTCATGGAAACAGTGTCTCCTTCACATGGTGTCTAGATTGGTCACGGTGTCTCGTAGTCACGGTGTCTCGCGTTCATGGTGTCTCATGGTCATGGTGTCTGCTTGTTCACGGTGTCTCGTTCACGGTGTCTTTTTCACGGTGTCTCATGGTCACGGTGTCTTCTTGTTCACGGTGTCTTGTTCATGGTGTCTTGTTCACAATGTCTTGTTCATGGTGTCTTGTTCATGATGTCTTGTTCATGGTGTCTCATGGTCACGGTGTCTGGATGTCACTGTGTCTGATCCTTCATGGTGTTTGATTTACTTTGACAGAAAGACATAAACAGTGGCATACTCACGGTGTCTCAGACTTTTCAAAACAACTGTATTTAGACTTAAGCAATGATGATCATAGAATGAATTAAACTTAATCATTTGTCAAAGAAGGAATTATAAAAGTAAGTAAAGGATAATATAAATTAATTAAACTGAATATAGTGCAATTAAGATATTTAATGGATCTTCTTAAAGCATGATAATACTTAAGCAATAATACACATGATTTGATATAATTTATAGGATTTGACCAGGTTGAATATGATTTTTGATCATTAAAACATGATTAGTACATGAGGATTCCAACAATCTCCCCCCTTTTGATGATCACAAATCATGTATATTTAAAGTGTATATTTGATTTAACTATAGATATAGAGATAAATGTCTAACATATAGAGATTTATCCCCCTTTTGGGATTATCAAAAAGCAGCAATAAAAAGAAGAAGAAAAGTGACAAGAAACGTGCATAATGTATTAGAGAAAGAGAGTGGAATTATAAAGAGTAAATAAAATGAAACATGATTCCATCAAAAAGGAGTAAACATTGTCCTTCTTCACTGACTGGTCTTATCTTTTCCTTTATCAACAACAGTAGAAGAGGAAGCCATATGAGATGAAGTGGAGGTAGAAGAAGGGGGAGAGCTGGTCGATAGAGAAGGTAAAGGAAGGCCTTAAAAAATAGAAGGAGCCAGAGTAGGTGCATTAGAAGACCGAGGTAGGTGTTGATCAAGGATCACATGCCTAATATGACTCAGTGCCTGACTAATAGACATGGAAGTAGAGGCTAGAGCAGATGTGAAGGTAGGAAATCTAGGTCTTAGAGGTGCAGCCGCAAGAGAAACAATGGTTGTACTCTGGACATAAAGATAGGGCCTCAGGAGTTTTATAAAATCTGCAATGATCTCTCTACCATACTTCATGGATTTCTCAAAATCATCCTTGTTCTCCATAAACTTGTCCAGAAACCGAGTAAACTCTTTGAGCTTTTGGACTTGGGTCTTGAAATATTGAGTAACAGGAGGAATCCACAGATTTTCCACAAGATACTTTAAGTGATTATTCATGTCAGTCTTGGAGAAGATTCTGTTGAAGTAGAAATCAACTTTCTTGTAAATCTATTGCTAAGAATCATTAGAAATTTTAGAATGGATTTGGACTAGGTCAAGAACTTTATCATTGTTCTTGATAACTGCAGAGAGAGAATATTTATTGAAGCCACTAAGCACAGTCTGAAGCACTTCTTTGACCACTGTTCTGAGAAGATCACTGTCTAAAGAGGTTAAGAGGATTGAACAGAGGCTTTAGAATCATTGACAGCAGTGGTGAGAGATTTTATTTGATTCAGAACTTTTTGAAGACACCCCTTATACTCATCAGTGAGTTTGTTAATAATTACAACAAGTTCTATCATCTCCTTCACAATCTGTTTGTTCCTTTTAGCGACCTTTTCAGCTAAGGAAGATAAGTGTGGTTGAATCAGAGACACAACATCCTATGGGATTTGAGGAACATCATGTTCTATAGAATGAGAAATAAGCTCTAATCTCGAATTCATCTCTTTATGTATTTATTTAATCATACCTCTCAGGGTCTTCACTTCATCACTAAGCAGTCTATTCTCAACTCTTACTTCCTGAATCTCATTAAGCATTTTGGGTTGGATTTTCCAAATAACTTTCTCTAATAATAAAGAGGCATCTTTCTCACTTAGATGAGTCACAAGAGCAGGTTGGGAATTCATGAATTTTTCACCACCAGAAAAAAGGGTAGTACTAAATTCCTTTAGATCATCCTTACTCACAAATTATGGTTGGTCTGATGAAGGTTCAAAAACATGGATTGATACGGTTTCAGGTTCCTTCGTAGGGGATATATTAGAGACCGATTTCAACTGTAACAAAGAAGAAAGGTCAAGACCTTTTGCTGAGACTTGCTGAGAGTCATCCACATCATAGAAACTGGGGAACTTATATCGAGTGTCTATAGGGCTCAGATCATCCGGATTTGGTTCTTCAGTAGATTCCGGATTTGGGGGTTTCTCCCCATCAATAGTTGCATCCTTCTTAGTACTGAGAGGCTTAGGATATTGATATAATTACACAAACTCATATCATAGTTCTTCACCCATTTCCTGTCTATCCAACTGAAAAGCCAGCTCCATCCTTCCTCAGCTGAAGGAATGATTTCAGAAATAGATTGTTCCACTGGGAGTTCCTCAAGGTTAGCCACTTGCATAACAGGTAGCTATTTCCCTATAGGTTCTTCCATGGAATTATTTTCAGTTTCTTTGGAAACAAATTCTATTTTAACCTCGGGTTGATTTTCCAGATTAACAACATATTTAGGAGCAGGGACCTCTTCTTCAAGAACTTCATGAGGAACAAGATTACTGTCTTCCTCAATAGAAACAGTTTCCCTGGGAGACACAACAACCTCTTCTTCTTCTTCTTCAGAAGAGTACTCAACAACCTCATTTGGTTCCAAACCAGGATCAGAAATATCTCTTGGTCTTGAGGGATGTTCTACAGGATTTAATTTTTCATAAAGTCTATCATTGTCTTCTACCCATGCCTTTTTCCCCAAGGGTTTCAATTTATCTTCATCCTCTTGATAGTGAATTTTAAAAGGCATTACTCACAATCCTTTATAACTTCCTCATTAGGTCCAACCATACCTTTGGCATGAAGTATGGCTGAGATAATCTGAGAGTAAAATAGGGAGTTTGACTTGGATGTGGCTTTGATGAGTTCACACATGTGGTGAATGATATACTTACAAAGGTTAATCTCATGTCCATTTTTCATAAGGTGGATTAGAAACACATCCAGATATTTCAAAACAGAAAAATCACCCTTTCTGGGGCTAACTAGATTCTGAATAAACTTCAACAGAAGCCTTGATTATCCATCTAGTTCAGCAGTAATGGCTCTCCTGTTGGTTCCATTTCCAGTCAAGGCTTTCAAAGAATCCTCCAGATCAAAGAATTCAGTTGAAGGTGGAGGTCCTCTCTAATAATACTCACAATTTCCTTCATGAGGTATCTTAAGGTATTCATCCCATAACCTCGAAGATAATGAGATTTTTCCCCATTGATCCAGTTTCTCACAACATATCCATATTCAGACTCAAAGGAGAACTGAACATATTGATAAAACTAAGCCACTAACTTAGGGTAGATTGGTCTATCTTCCTTCAAAAACCACTCTAGATAGCCTTGTTCTTTTAAAAATTTTAGAACCAGAGACTTACTTGAAATAAACCATTTGGGGAAAACCTCTTTCTTAGGTATAACAACTCGGTTTACTAGATTTGGGTTTAGAGGACCTTTGGGTGCTAGCTTGGGTGCAATTTTCTCCTTCTTTGCACTACGTTTCTCAGGAGTCGACAATGAAGAGCGTTCCATCCTGGGAATCCAACGAAGGTTCGAGAGATAGAAAAGGGTTGTAGTTTTGAATAGAGGTTATGAATGAGTGAATAGAAGAAATATCGCATGAAGGACAAATGATACTTCCTTAATTTTATCATTTAGGAATATCGAACATTGCAAAAGTAAAAGTGCGGGAAAACAAAAAGATGAAAAGGATAATTACCGCGACATAGTTTTTAATTCAAATATATATATAAAAATCATAAATAATCTTTACGGTGAGATCATATCAGGTCTTTACGGTGAGATAGAGAATGAATTTTATGGTGAGACTGTAACTGAGCGTTACAGTGAGACAGTGAACATGAAGCACTAACTATGAGACCATAATCATGAAACAGTAAGATATACAACAGCAAGAGATTTACTTAAGATTTATCATGCCTAATTCATGTATGATGTAGTCTATTCTTTCAGAATTTAATGATTTGGTAAATATATCAGCAGGATAATACTCAATACCAATGAATTCCAAAGTGATATCACCTTTTTGATAATAATCTCTCAAAAATTGATTTCTTAAATCAATATGCTTTGTCCTAGAATGTGAAACAAGATTTTTTGAGATGTTAATAGCACTTTTTTTGTCATAGTTTATAGGTACATTCCTGGATTAATATCCATAATCTAGTAATGTATGTTTCATCCACAAAATTTTTGCACAACAACTGCCAGCAGCTATGTATTCAGCTTCTGTAGTAGATAATGCAATAGAATTTTGTTTCTTACTACACCATGATACTAGTGACTTGCCTAAAAAGTGACATGTTTCATAGGTTCTTTTTCTATCTAACTTACAGCCACCGAAGTCCGCATCAGAATAACTAACTAATTCAAATGATTATCCTCTATGATAGAACAGTTTGAGATTGGGTGTATGCTTGAGGTATTTGAAAATTCTCTTTACAGCATTTAAATGAGATTCCTTAGTATTTGCTTGAAAATGAGAACACATACACACACTAAACATAATTTTAGGTCGACTAGCAGTCAATTAGAGTAAACTTTCAATCATTCCTCTATAAGTGGTTTGATCAACAGATTTTCCATCTTTATCAAGATCCAATTTAAAAGTGGTACTCATTGGAGTGTTACTAATTTTAGTTCTATCCAATCCAAAATGTTTTATAAGATCTATAGTATATTTACTTTGAGTTAAAATAATTCCATCATTATTTTGAAAGATTTGAAATCTGAGAAAGAATTTTAGTTCACCCATTAAACTCATTTCAAATTCATTTTGCATTATTTTATAAAAATCAACACATCGAGAATTTTTTGAAGATCCAAAAATAATGTCATCTACATAGATTTGAACAACTAAAACATCATTATAAATTCGTTTTATAAAAATAGTAGGATCATCTATTCCTTTCGTAAAACCTTTGGAAATAAGAAAAGTACTCATCCTATCATACCAGGCTCTTGGAACTTGTTTTAAATCATATAAAGCTATTGATAATTTAAAAATATGATTTGGAAAATGGGGGTTTGTAAAACCAGGGGGTTTTTCAACAAAGACATCCTCAGAAATGTACCCATTTAATAATGCACTCTTAACATCCATTTGATATAGTTTGAAATTCAGATGTGAAGCATAAGCAAGTAGGATTCTGATGGATTCAAGTCTATCTGCTAGTGCAATGGTCTCCTCATAGTCAATTCCTTATTCTTGACTATAACCTTGAGAAACCAATCTATCCTTGTTTCTAACTATGTTACCGGCTTCATCTACCTTATTTTTAAACACCCATTTAGTACCTATGGTAAATGTGTCTAAAGGTACTTCAATAAGTTTCCAAACTTTGTTCCTTTCAAACTGATTAAGTTCTTCTTGCATAGACAACACCCAAAATTCATCATTTATTGCATCATTAATGTTTTTAGGTTCAAGTTGTGAAAAGATGACTTGATGTTCAACCTAATTTCTAAGAGAAGCTCTAGTTTGAGTTCCTTTGTCTAGGTCTCCTACAACAACATCTAAAGGATGGTTCTTAAGAGTTCTAACAGTTCTAGAAAATGGGGGACTAGTGATTTTAGGTTCATCGATAGGTCTAGGTTCATTGTGACTTGATTATAGGAAATTTCTAGAACTATAAGTTTTCACAGATTCTTTCATAGAAGTGTTTGAGGATTTTGAATTGATGTTCAGATTTGATACATCATCCTCCAGGTTTTCTAGAGAGGTTTTAGGCACATGTGGATCTGTTTCATCAAATTTGACATGGACATATTCTTCCACACATTTAGTTCTTTTATTGAACACTCTATAGGCTTTACTAGACATGGAATTTCCTAAAAAGATACATTCATCACTCTTAGATGCAAATTTGTCAAGATTGTCCTTAGTATTAAGAATATAGACTTTACAGCAAAAAACTTTGAAGTAGTTAACTTTGGGTTTTCTATTATTCCATAACTCATAAGGATTCCTCTTAAGAATTGGTCTTATCAATACTCTATTGATTATATAGCATTCTATATTGACAGCTTCAGCCCAAAAATAAATAGGTAGGTTATATTCACTAAGAATTATTCTAGAAATCTCTTGTAGGGTTCTATTTCTTCTTTCTAGAACTCCATTTTGTTGAGGTGTTATAGGGGAATATAAATTGTGATTATAACCATTTTGTGAGAAAAAGGATTCAAATTCTTGATTTTCAAACTCACGACCATGATCACTTCTTAAGGATTTAATTCTAAGTCCACTAAGATTTTCTATAGACTTGGTATATTTAGTAAAATAAGAGCAGACTTCACTCTTGTGAGACATAAAGAAGGTCCAAGTATATCTAGAAAAGTCATCTACAAGAACATAAACATAGCACTTCGCATTAAAATTAGAAACTCTAGATGGTCCAAATAAATCCATGTGAACCAGTTCGAGAGGTTGAGAAGTTGAAAATTCTTTATTTGGTTTGAAGGAAACTTTGTGTTGTTTTTCCTTTTGACAGGGATTACACACTTTGTCATTTGGAAACTCAAGTTTGGGTAAGTCGTTAACTAAGCCTTTTCTAGTTAACTTTCTAAGGGAGTGAATATTACAATGTCCTTGTCTCCTATACCAGATCCAAGACTCTTTATAAAATACACTTAAACATGAAGAATTTTGAGAAGCTAAGGAATCTAAGTTAACAGAGTAAAAATTTTCATTTCTTAAATCATAAAACACTAATTCATATTTAGAATTAAAGATATTGCAAGCATCATTTTCAAATATAACATGAAATCTATCATCACATAATTGTGAGATACTAAGCCAATTATATTTTAATCCATCAACAAATAGTACTTTAGAAATTAAAACTGAGTTAGAGTTACCGATTTGAATGAGGCCAATAATATTTCCTTTGGCATTGTCACCAAATGTGACATGAACTCCATCTATTTTTATTAGATTCTTGAAGCATGAGTAGTCTCCTATCATGTGTCTTGAACATCCACTTTCCAAGTACCATAGACTTTTATAGGAACTCTTTAATTAGCTTTCCTATAAAATGATCAAGAAAAAATAGATTTTGGTACCCATACTTGTTTGGGTCTAGTAGTATTAGTAATAGGTACTTTGAGAACCCATATTTTCCTCATATGTTTCCTATAAGCATTAAGTAAATTATTTGAAAAATAAACTCTATTTGGTCCACAAAAACTCGAAACAACAGACAATGTATCATAACTTGAATTATATGATTTGTATCCAGAATTGGAAGTAAAACTATATGTCCAAGATCTTGAAACAAAATTTGTTCTAACAAGATTTCTTTTTCTAGGTTGATAACCAATGCCAGTCTTGTATTTAGGGGCAATTTGTTTTCCTAGAATTTGAGTAAGGGTATTCTTCCCATTGGTAAAAATTTCAAGGTCATTCTTCAATTGATCATTAGACATTTTTAATTCATTGTTTTCTTTAAGCAGTTGAGAATTTTTCTCTTTTTCAGTTGTGAGTTCAGATTTAATAGTCACAATGAGAGCATGTTGTTTCTTCAATGATTTATATTTGTCTTTTAGTTCATTGCATGTTTCTTGAAGAATGTTACGGTATTCAAACATTTCTTCATTAGTCATGTTCTCAGAGTCACTCTCATTTTCAGAATAGTATGAATTATGTACATGAGATTCATGTGTTACCTCAAATGTTTTTTCCATAAAACACATATTGGCTTTGTTAGCCTATTCATAATGTGATGTTTCTGAGTTGCTTGAACTTTACTTAGAAGCACTCCAGGTTTCTTTCATGGCCTTTTTATACTTGCTGTCCTTTTCCTCATATTTCTTTTTGTACTTGAGCTTTGGATAGTCATCCTTGATATGTCCTTTGCGCTTACATTCATAATAGAAAATCTCATCAGTCTTGTCACTTCTTTTCCAGTCCTTCTTCCAACTTCCTTTTTGGTTATATTTTCCCTTGAAGTTAGGCTTTCGGAAAAAGTTATTCTTCTTGTAAACTATTTTGAATCTTATGGCTAGTTGAGCCATATCCTCATCACTATCAGGTGATGATTTTTCACTACTGGAACTTTCTACAGAAGAAACCAAATTCCCTTTGTCTTTGTGTTTAGAGGTGGTGGTATTGAATGCAATAGATTTTATTTTTAGTTCATCCTCCTCCTCATTGTTGACTTTCAGTTCCTCTTCATACATAATCAATTTCCCAATGAGTTCTTTTATAGGTAGATTGCTGATGTCGCATGATTCTTTAATAGAGACAGAGGTTCCCCTCCATCTGTCTGGTAGACATCTAAAAATTCACATGATTTGTTCCTTGGTAGTGACTTCTCTTCCAAGAGAGATCATTGTGTTGACAATATCATTGAACTTAAGATACATGTCAAAAATAGGCTCATCTGGTTTCATTTTAAAATTATCATATTTGATAGTATAAGAATTAAGTCTCATTTCTTTTACACTAGATGTTTCTTCATGTGAGATAGACAGGGTATCCCAAATATCATGGGTAGTTTTACAAGTAGAAATTATATTGAATTACTCATCTCCTAAAGAGAAGTATAAAGCATTCATAGCTTTGCAATTGTTAATGTAGGAAATTTTGATAGGTTCATCCCATGTAATTCTATCAGTAGTAGGAATCTTGTATTCATCTATAATGGATGACCAAATCTCAAATCCCGTACCCTATAAGTGCATTTTCATTTTAATTTTCCATTGAGCATAGTTGTTTCCATTAAATAATGGTGGTCTGTTGGTTGCATCACCTTCCAATCTATTATCCATAATAACAGAATAGGTTTAAAGAGTTATAAATTTAGAATTAACAGAAATTTACAAATCTGTAAAGTACAACTACAATCAAAGTTGAATAAGATTAAACAGAGTCCTAATAAACAGCTTCTGATACCAAATGTTGGTCGGAGTAGAATACTCAAGAGGGGGGGGGGGGTGAATTGAGTATCTATAAAAATTTCTGATTAAGAGGTATTTCTAAAATGTTTCCTCAAAAGATTCAATACAGCCTAGTTAATCAAAGTAATATGGTTATAAAGGTTTGACTATTTGAATAACTTCTTTGAAGATCGATTAGTTCTCAGTAATCTTAATATTAGTGATTAATATTACTTTTGAAGCTATTCTACATAGGTAAGATAATTATAAATTCTTTCCAAGATTAACTATCAAAGTAAGATTAGTGATTTCTGAATTATCCAGTAGAGCAGTAAAATAGAGAAAACTAAATTAAACAGAACAACAGATATGAAACAAGTTGTTCAGTCTCAAGCCGAGACCTAATCCACTCCATTTGGTGATCACCTTCCACCAAGCAGTTTATAAAAGTAAACTTGATCCACACCCTAGATCAGGGTTTAAAAACAGTACACAGGACTGTCCAGGTCGCACAAGGAACTCTTCCACAGTTCTTCGTGGGTACAAACTACCAGGCCACACAAGGACCTATTCCACACTTATCTATGGGTATACACAAGAGTAAAAAAATGTTTGAGTAAAGATATTTTTTATCCTTCAGTTTAATGCAGGATACAGAGCATGTTGCTATACAAATACACACTCTACTCGAAAATTAATAATTAATACACAATAGAGCAGTAATATTGAGATAGGTTTAGAAGTGATCTGAGTGTTGATCTTTGCAGCTCTGGACTTATGAGATGAAGCAGATGCAGAACTTGAGTCCTTGTCTGGAAAACAGAGTGTCGTAAGTCAGACAGATCTGGCTTGTGTTCTTTGTGATGTTTTGACAGTGTGAAGATGTTCTCGGGATTTCAGTATTCTTTGTGTGTTCTTCAGTAGAGTCGAGTTCCATGATCCGATTTTCAAGAATGTATTCTGTTGTCTCGCTCATTCCCACTAGCTTGTTCTTTGTATTGTGTTTTTCCTACTAGCGTTTCACATATGTCCACACCCTATTTGTTTTTGGGCCATATTACTATTTTATCTTGGAGTGCATATGTTGGGGCTGATAGGTTTCATGTATTCTGCACCTTGTACCTCGTACTGCCCGATGATATGTCTACAAGGAAACATTAATAATGTCAGTGCATTAAAATCTTCAAATATGACCGTTAGAGATTAAATTGAAAGATGACAAAATATATTAGGAAATGTTGTCACAGTATGCCATGGAAATGATGTCTCCTTTACATGGTGTCTGTATTGGTCATGGTGTCTTGCATTCACTGTGTCTCACGGTCATGGTGTCTCATGGTCATAGTGTCTGCTTGTTCACAGTGTCTCATTCAAAGTGTCTTGTTCACGGTGTCTCATGGTAACGGTGTCTGCTTGTTCATGGGGTCTTCTTCATGGTGTCTTGTTCATGATGTCTTGTTCACAGTGTCTTGTTCACGATGTCTTGTTCACAATGTCTCATGGTCACAGTGTCTGGATGTCACGGTGTCTGATCCTTCATGGTGTCTGATTTACTTTTCCAGAAAGACATAACCAGTGTCAGACTCACGGTGTCTCAGACTTTTCAAAATAACTGTATTTAGACTTAAGAAATGATGATTATATAATGAACTAGACTTAATAATTTGTCAAAGAAGGTATTATAAAAGTAAGTCAAGGACAATATAAAGTAATTAAACTAAATGTAGAGAAATTAAGATCTTGAATGGATCTTCTTAAATAATGAGAATACTTAAGCAATAATACACATGATTTGATATAATTTATAGGATTTAACTAGGTTGAATAGGATTTGTGATCATTAAAACAAGATTAGTACATGAGGAGTCCAACACATTCATTAAAAAAATTAATAAAAATAAAATATTCATTTTTAAAAAGATCATGATAGAATTATAGAAGGGAATCCAAGCCTATACCCAATCACTTTTCTCTAATCCGATCTTCACAAACCAATTTACTTACTGCCTAGTCATTTAATTATTGTTATTTAATTTACTTTCACATTCATGACATCTTGATTCAAAACAATACTCTTGGGAGATGAATTTGGTGAATTATACTACTACACCCTTAGGGGGAAATAATTAGATTTTCCACACCCCATGACAAGGGTGTTTCAACTATTTTATAGGAGTTAATTCTGAGGGATTATTTAATGATTATTCATGACCCTTTTCATAGACACATTGAATAAAAAGTTAGAGTTAGTATGAGGATCCAAAATATCTTAATGATTATCATTCAACGAGTGCATGAAGTGATATATATTTCAGAGGATATCACCTGTGCGTGAGAGATGTTGAATGAAAAAGTGATCATTATTTGAGATATTACACGCTGATACATTAGATTTTGAAAGAGTGGAGTACACTGAAGATCAATATTCTTTCCTACAAATAGAAAAGAGAGCTTCATGATACTCTATTTTACTGCAACATTTAGAGAAACTATTCGAGCTCTTCACCAAGCCAAATCTAAGGACTCTTGAGCATCTGGAGCACTACATACCAAGAAATAATAATCTTTCCATAAATTCTTACTTACTCTCACTATTGTTTTCTTCTACTTTCAAGAAATGTGTTGTTTGCTCTGTTTATTAACACACATTGAATCCTGTGATGAAACTAGAGAATACTCGATATTCTCTTATATCACCTTTTATATTTTTACCCACATTGTTTTTGAAATAGGTCCCTACATGGCTTGTGTTGTTTCTCTTCCTATGTATAACTGTTGAAGAGGCTTTAATCTTGGACATATTGTGTTGTTGCTTGTATAACTGATCTAGGATGTGAATCATATTATTGTTACATAATCTACTTGGCAGTGAGTGATTTCCAAGTGGAGCGGATTAGGTATCAGATTGAGACTGAACCTCTTATTTATTCCACTGTGTGTTTTAGTTTTTTTTGTTCATTTCAAATTGTTAAACTATATTTGGATTTAATCTATAAAAAAAACTAGTACTTTTATAGTTAGTCTTAACTAGTGTTTATATAAGGATTTTTTTTTGAGTAAATTGATTTCAAAATTTAAATAAAATTTAAATATTATTTCAATTAATCCCTAATCAAGATTTAAGATATCTTTTAAAAGATAAAACTTATATTAAACTACTATTTTGATCAACTGGGAAATTTTAATTTAATTAGGGAATTTATTTGAACTTGTTTTTAACATAAATTTTTATATAGAATTTAATTTACCCCCCTCTTGAGTTAATCACTACGACCAACATTTGGTATCAAAGGATTTTTAAATATCTTTTCAACTATGATTTTAGTTTTGTTTTAAAGATCATAAATTTATGTTAATTTTAAATTTAGTTCTTTATGGATAACAGAAAAGAGGGATCTTTTACCAACTGGCCTCTATATTTTAATGGCACAAATTATGATCAGTGGAAAATTTAAATGAAAATTCATCTTGAGAGCATGGGTTTTGATATCTGTATAGTAATTGAAGATCATTATGAATTACCTAAAACTTATAGAGTTTCTTGGAGTGATACTACTAAAGTTTCATATAATAATAATTATAAAGTTACGAATGCTCTATATTGTTTTTTAGGTGATGAAGAATTCAATAAAATATCTTTATGTAAAACTTATTTTGAAATTTGGGAAAATTTAGTTATTTCTCATAAGGGAACATATAATGTTAAATAAATTCACTTAAATACCTATACTATCAAATATGATGCTTTAAAAATGAAACTTGATGAGCCTATTTCTGAAATATATCTTAGGTTAAATGAGATCGTGAATAAAATGCACTCATTGTGTAAACCTGTTTCTAATAAAGACCAAGTAATGTGACTATTGAAGTGTCTACCAGATAGATGGAGAGGAACCTCAGTTTCAATTAGAGAATCAAGTGATTTAAGTAAGTTACCTATTAAGTATATGATTAGAAAACTGATGATGTATGAGGAAGAAATCAAATCCAACAGAGAAGATGAGAATGAACCAAAAAGAAAACCAGTAGCTTTCAAATATACCGCTTCAAAAGAAAAGGAAAAAATTCAGCCTAATAGTTAAAGTGATGAATAATTTCCCATATATAGTGATGAAAAGATGGCCCATATAGCCAAAAGATTCATAAAATTTTACAAGAAGAAGAATTTATTTAGGAAAACTATCTATAAAGGTAAATATAAAAATAGAGGAAACTAGAGAAAGGATTGGAAGAAAGATGAGATTCAAATGAAATCATCTTCTATGAATGTAAGAGGAAAGGGCATGTAAAAGATGACTGACCTAAGTTGAAATAAAAAATTAAGTATGATGATAAGGATAATAGGTATAAGAAAGAAATGAAAAAAATTAGAGTGATTTTGAAGACAACTCAAGTGATTTAGAGACAACCCAATATGATAAACATGACAGGGCTAATACATGTTTCATGGAAAACACATTCGAGGTATCTAATTCCTTTACTACTTCTTCTAAACATATTTATAATCATTATGGAGATGAAAATAATGATGAAAACATGTATCATGAGGATATTTTTTAATATTTCAACATGATTAAATATATATTCAATGAGATTAAGGATAAATATAAGGCTTTTAAGAAGCATCATGCTCTTACTGCTAGTTTTAAGTATGCCCCTACTATTGAAAAAGAGAAAAATGATTAACTGTTAAAAGAGAGTAATGAATTAAAATTTTCTAATAAGAAACTAAAAAATTATCTAGAAATAATCAAAAATGGGAGAAATACTCTTACACAAATTCTTGGAAAGCAGACTGGTCCCAAGTATACTACTAGTATAGGGTATCAATATAGATAGAGGAGGATTGTTAAAAATAAATTCATTCCTAGTTCTAGTACTGCTACCGGTTTTTATTCATATGGACCCAACAAAGACTTTATTTATAAATGTTTAAAATATTATTATAGTAAACCTTTTAAGAAAACACGGGTTCCTAAATATTTTATAACTAACATTACTATACCTAAGAATATTTGGGTACGAAAATCATTTTTGGTGTAAAATTTGTTTTGTAGGATACTTTCTAGAAGAGCTCTTGTAAAAAACTATGGTACTTGGATAATGGATATTACAGCCACATGAATAGATATTATTCAAGTTTCAATAATCTGATCAAAGTTAATGGTGGTCATGTCACTTTTGGTGGAAATTACAAAGGTAAAATAATTGGCCTTGGTCAAATCGATAATTCTAATACTATCTTAATTTATAAAGTGTTATTTTTAGATGTTTTAAAGTACAATATTCTTAGCATATCACAATTATGTGATGATGATTTTCATGTAAAGTTTGAAAATAATGATTTCAATGTTTTTTATTATAAAAATTCTTTAGTATTTACTGCCTTGAGAAATGAAAATTTTTATGTTGTTAATTTAGACTCTATATTTTTTCAAGATATTTCTTGTATAAGTGACTTTCACAAAGAATCTTAGCACTGGAATATGAGACTAGGACATTGAAATATTCACTCACTTAGAAAGCTAAATAGGAAAGGGCTAGTCAAAGATATACCTAAACTATAATTCCCAAATGATAAAGTCTGTAACCCATTTCAAAAAGGGAAACAACACAAGATATCTTTCAAATCAAAGAAATAAGTTTCAACTTCTCAATCACTAGAGTTGGTTCACATGGACTTGTTTGGACCTTTTAGAGTTTGTATTCTAAATTTGAATCACTATGTTTATGTTCATATATATTACCTTTCTAGGTATACTTGGGCATTATTTTTACCTCACAAAATTTAAGCCTACTCTTATTTTACTAAGTATGATAAATCTATAAAAAATATTAACGGACTTATGATTAATAAATTAAGAAGTGACCATATAAACGATTATAAAAATAAAGGATTTGAATCTTTTTTTTCTAAAAAAATGGATATAATCATAAATTTTCTACTCCTAGGACTCCATATCAGAATGGTGTTATAGAAAGAAGAAATATTACCCTTGAAATTGTCTGAACTATGCGTAATGAGTGTGATATCACTATTTATTTTTGGGCAGAGGCTGTAAATAAAAACTATTATATAATCAATAGAGTTTTAATCAGACCTCTCTTAAATAAAACCCATTATGAATTGTGGTATAGTATAAATCCAAAGGTTAATTACTTTATAGTTTTTAGTTGCAAATTATTTATTCTTAAATACTAAGAATAATCTTGACAAATTTTATTCTAAGTGTGATGAAGTAATTTTCCATAGTTATTCAACCACTAGTAAATCATATAGGGTGTTTTATAAAATAACCAAGATTTTATAAGAGTCTATTCATGTAAAATTGGATAAAATATATCCACATGAGCCTAACAACCCTTTAAAAAACCTTAAGGATGGTTTTTCAACTCTGAATATCAATGCCAAACCTTTTGATAATTCTGTGAAACAATCAGAAAAATCATCTAATTATGAGGAACATCCTAAACCTAAACATGAACCTATAAAAGAACATGATATTACCATCCAATTTTTTCCTAGATCTATTAGGATACATAGATACCATCTTATGGATGTTGTAGTTGGAGATCTAGATAGAGGTACACAAACTAGAGATTCTCTTAGGAATCAGGTTGAATATCAAGCATTCTTGTCACAACTTGAACCTAATAATATCAACGATGCAATTAATGATGAATTATAGGTTATGGAAATGAAATAGGAACTTAATCAGTTTAAAATAAATAAGGTTTAAGAACTTGTAGTTAAACCTAAAGACACTCTGACTATTGCCACTAAGTGGGTGTTTAGGAAAAAAATCAATGTTTTTGGCACAATAATAAGAAATAAATCATGGTTGGTTGCATAAGGATATATTCAAGAAGAGGGTATTGACTATGAGGAAACCTTTTCATTAGTGTCTAGAATTGAACCTATTAAAATACTACTTTCCTATGCAGTATATTTGGATTTCAAACTATATCAAATAGATGTCAAAAGTGAATTCTTAAATGGTTATATATTTGAGGATGTTTTTGTTGAACAACCCCCTATATTTAAGAATCTACATTTTAAAAAACATGTTTTTAAGTTAAATAAATCTTTATATGCTTTAAAATATGATTCTAGATCTTGGAATGATAAGATCATCGTTTTTCTAATTTTTAAAGGTTTTTCAAAAGGCATACATGATCCTACACTTTTTATAAAATTAATTTCAAAAGATGTTTTAGTGGTTCAAATTTATATTGACGATATTATTTTTGGATATTCTAAAAATTATTTCTGTACTAATTTTTTAAAGATGATGCAAAATGAATTTGAAATGAGTTTAATGGGTGAACTTAAATTCTTTCTTGGTTTTCAATTTCTTCAAAATAAAGATGGAATTATTTTAAGTCAAAGTAAGTACACCAAAGATGTTTTAAAACATTTTTTGTTTGGATAACACTAAATTTTTTTATACTCCCATAAGTACTACCTATAAAATAGATCTTGATGAAGCTAAAAAACTAGTTGACAAACCAATTATAGAGGTGTGATTGGAAGTTTGTTATACTTAACTACTATCCGACCTGATATTATGTTTACTATGTGTATCTGCGTGCATTTTCAAGAAAAACCTAAAGAATATCATTTAATTACTGTTAAAAGGATTTACAAATACCTCAAATATACAACCAATTTTAGACCATTATACCTATAGGACAAGAATTTGACTTAGTAAGTTATTTAGATGCAGATTTTGGTGGTTGTATGTTAGATATAAAAAAAACCTCTAGAACATGTCATATTTTGAGAAAGTCTCTAGTATCTTGGTTTAGTAAAAAGAAAAATTATGTTCCCCTATCTACTACTAAAGTTGAGTACATAGTTGCAGGGAGTTTATACGCACAAATTTTGTGGATGAAACACACTTTACTAGACTATGGATATCAATTTAGACATGTACCTATAAATATTTACAACAAAAGTGCGATAAAAATTTATAAAAATCACATGTCTCATTCTATGAAAAATCATATTGAAGTAAGACATCACTTTTTGAGAGACCATTTCCAAAAGGGTGATATAACTATTGAGTTCATAGGAACTAAACATCAAATTGCTGATATTTTTATAAAGCCCTTTAATTATGAGTGATTAAACTACATAAAACATGAATTATCTATGATTAATTTTGGTTAGTATTTAATCTTGTACAATCCACCATTGGACAAGCCACCGTTGGACAAGTCACTATTGAACGAGCCACCATTGAACAATCCACTGTTGGACAAGCCACCGTTGGAAAATTCACTATTGGAAAATACATTGTTAGGATGATCTACCATTGGGATGATCCACTATTGAGATGATCCAAAATTGGAATGACCCACCATTATAATGATCCTCCACTGGAATGATCCACCATTAGAATTCTATCATTCTCTGTTTTTATTTTTCTACCATTGAACCCCTGTTTTTCTACCATTACAAATTTCCTATATTAAAATTTTTATTTGATTTAATCATTTATATTTTATTATATTTATAGAATTTGAATATTTAAATGATAAATTAGGATTAAGATCTAAATTAGAGTCACTCTATCTCACTTTCACCTTCTCCCTTCGAACCGAACCGTTTCACCTTCACTTTCTCTCCCAACCTACAACATTTTTGTGCCTTTTTATAAAACCTTTGTTTCACTAAAATTATGAGAGTCAAGCGATCTACAACATCATCTCATAAATAATCCATTCCTACTAATAAGTTTGGAGGAGAACCGAGACGATCTGTTGTTGAGCTGAGGAACCCACAACTTGTGAATCATGTGGTTGTTTTTGAAAATGAAGTGGATGCTGAATGGTTGATTTATAGTAATTCATTGGTGATAAGGGTGATCTATGACCAAGGATGGATAGACCGGTTCTCCAGAAATGACATACCTTTCTATCCTAGGTTGGTTCATCATTTTTATCAGTACACAGAGTTTAGCTTTGGAGAAAAGAGGGATTTCATTAGAAGCATGATTTATGGAAAATTGGTAACCTTTTATTCAAAATAATGATACAAGTTCTTAAATTTTAATCACTAATGAGTTTTTTTAGGACTATCAAAAATCTATTCTCAGTGAAAATTAGCCATTTGTGTATTATAATGCTTTGCTGGAGCTGTCTGGAGATGGAACTTTGAGAAGGCCTACTGCTACTAAGTTGGATGGTGAGTGCATACTCCTTTTTAAGTTCATTCAATATATTTCATATCCCAAGAAATTAGACTATAGTACTATGAGATATTAGGATGTGTAACTTCTATTCCTTATAAAAAATGGAATAGGATTAATCTCTATAGATACCTCATGGTGAACATGATGGAAATGAGTAAGTTATATTATAGGTCCAATTCTTTGATTTACCCTAAATTTATTTTAGCAATATAGGAAACCAAATTCTTGATAGATGAAGAGGAAGAGGCGAAAGTAAAGTGTAATGAATTATACTTGAGTAAAGTTATCTATAAAACCATAAAAGTTAATTGGAATCCATGGATAAAAAAGTGGGTTATAGATAATGAAAAACTCTAGGAGGATTTTAATCCTATATACCATCCATCTAGACCCAAGAATCTTGTTGACCATATCTTAGATATAGATGATATTATAAGTTATTCTGATAAGGAAGAATAATTATATGTGGATGGTGAAGAATAGGAAGTGGAAAACTCATTTGAGGAGGGAAGTGATCCAAATATTCCTAAAAGACTAACTATTTTTTGGACCAACTAGTCCACCTGTCTCTATTCCCGCTAGAGAAAGTCTCTTGAGTGAAATAGATGATGCGGAGGAGACTAAAATTTCTAGATATGAACAAATTATGAGTTCTTATTCTAAATCTTATGAGGAAGTGGTAGAGGTTTCTGATTATGAGAATGGTAATGAAGACAATAGAGATGATAACGGTGATGGAAGTAGTGATGGACCTGATCCTAATAATGATGATGATGTTGAGGGGAATCAATCACATCATCCTTCTCCTATTACCTTAGTTAGGTTTATGGAGAGACCTGGTTCATCCAAATCTGTATCTTTGGGGAGATATGCTTCAGTTCATCTAGTTGGTGATACTAAATCTACTAGAGGTGAGACAAAAGTACTTATTGAGGGGGAGGACTCCCCAAGTTCAGTCAGTCACCAAGTAGATCCTGTTGATCCATTTAGAGTGGAAGTGGAATATCATGATGAGTGGGAGAAGTTACTAGGATATATTGGTTTGGACTATTCAAAGTCTAATGATGTTAGATAAGATGATAGAGATCATGGAGATGTTCAGGGTAGTTATACCCCAGCTAAGGATGAGGTATCATCTTAGGGGAAGCCTTCACCAAGTTCCAAATTGCTTGGACTATATTATCCAAATTCAAATGATGATGGGAGTAGTGATAAACACATAAATACACCATATAATGATATAACTACTGTCTCAGTTGGAGTTGGGACAAATCCTAAGGGACCCTTAGTTGAGTAGATTGATCAAGCGGGTGAGCTTTTGGATTTTCCCTTTGATGTGCCTACTAGATCAAAGTCTACAGAGTCTACTATACCTAGTTTTGAGAGAAATTCTACCCTAGTGCCTTTATATTTTGTATCCAGAGTAGATTTAGAGACTTTTAAAGAAATAATTATTTCATATTGTAGTACAATTTTGAGGTCTCAGAAACCTACTATCACTCATTTTAGTGAAGCTGATTCTAGACACCTTTTTGAGATGATTGTGCGTCATATCCATCCCAAGTTGAATATTCATATTCTTAAAGTTTATATTGAGAATAGAATGTTGTCCAGTGAGATAGAGACCATGAGATCTGTGATGGAAGAGATGATAAACTCCTTTTCTTCCAGCTAGGATGATTTTTTTGATGAGATTGGAGACTGTTTGTGCTATTGCATCTACATCCAGTGCTCCACCTCCTTCATATTCTCTTGATGACATATTCATTTGGTATATAATCATAGAGGAGATCCATGCTGTTATATTTTATTTCCATTATTCTCATTAGGAGTAATTAAGGTAGATTTGATAGCATGGTGAGTACATATACAAATTGGTAAGAGAGTGTTTAAATGTAACATCCCATCCAGGGTTCCACACACTCGTGTTCCAAGATGGTTCGCTACGTGACCTCAAGAATGCCACCTCGTACACTAGAGGCTGTCAACTTGTAACAAGGGAATAATATTGATCATGGGGGGGCTATACCCTCTTTATCAGAGTAATAAACTAGAAAAAATAAATAAACAATATCCAAATGATATAACCATAACCAGAACAATACCAGAATCACATGATTCCCAAAACAGGGAATACAATATCAAAACTAACTAGTGGATATGTCATTCCAATATGTGTCAAGTGTCAATATGAAAAACCCAAAATAAATAAATACATTGATAAATATAAAGAGGGTCCCGACACCATGTTTAGTTCCCTTATCCATGCTCTATCCCGACCTATCCATCTAACACTGGGCCCTTGCCCTTAACCTATCTTGTAACCATGAAATCTATTCAGGTACCAATCATGTACCCCAAGTAGAGTGTTTTTACAACTCAGTAGGCCACCACCGGTGACGTCCAAAACAATATCCAGTTAAAATAGTGTATGTAGTTGTATAAAGAATAAATATAATAAATAAAGTAAATAGTTCACATTTATTCAATCACTCTTTATTTAACCACATAAACCCCAGGTTCTCAAGGACACCTGAACTCTCAATACCTTACATTTATTCAATTACTCTTTATCTAACCACATAACCTTTGGATTCTCAAGGACACCCAAACTCTTAATACCTACTTTGACCTGAACTGAAGTCTGAACTATCCCCAAGGGATATCATATATCTAAATTCCATTGTTACTATTTATCATTTAAATTCATATTTTAATTCCATTGTTACTTTTAATCATTTAAATTCATATCTTAATTCCATTGTTACCATTCATCATTTCAATTCATATTTGAATTCCACTGTTACCATTAATCATTTCAATTCATATCTGAATGCCATTGTTACCATTAATCATTTCAATTCATTATGGGATTTTGATGCAGCAGAACATGTCCCAAACACAATTATCACACATATCAAAATAACACAATATCATAAATATCACAATATCATATGTACCACAATAATCCATTAATTAATTCAAAAATTAATTAATTCAATGTAACAATTTTATATTCACATCATTCCATTAATTAATTAAATAATTAATTAATCTCATCTATCTCATTAATTAATTCAAAAATTAATTAATCACATCAATTCTATTAATCAACTCAACAATTAATTAATACAATCTAAGAATAATCTCAATATCCCCATAATTAATTCAACAATTAATTATTCCAATTCACAATTCAATATTCCAATAATTAACTTAACAATTAATTATTCCTCAAATCCCACGATTTTAATATTCTAATAATTAATTCAACAATTAATTATCCACAATTCTATAACTCCTTAATCAATTAATTTTACCAAATTAATTAATTAAATTAAAAAATTAAATTGCTAAAAAAATCCTAGAAATTATAAAATTAAATACATGTAATTGAAATAATGACTATGAGATTTGAATAATAGACCGCCTACCACAATTAATTGATGAGTGATCGTCCAACGGAACTCCCCAATTTCGATCAGAATAACCCTAATCACGATGAAGAATGAGATCTTGATTCAATTCCTAGATCCAAAATTTAAATGGATTATATATAATAAATCCAAGATCTAGATCCATCATGATAAGAGTAAACCATCCCTTAAATTATGGGAAACAAATGGGAAAGAGGAAAAAAACCAATTGGGATGAGATTCACTTTTCGGGAGAGTTGAAAATCTTCAATTTGGGCTTCAAATCATGAAGAATGGAGGTCGAGAGCCTTAAGAATTCATTTGAGATCCTCCAAAATTAATATGAATCATTAGGGGATTATTTGAGGTCAATTTTGGGTTAATATGGGGTTTCTGGTATTTTTAAAATAATTTTTAGGTTAATTAAAAGGCTGCACACAGTTTCTTGGGTAGGGGTGAACAGTTTTCCAGACCGTGTGCCTCTTCTTGGGGGGGGGGGGCACAATTTCTTCTAAGAGGGTGCATGGTTTGAAAAACCATGAATCATACGTGAAATACCTATCTATCCAAGGTTGCACGGTTTGCTGGGCTAGGGCTAATAGTTTTGGGAAAACTGTGCGCCAACCGTGCACTACCCCTCTTTCTTCCAAAACTCTAAATTTTCACCTAAACACACCTCAAGGTACAACCCAAACAAAAATTACTCAAAAAAAGGAAAAATAGTACATGTAAAGAAGCCCGATACATTTCTATAAAAGGTAAAGATCTTATAATATCCCCACCATATAATAGCTCATCCTTGAGTTTTACTCTCAAGCAACACTAAGATTACGATTCAAAAGACTAGGCCACTAAGCCTGCATATCTACCTCTCTATCCCCTGTTTCCTCCTACACATTCCCATGTTGCTACAATATATGAACTATCAGCATGGTATTTCCCTACAACACCTTCTCACTGTGATCCAAAATACTTATCAGATGCTCCTTAAAGGACGCATCTATCTAAATCTCAACATCATCCACATTGATCACATGAGAAGGGTTGGGGTGATACATCAAAATTTGTGACACATGTAAAACATCATTTATAGACCTATATATTTGTGGAATAACCAATTGGTACACCACTAACCCGATTCTTTCCTCTAACAAACCTAGGTTCCAACTTGCCCTGTCTTCATATCCTGTAGTGACCCAATATAGGCTACACCCAAAGGAATACACAATCACCCTATGTAAACTCTAGGGGTCTTCGATGTTTATCCACATAATTTTTTTTCCTAATATGAGATGCATACATCCTATTCCGAATCAACCGAACCTACTATGATGTCTCCTTCATTAGACTTAGTCCCAACAACTTTGACTCACATTCCTCCATCCATCACTGAGGTGATCTGCATGGCCTACCATGAAAAGTCTCATATGGTTCCATCTGCATCGTATCCTGATTACTATTATTATAAGAGAACTCAAACAAATATAGGTACTTCTCCGAAGACCCAACAAAGTCTAGGACACATTCCCAAAGCATATCCTTAAGCACCTATATAGTACGTTCCGACTACCCATATGTCTATGGGTGGAATTCCCTACTCAGTAAAACCTATGTACCAAGTGCCTTATGTATGGATTTCCAAAAGCATGAAGAAAAACATGAGTCATGATCTAAAAAAATACTCCATGGAACTTCATAAAGATGAACTATTTCCCAAACATACAAGTCTCCCAACCACTCCACTAAGAAAGTCTTCTATACAGGAAAGAAATGTGCTACCTTTTTCAAATGGTCCACAATCATCCAAATAGAATCATTATTGAGAGGATTAATTGAGATACCCACCATAAATTCCATAGTAAATTCATCCCATTTCCATTATAGAATAGGAAATTATTGTAGTAAACCTCTAGTCTATTGATGCCCGACCTTCACCTATTGGTAGGTGTAACATCACGTCATGAACCCCGCTTTCTCCCTTTTCATGCCTGACCACCAAAATTGTTGACATAGGTCACAATACATTTTGGTCACACTTGGATGTATTTTACATTTATAGGTATGAAATTCACACATTAGATCCCCCACATACTTGTAGCCACAATAACCCAATTCCTGATATAGATGATCTCATTCTCATCTATGCTCTAACCTGAAGGTGTCTCCCCACCATCAAGGATTTCCCTTAAGGCCAAAAATTCCGGATCCTTATATTTCTTATACCTGATCCATCTCAAAAGTCTAGACTCCACTAAAACTGATATGAGAGTCATCTTATCCTGACTCTCTTAAACCACAACATGCATCTTAGCTAGCAGAGTCGCATCATCAACACCATTTCCCTTTCTAAGAATATATTCTAGCTCAAAATCAAATGACTGCATATACTCAACCCAACTCCACTTTCGGAGATTCAAATATCGTTTTGAAAATATATACTTCAAGATCTTGTGATTTGTATACACAATAAATTTTTTTCCCAACGGATAATCTCACCAACACTTCAAAGTATAAACCAAACCTACCAACTCGAGGTCATGCATAGGGTAGTTCCATTCATGTGGCCTCAACTTCCGATACCCATATTCCACCACTCAATATCCCTGCATCAACACTACTCCATGACTTATCCCAGAAGAATCAAAATACACTGTATACTCCACACATAGATCAGGTAGGATCATGATTGGTCCCATTTTCAATCACTTATTCAACTCCTAGAAATCATTCTCATATGATGAAAACCATTAGAACTTTACTCCCTTTTTGGTTAATCCCAAAAGTGGTGATTCCAATTGGGAAACGTCCTGTATGAACCTTTGATAATATTTTGCTAACCCCAGAAAGCTAATAATATTAAAAACATTCTTAGGCTTCTCCCAAGATTCAACTACCTCAAACTTATTTGGGTCCACTGACACAACTTCCTCTGAGATGATGTGACCCAAGAAGTGTACCTAGCCAATCCAAAATTGACACATAGATAGATTGGTATATAACTGATTCTCTCTCAATGTACTCATGAAAATGTCAATATGTTTGGCATGATCATCATGAGTCTTGGAGTACACTAAGATTTTATCCAAAAACACTACCACAAATTTATCCATGTACATATGGAATATTCTGTTCATAAAGGCCATAAACCCTACTGGTGTATTCTTCAACCAAAACAGAATTACGACGAAATCATAGAGTTCATACCTTCTTATGAAAGTATTTCATGATATATTAGAAGGTAGAACTCTCAATTGATGATACCCTGATCTCAAGTCAATCTTTGAGAAAACACAATCTCCCCTCAAATGGTTAAATAGATTTTTGATATGTGGAAGAGGATAATAATTCTTCACATTTATCTGGTTCAAATTATGGTAATAAACACCCAATAATAGAGTTATACCACCCTTATTTGGAAATAATAATAGAGAACCCCAAGGTGAAATACTCATATGGATAAACCCCCTATCCTCCAACTCCCCTAGATAAGTATTAAGCTCTTGAAGATCTGTCATTTCCATTCTGTATGGTGGGATAGAAACTGGCTCAACCCCCAGTATGAGCTCAATTGTAAACTCTGTGCATCTCTCAGGTGGAAGCCTTGAAAAGTATTTAGGAAACACATTCTAAAACCTATCCACCATGGGTGGAAAGACATCCTATTTCACATCCCCATCATCCAAAAAAAGACTAGCAACCTGGGTGGTAAGATTCCCCAGTTGATGATGAGATGGACCTGCATGAACCACCTGGATATTCTATTCCCCATGGTGAATATATTTTTCACCCTCTAGTGATGTAAAATTAACTCTCTTATGGTAAAAATAAATTTGGTCTCGATACGCTACCAACTAGTCCATCCCTATAATTAGGTTGAAGATTGACATATCAAGGCTGTATAGATCGCAAAAAAATGATTCTCCCCAATCTTGAGAGAACTCCCCTTGCATAAATAGATGTCTCTAGATTATACTCCCAAAGGTGTATCTATCTTCAACACCCCACTCATGAGCTCTACCACCATGCTCAAACCATTAAAATTTTGTGTGGAAAGAAAAGAAAAAGAGGAACTAGTATCAAACAAGGATCTAGATAACATATAATTTATAAGAATAGTACCTCTAACCATTGATATTCCAACCCTGTTATCCACCAGTGTAGAATGAACTAAATGTAACTGTCCTTCCCATATTCTATATGATACTACATAAGTCCCCTAAGCTATACCACTCTATTGATATGGTCGTTCTTTCCTAGAAGCACCTTGTCCACTACCTATACCGTCACTGCCAGTAGAACTCTAGCTTCCAGATTGATATGGTGTAAAATATCCCCTTCCCACACTCTAATTCTATCTAGATCCTCTATAACTACCTGTCTATCATCAGTTCCTATAGAACTTCTATAGATTTTCCATACTTACGCAATTTTGGAACTCTACTGGTGGTTAAGGAAAATATCTATGATAGTGGCCCGACCCACTGCATTGGTGGTAGATAGTTCGGGTAAGGTCCTATGTGACTGAACCTTCCCCCTAGCTAACATTCTCATAGTGACGCTTACTACTCTCAGAATATTTACCCCATAATCATCAAACATTAACCAATTATCCTCAACTGGAATCATCCCTGAGGTTCCCCTAATCTATGAGATCCTGATCCACTACCTCAATAAATTTATTTAATTAGAAGATGTTAACATGGGACTTAATCTCACATTTAAGTCTATCCTAGAAATGCCTTGCTATAGACATATCATCCCCTACCAACACTAGAGTAAAGTACTGCAAATCTGTAAATCATCCAACATAGTCCATCACAAACATACTCCCCCAACTCAACCTCATGAACTCAACTTCTCTCTTCTATCTCAACATCTATGGATAAAAGTGATCTAGGAAATTCTCTAAAAATTCCTTCCATAAGAAACCATCAACCTGTCCAGATCAAGATTGAACATCCCACCAGTGCTCTACTAATACTCATAGCATATAAGTAGCCAAATTTACCCTATTTTTAACAGGAGTCTCCAAATGGTCAATCATAGTTTGGATGGACTCAATCCAAAACTCTGTTGCCTCAGGTCCACCCTCTCTAGTGAAATCCAAAGGGTGTTGTGGCTGAAACTCCCGCATAAGTTTAGACATACTCTTCACCACCCACTCTGAGTATCTCTCCATAAAATAGATAAAGCAAGAAAAGTTCTCACAAAACTTCTCTCTTGCTTCCTCACCACACACTATCAGCACCTCAGATCCCACTACCGGCGGAGCATCTCCATCCATAACCTATGGTTGTCCTATCAAAAAGCTTCATCATAGATGCATATCTCTAAAATTCCAAACACACATCTTAGGACACACATCAAAACTTTAACACAGTTAACACGAATGATTTACACAAGGACATAACAAGTCATTCCCCTTTTTTCTACCACACAGTCAAAATTGAGGCGCTATCACTACCCTTAAACATCCTACATATAGTTCATGGTTAACAAAGTTAAATCAATATCATTATTAAATTTTCTCAGTAGACACCCAGTTATTCACATATTTCATCATTTTAAAACTTTCAATTTCTCATTAGGAACCATTTTTAGTTCAATAGAACAACCAAGGAAAAACATTTCAATTTCAACAACTTACCCAAAAATATTCTTTTTTTGTGCATGCCTAAAATGATGCATGTGACATAACAATTGTCACGAACCGCCTTCACCAAGAGGAGGGAAGGGTCAGCAGATTTCAAATCCCTTCCTTCTTTAAGTTGAAGGAGAGATAATGACCCCCGAAACCCTCCTTCAATTGGTCCTGGAGTGGCGACTAGCACCAAGGGTATGGAAATTTCACACAAATGGAAGGCATTGCCCTTTTTATTTTATAGGATTGAGAGATAAGAAGAAGAAAACCCAACAACACCAAGGTAGAAAGAAAAGTAAAGCCAAAAGTAAACCATTCCCACATGCATGTTTCAAAAGTAAAAGCCACAAGGTGCAAAAGGTGTCTACAAAGGTAAGTACCAAAGAAAGAAAATGAAAACTGCAACTGCTCCAAGGATCCGAGCTAGTAAGGTCCTGCACGATCCCCGAAGTCCTCCTGGAAACTTGAAAGCAGTTTTATATACGTAGGGTGAGCATACAAGTACACTCAATAGGGAAAACCAAAGACTCTCGTGCACAATTGGGGGAACGTGCTAAAGTACCGTGAGAAAAGAAGTAAACCAAACACCTAACAAGGTAAATTATCCACCCAAGCCTCACTAAGGCACACTCCCCAAATAACGCAAGTCAAGTAATATAGTATAATAACACATCAATGTTTGGGTACCCCGCTCCACTTTCCCACTGGTTATTGAGACATCCTACGCATCGGACCAATCCCGCCATTCACACTACAGTCCCACTGCCACACCCGCCCGCACACACCTGGGCCACAACTGTCACATGTAACCACGCTTGAAAACACCTAGGCCAGAACAACCACCACCATGCCCGAAGACACCTGGGCTAAAGGATCCACTGCCACGCCCAAAGACACCTGGGCCTCACCCTGAATACACTTGGGAAACCACATGCCGCACACACCTGGCCAACCACCACACTACCCCGCCCAAAGGTTCTTGGGATAATAATGGACCTCAGGCCATCACAGCCTTCCCGAAGATACTTGGTCTATCCGGGAAAGGGAGCAGAAATGGAGCTAATAACCAGCCACTAAGAATAGTGTTGGGAAAAACACCCTCCCCCATGAAATGGGGGTGTTCGGCACTAAGTGCTCAACTTGGGTGGGGCGCGAATAAGAAACACAAAGCTACAAGTATAGATATAGGTAACAAGCACTCACCCAAAGCTCAGGTTTTTCTAACCAGCCTACAGAACACAACACCACTGCGTCCAAGTCACAAGTCACGACTCTCGCCAACAAAACCCATCTGTCCCATTCTTGTTTCAAGTTCAATGAAAATGTTTAATTAAGTTTAAGCACTACTGGGCAACTAGAAAGCATAGGCTAAAGTCCAGGAAAGTAAAAAGTCAAGCATCAACCATAACGCCCACACCCGGTTCTCAACAACAGAGGATCCCACCCCAATTTGTGATATAAACAAGTACCCACCCAGTCTTAAAACTCACAACCGCCGAATCCATACCAACAGGGGATCCCATCACCAAACTCACACAACCACCAAGAGTATAAGACAGGGGATCCCATCCCCTCCCACATTTCCAGCAATCAGCCCGAAAAGAAAACAACCAACTACCACCATCAACACAAGTCAGGGTCGTGCCGGTATTTTCAGATTTAAACAACTTAACACACTCCCTGATTTCAATTTTCGTGTGTTTTAACCGGGGGTTATCACAGAAGGATTGATCCTGGTGCTTTCAATTCACTTAGCCGGGTATACCTGATTAACCAGTATCCTTTTTAACAGCAGGAGTTCACAACCACAAATAATCCATTTAAAACATCAGCAGGGGTTCATTAGTACACAAACAATGACCACCAATGACCTCGATTTTCAGAAACGCGTAAGCCAACATAACTCAGAAAGATGGTCATAATATAAACAACATCAACGATCACAACCCCCCTTTCATTATAGAATCCAGTCCATTATCTTCATTTAGGTCTGTTTTATCCAATTCTACAGAACAGAAACACGCCCACCCTGCATGATACACAAAAGAGAGAGGCGAAGGGGAAATTCACTACTTGTTGATAGATGATCGACGCCTAGGCCGGGTGCGGAACTTTACGGATAACGATACGGCGCGCCCGATCCACCAGAAGCTGTTTGTGAAAATCCGCAATCGAGGAAAGGAGAACCCACGACTAACCCTTAGTTTATAAGAGCCGCAGACGGTTGAGATAAAAACGCTGAACCGCGTAAGGCGCGGGGGTCGTGGGTTGACCACGCGGATCTGCATGTTATTAAGGGGGGTCAGGTGGTTTAAACTGACTCATTAATTCATTAAGTATTTAATTAAAACTCTTATGCATGTTAAGGTTCTTTAAAACATGCTCAAACAGGTAAAAATAGGTTTTAAAACCCTAATTGCGCAAGGAGGAACGCCACTGGAAAAACCCCGACAAGGCCGGGTGACACCGATCGGTCTCACCGATCGGTCACGCCTATCGGTCTCACTGATCGGTCACGCCGATCGGTCTCACCAAGACGCCACCCCTTTAAGACCCCGATTTTGGCAAAGGGAAGGACCAAGAGAGTCTGGGTCATCACATCAGATACCTCTCAAACTATTCTCGTCCTCGAGAATTTAAACAACCCAAGAGGAAAGGGCGGATCTGAACATCCACCTCGAAAGATACCTCTCAAGAGTGAACCTCATTGTTAACTAAGAACACATTCTTGTCACGAACCAAGAAACATATCATGTCAAACTGCCCAGGCATGTGAGGGTTGGGGAGTCTCCTTCGCCAGGTCAAGATATTATCCGCTTTGGGTGACACTGACTCACCCTCACGGGTTTAATCGCATCCACCTTAATGCGTCTTGATTAAGGGTCGGGTTCTCTCCTCCCCCATAGATAGGGCTTTTCACACACATTCAGAGGAAGAAAACCAATACATTTCATAGCCAAAAGACAAAACGTTTTACCACAATAGGCACAACAAGGAACAAAACTTAAAACAACTCTGGGTAATGGGTACGCATCTGTGCTTCCCTCTATCACGTACTCTCCTCAAGCCCACCATGTCTCCACAACACACGAACCAAGGTAATGGTCCGCCCACGAAGCACCTTTTCTTTGCGATCCCCAATCATCACTGGTCTCTCCACAAAAGTTACGTCATCCTCAATGTCCATCTCACCCCAATCAAGGACGTGTGAATCGTCGTGCAGATACCGACGGAGCTGGGACACATGGAAGACATCATGTATCCTCAGTAGCGGTGGTCATAACGCTAGCTGATAGGCTACCTCACCGACCCGTCACAACACTTCGAAGGGTCCGATGAACCTGGGAGAAAGCTTACTCCCCTTGCCGAACCTCCGCTGCCCACGCCGAGGGGAGACCTTCAAGAACATGTGGTCTCCAACCTCAAACTCCAAGGGCCTCCTCCTGGTATCAGCATACGACTTATGCCGGTCCTGGGCCGCCTTCATCCTTTCCCGTATGAGCTGAACCTTCTCTGTCGTGTTCTGCACCACCTCCGGTCCAAGGATGCCTGCCTCTCCTACTTCGGTCCAACACACAGGTGAACGACATGACCTCCCATACAAGGCTTCAAGAAGAACCATACCGATGGTAGAGTGATAGCTATTATTGTAAGCGAACTCTACCAGGGGAAAGTGTTGCACCCATGATCCTTCTGAGTCCAGAACACATGCCCGTAGCATATCCTCCAAGGTCTGGATGGTGCGCTCTGTTTGTCCATCTGTCTGGGGATGGAAAGCAGTGATAAGGCGTAACTGGGTGCCAAACGCATCCTGAAATCCTCTCCAGACTCGCGAGGTAAACCGTGCATCCCTATTTGAGACTGTGGACCTCGGAACTCCGTGCAACCGCACCACCTCATCCACATACCTTCGTGCCAAGGTATCCACTGCACTCGACTCCCTGATCACCAGGAAGTGAGCCGATTTCGTCAACCTGTCCACTACCACCCAGATGACGTCGTATCCCCCTTGGACCTTGGGTAGTCCCATTATGAAATCCATCGAGATGTCATCCCACTTCCACTCGGGGACATCTAGAGGCTGTAGTAGGCCGCATGGAACTCGGTGTTTAGCCTTCACTTGCTGACACACTAAGCACTTGGTCACAAACTCTACCACTGCTCACTTAACTCCGGACCACCAAAACTGCCTCTTCAGTCCCTGGTACATCTTGGAAACTCCTGGGTGCACTTCCAGGGTTGAGTTGTGGAACTCACTGAGAACCTTGCCACGCACCGCCTCCGAAATGAACAACCTTCCCTGGAAAAGCATCCAGTTCTGACCATCCTCTGTCCACCCTTCCGGAGCATTTCCCTGGTCAACACGGTCACACATCACTTCGCACTCTGGGTCTCCCCACTGAGACTCCTCCATTTGCTGAAACATAGATGACTGCACTATCATCTGATATAGGTAGCCTCTGCCGCTATCCATCCTCACGTCCAGGTGTAAAGCAGCTAACTCCTCCATCACCTTCTAGGCATCCGCCAATTCTCGGACCGCATCCTTCTGCGTCCTCCTGCTCAAGGCATCGGCCACCACATTGACCTTGCCCTTAGTATAAGAGATCTCAAAGTCATAATCCTGGAGGAACTCCACCCATCTCCGCTGTCGCAAGTTTAGGTCCCATTGGGAGAAGATATACCTCAAGCTTTTGTGATCCGTGAAGAACATAAAGAGATCTCCGACGAGGTAGTGCCACCATAACTTTAGCGTGAAAACGACCGCTGCAAGCTCCATGTCGTGGGTGGCGTAATTACGCTCATGGGGGCGTAGCTTCCTGGACCCATAAAAGATCACCCCTTGTTTCTACATCAACACACATCCAAGGCCCTGTCCTGAGGAATCACAGAACACCTCATAAGACGCCCCCTCTTCTGTAAATCTCAGCACTGGGGAACTGACCAACTTCTCCTTCAGATAGCTGAAGGCTGACTTGCACTGCTCGCTCCACACGAAAACCTGGTCTTTCTTGGTCAGGGTTGTCAAAGGGGACGCAACTCGGGAGAAGTTGGGTACAAACCTCCGATAGTAACCTGCCAGCCCATGGAAACTACGGACTTCTGCCACATTCTTGGGTGCTGCCCAAGAAACAACTTCCTCAACTTTTGACGGGTCCATCGCCACTCCCTGCTCGGACACCACGTGCCCGAGGAAGTGCACTTCTCGTGTCCAGAACTTGCATTTCGACAACCTACCATAGGGATGATGATGTTGGAGGACCTCTAAAACCATCCTCAGGTGTTCCACATGGTCCTCCTCTGATCTAGAGTAGACCAGGATGTCGTCAATGAACACAACTATGAACCGATCCAGGTACTCCCGGAAGATGGAGTTCATAAGCCCCATGAACACAGCTGGGGAGTTCGTAACGCCGAAGGGCATGACTACGAACTCAAAGTGTCCATACCTGCATCTGAACGCTGTCTTCGGGATGTCGCACTCCTTCACTCTTAGCTCGTGATACCCAGACCACAGGTCGATCTTAGAGAACCATCCTGCCCCTTTCAGCTGGTCGAAAAGATCGTCTATCCTCGGAAGAGGGTAGCGATTCTTGATCGTCGCCTGATTCAGCCTCCTGTAGCCTATGTACAACCTGAGACCACCATATGCCTTCTTTGCGAACAAGACCGGAGCACCCCACGGTGATGCACTTGGCCGAACATAACCTCTCTTCACCAGATCGTCAATCTGGATCCGCAACTCCCGTAGCTCTGAAGGTGCCATCCTGTAAGGAGCCATCGAGATCGGATGAGCACCGGGCTATAGGTCTATCCCGAACTCGATATCACGCCGAGGGGGTAGAGTCGTCACCTCCTCAGGAAATATGTCCATAAACTCACGGAAATTCTCTGGCACTTCTACCATCTCAGCATCTATTGATTCCACTGTCAGCTCGGCCAATAAGGAGAGGAGGGGTTCCTCCCGCCTGTTGCCCTTCTGACCGCTCCGCTTTCCGGTGAAGGTAACACGCCGGCCGTCCGAGTCCGAGAACACCACCCTTCTTCAGAAATAGTCTTTGATGGCACACACAGAGAATAGCTAGTCGATGCCTAGGATGAAATCGTATGGCTGTATCTGTAGCAGGAGAAGGTCCCTAACCGACTGATGTGGCCCTATCATCAGTCTACATCCTCTACAAACAAACAACAAGTTGGTCTGATCTTTGAATAGTGTGCTCAACACCAGGGGCTCTGGAAGTATTTCCGCATCTAAACCCAAGGCACGGTCTAGACTTGGTGCAACAAAAGAGTGCGAAGCTCCGGTATCGAACAAGGCATAAGCAAGAGTGCTAAACAGACTGATCATACCTCGAACAACCTCCAGCCCTACCAGAACTACTGCCTCTGCAGTGTGTAGCTGTCCGCGCCCGACTCCTCTGCCTCTCGGCTGTCGGCCACCTCCTCGACCACGCCCTGGTCGGGGTCCATGAGGAGCGCCCTGAGGTCGGCCTCCTCCTCCTACGTCTGCCCTCGGTGGAGCGGGAGCTCGCTGTCCCTACTGCTGTTGCTGGAAAGGCCTAGCTGGAAGCTGCTGCTGGGGCGGGTACTAGGGCTGTCGGCCACCGCCGTACTGCACCCGGTCCGGGCACTGACTCCAGAGATGTCCAGGGCTCCCACAGACGAAGAACCGCGGTCCCGGGCCCGAAGGAAAAGGGCGAGGACCTGGGGATCGAAACTGAAACTGTTGTGGTCTACTCCCTGCTGGTTGAAACCTGGAGGGTCCTGACGCTGGAGGCCTGGTGTTGACGACCTTTCCCTTGGATGGTCCCAGCTGGATCTTCTCTCGGGATACACCTCCTAGAGCGTGCATCCTCTCCACCACTTCAGCCTTCTTCTGGACCTCCAAGTACGTCGAAAGGGTAAAGGGGGTAACAACATACTGGAGGGAGGGTCGGAGAGCCTCCTCCAAACGTCTTGCCTGAGACTACTCGTCGGGAAAGAGGTCCGGAGCAAAACATAGGAGGTCCTTGAACTTGATCCCTAGCTCCCTCACAGACATACTCCTCTGTTGGAGGGAGAGTAGATCCTATCTCTTTTCTACCTTCATTGTCGAGGAGAGAAATTTCGCCCGGAACTCCCTCTCGAAATCAGCCCATGCCACCTCAACCTCTCTCCTCTCCCCCAGGTAAAGCGTCCACCACTGACGTGCCGCTCCCCGCATCTGGATGACGGCCAGAGGGACCCAGTACTCGGTCGGGGCCCGAATCAGGCCGAAGGCTATTACTATCTCCTCTAGCCATCCTTCTGTCTTCATGTCAGAGGTTCTACCCTCATACTTCTCGAGGGTTTGTCTCTGGAAGGCCTGAAGAGTCTTCTGCCACTGGTCGTCCTCTTCTTGTCGATCAGCTCTCTGCTGATCGGCCAAAGTAGTCTTCGGGGCCTCGATCGCCTGTACCACACGTGGTCGCCTTCCAGATGCCATACCTGCAAGGTAAATAAGGAATGCCTAAGCCCAAGTAGTGCAGAATATCATCCTTAAAATTTCTCAAAAATTTTAAATTTATTCTTAATTCCCAAGACATCCCAAAAACACAAGAACACAAGTCATTATGATGCATGTACCTTTCCTAGGGTCTCTACCCTGCAATCAGCGTGGCCTCACTTGGTCATTCGGTAGGTCCAAAGTCCTTGCATCGGATCACGGGGGGCCCTAAAATCCCGTGTCCTAGCCGGTATTCCCTGGCCTAATTCACGCACCGAGGTCACCCAACACTGTTTCCTTACCATCCCATGAAATCCTCACTATGCCTAACTCTAGAATATATCCTATCTCTCAACCATCACCTTTGATACCATTCTGTCACGACCCGCCTTCACCAAAAGGAGGGAAGGGTCAGCAGATTGCTAGGCCCTTCCTTCTTTAAGTTGAAGGAGAGATAATGACCCCCGAAACCCCCCTTCAATAGGTCCCGGAGTGGCGAATAGCACCAAGGGTATGGAAATTTCACACAAATGGAATGCATTACCCTTTTTATTTTATAGGATCGAGAGATAAGAAGAAGAAAACCCAACAACACCAAGGTAGAAAGAAAAGTAAATCCAAAAGTAAACCATTCCCACATGCATGTTTCAAAAGTAAAAGCCACAAGGTGAAAAAGGTGTCTAAAAAAGTATGTACCAAAGAAAGAAAATGACAACTGCAACTGCTCCAAGGATCCGAGCTAGTAAGGTCCTGCGCGATCCCCGAAGTCCTCCTGGAAACCTGAAAGCAATTTTATATACGTAGGGTGAGCATACAAGTACACTCAATAGGTAAAACCAAAGACTCTCGTACACAAGTGGGGGAACGTGCTAAAGTCCCGTGAGGAAAGAAGTAAACCAAACACCTAACAAGGTAAACTATCCACCCAAGACTCACCAAGGCATACTCCCCAAATAATGCAAGTCAAGTAATATAGTATAATAGCACATAGATGTTTGGGTACCCCGCGCCATTTTCCCACTGGTTATTGAGACATTCTTTGCATCGGACCAATCCCGCCATTCACACCGCAGTCCCACTGCCACACCCGCCCGCACACACCTGGGTGACAACCGCACGCAGTCCCACTGCCGAATCCCGCCCGCACACACCTGGGCCACAACTGTCACACGTAACCACACCTGCAAACACCTAGGCCAGAACAACCACCACCACGCCCGAAGACACCTGGGCTAAAGGATCCACTGCCACTCCCGAAGACACCTGGTCCTCATCCCGAAGACACTTGGGAAACCACATGCCGCACACACCTGGCCAACCACCACACTACCCCGCCCGAAGGTTCTTGGGCTAATAATGGACCTCAGACCATCACAGCCTGCCCGAAGATACTTGGGCTATCCGGGAAAGGGAGCAGAAAAGGAGCTAATAACCAGCCACTAAGAATAGTGTTGGGAAAAACAACCTCCCCCATGAAATGGGGGTGTTCGGCACTAAGTGATCAACTTGGGTGGGGCGCGAATAAGAAACACAAATCTACAAGTATAGATATAGGTAACAAGCACTCACCCAAAGCTCAGGTTTTTCTAACCAGCCTACAGAACACAACACCACTACGTCCAAGTCACAAGTCACGAATCTCGCCAACAAAACCCATCTGTCCCATTCTTGTTTCAAGTTCAATGAAAATGTTTAATTAAGTTTAAGCACTACTGGGAAACTAGAAAGCATAGGCACAAGTCCAGGAAAGTAAACAGTCAAGCATCAACCATAACGCCCACACCCGGTTCTCAACAACAGAGGATCCCACCCCAATTCGTGATATAAACAAGTACCCACCTGGTCTTAAAACTCACAACCGCCGAATCCATACCAATAGGGGATCCCATCCCCAAACTCACACAACCACCAAGAGTATAAGACAGGGGATCCCATCCCCTCCCACATTTCCAGCAATCGGCCCGAAAAGAAAACAACCAACTACCACCATCAACACAAGTCAGTGTCGTTTCGGTATTTTCAGATTTAAACGACTTAACACACTCCATGATTTCAATTTTCGTTTGTTTTAACCGGGGGTTATCACAGAAGGATTGATCATGGTGCTTTCAATTCACTTAGCCGGGTGTACGTGATTAACCAGTATCCTTTTTAACAGCAGGAGTTCACAACCACAAACAAGGAATTTAAAACATCAGCAGGGGTTCATTAGTACACAAACAACAACCACCAATGGCCTCGATTTTCAGAAACGCATAAGCCAGCATAACTCAGAAAAATGGTCATAATATAAACAACATCAACGATCAAAACCCCCATTTCTTTATAGAATCCAGTTCATTATCTTCATTTTGGTCTAGTTTATCCAATTCTACAGAACAGAAACACACCCACCCCGCATGATACACAAAAGAGAGAGGCGAAGGAGAAATTACCTACTTGTTGATAGATGATCGATGCTTAGGCCGGGCGCGGAACTTTACGGATAACGATGCGGTGCGCCCGATGCACCAGAAGCTGTTTGTGAAAATCCACAATCGAGGAAAGGAAAACCCACAGCTAACCCTTAGTTTATAAGAGTCGCAGACGGTTGAGATAAAAACACTGAACCGCGTAAGGCGCGGGGGTCGTGGGTTGACCACGCGGCTCCGCACGTTATTAAGGGGGGGGGGGTCGGGTGGTTTAAACCAACTCATTAATTCATTAAGTATTTAATTAAAAATCTTATGCACGTTACAAGTCTTTAAAACACGCTCAAACAGGTCAAAATAGGGTTTAAAACCCTAATTGCGCAAGGAGGAATGCCACTGGAAAAACCCCGACAAGGCCGGGTGACGCCGATCGGTCGCGCCGATCGGTCTCACCGAGACACCACCCCTTTAGGACCCAGATTTTGGCAAAGGGAAGGACCAAGAGAGTCTGGGTCATCACAACAATCCTGAGTGCCTAAAATGATGCATGATTACTCAACAAGTACATCTCAAATAAAATCACGTCACACAACAAGTGCATCAACCAAGGTGAAATAACATTCAAATGTAATATCAAACATCAATAATAACAATACCACCCTAGGTACTTGGGTCTTCCCCCATACATTGGTTAGATACTCCCATGAATGAGATCATAACTAAGTCTTGAATATTACTAGTCTCCTTTATACCTTTCCAAAATATTAAGAAAAAAGAAAAGAAAATAAAGTTGGGATCTGATACCACTTTGTAACATCCCAACCTGGGTTCCACACACCAGTACCCCGATCCGGTTTGCTACGTGACCTCAAGCGTGCCTCCCCATATTCCATAGGCTTCTGACTAGCAATGAGGGTCTAATATTAATCTTGGGAATACTATAAACTCTTTATCATATTAATACACTAGAAAAAATAAATAAACAATATCCGAATGATATAGCCATAACTAGAACAATACCAAAATCACATGATACCCAAAATAAAAAATACAATATTCAAAACTAATCAGTGGATATTTCATTCCAATACATGAAAAGTTTCAATATAAAAAACCCAAAATAAATAAAGACACTTACAACTCTCAAGTGGGTCCTAAAACCAAGCCTGGTTCCCTTATCCATTCTCCATCCCAAATCATCCATAAAACACTATGACCTTTCCCTTAACCTATCTTGAAACCATGAAATCTATTCGGGTACCGATCAGGCAGCCCAAGTAGGGTGTGATTACAACTCAGAAGGCCACCACCAACAGTGTCTACAACAATATCCAGTCAAAACAGTGTATGAAGTTGTATAAAGAATAAATACAAGCAATAAAGTAAATAGTTTACATTTATTCAATTACTCTTTATTTAACCACACAACCCTCGGGCTCCTGAGGACACCTATACCATCTTCAACCCGAGCCAGAGTTTGAACTATCCCCAAGGGATATCATATATCTGAATTCCATTTCTACCATTCATTATTTTAATTCATATCTAAATTCCATTATTACCATTCATCATTTCAATTCATATCTAATTTCAACTATTACCATTCACCATTTCAATTCATATCTGAATGCCACTATTACCATTCATTATTTCAATTTATATCTAAATTCCATTTTTACCATTTATCATTTCAATTGATTATGGGATTTTGATTCTACAGACCATGTCCCACACACTATTATCACACATATCACAATAACACAATATTATATATATCACAATATCATATGTACCAAAAAATCCATTAATTAATTCAAAAATTAATTAATATAATGTAACAATTGCATATTCACATTATTCCATTAATTAATTCAACAATTAATTAATCACATCTATCTCATTAATTGATTCAATAAATAATTAATCACATCAATTCCATTAATTAACTCAACAATTAATTAATCCAATGTAACAATAATCTCAATATCCCCATAATTAATTAAAAAATTAATTATTCCAATTCAAAATTAAATATTACAATAATTAACTTAACAATTAAGTATTCCTAAAATTCTAAAATTTCAATATTCTAATAATTAATTCAATAATTAATTACCCCCAATTCCACAGTTCATTAGTCAATTAATTTTAGAAAATTAATTAATTCAATTAGAAAATTAAATCGCTAAAAGAATACTATAAATTATACAATTACATACACTTAATTGAAATTATTAATATGATATTTGAATAATTTAACACCTAACTCAATTCATTGATGATCGATCGCCCAATGGAAATCCCCAATTTCGAGCGGAATAACTATAATCACAATGAAGAATAAGATCTTAATTAAATTCCTAGATCCAAGATTTAAATATATTATATCTAATAAAATCTAGATCTAGATCCATCATGATTATAGGAAAAAATCCCTTCAGGGGTGTTAGAATAATGGTAAAGATATGGGAAACCAATCATGATTAGATTCACTTACTAGGAGAGGTGCAGATCTTCAATATGAGCTTCAAATTGCAAAAAATAGAGGTCAGGAGCCTTAGGAATTCGTCTGTGATCCTATAAAATCGATAAGAATCACCAGGGGATGAGTTGGGGTCAAGTTTTGATTAATATGAGTTTTCATTTTTTTTAAATAAATTTTCAGTTTAATTAAAAGGTCGTACACGATTTCCTGGGTCGGGGAGCATGGTTTTCCAAACTGTGCGCCTTAACTGTGCACCACTTATGGGGGGGGGGGTGCATGGTTTCCCCTAAGAGGGAACATGGTTTAAAAAATCATTCTCCATCCATGAAATCCCTCTCTTTCTAGGTTTGTTCAATTTACTGGGCTAGGACGCACAATTTGGGAAAATTATGCACCAACTCTTCACTGCCCCTCTTTCTTCCAAAATTCTCAATTTTCACCCAAACACACCCCAAGGTACAATACAAATAAAAAGTACTCAAAAATAGGCAAAAGAGTACCTATAAAAAATCCCAATACATCTCTAAAAAAGGTCAGGATCTTACCTTTAATGAAGCCCATAGTGATAATAAATCCATCACCAAGGCCGTTAAATACTATATTTCCAAGGTGTATACCAAAAATGAGTTGAATTCTCATTTCATGTTTTTAGATGAAAACCTAAGGATGCCACTTGTTACCAAGGATTTCAAGGAACATGTTGACTATTTGAAAGTGATGACACCTCTGTTCAAGCATTTCATAGATAAGAAGAAATATTTCTTCAGTGTTATGGAGAGAGGAGGCAACATTATTATGGATTTTTTCAACCTTATAAAGCCCTTACTATATGTATCTGAAATTTTAGTGGTTTCTACATAGGTGATTACCATGATAGGATTGAGTTATTCTCCTCCTGATCCTATCCCTCCTCACTTACATCCATTTAGTATGTCTCTAGTTCAAGCCGTCAGGCATCTCAGACTAGTTGTGATCATAAAATTTCCTTAGACTACTTTAACCCCATCAGTTTTTTCCTCAGTGCCTCCTACCTATAATAAAGGAAAGGGACCTACTATTCATACCACCCAGGATGAGAGTGAATATGATTAGACCTTTTATTTGATAGGGCCTCTATTTTATTTTCACTATATTTCTTTTTGGGTTTAATACCATGAATTTCGTCCTTAATGACACTTGTCTCTTATTTTTCATATCTTATCTTATCTTTTTGATAATCCCAAAATAGGGAGAATAGTATGGAATTTACTTTGATAACCATTCTTTGATATCATTATTATTTCAATATTATTTGGACGATATTTACTTTACCTCTATTAATCTTTGATATCTAAATTATTCTTTGATACCAAACTTAACCCAACCTTTTCCTTTGATATGTTATCTTTGATACCATAATTATTTGGATGTTATTATTTGATACAAAATTATTTGTATGAATTTTATCCTTTAATACTATATTTATTTATATTTAATTTAATTACATCTATTTTTTCAATTTAATTTCCAAATCTCACATTAGTTTTTTTGAATGTTAAGTAGACTATTACTCTTAAAACTTATCTATTTTTGTCTAATTTTGTTTTACACATGGATTGTAAAATTCCATGATTTGTGATCATAAAAATGGGTATATTTTTGAAACATACTTATTTTAATGTTCACAAATCATTTTTTTATTTATTTCTAACGAATTTAATGTTTTATGATGGTATATTATTTTTCTAAAGAAAATTTGGATAAGTGTTGAAAACTGCCACTGTTAGTTCAACTTGTGCCATCGCTAGGATTACCCACCATTAGGATTTTTCTACCATTAGATGTGTGACACTTCTAGGTTGTGTTACCATCACATTATTTACATAGCTAGAGTCTTACTAATTCCAAACTCATACCACCATCAGGCACGCCACCATCAGGTGTGCCACCATCAAGCATGCCATCGTCAGGCATGCCACTGTTAGGCGTGCCACCATCAAGCGTGCCACCGTCAGGTATGCCACCATCAGGCATGCCACTGTCCAACGTGCCACAGTCCGTAGTGACATCGTCAAGTGTTCCACCATTAGGCATTCCATTTTTAGGATTATCTACCGCTAGGTTTAGCTACCACCAGAGTATGTTATCGCTTGAGTGTGCTACTACCAAATTGTGTTATCTCAAGAGTTTGTTACCACTAGAATCTTATAATTCCAGGATTAGACACTGCCAATATTAGCCATTGGCAGGCTCATACTACCGCCATATGATCTACTGATAGGGGTTCCACTGTCAGCTTGCTACCATTGATCTTTACTACCATCAGAGTTCATCCTCTGTCAGCCTTTTACCACCATTTTTTCTATATTTGCATTAAAATTTTCCAATGACTATTTTATGGGAGTTAATGTAGAGGGATTATTTAATTATTATTCACAACCCTTTTCATAGATGAATTTAATACAATGTTATATTCAATATTAGGATCTACAAGATCTTGATGATTATCCTTTAATGGGTCCATGAAATGCTATATATTTCAGAGTATGTCCCCTGTGCGCGAGAGATGTTGAATAAAAAAAGTGACCATCATGTGAGATCTTACACATTGATAAATTCAACTATAAAATAGTGGAGTATAATTAAGATCAATATTAATTCCTATAAATAGAAAATATAACTTTGTGATAATCTATTTTTCTACAACTTTCAGAGAAACTATTTGAGCTCCTCACCAAGCCAAATATGAGAACTCTCAAGCATCTAGGGAACTACAGACCAAGTAGCACCAATCTTTCCATATCTTCTTATATTCTTTCTATATTGTTTTCTTTAACTTTAGAGTAATGTGTTGTTTTATCTATTTATAAATAGGCACCTAATCCTACACTTAAACTACAGAATACTCAATATTCTCTTCTATCTCTTTTTATTTGTTTACCTATGGTGTTTTTGGAAGAGGTCCCTATCTGGTTTGTGTTGTTTTTATTCCAACTTATAATTATGGAAGAGGATTTGATCCTAGATAGATTGTGTTATTTATTTTATACTCGATCTAATCTATGGATCAGATTATTGTTATTTAATCTTCTTGGTAGTGGGTGATTTACAAGTGGAGGGGATTAGGTCTCATCTTGATATTGAACCCCTTATTTATTCCACCATGTGTTTTAGTTTTGTTTACTTCATTTAAAATCATTAAACTATGTTTGGTTTTAATCTATAAAAAAATATTATTTTGATAGTTAGTCTTAACTAGTTTTTATATAAGGATTTATTTGAGCAAATCAATTTCAAAAGTTAAAGTAATTTTAAATATTGTTTTAACTAAGCCCTAATCAAGCCTGGACAAATCTTTTAAAAGATCAAAATTATATTAAACTATTATTTTGATTAACTAGTTGATTTTAATTTAATTGGGGGAATTTAATTGAACTCTTTTTTAATATAATTTTTTATTGGGAACTCAATTCACCCCCATCTTGAGTTACTCACTCTGACCAACATTGAAAACATATCTCATCAACAAGAGTCCATCTATACTAATGGGAGAATTCCAACCTAAGGAGATATAGTCTGGAAGGAAGGTAAGAATATCACATTTATGAGTCTTTGGGTGTTTTACATATGAAAATATAGATACTAATGTAAGGTAAAATATTTATGCTAAGTATAAATCATGTTTAATTATTGGTTATGGTGATGAAGAGTTTGGTTATCACTTTTGGGATAATAAGAATAAGGTGATCATCAGAATCCAGAACATGATATTTAATAAAGGTTCCATGTATAATGATAGTCATGTAGCTTAAGTTGATAGTGGGAATAAAGTATCAGATCACCAAGAGAAAGTGGAGCTTGAGTGTGTACCCGAGCATGTGACACCAAAAAAGTGGATCCTACTCCTCAAGTGGGGTTAAGGAGATCAAAAAGGGTGAGAAGGCCTATGTAAAGGTATTAATTGGATTTATATTATTTGTTATTGATTGATGGTGGAGAACTAAATTTTTTTTAATATGAAATGTAGTTGAAGGAGTTGAACAAGTGGGATCTGACTATGAAGGAGTACATTTCTTTATTTCATGATAACAAAACTTAGGAGCCAACACTTTTTCCATAAGCAAAGAAAACATTGTAGAATAAGTTTGTATAATGAGTCAATTAAGAACATGATGGTAATAGGAGATAAAAGGAAAGTTTGGTTGTGAAAATTTTTCAATATAAAGAGGTGTGGATTTCAATGAAATTTTATCACATGTAGTGAATCTTACCACCATCTAGGTGGTTCTCAATATTATTACATTAGAAGAATTACATCTTGAGAAGCTTGATGTGAAGATGAATTTTCTTCATGGAGATCTAGAGGAGTATCTTTATATGAAATAACCAGAGGGATACATTGAGCCAGGAAAGGAAGACCTGGTGTTCAAACTCTAGAATAGATTATATGGGTTAAAGTAGGCACCTAAGAAATAATTTTTTTGATGAATTAATGACTAATAATTCATACAAATGGTTTGTCATGGATTAATTCTACTACTTAAAGTATTTTGGTGATGGATACCTTATAATGATTCTATGTGTAGATGAAATGATCATTGGAGGATCATGTATAAATAAAATTGATGTGATGAAAGGGAAGATGACTAAGGAGTTCGAGGTGAAAGATCTTGGAGAAGTTAACAAAATTTTGGGGATGAAGATTAAGAGAGATTACACAATAGGAACCTTGATGTTATCACAAGATGAATACATATGAAAGGTTTTGAGAAGATTTAGTATGCTGGAAGAAAAGTCAATTTCTATTAACCTATAAAGTCATTTCAAACTTTCAAAGGAGAAATCACCAAGGAAGGAAACAATGGTTGAGTATATGGTAAAGGTTACATACTCATCAGCTGTTGGAATCATGATGTATACTATGGTTTGTATTCTACCTATATTACTCATACAATGGGAGTTTTGAGTAGGTACATGGATAACCCTGGAAAGAAATATTGGGAAGTTGTGTAGTGGATATTAAGGTATTTGAATGGAAGTAATGAAGTATTTTTGTGCTATGGGAAAAGAAAATAATTAAATGGGTATATGGATACTGACCTTAGAGGATATTTCAACAATAGGAAGAGTATAAAAATTTATGTATTTACCTATTGAGGAATAAAAATAAGCTAGATATATCGATTGTAGATGGTGGTATATTTATTCACAATAGAGGAATAATACATTGTTGTAACATAATCTAGGAAATATATTTTTTGGCTGAATAACTTCTTGGATGGTCTAGGTAGAATGATAGAGGAAAATTTATTACACCGTGATAGTTAGAGTGCCATAGATCTTACAAAGAACCCAATATTTCATTCCTTAATGAATTATATTTAGTTAAAGTACCATTTTATTAGATGATTGATATAGGATTTATTGTTGACATTAAATAATATTTGTGGAACCAACAATCCAGTAGACATGTTGACAAATATGATGGTGATAAATAAGTTGGGGAATTTTTTTACCTCTGTTGGTCTCCACTGATTAATAGAGGATGAAAGGAAACATAAGGAGAAAACTATGGGAACAATAAAGGTAAAATAGTTGGTATTTCATGAATCATTATCTTGAAATTGAAAATTTGAATGGAATTATACACTAGTGAGTAAAGAAGAGGAGGATCTTAGATTAAGTAAGTCTCCTAAAGAAGATGATGTTACTGTAGAATCTCAGACTTTGGAGACACTAATACTATAGCCTCATATACTTACAACCGCCGATCACTGTAGCACAATGAATTACTATATAGTTTGTGGCATAATTTCATCATCTTTTTTATTAGCTCATTCGAGCTAGGCCTTCTCTGTGTGTGTGAAACTTTGGAAATATCCTTGTAATTATGATCCCAATCATAGTAAAACATATTCCTCTATATGAATTTAGGGATCATTTCCAGAACCAAATAAACCATTTTGTCCTATGATCCTTTTCTTTTTCTTTTGGTTTTTTTCCTTTTACTCTTTTTTGAACCGTTCTGTCATTTGTTGGTCCTAGTGTTTCCACAAAAATGACAAGTTTTGAGTAGTCATATCACACACATGGGAGGCCTTAACCAATATTTATGAACCCTAATATAATATAGATGGTAAAGATACAACTGATACCAAAATGAATGCATATGTCTATATTCCACATCATAGTATGAAACAATTATGATAAATCATAAAATAAAAAATATAGGACCAACAAAACTAAAATATTCTAAACTACTAGTAAGGAAGGGACTACTATCAAATGGAACTACTGGATCCAATTATAATCTATTTAACTCAACTATGCTCCTCCTACTCATGGATTCCACTCTAGGATTCAAGGTAACAATTGTTTGGGAGAACTCACTCCATGAGTCTTGCTATCATTAATAGTTCTCATCTAAGAGGCTATGCTCATTGGGACTCTCCATGAAGAACTACACACTAGAACTTAGAATATATTGATACATAGATGGGAGATCAAACCTAGGGCCTATGGGGGACACCTAACCTTACCCAGAGTAAACCTGCCAGGATGGGGATTACATGCCCTGATAATTAGTAGCAAGATACCTAACCCAACCTAGGGAATAAATGATAGTGAATCACAACCCATGCCACATGGAAGGATACCTGACTTTATTCGATACTAAACCCATATAGGAGGGAATCACATCCTTTTATGAGGAAGTTATGGATCACTGTACGCTCATAAGGATAGACTAAGGGGCCACACTCTACAGATACTAGTCTACACTGAAGAGAACAAGGTCTTTAACCTATTTTAGTAAAAGAAAACAGTGTGTAATGGGAGTACATGGTGTGTTATGATGAGTCTAGAATTTCCTGTGTCTATTCCCAGGTTCATCATCCCATGCCCGTGTACTCTGGATGTGCCTGTGTACACAGAATCTTCTCGTGTACCTAGCTGCGTTTGAGTACTTGTCCATGTCAGAGTACATGGTTGTTCTTGGTACTCTGTTTGTGCCTATGTTCCTGGCCGTGTCCATGCCCATGTACCCTAGGGGTACACACCAAGTCACCATCATTGGGTCACACAACATGTGGTCTTTCCACACAATTTGTGATAGTTTCTACTGTTTATAAACCCTAGCCTCCATAACAAGGGTCACATGAAAAGTGTTCTTCTGAAGTATATGCCATGAATATCAGGGATTTCTATAAAATAATTCCTATTCAATGTGTCACACTTGTGCCGCCACAACCACAGATTCTTCTATGAATCACACCTTAAGATCCTAAATCTAGGGTTGACCATGATAGAGACACCACCAATGGCTAGATTCTGGCCACCCATCCATTCAAATCTTGATCCCCATTGCATTGCATCACTAAACCCCAAAACCCATGATCTGAACATACCTAATTTGCATATGATATTCCATCTCACCACATCATACCTTAATCATGCTATCAATCACGATTCTGAACCCCCATAAATGATCTATTAACCGTGCAACAATTAGGTTTTGGTTATTTTCAAACCACCAGACAAAAGAAATTCCTATGATGATTGTATGAAGAACATGGGGAGAAAATTACAAAACAAATATGTAAGGAACAAACATTGTCCATTTTTGGGGTTGAATTTTTTTAATTGATGAAGAAATAGGTGACCAAATGGGATAATACAAGATGAAAAATAATATCAATTACTAAATCTAGGAAGATAAATTAGTTCTTATAAATCAACAACCGAACCATGAATCAATTTGTTAGAAGGATTGATTTGTACTCGATAAGGGATAATAAAATAGGGATTAAACCAACATAAAAAAAATCCCTAACATGAGTTTAGATTGATCACTGATGAAAAATGGTTCTATTTCCTTACCTTTGGTGAGATCCAAAAATTAATTTACTATAGATGAACTCTTTGCCTATTGATTTCCAAACCATGATCTGTTTTAATTCATCAAAGTTTTTCCTCTAATGAATCATCTCAATTCTCTAGGGTTATGCAGCTAACCCTAGGGATTTTTAATAATTGGGGTTATATAGATAGGATTATTTCTGGCCATTAAATAAAAAATAAATATATAAATTCATTTATTTATTAATCTACCCATGAACACTCCTAAACCAGACACCCAACATGCACAAAGGCTATGTCACGTCTAGGGTAAAACCCACATTCTAGATTTAATGGAGGTATCTAATTTCTCATATGGAACACCATTTGAGATATATTATTTTATTTTAGAAAAACTATGTGCATGTGATATAATATATTTAATATTTTTATTATATCAAAACCAAGGATCCCTAAGCCCTAGAATCCCTTCCTAACTCCATTCCTGTATCCATAAATATTTCTTAAAATATTTAAAATTTTACATGGAAAAAATAGAGTCCTTAAAATATAGAACTTAAATTTTTTTAGAGAGTTCTCTCTACTACCTAGGGTATTAAATGAGAATAATGAATCGAATGAGCGGATAAAGAGTGTCTAGAATTTATAATTAAACATGGGTGAACAAAACCAAAACTATAACCGCCTAGGACCCCGCACTCTCAAATCCAATGATGAAATCTATAACTTTACATTTCCATATTTGATGCTGATAATTTTAACCCAAATTTTTTCATATCAACCTTACAAAATCAAAAGGAAAACTTGGATCACTTACATACTAGAGGACATTTTTGGGTTAGAGTCTTAGAGAATTAGGATAAACTCCTACTTAAACAATTCACATAAATTTAAAAGAGAATTTCTACCACTTAACCCAAATTTCCTTTTTCACATTAATATATCATTATCATCCATATGAAATCCATTCTATAAAAAAATAATTGAAAATAATTATTTAAAACCTAGGGAAAAGGAAACATAAGAATATTGAACTCAAACACTCAAAATGGGAAAACATGATCATTAACAAACTAATGTCAACAATGAAAATAAGAAGATAATAGTGTTGATGACATAATCAAAGTGAATGAGTGAAACATAAAATAACTCATACCCATTAACACTTGGTCCATCAAATATGAAAACATTGAAAAGGAAAGAGTCATTAAAATCAATAATTGTGAGCCATGTGATATCAATCTCGATCATGATAAATATTATAAACTCATAAAAATTAATTAATACTATTTTTTTTAACTCGGGGTATCACTTTCATAAAACCCTTTCAAAACCATTTTAATTAGAATAACAATATGGAAGACTTCTAACATTATCATTACCCATTGCATTGCAGAGCTATAGTGGGGATCACCCTTTGTATAAGCCATATCAGGCTCACCCATTTTCCTTGAGCTATAATGGGTCTCAAACCTTTGTATAAGATATATTGGTCTCACCCATTACACATATTTCTCAAGTACCATACTAAGAATAAAACACTTTCATCATAAAACTTATGGAAACTGTAATGCCCAGAATCCATGATGTACTTGTATTATTATTATTATTATTATTATTTTTAATAAATACTATAAAAAAATAATTCAAAAATTAATAAAACAAAAAAGGAATAATTTTATTAATAAACCACTAATAACATTACATCTTTACAAACTCGAGATCATGAATAATTTATAAAACTCATTAAAAGCCCTAGAAACACCACCAGAACACCTTCCATCAACACAATAAGGACGAACAAGTAGCCCTCTTCCCTTGGATATATCATAATAAGAAAACAAATATCAGAAATAATAATGAAGATGCTAAGGACCAGATAAATGTAGAGCACCATTCTTGGATGAAAGAAATTAATGTTGAGATGTTTTTTGAATACCCTTAATACATGAGTATTTATAAAACTTTATGTGGCCATTGGAAAATTTAACTATTGAAGTTTTAATATTTGTTATGTGTTTTAGAATTTTAAAATGGATTTAAAGTGAGAAAATAATAGTATAGATAATAACATTTAATGAAAATGTTTTAAATATAAGTTAAACCTTTAAATTCTTCTATTATAACTTCAGAGTTTAAGATATTTCCACATAAATAGTTTCAATAAAAAATTAACTTTTTAAAATAGTGTAATTAATCTAAATTTTGTATTATAAATTAAACTTTTTAATGTTTATATGTTTGAAAAATTTCTACAAAACATGTACTTACTTCTTGTACCACAAACCAAGGGCATCCCATATAAGGCGAAGACCTTGGGGCAGTGGTGGAAAGAACCGTGAAAGCCTAGATAAAGCAACAACTAGGTCAGGACCATGTATAGTGTAAGAACCCGGATCTTCGTTCAGGTATGTTTTCCTTTTTTCTGGAGTTTTTAAGGAAAATAAATTTTCTGGAAATTTCAGAAGTACACGCCGTGTACTTTCTGGGTACACGCCGTGTACTCTATTCCGGCTCGAAGCCGTGTGCTGGCCGTGTTCGGGCCACACACACGGTGTGTAAGGCTGAGGTGGAGGCCGGTTAATTCGGAGTACGAAAAAATTGAAGTACACGCCGTGTACTTAAGAAGTAAACGCCGTGTACTCAAGAAGTACACGCCATGTACTTTTTTTTCATTAAACAGACCGGGGTCGCGCCTAACCCCTATTTCCATCTTCTTCTCTAGTTTTCAACCGTTCGAGAGCGACCGTATGACCGGATATTCGACGGAGTCCTTCCTCGCCGTCCGTTCTCCGATTCGAGCACGGTCCGTTGCGTTGGAATCGTAGCGGTGAGTTCTTCCTTATGATTTAGCCTTGTTTCTTGATTCCTCCTCATTTCCAAGTTATCATGGGATGGACGTTTTGTGCATTTTCTCAGATCTACGTTGTTCTAAGAGGAATCTATCATTGAGGTTCACGTATATCGATCTCTTCGGATTGAGGTAGGTGGTTTGTGCCTTTCCGTAGAAAGTTGATGAATATTTTGTGCAATTTCCACCAATACCCATGAACGGGGTATTGCGTGTTTCCTTCTTTCCCTTGTTGCTTTCTTGCTTTTCTTGATTGCTTTATTATAGGTTATTTCTTGTGATTAGAGTAATTTGGTTGTGCTCAGATTGCTTTTCCATGCTTGTTCTGCCTGTTTTTCATTTTACCAATTTCCATGCCTAGTTGTAGGATAGTGGAACTATTGTTTTTTATTGCTATTGAGCCCTAGTTGATAGAAAAGTAGTTCTTGAGGTTTACTTGGATGGTATACACACGTTGAGAAAGTTTAGTTATACTCAGGACTGTGAGAACCTAGAGTAGTAGACCAAAGGGAGAATTGACGGAAGGGCTTCTCCAGAGTGTCTTTTAATCATGATGCGAGACCAAGGGGAGAATTGATGAAAGGGCTTCTCCAGAGTGTATTTTAATTACAACGCGGTCCACAGGGGGAATTGATGTTGAGTGCTTCCCTAGAGATCCTTTAGCACGATACGAGAATATAGGGGGAATTGATAGTGAGTGCTTCCCCAGAGAGTCTTCTTACTTACGTAGCTGAACCAGAGGGGTGAGACTGTGTGTGCCTCCCAGAGGGTTTCTAGTACTTAGAGGTTGAACAATAGGGGTTAGACTGCGAGAGTTACCCAGAGGGTTACCTGTTTTCTTCTTGTTGCTGACTGCTTACTTGTGTGCTTTACTTGTTAGAACTGTGGTTTGTAGCTACTTGTGATTTTCCATTTACTGCTTCTTGTTTTATTACTGTCATGTATTCATTGACTATTAGGCACAAATATTTGGGTGATTTCCTACTGGGATTGTATCTCACACCCTGTTTGGGCAATGCTTTTAGGGCCAATCAGACTATGTTGCTGCAGGTATAGATAAGGGAAAGTGCCCTTCTACTTCAGGATCTTGACTGCATCAGGAGCTGGGGAGCATGGGACCGAGTCGTGGCTCGTGATGATGAGGAGATTATTTTTTCTTCTTTTGCACTTGGTTTCAGTTGTATTTCAGAACGTTGTTGTGTTTGCTGTTTTCCTTAGATACTTGTACCTGCTGCATCATTTTCATCATAGTTATATATCTACATTGCTTCCGTTGTTTGGTTTCTGTTGTTATGCAAGTCGTTTACTGCTTCTGCTGTTTATTGTTGTTTTCTTACCTTGTATACCTTACCGAATGAGGGCATAGTTTCCCCACCGACTCACCAAGGCCCTCGCTGCTAGTCAGCAACCTCTGGAGTTCAGGGAAACGCGCTTGAGGTCATGTGGAAAACCGAGTATGGGGCACTTGTGGAGGGGCTCCGGACTCGGGACATTACATATAGAATCCCCAAGTATTAAACCATGTATAGTGTGGGATAAATCCTAGGTGGGAGCCCGTGTATAAATATCTTCATGAAATGCGTGTTTGTGTCATTGAGAGATAGATGTCATGCCTAGGCTTATAAAGTAGCTTTGTTTTTCTCCTCAATTTGATGTGGGATGACCAATTTTCTGTGGGACAAAATCCTAGCCATCCGATCGCATCACGCCATCCTAGCTATCCATCCGTTCTCCTGATCACCTCCTTCCCACTATTCATCTTATTCATTTTTCCCTACTCACACTAGTAGGTCAAGCCATTGTACCTTCTCCATCATCCAAGTCACCCTCAACCCTCAGCCCCAGCTCAACATCGATTTCCTTAAAAATGACATAGAGGTGTACCCAATCCATGACTAATATTTCATCCTTGGATTCCATTAGAAGTTATACATATATATATATATATAGTTCTTATCCGAGTTTAAACAACCCTAATTTACACCGTTGTTTGAATCCGGATTAGGTCAAATTTTAAACCCCTTTCCAAATTTCCAAATATATCAACTTGAATTATAAAATAAATATATTATATTGATTCAAACGGTTGTCCAAATGGGTCTAAAAAACCCTCGATAAATTTTTAAAAAGGGGGTACTCAACATCACCCAAATAATAAATAAGTTTTATATAAACCCTATTTTCCTCCCTAAAGACCCAAGAACTTCCTCTCAAACTCTCTATATTTTATTTTTCTTGGAGATTGTAATCCAATAAACCCTTTGGTTCATCCTCATTTAAGGTAAGGGTTTGTTTTGGATTTATTTCTAAACCTATCAATTTATGTTTTGTAAGGGTTTAATTTTATTTTTAATCTATCAATTTATGTTTTATTTACAATGATATATATATATATATATATAAGTATATATATCTATCTATTTATATTTTTTTAGAATTTATAATGTAAAGGATTATTTTAAATTTATTTTTAAACCTATCAATTTATATTTATGCTTTTTAGGGGATTTTATTTTATAAATATTTCAATTTTATGGTTTTTGGAAGGGTTATATTTTGATTTAAAAAATTTATATATAAGTATATATATATTTTTGTGTATAATTATACTTTCAAATTTTATGATGAAGTAATGTAATGATTTTTAAAAAAATTATCAAATCTATCTTAGAAAACTAAATTTTTATTCTTATTTTAAAAACTTTGATTTAAAATAAAACCCTTATAAGGATAATTGAATGAAATACAAATAATTAACGTTTTAAATAATTATTTCATAAGATATTTTTTAAAAAATAACAAAACTTTGTTTTGTTATCGTTAAATTCAAATCGATTCTTTTATAAATAAAATCACCACAAGGAAAGATATAATTTTATTTAAATATATTAAGATTATCATTTTATGTGTATCATTTAGTTACAAATGATAAATGTTATGATTTTATGTGAACTAGACTTTTGAAACAAATTATAAATGATAAAAGATATTATTTTATGTACAAAATATTTTTCTAAGTCTATGAATTACATTCATAACATTAGATATGTCCATCATCTAAGTTATCATTGAAATTCTATGCATTTTTATTCAAGTATTTATTTAATTTATTAATCATTTATATTTATGTCTTTTAAATAAGAACAATTATTTATAAGAAATGATTTCTCCTTGATATGGTTTTATAAATTCTCAAAATATGATTATGTCATGAAAAAAGTATGTAAGATTATTTTATTCTAAAGAAAATAATTTATGTATGTATTATTTTGAAATTATTTGTATTAGGAGCAAGAAAGGAAAGACCATTAAAGTTTTTTCTAAAAATTGGAACTAGTGTATCCAATGATATGTTATGGTATGAGGAGTAAACTCATGACCTTGAGGGGACTTTGTCCCATATGTGATATGGCTAAGTGGACTTATAGTTTTCTCATGACTTTCTGAGTATCATGATTAACCCCTTAAAAATTATTCTTTTCAAATGGAGAGATCCAAAGATTTTTTTTCAAAATATCATTACTTTAGAAATTAATGGTTCTCAAAATTATATGAATTATTTATATTTCAATGTTTTGAAAACCTATTTTTAAGTATCCATTTTATCAAATTAAATATTTTAAAATTGCCTACTAATGTTTTTTTAAAACCCCTTATTGGGAAAAGATAATGCTCACCCTATGTTTAAAATTTATTATTTCATAGGTTTAGTAGAATTTATTTTCGATGTGTATTTCTTTGAGGAGGCAGCATACATGAAGTATTTTTGTTTATTTTATTTTATTCTGTACAGTTTTGTAAAATTGTAATGTATGTATCTAGTTAAAAAAACCTAGATCGAAAAAGTTCATACAATGTAAATTCTATGTTTATTTTTCATTTACCTTTTATAAAAAAATATACAGAACATTTTTATGTGCTGAACCCATAAGCATGGGTTTAGGGATTCACAGGAAAAATCATCATTCATTTATAACCTGATAAACCCATGGAAAATAAATGGGTTTAATGTCAATCCCTTTGAAACATGATTAACCCATGGAAAATAAATGTATTACATAAAAATATCATTAAAACATGAATAACCCATGGAAAAGAAATGAGTTTCATAACAAATATCTTTGAAACATGAGTAACCCATGGAAAAGAAATGGGTTCCATAACAATCTCTTTGAAACAATATTAACCCATGGAAAAGAAACAGGTTCCTTAAAAATATATTTTAAACAATAATAATATATAAAAAGAAATAATGAGGATGGTATAAATACAAAATATCCCTAGTGGAGGATAAATAATAAGGGTTATTGACATTGATGAATAGAAATTCCCTTAAAATATCATTACAAACATTCTTGAGAAAAATAATATTTACACATTCAAAATGTCTCATACCACTTTGAAACATTTTAATCATAATATCCATGAATTAATATCATTAAATTAAACTTACAATATCCTGAAAATATGCATATTAATGATATAAAAAGTCATGGGGCACAATATACACCACAAAAAAAAGAAGTGGTGAATATGGAATAAGTCTCACAGAAATAAAAGTGAATAGAATTCCACTTACAATTGTGGTAACATATAAATCAGAAGCCTTAAAAGTAATAATAATCAAATTAAAAATTTAAATAAAATTAAGATAAAATAATTCATGATATAATATATCAAAATGGTAGTAGATACACCTCATGAAATAAGTAAGTGGTGAACATGACATTTATCTCACATATGTAAAAAGTGAGATGAAAATACATTAAAACTATGGTAACATCTGAATTGCAAGACCCGAAAGTAATAATCATCAAATGAAACATTTAAATTCCATTAATATAGAGTAATTCATAATATAATATATAAAAAGGGTGGTATATACACAATAAAAAATAAGTAAGTTGTCAATATGACACTTATCTCATAGATGTAAAAATTGAGATAAAAATCCTTTACTACTTTTGTAAAATCTAAATCAGAAGCCCCAAAAGTAATAATAATAAAATGAAACATTTAATTACCATGAATATAAAATAATTAATCATATAATTTATTAAAAGGGAAGTAGATAAACCACAAAAGAGAAGTAAGTGGTGAATATGACATTTATCTCACAGATATAAAAAGTGAGATGAAAATCCCTTACCTTGAGTCCAATTTGTCCTTCTTTTCCTCTATCTTCCTGAATAATAAACTTATGTTAATTATTTAATTTCTTTATAACCTTCTCTAACTTTATTATTACTTTTATTTCACTTATAAATAAGTTATATACAATTAATCAATCAATAATGTTTAAGTCGTATGTTTTGACCATATTCGGGTTATGTGTCAAAACTGAATTTGATAAGTCAACTAAGGTCAATGAGGTCATTATTTAAACATATAAAAAATAATAAAAATGACATAATTATCAAATTTATACCTTGTTTCATGAGGTGTTAGTCTTCTATACACACGAATAATGATTTCATTTACCATTTAATGGAAGTGTGTGTAGGTGTAGGTGTAGGTTGAAATATTAACATAAAAATATCACAGTATATTTTGGATACTGAGGTTATTATATAATCATGTAATAATAATGATTTAAGGGGTGAAGAAATAAATAAAACAAAAGTGATCGTTGAATAATGTTACATATTATTCAGGTAACTCTTTTTGGTTTTCTCTAAAAGACTTCCTTGGTTTTCTTTCTGAAAAAAAGTGAGGATTCTAGGATGATAGGAGGGATGTTGGAAGTTTATATGGGTAGGGGTCAGATGATCCAAAAGTATTTAGAGGTGTGAATAAGTGGAGAGAGTGAGTGCATTTTTATAGTGGAGGAGGAGTTTCACTCTTATAAATACCAAAAGGTAAACACTATTGGGAGGTCTCCCTTATATCATGTGATTCCATAATTGAAAAATAATGGAGTGGATGAAAATTATGGTCAATACAAACTTACACCACATAAAAATAAATTCATTTTTATCAGTTTTTTCCTTAGTCTTTAAGTTCACTCAATTTTATCTGTATAGTTTTTACTAAGATAACTAGTATCTTTTTGTTTACCTAGGTAATTTATCCTTTAAGATTATAATTAAAAAGAGGTTTATTAGATAATTTCAACATAATGATTCTAAATATTAATTTAAATTCATTAAATAAAAAACCTATGTTTGTGTGAAATTAATTTTAATACAAATTCTTTTCATGCACAAAAACCCATTTTAAACTTAATCATGTTAATTAATTTTAAATGTTTTCACTAATTATTACAGTCAAAAATTAAGTTGAGATTATTAGACTATAAATATTATTTTGATTCCAAATATGTATAATAGTTTTTCAAAATTCAAATCATAGAAGTGTAAAAATTAAATTTCAATCTAATCCCATAGATAAGGTGAGAAAGCGTGTTTTTAAAGTGAAAATATTCATAAGTTTACTAAATTTTTATATCTAAATTCAATATAAAAATGATTAAAATGAACTAAATTAGATTAATATATGTATAATTGATCTAATTTAATTTTAAAAACAATTAAAATTACAATTTAACCTTATAAATTATTATTAAAAGACCGTTTTCAATTAAAATTCAGTTTTTTTCACTATTCATCAAAAAATAAAACTTCCCTAAAAAATACCAAAAATTCACCCAAATTAAAATTTTATATTATGATTTTAAAAATAAATTTTATTTTTTTTAAAAAAAATTTATATAAGTGTAAAAATTTAGTTTTAAAACAAGTTTTCCATTAAAAGGTAGTAAATATGCCTTTTAGAAAAATACAACTCTTTATACTTAAAATTAGATTTATTCTTATTTTATGCCTATAAAAATTATTGGATGAATTGAAAAATATTTTATTGAATATATAACATATAAATTTCATTAATATTATTCAATAATAGTTATTAATTTAATTTATTAAGATAAAACGTCTTTGTGGACATAAAAATAGTTTTTCATAAAAACACATCCTTTATATTAAATTGGTTTTTATTTTCATTTATATTTAATTGGTAACCAAATTATTCATTATATAAACATGTATTAACCATATTTTCATAATTTAGTTAATATTATTCATTCCCTCTATTCCAATGGCTAGGTGATAACAATCATGTTAAATGATAATATTGATAGTATATTGTTGTCCGACAAGACACAACCTTGCATGTAACACAAGTTATCGAAGAAACTCAATGTTACATATAACCCAAGATAAAATTGGTGTTGCATATAATGTAATACAAACTATGCATTTAATGTAACACAATCTATCAAATAATTTAAATTAATTTGAAAGAAGATAATTCTTAAAATCTCAGGATTTTACATCCTACCCCCCTTAAAATGAATTTCATCCTCTAAATTCATCTTTGTCATCAAAGGATTAACATTTTATTTGAATATCCTTTTCCTAAAGGTAAAGGATTATTTGACTATATATACTAAAAACATAAATAAATATACTTACTTGACAAGTGAATCTCATTATTTAACCAATTTCCACCACAATCTCATCCTTTTGTCCAGATGATGAGTTTTCAAGATGAATTTTATTATTAATGAATCAAAATAATAAAATTTTAAGGACCACGTAACCATAAAAGTGATAATATAGTTATTCCACCTATCTTTAGACATTAAAAAAACCAAAATGGTTAGAACATGGTAAGATAATTCCCAATATGAGTAAACCTTCAAATGATACATTAATATTCAAAATTAATACCCAAACTTCAAACCAAACCATTCCATAAATAGATATCCTTAAAATTATTCAAACATTTCCTGATTAAGTTAGAAAACCAAATATTAGATATATTTGATCATATATTCTTCCAAAATAAAAAAACATTTTTGCTAAAATAAAATAACATATGTTCTCCAAATAAACTTAATCATTACCTATAAAAAAAATATTATACTAACTTGGACATCATGTAGGCCAATGGAAATCATTAAAACTCTTATCATCCTTTGGTCATGGGTTGAATCCCCAAAGCCTCACCGGATGTGATATGTTTTCACCGAGCATACAGGTTTTCCCCCCTTTTTTCTTTAATACTAAAAAATAAATCCTCCCTAAAAAAACTTAATGTTGATCATAGGGATTACAAATACCTCGACCCAAAAACAAACATCACCAAAAAACATCATTGATCAATTTAAGATCTCATCACTAAAAAACCTCAATGGGGTGTCTAATACTTTGAAATTATGATCATTTTTAAGCTTATAGAACTATGAAGTTATCCATAACTCTTAAGATAACCTCACATGATAACATCCTAATCTCCAAAGTTGTATAAAAAAACCTTTGATACCAACTATAACATCCCAGGACTGAAAGTTAAATTTTTTATTTTAAAACACTTTTATAGAAAAAGTGTGAAACCATCAAGTTCTACCAAGATCATCAAAAATTATAGCAGATGAAAAAATTGTTAAAATCCAACTTAAATATATTAGAAGTGTCCTCCCTATATAGTTTCCAGGAAAGATCTGTAACATCCCAGGACTCATAATCTTAGATCCAGTGCTGAAATCCATAACTTTACATTTTCATCTTTGATGCTGATAATTGTGAAACAATTTTTTATATCTAAACCTTACAAAATAAAATGGAGAAATTGGTGCACTTACATACTAGAAGAAATTTTAGGTTTATAGTTTTGAGAATTATGAAAAACTCCTACATAAACAATTATCATGAATTTAAAAGATAATTTCTCCCACTTAACCCAACATTTATTATTTACATTAAGACATCATCATCATCCATATGAAATCCCATCTAGAAAAAACTCATTCAAAATCATTCTTTAAAACTGGGGGAAAAGGAAACATAAGAAGGGTGATCTCAAAAACTCATTAAAAGAAAACATAAGCATAAAAAAAATTAATGTCATCAATGAACATAAGAAGAGAATAATGTATGATGACATAATCAAATTTCATGAGTGAAACATAAAATAACTCATACTAATCAATACATGGACAATAAAATATGAAAACATGGTAAAGGAAAGATTCATTATAATTAATAATCATGAGCTATATGATATCAATCTTGATCATGAGAAACATTATAAACTCATAACAATAAATTAAATTTACTTTTGGTAACATGAAGAATCACATTCATAAAAATATTTTAAAACCCTTTAAAAACCCTTTTAATTGGAATAAACATATGATTGACTTCCAACATTATCATTACATAATATATTGGAGAGTTATAACGGGGATAACCCATTGTATAATCTATATTAGCCTCACCCATTTTCCTTGGGATATAATGGGGATCAACCCTTCGTATAAGCTATACTGGGCTCATCCATTTTGTAGAATTCTCAAGGACCATATCAAGAATAAAAAACTTTCATCATAAAACTTGTAGAAATAATAATCATTCATTTATAACCTGATAAACCCATGGAAAAGAAATGGGTTTAATGTTAATACCTTTGAAACATGATTGAGTTGTGTAAAAGCAACGGGTTCCATAAAAATATTATTGAAACATGATTAAACCATGGAAAATAAATGGGTTCCATAAAAAATATCTTTGAAACATGAGTAACCCATGGAAAAGAAATAGGTTTCATAACAATCTCTTTGAAATAAGATTAACTTGTAGAAAAGAAATGGGTTACTTAACAATATCTTTGAAACAATCATAATACATCCAAAGAAATAATGAGGATGGTATCAATAAAAAATATCCCCAATGTAAGATAAGTAACAACAAGGGTTTTTGATGTTGATTAATGTAAATTCCCTTAAAATATAATTAAAAACATTTTTGAGGAAAATAATATTTAAACATTCAAAGTGTCCCATACCACTTTGAAATGTTTGAATCATAATACCCATGAATGAATTTAATTAAATGAAACTTATAATATCATGAAAATAAATAGATTCTTTATTTAACGTGTCATAGGGTAGAATATACACCACACAAAATAAAGGGGTGGTGAATATGGAATAGGTCTCGCAGAAATAAAAGTGAGACTAGAAATCCCCTTATAACTATGGTAACACATGAATCATAATCCCCAAAAGTAATAATCATAAAATGAAACATTTAAATACCATGAATATAAAATAATTCATGATATAATATATCAAAAGGGTAGTAGATACAACCCACAATAGAAGTAAGTGGTGAATATGATATTTATCTCATAGATGTAAAAAGTGAGAAGAAAATTCCTTACAACTGTGGTAACATCTGAATTAGAAGCCCCAAAAGTAATAATAATAAAATTAAACATTTAAATAACATGAATATAAAATAATTCATGATATAATATACAAAATGGTAGTATATACACTACACAAAATAAGTAAGTGGTGAATATGACATTTATCTCAAAATGTAAAAAGTGAAATAAAAATATCTTACTACTTTGGTAGCATCTGAATCAAAATCCTAAAAAGTAATAATAATAAAATTAAATATTTAAATACCATTAAGATAAAATAATTCATGGTACAATACATCAAAAGGGCAGTATATACACTACAAAATATAATTAAGTGGTGAATATGACATTTATCTCACAAATGTAAAAAGTGAGATGAAAATACCTCACCTTTAGTCCAATTTGTCATGATTTTCCTCTATCTTCCTGAATAATAAAATTATGTTAATTATTTAATTTCTTCATAACATTTTACAAATTTATTATTAATTTTATTTCACTTATATAAAAGTTATGTACAAATACTTAATCAATAATGTTCAAGTCATATGTTTTGACCATATTCAGCTTATGTGTCAAAGATGAATTTGATAGGTCAACTAAGGTCAATGTGGTCATTATTTAAACATATTAAGAATAATAACCATGAATTAATTATCAAATTTTTACGTTAATTATACTTTTAAAATCCAACAGGAAATATGGTTTTGAAAAACAAACCAACGTTATGATCATGAAGATGGTAGGTCGTACGTACGCATGAGTGACATTCCTATTTTTCAATGATCATTATGGAAAGAAGGTAAGTAAAATTTATATTTAAATAATTACTATTATATAAAAAATAAAATATTATTTATTTATATATATACTTATATATATCATTCTTGTTATGTGGTGGTGAAAAAGGAAGAATCACATCGCTTCGAGGAGGCAGTAGTCCACACGTCCACGAACGTCATTATCACTTTTTTAGTATGTTAAATGAAAATAAGAAAATGGTATTTTATATGTAAAGATAGATAATTATTCCATGAATATCATAAATATTTCATTTAATCATATATTTTTATTAAAACCATCCTTAATACATTCTATGTAAAGCGTGAATGAATCACATCGCTTTGAGGAGGCGGTAGTCCACATGTCCACAAATGATGTCATTGTATTCCAAAAAAATGGAAAGCATGAAGGTATAGGTTATATAATAATTATAGAAACATAAAAACATCATAAAAATTATATATATAATATAAAAATAGTATTTACATCATAATTACCAACCATGATAGGTGGTAAAACAAAAAAACGACATCATTTCATGAGGCAGTAGTCCGCTATACACATGAATAGTGATTTCATTACCCATTTTATGGAAGTGTGTGTAGATGTAGGTAGAAAACATAAAATAAATACATATCAATATATTTATGATATCGAGGTTATTATATAAGTGTGTAATAAGAATAATTTAAGGGGTGGATAAAGAAATAAAACAAAAGTGCTTGTTGAAGAATGTCTCCTCTTCTTCAGGTAACTCCTTTTGGTTTGCACCAAAGGACTTCATTAGTTTTATTTATGTTGAAATTGAGAATTATAGGATGATATAATGAATTTTGGGAGTTTATTTGGGCAGGTTTTGAATGATACAAAAGTCTTTAGAAGTGTGAATAAGTGGGTAGACCGAGTGCATTTTTATAATAGAGGAGGAGTGACATTCTTATAAATACCAAAAGGTAAACACTATTGGGAGGTCTCCCTTATATTAAATGCTTCCAAAATTGACAAATAATGGTGTGTAAAAGAATTATGGTATATAAAAACTTATACCACACAAAAATAAAATAATTTTTATCATTTTTTTACTTAGTCTTTAAGTTGACTCAATTTTATCTTTATAGGTTTTACTAAGGTAACTTGTATCTTTTTATTTACCTATGTAATCTATAATTTAAGACTATAATTAAAAATATATTTATTAGATAATTTAAAAATAATTATTCTAAATATTAATTCCAATTAACTAAATAAAAATCCTATGTGTGTGTAAAATTAATTTTAATAAAAATGAATGTCATGCGCAAAACCCCATTTTAACCTTAATCATGTTAATTAATTTTAACCATTTTCACTAATTATTATAATAAAAAATTAAGTTGAAATTATTAAGCTATAAATTTTATTATGATTTCAAATACCTATATATGTTTTCCAAATTGAAATAATATAAGTGGAAAATTTAAATTTAAGGCTAATCTCATTTATGTGGTGAGAAAGTGGGTTTTTAAAGTGAAAATGTTCAAAAGTTCACTTAGTTTTTATATCTAAATTGAATATAAAAAATGATTCCAATGAACTAAATTGGATTAATATATATATAATTTATATAATTTTAAATTAAAACTAATTCAAAATATAATTTAAATTTATAAATTATTTAAATTTATAAATTATTTAAATGAAAAGGTCGTTTTCAATTAAAATTCAATATTTTTCACTATTCATTAAAAAATGAAACTTCTCAGAAAAATATCAAAAATTCAACCAAAGTAAATTTTGATATTCTTATTTTAAAAATGATGTTATTTTGTAAAATAAAATTTATAAAAGTTTCAAAATTCAGTTTTAAAACATGTTCTACCATTAAAAGTCGACAAAACTGTCTTTTAGAGTAATACAATTTTTATGCATAAAATTGGATTTATTATTATTTTATTCCTATAAAAATTATTAGATGAATTTTAAAATATTTTATTGAATTTATAACATATAAATTTAATTAATATTTTTCCCTAATAGTGATTAATTTAATTTATTAAGATAAAACCCTTTGTGGATATAAAAATATTTTTTCATAAAAACACATCCTTTATATTCAATTGGTTTTTATTTTAATTTATATTTAATTGGTCACAAAAGGATTCATTATATTAACAAGTGTTAACCATATTTTCATAATTTAGTTAATATTATTCATTTCCACCATTCTAATGGCTAGGTGATAACTATCTTATTAAATAATATATTAATAGTATATAGTTGTCCGGTATTACTCAATCATACATGTAACACGAGTTATTGAAGAATCTCAATGTTAAGTTAAATGAAAGATAAACTTGGTGCTACATATAATGTAATAAAAATTGTGAATTGCGTGTAACACAAGCTATAAATTAATTTTAATTAATTTTAAAGAAGATAATTCTTAAAATCTTAGGATGTTACAAAAAACATGGTTCTATAAACCAAATCATGTTTTGGGTAGATTAATCTTAATCCAAAAAAATGATGTATAAACCATGAATCCATTAAATATCACTAATTAACTCCTTTAATTTCATAGATTTGGCCTAACTACGTTGTGGTGAAACCTTCTATGATGTAGTTTTTCCAAAATCCTCCTTCATATGACTTGAAACTATGACACAATCCCTATAACCATGTCACAGAATAAACTAAAACCAAGAAGCAATGAGGTGGTTTAACCTTGTTTCCGAAAAAAGATTCACCAAAATACATATCTAAACCATAATATAAACCAAATTTTTTTTTCATAGAACCACGATGGGGAATGAAAAAGTACGACATAATTTCTCAATGATTTGTGGCCTAGAAAAAGTCCTAAATCCTCTTCCAAAACATGAATTATCACCAAATTTAACTCTCAAAACTATGCCATAGTGGAATAATCCATGAAATAGTGACTCCAAAACCATGATTTAAATTCCCTAAAAAAATAGATTTTATGATTTTCTCTCATATATCAATCTTAAACTCTCTTTATTATTCTCTAATACTGATAGAATTCATGAAGTAAGGAAAAAATAAAACTAGATCATTTATATTAGATACCACTCAAATGATTATCATCCTTGAGAATAAAAAAAATACTTATTCAAATAAGAAAAAACCCTATAATCTTAACCACTATAAGAGATACCTCTCAAATAATATGTTTTCTATCGATAAGACTTAAACATAATATGCCAATACAAAATGATAAATAATATTTATCACCCCAATATAAAAATTAAACTTCAAACTTAAATATAAGAATCAAAATTCAAAATAACTCTGGGTATTGTACCCATATCTATGACTCTTGATCCAATGCATATTCTTCTAAACCACTATGCCTCTAAAAAATGCACACCCAAGGAAAAATAACTCTTGCAACCCCTTTTCATGATGATCCTAAATCTATTTTAGTTGCTCCTAAAATGTTGAATCCACCAAAATATCCAACTAACCCTAGTCAATAACATGGTAGTCATCATAGAGTTAGCTATGTTGTTTTGATAAGTGGAAGAAATCATAAACTCGATTAATATGGGATGGAAGTACCAACCTATATGCCACTTTTCCAATTTTATCTAGCACCTCAAAATGTACAAAAAACATAGATAAATATTACTCTCTCTACCAAACCTGTACTACCCATGATGAGGATAAACCTTCAATAATACATGATCAAAAAACTTTAATATTAAAGGTTTCCTCCTCTAATTTGTATAAGATTTATGATGGACCTGGGCAGCCTTCATCTTCTCTTGAATCATCCAAACCTTATTCATATTACTTTGCACCAAATCTAGTCCAATTATCTCAATCTCACCAACCTCTATCCATTATAATTGTGATCTACATGATCACCCATATAAGGAATCAAAATATTCAAACTCAATGGATGAGTGAAATCTATTATTATAGGAAAAAACATCAAAACTAACTTTGCCAAAATCCAATGAAATTAAGGGAATATGTGTAATTGTGTGTAACTTATGAACCATTTATTTATTTATTTTTGGTGTTGGATATATCAGGGAGAGATTATAGGAATAGAGGTGGAGGTAAAGTTGATATTTTGGCTAGGAGAGGTAGGCCATGATATGGACATGTGTGTCACACCATGGAGAATTGAATAAAAAATAGGGTGGTGTTAAAGTTGGTTACATTGCGGTGAAATTTTGTATTTTGTGGCGTGAGGTTTAAAAGTTTTTTTTGGAAAAGTGAGAGATATTTCATTTTGATTAATCTTATGATTTTCCTTTACAAATTTTCTATTCATGGTGTAGAGGACTTAGTCATGATGCGTAGAAGATTTGGGTGTTTATTTATTTTTCCATGTATAGGATTCCTGATGTGGATGTAGCTACCATGAAATAGATCATAGGTGACCAATTTATAAGGATTTTACTGCTAGATTCTGTTACGTATCCATTTTTGTCATGGTGTGAGGAACTGGTGGTTGATTTCAGTAGTTATATTTTGGGTGACATTGCACTGTGGTACTTTTATCATGGTACAAACCTTACTCAGTTGAATTGTATTAAAATATTGGCTGATATTTGAATTAGGGATATATGGAGGGATTCATATTGTGATTTTTAGAGGTTAAATATAATTAACCCCATTGAAGCGTAACCATGTTCTGTCATGCCATGATGCTCTAATTTCTTATGTTATGTATAAATTCAATAATCCTTATGAATTATTTCATCTTCCATAAATTTATCTTGAAACTAAATTAGTTAGAGGTTTATCCTTGGAGGTTTTTGAGTTCCCTTTGCTTGTATTTAGCCCTTGGATTTAGGAGATTTATTGGTGGTGATTTGAGGCGAGTTTTCATTCTTTTATATATAGGGTTTTCTCCTTGTCCTTAATCTAGTGAAGATGTGGCTATAGTGATTGTTCAGTTTAGGTGATGTTAGATTATGGATTGATTTGTTTTAGGTTCTTTAGGATTCTCTTCATGGTTTTTTTTGTGTGATCATCTTTCTCTCATTTTTCTTTCACAATAATTATCAAAGCACTGATTGAGGTATGAGATTCAAGAAATGTCCTTTATTTATGGGTGAATTATGGAAGTTTCATTCTCTTTATTTCATTAGGTGGATGGTATGTATTAGGTGAATTAAGATAATGAATTTAATAAAGGGAATTTATGGGAAGGGTGATTCTAACATGTTTACATTTTTCTATGATTTTCTTAGGTGATTTTTGGTTACAGTATGCTATTGTTTAAAATATTTTCCTATCGAGATATGTACAATATTATTGTTATCATAAAAATTATGGAATTTAATTTCATAAAAGGTTAATTACTTAAATAAAGTAAATGAATATTTATGTGAAACGTATAATTCAAGACGACATTAATTAAGCAAGATATGTTAAATGAATATGATGATATATTTTAAAAAGGGGATTATGGAAGTGATTTATTTATTGGGATTAATAATTATGCCTAGTTGGTATGCTTGTTTTTAGTGTTTTTTGTTGTAGGGGCCGTTACGTGGTAATTATTAAGGTTATTTTTGGTCTTCTGGTGTGGATTATATAAAGGTTATGTGATACCTTTCCAAAGTTGGAAAGAGTGGATTTTATTATTAATGTGGAATTATGGTATGCTTAGTTTTGTGGAAGAGAAAGTATTATTTAGATGTTATGGGGGATATTGGCCTGTGTTATGGGATGATTCTGCGATGGTTAGTTTATGGTTGTGGTAATGTTTTATAGTTTCCTAGTAGAAAAAAATATGATCTGTAATGAAAAACTTGGTAATGGGTGAAGGCTAGAATTAATTGAATTATGACATATGGATAGAATCATAATAAGTGAAATGGAAGGGTAAATGGTTGATTAAATGTGAGTAATGGATAAAGAATATTATGTTATTAAATATTGAATTAAATGTCATAATTAATTTTACATGGATGGTAAATGGTATGTTGATAAATAATTAAATGATGTGATTAAATGGGAAATTATGAATGGTTGTCATGACTGTTTTGTGTCTAAAGCGGGGATGAATTGTGATATAGAAATTATAAGTAATGGTAGTGTGTGGTGGTGATGGTGTGGTGGTTATGATGGTGTGGTAGTTATGTTTTGATGTGAACCCTTTAGGCTAGTTTTGTGTGTGGATATATATATCTCATATTTTCATGTGATTTCATATGCACCATAATCAAGTCAAATGACCTTATATATGACCAAATGTATTAGGTTCCAAGTGTTTTATCTAACATCCAGGTTGTCAAGGAAATGAATGACCAACTACTCCTTCCCTAATCTCCCTTCTAGGTGTGTTATGGGCTATGGTGAATCTCAGTAGACTGGTTATGTAGATTTGGTGATGGTACTTAGTAAGGATCTTATATGGTAGGAGGATGGAATGATGTTGATGTATTTCATGTTTAGATACCCTACTGTGATGGATATGTGATGAGGATGTGGTATGAGGATGTGATGATGTGGTGATGTGTTTATACAGTGGTATATGGTGGTGTATATATAAAAATTATGATGATGTGGCTATGTTTTGCAGTATGTGGTTATGATATTTGATGTGGTGTGTTGCAACATGATTTTTGAATGGGTTGGGAGCACTGAGATATTTTTTTGGGGAATGAGAGTGATAAACTAATAGGGAATTTGTTGTGGGTTACCTTTTGATACAGTTTTTTTATTATGTTATTATACTTAGATTTGATATTGTGTGAGAAATCCTTGTTGAGGTTAGGTAATAGTTGACCTAAAAGGTCCTTGTTGGTTCACTAAATCATTAGTATGATTCTTCCACATTTTCTTGAGTGGTCTCATGAAAGATCCTACTAAGTGTACATGTATGATCACCCCAATATATATAAATATGTTTTTGGGTTTCCAGGGTTAATTTGGAGATCTATATAGACCTTACTAGCTTAGATCTTGGAGTTTTGTTTGGAGTTGCTGGATAGGAGTTTGTTTTGGTATTTTATTCAAGAGACTTGTATATGTGTGAAATTTACAAGAATTGTGTCTTACTGTGGGATATTGGTTATTTTATACTATGATTTTGATTTGTGATTAATCATTATGTTCCTAGGATTTATTATGGAAATGCCTCTAATTTTCACTTTATATACCCTTGGTGTTCGTCACCAACCCAGGGCCTATTAGAGAAAATACTTAGGGGTCACTTCCATCTTCACTATACGCCTAGGAGGGGTTCCTGATTGGGAATATTATGAAAAATTTATATCAGTTCTATGGATAAGAGTTAGGATGAAGTTTTTAGTTATACACTATTAACGATTTCATTGGAAATGTAAGGCAACAATTCTAATCAAACTTAATGTGTGAGTAGAAAGGGATACCTACCAGGATACAAGTGATTCGGGCCACCTATGATCTGACATAAAAACCTTAAGATTCATGAAAACCCTATGTGAGATAATTCTGATTTCAAGATAAATACCTACTAGAGATACTTGCATCATTCTTGTTTGTGCTTGTTCTTGAATTTGGGATGATATTTCAGAAATTTGAAATTAATTTAATTCAATGAATTTTAAATGAATTATATATTACTAAGATTAAGAGTTTTCTTTCTATAATAAAATTTGCCTACTTGTTGTCATCCACATGTATTTTAGGTTGGAAAGGCGTAGTTGCATGATCTAGTTCACTACAAAAGGGTTGATTTTACTAAGGAATATTAGTCTTAGAGGAAAATTATGTGTGAGTTATAGTGTCATGGATTGACAAAGTATGAGGGGAGCATCTTTAATTTGGAGATGGAGTGTTGGTCGGAGGATCTCGAGATTAACATTAATAAAATATGTTCTAAAATAGAGTATTGGGTCCCATTGGTTTTCATCCATATGAAAGGAGTAGCATGATAATGGTGGATTTTATATATTAGGGAGTGAAAGGAGGTATAGGTTTTATGGGATAATTTTTAGAGGTATTTTCATGCCATGTTTTGTCATCTATGATGAAGGTAGAGAAGAAGCATGAGTTTATCTCCCTTCAGAAGGGAATCCTTAGTGTGAAGTAGATCAGAATTCACTTAAAGGACCTTATTTGATTCACCCATGATCTTTTCCCTGATGTGGAGTCCAGAGTGAAATGATTTTCAGAGGCACTCCACCTAGTTATTCAACATGTGATCACCCTATTTATGTTTCCTATATATCTACAGGTGTAGAAGAAGACTGAGGTGATCAAGATGATACATTCATATATAAGATCATCTTGAGAGGGGATCCACCAGGGCTCCTTGAGGATAAGTTCTATTGTCAAGGGATCTCAGATGTTGAGGCAAGCGTGGATTTGGTCATAAGGGAGTAGGCCTCAATAGTTTCCTTCCTACTTATCTAGGGCTAGTATATCCCATGAATTCATTAGGGGATCTGTTCCTATGTGATTCAATTAAAGAGGTTGGGGTCACCTCTAGTTCTAATACCTAACTATTCTTGGGGGTCAATGCGAGGTAGGAAACCAAATTTTATTTTAGTCTTAGATGAAATTGCCTCAAAGGCTGCATCAACAATAGGGATAATAGGCATTTATTTTACCTAGTAGAGATGGATTTGGTAGAGGGAAACCTTGTGATGTACCTCACCCTCAGGGACATAGAGTTGAGCATGGATGTAGAGGTGGTCATCAACAGTGAGGCATTAGAGTTAGTCATGTCCAGTTGCATGTTATGGAGATTCGAGTGCAAAAATGGGTAGAGGACATCCAGGCTACTGTCTGTTTATCTTTAAATTTTCGCTTTTAATTTATTTTATTCTAGATATTCAAACTCATTTATTTTACCCTACATGGTTCACTCCTTGAGACTCAAAGTGGAGAGGATTCTAGTGCCCCTGATATTGATTATGACTATTGGTGGTCAAATGATTTTTCTTGATATGAGATAGGGTTGTGAGTTGATGATAGGATAACATCAGTCATCTAGGGATTTATTCTTGCTACAAATATAATCCAATGATTTCATCCTTATAATCGACTAGTTATATTATGTTGACACATTTATTGATTGTTTTTGGAGGATATTTTTGTTCTATAATGAAGAGGGCCAACATATGGTGTTCATTGGTGAGAGAGATTATCATATGGTTCATAGGATTATATAGTCTCTATTTTCATATCTAGAAACACTTCTATTAGATTATATTGAGGCATATGTGGTGGAGTTTCCTAGAGAAATCGAGGATTTTCTAGGTGTCTTTCCCAAAGAGGTTGTGAACCTACCCCTTATATGTGATATCAAGTTTGGGATAAAGTTATATCCTAGTGCCTCTCTGATAACAATGTATCCTTATCATATGGAACCTTATAATCTATTATATTTTTTGATTTAGATCAATGATTTGATCTAGTAGGGTTTCATTCAACCCAGTGTATCATCATCAGGTGATCTGATGTTATTCGTCAAGAAGGTGGATGATGGTATGAGGTTTTTTATACAATAATAGTGATCAAATCACGTGACATTCAAAAACCACTATCCTGTTCCAAGGATAGATTATTTTTTTGATTAGTTGAAAGGAGATAGCTAGTTTTTGAATATTGACCTATGGTCCATATATCATAAGACGATTCTGAAGGAGGAGGATATCCCAAATACTGCTTCCATATGTCTTTATGAGAAATTTGAGTTTGTGGTTATAGAATTTCGTATCAAGAATCCCCCAACTATCTTTATTGGACTCATGAACATCATGTTTCATGATTTTCTAGATCATTTTGTGGTTGTATTCATCAATGACATACTCATATAATCCAAGTTGGATGATGAATATACTAAGCATCCTAGAGCTATTTTATAGTTCCATTTTCACAATTAAATATATGAAAAGTTATCCAAGATAAATTTTTGGATACATGATGTGCATTTTTCTTGGCATGTGGTGTCCCTACGAGGAGAGGCAGTTGATCTATTGAATATTGATGCGGTTTTTTCTTGGGAGGTACCCAAGAATATTTCAAAGTTTCATAGTTTACATCATCTCATGGGATATTATTAAACGTTAATAGCCAACTTATTTTCGATTATAGAACTATTTATATCCTTGACTAGGACGGATGAGACTTTCTTATAAACTAATTAGTTTTAGACAAATTTTGACTACTTGAAGGGGGAGTTGATCAATGCTCCCTTCCTTTGGTTTCCAAAGGAGGGAGTGATGTTTGAGGTTTTATATGATTATTCTTATCTTGGTTTGGGAATAATTTTGATGAATCATAGGGTAGTGATCTCATATGGTTCTAGGAAGTTATAACCCCATGAGTGTATCCATTCCACCCATGATCTTTAGGTAACAACAATGGTATTTTCTCAGAAGCTATAGACACATTACCTCATTGGTTATCACTTTATGATAAACACAAATCACACAAGACGAAGGTATTTTTTCTATTAGTGGTATATGAATCCATACCAATGGTGGTGGTTGGAGTTATTATAGGAATATGACTTTGAGATCTTCTATAACATTGAGGAAGGTAATATAGTGGAAGACATATTGAGCAGGAATCCATATATAGATGTTTCTCAAGAGTATGAGGACTCTTAGAGAGTGATGGAGGAACATACAATGATGTATCTTTATGTGGGGGATGCTAGTGGTATAGGTTAACTATTTTAGATCAAAATATAATATTCCAAGTTGTAGTGGGTGGAGGAGTCTTAGCGAGCAGACTCATAGGTAGAGGTGATGTAGGATTGTTTTTTTCATAGTGATTCCCCAAAGGTTTGGTCATAGGATAATCGACATTGGATGTTTTTTCTAGGTATATTGTTTGTTCTATTGGCGATGCATGTAGAGGTTCTTCATGAGTTTCATAGCTCACTGTTGGTTATACATCTGAGTGTATCCATGGTGTATCATTACTTAAGGATTTATCTTAGTTGGAATGGGATAAAGTGGCTGATAGAGGAGTTCGTGTCATGGTGTTTGGACTAACAGTAGGTGAAATAAGAGTATCATGTTCCCAATAGTTTTTTTTGTAATTGTTTGATGTCCCTAAGTAGAAGTGGGAGGACATATTGATGGATTTCATCACTAGTTTACCACGCTCCTAAGGACTTTATAATTCTCTTTTGTTTATTGTGTATAGGTATATGAATTCATGTCATGACCTGACCCGAACGGTCTCGAACCGCAACCACCCCAAGCCCACCTCCATAGGTCAGGGGCTGGCGACAAGTGCCAAAGGCATAACAATCTCAGGGAGGCCTTTGCCTAAGTACCTGTATACACACACATATCCCACTCAATACAGAAGTGCAGAGTAAAAAGGAAACCAAAGTACAAACACTATAACCCAACCACAGTCATACATCAACTTCTAAAAACAGGACAAGTAAAGTGCTGAAAAGTGGACTGACAAGTAAACTGAATAGAAAAGGGCAAAACACGCGCCCAACCAGAAAGGTGCCACAACCCGACAACAGGTAAACAAAATTAAACAACTGGTGAGTATCACAACTGAAAGTCCTACTATGACCATTGAACTCAGCCCAAGCTCCTGTGTCCTCTATGATCCTCCATAGTCTCGATCGACCTATCTGTCGTCTGCAAGGGCACACCAAGTGCGGGAAAAGCCCAAGCAGGGATGAGTATAAAGATACTAAGTAGGCTGCCCCGAAAGCTCGAGGGAGAAACAAAGGAAGTAATAAAATGGTGAGAAGTAGATAGAACAAAGAATAGTGAAGGAGTATAGTAAATAGAGTGCAGCTTAACCCAACAAAATAAATGAAGTAGACTCGTCCAACCAAGAGGAGCTAGACACGAAAAGCACATGGCATACCCCGTGTGTTTTTGACCCTCCTAGAAGGAGAGTAACTGAACACAAGGAGTGGGAAAAAAATAGGGTATATATATATATATATATATGCTCAACAAGAAACCCGAACGAGTGTGTAAGGGGATCTCTATCTCCAAGCTCAGCCCAAGAAAAGTCACCAACAGTTCTACGGATATCCATCACTAATGCCCAAAAGTCCCGCACGCTAAAGTTGTCTCACTGCTGAACCGTACAACCAAGAATCCCGCTCCAGTAATCACGAAGAGAAGTCACTGAATAGCCTCATCGAAAGGGATTATTCTGAAATAAGTCATCGGGTAACCCACTGCCTAGCCCGGATGGAAGGTAAACCCTAAGAGGTCGTTGGGTAACCCACTGCCCAACCCAGCTGGAGGGTAAACCCTAAGGTCAACGGGTAACCCACTACCCAGCCCCACTGGAGGGTAAACCCTAAGGTCAATGGGTAACCCACTGCCCAGCCTCGCTTGAGGGTAAACCCTGATATGCCGGTGGGTAACCCACTACCCAGCCCCGCTGGAGGGTAAACCCGAAATTGGTCCGATAACCCCACACTGCCCGTACCATCACTGGGTGTCACTAACATCGCTACCGTATGTTGGTTAGGAGTGTGACAAAGGGACCTACGACCAACGTCCTTTCATGTTTCCACATTTAATGAGATCTCTAACGAGGCTCTGCTTTCCCAAACAGATTACACCGTTGCAATCCTCACAGAAAAACATGCAATATAGACTATTTACTCACTTGAAATGGACTCCTGATGAAAAAGTTATTCAACACCACTTTGGGCCCATATGGCGTCTTGTGGGGCACACAACTCGGTCCCAAAAAAGGTTGGGTGAACTGTTATATCGCGTTGATCTCATAAAAACACGCCAAAATGACTATTCATTCACCCCGAACGGACGTTGGATGAAAAAGTCACAGTATGCCACACACAGCTTAAAAGACAGCCCGTGGGCCCCATGCTTCAACTCCAGCTTCAATGCCTTCAACCACACTAGACTACTTTGTCTCGATGCCAGGGTTACAACGTCACTAACGATGCCTAAAATGGACACCGGATGTGTTTGAGCCATCTGAAAGAAGATTCCCGGCGAGGAGCTAAAAAATACTTAACGGGCGTGTCGCGCCACCAAGCCCCCATCTCGGGAATTAAAAATCAACGAGACCATCTCAAAATCTTCGTCTCGAGCCGAGGATCGCGTCTCCATAGACGGCGCATGAATCTGACATTCGGTTTTTAATTTATAGGAGTTTTAACGACAATGGACGAAGACAGGGGTGGGCCGGACCGGTTCGGCCAGTCCACCACTTTAGGCCGGTGGTTCGCGGCTCAGCCACCTGGACCACCCGGTCCACCGTGGCCCGCGGTTCACCACGCGGGCCACGCGGCTTTACACAAACCGACACGAGCCAGTCCGACTCCTTTTCCACGAGACCCACAGTTCACGGGTCTCGGTCTGCTCCCGGGGTCGCGAAGACCCCAGTCTTGCGCTGCATGCCGACCGGCAAGCCGGCCAACGCGCCCTCCCGCTACCCAGACCGCCGGGCCACCGTCCCACTCACCAGCGCCAACTGCCGAAGGGCCATACCGCCACCCGGGGAAGCCCACGACGCTGCCTGGTGAAGCCCGCGCTACCGCCGGGGAGCCGCGCCGCCATCGTCGCCCGCTGGACCGCCGTGCAGCGCCACCGTCCGCCCTAGAACCGCCGGAAACATGGGGGTTTTTGGCCAGAAAACTTCCCAGGGTCACCCCGGACACCCCGGGACTCGAAAATTCGATCTGAAAGACTCGTTGGAAATCTCAGATCGATCCACACTCAAATATGGCCTTTTCTTGAAAATTAAACAACATATCGATGCTATAATTTTAGTTTGAAGGAGATGCGAAAAAAATAAAATAAAACACAACGAACCTACCTTGCAGGGCGTAGCCCGTCGCTTCACCAATGATCCGCCAGAGCTACAACCGCCTTACTGGGGAGGAGGTGGATCTTGAAGGATGTGGGACCTTTGTTGGGAGAGCTTCCTCCAGAGAACACAAATGGGGGAAGGAGAGGGGGGGGGGGGTGGATGTGCTTAAGTAGGGAAAAGAATTAAAATTTAATTAATACTTAAACACCCACCAGTAGGCCCATACCTGAACTCTTGACGGGGTCGGGGTTAAGCCGCCCCTAGGGTAAAATCCACGTTCTAAGCGCAACAGTGGTCTCAGAATTTTAATCCGAGCCTCCATTCAGGAGTTATAAAGTTCACGCCCGAGGCCGCTAAATTACGAAAATGCCCCTAGTGGCGTTTTCCATAGAAGGGTCACACCCGCGAAAGTTACACCCCTCCTAGGGTAAACGTCATGCTCTGGACTCAACGGTGCCCTCATTTTTCTCATCCAAGAAAACGTTTAGGGGTTATTTTGTCCATTTTGCGTGTCAAGTGTGAACTCACTTAAAATTTAATTTCGGCCACACTGGGGCTCGGAATCACACGCCGTCTGAACACCCTGCTCTGAAATAACATCAAGAAAATTTCAAAGTCTTACAGGATCAAAAACTGGGTTCTTACATCATTCACTCCTTTAAGTTTTTCATCCCTAAAAAACAAAACTACAAAAAAACTCGGGATATTGAGCCTGCATCTGGCTCTCCCATTCTCAGGTGCTCTCCGGCACCCTCCCATGCTGCCACAACAAATGAACCAAAGGAATGGTCCACCCACGCAGTGTCCACTCCTACCGGTCCTCAATCACCACCGGGTACTCCACAAAGGTGGCTCCATCCTCAATGTCCAGCTCTCCCCAATCGATAACATGCATGGTGTCGTGCACGTATTTCCTCAGTTGCGACACGTGGAAGATGTCATGCACTCTCTCTAGCTATGGGGGTAGAGCAAGATGGTAGGCAACCTCAGAAACCCTATGCACGATCTCAAAGGGCCCAATGAACCTTGGGGATAGCTTGCCTCCTTGGCCGAACCTCCGTGTTCCATGCCGTGGGGAGACTCTCAAAAAGACATGGTCCCCCTGTTCTAACTCAAAAGGATTACGATGATAGTATGCATAGGACTTCTATCTGCTCGGAGCCATTCTCATCCGCCCAGGAATGACCTGCACCTTCTCCGTTGTCTCCCGCACCAACTCTGGGCTCGTGAGGGAGGTCTCCCCAACCTTCATCCAACACAATGGTGACCTACAGGGTCTCCCGTAGAGGGCCTCAAAAGGTGTCATGCCAATAATAAAGTGGTAACTATTGTCATACGCGAACTCCACCAAGGGTAGGTGATCCTCCCATCTTAGGCCAAAGTCTAACACGCACACCCTAAGAATATCCTCCAACACCTGGATAGTGCGCTTCGTCTGCCCGTCCGTCTGGGGGTGAAAAGCTGTACTCATCCGCAGTTGAGTCCCGAATGCCTCCTGCAGGCCTTTCCACAATTGCGACATAAACCGCACATCCCGGTCGGAGATGATCATCGAGGGTACTCCATGAAGGCGGACGATATCCCGAATGTACAACTACCCTAGAATCTCCGCCGAACTCTGCTCCCTGATGGCAAGGAAGTGCGCTGACTTCGTGAGTCGGTCCACTCTCACCCAAATGGAATCATGGCCCATCGCTGTGCGTGGAAGACCTATGATGAAGTACATAGATACGCCATCCCACTTCCACTCTAGGATATCAAGGGGCTGCAACAACCCTACCAGAACCTGATGCCCCCACCTTCACCTGCTAACAGGTAAGACACAGAGAAACAAACTCAGCTATGATCTGCTTCATGTCAGACCACCAAAACTGCCGCTGAAGGTCTCTGTACATTTTCCCCACACCGGGATGTACATCCAATGGATAAGTGTGGAAAAACCTCATCACCTCCTACCACATTTCCACTATTACTATAGCTCACCCCTGGAATAGGATCTCATGATTCCCTCCTTCAGAATACCCATCGGGTGCGTCGCTCGTGGATATCTGATCACGTAGTACCTCATTGTCGACATCCCCCAGCTGCGACTCTCTCACATGCTCAAGGAGCGAAGGAGTCAACACCATCAACTATAGAATAGTCGTACCCTCCTGCTCCACTAAGGTCAGCTGTAGGGAAGCAAACAGCTCTGAAGCTTCCCACACTAGTCGAGCATGGGACTTCCTGCTAAGGGCATCTGCTACTACATTGCCCTTACCTGGAGTGTAGACTATCTCAAAATCATATTCATACAGAAACTCCAGCCTGCGCCTCTACCTTAGATTCAAATCCCTCTGAGTGAAGATGTACTTGAGGCTCTGGTGCTCTGAGTAGACCACAAAATTCTCACCCGGAAGGTAGTGTCTCTATAGCCTCAAGGCGAAGACTGCCGCTGCCATCTCCAAGTCGTGAGTCGCATAATTTTGCTAATGGGGCCTCAACTGCCTCAACCCATATGTAATCAATTCCCGTTACTACATCAACACGCACTCGAGTCTAGCTCCTGAAGCATCACAGTATACAAAAAACTCAACGCCCTCCTCTGGTAGCCTCAGCACTGGAGCACTAGTCAGCCTCTACCTCAACTCCTCGAAGGACTTCTGGCACTGATCAGTCCGGGTGAAAGGTCGTCCCTTCTACGTCAATGCGGTCAAAGGGGTAGTAATCCTGGAGAAATATTCCACGAACCTCATGTAGTACCCCGCCAAACCAAGGAAGCTCCGCACCTATGACACATTCTTGGGTGGCTCCCAAGTAAGCACCGACTCTATCTTTGTGGGATCTACAGCTAAACCCTATTCCGAAATGACATGCCCCATAAAGTGAACCTCATGAATCCAAAACTGACACTTCAAGAGATTCCCATATAGCTGGTTCTCCCGGAGTAAGTCTAGTACCATCCTCAAATGCTCCGTGTGCTCCTCCTCCGTCACAGAGTAGATGAGTATGTTGTCAATAAAGAAAACTACAAACCGGTCCAAGTACGGCTAGAAGATCTAGTTCATCAAAGCCATGAAAATGGTGGGGGCATTCATCACGCCAAAGGGCATCACTAAAAACTCATAATTCCCATAACGACAAAGGAAATCCAAATTCGAGATGTTAGCCTCATGAACCCACAACTAGTGGTAGCCGGATCGAAGATCAATCTTGGAGAACCACTTCTCACCTCTCAACTGGTCGAAGAGGTCATCGATCCTCAACAAAGGGTACTTGTTCTTTATTGTGTCCTAATTCAGGAGACGATAATCCACAAAAAGATACAGACTCCCATCTGCCTTTTTTACAAACAAAACCAGAGATGACTAGACGGACACACTTGGCATGATGAATCCCTTCTCACAAAGGTCCTCCAACTGAAGTCATAGCTTCTAAAGCTCTGTGGGTGCCATCCGATATGCTGCACATGATATCAGGGCAGTCCCCGGTTGCAAGTCAATGCAGAACTCTATCTCTCGCCTTAGAGGTAGTCCCGAGACATCCTCGGGAAAGACGTCCATGTAGTCCTCTACAACGGTAGGGATCCAGGTGCCTGTAGCATCTACTGCTCCAAGATCCATGCTCACCAACTGGTGAGAAAAAGGTCATGGTCTCCTGCTCAGAGTACCTGTCTTCTCTTCCATGAGGTCTCGTTCATCAAGGATAGTGAACCTCATCCCATCAGAATGGATGCATCTAACTAGTCTCCGATGATAGTCAATCTGGTCACGAACCATGGAAAGCCAATCCATGCCCAATATGACGTCATAATGTTCCATCGTGATGACGAGTAGGTCCCATATGAAACTCTCTCCTCCGAATGATAGTTCTCACTATCTGCAAACAAAGGACACTAACAAGGCACTTCTCATAGGAACCTTGAGGCTAAGCGTGGGTGTCAACGCCTCTATTGGGAGCTCTAACTCTCATACCAAAACCAGCGTTATAAAAGAGTGGTCGGAGCCTGTGTCTACTAGTACCGAGGAAAGCATAGAGTAAACACAAAGCATACCTCAGACCATCTCGTGTGCTGGGGGATCACGAACACCCATAGCCTGAAGCTGCCCATGGCCCCTACCGCCAGCTCCATGAGCCTAGCGTGGGCCGCCCAGTGGTGGTGGTGGAAGGACCTCGAAACATTGTCCCCCAGCTCGAGGTCCTATCGCTCTGCCTACACCACCTCCATAAGGACCACCTTGTCCTCTCTTGGGAGATCCCTGGTCACGGCGCTGCCACTGCCGCTGCGGTGCGCCCAATGCCTGCCACGGCTGCTCGGTATGCCTGGTCGGGCAGTCCCGTGCTAGGTGACCCCGTAAATCACAAGCATAGCACCGTCTCTCTCCTGACTACCCCGGTGCTCTAAGGCGCCACTGCGGTGTACGACCCTGCCCCTGAGTCTTCTCACGGAAGGGTCTCCTCAATTGAGGCTCTGCTCTCTACCGCCTACCTGCTACCTAAGACTCTGATCTGAAGTGGTCACTACTAGGCCCTGCCAGCTGGCATCCCTCATCCAAGAATCTCTCTATCACGAGTGCCCGCTATATCACCCCGACATAAGTAGGGTTTCACAGGGGCACTACACTAGCACATATCTCCCTATGAAGATCCTGATCAAACTTCCGCACCCAAAAGTAACTATCATGGACCATATCCTATGAGTAGTATGTCAGATCAGTAAACCAGGCCGAGTACTGTGACATGGTAATCCCTTCTACTTCAGCTCTAGAAGCTCCTGAATCCGAATAGATCTTAAACAAGAGGGGTAGTACTCCTCCTGGAAGAGCTGCTGGAAGCTATCCCACGTGAGAGATGACTCGTCGTGGGTCTGCGTAACCAACCCCCACCAACACCCGACCATCCTGAGGAAAAGGCTAGCAGCTAGGGCTACCATATGTTTTGATGGTGTCCATACCAGCCTGAAAATCCGGGCTATGAACTCTATCCAGTCTTCTAATGCTTGGGGATCCGGGTCCCCGCGGAACTTCTGCGGCCGCTGACGCTGGAAGTCTCGGAGTGCACTCAGGCTGTGCTAAACCTCAGGCTGTGCTTCCGGTACTAACTATCGCTCTCCAGATGGAGGGGCTACTACTAAACCACTGGGTGGAAGGGGATAACATGAGGGTCCCTGAACTGACGCCTCGTCACTCGCTAGGTCATCGTCATAAAATGGAGAGGGTAACCTAGCTGGCTACTGTCGTGGGGGCATCCTGAAAATTATTAAGGATTACCACGATCAGATGAGCACACACACACACACACACACAAACACACATATATATATATATTAGTAATAAAAAAGGGTAGTTGACTGAAAAAGGAGAGTCAAAGACTCAATTATACCGGATGCATGTTCCAAATTCCCTGCAACAAGTGTCTCAGTTTTCCGAGTCGACAAGCAGGTTATCAGGGTCCTAGTGAATGGATACGTTGGCCGCCCGCACCATCACTAGACTCCTTAGCCTGAGAGACGCTCTTGAGAAACTTCGACACTATTTCCCTATATCCCAACCAATTTCTTTTTAGGGAAGTCCGAACAAAGCCCCAAGGAATGAACCACCTCTGATACCACTTTTTCATGACCCGACCCTACTGGTCTCGAGCCACAACCACCCCAAGCCCGCCTCCATAAGCCAGGGGCTGGAGACAAGCACCGAAGGCATAAAAATCTCGATGAGGCCTTTTTCTAAGTACCTGTACACACACACATCCCAGTCAATGCAGAAGTTCAGAGTAAAAAGGAAACCAAAGTACAAACACTATAACCCAACCACAGTCATGCATCAACTTCTAAAAACAGGACAAGTAAAGTGCTGAAAAGTGGATTGACAAGTAAAATAAATAGAAAAGGGAAAACACGCGCCCAACCAGAAAGGTGCCACAACCCGACAACATGTAAACGAAAGTAAACAGCTAGTGAGTCTCACACCTGAAAGTCCTACTATGACCACTAAACGCAGCCCAAGATCCTGTGTCCTCTACGCTCCTCTGTAGTCTCGATCGACCTATCTGTCATCTACAAGGGAACACCAAGTGCGGGAAAATCCCAAGAAGGAGTGAGTATAAAGATACTGATTAGGATGCCCCAAAAGCTCGAGGGAGCAACACAGGAGGTACTAAAACGGTGATAAGTCGAGAGAACAAAGAACAGTGAAAGAGTACAGTAAATAGAGTGCAGCTCAACCCAACAAAATAAAGGAAGTAGACTCGTCCAACCAAGAGGAGCTAGACACAGAAAGTACGTGGCATACCCCGCATGTCTTTACCCCTCCTAGAAGAAGAGTAACTGAACCCAAGGTATGGGAAAAAAAGTAGGGTGTATATATATATATGCTCAACAAGAAACCAAAACGAGTGTGTAAGGGGATCTCTATCTCCAAGGTCATCCCAGGAAAATTCACCAACAGTTCTACGGATATCCATCACTGATGACCAAAAGTCCCACATGCCTAAGCTGTCTCATTGCTGAACCATACAACCAAGGGTCCCGCTCCGGTAATCACAGAGAAAAGTCACTGACTAGCCTCGTGGAAAGGGATGATTAATAAAGAAGTCATCAGGTAACCCACTACCCAGCCCAGCTGGAGGGTAAACCCTAAGAGGTCGTCGGGTAACCCAATGCCCAACCCAGCTGGAGGGTAAACCCTAAGGTCAATAGGTAACCCACTTCCCAGCCTCGCTGGAGGGAAAACCCTAAGGTCAACGGGTAAGCCACTGCCCAGCCTCACTAGAGGGTAAACCCTAATAAACTGGTGGGTAACCCACTGCCCAACCCCGCTAGAGGGTAAACCTGGAACTGGTCCGATAACCCCGCACTGCCCGTACCATCACTGGGTGTCACTAACATCGCTACCGTGTGTTGGTTCGGAGTGCACCAAAGGGACCTCCGAACAATGTCCTTTCATGTTTCCACATTTAATAAGATCTCTAATGAGGCTTCGTATGCCCAAAAAGATTACACCGTTGTAATCCTCGCAAAAAAACACGCAAGATAGACTATTTACTCGCTTGAAATGGACTCCAGACGAAAACGTTATTCAACACTGCTTTGGGCCCATACGACGTCTCGTCGGGCCCAAACCTCAGTCCCAAAAAAGGTCGGGAGAACTACTCCATCGTGTTGCTCTTGAAAAAACATGCCAAAATGACTATTCATTCGCCCCGAACAGATGTCAGATGAAAAAGTCGCAGTATGCCGCTTACAGCTTAAAAGACGGCCCGTGGGGCCCATGATTCAGCTCTGGATTCAAAACCTACAAACACCATGGACTAATTCGTCTCGATGCCAGGGTTACAACACCACTGACGATGCCTAAAATGGACACCGGATGTGTTCGCACCATCCGAAAGAAGATTCCCGATGAGGTGCTAAACAATACTTAACGGGCGTGTCGCGCCACCAAGCCCCGATCTTGGGAATTAAAAATCCCCAAGACCATCTCAAATTCTCTTTCTCGAGCCGAGGATCGCGTCTCCACATACGGTGTGTGAATATGACATTCGGTTTTCAATTTAGAGGCGTTTTAACACCAACTGACGGAGACAGGGGTGGGCCGGGCCGGTTTGGCCGGTCCACCCCTTTAGGCCGGCGGTCCACGACTCGGCTGCCCGGACTGCCCGGTCCACCGCGGCCTGTGGTTCACCGCGCAGGCCATGCAGATTTACCCAGAATGGAATGAGCCTATCCAACTACTTTTCCACGAGACTCGCGGTTCGCGGGGCTCGGTCTGCTCCCGGGGCCGCGAAGACCCCGGTCTCGCGCCGCATGCCGACCGGCAAGCCGGCCAGCGCGCCCTCCCGCGGCCCGAACCACCGGGACACCATCCCGCTCACCCGCGACGACCACTGAAGGGACACGCAGCCACCCGGGGAAGCCCGCTCCACCGCTGTCGCCTGTCGGTCCGCCGCGCGGAGCCGCCGTCCGCCCTGGAACCGCCAGAAATGGGGGTTTTTTGGCCAGAAAACTTCTTGGGGTCACCCCAGACACCCCAGGACTCAAAAATTCATTTCGAAAGACTCTTTGGAAATATCAAATCGATCCCTAATCAAATATGTCCTTTGATTGAAAATTAAACAGCATATGGACGCTATAATTTTAGTTTAAAGGAGATGCGAAAAAAAATAAAACAAAACACAACGAACCTACCTCGCAGGGCGTAGCCCGTCGCTTCACCAACGATCCGCCAAAGCTGTAACCGACTTACTAGGGAGGAGGTGGATCTTGAAGGAGGTGGAACCTTTGTTGGGAGAGCTTCTACTAGAGAACACAAATGGGAAAAGGATAGGGGGGTGGATGTGCTTAAGTAGGGAAAAGAATTAAAATTTAATTAATACTTAAACACCCACCAGTAGGCCCGTACCCGAACTCTCGACGCTGTCGGGGTTAAGACACCCTAGGGTAAAATCCACATTCTGATCACAACTGTGGTTTCAGAATTTTAATCTGAGCCTCCGTTCAAGATTTATAAAGTTCACGCCTGAGGCCGCTAAATTACGAAAATGCCCCTAGTGGCGTTTTCACAGAAGGGCCACACCCATGAAAGTTACATCCCTCCTAGGGTAAACGGCACGCTCTGGACTCAATGGTGCCCTAGATTTTCCCATACGAGCAACCATTTAGGGGTTATTCTGTTCATTTGGCGTGTCTTGTGTGAACGCAATTAAAATTTAATTCCGGCCACACCGGGGCTCAGAATCACACACCGTATGAACGCCCTACTCTAGAATAACATCAAGAAAATTTCAAAGTCATACAGGCTCAAAACCCATGTTCTTACAATTCATCTCACTTACCCACAATTAGGGAGTTCGAAGCTATGTATATTCTAGTGAGGTGGTATGTGGAAAAGATAATGTGACTTCACAGGGTTCCAAGGACTATAATCTTTGACCCGAAAACTCATTTTTTCTCATGATTCTAGGGAGGTCTTAAACATGATTTTGGATCCTTATTTTTCCTTATCACTACTTTCCACCCTCGAATTTATGGACAAAATGAGTGAACCATTTCGACATTGGAGGTCATGTTGCATGCTTGTGTTCTGTATTTTGGTGGATTGTGTGTAAAGCACTTGGCTTTGATAAAGTTTTCATATAATAATAGTTATCACTATTACATTGAAATGAACCCATTTGTTGTGTTTTATGGGTTAACTTTTAGATATTCATTATGTTGGACTGAGGTTAGGGAGTCACTAGTCATTGGATTGGATGTTGTGCAGAGCATGATAGAGAAGGTTCAGATGATCCAAGAGTGGATGAAGGTGGAACATGACCACCATATGTCTTGTAATGATCATAGGAGGATACTAATAGAGTTAGAGGTTAGAGATCATGTGTTATTAAGGGTTTCCCCTTTTCTTGGGAAAGAAAGGTTTGGCTGAGGGAGTAATATCTCTCCTCACTTTATCTTTCTTTTTGAGTTTTTTGGGGTGCATTGGTAAGGCAACATATTTTATAGTTATACCACTATAGTTGCAATATATCCATGATGTCTTTCATGTGTCAAAAATTTGTTGGAATATTCATGATGAATTTCATGTCATTGATTGAGGATATTTATATACTGTGGATGATGCAACGTTTATGGAGTGGCTAGTTGTGATTTAGGATTTATGGGAGAATGTGCTGCATAGGTGAGTTATTCCTTTGGTTTTCCTTTTGTGGAGGCATGACGGATTGGAATAATATACATGGGAGCATGAGTCACAAATGCGTGCTCAGTATCCTAAGCTTTTATGGGCATTTTTTTATTTTATGATGATATATTTGTATTAATGTTTATTATAGAGATAATTTAATTCTATGCTAATTTTTTGAGATTATTTACCTGTATTTCATTGATTTGTGTATTTGTTAAGGTATCATTTTTTCTAAGAGGTATTTCCAGAGGGAGTGTTTGGTTTGAGTGGATTCCATTTTCATGTGGGATTGGTTTTGATTATTGAGGATGAGAATTATTTGAGTGATATCTAATGTAATGGTCCAAAGCTACTGATCCGTTACTTTAAATATTTTGGGTGTTGGTTGTATAGGGGTGATATTGGAGGAAGAGAGGTGGAGGTTGAGTCAAGATTTTGGATAGGAGAGGTAGGTTATGATATGGTTGTGGGTGCCACACCATGGATATTTGGTTGGAAGAGAGGGTGGTGTTGGAGGTTATTTGGTTGTAGTGTGATGTTTTATGTCACTATGTGAGGGTTCAAAGTTGTTTTTTGAAAAGTGAAAAGTATTATGGAATTTTGATGACTTTTATGATTTTACTTTACTGATTTTTTGTTTATAGCATGAAATCCTCAGTTTTAGTGTAAAGGATTTTTGGGTGTTTATTTATATTTCCATGTATGAGATTTATAGTGTATCCATAGATATCGCCACATGAAAAATCGGCATATGATTACTAGGGATTTTTTGTTGGATTTCATGAATTAGACATCCCTGTCACGACATGAGGAATCAAAGGCTAATTTCAGTAGTTCTCTTTTGGGTGACATTACACCATGGTCCTTTAGTCATGGAATAACCCTTCCACAGTCGTATCATATTAAAATATTGATTGATCTTTGAATAAATGATATATGGGGGATTCACATATTGAATTTAGTAATTTTAGTGGAATTAGACCTGTTGCAGCATGTCCATGGATTGTCATGTCATGATGCTTTAATTTCCAGTGTTAAGTTTAAATTTAGAAATCCATTTGAATTCTTTTAGTTTACCTTGATTTCTCTCAAACCTCAGGTGATCATAGGTTTTTCCTTAGAGTTATTTGAGTTCCCTTTGGTTGGATTTATCCCTTTGCTTTAGGATATTGACTGGCAGTGATCTGAGGTGAGTTTTTTATTCTTTTTTTTCTTAGATTTTTCTCCCTTTCATTTGTTTGGGGAAGGATGTGGTAATAGTGATGATTTAGTTTGGGTGGTGTTGGGTCATGGATTGATAGGGGATTTATGTGTTTTAGGTTATTGATGATTCTTTTATGCGATCTTGAAAGTGTGATAATCCTTCTCTTCTTATTCTTGAATAATGATTATCAAAGTGTTAGTTTAGGTATAGGATTTGAGAACACTCCTTTATTTATGTGTGAATTGTTGAATTTTTATGTTATTAATTTCATTAGGTGGGTGGTATGAATTGACTTAATAAATTGAATTGATAAAATTGATAGAAAATATATTCACATTATTTACATGTTTCTATGATTTATTTATGTTATTTTTGGATTCCCTATGTAGTTTCTGAAAATATTTTTCTACCAAGATATGTATTGTGTTCTTTATATGATTTAAATAATGGAATCAGCTTTCATAAAATTTTAATCACTTAAAGAATTTAAAGAACCAGATTCATGAAACCTAGAATTTGAGATGACACCACTTAAGAAAGACACGTTAATGGAATATAATGGTATGTTTTAAAAAGGGGATTGTGGAAGTGATTTATTATTGGGATTGGATGATGTTTATGGTTAGTATGCTTATTATTAGTGTAACAAATTATGGGGGGTTGTTTTTTGGTAACCATTGTTGTTGGTTTTGGGCTTTTAGTGTAGAATGTGTAGTCAGGATATGGATTCCTTACCATGGTTAGAAAGAAGGGGTTTTTTAATGTGGAATATGGTATGGTTGGTTGTGTGGAAAAGGAAGTATTATGCGGCTGTTGTGGGGGATGTTGACCCATGTTATAGGATGGTTGTGTGGTGGTTGGTTGACGGTTGTGGGATTATTTTATAATCTCCTAAAAATAGTAGAATGTGATTTGTAATGATAAACTTGGTAATGGATGCATGATAGAATTGATTAAATTATGGGTTGTGGATAAGATGATAATAATTTAAATATAAGGGTAATAGGTGGATTAAATCTGAGTAATTGATAAAGAAGGGTTTTTCATTAAATATGGAATTGAACGATATAATGAATGTATTATGGCTGATAAGTGGTAAGTTTGAAAATGGTTAAATGATATGATTGAATAGGAAATTATAAACGGTCATTATGGTTATTTTTTATGTAAATGAGGGCTAGTTTGTGATATAGAAATTGGAAATGATCGTAGCATGTGACAATGATGGTGTATTGGTTATGATGGTGTGGCAGTGATGATTTTGAGTAAGCCCTTTAGGCTAGGCTTGTGTGCGGATATATATATATATATATATATATATATATATATATATATATATATAATTTTTCTATGATTTCATACACACCCAAATCAATTTGGATAACCATACTGAAGCCCAAAATTTTAGGGTTTTAGGCGTTTTCCCCAATATCTAGGTTAACGAGGGAACAAATGCATGACTACTCACTCTTTCACGCTCTCCCTTATAGGTGTGACATGATCTGTGATGGATCATGGTAGAATGGTTATGTGGATGTGGTGGTCATACTTAGTGAGGGTGATTCATGGTATGATGAGGGAATGAGGGTGATTTGTGATATGAGGAGGGCATGGGGTTGATGTCCTTCATGTTCATGATACCCTACAATGATGGATATGTGAAGAGTATTTGGAATGAGGTGATGATGATGTGGTGATTTGTTTATATAGTTTCATGTGGTGGTTTATATGTGATAATTATGATGATTATGTGGTTGTGGTATGCAGTATGTGGTTATGAGATGATATGTGGTGTATTGAGACACAATTTCGGAAGGGATCAAGAGAACCATGATGTTTTTCATTAGGGTGTGAGAGTAAAAAACCAATAGGGAAGTGGTTACTGGGTAAATTTTAATATATTATTCCATTATTATGTTATTTTACTTGGATGCGATGTTGAATGAGTGAGATTTAGTGAGGTTGGGTGATAGTTGACCTGGTAGGTGCTTGTTGGTTCTTCTTTTTGTTCACCAAAGCATTAGTTTTATTTTCCCATATTTTCAGAAGTGGTCTCGAGGTGGATCCCACTAAGTATACATGTATTATCACCCATACATATATATTTTTAGGTTTTTAGGAAGAGTTTAGAGACCAAGATGGACCTTACTAGCTTGAATCTCGGAGCTATGGTTAGAGTTACTGCCTAGGATTTTGTTTGATATTTTATTCTAGAGACTTGTATTTATGTGACATTTCTATGAAATATAGTTCATTAGGGTATATTGGTTTATTTTATATTATGGTGTTTATTAGTGTCTCTTTATAATATTCTTGGTATTTATGAGGGTAATTACTCACATTTTTATGTTCTATACCCTCGTTGCTAGTCGACAATCTGAGCCTTATTAGAGGTAGGCCTTAGGGGCCACCCTTGTCTTCACCATAGGCCTAGGAGGAGTTCCTAGTGGGGATAGGTTGTGAAAATATACCGATAAAATGTCCTCTTAAGTCTGGATCATCTGTTCTATTTTCCCATCTATGTGAGGGTGAAATTCTATGCTAATGTATAATTGAGTTCCAAAAGTATGATTCAATCCATTCCATAATCATAAAGTAAAGTAAGGACCCTGATCAAATATGTGTAAGAAATTCACTAAAATAGGTATATTGTATTCTATGATATCCCTTGTGTCATAGTATATTATATGACATGAGTATGCCTTTTTCATAACATATGATCTATAACTATTATAGTATACAATAGTTTAGGTATATGGATATCGAGTGCATTGATTCAATTATGAATTCCACATGATTTCCTTTGAATATGAATCAAAAGTTTGATTCATTTATGGATACATAAAATCATGTGAAATGTTTAAATGATTATGAAATCTATATATTCATGCTTTTTGGGCAATGTATGTCAACTTCCATGTGATGGAAGCCGACATTCGAATCCCATCATTAAATGAAGGGAGCCTATATAAGGGTATGTGATCCCCTATTGATGTTACATGATACCGATAAGTTATAGCTGAAGCTCTCCCTCCCTCCATATTCACCATTCATATTCACATAGAAGGTGCTAACACACATTTGGTGTTCAAGTGTCCTCTTTTAGAATACGAGGATCCTAGTAGTCGGTGTCATCCCTTTGGAAGAAAGAGTTTGACGACTATTTCTCAATGATCGCCATCAAGAAAACTCCATCATATTTGAACAATATAGAGATTTCTATAATATAGATACATTCATTATTATTTATGTTTTTAATAATGTATGTTGATATGTGATGATATATTGAGAATGTTAATGGGATTCTTCCACTGCTATGATCATGAGATGATCCCCCAAAACCCATAAATTATACCATAGTAACATTCATCTTCGAATCAAAATTTTTTCATATTGATTTTGTATAGAACATGTGTATCGTAATCTTCTTGAGGCCATATCATAGAATATGATATGACGTTTAGGAATGTTAGCCACAAAATCACTGGATATATTTTCCTATCATTACATTATAGGATAATGTAATGTGTATTGTCTATTCATATGGTACATTTGGTGTGTATTATAGAGTACGATACCTCAAAACCCGGGGTTTTGATATATATCTTAAGATATGATATAGGTGATATCATAGAATATAATAGAAACTAGAGTTGTATAAAAATAACATATCAAATTTTAATTATGATATAGGTGATATCACTAATTACGATTCACCCATACGTAAAGGGTTACTCAAAATATAAGGGTTACTCAATACATAAGAGCTACTACCATTAAATGATACTCTCATATAAAAGGGTTACTCAATATGTAAGGGTAACTTGATATGTAAGGGTCACTAACTTTTCATGATACTCTCATACAAAAGGGTTGATTGATACATAATGGTTACTTGATATGTAAGGATTATTGACTTTTCATGTTAACACTTATTGTAAGTGTCAATTCCAACTGTGATTTATGATTGATAATACCCCCATAAATCATATAATAAAATTAAAGTCAAAACTAAAGAAATTTAATATTTTTTCGATAAATGATTATAATTTATAAAATATAAGTGTTAGGCATTGTAAATAAGAGATTCTCATGCCTAAATAAAATATGAAATGTTCATATTAACATATCTTGTTTAGAAAATAAATAAAATGTATATTTATTTATTCCTTTTAAATATTCATGTTTATAAATTGTTTATGAAACCTAAATATTGTATATTATTTAATTTATATGATAAATTTATTCCTATACATTTTCATTTCATTCATCACATGATAGGTATGAAAATATAAGATTTATTTTTCATTTATATTGACTTTAGTTTTTAATTAAAGTTATTAGTTTGAATTTAGTTATTGAATATAGTTTATATATATTAGGCATTAGAGTTATGATGAATCTAAATTTATCTTGAGTAAAGTATATATGGTTAGAGGGAATTTTGGTTGGACTTCCCACTATCATAGAGGATTATTCCTTACCCTAGAAAGGTAAGGTTTAACTATCTATGGCTCTAATCTTACTCATGTGAGGATTATCAATTTAATATAATTTTAAACCTTTACATGAAAAGTTTATATCCCTTTTTTATAGATTGAATTTGGATATGTCTAAATATATTTGGATACTATTTTGGGTGAGAAACACAAACCATAAGTTATATAACGAGTTACACATTAATATGTTGTGAACATATTAATTTGGTGGATGAAATAAGGATTCAAAAACTAAATCATTAGAAGTATGCATATATAATAGAATAAAACATGATATAATAAATATTTCATGTGATAAAATAGTTATGGATTTAATATACATATTTTTTACATTAAATTTGCGAGGATTTAAAATAAAACCCCTCAAATACTAAGTGTGATATTCCTTCTAAATAAAACACATATCAAGAACCCAATCATCCAAGGTAGTTTCATGCCAAAGCTGGGTACCCATAGATTATCTCGTGTAAGGTATGTTAGAAGTAGATAACCCTAAGTGTTAGGTAACAAAATCCCATTTTATCTTTGAATGAAACTTATCTAGGAATACCTATGAGATAGGATATTGGAGGAATTGATTGGACCTTGTTCATATGATGGATTTAGGAAAATAGTTTTCTACTCAACTATCTAAGAGTCATATGTGATATGATTGGAAATTTCTCTTACCTAAATAGATAGGTTTTGAGATGAAAAATAAAGTGGAATAAAATATTAGTGAAATAAAGATCTTGGATTACTAAATATATATGATGTATGGGGTTATCATTTTTAGTGGGAGTACTTTCTTTAAAATTCCTTGATTAAAAATATAAAACATGATACTCACCTATAGACATGTCTTTATTGTAGATAATTGAATGCATCATGGTTACCAATTTGAAGTCTCTTATAGGTATGACCAATAAAACTATTCTAGATTGGTATCTAAGGTTGAGAAGTGTTCTCAAAGAGAATAATTCTGAGTATATGAATGTGAATGTTATAGAAATCAATTTCTAAAACTCCGACTCATGGGTATTAGATACTAGGTGTACATCACATATTTTTTATGATAATCACAAACTCATAGATAAGAGAGAACTTAATAAAGGTGAATAATATCAATGTGTTGTAAATGGGGAAAGAATTGATGAATTAGAGTTCAAAACTTATGATATAAGTCTACCTAGTGGATTAGTTTTAGAATTAGAAATATGTTATTATCTTCCTTCCATAAATTTTTTTTTTGTATCTTGTTTGGACAAGATGAGATTTTCATTCATTATTAAGAATGAGATTTATTATATATATATATATATATATTAATTAAATGTTATATGGAATTGGTAATATGGTAAATGGTTTATAAATTCTAGCGATGGATAATCCTCTCTATAGCATTCAGAATAAGAAGGTTAAGGTAAATTCTAACACCACTTATCTTTAGCATTGTATCCCTAGACATATACATGAGAAATAATTCCAAAGGCTCCATAAATATAGATAGTTGGAATAATTAAATTGTAAATAATTTTCTACATATGATTATTGTTTATTAAGAAATATTAACAAATAAACTATTACTAGAAAAGGTGACAAAGATAATGAACTATCATATCTTATACATAGTGATTATGTGGAGTAATGAGTACTCAAGAATGTGGTGGGTTTTGGAACTTCATAAGCTTTATCGATGATTTTTTTGGTATATTTATGTGTTTCTAATGAGACACAATTATAAAACTTTTGAAAAGTTCAATGAGTTTTAGAATGAAATACCAAATCAACTGATAAAATATATTAAGATTCTCAGATCAGATTGGGGTTGTGAATACTTAAGACATGAATTCATTAATTACCTAAGAGATTGTAGAATTGTTTCACAAATAAATACTACTAGAACACCATAGTGTAATGGTGTGTTTGAGAGAAGTAATCGTATCTTGTTAGACATGGTTCTATTAATGATGAGTTAGTGTGGCCCTTCTATTTCATTTTGGGGATATTCTATGGAAACTGGTGCATTCCTACTTAACTACATTTCATATAAAGAAGTCATAAAGACACCATATGATATATAGATTGGTAAATTTCACAATACGTATTTTATGAGTATTTGGAGTTGTGGAGAAAACATATAATTTTGGGTTTCTAAAAAAACATAACCCAAAGTTAGATAAATTATTATTTACTAGTTATCCTAAGGAAACTATGAGGTATTGTTTATATAATCCTACTAAAAAAAGTGTTTGTGGTTCGATATAGTGTTTTAATTGAAAGGAAACACATGAATCATAGAGTTTGTGGGAGGAAAGTTAAAATCAGATAAGTTTAAAACTAATAAATTGGAAGTATATCTGAGATGGAAGTTGAGTAAGTTCCACAAAGTTTTATAGAAGAATAACTGACTCAAGTTACATAATAACCCTAAAGGTTTGGTAGAATCCATTAAGATAATATGAGATATGGATTTACTATAGAAAATTATGATGAATTAATGTTCATAGATGATGAACCTATTATCTACCGAGAGGTAATTGAGAATTATGATTCTATGAAATGGATAAATGTCATGAATTATTATATGGACTCCATGTACACTAACCAAGTTTGGAACTTGGTGGATGCACCCAAAGGGGTGAGACCCATAGGGTACAACTTAAATTTCAAAAATACAACAGGCATAATGGGATAACATCTACCTAAAAATCTCTCCTAATTATAACACCTAACCCACTAGGGCCCTACCCAGGGTGGCAGTGTAACACCTCAAGATTTTAGTAAGTGTTATTATTCTAATAAATGGCATGTTTAATAGATTGTATCACATGAAACACCAAAAAAAACAGAACCAAATTATATTTATTAATTAAGATAAACATTAATACATCATGAGAATAAAATGTGAAATAACATTAAGAAAATCATAAGGAGAGTAAAAACTCAAGTAAATAAAAAAATAATTAAAATGAATTATTTTAATTTCTTACACATTTTTTTAAATAATAATTTTATTTTTTCTAATACTAATGAATTTTATTAATTTTTATAATATAAATAATTAAATTCAATGGGATTTGATTAAAATAATTAAGTATTAGAAGGCATATTTTTTAAAGAATTGTATTTTTCTAGATATAATTAATTTTTATCTTAACAAATTAAAATTTTAAATTTAAATGATGAATATAATATTATTTTTAAAAATATAAAGAAATATATTAACACCCATTTAATTAATAATTGACATGAAATAAGAATAAAAACTCTCAATATATAGAAATACATTTTTATACAAAAATAGTTTTTCTATATCTTATGTTTTAATTTAAAAATTAATTAATTATAAATAAAAATTGAATTATATTATATAGAGTGAAAATTAGTAGTTTTCACATAAAAATTTGTTAGTAGGGGTCATATTATATTTTTAGTAAAAAAATAATTACCATTGTAAAATTTTAATCCAGGTTAATAAGGGTAAAAATGGGTAACTTAAATTAGCTTATTTTTTTATATTAACTTGAAAATTATACCCCACAGAAGAACATTTTTAGGCATTCAATTCATAACCACGTTTATCAATAAAATTTACTCACCTAAATCACATAACTCTCATCTAATTTCATCTTTACCCCTTACCTAACTTTTGTTTCTAAGGAAATGTCCCTCTTTTTCACCTATAAAAGGATCATACTTCTACCCTATTCAAACCACTCCATGAATTTTAATTACATTTTAGAAAAGTACCATTTTACCTATCCTAGAATCCTGTTCTATTTTTGGTATCCATTAGTTACAATAAAGTCTCCCAAGTCCTCCATTTCCAAGAGGTCCTCCAAGAGAAGAATCAAGTCCTCAACTTGAGTATTTTCCACTCCCCAAAATTTTATTCTCTATATTTCTCTTCCAAACCTATTATAAACACACTAATATAATGAAATAATTATCATTAGTATGTTTAATTTTTTTTATGTGTATGTAAAAATCATTTTCTACCTTCTTTCCATCCATTTGAAAAATGAAAATGTTTCTCGTGTTATGTGTGGACTACTACATCAATGAATGATATATTTATTTTTCATCATCATCTTTCATAGAAGGTTATAAAAAATTATTTAATAAATAAATATTATATTTTTTACATGGCTAATTTTTTCAAATATAAATTAATAATTTTACTTATAATATATATAATAAGCAGTCATTGTGAATTTAACCACCTAAAACAAGTATACCAAGAGGAAAAATGATTTATTCACTATAACTAATAGCCTATTATTTTAAATGTTTCATAAAAATATTATCAATTATGATTTATATATTTAATAAATCCTAAATAAATCATCATTCTTATATAATTATGATATTTTAAAAGAATCACTTTCATACTCATCCATTGGTTATAACATGTCCTTATTTGGGTCTTTTGAACCACCTACATGAATGATGCTAATTTGTTTTTATCATGGATAGTGATGGAAACTTAATTACTGGTATAATATGATATATATATATATATATTCATTACTAGAATGGTAATATTAATATTTAACTCATTATTAATATACTATCTTTAGTTAGTAAAAAATTACCGAAAATGATCATCACCGATTTTATCTTCACGAATCATAACTAAAACTCTCATGGAATGAAATTAGAAATTTATATGAAATTATGGAACATAAATTAATGTAGCTTAAATTATCTAGGAATTATGAACTTGGTATTAAATAATAAGTATCATCATCGATATTACAAAGCGTGTGCGAAATAATCAAAATCGCTAACATTAGAGTAAGAAAACAAAAAATAAATGACTAAAAAATGTATAATGAATTATTATAATTAAAGAGTATAAAAGATAATATATTTAAATAAAGTTATAAAATGAGTAATGAAAATGTTTATATTTATCATACATATTTTTAACATGCATCCGACCAAGTTGGAATCCAAGTTAAGGGTTCTTCATCCCGATTTCTGTTCTTTGAGACTTATGCCATATTTACAACTTTTTTTATTTTTTGTGGTGTATATACAACCATATATATCCATTTTATCATAAATTTAATGAAATTAAATTTATTTAAAACTATAAATACCCTGACCCTAGTATCCCAGAGTTTATGGTTACTTTATTACATTGGTGCTAGAAACAAGCTATCACATCTCAAAGGACTGAATAGTTTAGTAGTCTTGGAAAAATAGATACACACTTGAATCTTTTATTAAAATTTAAAACATAAAATAAAAAACTAAATTTTATTTGGGAACACCATAATTACCTTTAGAATATCCTTACATAGTAGTCATAATACACTTCCTGGCATCCTGGGGAAATGAAACATACGAAAGGGGTGAACTTTAATGCTCAGTAAGGGTATGCATAAAACATAAGATATCATTCAAAAATAAAAAATAATCAATATGGAATGGTAAATATATAAAAAACATACCATTTAATAAATAACTTGAACATAAAGAATAATTTATCAGGAATAAATGTTGATCAAAATAATTCCATACAAATAGTCTCATAAGCTTGAAACTTATCCATGGATATTATAACTAACTGAATAATCACATGGACATCAATAACTAATATCATAATGATGAAATTCATAATACTGAAAATTATAATCATTACATAAAGTACTTTTTTCAAAAATTCTTACATAAATTGGTAAGGACTCAGGAAAATACCCAAGCTAGTTTGTCTCATGATACCTACCAATCATCGAGGGGCTATAGTAATCCCCACCAGTCACTTACTAAGTCCAAGTAATTCTTCATATGAAAGGGGAGAAACATAATCAACATAAAATTTCATATTGAAAAACTATAATATAAAATAGTAATATTTTTCCTAATCAAAAAACATAATCAATATAAACATTCATATTGAAAAACTAGCATACAAATGTTAATACATTTTCCAATCAATAAACATAATCATAAACTATCTAGAGTAATATTTATAATGGTATCAAAATAGTACATCCTAGTCAAACTAATCATAAAACATCTAGATAAATAATAAGGATGGTATCATTACAACATATTACCAATTTAGAATAGGGTAAAATGAGTCTTTTTGTTGTTGATGAATATAAATACTATAAAAATACCATTAAAAACATTCTTGAGGAAAATATACTTTTCAATTTAAAAATAAATTTTAAAAAATAAAATTTTTCAGAATATTAGGAAAAATAATTTTCTTTAAAAAGATCATTGTAAACTTTTAAATGAAGCTTCAAAATAATGAGTGTTCATGATAGTGGGATTTTTTTTCATGTCGAGTACATTAAAAAACATTCCTTTCACATTTTCAGTAAAAATTCAAAAAGTAAATCATTCAGAAAATGTTAGAAAGATTAATTTTAAAATATTTTCAAAATAAAAACATGGGTAAAAAATACCTTAAAAAATAATAGGATAATAGTAAAAAAATTCTTGACAAATTTTTTAGAAAACATGGAAATGGAAGAGAAATGATTTTCAACCAAAGAGAGAAATAAAGTCAGATTTTATTAAAAACATTTTATCAATCATTTTATGTACCAAAGAGAATAAAATGGTAATATTACTTTAAAATTTCATGAATAACCATATTATAAGAAAATATATTGGGTTTATGATAGAAATATAGAATAATTTCCCTTATAGAGGCTTAAATATAAACAATCCTAAATAATAATGAGATAGCGATATAAACCCTTACCACTTTGGTAAAATTTGAATCATAAGAAGAATTAAAGAAATAACTTAAATTGAACCCTTAAATACCATAAATATAAAGATATTAATTATATAATATATAAAATTAGAATTATATATACCACACAAAAGAATTAAGTGGTGAATATGGCATATGTCTCACAGAAGTAAAAGTGAGATGAAAATCCCCTACAATGATCATAACATTGACGTAAGAATTAATCAATGAATCAATTATATTTATCAAATTTAAATTCACATAAAAAAATTGGAAATAAAATGAAATATAATCAAAATTAATTACATGCATAATTTTATAATATCAAAGACAATGAAGAAGTAATGTAACCCAATGAAAAGAAATTGATTTATGAAATTCTTTACCACTTGGTAATTTTTAAGCAAAATACCCTTGGTTTAAATAATTCAAATTAAAAATTAAAATACTATTAAGTATGAATGGTTCATTATATTACATGTAAAAGGGGTATCATATGCACCATATAAATAAATTTGGTGCATAACATTACAATATGACTCAATGAAAGGAAATTGAGACAAAATCCCTTATAATTTAATAAACATCTTAATAAAACCCACTCGAAAGATATATATATTGAAATTAAAGTTCAAATTACATGAATAAGAATAATAAATGATTCTAAGTTTTCAATTGGAAGTATATACACCATTTAAAATAAATTATGTGCATAAAATATCATGTGTCTCAATGAAGGAAGTTTTGAGACAAAAACCCTTACCTCAGGTTTGATTTCCCTTATATGTGTCCATATATCATATATAATAAATATATATTTATTATAAATATATTATAGAACCATAATCACATGTTTCATACCATATATAATTTACTTATCGTCTTTTATGACTTGTTTATTAACAATTATTTGTTAAAATCACTGTTTCAGGTGATAATTGTTTCATTTTTCATGTATGTTTTGGTTCGGTAATTTCACTCCTTTTTCTTTGATCATGGTTCCATAATTTAAGTTTTTTTAAACATGATATAAATATCATATATAATCATTTTATAATTATTTATAATAGTCTATAAAAGTTAGATATGGAAAAATGAGTTACACCATTCATGGAGACGGTAGGCCGTACGTACGCGTGAATGTTCTTTCTATTTTTCCAACAGATGGAATGTAAGAAAGGTAAATTATATTTTACCTTTCTAGAAAAATTTATACATAATATATTTCATGTATATTAATTAAATATATCCTTATTACTATCTGTTTCAAAATAAAATGAAAAACATTTCACATCACTACGTAAAGGTAGTAGTCCACAAGTACACATGAGCGATGTTATTATTTTAAAACATGTTGGAAGGTAAGAAGGTATATGTAATATTATAATTATAAAAGTATATTAATTTTATGAATTTCATATAAAGATGTCACATCCAACATTATATCCAGTCATGAGAGGAAATGATGGAAAACGAATTACATTGGTTCATGAGACAGTAGTCTGCCGTACACACAATCGATAGTTTCATTTCCCATTTGAAGTAATAGAAGATGTATATAGGCTATTACATTAAAAAAATAACATTTAAGTATATAGTATATACTTATATTATTATTTTATCATAGTTGGAGAATATTTTAAGGAGTTAGAAGAAGAATTAAAATGAAAATTCATGGTTAAGAACTTTACCTCTTCTTAGGAAAACCTCTTTAGGTTTATACCTAAAGCCTCTATAGATCATATTTCTATTAAACAATTACTCTAGGATGTGGGGAGGGATTTAAGGAAGATATTTGGGAAGGTCTTGGTAGATCCAAATGGCTTTGAAAGTGTGAATATGAGAGGAGAGGGGGTGTGAATCATTATCAAACCATAGACGGGATAATGTAAAAATATGGCCAAAATATAGGAATTAGACAAGTTTCTAGGTTATTATAATACTTATCTTTTTAGTTTAACCCCTCGGTAAACTCGTTTTAACCTTAACTGTGATAATTAATTTTTACTATTTTTATTATTCATTATGACCAAAAATTAACTTGGACTTATTATATAATATTAATTATGTTGATTCCAAATATTAAAACTATTTTTCTAAATTAAATTCATAGAATTGGTAAAATTTAATTTAAAATTAATCCCACATATGTGATGAAAATGAGGTTTTTCAAAGAAAACGTTATCATAAGTATATAATATTTTAATATCAAAAATAAAAAAATAATTTTATTTCAATGATAAAAATTGTATTTGTAATAATATAATTGAATTAATTTTTTTTAAAATAATTTTAAATCAAAATGTAACTTTTAAACGATTAAAAAAAATATTTTTCAATAAAAACCATCATTTTACCCTATTCATTGAAAAATTAAGCATTTTAGAAATTATCAAACATTCACTCTAAGATAATTTTGACATAATGATTTAAAAATGAAGTTCATTTTTTAAAATATATTTTCTAAAATTAGTAAAAATAATTTTAATGTATGTTCACAAAGCACGATGAAACTGCCTTTAAAAAAAAATATAATTTCTCAGAATTGTTTTTCATATGATGAACCTATATTAATTTATTATGTATATATACTTACCCTTTGACATATTCCACCATAAACATATTTTTATTAATGGTAATTAAATTTATATTTCAAGATTTCTATTTCAAAGGTTTTTGATTCAAAAGTTTCTAAACCTGTAAGGTTTGTTTATAATTCAACTTCCTTTCTATAAGTTATAATGTTTCTTCTTGAAATATATTATTCTATGTTTGATTTATTTTACCCTATGATTGTATCAAATTGTATTTCTAATTTCTTTTCTGTGGTTTTATTATTTCTTCTCATAAAATTCTTTCTTAAGGATTGTTACATTAAAGATTATGACATTCATAAGGGTTTTGTTAACTTAACCCCCTTTCATCAACTTATAATATTTATTATTGAACTTATTTATTCTAAAATTATTATATTTATTCCATATATTTATTTCATATTAAATTACCTCTTTCTTATAGGTAAATTTACTTTTTAATTCAAAACTTCTTTTTAATGAATTTCTTTTTTTATTAAAAAAATGTGTTGTATTTAAGAATAATTTCTATACTCTCTAATAAGTTATTTATCTTATATTCCAATATTATTTATTTCTATAAATGTTTTAATTTATTATTTTGAAACCCAAATATGTATTATATCACATGATATTCTTATTTCTCTTTACCTCATTTTAAATAGAAGTTTTATTATCCTTTTATGATGCTGGTTTCAATAAAGGCATTCTAAAATATTAAAAAGGATTTTCATTTCATGTTCATATATTTTATATTACACTCCAATTTTTTTGAATTAACCATTATTTATTTACAATGATCCATTTTTTAGATTTATTTTAATGTGGTGTTTTAAAAATTATTTCATGTTAATTTCTTGTAAATTATTTTTTAAAGTAGCTCGTAACTTCGTCTCTTTACAACAATGTTAAGAAATGATTTCTAAAAAATATTTTTTATTATTTCACTTCCATTTACCTATAAAAATAATATATATATATATATATATAATTTGGAGTTATATTTTATATATTACCATCTAAATGCTCTTATGAATGTATAGTTCATACCCCTTCTTGTTGATAAGAGTTATGTTCCCTATCACTCGTTATCCCACTCTTGAAATTATTTTTCTCCTTATTTTACATGTCCCTTAATCTCATGGATGTATGATATATCATTTATATTATTTACTTAACTATATATCATTTAATTCATATGGTTTGAACACCTTACAAATTTAAGGGTGTTTACCAAGAAGGTTATTACATTTATTGACTGGGGAATTATTGGAAATCTATAAACTAGTTATTTTAATATGAATAATTTTCAATTACCATGGTATATTAATTATATATTTTTTAATTTCATATGATTAATGAATTGGAATTAATTAGTGATGGGCGGGACCTAGAATTATGTTTTCCTTTGATGCTTCGGTAAGTCTCATGAGACAAACTAGTTTTGGTATTTGGTGTATGCCTAACCATTTATCAATATTGTCTTACCATGAGGCTCTGAATGTATGTATAATACCTTGGAATTAGGCCTTAATAATAAGATTAATATGTATGATATTATGCATTCCATAACTATGGGATTATTTATTGATATCCACGTGTTTATTTATTGTGTTGTTATAAATGGATATATTATGCTTATAGTTTCTTTGTTATGAAATTATTCAATTAATTTATTCCTACCATATTATTAATTCCGTGTTTATTACATGATATCTTCTATTATACACTATCCCTTACTGAGAATTTTAGGTCACCCTTCTTATGTTTCCCTGTCCCCCAGGTTATAAATAAGAGTATTAAGTATGATATGTCTGGATGGGTATCACGTGTTAACAATTTTTTTAGAGATGTTGAATATTAATTATAAAATAAGGAATCATCTATTTAGTGGAAAAATGTTCATTAAATGGGAAAAATATGAGTTTTTTAGTTAAAATATTTTCCTAACTCTCTAAAAATCTAAACCTAAAAGGTTTTGGGTGTGAAAGAGACTCAATATTTTTTTACTGATACTGTAATTATGAATGGATAATCTTGGGTCACTTTTGTTGGTTTCAAATATAGTATGAAAATAATATATTTATTAGAAAAGAATATGGGAGTTAAGTTATGGAGCATAAAAGGTAGTAAGTTAAATTTTCCACCCTAATATTCCTTCTAATTGGCCAAGGCTAGTTACTTGCATTAAGTAGAAATATCACACAATATTGGAGGGATAATCCTATATCTACCCACAACAACATATGTCTATAATGCATAAAATAACCAATCACACCAGTATATATATATATATATATATATATATATATATATATAATTTAAATATATACAATTCATGCATGATAAATAGGATAATGATTATATCACCAAATAGGAAAAAAACCATAAGAACTATACATCTCACAAGGTCTTTGAATCCGAAGAACATGGAACAAGGGATATCTACTCCATGCTGCAAGGACTCCTGGATATGTGTCTGCCTACAATGGTCACCACCACCACCATGAACCACTAAAATCCACTGGGTATCATCAATAATTATCTTTGAACATGGAACACCATATCTATATCCACAAAACCACCTTCAAACCTTGTGTCGTCTGAAAGACACAACATGCATGGGCAAACAGATCACATAGAGTTGAGTATAAATATACTTAATAGGATGACCCAAAAAAAAAATTAAAGATAAGAAAAAATTCATATCCATCCCAAATATAGGAATGTGATTGGTAGGAATACATGAAAAGATCTAGGCATGATCTAAACCTAGAAGTCTTAGGGATGCAGACAAGTCCCAATCATACAAGCTCTGATTCATGAAGGTCACATCTCATGAGAAACCAGGGATAATCAGGGCACCAAAAATTTCACAAAGTATGAAGTCTATATCCTAACTATATGTCATATCATGAAGGTAACCAAGGGATACCTGAGGATTCACAAGGCTCAAATCATCTGATATTCTCAACCTTTCTTTGACATCGCTATTTAAATCCATCAAAGGGAATCAAAACCTCACTATAGTATGTGTATTAGTAGATAAATTATTGTACCTTAATGCTTACCATTTCAATGTCACCATTATAGAAACCTACAAAGGAACCCACAAATTGTTCAAATATAGATGTCGTTCAAGGGAGTAATAATCCCTACTATCATAACTACCTAACTATGAGAAAACCCACACCACCTCTTAGAAGTTACAATAGGGAACCAACACCTTTCTGAAGTATATGCACCAATAAAGGTAATGATGATGCTCGATGGAGGACCCATATCTTTTTGAGTAGTGTGTGTTAAAATAGGGAGTACCAAACTCCATGGATAGAGGACCCTTGCCTCGAGCAAGTAGGGGAGTAAAAAAATCTATTGGCCATGTGTGGGGGACCCATAACTAATCATTGTTGTGGGAGCACTGACCCCATGCTCGATCTATAGTAACCACACCCCAATTATTCGGGAGAATGAAAAACTACATGAAGAATATGGGGGAATCGTGAGCTTTTGTTAGCATATGAGCATGGGAGAGCCCTAGCCTATGAACATTATGATCATCATACTCATTACCCATCATTAGTACTATGGAACTAAGAATATTAAACTACTTTTATTACCTCATATCACACATACGATGCTGATGATAAGTTCACCACCACATTATACTTGTAAAAACACTCTGGACAGATTATGAACATGTCTAAATATGAGTCCCAAGCAAGCAGATATGTAAATATACTAAGGTTGGAAAAATTAATTGCCATATATTATAGTGGTACATGACATGTATCCCCTTAGAAGTAGTCTAGTTGTGTACTGCCTCACCACATGGTGTGTATGGGTCTACCTGCACAACATGCGTGATAGGGTACATAAACTGTGGGAATGGAGGGGTACTTAACATATACCACCATAGACCGTGTTATGTGAAATCCAAAATACATGATGCGTGGACATAGTTGGCTCACTTGGAATGTACTTATGAGGAGGTCAAGCCATGTACCACCGATGATACATGACATGTTGTCCTAATCAACATGGCATGTGTGGCCAAATAGTCATCTAAGAATGTCATCCCTATACATGCAAAATCGATCGACTTAAGGGTACATGGAATATGAACTTATCTACATGGTGTTTGATATTTTTCTTCTATTAAAATGTTATACATAAATTCATGAGTGATACATAACATGTGGCCCTGGATTACACATCATACGATTGCATCTTGGATTCTAAATTATGGAGAACACCAATAATCGCCTCACTATAATATTTGTTTCCTTTCATTAGACCCAAAACACCACCAAAATCCTTTTATTCCATAGTCATGCCTCAAAAGGTCTATTTCCAACCATGCATTTCTAAAAAAATGTCCCGGTAAGGGTTCTCACTTAACATCGATGCCTCCACATGTTGTTTCCCTAATGATCTAGTGTTATTGTGCCTTCTGGTGGTCCTCTATCACCCAATTATCCTACCATATGCTTAAATATTCATGGTCAAACCCAAATCAATTTCTCATGATTTCAGAAATCAATATCTTATTTATCCATAACAAAATCTACCGAACCACTGCCATATCTAAGGCCAATGATGAACTTGGAAAGAACAAGAAAGGGAAATCAAAAAATAATTGTAGATGAAAATTAATGGTGGTCATTTTAAATCTCAACCACCAATCATTGGCCTTAAAATTTAAATAATATAATGTAAGTAGTGTAAGATCTTGAATTTCAATCCAAATTAAAAAAGTAGATAAATCACAAGGACATTATTTTGGCATTCAATAACCAATAATAATAATTCCTATATCATAAAGCACAAAAATAAACCAAGATAAAGTAAATAATAATCCTTAAATCATGGAATAATAGCCTTTAATTTAACCTATAATTGATACCATGGTTCTATATATTATTGTTGTGAGATATGATATTCGATGCCATCATGAAATCGACTCCAATCCGATGTCGATCCTTCCCCACCATCAAAGGATCTCCTTACCTCCCTCGATCTCCCACTCTTCCTCTCCATAAAGCTAGAGTTTATAGTAAATAAACCTAGTGAGAGAGTTTAAGGGTGACTAAATAAGGAATTTTTTAATTCCAGTGATATAATAATTAGTTAATTAATTAATTCCACCTGTGACGGTCTGATCCCAAGAACCCCAGGTGAAAATAAATATTTTACTACACCTAGGGTAAACTCACTATTCTAGGCTGAATAGAGGCATTGGAAAACCCATTACATGATTCATTTAGGAGATAGAATTCATTCATTGTAAACATGTGTGGGACTAAAAATAATATATTATATTTCTTAATATATTATTTTTTGAGCCCCAACTATGCATAAAACTATGAAATGACATGGTGAATCACCTCAAAAATATTATAGGAATCTTCCTAGGGCTAGAAATAGAAAATATAGGGTTTTTAAGATATCACCATCCATGTGTGTAGGATAAATATTTATTTATTTAATAAATATAAAAAATCCCTTAAAATTTAATGAGCTTAAAAAGTCACCAAAATCTAGCCTAAGGGTAGACATTGCATCTCGAGATCAACATAACCATCATAAAATTTTTATGAGGTCATTTTCTTGGATAAATCTAAAATTTTATCCTTTAATATTTATCGGGACTCAGAAATCTAAAAATTAATATTATCAGGAAAAATTCAGTCCACTTTATCCTCCCCACCTTTAAACCTTTTTATCTCTAAAAAGAAAATACCTAGAGTTTCTTAATAAGATAACTCACAAGACAACCCCATGTTGAAAACAACCCACCTTCATATATAATTACTTCATCTTTGGAGGTATTAACTCTAAAAAAACTCTCTTCACAACCACCTAGGAAGGGGAAATCCTCTTATATCACCAAATTTATTGGGTCCTTATCATCTTGAAGAAAGAACCTAATGAAAACATGCATCCTATATATGTGTCTTTCTACACCTTCAAAATAAAATGTTTCCCAACTATATGAGATGAAATGAAACCATGAATGTAGTCCTTTGAATCTTACACTCTCAGATCTAGTGATGAAAACACATAAATTATAGAAACTATATTTGATATACATATTAATTATAAGATCTTTCATAAATAATAAAAAATTCATATTCTGAGAACCTTTTAAGTTTAGAGTTTTATAGATTTAGGGAAAAATTTTAACTAGTAGAACCCATTTTCTTTATAACAAAATGACGTTTATCCCATTATATATGAAACTAATTAACTCATAATGAGTCTTAAACATATCCCATAAATTATACACATAGAATTATCTTCTAGATAAATCATACATAATTCTTAATTTGATAACCTGGAGAAATGGAAACATAAAAAAGGGTAAGATCAAACACTAAGCGAAAAAACCAATGATCATAAGCAAACATAAGATAAGCATATGGGTATATTAAATATACATAATAAAATTTAACTCGAAAAGACTTAGATCCTAAAACATGGCGTAAGTCATGGAATTTAATAAGAAATCAAAAGAGTATGAAAACATGATTCAATAAACATGAGCCATGAGAGAATAACATAAGCGTAAGACTATAACATTAGCATTGGTACATGGAACATTACTTTTATGAGACACACTATAAGATCATAAGATATGAATATAGAAAACCTTTCATGTAACACCCTGATATTTTAAAAGAAGAACATTATGTTCGATAGTGTATATGACACACAACACCGAGCTTAAACAACTCATGAGATATATTACAATTATAACCTATATTTTAAATTAGAGGGTATGAATAATATTAACTTATTTATGAAATATATATAAAGTTACTAATAAATATAAATTTATTAATAAATTATTAATAAATAAGTACTCAACTTTTAATAAATTTATTTTATTCTATAAAAAATACATTTCCTTCAAAAATGATTTTTATTTATTTTTATGAGAAAATATTATAATTAAATTATGTAACTTATTGAAATTTTATTTTATAAAACTAAAATAATTTTTTAAATCATCATATCAAAATTAACTTAGGGTGAAATTTTGGTATTTTTCTGAAATATTTAATTTTTCAGCAAATAGTGAAAGATACTAATTTTTCAAATACTGTCATTTATTTTCATTAAATAAAGTAATTTAAAAGTTACATTATATTTTGGATTTGGTATTAAAGTTAAATATGAACCATTTTATTTATAATAATATAATTTATTTAATTTGAATAATAAATTTTCATGATTTTTTTATAAGTTTATTTTTATACTTCAAAATGTGGTTTTCTATAAACTGTTTTTAAATGCATATGGTTTATCCAATTTAATGAATTAATATAACTGAAATTAAGGAAATATTTAAATAAAATTCATAGATTATAAATCTATTTATATTAATTTAAGTCTATATAATGAATATTTATAATTATAAAGTTAATATAATACCATCTATTGCTTGAAAAATGCATTTCTTGAAAGATTGTTTTTCGACATGTTTTGCATGTTTAATTTCAAATTGAATTATAAAACTTATTTTATTTTAATTTGATAAAATTTAATACATATTTGGAATCAAAATATTTAATATTATGTAATAAGTTAAACTTAATTTTGGTCATAATGAATAGTAAAAATAATAAAAAAAACTATTTACGGTGGTGAAAAACTAATATGGTAAAACGAGTAACCTTATATAAGTGCCCGGTCAGGATAATTGTATCACTAAGAGGGAGAGTGGATGAATTAGTGATAATTTTTATTTTATATTTCCTTTCAATTGAAAAATCCTTCACCTCCTATTAAATTTTCTATTCCCTATTGAAAAAAATCAAACACACATCCAAAGGAACACAAAATTTTACAAGGTTAACTATTATGTACTAATAGTTATGTACTTGGTATGGTTTGAAGATAATTTAATACCAAAAAATCTACTAGAAAAATATCCTTGGATTAAAATGATTAGGATATACCATTTCACTCATGTAGTACATTGAATTTAATCCAAAAGTATGTGTGCACCCTCTTAAAATAAATAGGGTAATACAATGTTTGTGTAACAACTCATGTTACCTATTTTTCCTTTTTTCAATTAAAAAAACATATTCAATTGAAAAAAATTCTTCAATTTATTAACCAGAAGATGGTAAGAACTTCATGTACTTTTTTAAGAAAACTCAGTTCAATTCTCCAAGTCTGATTTCTCCGAGTCCGATTCTCCCCGATACGATTCTTCTTACTACGATTCTCTTAACCCAATTATTCTAAGTACAATTATACCAAATAAAAAAAGATATAACACTAGTTTAGTATGATTGAGACAATTAAAAACTCCTTCTTCCTCAGTCCATAAATCCTATTATGGAAATACTGATTTGATTATTCATCCTGATACGTTGATCAACCAAATATGATTGACAAGCCGAATATGATAATCAACTAAATAAGATAATCACTAGATACAATGATCAAATGAATACAATATTGAAATATTGTCTCTTATCCTTTTACTTCTTTGTCAAAACTTCTTCAACACAAGAGAATATGAAAACTTTTTCTTCTCTCTAAAACTCGGGGGTTCTCTCCCTTATGCAATGAACAATACCACGGTCCAAAAAAGTGAAAATTACACTCCGCCTTTTATAGGTGACCCACAAATGTTTTGTTGGGAATCCCAAAAAATTTCCCATTCACTTAAATTCACCCAAATCTTGATTTCCCCTAAAATCTTGGGTGTATTTATGAATTCTTCAATTCTTCTTGATTCTTCTCAAATCTTCTTCAAACTTCATAGATTTTTTCATATCAATACAATTTCTTCAAAACAAATCACTGAATCAATTGAGTGAAAATGTATGAAGAAATGTATACCACTCTGATTTTCTAAATATGATGCTCTATATCAATTGAATATAATTATTCTTTTGAATTTCAAGCTCCCCCTTGGTAGTATATTCAGAAAAATTCTTTATCTCTTCTCTCAACTCATTTCTCAATATTTCACCTTTTCTCTTGATCCACTTGAAAAATTCATTTGAAAAGAAAACAAAGTAATTAAAATCTTGACCCACTTGATGAAGATGTTTGGAAACAAATTAGAGTTCATCTATCTCTTACTTCAGAAAATCATTCAACCATATCAAATGGTTGGCTACATTATTGATCAATCTTTATCATTATAATTTTCATCGGCTTCTCCTCAATTTCTTTTCCATCGGTCTCCATTGAAAAACATTATGCCTGAGTATGATGAAATGCTGAATATGATAGAACAGTGTCAGCAACTTTCATCATCAGTAACCAGATTTCTTTCCAAACCATCCTGAGTACGATTGTCTATATTACAGTCATTCTAAGTATGATTGACCTGGATATGATCATTCTAAATACAATTAGCCTAGATACAATCATCCTGTTAATTATCCTCCTGGATACAATCATTTTGGGTATGATCATTCTGAGTATGATTTCTTCAGTAGAAATTTTTTCTTCCTCAACCTTAGGAACATATTTTTCTTCCTAATATTGAATATAATTGTCCATAATTCATTTAACATGAACAATATCACCATATCCCTTTCCTTTTCATCTAGATCTGATCATTCTGAATACAATCGACAAAATATATTTCACTATATATTTATTTCATCAATATTGCATCATAAGTTTTACCAATTACTTATGGTTTATATGAAGTAAAAATCATAAAAGAATCATCACATTTAATTAATTGTAGTCATGAAGACTCTGATTCTCCATAAAAAAATCACTCCTTTCATACCAAATTCAGAGTGAATCTGGTGACCATTTACTTCCAACAAGATATAATTTCAATAAAATCTATTATTTCATTATGGATTCAGTGTGAATGTTATTATGATCAATTATTCATTATGATATTCTCCCATTCCAGACCCATGGTGAGTCCGATTCTTTTGAAAACAATGGTCAGTACGATTTTCACCAAATACAAAGTGGGTTGATTTCCTTTCTTTAAAGAATTTCTTTGACAAAAAAACACAACAATTGAAAAAAATACCTTCCTGGTCATCTTGGTCCTAAAAATATCCCCTGTTTGATTTTTTTGTCAACCAAGTTTCATAAATAACTAAACTTTGTATCCTCAAGCAATGGATCACTTGTTAACAATTCTAAGCCTATGTGAGATAAATAATTGTAGAAAATAAGAATCATTGACAGTAAAACCATGCTGTCCAAAAGAAGTGATCATGAAAACATATTCAACTTTCTTTCTTAGATTCTCCACTTTACTACAATACAAAAAAAATCATTTCCTACAACCAATCCAACAAATAGTTAGAATAGTTCACACAAAATAAAATGATGAATTCATAGCGTACCTACAACTCCCTCTTTTTATATGAAATATATTTATTTATGAAACAATTCTCCCCCTTGAAAATATAATCCAAAGATAATATGAGAGAGGGGATAGAAACACATACCTCAAACTTGATGAGAAAGAGGTTGGACACCCATGTTCAACCTCAATTTAGAGAATTATTCCTTTGGTAAATGTTTTGGGAAAATGTAAGCAACTTGTTCCAATGTTAAAAGATATTCCTTCTTAAATTTATTCTTCCCCAAATGGTCTTTGATGAAATGATATTTGATATAAATATTCTTTTAATGAGAATTTTGAACTGGATTCCTAGTGAGATTGATTGTACTTTGATTATCATAACCCAAGAGTAAGGGTAACTTCACTTCAGTAAGTAAATATTCTAATTGATTTTTCATCCTCATAAGTTGAGTAGTGTCTTGAGTGGTAGCAACATACTTAGGTTCATCTATACTAAGAGTTACTGAATTCTATTTCTTTGAATGTAAAATTACACAATTATTTCACAGAAAGAATACTCCACTATATGTGGATCTTCTATCATCAACATTTCTTGCCCAATCAACATCTGAATACCCAAACAAATCAATACTATCTGAGCCACCATGCCTGATTCTGAATTCTATTGTGCCTTTTATGTATCTAAGAATTCATTTTCCAATAAGTAAATGTGATTATTTTGGAGCACTCTGAAATCTTGCACATAAGGTAACAACATAAACAATGTTGGGTCTTGAGGTAGTCAAATACAACAAACTTCCAATAAACTTTTGGAATTCTTTTTGATCAAATTATTTTCCTTAGCCATCTTTAGACAACTTTTTCCCACTAAAATAGGTGTGGAAACAAGTTTTCAATTTTCCATGGTGAACCTCTTAAGAAGTTCCTTAACATACTTTTCTTGAGAAAGAAAAATTTATTTCTCATTTTGTATGATTTGTAACCCAAGAAAGTATTTCATTTTCCCGAGAATGAACATTTCAAAAACCTTTTTCATCTCTTCAGCAAATATTTCACAACTTATTTCATCATTCTCAACAAAGATAATGTCATCAACATAAATAATTACAATGAGGGAATAATTCTAACTATCTTTGATGTAAATATTTATATCCAATCTTTATTTCTTGAAATTCATCTTCCTTACGCATGTATCCAATTTTGAATACCATGACCTTAGAGTTTTTTTAGGCCATAAAAATAATTTTTCAATCTGTACACATAACTTTATTATTTCCCAACAATAAATCCACAATTTTGTTCAATATAAACTTCATCTTCAAGATCACCATTCATGAATGTGGATTTAACATCCATTTGAAAGATCTTGTAGCCTCGTTGTTTAGAAATATCAAGAAATTTTTTGATTATTTCAAGTATTTACACTAGAGAAAAGGTTTCATTAAAATCAATACCTTCAATTTATGAATACCCTTTGTATAAAAATATTGATTTGTTTCTTATCACTTCACCTTCTTCATTTACCATGTTCCAAAAAACTCACTCGGTGTCAATAATGTTTTTTTTTCAGTCTTGGGTATGAGTTTCCATGTATCATTCTTTTAAATATGATCCAACTCTTCATTCATGTCCAGAACCCATTATGGAAACTCAAAATCTTATTTCACATCATTCGACTCCATCTTTGAGTACAATGAAGTATGAGTAATGTCATTTTTTGTTCTTCTTGTTTGAACCTTATGATGCTGATCACCAATAATATTATGAGCTTCCACTTGTTACATTAGCCTAGGATGAGATTTTCATGTATCATAATCATCACTGGAAATAGATGAGTCTATGACCGTGCACATCATTGAGTACATGCAAATTTAAAATTTACAAACCCTACAAAATACTAGTACTGTGGTAAGAAGGGTGTTGAACCACAAAGAAGGAATTGTGTTGTTCTAGACCAAGAAAACTAAAAAAAGGACAAGAATAAAAAAAATAAGAAAAACTATATAAAAATAGTGAAGATGATGGAAGGAAGTGGATGTGAACATGAAGGTGATATGGTGCAATGTAATACTTGAACAGATAGCGGACAACAATGATGAATTTTGGGTCCTCGGGATATTTAAAACTGATAAAATAATGTTATCCTATTACACATAGTTAATTTAATCATCCAGTGCATATGAAAATGGTGAAAATATATTGAGTTTCCAATTCAGTAGATCAACACAGCTTGGTTAACTTCCTTGAGCCTCAATCTTTCGATCTTAACCTTTGAATTAATCTGCTCAATATAGGGAAGCGATGCATTGAACTTTTCCAATTTTCGGCACTTTGGTCAATGATCCAAGGTGAATTGATTCACTACCTCACCCATCGGTTATTAGATAGTTTAAACTGATATTAATAATTAAAAATAAAAGACAACCAAACTTAAAAATAACACTGAACAATTGAATTAACAAAACAGAATGGATAAAGAGATAGTCAGTTCATCACTGCCTGAGTACCCTAATCTATTTAACTATACATTAAAACAGAAAAATAGAAATAAACATAAAATAAACGAAGACACATCTCCTGCAATATTGTTCCTCTCTCCAGCTTCTACTCCGATGCTATGCTCGTGCTCTAACTTCTTCTCTCAACTCCACTGCCTGTGACTTGCTTCGTTCTTCATGCTCCAGTGAATAGAAATGGAATGGATTGGGAAGGAGTCTATAATGAATGATCATGAGGATGGATTAAGGGATGAGGATATGTGAGGATGAAATCGGGCGGATCTGGAAGTAGCGGTGAAAGAATGTGGATCCCTATGAGTGAATGGTTTCCCCCCAAAAATTTAATTTCCCTCCCACTAAAAAATATATTTAGACCTCCGCTCGAGCTGGAATACTTCAGATGGTTCTGGAACTAGCTTCCCCTTCAACTGAATGTCCCCGCTCACCAATCGTAACATCCTGATTGCCTCCCCCTACACAACGGAACACACAAAAAATGTACGTGAGAAGAAAAAGAAACCAACTGCATATATATATATATATATTTACATATAGATATATTTATTATTATTATATATATATTAGTGTATTATTATTTATTATATTATATTAAACATAGTTATGTATATCATATTATATATATTATAGGTTATATTATCTAAAATAGATATAAAAATAAAAATAAAATAAAACAAAAGGAAAATTAAAGAGGGGAGGGCGGTTGTAGTGTGAGGAGAGGGGAAATGGGGAAAGAGATGGCATGTCGGTGAGGAGGAAGCAACATGGTGGTATGGAGCCAGAAATTCTTCGGGATAAGAGGAGTTAGGCAGTAGAGGTCAGGCAACAGGGGAAATCAAGGGCATGGATCGCGTGGAAAACAAGGAGGTGGTCGCGGAAGGTGGTTGCGACGAGGGGAAGGGGTTTCATAGTTGTGTGGAACGGTGCACGACAGTGGAGGAGAAAGACTGGGATTGACTGAATCATGGTGGATGAATAGGGGTGGGGCGGTGGTAAGGTAAGGGCTCAAAATTTTGGGTGGTGTTACATGCGCATCATCAACAACAAATAAATTAAACTGTTACAAACAAGATGAAACAATAAAATAATTAAACTAGAAATAAATTAAACTAATTTAAAAAAAAAATTAAAAACCAAAAAAAATTAAACAATGTTAAAAAAACATAAAAATAATTACAAATTATTTAAAAGAAATAATTTAATGTTGCAAATTGTTAGAAACTAATTTAAAACAATTAAAAATAATTAAATTTTGTTGCTTAATACAATTAACTAGTTAATTAATTAAGGGAATTAAATAAATTAAGGAATTAGATTAAAATAAAAGATTTAAACGAATAGAATCAAATTGTTAAAACTTAATTATTTAAAGAACTAAAAAATACAATGTAAAATTTATTTATTTACAATTAAAAATTAAGGATTAATTAAATTTAACAAACTAATAAAATAATTATTTGAAAAACAAATGAAATGATAAATAAATGAAATAATAAAAAGAATTAAGAATTATAATTTAAAAATGAAAGAATAATAAATGAAAATTAAAACAAAAATAATTATTTAAATTGATAATTATTCAAAACAAAAAAAAGTAAACACTAAAGAAAATTATTTTAACACCAAAAAATATTTTCAACAATTCTGTACAAAGTTCACAAAAATTGTAATTATTTTTCAAAAAAAACTATTTTAATAATAAAATAAGGGAAAAAGTAAAAAATGGAAGTGACAAAGAGTATAAAAACGCAGCCACATCAAAATCCCCCGCACTTAAATCTTTGTATGTCCTCAAACAAATGAATGCTTATTGACTTTTTAACACATGAAACATGATTTGAGAGATTCAATTCAAAAAGTGCATGACTAAATTTTTACAAATAGAGGGACAAAACCTGGGCTGAATTTACTGAGAATGTTTAAAATAATGGTACTTCCTAGTTTCAATTACAAGTTGGAAATCAATGTCTGCACAAATTCATCCACTATTAAAGATGTCGTGCCTCTTATATAAAATTCACTAACTATCCTACTTCAATTATAGTTTAAGTTCCAATTTAAAAAGTGATAACATGTTAGATAAAATGGAATTAAAACCTTAACCAAAGGCACATTAAAGTTTGACTTTCTCCTAGGTTCCAAAAATATATTTTTTGAACCACTTCACTGATACTACTCAAATGATCGTTAATTAAGTCAATTTCTCCCTTCTTCATATGAGTTCAAAATTCCCCTCATCTTAATGAGCTCATTTTTTGCAGGGCACTTTATTTTACTTTTTCCCAGCCATATTCCATGTGTAGAGCACTGTGCATAACACTTATTCAAAGTGAAATTGGATTTTATTTATTCACAAAAACTCACCCAATGAACCTATCTCAAAGACTCATCGTGGGATCTTATTTTCCCATTTTACTCCAGTTACAAAGGATTTAACTAATTATCATTTGAGTATGATCAATTAGCTGATTTTTTTCTTTAAAAAAACGAGTCCCCTAGGATCCAGTTAAAATTTACACCTTCCTAAATTTATGGTCCTAGTTCCAAAAAAATCTATCAGATCACACTCCCTTCCTTAGTTACTAAATAGAATTTCCATAAAGACAGCTTGCTACTTCACTCAGAAATCACTCATCCCGAACCACTTTAGACTCAGTGCAACTCTTAACAACCAAAAGGTTGGTATCCACTAGACATGATATAATTAAAGTGCAATGTGAAGCTAGACGACCCTCAGGTTGTAAAAGAAAACTTAAATTTTTTTGAAGGAATTTTGAAAATTTTGAAAAAATATTACTATTTTTCTAAAGAAGAAGTTAGGGGAATTTAAAAGTTGTAAAATGACCACTCTTCCCCACACTTAAAACTAAGTAATGTCTCCATTATTAACTTTCAAGGTGGGAGATAGTTTAGTTTAAAACGTATTTTCATTTCAGCTTAAAAAGAATGATGAGGGGTAGCAATGAGGTTCAAAGTTTTGTTTACCACACAAAAAGAAAAATAAAAGAAAACAAAAACACATATGAAAAATATCCCACCAGACACCACCATCAGCATATCAAGATCAATTCAATTTTAAATAGTTTATGATTTAAAATGTTATAATAAGACAAAATATTTATCAAGTTAATTAAAGCAGTATCACGATAAGAAATAAAGTACACCAGCAACTGAGAATGAAAATGAATACAAAGAGTACAAGGAATTTTCACAATTTAGTTTAGAATAATTTTTTAACTCACAATATTTTAGTAGATAATACCCAATATAATAAGAATAGTTCATACTTTTCAAAAAAATAAGGGGACTCCCCCACAGTTAGCAGCAAGCAGTAAAAATGTGCAGATTTAAATATTGAAGCATAAAATAAGACTCTCCTGAATGTGAAACTTCTTATCCATTTATTTTAATTCCTCCAATTATTTTATTTTTGCAGGACCCTAGATAATCCATTCAAGCACTTACAAGATAAAAAAATTTAACATTAGACTTAAAAAATTAATGATAAAAGAATTAAAACCAAGTTATGAGTTAGGGAGTTTTATCCAGAGTTCTTCAACTATCAAATTCCTTCCACCATGAATGTTATAAAAGAGGCTACCACTGGTAAAAATTCTCACAACCATCTAGGACCACCATCACCTCATGACAACTAGGAACCATCATTGTAAAACAAACATCCATAAAACAAGATAAAAAACATGTTAATGAAATGCAACCATTATTGTTCACTAAAGAAGAGAGACAAACAACTGATCAAGGAGAATTTATTCAAACTAAAAATGAATTTATAAAACAAAGTAAACCATGGGTTTTCTCCCATGAAACTCTAGGTTTAAAGTCCCTAGATAGACTTTATTTCTCTAAACATTTCTAACCATGATCATTCAATGGGTATGAATCATCAGTGGTGTGGACTTCACCATTTCCTAAAGAATAAAAAGTAGGATCAGTCAAGAAATTTTCATTATCAACACCAAGAAAAAATCTCCAAAATTCATCCAGCTCACCAAGAGGATTCATGCAGTCTAGCTCAACTTGGTCTTTAAAAACCACTTCATTAGCTCCTAAAAAGTTCAATAGCTTACAAGGAAAATCACTTAACTGACTAGGAATTCTTCCACGACTTCCCCCATACTTAGAGGCTTGTTAAATCCCATAACAGAAGAAAACACAACATTAAACTCCTCAACGTTTCCATAAAATGTTCCCAACTCATCTTGTAAAGAAGTAAACTTAGAATACTAACAAAAGAAGGAATCATACTCAGATTCAAACAAGTTTTTCTCAAGGTCCACAGAGGACTCAAATGAAGTGAAACTTTCAAGATCTTGTTGGAAATAATCACACACAACATCAAACTGGGCATGTAAGAAGGTGTCAAAGAAATGCACTTGTTCATAGTGGTAATCATAAAGTTTTTCAGTAGGACTCAACCCAAAACTTTCTCCATTTTCAGGAACTTTCAAATAGTCAACTTCACAAGGGAATATTTCTTAAACAGGTTGAGATAGTTCAGGACCATAATGCGACTAAACTTCTAAAATGGGTTCTAAGGAAAGAATTTTCTCATCAACAGGAGGGTGTGGGAAAAGAGCAGTAGCTATGAAATTTTTTTCAATGGGCTGAGGAATCCTTATATCTATGACCTCAAGTGGGAAAGACTCATACTCAGATCAAACCTAAATTTTGAAACATTTGTTTGCAGAAACATATATCAAATCACAACTAACATCATGTCAGGGATTTTCAAACACCAAAATTTCCTCCACATCATCAACAACTTGGAGGGTGAGTTTCCCTTTGGATACATCAATGATGGCACCACTAGTAGTAAGGAAGGGTCTTCGTAGAACGATTAAGACATTTTTATCACATTCTATATCAAGGATCAGAAAGTATGTGGGAAATGTGTGTTTTCCTATAATCAATAATAGGTCATCCACCCTCCCATAATGGTGTGTGAGTGACCTATCAACAAGTTGAAGTGAAATAGAAGTTGGTTGCATATCTCTAAGACCTAACTTTTTAAACAAGGAGTAAGGCATAACATTTATACAAACTCCTAAGTCACAGAGACAATTAAGTTTTTCATTTCCTCTTATTCAGCATTGAATGATAAATCCACCAGGGTCCTTCAATTTTGGAGGCAACTTCCTTAACAGAGTTTCACTGCATTCTTCATTGAGATCAGTTTTATCCAACTTCTTCCAATCATTTTTGTTTTTTAGAAACCTTTTTGTGAATGGAACATATGAAGTAATTGTATCAAAGGCTTCTAATAAAGGCATGTTGATGGTGAAGATTTGAATCAGTTTAAAGTACCTCAGGTAATCAGGTTCATCACTTTGTTTTACTATTTCAAGGACGGGAATGAAAGGGGAATAATGTTTTAGATAAGGTTGTTTGTTCACTTTCTCTTAAAACCCAATTTTCTTATTTTCTTCCTTAATTAATTTGAACTTCATCTTCCTTGGTTCTTTAGCTTTTTCAGGTGTGGGTTGCGTATTCTGTTTAGTTTGGATTTTGCTGTCCAGATTTTCAGAATTGGGATTTTCCAGGTTTTCATTTTCAGTTTCATCTTGAACATTAATTTCCACTTGCCTAGGTTGTTCCCTGATTGGTTCTTAAAGTTTAATCCCTAACATAGTTGTTACCTCCATCACATTTTCTATTGGATTAGGAATTGAGGTGATGGGCATCTCGTTCTTTTCCTTACCACCTTGATCTCTAGCCATTTTATTCACTTGAAGTTTTAAATTTTGAATATTGGAATATGTGTCCTTCCTTAGTGGACTAATATCACCCAACAATTCCTGCAACATCCCCTTTAAATCCCCTTGGGAATTAGATGAATCAGCCTCATATTTATTTTGGAATAATTATTTGGGTTGTGGGTGGAAGTTTGGGGTAGTGGGTTGTTTTGTGACCCCTTTGTCTCTCCATAAAATATTGGGATGACTTTGATATGCAGAATTGTATGGATTTGAGAATTGAGCATGGACACCTTGATTCCTAGCCCTATAGTCGAAAAACTGGGCACTCTCCTCACATGAAATAGGGAGATCAAAGTTTGGACAATATTTTTGACTGTGACTGAACATTCCATAGTGAAAACAATACTCCCTAAAGACTTGATCATTAACAATAGAAACATGGGTATTGGATTCATCCCTATGGATGAATCTCTTCCTAGTATACTTATGTTGGGACTTTTGAGCTAGTTTTTTAAATAATTATTTCATCTCATCCGTAGTGGAGTCAAAGAAGTCACCCCCATAGGATTGGTCAACAAGATTTTGGTTCTAAGGGGTGAGGGCATTGTAAAAAGTCTCCATGAGAAAATTGGGATCTAATTGATGGTTGAGAATTTTTCTTAGATAAACTCTGAACCTATACCATTCCTTGTGAAATAACTCTCCCTCATCTTAGACAAAGCCAGTGATTTTGTGCCTAATCTCAATGGTGGTGTTCTTGGGATAGAATTTGGAAAAAAGGCTTTTAATACCACATTCCAGGTTTCAAATATTTCCTCATCAAGATTTTGGAACTAAGTCCTAGCTCTCCCCTTAAGACAGAATGGAAATAGTCTCAACATTAGTTCCTCCTCACTCAAATCTCATAGAGGTAATTGTTAGAAAGACCCATGAAAATCTCTAATAAACTATAAAGAATCCTCTGTTGGAAGACCATTGAAAGAAGAAAGTTGAGAGAGATAAGAAAACATAATATCATAGTTCATAGACCTAGGGGACAACCTGATACAAGAAGGGTTTCTTGACATAAAATGAATTTGAAACTCCCTAATCTTAGGTCCCTTAGGGGAAGGAACTAAGTGTTGTGGCACATTCAGGTTTCTATTTTCTACTATTTTTTCCAGATTTTCCATTTCTATTTTCTTTTGATTTCTAAGTGTAGAAAAATTCTGATTGATTTCTAAAATTAGAGTTTCAAGTTCTAACTTAGATAACATAGTAAGCATCCAGTTTGAGAAATATTTTTGATTTTTTTTTATAGATTTTGAGTTTTGTATTTTTTTAATTTATATTTTAGGTTATTTTTAGTTTTTTTATATTTTTTTTTGTGTTTTCTTTAAACTTGGTCGCACATTCCCTAACTACTAATGGCACCAAAATTTGACCATGCATGTAATTTAGTACACACAAATTTAAAATTTATAAACCCTAAAAACTACTAGTATTGTGGTAAGAAGGGTATAGAACCACCGAGAAGGACTTATGTTGTGCTAGACCAAGAAAACTAAAAAAATGACAAGAACATAACAATAACAAAAAATACATGCAAATAGTGAATATGATGAAAGGCAGTGGATGTGAACATGAAGGTGAGATGGTGAAATGTAGGACTTTAATAGAGAGTAGACAACCATGATGAATTTAGGGTCCTTGAGCTATTTAGAACCGATAAAATAATTCCCTCCTATTCCACTCTATTAATTTAATCATCCATTGAATCTAAAAATAGTGAGAATCTATTGAGTTTCCAATTAAATATATCAATACAGCTTGATTAAATTCCTTGAGACTCGATATTTTTATCTTAACCCTTGAATTAATCTGCTCAATATGGAGAAGTGTTACATTGACCTTCTTCACTTTTGTATTAACTTCTTATATGTTTTTCAATTTCTCCAAATACTTTTGGATGTGGAAACTACTTTCACCCTTAGGAATTCACTTTTAGAAAGTGATGATAATATAGCATTCTTGGCCCTTCCACTATTCTATAGATTCCTTTTATCAACATATATAAGAGGTTATTTAAAATCTATAGGAGGAAATCCATATATTTCAACTTCAAGAACATCATTTCTAATATAAATAAGATAATAAAACATTATATCTTTCCAGATATGGTAATTATTTCCATCAAAGACCATAATACCTTTATTTTTCACATAATTCAAATTCTCCATCAGTAAAGAATAAGTTAAGGGAACCTATTCTCTGATACCACTTGTAAGTGACCATTTAGGATAATTGAATCACTGATAGGGGGAGGGGTGAATTAGTGATACTTTTCTTTTATGATTATTGGCAATTGAAATAACCTTCACCTCCTGTTAAAGATTATATTCCCTGTTGAAAACAAATCAAACACACATCCACAGGAACAAAATAATTTTCAAGGTTTACTATTCAATATGAATAGCTAAGTCCTTGGTATGGTTTGGAGATAATCCAATACCACACAATCCACTAGAAAAAAATCCTTAGATTACAATGAGTAGGATATGACCTTTCACTCGTGTAATAATTTAAAGACAATCCAAAAAGTACATGTACACCCTCTTAGAAAAAATAGGGTAATACAATGTTTGTGTAACAACTCATGTTACCTTTTCTTATTTTTTAATTCCACAAACATATTCAATTGAAAAAACTTCTTCAATTTCTTACCCACAAGATGATAATAAATTCATGTACTTTGTTTAGAAAACTCAGTTCAATTTTTTAAGTCCGATTTCTCTGAGTCTGATTCTCCCCGATATGATTCTTCCTTCTATGATTCTCTTAGCCCAATTCTTCCAAGTCCGATTATACCCAATACAAAAAGATATAACACTGGATGAGTATTATTGAGATAATCAAACTTCTTCTTCCTTAGTCTAGAAATACCAGTACAGAAATCCCGATTCGATTATTCATCTCGATATGATGATCAACCAAATATAATTGAAAATCCGAATATGGTAATAAATTGAATACGGTAATAACTAGATATGATGATCAACTAAATACAACATTGTAATCTTGTGTATTCTCATTTTACTTCTCCTTCAAAACTTCTTCAACACAAGTGAATATAGAAACTTCTTCTTCTCTTTTAAAATTTATGGTTCTATGTCTTCAACAATGAACAGCACCACAGTCATAAAAAGTGAAAAGTACACCTAACCTTTTATAGGTGACCCATGAATGTTTTGGTAGAAATACCAAAAAATTTCCCACTCACTTAAATCCACCCAAATATTGATTCACACTAAAATATCAAGTGCATTTATGACTTCATCAATGCTTCGCGATTCTTCTCGAATCTTTTTCAAACTTTATCTCTTTTTCAAATAAATCCAATTTCTTCAAGAAAAGAACTATATCAATTGAGTGTAAATGTATGAAGAAGTGTATACCACTCGTATTTTCAGAATATGATTCTATATATAAATTTAATACAATTATTCTTTTCAACATTAAGATCCCCCTTGCCAACATATTCAATAAACTCCATTATCTCGGCTCTCAACCCTCTTCTCACTATTTAACATTTTCTCTTGACCCACTTGAAAAATTTATTTGAAAAGAAAAAAAAGTAATTCAACTCTTGAATCGCTTGATGAAGACATTTGGAAATAAATCAGAGTTCATCTATCTCTTCCTTTATCAAATCATTCAACCATCTCAAATGGTTCACTACATTGTTAATGAGTATTTTTCATTATGATTTTAATTGGATTATTCTCAATTCCTTTTCCATTGATCTCTATTGAAAAACATTCTTCTTGAGTATGATGAAATTCCGAATATGATAGACCAGTGTCAACAAATTTCATCTTCAGAAACCAGATTTCTTTCCAACTTAGCCTGAGTACAATTGTCCAGATTACGATATTTCTGAGTACCATTGTACTAGATGCAACCATTATAGGTAGGATTGGTATAGATATGATCATACTAACAATGATCATCCTAGATAGGATCATTCTAGGTAGGATAATTTTAAGTATGGTTTATTTAGTATGAAAATTTTCTTCCTTAGCCTCACCAATATATTTTTCTTCCTAAACCTTAATACAATTTTCTATAATTAAATTTTCCTAAATAATATCACGATCTCCCTTTCATTTTTATCTTGATTTGATCAATTTGAATTCAATAAAAAATATATATTTCACCCCATATTTATTTCATCAAGATTTCATCATAAGTTTTACCACTTACTTATTATTTATATGAAATAAAAACCAACAAAGAATCATCACATTTAATTAATCATAGTCATGAAGACTCTAATTATCCATAGAAAAATCACTCCTTCCATACCGAATTCAGAGTGAATACGATGACCATTTACTTCCAGAAAGATATAATTTCAATGCAATAGATCCTTTAATTATAAATTTAGTGTGAATCCAATTACAATCAATTACTCATTAAGATATTCTCCCATTCCAGACCCATAGTGAGTCTAATTATTTTGAAAATAATGGTTAATATGATTTTCACTAAATAAAAAGTGTGGTGATTTCCTTTCTTTAAATAATTTCCTTGACAACAAAATAAAACAATTGAAAAAAATACCTTCCTCATTAGCTTAGTCCTAAAACCTTAGAGGTAAATAGAACAACATGTTTATTTTTTAATGGTGGAGGTTTGGTTCAACCATATCACCCCTACAGTCTATTATTTATCAATTTTGGAGGCACTTGTCTTGAGAGTGACTTCCCATTATTGAATAGTTTTGGGTATTTACAAAAATCCCAATACTTAATTATAAAAGGGAACCCCCTATAATCACTTATTCACATCTCTCAATCCATTTGGCTCAAAAAACCCTTCCAAAATCTCTTAAAAAAATCCTTATCTATATTATAGAGATTATTTTCTTACCAAAAGACCAGCTGTAGGGTCTTTAATAAGATATCCAAAAGAGATTATTTTAAGTGAAAGTAATCGTCTTCACTGAGATCATTCATTTTTACTTATTCTTTTTCCACCTTCAATTATGAATTAATAATTCCAATATAATAATACAACTATCTCATATATACATAGATGTTATTATGTTGATCAAATAATATTTATCCATATTATCTTCCATAAAATGGGAAATGAAACTGTTGTTTATGAATACGATAGAATAACACCATGAAAATTGATTTAATTGGTTTTCCATAATCACCTATCAAGGATTTTCAATGCAATACCCCAAGACTTTATAATATTTCATTTTAGAAGAAATTTAGTTTTGTTTGTAGCATGCTTTATACACAACATCAAGAATAGAAAGGAGTATAACCCCACAATAATTTATGTTATATTTATTTTTATATTATATATTCAATGATTTTTTTACATTCATCCAATTTTTTTGATCAACACAAGATAATAACAAATCTAGTTTTAGGCATAAAAAGATGTATTTTTCTAAAGGCATTTTTTACTTTTTTAATGATACACCTATTTTAAAACTAAAAATTTAACCTTTTATAAATATTATTTTAATAAAATATTAATTTTTGAATGATTAATTTAAAATTAGTTTAGGTTTTATTTTTGGTATTTTTATGAGAAGTTTCATTTTTTGATGAATAGTGAAAAATATTGCATTTTAGATGAAAACTTCCTTTTCGATTAAATAATTAATAGTGTTAAATTATATTTTAAATTGTGTTTAAATTTTAAATAGTTTAGTTATAAATATATAAATCTAATATAGGTCTTTGGATTCATTTTTATATTTAATTTAGATATAAAAAACATAGTGAACTTTTGAACATTTTCACTTTAAAAACATGCTTTCTCACTACGTATGTGGCATTGACTTTAAATTTAATTTTTCCACTTATATGAACTAAATTTGGAAAAATACATATACATAGTATGAATAAATATAATATTTATAGTCTAACAAGATCAAATTAATTTTTTCCATAATAATTAGTGAAAGAAGTTAAAATTAATTATAGCGATTAAGGTAAAAAATATTTTACTTAGTGGTTAAACTTTAATATTAAGGGAAAAATGACCTATAAACTTGTCAAAAACCAATTTAATGGAAATATTTTGACCATATACCCTCTTGGATATAATTTTATAATTTATTGGGATACTATTCTATGAAATTGACCTATATAATTAGTTAAGTAAGGGAAAATACAAAAAAGGAACCTTCCTTACCTTTAACATTTATAAAGCCTTGAGATATGGAAAAAATACACATTAGTTTGGTTATAAACAGTATTTTGAAATTTAAAGGAGTTTTTGTAATCATATTAATTTATGTTTAATTTTTATAAATGGATTAGTTAGTTAAACTTCTTAAGGAATGCCAATGCGATAATTATTTAGTTAAAAATTAACTAAAATAAATGATACTAAAATATCAAATGTGATGTAAATTGATTGAATTATTATTTTTAATTATTTTTTAGATGAATATATCATGTTAAATAGGTTTAAAATTAATATATTCAAATTACATCATTGTATTTATTTTTTAAAATTTAAATTAATTAAATCATTTCAAAATTGACATTAATGTTATTTTATAATAAGTGATATTTTATTAAAAGATTTAAAATATAATAAATATCCTATAGTATTCCAATTTATTTTTAAATTTTAATAAATAAAAAATATGTTCTATTCATGGACCAATTTATCTTTTATAATTAACATATTGACCCCTAAATAGTAAAAACTTTGCTAGCGTAGTTTGGGTTAAAGTAGTGTTTTTGCACGTTACGTACACTTCTATAAAATTAATTTCCAACACATATGAGATTTTATATTATAAATTATATTTAATATTTTATAATAATTGGTTATAAATTATCTAATAACAGTCACTTTAATTTAGTCTTAATGTATGAATTACATAGGTTGGAAAACTAGTTACCTAAATGAAAAAAATAAGGAAACTTAAAGACTAAGGATAAAAATGATAAAAGTGATTTTATTTTTCAATTATGTGAGTGTGTATCAAACATAATTACCCTTTAATCCATTATTTTTCCATTTTTTAAGCACACAAGTTAAGGGAGACCTCCCAACAGTTTTTACCTTTTGGTATTTACAAGAATTACACTCTTCCTCCACTATAGAAAGACATTCACTATTTCCCTTACTCACAACTCTCAAGAAGATTTTTCTGATACAACCCTAGACCAAATAATCTCCCAAAATACATAACATCTTCATATAATCCTCACTTTGGGTAGAAATAAAACCATGGAAGTCTTTTCGTATAAACCAAAAGGAGTTACCTGAAAAGAGGTAACATTATTCAATGAGCACTTTTGTTTAATTTCTTTATCCACCCATTAAATTATTATTATTTAATGATTATATAATAACCTAAGTATCCTAAATATATTTATATGTTGTTATATTAAAGGTAATTTACTACAATTTCACACACCTCCATCAAATGGGACACACAATCATCGTTTGTGCGTACGGTGGACCACCACCTTACGAACCGATGTCATTCGTTCTTCCATTACCACCTTTAAAGTTTGGAAATAATTATGTATTTTTAGTTTATATATGATATATATGATATTTATAATGCATTTATACTTTTTTAATTCTTATATAACACATAACTTCATGATTTCCATTTTGTGGGAATATGATAACATCGTTTGTGGACGTGTGGACTACCACCTCCTCAAAGCGATGTGATTCATTCACGCTATACATGAAATATATTGAGGATGGTTTTAATAAAAATATGTGATATATATTAAATAAATATGAAAATTTAATTATAATATACACATATATAATATACATTTCATTCTTTTAATGCGACAATAAAATAGAAACAACGTTCGTGTGTATGTATGACCTACCATCTCCATGAACTATGTATTTCATTTTCCAATATCCAAACTTTATGGATTACTATAAATACATATATAATGAATATATATAATATTTAAATCATGTTTTAAATTCTAGATATTATTAAATAATTATCTATATAATAGTAACAAAAAAATAACAAGTCAAAACATACTAAAAAAACTAGGCAATTAACACCCAAAATAATGAAAATAATGAAAGATTATTAACAAAAGGGTAATATGATATTATAAAAAGATAATATATGGGATTATAAATATGATTATGGTTATTTTTTAAGTTAATAACATGCTTAAAACTATTATACAATAGGTTAAAGAGCGTTCAACCAAAACAAAGCGTAAGGTAAGGGACTTTGTCTCAATTTCCATTCATTGAGGCATAATTTATTATTGTGCACCTAATTTATTATATATGGTGTACATACTGTAACTTTGACATAGAATATCATGAATAATTAATATTTCATGTAACTTTATGTTTCAACTTGAATTATCTCATCCAAGGGTATTTTAATTGAAAATTACCAAGTGGTAGAAGATATCATAAAATCTCAATTCCTTTTGTGATTGTTAAATTTCGATTGAAATAATAACTTCCTTGTAATAATTTTTAATTGGAATATATATTTAATTTTAATATACAGATTATTGTATTATGGATATGAATATTTCGTAAACTATATGCCATTTTTATATATAGTATTTACTTTTAAAGTTATATGATTTATTGGGGAAATATTTATAAATCAGTATCCTTTATTCAATAGGAATATTTGATAAGGAACATTATTAAAGATTTAAATTTATTATTAAATATATGAAGAATTTTTTGAAGATTTAGTACATGGGTTGGGAACTTGTTAATGAAAGCCCCACGATGCATTACTAGTCTTATGGGATGAAATTAGTTAGAAAAAACCCTTCACAATTATTTCCAAGAAGTTTAAATTGTCAGGAGAATATATCTTGACACAAATCAGAAAAGTTTATACACACAGGCTTAAACTGCATTGAAGATAGATCTTGACAGTAACTATCTTGAGGATAGATCTTGATAATTCAGACATCCAACATTATGAATTCCATCATCATTATTATTCCATGTGATTATTTGATTTGTTAGAATACCCATGGTCATGTTTTAAGATCACGTGATTATTTATATGCAATTATTCGATCATATTTTATTATTTAAATATTGATTATTAATTATTAATTTAGGATAAATTCCACTATACTTTACCCTTATTGAGAATTACCTCATACCCTTATTTTTTTTCCTTTCCCCAAGGTATGAAGATGAATTCTTGGAATGAGTTTCAAGGATGTTGAGTATTTTATATTTTTATGTATTATGTTTTTTTATTCCCAATATAAAATGGGTTCCATGTATGTAATATGGGTTTCCAAAAATTATAAATTGATCGGTCCTTCGGGATTTGATTCCTTTTAATCATGAAAATGTAATAAATTAAGGCATCAACTCTGGGATTTTGGGGTCGAGGCGTTATAGTTGGTATCAAAGAAAGTTTAATAGAAACCTTGGAAATTAGATTTAGGAAAACATAGATTAGAGAACTGAATCTCATGATATAATTTGAGGATAAGTATAGAATAACATCCTAAAGAAACAATGTTTATTATTATGAGATTAGATATGAGTAATTGTTTTAATTTATGTTATATATTTCACTAGATTTGGGATTATACATGATAAGATCTAATCAAGTCTATGCCATTATTTAGAAATGGCACCTAACAGAAGGAATGTGAAACTCACCAATGCACATGATTCAAAGAGTAATAATGATAATCTATTTTATGGTCTTAAGACAATATTTAGAAGGGAACTAGTCTCCCAATAATTCTCATCATATAAGGACATAGTATCATGTGCTAACAAGACCGAGAATGAATTCTCTAAGTATTATGAATTTGAAGGCAATCATGAGAACAAGAGGAAAACTGGAAAAAATATAGATAAAGGTAATAAGGTAAATAATATTTTCCCACATGTAATAATTGTGGAAATAATTACCCTAGTACTTGCTTAAAAGGAATGATAGTTTGTAACAAGTGTGGAGAGAAAGGCCACCGTGATTGTGATTTCAAGGATAAGAAAAAGGTTTCCAATGTAAAATGTTTGAAATATAAGGATATGGGACTATAAAAAAATCAATGTCTCAAGTTACAAAAGAATATACCCTAAAATAGTCTAATGGATCATGTTCAAGCTTATGATACTACCATAGATGAATATGAATTATTAATATTCTTGTGTTTGGATTCAAGAATTATGTTATTTGAATATTTTATCAGTGATGTACTGGTTATAAGTATTACAGAATGTATAAGGATTGTACTATAATACTTATTTCATTAATGATTTGAGGGAATATGTTGAATGGTAATAATAAAAGCGATTTAATAGAAATTTTAACATTTTGGAAAACACATGGTTGAGGGAAAGATAAACCTTAAATATGTTCATGTTGTTGAAACAATGATGTTTAGATAAATAGATGATTGATACGAATAAAGTAAATTAGATACTACTAACTACCTTAGGATTGATTCTAATGTTTTGGATCATGATACTTGGACGGGTCATAATGATAACTATTTATGAAATGGTTTATGTTGAACTTTGGAAAAGTTTTTAGAGGTTAATGTATCAATTCACCATATGATGAAAACTATTATAAGAGATGTAGTATAAATAGTTAAAGGCACAACCAAAGGATAAGATTTTGTTTATAAAATAGAAATATATCAAGTAATTATATTTAATTATATTATTATAGAGTGAAAGAATTTATTAACTATTGTAAAAGGGTCTTGAAATAAAAATATTTTCCTATTATCATCAATTTTAATGATATCAATGACCTTTTCTCACACCTCTAGTTTATGGATTTCTGGTTAACAAATTTCTCATAAACATGTTCTCTATCACTTTCCATAAGAACTTGATAGTTATATTTTTCTTCTATGTCTAGGTTTTCACTAATGTTCTCTTATTAAAAAGCCTAGTTTTATGGCATCCTTTACATTTCCTTTTCCCTCATATCAAGAAGATTTATTATTATCCCTATTTACAATGAAAGATTTTAAATAATAGTATTTTAAAATATAAAACCATCTATTACCAAGATCACGTTTGAATTATGAGTATAAAATTTATTTAATATGGGTATAATGTAATACCCTAGGACTTTATAATATTTTCCTTTTAGAATAAATATAATTTTTTTGCTAGCATGTTTTATATGAAACACCAAGAGTAGAAAGGAATATAACATATATATAATTTATGGTATATTTTATATTATATATTCAATAATTTTTTACATACATCCAATATATTTTATAGACACATTATAAGAAAAAATCTAGTTTTAAACATAAAAGATATATTTTTCTAAGGGCATTTTTTTTGTGTTTTAATAGCATACCTATTTTAAAAGTAGATTTTAACCCTTTTATAAATTTTATTTTTCAAAATAAACCTCATATTTTGAATGATAAATGTAAAAATTATCTTAGAGTGAATTTTTGGTATTTTTTTGAGAAGTTTCATTTTCTAATGAATTGTGAAAAATACTGCATTTTAGTTAAAATAAGATTTTTTGATTAAATAATTATTAATTTTTATTTATATTTTAAATTGGTTTCAAAGTCAAAAAAGTTAAATTATACATATATTAATCAAATTTAGGTTATTGGAATTATTTTAATATTTAATTATGATATGAAAAATTAGTGAACTTTTAAACATTTTCACTTTAAAAACCCGGTTTCTCGCCACGTATGTAGGATCAGATTTAAATTTAATTTTTACACTTCTATGAATTGAATTTAGAAAAAAGAATATAAATATTTGTAATCAATATAATATTTATAGTCTAATAATATCAAATTTATTTTTTAACATAATAATTAGTGAAAGCAGTTAAAATTATTTACTGCGATTAAGGTAAAAATGAGTTTACTTAGTGGTTAAACATTAATCTTAAGGAACAAAATGAAATAAAAACTTGTCGAAAACACATTGTATAGAAATATTTTGACAATATAACCTATTTGATCAAATTTTATGAGTTAGTTGTACAATATTACATGAAAGTGACCTATATAATAAGTTAAGTAAGGAAAAAGACAAAAAAAGGAACCTTCCTTACCTTTAACATTTATAAAACCTTGAGATATGGAAAAAATACACATTTGTTTGGTTATACACATTATCATAAATGGTAATTGTTTTTCATAATATTAATTTATGTTTAACTTTTAGAGATGAGTAGTTAGTTAAACTTCTTGAGGAATGCTAATGCGGGAATTATTTAGCTAATAATTAACTAAAATAAATGATACTATAAATATAAAAAGCTAAGTAAATTGATTAAATTAAATTATTTAATTATTTTTTTATAAATATATAATTTTAAATAGGTTTGAAATTAATATATTCAAATACCATAATTTTCTTGATATTTTTAAAATAAATTAATTAAATAATCTCAAAATTGGCATTAATGTTATTTTATAATAAATGATATTTTATTAAAAGATATAAAATATAATAAAAATACTATAATATGACAATTTATTTTTAAATTTTAATAAATATAAAATATTTTCTATTCATGGACCGATTTATCTTTATAAATAATATATTGACCCCTAAATAGTAAGAACTTTGCTAGTGTGGTTAGAGTTAAAGGAGTGTTTTTACGTGTTACGTACGCTTCTATTGAATTAATTTCCAAAAGATATGGGAATTTTATCTTATAAATTAGTTATAATATTTTATAATAAGTGGTTATACATTTTATAATAAGAATAACTTAAATTTATTCTTAATGAATGAATTACCTAGGTTAGAAAACTAGTTACCTAAATGAAATACCAAAATGAAAAAAATAAAGAAACTTAAAGAATAAGGAAAAAAATTTTAAAAGTGATTTTATTTTTGTGTGGTGTGAGTTTTTATATACCATAATTACCATTTAATCCATTATTTTTCCAATTTTGAAGCACATAAGGAAAGGGAGACCTCCCAATAGTGTTTACCTTTTGGTATTTACAAGAATTCCACTCCTCCTCCACTAGAAAGAGACATCCACTCTTCCCCTTCCTCACAGCTATCAAGCCAGTTTCTATCAACAAAAACCCACCCATATAACCTCTAAAAATCACTAAAATCATCATATAAGCCTCAATTTTTGAATAAATCAAACCAATTAAGTCTTTTGGTATAAACCAAAATGAGTTACCTGAAAAAAGGTAACATTCTTCAACGAGCACTTTTTTTTATTTCTTTACCCCCACCTTCTACTGCTATTATTATATATTTCTTATATAATAACATATGTATCATAAATACACTGATATGTTGTTATCTTAAGGTTATGACCTACACTTTCACACACTTCCATAAAATGGGATACACAATCATCATTCGTGCGTACGACAGACTACCACCTCACTAATTAATGTCATTTGTTCTTCCATTACTCCTTTAAAGGTTGAAAATAGTGATTTATTTATAGTTTATATATGATATATATGATATTTATAATTTATTTATAGTTATTGAATTATTATATAACACATACCATCATGATTTCAATTTTTTTGGAATACGATAACATCGTTTTTGGACGTGTGGACTACCGCCTCCTCAAAGTGATGTGATTCATTCATGCTATACATGGAATGTATTAAGAATGGTTTTAATAAATATAAGTGAAATATATGACATGAATATGATACTATAATTATAATATAAATTTATATAATTTAATTTTCATTATTTTAATATGACACTAAAATAGAAACAACGTTCATGCATACGTACGACTTACCATCTCCACGAACAATGTATTTCATTTTCCTATCTCTAAAAATTATGGATTAATATAAATACATATATAATGAATATATATATAATATTTAAATCATTTTTTACATTCTGTATATTATTAAATCATAATCTATATAATATGGAAAAAAATAACAAGCCAAAACTTACTTGAAAAACTAGGCAATTAACATCGGAAATAGTGAAAATAATGAATTATTATTAATAAAAGGATGATAAGATATTAAAAAAAGATAATATATGATATTATAAATATGATTATGGTTATGGTGTAAGTTGATAACATTCTCTAAACCATTATAAAGGATTTTAAAGAGTGTTCAATCAAAAGGAAGCATAATTTAAGGGGCTTCGTCTCAATTTCTATTCATTAAGACATACATTTTTATTGTACACCTAATTTATTATATATGGTGTACATAAATACCCTTTGATATATAATATAATGATTAATTCATATTTCATGTTACTTTAAGTTTCAACTTGAATCATATCATTCACAGTGATTTGAATTGAAAATTACTAAGTGGTAAAAGTTATCATAAAATCTCGATTCCTTTTGTGATTGTTAACTTTCTCTTAAAACATTAACTTCCTTATAATAATTTTTCATTTTAAATTATATTTCATTTTAATATTGATATTCTTGTATGATGGATATTATTATTTTCTAAATCATATACCATTTTTACATATGGTGTTTACTTTGAAAGTTATATGATTTATTAGGGAAATATTGATAAATTCATATACTTTACTCAATACCAATATTTTAAAAGGCACATTGTTTATGATTTAAACTAATTATTAAATATATGAGGAATGTTTTGGACATGCATTACTTGGGTTGGGGATTGTTTAATGTAAGCCCCATGATGCATCTGTAGTATCATTGGATGAAATTAGTTGGCAACAAACCCCTCGTGTTTGTTTCCAAGTAGTATTAAATTTTCAAGAGGATAGATCTTGACACAAATCAGATTATTTTCTAAAATTAGACTTAAAATGTCTTGAAGATAGATCTTGATAGTGCATACATCCAATATTATGCATTCTATTATTATTATTATTCCATGTGATTATTTGATTATTTAGAATATCCATGGTCAAATTTTAAGCTCATGTGACTATTTATATGGAATTATTTGATCACATTTTATTCTTGACATATTTATTATTAATTATTAATTCATGATAGCTTCCAATATACTTTACCCTCACTGATCATTTAAGTTCACCCTTATTTTTTTCTTTTCCCTAGGGTAATAAGATTAATTATTAGAATGAGTTTCAAGGATGTTGATTATTTTATTTTATTATTTATTATGATTTTTTATTTCCAATGCGAAATGGGTTCCATTTATGTAATATGGTTCTTCAAAACTGTTAAACTGATCGGTCCTTCAGGATTTGATTCCTTGTAATCATGCAAATGTAATAAAGTAAGGCACCGACTCTGGGCTCCTTGGATCAGGGTGACAGATTCACGATGATGAATTTAATGTTTATATATGATAATAATTATGTATTGATCATTATTTATAATTAACATATCATATACCTTCTTACCTTACCATGCATTGAAAAATGATAACATTGTTTGTGTGTATGGAAGACTTCCCCATCACTAAGTGATGTGATTTATTTTTTTATTTACACATCATGTGGATGGTACATGTAAGTATATTTAAATAAATAATATTATATTTATCATATAATGATAATTATGGAAATATAAAATTATAATTACCTTCTTTACATCATGATTATTGAAAAATGAAAACGTTACTCATGCATACGTACAACCTACCGTCTCCATGATTGTAACATAGTTCACTTTTCATAACCATATTTCATAGTTAGTTTTAAAAGTATAATTGATATATAAAAATGATTATTATTTAATGAGTATTGTCCTATAGATAATGGAGTAATAAACCCTTTGACCATAGCCAACACACTGATTCCATTTTGAAATTATGAAATGAGCATCCTCAAAACACCCGATGTGGTCATAACTGAATAAGAAATTAAATATGTCATTAAAATAAAATAATTTAAGGGTTTAAGTTTAAGGGATTAAACATTGAAAAATTTATTAATAAAATAAATAATTTATATAAGTTTATTATTTATGAGGTAAAGGATATACACGATAAGTCTGGGTTCAAGGTAAGATATTTCTCAACTCACTTTTACTTCTGTGAGACATATTCCATGTTCACTACTAATTTTTTTGTGGCTTATATATTTCAAATTTTGATATTATATCATGAATATATTTATATTCATGGTATTTAAAGTTTAATTTTATGTTATTCCTTTCATTGGGGTAATGATTCAAAAGTTACCAAAGTGGTAAAGGTTTATTTCACAATCTAATCATTATTTAGGATTGTTTGTGTTTAAGCCCCCTTTGGAATTTTTTTTCATATTTCTATATTAAAACAAATATATTTTATTCTACTATATTTATTCATGAAATTTTCAAGTAATAGTATCATTTCACTTTCTTTGGTATTTAAAATGACAGAGAAAATGTTTGTAAGAAAAGATGACCTTATTTCTCTCTTCGACCGAAAGCCTTTTTTATTTTATATTCAAGTTTTCTAAAAATATTTTCAATAATGTTTTTAAAAATATCCAAATGATTTATTAAAGAAACTTTTAACCATGTTTAAATATTTATAATTTTTTTTGAAAATAATCTTCTTGTCATTTCCCGAATAATGTATTTTTTAACCTTTTTACAACAATGTGAAAAGAATGTTTTTTTTAACTTATATGAAATTTATATAATTAACTACCATTATGAACACTAAATTATTTTACAATTACTTTATAAGGTTCTATAGTTATTTGGAAAGAAAATGTTTTCAATAATATTTTGGAAATTTTTAGATCTTGAAGAAGTGATTTCGAAGTGAAAAGCGTATTTTTATCAAGAAATATTCCATGTTATCTTTTAAAGAGTTTTTCATCAATAAAAAAAATTTATATTATGTATTACTTATAAATTTTGTATATATGTTTATCACATATATACCTATCTTATTATCCCTTAATTTTATTAGGTAATACATTCCTTATGTTCATCCCTCAAATGCTTTCATTATGAAATTTAATTTTATTGTGATACGAGACAAGATAATGAAACCCATTTCTTTCCATAGGTATATATTTTTTTTATTCCTTATGATTGACTTACTTTTTTATGTAACACATAATCATGAACATGTTATGATGGGTGAACCTATATAGTTCTCCAATTTATTAGGTAAGGCTTAAGTCTCATGATATATCATGTATGAAATCATGGAGTAAACCTAATCCATTATCTGACTTTGTCCACCATGTGATATTGTATAGGTAGCTAGCCTTGACCCATGTTTATTCCATGTTATATATTACTACCACAATTCCTATGTTTCCATGATCTTATGATACCATGTTTTTTATGTTATTCTCCCATGTGATTAATCACATTCCTTCTCTTTTAGGATAACATATTATACCTTTGACTCAAAAATTATGTTTCCTTATCATGTTTATTCCATTAATGGTCTTTTTAACTCACCCCTTTTGTCTATGTATTCCTTAGGTTATCCCATGAATTTTTAGGATATTGAATGTATTTAGGATATCATTATAGAGAATAAAATAATTTTTTTTTGTTTTAGTCTCACTTTGATGTATTATGAACCTAGTCTTCCAAATACACTAAGACTCATGATCTTTGGGTTGTAATTAATGGATTTTTATATAAAAAATCATGTAATAATATGTGTAAAAGTATTGGGTCACTATATTTCCAATATGAAACAAAAATTAGAATTAGGAACATTAATTTCAATATCTACACAATAAATGACCATGTAGAGAATTTGATTTTTTTTCCTTATAACACTTTGAAATATATTGCAGAATATTTTTGGAGCCAGGCATTGAGATAGTGTGAGATTTTGAGGCCCATTGAGCCCAAAATTATTTTTATAAAAATATTAAATATTTTTATATCGCACAAACATTTTTTTTCAGAAATAATAGAATATATCTTGAACAGAGTCTCGAATCAGAAAGCTGAGACAACAATTGAATCCAGAGTGTGGGGTTTACCCTAGGTGTGACCTAAGGTTGGTTGGTGCTGGATGTCCTGTTAAGGTAGCCGTTGGTGGGTGCATTTAATTAAAATAAATAAGTATATTATTTATTTTTTTATTAAATGAACTTATTAAATCCTCTATAAATACCTTCTTAGGAAGTTTTTTCAAGGATTAATTTCATAATAATTTCTAGATCTGAGAGGAAGAGGCGATCATTCTTTATTGGTGGATCAACATAAAATGATGAATAACAACCAGATTGAGATGGATCAAGAGACAGTGAATGTATATGGTCTTCTCCATCACTGGTAAACATTTTATTCACCAATTTTTAGTCCATAATTGAGTTAGGTCTCATCATTTGTGGTTTCCACCATTTTTTATTAAAATATTAATCATGGATTTGTGTATTTACTTTTGATATGCGATTATCTGCCCTTCGCATAATCCCATTCAATAATTTGATTTTTTTAAATCAATTATTTATTTTTTCTGTCATTTTATCACCCATAATTGTGCACCTATTTATCATTATCCAGGATCTCATCAGCCAACAATGATTATCACCTTTGAATTTTGTGTCTTTCTCCCTCCATTCTTGGCATTTGTCATCAGTAATCGGTTGTATGATGATTTGATGATATCCAGAAATACTAATAGTTGTGTGTTCATTCTTTTTCACAACAGATCACGATCACAAGTTCAGATTTGGATTTTGAATATAAGATGGAGGTGTATAAATGATGATGAGAACCCCACTTTGGGTTGGATATTAGTGGTTTTCTAGTCGGATTGAGAATATCTCTCTAAAGGAGATGCAATTGATATTTTCAAGAAATAGGTGGGTGGAATCCGGTCATCGAAAACGATAACATCTATTGCTAGTGAAAATTATAGGGTTCCCATGACTTGGTACATGGAGTTTCTATGGATGGATATGATGAATAATTTTCTAGTAAAAATCGACTAGAATCTGATTTCTACACAGCCATAGATGGGGAGTGTGTATTATTATTATTTTTTATAATAATAACATATGTAGGTTATTATCAATTTTAATAATAATAATTTGTGATAGTTATTATTATTTTTAATAATAATAAATTGTGTTTTTTAATAATGAAATTGAAGTAATAAAATAAACCAGAATAAAAAATTTGAAGAGGGAGGCATGGAACCTTAGGCACACTATAGGTTAGTAAGAGGGGGTAATGGGTTCCTCCCCTTTTTTGTTATTATCATTATTATGATGATAATATTAAAATAAAGAAAAAAAATTAATTAAACGAGAACCTAAATGAGGGTGTGAAAAGTACAACATGAAGAGATGGGGGATTTGGGCATGGATTTACCCTCTGCTTAATGATTTAAATAGTTTTTTATAATAATAATAATAATATTTTTGTTGTGGAAACCTTGATTCAGTCATAAATTCTTCATGTGATATTGGATTAACGATCTATCTACAAAATCATGATTGTGTTATTAGGGTTTTGGATTCAAGATTGATGATGAATATTTAATTTAGAATCGTGGCTTGATCCCATGAAGCAACATATGTATGTGTTTTGGGAAAGTAAATTGCCAATCCTAAGTGGTTTTTTATGTGGATCACAATGATGTGATCTATTTTGAAATTCATGACTATTTTTGATTACATATCATTAGATCTATTTTTTAGCCCGACAGAACAATGATGATCCTTGTTCCCTCATCAAGATTTTGGCCAGAATCAGATTTTTGGCCTGTAAGAAACCTATCCTGAGTATTTTTCCACATAAAATGTGATGGTGGAATTTATAGTTGATTTTTAGATATTATTCAATATTTTTCGAGGATGATGATTCTTTAGGTGATGTTTGACAATGGTGGTGATTAGGAGTGATAATAAGAGTATTATTAGAGTTATTACTCCTCTATCACACCAAGGAGTGAGTTCTCCATATCCTTTATACAGATGATATCAGGGTCAATACTCCCCTATTTTTCTAGGTCATGGGTTCCCCATATCCTTAAACATGTGTTACTGGGGACAATACTCCCCTATCAAACTAGGGAATGGGTTTTCTATATTATTCAAATAGGTAGGGTCAATACTCCCCTTACCACTATAGGGACCATGTTCTCTACCTATAGAGTGGAACTCCCCTATCTTTAAGCTCTGATGATATGTGGGTCCTCCAGGGGAGTTGTGGCTCCCTCGGTTGTGGAGTGTAGTTGTGGGGTGCATGCCCCTACACTGTTTTCCTAGTGAGGTTACACGATATGCATGGTTCAAAGTTGTGGATCCCTCGGCTATAATGCATAACATTTGTGGGTTGCAGGACCCTCCCATTGTTTTTTGGTTTTTCATGATGTTAGGAATTGATAATGGGCCTTTGGAGCTATAGGTAGACTCATTTTCCCTGGATTGGTTGTGAGATGGAGACCCCCTTTCTCTCTCATCATGGTTTCTTATATGAACACACACACACACACACACACACATATATATATATATATATACGAGTTATTGGTTTTTCTTTTTCCTCTTACTTTAGGTTGAGATGAATACTTATATTGTGTCTTCTATTGATCCTTATTTAGTTTTTGGGGAATCCTACTGGGTATGTATATACTCCCTCCTACATGGGATTTGGTCACATGTGTCGTGTCTTATTTAGATAATAGAAATGTTAGTGATGGCATTGGTTGAACTATGTATGGCGATCAGGGATTAGAGATTAGGATCTAGGATATCTTATATTTCTTTCTTTCTAGTTACTATTAGATTGGGACATATTTTCTGGTTGGTAATGATTTTTCCTTTTACTTTTTGGATTATACTATCATACTCTTTTGTTTTCACTATATGTTATTACATGCATAGTTTTTACTCTATATTTTATTTTATTTTATTATTATTTATATACAATTATATATGGATATGGTTGGGTGCATGCATAAAAACACTTTAGGAAAAGGCCTCCCATTTTAGTTATGCCTTCTCGGTGCTTGTCACCACCCCCTAGCCTATGAAGGTGGGTTTGGGGTTGTGGTGGACTAGTCTTCTACCATCCAGGTGGGACTCAGTGTTTCAGGTCATTATAGATTGGAATTAGAGGTGGTTAAACCTTGGGATGATGCTTGGATATTTTACCCCTTATGTGGTTTGGTTGGTAATTTAGGGAAAAAATGTCAAAGTGTCTTGAGTGTGGATTTCAGACCAAGGAGCTTAGTGTTGGTGCGACATCTGACATATCCATACAATGAGACTTTTACTACCTTCTTGTTGACTTAGAATACTAAGACATTAGTTGCAGGGAACATTGGTACATTCATTATATAGGATTGAGTCCTTTGGTTATCCTTTTTGAGCCAGCTTCACATATATATATTCTAAAATGATAATGGTACATCTTGATTATTTTTATGATGCATACATGAAGAAATCTATCCAAGTTACCGATTAGAGATCATGATGAGGATCTGATGAGTGAAGATTTCATAGTTTAGGAGTCATATCCTGATATATTTCCTCCAAGAAGGCAGGTCACAACACCCCCATCTGCTAAGAAGAATATTATACCAAAAGAGTAGGTCGAGGATGCATGAAGGCTTAGCATACTCTGTGAGTTCCAGAACCATACCCCTCGTGATTTTGCAGATTTAGGATTCATGAGATTTTGGAGTTGTATTAGGGAGGGATGATAGTTGCTAAGTATTCCATGAGGTTTACTAAAATTATTCAATACTCTATCAACATGGTTCTGGATGGATTCTTATAAGCAATAAATTTTGAGCATGGTCTCTATAGAGACATCTGATCTAGTGTAGTCTCCTTAGGTCTCCCTACTTATGTGGTAGTTCTAGAGTGAGTTCTAGTTATAAAGAGTTTTCTTGAAGAGGGATGTTGGGTGGATGGTTTTGTCAGTGTGTATCCTAGGGTTGATTCATCTTTAGTGGCTGAAATATGATAGGTGTTGAGGCATAGGATACATACCCATGCTCAGACTCATGCATGTGGTCACGCGACACAAGTAACACACAGAGGAACAAGGCATCATAGAGAGGGTAGATTCTATGAATATGACAAGAAAGGTCACATGGCACATGATTTCCTGAATCAAAATGCTAAGGAAGGTAGGAAGATTACAGATAGATCACCACTTCATCAGAATTTCCATGATCATGGATCTCCTAGGAGAGTCTAGGATGGCCCTCAGAGTGGTAGATCTTGAAGAGGAGTAGGTGGGGCACTAGAAGGATGAGATGGTGGTGGTGGGAAACATTGTGAGCTACTTCCACCACCACCACCACCAGGTGGCCCACATCCAGATCAGGGAGCTAGTGGTTGGGGCCGCAGGTAGTTTTAGGCTATGAAGTCTTATGACCCGGAAGATCATGAGATTATTAGAGGTATAATATCTGTTTATTATACTATTACATTAATACTAGTAGAAATATGTGTGAGTCATTCCTTAATATCCTTACTCCAAGGATGAGATATGGGGATCCTAGTTGAGGCCTTAGCCTAGTAGCTTTGGCAAGAGGTTCCTATAGGGAACACTTCTTCGATATCACTTATCTGCTAGCAGTTTGGGCTATCACTTAGTGGAGAGAGTTTCCCATGGGACCTCTTGGACATCATGATGTGAACTTATGATTTTATCTTGGGTATGGAATGGTTTTATAACGACCCATACTTTACATACATTGGTAATACTTCAAAATTGAAGCACACTTATTACAACATATGACAAAACCACAAAGGACCGTATAGGTATAGTGTCTTTAGAAACTGGGAAACATAAACAACTGGTTCATAAATCTTCTACAATATATCCCATTTATTTCATCATATCTAGGGTCCCTTTTAGCATATTCTACTTAATATCCATCTTCCTGACCTGGGGAAAATAAAACATAAAAGGGTGAGCTCAAATGCTCAGCAAGGGCAAATAAAGGAAATAAAAATCATATCATATCTTTTTGAAAATCAAAACCTGCAAAAGAGATCATAATATATTAACATGGAATAAATCATAGAAGTGAAAATGAGATCCCCATAATCATAACATAAAACTTGAAACTTTGTGGCATGCACACATAATCATGGAAAATCATTTCTTGTTAGTCATGACTCATTGCCAAGACTATCTTAGTGGACAAAGTCCCTTTCTGAACCGAGTCACCCTCGTTCTAGTCCTGTTTCACTGAACCGGTATAACCTACCGTTCCAGCCATGTCTATCTCATGAGATATAAAATCTTTACCTAATGCATTGGAGGGAGATATAGGTCCCACCCATCTTTATAATGAATCCTTTCTTATGTGTGCCACATAATCATAAAACATACATCATAGCGTAACCCATGTAATAAAAATGGGAATCTTAAACATTGTGACATCATAAAACAATTCATATAAGATAAAGGAATTCATAAAAATATTTCCATCACAACATAATCAAATCCATGTAATAATAGGGATAAAAACAGAACCCTTTTATTATCTTAGATGGAAAATAGTTTTGATAAAATACTTGAACTCCATTCTTGAGGAAAATATCCTTTCTACTTCAAAAACATTTTTCCTTTAATAACATGTCATACGACTTTAAAATAAAAGAAGTTGATTAAAAATAAACTTGAAACTTATAAAGGAAGATTCTTGGAAATAATGTTTTAAAAATCCATTCTTTCCGTATAAGTTAAAAAAAACATTCTTCTCGTACTTTTGTCGGAAAAGTCAAAAAGTACCTCGTACGAAAAACGACAAAAGATTCCTTTCATTTCTTTTACTAAAAACTCACCGAAGGGTAAAAATGGATTTAAACAATTGTAGGTGGATGGAAATAATATTACATATTTATGAAACATGGATGTGGATGATAAAATACACCCCAGTAAATACTTACGGATAAACAATCTCAGATAAAAATGAGATTGTGATATTTCCCTTACCTTAGGTCCGATTTGCTTTGTACGTGTCCGAATCTCCTGTATAATGGTTTAAATAATGTTATTTACTTATTCCAGAATCATACATATTGATATGATATCATATATGGTCATATTCTTAGCTTCTTGTTAATAATATTTCATTGTTACTTGTTACTCGGGTCTTTATTGCCTTTTGTTCTTATGCGTGTTTTGCCGAATACATTCTTATTCTTCTTTTACGGTTATAGATACCTTATATCCAGAATGGTATTAGTGTAACATATATCATATTTATTCATTCAATTCATTTATATAATTACTATGTAATGATGATCATGTAGAACGAGTCGCATCACATCGTGGAGACTGTATTCCGTACGTACGCACGAGTGATGATATCGTTCCTATGATCGTGGAACTGTATTGGAGTATATATATATTATTTAAGTATCAATATTACTTTATAATAATCATAAATAGTTACTCATTACACCATTATACCCATCCTTGTAAAGTGATGGTGGAAAAATAGATTACACCACGGCGTGGAGACGGTATTCCGTACGTACGCACGCGCGGTGATTTCATTTTTTCGTAGGATGGATAGAAGGTGAATTAGGGTTGTTTCATATTTATAATAACATATCAGTATGTAAGTAATACTGATGTTATTACTTTATCATGAAACAACTAAAGAAGAAGAAGTTGAAGAAGAATGAAATTGAAAAGATCGGTAATGGATATTACCTCTTCTTTGGAACGCCTCTTTGAATCCTCCACTTAGGGAACTAAGATTGGTCTTTGAAGAAGACCAGGACCTCTAGGATTATTCTAGGGAAGTGGAGAGGAGAAAATGGCAGGGTTTGGCCGAGCTTGAGTGCTCAAATTGGTGTGAGGAGGAGGGGGAGGAGGTGCCCTTTTATAAGGGAGGAGAGGGGCACCTTAGGAATATCTCAAAATATTATTTTATATTAATGTCAAAATCTGTTTATAATGGTTCCAAAGGGTTTTATTTCGAAGCTAAAGTGGGGATGGGTCTAAATCCTATCAACCAATAGGATTTAGACAAGTTTAGTTTATTATTTTAACCTTATCAATTAGATTTAACTCTAAGTTAAATAATTTAACTTTTACCATGTCTTTTTGTTTTCTTTCACTATATGGTTAATAAACTTACTATAACATGCCAAAAGAACCCCAAATTGTTTATTATTAATATATATATCCTTATCTAAGTCATTTGGCCGAACCTTAGATTTTTAGGAATAAAATAACAATTAGTAATATAATATTTGATTTAAAAACTATTTTGTGTCAATTTTGACACTATTTGATATATGAATTTTGTGAAAGTCATAACAGAATTATATGTTCAAAACAAGTTTATTAAATCAACAATAATATATAATAGTAACCTAGAAAATTAGTGGAATTCATAAAAAGTCTTAAATTACATTTATTTTGGTATTTATATTATCAATTATGTCAATATTTCATTAATAAGATAATTACTGCATCATCTTTGTGTCATAAATAAATTAAATTATTTGATGTATAAAAATTACAAATAAAATACAATCATGTAGGAAATATTTTTAGCTTTCTAATTAATATTTAAAACCGAATTTATCTTATGTATAACCCCATATTAAAAATGATTTACTTATTAAACTTTGATTTTAACTATTTTAACCCTTCTTTAAAAAAATTAATAATAAATGTCCTAATCTTATCCAAGTGGGCCTAAATTGTCATATTTTATTCCTAAGTTTGTTTTTGGTCGAATTACACTTGTACAATAGAATTAGGACATGTGTTAGGGTAATATTAATATCATATTTACCCTTAGTTACCCTATTTACTATTAACTGCGGTAAAAATAGTAAAAAGTTACTATTCACCAAAAAATTATTTTTATCTCATTGAACCAAATTTTACTTACTGATATCAACCGTGTCTGTCGGATTTTTGAAATTCCATTCACAGAATCAGTAAAATTAAGTTTTATGCAAAATTCAGTTTTTAACCTACCACTTAGTGGTTTCACTATTCATCAAAAATTGAAAGTTTTCAGAAAAATACCAAAATTTCACCCTAGGCTAATTTCAATATTCTGATTCCAAAAATGAAGTCCATTTTGAAAAATAAAATTTATAAAATTTCAAAAAGTGGTTATTACTATTCCTAACAGCTAGTTTTAATAGCATATTTTTGTTTAGTGAAACTCGGTATTGCGTACGATGCAAGCTATCAAGGAAGGTCACGATTGCGTGTAAAGAAAACCAAGCAAGTGTTGTGTAGAAAAAGATTCCTTTGATGAGTTATATAACATAAAAGCTCGGGTGTTACATTCTACCCCCCTTAAAAAGAATTTCGCCCTTGAAATTCGTCACTTTGTAATAAACAGATGAGGATACTTCTCCCTCATCATATCCTCAAGCTCCCATGTAGCTTCTTCAAGTTGGTGGTTCCTCCATAAAACTTTCACCAATCGAGTGGTCTTGTTTCGTAGGACTTTTTCGCTACGATCTAGAATCTCTATCGGCTGTTCTTCATAAGAAAGATCTTGCTCCAGCGGTACAACTTCTGAGCTGAGTACATGTGAAGGATCTGGTATGTACTTTCTCAGGAGAGATACATGGAACACATCATGAACTTGAGAGAGATTCGGTGGAAGCGCCAATCGGTAAGCTACCTTCCCAACACGATCCAATATTTCGAAAGGAACGATATATCTAGGGCTCAACTTCCCCTTCTTTCCAAATCTCATAACCCTCTTCCAGGGAGATATTCGTAAGAACACTTTATCACCCACTTCAAACTCTAGGTATTTTCTTCGGTTGTCGGCATAACTTTTCTGTCGACTCTGAGCTGCGCTTATGTGTTGTTGAATAGATCTGACCTTTTCTTCCATTTCATCAATGAGATCAGGTCCTAATAGCTTTCTTTCCCCAACTTCATCCCAGCAAGTTGGAGTCCTGCATTTCTTTCCATAGAGAGCTTCATAAGGAGCCATCTGAATACTGGAGTGAAAGCTATTATTATAAGAAAATTCCACCAAGGTAGGTGTTGATCCCAACCTCCTTTGAAATCCATAGAGCAAGCTCTCAACATATCTTCTAGGGTTTGAATTGTTCTCTCAGACTGACCGTCTGTATGGGGATGATAAGCAGTGCTGAAACTCAACTCTGTATCCAGAGTATGCTGAAGACTTCGCCAGAACTTCGAGGTAAATCTCGGATCCCGATCAGATATAATAGAAAGTGGTACTCCATGAAATCTTACCACTTCCTTTACATATATCCTGGCAAGCTGATCTAGAGAGAAATCCTCGCTAATAGGAATGAAGTGTGCAGAATTTGTAAGACGATCAACTATGACCCAGATAACATTATTGCCTTTGGATGTTTTAGGAAGTCCTGTGACAAAGTCCATAGTGATGTTTTCCCATTTCCATTCGGGTATGGGTAATGGTTGTAACATCCCCTTAGACTTTTGTCTCTCAGCTTTAACTTGTTGACAAACTAAGCATCGAGAGACATATTCAGCAACATCTCTTTTCATGCCATCCCACCAGAAGTACTCTTTCAGGTCCCTATACATCTTCGTGCTTCCAGGATGAATAGAGAATGAAGAACTATGAGCCTCATCCAACAGCTCCTTCTTTAATTCGGGGATGGAAGGAACACAAACCCGATTCCTGAACTTTATTATCCCATCACAATCAAGGTTGAATTCAGGAACATTTCTCACCTTCTTTTGTAACTTGACATCTTCTTTCTGTGCCTCTTTAATCTTCACATGTATAGATGGTTGAACATTCATTTGAGAAAGATAAGATTTTTCCCCTTCCATTATAATTCCAAGATCCATCCTTTGTAAATCCATAAATATTGGATCTTTTGTGATCCTCATCATGGATAAACTAGCATGGTCTTGTCGACTTAATGCATCTGCCACCTTGTTTGCTTTCCCAGGGTGGTAATGGATTGAGCAGTCATAATCCTTAATCAGCTCCAACCATCTTCTTTGACACATATTCAACTCCTTTTGTGTGAAAATATACTTTAAACTTTTATGATCAGTATAAATATCACACCTTTCACCATAAAGGTAATGCCTCCAAATCTTTAATGCAAAGATTACCGCAGCCAACTCCAAATCATGTGTTGGGTAATTTTGCTCATGGATTTTCAACTGTCGTGAGGCATAATCTATCACCATATCATTTTGCATAAGAACACACCCCAATCCCTTCTTGGATGCATCACTGTAGATCACAAACCTTTCTCCACTACAAGGCAGTGTGAGCACAGGTGCACTGGATAACCTTCTTTTCAACTCCTTGAAATTCTCTTCACATTCCTCTGTCCAGACAAACTTAACTCCTTTCCGAGTCAACTTGGTGAGTGGATTAGATAATCGTGAAAAATCTTTTACAAAACATCGATAATATCCATCCAAACCAAGAAAACTTCAGATCTCAGTTACTGTTGTTGGTCTCGACCATCTTTCGATAACCTCTGTTTTTGCTGGATCCACAGATATCCCCTCTTTTGAGATTATGTGACCCAAAAATGCAACTTTTTGAAGCCAAAATTCACACTTGGTAAATTTTACATAAAGATTCTCCTTTCTCAGGGTCTTCAATATAATTATCAAGTGATCTTCATGCTCTTCCTTGCTCTTTGAATAGAAAAGAATATCGTCTATAAAGACTACCACAAATTGATCAAGATAGTCTCTAAAGAATCTATTCATTAGATCCATGAAGATAGCAGGGGAATTAGTAAGACCAAATGGCATCACTATAAATTCATAGTGTCCATACCTTGTACGGAAAGCCGTCTTTGGTATATCCTACCTTTTGACCCTTAATTGATGATACCCTGAACGAAGATCAATCTTGGAAAAGTATTGAGCTCCGCGTAGTTGGTCAAATAAGTCATCAATGCGTGGGAGAGGATATTTGTTCTTGATAGTGATCTTGTTAAGTTCTCGATAATCAATACAGAGTCTCATTGATCCATCTTTCTTCTTAACAAATAGAACAGGTTCTCCCCAAGGTGATGCACTAGGGCGTATGAATCCCTTATCAAGATTCTCTTGGAGTTGCTTCTTCAATTCCTGCAACTCAATTGGGGCCATTCTATAAGGTGTCTTTGAAATAGGCAAAGCACCCGGTACGAGTTCTATTGAAAACTCAACTTCACGATTTGGTGGAAGACCCGGTAATTCCTCCGGAAAGACATCATCAAACTCCCGTACAATGGGCATATTCTTAATCTTGAGTTTCTCACCAACCATTTGAGATAAATAACCTTCATTTAGTGGAATCAATACCCATAAGATGGAAGAAATTTCCACTGGAAGATTATGTTCATCCTTGCATTGATATACGATCGTAGATTGATCTGGAATATGAAATGTGACTTCCCTTCTTTGGAAATTGATATGAGCTCCATGTAGAGAAATCCAATCCATGCCAAGAATCACATCAAATTACACTAAAGGAAGGATCACAAGATTTGCAGGAAGCACTTTCCCACAAACTTCGATCGGAGAAGAATTATAAACTTTTGATGCGACTGCTGTGCCATTAGGTGTTGTCACAGCTAACTCAACATCTAATTGTTGAGGTAATACGGTGATACCCTTAGAAAATTCTTTAGAAATAAAAGAGTGGGTGGATCCAGAATCAAATAAAACATTTGCTTCTTTAGAGTGGATGGTAAGTGTACCTTTCACCACTTCGTTATCGTACTCCACATCACTGATAGAAATTGCATGTGACTTTCCTTTGTCTTTAGCCTTAAGATTTTGTTGACATCGACCATCATCATCAACCCTTGGATTTGGGCATTGATTGGCATAATGCCCCATCTCCTTGCACTTGAAACATTGAAGTGTAGTAGGTTCATTCTGTGTATCCCTTCCTTTGTTTGCGTCATTAGATATATTCTTCCCATTATCACGGCATTCAAATGCCCGATGACCTTCCTTTCCACATTTAAAACATTTACTTGTCCCTTTAAGACAACTCCCTCCATGTTTCTTTACACACTTTGAGAATAAGGAAAAGCTCATCTTCTTTTCGGTGTGCTCTTTAGATTTTTCTTTGAATTCCATCTTCCTCTTCTTATCAAACCCATGTGACTGATGGGTTATTCCAATCTCCATCTCGACCTTGAGAGCACATCGAACGATTTCCTCGTAGCTATTGAATTCCCTTATGGCTAACGCCCTTCGAAGATTTGGTTTTAAGCCACTAAAGAATCGATCGATCTTACTCTCAGGTTGGATAATAATACCAGAAGCGTACCTTGCAAGTCTTGTAAAATTTGTTTCATAGGTACCAACAGATTCATCATCCCTTTGCTTCAGTTCAAGAAACTCTTTCTCCATCTTTGTTCAGAGAATACGAGGGAAGTACTTATTGAAAAATAAGTTCTTGAACTCGTCCCATTCCATAGACTCAATTTCATCCCTTTGCCTCATATTCTTAATAAGATTCCACCATTGATCAGCATCTCCTTCCAAACGATACACTGCTAGGATGACTTTATCATGTTCAGAACATTGAAGAACTGAAAATATCTTTTCAGTAGTACTAATCCATTGTTCAGCAACTAATGGATCAGTAGACCCACTGAAAGAAGGTGGACGCTGCCTCATGAAGGATTCAACAGAATGTTGCTCCTTCCTTTGCTCGTTTGGAAGTCCTGCATGATTCATAGCTTGAGAAAGTTGTGTGAGCATGGCTACAAGATTTTTCATTCCAGCTCCCATATCGTTTGGTTGCTCAGGGGGACAATCATTGCATTGCCCATCACATTCCGCATTAACACGGTTCCTTCGGGTTCCAGCCATTGACTAAAACCAAGAAGAATAGTGTGAGAAACACTAATTATAATAGGAAAACCACATAATTCAAGAATAAAATTTTCATGCTTAAGGTCTTATCCTAGGTTATTCAAGGCCATTTATAAAACACTAAGATTGTGTTCTATGCTTAGACTTATCTTTAGGGTTCTTACTAAGGCTTTCACATCCTAGTTTCCAAAGGTTGACTATACCTTTCCTCTGATACCAACTATAACGACCCATACTTTACATACATTGTTAATACTTCAAAATTGAAGCACACTTATTACAACATATGAAAAAACCACAAAGGACCGTATAGGTATAGTGTCTTTAGAAACTGGGAAACATAAACAACTGGTTCATAAATCTTCTACAGTGTCTCCCATTTATTTCAGCATATCTAGGGTCCCTTTTAGCATATTCTACTTAATATCCATCTTCCTGACCTGGGGAAAATAAAACATAAAAGGGTGAGCTCAAATGCTCAGCAAGGGAAAATAAAGGAAATAAAAATCATATCATATCTTTTTGAAAATCAAAACCTGCAAAAGAGATCATAATATCTTAACATGGAATAAATCATAGAAGTGAAAATGAGATCCCCATAATCATAACATAAAACTTGAAACTTTGTGGCATGCACACATAATCATGGAAAATCATTTCTTGTTAGTCATGACTCATTGACAAGACTATCTTAGTGGACAAAGTCCCTTTCTGAACCGAGTCACCCTCGTTCCAGTCCTGTTTCACTGAACCGGTATAACCTACCGTTCCAGCCATGTCTATCTCATGAGATATAAAATCTTTACCCAATGCATTGGAGGGAGATATAGGTCCCACCCATCTTATAATGAATCCTTTCTTATGTGTGCCACATAATCATAAAACATACATCATAGCGTAACCCATGTAATAAAAATGGGAATCTTAAACATTGTGACATCATAAAACAATTCATATAAGATAAAGGAATTCATAAAAATATTTCCATCACAACATAATCAAATCCATGTAATAATAGGGATAAAAACAGAACCCTTTTATTATCTTAGATGGAAAATAGTTTTGATAAAATACTTGAACTCCATTCTTGAGGAAAATATCCTTTCTACTTCAAAAACATTTTTCCTTTAATAACATGTCATACGACTTTAAAATAAAAGAAGTTGATTAAAAATAAAATTGAAAACTTATAAAGGAAGATTCTTGGAAATAATGTTTTAAAAATCCATTCTTGTCGTATAAGTTAAAAAAAACATTCTTCTCGTACTTTTGTCGGAAAAGTCAAAAGTACCTCGTACGAAAAACGACAAAAGATTCCTTTCATTTCTTTTACTAAAAACTCACTGAAGGGTAAAAATGGATTTAAACAATTGTAGGTGGATGGAAATAATATTACATATTTATGAAACATGGATGTGGATTATAAAATACACCCCAGTAAATACTTACGAATAAACAATCTCGGATAAAAATGAGATTGTGATATTTCCCTTACCTTAGGTCCGATTTGCTTTGTACGTGTCCGAAGATCCTGTATAATGGTTTAAATAATGTTATTGACTTATTCCAGAATCATACATATTGATATGATATCATATATGGTCATATTCTTAGCTTCTTGTTAGTAATATTTCATTGTTACTTGTTACTCGGGTCTTTATTGCCTTTTGTTCTTATGCGTGTTTTGCCGAATACATTCTTATTATTCTTTTAAGGTTATAGATAACTTATATCCAGAATGGTATTAGTGTAACATATATCATATTTATTCATTCAATTCATTTATATAATTACTATGTAATGATGATCATGTAGAACGAGTCGCATCACATCGTGGAGACGGTATTCCGTACGTACGCACGAGTGATGATATCGTTCCTATGATCGTGGAACTGTATTGGAGTATATATATATTATTTCAGTATCAATATTACTTTATAATAATCATAAATAGTTACTCATTACACCATTATACCCATCCTTGTAAAGTGATGGTGGAAAAATAGATTACACCACAGCGTGGAGACGGTATTCCGTACGTACGCACGCGCGGTGATTTCATTTTTTCGTAGGATGGATAGAAGGTGAATTAGGGTTGTTTAATATTTATAATAACATATCAGTATGTAAGTAATACTGATGTTATTACTTTATCATGAAACAACTAAATAAGAAGAAGTTGAAAAGAATGAAATTGAAAAGATCGGTAATGGATATTACCTCTTCTTTGGAACGCCTCTTTGAATCCTCCACTTAGGGAACTAAGATTGGTCTTTGAAGAATACCAGGACCTCTAGGATTATTATAGGGAAGTGGAGAGGAGAAAATGGCAGGGGTTGGCCGATCTTGAGTGCTCAAATTGGTGTGAGGAGGAGGGGGAGGAGGTTCCCTTTTATAAGGGAGGAGAGGGGCACCTTAGGAATATCTCAAAATATTATTTTATATTAAAGTCAAAATCGGTTTATAATGGTTCCAAAGGGTCTTATTTCGAAGCTAAAGTGGGGATGGGTCGAAATCCTATCAACCAATAGGATTTAGACAAGTTTAGGGTATTATTTTAACCTTATCAATTAGATTTAACTCTAAGTTAAATAATTTAACTTTTACCATGTCTTTTTGTTTTCTTTCACTATATGGTTAATACACTTACTATAACATGCCAAAAGAACCCAAAATTGTTTATTATTAATATATATATCCTTATCTAAGTCATTTGGCCGAACCTAAGATTTTTAGGAATAAAATAACAATTAATAATATAATATTTGATTTAAAAACTATTTTGTGTCAATTTTGACACTATTTGATATATGATTTTTGTGAAAGTCATAAAAGAATTATATGTTCGAACCAAGTTGATTAAATCAACAATAATATATCATAGTAACCTAGAAAATTAGTGGAATTCATAAAAAGTCTTAAATTACATTTATTTTGGTATTTATATTATCAATTATGTCAATATTTCATTAATAAGATAATTACTGCATCATCTTTGTGTCATAAATAAATTAAATTATTTGATGTCTAAAAATTACAAATAAAATACCATCATGTAGGAAATCTTTTTAGATTTCTAATGAATATTTACAATCTAATTTATCTTATGTATAACCCCATATTAAAAATGATTTACTTATTAAACTTTGATTTTAACTATTTTAACCCTTCTTTAAATAAATTAATAATAAATGTCCTAATCTAATCCAAGTGGGCCTAAATGGTCATATTTTATTCCTAAGTTTGTTTTTGGTCGAATTACATTTGTCCAATATAATTAGGACATGTGTTAGGGTAATATTAATATCATATTTACCCTTAGTTACCCTATTTACTATTAAATGCGGTAAAAATAGTAAAAAGTTACTATTCACCAAAAAATTATTTTTATCTCATTGAACCAAATTTTACTTACTGATATCAACCGTGTCTGTCGGATTTTTTGAAATTCCATTCACAGAAGCGGTAAAATTAAGTTTTATGCAAAATTCAGTTTTTAACCTACCACTTAGTGGTTTCACTATTCATCAAAAATTGAATGTTTTCAGAAAAATACCAAAATTTCACCCTAGGCTAATTTCGATATTCTGAGTCCAAAAATGAAGTCCATTTTGAAAAATAAAATTTATAAAATTTCAAAAAGTGGTTATTACTATTCATAACAACTAGTTTTAATAGCATATTGTTGTTTAGTGAAACTCGGTATTGCGTACGACGCAAGCTATCGAGGAAGGTCACGATTGCGTGTAAAGCTAGCCAAGCAAGTGTTGTGTAGAAAAATATTCCTTTGATGATTTATATAACATAAAAGTCTCGGGTGTTACAGGTTTTTCATGGACTAAGCCTAAAATGACTATCACCGTAGATGTGTCAGGTGATTTCAGACATATGTGATAAGATTCTCCTTTGTGAGTGAAAGAGATATCATAGCAGAGATAGTGGGTCCTATGAGAATAAAAATGTAACCCATCACCCATATGTTGGATAATTTATCCCTTGGATCAATAGGCTCTTTAGAAATTTGGGTTCCCTTAGTCGTGGAGGATTATATGGACGTATTCCCTAAGGATGTTCTGGGAATACCTCCGAGTAGGGAGACAAAGTTTTGCATAAAATTGCACCCTGAGACCGCTCAAATGTTTTCTGCAGTATATCGAATTTCCCTTACTAAGATCTGGGAGAGGAGGGTGTATTTGGAGGACCTTTTAGATAAGGTTTTTATTAGACTTAGTGTGTCCCCTTGGAAAGCTCCAGTTCTATTCGTGAAAAAGGGGGATGAGATATTGTGGATTTGTGTTGGTTAACTTCACCTAAACCAATCCATGATAAATAAAAAGTACTCATTTTCATGGATTGAAGAAATATTTGATCAGCTGTGAGGTGAGATATGGTTCTCAAAGATCTATATTAGGTCTGGCTACCACCAATTAAGGGTTTACAAGGATGATATTCTAAAGCTGGAATTCTGATGTTTCTACAAACACTATGAGTTCTTGGTGATTCATTTTAGTGTGATAAATTCCCCCACTGTGTTTATGGATTTTATTAACCAAATATTCTATCCATACTTATACCAATTTATTTTTTTCTTCATTGATGACATACTTATCTACTCTACATTATAGGAGGAGCATGTATAGCACTTAAAGATAGTCTTATAATTTCTTTAAGATAACCAACTTTATGGTAAGCTATAAATGTTCCAGTTCTGGATCCACAAGGTTTACTTTCAAAGTTATGACATTCATAATCATGGATTAGATATGGATATAGAAAATATTGATGTAGTACTTAATTGGAATCCACCTTAGAGTGTGTTAGAGGTGTAGTATTTTCTTGGTTTGGTGGGGTAATACAAGAGGTTTGTGAAAAAATATTCTAGGATTACAACCCCTTTGACCACCATAACCTAGAAAGGAAATCCGTTTACTTGGACTGAGCAGTTTTAGAGAGCCTTTGAGAAGATGAGGTTGAGGTTGACTAGTTCTTCTATTTTGAGACAACCAAAGGAGGGTGTGGAGTAAATAGTGTATTATGATGCCTCTAGAGCTAGGCTCGGCTGTTTGTTAATGTAGTGGTGTGTAATGATCACATATGGGTTGAGGAAGTTGAGACCCCATGAGAAGAACTATTTGACTCATGACCTGGATTTGGAAGTGGTATTCTTCACTTTGAGGATGTGGAGAAACTATCTTATGGGATAAATTTTTTTTTTGTTTACTCAGGCCATCAGAGTCTTAGTTATGTATTCACACAAAAGATCTAAACCTGTGATAGAGGAATTGGATGCAGTTCCTATAGGACTACAACTTTGTAGGAGTCTATACTCCTAGGAAGGGAGAAGTGGTGGAATATTCCCTTAACAGGAAGTCTTGTTCTGATATGGTGGAGGAGGCATCTAAGCAGTTGCATTCTTTATATCTAACCCTGGTGGAGGATATGGGTAAAACTTATATTTAGTCGATGGTGTTGACTCCTCCACTTCTTCAGTGCATAACAAAGGCTCAGTTAGGATACATTGACTACGAGGTATTTTGTGACCAGATATCCTAAAAATATTCACCAGACATATTCTTTGAAGGAGGGAATCACATCATCATATTCCAGGTATGGATAGTGGTTCTATTCACGTTGAGAGAAGAGATGATAACGGAGTTTTACACTTCTACTTTTTCTATACATATCATTGTAGGGAATATGTACATATACATGTAATTAAAGTTTTTGTGGGATATAATGAGGTAGATAATAGATGAGTTTGTCTCTCGGTGTCTCACATGTCACTAGGTGAAGAATGAACAACAGGTTCCAGAAGGGTTTTTATAGCCTATTGAGATCCTAAAGTGGAAATGCGATGGTATATCCATGGACGTTATGACAGGGTTTCCATAGAAAAAGAGAGGCCATGATTCCATCTAGGTGATAATTTAATGACTTAACAAGCTGTCACACTTACTTTCTATCAAGGAGTAGAGTGCGATGGAGAGTTTTTGGTCATTGTGTATGTGTGATAAAATATAGTGTTTCATAAAGTAAATTCATTGGAAGAAAATTTATTACTATTCATTTTGGATGATTAGGTGAGAAAAATGTAACGATGGATGATATCTTTGATAGAAAATAAAATTACATAAGCTATCTAAATAAATAAGTTGGATACTAACATTTGAAAAATATCCCTAATTAAGAACAAGATATGTTAAAGGATAATCACTTAGTTGAAAAATACATTTTAGGATTTTTGGAAAAATCAATTTGGAAATAAGAAATATCCTTGATATTTTGAAATCATTAAAAAAAATATTTTATAAATATAGAAGAAGAATAATTCCTTTTATAGCCATGATAATTTTGATAGAAAGTTCTATATAAAATGAAAAAGGTATTTGAATGATATGTTCACAGGAAAAATGTTAAAAAGAGATGCATTTTACATTTTGATGAAAAACCCATACAGAAAATGTTAAAAATTTATTTAAAACTTTTAAAATAATTTAAAGTAGTATAAAATGAAATTAACCAATTATTGAATTATATATAATGAAAATTTCAAAATCCTTCAATTAATATCGATATAGAAAAAGGGAGGTTCCCGATTTGGAAGATGAGATGAGGTCAGTTTCATTTACAATAAACACTTTAGATAAAATATGAGTCAAGGGGAAAATAAAATTTTAAGGGGACACAAAAAACACCATGAATATACAAATAAAATTATGAGATGTTTTAAAAATAATAAAGATTCCACATATGAGTATCTTTCAAAAGTAATCTTAATTTTAAAATAATATTAGCAACGAAACCCTTACGGTTTGAGTAACATTTTAATCAAACACCCATTTCAACTTTGGAATATTTTGAATAATAATACATTTAAAATATAAAATTATATGTTTCTCAAAAACATCATAAATATGGGGAAATTCATTCATTAGGCATTAGATAAACCAAACCAAAGAAAACATGGTTTATATTAGGAAATATTTCTCAAGGGGTGGAAATTTGAGATAAGAAACCCTTACCTTATTTTCTCACTTAGTCGAATACGATCTAACATCCTATATAAAAAAATTAAATCTATTAATAAATTATTTAATAACCTTATTCATAACTATAACATTTTTAACATTTATTTATGATTATTCTCTACATATATATTAGTTATTTATTATTTATTTTCAATATCGAGTGCAAGTAATCTTGATCATTTTGAACTAGTTTCGTAAAGTGTTTTTATTCATTATTATCCCAAAGTTAATCATTAATAGATCATAAAATTTTATTTAATTTATGATTTAAAATTATTTATAATTTTATAATTTCATTCTATAGAAGTGTTTATTATGATCCATAATGATGAATTCGGCTATGAGCATGTTTCGATGATTCTTAGTGAATAAAGGGAGTTTCTTAAATACTGAGTTAAAATTTTATATTACCATTAAAAAAACAAAAAACAATTAATATTTAATTATTTATATCATATATTAAATGCAATTAATTTCCTATAGTCATCTATGATATAAATTTGTAGCATTGTTCAACTAGGTGGTTAAACCAACCCAAATAAGAATATAACATCATTAATGGATGATTATGAAGTAATTTAGATTTAATACCATTTAAAGAGAAGAATAAGGATCTTATTTAGTGTTTATTAGTGGGATATATCATAATTTTAAATAATTATAAGAATAATATAGCCTATACAAAGTTATTACATAGTACGAAGAAATCTTTTTTTCTCTTTGAATGCTCTTTTGGATGGTTAAATTTACAACGATTTCTTATTTCTCATGTTGTTAAAATGTTGTAAAATCAGACATAAAAAACCTTAATAATTTCATAAATATAATATTTATCCATTAATCCCAATAATATAACCATCCATGAATGGAAAAACTGAAATAAAAAAATACATTGTTCCATAGAGGTTGTAGTCTGTATGTACGCATAAATGATGATTTCATTTACCATAGAACGAGGAAAAGAAGTAATATGGTTTATCATTTATTAATGAAAAATATTTTATAAATATAATAATTATTTATTAAATTAATAATTAGGACTATCCATGTAAGGTGGTTAAGGAAAACTAAACATGGCGCTTCGTGGGGGTGGTAGTCCGCATACACACATGAATGTCATTTTTGTTTTCTTTAAGAGAAAAGGGGAAAGGTAGTTAAAATTTATTCCATTAGAATAATAAAATTAATTATAAAAAATAATAATTTCATTATATATTAATGAGACAAATATATTTGTAAAATTAAGATAAAAAAGAAAAGAAATTATGGAAAATTACTACTCACGTTGAGGGCTTGAGCTCGCCCTTGGAGGATTCCATTGAAAAGGGAGGGTTTGGGATAATCTATTGGGACCAGAATCTCAAAATAGTGAAATATTATTATAGGTTAAGTAAATATGGTATATCTCCAAGATTAAATTGAATTTTTAGGGTGGTTTTGAAGGGGTGGTGAGCGACCCCTTTTATAAGTAGTGAGAATGACATTTTTGATAAATTTTCAACTTAATATAAAGAGACCACATGTTTCACATTTTAAGAAGACTAAAATATGAACAATAATTGAGTGGGGTACGTGATATGATCTAAAATATCTCAAAAAGTAATTTTTTTACATTTTATAAGAATATTTTTACATCCTCTACTCTTAGATTTTTTAATTTTACCATTCTAAGTTTTACCGTGATAACTAGTCTTTAACTAAGTTATTTACTTTTAATGAATAAATATAAAATATAAATTATTAGATAATTTGAACCTAATTATTAAAAATATTAAATCCATTATATTATATTAATTTTTTATGCGCAAAAAATCAATTTTAACATTAGCGCAAGTAATGTGTAAAAACCCATTTTTAGAAAAAAATATATTTTTTAAGATTAAATTTTTTGTGGGGGGTAAAATTATAAATGCCTTAAATTTTCATGATATAAATTGGTTAATAAAAAAAATAAATTTTATATATTTTTCAAATAAATCCAAAATAAAATTTTACCAAAATAATATTTAATTAAAATAAATGTCCAAAAATAGTTTTTATTGGAAAATATTACTTTAGTACTTAAAATATTAATCATAAGTTTTCTAAATTCAAAATAGTATTTAAAAAATATATAGTTATAATTATTAAATTTCTCATTGAACAATTCCTTTTTTTATAAATTTCTAGTTGTTTTTTATATAATGATAAAATTTACAGTTTTGGTAAAAAAAATATTTTTTACTATTCACCTAAAAACAATTATTTGATAAAAATATCAAAAATTCATCCTAAGATAATTTTAAAATTTTAAATAAAAAAATTAATTTATTTTTATCAAATTAAAATTATAAAATTTATATATATATTTATTTAAATTAAAATAAAAAATGAAATAAAAACTATTTTTATTGAAAAATCACTTTTTAAAATTCAAGTGTCTTTAATATTATTTCATATAAATTTATAAATAATTGAATGTTGACATATTAGTTTATAAATATAACTATTACCTATTAAAATAAACTTTTAACTGCAATCAATTTGATTTATTAATTTAAAATACAATACCTTTTTTAATATGGTTCTTTGAGATGCATCTTTTTTAAAATATTAATCAAATAAAAATAATAATAGATATATTTTTTAATTTATTATTATCTTTTTTATTAGTAAATTATTATATTCTTCAGTTAATTTTAACACGTCGTTGTTCATTTTAGTCGGGTGTTGTGTTAATTCAGTGTTGCATGTGACACAAGTGATTGAAGATAGTATTTATTTAAAGGATCCAAAATCTCAGGTCATTATAGTGAACCACTAGCATCCTCCTAAGAATAGTCCATTTCCAAGATTACCTCCGCTGTGAGTGCTTCACCTCCACCTATAAATAGTGTTTGTGATGGGTTTTATATGTTAAAAACCTATCTATGCCACACTTCACTATTAAGAGCTTCATAAAAATTTCACACTAACACCAAAAGAGATGCAGGGATGCTCAATCCTCAGGTTCTATATCAATTTCTCTATAATATATTACTATTAAGGCATATACACCAATGTTTCAAGCTCATGTGACAAGGAAACATGGGATTTATTTCCTAAACTCTTCACAAAAATTCATGGTAATTCCCTATCCACATCTCAATCACTAACTTTTTCATAGCCATTATTGAAGATAACCAAGTTGTGTCATCATCTCTCTTTCATGAAAGATATCGATGATCACATCTAGAACAAAACCAACCACTTTAAACCACTCAACATCACACCACTACTCATTGAGTGTCCCAATCCACCATGTTGTCTTAATCCAATAACTTATTATTTTAATAATCACAAGTCATTTTTATGTTTTTCTAATACATTTTATTTTTTATGAAAGTTAAATACTTTTATAGTTTTTATATAAAATTTCCTAAGTGTTAGATTGACTATAAAGCCAAACGAGCTAGAAAATATACCACGAATCCATATTAGCTACTATGAGTTATAAAGTAAAAATTCTATAATTTCTCAAACAACCATTAGTGTAATCAATCATCGATAATAAGGATTCGATTAACCACATGAGTATTCTTGGAAATATGAAATTTTTTCACAAAGGGTTGAAGTGAACACATGAAAAATTCATCAACCATGTGCCTATCTAATCGACCGTGCTGGATTTCTCAAAATCTACTCAATCGACTATATGAATAACCAACTGACCAAAAGAAAAACCAGAGTGACTGTGCATTATATGTTAGTGATGCTCTATCATATTTATCACCAAGTGTTGAAGTCACCAAATAGATTTGAATTACTATATATTTAATTTTAGTGACCATATAGTATATGTACTTCAATCATGAAAACCAAAAAGTATTGGAGTGACCACAAGTTTCTTATAATCATCCGCATGATAATATCAAGCAACCATATGATAGATTTGGATTTTTGAAAAGTACTAAATAAATCGTATAGAATTCAAGAAACCACATGATTAGTTGAAGTGACTGTATGCTCAATGGATTGATTGAATGACCTATAAGGGTTTTTACCACATAATTTTCATTAATTGTTGGAGTGAAATTGGAAAATATGACATGTCACACTTTAAGTGACCATGTCTAAAGTGGGATTATATTTTAATAATATACATTCTAAAAACTTTCTATATAGAATTAAATTATGATTCAAAATCATTTAGTTCTCTTTTATTTCACATATACTAGTAGGTTCACAATTACAGTTTTACAACAAATATTTTTGGTGTAAGACTTTCCTTTTAAAACAAACTAATGTTAGAGGATCTGTGTGGATTTTTTTGTGAGTGGAAAATGTAGAACAATTATCTGTTTCAATGATATATGATACTTTAATTTCATTCTAACTGTATAGAAATATCTATAAACTCTTTAAAGACTTTTAAATTCATCTCAAAACCGAAGGAATACATCGAAAAGAGAATAACTATCTGCAGAACAACCAAAACATTGATCTTTTTCTACATAAAACTTTAATTTCTCTCTCTCTATTTTTATTACATTTGAGTTGAGATATTTTTTTAAAATATATTAAAGAACATAATACTATAGATCATATAATAGTATTAAAATACTATTTCTTTATAAACTTCTTATTTATACACCCATGATAATAATGGAAGAGGCTTGGTGATAATTATGTATATCCCTGTGTGCTATTTTACTCTATATACCTGATATTGGTTGTGGAATTATTTATTTTTTAATAAATATTCTTGGTATTAGGTGAATTTTATGTGGATAAGATTAGGCCTCTTCTTATAAAGAAACCTCTTGTATTTATTTATGTTGTGTTCTTTAATTTTTTCTTACTCTATTTCTAAAACAATTTTTATAACGTATTTTTTAAAACTGCACTTTAATAGCTAGATTTTACATGTGATATATTTACTATTTAGTGGAAGAAAAATGAAAACATCCCAACCTATTATCCCATAGTCGATGATTACTTTATAACATTAGTTCTAGATAAATGTGATCGTATCCCAAATGACTGAATAGTTTGGTATTATTGGAAAACTAAGTACATACTTGAAATTCAAATTACATTTGAAAACATAAAATAAAATATAGGATTTTATTTTATAAAACCATCACACCCTTTATAGTTTTTCTATATTTCAATAATAATACACTTCCTAGCATCATGGGGAAAGGAAGCATAATAAAGGGGTGATCTCTAATGCTCAGTAAGGGTATTCATAAAATGAAAGATACCATGAAAAAATAACACATAATCAATATGACAAGGTAAATTATGGAAACACATTCCATTTAATCAATAACTTGAACATTAAGAATAATATAGTAGGAATAACTAATGATCAAAGTAATTCCATATAAATAGTCACATAATATTAAAAATTATTCGTGGATTTTCTAACTAATATAATAATCACATGGACATAAATAACTATTCTCATAATAAGGGGATGGTTAATGTTGAATATCATAAACATACCATCAAGGAATCTTTCTAAGACATCTTACAAAAATCGGTAAGGTATTAGCTAAAAATAAAATCTAGTTTGTCTCATGAGACCTACCAATGCATTGAGGGGATATAATAGGCCCCTACCATCACTTACAAAGTATAATATATTCCTCATTTGAAAGGTAAGAAACATAATCAGTATAAACACTCATATTGAAAAACTAACATATGAAATGTTAGTAATTTCCCCAATTAATAATCATAATTAACATAAAAATTCATAGTAGAAAAATTTTATATGAATGTTAATATTTTCCCTAGTCAATAAATATAATTATGAATGGTATCAAAATAGTACATCGCAGTCAAACTGATCATGATCCATCCAGATAAAAAATAATTATGGTATCTTTACAATATATTCCTAATGGAGAATAAGGTAAAATAAAAGTTGTTGTAATTGATGAATTGCAAAACCATAAAAATTATATTAAATAAATTCTTGAGGGAAATATCTTTTACACTTTTAAAATCACTTTCAAAACTTAAAAATTTCCAGAATAATAGGGAAAATATTTTCTATAAAAAAACTTGATCATTCTTTCCTCCATGGCCTCCACCACTCAATATCTTAGTGAAATCCATTATTATCTTATTTAACGAGTATGAGAGTTGGTTAAGGTATATGTTAGTAATCATATATCATGGTAATAGATAAATAATAATCATGATATATTTTACTCTTATCATAATCCCATTTTATTGATCATAATTATCACATTGTTCATCATATTAAATGTTAACATGATTCTTTCAGGTTCCTACCATTGACTAAAAGCAAAAAGAATAGTGTGAATAATAATAATCATAGTGGAAAACCATATAATTAGTTATATGATGTATAAATCCTGATTTTTTTTTCAATCTAAGAAACCTTAGTTTTAACCTAGGTCACTCATGGTCATTATCTTTTCAAATCCATCATGACATTTTATAAATACAATGTGAATTAACCCATGTATATCCCTCAAGAGTTTCAAACTTTATGTGAAGTAAGACCCATTTTCATGCACCGGGTGATGATCAAGTCAAATCTAAAAGCACCCTTTTTGGATTAATTATCCCTATATACAATTTTCTTAGATCCAAATCCACTTTTAGTATCTATAAAAGGATGCATTTCTAATAAATCTATAAAATATATAACTTAATAAATATCTAGGTTGTTATCATATACTTAGAATTTTCCTTAAATACATTCAAAGGGTTATGTTATCTAATATACATTTTCCTAATTCTAGTTATTAAGGTTTCTACTAAACTTTCTCTGATACCAACTACAAATACCCCAACCCTCATATCCTATAGCCAGTGGTTACATTATTACATTGGTTCTATATATAAATGATCACATCCTAAAGGACCAAATAGTTTAGTACCATTGTAAAAATAGATACATAAATTAAATTTATATTAAATTTGAAAACTTAAAATACAACATAGAATTTTCTTTGAGAACATCATTATTCCCTTTATCATATCCATTCATATCAATAATAATATACTTCGAGGAATCCTAGAGAAAGGAAACATAAGAAAGGGATGATCTCTAATTATCAGTAAGGGTATGCTTATAATGGAAGCTATCATGAAAAATAATACATAATCAATATGGAAAGTTAAATAACTGAAACACATTCCGTTTAATAAAAAACATGAACATGAAGAATAATATGGAAAGAATAATTAATGATCAAAATAATTCCATATAAATAGACATATAACCTTGAAACTTATCCATGGATATTATAACTTATTGAATAATTAAATGAACATCAATAAATAATCTCATAATGATGAAATGCATAATGAATAACATCATAAACATACCATTAATGCCTCATGCAAATACATCTTACATAAATGGGTAAGGTCTCAGCCAAATACCTAATATAGTTTTCCCATGAGCCCTACTAATGAATTGAAGAGATATATAGGGACCTTAATATCACTAACTAAGTACATTTTCAAAATAATTCAATGAATACAGACATATATAAATGGGAGGTTCCCGATCTGTAAGAAGAGACGAGGTCAGTTTCATTTATAATAAACACTTTAGATAAAATATGAGTCAAGGGGAAAATGAAATTCTTAGGGGACATGTAAAACCCATGAATATCCAAATAAAATTATGATGTGTTTTAAAAAGAATAAAAATTCCCTAGATGTATATCTTTTAAAAAAATCTTAATTTTAAAGTAATATTGGTAACGAAATCCTTACAGTTTGAGTAACATTTTAATCAAACACCCCTTTCAAATTTGGTATCTTTTGAATAAAAATCCTTTTAAAATAAAATATTATATGGTTCTTAAAAACCTTATAAATATGGTGAAATGCATTCATTATATATTAGATAAAATATTCCAAACAAAACATGGTGTATACTAGGAAATATTTCTCAAGCGGTGAAAATTTGAGACAAGAATCCCTTATCTTGTTTTCCTGCTTAGTCGAATGCGATATAACCTCATATATAACAAAAATAACTCTATTAATAAATTATATAAGATCCTTATTCACAACTATAATCTTTTTTAAACGTTATTTATAATTATTCTATACATTTATTTTAGTTAGTTATTATTTATTTTCAATATTGGGTGTGAGTAATCTTGATTTATTTGAAATAGTTTCATACAAGTGATTTTTTTTAGAGAATGGGGGAAGAGACCCAAAAATATATAAAATCGAATCCTATTTTCAAGAATGGGAATAAAGGAAACCCATTATAGACACAATGAAAAAAAAATCCAGATGAAAAAACCTAAAGGGGTGAAAGAAAACCAAAGTGATCAATGGGGAGATAAAGTCAAAGGGAAAGAAGAGAGTTTCATCGCCCCCTAAAAGAAATTGCAACAGTGATATTTTCAAAGAGAAAGTGTTTCTCCTCTACCAAAAAGTTTCACCGTTATGGTAGCACAAATATGTAGATAATTCCTCCCATAAACATAAATATTAAGAGGGAGTACCATACGATATATTCCATCACATCTATCTCTTATGCGAGCTTCCCACCCAACAATGCTTGTGAAAAAATCACAGCAAGTCAACTTTGATTTTCATACAAGTGATGTTTTTATTCATTATTATAAAAAATTTAATCATTAATAGATCATAAAAGTTTATGTAATTTATTATTTATAATTTTTTTATAATGTTATAATTTCATTCTATGGGAGTTTTGATTATGATCCTTAATGATGAATTCAACGATGAGCATGTTCCAATGATTCTTAGCGAATAAAGAGTGTTTCTTAAATAATGAGTTAAATTTTTATATTACCCATAAAAAACAATAAATAATTAATATTTACTTATTTATATCATATATTATAAGTAATTAAATTCCCACAGTCATCCATGATATAAATTTATACCATTGTTCAACTAGGTGGTTAAACCAACCCAAATAAGAATATAACGTAAATAATGGATGATTATGAATTGATTTAGATTTAATATCATTATACGAGAAGAATAATGATCTTATTTAGTGTTTATTAGTGTGATATATCATAATTTTAAAAAATTATAATAATAAGATAACATATATGAAGTTATTACATAGTATGCAAAAATTATTTTTTTTCTCTTTGCATGCTCTTTTAGATGATTGAATTTACAATGATTGTTTATTGATCATGTTGTTAAAATTTTGTCCAATTAGACTTAACAAAACCTTAATAATTTCATAAATATAATATTTATCCCTTAAATCTAATAATATAACCATCCATGAAAGGTGACAATGAAAAAAATAATACACCATTCCTTGGTGGCTGTAGTATGTATATACTCATAGATTATGTTTTGATTTACCATAGAATGGGGAAAAAGAGTAATATGGTTTATCATTTCAGAATGTAAAATATTTTATAAATATCATACTTATTCATTACATTAATATTTAGTAAAATACATGTAAGGTGTTTGAGGAAAACTAAACATGATGCTTTGTGGAGGCTATAGTCCATATACATGCATGACTGTCATTTTTGTTCTCATTAAGAGAAAATGGGAAAGGTAGTTAACAATTATTCCATTAGAATAATAAAATTAAGTGTAAAAAAATATTTTCATTATATAGTATTGATAAAAATATATTTGGAAAAATAAGATAAAAAATAAAAGAAATTATGGAAAATTACTACTTATGCTGAGGACTTGATCTTTCCCTTGGAGGAATCCTTAGAAGAGGAAGGGATTAGGATAATATCTTGAGAAAAGAATCTAAATATATTGAAATATGATGATAAGTTAAGTAAATATGGTATATTTAAAAGTGTGAATTGAATTTTTAGAGTGGCCTTGAAGGGGTGGTGAGAGAACCCTTTTATAAGTAGTGAGAATGACATTTTTGTAAATATTTCACCTTAATATAAAGAGACCACATGTCTCAAATGTTAAAAATACTCCAAAATGTAAAATAATTGAGCAGGTGTCATAAACCATCCTGGGTACCCTGGTAACCTGATAAATGGACCGATAATAACATGTCCCAAAGAGAATTCCAGATCCCCACAGGTTGGTGACTAGCACCTGGAATCATACAAAATGAAATTAGGAATGATTTTGATAAAAACATTATATAAGAAGATAAAAAATTCCATATTCATACAAAAGAAAACTCCATTAGGAGTAGCGTACTTGAAGTCAAATAGGTAAAAAACAAAAATTACTACAATAAAGTACTAGAAAATAGGATAAAAACCTAAGTCCTAATAGACACAACTCTCCAAACCCCAAGTATCAACAACTACTACCACCAAGTGGTGCCTTACCCCTACTCGAACTTGGAAGAAGTTAATCTAAAAAATATAAAGGCATAGGTAGGGTGTGAGATAAAATACCAATAGGGTATCACCAAGGATTCCATAATAAGATACCAAATTTTAATTAAAAAATTAAAGATTTTAAGTTTAAATAAATAGGTATGGAAGTTTAGATTAAAAAAAAAAATCCATGCTTTACATATCAAATGATGGAAATACTTTAAATAAATGGATTCAGAAACAATTTATATAAAACAGTTTATATAAATTCATTAGGCATGTAAAATAGTTTATGAACATTAGCACACATTTATATCTCATATATAAATAGGAAAGAAATATGGTCATATGCCAAAAGGTATGATAGTTCTAGGATATGGTATCCTCACACACTCAAAGGTGATCATGACAATATGTGTACACACATCCCTATGCCACTGGATAAAGGTGACTCATCACCATACCATCGAGGATATGACCTGCTACACTATGTTTTTTTCTATTTTAAAGTATCAAAAGAGTGTTATCTCAATAACTTACTAAATGCCTAGGATTTCATGTTTTATAGTATAATAAATAGTGGGAAATTTATTTTAAAAACGTTCAAAATAAAATTCACCCCATTCCCCTATTCCAAAATTTCCAATTTTCTATTTAAAATCCGAAATCCAAGTTTTTAATAAAAACATGGATTTTTTCTAAGATAAAACCATTTCAATATTTTTTCCCAAATACTAATTTGAAATCAATTTCAAAAAATTAATTTTGTAATTTAATTTCTATAATTTAAATTTCACTATTTTCCATCAATTTCTCAAACACACCCCAATTCAACGGAATTGGGGTTTTTCCCAATTTCATGATAGAAATTCAATTTCATATTAAAATACTCCAATTAAATGGAATTGGATTTTTAATAATATAATTGAAATAAGTTTCAAGTAATTGAATTTAAATCAAACAATTGAATTTAAATCAAGAAATTTAGGGTTAATCAAATTTACCCATCATAACGGAACCACTTAACTTTTTCCCAGAAACACAAATCCCACAATGGAACCCAATGAAAACAATGAAGGTGGAAAAGATATAGTAATTCAACCTAGAAACACAATTCAACAACATGGATATTATATCCTTAAATCCCAATATGATCTATCAAAATCTAAGAAGGGAAAGAGGAAGAGATGAAGAGATAGGGAGAACACTTACCCGGTGGGTCACACCACAACCCCAACAATGATCAATTGCTAAAATAAACAAACCAGAAGGGTTTGAGGGTTCCAAAATCAAATGGGAATGGAACTTAGGTCAATATTAAGGAAATATGGAGAGAAGGAAATATAATTTTTAGTTGAGTTTCTTGTTTAAAAACAACACTCAGGACTTTATATGACATGTAACCCAATTACACATCATGTAATTGAAAAATCCCAAAATCACTAAAAACCCCATAACCATTTGTTAAAAAATTATCTATTATTATTTTATAAGATACATGTTATGTAACCACATTAAACATAATGTAAATCCCTAGGAGGCTGCAGAACGAGCAGGTTTTAGGATGAGAATCCAACAAATCTTTGACTTCACCATTATAGGTATCCTCCCAATTCCTCCTCGAATATACCTAGAGAATAAAAAAGGAAAAACATGAAATGGTTTGAGACATAACTAAGATAAAGGTAACATGATGTTACAACCTCCCCACCATAAAAAATTTATGTCCCCAGAAATCTTGTCAAGAAGCTTCCATATCAAAAAAATCAGCCCACTGCTCTCTCATCAATGCCTCACACTCACATGTCTCATGAGAATATAAACTATCCTACCATAACACTCTAACCAAAGCTATAAAACTCCAAAAAAGTTAGTTGGTTTCATAATTTACTATCCCAACTGTCCATTCAGTCACAAATAAATGAGGTTCAATCTTAAGATCACTCTAGCTCAAAACATGAGATGGATCAGATAGATACTTTCATAGATGAGATATATGGAACACGTTATGTATCAACATAATCTATAGTGAAAGTGATAAATGGTAAGAAAATGTCCCCACATTCTCAATAACCTCAAAAGGTCCCAAAAAATAAGGAGCAAGTTTCCCTTGCCTCCCAATCCATCGATGAACCAATTGAGGTGAAACTTTCAAGAACACTTCTCCACCAACTAAAAATTTCAATGGTCTGTGATGATGATCAACATAAGATTTATACCATCTCTATGATATCAATATAATATGATGAATAAACTAAATATTTTTTTGTCTCTTGAACCGATCTTTGTCCAACCAAGTAACTTCCACCGATCTCAAACCAATACAACAGAGACCTGCAAGGTTGACCATACAAGGCCTCAAAATAATCCATTATAATTGTAGACTGGTAACTATTGTTATAAGAAAACTCAACCAATCTTATATGGTCATACCAAGCTCCACTAAATTTTAGAACACAGGTGCAGAGCATGTCCTCAAGAATTTTTATAGCTCTTTTTTTCTTGCCATCCGATGGCAGATGGTATTTCATGCTCAAACTAACTTAAGATTCCATTGCCTCTTGAAGGCCTATCTAAAATAAAGAAGTGAACTGAGGATCCCTATAAAAGACTATAGAAGATGGTACTCCATGATAATGAACAATCTATTTCACATATATATTTCCCAACTCCTCAAATTCAGCTGTATCAATAATAGGTAAAAAGTGACCTTATTTGGTCAACCTATTGATAAAAACCCATATCACATTATTCTTTATCTAAGTACATGAAAACTCAACCAAAATTTCCATATATATCTCATCCCACTTCCATGTTGGAATCAGAATTGTCCGAAGAAAACCCGAAGGATTTTGGTGCTCGACCCTAACATGTTGGAACGTATAACAATGAGATAAAATTTAACAATACCCCATATTATAATTAGCCACTAGAATCTATGACACATGTCATAGAAAATATTCATAGTTCATAGGTTCACTAACCATTTGAAGTTATGGAAACCCCCATCACATCTTTCCTTAATGATAACGACACAACAAAGAGATTTTGGTAGCATAGAATTACCTTGGTGGAGAATGTGCAGTCAACCATAGGCTCCCCACCATAAAGAGATTATTTATTGCTATGGAACTCATCATCAAAATTTTATTCCTAAAGAATATTCTTGATAAGGTAAGATTTTAGATGAAAACTGGATAAAGAAACCTAGACCCCTGATTTTTGAACTTTAATATGCAAATGTACAAAGAGAGCAATCAAGTTCCACTCTTCTAAAGATTCTTTCATGGACTGGGTCAGATGTTTTTTACTTAAATCATTTGTGATGACATTCACTTTCCCCGGGGTATATGTGATGTCAAAGTTGAAATATTTTAGGTATTCCACCCAATGCCTCTAGAAGTGATTCAAATATTTTTGAGAGAAGATAAACTCAAGCTCTTTTGGTCTGAAAACATGGTAAACCTTTCTCTATAAAGGCAATGACACCAAATCCTAAGTGTGTGCATCACAAATGCAAGTTCAATTTCATGGGTTGTATAATTTTTCTCATGTGACCTAAGATGATGTGATTAATAAGGAACTACATGATCACCTTGAATAATAACACAACCCAAACCTGAACACGATGCATAAAAAAGACCACATATCCCTTCCTAGGATCTGGGAGAGTAAACACCAACATAGTAGTAAAAAGGAATTTCAATTTAATAAAAGAATTTTGAAATCATTCATCCCAAGAAAAATTTACTCCATTACGAGTTATAGTAGTTATCATAGAATCCAAATTTGGGATGTCCTTAATGAACCAGACCCATCTAGAACCAAGAATATCTAGATCTAAAAAACATTTCATGGTTTTTCCCATGTCATAACAACCTTTAACTTTTCATGATAAACTGAAATACCATGTTCTGACACCATGTTTTTCCAATAATTTCACTTCTTGAATCCAAAAATAACATTTCAGAATCTAGAAATAAATTTGATGATTTATCAACAATTCAAAGAATTCTCTCAGATAAAACACTTGATCCTCCTCATACTTTGAGTATATGAGGATGTCATCCAAAATAACTACCATGAATGTATCAAGATACTCAGGGAAAATCCTATTTATTAGAGACATAAAGACTTCGTGAGAATTTTTTAGACTGAAAGGCATGATAAGGTACTCATAGTGGCCTGAACTACTCCAAAAGGTAGTTTTTTGAATGTCATATTATTTTATTCTTAACTGATGGTAACCATACCTGAGAACCAATTTCCCCTTTAAACTGATTAAACAGATCATAAATATGTTTAAATATATACTTGTTCTTTATCATGACTATATTGAGTTTTTGGTAATCAATGCAAAGGAAAAGTGAACCATTAACATTCTTATCAAAGAGAACTGGTACCACCCAAGGTGACACACTCGGGTGTATAAAGCTCTAAAAGATCATCCAAATAAATCTTCAACTCTTTCATTTCAGATGGTTCCATGTATTAAGGATTTGACACAGGTTGAGTACATGGTAATAGATCGATAGAAAAATATACCTACCTTTTCGGTGACAGCCCAGATAAGTTAGAAGGAAACACTTCGGGAAACTCAAAGACAATTAGAGGGAGATCATAGCTAAAATATTATCGCTCCAGATCAAAGGAAAACACAAATATTACTTTCCCCAACTTCGAATAAGAAGGTCCAGATCTACTCGACCTTGGGTACCATTCTCCTAGAAAGACACAACACACACCATCAGGTGTAGTAAAGGATACCCATAGAAGATAATAATCAATATAGGCTTTATTGGTAATGATCCAATCCACTCCAAATATAACATCAAGAGGTTTTATGCCAAGAACTAGAAAACACCAAGAAAGATCAACATTTGATAAAGAGAAAGAATAAGAAAGAATGTGGAGTCCCTACTCTCTCTTAGTTCTAAAGGGTGTAGTAATATCCATCACGTAAGACAAAATATCCGTAGAAAGATTTAACATATTAACAATACAAGTTGAAACAAATGAATGAGATGCACTAGTATCAAATAAAGTAGTCACTAATGAATAATCTATAGTTATGGTACCTATCACAGTCACTGGTACCGTATCCTCTTCCTTAGGAGACTCTTACACTGTGTGAAGAAGCTTCATTCTAGATGCTTGTGGTAGGAATCCCTTTGTACATGAAGAATATGATTTCCTCGCAGTTTTGTTAGGATATAATGACCCTGTTTTAATACATGGATTGGAATGAACATGAAATAACTTATGTAAGTGACTGAAGCATCTACATGAGCCACATATCTTGGATGCCTCAGTGAAAAAACTCTTTGAGTGCATAGGCTTTACACACTGTTAGAAAACTAAAAGGTCTATTCTATAAACCGTAGGAGGTTTATAGAAACACTGCTTTCAGGAGACACCATGAGAATCATCACACTTCCTCTTAACCTTAGAGGAAAATAAAATGACATTGGGAGGAAAAGAAACTCCCATCAACCCTGACTAGCCAGACAGGTCCATTTCAACCATAAACACTCTATCTATCACATAATCATAAGAGGTAAGCTTCAAAAATAAAACCTAAGAATGAATATCTATTTGAAGTCCCAAATTGAATTTTTGACTATTCATCTTCTCATTTTATACTACCTCAGGTGTAAACTACACTATCTCAACAAAATAGTTCACATACTCTGACATAGTTCTGTCAGCCTACTTAAGTTTTAAGAACTATAAATCCTTGACTAATAGTATCAACTATGGATATAACTGGTCGGTGAAAAGAGCCTTTAAGTATTTCCGCTATAATTCTTCATGCTTCTTATTTGTCACCATCATGTCCCACCATCTCCTTCTTGGTCCCTCCAACACGAAGGTGGAACCTTCCCCTATATTTCATCATGTGTTTCCAATAACTTAAACAAATGTTCAATTATGCTCAACCATTCCTCATCCTCTTGAGGATGATTAAATCTTTTGAAAGTTGGTGGATTATGGAAAATATACTCATGAGAATGATCCAAAATAACATTCCAATGAGGTTCCAGAACTAGATATTGAATGGGAAAGGGTGGTGGTGCCTATCCCAAATCTTGGATAGTATGCACAATCACCTCAGCTAGACTAAGGTCCATGGGGGGATTTTCTCATTGTAGTTCATCAGTAGCTTCCTCATGGATCTGATTCACATGTCTTCTTGGAGGCATGATGCTACACTACATAATTAGACAATACTGAAGACATCAAATTTACACTCAAACTGAGAAACAAAGGAAATTAATCTCAATAGATAGATAAAAAAGATTTTTATTTCAATATTTCCAAAATAAAAAGCAGGGAAAATACTAAAACTAAACCTCAAGATGTATTTCCCAAACCACCCATAGTGACTTAATATTCATTATGATGAGAGATGTCCTGACACTCAGTCATAACTACCTCCTAAGTCCCAATATAAATACCTAATTTCATACGGAAATCAAGAAAATAATCTCAACCTAGAGCTATGATGTCACTTTTCACGAACCAACCTGAGTACCCTGGTAACCCGATAAATGGACTGGTCCTGACATGGCCTAAAGGGCATTACCGATCTCCACGGGTTGGTGACTAGTACCTAGAATCTTACAAAATGAAAGTATTATTTTTTTCCAAAAACATGGAAAAATAAAATAAACAATTCAGTATGCATAAAAAATAAAACTATATTGGGAGTAGTGTACCAGAAGTCAAACAGTTAAAAAACCCAAAAGTAATACTACAAAGTACTAGAAAATAGGATAAAAACTCAAGTCCCAATAGATGTAACTCTCCAAGCCCCAAGGATCAACAAAAACTACCACCAAGTGGTGCCTTACCCCTACTCAAACCTAGAAGAAGATAATCTAAAAACACTCGAAGGCACATATTGGATGTGAGATAAAATCCCAGTAGGGTCTCATTAAGGATTCCATAATAAGATGCCAACATTTAATAACTAATTAATTATTTTAAGTTTAAATAAATAGATATGGAAGTCCATAGCATAATTAAAATAATTCATGATTTTCATTTAAAATGATGTAAATAATTTAAATAATTAGATTCACATATAATTTATATAAAATAGTTTATATAAATTAATTAAGAATTTAAAAGAGTTTACAAACATTGGCACACATTTATATCTCATATATAAACAAGCAAGCAATATGGCCATCTACTAAAATGTATGAAAATTATAGGCTATGGGATCCTCAAACAATCGAAGGTGATCATGAAAATATGTGTATATACACTTCCCTTTTCCACTGGGAAAATGTGACTCATCACCATCCCATCGGGGATGTGACCTGCTTCACTATGTTTTGTTTTGGTTGTAAAGCATCAAAAAAGAGATATCCTAATAAATCAGTAACTAACTAGGCTTGCTTATGCTCTATTATAATCAATGATGGGAAATTTATTTTAAAAATATTCAAAATACAATTCATCTCATTACCCCATTCCAAAAGTGACAATTTTCCATTTAAAAACCAAAACATAGGTTTTTAATCAAAACATGCATTTTTTCAAGATAAAACCCCTAGGTTTTTTATCAAAACCATTTTAATCAATTTTTCTCAAATACTAATTTGAAATAAATTTCAACAAATAAATTTCATAATTTAAATTAAATAATTTAAATTCCATAATTTTCCATCAATTTCTCAAACACACCTTAATTCAATGGAATTGGGGGATTTTCTCAATTTTATGCCAGAAATTCAATTTCACATTCAAATACCCCAATTCAATGGAATTATAAGGCCCAAAACTTAAACATTTTTTAATCTTGAGTTATTTGAAGAATACACATTGAGGATCTTTTCAGGTTTAGAGTTTTAGAGAATTAGATCATAAAACATGCATTATATTCCACATTTAAACAAAGTGGTTACATAAAAGATAGTACTCATTTTTCCCATCAACAGAAACATATTTAAAATAAAACATAGATTATTTCTTGAAACTTCCTTGACACTATCATCATATCACGTACCTTTCCCTTGACCTGTGAAAAACATTTCAAAAACTTGGGATGAGCATAAAAATCTCAGTAAGGGATATAAAAATATGGAAAGGAAACATGAGTACATGTATACATAAGAATCAATGAAATAATACTTTACTCATAAAACATGAGAACTTTAACACACCTCATCAAATCATTAATAAATCATAGAAATCATAAGACATAAAGGTAACTTGAGGCATTCATAACATTCTTACATAGGGAGTAACCCTCTTGGTTATGTTTGGAATACCCATCACAGTATATTCCCTAAATATCTTCGGAGAAACCTTAATGTTTAACTCCTTCGCGTTACCCAATGCATTAGAGAGCTATATCGGGATCACCTTCCCTTAGTTTATCACGAAACCACCCGTCTTCATAATAATTCCCAAGAACCAGAAAATAATTGTATCCCATAAAACATGCATAAAGGAAGCATAACATTTTCACATTTCAATCACAAGATATCAATACAAAACATTGATATAATAAAAACATTATGAAAACTATTTTTAATACCAAAATAAAAGAAAATTAAAACATGGTATTTATTTTTCATTTTTTAAAAAAATTTATGGCTTGTAGAGGAAGCCGAAACGCAAATAATGGTCACAGCGGTGGAGAAGTCATTGTCGCCACATACGTACGACAAAAAAACATTCCTTTCATCATTTAGTAAAACACTTCGTATAAAAAATATTCCTTTTGAATAAACTTAAAAGTCAAAGGGGTTTATACACCGTATAAAATAAGGTTGTGTATAAATCAAAATATGCCTCAATGAAAGGAGATTGAGACGAAGTCCCTTACCTCGGGTCCGACTTGACTCGGTCGTTCTTTAACCTCATGAATAATAAAATTGAGTTAATTTATAATTTCTTAAGAACCTTTTTCAAGTTCATTATTCCTTTTATATAACTTATTACCATGTTATGAACACTATGTAATTTTTTAAGTTAATAATGGTTGTTTTGGTGATCATTGGTACTTGAGTAAAAAATAAACTCTTTATAATTACAAGTTGTTCATGGGGTAAAATATCCATTATATCCAGAACTATATTCATGATTTAGATATCATATATATCATATATATACAGTATATACATGCATTTATAATATTACATAACATTTAGAGGTAAGAAATGAAATGCACCGTTCATGGAGACGGTAAGCCGTACGTACGCATGAACGCTACTTCCATTTCTATTTCATATTTAATGGAATTAAAAAATAATGATACATAATAGTATTATAATTACAGTATGTTATAATATATAATATCATTAAATATATCCTTTATACATACCACATATGGTATTAACGAATCAAATCACTTTGAGGGGGCGGTAGTCCACACTTCCTAAAATGAAGATATCGCGTTTACCCATAATGGAAACCATAAAGGTATGAAATAAATGAAAAATACAGAAGCTTAAGGAAAACATAAACATATTATATATCATATATAAATATAGTGACATCTTAATGGCCACCTTTGAAGGTGTTAGAAGAATATTGAACAATCATCGTTTCGTGAGGCAGAAATTCGCCATCCATGGAAACAGTATGCTCTTTAACCATTAGATGTAGGTGTGTGTAAGTGTATCTAAAATAATTCTTATAAAAACCTCCTAGTATATGGAAGATACTGGTGTTGTTACAAAATAAATGAATAAAAAGAGTTTAGGGGTTTGGAGAAGAAAAATAACACAAAAGAGCATTAGAGAAGACTTTACCTTTGAATCGGGTAACTCCTCTTGGTTTGAACCAAAAGGGTTTCTTAAAGAGATTTATGCATAAGGTAAGGCTTATAGGATGAAGAGAGGGATGTGGAGAGAAAAAATGTGCAGATATTGGATGAGCCAAAGGCTTGAGAGGTGTGGGTAAGGAGGTATAGGTGAGGGCCTTTTATAAGAGGAGAGGAGGGGAACTCTTGGAAAAGTTTAAAATGTTACTTTATTTTCAAATGAGTTTCGGATTTTAAAGGTCCCACATTGATTTATTTCGCGGATAAGGTGATAAGGGTTCTAACTCCACCCATAAAATAGGTTTTTGACATGTTTAGCTCTTAGATTTTACATTATCTTTTCATTTTATTTAAATCGTTAAATAATGAGGTAATCACTGCATCATCATGATCTCATATATAATTTAATTTATTTAATGTCTAAAAATTATAAAAAAAATAATATGATGTATGAAATATTTGTATCTTTACAATGACTATTTATAGTCCAAGAGATAATTTATGTAGATAAAAATTAAAAATGTTTTACTCAGGTGATACATTCTTTGTTATATTTACTTTCTTTAAAAAAAAGAAGATAAAAAGTCATTATCACACAAAAGTGATTCCATGGGGTCCCCAAGTTTGGCACAAGGAATCCCTTGGTCGTCCATGACACAACTAGTAGTATTAGGACACATATTGGTTTCATTTTTTATTATTATTATATTATTTTATTATCCTTAACTACCCGATTACTAATTAATCAAGATAATTAACGATAATTACCGTCATTACTATTCACAAAGTCCAAAAACAAAAGAGTATTAATTACATAATTTGGACCTTATGATTCCAAATATGGAATACATTTTACCAAATTCCAAACACAAAAACTTCAATAATTAATTTAAAAATAATTCCCATTGTCAAAACAAATAGCGGGTTTTTTTAAACAATATCTATGAAAAGTTTGGCACTTGTTTATGCCCAATTCCAAAGTGAAATTAATTATAATGAACACCATTGTATTAAATTGTAAAAATATATTCTAATTACACTTTAAAACCAATTAAAAAGATAATCTAACCATATAATTAAATTATATGAAAAAGGAGTTTTGATGTAAAATGCAGTATTTTTAACTATTCATTAAAAAATGAACATTGTCAGAAAAATACCAAAAATTAACCCAAGGTAAATTTAAATGTCTCAATCATAAAGAATAAGTTTATTTTGACAAATATAGATTATAAAAGTGTCAAAAGTTTGATTTAAAAATGGTTTTCCATCAAAAGGCAGTAAAACAATCTTTTAAAAATATTAGTGTATTCCATGCTTAAGATTGGATTTATTCTCATTTTGAGCATATAAAACACTATATAATTCATAAATAGACATAGATAAGAATATATATTATTAATTACTTATTTGGGATGTTACATACTTCCCCCCTTTAGAAAATTGTGTCCCCGCAATTTATTTACTTATCGAATAAGTGGGGGTATTTATCCCTCATTGCATTTTCAGATTCCCATGTTGCCTCTTCACTCATGTGGTTCTTACACAAAACTTTTACTTGATGAATCACCTTATTCCGCAACACTTTCTCCCTGTGGTCAAGAATATGTACCGTTTGTTCCTCATAAGATATATTCTCTTCCATCTGAACCACCTCTGGACTCAAAACATGAGATGGATCTGGCATGTACTTCCTTAACATTGAAACATGAAAAACATTGTGTACCTGAGATAAACTCGGAGGTAAAGACAATCGGTATGAAACTGATCCAACTCTCTCCAGAATTTCATATGGTCCAATGAACCTTGCACTCAGCTTTCCTTTCTTACCAAATCACATCACACTTTTCCATGGTGAAACATTGAGAAAAACATGATCACCTACCTCAAAAGAGAGATCCTTCCTCCTATTCTCCGCATAACTCTTCTACCTGCTCTGATCTGTTCTCATGTGTTTATGTATCAGATGAACTTTTCCTACCAACTCTTCTACCAATTTTGGTCCCATCAACTTCATTTCACCCACTTCATCCCAAAAAGCTGGAGTTCGACATCGCTTCCCATATAATGCCTCAAATGGTGCAATCTGCATACTGGAATGAAAACTGCCATTATAAGAAAACTCAACCAAAGAAAGATTTTGGTCCCAACTTTCCTGATAATCCATCGAACAAGAACGTAACATATCCTCCAAAGTCTGAATTGTTTGTTCTGACTGCCCATATGATTTAGGATGAAAAGTTGTACTAAAATTTAATCTAGTACCCAACAACTTCTGAAGGCCTTTCCAAAAGTTAGAAGTGAATCTGGGATCACGGTCAGATACAATAGAGAGAGGAACTCTATGTAACATGACTATATCTTTAAGATACAAATGGGAAAGTTGATCTAGGGAAAATGTATCTCGTATAGCAAGGAAATGAGTAGATTTAGTCAAGCGATCAACAATAATCCAGATTGCATTATTACCTCGAGGTGTCTTCGGAAATCCCACAACGAAGTCCATGGATATATTTTCCAATTTCCACTCCGGCACTTGTAAAGGCTAAAGAATCCCTTTCGGTAACTACTGCTCTGCTTTAACTTGTTGACAATTCAAACACTTCACAACAAAATAAGCAATATCTCTTTTCATTCTATCCCACCAGTAATACTCCCGAATATCTCTATACATCTTAGTACTGCCTAGATGAACTGAAAACAGAGAACTATGAGCTTCACATAATAACTCTCTCTTCAACTGTGAATCACACGGCACACACAATATCTTCCCAAATCTCAAAAAAAATCATTATCAATGTTTAATTCAGACAACATACCCTTCTGAACCAGCTCTACCTTTTTCTGCAACTCACTGTCTTTCTTCTGTGCTTTCTTAATTCTTTCTGATAGAGAAGATTTCACTGATACCTTAAACAAAACAGAAGTAAATCCTACACCAACAACTTCTATGACAAAGATCATCAAATTCTTAACCAAAGGATCACGTTATAAACACAACATTGTTAATGAAGCATTACTTTTTCGACTCAAAGCATCTGCCACTTTATTTTCTTTTCCCGGATGATAATGAATTGTACAATCATAATCCTTGATTAATTTTAGCCATCTCCTCAGTCTCATGTTCAATTCTTTCTGAGTGAATATATACTTTAAACTTTTGTGATCAGTATATATTTCACACTTTACTCCATACAAATGATGCCTCCAAATTTTTAAAGCGAAAACAACAACAGCTAATTCCAAATCATGTGTAGGGTAATTTACCTCATGAGTTTTCAATTGACATGAAGCATAAGAAATTACCTGATAATTATGCATTAGGACGCAACCAAGTCCTTTCAATGAAGCGTCACTGTAGATAACAAACTCCCCATTCCTGGAAGGTAGTGCCAAAACTGGATCATTCACCAATCTTCTTTTCAATTCATGAAAACAATAATCACATTCTTTTGTCCAGATAAACTTAACACCCTTCCGAGTTAGCTTTGTCATTGGACTAGATAACCGTGAAAAATTTCTAACAAACCTTCAGTAATAGCCTTCTAAACCAAGGAAGCTACGAATCTCAGTTACATTTGTGGGTCTTGGCCATTCTTCATAAACCTTTGTTTTTGTAGGATAAACAGTTATCACATCTTTAGAAACAATGTGACCAAGGAAAGAAATTTGTTGCAACCAAAACTCACACTTTCTGAATTTCCCATACAATTTATTTTCTTTTAAGATTTGAAAAATTACCCTTAAATGACTTTCATGCTTCTCTTTACTTTTAGAAAAAACCAAAATATCATCAATGAAAACCACCACAAACTTATCCAAGAACTCATGAAAAATTCTATTCATAAGGTCTATTAATATAGCAAGTGCATTGGTTAGCCCAAAAGGTATAAATACAAATTCATAATGGCCATATCTTGTAAGAAAAGTGGTCTTTGGAATATATTCCTCCTTTACCTTCAACTGATGGTACCCCAATCTCAGGTCAATCTTTGAAAAATACTGAGCTCCCTGGAGCTGATCAAACAAATCATCGATATGAGGCAAAGGATATTTTTTATTAACCGTGATGTTATTCAAGGCTCTATAATCAATGAAAAGTCTCATAGAACCATATTTCTTTTTAACAAATAAAACAGGAGCACCCCATGGTGATGTGATAGGTCGAATGAAACCTTTCTCTAATAAATCTTTCAATTGCTCCTTAAACTCTAAAAGTTAAATTTGAGCCATTCGATAAGGGGGTTTTGAAATTGGCTTAGCATCGGAAACTAAGTCCATAGTAAATTCAACTTCCCGATCTGGTATTATTCCAAGCAACTCATCAGGAAAAACATCAGGATATTCATTTACCACTGGCACATCATTAATATAAACAGTTCATTTGTTTTCAACAATATGTGCAAGGTAACATTCATTTCCGTATTTTACAAGTTTCTCAGCCTCTTGATATGTTATCAACAGTAAGGTTTCATTCTTGTACACAAACTGAAAGTCTTTCTGAAAAGAAACTTCTTTAGCTCTAAAGTCAATCTTAGCATGGTAAATAGAGAGCCAATCTATACCAAGGATAACATCAAACTTTACTAGAGGTAAAACAATAAGGTTTGCAAGTAGGTTCTTTCCACGGATAAGGATAGGAAGATTCTTATAAATTATTTTTGCCTCAACATTTCCCCCAGTTGTTTTTACCACAAGTTTGGGAGTCATTTATTGAGATGGTATTCCCATTTTACTAGAAAAGTTTTCATAGATGAAGGATTGTGTAGACCCCGAATCAAACAACACACTGGAATAATCTGAAAAAACAAACAAAGTACCTGATACCACTTCATTTGATGGCCCAACATCTACTGAAGTAGTTGCAAAGTATTTCACCACCCCTTTCTACTTGTAGTCTAACTGCTTCCCATCACTCGAGCTCTTTGTCGTACACTCGTTTGCATAATGACCCATCTCATTGCACTTGAAACATTTCACTAACTGTAAATCAAATTTGGTCTTACCATCACCTTGATCTTTTTCAGTGCAATCACGAGCCTTATGTCCCATCTTACCACATCAGTAGCACTTTCCAGAATTCAGAAGACATTCCCCAACATGCCTTTTACCACATTTATCACAAACTAGAAACTTAGTTTTTTTACCATCATACCTTTTTGAAAAATTCTTCCCCTTCTCCTGCCACCTCGGTCTCTTCTTCTGTTGGTTGTTATAGAACACTTGATCATCGAAAAACTTCATTTCCACCTTCTGAGCACATCGAACAAGATTTTAATAACTTTTGAACTCAGAAGAATCCAATGCCATTCGATATTTTGGATTTAATCCTGAGTAAAAACGATTGATTTTACTATCGAAGTCTCGGATAAAATTTGGAGCATACCTTGCCAAGCGAGTGAACCTTTCTTCATAACCAGCCACTGGGTCTTTCTCTTGCCTCAATTCCAAGAATTGTTTTTCCATCCTAAGTCGAACAACCTTAGGAAAATACTTCTCAAGAAACATACCTTTGAATTCATCCCAGTCGAGAGCATCAATCTCATCAGCGTCCCTGATATTTTTAACCATCAACCACCACTGATCTGCTTCACCCTCAAAATGGTAAATTTCAAGACTAAACTTTTGATTGTCTGAACACCCCATGACATCAAAAATCTTCTCCAGTGCTTTAATACACCCTTCAGCTAGCACAGGGTCAGATGATCCTCTGAATGACGGGGGATGTTGCCTCATGAAATGTTCCACCACTGACATGTTCCTCTACGGTTGATCTGGCTGATCTCGTGCATGGATACTGCCACCATTTATCGCTTGAGTCAATAGTGCCATTACTGCAAAAAGCTGTTTAGTTCCAATTCCGACCATCTCAGGATGTTGATTCGGAAGGGCATTTCCTTCTGTATGCCATGCTAGCACAGCTTCCCTATTTCCTCTATGGAAAACCATTCTGAACAAACATGTCTTAGATGAAGCAACATGGTAATCTTCAAATGTTATATCATTTCAATTTGACCATAAAAAAAATATTTTTTTCATAATCATTTAATAGAATTATAACTCCTAAAGTTATCTAAACTGACCTATGATACCAACTATAAGGCCCAAACCTTAAACATTTCTTAATATTCAGTTATTTCAAGAATACACGTTGAGGATCTTTTCAGGTTTAGAGTTTTAGAAAATTAGATCATAAAACATGCATTACATTCCACATTTAAACAAAGTGGTTACATAAAAGATAGTAATAATTTTTCCCATCAACGGAAACATATTTAAAATAAAACATGGATTCTTTCTTGACACTTCCTTGACACTATCATCATATCATGTACCTTTCCCTTGACCTGTGAAAAACATTTCAAAAACATGGAATGAGCATAAAAAGCTCAGTAAGGGATATAAAAATATGGAAAGGAAACATGAGTACATGTATACATATGAATCAATGAAATCATACTTTACTCATAAAACATGATCACTTTAACATACCTCATAAAATCATGAATAAATCATAGAAATCATAATACATAAAGGTAACTTGAGGCATTCATAACATTCTTACGTAGGGAGTAACCCTCTTGGTTATGTTTGGAATACCCATCACAGTATATTCCCTAAATCTCTTCGGAGAAACCTTAATGTTTAACTCCTTCACATTACCCAATGCATTGGAGAGCTATATCGGGCTCACTTGCCCTTATTTTATCACGGAACCACCCATCTTTATAACAATTCCCAAGAACCAGAACATAATTGTATCACATAAAACATGCATAAATGAAACATAACATTTCCACATTTCAATCACAAGATATCAATACAACACATTGATATAATAAAAACATTATGAAAACCATTTTCAATACCAAAATAAAAGAAAAGTAAAACATGGTATTTATTTTTCATTTTTTAAAAAAAGTTATGGCTTGTAGAGGAAGCCGAAACTTAAATAATGGTCACGGTGGCAGAGAAGTCGTTGTCGCCGCATACGTACAAAAAAAACATTACTTTTTTCATTTAGTAAAACACTTCATATAAAAAAGTTTCCTTTTGAATAAACATAAAAGTCAAAGGGGTTTACACACTATATAAAAGAAAGTTGTGTATAAATCAAAATATGCCTCAATGAAAGGAGATTGAGACGAAGTCCCTTACCTCAGGTCCGACTTGACTCGGTCGTTCTTTAACCTCATGAATAATAAACTTGAGTTAATTTTTACTTTATTAAGAACATTTTTCAAGTTCATTATTCCTTTTATATCACTTATTACCATGTTATGAACACTATGTAATTATTTAAGTTAATAATGGTCATTTTGTCGATCATTGGTACTTGAGTCAAAAATAAACTCTTTATAATTACAAGTTGTTCATGGGGTAAAATATCCATTATATCCAGAATTATATTCATGATGTAGATATCATATATATCATAGATATCCAGTATATAAATTCATTTATAATATTACATAACATTTATAGGTAAGAAATGAAATGCACCGTTCATGGAGACGGTAAGCCGTACGTACACATGAACGCTACTTCCATTTCTATTTCATATCTAATGGAATTAAAACATAATGGTACATAATAGTATTATAATTATAGTATGGTATCATATATAATATCATTAAATCTATCCTTTATACGTACCACATATGGTATTAACGAATCAAATCACTTTGAGGTGGTGGTAGTCCGCACTACCTAAAATGAAGATATCACGTTTACCCATAATGGAAACCATAAAGGTATGACATAAATGAAAAATACAGAATCTTAAGGAAAACATAAATATATTATATATCATATATAAATATAGTGACATATTAATGGCCACCTTTGAAGGTGTTAGAAGAATATTGAACAATCATCGTTTCGTGAGGCAGAAATTCGCCATCCACGGAAACAGTATGCTCTTTAACCATTATATGTAGGTGTGTGTAATTTTAGCTCGAATACATATAATAAAAACATCCTAGTATATGTAAGATACTGTTGTTGTTACAAAATAAATGAATAAAAAGATTTTAGGGTATTGGAGAAGCAAAATAAAACAAAAGAGCATTAGAGAAGACTTTACCTTTGAATCAGGTAACTCCTCTTGGTTTGAACCAAAAGGGTTTCTTGAAGAGATTTCTACCTAAGGTAAGGCTTATAGGATAAATATAGGGATGTGGAGAGACAAAATGAGCAGATCTTGGCCGAGCCAAAGGCTTGAGAGGTGTGGGTAAGGAGGTAGAGGTGGGGGCCTTTTATAAGAGGAGAGGAGGGGCACTCTTGGAAAGATATAAAATGTTACTTTATTTTCAAATGAGTTTCAGATTTTAAAGGTCCCACATTGATTTATTTAGAGGATAAGGTGATAAGGGTTCGAAATAAACCCATCCAATAGGTTTTTTACATGTTTAGGTGTTATATTTTACATTATCTTTTCATTTTATTTAAATCGTTAAATAATGAGGTAATCGTTGTATCATCATGGTCTCATATATAATTTAATTTATTTAATGTCTAAAAATTATAAAAAAATACTATGATGTAGGAAATATTTTTATCTTTCCAATTACTATTTATAGTCCAATAGATCATTTATTTAGACAAAATTAAAAAAGTTTTACTCAGGTGATACATTGTTTGTTATATTTACTTTATTAAAAAAAGATAAAAAGTCATTATCACACAAAAGTGATTCCATGGGATCCCAAAGTTTGGAAAAAGGCATCCCTTGGTCGTCCATGACACAACAATTAGTATTAGGACACATTTTAGTGTGATCTTTTATTATTATGATATTATTTTATTATCCTTAACTACCTGATTACTAATTAATCAAGATAATTAACGATAATTACCGTCATTACTATTCACAAAGTCCAAAAACAAAAGATTCTTAATTACATAATTTAGACCTTCTGATTACAAATATGGAATCCATTTTACCAAATTCCAAACATTGAAATTTCAATAATTAATTTAAAAATAATTCCCGTTGTCAAAACAAATAGCGGGTTTTTTTAAACAATATCTATGAAAAGTTTGGCACTTGTTTATGCCCAATTCCAAAGTGAAATTAATTCTAATGAACACCATTGTATTAAATGGTAAAAATATATTCTAATTACACTTTATAACCAATTAAAATTATAATCTAACCATATAATTAAATTAGATGAAAAAACAGTTTTGATGTACAATGCAGTGTTTTTAACTATTCATTAAAAAATGAACATTGTCCGAAAAATACCAAAAATTAACCCAAGGTAAATTTAAATGTCCCAATAATAAAGAATAAGTTTATTTTGACAAATATATATTATAAAATTGTCAATGGTTTGATTTAAAAATGGTTTTCAATCAAAAGGCAGTAAAATAATCTTTTAAAAATATTAGTGTATTCCATGCTTAAGATTGGATTTATTCTCATTTTAAGCATCTAAAACACTATTTAATTCATAAATAGACATAGATAAGAATATCTATTATTCATTACTTACTTGGGATGTTACAGGAATTGGGTTTTTAATAAAATAATTGAAAGTTGTTTCAAGTAATTGAATTTAAATCAAACAATTGAATTTAAATCAACCAATTCAGGGTTAATCAAATTTAGCCATCATAACAGAACCACATATCTTTTTCATGGAAACATAAAGCCCGCAATGGAACCCCCAATAAGAATGAAGGAACATAAGATATAAGAACTAAACATAGAAACACAATTCAACAACAAAGATATTAGATCCATAAATCCCAAGATGATCTACCAAACACCAAGAAGGGAAAGAGGAAGAGACATAGATATAGGGAGAATGCTTACCTAACGAGTCACTTTGCAACCGCAAAAACGATCAATTGCTGAACGAAATGACCCTAAAGGGTTTGAGGGTTCCAAAATCACCTAGGAATGGCACTTGGGTTAAGATAAAAGAAAATATAGAGAGGAGGAAATATAAATTTTTGTTTATTTTCCTGTTTAAAAACAACACTCAGGACTTTAAACGATGCGTAACCCAATTACATTCCATGTAATTGAAAAATCCAAAAATTACCAAAAAACTCGTCACCTTTTCTTAAAAATAGATTTATTATTATTTTAGAAGTTACATGTCATGTAACCACATTACAAAACATTTAAATCCCTAGAAGGCTATAGAACTAGTAGGTTTTATGTTGAGAATCTAAAAAATCTTTGACTTCACCATTATAAACATCCTCTAAATTCCTCCCCGGCCCTACCCAGACAACAAAAAAGGAAAAGCGCAACAAGGTTTGTGACATAACTAATATAAAGTTAATGGTATGTTATAGTGGGGGATGAGGTAAGATATAAAGTAACTCAAAAATTAATTTTTTTACATTTTAAGCATGTTTTTACATCATCTAGTCTTAGAATTTTCAAATTTTCCATTCTAAGTATTACTGTGATGACTAGTTTTTACCTAAGTTATTAAATTTTAATGCATAAAAATAAAATGGAACTTATTACATAATTTGGGAATAATTGTTCAAAATATTAAATCCATTTTATTAGATGAAATTTTTATGGGTAAGAAAAATAAATTTTAACATTAACGTGTAAAAACTCATTTTTAGAAAAAATATATTTTTAAGCTTATAATTTATGTGCAGTGTAAAATTATAAAAGCCTCTAATTTTCATGATATAATTTTTTTTATAAAGAAAATAAATTATATATATTTTTTCAAATAAATCCAAATCCAAATTTTACCAAAATAATATTTAATTCAAATAAAAGTCAAAAAATAGTTTTTATTAAAAAATATTATTTAATTACTTAAAATATTAATAATAGGTTTTATAAATTCAAAATAGTTTTTAAAAAATTTATAGTTTTAATTATTTAATATATAATTAAAAAATTAAAAGTTTTTATAAACTTTTAATTTTTTTATATAATGATAAAATTTACAATTTTGGTAAAAAAGTATTCTTTACTATTCGCCTAAAACAATTATTTGAGAAAACTATCAAAAATTCATCCTAAGATAATTTAAACATTATAAATAAAAAAGGTCATTTTTATCAAATTAAAATTATAAAATTTATATATTTATTTATTTAAATGAAAATACAAAATATAAATAAAAACTATTTTTGTTGAAAAATTAATTTTTGAACATCAAGTGTCTTTAATATTATTTCATATAAATTTCTAAATAATTGAATTTTGACATATTAGTTTATAAATATAACTATTAACTATTAAAATAAAATTTTAAATGGGATCAATTTGATTTATTAATTTAAAATATAATACCTTTTTTAACATGGTCGTTCAAGATTATTCATTTTTAAAATATTAATAAGAGAAAATTAATAATATGTAATTATTTTAATTTATTATTATATTTTTTATCTACAAATTATTATATTCTTCAAGTAATTTTAACTTGTTATTATTATTTTTCGTTGGGTGTTGTGTTAATTCAGTGTTTCATGTGACACAAGCTATTGAAGAAAGTATTTATTTAAAGGATCCAAAATCTTAGGTCATTACAATGAACCACTCGAATCCTACTTAGAATAGTTCATTTCCAAGTTTACCTTCAATGGGAGTGATTATCCCCCACCTTTAAAGAGTTTTCTTGATGGATTTCATATGAGAAAAACCTATCTAGGCCATACTCCACTATTGAGCGCTTCACAAAAAATTTCAAACTAATACTAGAAGAGATGTAAGGATGCTGAATCATGAGGATCTATATCAGTTTATCTATAATCTATTTCTGTCAAGGCATATTCAACAATGATGTAACCTCTTAGGAAAAGTAAACATGGGCTTTATTTTCTAATATATTCACAAAAATTCATGGGAATTACCTATCCATATCTCAATCTCAACCTTCTTCACACCCATTATTGAAGATAACCCAGTTGTATGATTGTTTCTTTTTTATGAAAGCTATCGATGAGGACATTAAGAACAACATGAAACTCTTCAAAACACTCAACATCACACCACTACCCATTAGGTGTCCCAATCCACCATGTTAGCTTAGTAAAATAATTTCTTATTTTAATAATCACAAATCATGTTTATGATTTTTATAATACATTCTATGTTTTATGAAAGTTAAATAATTTCCTAGAAATTATAGAAAATTTTCTAATTGTTATATTGACTATAAATTCAAATGAGTTTATACAATAGACTGTGAAGCCATAGTATCTACTGTGAGTTATAAAGTAAAAATTCTCTAAATTATCAAAAAACCATAAAAGTAATTGATCAACCAAAATAAGGATTCAATTGACCTCATGAAACTTCTCATAAATATGCTAAATTTTCATAAAGGGTTGAAGTGAAAATATAAAAAATGGATAGAACATATGCCTATCTAATCAACCATGCTCAATTTCTCAAAATCACCTCAATTTACTATAAATGTAACAAAATGACCACAATAACCATCTGAGAGACCACACATTATATCTCAGTGATGCTCTATCATATTTCTCACCAAGTGTTGAAGCCACCACATGACTTCGAGTTACCACACATTGAAGTGTAGTGACTATATGGTATATATCACTCTATCAGAAAAACGACAAAGTATTGGAGTGACCACAAGTTTCTTCCAATCAACCAGATGATAAAATCAAGTGACTATATGATATATTTGGAATTTCAAAAATACTAAAGTGATCGAATGGACTTCAAGTAACCACACGATCAATTAAAGTGATCATATGCTCAATGGATTGATTTAATTAACTCTAAGGGTTTTGACCTCATAATTTTCACTATGTGTTGGAGTGAACATGAAAAATATGACATGGAATACTTTAAGAGACCATGTATAAAGTGGTATTATATTTTAATAATATATATTACAACCAATTTCTGAATATAATTAAATGATGATTCAGAACCATTTAATTCTCTTGTATTTCATGACAAGTAGGAGGATTAATAATGATGGTTTTCCACAAAATATTTTTGGAGTAAGACTTTCATTTTAAATTATACTAATGTTAGAGGATGAGTGTGGGTTTTTTTTGAGTGGAAAATGTAGCACAGTGATTTTTTTCCATGACATATGACACTTTAATTTCATTTTAACTTCATCAAAAGATATATAAAATCTATAAAGTCTTTTTATTTCATCTCATAACTGAAGGAAGACATCAAGAAGAGAATAGATATCTTCAAAACAACCAAAAGTTTGATCTTCTTCTACATTAAAATTTTATTTCTCTCTCTATATTTTTATTACATTTTATTTTTGCTAAAAATTATTCATTAATTTATTAAATAATATAATAATATATATCATAGAAGAGTATTTAAATACCCAACCCTATTAGCCCAAAGTTAATGATTAATTTATTACATTAGTGCCAGATATAAGTGATCACATCCCAATGGACTGAATAGTTTAGTATTCTTGGAAAACTAGATATATACATGAAATTCACATTACATTTGAAAACATTAAAAAATAAAACATAGTATTTTCTTTGAGAAAACCATGATTACCTTTAGCATATCCCTATACATCAATAATAATACACTTCCTATCATCCTGGGGAAAGGAAACTTAAGAAAGGGGTGAGCTCTAATGCTTATTAAGGATATGCGCACAACAAAATCTATCATGAACAAATAATACATAATCAATATGATAAGGTAAATAGAAGAAACACATTCCATTTAACCAATAACTTGAACATGAATAATAATATAGTATGAATAACTGATGATAAAAATAATTCCATATAAATAGTCATATAAGATTAAAACTTATCCATGGATATTCTAACTAATATAATAATCACATGGACATCAATAACTATTATCATAATAAGAGAACGCATAATGTCAGACATCATAAACATATGATAAAGGCCTCTTTCAAAGACATCTTAAATAAATGGGTAATGTATCAGTTAAATACCCAATCTAGTTTGTCTCACGAGACCTACTGATGCATGAAGGGGCTATAGAGGCCCCTACCCATCACTTACTAAGTATAATAAATTCCTCATACAAAAGGGGATAAACATAATAAACATAAACATTCATATTTAAAAAATATGAAATGAAATGTTAATAATTTCCCCAATCAGTAATCATAATCAAAATAAAAAATTAGACTGGAATATTTTTATATGAATGTTAATACTTTCCCCGGTCAATAAATATAACCATATACCACCTAGAGTACTTTAAAAAATGGTATCAAAATAGAACATCCTATTCAAAATGATTATAATCCATCTAGATAAATAATAAGTATGGTATATTTAAAACATAATCCCAATAGAGATTAAGATAAAATGAAGGTTGTTGTAATTAATTAATAATAACACCATATAAATTCCATTAAATACATTCTTGAAGAAAATATCCTTTACAATTTGAAAATAACTTTCAAAATCAAAAAATTTATAGAATATTAGGAGAAATATTTTATCTAAAAAAACTTGAAAACTTGTAAACGAAAATTAAAAACAATGAGTGGTCATGATAGTGGTTAATTCTATATATTCTCTATAAGTTAAAAAAATATTCATTTGATAATGTTCTAAAGGTAAAAAAGTACCTCATTTATAAAATGAAAAGAATATTACTTTAAAACCTTTTTATAATAATTCAAACATGGGTAAAAATTTATTTAATAAATCATTTGTAGAATTTTAAAATAATTTTTAATTTTTTTTGGAAAACATAGATATGGAAGAAAAATGATTTTTGATCAAAGATAGAAATAAAGTAAGCTATTCTTGAATAAAATGTCTCATTCATTTTAAGTAATGAAGAGTGAAAAATAGTAATATTACTTTAAAATTACATGAATAACCAAAGGAGAAGAAAATAGACTGGTTTTCAGATGGAAATACCAAAAAATTCCTCAAAGTGATGCTTAAACTTAAACAATCCCGAAATAATAATGAGATTGTGAAATAAATCCTTACTACTTTGGTAACCTTTGAATCATAATCACCATGAAATGAATAAATTAAAATTAAAATTTAAATACCATGAATATAAAGTGATTAATGGTATAAAATATCAAAGGGTTGGTATATACAACACAAAAGAAATAAGTGGTGAATATGACATATGTCTCATAAAAGTAAAAGTGAGATGGGAAACCCTTAACATTTTGGTAAATTTTGAATCATAACCCCCAGGAAAGAAATAAATTCAAAATAAACCTTAAATACCATTAATATAAAGATATTAATGATATAAAATATAAAATGGGTAGTATATATACCATATAAAATATATAAGTGGTGAATACTGAAAATATAGCACAAAAGTAAAAGTGAGACGAGAAACCCTTACTGTTTTGGTAACTGTAGAATCATAACCCTTAGGAAAGAAATCACATAAAATAAAAATTTAAATAAAATTAATATAAATAGATTTATGATATATAATATCAAATGGTAAGTATATACACCACCCCAAAGAAATAAGTGGTGAATATGGTATGTGTCTTACGAAAGTAAAGGTGAGATGAGAAACCATTACCTCATGTCTGATTTCCTTTGTACGTGTTTGAAACACTTGTATAATTAATATATATTTATTATAAAATTATTATAAAACCATTATAATATATATAATACCATATATTATTTAATAATTACTTTTTTATCACCCTTTTATTAACAGTTCTTCATTAAAAACACTATTCAGAGTGATAACTGCTTCATTTTTAACGTATATTTTGGTTTGATAATTTCAATCCTTATAATTTGATCATAGTTCAATAATATCCAAAATTTTACCCATTATATAAATAAAATACATATTAATTATATAAATTTTAATCATAGTCCATAAAAGTTAGAGGTAGAAAAATGCGTGACACCATTCATGGAGACAATGTGTTGTACGTACGCATGAATGATGTTTTATTTATTTTTCTAATTTATGGAATGAAAGAAAGGTAAATAATATTTCAACATTAAATAATAATGATTAATTCATATATATAATATATATTCATTAAATATATCATTATTACCATCCATATCAAAATAAAATAAAAAACTTATCACATCGCTATGTGGAGGTGGTAGTCCACACGTACGCATGAAAAATGTTATCATTTTACAACGGATTAGAAGGTAATAGGGTAGGTGTGATATTATAATCCCATAAGTTTAATTATTCCATAAATATAATACACATAAATTATATCCATAATTATAGCTATCCATGAGAGGTAGTGATGGAAAACAAATTCCATCAGTTTGCGAGGCGATAGTTCTCTTCACACTAGATCAATGCTTTAATTTCTCATTTGATGGAAGTGGGGATTAATATAGGTATTTATATTAACATAATAACATATTATTATATTTTAAATATACTGGTGTTATTATTTTACCATAATTTATGGATATTTTATAGAGTTAAAGGAATAAATAAAATGAAAACGTATGGTTACGAACTATACATCTTCTTCGGACAATCTCTTTAGGTTTATACCTAAATGATTACTAGATTGATTTTATGATATGAAAATACATCTATGTTATGGTTAGGGATGTAAATAATATATTTGGGTAGGTATTGCCTTACCTAATTGATTTTAAGTGTAAATAGAAGAGGATAAGGGGTTCCCTTTTATAAGTAGGGGAAGGACACTCTTGGAATTTTCGAAAATAATAAATCGTACACAAAATTTTCATATGAAAAAAGGCTCATAAAATAGATAATTATTGAACATTAGATGATATAAGGTCTAAATATTATTATAAAATAGTAACTAGAAAAGTTCTTATGTTATTTTAACCCTTATCTTCATAATTTAACCGCTGTTAAACTCGTTTTAACCTTAACCACGATAATTAATTTCCATTGTTTTTACTATTAATTATAGAAAAAATTAAGTTAAGCTTATTAAATAATATTAATTATTCTTATTATAAATATTTAATCTAAATTTCCAAATTCAATTTACATAATTTACATAATTTAGTATAATGTTAAACCCATAGACGTGACAAAAAAAATGATTTTCCAAAGGAAATGTTTTCAAAAGTATAAAAAGTTTTTATATCAAAACTCAACATAAAATTGATTAAAATGAACTAAATTGGATTAATTATGATATAATTTAACTAATTTTACTTTTAAAACAATTTTAAACAAAATTTTACACTGTAAATTCTTTAAATAAAAAGACATTTATTAACAAAAATAATTATTTTTTCACTATTTATCGAAAAAATAATCTTTTTATAATATTAAAAAAATAACTATAATATATTTTTTACACAATGATTTCAAAAATGAAGTTTATTTTATGAAATAAATTTTCTAAAAGTGAAATAAGTTCACAAAACACGATGAAACCACTTTTTAGAAAAACACAATTTTTAAGAATAACACTGGGTTTATTCTTATCTCATGCTTAAAAAAGTATTAGATGAATGATAAATTTTTTATTGAATATATAATATTTAAATTTCATTAAAATAATTCACTAATAATGGATAACTTAATTTATTAATATAAAAACACAATGCGTGTATAAAAAAGGTTTTTTCTAAAAAATATTTCTTTTACATTCAAATGTTTTTTATTTTATTTCTATATGATTGATAACTAATGAATTTATTTTATACATGTGTAAAACATATAATTTTCATAATTTATTTAGTTCGATTAATACTCACTATTTTAGTGTCTAGGTTATAGTGGTCATATTTAAATAATATATTTCATAGGTCATTTAATCTGGGTGTTGTGCATCATATATACTATCAAACATAATGTTATTTTTTAAAATCCCATGGTTACATGTATCGTAAGTTATCAAAGAGTATATATTTATTTAAAATAAACCTATATTAAAGTCTCATGGTGTTTAATTATTCTATCCTTCAATAAATTGTGTCCTTATAATTTGAACTTTCTCTTTGAAAATAAGGGTTCGATACTGAAAAATTCATTTTGTTGGAAATCCAAATTGTAAAAGGGTTAATAAAAATTTCTATTAAAAAGTAGGAAATATAAATACAAAGTTAATATTAAATAAAAAATAACTAGGTTTATTAATAGGAAAAGATTAGTTGAACATGGAAGAAAACCTTAAATAATTTTAAAGAGTGATATAGATCATTGATCATAAGAAAGTGAATGATCAAGAGAAAGTTAAAAACCACAAAACCATAAAACGATGAGGTTTGAAAAAAAAATTGATTAATTGGAAATGAAGGTAAATGTATAAATTTTTTATTTCAATGTCCCTTTACTAAATTTGATAGATTATTTTACTATAAAGATAGAAAAAACTAGAAAATATAATTACTTGATATATTTTTATTTTACAAGCACAAATTTATCCTTTGGTTGCGATTTTATTAATTTTCACTTCATTTATTACTTTAAGAAATGAATATCCAAGATAAAAAAAATTATTCCCTAAGCACTAAAATTAACTTTTAATGGATCATAAGATGCATAAAAGAGTGGAAAGTCCTTCCGTATGTCTCTAAATACTTACCAAAACCAAAATGGTTAGTACAAGTTATCCAATATAATATATTAATATATTAAACCACAATGGTAACACTCAAAAATAAACTTAATATTTTTCATTCAAATTTTTTAAGTTAAAAAAATTTCATTTTATTTCGGAATATCACATAGGCTAGTGGTAGGCGCTCCACCCTTATCACCCTACAATTGTAGGTTGAAGCCCCACGACCTTATTAGATGCAACGGGTTTTTGACCGACATGAATATTGTACTTTTTATTAATCTATATTAATATAACTCCTAAAATGTTTCTGAAAATATGATTAACATTCTATAAAATTACATTAATCATTATATCATTTTTTAACCACTAAGGTTTCTTATACAACTTATTTTTTCCACGAAAACAAATAATCTTAATTGAATATTATTGCATTAACATCAATAATCATATTAACCCTAAAGGTTATAAATAAAATAAAAATTATTAAAAGATAATTCTTCCTAAGATAATAATTCATGTTGAACCTAAGGGTTATATATACATCAACCTAATAAAATTCCTCCCAAAATGTTATTAATTACATGAAAATCACATCACTTAAAACCTCAAAATGCATGTATAAGAATTTGAACATATAATAAACCTTAAAATACTAAAACCATGATGGTATCCATAAATATTAACATAATATTATATGAAGAAATATATTATTCAAAATATTGACACAATCCTTGGACGTTTAATGATTCTTATAACTAAAATACCATTGACAAAAATAATTCTACAATATAATTCTAGATTCCCAATACATAAATACTTCAACCCTTTTACCTAAATTATGTTTATAATATTGGTCCTTCATTGGAATAATATTTAATATTTAAAATAGGTAATTGACTCAGATAATTCCTAGGTTCCCCACATTTAAGACAATGAACTATAAATGGATCCCTAGGATGAAATTTGTTTTCTTCCATCAAACTCCTCAATTTTCCTCAATTTTTTTATGCCTAAATTTTACATACATAAATTTTTTTCCTATTTCTTTGAAACATTATCCTAGGTGTCTTTTTTACCATTTCCGATATGAAGAAAATTGAGCATTCTTTCCTCCATGGTCTCCACCACTTGAGCTCTCAATGAACTCCATTAATCTATTCTTTGGTGAGTTTGAGAGTTGTTTAATTATAAATAACAATGATATATTTTAATCCTATCAATATCACATTTGGTTTCTCATAATTACCATATTTTCATCATATTAAATGTTAACATGATCAATTTATGTTCCAGTCATTAACTATATCCAAAAAGTATCGTGTGAGAAGCAATAATCATAGTGGAAAACCATATAACTAGTTATAGGATGTATAAATCATGAAACATTTTTTTTAATATAATAAACATTAGGTTTAACCTAGGATATTCATGGTCATTATCTATTAAAATCCTTCATGATTGTTTATAAATTGAATGTGAATTAACCCAAGAATATCCCTTAGGATTTTCAAACCAGGTGTGCAGCAATGCCCATTACTGTGCACCATGTGATGATCGAGTCAAATCCCAATGCACCCTTTTTGTAGTTATTACCCCTAGCTAAAATTTTTCCAAATATAAATACACATTTAGTATCTATTCAGGGATGTATTTCTAGGAAATATACAAAATCTATGCCTTACTAAAACTTAAGGATGTTATCTGATGCTTATAATTATCCTCAAATCCATTCATAGTGTTATGTAACCTAATCTACATTTTCCTAAATCTAGTTACCATGGATTTTACTAAAATTTATATAATACCAACTATAATTACCCTAAACCACATAGAACATAGTTAGTGGTTACTTTATTACATTGGTTTTATATACAAATGATCACATCCCAAAGGACCAAATAGTTTAGTATTCTTGAAAAAATAGATACATACAATAAATTCACATTACATTTGAAAACATAAAATAAAACATATAATTTTCATCGAGAACACAATTATTACCTTTATCATATCCATGCATATTAATAATAATATACTTACTAGAATCTTGGACAAAGGAAAAATAATAAAGGGATGAGCTCGAATGCTTAGTAAGGGTATACGTACAACGGAAGCTACCATAAAAAAATAAGACATAATAAATATGGAAAGTTAAACAAATTAAACACATTAAATTTAATCAATAACTTGAAAATGAATAATAATATGGAATTAATAACTAATGATCAAAATAAATCCATATAAATAGTCATATAAGATTGAAACTTATCCATTGATATTCTAACTAATCAAATAATCAAATGAATATCAATAACTAATCTCATAATGATGGAATGCATAATGACAGACATAATAAACATACCATTAAGGCCCCATGCCAAGAAATCTTACATAAATGAGAAATTTATCAACCAAATATTCAATCTAGTTTTTCTCATGAGACCTACCAATGTATCAAGAAGCTGTAGTAGGCCCCACCCATCACTTACTAAATCTGATGAATTCCTTATATGAAAGGGGAGAAACTAATCAATGTAAAATTAATTTCGAAAAACTATCATATGAAATGTTAAAAATTTACCAAATTAATAAACGTAATCAATATAAATATTCATATTGAAAAACTAGAATACGAATGTTAATATTTTCCCCAATCAATAAACATAATCCAAAAACATCCAGGGTACTATGGTGAAAGGTATCAAAATAGTACATCTTAGTCAAAATGATCTTAATCCATATAGAGAAATAATAATGATGGTATGTTTACAATATATTACCAATGGATCATAAGGTAAAATAATTTTTGTTGTCATTGATGAATCATAATACCACAAAAATTCCCTTAAAGAAATTATCAAGGAAAATATCCTTTTACACTTTGAAAATCACTTTCAAAAGGTAAAAATTTATGAAATATTAGGAAAAATATATTCTTTTAAAAAAACCTTTTAAAATTGTAAAGGAAGCTTCAAAATAGTGAGTGGTCATGATGGTGGGTAATTCTGCATATACCATAAAAGTTAGAAAAATATTCCTTTCACATTGTTGTGAAAAGGATAAAGTTACCTCATTTGGAAACAAACAAGAATGTTTATTTTAATTTTTTTTATAAAAAGTAAAACATGGGTAAAAATGTATTTAATAAATCATTTTGATATTATTAAAAACATTTTTTAAAATATTTTTAGAAAACATGGATATAGAAGATAAATGATTTTTGATTAAAGAGATAAATAAAGTCAACTTTTCTAGAAAACATTTTCTAAATAATTTTAAATAAAAAAGAGATGAAAATGGTACTATTACTTGAAAAGTACATGAATAGCCATATTAGAAGAAAATATACAGGGTTTAAGGTATAAATATAAAATAATTCTTCCAAGGGATGCTTAAACATAAACAATCACAAATAATAATGAGATTATGAAATAAATAATTACCATTTTGGTAACCTTTTAATCATAATCCCCATAAAATAAATAACATGAAATGAAATTTTAAATACCATTAAGATAAATATATTCATGGCATAACATATCAAGGTATAAGTATATACCCCACATAAATGAAATAAGTGGTGAATATTACATATGTCTCACAGATGTTAAAGTGAGATGAGAAACCATTACTGTTTTGGTAACTTTTTAATGATTACCCCCATGGAAGAAATTAATTAAAATGAAACTCTAATACCATAAAAATAAATATATTAATTATATATCATTAAAAATATAATTATATACATCACAAAAAATAAATAAGTGGTGAATATTGCATATGTCTTATGGAAGTAAAAGTGAGATGAGAAACCTTTACTATTTTTGGTAACTTTTGAATCATAACCCCCATGAAAGAAAAAAATTCAAATGAAACTTTAAATAACATTAAGATAAATATATTAATTATATAACATATCAAAGGGGTAGTATATACATCATATAAAATAAATAAGTGGTGAATATGACATATATATCATGGAAGTAAAAGTGTGATGAGAAACCCTTACCTTAGGTTTGATTTACTTCATACATGTTTGAACCTACTATATAATAAATATAGATTTATTATATATATATATATATATATTAAAAAACCATAATAATATATATCATACAATATATGATTTTATTATAAATTTTTATCACCCTTTTATTAAAAATTCATTATTCAAACACTATTCCTTATGATAACTGCTTCGTTTTTCTCGTATGTTTCGATTTATTAGTTTTGGTCCTTGTACTTTTATTTTGGTTTAATAATATATATAATGTTACGCATGATATAAATATAATATATATTCATTATATAATAATTCATAATATTCCTTGAAACATAAAGGTAGAAAAATGAGTTACACAGTTCATGGAGATGATAGGTTGTATGTACGCATGAACACTGATTTTTTTGGAATAGATGGAATGAAAGAAAGTTAAATAATATTTAACCTTTATATAATAATTATTATATCATATTTATTCAATAAAAATATCCTTATTACAATTAATGTCAAAATAAAATGAAAAATGTATCACATCGCTATATAGAGGCGGTAGTCCACACGTACTCATGAACGACGTTATCATTTTCCAAAAGATTGAAAGGAAAGATATTATATGTGATATTATAATTAAATAAGTTTAATTATGTCATAAATATAATATATATACATTAAATACATCATTATATCCAACTTTGTGAGGTGGTGATGGAAAATGAATTACATATGTTCGCGAGGCGGTAGTTTGCCGTACATACGATCGACAGTTTTGTTCCCATTTAATGGAAGAGAAGATGGATATAGGTCATTACATTAACATAATAACATATAAGTATATGATATATACTTATTTTATTATTTTATCATAATATATGGATAGTTTATGGAGTTAAATGAAGAAATAAAATGAAAATGTATGGTTAAGAACTACACATCTTCTTCGGACAATGCCATTAGGTTTATACCTAAAGCCTTTCTAGATTGGTTTTATGATAAGAAAAGAACTCATGGTCATGTGGAGGAATTTAAATAAGGTATTTGGGTAGATATTTTTTGAACCAAATGTTTTTGGAAGTGTGAAGAGGAGATAATAAGGGGTGCCCTTTTATAAGTTGGGGGGGGGGAGACGCACTTAGAATTTTTGAAAAGAATAAATTGTAACCATGTTTTTCACATGACATAAAGATAAAAAATGGATAATTATAAAACCTTAGATTATATAATGTCTAAATATGGCCATAAAATGGTAATTGGACAAATTTTAGGTTATTTTGACCCTTATCTTATTAGTTTAATCCCCGATAAACCTGTTTTAACCTTAACTGTGGTAGTTAATTTTTTATATTTTTCTTATTCATTATGGATAAGAATTAAGTTGAAATTGTAATATAATATTAATCATTATATTACTTAATATTAAATACATTTTTCTAAATTCAATTCAAATATGTGGAAGAATTTAATTTAAAGTTAAACCCGCTTATGCAATGAAAAATAGGCTTCCAAAGGAAATGCTTTCAAAAGTATAAAACATTTTATATCAAAAATCAACATAAAATTGATTAAAAATAACTAAATTGGATTATTAATGATATAAATGAACTATTTTTTTTAAATTTAACTCTGAAAATGTTTTAAATGAAAAGGAAGTTTTCAACAAAAAATTAGTATTTTTCACTATTTTTTGAAAAATAATATTTTTATAAAATTATTAAAACTTAAATATAAGCTAATTTTAAAATTATAATTTCATAAATTAATTTTATTTTTTCAGATAAATTTTCTAAAATTGGTAAATTTTAATTTTAAAATAATCACACAAAACACGACGAAACTACTTTTTAGAAAAACAAAGTTTTTAATCATAAAACTCAGTTTATTTTTATCTCATGCTTAGAAAAAGTATTATATGAATGATAAAAAAACTTTATTGAATATATAATATTAGAAGTTCATTAAAATCATTCACCAATAGTGACCAAATCAATTTACTAATACAAAATCACACGACGCGCATAAAAACAATTTTTTAAAAAAATATTTCTTTTACTTTAAAATAATTTTTATTTTTATTTATAATCGATTAAAAACTAATGAATTTATTTTATTCATTTGAAAAAAAATATAATTTTAATAATTTTTTTAGTTCTATTTATACCCTCTATTTTAATGATTAGGTTATAACAGTCATATTTAAATAATATATTTCATGGGTCATTTAAGCTCGGTGTTGTGTGTCATATACGCTATCCAAATAATGTTTTTATTTTAATGAGATTACAAAAATGATTCATACAATGGAAAAAAATCAATGAAAAGTACCAAATTTTGAGGATTCTAAGATGATAACCTAAAATATGGATAGGAACTTACATATCCATTCCTGAATCATGTGATGTGACAAAGACAACAATAAAGTAGTTGATAGGAAAACTGATGATGTATGAGGAATAACTTAAAGTGAATGATCAGGATGATGAACCGAAAAATTCAATTACAATCAAATATCTCAGTCAAAATTTAATGAAGTGATCAAAGAGGAGAGAACTAGTGGAAGTGATAGTTACTATGATAGTGATGAGAAAATGAACCATTTAGAAATACAATTCAATAAATTTTTATAGAAATAAGAAGTTCTTTAGGAATTCAAACTTTAAAGGAAAATATGATAAGAAAGGAAATTGGGAAAATGATGGTAACTTTGGATAAGTTACCCATTATAAATGTAAAAGGGAAGTACATATAAAAGTAGATTATCCAAAGTTGAAATACAAGAAGAAATATGAGCATTGAGAAAGGAAATAAAAGAAATTAAAAAATAAAAATTAGAGTGATTTTTAGGATATCTCTAGTGACTCAGATACTAGATGAGAAGATACAAATGAGAAAGTAAATATATAGTTTATACAGATTACGTATGAGGTAACAAACTCTATCCCTATTTCTCTTGAAATTAAAAATCCTAATGAAAATGATATTTCTAGAAAAGATCTATTTTAATATTTTAATATATTGTAAGAAACTTTTAATGATCTAAAATATAAATATAAGAATGTAAAGAAACATAATGCATTATATACTATTGTTAAATATGACATTACTGTTGAAAAAGAAAATAATCAAATGATTCTTAAGAAAAATAATGACTTAAAATTAGTAAATGAGTAACTAAAGAAATATATTGAAGGTTTTACAATAAGAATTGAAAACCTAAATAAAATTATGGGAAGTCATGTTGTACCTAAAAAAAGAGTAGGTTTTTGTTATCATCTTAGATAAAAAATAAAACCTCTTAGAAATTATTTTATTCCTAGTTCAAAAACTATAAATAAATCTATCGTAAATAATACAGATGGAAAATCTAAATATAGAGAAATCCATTTTGGACCAAAAATAACTTATTTTTTAAATTATTCCATTTATATTCATAAATATGGAATTAATCATATCAAATTGATATAGATACCTAAATATTTAATTACTAACCTTTCTGGACCCAAAGATTTGGGTACCAAAATATGTGAGTAGTTTATTGAATATAGGAAACCTTATTGAAAATATCATTTAAGAATTTATAGTATTTGTATAGTGTGTATTCCATACATATTATAGGGGGCTTATAAATCTTTAAAAGTATAACCAAAGTGGATGATGGACATGTATCTTTTGGTGATAATAAAAAAGGAAAAATTGTTGGCCATGGTCAAGTTAGTAATTCTAAAACCTATTTAATTTATAAATTTTATTTTTTTATAGATTAAAGTATAATATGAAAATAATATATCAACTATATAATTATGTATTTCATTTCAAGATTGAAAATAATGAGTACAATATTTAACTTTCAAATTTTAATTTAGTGTTTACTTCTTTGAGGAATGATAATGTTTTCTGTAGTTGATTAAAATTATTTATTTTCTCAAAATTTTGTTGTTCAAATATCTTTAATAATTAATATTGGTTCTGGAATAGGATATTTGGCCAATTTAATATATAATCTCTTAGAAATATAGTAAAAAAGAGTTTAGTTAAGTATCTACCTAAACTATATTTACCCAAATAAAAAGTATGCAATATCTGTTTAAATGGAAAGCATCATAAAGTTCCTTCTAAACCAAATAAAGAGGCATCTACCTCTAAACCAGTAGAACTAGATAAAATAGAATTTTTTAGACCATATAGAGTATCATGTTTATCTTTTAAACACTGTTCTTATGTAATTTTTATGATTTTTCATGATTTACATGGGTATATTTCATGACTCATAAAAGAAAGGCTTGTAGATGTTTTGTAAAGTATGAAAAAACTATATAGAACCTTAGTGGAAATATAATTAAGAGTGTGATAAGTGACCATATACATTAATTTTAAAATAAATATTTTTAATATTTATGTTCAAAACATGGATATAATCATAATTTATCTACTCCTCAAATACCTCAACATATATGGTGGTTGAAATAAGAGTTGGGACTCTTCAAGAAATAGCTTGGACCATGCCCAATTAATATGACCTATAGATCTATTTGTGGAATGAATCTATAAATAAATATTGTTATGTGATTAGAAAAGTGTTAATAAGACCTATTTTAAAGAAGAATAAAAATGAATAATAGAATGGGAGAAATCCTAAAGTAAATAATTTCAATGTTTTTGGATGCAATGTTTGCATTAAAAATAAAAAGGATAATATGGAGAAGTTTACATCCAAGAGAGATGAGGGAATTTTTATTGGTTATTCTACATACAATAAAGAATATGTAGTCTTTAATAAAACAAGAAAAATGATGTAAGATTATGTTCATGTTAGATTTTATGATACAGATCCAAAGAAACCTAAAGTTTCCCTAGAAAACCTATAGAATGATATGTTTAATTTTAATATTAATAATACCACCAAGACCAATGACCTTATTGTTTGTTTTCTTGAAAAATAACCTAACAAATACCTTTTAGAGGAACCATAACCTGAGGAAAACCTAGAAAAAACTAGTCTCTCACTATATAGAATCATTATAACCTCTAGATACCATCCTATAGATACTTCTATTAGTGATATAAATATAGGAAATCAAACTCAAGAATCATTTAGAAACCAAGTTTAATATCAAGTATTTTTTTCATAGTTAAACCTAAGAAAATTAATGAGGCTATTAGTGATAAAAATTAGAATATGGATATACAAGAGGAATTGAATTAATTTAAAATAAATAGAGTATGGAAATCCATTGAGAGACTAAAAGACTATTTGACTATTGATACTAAATGGGTATATAGGAAAAATGTTGATAAATTTGGAAATATTGTAAGAAATAAAGCAATATTGGCGGCACAAGGTTATGGTAAAAAATAAGGTATTAAATATGAGAAAAAAATTTATTCTATTGATTAACTTGAATCCATTAGGATTATTCTTACTTATACAACACATCTAAATTTTAAATTATATCAAATGTATGTCAAGAGTAATTTTATAAATGATTACATTATTGAGGATGTTTTTGTTGAACAACCCCCCTATATTTTTAAATCCTTATTTTCCAAATCATGTTTTTTAAATTGAATAAATCGCTTTATTATTTAAAAAATAACCCGAATCTTGGTATAATATTCTCAACACTTTTCTTATTTCCAATGGTTTTAAAAAAGGTGATATCGATCCTACCTTATTTATCAAAATAACTTAAAAATACTCTTTCATTGAAAAAATATTTGTTGATGATATTATCTTTTATTTTTTGAGAGATTATTTATGCATTGGATTTTCAAAACTTATGAAAATGAAATTTGAAATGAGTTTGATAGGTGAGCTAAAATTATTTTTTCGTTATCAAATCTTTCAAAATAAAAAGGAATTATTTTTAAACTAAATTAAGTACACTAAATATATTTTAAGACATTTTAGAATGGATAGATATAAAGGAATTGACACTTCAATGTGGACCACCTATAAATAATATCTTGATAAAATTGGGAAACCAGTTGAACAAACCATTTATAGAGGTGTGGTTAGGAGTTTACTTTACTTAACAGCTAGTAAACCTAACATTATGTTTACTGTGTGCATGTATACTCATTTTCCAGAAAAATCCACAGAATCTCCTTTAATTGTTGTTAAAATAATTTTTAAATACCTCAAGAGAATAACCAATCTAGGTCTATTATACTCTAGAGGGTTTTATTTTTATTTAATTATCTATTTTGATACTTATTTTGGTATTAGTAAGTTAGATTGAAAAAAACCTATAGAACCTATAACTTATTTGGGAAGTCTCTAGTATTATGGTATAGTAAAAAGTAAAACTATGTTACATTATCTATTAATGAATATGAATACATAGCTTTATGTAGTAATTGTAAACAAATTCTATGGATGAAATTCACTTTTCTAGACCATTAATATCAATTCTGACATGTACCTATAAATTTTGATAACACAAGTGCTATTAACATTTCTAAAAATCCTGTATCCCTTTTAGAGACAAAACATATTAATATAGGATGTCAATTTTTGAGAGATCATTTTCAAAAAGGGGATATCACTCTTGAATTCAATGGCATTGAACATTATCCTACTAAATTTTTTAAAAATCCTATGAATTTTTAGAGATTGAATTATATCAGACATGATTAAAAAATGATTAACTTAAATTATTAATAAGTTATATATTATTTTGAATAATTTCTTATGAAATTTAATTAATTAGTATATAATATTAAATTTATTCTTATTTTAGTCATACAGTTAATCAAAATGTTTGTGTGGATGATTGAATTCGACTTACTCATTTTGATAGACATTCTAAACGTCAAATATTTCAAGCTACCATATGAGTTTTTAAGTATATTTTATTTTATTTCTTCACTTTACTGTGTTTCAAGACCTAAATGATTTTAATACCCCAAATTAGAATATTAATCTGTAGAGACCCGAAGCTTTACGTACATGGACATTACATTACTTATGCGGAATACTTAATACATAACAAAAAAACACACAAGGATCGTAATAGTTTAGTGTCTTTGGAAACTCGGAATATAAACTTCTAATCATGTTGAAATATCTTCAACAACTCCCATAACGATCTTCCCCTTTTTGTTTCCTTAACTAATACCTTTCTTTATATCCCGTGGAAAAGAAAACATATAAAGGGTGAGCTCAAATGCTCAGTAAGGGTAAGCATGGATAAAATAAAACAAATCATAAACATTTGAACATAAAAACATGAACATAATGTTTAAACATCAAAAGCTTGAGCAATGACATAAAACAAGGAATTAAATAAGGCATAGATCACAAAGAAACATTAATCATGATAAAATATCATGGTAGTAAAACATGTAACTTTGGAAACCATTAAGAACATGTTATGATTTCTGTAGTAGCCAAGGCATTGCTGCCAAGACCATCTTAGTGGACAGAGTCCCTTTCTGAATCGAGTTCACTCCTCCTTCCAGTCCTGTATTACTGAACCGGTTTAACTTGCCGTTCCAGCCATATCTATCTCATGAGATATAAATATTTACCCAATGCATTGGAGGGAGATATAGGTCCCACCCATCTCATAATGAAATCATTCTTACTTGTGCCACAAAATCATAAATCATACATCATAGCATAACCCATGTAATAAATTGGGATTGTTAAACAACATGCCATCATAACATAATCCATATAAAACAAATGGATATCATTTCATCATAAGAAGAATCATACCATGTAAATAATAGATACATTACACTTGAAACATACACATATGAAATAATGTCATCTTAGATGGAAAATAGTTTTGATAAAAAACTTGAAATGAATTCTTGAGGAAAATATCCTTTCTTCCGTAAAATAATTTTCTTTTCTGAAATTTTCATTCAATTTAAAAAGAAAATTATTTTGTTGAATATAATAATGAAATATTTTGGAGGAAGCTTTATGAAAATAAGGCTTTATAAAATCGTAAAAATCAGTTCGTGCCGTATAAGTTAAAAAAAATTCTTCTCGTACTTTTGCCGAAAAAGTCAAAAAGTACCTCGTAAAAGAAAGATTCCATACATAACATGTAGTAAAAGTTAAAAATGGGTAAAAAGGACATTAAAAATACATGAAAACAATTTTAGAAACAAGGACATGGATGATAAATATAACCCCAGTAAATACTTACAAATAAACAATCTCAGATAAACACAAGATTGGAAAAGTTATCCCTTACCTTAGGTCTGATATGCTTCATACATATCCTAACCTCCTGTATAATGATTTAAATAATTTCATTGAATTATTACAGAATAATATTCATTGTTATGATATCATATATGGTCCACTTATGACTTTATATTACCCGTTATTTTGTAAATTTCATGTTAAAGAGCGTTTTGGGTAAAATCATTTCATTTATCATACATATTTGGACTTGTTGTTCTTGATATTATTACTTATATCCTGATTTACTTAATTCCAGAATGTGAAGAATGATTTATATGTAATATATATTCAGAATATACATATATATATATATATATAATAGATAGATAAATGGAATGAAATACACCGTTCATGGAGACGGTAGGCCGTACGTACGCATGAACGCTGTTTTTGTTTCCTTATTGAATTGAATGGAATTAAGTAGATGACTTACATATATATATATACATAAATCCAGTATCATTATTATTTCATATATTTATTTATTACTTATTATATATACTTTATAATCATTCATGAATGGTTAACATGGAAAATGAATCTCATCGCGTCATGGAGACTGTAGTCCGTACGTACGCACGAGTGATGATATCATTCCCATGATCGTGGAATTGCATTGAAGTGTATGTATAATATTTCAGAATCAATATCACTTTGCAATAATCATATATAGTTATTTATTTACACCATTATACCCATCCAAGTAAGGTGGTGGTTGAAAACAGATTACACCACGGCGTGGAGACGGTATTCCGTACGTACGCACGCGCGGTGATTTTTTTTCCGTAGGATGGATAGATGGTTAAATAGGGTTGTTTCATACTTATAATAACATATCAGTATATGAGTGATACTGATGTTATTACTTCATAATGAAACAACTAAAGAAGAAGAAGTAGAAGAAGAAATAAATTTGAAAGAATCGGTAACGGATATTACCTCTTCTTTCGACACGCCTTTTTGAAACCTCCTCTTAGGGAACTAAGATTGGTCTTTGAAGAAGACCAGAACCTCTATGATGTTTCTAGGGAAGTGGAGAAGAGAAATTGTGAGGGTTTGTCTGAGCTTGAAGGCTCAAAGTGGTGTGAGGAAGAGAGGGAGGAGGTGTCCTTTTATAAGGGAGGCGAGGGGCACCTTTAGAAAAACTCAAAATATTATTTTATTATAAAGTCATATTCGGTTTTTAATAGCTCAAAATTGATTTATTTCGAAGCTAAGGTGGGGATGGGTCGAAACCATCTCATAAAATAGAATTTGGACAAGTTTATGTTATTATTTTAACCTTATCATTTAGATTTAATTTTATGTTAAATAATTTTTCTTTTACCGTGTCTTCTTGTTTTCTTACACTATAAGGTTAATAAACTTACTATAATAAGACAAAATAACCCCAAGTTGTTTATTATTAATTTATATAAAATTATATAAGTCATTTGGCATAACTTTATATTTTTATGAATAAAATAACAATTAATAATATAATATTTGTTTTAAAAACTATTTTATGTCAATTTTGACACTATTTGGTAATTGATTTTTTTGAAACTCCTAAACGAATTATTATTTCGAAAAAAGTTAACTATATAAATATTAACATGTCATATTAACCTATAAAATTAGTGGAATTCATAAAGAGTCTCAAATTACATTTATTTGGGTATTTATAACATCAATTATGTCAATATTTCATTAATAAGATAATTATTGCATCATCATTGTGTCATAAATAAATTACATTAGTTAATGTCTAAAAATTATAAATAAAACACAATTATGTAGGAAATGTTCGTAGATTTCTAATAAATATTTATAGTCGAATTTATCTTATGTATATCCCTATATTAAAAATGATTTAGTTATTAAACTTTGATTTTAACTATTTTAACCCTTCTTTAAATAAATTAATAATAAATGTCCTAATCTAATCCAAGTGGGCCTAAATGGTAATATTTTATTCCTAAGGTTGTTTTTGGTCGAATTAAACTTATCCAATAGAATTATGACATGTGTTAGGGTAATAATAATATCATTTGTACCCTTAATTACCCTATTTACTTTTAACCGTGGTAAATAAAAGTAAAAAGTTATTATTCAACAAAAATTATTTTCATCTCATTGAACCACATTTTACTTAATGAAATCAACCGTGTCTCTCGGATTTTTGAAATTCCACTCACAGAAGCGGTAAAATTAAGTTTTATGTAAATTTGCAAATTCTCCTAGGAGGTGGGTAAAAGACGGTGAAAAGTTCAATAAAATTTTTATATATCTAAAATTATTATAAAATGACTCCAATGAATTACATTGAACTTATATTGGTATTATGTATCAATTTTTACCTAAAATAAAGTTAAATAAAATAAATAATTATTTAAATAAAAAGTCAGTTTTTAAATAGTAACCCAGTGTTTTCACTATTCATCAAAAATTGAAAGTTTTCAGAAAAATACCAAAATTTCACCCTAATCTAATTTTGATATTCCGAATCCAAAAATGAATTCCATTTTGAAAGATAAGATTTCAAAAAGCGGGTATTACTTTTCATAATGGATAGTTCATAATAATATTATAATAATATCTCGTTTAGTGAAACTTGGTATTGCGTACTACACACGCTATCAAAGAAGGTTTTGATTGCGTGTAATGCAAGCCAAGTCAGGGCTGCATGTAGTGAAATCTCCATTTAGTGTTGCATATAACATAATCAAAACTTATTTCATTTACATATTAAAAAAAATATCTACTTAATGTTGCGTAGAATAATTTCCACAAAACGAACTTCAACTAGTGTGTAACACTAGCCAAAAATAGTGTTGCGCATACTGCAAGCTAATACGGTGTTGCGTATAGTACAAGATAATCTTGGTGTAGCATACAAAACAAGACATAAAATAATTAAAAATAATATTTCTCATAAAATCTCGGGCTGTTACATTCTACCCCCCTTAAAAGGAATTTCGCCCTCGAAATTCATCTGGGTTATAAATGGTTTACTACTTGAAAGTTTCTTTCAAAGAAACCCACATCGTAAAAAAAAGAATACTAAAACTTAATTTTAAAAAGGAAGGTTATAAATGTAACGGTTACCTAGATTAAATCATCACTGGGTTTCCACATAGGAGAACATAGGTGAAAATATGGATATGGAAGAGAAATCTAACCACCATGTTCTGATGGAGAGTGGTAGAGAACATGGCTATGAAATATCCAACAATCACAAAGCCATAGATTTGTGATAATATAAGGTACCATCTGATTCATCGGATATAAGAGCACTCTGACAACATTTTTGGTTTTCAATATCATTTCCCTAAAGTTAAAAATTTTGAATTAGAATAAATACTTGCTTGATTTTGGTACAATCTCACCGTTGTTCGTTCTTTGAACAATTTCCACTTCATCTCTTAAAGAAATGAAGTTGAATTTTTTATTCGTGAAGTGCTAATAGATCATGTGATAGAATGATGGGTCATTCCATCTATCTCAAAGAAAAGGTTAGAAAAAGTTATCAAATACATAAGTCAATGTATGGTGAGGTTAACCAGATATGATTCCAAACATGCACTTGTACTTCATCTATCATACCGCTTAATAAAATAAAACTAGTTTCTAGTAACCAGGGACTTCCTGTAGGCCAGTGGTAGGTGATAAAGTCCAGTAGCACTTCGGTTGTGGATTCGATTCCCACAGCCTTGTCCGACGTGATGGGTTGTCGCCCGTCCTGCAGGATGTCCTTTTTTAAAAAAAAATACATTATTATAACTTTCCATAAATAATATCAAAAAAGTTCCAGCCTTAAACAATACTAACTTATGTCCAACATAATCCATTCCAATCTTTAGTCTTGTCCAAAATACTGCTGTCCAATCTCATATTCTAGTGAAAACGATTACCAGAGAGTTCATATAACAAGCATGTTAATACCATCATTGATCCCCATATATCATAAGATATGTCTTGTTGGTCACATTCCAAACATTCGAAGGCCTTAATCATGTATTCTCTTAAAAAAATGAATACCCATTGAATCTTAGTGAAAACATGAGTGCTGTCAAAAGTTAACTCTTCCACATACCAAAACCCCAAAATTCAATATACTCAAACCATGATATAACTATTTCCTTATATCAGTCATGAGCTAATGAATACTGTCAAACATTTCATTTTCTCCTTATCCCTTCATTATGTTCATATCACCTTCTTTCCAAAAATATCTCAATCACTTTCCATGGTTACTGGTACCATAAAATTATTGAAAACCACAATAGACCAATACATAAATATTCCAATATTCCACGATACTATATACAACATTATTTTGGAATCCCATTACATAAACACTTAATCATTACAAAACATCATTTTCATACTCAACATCACAAATAGTGATCGCATGAGACTTCCATTTATCCTTTTCTTTAAGAGGTTGCTCACGTTGATCATCATTAACCCGTAGATTAGGGCATTTATTAGCATAATGCCCCATTTCCTTGCACTTGAAGCATTGAAGTGTTGGTGGAGAGTTCTCTATAGTATTTTCTCTATTCACATCATTAGCAACCTTTTTCCTATTACTTCGACAATAAACTGCTCGATGACCTTCTATTCCACACTTAATGAATTTTCTAGTACCTTTTAGGAAAACTCCACCATGCTTCTTTCCACACTTTGAGTATAAATAATCATTCATCTTCTTTTCACCATTGTTCTGAGATTTCTCCTTGAACTCCATCTTTCGTTTCTTGTCAAAACCATGAGATGGATATGTTACACCAACTTCTAGTTCTACCTTGATAACACAACGCACAATTTCTTCATAGCTACTGAAGTCTCTTATAGCTAATGCCCTTAGAAGATTTGGTTTTAAGCCACTGAAGAATCGATCAACTTTACTTTCAGGTTGGATGATAAATCCAGATGCATACCTTACAAGCATTGTAAAATTTTCTTCGTATATACCAACAGATTCATCATCCTTTTGCTTTTGTTCAAGAAACTCCTTCTCCATATTTGTTCGAAGAATACGAGGGAAGTACTTATTGAAAAATATGTTTTTGAACTTGTCCCATTCCATGGACTCAATTTCATCTCTTGGCCTCGTATTCTTGATAAGAATCCACCATTGATCAGCTTCACCTTCTAAACGATGTACTGCTAAGATTACTATATCATGTTCAGAACATTGAATAACTGAAAATATCTTTTCAGTGGTACTGATCCATTGTTCAGAAACAAGTGGATTAGAAGACCCACTGAAAGAAGGTGGACATTGCCTCATGAAGGACTCAATAGAATATTGTTCCCTTCTCTGCTCATTTAGAAGTCCAAAATGATTCATAGTTTGTGTAAGTATAGAAATAATATTTTTCACTCCATCTCCCATAACATTGGTTTGTTCAGGAGGAAAATCATTGCATTGTCCATTACATTGATCAACACGGTTTCTTTGGGTTCCAACCATCGTCTAAAACCCAAAAAGAATAGTGTGAGAGGAAAAAATCATTCTAGGGAAAACAAAATAATAAAGGGGGAGTACCTTCAATATCTAACATCTTAGGTTTAATTATAATATTGTTACCGTAATTCTAGGATTATAACCTATACTTATACTTAACCTTAGGGACATCCCTAGACATACCTTAGAAATATATCTAGGGATATCACTAATGTTTTTGCATCCTAGTTTACAAAGTTTAACTAAACCTTTCCTCTGATACCAACTGTAGAGACCCGAATCTTGACGTACATGGACATTACATTACTTTTGAGGAATACTTAATACATAACAAAAACAGACACACAAGGATCGTAATAGTTTAGTGTCCTTGGAAACTCGGAATATAAACTTCTAATCATGTTGAAATATCTTCAACAACTCCCATAACGATCTTCCCCTTTTTGTTTCCTTACCTAAAACCTTTCTTTATATCCTGGGGAAATTAAAACATATAAAGGGTGAGCTCAAATTCTCAGTAAGGGTAAGCATGGATAAAATAAAACAAATCATATACATTTGAACATAAAAACATGAACATAATGTTTAAACATCAAAAGCTTAAGCAATAACATAAAACATGGAAGTACGTAAGGAATATATCATAAAGAAACATTAAGCATGATAAAATAGAATGGGAGTAAAACATGTAATTGTGGAAACCATTAAGCACATGTTATGATTTCCATAGCATCCGAGGAATTGCTGCCAAGACCATCTTAGTGGACAGAGTCCCTTTCTGAATCGAGTTCACTCCTCGTTCCAGTCCTGTATTACTGAACCGGTTTAACTTTCCATTCTAGCCATGTCTATCTCATGAGATATAAATCTTTACCCAATGCATTGGAGGGAGATATAGTTCTCACCCATCTCATAATGAAATCATTCTTACTTGTGCCACAAAATCATAAATCATACATCATAGCATAACCCATGTAATAAATTGGGATTCTTAAACATCATTCCATCATAACATAATCCATATAAAATAAATGGATATAATTTCATCATAATAAGAATCATACCATGTAAATAATAGAGACATTACACTTGAAACATACACATATGAAATAATGTCATCTTATATTGAAAATAGTTTTGATAAAAAACTTGAAATGAATTCTTGAGGGAAATATCCTTTCTTCCGTAAAATAATTTTCTTTTCTGAAATTGTCATTCAATTTTAAAAGAAAATTATTTTTTTGAAAATAATCATGAAATCTTTTGGAGGAATCTTCATGAAAATAAGGCTTTATAAAACCGTAAAAAACCGTTCGTACCGTATAAGTTAAAAAAAACATTCTTCTCGTACTTTTGCCGAAAACGTCAAAAAGTACCTCGTAAAAGAAAGATTCCATACATACCATGTAGTAAAAGTCAAAAATGGGTAAAAAGAACATTAAACACATATGAAAACATTTTTATAAACAAGGACATGGATGATAAATATAACCCTAGTAAATACTTACGAATAAACAATCTCGGAGAAAAACGAGATTGGAAAAGTTATCCCTTACCTTAGGTCCGATATGCTTCGTACGTATCTGAACCTCCTGTATAATGATTTAAATAATTTCATTTAATTATTACAGAATCATATTCATTTTTATGATATCATATATGGTCCACTTATGACTTTATATTACCCGTTATTTTGTAAATTTCATGTTGAAGAGCGTTTTGGGTAAAATTGTTTCATTTATCGTACATGTTTGGACTTGTTGTTCTTGATATTATTACTTATATCCTGATTTAATTAATTACAGAATGTAAAACATGATTTATATGTAATATATATTCAGCATATACATATATATATATATATATATATATAATAGATCGATAAATGGAATGAAATACACCGTTCATGGAGACGGTAGGCCGTACGTACACATGAATGTTGTTTTTGTTTCCTTATTGAATTGAATGGAATTAAGTAGATGAAATAAATATATATATACATAAATCCAGTATCATTATTATTTCATATATCTCATGATTACTTATTATATATACTTTATAATCATTCATGAATGGTTAACATGGAAAATTAATCTCATCGCGTCGTGGAGACGGTAGTCCGTACGTACGCACGAGCGATGATATCATTCCCATGATCATGGAATTGCATTTAAGTGTATGTATAATATTTCAGAATCAATAAAACTTCTCAATAATCATATATAGTTATTTATTTATACCATTATACCCATCCAAGTAAGGTGGTGGTCGAAAACAGATTACACCACGGCGTAGAGACGGTATTTCGTACGTACGCACGCGCGGTGATTTTGTTTTCCATAGGATGGATAGATGGTGAAATAGGGTTATTTCATACTTATAATAACATATCAGTATATGAGTGACACTTATGTTATTACTTCATAATGAAACAACTAAAGAAGAAGAAGTAGAATAAGAAATAAAGTTGAAAGAATCGGTAACGGATATTACCTCTTTTTTCGACACGCCGTTTTGAAACCTCCTCTTAGGGCACTAAGATTGGTCTTTGAATAAGACCATAACCACTAAGATGTTTCTAGGGAAGTGGAGAAGAGAAATTGGCAGGGTTTTTCTGATCTTGAAGGCTCAAAGTGGTGCGAGGAAGAGAGGGAGGAGGTGTCCTTTTATAAGGGAGGAGAGGGGCACCTTTGAAAAAACTCAAAATATTATTTTATTATAAAGTCGTATTCGGTTTTTAATAGCTCCAAATTGATTTATTTCTAAGATAAGGTGGGGATGGGTCGAAATAATCTCATAAAATAGAATTTGGACAAGTTTAGGTTACTATTTTAACCTTATCATTTAGATTTAACTTTAAGTTAAATAATTTTTCTTTTACCGTGTCTTCTTGTTTTCTTACACTATAAGGTTAATAAACTTACTATAACAAGACAAAAGAACCCCAAGTTGTTTATTATTAATATATATAACCTTATTTAAGTAATTTTTCCAAACATTAGATTTTTAGGAATAAAATAACAATTAATAATATAATATTTGTTTTAAAAACTATTTTATTTCAATTTTGACACTATTTGGTAATTGATTTTTGTGAAAATCCTAACAGAATTATTAGTTCAAAAAAAGTTAACTAAATCAATAATGATATGTCATATTAACCTAGAAAATTAGTTTAATTTATAAAGAGTCTCAGATAACATTTATTTGGGTATTTATAACATCAATTATGTCAATATTTCATTAATAAGATAATTACTGCATCATCATTCTGTCATAAATAAATAAAATTATTTAAGGTCTAAAAATTATAAATAAAACACCATTATGTAGGAAATACTTTTATCTTTCTAATGAATATTTATAGTCGAATTTATCTTATGTATAACCCTATATTAAAAATTATTTTGTTATTAAACTTTGATTTTAACTATTTTCACCCTTCTTTAAATAAATTAATAATAAATGTCCTAATCTAATCCAAGTGGGCCTAAATGGTCATATTTTATTCCTGAGGTTGTTTTTGTTCGAATTAAACTTATCCAATAGAGTTAGGACATGTTTTAGGGTAATAATAATATCATTTGTACCCTAAATTACCCTATTTACTTTTAACCGTGGTAAATAAAAGTAAAAGTTACTATTCACCAAAAATTATTTTCATCTCATTGAACCACATTTTACTTACTGACATCAACCGTGTCTCTTTGATTTTTGAAATTTCACTCATAGAAGTGGTAAAATTATGTTTTATGTAAAGTTGCAAATTCTCCTAGAAGGTGGGTAAAAGACGGTGAAAAGTTCAATAAAATTTTTATATATCTAAAATTATTATAAAATGACTCCAATGAATTACATAGAACTTATATTGGTATTATGTATCAATTTTTACCTAAAATAAAGTTAAATAAAATAAATAATTATTTAAATAAAAAGTCGGTTTTTAAATAGTAACCTAGTGTTTTCACTATTCATCAAAAATTGAAAGTTTTAAGAAAAATACCAAAATTTCACCCTAAGCTAATTTTGATATTTCGAATCCAAAAATGAAGTCCATTTTGAAAGATAAAATTTCAAAAATTGGGTATTACTATTCATAATGGCTAGTTCATAATAATATTATAATAATATCTCGTTTAGTGAAACTTGGTATTGCGTACTACACACGCTATCGAAGAAGGTCTTGATTGTGTGTAATGCAAGCCAAGTCAGGGCTGCGTGTAGTGAAATATCCATTTGGTGTTGCGTATAACATAATCAAAACTTATTTAATTTATACTTTAAACAAAATCTATACTTAATGTTGCATAGAATAATTTCTACAAAATGAACTTCAACTAGTGTGTAACACAAGCCAAGAATAGTGTTGCGTATACTGCAAGCTAATAAGGTGTTGCGTATAGTACAATCTAATCTTGGTGTAGCATACAACACAAGACATCAAAGTAATTAAAAATAATATTTCTCATAAAATCTCGGGCTGTTTCAGAATCATCTTGTTCCTTTCCAACCTAATACGAACACGATCTTGACCAAACCCTAGCCTTTAGACCCTTGAATCTTTGATAATATGAAGCATTATATTGAAGAAGATTATCCTAAAGATTTTGGTGATTCTAAAAGGTTGAAATCTATCACTAGTATAATCGCAAGGCTATTGAGGCTACATCTTTTTTTCTGTGAGAATTAGTTATAGAGAATGGAGTAGTATCAATGTTGTTTAAATTGAGTCATTCTCTTTTTTGGAGGGTTGTATTGAAACATGGATGGATGAAGTGTGTTATAGATAATAAAAGACCATTCTACCCACATTTGCTAAAAGAATTTTATCTGAATATGCACTTAGAAACTATAGAAATGAGGGACCATATATGAATTACTATTAATGGAAAGGAGGAAATATTTTTTTCGAATTTATGGCCTGTGAGTCTTAACACTACTAGAAAACACACCTATAGCAGCGCTGGAATTTATCAGCGCTAGAAAAATTTGGTGATAAAGTTAATATTTATCAGCACTAAAATAAGCACTGATAAAGGAAACCCTTTATCAATGCTAAAAAAGAACTGATAAAAGGTAACCTTTATCCGCACTGATAAAGTAAACCTATATTAATGGTTTGTTTTTAAGGATAATAAGAGGTGCCCTTTATCAGCACATTTTAAACACTGATAAATGTTTCCCTTTATTATCATTTTTTGTGCTGATAAAGGTATAGAATAAAATGAAAAATTAAACAAATAAAATTAAAATGAGTAAATTAAGAAAAATATGAAACATTTTATTAATTAAGTAATTATTGATAAAAATGAAGAAATTTAATATACATATATATAGATTATAAATATTAATAAATAGTATATATTAAATATAGATATATAAAATGAATAAGTATAATACATATAAAATGTTAATTAAAAAAATATTAATGTATTATTCATTTTTAATGTCATTTGATTTTTCAATATAACTTATTATCAAATGTCGTGTATTTCATTTATTTCACACACACACACATGTTAATGCATTTTTATACACAAACACACACAAAAATATATTTACACAATATATAAAAGCACATACACCTAATATTTATGAAATTTATTAAAATTTTAGTATATTTTATAATTTCATTATAACATGATACATTTAATATATATTATGTTTCTAATTGGTCTATTTTATTTTATTTTTTAATAATACAGTTAGGGTATTCATTTTTAATGTTTTTTATTTTTTATTTCAATTTTGAATTTGATCATTTTCTATTATTTATTTATTTATATTTATTTACTATGTTTTAGTATTTTCAATATATATTAATCCACTTCAATATATATATATCCATATTTTTTTAACAACTTGTATTTAATTAACAAAACTTATCCATTTGTCAATATTTTTAAAGTGTACTCATTTTGAATTATTCAATTTCACTCATTTTTAAAATGAATGTATTTAAGATTATATATACATTAATAATGTTAAAAATATATTTTTAAATAAATATTTATAAATAAATAAATAAATAAATGTATATTTACAATATTTATAATTATTATAAATAAATAACTATTATTTTTTAAATAAGTATTTGTATAATTATAAATAAATAATTATATATATTTAAATAATTATAAAATTATAATAAATTTATTTAAATAATTATAAAATTATAATAATGTAATTAATATAATTATAAAATTATAATAATGTTATTTAAATAATTATAAAATTATATTAAAGTAATTTAAATAATTATAAAATCATAATAAAGTTATTTAAATAATTATAATTATAAAATTTTATCAGCACTAAAAAAGCACTGATAAATATTCATTTTATCAGCACTTAAAAATTTAGCTCTAATAAAAGGGATCTTTGTCAGTGCTTTTCTGACATCCCTGTTAAAAGTGACCCCAATCTATTTTAAAAACCCTAACCACGACTTAGTATCTCACGATTCTCAAAATCTTATGGAACTCCTCTGCTAGTATCATGACTCCTATAAATTTCCTCAAATTAATCAAGGTTATAATCCAATGTATGTTATTTTCTACTCTTCCTCTAACATTATTTGATGTTTTGGGTTCTGCGTTTTTTGTTTTTGCACTGTTTTTAAACATGATGAACCCTAAATCTCTTCTCATCGTTACTAAAATACAACGAGTGTGGTTCTATTTCATCATTTTCTCCTTTTATATATTCATTTGAGTGTCTAAACCATTTTTACCTAGAGACACACAAAGATGGTTTACTCTCCTCTCAACATTCACAAGGATACATCTCACCCCCCTCATTTTTATCTTCATTTGAATAATATAGGGTTCCAAAAATCTAGGTAGTTTCTTGAATTAAATTCATCTTATATACCAGATTATAGATTATAAAGGCTTAATTATGATGGGTTTTAAGGATTAAAGGATACCAAGTTGTGGCCCCCATTTATGGGTGTTGAACATATAGGGACCAAGGTAAGTGTAAAAATCATTAAAACATGTTTTTTTGATTTGGTTATTCATGTAAATTGTTGAACCATGAAGTGGGTTATTTAGATTTATGATTTTTATGAATATTTTTTATTGAATTAAAAAAAAATTATTTACTCACATTCCAAATATTATTTTAGTGATGCATGTTGTGAGAGATTTGTTTTTTTAAATAATTCAAGATTATTATTAAACTTTAACCATGGGTTACAAAGAGTGATGAGGAATTTCTTTGGTGAGAAAAGTATGCTCAATTTTTTTTTTTAAATTTCATAGATTAGATAGAGCTGAGAAATCATTGTATAAATTGAATTAGAAATACACAACAATATATAAAGAGTGTATTTCCCAAAAGTAAGTTAGTTATCCATGGTTGGATAGTTGATCAAGAAAACTATGAGATGTGATTTATTAATAGATTTACTAATCAAAATAGAAATATAATTAATTAATAATGTCACGACCCATCCTCGGGGTCCGTGCCGTGACTACCCCAAGCCCGCCTTCCATAGGCCAGGGGCTGGCGACTAGCACCAAGGCGTAAATCCCGGTAAAAAGGGAAGGCATTGCCTTTGTAAAGTAAACAAACACCACAGAGTAAGCAAGCGGAAAGTAAACACTAAGTAAAAACAGAGTACAACTGAAAGTGCGGAAAAGTAAATGGGCCAGTATACAAACCCAAACTGAAAGTAAAGTACAACTCGAAAGGGAAAACAACAACTGTAAGTAAAAGCCGCTACACCGAGCTGTCCACTGGAGATCCCACCTGAAGGATGGGTACAGATAGCTCCACTGCTCCACGGGTCCCGTCGTCCGCTCCGAACACGTCCTACCTAGTGGTCCACCTCCAGGTACCGTCCTGCTCTGCAAGCCTCATCCAAGATCAACGGTGTCCGTCGTCTGCAACCAACACAACGTAGTGCGGGTATAGCCCGTGCAAGGGTGAGTATAAGCTACTCAGTAGGGACCCCGAGACCCCTGAAGGTCTCTCAAAATCCACAAAGGATAAATCACAAAGAAAGGTACAATCACGAAGTAACAACCGACACTGCTTAGGTATATGCCCATACATATACCTAAGTCATAAATTTCAAATACGCTCCAACCTCCGAGCCCAAGTACAACTCAGTCCACACAGGAAAGTAAACGTATTCCACACAGGAAAGAAAAACGTAATCCACACAGGATAGCACAACACAATCCACATAGGAAAGCAACAGGATTCAGCTCACACAGGTATAATTCTTCGAAAGACGATAAAGATGATCTCTGATCCATCTAAGTCGTCGGACCCACGAAGGATCGATAGGTAACTAACCCCCGCAAAAGACCCACACAGGATCGGGTCCACACAGGACCTGTAGCACTGATCCACGTAGGATCGCTGAGTGCTGTAGTCATCGTCGTCGAATCCACACAAGATCTCTGTACTGTCGTCGTCGCAGTCACAGTAGCAGTAGCAGTAGCAGTAGTCACAGTAACAGTCGCAGCCAGCACTAGGGTTCCCGCACACAGCAAGCTCGTACTGGAGGGTTCGCTCCACGAGCCGAGAGGCTGATACATCAACTGTCACAAAGACCGGAGTTTATGTATTCAAAAGTTCCGTATCGTCAACATGAACTCAATGTAACAGACGGCGCGTCGATCGGACGCCCGGTCTGAGAGTTATTGGCTTTTTCGTCCCAGGGGCCCGGTTGGTTTTTAAGGAAAAACCAACCCGACCTTACTACACCTGCCTCCAAACCTCGGGAAGAGTATGCCAAAAGATCCTTCTCACTAAGAGGAACACAACAAAGCTGACGGCACGTCAATCAGACGTCCGTAGCTCAAGATACGAGCGTTTCCGCTCCGAAGGCCCGGTTGGTTTCGTGAACGAACTAACCCGGCCGAACTCAAAGTATTCCGAAACTTTGAGTGCGATATACCGAATCGACCGTCTCGATCCAAGGATCACGTAGCCACTGACGGTTCGTCAATCAGAGGTTCGTGGCTCAAGTTATGGCCAAAAGACCGAACTCGTCTCGAAAACGGGGGGTCCGGGTCCGGGCCGACCCGGCCCGACCCCCCTGGGTCGGCCCGAACCGGGTTGACCCAGGTCCGACCCGGCCCGGCCGGCGGCGGTCCGACCCGGCCCGGCCGGCGGCGGTCCGGCGCGGCGGTGCGGCCCGGCCGGCGGCGGCGCGGCCTGGCGCCGCTGGGTGCCACGCGCGGGGGGCATGGCCCCCACTTCCAGCAGGCGGCGCGACTTAAGCCGCGCCTCTTAAATGAACCGCCCCCCTTCGTGGGGGGCCTACTTGAGGGAAACCGGGGGGCCGCCTGCCCCCCCTTAATGAAACCGCCCCGCCCAAATAAATGGGGGGGGGGGCTTTTGAGTTGACCGGGGGAATTAAATTCCCCCGGTCTTTGACCTTCCGGCCGGCCCACCTGGCCGGCCGGTTTTTCTTCAACGGGACCGGCAAAGCCGGTCCCCTTCGGGTTTCTGACGCCGGCGGCCCGGCGAGGCGCCGGTCCTCTCGTCCCGCCGCGGCCCGGAACTGGCCGCAGTGTTCGTCGTCCGGCACGGTGCGACGGCACAACGCCGCTCCGCCGCGGCCCCGCTCCGGCCGCGGCGCCTTCGGTTCCCTTCGACGCGGCGCGACGGCGTCGCGTTCTTGATAATCCATCCACGGCGCGACGCGACGGCGTCGCGTAAATAAGCCGGGCGATTCTCGCGTGGTGCGACGGCGCCACGCCTTCTCGTTCATCACAAGATTATATAAATAACCAAGAACAAAGGAGGGGGGAATTCGGCCGTGTTTGTGCGGTCCGACCCCCCTCTCGTTAGATGATAACTCTTAAATATTTAATCACAAATTATCATTCTAGAACCAAGAACGAGAGTAAGGAAAAAATAACCACAACAAACCCCTACCTTGGGTTCAAGTTCGAAGATTGTCAAAGACCTGCGGAAGACAACGCCATGGAGGTCGGGCGTCGCGGTAATCGTTCGTCAAATCCGATGACGAAGAGGTACGTCCGAAGAGGTACGTCGTTGGCGAATCTTCGTAAGCCGACGAAGGAAGTCCGAGGAGGAAGCGGCGTTCCCTTTCGTTGACACGGAGGGCGTCGTCGATCTTCGGATACAATCGGCTACGAAGAAGAGAGGACCGGCGTTCTTCGTCGGAGCTCGAAAGTTCTTCGCGTTCTTCGTCAAGGTTTGAAGAAGAAGGAGGAGCTCTTAAATCCTCTCAAGATGGCTAAACAATTCTAACCAAATAAAATAAGCTAAGGGATTATTTTATTTACTCAACCAAACCATTTGAATTTCAAAGGTTTGAAAAAGTTTAAACAACTCAACCTAATTAATAAGTTAAGTTGTCAATTACATTTAAAAGGGAAGTTAAGGGAGTTTTGAGAGGAGATGGAAAGTTGGGTTTCGTGTGGGCCCCACCACACTTAATCCTCCCAAGGGAGGTTAAGTGGATGTGGGTCCCACCTTTAACTTCCTTTGAGAGGAGTTAACCAACAAGTAAAAAAAAAATAAAAAGTGTTCCACATTTTTATTTAACTTTTTATAATTCTCCCAAAAACTAACTTTCGTCCCGCAATAAACGCAACTTTGGAAAAGGTCTCCTTAAGCGAAAATCGGCGCTGCGAGTTCATCGGTGTCCTCAGATTTCAATTCCGAGCATCGGATCAAAAGTTAGAATTTCCCGCTCGTTCGTTCACTGAACGTACCCGAGCCAAACTTCGGAAATTGATTCTGGGCACACCGGGCCTCAGAATCAGGTGCCGTCAGAAACCGCGCTCTTGTAAAATTCCAAAGAAAATTAAGAAAAATTTCCCTTGAATTTTACGGGTCTTTACATTACACCCACCTTAGGGCTTTACGTCCCCGTAAAGATACATCAAAAACTAGGGAAACAAATGAGGGTACTGAGCACGCATCTGAGCCTCCCGCTCCCATGTGCTCTCCTAGAGGTTCCCGTGCTTCCATCTGATGCGCACAAGAGGAATCGATCGCCCACATAGGACCCGCTCCTGTCGATCCTCTATCTCCACCGGGACCTCCGTAAAAGTCGCCCCATCGTCAACGTCAAGCTCCCCATGGTCAATGATGTGCGTCGGGTCGTGCACGTATCTCCTCAGCTGAGACACGTGGAAGACGTCATGCACCCGGTGCAACTGAGGTGGTAGAGCAAGGCGATAAGCCACCTCACCAATCCTGCTGAGGACCTGGAAGGGTTCGATGAAGCGCGGAGATAACTTGCCGCCTCGACCAAATCTCCGAATACCACGTCGAGGTGAGACCCTCAAAAAGACGTGGTTGCCATCCTCAAACTCCAGTGGCCTTCGCCTCCTGTCAGCGTATGACTTCTGCCGGCTCTGAGCTGTCCTCATCCGCTCCTGGATGACCTGGACCTTCTCTGTCATGGCCTGAACCATCTCCGGTCCCACAAGTGCTGACTCCCCAGGGTCTGTCCAGCACAAAGGGGATCTACAAGGTCGGCCGTACAACACCTCATACGGTGCCATCCCGATGGTGGAGTGGTAGCTGTTGTTGTACGCAAACTCCACCAAGGGTAGGTGGTCCTCCCAGCTACGACCAAAGCCGAGGACACATGCACGGAGCATGTCCTCGAGAGTCTGAATGGTCCGCTCCGTCTGACCATCCGTCTGAGGGTGAAAGGCTGTGCTCAGATGTAGCTGCGTCCCGAACTCCTCCTGCAACCCCTTCCAAAGCCGGGAAGTAAAGCGAGCATCTCGATCGGAGACGATAGATGATGGCACGCCGTGGAGCCGCACAATCTCCTGAACGTAGAGACGTCCCAAGCTCTCCACTGAGCCCTGCTCTCTGATGGGTAAGAAGTGTGCCGACTTGGTGAGTCGGTCAACAATCACCCAGATGGAGTCGTGAACTCTGGAAGTGCGTGGAAGTACAATCATGAAGTCCATAGATATGCCGTCCCACTTCCACTCCGGAACCTCCAAGGGCTGTACCAAGCCTGCTGGTACCTGATTCTCTGCCTTCATCTATTGATAGGCGAGGCATCGAGAAACGAACTCTGCCACTACCTTCTTCATGCCCGGCCACCAGTGCTGTCATCTGAGGTCCTGGTACATCTTCGCCACTCCAGGATGTACCGCCAAAGGAGAACTGTGAAACTCTCTCAGCACTTCCTCTCGCAAAGCGACTGGTACCATGGTACGTCCTCTGAAAAGGATGCCGTGCTCTGCTCCAAGGGAGAAACCATCAGGTGCCTGTCCCGAGGATATCTGTGCACGCCGTGTCTCACAGTCAGCGTCCTCACGCTGTGCCTCTCTGACCCGCTGTAGTAGTGGAGGGGTGACTGTGAGAGACTAGAGGAAGGCTGATCCATCTCTATCCACGAAGGATATCTGCAAAGAGGCTAGCTGCTCCGTCGCCTCCTCAAGTAGCTGAATGCCCGTCCTCCTGCCGAGGGCATCGACTACTACGTTCCCCTTCCCAGGAGTATAGACTATCTCAAAGTCATAGTCCTGGAGAAACTCGAGCCATCGCCGCTGTCTCAGGTTCAGGTCCTTCTGCGAGAAGATATACCTAAGACTCTGATGATCGGAAAAGACTGTAAAGCGCTCGCCCATCAGATAGTGTCGCCATGTCTTCAGAGCGAAGACCACTGCTACTAACTCCAGGTCATGGGTAGCATAGTTCTTCTCATGCGGCCTCAACTGACGTGATCCATAGGCGATCACTGCCCGCTCCTGCATCAGAACACATCCGATTCCGGTCCCTGATGCATCGCAGTAGACTACGTACCCTACTCCCTCCTCAGGAAACCTCAAGATAGGTGCGCTGGTCAATCTCTGTCTTAGCTCCTGGAAGCTCTGCTGACATCTGTCTGACCACACAAAGGGTTTCCCCTTCTTCGTCAAAGCTGTGAGTGGTGTCGAAACTCTAGAGAAGTCCGACACGAATCTCCGATAGTAACCAGCTAGTCCTAAGAAACTCAAAACCTCAGTCACGCTCCTGGGTGGCTCCCATGCTAACACATCCTCGATCTTCGCAGGATCCACTGCAACTCCCGCCTCAGAGATAACGTGTCCCAAGAAGTGGACCTCACGTATCCAGAACTGGCACTTCGAGAGCTTACCATAAAGCTGGTGCTCTCAGAGTGTGTCTAGTACAACTCGCAAGTGATAGGCGTGCTCCTCCTCTGTCGTAGAGTAAATCAGAATGTCGTCGATGAAGACTACGACAAACCGATCAAGGTATGGCTGAAATATCCTGTTCATGAGGGCCATGAACACTACTGGAGCATTGGTTACGCCGAAAGGAATAACCAAGAACTCATAGTGTCCATACCGACATCTGAAGGCCGTCTTCTGCACATCCTCGTCTCTGACTCTGAGCTGATGATAGCCTAACCTAAGGTCTATCTTCGAGAACCACCGTGCTCCCTTGAGCTGATCAAAGAGGTCATCAATCCTCGGTAGCGGATACATGTTCCTCACTGTCACCTGGTTCAGGCGACGATAGTCAACACAAAGCCACAGGCTCCCGTCCACCTTCTTGGCGAACAATATCGGGGAAGCCCAGGGTGAAACACTGGGTCAGATGAACCCCTTGCCCTGCAAGTCCTCCAACTGTACTCGTAGCTCTCGAAGCTTGGAGGGGGCCATCCGATATGCTGGAGAGGATATCGGGGCTGTCCCGGGGTACAAGTCAATATAAAAGTCTACCTCTCTGCTAGGAGGTAGCCCTGGAACGTCGTCGGGAAAAACTTCCGCAAACTGATCCACCACTGCAGGAAAACCAGGACTCCACACGTCAACTGCTCCAAGGATGAGGCTAGCCATATGATGAGTGATGGGCTGTCCTCTACTCCGCGGAATTCCATTCTGTGCTGCTAAGGCTCCCTTATCGCCGGTGAAGGTGAACCTGCTCCCGTCGGTGCGTACACATCGCACATTGCGCCTAAAACAGTCAATATGCGCATGGACCGTAGATAGCCAATCCATGCCCAAGATGACGTCGTAAGGCATCGACGCTGCTACAAGAAGATCCCAGCCGAAGCTCTCGCCTCCTAGAGTAAGCTCACACTGCCGGCACCAGTGCGTAATCGTCGAGTCTGCTCTCGTAGGAGTCTCTAGTCGTAAGGATCGAGCCAACGACTCTGTCGGAATCTCCGAGCTCCGAACAAGGGCATCAGCTATGAAAGAGTGACTCGCTCATGTGTCTATAAGAACAACAGCAAGGGTGTAATAGACACAGATAGTACCTAGAATCATATCGGGTGCGCCGTGGTCGTAGGCCTCTGCTGCCTGGAGTTGTGCCTGTCTCTGCCTGCCAGCTCCCTGTGGTCGGGGTGGACCTCCTGGTGGTGGTGGTGGCAGAGCCTCAAAGCGTCGCCCACCACCTGCTGCTCGGCCAGCTCCTCTTCCTCGTCCGCCTCCTCCCTGCAGACCGCCACGGTCGACCCTCTGCCTCTGCCTCGGTGGTCCCTCAACCGACTGCTGCTCCTCGACACGACGGGTCGGGCAGTCACGAGCCATGTGGCCTTGCCCGCCGCACGAGTAGCACTGTCTGCCTCTCGAAATACTGGCTCCGCGCTGTGTGCTCCGCACTGCTGAGCCAGTGTCCTGAGGTCGTATTCCCGAAGGTCTGGTCTGCCTGGACCCTTGAGTCATCCATCGACTGCCTGCTGCAGATGACTCTGCCACGTGCCGCCCTGCGGTGGGTCTCGGTGCTGGTGTAGACTTAGCAAGGAAGCTCTCGATCAGAAGGGCCCTCTCCAGTACTCTTGTCTGAGTCGGTATGCTGAGGGAGATCAGCGATTCCATGATCTCGTGTCTCAAACCCTGCTCGAAGGTCCGGGCCCGGAAGAATGGTTCCCGTTCCATGTCGGTCGAGTAGCGTGAGAGATCGGTAAATCTCGCCGAGTACTGAGCGACCGTCATGCTGCCCTGCCGCAGCTGAAGAAGCTCCTGGATACGCACCGCATGAAGGGTGGCTGGGACGAACTCCGAGAGGAAAAGGCTCTCAAAGTCCGTCCATAGAAGAGATGCCTCATCATGAACCTGGAGCATCAAGCTCCACCATCGTCCTGCTGCTGCATGTAGTAGGCTCGCAGCGAGGATCACCATGAGGTCTGCTGGTGTCCTCACTAGCCTAAACACACGTACCACTGCCTCCAGCCAGTCCTCTGCTGACGGGGGATCCGTCTCCCCACGAAACCTGGGTGGTCACTGGCGCTGAAACTCATGCAGTGCGCTGAGGCGACGTGCATCGTCAGCGGCTGGTGCTGGAAGCATCAGTGGCTCGGCGGGTAGAGCTACCGCCGGTGCCACTACTGACAAAGGGCCCTACACCGAAGCCTCATCGCTCGGTGGGCTGTCGTCACACTCGACTCTCGGAACCCTAGCTGGCTGTCGTCGTGGGGCCATCCTGAAAAGGAAACAGGTGCGCCATGGTCAGAACAGTATACATGGTGAGCTGATATAAAGTAATCAAAAAGAAAACTTTGAAACACACACGCAATCAATGTTTTCGTGCATTAAGTCGGAAATCAGAAGTCAGGGTCCTGGTGTACAGATACGTCATCCGCCGCACCAACACTGGACTCCCTGGACTGATAACCAAACTTAATACGCTAAACATTATTGCTTTACATAGAAAAGATCAGAGTTCGCGGTAGAACCGAACTCCTATGATACCAATTTGTCACGACCCGTCCTCGGGGTCCGTGCCGTGACTACCCAAGCCCGCCTTCCATAGGCCAGGGGCTGGCGACTAGAACCAAGGCATAAATCCTGGTAAAAAGGGAAGACATTGCCTTTGTAAAGTAAACAAACACTAAAGAGTAAGCAAGCGGAAAGTAAACACTAAGTAAAAACAGAGTACAACTGAAAGTGCGGAAAAGTAAATGGGCCAGTATACAAACCCAAACTGAAAGTAAAGTACAACTCGAAAGGGAAAACAGCAACTATAAGTAAAATCTGCTACACCGAGCTGTCCACTGGAGATCCCACCTGAAGGATGGGTACAGATAGCTCCACTGCTCCACGGGTCCCATCGTCCGCTCCGAACACGTCCTGCCTAGTGGTCCACTTCTAGGTACCGTCCTGCTCTGCAAGCCTCAGCCAAGATCAACGCTGTCCGTCGTCTGCAACCAACACAACGTAGTGCGGGCATAGCCCGTGCAGGGGTGAGTATAAGCTACTCAGTAGGGACCCCGAGACCCCTGAAGGTCTCTCAAAATCCACAAAGGATAAATCACAAAGAAAGGTACAATCACGAAGTAACAACCGACATTGCTTAGGTATATGCCCATACATATACCTAAGTCATCAATTTCAAATACGCTCCAACCTCCGAGCCCAAGTACAACTCAGTCCACACAGGAAATTAAACGTATTCCACACAGAAAAGAAAAAGGTAATCCACACAGGATAGCACAACACAATCCACACAGGAAAGCAACAGGATTCAGCTCACACAGGTATACTTCTTCGAAAGACGATAAAGATGATCTCTGATCCATCTAAGTCGTCGGACCCACGAAGGATCGATAGGTAACTAACCCCCGCAAAAGACCCACACAGGATCGGGCCCACATAGGACCTGTAGGCACTGGTTCACACATGACCGCTGAGTGCAAAGACCCACACAGGATCGGACCCACACAGGATCGGGCCCACACAGGGCCTGTAGCACTGATCCATGTAGGATCGCTGAGTGCTGTAGTCGTCGTCGTCGAATCCACACAGGATCTCTCTACTGTCGTCGTCGCAGTCACAGTAGCGGTAGCAGTAGCAGCAGTCACAGTAACAGTCGCAGCAAACACTAGGGTTCCCGCACACAGCAAGCTCGTACTGGAGGGTCCGCTCCACGAGCCGAGAGGCTGATACAACAACTGTCACAAAGTATAGAGTTGATGTATTCAAAAGTTCCGTATCGTCAACAGAAACTCAACGTAACAGACGACGCGTCGATCAGACGCCCGGTCTGAGAGTTATTGACTTTTTCGTCCCAGGGGCCTGGTTGGTTTTTAAGGTAAAACCAACCCGACCATACTCCACCTGCGTCCAAACCTCGGGCGGAGTATTCCAAAAGATCCGTATCACTAAGAGGAACACAACAAAGCTGACGGCACGTCAATCGGACGTCCGTAGCTCAAGATACGAGCGTTTCCGCTCCGAAGGCCCGGTTGGTTTCGTGAACGAACCAACCCGGCCGAACTCAAATTATTTCGAAACTTTGAGTGCGATATACCGAATCGACCGTCTCCATCCAAGGATCGCGTAGCCGCTGACGGTTTGTCAATCGGATGTCCGTGTCTCAAGTTATGGCCAAAAGACCGAACTCGTCTCGAAAACGGGGGGTCCGGGTCCGGGCCGACCCAGCCCGACCCCCCCTAGGTCGGCCCGAACCGGATCGACCCGACCCGGGTCCGACCCGGCCCGGCCAACGGCGGTCTGGCGCGGCGGCGCGGACCGGCGCGGCGGCGCGGTCCGGCGCGGCCTGGCGCCGCTGGGTGCCACTCGCGGGGGGCATGGCCCCCGCTTCCAGCAGGCGGCGCGGCTTAAGCCGCGCCTCTTAAATGAACCGGCCCCCTTCATGGGGGGCCTGCTTGAGGGAAACCGGGGGCCGCCTGCCCCCCTTAATGAAACCGCCCCCCCCCCCCCCAAATAAATGGGGGGGCTTTTGAGTTGACCGGGGGAATTAAATTCCCCCGGTCTTTCACCTTCCGGCCAGCCCACCTGGCCGGCCGGTTTTTCTTCAACGGGACCGGCAAAGCCGGTCCCCTTCCAGTTTCCGACGCCGGTGGCCCGGCGAGCCGCCGGTCCTCTCATCCCGCCGCGGCCCGGAACCGGCCGCGGTGCGACGGCACCACGCCCCTCCGCCGCGGCCCCGCTCCGGCCGCGGTGCCTTCGGTTCCCTTCGACGCGGCGCGACGGCGTCGCGTTCTTGATAATCCATCCACGGCGCGACGCGACGGCGTCGCGTAAATAAGCCGGACGATTCCCGCGTGGTGTGACGGCGCCATGCCTTCTCGTTCATCACAAGATTATATAAATAACCAAGAACAAAGGAGGGGGGAATTCGGCCGTGTTTGTGCGGTCCGAACCCCCTCTCGTTAGATGATAACTCTTAAATATTTAATCACAAATTATCATTCTAGAACCAAGAACGAGAGTAAGGAAAAAATAACCACAACAAACCCCTACCTTGGGTTCAAGTTCGAAGATTGTCAAAGACCTGCGGAAGACAACGTTGCGGAGGTCGGGCGTCGCGATAATCGTTCGTCAAATCCGATGATGAAGAGGTACGTCCGAAGAGGTACGTCGTTGGCGAATCTTCGTAAGCCGACGAAGGAAGTCCGAGGAGGAAGCGGCGTTTCCTTTCGTTGACACGGAGGGCGTCGTCGATCTTCGGATACAATCGGCTACGAAGAAGAGAGGAGCGGCGTTTTTCGTCGGAGCTCGAAAGTTCTTCGCGTTCTTCGTCAAGGTTTGAAGAAGAAGGAGGAGCTCTCAAATCCTCTCAATATGGCTAAACAATTCTAACCAAATAAAATAAGCTAAGGGCTTATTTTATTTACTCAACCAAACCATTTGAATTTCAAAGGTTTGAAAAAGTTTAAACAACTCAACCTAATTAATAAGTTAAGTTGTCAATTACATTTAAAAGGGGAGTTAAGGGAGTTTTGAGAGGAGATGGAAAGTTGGGTTTCGTGTGGGCCCCACCACACTTAATCCTACCAAGGTAGGTTAAGTGGATGTGGGTCCCACCTTTAACTTCCTTTGAGAGGAGTTAACCAACAAGTAAAAAAAAAGTGTTCCACATTTTTATTTAACTTTTTATAATTGTCCCAAAAACTAACTTTCGTCCCGCAATAAACGCAACTTCGGAAAAGGTCTCCTTAAGCGAAAATCGGCGCTGCGAGTTCATCGGTGTCCTCGGATTTCAATTCCGAGCACCGGATCAAAAGTTAGAATTTCCCGTTCGTTCGTTCACTGAACGTACCCGAGCCAAACTTCGGAAATTGATTCCGGGCACACCGGCCCTCGGAATCAGGTGCCGTCAGAAACCACGCTCTTGTAAAATTCCAAATAAAATTAAGAAAAAATTTCCCTTGAATTTTACGGGTCATTACAAATAAGATAAAAAACTAATTTTAAATTTCATTTAACATGGTTAATAACCATAGAGAGTACAAAAATTGATTAAAATATAATTTTGATGGTTTGGATATTTATATCCTATAAGTCATATAATTTTTTATCCAAGTCCAAAATGAAAAAAATAGAGATATAATATTTTCTTATATCCTTGAATCATAGAGGGAAATTTAAACTTATATATACCTTTATCAGAGGATATGACATATGAATAATGTAGAATTTGGTGGGGTATTAAATATATGATATTGTATGAATGAATTTTTCTACTTCTCCCAAATTGTTTTCATCCATTTTAAATCATAAGGAGCATCATAGATGGATTGAAACATTTAATGAAACACTCAATGAAATAATTACTCCTATGTGATAAAATTATCAGTTTTCATGAGATAAAGGTCAATGATAAAGTAACTATTTATTAAATGTATATTCCCTATAAAGGGATACGATACCCCTATTGTAATTAACCCTTCGTTGCATTCCATACCCAAACCTCTCTTCTTATTTGATCAATGTTTATCACTAGGTTAAGGCGCTAGAACTCCTTCGATGATCGAGGGAACTCAAGAATATTTCTACGATTGAAGGCTAGTGTAATCTCTTCAAAGGATAGAACACTTTGTTGTGGGTATACCTTTCTCCAATATTATATTTTACTTCTGATAATAACATTATTATTCAAAAATTAGAACATTAATAGAGGTAATTGTAGATCTACTTCAAGCTATGTGGAATAATTTTCAATGATAGGAAGTATATATGGTTCCTCTAAGATTTTATGGTAATATATCATAATAATAAATTTATGATTTCATTGAATAGATTCATTTCATTTATTTGGGTTATAAAATTATAGATCAATACTGAACAAAAGTTAAAAAATTCACCCTTTAAAGGGATGTATGTTATTGGAGGGATCTTATGGTGGATTAAAAAATATCCAAAATTGGAAGGTGAGGAATCCTTGAGTAGACATAAGTAATTTACAATGTATGTGGGAAGAGATTCATATCTTAAAGACCATTAGAGTCGAGTTATTCAAATTCCTCTTCAATCGAGGAGAATTTTTGAGTGATTCCATTAGTGTAGGTTCCTAGAACACTTTAATCCTTAGACGCTTGATTGTATTCCATCTCTTGATGATGGACTAGACTCCCTATTTCAAACTATCCTTCCTCCCATCATTGTGGTTCCAAATTTCATTGATGACATACCTCCTAAACAGTTATGGGAGGAAGGATAATTTGAAAGAGGGAATGAGTAGCCTCAAATTCATCATCAAGAGATGGAAGGAAATAAATCATCTGAAGATGGATTTAATAATAGTAGTGAAGTTTAGTTTACTGTAGTATTGAAGTATTATATCTCTGTTCAAGAAAGTAACAATTTTCATGAAATAAGCATGAAATTTTGGAATTTCGTGCATAAAGTGTATTGCATTGTTGTTATTAAAGAACAAATAAATGTTTGACTACTCATAAAGAGAATGTCTTCTAAAAATGATGATGTTTCCAATCCCAATAAAGAACATACTATTTATGATCTATGTAATTATTAGGGGATTAACAATATGTTGATAAAAAAAATAAAAAAACCTAGAACGATGTAGTATCACAGTTTTCAATAAAATTATCTAGGTAAGAAGTCAGGGTATAAAATTTGTGTTTGGTTGGAATCAATGTGGCCAAACTATTGACCCCAACAAGTCAATGTTCATTAGTTATCTTGGGGTCACAATGAGGATTAATGTGCTAATTGATATTGAATCATGGTGCCATGTCCAACCTGTAATAAAGGAAATACTTTGGAAATATATAACAGTAATGTTATAATATAATTTCTCTATTTTACTAAAAAATTATATAATTAAATGTTGATTTATTTTTTATTATTCCTTACAGAATTCATTTATTTTAGAATATTTTCATAGTAAAGTTATCTTAATGGCCACTAGAAAATCCCATAGAGGCTTCCTAACTCTTTAGATAAAGTTACATCTTAGAAATGCTGAGGGGAAAATAAAGCCCTACCCACCACTTAGTTATGCACACATTATAAAGTAGGAAACATGGGTTTTTTTCGAAAATCATCACAATGATAAATAATTTCAGGTGAATTGTGGCCAATAATATATTATATGAAATTATTTATTTTATCTAACTTGATTAAAAATTATTAATTTATGAAAAAATAAAAGAGTGCTGAAAAAAAGAACGTGCATCAAAACTAGCATACCCCTATCGCAAAGGAATGATGGGTTGCACTTTATTAGAGAATAAATTGGTATGTATTTTAAATCAACAATAAATGTTTAACTATGTGATATGAAATAAAATAAGTTCCTTTGTTTATATGTAGATTGATGAATCAAAATTTAAAGCCACTTTTATCCCTCATCATGTGCTATGGAAGGAGGCTCGTGTAAATAAGGACAGTATATTAGTTGATGAAAACACAAAAGTAGTATGCTAAGAATTTGTAAGTATGACATAATTTTAATTAATTATGATTTATAAAAAAAATTACATAAAAATAAATACTTTCACATATTTTTATATGGTTTAGACACAAGAATCGACAATAGTCGTACCATAACAAAAGTAGCTTTCAATATCTTTGAAGTGGTCTGAACAATATTATTGCATTAAATGATTAAGTTTTGGAGTCTCCACTCGAACATATTTCGAGAAGATAAAACTACATGAAGATATATATATATATATTATATAATGAGAATAATGCAGACACAAATAGACTTACTGTAAGATATTATTTTGTGGTTTGGTTTGGCAGACCAATGTATAATAAAGGATCAAAGAGAACTAGCGGTGGAGAAAATATCCACACATGAAACAAATGATCCCACTAGTTTTGTGACTAGTCATTCCCCCTAAATTCATACCTTATCCGAGGTAATTAATTTTTTCATTACTCTTTCTACTAAATGTGAATCAATCATCTTTCGATAACTTTATATTACTAAAATTATACAGGGTATAGTTGTATGTGATTTTTATCTATCAACACCCACGTAACACCATGTTATGATGGGTACAATGTATAATATTCTGAGAGACCAGGTACACAATCAAACCCTACCAAAATATCATATGAGAGTAGGGATTGAGGTAGCTTATGATCCGACTGCTGAGTTTCTTGTTCCACTTGATGACCCAGATACTAAAATGGTGGAAGTTAATATTAGAGATTTCATAACATGGACATCGAATCTTATACATATAAATGAGGTACGTCTTAAAAAAAATTCATATGAAAAAAATTTAACATTTGATGATAAAAGGTATGAAGTGAGGTATGATATTACAGATTGATAAAGCGGTGGAGAAATGAATGGTTGAATCAGAAAAATCTAGCGAATCAACCAAGAAAACAAAAAAGACCTTCCAAGGTTACCTTCTCCCCACTAATTCCATAGAAATATTTATTATCATTACAGATTCATGTAGAGACCAAATTTAAAGATAAAACTATGTATTACATTGAACATGAATAAGAAATATATAGATATTCTTTGACATACGAAATTGGTCTAAGGAATCTAAATGAGATTATCAAGCACGAATGACCGAGTGTCTCAGTTGTGAATACATATGTAAGGTTCATTTTCATAATATATCTATCCAAATAGTGAGATAAATATGTTTATTAAAGTTAATAACTATTCATATTTTTTATAGGAGTTTATATGAAAACTATATAAATGGAAGATAGTGTGAATCATGATTTGGATTCATTAATCCCTGCATCATTTCTACGTAAGAAATTAATTTGAATGAGGAAGAAATTAACAAGAAAAAATATAAGTTACTAAAAGAATTTAATAAAAAACATGATAGGATATAATATTTTTTATCCTGACAATCCAAGGGTAAAAATTTACGATCTAATCACATAGAATATATTTTTATTTTTTATATTACTTATTTTTTTCTTTTTTAAGAAGCACTAGATGTTGATAGCAGTCAACATAGACTCCCAAAATATTTATTTTTTGGATTCAATGCATGGATTTTCAACCAACCAACCACACATGATGTGTATTGTGAATATTTAATACAGTACAATCAAAATTTTATAGATAAACTTTGAATTATATATTTGATATGTGTTTTAATGATAATTTTGTTATGATAGGGTGATCACAAAACACAGGCTAGATCATGGCATGGAGTCAATGTATGAAAATCTAAAGCCTATGGATTACTAAAAATGGAAAAAATTAATGTATATATAGAAATATTCAACTATAAAAATAGTTAATTTTTTTACTGATTTTGGTCAATGTTTCTGCAGTGTCTGAAACAAGATAATCCAATAAATTGTGGATATTATGTATCCAAATTTATGAGATAAATCATAAAGCATAAAAAGACCAGTATCAAACAACAGGTATTTTAAAAAGGTAATTAAAATTTCATTAAATCTATTTCATAATCATTTGTTTTTATATATTTTCTCAGTACTATCAAGATTGCTGACAAAAGAGTTACTCAAAAGAAGAAATCAATTTGTTTAAAGAGGAGATAGAAGCATAGTTTTTTTTTCAGAATGTATACCAACAAAAAAATTAGGTGATTACCTACTATATTTGTGATCTAGTGTAATTGATGATCTTATAATGATATTTGGGGTGTGAAAAATTAGTGTCATAATGCATATATATTATTTTTTTATCTCTTTATCAGGGATAAGAGTAACGAAGGAAATCGATTTGTTTATAAGCACTGACCTAAAAACTATAAAATTGTAGGGAAATTGTGGAGGTATAGGTAGAGGCGAAGGAGAAGGTGGAGGAATTTGTGAAGTTGGAGGCTAAGGAGGAGTCACAGACTGACATGGAGGAAGAGGCATTGGTGAAGACCAAGGTGGATATCGAGGTGGAGGAGGATAAGAAGCATAGGCTTGCAAAAAATACAATTTTTGGGAAATTAAGTAGAATAAGTACCATACCATGATTGTGTTTGAGAATAATTTTTTAAAAGTTCACACAAAACTTATCACTTAATATAAGATCCATTTTACATCATTCCAATTTAAAATTATATTTTAGTAAAAAACACACGTGACGTACTCAAAATTTAGAAAAACATTTGGATTGTTTTGGTGCTTTAGGAAAATGATTCTGTAACGACCCCAGATGGATGTACATGGAAATTAAATTTTTTGTGGAATACGTAATACATTACACAAATATACACCCAAAGACCATATTAATTTAGTGTATTTGTAAACTTGTGGCATAATATTCTAACTTGGTAAAAGATCCTCAATATCTCTCATAAATATTTTCCCCTTTTGTTTTCCTACCTAAAACCTTTCTTTATATCTTGAGGAAAAGAAAACATAAAAAGGGCGAGATCAAATTCTCAGTAAGAGTAAACATGGAGAACATAAAACAAACTATAAACATGAGAATGTAAAAAACATGAACATAAAGTTTAGATATCAAAATCTTGAGTCACGAAATAAATCTTGGCATTACCTAAGGCATAGATCATAACAGAACATTAACTATGATAAAATAGAATTGTAATAAAATATGGAATTTTGGCCAACAAATAAGAAAATAATACTATTTCCATAGTTTCCAAGGCATTACTACCAAGACCATCATTGCTTACAAAGTCCATTACTGAACTATGTTTACTTTTCGTTCCAGCCATGTATTACTGAATCAAATTTACTTGTTGTTCCAGCCCTGTATTACTGAACCAGATTTACTTATCATTACATTCATGTCTATATCATGAGATATAAATCTTTACCCAATGAATTGGAGGGAGATATAGGTCCCACCCATCTCATAATGAAATCATTCTTACATGTTCCAGAAAAACATAAATCATTCATCATAGCATAACCCAAGAAATAAAATGGGTTTTTAAGCATTATTCCATAATACTATAAAATATCATTACATAATCCATATAAAATATCATTCCATCATTAAAAAAATAAAATAATAGTAATAATATGGATAAACCGATTTTAAATAGCATCATATTAGATGGAAAATAAATTTTATAACACACTTGAACTTAATTCTTGGGAAAAAAAGCCTTTCTTCTTCAAAAATGTTTACTTTTTTCAAAATGCCATGCAATTTTAAAAGAAAATAATTTAGTTAAAAATAAACTTGAAATCATGTAGAGGAATCTACATATAAAAAAGGTGTTATGAAGATGTAAAAATCCATTCATTCTATATAAGTTAAAAAACATTCTTCTCATACACTTGTCAGAAAAGTCAAAAAGCACCTTATATGGAAAATGAAAGATAGATTCCTTCCATACCATGTAGTAAAAGTCAAAAATGGGTAAAAATGAATTTAAAAATACATAGAATAATAAAAAACATTTTATGATTTTTTTATAAAACATGGTTATGTATGATAAATATACTCCTAGTAAACACTTAGGCATAAACAATCTGAGACAAAAACGACATTGCAAAATTATCCTTTACCTTAGGTCCGATACGCTTCTTATGTATCCAAAACTCTTGTATAGTGGGTTTAAACATATTATTAACTTGTAAAATAACTTTAATAATATTTATGATATTATATATGATTCATTTATTACCCGTTCATTTACCAATTCCATGCTAAAGCAATGTTTTGGGTAATAATCGTTTTATTTATCGTACGTGTTTTGACTTGTTATTATTGATCTTATTACTTAGATCGTAATTTAATTATTTCCAAAATTTAAAACATGATATATATATATATTAAGTATATAAATATATATAATAGATAGATAAATGAAATGGAATACACCATTCATGGAGACAGCAGACCGTATGTACACATGAATGCTATTTTCGTTTCCTTATTGAATTGAATGAAAGAAAGTAAATGAAATATATTTATATATAACTAAAATAGAATTATTATGTATTATCTTTAATTCTTATTTATTATATATACTTTATAATCATTCTTCAATGGTTAATGTGGGGAATGAATCTCATCGCATTGTGGAGACGATAGGCCGTACGTACGCACAAGCGACGATATCATTCACTTGATGGTTAAGTGGTATGAAATTGGATGGTATATTAATTATAATAAATAATTATCATGTTATATTCATTATTTAAATAATTTATACTCATCATTATAACCATAAAAATTAATTTTTGTTGAATAAACAATTACACCACTGTGTGGAGACGGTAAACCGTACGTACACACATATGATGATATCATTATTCGTAGGATGGATAAAAAGAGGTATAAGGTTTTAACATAATTAAAATAAAATATCATCATGTATAATATAATATATTTATTACTTTATAATTATAATAATATGATAATATAAAGTAGAAGAATAAAATAATTTTGAAAGATGTGATAAAACAATCACCTGTTTTTCGAGTATCTCTCTTTGATTTTCACAAAAGGTCTCCCTAGGATGACTTTATACCCAAAGTGTGGCCTCTAGGAGGAAGGGAGGAATTATTTAAGATTATTCTAATATATATTGGAATAGATAATGGGATTAAAATGTGTGAGTAAGTGGGTAGAGGTGGTGTCCTTTTATAAAAGGGAGGGGGGGCTCTTTAAAAAAGTCTTGACATATTAATTTATTATAAATTGATTTTAGGTTTATAATGGTCCCAAACTCATTTATTTATAAGATAAAATGAGAATGGGTCTAATTTCTCTGAACCAATAAAATTTAGACATGTTTTTATTTTATTTTAAACCTTATCATTTTGATTTATTCTTATTTAATCTATTTACTTTTATTTGTGGTAATAATATTCTAAATATTAAATGGTTATAAATATTTACTTGTGTTGTAAATTGTCAATAATTGGGTAATTTATGAAATTTTAGACCATATAATTTTCACTTTGTAATTTTTAAATATTTTTGTGATATTCAAATAATTTAATAATATATTATATTTATAAAATATCAATAGTTTCAATTTTGACACTATTCATTTATTTGACTTTAAATAAAATCCACAAAGAAGATAAATTCTAAAAAATATATTTAATAAACTTATAACATGTCATAACACCATATAAAATACATGGAGAATATTAATTAGTTCATATAATATTTATTTTATTATTTTTAAAACTATTTATTTTTTATTTCTATCAATAAAATAATTTCTACATCACTATTGTGTCATCATTAATGGTAATTATTTAGTCTCTAAAAATTCTAAATAAATTCACATGATGTAGATAATTTAATTATATTTATTAATACTATTTATGTTATAAGTTTTATGAAGTTTATCACTATATTAAAATTATGATACTTATAAGATATAAGAGAGTGACATGTTGTCACTTTCTTTTGTTTTAATTATAATTACATCACTTTCATGAACAAAAGTCCATTAAATGAATCAATTCCGACCCTTAGTTGATATTGGTCGATTTTAATTCATCCAATAGTATTTTTCTATGTGTTAGGGTAATTTTATTATCTTTATCATATTGTTTGTTACCCAAATTTACCTGATTTACCTTTAACTCTGGTAAATAAAAAATACCATAGTTACTATTCATAATATCCAAAAAAATAAAATTAACCTATTAACATAATTTTGAACCAAATATTCCAAATATGGAATCCATTTTTAAAAATTCAAATCATATAGTTTTCATTAATTAATTTAAAATTAATTCCCACTGGCAAAACCAAAAAGTGAGTTTTTAAGAAGTAAAAACTATCAAAAGATTAACGCGTGTGTATGTCTAATTTAAATGTGAAATCACTTATAATGACCAAAATTGTATTAAATTATAAAAATATAATCCAATTAAACTTTAAAACCAATTAAAAATATAATATAAATATATAAATAAATTAGATGAAAAAACAGTGTTGAATTAAAATACAGTAATTTTCACTATTCATTAAAATATGAATTTTACCAAAAAATACAAAAAATTCAAAAAAATAAAATTTTTATGTCCCACTTAAAAATAAGATTCTTTTTTCAAATAGAATATATAAAAGTGTTAAAAACTAGATTTAAAATTAGCGTGCCCACAAAAAGAGGCAAAACTGTATTTTTTGAATAATACTTCTTTTATCCGAAAAATTGAATTTGTTCTTATATCATGTTCTATAAAATAAATAAGATGAATTGTAATGTTATATAAAATTCAAAATTTGGTTAATACTATTCCTAATGGCCAGTTTATATCCCATTAAATAATAATATTTTAATAATATATCGTTGTTTAGTGAAACTCGGTATTGTGTACAATGCGAGATATCGAGGAAGGTCGCTCTTGCGTGTAACGTAAGCCAATTCACTGTTGCATTTAGTGAAGCTTTGTTTCTTGTTGCGTATAAAATAATCCAAACATAGTTCTTTTATACATTGAAAAAAATCTATACTCAGTGTTGCATGAAATGAATCCTATCAAAAGAACTTGAAATTGTGCGTAACACAAGCCAAGTATAGTGTTGCATATACGATAAGCTAATAAGGTGTTGCATATAGTGCAAGCTAATATTGGTGTATTATACAACACAAGACATCAAATAAATTAAAAATAATCTATCTTATAAAATCTCGAGGTGTTACATTATACCCCCTTAAAACAAATTTCTCCCTCGAAATTCATTGGGGTTATAAAAGGTTTACTACTTGAAAGTTTCTTTCAAAGAAACCCACATAATAAAAAGGAATACTAAAACATTATTTTTAAAAAGTAAATTTAGAAACATAATGGTTACTCAAAGTAACTCATCACTTGGTTTCCACATAGGATACCATAGGTGGAAAGTGAAAACATGGATATGGAAGAAAAATATAACCATCAAGTTCTAATGGATAGTGATAGAGAACAATGTTTAGAGAAAATTAATAACCAGAAAGCCATAAATCTGTGATTATTTATAAGACCATATGATTCATTGGATAAGAAGGTACTAAGATAAATTTTTTGGTTTTCAAGATCCTTTCCCTAAAGTTTAAGAATTTTTTATGAGAATAAATACTTACTTGATTTTGGTATAATCTCACTGTTGTTTATGCCTTAAACAATTTACACTTCATCTCTTATTTAAAGAAATAGAGTTTAATTTGTCATTATTAAAGTTTTAGTATATCAAATGATAGAATGATAGGTCATTCCATTTGTATCAATAAAAAGGTTAGCACAAGTAATCAAATATGCATAAGTCCACCTATAGTGACATAATACATTAATCTAACAAAATTCAAATGGAATATAACTTAAACTATCCATAAATGGATAAAATTACAATCCTTCCAAAAACTAAAAATATAAAATGGTATAAATAGGTGAACTAAATCGACATAACATTTATCACCCATATCTCATAAGGTAGTTCTTTGTTTTCACATTCCAAACATGTGAATACCTTAATCATGTATTCTCTTAAAACATGGTAATAACATGAACTACTATTTAACCTTAGTGAAAACATGAATTTAGTATAAATTAAAATTTTCCACACACTAAAAATACCAAAAATTTTATATACTCAAACCATGACATCACTTTGTCCTTATATCATTCATGAGCTCATTAATACTATCAAACATCTCATTATCTCCTTATCCCTTCATTATGTGCATATCATGTGCTTTCCAAAAATATTTCAATCACTTTTCATGTCTACTAGTACCATATACTTATGGAAAACCACAATGAAATAATACATAAATATTCAAATATTCCATAATACTATAAAAGAGATTCAGAAACACTATTTTGGAATCCCATTACATAAACAATTAATCATTCCACCACTTTGTTGTCATACTCAACATCACCAATAGTGATTGCATATGATTTGACTTTGTCTTTGGACTTAAGAGGTTTCTAACATTGATCATCATCATTAACCCTTGGATTTGGGAATTAGTTAGCATAATGCCCCATTTCCTTGCAATTGTAGCATTGAAGTGTGGGTGGTGCATTCTATGTAGTATTTTCTCTATTCACATCATTAACAACCTTTTCCAATTACTTTGGAACTAAAAATCTTGATGAACTTATTTTCCACACATAAAAAATTTTCTAGTCCCTTTAAGACAATCTCCACTATGCTTTTTTCCACAATTTGAGCATAAGGAAACTTTCATCTTCTTTTCACCATTATTTTTAGATTTTCCCTTGAACTCCATATTTAGTTTCTTGTAAAAACCATGAGATTGATATGTAAGAACAACTTCTATTTATACCTTGATAGCACAATACACAATCTCTTCATAGCTACTAAGGTCTCTTATAGCTAATTCTCTTCGAAGACTTGGTTTTAAGCCACGGAAGATTCGATCAACTTTACATTTAGGTTGGATGATAAAACCAGAATCATACCTTTAAAGTCTTATAAAATTTTCCTCATATGTACCAAAAAATTCATTATCATTTTTCTTAAGTTCAAGGAACTACTTTTCCATATTTTTTTTCTAAGAATACAAGGGAAGTAATTATGAAAAATAAGTTCCTGAGCTCATCCCATTCCATAGATTCAAATTCATCTTGTTGTATTGTATTCTTGATTAGAGTCCACCACTGGTCTGCTTCAATTTCTAAATGATAAACAACCACAATGGATTTTTCGTGTTCTGAATAGTGAAGGATGGAAAATATCTTTTCAACGGTACTGATACATTATTCAACAACAAGTGGATCAAAAGACCCACTAAAATAAGGTTGATGTTGCCTCATGAAGGTCTCAATAGAATGTTGTTCCCTTCCCTTTTCATTTGGATGTCCAGAATAATTTACAGCTTATGTAAGTATAGAAATAAGATTTTTCATTCCATATCCCATAACATTTAGTTGTTCAGGAGGACAATCATTTCATTTCCAAGTGAATTGATCATTAACATGGTTCCTTCGGGTTCCATCCATTTTCTAAAACCCAAAAAGAATAGTGTGAGAGGCAAAAATCACACTATGGAAACAACATAATCAAGGGGGATTACTTTAAATCTCTAACATCTTAGGTTTAATCCTAGGTTCATCATGATCATTAACATAATTCTAGGACTGTAACCTATATTTATACTTACCCTTAGGGACATACCTATACATACCTTATAAATATTTCTTGGGATCTCACTAAAGTTTTCACATCCTAGTTTCCAAAGGTTGACTAAACCTTTGATCTGATACCAATTGTAACGACCCAAGATTGATGTACATAGAAATTAAATTTCTTTTATGGAATAATTAATACATCACAAAAATATACACCCAAATACCATTTTAGTTTAGTGTCTTTGAAAAATTGGGATATAATCTTCTAACTTGGTGAAAGATCCTCAACATCTTTCATAAAGATCTTCCCCTTTTGTTTACCTACCTAAACAATTTATTTATTTCCTAGGGAAAAGAAAACATAAAAAGGGTGAGCTCAAATTCTCAGTAAGGGTAAACATTGAGAACATAAAACAAATCATAAACATAAGAATGTAAAAAATGAACATAAAGTTTAAATATCAAAATATTGAGTCATGAAATAAATCTAGGCAGTACGTAAGGCATAGATCATAAAGGAACATTAACCATGATTAAATAGAATTGGAATAAAATATGGAATTTTGGACAACAAATAAGGACATAATATTATTTATATAGTATCCAAGACATTTCTACCAAGACTATCATAGTGGACGATGTCCATTACTGAACCAGTTTTACTTTCCATTCCAACCATGTATTACTGAACCATATTTACTTACCATTCCAGCCTTGTATTGCTGAACCCGATTTACTTTCCATTCCATTCATGTCTATTTCATGAGATATAAATATTTGCCCAATGAATTAGAGGGATATATATTTACCACCCATCTCATAAAGAAATCATTCTTACCTGTTCCAAAAAAACTTAAATCATTCATCATAGCATAGCCCAAGAAATAAAATGGGTTTCTTAAGCATTATTCCATCATAAAATAAAATATCATTACATAATACATATAAAATATCATTCCATAATTAACACAATAAAATCATAGTAATAATATGGATAAACCTATTTAAATAGAATCATCTTAGATGGAAAATAATTTTGATAACACACTTGAACTTAATTCTTGAGAAAAAAATACTTTCTTCTTAAAAAATGTTTTCTTTTCTCAAAATGCCATGAAATTTTAAAAGAAAAAATTTTAGTTGAAAATAAACTTGAAATCGCATAGAGGAATCTTCATATAAATAATGTGTTATGAAGACATAAAAATCCATTCATTCTGTGTAAGTTAAAAAAACATTCTTCTTTTACTCTTGCCGAAAAAGTCAAAAAGCACCTCATACGGAAAACGAAAGAAATATTCCTTCCATACAATGTCTTAAAAGTAAAAAATTGGTAAAAATGACTTTAAACATACATAGAAGAATATTAAACATTTTATGAAATATTTTTAGAAAACATGGACATCGATGATAAATATACACTCAGTAAATACGTACATATAAACAATCTCAGATAAAAATGAGATTGAAAAATTATCCCGTACCTTAGGTCCGATATGCTTCATATGTATCCAAAACTCTTATATAGTGGGTTAAAAAGTATTATTAACTTTTAATATAACCATAATAATATTTATGATATCATATATGATTCACTTATTACCTATTCATTTATCAATTCCATGCTAAAGCAATGTTTTGGGTAATAATCGTTTTATTTATCATACGTGTTTTGACTTGTTATTCTTGATCTTATTACTTAGATCATGATTTACTTACTTAAATAATTTAAAAAATGATATATATATATTCAGTATATAAATATATATAATATATAGATAAATGAAATGGAATACACCGTTCATGGAGACGGTAGGCCGTACGTATGCATGAATGCTGTTTCCGTTTCCTTATTGAATTGAATTGAAGAAAGTAAATTATATATATATATACATAAATATAGTAGCATTATTATTTCATATATTTAATTATTATTTATTATATATAATTTATAATCATTTTTTAATGGTTAATATGGGGAATGAATCTCATCGCGTTGTGGAGACGGTAGGTTGTACGTACGCACGAGCGACGGTATCATTCACTTAATGAATAAATAGTATGGAATTGGATGGTATATTAATTATACATAATATTTATCATGTTATATTATTTATTTAAATCCATTATAATCATAATTATACTCATCCAAATTAAGTATTTTTGAATAAAAAATTACACCACGACATGGAGACGATAAACCAAACATACACACATATGGTGAAATAATTATTCGTAGGATGAATAAAAGGAGGTATAAGGTGTCCCATAATTATAATAACATATAACAATGCATAAGATACTTTATTTAGTACTTTATTATGAGAAAAACATAATAATAGGATGTAGAAGAAGAAAATAATTTTTAATGAGGTGATAAAACAATTACCTACTTTTTGAGTATCTCCTTTTGATTTTCATAAAAGGTCTCCCTAGGATGGATTTATGCCCAATGTGTGGCCTTTAGAAGGAAGGGAGGTATTTGGGGGGATTATATGAGAATATTTTTGATGATCCAATGGAATTTAATGGTTTGAGTAAGAGGGTAGAGGTGGTGGTCTTTTATAAGAGGGAGGAGGGGCACTTTAGGAATGTATTGAAATATTAATTTATTATAAATATATTTAGGTTTATAATGGTCCCAAAATCATTTATTTAGAATATAAGATTATTATAAATTAAAATATTCTCAAACAATAAAATTTAGACATGTTTTTATTTTATTTTAAACCTTATAATTTTAATTTATCTTTATTTAATCTATTTAATTTTATTTGTGGTAATAATATTCTTAATATTAAATGGTTAAAAAATTTACTTATGTGTTGTAAATTTCCCATAATTGAATAATTTATTACATTTTAGACCATATAATGTTAAATTTTTAATTTTTAAATATTTTTTGTGATTTTTAAATAAATTAATAATATATTATTTTTATAAAATATCAATAGTGTCAATTTTGACACTATTCATTTATTTGGCTTCAAATAAATTACAAATAGAAGATAAATTCAAAGAAAAATATTTAAAACACCCGAAAATATCATAGTAACTTAGAAAATTTGTGGATAATATTAATTAGTTCATATGATATTTAGTTTAATAGTTTTAAAACCATTTATTTTATTTTCTTTCAATAAAATAATTTCTACATCACTATTGTGTCATCATTAATTGTAATTATTTAGTCTCTAAAAATTATAAATAAATTCACATGATGTATATAATTACATTATATTTATGGGTACTATTTATGTTTAAAGTTTTATGAAGTTTATCACTATATTAAAATTATGATAATTATATGATATAAGAGAGTGACATGTTGTCACTTTCTTTTGTTTTAATTATAATTACATCACTTTCATGAACAAAAGTCCATTAAATGAATAACTTATGACCCTTAGTTGATATTTTTAGACTTTAATTCATCCAATAGGATTTTATAAGTGTTAGGGTAATTTTATTATCTTTATCATGTTGTTTGTTACCCAAATTTACCTGATTTACCTTTAATTGTGGTAAATAAAATTTACCGTATTTACTATTTATAAAATCCAATAAAATAAAATTAACCTAATAATATAATTTATCCACAATTATTGAAAATATGGAATCCATTTTTCAAAATTCAAAACACAGAAGTTTAATTAATTAATTTAAAATTAATTCCCATTGTCAAAACCAGAAAGCGGGTTTTTAAGAAGTAAAAACTATCCAAATATTGACATGTGATTATGTCCAATTTAAATGTTAAATTACATCCAATTACCAAATTAGAGTAAAGGATAAAAATATAATCCAATTAAACTTTAAAACCAATTAAATATATATTCTAACTATATAATAAATTAGATGAAATTGAAGTTTTGAATTAAAATTTAGTATTTTTCACTATTCCTTAAAATATGAATTTTATCAGAAAAATACCAAAAATTCAACCAAAGTAAATTTTGATGTCCCAATTCAAAATAAGATATTTATTTTTTCAAATAAAATATATAAAATTGTTAAAAACTAGATTTAAAATTGGCACACAATCAAAAGGCGGCAAAACTGTATTTTTTGAATAATACTTCTTTTATCCGAATAATTGAATTTATTCTTATATAATGTTCTAGAAAATATATAAGATGAATGTTAATGTTATATAAAATAAAAAACGTGGTTAATACTATTCATAATGGCGAGTTTATATCCCATTAAATAAATATATTTTAAAAATATATTGTTGTTTAGTGAAACTCGGTATTGCGTACAATGCGAGCTATCGAGGAAGGTCGCTCTTGCATGTAACACAATCCAAATCAGTGTTACATTTAGTGAAATATTCCTCTGGTGTTGCATATAACATAATAAAAACATAGTTATTTTATACATTGAACAAAATCTATACTCAGTGTTGCGTGAAATGAATCCTATCAAATGAACTTGAAATTGTGTGTAACACAAGCCAAATATAGTGTTGCCTATACGACAAGCTAATACAATGTTGCATATAGCGCAAGATAATCTTGGTGTAGCGTATAACACAAGAAATCAAAGAAATTAAAAATAATCTGTCTCATAAAATCTTGGGATGTTATAGATCTGTATGCCATTTATGACATGTAGGGATCACCCACACCTCAATCCGACACACGGTGTGACCAGTTTGACTCCAAATGTTCGTTATCAGTTAAAAATCGACATTTTTAAACAAAAAAGTGCCACTAAATGAAAAATGAGAAAACACACACTAATTTTCTTGATAATTTTTACAATGATTCATAATTCATTTGTGTCGTGTATGAATTAGTCTCATGTCAAACTTACACACGATGCCACCTGTATGGATTAAAGTGCGTGTTTCTAGTTTAAAAAAACATTTTAGTAAAAAACACAGACGGTGTACTCAAAACTGAGGAAACTTATTTTGATTGTTTTTTTACTTTAGGAAAATTATCCATGAGTAATTTGGGACATGTATTATTTAGTCATGCCTCAATCTGATGCACGATGTGTCCGATATGATTCAAAGTGCATCTTTTTTATTCAAAATTGACATTAATTTTAGTGAAAAACAACTAACATACTAAAAACTAAGAAAATGAATTCAGGTTGTTTTGGTACTTTAGTAAAACAATTTATACATCATTTTTTATGTGTAGGGATCAAACTCACCTCAATATGATGCACGATGTGACCTGTATGAATCCATGTGTCAGTTATCAGTTTAAAATTGACATTGTGATACAAAAAAGTGTCACTCACTGAAAACTAAGAAAACATGATCAAATTATCTTGATAATTTGGGAAAATGATTCATAATTCATTTTTGAAATGTATGAATCAGTCTCATGTAAAACCCACACACGATGCCACCTATATGGCTTAATGTTTGTGTTTCTAGTTTAAAATGACATTTTTAGTAAAAAACAAACGTGGTGTGCTCAAAAATAAGGAAATAAATTATTATTATTTTTATAATTTAGGAAAATTATCCATAAGTCATTTGGGATGTGTATGATTCAGCTACGCCTAAATATGACACATGGTGTGACCGGTTTGACTCCAAGTGTGCCTTTTTTATTCAAAATTGACATCAATTTTAGTGAAAAAAAAATGACATACTCAAAACTAAAAAAATGAATTATGATTATTTTGGTACTTTAGAACAATGATATATAACTCATTTTTTTGTGTAGGGATTAGTCTCACCTAAATTAGACACATGGTGTGGCCTATTTGACTCAAAGTGCGTCTTTTTATTCAAAACTGACATTAATTTTATTCAAAAAAGCAATTGACATACTCAAAAAATGATAAAATGCATTCTAATTATTTTAGTACTTTAGGAAAACGATCCATAAGTTATTTTTGACATGTAAGGATCAATCACACCTTAATTCGACTGATAGTGTGACCGGTATGACTCCAAGTACGCCTTTTTATTGAAAATTTATATTAATTTTAGTAAAAAACAACTAATATACTCTATAATAGTGTTTTATTTTTCTTGTATTTGTTTTAGAAATTTTATTTCATTTATATTTAGTATTTTTATCTTATTTTTGTAATTTTTGTAGTTTTTTCTACTGATGCAGTGTGTTGTTGCAACACACTGCCCCTATTTCTGGTGATGCAGTGTGTTGTAACATTACACTATAGTTTTCATCTTTATCAGTGCTACTAAATGTGAAGATAAAAGACACATTTATCAATACTTATACTGGCACTGATAAATTCTATCTTTATCAAAGTATTAAAAAGTGTTAATAAATCATACTTTTATCAGCGCAAATAAAATTACTGATAAAAGAAACCATTTATTAGAGCTTTTTAAAGCACTGATAAAGGTCTATTTATCAGCTCTAAATAAAAGTGCGGATAAATGGGTTTTTTTATCAGTTATTTTAAAAGTGTTGAAAAAAGTTTTATTTATCAATACTTTTTATTTGTGCTGATAAAATACATGGACTTTTAACCACACTAAGGTAGTTAGTGCTTTTATAACACTTATAAAGGGATATTCTAGTGCTTTTAAAGGCATGTTTTGTAGTAGTGTGAGGTACCTCACAAAGGTGATTTTTAAAATTTTCAAATCTTCTATCCCATTGAAAATCCTCATTTTTAGTTCAAATAATCCTTAGAAGATCTTACTAAAAATAGAACCCATAGAATGATGAATACAATTGAATTTAGTGGTGAATACCATTTTTTGGGCAAGTTCATCCAACATGCTATTTTTCTTTGAAAAGGGGACTTTATTACTATCATGCATCACGATCTATACATTATATACTTAACGGTGATGGTAGTATAGATAAATATTTCCATTTTTATCATGAGGCACATGGATTAGCTATGTAATATTTCTTCTCAATTTAATTCTCTTACCTATCCTATGTTTATTTCTACCTTTTTGGAGCTTAAAGGTTTAGTTTCTTTAGAGGAAGAAATGGCTATTTCCTCAAGTGGGGGGGGGGGGATCAAGACCTGACACTTCCATCTAGTGTTCCCCTATCTTTACAAATATCGTTTTTGGTGTTATCCCTCCCCCTCATGTAAGGGGGAGGGTTCATTTGGGATATCATTGGCCTCTTCCATTGTTGCATCTCATAGATATGTCTGAACTTTCTCCATTAAATTTTGTCAAGATCTGTCCCAATGTTCCTGATTTTGAAAATGGATTTCCCAAGATTCATATCTCTTCACAAGAGTTTACTGATGCATCAGACCTATGTAGGCTCTCCCTGATGTCCTACTTTGGTCAAAATCGACCATATATTGATTCCTTTTACTGGTTCATCTCAAATTTATGGGATCTGCAACAATGCACAATCATAGGGATTTTGGACCCTTTCTATTTCCTCATTAGATTCAATACATAGGACAATATTATATCCACCTAGACATGTGGTAGGATTTCCATCAATGATGTATGTTTCTTCCTCTTCTTATGGCCTTCCAACTTCCATTTACATCTAGATCCTTTGATAGGTCCAATATAGGAAAGATTTCCTGGTCTTCCTCCACCATTTAAAAACCCTTTAATTCTCTCAATACTTGGAAACTTATTCAAAATATTTTTATGCTTTTATATAAGTTCCCATTCCATCTTCCATCCCATTTATTCTTATATCTGTATTGATATCGATGTGTCCAATCCTTTGGTTGAGTTTGTGTGGATTGAGATTGAAAAAGAATACTGGATTAAATAAGTGGTGTAGTTTGAACTTTGGATGGATTTATTCTCCTCTTACTTTCATCTGGGTCATTTACAATAGGCATATAGGTGTGGTCTAGTCATCCATGTTCTTGATTCTACTTCCCCATTTCAAGATGTTGAGCATGTGGGTCTGAAATCATTGAGGTATTATGCAGCTTTGGCCTCCTTACCTTCGAGATAATGATGAGTTTGATTGAATTATATAGAGGTGTAAATGGTAATTATTCTCCTTTCATGATGGGAGGGGGATTTCATCCCTCAACACCCATCAAGATAGCATCCATGGTGCATTCACCTGATGCATTGCTTAAATCGGGTTCCCTTATAGTTAATGTTTCATTGACATGAACACCCTCTAAAGATGGTGATAAGTAGAATGGGTGCTTAGGAGATATATGTCTAATAAATGGTTCTGGGTTCAGAGCAATGTTTGTGAGATAATGATGAAGTTCCAATGGACTACATGACAAATGAAAAATCTCATCAATTCACTTTGGCTTCAAGAGGCTAAATACAACGAATAGACTAAGTCCTTTATGGGACAATTTGAATCTTAATCCAAGTAATTGGTTAAAGGTTTGGATGCTACAAGATTGGACTATAGTGGAAAGGAAGAAGAGGATGATGACCCTGAAAGGTATTACAGTGGAATATAGATAGATTCCCAACTAGATTCAAAGTGTGAGAAGGATCATCACACAATTATGGATGTTGCGTACGACTTGAGGAAGGGGAAGAAAGGCAATGTTTTTTCAATAAAGTACCCTGTCAACCAAAAGAATAAACCTAAAAAATGTAAATATTAATCCTACCTTCTAAATACCATGGCCACCAGATCAGCTGGTAAACCTATGAAAATCGAAGAAGAGGCAAGACCGAATCTAGTGGAGGTATATGAAAGTGGAACTCCAGGGGTTCCATCAATACCTCCAAGTGATGAGGTGGATTCATCTCATGATAATGAAGAGGAGACAAAAAATGAATGGTTTGAAGATAATAATCAGTTTTTGGAAATGGAGGCAACTAATGGTGTCTAGAAGGGGGTAAAGAAGAATAAATTTTAACTAAATATTCTTCTACATTCTAAGGAAGAGATATCAGGGGAAGATTTTGATATCAATGTTTTAATGGAAAATGTAGATATAATGTATGAGTGAATTATTCAAGTTAATATTAATTATGAAAAAATTTATTGGATCATTAAAAATGATCGAATATTGCCTCATGGAATCAAAAAAGGGGAAATAAATCTGGAAGAATACATTCAGACATGGGACAAGATGGCCTACCACTCAGAGGATCTCATCAAATATGATCCATACAAAAAGGAAACCTCTATCACATGAAGCTTACACAAGGTGATTAATTAAAATATTTTAATTTTTTTTAATATATTGGTAGCTTCCTATGATATTGGAAACTTTTCCTTGAATGCAATCTATTTAGGTTCTCACTTTCACACAAAAGTGTTTTAATATTTTCTTTTAAATTTTGAGGTATTGAATTAGGTGGTGTTTTCCTAAACCAAATCACTTATAAAGGAATGAAAGTATTGTGGAGAACCTATAAGAAAACATAGGTTACTGATGATGAGAAATTATATAAAATATGTAATCCTTTGAAGAACCCAATCGGACCCAAAGATGTAATTGATCAAGGTTTTGAACCTAATTAGGTAGATGTTTTGACTACTCTTTAGAAGATAGTGATAAATATGTAGAAGTGGATCTAAATGTGGAAGCTTGAAATGATTATGATGGTGTTTTGGATTATTCTCTTATGGTTTTAAGGGATGAAGGACCCATATAAAGTGTATAAAATACTAAGGGGGATATGACTCTAGGATCTATACTCTTTAGACAAACCAAAACACCATCATAATCCTTTGAGATAAGGGGCACCGATTTTTAATTCTACACCACATCAAGAGGAAATATCTTCAAAGAATACTCTTATTATCTCAGATATAGTTGCTCCTAGTTATGGTAATGATAAGGATGCTCAAGATGATGAAATTACACCCAATATGGATGGACTTTCTATTATTTTTGTTTCCATAACTCTAGATCATGTTGTGAAGAGACCCCCTTCACATGTTCTTGAAGAATAAGGAATGCTTGAGCATTAAGTTGATGATATCTAGCATTTTTTTGGCTTAACCCCTATCAAAATTTCCAAAAATTCTTCTACAATAAATGATTCAGTTAATTTTTTAAAGGTGAACCCATCTATAAATCCTCTCATCAGACTAAAGTTTTATTTCTTTAAGATTCAAATAGTTCCATTCAAGAAATTTAGAATCCAATGTATGAATGCTCTCACAATTAGGGATCTATTTTGAGACCATTTGAGTTGGTATTTGGTGAATTAAATCCTAACCTTATCCTGGGTTCATATCCTCAAGCTACATCTACTCTGCATATAGTCATATCCTCATATGATTTCATTCAATTTAAGAATGAACTTATAGAATTTTTGTATGAAGTATTTCATAGTATCAATAGTTCTAATGTTTAGAACAACAATGAGGACATAACTTTTATTATTTCAAGTGTTCTTTCTCATATACAACCCAATATATTTTTGAAATAAGATCATATAGCTCATGATCTTGAAGGATTTAGAGGAAAATTAGGAGATTTATAAGAATAATTTATAAATTTGATCACTAAGAATGATCAGAGATATATCTATGTTATAACCATTACAAGGCCTTCTACTTCTACCTATTCCCCACCTCCTATATTGGTTTTCATTGATGAAGATCATGTCAGAATAGTTGTGCATAAGGAAATATAGATTCTACAAGATAATGTTATGTTTGTAAAGAATATAGTGTAAACGGATGTTGAAACTGGTGAAAATATCTTTGATATGTTAAAAGTAGAGATAATGAATACCAAAAGGACAAAGATTTCATTAAGGGAGCTATAAAGTATTTTCTTAATAGGATTTTCACTAAGGTAGATCTGAAGACTCAATTTGAATATTTTTCCAGAGACTTGATCAAATCTATTATGGAAAATATTATGATCATGTCCCCTATCATGGATTAGTTTCTATTATAGAAGGATGATTTCTTTTAGTGCATATATCATGGGTCTTGAGTTGTTTTAGATATTACTAGGATGTTAGAGCCTTATATGTATGTTTCCAATAATCCAGTTCTGACACCCCTCACTCTTTATGCACCCAATATATATTCTTCTCCTATAATAGTTTTAGACAATACCTCTACTTTAACTACTACCACTCTAACCAATACTTCCCCTACCACACATCCTATAATACCTTTTTGTCTCAACCTTCCTCAATACCTTCATTATATCAGGACTTTTTCCAAAACCCTAGTGATTTTAGGAGTTTCCTATTCTCCTCACCATGCACCTTCTTTAGTTTCTATTGTTGGAAAAGGAAAAGACCCTATTGGTATTTCTACCATTCAGGACATGATGAATCATATTTTGATTAAGGACTATAATAGGGACTTCTATAAATCATTATTTTTGAAAATCAATGAAATCATTTTTATTCATATATTGTCTCTTTATATTCCAAACTTTTTTTTTACTATATATATCTTCATGATATCCTCTCATTATTAATTTATAAAATCTTTACCTTTTCTTCATTATTTTTTTATAATAACAAAAGGAAGAGAACTAATATATAAATGACTATTTTTTTATTTAAAATATTTATTTATAAATACTATCATTTGTGATCATCAAAAGGGGGTTATTATTGACTTATTACATCAATTACTTATTTTAATAATCAAAAATCTTGTTTATATTTTTTCTAATCAATTATATGTTTTATGAAAGTTAAATAATTTTTGATAAATTATGAAAAATTTCCTAAGTGTCAAATCGACCATAAATACAGATGACCAAAATAATCATCCTTGATTCAAACTAGCTATAATGAGTTAGAAAGTGAAAATTTTATAATTTCTCAAGTAACTGTAGTAGTAATTAATTGAACACAAGAAGGATTCATTCAACAAAATGAATCCACTTAGAACTTTGCCCAATTTTCATGAATGGTTTAAGTGACCACATAGAAAATTGAATGACCACATCCCTATCCAATTGATCATGATGGATCTCTCACAATATCCTCAGCTGACTGCATGAGTAACCAACCAACCACAAGACTAATCAGAGTGGCCAAAAGTTATATATTTATGATTCTCTATTAGATTTTTCACTAAGTTTTGAATCCACCAAATGACTTCGAGCTACCACATATTTAAGTGAAACCATTGTATGGTATATCCTTCTGTCATAAAAAACAAAAAGTATAGGAGTGATCATAAGTTACCTCCAATCGACCACATGATTAATTAAAGAAACCATATGACATAGTACGATTTTAGAAAGTGATAAAAAGATATCATAGACTTTAAGCGAATGCATGATCAATTGAAGAAACTATATGCTCATTAGATCATCTGCACAATCTCTAAGGGTTTTGACTTCAGAATTTTCTCTAAGTGTTAGGGAAACCATAAAAAATATAACATAGTACACTTCAAGTGACCGTGTATAAAGAAGGATTACATTTTAATAATATATATTCTAGCCAATTTCTATATTGAATTAAATTATGAGGTAGAATTATTTAATGTTACAAGATTTTGTGCCAAGTATGAGGATTCATAATGATTCTTTTCCAAAGAATCATTTTAGATAAAGACTTGCTTTTAAAGTGGTATAAAGTTAGAGGATGAGTGTTTATTTTTTACATGAGTTGAAAATGTGAACCAATAATGTATTTTAATGACAAAAAATACTCTATATTTATATAAAATTCATCACAATATATGTAAACTCTTTCTAGTCTTCTCATTTCATATCAAAACTAAAGGAATACATGGAGAAGAGAAGATCCCTCTACAGAAAAACCAAAAAAGTTTATCTTTTTCTTTATCAAACTTTCATTTATATCTATATGTTTTTATTATATTTGAGTTTTTCTTAAAATTATTTTTAAATATATTAATGCACATACCTCAGTTGATCATAAAATATTACTGAAATACTCTTTATTTATTTACTTCTTATTTATACTACCATGAAAATTGTGGAAGAGGATTGGTTATAAGCCTAGAAAACATTGTGTGATATATTAATATTTATAACATATCTACATGATGGATTAGTTTCTTATTTAATAAATATTCTTGGCAGTGGGTGGCTGTTAAGTAGATAGAATTATGTCTTAGCTTGAGATTGAACCTCTTGTATTTCTGTTTGCTACATGCTTTAAAGTTTTTATTACTCTAATTTTAAAACTATTTTTAAATATATTTTGTGAAATTATACTTTTATATCTATAATTTACATGTTATATATCTACTATTTAATGTAAGTAGAATAATCTCAAAATATTAGGATAATATTAAGTTATTTTAGCTGGGTTTGGATCAATATTTTGAGAGGTAATTTCAAATAATTAAATTAGATATACCTATTATATTATTTAACCAAGTGATTTCTAAATTAGAGTATTTTTTTATAAATAGTTTTAATTTTTTTGTTGGATACTCAATTCAACCCCCTTGAGTACTCTATTCTGACCAGCACACCACAATTTGATGTGGATGGTCTTGACTATTCAGATGACCCTACTCTATCAGCTCCAAACTCCAGGATAATAGTTACCAAATTCTAGTAACCAAGAACCAATACATCTAGACAAAAACTAATTCTACATCACATAAGAAAAGTTTCCATATGATGGGTAAACCCATAAAGATCCTATATACATACCACACTATGGGATGTTATCTAAAAAGTGGTATCTTTTTAGTATTTCCATCAAGATAGTTAATACATAAATCTAGAGAACACCACTATCCTCCCAAGGTAGTGGGTAATGTTCTCAACACCTTCAAAGAAACCCTTAAAGTCCATTTCCTGAGAAAATACGGTGCTTTAAGACCATTAAATCAACATTTCTACAATGTCCTATCTCATACTAGGGAAAATTATGGAGCCACTATCATTGATTAAAATAGAAAAACATATCCTTATCCAAAAAAGAATCAAATTCTTTAAATCTATATGATCAATATCCTCCTACATCATCCATAAAAAATTCCTCCATCAAGGGAATCAACCAACATTCCATTATTGTTCCACTCCAACCTCATCAACCACCATGATATCTACTTCATAAAGGCTAACAATACCCAATGAATCTTGATCTCACATTATGAGAGTTTATTGAATAGATTATAGTCCCATATTATGACTTAAAAAATTCCCAAAAAACTTTACAAGCTCCTCTATGAATAGATACAAGGAACATTTTGGTCTATATAATCTATAAACACTATAAGAGTGCTCATTATTCCACTCAGAGACATTTGAACACCACCTCCAGAATGAAAGTTGATGCATAAATTGTTCTTCTTTTTAAGAAAAACCATATGACGCACATTGAAATTACTCATGAATTCATCCAAATTTATAGGTATTGGATTCGCATCCATGTATATAACACTTAAATCAACACTTATCATATGATATAAAGCTGGCTAGAAATCCTTGAGGGTGGGATCATCTCTCCACACCTAAGGGGATCCCTTTCACTTCTGTTGGTGAACCTTACCTCATTTACTCAACTATAAATCACTGCAAAATACTATCATTGGTAACCAAACCATATTGAGGTAGGTACCATTGGATCCCATCTATATTATGAAGGAATCTGAGGGAAAAATATTTCTTCATTAAGGATAAAACCACTTTAATATAAGGGGTGAGTGAAATATGATCTTCATTAGTGGTAACTCTCTATTTCACTAAGGTTTGGCTAGGGGTTCCATTGAAATATATAAATCTCAAACATACAGTTTTGGATGAATAGTTCACATCTGTATTGACTAGAATAGGGGTTTTTTAAGAGAGTGAACAAATCATACTTCGAACTACACCCATTGATATTTGACCATCGCCATCCCTTGAACAAATCATCTCACATTACTTACTCTTAGCACTTTATTCTTTACATGAACTAACTAATGGTGACGAATGTGGGAGTGGATGAATGCATTGTGTATCTATAACTTCTCTCACCACTTGAAACTTCAACTGAATATCTCCCCATTTAGAAACCGGTCTTATAACAGGGAGGTATCTGATATCAAAATTATCTTAAATATGGAGGTCCATATATAGAATCACTTTGGATATATATATATATATATGTGTGTGTGTGTGTGTGTGTGTGTGTTTGTGTGAAATTTTAACATGATCCCATAGACAAGGTTATTCTTCTCCAAGAATACTCAATTTTTAATTCTCACCTATGATACTTAAATATAGGTCTTGTTGTATGAAAACACAACCACATCTCAAAATATCTTCCTCCAAAGTATCTACCCAAACTATTGAGATTTAAAAATACAATTAAAAAACATATAAAAGTATCACCACATGAGATCCATGGGCCTTGATGCGTACTTAGACACAAGAGTGATTCCCTATGGAGGGTCTAATATCATCAGATATGACTATATCCCAAAAAAGGGATCCAAATAAAACTTTGGTAGAATATTTCCATCATGTTTTTATAAAAATGATCATACACTAATGAATTACCAATTTGTGTAGGTATATTGATACATGGATCATCATATAGCCGGTGATATTTGGAACCAGACAAAAGAAAAAGTCATAGACTCCATACAAACCTTTATTTACCAAGGATCGACCCCATGTCATAAATCCATGTTGCCTATGTTGTCCAAAATCACATAACATATACTATCTATGAGTATTCTCTTTTAGATCAGTAGAAAGTACCTCCCACTATATGAGAAGATCTACACTAAGAAAAACTAGGAGATTAATAACATCATAACATAAGAAAGGATATCAATCAACTGAATCTTAGTAACAATGCCTCATCACTCAATAATCGGTGGTGAGAGTCCCAATTATATGCATAGTATCATGATGACCTTGCCTCCACACACGTGTTTTCTATCAATAGGTATCACCATTTATTTTATAGGATAAACCCACAATGATTAAAACATATCTAAATCAGCTAACACATGAATGGAATTAAAGATCATAACTGACCATAATATGATGCATGTACCAATTTCTTATAACCCATAATTGAGGCATTAGAGCTCATGGATGACCAAGAAGTTATCAAATAACTTCGAAAAGGATACACCATATACTAAACCTAAAGTGGTCACCCTGGTTGATAATCGAATTCAATACCCCTTTAACACCATTACCTTAAAATCTCAAACTAGTTATCACATGAGTACTAACTCAAAATTCAATCCCTAAGTCTTGATTAGTCTGATAACACTTTGACATGACCTTTCCCACCACCCAGTCTAAGTTTTATAGTAAGATGAGTATACCACCTAAAGGCCACCTTCAATAGTCCAGGGGCCGATGACTAACATTGAGTAGGCATATCATAGAAAATTTGAAGAATTAACCTATATAAAAATACAATAACACATATTTCCAATACATAAAGTAACCAATAACACCAAAAATATAAATACATATAAGAAAATGAACTATATACAATTCAATCATGTGATATCAGATACTAAGTACATTACTATATAGGAAAAACACCATACGAACCATAAATCTAATAATGTATCCAAAATCGATGATCATGGAACAAGGGATAACTCCTGTATGATGAAAGGAATCTTTGATTAGTATTTATTGTAATGGTATCTGCCTCTACAATGAACCACCAGGCTCCATTGGGTATCATCAAGTGTTGTCTCCGAATAAACTGTACCAACTCTATATCCCCTAAGACCACCTTCAAATATTTCTTCATCTACTCAGAAAAAACATATATGGGTAAATATCCCAGGTAAGGTTAAGTATAAACATATTTTGTATGAATCCCTAAAATCATAAAGTAAAGACAAGAATCAATTTATATAAACCCATACTACATGAAAGTGATTGAAAGATATACAAGGAAATATCCATATATAATCTACATGTGGAGGTCTCGGGGATGTAGAGAAGTCTTATTCATGTCGAATAAAATCCATGAAGGTCATATCTCATGAGAGACTAGGGGTAATCAGAGTATCAAAAAGTTAAAAAGTCTAAAGTCGATAGCCTAGATGTATGTCACATCACAAAGGAAGCCAAAGGGTGCCTGAGGAGTCATAAGGCTCAAATAATCTGACCCACTAAGACTTTCTTCCACACCACCACTATAATAAAATAAGGGGAACCCACTCCTTGCTGAAGTATGTGCATCATTTAAGAGAGTACTTAACCTTTTTTTCCCACCATTACCATTACACTATTCTATAAACCTATAGAGGAACCCACACTAAATGAGCATGAAACCCGAAGCCCCTAAGTGACATATCTCCCTTGATGCTCTTCGATAGGGTTACTTGGTGGTGCCTTGGTGGGGCACTCCTGTATTGATCTCCTAGTTGGTTTACGTTAGTAGTTTATTAGAGGCTTTGGGATGTGCAGTATGATAATTAGTTTATGTATTGAGAGGAGAATCATTTTATGGATTCATTCCAGGCTGTGCTTCAACCTTATCGAAATTGGAAATTTCAAGATAGTGTTTCTCTATTAATTGTTCCACGGGGTGATATTGGCAGTGGTGATGAAGGAGGTTTCTGATGTTGCTGAAAACCTTCACCCTTATCTGCTCCTACTCTTTCTTGACCTTATGTTATTCTTCTCCAATCCTAGTTGGATTTACAGAGGTGGTAACAAAAAGGTTTTGGGATGTGTTGTTCGGTGGATAGTGGTTCGTCTGGTGTATCCTAGATCAGTTTACCCTTATGTTGGGGGTTGTTATTTTGATGTCAACAAAGGGGTTCTTGTTATCAGTGTTGGCTCATGGATACAATAAGGGCTATTAGCATCGATGATGTTGATTTGGTTGATCGGGTCTTTTATGTTTCATTTATTCCATCCAGTGATGATGGGGTGGTGACGACGACATTGGTGTTTCCAAGAGTGATAATGATTACAAGGATCTGTTGACGATATGACAGGGATGATGGCAACGTGTATTTGGTTTGTAAGATATCGATGCAGGTTGGCGCACGACATGCGGGTTCTTGGGTTCTGCGTTCCTCTCTATATTTTGAAATTAGAATTTTGAATTTTGGATGGCTTGATTTTGTATGGATACTTCTATCCTTAAAGCGTCTCTTTGAAAATTGAATAAAAATGGAATTTTCAATCAGTTATAGGGAAACCCACACCTTTTACAAGGATATATATCGGGAAAGGGATTACTAACCCCCACTATCATAACTACCCAACTATGAGAAAACCCATTCCACCTATTAGAAAATACAATAGGGGACCAACACCTTGTCAAAGTATATGTGTTAGTTGAGGGAATTACAATCCCTAATGGAGGACCCATGCCTCTTCGATCAATGTGTTTCAAATGAGAGAGTACCTAACTCCATGGATAGATGAATCATTCTTTGTTAAGGTTGGGGAGTAACAAACACTATCAGTTTTCCATGGTGGACCCACACCTCATTATCATTGAGAGATTACCCACCCTATGTCTGATCTATAGGACCCACACCCCAAGTATACATGGGAGTACCAAACTTTAGAAAGAGTATGGGGGACTTGCACCCTATGGTCAGCACATAACCGAGGGAGAACCCAAAATAGTGAAATATATGACCATAATACTCAATCCCTATCATCATCCATATAGAGATAAGAAGACCAATTATTATATCAACACACTTATCACCTCCTATCTTGAAGATAATTGAACCAATGTGTTCTACATAGAAAAAAGCTCAAGATGGACTACACATGTACCCAAATCGGAGTCCTAAGAAAGAAGATACAAAAAACCACTAAGACTAGAAAAATTAAAAGACCTATACTATAAGGGTAAATTATGTGTATCCCCTTAATAGTAGTTTGGTGATACCACCTCACCACAAGGAGTATATAGGGTCTACCTACACATTATGTGTGATAGGGTATATAGAATGCAGTATTTATAGGTTACTCGATGTGTTCCATTGCAAACCATTTCATGTGAGGGTAAAATACATGGAATTCCCTAGAGGGTGCATAGTGTGTGGACTCATCCAATGTCACGACCCGACCCTACCCGGGCTCAAGACGAAACTACCCCAAGCCCGCCTCCATAGGCTAGGGGCTGGCGACCAGCGCCGAAGGCACAACAACTCGGGGAGGCCTTTTCCTAAGTACCTGTACACACACACACAACACACTCAATGAAAAAGTACAGAGTAAAAGAAAAGACAAGAAGAGTAAAGTGCAACTGCTATATATAAACCACCAAAAGTGCATCGAACTCTAAACATTACAAGGTAAAAGCTGAAGGTACACTGAAAAGGAAAGGGAAAAAACACGCACCCAACTAGAAAAGTGCCACAACCCGGCAACAAGTAAAAAAAAGAAAACAGCTAGAAGGGTCCCCCACCTGGAACTTGACTCTGACCACCGCAGGCGGTCCAAGATCCCAAGCTCCTAAGCTCCTCTGACGTCAAGACCAACCTGTCCGTAATATGCAAGGGCACACTAAGTGCGGGAAACGCCCAAGCAGGGGTGAGTATAAAAATACTCAGTAGGATACCCTGAAGGCTCGAGGGAGCAAAAAAGGAGGTACCGAAGGGTGAGCAGTAGAGCGAACAAGAAAAGTAAAGGAGTACAACAAGGAGTGCAGTAGAGTAACAGTAGAGAGTCCATCTCAACCCAACAAGAGGAAAGAAGGTAGACTCGTCCAGACACAAGGAGATGGAAAAGGTGATAATATGAACTTCTCGTCGAGTCTTCGATACCTATACCAGGAGAGTAGACTCATCCAACCACGAGAAGCTTGACACAGAAAGCACGTGGCATACCCCACGCGTCTTCGCCTCTCCTGGAAGGAGATTAGCCAAAACCCAAGGAGTGGGTACTAGTACGAGTTATATACATATATGGGCTCTGTCAAGAATCCCGAACAAGCTCATAAGGGGATCTCCGTCCCGTAGCTCAGCCCAAGAAAAGTGAGCAGCCAACAATCCCAGAAGTAAACACCATAATCGATGCCCAACATCCCGCACGTCTTCCCCGAACTACAAGTCAATGGGATCAAACCACCGCACCTCGACACTATCCTCTTTGGGCGACACTGACTCGCCCGCACGGTTTTATGTCACGTCACAAAGACGCGTCTCGGTGGGGGAATGCGCCCCCTGTACTTGAGAGTTCTAGGGAAAGTCAAACCACACCTCGTCACTGCCCTGAAGTCGAGAGGTCTTCTCAAATCAAAGTCGTCACAAGACTGACCCGTATAACCAAGGGTCCCGCTCTGGTAATCACGGAGGAAAGCCACATACTAGCCTAGTAGAAAGGACTGAGCCTGGAATGCCAACAGGTGTCCCTCTTCCCAGCCCTGCTGGAGGGTAATTCATAACCAGATATCGGGTGACCCACTACCCAGCACTGCTGGAGGGTAAACCCTAATACATCATCCGGAGACCCATTGCCCAGCCCCGCTGGAGGGTAGACCTTAATACATCATCAGGTGACCCACTGCCCAGCCCCACTAGAGGGTAGACCTGGAATAAGTTGACAGGTGACCCACTGCCCAGCCGTGCTGAAGGTTAGACCTAGAACTAAATGACGGGTGACCCACTGCCCATCCCTACTGGAGGGTAGACCCTAAGAGGTCGTTGGGTGACCCACTACCCAGTCTCTGCTGGAGGGTAGACCCTAAGTGCGTCGGGTGACCCACTGCCCAGTCTCTGTTGGAGGGTGAACCCTAAGAGTGTCGGGTGACCCACTGCCCAGTCTCTACTGGAGGGTAAACCCTAGAAGTCAGTGAGCAACCCACTGCCCATCCCTGCTAGAGGGTAAACCCGAAGAAGTCGATGAGTAACCCACTGCCCAGCCCCGCTGGAGGGTAAAACTCAGAACCACTCTGGCCATCTCTACTAGAGGGTACACCACTGGACAACCGAACATGTAGTGGGTATCACGCAACCACCCAACTCTAGCACAACTCACCCAAAGGGGTTCAGCGCCTATTCCATTACTAGGTGTCACTAGCACCGCTACTGGCCTATCCATCGAGAACGAAACCAGAGGGAGACCACTCAACCCTGCTGGTCAAACAAATGAGCGCATAGGGACCCTCTACGTCGTGAGAGGTCAAAGTACGCAAAGCAGAACACGAAAGGCACCTGGGGACCACACGACGTGTGACCCCAAGTTAACCCCAACCAAGTGCACAAACATCTCAGGTACAAACCACACGTACCTCCAAGCACTCCCGTATAATCCAAGTTTATACCTCACTTTCAGCCCAAGGGCTATCGCGCACACGGCACCCAGCATCAACACGAAGGCATGACGTAACATCTCCAACTTCCCGCCACAACGACTGGGGCACGACCAACCCCATCTATTCAAGCATTACTTCACTCACGCGGGAGTGTACGCGATCACACGCCAAGGGTCCGCTACAAACACAGTAGAAGAACCGCCCCCGGGGCACCTTCACATTTCCACATTTAATAAGATCGCGTAAGAGGCCCCGCCCACCTGAACAGATCACACCGTTGTAATCCTCGCGGAAAAACACGCGAGATAGACTACTTACTCGCTTCAAACAGATATCCGACGGAAAAGTCGGCAACACTGCCTCACGCCCGAACGACATCCCGTGATCCCGAGCCTCGGCCCAGAAAACAGTCGGGCGCATCCCACAAATGCAATTCACTCGGGAAAACACGTCAAAAGCACTAATCACATGAGTGAAACGGATATCCGGAGAAAAAGGGTGCATTCCGGCACACCGCACACGAGCGGTGCTTCGTGGGACCTACAACCCGGTCCCGAAACATGAAGAACAGATCACACCATTGCGATCCTCTCGAAAAAGCACACAAGATAGACTATTCACTTGTCCAAAACGGTCGCCCGATGATAGATATGGAAAATCACCGTCGACGCCCAAACAGCCCTCGTGGGCCTCGCACCATCGTGCCGAATTAAGGAGGGTGGATTGCACCATTTCAATTCCCTCAGAAAAACATCTAGAAACGACTGCTTGCATGCCCCGAACAGACGTCCGATGAAAAAGTCATGAAACGCTGCACGCAGCTCGAAAGACGGGCTGTGGGGCCCATGCCTCAACTCCAGAATAAATGCCTGAAACCACCTTAGAAACCTCCACCTCGGTGTCAGGGTCCCAACGCCACTGACGAAGCTCAAAACGGACATCGGATGCGTCCGCGCCGCCCAAAAAAAAAATTCTCGGGAAGCCCGCTTAGCTTCTTTACACACGTGTCGTGCCCCCGAACCTCTCGTCTCGGAAGTTAAAGCTCCTGAAACCACCTCATAATGTCTGCCTCGACGCCAGGCCCGCGCCGCTATAGACGGTGCACAAAATGGACACCCGTGGAGAAAATGATGAGTGTCCGAAGTCGGAGGGGCGAACTCCTCCCCCCTGGACAGGACCGGCCGGTCCGACCAGTCTGGGCCGGTCCGCGCTGGCCGGCCCGCAGCTCACGCACGTAGCCCGGTTGTGGAATCTGGGTCCATGCTGCACTGACCGGCCACGGGGCCAGTCGCGGTCTTCTGTGGAGACCCGTCGACCGTGGGTCTCTGTCGCCGCGCGGGGTCGCGCGCTGCGACCCTGCCTCGCCGTCGCGCCGGCCAGCGCCGACGGCGCCCCGCGCACCTCACCCACGGCCGGAGCCCACCGCCGCAGCGCCTCGGATCACCGCCGTGTCGCCCGCCTGAACCACCTCCTGGAGTCACCGCCGCCTCCTCGACCGGAGCCGCGCTGCCCTGGGAACTCGCCGGACCGCCGAAAACTGCCTGAACAACCCAAAACCGGATGGAAACAAATTAAAAACCCGCAAACTTCGATGAGCTGTTACGGGATCCTCCGAACTCTGATTTAAATTCCGAAATAGGAAATAGAAATCTCATAAATTATAATATGCATCCATGGGTTTTTTTCTAAGATCAAACAATAATTCGAGGGTTTAATTTAGGCTCAAAGGAGGTGTAGGAAAGAAAAACGCAAACGATAAACCCCTACCTCAAAGGGCGTAGCCCGACGCTTCGTGTGTGGACCGTCAAAACCTATGCGCCTCGACGGATATCGCTTCGCCAGAGCTGCCTCTCCGGAGGTGGAGGATAGGGGAGGTTTTGAGGAAGAAGAAGAAGAAGAATAAGAAGAAGGGGGTGGGGGTGTTTAAGTACAAATCACTTAAACGCCCGCCCGACAGCCCCGAACCCAAAATTTTGGCGGGGTCGGGGTTAAGCCTCCCCTAGGCTAAAAACCACAATCTGAGTGCAATGGAGGTATCAGAATTTTAATCTGAGACCCCGTTAAAAAGTTATAAAACTGAACGCCCAAAGCCACCAAATTACGAAAACGCCCCTGGGGACATTTTTCACAGATGACCCGCGCCTGCAAAACTTACACCCCCTCTAGGGTAAACGGCACGCTTCAGACTCAATGGTGCTCTTGATTTTCCAATCTGAGCCACCGTTTAAGAGATATCGGCGTTTCAACATTAAACGAATATATTAATTAATTAATTTATCCGTTTAACGTTCTGAAAGTGAGTGAGGGGTCCAAAATTCCCACACTGACATGTTTTATGTCGTTCCTTGGGTAAAGAACCAATTCCGGACCCATACGTACACTCAGATCTCTGATCTGGAATTCCATTTAGGAGTTATCCCATTTATTTGGCGTTTCCAGTGTGAATGCACTGAAAGTTTAATTCTGGCCACTCCGGGGCTCGGAATCGCACGCCGTCTGAAGGAGCTGCTCTGGAATAACATCAAGAATATTCCAAAGTCTTTCGTAGCAAAAACCGGGTTCCTAAATTATTCACTCCTTCAAGATTTTCGTCCCCGAAAAGCTAAACCAGGGAAAAAAACTCAGGGTACTCAGCCCGCACCCGACTCCTCCGTACCCAGAAGAACTCATGCATAGCTCTGCGCCACCGCACACAGACCAAAGGACTGATCCATTCATGAGAGGTCTACCCTCGCCGATGTCGTGCATAGAAGCATGCACACCTCTTCTCGGGTGAGCCACATGGGAGACGTCATGCACTCAAACTAGCCTTTGGGGTTAGGGAAAGGTGGTAGAGAACCTCGCCATCCCTCTGCACAGTCTCAAATGGTCCGAAGGACCTCGGGGGTAGCTCACGTCCCCGACCAAACCTCTATGTCACACGTCACGACTGGAATCACTGCCCGCACCTGGAACAAGGGCCGGTGATTCCCTCCTTCAGAATATCCATATGGTGAAACACCCTAGGATATCTGGTCACACGAGGATTCACAGTCGATGTCTCACAGCCAAGGCCCTCTTACACGCTCGGAAGTGAAAGATTCGACACCATCGACTAAAGAAAAAGGTCATACGCCCTTTTACCTTACCAACGCAGGGTTACACACGACGCCCTACATCACCCTGGTAACACCTCAAGCAAGGAGAAAGGAGGAAAGAATTTCACACACAGGGTCTAACAATTATACCTCAAAAAGGTAGAAGAGCCATAGAGAGTACCTCTTATCACCTCATGCTCTGCAGGATCGTAGACATCCAAGCTCACGGCTGTCCGCGGTCCCAACTGTCAGCTCCCGGAGCCTGGTGTGGACAGCCTAGTGGTGATGAAAAGACCTTGTAAATCCGTCCCTCACTACCAGCTCCTCCCGCTCCTCTACTAGCACTACCTCTCTAGGTACTACTCTGATCATGGTGCTGTCTTCGTCGTGGTGGTGCACCTACTGCCTGCCCGAAGCTCTCTGCATGCCTGGTCGGGCAGTCTCGTGCCAAGTGACATCGCCCGTCACAAGAATAGCACTGACACTCTCTAGGCTGCACTGGTTCCCTCTGGTGCCATTGTGGTGTATGACCACGCCCCTGAGTCCGGTTTTCAGAAAGCTACCTGTGTCGAGGTTCTGCTTGCCGACGCCCGCTAGCTGCGGAAGACGTCTCGGCTCCAACATGCCTGCTGACACCACCAACTCTATAACGTGACAGGAAGCCCTATGTCACCAGCGCCTTCTCTAGCATCCCGGCATATGTGGAAATGTTCAAGGGTACTATGACAGCACAAATCTCTCAGCAGAGACCCTGATCAAACTTCTGCGCTCGGATGCTGCCATCATGGACCAAGTCCGGGTAAAAGTGTGCACGGTCTGCAAAACTAGCCGCATACTCAGCCACCGCCATCCCTCCCTGCTGAAACTCCAGGAGCTCCTGAATCCAAACGGAGTGCAAGAAGGAGGGAAAAAACTCCTCACGAAACAAGAACTGAAAGTATCCCCACGAAAGTGACGACTCGTCTATAGACTGAGTCATCAGACTCCACCAATGCCATGCTGATCCACGAAAAAGGCTGGCTTCCAAAGCCACTCTCTGATCTATCGGCGTCTGCACAAGCCTAAAAAGGCTAACCACTGCCTTGAGACAAGCCTCTACTGCCTGAGGGTATGGCTCACCACTGAACCTCAGAGGTGTCTACTGTTGGAACTCACGGAGCGCGCTCAACCTGCGCTCAAACTCATCCTGCTCTACTGAAGCTGTCTGCTTCTCAACAGGTGGGGGTGTTTCTACCGGCCCACCTGGAGAAAAGGGATCGCATGATGGGTCCTGGACTGAGGCCTCTTAGCTCACAGGGTCGTCGTCACGCACCCAAGCTGGTATCTTGGCTGGCTGTCTTCGCAGAGACATCCTGAATATTATCAAGGAGTGCCACGATCGGATGAGCATACATGTATATACCGATAGCAATGATGGGGAGCTGAATCAAGAAGGAAAGTCAAAGACTCAATCCTATGTGATGCACAAACCAATTTTCCCTGCAAGAAGTGTCTCAGCATTCTGAGTCGACAAGTGGGTTATCAAGGTCCTGGTGAATGGATACGTCGGCCGCCGCACCATCACTGGACTCCCTGGCCTGAGAGCAGCTCTCGAGACACGTTAACACTGTTTACCTAAATCCCAACCAATTCCTCTTTTAGGGACGTCCGCACAACATCCCATGGAACGAACCATCTCTGATACCACTTTGTCACGACCCGACCCTACCCGGGCTCGAGTTGAAACTACCCCAAGCCCGCCTCCATAGGCTAGGGCTGGCGACCAGCGCTGATGGCACAACTACTCGGGGAGGCCTTTTCCTAAGTACCTGCACACACACAAACAACACACTTAATGAAAAAGTGTAGAGTAAAAGAAAAGACAAGAAGAATAAAGTGCAAATGCTATATATAAACCACCAAAAGTGCATCGACCTCTAAACAGTACAAGGTAAAAGCCGAAGGTACACTGAAAAGGAAAGGGGAAAAACACTCGCCTAACCAGAAAAGTGCCACAACCCGGCAACAGGTAAACAAAAAGAAAACATCTGGAAGGGTCCCCCACCTGGAACCTGACTCTGACCCCCACACGCGGTCCAAGCTCCCAAGCTCCTAAGCTCCTCTGACGTCACGACCAACCTGTCCATCATTTTTAAGGGCGCACCAAGTGCGGGAAAATCCCAAGTAGGGGTGAGTATAAAAATACTCAGTTGGATACCCCGAAGGCTCGAGGGAGCAACAAAGGAGGTACCGAAGGGTGAGCAGTAGAGAGAACAGAAAAAGTAAAGGAGTACAACAAGGAGTGCAGTAGAGTAACAGTAGAGAGTCGAGCTCAACCCAATAAGAGGAAAGAAGGTAGACTCTTCCAGACACAAGGAGCTGGAAACAGTGAGAAGATGAACTTATCGTTGAGTATTCTCTACCTATATCAGGAGAGTAGACTCATCCAACCATGAGAAGCTAGACACGGAAAGCACATGGCATACCCCCCGTGTCTTCACCTCTCCTAGAAGTAGAGTAGCCAAAACCCAAGGAGTGGGTACTGGTACGAGGTATATACATATATATGCTCTGTCAAGAAGCCCGAAAAAACTCGTAAGGGGATCTCCGTCCCGTAGCTCAGCCCAAGAAAAGTGAGTATCCAACAGTCCCAGAAGTAAACACCATTATCGATGCCCAGCATCCCGCACGTCTTCCCCGAACTACAAGTCAAGGGGCTCAAACCACCTCACCTCGACACTATCCACTTTGGACGGCACTGACTCGCCCACACGGTTTTAGGTCACGTCACAAGGACGCGTCTCGGTGGGGGAATACACCCCTTGTACTTTAGAGTTCTTGGGAAAGTCAAACCACACCTCATCACTGCCCTGCAGTCGAGAGGTATTCTCAAAGTCAAAGTTGTCACAAAACTGACCCGTATAACCAAGGGTCCCACTCAAGTAATCACGGAGGAAAGCCACAGAGTAGCCCAGTAGAAAGGACTGAACCTGGAATGCCAACAGGTGTCCCACTACCCAGCCCTGCTGGAGGCTAATTCATAACCAGATATCGGGTGACCAACTACCCAGCCCTGCTAGAGGGTAAACCCTAATAAATCATCCGACGACCCACTGCCCAGCCCTGCTGGAGGGTAGACCTTAATACATCATCAGGCGACCAACTGCCCAGCCCCGCTGGAGGGTAGACCTGGAATAAGTCGACAGGCGACCCACTGCCCAACCTTGCTGGAGAGTAGACCTTGAACTAGACGATAGGAGACCCACTTCCCAGCCCTGCTGGAGGGTCGACCCTAAGAGGTCGTTGGGGGACCCACTTCCCAGTCTCTGCTGGAGGGTAGACCCTAAGTGCGTCAGGTGACCCACTGCCCAGTCTCTACTGGAGGGTACACCCTAAGAGCGTCGGGTGACCCACTGCCCAGTCTCTGCTGGAGGGTAAACCCTAGAAGTCAGTGAGCAACCCACTACCCAGCCCTACTGGAGGGTTAAACCGAAGAAGTCGATGAGTAACCCACTGCCCAGCCCCGCTAGAGGGTAAAACTCAGAACTGCTCTGTCCATCTTTACTGGAGGGTACACCACTGGCCAACCGAACACATAGTGAGTATCGCGTAACCACCCAAATCCAGGAAAAATCACCCAAAGGGGTTCAGTGCCTGTTCCATCACTAGGTTTCACTAGCACCGCTACCGGCCGATCCATCGAGAACGAAACCAGGGGGAGAACACTCAACCCTGCTGGTCAAACAAACGAGCGTAGAGGGACCCTCTACGTCGCGAGAGGTCAAAGTACGCAAAGAAGAACACGACACACACCTGGGGCCCACATGATGTGTGGCCCCAATTTAACCCCAACCAAGAGCACAAACGTCTCAGGTAAAAACCACACGTACCTCCAAGCGCTCCCATATACTCCCAGAGTATACCTCACTTTCAGCCCAAGGGATATCGTTCACACAGCACCAACGTCAACGCGAAGGCGTGACGTAACATCTCCAACTTTCCACCACAACGACTGGGGCACGACCAAACACATCTATTCAAGCATTACTTCATTGTCACGGGAGTGCACGCGATCACACGCCAAGGGTCTGCTACAAAAAAAGTAGAAGAACCACCCCCGGGGCACCTTCACATTTCCACATTTAATAAGATCGCGTAAGAGGCCCCGCTCCCCTAAATAAATCAAACCGTTGTAATCCTGACGGTAAAACACGCGAGATATACTACTTACTAGCCTCAAATAGATATCCGACGAAAAAGTCACCAACACCGCCTCACGCCCGAACGGCGTCCCGTTATCCTGAGCCTCGGCCCCGAAAACAGTCGGGCGCATCACACCAATGTGATCCACTCAGGAAAACACGTCAAAAGCACTACTCACATGAGTTCAATGGATATCCGGAGAAAAAGGGTGCATTCCGGCGCACCGCACACGAGCGGTGCTTCGTGGGACCCGCAACCCAGTCCCGAAACATGACGAACGGATCACACAGTTGCGATCCTCTTGAAAAAGCACACAAGATGGACTATTCACTTGTCCAAAACGGTCTCCCGGTGATAGAGATGGAAAATCACCGTCGACGCCCAAACGACCCTCGTGGGCCCCGCACCATCATGACAAATTAAGGCGGGAATATTTCACCATTGCAATCCCCTCAGAAAAACATCCAGAAATGACTGCTCGCACCCCCCGAACAGACGTCCAATTAAAAAGTCGTGAAACGCTGCACGCAGCTCGAAAGACGGGATGTGGGGCCCACGGCTCAACTCCGGCCTCAATGCCTAAAACCACCTTGGAAAGCTCTGACTCGGTGTCAGGGTCCCAACACCACTGATGGCGCTCAAAACGGACGTCGGATGCGTCCGTGCCGCCCAAAACAAGAATTCCCAGGAAGCCCGCTTAGCTGCTTTACGCACGTGTCGTGCCCCCGAACCTCTCATCTCGGAAGTTAAAGCTCCCGAAACCACCTCATAATGTCCGCCTAGACGTCAGGTCCGCGCCACCATAGACGACACGCAAAACGGACACCCGTGGAGAAAATGACGGGTGTCCGAAGTCGGAGGGGTGAACTCCTCCCCCTTGGATAGGACCTGCCGGGTCCAGCCGGTCCAACCGGTTTGGGCCGGTCCGAGCTGGCCGGCCCACGGCTCACCCGCGTGGCCCGGCCGTGGACTCCTGGTCCAAGCCGTGCCGACCGGCCATGAGGCCGGTCGCGGTCCTCCGCGGAGACCCGCCGACCGCGGGTCTCTGTCGCCGCGGGTCTCCGCGGAGGACCGCGACCGGCCTCATGGAGGTGTATAGAAAAATTACTTTCTAGGCATGTACTCCTTGTAAATTATAAGCCAACACGTGCAATTGGATGCATGAGGTGTGATATTTATATTCCAATAAAACCCCAGATGCTACTTCCTAGGTGATACATGGTGTGTGGATCTAGATCACATGCCATGTCATCATGTCTTTGAGCCAAAATTTTTCCGAACATCTGGAATAACCTCTTCCTCATCATTATTACCACATATCAGACCCAAAACACCAATAAAATCCTCATCCATCACTTATATACCACTAAAGGTTAATTCTAGGCCATTATTTACAAGAAAAAAAATATAGAAGGGGTTCACACAGAATCCTTATGCCTCCACATGTCACCACCATAAAAATCCTATATTATTATTCCTTACAGTGGGCCACCATATCTTGATGATCCTACCACATGAATCATTCTTTATTTTCAAACCTAATTCAATCATTATTATTCTATAATATTGATATATTTTCAATTGAAACAAAATTCATCAAAACGCAGGCCACAGTTACGTATGGTGATGAAAATTTAAAGGAGGAAGGGGAATCAAAGGATAATTTTTGATAGAAATTACTGGTGGACATTAAAAATACTTGAGAAAAATAATTGAGTAAACAAATTTTGGATCATAAGGTAATTAACCTTGGATCATGAATTTTTATCCAAATAAAAAATAATATAAATTGTAGAGACATGATTTTGGTGTTCAATAATAAATTATTAATCCCCTTTATCAGTAAATCAAAAAAGAGAGAGTAGGAAGTAGAAAATAAATAGCCCTAAATCATATAAAAATAACCATTTATTTAATCCTTCATTGATTCCATGGATAAATTCATAGTCTCCACACAATCCAATCATCGATGCCACCATGAACTCGACTCTAATTCAATGTTGATCTTTTCCCGTCACCGATAGATCTTTTTCCCTCACACAATCCCCCATTATTCCTCTATCTCAATCTAGGGTTTATGATAAATAATCATAGACATTGAGGTTAAGTATGATTAAATAATGTATTTATGTTTTATTGTTATCATAATAATTAATCAATTAACTAAATTAATTAATATCACTCACAATGGTTTGACCCTGAGAACCCTGTATATGAACAAATATTATACCACTATTGGGGTAAACTCACCATTCCAAACTCAATGGTGGTGTTGGAATCCCCATAAGATGATCCATTTAGGAGATAAAATCCATTCATCACACAAATGTGTGTAAAAAAAATAATATATTATATATTTTTAATATATTATTTTCTATTCCATAACGATGAACAATAAACTGAAATGGCTCAACAACTAATCTCAAAAATATTATTGGAATATTTAAAGGGTAAAAAAAAGAAAATCCAAGGTAAATAAGATATCATCATCCATGTTCACAAGATAAGTATTTATTTATTTATTAAATATTTAAAATACATCAAAATTCAATGATCATGAAAAGTCACCAAAACATAGACAAAGGGTAAACACCACACCCTAAGATCAACAAAACCATCAATTTTTTTGAGGCAATTTTCTAAGGAAAAGCTACCATTTATCCCTTGAGGTGGTCCCAAGACTTTGAAATCTAAAAAATGATCTGAGTCTTGACCATAAAAAATCTAGATTACCACACTCGGTGTAAAAGTGTTACAAAAAATAATGGTATTGAATATGAAGAAACCTTTTCTCCAATTGTGGTATTAAATCCCATTAGGATATTTTCGGCCATAATAGCTCATTATAATGATTATATATATCATATGAATGTAAAAAATGATTTCCTTATCAATAATGTAATTTAAGACATGTATATGATGCAACCAAAAGTTTTTAAAGTTTTAAATGATTCTTTTAGGTTTTTAAGTTAAAATGGTCCATTTATGGATGGAATCAAGATTATAAGAGTTGTAATATATGATTTTATGAAACAATTAAATAATTTTGTTTCATAAAAGATGCGAATTATTATTGTGTGTACAAGACAATTAGTGGGAGTGTTGTGATATTTTTGATATTGTATGTGGATGACACACTACTTTTAAAGAATGATGTCCTGAAATTAAATTCTATAAATTTGGGGTTGGGAAAATGTTTCTCAATGAAAGACATGGGTGAAGTAGCCTACATATTGGGTATAAAGATATATAGATATAAATCTAAGATCATTCTTAGACTAATTGAAAACAATTATATTGGTAATGTTCTAAATAAGTTTATCATGTAGAACTCCAAGAATGTGACTTTAACTATGTTGCATTACAAAAAATACGAGGAATATTCGAGATCTTTCACAAAAATCAGAAAGTATGGATTAAATTCCTTATTCATCTTCCATATGTTCTATCAAGTATGCCATGTTGTCTACTTGACTCGACAATACTTATGATTGGATCATAATAAGAATATACCAATTCAATACCAATGAGATTCATTGGATTATTATTAAGAACATTTTTTATTACTTGAGAAGAAGAAAAAACATATTCTTGTTCATTAAAGGATATGATGTGATCATTGTACATAGTTACACTGATTCTAGTTTACAACATAAAAAAGTTGATATGAGATCTCAATCTATTTTTGTGCTTTTCATAAATGGTTTAACTATTAGTTTGAATTTTTTTAAATAAGACAATATATAAAACTTGATAACAAAGTCAAAGAACATCACTGTATCAGATGATATAAAGGAATTAGTTTGGATTAAGATATTCATCACTAATGTTCGGGTTGTTCCTAGCATTTAGGGAGTAATTATTCTTTCAATGAAAATAATAAAGCTATTTCTTAGCTAAGGAACCCTGGCCTCATTGAAGGAAAAAACACATCCTTCAAAATTACCATATAATTTGAGATATAATTAAGAGGGGTGATATAAAGATCAATTAGGTGGATACATGGGAGAATGTAGTAGATTCATTGAAAAATTAGTTAGTATAATAAAATAATGAGAGCCATGTTGAATCTCATGGTATTATCTACTTGAGATATTTTTAACAATGCCTGCAAAAAATATATTTATTTTATAATAAAGGAAATATCCATTTATCAATCATTCATGTGTGCTACACTAATATATTATATGAGTAGTGGAGTGATAATATCCCTTAAAATTATGACATTGAGTTATCCCTAATTGATGATTATAATAGATTATAAAGAGTTGTGATAATATATTAAGATTACCATTAGTAGAATATTTTATATAGTGACCCAATAATTTTACACATATTATTACTTGATTATTATACATAGATATCCCTTAATAAAACACAAGGATCGTACATGCCTAGTGTATTTGTAAAACTAGGTTCATATCACATCAAAAGGGACTTAATACATGGAAACCTTATTTTATTCCCTACAGCGAGCTCCTAAAATCCATTTGAGCTCCGAAAAATACATGGGATAACCTAAGGAATATATAAAAAAGGGGTGAGCTAAAAATCCCAGTAAATTAATAAACATGATAAGGAAGCATAACGTGTGAGTTAAAGGTATAACATGATATCACAAAAGAGAAGGTACCTGAGTAATAAAGTGGAAGTATAACATAAATAGAATGGTATAATAAGTTCATGTAAACATAAGAAATGTGGAAAATATATATATCATGACATAAACATGAGTCAAGGATAACTTCCTAGGCAATAACAGACAGTGGACAAAGTCCCCTAATGTATTAGGTTTACTCTCAAATCCCATACATGATGCCTCATGAGGCTAAAGATCTACCCAATGTAATAGATATTTATCTAGGAAAACCCATCATAAAATGTTAATGATCTATGTGTGATACATAAAGGAATCAATCATAAGTCATAAGATAATAATTACCCATGGAAAGAAAATGAGTTTCATAATCTTTCTTCGTATCATTAACAAAGGAAATTTCATAGAGAATGCATTTGAGAAATGATAATAAGGTATATATTACATGTAAAAAGAAGGGAGAATAAGATAGGTTTACATGAGAGACATATATATATATATATATAATTTATAACAACTCCATAACATTAAGAGAGAGATAAAGTGAGTTAGAGAGAGAAAGTTTATAACCCAAAGAAAATGGTGGTTTAGAGAGTTCCCGTACCTTAAGATCGATTTGTTACATGCATTATTTATCTCCATAAATAATAAACTTAAGTTAATTATTTAATTTATTAATAACCATTTCCAAGTTTAATATTCCTTTCTATTTTAATTTTTACTATTCCATATTCAATTACATAACCAATTAATTTCATGTCGGACATTTTAGTGATAAACGACTCATATATCCAAAATCATTTTGGTAAGTCACCTAAGGTGAAATAGATAATTAATTCTTCATATCCATAATGGTAACCATGTAATAATTATAATTTTATACATAAATTATACATATTTATCTAACCATTAAATATGACTATTAAAAATTAACTATGTTACAATCATGGAGATGGTAGTTCGTACATACACATGAGTAACATTTCCATTTTTCAAAGATCACGATAGAAATAAGGTAAGTTTTATTTCATAGTTCCAGGATGATAATAATTTAATAAATATAATATTATTTCCTTAAATTAACTTACACATACCATCCCTATTAGGTGGTCATAAAAGCGAATCACAACGCTTTGCGATGCGGTAACCCTCCACACACACGAACGACTTTATAATTTATTCAATGGATGATAAGGTAATAAATTTTATTATATATTAATTTAATATAATGTTTAATATTTTATGAATATCATATATAAAAATAAAATTATTCCTTATTACCTTCCATGTACAATATTAGTGAAAAAATAATCTCATAGCTTCGTGAGACAGTAGTCTGCCATACGCACTAGCGATGTTATCGTATTCTCTACAGAAAGGAAAATAAGAAGGTATATATGGTATTAAAATTAAATAAGTGTAATAATATCATAAATATAATATGTGAAAATTATATAAATCATTATATCCAACCGTGATAAACAATTATGAAAATGAATTATGTCAGTTCACAAGGCGGTAGTCCTCCAAACACATGATCAATGGTTTTATTTCCCATTTGAGGTAGGAGGAGATGGTTTTAGGTCACAAACATAACATAACAAAATATAAGTATATGGAAGATAAATAGGTTATTATATAATCATGGTTTTATAATATTTTAAGGAGGTTTAAGATGAAATAAAATAAAATCCTCAGTTATGGATGTTACCTCTTATTCGGACAACTTCGTTTTGGTTTAAAAAAAATACTCATTAAGTTGGATTTATGACTAAACCAAGAATTCTAGGAAGATGGTATGAAAGTAGGGAAGTTAAATTTTTAGGTAGTTTCTGTATCAATGGGTTTTGAAAGTGTGCAAAGTAGTGGATAGGGGGTGTCCTTTCATAAGTGGGGGAGAGGACACACTAGGAATTTTTGAAAAGAAATAATTATAACCACGTTTTTATCATGAAACAAGTATAAAAAATGGAAAATGTTTTAACTTTAGATTATATAAGGTCAAAATATGATCATAAAATAGGAATATAAAAATAATTAGTTCATTTTTAACCCCTAACGTTTTTGTTTAACCCCTGGAAAACTCGTTTTTACTTTAATCATGATAAATGATTTTTACTATTTTCACTATTCATTATTGTCAAAAATTATGTTGACCTTACTAGATGATAAAAATTATTATGATTAAAATTATTGAATACATTTTTCTCATTCAACAAACATAAGTGAGAAATTTTAATTTAAAATTAAATATGCAGATGTGTCGAAAAACAAGTTTCCAAAAGGAAAACTTTTAAAAGTTGAAAAGTTTTTATATAAAAATTAAATATTAAATTGATTAAAATGAAATAATTTTAATTAATTAATATATATTTGAACTAATTTTACTTTTAAAACCACATTAATATAAAATTGGGCTTGTAAATGAATTAAGAAAATGATATTTTTAATAAAAATCAATATTTTTCACTATTAATCCAAAAATAAAACATTTCCGGAAAATCCAAAAAATTTACCCTAAGATAATTTTGATATAATTTTTTCAAAAATGAAGTTATTTTTTTAAATAAATTTTTAAAATTACAAGAAATTAATTTTAAATTATGTGTTTGATGCGTGACTAAACCGCCTTTTAGAAAAATATAGTTTTTCAGAAAATAATTTTTTTTCATTGAAATAGTTCTTATTTTAATTATAATTTGTAGATAAACATTTAATTTATTTTACACATGTGTAAACCATATAGTTTTGTATAATTTATTTAGTCCTATTCATACCCTCCAAATTAATGGCTAGGTTATAATGGCCATATTTAAATAATATTTTAATAGAGTATTGCATTTCTTTTAAACCCGGTGTTACGTGCATCATAAGCTATTGAAGAGATTAAATTTATTTAAAATAAATACATTATAATGTAATTAGTTGTTACATATTACATGCTACAAGGAGTTTTATATGTGATACAAATAATACACTCACGGGGTAATAGATTGAGAGTTTTAATTTGGATTGACCCACCAAAGTATTTCACCTGGAATATTATATGATCATTGATATACTTAGGGTTGTGTACAGAATATGAATCCTCATTACTTGAGGTTGGTGATATATCTATAATTATAACATTCATACTTTTACACCGTCCTTACACAAACCTTGAGGCATATCTAATTAGGGTTGGTTGGGTATTTTACTGATCATTCTGTTGGGCGGAGAAGTGATGGAAAGAGGGGGGGGGGGTGAATTGCCTTTTAAAAATAAATAAAAATTTAAAATCAAAGTTAAAGGTGCAGCGGAAATAAAATAGGAAAGACACAAAATTGATAACGGAGTTCGGCTTAAACCAAAGCCTACGTCTCCGCTCCCAACTCAACCGTTGAGAGATTTACTACCGCTTGCTTTTTAATTGTTTTAGCAAGAAACCCACTAGACTTTTAGGTTAGTCTAAAACCTATTACAGCTTGCTTTTAATGGTTAAGCAAGAACCCACTTACTTTTAATGGTTGAGCAAGAACCCACTAGCCTTCTTACAGGTGAATGCTAGCTCAACTATGACTCATGCCTTTTAAAGGGAAGGCTTGACTAACCTCTTTACACCTTGAAGCTGATGTGAAAACCCAAAGAAGAGAGGATGAGAGAAATGAGGGGTTTGTAGGCACAAACCCAAATTGAAGCTCAAAATAATAAAACAATGAAAAACCGTAATGGGGAGAAGCCTTGGGTGCCAAAGGATTGATGGAGTTGATGAAGAGCGCTCCCAAGCTTCTTTGGTGGTGCTCCTTGGATGTGGAAATGTGTTGGAGCAATTGGGGGTTCCTTGGAGGAATGCGTCGGAGGTTCGCCAAATGATCAAAAAAGTTCCCGTGGGCTTCCTTGTGTTTCCGGGGCTTCCTAGTCCTTTATTTATAGAGGGGGAACCCTCAAATGGCCTTTGGGGGGCTTCGGAGCCGTTGGAGAGGCCTTCGGAGCCGTTGGGAGGCAAGTGGACAAGTCTGGTCAAAGCCCAACGGCTAGTTTGATTGGCTCCACCGGCTGACCGGTGCTAGGCCATCGGTTGGCCGGTGCATTGAAAAAGGGAGAGGGCTCGGGCTCAGGCACCACCGGTTGGCCGGTGAGGAGGCCACCGGTTGGCCGGTGCTGAGGCAGTAGCTGACCCATTCTGTCTGGGTTCCACGGGCTGGCCGGTGGTGGGACACCGGTTGGCCGGTGGTCTGGACAGAGGGATGCCTTCTGTCCAGGCTCCATCGGCTGGCCGGTGGTCTTCCACCGGTTGGCCGGTGGACTGATTTTTAGTCCACTTTTGGTCCTTCTTGGCCCAATTCCTTGGCAACCTTTTTCCTATCAACAAAAACACTTAGAACAAGATTAGATAAAAAAGAGAGTGATTGTGATCATGAAAATTAAACCACGAGGGGTACGAGAGGTACAACAATCTCCCCCTATTTTGATGATCACAATCACCAAAAACAAGTAATGTAAAATATTGAAATGAGAGGCATGCTTTAAAAATATAAATTGAAAAGTAAAGCATGAGAGAAAGATTTCTCCCCCAATCAACCAAGAATTTCTCCCCCTTTGTGATTATCAAAATAGCACGGGGCATAAAACTTGATTGAGGGAATGAGTTGAAAAACAAGATAGAGATTTTAAACCAATTGAAATTTTTGAAATTTGAATTGAATGTTTTGAATGAAAATTTTGAAATTGAAAGTTTCGAAATTGAAAGTTGAATTGAATGTTTTGAAATTGAAATTTTGAATTGAAAGTTTCGAATTGAAAGTTTTGAAATTGAAATTTTGAATTGAAAGTTTCGAATGAAAAACGCAAAAAGGCTTAAACGATCCTAACTCCCCCTAAATAAAAACAACAAATCACCGGGGAGAGGATTTTGGAACCGAGACAAATTTTGGTCCGGTGAGACTCGCTAAAAGGTATTTTTCAATCCACACTTGTCTAGTGGAGGGTCTTCTCCTATAAAATTCATCATTAAAAGAAATGGTTTTAGGCCTTCCATACCAGGCATTTTTGCAATCGCACTCATAAATTAAGTGCCCAGGTTTTTTGCAATAGTTGCAAAATTTAAATTGGGAGCTCCCCCTTACAAAAATAGTTGGAGCATGGGAAGAGGAAGCTTGCTTGGAATAGCCAAGCCCTTCGGTGGTTCTAGATATGCGTTGGGAACCAAGCAATTTGGTTAAATTTTGTTCACCTTGGGTGAACTTGGAAAGAGATTCTCTTAAGTCCTTGATTGTGGATTCCATAGAATCAACATCGGGAAAGTTTTGGACCTTGAGGGACAACTCCTCCTTTTCTTTGAGAAGTTGTTCCTTTTCGGAAGAAAGTTTTTTGAAATTCTTTTTTAAAGAAACAAATTTGGAAGAAAGTTCGTGAAAACCTTCCTCCAATTGATCTCTCGCATGTTGGAGATCCTCATAAGATAAATGATTGAAAGAATTTGAAGAACAAGAGGATGAGGAGTCGGAAGAGGTTACCTCGTGAAATGCCATTAGGCATTTTTTACCATTGTCACTTGAGGAGGAGGGGGAGGAGGATGTGGAGCTATCACTCCATGTGGCCTTGAAAGCCTTCTTCTTTTCCTTTTGCTTGGCCCTTTTCTTGTTGAGTGGACAATCGGGCTTGTAATGGACTTTCTTGCCACACCTATATCATGTTACCTCGGGCTCGGTTTTTTCATTGGGTTGAGCCTTGCAGGATTTCTTCTTCTTGTGCTTCTTCATGAATTTGTGCATCTTGCGGGCAAGATTCTCCATTTCTGAATCGCCGCTTGAAGAGGAAGATGATGAGGAGGAGGAGATTTCTTCTTTTTGAACTTTGAAGGCGATGTTCTTTGGAACTTTGATCGGTTTGCCTTCCTTTTCATCTTTCCTCCTCATGGTGATCTCATAGGTCATGAGGGATCTGATGAGCTCTTCGACCGGCATATTCTTGATGTCTTTTGCTTCTTGAATTGCCGTGACTTTTGGTGCCCATGAGCTTGGTAGGATCCAAAGGATCTTCTTGACCATCGTCTCTGCAGACACATCATCACCAAGGGACTTTCTCCCATTGCAAACATCAGTGAAACGTGTAAACATTTCAGAAATAGATTCGGATGGATTCATGGTAAAAGAATCAAAATCTTGACGGTACATATCCAATCGAGTGTCCTTGACTTTGTTGGTCCCCTCATGGGTAACCTCCAATAGTTTCCAGATTTCATGTGATGAGGTGCATGTGGAAACTCGATTGAATTCATTACGATCAAGTCCGCAATGAAGAGCATTCATGGCTTTGCCATCAAGCTCGAAATTTTTAATATCGGCTTGAGTCCATTTGGATTCATCGGGAGAAGAGAGAGAATAACAATGCATGACAATTTTATAAATAGGATAACCTATGATTCTAAGAAAAGTAGTCATGCGGGTTTTCCAATAGGTATAGTCGGTTCCATCAAAGAATGGAGCACGACCCAATGAATAGCCTTAGGGGGCAAAAGAGGTTGAAGCCATCACAATGGATCTTGAATTTGAAACCAGTGAAGGTATTACTCAAATTTTCCCTCTGATACCAATTGTTGGGCGGAGAAGTGATGGCAAGAGGGGGGGGGGGTGAATTGCCTTTTAAAAATAAATAACAATTTAAAATCAAAGTTAAAGGTGCAGCGGAAATAGAATGGGCAAGACACAAAATTGATAACGGAGTTCGGCTTAAACCAAAGCCTACCTCTCCGCTCCCAACTCAACCGTTGAGAGATCTACTACCGCTTGCTTTTTAATGGTTTTAGCAAGAAACCCACTAGACTTTAAGGTTAGTCTAGAACCTATTACAGCTTGCTTTTAATGGTTAAGCAATAACCCACTTACTTTTAATGGTTGAGCAAGAACCCACTAGCCTTCTTACAGGTGAAGGCTAGCTCACCTATGACTCAAGCCTTTTAAAGGGAAGGCTTGACTAACCTCTTCACACCTTGAAGGTGGTGTGAAAACCCAAAGAAGAGAGGATGAGAGAAATGAGGGGTTTGTAGGGACAAACCCAAATTGAAGCTCAAAATAATAAAACAATGAAACACCGTAATGGGGAGAATCCTTGGGCGCCAAAGGATTGATGGAGTTGATGAAGAGCGCTCCCAAGCTTCTTTGGTGGTGCTCCTTGGATGTGGAAATGTGTTGGAGCAATTGGGGGTTCCTTGGAGGAATGCGTCGGAGGTTCGCCAAATGATCAAAAAAGTTCCCGTGGGCTTCCTTGTGTTTCCGGGGCTTCCTAGTCCTTTATTTATAAAGGGGGAACCCTCAAATGGCTTTTGGGGGGCTTCGGAGCCGTTGGAGAGGCCTTCGGAGCCGTTGGGAGGCAAGTGGACAAGTCTGGTCAAAGCCCAACGGCTAGTTTGACTGGCTCCACCGGCTGACCGGTGCTAGGCCACCGGTTGGCCGGTGCTTTGAAAAAGGGAGAGGGCTCGGGCTCAGGCATCACCGGCTGGCCGGTGAGGAGGCCACCGGTTGTCCGGTGCTGAGGCAGTAGCTGACCCATTCTGTCTGGGTTCCACCGGCTGACCAGTGGTGGGACACCGGTTGGCCGGTGGTCTGGACAGAGGGATGCCTTCTGTCCAGGCTCCATCGGCTGGCCGGTGGTCTTCCACCGGTTGGCCGGTGGACTGATTTTCAGTCCACTTTTGTTCCTTCTTGGCCCAATTCCTTGGCAACCTTTTGCCTATCAACAAAAACACTTAGAACAAGATTAGATAAAAAAGAGAGTGATTGTGATCATGAAAATTAAACCACGAGGGGTACTAGAGGTACAACACATTCCATTAATTGAAGCTCAACTAAGACAAGATTTTTTCACCCTAATGATGAGTTAAAGACATATGTGAATTTTATTGAATTATATTGAGTAAATTCATGTCTATACTTATTTGAGTTATATGTGATATTATTGAAAACATGGATGAATGAAATGTGATGTATTAATTCATAATGGCCAGTCTATTTTTGAGAATCATGAATATTTGAGATAGACTATACTAGATTGAAATGTTATATATATAGTGTTCACTTGATGTAATGAAAAAGGGATTATATATATACACATATGATTTATATAATTAATATCATGGTGGACATATCCATATATATATATATGAGTATGTTTGATCGAGATCACACCTGATCCATTTTTAGCTTGAGTAGCTAATGTTTTTCTAGTGGATGCTTTTTACTTACATATATGAAATCTTGATTTTATATTTTTTTGCTAAAAATTCCCATAGATTTATATAATTATGAATTAGGATAACTATTAAATTTTAGATGAAGGATTTGTTTTAGAATAAATAGAGTTTGATATACCATATCTAATGGATTTTGGATGAAATCACAATAAGCAGTGGATTTTTTCATAAAGTCCTTATGAGATTTTAGTGAAAGTGTGATATTGTTAGAAATGAACTAAAATATGGATATCGTATTGTATGATATCCCCTAAGTCATATTCTGTGATATGGAATGTAGATTCATTTATCGTAGTATATGATTTTTAACTATCATAGTGTATAATAGGTTAGAGATATGGGATATTGAGTTCATTGATTAGATCATGTATTCCATATATATTAATTTGGTTATGAATTACTGGATCGATTCATTTATGGATAAAAATAATTTTTCGAAACATTCAAATGATTATGAAATCTCAATGGGATTGAATTATGGGTAATTCAAGTTGGATTCTTTATGATGTAATCCGACATTTTACACCCTTAGAAAAATGAATGGAGCCTATATAAAGGGATGATATCCCTTTATTGAGGTTTAAAGATACTAATGATCTATATTTGAATCTCTACCTCCCTCCCTATTCACCATTTCTCTTTATGGATAAGGTGTTATTACACCTTTTTTGTGGGGGTCGTTTCATAGTGTATGAGGATCCTAGTGGATGATGACACCCCTTGTTGAGTCTAGAGTCTAAAAACTATTTCTTAGTGATCACCATCAAGCAAACTTTATCATGTTTGATAATGGTGGAGGTTGCTGAGAAAGAGGTATGCCTGCAATTATTTATATTATTCATATTTCATGTTGATATGTGATGACATGTCAATAATTTTAATGGGTTTTTTATACTTTTATGATCATGATGTGATCCAACCAAACCCATCAAGAACATTATCCTCAAAACTTTATGAAGCCTCACCACCAACATGACATAAACCCTGACCAACACATTTATCAAGCTCAACTTTTGAATCACCATAAAATGATAAGACTTCATAAATCAATTCACAACAACCAAAATGGAATCCTTTCCTCCCAACGCTTGAGGAAATTATATCAAAAAACCCATAAATATATCCTCCCACTTCCATTTTGGTACATATTGAGGATGAAAAAATAGCCAAAAAATGATGCTTAATTTTAACCTATTGAAAAATAATACATCGTGATAAAAACCCCACCAATGACTTCTTTATAACCAACAACAAAACCAATCATTCAAGTCATGATAAACCTTGGGAATACTAGGATTTAATTCCATAGTTGAGCAATATGAATAATATAGAACCACCCCTCGCCTCATCCATGGAATGAAAAAATTACTTCAAAACAAAACTAAATGCTCCCCATACTTTACCTATACATCAAGACCATCACAATAAATTATGAGATCTCTCTAAATCTCTATCCAAGGATTACCCTACCATAATTCCTCCACCTTCTAGAATAAATAAGAGTGAACTATCATTGATATAGGAAAACCCCTCTATAAACCTCTTATATGTCTAAATGAAATTCCACATGATTCTCTATTATTCTATATTCATCATAACCCCCTCAAGAAATATCAACATAAATCTTATTACTCAGAGAATAATCTACCACATTACCTTTCCCTAATTTATAAGAGATATCAAAATCATAATCCTATAAGAAATACACCGATATTCACTAATGATAACTCAAGTCTCATTGAGAAAACATATATCATAATATTTTCTGAAGACTATAAAGTTATACTTTATAAGGAAGTGTCTCTATATCATGAAAAAACATTAATGATATAATTTCAAGATCATTAGAGGTGTAGTTAAATTATGGGGATCCAACTATCTGGACTTATAAGATATCACTTCCTACTCTTCTATCAACACTTAACATAGACCTATAAGGGAATAATTGAAATAAACTATAAACTTAAACCCTTCCTTATGAAAATAAATAATTGGACCATTTATCAAATTCTACTTTAGATAATCAAAAGTATCTTGAAACTGATATATTCATAAAAAAGAATGACCTTTCAATACAGTAAAAGATGTCATGATATTAGAGAAATAAGATATGATTCTATTATAATATCTTTTAAGACCAAGAAATTAATATACCCATACAAAATTATTATTAAACCCATAAAAAACATCTATATCAGTCTTTAATGGATCAACTAATATGCCTCTATGAGTGAAAACATGCCTAGGGAAATATACCTTACAAGTCCGAAAAATACACATAAAACTTTTTGTATAATTGTTGTCACTAATAAACACTAAAAAAACTATTTTAATTCCTTTAATTATCCTTATCAATAATTTAATAATGTATTATATCATCAATGGACACCACTAATAATTGATCTATAAAATCAATGAACACCTAGTTTATCCACTTTAAGTACAATACAAGAATATACATGACTTTGAAGGTCATCATAAACTCAAAATTCCTATAGTGATACCTAGAAGTAGTATTTTGGATTTCCTCCATATTTTCTCACATTTTATGGTACTTTGATCATATATCAATATCCAAGAACCATATACCTTAGTAAAACCAAATTAATAATACTTATAATTGGATATTGGTTCTTCACCATCACTTATATCAACCACCTATAATAAATAAAATATTTTAGATTACCAATAAATTTCTTCAAAAACAACACATAATATCCCCAATGAGACACATTGGGGTCAAATAAATCCATACTAAAATAGATCATTAATCTAAATCCAAAAACCCTGTAGTTCCAGAGGCACCACCATATAAGGATATATAAAAAATAGAGAAACACAAAGTTTCAACTCTATCCTAAAATTGATTTCATATTGAGGGGGAAGTGAAACAAATTTCATAAGGGGAAACATCCAATAATTCCTATAAAAATATTGAAGGATCTTTCACTTTAATTTATATCTAAATAGTCATCAATCCATCTATCTGTGATGTAATAGGTTCCCAGAACCTATAATCCTTCTGGTAGTTCTGTTTATAAATGAACATTTCATGTTCAAATTCTATATCAATCTATATCACAATTCTCATATAGTAATCAATTATGAAATTAATAGAGTAAAACTATTCTATACCAAATATAATATCATATGATTATATCTATAACTTTAATAACTCCTTAATTTACTGATACTGACCCACCTTTATCTTACACCCCTGATATATCTCTATCAAAATATACTGACCCCTAACTAGATAGAACTTCACCAAGAGTTTAAGAATCATATCCATATTATATCCTAATTATTTGAATAAAGTAGGTACAATAAAGGAGTGTAAATATTCTCTATCAATTAGTGAATAAGATAATATAGAATATAAACAAATTATACTTTGAATGATATACAATCTTACTAGTGTTTTAATTCTATTTTATGCATATTTCCTCATCAGACACCTCTTCCTCATGTCCCATGATTCTAGCCACTACCTTTTCCTTGCTAAGTATGACATCTTAGAGGATAAAGAACATTCATCTACCATCTTTCCCCCACTCTATCTTACACCTATAGTCTAAAAGCCTAATGGTATCGATGTTACAAATAAGTTCAAGGAGGTAAATTCTATTGAGGTGTAATCTAAAAACATCAAGGTCCATATAACCCCACACTTATAATTACACATTGAAAACTAATAAATTTTTGGCACACCTATTATCAGATTCCTCATCCTTTATAGAGATAGAATATTATACTTGATCTCATTAAATCTTTATTAGAGTTGTTCATGGTTTTAATTTGTTGAAAATATTGGTTAAGAATCATTAGAATATATTGAGATGTTTTTTGTAATGTTTTTAAGTTGTTTTGAATTGATATTGAGATATTTTGAAGCATTTCAATTTATATTCATAGAAAATATATAATTCTATTTGGAGCTTGTTTTTAAATAAGTTATTATGAATACGAATTGTCCAGGAACCATAATAATAATTTACTGTAAGGGTGAATGAGCTTTATAAATGGATGATACAAAATAATGAACCCATTTAAGCAATTTATTAATCTATAAGGATAATCTAAAAGTTCTATAGGCATTAAATATTCACATAAACACCATTCATCTAGATGTGTAAAGCTAGTCAGACACCATAAGAATGATTTTTTCCTATGCATAAGCATCATCTCACCATAATCACTATCCACATAGACATCATCTGTTTTTATGTAAACATCATTCTATCAATGTAACCATCAGTACTTATAAAATTTTTAAGGTTTTTATAGACAAAATATTTTAGTGTTCTAAAAATTTTACATTCCATAGAAACTAAATCTGATGATTCTTAATATGATCTTCAAAGGTTAAAACATCACACTTAAAATGTTATTCATGCTATTTCATGAATGATTTCGAAATAGATGATCAATTCCAATATCCTTTTAAATATTAAAGATGATTTTTCTAAGATATAAATGTGGAATTAAAATTTTATTTTTCTTAAGAATAATTACTATAAAATTATCATGTTATTTTATTATGTCGATGATTTGCTATTTTTTATTTCATATAAAAACTTGAAACTATTTTTAAGTGATTCATGCTGAGATTTAGAGTTTTTATATTCAATATACCCAGTAGAATTGTGAAGTGATTCTTTATTATTAAATTAGTAAAGGATATCAAGTTTGAGGTAGTTTAGTGTGGTGGAAAAGTTTTTCATTCTTATAATTCAAAAATATATTATTTATGAATTATCTTATATTATTTTGATCTACTTGAGTATCTTTGAGGAATTTTTATTTATAGTTAATTGAAAAAGAATATGAGAAGGTTATTTTTGGAATTATACTAGATTGAATAAGTAAATTAATCATGAGAATATCTTATGATCATGGTGCATGTTGGAGAGGCTAAAATAATTAGGATTATGAGAGGATCATTTGGTATGATTCCATTGAGAGAAAAATCAAGAAGGTTGAGTTGGAAATAATATTTCTTTAAATATTTTAATTTTGGAAAATCACGGTTCCTAAATATGTTGATATTTCAAAGAGATATAGAGAGAGAGTGTGTGTGTGTTATAGTGGTGAGTATTGCTAAATACCAAATAATCTATTAGATAAGAAGCATTCCTAGTTTTTGAAGTTTATTAACCATTATATATATATCTATTTTAGCTTGAGAATTCAAAAAATTGAATCTGAATTTTGAGAATCATGGAGTCGAACAATATCCAATTCTACGTTGAGTGAGTAAGGTATTTTTGAATATATTAGTGGATTGTAGAGGAAGATCATAATATATTGTTTTTATAACAATAATACCTTCCAAGATATATTTCTATTTTTAGTTTTATTACATTGTATCTGTAGTGTGAAGTTATAAAGTATAATATGAATATATAAAGGGATAGTGTGATTCTATACCTACACTAGTAATAACCGTTCACTTTTTTTAGTGAAAAATACATGGTTTTGGAGACTAATTAAAAATGGTAATAAGAATGAATTTAGAGAAGAAGATGAACATTTTAAAAATATTCTTGTTCATTGATCTTAATTTTTGTACATGTGTGAATGAGGCTGTGAATTCATATTTGAGTGGATCAAAATTTCATTGTTTTCAGCGGTTTATTTAAAACTAGCCTCCATTGATTCATCCTCCCGTCTCAATAAAGTAACTCGATACTAGGAACTGAAAATGGTATCAAAGAAATGTTCTATCTATCTAATACATTTAGTAGTTATGATGGCCAATTTTAATTCTATTAATAGTAGGGGTGTACCTTTATTTTATGGAAATAATTATCATAGTTGAAATAAAAATATGTGTCCATATATTTTACCCCTTGTATTGGAGGTTAGAGATGCCACAATTTTTAGTTTTCCACCTATTGAAGGGAATGTTCCAATGAATTTTTCAAATAAAATAAAAATAGAGATTACTATTAAGGTAATATATTAAATTATAATGCATTTATTAGAAAAGGTATAAAAAAAGTGACGAGACATCAATTAGACAAAGAAATATGGGTCAATTTGGATAGTAGTTATGAATGAAATGTGAAAGTTAAGAATACTAAATTATATATTTAGAGAATCTGATTTAAATATATTAAGATTACTTAATAATATAACATTAAAAATTATTTAATGAGGGTCAACAAAACTGTAAGAAATATCTAAAGATTTAGTGAAAATATGGAAGATCATTTCACTGTCAAAAATATTATGAGAAACTTTAAATACAAGTTTAACTTTATGGTATCAGATCTTAAAGATATAGATGACCTCTCAATTAATGAATTGCATAATGTTCTCATATCACATGAGATGATAAAACATCCATCCTTCAATATGAAGATTAAATATTAAATGGCCTTTGAGGATATGAGAATATTAAAAATGAAAGAAAATACCAATGTTGTTGATTCAAGTGACTCTGAAAATGAAGAGAATGATTGATATTATCAAATAATAATTTATCTTATTTAAAATAGGTTTAATATGGGAAATATAAATATGAAATGAAATATTTTACTTAGATTCTAAATATTTATTGAGATTTGAAATTTTTCCATTACCCATCCTCAGAAGAATGGAGGAGATTTTGAATTGCAAGAAGTTGAGAGAAATTATAGTAATAAGTGGGATACAAGTTAAAAAAATCATACAATTATGGATGAAGAAATATGATATTTTCTATATTGAAGAGAAGAAATATGATGATAAAATAAGAAATATTTTATCATACTTATAACATTTAATCTAAAAGTGAATATGGTGATAAATTTACCAATTTCATGGATAATATTTAAAAGGGTTTTTAAACTTCAGGTAGTGAAGAATATGATTCAGAACTAACTAATCTAAAAAACATTTTTGTGGATAAAATTTAATCTTGAATTTATAATAATACTATATTCAAGAAAGAAAACAAAAAATATGGTGATAGAAAACAAGAATCTGATAGAAGAGAATAATGAGTTTAAAAATAAATAAGTATCCCTTGATGGAATAAATAATATCAGATTAAAACCTATTGAACATGAAAAATGTGATAAAATATATTGAAGATAAATTATATTTGAAAGAATAATAATGATCAAAGACATATTTTTAGTGTCTTAAGGATGATAATGAACTAAATAAGTTAAATGAGGATTTAAAAAATTCAGTTGAAGTTAAGGAATAATCCTCTAAATCAGATGAGATAACTCTAAAAAAATACTAGGTTAAATCCATACCAAGTGAATCTACTTATAATTCTATTTTTACTAACAATGCAAGTTCAAACTCAAAATATGATCAATTATAGACCAATAAAAATGAGGAGTAACATTAACCTATATCAATAGAAGAAAAGAATATATCAAGAAGACCTATGAATCCCCAAAAAAGGAAATTAAAACCTCCTCAAACCAATTTTTTTATTTTATTAAATCCACTTTATGGTTTAGTAGTAAACATACATTCGATTAGAATCCAGATGATAAAAAATTCAAATTTGAAATTCCAACTGTGATCAACCACAAGTTCAAAATGAAAAGAAAAATAATGGCACCCTCGATCCCATCACCTCCATGTGACCACTTCCAGATGAGACTACATCCACATACCACCCTCGATAAAAGTCAGTAAACCTCGATCGATGGAAATAATTATCGCACCTGTCATAACCACTGATCATCTGAAAGAAATGATGATCATCACCGAGAAACCAAACAAGTAACCATCAGCAAAACCTTTGTCATTGACATGATAGAAAGTCCATATCGACATGATCTCAAACCACTTAGAATGTTTCAGTCATTATTTGGATGAAGTGGCTTCACCAGACCCAAACATGATCATCATTAGACCATCACCCAAACCATGACCTCCGACCATGACTACCATCGTCGAGGTTGAAAACCAGTATCCATGATCATAGATCGAGCCAAAACTTTAAAAATCCAAATCCTTCCCAACCCTAATCACAACATGCCAAATGAATAGATGGTATCCACCAAGAAAGAGAAATGGACATTAGAAAACACCCACGAGAAAACCCCAAGAAACCAACATGATAAAAAACAAATAACCAAGAATATAAGAGGAAAACACAATTCAAGAGATACTGCCATGCTTTTCCATCAACACCATCCCAATCCTCCCACTCCACCACCACACCTAAATGGATTGGAGTATGTTGTGATGGTTTAGGAAATAAAGGTAATAAAAGGAACACATAGGGACATGTCGTGTAGAAAGGGGGAACAATGCTGTGAGACATCATCTCTAATCCCTCTCCAAAATCCCAAATCCATCGTCTAATCCATCACGTTGACCATAGATGGGAAACAACATGATGAGTTAGGCCGAAAGGGAAGATAGGAAATGAAAAAAAAACCTACATAGAAAATATGCTGATGCCAATCCAAAACCAAGGCATGAGGGGGAAAAAATAAGTACGATGTTAGATAGAGTTATTCAAAAGAGATAAAAATAGATTCCACAAGAATATTGGTTGTAAAGAAAAATAATTTCAATTTTCTAACTTAGAAAATGTTTTAGTTTCTTGATTAAGTTTGTATAATGTCTAAATAATAGGGTCATAGTGAAGTTAAGTTTATGAAAATATTTATAGGATAGGTTTCATATACTAAAAAAGGAAATGTATTTAGAATTCCATGGAAGAAAATGCATATATAAAAGAAATTTCATTAAAGGATAAAATATAACCAATTCACGGGTTCTTGATAGTGGGTCATCTTCCCAAATTAAATGATATGAATATTATAAATAATATTTAGAAACATAAAGGAGGATGATTCACCTTTGGCAATTATTTTTCTCTAAAAAATCAAGGGGGTTGGATCTACTAAAATTGAATCTCAAAATATAAAATTTAATAATGTTTTGTATGTAAAAAGGCTAAATAACAATATTTTTTGTATTTCTAAACTCTATGTTGATGGAAATGAAGTTTTTTTTAAAAAATGAATCATGTATAATTAAAACATTAATGGATATAAATATCAATAAACAAGGAAAAAGAAAAAATAACAATCTATTTTTAATTGGAGATCCAAACAAATTCTATTATTGGGGTGAAAAGGATAAGAATTTTCTATGGAATGAGAGGCTTGGTCATATTAGATAAATAATCCTAATAAAAATTCAGAAACATGATCTTTTCATAGATTTATAAAATATGAAATTAGAAAGTAATATTTTTTGTGGAATGTGTTAGAAATGTAAAATGATTCATAAATCTCAAAAGAGGGTTTACATAATTTTTTACCAAACCACTAAATCCCATTAAAATTGATTTATGTATTCTCATGTGGAATTTTTTTAAAATAATTTATTTATATTCCATAACATTAATTGATGATTATAATCAAATTAACAGTGTGATGTTCATCGACCACAATTCAGAAACCATTGGGATGTTTAAAAATTTCAGGAGACAAGTTGAAAATTAGGTGGGACTCTTAATCAAAAAATTGAGATATGATAATAGAATGGAATATAATTGTGATGCATATTAAAACTATCTTTCCAACCATATAATAAAGAATCAATTCATTAAACCATATAATATCCAATATAATAGTGTTTTAGAGGTGAATAATAAAAGAATTTTTGAGATGGGAAGAACAATTCTAATTGAAAATAATGGCTCAAAAATATTTTTAGAGAGAAGATATGTGTATTGTTATAAAAATTAAGAACCAATAAATTTTGATACCTAAGATAAATTATAATAATTATGATATTTGGTACATAAATAATACAACTATTGAGTTCTTCAATGTTTTTTTAAATACAAGCTTTATACAAATTAATAACAACAAGATTTTAAAATTTTAATGTGAAAGTATATGGATAAGTTTTTATTGTCTATTTTTCTAGTAGAAGTGGTTAAAAATTATGTAAAAAGATTATAATAAATATTGTTGAATGTTTATATGTTAAAATATATAAAAATTAGTATAAATATGAGGTGTTTGTTGAGTATAAAGGTAAGGATAAGCAAATTGGAGACAAAATTTTTTTTGAAAGAAAGACGTTAGAGCATGTAGAATTTGAATAGAATATTGTTGATGTTGATTCTAATTATACTTATGATAATGAAAAAACTATAAATTTTGATACAGTGAATATAATGGTAATCAATAGGCACCATTATGAATTAAAAGAAGACTGAAAATAAAAAAACAAGTAGCTCTTATATCACATGTTGAACCAAGAACCATGGATAAAGCTATTGATAATGAAGACTAGTGTAACACCCTGAACTAAACCACTAGGTCTAATCCAATAATACCACAAAACCTCATATGTGCTTCCCCATATGAAAGAGGTTGTTGACTAGTAGTGAGGGAATACAGAATGACACGGGGAGACTACTCCCTATGTACCAGGTGAACATTAGTGTATATATATAGTGAGATAATAATAATAAATAAGTAAGTATATAAATGAATAACCACCATAGTATCATAAAATAAAAATAAAACCCATCCCATGTAGTAATAGTATGGAATGTCAAGTAAACAAACTGAAAACTAACTAGAAGGATCCAATGTATAGTAAGAAAATAATATAAGTAGTAACACCTTGACCAGGGTCTATCCAACATCATCTGCACCCTCCTGCTAACCTGATCAAGTATCCACCATAGGGACCTTTCCCTTCACTATACCCATAAGAATGAAATCTATAAGTGTACTAAATTTCCCGAGTAGGGTGTGAGTACAAGACTCAGTAGGACACCACCAACGACCCTTCACATAAGTTCATAAGACATAAATTTTCATTCGATGAAGGTAAACATGAAACAAATAAAAAAAACATGTCTCACAAGTACTAAAATATTCCTAGTCCTTAGATAATAGCTCTACACGATTCAACACCATGCCTAAAGAAACAAGGATCAGCCGGCCGACACCCTGCTCGATATGATAGTCCAAAAACATGACTGACATATCCCTTTTTGAAGGGATAACCCTATGAATTCCAAATAGGAGTTTGAAACATCCCCATAAGAGATATAGTCCATGGTATCAATCTACATGCTGAAATTAAAGAAAAAATAACAATAAAATATGATATAAGATACAAATGATAAATAAAAAATCACATCAAATAAAAAATCATCATAATCAGAAAAATGCACATGAAAGAAAAAACATAATAGGTCTCATAGAGCTACACATGCACACCACATTGATCAAGTATCAAAAATTGGTCTCTATATATACACACACATGGAAACAATCATGATAATAACCCATATAAAACATGAAATAAATTCGAGGACTTTGTACCTCAAGTGCAATGATGATGATCAAGGAATGAGTCAATATCTAAGTCTAAAAGAACCACCAAAACCTATAACCATTCCCAATATGACAAATTTTGAACTCTATGACTAAGGAAGAAAAGGAACGTACCCAAAAATTTTAGGACAAGATCAAGTCACCAAGGAAGTTCTACTTTCAATAATGATCTAGGTCTATGAATTGTGCAAAATCCAAGTCCATGAATCCAGATGATGATTTTACCAAAAATCATAAAAAAAATCAATAGATCAAGCCAAATCCCTTAGATATGAATAATTTGATAAAGATATAATTTATCTCAATAAAGGATAATATGATATAATTGATCAAATTTGAATAAAAAATTACCAAATTTGATGGGCATGATAGAATGAGAATCTGAGTATTGAAGAGAGGATTTTAAAGGGAAGAGGAGATCACAAAATCTCTTGGAGAGAACATAGGGTTTAGAGAAGTAGGAAAATACGTGAATGAGAAAGGAAAAAATTAATTGGTTCATTTAATCTACTAGAACTAACTAAATTTAGGGAATAAATTATGAATTCAGATCATGAATTGTTGGGAAAGCCAATATTCTAAAAATGCATCATGTCAACTTAATGTACCAAAGCCTGTTCATATCCCGAATTCATATTTCATGTCATGAATGTGTTTTACATATTGAATATATATTCCTATGGTTTATACCAGAATGCTTTCATTTCATGAATATCCATTCATAATTTGAACCACTAATGTAGCCAAAATATTCAGCCTTTGAGACATTTCCATCTCCTAGCATGCCTAATTAGCCTTAAGTAATTTAATTACACCCATAAGATGCAAAAAAATTAAAATAAGTCATATATTTAGATAGAGTATGTTATAAATCCCCCTATCTAATTAATCCAAACCCTCAAGAAGTGTCTCTATAGGTCCTCATGAAAAAATCAGGCCACTATTCTTGAATGTCTTCTTTCAAATCCCATGTCACTTCTTAAAAACACTCATGCTACCATATAACCCATAAAAGTGGAACTTTATTTCCTTGAAAAACATTCTCACTTGTTTCCACTATTTGAATAGGTTTCTCAACAAAATATATATCTATTTCCATCTCAACATCCTCATATTCGAGTATATACACATGATTGTGCACATACTTCCAACTCCGAGACACATGTAATTCATTGTGTATACTTTGATACCATGGAATAAGGTTCAACTGATAGGCCACCACCCTAATGCACTCAAAAATATCAAACAACCTAATGCACCAATGTGCTAAATTACCTTGCCTCATTAGATGTCTATTCCCCAACCAATGGGACACCCACAAGAAAACCTTGTTTCCCACAACAAACTCTAAGGGTAGTCTCCTTTGGTCAGCATAAGATCACTACATATTCTGAGCAATAACCTACTATTTATGAATCACATACACCGACTCTAAGTTATCTTGTACCAAACTTGTCCCAAAAACTAATGACTCACCTACCTCATGCCAATTGATAGGTGGATAAAAAGGATTCCCATAAAATTCCTCAAATTGATTCATTTGAATTGAAGATTGAAAGCTATTTTTATAGGAAAAATATATAAAAGCTAATTGATCATCCCGGGAACCACCAAAATCTATAGAACACACTCGAGTAATATCCTCTATTGTTTGGATCATTATTTATGACTTACTATCAGTCTAATCATGAAATTCTATACTCATCTTCAATTGAGTACACATTTCCTTTTATAAACCTTTCCAAAAATATGAGATGAACTAGGTGTGTCTATCAGATATAATTCTCAAAGGAAATCCATAAATCCACATGATATCTCATACATAGATATTTCCTATCTCATCTACTTAGTTCATCTTGTAGATTAGTATAAAGTGAGTTACCTTAGTAAATTTATCTACAACGACCCAACAGTGTTTAGACCCTTTGGTGTCCTAGGAAACCATTTTAGGAATTCAATTTTCACCTCATCCTACTTCCAAAAAAGAACTGTAGGTGGCTAGAGTAACCCTCTAGGTCTCTAATGTTTGGCCTTGATTTTCTAGCAAGTCAAATAATGGGAAACAAATCTTGCATTGTCTCTCTTCATGCTAGGTCATCAGAACCACCACTTGACATCGTGTTACATTTTGGTAAACCCTGGGTGCACTTCCCATTGAAAATCATGAGAGGATCTCATAAGTGCATCTATAATGGAATATGGAACCACCACCTTTCCATAAACTAGAAGAACTCCATATCTATCTAAAACCCAACCCAAAGTAGAACCACTTACTTCCAACCTCTTATGCATCATGATACACTCCAAATCAAGCCCCTAACTGGACTTTTCTTATTCCACTGATGAGTAAATGATCACTAAGGGTGAGAAAAACATTTCCCCTCGATCCTTATCTATTCACACCTACCGTCCTTCTAATAAAACCACCATCTTTTATTCATATTTTGACATCCGTTCTCCCATTTCTTGTATTTTTCTACTCATCACATCTTCCACCACATTTAATTTTCTAGGAGTATACTCCATCTTAAAGTCAAAAATTTGAAAATTCTATACCAAACGCATTTGAAAAATATTTGGGTCATGTAGGGAGAAATATATGGTGAAATGTTATGGACATATACATGAAAAATATCTCACCTAAGAGGTAGTGGATCTAATATTTCTGTGCATAGACCACAAAAGATAACTCTATGTCATGGGTAGGGTAGTTCCACTCATAGGTTCATGGATGAGGAGACTCGTAAGAAAATAATTTATCACCATGATTCTAACTGCTCCTAATCCAATGATAGATTCATCATAGTACACAATATAACCAAATCTAGGATCAGGAAACGTTAATATTGGATATGAAGTTAACATTTTCCTCAGATCTAAGAAAATTTTCTAACCCTAGTATATCCATCTGAACTTTACTCCATTCATGGTAATCACAATCATGGGTTATTCTTGGTGAGAAAATTCATGAATGAATCTTTTATAGTACCCAACTAGTCTAAGAGAACTCTGAATCTTGAATATATTCCTCAACCATGTCAAATACATAACTGCATCAATTTTTTCTAAATCAACTGATATCCATTCTTGAGAAACCATGTCCCCATGAAATCACACCACCTGTATCCAAAAGTGATACTTTGAGTACATGGAATAAATATAAATCTCCTAAATATTACTCTAAATGATATTTAGTTGTCTAGAATGTGATTATGATGTCTTAGAATATATAAGGATTCCATCAATGAACACAATGACAAAGGAATCTAATATTAGTGAATTATCTTAATCAAGATAGCCATGGACACTATTGGAGAGTTAATCAGTCCAAAGGGAATAACAAGATACTCATAAAAACCATACCTACTCCCAAATAACATCTTCAAAATGTATTATTCTACAATCCAAAACTGATGGTATCCATAACATAGATCAATCTTGGAGAACCATTGGGCTCCCCTCAAATAATCAAACACGTCATTTATTCTGGGAAATATTTACCTATTTTTCAACATGATCTGATTCATATTCTGGTCATAAACACAAAGCAAAAGGATAATATAAACCTTCTTAAATAACAACAATGAAGCACCCAAAGGGCCAGTTCTTGGTTTGATGTACATTTTGCCTTGGGATTATCAAATTTCACCATGTGTTCTATTAACCCAACTGGTTCCATGTGATATGGTGGAATCCATATTTGTGATCCACCAGGAATGAGATCGATCTAAAATTCAACTCCCCTATATAGAGGAAACCTCGGTATGTCCTCTAGAAATACATCTCAGTAAAAGTATACCCCTAGGGGAAAAGAGGAGGGATTCACCGTCAGATCCACTGTAAGGATCATGCCTACCACATATGATGAAAATAATTCTCTCTGACATGGATATAACCCAACTAATCCTACCACTACATAACACTCACCAATCCAAATAATCCTTTCCCCCTAGGTGATGAAAATTTTACTCACCCATAATAACAATGATGTGTGCACCAAAACTAGTCACCCAATCCATGCCAAGTATTCTATTGAAAACTGTCATCTCTAGAATTATAAAAATCCAAATACTCTCAAAACTAGCAACAACTATTGGATATATTGGAGAGACATCAAGATGATATAAATTTATTCCTAGGGTTGTATTAATTGAATAAAACTCAGATGTATATTTAACTAGTAAGTCAAACCCAACAACCACTTGAGAAGATATGAATGAATGAGATGATACCAAGTCAAACAAAGAAAAATACGGATTATAAGAGATCAATACTATAACTCAAACCATGGAAGACCCCTCTCCACCATCAGTAAAGAATAATCAATTGAAAAATCCCTATTAGGCACCACTCTATGACACCCCAGAGGCTCACAAGTCACTTGATTTATTGACCCTTTTAGGGTTTTATCTATTATTGAGGACTTATGCCCGAAACATGACTTGATTTAGCCATGTGGAACTGTGAATACCTGGAATAGAACCAATTCAGATGAAACTTATTTACACACTCATGATATTTATTAAGCAAAACATGAAAGTCCTTGAGAAAATTTCCTTTCTTCTCACAATTATAGAATCTAGAAGAGTCTCTCCCCATACAAGGAGTCAACAAATCTCTTCTCTATTATTACTGCTGACTTCCTCTTTGGTGTCTATCCTATCACTTACTCTTCCTACTCCTAGACTAAGAAACTATGATAATATTGGAGAAGTAACTTATTGGTCCACTGGTATCAGGAAGAAGAAAAACAACTCCATCCTCTTCGAATCCCTTTTCTATTATTAGTGATTTATGATGAACTGAAGCATATATCATTAGATAAAATTTCCTAACTATTTATCTCAAATTTGTCTGAAGGAAGATCTAATAAATCTATGCATTCTGATATTTTCCCCTACTAGAAGAGGAAAAAAAGAATCAACTCCGTAACATGTTCTGAGTTGGAAAACACTATTATTGTCCCCTACTGGATCTCTATAAACTATTGAGCATGGTCCATCCTCAGAGAATCCAGATAGACCTCCTAAAAAAGTGGTATGTGATGGTCACCCATGTTATCCCTTCCCATATAACAGCCTATAGCATTCCATACCACTATTTTCTAGCTATTCCTTGAAGAATAAATGTTGCGAGATTAACCTATTGATCATCTAGGGTCTCTACCATGTCGAAATTAATCTCTATAACCTGTATCCAGTCCTCCGTGTCCTGGGGGTCTCCGGTACCCCAGAAGGATAGGGGTGGATGGGGGGGTACTAGAGATAGAAGTTAGGTGTAGATTCAAGCATCATCATCCCACCTCCATGGGATCCCCCACCTTGAATAGGTACCAGATGATAGATTCTTGGTTGGAACAATTATATTGCTTAATCAACTAGAGAAATTAAGGGATCTTGCTAGGTTGCATACTCTAACTCAATTGGTGGTTAAAATAGATACATAATATGTCTATGGGGAATCATTTCATGAAATTATAAAAATAAATCATAGAGAAATCCAACAACTTAAATAAGAAAACTGTTAACAGTTCACATGCGCACACATGATCTTACAACAAGGTCCAACCAAAGTGGATACCCATTAAAACAAGGCATAACCCCCTAATAACTACCCAAAACCCAATTCAGGTCTCTAGTACCTACACGTTAGTTATATCCACACACATATACTAAATAATAGAATACAACATGCTCAAATAAAATAATTTAATAAATATTGCACCAAAATCACTTCACACAATTTCAATAAGAATTTAATTAATTGGGATCTATCTCATGAAAGAAATATGTATATATGGAAGGTGAAACTAAATGACCCTCATGATGCACAAACACACCAAAAATACCCAAAATTGATATATCAATATAATGTGAATCACCCAAAGTGAATTTAATCAGTGGTAGAATCTACCAAAAATAATAAATTCCTTCTTTATAGAAACTCGGAGGTCCACTATACAATAATAGCTAGGAACTATCATAGTTCCCATCCCCAAGTCCTAACCATCCTATATTTTGTGTACCATATCCAAAATAAAGATAAATAGAAGATACAATTTAGTGAAACTAGTCTTCTAATACCATTTTGTAACACCCTATGCCAAATCACTAGGTCTGAGTTGGGAATTTCACATGACCCCATGTGAACCTCCCCATTCGTGAGAGGTTTCCAACTAGTGATAAGGGTATATAAAATGGTATGTGAAGACTATTACCTTAGTACCCAGTGAAAATAATAGTATATAAGTAGAGTGATAATAATAATCAATAAATAATGAAATAAACGAATAACCATCAGAGCAACAACTAATACAAATTAAACCCAGCCTATGTAGTAGTAGTATGGAATGTCAAGTAAAAAAAATAAAAAAATAAAAAAAGGATCCAATGAATGGTAAAAAAGTAACAAAAGTAGCATAAACTAGCTTTAACTACATCCAACATCATCTATATATTCCTATTAACCTGCACAATTTTCCATTAAATGGCCCTTTTATGGCAACCTTTATATTTATCATACGTTAATTCATGATTTATTACATAATATTACAAATAATACAACCTAAAAGATCTATAATTATAGTGTATTTGGGAATTAGGTACATTACATAAAAAATTAAAAAAGGGAATACATCTCCATTACTGAGGAATTACATAACATGCTCATATTATTCTATCATACATAAAACTGCATAGGATAATATGGGGATATACATAAAAAAGGGGTGAGATATAAAGCCTAGTAAGAGAATATACATGGAATAACATGAATAAAGTATTAAATGTTTTAAAATATGCATTGAAATGAGAATAAAAGGGGTGAGAATCATAAAAATGTACAATGAGGCATGTTATAACATGATAACATAAAGTCAACATGTGAAATGTGGCAACAACTTCAAACATCGAATCATAGACATAGGTCAAGGATAATCACCAAGACATCATGATGAAAAAATTACCATGATAGATTAGGTTCACCCCATAATCCATTGAATGATGTATCGTGAGATTAAAACATTACCCAATGTATTATAGTTCTATTTAATTCTAGGTACACCTGTCACTTTCATTTTATTCACATAAATAAGTGTACAACATAAATCATAAAAAATGGAATCATTTGTCATCAAATTTTATTATAAAATAAATGAGTTTTGAATAAATACATGTATTTACCCAAGAAAATAATTATAAGTGCATAAAGGTGAAGACCCTTTATAAAAGAAATTGGTATGAGTATTCACTACACAATTGTTTTGGCATGAAAAATCCTATTCAATTTCGACAGCATAACATGGGAGTATGAATGTTCATAGGAGGGAATAATGAGAGCGAAAGGGGGTGTATAATCATTTAGGAATAATATATAATTAAATGGGATATGTAAGAACATATCCCAACATTAAAAAATGGAGATAAAAGGCATAATATAATGAAGATTCTTGAATAAAGGGGAGAAGTAAAAGACCCCTTACTAAATTTCGGCATGGTAATAGGTGTACACAAAGATTCATGGGAGGGATTAATGAGAGTAAAAGGGGTATTTCATAATTTATAAATAAAATGGATAGTAAGTTGGATATATAAGAACATATCCCAACATGAAAAAATGGAAATTAAGAGGCATAACATCGAAGAGGTTCTTGAATAAAAGGATATTGGGATATCCCTTACTAAATTTCAGCATGGTAACAGGTGTATATAAAGGCCCATGGGAGGGATTAATGAGAGTAAAAAGGGTATCTCATAATTTAGACATAAAATTTGTAGTAAGGGGGATATGGAAGAACATATCCTAGTATGAAAAAATTGAAATTAAAAGGCATAACATAAAATATGCACTTGAGTAAAAAGAAGAGAAGGAGATCCCTTACCTTGAGAGTGTGATCTGAAAAGCTTGGGAGGAGATTATTAAGAGAATTAGGGCACCTTTATATGACTTCATAGAGGTTCAAAAAAATTAAGGACATGATGAAAGGTTTTTTAGTGAATAGAAATAGGAGTTTTGGTGGGTTTATATAGGAAAAGAGGCAGGAGTTCTTTATTATTAATCAAACATAGGTTTTGGAATATATATAACAAAATAACCAAAAACAAAAAACATACCATGATTTTTACCCATGGTTTCTACCAAAGAGGGATGTTTTTAATTATTTTATAACCTTAATAGACTAAATTATTAAAATATTTCCCTTACTGATGAGGAAGTGAGTCATGTCCTTAAAGAAATAAAATTAAAACCTTAATATATAATATAGGTTTTGGAGGAATTATAAAGAATTTATAAAATTAATAAAATAAACTTAAAATCAAATTATTTTAAATTAGAAACATATATATAGTCATATGAACCTTTTATAGTGTTTATTACATCATTTTTGGGTCATTATTATGTCATAATACACACCATATATTTAAACCGTATTTAATTTTTACCCGAAAATTCGACTATCACATAAAATTATGAAAAATTAACCATAGGATAATTTAGATGTTAATATTACTAAAATAATATTTATTTTATGAAAGTATTTTTCATAATATGTGGATTTTTACTTTTAAAATAATAATTGACCTTTATTGAGAAATGTTGGGTTTTTGATAATTACAGTTTTTGAACCCTTATAAAAATTGAATTTAACTTCCTAAAAATTATATGACTATTTATATTTAATAAAAATTATTTAATAATAATATTTTACTAAAATATTATTTTTTTGAAAAAATACATTCGACATCTTAAATATAATTTGATATTAATTTTAAAAAATATTTTATGTTTTATTGTATCAAAATATAATTTTTATCAAAATGATTACATAATCATTTATATAGTAAAAAAAATAAGGAATAAATATAATAATAATTTCAATTAAAATTAATAATAAATATTCATACTATTAGGGTTACTTTTTTTTCTAGTCTTTGTTAAATTATTTTTACCCTTAATGAACCTATTTTCCTTTTACCATGACAACAGATATTTACTATAGTTACTGTTCACATTGTTCAAGAATTAAGTTGAAATTATTAAATAATATTAATTAAGGTAATACCAAATATATAATCCATTTTATTAAAAACAATTAACACAGGTAAAATAATTTAATTTAAAATAAAACATGCAAGCATTATGGAAAGAAGTTGTTCGAAAAATGCATTTTCAAGGAAAATATGATTTTACTTTAACTCTATTCCTAACAATATTAATTATATATATTTAAATTTATAAATATAGACATGTAATCTAAAAATTTAATTTAAATAATTTCTCATCATGGGTTATTTTAATTAATTAAAAGTGAGAATCATTATGCATTTTATAACATTTTTCAGAAAAATGTGTTTTTAAGTCTAAAAATAAAATTATACTACAATCTTGTATAAATATGATTTAAATGTAATTAATTGAATTAAAAATAAATAAATAATACTTATTTTAACTTTAAATAAAATCAAGAATAATAATTGTACATTTAAATTAAGTTATTTATCAAAAAAAATTAAACTTTTATATAAAAACGGTATTTTTCACTATTCACTGAAAAATCTATATTTTCTAAAAAATCCCAAAATTTCACCCTAAGTTAATTTGGATATTATGTTATAAAAAATGGTGTTCATTTTATAAAATAAATTTTCAAAAATTTCTCAAAAAAATTATATTATCCTTTTCATAAAAAGAAATAAAAATCATTTTTGAAGAGAACATATTTTGAAGAAAAAAGGACATTAAAAAAAATTGATTGGTTATTTAATAATACTTTATAAATATATTTAGGATATTTATATATATATATATATCAAAAACTAGTTAATCCTACTCATATCCACAAACATAATGGACAGGTTAATACCTTTATATTTAAACAGTCATTGTTTGTTTGGGTTCGGTGTTGCGTATCACATATGGTATCAAACATAGTTGTCTCTTTTAAAAACTCATGGTGTTATATTATTCCCCCTTTGATAAATTATCCCTAGTTAATAAAACTTTAACTTTGTAAGAAATGTTTTTTACAATTGAAAATATCTTTATTAAAAAAACCCACATCATAAAAAGGGTTAATAAAACACACATTTGAAAGGAGAGAAAGGGAAGTATGAAGGTCATCACATAACTAGGTTTCCAAGTAGGATAAAATTAGAGGTAATTGAAAAAATATACATGGAATAAAACAAAAAACTCCTAATAACTAAGGTAGAGTGATAGAGAAAATGTTTATAATAAATTAAATAACCAAAAAAACATAAATATATGATGAACGAAAAGACTATAAATTTATAAAAAATGATCTTAATATGAAAAAATTTTGTTTTTAAGATTATTTTCCTCTTTTTAAGGAATTAATTTACCATCTAGACTAGGGACATAAAGAGATATTATTTCTTAACAAATATAATTTCATCCTTTAATAAGTTTCCATTAAAATATCATATTTTCTCCAAACTATGAGTACTCAAGATGAAAACTTTAACCTATTAAACACATAAAAAGGAAAAAAATAACATTAAATGGCTAAATTATAAATTATGTTTATTCCTTAACCTATGAATTTATAGGATTCAATCTATGTTATCCATGATCGATTCACTAACATAGAAACTTATGAAATTTTTTTCCTTTAATAATGATTCATAATGAGCTTGTGAATTTACCAATTCATATACCCCTAGTGTGTAAAACAAGGTTTTCAGGAAGGACCATTATAATTCATCAATTCTCAATCAGGTCGCTCTCAATGTGATGTTTTTGGGTTTTATTGCTATGTACATCTGTGCCAGACCCACATCCTCTTGTAGTATCCAGACATGGATGTATTTTCTTGGAAACTACTAACTCTATAATTTAACAAAATTTATAGATTTATTTATTTTTTTAGTCTTACCCCTAAGTATTTTGGAAGAGTTTTCTAATCTGAATCCAAAAAATAACTAAACTTTTCCTCTAATACTAACTATGACAACCCTACTCTTTATTATACATTAATTCACGATTTATTACATAAGATTAGACATAATAAAACCTATAAGATCATGAATTTTAGTAAATTTGGGAATTAGTTACATTACATAACAAATTAAAATGGATAAGACATCACCATTATTTAAAACTTCCTTAACATGCTCATATTATTCCATCGTACATAAGAATATATGGGATAACCTGGGTACATACATAAGAAAGGGGTGAAAAATAAATCCCAATAAGAGAATATGCATGGAATAACATGAATAAATTATTAAATTTTAGAAATTATGAATATCAATGAGACATAAAAGGGGTGAGAATAATAAAAATGAAAATGAGGCATGATATAACATGATAACATAAACCCAACATGGGAAATGTGGAAACAAATTTAAACATGGAATCATAAAAATAGGGTAAGAATAACCGCTAATAAATAATGATAGAAAAATCCATATAATGGATTAGTTTCACTCCCTAATCCCTTTAATTATGTATCATGAGAATAAAACATTACCCAATTCGTTGGATAACTATATAATTCTAGGCGCAGTCATCACTTTTATTTCATTCACCTGCATAAGTGTGCCACATCGATCATAAAACATGGAATCATTTATCATAACATTTTATTACATGATAAAAAATTGTGGAATAAATAAATGTAATTCCATAATAAAATAAGTATAAGTTCATAAAGGTGAAAATAATTTAAAGGAAATGGCTATGGGTATTCACTACACAATTGTTTTGGTATGGAAAATCGTAGTGAAATTTCTGCAGCATAACGAGTGTGTATAAATATTCATGGGAGGGATTAATGAGAGTGAAATGGGTATATAATTATTTAGTAATCATATATAAGTAATGGGGATATGGATAACATATTATAACATTAGGAAATAGAGATTAAATCTGTAAGACAATGAAGATTCATGAATAAATAAGAGAAGGAAAAAAGTCCCTTACTAAATCTTAGCATGGAAAAGGGTGTACACAAATTTTAATGGGAGTGATTAATAATAATTATAAGGGTATATAATAATGTATAAATAAAATATGTAGTAATGGGGTTATGGAAGAACATATCCCAACATGAAAAAATGGAAATTAATATGCCTAACAAAAAATATGTGCTTGAATAAAAAGAGAGCGAGAGATCCCTTACTAAATTTCAGCATGGAAATGAGAGTACAAAAAAGTTCATGGGAGGAATTAATGAGAGTTAAATGGGGATATAATAATTTATAAATGAAATTAAATGTAATTGAGATATGGAAGAACATATCCCAACATGAAAATTGAAATTAAGAGGCATAACATAAAAGAGGTGCTTGAGTAAAAAAAGAGAGGGAGATCCATTACCTTGAGAGTATGATCCCAAAATCTTGAGAAGAGATTTTTGAGAGATTTTGGGATCCTTGTGAGGACTCTATATAGGTTATTTAATAGTAATAATGTTATAAAAGGTTTTATTTAAGAAAATGGGATCTTGGGTGGGTTTGTATAGGAAAATAATGGAGATCTCTTTATTATTTCTCAAACTTAGGTTTTGGACTCTATATAAAAAAATAACCAAAACCCAAAACCTGCCCATGGTTTCTTCCAAATAGGGTTGTTTTAAATATTTTATATTTAAAATGGATGAAAAGATTAAAATATTATCTTTTCTTATGTGTAAGTGAGTCTTGTCATTAAAGAAATGATTTTAAAAACTTAAAATAAATATTGGTTTTGGAGGATTCATAAATATTTTTTAAAATTTAACAAATAAACATAAAGTCACATTATTTTAAATTATAAACATATATTTTGTATTTTATACCTTTTATAGTTTTTATTACATCATTTTGGATCATTATGATGTTATAATACACATCATATATTTATACCATATTTAATTTTTACCCCAAAATTAAACTATCTATGAATGCTATGAAACATTCACCATAGGATAATTTAGAAATTCTGATTCCAAAAATAATATTTATTTTATCCAAATAATTTTCTAAGTATGTGAATTTCATCTTTTAAAATAATAGTCTACATTTATTGAGAAATGATGGGTTTTTGACAATAACAATTTTCGAACCCTTATAAAAATTACATTTGATATCATAAAATTTATATGATCATGTATATTTAATAAAAATTATTTAATAATTATATTTTATTAAAATATTATTTATTTCAAAAAAATATTTTAAACTTATTAATTGAAATAGTATATTAATTAAAAATACAATTTGTGTTTTACTATATCAAAATGTAATTTTTATCAAATTGATCACTTAATAATTTATAAATTAAAAACAATAAGGAATAAATATAATCATAATTTAAATTAAATGGTAACATAAATATTCATACTATTAGGTTTAATTTATTTTTAGTCCTTTTTAAATTATTTTTAACCTTAATTAACCTAATTTCTTTTTTATTGTGGTAATAAATATTTACTACAGTTACTATTCATATTATTCAAGAATGAAGTTTACCTTATTAACTAATATTAATTACGATGAACCAAAATATGGAATCCATTTTATCGAAAACAATTCACAAAGTTAGAAGAATTTAATTTAAAATGAAACCCACAAGCACAATAGAAAGCAGTTTTCCAAGAAATGCATTTTTCAAGGAAAAGTTGATTTTACTTTAACTCGATAACTAATAATATTAATTATATATATTTCAATATATATATATATGTATAATATAAAAATTTATTTTAAATCATTTCTAATTAGGGGTCATTTTAATTGATTATAATGGAGAAACATTATGCATTCTAAAATAGTTTTCATTAAAATGCGTTTTAAGACTAGAAATAAACTGATACAAAAATCACATATAATGATGATTTAAATTTAATTAATTGAATTAAATATAATTAAATAATAATTATGTCACCTTGAAATCAAATCAAAATAAAAATTGTACTTTTAAATTAATTTATTAATCAAAATAAATGATAGTTTTACATAAAAACAACATTCTTCACTATTCACTAAAAAATCTATATTTTTTTTTGAAAATCCTAAATTTTCACACTAAGTTGATTTTGATATGATGATATCAAAAATGGTGATCAATTTATCAAATAAATTTTCTAAATTTTTTATAAAAAATTATAATTTTTTTCATAAAAAGAAATAAAAATCATATATGAAGAAAACATATTTTGAAGAACAAAAAAACATTACAAAAAATTGATTGATTATTTACGAATAATTTATCAATATTTTTAGGAAATATATATATATATATATATATTATAAAGTAGTTAATCCTACTCATATCCTCAAAATTAATGGAAATGTTAAAATAGTCATATTTAAATAATCATTGTAACTTGGGGCATTAGACCTTTCCATTCATATGATCCCTAAGTAGGAAATCTACAGGCATACTGAAATGAATGAGTAGGGTCTAAGTACAAGAACCAGTAAGAAACCACCAATGGCCTTTTAAAAAAGTGTATAAGATATAAAAGTGCATTCTATGAAGGTAAATAATACACAAATATAAAAATAAATATGTTACACAAGTACTAACAGATTTGGGGTCCTTGGAGACCGACTCTCTTTGATTTGGAACCATGCCATAAAGAATAATGATAAACTTCTCGACAAACCCCCATTGATTAGATAGTCCAAAAACATGACAGACATAATCCTCTTGAAGGGATATCACAAATCATGCCGACCAGGTGTTTGAAACACCCCCTGAGGGAGATATTCCATGTGCTCAACTTGCATGCTCAACTACAAGGCATAAGAACAACACAATACAATAAAAAAATTATAGATCAAAAATCACATCATATAAATAAGAATCATAAATAGAAAAATACACATGAAAGAAAAGGAAGCATAGGTCTCCCAAGGCTATGTATTGACAAAATATGTGATCATGAATAAAACATAGGTCTATAGAGATATGCATGCATTCAAATAATCATGCCAATAAACCTTATAAAACATTCACCAAAGACAAGAACTTTTTACCTCAGGCACAACGATGGTGATCAAGGAAAGGGTCATTATTCGAGTTTAGAAGCACAACTAAATCCTATAAACAATACCAATTTTACACATTTAGATCTTTAAGATTGAGGTAGAATAGGAAGCACGCTCAGAAAGTTTAGTAAATTATCATCTCACCAATGAAGATCCACTATTGACAAAGGTCTAGGTCCAAGTTTTATGAAAAATACAAATCCTTGAATCCATATTCTGATTCTATAAACAATCAAAACCCTTGTTTGATCAAGCCAAAACCCTTATATATAACCAAGATATTGAAGATATAAAAGATTTTAATCATGTAGAATATTATATAATTGATCATAATAAAAGAACAACTTACCATATTGGATTTGTAGTATTGAACAGGCATACATGCACCAAAGGGAGGAGTTAGAAGGGAAGAGGAGAGCCCAAAATAATTTGTAGAGATCCTAGGGTTTGGAGTAGTCGGAAAAGAGGTGAATGAGAAATGAAAAAAGGAAAATAGGTTATTTAATAAACTTGAACAGGAAAAATTCATGGTTTGAATCATGCATTCATGTTGTGAACTTCTAGGAATGACGATACGCTGAAAAACATACCACCTTGGATTAAAATCACAAAACCCATTTACGCTGTGAATTGAAATTTTGTGTAATTAATTTATTTCATATCCTAAATACAGATTCATAGTGTTTATCCCAAAATTAATTTATTTCATGAATATCCATTAATGTTGAGAACCAATCATGTAGCCAAAACTCCAGTACTTTGAGTCATTTACTTCTCCTGACAACCCTAACAAGCCTTAACTCATTTAATTACTCCCTTAATAAAACTAAAAAATAGGCATATCTTGAGATTTGTGATGTTATAAGTGGGTAAAAGATATGAATTATTAGCTAAATAAAATTGAAAAAACTTTACTTAAGAGCTTTTCCCAAGGATAAAATATAAAAATTTCATTTGAAACAAGTTGGGGTTTAGAAAAAAATAAATATGTTGGGTGATGTTATAAGAAAAGAAGGATAAATTGGTTTAAAAGGGATATTTTTAATTTGATGGCATAGAATTTGAAGAATCATTTTTTCTAGTAGTACAGTTGGAAACTATAAGAATTTTATTGGAAGTGGCTATACACAATAATTATAAATTTTATCAAATAGATATTAAATCATCCTTTTTGAATGGTGAACTTGAGGAGAAAGTGTTTATAGAGAATCCAAAGGGTTTCATCTGAGATTCTTATGGGATCATGATGTGTAAATTTAGAAATGCATTTTATGGCTTGAAATAGGATCCTAGAGCATGGTATTAAAAATTTTATGAATATATAAAACAAATGAAGTTTTTAAAATGTAAATTTAATAGAAAATTGTATATAAAGTAACTATGGAAAAGTACAAAACTTTTCATAGTGTATAATGATAATATAAATTTGTATAGTGATAATGTTTATTGTTCTGAGGGTTTCTCTAATCAGATGAAAGAGAAGATTGGTATGTCTTTTTTTTTTCAGGAGAATTGGCATAATTGTTTTTGATTATGGGTTAAGAAAAAATTTCATTACATTATTTTATCCCAAGAAAAATATACAAGATTATTTTTTGAGAGAATATTGCAAGGATGAGTCAATAGAAGTTTAAAATCCAATTTTAGTTGGAACAAAACTATGAGAGGATGATAATGACATTAAGGTTGATCAAAAGGATTATAGAAGAATCATTTGAAGGTTTTTGTACTTGAAATCTTCAAGAACTAACATAACTTATGCAATGACACTTTGTGATAGATTTTAGAGTGACATAGTGAAGACACAAATGTTTCTAGAAAAAAGGGTTCTAAGATATATATAAGGTATAATGAACTATGTACTATTATAAAAATAAATTACATATTTTAACTTATATAGTTTCACTAATATAGATTTGGCAGGTTATAATACATACAAAAGATTCAATTATGGTGGGGTTTTATTCATTGGTGTGGTTTGCATGAGATTTTATAGTATGAATAAAAATTTAGTGACACTTAGCCAAAGAAATCATAATATATATATGATAATCATGCATATACATAGGTATTATATATGACTATATGTTTAGAATATTTGGGATTTGTGATAGAGAATCTATTGAGGATATTGTGTGATAATCAGAGTGAAATAAATTTATCAAAGAAACTTTTATGAAATTATAGATCAAAAAATATATACATTAGGTATCATTTAATTAAGGAAATAGTATCCAATAGAGATATCAATATGGGACATGTTTTTTCCTAGAATGATAATGCAACTATCTTCACAAAACATATACTAAGAGATAAGTTATATGAGTTGATTCTGAAACTCTATGTTCAATCATATCCTCTCACTTTTAAATTTTTTGAAATACATCCCCAAATAAGGCTTTGGATAGTATTGAAAAAGGGGGAGAAATAGTGACACAACAATTTTTCTAAGAGAGATGGAATCCTTATCAAGAGAGGGAAGGGGGTGTTCACTAATTTTTAAATTTGAAGTAATGGAAAATATTTAATGGGGGATGTTTTTTGTAAGTGAGAGTTAAATGGGAGATATATACATTTTAATTTATTAGAATTTAATTTAAGTTAATTTTCCACAATTACCTGTCACGGAGAGATGATATTCTCTTAAAAACATTATCTTATCTTGTAGTGTAGTGTAATACACTTCTCATTATATAAAGGTTGTGATTTTATGATTTCCATGAGCTTTAAATAAGTAATTAATAGATTTGAGTTTATATATAAGGATTAAGAAATATTTCCAAAAAATACCAAAGGGAGAGATTGAAGCACTCTTGGTGTTTTTGATGGTTTTCATTTATTGAAAATATTTATTGACAATCATTGAATCATATTAAGAAATTGTTAGGGATGTTTTTGAGTTGTTTTAAAATGATTTTTTGATATTTTAAAGTGTTTTTTACTATTCTATAAAAACCAATAATTCTATTTGGAGCTGGTTTTTAAAAAAGTTATTATGCATAAGCATTATCCAGGAATAGTAAACACAATTTCCCATAATTATAAATGAGCCATAAGGTTGGAGGTCATATAAGAATGAACCTGATTAAGTATCATCTGAAGTTGTAGAAATGATCTATAAGTTTAATAAGCATCATCTATCCATGAAACATCATTTATCCTTACATGTAAAGTTGGTCATACACTATAAGAATTATTTTGTCTACATGTAAGAATAATCTCACCATATTAATAATCTACATAAACATCATATAATATTGTGTAAAAATAATTCCATCAACAAAACCATTAGTACTTAGAGAATTTTTGAGGTTTCTAAAAATTTAAAATTCAAGTGTTCCATAATTTTTAAATTCTAAAGAAACTAAATACGATGCTTCCTAAGAGGATATTAAAAGGTTAAAACATCACATTCAAAATTTTATTCAACCTATTTTATGAAATACTTAAAAATTGATGATAATTTCTTATATCTCTTTAAATATTCAAGATAGTTTTATTGAGATACTAGTGGGAAATTAAAATTTGAGTTTACTAAAGAAGAATTACTATAAAATTATTCTGGTATTGCATTATGTCGATTATTTTCTAGTTTCTATTTCATATAATCACTTGAAACTAGTTTTTATGTGATTCAATATGATATTTGAACTTTTGGTATTCAAGCTACTGAGTAGACCCATTAAGTGTTGTTGTATGAATGAACCAGTAATGAAATTTGAGTTTGAGATGGTTTAGTGTGATGGAAAAGATGGCTATTCATGGAATCAATAAATATATTATTTGGGAATTAAATTTTATTATTTAGGTCCTCTAAAGTATCTTTGAGGAATTTAAATTTCTAATTAATTGAGAAAGGAGTTGAGAAGGTTATTTTTGGAATTGTGTCAAAAGCTAGAAATTAATTAAAGGTGATAATATCTTTTCACTACGATGCTTATTTGAGAACCTCATAGAATGATGAAAAGTAGATGATCACTTAGTTTGATTATTTTGAGATAATAATTGAGAATTTTTAGTTGGAAATAATATTTCTTGAATTATTTTAATTATGGAAAAGTTTGGTTCTTGAATATGTTGATCTCTATAAGAGTGAAAATGGTGTAGTGGTGAGTATTGCTAAATATTGAAGAAGCTATGAGAGAAAAAGAGTTCATGGTGCCTGAAGTTCAATAGTTATTATATATATATTTGAGCTTGAGAATTTATAAAATAGAATTTGAATTTTTAGAATCTAGGACCATATCTACATCTGATTCTACATTGAATAAGCAAGCTATTCTTGAATACCTTAGAGGCTCATGAAGAAATATCATCATTTGTTTTTTCTATAGAAACTGAACCTTAAAAGTGATTATTCTCATTCTAGTTGTATTTAATAATATCTAGAATATGAATATATACAGTCTATTGTGACTTTATAAAGGGATAATGAGATGTTATACTCATACATGTAATCAAAATTCACCTCTTCTTATAGTAAGGAATCCATGGTTGGGGGGAATAAGCAACCATGGAATGTAGTAGGTCTTCCAGGAAGGATACTAATCTTGTAAAAATACATGTGTTCATTACTCTTAATTTTTTTACATGTGTGTGTGTGGATATGAATTCATATATGAGTGGATCAAACATTTAAAATTTGTGGAGATTGATTTAAACTGAAAAGAAATTGTAAAAACTAGCCTCTACTAATCCACCCCCCTTCTTAGTGGAGTAAAATGATCCTAGACACTTTACTCATAGAGTAATTCATAGAACCTCTAACTCCAGAAAAAATATAGAAATAACCCTGAGGGTATCCCCATATATTTTTCAAGATAAACTATCTAGATAAGTGAAAGCTATTCTCCACAACTCCACACCTTAGAAAATTTTGACACGACTCCCACCTAATGAAATTCCTCCCTCATCAATGTCTTATCAATAAATTTATCTTTCATCAGAATCCTAGTATATGTTGTCAAGGTAAAAGGGATAAACTTGTACTAGATGTATGGTAATATGTTTTCCTTGAATTATCATTCCTCACATTTTTATCTAATAAAACATCAAGGGAATAACACCAAATGTTCACGGGATACACTCTTAACTCTTATAAAATCGGGTTCCTTTATTATATATACTATTTATCCTCCCACTATACTTATGTTAGTGTTAATGATATGAACTATTACCAAAAAAATCTAATGAATTTTTCCCACAGAAATTTTGATTTTTCACAATCACTCTGATAAATAATCCATCACTACTAAAATAAAACTTTAAAGAATATGATGGATAAGGGTATCCAATACTTTTCCCTCATGTGAATTAATCTAAAAGAAACCTTAAACCCATCTCTCCATGGATCCATTTTTTATTAGTGAAATATCCCTCGTACTTTGGAAAATCCTACTACTAAAACTCATTTAAGGTCTTTATCTCAAAACCATCCTCATACCAATCAAACAATCAACAAACATATAGGGTGTCCAAATATAACCCTTTTATCAGAACTAGATGAGGTTTTTATCTTCTAGTCATGTGTAAAATTTAACAACTAATCTTTAAATCCCATGAAATGGAATTAATTTAATATATTTTAATTAATTCATTTTATGTTCCCCCTAAAAGTATTATATTCAAATTTATGAACAAACTAGTATAATACAAGTATGATACCTATTTTTCTACTTTTTAATTAGCACAATATTACTTAATAATGTTATGTAGAATATCAAGGCCAGTACATTATATCACAAGGTACCTTCTATATCTTATATTCCTCATAGGCTACATCACATGTTTAAATCAAATAATATTGTTTCCATTCCAAGACAATAAAATCCTCACTAGTTCCCACTCTGGATTCCATCATAAAAGGAACCCAAATCTGATAACGCTCTAACACAACCACAACCACCATGACTCCTCTTGAGTTATCAATTACATTATGTATAAACCATGAATCCCAGGACTAATAAGACATGGGTTGGAGACCAGAACCAAGGATTTAAAAATATCATATGGGAGTTATTACCATTTTTATGGCAAGGAAAAATAACAAATTCCACAAATCAACACCAAAACCAACATAAAATAATAAAACCATCCATACAAAATATTAAAAGAGTCAATACCAATCCACCAACAACTCATAAAAAATCATTTAATGGATCCTAAAACATTAATTTATAATTAATTCAGAAGATATTAATATAAAATTCAATCATTGATACCATATTACAAAATTTTAAAAATAATATATATAAATAAATGTGAACATAATGTATACTTAGAAGGTTCCTCCCCATTAACTATAATGAAAATATGGAATAAGTATACTAATTTCTTTATGAAAAAAAATTAAAATTGAAATGTTAACCCAAACCTTGGACTTATATAAATTATATAACAAAAATCATACTCTCCAAAAATTGAATAAAAAATATAAATAATGAAATCAAAAAATTATAAGCAATTGAGGTACCCTGCACCCACTTGCTCACTAATCTAGTCTCCATCACATCTTACTGATAGGAATCATAGTGCTCAAATTCTTCCCCCTTTTAATATAACACACAATATAAGAACCAAAATCATACACCAAAAACTTATACTAAATCCACATACCACAACCAATTCCATTACATACCACAACTACCACCACATCCATGATAAAAAGTAACTGTGGGAGAGGGGGAGTATCTTGCATTCCATTTCCACCACACCTTGGATGTTTGGGGTTCACCTGATACCAAAATATATATGGGCATCAATTATGTTATAAAATTTAGGTTGTAGTGAAAAAATAACAAAATATATAATTATATTTATATATATAACTCACTTTCCTAACCTAGGTTCTATAAACTACAAGTATTTTATACTCAAACTTGTAAGATTACCTCACTCATAAGTATCATCTTGTCAACTGCCCACATAATATAAATTCTATTATACAATCATACAATTCAGATTTTATAATTTACAAAATCAATTATTGCACTTAAAATTAAATTTTAAATATAATATGTAGTCAACTGACATATATTTCATTTATCATAGTTTCATTAAATTCATTCATACCATATATCCTCTCTAACTCCACTTACTAAATTTATTTATTCACTACACATCCATATGTAGTGTAAAAATATATCAATAAATCCATCTATAATTACCCTTACTACACAAAAAAATCATTATCACATGAATAATATTCAACTTTAGTATTATTTCAATTCTATCACAATATCTTTTATAATAGAAAAAATTACACTAGAAACAATAATATAAAAGTTATCAAATATTATCACATAAGTCTTGATTTCATTTTTTACTAATACAATTAATCCAATTTTATCAATGTAATCATGAAATTTAAAACATGCTAATGTACATCGATAATAGTATGATGGAGGAAGGCTTATGAATCACCTATCAAAAACTGATGATTCAATTATCACATCACTAAAGGAAAAAGTTCAATAATCCAATATCCTTACATTCTGTCAAGAAAATACAATAAATATATGATTCTTAATTCACATCAACCCTCTATGAAAAAATTACCTTATCAACTACCCTAAAATCATCAAGGTAAAAGAAATAATAAAAAAGAAAATATATTAAAAAAGTATAATCAATAATAAGAGTACCATAGATCATGTGAATTTGATATCACAAAGAAAAAAATCAAGACTCTACCAAATAGAACCTAAAACAACCAGGAAAGTGATCTTTTTCAATTAGGTTCATCGTAGATAAGAATGGATAAAATAATAAGAAAGAGTGACACCTAAAATTTTAATTTATCATGGGTGGAAAAAACCAGAGTGGTACCGTAAATGATTTCAAGGCTAGATTTAGTCAATACTGATATACAAACCACGAAACACCTTTAATATCACTGATATGGTTCCTTTTAATTTTATTGATTTGACTAAAACAATGATGTAGTGAAACCATCCACAAAATGGATTTTCCAAAATCCTTTATTTCATGATTGAAACCATAATATGTTCCCCTCAACCACTTAATATCCTAAACCTTGAACAAGAAACACTAGAATGGATATAAGTTCTACCAAAATACATCTCTAAACCAGGATATGAATAAAAACATATTTTCATAGAACCAAAAAATAATATCCAAACCATGGAATGTTTCATCTCTTTAGGGTTAACCAAGGGAAACTCAAACACCCTCTTCCAAAACACAAATTCTCACCCTAGTGAACTCTCAAAACCACATTATAGTGTAATAATACATAACATAGTGAGAAAAAAACATTTGTGTATTTTCCCAAAAAATATATATTTTATACATTTCACCCATATATCAATATGAAATTCTATCCCTTCTTCACTAACACCTCTAAAATTTAAAAAATAAGGAAACATAAAAACATAAACCTTTACACTCCTACTCATACTTTAGATGCCTCCCACGTTGGGTGAACCAAGTAAATACTATATACATCACTTACATATTTACATATTTCAGTGAGTTTTGTATAAATGTGAGATAATGAGAATATGAAATTAGGTAATATATTTAAAGTGACTTTAAATACTAATTGGTCAAGATACAATGGGGAAGGGTATGGAAAATGGTTTTATGTGGTTTAAATTGGATTATAGCATTATACATTGATCGAACCCCTTCTCAGGATGACCCTTCACCAACAACACACTCTCCCTCCCACCTCTTTATAAATCCATACAAACATATTGAAAGTTAATAAATATATTTTTCCTTACAAAAAAATTATTAAGGGATAAAGTAAATCCCAAGTTAATAAAGGTAGAAAAAATAAAAACACATACAATATATTAAATTAAAAATCTATAGGGGTTTCCAGATTAATGTGAAGTTATTCCTTATTGGGTATTAAATAATATTCCATAAAAGAGACACCACTTTCATTTATGTATCATAATGTAATTTTGCATCATATAAGGAATAAATCATCCCCATGAAAGGGAAAAATTGATGATGTGAATAATTACAAACTATTTTTTTAATTAAAATATTCTTTTTTGTATTAATCGAAATAATTTTATCATTAAAATGGTTATGTGGGATGTAAAAATAATGGTTTAATTTATCATTCTTGTAATTTCATGGACCTTCAGAGTCTATTAATTTGAAAAAATCCAGTGTTTTAGGTGTTCTATAAGTCACTATGACTCCTTTGAGAGTTTTACAGTTTTTCCAATTTTCCAATGGTGAGTCAGGATCAGTAGGTGGTGTTGTTAGGTGGTGTCGGTAGGTGGTAATGGTAGGTGTCTTCGGTGGGTGGCATCAGTGAGTCGCATTGATTAATCATCCATTGGGGACTTGTGTTAGTGACTCACCCAATGGTGAGTCATTTTCCAATAGTTTGTCAAAATTCTAGTTTTTCTAGTTTTACCCATTTAATATTTAATTGATGTAAATTGGGTTTAATACCATATTCTCGTGGTTTTGAAGTAGTTTAAAAAGATATAAAATTTATCTTTAAATTCCTAATGAAAGGGAGGTTTAATTTAGTCAAAACGCATGGTCTTGATTGTGATATGACTTTAATGGATTTTAAAACTATTCCTCTTTTGATATAGGATTTGGCCTTTCTAAAGCTGAGATCCTTTATCCCTTGTGCATTTTCTCTCTACTCTTGCTATCGAGCATTCAAGAACCTTTCTCCCCTGATGAGCCATGCATTTTTATTGCACCCCTAGATCACGTCTCCCTGTAGGTTCTTCCTACTACTTGAGCACCTCCTATTTTGGCACTAGGAGGAGTTTTTGATCATCTAATCTTCTAGGTAGGGATCCCTTCATCTCTTTTAATTTGTGTATCATGTAGTTTGAGTGTACGAATGTTATCTTGTGAAGATAATAGAATTATGAATGAATAAATATATTTTAATCTATTTAATATAAATATGAAGGGGTTAGTAAAAAATGATGCATGCTTATGTTTTCTTTGATTACTGAAATTGTGATCTGGGTAGGATATATGACTATGAAAAATCATGGCCATTGGTGGTCTTTTTTTGCACACCAGTGATGGATTGTGGATTCTTATTGTTTATCCTATGTGAATGACCATATGAATATGAAATTGGTTAAACACTTATATACAGTTAAATAAATTAATTCCTTAGGATATAAATTTCTCTGTGATAACCTATGAATTACAAAAGTGGAATTAAAGAACGAGTGTTTTATATATATGAATACACCTTTCGTTCTTGGTTTGGTTGTGTGATGTGTATGGTTTTTTTCTGTATTGTGCCTTTGTGTGGTTGTGTGGTGCTAGGTTTGAGATCACAGACATTTACAGGGTGATATGGGTGGTGAAATAATATCTCAGATTGAGAGATTTATTGAAATAGGAATGGATGTGTAGTGTTTGACAAGCAGGGATACAGGTTCGGGGTGTTCTATGTTTATGTTACTGGGTGTGGTGTTGTTTTATAGTGGGGTTGTTGGGTTGGTTGTGATGATATGTGTTGTAGAGTTTCCAGTAAGTTGGGGGTTTTCTTGTTGAGAGTAAAGACATGGCGGAATGACATTGAAGAATGATGATTGTAGTGTTTGGTATGGGTGTTGAATGGAGTGGAAATATGAACTGAGTTGCTTCATTTTGGTTCTTTTTCCTCTACATGGTTTGTGATATGTGTCTTGTTACATGTTATGGTTGGTAGTTTCCCAGGTAAGGATGGAATGAATAAATGGTCTCCTTAATAAATAATGATAATTAGTAAATGAGATGGCCTGGGGTATGTTTTAGTTGTTTCTTATTGTTAATGGATTTCATTTACCAACTTCCGAAGTGACTGTTACTGGTGTTAATAAATGCATTTATAGGTAGTAGTAGAGTTGGAACTATCATATGGTGGTTGTTTGATTGATTGAGAAAACATAAGACGAGATTGAGTGTTTCCATCCTAGTTGAGCACTATGATCCGAACACCCCCATTGTGACAGGGGAGGCTGTCTTTCCCAAACATCCCAATGGGAGGATGGATGGCTGGCCACCTACTCTTCCATGATCCCTCTTATAGGTGGTGATAGCCCAAGATCCTTCAGACATGTAGTGGTTTATGAGGCCCAGGTGTGTGCGGGTGAGTAGTGTTTTCCTAGGTGTCTTTGAGATGAGATGTGTTGTGATTTCCTAGGTGTTTTCAATATGTGACATGGTATGAGCCCCAAATTCCTATGATAGGGACATGGTTTTGAGGTCCAGGAGTGTGTGGACAAGATGTGATGAGCTTTGTTTTCCTAGGTTGTGGGACTAGATATGTGTCCCAGGTGTGTGCGGGGGGGGGGGGGGGGGGGGGTTTGACGTGGTATTTTCGGAAGAGGTGGGAGAACTATGACGTTTTCTGTTTGGGTGTGAGAGCATCTAATCAGTGGGAAAGTGGGTTAGGGTAACCTATCATCGATGTGATCTATATTAATTCACTTGAATTGCGTTATTTGGCGAGTGTGCCTTTGGTGAGGTTAGGGTGGCTAGTATACCTTGTTAGGTGTTGTTGGTTTCTTCTATTTTCACACAGGGGAATTAGTATGCTTATCCACTAGTGCACATGAGACTTGGGGTTTTCTTACTGAGTATACTCCTATGCTCACCCTATGTTATAAAACTACTTTCTGGTTTCTTGGAAGACTACGTGGACGGTGTTGGGAATTAACATGGACTTGGGGATAGCCACCGTGTTGCCTCATAGATTTTTTGTTTTGATATTTACTTTGGATATTTTCCTTTTATTTGTGAAGTTTTACTTTTGAACAAGCATGTGGGATGGATTTTTATTTTTCATTTATAAAGTTCTTGGAGTTATTTTGATATGGACCATTTTATCTATCGATATCGTTTTCTTATAAGAAGGGAAATTCCTCCCATTTCATGAGATTCTATACCCTTGGTGTTGGTCGCCACCCCAAGGCCTTCTGGAGGCAGGACTTGGGGTCATTATCTCTCTTCCTTCATTGCCAGCTTAGTAGGGGAATCTTTGGATAAAGGGTTTGTAACAGAATGGTATCAGAGGTGATGGTTGAGAGATAATATGAAGTCTGGAGTTATGTATAGTGAGTATTTCATGGGTTGGTAGGGAAACAGTGATAGGTGAACTTGGTACGTGACATAGGTCAGGGAAGACCGGTTAGGACATGATATTTTAGGGTCCCCTGTAATCCGACGTAAGGACTCTAAGCCTACCGAATGGCTAACTGAGGCTGCACCGTTGGCTAGATAGAGACCCTTGAAAAGGTACATGCATCATAATGACTTGTGTTCTTGTCTAAATTAGTGTGTTTTATGGAAATTTAAATGGATAAAAATATGATTTAAATGAGTTAAACTTAATCTTAAATAAAATTCCATACTACACAGGCTTAATAATTCCTTGTTCACCTTTCATCTATGGCGATCGGTCATTGTCCACATGTAGTATAGGTAGTGGAGGCTCAGAAGTACAACCCTATTAATCGAAAAAAGATCAAACTAGTGGAGGAGGATGACCAGTGGTAGAAAAGGTTATGTGATATCCAGCAATAGACTCTGGGGAAGTATGAGGGTATCGTTTCAAAAATGGAGACAGAGAGTTAGATTCAGGAGCTTCTGATCACCTTCAGCTTGATCTGGGCTTCAAAAGAGTAATAGGTTCTTATGGTGGTGATCCAGATGCAGGGAGATAGGTGTTAGTGGTGGATGATATTCTTGGGATTGAGGAAAGAGGCTGATGTTTTGTGGGTTGACCATGAGAAGGAGTTCTAAGTGGAATTCCATTCATCAACCATGATGGTTTAGAAGCTGCAGGAGTTTCTATTCCTCTAATAGGGGAGTATTTTGGTGTGATAGATGGGGATAAAATTCAAGGATCTACTTCATTTTTCTTTGGATCAATTTCTAGATGAGGATTCTCATGCGAGATGGTTATAGGAGGAACTTTGTCCTTCTCTCGAGTACGCGATTACCCACTTTACCTTACAGACATACTTGGAGGTGAAGAAGAAGACATAAGTAGTTAGGAGGATGCAATCATGATGAGGTATACCATGATAGGGTAGTTATCCTAATTCATTAAAAGGAAAGGTTATCAGAACTAGGTCTCAGGAACCAGGGCCTTCAAGGTTCCAACTGGTAGGGAGGTGACCTCATCAGTATCAGTTTCGACCTTTTGTTCATTGTGTATATCCTGTGGGCCTGGGGGCGGTGTGTTTTATCTATGGTTCCATTGGAATATTTATAGTCAGTTCTTAGTGTTCATTAGAGATTAGTATGTTGGAGGTGGTCAAGTCCAGTTCCTGCCTTAGCAGTAGTTGCCGATAGGGTAGTTCCAGTAGTAGGGACAATAGCCTCATGATCCACCTAGAGGAGACAGAGAAGGCAGGGGCTGACCTCAGGGTGTTTCTCTAGGAAATTAGACCAGGAATGTTCGATGAGGATTTCATTAGTAGAGGGGAATATGAGGTGGGAATGTTCAGTTACACACCATAGAGGCAATAGTTCTAGCAGGGCTGGAGATCGTTTGAAGTACAATCAGTTTGTTCAATACTCTTGCTTATTCTTTGATTGATTTAGGAGCTTCAAACTCTTTTTTTCACCTCATCTATCCCATGCTATGGGACTAGACACAGAAAGGATTAACATTCTTTTGGTGTTGAGAATTCCATTCACAGGTCAGACCATCTTGTTTAATGTATGCTGGGGATGTAGATTGATGATTCGGCCACCTCAGTCCCGTGGGTATCTTTTCCTATTACAGATTATAACAACCCTTCTCTTTATTTCACACTTAAACATAATTTATTAAATAAAATATTCACTTGATACAACATATAATATCAATAGGTCTAGTGTATTTAGGTCTTAGAAACATTACATAACAACTTAAAACATAAAAGACACATCTTTATTGAAAACTTCTTTTACATGACCACACATATTCCTTCGTACTTAGCATTGCATGAGATAACCTGAGGACATACATAAGAAAATGGTGAGATATAAATCCTATTAAGGGATTAAACAAGGCATTAAATGATGAATACAGTACATGTTAGGAAACATGCATATCAATGGAGCATAATAGAAACATGAACATAAAGACATTATATAACAAGATTATCATAACATGGAAATGTTGCGTTAATATTCAACATGATGTTAGCATGAGACAAGGCTCATTGCACATGGATCATGAGTAAAAACTAATTTAAATTTAATTAGAATGAGTAAAACCTCATTTCACTTGACATATCATGTTACTAATCTTTACCCAATGCATTGGACCACTATCAAGGCACACCCTTCTTAATCATTTCATTTCATTTCATGCATAAGTGTGCCACATGGATCATATAACATGAATTACTTAAACATAATCATTTATTCCACGATAAAGTAATGTGAAATTAATACATGAAACTCTATAATAAATAATTAAATGTTCATAAATGTGAATACCCTTTATAGATAAATGGTCATGGTATTCACTACACAATGACTTTGGCTTGGAAAATCGTGGTGAAATTTCGATAGCATAACGACGCATCATAAGAATTCATAAAATGGTTGATGAGAGATAAAGGGGTGTATCATCATATGTACATGAAATGTAATGTAATGGGGTCATATAGATACATTTCCCAACATATTTAATGGAATTTAGATTCATAATACAAAAGAATTTCTTGAATGTAAATGAGGAGGGAGAAATCCCTTACAGAATTCTGGTATGGTAATGGGTGTACATTGGAGGAATTAATGAGAGATAAAGGGGTATATAATCAATAAAACATAATAAGAGATGTATGGGGGAGGTGAAAAATCATACCCCAACATTTGTAATTGAAAATAAAAGGGCATAAAAACATAGTGAAATTTCGACAAAAATGAGAAAGGAAGAAATCCCTTAGTTGGAAGTGTGATCCCAAAGGCTTGGGAGGGGATTGAGAGAGGATTATTAGGAGATTGGGGAGCCTTGGGAGGATTTTAGAGATATTAGGGAAGGTTAGGGACGTGCTCCAAGGGTTTTTAGTGAAGAGAAGTGGGAGCTTGGTTGGGTTTATATAGGAAAAGAGAGGGAATTCTTTATTATTTAGGTCTTGGACACCACACATTAAAATAATCAAAACCACAAACCAACCCATGGTTTTTTCCCATGTTTTTTTTCCAAAGGGTATTTGAAAACATTATTTTATAAGGTAAATGGCCAAAATTCTTAAAATATTATTCTTTCTTATGTGGAGGTGAGTCACACTCTCAAGGAAATCATTTTAAAATGTTAACATGTTTTATAAGTCTTGGAGGGTCCACTAAAGTTTTTTAAAATAAATAAAACAAACCTAAAATCACATAATTTTAAAGTTAAAACATATATTGGCAGAAAATCCCATTTATATTATTTTATTACATCACTATTGGGTCATTATTATGTCATAAAACACATTATATATTTAAACAGTATTTAATTTTTACCCAGAAATTCGGTTGTCTCAGAAAATTATAAAAAATTCACTGTTAGATAATTTCGACGTCCTAAATAAAAAAATAATATTAATTTTTTCTATATAATTTTCTTAATATGTGAATTAACACTTTTAAAATAAAAACTGACATTTATCGAAAATTCATGAGTTTTTAGAAAAACAGCTTTCAAATCTTAATAAATATTACAATTATATTCATAAAAAATATACAATAATTATATATAATAAAAATTAATTTTTTAATAATATTTCATTAAAATATTATTTAATTTAAAAATCTATTAATTCATCAAAATATATTTCTTAATTGAATATTAACTAAAAATACTATTTTTTATTTAAAAAATATTAATAAAGTAACAATAATAAAATGAATGTATATTCTCTATAAAAAAATAATTTACATAATAATAGTTCAATGTTATTGTTACATAACCCCTTATAACACCCAAATAATACTGATGGGTATGGTGTGTGATGGTGACAGACTCTTGGGGAGGCTCAGATAACATCGCTCCGGTGGTAATCTCTATTAAATTCTATTTCTCCTGTAGACGGTTGCGCTCAAGATTAATGTGTTGAAGCTCAGATTGGGATTGGTCAAGAGAAAATACCAGTGATGCCACCTCCTTTCTGAGCTCCGAAAAATGGGCTTCGTATGGAGCAATTCTACTGGATGATTCCATCACTTCCTTTTTCTGAGTAAATTGGATTTGTTAAAGCCCTATATTTATACCAATCATGCCATCACTGTTCAACGACTATATTGGAAATGATCACAATTCGTAATGGTATTTTAAAAACCAAAAACATAAAAACAAGGAAGTTCATATTTTATATAACCATTTTACATTATAATACTTTTAATTATATCAAGATTAATTTTCATTAATAAAATTTTAGGTCGTTAAAATCTTCGCCCCTTAAGAAATTTTTCCATAGAAATTTACTTTTCCCACACTAAAACAAATGCGGGTAACTATGCTTCATCACTTCCTCCGATTCCCACATTGCCTCTTCAAACTTGTGGTTTTTCCATAACACCTTGATGAGGGGCATTGTCTTATTTCGTAGAACTTTTTCCCTATGATATAAAATATTCACCGGATTCTCTTCATAAGAGAGGTCATTATCTAATGGTTACACCTCTAGATTGAGTACATGTCATGGATCGAGTATGTACTTCCTCAAGAGTGATACACGGAATGCATCATGTACTTGAGATAGGTTCAGTGGGAGTGCTAGTTGATAGGCCGCTACTCCAATGTGATCAAAGATATCAAAAGGGCTGATGTACCTTGGACTAAGTTTTCCATTCTTCCCAAATCTCATAACTCTCTTCCATAGTGATATTTGGAGGAATACCATGTCTCTGACATCAAACTATAGGTCTTGTTGATGATTATCAACATATCTATTTTGTTGACTCTGAGCAGCTTTAATGTTCTACTAGATAGTCTTAACCTTCTACACTGTTTCTTCGACCATTTTTGGACCTAGGAGTTTTCCCACCCCAACTTCATCCCAACATGCCGTTGTTCTACACCTCTTCCCATATAGGGCTTCATAAGGAGCCATTTTGATTCTTGAGTGGAAACCTTTATTTTAAGAGAAGTCAACCAGAGGAAGATATTGATCCCATCCAACTTTTAAGTCTATTGATAATGCTCTCAACATGTCCTCAAGTGTTTGGATAGTCTCCTTAGATTGGCCATCAGTTTGAGGATGATAATACGTACTGATGTTTAGCTCAGTATTAAGATAATGTTGAAGACTCTTACAAAACTTATAGGTTAATCTTAGATCTCGATCAGATACAATAGATAGTGGTACTCCATGAAGCCTTAACACTTCTATGATATATATACATGCCAATTGATCCAATGAGAAATCATCTCAAATTTCAATGAAGTGCGCAGTCTTTATAAGATGATCCACAATAACCCATATAACTTTGTTTCCATTGGATATTTTTGGAAGTCTGGTGAAAAATTACATGGTGATGTTCTCCCATTTTCATGCTGGTATGGGTAATGGTTTCATCATATCCTTAGACTTCTGCCTCTCATCCTTCACTTACCAACATACCAGGCACTTTGATGTATACATAGAGATCTCCTTCTTCATGTTATCCCACTAATAATGATCTCTGAGACCTCGATACATCTTTGTGTTTCCTAGGTTAATTGAGAAATTCGAACTATTTGCATCATCCAAAAGATCATTCTTTAACTTCGGATTTGATGGAACACATAGTCTTGTTCCAAATCTCACAATTTATTCTTTATTAAAATTAAACTCTGAGGATTTCCCTTTTCTGATAGTTTCCACTTTCTTTTGAATTCCCACATCATCATTTTGGAGGTTGTTGGTTGCCTCCTAAAACCCTTGGATTAGGGAACTTGTTTGAAAAGTGCCTTGGTTCTTTTATGTTTAAGCAATAAACAATGAGTTGAGGTTCGAATAGATCATTACTATTCTCTATCATAGCCGCTGATTTTTCTTGTCGGCAGTTAATGGCCAGGTTCCCTTATCTTCCACACCTAAAGCGTTTCATCGTCCCCATCAAGAAATTTCCAGGGTGGTTCTTTTCGCACCTTTGGAAAGTGGGGTGCTGGATTTTCTTAGAACCATTGGATTTATCCATCAGACCACCAGAATTAAAGTCCATCTTATGATTCTTATCCCCATGATACCCCTAATATTTTTCAATCTCCATTTTGACCTTGAGGGAACATAGGAAAATTTCCTCTAGATCTCAAAGTCACAGATCGCTAGGGATTTCCTTAGGCTAAATTTTATACCACCTAATAAGTGGTCAATATTGTATACGAGGGTAATGTCAAAGCTGGAGGTGTATCATGTAATCCATGTGAAATTTTCCATGTACGCTCTGATAGATTCATCGTCTTTATTCTTGAGAGAAAAGAAGTCACTTTATATCTTAAGTCAGAGGGTGCGGGGAAAATATTTGTCCAAAAACATTTTACGGAAATCCTTCTATTCCAACACCTCTATCTCCTCCCCAAGATTCATATTTTTTATCAATGTCCACTATTTATTAGATTTACCCTCAATATAATAAGAATCCAGAAGAATGTTCTCTTGTTCAGGACATTGAAGGATGAAGAATATATTTTCAATGGATTTGATCCGTTGTTCGACAGTTGAGGGATCAAATGATCCATTAAAATTAGTAGGCCTTTTTTCATGAAGCTCTCGATTGTGACTTGTTATTTCTTAGGGGGTTGAAATTTCATCTTGACCAATGTTTATATTCAAAACTTGAGTTAATTGAGATATTATCATGACAATGTTCACGATTTTTGCTCCCATCAGATTGGGCATCTCATTAGAATAGTCATCACATTGATCTTCACATCGGTTGTTAGCCCGATTCCTCCTATTACTGGCTATTGGATGGAATAAAAGGAAAGTTAGGGTTAACCCATAAAGGGTAATCCAAATACAAAAATTGATGACTTATAAATTACTTTTATTACCTTAACTTATGAATTTGTAGGCTTCAATATAGGTTATCCATGATATACTTTCAAACATATATTCTTAGGGGATTTTTTTAATCCCTTAAAAATTGTTCATACTAAGTGTATGAATTTACCATAGCATATCCTCTGGGAGTGTCGTAACCAAGAGTGCAGAAAGTCCCGTTGTCATGAACCAGTTCCCATCTGAGTCTATCTCAAAGAGGTGTTTTCAGGTTTTACCCATAGATACATCTGTGCCAGAGCCGCCTCTACCTATTCATATCCAGATAGGGATGCATTTTCTTGATAAACCACTTAATTATTACTCAAAAAAATTGAGAGATGATTTTATTATACTTATTATTATCCCTAAGGCTTTCACTAGGGTTTTCTAATCCTATTCCCAAAAATAACAAAACCTCCCTTTGATACCAACTATAACAACCCTGCTCTTTATTTCACACTTAAACATAATTTATTACATAAAATATTCACTTGATACAATATTGAAGATCAAGAGGTCTAGTGTATTTGGGGCTCAAGAACAATACATAACAACTTAAAACATGAAATAAACATCTTTATTGAGAACTTATTTTACATGACCACACACATTCCATCATACTTAGTATTGCATGGTATAACCTAAGAATATGCATAAGAAAATGGTGAGATATAAAGCCTAGTAAGGGAGTAAACAAGGCATAACATGAAGAATACATTACACATTAGGAAATAGGCATATTAATGGATCATAATATAAACATGAACATAAAAAAATGATATAATATGATTATCATAACATAGAAATGTGGCATCAACATTTAACATGATATTAGCATGAGACAAGGCTCATTGCACATGGATCATGAGTAAACCATCATTTCACTTGAATTATCATGAGTAAACCCTCATTTCACTTACTGAATCATGATACTAATCTTTACCCAATGCATTGGAGTTCTATTAGGGAACACCCTTCTTAATCGTTTCATTTTATGCATAAGTGTTCCACATGGATCATATAACATGGATTCATTAAAAATCATCATTTATTCCAAGATAAAGGAATGTATAATTCATACATGAAACTCTATAATCAATAAATAAATGTGCATCAAGGTAAATAACCTTTATTGATAAATGGTCTTGGTATTCACTACACAATGACTTTGTCTTGGAAAATCTCTGTGTAATTTCGACAACATAACGGCGTGTCATAAGAATTCATAAAAATGGTTGATGAGAGAGAAAGGAGAATCTAATCATATTTACATGAAATGGATATTAAAAGGGTCATATAGATACATTTACTAACATATGTAATGGAATTTAGATTCATAATAAAAAATAATTTCTTGAATTTAAATGAGGAGAGAGAAATCCCTTATAGAATTTAGGCATGGTAGTGGGTGTACATGGGAGGCATTAATGAGAGAGAAAGGGGTATATCATCATTCAAAAATAAGGAGGGAAGTATGTGGGAGGTAAAAAATTATACCCCAACCTTTTTAATTTAAAATAAATGGGAATGACATAATAGTGAAATTTGGACAAAAATGAGAAATGAAGAAATTCCTTACTTAGAAGTTTGATCCCAAAGGCTTGTGAGGGGCTTGAGAGAGGCTTATTGGGAGCTTGAGGCACCTTGGGGGGATTTTAATGAAAGGTGGGTAGGGTAGGGACATAATACAAGGGTTTTTAGTGAAGAGAAGTGGGATCTCGGGTGGATTTATATAGGAAAAGAGAGGGAATTCTTTATTATTTTGGTTTTAGACACCACAAATTAAAATAATCAAAACCACAAACCGAAACATAGTTTTTGCCCATGTTTTTTACAAAGGAGAGTGGAAAAAACTATTTTATAAGGACAATGGAATAAATTCTTAAAATATTAGGCTTTATTATGTAGAGGTGAGTCACACTCTCAAGGAAATCATTTTAAAATGTTAAAATGTTTTATAAGTCTTGGAGGGTCCACTAAAGCTTTGTAAAATAAATCAAAAAAACATAAAATCACATTATTTTAAAATTAAAACATATATTGGAAGAAAATACCATTTGTAGTATTTTATTACATCACTATTGGGTCATTATGATGTCATGAATAAAAAAATAATATTAATTTTATCTTAATAATTTTCTAAATATGTGAATTATTAATTTTAAAATAAAAACCAACATTAATCGAATATTCGTGGGTTTTGACAAAAACAACTTTCAAATCTTAATAAAAATTACAATTGTATTCATAAAAATTATACGATCATTTATATTTAATAAAAAGTAATTTGGTAATAATATTTCATTAAAATATTATTTAATTAAAATATTATTTAATTCAAAAATCCATTGATTCATCTAAATAGATTTCTTAATTGAATATTAATTAAAAATAGTATTTTTTCTTTAAAAACTATTTACAAAGAAATGATTATAAAATGAATGTATATTATTTATACAAAAATATTGTACCTAATGATAGTGCTAGGGTTTTGTCACATAACCCCTTATAACACACGCATAAGATAGAAGGGTAAGGTGTGCGATGGTGATAGACTCTTTGGGAGGATCATATAACATCGCTCGGGTGGTAATCTCTATTAACTTCCACTTCTCCCGTAGGTGGTTCTGCTCAAGCTTAACGAGTTGAAGCTTGTCTTGGACTTGGTCAAGAGAGAAGCCCAATGATGCCACCTCCTTTCTAAGCTCCAACAAATGGGCTTCATATGAAGAAATTATGCTGGATGAGGCCATCACTTCCATTATCTAAGTAAATTGGATTTGATAAAGCCCTATATTTATACTGATCATGTAATCACTGTTCAGTGGCTATATTAGCAATGGTCACAATTCTTAATGGTATTTTAAAAACCAAAAACATAAAACCAAGGAATTTCATTTTTTATATAACCATTTTACATAATAAGACATTTAATTAGATCAAGAAGAATTTTTATTAATAAAAGTTTGCATCATTACATAGATGCAATTGTACGATGTCATCATTTCCATTGACTAGTTATACTCTATGAATTCTATTATCAACTGATTCTGGAAGAGCATTGTGTTTTCAGACATGGAAAGCCAACATGTGGCTTTTTTTGGGGAGAGGAGTTGTCAGATGGGTAGTCGGTGCATGGGGCCACTTCTTTCCTTCTTGGATGAGTTGTCAGTGGAATTGGTAGATGTTGAGATGGAGGAGGTTCCTAGAATTGTTGGGGAGTTCTTGAATGTCTTATCTAATGAGGTTGTGACTCTAACCCCTTAACCTGATGTTGATTTATGGATAGACTTACAGCTGGTGATTCTACAATTTCGATGGATCCTTATTGAATGGCACCTTTAGAGCTTCGGGAGTTGAGGATTCAGATAAATTATCTAATGAAGAAGGGATTTAACCAGACTAGTGTGTCTCTATGGGGTGCTCTAGTTTTTTTTGTGAAAAATGGTGGATAATTGTTTGAGGTTTTTTATAGACTACCGAAGGTTGAATCGGGAAATGATCCAGAACCGTTACCCGATCCTAAGGATAAATGATATTTTTGACCAAATGAGCATAGAAAGTTAGTTCTCTAAGATTGATATGTGGTCTGGGTATCACCAGCTAAGGGTGAAGGAAGGTGATATCTTGAATACTTATTTTAGGTGATGGTATAGGCACTTAGAGTTCTTGGTTATGCCATTCGGTGTTACGAACACAGCAGCCGTGTTTACGGGGATAATGAAATTAATTTTACATGAGTTCTTGGACCAGTTCATTATCATATTCATTGATGAAATCCTGATCTACTCAAAGTTATAGGAGGAGCATACCGAGTATATCATGACTATCTTGGAGGTTCTTTGATGAAAAAATATCTATTGGAAGTTGTCCAACTGTATGTTTTAGACAGGAGAGGTGCACTTCCTCATACATGTGGTGTCTCAGTAGTGTATATAAGTGTACCCGTTGAAGGTTGTGGTAGTTGTTTCTTGGGAAGCACCCAATAATGTTGTAGAGGTTTGTAGTTTTCTCAGTCTGGTAGGCTATTATCGGATATTCATACCTGATTTCTCTCGAGGAGCATCTCAATTGAAATACTTGACCAAGAAAGACTAGGCCATTTGTGTGGAGTGAGCAGTGTCAGGAAGCATTCATCTACTTGAAAGGGAAGTTGGTTAGTGTTCTATTTCTCTAGTTTCTAGAGGAAGGGGTGATGCTCAAAGTTATTTTTGATTATTCCCTTCTAGTTTAGGGATGTGTACAGATGTAAAAATAGGGAGTGGTCTTCTATAGGTATAAGTATTTATGTCCCCACTAACCGTAACTATGTTGTCCATGATCTGGAGGTAAAAACAGTCATGTTCATGCTAAATTTGTGGAGAAATTACCTCATTGGTGAGTGATTTGTATCCTTCACAGATCATAAGAGATTCAGGTGAATCTTTCACCAGTGAGATTCGAACTGGTGAAAGTGGAGGTGGATAGAGTTTCTTCAAGATTATGATTTTGAGATCTCTTACTCTTTAGGAAAGAAAAATGTTGTGGCTGATTTGTTGATAAATAAGTCACAAAAAGGTTTTTTTTGGGAATTTGTAGATTCCTAGAAGGTGATGGAGGAGTTGGAATCCTTTCACTTATATGTAGGAATATATGGCGGTAGAGGCTTCTTATTTTAAATGATGGTTCAATCTTCTCTAATAAAGAAGGTGGAGGAGTCTCAGTGGGGAGACTCATATATAGAGGTGATGCACGATCACATTGACCATGGTGATACTCTAGAAGGATGGTTAGAGGATAGTCGGAATCATATGTTATTCCATGGGAGGGTATTTTTTCCAGTGGTGATATGCGAGGGATTATTCCATGAGTTTCATAGATCAAACTTAGTAGTATGCCGAGGAGTTTCTAATATGTACCACAGATTGAGAGAATATTTTTGGTGGATCAGGATGAATCGAGTAGTGGCAGAGTTTGTGGAAAGGTGCTTAGTGTGGAAGCAGGTGAGGGATGAGCACCATGTTCCTGGTGGTCTATTATAGACCCTATATGTCCCTGAGTGGAAGTGGGATGACATATTAATCGATTTAATCATAGGTTTACCCAGGTCATAGGGAAGATGTGATGTAATTTGGGTAGTGGTGGATCAGATGATTAAATTGGATCACTTCTTGACAATTAAGAATTCAAGAATTGTGGATGCCTTAGACAAGAGGTATGTGGATGATGTGGTGTGGTTTCATGGAGTTCCAAGATCCATCATCTCATATTAAGACATGTGGTTTACCTATCAAGTCTAGAGAGGATTTTAGCATGCATTTGGAACTCAGTTATGCCTCAACACTGCTTTCCACCCTCAGACGCATAGACAAATAGAGCATAACATCCATACATTGGAGGACATTCTATGGGTGTGTGTCTTGGACTATGGTGGATCTTTGGTGTGACAATTTCATTTGATGGAGTTTTCTAAAAAAATCGATATCACTCTTCTATTGGAATGGCTACGTTTTAATCTTTTGATGGAAGATTGTGTCGTTCACCCTTGTGTTGGAAAAAAGTTGGGAAGGCAGATATTCTTGGTTCGGACGTGGTGCAATGTATGCCATAGAAGGTGTATCTTGTTCATGAGAGGATGAAGGTAGCATAAGATTGGAAGAAATTTTACACTGATCACAGTATAAGGCCCTTGAAGTTTGAGGTTGGGGAAGATGTGTTCTTAAAGTTTTCCCCTCAATGTGGGAAGTAGAGGTTTGGCCGAGGGAGAAAGCTTTCTCTGAGGTTCATTGGACCCTTTGAGGTGTTGGGGAAAGTTATAGAGGTGGCATACCAGTTAGCATTTCCGCCGCAGTTGGAGAGGATCCATGAAATCTTTCATATCTCTCAGCCTCCTTAGTATCTTCATGATGACTCTCATGTCATTGACTGGGGATAATTGGATGTCGAAGATGACACGGTGTTCATGGAGCGGCCAGTAGAGATCTAGGTGCGTTGGGAGAAGGTGATGCATTGGAAGACCATTCCTTTGGTTCATGTGTTGTGGAGGCATGGTGTAATAGAGGAGTGTACTTAGGAAAGGGAGACACATATGCATTCCCAGTACCCAGAGTTGTTCTGAGTTTTTCCTTGTTGAGTTTCCCTTTGTAATGAAATTATTGAACCTTGTTTGTTATGAGATGAGTTTTTTTTCTTATTATGTCATGTGTGATAAAGTCATAATGTGTGAAAGTATAAGACATAATTTCTAATCAAGAAACATTAATTGAGATTCAATTAAACCCGTGCGAGTGAGTTAGTACCGCCCAAAGAGGATAGTATCTTGAGATAGATGGAGGAATTCCCTTATTCGTGGGTTTATGAAAGTGTGTTTGTTGTACTTGTGTGGTGTTTCTTTTGGTATTTTGGGTTGGAAGATGTTGGATGAGGTGTTCTTGGATGTTTAGTTTTCACTCCATCTTTCAAACAACACATGGTGATTTATCGTTCAACTTTGGTGTTCTTAGTCAGTAATAGTGTTTCAAGCATAGTGGGAACATTGATAGGTATCTCACAGGGTGGTTGTTTGGACCACTCTTTATTATAGTTTGGTTTTGAATTATTGAGGGTGATAATAGTTTAAGAGGCGTCTAATGTATTTTCCTGGACCTTCCTGGTCCCTTCCTTTGTGAAAATCCAGTGTTTGAGGTGTTCTGGAAGTCATAGTGGCTTATTTTGAGAGTTTTCTAGTTTTTTATAGTTTTTCAAAGGTGAGTCAGGATTGGTAGGTGGCATCGGCAGTTTGCGTTAGTGAGTGGAATCAAAGATTGGTGTTGGTAGGTGTCATCTGTGAGTTGTTTCAGTGGGTGGAATTGGTAGGTGGTGTCGGTAGGTGGTGTCGGTGAGTGGCATTGGTAGGTGGCCTCGGTAGGTGGAATCAGTAGGTGTCATCGGTAGGCGGAATTGGTGGGTGGAATCAGTGAGTCATGTCAGTGAATCAGCCATCAATGACTCATATTGGTGACTCACCCAATAGTGAGTCATTTTCCAACAATTTTTCAAAATTTCAGTTTTTCTAGTTCCACCCATTTAACATTTTAATTGACGTAAATTGGGTTTAATAGCACATTCAAGCAGTTTTGAAGCTGTTTAAAAGTATATGAATTTATCTTTAATTTCCTAACTCTAGAGAGGTTTAAGTTTGTAAAAACACGTGTTCTTGATCGGGATCAGACTTTAATGGATTTTAAAACCATTCCTCCATTGATATACAATCTGGATTTCTAAAGTCGAGATCCTTTCTCCCTTGTGTGTATTCTGTTTACTCTTGCTACCAAACATCTGAGACCCTTTTTTCCCTAATGAGCCATGCATCTTTGTTTTGCCCTTGTATCATGTCTCCCTAGAGGTTCCTCATTCTTCTTTCACACCCCTATTTTGGTTCTAGGGGTAGTTTCTAATCGTCAGTTGTTCCAGGTAGGGATCCCTTCATCTCTTTTAATTTTTGTATCATGTGGGATGGGTGTTTGAATATTCTCTTGTAAAGATAGAAGAATTCTGAGTAAATAAAGATATTTCAATCTATTTAATATCAATAAGTAGGTGTTGAGGAAAATTTATGCATTCTTATTTTTTGGTTACTGATATTGTGATCAATATAGGCTATATGCCTACTGAAAAACATGGTTGTTTGTGTTATTTGTTTGCACACCAATAATGACTTATGGATGTTTATTGTTGATCATCTATGAATGAACATATGAATATGAAATTGGTTAAATACGTATATTTAGTTAAATAAATTAATGCCTCAGGATGAAACTTTATTTGTGATAACCCCTGAATTACCAAAGTTTAATTAAATAATGAGTGTTTTCTAAATCTAAATACACATGACATTGTTGGTGTGGATGTGTGATGTGTGTGGATTTTTTTATATTGTTCCATGTGTGGTGATGAGGTTGAGATCACTGATGTTTCCGGGGTGATACGGGTGGTGAAATACTATATCAAGTTGAGAGATTGATTGATTGTGGAATAGATGTTCATTTTTTGAGCAGCAAGACTGTAAGTTCGGGTTGTGCTATGTTTATGTTACTGGGTGTGATTTTGTTATACAATGATGTTATCAGGTTGTGTGTGATGAGATGTGTTTAAAAGTTGGTATTAAGTTGGGGGTTTTCTTTTTGAGAGGAAGGAAAGGGAGGAATGAATTTGAAGAATGATGATGGTAGTGGTTGGTATGGGTGTTGAACAGAGTGGAAATATGAAGTGAGTTTCTTCACTGTGGTTATTTTCACCTTCATGGTTTATGCTATGTGGCTTGTTGCATGCTGTGGTTGGTAGTTTCCTGATTAGGGAAGGAATTAATAAATGTTCTCTTCAATAAAGAATTATAATTGGTTAAATGATATAGATGGGGTATGTTTGAGTAGTGTATTTTTGTGAATAGATTTCATTTATCAACTTCCAAAGTGACTATTTCTAGTGTTAATAAATTAATTTAGGGGTAGAAGAAGAGTTGGCAGTATCATAGGGTGGTTGTTTGTTTTATTGAGAACCCATAGGTTGGTCTTGAGTGTTTTCTACTAGATATACATAAATGTATTTTCTTTATGTTTTCTATATACACCCCACCCTAGTTGAGAACTAGGTGGAGAACACCCCCATTTTCCTGGGGGAGGGTGTCTTTCCCAAAAATCTTGGTGGGAGGATAGATGACTGGCCACCCACTCTTCTGTGCTCCCTTTTTCAGGCAGTGATAGCCCAATATTCTTTAAGAATGTAGTGTTTTGTGAGTCCTAGGTGTGCGCGAGAAAGTTGTGTTTTCCCAAGTGTCTTCAAGATGATATGTGTTGTGCTTTCCTCGGTGTTTTTAGTATATGACGTGGTATGTGGTCCAAGTGTCTATGGGTGAGACGTGGTTGTGAGGATCATGTGTGTGAGATTGAGATATGATGAACTTCATTTTTCCAAGTTGAGGGACTAACTCTGAGGTCTAGGTGTGTGTGGGTGGGTTGTGACGTGGTTCTTTCAGAATAGGTGGGCGCACCAAGACCTTTACCATTAGGGTGTGAGAGCAGCTAATTAGTGGTAAAGTGGTGTGGGGTACCCTATCATAAATTCTCTCTACATTACATTACTTAACTTTAATTATTTAGTGAGCATGCCTTTGGTGAGGTTGGGATGTCTAGTATACCTTGTTAGGTGTTGTTGGTTTCTGTTGTTTTCTCACAGGGGAATTAGTATGCTTCTCTACTTGTGCACGAGAGACTTGGGGTTTTTATACTGAGTATACTTGTATGCTCACCCTACGCTATAAAACTGCTTTCAATTTTCCAGGAGGACTACGTGGACTATGTTGTGAATTAAAAGATTGGACTTAGGGATAGTCTCCATGTTACTGCTTAGCTTTGTTCTTTTGGTATTTACTTTAGATATTTTTATTGTATTTGTAGCAGTTTTACTTTTCAACATACATATGGGATGGTTTTTGGTTTTTATTTTATATAGAGATTGAAGTTGTTTTGATATGGACTATCTTATCTCCCAATGTTGTTTTATTATAAAAAGTTAATGCCTCCCATTTTGTGAGATTATATACCCTTGGTGTTGGTCACGACCCCAGGGCCTATTGAAGGTGGGACTCAGGGGTCATCATCTCTCTTCCTTCATTTCAATATTAGGAGGGTTGTCTTTGGAGGGAGGGAATCATGGAAATTATCTTTATCATTAACTTGATAATTAACAAGTCTCTCTATGAGCTTGGTTGAGTTTATCAAAAGAATTTTATCATATACTATAGAGTGGTCCATGGGAGAGATATTATCCTTGATCATTATATCTTTTAACTAAGTCCTAGAATAACCATTCCTTCTTCTAGATCATTTGGATTCCACTATAATGAAACTATCCTCTTCAATAATACCCATATCCTTAATTGGTAAGGGTGGGTCATTCACTTTGAAAAATTTCACTATTTCACTTTAAAATTAATTCCCTTTACTTAAAATTAGTGGTTTGAAGATTATATAAATCATTGAAGGTATCACCCAAAACCATAGTGATTGCATATATCCTTTTATAAAAAAATAAAAAAAACCATAGTCAAGGGGTGAATTAGACTAAAACCAAAATTATTTTCGATAGAACCATCAGATGAGGGGTTATAGGACAACTATTCTTTGAATGTAAGGGGCCATTCAGTGATTAATTCTTTGAAAAAACCATAGGGAGAGGTAACATGAGTATTCTCTATGAATAGACTAAGACAAGGATATAAGGGAATCCTTACTATTAAGGGTACCATGACCCTCACTCAAACTTCTCAAACCATTAACATCAACTAAAAAATATAAAATAAATAATTGACAAAATCTTCAAGTCCATAATAATATATTTTTGAAAAATAACGATATAGAAACGAAAAGTTATATAAAATCCCTAAAAATATTTAGTTATATTGACATGAAAATCCATCTTAGTACCATCTTTCAACTGTAGTTAAATAGAGTCTAGGGGAAATATAAAATATTTTTCTTACTTAATTACATTATATATAAGGCGATCCTTTTTAATAATAGGTTAAGAAAATTAATTTTTATAGTGTGAAACATCAATATACAATTGATGATGACCTAACGGTTTGTATTGAGATAAAATGGGGGAATATTCTCATAGTGAATGTATTTGTAAGAACTTGAAAGAACCATTTTAAATCCAAATCAATTGAGTAAAATCCAAAAAATATATAATTCAATGAAAATTTAAAAACTTATAGTATTTACATAAATAAAGTAGAAGATTCAATATTAATTAAGGTTCTTAGAGAATTCGTGATGGATAAAAAAGCTTATAATTTGAACAAATGGATCACAAGTATGATCAACAAAACCAATATATTCATGATATATGGAATGAAATTGAATTATTGTATTAGAGACCATTTAAAAATCTAAATTTAATAACCCCCAATGATTCTTATCTTCATTATTGAAATGTAATAGAACAATATTTTATATAATAAAACCAAAATAAACCCTAAAGAAACTGATAAGTCTAATAAATTTTTTTAGCAATAATATGATTGAGAGACCTTATTGTATTACTTAAACCATAACATGTCAAATTTATATACAATAAGAAATAATAATTTTTTTGTATAAAGAATTCATAAATAGTTTTTTATGGAACATTAATTATATTTAATATATTATAATAATTATCACATAAAAAATATAGAGATAACCTAAATTGGCTAAACTATTATTAGCATTGAAAAAATTGTGCCACAAAATTTTCCATGGAAGACATGATACAACCCTCACTCAGATAACACAAGTAAATCATTTCATAAAATTATCTTTGTGAATGAAGAAGATGAAAATGGGTTCTCTATGTGCTTTATTATTAATCACTCATTAATAGATTGAGATTCCTTGGAAACATTTCCCAATATGATAACATTGCGGAGAGAACCTCCCACTAAGAGTAGTCCATGTATTTCATCCATTGATGACAAAAAGGTTATCAAAACCATAAAAACCAATTTTGAGGGTCTGATAGAAATTGTTTGGCCTATAGAAATACCTTATATGATAGAACCCTTTATCAAGGGGAATTTCATTCTATTGGATTCTATTTGAATACTTGTGGAGCCATAATAGACTTGAAGATCTAGAGTTATTATCATTTTATGTTAGGATTAATTTTATCATAAAGGAAAATGGAAAAGAAAAATTTCCATGAATAAATACCATTATTCATGAATAAAATATGTTTCTTCATAAAATGAAAAACATTTTTGGTATTAGTGGAAAATAATTTATGAATGTGTAATATCATATGTGGATAGGAATTTATTTTTGGTAGTGTAAAGACAATCCTTTATGGATTTATATCATTCTAGTAGAAGGGTTTCATTCTTGTCTACGAATTGGTCATCCTTTGGGACTGTGAATACCCTTTATAGTTATAATTTTAGGAATGTGGTTATACTAATCATCTATAAATAATTATCATATACTTGAAAGAAAGGAGGAGGAATGAACATCAAGGAGAATAATTTCTTCTATGGCACACAATTCAAGAGAAGAATCACAATATTTTGAAGTAGTTCCTTTATAAAATTCTTTAAGTAAGAATCACAAGAAAATCCGTTGTTTAAGCTATAAATAATGGGAGGGCTACCCCAAATGATCTCTACAATAATTCCCTCCCCATTTAATAACTCTAGGAATTCCCCCATATAAGGTCCTTTTTGAAGGACTACTAAGAAATTCTTTTATGGAGGGACAATTATATAAGTATTTCATGAATAATAGCCTTAAAATAAATAAATTTGGAAAACCCTACATGTTTTTAATGAACTCTAATCTTATATGAAATTAGTTTTCTTAAATGGTTTATTTCATGACTTATATTGATGAACTTTTGTATAATAATTCACCAAGGACATACCACTTCATGAAAGATTTCATTGATAGGTTTCTAAGATTCCTTCTATAGAAAACCATAATTTCTCATGAACTAAATATTTTATGTGACTCTAGCATAATTTAGTACATGTTTACCCCTTTTTAAAATTCCACCACCTTGTATGATTGGGGGTAGGGTAACCCTTTCTGGGAAAGTTTTCTTATCTATGTAGCTCTTGTGTAATTAACACACAAGAAACTTGAGTTGAGATACTTATCTTGGTTCCCTTTTAGTCAAGATACTCCTAATGGTTTCATCATATTTATTGATTTGAGATAATCCTATTAGTTTACTTATATTCCTTGAGTTGATATTCTCTTATCAGTCTCCTTAAACTCCTTAAGTTGAGATCCTCCAACTGGTTTCTCAAAAAAAAAGTTCACATAGATTAACTACAAGAGTAATCCAGAAATAACTACTTGTGTATAAGTTCCAAACATACCCACATCTAAGTAACTTTAACCTATTATTTCTAGCTACATGAATTTAAAATTCCTAGTTTATTGTCCACTCTACATGATTTTAAATATATTGGAAGTGGTTATGAATGAAAAACCATAAAAGGAACAATTATAGTCCTTGCCACACAAAATTATAAGGTATTAATTCTCCCGTTAATTAGAATAGATCTATATGGGTTCTAATTCCATCCACATGGATATGTAAGAATCTCTATTCAGGGGCTTCATCTGAACTCCACTATACCTCTGAACTCCTTTCATAAGATCCCAATGCCTTCTTAGATAGTGATAACTTTTAGATTTCTTACCTATATAGTTTTATGCTATAGATTGACCACATACATGGGATAAATGAGAGAAAATATAATTCTAATATGTGGCATCTTTTTAAATTATTGTTTTCAGTTAATCAATTTCTCAAGGGTAACTAGTTTTCTTACTAAGAAGGATTCAAGAACATTTCTTAAATTTATAAGAGACTCCTGAACTAGACAATAAGACCCATAAGGGATGATATGATCTTCCATCCTCTCGACCAATGTGAAATTCAAAGTGTAGCTGGTATTTCCTAGTGACCACCCGTATTGGGAAAGTAGGCCCACACTAAATCAAAATTTACAGATGTGTGGGCATGTTAGAAACAACTATATCTTATAAAGAAAAACCCACTCATGCTGTGAGTTGTAGATTTTTGTATTATTTCTAAGTCAACCTAAAATTTGTACTATTTTTGAGCATTTTATTACATAATAAACTAAATATTATATAAAACCATGCTAGAAATATCATTACATAATCCTATACTTGATAGTATCACATATTAAATTTGTATTCAGTAAAACTATGCTTAGTGAATTAAACATCCATTCCAGCACATGGTACTATTGCTACATCAAGTAGATATGTCGTAAGTATAATATGTCTCAATACATTATTTATTAGATACAATAAAACCATGTTTAATTGAGTATATACTTATGTATTTCATCAGGTTGACTCTCATGCATTACATTAGTTAACTTATCTATATATTACATATCTATAACATTACTTCCTTCTTATGTTTTGTATATTCACTTCTAAATTGTGTTGGGAAAATATGATTTTCATTATGGTTGGTATATTTCATTAAAACCACATTAGGTATACATTCATAATATATTTATATATTCGACACCTTTGGTTATGTACATAGTGGATTCATTCATTCTACACTGTGTTTGTTAGACTTCAAGGCCATTATACAAAACTTATTCTTATTTTATAAACAAACAATACCTTTTAAATTTTTGTCTTTATTATTTAAAATTAAGTGAGACTCAATCTCCATATATTCTTATAAAAACCTCTCAAAATTACTTATAAGAATCATTAAAATTTCAAATATAAATTAATGTAAATCCCACGATGTTTTTAACATCAAATCAAACAAAAAAAACCAAATATGGATTCTTTAAGAAATTAATTTTCATATGATTTTTACTCTTAACTTGGTTTTAATAATGGAATAACAATCAATACTTTTATATAACCAATAATAAAAAATCTTCCTTCTTATATACATGCTTGTCACTCAAGAATAATAAAATTATTGGCAATTCTTTATCCTTTATTAAAAGTCATATATTTATTTTTTTAGTATTCAAATTAAATATAAAATGGTCCCTATTCTACCCATATTAAATTATTTTCCACATATTTCGTTATGAATTATAGTCAAGCTTTACCAATTCTTCACTTTTAAGAGATTTCCCCCCTCATCCCAATAAATATTTTTCAACCACTTTGTTTTAAAATGACCTTATCATGAGTAATTATTCAGAAATGAGCCACCATTAAACATAAAAAATAATAATATACAATATAAATAAAGGCTCCTTATATTAATCATATAATCTTATTCATAAAATAATCTCTATAGAAGAAAATATTTATTCCACATCAATAGATATGGTAATGTTTGTGAGTAAAATTAATTCATTAGTGTGATATCATTCTCATGTTTATAGATCACTTTAAACCCATTCCCTATGGAGAATAATTATCCATATTTCTTAATTCACTTATTATGATTCATTTTATCATTCTTGGATCATGTTATTATTCTCATGGTTTTAAAAACAATTACGTTAATAATTATTCTCACCATTTCATCTCATAAGCATTACTTCAAACTTTAACACATATCCTTATTAATAATGGTTTGATAAAAAATAGAACATAATAATATATAATATTCACCTATTTTTATTTGTTTCCATCCCATAAGTTTTATAAATATTTATTAACTTTGTGAATCACAATGAAAAAAATTTAAAAAGATTAAAATAAAAAAGAACTACATCATAATTTCCCCCCTTTAATAAAACAATGTGAAAATTATACTTAATTCATGATTTCTAGATTTAGATTCATGTTATTTTTTCTCCCCCTTTTTCAATATAATACAATGATAAATTTATTAGATGACATATATAACTTAATTTATCGAACGATACTTTCATTCTACTAATAGTCTTGAATTTATTTTTTCTATAAATAAATAATGATTGTTTTATCTGCTGTTATTTAACCTATTAAAATAATTGTATTACCCTAAAAAATATAGTTTGAAACTGAAGAATATTGGGGAAGAAATTGAAACGTTATAAGTTTGATTAATTTATATCCATGGTTTATAACTATTAAATTTTTTGTCAACATGCTCTTATGATATCTCTCAAACCATTATAAAGATGTTAATAAAGTTTCATTGATGTTTTAATATCATTTTAATCCATTTTTAATAAGTTTTAATAAAATTAAAAAATATCAAAATTCTATTTAGGTAGTTTTGGAAAATTTTCCAACTATTTATTAAATGTCATTTTAGAGAAATAAATTAGAAAATTCAGGTGAATAGATGATATAGTGAAATTAATTTACCAAATTAATATATATATATATATATATATATAAAATTTAATCACTTATATCATATATATATCAAAATTTAGGATTTATATAATATTTTATCCAATATACATGCAAAAAATAACTTATAGTTTTAATGAGATAAATTAAATAAAAATTTAGGACATTAATGTGGTTAATATAGGTTCACCTTAACATAATGAAATTAAGTTCATGGATTAATATTTCAAAATAATTTTGAGATACCTTATCCTGGTGTCTATTATTAAGGTTATGGCCAAATTACATTTCTATCTAGGAGTTGTATCGAGATTACATCACATCAACAACATGTTTGACCAAAATTAACTTTTCTTATATGTTCCAAATATCCTATGAATTTAATTGGAATTTAATCAATTAGGAAGATTATAATAAGTATTGTCACGCATTTATAAAGTATAAAATTTTAATTTTTGGTTCAAAGTAAGATAATGGACACAAAATTAGTGGATCTTGTGAGAGATATTTAAAAGAACAAGGATTGTTTTATCTTTAGTGGAAATTTATATAAATTATTATAATTATTTTATTATGAAATATGATCTTTCACACTCTTAGAATATTTTATAATTATTATATTAATTATATATGACTATAAAAATAAGTTTTAAAGATCCAATTTTAAAAAATCAAACACAAGCATGAGTAATGATAAAACTTCTAGAGAAGTGAAATTTTCTATTCAACTTTTAAAGGTGTTAATCATTAAATCAAAAAAATACCAAACTATATGAAGATAAAAAATATTTTTTATATTTAGTAACAACAATATCCTTAAATACTTAAAATATTTTTAATTGTGAGGGAGTATAAAATTTATTATTTTAGATATATTATTATATAAGGTTCTAAAGTACACATCTTAACCACTTTGTATTCACTTACATGAAAGATGAAAAATTTATATTCTAGATAAATATAACTATACATAGTATTGATCATATATATTAAGGAATAAACATATAATTTATTTATTTATCATTCTTTTTTTCATTCACTCATTCGACCAAGGAAGAAAAACAAGTAGTTATTAATATTTTTATATCAAATTTCATTTAATGGTAATGAATGTTATTATAAAGGGCTCATAAATTTTTAAAATAGGGAATAATTGATTTAACCCTCCCCCTATTTGTAATTCATACTATGATATCCATGTAATTTTATTCTTCTATTCATTATCAGTAAATTTATATTGAAAGAAACTGATTAATGAAAGAGTAAATCTGTTAATATATATAAAGATAAGAACAAAAAAAATTATATATTCAATATTATTACTAGAAATGAACATTAAATTTGGTATATTTATCATGATATGAAATTAAGAATTAAAATTTTTCAATATTTAAAATTATACCTAAATGAATATTTTCTAGTTGAATGGTGCATGAAATGTAGTTTTAAGATGGTTCCATATGTTCTAGAGGGGTATAACAAAAAAACATTTACTTTTCTAAAATTTAACAAATTCATAATATAATTTAATCAAGGATAAAATTTATTAATTATGGTTCAAAATATGTAAATTGTTTTCATAAAGTAATGTTTCAAATTATAAGTTTAAGCCCATATAATTTGAAAATTGGAATGAATATGGAAGTAATATAACATAACACACATGTATACCCATATAACATAATATTTTTATAAGAGAACATAAGTGTGGTAGCATAAAATACATATTTGATGTTAAATATTTGTATTTAAAGAGTATAAAATGTTTTTTGTGACTTGAATTATGAGAAAATAAAAATTAAAATATCATGTTAGAAAGCTATTTAAGGACATATAAATGGTTGGATTTATATTAGAAAAAATTGAATAAAAGTGTCCCAATAAAAATTCATCCTAAAAAATTTACTCAACATTAGAGTAGAAACCATATTTTTCCAGGGAAGAATATTTTTTAGTAATATAAATTTATAAAATATATATGGGATTATAAATGAATCACATAAAATTATTAAGTATTTTATATAAAACATTATTTTATACAGAAAACCTTTTCTTTATCTCTGATTAAATAAAATTATCTATATTACACTTACTCTTGATATAATATTTAATTAAGGAATATTTCCCAACAAAATCCTTGACATATTGATTTATATTTAATGATTTTTAATATTTGGATTATGTTTGAGATGTTTTTGGAAAAATTCTTGAAAATTATATAATATTTGGTGAGTTATATGTAAATTTACAAAAGTATTGTTGTGTATAATAAAATTATTGTTTCAAATACTAGTATAGATTCAATGAAAAAATAAAAAGTTTCTACTAGATTTATATTTGAATTGTGATATTTTTTCCTATTTATTTATTTTAGAGTCTAATTCAAAGGATAAGAAAAAAAGAGGTATTAGTTTAGTGTTTTTATATGATTACTTATATTATATTTTGAAAATATTATTTTTTAGTGAAATTAAAATATGCGATTCATTAAAAATTAAATTTTAGATTTTATAAGTAGAATATTATTGTTGGTTTAAATTTAAAAAAGATAAAAAGTTGAAAGAACTAATTGTATATAAGATTAATTTATTTCAAGATTATTTGATCTAAATTGATTCATTATTTAACTAATGATCCACAAAAATTGGGTGTAATTAGTTTTATGCACTAGGTGTATAATTATTGATTCATTATTGAGAGAATTGAGATCCATTGAGAGTTCTAGGATTCATAGAACTTATGTTTTCTATAACATACTAATATCACCTTCATCAAATAACAACTCCTTGTATTCATTCTCAAGTACCTCTAGGGGTTGTAGGATAACCCATATCCTTATAGTTGTTGCGGAACTTGAGTTTAATCTTAAAAAGCTATAGGTGGTACACCAGTAAACTAGTGAGGTCCATCAACCAATCGATGGGAAGAACAATGGCTACTGCATTTCTGTAGTAGCCACCAACTAGGTAGTGGTACTACATTGTCTATCCATTGGTATCAATATAAGTTACTTATGGTATGGTTGGTAAGGTAATTGTAGTCCAGAACCCCTGTTTTATTTATTATTCCTTCCCCCTCGACCCTAGCTCAACCAACAAAAACCTTGGGAGCCTTATTTGATTTTTTGTCTCTACCAACCTTATCTCTTGTTTCATAGAAGTTATGATAAAAGTGTTCATCCACTTATGGTATTCACTTCTATTATTTTACTTCTATACCACTTATTTCTCTTAGTTAGTTCATCCTATAGGCTAGGTAAGCCTTGGGATTAGATTGATTGATAATTTTTGATGTAGATTAATAATTCTAGGATATCTTCTTGAGTCTCTTAAGATATATCTTCCTTGATTCGGTGATCACTATAAGAGGTAACATGTATCCGATTTTTTATGGTTTGATTCTTGATATTCCAAGTAGGTGTTTCTATAAAATTTCATATTATTTTGATTTATGTATTTCTTGAGTTAATTTTTGTTCCATTTGAAAGTGTTTAAGAATGGTTTGATCATTTTGAAGTATAAAATGATCCTTTCTAGTGAAAATGTTATTTTTTATGGATAGTTTTATATTAAGAGTCAATCCTTTGTTTTGGAATGAAATTTGAATTATTGTTGATCATGGTGGTTTTTATTGATAAAATACAAAGCACTATTTTAATAAAAATGTGTTGATTATTTAATTTTTTCAAATGGAATGAAATTTATATTTTTCCATGAAATGTATTTTGAAATGATTTAAAGGATATAATGTGATGGTTCTTTTTGAAAAGGCAGTTTTAATGGATATTTCAAAACATTAAATGGATTTGTTAGTTTCTTTGTTTTGTTTATTCAATGGTCCATTAGGCACTATAAAGTGTTTATCAATAAAAAAGTATATATGTACTTTTTTAGTGGATTGTTCAAAGTGATGTTTTTTTAAATTGACAATGTTTTGGTTTATCAATCTGGTTTTCCTTAAAGGTTTGTTTGGAAATTTTTAAAGTAAATTCTCTTTTTGTAAAATTCCTTATTAACCCCCTATGTAAATTATTTCATGGTGAATGGAACTCAAATCACATGATGAAGGGTGTTTATATAGGGGTTGTAATCTTTGAAGGAGTATGAAGGTAAGGGTGAGATGTGGATTTTTTTTGTGATTTAATGTTTATTGTGTTTTTGATGCAGTTGCAGATACTTATAGTGAACCTTGTTGCTTTTTATCTTGATCACCTATTTGATTGGTTATGGGAAACTAAGGTAGCCAAAAAACTGGTCTTAGATTTATTATATTATTTTTTTGACTCATGATTTGACAAATACATCCCTAGAGAATGTTTATTCATGCTAGAGATGTTCTCTGAGGTGGAAGTTGTAAACCAAGTCGCTAAGCTTGTGTACATCATAGATTTTATAATTGTATGAAGTTGGATAAGGTTTTTTTTCATAACTTTGGTGGACTCACTAACATATCTAGGAAATTAACAGGATATATAAACTTTACATTTGACATTTATACCTAATATATGACTCTGATCACTTGACATTACTTAGCACTGGAGTTTCCATGTTTGAATTCCTTTATCATATTCATTTATTTCTATGAGGTAATATATTTACCTATATATTTATCTTGGTATATTGCATTATTCTATGAAACATGGTACTAACTAATAACTACCTTATTCATTGTTAAAATTGGATTGTGAAACTATTTTAAAATATGTTATAAATAGAGTTTTGTTTATTTTATTAAAATGGGATTTTGACATGTTCTCATCTTGTGCTTCCTAAATGGTCTTCTATTTTATATATTATAATGTGGAATGTTTTACCATTTTTATTTATAATGGTAAAACCTTGTTTTATTAATATTATTTTAAAACTACCATATATAAATTTCATGGTATGGAATTTTCATATAATTCTTGGTGGGATCCTACAGAGTTATATTTTCTCACTCTATATATACCGCTAGGTGTATGCTTCTATCATGTTTTCTATAATTGGTAATCAGGTTCTACTAATATTCCTTTATGGGTTTTTTCTTTTTTTGTATGAGGGAAGGTGACTTGGAATATGGTGGGTGGTTGAGGACCATTGGGAGATGGCTTATCATGGTTGTATTTTCTTTTTAGGTCCCAAAATTGTTTATATATATTTAGTTAGTTTTATTTGGGTGAATTGGTTGTTATGTTTTATTATATATATTTATACTGTATTCTTTGATTACTTCATCTTATTATTGGAAAAAAATCACTCCCAAAGGATGTTTCTTAGTTCTATGGAACTTGTTGCTAGCCTGTGGGTATCAAAAACTCTCTATGGGCTAGTAGAAATTGGTTTAGATGCAGGTTTAGATTATATTATGGGATGATTAATTAAAATTGGTATTAGTGGAGGTTTATTTCTAAAATATTCATTATTTTAAATATATTTTGTTATTAATTTGTTTTGATTCATGGTGGAAATGTTATTAGGGACATGTTGATACTTAATAGGTAGTTTGTTAATGGGTTCTTGATCACCACCCTTTTTTATGAGACTTGAGTTACTTGGAAAGTGGAAAATTGAATCTTTATTTTGAGTTACTATTTTTTTAGAAATTGATGAGCTTTAGATTTATAATGATGTTATCTTTGATTTTGGTAATCTCTTATAGGTTTTGGGATGAATCGAAGAGATGACTAGGTATGCATAGTTCCTTCACAGTTTGGTAAACAGTGAGGAATTCATGTGGTTGTTCAAGAAGTCAATCTAGGAACTATTGTGAGGTTGGTGTGTTGTTTACCAGCCCATACAAATAATATAATCATAGTTAAACTTTCACCCCATGATTTATTCCCTATAACTTGCTTCCAAAATTATTTTACCATGACATCCCAGATTCGGATTCCACTAAATGGTGCCCCAATCTTAGTTGGCCACATGGCCTCAAATGTATCTACCTGAACTTCAAAGGCTACCGTCTAGCAGTGAGGTCCTAGGGTGTGTCCATGGAAAGAATATTCCGCCATTAACAAAGTAAAACATGGAAGATAAGGGATAATAGATAAATAGTGGAAGTATATATAAAAAAATGGCACAATAAAAGTAGACACTATAATGAATGGACCAGTAACCCCCTATAAAAAATAGATATAAAAAATAAATTTATAATAATAAAAAGTAGTAAATTGAATCATATACTGATGGATGATAATGCATTTCATGTATCTATAAAGAAGGAAAACATGGATAAAAGCAGTAGGCATCAGTACTATACAAAACAGTACAAAAAGGAAAAAAATCCATCACAGCATCCTGAGATCCAACCCAGTCATCTACTACCAAGATCCATCCTAAGACATGTTAGAAAGTCACACATTCGTAAGAGGTTTCTTCCCCTTATCTATTCCTACAATCATATAGTCTTCCCAAGTGCCATAGGCATCCCGAATAGGGTGTGAGATAAGCCCAATAGGCCACCACTAATGGAATCTATAATATCTAGTCAGAGCATAAAACATGTCAGTATACAGATATATTAATGAAAAGCAGTAATAACAACTATAAATGGGGTGGTTCTGGTTCCTGAAGGAAACCAGGATGACACTACCGACTTCGTCCCCTACTATAATATCCCCGAAAAAGTGTCAAGGGATGCAATTCTCGATATCACATTTATAAGGTATGTCATTCCTAGTTTCACAATAGTAAAGGGTATTCCATTCCCCATATCATAATAGTAAATGGGAAGAAATTCCCAATATCATAGTAGTTAGGGTCTCCATGCTCAGTATCACAGTATATGGATTCCATTCCTAATATCATGTATATGGACTCTATGTCTGGTATCATAGTAAGGGTATTCATGATTTTATAGTATCAATACAAGGGATTCCATTCCCATTTAATATCAAAATAAGGGAAATCATGCCGGTATATTGTCACAACAAGGGACGCCAAGCCGGTATAGTATCACAATGGATGTCATGCCCATATTGATATAACATGTTCAAGGGTAGTCATGCCCATTTAGTGTAATTATTAATTGTATTAATGCCTATCTATCATTTGATATGAGTATCAATTGGCTTTAAAATGGGCCGAGGCATCAATTGGCTTTAAAATGGGCTGAGGCACACTTCACAATCCATTTACATTTAATAATGACAAGGGCATAACCATTGTCCATTCAATTAAGATACTTGGGCTTACCACTCACCTCTAATCAATGCAATTTTTTATATGACATGGGTGCTAGCCATGCTACAACACAACACTTAACCATTAAAAATTAATGATATCATAATCTATAATTAAAACCACACACTTCAAAAGGTTTTTTTGGTTAGATACTCTAGAAAGAAAATTTGGCATAAGGAGGGCACACCCAAAAGGAAGGGATCACTCCAAGGTTGATAATTATTGATATAAAATGAGTTTTAACAAGTCATTAGTATCCAATAAAGGTAAAAAATTTAAAAAAAATAAATTTTGGGGTATTTTTAGTGAAACCATCGTACGACACATATCACATATTATAAAAAATCAATAATTGAAGGGATAATTATTATACCACCTACATCATAAATGTACAACCCTACTTTTATAGTATCAACCTTTATTTTGGCTTAGATCAAAAGAGATTTAAAGAATGGATGAAAGCCCTGAAAATAGAACATAAGTGCTTCAATCTAAATAGTATTGTCAAGGGAAATAAGAATAACATGCGAATAAAAAGGAATAAAGAACTTACGGATGCACATCCAACGTGATGAATGAGGATCAAATCAGACATCATATTTGAGATTTATCACAAATCCTATCTTTATGAGGAGGAGTGATAAAAAATAGAGAAACCCACTACCAATTAGAGAAAAAGTAAAAATAGAGGAGTGGTAAAGGATATAATCAATTAATGATAGTTTCTTAATTTTACCCAAAAAATAGAGGTGTATGTTTTGGCTGCATGATTGAGAAAACCATGCACTAACCATGAATTGATCATTGCATAAGGAGGGTACCCACATAGTTTGGATGTACAGTTAGGGAAATTGTGCACGAAATATATGAATATCCTATACTAAAAACTATAAACATTTCACATGGGTGTGTGGTCCCTAGAACATGGTTAGGAAATACTGTACACCCTGATTCACCCCATTATCGAGACTGGAATAGTTAGGAGATACTATGCGGGATGGTTCACATGTTGTCCACTAACCAAGTGCCTAGTGTTTTTCTCCACTAGTGAGGGTTCCAAGCTCCGAATAATCCCTAGAGACCTCTAAAACTTTTATAACCTCACATGGAATTCATATTAGGTCTAAAATAAATAATTAGACCAAATTTAAAAGGATCTATACCTAAGTGAACAACTGGGTTCATATAGTCTTCCCCCATAAAGGAACTCATCCCTGAGTTCACCTTTTAAGGGTGAAAAAACACTGTCTAAGAACTTCTTCGGCCACTGAGCATGTACGTCAACATCAAAATCCCAAATATCATCCTATAAATAGACATACTTCCATAGAACCCATACTAAAGGGATATAGCGACCTTGGAGAGCCATCATGCTCCGATCAATGATGCGTATATGATACTCTTCAAAGGAAGATTAAACATCAAGATTAACATCCTTGGGATCAATAGTATAAGGTAGGTCAACATGATATCAATGAAGATATGAAACATGGAAGATTTCATGCATGGAATAGTACCTATGATGTAGTAGAAACAGATAGTCTACTTGACTAACTCTCTCCAAAATCTCAAATAGTCTCACAAAACATGGTAAAAAATTCCCTTTCCTCTGTATCTATCTATTCCTAATCTTGTGTGATACACATAATAAAACATGATCCCCAACCTTGAACTATAGAGGTCATTGATGAGGATATATATAATATTTATATCTAGGATAAGTAGTATAAATCTACTTCCTAATTATCTAAACCTACTCCATAATATCTTAAACAAGATGAGTACCTAGTAGAACTGCCTCTCTAGCCTCTAACCAGCACACAGGTGAATGACATGACCTAACATATAACGCCTCATAGGGATCCATATGTATTGTCTCATTAAATTTTATTGTAGAAAAAATAAAAGATAGATATATGCTTCTCCAAAGATACACTAAAATCGAGGACAGATGCTCATAGTATTTCTTCTAGAACCTATATAGTCAGTTCTAACTAGCCATCACTCTGAGGGTGAAAGGATGTGATCAGAAGCACCTATTAACCCATAGTTTTTTTTCAACCCCTACTAGAACCTCAATGTAAAGTGAGAATCCCTATCTAAAACAACAGTGTGAGGGACCTTGTGCAGTCATATGATCTCATAGACATAAAATATTTCTAGCTAATAAAATGAGAAAGTATCCCTAATAGGAATGAAGTTGGATACTTTCATCAGTCAATCCATGACTACCCAAATTATGTCTCTACCTCAAGGTGACCTCGATAATTTAACTACAAAATTTATAGAAACATCCTTCCATTTTCATTCTGTGACTGGTAATGGCTGTAGAAATCCATCAGGTCACTAGTGTATTGCCTACAATTTCTAATAGGTTGAAAACCTAGTGATAAAACTTTATATTTGATGCTTTATCCCTAGAAAAAAATTCTATCAGTGCATATCACGATACATCATAGAGAAACCTAGGTAAAATTCCCACTGAGAAGTATGTGAGTCCCACATCAGCTCCTCTCTAATATATTTGGGAACCCATATACTCCCATGTATACATAAGATATCATCATCATCGATATAACAATCCAAAGGTGGGTCTCCTCCATCTATACTCTCTTGTAGGGCCAAGATTTCCAGGTTAGAAAACTTCCTCATCATCACATTCTCTAGAAGTGAAGTGGTCACTGATAGCGCTGCAAATACAGACTCTCCATGATGGTTCTAAACATCTATGTTCATCTTAGAAACCAAATCCATGAGCTATAATTCAATAATATCCTCCTGAACTACCTATGTTTGAGTCCTTATACTTAGAGAATTAGCAACAACATTTCCCTTCCTAGGCATATAGGAAAACATGATGTCAAAAAACTATAGATATTCAACCCATCATCACTGCCTAAGATTCAAATATCACTATGTAAAAATATACCTGAGGCCCTTATGTTCTGTAAAAACCACAAAATGATCTCCTAGTAGGTAATGCCTCTAACAATACAAGGCATGTACAACAACTTAAAACTCGAGATCATGAATCCGGTAATTTTATCATGAGTACTCAACTTCCACATTAGAACATATCCTAGACTGATACCTAATGCATCACAATAGACTGTATAGATTTAGCCCAGCTATGGAAAAATTAGTATTGGTTCTGAATTCAATCTTCCTTTCAACTTCTAACAGGATGTATTGAAGGATTCATTCCTTATAAAATAAACACCCTTTCATAGTCAATCCCCTAAGAGGTGATTCTACGTATGATAATTCTTATATAAAAGGCCTATAGTAACTAGCTATCCCCAAGAAACATTTTATATCAAAGAAGTTCTTGGTTTTATCCCAAGTAACCATAGCTCTCCCCTTCTATGGGTAAACTGAAACTCTTGCCCCTAATATAATGTAACCCAATAAATGAACCTTGTAGATCTAGAAATGAAATTTATTGAGCTAAGAATACAACTAGTTCTCTATTAGTGTATTCAAAATGATATCAAGATGAGTGTCATGGTTGCTCCAAGTATGATAATACACTAAGATGTCATCTATGAAGACCACAAAAAGGGATCCAGATAGGGAATGAAAAAAACTATTAATAAAATCGATGAATGAAGAAGGTACATTAATAAGATCAAATGGCATAATGAGATACTCATATAATTCATATCGAATATAAAAAGTCATATATGGAATATCTGAAGGCCTGAATCGAACCTGATTATATCCTGATATTAGGAAAATATTTTAGAATACCCTCGCTCCTCTAAGATGGTATAAAATATCATCAAAACGAGGTAAAGGATAAATAATTTTCAATTTTATCTGATTTAACTTCTGGTAATCTTTGCAAATCCTAAGGGTTCTATTCACTTTCTTAGGAAAAAGGACTGGTGAACCCCAGGGAGAAGTACTTGGCCATATGAAACTCCCCTACTCTAAATCCTCTATCTACCTCTTGAGATCCTACAACTTAGTAGTATCTATCTTGTAAAGAGAAATAGTTACTGGTGTATCTCCAGGAACTATATTGATAGTAAATTCTACCTATCTATAAAGAGTATCCCTAACAATTTATCTAGGAAGACATCCCTGAATTGATCCACTATAGGAGGGAACTCAATCTAATGTAGTATGTGATCATTGATTTAAAGGATATAAATCTAGATGATCACTCCATGTATCCCAAGATTTGATGCCCAATATCTACTATACTTTACATCCCACTCTCCCTTGTGGAGATATGTATTGCCCTCTAGTGATTTAAACAACACCCTATAATGATAAAAATCCACATAGGCATGACATGGAACCAAACAGTCTCTCTTGATAATGAAATCAAGTCCTTTCATCTTGAGGATGAAGAGGTGTTATAAGAAACAATGGATACCTACCTCAAGAGGATATTCCCTTCACTGACGTATTCTATCTGATCTTATACCCAAAGGTGTATCAAGCATCATAACACCCCAAGAGTACTCAATATAAATTCTGAGACACTCCACTACAGGAAAAAATATGAAATAATGTGATGAACCATTATCAAATAAGTAGGAAATGGTAATAGAGGCTAATATAATAGTACCTCTAATAGTAGATGGCCCAATGACCTACTCCTCTGGTATATGAAGCACTGAATAGATATGACCTAATCCCCGACCCTGTGCTACCACCTTACTACCAAGAGAGGGTTCGCTTAGTTGGCACTGTGTATATGAAGTATAGATACCATATACATGAACTAATACTACTCATATAAAAATACTATTACTCTAGACACCTTCCTGGAGAGGTGCTATTGAACCTACTCCTAAAGGTTGAGCTAGAACGGATTATCGCCCACTTGGCACAAATGAGAAAATCATACAGAAACAATGTAGATTTCCCAATATGTCACAAACTCAGCACTAGATAGGGTATATGGGACATGGGTCCTCTTATTTATAGGATTCCCACATTGATGAGATAATTCATAACTCTTTGTGTGTGCAACTAGCTTCTGATTCTCACACACTCAATCTCAAAGCGTCACTTTTGACAGCTGGTTGAACAACTGCTCTGTCTAGGTTCTGAACTACCCATTCTAACACCATATGCTTCCCTTAGGTTCTTCTTGGTGATAAAGACATGGTTAAATATTTTAGATATGTTATTGAAAATTTTTTTTCCCCTGAGAGTGAATAGTATTCCTCAGACGATCCTCAAATTGTCTCTCTTTTGCAGGCTTATTAGGAGTGTATATTGTAGCAAAGTACTAAAGCTCTGTAAAATTAGATGAATAGTACATTAATGTCATTGAACCCCACTTCAAGTTTAGGTAATCCCTGGAATGATCATCCCTCATGGTATTTGGAAATAAATATTCAAATAATATTGACTGAAAATCTCTCCACGTCACTTCTCGATACTGACCATCCTAATTTACAATATCCTACCGGTGTTTGGTTGATCCTCAAAGCATATATGTTGCGAGTTTCAATATCCAATTAGGCGGTTTCTCTAAATGATAAATTATAAAAATAATAGTCTTGATCCAGAACTCTGAATCATGTGGTCCTTCATCCCCTATAAATGTGGGAGGATGTTGCTGCAGGGACTCCCTAGTCAACTCTACCATAGAAGAAGTAGTGCACAAGGCTCCTTGTAACATCTGAATAAGTTGTAAGAAGTCTCCTTGAATCTAGGAATAATCTCCTACATCAGGAATATGAAGAGGTCCCAATAATGGTGGTATAATTGGCTAATGGCCTACCACCTCTGGGGCATGGTCATCACCACCATCCTGACGTACAATCAGAAGACGTCGTGGGGGCATTTCTCTATAATTTTCAAACAAATGACTCAGATAAAGTTTGATAACAGAATAATCCATATATATATAAATAGAACAATTAAAAAGACTTTATATGTAATATTAGCACCCCTATGAAAGCTCAAGGAGTCTAGGCTGGGTTATATGAACATTTATATAGAACAATAGATAAGTTACCTACTTCCCACTACTATGGCCAAGAATGGGTCTGACTCTTTGTTTTACTGCTTCAATTTCAATTTTAAATTCATATTTAAATCATTATCCTATTTAAATAGTTTAACTATAGGGTTCCCCACTTTTAATCCATAAGTTCCCATAAACATTTTGAACCGAAGTGTGGTGTCCACCCAATCCATACCATATAATTTTCTAGCCCATGTGACCAATTTTCCATGGATCAACATTCCATAGATGACTTCTTAGCGTGTATGCTATAGCCTATGTAGTAAAAAAATGTTAGGTTATGGTAGGAACTATAAGTACCAACTATATTTTATCAATTTTTGGATAAAATCTTTAGCCTCTAAGAATTCTATTTATATCAATCAACATAATAATGAAAATCATAGGCAATGAAACTAAAACAATACTTCTATATGGCATGGCATATGCATGAAAAGTGAATATCATAAAAGGTGCCTAATATGAATCATTCTCAAAGATTAATTTACTTTATATCATTGGGCCAAGTATAAAAGAAAAATATCAACTATATAAATAGTAATATCATAATTCTAGTTCATCACCTAACGGTGGAATCAAATCAATTTTAATAAAAATATAAAAAAAATAAAAATTTCTATTCGAGACAATTTGGATTTTCTCTATACATGGGTTAACTAATTTTATCCTGAGATCATTACAAAACCCCATATAATTACCAATCACCAATATATTGTATCAAAATAGTACATAAAGAAAATAAAGGCCCTGATACCACATTTTGATATCCCAGACCTGGATTCCACTAAATAGTGCTCCGAGTCAGTTGGGAACATGGCCTCAAGCGCATCTATATGAACAATATAGGCTTTCAACTAGTGGCGAGGGACTAGGGTGTGTTCATGGGGAGACTATGACATAATTACCAATTTTGAACACAACAGATAAAGAATGAAAAATAAATAGAGGAAGAATATATAAACAGATGACACAATAGAAGTAGTCACTATAATGACAGGACTAGTAACCCACCATAGTGGAAGAAGATATAAACAAAAAGAAACTAATAATAATAAAAATAAGTAAACTAAATCATATACAGAAGGTTGATAATGTATTTCATATATCTATAATATAGGAAAACATGAATACAAGTAATAGGTAACAAAACTATACAAAAAGGTACAAAAAGGGAAAAAAACTATCTCAACATCCTGAGATCCAGCTCAATCATCTTCTAGTAAGATCTGTCATAATACAAGATATAATTTAACACATATCTAATAGGAAACTTCCCCTTATCTATGCTGGAAAGAATATACTCTTCCTGAGTTCCATAGGTGGCCCAAATAGTGTGTGAGATAAACTCAGTAGGACACCATCAATGATGTCTACAATATCCATCCAAAGTATACAATATGGAAGAATATAGATATAATATTTAAAATCAATAATAACAACTCTAAATGGGTTGGATATGGTTCTTTAAGGAAACTAGGCTAGCACTACCTTCTTAGTCAAGTGCCAAAATATCTCTAAAAAAGTGTCAAGGGGTGTAATGCCCGACATCACATTTATACGGGACATCATTTCTAGTGTCATAGTAGTAAAGGGGATTCCATGCTTAGTCTCACAACAGTAAATGGGACTCCATTCCAAGGATCATAGTATTAAGGGTATCCATACCCATTATTATAGTATAGGGATTCCATGCCCGGTATCACATATATGGAATCCATGCCTGGTATCATAGTAAGGGTCTTCATGATTGTATATTATCACAATAATGGACTCCATTCCCAATAGTATAACAATACATGACTCCATTTTGTATAATATCACAGTAAGATACACCATGCCCACATAGTATCATAAGGGACATCATGTCCATATTGATATAACATGTTCAAGGGTTGTCATGAACATTTAATATAATTATTAAGGGTCATTATGCCCATCCATCAATTGAGATGAGTATCCTTTGGAATTAAAATGATCCAAGGAATAATTCATAATTCTGTTACATTTAATAATGACGAGGGCACAACCATTTCCCATTAAATTAGGTGATGTGGGATTACCACTCACCTCTAATCAATTAAATTAATTATATGAAAAGGGTGTTATCCGTGCTATAAAACAAAATTGGTCCTTAAAAAATTTATGATATCATCATCTAGAATTAAAACCACACACTTTAATAGGTTCTTTAACTACATACTCAAGAAAGGCAATTAGGAATAAGGAGGCAACATGCAAAAGGAATGGATCACTCCATGTTTTAAAATTATTGATATGAAATTAGTTCTAACAAGTCATTATGTTCCATGCAAGTAAACCAATTTAAGACAAATTAAATTTAGAGGTATGCGGGGGGAAACCATCGTGCGACACATATCACATATTATAAAACATCAAAACTTGAAGGGATATTTATTAAAACACATACCTTATACTCATACAACTCTCCTTGTCCCATATCAGCCTTTTGTTTGGTTTAGATCAGAAAAAATCCAAACAAGAGACAAAGACTTTTAAAATAGGGTATAAAGCTTCCATATAAATAAAATCATCATGGAAAAGAAGAATGATGAATGAATTAAAAGGAATCAATTACTTTCTGATGCACATCTAATGTGAGGAATAGGGATCAAATCAGTCTTTGGATCAAAAATTTATCACATATCTATCTTTAGGAGGAAGAGATATTAAATAATAGAGGAAACCCACTACCCACCAGATAAAAAGGAAAAAGAGATGAGGGGTAAATGATATAATCAATTAAGGGTAGTCTGGTAATTTTACCCATAAAAACATAGGCCCATGGTTTGGACGCATGATTGGTCAAACCGTGCACCAACCGTGTGTGGATCACTACTTAGGGAGGATAAATGCATAGTTTGGCCACATGGTTAGAGAAACCTAAAAACTACAGACATTTTTCATGGGCATGAAGCCCCAGATACATGTTTAGGGAAAACTGTTCACCCTGCTTCACCTCACTATCCATCCCCGCATGGTTTGGAGATACTATGTAGGCTGGGTCGCATAGTGTCTACTAACCATGCGGTCTAGTGTTTTTCTCCACCAACTGGGGTTCCAAGTTTCGAACAAGCCCCATAAACCCCTAAACCTTTATAACCTTATAAGGAATCTATATTAGGTCAAAAACAATGAATTAAACCAAATTTAAAAGGATTCATACCTAATAGAAAAACCGTGTTTTTACATTAACTTATATGATATTGGTTCTAAAGGTTATTGTTTTTGAATGGAAAATAATTTGTGTGGCTTGTTTCATGCTCTAGTTTGATTGTTTCTATTTAATCCCTTTGGTGATGATTTTATATCCTTTATAAAACCAAATTATAAACATAAATAATGTTTCATTTGAGTTCTTTGAAAAATATTTTTAATTACCAAAAGGGTGTCTTTTATGAAATGTTTGGGTTGAAAAATGGATTTTCAAAGATACATATATGATGTGTTAAAGAAATATTTTTAGATTAAATTTTAGTTTCCTAATTGATTTAAAATGGAAATGTTTCTAAATTTTAATTTAGGAATAATTTTTTGAAACCATAGGATAAGTTCCATGAGATAGTAAAATATTTTAAAATTGTAATGAATTTATATCAAGATTTAAAATTTGGGGAAGATAGTGTAATGATTTATAAATGGGGAGATATTTTGTATTTTTTAAATAATGGGGTTTTATATTTTTTATTTTGGGGATTGATTTGAATGATTTTAGTGTGTGTGTGTTTTGTCTCGGGTTCTACCTTATGCATGATTTAATGATACCATGTTTCATGATTTCTTGAAATGTCTCCAAGAGTGGTTTCCAAAAAACAAAGAAAATATTTTCAGTAATCTAGTCTTCAAAGTAGTCCTTTTTGTTTTTAAGAAGTAGTGTCTCAAGTTGATAAATCTACCTATATTCTGAATCGAGTGGTGGATTCGGAATCTTTCTAGCCTTTAGACATAATCATTGTTTTCTTATATTGTTTTCCACCTTCTTATAAATGTTTATGGGGTTATCCTGAAGAAATGAGGTGGATTAAAGAATTTGAAGGGATATTTGATTCTATCAAAATTCCTGATACACTTAAAGTCTTATCTATAAATTCATTATTTGAGGGACCTGTACGAGAGGGGTGGGAAGTCATAGTTCATCCTTGACTATATGAATGAATGTTTTGGGAATTATTTAAGACAGTCTATATTTTGAGGAAATTTAATAACCCCAACTCTAATTAGATAATTTTTTTTCCTTAATTTATTACATTAACATAAGATACAAGGAAAAAAATATCTATGAACCAAATATTTTAGTAGTCTTGGTAAACTATATACATACATGATTCTCATATTAAATATGAAAACACCAATTGAAACATAATTTTTTTTTGAGAATATAATTATTCCATCCAACATATAATTTCATATCAATCATAATAAACTTCATGGATTGTTGGGAAAGGAAAAATGGGTGATCTAAAATACTTATTAGGGGTTAAGTACAATGGAAGCTATCATGAATCAATAAGCATAATCTATATAGAAATCTAAATAACTGAACACACTTTCCATATAAATAACTTGACTATGGTAATCAATATGGAAAGTTAAATAATTGAAAACACACACCATTTAATCAATATCATGACTATAATAACTTGATAAGTCATAATCAATATAGAAAGGTAAATAACTAAAAACACATGCCATTTAATCAATAAAATGAGAATGAAATTCATTTAGAGATAATATTATTGAAAAAATATCATGGATAATAATAACTAAATTCTCAATAAAGTAAATTATTAATTATTTGACTTCAGGATATCAAGAATCATGAAATCCTCTACTATCAAGACCTTCCTCAAGATATTATAAAACTGATGAGTAAGTATACACCAGAAACCCATTTAACTATTTCTAGTCAACTGATTCATCTCATGAGACTACCAATGCATCAAGGGGCTATCTATAATCGGGCTAACCATATTTTCATGTCTAAAGCATTCCATATATATAGAATAATCTATTTAATTAATGAAAAATATGACTTAACATTAAATATCCATATTGAATAAGGAATAAAGATTATCAATATTTCCCCAGCCAATAAAATATCTTTCAAAGTAAAACACTATATGTATAAATGAGATACATTTTAAGCAATAATCTTATCCATGATAAATAATATATATCTTGAGGGGAAAATTAATTTCCAATGATAATAAGAAAGTTAATCATTGAATATAATGTTAAGGACTACAAAAATGTATCAAAGAAGTGAATGTAAATACGATCCATGGTCAAATATTATCATAAGACATCTAGAGGAAGAATAAGGATGGTATGAATAAAATATACCCCCAATGAATTATATTTAAAATAAAGGGTTGTTATCATTTATGAATATAAATATCATAAAAATATCTTTAAAAACATTTCTTAAGGAAAATATTCATTTAATTTTAAAAATAACTTTTAAAACTAAAAGTCCACAATTTTTTTAAAATAGTTTTATTTGAAAATTAATTTTTAAACATACAAATCAATCTTTAAAACATTGAATGTTTATGATAGTAGGAAATTTGTGTACATGCCATACATGTTAAAACAGATATTCCTTTCACTTTTTCGATAAAATAAAAATAGAAATTGTTTAGAAAAAAACATGAATATTCCTTTAATTTTTCTAAAAAAGTAAAACATTGCTAAAAATGTATTTAATAAATAATTTTGAATAATTCTGATTTTTTTTCGATTTTTTTAGAAAACATGGTTTTGGAATAAGAAGGATATTCGATCAAAGAGAGAAATGAAGTCATATTTTGTAACACCCCAAGCTTCCATGATACGCCTCTCTTTCAATAATGCAATAGCTTGCATTGTACGCAAGTTCGTGTTCTAAAACACCGCGACTAATCAAAGTAGCCGTTATGAATAGTAATAACCACTTTTTAAAATTATAGAGATTTTATATTTCAAAATGGACTTCAATTTTGTATTCATAGTATCGAAATTAGCCTATGTTGAATTTTTGGTATTTTTCTGAGAACTTCTAATTTTTTATGAATAGTGAAAATTACTTAAAAACAACTTTTTTAATCAAAATAATTTATAGTGATAAATTATAATATTTAGTGGTTTTAAAGTATAATTAGAATATATTTTTACCATTCTATCCAATGGTGGTCATTAGAATTAATTTAACATTGAAATTGGACATAAACAATTGCCAATCTTTTGATATAAATTGTTTCTTAAAAACACGCTATTTGTCGTAACAGCGGGAATTAATTATAAAATTAATTAATGCAACTTATATGTTTGGAATTTTGTAAAATAGACATCATTTTTGAATTCGGAATATCAATTATAGCTTAGGGTGAAATTTTGGCCTTGTTCTGAAAAACTTCAATTTTTGATGAATAGTGAAACCACTAAGTGGTAGTTAAATAACTGATTTTTTGTTTAAATGAAATATTACCACTTCTGTGATTTGATTTTCAAAAATACGACATACATGGTTGTCATTAAGAAGTAAAATGTGGTTCAATGAGATTAAAATAATTTTTTTGGTGAATAGTAACTTTTAAGTTCTTAATCGCGATTAGAGGTAATTAGTGTAGTTTAAGGTACAAATAATGTTTTAATAATATGAGATGAGCATGAAACTTGTCCTACTCCTATTGGATGAGTCATGGCCGACCAAGACAACCCATGGGTCAACTTGGGGACCCCATGGAGCCACTTTAGTTGGAAAATGACATTAATATATATTTATTTCATGTTAAAATTAAATTGATACAAACATGAGTTGTTTTACTAAAACAATTTTTAATTAGGGTTATAAAAGTCCAAATTTTGACTATAAATATTAATTAGAAAGATAAAAAGATTTCCTACATCGTAGTATTTTTTTTATAATTTTTAGACATTAAATAAATTAAATTATTTATGACATCATTATGATGCAGCGATGACCTCATTATTTAACGATTTAAATAAAATGAGAAGATAATCCAAACTCCAAGTCTTACACTTGTCCAAAGACTATTGGATGAGGATATTTCGAACCCTTATCACCTTATCCACGAATTATATAAGTGTGGGACCTTTAGAATCCGAAAAGAGTTGTATAATAATGTAACATTTCAATCTTTCCAAAAGAGCCCCTCCTCTCCACTTATAAAAGGCCCCCACCTCTCCCACCTTATTCACACCTTCAAGCCATTTGGCTCGGACAAACTCTGCCCAAATACTCTCCCAACTTCCCCCTATTACTCCTAGAAGCCTCACTTTGGGCAGAACTCTTCTCAAGGAAGCCTTTGGCTCAAATCAAAAAGAGTTACCCGATTTTGAGGTAATGTCTTCTCTAATGTTGTTTTGTTTTGTTTTTCTTCTCCAACCCCCTAAACTCTTTTTATTAATTTCTTTTGTAACAACACCAGTATCCTCAATATACTAGGATGTTGTTATAATAAGTATTAGAGCTACACTTACACACACCTACATCTAATGGTTAAAGAACATACGGTTTCTGTGGATGGCGAATTTCTGCCTCACGAAACGATGATTGTTCAACACTCATATAACACCTTCAAAGGTGGCCATTAAGATGTCACTATATTTATATATGATATATAATATGTTTATGTTTTACTTATTCTTATGTATTTCTCATTTATGGCATAATTTATGATTTCCATTATGGGTAAAACGCGATAATTTCATTTTAGGAAGTGCGGACTACTGCCCCCTCAAAGTGATTTGAATCGTTAATGCCATATGTGGGATGTATAAAGGATGGAGTAAATGGTATTATACACTATATTATGCTGGAATTATATTATACATTTATATCATTATGATTTCATCCCATTAAATACGAAATAGAAATGAAAGTAGCGTTCATGCGTATGTACGGCTTACCGTCTCCATGAACGGTGCATTTCATTTCTTACCTCTAAATTTTACGTAATATTATAAATGAATGTATATACTGGATATATATGATATATATGACATCTAAATCATGAATATAATTCTGGATATAATGGATATTCTACCACATAAACAACTTGTAATTATAAGAAGTTTTTTGTTGACTCAAGTACCAAAGATCGACAAAACGACCGTTATTAACTTAAATAATTACATAATGTTAATAACATGGTAATAAGTGATATAAATGGAATAATGAACATGAAAAAGGTTCTTAAGTAAATATAAATTAACTCTAGTTTATTATTCAGGAGGTTAAAGAACGGTTGAGTCAGGACAAGACGCAAGGTAAGGGTTTACTTCACAACCTCTTCATTATCCAAGGTTGTTTATACATAATTATCTACTGGGACCTCGTTATCATCCACATCCATGTTTCTTCAAAATGTATTTCAAAACATTTTTATTATTTACAAGAATATGGGTTAAAGTAATTTATACCCTTTTTGACTTTTTATAAGAGGAATCTTTCCGCCGTTATAAAATCTTCAAAGCTTTCCTTACAAGCTTATAAGAATATTTTCAAGAAAATGTTTTGTTTTATATGGCTCTTAAATGATTTCAAAAATAGATATTTCTCTAAAAAGTGTTTTTATTTCATCTATTTCAACATCCTTTGATGGATTTTACGCTTATTTGAAGTTTATTTATTATAATACAAAACTTCTATATTGTATTGAAGGTTTTGTGATATGTTTGACTGTGGATGTGCTATTTTATACCATTTATAGTTTATGGTGAAATTATTGACATTTTGTATGCTAGTTTTAATACGAATGTTTATGTTATGTTTAAACCTTTTCATATGGGAATGCATTGGACTTAATATGTGACGGGTGAAGCCCGCTATAGCTCCTCGATGCATCGGTAGGTCTCATGAGACAAACTAGTGTCTTGGCACAAGGCCTTGACAAAATCTTATTTGGGGTCTTGGCACGAGGCCTTGGCTACGTGGTTATGATAGTCTGGCATTATGCATTCCAACATTATGAAAGTGGTTAGTGATTTTGCATGTGATTATTCGATTAGTAGAATATCCATGTGAATGAGTATATGGAATTATTTCATTTTACTTTTGCCATATTATGTTGATGTTCAAGTTTAAAAGGCTTTTGTTTTAGTTATACATTGCCTTAAATGATTATGTTTTCTTATAAAAGCTTCTGCAATATTGTTATCCTTACTGAGCATCTGAGCTCACCCCTTTCAATGTTTTAATATTTTCCAGGATGTGAAGAAGTGTATTATGACTGACTTGCAAGAATAGTCAGTGAGGATATGAGTGTGGACTATGAAGACCATGTTATTGTAGTTTGTTTAATTTTTGATGTAATGAAATAATTATGAATGTATCTAGTGTTTCCAAGGCTACTAAACTAATCGGTCTTTCGAGACATGATCTTTTGTGATCATGCCAATGTTACGAAGTAATGCACCGACTCTGGGTAGCTGGGGTCGGGGCGTTACAGTTGGTATCAGAGGCAGTTTAGTACGAACCTTGGAAGCTAGATTTAGATAAACTCTGATTAGAGCACATAGCCCGAAGATAGACTTTGAGGATTAGTATAGAAGAACTTCCTAGAATTTTGGTATTGTAGAGTTGTTGTGAGTTTTCCGAGAAATACATCCCTATCTGGATACGAGCAGGTAGAGGCGGCTCTGGCACAGATGTACCTAGGGGTAAAACCCGAAAACACCGCTTTGATCTAGACTAGAACGGGAACTGGTGCACGACAACGGGCCTTGCTGCACTCTTGGTTACGACACTCCCGGAGGATACGCTTTGGATAATTCTCGTTTTCTTTATAAACCACTATGAAGGGTTATGAGTATATACTTCCTCAAAGAAAATTTTTTTATGGATTATATCCATAAATAGTTCAATTTATGTTAAGTATCTTACAAGTATGGAATTATGTATTTGGATTTATAAACTAATATAGTTTATGCCATTGTTTAGAAATGGCGCCTAGTGGAAGGAATGGAAACCGTATCAATGCACGCACTCAGTGTAGGGATTTCCCTCCTGCTCAAGATAATTATTGTGGATCTGGAGATACAACTGGTGCTGATCAACTTATTACCATACTGGGACAACTCACTCAGGTTTTGAATAATAACCTTACTCGTATGGAGCACCCTGATCCGCAACGTGGAGGATCAATGCTAGATCGTTTCACGAGACAACAACCACCAACCTTCAATGGGAGTACAAATCCTATAGTAGCTGAGAAATGGATAAATTCCTTAGAGAAAATATTCCATGCCTTGGGGAGTAGTGAAAGGGAGAAGGTTTTCATGGCAGTTTACCGCCTCAGTGGAGATGTCGATCAGTGGTGGTCGCTGATTCAAAACACAAAGGAAGATGATGACGTATCAAATATGGAATGGAGGGAGTTCAAAGAGCTTTTCTTAGAAAAATACTTTCCTCGTGACCATCGAGCAGATATGGAAAGGCAATTTCTGAGTCTGAGGCAGAAGGAGGATGAGAATGTCCCAAAGTATGAGGCTAACTTTACAAGGTTAGCGAGGCATGATGTCGATTATATACGTAACCCAAGGAGTAAGATTGATCGTTACTTTGATGGGTTAAAACCATTTCTCCGTCGAGATTTAGTATCAAAATCCTTCTCATCATACGAAGATATTGTCTCGTGTGCTATCAAGACAGAAAAGGAATTCTCTAAGTCTTATGACAACAAAGTAAAGAAAGAGAAGAAGAGAACGGTGGAACAAGAGACAGATAAAGGGAAAACGGGAAAGAAGGATTTTCCATTATGTGATAATTGCGGGAAGAATCACCCTGGTACTTGCCTAAAAGGAATGGGAGTTTGTTATAAATGTGGAGAATAATGTGATATATATATAAGGATCAAGGACAATCTTATGCTGTTACTACAGTTGAAGCAGAATAACTAATGTATTGGTGCTTTGGACTCATGGATTATATTCTGGTTATTAGAATAATGTGATATATATATAAGGATTGTACTGCAGTACTTATTGATTTCAGTAAGGTTTTAATATGATGAAGGTAATTATATTTTTAGTATGTGAAAATAAGAGAAACTTTACTTTGTTTGGGGAATCTGATAAATTTATTTTGGAATTAAGAGACCTTTTAGAGAAAGTCTGTATGGAGGTATTTTGGATAACTATTAAGGTTGGAATGGATTAAGTTGAACCATGGATAGTATTGTTTAAGGTTAAAGCATTTATGAAGATTATTTTTGGAATATTATGATACTATAGTTTTAGGAAAAGGACAACCTACAGGGTGGTGCATAACCCATCGCGTCGGACAAAGCTGCAGGAATCGAACCCACAATCATAGTGCGACATGCCTTTATTTCCTACCACTAGCCTACAGGAAGTCCCTGGTTATTACAAAATAATTTTACTAATATAAATTGTATGTGTTAACATTTGGAGCCTTATACAATTAGGATAAGTATAATATTTTTGAGTTCTATTATCTTTTTGAGTGAAAGATGAGTTGAAGGTTGAAACTCTAATTGTCAAGCATAAATATATATATACCTATCTCTTATTCAATGAATAAATTAATTCTTAAACTTTAGTAAAGGGATATTAAAACAAAAAAAATTTGTTATCCTAATACCTTATGTCTTGTTGAATTGATGATATTTTAAATCAACATATATTGAAGGCTTTGAGGCCCTAAATTTGACAGTTGATTGTGATTGATGACCTCAATCACTCCCTACAAATATTTACGTTTTCCCTCCAATTATATGTCTCTAATTTCCACCAATGTTCTCCTTATCGAGATCATAATTTGGTGGTGACTTTCTTATTTCCATTTCCCTCTTATTAAGGCTAAATTTTATTAACCTTATTTCCGATGTGGGTTTTCCACAAAGGTATTTTCTATTTTCAACCTTTTATTTTCAAAGAAAAATATCAAATTGCGAGGACGCAATTTATTGAATGAGGGGAGAATGTAACACCCCAAGCTTCCATGATACGCCTCTCTTTCTATAATGCAATAGCTTGCATTGTACGCAAGTTCGAGTTCTAAAACACCGCGACTAATCAAAGTAGCCGTTATGAATAGTAATAACCACTTTTTAAAATTATAGAGATTTTATATTTCAAAATGGACTTCAATTTTGTATTCATAGTATCGAAATTAGCCTATGTTGAATTTTTGGTATTTTTCTGAGAACTTCTAATTTTTTATGAATAGTGAAAATTACTTAAAAACAACTTTTTTAATCAAAATAATTTATAGTGATAAATTATACTATTTAGTGGTTTTAAAGTATAATTAGAATATATTTTTACCATTCTATCCAATGGTGGTCATTATAAATAATTTAACATTGAAATTGGACATAAACAATTGCCAATCTTTTGATATAAATTGTTTCTTAAAAACACGCTATTTGTCGTAACAGTGGGAATTAATTATAAAATTAATTAATGCAACTTATATGTTTGGAATTTTGTAAAATTGACATCATTTTTGAATTCGGAATATCAATTATATCTTAGGATGAAATTTTGGCCTTGTTCTGAAAAACTTCAATTTTTGATGAATAGTGAAACCACTAAGTGGTAGTTAAATAACTGATTTTTCGTTTAAATGAAATATTACCACTTCTGTGATTTGATTTTCAAAAATCCGACATACATGGTTGTCATTAAGAAGTAAAATGTGGTTCAATGAGATTAAAATAATTTTTTTGGTGAATAGTAACTTTTAAGTTCTTAATCGCGATTAGAGGTAATTAGTGTAGTTTAAGGTACAAATAATGTTTTAATAATATGAGATGAGCATGACACTTGTCCTACTCCTATTGGATGAGTCATGGCCGACCAAGACAACCCATGGGTCAACTTGGGGACCCCATGGAGCCACTTTAGTTGGAAAATGACATTAATATATATTTATTTCATGTTAAAATTAAATTGATACAAACATGAGTTGTTTTACTAAAACAATTTTTAAGTGGGGTTAAAGAAGTCCAAATTTTGACTATAAATATTCATTAGAAAGATAAAAAGATTTTATACATCATAGTATTTGTTTTATAATTTTTAGACATTAAATAAATTAAATTATTTATGACATCATTATGATGCAGCGATGACCTCATTATTTAACGATTTAAATAAAATGAGAAGATAATCCAAAATCCAAGTCTTACACTTGTCCAAAGCTTATTGGATGAGGATATTTCGAACCCGTATCACCTTAGCCACGAATTATATAAGTGTGGGACCTTTAGAATGCGAAAAGAATTGTATAATAATGTAACATTTCAATATTTCCAAAAGAGCCCCTCCTCTCCACTTATAAAAGGCCCCCACCTCTCCCACCTTATTCACACCTTCAAGCCATTTGGCTCGGCCAACCTCTGCCCAAATACTCTCCCAACTTCCCCCTATTACTCCTAGAAGCCTCAATTTGGGCAGAACTCTTCTCAAGGAAGCCTTTGGCTCAAATCAAAAAGAGTTACCCGATTTTGAGGTAATGTCTTCTCTAATGTTGTTTTGTTTTGTTTTTCTTCTCCAACCCCCTAAACTCTTTTTATTCATTTCTTTTGTAACAACACCAGTATACTCAATATACTAGGATGTTGTTATAATAAGTATTATAGATACACTTATACACACCTACATCTAATGGTTAAAGAACATACAGTTTCTGTGGATGGCGAATTTCTGCCTCACGAAACGATGATTGTTCAACACTCATATAACACCTTCAAAGGTGGCCATTAAGATGTCACTATATTTATATATGATATATAATATGTTTATGTTTTACTTATGCTTCTGTATTTCTCATTTATGGCATACTTTATGATTTCCATTATGGGTAAAACGCGATAATTTCATTTTAGGAAGTGCGGACTACCGCCCCCTCAAAGTGATTTGAATCGTTAATGCCATATGTGGGATATATAAAGGATGTAGTAAATGGTATTATACACTATATTATACTGGAATTATATTATACATTTATATCATTATGATTTCATTCCATTAAATACGAAATAGAAATGAAAGTAGCGTTCATGCGTACGTACGGCTTACCGTCTCCATGAACGGTGCATTTCATTTCTTACCTCTAAATGTTACGTAATATTATAAATGAATGTATATACTGGATATATATGATATATATGACATCTAAATAATGAATATAATTCTGGATATAATGGATATTCTACCACATAAACAACTTGTAATTATAAGAAGTTTTTTGTTGACTCAAGTACCAAAGATCGACAAAACGACCGTTATTAACTTAAATAATTACATAATGTTCATAACATGGTAATAAGTGATATAAATGGAATAATGAACATGAAAAAGGTTCTTAAGTAAATATAAATTAACTCTAGTTTATTATTCAGGAGGTTAAAGAATGGTCGAGTCAGGACAAGACGCAAGGTAAGGGTTTACTTCACAACCTCTTCATTATCCAAGGTTGTTTATACATAATTATCTACTGGGACCTCGTTATCATCCACATCCATGTTTCTTCAAAATGTATTTTAAAACATTTTTATTATTTACATGAATATGGGTTAAAGTCATTTATACCCTTTTTGACTTTTTATAAGAGGAATCTTTCCGCCGTTATAAAATCTTCAAAGCTTTCCTTACAAGCTTATAAGAATATTTTCAAGAAAATGTTTTGTTTTATATGGCTCTTAAATGATTTCAAAAATAGATATTTCTCTAAAAAGTGTTTTGATTTCATCTATTTCAACATCCTTTGATGGATTTTACGCTTATTTGAAGTTTATTTATTATAATACAAAACTTCTATATTGTATTGAAGGTTTTGTGATATGTTTGACTGTGGATGTACTATTTTATACCATTCATAGTTTATGGTGAAATTATTGACATTTTTTATGCTAGTTTTAATACGAATGTTTATGTTATGTTTAAACCTTTTCATATGGGAATGCATTGGACTTAATATGTGACGGGTGGAGCCCGCTATAGCTCCTCGATGCATCGGTAGGTCTCATGAGACAAACTAGTGTCTTGGCACAAGGCCTTGACAAAATCTTATTTGTGGTCTTGGCACGAGGCCTTGGCTACGTGGTTATGATAGTCTGGCATTATGCATTCCAACATTATGAAAGTGGTTAGTGATTTTTCATGTGATTATTCGATTAGTAGAATATCCATGTGAATGAGTATATGACATTATTTCATTTTACTTTTTCCATATTATGTTGATGTTCAAGTTTAAAAGGCTTTTGTTTTAGTTATACATTGCCTTAAATTATTATGTTTTCTTATAAAAGCTTCCGCAATATTGTTATCCTTACTGAGCATCTGAGCTCACCCCTTTCAATGTTTTAATATTTTCCAGGATGTGAAGAAGTGTATTATGACTGACTTGCAAGAATAGTCAGTGAGGATATGAGTGTGGACTATTAAGACCATGTTATTGTAGTTTGTTTAATTTTTGATGTAATGAAAGAATTATGAATGTATCTAGTGTTTCCAAGGCTACTAAACTAATCGGTCTTTCGAGACTTGATCTTTTGTGATCATGCCAATGTTACGAAGTAATGCACCGACTCTGGGTAGCTGGGGTCGGGGCGTTACATATTTTATTAAAAAAACTTATCAATAATTTCAAGCACTGAAGAATATACAAAATTGTGTTATTAACTGAAAACATCATGAATAACTTAACGATAAAAAAATTGAAGGGTTAATAATACAATGATCAAATAATTTCATTCAAAGGAAATTAAAGTATAAAAAGTACCGATTATAATGAAATTGTGAAATAAACCCAAAAAAGATCATAAAATAGAAGTAAAAATTAATAAATTAATCAATTGTGAGTATCAAATGTAAATAAAAATAAAACAAGTTGAAATAAAACATAATACAGTAACACATATTTACACACATAATCTTATAAAATCAAATACAATGATGAATTAATATACTGTAGTGAAAAGAAATTGAGTTATGAAATTATTTACCACATGGTAATTTTCAAGTCAAATACCATTAAATGAAATAATTAAAATTAAAACTTTAAAATAAATGAATTATTAATTATTCATGATATTATATTATAAATGGGAATTATATAAACCATATAGAATAAACTAGGTGCATAAAATTACAATATGCCTCTATGAATAGAAATTGAGGTGAAACCCCTTACCTCATGTTTTTGTTTGGATGAACATGATTTAACATCTTTTATAATTATTTTAAGAATGTTATTAATTTATAATAGAACCATATTAATATTTATAATATCATATATGACCCTATTATAACATTTTACTACCCGATTGTTAATAGTATTTCATTATTTTCATTATTTTATGTGTTAACTGGATTGTTTTCTCATTCTTGTATTGTCTTTAAAGTTTATATTATTTATAATAATATATATTTCCATCATATATAGAGTTATATTAATATTATAAATTTAATTATTCTTTATTAGATACTTATTTTTAATCATTATTAAAATTTAATATGGATAATGGATCACATCACTTCATGGGGACGGTAGGCTGAATGTACGCACAAGCAAAATTATCATTTCCTTAACGAGTGAATGGGTAAGGAAATATGTGATAAATGAATTTTAAATAATTAATATTATTTCATATATATCACATATACTCATTAAATTTATCCTTATTACATTCCATGTAAAACAAAAATGATAAACGAATCACATTGCTTCGCGAGGTGGTAGTCTTCCATACACATGAGAGACACTGTCATAATTTAAATGGAATAGAACATAAAAATGTATATGTGATATTAGAATTAAATAAGTATAATAATATGATAAATATAATATACATGTGTTAAATCTATCATTATATTCATCCTTGAAAGGTGGTGATGGAAAATGAATTACATCAATTTGCGAGGCAGTAGTCCGCTATACACACAATCGATAGTTTCATTTCCAATTTGATGGTAGAGGATATGGATATAGGTTATTAAAATAAAATAATAAAATATAATTATATGATATATAGTGTAGTAATTATTTTATTATTATTAATTATTATTAATTATTATTTTAGGGATTTTTTGAAGAAATAAAATGAAAATGCTCATTTAATAATGTTACCTCTTCTTTAGGGAATTTCTTTTGGTTTTCACCAAATGCCTTAATTTTAAGGATTTATGATCAAAATAAGGGATATATGATGCTTTTAGGGGATTAAGGAAGTTATTTTGGTTGTTATTGGCCTAAAAAATGCTTTTTTAAGTGTGGATAGGGGAGGAGAGGGGGTGAAGTTTTATATATGGGGGAGTGGAAAAACATAGAATTTTTAAAAACAATAAATTACACCCACGTTTTTATCATGAAAAAATCCTAAAAATGGGTCATTATCAACCCTAATAGGTGTTAAAATAAAAATAAGTCCATACAATGGGTTTTGGAAAAGTATTTTCATCATTTTAACCCTTATCTTCTTAATTTAACTTCTAATAAATTAGTTTTTTACCTTAACCACGATAATTAATTTTTACTTCTTTTAATATTCATAATTTTTAAAAATTAAGATAAACTTATTATATAAAAAAATATTATGATTAAAAATATTAAATTCATTTTTTAAAATTTAATTCACATAAGTTTCATAATCTAATCTAAAATTATACCCGTAGAAGGGAGGAAATAACATGTTTTCAAAGAGAAACTTTTCATAAGTATAGAAGGTTCTAATATCAAAATTAAACATGAAATTTCTTAAAATGAAATATATTAGTTATATTTTAATGTAATTTAACTAATTTTACTTTAAAACCTATTTATAATTTAATTTAACCTTGTGAATTATTTAAATGAAAATGTAGTTTATAATAAAAATCGATATTTTTCACTATTCATCAAAAAATAAAACATTGTATAAAAATATAAAAATTCACCCTATGATAATTATGATATGATGATTTCAAAAATTAAATTAATTTTATCAAATAAAATTTCTAAATGTGATACAACATAATTTTAAATTATGTGTGCAAAGCATAGCTAAACCATGTTTTAGAAAAATACAGTTTTGCAGAAAATATTTCTTTTGATTTCAAATGATTATTATTTTATTTGTAATAAATAGATAACCAATTATTTTTTACATGTGTAAACGATATAATTTTTATAATATATTTAGTAATATTAATACCCACCAATTCAATGGATAAGTTATAACGATATACTATATTATGATTCATTTAGACTTGGGGAGGCGTGTTCTGCTACCTATCAAAGTGATCAAATTAAAAGAAATATATTTCATGGGTTTTTTAAGATAATTGTTTCTTGTTGTGTATGATATAAAATAAAATGTTTTTATTTTATAATCTCAGGGTGTTACATTCTCCCCACCTTTAATAAATTTTTTAATCTCAATTTAAACATGATCTTGGTAATCAAGGGCTTGACATTTGAAAATATCATTGTTGAAAAACCCATATCGTAAACGGGTTAAAAAAACTTCTTCTTGATAAGAGATAAATAGAAATTTGAAATTCACCTGGAATAAAACATAAATAGGTTTCTATCTAGGAAAAAATTGGTGGAAAGTGGATACATGGACATGGAAGAAAAGATTAAATAATTATAGAGAGTGATAGAGGTCATTGATCAGAAGAAAGTGAATGATCGATGGAAAGTTAAGGACCTAATAACCCTAAATATGTAATGATTTAAAATAAAATTTGATATAAAGCATATCTAGGTAAAAGGATTAAATGTTTGTTTCAAGATCCTTTTCCTAACATTAATGAATCATTTTACTGCCTTAGAATATACAAAAATATACTTACTTGATACTTTTATATTTCATAAGAACAATTGAATCCTTTGGTTGCGATTCAATAAATTTACAACTCATCACTTACTCCAAAAGGTGAATATCTAAAAATTGATTTTTTATACCTAGAGAATTAAAATTAAATTTTAATGGATTGTAATATCTATAAAATAATGACAAGTCTTTGCATATGTCTCTAAATATTTTACAAAACCAATATGGTTAGTATAAGTTATCCAATATAATATATTAATATGTAAACCTAAACAGTAAAACCACTAGTTTATCATTAATATTTCTTCATTAAACTGTTTAACTAAAACAATGACATATTAACTAGGATATCATGTCGGCTAGTGGTATGCACTAAACCCATATCATACTATGGTTGTGGGTTTATGCCTTATGAGCTTTCCATATGCGATGAGTTTTCCTTCTTCCAAAACTATATTAATATAATTCCTATAACATTCCCAAATTATGATAACCCATAATTACTAAAACATTAAGGATAAGTTAAACCTTAAATGTTTTCAATACCTTTAATCTTAAGTCCAAAAAATGTTAATGTATTCTTCCTTAAATAAATCTTTTATAAACTAAAACAATGTGTGGTATTACTATAAATGTTTTGAAAAAATATCATTTATCATGTAATATTTCTACCAATTTTTTTTCTTCAAAAGGGGTGTTTAAGTCTTTGAAATTATGATCAACCTTAAAATCATAAGCCCATGATGGTATCAATAACTTCTAAGTTAATAAAGACATATATTCTTCTAAAATTTAACACGATCCTTATATTTTTAATGATTCTTATAACCAAAATAACCTTAGTAAAAATTATTTCAAAATTTAAATCTTGAATGCCAATAAATAAATACTTCAAAATTTTTATTTGAATACAATTTATTCCTTGGTCAAGGGGTAAATCATTAAAAGAGGGTATTGAATCAGATAATTCCAAGTATGATAAAATTTAATAAAAAGTACTTTAAATGATTCCCTAGGATGAAATTATTTTTCTTGCATCATAATCATAATTTTTCCTTAACAATTAATTTCATTATGACCTTATTTTACACACATAATTTTTTTTTGTTCCTTTGAAGAAATTTCATGGGTGTCAATTTCAATATTTCTCACATGATGGAAATATATCCTTCTTACCTATATGGTATCCACCACTCGAGTTATTAAAACATCCATCCTGATCTTATTTGGTCAGTCCGAGAGTTGGTTAAGGTATAAGCTCTTAATTATATTATAAGATAATTGATTAGGCGTAATCATGATATATTTCAATCTCTTCATAATCCCATTTTGCTGCTAATATGCACCAAATTTTCCTTCATGTTCAATGTTAACATGATTCCTTTGGGTTCTATCCATTGACTAAAACCAAAAAGTATAGCATGAGCAACAACAATCCTAGTGGGAAAACCATATAACCATTTATATGATATTTAAATCATGAAACCTCTTTTAAAATCTAAGAAACCATAGGTTTATCCTAATCTATTCATTTTAATTCTATATTCAAATAATTCATAATGGTTTGTAAAGAAAATGTCAATTATCCTAAGAATATATCCTGGGAGTATCAAACTAGGTGCACAGTAAGGCACGTTGACATACACTATGTGATGATCAGGCCAAGAAAAAGTTTCTATTTTCATAGTTATTTCTCCTAGGTACATCTATTCTAAAACCATGTACACTTTTAGTATCTAAATGGGGATATATTTCTAGGAAAAACCACATAATCTTTACCTTATCAAAACCTTAGGATGTTCTACTATAGTTATCCTCAATGTCTATCATAGGGTTATATTCCCTAATATATATTTTTCTAAATCTAGTTCTTACAATTTGTACTAAACTTACTTTGATACAAACTATAAGGACCCTATCTCAAGTAAACTGAAGTTATTCTATTACTTTATTACATTGTCATAAGATACAAGGAATCACATCTTTAAGGATTGAATAGTTTAGTAGTCTTGGTAAACTAAATAAATAAATGATTCCCATATTACATTTGAAAAAAAAATTAAAAAATATATATTTTTTGATAATAACATTATTCCCTCAAGTATATACTTTTATATGAATTATAGTACACTTCATGGATTCCTAGGAAAGAAAACAAAATAAGGGTTAGATCAAATTCTCAATAAGGGTTAAGTACAATGGAAGCTATCATAAAATGACAAGAATAATCAACATGAAATGATAAATAACAAAACACACAAGATATTTAAATTAATTTACTATCATAATCAACAAGGAAAAGTAAATAACTGAAAAAAATTCCATTTAATCAATATCAGGACTATCATAATTATAAAAGGCATAATCAATATAACAAGGTAAATAATAGAAAACACAGTCCATTTAATCAATAAATTGAGAATAAAATGAATCCAAAGATAATATCAATATAAAAATATCATGGATAATAATTATTTAATTATAAATAAAGGAAATTATTAATTATTAGACGTCATGATCTCAAGAATCATGAATAACTCTACCCTCAAGACATTGCTGAAGACAGTTTAAAACTGATGGGTAGGTATACACCAAACACTCATTTAACCAAGGATAGATAACTCATTCATCTCTTGATACAAATGATGAATTAAGGGGATATCTATAATCAATTCCCACCTATATCTGTATGTCCAAAAAATTTATTATATTTCAAATGATCCATTTAATTCATGAAAAATATTCCTTATCATTAAGTATCCATATTGATGAAAGAATACATATTATCAATATTTCACCTATCAATCAAATAACATTGAGGGTAAAACACCATATGTATAAATGATACATGGTTTATGTAATAAGAATATACATGATTAATAATATGGTTTTTTGGGGAAATTTAATTTCCAATGATCATAAGAAAGTGAATAATTCAAGGGAATGTTAATGACTATTACCCAAATGACCCAAATGTCTTCATTTTTTATTGATTTTTGATAACCCCCCTATCAAGGGATGAGGGGGAATCCTTACAAGGCCTGTAGGATTAGTGATTACATGGCCAATAGGATTAAGAAACATTACATGACCGAAAGGTCTTAGGGAATTCAACCAAACTATAACTACAAGGAAATGCCCCTCCCCAGCATCTACATCGTGATGGTAGCTCTACACCTTTTCATGGTCATCTACCTAAGCGTCTCGTGCAAGCATAGGCTCGTCCCAATGATGTATCCATACCCTCTCATTCTTCCAAATCCATTGGTTCTGCTCTGGTGAGTGCCCCTGCTCTGAATCCTCCTATGATAATGCTCTTTTTGTAGAGTCTGTCAGGGGAAACTGTATGTGGCTTGAAGGCCTTGAGGTGGCCCGAAGGCCTTAAAGGTGGATCGAAATCCCTACGGACCTGAAGGCCTAGGTGGCCCGAAGGCCTTAAGGACTCCAAGCACAAACCAATGCCCCAATGTGAATAGTTATGACTGCTACAATACTGAACAATACCTACCACGGTACTTGCTACAGTACCCGCATAGCATACAGTACTACTACAGTGCCTTCTACAGTATGAATGTAGTACCAAAAAATATTCCTCCATTTGGTTTTAAACCTGGGTCTCATGGATGCAATTAAGGATACCTCACCAACTGGGCTGAGGCTCATGTGCGGAATGTTAATGACTACAAATAATGAATCCACGAAATAAATGTCAATACTATCCTTAGTTAAAATAATCATAACGAATCCAAAGGAAAAATAAGGATGTTATAAATACAATATATTCCTAATGGCGTATATTTAAAATAAAGGTTTGTTTTCATTTATGAATAGAAATGCCATAAAAATTTATTTAAAAATATTTCTTGAGGAAAATATCCTTTTCATTTGGAAAATTACCTTTTAAAAATAAAATTTCAAAAGAAAATATATATTTTTTTATTTGAAAATAACCTTTGAAGCTTATAAATGGATTTTTAAAACATTGATTGGTAATAATGGCCAGAAATTATGTATATGCTGCAAATATTAAAAAAAAAATTTCTTTAAGTTTTTCGGTAAAATCCAAATGGAAATTATTTAAAATAGATTTGAAGATTAATTTAAAATAATTTTTTAAAAATTAAAACATGGTTAAATATTTATTTAATAAATAATTTTGAATAGTGTTAAAAACATTTTTGAATTTTGTTTTTGAAAACATAGTTTCAGAAGAAGAAAGATTTTTGAATGAAGGGAGAAATGAAGTTGGATTTTATTAAAAAAAATTCTCAATCATTTTAAGTTCCAATGACTAGAAAAATAGTAATATTACTTGAAAACATCATGAATAACTAGATAAAATAAAATATAATGGTTTTATTAGTTAATTATCAAATAATCTCCTTTATCTTAAGTTCATGTATAAACAATCCTGATTAAAATGAGATTGTGAAAAAAACCCTTACAAAGATCATAATATTGAAGTGAGAATTAATAAATGAATAAATTATGTGAATAAAATGAAAATCCACAAAAAACATTTTTAAATAAAACATAATATAGTCTAAATTATTTAGACACATAATCTTAGAACATCAAAGACAATAAATAAGTAATATAACCTAATGAAAATAAATTACGTTGTGAAATTATTTTCTTAATGGTAATTTTCAAGTCAAATAACCTTAGATGAAATAAATCAAATTTAAACATAAAATACCATCAAGTATGAATTATTCATGATATTACATTGTAATGTCCTAACAGGGCTCACCCCTAAACTAGGGGCCGAACCGGTCGCCGCATTACCTCAAGCGCATCTCCCCGTACGCCAGAGGCTAATGACTAAAAATGAGGGTATATGGATAGTCATTGGGGAGACTATACCCTCATATCAGAGTTCAATAATAGACAATGGAAATAAATAGAAGAAATAATATAATAAATAATAAATAAGTGGAAGGTAGATTTCATAAATTTAGTACAAAACAAATGGCCAATGCCAATTATATAGCAGATACATGCCTGACATTCTAGTGATACAAAAATTGAAATAGTGAACAAAATAGCATGATTTACATTCCAATACAGAAATAAATAAAAATTGACTCAAAGCCTTGAGGGCAGTCTCCTCGAGCATCCTGAGCATCTGCTCGGTTCTCTGCTCCTATCTCCCAAGTAAACGCAAACAACATGATTTTTCAACCAAATGGAATCTACTCAGGTACCCCAGTGCAATGGCGGCCTGAGTAGGGTGTAATATCTAAATCTCAGTAGGCCAAGACCACAAGTGTCTACCCCAAATCCAGACATTTAATAAATAATTTAAACCATATGATGGCATGCATAAATAAAGTAAGCAGTACAATGTAACTATATACCCAAGTACCTGCTTCAGCCCTCAGCTCGTGTCTGAACCTGCATTATACATTTATCACGCATACTCAAAAATCATTACATAATCATTTTCATTTATAAAATTATTCAAATATCATTAAATTATGAATGTCTTGAGATTTGACCTATGCCCGAAATCCCCCGTAGAAGTCACTCACCAGAGATGTCTCTAAAGACCATCTATGTAATCAAAGTAAAGACCGAATCGAAGCTTGGTTTTGGATTGGATAAAGCGTCATAAGATATTCAATTTAATCTTTCATATACTATGTCTGAGACCATCCACTAAAATAGTGATTCGCTCTTGGGTATATCCACTAATAGTGATTCCCCCAATTCATTAATAAGTCTGAACCCTTTCTCATATTCAATTCATAAATCATTATGTCACAACAGTTTTCATTAACCATTAGTTCATTTTTTGTATGACCAATTTGACCCATAGTCCAATGTCAATTAATGGGAGTAGAACATCATGTCTAGCACCCTCGTGAGTATTTGGAGCATCAGCCCTTGTCTCACAACCCATGGGTATTTGGAGCATTAGTCCTTGTCCTATAAAAGAGCATTTTCATGCAAACTGGGTGTAAAACGTCATGTCTAGAACCCCGTGATTATTTGGAGTATCAGTCGCTATCTCACAACCTGTTTATCAATCATACATATATATATCTGTCATTGGTGTAGAAATCCATGTCTAATACCCCAAAACCATCCATTAATTAATTCATAAATTAATTAATCCAACTCATTAATTAATTCAACAACTAACTAACAACATAAATTGCCAATAAAATAAGTCAACAATTAAATAACTATTCAACATATCATTAGTTAGTAATTAATTAACAATTAATTATTCTTATCAATCCAACTAAATAATTAAATAAACATTTAATTATCCAAATTCCTTAAAAAGTCTGAACCCTTCCACTCAAACAATGATTCATCCAGGACTTTAACAATTTATATGCATGTCATAATGATCTAAAAACATGCTGAACAAGCCATGATATTTTGCAACCATCTCACATAGCACATCATTTTTTAAACAAATCCATCCAAGACATCATAATCCATGGAAAAATAATACACATCAAAAGGTACCCTTGGCCAACAGTCGTAACAAAAAATTAATTTAATACATTCAAATTAATTAATTCAACAATTAATTAATTAATTAATTATTATCTATTTAACCAATCATTAATTAATTAACCATTTACCATTTAACATGTAATAATTAATCCATCCATTAATTATTACCAATTTCCAATTTATATTCCGAACACGTCAAATTTTAAATATTCTCAATAATTAGTAGAAGACATAATTTTATTCCAACTCATGACTTGATAATTAATTCTACAATTAATTAACATATTACCCATTCTTCCCATCCAAATCATTTAACTTTTTAATCATATCACTTTAACCAAATAAGAAAAACATGTTTAAAATCAACACATGTTCAAGTCCTCATTTATCTCATGTGGGCGACATCATTTAATAACATCAAAAGTGTCATGCATCGATATATCATAATAAAGTAAACTCACATTCTCAATTTATTTAAAGTATCTATAATTCTTAAATAAAGTGTTAAGGATTTGAGACCCTACCTCCGGGTGGCACTATTTTTAATCTGAAGGGATTAAATATATTTGGAGGCAACCAGTCTACAACTGGTCCGCAATCGCACGTGCACACACCTTATATATATATATATATATATATATATATTTCTTACACACACACACACATATTCATGTATGTGCCCGACAATAATATAAATAAAATTCAAAATATTAAAACAGGTACTCAAAATTAAAGTAGTAAGGACCAACACACCTCTAACTAGGTACCAGGGACTCATATAAATTATCAAACCCTTAATTGAATGATGTGAAACAAAACCAAGGTTAAATAACCTTACCCAAAACATGACGAAAAAATTGAAACAAACTCATCTACCTAGAATTTGTCTGTAGATGCTAGAATACAGACCAAAGGGTCTAGAGGAGCCCCTTGCACATCCCTAGAACCGAAGAAACAAGGAAACCAAATAAAACCCGAACCTTAGGATTTTGGATAAGAAAACAGGGAGAGGGAGGAGCCAAATGGATAATTTGAATAAAAAAAATGTATATGGACTCACCTCACCGAGAAGGACAAGATTCAAGAAGACACCAAGAGGATTCAATCACACAAAGAGGTTCCAGCGAGGTGGTGTAGCGCCCCTCAAAGGAGGGTCCTGTTGTGTTTTTGCTGTTCCTCCCATATGGTGGTGCGCCACCCTCATGTTCTCTCTCCCAATTATCAATTACAGCCAAGATAAACTAATAGTCTTAATATAATAATAATAAGATTTATTATTCTCATTTAATATAATGTTACATCATTAACTAACCTTTAAATAAATGTTTCACAATTAATTCTAAAACCCCCCATTAATCATCCAATCAAATTAATAAAATAATAATTATAATATCCTTATTATTATTAAATATTTTTTTATATATAATAAAATAAAAATAAATCATTTTAAAAACTGGGTAAACCACAGCTAACCTGCACAATTTGACCAACCGTGCACAACCCGATATCCATATTTAAAATGATTTAATTAAATTAAACCCAACTTCACATTTATTCCTCATTTAATATTACCATTTAAAATTACCCTTCTTCGATAACACCATCCATCCAATGGCCTAAAGGCCTTCATTGTTTATTGAATTTTATAATCCACCTTTCAAGGGGTGAGGTGGAACCCTTACAAGGCCCGTAGGCGTAAGTATTACATGGCCCATAGGCCTTATAGGAATTCATTGCCTGTAGGCTTCAAACATTACATACAACCCAGACTAACTACTTGGAACTGCTCCTTCCCAACATATTCCTCATGAAATCAGCTCTCCACCTTTGCATTGCTATCCGGCTAGGCTATCCTGTGCATGCACAGGCTTGTCTTTATGGAAGGTTCCATACCCTCTCATTCTTGAAATCCATGTAGCTTCTGCTATGTTGAAAGCTCCTTTATCATCCTCCTATAGAGCTTGTTCCTTGAAGGTTTTCTGGTTTTCATCTGAACTTAAGGTGGCCCGAAGGCCTTGAGGTGGCCCGAAGGCCTTACTGGCCTGAAGGCTTGGGTGGATCGAAGGCTGTAAAGGACTCGGGGACCAAATCAGTCGCCCGAAGGCCCAATCGGGGGAAACTTCCTAGCTGCTACAGTTCCAAACAGTGCCTGCTATAGTTACCGCTACAGTACTACTATAGTACCTTCTACAGTACTAGAAATTGTGCCTCTACTTGGATTTTATCCCTAGATACCTAGATGCACTTAAGAGTCCTCACCAATCGGGCTGAGGCTCATGTTCCTTCTTCGATAACACCCAACTCCTCATTTACACATTATTTAATTAAATTCATTCACAAAATTTAGTTAAATAATTTCCACACTTCATGTTTTTTTAAATAAATTATCTCAAAAAAATTAATTAAATTTAAAAACTCCAACTCATAATTATTTAATTAATTATCTCAACACAAATTAATTAAATAAAATCCTCAGCATCATAACAATTAATTAAATTCTTATTGACCGTTAGTTTAATTAAATGAAACCCCCCAAAAAATCCATTATTATTATTCTTAATAATAATAACAACCACTCATAATATGATGAGATTCTACAAGGAGATAGGAGAAGACGGAGGAGGATGGACTTGGGTGGTGATCTTCGGTTTCATGGTCGTAGGTGTTTGCTGGTTTCTTCGGCTATTTAGTATTTTACATGTGGCGGTGGATAGTATGGCTTTGTTCGATCCAGAATGGAAAATGGCTTTCACCCCCACAAAGGGGGGCAAGGTGGGTTTCAACTTCTTTCCCAAAAAGACTATTTCTTTTACAGAAGTGCTCGCCAGGCCCCTAGATCCAAGTTCTGGTAAGTCTTCTCTAACACAAATGGGTGACGGATTCGTCTCGGTGAAGGCGGATTCGGAGGCGCTCAAGCAGTGACTGGACCTATGAAAATACTCACTACTGGGAAGAACATCATATGAAAAGGGAATGAAATCATGGTCCTATGCAGATTTGAAAAGTAGAATTTCTCATTGCTGGGGTTTCTCGGGATGGAGAATGATACCAATCAGGAAGGGGTTTTTTCAGATTATTTCTAAAAGGAATGTTGATCTTGACATGGCCTGGAGAATAGGGAACCTCAATCTCAGACCAGGTTTTCTTCGCCTCTCAGAATGGGATGCCAACTTCAATCCATTCAAGATGCGGCTATCAATGGCTCAGGTGTGGACAAGGATACATGTCTTGCTGTGGGTCTACTGGCACCCCAAAATCCTCAGCGATATTGCCTCAGGGTTGGGTACGCTGTTGAAAATAGATCAGCATTCCATTAATGGTGATTTGGGTTTGTATGCTAGGGTTCTCATCGAAATTGACATGGAGGAACCTCCTCCTGGTCGAATTTTTTTAGCATCGGGGGATCATCAGCTGGAAATCAACTATGAGTTTGAGAACCTTCTCAAATTTTGTGAACATTGTAAAATGGTTGGTCATCTTGTCAACAATTTTCGGGTTCTACAAAATTTTTTTAAGCCTGCCTCTAATCCGGTTGTATGGCGGGAGGTTCCTAGGGGAAAAGGAGCCACTTACTTGAAAAAAAAGCGGGACCTGGGAGATGATATGAAAAAGGAGAGTTCTTCCAGAATGAATGCGAACTCCGTTTCATGGGACGACATGGATGAGGATGATAATCATCACAATGAGTGACTTAGACATGAGGACAGCTCGGACAAACCTACATACCAACAAGAGGAGAAGGAGGATCTGAATTTCTCAAAGGAGATTCTCTCGGTTGAAATTTCACTCCAACTTGAGGGTTTCACCTTGGAATTGGTTGACAAGGATATCCAGGATAATTTGATACCGATTCAGGATGCTGTAGATCCTTTGTCCAATGGTATGTCGGAGGATTCAAACTTAACGCTGTGTTGAGAAATATATGCCCCATGATATCTAGATTAGAGGGACTGTTTTATTTTACAGGATGATATTAATAAAGGTGACACCACAAAAGGGATTGAAGCTACAGATCAATTCCTAACCAGTCCAGAGATGAAAGTTTTTGACTACTCAACTCAGCCCCTTAATGGAAGAAGGAGTAGCCTGGACATGAAACAACATACTATGAAGGTCCCTCAAGGCCTCAAAACTGGGGGCCCAGCTACCTCAACCAGATCTACTCGAAGTCTACAAATATTGGATGCCAAATGCAAGGGGGGGGGGGATAACCCCTAAATCATTACATAAATGAGGATACTTTTTTGGAACTGTCAGGGGCTGGCCAATCCTGACACCTTGTGTTCCATCTAGCTGATTGCAGGTAAGTATAAACCAGACATTGTAGGAATTTCTGAGCCTAAGACCGTCTCTACAAATCTTGATAAATCATTTTCCAAGGAAGGCTATTCTCTTCTGATCTATGGTAGTGTTGAAGGGGTACCAGATAGAATCTGGCTTTTTGTTCACAAATCAGTGGTCTGTCCAGATAATGTTACTGTGAATGAACAGATCCTCACATTCAACTTTTTGGAGTCAGGGAAAAAAAAATATATTTCTCGATTGTGTATGCTCATACCAACTACATTGACAGGAGACCGCTGTGGAATCACATCCGTGACCTAGCAAACAAAATTTCCAATCCATGGATTATTGCTGGGAACTTCAACTATATTCTACACATGGAAGAGAAGATTGTTCCTCTCACCAACATAACATCCTCGACTAAATTTTACGGGTTTATTGAGAGGTCCTGTCTTACCGAAGTCAACCTTGTTGGAGCCAAATTCACCTGGTATAGACGACATCTGACTGGAATGAGATCCAGTAGGATTGATAGGGCGTTTTTCAACAATGATTCACTTAATCATTGGAAGTCTATATCGTGTATCACCTTGTCTAAACAAAAATCATACCATCACCCTATCTTGGTGATCCTTACAAATATTAAAAGAGCTAACCCACTACCTTTCAGATTTAACAGTGCTTGGATCTCCCTCCCAGAATGCTTAGCTATAGTGAAGAATTCTTGGAACCAGATAATTGATGGAGCCAACCCTCTGATATGTCTTACGAAGCTCAAACTGGTGAAACTGAAACTGAAACAGTGGATAAAAGATAGATTTAGCTCAATGGATGCTGAAATCGATGGGATTGAATGCCTTTTGCATGATTTACAAGAGACCTCTACCAAAGAGAACTTTAGTGGAGACATGAGGCAGGAGGAGGATATTTCCTCCAGGCTAAGTATCCTGCTAAAACTTCAGGACAACATTAACAAAGACATATTTAAATCAAGATGGCTCGTAGATGGGAAAAAAACACTAAATTCTTTCATTACCTTTAGAGGGTCCGACGAGCCAACATGACTCTTGCTCTTCTCAGGGAGGGGGATCGGATTTTGGAAGGAAGGCGTGAACTCTCAGATCATATTGTCACATTATATAAGAATTTGTTCAATGGTCCACCAAAAACTGATTTAATAAGGGAAAACTTCATCCCTAACCTGGTCACTATGGAGGATAACACCCTTCTCACCACTATTCCAATGGAATTTAAAGTCAAAGAGGCAGTCTTTGGTCTCAGAAACGAAAGATCCCCAGGGCCAGACGGGTTCACCAACAAATTATTTCAGACATATTGGGAAATAATTCAGAACGACGTTTTCCATCTTGTTCAACACTTCTTCAAATATGGAACTTTCCCTTTGGGTTTCAATGCACAATTCATAACTCTCATCCTGAAGGTTGAGAATTCTAGCTAGATTGGCCAATTCAGGCCAGTTTCTCTTTTCAACACCATATACAAGGTAATCAATAAAATTTTATCAAACAGGATCGCTCGCATTTCTGAAAAAATTATATCCTCGAATCAATTTGGCTTCATTAAAGGTTGAAATATTCAGTATTGCTTGCTCACAACCTCGGAATGTGTCAACTTGCTAAGAAAAAAAATTAGAGGTGGACACATTTCCCTCAAATTGGACATCACCAAGGCTTTCAACACCATGGACTGGGGCTTTATAAGCACAATGCTAAATAATTTTGGTTTTAATGCTAAATTCATTCATTGGATCATGGTTCTCTTCAACTCAGCTTGAGTCTCCATCCTTATTAATGGATCCCCAGAGGGCTACTTTACTTGATCAAGGGGGGTATGGTAAGGAGACCCCCTCTCGGCCATTATCTTTGCTCTAGCTGAGGACTACCTGAGAAGACTTCTCTTGGACATGGTGAACAAGGGTGATCTTTCCATTATCAGAGCAGGAAGAGGTAACCTCACTCCCTCTCACCTTTTCTCTGCTGATGACATTTTCATTTTCACACATGGGGACAAAAGGAACATTAATAACATTAAAAAGGATTTACAACATTATGAGAGTGTTTCTGGACAGTCCATCAGCTGGAGAAAGTCATCTATTGTTTTGGTAAGGGATTCTCAGCCTCTAGGAAGGCGTGCCTCACATCTGACTTGGGAATAAAGGAGGGAGAATTTCCTTTCAATTATCTGGGTGTCCCAATGTTTTGGGGAAGGCCCAAACAGTCTCACTTCTCTAACAAAATGAATCAAATCAGAAAAACCCTCGCATCTTGGAAGGGGAAATCCCTCTCCATTGATGGACACATTTTCCTGGTAAATCACGTGGTTATTTCGAAGCTTGTTTACTCTTTCATGGTTTATACTTGGCCTACTTCCTTTATTAAAAGTCTTAACACGATGATGAAGAACTTTGTCTGGAGTGGAAATATCATGGAAAGAAAGAGTATTACTTCCCAATGGAAGAAATACTGCTTGCCACATTCTTTGGGAGGACTAGGTGTTAAGAATCTGAAAGCCTTCAACCAATCTTTGCAAGACAAGTTTGTATGGAAACTTCTCAATCACAAAAATTCTTCTCTTGAATTCTTGAGAAATAGATTTATGAGCAGGATTATAGATGAAAAAGCCAGTAATCTGGAATAATCCATTTGTCCTGGAATTAAGGTCACTTTCCTAAAAATTCTCAACCACTCTAAATGGATGGTGAGTAAAAACTCTTCCCTATGCTTTTGGCATGACAATTGGACTGGAGTGCCACTTATATCTCATATCAATCCAGAAGAATATCACATTGATCATACCATTACAATAAAGGAGCAGCTGGACAATATGGATATTATTCTAGAGGATGTCGTCAATATTGTCAACAACAATGATTTTATCAAGCACGATGACACGCAGATTTGGAAAGGGTCGGCAAATGGCGTTTTTGACTGTAAAACTTTATATCCGCATTTAATTGAGGCTGAAGAACATTGGATCGGTAGGTTGAACAAAAAATGGTTGTCACCTTCCCGGTTCACGCTTCTCTGGAGGCTTTTTTTTAACAAAATTCCTGTTGATACCAATATTCAAAGGGTTGGCACCCCCCTTTTCTCTAGATGTCCTCTTTTAATGCATCACATAGAGGATGTTGATCACGTTTTTCTGAGTTGTAAGGATTCCTCGTCCTTGTGGATATTAGTATAACATCTTTTTGGTCTTCAAATCCCTTGCTCAGGTTCTGTTCAACATTATATTAAAGCTCTGTTCAGCAAGAATTTTTGTAAGAAGATCAAAGCCCTCTTCTAAGTGGCATGCGCTGAAACTCTACACTGGATCTGGAGAAGCAGAAATACAGTGGTGCATGGCAGGCACGACTTCATTTCTAGCAGCGGAATGGCCTGCATACTTGCTACAGTGCATGAGGATAATAAGTTGCATTCTGGAAAATGCAGAAACTCAATTGAAGAATGGCTTATCCTTCGGCGGCTTAATATCACTGGTAATTTTCTTGAACCCCATCAGACCATGGAAGTTTTCTGGACCTCACCTTTTGCAGGATGGATCATGTGCAACATGGATGGAGCCTCTCGGGGTAATCTAGGCCCCTCGGGTTATGGTGCTATTTTCAGAGATGATAATAGGGATGTCATTGAATGGTTATATGGACCTTGTGGAATCTTCACAACGCTTGAATCAGAAATGATGGGACTCATAATGTCAGTTGATACCACTCTCATACGAAAATCGAATAATATATGGTTCGAATGTGACTCCACAACCCTCATACATGCTGTTAGAGTGGGCCAAATGCATCTCTCATGGAAGCTGGCCGCAAAATGGGTGAATTTTCTGGACATGATCTCTTCTCTGAATTACATCATTACCCATTCGTACAAGGAGGCAAACTATATTGCAGATGGGTTGGCTAACAAAGGAGTGAGTGGAGAAGGACTCCAACACTCGACTTCTTTACCCAACGACATGAGCATTTTCTTTCTACAAGATAAATGTAAAATTCCATTTTTCAGAATAATGTACCCCTTTTTTTCTTATATTGCAAGGGCCTCAAGGCTCACTTTTCTAAAAAAAACCACTCATAAAACCATAATAATAAAAATCTCATTATTATTATTATTCAACCTTAGATAAAACCCAACACATCTTATTAAATAAAAACACTTCTTTATTAATTACGAAACTCCTTATTTAATTAGACGTTTCATTGAGATATGCAAAAGCCTCATTAATTTCACATAACTATTACACCACATTATCCAATTAAAATATTTTAACATAAATGTTACACCCCATTTAACTAAAAATGATTCTTCATTCATTATTATCTTAATAAACATTTCATAATTAATTATGAAACTCCTAATTTATTAAAATATCATTAATATGATAAAAACTCCAACACATGACCCCTAATTTAATTTCCATAATTATAATAATTATTACACTCATAAAACTAAAATAATAATAATCTGATTATTATTATTTTTCAAACTTTTGATAAAAATAACACCATTATTTAATAACAATGCTTCATTAAATCTAAGAATCCTCATTTTATTAAATGTTTCTTTAAGAAGCTCAAAAACCACATTAAATTCTCATCAATGATACACTCCTTTAACATGCAATTAAAATATCAAAGCATCAAAATAATTTATAACACCATAATAATAATAATAATAAAATTATTATAATTAGCACATTCCTCCATTTAATAATAAATTGTCATTTAATAATTCTGAAACTCTTCATTTAATTAAAACAGTTCTTTGATAAACCCATAATCCACATTAATTTCTTTAACAACCATTTAATTAAATCTTTAACATTCATTTAATTAAACAACCACAACAAAAATAATAATAACTTTATTATTATTATTATTGAAAATTTCTTTTAATTAATATCAAACTCTCATATAATCTTATTTAATTAAATTAAATAATTTATTAAACAGGGTAAACTGCACGGGTTAGACCGCAACTGTGCCCTGCACATGTAGATCCATTAAAATGGAATTTTCTAAAATTGGTGTTCTTGAGACTCACTAGGAAACCTTTGAAAATTATCGAGAAATTATGCAAGTCCAAAAACGACACCTTTAGGTGTTCCAAGACTCTAAATAAAATTCTAGAGATCGGTTTAAAAAAACGACACATTGATAAACTGAAAAAATTCAAAAACATTTGTCTTTTAACCTGGTTAAAAAATATGGGACTTTACAATACACCCACCTTAAAAACTTATTGTCCCTGAGAATCCATCGAGACACACTACTAAAACAACCGACCTACCAAGGTCATTTATTTTTGTTAGAAGTGACGTGTTGCATTCCCAACACCAAATGCACCTTTAACCCTTTACAAGCCTAATGAATAAACCTTTAAAACCAGATCCAAGGATCATATTATAGATTAAACATAAAAACAGATCTTATATCTTAGGCCATTAGAGGGACCTCATCCACAAAAACAGTTGAATCTTGATCAATCAATAGAACAGGTTGCGCATGCTTCCCTTGAACGATGCTGTGGACCAGAAACCCACATTCACCCTTTATCTGATGACATGCTCTTAAAAATATTCCAAAACCATCTTCATGTATAAAGAACTCCTTACCCGATCTATGGTGAAATTTCCAAGTCAAGCCATCACAGAGCTATTTAAAAAAAACAACCATGCCCCAACATGAATAAAGGAGTAGCCCAAAGAAACCACACATCTTGTATACTACCTATATAACAACCACTCATCAAACCAACAACATTTAAACTGTAGTGTGGTGTAACACCAACGCTGTCTTAGTCTCTCCATGATGAGGTCAAGATATGGGAAATGCTCATCGTATTAAAAAGTGAGAACTAAGAGAAAAACCAAGGTCATTAAGAAGATCAGTCAAACTATTATAGGAAAACTATATTCTAAAATATTGACATCACCTGCTGACACATTTATTGAAAAAAAGAGACAATACCCACCTTATGTTTTCCATGATGTCTTAAGAAAAGATCAGCCTCTCACTAGAGAATGTTTTTAGAACACATTAACGCATGTATGTGACATTCCTCAAACCATGATCACCACGTCAAATATTGATCATAAAATACATAGCATAAACCTATCTGCATTCCATAACACTCGAGTACCAAGAAGTCCTCCCGAGCAGTGGGACAAACATACTTTAATGGCCTAGAACCTTCTAAGGGTACTACCTAACACGAGTTAGCCCCTTTTGAGACATAAACATTGACCTTCTACCCTGGTCACGCAAAATTGAAATAACAAGGTTCAAAAACCCCTCTTTATTTTTAGGAATTTTAATTAATTCATTTCAACCTTTTAACATTTGAATGAATTTCAACAAACACACAAGTACATCTACAAAACAAGTCACTTGGTTTTCAAAACAATGCCCTATAGAAAAAATGGAATGCTATCTCAAACATACTATTTAATCATATAACATTCAGTTTTATTCACATATAAACAAGAAAATTATCATCTAAATTCATTTTACTGAAAAGGTGACCTCCAAAGGTCTCATTTTTCAATCTGGGTTCTTTAAAAAGCCACCCAACAATAGTTCATTACAATCAAAACTCATCAGTTTTACATTTGTAACCATTTTCAAGCATATTATGGTTGTATAAGGTTCAAACACATGGGTGTCCATCTACCAATCTATAAAGCGCCCATACACCTTATCTCTAGAATTTGGTTCCCATTTATCACAATCAAAATTTATTTAACATTTTACCTTTATCACCCCTTTCACATATCCATAAAATCTCTAACAAGTTAGCATAAGCAGTAACAAAACAACATGATATAACATTGAAGCATGGAACAACAACAAAACATTCTAATAACTGAGGCAATATGAAATATAATCACTCAAGCATGTTAAATATATCACCGAAACATGCAATCTAGAGAGGAATGATAAAGAAGATCAAAACATGGCATTGCAACCAAGGAACACAATCCAAATTACCAGGCATCCTACTAATGAAACTACATGGCATGTTATATGCATGACATGTGAATCTCTAAGTGCCTAAAATGATGTGTGTACGAAACTTCCTTTCCATATTAGGCCAAGACAATTATTTTTCAAAATTCTCAAAATTGATAAATAGTGGAAAATACACCAGTCACTCAAGGTGAGATCACATCAACTATAACCTCTAATAGTACAAACATCAATTCCCATCCCCAAACACTTGGTCATTTCCCGTACATGAGGAGATCAGTCCCAAGAACGACTATTAACCCAAGTGCCGACGCATTCTTAGTCTCTTATATACCAACCCCAAAACAGTAATAGAATGGAAAAGAAACCCTCTGATACCACTTTGTAATGTCCCGATCCGACTCACCCATGAATAGGTGGCTGAACCGGTCGCCACATTACCTCAAGCACGTCTCCCCATATGCCAGAGGCTTCCAACTAGCAGTGATGGTCTATGGATATTCAATGGGGAGACAATACCCTCATATCAGAGTTCAATAATAGAAAATGGAAATAAATAGGAGAAACAATCTAATAAATGATAAAGCAATGGAAGGAAGATTTTATAATTTTTGTAAAAAACAAATGGCCAATTTCAATTATATAGTAGATGCATGCATGACATGTTAATGATATAAAATGGAAATAGTGAACAAAATAGAATTCTTTACATTCCAATAATGAAATAAATAAAAATTAACTCAAATCCTTGAGGTCGGTTTCCTCAAGCATCCTGATATTCCTCTCTATTATCTGCTCTTATCTCCCAAGTAAATTCAAACAACACAATCCTGCTACCAAATAGAATCTACTTGGGTACCCCAATACAATGGCTGCCTAATTAGGGTGTGAGATATAAATCTCAGTAGACCAGGACCACAAGTGTCTACCCCAAATCTAGACATTTAATAAATAATTGAAACAGTGTGAAGACATTCATAAATAACGTAAGTAGTACAATGTAACTATATACCAAAGTACCTGCTTTAACCCTCAGCTGGTGTCTGAACCTGCATTATACACTTTTCATGCATACTCAACAATCATTACATAATCATTTTAATTTATCAATTATTAAAATCTCATTAAATTATTAAAGTCTTGAGATTCAACCTATGCCCGACATCCCCCATATAAGTCACTCACCATAGATGTTTCTAAAGACCATATAAGTAATCAAAGTAAGGACCGAATCCAAGCTTGTGATTTGGATTGGATAACGCGTCATACGATATTAAATTTATATTTTATATACTATGTTTGATCCCATCCACTAAAATAGTGATTCTCTCTTGGGTTCATCCACTAACAGTGATTCAACCTATTCATTAATAAGTCTGAACCCTGTCTCATATTCAATTCGAAAATCATTATGTCACAAAATTTTTCATTAACCATTAATTCCTTTTATGTACGACCAATTGGACCCATAGTCCAATGTCAATTAATGGGTATAGAACATAATGTCTAGTACCCTCATGAGTATTTGGAGCATCAGTCCCTATCTCACAACCCATGGGTATTTGGAGCATCAGTCCTTATCCCATAAAAGAACATTTGTATGCAAACTGGGTGTAGAACACCATGTCTAGCACCCCGTGAGTATTTGGAGCATCATTACCTATCTCACAACCCTTTTATCAATCACACACACACACACACACACACACATATATATATATATAATTGGTGTAGAAATCCATTTATAACACCCAAAAACCATCCATTAATTAATTCATAAATTAATTAATCTAATCCGTTAATTAATTCAACAACTAACTGACTACATAAATCACTAGTCAAATAAGTCGAAAATTAATTAACTATTAAACATCTCATTAGTTAATAATTAATTAAAAATTAATTATTCTTATCAAGCCAACTAAATAATTAAATCAACATTTAATTACCCAAATTCTTTAACAAGTATGAACCCGTCCACTAAAACAGTGATTCGTTTAGGACTTTAACAATTTTCATGCACGTCATAATCATCTCAAAACATGCTGAACAAAGCCAAGATATTTAGAAACTATCTCACAAAGCATATCATATTTTTAAACAACTCCATCCAAGAAAACATAAGGCATGGAAAACTAATACGCACCCAAAGCTACCCTTGGCCAATAGTCATAACAAATAATTAATTCACAATCTTAATTTAATACATGAAAATTAATTAATTCAACAATTAATTAATTAATTAATTATAATATATTTAAAAAATCATCAATTAATTAACCATTTTCCATTTAACATGTAATAATTAATCCATCCATTAATTATTACTAGTTACTTTGTAACGTCCCGACCTTGCTCACCCCTGAACCGGTGGCTGAACTGGTCACCATATTACCTCAAGCGCGTCTCCCAGTATGCCAGAGGTTTCCGACTTGTAGTGAGGGTCTATGGATAGTCATTGAGGGGAATATAACCTTATATCAGAGTTAAATAACAGATAATGGAAATAAAATACAAAAACAATATAATAAATGATAAAGCAGTGGAAGGCAGATTTTATAAATTTTGTACAAAACAAATGGCCAATTCCAATTATACAACATATGCATGAATGACATGATAATGATACAAAAATGGAAATAGAGAACAAAATAGCATGATTTACATTTCAATAAAGAAATAAATAAAAAATGACTCAAATCCCTGAGGGTGGTCTCCTTGAGCATCTTGAGCATCTGCTCGGTCCTCTGCTCCTATCTTCCAAGTAAACGCAAACAACACAATCCTGCGACCAAATAGAATCTACTTGGGTACCCCAGTGCAACGACATCCCAAGTAGGGTGTGAGATATAAATCTCAGTAGGCTGGGACCACCAGTGTCTACCCCTAATCTAGAAATTTAATAAATAATTTAAACCGTGCGAAGGCATGCATAAATAAAGTAAAGAGAACAATGTAACTATATGCCCAAGTACCTACTTTATCCCACAGCTAGTGTCTGAACCTGCATTATACATTTGTCATGCATACTCAACATTCATTACAGAATCACTTTCATTTATCAATTATTCAAATCTCATTAAATTATGATAGTCTTGAGATTTTACCTACGCCCGACATCCCCCATGTAATTCACTCACCAAAAATGTCTCTAAAGACCATCTAAGTAATCAAAGTAAAGACCAAATATAAGCTTGTACTTTGGATTATAAAACGCCTCATAATATATTCAATTTAGTCTTTCATATACTATTTTCGAGGCCATCCACTAAAATAGTGATTCATTCTTTGGTCGGTCCACTAACAATGATTCACCCAATTCATTAATAAATATGAACCCTTTCCCATATTCAATTCACAAATCATTATGTCACAAAAGTTTTCATTAACCATTAATTACTTTTATGTATGATCAATTATAACCATAGTACAATGTCAATTAATGGTTGTAGAACATCATGTCTAGCACCCTCGTGAGTATTTGGAGCATCAGTACTTATCTCACAACCCATGGGTATTTGGAGCATCAGTCCCTATCTCACAACCTGTTTATCAATCATACACACATATATATATATATATATATCATTGGTGTATAAAGCTTGGTCTGACACCACAAACCATCCATTAATTAATTCATAAATTAATTAATCCAATCCATTAATTAATTAAACAACTAACTAACAACATAAATCGCTAGTCAAATAAGTCAAAAATTAATTAACTATTCAATATCTCATTAGTTAATAATTAAATAACAATTAATTATTCTTATCAAGACAGTTAAATAATTAAATCAACATTTAATTAACCAAATTCTTTGACAAGTCTGAACCCGTCCACTCAAACAGTGATCCGTCCAGGACTTTAACAATTTAAAATCATGTAATAATCATCTCAAAACAAGTTGAACAAAGACAAGATATTTAGAAACTATCTCACACAACATATCATATTTTTAAACAACTCCATCCAAGACAATTAAAGTCATAGAAAACTAATACACATCAAAAGGTACCCTTGGCCAACAGTTGTAACAAACAATTAATTCGAAATCTTAATTTAGTACATGCAAATTAACTAATTAAATAATTAATTAATTAAATATTTTCTATTTAACCAATCATAAATTAATTAACCATTTACCATTTAACATGAAATAATTAATCCATCCGTTAATTATTACTAGTTACTTTGTAACGTCCTGACCTGACTCACCCTTGAACCAGTGGCTGAACTGGTCACCACATTACCTCAAGCGCGTCTCCCCGTACGCCAGAGGCTGCCGACTAGCAGCGAGGGTCTATGGATAGTCTGCCTGCAAATAATTTTTTTCCCATTATCAGATAGACAGTTTGTAAGGGTTGCCGGGACCCATAGATACAATCATACATTTCAAAATTCAAAAATCACCCAAACAGAAGGAAACCACGCAACATCTCGAGCTGTGAACCCATGCGCCGGCCTCGAAACCCGGGATCTCCTTCCACATCATCATCAGCCTCGAGATACGCCCTGAGGTGACTGACAAACCCACTTTCACCAGAACACCAGTGAGGTTCACCGACTCCCGTCGTCATCACAGCGACCGTCGTCGTCTTCACCGGCAACCACCGCTGCCATCCCTTCACCCGCACACAAACACCCCTTCACCGACTTCAACGAGGCAGAAACCCTCGTCACTGATTTCAACGAGGAAGAAACCCTCGGTGCATCGCAAAAAACATCACCGGATTTCCATGAAAATCCAGTGAAAGAAACCACAAACTCACTGATTACATCCCGCAAAGCAACCAACAACAACCAAACATCGGAACCGTCAACGCTGAAAAGAAAAACATCCATGGAGCTGAAGATCCCGCCGCCACCAGACAAACCAACTGCAACAGAGACAACGAAAACCCCATCAAACTCACCTGAGAGGGTACAAGGCCCAAACTGCCGACGCAAGAGCGCAACCCTTGAACGCGAGAAAAAACACCACTGGTCATCAGAAAACTGCCGAGATCTGATCCAGGAGCGCTCCGTAGTGTGTGCCGTCAACAGGACCGGTCTTACACCCGCGGACCAGAACCAACAACCACTGAATCTCGAGAGAATCTTCACTGCCGAAGAGAAAACTATTCCACGCTGCGCAGTATATGTCCACCACCATCCCACCGAGCATGAGAAGGAGTCGTCGCGCCTTCCGCAGTGGAAGAGCTGGCCGCAGCGAGAGGGAGGAAACCCTAGGTCGAGAGCCCCTTACGGGCGCATCCCTTCTTCTTCAAGGGTCTATAGATAGTCATTGGGGAGAATAAACCCTCATATAAAAGTTAAATAATAGAAAATGACAGTAAATTGCGGAAACAATCTAATAAATGGTAAAGCAGGGGAAGACAGATTTTATAAATTTTGTACAAAACAAATGGCCAACGCCAATTATACCACAGATGCATGCATGACATGCTAATGATACAAAAATAGAAATAGAGAAAAAATAACATGATTTTCATTCTAATATAGAAATAAATTAAAATTGACTTAAAGCCCTGAGGGAGGTCTCCTCGAGAATCCCGAGTTTCCACTCGGTCCTCTGCTTCTATCTCCCAAGTAAACACAAACAACACAATCCTGCAACCAAATAGAATCTACTCGGGTACCCCAGTACAATGGAAGATCAAGTAGGGTGTGAGATATAAATCTTAGTAGGATGGGACCACCAGTGTCTACCCCAAATCTAGACATTTGATAAATAATTTAAATTGTGTGAAGGCATGCATAAATAAAGTAAGCAGTAAAATGTAACTATATACCCAAGTACCTGCTTCAGCCCTCAGCTGGTGTCTGAACCTAGATTATAAATTTGTCATGCATACTCAACAATAATTACATAATCATTTTCATTTATCAATTATTCAAATCTCATTAATTATGAATGTCTTGAGATTCGACCTATGCCCGGCATCCCCCGTAGAAGTTACTCACCACAGATGTCTCTAAAGATCATATAAGTAATCAAACTAAAGACCAAATCCAAGCTTGTGATTTGGATTGGATAATACATCATAAGATATTAAATTTAATCTTTCATATACTATGTCTGAGTCCATCCACCAAAATAGTGATTCGCTCTTAGGTCCGTCCACTAACAGTGATTCACGCAATTCATTAATAAGTCTGAAATCTTTCTCATATTCAATTCAAAAATCATTATGTCACAATAGTTTTCATTAACCATTAATTACTTTTATGTACGACCAGTTATACTCATAGTTCAATGTCAATTAATGGGTGTAGAAACTCCTGTCTATCACCCTTAAGAGTATTTGGATAATCAGTCCTTATCTCACAACCCATTGGTATTTAGAGCATCAGTACCTATCCCATAAAAGAACATTTTCATGAAAACTGGGTGTAGAATGCCATGTCTAGCACCCCAGGAGTATTTGGAGCATCAATCCCTACCTCAAAACCCATTTATCAATCATAAATATATATATATATCTATCATTGGTGTAGAAATCCATGTATGACACCCAAAAACCATCCATTAATTAATTCATAAATTAATTAATCCAATCCGTTAATTAATTCAAAAACTAAATAACAACATAAATTGCTAGTCAAATAAGTAAAAAATTAATTAAATATTCAAAATATCATTAGTTAATAATTAATTAACAATTAATTATTCTTATCAAGACAACTAAATAATTAAATCAAAAATTAATTATCTAATTTTTTTAACAAGTCTGAACCCATCCACTCAAACAGTGATTTGTCCAGGACTTTAACAATTTACATGCATGGAATAATCATCCCAAAAAATGCTGAAAAAAGCCAAGATATTTAGAAACAATCTGACACATAATATCATATTTTTAAACAAATCCATCCAATAAAACTTAAGGCATGGAAAACTAATACACATCAAAAGGTACCCTTGGCCAACAGTCGTAACAAAATTAATTCACAATCTTAATTTAATACATGCAAATTAATTAATTCAACAATTAATTATTTATTTTAATATTATATATTTAATAAATCATCAATTAATTAACCATTTACCATTTAACATGTGATAATTAATCTATCCATTAATTATTACTAGTTTCCAATTTATATTCTGAACACGTCAAATATTCAATATTCTCAATAATCAGTAAAAGACATAATTTTATTCCAACTCATGACTTGATAATTAATTCTACAATTAATTAACCTATTACCCATTCTTCCCATCCAAATCATTTAACTATTTAATCATATCACTTTAACCAAATTAGAAAAACATATTTAAAATCAACACATGTTCATGTCCTAATTTATCTGATGTGGGTGACATCATTTAATTACATAAAAAAAGTCATGCATAGACATATCATAATCAAGGAAACTAAATTCTCAATTTATTCAAAGTAGCTATAATTCTTAAATAAAGTGTTAAGGATTTGGGACCCTACCTAGGGGTGGCACCATTTTTAATCTGAAGGGATTTAATATACTTGGCGGCAACGAGTCTACAACTGGTCCGCAATCACACCTGCGCGCACTTATATATATACATATATATTTATATATTTCTTAAAAACACAGACACACACACACACACACACACACACATATATATATATTCACATGCGTTCCCTGCAATAATATAAATAAAATTCAAAATATTAATAGAAGTACTCAGAATCAAAGCAGTAAGGACCAACACACCTCTAACTAAGTACCAGGGACTCATATAAATTATCAAACCCTTAATTGAATGATGTGAAACAAAACCACAGTCAGATAACCTTACCCAAAACATGACGAAAAAACAAAAATGAACTCATATACCTCTCCTTTTTTGGGAGATGTTGAAATATGGAACAAAGGGTCTAGAGGAGCCCCTTACACATCCCTAGAACTGAAAAAATAAAGTAACCCAATAAAACCCAAAACTTAGGATTTTGGCCAAGAAAACAGGGTGAGGGAGGAGCCAAATGGCCAATGTGAATCACAAAACAATTGCAGATGGACTCACCTCACCGAGATAGACAATATTTGAGAAGACACCAGGAGGATTCGATCGCGTGAAGAGGAGCCAACGAGGGGGGTGTAGCTTGCCTTAAAGGAGGGTCCTGTTGAGTTTTTTCTATTCCCCCTTTATGGTGGTGCACCACCCTCATGTTCTCTCTCCCAATTTTCAATTACACCCAAGATAAACTAATAGTCTTAATATAATAATAATAACATTTATTATTCTTATTTAATATAATGTTACTTCATTAACTAACCATTAAATTAATGTTTCACAATTAATTCTGATAACCCCCATTAACCATACAATCAAATTAATAAAATAATAATAATATCCTTATTATTATTAAATATTTCTGTTATATAAAATAAAATAAAAATAAAACATTTTAAAAACTGGGTAACCACACAGCTGACCCGCACCATTTGACTAACCATGCACAACCCGATATTTATATTTAAAATGGTTTAATTAAATTAAACCCAACTCCACATTTATTCCATATATAATATTAATACTTAAAATTACCCTTATTCGATAATGCCCAACTCCTCATTTACACATTATTTAATTATATTCATTCCCAAAATTTAGATAAATAATTTCCCCACTTCATGTTTTTTTTAATTAAATTCTCTCAACAAAATTTAATTAAATTTAGAAACTACAATTCATCATTATTTAATTAATTATCTCAATAGAATATAATTAAATAAAAACCTTTAATAATTAGTGATTAATTAAATTCTTATTTACCGTTAATTTAATTAAATAAAACCCCCCAAAAAATCCATTATTATTATTATTCATAATAATAATAACAACCACTTATAAAACCATAATAATAGTAACCACATTATTATTATTATTCAACCTTAGATAAAACTCAACACCTATTATTAAATAAAAACACTTCTTTATTAATTAAAAAACTCTTTATTTAATTAGACGTTTCATTGAGATACCCAAAAGCCTCATTAATTTCACAAAACTATTACACCTCATTATCCAATAAAAATATTTTAACAAAAAATTTACACCCTATTTAATTAAAAACGCTTCTTCATTAATTATTATCTTAATGAACATTTCATAATTAATTATGAATCTCCCAATTTATTACAATATCATTAATATGATAAAACATTAACCCATTAACCCTAATTTAATTTCTATAATAATAATAATTATTATATTCATAAAACTAACATAATAATAATCTCATTATTATTATTTTTCAAACTTCTGATAAACCTAACACCACTATTTAATAACAACGCTTCATTAAATCTTAAACTCCTCATTTTATTAAATGTTTCTTTTAGAAGCTCAAAAGCCACATTAAATTCTCATAAATGATACACTCCTTTAACATGAAATTAAAATATCAAAGCATAAAAATAATTTATGACACCATAATAATAATAATAACATTATTATTATTAGTACATTCATCCATTTAATAATAAATGGTCCTTTAATAATTATGAAAATATTCATTTAATTAAAACGGTTCTTCGATAAACCCATAATCCACATTAATTTCTTCAACCGCCATTTAATTAATTCTTTAAAATTCTTTTAATTAAACAACCACAATAATAATAATAACTTCATTATTATTATTATTAAAACATTCTTCTAATTAATAACAAACTCTCATATAATGTTATGCAATTAAATTAAATAATTTATTAAAGAGGGTAAACTGCACGGGTTGGACCACAATCGGGCACTGCCCGTGCAGATCCATTAAAGTATACTTTTCCGAAATCAGTGTTCCAAAGCCTCATCGGGACACCTGTGAAAATTATTGGGTAATTTTAAAGTCCAAAAATGAAACCTTTAGGTCTTCCAACACTCGGAATAAAATTCCAGAGCTCAATTTAAAAAAACAACCCATTGATAAGCTGAAAAAAATTCAAAAACATTCGTATTTTAACCCGGTTCAAAAACACAAGACTGTACATATATGAGAAAGGGTAATTCTATACACTATATAAAATAAATTAGGTGCATAACATTACAATATGCCTCAATGAAGAGAAATTGAGATGAAGTCCCTTACCACAAACTCCCTCTAGGTTGAATGTGATTTAACCTAATATAGAATGGTTTTAAGCATGTTATTAATTTATACCAGAACCATATTAATATTTATAATATCATATATTATCTTATTATAACATTTTACCAACCGATTATAATAATATTTCATTATTTAAATTGTTTTGAGCATTAATTGGATTATTTTCTCATGCATGTTTTGTCATGAAAGTTCAAGTTCATGATTATATTATAAATTTAAATCATATACAAAGTGATATTAATGTTATAAATATCATTTTTAATAGATAAATCTTAGAATAAGTATTTAAATTGAACATGGAGAATGAATCACATCGCTTTGTGGAGACAATAGGGCGTACTTATGCACAAGTGGCGTTATCATTTCTTTAAAGAGTGAAAGGGAATGAAATTAGATGATATATTAATATTAAATAATAAATATCATGTCATATGTATCACATATATTCATTAAATTTATTTTTATTACATTCCATGTAAAGTGAATGTGAAAAATGAATCACATCGCTTCACAAGGTGGTAGTCCTCCGTACACATGCAGGACATTATCATAATTTAAACAAAATTGAATGTAAGAAGTTATATGTGATATTAAAATACAATATGTAAAACAATTTTATAAATATCATATAATTATTTTAAATCCATCATTATATCCATCCTTTAAAGGTGGTTATGGAAAATAAATTACATCAGTTTGCGAGGCGGTAGTCCGTTGTACACACAATCGACATTTTCATTTTCCATATGATGGAATAGGAGATGGATAATGGTTATGAAATTAACATAATAACATATAAGTATATGTTTGATAATTTTTTATTATATTATCATGATTAAATAATATTTTATGGAGGTGGAAAAAGAAATAAAATGAAAATGCTCGTTTAAGAATGTTACCTCTTCTTTGGGGAACTTCTTTTGGTTTAAAAAAATACTTACTAGGATGGTTTTATGATAAAATTAAGGGATATGAGATGTTTTAGTGGTGTAATTAATTAATTTGGGTAGGTATGGGCCAATAAAAATTTATTTGGAAGTGTGAATAGTAGAGGAGAGTGGCTAACCTTTAATAAGTGGGCGAGATGACACACATAAGTTTTTTGAATAGAATAATTTACACCCATGTTTTTATCATGAAGAGGCCTAAAAATAAGTAATTATGGGACCTTATAGGTTATATGGTCTAAATAATTCCATACAATTAGTTTTGGAAAAGTTTTTAGGTCATTTTAACCCATATCCTCTTAGTTTAACCCCTTAGTAAATCATCCTTTACCCTAATAGCAGTAATTAATTTTTACTATTTTATTATTCAAAATGGTCAAAAATAAAGTTGAACTTATTAGATAAATAAAATTATTGTGATTCAAAATAAACAATCCATTTTTACAAATTTAATTCATAGAATTTTTAGAATCCAATTTAAAATTATACCCACAGACGCGATGAAAATGTGGGTTTTCAATGAGAAAATCCACATAAGTATAAATTGATTTAATATAAAAATTAAATAATAAATTTATTATAATAAACTAAAATATTTATATATTAATATAATTTCATTAATTTCACTTTAAAACTAATTTAAAATTTAATTTAACTTTATGAATTATTTAAAATAAAATGCAGTTTTCAATAAAAATTAGCAATTTTCACTATTCATAAAAAATAAAACATTTCAAAAAAATACAAAACAATTATCACCAAGATAATTTTTATATGATGATTTAAAAAATTAATTTAATTTCATAAAATATATTTTCTAAAAGTTGTAAAAATTAATTTTAAATTATGTTCGCAAAGCGCAACTAAACTGTGTTTCCGAAAAATACAATTTTCAGAAAGTGTTTTTTTTCTTTCAAACGATTATTATATTATTTCTAATAAATATATAAACAATGAATTTATTTTACATGAGTAAAAAATATAATTTTATTAATTTTTTTACTATTCTTACTCACCAATTTAACAGCTAGTTTATAAAAGTATACTATATTACGGTTCATTTAGACTCGGGGTTTCATTTTTCTACAAGCTATTGAAGAGATTAAATTTAAATAAATATATATTGTGGGTTTTTTAAGATCAATATTTATTTTCACATATTCTATTGAATAAATTTTTTTTTATAATTTTAATGGGTTTCATTCTCCATAACTTCAATAAATTGCATCCTCAAAATTTAAACATGATCTCAGTAATCAATGGTTTTATATTTGTAAAAACCGTTGTTGAGAAACCCACATTACAAAAGGGTTCAAAAAAATCCTCTAGATAATAGAGAAATAGAAATAAAAATTTTATCTGAAAAAAACATAAATAGGTTTCTAAGTAAGAGAACATTGTTGGAATTTGAAGATATGGTCATCAAAGAAAAGCGTAAATAATCATAAAGAGTGATAGAGTTCATTGATCACAAGAAAGTGAATGATCAATGGAAATTTAAGGACCTGAAAACCATAAATTTGTGATGTTTAAAAATACCATTTGATTCATTGGATATGAATATAATAGGATATTTTTTTTTCAATATCCTTTTCCAAATTTGAGGAATTCTTTTACTGTCTAATAATATTAGGAAATACACTTGATACATTTCTATTTCATAAGAATGATTTCATCCTTTGGTTGCAGTTTGATCAGTTTATAATTCACCACTTACTATAAGAAATGAATATCCAAAAATGTTTTTTATGAAGAAAACACTAAATTTCACTTTTGACGGATTATAAGAACTATAAAAGTGTGAAAAATGTTTCTCTCTATCTCTAACTATTTTCCAAAACCAATATGGTTATAATAAGTTATCTAATATCATACATTACTCTATAAACATAAATAGTAACACCGCTGTTTCATCATTAATATTTGTTCATTAAATCATTTCCCTAAAAATAATGTCATATTAAACAAAACATCATGTAAACCAGTGGTAGGTGCTCAACCCTTATCATTTTTCGGTTGTGGGTTCAAGTCCCACGGCCTTATTGGATGCGAGAGGATGCACTATTTCCAAAACTATATAAATATAATTCCTATGATATTCTAAAATTATTATGACCCATAATTATTATAACATGAAGGATATAATAATCCTTAAAGGTTAGTAATACCTTTAATCTTATGCCCAAAAAATATAAAGGGGTTCTTCTTCAAATAAATATTTCATATACTATACCAATGGGATTCATTCTAATAAATGTTTTCTAAAAATATCCTTAATCATGTTACATTTCTAGAAAAAAAATGTTCAAAGGTAGTGTTTACAACTTTGAACTTATGTTCAACCTTAAAATAATAAACTCATGATGGTATCCATTACTCTTAAGTTAATAAAGTCATATATTATTCTAAAATTTAACACAATTCTTAGTTGTTTCATCATCATTTGAACCAAAATTCCATTAATAAAAAAACTTTTACTATTTTATTCTTAAATCCAAATATATAAATAATTCAACCATTTTATTTCAATAGAGGTCCTTCCTTGATCTAGGGGTTAACCTTTAGAAGAGGGCATTGACTTGTATAATGCACAGGTTCATCACATTTAAGACAAAGAACTATAAATGAATCCATATGATGAAATTTATTTTCATCTATTGTACTCATCATTTTTTATTGCAAAATAATTGTGTTATACCATTTTTACACACATTAAAATTTTTCCTATTCCACTAATACAATTTCTCAGGGTTCTATTTCCGCACTTCTCAAATTATGAAAATCGATCCTTATTTACTCTATGGTCTCCACCAATTGGGCTCATAGAAAACTCTATCCTTCTCTTAATTGGTGAGTCCAAGAGTTGGTTAAGGTATTTTTTGTAAATAATATTTTAGGATAACTGATTAGGTATAATCATGATATCATTCACTCCTATCATCATCCAATATGGTTGGTTATAGTAACCAAATTTTCCTTCATGTTCAATGTTTACCTGATTCTTATGGGTTCCAACTATTGAATAACATAAAAAAATAATAGTGTGAGTGAAAATAATCTTATTGGAAAACCATATAATCATTTATAGGATGTTTAAATCATGAAAACCTTTTTTAATATAATATAACTTAGGTTTAACCTAGGTTATTAATTTTAATTCTCTATTAAAATTCATCATAATGGGTTGTAAAGAAAATATGAATTATCCTAAGGATATCACGTAGGAGTTCTAAACCAGGTGTACAGTAAGGCCCATTTTTGTACACCATGCAACTATCAGGTTATGTAAAATTCACCCTTTTCAAAGTTATTACCCCTATATACATCTATTCTAGAACCACATCTACCTTTAGTATCAATATAGGGATGTATTTATTTGAAAAACCATATAATCTCTACCTTAAAAAAACCATAGGATGTTTTTATATACTTATACTCAATGACTATTATAAGGTCATATTCCCTAATATATGTTGCACTAAATCTAGTTACTAAGGTTTATATTAAACATCCTATAATACCAACTGCAATGAAACTGAATCCAATAATCGAGATCCAAAGTCTTACTTTATTACATTGTAATTACATACACGGAATCACAACTAGACTAACTAAATAATTTAGCAGTCTTGGTAAAATAGACACATACATGATTCCATTATTACATTTAAAAACAAAAAATACAATTTTTTTTAGAATAGCGTTATTACCTCTAAAATATCCTTTCATATCAATCATACTACACTTCATGGATTCCTGGGTAAGGAAAAAAATATAAGTGAGCTCAAATAATCAGTAAGGGTTAATTACATCAGAAGATATCATGGATAGATAAAAATAATCAACATATAAAGGTAAATAACTAAAAAAATGTTCCATTTAAATAACTTGACTATCATAATCAATATGGAAAGGTAAATAACTAAAAGAACATTCCATTTAATCAATATCATGACTTTCATAACTAGATAAATAATCAATATGGAAAGTTAAATAACTGAAAACACATGACATTTAATCAATAAACTGAGTATAAAATGAATCCAGAGATAATATCATTATGAAAATATCATGGATAATAATAACTTAATTCTCAATGGAGGAAATTATTAATTATTAGATTTCATGATCTTAGGCATCATAAAAACCTCTATTGTTAAGACCTTCTTTAAGACAGTTTAAAACTGACAAGTAAGTATACACTAGAAACCCATTTAACTAAGGCTAACAAACCAATTCATCTCATGAGACTAATAATGCATCAAGGTGATATATATAACTAGTCCCACTCATATTTACATGTCTAAATAATTCTTCATATATCAAATAATCAATTTAATTCAGGAAAATATACCTTACCATTAATTATCCGTATTGAAGAATATATATAGATTATCAATATTTCCCCAGTCAATAAAATAAATTTCAATTAAAAATATGTAAGTATAAATGAGATAAGGTTTATGAAACAATAATACCCATGATAAATAATATATATATTTTAGTAGAAATTTAATGTTCAACGATCACAGGAAAGAGAATACTTCTAGAGAAAGTTAATGACTATAGAAATGAATCAAGGAAGTGAGTTTCAATTTAATATTTGGTCAGAATAATAATAAAACATACATAAGAATAATTAGTATGTTATAAATACAAAATATACATGGTGGAGTATATGTAAAATAAAGGGTTGTTGCCATTTATGAATACAAATACTATAAAATGAACTTTAAAAACATTTCTTGATGAAAATATCCTCTTCTTTTTAAAATAAACTTTTAAAACTAAAAGTTTAAAAAACATTTTTAAAATTATTTTATTTGAAAATAACATTTTAAAATTATAAAGTAATCTTAAAAACATTGACTGGTCATGATTATAGGAAATTCTATACATGAAATATATGTTATAACAATGATTCCTTTTACTTTTTCTATAAAAGGAAAATGAAATTTTTTTGTTAAATGACATGAAGATTCCATTAATTTGTTTGTTTTAAAAATTAAAACATGGGTAAAAATTTATTTAATAAATAATTTCAAATAATTTTAAAAACATATTTGAATTTTTTTATAAAACTTTGTTTTGGAAGAAGTATTTTCGACTGAAGAGAGAAATACAATCGGATTTTATTATAAACATTTTCTCAATCAATTTAAGTACCAAAGAGTGGAAAAATGGTAATATTACTTAAAAATATCATAAACAACCAGTTTATAAGAAAATGGAAGTGGTTTATTAGAAAATATTGAATAATTTCCTTTAATGGAAATTCAAGTATAAACTATCCTGATTAAAATAAAATGTTGAAATAAAACTTTACAAAAATCATAATGTTGAATTGTGAATTAATAAAGGAATCAATTATGTGTGTCAAATTTAAATAAATCTAAAATAATTAGAAATGAAACATAATATATTCAAAATTATTTACACACATAATCTTAGAATATCAATTATAATAAATAAGTAATATAACCAAATGAAAATAAATTGAGTTATAAAATTATTTAACACTTGGTAATTTTCAATTCAAAAACCATTAGATGAAATAATTAAAATTAGAACATAGAATATGATTAATTAAGAATTATTCATGACATTACATGAAAACGGTAGGTATATACACCATATAAAATAAATTATGTTCATAACATTAAAATATGCCTCAAATGAAGAGAAATTGAGATGGAGTTTCTTACCTCATGATTCCTTTTGGTTGAACATGATTTAACCTCATGTATAATGGTTTTAATGATTTTATTAATCTATATAATAAACATATTAATATTTATAATATCATATATGATTCTATTATAACATTTTACTGCCCGATTGTTAATAATATTTCATTATTTTCATTATTTTAGGTGTTAATTGGCTTTATTTCTCATGCGTGTTTTGTCATAAAAGTTCATGTTATTGAGAATATTATATATTTACATCATATATAAATTTATATTAATTTTATAAATATTTTTTTCATTATATAATTTTTTATAATAATTATTTAAATTGAATATGGAGAATGGATCACATCGCTTCATGGAAATGGTAGGTCATACACGCACGGACGAGCGACATTATCATTTCCTTAACGAGTGAAATGGTAAGGAAGTAGTTGATATATTAATATTACAAAATAAATATTATTTCATATATATCAAATATATTCATAAAATTTATCCTTATTACATTCCATGGAAAGAAAAAGTAAAAAATTAATCACATAGCTTCGTGAGGCAGTAGTCCGATGTACACACAACTAACATTATCGTAATTTAAATGGAATTGAATGTAAGAAAATATATGTGATATGAAAATTAAATAAGTATAATAATATCATAAATATCATATAAATATGTTAAATACATATTTATATCCATCTTTTAAAGGTGGTGATGGAAAAATAATTACACCAGTTCATGATGTGGTAGTCCGCTGTACACGTGATCGACAAGTTTGTTTCCCATTTGACGAAAGAGGAGATGAATATAGGTTATTAAATTAACATAAAAAAATATAATTATATTATATATAATTTTTTATTATAGAATCATTATTAAATAACATTTTTTTGATATGGAAGAAGAAATAAAATGATAACGCTCGGTTAAGAATGTTACCCATTATTCGGGGATCTTCTTTTGGTTTGCACCAAAAGGCTACCTAGGATGTATTTATGATAAAAAAAAGGATTTATAATGTTGTTAGGAGAGTAAGGACCTGATTTTGGTATCAATATGTTGATCCAAATGGCTTTGGTATTGTGAATAAGGTAGGTGAGGGGGTGACCTTTTATAAGTGGTGGAGAGGACTCACATGGAATCTTGGAAGAGAATCAATTTTAACTATGTTTTTATCATTCCAAAATCCTCCAAAATAGGTCACTATAGACACTTAGAAGTGATAATGTCGTAATTTGTCTATAAAATGGGTCTTGGAAAATTTTATGGTCATTTAAGCCTTTATCTTCTTAGTTTATCCCCCATGTTAATCAATTTTTACCTTAACCACAGTAATTAATTTTTACTGCTTTTATTATTCGTAATGGTAAAAAATTTATTTGAACTTATTATATAATAAAAATTATTCTGATTTAAAATATTTAATACATTATTCAAAATTCAATTCATATAAGTGGTAGAATCCAATTTAAAATTATACCGGAAGATGTGATGAAAAAGTTGGGTTTCAAAGAGAAAATTCTTATAAGTATAAAAGGTTTTAAATTATAAATTAAATATAAAATTTATTATAATGACCTAAAATAGTTTAATTTTAATATAATGGAATTAATTTTACCTTAGAACCATTTTAAAATTTAATTTAACCTTGTTAATTATTTAAATTAAAGACATTTTTCAATAAAAATCAGTACTTTTCACTATTCAGCGAAAATTTTAACATTTGAGAAAAATAAAAAAAATTTACTCTAACATAATTTTGAAATGATGATTTAAAAAATTAATTTCATTTTTCAAATAAATTTTATTAAATTGGTACAAATAAATTTTAAATTACGTACACAAAGTGCACCAAAACGTTTTTTTAGAAAAATACAAGTGTTTAAAAAACATTTCTTTTTCTTTCAAATGATTCTTAATTTATTTCTAATAAACAGATAACAAATGATTTTTTTTATATTTTTAAACAATATTATTTTAATAATTTAACCATTATTATTAAAACCCACCAATTTAATGGTTAGGTTATAACAGTATACTCTATTATTGTTCATTTTGAATCGGGGTTGCGTGTTTTTCAAGCTATCAAAGAGATCAAAGTTAAAGAAATATATTTCATTGGGTTTTTAAGATCGATGTTAATTTTTGGCCTAAATTATTGAATACAATTTTATTTTATTAGAATCTTTATGTGTTATAAGAGATTTTCCAATGAAGTGATGGAGGAGAGAGAGTTTTTGAGCTCATGGTCCCCATTCAAGGCCATAATTCACTTAAAGAGTTCGAAAATTGTTTTTAAAGTTTGTAATGTTTAACAGTTGATATTTTTGGTGATGAATCCATTAAGGATCTCTATTTTAAAGTAGGTATTTACCCATACCTTGGATATTTCACACTAGAGTCTATCTGACCTATTTTATGATTGTTCTTAAAAGAGTCATATTAGTTGAAGTAGATCTAGAAAAGCAACCAGAACTGTCCAATTCCCCATTCATTGATGGATTAAGTGAAGAAGTTCCATCAGGTGGATTTTTGAATTTGGTTAAGTATGAATAATCTTCTTGGGGAGAGAAAAGGAATATCATATGCTTACAGTGTGAAGCACTTAGACATTCTACGTGGTCATGTTTGAAATATATGAGAGTTTTTGATTGACATGATTCCTTGTTTCATCTTAATAGGTTTTGGATCTTGGCTTACCAAAAGGGTATGGTTTGGGTGTAATAAATTTTTGGATGTCCTTCTTATTCTAGATATCTCTTATGGATTGTTTTGGTATCTATGTTTGTTCTCTATTATGGACCATTGATGATATTTATTTTGAATTGTTATATTGATATGGACTTATTTACTTAAGATCTATTTATTTTTTCTTTGTAGAAGTTATCTCTAGAATATTGTTGGTCGTCATATTTAATGATATTAATCTCTAATCACAGTTATGGACCATTAGCAACTATAGCCTATGACAAAGTATAATATTCATGTCAAAAAGGTTCTAGCCATAGGTCATGGTGTTAACCATTTTCATACAGTAGAGGAGATATTAGTAGAAGTTAATGTTGGTCCATGTTTTAAAGTGGTTTAAATTTATTGAGTTTTTTTGCACTATTTTGGATGGAATAAAATGTTTTTGTTAGAAATATATGGATGTTCTGGAAAATGTATTTCAAAACCCCTTTTGTCCCATCCATAAATGTCTTCCTTTGGTTGGAATTGGATACCATTTGGGTTGGTTTTTATTACTTTGGTATCCTCTAATTCACACCATTATGGATAGAGCTCTATATTTAAATGTTGGATGATCTCCCATTTTGAGATATTGTTGTGCCTTTCTTGTGTTATGTCCATGTTGATTCAAACCCTTTCTAGTTGGAAATGGATATTCCTTGGGAAAATACTCCCATAACTATGTTTATTTAGATTATTATATGATCTGGTACTAGCAGGTCTTTAAGTTTGTTTTGGTGATCTCATCAAGGGGTGATGATCTATTTCTGAAATCCTAGGTTGTTGTTGAGTAATTTCCTAAGGTATAAATCCTTGTTGGTTTTGTGCCTTGGTAGTGGAAGGTTGAATTATTATTAATCTTGAGGTCATGGTTTAGTTTTGGATAATTATAATTTTTTGAGTGTACCTTTACTTTGAGTTTTTAATTTCTTTTCTGGTTGGCTCATCATGGTGAGTGATCGAAGTGAATTGTTTTGGGATTAAGTGACATATGTTGATAAATTTATTTCTCATGTTACACTAATTTGGTGAATCTTAAAATATAGGGGAGACCTATTCTTGGTCTTTGATCCTTCTTGAGATTATCTATATTATTAGTGAAATTGGGGTGTTGTATGGTGACATGTAATGATCTTGGAATATGTTCATTAAGGACACTTTGGAATGTTGGTTTTCTATTTTTTTGGATTTTTTCATAATAATACTCTTTTTGGGTGAGTTTTCCTCCATTTTAGTAACTTTCTACCTCACAATTTGGGAGTGGGAGTTATTTTTTTCTTATTGTTTATATATTTGGAACAGAATACTTTTGGAGATAGAAATTAATATAGTGGGGGATAATTTTAACATCCCAATATTGATTTCATCAAATGACCACTTCTTGCATATGTTTCTAAGTGGATTTATGGGTTTGAGGATGACTCAAAGACTTACTATTGGTGTAGAACTTGACTTGTAGCTTGTAAAGGTGCATGTGGTTTAATGGAAAGATGGTGAGGGCCACTGGCTAGCTGGAGGGATGGAAAATGGATATAGCATATCAATAGTACCCAACAGTTAGTAAACGAGACACCACTATACAACCAATGATGTTTCTTGGAATGACTTATGGTAGGTTTGGAATGGAAATTATACCTCAAAACCCTTGTTTTATTTATGCCTCATTCTCCCTTGACCCTAGCTCAACCCACATCAACATTGGGTGAACTATTTGAAATATTTGGCTCTCCCAAAATTATATGTTTTTTAATAGAAGTGCCAATCTATGTGGTAATCCTCTTCTTGTATGTCCTTTTCTTCTTGGCCTTTAATTTCACTTTTTTCTTTGGGTTCGTTCTTCTTATCGGCTATGGAAGCCATGAGATTCATTGACCTAGAATTTTTTATGTTTATTTATTATTATAGGATCTCTTTTCTCTTATCTCATGATTTATATTCCTTGATTTCATGATCACCATTAGAGATGAAAAATCTCAAATTTGTTATGTTTTGATTCTAAATATTAAAAGTAGGCGTTTCTATTCAATTTCAACTTCTTGCGATTCATGTGTTTCTTGAGTTCAAGTTTGTTTAGTTTGAAATTGGTTAAGATTTTTTTGATAGTCTTGAAGTACAAAATGACCATTTTCAATAAAAATGATATTTTGCATGGATAGTTTCATATAAATAATTAATCCTTTTTTTGAAATGAAATATTACCTATTGTTCATCATGGTGGTCTGGGTTGATGAAATATAAATCCTTATTTTAATAAAAAGGTGATGTATATTTAAGACTATTCCAAATGGTATAAAATGTGTATTTTTTCTTGAAATGTATTTTGGAATGATTTAATGGATAATATGTGATGGTTCATTTTGAAAATTTTGTTTGAAAGGATATTTCAATCCATTAAAGGGTTTGATTGGTTTCCTTGTGTTTCTTTCTCAAAGGATTTTTTAGAACTTTAAAGTGGGTTTTAGAGGGAATATGTATGTTTGGACATTTTTATTGGATGTTTCAAAGTGAATTTTATTAAATTGATAAGTGTTTTTTATCAATATGGTTTTCCTTAAAGCACCATTTGGATTTTTATGATTTAATTGATCTTGTTATGTAATTATTGATTAACCCCTTATGGGTGTTCTTCCTTGGTGAATGGTTCTTAAAGAAAATGATGAAAGGTTTTTTACTCATTGAGTGAGCATGGGTGTGAGGGTGGGATGTGAACTTTTTATGTGATTGAATATTGATTGTGCATGTTGATGCAGTTCTGGATACCCATTATCATCCCTGTTGCTTATTATCTCACTCACCTCTTTGGATGGTCATGGAAAACCTGGGTATCTAGATGAGGTGCCTTAGATTTATACTATGATCTTGTGGACTCACACCCTAACTAGAGTCTCTCTAGAGAATGTGGCTTCGGGATAGAGACGTGCTCTATGGAGGAGGGTGTGCGCTGAGTCCGTAAGCTTGTATGCTTAATAGATTTGACAATTTCATGAAGTTAGTCGTAGATTGTTTTCTTTTCTTTCATGGACACACTAACATATCTAGAAATTTCCCATAACATATGACCTAGACACATGAAATTAATAATGCATATATTACTATGATTGGTCAATTGTTACTTGTAATTGGAGTTTCCATGTTAGATATTCTTTATCATATTCATTTATTTCTACGAGTTAGCATAATTATCCATCTGTTTCCCTTGGTATGTTGACTGTTTTGTGATACATGGTAACTTCTCATAACTTACCTAAGAATTGTTAGCCTTGAATTTTGAAAATATTTTCAAATATTGTTGAAAAATGGTTTTGTTTATTTTAATAAAAATGGATTTTCCATGTTCTACTCTTTTGGTTCTAAATGGACTTCTATTTTTTTAATATAGATTGTTATACCATTTTTATTTTTAGTGCAATTTTTTATTAATCCAATTTTAAAACTAATATATCTTAATTTCTTGGTATAGAAATTTCATATACTACTTGGTGGGATCCTACTAGGTTCTATTTTCTCACACCCTGTATAAACTGATTAGTGTATACAAATTTCTTGTTTTCCATAGTAGGTAATCATTTTTTTCTTAATTTTACTTTTTGGGTTAGTTGTAGAATGCCTAGATTTTATGAAATATTTTTTTTCATATAATGTTTTTTGATATCATGCGTTACATGCAACAACTTGTTTTAAAAAACCACAATATACTATTAATATTATTATTTTAACATGAACATTATAATCCAGCTGTTAAAATTGGAAGTATGAATAGGAAGAATGAAAATTTTTAAAATTAAGTATATTAGTTTTATATAAATAAAACATATTGATAAAAAATAATTAATTTTTAGTAAAGTCTTTATATGCTTCATTTTTTTTCTCAAACATTATTTGTAACACCCAAAGATCCCATGAAATGTTTCCCTTTGAATAATGCAGTAGCTTGCGTTGTACGTAACTTGGAGTTTTAACCCACCAAGACCAATCAAACTAGCCATTATGAATATTAATACCCAATTTTTTAATTTTTTTAAATTTTATTTTTCAAAATGGAATTAATTTTTTGATTCAGAATATCAAAATTATCTTAGGGTGAATTTTTGGTATTTTTCTAAAAACATTCAATTTTTGAGGAATAGTGAGAAACACTGCGTTATTGTTTAAAACCGAATTTTTATTTAAGTAATTAGTTATTTTATTTTAATTTATTTTAGGTCAAAATAGATACATAATACCTATATATGTTCAATTTAATTCATTGGAGTCATTTTATAATAAGTTTAGTTATATAAAATTTGGTTGAACTTTTTACCGTCTTTTATCCACCTTCTTGGAGCATTTAAAAATTTGCATAAAACACAATTTAATAGATTATTTTAGTTGAATTTCAAAAATCTGAGAGACACGGTTGATATCAATAAGTAAAATTTGTTTAAATAATATGAAAATATTTTTTGGTGAATAATAGCTTTTGACTATTATTTTCCACGGTTAAAAGTAAATAGGGTAATCCATGGTAAAAATGATATTATAATTAGCCTAACACATGTCATAATTCTATTGGATAGGTGTAATTAGACCAAACAATAACCTTAGGAATAAAATATGACCCCCTTTTGTTCACTTGTTTTAGATTAGGACATTTATTATTATTTTATTTAAAGAATAGTTAAAAGTGATAAATTAAAATTTTAATAACTAAACCATTTTTAATATAGGGTTATACCGAAAAGAAATTCAACTATAAATATTAATTATAAAGATAAAAAATATTTCCTAAATAATGGTATTTTATTTATAATTTTTAGAAATTAAATAATTTAATTTATTTATGACACAATGATGATGCAATAATTACTTTATTAACGAAGTATTAAATTTTTTGATATTATAAATATACAAATAAATTTAATTTGAGACTTTTGATGAATTAAAATAATTTTATAGGTTAATATGACAAGTTAGGGTTGATTAAATAATTTTATTTTGAAGTAATCATGCTGTTATGATTTTCAAAAAAACCAAATACTAAATAGTGTCAAAATTGACATAATTGAGTTTTAAAACAAATACTATGTTATTGATTAATATAATATTCATAAAAATCTATGGATTAAAAAAAGGACTTATATAATATTATATATATTAATAATTAACCACATTTGGTTCTATTTTCTTGTTATAGTATGTTTATTAACCATATAATATAAAAATACAAAGAGACATGGTAAATGTCAAACTATTTAACTAAGAGTTAAATCTAAAAGATAAGGTTAATATGGTGACCTAAAACTATCTAAAACCCATTGGTTGAGAGTTTTTCGACCCATAATCACCTTATCCTAGAATCAATTCATTTTTGTGACAATAAAAACTGAAAATGATTTTATTATAAAATAACATTTCAAGCTTTTCCAAAAGTGACCCTCACCTCTCCTATAAAAGGGTACTTCCCCTTCTCTTAATTTCACACCTCCAAAGCCATTTGTCTCAGCCAAACCCTACCCAAATATCCCCCACTTTCCTACCTTTATCCTAGAGGCATTTCTTTGGTCATAAAGTCAACCTAAGGAGCCATTTTGATCAAATCAAAAGGAAGAACCCGAAGAAGAGGTAAATATTTCATCACCTCTTTCAAGTTATTTTATTTTTTCACTTCCTATTTCTTTCTTGTTTCCATTATAAAATAATAACTCCGGTATCTTATATATACTTTGATGATATTAGAAAAATGGTACAACCATATTCATTATTCTATCCATCATATGAATGACAAAGTCACTATACGTGCATACGTACGGTTTACCGTCTCCACGTCGTGGTGTAGTTTGTTATTCAAACACTTCATTATTTTGGATGGGTATAATAATGAGTATAACTGATGTAAATAATAAATATAACATGTTAATTATTCTGTATATATGATATACCATCCAATTACATATGATTTCACCATCAATATAATGATATTGTTGCTCGTGCGTACATACAGATAACCGTGTCCATGAACACGATGAGATTCATTCCCAATCATAATCATTCATGAATAATTTTTTTGACTAAAAATAATGTTTATGAACATAATATAATTATGTATATAAATCAAATACATCCCATCCGTAACAAACAAGTCTTACATAACCAAGCATATAATGGAAAACAAATCAGTTAACACCCGAAACAATGATACTACTAAAATATTATTAACAAAGCAATATTATAAGATAATATATGATATCATATTTAAGTATATGATTCTTGTATAATTTAATAACAATGTTTTAACAATTATACAGGAGGTTAACATACCATCAACTAATGAAAAGTATAAGGTAAGGGTTAATTCTACAATATCTTTAATTATCCACGGTTGTTAATATATAAGTATCTACTAGGACCTCTTTATCATCCACATCCGTGTTTTCTTAAAAATGTAATTTGGAAAATTGTTTCTATTTACTAGAATATGGTTTAAATTCATTTATACCCTTGTTTTACTTTTTAAAAAATGGTTTGAAAGGAATCCTTCCATTATTTTCGAAACAAGGTACTTTATGACCTCTTCGTCAAAATTAAGGTAAGAATGTATTTTTTTTAAACTATATGGCCGGAGCAGATATATTATGCCGTTATATCATTTTTGAAGATTCCCATAAAATATTATAATTATATTTTCAAAATAAATGTTTTCTTTTAAAATTAAGTGACTTTTAAATGATTTCAAAATAGAAAGAGGTATTTATTTTAAATAGTTTTTATTTCATTTATGTCAACATCCTTTAATGGATTTTAAACTTGTTTGAAGTAGATTTATTGTGATACAAATATTCCATATTTTATTGAAGGTTTTGTGATATGTTTGACTATGGATGTGTTATTTTTATACCATTCATGGTTTATGGATAAAGTATTGACATTTCGTATGCTAGTTTTAAAATGAATGTTTATGTTATGTTTAAACCTTTTCATATGAGGAATTCATTGGACTTAGTAAGTGATGGGTAGATCCCACTATAACTCCTCAATTCATCTGTTGGTATCATGAGATAAACTAGTGTCTTGGAACAAGGCCTTGAAAAAAATCTTATTTGTAGTCTTGGCACAAGGCCTTGACTATGTGGTTATGAAGTCTAGAATTATGCATTCCATCATTTTGAAAGTGGATATTGATATTGAATGTGATTATTAGACTAGTAGAATATCCATGTGAATAAGTAAATGGAATTATTTGATTTTATCTTTTCCATATTATGCTGAAGTTTAAGTTTAAAAGGATTTTTTTAGTCTTATACATTGCCTAAAATGGTTATGTTTATCTATAAAAGTTTCCACTATATTGTTATCCTCACTGAGCATCTGAGCTCACCCCTTTCTATGTTTTATTTTTCCTAGGATGTGAAGAAGTATTTTATGGTTGAACTTTAGAGATAGGATAAGGATATAATTGTGTTCAAAAGGGGTCAAAATGTTGTTGATGTTTTTATTTCATGAAATGTAAAACTTATGAATGTATCTAGTATTTCCAAGGCAACTAACCTGATCGGTATTTCGGGTCATGATTCCTTATATCATGCCAATGTTAGGTAATAATGCATAGATAATAGGTAACTGGGGTCGGGTCATTATAGTTGGTATCAGAGTAAGTTTAGTACAAACCTTAGAAGATAGATGTAGAAAAACTCTGATTAGAGAACACTACCCTAAGATAAACTTTGAGGATTTGTATAGAAGAAATTCCTGGAATTTTGGTAGTGTAGATATTTTGTGATTTTTCCACGAAATACATCCCTATCTTGATACGAGCAGGTAGAGGTGGTTCTGGCACAGATATACCTAGGGGTAAAACCCGAAAACACCTCTTTGAGCTAGACTCGAACGGGGACTGGTGCATGACAACGGGCCTTGCTGCACTCTTGTTTATGACACTCTCAGGGGATATGATTAAGATAATTATCATTTTATTTTCAAACCATTATGAAGGGTTTATGAGTATATACTTCCTCAAATAAAACATTTTTGTGATTATATATTATATCCATAAACTGTTCAATTTATGTCAACAGTTTTACAAGATTGGAATTATGTATTGTGATTCATAAACTAATCTAGTGTATGTCATTGTTTAGAAATGGAACCCAGTGGAAGGAATGGAAATCGTATCCACCCACATAATTCATGTAGGGATTTCCCTCCCACTCAAGATAATTATAGTGGAGCTGGTGATGCAACTGGTGCTGATCAACTTATCACCATACCAGGACAACTCACTCAGATTATGAATAATAACCTTACCCGTATAGAGTACCCTGATCCATAATGTGGAGGATCAATGTTAGGCCGCTTCATGAGGCAACAACCAAAAACATTTAATGGGAGTAAAGATTCATTAGTATCTGAGCAATGGATAAATTCCTTAGAGAAAATATTTCATGCTTTGGGGAGTTGTGAAAGGGAAAAGGTTTTCATGGCATTTTATCGCCTCATGGGAGATGCAGATCAATGGTGGTCATTAATCCAAAACATGAAGGAAGATGAAGAAGTATCAAACATGGAATGGTGGGAGTTTAAAGATATTTTATTAGAAAAATACTTCCCTCGTGACCATTAAGCAGATATGGAAAGACAATTTCTGAGTCTGAGGCTAAAGGAGGATGAGACTCTCGTAAAGTATGAGGCTAACTTTACAAGGTTGGCAAGGCATGCATCAAATTATATACGTAACCCAAGGATTATGATTGATTGATTCTATGATTGGTTAAAGCCATTTCTCCATCTAGAGGTAGTCTCACAATCCTTCTCATCGTACGAAGATATTTTCTCATGCACTATCAAGATAGAAAATGAATTCTCTAAGTCTTACGACTTCAAATCAAAGCAAGAGAAAAAGAGATATGCTAAACACTCTGGAAATGGAAATAAGGAAAATAATGGAAAAGTTTAATATTTATCCTGTGGTAAATGTGGGAAGAAACACCTTGGTACTTTCCTGAAGGTAATGAGAGTCTATTACAAGTGTGGTGAAAAAGGCCACCAAGATCGTGATTGCAAGGGGAAGAAAGAGGATTTCAATGTTTAATGGTACAATTTTAGTGAAAAGGGTCATTATGAAAATGAATGTCCTAAGTTCCAAGGGAAATTACCTCAGAAAAGGCCAAGGGAGCAAGCCCAAGATTATGTGATCACTACTACTGAGGTTGAAGCTCCGAAAGACGTGGTGGAAGGCAATTTAATGGTTTCCTCAAGTTTAGCCAATGCTTTATTTGATTCTATATCATCACATTGTTTCATATCTTCCTAGTTTACTAAGAAAATTAGATATTTTCAATTTGACTTAACAAGGGAGTTGCCAGTTAAAACACCTAAGGGAAGTATCATCACAACAAATTTTTGTGAATCAGTTCCCATAAGGGCATATAAATGTTCTTTATCTTCTGATCTCATTGTCATACCCATGATTGAAATTGATATAATGTTCAGAATGGATTGGTTTTTGGACCATGATGTGAAAATTTATTATAAGAAGAAAGAGGTTACAATTTTTTGATGATGATAATGAGTACCTTATCTTTAGAGTTGAAACGTCACCACCTGATTCTTATTTAGATCCACCCCCAGTAGCTCTACTAAATTCAATTATTGGGAAGGAAGAGAATGAAATAACTATGGGTGAGGAAAATAATGTTCGAATAGAGGACATACCTATTGTAAAATAACATGTTGATGTGTATCCATAGGACTTACCTGGACATCCTTCAAAATCAGAAATTGAGTTTTCCATTGATTTAATTCCTGGTTCAAGAACTATATCGAAGACCCCATATAGAATGACCACAATGGAATTAGTGTAACTAAAGAAACCACTAGAGGAATTGAGTAATAAAGGATTTATTCACCCTAGTGTTTCTCCATGGGGAGCCCCTGTCCTTTTTGTTAAAAATAAATACAGATCTATGTGGTTGTGCATTGACTACCGGGAGATTAATTCTATAACAATAAAGAACAAGTATCCTCTACCTCACATTGATGATTTATTAGACCAACTTCATGGAGCTCAGTATTTTTCAAAGATTGAACTTCGATCTGGATATCATCCATTGTGTGTGAAGAAGGAAGACATTCCTAAATAACATTTCAAAGCAGGTACGAGAATTACGAGTTTACAGTAGTGCCTTTTGGGCTGAATAATGCACTCTTTGTTTTCATGGATCTAATGAATAGAGTTTTCAAGGAATATCTTGATGAATTTGTAGAGGTATTTACTAATGATATTTTGGTATACTCCAAAAGCTTGAAAGATCATGAAAATTACTTACGCATTATCCTAAGTACCCTTAAAAGAAATGAATTTATGGAAAGATTAGCAAGTGTGAATTCTGGCTTCAAGAGATTTCTTTTCTTGGACATATTGTCTCTAAGGATGGAATCTTAACTGATCATTCAAAGACCAAGGCAATCCATGAATGGCTAGCACCAACGAGTATAACTGAGGTGTGTAGTTTTATTAGTTTAGTAGATTATTATCGATGCTTCATCCAGAATTTTCCCTGGTTGGCTAACCCATTAACCAAGCTCACACGTAAAGGGGTTAAATTTTTTGTTCAAAAGTGTGTGAAAAATGTTTGGAAGAACTAAATATAAGATTAGTTAATGATCCTATCTTGACTCTACCATTGGGTAATGATGGGTTTGTTATTTATAGTGATTCTTAAAAGAAAGGACTTGGTTGTGTCCTTATGTAGAATGATAGAGTTATTGCCTATGCATCACGACAGCTAAAAATTCATGAACAGAACTATTCCACTCATGATCTTGAGTTAGCAGCTGTAATCTTTGCTATGAAAATATGGAGACAGTATCTCTATGGTAAAAAAATGAGAGATTTATACTGATCATAAGAGTTTTAAGTATATTTTCTCACAAAAAGAACAGAACATGAGGCAGAGGCGATGGATTGAACTAATGAAGGATTATGATTGCATTATACACTACCACCCAAGGAAGGAAAATAAGGTGGAAGATGCTTTGGGAAGAAAGGATCATGGTGTTTTGAACAAGATGAGAGTTTAAAAGGATCCTATATACATGGATCTAGTAAAGATGGATATGGGAATAACCATGGAAGGTGAAACATCAATGCTTTTTCAAATGGTTGACAAACCATCTTTACTAGAAAGGATAAAAAGTTCTCAGACTGATGGTGAGGAATTTCAAAAGAAAATTAAAGTTGTGGATGATGGGAGATTGATTGACATCATATATGAAGATGTAATTTTGAGATTTGGGAAGAGAATTTGTGTTCCCAATATACCTGATCTAAGAAGGGAATTGTTGGATGATGCTCACAGATCCAATTTTTCTATACACCCAGGTAGAACTAATATGTATAGATATTTGAAAGAACATTTTTGGTGGGACAACATGAAGAGAGAGATTGCTGATTTTGTGTTGAGATGTATGGTTTTCCAATAAGTGAAAGCTAGAAGAGAACATCCTAGGGGAGTCATGCAACATCTTCCCATACTTGAGTGGAAATGGGATGATATTATGATGAACTTTGTCATGGGAGTACCAAATACTACTTGAAGAAATGATGCAATATGGGTCATTATTGATCGTCTTACCAAGTTAGCACACTTTCTTGCTATAAGAGAAGATTTACAACTTTAACATTTAGCAAGAATATATATTAATGATTTTTTAAGACTCCATGGTGTACTCTTATCGATTGTTTCTGATCGTGATCCCCATTTTACCTCAAGATTTTGGAAAAGTATTTAGAAGGCCCTGGATACTGAACTTTGTTTGAGCACTATCACGAACCAGCCCAGGTCGACCCTGAACCGGTCACCCGAGCTGGCCCACGACATGGCCCGAGGGGTATTCCCGATCCCCACGGGCTGGAAACTAGTGTTGGGAATCAGAACTAAACAAGAGGGAACGATTTGGCCCATAAATGAAAGACAAGTAAAGCTGTGGAAAAAGTAGAATAATGAAATGTAAACAACACGAAAAGAAAGGATGATCAACAACACCCAAATAACCTGGCCACGACCAAATCCCCTCACGAATCCAAGAGTCGCTCACCAAGCCATAACCAACTCTCACCCACGATGAGCAAGCTCATGTCAAACCTATAACCAAACTAAAAACAGGAAAACACTATAGGCATGAGTATTAAAACTCAGTAGGCGTTCCCAACAAACTATTCCCAATGAACTACCTTTAAATAATGAACTTAATAATTCCAAGTTTGAACTAAATTATATAAAATATGGGTTTCCACACACACTTTCGTTTCCAAAAAAAGTAATAGTCCATTGCCCTTTTTAATTTAAAAGCATGTTTATTGTTTGAAAGGAACATGTTCATTACATTTTAAAACATTTCTTAGAACAAATTAGAAATTCAAATTTCAGTTGTTAGACAAAGGGGAAAACCACACACAACAGACAACACACACTAAGGGAAATGGAAAATAAAAGTGGCACACATGGGCCAGCAACCGAACTAGACCTATCGATTGTCCACCACATAAAAATAAACACTAAAGAAAACATGGGCCGAACCTGGGAGATCGTGAACAATCCAGAACATACCATACATGTGACTCATCCTGAAAGCATGATCTAACTCGATGATGTCATAACTCCCTAATGCCCAGCATAGCCCTTCATGGCCTAACCGAGGGCCCCAATCCCCATAGCACCAATAACTCAGTATTCTCCTGCTATGGGGCCACTAGCCATTGCGTATTCTAAACTAGTGCGGCAATCATTCTAAGAATATTCACTCTCTATGCCAGATTCCCATGTCAACACAAGAAATAAAAAGGTGGTGTGTCCATAATGTAAATTAATTAGTTACGATGCACAAACATTACATACATCTCAAGAAATCAACTCACACCAAAGATCACCCCTGAGTGGTTTTTCCAAAATAATCTATTTTATTAAAGTGCCAAAAGGGCCTTCACTAATTTTAAAGAAAGATCTCTTTTCTCGAGAAAACCCAAAACACTTGTTCAAAAGAAATCATTTATCTTTAAAACTATAACTACATTTGAAATTCTGTGAATTATGTTTAAAGGCCAAACGGACATTCTTTCAATACTAGGTGTCTGCTCATCAGGAAAATGTTTCAAGTATCGTGTATAAAATAAACGGCTCTTTTACAGAAAATAATCATTTAGAAATTAATTATCTTATATTATTTCTCATTCATTAAAAATTAAGAAAACAACAAGCAATTAATAAATTCTAAATATAAAAGTAAGTGTAGCGGGGGACCTACCTCAGCTTGCTGCTCAGTTACGACGACGACGTGACACGTCTCACACTCGCGCACAAGAACGTGCAACCTACTGAAGACCACAGTATCATGGGTTTTCCTCACCAAGGCGCTGCAACAAACACAAAACAACTGAAAACCCATAACCACTGACTTGGAACAATCCAAATGAACAAACAACGCAAAAAACTAGCTCGACATGTTTTGAAAATATTACATCAAAACATGTATCAAAACACAATCAATCTCTTTATTAGAATCCAATCATGAACTTTAGACACACCAACCTCTTTACAAACATCAAACACACCACATGATTAAAGTAATAAACCATTTGAATAATTCATAAAACATCTGCAAAAGGTGAAAACAAGGTTCAAATCAAAACAAGCTCAGTTTCCCATAAGAAAACACTTTAAAATAAAACACACCATTAAACTGTAAAACAATCTTAGTCACAAAACCAACCAAACCAAACACCACACATTCCAAAGTTTCCATTTACCCACCCAAAATTATATTTCAAAACCACACGTACTCTAACACCCTTCGAAAATACAATCTGCACTGCTGAAATATTTTAATAACACCCTTACATGATTTACAAAAACACATTCACGATGCACCAAGGGTGTTGCACCCTGAATACACCAAATTTCACATAAAAACCCCCAATTTGAAACCAAATACTCATCCAACCAATTTGAGACATGCTTTTGCACCATACACAATAATAAAAGAACATGATACTATACTTAAGCAAAACAAATTCATGAAAATCACCACACAATCAAATCAAATTATGCCTTAATAAAGTTAAAAAAAACTAACAAAGGAATAAAAAAATAAATAAAAAAGTAAAAGAATAAATAAATAAATAAATAAGAGAATGAGTGAATAAATATACCGGAGTGATGGGGTGTTAGCGCAGCGAATTAGGGAGTGCTTTCGGCCGAAACAAGGAGACCAGAGGTCGGAGGTGGGCTAGCCGGACCGCGGGAGACCTGGGAATGAACTTGTCATAGGTGCAGCGATCGAGAAGCATGACGCATGTGAGGAAGGGTTTAAAGAGATGGATAGAGGGACGAAGACGTGGCAGAGGGCTTTAGGCAGGGGCCAGAGGCCGTTGGCTGGTGGCGGGTTCGCCGGAAAATGGCAGGAGGTTGCCGGAACACGGCAGGGGGCGCCAGAACGGCGTCGGACAATGGAGGCGGGTCATGCGAGGGTGCGGGAGAAGGGCGCTGGAGGCCAGGTCACCGAAGGAGGTGGCCGGTGGGAAGGCGGACGCCGGAGGTGGCGGGACGATGCTGCGGGATCGCCAGAGCGGTGGAGGCCTGGGGTCACGTAGAGGTAGGAAGGCCGGGACATGGGGACACCGGAGGTGGTGGGACGACGCGACTGGGTCGCTGGAGCGGGAGGGGAGCTATGGAGGCCTGGGGTCGTGTGGGGTGGCTACGCTGGAAGAGAGGGGGTCTGCACTAGGTGGCTACACCAGAGGATAGGGGGTCTGTGGTGGTGGCGGATTTTTTTTTTGTTTACGTTTTTTAAAATTTTTTTTTTCCAGAAAACGCTTCCGGCAAAACAAATTTTAAAAATGCAGCTCAAAGGCGGCATCCGGGATGCCTCCTTTGCATTTCGGGGCAAGGCGGCATCTGCGATGCCGCCTTTGCGCTGCGGGTGAAAGGCGGCATCGCGGATGCCGCCTTTCTCTTAAAAATATATATTTTTTTTTAAATTTTTATTTTTATTTTTTAATTACATTTATTCATTATAATTTTTAATTACATTTATTCATTATAATTTTTAATTATTAATTAGTAATTATTAATAATTAAATATGTCATAATTAATTAGTTAATTAGTAATATTATCATTAATTATATAATAATTAATTATTAATATAATTATTACATATATAATAAATATTTAGTTAATTAGAAATACAATTAATAATTATAACTAATTAATTAGTAATTATTAATTATTAATTAGCTAATTAGTAATATAAATATTTATTATAATTATTCATTATAATTAGTAATTAGTAATTAATAATTATTAATAAGTAATTAGTAATTATTAATTAGTAAATTAGTAATATAAATATTAATTATAGCTATTCATTAAATTATTAATTATTAATTATTACTCATTTATTATTACTTATATAATAAATAATTAGTTAATTATTAATATAACTATTAATTATATAATAATTAATTAGTTAATTAGTAATATAATTATAATCTTTCAAAGTCACGTACTTGAAACATTTTTAAGTTTCAAGTAGGCGGTTTTGAAAGCTTATAAATTATTTTTCATTAACATTTTTTTGTAAATTGCTTTTGTTTTAAACTATTTTTTTTATGTTTAATCCATGTTTTTAGTTTCATTTATATTGGTCTTCTATTTTATGTTTTATGGTCTTTCAAAGTCATGTACTTGAAAAATTTTAAGTTTCAAGTATGCGGTTTTGAAAGCTTATAAATTACTTTTCATCAACTTTTTTTTTGGAAATTTCTTTTGTTTTCAACTATTTATTATATTTTTAATCAATGTTTAAAGTTTCAATTATATTCGTTTTATAGTTTATATTTTACAGTCTTTCAAAGTCACGTACTTGAAACATTTTTAAGTTTCAAGTAGGCGGTTTTGAAAGCTTATAAATTATTTTTCATTAACATTTTTTTGTAAATTGCTTTTGTTTTAAACTATTTTTTATATGTTTAATCCATGTTTTAAGTTTCATTTATGTTGGTCTTATAGTTTATCTTTTATTGTATTTCAAAGTGACGTACTTGAAAAATTTTAAGTTTCAAGTATGCGGTTTTGAAAGCTTATAAATTACTTTTCATCAACTTTTTTTTGGAAATTTCTTTTGTTTTCAACTATTTATTATATGTTTAATCAATGTTTAAAGTTTCAATTATATTCGTTTTATAGTTTATATTTTACAGTCTTTCAAAGTCACATACTTGAAACATTTTTAAGTTTCAAGTAGGCGGTTTTGAAAGCTTATAAATTATTTTTCATTAACATTTTTTTTGTAAATTGATTTTTTTTAAACTATTTTTTATATGTTTAATCCATGTTTTAATTTTCATTTATGTTGGTCTTATAGTTTATCTTTTATTGTATTTCAAAGTGACGTACTTGAAAAATTTTAAGTTTCAAGTATGCGGTTTTGAAAGCTTATAAATTACTTTTCATCAACTTTTTTTTTGGAAATTTCTTTTGTTTTCAACTATTTATTATATGTTTAATCAATGTTTAAAGTTTCAATTATATTCGTTTTATAGTTTATATTTTACAGTCTTTCAAAGTCACGTACTTGAAACATTTTTAAGTTTCAAGTAGGCGGTTTTGAAAGCTTATAAATTATTTTTCATTAACATTTTTTTGTAAATTGCTTTTGTTTTAAACTATTTTTTATATGTTTAATCCATGTTTTAAGTTTCATTTATGTTGGTATTATAGTTTATCTTTTATTTTATTTCAAAGTGACGTACTTGAAACAGAATCCCACATCGGAAATGCAGAATCTACTGCACAGTAAAGGTAGAACCTGAATTCTACATCGAAAATGCAGAATGATTTTCAGGGCAAACCCTCTTATAATGAATAATTATAATAAATATTTATATTACTGGTTAACTAATTAATAATTACTAATTACTAATTAATTAGTTATAATTATTAATTATATTTCTAATTAACTAAGTATTTATTATATATGTAATAATTAAGTATTATATAATTGATAATTTTATTACTAATTAACTAATTAGTTATTATATAATTAACGATTAATAAACACTAATTACCAAATTACAAATTATATACTAATTAATTAGTTATTTCGTAATATAAATATTAATTATATACTAATTAAATAGTTAATTAGTAATAGAATTATTAATTATATAATCTGTAATTAGGTAATTAGTAATTATTAATGTTTTATTATTATGTTCGTATGGTTATATAAATATATATAAATAAAACCTAATTTACCCCCTCCTGAGATTCCACTCTGACCAACAAGTAAAAATAGTATTTTGATTTCAGTACACATAAAACATGTAAACAATAATGTACAATCAATGCATATGTCTGTGGCGAGGAGATTCCGTCCCACATGGTGGTCTGCGAATAGGACGTCCGCGTCGAGTGCGCAGTGGAGTCTGATGACCTGGAGAAGGCTGATCCTCGGGCACTGAAACGTCGACTGTCGCATCCTCCATCTGTGTGTCAGTTGGAGGAGCTGTCAACTGCATCTCGTACTGCCATTCAGATCCTTCTCCCACTAGGGTGGTAGAAGGACCTGCCTCCATCGCAGAGGGGAACGAAGCCTGTGATGGAGCTATACCCCAAGACGACGACGGCTCTAGAATCCAAGGCTGGGAAGGATCTGGAACCCAAGATGGAGAGAACTGCGGATATCCTGACAGGAAAGACGGATCCCATGCCACCTGAGGCACATCCTGAATAGGCTGATCCTGGACTACTAGAGGCCCGACCTCTGCCTGTGGAACAGGCGATGCCTCACGTGCAGCACGACGCTGTCTACATCGCCGTGGTCGTGGCTCCTCAGCACCAGCAGCAGCTGCAGGATGTTCTTCTGGGGAAGGAACCTCCTGTCTCCGAGCCAGACGCGTGAAGATGCTCTCGGAAAGCGCATGAAAAGATGCCCTCGCCTCCAGCGTTGTAGCATGGACGGCTGCCCGGCTAAAGACCCCCTCCTCCTCTTCATCGCTCATGCGAACAAGCTGCTCTGTGTGACTTCCCTGTAAATAGATTCAAATGGAATTATAAAATAATTCAATAAACAAAGTAATAGGAATTTATTAACTTACCATCCTCTGCATCTCTATGCCAGCTTGGGTAAGATACAGTATAGATTTTAGTCTATACCAGGGCGCATAGTCAACCTGCTCTGAAAGAGAGAATCGATTTGTAGGAACACCTTGAATACGTAACTCTGCACGTCTGTGCCAGCAGTCGATAAAACTCGCATGTACTTGGGACCAGTCATCATCCTGCCTCCCTGTCAGCTTCATCCCATGAAGCTTGTCTGTCTGTCTAGATGGTAATGGAATCGGCTGAGTACGAAAAAATTGGCGCATGACCCTGTCAGGCTGCTGCCACTCAATAATATGAAAGTGAATGAGGGGCACTACAGCCATAGCATCCTCAAGACCAACAGTGCAGTATGCTGGCAACTGGTCCATAATACTCCAGTATGGAAGCCATGAAATCTGAAATGACAAGTGATTTTGTCAAAAAAACACCCAACTAAAAACCAAAATTGATGTTATTATTAAAAATGTTAGATAGTGATAGATTGTATATACATACCTGATCAGGTAAGAGACAGTCCAACTGTAGCCGATATACGCCCAAATGCTGTCTCGGAACCACGTCGAAATTGTGTCGCTGACACCACCTGTAAAATACAACGATAATGACAAATAATGAGAAATTATAGTCAATAACTCATAGTAGAATAAAAAACCAATAGAAATGACTTATCATACCAGTATCCACGCGGAGCGTCATGCAGCACCTCCATCTCAACCGGTGGACCAGCAAGGTCAGGGCGGAATGATGGGATGCACTCCCATGCCCACATCTGAATAAGGATGACGCATCCTCCAAGACCTGTACGGTCCCTATGGGATAGTCTGCATAATGATCTGTACGTTTATGCCAAGCAGGCTGATCCCCAACTGTACGTCCCAGCCCGATCAAAGTCCTCTAGTAGGGGTAGATACATCATATGCACGTGCATCCCCGAGTGATCAGTACACATGGTCCCACCAATGAGTCGTAAGATATATGAACGGGCGTAACGCATGACGGTCTGCTCATCATCATCATCCTGTAAATGTGGAATCTGCGACTCCAACCAACGCATAGATATGGACGATCCATCTGTAGCCCTACGGTCAGACAAAATATCAACGCCTAACAAGCGTTGAGCAAGATCTGGCCAAGCTGCATGAGTGGGTCCAATAACGGGTCTCCCCTAGATAGGAAGACCGAGAAGAACTGCGACATCCTCGAGGGTGATGGTCATCTCCCCCTCAGGCAAGTGGAATGTGTGTGTCTCTGGTCTCCATCTCTCAACGAGGGCAGCAAGTAGGTAATGATCTACAAATGTGAAATCTGATACGGCAAGGCCATAGAAGCCAGCACGGCGCAAGTAAGGTCTAATGGCATGTGGAGGCTCCATGTGATGAAAATGGTGCGCTCGACGCACCTTCACAAATCGATCTGGATGACCCTCTAACACGGCCTGCGAAATATGGGTAGGCTGCTGAGTGAGTAGTATGGTATCATCCATCTGCATATAAACAAAGAAAATGAGTCGTAAGTGTAAAATGTAAATATAACATTAATGGGTTAACTGACATACACATTTCAATATGGGTTAAGTGTCCCGCTTTCGGTGTTTTGAAATAAATTCTATTATTTCATATTCAAAGTTATTTCTTGAAAGCATGAATATTAATATGAAATAAGTTATGTTATCTAAAATATTGAGTCTTAAATTTGGTTACACATATTTTGGGGGAGCTTTGTGATTAACTACTTAGGGATTGGATTAAGATAAACCATGTCAATTAGTAATGATGTTTTTAGAATTTATCTAATTGTATGTATTCAATATCTTATGCTAATTATTATGATAATATAAATTTGTTATAGAACAGTTTTCTAAAATATCCTGCATGTTTAGATTGGGGTTTAGGTTGGAGGGTTTAGGGTTAAAATTTTTAATATTAACGTCCGGGAAACATGTTAATGGGTTAACTGACATACACATTTCAATATGGGTTAAGTGTTCCGCTTTCGGAGTTTTGAAATAAATTCTATTATTTCATATTCAAAGTTATTTCTTGAAAGCATGAATATTAATATGAAATAAGTTATGTTATCTAAAATATTGAATCTTGAATTTGGTTACACATATTTTGGGGGAGCTTTGTGATTAACTACTTATGGATTGGATTAAGATAAACCATGTCAATTAGTAATGATGTTTTTAGAATTTATCTAATTGTATGTATTCAATATCTTATGCTAATTATTATGATACTATAAATTTGTTATAGAACAGTTTTCTAAAATATCCTGCATGTTTAGATTGGGGCTTAGGTTGGAGGGTTTAGGGTTAAAATTTTTAATATTAACGTCCGAGAAACATGTTAATGGGTTAACTGACATACACATTTCAATATGGGTTAAGTGTTCCGCTTTCGGAGTTTTGAAATAAATTCTATTATTTCATATTCAAAGTTATTTCTTGAAAGCATGAATATTAATATGAAATAAGTTATGTTATCTAAAATATTGAGTCTTGAATTTGGTTACACATATTTTGGGGGAGCTTTGTGATTAACTACTTAGGGATTGGATTAAGATAAACCATGTCAATTAGTAATGATGTTTTTAGAATTTATCTAATTGTATGTATTCAATATCTTATGCTAATTATTATGATACTATAAATTTGTTATAGAACAGTTTTCTAAAATATCCTGCATGTTTAGATTGGGGTTTAGGTTGGAGGGTTTAGGGTTAAAATTTTTAATATTAACGTCCGGGAAACATGTTAATGGGTTAACTGACATACACATTTCAATATGGGTTAAGTGTTCCGCTTTCGGAGTTTTTAAATAAATTCTATTATTTCATATTCAAAGTTATTTCTTGAAAGTGTGAATATTAATATGAAATAGGTTATGTTATCTAAAATATTGAGTCTTGAATTTGGTTACACATATTTTGGGGGAGCATTGTGATTTACTACTTAGGGATTGGATTAAGATAAACCATGTCAATTAGTAATGATGTTTTTAGAATTTATCTAATTGTATGTATTCAATATCTTATGCTAATTATTATGATACTATAAATTTGTTATAGAACAGTTTTCTAAAAAAGAGATAACAACATTTAGTTTACAATATGGGACTGTCACAATGAAGACAATACATCATTATGAATGAGACTGTGAAGTCGACCCAACAACGTTAGGGCATCGCTTCCGGTTATGACCTTCTTTATGACATATTGTGCATCGCAAACTCTGCCCTTGTTCTTGAGGCCTGTCCATCTCATTACGCATCCTACTCGCCTTTGGTCTCCCACGAGGACGTAACCGATTCATGTCAGGTATCACTATCGGTTGGCCTTCAGGCATTGGGAAATAACGATACTCCCCAATAGGTGTCCATGGTGCAGCATAACAGTTGGCAATGATATCCATCTGGTACACTGGATCAACATATGCTTCCCATGAGATGTTCACAGAGGCACATGCTGCGATGACGTGTGTACATGGAAACCGTAAGGCCTGAAATTTTCCACATTGGCATTGCCTTGTTTCTAGTAATACCACCATTTTTTCACCGACGTGATTTGTGATGGGGTCTGAACGCTCTTGAACTTCAAATCGGGAGTCTTCTCTTCGAAATAGACATACGTGATAACCAGAAGCTTCTTCAATATTTTTTTCAATCTCTCGTTGAAAGTGTATTCCATATCTTATCCCTTGATGTATTCTGTCTGATGCTAGTTTTTGTCTATCCACAAAGTACTTCACGCATCGATATAATGTCTCCTGAACTAATGCGATTATAGGTAGCTTGCGAAGTCCTTTGAAGATACCATTGATGCACTCCACAATGTTTGTCGTCATGTGTCCGTACCTCTTTCCCCCGTCGTATGCCAATGTCCATTTCTCTTTTGGAATCCGCATCATATAATCATAAACTTCTTGATTAGCATGACGAATTTGTTCAAAACGTTCTTCAAATCGTCGTTGGTCCGACTCATATGCTACAAAACGTAGATGATATTTCACATAAATTGATTTTATATTTATATTGAAACAGCAAAACAGAATGAATAAAATACGTACCAAGCCTCGTGATTGCCTTCTTCATCGGTTCGTTGTGGAATTTTTATGTACATTGCTAGCAATGTGTCTAATGCAGAACCGATGATGTGCATTTGGGTATCTCCATGTATCAGGATCTGCATTGATTGCCTCATTAATTGCTCGATGACGATCAGATATCAAACAAACTCCCTGAATGTTGGTGAAATGGTTGGTGATACATGCCAGAAACCAACTCCATGATTCATAGTTTTCTTTCTCTACAATGGCAAAGGCAAGCGGAAGAGGTGAACGGTTTCCATCTTGGGTTGCCGCAATCAACAATACGCCCTTGTATTTTCCATACAGAAATGTTCCATCAATCTGAATAAATTGTTTGCAAAAACAAAATGCAGAGATACAAGGAAGGAATGCCCAGAACAACCGATGAAATTGAACACGAGATGGATCAAGTCGATTATCAGGAGACACATGTTCGTTTGTATCCAGATGGAATACAACTTGGTTATGATGCCTCAGTATGGCTAGCAATTGCGGCAATACTCGATATGAGTCATCCCAATCACCATATACCTTCACAATTGCCTTCTGTTTCGCCATCCATGCCTTATTATAGGAAATCTTATAACCGAATGTCTGTAGAATCCTCTCTTGCACAAGGGATATTGGAACATCTTGGCATGTCCTAATCATCTCAACAACAATAGATGACACAAATTATGCATCCAACGAAGTATGATCTTGTGTGAGACTTGGCTGAACGCAACTATGAGCCGCCTCAATCCTTGAGATTCTCCAACCTCCAAATGTAATGTCTGGAATAGCCCTTAAGCGAAATCTACAATCATCCCCATACTTCACGCACCGTATAACATATTTACTACGGCATGATTCGTGAACTACATAGTTTAAGTTTCTCTCAATATGAAATCTCTTTAACGTGCTTTTTAAGGCATCTTTACTGGGAAAATTCCTTCCAATATATAAGGTTTTGTCCACCTCACTAAACCTATCTGGTACAACTCTAGGGAACTCAGTTGCCGGTGTGAGAACAATATTATCGAATTCAGGCACGCGTGTCATTGCTTCTGACCAAGATGAAAATAATGGTGGATGATTTATTGACCGAGGTTGATGTACAACAACTGCATTTCTCAAAACCTCCTCTCTATCTTTTGTTGGTCCCTCCTCATCAGCACTGTTGTCGCCATCCGATCCATCATTACGAAAATCCTCATCAGAAGTCGGATTGACATGTATATCCGGAAGATCATCTAGGTTGTCCTCTTCTGCTGCATCATTTGGAATAGGCTCAATGTCATGGGGTAGACTGTCTTCAACCACTCTTGTATTTCTACGTCTTTGTATAAGTGGACGTTGTTGTTGTACAGTAGCAACAACAACGTATAACTCCATCATGGTACCATCTAACCGTTGAGAAAATAAATTAATTGCTTGGACCCACTGCGCATCAGCAACCAATGGACAAGCTATATGCCACATTGTTGTTGGAAATTGAAAATGTCTATAGCTCATAGACATTATCTCTTGATCGGGTCCCAAATTTAAGGAAACATGAATTCTCTCTTGAAGGTCACTTATGGTAACACAATCCACTGTACTAACCACCGTAATTGGTTGTGTACTGTAAGAAGCTCCTTGCTCAGTTTGAATAATCTCCCCATAACAGTACACACAGGCATACATGGCTCTCTACGTCAAAAATGTGTTCTTTCATCAAAATTATGATAGTGTAACAAAATATTAACAATTATGTTTGACGATATGATGTTTATTATAATGTAATTTTATTGCGCCTTTCTATACCATAAACTATGCTACTGATGTTTGACCATATGATATTTATTAGAATGTAATTTTAGAGCGCCTTTTTATTTAGTTTGTTTGTTCTTCTTCATTTCACTTTATATGTTCATTAGTATCGTTAGCTAATCATTATATGAATTCATGTTTTAATCCTATGTTATTTATTAATTATTCTAAAATTAACTAATAATAACTAATCATTAATTATTCTATTATTCTATAATTAACTAATAATAACTTTAATTTGTTAATTCTTATGTCCTTATTTGATTCTATAACATTATACTTATCATTTATCATTGATAAATATACTGATCATTAGTATCGTTAGCTAATCATTATATGAATTCATGTTTTAATCCTATGTTATTTATTAATTATTCTAAAATTAACTAATAACAACTAATCATTAATTATTCTATTATTTTATAATTAACTAATAATAACTTTAATTCGTTAATTCTTATGTCCTTATTTCATTCTATAAAATTATATTTATCATTTATCATTGATAAATATACTGATTTGCTTTTTCTTCTCTTAGAAATTTTAGTAGTTTATAAAGAAAATATGAATCATCTTAAGCATATTCCCCGGGAGTGTCAAACCAGGATGCAGCAAGGCCCGTTATCGTGCACCAGTTCCCGTTCGAGTCTAGCTCGAAGCGGTGTTTTCGGGTTTTACCCCTATGTACATCTGTGCCAGAGCCACATCCACTTGTTTGTATCCAGACAGGAATTTAATTGCGTAGATAACCACATAATCTTTAAGCTACCAAAATTTCTAAATACTTAATCTTAAGTTAATCTATACTTAATCTATACTACCTAACAGTAATTATTTAAAACTATATATAACTAATTACAAAAACTAAATAACCAAATATTAAGAACTACCTAAACTGCTTAACAAATGAAAGATTTAAAACTAAACAAAATTAAATTAATTAAATAAAAACATTAAATTAAATAAAGAAACATACCTCTAAATGAAGCTTCGTAAAAGCTCGTACAGCAAAAAAAAATTTAGAGAGAGAGAGCAAATTGGAGAGATAAGTTGCAATGAACAAGTGAGGAGAGGGGGGGGGGTGGCCGCCCTTTTATAAGGACTTCAGGCAAAGGCGGCATCGCAGAAGCCGCCTTTCGCCTCTGCGTATGGCCAAAGGCGGCTTCTGCGATGCCGCCTTTCGCCTTACCCTGAGCCGAAAGGCGGCCTCCTCCCGGCCGCCTTTGCCATGTCATCGATCCGGGCCAAAGGCGGCGCGGGGGAGCAAAGGCGGCATCGCAGATGCCACCTTTGTAGCGTATTTTTAAATTTTTTTTTGACCTAGGCCGTTTTTCAGAAATTTTTTTTAAGAAAAACGTAAAAAAAAAAAAATCCGGTGGTGGCTATTCCAGAAGAGGGGGGGGGGGGGGGGCGCACGGGGCGGCCACGTCAGAGGATAGGGGGCCACGCGAGGCGTCGCGCGCCATTGCGCAAGGGAGAAGGGGGGAAAAGCGGGAGGCTGTTCCGCGATCGGGAGAAGAAGGGGGGGGACGATTCCCCCCTAGGGTTTTATTTTTTTTCTTAATAAAAATACACTATTGTTAATAATAAAATAAGAATAATAATTATAATGATGATATTAACCACTTTAATAATACTAATAACCAAATTCTTAATGACAATATATATAATAATATTAGTAATTATATAATCATAACATTAATAATAATTTAACCATAAAATATTAAGAATACTTAATAACCATTTAATGTTACCAATATTAATGAAAATTATAACATGTCCATTAATAATAATAATAATAATAATAAAAATAACTACACCATAATAATTAGGGCGCAAACATTCAACCCATTTTATTTTTTTATTTTTATTTTTATAAAAAAATTATTTATTTTAAACAATAGTTAGTTGCATGGCCACCTGAGCCGACCGCGTGGTCACCGCCTACCATGCGGTGCCCACACACCAGTCTGAAACTTATCAAAATTATTAAAAATCAATAAAATTTCAAACCGGAGCTCAAACTAAAATTCGTCAAACTAATGTAGTACTGAGAAAAGAATAAAATAAAATAAAAAAAGTGTATGGGGTCGGGGTGTGACAATTATCCCCACCAAAGACACTTTCTTCCCCTAGAAAGTAACCAAGCCAAAGGACTATCCAAACTCGAGTTCATTCTCGAACAAAACCGAGAGACAAAACAAAAACCTCGGGGTGACGATTCACTCCACAAGTCACACCCGACCAGCTCAGGAGAAACCCCAACACAAGAGAATGGGAGAACACAAGAGGGTTTTCCCCACCACAACAACCTAACTAGTACGAAAATTTATACTCAAATACACCACCCCAGGGAGGGGTCCAACCTGGGAACTGCCAACCGATCCAAACCAATTTCCATAGCACGAGCAACAGAACACCTCCATTGAAACTTGGAACTCTCGACTCAATCCAACAAATTCCAACACTAAATAAAACTCAGAAGGACTTAACCCCAACACCAAGTCGGAAGCACTTATCTTATATTCCACAAGACACAAACATCTCCAAACAAGCACTTCTAAACCAAGATCAACCCATACAAGGGTCAAACACACTTTATGAGAAATGAACGATTTAGAAGACCCTATTCAGACAAACAAGACCATTTAGAATGCAATGGAACAAGTCCATCGCATTATTCCATTGAAACAATGAACTTATAATGACTACGCAACTTTAGTAGCCGAGAAACAAGAACAAGAATATTTTAAAATGTTTCCATCCCAACATGGAACACACAACCCGGGTCGAGGCTTCACACCCTCAAAAATTCTTGACTGTTCATGAGCTTCACCCCGAGACCTGATGCTGGGGCTCTGATGGCTGAAGAATTTATGCCTCACAGTCAGACATGAGCATCCTCCGATCGGGACTCCTTATTCTAATGACACTTATTTCAGAACCTTTCTAGGTGACCTGAACGATCACACAATAGCAGGACTTTGGAGGAATGCGGCAAGACAACTTGGAATGGCCAAACCGGAAATAATGATGGTACATTAGGAAGAATTCCGACAAATTAAATGTCAAAACCAATGATAATTACTTCTTATAGACAAGTTTCTCTCGTGCGCCCCACCCACCAGATGGGGAACCCTCACGAACAATGAGAGGCAACAGATTTTCCAAGCACTTGAGCTCCGGTTGTCAACTCCTTGAAGCTGCCGACACATGCCTTCACATCCTCAGGTATGATCCATTAAATGAATAAGGACTTAATCACCTACCATGTTAACCCAACTCCAACTATGTTAAGACATACAACCATCACTAATCGAAAACTGGACCCTCAAACAAACCCGATATAGCGCAAGCTCGAAAACCTCAAGAGTTCTCAACGACCCGAATACGCTCTCTGCTTTCCTCAAACCAAATAACTGCCTCTAATGGATCTCAATCACCTCAATTAATAGGCAACACTTGATAGGACCCATAATTGGGCATGAATCATTAACAACTTTCAGAGAATTTTTTGGGCGGCGTATTCAGAACAACACATAGGGCACAAAACCAAAATCGACATCAAGACAAAACACAATCGAAATAAACACCCCAAACCGAGACAACCGGCCTGGAAGTTAAACGAATATAAATACAATCAAAATCCTCCTTTTCAAAATCACCATTTTCATTTAAAACTTCAAAACTGCTTTATCTCAAGGCCATTTTTCAAAAACAAAGGCCACTTTTCATAGGCCAAAAATCCATTTGTAAGAGAAAAACCAATTTCCAATACCTTTATATTTCAGAAACTCACCCATGGCATCCCATGGATCATCACATGTGTGTCCATCCATTTCTATCCACATCATCCACGTACAAGTTCCCCCATGCACTTTTCGTTCATACCCACACACATGCGATCCTCCATAAAGAATACCAAGGGTCACACCAAGCCACCCTTTACCAACCCCAAATAAACACTAACTTTCAAACCACAGATCCTTCCATTTAAAAACCTCTTTTACCAATTTAAAACCATTTTAGATAAATGAATTTATTTCAAAATCCACTTTCATTTTCAAAAGCACACTTACACCAACCCAATACAAACAAAACACAATCCACAATGACGCACCGAAATGAAGAACTAGCAGTCGCACTTAACCTGGAGACATGGTAGGGAGCCACGTCCAGGTAAGAAACAACAACTAAGAGGAACTTAAACTATTCACTCGGACTCCACTTGGGTCACTACTTCATGTAAGGTCATGATGTGACATTGACTCGCCTCTATTGTCATTCCTCAATCCAAAACAAAAGCAGAAGACTCAAATCCCAGACTACCCCTGGAAACTCGAGAATCAGTTCGAGCAAGAGTTCGCGATGCTCTTCTCGCACTTACCTCTCGAGTCCTGAAAGTATTAATCTCCATCTACCAAACACCCCAAATAACAAGAACCTCCCCTATGATAGCATTTTGTCATGAACCATCCCGGGTCAACCCTGAACCGGTCACCCGATCCGGCCCGCAACCTGGCCCGAGGGGCATTCCCGATCCCCACGGGCTGGCAACTAGTGCCGGGCATTAGAACTAAACAAGAGGGAATGATTTGGCCCATAAATGAAAGACAAGTAATGTAGCGGAAAAAGTAGAATAATGAAAAGTAAACAACATGAAAATAAAGGACGATCAACAACACCCAACGAACCTGACCACGACCAAAACCCCTCGCGACTCCAAGTGTCTCTCACCAGTCCACAACCAACTCTTTCCCATGACGAGCAAGCTCAAGTCGAACCTACAAAAAAACTAAAAACAGGAAAACACTATAGGCGTGAGTATTAAAACTCAGTAGGCATTCCCAACAAACTATTCCAAATGCACTACCTTTAAATAAATAACTTACTAATTCCAGGTTTGAACTAAATTATATAAAATATGGGTTTCCACACATAGTTTTGTTTCCAAAACAAGTAATAGTCCATTGCCCTTTTTAATTTAAAAACAAGTTTATTTTTTGAGAGGAACAGGTGCATTGCATTTTAAAACATTTCTGAGAACAAGTTAGAAATTCAAATTTCAGTTGTTAGTCAAAGGGTAAAACCACACACAACACACAACACACACTAAGGGAAATGGAAAAGAAAAGTGGCACACATGGGCCAATAACTAAAATAGACCTCTCGATCATCCGCTACATAAAAAAACACTAAAGAAAACATGGGTCAAACCTAGGAGATCGGGAACAATCCAGAACATACCATACATGTGACTCATCCTGAAAGCATGCTATAACTCGATGACGTCATAACACCCTAATGCCCGAAATAGCCCTTCATGGCCTAACCGAGGGGCCCAATCCCCATAGCTGCAATAAATCAGTATTCCCCTGCTATGGGGCCACTATCCAGTGCGTATTCTAAACCAGTGCGGCAATCGTTCTCAGAAGATTCACTCACTATGCCAGATTCCCATGTCAACACATGAAATAAAAAGGGGGTGCGTCCACAATGTAAATTAATTAGTTACGATACACAAACATCACATACCGCTCACACAATCAATGCACACTAAAGATCACCCCCGAGTTGTTTTTACAAAATAATCTATTTTATTAATGTTCCAAATGGGCCTTCACCAATTTTAAAGAAAAATATCATTTCTCGAGAAAAACCAAAACACTTGTTCAAAATAAATCATTTATCTTTAAAACTAGAACTACAATTTAAATTCCATGAATTATGTTCAAAGGCCAAACGGGCATTCTTTCAATACTAGGTGTCCGCTCGTCAGGAAAATGTTTCTAGTGTTGTGTATAAAATAAATGGATCTTTTACACAAAATAATCATTTAGAAATTAATTATCATATATTATTTCTCATTAATTAAAAATTAATAAAACAACAAGCAATTAATAAATTATAAATCTAAAAGTAAGTGTAGTGGGGGACCTACCTCGGCTCGCTGCTCGGTTACAACGATGATGCGACACATCTCACACTCGTGCACAAGAATGTGAAACCTACTAAAGACCACAGTATCATATGTTTTCCTCTCCAAGGAGATGCAACAAACAAAAAAAAACTAAAAACCCATAACCACTAACTTGGAACAATCCAAACGAACAAACAACGCAAAAACCTAGCTCGACATGTTTTGAAAATATCACATAAAAACATGTATCAAAACACAATCAATCTATTTACTAGAATCCAATCACGACCTTTAGACACACCAACCACTTTACAAACATCAAACACACCACATGATTAAAGTAATAAACCATTTGAATAATTTATAAAACATCTGCAAAAGGTGAAACCAAGGTTCACATCAAAACAAGATCAGTTTCTCATAAGAAAAAACTTTAAAATAAATCACACCATTAAACCATAAAACAATATTAGACACACAACCAATCAAACCAAACACCGCACATTCCAAAGTCTCCATTTACACTCCGAAAATTATATTTCAAAACCATACATACTCTAACAACCTTCGAAAATACAATCTGTACTGCTAAAATAATTTAATAACACCCTTACATGATTTACAAAAACACATTCACGATGCACCAAGGGTTTTGCACCACTAATACACCACATTTCACATAAAAAACCCCAATTTGAAACCAAATACTCATCCAACCAATTTGAGACATGCTTTCGCACCATACGCAAAAATAAAAGAACATAAAACTATACATAAGAAAAATAAATTCACCAAAATCACCACACAATCAAATAAAATTATGCATTAATAAAGTTAAACAAACTAACTAACAAATGAATAAACAAATAAATAAATAATTAAAATAATAAATAAATTAATAAATAAGAGAATGAGTGAATAAATATACCAGAGCGACGGGGTGTTGGCGTAGTGAATTTGGGAGTTCTGTCGGCCGAAGCAAGGAGACCAGAGGCCATAGGTGGGCTAGTCAGACCGCGGGAGACCTAGGCACGAACTTGTCATAGGTGCAGCGGTTGAGAAGAACGACGCAGGTGAGGCAGGGTTGCCGGAGATGGCTAGAGGGCCAAAGACATTGAAGAGGGCCGTAGGCAGGGGCCGGAGGCCACTGGCCGGTGGAGGGCTCTCCGTAAAATGGTGGGAGTTTGCCGAAACTGGGCTGGGGGTGCTGGAACGGCTTCGAACAGCGGAGGCGGGTCATGAGGGGGTGTAGGAGCGGGGCGCCGGAGGCCGGGTCACCAGAGGAGGCGGCATGTGGGCAGGCTGTCGCCGGAGGAGGCGGGACGACGTGGCGGGGACGCCAGAGTGGTGGAGGCTGGGGGTCACACGGAGGCCGGAAGGCTAGGACAAGGGGACGCCAGAGGTGGCAGGACGGCGCGACAGGGTCACTAGAGCGGTAGGGGAGCTGTGGAGGCTGGGGGTCACACGGGGTGGCTACGCCGGAAGAGAGGGGGTCCGCACTGGATGGCTACACCGGAGGAGAGGGGGTCCGCGCTGGGTGGCTATGCCAGAGGAGGAGGGGGGGGGGGCGCATGGGGAAGCTATGCCAGAGGATAGGGGGCCACGCGGGGCACCACGCCCCGTTGTGCGAGGGAGAAGGGGTGTAAAGCGGGGGGGCTATTCCGCGATCGGGAGAAGAAGCTAGGGGGATGCCCCCCCTTGGGTTTCATTTTTTTTGCTTAATAAAATTACACTATTATTTATAATAAAATAAGAATAATAATTATAATGATGATATTAACCACTTTAATAATACTAATAACCAAATTCTTGATGACAATATATATAATAATATTAGTAATTATATAATCATAACATTAATAATAATTTAACCATAAAATATTAAGAACACATAAGAACCATTTAATGTTATCAATATTAATGAAAATTATAACATGTCCAATAATAATAATAATAATAATAACTACACCATAATAATTAGGGAGCAAATATTCAACCCATTTTATTTTTTTATTTTTATTTTTATAAAAAAATTGATTTATTTTTAAACATTAGTTAGTTGCACATGCACCTGAGCCGACCAAGTGGTCGTTGCTAACCATGCAGTGCCCGTGCACCAGTCTGAAACTTATCAAAATTATTAAACATCAAAAAAATTTCAAACCGGAGCTCAAACTAAAATTCGTCCAACCAATGCAGTACCGAGAAAAGAAGAAAATAAAATAAAAAGAAGTGTATGGGGTCGGGGTGTGACAAGAACTGCCTACCACCCTCAAACCAATGGAAAATCAGAATGGACTATTCAAACCTTAGAATACATGTTGAGATCTTTCTCACTTGACTTTCAAGGTATGCGGGATCAATATTTACCTCTAGTAGAATTTTTTTATAATAATGGCTTCCATTCAAGTATTCAGATGGAACCATATGAAGCATTATAAGGAAATAGATGTCGCAAACAAACTTGTTGGGATGGTGTTGGTGAAAGAAAACTCTTAGGCCCAGAACTTGTTGAGGAAATAATGGAACAAGTAAAGATTATCTAAACCCACATCAAAGCAGCCCAAAGTAGGCAAAAATTCTACGCCAATAACTGAAGGAATGATTTGTAATTTCAAGTAGGAGACCATGTTTTTATGGTATCTCCATAGAAGGGTGTTATACATTTCGGTAAGAAGGTTAAATTGAGTCCCTGGTACATCATACCTTTCAAAATTCGAGAACGAATTGGAGTTGTAGCTTATCATTTGGAAATTCCTCCAAGTCTCTCCAATGTTCATGATGTGTTCCACATATCACTGTTAAGAAAATATATGCCTGACCCAACGCATGTACTCACCTATGAGGAAATTGAACTGGAACCTGGTCTGTCTTATTGTGAAGAGCCTGTAAAAATTCTCAATACAAGAGAAGAAGTGATGAGAAACCGAATGAATCGTCTGGTAAAAGTTCTATGGAGAAATGATAAGATGAAAGATGCAACGTAGGAACCCTAGGAACTTATGATGGAGAACCAACCAAATATTTTTATGCAGTAATATTCAAGAAATTTCGAGAATGATATTATTTTAAGGAGGGGAGAATGTAACACCCCAAGCTACCACGGTACGTTTTCCTTTGAATAATACAGTAGCTTGCGGTGTATGCAACATGGAGTTTTAACACACCACGACCAATCAAACTAGCCCTTATGAATAGTAATACCCACCTTTTGAAATTTTATAAATTTTATTTTTCAAAATGGACTTTATTTTTGGATTCATAATATCAAAATCAGCTTAGGGTGTATTTTTGGTATTTTTATGAAAACTTTCAATTTTTGATGAATAGTGAAAACATTACGTTATTGTTTAAAACCGAATTTTTATTTATGTAATTACTTATTTTATTTTAAATTATTTTAGGCCAAAATAGATACCTAATAATTAGATATTTTCAATGTAACTCATTGGAGTCATTTTATAATAAGTTTAGTTATATAAAATTTTATTGAACTTTTTATCGTCTTTTACCCACCTTTTAGGAGCATTTGAAAATTTGAAAAAACATAATTTTACTGCTTCTGTAAGTTAAATTTTAATACTTCTAGAGACATGATTGATATCATTAAGTAAAATGTGGTTCAAAAAGATGAAAATAACTTTTGGTGAATAGTAACTTTTGATTTTTATTTACCACGGTTAAAAGTAAATAGGGCAATTAAGGGTAAATATGATATTATAATTACCCTAACACATGTAATAATTCTATTGGATAAGTGAAATTCAACCAAAAAAACCTTAGGAATAAAATTTGACCCCCTTTGGTCCACTTTGATTAGATTATGACATTTATTATTATTTTATATAAAGAAGAGTTAAAAGTGTTAAATTCAATATTTAATAAATAAACATTTTTAATATGGGGTTATACAAAAAATAAATTCAACTATAAATATTCATTAGAAATATAAAAATATTTAATACATAATTTTGTTTTGTTTATAATTTTTAGACATTAAATAATTTTATTTATTTATGACACAATGATGATGCAGTAATTACCTTATTAACGATATATTAAAATATTTGATATTATAAATATCCAAATAAATGTAATTTGAGACTTTTGATAAATTAAACTAATTTAATAGGTTAATATGAAATTTTATGATTGATTAAATATTTTTTTTTTCAATGTAATCATGCTCTTCTGAATTTCAAAAAAACCAAATACTAAATAGTGTCAAAATTGACACAATTGAGTTTTTAAAACAAATACTATATTATTAATTGATATAATATTATTAAAAATATAATTCTCAGAAAAAGGACTTATATAAGATTATATATATTAACAATTAATCACATGGGGTTCTCTTGGCATGTTATACTACATTTATTAACCATATAATATAAAAATACAAAGAGACATGCTAAATGTCAAACTATTTAACTAAGAGTTAAATATAAAAGATAAGGTTAATATAGTGACCTAAACCTATACAAAACCTATTGGTTGAGAGGTTTTCAACCCATCCTCACCTTATCCTCGAAATAATTCATTTTTAGCCATTAAAAACCTAAAATGAGTTTATTATAAAAAAATATTTCTACCTTTTCCTAAAGTGACCCTCACCTCTCCTATAAAAGGGTACTTCCCCTTATCTTAATTTCACACCTCCAACGCCATTTTTCTAGGCCAAAACCAGACAAAATATACTCCCAACATTCCTCAATTAATCCTATAGGCCTTCCTTTGGTCAGAAATCCAACCTATGGAGCGCTTTTGATCAAATCAAAAGGAAGAACCTGAAGAAGAGGTAAATATTTCATCACATCTTTCAAGTTCTTTTATTCTTCCACTTCCCCATTATTTGTTGTTTTCATAATAAAATAATACCTCAAGTATATTCTATAAACTATGATGTTATTAGAAAAATGGTACAACCATATTCATTACTCTATCCATCATATGAATGACAAAGTCACCATACATGCGTACGTACGGCTTACCGTCACAACGTCGTGGTGTAGTTTGTTATTCAAACACTTAATTATTTTGTATGGGTATAATAATGGGTATAATTGATGTAAATAATAAATATAAAATGTTAATGATTTTTTATATATTATATACCATCCAATTACGTACGATTTCACCATCAGTATAATGATATTATGGCTCGTGCGTACGTACAGATTACCGTCTCCACGAACGAGGTGAGATTCATTCCCCATCATAAAAATTCAAGAATAATTTTCATTTTATGATTAAAAATAAAGTTTATGAACATAATATGATTCTTTATATGAATAAAATACATACTATCTGTAACAAACATGGCTTATGTAACCAAGCATATAAAGGAAAATGAATCAGTTAACACCCGAAATGATGATACTACTAAAATATTATTAACAAAGCAATGTTATAAGATCATATATGATATCATTTTATGTATTTTATTCTTTTATAATTTAATTAAAATGTTTTAACTATTATACAGGAGGTTTACATACCATCAAATAAGGAAAAGTATAAGGTAGGGGTTAATTCTACAATCTCTTTACTTATCCGAGGTTGTTAATACGTAAGTATCTTCTAGGACCTCTTTATCATGCACATCTATGTTTTCTTAAAAATGTAATTCAAAACATTTTTTCTATTTACTATGCTATGGGTTAAATTCATTTATACCCTTGTTTTACTTTTTATAAAATATTTTGAATGGAATCTTTCTATTGTTTTCCAAACAAGGTACTTTATAACCTTTTCGACAAAATTAAGGTAAGAATGTCTTTTTTTTAACTTATATGGCGGGTGCGGATTTTTTCTGCCATTTTATCATCGTCAAATCCTACCATACATTCTTATAATAATATTTTCAAAATAATTTTATTTTATAAATATTTTAATTTTAAATGATTTCAAAATAGAAAGAGGTATTTATTTCAAATATTTTTTATTTCATTTATGTCAACATCCTTTGATGAATTTTAAAATTGTTTGAAGTTTATTTATTATGATACAAATCTTCCATATTATATTGAAGGTTTTGTTATATGTTTGAATGTGGAGGTGTTATTTTTACACCATTCATGATTTATGGATAATGTATTGACATTTATTATGCTAGTTTTAAAACGAATGTTTATGTTATGTTTAGACCTTTTCATATGAGGAATGAATTGGACATAGTAAGTGATGGGTGGTGCCCACTATAGCTCCTCAATGCATCGGTTGGTATCGTGAGACAAACTAGTTTCTTGTAACAAGGCCTTGAAAAAATCTTATTTGTAGTTTTGGCATAAGTCCTTGACTATGTGGTTATGAAATCTGGAATTATGCAATCCATCATTATGAAAGTGGCTATTGATATTGCATTTGATTATTCGACGAGTATAATATCCATGTGAATAATTAAATGGAATTATTTTATTTTATCTTTTCAATATTATGCTGAATTTTAAGTTTAAAAGGCTTTTGTTTTAGTCTTATACATTGCCTTAAATGTTTATTCTTATCTATAAAAGTATCCACTTTATTGTTATCCTTACTGAGTATCTGAGATCACCCCTTTCTATGTTTTATCTTTACAAGGATGTGAAGAATTATTTTATGGTTGACCTGCAGGGATAGGCTAAGGATATAAGTGCATTCAAAAGGGGACAAAATGTTGTTGATGTTTTTATTTCATGATGTAATGTAAAACTTATGAATGTATCTAGTATTTTCAAGGCTACTAAACTAATCGGTCTTTCAGAACATGATTCCTCATATGATGCCAATGTTATGTAATAATTCATTGACTCTGGTTAATTAGGGTCGGGGCATTACATGATTTTTTTGTGAAAAAAATAATAAAACTAAAATTTTCCACTTTAATAAAATTTATTTTAAAAAATTAATTTCATTTTTTCAATCATCATGTCAAAATTATCTTAGGGTGACTTTTTGTGATTTTTCTAAAAATATTATTTTTTTAATTAATAGTGAAAAATACCAATTTTTATTGAAAACTGTCTTCTCATTTAAATAATTTAGAAAAATATATTTTATTTTAAAGTAGTTTAAAAATGAAATTAATTCAGTTATGTTATTAATAATCTAATTTAGTTCATTGGAATTAATTTTATATAAAACATTGATATAAAAATTTCTCATACTTATGAAAATGTTTTCATTGGAAAACCACTTTTTCATCTAGTCTATGGAATTAATTTAAATTAAATTATTCCACTGATGTGAATTTAATTTAAAAAAATGGATTAATTTTTTGGAATAATAATAATTAATATTATTTAATAAGGTTAACTTAATTTTTGGTCATAATGAATTGTAAAAATAGTAAAAATTAATTACGATGGTTATAGTTAATACATGTTTAGTGGGGGTTAAAATAAACATGTAAGGGTTAAAATTACATAAAAACCAATAAAAACTTATTTTATAGTCATATTTATACCTTATATCATTTAATATTTGATAATGAGACATTTTTATCCTTGTGACATGTGTAAATTGTGGGTATAACTTTTTTGTTTCAAAAAATTCCAAGTGTGTCCTCTCCCCTACCTATAAAATAGCACCCACTCTCCTCTCCTATAGCACCTAAAAAACCTTTTGGTTTAGAAAATACCTACCAGAATACCTTAACTAATTCCCTTCCCATGTTCTAGATACATTATTTTTATGAGGAAACCCTCCTAAGAAGGATTTTGGTGTAAACATAAGGAGATTGTCCAAAGAAGTGGTATTGCACTTAACCAAATTTTTTTGTTTCATTTCTTATTCTATATTATTTGAATATTATATGACTATAATGATAAATAACATAATTATATCCCATATACTGATATTTTATTTTGTTAATTTCATAACCAATATCCATCTCCTACTCCATCAAATTGGAAAAAAACTATTTATCATGTGTACGACAGACTACCTTCGCGAACCGATGTAATTAGTTTTCCATCACCACCTCTCACAACTAATGAAAATGGTGGATTTAATATTTATATAGGATATTTATAAAATATTTATATTCCTGGAATTATAATATTATATATACCTTATTACCTTCCAATCTGTTGTAAAATGATAACATCAATCGTACATACGTGTGGACTATCGCCTCCACGAAGTGATGTGATACATTTTTTATTTTATTTTGAAATTTATGATTATAAGGATATATTCAATGAATATATATGATATATATGAAATAAAAATTATTCTAAAAAGGTGATATATTATTTATCTTTTTATTCTTTCTATTGAGAAATGGAAACAGTGTTCGGTGTAATTCATTTTCTATTACTAAATATAATGGATTATAATAAATACATATCTAATGTATATATATATAATATTTATATAATGGTTAAAATTCTAGATATAATGGAACCACAATCAAATTAAATGTACCGAAACTACCAAATGAAAACATACCTGAAAAAATAAGTAGTTATTACCCAAGACATGATTTTAACAAGGAATTTTTAATATATGGTTAATAAAATGTCATAAGTAAATAATATATGGTATGATATATATGAGTATGATTATATAATATATTTATAATAAAATTATATTTATTATACTGGAGGTTTTATTGTGTATGAAGAATATTGGTACTTGAGGTAATGGATTTTCATCTCACTTTTATTTTTGGAGGACACATACCTTATACACCACTTGTTTCTTTTGTGTGGTGTATATACTACCTAGTAATGTCTTTTGTGAATATTATAATTAAATTATGGGATATTAATTTCCATATAATTTTTTTCATTCATGGGTATTATGATTCAAAATTTACCAAATTGGTAAGGGTTTTACATTAGAATCTCATTATTTATTAGGATTGTCTTAGATTAAGTTTCTGATGATTAAATTTTATGATATACCCCTCAAAGAACTAACTAATTTTATTATCCTATGGTTATTTATATAAATCACATTTTTTTCTTTAATTTTCATCTCTTCATGTACTCAGGATTCTAAAACAACATTTTAAAGAAATCCCTCTTTATTTATATCTTCGATCAAAAAACTTTTTCTTCCATATCCTTGTTTTCTAAAAATGATTTCAAAAATGTTTTTAATATTCTAGTATAATTTTTAATTTAATTTTTACCCATTTTTTACTTCGTATAATATTTTTAAAAATAAATATTCCTGTTTCTTTCCAAATAAGATTTTTTGATTTTTATTTAAAATGTGAAGGGAATATTTATTTTAATGTGTAAAGTAAGAATGGTATTTTCCCACCATTATATCTATACAATTATTTAAAACATCCATTACATGTTTCCAAGGTTATTTTCAAGGGAATTTTTTTCTTTAATATCTGGAACATTTTAACATTTTAAATAAGTTTTTTCAAATTAGAAAGAATATTTTCCTCAAGAAATTCTCCAAGTGATCTTTTAAAATTAATTTCAATCTAAGATGAAATTATTTTATGTTAATTAATATTTATCTGGTACATGATCCAATGATAGCATTCTTATTCTTTATCTGCATAGTTTATGAGTTTGTTTATAAGTTTTTATGAAAACTAATTTTTTCCATAGGTTATGATAAGATTATTTGATGACATTCGTATGAAACTCATTTCTTTACATGAGTGACAATAAGATGAATGTTTTATGATATTGTGGCACACATATATAATATGTTCATTTTGTGATGGGTGAGACTTATATATCTCTCAAATTCCTTGGGTTATGATTAATATTATAAGATATCAAAGGGTAAACGATAGTTTAACCCAATCCCAAAAGTGTTTAAAAAGAAGGTTATCCCAAGAACAAAAGAGGGTACACAAGAGGTTATCCCATGAATGAAGTAGGTACATGGGTGGTTATCCCATGCCTAACATGTTATAAATGTCTAGGTGGGTAGCCCTGACAGAAGATTTTCTAGGCTTATGTATATCCCATAAATCAATTTCTTATGAAAATGTTTTGTTCTCTTGGTTCATGTTCTTTGATTACATTATGATTAATGCCTTATGATCTACCCTGATTTATGTTATGACTCATGTTTATGATCTATGATACGAGGGGTATGATTTTAAAATGTTATTCTCATGTTCTCATACGCTTATGGTCATGTTATGTTGATATCTCACTTATTTTCTCATACTAAGCATATAATATCACCCTTTATTATGTTTCCTTTGCTCATGTTATGAAGAAAGGTATCATGTATGATTTTTCTAAAATGGGTTCTATTTAAGAAGAACTTAGTGGGATATGATTTAGTTCACTTATTAACCGATCTTTTTTGTATCCATGTTTCTAAAGCAAATAAACCCATATGATTTAGGTGTGGATCATTATGTTATGTAATGAATATTCATCTATTATGATGTAATATCTATGTTTGAAATGTGTGGATCACTATAGTTGGTATAAAAGACAATTTTAGTTAACCTTTAGAAACTAGGATGAGAAAACTTTAGTGATAACCATAAAAAAGTATAATTATAAGAAAATATCATATGATTTTGGTGAATCATAGATAAAGTGTTTTATATGAAGTTATATCTATATCTGGAAACTAAAATTGAGGTGGATCTAGATAATTTATAACTGGGTGTAATAACTCCAAAAAGGGTTCATTGGAATTTGAATAGATCATCACCTGGTGCACGACAATGGTTTATACTGTACACTTGGTTTGATACTCATGGGGGATATGTTTTGGAAATTGAAAAAATCATTAGAACCACCATGAAGGATTTTAATAATGATAATGAATGACCTAGGTTAAGTGTACGGTTTCATATATTGAAAACAAGGTGTTATTATTTAGAAATCCTATAAGTTATTTTTCATGATTTTGTGGTTTTTGCATTGTGATTAATTGTTTACAACAATATGATTTTTGGTTCTTATTGATGGATTTAACTTGAGGAAATCATGTTAATCTTGAACGAAATGTAAAATATAATGATTATACCCCTAATAAAGCAACTTTTATTGGTTTTAGAATAAAAAATACCACTGTTATGCTCACACAACTTTCTCAAGCTATAGATCATGTCTAACATCCAAACGAGTAATGAAGGGAACAATATTTTGTTGAGTCCTTTATGAGGTAACATCCAACTTATTTTTAAAACACCATGATTATAAAGGAATAATATTATGTTTTATATAATATGTGACTCACAATACAGATCTTAAATTACTTGTGAAATATAATTCTTTAAATTTAATCTCTTTGATAGCTTACGGTGCACAGAATCTTGAGTCTAAATGAATCATAATATAGTATAATTTTATAACCATGAAGTTAAATTGTGGAGTAAGAATAGAACTAACTTAAATATGAAAATTCTATGGTTTATACCTACATAAAATTAATTCAATTCTTATCTATTGATTATAAATAAACTAGGAATCATTTGATAGAGAAATACATGTTTCTTAAAATATTGTGTTATCTAAAAGGTGGTTTCTTCACGCTTTTTGAAAATATTTTAAAATTAATTTTTACTAATTTTAGAAATTTGTTTTAAAAATAGGATTAAATTTTTAAATCATCATTTCAAAATTATCTTATAGTGATTTTTTGAGAATTTTATGTATAGATTAATTTTTTAATTAATAGTGAAAAATATTGGTTTTTATTGAAAACTTACTTTTCGTTTAATTAATTTAAAAAGAAAAAACTTGTTTAAAATTATTTAAAAAGTAAAATTAGTTCCATTATATAATAAGTAATCAAATTTATGTCATTTTAATAAATTATTTGTTCAATTTTAATTTAAAAACTTTTTATAGTTTTGAAAACCTTTTCTTTGGAAAACCACTTTTTCATCATATATGTGGGATTAATTTTAAATTCAATTATACAATTATAGTAATTGAATTTAGAAAAATGGATTATATATTTTTATTTCTAATAATTAATATTATATAATAGGTTAAACTTAATTTTTGTTCATAATGAATATTAATGTTAGTGAAAATAAATTACCGCAGTTAAGGTTAAAACGAGTTTACTAAGGGATTAAAATAAACATGTAAGAGTTAAAATGACCTATAAAGTTATCCAATACTTTTTTTAAAGACATATTTTGACCTTATATCATATATTTTTTTTGATAATCATCCATTTTTGAGGCTTTGGGAATATGAAAAACATGGGTATCACTTTTTCATTTCAAAAATTCAAAGTGTGTCCTCTCCACCACTTATAAAAGGCCACCCATATCTTCTCATTTTAACACTCCAAAAGAATTTTGGTTCTAAGAATACCTACCAAAATTTAATATTTAAATCCATGACCACTCCCTTGATTTTTTTTATCAAAAATCCAATCCATGAATGATTTAGGTATACATATAAAGATGTTATCCGAAGAAGAGGTAAAGTTCTTAACCATGCATTTTCATTTTACTTGTTTATATATCTTATTAAAAAATTATAAACCAATGATAAAATAATAAAAATATTATAATATATTATATAATAATATATTATTATTTTAATTACATAACCTATACCCATATCCTTTTCTATCAAATGGGAAATAAAATCGTCAATTGTGTGTATGGTGAAATATCACCTCACGAACCGATGTAATTCATTTTCCATCACCACCTATTGTAGATAGATAACATATTTATATGATATTTATAAAATTAATATACTTATGTAATTATAATATCACATATAACTTCTTACCTTCCAACCCTTTGTAAAATAAAAATGTCACTCGTGTATACGTGTGGACTACCGCCTCTACATAGCGATGTGAGATGTTTTTTTATTTCATTTTAACATAGATGTTAGGAAGGATATATTTAATAAATATATATGATTTATTTTATATAATAATTTTTATGTAAAATTTGTATAATATTGACCTTTCTGAAGGTCTATATTTTGGAAAAATAGAAACAACGTTCATGTGTTTGTATGACCTACCATCTCCATGAATGATGTAACTCATTTTCCCATTTATGAATTTTATAGAATATTATAATTACTTATATAATGATTATTTATAATATTTATATCATTTTTAATATTCTTAATATGATTTAACCATTATCAATGTAAAATTAATGAAATTACCAAACCAAAACATATTTAAAAAATGAACAAATTATCACCAGAAATAACGATTTTAACAAAGAATTTTTAATAAACAAAATATAAAAAAATATAAGTAAATATTATATGGTATTATATATATGAATATGTGTTTTTAATATATTTATACTAAATCTATATTTATTATATAGGAATTATGCGCAGGTATGAAACAAATCTGACCTAAGGTAAGGGTTTCTCATCTAACTTTTACTTTGGTGAGATAGATACTAGATTCAACACTTAGTTATTTTTTAGTGTATATAATACCTCTTTGATATTTCATATCATTGATCAATTTATATTCAGAATATTTAAGTTTTCATTTGATGTTATTTCTTTTATAGGGCTTATGATTCATAAGTTACCAAAGAAGTAAAGGTTTATGTTACAATATCATTGTTTATGAGTATTGTTCACGAATAAGTTTCTGATGATGAAATATTATGATATATATTTTAATAAACACATGAATTTTTTTATCCTATTTTTATTTCTAGGGAATGCATGATTTCCTCTCCTTTTCAAATCTTTAATAGAAAAATGTATCAAGTTAAAATTTTAAAGAAATCTGACTTTGTTTCTCCCTTCGCTCGAAAACCCTTTTTATTCCATATCCATGTTTCTAAAAATGTTCTCAATAATGTTTTAAAATTATAAAAATGATTTATTGAAGGAATTTTTACCCTTGTTTTCTGAAAATAAATTGTTTGAAGGGAATATTCTTCTAGTTTTATAAACAAGTAATTTTTTAAACTTTTTACAATAGCGTGAAAGGAGTTTTTTAACCTATAAGACATGTATGAAATTTTCTAATATCATTACCCCTAAAAATTTTAATATTACTTTAGAATTTTTTAAGGATATTTTTAAATAATTATTTTTATTAATATTCAGGAATCTTTTGTTTTTTGAAAGTTATTTTCAAAGAGAAAAGGTTATTTTCCACAAGAATACTTTTAATGTCATTATTATATTTTTTATATTCATCAATGAAAAAATAAATTATTTCAATTAGGATCAAATTTTAAGATTTTGTAATGATACCAACCTTATTATTTATCTATATTTTTTTATGAATAGTTTGTTAAGGGATTTACTATTTTGATACCATTCACCATATTACTATGAATGATTTACGATTATGTTTATTAATTAGGGAAAGTATTAACATTTCATATGGTATTTTTTCAATATGATTGTTTATATTGATTATGTTTCACCCCTTCATATGAAGAATGCATTAAACTTATTATGTTATGGATGAGACCGTATATAGCCCTTGGATTCATTGTTAGGTCTCATGAGACAAACTAGTTTGAGTTTTTGGTTGAGGGATTCCACATTTATGTAAGATGTTTTAGCATGAGGCCTTGATGGTATGTTTATGATGTTATAAATTATGAATTCCATCATTATGATATTATTTGTTGATGTCCATGTGATCATTCAATTAGTTATAATATTCATGGATATGTTTCAATCTCATGAGATTATTTTTATGGAATTATTTGATCATCATTTATTCTTACCATACTATTCTCCATGTTCAAGTTATTTATTAAATGATATTTGTTTTTAGTTTTTTACCTTTCCATATTGATTATGATTTATGTATTCATGATAGCTTACAGTGTATGCATACCGTTATTGATCATTAGATCCAACCCATTTATTATATTTCCTTTCCCTAGGATGCTAGTAAGTGTATTATAATTGGTATTTAGGGATATGCTAAAGGAAATTATGGTGTTATAAAGATTTTTTTTGTATTTTCAGTTTTCAAATGTAATTTTAATTTCATGTATGTATCTATTTTTTAATACTAATAAACTATTTAATCCTTTTGGATGAGATTACTTATATGTATCACCAGTGTAATAAAGTAACCACCAACTCTAGGAAACTAGGTTCAAATTTATTATAATTGGTATCAGATCATGTTTAGTAGAAACCTTAGTAACTAGATTAAGGAAAACATAGATTTTGGAACATAAACCTATGATAATCTTTATGAAAAGTTATAGAATTACATCCTATAGTTTTTGTGAGGAAGGATCATGTGGTTTTTTCTTATCAACACATCTTTGTATGGATACTATAAATGGATGTAGTTCTTGAACAGTTGTACCTAGAGGTAATAAATCTAAAAAGGCTATATTGGTAATTGACTCGGTCATTACTTTGTGTATGAAAATGGGCCTTACTACACAACTTTTTTGACACTCTCAGGGGATATTCTTAGGATAATTTAAATTTTCAATATAAATAATTATGATGGAAGTGAAAATATTTTTATGATTTGAAAAATTTCCCAATGAAACCATGTTTAGGATTATGAGGATATATATGCATAAAAGTTTCAATTTATGTTAATTATTTCACTAGTTTCTAGGATTATACATTATGTTTCATAATTTTATGATCTAATATAGTGTATTCAATTGTATAAAAATTGAGTCTAGTGGGAGTAATGCGAACTATATTAATATAAGTGATCTATATAGTGATTTACCTCTTAGGAAAGATAATGATGCTGGATCTAGAGCTATAGTTAGTACTAATTATATTATAACCATATAGGGATAGTTTACTCAAGTTATGAGCAATATCATTTCCTGTATGGTGGATCCTAACAATCCACCATATAGTGTAGCAATTTTATAACACTTCATGTGTCAACAACCTCAATCATTAAGTGGGAATTCAAATCCATTTGTATCTAAGAAATGGATAAGTTCCTTAGAGAAGATATTTCTCAATTTTAAAGTAATGAAAGGGAGAATATTTTCATGGAAGTTTATCATCTCTTAGGGGATGAGGATTAATTATTGTCATTGATTCAAAGCACTAAGGATGAGAAAAAAATATAGTGTATGGAGTAGAAGGATTTTAGGGTACTCTTCTCGGAAAAAATATACTACTCACAAACAATTAATGAATTTATAGAGAAAATTCCTTAGTCTAAGATAAAAGGAATTTGAAAATGTTTCTAAGTTTGAAGCCAAATTTACAAGGTTAATAAGGCATGTTTCATACTACATAGTTAATACAAAGAGTAATATTGGTTGTTTCTTTTATTAGATTAATTTAATCCTTCAAAGGTCCCTGGTCTCCCAAAATTTCTCATCATATGAGGACATAATATCACGTACTATGAAAAAGAGAAAGAATTATCTAAGTCTTATAGATTCAAATGGAAGAAAGTGAAGAAGAGTATGAAATAGAAAAAAATTAATAAAGGAATGAAGGGAAAGAAGAGTTTTAACACATGTGATGATTGTGAAAAGAAACACACTGATACTTACTTGAAGGGAATGGGAGTTTTCTTCAAGTGTGGAGAAAAATTATATTAGGAACATGAAAGTAAGGGTAACAAAAGAAACCTATAATATTAAATGTTTAAACTATAGGGATATATGGAACTATGCAAATTAATTCCACAAGAATCAAGGGGATATACCTCATAATAATCTAAGGGATCAAGGTCATGTTTATGCTATTAGTACGGTTGATGTATAATGATTAAGGTTCTTGTATATTTGGATTCATGAATTATGTTTTAGAAGTGATTTATCAATGATATTTTTGTTATAATAATCATAAAACATCCAAGGATTGTTTTAATTTTGGTATCATATATTTCTTCCTATAAGATTAACTTTAGAGTTATGGATATTATCATGGGTTTATGAGTTTAAAGATTATCATAAGTTCAAAGTCTTAGAAACCCTTTTTAGGTTATAAGAGATAAAATTTTAACGTGAATAATGAAATTTTGGGAGATTTTTTATTGGAATAACGTGTATGAAAATATTAGGTTCAACATGAAGTGTTATTTGTTGAAGAATGATCTTTTCATAAGTTTAAGGGTACTGATAAAATTCAGGGTTTATATGACCTTTGATAATTAAGGTTATTTTTAAGAATGTTTAACATATTTTTTGGGCTGTTAAAATAATTATATTAATATAGTTTTAGAAAAAGGACAACCCACATACTGGGTGATAACCCATCGAATCTGGTGAGACTGTGGGGCTAAAACCCAAAACTGAAGGTTGACAAGGGTTCATCACCTACAACTATCCAACATGATTTTCTAGTTAGTATGAAGTTATTTTCAATTAATATATTTTATTGGTAGATTCTAATGGAATATATTAATTTGAATTTTGGGTGTTACTATTGATGTTTAGTGATTAATTAATTTTTTTTGGATAAATCATACTACCCATTTTGTCTTTGGTAATTATTTAGAGGCATAAAAAATACTTGTCACACTTTTATGGTTCTTATGATTCATTAAATGGTTATTTTATTTCATCTAGAATAAATATAATCATCTTGGGTATTTATTTCTTAGAGTAATAAATTTAGTGAAAATTGATCAAAGAACAACAAAATTATGAAATTGTAGGTATATTTTATAGAGTTCTCTATCACGGTAGTAAAATAATCCCTCTACTTTGGAGAAAGATATTGAAAAAATGTTATATTCTTACCTTCATATATAATGAATCAATGATATTTTAATTCATCATAGATTATGGCATTGTGGTTGTTAGGTTTCTCTTAATCATTAACTTTCTTGTGATCAATGATCTCTATAACTCTGCATAATTATTTATACTTTTACTCATAATCCATATTATCACTTCCCACCAATTTTCTAATAATTGGAAGCCTAGTTATGTGTTGTTCTAGATAAACTTAGTACATCCATTTCTCTCTTATAAATAGGATTTTTTTAAATCCTTTTTATGATTTGGAATTTCAAGAAAGGTATTTTCAAATGACGAACCTTTGATTACTGATATCCAATTCAAATTACAAGGAAACAATTTATTAAATGTGGATAGAATGTAACTCCACGTGATTATAAAATAATAAATCCATGTTCAATATCATATGAGATACACTTCACCAAGATTAACTGACCCAAAAAATATATTTCTTTAAATTTAATATATTCAATATCTTGTGGTACATGCATCTCCAAGTCTAAATTAACTATAATATAGTATACCATTATTATATAACCATTAAATTTGTTTTTATGAATATGAATAAATAAATTATGAAAATTTTCTGGTTTACACATGTAGAAAATAAATTCTATGGTTATATATTGATTATAAATAAAATAAGGATCAATTGTTTTTTTTGAAAACTGTATTTTTCTAAAAGGAGGTATCATTGTGCTTTGAACACATATTTTAAAATTAATTTTTACCAATTTTATAAAATCTATTTGAAACAATTTAATTAATTATTTAAATTATACTTTCAAAATTATATTATTGTGAATTTTTGTGAATTTTATGAAAAGATTAATTTTTCAATGAATAATTAAAATACTGGTTTTTATTGAAAACTACCTTTTTGTTTAAAGAATTTACAAAAATTAAATTTTATTTAAAATTTATTAAAAAGGAAAATTATTTCAATTATAAAATTATTAATCCAATTTAGGTTTTTGTAATCAATCAAATGTTCAATTTTATTTTAAAAACGTTTTATACTTTTGAAAACTATTTCTTTAGAAAACCAATTTTTCGTTGCGTCTATGAGATTAATTTTAAATTATATTCTAGAACTTATGAGAATTTAATATATAAAAATTTATTCCATATTTTTAATCAAAATAATCAATATTATATAATAAGTTAAAATTATTTTTTGGTCATAATGAATAGTAAAAGAAGTAAAAATTAATTAACACGTTTATGGTTAAAATGAGTTTACCAGGGGTTAAACTAAAATGATAAGGTAAAAATTACTTAGAAACTTATATAATATATATTTTATTGAAATATTTAGATCTTAACTCATCCATGGTTTTTGAATGAGCCATTTTTCAGCCTTTTGACCTATAAAAAACTTGGGTATCACTTTTGCATTTCAAAAATACCAATTGTGTCCTCTCCCCCACATATAAAAGGACACGACCTCTCCTCTACTATTCACACTACCAAATAATTTTGGTTTATGAAATACCTACCTAAATAAATTTATTACATCTCTTACAACATCCTAGAGTCATGTTTTATAATAAATTCAATTTATTAAAGCATTAGGTACAGACCTAAATAGGTTATCGAAAGAACAGGTAAAGTTCATAACCATGCGCTTTCATTTTAATTATTCATATATCTGCTTAAAATATGCCACAAATATGATAAAATGATAAAAAGTATATCCTATATATTTATATGTTATTATGTTAATTATATATTCTATATTCATATCCTATTTCATCAAATGGGTAAAAAAACTGTCGATCATGTGCACAACGGACTACCGCCTCAAGAATCGATGTAATTCATTTTCCATCACCTCGTATCAAGGATAGATATAATGATGTATTTAAAATATTTATATGAAACTTATGAAATTAATATAATTATATAAAAATAATATCACATATAATTTTTTACATTCCAACCCGTTGGAAAACAATAATGTTGCTTGTGTGTACGTGGGGACTACCACCCCCATGCAACGATGTGAATTGTTTTTCATTTTATTTTGAAATGGGTGGTAAGAAGGATATATTAATGAATATATATTATATAATTTATATAATATTGTTTCTATAAATATATAATATTATTTAACTTTATTATGTTCGATATGTTGAAAAAATTGAAACATCATTCCTGTGTACGTACGACCTATGGTCTCCATGAACGAGGTAACTCATTTTCCCATATATAGCTGTTATGGGAAATTATAAATAATTATATAATAATTATATAAAATATTTATATCCTGGTTAAAATTCTAGAGACAATAGAACCATGATCAATGTATAAGGACCAAAATTACCGAATCAAAATATACTTGAAAAACGACGCAATTATCTCCCAAAATAGTGATTTTAACAAAGAATTGTTAATTAACAGGTCATAAAAGACTATAAGTAAATATTATATAGTATAATATATATTATTATTGTTCTTTAATACATGTATAATAAATATATTTTTATTATTTAGGAATTACAGGCACGTATAGAGGAAATCAGACCCGAGGTAAGGGTTTCTCGTCTCACTTTTACTTCCATGAGACGTATTCCATATTCAAAACTATGATCTATTGTGTTGTTTATATACTATAAATTTTATATGATATATCATTAATGATTTTATCTTCATAGTATTTAAGGTTTCATTTGAATTTATTTCTTTCATGGTGCTTATGATTTAGAATTTACTAAAGTGGTAAAGGTTTATGTTACAATATCGTTGTTTATTGGAATTGTTCATTATTAAGTTTCAGATGATGAACTTTTATGATCTGTAATTAATGAAACTAATTAATTTTATTCTCCTATAGTTATTTCATGATAATACATTCTTAACTATAATTTTCTTCTCTTTAAGAACAAAATATATCAAAATAATGTTTTTAAAGAAAATCGACTTCATTTATCTCCTCAATCAGAAACCCTTTTTCTACCATATCCATGATTTATAAGAATGTTTTCATGAATGTTTTAACATTATAAAAATTATTAATTATTCCAAATTTTAACAATGTTTTAATTTTTTAAAATAATGGTTTGAAAGGAATTTTCTTTTTATTTTTCGAATGTGAAACTTTTTAACATTTATAAAAGTGTGAAAGAAATGTTTTTAACTTATAAAACGTGTATATAATTACTCACTGGCCTGGAAACTAATTAAATTTAAAGATTTATTTAAATTTCTAAAAGGGTATTTTTAGAGAAACTCTTTATTTAATATTCTGTAAATTTTCAGTTTTTGAGAGTGAATTTCAATTTGAAATGTATATTTCTATCAAGAATGTTTTTAGTAGATTTTTATGGTATTTCTATTCCTCAATGAAAAAAACCATCATCTCACATATTATTCATTAGTAATATGTTGTAATGATAGAAAAATTATTATCTATATAAATGGTTTATGATCAGTTTGACCAGGAATGCAATATTTTGATACCATTCTATATATTCCTCTAAACGGTTTATGATTTTGTTTATTGATTGGGGAAAGTATTAACATTTCATATGATAGTTTTTTAATATCATTTTTTATATTGATTATATTTAAACCATTTAATATGAGGAATGAATTGGACTTAGTAAGCTATGGGTGGGGCCCACTATGTCCCTTGATGTATCAATAAGTCTAATAAGACAAACTAGATTGTGTTTTTGGCTAAGGCCTTACCCATTTATATAATATGTCTTGTCATGAGGCATTGAAAATATAGTTTTGAATTCTAGAATTACTCAAAACATCATTATGATATTATTTATTGATGTCTTTGTGATTATTCGATTAGTTATAATATCCATAGATAAGTTTCAAGATCATGTGATTATTTTTATGACATTATTTGATCATTATTTATTCCTGCCATATTGTTCTTCATATTCAAGTTACTAATTAAATGGCATGTGTTTTTTATTTAATTAACTTGATTATTTATTATGATTTATTTATTCATGATACCTTCAACTATATGCGTACTCTTACTAAGCATAAGATCTCCACCCTTTATTATGATTCCTTTACCCAGGATTCTAGGAAGTATATTATGATTGATATGAAATTATATAATAAAGGGAATTATGGTGTTCTCAAACAAAATTATATGTTATATGTTAATTACTCAAATTTAATATTAATTTCAAGTATGTATCTAGTTTTGAAAGTCTACTAAACAATTCAGTCCTTTAGGATGAGATTTCTTATATTTACCACCAATGTAATAATGTAACCAAACTCTTGGATACTAGGGTTATGATATTTACATTATTTTAGTGATTCCTATAATCCACTAGTTTTTAAGAAATGGATTAATACAACTTAAAAGCTAATTTTCGTTCTCTAGTGTTTGTAGCATGAAAATTTCATTTTTGATTTCAAGCATTTTAAATGTGATGAAGATCAATCCTAGAATATTATCAAGAATATGAGGCAATAATAAGAAATTGACACCATATATTGGGAGTAATATAAAATATTATTTTTCAATTAGTTCATTCCTTTTATATCTTTATACAAAAAATGGATAAGTAATTCCTTATGTTAAAGAAGAAGGATGATGAATTTATTGGTACCTATGAGGAAAATTTTACAGGACTTATGAGGTACACTTTTGGTATAATCATCCAACCTAAAATTAAGGCTGTTAAAATATTTGATGGATTAAAAATAGGTCTATGAACGGAGTTATCCATGAGGGATGTTAGTAGCTATGAATAAATCATTCTATGTTCTATTAAGGTGGAAATGGAGATTGGGGTTACCCATCAATCTCATGGTTTTGATATGAAAATAAAGATTTAATTCAAAGGTATCTCTAAAATCCATGGGATAAGAATATGATATTTCTTTCATGATCAAAATTTGGAAGGAAACACGGAGGATATTTTTTTAGGGGGCTACTAAATGTTTTATGTGTGGAAAAGAAATTCATAAAATGGATGAATGTTGAAGTGATGGGAAGAAGTTAGATAATGATTCAAATATGGATAAAGCACCATAGAATACACCAACCAAACTCTAGTGTTTAAACTACAAGAAGTATGGGAATTATTCTAACTATTTCCCAAATCATAAAGTTAATGATGATTAGAATTTCATCAACTACATAAGTTGAGAGATAAAGGGAAATATTATGCGATCACTATTTCTGATGAGGGGTAAAATTACTAAATATTGAAAGGTACACTTTCTATACATTCTATAACTACTAATGTATTATTTTATTATATATATACCCACACTTTTAAATATAAATAATTTGATAAGGGTATCACAGTACCACCATAATGATTATATATTGAATTAGAATTAAAATCCCTTAATGTTAAGATGATCAAATTTCATGTCTATGATTATTCTTCAGTTGGAGTTTTTTATAATATGAATTCTGAAATAATTATTAGTCTCACTCTGGTAAGATTGGATGTCATCTTAGGCATGGATTGGCATTCTCAACATAAATCCAACATCAATTTCTTGTGGAGGAGAAGTCATGTTTTCTATTCCAAACCAACCTATTATTGTCTATTAGTGTGATGATGAATTTGAATTTCCAATATAAATCACATCCATTATGTGGGACTTGATTCAGTTTTGAAAGGGGTGTTTGTCTCATATAGTTGGGTAGAAACTCAACATTGATGATAATCATATTATATGGGAGTTTGTTGATATCATTCAAGAAGACTTTCCAAGTCTTCCACAAAATCATGGAGTCATGTTCTCAATTGAATTCATATCTAGTGATAAACCTATTAAAAATACTCCCTATAGAAAAAACCCAAATAATTTATAGTAATTAAAGAAGAAAATCTAAAAGAATATTGAAGTGGGATTCATTTGGCCAGGTGTATCACTATGGGGTTCACCGATTCTTTTTGTTAAGGAGAAAGATGAATCAATGTGAATCTGCATTGAATATTGGGAACTAAACAAAATGAAAATCAAGAACATGTATCATATACTCTGTATAGATTAATTTTTAATCAACTACATGGAGCTCAATATTTTTACAAGATTGACCTTCATTCCTGATATCATTTATTGAGGTATGATAAGGATGATATACCCAAGTCAACATTCCATACAAGGTTTGAACACTATGAGTACACGTTGATACCATTTAAATATAATAATTCCCCCAATATCTTCATATATTTAATGAATATAGTCTTTATAGATTACCTTGATCAATTTGTAGTATTATTTATTTATGATATTATTATTTATTAAATGTTCAAGTAAGAGAATGAAGATTATTTGAGGATTATTCTAAAGACCCTAAGGAAGTATAAGATATATGAAAATTTAGTATGTGGTAATTTTGGCTAAAATATGTGTCATTTTGAGTTATATAATCTCAAGAGAGGCTATATTAGTGGATCCATCTAAGATGGATGCTATTGAGCATTGGACTGGACCAACAACTGTGAATGAGATAAAATATTTTCTTGGGTTGGGTGGATATTATCGATAGTTTGTGGAGAATTTCTACTAAATTTCCAATCCTCTATCGAAGTTAACTCTTAATGGAGCCAATTTTCTCTCGATAGATAAATGTGAGGAAAATTTCATGAAAATTAATAGAAGATTAATCAGCATACATGTGTTTACATTACCCTATGTTGGATAAGGGTTTGTAATCTATATTGATGCATCCACATTCATAATAATATGGTGATATCTTAATTTCATGAAAATTGATAGTTCATGAGAAAAATTACACAACTCATTATTTTGAGTTACTTGAGGTGATTTTTAAATTAAAGGTATGGATGAATTATCTTTATGTAAAAGGTGAAATATATATATATATAAATTAATCATAAAAGTTTAAAGTATATACAAAAAAAGAGTAGATCATGTTCTAGAGAAAATGGTTAGAGATGATTAAGATTATGAAATCTCAATATGTTACCACCCTGGTAAAGAGAAGAAGGTAGATGATGCTTTGATTTGAAGGGATCATGCTATATTATCTATGAAAAGAATCACAAAAGATCATATTTTCTAGATTTTTTAATGTATGGATCCATAAATTTTGAAGTAAGGGGGAAAATATAATCTTTCTTATATGAATGTTTAACCATCTATCCAAGTGAATACTAAATTGGAAAAGAAGTAAGATGTAGAGATATAGAAGAAGGTTAGAAATGTTCTTTATTTTAACCATGTTTTTGATGAAATTATAAGGTGTTGGAACCATGTCTTTGTTCCATCCATACTATCATTATAGAAGTATCTTTTGGAGGAGGCACATATTTATTCATTATCTATTCATATAATAATTTTGGAGATGTATAGAGATATGAAATATAATTTATGGTGGGATGAAATGAATACAGATATTATAGAGTTTGTATCTCAATTATTAGTATGTCAATAAGTTAAGGCTAAGAGATAAAAGTATAAGGGGATGTTACAACCATTACATATACCAGAATCGAAATGAGAAAACATCACCACGGTTTTTATCATAAAACTCCCCAAAACATTAAAAGGGAACAATATTATATATGTTATAGTAGACCACCATATGAATTTCATAAACTTCATCACTATTAGATAACATTTTTATCTTGATCATATTTTGAAAATATACATTAAATAAGTGTCAAGGTTTTATAGAGAATCAAATTATATTGTATCTAATCCAGATACGAGGTTTTCCTTGAAGTTCTAGCGAAGTATATAGTAAGATATTGATATAGGATAGAGTTTCAGCATGGTGTATCATCCTCAGACATATGGCCAGTCAGAGGAAATAATTTAAACACCATAGGGTATTCTGAGATCTTATTATATGGATTTCAATGGTGGTTGGGTTCAAAACCTTCCTTTATTAAAGTTTTTATACAACAAAATATTTCACTCAAGCATTAATATCTATCCTTATGACTCCCTATATGAAAAGAAGTGTAAAAATATAACATGATATGATGAAGTTTGATAAAGAAATCTATTAGGATCTCAGCAAGATGACGAAATGGAATAGAAATTTATACCCATTCAACATCGCATCAAAGAAAACTCAGAGTTGATAGAAAAGTTATGCTAAAAATCATCAGTGTGATCTAGAATTTGAAGTTGGTGAGAAGGTCTTCCTATGAATTTCTCTATGGAAGAAGGTTATGAGATTTAGAAATAATGGAAATATATGACCTAGTTATATTATACCTTTTTCAATTCTTGATCATTTAGATACATTTTATTACTACTTGGTTCTCCCATTGAACCTCACTCAAGTTTATGATGTGATCCATGTATCTCTCATGAGGAATTACATACCCAATCCTTCACATGTACTGAAATAAAAGGCTATACTACTATATAATGATATTATATATGAATAAAAAAATGTAGATATTCTAGATCATTGAGATAATGTGCTACAAAATAAGACCACTAACTTGGTTAAAGTTTTATGGTGAAACCACCAATTTGAGAATGTTATATGGGAACCCGATGATATGATGAGGCAGAAGTATTAACAATCATTTGTATTAGAGTGACAAAATTTTTTGGGATAAATTAATTTTAAGTGGGGTATAAAGTAACACCCTGAGATTTTATAAAATATTTTTTCAAATAAATTTAATTTTTGATAGCTTGCATTACATACAACACCAAGTTTTAATGAACCAAAATATACTATTAATATTTTTATCTAAAAATAACTGTTATATTCTATATATTAAACATGGTGGTATGAATATGAATAGTTTTTTTTAAAATTTTGTATAATTGTTTTATATAAATAAAATTTATTGATAAAATGTACTTAATTTTTAGTAAAGTCTTTATATGGTTAAAAAATAATTTTTTCTCAAAATTTTTTTTTTATTACTTTTTCTGAACAAATGATAAAATTAATATCCTAAAATTTTAATTTTTTTACAAGAATAACTTAAAGTTTTAATCAAAATTTCAAAATTTTCTTTGTGTGAATTTTTGGTATTTTTCTAAAAAGTTTAATTTTTAATGAATCGTGAAAATACTAATTTTTATTGAAAACTGCCTTTTTTTCAAATTATTTACAAAGTTATATTATGTTTTAAAATTATTTAAATGTAAAATTAGTTAAATTATATTATTATTAATCCAATTTAGTTCATTGGAATAAATTTTATGTAGAATTTCGATATAAATTTTTTTTATACTTATGAAAACATTTTCTTGGGAAAACTGCTTTTTAATCGCATTTACAAGTTTAATTTTAAATTAAATTATTCCAATTATATGATTTGAAATTATAAAAATGGATTCAAATTTTTTAATTATTATAATTAATATTATATAATAAGTTGTATTTAATTTTTTTCATAATTAATTTTAAAAAGAAAAAAAGTAATCACCGCAGTTAAGGTTAAAACGGGTTTATTGGGGGTTAAACTAAAATGGTAAATGTTAAAATGACCTAAAACATGTAAAAATCAGATTATATGGGAATATTTAGACCTTATATCATATAATTTTCACTAATAATCCATTTTTTATCCTTTTTTTCATGTGTAAAACTTTTGTATAACTTTATCTTTTTAAAAATTCCAAACGTGTCCCCTCCCCAACTTATAAAAGGGAACCAACTATGCTCTCACAGTCACACTTCCAATGCATTTTTATTTGAACAATAACTACTTAAATACCTTAATTAATTTCATACTAACATATCATAGGTCATATGTTTTGTAGTAAACCCTAATAATAAGTATTTTGGTTCAAACAGGTTGTCTAAAGATGAGGGGTTGTTCTTAAGCGAGTGTTTTTGTTTCGTTTCTTCCTCCTCCTCCTTCAAATGTTATACAAATGTTTGGATATAATTACATAATTATATAACATATAAAAATATTTTATTATGTTAATTTCAAAACCAATATCCATATAGTACTTCATCATATGGGAAATGAAACCATCGATTGTGCGTACAGCGGGCTACCGCCTCGCGAACCGATGTAATTCATTCTCCATTTCAACATCTCATGGATAAAGATAATGATGTATTTAATATTTAGATATGATATTTATGAAATATTTACACAACTTGAATTATAATATCACATATACCTTCTTACCTTAGAATTCGTTAGAAAACCATATTATCGCTCAGGCATACCTGTGCACTACTGCCTCCATAAAGAAATGTGATTTATTTTTAATTTTATTTTGAATAGGATGATAATATGGATAGATTTAATGAATATATATGATATTTATGGCATAAAAATTAGTATTTAAATTTGATATAGTATTTACCTTTATTTCGTTCCATTCCATAAGAAAATGGAAACAATATTCTTGCGTACATACGACTGACACTCTCCATGAATAGAGTAATTTATTTTCTATATATAAATTTAATAGATGGTTATAAATACATATATAATGTATATATATTATATTTATATCATGGTTAAAATTATTTAGATGATGGAACTGTGATCAAATTAGAATTATTAAAACTACTAAACTATAACACCCCAAGATTTCATAGTACGGTATCTCATTAAAGTAATTCAATATCTTGCGTTATACGCAACACTAAGTTCGAGCACACCACAATTTACCAAACTAACCGTTCAAAAAGAGGTTATGAGTATTATTTACTGATTTTTGAATATTATATACTGTATATAATTTTTAAATCCATTTTATGTGTTTCTTAGACATAATATAAGAACAAATTCAATTTTTTCAGATAAAATAAGTATTTTTCAAAAAATGAAATTTTACTACCTTTTAATGGAAGACCCATTTTAAAACCAATATTTGACACTTTTATATATTTAATTTAATGAAATTAAATTCTTCTTTAGAAGTGGGAAATAAAAATTTATTTGGAAATTTTTTTGTACTTTTCTGATAACTTTCATATTTTGATGAATAGTGAAAAATACTATGTTTTAATTAAAAAAAACTTTTTAATCGAAATAATTTATAGTGTTAAATTATGAATTTGAATGTATTTAGAGTATAATTAGATTATATTTTTATCATTTAATACAATTCAGGTCATTATAAGTAATTTCACATTTTAATTTGACATAAACACATGTCAAACTTTTGATAGTTTTTACTTTTTAAAAACCTGCCTTTTGATTTTGACAATGAGAATTAATTTTAAATTAATAAATAAAACTTTTATGTTTTAGAATTTGGTAAAATAGACTTAATTTTCAAATTTTTAATATCAAAATTATCATAGGGTGAATTTCTGGTATTTTTCTGAAAACATTCAATTTTTTGATGAATAGTGAAAAACACGACGTTTTTGTTTAAAATCGACTTTTTATTAAAATAATTATTTATTTAATTTAAAATTATTTAAAGTAAAAATAGATAAATAATAACTATATTAGTTCAATTTAATTAATCAGAGTCCTTTTATAATAAAATTATATGTATAAAATTTTATTGAATTTTTTAACGTCTTTTACAAACCTTCTAGGCACGTTAGCAAATTTGCATAAAACATAATTTTACCACTTCTGTGAGTTAAATTTAAAAAATATTAGAGACACGGTTGACATTATTAAGTAAAATGTGAATCAATAATTTGAAAATATTTTTTTGTGAATAACAACTTTTGACTTTTATTTACCACGGTTAAAATGAAATAGGGCAATTAAAGGTAAAAATGATATTATAATTATCCTAACAAAAGTAATAATTCTATTGGATAAGTTTAATTCGACCAAAAATAAAATTAGGAATAAAATATGATCCTTTATGTCCAATCAGATTAGATTAGGACTTTCATTATTATTTTATTTAAAGAAGAGTTAAAAGTGTTAAATTCAAAGTTTATTAACTAAACCATTTTTAATGTAGGGTTATACATAAGATAAATTCAACTATAAATATTAATTAGAAATATAAAAATATTTCCTACATAATTTTATTTTATTTATAATTTTTAGAGATTAAATAATTATATTTATTTATGACACAATGGCGAGGGATTAATTACCTTCTTAATGAAATATTAAAATAGTTATATTATAAATATTAAAATAAATAGAATTTAAACGTTTTGATGCCATACAAAAATTTTATAGGTTAATATGAAATGTTAGGGTTGATTATATAAATTTTATTTTAAGTGATAAGGTTGTTATGACTTTCAAAAATACAAAATACCAAATAGTGTCAAAATTGACATAAATTAATTGTTAAAAAAATACTATATTATTGGTTGATACAATATTCCCCAAAATACAAGGTTCGGTCAAAGGTCTTAAATAATATTATATATGTCCTTAATGAACTAATTTAGGTTCTCTTGGAAGTTTATAATAATTTTATTATACATATAGTGTAAGAATAAAAGAAGACATAGTAAAAGCTAAACTATTTAACTAAGAGTTAAATCTAATGGATAAGGTTACAATGCTATCCTAAACTTGTCTAAAACCTATTGGTTGATAGGATTTAGACCCATAACCACATAATTCTAGAAATAAATTCATTTAGAGCCATTATAAACCAAATATTATTTTATAATAAATTAATAGTTTAACATTTTCCTAAAGGGACCCTCACCCCTCTTAAAAAGGGGCACTTCCACTTCTCTCAAAATCACACCTCCAAAGCCATTTGGATCAGCCAAAACCTACCCAAATATTCTCCCAAATTATCTCAAATAAACCTATAGTCCATAATTTGATCATAAATCCAACCTAAGGGTCCCTTTTGATCAACTCAAAAGGAAACACACAAAGAAGAGGTAATAATTTCACCACCTTCTTTCAAGTTCTTTTCTTCTTCCACTTCCTCTTTCTTTGTTTTTTCCATTCCAAAATAATAACTCCAGTACCTCCTACATACTATGATGTTATTATAGATATTTTACAACCATATTCGTTATTATATCCATCCAATAAATGACATAGTCACCATATGTGAGTACGTATGGCTTACCATCTCCACCTCATGGTGTAGTTTGTTATTCAGGCACTTTATTATTTGGATGGGTATAATAATGAGTATAACTGATGTAAATAATAAATAAAAAATGTTAATTATTTTGTATATATTATATACCATCTAATTACATACGATTTCACCATCAATATAATGATATTTTTGCTCGTCCGTACGTACAGATTACCATCTCCACGACGCGATGAGATTCATTCCCATGTTCACCATTCAATGATGATTATAAAAATATATATTATTAATAATTATGTATTATATGACATAATAATGTTACTGTATATATATATGTGTCTGTTTGTGTGATTTTACATCTTATTCACTCACTTCCGTTCAATACGATATGAAAACGAAAACTACGTTTATGCATACGTACGACTTACCGTCTCCATAAATGGTGCCTTCCATTTCATATATATATATATATATATTATAAATATATATGATATATAAATCAAGTTTTATATTTTTCATGTATTTAAATCATGATCTAAATGATATGATCAAGAATAACAAGTTAAAACACATATGATAAAGAAAGCGATTATTACCCAAAATGTTAATTTAACATGGAAATAATTATTTAATGGGTAGTATAAAGTCATAAATAAATCATTTATGATATAATAAAAATTAATATAGTTGTGGTATAATTTAATAACATACTAGTTATGTTATATATGAGGTTAAATATAACCTCGACCAAAGGAAAGTGCAAGGTAAGGGTTAATTCATCAATCTCATTATTATCTGAGATTGTTTGTGTGTAAGTTTTTACTGGGACATATTTATTATCCATGTCCATGTTTCATAAAAGAGTTTTCAAAAGTATTCTTTTTAAGGTAATATTTAACTAAAACATCATTTTAAATGTTTTAAATATTTATTTTTCTAAATCTTTCCCATTAATGTCTAAGTTTTCAAAATGATTTTAATGATTTATTTATATGGACATGAATGTTGTAAAATGTTAATTCCTTTAAAAAGTTTCAAAGTGGTATGGGAAAATTTGATTCAAAAATATATTTTAAATAACTACCTTTATAAATTGTGTGACTTTTAAAATGATTTAATGAAAAAGGGGTATTTCTCTCAAAGAGTTTTAGTGATCATTTTCAACTATGTCAACATCCTTTACTGGATATTATTCTTGATCGAGGTTGATTTATTATGATAAAAATATTACATATTTTATTGAAGGTTTTGTGATATTTTTTACTATGGATGTGTTATTTTTATACCATTCATGGTTTATGGATAAATTATTGACATTTCGTATGCTAGTTTTAATAAGATTGTTTATGTTATGTTTAAATCTTTACATATGAGGAATGCATTGGACTTAGTAAGTGACGGGTGGAGCCCACTATAGCCCATATATGAATCAGTAGGTCTCATGAGACAAAATAGTGTCTTGGCACAAGGCCTTGACTATGTGGTTATGAAGTTTGGGATTATGCATTCCATCATTATGAAATTTTCTATTGATATTACATGTGATTTTTTGACTAGTAGAATATCCATGTGAATAAGTAAATGTAATTATTTGATTTATCTTTTCCATATTATGCAGATGCTTAAGTTTAACAGGCTTTTGTTTTAGTTTTATACATTGACTTAAATATTTATACTTATATATGAAGGTTTCCACTATATTTTTATCCTTACTGAGCATCTGAGCTCACCCCTTTCTATGTTTTATTTTTCCTAGTATAGAAAGAAATATATTATGACAGACCTGAAGGGATAGTCTAAGGGATATGAATGTGGTCAATGGAGACATTGTTGTTGTTGTTTTTCATTTTATAATGTAATGTAACGTTCATGTATGTAATCTATTTTCCAAGACTGCTAAACTGATCGCTCCTTCGGGACATTATTCCGTGTAATCATGCCAATGTATGAAAAAAATTCACCGACTCCGGGCTTCTGGGGTCGAGGCATTACAGAAACCAAATCATAGATGAAAAACAAAGTAGTTATTACCCGAAATATGAATTTAATAAATAATTGTTAATAAATGGGTAATAAAACTTCATAATTAAATAATATATGCTATTATATATATGATTATGGTTCTGTAATATATGTATAATAAAATTATATTTATCATACACGAGGTTTTAATGTTTATGAAAAAGTTGATACTTGAGGTAAGGGATTTTCTTCTCACTTTTATTTTTGTGGGACACATGCCTTATACACCATTTGTTTATTTTTTGTGGTGTATAAACATACCATGAATATATTTTTTAATTATTATCATGCAATTATGGTATATATATCCCCATATATGGTTCATTGTTTCATGTGGCTTATGAATCAAAAGTTACCAAAGTGGTCAGAGTTTTACATTATAATCTCATTGTTTATTAGGATTGTTTATGATTCAGTTTACAATGATGAAATATTATGATATAATTCACAAGAAACTCATTAATTTTATTCTATTTTTTTTATTTATGTAAATTACCTGTTTCCTTTCATTCTCCTTTATTTTTGTTCTTATGATTCCAAAAAAACATATTTAATGAATTTTTTATTTCTTTCTTCGGTGAAAACCCTGTTTTCTTCCATATCCATGTTTACTAAAACAAATTTCAAGAATGTTTTTAATATTCTACCATGATGGTTTATATTCATTTTACCCCTGTATTTATTTTTAAAAAATTAAATTACCTTAACTTTCTTGTCACTTTCTAAACAAGGATCTTTTTACTTTTTAGCAAAAATGTGAAAGGAATATTTATTTTAAAGTGTACGACATGAATAGTATTTCCATTCACAATTACCTATAAATAATTAAAAACTTACATTAAAATTTTACAGGTTTATTTTCATAGAATCTATTTTATAAAATATTTGTAAAATTGTAGTTTTTATAAAAGTTTTTTCAAATTGGAATGGTTATTTTCCCAGGAAAATCTCCACGTGATCTTTTAAAATCAATTTCCATCTAAGATGAAATCATTTAATATTAATTAAAATTTACTAGGGATATGATATAATGATACAATCCATATTATTTCTCTATATTATTTATTATTATGTGGATTGGATGTTTATGAAACTAGTTTCTTTTCCATGGGTCATTATATGATGAGTTGATAAATTTTTTTTGAAACCCATGTATTTACATGAGTTATGATAAGATAAATGTTTTATGATACTGTGTCACACATATGTATGATTTTAATTATGTGATGACTGGTACCTATATCTCCCTCCAATTCATTTGATAATAAATAAGGTTCTTTGAGCTCAAAGGGTACACATGAGGTTATCCTAAGTCCAAAAGAGGGTACATGAGAGGTTATCCCATGTCCGAAGCAGGCACACCAATGGTTAGCCAAATACTAACATGTTATGAATGTCTTTGTGGGTATAATTGACATAATATTATATAGGATTATGTATGTTCAAAAAATATATTTCTTATTCAAATGTTATGTTTTCATGGATTATGTTATTTTATTCCATTGTAATTCATGTCTTATGAACTATGAAGATTTATCCCATGACTCAAGTTTATGATCTATGATATGAAAGGTATGAGTTTAAAATGTTATTCACATGTAATCAAACTCATATTCAAATGTTATATTGATATATCCCTTACTTTCCTTTAATAAACATCTCATGGATGTGTTTTATTTTTTATGTGCTTGGGGTTTTTTAATATTTTTCATTAGTTGTATCGAGGTGACATAGTTTTTATGTTTTTATATATATTTTCATTGAATTACTTGATTTTTTCTCCATATTTTTGGGATAAATTACCACCAAAATATATTTTTTTGGTTCCTAGGATATTTTTGCTAGCCTATGGATATCAAGAATGAACATTGAGCTTGTGGTGATCGGTTTATATGGCATTAATGTTTAGTTCATTTCATTTTACATAGAGAAAATTGTTGACTAAGAGTTTGGTTTAATATTGAAAAGAGTTAATATACTCTTTGTATATCTAAAATGATATCATCTTATTGATGTAAAAAAATATAGGGGATAATTACAGATCTCCTTTATTCTTGTATTCTTATTTATTTTACAATCAAGTGGGAGGATTTTTTAACTATTAGGTTTCTATTTATATGGGTTAAAGGAGGATACCTTCCATTTAAAACTTATAATTAAATTTAAGATATTAGTGTATTATCTATGATATGGATTACACTTATTCCACAGGAACTTAGTCACCCATTTTGGGGGACAATATTATAAATCATTCATTTTATTATCCTTTTAATATTATTGTATATGGGTGGGGTAAAAATTCAAAAAAGATTAGATACTTACTATTTTAACAAACAGATAAAGGTTTATGATATTATAAAAAGTTATTCAAATGGATTCAACCTCCCTATAAGGGTTTCATTCAAAATACCTTCAAAAATTAACATGCATCTTTGACTATTAAAGTGGTGTTAATGGATCCATAATTTCCTCCAAATTTAAAAAACATTGTCTGATTTATATAGTTTTATATTAAATTCTCAATTTCAAATTTTTTTAATGTATTGTTGGTGGAATTATCATAGATATTTCTACAAAATTATGATCATCCTTATAGATCTTATTAACTCTAAGAATAATATTTTAATTCACACATTTTATGAAAAAAATACCATGTATATAAGAAGAGAATATTTTTATATTTACTATTAAGGAACATGAATATTTTGGATTTTATTATAATGAGATTTTGTAATCTATAAATTGGTACCACAATAATTTACATTGATCATAAGAACATCGTGAATGATGGATGTTCCAGAAATGATTTTTTTCTTATATATTATAAAAATAATTTACTATAGTGATGGGATGAAAAATTACTACACAAACACATGAAAAAATATAAAACATTTAATAGGTAATAATAATGTGAAGGAGGTAAAAATTTATATTTACCGCACTATTTTTCCAAAAAAAATTATGTAATGGATAATATATTTTGATTATTTTTTACAATGGTTAATGAAATTACAAAAAAAATCATTATCAATGGTGAAAATTTTGAATACTTTACCACAGTGAAAAATATTCTATAATTTCTCCCAAATAAATTTATAATTAATGTATAAACTTTGGAAAATCATGACTTAGATAAAATCCCACTTTATTATATATATTTTGATAGATTATGAGATTATAAAAGGTTTATTATTGAATAATAAAGGAAAGGGTCATAAGAAAATAACCTTTAAGGATATGATAATTTTGAATACTGAATAGAAAAAAATGTTCTATAAATTATTAGTTGAAATATCATAAAAGTAGTTCAATAAAAGAATATATGTTATTTTAAATAACATGAGAAAAGTGAAATGGTAAATAAATGTAGGAATTGTAATTCATGTTATTGAACTATAAAGGTATATATAACCTTTCAGTATTTTTTTTGTAGATAAAAGATGATTAAATTGAAGATTAAGAATTATAGTCTTGTAGTAATTGAAAAAAAATCAATAGCTATGAAAAGTATAAAAATAAAAGTAAATACTATATAGAAAATAATAAAAAACAATTAAGAATTAATATAAGAATTTTTTTTATTCAATGAAGGTAAGGGAAATAAAAATTTTAGTGATGGAGATTTGACAAGTTTATGCGATGAAGGTAAAATATACTTAATGGTTGAAGTGGATTGAAAAAATGATTATTGAAATAATAATGCAGAAAGTGGTAAATAAAAGTAATCACATATAAAATATATTCTAAATTGAAAACTAAATTATTCCTTAGTAGAAATAAAAAATTGGAAAATGTGACTAAAAGTTTGAAGAAACTATCACATATTAAAATTTTTTGTCAAGTATTTTGTATACAAAATTAATATGGTTAGATAAATATGACTACATATTTGAATATTAAATTAAATAAAGAAGGAAAGTTAGAGGAATATAATTAGTCTAATCTATTATTTAAGGAAATTAATTTTTGAATACTTTAATAAAAATTATTATAAATGGAAAATTACATGAAGAGTTTCAAATGTGACATTGATAAGTCCATGTAATTAATTATAAAACCCTATGAATTTGTAGTGAAAAGTAATAAGGAATAAAAGAAACACGATGGATGAATTAAAAAAACACTTCACACATTTTAAAATATTGGTATTTTTTTGTTGAAGTAGAAATTTTTAGTCATTAAAATAAAATAAAGCTTTAATTTTTCATGAAAATATTAAAAAATATTTCATATTTCATGTTTATAGGTAAAAATTCAAAAACCATCCTGATATAAAAAGATAAAAAATTCACTAAAGAATTTAATTGAGTATAGGGATGATAAAAAGTCTCTAATAATTGTATTTAAAAGACAATAAATGCAACAAAGGACTCTAAATTCTCTAAAATAGAAGATTATGGATATAATGTTCATTTTGTGAAAATATTTGATTTTTATAGATATTTTGGGAGATGAAATGAGTTTTAGAATAAATTATTGGTAATATAGTATAATCGACCATATATTATGAAGATAGAGTTCTTGAATGAACGAATATAGAATCTGAAGTATTTCCACATAATACACAAAAGAAAATGGAATCAAAAAACTTGTTTCATTGCCTAGAAGAAATTTGTGGAATTTGGAAAAAAAAATATCACTATATGGATGAGTGTATTAATATCCCATATGTAAATATCAATCATAATTTACCATGAATGGATTTTCATAATAGGATTAAATCCAATGAAGTGGCCATGATAGTTGAAGTTTCATTAAAGGCATAAATTAAAGGGAAACCCCAGATCTTGGATAATAATTATTCATAAAAAATGTTTGGTGATTTAATGATTCTAAATAATGTTTGATGTTATAAAAATGGGTCTTTTAAAATTTCAAAATAAAGGATCTTTAATAAAAAAGTGATCTGTGAAATCATAAATTGATGAAAATAAATGGATGTCCAAGTATGTTCTTTACATCAATGGGTTGAAACAAAATCTTATAAGTGTTTCCCAAATTTTTGAAAATTGTAATTAAGTAAATAATAATAGATATATTAATAATATTGTTAAATATATTATGGTTTTGAAAAAAATATAGAAAAAAACTTTTCATGTAGAATACATTCATAATTCATCTTATTTTAGCATCGAGGAAAACATGATATGATATATATGAAATGTTATAATAAATTCTTATGTTATAAAAAGTTTCAAAAGTACTTTTATTGAGATAAAGTCAATATATTTTTTTCTAAAATGGAAAGACAATGAACTCAATTCACATGAAGGTAAAGATCCAAAAAAACAATCAATTGGAACATATTTTCTATTGTATTTGTGGAAAAATTTTAAAGTGATCATGTGAATAATATAATAAATTAATTTAATTTATTAATTACTTTAATAAAATAAAAAATATTATATTAATGAATAAAAAATATAATTTATTGAAAAATATTTAAAATAAACAAGTAAGGTTCAAAAAAGGAGGCTAGATTTTCTATTAAGATAATCCAAACTGAAAAAGTAACTAAGTATATATGTTATGATTTCAATAAATATCTTATGAACTGTTTATCAAAACCTTAAAATTTTTGTGAGTTTTTATTTTTTTACAGTATATAAGATCTGTATTATTAGTATTAAGATTATATATTTTATATTCTAATGAATTTATCTAAGTTAATAGATTAATTTAGAGCACATGAAAGATTGTTATATTATTTAAGAATGGATAAATTATGAATAAGTTGATTAATAATGAAATACAATGCCTTTGTGTTTATTATATACGGAATATATTTAATAAAAGTCTTGATAGTGGATGTGTGAAGAAATAATAATTATAATGGATATATAATTATGAACTATACTACATAAGTGAAAAAACTTGAAGGCTTCATATGTTAGGAAGGAACTAGAGTTTCTTCATAAGTGAAGTTTGAATCTACATAAATGATGTCTGGAGTTTCATAAATGAGAACCCAAATTTTGTGTGTGAAAGTTAGAGCTACATGGATTCTCATATGGAGTTATGCAAGTGTGAAGTGTGTAGATATAAGGATAAGTAAGTGTGGTTTGAAGCTATGTAATGGTGAATTAAAATTTATAAAGAGCACATAAGAGTATGTTTGGTGATTTGTACTTGTGATATGCATTTAATATATAATACTTGAAGTTATTATGAATTTTTTAAGGGAAATTATTAATATTTCTATTAATATTGAAATAATATCTTACTATATATATGTTGATATACAAGATATAACTTAGAGGAGATTTTTTTTAAATTATTTCCCTTAATTATTGGTAATTATTTAGATTATGATCATACTACTTTCATACAATTAAATTTGTAATTATGTTTTTTTAAAGAAACTACTATATAAAATCATAAATCATGTGAGAGAAAAATAAGGAAGTATAAGAATGATAAAAGGAGATATTATTCAAGTAATAAAATAGGAAGAAAAAAAGTCTATGTATAGTTTTAAAAAACATTGATATAAATCCTTAAGAAGAATAAGAGACAATGATAAAATATGAAAAGTGGTAGAGGGATTCCATACAAGTCATTTTGGTCTATAATTATATACATCTTCATTAAAATATATCTAGAAGATAGAATAAACTGACTAACATACCAAAACATGGTATTTAAGAAAGGCTTCTAAAAGACACTCCTATATATTCTAACGGTTTATTTATAAATAAATATATGGAGGAGTTTCTTTATATCTGAGTGTTTTTACCAATTTGAATAAGAAGGTGAGTGGAATTCCTCTAACATTGGTGATAGATAGTATACATAATTTTAAGGCTTTAAGTCAATTATATTTCTCACTTCTGGTTATATCATGATAATAAAATATCCATCATATGGTTTTGATATAATAACTATATCACACCGATTATTCAAAACATGTATCGAGTTAGTGAACCTTATAAATATTTATGTATTAATATTCACATATTCTTTATACAATGTGAGTAGATAGAGAGAGATAGATCAAATCCGATCCACACCATAACATGTATAGAGGTGACTATGCACAAGAGCCTTAGCCTAGTTGGTGAGGAATCGAAAAGAAAATCCAAGAGACCTGAGTTAAAATTCATCCAGATACGAATTTCAAGGATACTATAGCATATACTATAGCGGTTACTGTAGAAGGTACTATTAATTATTGTTGTAGCAGGAATTATTCATCTATTTGGGATTTTGGGCCACCAGTTTGGTTATCAGGTTCTTGAAGGCCTTCAGGACACCCAAGGCCTTTGGGATAGTTAAGATTTCGGGCCACCTCAAGGACTCCCTACCACCTCAAGGCCTTTGGTCCACCTCAAGGACTTCTAGCCATATGAAACTGTGCTTAAATGGACCAATAGGACTCTACAAGGAGCATAATCTAGATGAGGAAGAGAATGCACATTCACCAAAGAAGAGCTTAGGATTTTGAAAGAATGAGAGGGTGTGAAATTTTCCATCGGGGCCAGCCTGTTAATGCATAGTATTCCTAGACGGATAGACATTTGAAGGTAAAGAGTGGACATCAAGATGAAGATGTTGGGGAGGGATCAGTTCCAAGTAGTTACAATATATATTAATTCCTCTATGACCTTTGGGTAATGTAATGTCACAAAGACTATGTGCCAGGTAAGGGTTCCCTTCAACCCTTAAAAGGGGGATGATAAAAAATGAATTAAAATAAAATTCATTTGGGCCATTCATGGTATATAGGTGACTGTTAGAATGTAAAAATAGGTAAAAACCTACCCACTCTGATTCACCCCTATATTAGTGAGGCTATAAACTTCCAATGGGCTTTAATAATTCATATCCTTATTATATTTATACCTATGAGTGGATCAATTGGGGTTTAAGTTGGTTTCACATTATCATGTGAAATGTGATGTGAAAATTCAAAAAATTATCCATAATAAAATCCAATACATCTTTGATAGAAAATATTTGTATTATTTATTCCAATATATTAATTAACAAGGAGAATAAAAAAGGAAAATGGGATAAATAAGTTATCATCCCTTATATAATAAGAAAATTCATTATCAATTGATGACTAAAAACAAAGTGAATAGTTAAATAAAATTTCACTCGAAGGTTTATATTATTAAAAACATAGTAAAATATATGATAATTGTGTGAATATAGAATAATTTAATGTTTTGTATAAAATTTTTTATTAATACAAGATAAATAATTATAAAGAAGTAGTCACTTTTATCTATGAGTTATTAAAGTATTTTTAAAATGAGAAGAAATAGTAGGTGATTGATAGATGATTATGTGAAAAGGCTTTTCAATAAGGTTAAATACATGGAAACTTATATTCTATATATTGAATAAAATTACTACATGATTAATAAATAATTTCATGAAGTAATTTATGAAAAACTAGAGAAAAAAGAAATCATGAGGAAAAAATTCAAGCATTAGAATAAAATAGTGATCTTTTATTACTGTGAATAATTATCAACTAGAAATAAAATAAAAAAGGATAAAATATATTGATAATAAATTTTAAGAAATAAACAAAATGTATGAAGATCATTAGGGTAATTTTTATATGATTATAAATGGATTTACAAAAAAATTCAAATCCATTGAATATGAGAAGAATATTTCAAATTTAAACTATATTGAGTCAGTAATGATGATTGAATTATTGGAAAAAGTTCAGGGATAAAGTGAAAAGGATACTAAAAAAATACAATCACCCAAAAAATGGTATAATAGTGTATTATAAATCAAATTCCTTAATCTAAATCAAATAAAGGAATTGGTTTCTTTAGTGATTTTCATTTTTTCGAATCTAAATGCAAGAAGGTAATTTTTTTACTTGAAACTTCAAAATGAAATAAATCTATTTTTTTGGAAATATAGTTTTAAAAAACAATTTTAGATTAATTGAATAAAATAAAAATAATATGAAATCGATGCAAGAATGAAGAAAAATTATACATATTTCAAATAATTTTTTCCCAAAAAGAAAACCATTTTAGTGGTTATTTTTATAAAAAATAACGTAGTTAAAAATATCAAGAATCTATTTAAAAATGAAAAATAAATTTTTAATGGTTATTGTGGTGCTATGAAAGGTTTGGTAATAAATAATTTAACTATTAATATAATATATTTTTCCTGAAAGACATATAAATCCAAAATTAAGTTGGGGGGGGGATTCAGTATTTATGAAAAATTTCATTGACTTGAATCATGATACATATAATAAAACTGGTAAGAGTACATATATGTCAAAAAAATTGATTTCCTAGAATAATTATGTGAAAAATGTAAAAAAATTAGTCTATGTGTTGAATAGTACTTGTTTAGTTCAACCAAGTAAGTACAGTAGGCTGTTGAAGTAAAAAGACCATATAAGAAGAGGGAGAAGAAAATATAGAATAGAAATGAGTCCACTTTAGGTTATTTGTTGATAGAAAATTTATGTAAAACACACCCAATAAGACTAAATCTGGTATCTCACCAAAATCATTAATAAGTTTCTTTTTTCATGGAAGGAAAAAAAACACCATAGATGAAGTCCCTATAATGTTTAATGAAAAATGTGATATTGAATGAAACTCTTGATAGGTATAATAGACTTGGATAATATAATATTATTTTTTATGTGGATACATGGAGTTCTCTCACAATCATTACTCTATCTAATAATTTAATATTTTTAAAACTCTTATATAGGAAGAATACTGTAGAATAGTTTTTGGTGATGATGATTCTTGAGTTATGAACGTGTATTACATGTTATATAGATTATAAACGTGATCTAAATTTTTTTGAGTTTTATTGGAGTTGTATGGGATTCAAAGGAGAGAAAACATTAAAAAAGTAAAAACCACAGCATAATGATGGTGTGAAAAAACTCATTTTATCTAAGGGAAAAGAACTTATAAGGAATTATAAAAAAATTCATGGATCTGATTATGGTTACTATAGTAAATTGTAAAAACTCATCGATTCTAAATTATCATAGTTTTTACTATAATGCCATGATTTTGATGAAACTGACTATGGTTTAAAGTGGTTATCTAAATAAGTTTTTAGATTAATCTACTTGATTCTTCATGAATAGACCATGTTTTAATACATATTGCGATTATTATTCGATATGCATGAGATTTATTTAATAAGATATAAGAGGATAAAATATTAAACATCAAGTTAACATGATCGTAATGTTATCTATTATATTTTTTTAATAAAAATAACATTCTTATCAGAAGTAAATCAGTTAGTTGTCCTAGTTTGATATGTGAGATATAATTTGGAAATGAATGCATAATTTTATGGAGGTTTGATACCTCAAACATGGTTTTTTAGATCTATAATTAACCAAGGAAGACCTTTTCCCACTGTAAGAAATCATTCTATATATTATTGGATCTCTATATAAAAATAGGGTTTCACTTTGGAAATATGATTGATATCCTCTAAAAACTCTTTGATATATTTATAAAAATTAAAGGGATTGGTTTTTTATTAGATATTTATTAGCACTCCAGTCATATATCAAATGATTTTTTAGTGAAAGGAATAAGCCCATTTTTATTAATCAATACTTAATAATTAATTGTTCTTAAAAAAATTTTATAACTCATATTAAATAAATATGGAACGTATAATGAGATTTTTTGGAGATATAATTATAAAACATTCAACTTCATCCTTTCTCCATTAATGTTCTTTGTTTATATAATGAAAATACCTTGTGATAGGGGATAACACCCATTGATCACCAATGAATACCTACTTATATAGATTTGGGGAACCTTTTAAAACCATCATATTTTTGTGTTTTCTTTATCAAGTTATCATCCATCATGATTTTATAGGTTAAGTGGAGAATCCTATTACCAAGATGAATATATGATAAGATTAATTTTATAAGAAAATTATTTGAGAAAACTAATTCATCCCCCCTCTCAATGATCCTCATATTCACCCAGGAACATCAATTATTATCAGTGCTCCTATTAATTATTGAGGATATTGTGTTCATTTTCAATCTTGAAAAATATGATCAAATTAATTAAAATATTTGTCACGACCTGTCCCCCAGGGCCCGTGTCGTGACTACCGCAAGGCCGCCTTCCATAGGTCAGAGGTTGGTGACTAGCACTGAAAGGCGTATTCCCAAAAATCGGGAAGGCATTTCCTTTATAACCTATAAACACACGCAACGAAGCACACAACAAGATACTAACACAAGTAAAATTGTATCACAAAAAAAGTGTTGAAAGTAAGAGGGGTCGTAATAAAAGCCCAACCGTAAAGGTACAAGTACAACTGAAGAAAGAGAAAGACAGCTACTGGGTCGTCCTACGAGGTTCCTACCTGAAGGGTATGTACAGATCGCCTCCATAACACTCCACATCCACCCGTATCCTCTGCGTACTGACATGGCATATGGTCCACCTCCGGGCACCGTCCAGTTCTGGTACCCTCGTCCTTAGTTAGCGCTGTCCGTCGTCTACACCAAACACACCAAGGTGCAAGCATAACCCGTGCAAGTGTGAGTATAAAGATACTCAGTAGGGACCCTAAGACCCTCAATTTCTCAAAAAATCCACAAAGGATAAACCACATAGCATGAAATCACCTGACAACCCTACTTAGGAATATGCCCATACATATACCTAAGTTATCAAGTATGGCCATCTCAATCATGAGGAAACACTAAGTCCAACTCAAAATCCCAAGCTCAAAGGTTCCACAAACGAAGGAGTACCACAAAGGTAAGTACCATACAGGTACACCACACAAAATAATACCACCAAGGTATTACCACAAAGGGAAAATACCATATAGGTACGGACTCAGATCACATCAAGTTTATCGTAGGTACAATATCAAAGATTATTAGATATAACTACTGAATCATCTTACTCTCTTAAGATGCAGACCCACAAAGGATCCTAAATCATCATCAGACCCAAAAAGGATCGTAGTAAGTCACCAGACCCACACAAGATCCTAGTACCTCGTTAGACCCCCACATGATCTTAGTATATCTTCATACCCACATAGGATCCTAGTACATCGTCAGTATGTCGTCACACCCACACAGGATCCCAGTAAATCGTCAGTATGTCGCCAGACCCACACATGATCTTAGTACATCGTCAGTATTTCCTAAGACTCACACAGGATCCTAGTACATCGTCAGTACATCATCAAACCCACACAGGATCATAGTTCATCGCCAGTACGTCGTCAGACCCACACTGGATCCTAGTACATCGTGAGTACCTTGTCAGACCCACACAAGATCCAAGTACATCGTCATAGCCAGCTACAGGGTTCCCACACTAAGCCCCTCTTATGTCCGAGAGAGTCTTCCCCTTAAGCTACTGGTCGATAATCCAAATTCCACTAAGTCCCACGAAGAACTATCTCAATGGTCCGCCACATCATAGGGGTCTCAACGCAATAGATGGTGTGTCAATCAGTTGCCCTATCTGTAAGTTATTAGTCTTTTAGTCTCATGGTCCTGGTTGGATTCGTTCTTGATCCAACCCTACTATACCCCAACTTTATCATAATCTCTAGTGGGGTATACAAAATGGACCTTCTCTCTATATGGTTTCCGGCGCCACAGACGGTTCATCAAACGGACGCCTGGTGCCAAAGTTATGGCCAAAAAACAGTATAGGGCCCAAACTGGTCCGGGTCCGGTCCGACCCAGCCTGAACCTTCCTAGGTCGACCCAGTTCAATTAGACCTGACCTGACCCGCTGGGTCCGGCCCGACCCGCGCTGGGCGGTCGAGCCCGCTGGGTGGCCCGGCCTGGCCAGCGGCCCGCGGGGCGGCGGGGCAGCCGTGGAGGCCACGGGGTGGCGGAGGCCGCGAGGCAGCGCGAGGCGGCATGGAGGCCGCAGTGTGGAGGGGTGTCCATGGTGCGGCTAGATGGATGGCTAGCCATCCTCTCCGCATGGCACAGTCACGCGCTATGCCTTCACCGGCAACCATTTCGACTGACTGCTCTTTGTTCGTCGCCGTGGCACAATGCCACATTCTTCCATCATGAAGAACACACCATTCATGAAGAACAGTTGAGGGGTTGAGCCATGTTTGTTTGGCCCGCACCCTCGACATTAGAGTTGTAGCAAGAGGCTCAAGGGGATCATCCAATGTGAGGGGAAAAATTAACATTGATCAATTTAAAACACAAACCTACCTCGTTTGTTTGTTGAAGTCGATGAGGAGGGAAGGATGGTTGTCGATTGAAGAAGTCCCACGTTGGAGGATATCCCGAGAAAGAAGTCGAAGAAGTTGGAGAACATTGGCGTTCTTATTTAGAGAAGCATTCTTCGTTGGAGAAGAATAATTCCTCCAAGGTTCTCCTCTTCTAATACTTTCTCCCAATTCCACCCAAAGAGAAAAGTAGACAATATATTGTGTTTCATCAATTTAATTGTTGGAAAAAAATTAAATTAAAGTCATTAATTATGATGTGTTTGGCACCATTAAAGTGGGAGGATACCAAAGGTTATCTCCCATTAAAGTAGAGTTCAAGAGTTATCTCCATATTAAAGAAGGAGTTTAGGGGGTTCATGTGGTACCGACACTTAAATTCAAATTGGGAGGTTTTGGGATCAGTGGTCCCCACCTCCATAACCCATGTTGAGGGGTTTCAAGAATAAAAATAAAATATTAAATAATTTTGGTTTTATTTTTCCACAAAAACTGAAAAACTAAATTTCACCCTCAACCTACAACAGTGGAGGTGAAGGTATCCTTAAGAGAATACCAGTGTTGTGAGTTCAACGGTTCCCTCATATTTAAATTCAAATCACCGGTTCAAAAGTTAGAAAATCCCGCTCGTACGTTTATTGAAAGTACTTGAAAAAAAGTTCAGAAATTTATTCTGGGCACACTGGGCCTCGAAATCACGCGCCGTCAATTTTTGGGGACTCGTAAAATTCCCATATATTTGAAAAAAAAATTACATAGATTTTATTGGTCTTTACATTCTCTCCACCTTAGGGCTTTTCATCCCTAAAAGACACATCACAAAATTAAGAAAACAAGTCGGGGTACTGAGCACGTATGTGAGCCTTCCGCTCCCATGCGCTCTCCTAGAGGTTCATGTGCTGCCAGTGAATGTGCACTAGAGGTATCGACCACCCATTAAGGAAACACTCCTGCCGATCCTCAACATGTACTGAAACCTCCGTAAATATCTCCCCATCATAGATGTCCAGATCGTCGTGGCAGATGATGTGAGAAGGGTTGTGCACATATCTCCTCATCTGGGATATGTGGAAGACGTCGTGCACCTGGTGCAACTGAGGGGGAATTGATAGGCAGTAAGCCACCTCTCTAACTCTACTAAGGACCTATAAGGGTCCAATGAACTTCGGAGATAACTTGCCTCCTCGGCCAAATATCCATAAACCTCTTCGGTGTGAGACCTATAGAAAGATGTGGTCGCCATCCTCGAACTACAAAGATCCCTGTCTCCTGTCGGCATAAGACTTATGCCTGCTCTGTGAAATTTTCTTCTCCTCCTGAATGATCTACACTTTTTCTGTGGTATCCCATACCATCTATGGTCCCACGAGTGCTAACTCCCCTGTGTCAGTCCAGTACAAAGGTGATCTGCAAGGTCACCCGTACAACACCTCAAAAGGTGCCATCCCAATGGTGGAGTGATAACTGTTGTTGTATGAAAAATCTACCAAAGGAAAGTGATCCTCCCAACTACGACCGAAGTCGAGGACACAAGCACGCAGCATGTCCTCGAGAGTCTGAATGGCATGCTCGGTCTGACCATCCGTCTGAGGATGGAAGGTGGTTCTCAAACTAAGCTGCGTCCTGAAAGCCTCCTGTAACCCCTTCCATAGCTGGGAAGTGAAACTTGTATCACAATTGGAGACAATCATCGAGGGTACTACATGTATCCGCACAATCTCTTGCACATAGAGGCATCCCAATATCTCTACTGAACCCTGCTCTCTGATCGGTAGGAAGTGGGCCGACTTGGTGAGTCGGTCGATGATCACCCAGATAGTCATGACCTCTGGATTTCCATGGAAGTCCTATCATGAAGTCCATGGATATCCCATCCCACTTCAACTCTGGGACCTTTAAAGGCTGAACCAAGCCTGCTTGTACCTGATTCTCTGCCTTCACTTACTGAAAAATGAGGTACCGAGAGAAAAAATATGCTACTATTTTTTTCATTCCCAGCCTCCAGTGCTTTCGTCGGAGATCCTGGTACATCTTCGCCACTGCTGGATGTACCACTAGAGGGGATGTGTGGAATTCCATCAAACACGTCCCCCCGAAGCGACAATGGTACCATTGTACATCGTCTGAAGAAAAGGACATGCTCCCCACCTTCATAAAATCCATTAGGTTCCTCTTCTGTGGATATCTAAGCACGTCGTTCCTCGAAGTTAGTGTCCCCATCCTGTGCCTCCCTGAATCGCTGAAGATGTGGGGGAGTGATTGTAAGAGACTGAAGAAAAGCTAATCCATCCGGGTTCACCAAGGATATCTACAAAGCATCCATCTTCTCCATCTCCTCACCTATAAGCTATATACCAGATCTTCTGCTAAGTGCATATGCTACAACGTTCCCCTTCTCAGGAGTATAAACTCTCTCAAAGTCATAGTCTTGGAGGAACTCATGACAACGTTGCTGTCTCAGGTTCAATTCCTTCTACAAGAAGATATACCTGAGACTCTTATGATCCGATTAGACTGTGAAACACTCGCTCATTAAGTAATGTCACCACATATTCAAGGCAAAGACCACTATTTCTAACTCCAGGTCATGGGTAGTATAGTTCTGGTCATGCTGTCTCAGCTATTGAGAACCACATGTGATCACTGATCGCTCCTGTATCAGTACACATCTGAGCTGAGTCCCTGATGTATCACAGTAGACTATGTACCCTACGCCCTCCTACGAAAGTCTCAAGACGGGGGCACTAGTCATCCTATTCCTCAGCTCCAAAAAATTCTACTGGAATCTCTCTGACCACACTAAGGGTTTCCCCTTCATTGTCAATGCTGATAGTGGTGCTACAACTCTAGATAAATCTCGCACAAATCTCCAATAGTATCCGTCCAAACCTAGAAAACTACGTACCTCCGCCTCACTCCTAGGTGGATCCCAAGAAATTACCACCACAATCTTTGCTGGATCCTCTATAACTCCAGCCTTCGAGATGACATGTCCCAAAAAGTGAACCTCTCAAATCCAGAACTGGCACTTAGAGAGCTTACCATAAAGCTGGTGCTCTCGGAGTGTGTCTAGTACTACCTGCAAATGATAGGCATGATCTTCTACATTAGTCGAGTAGATCAGAATGTCGTTGATGAAGACTACTACAAAGTGATCAAGGCATGGCTGAAAGATCCGATTCATGAGTCCCATAAGCACTGTTGGAGCATTGGTCATGCCGAATGGCATAACCAAGAACTCATAATGGCAGTACCGACATCTGAAAGCCGTCTTATGCACATCCTCATCTCGTACTCTGAGCTGGTGATAGCCTGATCTTTGGTATATCTTTGAGAACCACCGTGCTCCCTTCAGCTGATCAAATAGGTCATCAATCCTCGGGAGTGGGTACTTGTTCTTCACGGTCACCTAATTCAGGCACCAATAGTCAACAAAAAGTCTCAAGATCCCATCCGCCTTCTTGGTGAACAAAATTGGGACTGCCCATGGAGAAACACTGGGTCGAATGAAACCTTTCCCCTATAAGTCCTCCAATTGTACGCGCAACTCATGAAGTTTTGTGGGAGCGATCTGATATGCTGGTGTAGATATCGGTGCCATACCGGGGTACAAGTCAATGTAAAAATTCACCTATCTGTGAGGATGTAGACCCAAAACATCATCAGGGAAAACATCCTTGTACTGGTCCACCACAACAAGATAGCTCAGACTCTCCACATTAACTGCTCCAAGGGTAAGTCTAGCCAACTGATGAGTGATTGGATGTACTCTCCTCTGGGTAAGTCCATCATATGATACAAAGCATCCCTTCTCGCTGGTGAAGGTAAAACTTTTCCCATCCGTGTGGACACACCAAACTTTGTGCCTAATACAGTCAATCTGAGCATGGACTATAGTTAACCAGTCCATACCCAAGATGGCGTTGTAAGGCCTCGATGCTGCTACTAGGAGATCCTAGCCAAAGCTCTCACCTCCAGAGTAAGCTCGCACTACCGACACCAGTGCGTAATTTTCGAATCCGCTCCCATAGGAGTCTCTATTCATAAGGATCAAGCCAACGACTCCGTCGGAATATCTGAGCTCTGAATGAGGGCAGTGGAAATAAAAGAATGACTGACACTTGTGTCTATATGTACTGCAGCTAAGGTGAAATAGACACAGATCGTACCTCGTATCACCTCTGGAGTGCCATGGTCATAGGCCTCAGCTGCCTGGAGCTGAGCTCGCCCTTGTCCACCTGCTCCCTGTGGTCGGGGTGGACCACCTAGTGGTGGTGGTAGTAACATCTCAAATCGTCTCCCACCGCTAGCTGCACGACCAGCTCCTTTACCACATCTTCTTGCTCCCTACGGACCACCTCGATCGAACCTCTGTCCCTGCCTGGGCAGTTCCTCGACCGTCAGCTGATCATCCATACGGTAGGTTGGATAGACACAAGCCATGTGACCCTGCCCACCACATGTGAAATGCTTCTTGTTCCTCAGATGACTGGCTCTGTCTCATGTACGCTGCACAAACGATCCTGAGTCATGCAGTTGTCCACCTGTAGGTCTAGTCTTCTTGGACCTCTATGACATCTGTCTACTACCAGCTGCAGAAGACTCTACTATGTGACGTCTGGTGGTGGGTCTCACTGCTAGTGACTACTCAACAAGAAAACACTCTACTAAGAGGGCTCTCTCTAACACCCCACCTGCGTCAGAATGCTAAAAGAAATCATCGAAGGCCTGATCCCCCGCCAGAGTACTTGCTCGAAGGTCCGGGACCTGAATAATGGGTCCCGCCCCATATCTTTGGAGTAGCGTGAGAGGTCAGTGAACCTCACTGAGTACTGAGCCACAGTCATGCAGCCCTGCTGCAGATGAAGAAGATCCTATATGCACACTGCGTGAAGATTATCTGGGACAAACTCTGCCAGAAATAGGCTCTCGAAGTTTGCCCAGAGAAGCGTCACCTCATCATGAATTTGGAGCATCAAGCTTCACCATCTTCCTGCTGCTTCCTGTAGTAGACTGATGGAAAGGATCACCATGAGATCAGATGATGTCCCTAACAGTCAGAAGACTCTCACCATGGGCTCCATCCAATCCTCAGCCACCTGTGGGTCCGTCTCACCTCTAAACTAGGGTGGCCTCTGGAGCTGGAACCCGTGAAATGCGCTCAAGAGGCGTGCACCCTATACTGCTGGGGCTGGTGGAATCGGTGGCCCAATGGGTAATGGTACCGCTGGTGCCTCCGCTGGTGCCTCTACTAGAAGAGGGCCCTACATTGAGGCCTCTTCGCTTGGTGGGATATCAATGCCTACTATATCTAGAACCCTTGATAACTGTCTGCATAGAGGCATCCTGAAAAGAAACAGGTGTGCCACTATCAATAAGTTATACCTGGTGAGATGACTCAAAGATATCACAATAAAAACTCTTCAAAACACACACACAATCATTGTTTTCATGCACTGAGTCAGAAATCAGAAGTAAGGGTCTTAGTGTATGGATACATCAGCCGCCGCACCGACACTAGATTCCATAAACTGATAAACAAACACACTACACTTAACACTATTTAAATTAAAAAGATCAGAGTCCTATGTACTATGGTAGAACCGACTCCTCTGATACCAATTTGTCATGACCCGTCCCCCGGGGCCCGTGCTGTGACTACCCCAAGCCCGCCTTCCATAGGCCAGGGGCTGGCGACTATCACCGAAAGGCGTATTCCCTAAAACCAAGAAGGAATTGACTTTATAACCTGTAAACACATGAAACCAAGCACACAAAGAGATATGAACACAAGTAAAACTGTATAGAAAAAAGAGTGCTGAAAGTAAGAGGGGCCGAAATTCAAGCCCAATAGTAAAGGTTCAAATACAACTGAAATACAATATATCTGAAGAAATAGAAAGACATATAATAGTTCTTCCACTGAGGTTCCTACCTGAAGGGTAGGTACATATCACCTCCTTATCACTCCACGTCCTCCCATATTCTCTGCGTACCGACATGCCATATGGTCCACCACCAGGAACAGTCCAGTCCTGGTACCTTCGTCCTCAGTCAGTGCTATCCATCATCTGCACTAAAAACAATAAGGTGCAGGCATAACCTGTTTAGGGGTGAGTATAACGATACTCAATAGGGAGCCTGAGACCCTCAAGGTCTCACAAAATCTACAAAGGATAAACCACAAAGCATGAAATCAACTAACAACCTTACTTAGGTATATGCCCATACGTATACCTAATTTATGAAGTATGCCCGTATCAATCCTGAAGAAACATTGATTCCAACTCAAAATCCCAATCTCAACTATTCCAAAAAGTTGGGAGTACCACGAAGGTAAGTACCACACAGGTACTCCACGCAAAATAATACCACCAAGGTATTACCACAAAGGGAATGTACCACATAGGTACGCACTCAGCACACACTAGGTATATCTTAGATATAGTAGTAAAGATGATTAAATGTAACTATTGAATCATATTACTCTGTTTAGAGGTAGACCCATGAAGGATCCTAAATCATAATAAGACCCACAGAGGGTCGTAGTACATCGTCAAACCCATATAGGATCCTAGTACCTCGTCAGAACCACACATGATCCTAGTACATCGTCAAACCCACACATGATCATAGTACATAATCAGTACATCGTCAGACACACACAAGATACTAGTATGTATTCAGTACGTTATCAGACCCATATAGGATCATAGTACATTGTTAGTACGTTGTCAGACCCACAAAAGATCCTAGTACATCGTCAGTACATCGTTAAACTCACACAGGATCCTAGTACATTTTTTGTACGTTGTCAGACCCACACAAGATCCTAGTACATCGTCAGTACATTTTCAGACCCACACAGGATCCTAGTATATCGTTATTACGCCATCAGACCCACACAGGATCATAGTACATCATCACAACCAGCTATAGGGTTCCCACACTAAGCCCACTTTTCTCCGGGAGAGTCCACTCCTCAAGAAACTGGTCGATACTCTAACTTCCACAAAGCCTCATAAAGAATTATCTCAATGGTCCGCTACGTCATATGGGTTTCAACGCAACAGACAGTGCATCAATCAGATGCCTGATCTATAAGTTATTAACCTTTTAGTCCCGAGGGTCCGGTTTGATTCAATCTAAATCCAACCTGACCATACCCCAAGTTTATCAAAATATCTAGTGGATTATACCAAATAGACCATATCTCTCTATGATTTACGGTGCCATAGACGGTTGATCAAACGGACGCCCGGTGCCAAAGTTATGGCCAAAAGAGATTATAGGGTCAAAACTGGTCTGGGTCCGGTCCGACCTGGCCCGACCCGGTCGGACTGACCCAGCCCACGCAGGGCGGTCTGGCCCGCTGGGCCTCCCAGCCTGGGCAGTGACTCACGGGGCGGCGAGGAGTCCGCAGAGGCCGAGGGTGGTAGAGGCTGCGGGTGGTGTGGGGATACGGAAGCCGCAGGGTAGTGAAGGCCGAGGGGCCGCAGAGGCTGCGGGGCTGCGCGAGGTGGCGGGGAGGCCACGGTCCGGCGGGGCGGTCATGGTGTATCGAGGTGGTCGCAGTGTGGCGGTCCTCTATGGCTAGATAGATGGCCAGCTGTCCTATCCACATGGCGCGGTCGCCTGCAATTCCTTCGCCAGCGGCCGGTTCGGCCGGCTGCTCTTCGTTCGTCACTGTGGCACAAAGCCGCCTTCATTGATCACGAAGAACATACCATTCATGAACAATGATGGAGGGGTCGGGCCATGTTTTTTAGTCCCGAACCATCTACGTTAAAGAGGTAGCAAGCGGATCATGGGCATTGATTCAATATGAGAAGAAAAATTAACATTGATCAATTTAAAACACACCCCTACCTCGTTTGTTTGTTGACGTCGATGAGGAGGGAAGGATGGTCGTCGATTGAAGACATCCCACATTGAAGGATCTCCTGAGGAAGAAGTAGAATACATTGGATAATGTCAGTGTTATTCATTGGATAAGCGTTCTTCATTGGATAAGAAGAATTACTCCAAGGTTCTCCTCTTCCAATCCTTTCTCCCAATTCCTCCCAAAAAAGAAAAGTAGCCAATATGTTGTGTTTCATCGATTTAATTGTTGGCACAAAATTAAATTGACATCATTAATTATGATGTGACTGGAACCATTAAAGTGGGAGGATACCAAAGGTTATCTCCCATTAAAGGGGAGTTTAAGAGTTATCTCCATATTAAAGGAGTTTAGGGGGTTCGGGTGGTCCCCACCCTCAAATGAAAATTGGGAGGTTTTGGGATCAATGGTCCCCACCTCCATAAACCATGTTGGCGGGTTTCAAAAATAAAAATAAAAATAAAATGTTAAATAATTTTATTTTTAATTTCCCATGAAAAGTGAAAAACTAACTTTCACCCTCGACCTACTGCGGTCGAGGTGAAAGTCTCCTTAAGGGAATACCAGTGGTGCGAGTTCAACGATGCCCTAAGATTTCAATTTCGAGCACCAGTTCAAATGTTAGAAAATCCCACTCATACATTTACTGAACGTACCCAAAAAACGTCTAGAAATTCATTCTGGGCACACTGGGCCTTGGAATCATGCACCGTCAATTTTCACGGACTCGTTAAATTACCATATATTTAAAAATAAATTACATGGAATTTCCAGGTCTTTACAAGATTTTTCAAATGGATATAAAATATAAATATTTGAATGGATATCTTTATGGGGAGGTGTATATTATGCACCTGGAGGGATTTTTTCTTAACGATAACACATTCTCAGTATAAAATTCGAAGAAAAAACATTTTGGTCTTTAAAAGTGCCTCAATAATGGTATTAAAATCATTAAATTTTATTAAATATTTTGATACTCAAGATAGTTAAGGTGTATAAAAATCCTATTAATAATGAAAACAACAACCAATCACTAATTCAAGGAATTTATATTGATGAAATTAGTTTTTTACAACAAGGAAAAGTAATATGAATAATTATTTACCGAAATAAAGAAACAGATTGAGATATTGGTGATTAGAGACATGTTCTTTTTATTGGGTTTATAGGTCATTCATTCTATATATTTTATTTTATTATCATAAGAAAAAATATTCTTGTGATTTTTAAAAAAAATTTAGAATGGAATAATCAAAGTTGATATCTACACCTATTTTATTTGGGATAAAATTGTTAAAGGATAATGATTAAAAGGTACGAATAAAAAACAATTTATAATATCGATAATTTTTTTTATATTTATAATATCTATACCTGACATTATTTACACTATTACAATACGTGAAAACTCCAAATAAACCTAAAGTAATCACTTCTTATTTTAGTGAATAGGATAATTTGATATCGTAAAGTAACCCTTGAATATGAATTGAGGTATGATAAATATAAATATATTAATATTTATTTTTTTATTTATGTATATTAGTTAGGTAATGTTGGAGATATAAAGTTAACTTTTAAAGGATATTTATTTATTAGAGAATGATTTTTTTTCATGTATCTTTGAGAAAAAAATTCATTCTCTATTAGTTTTATTGAATTTGAGTATATTTTAGCATTATATGATAAAATTAAAATAATTCGGATAAAATTTAAGCTTGAGTATATGAGATTGGATATTTCATATCCATTAGTGATTGGCTATAAAAACCAATGTTTAATGAATTTGATAAAGAATCTAGTAAAACATTCCAGATCAAAGAATATTTAAATTAAATATTATTTCAATAAGAATAATATAGAATATGGTGAAATCAACTTATCGTATGTTTTATTAAAGTAAAAAATTCAAAATATATTAAAAAATAGTTTAATTAAGGAAAAATTCCAACACTTGAAAATGTTATTATAAGTGTATTACCTCTAAAAATATCTATTAACACTTTCAATATTATTTTCATATTATATTACATTACATTTATTATTAGAAATGGTGAAGTATTAGACTACTTATTAGAGGGGAGAAGTTTCCTTACATAAGGGGGAAAATTAATGGAGAAGAGATAAAGAAATAAAAGGGGAAGTATTATAATAAATGAGGAGACATGAGTTTCTAAATAAAGGGGGATATTATCTTAAGAAGAACTTGATAGGATAAGATAGAATTTTTTTTAGTTTAAGGAATGTTTAAAAATTTCAAGTTGGTATCGATTTTAGAAAAAAGGTTGGGGGGATATTAAACATACCTTGAGAAGTTTTAAGATAAAGGATAGAATAAAAACAATATTGAGTGGTAAAATAGTCTTGTTCAATATAGTATTATTCATTACACAGAGATATGTGGTTCTCTCCAAAAAATTTCTTTCTCTGATAATGTGGCATCTAAATAAGTCTCGCAATTTTTAAAAAAAATTGGTGTCAAAACTACATTTTATTATGAAATAAAAGACTTATTTCTGTCTGGATAGAGGGATACCCATTATATAGACCACATGCCTAAGGCAAATTGTCCCATGAAAAAGGAACACAGTCTTAGTGAAACATCATGTCTGCAACATTCTACCTACATCACTAGACCTGCATCACTGCTCTCCAACATCATGACTGTGTCACCACCTACCTGTATCATGGATACATCATCTCCTATAGTGTAAATCTCCCAAGGGCCTTTCCAGGATTTTACCCCCAACCATTTGGATGCAAGATTACAGGGTTAACACTAATAACCACCCCAAATACAAGTCTTACATTAAGAACATGATATGGAATAGTTTTATAAGGTAATGATTAATAAAATATGAACTTGATTTTGTGTAGAATCTATTATAAACATACTCATGAAATTATTTGTGTTTGATTAGAATTGAGTTGGTTTAAAAGTAATTAATTAATAAAGAAAAAAAACCATGCTGTAATTATGGTGTGAACATTTCATAGTTTAGATGAGGAAGATAAACTTACAAAGAAGTCTAAGAAAATATTCATGGATTTGATCATCATCATTATAGATGAATGTATAAATCTCTAGATAATGTGAAGAAGAGAAACACGTCTGGGTTTTTACTATCTAATTGCGATTTTGAAAAATTGAATGTGGTTTTATGTAGTGATCAGGAGATATATTTTTAGAAAATATACTAGATTCCATTTACATATAGTATGCCATAATGATGTTTATTATTCTGATTATTGATGCATGAGTTACAATTTAAATATTTTAATAGGAGAAAATGTTTGTGTTTTAGTGAACATGTTCCTAGAATTTTCTACTATAATCCCAGAAGGAAAATCACACCATGATCAGGTGTAAACCACATTTTTGTTCCACTCAAAGCTATAAGATATAATCTAGAAATATGTGTTTAATTTTATAAGGGTTTAAAATTTCAACCATAGTTTACAGATTTATAGTTAAGCTAGGAAGACCACATAATGGTGTAGAAAATTACACAATGGTTTATGTATTTCTATATAAAAAATAACGTTTCACTTGGAGAATGTGAGAGGTAGTGGTCTAAATTTTTGTGTGAGGTATCAATGGAGGAAAGGGGTAAATTGTTAGTAGATAATAAGTAAAAAATTCAAGGTGGATCAAAACCACCCATAGAGAATGAAATAAGGTCATTATAATAGATTTATGATTAATTATTGATCATTATTCACATTGTTTTATAATTAATATTTTGTATCATGTAGAAGATGTGTATTGATTATAAGGGAGATGCCTTTATAAAGGGTTTATGGAAATCTACTTGCACTCAACATTTTCCATTAATAAAATGAAAAGTGGCACTGGATAATAATCACATATCACTAAGGATAATCCAATCATAAAGAGTCGTAGAACCTTATAAAAACCTATTGTTCATGTTGTTACCTTACAACTTTATCAAACACCATAATTTAATAGTCCATATAGAGGATTCTATGAACTCACTAGGAATAATAGAGAAATAGTTTTATTGGAATTTTTTTGACCTTTGATCCACCCCCTCTCAATGATTCTCATATTCACTAAGGTATATTAATGGACTATTGAAATCAACCCTTGAATGCTTTTGATATAGAAATAAAGCTTTATAAAATAAGAAAACCATACCATGAAATAAATAGAATGATTATTTTGATTCATGACACATATGGGAATAAGAAAAAAATTTATGAATATTAATTTCTTGAGATGTTTTCAAAAGAAAGTAACTCTAAAATTCATGAGAAACTATGTGGAAGGTGGAAGAAATATGGAATAATTTCTGAAAGTTATCTCACCATGATACATAAAAAATTTAATATATAAAGGGGGATTAAGTGATTATGATTAAATGACAGTGCTATGTTAGATAAGGTAAATAAGATCATGTTACCTAAGAAACATGTGATTCAGAAGATATTAGGATTAAGCATGAGAATTTATCCAAAACAAAAATTTAAAAAGGAAGGAAGTTATGTATTTTGAAACAAATATTAACCATATCACTCTCTCTAAATATTCAAAAAACATTATTACAAATCAAGGTTTGTTAATTATTTTAGGGAATTTAAAACTATTTCACATTAAAAAAGTAGTACTTAATGATGATATATAATAAAAAAACAGTAAAAATAAATTAAATATAATTAATGAATGTATTACTAAAATAGATTAGTTTTAATATTTTATTTAAAACAGAAAACATACATAATATAAAGATAATAATGTTGATAAGTTTGCAAAAGAATATGTATAATTTCTCACAAATAAAATATAACTAAAGGTATATTTTTCTTTACTATTTATGAAATATGAAATTCAAAAACACATTGTTATCAAATGTAACAAATCACTCACTATTGTTAAAATTTTCTAATAAGTGGATTCAAGTAAAATAGAAATTATGTAGAAAATAACAATATAAAATATTGGAGGATCCATTGCCATTATGTAAGGATGATTAGTTCATGAAATATATAAATCTTATTTTTAAATATAGTTGATAAATATCACCTATTGAAAGAGGGATGAGATTAGATGAGTTAAATGGATTTCAGTTTATGGAGGATAATGATAAAAAAGATCCAAAGTAAAGGGGGGGGGGGGAATTTTACCATGAGAAGATTCTTTAAGAATCCATTATGAATGTGGAGAATCTAGTAGGTGATAAAATATTTGATATTTCTCTTGAAAGACGTTTCTGAATTGAGGCATGACTATCATATTTTCCATCTTTGTTTTAAATGGAACAATTTTGAATTCAAATGTGATAAAATATATGTTAACTATAATGGGGAAAAAGAGACATTGAATAAATGAGAAATACATTTTTTATAGATAACATTTATAAATTAATTGATCTCCCTTTTTTTCAATATCGAGCTAGATCAATTTGAGCTATAATTTATTTATTGATAATTCATTACAAAAAATCTAATTGAGGAAATGTGACTATATTTTGAGAAATTATTTTTAGTTTGTACTCCTAATAGATATTGTAATTTCTATTTTCCATTGGAAATAATATTTTTTTTATTTTCATTAGGGGAGATAATTATTTTTGAGAATCTTAAAGGGATATAAAATTGAGTAAAAAATGATAAGAGATGTAATTTAATTTATTTAGTGAAACTGTATCAAAAATATCCAAATGGAATCATGTTACTAATTTTTTTTTGAAATGTTTCAATTTTTGATTATTGTATTTGCTTTTAATATATGTGTAGTCTATTTTCAATATTCATGTGGGAGATTATTTGACTATGATAATTAACTTATAAAATTTAATACATTGTATTAGAGTACATTAATGTTTTTCGTGAAATTTAGAGTGAAGAATTTATGAAGAAGTTGATCAAATGTTAAATCTACTGCCTTTGAGATGATTAAGTATATGTAATATGGTTTAGAAGATGCATAAAAATGGATAAGTAAAGAAATAATAAGTACATATTCTATAAAGTTGTAAACTATCCATAATAAGTGAAGTAGATAAATGATGATGATTGTGAATGTGTAAAAGGATAGGGAATTATTATGTAAGTGAATTATAGAGATTCATAAATGAAGTCCAAAACTATGTAAATGAGAAACCATATTGTGTAATTGAAAACTGGAGCTTTATAAATGATAAATTAGTAACTGGATTTTTTCATGTGAGAAGTACATGGGTTTAAGGATGTGTAAGTGTGATAAAATGCTACATAATAGTGACTTTCATTTTATAAAGGTCATGTAAGAGTGATTTTGGTGCTGTGTACACATGATCTGTGTCATATACATGAGATATGTTTTGTTTAGACTCTATATAAGAGTAAAGTTTGAGATTTTTTCTAACACTAGAATAACGTATTTACTCTATATGTGTCAATATTTAATAAACATTAAATGAGTATATTCATGTAATAATTATCCTTAATTATTGGTAATAATTATTATCATATTCATGATAATGTTATCCCATTAAATATTAAAATATTTTTTACTAACAATTAATTAATCATTGAAATAGAGAATCATGGGAGAGATAAAGAATGAATATTAATAATGATAAAAGGAATTTTTTTCATGAGATAAAATATAAATAAAATGGATTTGTATATTTTTAGGAAATATTAAGATAAATACTCAAGAAGAAGATGAAAACCGATATAAATTTGAAAAGATTCAGAGGGTTGTGGCCTGAGTTATTATAGATTATCATTCTATAGTATGTCTAGGAAAAATATTTATAAATATATAATATTCCATATTTCCCACCAAAATAATCATCCTTGAATCAATGTTATAGAATATAATTCTATATCCACTACTAGATTATTAAAGAGGCTCTTCAAATAAATGGGTTTATACCAACAGAAGAATATGGCAGGTGGGATTCCTGCACCACTGGTGGATACCAATTTAAATAATTTTATTTGTTTATAGTGTAAAGTCTTTGAAATTTCATGTCACATTAATTTTATGTTTTAGTGTATATTGGTTGTGTTTTTATTTGTTTTGAGGCATGCTGGAGTCTTTTGGATGCTGGGAATCAGGAGTGAAGGAGATGGGGGTACAAACCAATATCTTAGAGCTGCTGGTGTGCAATCAACTAGATAGTATAGTGCCAATGACTAGTAGATGGAGGTCAAAATATCCCAGGATGAACTTGGGTGACATCATCTAGCTATTATAGATTCACCTGCTTTCTTGTGGATGATATGGTATCCTAGGCTTCCTCATAGAGGTACTGGACTCTCAGCTAGAAACCATTGGTCTGCCGATGATGCTGAAATGGATTGATTCTTAAGGGAACTTTTTAAAATTATCTATAACATTAATTTTTGATAACCCTCTTTCCAAGTTAATCCCTCATTTAACTGGAGTGACTATAGGAGATATCTTTTAGTATAAATAGCTCTCTCTTTCCCCTCTCTTTAGTATTTCAAGATTGGATTAATATGTTGGTTACCAAATTGTATGTATCATCTATTCTAGCATGAATCATCTAATTATATTAAGTTGAGTCCTAGATCTAAGCCATGTTGTATAAATCTATGGATCCCATAACGATCTAATGGAGGAATTCTTGGTTTATTTATGGATAGAAATAAGATCTAGAGAATTTCTATCTTTCCCTTGAGTGTATCTAAATCTACCATTAGTGAAGGATTAATTCAGAATCATTAGTGAAAATACATGGTTCAATAATTACATATAGAAATTGACATATAAACATATAGGGTAAGAAGTTTTTACCACTTAGGGAATTTGTATAATGTTTTTTGATATGATTTTCATGTGTGTACATGAATGCAAAACCGTGAGAATTATTGTGTGACATGGTATGTTTATGATTTTAATATGATTTTTTTATGTAGCCTATGAGACCTACGCTTTTTTTATTATAATTTTTACTTTTTTAATATTCCCTGTTGTGTGTGAATTCTTAGACTGTGGAGATTTGTATTTGGTATCAAGTGATGGGTGGGATCATGATGGATTATTAAGCCCATAGAGTGGGAGAATGTCCCAGCTTGACCTTTGAAATAAATGATGGTCTGAACTTGAGACATGGAAATGTTATGATGAACTTATGGCCTGAACTAAGAGAGAGGATGGGTAATAATGACCTTTTATCCTGACCCAATATAGAGCATGGGGTATGATGACCTTATGGCTTAACTTAGTTGAGGTAGGGGAATATTGACCTTGTGACCTGACATGAGGTTGATCCAAGGGTGTGACAAACTTATATAATGACCTAGGGATTTATTAGCTATGAGACATAATTTATGATATGTATTGGACTTGTTGTTGATTTGATATGTGATAATGTATGAGACATTCCATCTAGAACAGATCCAAAGCTAATAAAATTGAGGCTCATGGAAACCTGGTTAGTGTATGATAATTCAACCTATTATTGGTTTCTTATTTTTAAATTTCCCTTTCATCATGAAATACAACTTTATATATAGAAACAGTTCATGTAAAAGTTGCATTGGATATGTCCTACAATGATTATACTCACACCTTTTATGAGCATCTTGATTCATGTGAATATTTCATGGTTATGGATCGAGATAAGGGAAAGGGCCCTACTTTGGGGAGCTAAATATGTGGATCTTGGAGAATAAAGGTCATAACAGGATGATATCTAGACTATTTCTATAATTTTTTTATTATACCGGGTTATCAAACATGGTTTTACATACCACATTGGGAATATTTTGGTTTATATTATATGACTAGTATTCCATTTATTACATCATAACGATATAATTTTAGTTTTTTTGTGCTATTATGGTATATTAGTTTATACTTGTTTCAATTTTAGTGTATGTATATTTTTATCAAGGGTATAGTCTCCCCATGAAACCATTCATACCCTCACCTCTAGTTAACAACCTCTTATATATGAGGAGGCACACATGAGGTAACATAGTACTGCAACTCAGATCAGGTGATCTGGGATAAGGTGTTAGAAATTAGTATTAAAGGATATTTTTCCTTTTCTTTTATTATTGAACATGTTTTGGAATGGTATAAAGGATATAAGATTTATGGAAGTTATGTAGGGATGAAACATAAGTTCCTAACCAACTTTTATTCTATTGAACATTGAGTTTTTGATGATTGAATTTATTTTACATGTTGTGCTATTAGATTTTCATGTTGTTCCTGAGTACTATTGTGGTATTATAGTTTGGGGGATTTGGGTGAATTATTGCATCAGGGCTAGGAATAAAGGTCAAAATTTCATGCATATGGTGGATTTTCATATATAGTAATTCAATTAAGTAAATTTTATTGGTAATATTTAATTTTTAATTCTGTGATATATTCATACTGACATTTTAATTAATTGAACTGTGAAATATATGATTTTTTATGTATATTCCTATGGCTAACATGCAGGTATTTAAGGCTTAGGTTATGCCTTAGGTAGTGCTAAGGGGGATATACCTTGTGGATGTGGGTATCCTCTTAGGTTAGGTCTTACAATGTCAATCCATTGTCTGTGACAATAAACGACTTGATTTCTTACCTTAAGTGAGTTGTTATAGGAATTTCTAAGTGTTCATTTAGAATTTTAAATAATGTATCAAAGTGATTATTTATGATAATAATCAATTAAGTTTGTCAAAACACCCCCAAAAGGGAGGATGATCCTATCCTAACACTAGTAATATTAGAGAATGTATCTGAGCATGCTCATATAACTTATCTAGTGGTTTAGGTAGAGGAACCACTTCATCATGGGGCCATTTAAATAGTGCCTATTTCTGGTGGAGAAGATCATAGGATGTTGGTAAATTATGATTGAGTTTTTTATATTCAACACTCCTCATCCTTCCAAGGTATTGGGGGAACTCAAGATATTGAGGATTAGATCAACATAATCTAGGGAATCCTTGATTTTTTTTGAGAATTCAGAGGATCTATGAGTTAATATGGATGATTTCATGCTTTAGGTACCCCTAATGTGATAGTGGGGTGTCATCAATCAGGAAGGGGGATAGAAGGGTCTAACTTGAGAGACATTCAAGGATATATTCTTTGGATAGATTTTATAAGATATGCTAATTAAGGATTGATCATAGTAGTTTTTAGAGCTGTAGTAGGGTGCAATGTCGTATCTTTATTTTCTTATAATTCCCTATAGTTTTTTCACTTCACTCATATTTTGGTCAGAAATAAGGCACATAAGGGAAATTTTTTGAGATTGGCCTTTGACCAGAGATGAGGAATTTGGTTAGGAGATTTTACGTAATGAAATATCCTAGGGTATTACACAAGGCCCCTAAAGAATGATATGAAGGAGGACATAATAGTATGAATTATTCCAGTCCTTGGTGTGACAATGAGTTGGACTCATAGTGAAGAAGTGTGATCCTTTTTATAATATTAGGAAAAGGAAGTATGTAGAGGCATGATAAGGTGGTAGTGGGTAGTTATAATAGAGAAATTTTTTTTTATCAACCTATGAGGATGGAGGTGTCACCATGTGCTTTAATATTATATCGACCAGAGAGTACCACATGTTTTTCCTTGAATCTAAGAACAAGTTCCATTAATGTGGAAAGATAAGGAATCTTCATCATATTTTGTTCGAGGGAATCGGGGCTAGTTTTTAAAGAGGTTCTATGCAAACATAATCTTCGAGTCTTTGGATTGATATGGGATCTCAGTAGTAGGTCTATATTCCATAGGGAGTAGTGAATTAACCAATCTAAGGGTCTTGAGAATAAAGTCATTAGAAAAATGTAGGCAAATTATATGTCATGGAACAGGTTCCAGATAATTGTGCAGGGGGTCTTTTGAAGTTATAGGTATGATTCTAATTACCTTTAAACTTTCTACTTCCTCATTTGATACACAAGATTCCCTATTTATATCTTCTCAAGGCACTTATGGGTTTGACTTAATGGTTAAGTTTTATTCCGTATTTATTTCTATTTATACAACCTTAGGGAAGAAGGTATACCATATCCATAGATATCCAGAGTGTCCTGTAGTAGTTTATAGTAATGAAAACCTATGGGATTTCATGATATTATAGATGACTAGCTTCAATTTGGTTTTCAGCATGGTCTAGATGACTAGTTATTAGACGCACATTGACAACTACAGAAGATGAGAATCCTTTACTATGCCTAAGGGGGAGAATTTTGTTTTGACTATTTAATTTGATGTTGGTGATGGAAGAATGGGACCATATGTAATCCAGATTATAGATATTATATCATCTATAGGTTTTATAATTATCATAGTGGATTTGGTAGTAGATACCTACACTTTTCATCTAGTGGTGTCCTATTACCCGAATAGTTTTCAAGATTATTTCTCAGTAATTACTCATAATATAGGAATATAATTCTTGTTTGAATTGACGTCAAGATAAAATCCTATCATGTTTCCTCCATATCATATTACATTAGTTAAGTTTAAATAACTCATGTTGGAACTTGAGGATTTATAAGAAAAGGGATTTATAAGATTGATTAATTCTCCCTAGATTCACTAGTTTTATTCACAAGGAATATTTATGGAATAATTTAAATGTGTATAGACTATAAAAACATAATCTGGTCATGGTAAAGAACATGTACCCATTTCTGTGGATCCTTTGTTTTTTTGATTAGTTAGGGGATCCTAGTGTTTGTTTAAATTTGACTTATGATCAGGTTAACACCATATTAAGGTCCGAAAAGTGGACATACCTAAGATAGTGTTTAAGATTAGTTATTTAATGTATTAGTATATTTTAATTAATTTTGGGTTAATGAATTATCCAAAGTGTTTTTGGATATCATAAAATAGATATTCTATCCATATATTGACTCTTTCATCATTTTATTTGTTAATGATATCCTAATATAATCACATATCCCAGAGACTCATTCTACACACCTTGAGATCATGTTGAGTACACTTAAACACATTGAATTTATGCTAATATTTCAAAACATTGAGAGGACCAGTTTGAAATATGCCTAACACTGAGAGGGGGATGAATCAGTGTTGGGATCTTTTTAAACCAATTTATTCTTTTTATCCCTATACCTCTTGACCTATTAGGATCTTGAATCTCTTATTCTCTTTTCCATGTCACATGCACTAATATGAAAGTAGTAAAAATATGCACATGATATTTTTATAAGGTTCACCACTCAATAAGAGTAGAAACATCCTTTACATGCATGGGGATGACCAGTTCATGGATTGTCCACTATAATGTGATATGTTGTTACAATGGAGTGGCTAGGAAAACAATCCTCTAGCCAGTGTGAGTCCCTACACTTTGTAGGGGGGTGGGAAACAATCCTCTTCCCTGGACTGGTGATAGCCTAGTCCAACATTCAGCCTCTAGCTGGTTCTTTATACTACCTATGAAGATATTATTCTTTTTTCTTCAAAAGGTAGGTTCTTCTATTGATCTATTTTAGTGCTATTCACTTGATTAATTGCAAATAAGTAGGAAATCAATTCTATTCTTTCTTTATATTCTTCTCTAGTGCAAAAACCAACTGCACTAGTTCTTCTTCTTTCTTCTTCTTAGTGCAACAACCGAATGCACTAAACTTCTTATTTCTTTAGATAGAATCACACACACCATTGTGATTAGTTAAACATTGGGGATCCACTCAAATAGAATCATCTGAATTAAGCTTCCCTGAATAATTGTTAGCATTCAATTGTGCATACTCTGTTTTTCTTCTTCTTCTCTTCTTTCACTTTGACATAGTATAATAAGGAATATTACTACATTTTATTAATCACTTTCTTCAATTCTCAATACCAACACAAGAGTGTATCAGTATATTACCTTCTTCCTTCATGCAGATAAGAATTCAGTTGCAAATCTATTTATTCTTCAATTCACAATTCACATTGAGAGTGTTAAACACTAGTCGTGTGAGTGAGGATCTAATTATCTTCAATATATCAAATGGTTCATGGTACTTACTTCTACGCAAAGTCACTTAGAGAGTATTATTCACCTATCAGAGGCCTTAAGGACCCCAATATTTTGCGCACCCCCTTTTGGGAAACTTGTGCGCAACATTAATGACTTGCGCGCAACTTTCGACTCTTGTCGCTGAAGACCTCTTGCGTGCAACTTCTATCTTGTACACAACTCTCTTTTTGCGCACAACTGTCATTTCATGTGTGAAAATATTAATTATTTCACACAACTACGTTTGTGTATATTTCTTATGCACTTTAGAGATCCAATTTCTTCAATGTGTGGAGCATATTCAGTGTGATGGGGTCACCTCTTATTTATAGACCTCATTGACCCCTATGCGTAAAAACCCCAATGGGTCGCGCAAGATCCTGAAACATTGCGAAAACCCCCATATGACACCGCCTTGGGTACGTAAGTCAAATGTCGCAGAAAATCCCATTTTGACATCGCCTTAGGTGCATAATTATCTTTCGTTCCATCCTTATCTTTCGTTCACTTCTTTGAATCTTTTGCGCACTTCATGCCTCTTCCATTTTTTGATGTTTGGACTTCAAAACATGCCTCGCGTGCAAAACCCCATTTTACATTGCCTTTGGCGCATATGACTTTTTTGTTTCAACCTATTCTTTCACACACTTATTTAATATTTTGCGTGATTCATTCCTTTTACATTTTTCAAAGTTTGGACCTCGAATCATGCCTTGCGCGCAAGATTCAAAACTACCTACAATCTTGAGTGCACAAACCAATCTTTCATGAAAAACCCAAAAATTTTGCACAAGCCCTTCCTTTGCTAGATTTTGATGTTCAGATCATAGAAAAACACTTGTGCACAACATAACAACCCATCTTCAAACTTGCACACAACATCATTTTCCAAAACACATTTCTTCGTCTCTCAATTTTCAGGCCCTAAAAATTTGGAAAACACTGGAAAACTATGCCACCTTAGAACGTTCTTTTGTGCCACACCCAGATCACCCATTCCATTTTTATGTTCTCTATTCAATGTATCTCATAACCATTATTAATATTTCATCACGAAATCCACTATCGTGATATGTATCCTTTGATCAATCAACTTTAGCATCGTCATATTTTCAATGGGAAGTACCAAACCTTCCATATCTTCCACTAGCAGCTCTCCTTCCAATAGAAACTGAATATGAATTGAAGCACCTTTAATACACATTTATTCATAATGAAATCACCACAGGTTCTACAAACATAAGATATTTGTGAAATACAAATTATCAAAGCATCGTCTGATTGTATGTCCATTCTATTTAGAATATGAATTCCAAAGTACTTCTTCATCTTTACATGAAATCATCAATTCCTTTTTGAGTGTTAATTCCAAGGAACTCCAATCATCTCTCTTCATCCAAAAGTGGATTCTTGAGGCTTATTCAAACACCTTCAATGTTGTAGACAATGTATCACCTTTGATACATGTATTTTTAAATTTTAAGCATAGTTCAACAGTCGTTTGATTTCAAGGTAACGTGTATTGCATGATCATCTTAGAATGACAAGCCCTTCCGCATTCTCTATTCTTCTTCAACCATCATTCTCTACTTCATGTAGATCATATGATTCTTTTCTTAAAGTAAGATCTTGCATGGTTCTCATGCAACCTTGAAGCATTTCATGGTCTTCTTCAAATCCTCATTAATCTTCTATCATCCTTCGATGGATGATACTTCACCATTATTTATTGTTGTAAACAATGTGTCACCATTTACACAAGTTCTTTGAACTTTGGATCAGTTCAAAAATTGTCTGAATTTACTTCATGGAGAATTATCCAAGCATTAAATCCAATGCTATGATTACATAACAATTCTACCGAAATCCTCACTTAAACTGATATCCATTAACTTTGGAGTCCTTCTTCATCTCCTTGTTCATTTTGACCAGCATTGAAAACTGTTGACAAAAAATACAATCTTTATACACAATGTGGTCCCAAAAAACATCACTTTTAGATCTAAGAGGCACACTTCCTTGGGCTTGTAATTTTAGAGGTAGGAATCTTATTTTATTCATATAAGTTAGAGATAATGATGTATTTGGAATTACTTAAGAGAATTTTCAAGATTATAAGTTTCATAGGTTTGGTGGAGTACTAAAGATGGATCATTAAGGATTTCCCCCATTTGTAAGAACCTATAAATGGGATTAAAAAGATGAGGTGAAGTTTTAGTATAAAAATTAGTGTGAATTGGACATCCCATAGTTGGAGTGGAGATTGACATATGCTTTGATTTTGATCTTACATGATCATAGGATTGGATATATAGTTTACTATGATTCCTTGGTTTTTAGTTTGGGTGTTGTTTTAATTTAGATAGATTAAGTAGTTTCTTGTTGGTCTCATTATCTATGACCTCATGAGTAGATTTAACCCCAACATGAGTTGGAGTTGGTAGTTTATTTATATTACATAAAGTGTTGGTACCATTATCTCTTTGGTGATAGGATTTTCATCTACATAAACCACAAGTGCTTAAGGTATATCTTATCTTCATAGGACCTGAGTCTCTAATAGAGGCATTGGGTTTAGTATTTGTAGTTTTTTGACTTTGAGATGGATTATGATCCAGGAAAAGGTAATGTGGTTACAGATTCTATTCGTAGGAAGACAAATGAGCATAGGGAGTGTATTTTGGAGGAAGAACGGTGATTAATGAGATTTTTGGTTGGATGGGTGGTGGGTTCATCTATGGACTGAAGTTTGATGACATGTGCCCCATATTTATCATGTATTCTTTGGTATATTGGGTTAATGTCAAACTAGAGTTAGATTTTGAGTTCTTACTAATATGGGAATGAATGGCATGGAATGGCCTAGTTCGAGTATGGTATTTAAATAGAGATGGTGTGATCTATGTTCATGGTAGAATTGTGGTTTGTACTTCTATAATGGAGGAATTGACGAGGGAATATTATACTTAATAGTTGGTGGTTTACCCTAGAGCAATGAATATGTATCATAATATCAAATAAAAATTCATGAATCTTGTTATGAATAGATACATCATCAGTTTTGTCAATATTAGTTTACCCACCAAAGGATTATGTCTAATAATCATTGACCATGTGGTTTTCTTCATCCCCATATTATGTTCGCATGGAAGTGGGATGAGTTAATGATAGAATTTTTATGGGGTTTCCTAGGACCTCAATAGGTTGATATTCTATGTGGGTTGTGGATTGTTGGTTGACAAAGGTGGAACAATTCTTTCCTATTTGAGAGACTCATTTGGTCGATGTGTTAGACAAGATCTATGTATACGAGATTTTACTAATGAAAGGAGTGATTACGATCATAGTATCTTGTTGAGATGCTCTTTTGAAATCATAGTATTGGAAAGTCTAATAGAATCCTCCAAATACATAGTTAAAACTTATTACGAAAAATCATCCCTAAAATAATGGGAAGCTAGAGAGGATAATCCATATTTTGGATGATATGCTTCAGGCATGCATTTTAGATTTAGGTGGAGCACAGGATGATCATTTAGCCTTGGTGGATTTTGTATAAAATAATATTTAACAACCTTTAATTCTAATGGAACCATTTGAGGATTTCTATGGTCTAACATGTTGTTCACCACTGTGTTGACATGTTCAGGTGAGACAACTATTGTCAAGATGAGTATGGTAGAAGAGAACTATGATCAGGTTTAGTTGATTAAAAATTAGTTAGTGAGTATGAATAGTATTAATCACTCATATGTTGATTGGAGGTGATGACCCTTGGAGTTCTGTATGGGTGTTTGGGTTTTCTAGTGGGTGTCACCTTAGTTACAACAACAACACTTATGAAAATAGAGGAAGTTGGAACTACAGTTTTTGAGATCATCGTGAATATAAAAACATTGGCCTATCGATTGGACCAACCTTCTTGGTATCAAGGTATGCATAACATTGTAATAACCCAATATTTATTAGTAATATTTTTTTCTAGAATATATGTATGTTTTATTATATTATATAATATTATACACTAGAAAAATATAGAGAAACCAATAAAAATATAATTAAAAAATATTATTACATTAATTAGAAATGAAAACAATTAAAATTACAAACAATACAACTCAAAAAAATAGAAAATATAAAATGGAAAAATATAGATTACCCTGATCTATTATAATCATCACCCCACTGCCAATACAATAGAAAAGAAACCAAATATCTGTAAACCAATCAAAATTATAGTAAATAGAGATATATAACCTTGAGAGGAATTGTGTTGAATATTGAATGAAACAATATAGTGTTATATATAGAATTTAATGTAACCATTAGAATAGTAATGTGGTCGTTGGAATAGTAACATGACTTTTAGGAATAGTAACCTGACTATTGGGTATAATAACATGACCATTAGAATAATAATTTTACCCAAAAATAATAAATCGTGATATAAATAATATTTATTATGACTAATTAATGTAAATATAAATTTTATAATTCCATGAAAATAAATATCATGGAAAAAAAACTCAATGAAAATATTAGCACATTTTTAATAAACAGTATTTTAAAGTATTTCTTAAAAAATAATTATTTTTATATTAAAAATTAAAATTACCTATTTTATAGATTAAGTTTTATAAAATTAATAACATTTTTTAAATCTCATGTCAAAATCTTCCAAGGGGTTTTTTGGAAATTTTCTGGAATACTTAAATTTTTGGGCGAATAGTGAAAATATATTTTTTCACATAACTAGTTTATCTCAAATTACATCATTCTTGAAGTAATAATTGCATAATACTTTCTATGAATTAATATTATTCCATTATATATTTATTTTTATAAATTAGTTTCTATAATATGATAAAATTAATTTCCAAAAACTAAAAAGTACATTCCAAAGCCTAAAAATCTAAAGTATTACATTAAAATATTATATTCTCATTTTCCAACATTCCTTTCACTAAACTAATGAATTCAAATAATAAAGTTAATAAAATCTATAAAATCATGTTATTTAAAAAAAATATTGTTTATAATGTCAAAAAAATCACAAATAAATGGTTTGCCTTGGATATAATATTTTATTCAATATTTTATTTTATAAATACCCCTCTCCTCAAGTATAAATATCCCCTCTCCCTTCCTTGGAAAAAAACTCTTCCAACCCTTTACAATGCCCAAGATCTTACCAAGTCCTCCCTCTAAATACAATTATACTAATTTGGGACATTTTGAAGTAATCCAACTCTAATAACCAATGTAGTTATAGTGTCATACAAGAGAAGCTACACTGAAGAGAGAGTAAGTCTCTATTAACTCTTCCCTATTTTCTTATCATATTTCTTTTATCCAAATTCCTTTAAAAATTTGATACTATAAAATTAATTATGTAGTAATTTGACATTATATTAATGATTCTAAACTATTTTAATTATCCTATTTATGAAAAATATATATGTGATACTTATCTTTCCCGCTCTTTCGTCAATGTCCGATAAAAGGTTAGTTAACCACTTACAGAGAAATGGCCAAGACAATTCTTATAATCACCTTCATTGATAGAAAATATTAATTTTATATAATATAAAAATAAATAATTAAATTTATTTTAATCTTATGAATTTAATCATACTTTTCTATTAATGATGTTGAATGAAAATATAGAAATCAAAGTGACACATGAAATTATTAAGAAGAACATTATATCAAAATGCTTCAATTCCATCAATATAAAATAAGAAATATAATAAAATTATTATAATTGATAAATAGTTGTATAAATGAATATAATTAAATTTTAGAACTATTTTTTAATAAATATAATTTTATCACTCTAGTGTCATAAAAGTGATGAAATAAAGAGGGAATTAAGGTAAGAGGATTCTTAAACCAAACTCATTTTCTTTGGGTTATCCATCTTTCATGAAATAATTTATATGAATACTCCTATAATATTACATAAATATCATTTCAATATTATTCCCTTTTATTTTTGGGTATATACAATTTTACTACTTGAATTTATGAAAAATAAAAAAATTTCTCAAAAGAACTATTCTTTCCAAAACACATTTTGACTCCTCTTCAGTTGTTTCTTATTCATCAAGAATGAAGATTACTATACCAAATATGTTTTTCCAATTTTAATTTTGGGAACAAAATTATTATTCATGTAATAATTATTGATGAAATCTTTATGAATAACAATCCATTCCATGGGTTAATTCATGACTGTGATTGTTATACTTTCTATGTGGCATGCCTGATTATTTAAATGTTATGATATAACGGGTGGGCACAGAATTATATTGCCCTCCAATTCATTGGGTAATGTTATGTATCTCATGTGATAATCTGTATTATGAATTAAAATTATTATATCTACTTTTACAAAAATATTTCATGATCATGAAAATATGTTATGTGTGAACGTGATGCTACATTTTTTCACAATTATGTGTGGTATTTAACCACTATGACATGATGCCTTGTTTTTATGTATTGATACATTCTGTGAATCAATCACATGTTTCCCTCATGTTGTTTTTGATGATCCTATGCTTATTATTTTATGATGATGATTATGATCACCGATGTTATATTGATTTATGTCCCTTACTCATCCTCTTACTGGGATTTTAGCTCACTACTTTCATAGATTTATATCCTTAGGTGATTACATATACTAAGGAAAACATGAGGGACACTAATGAGATAAAGAAGAAGGAAATAAATAATTTTTATTTTTTATTATGTAAAATTTATGTTTGATCTTAATTTTCCAAATACACTAGACCTATTGATATGGGATTTTTATGCTATTATTTTGTTTATCATGAAATGATGTAATAGTTATGAAAGAAAAATTAGGGTTACTATAGTTTAAATTAGAGATTTGTTTTGTTAATTTTTGAAATAGTATTAGAAAAAAATAGTGAAAACTCTTAGGATAAGAATATGTATATGTTAAAATATGTGAAAATTTGTTTTAGACCAATTTTAAACATAGAGATCTCATAATACATACCTTTAAAGATAATTGAGCAAGAAAATAAGTAATTAATTCATGATTTGTTGACTTATGATTTGGTCAAACATTTTTTATTTTAGAAAATGGTGGGAACTAGGGGAAACCAGGACAAAGACCATGCGAAGGAAAATGCAATGATTGCCCTAATGACATCCCGAATTCCATGGGAGGTAGAGCTCAAAAATTCATGGAAATTCTTACCCAGTTGTCTCAGGTTATGAATAATCACCTAAACCATATAGAACGTCCACCTTCATCCAAGAAGGATCAACTATCCATTGAGTCCTTTATGTGTAAACCACCACCAAAATTTAGTAGAACTACGGATCCACTTGTCATGGAATAGTTTGTAAACTCAATGAAGCATATATTTTATGTGATCCATTGTTATGAGAAAGATAAGGTGACTCTAGTTGTTTATTACTTAGATGGATAATTAGATCTATGGTGGGAATTTATAAAGAACACAAATCCAAAGGATGAAATAGAAGATATATAATGGTAAGAATATAAGAAACTATTTATTACCAAGTATTTCCCTAAAAATATTTTAACTAATATGGAAAGGGAATTCATAGAGCTGAAGAAAAAAGAAGGTGAATTAGTCATATATTACATGGAAAATTTCACAAGGATTTCAATATATTCCTTGAGTTTTTTATAGATAAGGATTAAAAAATAGATATATTCTTTATTGGTTTAAAACTAAACCTTAAAAATAACATATAAACTATCAAGAAAAAATATCCTTCCATATTATGATCCATACAATGCTCCTCTAAAAATTCAAGGAAGATCATGAATATACATGAGAAAATCCATCAATAATGTGGGTGTTGATACCCTCTCAAGAAGAATACCTTGAGAAAATGATTGAGTTAGAGGAAGGTATAAACATTGTGTAAATACTCATTGTTAGGGAATACACTAATGTATTTCTCAAAGAGTTTCTCAAACTTGCCTCATATCGTAAGGTTGATTTATCAATAGAGCTCATACCTAGATCCACTCCTACCCCATAATTTCCCTACAAGATAGCCTCAATCGAAAATGAAGAGTTAAAGAGTAAACTAAAAGAGAATTTAGAAAAAGGGTTCATACGCCCTAGTGCCTCACCTTTTGGTGTTCCAGTTTTATTTGTTAAGAAGATGGATGAATCAATGAGGTTGTGTATCTATTACCGGGATCTAAATAATATCACTATAAATAAAAAGTATTCACTTTCAAGGATTTATGACTTGTTCAATAAACTATAAGGATATAATTACTTATATTCATTTTAGATATAATTAACTGAAGGAGATGAAGGTATATATTTATAAGACTAATTTCTATGTAAGGGTTGGTCACTATGAGTTCATATTAATTATCTTTAGACTTGCTGATTCCCCTAAAATATTAATTATTTTTATGAATAAATTATTTATATACTGTATTGAAAAAATTATTGGTAGTTTAAATAAATGATACTCTCATTTACTCCAAGGGAGTCGTGGAACATGAGGAGAATCTAACGATTGTTCTGGAGAAATTAAGGAGGGAGAAAGTCTATGCTATGCTTATAAGTTATGTGTTTTGGATAAAAAAGTCACATTCTTGGGGCACATGAACACAAGTGAGCAAATTTATGTGGGGAATTTAAAGAAAAAAGGTAATTAAGGAAATGAATAGTCCCATTAGATTAAGATAAATCCATAGTTTTCATGGATTATCTTGGTACTACCAATGTTTTGTGAGAAATTTCTTACGATTGTATAGCCCACTAACTAAGGTAACATGGAAATAAGTAAAGCATCCCTGGATGGAATAATGTGAGGAAAAATTTAAGGAGATCAAGAAGTGTCAAATCGCTACATATATACTTACACTACTAACAAGTAGATATGGTTCTATGTTATACAATAATGCTTCGAAGAAAGGTTTGAGTTGTGCACTCTTGAAGAATGATAAAGTGATAGCCTACACCTCATGAAAGTTGAGCATCCAAGAGCTGAACTACTCAATGCATGATCTCGAGTAATCATTTATGATATTTGATATAATGATTTGGTGTAACTATCTCTATGGTGAGAATTATGAAATATATACCAATTATAAGAGTTTAAAGTATACATTAACATATAAAGAGCACAACATGCATCAAAGAAGATGATCAGATCTAATTAAGGACCAAAATTTTTATATTCACTACCTTATAGGAAAGGAGAATATGGTATCTAATGCTCTTAGAAAAAAAATAACCTAATTCTCTATCCATGACGAATATTGAGAAAGACCACATCTTCTTGGATATAAAAAGGATGAATATGTAAATCTTAACTATGGGGAATACATCATACCTTTCCCAAATGATTTCCCAACCATCTATCCAAAAAAATATCAAAGAGGTTCAAAGTGATGATCTAGAGTTAAAAAAGAAGGTAAATAAGGTAAATTAAGGGATGCTACATTAGTTATATATCGATGATGATGGTATGATTCAGTTTAGAATGAGGATTTGTGTGCCTTCATCACTTGGGATAAATAAGGAGATATTGGATAATTCTCATAGCTCATCTTTCCCAATCCATCCTAGAAGTACCAAGATGTACTTTGATCTCATATAGAACTTATTGGGGGAATACATGAAGAAGAATATTACAGAGTATATATCTCGGTGTTTATTATGTCAAAAAGTTAAATCAGATTGATAAAATTCCAAAGTGATTATAAAACTATTTCCTATACCCATGTGGAAATGGTAGAATGTCACTATGGACTTTGTGACTGGTCTCTTAGAAACATCCAATGGAAAAATGTGATATAGGTTATAGTGGACTGAATCACCAAGACTCCCCACTTTATCACTATTCAAGAATATTTCTTGCTTGAACAATTTTCAAGATATATGTGAAGGAAGTAGTGAGGATTCATGGGGTTCAACTTTTGATCTTGAATGATCATGATCCAAGGTTCAACTCAAAATTCTCAAGAAGTATTCAACATGTTTTAAGTACTGAATTGAATCTTAGCAAAACCTATAACCCCCAAAATGATAGCCAATATGAAAGGAATATTTAGAAGCTTGAGGATATAATAATATCCCAATAAATAATGTTTAGAGGTGGATGGGATCAATATATCCCATTGGTTGAGTTCTTGTATAAAAAAACTTCCACTCAAGTATTCAAAAGGATCTATATGATGTTCTATATGGAAAGCGATGTAGAACTCCATATTTTTGTGATGAAGTTGGGGAATGAAATATACTTGGACCTAATACTATAAAAGAGATAACATAGAAGGTTCAAGCCATCCAAAAACATATAAAAGCTGTATAGAGTTGGAATAAGAGCTATGATTACAACCATTGAAGGGACATGGAGTTTAATGTTAGAGACAATGTTTTCCTTTGAATATCACCATTGAATTGAGTCATATTGTTTGGAAAGAAAGGTAAGCTTAGCTTAAGGTATATTCACCCCTTTTATATCCTTAATGACATAGGTGTAGTGTCCTATCATCTTTCACTTCCACCGAGTAAGAATCAAGTTCATGACTTATCCCACGTATCACTCCTGAGGAAGTACATACCCGATCCCTCAAATATACTAAATCCGAAGGTGGTAAAAATAGAGAATGGCCTCTCATTTAAAGAGAAGATAATGAAGATATTATATTATAGAAAGAATGTTCTATGAAATAAGAAAACTCACCTTGTCAAAGTATTTTGGAGGAACCATAGGCTTGAAGAGGTGACATGAGAACCAGAGGAAACAATGAAACATAAGTACCCTAATCTATTCTCAACTATAAATACGAGTTGAAATTTTGGGGATGAAATTTCTAAAGGGGGGAAGAATGTAACGACCAATTATTTATTAGTATTATTTGATTATATAATAAATGTGTGTTGTATTATAATATATAATATTATGAATATAAAAAATATAGAGAAACAAAAAAAACATTATTATCAAATAATGTTACATTAATCAGTAGTGAAAACAATTAAAATTCTAAACATTACAACTGAAAAATATATAAAATAGAAAATCTAAAATGGTAAAATATGAATTGCTCCGATCTATTAGAATAATCACCCCACTACCAACACTAAAGAAAAGAAAAAAATGTTAATAAACAAATCAACATTATAGAAAACAGAGATATAAAACCTTGAGAGGAATTGAGTTGAATATTGAATGAATTAATGGAGTGGTATATATAAGAGGTAATGTTATAGTTGGAATAGTAATGTGACCATTGGAATAGTAACCTTACCATCGAGAATAGTAACCTGACTATTGGGAATAGTAACATGACCACTGAAATAGTAATTTTACCCAAAAATAATAAATTTTGATTTAAATAATATTTATCATTATTAATTTATGTAAATATAAATTTTATAATTCCAATAAAATAAATATCATGATTAAAGAACTCAATGAAAATATAAGAACAATTTTAATAAATTGTATTTTAATTTATTTTTTATAAAATCATTATTTTTAAATTAAAAATTTAAATGACCTATTTTAAAAATTTATTTTTATAAAATGAATATAATTTTTTAAATCATATCGTCAAAATTTTCTAAGGTTTATTTTCTGATAATTTTCTGAAATACTTAAATTTTTTGGTAGATAGTAAAGACATAGTTTTCACATAATTTATGTATTTTAAATTACATCATTCGAGGTCAAATAATGAAATAATTCTTTCTATAAATTGAGGTTCATCCATGAAATATTTAATTTTATAAACGAGTTATTAAAATTTGGTAAAATTTATTTCTACAAAAAAGTACTTTCTAAAGCCTAAAAATACAAAGTTTTACATTAAAATATTATTTTTCCATTATAAACCTTTCCTTTTGATTAAACTAATTAATTTGAATAATAAAGTGGATAAAAGTCTTAAAATAATGTTATTTAATTCAAATATTATTTATAATGTCAAAAAATTAATATTACATGGTTTACCTTAGATATAATAATTTATTCAACAATTTATTCAATATTTCATTCTAAAAATACCCCTCTCCTCAAGTATAATTAATCCCTATACCTTACTTGTAAAACCACTCCTCCTATAACATCCTGAGTTTTTAAAAGGAAACCCAATGTTTGAAAGCGTACACGATACACCATATCAATCTTAGATAAACAACTAAATATTATTATTTAATATGGTAGTTATCACCTAGCTATTAGGATGAAGGTAATGAAAAGTGTTAACCAAATTATGAAAATATGGTTTACACATGTTTATATAATTATTAATTGTTTACCAAATTAACATTAAATGAAACTAAAAACCTATCAAATATAAAGGATGTATTTTTATGAAAAACTAATTAAATGTGAATAATTATGTTTATAAAATAATAAAATCACTATTGTTGGATTATATTAATGAAATTTTAATTCAATATAATTTTTAAAATTGATATTATGTGTTTTTTACACATTATATAAGAACAAATACAATTTTATAGATAAAATGAGTGTTTTTCTAATAATACAGTTTTACCGTCTTTTGATGGAGAACCCATTTTAAATCTAGTTTTGACACTTTTATATGTTGTTTTTGAAAAATTAAACTTCTTATTTGGAATAGGGACATAAAAATTTATTTTCATTGAAATTTTGGTATTTTTTTTGATAAAATTCATATTTTAATGAATAGGGAAATATAATGCATTTTAATTCAAAACCGTCTTTTCATCTAATTTATTTATATTGATGGACTATATTTTTAATAGGTTTTAAAGTTTATTTAGATTAAATTTTTATCATTTAATCCAATTTTGGTCATTTTATGTAATTTTACATTTAAATTAGATATAAACACATGTCAATCTTTTGATGGTTTTTACACAAAAAACCATTTTCTTGTTTTGACAATGGGGATTAATTTAAAATTAATTACTACAAATTATTTGTTTTAAATTTAGAAAAATGGATTCAATATTTGGAATCATATTTTAAAAATTCCATAAATAGGTCCCCTTTTTAGAAATTATGAATATAAACTTTAGTAATTATTTTTATTACTATGATTGAAGGTAAATCAGGAAATTAAAGTTAAAAATAATATTATAATAATAAAAATATTCTCTAACACTTTTCATAATATAATTGGAAGAGTGTATTATGACCATGAGAATCCTTGGGTCTATTTAAGGATCAGTTGGATCCACATGGATGACTTTAATGCATTTATAATAGTATATTCAATGAATAATCATTTTTGTTACACTTTTCTTTTTAAATAGTAACGTATTTTAATATGGAGTTATACAAGTTATATTTTAGACTATAAATAGTAATTTTAAATACAAAAATATTACCTAAATCATGTTAATTTATAAATATTTTTTTTAAATTAAATAATTAAATTTAATTATGACATAAAGATGATGTGGTAATTTATTAATTAATGAAATAATTAAATAAATATTTTATAAATATAAAAATAAATATTATTTTACACAATTTATTCCATACACAAGTTTTATGAATATACTTGAATTATTTGGGGTGATTTAAAGGAGTTGGTTTTAACTTATCTTTCTGTTTGGAATTTTTTTAAAAGTCAACTAATGAATAGTATCAGAATGGACAATATTGGTATTTTAAAATATAAAATAGTTTATTAAATGATATAAAATTCATAAAAATAAAATATTTATCCAAATGGTTCTTATACGTCCTAATATATCAAAAATTAAACTTTTTTTGATCGTTTGACATGTTATGGTAATTACATTAACCCACAAAATGCAAATAACATGACATCGCGATAAGATTTAAAAGGGTAAAATAAGTGCTAAAACAAAAGGACAAGGATTAAATTTTTTAAAAACATTTAAAATTTTAATTTAATGATATGTATTATACATAGAATCATATTATATTATAAATAAATTATTTTGGGACCATTTAGAATAAAAATTTAATTTATATTAATTTAATATTTTTTTGATAATTATAAGGGCACCCCTCCCTTATCCTATAAAAAGGCACACATTCATCTCTTTTATTAAAACATAAAAAACATTTTGGTTCATCCAAGATCTAACAAAAAAACTTGCTATAATTCTTCCCTACATTATTGAGGCCTTATATTAGGCATACAACCCTTCTTAGAGGTGTTAAGATGTTCTTCAACGGTGATCAACCGAAGAATTGGTATCGTTTTATTTAAGTATTTATATTTTATTTATTTGTAAACATCCTTAAGATATCCTACAACCATGATGAAATAATAAATACACTATTCTAAATATATTGAGATGTTATTACATTAATATCATCACCTAAATCCATCTCTATTTTCATTAAATGAGAAAGGAATTAATCGTTCGCGCGTATGTGTGAACTATCACCTCTACAAACCGATCTAATTATTTTTCCATAACCGTCTCTAATGACATGTTATAATAATGTAATTAATGTTAATATGTTATATTCATGACATATTAATCATTATAGGATAATAATATATCAATTATGTTCCCAACAATCATGCATATAAAAATGATAATGTAGAGACCCGAAGCCTGACGTACATGGACATTACATTACTTTTGCAGAATACTTAGTACATAACAAAAACACACACACAAGGATCGTAATAGTTTAGTGTCTTTGGAAACTCGGAACTTAATCTTCTAATCGTGGTGAAAGATCTTCAATATATCCCATAAAGATCTTCCCTTTTTTTACCTAAAACATTTCTTTATATCCTGGGGAAAATAAAACATGAAAGGGTGAGCTCAAATGCTCAGTAAGGGTAAACAAAAGAAAAATCAATCACATCATATTCATAAGAACATAACTTTTGGAAATCTTAACCTGCAAAAGAGAGCATAATTTCATAACATGGGATAAATCATAGTAGTGAAATGAAATCCCAATAAGCATAACATAAAACATGAAACTTTGTGGAATACACACATAATCATAGAGAATCATTTCTTGTTAGTCATGACTCATTGCCAAGATTATCTTAGTGGGAAAAGTCCCTTTTTGAATCGAGTCACCCTCGTTTCAGTCCTGTTTCACTGAACCGGTATAACCTACCATTCCAGCCATGTCTATCTCATGAGATATGAAATCTTTACCCAATGCATTGGAGGGAGATATAGGTCCCACCCATCTCATAATGATACCATTCTTATGTGTGCCACAAAATCATAAATCATACATCATTGCATAACCCATGTAATAAAAATGGGAATCTTAAACATCCTGACATCATAAAACATTTCATATAAGATAAAGGAATTCATAAAAATAATTCCATCACAACATGATCAAATAAATGTAATAATAGGGATAAAAACAGAACCCTTTATTATCTTAGATGGAAAATAATTTTGATAAAACACTTGAACTCCATTCTTGAGGAAAATATCCTTTCTTCTTCAAAAACATTTTTCCTTTCATAACATGTCATACGACATTAAAATAAAAGAAGTTGATTAAAAATAAACTTGAAAACTTGTAAAGGAATATTCTTGGAAATAATGTTTTAAAAATCCATTCATGCCGTATAAGTTAAAAAAAACATTCTTCGTACTTTTGTCAGAAAAGTCAAAAAGTACCTCGTAAGAAAAACGACAAAAGATTCCTTTCATATCCTTTAATAAAAACTCACCGAAGGGTAGAATTGGATTTAAACAATTTTAGGTGTATGGAAATAACATTAAATATTGAGGAAACATGGATGTGGATGATAAAATACACCCCAATAAATTTCAAATAATAAACAATCTCGGATAAAAATGAGATTGTGATATTTCCCTTACCTTAGGTCCGACTTGCTTTGTAAGTGTTCGAACCTCCTGTATAATGATTTAAATCATGTTATTGAATTATTCCCGAATCATATTCATTGTTATTATATCATATATGGTCCACTTATGACTTTATATTACCCGTTCTTTTGTAAGTTCATGTTAAAGTAGCGTTTTGGGTAAAATCGTCTCATTTGTCGTTCGTGTTTTTAACTTGTAATTATTCATATGATTACTTAGATCATGATTATTTAATTCCAGAATATAAAACATGATTTATATATATATATTCATAATACACATATATAATAAATCAGTAAATGGAATGAAATACACCGTTCATGGAGACGGTAGTCCGTACGTATGCATGAACGCTGTTTTTGTTTCCTTATTGAATTGAATGGAATTAAGTAGATGAAATACATATAAATAATTCCAGTATCATTATTAGGTCATATATTTCATTAGTAATTATTATATATACTTTATAATCATTCATGAATGGTTAATCATTGAGAATGAATCTCATCGCGTCGTGGAGACGGTAGTCCGTACGTACGCACGAGCGATGATATTGTTCCCATGGTCGTGGAATTGTGTTGAAGTGTATGTATACTATTTCAGTATCAATATCACTTTATAATAATCATATATAGTTACTCATTACACCTTTATACCCATCCAATTAAGGTGGTGGCGGAAAATAGATTACACCACGGCGTGGAGACAGTATTCCGTACGTACGCACGCGCGGTGATTTCCTTTTTCCGTAGGATGGATAGAAGGTTAATTAGAGTTGTTTCATATTTATAATAACATATCAGTATATAAGAAATACTGATGTTATTACTTTATCATGAAACAACTAAATAAGAAGAAGTTGAAGAAGAATGAAATTGAAAAGGATCGGTAATGGGTATTACCTCTTCTTTGAAGTGCTTCTTTGAGACCTCCTTTTAGGGCACTAAAATTGGCCTTTTAAGAAGACCAGGACCTCTAGGATGATACTAGGGAAGTGTAGAAGTGATTTTGGCAGGGGTTGGCCGAGCTTGAAGGCTCAAAGTTGTGTGAGGAAGAGAGGGAGGAGGTGCCCTTTTATAAGGGAGGAGAGGGGCACCTTAGGAATATCTCAAAATATTATTTTATATTAAAGTCAAAATCGGTTTATAATGGTTCCAAAGGGTCTTATTTCGAAGATAAAGTTGGTATGGGTCTAAATCCTATCAACCAATAGGATGTAGACAAGTTTAGGTTATTATTTTAACCTTATCAATTAGATTTAACTTTAAGTTAAATAATTTAACTTTTACCGTGTCTTTTTGTTTTCTTACACTATATGGTTAATACACTTACTATAACATGCCAAACTAACCCCAAATTGTTTATTATTAATATATATATCTTTATCTAAGTCATTTGGCAGAACCTGAGATTTTTAGGAATAAAATAACAATTAATAATATAATATTTGATTTAAAAACTATTTTGTGTCAATTTTGACACTATTTGATATATGATTTTTGTGAAAGTCATAACAGAATTATATGTTCGAACCAAGTTTATTAAATCAACACTAATATATCATAGTAACCTATAAAATTAATTTAATTCATAAAAAGTATTAAATTACATTTATTTTGGTATTTATAATATCAATTATGTCAATATTTCATTAATAAGATAATTACTGCATCATCTTTATGTCATACATAAATTAACTTATTTGATGTCTAAAAATTACAAATAAAATACCATTATGTAGGAAATCGTTTTAGCTTTCTAAGTAATATTTACAATCGAATTTAGCTTATGTATAACCCTATATTAAAAATGTTTTAGTAAATAGACTTTGATTTTAACTCTTTTAACTCTTCTTTGAATTAAATAATAATAAATGTCCTAATCTAATCCAAGTGGGCCTAAATGATAATATTTTACACTTAAGTTTGTTTTTGGTCGAGATAAACTTGTCCAATAGAATTAGGACATGTGTTAGGGTAATATTAATATCATTCTTACCCTTAATTACCCTATTTACTTTTAACCGTGGTAAATAAAAGTAAAAAGTTACTATTCACCAAAAATTATTTTCATCTCATTGAACCACATTTTACTTACTGAAATCAACCGCGTCTCTCTGATTTTTGAAATTCCATTCACAGACGCGGTAAAATTAAGTTTTATGAAAAATTCAGTTTTTTTTACTACCACTTAGTAGTTTCACTATTCATCAAAAATTGATGTTTTTCAGAACAATGCCAAAACTTCATCCTAAGCTATATTTCATATTCCGAATTCAAAAATGAAATCTATTTTACCAAATTCATAACATAAAAGTTGCATTAATTAATTTTATAATTAAATCCCGCTGTTAAAACAAATAGCGTGTTTTTAAGAAACAATATCTATCAAAAGATTGACACTTGATTATGTTTGGTTTAAATGTGAAATTACATTCAATGACCAACATTGTATTAAATTGTAAAAATATATTCTAAATATACTTTAAAACCACTCAAATAAATAATTTATCACTATTAATTATTTTGATTAAAAAAGTTGTTTTTAATTATAATTTAGTAATTTTCACTATTTATCAGAATATGAAAGTTATCCGAAAAGTACCAAAATTTCACCTTAGGCTAAATTCGATACTCCGAATCCAAAAATGAAGTCCATTTTGAGAGCTAAAATTTCTAAAATTTAAAAAGTGGTTATTACTATTCATAACGGCTAGTTTTAATAATATTTTAATAGCATATCGTTGTTTCGTGAAACTCAGTATTGCGTACTACACACGCTATCGAGGAAGGTTGTGATTGCGTCTAATGCAAGGCAAGTCAAAGATGCGTGTTTTGCAAGATCCTTTTGGTGTAGCGTACAACACAAGACATTAATAAAATTAAAAAGAATATTTTTCATAAAATCTCGGGCTGTTACATTCTACCCCCCTTAAAATAAATTTCTCCCTCGAAATTCGTCGGGGTTATAAATGGTTTACTATTTGAAAGTTTCTTTAATAGAAACCCACATCATAAAAAGGAATATCAAAACCAATCTTTAAAAACAAAAGTATGAAACGTAACAGTTACCCAAATAAACTAATCACTGGGTTTCCACATAGGTGAAAATATGGATATGGAAGAGAAATCTAACCATCATGTTCTGATGGAGAGTGGTAGAGATCATGGATATGGAAAATCCAGAAATCACAAAGCCATAAATTTGTGACGATCTAGGGTACCATCTGATTCATTGGATATAAGGGCACTAGGAAAAAAATTTTGGTTTTCAAGATCGTTTCCCTAAAGTTGAAGAGTTTGAATTAGAATAAATACTTACTTTATTTTGGTACAATGTCACTGTTGTTCGTGCCTTGAACAATTTCTACTTTATCTCTTAAATAAATGAAGTTGAATTTGTTATTCGTGAAGTGTTAGCAGATCATGTGATAGAATGACGGGTCATTCCATCTGTCTCAAAAGGTTAGAAAAATTTATATACATAAGTCGATCTATAGTGGGATTAATCATATATGGTTCCTAAAATGGACTTATACTTCATATATCATACTTCTTAATATAATAAAACTATTTTCAACTAAACAGGGACTTCCTGTAGGCCAGTGGTAGGTGATAAAGGTCAGTCGCACTTCGGTTGTGGGTTCGATTCCCACATCCTTGTCCGACGCGATGGGCTGTCGCCCGTCCTGCAGGTTGTCCTTTTTCTAAAACTATATTACTATAAAATCCCATCAATAATATCAAGAAAACTTCTATCCTTAAACAATACTAACTTATGTCCAACATAATCCATTCTAATCTTTAAGCTTATCCATAATACTAGTGAATACGATTACCAGAGATTTAACACCATCGTCGATCCCCATATATCATAAGATATGTTTTGTTGGTCACATTCCAAACTTTCAAAGTCCTTAAGCATGTATTCTCTTGAATACCTTAGTGAAAACATGAATGCAGTTAAAAGTTAACACTTTCCACATACCAAAATCCTCAAAATTCTATATACTCAAACCATGATATCACTTAGTCCTTATATCAATCATGAGCTCATGAATACTGTTAAACATTTCGTTTTCTTGTTTTCCCTTCATTATGTGCATATCATCTTATTTCCAAAAATATCTCAATCACTTTGAATACCACATTAGACCAATACATAAATATTCCAATACTTTATGATACAACATTATTTTGGAATCCCATTACATAAACACTTAATCATTCCACCACATCGTTGTCATATTCAACATCACCAATAGTGATCGCATGTGACTTCCCTTTGTCCTTTTCCTTAAGTGGTTGTTCATGTTGATCATCACTAACCCTTGGATTAGGGCATTTGTTAGCATAATGTCCCATTTCCTTGCACTTGAAGCATTGAAGTGTTGGTGGTGCGTTCTCTGCAGTGTTTTCTTTGTTCACATCATTAGAAACCCTTTTTCCATTACTTCGACACTCAGCTACTCGATGACCTTATTTTCCACACTTAAAGCATTTTCTAGTCCCTTTAAGACAATCTCTGCCATGCTTCTTTCCACACTTTGAGCATAAGGAAACATTCATTTTCTTTTCACCATTATTCTGAGATTTCTCCTTGAACTCCATCTTTGGTTTCTTTTCAAAACCATAATATGGATATGTAACACCAACTTCCATTTCTACCTTGATATCACAACACACAATTTCTTCATAGCTACTGAAGTCTCTTATAGCTAATTCCCTTCGAAGAATTGGTTTTAAGCCACTGAAAAATCGATCAACTTTACTTTCAGGTTGGATGATAATGCCAGATGCATACCTTGCAAGTCTTGTAAAATTAGCTTCGTATATACCAACAGATTCATCATCCTTCTGCTTTAGCTCAAGAAACTCCTTTTCCATCTTTGTTCGAAGAATAAGAGGGAAGTACTTACTGAAAAACAAGTTCTTGAACTCGTCCCATTCTATGGACTCAATTTCATCTCTTTGCCTCGTATTCTTGATAAGATTCCACCATTGATCAGCTTCACCTTCGAAACGATATTCTGCTAAGATGACTTTATTATGCTTAGAACATTGAAGAACTGAAAATATCTTTTCAGTGGTACTGATCCATTATTCAGCAACAAGTGGATCAGAAGACCCACTGAAAGAAGGTGGACGTTGCCTCATGAAGGACTCAATAGAATATTGTTCCCTTCTCTGCTCATTTGGAAGTCCAGAATGATTCATAGCTTGTGTAAGTATAGCAATAATATTTTTCACTCCATCTCCCATAACATTTGTTTGTTCAGGAGGTCAATCATTGAATTTTCCATTGCATTGATCAACATGGTTCCTTCGGGTTCCAGCCATCGTCTAAAACCCAAAAAGAATAGCGTGAGAGGCAAAAATCATGCTAGGGAAAACAACATAATAAAGGGGGAGTACCTTCAATATCTAACATCTTAGGTTTAATTCTATGACCGTTAGCGTAATTCTAGTACTATAACCTATATGTATACTTAACCTTAGGGACATCCCTAGACATACCTTAGAAATATCTCTAGGGATCTCACTAAAGTTCTCGCATCCTAGTTTCCAAAGGTTGACTAAACCTTTCCTCTGATACCAACTGTAGAGACCCGAAGCCTGACGTACATGGACATTACATTACTTTTGCGGAATACTTAGTACATAACAAAAACACACACACAAGGATCGTAATAGTTTAGTGTCTTTGGAAACTCGGAACGTAATCTTCTAATCGTGGTGAAAGATCTTCAATATATCCCATAAAGATCTTCCCTTTTTTTTTACCTAAAACCTTTCTTTATATCCTGGGGAAAATAAAACATAAAAGGGTGAGCTCAAATGCTCAGTAAGGGTAAACAAAAGAAAAATCAATCACATCATATTCATAAGAACATAACTTTTGGAAATCTTAACCTGCAAAAGAGAGCATAATTTCATAACATGGGATAAATCATAGTAGTGAAATGAAATCCCAATAAGCATAACATAAAACATGAAACTTTGTGGAATACACACATAATCATAGAGAATCATTTCTTGTTAGTCATGACTCATTGCCAAGACTATCTTAGTGGACAAAGTCCCTTTCTGAATCGAGTCACCCTCGTTTCAGTCCTGTTTCACTGAACCGGTATAACCTACCATTCCAGCCATGTCTATCTGATGAGATATGCAATCTTTACCCAATGCATTGGAGGGAGATATAGGTCCCACCCATCTCATAGTGATACCATTCTTATGTGTGCCACAAAATCAAAAATCATACATCATTGCATAACCCATGTAATAAAAATGGGAATCTTAAACATCGTGACATCATAAAACATTTCATATAAGATAAAGGAATTCATAAAAATAATTCCATCACAACATGATCAAATAAATGTAATAATAGGGATAAAAACAGAACTCTTTATTATCTTATATGGAAAATAATTTTGATAAAACACTTGAACTCCATTCTTGAGGAAAATATCCTTTCTTCTTCAAAAACATTTTTCCTTTCATAACATGTCATACGACTTTAAAATAAAAGAAGTTTATTAAAAATAAACTTGAAAACTTGTAAAGAAATATTCTTGGAAATAATGTTTTAAAAATCCATTCATGCCGTATAAGTTAAAAAAAACATTCTTCGTACTTTTGTCGGAAAAGTCAAAAAGTACCTCGTAAGAAAAACGACAAAAGATTCCTTTCATATCCTTTAATAAAAAGTCACCGAAGGGTAGAATTGGATTTAAAAAATTTTAGGTGGATGGAAATAACATTACATATTGAGGAAACATGGATGTGGATGATAAAATACACCCCAGTAAATTTCAAAGAATAAACAATCTCGGATAAAAATGAGATTGTGATATTTCCCTTACCTTAGGTCCGACTTGCTTTGTAAGTGTCCGAACCTCTTGTATAATGATTTAAATCATGTTATTGACTTATTCCAGAATCATATTCATTGTTATTATATCATATATGGTCCACTTATGACTTTATATTACCCGTTCTTTTGTAAGTTCATGTTAAAGTAGCGTTTTTGGTAAAATCGTCTCATTTGTCGTTCATGTTTTTAACTTCTAATTATTCATATGATTACTTAGATCATGATTACTTAATTCCAGAATATAAAACATGATTTATATATATATATTCATAATACACACATATAATAAATCAGTAAATGGAAAGAAATACACCGTTCATGGAGACGGTAGTCCGTACGTACGCATGAACGCTGTTTTCGTTTCCTTATTGAATTGAATGGAATTAAGTAGATGACATACATATAAATAATTCCAGTATCATTATTAGGTCATATATTTCATTATTACTTATTATATATACTTTATAATCATTCATGAATGGTTAATCATTGAGAATGAATCTTATCGCGTCGTGGAGACGGTAGTCCGTACGTACGCACGAGCGATGATATCGTTCCCATGGTCGTGGAATTGTGTTGAAGTGTATGTATAATATTTCAGTATCAATATCACTTTATAATAATAATATATAGTCACTCATTACACCTTTATACCCATCCAATTAAGGTGGTGGCGGAAAATAGATTACACCACGGCGTGGAGACGGTATTCTGTACGTACGCACGCGCGGTGATTTCCTTTTTCCGTAGGATGGATAGAAGGTTAATTAGAGTTGTTTCATATTTATAATAACATATCAGTATATAAGAAATACTGATGTTGTTACTTTATCATGAAACAACTAAAGAAGAAGAAGTTTAAGAAGAATGAAATTGAAAAGGATCGGTAATGGGTATTACCTCTTCTTTGAAGTGATTCTTTGAGACCTCCTTTTAGGGCACTAAAATTGGACTTTTAAGAAGACCAGGACCTCTAGGATGATACTAGGGAAGTGTAGAAGTGATTTTGGCAGGGTTTGGCCGAGCTTGAAGGCTCAAAGTTGTGTGAGGAAGAGAGGGAGGAGGTGCCCTTTTATAAGGGAGGAGATGGGCACCTTAGGAATATCTCAAAATATTATTTTATATTAAAGTCAAAATCAGTTTATAATGGTTCCAAAGGGTCTTATTTCTAAGCTAAAGTTGGGATGGGTTGAAATCCTATCAACCAATAGGATTTAGACAAGTTTAGGTTATTATTTTAACCTTATCAATTAGATTTAACTTTAAGTTAAATAATTTAACTTTTACCGTGTCTTTTTGTTTTCTTACACTATATGGTTAATACACTTACTATAACATGCCAAACGAACCCCAAATTGTTTATTATTAATATATATATCCTTATCTAAGTCATTTTGCCGAACCTTATATTTTTAGGAATAAAATAAAAATTAATAATATAATATTTGATTTAAAAACTATTTTGTGTCAATTTTGACACTATTTGATATATGATTTTTGTGAAAGTCATAACAGATTTATATGTTCGAACCAAGTTTATTAAATCAACACTAATATATCATAGTAACCTATAAAATTTGTGTAATTTATAAAAAGTCTTAAATTACATTTATTTTGGTATTTATAATATCAATTATGTCAATATTGCATTAATAAGATAATTACTGCATCATCGTTGTGTCATACATAAATTAACTTATTTGATGTCTAAAAATTACAAATAAAATACCATTATGTAAGAAATCTTTTTATCTTTCTAATGAATATTTACAATCGAATTTATCTTATGTATAACCCTATATTAAAAATGTTTTAGTAAATAGACTTTGATTTTAACTCTTTTAACTCTTCTTTGAATTAAATAATAATAAATGTCCTAATCTAATACAAGTGGGCCTAAATGATAATATTTTACACTTAAGGTTGTTTTTGGTCTAGATAAACTTGTCCAATAGAATTAGGACATGTGTTAGGGTAATATTAATATCATTCTTACCCTTAATTATCCTATTTACTTTTAACCGTGGTAAATAAAAGTAAAAAGTTACTATTCACCAAAAAATATTTTCATCTCATTGAACCACATTTTACTTACTGACATCAACTGTGTCTCTCGGATTTTTGAAATTCCATTCATAGAAGCGGTAAAATTCTGTTTTATGAAAAATTCAGTTTTTTTACTACCACTTAGTAGTTTCAGGATTCATCAAAAATTGATGTTTTTCAGAACAATGCCAAAATTTCATCCTAAGCTATATTTCATATTCCGAATTTAAAAATGAAATCTATTTTACCAAATTCAAAACATAGAATTTGCATTAATTAATATTATAATTAAATCCCGCTGTTAAAACAAATAGCGTGTTTTTAAGAAACAATATCTATCAAAAGATTGACACTTGATTATGTTTGGTTTAATTGTGAAATTACATTCAATGACCAAAATTGTATTAAATTGTAAAAATATATTCTAAATATACTTTAAAACCACTCAAATTAATAATTTATCACTATTAATTATTTTGATTAAAAAAGTTGTTTTTAATTATAAATAGTAATTTTCACTATTTATCAGAATATGAAAGTTATCCGAAAAGTACCAAAATTTCACCTTAGGCTAAATTCGATACTCCGAATCCCAAAATGAAGTCCATTTTGAGTGCTAAAATTTCTAAAATTTAAAAAGTGGTCATTACTATTCATAACGGCTAGTTTTAATAATATTTTAATAGCAAATCGTTGTTTCGTGAAACTCAGTATTGCATACTACACACGCTATCGAGGAAGGTTGAGATTGCGTGTAATGCAAGGAAAGTCAAAGATGTGTGTTGTGAAAGCTCCTTTTTGTGTAGTGTACAACATAAGACATTAATAAAATTAAAAAGAATATTTTTCATAAAATCTCAGGCTGTTAGATATAACGTCGTTTGTGCATACGTATAAACTCTCACCTCCACGAAGCGATGTGATTCATTTTTATTCACTATATCACTTGTATAATATATTTAAGTATATTTAAATTATTAATATGATATTAATGATTTTATTATCATTTTGGAAATATGAAACAATACTTACCCTCTTTCCATAACGATCAATGAAAAATGAAGACGTTACTCATGCGTACGTACAACCTACTGTCTTCATGATTACAACATTGTTCATTTTTCATAACCATAATTAATGGTTTTATTTAAAATTATAATGTATTTATAAAATTAATACTTTTTTATGAATATTATTCAAAATATTATGGACTTATGACCACATGGACTATTCAAATCGTACCAATTACATTTTCGACTCATGTACCCAATAATGAAAAAATGTCTGATATGAACTTAAATAAATTTTTAATTGTTATAACATGGTAAGAATTGATATAAAACGATTAATAAATTTGAAAAATGTTCTCAAGAAATTATAAATTTACCTAATTTTATTATTCAGGATTATTAAGATTTTACGTGATGATTCAGACCCAAGGTAAGGGACTTTGTCTCAATATTCTTTCATTGAGGCATATTTTGATGTTATACACCGCCTTCATTTTATATGGTGTATAATAAACCCTTTTGACTTTTAATTTCACAAAAATGTCTTAAAAATGAATCTTTTTATATGAATCTTGTTACTAAATGATAAAAGGAATGTTTTTTAACGTACAAGGTGACAATGACTTTTCTGCCGCTGTGACCATTATTGGATATTTGGCTTCCTCTATAATCCTTATTGTTTTTAAAATGAAAATAAATTATGTATTCCTTTTTAATGTGTTTTTTTTATTGAAAATGGTTTTGATAAGGAATTTATTATGTTAATATCTTTTAATTTTATCTTGTGATTGTAATGTGGAAATGTTATTTTTTCCTTTATGATTGTTAATGTGTTATGATTATGTTTTGGTTATTAGGCATTTCTTATGTATATGTTTGGTTTCGTGATAAACTGAGGGAGGGAGATTCCTTGATAGATCTCCAATGAATTGGGTAATGAGATGGAGTTAAACGATAAGGTTTCTCCTAAGATATTTAGGGAATATACTGTGATGGGTATTCCAAACGTAACCATGAAGGTTACTCCCTATGTAGTTGTGAAAGCTACAATTTAAGTATGATATGGATGCCATAAGTTATCTTTATGTTTTATTATTTCTGTTATTTTCTATAGGAATCTTATGATTTCATGAGGTAAGATAATTATTTTCTGTTTTATGGGTGAAAGATATGATTTTTTCAAAAGGTTTTCATGATTTTAAAATATTCCTAGACTAACGGTTTCATTCCATATTTTATATCTCATACTAATATTTTTGTGTTCATAACAAGTTTTTAAATGTTTTTCACAGGATTTATAGAAGAATAGATTCATTTATGGGATCCGGGAAAATTAATGAGGATTAAATATGAAAAGAAACCACAATTCATTTTTAAAGTTTCTGTTTTATAGACGAAATGGATACTTTTTGAAGTGTGCAATTTGTTTTTATATGGTTTTATTATGTATGAGTTATGGAATAATTCTCTAGATCTCTAAACATGAAAAATCCTAAATGTGAATTAAATTCAAATTATTTAATTAATGCAATATTCTTTAATATTTAAGGTTGAGGCATTATAGTTGGTATCAAAATATGGTTTAAACAATTTTAGAGATTATGATTTTTTCTAAAGAGTTAGGTATATAATCACGAGTTTATAATTTTAAGGTTTATTATAAGTTTAATGTCTTATAAATCCTTTTTGAGTCTCTATGTTCCAAAATTTTAAGGTGATTAATGGTATTTTTGGAGACATGTATTTTTGAGGTAATTATGGGTTATTACATTTTGGGATACTTAATGAAATGCATTAGATGAATATTAAGGTTAAAATATGTTATGGTTATTTTTGATGATTTTATCTCATTTTTAGAATTTCATAAGAATTATATAATTTTATAAAAATTCAACCCGCATTGAGTGTAACAACCTATCGCATCGGACAAGGCTGTAGGAATTGAACCCACAAATAAAGTGTGACAAGGATTTATAACCTACCACTGGACTATGTGAAGTCCCTAGTTATTATGAATTTATATTTTTAGTTAAATGAGTCAATTAAATAAGAAAAATTTGATTTTAGGAACTTATGTTTTATCAAATGGATATCCTTATTATTAAAAAAATGATTTGCGAATTAGGTGATAAATGTTATTTTGGAAGACATTTACTAACTTGGGAACTTTATATAATTAAGGTAAATATAATACTATTTGATTTTAATTAATGAGTAGTGGTTGAATTATATTTTGGAATAATCAATGATTTCATTTGTGGAATTATGGGGAATTAGGTTATTTATGGAAATGATTAACCTATCTTTGAAAATATGTGACTTGGTTAATTACTTTTTGTTGTGAGACATTAATAGTGATTTATGTTATTTGGAGACAAATGTTAAAATTTATCCTGGATAACTATGTGATAAAATCCTTCTAATTTTTGGGACTCAATCTTAGTTTGGATTATTTTGAGAAATTTTAAGGATACGTTTTTGTTGAATGGTCTATTTGGATCTTTTGGTATTACTATTGAATTTGGGAGATTAAAATTTGTCTTTATTCTTATAATTAATATTATTTTTGGTTAATTTTATTATCTTATCATAACCATATGGGTTTTGGTTAATGTTACAAGATATGATAAATGGATAGTTAATATTTTGTGGATTATATGATTCTATAGAGGATGATTCATATTGAATACTCTTCGTTTGGAGAAAAAGACGAGTTTGAGGTGGAAATTAATTAAATGATGAAACTATACATGTCAATAAGTATGTTTCTTTATGTTATTTGTCAAGGAAGTATAATAATTCCTCAACTTTATAAAAATGATCTTAAAACAAAAACATTTTCTATTTACTTTTCCTACTATGAAGTCAAAGACCGTTTAACCCATCACAAATTTATAGCTTTGTGATTTTTAACATTTTCATGAAATTTTTTTGTCACTCTCCATCAAAACATATTGGTTAGTTTTTATTCAAAATCCATGCTTTCCTATATGGAATCCTAGTATGTGTTATCTCATATGACCTTCATACTGTCCTTTCTTTCTATTAAAGTAGAAGTTTTATTAATCCTTTTTCCGATGTGGGAATGAGATAATGGTATTTTGAAGAGTCATACATTAGTTAACAAACCCAAATTCAAATATTGAGGGTGAAATTTCCAAAAGGTGTGAGAATTTAACATCCTTATTTTTTAAAAGGATTCACAAAGTTCGATTTCATACATGATACACCACACCGAGTTTCAACAAAAAACTAATTATTATTATTTAATATAGTAGTTATCACTTAGCCGTTAGAATGGAGGGAATGAACAGTGTTAAATTAATTATAAAAATATGGTTTATATATGTTTATATAACGATTCATTGGTTACCAATTAACTTGAAATTTAACAAAAAACCAATTGAATATAAAGGATGCATTTTTATGAAAAACTATTTAAATGTAAATAATTGTGTTTATAAAATAATAAAATCACTCTTGTTGGATATATTAATGAAATATTAATTAAGTATAATTTTTAAAATTTATTTTAAGTTTTTTATGTACATTATATAAGAACCAACACAATTTTATGGATAAAATGAATGTTTTTCAAAATATACATTATTACCCCCTTTTGATGGCGAACCCATTTTAAATATAGTTTTGACACATTTATACATTGTATTTAACAAAATAACCATCTTATTTGTAATTGGGACATCAAATTTTACTTTGATTTAAATTTTGGTATTTTTATGATAAAATTAATATTTTAAAGAATAGTGAAAAATACTATATTTTAATTCAAAACTGCCTTTTTGTCTAATTTATTTATATTGATAGACTATATTTTTAATTATTTTTAAAGTATAATTAGATTATGTTGTTTTATTTTAATCCAATTTTGGTCATTGGATGTAATTTCACGTTGAATTTCGATATAAATGCATGTTAATCGGTTGATAGTTTTTACTTAAAAACCCAGTTTTCTCATTTCGACAAGTGATTAATTTTAAATTAATTACTGAAACTTATTTGTTTTGAATTTTAGAAAATTGATTCCATATTTGAAATAATGAGTTCCAAATTATGTAAATATTACCCTTTAATTTTTAGACATTATGAATAGTAACTTGAGTAATTATTTTTATTACCACAATTGAAGGTAAATTAGGAAATTAAAGGTAAAAATAATATTATAATAATATAAAAATACTTTAAAACTTATCATAATTTAATTTAATGAGTTTATTCTGACCATTATAATCCTTGGGTAGATTTTAGGACAACTTAGATCCACTTGGATGACTTTAATGCATTTATAATATTATACTTAATGAATAGTCATTTTTTGTTACACTTTTCTTTTTAAAAAGTAAATTATTTTAATACGGAGTTATATAGGTGATATCGTAATATATAAATAGTTATTATAATGATAAAAATATTACATACATCATGGTAATTTAATTATAATTTTTCTAAATGAAATAATTAAATTTAATTATGACACAAATATGATGTAATAATTTCTTAATTAATGAAAGAATCAAATAAATGATATTATAAATATTAAAAAAATATTATTTGAAATAATTTATGTCATAAAATAATTTTATTAATATATTTTACATGTTGGTGATAATTTAAAGGAGTTGGTTTGAACTTATCTTTCTGTTGTGATATTTTTTAAAAGCCAACTAATGAATAGTGTCAGAATTGACACTATTGGTATTTTTAAATATAAAATTGTTTATTAGATGATATAAAATTCTTAAAAATATAATATTTATTCAAATGGTTAGGATAAGTACTATTATTTCATAAATGATACTTTTTTGATCGTTCAGAATGTTATGGTAATTACATTAACTTACAAAGAGTAAATAACATGACATCATAGTTAGATTATAAAGGGTAAAATAAGGGTTAAAACAAAAAGATAAGGAATAAAAAATATTCAAAAAATGTATAATCATAATTAGATGATAGGTATTAGACCCAAAATCTTATTATCATCTAAATAAATTAGGTTTGGACCATTTTTAATTGAAATTGAATTTATATCAATTTAATACTTTTAATAATTCCAAGTGTGCCCCTCCCCTCTCCTAAAAAAGTACTCATTCTTCTATATTACTCACCCTTAAAAAATATTTTGGTTCTACCAATATATACCCAAACCACTTCCCTTAATCCCTCCTCACATTCTTCGAGCCTTATATTAGTCATATAACCCTTCTTAGAGGTATTAAGGCGTTCTTCAAAGGTGATCAATCGAAGAAGCGGTATTGTTTTTTTTAGAATTTCTATTTTATTTATTCTTCCAAATCATTAAAATATCCTCCAAACATGATGAAATAATAACTCCAATATGATCAATATACTGATATTTTATTATGTTAATATCATCACCTAAATCCATCTCCACTTCCATTAAATGGGAAAGGAATTAATCATTCGTGCGTAATATATGACTTGAACTTAAATAAATATGCAATTATTCTAACATGGTAATAAGTGATATTAAAGGATTAATAAAAATGAAAAATTTCTCAATAAAGTATAAATTAACCTATGTTTATTATTCAGGATTATAAATATTCTACGTGATGAGTCAGACTAAAGGTAATGGACTTAGTCTCAATCTCCTTTCATTGAAAAATATTTTGATGTTATACACCACCTTTGTTTTATGTAGTGTATAATCAACTCTTTTGACTTTTAATAGCATAAAACGTCTTATAACAGAATATTTCCATATGAATCATTTTACTAAATAATAAAATGAATGTTTTCTAACGTACGTGGAGACAACAACTTTTCCATCATTGCGACCATTACTTGATATTTAACATCCTCCATAAGCCTTATTGATTTTAAAAGGAAACTAAATTCTGTAATCCTATTTCATGTATTTTGGTATTGAAAATGGTTTTTAGAAGGGATTGATAATGTCAATATCTTGAAATTATATCTTTTTATTGAAATGTGGAAATGCTATTTTTACTTTATACTTGTTAATGTGTTATGATTATGTTATGGTTTTTGGGTATTACTTATGTATATGAGTGGTTCCACGATAAACCAAGGGAGGGTGATACCTTGATAGCTCCCCAAATAATTGCGTAATGAGACAAAGTTAAAAAATAAGGTTTCTCATAGTAGATTTAGGGAATATACTGTGATTGATATTCGAAACATAACCATTATGGTTACTCCCTATGTAACTATGAAATCGAAAATGTAAGTATGATATGGATTCCACATAGTAACTTTATGTTTTATGATTTCTATGTTTTTTTATAGGAATATTATGATTTAATGTGGTAAGCTAAAGTGTTTATGTTTTATAGTTTAAAAGTATGATTTTTTGGAAATATTTTCATGATTTTAAAATATTCAGGGAATAAATATTTCATTCCATATTTTATATCCCTTACTGAGATTTTTGTGCTCATCCCATGTTTTTTTAAAAAACAGTCATTAGACTTAAGGGATAATATAGTTAAGGATGGGATCTGGGAAAATTTATGATGATTAAACATGAAAATAAACCATGTTTCATTTTAAAATATTCTATTTTATTAAAGAAATGGATACTGTTGGAATTTTCCACATTGTATTTCTATGGTTTTCGTATGTATGAGTTATGTCCTAATTCTATAGTGATTTTAACTTCAAAAAATCCTCAATGTGAAATAAATTCAAAATATTGAATTAACTCAAGATTATATATTGTTTGAGTTTGGGGCCTTATACCTCATAACCATTCTAAAGACCAATATCTACCCAAATCCTCCCTCTCAATCCCCTTAGAAAACATAGGGATATTTCTGATAAATAAAACTCTAATCACCAAGGTAGTTATAGAGTCGTACAAGAGAAGATACACTAAGGAGAGAGAATGTTTATATTAACTTTTTCCACTTTTCTTTTTCCCTTTCTTATTTATACTAATTCCATAAAAAACCATACACAATAAAGTTAATTATCATTAATTTAAATTATTTTCATGATTTTAACCTACTGTAATTGTCATATTTATGAAAAATATAAATGTCATACTTCTCTTTCTCTCTCTTTTAGCAATGTCCCATCAAAGGTCGGTTAACCGGCTATGGAGACATTTCCAAGACAATTCTTATAACCAAATTCATGGATGGAAAATATTAATTAAATATAATTTATAAATACTTAATTACATGTATTATAATATTTTTTTAATCATACTTCTATATAAATGACTTGAAATGAAAATAGAGAAATCAGAGTGAAAAGAAATTTTATTTATGGAAAACATGATATCAAAACACTTCAATTTTATCAATGGTAACTAAGAAATATAATCCAATGATTATAATTGATAAATAGTTATATAAATTACTATAATTAACTTATGGATTAATGTTTTATAAATTAAAGGATTATATTTCAAGAGGTGTAAAATAAATGAAATAACGCAGGGATTAAGATACGGGGATTCTCGAACCCAACTCATTTTCTTTGGGTTATCCTTATTTCAAAACATCTTTGGTATGAATACTCCTATCCCATTCCATAAATATCATTTAATTATTATTAACTTTTATTTTTTGTGATATACATGTTTTTTAGTTTATTTTATGAAAAATATAAATTTTTTCTTAAAAAATCCTTTTTCGAAAACACATCTTCGACTCCTCTTGAGCTGTTTCTTCCTTCCTTGAGAATGATTATTATTATACCAAATATATTTTTCCGTTTTTCTTTTTGGAACACTATGTTTATTCATGAAATCATTATCGATTAAATTCTCATAAAACCCATTCCTTTCCATGGGTTAATTCCGGATAATGATTTTTATATGTTCTATGTGGCCATAATGCTTATATAAATATTATAATGTGACATGTGAGCCCAGAATTTATATCTATACAAATAATTGGGTAATGTGAAATATTTCATGATATAATGTGTATTATCTATTAAAATTATTCTACCTTTGTTTAAAATATGATATTATTGTTATGAACATATGTTATGCGTGAACATGATTTTAGTTTTGTTCACAATTATGTTCAGTATTTAACCACTATGAAATTATATTTAATTTTTATTTTTTTTCCACATTCGATGACTTTATCACATGTTTCCCTAATTTTTATGATGATATTATGATTATTATTTCATGATGATGATTAATCCCACCCATGTTATATTGATTCATGTCCCTTACTCATCCTCTTACTGGTATTTTAGCTCACCCTTTTCATTATTGTATATCCTCAAGTAATTAATTGTACTAAGGAGAAATTGAGGTCTAATAAGAATATAAAGAATAATAAATTAAATAATTTTTATGTTTTATTATTTAAAATTTATGTATGAGCCTAATTTTCCAAATATCTTAAACATTTTGATCCTAGATTTGTTATGCTATTTTGTTGTTTATCATAAAAGTATGTAATTGTTATGAAAGAAAAATTATATTCGTTATAACATTTTCCATGTGTCTTAAATATAGAGGGATGAGTCCAACATATATCATGTGATTTATAGTGAAGATGTTAAGTTGGAACTAGATGAATCATTTATGGAGTGATCATTACAAATTGTGGACTGAAGAAATAAGGTGTTGAGGGAGAAGATGACACTAGTTTTTTGAGTTATCTAATAGCATGAAAGGATGCACGAGGATAATTAGGAGTGATAGTAAAATATTTTGGCATAATGGACCAGTTTGTTTGAGTAGAAATATTATATAAACTTCTTAAGGATGATAAGTCATCAGAGGGGGAGATTTATAATATCCTCATAATTTCAAGGTACGATAAGTTTATTTTGTGGGATATCTTTTTTGTGTTGTTATATGTTTTGAGGAATATTGGAGGCTTTTTGAAGCCATTAATGGGGAGTGATAGAGATGGTGGAACCCACTAGCATCTTGGAGCTACCTATGTGCCACTAACTAGCCAATAGAGTTCCATAGGATAAATAGTGGAGGTGGTAGAAGAGCTGAATGAAATTGGGTGGCACCATCCAGTTTTTATAGATCCAATGTATATCTAGTGGCTAAATTAGTATCCCATGATTTTTCATAGAGATATAGGCCTGCTAAGTGGAGAAAACTGGTCAGCCGATGAGGCCAACTATCTCACTGGTGGTGTCCAAACAAACTGATCATTACTGGAACTCTCATAAATTCACTCTAAAACTTATTTTTTTATAACCCTACCACTAGGTTCTATGAGAAATAACCATGGATATCTCTTTTAACAGAATTTGAAATCTTATTCCCCAATATTTTCCATTTCAATCTTAAATCAATCTATTGAATTTTAAATGGTAATATTCATCCATTCTATCTTGAATCCATTGTTTTTTAAGATGAATCAGAGATCAAATCCATTTTGGATACATTTATAGATAAAACTATGATATAAAAGAGAATTCTTGGTTTATTTATAGATATATTTTATATATGGAGAATTTCCATCCCCCCATTGACTGGTTCTAGATCTACCATTGGTAGAATATCTCATTGGGAATCATTGTTATGCCAATGTGGTTTGTTAATAGATCTTGGAAATTAAAACCATCACACTTGAGGTAGGTAGTCCTTGACAAATATGTTCTTTTTATAATGTTTTTTGGATTGATCATCATGTTTGTTCATGATGTGTAGCTACAAAAACCATTGTTTGATATGGTATGTTTGTGATTTTCATATGATGTACGTTTGTGTCTTGTAAAAACAATGTTTTTTGTGTCATTATTTTTTAATTATTTTTCATGCATGATTATTTGTGAATTACTGGAATGTGGATGTTTTTAAATTGAATAATGTGATTTGATGGATCATCACATCTTGTTTAACCCCTAGAGGTAGAGAACATGCTAGTGCAACATACAAATATAATGATGGTGTGACCAGGAGATAAGGAAGGGGTACAGTGACATTGTCGCCTGATATGAGATAGAGGATAAGGAATAATAGACTTGTGTCCTAACCTAAGATAGCGCATGGGGTACAATGACCTTATGGACCAACCCAGTGTAGGATGGGGAACAATGACCAGATGACCTGAATTAATATTGAGCTATGGGCGTGACAACATAATGGCCTAATTCGAGACTTGATTGGCTCTGTGCCTTGATATTAAACATGAATCAACCTTACATCTGATTTAATGTGTTATGAAGTTTGGGAAATTACTTTAGAAATAGATCTGAATTATGTATGACTAGGGATCGTGGAAACATTCTTAGCACATGGTCACCAAAAATATGATTGGTCTATTCTATGTGAATTTATATTCCATCAGGATATACAGCTTTATATACATGTGAGCATTATGTTAGGATGAATTTATTGAATCCTAATGGGTTTATACTCACACCCCACACATACATCTCAATGCATGTGTTGATTTCATAGTTCGAGATCTATCTATGGTCAAGGGCCCTATGCCTGGGAGATAAGAAGTTATATCATGGAGGATAGAGGTGGTATCATGATGGACTCCAAACTTTTGTTGGGGTGTTTTATTAAACTATATTGGGTTATCATCAATTGTTTTAATTACTACATCGGGAGTATTTTAGATTATATTATATGTCTTTCATTCCATTTATTAAAACATGATGATATACTTTTAGTTTTAATTTTACTATTCTTGGATGTTTATTTAATCTTGTTGTAATTTTGGTACATGGATATTATTATCAAGTGTATAGTAAATATAAGGAACCATTAAGACCCTCACCACTAATCAAAAACCTATTTTATATGGGGAGGTGTGCATAAGGTCATGTATAACTACAACTTGTACTGGGTGATTTAGGCTAGGGAATTACACATGCCTATCCCCTTTCTCATTTTTGAAATACCTTGATAATAAAAGACCATCAATGTGGTAGTGGGATAATAACCATATAACAGTAAGGACTAGCCAGTCATATCTAATCTAAGAATCTTTCCAATAATTATGTGTTTCTACACTTCATATATTTTTTCATGAAATGAGAGTTGAGGGAGAGAGGGGTAGATATATATCAAATTATATCCATACCATAATAGGTACAAAATTTATTTCCAAAATGTTAAAAAAAGTAAAAAATTATCTTAACCGATTCACCTCATATCATAATGGATTTAGTTATCCATTGGGTCCCAATAAGAATCATGGTAACCAATATGTGTTTAGTTCCCCATATAATCCAAATAAATAGGGTGTCTAAAATGAAAAATTCACTCTTTTTATAGATTAGAAGCAGTATGTTAGTTGAGTATAAAGCTTCAAATTATTTTTTGGAGAGAACTAGTGTCCATGATAATTGGTTTTTGAAATTTTTTCTTTCTGATATTGAATTTAGATATAAAACCATATGATATATGGTATAAGAATAGGTTAATATTTAAATAATTCCATGTGATTGGTATTCCTCTTATGATCAATACCAAATGCTAAAACCAGTAGAAGTTCTTTGAGATATTCAAAAAATGAGTATTCTTTGGATATCAGTCAATACAAGAATATATCCCAACTATAAATAATTATTGATTAAATCATTGATTCATCTAATTTAATGTTCAAAAATATTTTTTTGATATAATAAAATATGAAGTCATTCATGTGTAAATTGATGATGATGATGCTATAAATTCTAGACAGCTCATTGGTGAGGATAATTTTTTTGAAGAAAACAAAAAAACTTTGATGATGGTGATGATTGAATATATAATATTAATGAATAATCCTGTATACATCCTACATAATATAATCCATGGGTTATTAATCATTTATAAGAATAAAAGAACCTCAAATATTTAGAAATACTAATTCAAACAACAAGAAACTTGAGAATATAAAACCACATTTCTTTTATTTATCCAATATAACTAGTGGTTATTAAAGAGATTCTTGATTATAAAGAGTGATTTCATGATACAAATGATTATGTTGGTGAAAAAATAAAAATAAAAACTTTGGATCTCATTTCAATACCAGTGTATAAAAATATTTTCATTTCCAAGTGATTTTTTATAAAGAAGCTCAAAGAAAAAGGTTAATTTATAAATAAAAAGAAAAGATTAATTTTTAAAGGGTAATAATTGGTTGGAGGGAATAATATTGGGAATAAATTTTATCTTATATCCAGGATGGAATCCATTATAATATTTATTGTGGTTTATCCCCAAATAAAAAACATGGTTTTTCGAATAGGATGAAAGTTGATGTTCTTAAACAATGAATTAGATGATGATATCTGTATCAAACAACCTTATGTATTCATAATTGATCATGATAGATCAAGTGTTTGAAAAATAAAAAATTATTTATATAGACTAAACCAAACATTGAGTTCTTGATATTTTAGGCTTAAAACATGTTTCAAATAGATGAATTTCAAGAAGTGAAAAATCTACGTTAAATATAATTGTAAGAATCATTTAATTGTTATTATTTATGTTTTAAAAATACACTATTTAAGTGATGATGATAATCTATGAAGGAATTTTTCTTCCAAAATGAATTATAAATTTGAAATTTTTACTCTTAGATAAATAAACCACTTCTTATCATTATAGGTACCTTGAAGCAATGCTATATTTTTTTTCTATCATAAGAGATGTATTATCATGAGTTATTAAAGTGGTTTGGAATTAATAATTTAGAGGATGTTATAACTCCCATTTGTTTTAGAGCTAAAATCTATTTGTATGATGAATTAATATATTTAAAATAAAAGGAGTTTAAATATTTATTTAAAGTCTTATTTAATTGACAAGATTGTTTCCTAAAATTGTATTTATGATAAAGTTGTGAATTTGGCTTCAAAGCGACCAAAAAAAGTTACACTAAATAGAAATAAAGAGGATTCCAAGACTTAATAATTATAATTTTAATAATAAAATTATTTATTGAAAACAAGATAATTTGATCTGTATGGATATAAAATTTTGGATTATATTTGAAATATCATTGATCAAAAGTCTACATTGTAAGGTATATTATTTTTGTAAAGTAAGTGTCTATATTGTAATTACAAGAATAAAAATTTATTTAATTTATGTACATTAAAATACATATATAATATATTAATGAAACAAATACTGAAATGGTAAGGGTGATAACTTATTAAGAGTATTTTAAAGTTAAAGTGAAGGTACCTCTCCTTTCCAGGTGTGATATTCTAATTGATATAAATTTATCCAATATTTTTTTAACTATATAGGTTGAATAAAATTGATATTAAATATCAATTAATCAAATAGAAATTATAAAAACGTGATCTAAAAATAAAATATGTTTCAATAAAAGTGAAAGTAGTGAATATATTTACAAAACTTTTCCATGTGGGGTTTTTCAAGACTGAATAATGAATTTAGAGTTCAAACAGCTATAGTTCAATGATGAAGTATTTATATTTTTAGCCATACCTATAATATTGTTAGATTAGTTTTTGAAAACTAGGAGATGAATAATACGTCCAAAGATACAATTATAAAATATAAAGGGATATATTCAAATGTAAAATTTATAATTTTATATCAAATATTAATAAATAAGATATAGTCTGAGAAAATAGGAGTACTTATTTAGGGGGATAAATATTTTATAATGGTCAGTACATCTATTTTCAATTGTTATTAAATGGTTAAATTTGAAATTTTCATGTGGAAGTATTTTTTAATTGGATTGATGGTGCATATTTAATATATATTAGTTTCTGATATATATCAATGAACTGGAGTGGTATCAATAGATTTTTCACTTATGAGAAATGGATTTCTGAATAAGCATCACTAATTAACCAAATTGATTATATTTATGTAACATTATAAATTTATATGAATTTATTAAATATATTAAAATAATTATAGTATCAATAATCTTTGATTTTAGAATTAAATAGGATTGAAAAAGAGAATGAAAACTTATTAGTTTGAATCATTTTTAATCATGGTCTATAGCCATTAGATTTGTGATAGGACCAAGAGAGAGTATACTACCATTAGGGGTTGAATACATGGTTATTTGAAATTCCAACTCTCAATTTATGTAATTAACAAAACATTTTAGTTTGATTGGATATTAATGGATATAATTAAGTGATTGGAGATAGTGTGATAGAGAACACAAACAAAACAAGAGGGAATACAAGGTTCATCAACTCTTTTATCATGTTGTTAATCCATAGTGAAAAATAGTTTCAATCCCACTGTGAACATTATTATTTTATTATCAATAATAACAAGGAACGAAGCAGAGAGATATCCTAGAACCTAAATTATAAGAAATAATGATGATTCACAATATGGTGATCAATATTTTATTCAATTATAGTTAAGTTCTTATAGAATTTGGATCACATGTTTTTCCTTGTTCTTATCATCATTCCTAGAAAAAAGCATGCTGGAATGGGTGGTCTGTTATCTCAATGAAATTTATCATTTTCATAAAAAATTTCTATGACTATATTGACTCATTTTTATACACATATGAAGAATGGTAGAACAATCCCCTTTCTTAAGGATCGATATTTAAATCCACAATACCCAAATAAAATAGATCAAATGATCAAAATAATATTTTATCACTATGACCACCATTGTACCATGATCATGTGGGTAGTAGTTTTATGATTCCAATTTCTATAGAATGTGAAAACTTCCAAATTCATATACTATAGCTTACTATAGTGTAGTCTATATATCACAATGTAATGGATCCAAAAACTCCAAAACCATTATAACATGAGGAGATATATAAGCCACACTCTTGTGATATGACCTTTAAAACTATGACATGAATTATACCTTTGCAACATAGGATGTATATCTAAGTTGTGTGGTCCAACTCTTATAGTAAATTTACAAATTTCATGGGGATTATTTCACAATACATTTGGATCCCCTTAAATTCATAGAATATTTATCATGATAAAACCTCATTAAACTATAACACGAATCTCTTTTGTAAGAGTAAACTTATCCTTTTACTCATATCCTTTACAACATAACCAATATGACTATGACATGCAGTATATAAATTTGATTACATTATTCATTTAGACTCAATTTTTTATCATCATGATCAATACCCTTCACACTATGGTTTCATATTCCTCAAAAAACCATCATTAATCTAAAACTACACTCAACTATAATGAGCCTCTAGCTCACCCATGATAATGTTTACAACAAATAAAACTTGAATACATATCCAAAATCATAAATTTATTTAATTGAGAAATAATCCATGACATGCCTCCAATGTGAAGGATATATAAACAACAGAACATAGGATAAACTGATCTTTTTGAGAGTTATCCATCCAATCGGTGTAAAGACCAACACTATTCCGATAATTCCATAATTATGATCAATTTATATCCCTCTCTCTAATTTACTTAGTGAAGTGATTATTTAATCTCCAAAACTCTTGTAATCCCCCAACCATTAATGGATATTTATCCACATTTTATTTATTGTAAACATGTGGTTCATTTCATGACCCTCCCTCTGAAGATACCACAATGAGGGGAGAGAGATAATGCCTCCCAAGTCCCACCTCTAGTAGGCCTTGGGTTGGAAACTAGCACCTAGGGTATAAAAAATCTCATGTATGGGCAGAATAACCCTCTATAAAATAAATAGGATCAGGAGATAAGATGAATAATACATAATAAACTCTATGAAATAATATAAAAATCCAAAACCACACCACATGGATATATAAATAAATATAATACAGATAATATTTTCTAAAGTAAATACCGAAAAAAAGCTAAAGGAGTGACGCATAAAATATCCACATTTTTGAGCTAGTAATGTCCATAATGGTCTATTTAATACTTCTAAAAACCTAAAAATAGTTTTATATACATATGGTGATCATATAAGTATACTCATAATGAAAACCAAAGTCTCTCATGCACATGTGAAAGAAGCATACTAATGAACCCATGAGAAAATAATAAAACCAAAAACACCTAAATAGGTCAACTATATATCCCAAAACACACCAAGGTGTGCTCACCAAATAACACAAGCTAAGTAATATATTATAACAAGAAGCATATAGATAAAGGGTACCATACACCACTTTACTTCTGGTCTACCACTCTCAAACTTGAACATTGTATGTCCTCGGGATCCCCTATCTTCCATGTACCACACCTCCCCATAGGAACTATCACATCACATCATGCCCAAAGACACCTAGGCTCACTGACCCACAACACGACTACATCACATATTTACTGAAAAAACCTAGTCCATAACACATCCAAAACTATTAGCAGATTAATAGGTTATTATTTACATGTAATAGATCAACCTCAATCCCTCCTCATACCATGGAAGAACCCGTTCTATACCTGCCCCACAATCCCGGTCATATCACATCTCACCCAAAAACAATGAGGCCACAATCCCATAAGCATAGTAACATATGGCCTAAAAAACCTAGTCTATTAGAACCACATATAATGAACTAATAGTCCTCTGACCATTATAGCCAATGCAATACCTACCTTTATTGGATGTGAGAGAAGGAAAAAGTGGGTTCCCATCCATATTTCCTCCTCACCAAATGTTGAGAAATCCACCCCTGTGTGGCTACAGTGGTGTTGAAACATGGTTCTCAATGTGGGTGAGGTTAATATGACAATTACAAGGAATATACATGTTTATACATATAGGCAGATACAACCCCAATCTATGGGTTCAGAACCAAACCAGAATCAACTCAAAGAATCATAAATTTTTCTACCACCTCTAAATTATTAACACCAAACAAAACATAAGACATTACATACCACCAACAAATTCCATTATCCAACCCATTCATTTCATTATTAACCATCATACATATTTAACCTCACAACTCATCAATTATTTCTTCATTTATCATTTCCATCTCATTAACAAAACAAAACCCCATCCATTTAAATCATTATTAATTAAGTTATTACATCACTACCTAGGCATATAGTGTAACACAACCACACATCACAAGCTTCTCAAAATTCCCAAAATACCAATGCCCCACCACCCCACAAGAAAAATAAAAAAACAACCACATTTCCACCCTAAAATTACTTCAACAACAACCTCACCTCACCAAAATCATTTCTATAAAACCAGTAACCCCCACATTCCCCAACCACACATCAATCACACCTCAAATCCATTTTATAGATTTATAAGGGGATTTTATCACTTTCCACTTTATTTTAGGGGCATTATCACATAATCCATAATCCTAGGGAAACCATTTTATTATCTAAATATAAGTGGGTATCTAATTTCCATTTTAGGGCGATATCGCAATAATCAAAATAAAATAACTAGTCAAAACACATATCATCAAGCAAAAAAAATCCCCCAAAAATCACAATTTTCACCAGGTAATCATGCCCATATAATCATAATATAAAAAACACATCAAATCCTTAAAAGAATGTGAATGATTCACTTTTCCCCTTTTAATATTAATTGACCAAATTATTTATCTTTTATTAATCCATCACAACCACAACCCATTTATGAAAAAAAGAGAAACCCTCTTGAATGATACCTAGTAAAGATAAATGAGGGATTCCCTATCATGAATAAGATTTATAACTCATTTCCCACTGTAGAGAGAAGAAGAAACCCCTGTAAACCATAACAGAACCATATAAATCAATATACACTAAATCCAAAGACCATAAAAAAACAACCAACACTCACCCCAAACCAAAACAACACCGTCACTATGAATGCTTTTAAGAAGAATGGAAGAAAACTAACCAAGAAATGGAGGACAACCTCCCATGGATTGACAACAAGGATCGACCAAAAACAAAGGATTAATGTTCAAGAAAGAGTGATTGAAGAACTCCTTAGGGTGAATAGGTATATTCCAAAATGATAGATAAGGTTGGTGGCTAAATTAAATGAAATTCAACTGATAAAGGGACTTAAAACCTCAAATCTCATAGGTTCCTCATTTTGTAACCATTATATAATGTGTAATCATCAGGTTTCCACAAATTCTATCTTTTATTGTAAAGTGTGTCACCTCAAAGGATTAAACACCCAAATTTATTACACATCACGAATACCACTTACATAATGTGTACCTTTTTCACGGGATATCCCCCAGCTACTTAAAATCCTTGAAACACCCATATACAGAAGTTGTGAATTATAATTACACGCCATGTATACAATACATGATTTTTATTATCTAAAAAATCTCTATTGAAGGTCTAGAATCCACTAAAAACTCCTAGAACCTTCTCCGAACACATACAACCACCAAAAATAAAAAGGTCTTGGACCGGGAAGGCACAAAATGTTACATAAAATACATCTCAAATGATTTTCTCCCGCCAGAATCCAAAACCAAGACCAAAAGGAAAGGGGTCCTAACAACAACCTCACGAGACACCTCTCATAGATGTTGTCATTCCGAAAATTCTACCACCAGCCAAGGCATGAAAAACCAAATGACCACAAAGAATCTCACATAACCTCATCACCATACTTCCACAACACCTCATCCATACAACCTTTAAAAACTTTACATCCAATGAACCACACCATCCCAAACACACAAATTAAAAAATTCCATCCTTCATGTCAAGATAATATCCACTCTAAGTGGAACTTATTTACCCAGACGAGTTTAATCGCATCACAGTTAATGTGTCTCGATTATGAATCAGGTCCTCCCCTTTTCATATGTCAAAACATTTATCACACATTAGAAATAAAAACATCAAGAAAATTAGAACATATTATAAAACAGAATGATACAAACATCATATCATAGGAAAAATAGAAAAAAAAGGAAAAACTCAAAAGAATAATGGTTACTAGGTACACATCTATATATCTTTCTCCTAAGTACTCTCCTATCGGCCACCATACCTCTACAAAACATGAACCAAAGAAATGGTACATCCATGTAGCGACTTCTCTTGGAAATACTAGACCCCTATTGGATTTACAAGAAAATCAAATTATCCTTAATATCCAACACCCCATAGTCAATGAAATGGGTGTAAACATGAAGATACTGATGAAGTTGAGAGATGTGGAAGAAGTAATGGATCCTCTCCAGTAGTGATGGAAACAACAACAGATATTCCACATAGCCAAATTTTCCCAACACCTTAAAGGGGATAAAAAACTTAAGAGGAAGCTTACTACATTGTCCAAACCTCTACTAACCACATCGAGGAGAAACCATCATAAATTTATAGTCTCTAACCTCAGACTCCAAGGGACTCCTCCAGCGATTGACATAAGACATCTGTCAATCCTACACTGCTTTCGTCCTCTCACAAACAAGATGAAACTTCTATGTTGGGCTCTCACCACATCAATACCAAGGAATTCTTCCTCCCCAACCTCCATCCAGAAAAATAGAGAACAACACAACATCCCATAGAAAGCCTCAAATGGGGCCATGCTAATGGAAGAGTCCTAGATATTGTTATAATAAAACTCAAATGAGGGAAAGTTTCCTTCCCAAGATTCACTAAATTCCATGACACGTGGACACAATATATCTTCCAGTATCGGGATTGTCCACTCCATATTCTCTCCCATCTGAGGGTGGGAAGAAGTGTTGAGGTGTAACTGAGTTCCAAAATCATGTTGTAATCCCCTCTAGAATCATGAGGTAAAATGTTCTTCTCGATTTAAGAAAATGGACCTAAAAATTCCATGTATCCTCAACACCTCATCCACATAATTATTATCCAATGAATATACCATTACCTTCTCTATGATCACTATGAAGTCAGATGATTTCATAAACCAATCCATGATCACCTAGATAACATCACAACCTTCTAGAGATCGAGGTAACCCTATGGAAAAATCTATCACAATGTCTTCCCATTTCCACTATGGAACATCCAAGGGTTTTATAAAACTACCAGGAAGACGATGCTTCACATTTAGCTACTATAAAACAAAACACTTTTCTAAAAACACCACCATTTCCCATTCCATATCAGGCCACCAAAACTCTATCCTCAAGCCATGATACATCTTGAAGACTCATAGGTTTACTTCCAAAGGTATTTTATAAAAATCACGAAGGACTCCCTCGCGAGACACTACCGAAATTAAAAACCACCCAAAAAACAACATCTAGTTTCTACCATCATTCAACTATCCTTATGAAGAATCACTATGGATTACAAGATCACGCATCACCACTATATTTGAACCTCTCCACCGATACTGCTCCACCTACTTCATCAAATTAGTATATACTATCATCTGAAACAAAAATCCTCTATCATCATCTACCCTTACATATAATCACAGGGATTATAACTCCTCCATCACTCTTCAAACATCCCTAGAGGTATAGGATATCTCAAAATCATAATCATAAAGAAAATATATCCACATCTACTAAAAAAAATTAGATCATGTTGAGAAAAGATATACCTAAATATCTTGTGATCTGTGAAGATCAAAAAGTTCTCCCCAATGATGCAATTTCATTACAAATTAAACTAAAAATCCATCACTTCGAACTATAAATCATGGGTAGTATAGTTACACTAATGGGGACGTAACTTACAAGAACCATAATAGTTCACTACTTTTTAATGAATCAAAAAAATTCCAATACCAAGTGGAAGGAATAAAAAGACAAATAAAACAACACCCTCTCCTTAGAAAATCGAAGCATTGGAGCACTGAACAACGTCCCCTTCATGTACCTGAATGATGCCTAGCACTGATCAGTCCACAAATAAAATCCTCATCCTTAATTTTCAAATCTGTCAATGGGGATATATAATTTATATAAATAAGGCACAAACCACTAATAATATCCTTAAATACTAAGAAAACAATGAAAATATGCCATGTTCTTGGGTGATACCTAAGAAAGAACTACTTTGACCTTCAATAGGTCCAAAACCAAACCCTAATGATACCACACACGCTTGAGGAAATAAACCTATCATGTAATGAACTTACACTTGGATAAATTTAAGTAGAGATGAGAATGTCGAAGAACATGCATGATAGTTATGATATGATCAACACACACCTCCTCTTACTTCGAGTAGATCAAGATATAATCGACGAATATGAAGACAAACCGGTCCAATAACTCATGGAATATAAAGTTCATAGTCCCCATGAAAATAGATAGTGTGTTTGTAACACCGAATTATATAACTAAAAAATAAAATTTACCATCCAACATTTGAAGGTATTATATAGGATATCACTCTCTTTCACTCTCAAATAGTGATATTGAGACCACAAATTGATCTTATAAAACCAAATCAACCCTCTCAGTTGGTCTAAAACATCTTATATACATTGAAGAGGGTAACATTTTTTGATCATGAAAAAATTAAACCTTTGATAATCTATGCACAAATTTAGATTACCATATTCATACTTAAAGAAAAACATTAAGACACCCCATGATGATATACTAGGATAGATAAAACCCTTATTCATAAGATCATCAATATGAATCTTCAAATCCCACAACATAGGGGTGACATTCAATATGGTTACATCAAAATCATAGAATCACCGGACTACAAGTCTATCCAAAACTCAATGTCACGTAAAGGGGGTAACATCACAACATCCTTAGGAAAAAACATTCCAAAACTCCCCAATGACCATGGGGACCTCCAATATCCCAACCTTTGCAGATTCCACTAAAAAATCATGACAAATATAAATAAGGGTATTCAAAAAACAACTGCCCACATGATAAACCAACTCACTAATGAAAACAATTAGGTATCCATTCACATTTGAGAAAATGAATCTCTTTATAAGGTGTTTTATAAAAGAACATACGGAATAAAAATAATCAATGCTAATAATAACATAACATGACTGCATCTTTATAAATAAAATACCTCAATGGGATTGATGTGACCCTATAATCAGTCCAATACCTCAAATCACATAAAAAAGATAGTCTAGTCCATAACTAGTGTAGTAAACACTAGGGGCCTGGGAATCCTCTCTAAATCTAGTCCCAAAACTGATCATACCTATGAAAATCTCTAGCCCCTTGAGAAATTCCACATCTACTGTGTGCAACTGACCATTCCTATCTCATATACCTTTCTTCTTACAACCACCTCAACGAAAATGCTTATGTTGAGGTCCATGAACTAATGGAACATCATGAGGATGACCTCTACCTACTCCATCTCCACTCAATGAAGAATAATCCCACTGCCCATGTGGCAAAACGAACTCACTATAAACTACAACTGAGGCTATAATTGAACCTATCCACCTCCAGAAAACTAAGATTTGGGAACCACTAGGCACTAGTTTGGAGATGTTCATGAACCACATGAACAAAACACATTAGAAAAAATATCCCAGGAAAACCATAGAAACTAGTAGCCCCAGAAACATGGAAAGGAAGATGTGGAGGTCAACTCACCACTGGTAAAAATTTTGAAGGTCATGGTACTTGAGACTTACCACTGAAAAATCTGATCCTTGAGTAACCCTACTGATTGTCATCTCACAACAAACATTTTCACAAGTGAATCTACTTGATCATCTCTACATTCTTTTGAACATTCATATATGTTGGTAACATAAAGGGAGTGACATCCTATTGAATAGAATGAGGGAGTGACTCCTAAATATGTCTCACATGATACTCCTCATCTGGTAAAATATCGGGGAAAAAATGAAGATGGTACATGAAATTTATTCCCAACTCTTTCACTTTCATACATACCTATGTAGGAGAAAGAAGATCCTACCTATTCACTGACTTCATAGAAAATGAATGAAAATGTTCCCAAAACTCCTTTTGAATTTCTGAAAATGAAATATATACCGCTTACTCTATCCAAGATACACTGTCCACTACTGACGTGTAGCTCCCCACATCTAACTATCTAAAAAGGAACCCCATACTCATTTAGGGACCACATCAAAATGAATGTGATATCTAGATCCTCAAGACAAACCTCTTTCTCCACATCCGGAACACTTCCCTCATACTTCCTTAAATACTGCTGCTGAAATTTTAATAACACCCTTTTCCAAGATTCGTCCTTCTTTGTCTGATCAACCCTATGGTGATCAGCTAGATCAGCCTGTTGAACATCAACTTCCTGAGCCACACGTGGATGATGAACATGATCCATAGATGAAATTGGAAAAAAATATTTCATAATCCCAAGTAGTATGGAATTTAATTTAGATTCACATTAATAAATTTTATCCATTTCAAATTTCCCAAAACAACTCAATCAAAACACGAACACAAGTCATCATGACGCATATACCTATCATAGGTATCAACCGTACAAGAAAGTCCATCTCACTAGGTCATTAAATATACTTACTGTACGTCTACTGGATCTTGGGGCCCCTAAAATCCCATGTACTAGATGATACCCCTGGCCTATGTCATGTAAAAAGGTCAAATGACAATATTTTTATACCAAACCATGCAATCCTTACTGTTCCTAACTCCAAACTACATCCTATCCCCCAACCAAAATTCATTTGACACAACTTTGTCACAACCCCCTCCCTTCTAAGATACCGCAATGAGGGGAGAGAGATAATGACCCCTGAGTCCCGCCTCCAGTAGGACCCTGGTTAGCGTCTAGCACTGAGGGTTTAAAAAATATCATGTATGGGAGGAATTGCCCTATATAAAATAAATAGGATTGGGAGATAAGATGAATCGTCCATAACAAACTCCATGAAATAATATAAAAATAAACTAAAAACCACACCACATGCATGTATAAATAAAATTGATATAGATAAAAGTATCCAAATTAAATACCCCCAAACAAATCAAAAGTTGTGACATAACAACTATCCAAAGTTCAGAGCTAGCATTGACCATTATGGTTCATGTAATCCTCTCAGAAACCTAAAAATAATTTTATATCTATAGGGTGAGAATATAAATATAATAAGTAGGAAAACCAAAGTCTCTCGTGCTCATGACCAGGATTCTTACTAATGCACGCATGAGAAAATAGTAGAACCAACAACACCTAAACATGTCAACTATACAACCCAAACCTCACAAAGGAACACTCAACAAATGATATACAAAATGTAATATAATATAATAAGAGGCATATTGCTAAAGTGTACCTCGCACTACTTTCCCACTAGTATGCCACTCTCACACCCCAACATCTTATGTCATGGTGTTCCCATATCTTCTATATACCACACCACACCACAAACACAATCACATAACATGAATCCTAAAGACACCTATGTTCACCACCTCATAAGCATAACCACATTACATCTTACCCAAAAGCACCTAGACCACAATACATGCACAACCATTACCAGAGTAGTAGGATATCATGAGCATGTAGGACATCAACCTCAGGCCACCATCCTACCATACATGACTCCCAAAATAACGACACCACAAGCACATTCATATAACATCTCACCCAAAATACCAGGGCCACCACCCCTCAAGCATGATCACATATCGCATGAAAACAGTAGGGCGATCACAACTAACATATAATATACTAACAAACCACTGGTCATCATATCTTGTGCACCGCCTACCTTTTCTAGAAGAGAGAGTGATAAATATAAGGTCCCCATCTATCAGTCATCCTCACCAGATGTTATGAAAACACCCCCACATGACTATGTGGGTGTCGAAACATGGTTCTTGACATCGGTGGGGAGTGTATAGAAATCAAAAGGAATATAAAAGTATTTTAATATAGAAACACATAACCCCAATATTTGTGTTCACAAAAAACACTAATCAACTCACAACATATTCACTTTTGTTGCCACCTCTAAATGAATAACACTAAATAAATGACAAACCACATCACACCACTAACCAATTCCATTATCCAACCCATTCATTTCATTATTAAGAATAATACACATTTATCCATGCAATCCATCAATTATTTATTTATATATCATTTAAATCCTATTAACTAAACCAAAACGTATTAATTTCAATCATTATTAAATATGTTATTCCATCAATACCTGGGTATCTAGCATAAAACTACAACACAACATAAGAAGCTCAACATTCCCATAAAACCATCTCCCCACAACCCCACAAGCATGAAAAAACAACAACCACCTCACCACCACAAAAGCATGGCCAAACAACAACCTCACCACTAAAAAATCATGGCCAAACAACCATCACCCCACACATGACCCAACCACACATCAATCACAAATCAAATCCCTTTTATATATTTACAAAGGGGATTTTATCACATTCCACTTTATTTTAGAGGAATTATCACAAAAGCCATAATTGCAAGGAACATAATTTTATCAATGAAATATAAGTGGCTAGCCAATTTCCATTTTATGGTGATATCAAATGAATCACAAAAAAATTAACAGTCACAATACATATCATCTATTTAAAACAATTCTCCCAATGGACACAATTTTAAGCATGGAATCAATCATATACAACTACAATATCAAAAACATATCAAAGACATAATATAATGCGCATCATTCCCCTTATCTTTTCAATTTAAATTTACCAAATTATTTATCTTTTATTAAGATAGCACAAAAATAACCCATATAAGAAAAAATCAAACCCCTCCTACATGATACATAGTAAAGAGAAATGGAGGATTCCCAACTTCAAAGAATCTTTCCAACTCATTGCACACTTCAAGGTGAATAACAAATTCCTAAAAACAATAACCACACCATGAAAAACTATGGATCAACCTACACCACACCCAAAGACCATGAAAAAACTACCCAAAACACACTATAAAACAAAAAAACATCATCACAATGAATCATAGGAAGAGTAATGGAAGAAAACTAACAAATAAAGGGAGGGGAAAGTACCATTAATTTGTTACAATGATCCACTGGAACCAAAGGACTGAAATAGAATGAAGAGGGCTTGAATAACACCTCAAGGATTCTAGGGATATTCTAAAATGAGAGAGAAGGGAATTAGATAAATAAAAATAAATTCTTTTAAGAAAGGGACTTAAAACCTAGAATTATATAGGTTTCATGTCTTGTAACTATTACATGTTGTGTAATGATTAGGTTTTCAAAAATTATAGCCTTTTTTTTGAAAAATGCATCACCTTGAAGGATTAAACACTGGAGTTTATTAAATGTCATGAATAACATTTACATGAAATGTATCATTTTCTTGTGATACCCCATATCCATGTACAATATGTGAACCAATCAGCTACAAAATCTATGAACCACTATTACACATCATGTATATAATAAACAACATGTATTTACTATAACAACTCTAATACATCACCAACATCCACAAAACAACTCCTAGAACCTCTTTTAAACACCTTGAACCAACAATACTAGAAAATTACTAGAGTGTGAAGGTGTAGACCATTGCAATTCATTATAGGATCACTTCTCCAAACTTCATCTACCAACTCCTCAAGTCTCCCACTATAAGTGAAAATTATTTTCTCTACATTTCCCCTTGATTATCACCTACAAAAGAAACTAGAGTCTCTGCCATTTTTATGAAGATATCCATTTATATTCACCCCTTCTAAAAAAATAAAAAGGAAAAAATAGGAAAAAACTTATTGGGATTTTATTAGTGAATGCACCCATAATAACACTCTTATATTCTAGATTGCATCCTTATTTAGAGTCTTCATAAAGATATATATATATTGATCATTAGTTGAAATATATTCCAATGAAATATCACTATAATCCACCTTATCATTGATGAGGTGGTAGTTGATATCAATATTCTTCAAACATGAATATTTCACTAGATTATTTTACAAGTTTATTTCACTTTGAATGTAACACCTAATCATAATTGGTATGAAATATTCTCTGTTATGTCATCAATTTAAGATTTCAACTAAACCATTTTTGCAAGTGTTGTAAAGCTCCGACATATACATAATACATTAGACTCAATATAATATAATACTTCTTCTTGGAGTTACATACAACACATCATCCTCAAATAAAGAATGCACCTTTAGAAGTAATATTTTGATCACAAACATATCCTTCCTGATCAACCTCAGTATTTATATAAAACTCAAATTCTATGTTATTATAATACCTCAAAAAACAATCTAGAGTAACTTGGGTGTAGTGAAAGATCTATTTAATACTAAAAGATGTGAATCCTTATGATTTATTTAGAAGTTTTCACATAAAGAAATGATAAATACGATTCCTGGATAGACATTCTTAAATAGTGCGGTCTAATAATAATAATTTGTAATTATATTTAGTTCATAGTCATTCCTTTCTTATCAGTGGAAAGTTTATACCAAAGTGCTATAAGATTATATAACTATCTTGATTCATCTATGATAACATTATTCATTAAGTCATGAGCATAATTATATAGTGAGATAATGATAAAAACTTCTATGATTATTAGTTGAAATCCCAAAAAGAACATCATTTTACTGATAATAAAAATCTTGAATAATTTCCTCATTTAGGAAGAAAATTCCTCACCAGTTTCTTAATTCTTCTCAATAAAATAATTTAATGACATAAAAAATCACAATGAGTGAGTTTTTATCATCTCCCCTGATACGGAGATTTAGATATGTCTTACCTATCTTGAACATCATGATTCTTAAGCTACTATAAAACTTGTAATACTTTGATCAAAGTTTCTTATTAAGCCCTAACAAGGACTAATTTAACATGAAAACCTAATAATGATCACCACTAAGGATAAAAAATTTTTATTGTTCAATTCAAACATTAACATAAAATTCACTATTTAGAAATTATGATTTCACATCCATCTAGAGAAACTTCTAATTTTTTTAGTACAATTCATATGAATTATTTAGATTATTTCAAGCCTTGTGAATAGAGAACATATATCATAAAAATTAATTCCACCAATCTAAGATTATCCCTTATAAAAAGATAATCATTATTTCATAATAATTTGTATTTATCATTTAGATTATTTAAAAAACCAACTTCATCGCTATTAAATTTCTATATTTAGGATATGAAATCAATTCTCAAGTATAATTTTACATAATTTTATTAATCTATTATTCCCGATATGAAATCCAATATTGATGTTACAACACTTCTTAAACACTTTTTAGTTCAACTCATGAAAAATAGATAATATAATTGGAATTAATAAAACACCTCTGAGTATGAACAACCTTGATAATATTTATTAGAATTTAATAAAATTCCATATTCTTCCTAATTATTAAGAACCTAGTTTCTTTTTATTTGGGGATTTCCACATTTTTGGATAATTGATAATCATCCTGAGAATTTTGAAACTCTGATTTTTTAACTGAAGTACCCCTTGCTATACAAAATATTCTACAATATATTCATTTTATATTTTTTATATAATTGTGTTAAAAAATAAAAATACATTATATAAATAACTGAATTTAGTTACTATAAAAACTGATTCATGATGTATATGACTGCTCTTTGTAGAATTTATCTAAAAGAATTTAGAATAATCAGACTCCAATAACATTTCTTTTATCATTTAAACAAAATTATGTTTCTTCAAATTAGTTATTTTTTTGGGGAATGTATAAATTAGAATATTCATTACTTACCCCATTCTTCTCAATATAGGACTCAGAGTTTCATTCTTGTATTCCGATTCATTTTTGGACAAAAATATTTTTATAATAGAACCCATTCAATTTTCAACACATATCCAAAAGTTTTTAAATTTATCAGGATATTGTGATTTAATTTACATAAAATAAAAACAATTCAAATGAGAAAAATAATCATAAAATTAATGAAGTACCTATCACTATTGGTTAACTTTAAGCTCACCGAACCACACACATTTGATTTTATTAACTCAGTAGTTTCTTATTGTTGATCTCCACTTCAATATGGATCATTTTCATCGTTTTACATTTGTGAAATGTATCAAAATTATTATGTACTTCATGAATTAGATTTTTTTTATATTTGTGATAGTTTTAAATTTTATAAGCTTAGTGTTTTAATTTAATTCATGAAAAAAATTAATTTCGCAAGGAGTATAGGTCGAACATAGGGACATGTGATTACATTTTCTCTAAGTTAGATGTTTTAAATGAAAAGAAAGAAAAAAAGCATGGGTTTGATGTGCGTAGAGATATGTGGACAAGATTAAAGGAAAATATCCCAACCAAGTGTTAATAACTAAGTGAATGAACTACATTTAAGTGGAAAATCTGTGTCATGGGAAGAAGAAATCAACTAAAATATCCAATTCCTATGATAAAATGAGTTTTTATTGAATATTTTATTTGAAATAAATTATTATAATACCCTCTATACATTTTAAAATGCAGATAAATAATATTTATTTTTATAATTTTGGAAATTTATAATTAATTAATAAATTTATTTTATTTTTTTAATGATTTATTCATGTTTCAATTCAATTAGAAAACCATATTTTAAAATTAAATTTGGAATTGAAGTTTTTTAATGATGTTGATTTTTAATTTTAATTGTTTAAAAAATTTCTAGAATATTTGTTTAATTATTTAATCATTTTTTAAAAGTTATTTTGATTTTCATTTGAAATACTAATGAAAATTATATGTTAGCTAATTTTTTCAGTAACAAATATGGGCTTCTTAAATACCAAAAAAAGGGTTGAAAATTTGATGAAGACCTCAATTGTCTGTATGAAGGAGGAATGGTGGATCCATCAACCACATGAAGACCCCATGGTCAATCAAGTTACCATACAAGAAAATTACCCAAAGGAATGGGGATAATTCATGAAAAACTCAAAGTTGATTAATTTATCATGTGGGAAAAATGGAAAAGTCTTGAAGTTTCCACATGTTGATGATCAAAGATTCCACACAACTCAAGTGACCATAAATGAAAAATAGTATAAGATACTACATAAAAAATATGACTACCCCTATAATGGATAATTAATTAACCATGATCTATTTCAAGAATTCTTGAACCGGTAGAGCGACAACAACCTACAAGAACCTCATAGAAATTGATTGTTACATCACACTCATGCTATCACATGATGTATTCTTTAGTTATAGTGCCCCAAATGTCTCATCATAACACAAAATTACACAGTAATTACACCACAAATTACCTTGATTATATACAAATTAATCCATTTAACACCCCAATATTTTAAAAGGAAACTATGTTTGATTGTATGTATAACAATCAACAACGAGCATCAAAATATCTACAATATATTATTAAAATAATATTATTTAATGTTACTGTAATCACATTTCTGGTGGATTGGAGGGTATTAATAGGTTTAAACACATTATTAATATATGTATAAAAGTTTTATATAATTAATTTATAAATAAAAAATTAAGTACTTAATTTTATGGAAAATGATTTTCTTCTTCAAAAAATGTTTTCTCAAAAAATGTATTTTATTGATTTTCATGAGAAAATATTAAAATTAATTTTTAAAAAAATGAAAACTTTTATGTGATATACATGATATAATTTTTTAAATCACCATATAAAAATTATCACATGATGAAACTTTGATATTTTTATAAAAAGTTTAATTTTTTAATGAATAGTGAAAATATTGATTTTTATTGAAAAAATATATTTTCTTTTCAAGTATTTAAAAAGTAAAATATTATTTTCGATTAGTTTTTTGAATTTATTTAGTTCATTTTTATTAAACATAACCTAATTAATGTCTTTTGAATTAATTTTATACTATGAAATGATATAAAATAATTTATAATTAAAAGACATTTTTTTTCTTCTGAAAAACCATTTTTTATCACATCTCACGAAACTAATTTGAAATTAAATTCTACAACTTATATTAATTGAATCATGAAAAATGGATTCAATAATTAGAATCATAAGGTCCAATTTTTAAAATAGGACCATTTTATTTTTAGTCATTATGAATAGGAACTATGATAAATAATTATCACCAAGGCAAGGCTAAATATGGTAATTAAAGTTTAAAATAATACAATAAGGACTAAAAGTTGACCCTAAAAATTTCCTTGGTCCTAATGTATTAGTGTAATGTTTCCATATTCATCCATAATAATGGTAAATCATGTTTTTATTTTAACCTTTATAAAAATTAAGTAAAACATAATGAAAAAATGTCACTTTCTTGCTTTTAATAACAACAATACTTTATGACAGGGATAAAAACAAATTTTGGTCAGTTCTAAATATTAATTTTAAATATGAATAATTTTTTTATTAAGGTAATTTATTTATAATTTTTAGTAATGAAAAAATTATCTTAAATTCTTCCACAACACTAACATGATATGAATCAATTAATAAAAAAATAATATAAATTATTTTGAAAATATTAAAGGACATATAAATTTAATGAATTATTATGTTCCATTAATTTTGTAGATATATGTAACATGTTGAATATTATTTAATGTAATATAGTTGAACTCTTTTACTTTCATTTTTTTATGTCGAATTAAATGAACAGTTTCAAAAATGAAATTAATGTTATTTTTTAATAAATAATATTTTATTAAATGATATAAAATTAATAAAAACCATAAATTTTTCAAGTGATTGTTATATTTAAAAACAAATCATTAATTTTCAATTTATGTGTGAATTTTCCTTTTATAGTAACTCTCTTGACCCCTAAAGAGTAAAAACATTGTTAGCATGACAATTTTCAAAAAGGATTAATGCGAGTTAAGTCAAAGAGATAAGGATAAAAAACTAATATAAACTTGTATTAATTTTATTGTATGATAATATTTCGACCTGTAATCATCATATTTTTAAATTATATTAGTTTTGGTTCATTTTTTCATGAAAATTAAATTATATTATTCTAAAATTCAATGAAATTCCAAAAGTTCCCCTCCCCTCACTCATAAAAGGTCGCATCCTCTCATATTTTATTCAAATTTAAAACACACATTGGTTTAACCAATACCATAAAAACTTCATTACTTACTTCCCTTAACATTTCCTACATTCCTTAGTGGGTTTATAAAACCCTCTTATGGTGGATTTTGGTTCAAACCTAAAGCGGTTGTTCGAATAAGATATATCTTTCTTAACCGAGATTTTTGGTTTTATTTCTTCTAATGCCTCCATAAAATATTCTTAAACCATGGTAATATGATAAAATAAATTTATCCCATATATTTATATGTTATTATGTTAATTTGATAACATATATAAATATCTTCTTCCTTCAAATGGAAAATGAAACCATCATTCATGTGTGTGACATACTACCACATCACAAACTGATGTAATTCATTTTACATCATCGCCTCTCACAAATATCTATGAGGACGTATTTGATGTATATATATATATATATGAGATTCATGAAATATTTATCCATTTTTAAAATTAATATATATTATATTTTATTACCTTTATATTCAACAGAAAATGATAATGTCGTTCATGTGTACACGTGGATTACGACCTCCAGGATGCGATGTGATTTTTGTTTTCATTTCTACATCACATGGATGAAATATATATGTTTAGTTAATGAAATAATATGATATTTATTATATAATGACCATTATGGAAAGATAAAATAATATTTACCATCCTTCCATCAGGAACATTGAAATATGGAAATGTTACTAATGCGTACGAATGTCCTACAATCTCAATGATTATAACATAGTTCATTTTTCATAACCATATTTTACTGTTGGTTTTAAAATTATAATTTATTTTAAAAAATTATAATTATATCATGATTATTATTATAAATATTATGTAATAATGTTCATTTTTACCATAGTTAACCTTCCAAATTCATTTTGGATATAAGAGCCAAATATTGTCAAAACATCCGATGTGAACGTAATTGATAAAATAAATAAATATAAAATGATATTAAATAAAATAGAAGGAATAATAAACTTGAAAAATTTTCTAAAAAAAATTTATAAAATTAATACAATTTTATAATTTGGAAATAGAGATAATGCATGTGATGAGTCACACCTGAGTAAAGGTATTTCTTCTCAATTTTCTTTTATTGAGGCGTATTTTAATGTTATGAGCCCAATTTCATTTATATGGTATATATGTTTCCCCTTTTATATGGTATACCATTAATAAATTATAATTCATTTTATTTTAAGTTTCAATTCTAATTATTTCATTCAAGGGGATTTGAAATGAATTTTATCAAGTGTTAAGTATTTTATAACTCACTTTTCTTTCATTGGGTTACATAACATCTTCATTGATAATATTATGTTTAGATTATGTATGAAATTTATTTTGTTTAGCTATGTTGTATTTACACTATTTATTTTTTTAATTTTATTTTTTTATAAATAATCACTTCATTTGTTAATTCTCACTTCAACGTTATGATCATTGTAAGGGTTTCTCATCTCACTTTTACATATGCGAGACATATGTGATATTCAACAATAGTTTCTTTTATGTGGTATATATAATGAGCCTTTAATATGTTATATAATGAATCTTTTTATATATTTTTTAAAGATTCATTAAAAATTATTTCTTTCATGGGGATTATGATTCAAAAGTTACCACAACTTTAAGGATTCAATTAAAAATACCATCATTATTCAAGATTTTTTATATTAAAGTATTAAATGGGGGAATAATTTGATATTTCTATATTGAAACGAATATATTTTATTCTCCTCTCATTACTTATTAAAATTAAAAGTTTTCCTTTCATTATCCTCTCTTACAGTACTCAAGATATCAAAGTAATGTTTTTAAGGATAATTGGATTTGTTTTCAACTCATTTGAGAATATATTTTTTACCCATATTCTTATTTTCCTTCATTTTTTAAATAATATTGTTATAATTATCCAAAGATTTATTAAAGATATTTTTAACCATGTTTTAAATTTCTCAAAATGGTTTAATATGAATCTTCCTATCATTATTTTAATGTGGTACTTTTTTATTTTTCTTATTAAATTATAAAAAGTAATGTTTTTAACTTATATGAAATGAATGAAATTTCCCTCCCTCATAATCACTCAATATTTTGAATATTCTTATACATGTTTACTACCTCCTATTCAAATAAAATATTTTTCCTAAAATTCAGTAAATTTTTAGTTTTTAAAAAAGATTTTCAAAAGTTAAAGGTCCTCAAGAATTATTTTAATGATATTTTATGGTATTTCTATTCATTATCAACAATAACCCTTTTTATTATACATAGGGATATGTTGTAATTATTCCATAATTATTCTCTACCTATATTGTTTATGATCATGTTAACTTGTTAAAGTATTTTCATTCTCCATACTAGTTATTTCCATACATATAATTTTTGAATAATCGATATTGATTAATTTGTATTATTTATTCATATAACGAATGAATTAAAATTATTAAGAAATTATTGTGGACCATAATTACATTTACCCTCAATTATTTGATAGATCACAAGAGACAAACCAGTTGGATAACCTTATTAAATGGGTTTTTCGGTGTATCCCTACCCATATTTGAATCATTCTTATAATAAGGCCTATATGTTAAGTTTCAAATGTTTAATATTATTCATTCTATAATTATGAATTTTATTACTTATTTCTATGGGATTATTTTGAATAATATCTATGGATAATGTTCAAGACGATGTGATTATTTATTTGGCATATTTTGATATACATTTAATCCCTCCATATTATTCTTCATGATAATGTTATTAATTAAATGGAAGGTATTTTTCATTATTTACCTTTAAAATTTTATTATGACTTATTTACTCATGATGGAATCTATTTTATGCAACACTTACTGAGCAACTAATCTCACCCTTATTTTTTTCCTTTTTCCTAGGATATAAAGAATAAATATTTGAATGAGTTGAAGGTTGAAAAATATTTACATTAACTATATTTTTATTTTATGTTTACAAATGTAATGTGAGATTCAAGTGTTAATTTATTTTACCAAGACTACTGGACTATTCAGAATTTTAGGATTCCATTCCTTGTATGTACTTCCAATGTAATAAAGTATCAACCGGCTCTGAGCTACTAGGGTTGTGGTATTTATAGTTGGCATTATAAAATTTTTAAAATAAAACATGGGAACTAGATTCAAAAAATATATATATTTTCGAAAATAACATTATTATTGATTTTTAGGATAAGTTTAAGTATTGGATAACACCCTAACATTTTGGAAAGTTAGATATTATGTGGTTTTTATTGCAATATATCCCTATCTGTGCACTAAAAGTGGATGAGATTTTAGAACATATTCGTCTAGGGGTAATAACCATGAAACTATTTGATTAGGTATATCTCAACCAAAATTATGTTTCATTGTGAGTATGCCATTACTATTCAACTATTTTTACAATCTCAGTGGATTTCTTGGGTTAGTTCACATTTTCTTTATGAACCATTTTAATGAATTAAGTGATGTAACCTATGGAAACATATGATATTCCATAGTGATATAATATAAACCTAAATTGTCTTGGATTGATATGTACAATGTTTATCATTAGTTTAAATGAATAGATACCCCTTTCGAGGTTTTTGTGATAATATTTTTACATTATTAATGATATTTTGGGAGACATTTATTTGAATACAACCCTTTGGTTTAGTAAATGTTTTAGTGAGATGTTTATTCAAGGAATAATTATTATATATTTTTGTGGGAATAAGTTTAATGCTATTCATAACCTTTAGGTTTAATATAATCATTGGTGTTAAGTTAATAATAGTCAATTATGAATATTTGATTTTGTATAAAAAATAATTTATAAAGAAACCTGTAGTGGTTAAAAATTGATTTAAGAAGTAATGTTATATTTGAGTATGTTCATCATATTTTTGGGAATGATTTAGTTATTATATATTTTTATAAAAATTTAAAATTTTAGGATAGGTGTAAACCTGTCACATCCAGCAAGGCCAGAAGGCATAAACCCACAGCTGAAGGGTGACAATGGTACAACACCTACATCTTTCCTACTTGATGTCCAAGTTAGTATGTATTTTTTTAATTAAAATATTTGATTAATAAAGATTAATTTAATTTTTGGAGGAATATTATAGAATAAAATATTTTTGAATTCATGAGATTTTTATGTGATTAATTAATTTTTGGGATATAGTATTTTGAGTTATATATAACATTTCGGTTTAACATAAATGATTATCCAGGAAAAATTTTATTACATTTTTAGAGGTGTAAGATGAAGGGTATGATATAACCTTTGAGGTTAAAATTTTATTTAATATTTAGGTAATCAAGTTTATTTGGAATGTAGGGTTACTTATTTAAGGAATAATCTAAGTTGAACCATTGGTGATGTTGTGATAATTTTGAAATAAAATGTATTATTACTTCATATAAAAGATTAATTTTTTTTGATATTATCTTACATTATGGTGATAATTTCAGTTTTGAATAAAATTTAAATAGAGGATGAATATATTTTTATCCTTTTGTGAATTATGTGATTTATTAGAAGTTGATTTTAGTAATTCATTCTTGAAAAATTCATCTTGAATACTCATTGTTTAGAGAAAGGATGAGATTATGATGGAAATTGATTAAAGGATTAAATTATAATTTTTGTGTAAGTATATTTCTTTATTTTATTAGTATAGATGGTAAATTAATTCCTAAAATCTAGGAGAATTATATTGAAACAAAAAATATATTCTACTATGATCATTTTGATGAAATGATGTTTTTTTTTCACCAATCATATATTTATGGTTTTGTTGTCAATAAATTTATCATGTAAATGTTCTATATCAGTCATTATTGTTACTTGGGTGTTATATTTATCATCCACTTCCATATTTTTAACTATGAATAATGTTCTCCTATATAGAAACCTAGTTTTTTTTATTATTCCAGTTGACCTTCGTATTTCCCTTCACCTCTTTTTAAGAGGATGTTTTATTAACTGTTTTTACGATGTGAGTTTTCCACAAAAGAATTTTCAAATATTTAACCCTTTATTACCAATAAAAAGTTCAACAATAAAATTTATTTAAAGGGGTAATTTTTGAAACCCCGATATTTTAAAATAACACTATGTTTGATAGGGTATAAAACACCCAACACAGAACATTAAGAAAACTATGATATACTATTAATATATTATTATTTAATGTAACAATTATCTCAAAGAAATTGGATCTGCAAGTATGAATAAGGTTATCAAAATTATGAAAATATGTATAAGGGTTTTATATAATTTATTTATTTAAAAAAATAGGTACTTAATTTTCAATAAAATGATTTTATTATTCAAAAATACATTTTCTTCATAAATTAATTATATTTCCCTTTATGAGAAAATATTATAACTAATTTCCAGAACATTTAGAAATTTTATTTGGAAAATATGATATAATTTTTTAAATAAAAAAATAAAAAATAGTTTATGATGATTTTTTGATATTTTTCTAAAAAGTAATATTTTTAATGAATAGTGAAAATCAATGTTTTTTATTGAAAACTGCATTTCTATTTTAAGTAATTATATGATAAAATTATGTTTTCGACTTATTTTAATATGTAATTAACTAATATTTATTAAAAAAATCTAATTATGATCATTGTAATTATATTTATACTTGGATATAGATTCAAAACATTTTATATTTAAAGGGAATTATTCTAAAAGACAGTTTTTAATTTCATCTGATGGGCCTAATTTGAAATTAAAGTCTACCACTTATGTGAATTTAATCATAAAAAGTGGATTCCATGTAACAACCCGAGATTTTATGAGAATTATTCTTTTTAATTTCTTTGATGTCTTTTTTTGTACGCTACACCAAGATTATCTTGCGCTATATGCAACACCGTATTAGCTTGCAGTATACGCAACACTAATCTTGGATCGTGTTACACACAATTTCAAGTTTGTTTGATAGTAGTTATTCTATGAAACATTTAGTATATATATATATATATATATCCAATGTATAAATGAAATATGGTTGGATTTTGTTATATGAAACAAAAAATGAGTCTTTCACTACACACAACCCTGACTTGGCTTGCATTACATGCAATCGCAACCTTCCCCAATAGCGTGTGTTGTACGCAATACCGGGTTTCACAAAACAACGATATATGGTTATAATATTATTATTAACTAGAAATTATGAACATCAGTAAATAAATTTTGAATTTTATGACATTATAATTCATCTTAAACATTTTATAGAACATGGTATGAGAACAAAATAAATTTTTCGGGTAAAATAAGTATTTTTCAAAAAATGCAGTTTCGCCACCTTTTGATGGCGCACCCATTTTAAATATAATTTTTGAAATGTTTATAAGTTCAATCTTACAAAATAAAATTATTCTTTAGAATCAGGATATAAAATTTTACCTTGGATGAAATTTTCATACTATTCTGATAACTTTCAAATTTTAATGAACAGTAAAAACAAGCTATATTTTAATTAAAAACATATTTTTTCATCGTAACAATTTATGTGGTTAAATTATAATATTTAATGGTTTTAAAGTATAAATATAATATATTTTTACCATTTAATATAATGTATATCATTATCATTGCTTTTACATCGAATTCATAGGTAAAATCATTTGAATCTTTTGCAATGTTTTAACTCTTAAAACTCGTTTTATTAACCACGAGATTAATTTTAAATTAATTTATGTAAATTTTGTGTATTTAATTTAGAAAAATGGATTCCATATTTGTAATCAGTGGGTAAAAATTATGTTAATAGGATAATTTTTATTTTTGGAAATTATAAATATTAACTACGGTAAATTTTATTTACCATAGTAAAAGGTAAATCGGGTAATTAAGGATAAATATAATATTCTAAAATTACCCTAACACTTGTATTAATATAATTGGATGATTATATTTCGTCCTAAGGCATAGTTGGGTAGAAATTTAATCCATTGGAACTCACTTGGAGGTGATTAAGACCTTTAGTTTATTTTATTTAAAGGAAAGTGAAATATGTCTCACTCAAACATTAATAATTAAATTATTTTTAATATAAGGTTATACAGAATATAAATTCGGTTATAAATACTCATTTGAAAGCTAAAATGTTTTTCTTTATCATGGTAATTTATTTGTAATTTTTAAGAGTTATTTAATTACCTTATTAGCTTATAAATTAATGATGCAGATATAATTTATTTAGTAAACAAAATCAATAATATTGTTTTATTGAAATAGTAACACATATTAAAGGGACAAAAAACCTGATCAAAACTTATTGGTGATGTCTAGATACCCCATAAGAATCCAATGACCGAATATATGACTGTTAGGAGTCTTATAAAAGTGATTATGACACTTATATTATTTTATTTTATATGATGTCAAAGTTGTCACCTTCATAATTTAATAAATATAACATTTTAAAACATGGGTGTTTTAGAAGATAAATCCGACTAAATGTATTCTTATGAAATATATAAGATTTATATTCATCCTAGTATTTTATTTTTAATTTTAATGCAACAAATATGTATATTCAATAATTATACAAAAATGTTGTAGTAATTATTTTATTAAGAGAAATATCATATAAATGGTTTTACAAATAGTAAACTAATTATTTTATGAACTATTTATTGTGATCCACTAATTTTATAGATTAATATTACATTTTAGAAACCGATTAAATATTTTATTTTGAATATATCCTCTCTGTGGATTTTATTTAAATTCAAATAAATGAATAGTGTCAAAATTGACACTATTGTTATTTTATAAAAATAAAATATTATTAAATTGTTTAAAAATCACAAAAATATTTAAAAATAATAAATTGAAATTTATATAGTCTGAAATGTCATAAATTATCTAATTATGGATAATTAATAGAACATAATTAATTATTTTTAACAATTTAAAATTTAGAATCTTATTACCCCAAATAAACTTTAATAGATTAAATAAGGATATATCAAGTTGATAATGTTTAAAATAAATTCCCTACATGTATAAATTTTATTGTTTTTATGGGATTAAAACCATATCTCATCTAATCTTAGAATATGATTCATTTTTGGAGGTTTTTAAGTGGGGTTAGATTTATTATAAATTAATATTTTTAAAATTTCCAAAGGTCCCCTCTCCTCCCTTATAAAAAGGGAACCCCTTCCTACTTCTCTTCACACCCTTTTGAGCCTTGAAGCTCACCCAAACCCTTCCCATTTCTCTTATCCACTTCCCCAGAAACATTCTGGATGTTCTGGTCTTCTCAAAAGACCAACTCTACTTCCTTAAGAGAAGGCTTAAAAGAAGTGTGTCGAAGAAGAGGTAATCTCTTCTTCCAATTCTCTCAAGTTTCTTTCTTCTTCTGATTCTTCTTATTTAGTTGTATCATTATAAAGTAATAACATAAATATTATGTATATAATGATATGTTATTATAAATATGAAACAACCTTATTTCACCTTCTACCCATCCTACAGAAAACGAAATCACCGCGAGTGTGTACGTACAGAATACCGTCCCCACGCTGTGGGGTAATCTTTTTTCGACCACCACCTTACTTGGATGGGTATAATGGTGTAAATAAATAACTATATGTGATTTTTGTAAAGTGATATTGATTCTGAAATATTATACATACTCTTCAATACAATTCCACGATCATGGGAATGATATAATCACTCATGCGTATGTACGGACTACCGTCTCCACGACGCGATGAGATTCATTCTCCATGTTAACCATTCATTAATGATTATAAAGTATATATAATACGTAATAATGAAATATATGACATAATAATGATACTGGATTTATATATATATATATATATATATATTTATGTCATCTACTTAATTCCATTCAATTCAATAAGGAAACAAAAACAGCATTCATTCGTACGTACGACCTACCGTCTCCATGAACAGTGTATTTCATTCCATTTATCAATATATCATATATATATATATATATGTATATTCTGAATATATATTATATATAAATCATGTTTTACATTCTGTAATTAATTAAATCAGGATATAAGTAATAATATCAAGAACAACAAGTCCAAACACGTAGGATAAATAAAACGATTTTACCCAAAACGCTGCTTTAACATAGAATTTACAAAAGAACGGATAATATAAAGTCATAAGTAAACTATATATGATATCATAACAATTAATATGATTCTTTAATAAGTCAATGAAATTACTTAAATCATTATACAGGAGGTTCGGATACATACGAAGCATATTAGACATAAGGTAAGGGATAACTTTTCCAATCTCGTTTTTATCCGAGATTGTTTATTCGTAAGTATTCACTGGGTTTATATTTATCATCCATGATGTTATTTTCTAAAAATGGTTTCATGTATGTTTAAAGTCATTTTTACCCATTTTTGACTTTTACTACATGGTATGTAAGGAATCTTTCTTTTGTTTACGTTACGGGGTACTTTTTGACTTTTCCAGCAAAAGTATGAGAAGAATGTTTTTTTAACTTATACAGCATGAAAGGTTTTTTACGGTTTTATAAAGCCTTATTTTCATGAAGCTTCCTCCAAAATATTTCATGACTATTTTCAACAAAATATCTTTCTTTTAAAATTGCATGATGTTTTGTGAAAAGAAATTGATTCTGAAGGAAGAAAGGATATTTTCCTCAAGAATTCATTTCAAGTGTTTTATCAAAACCTTTTTTCCATATAAGATGACATTATTTCATATGAGTATGTTTCAAGTATAATGTCTCTATGATTTACATGGTTTCACTTTTCTTATGATTAAAGGATATACATTTGTTTTATATGGATTATGTTATGATGGAATGATGTTTATGAAACCCATTTTTATTATTTGGGTTATGATGAATGATTTCTGTTTATGTTGTGGCACAAGTAAGAATTATTTCATTATGAGATTATTGGGACCTATATCTCCCTCCAATTCATTGGGTAATGATTTATATTTCATGAGATAGACATGGCTGGAATGGTAAGTTAATCTGGTTCAGTGTTACAGGAATGAAACGAGGAGTGAACTCGATTCAGAAAGGGACTTTTTCCACTAAGATGGTCTTGGCAGCAATTCCTTGGCTACTATGGAAATAATATCATGGGTTTAATGTTTTTCCACAATTAAATGTTTTATTTCCAAGCAATTTTATCATGATTGATGTTCTATTATGATCCATGCCTTACGTACTTCCATGTTTTATGTCATTGCTCAATATTTTGATGTTTAAACAATATGTCCATGTTTTTATATTCAAATATATATGGTTTGTTATATTTTCTCCATGATTACCCTCATAGAGCATTTGAGCTCACCCTTTATATGTTTTATTTTCCCCAGGATTTATAGAAAGGTTTTAGGTAAGAAAAAAAGGGGAAGATCTTTATGGGAGATATTGAAGATCTTTTAACAAGATTAGAAGATTACGTTCCGAGTTTCCAAAGACACTAAAATATTATGGTCCTTGAGTTTTGGTTTTTGTTATGTATTAAGTATTCCGCAAAAGTAATGTAATGTCTATGTATGTCAAGAATTGGGTCTCTACAGTTGGTATCAGAGGAAATGTTTAGTAAACCTTTGGAATCTAGGATGCGAGAACTTTAGTGAGATCCTTAGAGATATTTCTAAGGTATGTCTAAGGATGACCCTAAGGTTAAGTACAAGTATAGGGTATAGTCCTAGAATTATGGTAATGTTCTTATAATTTAACCTAAGATGTTAGATATTGATGCTAATCCCCCTTGATTATGATTTTGGACTCTCACACTATTCTTTTTGGGTTTTAAAAAATGGCTGGGAATAGGAAGATTCACGATAATGAAGGATATGATGGAAAATGGAATGATATTATTCAGGAGAAACCAAATGAAATTGGATATGGAGGTCCACATATCGTTATTATGTCTAATCATCAATCTCATAATATGATCATTAATCTCAACTTTGGTAAGTTTCCTGACTCAGCTAATAAGAGAAAGATGGAGTTTCATGAGGATCATAGAGGAAGGAAAGTTTAATTTCTATCATGTAAATCATGTGGGAAGAGGCATCAAGGAGAATATTTCAAAGTAACTGGAAGATGCTTTGGGTGTGGAAAATAAGGACACAAATCTAGTAAGTGCAAAAGAAAAGGTTCAGTTAACACCATAGATAAGGATAATGGTATTGCTAAGACATCAAAAATGATTAGATGTTTTAAATGTTGAATGTATGGGCATTATTCAAACCAATTACCTAAGGTAAAATCTCATGAAGAGAATCAGTATGGTCATATGGGTAGTATTTATGTGGATGATGATGAGGAGACTACAAATGATATATGAGATGAAAGAAGTGTTGAAGCTTGGTCAATGGTTTAAGAAGGTAGTGGAATGATTGTATGTTTATCAAGAGTTATGTTGTATAAATAATTTAATGGTACTACGAAATAAAGAAACATCTAGGGATTGTTACACTATTGTTTTTCCTAAAGTATTTGAAAGTATATGTTGAATGTTACTGGTAACCATGAAAGGATATTTAGATATTTTTGGAAAGAAGATGATATGCACATAATGAATGGATAAGGAGGAAATAATATGTTTGACAGTATTCATGATCTCATGATTATTATAAGGACTAAGTGATATCATGGTTTGAGTATACAAAATTTTGGGATTTTTGTATGTGGAAAGAGTTAAATTTTTATAGCACTGATGTTTTCACTAGGGTTCAATGGGTATTCATTTTTCAAGAGAATACATGATTAAGGCCTTCAAATGTTTGGAATGTGACCAACAAGACATATCTTATGATATATGGGGATCAACGATGGTATTAACATTCTTGTTATATGAACTCTCTGGTAATCATTTTTACTATAATATGAGGTTGGACAGCAGTATTTTGGATAAGCCTAAATATTGGAATGGATTATGTTGGAAATAAGTTAGTATTGTTTAAGGCTAGAACTTTTTCGATATTATTGATAGAAAGTTATAATAATGAATTTTTAGAAAAAAGGAAAACCTGCAGGACGGGCAACAACCCGTCACGTCGGACAAGGCTGTGGGAATCGAACCCACAACCGAAGTGCTACATGCCTTTATTTCCTACCACTGGCCTACAGGAAGTCCCTGGTTAGTATAAACTAGTTTTATTTTATTATGAAAGATGATTGATGAAGTATAAGTCCATTTTGGAACCATATCTTACTAATCTCACCATATATGGACTTACGTACATAACTTTTTCCAACTTATGTTTGAGACATATGGAATGACCTATCATTATATCACATGATCTGCTAAAACTTCACAAAAGACCAATTCAACTTCATTTCTTAAAGAGATGAAGTGGAAATTGTTCAAGGCACGAACAATGGTGAGATTTTACCAAAATAAAGTAAGTATTTCTTCTAATTCAAATTCTTCCACTTTAGGGAAATGATCTTGAAAACCAAAAATGTTGTCCTAATGCCCTTATATCTGATGAATCAGATGATACCCTAGATCATCACACATTTATAGCTTTGTGATTGTTGGATTTTTCATAGCCATGTTCTCTACCACTCTCCATCAGAACATGATGGTTATATATCTCTTCCATATCCATATTTTCACATATGTTCTCATATGTGGAAACCCAGTGATTAGTTAAATTGGGTAACCGTTATGTTTCATACTTTAGTTTTTAATGTCAAGTTTTGGTATTCCTTTTTACGATGTGGGTTTCTATTAAAGAAACATTCAAGTAGAAAACCATATATAACCCCGACGAATTTTGAGGGTGAAATTAATTTTAAGGGGGGTAGAATGTAGCAACCTGAGATTTTATGAGAATTATTATTTTTAATTTCATTGATGTATTTTTTTGTACGCTACACCTCGATTATCTTGTGCTATACGCAACACCGTATTAGCTTGCAGTATACGCAACACTAATCTTGGATCGTGTTACACACAATTTCAAGTTTGTTTGATAGTAGTTATTCTACGCAACATTGAGTATATATATATATATCCAATGTATAAATGAGATATGGTTGGATTTTGTTATATGCAAAAAAAGGAGTCTTGCACTACATGTAACCCTGACTTGGCTTGCATTACACGCAATCACAACCTTCCTCAATAGCGTGTGTGGTACACAATACCGGATTTCACTAAACAATGATATATGGTTACAATATTATTATAAACTAGCCGTTATTAATATTAGTAAATACATTTTGAATTTTATGATATTATAATTCATCTTACACATTTTATAGAACATGGTATGAGAACAAAATAAATTTTTCGGGTAAAATAAGTATTTTTTAAAAAATGCAGTTTGCCTCCTTTTGATGGTGCACCAATTTTAAATATAATTTTTGACATGTTTATAAGTTCAATTTTACATAATAAAATTATTCATTAGAATAAGAATATAAAATTTTACCTCGGATAAAATTTTCATATTATTCTGATAACTTTCATATTTTAATTAATAGTAAAAACACGCTATATTTTATTTAAAAACAACTTTTTTCATCGTAATAATTTATGTGGTTAAATTATAATATTTAATGGTTTTAAAGTATAAATAGAATATAATTTTACCATTTAATATAATTTATGTCATTAACATTGATTTTACATTGAATTCATAAGTAAAATCATTTGAATCTTTTGCAATGTTTTAACTTTTAAAACTCTTTTTCTTAACAACAGGATTTATTTTAAATTAATTTCTGCAACTTTTATGTATTGAATTTAGAAAAATGGATTCCATATTTGGGATAAGTGGGTCCAAATTATGTTAATAGACTACTTTTTATTATTGGGCAATATAAATAGTAACTACGGTAAATTTTATTTATCATAGTAAAAGGTAAATCAGGTAATTAATGGTAAATATAATTTTATAAAATTTCCCTAACACTTGTCTTAATATAATTGGATGATTATATTTCTTCCTAAGGAATATTTGGGTCGAAATGAAATCCATTGGAACCCACTTGGAGGTGATTAAGACCTTTAGTTAATTTTATTTAAAGAAAAGTGAAATATGTGTCACTCAAACTTTAATAATTAAAGTATTTTTAATATAAAGTTATAAAGAATATAAATTAGATTATAAATAATCATTTGAAAGCTAGAATTTTTTTATTTATCATGGTAATTTATTTTTAATTTTGAAGATTTATTTTATTACCTTATTATCTTATACATTGATGATGCAGAAATTATTTATTTAGTAAAAAAAATCAATAATATTGTTTTATTGAAATATTAATACATATTAAAGGGCCCACAAACCTGATAAAAACTTATTGGTGATGTATATATACACAATAAGCATCCAATGACAGAATATATGACCTTTTGAGTCTTACAAAAGTGATTATGACACTTATATTATTTTATTTTATATGATGTCAAAGTTGTCAACTTCATAATTTAATAAATATAGCATTTTAAAAATTGGGTTTTTTAGAAGATAAATCCAACTAAATGTATTCTTATGAAATATTTTAGATTTATATTCATCCTAGTATTTTATTTTTAATTTTTATGCGACAAATAAGTATATTTAATAACTACACAAAAATTTTGTAGTAATTATTTTATTAAGAGAAATATCAAATAAATGGTTTTACAAATAGTAAAATAAATATTTTATGAACTATTTAATGTGCTCCACTACTTTTATAGATTACTATGACATGTTAGAAACCTATTAAATATTTTAGTTCGAATATATCCTCTGTGTGGATTTTATTTAAATTCAAATAAATGAATAGTGTCTAAATTGATACTATTGTTATTTTATAAAAATAACATATTATTAAAAATTTTAAAAATCACAAAAATATTTAGAAATTATAAATTGAGATTTATATATTCTAAAATTTCATAAATTATCTAATTATGGATAATTCAAAGCACATAAGTAATTATTTATAACAATTTAAAATTTAGAATCTTATTACCAGAAATAAAATTTAATAGATTAAATAAGGATAAATCAAGTTGATAATGTTTAAAATAAATTCCCTACATGTCTAAATTTTATTGGTTGATGAGATAAAAACCCTATATCATCTAATATTTGAATATGAGTCATTTTTGGAGGTTTTTAAGTGGGGTTAGATTTTTTATAAATTAATATTTTTAAGATTTCCAAAGGTGCCCCTCTCCTCCCTTATAAAAAGGGAACCCCTTCCCACTTCTCTTCAAACCCTTTTGAGCCTTGAAGCTCTCCTAAACCCTTTCCATTTCTATTATCCACTTCCATATCAAAATTATGGATGTTATGGTATTCTCAAAAGACCAACTCTACTTCCTTAAGAGAAGGCTCAAATGAGGTGTGTCGAAGGAGAGGTAATCTCTTCTTCCGATTCTCTCATGTTTCTTTCTTCTTCCACTACTTCTTCTTTATTTGTATCATTATAAAGTAATAAAATCAGTATTACTTATATACTTATATTTTATTATAAATATTAAACAAACGTATTTCTCTTTCTATCCATCCTACGGAAAACGAAATCACCGCGCATGCGTACATACGGAATACCGTCTCTACGCTGTGGTGTAATCTGTTTTCGACCACCACCTTACATGGATGGGTATAATGGTGTAAATAAATAACTATATATGATTAAATTAAAGTGATATTGATTCTAAAATATTATACATATGCTTAAATACAATTCCACGATCATGGGAATGATATCATCACTCGTGTGTACGTACAGACTACCGTCTCCACGACGCGATGAGATTAATTCTCCATGTTAAGTATTCATGAATGATTATAAAGTATATATAATAAGTAATCATGAAATATATGAAATAATAATGGTACTATATTTATGTATATATATATGTATGTCATCTACTTAATTCCATTCAATTCAATAAGGAAATGAAAACAGCGTTCATGCGTACGCACGGTCTACCATCTCCATGAACGGTGTATTTCATTCCATTTATCGATCTATCATATATATATATATATATATATATATATATATTATGAATATATATTATATATAAATAATGTTTTACATTCTGGAATTATGTAAATCAGGATATAAGTAATAATATCAAGAACAACAAGTCCAAACACGTACGATAAATAAAACGATTTTACCCAAAACGCTGCTTTAACATGGAATTTACAAAAGAACTGGTAATATAAAGTCATAAGTAAACTATATATGATATCATAACAATGAATATGATTCTGTAATAAGTCAATGACATTATTTAAATCATTATACATGAGGTTCGGATACATACGAATCATATCAGATATAAGGTAATTGATAACTTTTCCAATCTCGTTTTTATCCGAGATTGTTTATTTGTAAGTATTCACTGGGGTTATATTTATCATCCATGATACTATTTTCTAAATATGGTTTCATGTATGTTTAAAGTCTTTTTTACCCATTTTTTACTTTTACTACATGGTGTGTAAGGAATCTTTCTTTTGTTTACGATACGAGGTACTTTTTGACTTTTTCGGCAAAAGTACAAGAAGAATATTTTTTTAACTTATACGACATGAAAAGATTTTTACTGTTTTATAAAGCCTTATTTTAAGAATCTTCCTCCAAAATATTTCATGACTATTTTCAACAAAATCTCTTTCTTTTAATATTTCATGATGTTTTGTGAAAAGAAATTGATTTTGAAGGAAGAAATGATATTTCTATCAAGAATTCATTTCAAGTGTTTTATCAAAACCATTTTTCCATCTAAGATGACATTATTTAATATGTGTATGTTTTAAGTGTAATGTCTCTATGATTTTCATGGTTTCACTTTTCTTATGATGATTATGAAACCCATTTTTATTCTTTGGGTTATGATGAATGATTTATGTTTATATTGTGGCACAAGTAAGAATGATTTTATTATGAGATGGGTGGGACCTATATCTACCTCTAATGCATTGGGTAATGATTTATATCTGATGATATAGACATGGATGGAACGGTAAGTTAATCCGGTTCAGTGTTACATGACTGAAATGAGGAGTGAAATCGATTCAAAAAGGGACTTTGTCCACTAAGATGGTCTTGGAAGCAATGGCTTGGCTACTATGGAAATAATTTTACGTGCTTAATGTTTTTCCACAATTACTAGTTTTATTTACAAGCTATTTTATCATTATTTTTGTTCTATTAAGATCTATGCCTTACGTACTGCCATGTTTTATGTCATTGATCAAGATTTTGATGTTTAAACAATATGTTCATGTTTTTATGTTCAAAAGTATATGGTTTGTTTTATTTTCTCAATACTTACCCTTACTGAGCATTTGAGCTCACCCTTTATATGTTTTCTTTTCCCCAGGATTTAAAGAAAGGTATTAGGTAAGAAAACAAAATGGGAAGATCTTTATGGGAGGTATTGAAGATCTTTCACAATGATTAGAAGATTACGTTCCGAGTTTCCAAAGACACTAAACTGTTACGGTCCTTGTGTTTTGGTTTTTGTTATGTATTAAGTATTCTACAAAAGTAATGTAATGTCAATGTACGTCATGCATTGGGTCTCTACATTCCATATTCGGTATCAGGTGGTTAAATTTTTCTAAATAGGCCCATTATACTATTAGTCATTATGATTAGTAAATATAGTAAATAATTATCACTATGGTAATGGTAAATTGGTAATTAAGGTTACATATAACATGAAAAGGACTAAAATTTTACTCTAACCCTCAAATATATCCTATTACATGAGTTTAATTTGGCCAAATCTATCCATGGTATAGTTGTGTCGCATCTTTGATTTTAACCTTCATAATAATAAAGTAAAGGATAATAAGAAAATGTCATTTTCTTGCTTTTAATAACTACAACAATTTATGGTAGGGATAAAAATCTTTTGTTCTTTTCTAAATATTATTTTGAAAGAGAAATTATTTTTTATCATGTTCATTTATTTATAATTTTTATTAATGAAATATTTAAATTAAATTCTTATGCTATAATGATGAAATATTTATTCAATTAAATGAAAAATAAAATAAATAATTTTAAAAATGTTAAAGGCAATATAAATTGAATTAATTATTATGTCCCATGAATTTATTAGATAAATATAATATTTTAGTGATGTGGGAATGGAATATATTCTAATTATTTTTCTTTTTGTTTTCAATGTCAAATTAAGTGAATAGTCCCAAAAATGACATTAATGTTATTTTTTAAAAAATTATAATATTTTATTAATTTATTTAGAATTCCTAAAAATGATATATTAGGTCAAGTGATGTAGAAAAATGATTATGAATGGGAATGTTTATAAAGATATGTAATTATTATGTAAATTTTTATGGAGCTCCATAAAGGAATTCTAAAGCCGTGGAAATGAGAACCAATATTATGTAATTGAAAAATGGAGTCTCATAAATGAGAAATGAATCGATAGAGTTGTGTATATAATAAGTTAATGGATTTAAGGACGTGTAAGTGTTATTAAATGCTACATAATAGTGAGTTTCATTTTATAATGGTCATGAAAGAGTGATTTTGGTGCTTTTTACACATGATTTGTTTCATATACATGAGATATATGGTGTTTAGGCTCTATATAAGAGTGGAGGTTAATATTTATGTTAAAAATGGAGTAATGAATTTAATCCATATGTTTCAATTTTTAATAAAAACATATAATGATGATATTAATTTAATAATTATCCCTAAATGTGGGTAACAATAATTTTCTTAGTCAAGGTAAATTCATCCCATTAAATTTTCAAATATTTTATATGGACAATAAATTACTCATTAAAATAGTGATTCATGGGAGAGTAGAAAAAGGAATAAGAATAACTATAAATGTAAATTTTTATCATGATAAAAAATATAAAGAAGAAGTATTTTTAGAGTTTGAGATAACATTTAGAGAAATAATTGAGAGGAAGATGACAACCCAGCTAAGTTTAAAAAGTGTTAGAGGGTTGCGGCCTAAGTTCTTATGTATTATCATTCTATAGTATGTTTAGGAAAATGATTCAGAAATAAAGAATATTCTATCTATCCTACCAAAAAAATCTTCTTTGATTCATAGTTCTAGAAGATAATCCGATATCCACTACTGGTTTCTTAAAGAGTCTCTTCAAATCGATGTGTTATACCAACTATAGAAGAATGTAGGTGGGATTCATGCAGAACTGGTTGATACCAATTTAAATATTTTTTTTGGGTTTATAATGTGACATCCTTGAAATTTCGAGGCATATTAATTTTATATTTCATCATATCTTGGTTGTGTTGTTCTTTTTTTGAGGAATGTTGGTGGATTTTGGAAGTCAGGAATCAAAAGAAAAAGAGATTGGGGCACAAAACAACATATTAGAGTTGTTGGTGTGGAATATACTAGCTGATATAGTGACAACATCTACCTTATGGATTTGGGGAATCCTAAGATGAACTTGGGTTCCATCAACCAGCTAGTATGGATCCACTTTCCAGCCAATGGCTCATTTTGTAGCCAAGGATTTCTCTTAAAGCTACCGAACTACTGGATGGAAACCAATGGTCTTCTTGTGATTCCTAAAAGGCTTGACCATTGAGGTAACTCTTATAAATTCTTTTCAACATACATCTTCAATATAACACTTTCTATATTAATCCCTCATTCAACTAGAGTGACCATATGAGCTCTCTTTAAATCGAAATGGCTATCTCATTCCCTTCTGTTTAGCGTCTCAATATTGGATTGATCTGTTGAATCTCCAATGATATGTTTCATCCATTATAGATTAAATACTCTATTTTTATTAAGATAATTCAAATATCTAAGACATGTTTTCTAAATAAATGGATCTCATAATGATTTAATGAATGAATTCTTAGTTTATTGATGTATATACATTAGATAAAAATAATTTACATCCCTCCCTTGAGCAGATCAGGATCCAACATTAGAAAAGGATCTCATTGGTAATAATTGCTATAAATATGTGGTTTGGTAAAAACACTTAAAAATTTTGGTATAAACACATGTAGTAATAATTTATTACCAAATAGGGAATTTGTTTAAATATATTTGATATATATTTCATGTGTGTGTGCATGCATAGCTGTGAGAACCATTGTGTGATATAGTATGTTTGTGACTATAATATTAAATGTATGTGTGGCATGTTAGGCCTATGGTTTGTGTGTCTTAATTATTCCATTTTGTTATATTCCCTATTTTGGGTGAATTCTTGGAATTTGGATATTTTTATCTGGTATCAAGTGACACATGGGATCAACATGGATGTTTTAGCCCACAGAGGGGGAGCATGTGCTAGTGTGACATTCGAAAATGATGATGATGGGACATAGAGATAGAGGAAGGTTATGATGAAATTATTGCCTGAACTAAGAATGATTATGGGAAGAAACAACCTTGTGTACTAACCCAAGATAAAGTATGGGGTATGATGAATTATTTTCCTAAATTAGTATATGTAGGGGAACAATGACCTTGTGTCATGACCAATGGTTGATCTAGGGGTGTGACAACCTTATGGAATGAATTAGGTATTTATTAGAAATAGTAACTAATTTTATACATTTATTGGCCTTGTGGATGATTTTATATGTGATAAAATATGATCCATTTGTTCTAAAACATATCCAAAAATGGTACAATCGAGGCACATGGAAACCTTGTTAGTGTATGATCACTCGACATATGATTGGTTTCTTATTTTTTTTGATTTACCTTACATCATGAAGTACCCATTTATATACATGAACAATTCATGTTAAGGGTATATTGGTGGTGTCTTAGCAGATTTATACTCACACATTTCATGGGCATCTCGATGCGTGTTCAAATTTCATGGTTAAGGATCTAGCTAAGGGCAAGGGCCTTGAATCAGGGATCTAAGCAGGTGGACCTTGGATAATAGAGATAATATGAGGATTTAATATGGATTATTTCTATAAAATTTTTGTTTAAATTATTGGGTTTTCAAAAATTGGTTTACCTACCAGATTGGGAACATTTTGGTTTTTATATATGGCCTATAATACATTTATTACAACATGATGATACACTTTTTTTGTGCTGTTCTGGTCTGTTTATTTATACTTAATATAATTTTAGTGTATGGATATTGTTATCAAGGGTTAAATCTCCCCATAACACCATTCATACCCTCACCACAAGTCAACAAACTCTTGCACATGAGGTGGCACTCATGAGGTCATGTAACACTCAAACTCAGATTGGGTGATTCGAGTTGGGGGAGAATTAAGGTACTACTTGGGACGATCTTATCGATGAATAAGAGAATACCAATATCGATCAAGGAGTTATAGAAGAATTTGAAAAACTGGTTTTGTTTTCTTGTGAACATATCCAAGATGACATTATTTCAGTGGATACATGTAGACTAAACTCTTCAGATTCTGGACAACATATTTCAGTGCTTTCGAACCCATCCAATGGGAGTGAAATCAGTAGAACCATGTAAAATAAAGATGAACCATCCACATATATATAGAATGATGTGCTTCTCACAACCTCCATGGGTACTAGTCAGAAAAATTAACTCTGTGTATCTACTGGTACCATATCATCCCATGGGGAGGGTTGCCCTGAGGTCTTGATAAAAAAGACTAAATTTGGGCTACCCTATGAGGATTATTCATGTCTGGGGTCCTTGAATGATGATTCAGGTATGACTTCAAAATATAAAGTTTAATTTAGCCAATGATATCTCAGTGACAGTGGTAACTCATCTTGCACATTCTATGAACACTGTCACTCATGCTGAAAATCTCTCAATGACTTCAAGGGACAACCAAATGCCCACCCATTTGAATGCTAAAACACCTAAAACAATTCATATTGTTGATACTAAAAGTACTAATAACAAATATTTTGTTTACCCTATGAGAAAATAGGGAAAGAAACCCAATACAACGTCTTCTCAAAATTTCAGAAGATCAAATTGGAAGAAGGGCTCGGGTGGTTCAAAAAGGGGGTTCTAACCCCAAATTATGGTTCTAACGAATCTTTTGGTTTTGAATTATCAGGATATTTCAAACATTTACACCTTTATTATTCTTAAAATATTTCTTATAAATCACTGCCCTAAAAGTTTTTCTATTGCTGAACCAAAAATAAAATTTTCTTTGAAATTTATGCATCTTTGTTCTTATGGTTATAATTTTTTAGGTGCATGCAAAGATGGTATTGATATTGAATCTCTCTAGATTTTTTTTCATTCATATTTCGTAGAATGTAATAGTCTTCAAAATTTCTGAGAAAATGTTTACTTGTGATTTTCCCTTGATGGATTACATATTTTTCTCACCATGATTTATGATAAGAATATATACCAAGATCAAAGACCTATTTGGAATGAACTTTTTGATTTATCTAACAACATTCATGACCCCTGGTTTGTGATTAGTGAATTTAATACGATTCTTACCTCCAATGAGAAAATTGTCCCTTCCAACTCTTCTATCTCCTCTAGAGAAATTAAAACTTCTATTGAAGATAGTAATATTGTTGAAATTAACCTCATTGGTTTCAAGTTCACATGGTATATAAGACACCAAAATAGGGTAGTTTATGGAAAACTGGATAGTTCTTTCATGAATATCTCTGCCCTAGAAAATTGGGACACCATCTCTAGTATTACCTTACCTAATATTAACTCAGATAATTATCCCATTATTTTCAGTATTTTCCCCAAAAGGCTTTAACCTATTCTTCCTTTCAGTTTTAATGACACTTGGTCCACTGATCCCGTATGTTCCAACATCATTATTTTCTTTTGGAATCCATGAATCATAAAAATGATGCTTTTTCCAATATCACCAAGTTAAAACACCTCAATTAGTGTCTTAAAGGTTGGTGTAGTTCTAAATCCAAACAAATTTAAAAGGGCATCTCTACCCTGGATAATGAGCTTATCCAAATTCAAAACACCACTACTAAATCTGATTTCTCCTTATATCCTCAACTTGAAATCGTCACCTCTATGAAACTTAACCATCTTCTCATCCTTAATGACCACATGTGTAAAAAAATCTTTAAAACTAAATGGATTTTGTATGGTGATAGAAACAATAAGTTCTATAACTCTCTTTAAGGAATCAGAATAGTTTTTAGACCTCTTTCCTTCCTTATAGATGAAGATACCCTCATTGATTCTAAGGATTCCATTGATAATCATGTTTTCTCTTACATTGATAATATTTTAAATGGTCTGAATGTCAACAAGGACCTCATTCATGATTTAATTATAGCTATGGTGAATGAGGAAGACAATTCATATCTTTTAATCACCCCTCTTGATCATGAAATCAAAGACACAATTTTTAACCTTAATCTTGATAGTTCCCCAGGTCCTGATGGTTTCAATAATGGGGTTTTCCAACATTACTGGGAGGTTATTTACATAGATGTTTGCAACATTTTAAATCGTTTTTTTCTAACGGTGTTCTCCCCCATGTCCTAAATGCCCAATATCTTACTTTAATTCCTAAAGTGGAAAATTCCAATGAGATTCATCTCTTCTGGCCTATTTCTCTTAACTCCCTTTTCAAAATTGTTACTAAACTTCTTAGTAATAGACTGTATTCTATATTCAATAAATTTTTTTATTGGAATCAATTTAGTTTTATGAAGGGTAGTTCGAGACAAAATTTAGTTTTTATTGCCTAGAAATGCACCAACATATTAAACAAATCCACAAGAGGAGGTAATATTGAAATTAAACTTGATATTAGGAAATCCTATGATACCATTGATTGGAGCTTCATTTTCATAGTTATTCAATGATTTTGTTTTAAGGATACTTTCATCAGTAGGATAAACTCCCTTTTTAAATTGGCCTCCATCTCTATTCTTATAAATGGTTCCCCTAAGGTTTATTTTAAATGTACCAAGGGAGTTATACAAGGTTATCCATTATCTACCATTATTTTTGCAATTGCCGAAGATTAATTAAGAAAATTGATCACTCACATTGTTGATCTAAATAAGATTAAACATATTGAGGATGCCAGAAATTTAAATGTGATAAACGAAATATTCAAAATCGAAAAAATGCTCTATCTCATTATGAATAAATCTCGGATCAATATATAAGCTAGAAAAAATCCTTTTTTCATTTTAATTTTATTATTCTAATAGAAAAATTAATATCATCAACAATTTTGGTATCAAGGAAGGATCCTTCCCTTTCACTTATCTTGGTGTAACCATTTTTCGGGGAATGCCTAAATATATTTACTTTTCCACCATTGTTGACCAAGTCATCAATCGACTATCCTTCGGGAAGGGTAATTCCCTCTCTATGGATGGCCAGATCTACCTTATGAATTATAAAATTTTCTAAAAAATGGTCTAATCATATATGATCTACAAATGGCATGTTGTTCTCCTTAATAAAATTATTGTTAACATCAAAAATTATGTTTGGACTGGAATCACTCTAGAAAGAAAGATTGTGACCATTACCTGGGCTATTTTTTGTAAACCTATAGATAAGGGTGGTCTTGGCATAAAAAATATCAAACACTTTAATGATGATCTTCAAGAAATAATCACTTGGAGGTTGATTCACAATAACTCTGATTCTATATATTTTTTCAAAAAAAGAGTCCTTACTATGTTAAATAAACGAAATTTGAACTACATTAACACTTCCATATGGAAATACTTTAGGTAATATTTTTCCAACATCATGAATAATTCTGGATGGATAGTTAGTACTAATTAATCCATGAAATTTTGGACTGACAACTAGACTGGTGCTCCTTTAATCACTATGTTTCCTCATAATTATCTTCCCGATAACAAAAACTACACTATAAAGTATTTTATTCATTCTCATAACTTCAATCTTCCTAATAACACCATTCATTTTATAGATAATTATTCATACTCCAATTATGATGATTTCCTTAATTGGGAACCCTCTCATAATGGTATCCTTGATTCCAAAAGTTTTTACAATCACAAATTATCAAATTCTGATTTTACCTTTTGTTGGTTGAAATCGTTTGAAAAATCATGGTTTAAACCCTCAATAACTACTCTTGTTTGGCGTATTGATCACAATAGAGTCCCCAATAAGGTATGTCTTCAGTATTTTGTGATTTAACTTTGCTCTAAGTGTCATTTTTGTAACCAATATAGAGAAGATACTAACGATCTATTTCTGTCTTATGTTATAACGTCATCCCTTTGGAACTATATTATTGACATTTTTTTTTGAATATTGTTACTCCTTAATTCAATTAGTTCCCAATTAAAACATTTTTCAGAGCATGAAACCTATGAAAAAATCAGTAATATATTCTTAACTATTGATTTTGAGTTCCTCCATGTGATCTAGTATGATATAAATTCTATTATCCACAACAATTTCTCACTCAGTCTTAATTTAGGTCTGACGCAAATTCTCATTACCATTAGGGATGCTGCCTCAATTTCGAAAGCTTATTGTGAGAACACTATTGGAGACTTTGAGATCCTTTGTATTTTGTGGATTGATGGTCTCTATATACAACCGAGGCACACTTTTGGGGTGTTATGGCTATCCCCTCTCCTAGGATGGCTCAAAGTGAATCTTGATGGCACTTCTAAAGGCAACCTGGGTCCTACGGTTTGTGGTTCTATTTTCAGAGACTATCTTGGTTAGTGTCACATGTGCTTCTTTAATTGATGCGGTACTGCCTCATTTTTGGAAGAGCAAATGATGGGTGTGATCTATGCCATTTAATTTTCCAAGAAAAAGGGATAGACCAATATTTGAAATGAAAGTGATTTGACCACTATTGACCACACTTTTTGGAATGGCATGGTGCATCTTTTCTGGCCTCTTACTACCTGTTGGATGAACGGCCTTGATTCTCTTATGGAGACTAGCTAAATTTCCACTCATGCCTTTTGTGAAGCGAACATGGTTGAAGACTGTCTTGTTAACATTGGGGTCAACCAGGGGATAACTTGGTGGGATGACCTTCCAGTTGATCTTCTCCCTCTATATGATAAAGATTGTAATAAGATATCGTACATCAAAATCATATTTCTTCTTTATTTATGTTTAATAAATTGTGCCTTGGTCTTTGACTGAGGCACTACCTTCTTAAAAAAATAGAATTTTAGATGATTTATTCTAATATACACCTCATTATACTAATAAAAAAAGTAGGCCAGGACACCCCTGCAAGAGAGGATGATCTTATCATACCATTAGACATGCATGGGAATATAAATAATCATGCTCACATACCCAATCTAGTGGTTTTGGTATAGGAACCACCTTAGCATGGGGTGTTTCATATAGTTTATATTCAAGGTGGAGAATATAATAAGATGAAGTTCAATTATGCTATGGGTTTATAGCTTCAACATTACTCATCCTTCTAAGGTATTGGAAGAACTCATGATGTTGACGATTGGATCAAAAACATTAGGGAATATTTTATTTAGTGGAGATTTCAGAGGATCCATGAGTTAAGACGGATGATTTAATGCTTTAGGTACCCATAAACAGATAGCGGGGTGTCATGAATTAGGAAGGGAGACATGAGGCTCTAACTTGGGAGACCTTCAAGGATCTATTCTTTGGAGATTTTTCTAATATGTGTAGAATAAGGACTGATCTCAAGAGTTTATGGAGATTCAGTAGGGGACAATGTCAGTACCTTTCTATTCTTCTCATTTTTTGGATTTTCGTTTCTTCACTCATATTATGGATAGAAATAAGTAATTAAAGGACCAAAAGTTTGATATTGTCCATTGACCTGATTTGAGGAATTATTTTTGGAGATTTTAGTTGATGAAATATCATTGGGTACTACATAAGGCCCTAAAAATAGAGAATGGTCTAGAGTATGATAGAGTAGTAGGACATATTACTGTCCGTAGTGTGCTGTTGATTAGGACTCACATTGACATAGTGGGAACCTTTTCAAGTATTAAGAAGAGTAAGGATGAGGAGCCATGAAAAGGTGGTAGTGGAAAGTTAGAATGGAGTAGGATTTCTTTTGCAACCTTTGGGTATGGAGGATGACATAGTAGTTGGACTTATTCCAGTACTTAATGTGTTAATGATATTAGATCATAGTGAGATAGTGGGAACCTTTTCAAATATTTGGAAGAGGAAGGATTAGGATTCTTCATAAGGTTGTAGTGGGAAGAGAGAATGGAGTAGGATTTATTTGGAACCCTCTAGGTCTTTAGGAGTATAAAGTAGTGGGAATTATTCCAGTAATTATTGTGCTGATGATCTAGACTCATAGTGATAAAGTGCTTTATTTTTCAAGTATTAGGAAGAGTAAGGATGATGAGGAATGAAAAGGTGGTAGTGGGTAGTCATAATGGGGCATGATTTCTTTAACACCCTTTGGGTTTGGAGGAGGACTGAGTAGTAGGACTTCTTCCAGTCTCTATTATGCCAATAAGATATATTATTAGTAATATAGTATGTGTCCATTCAAGTATTATGTTATAGGAAGGATGAGGAGGCAAGTAAAGGTGGTAGTGGGAAGTCATAATAGAGCAGGATTTATATGGCACCATCTGGTAATGGAGGTGTCACCAAGTGATTCCATTGTATATAGTGAAGAAACTACCCCATGTTTCCAGGAAGCATAGAATAAGTTATATTAATTTGGAAAGATAAAAAACTTTAGTTTTTTTTGTTCAAGTTAATTGAAGATGATTTTTTAAGAGGTGCCGAGAATACATGGGTTTTGAGTTTATCACTCATATGGGATCTCAGTAGCAGGTTGAGATTCCATAGGTTTTAGTGAATCAGACTAGCCAAGGGTCTTAAAAATAGAGCCCTGGTACTGATTTAGGTAGATTATATGTCATGGACTATTTTATAGATGATAGTTTATAAGGACCTTATCGAGTTGGTGGTATTATTATAATTACCTCTACTCTTTCTACTTCCATGTTTGATACATGATAATCTTGTTTTTATATCTTCTCGAGGAATTTCTAGGTTATACTTTCCAGTTAAGTTTTCTTCTAATTTTATTTCTATTGATACACCATAATTAATGAAGGTAATCCATCTTCATAGATTTCCAGATTGTCCTATAGTAGTTTCTAGTTATGAAATCCTATGGTATTTTAAGATCTTAGAGATGACTAGCTTTGATGTGATTTTCAGTATGGGATGGATTACTAGTTACAAGGAACACATCGACTGGTATAGGAGATGAGTACCCTTAACCATTTTTAAGGGTTAAAATTTAGTTTCTATTATTGAGTGGTATGTTGGTACTTGCGGTGGATTAGGTAGTATATCCATCCACATTTGCTCTAGTGGGGGATCATTGCGAGGATATATTTCTATATGATTTATCAGGAATTAATCGTAATAGAGGAGTTGCATTCAAGGTCAAACTCATTCTAGGATAATAATATATATTTATTCTTCTGTATCATATGAGATCAGTTAAGTTGAAGGAACTCAAGTTAGATCTTGAGGATTTATATGTGAAGAGATTTATCAGATCAAGAAGTTATCCCTATATTTCTTTAGTTTTATTCACTAGGAATGTATATGTAAGCCTTTAAATTAATTTGAAATATAATAATCTGAATCACATCATGATGAAGAATAGTTACCCTTTGCTAAGGATCGATGATTTATTATGAGTGAGGGGATCCTAATGGTTCTCTAAGTTTGACTTGTGATCAGGATACCACCATATTTAGGTTAGATAAAAGTACATTCCTAAGATATATTTTAATAGAATGTGTTGAATATATACGGATTTTTCAAACCTTTTGGTTTGATGAATTCTCCAGTGGTGTTTTTAGAACTCATGAAATAGATCTTCTATCAATATCTTGACTAATTCATCATTGTATTTGTTCTTGATATTCTGATATACTCACAGACCCCATAGATTCTTACTATACACCGTGAGATCATAATGAGTACACTTTTATCACATCATATTTATTCTATTCTTTTGAAACATCACTTTTAGATCCATGATTTTTACTTCCTTAGGTATGAAATTTTATAGGTAAGAGTCTCAATTGACTCAAAGAAGGAAGAGAAAATGATGTCCTGGGCATGCCCTATGAACATATTATAGATCATGATTTTTCTAGGTTTGGATGGGTAATAATAATGGTTTATTTAAGAATTTTCTCATTTGGAATCACTTATGACCAGGGTTACCAAGATTGGGGTGTTTTTTGAGTTGAAAAGTAGATGTGAAGAGGCCTTCCTAGAGTTGAATATGATATTGACATCATCTCATATTTTTATCTTACATGATCATGGAATTGGATATACTCTTAACTATGATGCCTCATGTATTAGTTTGGGTACCATTTTTATTTAGAAATATTCATTAGTTTCTTATTGGTCTCATCAACTATGAATTAATGAGTAAAACTACCCCAAACATGACCTGGAGTTGGAAGAAGTGGTCAATTCCTTAATGTGATGGTACCATTATCTCTTCAGTGAGATATTTTTCATTTATATAGACCACAAGATATTAATGTTTATCTTCTATTCATGGGACTTGGATTTATGATAGAGGTGTTAGGTTGAGTATCTATATATATTTTTTATTTTAAGATGGATTATGCTCCTAGAAAAGGTAATGTGGTTATAGATTCTCTTAGTAGAAAGATCAAGGATCTTAGAGAGTGGCCTTTATTAGAATAATAATGATTAATGATTTTTTGGATGGATGGTTAGTGGGTTTGGTTGAGGATCAAAGGGGGATGAAATATTCCCCTTATTTATCATGTCTCCCTTGGTAGATTGGGTTAAATCCAACCATGTTTTAGATTCCAAGTACTTACTAATATAGGAATGGTGGGTAGGGAATGACCTAGTACCACAATGGTCTTTAGATGGAGATCATGTGATCTAAATTCATGGGATAATTGTGGTTTCTACTTCCATAAGGGAAGTATTAAGGAAAAAATATCATACTTTATAGTGGTTGGTGTACCCAAGATCAATGAATATATATTGTGATATTAGAAAAAAATTATATAATCCCAGTATGAAGAGATACATCATTAATTTTCTATCTCATTATTTTAACATCCAAGGGAATAAGTATAATCATCATCTACTAGGTGGTTTGCTTCAACGTTTTATAGTTCTTGTGTTTAAGTGGGATGAGGAAATGAGATATTTTTTAGGTGGTTTCCCTGGACCCCAATAGGTTATGATTATATGTGGGTAATGGTTTATTGGTTGAAAAAGGTGGACCACATATTTCCTATTTTATAGACTCATTCAGTTGATGTGTTAGACAAGATCTATATCTGAGAGATTTTACCGATACAAGGATTTCTTATGAGCATAATATCTTATTGATATTCTCACTTCACATCATGGTTTTAGAAAGGATTGAAGAAGGTGGTAGAGAATCAATTAAAATTTATTACAAAATATATTTTTTAAACTAATCGGTAGTTAGAGAGGATGATCCATATTCTGAAGTATATAGTTTAGGAATGCATCATATATTTCGGTGGTGCATGATATGGTCATATGGCCATGGATGAGTTTGTGTACAATAACAGTTAACAACCTTCAATTCACATGGAATTGTTTGAGGCTTTCTATGGTTAAATGTGTTGTTCAACACTATGCTAGAATGAGGTAGGTGAGTCTACTATTATCAGGATGAGTATGGTGTTGGAGGTCTCTAACCAGGTGTAGTTGACTTAGAAGTATTTAGTGATTTATCAAAGTAGAAATTGATCATTTGTTTATTGGAGATGATGAACTTGGATTTTTCTATGGGTTTTTAGGTTTTCGTGTTATAGTCACATCAGTTAGGGCATCAACACTTAAGAGAATAGTGGAATTTTGAGTTGTGGTTTTTGAGATAATTTTAGATCATTGTGTGTATCAAAATAATTTCCTACTAATTGGACATCCCTTATCGGTATTAAGGTATGAAAAACATATTCCTCTATCTCAGATTTGGAGGGATTAGTCCAATATTGTGCATGTGATTTTGAGGTAGAATCATTCGCATCATTTATAGAGGGATCAATAAAAATTATATACCAAAGAGATAAAGTGTTGAGGGAGAAGATGATACCGCTTTTTTGATTTCTTTAAAAACACAGAAGAATCCAAGAGGAGACTTGGGAGTGAGATTCAAATATTTAGGCATAATGTCCCAAGTTGTTTGAGAAAGACCATTAGATACACTTCTCGATGATGAGAATTAATTAGTGGGTGAGATTTTTAATATCTTCCAAATTTAAAGGTTTTATTATCTTTTTTTATATAATATATTGGTTGTGTTGTCCATGTTTTGATGAATGTTGGAGGATTTTCGAAGCCAAGAATCGGGAGTGAAGGAACTAAGGGAACCAACAAGAATCTTGGAGTAGCTGATGTGCCACTGAATAACCAATATAGTGCCCCGGGATAAATGGTGCAGGTGGTAAAAGTCCAGGATGAACCTCGGTTCCACCGTATGGTTGGTATAGATCCACTGTCTAGTCTATGGCTAAGTCATTATTCCAATTTTATTTTTGGATCTATAGGCCTCTCAAGTAAAAACCACCAGCAAGCTGATGAGGCCCATTGGGCCACTGGTGGTATCCATATGGCCCGATCATTAAGGGAACTCTCATAATTTCACTCTAACACTTATTTTTTGGATACCCATCCCACCAGGTTTGATGAGAACAACCATAGTATATCTCTTTACATACAATTGGATCTCTCCTTCTCCTCTATTTTTCATTTCAAGCCTAGATCAATGCATTAGACCCCAAATGGTATGTTTCATCCAATATATCTAGAATCCTCTATTTTTCATGAGGTGAATAAAAAAACTAATTCATATTGGGTAGATGTGTAGATCCCATTATAATCTAATAGATAATTCATTGTTTATTGATGGATAGATATCTGATACAAGGAATTTATAACCTTCCCTTGAGCTGATCTAGATCTAATATTGGTGGTAGATCACATTGGGAATCATTGGCATGTTAATGTGTTTCGATAATGGATATTGGAAATTAACATCATCTCACTTGAGGTAGGAATTAATTACCATATAAGTCCTTTATATAAATTTGTTTGACATGATCAACATGTTTGTCCATGCATGTGAAACCATGAGAACCATTTTGCGATATGGTATGTTTTTGATTTTCATGTGATGTGCATGTGTGGCAAATGAAAACTATGATTTATTTCTTATGATTTCTAAATTATGAATTATACCTAGTTATTTTTGAATTATCGGCATGTGTAGGATTTTCTGAGGAATCATGTGTTGGGTGGGATCATCATGGCTTGGTTAACCCATAGATGGGGAGCATGTGATAGTGTGACATACAATGATGATGATGGTGTACCCTGGAGATAGAGAAGAGGTACGAAGAACTTTTGGCTTGAAATGAGATAGAGGATGAGGAATAATAAAATTCTGGAATGAAAAAAGATAGATTGTGGGGAACAAAGACCTTATGGATGAACATAGTGGAATAAGGGTAATAATGAACCTGTGGCCTGAATCAATGTTGAGATATGTGTGAGGTAACCTTATGGTCTGAACTGAGGCTTGATTAGATATGGAACTTGATCTGATACATGTATTAGACTTACACATAATTTGATATGTAATGAATTAGTGGAAATTCGTTATGGAATATAGGTGAAGTAGGTACGGCTAGGGATCATGGAAACAAGATTAGAAAATGATCACCCAATATATGATTGGTTTATTATTTTTTAATTTTATTTAAATCATGATATAAAAATTTATGTATATGATCAATTTATGTAGTATTCATTGGTATGGATAGAAAACTCGACGCACGTGTAGGTTTCATGGTTATAGATCTTACTAATGGAAAGGGCCTTGTGTTTGGGAGCTAAGAAGGTGGAGTTTGGATGACATGGGTGATATCTAGATATAATCTAAACTTTTTTCGTGGTGTTTAATTTTATTTTCTTGGGATATCATACATTGGTTAACATACCAAATTATGGGTCCTTTAGTTTATATTGTTTCTCTTGTATAACATTTATTACAACATGATGATATACTTTTAGTTTGTGTTGTACTATTGTTGGATTCTTATTTATACTTGTTGTAATTTTAGTATATAGATATTGTTATCGAGTGGATTTTACCCTAAAGACACCATTCATACCCTCACTGATAGTTGAAATCCTTGCATATGGGGAGGTGTACGTGAGGTCATGTCGCACTATAGCCCTGACTAGGTGATTCGGGTCAGGGCATTACCTATTCATATAAAATTTCTCTTTTTTTAATATATTGATAATAAAATACCATTAGTGTGGTAATGGGATAATAACCATATAACACCAAGTAATAGACAATAATATCAAGTCAAAGAACCTTTTAAATTTTTATGTGATTCTACTATTTGTATATTTTTTCTTGAAGTGTGATTTGAGATAGAGAGAGAGGTTTAGATATATAAAACCAGATCCATACCATAATTGGTACACACACTATTTCTAAAATGATAAAATAAGTTAAAAAATGTCTAAACCAATTCATCCATATAATGACGGATTTATATATCTAGTGGGTCTTAATTAGAATCATGGTAACCAAAATGATTTTAGTTCCACATATAATCCAAAAAATGGTGTTGAAATGGGAATAATTTAACCATGTTAGAGATGAGAATAACTATGCTGGTTGAGCATAAAATGTAAATGTATTTTTTGGAGGGAAGTAGAGTCCATGATAATTCATATTATAAACCATTGATTTAAAATATAAAATGTAAATATAAAACCATATGATATGTTTTATAACAATAGGTAAATTTTTAAATAATTCCATTTGATTATTATTCCTCATATGATCAATACCAAAGCCTAAAAACATGGGAAGTTCATTGAGATATTTGAAAAATGAGTATTTTAAGATATAACTCAATAGATGAAGAAATAAAAACTGTCCAAAAGTATTGATAAAATCATTGATTCATATAATTTTAAGGTCCTGTAATATGATTTGTATATAATAAAATACCAAGTCTTTTATGTTTAAATTGGTGAACATATTTCTATAAAGTCTAGATAGTTCGTTGGTGAGGATAATTTTTTTATTGAAAATAAAAAACATTGATGAGGGTGATGATTATATATATAAAAATAATTATGGATATATTATATTTCCTATATAATGTAATAAATGGGTTATTAATCATTTTAGGGTAGGAAATCTCCTCAATGATTGAGAAATACTAATTCTTACAAGAAGAACATCGAGAACATCAAACCACATTACTTTTTTTTCTCAAGTAGAACTAGTTATTATTAAATAAAATATTTACTAAAAGTCTGTTTTCATACTTTGAATTATGATATTGGTCAAACCAAATTCCTACAGTTTCCTTTTCAAGCCTTCTCCTCCCCTCCTCTAGAATGGACTGACCTCGACGTCGGTTGTCTCGTCTCAGCACGACATCACTGGGTGACAGATCTGTGTGGTTTGGCATTGTTTTGGGATCTGTGGCTTCATTGGAAGTTTTTCTTCAGGATCTCGTGTCGGATTAGGTACGTTCATCATCGACTTTGGTATACTCTTGGCTTTAGGATCTCATCGCGGCTTCAAGATCTTGCCTTGTCTTAGGTGAGTTCGTCGCCAGCTTTGGTGAACTCCTAGATTCGAGATCTCATCACAGATTCGATGTGTGTCGTCGGCTCTAGTATGCTCACTGTCGGCTTCGATGGATTATTTGGGTTCTTGTAGAGGCTATGGTGTGCTTGTCGTTGGTGTGCTTAGCATTGGTGAAGTTGGATCCAAGATCCTTCATCTTCGTCCTGGCTCGATGTTGGTTCTTGCGTGCTTCAGTGTGCTCGGGGATGGCGCTAGTAGCTTGGAGGGGGGAGGCCATGTGTTTTGGTTCTGATGCAAGTTATCTCCTAGTTTTTATTTGGTTAAGTTTAGATCATGGTTGTTTGGATGTGAATTTGGGTATTGGAAATTTCTTAGTTGAGTTGTTGGAAGTGAATTGGAAGCTCTGTTGGGAAACAAAAACAATCTACAAGGTTTTTCTTTAGACGAGGATAGAGATGGTCGTCTTCTCCGTGAATTTCTTTTCAGATTCTAAATATTGAGAGGGTATGGCGTAGCCAACGGTACCATGCTCGTGCATTCTTTTATGATAATGCATGATGAAAACCCATGCTTTGGTGAAGGCATGCCTTAATGTTGTGGATGCTGGGTAGAGGAACTTCTGTGTAGTCTTATTCTGGTTCGCAACCCCCTTTTTTCTTGAATTTTGATAATGTATTTAGGTCCTTGAAGTCTTGGTCACCCCCCTTTACCCTTAAAAGGGGATTATCTAAATTCAGTAAAAATTTCATCCTTTAGGCATTTCAGTAAAGAAAACATTAATTTTTTAAGGGTAACCAAAAATTGGAGGGAATAATGTTGGGTATAAATTGTATCTTATATCAAGTATTAAATTCATTATAATATTTCTTATGGTTGTTCCCAAATAAATACATGGGTTTTCGAATATAACTGAAGTTGTTGTCCTTATAAAGTAAATTAGTGGGGGATATCTATATCAAACAACCTTATGTATTCCTACTTGATAATGATATATCAAGTGTTTGAAAACTAAAAAATTATTTATATAGATTTAAATAACCCCCATGTTCCTGATATTTTACGTTATAAACATGATTAATGGGGATGAAGTTAAAAAAGAGAATGGAATACCAAAATATATTTGTTAAAAAAAATTCTAAGAATCATTTAATATTTATTACTTATGTTTAGAAAACAATTTCTTTATGTGATGAGGAGAATATATAAAATAATATTTCTTCTAAAATAAATAATAAAATTGAAATTCTTATGCTTAGAGAAATAAACAACTTCTTGTGATTATAGGTACCTTATTGTAATGATATTTTTTCTATCACAAGAGAAGTATAATCATGTGTTATTGAAGCAGTTTAGAATAAATACCTTAAAGTATGTCATCACTAAAATTAATTCTGGAACTAAAATCTAAAATTATGATGAATTAAAATATTTAAACCAAAAGGAATTTAGAATATTGATTTGAAGTCTTATTTACTTAGAAAAATTGAAACCTGAAATTGTGTTTATTATAACATTGTGTGTTTGGTTTCAAATAGACCTAAAAAAGTTACACTTATTTGAAATAAATATGATTCCAAGGACAATTAATGATACTTTTAATTTTAAAATTATTTCTGGAAAAAAAGATAATTTGATATCTATGGATACAAAATTTTAGGATTGGATTGGAACTATCGATGATAAATAATTTACATTGGGAGGTGAATTATTTTTGGGAAGTAAGTGTCTAGATTAGAATTATAAGAATAAAAATTTAGCAACATTAATAAATTTAAAATACATTTATACTATATAAACAGAATAAAAATTAAAATGGTATGAGTGATAAATTAATAAGTGGATTTGAAAGTAAAATTTAAGGCACCAATCCTTTCCATGTGTGATAATCAATGTGATGTCAATTTTTTGAATAATTCTTTCTAATAGTATAGTTTGATTAATGTTGATATTACGTACCAATTCATCAATGATAAAGGATAAAAAGTTATCTAAAACTAAAATATATTTCAATAAAAGTGAAATTAGTTAATATTTTTAAAAATACCTTCCAAGAGAGGTGTTTAAATACTTAAGATTGATGTTAGAGTTCAACCTTATCTAGTTCAATAAAGAGGTATTTATATTTTTACCCTTACTTATAATATTTTTGGATTATTTTTTCCAATGTAGGAGATGAATAATAAATAAAAATATATAATTATTAAATATAAAGGGATTTATTCAATGGGATAGTTATAATCTTAGATTAATGAATAATAAATAATATATCGTTTGAGAAATAAAAAGTACTTATTGAGGGGGATAAATATTATATAGTGTATGGTGCAACTATTTTAAATTGTTGTTAAATGGTTCAATTTTTAATTTTCATGTGAAAGGGTTTTTTAATTTTCGTAATGATACATATTGAATAACTATGAGTTTTTGATATATATTATGGAACTAGAGTGGTATTAATAGAGTTTTTACTTATGAGAAATGGATTTATAAAAAATCATCACTTATAAATCAAGTAAATACTATTTAAGGGAACATTGTAAATTTATATGAATTTATTAAATCTATTAAAATAATTATAGTATCAATAGACCTTGATTTTATCATTGACTGGGATTGAATAATGGAACAAAACCATGTTGGATTGATTCATTTATTACTATAATCTATAGATATTAAATTTGTGAAAGGCTTAAGAGAGAGTATACTACCCGTGAGGGTGAATCATTAGTTACTCAAAACACAAACTCTAAATTTATGTCATTACCAACTCTTTTTAGTGTGACTAGTTCACAATGGAGATAATTTAGTGATTAGAGATAATTTGATAAATAACATGCATGGATCAAGAGTGAATTCAAGGTTCAATTAATATTTTTATCATATGCTTAATACTTAGTGAAGAAATATTGTAATCCCACTATGGAGGTTAATATTTTATTATTAATAAGAATAAACAATGAAGTATATAGATATAATAAAACTTATATTACAAGAAATAATGATGATCACAAAAATTTGATCAAAATTGTCTTTAATTCTATTTAAGTGCCTCCAAAATTTGGATCATGTTTCCATCCTTGTTTTTCTCTTCATTCCCACCAAAAATTCTACTTGAATGAGTGGTCTATTATCTCAAATAAATTTATAATTTTCATCATTCAATTATTTATGTTGATTGACTCATATTTATAGACATTAAAAGAATGAAACAATGATCCCATTTCTAATGGTGTGATGTTCAAGTCCAAAATACCCAATGAAAATATATCAAAAGATAAAAAAATTCTTATATCACTATGGATACCATTTTATAATGATATGGTGGGTTATAGTGTCATGATTTCAATATCTCTAAAACTTGAAAACCATTAAATTCTTATTACTTAACTTTCTATAGTGTAGTCTATGTAACACGGTGTAATGGATTCCAAAACCCTAGAACCAATATGGCATGAAGAGATCTCTAATACACACTCTTAAAACATGAACTTCAAGACCATGAGATGAATTAAAACTTTATAGCATGGGATACATATTTATGTTGTGGGGTCCACCTCTTCTAATATATTAAAATTTTCACGGGTTTTATTTCATGGAACAATTGGATCCTGATAACTTTATAGAATATTTATCATGATAAAACCTCATTCTAATATAGAATGATTCTTATAATTTAGAGTAAACATCTCATTTTCCTCATCTAATTTATGAAATAACCAACATGACCATTACATGATGTCCATAAATTATATTTACTTCTTCCTTTAGGATCAAATTTTTATGACATGATCAATTCCCTTCACACCATGGTTTAGTTTTCCTCAACAAACCATTATTCCTTTTCTACTCCACTTAACTCTAATGAGACTCCAACCCATCGATGAGAATGTATTAAATAAATAAAACATGAATATATATTCAAAATAATAAATTAATTAAATAATTAAATAACCCATGTCATGCCTCTAATGTGAAGGTTATCTAAACACCACACCATAGGATAAACTGATCATTTTGAGAGTTATCTATCCACTCGGTGTAAATACCATCAATATTATGACAATGCCTTAATTAATATCTACTGATAACCACTATTTTATAATTTAATTCATTTTTGAATTATTAAAACTCTAAAACTTATCAAATAACCCAATCATCAATGGCACTTTAACCCCATTTATTTATTGTAAACATGTGAGTCATCACATGAGCACTTATCCAAACTTCATCAACCAACTCCTCTTTTCTCCCACTATAAGATAAATTATTTTATCTATATTTCCCCTGGATAATTACCTAAAAAATAATGTAGAGTCACCCCCCTTTTTGTAAAGATATAATTTTTTATTCTACATCTTTTCAACAAAAATAAAGGTAAAATGAGGAAAAATAAACAAGAGAAGTTATATGGATTTTAGGAGAGAATATACCCAAAATAATACTATTAAGTTCTAGAAGGAATTATTATTTAGAGGCTTCAAAAAAAATATATGTATTAATCATTAGTTGAAATAAATTCCAATAAATATCCACTATGATCTATTTTCTCGGTGATGAGGATGTTTTTGATGTTATTATTCTTCAAACTTAATTGTTTAACTAGATTATTTCACAAATTGATTTAAATTTTATTGTAAAACGAAATCATTAATGGGTATGAAATATGAACCCCCATGTCACAATGATATGATTTAAATAGATCCATTTTTCATGGATTGTGAAGCTACAACATATACATCGTCTATTATAAAAAATGTGATAAACTTTTTCTTCTTGGAGTTCCATACAACACATCTTCCTCCAATAATGAAAGTACCATTAAAAGTAAATTTTTTAACACCAACATATACATACAAATATACTTCATGTATGTCTATAAGACATTTATTTAATGTTATTATCATACCTAAAAATATATATATTCTCTTTGATATAGTGCAATATCCTTTTCAGTACTGCAAGATTTGAAACCATATGATTGTTTCAGAATTGTTCACATAAAGGATTGATAAATAAAATTTAAATCTAGAAATTTTTAAAGAGTATATGATACTAATAAACCTTTTTTAATTTATTTAATCCACACTACTTCTTTATTTATCAATGGAAAACATAGTCCCAAGTACTATATGAGTAGATACCTCTCTTGAATCATCTATGGAAAAATTATTCAATAATTAATGAGAATACTACTCTAGTGAGAGAAAGATAATACCAAATATGATTATTAGTTAAGAGAACAAAAAGAACTTAATTTTATTAATCATTAACATCTTGAATCATTTCCTCATTTGGGATGACAATTATAGAAATTTTCTCTTTTTTCCCACACAAATTATTATAACAACATAAAAATCACAATAAGTGAGTTTGTGTCAATTCCATTAATATAGATATTTGAATATTACTTACCATTTCTGAACTCTTTGCTTCTTAAGACACTATAGAAAATGCAATACCAGGATACAGTTTCCTTATTAAGCTCATACAAGGACTTCATTAACTGTAAAAATTGAGAATGATCACCATAAATGATAAACCCTTTTGATTGTTCAGTGTAGACCTCTTATTCAAGTTAAAAGTTCAGAAACTATGATTTAAAATCCATCTGGAAAACATTATAATTTTTTAGTACAAATAACAATAAGGATTTATATTTTTTCAAGCCCTGTGACTAGAGCAGATATATTATCAAAATTAATTCCTTCAATCTGAGAGTATCCCTTATAATAAGATATTTTTTTCATTCTACTTGGTCTTTATCGTTGTGTTTATTTAAAAAAACCAACATCATAAATATTAAATTATTTTATTTGGGATATGAAATCAATTTAAAATTATAATTTTAATTAATTTTATTTATCTCTTAATCCATATTTTGTATCCAATCCTTATGTTACAATACTTCTTGTAACACCCCAGGTAAATAAAGAATATGACATTTTGATATTTATCCATATTTTTGAATAAAATATTAATATGACTTTAAAGGGGATGCTATGCTCGATGGCGTACCCAACACGCAACAACGAGTTTCTTGGGAATCTTACGTTGTACTCTAATAATAAAATAATATTATTTTAACTAGTAGTTAACATGTAGCCGTTGTATTGGAAAGAATGGATAGAAATAACTAAAATATGATTATATATATTTTTAAATGTTTTTACATTTATCCAATAAAAGATAATGGCATAAAATACGGAAAGAATTCAATTTTAGGCGTATATGCCCTAGTTTTCACTAAAGGTTCACTTATCGCCTTTTGATGGAGAACCGTCATTAAATGTAGTTTTGTTCACTCTTATAAATCCTTTTGGACCAAATGAAACTCTTCTTAAGAATTGGGACATCAAAATATACTTTGTGTAAATTTTTGGTATCTTTCTGATAAAGTTCTTTTTTTAATGAATAGTGTAAAATGTTGTATTTTAATTCAAAACCACTTTTTAATCTAATTTATTTATATGATTAGATTATCTTTTTAATTTGTTTTAAAGTGAAATTAGAATATATTTTTACCATTAAATCCAATAGTGGTCGTTGGAATTAATTTCACTTTGAAATCAGACTTAAACTAGTGTCAATCTTTTGATACTTATTGTTTCATAAAAACACGCTATTTTCTCTAACAGCGGGAATTAATTATTAAATTATTTAGTGTGAATTATATGATTTTAATTTTGTAAAATAGTATTCATTTTTGAATTCGGAATATCAAATATAGCTTGGGGTGAAGTTTTGGGATTTTTTCTGAAAAACTTCAATTTTTTATGAATAGTGAAACCACTAAGTGGTACTTATAAAAATTGATTTTTCCGTTTAAATGAAATTTTTCCATATTTGTGTTTTGAATTTCAAAAATCCGACAGGAATGGTTGTCATTAAGAAGTAAAATGTGGTTCAATGGGATAAAAATATTTTTTTTGGTGAATAGTAACTTATTAAGTTTTTAATCGCGATTAGAGGTAAATAGTGTAGTTTGAGGTAAAAATAATGATTTAATAATATGAAATGAACTTGACACATGTCCTAACATCATTGGATGTGTCATGGCCGACCAAGACAACCCATGGGTCAACTTGGGGACCCTATGAAGCCACTTTGGGTGGAAAATGACATTAATATCTTTTTATTTAAAGTTAAAGTAAAAATGAGACAAACATGAAATGTTTTACTAAAACAATTTTTACATGGGGTTATACAAATCAGATTTTTGACTATAAATATTCATTGGAAATCCAAAAATATTTCCTACATCATAGTATTTTTTTTATAATTTTTAGACATTAAATAAATTAAATTATTTATGAAATCATGATGATGCAGTGATGACCTCATTATTTAACGATTTAAATAAAATGGAAAGATAATGTAATATCTAAGCCCTACACATGTACAGAACCTATTGGATGAGTGGATTTCGAACCCTTATCACCGTATCCTCGAAACACATAAATGTGGGACCTCTTAAATTCAAATACCATTTTAAACTAAAGTGTCTTTTCTTTACCTTCCAAGAGTGACCCTCCCCTCCTCTTATAAAAGGCCCCCACGTCTACCTCCTTACCCACACTCCCAAAGCCTTTGGCTCGGCCAAAACCTGCCCATTTTGTCTCTCCACTTCCCTATATAACTCCTTGTGGCCTCACTTTGGGCAGAAGTCTTCCCAAGGAAGCCTTTTAGATCAAACCAAAGGGAGTTACCAGATTTTAAGGTAATGTATTCACTTGAGTCCTTTTGTTTTATTTTTCCTCTCCAACCCCCTAAACTATTTTTATTAATTTCTTTTGTAACAAATCCAGTATCTTAAATATACTAGGATGTTGTTATAATAAGGATTCGATCTAAACTTACACACACCTACATATAATGGTTAATGAACATACTGTTTCTGTGGATGGTGAATTTCTGCCTCCTGAAACGATGATTGTTCAACATTCTTCTAACACCTTCAAAGGTGGACATTAAGATGACACTATATTTATATATGATATCTAATATGTTTATGTTTTACTTAAGCTTCTGTATTTTTCATTTATGGAATACCTTTATGGTTTCCATTATGGGTAAATGCGATTTCTTCATTTAAGGAAGTGCGGACTACCGCCCCCTCAAAGTGATTTGATTGGTTAATACCATATGTGGTACATATAAAGGATATATTTAATGTTATTATATATGATACCATACTGTAATTAAAATACTATTATGTATCATTATGTTTTAATTCCATTAAATATGAAATAGAAATGGAAGTAGCGTTCATGCGTACGTACGGCTTACCGTCTCCATGAACGGTGCATTTCATTTATTAACTCTAAATGTTATGTAATATTATAAATACATGTATATTCTGGATATATATGATATATATGATATCAAAATCATGAATATAATTCTGGGTATAATGAACATTTGACCACATGAACAACATGTAATTGTAAGAAGTCCACTTTCGACTTAAGAACCAAATATCGACAAAACAAACATTATTAACTTAAATGATTACATAATGTTTATAACATGGAAATAAGTGATCTAAAAGGAATAATGAACTAGAAAAAGGTTCTTAATAAAGTGTAAATTAACTCAAGTTTATTATTCAGGACGTTAAAGAACGATCAAGTCAAGTCAGACCCGAGGTAAGGGATCCTACTCCTCTCTTTCTTTTTAAGTACACTCTTTTATGTCATTTCTTCTAAGCTCATATTTCTTGTTATTGGGATGTTCTTTTATATTACTCTTAATGTAATTTTTATGTTCATATGATGAGAGACCCTATTCTCTCTCATCAATCCATTTTGGAAGTTTTGAGTGGTGCCGTTAGGCTGCCGAATTTTCGTAAGAGATCTAACCTCTCTCTTTCTTTTTAAGTACTCTCCTTTATGTCACTTATTTTAAGCTCTTCTTTGTTATGATGGGGGATGTTCTTCTATATTCCTCTTTCTGTACATTTTATTTTAATGTGATGAGATACCCTATTTCATCTCATCAATCCATTTTTGGAAGTTTTAAGTGGCGTCGTTAGGCTGCCGAGTTTTCATAAGGGATTTTTCATCTCACTTTTATTCCCATGAGATTTATGCTACATTTGCCACAATTTCCTTTGAGTGGTGTATGTACTGACCATTAGTTTTACTCATTGTGTAATATTATTTCATTTATGAGTATTTACATCAATGTTGTATTGTCCTTCATTCACAGGGCGTATGTTTCGAAAGATACCCATGTCGGTAAGGGAACCTTTCACCCTCCTCTTTTTAAAAGTCTTATTTTGTTATGTCTTTTAATTCACATAATATTATTTTGGGATATGTTCTTCTATATCCTTATTGATGTAAATTTTATGTCCAAGTGATGAGATACCCTTTTTATCTCTCATCAACTCTTTTTCTGAATTTTAAAGTGACGCTGTTAGGCTGTCTAATTATTGCAAGGGAACTTCTTAACCCAATTTCGATTCTTTGGGATAAACTTGTACACCTTGAATATGTCGTTATAGGATTATGTGTGAATGTAATATGATTATTTTACACTTAAGATCCACTTATATTTGGTGTATTCATTTTTCACACATAATTATGTAATTGATTCATCCTTAAACCAAGGATACCATCTTTGTACGGGACTTCGTCGCAATCTCCTTTCATTAAGGAATATTTTGTTTTATACACAACCTTCTTTTATACGGTGTATAAAACCCTTTGACTTTTACGTTTATCCAAAAGGAATATTTTTTATACGAAGCGTTTTAGTAGATGACAAAATGGAATGTTTTTGTCATACGTATGCGGCGACAACGACTTCTCCGCCGTCGTGACCATTATTTGAGTTTCGGCTTCCTCTACAAGACATACATTTTTTAAAAGAAAATTAAATACCATGTTTTACTTTTCTTTTATTTTGGTATTGAAAATGGTTTTCATAATGTTTTTATATCAATGTGTTGTATTGATATCTTGTGATTGAAAGGTGGAAATGTTATGTTTCCTTTATGCATGTTTTATGTGATACGATTATGTTGAGGTTCTTGGGCATTATTATGAAGACGGGTGGTTCCGTGATAAACTAAGGGTGGGTGAGCCCGATATAGCTCTCCAATGCATTGGGTAACGCGAAGGAGTGAAATGTTAAGGTTTCTCCGAAGATATTTAGGGAATATACTGTGATGGGTATTCCAAACGTAACCAAGAGGGTTACTCCCTAAGTAAGAATGTTATGAATTCCTCAAGTTACCTTTATGTCTTATGATTTCTATGATTTATTCATGGTTTGATGAGGTATGTTAAAGTGCCTATGTTTTATGGGTAAAGTATGGTTTCATTCTTATGTATATATGATCTCATGTTTCCTTTCCATAATTTTATAACCCTTACTGAGGTTTTTATGCTCATCCCAGGTTTTTGAAATGTTTTTCACAGGTAAAGGAAAAGGTACATTATGTGATGATAGTGTCAAGGATGTGTCATGAAATAATCCGTGTTTTATTTTAAATATGTTTCCGTTGATGGGAAGAATGAATATTGTCTTTTATGTAACCACTTTGTTTAAATGTGGAATGTATTGCAAGTTTCATGATCTAATTCTCTAAAACTCTAAACCTAAAAAGATCCTCAATGTGTAATCTTGTAATAACTCAAGATTAAGTAAGGTTTAAGGCTGGGGCCTTATAGTTGGTATCAGTGGTTGGTTTAGACAAATTTAAGGATTAGGAGTTCTTGTGAGACACATGATTAGTCCCTATATCTATTATTTCAGTTAAATCCTTGTTTTATAACTTTTTTTTTTCAGGTCAAGTAAAGTCGGTTACGAATGGAAGGAGAAGGATCTCAAACGACATTGCTATCTCTTCCTGATGACATGCTTGCAATAATTATTACAAAGTCATCTTCGGATGATTGTGAAACTTTTTCTAGCATACAACTCACTTACAAGCAGTTGTTTGAGATATCAAACACCTCCACTATACCGCGTTATCATCGTTGATCATGGGTTGTTTTTAGAAAAATACTATTTTCACAATATTCTCATATTTTCAAGAAAGGTAAATATTATCAAGGTATTTTCAAATATTTTACCTTATCACAAGAATTTGAAGCATATTATGATTTTAGAAATGGTGCTGAGGAAGGAGACCCTTGCGCAACCTATTTATATTTGCTTTCAAAATATAGTCTCACATCACATACTTATGGTATTTTAAAAGGACCAATAATAGAATGTTTCAACTCAATTTAGGTCCGACTATTTTATAGAAATCAGGTTTTATCAGATGTTTTGGAATTATATTTCATACATGATTATTTTCAAAAACTATTTTTCTATGAACACCCATATGACCCATGTTGTATGAGGTGTATTTGGATAGAGGAAGAAAATGATTTTGAAGGATCTCTAAATCATTGTTGTAATTCATGGGACTTCTACCTACGTGAGCAAGATGACGATGAAACCAAGTGGATGCCATGATCAAGGTATGATGTTATTCATTTTGGGAATCATTTTATTTTATCTTATGGTGGTGAAATAAGACTTCAAGAATTAAGATATTGAGATCGTAACGAATTTGGATGGAAATTAAAGGTATAAGGAAATGATTGTGGTTAAAACATGTTAGGGTTATTTTTAGAGTTTTATAAAAAGGACAACACGCAGATCGTGTGACAACCCATCGCGTCGGACAAAGATGTGGGAATCAAACCGACAACCAAAGTGCAACTGGTATTTATCGCCTACCACTGGACTACATGAAGTCCCTGGTTAGTTTGACTGATTCGTTTTAGTTAGATGATTTTATGAATTAAGAGTAAGTTTATTTTGGGTTATCTATGGATATTTATTAACCTATCATGGAGGATATGTGATTAGGTTAATTAATTTTCAATTCGAGACATTAAGAGCAATTGATGTTGTTTGGAGATAAATGATACGATTTAAAGTGGAAGAATATGTGACTAAATCCCTCAAATATTTGGGTTTCAATCTTAGTTTGGTTTACTTTGAAGAATTTTATGGACAAATTGATTATCGAATGGTCCTCGTTGAACTTTGGGTTATGTTGGACAAATTTTGGAGATTAAGCATAGATTTTCTTTTTAAAGGGTTATCCTTTTCTGGATTATCTGACCTTGTACTAACCTTTTTGGTTTTGGTTAAACCCTAAAGACATGGGAAGTATATAGTTCTCTTTTGTGGATTAGGTGATTCTCTAGAAGTTGATTATAGTACTCTTAATGTGAACAAGTCTCCCTAAATACTCATCTTTTGGAAAAAAATATGAGTTTGATTAAGGAATCTAGTAAAAGTTAAAAGTCAACATGATAAGTGATTATGTTTCCTTATGAATAAATTCCTCAATAAAAAGTAACTTAAAACAAAAATGTTGTCTATTGAATTTTCCTACTGGGGAATCAAATACTGTTTAACCCATCACAAGTTTGTGATTTTCTTATGGTTAACTTTCTCCTAGACATGTTTACTATCACTATCCCTCAAGAACATGACCCTTTAATTTTTCTTCCATGTCCATGTTTTTCTACATATGGGTTAACTCGGGTGACCTCTGTACTTATCTTCCTTTATTTTAAAGTGATTGTTTTACCGACTCTTGTTCCGATGTGGGACTTTCAAGGATGTTTCCATGCTCAATTTTAAAAATTGCGAGGACAAAATTCCCAAAAGGGGGGAAGGATGTAACACCACAGGTAAATAAAGATTATGAAATTTTCATATTTATCCATATTTTTGAATAAAATATTAATATGACTTTAAAGGGGACTCTATGCTCGATGGAGTACCCAACACGCAACAACGAGTTTCTTGGGAATCTTACGTTGCACTCTAATAATAAAATAATATTATTTTAAATGGTATTTAACATGTAGCCGTTGTATTGGCGGGAATGGATATAAATAACTAAAATATGATTATATATGTTTTTAAATGTTTTTACATTTATCCAATAAAAGATAAAGGCATAAAATACGGAAAGAATTCAATTTTAGGCGTATATGATCTAGTTTTCACTAAAGGTTCACTTATCGCCTTTTGATGGAGAACCGTCATTAAATATAGTTTTGTTCTCTCTTATACATCTTTTTGGACCAAATGAAACTCTTCTTAAGAATTGGGACATCAAAATTTACTTTGTGTATATTTTTGGTATCTTTCTGATAAAGTTCTTTTTTTAATGAATAGTGTAAAATGTTGTATTTTAATTCAAAACCTCTTTTTAATCTAATTTATTTATATTATTATATTATCATTTGAATTGGTTTTAAAGTGAAATTAGAATATATTTTTACCATTAAATACAATAAGGGTTGTTTGAATTAATTTCACTTTGAAATCAGACTTAAACTAGTGTCAATCTTTTGATACTCATTGTTTCATAAAAACACGCTATTTGCTATGACAACGGGAATTAATTATTAAATTATTTAATGTGACTTATATGATTTGAATTTTTTAAAATAGACGTCATTTTTGAATTCGGAATATCAAATATTGCTTGGGGTGAATTTTTGGAATTTTTCTGAAAAAACTTCAATTTTTGATGAATAGTGAAACCACTAAGTGGTACTTATAAAAACTGATTTTTCCGTTTAAATGAGATTTTTCCATCTTTGTGTTTTGAATTTCAAAAATCCGACATACATGGTTGTCATTAAGAAGTAAAATGTGGTTCAATGGGATAAAAATATTTTTTTGGTGAATAGTAACTTATTAAGTTTTTAATCACGATTAAAGGTAAATAGTGTAGTTTAAGGTAAAAATAATGTTTTAATAATATGAAATGAACTTGAAACATGTCCTAACCTCATTGTATGTGTCATGGACGATCAAGACAACCCATGGATCAACTTGGGGACCCCATGAAGCCACTTTGGTTGGAAAATGACATTAATATCTTTTTATTTAAAGTTAAAGTAAAAATGAGACAAACATGAAATGTTTTAGTAAAAGAATTTTTACATGGGGTTATACAAATCATAATTTTGACTATAAATATTCATTGGAAATATAAAAAGATTTCCTACATCATAGTATTTTTTTTATAATTTTTAGACATTATATAAATTATATTATTTATGGCATCATGATGATGCAGCGATGACTTCATTATTTTATGATTTAAATAAAATGAAAAGATAATGTAATATATAATCCCTAAACATGTCCAAAACCTATTAGATTAGTGGATTTAGAACCCTTATCACCTTATCCTAGAAACACATAAATGTGGGACCTCTTAAATCCGAATACCATTTTAAAATAAAGTGACTTTGCTTTACCTTCCAAGAGTGCCCGTCCCCTCCTCTTATAAAAGCCCCCCACCTCTACCTCCTTACCCACACTCCCAAAGCCTTTGGCTCGGCCAAACCTTGCCCATTTTGACTCTCCACTTCCCTCTATAACTCCTTGTGTCCTCACTTTGGGCAGAAGTCTTCCCATGGAAGCCTTTTTGCTCAAACCAAAGGGATTTACCCGATTTTAAGGTAATGTATTCACTTGAGTCCTTTTGTTTTATTTTGCCTCTCCAACCCCCTAAAATATTTTTATTCATTTATTTTGTAACAACTCCAGTATAGTAAATATAATAGGATGTTTTTATAAGAAGTATTCTAGCTACACTTACACACACCTACATCTAATGGTTAAAGAACATATTGTTTGTGTGGATGGCGAATTTATGCCTCCCGAAACGATGATTGTTCAACATTCTTCTAACACCTTCAAAGGTGGCCATTAAGATGAAACTATAATTATATATGATATCTAATATATTTATATTTTTCTTAAGTTTCTGTATTTTTCATTTATGGCATACCTTTATGGTTTCCATTATGGGTAAACGCGATATCTGCATTTAAGGAAGTGCGGACTACCGCCCCCTCAAAGTGATTTGATTCGTTAATTCCATATGTGGTACATATAAAGGATATATTTAATGATATTATATATGATACCATACTGGAATTAATATAATATTATGTATCATTATGTTTTAATTCCATTAAATATGAAATAGAAATGGAAGTAGCGTTCATGCGTACGTACGGCTTACCGTCTCCATGAACGGTGCATTTCATTTCTTAACTCTAAATGTTATGTAATATTATAAATACATGTATATTCTGGATATATATGATATATATGATATACAAATCATGAATATAATTTTGGATATAATGAACATTTTACCACATGAACAACATGCAATTGTAATAAGTCCACTTTCGACTTAACAACCAAATATCGACAAAACAAACATTATTAAGTTAAATGATTACATAATGTTTATAACATGGAAATAAGTGATTTAAAAGGAATAATGAACTAGAAAAATGTTCTTAATATATTGGAAATTATCTCATGTTTATTATTCAGGACGTTAAAGAACGATCGAGTCAAGTCGGACCCGAGGTAAGGGATCCTACTCCTCTCTTTCTTTTTAAGTACACTCTTTTATGTCATTCCTTCTAAGATCATATTTCTTGTTATTGGGATGTTATTTAATATTACTCTTACTGTAATTTTTATGTTAATATGATGTGAGACCCTATTCTCTCTCATCAATCCATTTTGGAAGTTTTGAGTGGCGCCGTTAGGCTGCTGAATTTTCGTAAGAGATCTAACCTCTCTCTTTCTTTTTAGGTACTCTCCTTTATGTCACTTATTTTAAGATCTTCTTTGTTATGATGGGGGATGTTATTTTATATTCCTATTTCTTTAAATTCTATTGTAATGTGATGAGATTCCCTATTTGATCTCATCAATCCATTTTTGGAAGTTTTAAGTGGCGCCGTTAGGCTGCCGAGTTTTCGTAAGGGATTTTTCATCTCACTTTTATTCCCGTGAGATTTATGCTACATTTGCCACAATTTCCTTTGAGTTGTGTATGTACTGACCATTATTTTTACTCATTGTGTAATATTATTTCATTTATGAGTATTTAAATCAATGTTTTATTGTCCTTCTTTCACGGGGCGTATGTTTCGAAAGATACCCATGTCGGTAAGGGAACCTTTCACCCTCCTCTTTTTAAAAGACTTATTTTGTTATGTCTTTTAATTCACATAATATTATTTTGGGAAATGTTCTTCTATATCCTTATTGATGTAAATTTTATGTCCAAGTGATGAGATACCATTTTTTTCTATCATCAACTCTTTTTCTGAATTTTGATGTGATGCCGTTAGGCTGTCTAATTATTGCAAGGGAACTTCTTGACCCAATTTCGATTCTTTGGGATAAACTTGTACACCTTGAATATGTCGTTCTACGATTATGTGTGAATGTCCTCTGATTAATTTACACTTAATATCCACTTATATTTGATGTATTCCTTTGTCACACATAATTATGTAATTGATTCATCCTTAAACCAAGGATACTGTCTTTGTATGGGACTTAGTCTCAATCTCCTTTCATTGAGGAATATTTTGTTTTATACACAACCTTCTTTTATACGGTGTATAAACCCCTTTGACTTTTACGTTTATCCAAAAGGAATATTTTTTATACGAAGCATTTTACTAAATGAAAAAAGGGAATGTTTTTGTCGTACGTATGCGGCGACAACGACTTCTCCGCCGCCATGACCATTATTTGAGTTTCGGCTTCCTCTACAAGCCATACCTTTTTTAAAAGAAAAATAAATACCATGTTTTACTTTTCTTTTATTTTGGTATTGAAAATGGTTTTCATAATGTTTTTATATCAATGTGTTGTATTGATATCTTGTTATTGAAAGGTGGAAATGTTATGTTTCCTTTATGCATGTTTTATGTGATACAATTTTGTTGAGGTTCTTGGGAATTATTATGAAGACGGGTGGTTCCATGATAAACTAAGGGCGGGTGAGCCCGATATAGCTCTCCAATGCATTGGGTAACACGAAGGAGTGAAACGTTAAGGTTTCTCCAAAGAGATTTAGGGAATATACTATGATGGGTATTCCAAACGTAACCAAGATGGTTACTCCCTACGTAAGAATGTTATGAATGCCTCAAGTTACCTTTATGTCTTATGATTTCTATGATTTATTAATGGTTTGATGAGGTATGTTAAAGTGCCTATGTTTTATGGGTAAAGTATGGTTTCATTCTTATGTATATATGAACTCATGTCTCCTTTCCATATTTTTATAACCCTTACTGAGATTTTTATGCTCATCCCAAGTTTTTGAAATGTTTTTCACAGGTCAAGGGAAAGGTACATGATGTGATGATAGTGTCAAGGATGAGTCAAGAAAGAATCCGTGTTTTATTTTAAATATGTTTCCATTGATGGGAAGAATGAATATTTTCTTTTATGTAACCACTTTTTTTAAATGTGGAATGTATTGCAAGTTTTATGATCTAATTATCTAAAACTCTAAACCTAAAAAGATCCTCAATGTGTAATCTTGTAATAACTCAAGATTAAGTAAGGTTTAAGGCTGGGGCCTTATACTTCTTCAACACTTTATTGTTCAACTAATGAAAATGAGATATTATAATTGGAATTCCTGAAATTGATCTGAGTTTGAACACCCTTGATATTATATCTAAATTTTTTATCATATTCCATATACTTATTAAGTATTGAGATCCTAGTTTCTTTTTAATTTTGGGATTTACTCATTTCTAGATAATTCAAAAATCATCCGGAGTGTTTTGAAAATATTCTTTTCTGAATAAAATAATATCATTCTATAAAATATCTTATATAAGTGATTCATTTGATAGTTTTTATTTAATTTTGTTTTAAAACAAAAATTAGTTATAAAATTCACTAATTTAGTTAGAGTAAACACTATTCATGATGTATATGGCTACTGTGGTATCATGCCTCAAGAAGAATTTAGAAGAATAATGTTATGAAAACATTGTTTTAACATGTAAAAAAATTGAGGTTCTTACAATAGGTTAATTTATATTTTGGGTAATTTATAAATCAGTATATTCATACTTACCCCATTATTTCAAATATATGCCTCAATGTTTTTAATCTTGTATTCAGATCCATTTTTGGTCCAGAATATTTTGATAGCACAACCCATTTCATTCTCATGTCATATCCAAAAGTGTTTGAATTTATCAAGAGATTGTGATTTAATCAACATAAAATAAACATGATTCATATGTGTAAAAAAATTAATTACCTATCAACATTGGTTAAATTTAAGCACATTGAACCCCACACTTTTGAGTTTATAAACTCTGGAGTTTCTAATTATTGATCTCTACTACCCTTAGACTATTGTTCACCATTTAACCATTGTGACATGTATCAGAATTATTAAGTACTTAATAATTAAAATATATTAGATTTATCATAGTTTTATGTTTGATATGCTTAGTGGTTAATGTTAATGAAAGAAAAAAAAAATAAATTCTACTAGGAGTCCTGGTCAAACATAGGGACATGTGATTACCAATGCTCTCAGTTTGGTGTTTTAAATGAATCACAACAAAAAGAGAGTGTAATTGATTTGTGTAGAGATAAGTGTACAATAAAACAGGAAAGGATCCTAACCAAGGTTTGATAATAAATTGATTCACCAACATTTATGTGGAAAACATTTGTTATGGGAAGATGAAATCAACTAAAATCACCAATTCTTATGATAAAATGAGATTTTATTGAAACTTTTCATTGAAATACACTATTAAAATACCATATATCAATTTTAAAACCGAGTTAAATAATAATTTTTTCTAATTTTTGAAATTTATAATGAATTTATAAATTTATTTTAGCTTAATTGTTAATGATTTATTCCTTTTTAATTCAATTGTGAATCCATATTTTGACATTGAATTATTTTAGTATTTTTTTATTTTAAATTTTATATAATATCTAGATTATTTTTTTAAATTATATAATAAAATTTTAAAATATATTTTATCTGTAATTTAAATCTGTAATGTGAATTATGTGATGGATTATTTTTTATTATGAAATATAAGGTTCCTATAGACCACACTGAAAATCATTTAAAATATCATGAAGTCCTCAAGAGGCCATTTGAATGAGGAATAGGTTATCCCTAGATCACATGAAGACCCCATAGTTGATCAAATGAATATACAAGAAAATTCCTCAAAGGAATAGGGGGACCACATGCATAAGTCATGGTCAATCAAGCTATCATGCATAAGAAAAGGAAAAGTCTCAAGGTTTTCGCACATTGGAAATCCAAGATTCCATATAGCTCAATTGACCATAAAATAAATTAGTAAAATATACTACATATATAATACCACTCCCCCTATAATAGTTTATTAATCAAACATGTGACATTACAAGAATTCTCCATCCACCAAAATGACCAGAACCTCTAACAACCTCATAGCGATTGATTATTCCATCTCCCTCATGGTGTCGCATGAAGTTTTCTCAATCTACCATGTCCCCAACATTCATGGTCCACATGATACCACATGAAATCCACCACTAAATTACCATGATAATATACCCTAGTGATAATGTAATACCTCAATATTTTAAAAGAATACTATGTTTTATAGCATGTACAACACGAAACACTGAGCATTAAATAAACCGCTATATATTATTAAAATACTATTATTTAATGTAATAGTAATAGAATAATCGTTTAATTTGTGGGTATTAATAGGTTTCACCAAATAATAAAAAATTTTATAATGGTTTTATATAATGTATTTATAAATAATAAACAAGTACTTAATTTTTAGTAAAATCATTTTCTTCTTTAAATAATTATCTTCTTTAAAAATGGTTTGTATTTATTTTGATGAAGAAAATATTATTATTGTTTTTTGTAACTTTTAGAAATTTTATTTGATAAATAGGATATAATTTTTTAAATAATTACATACATATTATCTTATGATGAATTTTTTATATTTTTCTAAAAAGTATGATTTTTCAATGAATTGTAAAAATATTGATTTTTATTGAAAAAATTATTTTATTTTCAGGTATTTATGAGGTAATATTATATTAAGTATTAGTTTTAAAATTTTATAAGTTTATTTTTATTAAAATTAATCTAATTGTGTAATTTTAAATTAATTTTACACTTGGATATATTATAAAATTATTTTATACATTGAATGCATTTTTTGAAAAACCATTTTTTCGTCACACCTCATGGGCCTAATGTTAAATTAAAATTTTTCACTTTAGTGAAATTAATCTAGAAGAATAGATTCAATATTTTGAATTTGAAAGTCTAATTTTTTTTAATAGTCAATTTTTAGTTTTAATCAATATGAATAGTAACTATAGTAAATAATTATCACCATGGTAAGGGTAAATCAGGAAATCAAGTTTAAAAAGAATATCATAAGGACTAAGAATTGACCATAAAAATTGAATTTTATCCAATTTTATGAGTTTAAATTTTCCATATCAATCCAAATTAATGGTAAATAAAATTTCTATTTTGACCTTTATAATTATTAAGTAAATGATAAAGGAAAAATGTTACTTTATAATGCTTAATAACTATAATATTTTATGATAAGTATAAAAGAAAATTATGCTTAGTTATAAGTAGTCATTTGAAAGATAGTTTTCCTATTATGATAATTAATTTTTAATTTTTAGTTATTAAATAATTACCTTAAATTCTTATGCAACACTTAATAATATTTATTCAATTAATAGAAAAATAAAATTAAGGATATTAAAATAATAATGGAAACATAAATATAATGAATTTTTATTTTCAATTAATTTTTTAGATATATGTAACATGTTAGAGAAGAGTTAATTTAATATATTTTAATTCCATTACTTTCATGTTGATTTCAAATTCATATTTAATGAATAGTTCTAAACATGACATTAATGTTTTTTAATATCTAATATTTTATTAAATGTTTTAGAATTCAAAAAAATAATATATTCAGACAATTGATTTGTATAGGTTTAAAAATATAAACCGTGGTCCATTTATGGTCCAATTTTTTTATAGTAACTATCTTGACCCCAAAAGAGTGAAGTCTTTATTATCACAATAATTGTCAAAAAATAGTTAACATGAGTTAAAACAAAGAGATAAGGGTAGAACCTTAATATAAACTTGTAAAAATTTTATTGAATGATAATATTTATACCTATACTCATCCTAGTTTCATATTATTTCAGTTTTCTCCTTTTTCCATTGAAATTTATTTACAATAATTTAATAGTTTATGAAAATCTAAATGTGCCCCTCCCCTCACTTTTAAAAGGGAGCCTTCTCTCCTCTTTTATTTACACTTAAAAAACATTTTGGTTTAGCCAATAGCTACCGAAATCCATTAAATAATTCCCTTAAAATTTCATAGAGGCATGGTCTTGATTATAATTCCCTCATAGGAAGCCTATTGTTTTAAACATAAAGAGGTTGTCTGAAGAAGAGATATTGTTCTTAACCAAGCGTTGTTGTTTAATTTCTTATTATAACACCATCAGATATTATTAAACCATGGGAACATTATAAAAAAATTATGTCCCATATACTGCGAAGTTATTATGCTAATGACGTAACCTATATTTATCTCCACTTTTATCAAATGGAAAACAAAACCACCGTTCATGTGTGCGACAGATTACAACATAATGAACTGGAATAATTCCTTTTACATCATCGCCTATCAAAAATATTTATGACGAGGGATTTAATGTATATATATTATTTTCAAGAAATATTTATTATTTTTGAAAATTAAATATCATTTATTTTTTCATCTTTATATTCATTAAAAAATGATAATTTTATTCGTGTGTATGTGTGGATTATAATCTCCATGAAGAGATGCAATTTGTTTTTCATTTCCATATCACATGGATGAAATATATGTTTTTATTTAAATAAATAATATGATATTTATGATATAATTATCATCATTTACATATAAAATAATACTTTCCCTCATTCTATTATGATCATTGAAAAATGGAAATTCTACTCATGCAAACGTATGACCAACCGTCTCCATGATTTTAACATAGTTCATTTTTCATAAACATATTTTATATCTGGTTTCAAAATTATTATTTATGTATAAAAATTTTAATTCTATCATGATTATTGTTCTACATATGATGAAATAATTATTTTTCTTACTATAGTTAACCTACAAAATTCATTTTTGATATATGAACCGAATATAGTCAAAATGTCCGACGTGAAATAAATTAACTAAGTAAATAAATATAAAATGTGAATAAATAAAATAAAAAATATAATAATAATAAAAATGTTTCTTAAAATTTAAATATTTAATATAATTTTATTTCTTATGAAGATAAAGAATGTACATCATGAGTCCGATATAATGTAACATATTTCTTCTCAATTTCCATTAATTGAAGAATATTTTAATATTATACACACAATTTTACTTATATGGTATTTATGTTTCCCATTTTACTTGGTATAACATTAATCCTTCATAATTAATGTTATTTTTTGTTTCAAGTGAAATTATGTCATCATAAGGGATTTGACATGAATGTTACAAGTGGTAAGTGTTTCATAACTTAATTTTATTTCATTGGGTTATATCACTTGTAAATTGATTATATTATGTCATTATTATGTATGAAATGGAATAAGATGTATTTATACTTTTTTTATGGATTTAAATTTTTTATAAGTAATCAATTCATTGATTATTTCTCACATTAATGTTATGATCATTATATGGGTTTCTCGTCTCACTTTTACACTTGTGATACATATGATGTATTTACCACTTGTTTCTTTTATGTAGTGTATATAATGGAACTTTAATAGGTTATATCATGAGTATTTTTATATTTATTGTATTTAAAGTTTAATTAATACTTCTTTATTTCATGGAGATTATGATTCAAAATTTACCACAACTGTAAGAGTTTATTACATAATCCCATCATTATTCAAGATTGTTTATATTAAAGTCTCCATTGGGGGAATTATTTGATAATTCTATATTTAACCAAATATTTTTTTTATATAGTGGTTATCTATTGAAATTATATGTTTCCATTTCATTTTACACTCATTAATTTATCAATATATCCAAATCATTTTTTTTCTGTAAAATTTTTTAAAGAATATTTTTACTATTCTCCAATGATTTATTAAATATATTTTTTACCCAAGTTTTACATTTTACAAAAAATTTTAAATGAAATATTCCTACAATTTTCAAAATGAGTCACTTTTTGAGTTTTCTGACTAAATTATAAAAGGATTTTTTTAAATTACATGAAATTAATGTAATTTCCCTTCATCGTGACCCGTCAATGAGTTGATACTTTTACTTTACATATTTACCGTGTCCCTTGAAAAAAAATGTTTTCACTCATATTTTGTAAATTAGTATGTTTAAAAAGTTATTTTCACTGTAAAATGTTCTCAATAATGTTTATAATCATCTTTTATGGTATTTTTATCCATTATTAACTACAACACTTTTTATTATACACTAGGGATACGTTGTAATGATACCATCCCTATTATTTCTTTGGATTTTTATGACTATTTGTAATTGGGAAAGTATTATCATTATGCATGCTTGTTCATCCTATAGAGATAGTTTTTGAAGAATCCGTGTTGATTATGTTAAATTATTTATTCATATGATGAATTCATTTAACTTTTTATGTGACGAGTGGTGCCTAAAATTAAATATCCCCTTACTGAATTGATAGGTATCATTAGATACACTAGTTTGATAGGTTTATTAAATGGGTTTTTTGGTGTATGCCTACCCTTACATGAAATTGTCTTGGAATAAGGCCTCAAAAATAAATTTCAAATGTCTAATATTATGCATTCAATAATTAGGAAATCACTTATTGATATTTATGTCATTATTTTGAATAATATCCATGGATAATTTTCAAGACCATGTGATTATTTATATGGCATTGTTTTATCTGCACTTACTCCCACCATATTATTCTGAATTCTCCTCTTATTAATTAAATGGAATTTGTTTTATTTTATTTTCCTTGACATATTGATTATTTATTGAAAATATTTTTTTTTGTATTTTCAAATGACACTTTTAAGGGGTAAGTGTGATCCATAACAACTTCAACCAATTAAAACCTTAAAGGAAATACATCCCATATAGAAACTATAAAAAACCCCTCCATATTATTAAAAGCATTATGGAAAGCCACCAAATTCACATGAGCATGAAGCTATCTATCCTATGTTTTATTGCACGAGCCTGGTACTGATGAAAAAAGCCATACCCACTTGAACTTCCAAATCCGAATAGAAAAACTCTAGTGACACTTACTGCTCTAGATCATCATCTGGAGATATTCCTTATAGAATTTCTATGTGTTTCCACAAACCATAATCAAAAGATACCACCCCATAAAAAACAATTCAAAATTTAAACATTATGGAAGCACATACTAATAAAAAAAAACTTCATCTTTTTCATTTTCCCCTTTCAGTAATTGACCCTCCTATGAAATAAAATACTCATATTTGTCCCTCTATGATCTTTCTTTATTTCAACTAGAGATAGTAGTGATCACCTATTTTGACTCAATAATAAAACTTTGCACCAGGAATTCATCCAAAAGAGGTCCAGATATCTTCTTGTAAGCCATAAAATCATCCAAAAAATGTGCACAAACTCTGGAAAACATAAATCACACAATCTCCTCCACTAAATTTGAAAAAATGACACTAAAACAAAACCCCACCGTAACCATTATATACCCTCCGACACAAAAGCTGTAACATCCCAAAGAGGAAGAAAAACTGAGGATTGTGAAACCAAGTATTCATCACTCTGGACTGGAAGACGGACAAGCACATCGATGGAGCATCACTTTTGAAGGGGTCTGAGCATATCTATGCTAGAAATGTTGCTCTAGGCTTGGAGCTGATAAGATTGAATCTATGGAAAGAACCCTCAATAGATTCCAAGTTAGAGAAACCACGACATGTTTAAGGGACTAGTGAGAACAGACAGGTTCGCTCTGGCGATGCCAACACCACAAAAACACCAACCAATCCTCCAATAGAAAATCTATTAAAATGAAACTAAAACCTACGAAGGAGAAAGAAAAAAACGGAACAAGGAACAAGATGTAGGGTGTGGCGATGCTGAAGTTCCTCTAACTCAAGGCTGAAGGATTCACAGGCCTCTCCATCTGAGTCGCCATCGAGGAAACCCTAGCATCTCGCAAAGGAAGAGATATGCTTCTCAGAGGATCCGAGTCTTTGGTTCTCCATATTGACGTTTCCTTATTTAATCATGATAGAAATTTTTTTACATAACCCTTTCTCAGAATCTGTTCCCACCCTTATTTTTTCTATTTTACTAGGATATTAAAAATGAATCTTTGAATGAGTTTAAGGTTGTGAAATATTTAATTTTACAATGTTTCTATTTTATTTTATCAAAAATAATTTGAAATTAAAGTATGTATCTACTTTACCCAAACTATTAAACTATTCAGTCATTCATGATTTTATTTTTTATGTATAATTCCAATGTAATAAAGTAATCACTTGATGAAGAATACTATGGTAAGGGTATTTATAATTGGTATTAGAAGAATTTTAGTAGAAACCTTGGATGCTAGATTTATAAAAATATAGATTTGGGAACATAACCATATGATTGAATTTTAGGATAAGTCTAAGTATATGACAACATCCTAAAATTTGTGTATGGTAGATATTATGTGATTTTCCTTAAAATATATCAATGCCTGGGTACTATAAGTGGATATGGATTTAACAAAGTTGCATTTAGGGTCAATAAACTTGAAAATAGTTTATTGAGTATATCTCGACCATCAGTATATTAAACAGAGAGTGTTCTAGTACTTCTCACCTAGTTTGAAACTCCTTGGGGATATGCTTGGGTTAATTCACACTTTATTTATGAACCATTATGATGAATGATAAAATAGATCCCATAGAATCTTATGATATTCCACAGTAATATTGGATAAAATTAAAGTGCCTTGTGTTGATATTTCAATGTTTTATCCCCCTTTTGAGGTTTTTAGTGATGATAGTTTTACATGATTAATGATATTTTATGATACATTTATTTTAATACGAACCTTTAGATTAGTATATATTTTATTGAGAAGGTTATTCAAGGAGTAGTTATTTTTTATTTTGTGGAAATAGGTTTTAATTTATTAATAACATTTAGGGTAAATATGATCATAGATGTTATGTTAATAATAGTCAATTAAGATTATTTGATTTTATATAAAAAATAGGTTATATTGGAAATATTAGTGGTTAAAAAGTGATGTAATAACTAATATCATATTTTAGAATGTTCAACATATTTTTGGGAATGTTTTAGGAATTATACTATTTTAGAAAAATAACAACCTATTGTCTTGGTGAAAAAATATCAAATCTGGCAAGGCCGTGAGTCCTGAACCCAAAAAAAAAATGGTGAAAGGGGTATGACACGGACCACTGGCCTACATGTTGTCCTAGTTAGTTTGATTTTTTTAATTAAATGATTTGATTGACAAAGAATAAGTTTATTTTTTGAAGAATACTATAGAATCAAAACATTTTTAATTTGAAGGATATTAATGTGGTTAATGAAATTTTAAGAGATATTTTATTAGGTTTAGGTATATATATCCTTTAGGCTTATCATAAAATATTATTTGGAAATAATTCTATTAAATTTCTGAAGGAGTAAACTGAATGGGATGAGATAATCTTTGAGGTTAAAATTTTTGTTATTTTTTAGGTTATTGAGGTTATTTTTGATGTAGGGATATTTATTTCTGGAATAATTTAAGTTGAAACCGTAGTGTTATTGGGATAATTTTGATTTAAAATGTATTATAACTTCATATAAAGGATTATATATTTTTTATATTACCTAACCTTATGGTGAAAATTTTATTTTTTGTTAAAAGTTAAAGAGAGTATGGATATATTGTTATCCTTTTGTGTATTATGTAATCCATTAGAAGTTAATTTTAGTGATTCAGGCATGAAAAATTCATTTTGAATTCTCATCGTTTGGAGAATGGAAGAGATTTTGGTGAAAATTGATTAAGGGATGAAATTATAATTTTTATGTAACTATATTACCTTATATTATAAGTCTATATATTCAATGAATTCTTTAACTCTATGAAAATTATATCGAAACAAAAAATTTATCCTACTACAATAATTTTTGATGAATTTCTGATCTTTTGACCCTTCATAGATTTATGGTTTTATGGTTAGTAGATTTCTCCTAACCATATTACCTATCACTCTATATTAGTCATTGGGTGTTATATTTATACTTCATTTATATATTTAAATTCTCAATAATTTTTTCCTATTTGGAAACATTGTTTTTTAATCCAAATGACCTTTGTATTTTGCTTTCCCTCTTTTTAAAGGAAGTTTTATTAACCCTTTTTATGATGTGGGATTTTTATAAATAAATTTTCAAATGTTAATCAATTGATTTCCAAGAAAATGTTAAAAATTAAAGAATAAAATTTATTTCATTGGGAAGAGTTTATAACCTCAATATTTTAAAATCAAATTATGTGTGCTAGCATATACAACACGCATCATTGAGGATTAAGTAAACCATGATATACTACTAAGATATTATTATTTAATGTAAAAAATATCACCTAGATATTGGATTGGAGAGTAGGAATGGGTGTAAAAAAGTTATGAAAATATGTATAATGTTTTTATATAATGTTTTTATTAATAATAAATAAGTACTTGATTTTTAGTAAAGTTATTTTATTATTCAAAAATAAATTTTATTCAAAAATTAATTCTATTACTTTTCATGAGAAAATAATATAATTAATTTTTGGAAATTTTAGATATTTTATTTGGTAAATATGATATCAATTTTGAAATAATCACATCAAAATCATATTATAATGAAATTTTTATATTTCTCCCAAAAATTGTATTTTTCAATGAATAGTGAAAAATATGGTTTTTTATTGAAAAATGTTTTTTCTTTTCATATTCTAATAATATAAAATTCAATTTTGGATTATTATTAGAGTTTAATTAATTCATGTTTTTTAAAAATAATCTTATTTTTATATATTTAATGAATTTTATACTTGGATAGAATAAAAACGTTTTATAGTTAAAATGAATTTTTCTAAAAATCTATTTTTCATTGCATCCCATGGGTCTAATTTTAAATTAAATACTACCAATTATATTAATTTAGTATAAAAAATGGATTTCCATTTTTTAATCAAGAAGTCCAAATTTTGAAAATAGTCCCCTTTTATTTATAGTCAATACAAATAGTATATATAATAAATAATTATCACCATGGTGAGGATAAATCATGTAGTTGAGGTTAAAACTAATATGAAAATGACAAAAACATGACCATAAAACTTTCATTTATTCAAATTTATGAGTGGGATTTGACCGTATATACCCATTTTTAGGATTAATAACATCTTTGATTTCAAACATTATAATAATTAAGTAAAAGATAAAGTCAAAATGTCACTTTCTTGCTTTTAATAACAATATTATTTTATGAAGAGGATAAAAAATTATGTTCATTTAAAAAGTGTAATTTAAATGATAAATTATTTTTTCTTTTATTTTTTATTTACTTATAATTTATAGTAAATAAATAATTACCTTATATTATTATGTAAAAAAAATATTTATTCAATTAAAAATAATAATAAAATGATATTAAAAATATTAAAGGCAATATAAATTAAATACATTATTATGTTCCATGTATTTTTTAGATAAATATAAAATGTTAGTGATTTTTTAGTGAAATTTATTCTAATTAATTTTTTGTCTTGTTGTTTTTAGAGTCAAATTAAATAAATAGTTCTAAAATTGACATTAATGTTATTTTTTAATAAATAGTATTTTCATAAATGATTTAAAATTTCTAAAAATACTATATTAGGTGACTTTATTGGTATATGTTTAAATTTTTTAACCCTGGTCAATTTATGGTCCAATGTACCTTTTATAGTAACTATCATGACCCCTAAAGCGTAAAAACTTTGTTATTACTACAATTTTCAAAAAGCTCTAATACAGATTAAAATAAAGGGATAAGTGTTAAACCCTAATTTAAAATTGTAATTTTTTATTAAATGATTTTATTTAGACCCATAATCATCATATATCATAATTATATAATATTGGTTCCTTTTTCTCTGAAAATTAATCTATAAAAATTTAATAATTTAAGAAATTCCAAAAGTGCCCCTCCCATCACTTATAAATGGGAACCCCCTCTCCTCTTTTATTCACAATTGAAAAAACTTTTTGTTCATACAAGAACTAACTAAATAAAATAAATAAATAAATTTCCATTTTATACAGGCCTTTTTTTGATTGGAAAACCATCCAAGGAAGGCATTTGGTGTAAACCTAATGAAATTGTTCAAAGATGTGGTAACTTTCTGAACTGAGTTTTTTTATATTATTTATTTATATACTTAAAAAATTCTAAAAATATGATAATATAATAAAATAATTATATACCATATATTTTTATTTTATTATGTTAATTTAATAACCTACTTCCATCTCCTCTTCCATAAAAAGGGAAAAGAAACCATCGTTCATGTGTACGACGGATAATCACCTCACAAACAAATGTAATTTTTTTCCATCATGGCCTATCACAATTATTTATAATTATGGTTTTAATGCATATATATATTATATTAATGAATTATATATCATTATAAAATAAATAATAAATAATATTTTATCTTATCTTTTCATTCATTGAAAAATGATAACGTCATTCGTTGGTACATCTAGATTACCAACTTCAGGAAGAAATGTGTTTTTTTTGATTACCCATATCATTTATGATATATATATGTGTATTAAAATAAATAATATTATATTTATCATATATTTATCATTCTAAAAATATAAAATAATACTTACCTTTTTTCCATCATGATCGTTAAAAAATGGAAATATTACATATACATATATACGACCTACCATATCCATGATTATAACATAGATTATTTTTCATAAACAAATTTAATAGTTGATTATAATTAATGTATAAAAATTATTATTATTTTTTAGATTATGGTAAAATTAAATTTATTACCCTAGTCAACCTAGAAAATTCATTTTGGACACATGAACCAAATATCGTCTAAACATCCAACACGAACTTAATTAATTTAGTAAATAAATAAAACATGGTAATAAAAAAAACAAGAGGAAAAAATAAAATTGAGAAAGGTTATTAATAAAGTATATAATTGACTAAATTTTATTAATTATGAAGATAAATAACGTACGGGACAAGTCATACATAATGTAATGGATTTCATCTCAATTTCCTTTCATCGAGACTTATTATAAGGTTATATATCTAATTTATTTTATATGGTGTATAGGTTTCTCCTATTACATGATATATAATTAATCCATCATAATTCATGGTATTTTAATTTTAATTCAAATTATTTCACCGAAGAAGATTTTACTTGAAAGTTATATAGTGTTAAGTGTTTCATAACATAATTTTTTTAATTGGGTTATGTCACTTCTTAATTTATTATATTTTTTAAATATTATGACTGAAATGGATTTTTTTGATTAATTTTTATTTTCACTTGTTTTTTTTGGATTTACATTTTTTACACATAATCACCTCGTCTATTATTTCTTACTTCAATTTTATGATCACTGTATGAGTTTCTCAACTCACTTTTACTCATGTAAAACATATTTCATATTCACCACATGTTTGTTTTTTGTGGTGTATATATCAAATATTTTATATTTTATATAATAAATCTATTTATATTAATTTTATATAATGTTTCATTCAAAGTTATTTATTTTAATTCGATTCTGATTTAAATTATATCACAACGGTAGGGATTTATTTCACAATCTCATCATTATTTGAGATTATTTTTGTTTAAGTGTCTACTATGGGATTCATTTGATATTATAACAATAAAACAAATATATTTTCTTATCCTCTATTTATTTATATAAATTATTGGTTTTCTTTTCATTTACGACTCTTTAAGTACTCAATATACTAAAATGATGTTATAAGGAAAATCAAATTTGTTTTTCAACTTTGTTGGGAATGTTTTTCTTCAATATCCATAATTTCATTAAAATATTTTAAAGAATACTTTGAATATTATCAAATGAATTATTAAATATATTTTTAATGATTTTTTAATTTTTTTAAAATGTTTTAAAAAGAATATTCATGTCTTTTTCCAAATAAGGTTCTTTTTGATTTTTCAAATAAAAGTATGAAATGAATGTTTTTTGACTTATACAATATGAATATAATTTACCTTCATAATTATCACTCAATATTTTAAATAATCCTTTAAAATTTTACAAGGTGATTTTCAAAGAACATGTTTTTCCTAATTTTCAATAAATTTTTTGTTTTTAAAAGTGAGTTTCAAAATGAAGAGAGTATTTTACTCAAGAATATTTTTCATCATCTTTTATGTTATTTTTTTCATCAACAACAAAAACCCATTTGATTCCCCACTAGGGATATGTTGTAATTATACCATCCTTATTCTTTTTGTGAATGGTTTATGACCAGTTTGACAACATAATGTTTTTTTATTATTCATCCTAGATCTTATTATACAGATATTATTTGAATAATACATATTTATTAAGTTGTATTATTTATTCATATGATGAATGCATTAGACTTATTAAGTGTCAGGTGGGGCCCATAATTATATAACCCCTCAATGCATCAACATGTCTCATGATAAAAACTAGTTGTCTAACATTATTGAATGAGTTTTTTAGTTTATGCCTACCAAAAGTTTAAATTGTATTGGTAAACTATCATTAATGGTAAGTATTAGATGTCTGACATTATGAATTATATCATTATGAAATCGGTTATTGATGTCCGAAAAAATGTTTTGAATAATATATATCGAGAAGTTTCAAGATCATGTGATATATTTATATGGAATCATTTGATCTCCATTTACACCTAAAATAATATTCTTTGTGTTTAAGTTTTTGATTAAATGGAATGTGTTTTTAGTTATTTACCTTTCCCTATTGATTATGTATTATTTACTCATGATAGCCTTTGTTGTATGTAACCCTTACTGATCATATGAGATCACCCTTATTTTGTTTCCTTTTCTTAGGATATGAAGAAGGTATATTTGAATGATTTCCAAAATATATAATATTTACTTTAAATATTTTTGGTATTTTTGGTTTTCAAATTTAATGTTTGATTCAAATATATATCTAGTTTAACAAGACTAATAAACTATTTTGCCTCTCAATATAGGATTCCATGTTTATAGTGACAATGTAATAAAGTAACCACCTACTCTGGGATACTGGGGTTGGTATATTTACAGAACATGGGCCTCCTCCCCCTCAAGCTAGCACACCAAGAATCCTTAAATCCACCACAAATCTAAGAGTTTAACATGGTGGTTGAACATATGATGATTAACCATATTACATATCTACTTAACATTGAGGAAATATGATTGATCGACTTGAATAAGGACATATATTGGAAACTAGATGAAAGTGTAATTGATGTGTGTGGAGTTAAAATTAAAGGGGTGTCAAGATGATGACGAATATCATTTATAAAAGTGAATTTGTATTGATATTCATTGATATTGAGTCTAGGGAATATAAAATATTTTAAAATAATTATAGAAGATAAAGTTCATTAATGATGAATCACTCAATGATGCTTGGAGTTACTCATCCAATCATGATTGAATTTAAGGACCACATGATAAATCTTAGTTATAATTACCATGGAATATGAACAATATTGAATTTTATAGACCAAATTGATGGAATCTAGAGTTCTTTGATAGAGTTATGAGGTCAATGTATTTTATTGTGTATTTCTTATACACGTCTATGATGATTGTGGAATCATACTGTCAAAATGTACTTGCTATAAGATCAACACCCAATTCGCACAAGTGTTTATTTAAATTCATAAACATGTATATCAAAACAAGAAATGAAAATTGTCCACTTAAATACTCCTCGATTCGAGTACATACGATCTCTAATGCTTCTAAAATATATAATCATAAAATCTTACATCTAATTTCCATGATTAAATTAATTATAATAATAAATATTGATGTTCCAAAATCCCATATAAGCATTTCATGTAGAACTCCATCCATATAATTATAATATACACTCCCTTGAGATTTAACCAACACAAAGGACACTTAACATGGACACATTATTCAATCATGTATTGGCACCCACATCTTATTATCTACCTACCAGTACAAGTAGGCATAACATTTTCAATATTAATTCTCTAATAAAAATTAGGAATTCCAATTTTTCATAGGCCCAAGATGGACTCCACTAAAACTATAACTAGTTAGCATATGATCTCTTCTACTAAGTAATATTCATTGTTAATTGAACCTGAAAAATAGTTTATCACTTCTTCCTTGATTCTTATTATATTAGTATGGAGTTTTGTCATGGGGGAATGTGCCTAAAGGTTAATGATTTCAGAAGTGACTATCTAAAGGGATCCGAACCCTAGAACTACTAATGTTGAACCATAAAATGATAGAAAACTCATCATTAAAATTAATAATAATTATCAAATGAATTATAGTTTTCAAATAATAAAAAATGTGATCCATGATTATCACATGGATGATGTTTTTATGTTTTTTAAGAACCTCTAATCATTTTTCTCTAAAGGGGGAAATATTCACTAAGAACGAGGGCCGCTATTATGGTTTATTGATTGAGTTGGGCTATTTTTTACTACTATCCTATTCTCCTCAATTTACGTTAGCTATAATTTTCTGGTGATGGAACACTAAGAACTTAGTGTATAATCTAAGGAGATTCCCTTCACTGCCTATTAAAGAGTTTGATTCTAAATTAATAATTCTATTATGTCATCTCCCAAAAAAAATTTAATTGCTGTATGTTGGCATATATTTACGCTATATTATTATTTTTAAATTATCTCTATTATATATTCAGTTTTCACCCACATTCCACCTATCTAGCCTCCATTACTTACAATAGTGAGCAGTAAGAAAAACTAGGGGCAATATGAGATATCTGATCACTAGGTTAATATAGGGAATATATTTTTGTGATTATTACATTCTGATACCTGAACCAAAATCATTATATGGGGGTGATAAATTGAGATATCATATTATTATAGAGATAATATGAGAGAAAATAATAGAATAATGATTTATAGAAAAGGTGTGGGGATATATAAGGTTAGGAAACATCATTTTAAACTAATCATAAATCCAATCTAATAACTTACTTCAAACAACAAACCCATTAAACATAATAAAAACACACCTTAAAAATATCCTATCTAGAGACAAACTGAGTCCACTACTACCTCATTTATTTCATTTTCATAAAAAAAATTTATTGATGGACACATGAAAGGTCGATTAAAAACCTAGTTCCACTACTAGGGAGGCCAAAGTTGTGTATTAATTTTGTTTAAAATGACTTCAACACTTGACCAGGTATAGTTCATCCCACCTTATTGGTCTTGATCTGGAGGTTTAATGAACTATCTTGGTAAGAATTCATAACTAAAGAGTAACTTAGGTAGCTGAATGTTAGTTTTTAACTATTATATTCATGGAATCACTATTCCCTTCATCTTCTTCCACTAGTTTAACTATAGATAGTAAAAATATGGGGGGAAATTTAGGTCATTTGAATAATACTTGAGAATAATATAAACTAAATTTTAAAAATAATAATTGGATGTAACAAATTATAACCAACATGGCTTTTAACTTAGAACATGAATTATCTAACTCCTACCAAATTATCATGTCTTAAAATGAGAGGATCCTAACCAAAATGGAAGAGTGTTTTCTTATGTCTTTAGTAATTTCAAACCAAGAGGGGTGTCAAAAGATCAAGTTAGTTGAAAAGGTTTCTCTATTATCTCTTGAAATATTAGCCAAGGAATTTTTATAAATCATGTATCCTAGATAGTTAACCACCTTGGATAAAATATAAAAATATTTTCCAAAAAAATATTTTCCTACCACAAGGAGTTCCCAATCATGGAAATAAATTTATAGGATCAAATAAAAAAACAGATAAGCTCTCTATGACTTCTAGGAGATATTCAAGAGATTGGTTATATGTTTCCTACACCATCAAAATAAATCAAACCATTTAATAATATTATTTTACTATGGACTAATGGATAGTGAAAATAACCTAATAGATGTATCCTCTAGAGGAGCACTTATAGATAAGTCCCCTACTTATGTTAAGGAGGTTATAGAGAGAATTTCACAAAACTCATAGAAATTCGGTACAATGACTACAAAAAGACGTGAACATGATGTAAAGAGTTATAACTCTCCATTGGTTGAAAATAATATAGATAAACTATTTTTTTGAGAAATATATATTTAAATAATGTTTAGGATTCCACACATTCAATAATCCCTCAAGTGTGGTAGTTATTTCACTCTTTGGAGCACTACACCTATGACTGCCCTCAATTTCAAGGAATTGAATGTTGGGATTCCATATACCAAAAAACATACCAACGGTAACAAATAAGTAATCAAGGATTTATATAATTTTTCAGTATTCAATATAGAGTTGGGAACCGATTGTCACAAATACCACCATTCCAATAGGGATTTCAATCAACTTCCCAACCAAAACCCTCTCAAATAAATGATTCTCAACATTTTATGAGCTATAAACAAGGGAAAGTTTAACAAACCTTTATGAAGGACTTTCTAAAACAACTTGTGAAGTCTCAAACTACTCAGAAAACTAATATCAACACCCAAAGAATAGCACTTAAGGAGAAGTAAGGAATGTAAAATTATGTCAATTATTCCATTAATGACTTGAAAAAAATCAATTTATAGGTAAGAACCATTCTTAGTTAACTCGTAACCCTAAAAGAAATGTTTGTTTGATTTCATTTAAGAGTAAAAGGAGATAATGAATAGTGATGAACCCCCAAGTAAAGCTAATGATTGATGAAAAAACCCACCAAAACTAAAGAATCTATCCCTAAGAAGGAACATTAAAAATAAGGTCTAATGGAAATACACCTAATGAATAATGATATTGGGCAGGAAGAGATGTAATAAAAACATAAACCACAACCTTCCTTCCCTTTTAGAGTAAAACCACCCAAAAAAATAATAATACACACTATAAAAAAGTGATTCTAGAGATATTCCAAATGATATAAATGAAAATTCAATTACTAGAATCCATTCAAAAAAACCTAAGGTGTGAAAAATATATCAAATACTAGTGTACCAATAGGAGGTGATTATAAGGAAATGAAAGGTATATTTAGGAAGAAGTATTTATGCCCTTATAACCCATAACGAACTATGAAATTACAATACTTAGGTATATTAACAAACCCTTCCACAATATGAGAAATATCTTTTTCCAATGCAATGTGTTATTTGGGAGCATTGATTATTCTATTTCCTAAATATATTTCTTATTCCTGGTAGATATGTCAGAATAAACCCACCTAAGTGGTTATAAAACTTGATAACCAAACCACTACCAATCTGGTTGGAGTTTTACAAGATGTTTTGGTGAGTATGAAAGGATTTCTATCCTCTTCTATCTTTTATAGTCTTAACATAGAAGAAAAAATAGGTAAACTTCATTCCACAATTATCTTAAGTATGAAATTTCATAGTAATATAAAAAATATTAAATATTAATAAGGTAACTACTTTAATTACTTTTAGAGAACATAAAATGAATTTAAATATTCTGGATTCAATGAAATAACCCCATGAGATGAAAACTGTGTTCACATTAAATAATTTTGACTTACCCTATTGTTCCAAACATGAAATTAAAATGTTTGATTACATATATCAATTCGGAAAGGCTCTATAAAAATTATTTATTAGATGTTTTTTAAATTAAATTAATCTATAATCTATTTTATGTGTCAAAAAATGTAAATAAATTGATGAATCTTATTTTGAAAATTTTATCAAAAATATTAAGGAAACTTTTTATTTACATGTGAAGGCTACTAGAATTTATAACACCAAGTTGAAAACTTCACTAGAAAACCCCATGAACTGGAATTCAAACTTCTTTCATCCAACCTAAAATATTATTATATAAACAAAACTGATAAACAAATAGTGATAATATCAAAAAAATCTAAAACCTAATCAAGAGAACCAATGTTTCTAAATTTTGATGCAAAATATTAGGGTAACTAGATGGAAACTATGACCCATTCCAAATATTAGCCCTACCACTTGTATACATAGTATTTTTTTAGAATGGGAATCCAAAACAGGGTGAAATCCCCAAGGGAGGCTCAACCAAAACCTCTTGGATGTTGTAAAAAATGATTTATAAAAACTTTTAGGATATTAAATCATATTCACCATATCAGTCTCTTAATGGGTAATATTAATTTATGTTTTCCTGAAGAAAACTACTATAAAGTTGTACCAAATGTGAATAATGAGTTTGATATCACAATAATTTATAATTACTGGAGAGCTTTCATAGGATACCAAAAAGTAAATAATGTAATAAAAAATTCCACTTCCCCATTCCCCCTACAGAAAAAATTCAAGAGATTAAAGATAATAAGGGTGACTATTGTTCCCTTGATGATTTTTTGGATACTTTCAGGTTCCAATAGCTTTAGAATACTACGGAAACCCCCAATCACCTACCCCTTTAGTACGTTTTCTTACCAAAGGATTCACTTCAGTATTTTAAATTCCCTTGGTAACTTTCAGTGGAATATAGTAATAAGTTTTTTATATTTGATTGAGATATTTTTATAGGTATTTTTTTATTATTTAACTATTTATAATCTGTTTTGAATCTTTTCTTGTTATTTAGGAAAAATTATTAAGAAAATTAATTGAAAAAAAACAGAATTTTAAACTTTTAAAAATTTATTTTTATAGTAGAAAAAAGAAAATGTATTAGGAAACATACTTTCTAAGGGTTACATTGAAGTAAAATATAAAAAATTATGTGATTTATACCTTTCCTCACCCCACCATTGTGAGGCACATTCATTGATTTTTGGATTTGTTTTATAATACAAGATATTTATCAAATGTTTTAGTAAAATTTGTCCTTCCATGAATAATTCTCTAAATAAGGATACTGAATATATATTTGATTATTCATGTAGGGAATATTTTTATATTCTAAAATATATCTTGATTTTATCCTATATAATATACCCAATATGAATGAACCCTTTGAGACATTTCTTGATGCCTATAATAATGGTGTAAGAGCTTTCTTATCTAAAGAAGTTAATGGGAACCCTATAATGATATCCCATACATATCATACCCTGTACATAACCTGAATATATTACTCAATAATAGAAAAATAGTTCTTGGAATTTTTTTTTCTGTAGATAAATTGTTTCCATAACTATTAGGAAGTAAAATAATCATTTTTGTGGATCATGCTACACTGACATATTTAATCAAGAAGGATGATGAAAAGCTAAGACCGGTGAAGTAGATATTACTATTCTAAGAGTTTTAATTAGAAATCTAGGAAAAAATTACTAAGAAAATCTATTTATAGACCAAATGAGTATATTTCCCAAAATATCAAAGGTAGAACCACCCACTAAGACAAACTTAGATGAATCCTTCTATAGAGATCAATTATGTGAAGCCCCCAAAGTTCCCTATTTAGATTATTTGGTGAATTTTCTATTCACATCAAAGAAAATATTATTCTTTACCTTGCATAAAACATATAAATTAAAATTTGGGTTAAAGTATTATGTGTCAAAAGATCTATATTTATAAAATAATTATACTGAAAAAATAATTAAGAGATGCATCCTTGAGGAAGAAATTAAATATGTTCTTACATTTTTTATACACATGTATGTGGATGCCATTTTGGAAAAAAATAACTTCTATAAATGTTTTAGAAGATGGATTTTTTAAACCTTTAATTTTTAAAGATTCACATAATTTTTTTAAAGTATTCCTAAAATGCAAGTTTTCTATTGTAATTTTAAAAATACATGTAATTATGAATAGAAAATTGATTTTCTAGGAGATATTTTGTATTTAGGGATTATATTTTATGTGTCCATTTCTGTTCTCATTTTTTTCTCCTATATCTTATAAGCAGTTGAATATATTTCTATGTCAATTGTGTAAAAAACTAGACTGTTGATTTTAAGCTTTGCATTAATTTTTTAAAATAAAACAACTTTTATAGATTTGGAAAACCCCAAGAAATAATAAACGAAAAAGGTACACATTTTTGAAATAATAATATGGAATCCCTACTAAATATATATGGAGTGAACCACAAGACCTCAACTATATACCCCCCATAGAAATAAGGGAAATAGAAGGTTTCTAATATCGAGATAAAGAAGACTTTATAAAAGATAGTATAACCCAACAAAGACTAGAATAAGAAGGTAAATCACCCATTATGAGAATATATAACTACCTAAAAACACATTTAGTTATGTCCCCTTATAGAATTTTTTATTGAAAACACTATCACTTTCTTGATGAGTTACAAAACAAGGCCTATTGGGATGTGAACAAGGTGAACGTATAATTTGGAAAATTTAGTGAGTAGAGGAAACTAAAAATGATGGAGAATGAGGAACTAATAAGGAGATCTTATGAGAATTCCCTACTGTACAAAGAGAAGTCCAAATATTTTCATGATATGGTCATACAAAATAGATGATTTTAGTTAAGAGACAAAGTGATGATATTCTCATCAAGGATGAACCCCATGCCTAGTAAAATTCATTCCAAGTGTACTATACCATACATAGTAACTAGTAATTTTCCATTTTTAGTATTTGAGATCAGGGGAGAAGATTACAAGTATTCATTTAAGGTTAATAGTTGATAGGTGAATATATTTCATAAAGGATTTTGGAATGAATTAAGGGAGGATTTTAAGATTGTACCTACTACAATTGAATGAATAAATCTCATGTTTTTTTTGTTTCTCACAATTTTGTTTAAATATTAAATCGTTAAATCTATTTTACCTTTAAAAATATATTCTATAATTATTGGAATTATTTCCATGATAAGAATCTAGGCGAGGATAAAGTTAATTACAATATAAATACCTATATTTGTATTCTTTTGTTTTTTATTCTCATATTAAAATAAAATAAATCATATTGTTAGAAACCTTCATTCAGATCCTATACTTTTTTTTAATTTTTTAAAACTTTTTTGTGTACACTTTAGAATAGGAATACTTGAACTGAATAATATACGACCTTGAAAAAATACTAGGATAGACATGGAAGTATTTCATTGGTTCTGAAACTATGAGATGATTTTTGTGTGGACATACCACAAATTTTAATGAAATCATTGATTTATAATTATGAAAAGAGTTCTAGATTAAAAATAACATAGTGGAACCAAAATCATAGCTTGAGGGAACTGTACTGATAAAATAAAACCTAAGTAACTAGACCTTAGTGTTTGAATAGTTTGTTAGGTATCCTCCCTAAAATAAAATTAGATATCTCATATGAAAGATATTAAAATAAATATATGGTATATGATATGTAAGTCTTAATAATTCAATATAAGTACATGTGGGGTTCTGTGTTTTCCATTAAATAAGGGCTAGAGTGACTTGAGAGCTGACTATTGAAGTATTTATTCTATGACTTAACTATTACAATAATTCTTATGGGATAGTTTATATCTTGTGTTGGTTTAGTTCTAGGTTTATCTACACCCATTCGTTAAATTATTTTCTCAAATATGGATGGGAACAATTTCATAAGTGATAATTGAAAAAGAGGCAGGATACGTTTGGGGAATTATGAAATTAGATGAAGAAGGTGATTGTGATATATTTGAATGTCCTTTAAGGGATGTGTGAAAATGAACCTTAGAAATATATCTTTTGGTAAAGGTATTTTGTAATTCCCAATTTTTAAATAATTGATTCAACTAGAATCCACTCCATTTACAACACAAAAATGAAACTTGTGTGTGAATTGAAGTGAGACGACAAATTTAAATCACTAAGCATTAATTATAATTCAAATAATTATGGAATATATAATTTTATTATTCTTGGTATTTTGTACTTATGTATAGGTAAGAATATATCATTAAATAATTTAATTCATTGAATTTTTTTGGCTTGAAATAAACTATGTGTGGAGGAATGATAAAATGACATTTTATTAGAAATTTTATTTGAAATCAAATTCTAAAATCACTTATATTCATTTTAAAACCTGGGTCAATAATACGTTTTTTATAATTTTATAAAATTTAATTACTTGATAAATTTATTTTATCATTATTTTTAATTATTTATATAATTTTTATGGAATTTAATTGTGAATACATAGATTGAATTTCAATTTGTAATTAAATTGATATAAGATTGTTTATTTAGAAGTTTAATTATTTAAATCATTTCAACATTTTTTTTTGAAATTGGTTATCATGTTTTGAAGGATAATTTAATTTTCATTTCTAATTTTTATATGAATTTCACACCACATATTTTTTTCAATAAAAATTATATGATTCCTAATGAAAACACTAAAAAGAATTTAAAAATTGTTGAATTCCTCAAGAGGATAAATAAAGGTGGAATTATTGATCCACTAACCACATGAAGTCCCCATGGTCAATTAGGTAACTGTAAATGAAAATTCCATGAAGGTATTGAGTGACCGCATGCAGAAATCATGGTTAATCAAACTACCATGCATGAAAAAATGAAAGAGTCCTGAAGCTTCCTCATGTTTAAGATATAATTTTCTATATAGTTCAAGTGAACAAAAAGGCATGGTAGGAAAAGCTAACACATGAACAGAAATACTCCCACTATTATGGGAGATCAATCAACCATGCACCATTGCAATCATTCTTCAACTAGATAAGTGATCGTAACCCCCAAGAACCTCTTGAGGATCAACTGTTCCATCACCCTAAAGATACCACATAATGTTTTATAAAGATTTCATATGGGAATCATTCATAGTCATAGAAGATTCCATAAGAAGTACAACATAAAAAACCATGAGACTATCCATGATTGACCGCATGCCTCCCCCCTCATTCCACCACACTAAGCACCCTTGAAGCTACTGCATCTTTTATGGATGTAAATGCTTGTTTAATACACGATGATTGCCTATATTAGAGGTTAATTTACCATATTGGAACTATGATGGACTTACTTGAATGAATACATAGGTTAAAGGCCAAAAGATAGTGAAATCGATGTGTGTGGGGTTCGTATCAAGGGGTGTGTAACTGTTTACTACTTCTATTTCCAAAAATAAATATGAATTGAAATTTAATTAAATAAAGTCCAAGGAATTGAAAGGATTTTTAAATAATGAGAGAAGATGAAATATATTTATGATGAATCACTAAATAAATATTAGAGTTACTCATCGATTAATGATTGAATTTATGAACCATAGGATTAAGATAAGAAACCAAAACCATGGAATATGATTGAGGAACCAAAATAATGGAAACAAGAGTTCATAAATGGAGAAATATGATTGAGATACTCTTTTACGTGTTCCTTATGTAGGTAGAGGAAGACGAGGGCCTCATAAAATCCCAATTCACTGACTATAAGATCAAAATTTGAAACATACTAGGTTTTCATTAAAATTTATGAAATAGTTTATGAAAACTAATAATGAAAACTTGATACTTCAATACTCTTCCATTCAAGTACATACCCACTCCTAAGATACCAAGACATAGACTCAGAATAGATCACATATGGTTTCCATGATCTAAAAATTACATCACCTATGACTAATGTTTTATATCCTTGTATAATCATTCCATGCATTAATATATAAATGGTTCTAGACTCCACAACCACTCAAGCTTCAATCCACACAAATAAAATTGAATATGACCACGAAATTCAATAGAGTAATAGAAACTAAAGCTCAATATCTATGAGTAAGTTTAAGTAGTCACATCATTCTAAATATTGGTTCTTTAAACCTAGTTGAGAGGCCTTATTTTTCTTAGGCCCAATCCTACCTCGACATAAACTATCACCAGTCGTCACACGATCAATTTTCTTGAGCAATGTTCATATTACAAATAAATTGTGAATTAGTGTTGAACATAGTCCTTAATTAGAATTAAATGAATAAAAATATTGATCATGGAAGACTGTCTATGAAGCTAAAGTATTTAGGAAGTGAAAATGTAAAGGGATTTGGACCTTAAAAATTCACACATTACAATATCAAATGTGGGGAAAACCAATATTGATATTGAGGAATATTATCAAAGGTAGAAAAAAATTTAGAGAATGAAAAATAGGTTGTGTTCTATCACATGGCTTAAGTTTTGAAAAATATGAAGATCCTTAGATCATTATGTTATAAAGGGTGAACTATTCAGTGATAATTATATTATGTGTATATATCAGGAACATTTTAATTACTATAATATATTAAGGATTACCATTCTATCATGAATTTGAAATTATTATGATCTCATATTTTGTTTTCACAAATAGTCCACCTGTCAAATCTACATCACATATGATAGCATGGAGAAAGATAAAAAATGGGTGAAGCGAGATATCTGATCACTAGGCTAGGATAAGGAAGAAGTTGTAGTGGGTATTATATTCCACATCAAGAAGATAAATCTATGGGTGAGGGTGATTAATTGAGATTTCATTATATTAGAGAGAGAATAAGATAGAATATAATATAATAATGATTCAATAAGAATCTTTATGGGATATAAGAGGTGAGGCCACTTTATTTTAAATTGAACTTAAATATAATACAATTACTTAGTTCACACACAGAACTATGAAACAAGATAAATACATGCCCAAAACACTCTCCTATATATAGAAAACATGAGTCCACTACTATTTCATTTATTTCAGGTTCATAAACTATGTTTCATGATGGTACTATGATATTCCATTCATCAAACAACCCACTTATAATATAACTATCATGATAAACTACCACTGACTATCTCAATACAATATGTTAGACACGATATATAATTCTCACTATTATTAATGAAGATCCAAATAAGTTTTCTTAAATATCCACACTAAGTGTAATTATTATTTATTTCTATAGTGTTATGCTTCCATTTCATCTATTAGATTTGGGTGCTCATATTGGGTTATCATTACCTCACTTATACAGTTTTCAATAAAATGTGTGTGGGCATAACTCCATACACTACCCACACTAAGTTTGAATGTATACTTTATAATGTTATTAGGGTAATTTTAACTCTTCAGTTTACCCCACACTTCATATAACTCTACCTAGAGGATGTTTTAAAGAAACTCAAATAAAATTTAAACCTTCCACTTTCTCTATTTTACTAACATTTAGAGGGTACCCATAAAAAAATATTTATGTAGGAATCATGAAATAAAAAAAATCAGACAATAAAGTACATACAATATATAAAAAATTAAAATTTATTGAAATAAAATACCAAAAAAATTATGTACATCATTGGGACTCATAGAATAAAATATATAAATACAAATAATTAGAGAAGAAACCCTAGTGGTCATAAAGACTCTAGAACCCTCCCCTATTTGATGATGCTCTCTTTAACTAGGATAACTCTTAGAGATATCATATAGTGTGATAAATATTACCCTATCCCATATACTTCTCTCAGGTGGGACCCCTTTCTATGGTTTTTCCTCCTTCTCTTATAGGTGTCCACCATGGGAAGTTTCCATGGCATATAAATATGATAGAGATTTATACACATGGCAGTGAACTTCCTCCTTCATCAATTTCATCAACTGAATCCATAATATTATCGTTCTTAATCTATATTTGATCTATTGACCTGTGGATAGTTTTTGTGATTTTTTAAACAATTTGGTTAGATTTTTTTTTAAAAAAATATACCTCTAGTACTCATGGATTGTGCATACAAACCACATGTAAAGTGTTTTCCCTCAATGTCCAGGGGGGATTCTACAAATTCTAAGTATTTAATCCATAATTACTATTTTATTATGACTTATAGATTTTTTGAGTAAGGGTTTAGAGGATTATGTGGTTGGTTATATGATTATAGGATTAAATGCTGATCAACACAAGCAATGTTTATCGGCCAACATAAAAGTAAGGGAGGATACAACATTGTATTGGGTGATATAAAACATGTGGATATATAACATGAGGTAATATTATATTAATAAAAAAAATTGAGTCTTTAGAATGTGTTACTGTCCATATAAAATTTCAATGTTATCCATGAGACTACACTGATGATTCTCATGATACACCACTGTGATGGCTGAAATTTTCTAAAATCCGAGCAACACAACACAAAGAGAATTAGAAAAAAAATTTAGAGTGTTTATGTTTCCATATTATGTAATATGTGAAACGTATCATATTGTTTATGTTAACCCGGGCTTATCGTATATGGATATAATTACTTTTTAGATGAATATTCATTACATTACCTAAACACATTCCAGTGGACCGTAATAATTTAGTGACTTCGAAAACATGTAACACAATATCTTAATCTGGTGAAAGATCAAAAATGTTTCCCATAAATTTATTCCCATTTAGTGATCTTCATATTCATACCCCATATAAAACCTTTCTTCATAACTTGGGGAAAGGAAATGTAAGAATGGGTGATCTCAAATGATCAATAAGGGTAAAAAAGGGAAATACATAAACATAAAATCGTGATTAGGTTATAAAAACGTAATAATTACATATAAAAACTGTACCTTTCATATCAAATATAAAATTCTTGAGGCATGGAATATATATTTTATTTTAATAAGACATGAATAATAAAAAAATCAGACAAAATGAGTCATGATATCATAAATTGGAATAGGAAATAGAACAATGTCATGCAGAAAAGCAAATAAAATCCTTTACATCATAGTCAGTTCTCATTTTGAAGGCATACCAGGGAACTCCATGGAAACTATACCTCTTGGGAAGGATACACCACCATTTATAGTAGAATATATTTACTTATTGTGTAATTGGTTAACTATCCAAACCATCATAGAATTCAAGGATCACTCCGAAGACCATCATAGTGGTCAACTCCCCTTACAGAACTCAGTTCACTCCCCATTATATGCTTATCTATCTAATGTGATATAAATCCGTACCCAATGAATTGGAAGGAGATATGAGTCCCAACCATCTTTGGTCATAACCTAACCACTTTCCTTGGTTATAACACAACTATTATCCCCCATTAAAAATCATACATATATATACCACAAAATCGTAAAATATTCACCAATCAAAACCCATTAAATGAAATGGGTTTCATAAACATTTATTTATATCATAACCATTATACAAGAGATATGTTTCAAAATCATTTCAATATTTCATCATTGCATTACCCATGAAAATCAGTGGGGTTGATAAGCCTTTAACCATGGTATAGCCCATGTAATAGAAATCAGTTTTTAAACATATTGTTTTTATAGAAATAAACCATTCAGATAAATAATAAGAATTGCATCCTCGGTTAATTTCTCTATAAAATCAAAAGTTACATCAAATTATGTCACCATATATGGAGAATGATTTTGAAATATAAATTACTTGGAATGTTTATCGCGCAAGATAACTTTTATTTAAATACCTCGTTTTAAAACTAAAAATTCAGAAAACATTTTTAAAATTATTTTATTTTAAAATATACTTTTAAATTTATTAATTGATATTTAAAATAATTAAAAAAAATCATGAGAAAATATCTTTTCCACTTAAAAAAACCTTTTAAAAAATTTTCAAAACCCCCTTTTTACTTTGAAATAATTTCATTAAAATATAAAAATTTCCCAAATATTAAAGAAAAACTTTTCTTTGAAAATAATTTAGAAAATATTTATTGGATTTTTGAAATCTTTAAACTATTATGATATAGGTAAATACTTTTCATGTTGTTCATGTTGAAAATAAAAATTATTATTTTTTGTTTTCAGTAAAACTAAAACAAGCATTGTTTGGAAAACGATATGAAGATTCATTTTAAAACATTTTTTAAAAGTAAAACATGGGTAAAAATTTCTATAAAAAAATAATTTTAATAATTTTATAAACATTTGTTAAAATAGTTTTTTAGAAAGCATAGTTTTTGAATAAAAGGGTTTTTTACCAAAAAGAATATTTTTCCTAAAACCATAAATTATAAACTCTGGATTACATGAATATTGGAAAATTAAGGGAAACATTTATTCTCATGAAATAACCATAGGAGAATAAAATTAATGACTTTCATGGGTGATGGATCATATGATTTTATAATCTTAAAAATAATCATAAACAATATCGATAAACGATGAGATTGTAACATAAAATCCTTACCACTTTGGTAACATTAAAATGTAATCCCCATGGAAGAATATAATTAAATAAAACATAAAATATCATGAGTATAAATAAATTCATGGTATTACATGTCAAAGGGTCTGTAAATCTAGATTTTAAAAGAATATAGGTGCATAACATAACACATACCTTGAAGAAGGAATATTGAGACAAAAATCCATTCCCATTTTGGTAACTTTTCAACTGTAAACACCAGGAAATAGAGATGAAAAAATGGATTTGTAAATATAAATAATTTTCAATAGAATAAACATAAATATATTAATGTTAAATACATACATCAAATAAAATAAATAGTCTTTGAATTCGACATGTATCTCATAGAAGTAAAAAGTGAAATGAAAATCCCATTGTCGTACATCTCGACTTCATTTGTACTCATTCGAACATCCTATATAATAAATATATTATTATTATACATATATTAAAAAACCATAACTATATATATATATATATAAAACCCTATATTATTTACTTATTTCATTTTATTACCTTTTTATTAACAATTCCACATTAATGTCACATTTTAGGCAATAACCACATTATTTTTCATATACCTCTTGATGTGTTATTTTTGGTCGTTCTCCATCGATTATGGTTCCATAATATATAAGATAATAATAATGAAAAAATTATTATATTTATAAATAATTTATACTATTAATATCAATATTGAAATATGGTTTTGAGAAATGGAATGCGTTATGATCATGGAGGTGGTAGGTCATACGTACACATGAGTAACGTTTCCATTTTTCAATGATCATTATTTAAATGAAGGTAAGTAATATATTGAATTTCCAAAAATAAGAATCATATATAAAATACAAAATTATTTATTTAAATAGACATATACATATCATCCATGAGGCGCGGTGATGAAAAGAGAGCCACATTTCTTTATAAAGGCGATCGTCCACATGTACACGAACAACATTATCAACTTTCAGGGAGTGAACGGATAAGAAAGAAAATGATATATTATATTTTAAAAGTGTTAAATATGTTATTAATATCTCATATATTAATTATATTTTTCCTTATTTATTTCCATATAATGTGTTAGTGAAAATAAAGCACATTGCTTTGCGAGGCGGTAGTCCACCTTACACACGAACAAAATTAACATATCTCCTTCAGAATGGAAATTAAAAAACATTATATATGATATAAATATTAATAAGGTATAATAATTTTATAAATATAATATATATACTTTATATCCATAATCGTAGCCAACAGTGAGGGGTGGTATTGAAAAAATGAGTGACATCGGTTAGTGAGGCGGTAGTCCATCGTACACACAAATGATGATTTTGTAACCCATTTAATGGATGTTGAGATGGTTTTAGGTAAAAAAATTAACATAATAACATATAATTATATTAAATATACTTAGATTGTTATATATTAATGGTATAATAACAATTAATGGAGGTGGAAGAATAAATCAAACAAAAATGCTCATTGATAATCCTTACCTCTTTTTCGGGTATCCTCATTTGGTTTCCAAAAAAATCCATCCTAGTTTGTATTTATATAAAAAATAATTATTATATGACGAGGGGAGGGAAATTGGAAAGTAATTTTGGTAGGTATTGACAAAATAAAAAGGGGTTTATGGTTTAAATAAGAGAGGATAAGGGGTTTTATTCTACAAGTGTGGTGAGTGGCACACTTTTAAATTTTTGAAGGAAAGAATTCCAACCACCTTTTTTTAATGTAAAAATGATCCAATAATGGTTCATTGTAGATCCAATAATATAAATGGTCGAAATAGTTATAGAAAATGGGTATTGGAAAAGTTTAGGATTATTTTTATCCCTTATCATATTAGTTTAAACCCTAGTAAATCCATTTTTACATTAATCATGATAAATAATTTTTTACCATTTTTACTATTCATTTTGTTAAAAAATTGAAATAAATTTTTTAAATAATATAAATTATTATTATGAAATATATTCTATCCATTCTTCCAAACTCTATTCATATAATTGGAAAATTTTAATTCAAAATTAATCCACCAAACACGATGCGAACATGTTATTTAAGGAGAAAATGCTCAAAAGATTAAAAAGTTTTTATATCAAAATTCAATATTAAATTTATTACAATGATTTAAACTAGATTAAGGGATATATAATTTAAATAATTTTACTTCAAAACCATTTTAAAATATAAATTATCTTTATAAATAAATTAAATGAAGTGGAATATGTCAATTAAAATTTAATATTTTTAACTATTCATAAAAAATGAAACTTCTCAGAAAAATCCCAAAAATAACCCTAAGATAATTTTGACAGGATAATTTAAAAAATTAATTTCATTTTATCAAATTAATTTTTTAAAATTATGAAAATTTAATTTTATTATTGAAATCAAAATATAAATAAAAATCCATTTTTGAGAAGATTATATTTTCAAAACAAATAAAGAATTTACAAAAAATTAATTAATTTTTTATCAATATGTCTCCTTTATATAAAACAATTATAATATATATTTTAAAATTATTTTTTAATATTCATATAAATAAGTAAAATAGCTTGGTTGTAATTTTCACGTTTAAATAACTATTTTAATAATATATCATGATCTTTTAAAACTCAGTGTTGTGTGTAACGAAGGCTATCACAGTGTCATGTATAACAAAGTATTAACATTATGTTGTGTGTAATTAAAGATATAAATGAAATTTAAAATATTAAAAAATAATAACTCATAAAAACACAGGGAGTCACAATGTTCCAACACTGAGCAACATTTCCGAGTGGCTATTTATTGAGATATTCAATGAAGTAATATTAGTGTATCAATACCGTGTATTATTGTTTTATGAGAATTGATTTTACTCTTTATATACTCTCTAACACAGATGTCTGAAAAAATTATTCCATTGGTATATTTTCATGGGTATTCACTAGGGTTTATTAGTGGGGTGACACCTTATTAAATGTTTATGAAAATATTATTCCTCATGTAACATTATCTGTATTGACACCCTATTATTAAATGATATAGTATTAATTATTTGTAAATAAATGAATGAAATAATAATTTAATAAAAAATAAATTAACATATAATAATTATACTGTATAATAAATCTCATATATTTAGGTATACATTCAATATTTTCAAATATAGTGTTTATACATTTAATTAATTGTTTCAAAAAATATGAATATAAAACCCAAAAATGTGTGAAACTCAATGTGCACATAATCATTGACATAAAACCCACTAAAAATAACATAAATTAATAAAATAAATTTATGAAATATTTTTGTAAACACTACCTTATAATTAAACCACTCTTTTACTCAAGAATTATTATCAACATTTTCATAGAGGATTTAATACATTCAAAGGATTAAACATCACAATTCATTGCAATTTAAACTAATAAAATATGAGTGAATTATTCTAAAAGTGTTTAATTAAAATTTTTTGATCCACACCTTATCAACTAATTATATAAATATGTTTTAATATAATTCACTCCAAAATTACATACTTATATATTGAATTGATATGAATGATTCTAATTCTTCAAATTTAAATGAAAATCAAACCCATATTCTTTATTATGGTTGGTTACACACACCACACCCTTTTTGTTTTTATATTTTTCTATCAATTTCATGCAATGAACTAATTTATAATGAATTGATTCAAAATTGGACAATACCATCCTAAGATACAAAATTTCGCCAATATTAATTTTAATATCCATGGATGGGAATAAACACGTGGGTATATATATATTAAGTATCTCATTTTCACTATGAATCTTGAAAATCCCAAACTAAACAATTATAATATAAGGAATCCTCTTGAAAAATAATGATATTCAAGTGATAAAATCAATTTTGGAAAATGGATCTAAAATTTATTTAATACTTCTATTAATGTCCTTGATTCCCAAAACATTTTATTACAAACACCCCTTCTATATTTTAAATCATCAAAAGAGTCTATAACAAGTCTAAAATAATTATATAAATACCCATAGGAATTTAATATTTCAAATGATGATATGATGTGTTTCATCTTTAAAAAACTCATTATGTAACCCAATTAAAGGCTTTTGAATAAAAATTAATAACTATAATTAGACTAAAAACCCATAATATCTTAATTCAAAACCCTTATAATAAACCAATTAATTTAAGGAATCCTATTTATAATTAGAAATATATCTCATAAATGAGTTTATGTACATGTTTCAAGTATGTTACATATTATTTCAATGTTTCCCCGACACTTATCCTATGGTATATATCCAAAAAATTTAGTTAATTTGAGGTAGAAAATATTCTTACATAATTAAACACTCACAAGATAGAGATAAATTAATAGTACGTTATATAACCCCTTGTGTGATACAATTCCTTCCACCAAGAGTGGGTAGGGGTTATTATTTTTCAATGATAAAGGGAATCTACGTTCATAAAAATTCATTTTAGGGGCTAATAAATTATGGGATTATTATTAAAAATAAAAAAACCAATAAAGGAAAATTAAATGACATGAAAAGAATGAAATATCCCTAATTTAGTATTAGGGAACCTTAAAACAGGGCTTTAGTTTAAATATATTTATATAGGATGTATTTGAGGAACTATACATAGTTGGTTGGGGAATGTGGCTTCCTCAGTAAGAAAAAAAAATCAAGGGTTTCACGTATACTATTCATGATGAAAATGAATAATTTCTTCATTGAAGATTCTATGGTGGAAACCTTCTCCATAAATGATGAAAATATCCATTGGAGTTCCCCTTTTATAATATTTGTTAGAAAAAACCAACTACCTCTATTGTATAGTCAAAATTATTTAGGATTTTGGGGTGTGGGTGGTATTTGAGTGGTTATACTCTCCTTGGTTTTTTTGTTCATAACATGAGAACATTTCCAATGTATCATCCACCTCCTGTTATTTTCAGAAACACTCTTCCAGATGTGGAATATCTTCTATAGGTTCCAAACATTCCTATTATTACTCATAATCCTCTTCCATCCATTATTCCAAGATAAATTATAACTCATGTATTTGAATTACTTGATCTAAAAGCATAGAAATCCATTTTTATGTTTTGGATTCGATGATTGGAATTAGATATTTTAATTAGGATTCCCCCTTTCTTGGTCCACTTTGATTTTTATGATTTAATCCATAATTTTTATTTGGATACTAGACTCAAGACCAGTTTTATATTTCTCAATATTCTTGGGTTTCCTATACCTCAATCCATCAAAAATATAGAATTGGTGTCCAATGTACCCACATATATCACTACACACCTCCCTACTAGTCACATCATCACTTTTTGTTCATACTTTATACCCAATCAAATAGGAAATTAAATCATAATTCAATGGAATCAAATGAAAAAATATATAATAAATGAATATAACCAATAATAACTCTTTAAAATATACTACAATGAAATTATTATATACATTAGGAATTTTAAATTTTATAATTTCTATTTTCTTTTCAAATTTACACTATTTCTATGGGCTATCTCTAAAAACAATACTAATTAATATAGCCTCAAATTCACTGAATATTTTTTGTTGCTGATGTAGATTATAACATCTATTAACTATATTTGTAGTCTAGGTTGAATATAGGGAAAAATGACTAATAGTAATCTTAGTTGGGAAATTTAAATTAAAAGAAAAAATAGAGTTAAAGTGATATATGTGGAGATAAGTGGATAAGACAAAAGGAAAGTATATTAACAAAGGTTTTATAACTATGTTATTATCCTATAATAATGTTGAAAGACTCTATCCATGGAAAATCAAATCAACCAAAATTAACACTGCATGCTTACTAGAAGTACAAATTTTATGAGAAACCAACACCAAATACATAGAGACACACTATTAGATATTATCTTGAAGTATAACTAATGATAATGTAGTTCCAAAATAATTTTTCCTAACTCTCCTCACTATGATAAATGAGTTTTCAATTCCATGGTGTTGTGTTTCTACAACCACTCCTAGACTTAGGTTCTTAGCTTTGGCTGTAAATCCCTCACTTGTGTGGTTGTCAATCACATGTGTGTGGATTTCATTCCCTACAATACCCTCACTAATATTAATATCACACTTTCTAATGTTCATAGGGTTGCTTCAACTCTCTAATTTACCCCAAAATATATTGATCTACACATGATAGCTATTTTATAGACACTCAAGTGATATCATGAGCTTCTTCTCTCATTACTTCACTCAAATATAGAAATACAAAGCAAGGGAAAAGAAAGTTCAATGATCATGAAGACTCAAACTAGCTCCCCCAACTAATGATTTGATCTTTATTCTAGGCTCACTTTAATAGATCTTATTAGGTATGATCAATCCACCTCTAGCATATATACTCCTCCCAACTGGGAAATATCTATTTGGTTCATCCACCTTCTCAAATAAGCACCATCTCTGGTATGCTTATTTGGTCTCACATATTACTTCCATATGAAATAATAATATGATAGAAATTCCTCTATGTGGTAGTAGAATTCCTATTTATTTATTTAATTTATTTAATTCATGTCCTTATTTTTCTGCATGATCTTAGATATATTAGTATTCTATTATTATTTTTTGGATTTTTATCTAATTTGGTTTAACAATTTGAGAGAATATGCATTTATTCCCCATGGTTTGTGCATAATATCCATATGTAAAGTGTTTTCCATGACCAAATAAGGGGTATATATATATTTTATGGACCTGATACATTATTTAAATGGTCAAAAAATTCACTCTCATTGGCACAAGATAAGCACATTAGATCAGGGTTCACCTCACAAATAATAAAAGTTTCAAAATCAAGGATAGAAAATTAGGGTTGTTGGATAATCTGATATGAATCAATACATGAGCATTCTAGTTCATTTTAATCATTGATATAAAAGTTGGTGAATTAGATATTATAGTTGAGATGGGATTCCAAAGACTTTTTAACACCCTTGGGATTGATGGAGTTTACACATGAAAGGTAGACATCAAATTATAAATTTATGACTTGGTTAATGAGGATATAAAATTCAAAAACACAACTATAATTAGAATAGGAATAACATAGTGTATTAGGGTTCAAAAATTCTCAGAGAGATTTTTAGAAGCATGGATAGAGAATACAAAGTTATTCTGTGATGGGTATCACATGGGAAAAAATATTAGGTTGAAATATTTTCAATGGTCCTAAGTTATCTATTATGGGGGAAAAATTACTAATGAAATTTTATTTAAAATAGATTTTTTTAATGTAATATAAAAGAATAATTTTGACCTGAATAAGTCTAAACATGACAACCAATTCATAATCATGCTGAAAGGGCTTCTTTGTCTTAGATATGGATTTAGAAAAAGGAAATGGGTTCCTTAGTGGAATATAATGAGTCGAGGGAGTGGATTCAGGTTATTTTTTGGTTTATTTTTCCTTTATTTTTTCCAAATCAACATTTAATAGGGATTCATAAGACTCATCATAAGTCAAAGAAATTTACTTTCTAGATTAATTTGAAATTTCACTTACATTAGCTATGGGGATAGACAATGTTTAAGCTAGCACCTGGGAGGAATTAGATTGTTGTTGCTAACTTTAGTGGGATGAAAGTTGACCAATTGGGTTTTAAATATTTTAAAGATATAATTTATGAAAGATTAAAGATCTCCCAAACCAATTTCTTATCATTACTTGGAAGAAGAGGAATTTCCTACACTGGTATTTCCTTGACATTGGTTATTGGGAATTTTCTTGTATTTGGTTGGGAATTGAGAAGGTTCACTAGGATAGTGGATACTATTATGATAAAGATAATTATTTATCATATGACATTGACTAACAAAATGATTAGTTTGTTGGATGTTACCACCACATTGAACATATTGGAATTGGATTCGATTTTTTTGAGGAGACTAAGGATGATAAGAGGAAGGATTACCACACCTCAATCCATGGTTATATGTCGAAGAGAAAGGATGAGAGTGGGGTTGGTTGATGTTCCTAATGAAATGAGTTAATTGTTTAGGGTTGCTGTTACTTTGAGAAAATACTACATTGATCTCCGTTTGAATAAATGAATCAGATAGATCATATTGAAGCTGTTGAATTTTGTCATTTGATGAGTTGGTGAGCTATAGATTCCAACATTTTTTATAGGTCTAAGGAAAAACTATTATGGATAAGATTAAGTTCGGGATTTTGTAGGCACATCTAGATGGCACACAAGATATGTAAGTTCACTAATCTAATAGTTCATCTTGATAGGCTCTATGGATTGATTCTATTGGACATATTTGACTTGATATTGTTGTTGAGAATGGAATTGTTGTGTGTTCATAGAGAGGATTCTTATAAGATATCATGTAGATAAGGGAGTTTTTTCAACAAGAGAACCACTACTTTTAGAATCAATGAGAGTGTTCTCCATATCGAATAAACCCTCATATATTTATTGGATCATGAGTTAGTCCGAGATTTTGTGGTGTGGTCTAGTTTCCACAATCTTTTTGAAACTCCTACAATACTCAAGGAGCGATTCGTTTATGAATTTATGGATACCACTTATTTAAATTTTAATAGAAGAAGCTAAATAAGTAGGTTATAACATATATAAAAATATATGATTCATGTCAATATAGGAGTTTATGGAACTAGGAGGGAGACAGTAGAGACATGACATAGAAAATTCAACTAGGGAGAAAGTAAATGCTCAAATTTTGATTTGTTATTCAGAAACACCTTGAGGCTTCATAGTAGAAAACACCACTTGGAACTCTTTGAGGTTAATGTGTGGATCATCATCTACTAGCCCATGGGAATGAGGTAGAAGATTAATCAAACATTATTTGAGTTTTAAATCATCCTTAATATTTAGATATTTAATACCAAGGAGGTAGTAATTCATATCAATGGCAATGATTTATTTTAAGGTTTATTTTATATGAGTGGAAATATCTAGAACAATTGGATGGAAAATGAATAGGTCTTGACTAGTATCATTATCCCTAATGTTCATCCTAAGTCGGAGAAGAGTTTTCTCAATTATCAAGTCTAAAAAAATTGATGGATTGTTTGGTACGATATAGGGAATTTAGGGAAATTTTTAAAAGGATAAAAATGGTGGGTTTTTGTGTGTTTTTATCATATTTTTTTGGTTTATTTTTTTAATTTTTTAGGTTTTAAAAAAATAAAAAAGTACCAGATACTAGTCAAACCATCCCAAAAAATAGTTCTATTTGAATTGAAACCAATTATCACCTATCGAATATTCAAAGGGCTTATGGTTTTCTAATGTGTATAGTGGAACTTGGGTCGAATCCTTGGCGATGGTATTATTTTTTAGAGTCGACTATTTTTGATTGATTTCTTATTAATTGGGTTGGGGGGATTGTTTTTAGTGATTAAATAAATTGATCTATGGATTATGTTTGATTTAAAAAATTCATAAAAATTTGTGTGAGTTAATTATTTGGGAATTATTCTTGTGATATCCTTGAGATTTTTGTGATATTGCATTAAATTATCACCCACATTAAATGACAATTTTGATCAAAAATCCCAAGTGGTGAGGATTTAATCCAAGACTTAAATTAACTAGGGTTCTAATATAATTCAATACTTGTTTACGGTACTATATTTATGGTTCCAATAATCCATTTAATACACATGTTAAACAAAATATGTCACTAATCCATGATATTTTCTGTTTAACAAACACAATGTTAACCTAAAGAATATTTAACGTGGAAAAAAATCAATAACATTTAACCCAAAATTATGACTCTCCCAAATGGATGATTTATTCTTCCATTGAAATGGTTATTAATATGGTCAATGGTACTTATGGTGATGAGTTATAACTTATAAAAAAAGTTACATGTAATGTGTGGTGCACCAATCACACATAAAACTCAAAGATAGGTAAATATGTGCTTCTGATTGAGTTAGACAGTAAAAAAAGGGAAGGTTTAGTATCATGGTTTGAAAATTTTTGATACCATTAAAATATTACAATATAATGTGGATGATAATTTGAAATAATAATGAAAAAACATGAATTAATATTTAATTAAAATGAAAACCAACTTACACGATTCCAATTGAAAACAAATGAAAACTAATATTAAATGGGAAGTGTAAGAGATGTTTTTATTTTTGAAATAATAGTATAAAAATTCCTCATAGTAACATTGAAAGGATATGGTTATGAAATTACTCCTCTATATTTTCTGATATTCTAACCCCTTGTGGGGAGAAGAGGGGAGTGTATTTATAGCCTAAGGTGGTGGGTTGTTTGAATTATAAAACTTCTCCTCAAATTTACTTTCCAATTTGAAAATTTAGGTAGTACCATAGAGAGAAATATTCTTCTTCAATGTTTTATATATCTATGTGTAATGTTCAACCTCAAAATATGGTGTCCCCTGGAATTTTGGAGATAATGTTATGGTTTTTTTAAAACAATGTGTTGTTACCCAATTTTCTGTTGAATATTTCATGGTTCTAAACATGAATACATTTTTAGATATCAAGATGCCTTAAAATCCAAAAAAAAATTCAAAAAAATTATATTACAAGATCATCAATTTCTTCCCACGAAATATCATCTCAATTGGTTAATTTGATTGGGTGGAAAGTCAAGAATTGTGGGATGTTTCAAAATACAATAAATAATTGTGGGATGGACATTCATTCATCAATTGGGTCCACTTTTTGTTGATTTGGGATGAATTTTTTTTATCCTTTATGTCATATTATATCCTCTAAAATATTGTGAAGTTTTAACATTTTTTGTCTTCTATGCTGAGGCCATAAATTCAATCGATCTGGATTTTCTAGTTCTCATCACAAATTTGGTGGGTCTTGTTATATGGTCTATATGAACCTTAAAATATCCAAATTAGGCAATATTCCAGCTGAATTATTGGTATTTTAATGAGGAGCACTAAAAAACTATAATTTTATAATTTGGATCAATATTATAAAATCTATGTTCAAAATATTTAATTGAATTTTAATTGAATGAATTTGAAGAATGCTAATTAGTTATGTTTATGATCAAAACCTAAACATTGGATGGAAATCAATCATTTTCAGTGAAAATTTTGTGATGGTAGGAATTTAATATATTTAACTAATATGTAATATTAAATGTATTCTTTATGTTCCCATTCAAGATTATCTTTGTGCATAATAATTCTTTGGGATATTTATCAAATGAAAGGGGTGAGAATAAAAATCAGTAAGGGATAAAAAATATAATATAACATCATAGGTTAAACAGGAAGCATAAAAGAAGAACAAGTACATAAGAATTTTAATAATAAAATAAGTACAATAACATAATAAAATAAGGTATAACATAGAAATGTGGCTACAAAATAAACATGATAATTTCATAGAATTATCACCAAAGCTCATCACTAAGGATTCATAAAAAATAATACCAAGGATTTTGAACATGGTATCAGAAAAAATTACCCATAAATACTTCCAATGAATCATGAACATTACATATCTAGATATTAATTATTTACATAATGCATTAGAGTACTATTCGGTAGAACCATTCAAATGTATAACATTATGTGTGCCACATCGATCAAAAATAACAATTAAATATAATTAAAAACACATGAGTAGGTAATTTGGACTTCATACAGGGATTTAACAAATAAATATTTTAACTATACATCTAAATGAATACCCATGAATGAAAATAGGTCTAGGTATTGATGAAATGAAAATATATCATTGAAACGTAAAGATTTATCTTTATAAGATAGAAAGTATAAAAAAGGATCTTGGAATGGGTTTAATGAGAGATAAATGAAATCACTCATTAACAATACATTATTTGAACTAAAATGTGGATGTTAATAAAAACGTGGTGATAAAATGAATTTAGAATATAAAGTCATATATAAAAGAAACACTTGAATTGAAAAAGTGGAGGAAGAGATCCCATACCTTGACAGGATGATTCGTAGAGTTGGAGAGATATACTCATTATAAGCTTATAAAAAAATTAAGATATTATTAAGAGGGATATTTAGATATTATTCATACTTAATGTATTTTTTTGGAGAGTGAGGAGAGAATGGGTGGGTATTTATAATTGAGGAGGGTGGTTTATGGGTTAAAATAAGAATAGTTTTTTATTATGGATAAACACTTTTGAGTGTAATTTATTTCATTTTTTATAATTAAGTTTTAAATGTATGTTTAAGGATTTAAAATAAATCAACCACCCATTTAAAATTTTAATTTTTTCGATATATTATGTCTTTACCTTTTAATTTTAATATTTTTCCTTATTTCACCTTTAGAGTGGTAAATATTTTTTTACTTTAGAAAATTTTATGTATTTAATGATTAAATATAAATTACTACATAATTTTTAAATAATAAATACAAATACACAATCCATTTTACTTGATTCAATTTATAAAATAGTTAAAATTGTGTTCTAATATGATAAACATATAACACATAAAAAAATGAAAAAAAGATAAAATCATTGTTCTAAAATGATAAGAATGTGTCTCTAAATTTAACGAATTAAGTATAATGATATTACTTAAATAAATATTATTCAATAAAAAGGATTAATAAATTTGAATTAATGATCATATCTTTATTATATCATGGTATTTCATAAAATGATACTGTCACTTTTTACTATATTTTTTTTTGGAAATTTACCATAAATTTACCAAAAGATAATTATTATGTAAGGATTATTAAAATGATATTTCATTTATGATGATTATTATTTAAACATGATAATGTTTTATTTTTTAAAAATTATTTATTTATTATAAAATAACAGTTTTTATAACATAATAATCATTCTCATTGTTATAAAATTACTTAGGACTTTGTTAATTTATATTATCATTTTAAAATATGTTTTATAACATTATTATATGAATTTTATTAAAACCATTAAATTTATTAAAAAAAAATTAATTGAATTTATACAAATTTTTAGTTAAAAATATTAAATTTTGGTTATATTATAAAATAAATCCCAACAGTCACTTTCTATTGTATACCTAACCAAAAATAATAATAACCAACTGTCTTGTTGACCAATGATCATATTTCCCATTGACAATATTTACAGACATGCATAATACAGAATGGATGTATTTTCTTATAAATAAACCTACATTATTACTGCACCTTTCACTATTTTCATTTTACAATTCTTATGGTAGGGATGATCATCATAGGGGAGTTCAAGCTTATGGAGTTTCCTTTAGCGATTGCACCATTATTCAATGTTTATATCCCTATACCTTTCCAAGGTGTGGTGGTAAATATTATTACATTATGTTTATAATAATATAATAGTCCTTTTATGTGCTTAAAATAATAAAATAATACAATAATAATTTAGATATAAGAGATATTTTATTAGTAGAAGAATATTTTTCAACTCATTACATTTTAACCTTCATCCATGTTGTGATTTATCAACAAGACTTTAATCAGTTGAGTTATATGATTCCTCAAAACCTTTTCCCTTTAATTGAGAATCATGGTCTTTTCTTCTTTATATAAAAGGAAAGGCTACAATTATACAACATTTATTTCAGGTATATGTGATGGGTCTGACATATACATTCTTAGAAGCGATATATGGAAGACATCATGGACATTAAAAATATTTGAAGGTAGGGATAGTAGATATTCAAAATATATAACATGATATAGAATCTAATATGGTCCAATTTACCTTGGAATTCGTTTCCCCTTCTTTATAAATCCCATGACACCTTTCAATGGTGGTACATTGAGAAACACATGTTCTCCAATATAAAATTTTAAGTCATTTATTTGACTTTCTTCATAAATATTCTGTTGAATTTAAGAATCCACGATATTCCTCTAGATTATTTTTATCTTCTTCATTATCTCTTTCAAAATTTCCAGCCACAATAATTTTACCTCTAAAAATCATCCAAATACATTTGAGTTTTTAACCTATTCCCATTAGGTGGTTCATTTATAGAAATTAGTTTATTTGAATGGAAAATATTTCAATAGGAGAATTCAATGATTAGAAGATTTTTGTACCAAATCCCTTGAAAATAATTTTATCTAGCCCATAAAATATTCTTAAATGATTGAATAGTCCTATTATACGTACCATCAGTTTGGGGATGACAGGTTGTTCTTAGATTTACCTCTATATTTATAAACTTTTGGAGGTGCCTATGGAATTCAGAAGTAAACCTCATATCATATTTCAAAACAATTAATAGAGGTACCCCATAAAATCTCAACACATCCTGAATCTATTTATGAGGAAGGAACTCAAGAGATAAATCATTTCATATAATAACTAAATGGGTATATTATATTAATATATCAATGATTACCCATATAAAATCATTTCCATTGGATGTCTTAGTATGGATAATAACAAAGTTCATATTATTGTTTTCCCACTTACATTAAGGCATTGGAAGTGTCTGTATCACACCCTTAAAACTTTTATGATCTACCTTCACTTGCGGTCATACAAAATTTATTTTAGTGTAGTCTGAAATATCCCTTTTTATGTTATCCCACAAATTATTTAATGTTCCATAATATTCCTGAGCCTTAACTTTGTTATTATAGTTTGTCTTGTGGTTCAAAAGGGGTTTACTAAATTCTAGAAATTGTTTTAAAATGATTTTATAATTTATAATGAATTTTTTAAAATGTTTTACAGATTACGGAATTAATTTCAACGTATTAAAGTTTATATGAAAATTAATTTAGAATCTTTCAAAATATTTTGTAAGTGTTTTATAATTTTTAAAGTAATAAACAAATTATTAATTATTTATAAGTTATTTTAATTAAAAATTGATTTTTTTGAATGAAAAAATTATCCTTATCTATGTAATAGAATATCTGCTCTTACCCATACATGAAGAATCTAACAATGTAAAATAATCTATATAGATCATTTGGCTTTGTAGAGACATTCAACTATGTGAATCAGCTGCGTGAGCATTTGGATACATGAATTTGGTGATGTGGCCTGATCAGATATGTGAATCAGTTACATGAGAATTTAACTACATGAATTTTGTAAAGTAGTTGAACCAACTATGTGACAATGTGACTATATGAAATGGTTCAATGGATGAATCAACTATATGAATTAGCTACATCACAATTCAGCTATGTGAATTGATTTTGTGGATAAATCGACTATTTGAATCATCTATGACCATTTGGCTATGTGAATCAGTTATGAGATTGAATCAAATACATAAATAGGCTACATTAACATTAATCTATGTTAATTGCGGATGTTTAAATTTTATATTTACACGAATAGTTATATCCTTGATTTTCCTTGAGGAATAAGGATACCAATGAAATCAAATTTTAGGGTTAATTAATGTCTTATATGAGACCTGAAATCCCAATTGTTTATTTTATTTAATTATTAAACAAATATCATTACTTTATTATTTCCTGCTTTCTTTCTCTCAAGATGGGAAGTTTAAGAGACTTAACATAGAGACATGAAACATTACTCCTATCGGTTAATTCTTTCCTATGTAAATTCTATAAGTGAATTATGTGACGCTTCTTGCTCCTAAGTAGGGGATCCATGTCCTATGTTTAATTTGTCTACAAATATGATATTATGATGTTTTTTATTCCTTTTGTGTAGATGATAAGTGTCATACCAATGGAAATAATTAATTGAATTTAATGTAATTGATGGGAATGTGGATATTCACCTATATTTTTATATGATTTATTTATGTTATATTGATTTGTTTCTCTAGATAAGATTATCACATTCATAAAGAAATATTATTCTTATTATCTCATGACACATTAAATTAGATTATAAAATTATTATCTTAAAATGAAAAAGTTATTATCACATAAATATAATTAATATTATTTTTTTAGGGAAATAGATGTCTTACATGATTTTACTTGTTTTGTGATATTTTTTAAAGGATTATTCATTCTTGATTCCTTTACTAAAAATTATTTCTATTGACAGATTTTCTCTTCTTCTTGTTGATATAATTGTGGAACCCTTGTTATGAGTTTCTTTGATAGCATATTTAATGAAATTATATAAGAAAATATATCTAAATAATAAATTGGTTTCTTATAAAAAATCATGGTTTGTGTGGGATAGACCATGAATTTAAAGAAGTGAATGTGATGAAAACCACATTTGAAATATGTGAAAAGTGGTTGTGTTGCGTAGTTTTAATTTTTGGAAATTGTAATGGGGAGTGGTTGTGATGTTCCAGTTATTGTAAGGTGAGATTTTTATGACATGTGGTGGTTATGAGAAGTAATAGTGGAAATGTGGTTGATTTTGGAATGATGAGGATGAGTTGTTGTGTATTGTGTTTATATTGTGCAAGCTTCTCAGTAAGAATGAAATGATGGAAATAAAAATCATATTAATATGGAAATGGTTGAGGACGGAAATAATGAATGTTAAATGGAACAATGATATTTAATTTTAATATGAAATGATGATAATGGATGTGAAAATGATTGGTAATTTAAATGGTTAAATTTGAACTATGAAATTGATGTCTGTAGTTTGGACTAAAATTATTGAAAGATATATGAATGGGTTATGGTAATATGAAATGGAATGGAATGGTTTGGAATGGATAAAAAACTCATGAATTAAAATGGGATGTGTTTTTAAAGATTTTTTTGTTTAATATGGAATTAATGATCTTGATAGATAAATGTGGTTGATAATTCGAAGATCTTGAAATTGGATTAACGTAAAATTAAAGGTGGAATGTGTCTTATTGATTGTTTTCATAATTGTTTCATTTAGAAGTAGAAAAAAAGTGGTGGGAGTTGTGAGGCCTTTTGTGAATGTTGTGAGTTAGTATGGTAATTTTTGTTGTTATGAACCTAATGTTTGGGATTGTGTCCATTATGCATATATGTATTTATATATATTATAATTTTTATAATTTATATACACAACCCACCTATGTATACCAGTTTGGGATGACATCCAAATGTTTTGGGGTGTTTCCCCAACATACAGATGGTGAGGATGGATGGATAGCTACCCCATATTCCCCCATCTCTTTAATAGGTGAGTTTGAGATTAATGGGAAGTGATTGATATAAGTTAAAATATAACTAGTGGTGATGTTTTATGAGATGATGGGGTGGTTCATGGTGGGAGTTTTGAATGGTAACTTGAGGACACGAGGTTGATGCCCTTTATTTTCATAATACAACACAATTTTGTTTATGGCTATAGTTTAGATGCGATTTGATGGCCCATGTGTATTCTGGTGAGATGCGATGTGATGGCCCAAGTTTTTTTGGAGGGATGTAATGGCCAGTTGAACACATGGTGCTTGGCATGATATAATTTTCTTGGCTTCTTCGAGAAAGATTATAAAAAAGAGATGAGAGTCTTAGGACATATTAAATTGCAGTGTGAGATTATAAAAATAGTGGTAATGTAATGTGGGAAAACTTTTACCAATATTATTTATATTATGTTACTATACATGGTTGTATTATTTGGAAATTCAGCCTTGGTGAGGTTGGAAACTAGTTAACTCGACAGGTGTTTGTTTATTATTCTATTTATTTAATAGATAATTATGATGTTCTTCTCACATTTTAAAATGAGTCCTTGGGTATGATCCTACAGAGTATAATTTTTATGATGACCCTATATATATATATATATAATATTTTTAGGATTGATAGAGGAATTTAAGGATAGATCTATACATTACTAGCTTGGGTGTTGCAGTTGTAGTTGAGTTGTCATCGTAGAAATGTTTTTAGTGTTTTACATAGAGACTTTAATTATATTCATTTGAAATTACTTGAATGATGAGATATTATAGATTTTACCTTTCACGTATCATGGAGTTTATTGATGGTTGATATCATGTCCTATGTTCCTATATCATCTTTGAGGGAATTTCCTTCTATATGTGAGATTCTTATACCCTCAATGCTTGTCTCCAACCCAGGTCCAACAAAAAGTGGGACTCAGTGGTCATTATCCCTCTTCCATCATTACCATCCCAGAAGGGGTACCTTTGGAGGGGGGGGGGGGGTCTTTAAATAGTTGTATTTATTTTTTATGTTGAGATATAAGATGGATTTCGGAGTTCGGAATTATGATAATTGCAGGGGTTGGTTTGGAAATAGTTTTAGTCAACCATTGTGTATGACATAGTTCTGGAAGACCAGCTAGGAAATGATATTTTAGGGCCCCCTATTATCTAATGCAATGGATTTGATCCCACCAATGATCAAGTGAGTGGTTTTCCTTGTAGGGTAGAGATCTAATATAGGTACATGAAACATGATTTATTGCTCTTTTTACTGGATAAGATGGTTTTGGGAAGTCATTAAATTTAGTTAAATAAATTTTGATTATTTATACGTGTCTCTCTAATTGTTCCCATTATATGTTGGCTAATGAACTATATTATTTTCTGAATTAGTATTATAACCTGAAAGTAATGATTAGAATAGTGATTAACTAGCATGATCCATTTTTTTTAAATCTTATTAAACCTGAATTTGTTGTATCTTTTCTACTTATAGAAATATTCTTCCATAATTAATTTTCTTTCCCATTATTAAAATTTACAACATGATAACCGATTTTAATAATTTTTTATGTTGTTTATAAATAATTATTAGAGTATTTTATTATGAATAATTATTTATTTTTGAAAACCCTTATGAATAATGTTACATTTTAAAGATTTCAAACTATCATACTAAAATGATTATTTTAAAAATCATTCATAAGTGTATTCTAGTTTCCATACGAGTTAATATTAATGAATTGATTTATATTTTCAATTTATCAATATAATTTGTTATTTAATTATTGTAAAACATGGTTTTGGATGTTTAGAATTTGATTTTTTTTAAAATGGCCATCACGGTTTTTGGCGATTCATATAAAGATTTGGAATCATTTAAATGAATAACACTCTACTTATTTTTGGAATGATTTTAGTTCTATAGTATTGATTCATTCATATATTGTAATCATTTTTTAGGATAGAAATTATTGTGGAATTGGTTTCTAAATTTTTGAAAATGGTAAGCTTGATTAGCGATAACTATTAATAATTTAAAGGTTTTCCAAAACAACGAATCAAGATCATTTCTCAAGAACGGTTAAAACATGTTTTAATAGATTGTTTATCTTATTAAACATCTACATGAGAATTTCATTCCATGTCAATCCTTCTTTATTATGATATATATCTCACATGTTTTAGAAATTTATTGTAAGTATCGAATTTGTTTGCTTTAAATTATTATAAAATGGAAAGATTTTTTATGGTAACCTATTCGGACTTGAATCTATTTATATGATTATTTTTTTCATTTTAAAAAAGGATAATAATCAGGTGTGATGAAATAACTTTTATTTACTTGTTAATCCATGAGTAATTTGTAATGAGAATCTTGTATAACATTTTGTACTAAGAATACAAAATAATGTTATGTGCTGGTCATGTTTTATTTAATATGAAAGTGGAATCATGTTAAAATTATTATAGTGTATATGATTGTCCTACTAAGAAATAAAATATTTAAATAATTTTTAGTTTGAGTATGATAAGCATGGAATATATTAATATGAAATGTACAGTATTTAATTTGGGATATGGGAACATGTTTTATCTTGGGGACTCTAAAATTATGTTGTATATATAATTTTGTATTTTAATTGTGCACCTGATCCTATAATGCACAATATTTCATATCATATTGGATTTGTTTTTTCTTAGTAACAATATGAAATAATAATGTGTTGTTTAATTATGTTAAGCTTGATAAATGAGATAACACATGTTCAGTTTTTTCTTTAACGTGGTCGTCTATTAATATCTATTTAAATACAAAAAATAATGTTTCCCTAAGAATGACATGGAGATTTTGAGTGTCATTGCTGGTTTTATTGTTTATTTATTTCTACATTTAAGTGTTCGTATGAATTTATAAAAACATGTTTATAAATATTAAGATAGAGTTTTAACAGCTATTTAAGAAAATGGGTTTCCTTAATGAAGCATAAGGCATGAACCCTTTATTTTTCATAAACTTATAAAAATATGTGATCTTTGAGTTTATGTCTCTAATCATTGAGGATGTTTATCCACAACTATGATTTTTTGGGTTTTTGTTGTAGTTATGGAATCAACCACTTCCTATATAAGGCCAGTAACCTAAATAAAAAAATAGATATATTTTTTTAATGTCTTGGAATTGATGGAAATAAAAATTCTTACGACACTTAAATTATTATAAAATAAATGATAAATTTGTTTAACTATTATCTAGTTGGATGGGTTTGTTGTGATTTATCCCATGATGGTGGCATGTTTTATGGATACAAAAATATGAAGACAGAGAATCCATTTTCTAAATCAAGATGTGTTATATTACGACATGTTTTAAAACCATACAGGTGTGTCAACACCATCCAAAGAGGAAAATATCATGTTGTAGTTGATGAGTTCCTTTGATATGTATATTTATAAAATATCTATCAATATTGATATAAATACTTATATTGGATAAGTAATGTTATCTGAAACTATTGAATGTAATGGAATGAACCAATAGAAAATGGAATATTAAATCCTTTGTAAAATTTAAATGAGTTTTCTCTGGGTAAATAATGTTTTTTATAAAACATTGAAAAATTATTTGCCTGAATAAATTGGATTATTCCAACCCAATTGTTTTTATAATTTATGTCATATGTTAAATTGGGTTCTCCAATTTTTATATTATGTGTCGATATTAAATTAGTAAGGATCATGGTAGAGATGTGTTAGTTGAACAGTAATAATTTTATGAATGTAAGTTAAATTTCCATTTATTTAAGTTATTTTGGGAAACATTCTTGAGTTTTAAATAAAAATGGTGGGTGGATAAATTAGTCCCATTATTCGTGATAAAATAAATAATTTAATCCTTTGGTAATATTATGGTTTTAATTAGTAATGATTTGTTTTTATAAATTAAATATTTTCTATGAGTATGTTATCCTTGGAAGTTCACTTCACAATTTATAATAAAATTTAGTGATTCCCTCTTGGAAAAAGATTGGCTATAGTGAAACTAGTTTTCTAAATAAACTATAATAGTTGTTTTGTAAAACATGTATTTATTTAAAAACAAATGTTTCAAAATTTTTTGAAACTGTTTTAACAAATAGGATTTTGAGAAATACATTTTTATAGGATGTAGTAATATTGGTTTTAATTTAAAATGGTTTTCTTCCCCACCTGGTTTTCATAAATATAATCGACTTAATTAAAAGTTTTTACCATCATGGTTTTTAACTTAACATGTTTCAATATTTACTTTTGCGATACTTTTCTCACATGTAAACAATCATTTGAAATGATTGAATATGTTTTGACCACCTTCAGAGTATGATTTAATGAATTATTATGAGTAACTTACCCAAAATTATTAATAAATTATTAGGTTGTGATGTTAGTCTACTTTTTTCATGACACATTGAGCATGATATGTTCTAGATGTTTTTTATTAAATCTTCTAGCATGATACATGAGGATAAATAATGTATAGATTTTCAATTAATTGAATAAAAAAGTGTATGATTGAAGTGAAATATAAAGCAATGCTTTCCCATATGAGATGATTTAAGCCTTCTATTTAATCAATGTGAAAGGATTGTTTCTATTGGTGTTCTCATAAGAAGTGTTTATTTTTGTTATTTTTTGATTGTAACATATTTGTTTATGGGTTTTGTGGTTGTCTATATATCCTTGTTATCATTTGAGAGGTATCTTTCCCATGAAGTTTTCTTTAGAGTAATTATGGTGTTCCAATTATATTGGGATCTTTGAGAGGTATCTCATAGGGTGGTAAAATTATCTCATATTACTTTTCTCTCCCTCCTGGGATTGTTCTAATTATTCAAGGTGAGAATTTTTTAGTGGTTTTTTAATGTAAATTTCTATAATAATATCAACCCTTCCCCTTTCATTTATGCATGTTTGGTGGTTCACGAGTGGTTTCACAAACTCTGGATGTTTTTTCAAAATTATTATTTAATTTATAAAGATGTTTTAGAAAGGTTATTCAAAATATTGAATTAATTTGAATGAATTAAAAGTTTATTTGTAAATTAATTTAGAATATTCTAAAATTATTATAATGTTTTTGGAAGTATTGTAGAATTTTTGAAGTATTATTAACAACTTTTAATAATTATATATATGTTTTTTTAATTAAAAATGAAATATTTTCAATGAAATACTTACCCTTAGGCGAGTAACTAAAAGATCCATTATTACCCTAACATAAATATTTTAGTTACATGAAAATGGAATGGTAGATAATTTGGCTATATATTAGCATTAAGCTATGTGAATCAACTATATGAGAATTCAGTTATGTGAATTTGGTTACATCGCTCAATCATCTAAGTGAATTAGTTACCCGAGCATTCAACTACATGAACATGGTTATGTGGATGAATTGGATACATGAATTAGCTTTGTGGACATTTGTATATTTGAACTGGTTTTTGTTTGAAAAATTTATTATGTGAATAGGATATTTGACCATTGGTACATGTGAATCAATTACATGGATGAATTGGTGATGTGAATCTACTACATGGCCATTTAGATATCTGAATAAGTTGCATGGCAGAATTAGCTACATGAATTAGCAACACCGTCATTTATCTATGTGAATCTGGGGTATTTATGTTCTATTTTAATGAGGTTAATTATATCATTGATTTTACTTGATGATCAAGTATGTTAATTAGATCCAATTTAATGGATAATTAATGTCTTATATGTGATCTGAAATCCGGATGGTTTTGTAACTTCTTTTTCTAAAATGACATTCATTACTTCATTTTTTATTACTTTATTTCCCTTAATATGGGTGTTTCTAGAGCCTTTCCTTTAGATTCATGGGACCCTACTGCCATTGGATATAGATTTTCCTATGGTGATTCCATAAGAGAATCTTGTGAAGCTTCTTTCTTCCAAGAAGGGGATCTGATCTCTCTATTGGAATTATGTGAATATGAGATATTATTCCTTGGGAGTGGATTGTAAGTGTAAGACTAGTGAATATAATAAATAAAAATTAATGAAATTTATTGGAATGGTAGTGTCTCCTATATTATTATATTATTTCATCATGTTTTAGATATTTGTTTCTCTATAGAATATTATATCATTTGTAAAAAGTTATAATTCTTATTATCTCATTCTATGTTAAATTATATAATTAAAAGATTATCCTTGAAAGAGAATGTTTTTATCACATAAAGATAATTCATATTTTTTTTCATGAAAATGGAGTTCTGACACGCTTTTACTTTTTTTGTGATATTGTTTAAAGGATTATCTATCCTTGATGCCTTTGATGAAAATTATGATTCTTTAGATATTTTGTTTTGTTTTTGTTGATATAATTGTGTAACCCTTATTGTGTGATTGTTTTATATTGCCCTGAATGAAATTGGATATGAAAATATATCCAACGAATAAATTAGTATCCCATGGAAAATCAATGTTTGTTTTTTAAAGGTAGTGCTTCGGTCAAAGACCGAGGCACAATTTATTGATTATTAAAAAAAGATGTTACAAGAGTCTAAGGGATGGGAGATTCCTACAATCATTTTCATAAATCAGAAAAAATAAAGAGGGAGTACATCAAGCTAGGTCATATCCTGGTTAACTCCCATGTTTTCAAGCGCATCAGCAACCTTTTTTGCTTTTCTGAAAGCATGAGTGGCGATAAAGTTGATCTGCGGAAGAGTGTCAAGGCACTTCATCCAGTGAGTAGTGAGTGGCTAGGCTAGATTAATCATCCCCTTCCAGATTTCTTGAATGATGGTGGTCAAATAAATTTCAATCCAAATCTTCCTCCATCCTTTTTGAAGTAAATATTTGACAATGTGGATCACACCCATCATTTCAGCTTCTAGTGATGAGATAGTGCCACAGCCAGTGAAAAAGCATCCATGGAATATACCAAGATTGTCTCTGAAGATTGCTCTGCAACTGGCAGGGCCTGGGTTTCCTTTGAAGGAACCATTAACATTCACCTTGATCCATCCTGGAAGCGGAACCTGCCAGAATACTTTAATGGTGTGTTTGGGTTGTCTGAAGATGCCTTCAATGCGAAGTCTCTGAAGAATCTCAAAGTCCCTAATAGTATTATTGGAGAGAGCCTTTTAAATTGAGGAAGCCTCATGTGTGGAAAGGAGGATCTAGGGTTTACCTGCATTAAGATTTGGTGATGAATTATTATGAATCATATTGGTTCTATCATATCAGTTCACATGAAGAAGCTCCGCAATGGAAGAGAGGAAGATATTCTTGATTTGTTGAGATTCCTCTTACTGGACACATCTCTTTAATTGTGATACAATGGTATCATAGAGGATCCATCTACAGCCAAATATGTTAAAAATATAATTCCAAAGACCAGAAGCTGTAGCACAAGACAAAAACAGATGACTCGCATCGTCCATGTGTTGGTTACAAAAGCAACATTTAGATCATAGGTGAATTCTAAGAGATTGTATGGAAACTTCAGTAGGAATTATATAATGAGAAATTCTCCAAATAAGAGTAAATCTTGAGGGATTTATCCATGGTTTGTTAAATTTTTCCAAACACTCAATGTTGGATTCAGTGTTTGTGAAATTATGATCATAGTAATTTTTTGAGTCAAGGATGCCATTATTAGCAGGTTCCCAGATAAGAAAATCATCAGTATTGGAGAAAGGATAACTATCTATGACCTACGTAATGTTATCCGAGATATCACTATTGTGGGAGTGAATAACAACTTTAATGGTGTGGTTTGTGTTTTCAATAGTTTTATTAGGAGAAATCATAGAGATTAGGGGGGTGCCGGTCCAATTATCAAGCCAAAAATTCATGGAAGATTCAGTACTGACTATCCATCGAGATTTCTTCATAATGTTAAAGTATGTCTATTTGATAGAGGGCCAGATCGAAGAAGTGATGTAATATAAGTTTCCCCTTTTAAGTTTATAAAGAAATTTCTTTTTATGGAAATCCAAAGCATCCGAGTTGGTATGAATTAACCTCTAGGTGAGTTTGGCTTAGAGAGCATCATTAAAGAGTCTAGGATTTTTTATTCCAAGACCACCATTTTCTAAAGGCTTACAGCAGGTGTCCCAAGGGATGGTGACATGTTTTATTTCAAGGGTACTACCGATACAAGCAAAATTATATATATATATTGAGTTTTTTAAGGATTTTAATAGGCCATTTATAAACCATCAATGAGTAAACCATTTTAGAGACAATGGTGGATTTAACAAGACTAATTCTTCCAGCCATAGAGAGGGATTTTCCATTCCAGGTGGAGAGTTGTTTAGTGATTTGATCAACAATGTAGGAAAAATAAAGGGATTTTGGCCTTCCCCAAAAGATAAGAACATCTTGGTAGTTCAATGGGATGGATCCCTCTTTGATTCCTAATTTGTTGATAATGGAGACCTTTCTGTGTGGGGAGAAATTTTTACCAAAAAAGTCAAAGGATTTATTTCAGCAGATAGCTTGACTAGAGACCTCCTCATAGTGAGTAGGAGTAGTTTTTAAAACCTGAATATTCCTTTTTTACCCATTTAAGAATAAAATTATGTCATTGGCATATAAAATATGGGTAGGGACATTCATGTTCCTAGAAGCTTGAATGAGAATGTGTTTACTTTGCTCAAAAAGTCGGGTAAGTAATCTACTGAGGTAGTCTTCTGCAATAAAAAACAGAATAGATGAAAGGGGATATCCTTGTCTGATGCCCTTTGTTCATTTAAAATACCCCTTGGGGGAACCATTGATCATGATAGAAATGAAGGTAGAGTTAAATAGAGTTTTTATTCTCAAAATAAAAGTATATTTTAATTCGAAGCTTTGTAGAACTTTGAAAATGAAACTCCAATCAATGGTGTCAAAGGATTTTCTAATGTCAAGTTTAATGGAAATATTTCCACCTCTTTCATTTATATTAAGGATATTGGTGCATTTTGAAGCAAGGAAAATTCATTCTTGAATGGATCTGTCCTTTATAAAACCAAATTGGTTCCGTGATACAATTTTGTTGCATATAGGGGCAAGCCGATTAGCAAGAATCTGGGTTATGATTTTGTAGAGAGTATTGATAAGGGCGATGGGTCTAAAAAGATGGATCTCTGAAGAATTCTCCACTTTAAGAATTAAAGTAAGGAATTGATAATTCATACCATGGGGGAGGAAACCATCAGAGAAGAAAGATCTAACACGTTTACAAACATCTAGGTGTATGATATCCCAGTATTGTTGAAAAAAAAGTGTTATTAAAGCAATCAGGACCAGGAAAACTATCAGGCTTTAGACTAAAAACCGTGAATTTTATTTCATGGTCGAGGGGAGTTCTTAAAAGATAAGCATTATCCATAGCATCAACCATAGAGGGGATGATATCGATCATAAGATCTTTGTTGACTTTTGGTCCATTGAATATATTATAAAAATATGAGACAATATGATTGAAAATGGGATCCTATGTGTCAATAATAATGTTATTATGAACAAGGAAGGTAAGAGTCCTGCTAATTTTCCAAATTCTCTGAATAGAAATATAAAATTTAATGTTTCTATCACCATTAGAGAGCCATTTTGTTTTAAAAATTTGTTTTATCATGTCATCTTTGAGGGTGAGAAGTGAGTTTAGTTTTAGACCAGTAATGATTTCAGATTGGCATCAACTATGAAATACGATCTAGTAGCATTGTTTTGAAAGTGAGCTACCTCATTTTCTAGGAGGGAAATATTAGGGTCAATTTTTTTAATTTTATACTTACACCAATATTTAAGGGCATGTTTAAGATGTATTAATTTAATATTACAAGCAAAGGCATCTCTATAATGATTCATAGAATCCCAAAAGTTTTTAAAGAATGAGACATAATCAGAGTTTTTAGAGCTAGCATTGTTAAATCTGAAGGGAAAGATAGTTTTATAATTTTTTGTGAGGAAACTGACAAGAATTGGGTGATGATCAGAGTTCAACTAAGGTAGGGTAATGCTAGAGATGGTATCCCATTTATCAAGAGCAGAGACATTGGTGAAAGCCCTATTCAATTTTCTAGCAACTACTCTATTGTATTTCCTTCTATACCAGGTGTATTTAGCACCAGTGAGGTTAATTTACACTAGATTAGAGTCCTCAATAGAAGCCCTAAACTCACGAGAGGAGACAGAAGAATGTTATGGGCCAAATTTTTCACTAGAGTTGATAATAGCATTAAAGTCGCCAAGCACAATCCAGGGGTCTTGGATACTAGAAGATAAGACATTGAGATCATTCCAAAGAGGAATTCTTTCCTTGTATCTATTATTATCATATATTATAGTTTAGTAAAGGTGTATGTTATCACATAAAAATTCACAGGTGAAATATTGATCAGAAAAAATGTAAGTTTTAACATTTTGAAGAGATGAGTGGTAGAAGACCCCTAACGAGTCAACCGCAGGTCCATCATTATAGGCTCCAAAGAAAACATAACCATAAGAGATGAGGTGTTTAAAAGTAGAGGAGAAGTTTATTATAGGTTTAGCAATAACAAATAATTTTGTTTTATGAGTCATCAATAATCTCTTGAGCACAACAAGTGTGTCAGAGTTAGAGATTCCTTGAAAATTCTAGAAAAAAATATTCATTTTGACATATAATTCGGGTTAGAACCCCTTTTTTTCGAGTTCCCCAAGCCTTTAAACCTTTTTGATCTTTTTATGGATTGATTAGAGGTTGTACTGGGTTTCCTTTCCTGCTTATTAGCAGGTGTGACAGTATAATTCTTAAGCACATGAGTATTAACTACATCCTGTGCAAGAGAGGATGTTTTAGTGCATAGAGGGGAAGATATAAGACATCCCTTAGCTTGTAGGGATGCCTTAAGATTAGGTTCCTATTTATTTTCTATTTTTTAAGAGTTAGATGTCATTGTATCGTGTTATAGTGGGGTCAAGTTAGCATCAAATTCCACTGATTTCGAATCAGAGTTAGGAATATTGACATAGAATGAAGGTAATGAACTGGGAAAATACTGTTTTCCATCCTGGACATCAATATTAGCAGGTTAATTTTTACTGATATCTAATTTGGAGGAATCAATAGGAAAATCAATAGACTTAAAGGGAGTTAGGGCAGTGGCAGTACCTGTAGTCTTCAAGTCTGCTTCACTAACCTGTTTTTCCAGACTGAAATCCATCCTGGGGTTCCACTGTAGTTCCTACTTCTTTTCTACCTTTGTTAGTGCAGAAGAAGATCTTGTTTTCTTCAATTTTGTTTCACTAATCTGCATAGGAATAGATAATGCACTGAAATTTAAAGAAATAGATTGAGCAGTTTTAGCATCAGTGTTATCCTATCTATCAACAGTTTCTGGAGTAGATCCAGATATAGTGTCTTGAGGCATAGTAGTAATAACATTTATAGAAATAGAAACATCATTATTACCTTGTTTTGAGGCACTTTCAGAGGATGAGGTAGCTATAATAGGTAATGAAACAGAGTTATCATATCTAACCTTATTTTCCTGAGTGAAAACAAGGTCGGAGTTCTTTTGTACAGAAGGAGAAGTCTTATTCTCCTTGATATTAGTTTTAGAATCACCTATTTTCTTAGAAGGCTCCTCTACAAGGTTGGTATAAGATTTGTTTTCCTACAAGTGTCACATTCCTTTCATGTTTCATATACATTAGAGGGGGAGGGATCTAAAATAGGATGTTGAGAAGTTGTAAGAGATTTTGATTCTTCATGTAAATCATGGCCTTTTTCATGATTTTCCACTTCCTCAACTATATCTCCCCAAGATTTACCCATGATTAAGGGGTTAAAAGAATTTGATTTTTTTACCCATATTTCATTTTTTCCTTAGTGGGTTCCCAGGTCTCAATTAAAGGGGATTTTTCTTTTTTATTCACTTTAATATCTTTCCAGTCATGCTCTAAAGTCTTGAAAACTTGTTTTCTTACTACAAAAAAATTATCATAGTTGTGACCTATGATTTTTCATACCTCACAAAAAGGAGGTAGTTTCTCATATTAAATTGAAATTTCAGTAATATAATCACGAGCACTAAAAGTTATAGAATTTGTAAGTTTTGATTCAAGGTTCACTTCCACCATAATTCTTGAAAAGATTCAAATTTCAGCATTAAGGGTTCTTTGATCAATTTTTACAGGAGAACCAATGCAGGATACAATATCGTCTAGGATCTTAGGGTGCCAAAAATACCAGCTCTGGCAATGTAGCCTAATCCAAACCTGAGATGTATTATTTCTATCATTGCGTGGATTGAAGGTAAAGTCCCACTCAGATATCCTAAGAAAACCAGGCTGAAAATTTAAATTTCTAATTTTCCATTTACATGCAAGATCGTCCTATGAGTTAAACAGGATATAGAAGTAGCCTCTTCCTATTGGAACTAATTTCCAGTTTTGTATTTTCCAAAAATGTGAAATACTAGGTTTCAATTCAATTAAGGGCCAAGGGCGATATCGTTTTAGATATGAAACATGACCTAGGACAACATACTAGCATAAATGATCCCTTTGTTGGAGCACATCAGCATCGACCGCTACTTGAAATCGTCAATCATCTTATCTTTTAGATAGGAGAGGATTCATTTCCTTCAGGTTGCAAAGATATGGTCCTTTTAGCGCATCGATGAAAGAAATAGATTTGGATCCCCCCGCATATGGTTGAATGTGTAAACTTTAAACCAGTGGCTGAGAATCATGAGTTGTTTCTTTTCCTTCCTTGGGAAAGAGCACCCATGATGGATCAAAGTCATCTATGAGGGATTAGTACAAAGAATATGAGTTTTAGGCGCTAGGGTTTGGGATGCAGAGGGTTCGAAGAGCTCTCCTAAAATCACCCGATGCTCATATCTCTCACCTAATTCAGTGTTTGTTTGAAAATTAACTTTAATGTAAATAAAGTGAATATGATGAAAGACCTTTTTGAAGGATGTGAAAGGTGGATGTGTTGTGTGGTTATGATATATGGAATTTGTAATGGGAAGTGGACATGATGTTATAATTGTAGTAAGATTTAGCTGGGATTATATGTGGTATTTGTGATTTGGAAGTGGTTATGATGTAAAATGGTGGCAATGTGGGGCTTGTTGGCAATAGAAGGATGGGTTTTTTATGAGTTGTGTTTTCATTGTCCTAGTTTCCCAAAAACTATGAAATTATTGAAATGGAAACTATAGTTAAAATGGGTTTTTTGGGGGATGGAAATAATGAGTGTTAAATGGGTCGATTTTTTTTTAATATATAAAGATGATAATGGATGTGAAAATTGTTGGTAAATTAAATAATTAAATAAGAAATGTGAAATTGATGTGTGGTTTTTATACTAAATGAATTTAAAGATAAATTAATGGGTTGAGGTAATATAAATTGGAAGGACAAGGGTTATAATGGATAATGAACTCTTTAATTGAAATGGGAAGTGTGATTAAAGAGGATTATATTTAATATGAAATGAATGGTATTTATAAATAAAGGTGGTTGATAATGGGGAGATCTGGAAATTGGATATACTTGAATATAAATGATAATTGTGGATTGTGTCTTGTGGATTTTTTTCATGGTAGTTCATTTAGAAATGGGTGAAGAAGTGGCAGAGGTTGTTAGAACTTATGTAAATTTTTTGAGATGGGATGTAATTTTTGGTTATTATAAACCCATAGGTTGGGATTTTGTGTGTATGGAATATATATATATATATATGGTATTTCAATTTTGATTTCTATATGCACCCCACCGATGTATATAACATTGTGCTAACATCCAAATGTTTTGGGGGTGTTTTTTCCAATATCCAGATGGTGATGAAAAATGCCTCACTACCCACTCTTCCCTATTATATATTCAAAGAGAGTTTAATATGAAAATGATGTGATTGAAAAAAGTCATAAGTGAACTAGTAGTGATATTTTATGAGATGATGGGGTGGTTCATGATTGGGCATGTACATAGTATGAGGATAACACATGGTTACTATTATTCATGCTCACAACACCCTTCAATTCTATTTGTGGATGTGGTTAAGATGTGTTGTTATGACCTAGGAATATGTTGAAGAGATGTGATGTGATATACCAGGTGAATTTGGGTGGGATGTGATTTCCATTTTCACTTAGGGTTCTTGGCATGATGTAGTTTCCCAAGTGTCTTTAGGAATGATTATATAAAAGATATAGGAGCACCAAGACATATGTTTTTGGGGTGTGGGAGAATCAAATCAATGGGAAGTAGTGAAGTGTACCCTTTCATCCACATGCCTCATATTATGTTACCATAATTGGATGCATTATTTTGTGAATGATACTCAGTGAGGCCAAGAACTGGTTGACCTGCTAGGTGCTTATTGATTCTATTGTTTGTTAACTAGGGTATTAGTATGTTATTCTCACATTTTCAAAATATTTATAAGGTATGATCCTACTATGTATTCTTTTTATTCTTACTTAATATATACAAAAACTATTTTTCATGTTTCTAAAAGAACATCAGGGACTGGTCTAGACATTACTAACTTGGGTGTTGGATCTGTTCTAGATTTTATACCAAAAGATTGTTTTTGGTTTTTTAATTGGATAATTTCCTTGCATTTATCTGAAATTACATGAATTATGATATATTGTGGGTTTTACCTTTCTTATGTCATGGAGTTTATTGATGACTGATATCATATCTCATAATCCTACATCATCTTTGATGGAAGTACCTTTTATATGTGATATTCTTATACCCTCAGTGCTAGTCACCACCTCGAGGACTACTGTAGGTGGGACTCAGGTTATTATATTTATTCCTTCATTCTCAACATAGTAGGGATACCTTTTAAGGGAGTGGGTAATGAAAAATAATGATTTTGTGGGTCTATATACATGCTGGTGCTTCCAGGACATATAGAGAACACACATATATGATCTTCATGTATTATTTCTTTCCTTAACTCTAGAGTATATTGGATACAAAGCCTTGTTCTGAACCTCATTAATCTCTCTTGATTAAGAAAGAACTCGGTAAATGTTCCATTTTACATTACCTCTATCTTCCTATATACAATGGGATCATCTCTTTGTGCCTTCATAATGTTCTCCTATAAGTATGGTTGGAAATAATTTGGTCTATTACTGAGGATTTCACTTCCATTATGACTTCTATGTCCATATTTTATATGTTATTTATCAATGAATTCCCATAAATCATTTTTATTGTAAGAACTATGAGATATTTCCTACTTAGAGAATCGCTGAATTTGCTATATTTTACAGGGTCATAATGAATAGAATAACTATAGTCATTAAGAAGATCAAACCATCACCTATGACTCATTTGTTTCCTTCTATGTGAATATATTTTAAAAACATTGAGGAACTATGTATATATCAAACTTCTCCATATGCACATAGTGCCTCTAAACTTTTAATGTGAAAACCATTTCAGTTAAATATAATTTTTATGATGGAAAATTATTCTCATGAGGCTTCAATTCTCATGATGCATAAAAAATCACATTATTATTTTTAATGATTAAACATCCATTTATTTTTAAGTATTAATCAATGTAAATAACAAATACTTATCCATTTGAGGGTAAATATAGAACAAGTGCGTTAATCAACATTTTTTTTCATCTTTAAAACATTTATCACACACCTTTTTTATAGGTAAAGATAACACTTAACCGAGTTAACATGGTTAGTGAATTAGAAATCCAAGTTTTTTTCACAAACCTTTTATAGGACCCTACTAATCCACAAAAAATAAAAATATTGGTTAATATTATTGGACTAGGACACTCTTTTACTACCTTATTATTTTTTAGATCCATAATGATTCCTTTACATGATATAATGTGTCCCAAAAATTCCACTTATTGCAACTAGAACTCACATTTAATGAATCAGGAAAAATTCTTCCCATTCATTTTTATTTGTAATATGACCCTTAAGTGTTCCTCATATTCCTAATGAATTTTGTAATATATCATATTATCATTAATAAATACTAATTTCTTTAGGTAGTACCTAAATATTATCTTCATTAAATCAATAAATACCATGAGATCATTATTCTGAACAAAGGGAATAATGATTAACTCATAATGTCCATACCTTGTTTGAAAAGATGTATTAAGGATATCTTATTTCTTAACCCTTAGTTAATGATACCCTAATTGAAGATGAATATTTTAAAAGAATTGAGCTCCACAAAGTTAGTTGAATGGGTCATCAATTTTTAGAAGAGGCTATTTATTTTCTTTACTATGATCCCATTAATTTCTCTATAGTCAACACATAGACACATTGTCTCATCCATCTTCATCACAAACAGAACATACACTCCCCAAGGAGACACACATGGATATATAAAACCCTTCTCCAAGAGATCATGTAGTTTCTTATAAAATTCTTCAAGATTTTTTAATTCCATTATATATGGGGTATTTGATATTTGTTTGGATTGAGGTACAAGTTCAATAGATAATTGAATCTCTCTTTCTAGGGGAGGTCCAGATAATTTATCTAGAAATACATCAATGAATTCCTAAACAATGGGTAAATATTTTATCTTTTTTTTAATTTCAATTTATTCCCCTTTTCAACCAACCATTTCAATAAATAATTATATAAATTTTAGTTCTTGAAAAAAATCATGCAGGGATATCACTCTATTGAAAATGATATCAGTTTTTCCTCACAAGTCAACTAAAAGTTCCTTGCTTCTACAATTTATCTTGGAATTATACATTGAGAGTCAATTCATCCCTAGTATTATGTTGAATTCTCCCATTGGAACAATAATAATATTTTTGATGATATTTTTCTCACCAATGTTAATAGGGTAATCACTATATAGTCTTTTTTCTTGAATAGATCCTCTAGGAGTTTTAACTGATAACTCTACTTATAATTTTTATGGTTTTAATTAAATTTTATTTATAGACATAAAATAAATAAATGAATGCATTGAACAAAAGTCAAACAATTTGTTATAAATATTTTAGTTAATAACAAGTATACACTATACCATATCATTTGAAGATTAATCTTTTTCCATCATTATAAAGACGGCCTTGATCCCCTAACCTCTAATGGGGTTGATTACAATTTCTATCCACCATTATCAGATTTGGGAATAGTCAGTAAAAGGGACGAATCTCTTCACAATAGAATCATTACACATGAAATATCTTCCACTTATCATTAACATTGGGATACCGAGGCTTGAAAACTCTCTAAATATTTGAACAATGTGTCCATCCTTTCCACATTTATTGCACATACCACTTCATTGAGGACAATTATCTGATATCCTTTTCCCAAATTTTCCAGAAAAGGGAAGTTATAGTTTCTTCCATTCATTCCATGGTTAGGATTATACCCAAATATCTACTCTATAACTCTTTTTTTTATCACCCTATTTATGATACCACTGCGAATCTTTAAATTCTATCTTGTTGGGACCAAGAATTTAGGAGGTGTTTTTGATGATACAATAATTTTTTATGAATTATATTATAAATATTTTGTAATTTATTATTAGAAAATAAATCGGAAATGTATTTTAATATTTCAAATAATTAGATAACGGAAAACATTTTAGACAATGTTAATCAAACAAACTATTCTATATGATGATTTGGTGGCATTTGAAACATATTGACTGATTTTCCATTTGGTTACAAAACAATTAGACAATGCTTTCAGTGAAAATATAATCTAGAGATGGTTTTATACATTGAATGTTTCCAACATCATGAGTTATGAAAGATCTAATTATTCAAGGATTTAGTAGGAAAGTTGATAAATTTTCTATGATCTACAAATTCCATTATAAAAAAATCTATGGAAGTTCACAAGATAGAAATAATTGGACATTTAATTTGTAATGGATAGTTTGTGTTCGATGTTTATGAAGTCCTTTGAATAGAATAAAGTTTTTAATATTTAAGGGGTTGTTTTTGAGGATTGTCATTAGATGAACTCCAAATCAGATGAAGTACAATTTGATAATGTTTAATCAGAAAAATTCATCAGACAATGTGATTTAGAAAAACCATATTTATGCAATTTAAATAAGAAAAGATTTTATTAATTTTTGAAGATAAAAGTTGGTTAAAGATGATAAATTTTATCATTTATAGAAATATAATTGGAAAATATTATTGAATGAATTAAATGAGAAAAATTTCTAATGCTTGTCATCAGATAGAGGAAGAGTTTGTAATTTATTTTGAGAAGTCCCCAAAGATTTTGTAAAGAAACAATAACATAGAGATTCTTTGGATAAATTTTTTGTTACAAAGTTTTACTAAACAAAATCACTAGTATAATGGTTTACAATTAAAATTTTGTTATGGTGTTTTCATTAATATATCAAATATAATGATAAAAATATTATTTTTTAATGTTACAAATGCCACAAGAGTAAGATCCTTGATTTTCACCAATGTTGAAGGAATTTTGTTGAAGGGAGTAAATTATTCAGTTTACAAGAAGCTTCAAGAATTTTCTAGTATCCCTGAGAAGCATCCCAGAGAATTTTACTAAGTAGGAAATTTGATTTATAAGCTATTATTGAATGGGAAATTAAATTTTAAGTATCTCCTTTTCTCCTTCTAACCTATCTATAAATAGGATCCAAGTACTAAAAAGAGTGAGGTATGGTTCACATGTGAAATAATAGAAGTTCTACAGACATATTTATGGATAGAGATACAAGATGAACTTTTTAAAGCTAGAGTTTGGGTATAAAGTTTAAAAGTAAGTAATATATTGGTGGAAGAAGAAGAAGTTGGTAATAAGTAGAGCATTAGTGATCATGAGAAACTAATAGAAGTCACCTGAAAAATTATTATATCAGGTGGAATCAAATAGAACAAGTTTAATAAATTTGTCTAGACTATCATAAGAAACGTGAATAACATTTTCTAATAGAAAAAAGCAAAAAAAAATAAATCAGAAAAATAGTAAACAAATGGTGTTTCATATATGATTCCATGATGGAAGTTCTTACCTGATGCTAGGAAGAAAGTGAATAAGTGTTTTTCAATATAAAAAAGTGAAGAAGTATAAGTATCATAGTGAAAACATATTAAACCTATTTATGATGGTTTATAAAGTTTTTATAAAATATTTGTTACATATTCATATGTGTGGAGAGAACATGAATTTTTGTTTGATCATAGTGATACACTTGTCTAAGGTTATTACCTACTGGATTTAACTATATAAATGGATTATTTTATAGTGTATTATGTGAAATTGGGTTATATATGAACGTTTTAAAGGTCTTGCTGCACTTACTGAGTAGTTATCCTTGTAAGTTCATGTATTTTTTTGGAATGTTATTGTGTAATTATTTTTAATATTTTTATAACTCTTTAATAGGATGCTATTTTTATAAGAAAAAAATATAAAAAGAAAATATAATTTATTCAACCCCTCCACCTCTCAGTGATTAAATGGATCCTACTGAGTCATTTCAAGTGGTATGAGAGTGAAGGTTTCCTTTATTATTTATTTATTGATGTTTCATGAAAAGATAAGTTTCTATAGTTGTTAATAATTCAATGAATAGTAGGTGGATTCCCTATATTAAATTGAAATAACTATCATATTTATATTGATAGAATGATAACCTTTCTCATATCCCTTGGTTATGATGTTCTTGAAGTTCTATATATGGTTTCCCACATAGAGATGATAGATTACACCCAATATATGCTAATAATAATAATTTTCAGATTGATGGGTGAGACATAAACTCTAAACATTCCTCACTCACTAAAAGTGAGTTTTCTAGAGTTAAGGGAGTTGAAATGGATAATGGAGTCTTGGAAAATTTGAATAAAATCATTGAGGTAAATAAAAATTTAATAAATAAAAGTTAAAAATACAAAGGTTGAAGTATGATGATATAATATTAGTGATTATGAATATTTTGGTGACTTATTTACAAGGGTGAATAAAATTAAAAGAACCATAATATGTCTTGGTGGGAAGATAGAAGATTCAAACATTGTTAAAAAGATCTTAAGAATTATTCATGATTAATTCATGTAAAAGTTTTATCTTTGGAAGAAATATATACTGAAACACGATCACTAGATGATCAACATACCACTCTTATAACTTATGAAATGAGGAGATAAAATGTTATCAACAACAAAGAAATGTATCATATGAAATTTTTTATCTAAGGTGATAAGAAATTAAAATTTTAGAAAGTTCATAAAGATAAATAAGATTGTGAATCTACCACTAAAAATGTGGTTAATATAAATTTTGAAAAATTTTTGTTTTTGTTTTTAAAATATGAGAGAAGTGGCATAATAAAGTACAAAAGGAAGATAAAACTTAAAATTTTCACCCTAGTTCTATTAGAAAATTTGTCATCCAATTATCATCAATAAAAGGAAGATAAAGAAAGTAATGTATATGATAGAAATTTAAGAAGAACATTTATGATAAAGGAATAAAAATCCAAATACTATCCTACATGGAAGATAAGAAGTTAACACAATACAAAATGAGAAAATATTTTCCCAAGTGTTATGAAGATTATGATTGTGAATAATAGACTAAAAGAATTAGTAACGATGACACAAAAAATAATTTTATTGATAAATAGAAGGATGAAAAAATAACCAATGATGAATGAAATTGTTTCTAATAAGAATAAATACAGATGGTGTTTATGCTAAAGAGAGACATGAAATAATGTCTTGTGAAAATCATAAGACATTAAAGAGATATCAACAAGTTGAAAAGGAAAAACATTATAGAAAAAAATAAATAAGAAGTTCTTTAATATAAATCAATGTTTCCAAATGACATTTTAAATATGAATAAGTTTGTTAATTAAAATAATAAACACAAATAAATCTCGAATAAAAGTTTAATGTGGAGGAAGAGTTATAAATTCTTCAAAAAATACATGTTAGAGATGAACAAGGAGTTAAAAACATTCAAAACATAATTATAGAAGTTTCTGAAAGTTATGAGAATAGTAATCCTAAGAAGGTTAAAATTTTTCATCCTTAATGGATGACAAGAGGAATGAATATTCTCAAAAGGAAAATAATGTTAATAAAAATACGTATGTAGCTGAAATAAGAACATATAAAAAACCATAAGTTTCTAAGGTTTCAAAGTTTGAATCAAAAGTTTCTACTACACATTATTTTATTAAGGAAGATAAGAATTAGAATATAATAAAGAGAATTTTAGAAGGTAACCAAAACATTGGTGTTTGACAAAATACCAAATCGGAATTAATGAAAGATTATGAAAGGGAAAAAAACATCAAACAATTTTCAAGTTACAATGGGAGGTATGATTTCTACGGATACTACTAGAATTGTAGTTGATTTGGGAATACAACATATTTTATTGGTTGACGATAATTATTATTGATAATCCCAAATAACAAAGATGTAAAATTTTTCGAGGAGTTAATCAACTCAAAAGATACAACATGATAAATTTGTTATGAAGATTAAAAATAGATTCCATCCTTTGGAAAAAATATATGAAATATATCATGAACCAAGAAATATTTAAAAACCATATATTATTTTGATAACATCATAAAAAATATTATATATAAAAATCTCAAAATCTATTTTAGAGGAATGTAAAAGGGAAGTAAAAAAGACATTGTGATTGAAAATTCCCTCAAAGATACCAAAGGATAATGGCATTGGATTTTGGATACTAGTTTTTCTTCATATATGAGAGAAAAATTTCTATTTTTGAATAATTGAAAATATTTTAAATAAGGTACAATTTATTTTAGAAATGATGAGTCACTCATAATTAAAGTCCTTGTATCTTTTACCATTGTGGAAAAAAGTTAAAATCCAAATGAGCCTTGATTGTTGAATGGTTGGAAAAGAATTATTAAGTGTTATATAACTCAATGATGAAAGTAAAAAAGGTTATTTCAAAAAATATGGTTTTATTGGGAAGATTATAGAAGATAGAGAAGTTGTTAAGTGAGGCAAACAGACAAAGGGAAACTTGTTTCAAGCTAGTGATTCAAAAAGTTCACTATATCTAAGGATGATGAGATGAATTCATTTAAGGAATAAAAGGTTTTTGAATATGTGTTTGAGGAACATGATAAATATTAGGAACAGAGAAATTATTCATGATATTCATGATATGAAAAGAAAAAGAGATTTTTGTTGCTCCATTTTCTAGAATGAAAATATTAAAAACGCATTACATAAGAAATTTGAGAGACATTGTACCCATCCTTGAGAGCTAATACATTTTGATATTTGTGGGCCCATGAATAAACAATCAATATAATGAGATAAATACTTTATATTTTTGGTTTATGAATTTACTCTTATTACAAATTTTATTTTTCTAAAACATAAATAACATGCTCTCAATATATTTAATAGTTTTAAGAGAAATGTGGAAAAAGAGTTTATATTCTTTGTGAAGAAAATTTGAACCGATAATGGTGGATAATATATAAGTGGGATGTTTAATGAATTTATTGAAAATTATAGAACTAATCATGAATTTATTGAACTATACAAACAACATTAAAATAGTGTTTCTAAAAGAATAATTAGTATTTTAGAGGATAATTCATGAATAATGTTGATTTAATGTGATACTTCTCCTTATTTTTTGCGGTAAGAAGTCAAAGCATCAGATTATGTTAGTAATTGTTGTTTCTACAAACCGAAATCCAATATGAATCCATATGAGATGAATTAAAAAATAACCCCCAGTTTTGAGGACCTAAGGGTGTTTGAAGGTTCTTATATTACAAAATTCAATGATGAAAATATGGGAATGTTTTATCAAAGATGTATTAACAGAATATTTATTAGATACCCTTCTAATGGTAGAGGATGCAAATTCTATAATAAAGTGATAGGAAATAAAATTGATTAGGTAGATGTTAATACAATTGAACTATTTCCTGCGAAAGTTTCTAAAATAGTAGTGAATATAAAATTAATAGATGATAACAAGGTTTCTATTAAATAATATGAAAATGTTATTAGTGATAGTAATAATGTTGAAGCTACTCAAGAAGAATATTATAACTTAGCTAGAATAAGTTTATGTGTAAATATCACATTCATCTCATGCTTGGTTATGGAATCATGTGGAATTTCATAACATCATCAAAGATCCATAAAAAATTGTTTCAAAGAAAAAGATCTTCAAAATATTGTCACATAGTTCATAAAATTCACAAGTTGATCCATAAGTTATTAATGAAGTTTTGGAGCATTGAGAGTGGATTGATTATTTGAATGAGGAGCTCAATTGATTGAGAATAATGATACTTGGAATCTATAACCCAAACCAAACAATAATAATATGATTCATACAATATTTTTTTTCTAAAAAATGTTGAATGAAAAATGTGAAGTTATATGAAAAAAGGCAAAACTAGTTTGTAAGTGTTACTCTCAAATTTAAGGCATTGATTCTGATGAGGCATTTTCTCTAGATGATAGATTATAAACTAATAGAATATTTCATCATATTTCTGAACAACATAGAAAAAAAGGTCCTATATATATTCCAAGTAACATTTTATTTATGGAGTTATGGATGAAGAATTTAATGTTAAATAACCACGTGGCTTCATGATTGGGAAAGATAAATATTTTGTGTGAAATTTGAAAAAGTCCTTGAATGGGTTGAAAAAATATCCAAGATCTTGGTATTTTAAATTTTATAGTTACTTAAGAAATTTAAAGTTATAGAATGTCAGATTTGATAGTAACCTCAATATAATAGAAAATTTAGAGGTTCCCCCCATCAGGATTGTTTATATTGATGACATCATATTTTTAGGGAATGATGAAGAATATTGTGAAACATTTTCTAAGGAGATGAATAATATTTTTTATAGGTCAATGTTGGGATAAATTAAATACATTATTAGAATACATATATCACAATATATGAAATATATTTTCCTATAACAATAAATTTATTCTAAGGAACTTCTATGGAAGCATGGAATGGAAGAATCAACACCGTTTTCCACACCATTTTTAGTGGGAACAAAATTTTCAAAAGATGGTGAAGGAAAATATATAAATTATAAATTATAAATAATTTCAAATGATTGTTGTAAGTTTATTATTTCTAATAGTTTAAATGAAATATATTTTGTATATTTATACACTTTATTCTAGATATCAAACTGCATGAAAAAAAGACATCTCATTGTTGGAAAATGAATTATCAGATATATTAAGGGCACAACTAATTTTAGGTTGAAATATGACAGTGTGAGAAATATTGATCTATTTGGTTATATAAATAAAATTGTTCCAGATGTGTTTATGATAGAAAATCCACATATGGTAGAGTTATTTTTTTTCAAAGAAGGATATGTTAAAAGGAATATAAAGAAATAGAATTTGGAAACATTCAGTACATCAGAAGATGAGTATGTTTCTAACACTCATGTTGCAACACAACTTAAATGGATAAATAAAAATTTGGAATATATGTTTGTTCAAATGATGTATTCCCTTATTTTGGTATGTGAAAATCAGAGTGCTATAAATCTCACTAAAAATATAATTTAACATTATCATTCTGATAACATTGATATAAAATATCAGTTCATTAATTAGTATATAAAGAAGAATTAACTGAAGTTGTAGTTTATTCCTATAATTGATAAAGTTGTTGATATTTTGAAAAAACATTACTAAAGTAAAAAATTTCACAAGATGAGGTTAATAATGGGTGTTCAACATCCTTATTTTCAAGGATATAGTATGTGATATCCATCCCATATACATCATGTTTATGGATAGTGTTTTCAAAGGGAAGAAAATGATTGTAACATAAATCTATCAACTAGTATGTGCCTATCATTTTATGAAATGAATGTGTTTTGAGGGATTTCATAAAATCGTAAAGTTGTTATTTCACAATGCGTGAGATTTTTTAATAGTTTTTTTAAGTGGATGTAAGAAATTAACTCTTGTAAGAAAAAATTGTTTTTATGATGTAGAAGAAGTGGTTGAAGTGAAATAACTTCTCAAGTCACAACTTATGGAAAACATGTAATTATTATTCAATGATACTTATTTCCTACATTAATTTCACTCACATAGGCTTATAATTTTTTCATATATAATCCATTGAACGAGTTATAATGTTTTAGTGGTTTATGTTTCTTAGTTGAAAATGAAATCTAAAGGGGGATATTATTGGGACCAAGTTGTTTGGAGGTGTTCTGAAGATGATGGAATTTTATGTGAAAGATGTTAAGAAAGTTATGTATTTTTTTGTTCAAACATAAATCATAAAATTATCAATAATTCCTAATGACTGGTGAACATATAATATTTACAGAAAAATTTCATCAGATTACTTATTCAAGATAAATATTTGCTGGTATATGTAATGAGATAAATGATTTCATTTTTACTTATAAATTAATCAGACAATTATTTCATTGAAAATATAATTTTTTGAAGCCTGTATTTTCTAAATGTTTTCAATATCATGATTTATGAAAGATCTCATCACATAAGTGTTTAGTATAAATGGGGAGAACTTTTTTGGATATAAAATTTTTCTTTATTTGAAGATATGTAGAAGTTAACCAAATATAAAAAATCATACATAGGATTGGATACAGAATTTTTTTGTTCAAATATTATGAATTTCTCAAATAAAAGAAATTTATTTTGTTCAAATGGAATTTCATGAGAAATTTAATCATAAAAAGTCCAAATCAGACAATGTTCGACCAGAAAAATTCATTAGATGGTGTCCTTTTGAACAACAATATTTGTACAATGTTAATCTAACATACTTATATGAAGTGGTGAAGATAAAAGTTTGTGCATGATGATCATATGAATTATTTTTACACATATCATTAGATAGTTCTTAGAAGATGAAGGAAATGAGATGAATGTTCTAAATCAATTCATTGGATTGAAGAAGAGTTTGGAATGCATTTGAATAATTTACAATGAAGTTTGTAAAGAAAAACCATAAAGATATTATATGTATGTAAGATTCGTTACAATTTATTAGAAGACAAAATATCAGTGGTATAATGTTTTATGAGTGAAAAGTTAATTATGTTATTTTTATAAAGATATCATATGTGATGATGTGAAAGGAATATTTCAATTTTCCAAATATCAAGGGAGGAAGATGAATGATTCTCACTAAATTTGGAGGATATTTATTGAAGACAATGGATTATTGAGTTTATGATAATCTTCAAGAATTCTCTGAAATCTTTGAGAAGTGTCCAAGATAATTATATTTAGTGGGATATTTGAATATTATGTTTGTATTAGGTGGTAAATTAAATTATAAATACCTTATTTTCTATTTCTCATTCATATATTAATATGATGAAATTATTGTAAGGACTGTGGTATTGTTCACACATAAAAAAATTTGAAGTGCCACATAATTTTTTATAAATAGAGGTACCAAATGAACTTCAATAATTAAAAAATTGAGAAGGAATTTTCCATCCAATTAATATCTTGGTAGAATAAGAAGAATTTCATATTGACCAAAGAATCCTAGATTAGAGGAAAATGAATAATTCACTGAAAAAAGTTTTATATTAGGTGGAATCATATGAACAAGGTATTAGATATATTTATATATTGTCATAAGGACTTGAAAAAACTTTTCAAATAAAAAAATAAGACAAATAGTTAATAGATATAATTTTATAATGAATTCCAAGGTAAAGGCTCTTTCCTACTATTAGGGGAAAATAGGATGAAGTGTTTTGAAAGATGATAAAAAAGAAGATGTTAAAACCAATTAGTGACAACATAATAAACCTATTGGTGAAGGTTTATAATGTTTTTATCATATACTTGTCACATATTAACATTTATGGAGATAACATGAATGGTTTTTTGATCATAGTTCAATGAAATTGTATGGATATTCTCCGGTTAAAGTAACCATACAAAATAGATTTTTTTGGATTGGATTTTATGGTATTGGATTATTTTAAAATCATGCCAATGAATAGATTATCTTATTGAGTAGTGAACATTGTGAATTATTATGATCCTATCAAATGTACTTTAGGTCTTTTATTTTGAAATGTATTAACACATTGACTAGTGGAAGAGTTTCTTTCATAATAAAAAAATTATATAATCAAAATACCACTAATTCACCTCTCCCCTACCAGTGACCACACATATCATATTGAGTCCTTTTTAATATCCACGTTGAAATCATATCGTAATATTTTCACATAGATCATGAAGTACTAGAATTCCAAATCATTCCATATATTTGGTCTCATACCAATAAATAAATGACCAATATTCACATAAAAAACAATAATAAATCTTCTAGAATAACATTCAATCCTTGTGAATTTCATCCCATAAATTCACATATATTCGCCTCCCTTTTAATTCAACTCATGGAATTCCCTTTCTATATTTTTTCATAGGGTATAAGGAAAATACATACTGAAAAGGCCTTTTTGAATCATTCACACTTCACAAAAATCAGTTTCATCATCAGTATTCATATTTTTGATTAAAACCCATGATTAATCGGTTTCTCCCTCTAAGAGATATACTAACAAGGTGACCTTATATTTATCAAAACAATGGAGTAAAAAAATATATTTTCTATAGTACTAATCAATTTCTCCATAATCATGTATTCTTAGGGTTTAATAAAAGTATTTGGGTGTTTATGCATGAAAATTGAACCAATATTTATTTTCTACTAGGTAAATCTAGTTACACTAAATAGTTCATGTCATTATTCATATCATGGGATAACAACATCTTAAAACTTTTTACTGCATATTCCATTATCATCTAAAGTCCATAACTTCATTTAATATTTTTTTGTTTACACGATCCCTTCTATATCGAATGATTTTCTAAATTAAAAACCTAAATTTTAAGAATGAAACATTTTATAATCAATTAGATAATAAATTCAAAATGACATTTTAATCCAAAATTTTTTCTAACAAAGAGATTATATGAACATATACAATAATCATTATTTACTTTAATAATTGAAAGTTACACTATATATATATCCTTTATGGATGGTTTGTAAAAATAATATTTCAACCAAATAATATCCCCCCGTGGGTCTCAAACCATGTATGAAACACGATTTCTTTATCGAGCATGAAATGGATATAGATTTAACACTCAATCCTCCATTTTCAGGGTCATTAACCCTTGGTACAAATATGCTAGATCCATATCCCCTTTTAGTATTCACACAATATTTTCATTACTTGGAATCTAACCAGTTTATGCTTCAAAAAAATTTCAAATAGAATTCCTATACATATACTTATAACAAGGGTTCATACTAATGCTTTATAGTTATAATTTCAATAATCATCTAAACCACTAGTTGATACAAACTATGGTATCACGCCATTTATATAAGATTTTAAACATTAATCCTTGAAAATGTTGCATAAATAACTATGAAGTACCATTTTAGGTTTATTGTCTTGGAAACCAGTTACAGATTACAATACATTCATGGTATATAATAGAAAAAATAAACCAATTATCAACTATAATGAATAGATTCTTTACTATCACATATTAGATCATCTCACTGTATATGATTTCCAAGGAATTTTTATCAAATTAAAGAGGTGAGGATAAAGTACAATAAGGGCTAATAAATGTAATAGAACATCATAAATGTTATGCAAAAATAATAAAATAATAAAATAATTATTTAAAAATCAGAGTTCTTTTATTAATATAGGAATATTTTTTGGGATGTTACACTTAGTGTGGTCTATGTAATGCATGTTACAAAAATAAAATATTATCATTTAAATTATTATAACTTGTATAGTATTATCTATCACTCGTATAAGGATTCATTATTTTACCAATTACAAGAATCCCCCTCCCATTCAAAAATATCTTATATTATTCATCAAATTCCTTATATTATTATTGGTAAGGTTCTATCCTTTATAATTTACATTATGTATACAAAAAAATCATATGAATCCCCCTTATATAATTAATTTGTTATATTTAAAAAAACAAACTATATATTAAAAAAACTAATTATGATGAAATTCCACTTGAAAATATTTTGGATACATTTCTAGTCATTTATAGATATCTTAGAGTACAATCAAGATGAATTTCAAACTTATCACATTAGAATCACATGTTAAAGGATAAATGAAATAATGTCCCCAAGTAATCAATATTATTTTTATTAAGTCTTCAAAAATTTACATAAGATCATGTTAGTTATTTTTCATAGTGATGAAGATATCTAATAAGAATGACACTCAGAACAAGCTGTTAAATCAGGATACACCATTTAATCAAAAGGATATCTCTCTCTCCCTCCCTCCCTCTCCCCACTCTCTTATTTTCTCTTGACCGTAAAATCAAAATTTATTTTTATGTAGACAATATTTCTCTAGAATCATGGTTGTAGTGAAAATTTTATATGCATAAAGAATCATTAGTTTCCCTATATCTAATGTCTAAATTAAACTCTCATAAGGGATATTTCACCTTTTTAATCCATGTATTAGTAACACAATCATAATAACTATATTTAGTTTAGAATCAGTACACCACCAAATATTGTTGAGATACCCTAAGTTTAATTGATTTCATGGGTTGTACAAAACATTATAAAACATCATCTAATTTAATTCTATATTTTTATTACATCTTCTATCTCATTATCCATTTCCTCTAGTAGATAACCATGTAAGTATTACAATTACTTTATTATGGATCTCGTAACATATTATAATATATATTTTTCCATTAGACTGAATTCAGTAGACCACACTTTTTTACATAGTAGAATAACTTACTTGATGATAACTAAGAATTATAGAACATTTATAAGGGGTAAAATGTTCTTGTACCTATTTAAAATAATTTATGGATTTAAATACACTACCCTCACAGATAGGTACATAAGATATACTCAAATTTCCCTTTTTTAGACCGTTTTGAATAAAAATATACACAATAATGAGGTAAATCAAGATCTTTTAAAATATTTTACACTTGGATTTATTGGATATTCATTTGTTTATAGTTATTGTTATCCCAATAAATATGGTTATTATATTTTTTTCAAAATGAATACAAAATAGAAGTAAGGGGATACCCATGAACATACGTTTAAAACTATTCCCATGAAATTCTCATTCCTCCCAAGTAATAACTATAAATACAAAATTTAAAGATTAATATGAAGTAAAAAATTAATAAAAAACTCTATAGTAGAAAAAAAAACGTTTTTATTATTCCTTAATAAACTCTCACTAATTTTTAAAGATAAAACATTTAATTTATAAATTAGTAAAATAATTAATGTTCTCTTGACTTCATTAGAATCCAATAAATTATTGTTCACTCAATCTTATTTTTATCTCAATAGCCCCTAAATTTTGAAAAATAAAATTATTCAATATATCCCAAGAAAACATTGAAAAGTATGGTTTAATTAATAGGGGAAAAGATCTCACCATCTCCCCAATAAATTAATTTAATAGATATACTGACTGTGGAACTTGACAAGATGTATCACCATGAAAAAATTATATGATAATTTTTCAATTCTAGAAAAAATCCATATATGAATATTTTAGTTTATAATTATTAAAGTAGATGACTAAAATAGAAATTATTTAATTTATTAATAAAAATTACTATTATATTGATATATTAGGCACAATTACACTATGACATGGTGATGGTCCATGATATTTTTCACATTATATGAAACTAATTCTATATTTTTCTGAACCATAATATTTTATACATACACCACATTGTAGTTATCCTTTTATAAATATTTTATAAATTATATATTTTTTACAAGGAATAAAACTTCAATAAATATCCATTAACATTCGATTTTTACTTACTAAACATGAAACACCTTCACATTTATTATATAAAATATAATTATATATTTATGTGACACCCTGATAATAAATGAATTTCTAAATTTATTATCAAAAATATTTGAGACCATTTTTAATTAAATGATCCATTTGTATAATGTTATTTTTGGGTTTTTAATATTGGCATGTAAATTATGAAACGGATTTTAAATATTAAAGTTTAATTTTTCATGAAACTTTAATGTTATAGATTGTAATGTGTATGATGGATTATAAAAAATAATATACATATATACAAATTAATATTAATTTTTACTTCAAATTAAATATGAAATTCTATTATAGGAATTAGATTATTATAATATATATTAGTAAGTGGTTTTTATTTAGATAGTTCTAAAATTTTAATAGGTTATTATAATATTAATTATAATATTATATTAAAAATAGGTATATAAAAGATGGACACCCCCTCCTTCGAATTTATTTTTAATCTTGGGGAAGGATTAAAGGAAACCATCACACTTATTCCACTTTATTCATGTTCTGTGAGATATTCATCAAGGGAGGAGATATGATTTCTCCTCCTCTGTCCATTTTGCTTCTTCCCTTTATCTTTATGTTACCTTCCTCACATCCTTTATAAATTTAGGGTTCATGTAAAGTTAGTTTTTCGCTGTGTAAATTTGAAATAGTAGGAACCCATAAGTTTTTTTTCTATTGAGTGTAAGGGTGTCCTTTTATGAGTCATCCAAACATGACTAAAGGCTCTACATTCATCTTTTAGCTAACCAATTTGTGTTTTCACTTCCAAGGCATATAAAAATTATACGATTTTTATAATTTAAGACCCTCAGTTTATTTTCAACAACTCCATATGTTTTTATGAGTGGAAGTATATGCATAATATCCATTGGAAATATCCAATATATCAGAAAAGGTATGTGTATCTAATTAAAACATTTTTTCTTTGAATCATATATGATTAATTATTCTTAAAGTGAGTTACTTGATTAATATAGAAGTTATTTCTAAAAATCATGATCAAATTAAGTTTGATTTATTACTGTTATTATTTTATTTAAATTATTTTTTATAAATAGATTATCTAACATGTAGTTGTAATGTTTTAAATGGTTTTCCCTGTCAAATGTTTGAAAAATGACTATTTTAACATCAAATGAATTATATAGCTGTATAATTGGGAAATGGGTTATTATATTATATAATTAATTTATAATTTTTTTAGTGAATTTTTTTTTTAAAATAAAGTGAAATTTAATGCACTTGTATGTGTGTTTCTAAGGGCTTTCCAACCCAAAAATATTTTGAGTCTGTCTTATGTACTTTTAAAAGGTAAGAAATTGATAGGAATTTTCCATGGAATATTTTTAATGTAATTTTTTAAGAGTATGTGATGTTGGGATCATCTCTCAATATGGGGGAATCATTTCTTAATATATGTCTATCTTATATATTTTATATATGTTTACAAATCCTTTCAAAATCGCAGTGCATGAATTGTTACCACCGTTTATATTATCAATTGAAACCATGTGGTGATGTGAATATATATATATATATATATATATATCAATTTTTATCTCTTTACCTCTCTATATATTATTTGTTATCAATGATAGAGTTTAAATTCACATAAAAAACATAAATTTTATTTATAACTGGGGAGGTGTAAAGATTTGTAGAGTTGTGATCGAGTTTATAGATGGGGATTATAATGTATATCAAAAAAGGGAATAAAAACCATATTGTTAAATGCTACTTTGGGGTTATAAAGAACCTAACTCCAATTTCTTGGAGAAAATGTCTAAATTATTGCATTAGAACTAGATATAAGGAATCACACCCCGAAGGACCAAATATTTTAACAGTCTTAGTAAAATATATACATACATGAATTTCACATACATTTGAAAAATCAAAAAAAAAAGTTTTTTATTTAAGAATAACATAATTCCCCGTAGTATATCTCTGTTTATCAATCAAAAAAATTTTTTTGGTATCCTTGGGAAAATAAAACATAATAAAGGGGTGATCTTATATTCTCAGATGGTTAAGAATACAATGGAATCTATCTAGAATAAATAATCAAAATAAATATGGAATGTTAAATTAGTCAAACACATTACATTTAAAAAATACCTTGATCATAATATCGAAAGACTAAATGATGATCAAATAAATTCATTTGAATAATCATGTGAGCTTGAAAATTCTATTTGGATATTATAAATAATTGAATAATAACATGGAAAGATATAACTAATCTCATAATGAGGGAATGTATATTGTAAGACATCTGAAACCTACTATCAATAACCATTCACAAGATAGTTTAAATCTATGTGTAGAAAATTGTATAATTTGACAAACAGATTTCTCTCATGAGACCGGTTTATGCATCAAATGGGCATCTATAACTAGGCCCAAAAAATCACTTACAAATTCCTAATGATTTCTCATATGAAAAGGGGGAAACATAATCAACATTAAAATTTATTTTAAATAACTTGAATATGAAATTTTTATACTTACCCCAATCAATAAACATAAAATAAACCTAAAAGAATAATATAGTGAATGGAAATAAAACATTACATCCTCAGTCAAGAAAATAATAAACCATCAAATAAATATTGAGTATAATACCAAAAAAACATATCCCCATAAGATAATAAGTACAATAAATGGTTTATGTCCTTGATGAATATAAATAACACAAGATGTCATTAAAAACAATTTTGAAGAAAATAACCTTTTCACTTGGAATATATTTTTAAAACAAATAGTAAGAAATATATTTCAAAAATATTTTTATTTTAAAATAACCATTGATAACTTTTAAAAAATGTCTTAAAACATTGAGTGTTCATGAGGATGTAAAAATTGATTTATTATGTACACATTAAAACAATGATTCAATTCACATCTTAGATAAAATCCAAATGAGAGTTATTTTCAAAATGACATGAAGATTCAATTCAAAAAAAATTATGAAGAAAATAAAATATGGGTAAAATTTTATTTAATAAAAATTTTCAGCAATTTTAATAACATTGTTGATAACATTTTTTGAAAAGAGTGTATTTAAAGAAAAAGGATTTATGGCCGAAGAGAGAAATGAAATCAGATTTAAATAAAAAATATTTTCAATACCATTTTAAGTTACTAAAAATAAAAAATTATACTAATCCTTAAAAAATTCGTCAATAAATATAGGATAAGTAAGTATATTAGTTTAATTATAAACATAAAAAAATAATTACCCTAACAGATTCTTAAATAAAAACAATCCTGAATTATGATGATATTGTGAAATAAACCATTACCACTGGTAACATTTGAATCATAAGTCGCATGAAAGAAATAAATTAAAATGAATATTTAAATACCATGAATATATTCATCATATAACATATAAAATGGTTTATTTTATAATCCATACAAATGAATAAGTGCATAATATTCTGTATGTCTCATGGAAGTAAAAGTAAGACATGAAACCCCTACTTAACGTTCCACTTCCATCATATGTGTATAGAACCATGTATAATAAATTTAGGTTTGTTATAAATATTTTAAATAATAATAATATTATATCTCATACCATATATTAATTACTTAAATAAATTTACCACAATTTTATTAACATTTCTTTCTTAAAATCCTTATGTTGGGTGATAACTGCATTGTTTTTCATGTGTGTATTTGTTCTGTAATTTTGGCCGTTTTACTTTGGTCATGGTTACATAATCTATAATATGTAAAAAAATGATATATATATCATATATATTCATTAAATATGTTTTTTGTACCCCATTTAAATTTATGATATAAAATGAATTACACTATTCACGGAGATGATAAGTCATACGTACACATGAACATTGTTTCCATTTTATCAAACAATGAAATGAATGTAAAATAAATATTATTTCCCAATTTTTGATTAATTATTATTTTTTATATATAAATAATATTAATCACGTCCATATTTATTACCATCCATTTTAAAATTAAATGAAAAACATTTCATATCACTACGTGGAGGCGATAGTCCACACGTCCACACAAGCAATGTTATTATTTTTCAACAGATTAGAAGGTAATAAGTAAAATGTGATATTATATTTCAATAAGTATGTATTGGTAATAAAAATTACATATATTAATTAACTTTATCCTTACAAACATCCCTATTAAATGTCAGTGAAAATCGGAGCACATCGCTTCATGAGGTTGTAGTCTGCCATATACATCAGCGATGTTATTGTATCCCCCAAATAATGGAATGTAACAAGGAATATGTGATTCTATAATTACAAAATCATAATATAATAATAAATATAATATAAATTTTTAAATACATCATTATATCTATCCTTGAAATGTGGTGATGGAAAAATAATTTCACTAGTTTTTGATGAGGGAGTCCGCTATAGATGCGATTGATGGATTTCTTTCCCATTTGATGAAAGTGTAGAAGGATATAGGTTTTTTAAATAACATAACAACATATCAGTATATAAGAGATGATTTGGTTCTTATTTTTTTATATATAGAGAATATTTTATGGAGTTAAAAGAATAAGAAAAATGAAAATGCATAGTTAAAAATATTACCTCTTCTTTGGGAAACCTCTTTCAGATTTATCGAAAGCCCTCCTAGATTTCATTTATGATGAAAAATACTTCAAGGATATTGGAATGAAAGTAAATAAGATATTTTTTAAGGTCACGGATGAACTAAATGGATTTTTGATTGTGAAAAGGCAAGGTTTGGGGGTGGCCTATTATAAATGGGTGAGTGGAAAAACATGGATGTTTTGAAAAGAAAAAGTGATACACATGTTTTTCCTAAAACAAAATCCTGAGAAATGGGTCTTACTAGAACCATTTAGGTTATAAGGTTTCTATATGTCAAAAAAAATTGTTTTATACAAGTTTTAGGTCATTTTAAACCCTTTTCATCTTTGTTTAACCCATAGTAATCTGATTTTTACTTTAACTATAGTAATTAGTTTTTATAGTTTTCACTATTCATTATGATAAAAAATTATGCAAAACTGGTTATATAATATAAATTTTTATTCCAAATACAAAATCCAATTTTCCTAATTCAAATAAAATTTTTGTAGAATTCAATTTAAAATTATACCCACAGATTCCATGAAAACACTTGTTTTTAAAGATAAAATTATCATAAGTATAGAAGGTTTTAATATCAAAACAAAATATGAATTAGATTATACTGACATAATTTTCATTTATAATAATATATTTTAACTAATTATACATTAAAAAAAATTAAAATCTAATTTAACATCATAAATAATTTAAACAAAGATGCGGTGTTCAATAAAAATCAGTATTTTTCGTTATCCATTAAAAAATAATCTTTTCAAAAAAGTCTAAAAAATAATATAAAGAAAATTTTAACATGTATATTTTAATTTGTTTTATTTTTTCTATTATAGTTTAGAAAATTGGTAAAAATTAATTGTAAATTCAGTGTGTAAATCGTGACTAAACCACCTTTTAAAAAATACTATTTTTCCGAAATCATTTCTTTTTCTTTCAAATGATTCTTATTTTTTTATAATAAATAAATAATAATTGAAATAATTTTATTCATATTTAAATCATATACTTTTAATAATTTATTTAGTCATACTCATACCCTTAAACATTATTTTTAGGTTATAATGATCGTGCTTGAATAATAATATTTTAATAGAGTATCACTTCTCATTTAAACCTGGTGTTATTTTCATTGAATGATATTAAAGAGATTAAATTTATTTAAAAATATATGTTTTTAAGGTATTGGGGTGTTATATTATCTTCTATGATTGGTGTTTCAGGTCATACATTTTATCAAACATGATATTGCCCTTTTAGAATCCCAAGCTGTTACATTATACCCCTTTACATAAATTGCGTCCTTGTAATTTAATCTAGATATTTATAATCAAGGGTTTTAAATTTGAAAATTAATTGTTGGAAAACCAAATTTTAAAAATATGTAATAAAAAATGTTCTAGATAACTAAAAAAGGGAAGTACATAGGTTATCTATAAAATACGCACTAGTTTTTTAAATAGGAGAAAATTAGTGGGAAGTGAAGATAAATTCATAAAAGAAAAGTGTAAATAATTTTTGGGAGTCACATAGATCATAGATCCTTAAAAAGTGTAGGATATATAACATTTAATAGACAGAAATCCCTAAATATGTGAAGGGTTAATGGACCATTAAATTCATCATAAATAAAGATTATAGGGAAGTATTATCTTTTTAAGATCCTTTTCATGTAGTTGAGGAATTACATTACTATCTAGAGAGAGAACATAAGAAAATAAACTTAATCGATATATTTATAAATTATATGATCAATTTCCTCCATTGATTATGATTTGATCAATTCTGACTTCATTTATTACTCTTTGAAATGAATATCCAAGGGGGTTTTTTTCCTAAAGCACTACAATTATAATCTAAGAGATCATTAGATCCATAAAATAATGAAAATTAATTCCTTTTAATTCTAGATATTTTCCAAAACTAAAATGGTTATCACATGTTAAATCATATAATAGATTAATATATAATACCTCAATATTAACTCCCTAAATTCTACATAATCCATTTCATAAATGGATAACCTAAATACTCATCCAAAATATTTCTGACCAAATTCAATGTCCAAAAATTTAGAAGAAATACCACAAAAACAAAATTATATTCCTCATAAAATATAATATGGCTCTTAATTTAACATTATTAATATGTGAATACCTTGATCACCAAAAAAACATTAATGAAAACATGCACCGTTCCTAAAATAAAATCTCAGGTTATCAAATATTTTCCAAAAATTTATACTTGTATTAAACTCTAGTAAAGGTAACATAAACCATAAAATCACTAACCAATTTCAAGGTAACTAACACTAACCCATAAAAATCACATTTTTATCTCAACATTCAACTGCATCACTTTTCTCGGTACAATCCAACTTTGGTGTTCAAATCCATATAGAAAAACACTGTAATGAAAACAATTATAAGTTTTATTATTCTAATATTGAGAACATCACTAATAAAATAATTCTTTAACACAATTCATAAATCCAAATAAAAAAGTGTTTTATAAAACTTTAGTCCTAGTAATAACATAAAGTTAACCTTGATCCCTTGGCTTATTCTGGGGAATATTCCCTTGATTCATAGTACATTGATTTTTTTAGTGACCCATCTCATTATAGTTAAATAATTAAACATTTAAAACCTCATTATTTCATTTAAAATCACAATCATGGTGGCTTTTCTCTCTATAGTTGTAGAAGAATCACATTTTATTTATGAAACCACTGGAGTATTTTTTTTCTAAAATTGTCACATAAGGGAAAATAATTCTTTCACTTCTTCCCATTATCAATATTTTTCTATTCGATCCTCTTCTCATCGTAATTCCCTTTAATTATATAATACATAGAGAATTAATTAATTATATTTACTCAACATGATACTATGTTATTGTATGATAAGAAAGTTTGGGAGATTAGTTCCCTTGAATGAATTGCCTTAATCCCATGAAATATACAGTCAATATTTCTATTTGGATTCCATTTGTAGTACATATCATTCCTTGATAATTATGTAAAGTTTTATTTATAATTAATAACATTTTTATATTCTTTTTGTCTTTGATTTATGACCTCTCTCTCCATATCCACTCTTTTCTCATGAGAATAATACATTTCAAAGAACATGAACATAAAATCCTTCTATTACATTCTTTCTATTTCTTACTCATCCTTAGTATTTTGAATCAATTACCACCATTGATATGTATCTCTAAAGAGTTCATAAACCACTATGACAACTTTATACCTTTAATTACTTCCCATAGTAAGAAATATATTCTCTAATGAACTTATGCATTGATCAACTACAAATGGATTTGTAGTCCCAAAGAATGATATATGTTGATGGAACATGAAGCAGTATAACATTATCGCATTGCATTGTGGATCAATAGGACTCTCCATATGGTAAAGGTTATTAATCATAAACTGAGTCATAAACCCCAATATGGTTATTATTTGAACAGATCCAGCTATAGTTTCATCTCTATCTTCATTATCTTGTCTAGGAGGGTAATCCCTACAAGGGGTATGTGCATTTATATGATTCACATTCCTTCCTTTACATTCCGTTTATAAAAAATAGAATACACTATATTATGTCATAAGGTTTTGAGAATAATGTATAATTCTAAAACTAATTAAAAAATTAATATAAATTGAAATTAACATTACGTGGACAATCTAATAATACAAAACATGGTTTCATTGGGAATGTTTTCAAATAACAAAATATTTTCAAATCCTTTATAATGGTATGTAAATAAAATGTGAATTAAAAAAATAATATCCCATATGAGTGTCAAATCAGAAGGGTATTAAGGCTTGTTTTCATGTACTAGGTAACGCTTGAGTAAAGCCCTATGCATCTTTTCCAGACTTATTACCACATGGTATATCTTTTCCGAAACCAAGTCCACTTAAATTATCTCTAAAGAGATGTATTTATAGGAAAAAAACATAATATATAGCTAAATAAAACATTACGAAGATATCATATACATATACATATCCTTAATGTATATAATAGAGTTATATACTTCAATATTTATTTTCTTAAATAGGTTTCTCAAGGTTTCTAGTGAAATTCCCTTGAAACAAATTATAAACATCCTAACTCCAATACCCTAGAGCTAGGGTCTACATTATTACACTGGAACTAGATACAAGGAATCACATCTTGAAGGACCAAATAGTTTAGCAGTCTTAGTAATAAAATACATATATTAATTTCACATATTTTTTAATACATAAAATACACAATGTTTTTCTTTTAGAATTACATTATTCCCATTTTTATATCCATGAATATCAATCAAAATACACTTACTAGAATCCTAGGGAAAATAAAACATAGTAAAGGGGTGAGCTCAGATGCCTAGTAAGGTTAAAAATACAATGAAATCTGTCATGAATAAATTATAATAATAAATATAGAAATTAAAATAACTCAAACATATTCCATTTAAACAATAATTGATATTAATTTGAAAGGGATAATTGATGATCAAATAGATACATATAAATTATGTATTGAAATATATATAAATATGTAAAATTTCAAGAGGGGGGTGAATTTTATGTTTGTAAACATTACTTTTTTAACCTTAAAAGAAACATTGTTTAACAAGATTAAACAATTTGTATTCACAACACCTCTTACATATTCAAATAGTAATCAAAATTGGCCCACAGTTCTGATGATAAGAATATCATGATCATGTAGATTTTGATAGGAAAATCACTGGTCCAAATAAAATGATTCTATATTTACAATGTATAAAATTGAATTCAGTATGTGGTTGTAACATACTAGAAAATTAATCATATTCACAAAAGAAAGCAATCAATCAAATTATTCACAAAAGAATAACAGTCACAATGTTTATGATAAATCTGAGTAATATAGAAATGATATTGATTCTATATTGAAGTATATAGAATTACAATCAATGTAATATATTATTGAAAATTCAATACATAGCAAAAAATTCTATCGTAATTAAAGATATTACGGTAATAAAGTAACAATAATAATGATGAATATAAAAGTATCACTTTATATTGAATACAACATAATTAGAAATACTTATAATAAAACAAGTAATACAAATTAATATAATTATTTTAACACAATGTTAAGGGTACAAAATAACCTATGAAAAATTTACCTTGTTTTATACTTACAAGAAAGTCTATCTTTTCCTTACCAAAGAAATACCATCATATGAAAATTAGTATATCATACTATCCTCGCAAGCCCTCGATACGATGATCATATTTTCTATATTTTAATCCCTGTGAGCCCTCAATATGATTATTGGATTATATATTCCTAGACTCAAAACCCCCCAATCAAATTAACAATTAAAATCACACAAATCAAAGAGATCTCTAATATTACAAGTACAAGGAACAAGCAGTTCATTCTTGTAAACTTAAAAGTTTTCGCACAGTAGAAAAATCACCACATTGTCTCTACATGTATCGTTCTTATTATTTTTCAAGTCTCGTTCATTGAATAATTTTCAAAAAACTTGGTATTTATAGGCAATCCTTCCAACAATCATCTTGGTTTCGAACGATCATATTTTCACTAATATTTTTGCAAGGACCTAGACGCCTGGAACTTCAATGGTCATTTTATAACTGAATGCATGACATCTCTTTGTTTCAAACATATTATAATAGGATGAATGATTTTTTGACACAATTTTATTGTAAAAGGGTGTTCCAAATAACGGAAAAGGAGTAGTGCAACCATCACTAAAAAACACCACTGAGAGTAAAAGTATGTACTGAAAGAAAAAGGGGACAGTATACCAGCCCGAATGAAAGAGTAGTGCATAAAAAAGAAAAAAAGGATGTAGATATCATCCTCCAAGGATCCTACCTGAAGGGTAGGTACATCTCATCACAGTATCTCACCACATCAATCAGTCACCTCTGTGTACCATCTAGCCCTAGCTCTCCAAAGTATTAGTCAAGCTCTCTGTCATCTACACAAGAAACAATAAGGTACAGATGAATCCCATGTAAGGGTGAGTATAACAATACTCAGTTGGGATCCCGAGACCCCCAAAAGTCTATGAAAATACGATAAGGAAAAAATCACAAAGCATGATCTCAATCACAAATCACAAAGTAAAAGACAACTCACACCAGGTATAGAACATAAAAGACAATAATAAATATTATTAGTCCTAAAGATAGTTCATATTATTAAGTTGAGGTGATTTTGTTGCTGGACCACACAGTGTTGCTAGGTGCTGACCCACAAAGGATTGTTAGGTGCTGACCCACAGAGGATCTCTAAGTGCTGACCCATAGAAGATCGCTAGGAGCTAACCCATGGGGGATCGCTACATGCTGACCCATGGAGGATCAATAGGTGCTGACCCACAGAGGATCGTTACGTGCTGACTCATAGAATATCCCTACATCCGGACCCAAATAGCATCACTACGTGCGGATCCATAGAGGATCTCTAATTGCTTAGTCATAGAGTATCTCTATGTGTTGACGCATAGAGGATCGCTATTCCTTCATTACGTCACAACCAACCACGAGATTCCCTCACCTATAATGCTTAATTTCTGGAGGATCCGCTCCTCAAGCCACCAGTAACATATCATCAGCCATGAAGTACCACATATAAGTAACCTAAAGGACCATCTTATTGTAAGGGTTACAACATTAAATACGGTTTGTCAATTTGACACCCAGTCTAAATGATATAAGCAAAAAGGTAAATAAGGCCCGGTTGGATTCGAGCCTGATCCAACACGGCCATACTCCAACTTCTAATAAAACTCATGTGGAGTATCTCAAAAGGATCAAGTCATTTCAAGGGTCCTCATGTCATAGAAAACATGTCAATAAGATGCTCGGTCTACGAGTTATAGTTGTTTTAGCACAAAGGGTCTCAGTCTGGTCCGACCAAGTCGGACCGACCCGAGATGACCCGAGGGTCCGTTAAGGGTCCGACCGAACTAGTCCGTTGGGTCCCCAGGTCTGGCCTGGCTGCCCCGGGGGTCCTTCCTGGGTGGCGGGGTCTGGCTCGACTGGCGGGTCCGGCTTGCCGGTGGCCCGACCTTCCAGGTGAATCTAGCTCGCCTGGTGTGGGATGATTGAATGGGACCAGATGCAGGGTGTCAGGTTCTCCCAATAGGTGGCACCAACTGGCGTCGCCCCATCTCCCTTAATGGAAGGCAGGAGGCCGGTTGTTTCATGCATCTGATGAGAATCCTGAGCGGGCCGCTCCTCCTCTATGTGGTTGGACAGAGTCGGCTGCCTCTTGCCGCTGCGACACTAATGGGCATTTCCTCCACCTCGTGGACGGTGTGGGCCGACCGCCACCACTGTTCGCCTGTGCTGCCAGTTTATGGCACTACCGGGCTGGTGCACCTTCCGTGGGCCACCAGAGATACTCTGGTGGTCCGTTTTCCATCCCATTTGTGCCTACAGGCCTCTCAAGTCATTTCCTTCACTATGAATCCCATGGAAACACCTTTATGTTATGTTTCTTAGTCACCCTCAAAGAATGAACAACACCCAAGATCAACAGAGGGTCTGGTCCTTGTTCGGATCGGCCCACGCCCTTTGCATTAGCGTTTTATTATGGGGGTGATAACAATCATCTTATAGATTAAGGAAAACCCTAAATCAGGACCCCACAATGACCTCCTGCAAGATAAAATGATTTGAAGATCAATCCGTTAGTTGGTTGATCTGTGTTCACTTTATTTTTCAAGAACTGGATAAGATGAATCATTAAACTATTAAAATCCCATACCTAGAGTAAGTTGAATCCATTGCAGATGAGGGAGGAATTCTGCGTTATTTGGAATTCCACGTTCGTCGGCATTCATCACCACTATTTGATCTACTTATCGGATATTCCAATGATCGACATTCATTGTCTATTCTTTATTGGATGGATATTTCACTGGTGTTACGTCAAGGGTTTCTCCCATAGTTGTCAATTCATTTTCCAACAAGTATAATAATAAAAAGAAAATGATCATTACATTTTGTTCATTAATGAACATTGATTAATGAACAATTAATAAAATGGGCGTTGCATTTACACAGCAAATGAAACGAGTCCTTAAATGACCCTCATTTAATGATTTTTGTTATGATGTGAATCCGCCAACCGTTGCTCAGAATTTGAAAAAATGAATAAAATAACTCAAAGAGTTATTTTATTATTTTTTTCTGAAAACTGAAAAACATAACATTTTCATATGACCCTTGCTGGTCAATGTTAATATTTTTTTAAGTGAATCCTAGTGCTATGAATTCAACAGTTCCCTCAGATTTTAAATTTGAGCACCGATTCAAAAGATAGAAAAACCTGCTCACAAGTTTACTGAACGTACCCTAAAAAGGATCAAAACTCCCTTATATTCTTTCTAGGCCATGAAATCATGTGTCTTTGAATTTCAAAGTCTCGTAATAATTCCATATAATTTAAAAAATTTTGGAATTTTGGGGTCTTTACATTCTCCACACCTTAGGGGGTTATGTCCCCAAAACCTAGAACAAAACTAATCAAAATGATGGGGGTACTGAGCATGAATCTAAGCCTCCCACTCCCACGTAATCTTCGGGATATTCTCATGCTACCATTAAATGTGCACCAGAGGAATAGACCGCTCCCATAGGACCCACTCCTATCAATCCTTTATCTCCACAGGTAACTCTGAAAATGTCGCCCCATCGTCAATGTCTAGTTCGCACCTATCGATGACGTGTGATAGATCTTGCATGTATCTCCTCAGCTGCGACACATGGAACAAATTATGCAAATGGTGCATCTGTTGGGGAAGAGAATGGAGTTACACCACCTCATCAACTCTACTTAGGATCTGGAAAGGTTGGATGAACCTCTGAGATAGCTTTCCACCCCGACCAAATCCCCACAATCCTCATTGGGGTGAGACCCAAAGGAAGACATGGTCTCCCTTGTTAAACACCAAGGGTCTCTGTCTCATATCGTCATAAGACATCTTCCTGCTCTATGCAGACTTCATCCTCTTTTGGATGATCTATACCTTCTTTGTGGTAGCCCGTACTAGGTCTGGACCCATAAATGCTGACTCCTCTGGGTCTATCCAGTATAGAGGTTATATGCATGGTCGCCCATAAAAGGCCTGAAATGGTTCCATGATGATGGTGGAGTGATAATTGTTGTTTTATGTGAACTCCACCAGTGGAAGGTGGTCCTCCCAACTGCAGCCAAAATCAAGGATGCAAGAACAAATAATTTCCTCATGTGTTTTTATGGTCCGCTCGATCTAACAATCTATATGAGGGTGAAAGGTGGTGATCAAGTTTTTCTAGGTCTCAAACGACTCTTGTAATCCCTTCAACAACTGGGATGTAAAATGAGAATCATGACCTGAAGATATTTTCTGTGGTATCCCATGAAGTCATAATATCTCATGAATATAGTGGTGTCCCAATACCTTTACTAAACCCTTATCTTGAATGGGGAGAAAATGGGCTAACTCGGTGAGTCAGTCAGCGATCACCCAGATAGAGTCATGGCCCCTGGACGTGCATGGTAACCCAGTAATGAAGTCCATGGAGATAACATGCATCCTACTTCAATTATGTTACCTTTAGTGGTTGTGCTAAGACTGCTAGAACCTGATTATCATCCTTCACTTACTGACAAGTGAGGAATCTTAAATCAAACTTTGCCACTACTTTTTCATCCCTGGCCACCAGTACTAACATCGGAGGTCCTGATACATCTTTTCCACTATAGGATGTTCTTCTAAGGGGATGTATGGAACTCCCTCAATACATCCTCTTGTAACATCATTGGTACCATGGTGCATCCTATAAAAAGGATAACGTGCTTCCCACCTATCAAAAATTCTTAAGTTTCATGTCCTGAGGATATATGAGCACGTTGGGCCTCACAGTCAATGTACCCAAGATGTGCCTCTCGACCTCGTTGAAGGATTTTGGGAGTGACAGTAATAGACTTGAGGTATGATTCTCCATCACTATCCACAAAGGATATCTGCAACATAGTTAGTTGCTCTATCACCTCACTCAGAAGCTGAAGACGTGACCTCATACTGAGTGCGTATGCTGCTATGATTCCCTTCACATAATTGTAGACTATCTAAAATTCATATTCCTAAAGGAACTCCCTCAATCACCACTGTCTTAGGTTTAGGTACTTCTGTGAGAAAATATACCTGAGACTCTTGTGGTCTGAGAAGATAGTTAACCATTCACCCATCAAGAATGGTCACCACATCTTTATTGAAATGACCACTACTTCTAACTCTAGATCATGGGCCGCATAGTTCTGCACATGTGGTCTCATCTGTCATGCTTCATAGGAAATCACCACTCGCTCTTACATCAGGACACATCCTAGTCCAGTCCCTGATGCGTCTCAGTGGACTACATACCCAACGTCCTCTTCTGATATCCTCAAGATGGGGGAACTCGTCAGTCTCCACCTCAACTCTTGGAAACTCAGATTACATCCCTCCCATCCAAAAAAGGGTTTTCTCTTATATTCAAGGCCTACAAGGGTGATACTAAACTTGAATGTTGGTTAAAAATCTCTAGAAGTACCCAGAAAACCGCAAAAAACACCACAACTTAGTCACACTCTTGGGTGGCTCCCAAGAAAGCACTACCTCTATCTTCTACAGATCCACTACAACTCCATCCACCAAGATAACGTGATCCATGAAGTGGAACTCTCATATTTATAAATGTCACTTAAAGATCTTAACATAAATTTGGTGATCTTAGTGTGTAACTAGAACTATTTGAAGATGTGGGTCATACTCCTCCTCTGACACCGAGTATACCAAGATATAGTCAATGAAAACCACTTCGAAGTGATCATGGTATGGCTGGAAGATCATGTTCATGAGTCCCATGAACACTATTGTGGCATTGGTCACGCCGAAAGGCATCACCATGAACTCATAGTGTCCATAACATCATCTGATAGTTGTCTTTGGTATGTCCTAACACCGCACCTGAAGCTAATGATAGCCCGATCTGAGGTCTATTTTTGAAAACCACTGGGCTCCCTTTAACTGAATGAAGAGATCAGCAATCCTCGATAGAGGATAGTTTTTCTTCACAGTAACCTGATTCAGGGTTCGAAATTCCTAGAAAATCCTCAAGCCTCCATCTGCCTTCATGGCGAACAACACTGGGGCTACCCGTGGAGATACACTAGGTCTTACGAACCCCTTCCTTTACTAGTACTCCAACTGTACCCTCAACTCACGAATCTCCCTGGGAACCATCTGATATGATGGTATTGATATTGCTATCATCCCAGGGTACATGTCGATATAGAAGTCTGTCTCTCTATGAGGAGGTAGTCCTGGAACATACTCAGAAAAGACATCTGCATACTGGTCCACCACAACAAGATATCTCAGACTCCTCTCATCCACTACATTGAGGGTGAGGCTAGCCAACTGATGATTTATTGTCTGCACCCTCCTCCTAGAAATTCTATCATGTGTTGTAAATTTTCCCTTCTCACCGGTGAAGGAAACCCTAGTCCCATCCTTAGGGACACTGCACTTTTCTCCTATAACAGTCGATCTGAGCATGGACTATGGATAGCCATCCCATACCCAATATGACATCATAAGGCCTTGATGCTGCTATAATGATATCCCACCCAAAGCTCTCACCTCCTAGAGTAATATCAGAATACCGACACTGGTGCGTAATAATTGAATCCTCTCAGATAGGAGTCTCTAATCGTATGGATTGAGCCAACAACTCCACCAGAATCTCTAAGGTCGAGATGAGATTCATAGAAATGAAAGAGTGTCTGGAAATTGTGTCTATATAAACTACATCTAGGGTGGAGTAGAAATAGATCGTACCTCAAATCATCTATGGAGTGTTGTGCTCATAGGCTTCTGTCACATGAAGTTGAGATTGTCCTTGTCCACCTTCTCCCTGACGTCGGGATGGAAAACCTAGGGGTGGTGGCGATAGTACCTCAAACCATCTCCTACCATCTTCTACATGACCTGCTCCACTACCATGTATGTTTCCCTCTGGACATCTTCTCTCAAACCTATGTTGTTGTCTTGGCGGTCCCTCAACTTCCTGTTGGTTATCCACATGGTGATTTAGATAGTCGTGAACCATGTGCCCCTCTCTTTCACAATAGTAATATACTCTAGTCCCTAGATGACCTCTTTTACCACACAAGATCTGCACCTCCGACCCTGTGTCCTGGGGTTTTCCTTGGGAAGGTCTGGAAAATTTCGGCCTTGGCCTCATCTACCTACTTCCTACCATAGAGGACTCGGTTTCATGTCATCCAATGGTAACTCTTGCTATCAGTGCATGCTCGATAAGAAAACTCTCCACCAGTAGTTATCAATCTATCACTCTCGCCAACATCAGAATGTTGAGTGAAATCATCAACACGCAGATCTCTTGTCGGAGAGCCTTTTCAATGGTCTGGGGCCTGTAGAAAGGGTCTCGTACCATGTAGGTGGAGTATTGGGAGAGGTCATTAAATCTTGTCAAGTAATGGGCCACTATCAGAATGCCCTGCTATAGGTGTACCAGCTCTTATATACTCACAGAGCACATAGGTGCTGGTATGAAATCCACCTTGAAGAGGCTCTTTAAGTACAACTAAGAAATATTTGTCTCCTCATGTGTCTAGAGCGTTAGTCTCCTCCATCTCCCTGTTGTGCCCTAAAAGATACTAGGAGATAAGATCAGCATCTGGTCTGCTGGTTTCTTAACCAAGCGAGAAATACATGCAACAACCTCTAGCTAGTATTCACATCCCTGTGGAACTTTCTGACCTCGAAACATTGGAGGCCTCTATCTCTAGAGCTCGTGAAACACACTCAGTAAGTGTGAACTGTCCACTGGTGGGGATGGTGGAACCTGATTCCCTATAGGTGGTGGTGCTGCTAGTACTCCACACGAATGTGATATCTCTGTAAGAAGGCCATGCGCCGACACCTCATTACTCAGTGTATAATGACCCATACTTTACATACATTGTTATTACTTCAAAATTGAAGCACACTTATTACAACATATAACAAAACCAGGAAAGGACCGTATAGGTATAGTGTCCTTAGAAACTTGGAAACATAAACAACTGGTTCATAAAGTGTCTACACTGTCTCCAATTTATTTCATCATATCTATAGTCCCTTTTGGAATATTGTACTTAATAACCTTCTTCCTGACCTGGGGAAAGAAAACATACAAAAGGGTGAGCTCAAATGCTCAGTAAGGGTAAACAAAAGAAATCTCAATTACATCATTTTCAAAAGAACATAACTTTTGGAAATCTTAACATGCAAAAGAGATCATAAATTCATAACATGGGGTAAATCATAGTATTGAAATGTAATCTTAAAACATTAAACTTTTTGTCATACACACATAATCATATAGAATCATTTCTTAGTAGTCAAGACTCATTTCCAAGACTATCTTAGAGGACAAAGTCCATTTCTGAACTGAGTTCACTCCTCATTTCAGTCCTGTTTCACTGAACCGGTTTAACCCACCGTTCCAGACATGTCTATCTCATGAGATATAAAATCATTACCCAATGTATTGGAGGAAGATATAGGTCCCACCCATCTCATAATGATAACATTCTTATGTGTCCCACAAAATCAAAAATCATACATCATTGCATAACCCATGTAGTAAAAATGGGATTCTTAAACAACATGACATCATAAAACAATTCATATAAGATATAGGAATTCATAAATATAATTCCATCACAACACAATCAACTCAATGTAATAATAGGGATAGAAACAGAACCCTATATTATCTTAGATGGAAAATAATTTTGATAAAACACTTGAACTCCATTCTTGAGGAAAATATCCTTTCTAAAACATTTTTCCTTTCTTAACATGTCATAAAATTTTAACCTAAAAGAAGTTAATTAAAAATAAACTTGAAACATTTAAAGTAAGCTTCTTGGAAAAAATGTTTTAAAAATCCATTCATGCCGTATAAGTTAAAAAAACATTCTTCTCGTACTTTTGTCGGAAAAGTCAAAAAGTACCTCATACGAAAAACGACAAAAGATTCCTTTCATATCTTTTACTAAAAACTCACCGAAGGGTAAAATTGGATTTAAAAAATTGTAGGTGGATGGAAATATTATTACATATTGAGGAAACATGGATGTGGATGATAAAATACACCCCAATAAATACCAAAGTATAAACAATCTCGGATAAAATGATATTGTGATATTTTCCCTTACCTTAGGTCCGATTTCCTTCGTAAGTGTCTGAACCTCTTGTATAATGATTTAAATAATTTTAATGACTTATTACAGAATCATAATCATTGTTATGATATCATATATGGTCATATTCATAGCTTATTATTAGTTATATTTCATTGCTACTTGTAATTCGGGTGTTTATTACTTTTTGTTCTTATGTGTGTTTTGTCGAATAATTTCTTATTCTTCTTTTTTAGGTCATAGATACCTCATTTCCAGAATGGTATTAGTGTAATATATATCATATTCATTCATTCAATTCATTTATATAATCATTATTCAATGAGGATCATGTAGAACGAGTCACATCACATCGTGGATACGGTATTCCGTACGTATGCATGGGCGATGATATCGTTCCCATGATCGTGGAATTGTATTGGAGTGTATGTATACTACTTCAGAATCAATATCAATTTACAATAATCATATATATTCATTCTTTACACCATTATACCCATCCAAGTAAGGTGTTGGTCAAAAATAGATTACACCACGGTGTGGAGACGGTATTCCGTACGTACACACGCGCGGCGATTTCATTTTCCGTAGGATGGATAGATGGTGAAATAGAATTTTTTTCATACTTATAATAACATATCAGTATATTAGTGATACTGATGTTATTACTTCATAACGAAACAACTAAATAAGAAGAAGTGGAAGAAGAAATAAAGATGAAAGAATCGGTAACGGACATTACATCTTCTTTGAAGCGTTTCTTTGAGACCTCCTTTTAGGGCACTAAAATTATTCTTTAAAGAAGACCAGGACCTCTAGGATGTCTCTAGGGAAGTGGAGAGAAGAAATTGTCGGAGGTTGGCCGAGATTGAAGGTTCAAAGTGGTGTGAGGAAGAGAAGGAGGAGGTGCCCTTTTATAAGGGAGGAGAGGGGCACCTTTGGAATAACTAAAAATATTATTTTATTATAAAGCCAAATTGGGTTTTAAATAGCTCCAAATTAATTTATTTTGAAGATAAGGTGGGTATGGGTCGAAATCCTCTCATCCAATAGAGTTTAGACAAGTTTATGTTCCTATTTTAACATTATCATTTTGACTTAACATTAAGTTAAATAATTTTACTTTTACCGTGTCTTCTTGTGTTCTTACACTATAAGGTCAATAAACCTACTATAATAAGCCAAAGGAACTTCAAGTTGTTTATTATTAATATATATAACCTTATCTAAGTCATTTTGCCGAACCTTATTTTTTTAGGAATAAAATATGAAATTAATAATATAATATTTGTTTTAAAAAACTATTTTATGTCAATTTTGACACTATTTAGTAATTTATTTTTGTGAAAATCATAACAGAATTATTAGTTCGAACAAAGTTAATTAAATCAATACTAACATGTCATATTAACCTAGAGAATTAGTGTAATTCATAAAAAGTCTCAAATTACATTTATTTGGGTATTTATAACATCAATTATGTCAATATTTCATTAATAAGATAATTACTGCATCATCGTTGTGTCATAAATAAATTAAATTATTTAATGTCTAAAAATTATAAATAAAATACCATTATGTTGGAAATATTTTTAGCTTTCTAATTAATATTTATAATCGAATTTATCTTATTTATAACACCATATTAAAAATTATTTACTTATTAAACTTTGATTTTAACTATTTTAACCATTCTTTAAGTAAATTGATAATAAATGTCCTAATCTAATCCAAGTGGGCCTAAATGGTCATATTTTATTCCTAATATTGTTTTTGGTAGAATTAAACTTATCCGATAGAATTAGGACACGTGTTAGGGTAATAATAATATTATTTTTACCCTTAATTACCCTATTTACTTTTAACCGTGGTAAATAAAGTAAAAAGTTACTATTCACCAAAAATTATTTTCATCTCATTGAACCACATTTTACTTACTGACATCAACCGTGTTGCTCGGATTTTTGAAATTCCACTCACAGAAGCGGTAAAATTATGTTTTATGACAAATTCAGTTTTTTTAACTACCACTTAGTGGTTTCACTATTCATCAAAAATTGAATGTTTTCAGAAAAATACCAAAATTTCACCCTAGGCTAATTTCGATATTCCGAATCCAAAAATGAAGTCCATTTTGAAAAATAAAATTTACAAAATTTCAAAAGGTGGTTATTACTATTCATAACGGCTAGTTTTAATAATATTTTAATAGCATATTGTTGTTTAGTGAAACTCGGTATTGCGTACGATGCAAGATATCGAGGAAGGCCGTGGTTGCGTGTAAAGCAAGACAAGCTAGTGTTGTGTGTATTGAAAGATTCCTTTGATGATTTAAAAACAAAATATTTCTCATAAAAGTCCTGGGTGTTACATTCTACCCCCTTAAAATGAATTTCACCCTTGAAAATCGTCACTTTGTAACCAACATATGAGGATACCTCTCCCTCATCATATCCTAAATCTCCCATGTAGCTTCTTATAATTGGTGGTTCCTCCATAAAACATTCACCAAGAGAGTGGTCTTGTTTCGTAGGACTTTTTTGCTATGATCCAGAATCTATATCGGTTGTTCTTTATAAGAAAGATCTTGCTCCAGCGGAACAACTTCTGAGCTAAGTACATGTGAAGGATCTAGTATGTACTTTCTCAGGAGAGATACATGGAACACATCGTGAACATGAGAGAGATTTGGTGGAAGCGCAAATCGGTAAGCTACCTTTCCAACACGATCCAGTATTTTGAAAGGACCGATATATCTAGGGCTCAACTTCCCCTTCTTTCCAAATCTCATGACCCTCTTCGAGGGATATATTCATAAGAACACTTTATCACCCACTTCAAACACTATGTCTTTTATTCGGTTGTCGGCATAACTTTTCTGTCGACTCTGAGCTACTGTTATGTGTTTTTGAATAGATCATACCTTTTCTGCCATCTCATCAACAAGATCAGGTCCTAATAGCTTTCTTTCCCCAACTTCATCCCAGCAAGTTGGAGTCCTGCATTTATTTCCATAGAGATCTTCATAAGGAGCCATCTAAATATAGGAGTGAAAGATATTATTATTAGAAAATTCCACCAAAGGTAGGTGTTGATCCCAACCACCTTTGAAATCCATAGAGCAAGCTCTCAACATATCTTCTTGAGTTTGAATTGTTCTCTCAGACTGACTTTCTATCTGAGGATGATAAGCAGTGCTTAAACTCACCTCTGTATCCAGAGTATGCTGAAGACTTTACCAGAACTTCGAGGTAAATCTCGGATCCCGATCAGATATAATAGAAAGTGGTAGTCCATGCAATCTTACCACTTCATTTACATATATACTGGCAAGCTGATCCAGGGAGAAATCCTCTCTAATAGCAATGAAGTGTGCAGACTTTGTAAGACGATCAACTATGACCCAAATAGCATTATTGCCTTTGGATGTTTTAGGAAGTCCTGTGACAAAGTCCATAGTGATGTTTTCCCATTTCCATTCAGGTATGGGTAATGGTTGTAACATCCCCTTGGACTTCTGTCTCTCAGCTTTAACTTGCTGACAAACCAAGCATCGAGAAACATATTCAGCAACATCTCTTTTCATGACATCCCACCAGAAGTACTCTTTCAGGTCCCTATACATATTTGTGCTTCCAGGATGAATAGTGAATGAAGAACTACGAGCCTCATCTAGCAGCTCCTTTAATTCTGGGATGGGAGGAACAGAAACCCAATTCCTAAACTTTATTATCCCATCACAATCAAGGTTGAATTCAGGAACATCTCTCACCTTCTTTTGTAACTCGACATCTTCAATTTGTGCCTCTTTAATCTTCACATGTATAGATGGTTGAACATTCATTTGAGAAAGATAAGATTTTTCCATTTCCATTATAATTCCAAGATCCTTCCTTTGTAAATCCATAAATATTGGATCTTTTTTATCCTCATCATGGATAAACTGGCATGGTCTTATCGACTTAATGCATCTTCCACCTTGTTTGCTTTCCCAGGGTGGTAATGGATTTAGAAGTCGTAATCCTTAGTCAGCTCCAACCATCTTCTTTGGCGCATATTCAGCTCATTTTGTGTGAAAATATACTTTAAACTTTTATGATCAGTATAAATATCACACCTTTCTCCATAAATATAATGCCTCAAAATCATTAATGCAATGATTACCGCAGCTAACTCCAAATCATGAGTTGGGTAATTTTGCTCATGAATTTTCAACTGTCGTGAGGAATAAGCTATCACCATATCATTTTGCATAAGAACACACCCGAATCACTTCTTGGATGAATCACTATAGATCACAATCCTTTCTTCACTATAAGGCAGTGTGAGCACAGGTGCACTGGATAATCTTCTTTTCAACTCCTTGAAATTCACTTCACATTCCTCCATCCAAACAAACTTAACCACTTTCCGAGTCAACTTGGTGAGTGGATTAGATAATCGTGAAAAATATTTCACAAAACGTCGATAATATCCAGCCAAACCAAGAAAACTTTGAATCTCAGTTACTGTTGTTGGTCTCGACCATCTTTCGATAACCTCTGTTTTTGCTGGATCCACAGATATCCCCTCTTTTGAGATTATGTGACCCAAAAATGCAACTTTTTAAAGCCAAAATTCACACTTGGTAAATTTGGCATAAAGCTTCTCCTTTCTCAGGGTCTTCAATATAATTCTCAAGTGATCTTCATGTTCTTCTTTGCTCTTTGAATAGACAAGAATATTGTCTATAAAGACTACCACAAATTGATCAAGATAGTCTCTAAAGACTCTATTCATTAGATCCATGAAGATAGCAGGGGCATTAGTAAGACCAAATGGCATCACTATAAATTCATAGTGTCCATACCTTGTACGGAAAGCCAACTTTGGTATATCCTCCCTTTTGACCCTTAATTGATGATACCCTGAACGAAGATCAATCTTGGAAAAGTATTGATCTCCGCATAGTTGGTCAAATATATCATCAATGCGTGGGAGAGGATATTTGTTCTTGATAGTGATCTTGTTAAGTTCTCGATAATCAATACAGAGTCTCATTGATCCATCTTTCTTCTTAACAAACAGAACTGGTGCTCCCCAAGGTGGCGCACTAGGGCGTATGAATCCCTTATCAATATTCTCTTGGTGTTGCTTCTTCAATTCCTGAAACTCAATTGGGGTCATTCTATAAGGTGTCATTGAAATAGGCAAAGCACCCTGTAGGAGTTCTATTGAAAACTCAACTTCACGATTTGGTGGAAGACCCGGAAATTCCTCCAGAAAGACATCATCAAACTCCAGTACAATGGGAATATTCTTAATTGTGAGTTTCTCACCAACCATTTGAGATAAATAACATTCATTTAGTGTAATCAAGACCCATAAGATAGAAGAAATTTCCACTGGAAGGTTATGTTCATCCTTGCATCGATAGAAGATCATAGATTGATCTGGAATATGAAATGTGACTTCCCTTCTTTGACAATTGATATGAGCTCCATATAAAGAAAGCCAATCCATTCCAAGAATCACATCAAATTCCACTATAGGAAGGATCAAAAGATTTGCAGGAATCACTTTCCCACAAACTTCAATCGGAGAAGAATTATAAACTTTTGATGCGATTGTTGTACCATTAGGGGTTGTCACATCTAACTCAACATCTAATTGTTGAGGTAATTCGGTGATACTCTTAGAAAAATCTTTATAAATAAAAGAGTGGGTGGATCCAGAATCAAATAAATCATTTTCTACATTAGAGTGGATGGTAAGTGTACCTTTCACCACATAGTTATCATACTCCACATCGCTGATAGAAATTTTATGTGACTTTCCTTTGTCTTTAGCCTTAAGATTTTTTTTATGTCGATCATCATCAACAACCCTTGGATTAGGGCATTTATTGGAATAATTCCCCATCTCCTTTCACTTGAAACATTGAAGTGTAGTAGGGACATTTTGTGTATCCCTTCCTTTGTTTTCATCATTAGACATCTTCTTCCCATCATTGTGGCATTCAAATGCCCGATGACCTTCCTTTCCACATTTGAAACATTTACTTGTCCCTTTAAGACAACTCCCTCCATGTTTCTTTCCACACATTGAGAATAAGGTAAAGCTCGTATTCTTTTTAGTGTGCTCTTTAGATTTTCCTTTGAATTCCATTTTCCTCTTCTTATCAAACCCATATGACTGATGGGTTACTCCAATCTCCATCTTGACTTTGAGAGCACATCGAACGATTTCCTCATAGCTATTGAAGTCTCTTATGACTAACGCCCTTCGAAGACTTGGTTTTAAGCCACTTAATAATCGATAGATCTTACTCTCAGGTTGGATAATAATACCAGAAGCGTACCTTGCAAGTCTTGTAAAATTTTCTTCATAGGTACCAACATATTCATCATCCATTTTCTTTAGTTCAAGAAACTCTTTCTCCATCTTTGTTCAGAGAATACGAGGGAAGTACTTATTGAAAAATAAGTTCTTGAACTCGTCCCATTCCATGGACTCAATTTCATCTCTTTGCCTCATATTCTTAATAATATTCCACCATTGATCAGAATCTCCTTCCAAACAATACACTGCTAGTATGAATTTATCATGTTCAGAACATTGAAGAACTGAAAATATCTTTTCAGTAGTACTAATCCATTGTTCAGCAATTAATGGATCAGTAGACCCGCTAAATGAAGGTGGACGCTGCCTCATGAAGGATTAAACAGAATTTTGCTCCTTCATTTGCTTGTTTGGAAGTCCATCATGATTCATATCTTGAGAAAGTTGTGTCATCATGGCTAAAAGATTTTGCATTCCAGCTCCCATAACGTTTGGTTGCTCAGGGGGACAATCATTGCATTGCCCGTCACATTACGTATTAACACGGTTCCTTCAGGTTCCAGCGATTGACTAAAACCAATAAGAAGAGTGTGAGCAACACTAATTATAATAGGAAAACCACATAATCAAGAATAAAATTTCACACTTAAGGTCTTATCCTAGGTTATTCATGGACATTTCTAAAAAACTATGATTGTGTTCTATTCTTAGAATTATCCTTAGGGTTCTTACTAAGGCTTTCACATCCTAGTTTCCAAAGGTTGACTATAACTTTCCTCTGATACCAACTATAACGAACCATACTTTACATACATTGTTATTACTTCAAAATTGAAGCACACTTATTACAACATATAACAAAACCAGGAAAGGACCGTATATGTATAGTGTCTTTAGAAACTGGGAAACATAAACAACTGGTTCATAAAGCGTCTACACTGTCTCCCATTTATTTCATCATATCTATAATACCTTTTGGCATATCTTACTTAATAACCTTCTTCCTAACCTGGTGAATGAAAACATACAAAAGGGTGAGCTCAAATGCTCAGTAAGGGTAAACAAAAGAAATCTCAATTACATCATTTTCATAAGAACATAACTTTTGGAAATATTAACCTGTAAAAGAGATCCTAAATTCATAATATGGGGTAAATTATAGTAGTGAAATGTAATCTTAAAACATGAAACTTTGTGGCATACAAAAATAATCATAGAGAATCATTTAATAGTAGTCAAGACTCATTTCCAAGACTATCTTAGCGGACAACGTCCATTTCTGAATCGAGTTCACTCCTCGTTTCAGTCCTGTTTCACTGATCCGGTTTAACCCGCCGTTCCAGCCATGTCTATCTAATGAGATATAAAATCTTTATCCAATGCATTGGAGGGAGATATAAGTCTCACCCATCTTATAATGATACCATTCTTATGTGTGCCGCAAAATCATAAATCATACAGTATTGCATAACCCATGTAGTAAAAATGGGATTCTTAAACAACATGACATCATAAAACAATTCATATAAGATAAAGGAATTCATAAAAATAATTCCATCACAACACAATAAATTAAATGTAATAATAGGGATAGAAATAGAACCCTATATTATCTTTGATGGAAAATAATTTTGATAAAACACTTGAACTCCATTCTTGAGGAAAATATCCGTTCTAAAACATTTTTCCTTTCTTAACATGTCATAAAATTTTAAACTAAAAGAAGTTGATTAAAAATAAACTTGAAACATGTAAAGGAAGCTTCTTGGAAATAATTTTTTAAAAATCCATTCAAGCCGTATAAGTTGAAAAAACATTCTTCTCGTACTTTTGTCAGAAAATCCAAAAATTACCTCGTACTAAAAATGACAAAAGATTCCTTTCATATCTTTTACTAAAAACTCACCGAAGGGTAAAATTGGATTTAAAAAATTGTAGGTGGATGGAAATAATATTACATATTGAGGGAAAATGGATGTGGATGATAAAATACACCCCATTAAATACCAAAGTATAATCAATTTCGGATAAAATGAGATTGTGATATTTTCCCTTACCTTAGGTCCGATTTGCTTCGTAAGTGTCCGAAACTCCTGTATAATGATTTAAATAATGTTATTGACTTATTCCAGAATCATACTCATTGTTATGATTTCATATATGGTCATATTCTTAGCTTATTATTAGTAATAGTTCATTGCTACTTGTTATTTGGGTGTTTATTACTTTTTTGTTCTTATGCGTGTTTTATCGAATAAATTCTTATTCTTCTTTTAGATTAAAGATACCTCATTTCCAGAATGGTATTAGTGTAATATATATCATATTAATTCATTAAATTAATTTATATAATCATTATGCAATGACTATCATGTAGAACAAGCTGCATCACATCGTGGAGACGGTATTCCGTACGTACGCACGAGCATTGATATCGTTCCCATGATCATGGAATTGTATTGGAGTGTATGTATGTTATTTCAGAATCAATAACAATTTACAATAATCATATATATTCATTTTTTACACCATTATACCCATCCAAGTAAGGTGGTGGTGGAAAATAGATTACACCACGGCGTGGAGACGGTATTCCGTACGTACGCATGCGCGGTGATTTCATTTTCCGTAGGATGGATAGATGGTGAAATAGGGTTGTTTCATACTTATAATAACATATCAGTATATTAGTGACACTGATGTTATTACTTCATAATGAGACAACTAAAGAAGAAGAAGTGGAAGAAGAAATAAAGATGAAAGAATCGGTAACGGACATTACCTCTTCTTTGAAGCGTTTCTTTGAGACCTCCTTTTAGGGCACTAAAATTGGTCTTTGAAGAAGACCAGGACCTCTAGGATGTCACTAGGGAAGTGGAGAGAAGAAATTGGCAGAGGTTGGATGAGCTTGAAGGCTCAATGTGGTGTGAGGAAGAGAGGGAGGAGGTTCCCTTTTATAAGGGAGGAGAGGGGCACCTTTGGAATAACAAAAAATATTATTTTATTATAAAGCCAAATTCGGTTTTAAATAGCTCCAAATTGATTTATTTAGAAGCTAAGGTGGGGATTGGTCTAAATCCTCTCATCCAATAGAATTTAGACAAGTTTATGTTCCTATGTTAACCTTATCATTTAGATTTAACATTAAGTTAAATAATTTTACTTTTACCGTGTCTTCTTGTGTTCTTACACTATAAGGTTAATAAACATACTATAATAAGCCAAACGAACCCCAAGTTGTTTATTATTAATATATATAACCTTATCTAAGTCATTTGGCCGAACCTTAGATTTTTAGGAATAAAATAGCAATTAATAATATAATATTTGTTTTAAAAAACTATTTTATGTCAATTTTGACACTATTTAGTAATTGATTTTTTTGAAAATAATAACAGAATGATTAGTTAAAAAAAAGTTAATTAAATCAATAATAACATGTCATATTAACCTAGAAAATTAGTGGAATTCATAAAAAGTCTCAAATTAAATTTATTTGGGTTTTTATAACATCAATTATATCAATATTGCATTAATAAGATAATTACTGCATCATCGTTGTGTCTTTCATCATGATCTCTCATTTAAATCTTATCCCACTGTTTACGTGGTGGAATCCTGTAAAGTAACATATGTGACATGGTCAATAAGTTATACTTGGTGAGCTGGATCCAAAGATATCAAAAGAAAAAACAACATTTCCAAAACACACACAAATACTTTTTTCATTCATTGAGTCAGAAATCATAATTCAGGGTATTGGTGTGTGGATAGATTGTCCACCACACCAACACGGAACTCCCCGAACTGAAATCCTAACTCAAAACACTTGACACTATTTCCCCATTGAAAATTACAGAGTGTTAGTGCTTTTGGTAGAACTGAATTCCCTGTGATACCACTTTGTCATGACCCATCCTCTGGGCCCCATGTCACGACAACCTCAATCCCGCCTTCCATAGGCCATGGGGTAGTGACTAGCACTGGAAAGGAGAAACTCGAAAAGGGAATGAATTTTCTTTAAACCTATACACACAGAGATAGAACACACTAAAAACAATGAAAAAACAATGAAAATGGGGTTGTAAAACCATCATTAAAACCAGCACTGAGATTAAAAGAAAGTACTGAAAGAAAAAGGAGACATTATAGAAGCCCAACTGAAAGAGTAGTGGAGAAAAATAAAAAACAAGCTCTAGTGATTGTCCTCCAAGGATCCCACCTCAAGGGCAGGTACTGCACATCACTGCGGCTCACCAGGTCCATCAGTCACCTCTGTATACCGTCTAGCGCTAGATCACCAAAGTCACAGTCAAGCTATCCGTCATCTATACAAGACATAACAAGGTTCGGGAAAAGCCCGTGTATGGGTGAGTATGAAAATACTCAGTAGGGATCTCGAGACTTCTGAAAGTCTCTATGAATTCCACAAGGACAAAAACACAAAGCACGATCCCAATCATAGAGAACAAAGTAAGAGACATATCACACAAGGTATACAACATAAAGAACAATAATAATGATGATTAGTCATAAATCTAGATCATATTATTCTATCAAGAGGATTTTTTTTCTGGACCACATATTGTCAATAGGTGTTGACCCATAGTGGATCGCTAGGTGTTGACCCATAGTGGATCGCTATGTGCTGACCCACAGATGATCTCTAGGTGTTCACCCATGAAGGATCGATATGTGCAGAACCATGAAGGATCACTAGGTGCTAACCCACTGAGGATAGCTATGTTATGACCCATAGAAGAATGCTAAGTGATGACCCACAGAGGATCACTATGTTCTAACCCACACTAGATCATTAAGTGCAGACCCATAGAGGATCACTATTCCTTCATCATGTCATAACCAACCACTGGATTCCCTCACCTGACACGCTTGAGTTTATGAGGATATTCTCCTCATGACACCATTTGTATCTCAACCACTAAGAAGTCCCACATATAAGTAACCCAATAGAATTTCTTGTTTTAAGGGTTCCAATACGATAGAAGGTGCATCAATCGAACGCCTGGTCTGTAAGATATATGCAAAAAGGTAAATAGGGTCCCAAGGGATTTGTGTCCAATCCAACCCATATATACTGCAACTTCTTCCAAAACTCAATTGGAGTATATCAAAAGGACTTCCTTGTTGCAAGGGTCCTCACACTTTAGATGGCACATCAACCAGGCCCTCAGTCTGTGAGTTATAATCATTTTAGTCCAAAGGGTCCGTCTCCAGTCAGTCCCAGTCAGACTGACTTGACCTAACCTAAGGGTCAAGTAAGGGTCCATCCAAACCGGCCTGTTGTGTCCCCAAGGTCCGGCCCGGCTAGCGCGGGTTTGGCCAGGTTAGCGGGGGGGGATCCGGCCCTCCTAGAGAACCCGACCCACACAGTGCAGGTCAGTTGCACTGAACCCGACGCGGGGCATCTACTTCTCCCAGCTAGTGCCACCCCTTCTCTCATAACAGCTAGCAGGAGGTCGACCGCCTCTTTCCATCGAAGCGCCTATGAGTGCTTCCTGCTCCACGCTACAGGAATGGGCCGGCTGCTGCCGCGCTGGTGGTATCGTACCGACGACACCTTCTGCAGGCCACCGGAGATGCTCCGGTGGTCCGTTTTCTATCTCATCTATGCCTACGGGTCTTTCAGGTCTCCAACTTCTCTTAAAAGCTCACGGAATGGCCTTTCCACCACATTTCTCAGTCTCCCATGAATAACGCACAACATATAAGATCGACGGAGGGTCCGGGCATTGTTTGTATTGGCCTGCACCTCCACGTTTGTGTTTTATTATGGGGGTGATAATAATCATCTTATAGATTAAGAGAAACCCCAAATCAAGACCCCACAACAACGTCCCACAATATTGAATGTGTCTCAGATCAACCTTTTTGTTGGTTGATCCGTGTTCATTGTATTTATCAAGAACATGATAAGAGGAATCATTAAGAACTTAGAGAAATCAAATACCATACATTGATTAAATTGAATCCTTTGAGGAAGAGGGAGTAATTACCCATTCATTGACATTCCACGTTCATGGGTGTTCATCACCACTGGTCGATCTCCGGGTTAGACCTTCCAACGATCAACGTTCATTATCCATTACTCATTGGAGGGAGATGTCATCGGTGTTATGTCAGAGGTTTCTCTCGTAGTTGTTAATTCAATCTCCAACGGATTAAATAATAAATAGAAAATGATATTTATGTTGTGTTCATTAATGTGGTTCATTAATGAACCTTAATTAATGAACCATTAATTAAATGGGTATTTAGGTTATAAAAAAATAGAAATGGGTCATTAAATGGCCCTCATTCAATGCTCGTCGTTACGCTGCGGTTTCGCCAACCATTGCTCAACGGTTGGAGAAAAGAATAAAATAACTCCAAGGGTTATTTTATTATTATTTTTCCAAAAAGTCCATAATATAACTTTTCCATCTGATCCTTTCTGTTCAGAGTTATGCTTCACCAATTTGAATCCCAGCATTGCGAATTTGACGGTGCCCTCATATTTTTAATCCATGAATCCGTTCGAAAGTTAGAAAAACTCACTCACACATTTACTAAATGTACCCTAGAAAAAGTTCAAAACACAGTTCCGGGATCTCAGGGTCTTAGAATCACCTGTCTTTCAATTTCTCAATCGCGTAATAATTCTATATAGTTAAAAAAAATTATAAGGAATTATGGGGTCTTTACAAATTTTATTGGATTTTGTGAAAAACTATAATAATTAATTTTTGGAACATTTAGAAATTTTATTTTCTAATATGAACATAATTTTTGAAATCAGAATTTCTATATTATCTTATGGTGATATATTGGGTTTTTTTTTGGAAAAATGATTTTTTTAGTGAATAGTGAAAATATCGATTTTTTGTAGAACTGTCATTTAGTTTCAATAATTTTACTAAATATAAGAGAATAATTATTCAATTAATTTTATTTAAAAATAATATAATTATTAATTAGTTAAATTTCATAAAATTATTTTCATTTAAATCATCTTTTACTGGATTTTAATATAAGCTTATTTTTGTTCTTTAAAACATGCTTTTTCAACTATTTTAAAGTGCATATTGTTTCTCTATTTTAACTAATTATAAGAACCCCCAATGAGGAATAATTTATATTAAATTATTATGTTTCATATCTTGAAATATTGACTCAAATTAATTTAATTATGAATAATTTTCATATAGTTATTATAAGATCCTCTTATGATTGAAAAATTCATTTATTAAAAAACATTTTTTTTCAACATATCTACATGTTTTATTTTAAATTTAATTCTACCAATTCTATGAATTTAATTTTATAATATTGAATAAATATTTTTAATCATCATAATTTATATTATATAATAATTTTAAAATAATTTTTGGGGACAACGAATAATAAAAATAGTAAAAAGAAGGTTAATATGGCGGAAATTTAAATGTTTGAAAAGTGGGTAACATTATAGGTAAATGAATATCATGTTTTTCAAAACCCCAATATTTTATGATATTTTTATTTTTAAATAAATTTAATATCTTTTATAACTTTTTTATGCCACCCTAAAATTTTAAAATAAGACTAAGTTCGATAGCATATATAACACGCAACACCAAACTTAAAAAAACCCCAAAAAATTATTATTTAAATAAAACCATTATAAGAAACAATCAAATTATAGAATTCTAAAAGTATTAAATTTTCAATTAAATACATATATATAAAACCTACTCAGAATAAATGTATTGATTAATTCTTATAAAATAATTACTTGGTTTTAAGTAAAGTTATTTTATTCTCTAGAAATACGTTTTCTTCAAAATGAATTTTATTAAAAAAATATTATAATTAAATTAATTTAATAATATAAATTTTATTTTACTAAAATAATATCATTTTTCAAATAATCACATCAAAATTATATATGGGTAAATTTTTTTAATTTTTGAGAAAATATTTACTTTCTAGTGAATATTAAAAATAACAATTTTTATGGAAAACAATATTTTTACTTCAACCATTTTTAAAGTAACATTTTATTTTGGTTTAAAATTAAAATTACTCATATTATATTATCAATAATCTAATTATGTTCATTGGAATAAATTTCATAGTTCAATTTGGTATAAACCAATTTTTATACTTAAAGGGTATTTTTCTGAAAAAAAACATTTCATCGTGTTTTTCTAGTTTAATGTTAAATTAAATTCCTCCATTTATGTGTTTTAAATTTTAAAATATAGATTCAATATTTTTATTTAATAGGCCCTAATTTATTAAATAGTTCACTTTAATTTTTTTCAATATAAACAATAACCTTAGTAATTTTTGTTACCAAGGTAAAGGGTAAATCGGGTAATTAAAGTTTCAAATAAAATGACGAGGAATATAAGATGATTCTGAAACTTACCCAAATCTTATTATATCAGTATATTCCATCCATATTCTTCTAAAATTCTATTATATGTAATATTTTGTCCCTTTAAATTTTATTATGACCTTTATAGTATTTTATTTCACGAAGAGTCCAACATGTCACAATCTTGTTTTTAGTAACTATAAAATTTTTAATATGGATTTGTCCTGAAGATATTTTAAAATATAAATATTAATTTTAAATATAAAATTTTTATCTTAATTATGGTAATTTATCTTTAATATTTATTGAAGAAGTAATTACTTTAAATGTTTACACAATGCTCACGGAGCAATTATTATATTAATTGGAATGACAAATAAATGATATTTAAAATATTAAAATTAATATAATTTTAGATAAATAATGAAATCCAAGAATTTTATATATTAACATGATATTTATGGATATAATTTTTTTTTAAAATAGAAGATATTTTGTGATATTATTAAAGTCAATGTATTGATTAGTTCTTAAAAACATCATTATTGATATTTTAAAATAAATAATAATTAATTATATTATATGAAATTACTTAATATCTTATATTTATTAAATTTAATGTTATATGTTTAATTACATATACCATGATCCTTTTATGGTTTTATTTTATTTTATAGTAACATTACTGACCCTTTGAAAGTTGAATATTTTAAGAGTATGATAATTTTCAAAAGGGTTAATGGGGGGTCAATACTAAAAGATATTGGTGAAAAAATATCCAAAACTAGTCCAACTATTATTTTATTAAAATATTTGGACTTATATTTACCTAATATTATATTTATATAAATTTTGATTCATTTGGACATGAAAAATAATTTATATTAATTTAATATTTTAAGAAATTCTAAGAATACACCTCCCCTCAATTATAAAATGGCACCCATTCATTCACTTCTTTACACAACCTCGAGCCATATAGATTGATAAAACCCTGAAAATTTATCTTTTCAAAATCCTTTTACATGTTATTGATGTTCTATAACTTCTGAAATAGCCATTCTAGGTTCCTTATGAAGAGATCTAAATGTGATCCACCGAAGAAGAGGTAATCGTCTTTACCAAATCATTCAAGTTTATTTCTTCTCATACTTCCTATTAATATTATTTATACATAATAAAATAATAAATTAAGTATCATCAATATAATTATATGTTATTATGATTATGGTTAAACCATATGCCGTCTCTTTTGGATCTTATGAAAAGAGAAAACACTGCTCGTGCATACGTACAACTGACCGTCTGCAGGTAGCCGGGTAAATCATTTTTCATAACCACTTTACATGGATGGTAATAAAGACTAAAATAATTTGTATATCTGGAATATATGATACAAATATTACATTGGAACTATAATATCTTATAACTCTTCTTACCTTCCAATCCTTTGGAAAAAAATAACATCGCTTGTGTGTACGTGTGGACTACCACCTCCATGAACCAATGTAATCTGTTTTTATTTTACCACTTACATGGTTGGTAAAAATGAAAGATTTAATGAATATATATAATATATAATATAGAATAATTATTCTGAAAATATTAATTATTTTTCACCTTTCTTTCGTTCCATCCATCGAAAAGTGAAAATGGTGTTCATACGTACATACCACCTAACATCTATATGAATAGTGTAATTCACCTTTCTACCTATATATTTTATAGATTACTATATATATATATAATATAAATTTTATTATTACATTAAATAATATTTTGGATATTATGGAACCATAATATAAGTACATGGACGAGAACTAAAAATTAAAAAAATACATGAAAATTGAGGTTGTTAATACCCGAAAAAATTATAATAGGAAAAATTTCATTAAAAATGGGTGATAAAATATTATAAATTGATCTGGAGTTGTGGACGCTATGAAGATTTATGTTTTGGGGTCTAGAGGTTGATGGGATTACTAGCACACTTGAGTCGGTTTGCTCATGTGGTGTCGGTTTCTGGTTTCCTTCCTCATTTATTGAAGCTATCGTTTGGAACATATAGCCGATATTATCCCTATACGGACATCATGTGTAACACCCAAATATTGCATAGTATGTTATTTTTTCATAGTAATTCAATAACTTTCACTACACGCAACAAAGAGTTCTAGCGCACCATGACTTACCAAAAAAGCTGTTCAAAAGCGATTATGAATAGTATTAATTGAATTTTTGACTTTATATAATCCTTATAATTTTAGAATCCATATTATTATTTTCTTAGACATAATGTAAGAAAAAACTATATGTTTTCAGATAAAAGAAGTATTTTTCAAAAAATTCAATTTTACCACCTTTTAAGGGAAAATCTTTTTTAAATACAATATTTGAAACTTTTATAAATTCAATTTGACGAAATAAACTTCTTCTTTAGAATCGGGACATAAGAATTTAGTTTTAATAACATTTTCATGTTATTCTGATAACTTTCATATTTGGGTGAGTAATAAAAAATACTATATTTTAACTGAAAACAACTATTTTAATAATAATAATTTATATTGTTAAATTATAAATTTTAATGGGTTGGAAGTATAAATAGATAATATTATTAACATTTATTCCAATTATGGTTATTGTAAGTAATTTCACTTTGAAATTGGACATAAACAAGTGTCAAACTTTTGATAGTTATTATTTCTTAAAAATACGCCTTTTGGTTTTGACAACGAGAGTTAATTTTAAATTAACAAATGAAAATTTTATGTTTTTAATTTGGTAAAATAGAATTCATTTTTGGATTATGAATATCTAAATAAGCGTAGGGTTAAAGTTTGGAACTTTTCTGATAAGCTTCATATTTTCATGAAAAGTGAAAATTACTAAATTTTAATTAAAAACAAATTTTTTAATCGAAATAATTAATAGTGATAAATTATGAATTTGAGTGATTTTAAAGTATAAAGAGATTATAATTATACCATTTAATCAAATTTTAGTCATTTGACATAATTTCACATTTATACTGGACATAAGCAAGTGTCAATCATTTGATAGTTATTATCTCTTAAAAACACGCTTTTGGTTTTAACAAAGGGAAATAATTTTAAATTAATTACTGCCACTTATGTGTTTTGAATTTAGAAAAATGGATTAAATATTTATAATTAGGAGGTCCAAATTGTGTAAATAGCTAACTTTTATTTTATGACATTTTGATTAATTACTTCGGTAATTATTTTATTTACTGTGGTTAAAAGGTAAATCCGGTAAATAAGGGTAAAAAAATAACATTATAATAATAATAAATTACCCAAAAACGTGTCCTAACCCTATTGGTTGATACATTTCTGACTATGGAAATATTTGGGTTGATTTTGGGACCCCATGGACCCACTTTTAAGTGATAAGGACACTTTATATTAATTAAGTTAATGTAAATACAAAAATGACATAAGCATATATATTTTAGTAAACCAATTTTTAAATAGGGTTATATAGGTTATATTTTCAACTATAAATATTAATTATAAAGATAAAAATATTTCCAATATAATGGTATTTTATTTATAATTTTTATACATTGAATAAATAAATTTAATTATGAGACCCTAATGATGCAATATTTTCGTTATTAACGAAAGAATCATGTAATTGGTATTATAAATGTTAAAATAAATATAATTTTAATGTTTTGATCCATACACGAATTTTATTGATTAATATTACATGTTATTATTTCTTAAATTATTTTATTTTTGAATTAATAAAGTTTTTATGACTTTAACAAAAATCAATTATTAAATAGTGTCAAAATTGACATAAAAGAGTTTGTAAAACAAATATTATATTATTAATTCATATTATATTATTAAAAATCCAAGGTTTGGCCAAAGGACTTATATAATGATAGGTTTATCATTAATGGACAACATGATGGTCTCTAGGATGTATATAGTACATTTATTATCCATATAATATAAAAATACAAAGTGACATGGTAAATGTCAAACTAATTAACTAAGAGTTAAAACTAAAAGATAAGGTTAATATAGTGACCCAAACTTGTCTAAAATATATTGGATGAAAGGATTTCAAACCCTCCCCACCTTAGAATATTAATAATCCACTTTTGAGCCATTAGAAACAGAATATGAATTTATTATAAATTAATACTTTAAGTTTTTCCTAAATTTCCCCTCCTCCCCCTTATAAAAGGACACCAATTCTAACCAATTATTCATACCTAAAAAGCCTTTTGGTTCGGCCAAAATCTACCCAAATACCCTCTAAACTATCCTCCCTTATTCCTAGAGGACTTATTTTATATGTAAAGCCAACCAAAGGAGCCCTTTTGATCAAATCAAAAGGATGAACCCGAAGAAGAGGTAATGTTTTCACCACCCTCTTTCAAGTTCCTTTCTTCTTCAACTTCTTCTTTATTTGTTATTTCCATTATAAAATAATAACTCTAGTATATTCTATATATTGTGATGTTATTATAAAAAATGGTACAACCATATTTAGTATTCTATCCATCATTGGAAGGACATGTCACCAAACGTGCGTACGTACGGCATACCGTCTCCATTTCGTGGTGTAATTGTTATTCAATACATTATTATTAAGATGGGTATAATAATGATGTGTAATTCATGTAAATAATAAATATATCCTGATTATGATTCTTTATATATTATATACCATCCAATTACATATTATTTTAATGTCAAAAGAATGATATTGTCGCTCGTGCGTACGTATGGATTACCGTCTCCACGAACGCGATGAAATTCATTTCCCATCGTATCCATTCAAGACTAAATTTTATTTGACGATTAAAAATAATTTTTAGAGATATTATATAATTTTGGATATGAATAATATACATCCCATCCATAAAAAATATGGCTCACATAACAAAGAATATAAAGAAAAATGAATCCGTTAAAACCCGGAACAATGATAATACTAAGATATTATTAACAAATCAATGTTAAAAGATCATATGTGATATCATATTAAGGTATATGATTATTTTATAATTTAATAAAAATTATTTCAACATTATACATGAGTTTAACCTACCCTCAACCAAGGAAAATTACAAGGTAAGGGTTTATTTGAGAATCTCTTCATTATCCGAGGTTGTTTATACATAATTATCTACTAGGACCTCTTTATCATCCACATCCATGGTTCTTAAAAATGTATTTCAAAACATTATTAATATTTTACAAAATATAGGTTAAAGTCATTTATACCCCTGTTTTACTTTTTATAAAATGTTTATAAAGGAATATTTCCGTCTTTTTAATAACAATGTCATTTTTATCCTTTTTGGAAAAATTAAGGTAAGAATGTCTTTTTAACTTATACGGAGGGTGCAGCTATTTTCCACCATTATAAAATCATTTAAGCCTCCATTACAAGCTTATAAGAATATTTTCAAATCAAATTTTTTCTTTTATTATGTTAATTTTTTGTGATTTAAAAAAAAGATATATTTCTCTCAAATAGTTTTGATTTCATCTATGTCATAATCCTTTGATGGATTTTAAGCTAATTTGAAGATGATTTATTATGATACAAAACTTCCATATTTTATTGAAGTTTGTGTGATATGTTTGACTTCAGATGTGTTAGTTTTATACCATTCATGGTTTATGGAGAAATTATTTCCATTTTTTATGCAATTTTTAATACGAATGTTTATGTTATGTTTAAACCTGTTCATATGAGGAATGCATTGAACTTAGTATGTGATAGGTGGAGCCCTCTATAGATCCTAGATGCATCGGTATGTCTCATGAGACAAACTATTGTCTTGGCACAAGGCCTTGAAAAAATTTTATTTGTAGTCTTGGCACAAGGCCTTGACTATGTTGTTATGATAGTTTGGCATTCTGCATTCCATCATTATGAAAGTGGTTATTGATATTGAATGTGATTATTCAACTAGTAGAATAACTATTTGAATAAGTAAATGAGATTATTTCATTTTATCTTTTCCATATTATGGTGAAGTTCATGTTTAAAAGGCGTTTGTTTTAGTTATACATTTACTTAAATATTTTTGTTTATTTATGAATGTTTCCGCTATATTGTTATCCTTACTGAGAATCTGAGCTCACCCTTTTCAATGTTTTAATTTTTCCTAGGATGTGAAGAAGTATTTTATGAATCAGTTGTAGGGATTGTATGAGGGGATATGAAGAGAAGATGTTGTTGTAGTCTTTTTTCACTTTATGTAAGACTTATGAATGTATCTAGTGTTTCCAAAGATACTAAACTAATCTGTATTTAGAGACTTGATATTTTGTGATCATGACAATGTTATGTAATAATGCACAGACTCTGGGTAACTGGGGTCGGGGCATTACAGTTGGTATCAGAGGAATTTTAGTACAGACCTTAGAATCTATATTTAGATAAACTCTGATTAGAGAACATAGACCTAAGATGGAAATTGTGGATTAGTATAGAAATACTTCTTAGAATTTTGGTATTGTAGAAATTTTGTGAGTTTTCCAAGCAATACATCCCTGTCTAGATACGAGAAGGTAGAGGTAGATCGGGCACAGATGTACCTAGGGGTAAAACCTGAAAACACCAATTTGAGCTAGACTCGAACGAGAAATAGTGCACGACAATGTGCCTTTCTGCACTCTTGGTTACGACACTCCCGAGGGATATGATTAGGATAATTCTCATTTTCTTTAAAAATCATTATGACGGGTTTATGAATATATACTTACTCAAGGAAAACATCTTTATGAATATGGATTATATCCATAAACCGTTCAATTTACATTAGGTATTTTACAAGTTTGGAATTATTCATTGTAATTCATAAACTGACCTTTTTTATGCTATTGTATAGAAATGGCGCCCAATATAACGAATGTGAACTCCAATAATACGTATGATCCAAAGAGTAAGAAAGATCATATCTTCAACAGTATTAAGCCAACATTTATAAGTGAAATAGTCTCCCATGTATTCTCAACATATGAAGAAATTGTATCACGTGTTAATAAGATAAGTAAAGAATTCTTAGAGTCTTATGGCTTTGAAGGGAAGCAAGAGAGGAAAAGGATGGAAGAAAGAAAGATGGATAAAGGGAAGAGGGAAAAGAAGAATTTTCACATATGTGATAACTGTGGGAAGAAACACCCTGGAACATTCCTGAAAGGAATGGGAGTTTGTTATAAGTGTGGAGAAAAAGTACACAATGTACGTGACGGCAAGGGTACGAAAAAGGTTTCAAATTTACAATGCTTCATCTGCAAGAACTTGGGAAACTACGTGAATGAGTGTCCAAGTCATCTGAGTATGCCCCAAATGATGCTATTGGATAATAATCATGTTATGATACTACCACAGATGAAGAGGAATGATTATAGTTCTTATGTTGTTATTAGAGAATTATGTCATTTGAGTGTTGTATCAACAATGTACTGGTTATAATAATTATGGAGTATATAAGGATTGTACTGTAGTAATATTTCATTAAGAACTTGAGATTTTGTGGAACCATGAAAAGTGACTCAATAGCAGGTTAAATTTTTGGAAAATATATGGTTGAGAGAAAGATAAACCATAATACGGTTCGGATACCGAGGTAGTGATTTTGGAATAATACATGATTGATTTTGATAAATTATATTGGATATTATTGACTACCTTAAAAATGATTAATGATTTGGATATTCCATCATTGTTGGAGTTTAAAACATTTTTGTATAGAAGGAGTATATCCAGTATTATATAAGTAATAAGGGATCATGAATGTAATCAATAAGATTTTATCGTAATTCAGGATGTTGCAGTGTTTTAAAAGAATACACGATAAAGGTGTTAAATGTTATTACGTTGAAAAAGGATATTTATTATGTTTAACTTCCTTATAAATTTTGGACTGTGAGTTTGGATAGATGTTTTTTGGATAATTCTAGTTTGAGATTATTTTTGGATTGCCATAAAAGGACAACCCGGAGGTCAGGCGGCAACCCATCGCGTCCGGCAAGACCACAAGACTTGAACCCACAACTGAAGGGCGACAAGGGTGTGTCACCTACCACTGGCCCACATTATGTCATGGATTGAATAATTTAGTCTTTTGAAAAAAAAATCTTGTAGATTAATTATAAATTCATTTTTTTGAACCCTATATGAATAGGATGAGTAGAATAATATTTTTAAGTTCTATTATCTTTTAAAGTGAAAGATGAGTTTGTGGTAGAAATTAATTAATGGATGGGACTCTACTTTTCAAGTATATATTTTTATTCTTCTCTTATTCTATTAAGAAATTAATTCTTATAATTTATTGAAGGGATATTAAAACTAAAAATGTGTTATCCTAATACCATATGTTTTGTTTAACCGATGGTATTTTAAATCATCATAGATTTTTGAATTTAAGGCCCTCAATTTTATACTTGTTTGTGATTGATGACCTCAATCACTACCTATAAATATTTAAATTTTTCCTCCATTTATGTGTCTCTAATTTCCACCATTGTTCTCTTAATTGAGATCATAACTTGGTGGTGACCCTTTCATTTACCTTTTTCTCTTATTAAGACTAAATTTTATTAACCTAATTTCTGATGTAGGGTTTCCCAAAGCTATTTTCTATTTTCAATCTTTTATTTTAAAAAAATAATTTCAAATTGTGAGGACTCAATTTATTGAATGAGGGAAGAATGTAACACTCCAAGATTTCATAGTACGCTATTTCTTCAAAGTAATTCAATAACTTTCACTACACGCAACACTGAGTTCTAGCGCACCATGACTTATCAAACAAGACGTTAAAAAGCGGTTATGAATTGTATTAACTGATTTTTAAAAATTTATATCATACTTATAATTTTATAATCCATATTATGAGTTTCTTAGACATAATTTAAGAACAAATACATTTTTTCAGATAAAACAAGTATTTTTGAAAAAATGCAATTTTACCACCTTTTAATGGAAAAGACTTTTAAATCAAATATTTGAAACATTTATATATTAAATTTAACATAATAAAATTATTCTTTAGAATCGGGAATAAGAATTTAGTTTCAATAATGTATTGGTGTTTTTCTGATAACATTCATATTTGGGTTAATAGTGAAAAATGCTATATTTTAACTGAAAACAACTTTTTTAATAAAAATAATTTATATTGTAAAATTATAAATTTTAATCGTTTGGAAGTATAAATTGATTATATTATTACCATTTAATCCAATGAATGTCATTGTAAATAATTTCACTTTGAAATTTCACATAAACAAGTGTCAAACTTTTGATAGTTATTATTACTTAAAAATACGTCTTTAGGTTTTGACAGCGGGAATTAATTTCAAATTAACAAAAGAAACTTTTATGTTTTGAATTTAGTAAATTATACTTCATTTTTGGATTCGGAATATTGAAATTAGCTTAGGGTGAAATTTTGGTACTTTTTTGATAAGTTTCATATTTTGATGAATAGTGAAAATTACTAAATTTTAATTAAAAACAACTTTTTTAATCGAAATAATTAATAGTGATAAATTATGAATTTGAGTGATTTTAAAGTAAAAATAGATTATAATTTTACAATTTAATAAAATTTTGGTCATTGGACATAATTTCACATTTAAACTGGACAGAAGCAAGTGCCAATCTTTTGATAGTTATTATCTCTTAAAAACACACTTTTGTTTTTAACAACTGGAATTAATTTTAAATTAATTACTGCAACTTCTGTGTTTTGAATTTATAAAAATGGATTCCATATTTATAATCAGGAGGTCCAAATTGTGTAAATAGTTAACTTTTATTTTTAGACATTTTGAATAATTACTTCAGTAAATATTTTATTTACCGTTGTTAAAGGGTAAATTCAGCAAATAAGGGTAAACATATAATATTATAATAATAATAAATTACCCTAAAACGTGTCCTAACCCTATTTGTTGATACATGTCCGACCAGAGGAATCTTTGGGTCGACTTTGGTACATCATGGATCCACTTGTAAGTGATAATGACACTTTATATTAAATAAGTTAAAGTAAATACAAAAATGACATAAGCTTATATCTTTTAGAAAAACAATTTTTACATAGGGTAATATATGTTATATTTTCAACTATAAATTTTCATTAGAAATATAAAAAGATTTCCTACATAATGGTACTTTATTTATAATTTTTATACATTTAATAATTAAATTTATTTGTGACACACTAATGATGCAGTATTTTCCTTATTAATGAAAGAATCAAATAATTGGTATTAAAAATATTAAAAGAAATATAATTTTAAAGTTTTGATCCCATAAAATAATTTTATTTACTAATATGACATTTTAGGGTTTCTTAAATTAATTTTTTTTAATTAATAAAGATGTTAAGACTTTAACAAAAATCAATTATAAAATAGTGTCAAAATTGACATAAAAGAGTTGTTTAAAAAACTATTATATTATTAATTCATATTCTATTCCTAAAAATCTAAGGTTCGGCCAAAGGACTTATATAATGATAGGTTTATCCTTAATGGACCACTTTGGGGTCTCTTATAAGTTTATTGTGTGTTTATTAACCATATAATATAAAAATACAAAGTGACATGGTAAATGTCAAACTAATTAACTAAGAGTTAAAACTAAAAGATAAGGTCAATATAGTGACCCCAACATGTCTAAAATATATTGGATGAAAGTATTTTACCTATACACACGTTATTATTTTAATATTCCACTTTGGATCCATTATAAACTGAATATAAATATGTTATAAATTAATATTTTATGTTTTTCCTAAAGAGCCCCTCCTCCCCCTTATAAAAGGACACCACTTCTAACCAATTCTTCATACATTAAAAGCCTTTTAGTTCGGCCAAACTCTGCCCAAATATCCTCTCAACTATCCTCCCTTAATCATAGAGGCCTTCCTTTAGTCATAAAGCTATCCTATGGAGCCCTTTTGATCAAATCAAAAGGAAGAACCTGAAGAAGAGGTAATGTTTTCACCACCCTCTTTCACGTTCCTTTCTTATTCAGCTTCTTCTTTCTTTGTTATTTCCATTATAAAATAATAAATCCAGTATCTTATATATACTATGATGTTATTATAAGTATGGTACAACCATATTCAGTATTCTATCCACCCTTTTAATGACATGTCACCATACGTGCATACGTACGACCTACCGTCTCCACGTCGTGGTGTAATTGTTATTCAATACATTATTATTTGGATGGATAAAATAATAATGTTTAATTCATGTAAATAATAAATATAACATGATAATGATTCTTTATATATGATATACTATCTAATTATATTTTATTTTAATATCAAAAGAATGATATTATCCCTCGTGCATACGTACGGATTACCGTCTCCACAAATGCGATGAGATTAATTCCCCATCGTATCCATTCAAGGATAAATTTTATTTGATGATTAAAAATAATTTTTAGAGACATAATATAATTATCTATATGAATAATATACATCCTATCCATAAAAAATATGGCTCACATAACAAATAATATAAAGAAAAACGAACCCGTTAACACCTGAAACGATGATAATACTATGATATTAATAACAAATCCATTTTAAAAGATCATATATGATATCATATTAATGTATATGATTCTTTTATAATTTAATAATACTTATTTCACCATTATACAGGAGGTTAACCTACCCTCAACCAAGGGAAATTACAAGGTAAGACTTTATTTCATAATCTCTTCATTATCTGAGGTTGTTTATACATAATTATCTACTGGGACCTCTTTATCATCCACATCCATGTTTCTTAAAAATATATTTCAAAACATTCTTACTATTTTACAGAATATAGTTTAAAGTCATTTATACACTTTTTGACTTTTTATAAAAAGTTTATAGTGGAATCTTTCTGTCATTTTCCAAACAAGGACCTTTTTAACCTTTTCAACAAAATTAAGGTATGAATGTCTTTTTAACTTATACGGCGGGTGTAGCTATCTTATTCCATTATAAAATAATCGAAGCTACCCATACAATATTATAAGAATATTTTCAATGAAATTTTTTTCTTTTATTATGTGGCTTTTAAATTATTTCAAAAAAATAAGAAATATTTCTCTCAAATAGTTTTGATTTCATCTCTCTCAACATCCTTTAATGGATTTTAGGTTTATTTGAAGATGATTTATTATGATACAAACATTCCATATTGTGTTGAAGGTTTTGTGATATGTGTGAATTTCGATGTATTATTTTTATACCATTCATGGTTTATGGAGAAAGTATTGACATTTCGTATGCTAGTTTTAATACGAATGTTTATGTTATGTTTAAACCTGTTCATATGAGGAATGCATTTGACTTAGTAACTGACATGTGGAGCCCGCTATAGCTCCTCGATGCATAGGTAGGTCTCATGAGAAAAACTAGTGTCTTGGAGTAAGGTCTTCACAAAATCTTATTTTTAGTCTTGGCACAAGGCCTTGACTATGTGGTTATGATAGTCTGGAATTATGCATTCCATCATTATGAATGTGGTTATTGATATTTCATGTGATTATTCGACCATTAGAATATCCATGTGAATAAGTAAATATCATTTTTTAATTTTATCTTATTCATATTATGCTTATGTTCATGTTTAAAAGTATTTTGTTTTAGTTATACATTGCCTTAAATTTTTATGTTTATTTATAAAAGTTTTCGCTATATTGTTATCCTTACTGATCATATGAGCTCACCCATTTCAATGTTTTAATTTTTCCCAAGATGTGAAGAATTATTTTATGAATTACCTACAGGGATAGTATGAGGGGATATGAAGACAAGATGTTGTTGTAGTTTTTTCACTTTATGTAAGACTTATGAATGTATCTAGTGTTTCCATGTCTACTAAACTAATCAGTCTTTCGAGACCTGATCTTTTGTGATCATGCCAATGTTATGTAATAATGCACCTACTCTGGGTAACTGGTGTTAGGGTGTTACATCATGTTACTCAGTGCCTCTCCTATATGGATATAGAGGATTGGTAATAAGATGTTTTGGGATGTGTGTTTTGGAAGTCGTCAGTGTTCTGGGTGCGGCCGATGTCGGGATGAATTAAAGTTTCTGACCCCATCATCGATGGTTTTATTCAGTGTTGGTTTTTCAATGTATATAGAGTTTGTTTTGTTTCTGGCTCACATGGTTGGTGGATGTTTCTTACTCTTTGGGGTTATTCGGGTGTTGATGGCGATGATTTGATGATGAATTTATCCAGATGGGGATGATGAAGACATGGTGTTAGGACGACCATAGGTTAGAGGATCTTTACATAATGAGGGTTTGAAGTTGTGGTGGCGATGGTCGGTGGGTATCATCGGGGATGTCAGGCGATGGTGACTATGAGGAGATTTGATGTCATGGGGAATGGCTCGAGAAGGCTCATTTCATGATGATCCATGTCCCATAGTTTCCCAATGATAATGGGTTTGATTCGGGTTTTTTGGATTTATTTTTTATATTGTGATTCAATATGGTCACAGGTTAGATTTTAATAATGTAATCTGGGTAGCTTGTCTTGTATTTGAATGTGAGGATACCACTGACCCATAATTTTATTTCAAAAAAATGGATTTTTATATCATAAATATCTTTTTATGCATAGTATTTAAACATTCATTTAATTTAATTTCTTTCATCGGGCTTACCATTCAAAAGAAACTCAAGTTGTAATGTTTTATTTCACAATTTCATCATTATTTGAGATTGATTATTTTTAAGTCTTTATAGAGAATATTTCTCATCCATGTCCATGTTTTCTAAAAATATTTTCAATTTTTTTTTAATATTATCCAATTATTTTTTAAATTATTTTTTACAATTGTTTTACTTTTTGAAAAATGTATTAAAAGGAATCATCCTATCATTTTCTATATAGGGTAATTTTCTACTTTTCTTAAGAAAGTGTGAAAGGAATATTTTTTAACATATAAAACATAAATGAAATTTCATTCCTTCTTGATACATCAATGATTTGAAGATTACTTTATAAATTCATATAGTTATTTTCAAGGAAAAACATTTATTTATTATGTGAATAGTTTCTAGAATTTAAAATTTAATTTCAAAGTAAAAAAGGATATTTTCCATAAGAAATATTTTATTAATCACATTAAAATATATTTATCAATGAAAATTTCATTTTTTGATTATTATGTTGATGATGTGATCTAATGATACCATTTATAATATTTCTTTATATGGTTTATGATCAATTGAACTGGGGATGGTATTGATATTAAAAATGGAAAGTTCTTCTAATAAATATAGTTATTGATTTTATTAAGCCATGCTAATTTAGTTGTATAGTTTATTCATATGATGAGTCCATTGGATGTAGTAAGTGAAGTGAGAATCCTTATATATCCCATCAATGTATCAATAGGTCTCATAAGAAAAACATAATTGGGTGTTGGTGACGGCCTTACCCATTTATTCATATGTCATGAAATAAGGCCTTGAAGGTATTTTCAAATGTATTGGTTAAATCCTCAACTGTATGTTTTAAATGTATTACATTATGCCTTCCATCAATTTGAATATTGTTATTGTTGTCTATGTGATCATTTGATTATTTGTGATATCCATGGATAAGTTTGTAGTTCATGTGAATAATTATATGGTATTATTTGATCATCATGTATTATTTCCCTACTATTCATACCATATTTAGCTTCTAATATATGAAAACCATTACATAGTAACTGATCTCACCCCTTTATTATGTTTTACTTTCCCCTGAATACCATGAATAGTTTTATGATTGATATGTTGGGACATGATCAGGTTAATAATGTTTTTCACAATGAAAATACTTTGTTGTATTTCATTTTTTGAAATGTATTGATATTTTCAAGTATGTATCTTTTTTACTAAGTATACTAAATTATTTGGTTCTTTGGGATTTTATTTCTTGCATCCAGTTCCAATGTGACAAAGTAACCACTGAATCTAGACTATTGGGGTTTGGGTAATTAAATATTGAAAACATTCTCCTTTTGAATAGAAGAAAATTGGATGAACTTTATATTTCCTCAAATCCTTTATTTTTTATATTTTAAATGCAATTTTCTTGAGAGTGACTTCCCATTATTGTATATTTTTGCATATTTAAACAACTTTCAGTCCTTCTTTACAAAAGGTAACCCATTATCCTCATCTTTCCACACATATAAAACTAATTGGATCAACCATGGACTACCCAAATAAATTCCTTAATTACATCCCCTCATCCTATAATCATTAGTTTGATTAGAAATCCAATCTAGGAAGGATTTAGGGTTATTCTAAAGAGGTGGTCCAAATAAGAAGTAATGTTCTTAACTGAGTGTCTGTATTTTATTTCTTATCCCATAACCTTCAAATAATATTCAATAATTCTCATATAATAACATCATTATATATAATATAATATGATGTTAATATGTTGATTACATTTTATAAATCCATCTTCATTTTTATGAAATTACAAAATGAAACCATTAATCAGAATATATAAGACTACCACCACACAAATGGATGTAATTCATTTTCTGTCATCACCAATAAAGTATACTCATAATTAGTGATTTAGGTTTTATATATGATAATAATGAAAAATTAACTATTTTTGGAAAATTAATATCGCACATACATTCTTACCTTACCATTCATTTAAAATGATATTGTCGTTCTTCTGAATGACAGACTACCACCTCACGATGTGAAGCAATTAATTTATTTTATCACTTCAAATCATGGATTATATATTTAAGTGTATTTAATTAAATAATAATATATGTATGAGATATTTATAATTATTTAGTGATAAAATAACACTTACCTTATTTCCATCATGATTGTTGAAAAATGGAAATGTTACTTCTGCATATGTTTGGCCTATCATATATATGATTATAACACAATTAATTTTTCATAAAAATATTTAATTATTGGTTTTAAATGTATAATTTATATATAAAAATGATAAAAACTGAATTATTATTATTAAAAACCTGATGAACTAATTATCCCTTTAACCCTAGTCAACTTTCTAATGTGATTTTGAACATATGAGTCAAACATCATCAGAACGACGCACATGAACCTAAATGATTAAGTAATTTATTATGGAAAGGTAGTGAATAACATGAAAGGAATAATAAGTTTTAATAAGGTTATTATGAAATTAAATAATTAAAATACATTTATTATTAAAGAAGATAAATAATGCATGTGACGAATTGGGATCATGGTAAGGGATCTCTCTAAACAACCCTTTTATTCAGGTTATGAACAATCTCTTTCTACCAACATTATCTCTGTATTCAATGTTTTGGAATTTTTCTTCCTGAGAAAAATGTAGTCTATACCCCTTTAATTTAAGAAAAACAGTAAAAAAAATCCTCGCTAATTATCTCCCTCATAAATGTTATAGAATGATTCTAAATTATTTATATGATTATTCTATATATATACCTATAAAATCATACCTTCCTTTGATGGGGTAGTACATTATTTATGAACATTTCTCAAATTCCAGCTTTATGAAATCTATTGTCATTATGTTACAAGAAAATATTATGAAACCCATTTCTTTCCATGTGTAATTCTAAAGTTTATGTCTTATGGTTATTTTAATTATGCATAACACATATTCATATAAATAATATGTGTTGGTAAGATTCGAATTATATAGTCCAATAATCTATTGGGTAGTGTTTAAGTATCATGATATGTCATGAATAGGATTAGAGATTTATCCTAATCCATTATGGAACTCTATCCACCATGTGGTGTTGTCTCGATAGTTACCCTTAACTTATGTTTATGCTATGTTTCATATTTTATCCACTTTACCTATGTTTCCATGGTCTTATGATACTATGTTTTTTATGTTATACCCCTATTGATTACTATCGATCCCTCTCTTTTATAATATCATGTTATACCATTGGATTACATGTTATGTTTCCTTATCTTATTTATTCTCTTATTGGGATTTTTTGCTCAACCCCTTCTTTCATGTATTCCCTAAGTTATCCCATGTAGTTTTTTGATATTGAATGGATTTAGTATCTTAATATAGGTAATAAAATTAGTATTCCGTGTTTTTTTGTTACCTTTAATAAAATATGAAACTAGTCTTCTAAAGGCACTAGGCCTCATGATCTTTAGGGTTATACTTTTTAGATATTTATTCTTAAAAATCGTGTAATATTATTTGTAAAAGGCTTGAATCACTATTGTTGGTATCAATTAAGTGTTCAGTTATTATTTGGATCTAAAATGGGAAAACATTATTTAGAACCATATGGATAAATCTAAGGATATTACTAAATATAGAAAAATATCCTCGAATCTTTTCAAATTATAGGGTGAGTGGTTTTATAGAAATTACATCCCTCTATGGATACTATAAGTTGACGTGATTCTGTAATAGATATACCTAGGGATAATAACACTAAAAAAGGCATATTATAATTGAATCAAGCGTTACCTGGTACATGAAAATAGTACTTACTATATACCATGTTTGACACTCATGGGGAATATGTTTTGTAAATTCCAAAACTATTTATGAATCATTATTAAGGGAAAAAATTCGAATAAAAATTTATATTTACAAATTTATTCTGGTTAACTTAGATTGAAACATAGATATTCATAAGTTAAAGAATATATTTTATTTCAATTTTTTCCCTTTAATTTTTATAGTTTTATGTATATGGGTTCAATAGTTCAAAAATACTCTTCACTAATTTTTTCCCTTTTTTAATCAAATGGTTGCATATAAGAGAAGTCGAGTCAAGAACCCATGTGTGGGGAAATGTGATGATTTCCCAAATGAGATTCCCAACTTGATATAAGTAGTATTTGAGAAATTAATGATAATACTTTCTCGGTTAACCCATGTTTTAAACCAAAATATGAATAAGGAGGAACACTTGAATCCCCCTAATATTGAGGAAGTTGTAATTGAAACCACTATGCGACCAAGGTATCCAACTTTTAGGGAATCATATAAACCATAAATTGTTGAAAAATGGATAAACCCATTAAAACGATATTGAAAATACATAAATTCTTTGACAAAGATAAGGGTTTCCCATCTATTTATCATATGGAGGGAGATTCTGATCAATGGAGGAAATTTAAAAAAAATACCAATCTTGAAGAAGATATCAAAGAGATGGAGTGTAAGGAATTCCAAAAAAAAATTTAAAAATATTTTCCTCAGACTCGAAATTAAAAGAAATATATATTTCCTTAAACTCATGAAACAATATGAATAATCCATTAGGGAATTTGAAGAAAGCTTCACAATAATTTAATTATACTCCTTTAGTTATATCTTCTCCCCTAAAAGTAAGTTTATCACTTTTTTTGGAGGGATTAGACTAAGTGTGCCAAAATCCTTTTCAATTCAATACTTTTATAGCTATGAGGAATATTTTCGATGCCCCCTCATTGTTGAAATAGAGATCAGTGAATCTCAATGTTCTCATGGGGATAAGAAGTGGAAAAAGGATTTTAATTATGGAGATATGATGTTGAAATATAATGGGGGTAATAAAATACAACATACCACTTTTTAGATGTGTGGGAAGAAGTATCATGGAGATTGTATGAAGGGTATCAAGATGTTATTTAGGTTAGGGAAGTAATGTCATCTAGATAGTGGGTGTATATGAGAGAAACTCACCAATGATAAGGAATAAAAGAATTCTCTAGTCAACCCTCAACATGTTGTATAATTTTTCAATTGCATGGAGTAAGGAAATTGTGAAAATTAATGAACTAAGACAAGTGTTGTTGATGAAAACAGATGAAAACAACCTCCAAGGACTAGAGAGAAAGGGATAGATTACACCATTACAATAATTAATGTGGTTCCATAAAATGAAGTGGTGACATGCTAGTTATTCATTCAAGAATAGATAATAAACATTCTTATTCTGGTTCTAACAATTCTTACATTTCATAAAATTTAGGTAACCCTAAAAATATGACGGTTGAATTATCAGTGAAGATGATTAATAGGTAAATTATTGAATCCTAAGCATATAACTCGTCCCCTGTGTGTATTTTAGGGACAAAAACCCCTAAAAATATTATGATAATTATATTAGAGGAATTTTATATAATTATAGGCATGGAAAGTATTTCCTTATATAAAACCAACAAAAACTTCCATGAGATGGAAATCAACATCCAAAATGAAATCCTTCTCTAATTATGTACATTTAAAAGGAGGGAAATGAATATTATTTTGTATCATCATATAAAGAATGGGTATTTTTTCTGTTATGTAAGTGTATCATTCCCTAATGGTTAAGATAAAGGAAAAATCATGCTTGATGACATTCCCATTTTGAGGGATTATACCGATGTATTTATTGAAGAGTTTTATAATCATCCTCCGAGAAGCGAGGTTTCATTTTCAATCGAGCATATACCAGTATCTTTTCTAGTATCCAAGAATCCATATAGAATTGAAATTATTGAACATAAATAGGTGACTAAGAAACTAAATAAATAGGTTTTACACTCCAAAGTTCTTCTCAATGGGGTGCATAAATAATCTTCATCAAGAATAAGGACATTTAAATTGACATCTACCTTAATTATTATGATCTCAACAAAATAATCTAAATGAGTTTGTATTACCTTCCATGAATAGATGAATTTTTTAATCAACTATGTGGACTTAGTATCTCTATAAGGCATACTATTAGTCGTGATACCACAAATTAATGGTGAAGAAGGAATTAACATCCAAAAATTCCTTCTAAACAAGGTATGAACACTATGAGTTTATAGTGGTTCATTTTAGAGTCACTAATGCTATAATTGTTTTTTACAGAATTAATCAATAGATTCTTTAAAGATTACCTTCACAAATTTTTTGTATTATTTATACATAAAATTATCATATACTCCAAGAGAAAGGACGAGTGTGAAGGGTATTTGAATACTATCCTAATAACATTTTGAAAGGATAATATATATGAAAATTATAGAAAATGTGAGTTTTGGATGAAAGAAGTATCATTCATGGGGTATATTATCACTATGAAAAGGGATATTTATAGACCCTTATAAGATAAAGGTGACGAAGGATTAGACAAGAAAAACATATAAAATGAAGATTCATAGTTTTCTTAGAATAGTTGTGTACTACCAATAATTTTTGAGGAAATTATTTGTATTATAAAACTCTCTAACCAAGTTAACATAGAGGGGACTAATGTTTTTCTGGACCATTGAATGTGAACAGAGATTTAAGGAGTTGATAAATAGGTTTATTGCATCACTAATATGAAAAATTCCCTCGAGTGGTGAACTTTTAATGGTATATAGTGATGCTTCAAGGAAGGGTTTAGGTTTTTCACTAAAGTAAAATGATATAGTGATAGCCTACACCTCTATTCAGATTAATGTTGATGAGAAAAACAATCCAATGAATGACCCAGAGTTGGATTTAGTTAAATTTTCATTGAAGATCTACAAAAATTTTCTCTATAGGGAGAATTGTGAAATATTTATAGATCACCATATTCTAAAATATAGATTGAAATAGAGGGAGCTTAACATGTTCCAGTGAATATGATATTAGTTGATCAAGGAAAATAATTGTTCAATCCAATACCATAATGGGAAATAAAATAATGTAGAATATGATCTTTATATAAAGGATCCAGAAATATTATAAATGATAAGAATTAAAAAGGATCAAATATTCTTAGACTTTTAAAATAATGTTTTGAGAATATTAAATGGATCTTTATCCTATCTTGAACAAATCACTACTCAACCATAAATGCTTGAGAGGATCTAGGGGGCTTAAAAATGGGATGAGTTAATGCCGAAAAAGTCGCGAATGTTCTAATGTTCGAATTTTATAAAGATGGGTTTATAGGGTTTGTATGTCAGATATATATCCTATCAAAACTAGTGCTAAAGAGGGATCTTCTAGATGATGTACATATGCCATTATTATCTATTCATCCAAGAATCACTAAGATGTATATATAACTAAATCAAAAAATTTCGTGGGATAAAATGAAGATAGTGATTACAAAATTTATTTATTGATGCTTGGTATGCCTACAAGTTAATACTAAATGATAGAAGTCTAAGGGTATGATGAATCCATTGCACATACCAACATAAATATGGGAAAACATAACTATTGATTTCCTTATGGACTCCCTCAGACCCCTATAGTCAATAACACCATCTGGGAGGTAGCCGATCATCTTCAAATTTTAGAGAATTTAATTTCTATTATGGAATATTTATCTCTTGAATTACCCACTAAGATAAACATAAAGTAAGTGGTTATATTGAATGTATTTACACTCTCCACTATATTTGATTGAGATATGAGTTTTATCTCAAGGATCTAGAGAGTCCTTCAATAAGTGTTGGATACGAAAATCAGTTTTAAGGCTAATTATCACCAAAAAAGGGATAATTAGTTTGAGAGAACCATCCAAAATATATGGGATATGATGAAATACTTTTTAATGTATTCCCAAGGATATTGGGATAAAAAACATCCCCTATTAGAATTATCATGTAACAATATATTCCATTATAGCATTCAAATAGAACCTTATAAGGATTTTTATTGGAAGAAGTCTCGGACTCTGACATACTCGGAAGAAGTTTGAGAGAAGAAGCTAAATGGAAATGATCTTGTGTAAGGGATGACATAGAAGGTTCAAACCATTCAACATCACATGAAATCCATGCAAATTTGACAGAAAAGCTGTTTAGACAATTGTCGACAAGACCTATAGTTTGAATTTAGAGATATAATGTTCCTATATAATTCACCAAGGAAGATATTCAGGAGGTTTGGCTATAAGAGAAATATTATTCCTAGATAGATCATCCACTTTTAGATAGCTGACCACATTGGAGTTGTGTCCTATGGACTTTCACTTCCACCTAACCTCTCTCAGGTATATGATGTATTACACGCATCCCTCTGGAGCAAGTACACACAAAACCCATCACATGCACAAAATCTATTGGTGGGACCATTTGAAAAATATAATTCATATGAGGAGCATACAATTAAGATCGTAGATCATAGATACAATGTTCTATAACGTAAGACAACTAACGAGGTCAAAGTGTTGTGGTGAAACCATAACTTTGAGGAAGAAATATGGGAATCATAAGAGGTGATCGAGAAGAAGTACCATCTCCTGTTTTAACCATAGTATGTAATATTAAAATTGGAGCTTGAAATTAATTAAGGAGAGGATGATAATGTAACACCCCTTGTTTTTAAAATTTAATAATATATTTGATAACATATGAAACAAACCACATTGAACGCAAATGAATAATGATTTTTTAAATATGACCATTATAACCTAGTCATTAAATTAGAATGTATGAATATGGTTAAATAATTTATGAAACAAATATAAATTTTATACTCAATTTATAAATTATTATGAAATATGAACTTAATTTTTTAATACATGCATTTATTTATTTTAAATATATTTTCATAAAAAATTATTTATATTGGTATTTGTGAAAGAATATGATAATTATATTTTTGATATTTTATAAATTTTATTTTATAAAATGAAAATTATTTTTAAATCCAAAAATTAATAATAAATTAAGGAAATAATTTATTATTTTTTGGAAAATATTGATTTTTCAGTGAATAGTGAAAATTCGAATTTTTGGTAAAACTATCATTCATTTTTAATAAATTATATAATTTAAATGTTAAATTATTATTTTAATTTTTTATAAATAGGATAAGTAATATCTATTTAAATTTCATCAAATTAATTACATTTAAATCATCTTTATATTGTATTTTAATGTAATTATATTTTTAGGCTCAAAAGTATGTTTTTTGAAAACTCATTTAATGTGAATAATGTTTGTCCATTTAAACTAATTAAAATAACCCCTAATGATGAATGATTTATATTAAATGTATATATTACATAATTATAAATATTAATTTAAATTAATTCAATTATGGTTACTTTTTAAATAGTTATTATAAAATCATCTTATGCATGAAAAATGAATTTCTTGAAAAACTATTTTGTCAACACCTCTCGAGGTTTTATTTTAAATTATAATATTTAACTTATATGAATATAATTTTATAAAACGAATTTAATATTGTTAATCATAATAATTCATATTATATAATAAGTGCAACTTAATTTTGTTTCATAAAAAATAGTAAAAACAATAAAATAATTAGTTATCATAGTGAAAAATTAAAAGTGTAAAAAGTGATTAACCTTATAGGAAATTGAAATAAAATGTAATTTTTTTTGTTTTAATGGTATATGTGTGTATATGAATTATGTCTCCTCCGCTATTTTAATTTAATATTTTGGGGGCACTTTCCTTGAGAGTGACTTCCCATTATTGAATAGTTTTGTACATTTATAAGAATGTCACTCCTCCTATCTTAAAAAAGGGAATCCCCTATCCTATCCCATCCAAAAATAAAAAAAACATATTAAAAAAACCTGAATAAATAAGATCCTTAATTCCATACCCTCATCTGAATATCCGTGTTTTTATCATAAATCTAATCCAAGAAGGCTTTAGGTATAATCCTAAAGTGGTTGACTGAAGAAGAGGTAACATTCTTAACCGAGCATCCTTATTTTATTTCTTCTCCCACCTCCATAAAATATTACTAAATAATGATCATATAATAAAATAATAATAAAAAATATACTAATATTTTATTATGTTAATTAAAAAACCAATATCTATCTCCACTTCCATCAAATGGGAATCAAAACCACCAATCATGTGTATAGAAGACTATCGCCTCCCGAATTGATGTAATTTTTTTCCATCATAGATTCTCATGACTATTAATAATGATGTATTTAATGTTTATATATTATAATAATGACATATTAAGAATTATATAAATGTTATATATCATATAATTGTATACCTTATCATCCATTTGAAATGATAACATCATTCATGTGTATGGCGGAGTACCGCCTCCCAAAGCAACACAATTTGTTTATTTTTTCACTGAATCACATAGATATTATATGAAAATAAAATAATATTATATTTATCATATAATTATAATTCTGGATATTTAAAATATGTCTTACCTTGTTTCCTTAATTTTTTTGAAAAATGGAAATTTTACTTATGTTTATGTACGACCTACCATTTTAATGATTGTAATGTAGTTCATTTTTAAAAACCACAATCATGTTTTGTTTTTGAAGTATAATTTATGTATTAAAAATATAATTATGTCATGATTATTATTCTATAGATTATCAATTTATAATATCTTTGACCTTATTCAACTTACCAAAGTGATTTTTGACATATGAGACTAACACCCTCAAAACATCTGACATGAACCTAAATGAATAAGTAATTTAATATGATTTGGTAATGAATAAAATAAAAGGACTAATGATTTTGAAAAATAATATTTAAAATTAAAAAATTAATATAGGATTATCACATAGTAATATAAATAAGGCACATTATGAATCATCCATAAGGAAAGAGATCTATCTAAACCATGTTTTTCATAGGATTTTGGATACTCTCTTTCTAACCCACTTTAACTATCTCTTTATTGATATAGAATTATTATAAATTCTATAGATATTTCTCTTAAATATGTACCTATATCATTATAACTTCCTTTTATGGGTTAATATGTTCGTTTTTACCATTTCTCAAATTAGCTATTTAAAAAATATCTTTTTATTATGTTATGGGACATGATTATGAAACCAATTTCATTTCACGGTAAATTATTATGTTTATTCCTTATAATTGTTTACCTCAGGTGGAGAACATATTAATTTACACAACATGAATATTATGTGTGGTCCCAGAATTATTTATCCCTCTAATTCATTGTGTAATGTTTTTGTCTAATGAGGCATAATGTATGGGATTAGGGAGTGATCCTAATCCATTATGGGACTCCTTACACCATGTGATGTTTTCTAGAAAGTTATCCTTGACTTATGTTTATATAATTAATTAATTTTTTTACACTTTACCTATTTTTCCATGATCTAATGATACCATGACCCTTATATTATTTTATTATGGATTAATCATGTTTCTTATCTTTTATAATATCACGTTATACCATTTAATTACATGTTATGTTTCTAATCGTGTTTATTCCCTTACTAGGATTTTAGCTAACCCCTTTCTTTCATGTATTCCCATGTTATCCCTTGTATTTTTAGGAGATTTAATTGATTTAGGAGATCACTATAGATAATAAAACAAGTATTCAATGTTTTAGGTTTCATTTGATGTAATATAAACCCATTATTCTAAAGGTTGTAGTCCTCAATATCATTGGGGTTGTATTTGATTGTTATTTATTTTTAAAAATTTTATATAACTACGTGTAAAAGTCTTGTGTTTCTATACTAATCATCACAAAAACCCATTGGATTAAAAATTTACTCTTCCCATCCCTTTTTAGAGCACTCCAAAGGTGTCCCCAGTCTCTAAATAAACTCCTCCCAATACTTTATAAGTCCTCTATCAAGGTAAGGGATCATATCCTTATTATTTTTATTCAATAAACTTCTTTATATTATTACTTTTTATTCCCAATTGTTCATGTTGGGATATGATTTTACACATCCATATTACTTTTATTATTATTCCCAATTGATCAGAGATTCCTTTTAAATATTATTGATCCTTTCCATGAATATTTATGTTCCCCAATCATACTGCTAAAATTACCCTACAATGTTTCCATGCCAAAAATTTTTGTAGTGAATACCAATCCCCATTCCCACTCAAAAGTATTCACCTAGGAGTACCAATAATTAATCAATTTATGAATTCTACTTAAATAACAAAAAATCTATAATAATTGGATAAAAGTGATGAAATGTATCCTTATGTTGTATGATCCATATTTAACACTTATGCATTTACATGATATGAAAGTGATGAGGGGTGAATAATTATATATCCCTACAATGAATTATGTAATGTTTTTATCTCATGAAATTTCATTTATTGTGAAAAATAGGGTATCCTAATCACACATTATTTTGATTTCTTAGAAGTTACCCTTGACTAATATTTATAATATCATGTTTTATATTGTTTCCACATTCCTCTATTTAATTAATTTTACCATCATATAACAATCATTGATGTTCAAGTTTATGATTATCATCACTTTTATTTCCTGTTGATATTCCTATTGAATCACATTAATTACTTCCATCATGTTATTTTTAGATTATTACCTTACTGGGAAATGTATCTCACCCCTTTATTTTGTACATCCCCAGGATATCCCATGTAGTTTTTGAAGATCAAACAAATATGAGGGAATGTTTTTATGTTTTCAAATAATGATGTTTTACCCATATTTTGAGTCATTATGTTATCTACATAATTTCCCAAATAAACTAGGCCACATGATCTTTTGATTTTTTATTATGTGAATAATTAATTAATAAATAATGAATTAAGGTGTATTAAAACACGGGTTCTTATAGTTTGTATCACAGAGAAGTTTATTTATTTTTTGGGAATAATATTAGAAAGCTATAGTTAAAGGCTCAGGGATAAGATTAATCATAGAAAAAAATCCTTATTTTTTGGTAAAGTATAGAGGATGTGAATTTGATAAAAAAATCCCTATATAGATAATAAAAGTGGATGTGGATTTGGGACAGTTGTAACAAGGGGTAATAAACCTGAAAAAGGGAACATTGAGCATGACTTGATCATCACCTAGTGAATAAAAACCAGCCTTTCTACATACCAATCTGAATATCTTATGGGATATGATTTGATAAATTTACAATCTATTTATGAACCCTTATTAAGGGAGAAAAATCACTATAATAGTTTATATTAGGAAAAAAATCATGGATAACATAAATTGAAACATATAAATTCATAGGTTATATAATATATACAATTTATTAGTTATCTCTTTAATTTTAATGGTTTCCCAATTATATTATTAATAGTTTGAAAATTTTCAGCCCAATGTTTATTTTGGATGAATTAAATGATTAGAACCAGAATCAAATAGTATACGATAGGGTTATCATCTATGGTTCTATTAATTATATCATATCATGAAATTTTATTAGAACTATTCAAACTCCACCTAAAAACATGGGATCTAAGTTCTCAATTAAGATGAATAATGGTTCAATTATTTCGTCCCTAGAATATAACTGATTTCCTATCCAAATTTGCATGCTTAATTTCCCATAACAACTTGTGATACCCATTTAGTATAATTTTATGCTCTTCTAGGCATGAGATGTATTTATTTATATATATCTTAAATAAATTTTCTAGAGAATGAAATCTCTCCCAATATCAAAAATCGTCCTCTGATTCTATACAACTGAAAGGAAGAGGATGAATATCATTTTTTATCATCATCTAAATCATGGATATTATTTCTATATTACTAAGATTATATTGATCTAGTTATAAAGACAAAGGAAAACATCATCCCTCAAGAAGTTTCGATTATGGGGGAATTCATTGATTTGTTTCCCAAAGAATTGTATAGTATTCCTAATAACAAAGAGGTTGAGTTCTAAATTGAGCTTATACCCAAATCTTTGCCAATATCCAAGACACTATATTGAATGGCCACTGTTGAAATTCAAGATATAACGAGAAAACTACAAGATAATCTACATAAACGGTTTGTACACCCACGTGCTTCACCTTGGGGTTCACTGGTCCTTTTCATCCAAAATAAAGATAGGTCAATGTAGCTCTATATTGATTATTATGGGCTTAATTGGATCATGATAAAGAATAAGTATCCTCTTCCACATATTAATTAATTGTTTTATCATCTTTTTGGAGAAGAATAATCATCTATGGTGGATATTTGGTCAGGATATTATCAACTACAAGTTAAGAATAAAGATATCCACAAGTCCTCTTTTTGTACATGGTACATGAACTATGAGTTAATAGTGATTCCTTTTAGACTCACTAATTATTAAACAATATTCATGGACTTGATGAATAGAGTGTTTATCAATTACGTTAAAAAAATTAATAGTATTTGTAGAATATATTCTTGTCCACTCAAAAATCAATAATAAACAAAAAGAGTATATATGTTCTTTACTAAATACTTTATGAAAGGAAAATTTATTTGTGAAGTATAGTAAATACAATGTATGGATGAAGGAAGTAACTTTATCGGGGCATGTTATAACCACCAAAGGGATATCTATAGAAAACCAAGGCAATTGAAGGATGTTCAAGAACAATATTTGTGATGGAAATCCATAGTTTCCAAAGATTATCTAGGTACTACTGTCGAATTGTGAGAAACTTCTCAAGATTATAATGCCTTCTAGATAATATAAAATGAGTGGGATTTATGTTTTTCTAGAATGAGGAATGATAAGAGAGATTTAAAGAGTTAAATAAGTGGCGAATCACTACACATATACTCACATTACCCACCATAAGGGAAAAATTTGTGATCTATAACAATGAATCTAGAAATGGATTGTGTTGTGTACTCGTGATAGTTGAAAAAGTAATGTCATATTCCCCTACAATTAAATATCCCTTAGTAAAACTACCCAACTCATGATATAGAATTGGTTACAATGATCTTTTCATGGATGATTTTATGACATTACCTCTATAGAGAAAAGTGTGACATATATAAAAATTAATAAATCCTCAAGTATATATTCACACAAAGAAAACATAATATGCACCAAATATAGTTGTTAGAGATGATCAAGGTATGTGGTTGGTCAATCCATTAGCATCCTGGGAAGATGAGAAATGTGGTTGATACTCTGAGTAGGAAGATTCCAAAAACCATATGCATGATTAGGATTGAAAGGGATTAAACCTTATTGGACATGAAAATTATGGATATGGGAATAATAAAAGGTTATTTATATTACCTTACACAATTAAATTCTTAACCACCCATTCTTGAAAAGATCAAAGAATCCCAAAAAGATGACAAGTTGATAACAAAACAATGTAGTGAATATTATAGAGTTAATCATTATAAATATGATGTTATTAGGATTGGAACCCAACTATGTGTCCTATAAAACCTATAAATGAAGAGGTGACATTTAAATTATGTTCTTATCTCGCCCTTTACTAGTGATTTAGGAATCTATAAGATGTATATAAATTTGAAGAAAAACTTCTAGAGGGACAACATAAAGAGGGAGATTGTGGAGTTTTAATCACGATGCTTGATTTTCCAACAAGTAGAGGATTAATGAAAGATGTATAAGCGTATGATGCAACTATTTCATATAAAAATATTGAAATAGGAAAAAAAACCATGTATTTCATTGTATGTATCCCCATGACACCCAATGGTAATAAAACCATTGGGGTGGTAATTGATTTCCTTATAAAGATGTATCATTGCATAAATATCAAGGAATATTTCTATATTGACCAAATCACTATGATATACAAAATAGAAATGATAAGACTGCATGGAGGGCCACTCTCTATTATATTATATTGACAAATGAGGTTTACCATGAACTTTTAGAGAAGCATCAACAAGAATTAGATAAAGAACTATGCATCAACACTTCATACCACCCTTAAACATGTGGTCATTTTTAAATAACAATAGATAATCATTAGGATATACTGATATTAGGTTAAATTAATTTCCAATTAAGTAGGGATTAAATCCTTCCCCTGGTGGAGTTCTCATATAACGATAATTTCAATTCTATCATTCAAATGACACATTATGTGGCTCGGTAAGGGAAGAGGTTTTGAACTTTGAAATGATAGGATAAAGTTAGAGAGAAGAAGCTAATAGGACATATTATTATCTAATAAATGAAATTGAATGTTTAAACAATTCAATGTTATATGAAATGCATTGAAAGTTTACATAAAATATATACAAACGATCATTGGCGAGACATGATGTTTGAGGTCAAATATAATGTGTTCCTTTATATATCACCTTGAAAGAAATTCAAGAGGTTTTGGAAGAAGGGAAAGCTTAATCCCAGTTAAATTTTCCCCTTCGATATCCTTAATAACATTATAGTGGTGGTTAATCAACTAAATTGCCTAACTAACATATCTCATGTACATGATGTGTTCCATGAATCCCTCTTGATGAAGTACATACCAAAACACCAACTTTTACTAAATCATGAGATGGTAGAATTGGAGAATGATCTTTCATATGAAGAGTATCTGGTGAAGATATTAGATTGCGAAGGCAAGGATTTACAAAATAAGAAAACTCACCTGGTCAAAGTATTCTGGAAGAACCACAAGTTTGATGAAGCAACTTGAGGACTATAAGTGGTGATGAAGCAAAAGTTAATCTATTTTAGAGTATGATTGAAAATTTGATGGGAAAATCTGTAAAGGTGGAATATTTTAATGGCTTGCGCTTTTATAATTGAAAATATATTTTTAATTAATAAATGATTTATAAGTAATTTAGTTATAGAAAACACATGCAATACTATAATTATGTTGGATAGTTATATGTTATGTCTAATTTAAAACACTTTTAAGAATAATTACCATTAATAGTATGTCTTTTTTAAAATGACATTAAAATTATTATACTAAGGGTTATTATAAAGTCCAATTAACACCAAAGAAATGATAAATAGACTCAAATCGTATCGTCTAACCCTATGAAGCCCATTTATTGAAGCTTTCATCAGTGATAGAAAAATTTGTAATTTCTCCTTTACCAATCCTAAGACGATATTCAATAACTAAAGTACAAGTGAAGTTGCTTACAAATTACTAAGATCATGGACCAAAACATATTTTCCAAACCACCACAATAATATGTCACCATTCCATGCCTTTCCCTTAGGGTGTACACTGGTGTAATAAGGGGTTAACTATCTTGACCTTAATAGTATAATTTTTTATATTTTTAGTTTTAATAAATTAATGAATATATTTATCTTTTATGATCACTTTATAATTATTAAACAAAAAATTTGATAAAAATTATATTCTTGTATGATAAAAAAATTGTATTTTTGGGAAATATATAGTTTCAATCAAGAAAAACTTTAAATGAATTTAATAATTATTTAAATAAATTATATTTTAATAAAATATTACTGTTAAATAACATTCATTATATATAAATGATAATAATATAATTGGAATTCTAATGTAATGTTTTTATAATGGTTAGACAACTGTTATGGTTAAAAACAAATATTTTCCAATAAATTGAAATTATTGCTTTAAAAGTGAAAATTATCATATTTGGAGAATTAATTTCATAAAATAAAAATTATTTTTAAAATACAAATTTCAAAATTATATAACGGTGATTTCATCATATTTTTCTGAGATCATAAATTATTGTGTCAAAATTAAAAATAGAATAATTATATGGTATGTACTATGACATCAAAAAAGTGAAAAAGTGATAAAATAAAATCAATAAATAGTATAAACAACCCAAATCATGTTTCCCAATTAAAATAATATTTTATAAGTTATTTTATTAATTTTAAAAACCCTTAATCATTCCTCTAAAACCTATATTATATTTTATGATTTTAAAATCAATTCTTTATAAATACGACTCACTTCAACATTGATAATGGTATTATTTTAATAATATCAGGTTTTAAACTTATTAAATAACTTTATCTACACCTCTTTGTGAAAAAATATATAGAACATATGATGGTTTTTGGTTTCAACTAAATTATTATATATAGTCCAAAACATATGTTTAGAAATTAATAAAGAATTCCCCCCTCTTTTTCTATATAAACCCACCCATGTCTCATTCCACTTCACTCAAAAACCTTGGATCACAAAGTTAATTTTCTATTCCATATATAGATCCCTCCCAAGGTGCCCCTAAGCTCTAAAACATATCCTCCCATGATTTTAGAAGTTCCCACTCAAGGTAAGAGATCCCCTCCTCTTTATTTAAGAACTATCTTTATATTATGACTTTTGATTCCCAATTTTTCATGTTGGGATATATTTTTATATATAAATTTTATTTTCATTATTATTTCTCAATTATAATAGATCCCTTTCACTATCATTATACCCAATGAAAAATATTTATTTACCAGCGTTATTCTCTTGAAATTGTCCTATAATTGTTCCTTGCAATAAAATTGTGTAGTGAATAACCATCCCGATTTTCACTCAAAATTAATCACATTGGTTATCGTATCCTTCCTTTATTGGGGAATTATATGTATGTAACCCAAAATGTTTAATCGTGGGGCTAAAAATGATAAAAAAAATACCCTTATGTTGTATGATCTATATGGTACACTTATGAATATACATGATATGAAATTGATGGGTGATCCTAGAATTATGTATCTCACCAATGCATTGGGTAATGTTTTTATCTCATTATATTCTATGTATTGTGCATGTGTGATTATTCTAAACAGACTATGTTATGATTTATTGGTGTCTATCCTTAAATTATGTTTTTGATTTCAAATTTTATATTATTTCTATATTCCGTGTTTTCTTTAGCTTATCATTGTATATATGGATTTGATGTTTATGTTTATGATTATAACACATTTTATGTGACATTAAATTCATATTTAATAAAATGTATTACTTTTATCATGTTATTATTTGATTAGTCCCATACTGTGCTTTGCAGATCACCCCTTTCTTATGTACATCCAAAGTTTTTCAAATGCAGTTTTACAATATCAAAGTAATATAAGAGCATGTTGAAAAGTTTTTTAATAATGATGTTGTACCTAGATTTATAAACATAATTTTCCAAATATACTATTCCCCATTTTCTTATGGGGTTGTATTAAGTATATCATTATGTAATAAACCATGAATTAATATGTATTAAAATTTGGGTTTTCATGAGACTAATAAATAAAGAAAATAAGGAATATGGTATTTACAACTTATAGATAAATATTGTATGGTTAAGTATATAATATCACATGTCAATAGATGTATTTAATATAAGTGACCAACCATTAATAAAAGGAATCAAAAAGTGGGAATTCATAGAGGAAACTAATTGGAAGAAAATTTATGGTTATATGCCAAATTTGATTAAGATAAATTAAGATATGAATAATTTCTCTTAAAGATATTTATTGTTTCTCATTTTAGAAAAAATAGGTAATGAGTTTATTGGTAGATGGAAAATAAATTTAGAATAATAGTATAATTTCACCTTGAAAATCAATATGATAATGACCCTTTTCCATGAAAACAACAATAAAAAATTATATAATTATGGTAAAATAATTTAGTTTATAAAAACATGAAAAATTGGAATGAATATACAAAATTATAGGGAATATATTCTTGTGATTTTTTAAAAGATGTATCTTTTATTATTTTTTTAAATAAAGTCCAAGAAAAAAATGAATTATTTTCTTCTAAAAAGTCATTTTCAAAAAATATTGGAAATAAAAAATTTAGATATATTATAAAATAATTTTTAAATAAATCAGAAATAATGGAGTCCTAAAAAATATTTAATTTCTTTATAAGGAAAAAATGGATTGGATATAATAAATATATCCATGATACATAAAAGATTTTAATATTTTGAAACACCCTTACTAAAATCCCACATCTTAAATAAGGAAATAAAATTTACAATTGAAATTTTGTGGTAAAAATTAGGAGTATCAAATGAATGAGTCCATATTTTAGTTCCCAAAAAGAGTGGAAATCATTGATAAGAAGAAAAATATAGACATGCAAGAAAATATTCATTGGTATGAATGGGAGTTATTCATACCTGCGTTATAAATATATTTCTGAAATATTTTTATCAAATATTACCTAGAGAAAAAATAGTAGATACCCAATAAAATAGCGGAAATTATTGGGTCATACAAATACTGAGAATTATACTACTGTAAGAAAGATTATGACTCAATGTATCTGAAATTGAGTTAATAAAACCATTATAACATTAGAAACTTTGGAATTAGTACCCCTTCAAGGATATGATTGAAAATGAAACATTAAATATCATGAACAATTATAGGATCATGATAGAAAATATTATATGGGCATTTGATAAAACATTCCAATGAAAAGTGTGCTACAATATAAATTATATATAAAGGGATTAAAAATTCAAACAAGAAACCATTACCTTCATTCATGTCTTCCACTAATGATATTTAATATTTTTTATTAAAAAAACTATATTAATCACATATTTTAAAACCTTAATCATACATATAACCTTTTACAAACATAATTTATAATTCGTCTATATATTTATATTATTTAGTTTTTCTAACATCTGAAACTATAGAAACCTTAAGATAATAGTTATACTACATTATTGGTAAAAAAATACAAGAGTTATCAAAGGATCCAACATTTTAGTAGCCCTATAAAAATAGATAAATAAATTAAACATGATTAAAAACATAAGATACGAGATGAACACATTTTTGAGAAAATTATTGTCTCTTCCATCAAATCCTTGAAAATTACACATAGTTATCCTATAGGTTTCCTAGAGCAGAAAATAAATATGGGTAAAATCAAGTGACCAGTATGGAGTAGAATGAAATGGAAGATTTCATAACATAAACATGGAATAGGTTATATCAAAGTAATAAATGAACAACAGGAATCCATAATCAATTGAAACCGAGAGAATTACATATCCATGACAACAAATGAGTACATGGATAATAGTAATCATCGATATCATACTGCTAGAAATCATAATTTCAGACTTGAAAACATATGTTATGGTAATTTTTCCAAGGAACTATCCTATCATAATAAGAGTTATAATCTAAAACCCAACTTATTTTTTCCCATGAGACCCATAAATGCATCAATGATCTATATAATCACGGGCCCCACCATCCTCCTAATTAATTCTAATAAATTCACTATAAGAGACCATTAATACCATTCCTTTTAGGAATATCAGGTTAAAAAACATGGTTATCAACAAAATGAAAAATAAAAAAATACTTCCCTATTCAATATAATAATGTGACAGACTTATATAAAATCCCTTAATCAACATAGAAACTATTGGGTATCTGTCAAAGTAATAGGAAGTTCCCTTACTAAGGAAATATTTGGGAGATGATGCTTTTAATGGGTTAGGTTATCCATGGAATATAGTAATTGGGTTAAATGGTTTTAATTATTATGAGACAAATTAAATTATATGAAATTTTTTAAATTCTAGTTTATTAAGTGGATTTGAATATTCCAAACAGTATCCCTTAGGAATTTCTAGTCCGGTTTGCAATATTAGGCCCACTAATCATGTATGAAGGTGTTGATTGAGTTAATGCTTAACCAACTCTTTTCAGGTTTATTTAACATAAAAAAATATGTTCCCAAACCGTATCCACATTCCAGTATCTAGACTAGGAGGTATTTTCTATGAAAATATAAATACTTTTACTTTATCAAAAAATGGGATGGGATTTCCACCAGGGAAAAGATTAAGTATGATAATGGCTTTGGTAACTCTTCAATAAAAAGAATATGTGAGAGGGATAACAATATAGGCTTTTAAATCACATAAATTTCATTATTAATATGGTAAAAAAATTTCCATGGAAATTTATGCATTGAACAAAATTAAAACAGTGATGGATATAACACGAGTCCCAAAGAATAAAAATTTAGATGGAAAAACCCCACTCATGGATGGAGTAGCAATTAAATCATAACATATATACAGATAAGGATTAAAATTGATCATAAAATACAATGAATAAATTATTTTCAGAATATAAAAACTTAAATAAGAATTATATATTCCACATAAATTAAATTAGGTTCATAATACAATTCATGAATCAAAGGGAGGAATTTCAGATGGAAAAGGCTTACCAATTATCCTAACTTCCATGAAAATAATTTACAATCATGTATCATAAACAAATATATCTTGATAATATAAATTATAACCTTAATCATATATATTTTAGTTCATACACTCATAAATAGTTATTCTCTACATGAATTCTACCTATTTTTCGCGTTGATTATTAATAGTTTTGATCGTTTGTACATATTCTATAATAGAGGTGTCTGTATTGAATTTTCATCCAACTTTAATTATTAACATTACTTTAAATTTAATATTAGGTAATATTTATAATTATATTTTATTTTTCAAATTAATTTTTTGAGTGTTTTAATCTTTATCCTGGAAGATGAAATCGATAATAGTTGTGTTTGGGTGACTCTTGATGTTTGAATAGTGTTTTCATAATTAATTAATTAATTATTAATATAAATTACACCGAATAAAAATAAAATAATTCTTTAAAAATTTATATTATATTATAGCATTAATTATGTCCCTACAATCAATTTGGATTTAAATTTATTGTATTTTTCATGTAGGAGGTTAAACCTACCTAAACATGAACAGATCCTGATTTAATGAATGATTATGAGGTGTATTTTTTGTAACATAATTATACCAGAAGAAAATGATATTATATAGTATCTTTTAGTGTAAAATATTATAATTATAAGGAATTATAATAATTACTAATGGATATTAAAATATTACACAATTTGAATAAAAGATTATCCTTTTAGCACACTTATTCTAAATGATTAAACTAATGATGATTATTTGTTGATCATATCATTAATACATTCCACAATTTTTCATAATATTAAATTAATTATATAACAAAAATCATATTTATCCATTAATTACATCCATATATCCATCATTGCAAGTTTGTGAATTAAAGTGACTCACATTGCATCATTGAGACGACAGTCCACACAATGCATGAATGATAGTTTCATTTTTCTTAATGGAAAGGAGAAATTTTTTTAGTGTCTATATACACAATATAAAAAATTATGTTTAATTTAAATAATTAACTTATCATATAATTTTATGAAATATAAATTTTATATGGAAATAGAAAACAAAAACATGTTAGAAAAAAGATCAAACTTACGTTGAGAAGATCCAGTTTCTCTAGGAGGATTGCTTAGAAATTAAATTCATAGGATAATCTGTTGATGCCAAAATATTATGACACTGAAATGGGATTATAAGGGAAAGAAAATGTTAGGGTTTCGTGAGGAAACCAATTTTACAAAGGTTTCATGAAGGGGTGGTGATAGGCCCCTTTTATAAATGTTGAAAATCTATTTTTTGAAAATTATTAAACATAATATAGAGGGAGAAAATGATAAACATGTAAAGTGGATATAAAATTGGAAAATAATGGATTTGTGAAGATATAAAGTTGATAAAAACTTTTTAAACTCAATTATATAAATTGTTTATCACGTTTCAATCCATTTACCCTAATAATGTTTACTTTTACCCTTTTTCTTTTACGATGTTTATTAGTTTTTACCAAAGGTAGCTTAATATTTAAGCTAAATAAATAAAGTGATCATTATTAGATAATTTATAACTTATGATTTTAAATTTTAATTTTTTTTCTAATTCAATTTTTGTATGTTTTAAAAATTATATTTTATTTGATTATGGTTTAATATATTAAAACAGTTTTTGAGACAAATATTACTTGAGTTATAAAATATCAATTGAAGGTTTTTAAACTATAATAAATATTATGAAATGTATAATATAAGTAATAAAGTAAATATTAACTAATAAACTGTTTCCATAAACTTATAATTTATACTTATATACTAATAATTTCACAAAAACGGCAGTATTAGTAAAAATTGTGTATTGTACTATTCACCTAAAGATCAATTTGTTTGAAAAATCCCAAAAATTCATCATAAAATAATATATTTAGGATGAGTTAATAAATGAATATTAGTTTTCTAAAATATAATTCTAACATTTATAAATTAAAATTTGAAATATGCTTATAAATAAAGTCCCTTTAATGTGTGAATTGTGTAATGGTTCCAGATATGATATTTACCTGTTAAAATAGGGTCTTGGGTATTATATTATACCCCCTTAAATAATTCCATACTCAAAATTGGGATATATATATATATATAATATTTTGAAAAAATGTGGATTTTCCTTTATCGTGCCTTCTTTAGGCTCCCAGGTTGACTTTTTAGGTATATAATTTCTGCAAAACACATTCACTAATCATGTTGTCTGATTCTGCGATACATAATCTCTCTTATAAATAATCTAGATATGATAATTATTATAATAAAATTCATTCTCTAATTTTATTCCCTTAAATTTTATAAAATTAATTGGATTAGCACATATTTTCTTAGTAATAAAACATGGAATACGTCATGTAAATTAGTAATATTGGGTGACATAAGTAAGATAAAACATAAATTCCTTCTAGAATTTCAAAAGTCACAACATAGCTAGGGATTATCTTACACTTCTTAACCAATATAAAACTCTTTTACATGGAAAAAACTTCTATAATACATGATCCCAACTTTAAATTCCTAGTTTTTCCTTCGATTATTTTCATATCTCCTCATTATAATCTAGGATGATTAAATATTATCAGGAATAATACAAAATTTAATAATCCTTTCCTCTATAAAATTTGGGATAATTAATATTCTTTCTCTAACAACATTCGAATTGTTTGGAATATAACACCATTTTCCATACATTTCATTATATCATGACATCAAGATGATTGAGTGGAAGCAATTATTATAGGAAAATTACACCGAAGGTAGATATAAATCACACATACCTTGGAAGTAAATATAACATGATCTAACCATGTATTCTAATGCTTAGATATTCCTTTCAGGTTGTCCGTCAATTTTGGGATGATAGATAGTGCTTAAATGCATCTTATTTTCGAGATCCTATTGAATACTCTTCTAAAATTTTTAGTTGAACTAAGGGTCCTAATATGATACAATTGATAGTTGTGCCCCATGAATAATTATAATTTCGTTGATATATAACTAGGAAAGGCACTCAAGGTGTAGAACTTATATTATCCATATGAATTGGGCAGACTCAATAATACAATCAATGATGACCCATATTGCATCATTCGTCCTGGAAGTCTTTAGTATTCTAGTGAAATAGATAGTTTTTTTATTGTCCTACTTCAATATAAGTATTTTAAGAGGATATATGGTTCCATTAGGGTAATATATTTCATAATTTACCTACTATAATACTATGAATCAAGACATAAAATCCTTAATTTCTCACATCATACCATCCCACTAGAAATTTTCTCTTATATACATATTCATATTTTTACTAATAGTTTATATATATAAATTTTAGTGATGAGCTTCATATATAAGTCCCCTTTTTAACTTAGGTATGGAAATAACACATAACCACAAAAAAATCAACGCTCCATATTTATAAATAAATTCTACCAATTTCCCATCATTAAATGGTTTAATCTCCCAATATATTGTCTCATATTATTTTCAGTAATTTTCTCATATATCTAGTAAGGGTGGATTAGTATTTTCAGGAAAAAGGAGAGATGGATCCTTTTCCGTAAAATCACCATTTGAATATTTACTAGATATAGTTATATATGATCCTTTTCAATCATCATCTTGGTTAAAAATCTATGTTCTCTCTTACTCGATGAATCAACCACCTTTTTTACCTTTCAAGGGTGGTAGTTTATCGAGAAAACATAGTCATTGAGTACTTAAAACCATATTATTTTACTCATATTGATATCATCCTAAGAGAAGAAACACTTAAAAATATTTTACACAATATATAATCACATATCTTAACATAGAGGTAGCACGTCCATATTTTCAATAAAATTTTTATAGATTCTAGATAAAGGTCATGATTTGGGTAGTTATGTTCAAATATTTTCATCCCCCTATATTCATAAGCATTAAATCTATCATTATATATAACGAAATAACCAAATAATTTCTTTAATGGATTAGTATATAATACAAATCCTTCCTTACCAGATGCTAGATTTAATACTAGTTTATTAATTTGTATCGTCTTAAAATCTTAAAACCATTCCTGACATTCCCTTAACCATTTAAATTTAACCCCTTTATGTGTGAACTTTTTTAACAGGTTGGCCAACCAATAAAATGTTTGAACAAAACACTGATACTAACATACTAATCATAGGAAACATTACATATCAATTATTTTCATTGGTATATTCCATTTAATACTTCCATTTTATTTTAAGGGTCAACAGATATTCTATCCTTTGAGATAATATGGCCCCGAAAAGCAATTTCATTTAGCCAAAATTCACAATTACTATATTTCCAAAATAATTTCATTTTTCTTAGTTTATGCAGAATTATTTTCTAACGAATATCTTGCTATACACAGATATTAGATTATATTGTATCATGGTTTCATCATTGAATACCAAAAAAAAGTTATCAAGAAACATCTTGATTAGTTTGTTCATCAAATCCATAAATAAAGAAGGTGGATTAGTTAATTCAAAAGGAATTACCATAAAATCATAATGTCTATATATTGTTTCTAATTTTTCCATTGGTATATCATCATTCTCCACCGTTATATGATGTTAACCAGGGAGAATATTAATTTTTAAAAATTATTGATCTTATAGAAGTTTATTAAATAAGTCAAAAATCTATAGTAGAGAATAAATATTCATTAGAGTAATGGAATTGATCTCCCTATAATCTATGCATAGTCTCAAAGACCCATACTTCTTTTTCACGAATAATAAAGGGGATCCCATGGTGAAACACTAGGGAATATAAATCCTTTACCACACAACTACTATAACTATCTCTTTAACACCACTGAATTCATTAGTTTTATTATATTATGAGTTTTAGATATAGTCCTTGCATTAAGACTGAGTTCAATGGAGAACTCAACATCTTTCTCAAGTAGATGACTTGGCAATTCATACAGAAAAAAATCAATAAATTTATATACCACATGTACATCCACTATTGTAAGGATATATTTCATCTCCATGGATATTTCTTGATATTCCTATATTTCAGAAATCTCATTAATGATAGCTATTGAGGGAGTATCCATCCATGATTTATGTGATTTGGTTTCCATTCTATAGGTAATATGTTATGACTCAGCTTCTAAAATCATAATCTTGTTCTATTAGATATAATTTTTTACATTTTTAATTGTAATAAAATCCATAATAAGTAATATATCCATGTCATCAAAAGAAATAAAAACCCGGTCTTCAAAAAGGTTATGCCAATGCATTATAATTATAACTTTCTGATACATATTCTCTATTGTAATATTTCAACTTAGTTTTTTAATTGATAACTCACTTTCTAGGGTTATCAAAAATATATAATGAATTTCTCAACTAGAGAAGATATAAAAGAGTGTTATGATATAGTATCAAATAAAACCATAGCTAACTTTGAGGAAATGATCAAATTACCTTCCACCATATCATTTGGAACTTCAAATTTAGCTATGGTATTTTTATAAGCTTATCCTTTATCACATAACCTTTTTTTAGTAAATTCCTTTAACTTTTGGGGAATTGGTTTCCATAATGATCCTTATACATATTTTAAAGTAATAAAAATACAAGCCTTCTACATTTACCAGGCATTTGTGAGATTTATAGACTTTTTATTTTTACTTGTAAAACAATTTTTCCCTTCTTATAATACCCAAGGTGTTTCTTCACATAGTTATTACATGCGGTAAATATCATTATTCCTATATTCTAATTTTCTACATTTTTCTTCCCATTATGATTAAAAAACATTTTCCACTCTCAATTTACCATTAAAATTTTCATCTTAGAAAAATTATTTTCTATATTAATGGCTCTTGAGACTATATCCTCATAAAAAGAAATAGTTTAAGATACCAATTACCGTCGAAGGATAAACATTAACCCATAAATAAAATTATCAATTTACACAATATTATATATAAAATGAATATAACATTACTATCTAAATTTGTAAATTTATCCTCATACTAAGAAACATTTTCATATATTATGGTCATTGATTGAGTAATTTCTTTTCTATTTTTAAACTTTCATCATGATTAAAGTGTTATTTATAAAATTCCTCCTTAAAAGTTCAAATTTCATCAAAATAATCTCATATTTATCTTTAATCTTTTGAATTAGAGGCCACTCTTGGATTGAATCTCCATTTAAACAATAGAGAACTATGATGAATTTTTCCCTTTTCAAAACATCCCAAAGAGGGAAATATACTTTCCAGGGACATATTCCATTATCTATCTTCCTATTGATAAGTAGTTCTATTGAATGCTATAGTTTTTCCAGGTTCAACTACCATAAATAGTGTTGATCAAATTATTATCCACTCTAGCTTCATTAAATTTTTAGGGGGTATCCATGTATTTACTATGGGTGTTTATATGATTATAATTCCTATAATTTCCAATATCTTTTTTCAATAACAAACACATAATTATCTCATTATATTGAAGTGTAAAATACAATTCTTGTTATGTTATCTAGAGTGTTCCCTAAATATTTTGAGGGTTTTTTTCTATATTACGTGTGTTATCTCACCTAATTACACTAAATGTAAAACCCAAGGTTACTAATAAACATTCATATATACTAACTATAACACCCCGGACTACAAAAATATATATTCAAAAGTTATATGAAATTATTGGAAAATGATACAAGAGTTCCCAAAGGATTGGACAATGCAGTATTCATGGAAGAAAAGATAAATACATACATAAATATTGACAACACAAGACACAACATGAACACATTTATTAGAACATGATTAGAAATTATATCATATACTTGAAAATTACCCATAGTTCTCCTCTATATTTTCTAGGAAAGTATAAGAATAAGGGTAATATTAGTTGATCAGTTAGTAGTAGTATACAATTGATTATTTCCTAACATACACATGGAATAAGTGACATGGATAGAATAAATGAAAAAATGAATCCATAATAAACTAAAACTGAGGGCATTCTATATCCATGATAACAAATGAAAACATAGATATCAATAATCATTTATCTTATACTGATGGAATTCATAATTTTAGACATAAAAATATTTTGTTAAGGCCTTTTTCTAAGACACTATCCTATAATGGAATGAGGTGAACACCAAAACCTAACACGTTTTATCTCTTGATACCTATCGATGCATCAAGGGGATATATAATTATAGGCCCCACCCATCACTTTATTAAGTATAATGAATTCTCCATAAGAGTAATCAATACCTTTTATACCATTCCCTAAGAAACCATTGGAAGAATACAAACATGGCTATCCATATAATGACAAATACCGAAGAATAATTCCCCATTTAATAGAATAATATGATTTATAAGATAGAATCCATTAATTAACTTAGAATTTATGTGGTATCTTCAAAGTAACATGATATACCCTTATCAAAGTAATATATGGGTGAGGGTAATTTAAATGTTTTGGCTAATCCATAAAACACATTAATTGGGTTCGATGGTTTTCATTGGTATAAGACTAACAAAATGGTTAAAAAAACCATAATCACTATTTATTAAGAGAATGGGAATATTACAAAGTATATACCATAGGAGTGTCTATCTAGGAATGTATTCTTTGGCATACTCATCATGCATCAGGGTGATGATTGAGTCAGTGATAAACCAACCCTTTTAGGAGAGATTACCCTTTGGTGCTTATTTTCTATAGCCACATTCACTTTCCACCATCTCTATATTGATTTATTTATTAGGAAACTACACACACTTTTACTTTACTGAAACTCATGATGGTTTTTCTACAATATAAAATATAGATTGTAAAAATGGGTTTAAACACTCTTGATTCAAAATAATATGAGTGAGGGATAACAATTTGGACTTATAAATCTACTAAATTTGATGATTAATATGGTCAAAATGAATTACATGGAAACTTATGTACCTTAAAAAATAAAATATTTGGTTGATATAACATGAGCCCCAAAGAATGAAAATTTAGATATAAAATACCCCAATTATAGATTTAGTAGAAATTAAATTATAAAAAATAGAAATACTGGGATTATAATTGATATTAAAATAACATGAATAAAATAATTTCATGATATAACATATAATATATGCAGTATATATAACACATAATTTAATTTTTTGTGCATAATACATATCATATATCAAAGAGAGTAATTTTAGATGGAAAACCCATAAATCTTGTACTGACTTCCATGAAAGTAATTTAACATCATATATCATAAACATTTATATCTTAATAACTTAAATAATAACCTTAATCATATCGATTTTCATTTAAAATAATCATAAATAGTTATTCTTTATATGAATTATACATACTTTTCACATTTGGTTTTTATAGTTTTGATCATTTGTACATGTTTCATAATAGTGATGTTTATATTGACCCTTCTTCAAAATTTGACTATTAATATTTAATTAAATATAATTTTATGGATGATTTATAATTATTTATAATGGTTCAAATTCATTTTATTATGGTTTTAGTATTTATATTTGAATATATAATGGATAAAAACATCTTTTCAAGATTCTTGAAAATCGAAGGGTGTTTTCTTAATTATTGAATTAAATATTGATATAAAATATCCAAAAATAAAAAATGAAATATTATTTAAAAATTTATATAATATTAAAATGGTAACTAGGTTCTCAAAGTCATTCAGGATATAAATTTGTCGTATTTTTCAAGTCAGGGTAAAACCGCCCCAAAAATGAACATACCTGATTTAATGAACGATTACGAGGTGATTTTTTTAAAATATAATTATACCATAATAATAATGATATTATTTAGGATTTATTAGCTTGTTATATCACAAATTTAATAAATTATAGGAATAATTTAGTGATATGAAAAATATTACAAAATTTGAGTAACAGATCAACCTCTTTATGTGCTTATTATAAATGATTAAGTAACTGATTATCGTTATTTGATCATATAATTAATATGTTCTATAGTTTTATATAATATAGTATTAATGATATAATTAACATAAAATTTAACCTTTAATCCTATCCTTATATACAACCTTTTATGGTGGTGTAAGAAAACCAAACCTGTTACATCATGGAGGCAGTAGGCCGCACAATTCACGAATGAAGGTTTCATTTTTCATTAGGGAAATGGGAAACATTTTTAGTGTTTATTTACAAAATATAAAAGAATTTCTTATATAAAAAATTAATTAACCATATAATATTAGTGAAAATAAAATTTTAATTTAATGATAAAAGTAAAATATGATCGAACATACATTGAGAACTTTGGGTTTCTCTTGGAGGATATCTTACAAAGGAAGTTCATAAGATAATATATTGTTACCAAAATCTTACAATAGTGGAATAAGATTCCATGGGAAAGTAAAATTTCAGTGTTTCATGAGGGAAAACAATTTATGAGGGACTTGAAGGGGTGGTGGGAGTCCCCTTTTATAAGTGGTGATAATGAAATTTTTGTAAATTTTTTAACATAATATAATGTGAGAACATGTTAACCATGCCAGGTTTCACCAACATTGGAAAATAATTGAGTGGGGAAGAGATAAGGTTGATACACAATTCACCCTATAGATGTGAACAAAATGGTCGGATGGATTATAACTCAATCATTTTTTCACAAGAGTTAATTCATGTTGGGTTCACCAATTTGTTTCATCCGAAGACATGTTTGTGAACAGAATAGTTTATTGAAGGGGGGGGGGGTCAAATGGTGTGTAATCACTAAAATTCGGTAAAAGGTCTTAAAATGGTTTCTAATGGGTTTATTTTAGGATCAAAAAATGTCCAATGGATCTTATATCCAAGATTAATGGGATTACATTTCCAAGGAAGGTTCTTGTTGGGTGACATGGCCAATTACACTTAAGAACTCACATTGGTGGAGAGGATGGGCAGTCGGGATCATCACACCCTTATGGGGGAAAGTATTTCATATTTTGGGACTCACATATATATTTATGAAATTTTCATGAATCCATGGTTCATTCCCAAGTATGTGTCCACAAATTACCCATAGGGCACACTCGATCATAAATAATCATGATTTTGGAATCATTTGTACATATCTGAGGCTCTCCATTAACATATAAATTGATATGTATTAGAGGTTCTTCATCAATGTTACCCTTTTATGGATAGGTCAGTTATTCCTTAATCGTATATTAGGAGGGAGCTATTTTTAAGACACATGATGAGTCACTATAGAGTTTATTGTCATCCATGTGAGACATAAGTTGTATTAACATTGGGATTGAACCCATAAGGTGGGTTTCCAACATATCACCCCAATATGAATCAGACCCTATATAGCTTGATGTTTCTTAAATGGACACATTACCTTTTATAAACATGTGACATGGACCCAAACATTCTATTTAACATCATAGGGTATAGATGTCTAGAAGGAAGGTGTATAGTCAACGTTTGATGTGGGACTTATGTTGAGACATCCCAAGGGACTCAGAAGAGATGTGTTCTCCTGAGTTGGGGCATGATCTCATAGAGGATATAGCTCAACAAGGATGATGATATAAGTTACATGGGAGGATTTTTTACCATCTGGTGGGATGGGACCCTACCAATAATATAGGCTAGAGGTAATTAAAGTGAATTTTGTGTCAGGTTTGTACCTCAAAGAAGATTTTTACATATCCTGGTTAGTTGGGAATCAAATACCACATTATTTGGATGTACTGGGACGTAAACCATAGAGGATACCTATAAAGGGGGAAAAATGGGAATTACATTTGGAATATTCCCGTAAGGCTCTAATTCATTAAGATTAAGGACCTTTGAATGTTGAAGTACGTTTTTAGGGATTATACCGTGTAGGAGGCCCATTAGAGATATGAAATTGGGGCTTACATCAATAAGGAAGGCCAGATTGGTTTTGGAAAGTGCGGATTTCATGATCTCCACCAACCTATAAGACTTTTGGATTCATGCTCAGTGTGAGAAACAATAGGAAGCGGTAGATCTGATAATCACATGATCTCATCCCATCCGCAGATGTTTGGTGATGGATCCCACATGGAGGGAGAGAGAGGGTTTTGAGTGTTCCCATTTCCTCTCTGGTTTTCATATCTAGGTTAGTCACATTCAGTGACATATCTAGATATTCCCTAATAGGGGGAGAAGATGAGTAAGAGGGCCACCTCCTGCAAGAAAGGATAGGGGATTACCTTAGGAGGAGTGCCCTAAAATTGGTCCCGAAAGAGGAGGGAGTATTCAATATTGGTCCTCATCAAAGAGAAAGGCTAGTGGTTCCTCCATATACCTTTAACATGAAGGTCCACCTGAGTATCCCATGGTTGGAACCCGAGTTACTATGGGAATGTATACTTATATACATTTTGGGGGTCCATCTTACCATGGGGATTACCCATATGAATCTGCTTACCATGTGTATGTATACCCAAAAGGGCACACAGATTTGCTCGATGATTGGTTAATGTATGTTAGGTTTCCTTGGAAGAGGCCTTGGTTGAGTTATGGAAGACTGGTTTATAGAAGGCCTAGTATTGGTTCCACCTATGTGATGGAAGATAATAATAGGATAGGGAGGGTGGAACACCCTAGGACGCCTCATCCCACATACCAAGTTCTTACGCGGGGGGGGGGGGACCTCCACATAGAATATTTCTATGTATGTTAGGAGACTGTCTGTGTACTATTTTGGTACATAGAACTGGGTTCGGTCTATGTGGCATGCCACTTAATGGGGCCTGGTAACACCCACATAGTGTTTTTTTGCAGGGTAGGGTTCTACCCACATAGTGTTTTTTGCTATACAGAATCCCTAATTGCAAAGGGGTCATTGGTTCTCATCCTATGGGGATTATTTCTGTAAACGGTTCTACATTAACTAACCACTGAATGACTTATTATTTCTCCCTTAATGCTTTTTCGGTGGATTTTACCTACTAGGAGTCATAGAAGGGGATTCATTTTTAAGGGTGCATTCCTCCGGTTCAGTCGCCTATACTCCTTTGATTGTCTAACCTTTTGGTAACCTGTAGGGTATTATTTATAGAGGCATTAAGTGAACAAATACTCTGATCCTTGGTCATATGTAGTGGTCTGTGGAGCATATTTTGTAGGATCCCATGAAGGACATAGTCAGTCGGGCACCCTTCACAAACATGGAAGTCTCAGCAATCTCCAAAAACGAATTAATTTTGTTTGCAGGAATTGATGGTAACACTATTCTTTGTGAATGATTTTTTCATGAAGATGGGTTGTTTGTGGAGAATAAATCAACACCTATTCCTACAAATGACTTTTTTTCATTTGTGGGTGCTCTGTGGAGCGACAAAATTCCATACGGAGCGGTTGTTCGCAAATGAATTTTTTCTTCACGATAACCCTTCCATTGCACATTTTCTTCAATCTTATAGGGTATTCCTTTTTATCCTTTTAAAATAAATGTAATACATTGATCTTGTTTTCATAATTTTTGGGACCTAAAAAATTCCTCCTATTATAATGGGTTCTAATTGGGATAAATAGGAGGCGATTTCGATGTATAAAGTGGTCCTAATCTAAATTGGATTGTGGTATGTGGGTGGACCTTTAGAAGGGATCCATGCCTATATATATGGGGAAAACTCATTTTTCACTTACTTATTCTCTCGAAAAACTCATAATTTCCACAAATACTAAACCACATATGAATTTCATAAATTGAAATCCTTTTTGGATAACATTGTCCACAAACTGAGATCTTTCATCCATAAACTGAAAACCTTTAACATAAAATGGTGAGTTCCATTTTACACATTGAGTTGGATTATTTATGGTTACACGCGTTTTGTGAAAAATTGATTCACTGGACAACACTTCATGGGATAGTTCCATTGGGTATTTCTCAAACTGGTGGTTTGTGGGATGATGGATTTCACAAACTATTGGTCCACAATTTGAGTATCTATGTAAACTGAAAAACATATTCTTTTTTATTCATGTTCTCAAACATTAGGTGATTAATTGTAGGGGAAACAATGTCTATAGATCTTACTTCACGGAACACAACTAGAATAAGAATCGATACTGTTGAGAATATTTTAGGAATTCTACGATCTTGCAACACTCCTAAAGAGGGTAATCTAAAAGATCTGATTTCAACAGAACCTATGGCCTACCTGCTATTTATTCACCTCCTAATTCACAATTTCAAACTCCAATACAATACCCCAATTCTATTGGTTAACCGATAAAACCCAATTTCATGGTTTGATATGTCTTGAGAGTGTTCCCAAGTGAATGTTTCTTCTATAGGGGAAATTCTATCTAATTTAGGTTGAGGAGATGGTTTCATTTTAAATGAATCCATGTGGATGCAGAGAAATAAACATTTCCATGAAAAATATATGGGATCCTTCATATGGTATTATCCATTTGTTATCAACATCTTATGATGAGATCCTAATGGAGGGTGGAACTCCATTTGGGATTTATGGTCTAGAGGGTGATTCTTTTATGAATGGACATGGGCATTCTAGGTACACCATGACTACTCTGAATTTCCAAAACAATTAAAGGTTGTCAATTTGTACTAGGCAGTATGGGATTCTCAATTTTCAATTTATTAATCGACATATCTACTGCCCGAACTGGTCAATGACGGGTGTATGATCCCCATTACCATCCACTTTCCATATGGTGAAGTGGGAATCAGTTTGTGAGATATTAATCAGCTAAAGGGACTTCCCATGATTGAAAATATGTATGATGAATTATTGCCTATGTAAAACACTAGGGAGAATTTTGGGAATGTTTCTCCACCTTCGAGAGACCGACTGTCCTTGTTAGAGATATTCTTGGGTAAAACCCTCTATGTGTGCCCACTCATCCCATTCGAAGATTGGGTAGAGTTTATTTAGAGGATGAAGATCCAAGGACAAAATTCCACTGTAGATGGACTCATTTTACCAAGTATACATGATGAATACCCATTTCATATCGTTTTTTCCTTGATGAGGGTCAATATGACACACGAGGTAATATGATCTAGCCAGACATATAATCTGATCTCAGACTGGCATGTTTATTTTCCATGTTCCTAAGTGGATGGATTTTCCCATCCCATGAAATTTATACGGGTGTTTGTATTTTACCCTAATGAGGAAAACCACATTGTCATAGGGACATCCCATCATCCTGGTTATCCCCACTCTTGCTCGCATTTGTTAATTGAAGGGTCGAATATATGAGGTATGATCCTCACATTTCCTTAGTGGATCATTTCAAATTATGTATGGATGGATGGAAGTGAATTGTCACAACTATGAGTATTAGCATACTACAATAGTTCTTTATCCCAAAATCCATCCTGTCCTTCTCAAAATTCTCATCATTCACCCCAAATCATTGAATATTGATAGTGTTGTTGAGGTTTTTATTGATTTTTTTAATTTTTTTCTGCATCCTACTCAACACCCTATGGAGTAGTGATGGATGATAGGGGAAGTTCATTAGTAGAACATTTCTATACTATTCAGCTATGAGATAGAATCTTATCCACCCAAGTATATCGGGTAACCATCTGTGAACCTTATACCCCTTATAGGTTTGCCCGGAAAATTGAAATCCTATAGCAGGTCACGTTTTTACCCCTTACCCATATCAAGAGGTAATCTCACCCAATATTTCTTGATCAGTTATAGTTGATAATGATTCACGTGGACTCAGGAATTAAAATATTTATTCAACCACAATGGATTATACATTCTTGTATTGAATTTATGCTCAAATTTGGGTGTATTACTACCATGATAGAGTACTAGAAAGGTTAGTTTACTGAGTGAAAAGACCATTGGTTGGTTGTAGTCTTTCACCAGTTGTTCCATCTCTTTCCACACCTACTATAAGACTACATCATTTTCACCATCAACTGCATTTTGAAAAATCCTGTTTTTATGGAGAGTGATTCATACCCCACATTATTGGTTGATGCTTCTGGTAGTACTATTGAGGCCAGTCCAAGCTATGCAGTGCCAGACATTCTTAAAATTGAATGCAACCCTATACGCTTAGCCTCTGAGATTGAACCACCTACATAGATGGAATATGTTTCTTCTTGGGTGTCATAATTTAGGATTAACCTATTATCCATAGCTATAATCCCGTATTATATACCCATTGTGGTAGAGGAACAGAATCCAAATTCCAGTGCTTCTAGTAGACATCATGATATGTGGATACAGGCTTGGAATCAAATTTTTACTATTATAACAGAGACTCCCTTAGTGGAATTTGATTATAAATTGGATACCATTTGACATCTATTTATTAATTTGGGATCCTGTGGCTTTGACTATCATCACCTACACAACCTCGTTAACCAAATAATTATAGATATACATGACTTAGTTTCTCATGAAGGTGACATAGATCAATTTAATACTTCACATCATCAAACAAAAACTATATGCGACATTACTACTGAACTACACCACATAGCTACTAAGTAATAAAGTGCTCATGATCGAGTGGTTTTGGAAACATAGGATCTAAGGGAATGTTAGGCTTACGTGACAAGATTAAAGGCACATCTTTCATCAACAACCACAAATTTAGAAGGAATTAGGCTAAGTGGTCGAGATCATTGAGCCATAGTTAAGAAAATGAACTCAATGGATGAGACTGAGGCTAAGATGAAAACATAGTTGGAATAAATCCTTGATGGCCTGTGTCCGGAAGATGTCAATTTTTTGACCTAAGTGAATCGAGCACCATTGTAATCATTTTGGATACCCTACGTTTCTCTTCCTTTTGTTGCTAAAATTATTATGGAGATACTTGAAGATATTGACACTCCTCCTCCCAATTTAAATTAATGAAAACTTATTTTACATCCAATTATTGTATTTTATTTTCCTACAGTATCAATAAATTATATTTGATCACATTTTGAGTGATAATATTCCTTGGATATTCATTTTAATCAAGATGTTGGATAACAAAATTAAAATAATCATATAATTCTCTGATTTTTTTCTAAGAAGAGGGACTCAACGACCAGAGTTCTGACTGTTTATAGGGTTATATGAATAAACCCTAAAAACTGTTTGTCTCTTCTATTAAAAAACTAATTGTTTCCTAAGTCCACAGTGATGCGGGCTTAGTGGTCCAAACTTGAACTTTTCTTAGGTCTCCCTTTGTGGGTATTTTACCTAACAAGATTTGTTCCTTCTTTTCATTTTAATTTTTATTGATCAATACTTTTTAAAAACCATGAAAATCCTTAGTTTAGTGAGCTAATACTCTAATTTTATCTAGAGTTCCCTTTGTGGCTTTTCAACCGAGAATGTTTTGTGTCTCTTTTTTTTGGCGGTTTAAATTATTTGGAAACTCTTACTATTATTACTAATGTTTTATGTTGAACATATTGACCATAAATTATAGGTAGAGGGACCCAATAGATTTTACTGGTTGAGAATTTCTTAATATTTTTCAAAACAAGCATGAGGTATTTTTCTTAACCATGATTATGGATTTATAGATCTGAGAAATGACGGGGCACATAGAATTCGTGAGGCGTATGAAGGAATGAAAAACATATTCTAAGGATGAATTTACCTTTAGTTGATAAGACATTTTTTGGTGACTTATGTAGAGCCAAATTGTTCATATTATGAATTTTAAAAAAAATTATTCCTCAAGACAATGACCTTACATTTCCTATGGCCATGTAATTTGACGGGAATTCATATTTTTTTTAAGATTGAAAAAGGAGGCTTGTCGAAGCAGTGATGTCTAAAAACAATGAGGGAATTTATATTGGATATATATAGGAAACCACTCTAACATTAATTTGACATGTTTAAAGGAGGATTGAAGTATGTTGTAGTTTAACATCATAAAATGAGGATGATAAAGGATTAATATTTTAAAATCACTTGCCTCTGACTGAAGAATAACTTATTCACCAATTATACGATAGTCAGACTAGAAACAACCAATCATATTTAGGAATTAAATGGGAGGGAATGAATGTAAAATCTAATTTGGAAGGTTTTTGAATTTGAGGAGTGATATGGGATGTAAATTGCATAGGGGAATATGGATATAGGAAAAGCCTCTATGGAGGAAGAATTTTCCGATGGTTTACATGCATTTTTTTGTGGGAAACATATGTTGTGACAGTTGGGAATATTATGCATAGTCAGAAGAGGTTTCCTTAGGACACTAACCCCCCACTTCTGATGGATAGGTAAGGTTTTGGGGATTCATACCTTTTGGGACAAAGAGTATGGTTTGTCAAAGAAGAGTGTCTAAATAAGAAAAAAGAGTGCCTAAATATGAAAGGAAAAATTTAAACTGTAATTTCTCAGGAGTAGGTTGAGACGTTCCCCTTATGTAGGTATGAGGAGGTTCCCGGTGCATGTATGAACCATATAAAGAAAAATTTCATACAATTTTATCTCATTAATGAACTATAGATATGATATTTGGGTGCCACTACATATACTATGATAATATGAATCAATTTGTACGTAGTTCTTTAGAACGTTCCTCTTTATATGGATCTAGTTCGCACATACGAGTGGGACATTTTTTGTATCACATATGAGTTCACCAGTGGGGTGTGTCTTGTATTGGAATTTCATGTGTAGATTTTTTTCATGTATAGGATCATAGGGGGAAAATATTTTTTTCTATGTCTCTGAATTTCCTATGCATGTCTTTCCCATACACTAGAAAGTGTTATTTATAATGTTTTCTAAGGATGGACCCAAAGTTGGAAATTAGGCCTCAATTACCATGTATTTTTAATGTCATTCAAATAGTACATGGATTTTTTAGTTTAATTTAATGTGATTAGGACATTGATCATGTAATTTAATGTCATGAAATTAGGACATTGATCTTGCAGTTTAATGTCATGCAATTAGGACATTGATTGTGAGGTTTTAATGTCATGAGATTAGGAAATTTATCATGAAATATAATGTCATGATATAAGGAAATTGGTAGCGTAGTATAATGTCATTTGTAGGGACAGTTGGAGGAGTAGTTTTCCAGTGTGATGTGTATAACACAACCAATATAAACTTACGTGAATGAGAATTTATGAGGTTCCATGCCACACCTAACCCTCTTAAAGGATACTCTGGCCAGGAGGATAGAAATTTGAATGGATTTATAGTAGGTCTTGAAGACAGAATGTCTAGAAGTCGCTAGATTACCCATATAGATGTGAACCAAGACATACTCTATTCCTGAATGAAAACTCCCTATGTAGGTTTGGTCCATCAATATGGAGAGGGGAATTTTTAACAATTGTTGATGGTTAGGCCAGGGTGAAATATATTGACATAAATATGTATTATGTGTTGATAGGAATCATGACATACATAGAACCATAATATGACATAATGGATATCCAATTAAGAGGGTAATTTTCTCCCAAGTGAGATTATTATTCTTATGTGTATTTTAAATTCATATAATGAGGAGAATTATTATGTAGTTTAATGTCATGTGATGAGGAAAATATTTATATGTATTAGCATCATTTTTAAATGAAGAAGATGACACATACTTTATCGTCTTGTAGTTAGGAAGTTTAGTCATTCGAATCATGAATAAATGGAAGCTAATCAGGCCATGATGTTTTGACATAACCCAGGTGTGATAGGGGGAGAAAGTGTAAAACATAATTCAAGGGTTTCTCAGATCAAGATAAATGATATGGGGCATGGAATATATTGTGTGTATGGAGGTAGGAAAAGCCTATCCCGAGGATTAATTTTCCTTTGGTTGATATGCTATTTTTTGGGAAACTTATGTAGAGACACCATGGTATATTATGCATCATCAAACAATGGTGTCCTCCAGACACTATCGTTCTATTTTTGATGGATGGGGAAGTTTATGATGATCGGAAATTTACCAGAGCACAAAGTTTTATAAATGAAAAGTATGTATCCGAACATGAAAGAAGTATCTATTCCATTATTTTTCATGAATTATGAATTTCCCTACATCTATTTGTTTTGTACGTAGGGGGAATTTTGATTCCTTGATAGATCCTAGATGTGGGATACAATACTGAAACCTCCAATATAGATCTTTATTTTAATACATAAGATGGGGAAATTTTTCATTTTCATTACTCCATGGTTTGGACTAGCAATAAAGCCCTATGTTTCACTATGTATCTCATTGAAGAAAGAATTATTCTACACATATTTCATGATGCACCATACAATTTATCATCATTCTATTAGGACATAGGTTCCCCATTGTGAAGGGGAAATACCTAGTGTTCCATTTTATCTATTTCTACCAGGAACTTGGAAACCCTACTGTGGATTGATATGCCTCGTTAATGCATGGAATCCCATACCAGAACTCGTTATCCCACGTAATATATGACCATTGTGATAAACAAGGGGTCGAAAAGGTTTACTCCACCACATAAGGGTGACATAAATTAGATAGGGGTGCCCCTAGATTGTTTTTCAGTGGTTGGGCCAAGGGTACAGGATCTAGGCATCACTACATACATTTTTCAAATAAGGATCAATCCACATGTATTTATTTAGAATATCCATGTGTAGATATAACTTGTACACATATAGTGACTATTGTGATCCTTTTTTGTAGCTATAATTGAGTTTTGAGATCCAGGTGTAACTACATATCCTGCGAGGGTTGGAATCAAGGAACATGTTGTTCTATGAAGTTCCCTATGTAGGTCTGACCCCTATGAAAGGAATGATTATTTTTTTCTTGGGTGGATGGGTTTATGAAATTTCATCCATACACCACTATGAATCTTGTATGTACAAGAATCAATTCATGCATAGTTATTGAAAAAATTCTATTTAATGTCTTCTGTTGAGGCCATTGATCACTCAATATGAAATATTATTGATCTGTGAAGTTTTATGTCTTACAGGAAGGACATGATGGTGTGATTTAAAATCGTGTATCTTGGAAAATAGGTACCATATGTGGTAGGGATGACTCTATAAATCTATGAGAGACATGATCCCATCATGAAAATAGACCATGAGGCCCAAAGGCTAGAAATAAAAGCATCCCCTAGATGAGGGAAATGTTTCTCCTGGGCCTAACATGAGATGTCCAAGATTCACGAAATATATTATCGAAATGATAATCAATACCCATGTAGATATTAATGGGAATTATTTATGTAGTTATAACCCATACACATATGTGTGAATTTTTACCATGTTTCATTGATGGGACATGGACATGATGTATTGGAGTCTCAATATATCTCTTTTATGATGAGAGTCAAGCCATATGTAGTTCTTAATAAAAACTTTACACAGGTATAATTCTTGTGCAGAGATAAAAGGGAATTTTTAACCTTTATTTGGGGGTAGATGGACCAAGATATGGAATCTTGGAGTCTCTACATAACCGGTGTGGATAGGAATCAAGAAGTACATAGTTCTTTAACATGGAATAGTGGATGACCAATATGGGGGAGATTTCCTATCATGTTAGAACACTATGGTGTTGTATAGTTTAATGTCATTCAACAAGGACATTTATAAAATAGTTTAACATCATGTTATTAGGAAAATTTTTGTAAAATTTAGTGTCATGTGGAAAGGAAAAATGGGCCATGTATTTTTTCATCATGTGGTTGGGGAACAAGTTGCTATATAGTTTAGTGTCATGCAACTAAGAAATCCATCATACAATTTAACAACATGTGGTCAAGATGTAGGATGGTATTCCATTTAGTGTCATGTGACTTGGACATCCATCCTATAGTTTAACATAATGTGATCAGAATGTAGGTTTTTATTCAGTTTAGTGTCATGCAACTAGTACATCCATCCTATAGTTTAACATCTTGCGATCAGGTTGTAGGTTGTTATGAAATTTACTGTTATGCAACTAGGAAATCAATCCTGCAGTTTAGCATCATGGGATCAGGTTGTAGGTTTTTATATACTTTAGTGCCATGAAATTAGGACATCCATCCTACAGTTTAACATCATGCGATCATGATGTAGGTTGTTATTTAGTTTAGTGTCATGCGACTAAAAAATATATACAGTAGTTTAACGTCATGAAATCAGGACATTGGTAGTTATACAGATTATTATCATGAAACTAGGACATCCATATTTCATTTTAACATCATGGAATCAAGACATATGATGTTATTCATTCTAGTATCATGAAAAGGGAAATCAATCATATAGTTTAATGTCATGTGATCATAATGTAGGATGTTATGCAGTTTAGTGTCATGTAACTAGTAAATTCAACCTACAATATAACATGATGTGATTAGGATGTAGGTTGTTATGCTATTTTGTGTCATGAAACTAGGAAATCCATCCTACAGTTTAATGTCATGCGACCCAGATGTATGTTTTTATTAAGTTTAGTGTTATGAAACTAGGATATACATCCTGTAGTTTTATTTCAGAAAATCAGAATGTAGGTTGTTATGCAGTTTAGTGTCATGAAACTAGGATATACATTATGTAGATTAATTTCATGCAATCATGATGTAGGTTGTTATACAGTTTAGTGTCATGAAACTAAGACATCAATGTTGTAGTTTAACAGCATGTGATTAGGATGTTGGTTGTTATGTAGTTTAGTGTCATGCAACAAGAACATCCAACATGTAGTTTAATGTCATGCAATCAGGATGTAGGTTGTTATGGAGTTTAGTGTTATGCGTCTAGGAAAACCATCCTACAGTTTAATTTCATGAGATTAGGATGTCAGTTGTTATGCAGTTTAGTGTCATCCAACTAGGACATCCATCCTATAGTTTAATGTCATGCGATGAAGACATGATATCATTTTGGTTATAGGAAATATTTCCCCAGGAACCCTGTATTGGTGGGAGCTATGGTGAGTTTTCCATCCATTGAAATCAAGGATTAGGCTCCATAGTAGTAGAACTTATGTGTGGAAGAAGGTCCCTCCCATTTTTGATAAAACATATAATTCATATTTCTTAGTATCATCAGAGTTTTGATAATCAATATCATTTATCCTTCAAAGAACGATCAGAGATGGACCCTTTTGTCAAAGGCCGACATGATCTAGTTTTGGTGGACTATCAAATGGTTAAAGGTATGAAATCTTTTCTCATATAGTCACTCCAATTCATCCATTCAGTTTAGGTTTTTCTCAATTGTGGATATTTGATCATAGATATAAACATAGAGAGAGGTTAATTAAACACCGATGGGTAGGGCCACATTCATCACATATAATAATGAGTATGAGGTTTTCTTTGTGGTAGTGTGGGTCATGGCCCAATAGTCCGATAGAACATGGAGGAGATTGTACAACAATGATTTGTTATCCTTAGCTACAATCTTATAGATTATATCGGATAAGGTCTTGTTAAGGACTCTATCTATCTATTGGCCACTATATGATAACTGAATGAATGGTTTTTCTTGATTCCATACTCCAAATATAGTTTATCCAATTCAGTAGAATAGAAATTGGTTCCATTTTCCATTAGTATTCTATGAGGGACACCAAATCTTGTAATGATATTGGCTTTTAAGAAGCTAATAAATTTTCATGAACTAACCTCATTAAGGGGTACAACATCTATTCATTTGAAAAAAAAGATGGTTATTGTGGGAATATACTTGAATTTCTTGGTTGTAGTGAGAGGATATGGTCCCACGATATCCATTACCTATATAGAAAAGGTCCAAGATTACTTGGTTGTGTTAAGTAACTTTTGGGGTTGGTTGATCAAATTGGCCTAAACGTTGCTGGAAGGACACTTTTTGGTGAAGTTAGTGCAATCATGCATTAGAGGGGGCCAGTAGTATCCATGGTTTCAGATTTGGTGTGAAATCTTGAGTCTTAACTAGTGAGCTCCATAAGCTCAGGCATTCACTTCCTTCTGTATGGAAGTAGTATCTTCTCCATCAATGCACTTGAGAAGGACCCCATCAAGGACTCTTTTATGGGGTTCATTTTTATGGTTAGCATCATCATAAATAAAAAATTTATTTACTCACCTCTATATTTTCTCTCATTAATACCTATATAGGGGGAGATCTCCCCTTTTAATGTAGTTAAAAATGAGTGCCATCCAGTTGGTGGTAGGACAATATGGATTAGGTATAGTGCCTATCTCATCAATTTCTTCAGTGTCGGCCTGAACGAATTGTCATACCATCTAGCGGTGCATAAGGATGTTGATAGTTTAATCCCAATTTGGATTATCCAGAGCTATGGATCAATTCTCCAATGTATCATCCTAGGTATTTAATGATCAGGTTACATGTGTCAATATTAGTTCCGAAGGAAATTCCATCATTAGTCATCATACGTATTTTAATAAGGGGATTAGATTTTCATTTTTTATAGCATAATCATCTTTAACATGGTTGATGACTAGTTCATAATCACATTTTCTCTTCAAGTGTTTTACTTTTACTTTATATTCCATCTCTATCCCTATAATTAGATCCTAGTATTCTTATTCATTATTTTTTCACACATATGATAACCAGAAGGAGTAAGTTAGGTCTTCCTTTGATGGAGATATAGTCACGACTCTCTTCTCTACTTTGTTGAGCGGGGGGTCTTACATTGTTTTTACTGTCATAATTCTTGATTCACCTTAGAAATTTATCTCCTAGATATGTGGGCCCTCTTAAGTGTAGAATACATCCTTATTAGGAAAATTGGTATCTAATGAAATCATTTCTGTTGAGGGGTGCACTTCCAGAAAATCTGCTACCACCTAGCCTTTGATGGATTTCTAAGGCACAGACTGGACGTTAAACTATGGTGGAAGGACCTCCCACCATGATAGACATCCATTCAATATTGTATGGCTGAGAATATACTTGAGTGGGTTGTTTTGTGGGACCAAATGGACCTCGTGGTGTTGTAAATATCACCTTAACTTCTAGAAAAAAATATTAGTTCCATAAATCTCTTATGAGTACTTGAATATCGAGTCTCAACATCAATCATGGTTTGGCTGAGATAGTTAGGGCTTTTTTCACTGCTGATGTTGTTTTTTTTAATAGGGAAGGATCATAGTGATCATTCTTGGGTAGTCACATACAATCTAAGTGGCCATCCTTCCACAGATGATATTAGCACAGGTGGGCTTAAGAGATTCTTCAATAGACTGTCAAATGCTTCATAACAATCATTTTTCGGTTAATATGAAACCCATTTTTTCATTAACCTGGTAAAGGGAAACCAGTTCCCTACAAGGTTTTCTATAATGATTAAAATGTAGGCTGCATGTCCTTGAAGTCATCTCAAGTCAGTTAGGATAAAAATAGGTGACATTCCAAGGTTGTCATTCGTCTTTTTAGGGTAAAATTTTATTCCACAATGATATATTATGAATCTAAGAAACATCCATGTGGTAAAGATAAAAGCACATTTTAAGGGGATCATTTTTAGACTATGTTATTTCATTTTGTTGAAGATAGTTTCAGGATCTAACAAGTGGTCCAAACATTGTCGAGAAATAACTGAAATGTCATCAACATAGAACTCTTTGAACATTCCTAGGAAAGGCTTGATGATATGATACATGGCACATTGATATGTAGTTCCATCATTCTTCAAACCTAAGGGAATCACTCGATAAAAAAAGAGTCCTTGGGGTCCCTAAAGGCAGTGGATTCTTCATCTTATCAGACCATTAATATTTGGTTTAATCCTGAGTATATTTCCATGAAGGAGAGAGACTGATATTCATCTATTTCCTCTATTAACAATTCCATGATGGAGATTGGGAAGTATTCCTTCGGGCCGTGCAAGTTGAGATCCCTAAATTTATGCATACTCTAATATACCCTTATTCTTATTGAAGGATATGATATTTTCTAGACATATAGGATATTGGACCTCCTGAATAAATTTTTCTCTGATGATCTTGATGACTTCAGCATTTATTTTTGTAGCATTTACCAGGTGCATCCTCCTAGCGTCTTGTTTGTAGCCTCGGTGGTCCTCTGGCAGGGCTGGGTGTTGAGTAACCACATTGGGATTGAGGCCTCGAACTTTTGTGTAGTTATAGGTGAATAAATCTCGATACTACCGTAAAATGGAGGTGTATACCTATTTATTTTTTAAAGACATGGCTACATTAATCAAGCAGGGTTGGGGATCTTGTTTCATACCCATATTTATTTCCCTAATTTCATCAATGGTGGTAGATACACCCCCATAAAATGCCAGAAGGGAATCCCTAAAGTCATCTTCATTATCTTCTTCTTCATCTTCTTCCTCCTACTCCAATAGAGAAAAAATTCATGATATGATCTCTTCGGAATTGAAAGAGGAGTCGAGATTTTGGTATTGGGTAGATGATGTGGCTTTTTTTGACCCGACTGATAGTGGGAGGGGGGGTCTGTAGAAGATGGAGTCAGGGATGGAGGAATGTCCTCTTCCTATTCTATCTGAGTGAGTGAGGTAGGGGTTTCCTGGAGATTTTAGGATGGATTTAGTCCATTTACAATTGATAATTCACCATTATCATGATGGTTAATGAATTTTTTAAAACTTTTCGACTCCAATACCATGACTAAAATATTTTGGACTGCAGAATATGAGTCTAGAAATTTAATAATATAACCAACAACATAAATTAGCAGTACGTTTTCTTCACTGAACTATGTAAAAGGGTCAACTGGGACCATATCCTAAACATTTGGGGTGGTAAAACAATCATTACCATTTACCAATGGTTGCTTCCCTTTTTTACTCATAGAATCTTACATCTATATAGTGTTACTCAAAGGATTCAAATAGGGACTTATTAGTGAGTAAATCTATACAGTGTCCATTAATGAAAAATTTGATGCACTGATTATACGATGAGGGATTCACTATGTGATGATGTAACCAGGGCCTTCATAGAAGGATGTTAAAGGTCCTGTTTTTCCGAACCACTAGAAACTATGAGTCAACTACGAGGCATCCAACCAATTTTTAGATCTTGATTTGAACTTAACGGCTTCTACACACTTTTGAAATAGCCTAGTAGGGTTGTGGTAGTGGGTGTTTGGTTATCCTTGTTGCAGCCTAGTCGACGAAGCATTCGTACTAGTATGAGATTAACCACAGGGCCGTTATCAATGAAGATATTAAGATATAGACACCATTTTTTTACGGGACACATGTAAGGGTCTGATGTGTCCCTTAATAATGTTTTTTTTCATCTTGATCCATGAAGAAGATAACCACATGGAATTATATATAATTAGTCTCAATATAATAGACTTCATTGGCAACCAAATTAGCTTCAAAATCTAAGGGTCTTAGAAAAGATTCCATAAGAACTTCTTTAAGGTCTTTTGACAATCTCAAGTAATCCATGATTGATATCATGACTCGTTCTGAGTCTAACTAATTCAAGATTTCATATTTTTAATCTAAAGTCCAGTTCTTAACAGTGTGGGGATTCATTTTCATAGGAACTTTAGGGTCCTAAGTATTAGATGAAGATGGAATAGCCCCCCAAGATAGGAGATGAAAGTGCTTCAGTCCTTTTTGGGTTGGGTCAAGATGGTCTACCTGTACGTTATGGGTTATTAGACATAGGTTCCTCTTCTAATGGGTATTGTATAATGATCAAGCCAAAGTGTCTTCTGGCAAGGTTAGGGGAATTTTTATATTCCTTTTGGGTCCACTGAAGGGATATTTTATGAGTTTTCTTGATATTGACGATTTGAGTAGGGTTACAACTAGGTGGTTGGCTCCTACTGAAACTACATCTTCCCTGATATCCTCATCTCCTGTGACCTATTCCTCTAGTTACCCAATAATTTATGAGGAACTCAAGCACATATCCATACTCATATTCAATTAAGTGCTCCATTAAGTGAATAAAATAAATAGAGTTGGAGATCAACCCCTCATTTGATGACGACTCTGCCTAATTGGGTACTTCTTGTGGTTCCATTGGGTGGGGTGGTTCTCATTAGATTAGATATGCTGGCATAAAATATAATAGGGTCAAATATTAACTTTTCCTTGACAAGAGTTCTTCTTTTTTTACTTTTTCTCTTTATTTTAGGTCAAACTACTTCTTGGATGGTCGACTCTTAGAGGATTTTGGGGCTGAAAAAGTTGGTTGCGTTGTAGTAAGAGCTTCTGGGGGAATAGTTGGTTATTTAAACTATGATAATATAATTCCTTAATCTTAGTTGACTATTTTCCAATTCATCCAACTATTAAAATATTGTTCTCTTCTAAGAAATTTTTTCTTCTTCTCTATTTTATCAAAGTAATTTTGGAATGATATGCCACTTCTGCTGTCAGTGGACCCATTTTTACATGTCCAGAATCTACCATCTTCTATAGAAGCTCTTGGAATACAAAACAATCCCAAATTATTTTACTTAGTATCTGGTAAAAGAAAAAATTATCTATTCAGTTTTCAATACTGATCTCATTGTCCCTTTTTGTCTCTAGTAGACGGAGTAAATTGTAGTTCATAGTACCTATAAAATAGCCATGGACTTTATCATCTCAGAATGAGTAAACTATATTCCTTCATTTCGAAAATTTATTTATCCAAGGTCCCCTCCAATAATCTTTTTAGGGACATAGTTGTTGTTGATTCTTAGGGTGTTTTTTATGATACATTGCACGCATCGAAGTTGGAGCAGGTGTAGGGGATGTATTAAGCGTGACTGAGGACACTTCATCTTTTCATGGTCTTTTTCCAGGGACTGGTGGAGCTACCCGGGACTTGATGATATTCTATTGTAGGGAGTATTATATTAATTTGTAAATTTTTGTGAAATCCCAAATCCAACATGTATATTTCACTGGGATGAGTGTGCTCATACCTTGCACAGAGGTTATCAATTCATATATAAAGCATCTCGTCCTTGCGGAGTGGACAGTTTAAAAAATATTTTAGCCCTTTCTATTTGGGAATAAATTACAAGACACTATAATTCTACCGCTATATGTAGTTCTTGGGGTCATTAATTATTGTCTTCAGAATCACTAAACAAAACTGGAAAAGGAACTGTAGAAGAATATCCTCATATCTAGTTATCGACTGAGCTAGCACACTCGTATACTATATAAAGGCTTACCATTGCAGTGTTTTTATGAAGCATATGAGTTTCAATGAATCTTGTTTCTATGGATTTCCCATAATGTGATCAAAATAATATTCATAGTGCATTAGATGCTGTTTTTGGTCACCTGAGTTATTGAATATTAGGAACATGTGACTTCCAAAATTCAGTTGAGGTGGATTGTTACTCACCCTATCAGGGTATGGTTTCCATTTTGGATTTATGATTTCATTCCACTCCTCTATGGATTCCAATTGAGCTTCCAATGACTCAATAGTATTGATTAACCCTTATTTTATGACATATTGAACTTGATCATGGATAGGCGTAGCAGGGTAAGGAAGATATCCAACAACGGGCATTTTGGAGTATTTTCCAACACCCAATCCAGTTTATTGCTTAATAGGGGAAATATTGGTATCCATCCATGAGAGAGTCTAGGTAGGTTGATGGAGTAGTCTCAATATTTGGTGAATTCCATGGCCTTTCTACATTTGTCAAGAAAAATTCATGTGGTTGAGGTACACCTCAGAGAAATTTGGCATTGATTCGTGTCAACTCTTTCATTTCATCCTCATTCCGATAAAATATTTCCTCAAGTATAGGTGGATAATTTTCATTGATGGGAAGAGTATGTTCATGTTTCACCTTACATTTATTCTTCCCTTTGAAGGGTTTTATTCAGTTCTCTTGTTGTCATTTCCTAACTCGGATTTAATGGCCTTATGGTAGAAGTTTTTGTTAAAAATGCCCCCATCCATATGGGATGGGGAAGATCTCATACTATGACAGTTTCTACTGCTATTGTCGCATTATTAATATCATTCATTTCTATTCTAGTGTGATCTAGATATGGTGTCAAATCTGCACATGAATGAGTTGGTTTCGAGTCCATTAGAAATTCTTGGTGATTGGATTCTCTTATGTAGGAAGCCAACTGAATGTTCTTGGTCACATGGTTCATGAGTATTTCAATGGCATGCTCCCATTATTTTTTTCGTTCTTAAACCTAGATTTTTTAGAATTGTGGGAGAATGTTTTGTTAAAATTTTCCTTAGCCTTGCTGGAATGGACTGATCTATAATGTGGAAATTTCCACTCCTATTGCATTTTTCTTGATCTATTTCATTTTTGATCAAGTGTGAGCTAAATATGGAGCCAGGTATGCACGTCAATTATTTGTATATATGGTAACTAGAAATTATTGGTGATTGGATTTTATAAAGATGGAAGCCTACTAAATATTCTTAGTCACCTGTTTCAGGAGTCCTTCATTGGATTTCTCTTGTCATGCTTAAATATTTTCACACATACTCAGGGACGATCCTTGTTGGTCACACTGCCTTTCTTGAGATGGAATTTCATTTGATTGCCTCATTATAATAATGAAATTACAAGACATCATTTCAAATGGGTCATGATGGATGGGAATTGGGGTGAAATAAAAATCTTCATGCTCTCCCCACCCCCATATATAAACACAAGGCAGAAAATTTCTTATAATACATCACAAATTATGTCGTGTGTGGAGGCAGGTTAGTTCAAGTTCTTTATTCTTCATCTCTTATTGTCGTTATCATTCATATGGATAGGCTTTTATATCGATATGATGATGAATCTCTCCCATTTTTGGGAATGGTATGTGTACCTGCTATAGTGTAATATATAATTTTTTAAAACTACTGTAGAGTTTTCCAGATATTGAGGTGAATTTTATGAATGCATTCTTCTAAAAACTATATTGGGATATTGAATTGAGTAGTGGTTGTGGGCCAAATCATAACTGGTACTTCAACCTTTGCTATTTTTCTTCTCATGATAAATATACCTTTTTATTCTTCCACTAAGGACTCCTATACTTTATCTTCCCAACGTGGAAACTCCTTGATGATTTTGTCCAAAGTATTGGGGCTAGTAGGGGTCTTGTTTCTATGTGAGCAGTCTGGTGGAGGCTCAAAAAATGAGCGTATCCCCGAGCCATCCCCTGGTTGAGAAAGTATGGCGCTTTATATTAATATAGTGTTTGCTATTCTTGATGCACTCCCTTCAAGTGATTTAGTTTATGGGGGCTTTCTTGCTTTTGATTTGGAAAGGGGAGGACCTTCCTACCAATATAGAATGTCACTACAGGAAGGAAAATTATAGTTGATGTTATCATGGAGAGGACTACAATCATAGTTTTATGTATGGATATATAGAGAATATCTGTAGTGTATACAATGGGGAGGAAAATCACGTTAGACGATAGAAGGGGGAGGACCTTCTTGTCGTTCCGAGACATCACTATGGGGAGTACCTTCACAGTTGATGCTATCAAGGAGAGGACTACCATCATAGTTAGATTTCATAATATGTGGAGAAAATATCTACAACATATACACAAGGGAGTATGATAGTAAGGTGAGGAACTTCTTGCTATTATGAGATGTCACTGTACGGAGAACCTTCACATATGATGATATGATGATGAGGATTACCATCATAGTTTGATGAATGACTGTGGGTAGAATATCTATATCATATACCCAGGGAAGGACCATCAAGGTGGATGTTAACAAGGGAAGGATCTTCTTGTATCTTTGATACGTTACTATAGGGAGAACCTTCACAGTTGATGATATCTTTGCGAGGGATACCATCACATTTTGATATCCTACTACATGAAGAATATATATAGCATACACCTTACGGAGGACCATCAAGTTGAATGATGGAAGGGTGAGGACCTTCTGGCGGTTTTGAGATTTCACTATTGGGAGGACCTTCATAATTGATGCAATCATAGTGAGGACTACCAACATAGTTTGATGACCGACAATAGGGGTATATCTACAGTGTATACCCTGGAGAGGACCATCAGAGTGTATGATTGCAAGGGAAGGACCTTCTTGTTCTTCAACATTTTGGCCATGAGGAGGGATACACTGAATCTATTTAAGAGATATGATATCATGATCAATATTTTATTTCCCATAAAGTAGGCCATCATGGCGTGTTCTCTGGGGTGGAAATTCAGAGATACTAGTAAAAATATTACGAGGAGGACCTTCATAACTGCTACTTACACTTCCATAATTTAGTAATGGATTCATAGGATCTTAAACCACTAAAGATAGGTGTTTTATGGAATCAATAACACAACCTAATAACAGAACAAGGTTAGAAATATTTTATTCATTTCCCAGATTCCATTAATGTGATTTATTTTTGGGATATCTCTTGTTTGAAATTGGGATCGTTTTCTATGGGTGAAGACCTTCATATATAGGTTCCTATTCGAGTATCTCACATAGTGCTACCGAGATACATCAGTGAGCATCCTGAATTATGATAGGGATATATTCCTTACCTAGATTGGCCACTTTGGTGTACCGATGTCCCCCAGTTTGAAAAAGTATTTGTACCTGATCCAATTGTCCACTTATCATGGAATATTGCTGATGAACATTCTAGATGGGATCAGGGATGCATGCGTGTTCTAGAGTGACTACCCTATTGTGTGGATGAACCAACCCACTTGGAGAGGCAGGGTTGTGGGATCGAATCCTTGATAATTTTGTAGATGAGGTTACATATTGACAATTATATTATATATGATTAGGAATTGATGTTTGATCCCCCATCATCACAAAAATGGGTTGAGATATATCTTTGGTTTGAATGGGAATGTATTTCGATTTCTACATCAAAATATGAATAAGTGACTACTTTGGTCCTCCATGTTCTATCAGTGGGTACTGATAGTACTCCCATACAGGGTCAGAAGAATAAGTCTTCCCCCATTTTATAGTTGGGATACACATGCTATTTTCTCTGGTAACCACTATATTTAACCGGTGTGATTCATATTTTTTAGGATGAATTTGTGTCTTCTCACTTTACTCTATATTTTTCTAACGATCTTGATATAAATTTGTATGAATTTGATCCTATGTGTATTTATTATCCACCATATTTGACTTGTGGGATTCATATTTGAGTGTAGAAATTTTCGTCTTCTTATTTCCTCCCTATTTATATGATGTATGTGATATGTTGAAGCATGAATTTGTAGCTACTTATAGCTAGTTTTTCTACTGATTGGTTGATGGGATTCATGTTAATTTCCCAGGATTTTCATCTACCTGTAATTTTCAATCTGATTTTCATGGTGGGTCTGGTAAGAATTTGTGGGTATTTGTGTCTCCTCGTAATGTTCCATCGTATTTTCATCATGGGATTTATAAGACTGAAATGGAATATACATCAGACCATATATTTCAATTTTATTTCTAGGGTGGGGTTCTTCAGAAAGAAGGAGGGAAACAACCTAATTATGGTGTTTTGGTCATCTCCCTTAGTGGGCCGCTCAAGGGACCCGAGTCCATTCGACTTTATATGGATCCCTCAGGGCGATATCTTCATCCAAGTGAGGATACCAAACCGTATGGTGCATGTGGTGATGATTTATAGAAGGGAAATTTGGGTGGGACCACCATGCTAAAGGGATGAAATTGTTGGTTAGGACTTCATGAGCCTCCCTATGGTAAGGGAGGCCCTCATTGTCGCGTTCTAGGGATAGTCTCTTCAAACGGTTGGAGGCAGCTAGTGTATCCACCTTTATCTTATCCACATACCATCACTAGATGGATTTTTGATGAAGATTCGTGGATTTGAGGGCCTTCCTTGTATCCTCCAATGTTGTAAGACTTAAATTTTAGTGGTACTTTCTGGTTGGTGCATTTGAAACCAAGTATTGGAGACACTGGGTGGGTGATAGAGTCCTCTAATTCATTGGAGATCTAACTGCCTATTCAATTGATGATATGTGTGTATGAGAAAACATCTAGGATCACATTTTATTGGCGACAACTCTGAAGATTACCTACAATATTTGAGATATATATAGATATCAAAACTTCATCAAAGTATCATCTCATTATCACATTCATAATTCATGGTCATTCCTAGACCATCTTCCATTTTTAACATGAAAGGGGCCTAATGCTAGGTAACACCTTTACCTTGGTTAAGGATTCATTTTGGGTTCACCATTTTTGTTTCACCCGAAGACATGAAAAAATGTCCGGATGGATAATACCCCAATCATTTTTTCACTAGACTTAATCGAAATCAGGTTCCCTATTTTGTTTCACCTGAAGACATGTTTGTGTCTTGGATTACAGGGGTTGAATGGTTTGTAATCACTAACATCATGCACATGGCCTTTCAATGGTCTCAAATGGTTTTTTTGTGGATATAGAAATGTCCAATGACTCCTAAATCAATGATTCATGGCACTACATTCCAATGGTCGGTGATCGTTGGGTAACTTATAGAATGACACTTAAGAACTCACATTGGTCAAGTGGTTGGGAAGTCAGTCTCATCACACCCTTTGGGGGGGACGATTTCATATTCTGGTACTCTCTTAAAGAATTAATATATGTTCCAAAATCCTTGATTCATTCTCATGTATATGTCTATGGATTACACCTAGGTTACGATCGATGATATATACGCATGGGTTCAAAGTCATTTTTATGTATATAAGGTTCTCATTCAATGGGGATGTCTGTATATATTCAAGGTTATCCATCAATGTTACGCTTTTATGGTCAGGTCAGGTGTTCCTTAGTCATATATTTGGATGATACTAGTTTTAATCCCCGTGAAGGGGAACACTGGAGTTTATTGCCATCCAGGGGGGAAAGAAGTTTTATTAATGTCGGGATCGAACCCATATGGTGTGATTATTTTTTCTCCTCATGAGAGGAATCAGAACCCATGTAGTTTGTTGTTTCTTAACTAAACACATCACCTTTTATGGTCATGTGACATGGACCCAACCATGCAGTTTAAAATTATATGGTAAGGATGTCTAGAATGAAGGTACCAAGTTAATGTTTGATGTGAGACTTATGTCGAGGAAACCAGAGGGTCCCAGGAGAGATGTGGTCTCCCAGGTGGGTCCATGATGTTACTGGGGAAATATCCCAATAATGATGATGACGGAAGATTACTATGAATAATTTTCCCCCCAAGTTGGATGTAACCCTACTGTGAATATGTCCCAAGGACATTAGGGTGATTTGTGTGTCGGTTTTGGACCTCAAAAATGATTCCTTTGTATCCCAGTTAGTGTGGAATCAAATACCATGTAATTAGGATGTACTGGAACATACATCTTATAAGAGACCCAAAAAGGAGGATGATTGGGGATTACACATGGAAGCTGCCCATATAGTGAGGCTTTATCGGAAACGTGGACCTTTGAATGCTGAAGTATGATTTCTAGGCAAATTCTCTATAGGAGGCCCATTTGGAATTTTAAATTGGGGATTAAATATTCGGGGAAGGCCTAGTTTGTTTGGGACTCTACATATGTCATGATATCCACTAGCCTCTAAGCCCAATGGAGTCATTCTTAGTGTGAGAAATCATATGAAGTAGTAACTATGATAATCACAAGATCCCATCCTCTCAGATGATGGATGGTGCTGGAGAAGATATGGAGAGAGAAAGAGAGAGAGAGGGATTTTAGTGTGCCCATTTACTATTTGGTTTTCAAATCCAGGATATTTATGTTTAGTGATCTATCTAGATATGCTCCATGTGAGGGGAAGATGAGAAAGAGTACTTCATACCATGAAAAAGTTAAGGGGGTTACCTTAGGAGGAGTGCCTTGAAAATGGTTCTAGGAGAGTAGGGATTATTCAATTTTGTTTATCATTAAACGGAAACGATAGTGTTTCCTATAAAACCAAAAAAACATGGAGGTTAATGTGAGTATCCCAAGGTTAGAATATATGTTACCATGGAAATGTAAACTTAGGGACATTCCGGGGGTCCGTCTTACCAAGGAGATTACCCACGTGACTCCACTTACCATGATTATGTAAACTAAAAAGGGAACGTTCATGTGCTCGATGATTGGTTCATGTATTCCTAGTGTCCTTGTAAGAGACCATGGACTTGTTCTAGTAGACTTTTTCATAGAGGTTATGGTATTGGGTCCACCTATGTGATGAAAGAGAATAATAGAAGCTACAGGAAAAAAATGCCATGGATGCCCCATTTCACATATCAAGTTCTTATGCGAGAGGGGTTTTTCTCTACATAGAATATTGCTATGTAGTTTAGGGGATAATCTGTGTACCATTTCGATATATGGAACTGGGTTAATTCTACGTGGTTTTCTACTTCACGGTACTATTTTCTACCCACATAGTGTTTTTCTACACGAGGTAGGGTTCTATTTTTATACTATTTTTTCTCTGTTGGATACTTGCTTCCAAATTGTCCATTATTTTTCATCCAATGTTGATTATTTCTGCAAAGGGTTCCGGATTATCAGACCACCGAATGAATAATTATTTATTCCATAATGCTTTGAGGAATATTTTACCTACTTGGAATCAACTAAGGGGCTCCGGTTTTCATAGTGCGTTCCTTCAGCTCAGTCTCCTATGCTCTGTTCTTCAACCCTTTTGGTTCTTCTTAGGGTCTTATTTTTAGAGGAGTGAAGGGACCATATACTGGAATCACTGTTTGTTTTTAGTGGTCCATGGAGCATCTTTTGTTTGAACCCACGATGGAAATTTTTAGCAAGGATCCCTTCGTGGACACAAAAATCTCACCTAGCCCCACAAATGACTTTGTTTAATTTGCGGGAACTGACAATGCCTCTTTCCCCCAAAAATGATTTCATTCATGGGGATGGGTTTTCTGCAAAGTGGAAATCTCTGCCTCTTCATAAAAATGAATTTTTTCCATTTTTTGGTGCTTCATGGAGTGGGGCAATGCCATGCGTAGTGGTGGTCCACAAGGGGATTTATGGATTCACGATCACCCTTCCTTTGAATATTTTCTTCAATCTTATTTTGGATTCACTTTTATACATTTATAAAAAAATGGACTCACCATTATCTTATTTTCTGACTTTTATGGACCCATCACACACATATCATACAGTAAATTCTAGAAATTTTTCAATCATTCTTCAACCTCTTTACTTCTTGAATTATTACTTTTGACCTATTTTCTTTTACTATGGAAACTAGTATTTATCTAAGGTGAATTAATTTTTATACTAAAAAATAAAGAGTTAATTAATAGATAGCTTAGAAATACTGATTCTGAATTTGAAATCTATTTTTTATATTTCAATTTCTGTAAGTGTTTAATATTAATTTTAATATAAAAAATGTAAAATATTTCAAAATAAATATGGAGAGAAATATTTCATGAGTTCTAAAATATCAATGATAGGTTTTTTAACTATATGCAACATTTTAGAATGTATAATTTAAAATAAATAAATAAATAAATATATTTAATTAAAATGGTTCCATAAAAATATAATTTATATTTATATAATTATAATTATATAAAATTCACATTATTTGTAAAAACAAAATTTTGTACTATTCAACTAAAAATAATTTTTTTAAAACATCCCAAAAGATAAACTCAACCTATTATAATTTTGATGAATTAAAAAATTACGTTTATTTTTATAAAATAAAATTATGACATTTAGAAATAAATTTTTTAAATATAATTATGAATAAAGGAACATTATAGTGTTCATTTCAAGATAGTTTAAGATATTATGTTAACCTGTAACATTAGGGTCTCAATTATTAAAATTATTATGTATTTTCAATATCATGTGTGAGTTATCTTGATTGTTTTGAAATAGTTTCACAATAATGGTGTTGTTATTTTCTATCCTCCCAAATTCAAAAATTCCTAAATAATTTATGGTAATTTAATAGATAATTTTTATTGATGTATAAATCTCTTATCAAATTCCATATGTTTTTAGTTATGTTGAATGAAAAATGAATTAGTTTTGGATTATTTCAATAATTTCAGCAATCAAAGATGATATTTTAATAACAAGTAAAATACATAATATAACCATTATAGAACTAGAAAACAATCATTATGTTTTTATTAAATTATAATATTATTATTATTTATGTTCCTATATTAATACATCAAATAGTTTTGTAGAATTATTTAGGTAGGTGGTAGACCGATCCAAAATGAACATACCATAATTCGATGGGTGAGTATGGTTATGATATTGTTTATTTTGAAAAAATATAATTTTAATAGAATCATAATCATTTTTATATATTTATTTATGTATTTAAATCATTTTTCATTTCATTTTGATAAATATTGAATATCAAAATAAATAATTAAAAACATTACTTAATGGAGTCGATATTTCTCACAACACACAATTAAGACTTTCATTCAATATATAATTTGAATAAATAATGGTGGATTATAATTTTTCTATTAATATTATTAATTATATCATATAGGTCTCATTTATTTTTTAATTACATTACTATAACTAGTGAATATAGGTGGTGGTGAAAAACAGTAGTTGATGCTTCGTGGAGGGAGTAGTGTGCACAATGCACAATCTACATAATTTTATTTTTATATGTTGGTGTAAAAGAATAAATAAGGGTTTTTACATTAATATAATTAAAATTCTGTATACTAATGATACTGAGGTCATTATATTACTGTGGTTATGGTAGGTTTGAAATTGATATATTAAGATGAAATGTTAAGGAGTAAGTAATACTTACGTCGAGACCATGAACAACATCTTGATAAACTGCTTAGAATTAAAATACATAGGATAAATTGTATTGAGAATGGGATTTGATACAATCAATTTACTTCTAGGACAAGATAATCAAGATTTTTTTCATGGGTATTTTAAACGGAAAGTTAATCATTGAAAGGGTGGAAGTGATCCCCTTTTATATGTGAAGATAAGTTCACTCTTGTGAATACCCATTACATTTGAATGATATCATTACACTATTTAATGATAAGAGAATCCAAAAGTTGAAAATAATGGAGATTGGGGTGATCTTTGGTCAAGAAATCCACAACCATGTATTTACACACATGTTTTAAACTTTATTGAAGTTATTTAATATTATATTATTACTTTTACAATTTTTTTGGGGTAACTAGTTTTTACCCAAATAACATATGTTTTAATTAACAAATAAAAATACCCATATTACCAAATTTTTGTTCAATGGACCTAAATGTATTCTTTATTTAAATTTCTAAATAATATAATTTTATCTTTTAGATTAAAACATTTTATATATTGAAAAATGTTTTGTAGAAAAATGTCTTTTTCCCCATTAATTGTTCATAATATTTTTTAGTATCGATTAATATTTCTATGAGTTATAAAAAAATTTAATATATATTTATATATTATATTAAATTAATTTTTTTTGGATATTAATTTATTATAATTGATAAAAATTACACAATATTAATAAAAATTCATTGAAAACTATTGTTTTATTAATATCATGGTGATTAACTTTAATATTAATAATCATAGTTTTATGCCCAAAAACGAAATAGACATTATTAAATAATATGAAAATTTTTATATAAAATATTAAATCCATTTTTTTGATTTAATTTATAAAAGTTATAAATAAAAAATTTTAATATAAGCGAATAAAAATAGTTTTTAATGTAAAAAATTTACTTATATTTCCAAAACCATAATAATGGGTTTTATAAATTCAATAAAGTGTTTTTAAATATTTAATTTTGATTTATAAATATATTTTATTATTAAAATTATGTTTTAGAATCATTCAACTCAGGAATACGATGGTACTAGAAAAATCATCATACTTTTCAGTATTTACTTAAAAAACAATTATTTTAGAAAGATATCCAAAATATATCCTAATATAATATCAACATGATTAATATCAAAATGAAGTTAATTATTCAAAATTATAATTTTAAAAAAATATGAATTTATGTCTGAAAAAATATACAATATATGATGGAAAACCGATTTTGTTAGAAAAATGAACTTTAAAAACATTAATTGTTCTTAATCATATTGTGTATGCATTTATAATTGATTATTATAATTTTATATTCCTTAGGTTTTATCCTTTTTATAATTTTATTATCTAACAAACAAAAAAACCTTTTAGTTTAGTGTTTTTCGTATTAAAATAATATTTTATAATGGAAAATACATAGTGTAATTTTGGATTGTTACATTCTCCCTCTTAACTAAATTAAATCCCCAAAATTATAATTATTATTAACTAATAAAATATTTAATGTTTTCCATAACATTTACATGACTTTGTTTTTAATTTTTAATGAGGTTTCATACTTACTATCATGTGTTCGACTAGTGAACTCACATTTTTTATCATAATAGGAATAGAACTAATGTTGAGTTTTTCTTAAGAATTTGTGTTAAATACCCTGATATAATTAGAGAAAAAATGTAATAGGGAGTTTGTAGTAATCCATATATTAATGGGTGATCATGGGTAAATTTTTATATTTGATTTTCCAATCATGGAAATTATCGGGGACTCCATGCCAAGAGAGCTAATAAATGCCTAATATCACATCAAATTTGACTAATAGATGGATATTAGGATTTTATAAGAAAAAAATTCATTTAAAAATAAATCTAGGATGAGTTATATACTCGGGGAACTATAATAATATCACTAAAAGTTTTCATTATAGTACATCCAAAATTCTTTTTAGATTTATTGTTTTAGATAATTAGGAAAAATCAATAACAAAAAAAACTCATGTATTTTTAAACAAATTTGTATTATTCACACAATATATGAAACTGATTACTCCATATAAAGTATTCAATATCTTCCCATAACTCTCTATATATGATAATCTACTATAAATTTTATAATTTTCTTATCTTAATAACCTAAGGAAATATGTAACACCCCAATCTTCAATGGCACACTTCCCTTTGAATAATACAATAGTTTAGGTTGTATGTAACTTCATGTTCTAACACACCAAGACCAATCTAATTAGCCATTATGAATAGTAGTACGCACTTTTTGAAATTTTATCAATTTTATTTTTTAAAAGTGTCTTAATTTTCAGATTCAGAATATAAAAATTAGCTTATGGTGACTTTTTGGTACCATTCAAGAATAAATTTCAATTTACGATGAATAGTGAAAAACACTGCATTATTGTTTGAAACTGACTTTTTATTTAATTCATTAGTTATTTTATTGAAATTTATTTTAGGTAAAAAATAGATACATAACACCTATATATGTTCAATGTAATTCATTGGAGTCATTTTATAATAATATTAGATATATAAAATTTTATTGAACTTTTTACCGTCTCTTACCCACCTTCTAGGCGCATTTGCAAATTAACATAAAATGCAATTCTACCTCTTATATTAATTGAAATTAAAAAATCTGAGATACATAGTTGACATCATTAAGTAAAATGTGGTTCAATAAGATGAAAATAATTTTTTGTAAACAATAACTTTTTAATTTTATTTACCATGGTTAAAAGTAAATTGCACAATTAAAGATAAAAATGATATTATAATCATTCTAACACATTTCCTAATTCTATTGGATAAGTTTATTTCGACCAAAATAAACCTTAGGAATAAAATATGATCCTTTTGGAGTTATTGGATAAGATTTGAACATTTATTATTATTTTATTTAAGGAAGTGTTTAAAGTGTTAAATTCAAGCTTTAAAAACTGAACAATTTTTAATATAGGGATATATATAAGATAAATTCTACTATAAATATAAAATTATAAATATAAAATTATTTCCTAAATAAATATATTTTACTAATAATTTTTTAACATTAAATAATTAAATTTATTTATGATAGAACGATGATACAATAATTACCTTATTACTGAATGATTAAAATAATTGATATTATAAATATAAAAATAAATGTAAATTGAAAATGATGATTAATTAAACTAATTTTATTGGTTAATATGACATGTATGGGTAGATTAAATAAATTTCTTTGAACTGATAAAGTTGTTATGACTTCCACAAAAACAAAATACCAAATATTTTCAAAATTAATATAAATGAGTTCTTAAAACAAATACTATATTATTAATTGATATATTATTCCTAAAAAACTAAGGTTAGTCCAAAAGACTTAGATACAGGTATATATATAAATAATGAACCCATTGGGGTTGTATTTTGTTTTATAGTATGTTTATTAACCATTTATTATGATAATACAAGAATATATGGTAAAAGTTAAACTATTTTACTAAGAGTTAAATCTAAAAGATAAGGTTAATATGGGGACCTAAACCTATCTAAAATCTATTGGTTGGGATTTTTTCGACCCATCCACACCTTATCCCCAAAATAAATCCCTTTTTATCCATTATAAACGAATATGATTTTGTAATGAAATAATATTTCAAGATTTTCCTAAAGTGACCCTCACCTCTCTTATAAAAGGGTACTTCACCTTCTCTTAATATCACATCTACAAAGACATTTGTATCAGAAAAAAACCTACTCAAATATCATCCCAACTACCCTAAATTCTACTTAGAGGCCTTACTTTGATCATAAATCCTACATGAGTATCCCTTTTGATCAACTCAAAAGGAAGCACCTGAAGAAGAGTTAATAATTTCACCACCTCTTTCAAAGTTCTTTTTTTCATCCACTTCATCTTTCTTTGTTGTTTCCATACCAAAATAATAAATTGATTACCTTATACATTTTATGATTTTATTATAAATATGGTACAACTATATTCATTTTTCTATCCATCCAATGCATGAAAACTCACCAAACGTTCTTACGTACGACTTACCGACTCCACATTGTAGTTTAGTTTGTTATTCAACAATTAATTTTCTAGATGGGTATAATAATGAGTATAAATAATGTAAATAATAAATATAACAAGTTAAATATTCTTTATATATGATATATCATCCAATTACATATGATTTCACAATCAATAGTATGATATTGTCGCACGTGCGTACGTATGGATTACCGTTTCCACAAACGCGATGAAATTCATTCCGCATCATAACCATTCAAGAATAATTTTCATTTTTTGATTAGAAATAATCTTTAATACCTTAATATAATTCATTATATAATTCAAATTCATCCTATCCATAACAAATATGGCTTATTTATCAAATAATATAGAGGAAAAGGAATCAGTTAACACCTGAAACAATGATACTAATGAAATATTATTATCAATGAAATATTATAATATCATATATGATATAATATTTATTTATATGGTTCTTGTATAATTTAATAACATTTTTTTAACTATTATATAATAGGTTAACGTACCCTTGATCAAGGTAAAGTACATGGTAAGGGTTAATTCTACAATCTCTTCATTATTTGAGGTTGTTTATACATGAGTATCTATTGGGACCTCTTTATCATCCACATCCTAATTTCTTAAAAATGTATTTTCAATGTATATATATTTTCTATAAAATGGGTTAAAGTCATTTATATAATTGTTTGAATTTTTAGAAAGTTTTTTGAAAGGAATCATTCCGTTTTTTTTAAATAATGTACTTTATGAACATTTCGACAAATTAAGGAACAAATGTTTTTTAACTTATATAGCGAGTGTGCCTATTTTCCACTCTTCTAACACTTTAAAAGCTTTCATTACAAGATTATATGAATATTTTAAAAATAAATGTTTTATTTTACAATTACGTGACTTTTAATTTTTTTTCAAAATAGAAAGAGATATTTTTGTCAAATAGTTTTGATTTCATATATGTCAATATCCTTTGATGGACTTTACACTTGTTTGAAGTTGATTTATAATAATACAATATTCAATATTGTATTGAATTTTTTTTGATATTCTTGACTATGGATGTGTTATTTTTATACCATTCACGTTTTATGGATAAATTATTGACATTTCATATTCTAGTTTTCATAAGAAAGTTTATGTTATGTTTAAACCAATTAATATGAGGAATGCATTGGAATTAATAAGTGACGGGTGGAGCCTACTATAGCTCCTTGATGGATTGGTAAGTCTTATGAGAAAAACTAGTGTCTTGGCACTAGTCCTTGACAAAATGATATTTGTAGTCGTGGCACGAGGCATTGACTATGTGGTTATTATGTCGGGAATGATGCATTCCATCATTATGAAATTGGCTATTGAAATTACATGTGATTATTTGAATAGTAGAATATCCATGTGAATATGTAAATGGAATTATTTGATTTATCTTCACCATATTATGTTGGATCTTAGGTTTAAAAGTCTTGTGTTTTAGTCTTATTCATTACCTCGAATGTTTATGCTTATTTAAGATATTTTCCGCTATATTGTTATCCTCATCGTGCATCTGAGCTCTCCCATTTCTTATGTTTTATTTTTCCTTGGATACAAAGAAGTATATTATGTTTAACCTATAGGAATAGACTAATGATATAAGTGTGTTAAATGGATATGCAAGGTTGTTTTTTTATTTCATTATGTAATGTAAAACTTATGTATGTATCTAGTACTTCCAAGGATACTAAATCGACCGGTCATTCGGGACATGATTCATTGTATCATGCCAATGAAATGTAATAACCCGCCGACATTGTATAATTATGGTCGGGGTTTTAAAGTTGGTATCAGAGGAAGTTTAATACAAACCTTGGAAACTAGATTTAGAAAAACACTAATTAGATTACATTACTCTAAGATATACTTTTATAATTAGTATAGAATAACTTCCTCGAATTTTGGTAATGTAGAGATTTTGTGAGTTTTCCAAGAAATACATCCACATCTAGATATGAGAAGGTAGAGGAGGATCTAGCATAGATGTAGCTAAGAGAGAGAACTCTGAAAAGGAGTTTCGGTCTTGACTTGGGGTATCCTGGTAAATGAAAACGATCCATGATTCACTCTTAGTTATGACACTCCCAAGGGATATTCTTAGGATAATCTACATTTTCTCTAAAAACCATTATGAAGGATTTATGATTACATACCTCGTCAAATAAAACATTTTTATTATTATGAATTATATCAATAAATTTATCAATTTATGTTAAGTGTTTTAGAAGTTTGGAATTATGTATTTCGATTCATAAAATAATCTAGTGTATGCCATTGTTTAGAAATGGTTCCTAGTGGAAGGAATGGAAACCATATCAACGCACGTAACCCATGTAGGGATTTACCTCCTACTCAAGATAATTATTGGGGAGCTGGTGATGCAACTGGTTCTGATCAGCTTATCACCATACTGGGAAAACTAACTACGGTTATGAATAATAACCTTACACGTATAGAGAACCCTGATCCACAATGCGGAGGATCATTTTTAGACCGCTTCATGGAAAAACGACTACCAAAATTAAATGGGAGTACAAATCTATTTTTATTTTAGCAATGGATAACTTCCATAGATAAAATATTTCATTGTTTGGGGATTTTCGAAATGGAAAAAGTTGTCATGGCAGTATATAGCCTCACGGGAGATGCAGATCAATGGTGGTCATTAAATCAAAACACAAAGGAAGATTAAGAACTATCAAATATGTAATGGAGGGAGTTTAAAGAGAATTTTATATAAAAATTCCTTCTTTATGACCATCAAGCTGATATGGAAAAGCAATTTCTATGTCTGAGGAAAAATGATAATGAGAATGTCACAAAGTATGAGGCTAAATTTAGAAGGATAACAAGGCATGCATCAGATTATATATGTAACCGAAGGAGTGAGATTAGTAAATTCTTTTATGGGTTAAAACCATTTCTCCATCGAGAATTAGTCTCAAAATACTTCTCATCGTAAGAAGATATTGCCACATCTGCTATCAAGATAGAAAAGAAATTATATTGGTCTTATGAATTTAATGAAAATAAAGAGAAGAAGATATCTGGTGAACACTCTATAAATGGAAATAAGGGTAAGAAGGTAAATTTTGAATTTCCATACTGTGGTAAATGTGGGAAGAAACGCCCCGGTACTTTCCTGAAGGGAATGGGAGTCTGTTACAAGTATGGGGAAAAAGGTCACCAAGCTCGTGATTTCAAGGGAAATAAAGAGGCTTCAAATGTTGAATGATACAATTATATAGAAATGGGGGAATTATGAAAATGAATTTCTTAGGTGACAAGGAAACTTACCTCAAAAAAGGACAAGGGAGTAAGGCCAATCTTATGCGATCACTACTAATAAGTTGAAGACATGAATGACAAGGTGGCATGTAATTTAATGGTTTTCTCATGTTTATCCAATGATTTATTTGATTCTATATCGTCTCATTGTTTCATATCTTCCCCATTTTCTAACCAAATTAGATATTTACAATTTTATTTAACAAGGGAGTTTTCATTCAAAACTCTTAAGGGAAGTATCATTGCAACAAATGTTTGTGAATTAGTTCGCACTAGGGCATATAAACATGCTTTCTCTACTGATCTCATTGTCATATCCATGATTGAACTTGATATAATCCTTAGTATGTATTAGATTTTGGACTATGATGTGAAAAATTATTGTAAGAAGAAAAAGTTTACAATTTTTTATGATAATAATGAGAACCTTGTATTTAGAGTAGAAATGTCACTATCAGATTCTTATCTAGATCCACCCCTATAGCTCTAATAAATTCAATTATTTGGGAGGAAGAGAGTGAAATAACTATGGGTGAGTAAAGGAATGTTCAAATAGTGGATATAACTATGGTTAAAGTATATTTTGATGTGTTTCTAGAGTATTTACCTAGACATCCTCCAGAATGAGAAATTGAGTTTTACATTGATTTAATTCTATGATCAAGGCCAATATTGAAGACCCCTTATAGAATGGCCACTATGGAATTAGTGTAACTAAAGAAACAACTAGGGTAATTGAGTAATAAATGATTTATTCTCCCTAACATATTTTCTTGGGGAGCCCCTATTCTTTTTGTTAAGAAGAAAGACAGATCAATGAGGTTGTACATTTACTACAGAGAGATCAATGCTATAAAAATAAATAACTAGTATCCCCTAACTCGCATTTTTTATTTATTAGAAAAACTTTATTGAGATCAAGATTTTTTAATGATTGCCCTTTGATCTGGATATCATCAGTTGTATGTGAATAAGGAAGATATTATGAAGATAGCATTTCATACCATGTATGGGTATTATGAGTTTATAGTAATTCCTTTTGGATTGACTAATACACCCTATGTATTCATGGATCTAATAAATAGATTTTTCAAGGAATTTCTTGATGACTTTGTAGTGGTATTCATTGATGATATATTGGTTTAATCCAAAAACAATAATTATCATGAAAATCACTTCGCACTATTCTAAATACTCTCAGAAGAAATGAATTATATTGGATGTTTAGAAAGTGTGGATTCTGGCTTCAAAAGATTTATTTTCTTGGCCATATTGTCTCTATGGATGGAATATCTATTGATCCTTTTACGAAAAGAGCAATACATGAATGGACAACACCGATGATTATAACTGAGGTACGTAGTTTTATTGGTTTAGCAGGTTCATATCGTCGTTTCGTCCAAGATTTTTCCTGATTGGCTAACCCATTAACCAAGCTCATGCGTAAAGGTGTTAAATTGTTTTTGGAGAAAATAGTGTAAATAACTTTTTTATAATTGAAGAGAATATTAGTCAATTATACTATCGTGAATCGACCATCGGGAAATGATGGGGTTTCTATTAATAGTGACGCTTCAAGGAAAGGACCTAGTTGTTTCCTTTTGCAGAATGATAGGTTTATTGCCTATTCATCATGACAGCTAAAAATTAATGACCAAAACTATCCTAATCATGATCTTGAGTTAACACCTGTAATGTTTTATTCAAATATATGGATACACTATCTCTATGGTGAAAAATGTGAGATATATACCAATCACAAGAGTTTGAAGTATATTTTCTCACAGAAATAATTCATCGTGAGGAAAAGATGATGGATTGAACTACTCAAGGATTATGATTTCACTATACAATACCACTCAGGGAAGGAAAATAAGGAGGAAGATGATTTGAGTAGAAATGATAATGGAGTTCTGAACAATATGAGAGTTGAAAGGGATCCTATAATCATGGATCCAGTAAAAGTGGATATGGGAATAATCTTAGATGGTGTAACATTAATAAATTTTCAAATATTTGCCAAACCATCTTTTCTAGAAAGGATAAAATGTTCTCAAACCGATGATGAGGTGTTTCAAAAGAAAATTAAAACTGTGAATGATGGGAGATTGATTGACTTCATATACGAAGATGGAATTTTGAAATTTGGGAAGATACTTTGTGTTCCTAACATACCTAATCTACAAAGAGATTTGTTGGATGATGCTCATAGCTCCAATTTCACTATACACCCGGGTATCACTAAGAGGTATATAGATTTGTAGGAACATTTTTGTGGGGACAACATGATGAGAGATATTGCTAACTATGTATAAAGATGTATGGTTTTTCAATAGGTGAAGGCTGTATGACAACATCCTAGAGGATTCATGCAACCTTTACCCATAACTGAATAGAAATGGGATGAAATTACGATGGAATTTGTCATGGGGCTACCAGTGACTCCTAGAATGAATGATTTAATATGGGTCATTTTTGATCGTCTTACCAAGTCAACAAATTTTCTTACTATAAGAGAAGATTTACCACTTGAACGTTTAGCAAGACTATATATTAATGAAGTTGTAAGACATCATGGAGTACCCCAATAGATTGTTTCTGACCGTGATCCTCATTTTACATCATGATTATGGAAAAGTCTTCAGAAGGCTTTCGATGCTGAACTTCGTTTGAGCACTTCCTACAACCCTCAAACTGAGGGAAAATCAGAATGGAAAGTTCAAACCTGAGAAGAAATGTTGAGATCCTTCTCACATGACTTTCAAGGTATGTGGGACCAGTATTTACCTATGGTAGAGTTTTCTATAACAACAGCTTCCATTCAAGTATTCAGATGGCACCATAGGAAGTGTTATATGGAAAGAGATTTCACCACCAACTTGTTGGGATGATATTGGAAAGAGAAAACTCATAGGCCCAAAACATGTTGAGGAAACAAAGGAAAAGGAAAAGGTTATCCAAACCCACATAAAAGTAGCTCAATGTAAGAAAAAGAGTTATGCCGAATAACAATGTAAAGATTTGGAATTTCATAAAGGAGATCATGTTTTCTTGAAGGTATCTCCATGGAAGGGTGTTATACGATTTGGTATGAAGGGAAGATTAAATACTAGGTACATCAGACCATTCTAAATTCTAGAACGAATCAGAGTTGTAGTTTATCGTTTGGCAATGCTGCCAAGTCTCTCCAAAGTTCATGATGTGTTCCACATATCACTGTTGTGAAAATACATGCATGACCCAACTCATGTACTCACCTATGATGAAATTGAACTGGAACCTGACCTGTCTTATTGTGAAGAGTCTATCAGAATTTTTGATACCCGAGAGTAAGTGTTGATAAACCGGGTGACTCTTCTAGTGAAATTTCTATAGAGAAACCATAATACGGAAGAGTCAATGTAGGAACCCAAGGAACATATGATGAATAACCACCCCAATATTTCTATGTAGTAATATTCTAGAAAATTTTAGCATTAAATTATTTAAAGGAGGGATGAATATAACACTCCAAGATTCCACAACACACTTTTCTTTGAATAATATATTATCTTGCACAGTACGCAACTTCGAGTTCTAACACACCACGACCAATCAAACTAGCTATTATAAATAGTAATACACACTTTTTGAAATGTTATAAATTTTATTTTTATAATGGACATCATTTTATGATTCGGAATATCAAAATTATCTTATGGTGAATTTTTGGTATTTTTTTGAAAACATTCAATTTTTGATGAATAGTGAAAAACATTGTGTTGTTGTTTAAAAGCGAATTTTTTTTATAATTGCTTATTTTATTTAAATTTATTTTAGGTAAAAATAGATACATAATTTTTATATATGTTCAATGTAATTCATTGGAGTCATTTTATAATAATATTACATATATAAAATTTTATAGAACTTTTTACCATCTTTTACCCACCTTCATGGCGCATTTGCAAATTTGTATAAAATGTAATTTTACCTCTTCTATGAATTGAATTTAAAAAATCCGAGAGACACGATTGACATCAATATGTAAAATGTTGTTCAATAAGATGAAAATAATTTTTGGTGAATAGTAACTTTTGACTTTTTTACCACGGTTAAAAGTATATACCATAATTAAAGGTAAAAAATGATATTTTAATTATCCAAAAACATTTCATAATTCTATTGGATAAGTGTATTTAAACCAACAGAAACATTAGGAATACTATATGATCATTTTGGTCCACTTGGATTAGATTAGGACATATATTATTGTTTTATTTAAAGAAGTGTTCAAATTGTAAAATTCAAGGTTTAATAACTAAACCATTTTTAATTAAGGGTTAGAAATAAGATAAATTCGACTGTAAAAATTTATTATAGAGATAAAAATGATTTCCTACATAATGGTATTTTATTTATAATTTTTATACATTAAATAATTAAATTTATTTATGACACAATGATGATATTGTAATTACCTTATTAATGAAATATAAAAAATAATTGATATTATAAATATCCAAATAAATGTAGATTGATACTTTTGATTATTACACTAATTATATTGGTTAATATAACATGTTAGGGTTCATTAAATAAAGCTTTTTTGGAGTGATAAATTTGGTATGACCTTCAGAAAAACAAAATACCTAATAAGGTCAAAATTGACATAAATGAGTTTTTTAAATAAATACAATATTATTAATTGATATAATATTCTTAAAAATATAAGGTTAATACAAAAGTCTCATAAAGGATATATATATCCATAATTACCCACTTGGGGTTCTATTTTATTTTTATATTAATTTAATTAACCATTTATTATAATAATATAAGAATATATGGTAAAAGTTAAACTATTCAACTAAGAGTTAAATAAAAAAGATAAGGTTAATAAGGTGACCTAAACCTATCTAAAACCTTTTAGTTGTAATTTTTTCAACCCAGACCCACCTTATCCTTGAAATATTTCTTTTTTTGTGTCATTATAAACCAAATATGATGGTATAAAAAAATAATATTTCAAGACTTTCCTAAAGTGACAATCACCTCTCTTATAATAGGGTACTTCCCCTTCTCTCAAAATCAAACCTCCAAAGCCATTTTTCTGAGCCAAAACCTACTCAAATATCCACCCAACTACCCTCAAGTTTACCTAGAGGCATTACTTTGGTCAAAAATACAACTTAAGGAGCCCTTTTGATCAACTAAAAAGGAAGCGCCCGAAGAAGTGGTAATAATTTCACCACCTATTTCAAAGATCTTATATTCTTGCACTACCACTTTTTTTGTTGTTTCATACTAAAATTACAACACCAGTACCTCATAAATATTGTGATTCTTTTATAAATATGGTACAACCATATTCATTATTCTATCCACCCAATTAATGAAAAGTCATTATACGTGCGTACGTACGGCTTACCGTCTCCACGTCGTGGTGTAGTTCGTTATTCAACACTTCATTATTTGTATGTGTATAATAATGAATATAAATGATTTAAATGATAAATATAACTTGTCAATGATTCTTTGTATTTCATATACCATCCAATTACATAAGATTTCACCATCAATATAATGATATTTTCGCTCGTGCGTACTTACAGATTACCGTCTCCATGAACACGATGAAATTCATTACCCCTCATAACCATTCGAGAATAATTTTCATTTTATGATTAAAATTAAAGTTTAAGAATTTAATACCATTCATGATATGAATACAATACATCCTATCAATAAAAAACATGGCTTACATAACCAAGCATATAAAAGAAAAAGAATCGGTTAACACCCAACATAATGATACTACTAAAATATTATTAACAACATAATATTAGAAGATCATATATTATATAATATTTATATATGTGCTTATTTTATAATTAATAACAATTATTTAACTATTATATTTGAGGTTAACATATCCTATATCAATAAAATGTACAATGTAAGGGTTAATTCTAAAATCTCTTCATTATCTAAGGTTGTTTAGACATGCGTATCTACTATGACCACTTTATCATCCACATCTGTGTTTCTTAAATATGTATTTCAAAACATTTTTACTATTTCCTATAACATGGGTTAAAGTCATATATACCCCTGTTTTACTTTTTATAAAAAAAATTAAAGGAATATTTCTATCATTTTCCAAACAAGGTACTCTATGGCCTTTTCGAAGAATTAAGGAAAGAATGTTTTTTAAATTATATGGAGAGTGTGGCAATTTTCCGCTGTTATAACACCTTCGAAGGTTCCCTTAAAAAATTATAAGAATATTTTCAAAACAAATATTTTATTTTATAATTATGTTAATTCTAAATTATTTCAAAATAGAAAGATATATTTCTCTCAAATAGTTTTGATTTCATCTATGTTAACATCCTTTGATGAATTTTACACTTGTTTGAAGTTGATTTGTTATGATACAGTCTTCCATATTGTTTTCAAGGTTTAGTTATATGTTCGACTGTGGATGTGATATATTTATAACATTCATGGTTTATGTATAAAGTATTTACATTTCGTATGATATTTTTAATAGGAATGTTTTTGTTATGTTTAAACTTGTTCATATGCAGAATGCATTGAACTTAGTAAGTGATGGGTGGAGCGCGTTATGGCTCCTTGATTCATCGGTAGGTCTCAGGAAACTAACTGTTGTCTTGGATCCATTCCTTGAAAAAATATTATTTGTAGTCTTGGAACAAGGCCTTGACAATGTGGTTATGATGTCCAACATTATGCATTCTATAATTATGAAATTGGATATTGATATTATATGTGATTATTTGACTAGTAGAATATCCATGTGAATAAGTAAATGGAATTATTTGATTTATCTTTTCCATATTATATTGAATCTTAAGTTAAATGGCTTGTGTTTTATTCTTATATATTACCTTAAATATTTATGCTTATTTAAGATAGTTTCCAGTATATTGTTATCTTTACTGAGCATATGATCTCACCCATTTCTTGTGTTTTATTTTTCCCAGGATGCGAAGAAGTATAATATGATTAACCGGCAGGAATAGACTAAGGGATATAAGGGCGTTCAAAGGTGATGAAATGTTGTTTTTTATTCCATGATGTAATTTAAAACTTATGTATGTATCTAGTACTTCCAAGGCTATTAAACTAATCTGTCTTTTGGGACATGATTCCTTGTATAATTCCAATGTTATGTAATAATGCACTAACTCTGGGTAACTGGGGTCAAGGTGTTACAAAATAGAAACATAACAAAGTTATGAGATCACATTTTTAGTAAGGGTAAACATAAGTGACAATAATAAAAGCTCATAAGTGAGCATAAGATGGGAATACGGGTATAATCCTGATATATAATAAAAAAATACCAAATAAAGATTAGATCGTAAAACACGAGTCATGGAATATGAAATGACATAACATAAGAAATTATTCAAAAGAGTGTGGAAACATGTGTTAATAAAAATGATACGTTATATCATTATATATTCATGAGAATAAATATAATTTTATGGCACAAACATTACCATATAGAATCATCACATTCATTAGTCACACACATACAACCATAATTGTGGGACAACATAATTTTACCATCATATACATCACCTTTGTGAGATGGTAACTCACACCAATGCTTCAAAACAACTATATTGTTCTCATGTGTACACATGAAATGAGATTAAATATTTTAATCAATGTATTGGATAATATTATAGGACCCCAACCCTAATTCATACATACCTATGTGGTCCACTTGAAATCAATCATTCATAAAGTCAAAAAAACCCCATGGAAATAAAATGGTTTTAATTCCTCAATTCATAGAGACCCATAGAATGAAAATGGGGTTTGTAACCTTTTTTAATGGAATAACATCAATAAATCATCTATACTTCTATAAATAATCATAACATGATAAAACCATGGAAAATAATTGTGTATAAAAAAATATTTAGTAACATTAGAGGTAAATACCCTTCATTCATGATAATGAATCCCATGGTATTTACACCATATAGATAAATGGTATATAGTAATGTCAATAATTTCACAAATTAGTTTATGTATGGAATATTGGGGAATAAAATTCATCTAAATGAATCAAAATTAGGTTATTCATATAGGAAAGTCATAGGAATAAAAATTATGGTTATAAAATAAAAATTATAATGTAAGAAAAAGGAATTGATTGATCATTTCTCTTATAGAGATTTATTGATTCTTATTTTTGATGACATAGCTAAAGAATCATTCAATATATGAATAATAAGTTTAGAATAATAGTGAAATTTAACTTTAAAAAAGATGTAAAAAATAATCCATTTCCATAAAAACTATTTTAAATAAAATTCATATAATAATGGTAAAATAATTTAATTTTTAAAACCATAAAACATGTGAAATAAAACATTAAATTATGAAAAACCAATTCATGTGAAAAATTTATAAAAAATGTTTCTATTTTTATTTTTATAACTAAAGACTATGAGAAAAAGTCACATGGTTCTTTTCAAATTTCATTCTCCAAAAACAATTGAAAGAATTTTTTTGAGATATATAAAAATATTATATATTATCAAACATCCAATAATTGATATTTGAAAAATATATAACTTGTTTAATTAGAAAATTAAAAGTCAAAAAATTATAAATATATCCATGATTTATAAAACCTTTTAATGTTTTAAGAAATTATAACTAAAACCCCACATAATAAACAGAGACATTAAAAATTAAAGATGAAAATTACCATTGATAATTATGAGGATCACATGAATTAATCCACATTTGAGTTCAAAATAATAGAGGAAAACATATTTGTGAGGTAAATATGAACATTGAAGAAAATATTTATCGGTGAGAATGAGACTTATTCATACCAATTTTATTCTTTTATTACAGAAAATGTTTCATTAAATAGGTGGGTATTGATGATGATAATTAATTTAAGCATAGAACAATATGAAATACTGTATAAAATAGAAGAAATGGAAGGGTTAAATAAATATTGAATGTATATTCTGTAATAAATATTATGGACTAATGGATTTGAAATCAAGTTAATAAAACCCCCACAATATTAGATACATTTGAATGAAAACGCCTTGATGGATATGATTTGAAATGAAACATTAAATACCATGAATACTGAGAAGATCATGATTCAAAATATTATAGGGGCATTATATGCACCATTATAAAGAGAGAAGTCCATATAATAAGAATTATGTCTCATGGGATTGAAAATTGAGACAATAAACCCTTACTATAATTCTTTAATAACAATAATGTGATTGATACTCTTTTATAAAAATAATAACTATCCTAATCAAATATTTAAAAATATTATTCATATATGTAACCTTTCATAAACTTCATTTATAAATATTCTATACTTGTATATTTGTTTATTATTATCAATTTATAATATCTGGTTTGATTTATCTTGAATTTTTTGAACTTGTTTCAAAATAGTGTTATTATTATTTATTATTATCCAATATTTCTACATTCCTAGACAATTTAAGTTAATATAATATACGAACTATATTTATTTATAAATCTCAAATTTTGTTCCATTAGTGTTTTAGTTTTGTCATGGTAAAAATAGAATCAGTATTGGATTATTTTGATAATTTTAGGGATTATAGATGATATTTTAATAATATGTTAAATACTTAATATAATCGTTTTAGTACCATACATAAATAATGAATTATTTTATTAAATTATAGTAATATTGTTACTTAATTTCCCATATTCATCCATGATAGATTTTTATTTGATTGTTCGAGTTGGGGTTAGACCAACCCAAACATGAACATAGCATAATTTGATGGGTGTGTATGGTGAAGAAATTATTGATTTTAAAAAATATCATCATTATATAAAAATAATAAAATTATATAGATTTTTTATGGATTATAATTAGATCAAAAGAGGTTTGGATAATGATTTAAAATTAAGATAGAAAATTGAAAACCTTAATTCATGGAGGTGACAATCATCACAATGCATAGTTAATGTCTTCATTTCATGAATAATGAGAGGAAACGAATTCGGATTTTTATTTTTATCTTAATATTACAAAATATTTTATATTTCAAATTTATTACTCAATTAGACTCTTATAACTAGTAAAGAGAGGAAGTGGTAAAAAATGGAAGATGTCTCTTCGTGGAGGCAGTAGTCCACAAGAAACATGATCAATATTATTTTTTTATAAGTCAAAAAGAAGGAATATATATGGGTTGTTACCTTAATATAATAACACCTAGATATATGAATGATAAATAGATCCTTATATTTCTATGGTTAAGGTAGGGTTTGAAGATAAATATTAAGAAGAAATTGTAATGTGTAATTAAAAGTTACGTCAAGACCTTTAACTTACTCTTGATGAAATCATTAAAATGGAAGGAATTATTATAACATGTAGTGACTATGTTATTTATTAATATAAATATAATTCTAAGAGGGTAAAATTAGGTTGTGGTTCAAGGATATTTGAAATGTAATGTGAAGCATTGAATGAGTAGAAGTGATCCTAGTTTATAAGTGAAGAAAAGGAAAATATTGTGAATACCCTTTACATTTCAATGATATAATTACACTATTCTAGGTTAAATGAATCAAAATGTTCCAAATAATAGATTTTGGAGTGATATTTATTCGACAAATTCACATATATGTGTTTTACCAAATGTTTTAAATATGTTTACAGTCATTAACTATTATATTTTTACTTTTACATTTTCTTATCAGGGTAACACGTTTTTACCCAAGAATCATATGTTTAAATACATATATAAAATAAACTCTCTTATAATATTATTGTTTTATTAACATAAATTTAATTTTAATTTAATATAATTCAATTTATGAGTAAGATAATATAATTTTTAAATTAATAAATTTTTTATATTGAAAAAAGTTTTTTAGAAAAAAAATTCACCTTAAGTGTTGCTAAAATTTTATTGTATTTAATACCATTTTAATGAATGATAATATATTTAATTATAATTTAAAAAAATAATTATTTTTTGAAAATATATTAATTTATTTGATTAGATAAAAATTATATAATATTAATAAAACAATCCTTTGAGAATAATAGTTTGATCGTTATCATGGTCACTAACATTAATGTTAGTAACCATAAATTTATGACCAAAAATAAAATATAAATTATTAAATAATATGATCATTTTTATATAAAATATTAAATACCTTTTTTAGATTAAATTTATATAAGTGAAAAAAACAAAATTTTAATATAAGTAAATAAAAAACGAAAAAGTAAAAAATCATTAATGTTTCCAAATAATTAAACATGGGGATTACATGTTCAATATTGTATTTTTTAAATTATATATTTTACTTTATAAATGTATATTTTTTAATATATTTTTTCAAAAACTTTTAAGTCGTGAAAATCACAGTATTAGCAGAACTGGTATATTTTTCACTATTCACCTAAAGAAATTATTTTAAAAAAATTAAAATAAATCATGTCGAGATAATATCAACTTTTTTAATATAAAAAAGAAATTTATGTTTCAAATTTAAAATATTGGAATTCATAAATTTATATTTTAAATTAAAACAAAATTTTGAAAATAAAATTAATTTAATTGGAAAATTCCCTTTTAGAATTTTAAGAGGTTTGAATCACATTTTTTATGAATTTTTTATTTATTACTATCTTATTATATACCATTAATATTATTTTTGTTATATTTTTATTATATAATATTTTTTATATCATTTTATTTTAGGTTTGGATGTAGAATATGATATTAAAATAATATTTATTTAAAGAAAACACGTAGTGAAATTTCAGTTCATTACAGAACAATCCACCAATAACCCAAATTGAATGAATAAAATGTCTACCTATACATTGTGATAAAAGAAACTAATAAAATTAACAAAATTGACATACCTGATCAAACTATCCCTTGTGATTCGTGTTCTCACTCCATCCAAAACTAAAACATCAATTTCTCTAGAAGTGATCATAAACTGAATCTAAAACGGTTATATATCAAATATGAATGATCATAAAAATGCTATGTATGCCTCTAAATACATTAAAATATACATAGCCTTTAATTAAAGAGAAATTTTCATGCTATTATTTAAATAAAATAAGTAAATGTGTTTTCCATTTTATGAGAAAATTAAGTATCACGTCAATAATATTTTTAAATCCATTTTTTTAATTTCCATTTATATGAAAATAATTACATTGAAAAATTTTAATCAGATTACATCAATGTTATTGAAAAAAAGGTTCATTGGAATACCAATTTTGGAACCATTTAAAAAACCCTTTTTAAATGATTTTACACCATTAATGAATTGATAATACTAATAATATAGTATAGTGTTCCATATAAAATATTTTTAAAGGAAAAATGTTTTTTATAATTTGAATAAATTAAAAAAGAATAAAATGTAATCAAGATGAAACCAAAAACCACGGGTATCCCTAGGGAAAACTAAGGTTAGGTAAAATAATTCTAGTTTCATGAATCTCTTAGTGATTGACCCACGTAATAGTGTTCCCATGAAAAAACCGCTAGGAAGGACTAAACCAAAGTCCCAGAGGTCCCCAAAATCCATGTCACATGATGTTTAGTTAGTGTTGTGGAATTATTATTATGATAGGGAATACATAGAAAACATATTCTACCTCATTCTCGAGTACTTTTCCAATTCATCCCACTAAAGTACCCAAGGATGACATGTGTTATCCGGTTTTTAATCAAGCTTTTAAAAACCATTAAAATTAATTAAAATACACGCCTTCTTAAACCATATCATTTCTCAAATAAAGGGGAAAACATAAAATACCAACAGACATATAAATTCATCAAAACCATTAAAACATCAGTTTAAGTAATTAAAAAATTCTTTAAATATCATCCAAAACATAGTAAAGTATTTAAACCATTCCTTTAAGATTTAATTGCGAAAAATGATTTATAAAATCATAGAAAACATATTTTGAGAAAAAATTTAAAATTTTTGGCGTTTTCAATATTATTATTCCCATATACAATCACACATATAGACACGCTTATTTTTCTCATTATAAAGCTCACAATTTTCCATGCCATTTTTTATATGTTAATATATATATTTATACCCATGTATATTTTCTTAACCATTGAATTCATAAAAAATAATTTAAAAAACCTTTTATTTAAAATTCAATATTTAAATATAATATTATGCTCAGTATTTCAAGTATAACATTAAATTTAAAGTAAAACATATGATCTAATTGATAATTATCATTTAAGACCATAATACCTTTAAAACACATAATTTATTTATAAGGGTCAATTATTAAATTAATGATACATTTAGTGTGTAAGGAAATTAACCATCAATTTAGAACAATATGTTTTAATATAAAAAAAATCATTTATTGAAAAGAAAACGAAAATAATGTTTAAGAATTATAGATTTCATTAGTATTGTTAACATTATTTTTATAATTCTAAAACATGAATTAAAAGTCCAAGATATCAAAAGTTAAGAAATTACAGATCCAAGCTCGGGTATACCCACAAGGAACTCATTTCATCATAGATTTGTTATTTTTTAAACATTTCATGTCATTTTCAAATAATAAATTCACACCAATTTGTCATTTAGAGGTAATTTTCATCACTTTTAATTTTCATTGATATTTTTTGAATTTTAGTAAAAATTTATTATTTTAATTTTTTAATATTTTCAATAATTTATAAATTTATTTGATCAATAAATAATTTTAATATAAATCATATGAATTCCTTGATTTTTTTTGATCTTGTAATATTGAATTTTGGAAAACACTCGATGTTTGAATGAAATTTTGAGTATGAATTGTATGACATTTTCTTCCCTCATGATATTTTACCTTTCTAGATTTTTCCCCATAAGATATTTTTTTCTTTTGTGATGTTTAACTTTGTCAAATATTAGTCAGATATTAAATTTTTTATGGGGCTCATAATACATTTCTCACTCATGTAAGATATTTTTGGTGCATATATGATATTTTTTAATCATTCAAAAGACAAATTTTTTTTTTCTAGAATCTGATGCTGAATGACTATTTTTAGTTTATATGATATTTTCCCCTATGTATGATATTTCTCATTTTATATGCTATTTTATCCATTTGATGATTTAATTTGTGAAATTTTAAAGAATTTTAAAAAGAAACTTCACACTATATTATTTTGTCATAACAAAAACCTTTTCCCCAAGGATTTAATTGTAGATTAAGATGAATATTTTATGATTTTAAGATGATTCCAACGAGAAATAAAAGCATATATTTCTTGGGAAATAATTTCCCATCCATGTGACTGATGAACTCAATGTTTATTCCACCTAAAACCAGACAAAAATAAGATTTTTTCACATGAAATAAGCTTTACAATGACCCATAAAGGAGGAAATATAATTGAAATAATATTTTATACATTGTTCAGGGAAAAAATATTCCATAAAAGGATAATTAGGTGGTTATAAAAGTGGTGGTATAGAAGGGAGAGGAATAGAAACCCAATTAGTTTTTTTATGAGAAAGGAGTCTAATGAGATGATTTATCCAATATCATCTTAATTATTTAGTGGTTTAGGCTACGTGATATAAGGATGAACCCTTCAAAGTCTTTTTATTTTTTTATTATCATTTTATTTTCTGGAACTCTATTTTTAATTGAAAGAGTTATTTTTATTTCATGAATGTTTTTTCTTAACCTGTCCTAATTTGATCCTCAATTTATAAAAGTAATGTAACTAATCCCATTATTTAAATTTCATTGAAAAGGTATTATAATTGTGCATAGTTAGTTTAGTTAGTTTTATTTTGTTGGATTTCTTTGGGCATTTGAATATTATTTACAAAGAGAACACCACCTATACTGATGTTTTTGGATGTTACATATGAAAATTTATGTATTTACCTATATCTATCTAATAAAATACTAATAAATAAAATTTATATAATAATTTTAGTCAAGGGAGAAGGTGGAAATAAAAATGATCCACACTTTTGAGGGATGATGGTTTAAAATATAATTTTTATGCAAGATTTTTATTTTCTAATATCAATATTTTTATATTTTAATTTACAACTATTATTATTTTTGTTTTAATTTTATTCAAAAAATTAAGTCCCTGATTTAGTTATAACTTCCATGAAAATTTAGAAAACCAAATATAAATATTGAGACTTAAGGCACAAAACCTCTCCGAGAGACGTGTTGATTAACTTATCTGATAAATATTTTTGGGGATATAATTTTTTATATGATACCTCTAACATATATCCGATATCAAATTGGAACTATTTTCAGAGAGGTTTCTTAATATGATTGTAATTTTTTATATCCATAAATTCTAACCGTAATATGTTACCATTAAACCCCAAAATTGATTAAAATTTCTACTCTAGGGATGGAGATATTTGAGATTCAGTTTTCTTAATTTGTATTCCACTACTAAAACCCCATGAAGATACTTTTTTTATACTTAAATCCCAATGTTTGATAATAGAGCATTAATAAAATTGGATTCATCCAATAAAAAAATTATCAAAACCCTATAGAATACAATGATTTCTATACTATTATTGAAATAAAATTTGGTTTTGTTCACCGTATTTTAAAATTCAATTTAATAGTAGTTTAATGTCAACATAATCATCATCAAGAATTTAGTTATTTGTTAGTAAACAAGAAACACAAAAGAATATATATAAATAAAAATATTCTTTGAAAATTTCCTATTTCTTTATAAGTGGTTTTTGAAGAATGGTTTTTTTAGTCACCTTCAAGTTTGATTTGATATTGTAATGATTTGAAGACACAAATGATGAAATTTTTTCCATACTTCTAGAATTGCATCCATGAGAAAAGAAATTTGTGGAATTAATAAAACTTAAGGAGAAACTTTGCATGGATACTACGATGGATTAAATATACTATTTATTAGTTACCCTCATCACAAAATAAGTGAAAAACATTTAATCCAATAAATTTATAAAGGATTGTGTCTTAAATATAGAAGTATTATATATGTTTCAACTTGAGGATCTATAGTTGATAAAACAACTACTACAGCTAGAAAATTAATTCCAAACAATACCTATATTTCTCAATAGTTTGGAACAAGAGGCTTATTAAATCCTAAATCTTTCCATGATATACCCACTCATAATTCTGAAAACAACATGGTTATAATACAACATAGTTATCTTACTACCATGGTGAGGTCAATGATGTTTTCCAACACAACAAATCCTCAACCCTAACCTAAAACAACCTTTAAAAAATGAGCCCGTTATGGAATTTACCCTTTAAGTAAATATTTTAGTGAAATATTTGACCAACTATATGAGGCTACTAAAAATATAAATATTATATTTTATAGAATAAAAGTTCGCTCTAAACAAGTATGGAACAATCAAACCCAAGGAATATTTATACACCCCAAACTAAAGAACATATTTTTTTCAAGGAAAATAAAGTAACTCTCAATATTTATACTTCAATGAGTAAGCCAAATCAGAACATTGAAGTAATTTATAAAACCCTTAACCTCTATAAAAACATAATAATAACCTTTTTGAAGTTTCCATGTTAACAAAAAAAATTATTGAATTCCATGATGAAACACTCAGTTTCATTGACTATTGATATGGGTAGTATTAATAATCAATTTAGTGGATGTTTACCTTCATATCCACTACTAAACCCCTAAGATGAAGTTAATTAAAATTCAATTGAAATTGAACATAGATGTGAAACCAAGCTATATAAAAAACGAACTAATATTTTTAAACCTACGTGTGAACTTCAAATCTATTCAATAGGATCCTAAACTTATTCACCTATTTTAGAACATTATTTAAAGGAAATATGTACTGAGGATATTGCTGAAAAATTCTAAATCTATTGAAAATTAATAATCTACTTAGAAAGAAAAATAGCTTTCACAAGAAGTGGCTTTGATAAAAATTATTATTAAATATTGGAAAAGGGTGTGATGTCCATATTTTTAAATTAATTATGGAAATTTGAAACCACCACTACCCTATCCTTGGAGAAGCCCAATAGATAAAATAATTTTTGATAAATAATTGGATGAATAAGACATAAAATCTTTTAAGAAATTATATGTAAATATTTCATTGTTTAATACAGTGAAATAAATTCCAAACTGAGTAAATTTTTTTAAATAGATGTTCTCCCACAAAATAAAATTAATGGGTGGATAAATATTTAACTTATGAAGAAATGACTCCTCAATGATTTGACATTCGTTTCATACCAAATGTAATGATCTGCAAACATACACCATTTTCTATGAAATATGGTAATTTGAGTTCAATGATTTTATTATTGATTTAGGAATTTCTATAAATGTTATTTCGCAATATGTTTATTCATATTTACATGTTTTATAACTCAAACATTCTAGAATAGTCATTCAAATTGTTTACATAGGTATCACTAAGCTTCTTATAGTTATTCAAAATGTTTTATTACATGTAATAAATATAGTTTTCACATATAATTTTTTGTATCTTAGATATATAATACTATGGTTTTATAACACATGTACCTATCATTCTTGGGAGATGCATTTAGAAAACTTCTAAATCCATTATTAATGTTCAAAAATGTACCTTTTTCAATTGAATTTGAAAAATAATTAGTATATTTCAATATTATTTAATCCATGAAACACCTAATAGAAGATCATTAAACCACTTAATTAAACATTATCGATTGGTTCATGATGGAGGTGTGTTCTGATTTTAAAGATAATCCATTTGAGACAGCAAATTTTGAATTCACTAAATCTGATTTCAACAAAATCATTGATGGAAAAAAGATAATTTCAATAGAAGTATTGGAGAACTATAAAATTAAGAGTGTAATTTATTTTTAGGAAACATTGATAGTGAAACCCCTGATGAAATTATTGAACATGCTGCTTATTAACCTTTTAGTTTAGAAAATTTTGAACTTGATCAAAATTATTAAATTTTCTGAAACTATGTTTTATTATTCCCAATAAGATGATGATGTCACATTTCAAAACACTATTTTGAATTTCCAAATTGATAAAAATGTTGCTGAAAATTTAGAATATAAAAATTTTTAAATATTTAAATTGTTTGAAAGAAAAAAATCCATTCACATATTAATGGATAATATATTTTCCCCACATTTGATATGAAATGTTCAAATTTTGGTTAATAACTATAATATATAATTAATTTAGTTGAGTTAAATAAACCTTTTTTATCTATATATAATTTTAGACCAGAGTTAGATTAAAAACCATTACCTAAAAATCTATATTATTGGTCTATATGTATGAATGATAAATTCCCTATCATTGTTTATAAAGAGTTGGAAAAAATCCAAGAAAACCAACTAATATGAGTCCTTAAAACTCACAAGACAACTTTAGGATATACCCTCTATAATATAACTTGAATCAGCCCTTTAAATTGCATGCATATAATTCTATTTTGGGAAAATGATAAAGTCATGAGAAAATTTCAAAGAATACTAAAACCAATATTATTAGAGGTTATTAAGAAATAAATCACCATGTTATTGTCTATTGGTATTATTTATCCCAAATTTTATGTGAGATGGGTGATCCCCGTTAATTTTTTCCCTACTAAATGAGGACTCATAATCTGAAATAATTAATTTGGTGAGATTGTTCCAATTATCCATATAGAATATATGGGATATTTACTATAGAAATACATCTTGGTGACTAAGAAATATCAAACTCCACTTCATTTTCTTAATCAAGTGATTGAGTGAATATCTAAATAATACAATACAATTTTATGGATGGATTCAATAATTATTTTCATGTCCACATAGAACCTGAATATGAAGATAAAATCACTTTTACATATAATTTGGGTATATTTTCTTATAAGAGAATTCCCTTCGGTTTGTAAAAGTCACTATGAAATGTTGACAAGTGAATGATTATTATTTTATATGAGTTTTTTAGAAACATTAATGGATGTTTTTATAAATTACTTCATTATTTAAGGATTATATTTTGATATGTGGTTAGAATGTTTTGTAGTTTTTCTTCAGACATGAATTGATAAAAATATCAATTTGAAATATAAAAAATGTTTTTTCCTGGTGAAAATGGAATTTTACATGGCGATGCGATGTCTAAATATAGAATAGAAGTTGTAAAGTCCAAATTTTAGTTAATTTCATTAATACTATATTTGGAAATTGTGAGAGTGGTCAAATCATCCATTTATCATGCTTGTTATTATACAAGATGCATACAAGTTTTTAGTAAAATTTATTTTCCCTTATCCAGGTTTCATAAAAAATAATCACTATTTATATTTTATGAGAAGTGTAAAAAATCCGTTGAATATTTGAATCAAAAAATGATAATCACACCGATAGATCAACTACCCAACTCAAACATCCCATTGAATGGATTGAAGTTAATTCTGATTTTTATTTTTGGACTATTTTGAGTCAATGTATGGAATATAACTCTCATGTCATTTATTATACTTCTAGAAATTTAGATCAATCCAAGGTTAATTATATAACCACTATGAATGCGTTTTTATTTGTTTTATTTTATTTTTATTAGATTAGATGTTACTTGTTTGGTTCCAAAGTGATTGTCATCACTGATATTATTGCAAACATTTTTTTAATGAAAAATCATGATTCCAAACAAATAATTTTGAGATATATCCTATTATTATAAGGATTTTATACTGAATTAAAGGAAAATAAGAGAACTAAAAATCTTATGGATGATCATTTAAGCTAGATACCCACTATTGTTTATTAAAAAGTTAATGTCCACCAATCAATAAATATTTTCGTGAGGAGAAATTGTATGCTATAGGGAATGAGAGACCATTGTTCTCTGAGTTACTGAATAATATTAAAACTATTTAAGAACCCCATTGGTTTTACAAAAAAATTTCTAAGATTATGAATGATTCAAATAATTACATCTCAAATGATCCTTACCTATAGAGTGTTATTATTGATCAAATGATAAAAAGTTCAATTCCCATTTCTGAAATCCAGTAAATCCTAAATTTTATAACACTTTAAGTCATTGAGGAAAATTTGGATCTCAAATAACTACTATTATTGTTCCATATTATGGTTTATATTGGCCTTCCATTTTTAGAGATTATTTTTAATTATAAAAAGGATATACGAGCTGCCTATTTCAAGGAAATATTTCTACGATGCAATAGATGCCTCAATAGCACATTTTTTGTGATGTGTTTGATGTATAGGTAATGAAATTCAGAAAACCCATTCCATATAATATTTTATACATTTAAGTCATTATTTCATCATATTATGGGCTAATATGGATATAATAAATATCCATAATAACTAATAATGAAAACATGGATTCAAATTTTTTATAAGAAAATATATTTTGTTGGTTTGTCCTACAAAATTTCTTAATCAACTATTAAAGAACCCACATCTATAATAGGAATTTAGAATCTATACACAATAAATATAGATTATATCATAGGGTTCATACACCCTATTACCCAAAAACAAATTATTTTTCTAAACTATTAAATAGATAAATCAGTTTTTTGAGAAAATTGTTCACCCAAATAAAAAATATTAGAGTTAGAGGCTAGAATTGATATTAAAAAATTAATATGAATTTACCCATTTATACTATTCTATGTAAAAAATTGTAACCTTCGTATTTAGTTATAAAAAAATATTATTAGTCTATAAAATCATGTAACATGGATTTGTTTTATATTGTAAAATTAATAAAATTATACTTATATGAGCTAGCGAAAATTATATATAATGCTTATGAAATAGATAGGTTATAAAAGGAGAATGAAAAAGTTTTTCATAATCAAATGACAATAAATAAATACTTTAAAGGTGATAAATTCCTACTATATGACTCTAAAATAAATATCTTTTTAGGTAAATTTCCTTCAAAATGGACATGAACTTACATTGATGCACATGTTTTTTCCTTTTGGTTTTATTTGGATTAAATAATCAAACTAATATTTTTTCTTCATAGTGAATGAACACTAATTGAATCTATTCAAAAATAATTTTTAAGCGCCACTAGGAGATGAGGTATATATTCGAATTGATGAGTTCTATTGAGAACCATGTTTTATATTTTTATCATATTTATTTATTGTTTGGTTTATAATTCTTGAATTTTATTCCACCATTTATCAATCCTAGAAAAATGAAAATATTACAAAAAATACGTTGGGTGGGGGTTGATGGTTGGGTGGGAGTATCTTTAGTTAATTTATATTTCTTATCTTCTTTTTTTCATTGAAACTATTTATGTTATTTGGGTGTTCTTATTTCATTTTTATTTTTTTATTTCATTTTGTACATTTTTTTAAAAATAGTTTTTATTTCAAAGTGAACACATTTTTAATTTTAAAACCCAAGCCAATAAATGAACTAATTTTTCTATGGATCCGAATTTAAATGAATGTTTAAATAACTACATTCTAGATTTAAAACATTGGGAATCTCACGAAAATAAAACTAAAATTTTAAATATCATGCATTAAACCACTATATGAAATTTAAATTGACCAATCCATGAGGCATCAGAAATGTTTTAAAAATTTATTAATATCCACCTTAATTCATAAGAGGACAAAATAATGTTTTCATTAAAATAATTTTCATTACATATATAAAAACATTTAATTCCAAGTCACTTGTGTTAATAGTTATTGCTGAATTTCTTTTTTGATTAAAAATCCTAATTTAATTAAAATACTTTTATTTAATCCTACTTGAATATTTTATCTTAGTACTCCCATTATAACTCATGAAACACTTTTCAGTTATCAATATTATAAGACATTTTCCACATCCACACCACTCTCAGAAGTAAAATTGCACGAATTAGTTGAATTCGAGTATGGGGGTGTTGTATTGTGGTTATATAAAATGTTTTTGTCTATTTTGGGAATAAAAAATATGAGGAATCTATTACTTTTTAAGGATTTTCAGTCATATTTTGTAAATAAATCATTGATAAAATTCCAAGGTTTTAAAAGTGTGAACAAAATTAAAAGATACATCAATTTTATGGAGATGGTAATAAGTGTTTTAATCTGAGAAAGATATTGAATATTGAAACCACTTTTTATAGATCAATTTTTCCTCTATTCCCTTAAATATATAATAATTGTAGAAAAAATAAAATCTAAATTACAATTGCAAAGAACTATTATAATATGGGATAAAAGGTAAGATAATATTATTGCTACTGATTTGATGTAATGTTTAAACTATCATAGGATATTTTTAAAGATGATAGAGTTGGCTTACTCATGGAAGAATTAAAATAACCCACAATTGAGTGTAAAATAATAATGTATATTTACTTCTAAAAATACAAACACTCCAAGTTATTCCCCATAAATTTTCATATATGAAATTAAAAACCAAAATCCTCCAAAAAAACCTTATGAAAGGCCTCATGATTTAAAAAATGCCGTTAACCAGATTTGGGTGGAGATATTTTGGTTAATCAAACTTATGATGACTCTTTCTTTGTTAGGATGAGAAAAAAATATTAACAATCAAATTTTTTTGTGATGGGAGATAATTTCATGTGATGTGTGTTCTATGTGGGAATGGGATTTAAATTAATAGAAAATGGATTATGTAGACAAAAGGTCATTTTTTTAAAAAACAATTATGCATGCCTATTTGTACTTCCTTGTTTATAAACTGGTGAAACTCATGGGTTTTTCTTTGAAATTATTTTCTTGTGATCTATATTTTTTAGTTTTTCAATGTCTAAGTTCAACGTGTGGGGGAATTGATAGATATTCTATTTTTATAACTTTTAATGTGATTTTTACGGGATGAATCCCCACTTTGTTTTATTTTTGACATAATTTTCTCCTATAGTTTTCAATGTTATTTTTTATAATTTTTTTGAAAATATATTTATTTATTATATATATTTATTTTAAATCATTTTTGGATTAATTTGATCAAGAAATAAATTTTATAAAAATTATGAAAACTCTTAAAAACAATTTGAGCATAAAATTGTTTATTTTGGTTATGTTTGGGAGTTTATAATATATTTTATGATTGCAACATATGGCATTTTATTTCATCATATGATATTTTAATTTTTTATATTCCTTCACATAAGATATTTAATTCTCATATTATGTTTTAATTTATCAAATTTTTTTATCGTATGATATAGTTTTGGGGAATGTATGGAATTTATCACTCAACTAATATGTTTTGGGATGATGTTTGATATCTTAGAACTTTATTTATACAAATTCATTTTTTCTGGATTCTGATCTCATATAAAATATTGTTATATCATAGTATATTTCATCCTACAAATTATATTTCTCATTTTGGATGAAATTTTCCATGTATAATGATTTATTTTGTGAAAGTTTCATGAATTTCAGATAATAAACATCGCACTACAATATTTCATCCAGCCACATACCTTAGCCAAGCAGCTTCAATTAAAAATGATGATGAATATATGAGGATTATAGGATGATTCCAAGGAGAATTAAATAAATATTTGGGTGTGAATATTCTCCCCAAAATGAACCTTTTTGACCCCATAAAGGAACTGAACACTAAAGGAACTGAAGAAACATGAAATCATAACTTGGATGCAAGCCACCTCGCCAAACAAAAATATCTTAAATAAAATCAAAACCAATTTCACTACCAAACCTGAAGTGGTATTTATGTATATGATGCACAACTAGTAATATAAAGGAGGAAATATAAGGTAGATACTTGAATTGGGTCTCAAAACTATTTATGGGTTCACTGGAATAATGGTTTTAGAAGGCAAAGAGAGGACTACTACCAAAAATTAAGCACACATCCCACGAGTCACCCATAAAGACATGGTTTAAAATTGCACTAAAAAGCCAACTCTTTGAACCCGATAATGTCTATGGATATTAAATCACACTCAAACTAGATCATGTAAAGAAAATATCAAGATAAGGAGACCTACAATGGTTATCCCCACTATTTATTAAATTTAATAAAACACTTTCCTCATTGTTGATGAAAACCACACTGGATGATAAAACTAAATAAAACCCTAATAAAACATCAATACTTTATCATGGAAACCAAAAATTCAAAATTTTCATAAAACACACATCCAATATCCCCCCAATACAACAACTTACTCTCTAAATGTGTGAAATATTTCAATAATTCCCAATAAAAACACAATTATAAAATCATTCTAGAAGGAGAATACCAAGACAAAGGATTATAAAGCCACTCAACAACACCCACCTAACCTAGATAGAAACTAACTACGCATAAATAAAAACATATAATGTTAAAAAACATGGTTATTAACAATGGTTTGATGAATAAGGGTAGCCAGTGATTATATACCCGAGGAACCACTTCTCAATCATAGCCATATGATAAATTTATGTAAGGATTATCCCATGACCAGTAAAATAGAATGAGGTCTCACTAAAACCATGGAAAAATGATATTTTTAGAGAACCCAACAACACTAGGGCCCAAATGATAGAATACCCAAAACATATGATCACCTAGTTTTGATGATTCTCTATACCATTCTAGGAGGCAGACCTTAAGTAGCAGAGTAGAAAAAATGACATGATCAATCATATTTAACAAAAAATCAATTTAAACTGAAACAAACCCAAGGTAAAATGACATGTAATAGTAATGATCCATAGTTACCACTCAATAAAATAAAAACACTTAAAAAGTTAAATATATACCCTATTAATAATTTAAAATTACCATAGTGAAATTTGAAATCTTAAATCATCACATGAAAACCCATTTAAATCCATGTGTGGTTTTTTATTGAATATATTTATAACTTTATAAACATAAATTCTATTTTAACTTATTTATAACACCCCTTTAATAATTTTAAAACAAAGTTTCATCACTTATAACCATGAAATTCAAAAGAAATGGACAACCAAAAACCATTTATTAAGAAATTACCATTTTCAAAACCCTAACTTAATTTAAAACCTAGTTTACCCATTTAACATACTTTTAAAATGAAACTTTCAATTTTAGAGTCCTAAATCCAGAGAAGAAAACAATATTAAAATTTCCCTTATCTCACTAAAATAAACAATTTCCCCACATTTAAAACATTAATTCACTTTATATCCCTATATTTCAATTTTCAAACACACTAAATTTCATTTCTAATTCACTTTCAGAATTAAAATGACCCATTTTAATCCTAAAGTACCACTTTTCATTTTAAAATGAAATTCTTATTATTAAATTTCCTCTATAAATTTCAAAAACAAAACCTTCACACTATTCCATAACTATCTTACCATTATAAAAATCCTTTCTATGTTTTCAAACTCAAAAAAAAATTATTGTTATGTCAACCCCCACAAACCCAATTTTTCTTAACATTCTAACATAATAACAAAATCATTCTTAAAAGGGATAGGTGATTATGCATATCTGGGCCACATGTGAAAATTGTATAACCACTATTGGAAGTTATGAAGAATAATGGACTAGGATTCCACATGGTTGGTAGGACCACATATCTTACCATAATATGTTGGTTCAACTATCATTTTTATCCCCAACAATTTATAAATACATAATAAATATTTATCAACCCTAACACCAATCACCCAGAACTAGTGTCTACCTTATTTCATTGGCCTAAGGTACATGTAATCACAACATGAAGGACCAAATAGTTTATAATTTTGGTAAACTAGATACATACATCATTCCCATTTTAAATTTTAATACACCAATTACAACATAATGTTTTTGTTATAATAACATTATTACCTATAACATATCCCTTCATATCAATCATAAAATACATCCTGATATGTTGTGAAAAAAAAAACATAAGAAAAGGGTGAACTCAAATGCCAATAAGGGTGACAGTACAACAAAATCAATGAATAATTTAGGAATAATAAATACAGAAAGGTAAAAAACTAAAACGCATTCCATTTATTCAATAACATGAGCATAATATAGAATGAATAAATTATGATTAAATAATTCCATATAAATAATCACATTAGCTAGAAAATAAAAATGGTCATTAAAAATAATTGAATAATCATATAAAATTTAAATAACTAAATTCATAATGAGGGAAATAATAATGTCAAAAATCATAATCATATTATCAACATAATTCACATTATTTTTACTATCAAGGCATTTCAAAAAAAAACGTATAAAACTACAGCTTTCATACACATTTTCTTTGTCAAGATCATTTGAGTCAACACCTTTCAAAAGGTAGTCTAAAACAACGGAGTAAATACTCATGTTGTTTGGCCGAATTATTTTTTGTCATGAGTCATGTCGATGCATCATGGGTACATCTATATTTATCCCCAAACCCCACTTACTAAGTCCAATGAATTCCTCCTATGAAAGAGGTGAAACATAATCAACCTAAAAATTAAGTTTAAAAACTAACATAGGAAATTTTAATACTTACCCCTATCAAATAAACATAATCATAAACCATCTAGAGTAAAATGGTGAATGGTATAAAAATATAACATCCACAATAAAAATTATCATAAGCCTTTCATAGAAAGAATAAGGATGATATGAAAAAAATAACCCTAGTGGATTATAGTTACATTAAAGTGTTGATGTTTTTGATAAATAGAAACCTATTAAAAATAATTTTTAAAAAATTCTTGAGGATAATATCATTTTCATTCTGAAAAAAAAACATTCTAAAAATAATTTTCTTTTAAAATAACCATTTAAACACATAAAATAATCTTTAAAACATTTGAGTGGTCAGGAGAAATGGAAATTTAGATAATTTCATGAATTATAAAACTAATATTTCCATCAATTTTACATTGAAAATAAAAAATGGAACTGTTTTAAAAACAATATTAATATCCCTTTAAAAACAATTTCGAAAACATTTCTAAAAAACATGATTTTGGAAGAAAAATGATTTCTGACTGAATAGTGAAATGAATCAAGTTTTCTTAATAAAAATTCTGAATTTTGTAAGTACAAATGACTAGAAATATGGTACTATTAAATGAAAATTTTCATTAATAACCAGATGAGAATAAAATTAAATCTGTTTATTATAAAATATTAAACAATTTACTTTTATGGAAACACAGGTATAACCAGTCTTTATTAAAATTATATTATGAAATAAACCCTCACAAAGATCATAAAATTAAATGATAATTAATAAAAGAAACAGCTATGTGTATAAATTCTAAATACTCATATAAAATTGTAAATAAAACAGAATATAATAAAAATACAATACACATATAACCTAATAATATCAAATATGATGAATAAGTAAAATTTCCTAATGAAACTAAATTGAGTTATAAAATTATTTACCACCGGTAACCCTTATATCAAATAATTTTAGATGAAATAATTCAAATTGAAACATAAAATAACATGAATAATAAATTATTCATTATATTACATGTGAAAGGGGTAGTATATATGCCATAAAAAAGAAACTAGGTGCATAACATTACAATATGCTTCAATGAAATGAACTTGAGATGAAATCCCTTACCTCACACATTCTTTTAGTTGAACATTATTTAACCTCATGTATAGTGGTTTTAACACGTTATTAACTTATACCAGAAACATATTAATATTTATAATATCGTATATGATTGTTTTATAACATCATATCACCCATTAATTAATGGTATTTAATTATTTTTATTGTTTCTGGTGTTAGTTTCTTTGTTTTATTATGTATGTTTTGTCATTAAAGATCCGGTTCTTACACATATTGGATAGTTTCATCATATTAAAAAATAATAATAATGAAATATTTTTTATATTTATACATTAATTTTACAGTTAAAACCAATCATAAAATATACTTATGAAAAATTATATACATTACGATTATGGAGACGGTAGGCCATACATACGTATGAGAAACGTTTCTATTTTCTAATGACCATCATAGAAAGAATTTATGTAATATATTATCATTAAATAATTATAATAATATTATATAAAACATATTATATACTTATATATATCGTTAATGTGGTGTGGTGATGTAGAACGAGTCACATTGCTTTGTGAAGGTGGTAGTCCACATGTACACTAACGATATTTTCATCTTTATGTGAGTGAAATTTTTAGAAAAAAATGATATATTACATTTCAAGACATAAAAATATGTAATTAATATCATAATTATTTTATGTATATCACATATAATAATTAAATTTATCATTATTATCTTTCATGTGAAGAGTTAGTGAAATACGAATCGCATCACTTCGCGAGGCGGTAGTTCGTCGTGTACACGAGTGGCGTTATCATATCTCATATTGAATGGAAGGTAAAGAAGATATATATGATATAATAACTACATAGGTATAAATATGTTATAAATATATATATATATATATATATGCTTTATACCCAACATCATACCCAACCTAGAAATGTGGTAATGAATGAACAAATGACATCGGTTCCGGAGATGGTAGTCTATCGTACAAATGAAAAATGATTATGTAACCCATTTGATGGAATTGGAGATGGTTTTACATCATTTAATTACTCAAAAAATATCCATGTATATATAATATACTTATTTTATTATATCATCGGTGTTTAATAATAACTTAAGTAACTGTAGAAATAAATAAAATAAAGATGTTCATTCAAAAACATTACCTCTTCTTCAGGTATCCTCCTTAGGTTTTCACTAAATCCTTCTTAGGATGGATTTATTCACTAAATAAGGATTCTATAATGAGGATAGGGAATTTTGGATTTGATTTTTTTTGGTCTTGGTTGAAGCAAATAGGTTTGAAGGCGTGAAGAAGAGAGGATAGGGGTGCCCTTTTATTAGTGAGGTGAGAGGAACACTATTATTTTTCTTGAAAAGATTCAATCATACCCATGTTTTTTTCATTTCCATCCATTATAAATCCTTGGAGATATAAGTTTGAATTATTTAAATTAAATGGGTTTTATAAAAGTATGTTTGTCATTATTAACCCTTTTCCTCTTAGTATATTCACGATAAATCAATTGTTACCTTAACCACGATAAATAATTTTTTCTATTTTTAATATTAATTATGGTAAAAATATAATTTGAACATATTAGACATTATAAATTATTATTATTAAAAATATGGAATAAATTTTTCTGTATTCAATGAAAATAATTAGAAAATTTTAATTTAAAATCAATCCTACAGACGTGACGTGAAAGCATGTTTTAAAGAGCTAATGTTCAAATGTTTACAAATTTTATATAGTAAAATTCAATATGGAAACCATTACAATGAAATAAATTTGATTAATTTATATAAAATTGAAAACTTTTTAATTTAAAACCATATTAAAATATAATTTATCATTAAAAATTATTTAAATGAAAAGTCACTTTTCAATTAAAATTCATTATTTTTAACTATTCATCAAAAAATGAAAAATTTCATAAAAATATAAAAATAACCCTAATATAATTTTATAATTAAAATTTTAAACAATAAATTTAATTTTATCATATAAATTTTCCAAAATTTTTCAAAATTAATTTTAAATTTTATTCTCAAAGCGTGATTAAACAATTTTTTACAAAAAATAATGTTTTTTAGAAAACCATTCTTTTTATTTTAAATGATTATAATTTTATAACTAACAAATAGATAACTAATAAAAATATCTGAAAAATATATTTTCATAATTTTTTGAATTCAATTCATATCCTCTATTCCAACATCATGGAATTATGTTAAATAAAACTTTTAAGTGTGTATTGTTGTTCTGTAAAACTTGGAATCCTGTGTAATGCATGTTATTGAACAAACTCATTATTTCTTCTAAAAGAATATAACACAATGTTTCATGAAAATAATGTAGTCTAATAGGTTAAATTTAACGAAATATATTATTTGGGATATGGAAGATTAGTGTTTCATGTCACATAGGTTATTGAATTAAATTTTATTCTTTTAAAATTTGGGGTGTTACATTATTACCTCCTTAAAAAAATTGTGTCCTAAAATTATAAACTCAATCATGGTAATAAAGTATCTGAAATTTTGAAATTACTTTGTCTAAAAACCCACATAAAAAAGGCTTAATAAAATATCCTCTTAATAAGAGAGAATGGGAAGTAAAAAGGTCATATGGAATAACTCATAGCTAGGTTTCTATGTAGGAGAAAATTTGTGGAAAGTGAATATGTGGACATGAAATTAAAGAAAAAATAATTATAGAGAGTCATTTAGGTCATTGATCACAATAAAATGAATGATAAATGGAAAGGTAGGGGGCTCAAAAACAAAATATATGATGATTTAAATGACCATATGATTAATCAGATATGAAAATAATATGAATTTTTTTTGTTTCAAGATCATTTTCATAAAGATGAAGAATTATTTTATAGTATAAGAATATAAGGAAATATACTTACTTGATATGTTTTTACATAATAAGATCAATTTTATCCTCTGGGTTTTATTTGATCAATTTACACTTCAACATTTATACAATGAAAAAAATATCCAAAAATGAATTATTTTTCCTAAAGAAATAAAATTCACTTTTAATGGATCACAAGATCAATAATATATTTATAATTCATTCCTTATATTTATGGTTATTATTATATAAAAATGGTTAGTATAGGTTATCTAATATTAATAAATCTTCATATGGTAAAGTAACACATAAATCTCTAAAACCAATTCCATATTTCAATATAAACAATTTCATAAATGGTAAGCCATATAAGATATACAAAATACTACGATCCATAACTTTAGAAAGATGGTAACTGAATTTCCATAATGATCGTATCCTTAATCCCTAAAAAACATTAAGTATCTCTTAGTCATAACATACCTAACATACGAATAACTTCATAAAAAATTCTCTTAAGACATGTTTATTACCTGAATTACCATAAAACCTTGTTAAAACCTGCAGACCTCCTCATTAAATAAATAATACATAGATTATTTACTATATTCCTTAAATCCAAAAATATTGTTAACTCCATTAATGATAACATAAACCAATTCTTTAATAAATTGTTAATCAATTATATAGTATATAGTACCATCCATTTTACTTATTTAATCAATCATATTTTTACCCCAACATAATTATTTCAACATCCATAAATTATTAAGGATTATATTAATCTCAATAAAGTTTTATTGAATAATTTTAACTTTCCAATGAATTATTTTTCTTCATCATCAGTATTGTTCCACATATGTTTTCAAATCCTAAATGATATATTGCTAATTTACAATCCATATCCATTTCAAAATTCTTATAAATATAATTTCTTTCATAAAATAAACAAATTAAATAATTCTTGAATCTAATCAAAATCAAATTAATCATTTTTTTTGGTAATAGAATAAGATTTACCATGATATATTAGTTTCTCTTGAGGCAGATTCCTTTGACACTTGAGAAATTTATTTGAATTGTTCCCCATCTCTTTATAGTTGAATAATTTTACTTTGGAATTTTTTTCTTACCCTTGAAATCACAATCATGGTGTACTTTCTCTCCACACATGTAGAAAACTACTCTTCCTTATAAGAATGTATTAGGGTGTTTCTTCCCACAATTACCACATATGGGAAACCCCTTCTTTTCTTTATTCACATTATCATCTTTTTTCCTTGTCATCTCCTTCTTCTCTTATTTCCATTTGAATATATAATACATAGATAATTATTTCTCATCATTGTTATCACATGATACTATGTCTTTATATTATTAAAATATTAGGGAGACTATTTCTCTTAGAAATATTTTCTTAAATCATCATTGAAACAATCATTCTTCCTCTTAGGATTTCAAGAATTTATTTTTTTAACATTACTTATACTAGGGGTAATTTCTAAATGTCGGAATACAATAAATTAGATTATATATTTATGAAACAAAATGTATAATCCCAAAACTAGTGATAAAATTTATGCATTTCTAATATCATAATAATAAACCTGGATTCTTTGGGTATATCCCTATTTTAAACCCTTATAAATGGTTTTCTTAAAGAAAATGTGAATTATTATAAGAATATCACTAGAGAGTGTCAAAATATTTGTTCAATAAGGCCCATTATTGTGCACCAGGAGATGATTAGTTCAAGAAAAATGCATTATTTTCTGTTTTATTACCCCTAATTACATCTTTTTCATAACCACGCCCACCTATAGTACCAGAAAGGGATGTATTGCAACAAAAAAAACAACATAATATCTACCTTAACAAAACATTAATATGTTTTCTATATTTATCCTCAAATTATATCATAGGGTTATGATACCTAATATATGTTTTATTAAATTTATTTTTCAATTTTTCTACAAATCTTCCTCTAATACCAACTATAGTAACCCCAACCCATGTAGATTGTATCCGTTTAATGATTTTATTACATTTTAATGAGATGCAAGGAATCACAAAATGATGAACCAAATAGTTTAGTAGTATTTTTAAACAACATAAATACACAATTCCAATATTACATTTCAATACATATATTACAATATATATTTTTGAGGAAATAATTATTACCTCTAGAATATCTATACATATCGATCATAAAATAATTCCTGGTATCTTGGGTGAAACAAAACCTAAGAAACCGGTGATGTTAAATGCTCAGTAAGTGTAGAGACCCGAATATTAACATACATAGACATTACATTACCTTTGAGGAATACTTAGTACATAACAAAAACACACACACAAGGACCGTAATATTTTAGTGTCTTTGGAAACTCGGAATATAATCTTCTAATCATGGTGAAAGATCTTCAATATCTCCCATAAAGATCTTCCTTTCTTTACCTAAAACCTTTCTTTATATCCTGGGGAAAAGAAAACATAAAAGGGTGAGCTAAAATGCTCAGTAAGGGTAAACACAAGAAATATCAATCACATCATATTCATAAGAACATAACATTTTGGAAATCTTAACCTGCAAAAGAGAGCATAATTTCATAACATGGGATAAATCTTAGTAGTGAAATGAAAATCCAATAATCATAACTTAACACAGGAAACTTTGTGGCATTCACACATAATCATAGATAATCATTTCTTATTAGTCAAGACTCATTGCCAAGACTATCTTAGTGGACAAAGTCCCTTTCTGAACCGAGTCACCCTCGTTTCAGTCCTGTTTCACTGAACCGGTATAACCTACCATTCCAGCCATGTCTATCTCATGAGATATAAAATCTTTACCCAATGCATTGGAGGGAGATATAGGTCCCACCCATCTCATAATGATACCATTCTTATGTGTGCCACAAAATCATAAACCATACATCATTTCATAACCCATGTAATAAAAATGGGATTCTTAAACAACATGACATCATAAAACAATTCATATAAGATAACGGAATTCATAAAAATATTTCCATCAGAACATAATAAAATCCTTGTAATAATAGCGATATAAACAGAACACTTTATTATCTTAGATGGAAAATAATTTTTATAAAACACTTGAACTCCATTCTTGAGGAAAATATCCTTTCTACTTTAAAAACACTTTTCCTTTCTTAACATGTCATACAATTTTACAGTAAAAGAAGTTGATTAAAAAAAACTTGAAAACTTGTAAAGGAATATTATTGGAGATAATTTTTTAAAAATCCATTCATGTAGTATGAGTTAAAAAAACATTCTTCGTACTTTTTTCGGAAAAGTCAAAAAAGTACTTCGTACGAAAAATGACAAAAGATTCCTTTCATATCCATTACTAAAAACTCACCGAAGGGTAAAATTGGATTTAAACAATTGTAGGTGGATGGAAATAATATTACATATTGAGGAAACATGGATGTGTACGATAAAATACACCCCAGTAAATGCCAAAGTATAAACAATCTCGGATAAAAATGAGATTGTGATATTTCCCTTACCTTAGGTCCGATTTGCTTCGTAAGTGTCCAAACCTCCTGTATAATGATTTAAATAATGTCATTGACTTATTACAGAAATATATTCATTTTTATTATATCATATATGGTTCACTTATGACTTTATATTACCCGTCCTTTTGTAAATTCATATTAAAGTAGCGTTTTGGGTAAAATCGTCTCATTTGTCGTTCGTGTTTTAACTTGTAATTATTCATATGATTACTTAGATAATTATTACATAATTATAGAAAATTATTTATATATAATATATATTCAGAATATACATATATATAATGGATCGATAAATGGAAATAAATACACCGTTCATGGAGACGGTAGGCCGTACGTACGCATGAACGCGGTTTTCATTTCCTTATTGAATTGAGTGGAATTAAGTAGATGACATACATATATATACACATAAATCCAGTAGCTTTATAATGTCATATATTTCATTATTATTGCTTATATATACTTTATAATCATTCTTAAATGGTTAACATGGAGAATGAATCTCATCGCATCGTGGAGACGGTAGTCCGTACGTACGCACGAGTGATGATATCATTTCCATAATTATTGAATTGAATTGGAGTGGATGATACAATATATCAGAATAATTATGATGTTATAATAACTATGTATAGTTATTCTTTACACCATAATACCCATCCATGTAAGGTGTTGGTGGAAAAACAGATTACACCACGGTGTGGAGACGGTATTCTGTACGTACGCACGCGCGATGATTTCGTTTTCCGTAGGATGGATAGACAGTGAATTAGGATTTTTTAATACTTATAATAACATATCAGTATATGAGTGATACTGATGTTATTACTTCATAATGAAACAACCTAAGAATAAGAAGTGGAAGAAGTAATAAAGGTGAAAGAATCGGTAACGGAAATTACCTCTTCTTTGAAGCGCCTTTTTGAGACCTCCTCTTAGGGCACTAAAATTGGTCTTTGAGGAAGACCAGAACCTCTAGTATGTTTCTAGGGAAGTTTAGAAGAGAATTTGGCAGGGGTTGGCCGAGCTTTAAGGCTCAAATTTGTGTGAGAAAGAGAGGGAGGAGGTGCCCTTTTATAAGGGAGGAGAGGGGCACCTTTGGAATTCCTAAAAATATTAATTTATAATAAATCTAACCCCACTTAAAAACCTCCAAAAATGACTCATATTAGAATATTAGATGATATAGGGTTGTAATCTCATCAACCAATCAAATTTAGACATGTTTGGATCTTATTTTAGACATTATCATTTTGATTTATCCTTATTTAATCTATTTAAGTTTATTTGTGGTAATAAAATTCTAAATTTTAAATTATAACAAATAATTACTTATTTGTTGTGAATTTTACATAATAGTTTACTTAATAACATTATAGACCATATAAATTTAAATTTATAATGTTTAAATATTTTTGTGATTTTTAAACAATTTTATAATATGTTATGTTTATAAAATAACAATAGTGTCAATTTTGACACTATTCGTTTATTTGAATTTAAATAAAATATATACAGAAGATATGTTCAAAATAAAATATTTAATATATTAATAAAAGGTCATATGTATCTATAAAATTAGTGGATCACATTAAATAGTTCATATAATATTTATTTTATTATTTTTAAAACCATTTATTTGGTTTATCTCTTAATAAAATAATTACTACATCGTTTTGTATAATTATTTAATATAATTATTTGTTTCATAAAAATTTAAAATAAAATCATATGATGAAGATAAATATATTACCTTTCAAAATTATACTTTTACTCGAATATATCATCTTAAAATCACTATATTTAAATTGTTATATTTATTAAATTATGAAGGTGACAACTTTGGCATCATTTAAAATAAAATAATATAAGTGTCATAATTGCATGTATAAGACTCCAAATGGTCAAATATTCGACCATTGGATGATTATAGTTTCAATTTACATTACCAATAAGTTTTGGTCAGGGTTTTGTGCCTTTTATGGTCACTATTAGTTTAATAAAAACTATATTCTTGATATTTCACTAGATAAATAATTTCTCCATCACTATTGTGTCACAGTTAATGTTAACTATTTAATCCCAAAAAATTCTAAATAAATTCTCATGATGTAGATAATTTTGTTATCTTTCTGGATACTATTAATGTGCGATGTTTTATGATGTTTATCACTATGTTAAAATTATTATACTTAAACATTTAAGAAAGTGACATGTTGTCACTTTCTTTGGTTTTAATAATAATTAAATTATTTTCATGGTCAAAAGTCCATAAAATGAATCTAATTCGACCCTTAGTTGATATGGGTTTACTTTTAGCCATCAAATAGAATTTTGGCATGTGTTAGGGTAATTTTATAATATTATATTTACCCTTAATTACCCGATTTACCTTTAACTATGGTAAATAAAATTTACCATAATTACTATTCATAATTCCCAAAAATAAAAAGTAGCATATTAACATAATTTTGACCCACTGATATCAAATATGGAATACATTTTTTAAAATTCAATACACAGAAGTTGCAGAAATTAAATTAAAATTAATCCTGTTGTCGAATAAAAACGGGTTTTTGTTTAAAACATTGCAAAAGATTGAATTGATTTAACCTATGAATTCCAGGTAAAATCAATGATAATGACATACATTATATTAAATGGTAAAAATATATTCTATTTATACTTTAAAACCATTAAATATTATAATTTAACCACATAAGATATTATGATGAAAAAAGTTGTTTTTAATTAAAATATAGCGTGTTTTTACTATTCATTAAAATATGAAAGTTATCGGAAAAATATCAAAACATTATCTAATGAAAATTTTTACATCCTGATTCAAAAGAAGAATTTTATTTTGTCAAATTGAACATATAAACATGTCAAAAACTAGATTTAAAGTGGGTGTGCCATCAAAAGGCGACAAAACTGCATTTTTTGAAAAATATTTATTTTACCCGAAAAATTTATTTTGTTCTTATACCATGTTCTAGAAAATGCGTAAGATGAATAATAATGTTATAAAATTCAAAATTTAGTTAATACTATTCATAACAGCTAGTTCATGACAATATTATAATAATATATCATTGTTTATTAAAACCCGGTATTGCGTACAACACACGCTATCGAGGAAGGTCGCGATTGTGTGTAATGCAAGCCAAGTCAGGGTTGCGTGTTGTGAAAGAATCCTTCGTTGTTTCGTATAACAGAATCCAACCACATTTCATTTATACATTTAATATATATATATATACTCAATGTTGCATAGAATAACTATTATCAAAATTGTGTGTAACACGTTCCAAGACTAGTGTTGCGTATACTGCAAGCTAATACGGTGTTGCGTATAGCGCAAGGTAATCTTGGTGTAGAATACAACACAAGACATTAATGAAATTAAAATAATATTTTTCATAAAATCTCGGGGTGTTACATTCTACCCCCCTTAAAATGAATTTCGCCCTCAAAATTCGTTGGGGTTATAAATGGTTTACAATTTGAAAGTTTCTTTGATAGAAACCCACATCGTAAAAAGGAATACCAAAACGTATCTTTAAAAACTGAAGTATAAAACGTAATGGTTACCCAAATAAACTAATCACTGGGTTTCCACATAGGTGAAAATATGGATATGGAAGAAAAATCTAACCATCATGTTCTGATGGAGAGTGGTAGAGAACATCGCTGTGGAAAAGCCAACAATCACAAATCCATAAATTTTTGACGATCTAAGGTACCATCTGATTAATCAGATATAAGAGCACTAGGACAAAATTTTTGGTTTTCAAGATCGTTTCCCTAAAGTTGAAGAATTTGAATTAAAATAAATACTTACTTTATTTTGGTACAATCTCACTGTTGTTCGTGCCTTGAACAATTTCTACTTCATCTATTAAATAAATGAAGTTGAATTTGTTATTCGTGAAGTGTTAGTAGATCATGTGATAGAATGACGGGTCATTCCATCTGTCTCAAACCAACGGTTAGCAAAAGTTATTAAATATAAATAAGTCATTCTATTGTGAGATTAATCATATATGGTTCCTAAAATGGACTTATACTTCATATATCATACTGCTTAATATAATAAAACTAGTTTCTACTAAACAGGGACTTCCTGTAGGCCAGTGGTAGGAGATAAAGGCCAGTCGCACTTCGGTTGTGGCTTCGATTCCCACAGCCTTGTCCGACACGATGGGCTATCGCCCATCCTGCAGGTTGTCCTTTTTCTAAAACTACATTACTATAACATCCCATCTATAATATCAAAAAAAAGTTCTATCCTAAAACAATACTAACTTATGTCCAACATAATCCATTCCAATCTGTAGGCTTATCCATAATACTGCAGTCCACTCTCATAACATAGTGAAAATGATTACCAGAGATTTAATACCATCGTTGATCCCCATATATCATAAGATATGTTTTGTTGGTTACATTCCAAACATTCAAAGTCCTTAATCAAGTATTCTCTTGAATACCCATTGAACCTTAGTGAAAACATGAATGCAGTTAAAAGTTAACACCTTCCACATACCAAAATCCTCATAATTCTATATACTCAAACCATGATATCACTTAGCCCTTACTTAAATCATGAGCTCATGAATACTGTCAAACATTTCATTTTCTCCTTATCCCTTCATTATGCGCATATCATCTGCTTTCCAAAATATTTGAATCACTTTTCATGGTTACCAGTACCTTAAAATTATTGAAAACCACAATAATACAAAAATATTCTACTAAACAATAAAAGTACCTCAACAACATTATTCTTGAATACCAATACATAAACACTTCAATCCATCCTCTTCAATTATTGTCCTGGAATAAGACCTTCCATGATTTAGAAGTAACTTTTTAGGTCAGGGCATTGAGTTGGGTAATGCCCATGTTCTCCACAAATAATACATTGAACTCCATAACAGTCTGTCACTCTCTGACCCTTTTCTCCACACAAATAACATCGGTCCCTCCATTTGAGGTATTCTTCAAGGTTCTTCTTCCATTCTTTATAAATCTCAATCTTCCTTTCTTTATGCTGCTCAACATGCGAACATGCATAATAGTCTATCTTTCTCTTCTTTGATGAATTAGGTATACAACTAAATTTCACCTTGTTAATCATATATTGCGATGACTGATTCGGCATAATCAAAATACCTTTCTCTCTAGGCATTACATAATTTTGTTGCTTATAGTCAGCAATTTGTCCATTGGATTCAATGTTAACCGAATTCCGTCTGGTTCCCTCCATTAACTAAAACACAAAAAGAATTCGTTGGGAGGAAAAAATCATGCTAGAGAAAACAACATAGTAAAGGGGGATTACCCTAAATATCTAACATCTTAGGTTAAATTCTATGATCGTTACTGTAGTTCTAGGATTATATCCTATACGTATACTTATCCTTAGGGACATCCCTAGACATACCTTAGAAATATCTCTAGGGATCTCACTAACGTTCTCACATCCTAGTTTCCAAAGGTTGACTAAACCTTTCCTCTGATACCAACTGTAGATACCCGAAGCTTAACATACATAGACATTACATTACTTTTGCGGAATACTTAGTACATAACAAAAACACACACACAAGGACAGTAATAGTTTAGTGTCTTTGGAAACTCGGAATATAATCTTCTAATCGTGGTGAAAGATCTTCAATATCTCCCATAAAAATCTTCCTTTTTTTACCTAAAACCTTTCTTTATATCCTGGGGAAAAGAAAACATAAAAGGGTGAGCTCAAATGCTCAGTAAGGGTAAACAAAAGAAATATCAATCACATCATATTCATAAGAGCATAACATTTTGGAAATCTTAACCTGCAAAAGAGAGCATAATTTCATAACATGGGATAAATCTTAGTAGTGAAATGAAAATCCAATAATCAAAACATAACACATAAAACTTTGTGGCATTCACACATAATCATAGAGAATCATTTCTTGTTAGTCAAGACTCATTGCCAAGACTATCTTAGTGGACAAAGTCCCTTTCTGAACCGAGTCACCCTCGTTTCAGTCCTGTTTCAATGAACCGGTATAACCTACCATTCCAACCATGTATATCTCAAGAGATATAAAATCTTTACCCAATGCATTGGAGGGAGATATAGGTCCCACCCATCTCATAATGATACCATTCTTATGTGTTCCACTAAATCATAAACCATACATCATTTCATAACCCATGTAATAAAAACGGGATTCTTTAACAACATGACATCATAAAACAATTCATATAAGATAAAGGAATTCATAAAAATATTTACATCACAACATATTAAAATCCATGTAATAATAGGGATTGAAACAGAACACTTTATTATCTTATATGGAAAATAATTTTGATAAAACACTTGAACTCCATTCTTGAGGAAAATATCCTTTCTAATTTAAAAACACTTTTCCTTTCTTAACATGTCATACAATTTTAAACTAAATGAAGTTGATTAAAAATAATCTTGAAAACTTGTAAAGTAAGCTTATTGAAGATAATTTTTAAAAAATCCATTCATGCCGTATGAGTTAAAAAAACATTCTTCGTACTTTTGTCGGAAAAGTCAAAAAAGCACTTCGTACGAAAACGACAAAAGATTCCTTTCATATCCTTTACTAAAAACTCACCGAAGGGTAAAATTGGATTTAAACAATTGTAGGTGGATGAAAATAATATTACATATTGAGGAAAAATGGATGTGGATGATAAAATACACCCCAGTAAATGCCAAAGTATAAACAATCTCGGATAAAAATGAGATTGTGATATTTCCCTTACCTTAGGTCCGATTTGCTTCGCAAGTGTCCGAACCTCCGGTATAATGATTTAAATAATGTCATTGACTTATTACAGAATCATAATCATTGTTATTATATCATATATGGTTCACTTATGTCTTTATATTACCCGTTCTTTTGTAAATTCATATTAAAGTAGCGTTTTGGTTAAAATCGTCTCATTTGTCATTCGTGTTTTAACTTGTAATTATTCATATGATTACTTAGATCATTATTACATAATTATAGAACATGATTTATATATAATATATATTCAGAATATACATATATATATAATGGATCAATAAATGGAAAGAAATACACCGTTCATGGAGATATCAGGCCGTACGTACACATGAACGCTGTTTTCGTTTCCTTATTGAATTGAGTGGAATTAAGTAGATGACATACATATATATACACATTAATCAAGTAGATTTATAATTTCATATATTTCATTATTATTGCTTATATATACTTTATAATCATTCTTAAATGGTTAACATGTAGAATGAATCTCATCGCGTCGTGGAGACGGTAGTCCGTACGTACGCACGAGTGATGATATCATTTCCATAATTATTGAATTGAATTGGAGTGGATGATACAATATATCAGAATCATTATGATTTTATAATAACTATGTATAGTTATTCATTACACCATAATACCCATCCATGTAAGGTGTTGGTGGAAAAACAGATTACACCACGGCGTGGAGACGGTATTCCGTACGTATGCACGCGTGGTGATTTCGTTTTCCGTAGGATGGATAGATGGTGAATTAGGATGGTTTCATACATATAATAACATATCAGTATATGAGTGATACTTATGTTTTTACTTAATAATGAAACAACCTAAGAAGAAGAAGTGGAATAAGAAATAAAGGTGAATGAATCGGTAACGGAAATTATCTCTTCTTTGAAGCGCCTTTTTGAGACCTCCTCTTAGGGCACTAAAATTGGTCTTTGAGGAAGACTAGAACCTCTAGGATGTTGATATAGAAGTGGAGAAGAGAATTTGGCAGTGGTTGGCCGAGATTGAAGGCTCAAAGTTGTGTGAGGAAGAGAGGGAGGAGGTTCCCCTTTATAAGGGAGGAGAGGGGCACCTTTGGAATTCTAAAAAATATTAATTTATAATAAATCTAACCCCTCTTAAAAACCTCCAAAAATGACTCATATGCGAAGATTAGATTATATAGGGTTGTAATCTCATCAACCAATCAAATTTAGACATGTTTGTATCTTACATTAGACCTTATCATTTTGATTTATCCTTATTTAATCTATTTAAGTTTATTTGTGGTAATAAAATTCTAAATTTTACATTATAACCAATAATTACTTATTTGTTGTGAATTTTCCATAATTGTTTACTTTATAACATTATAGACCATATAAATTTAAATTTATAATTTTTAAATATTTTTGTGATTTTTAAAAAATTTTATAATATGTTATTTTTAAAAAATAACAATAGTGTCAATTTTGACACTATTCATTTATTTGAATTTAAATAAAATATATACAGAAGATATGTTCAAACTAAAAGCTTTAATATATTAATAAAAGGTCATATGTATTTATAAAATTAGCGGATCACATTAAATAGTTTATATAATATTTATTTTATTATTTTTAAAACCATTTATTTGGTTTATCTCTTAATAAAATAATTACTACATCATTTTTGTATAATTATTTAATATACTTATTTGTTGGATAAAAATTAAAAATAAAATCCTATGATGAAGATAAATATATTACCTTTCACAATAATACTTTTAATCGAATTTATCATCTTAAAATCACAATATTTAAATTGTTATATTTATTAAATTATGAAGGTTACAACTTTGGCATCATTTAAAATAAAATAATATAAGTGTCATAATTGCTTGTATAAGACTCCAAATGGTCATATATTAGACCATTGGATGATTATAGTTTCAATTTACATGACCAATAAGTTTTGTTCATGGTTTTGTGCCTTTTATGGTCACTATTAGTTTAATAAAAACTATATTCTTGATTTTTCACTAGATAAATAATTTATGCATCACTATTGTGTCACAATTAATGATAACTATTTAATCCAAAAAAATTCTAAATAAATTCTCATGATGTAGATAATTTTGTTAGATTTCTGGATACGATTCATGTTCGAAGTTTTATGATGTTTATCACTAAGTTAAAATTATTATACTTATAAGATTTAAGAAAGTGACATGTTGTCACTTTCTTTGGTTTTAATAATAATTAAATTATTTTCATGGTCAAAAGTCCATAAAATGAATCTAATATGACCCTTAGTTGATATGGGTCTACTTTTAGCCATCAAATAGAATTTTGGCATTTGTTAGGGTAATTTTATAATATTACTTTACCCTTAATTACCCAATTTACCTTTAACTATGGTAAATAAAATTTACCGTAGTTACTATTCATAATTCCCAAAAATAAAAAGTAGCCTATTAACATAATTTGGACCCACTGATTCCAAATATGGAATCCATTTTTTAAAATTCATTACACAGAAGTTGCAGAAATTAAATTAAAATTAATCCCGTTGTCGAATAGAAACGGGTTTTTGTTTAAAACATTCCAAAAGATTGAATTGATTTAACCTACGAATCCAGGTAAAATCAATGGTAATGACATAAATTATATTAAATGGTAAAAATATATTCTATTTATACTGTAAAACCATTCAATATTATAATTTAACCACATAAGATATTTGTTGTACCTCTCGTACCCCTCGTGGTTAAATTTTCATGATCACAATCACTCTCTTATTTATCTAATCTTGTTTTAAGTGTTTTTGGATGATAGGCATGATTTCAGGTTGCCAAAGAATTGGGCCAAGAAAGCCAGAAGGCAAAAGTGGACTGATTTCAGTCCACCGGCCAACCGGTGGATGACCACCGGCCAGCCGGTGGAATCTTGATAGAAGGCATTCCCTCTGTCCAGACCACCAGCCAACCGGTGTCCCATCACCGGCCAGCCGGTGGAACCCAGACAGAAGGGACACCTACTGTCTCACCACCGGCCAACCGGTGGCCTCCTCACCGGCCAACCAGTGGTTCCTGGGCAGAAGGCCTCTCCTTTTTCCAAGCACCGTCCAACCGGTGGCCAAGCACCGGTCAGCCGGTGGAGCCAGTCAAACTAGCCGTTGGGCTTTGACCAGACTTGTCCACTTGACTTCCAACGGCTCCGAAGGCCTCTCCAACGGCTCCAAAGACCCCCAAAGGCCATTTGAGGGTTCCCCCTCTATAAATAAAGGACTAGGAAGCCCCAGAACAAGTGTAGAACTATAACCAAGCCAACGGAAGCCCACGGGAACATTTTTCATCATTTGGCAAACCTCCGGCGGATTCCTCCAAGGAACCCCACTTGCTCCAACTCATTTCCACATCCAAGGAGCATCACCATAGAAGCTTGGGAGGGCTCTTCATCAACTCCAATCAATCCATTGGCTCCCAAGACTTCTCCACATTACGGTTTTTCATTATTTATCTATTTGAGCATCAATTTGGGGTTGTCCCTACAAACCCCTCTTTCTCTCATCCTCTCTTTGTTTGGGTTTTCACACCACCTTCAAGGTGTGAAGAGGTTAGTCAAGCCTTCCCTTTAAAAGGCTTGATTCATAGGTGATCTATCCTTCACCTGTAAGAAGGCTAGAGGGTTCTTGGTCAACCATTAAAAGCAAGTGGGTTCTTGCTCAACCATTAAAAGCAAGCTGTAATAGGTTCTAGACTACCTTAAAGTCTAGTGGGTTTCTTTCTAAAACCATTAAAAAGCAAGCGGTAGTAAATCTCTCAATGGTTGAGTTGGGAGAGGATACGTAGGCTTTGGTTTAAGCCGAACTCCGTTATCAAGTTTTTGTGTCTTGCCTCTTTTATTTCCGCTGCACTTTTAACTTTGTTTTTAAATTGTTAATTTTTTTTAAAAGGAAATTCACCCCCCCTCTTGCCATCACTCTCCGACCCAACAATTGGTATCAGAGGAAAAATTTGAGTAATACCTTCACCGGTTTCAAATTCAAGATCCTTTGTGATGGCTTCAACTTCTTTCGCCCCCGAAGGCTATTCTTTGGGTCGTGCTCCATTTTTTGATGGAACCGACTATACCTATTGGAAAACCCGCATGTCTACTTTTCTTAGAAGTATAGGTTATCCTATTTATAAAATTGTCATGCATGGTTAATCTCTTTCTTCTCCCGATGAATCCAAATGGACTCAAGCCGATATTAAAAATTTCGAGCTTGATGGCAAAGCCATGAACGCTCTTCATTGCGGCCTTGATCGTAATGAATTCAATCGATTTTCCACATGCACCTCATCACATGAAATCTGGAACCTTTTGGAGGTTACCCATGAGGGGACCAACAAAGTTAAGGATACTCGATTGGATATGTATTGCCAAGATTTTGAAAGTTTCACCATGCACCCACATGAATCAATTAATGAAATGTTTACTCGTTTTACTGATGTTTTCAATGGAAGAAAATCTCTTGGAGATGATGTTTCTGCAGAGATGATGGTCAAGAAGATTCTTTGGATCTTACCAAGTTCATGGGAACCGAAAGTCACGGAAATTCAAGAAGCAAAAGACATCAAGAACATGCCGGTCGAAGAGCTCATCAGATCCCTCATGACCTACGAGATCACCATGAGGAGGCAAGCTGAAAAGGAAGGCAATCTCATCAAAACTCCAAAGAACATCGCCTTCAAAGTTCAAAAAGAAGAAAGATCCTCCTCCTCATCTTCTTCCTCTTCAAGCGGCGATTCAGAAATCGAGAACCTTGCCCGCAAGATGCAAAAATTCATGAAGAAGAACAAAAAGAAGAAATCTCGCAAGGCTCGAAAGGAAGAACTCGACGAAAAATCCGAGCCCGAGGTAACATGTTACGGGTGTGGCAAGAAAGTCCATTACAAGCCCGATTTTCCACTCAACAAGAAAAAGGCCAAGCAAAAGGAAAAGAAGAAGGCATTCAAGGCCACATGGAGTGATAGCTCCACATCCTCCTCCTCCTCCTCCTCAAGTAACATCGGTAAAAAATGCCTAATGGCATTTCATGAGGTATCCTCTTCCAAATCCTCTTCCTCTTGTTCTTCAAATTCTTTCAATCATTTATCTTATGAGGATCTCCAACATGCTAGAGATCAATTCGAGGAAGGTTTTCACGAACTTTCTTCCAAATTTATTGCTTTAAAAAAGAATTTCAAAACATTCTTCCGAAAAGGAACAACTTCTCAAAGAAAAGGAGGAGTTGTCCCTCAAGATCCAAAACCTTCCCGATGTTGATTCTATGGAATCAACAATCAAGGATTTAAGGAAATCCCTAGCCAAGTTCACCGAAGGTGAACATAACCTTTCGAAGCTGCTTGGTTCCCAATGCGTATCTAGAACCACCCAAGGGCTTGGCTATTCCAAGCAAGCTTCCTCTTCCCATGCTCCAACTATTTTTGTAAGGGGGAGCTCCCAATATAAATTTTGCAACTATTGTAAAAAACCCGGGCACTTAATTTATGAGTGCAATTGCAAAAATGCCCGGTATGGAAGGCCCAAAACCATTTCCTTTAGCGATGAATTTCATAGGAGAAGACCCGCCACTAGACAAGTATGGATTGAAAAATCCCTTTTAGCGAGTCTCTCCGGACCAAAATTTGTCTTGGTTCTAAAATCCTCTCCCCGGTGATTTTTTGTGTTTATTTAGGGGGAGTTAGGATTGTTTAAGCCTTTTTGCTTTATTTTCAAAACTTTCAATTCAAAACCTTCAATTCAAAACTTTCAATTCAAAACCTTCAATTCAAAACTTTCAATTCAAAACTTTCAATTCAAATTTCAAAAATTTCTATTGGTTTAAAATCACTATCTTGTATTTCAATCCGTTCCCTCAATCAAGTTTTATGCCCCGTGCTATTTTGATAATCACAAAGGGGGAGAAATTCTTGGTTGATTGGGGGAGAAATCTTTCTCTCATGCTTTGCTTTACTTTTCAATTTATCCTTTAAAGCATGCCTTTCATTTCAGTCTTTTACATTGCTTGTTTTGGTGATTGTGATCATCAAAATAGGGGGAGATTGTTATACCTCTCGTACCCCTCGTGGTTTAATTTTCATGATCACAATCACTCTATTATTTATATAATCTTGTTTTAAGTGTTTTTGGATGATAGGCATGATTTCAGGTTGCCAAGGAATTGGGCCAAGAAATCCAGAAGGCAAAAGTGGACTGATTTCAGTCCACCGGCCAACCGGTGGATGACCACCGGCCAGCCGGTGGAATCTTGACAGAAGGCATTCCCTCTGTCCAGACCACCGGCCAACTGGTGTCCCATCACCGGCCATCTGGTGGAACCCAGACAGAAGGGACACCTACTGTCTCACCATCGGCCAACCGGTGGCCTCCTCACCGGCCAACCGGTGGTGCCTGGGCAGAAGGCCTCTCCTTTTTCCAAGCACCGGCCAACCGGTGGCCAAGCACCGGTCTGCCAGTGGAGCCAGTCAAACTAGCCGTTGGGCTTTGACCAGACATGTCCACTTGACTCCCAACGGCTCTGAAGGCCTCTCCAACGGCTCCGAAGACCCCCAAAGGCCATTTTAGGGTTCCCCCTCTATAAATAAAGGACTAGGAAGCCCCGGAACAAGTGTGGAACTATAACCAAGCCAACGGAAGCCCACATGAACATTTTTCATCATTTGGCAAACTTCCGGCGGATTCCTCCAAGGAACCCCACTTGCTCCAACTCATTTCCACATCCAAGGAGCATCACCATAGAAGCTTGGGAGTGCTCTTCATCAACTCCAATCAATCCATTGGTTCCCAATACTTCTCAACATTACGGTTTTTCATTATTTATCTATTTGAGCATCAATTTGGGTTTGTGCCTACAAACCCCTCTTTCTCTCATACTCTCTTTGTTTGGGTTTTCACACCACCTTCAAGGTGTGAATAGGTTAGTCAAGCCTTCCCTTTAAAAGTCTTGAGTCATAGGTGAGCTAGCCTTCACCGGTTAGAAGGCTAGTGGGTTCTTTCTCAACCATTAAAAGCAAGTGGGTTCTTGCTCAACCATTAAAAGCAAGCTGTAATAGGTTCTATACTACCTTAAAGTCTAGTGGGTTTCATTCTAAAATCATTAAAAAGCAAGCGGTAGTAAATCTCTCAACGGTTGAGTTGGGAGCGGAGACGTAGGCTTTGGTTTAAGCTGAACTCCGTTATCAAGTTTTTGTGTCTTGCCTCTTTTATTTCCGCTGCACTTTTAACTTTGTTTTTAAATTGTTAATTTTTTTTAAAAGGCAATTCACCCCCCCTCTTGCCATCACTCTCCGACCCAACAATATTATGATGAAAAAAGTTGTTTTTAATTAAAATATAGCATGTTTTTACTATTCATTAAAATATGAAAGTTATCGGAAAAATATCAAAACTTTATCTAATGTAAATTTTTACATGCTGATTCAAAAGAAGAATTTTATTTTGTCAAATTGAACATATAAACATATAAAAAACTAGATTTAGAGTGGGTGCGCCATCAAAAGGCGGCAAAACTGCATTTTTTGAAAAATACTTATTTTACCCGAAAAATTTATTTTGTTCTTATACCATGTTCTAGAAAATGTGTAAGATGAATAATAATGTTATAAAATTCAAAATTTAGTTAATACTATTCATAACGGCTAGTTCATGACAATATTATAATAATATATCAATGTTTATTAAAACCCGGTATTGCGTACAACACACGTTATCGAGGAAGGTCGCGATTGCATGTAATGCAAGCCAAGTCAGGGTTGCGTGTTGTGAAAGAATCCTTCATTGTTTTGTATAACGGAATCCAACCACATTTCATTTATACATTTAATATATATATATATATACTCAATGTTGCATAGAATAACTATTATCAAAATTGTGTGTAACATGGTCCAAGACTAGTGTTGCGTATACTGCAAGCTAATACGGTGTTGCGTATAGCGCAAGGTATTCTTGGTGTAGAATACAACCCAAGACATTAATGAAATTAAAATAATATTTTTCATAAAATCTCGGGGTGTTACATTCTACCCCCTTAAAATGAATTTCTCCCTCGAAATTCGTCGGGGTTATAAATGGTTTACTGTTTGAAAGATTCTTTGATAGAAACCCACATCCTAAAAAGGAATACCAAAACTTATCTTTAAAAACTGAAGTATAAAACGTAACGGTTACCCAAATAAACTAATCACTGGGTTTCCACATAGGTGAAAATATGTATATGGAAGAAAAATCTAACCATCATGTTCTGATGGAGAGTGGTAGAGAACATGGCTATGGAAAAGCCAACAATCACAAATCCATAAATTTGTGACGATCTAAGGTACCATCTGATTAATCAGATATAAGAGCACTATGACAACATTTTTGGTTTTCAAGATCGTTTCCCTAAAGTTGATGAATTTGAATTAAAATAAATACTTACTTTATTTTGGTACAATCTCACTGTTGTTCGTGCCTTAAAAAATTTCTACTTCATCTCTTAAATAAATGAAGTTGAATTTGTTATTCGTGAAGTGTTAGCAGATCATGTGATAGAATGACGGGTCATTCCATCTGTCTCAAACAAAAGGTTAGAAAAAGTTATTAAATATACATAAGTCATTCTATTGTGAGATTAATCATATATGGTTCCTAAAATGGACTTATACTTCATATATCATACTGCTTAATATAATAAAACTAGTTTCTACTAAACAAGGACTTCCTGTAGGCTAGTGGTAGGCGATAAAGGCCAGTCGCACTTCGGTTGTGGGTTCGATTCCCACAGCCTTGTCCGACGCGATGGGCTGTCGCCCGTCCTACAGTTTGTCCTTTTTCTAAATCTACATTACTATAACATCTCATCAATAATATCAAAGAAAAAGTTCTATCCTTAAACAATAATAACTTATGTCCAACATAATCCATTCCAATCTTTAGGCTTATCCATAATACTGCAGTCCACTCTAATAACATAGTGAAAACGATTACCAGATATTTAATACCATCGTTGATCCCCATATATCATAAGACATGTTTTGTTGGTCACATTCCAAACATTCAAAGTCCTTAATCATGTATTCTCTTGAATACCCATTGAACCTTAGTGAAAACATGAATGCAGTTAAAAGTTAACACCTTCCACATACCAAAATCCTCAAAATTCTATATACTCAATCCTTGATATCACTTGGTTGTTACTTCAATCATGATCTCATGAATACTGTCAAACATTTCATTTTCTCTTTATCCCTTCATTATGCGCATATCATCTGCTTTCCAAACTATTTGAATCACTTTTCATGGTTATCGGTACCTTAAAATTATTGAAAACCACAATAATACCAAAATATTCTAATAAAAAATAAAAGTACCTCAACAAAATTATTCTTGAATACCAATACATAAACACTTCAATCCATCATCTTCAATTATTGTCCTGGAATAAGTCCTTATATGATTTAGAAGTAACTTTTTAGGTCAGGGCATTGAGTTGGGTAATGCCCATGTTCTCCACAAATAATACATTGAACTCCATAACAGTCTGTCACTCTATGACCCTTTTCTCCACACAAATAACATCGGTCCCTCCATTTGAGGTATTCTTCAAGGTTCTTCTTCCCTTCTTTAGAAATCTCAATCTTCCTTTCTTTATGCTGCTCAACATGTGAACATGCATAATAGTCTATCTTCCTCTTCTTTGATGAATTAGGTATACCACTAAATTTCGCCTTGTTAATCATATATCGCGATGAATGATTCGGCATAGTCACAATATCTTTCTCTCTAGGCATTACATAATTTTGTTGCTTATAGTCACCAATTTGTCCATTGGATTCAATGTTAACCGAATTCCATCTGGTTCCCTCCATTAACTAAAACACAAAAAGAATTTGTTGAGATGCAAAAATCATGCTAGAGAAAACAACATAGTAAAGGGGGAGTACCCTCAATATCTAACATACTAGGTTAAATTCTAAGATCGTTACCGTAGCTCTAGGACTATATCCTATACGTATACTTATCCTTAGGGACATCCCTAGACATACCTTAGAAATATCTCTAGGGATCTCACTAACGTTCTCACATCCTAGTTTCCAAAGGTTGACTAAACCTTTCCTCTGATACCAACTGTAGAGTCCCGAAGCTTAACATACATAGACATTACATTACTTTTGCGGAATACTTAGTACATAACAAAAACACACACACAAGGACCGTAATAGTTTAGTGTCTTTGGAAACTCGGAATATAATCTTCTAATCGTGGTGAAAGATCTTCAATATCTCCCATAAAGATCTTACTTTTTTTATACCTAAAACCTTTCTTTATATCATAGGGAAAAGAAAACATAAAAGGGTGAGCTCAAATGCTCAGTAAGGGTAAAAAAAAGAAATATCAATCACATCATATTCAAAAGAACACAACATTTTAGAAATCTTAACCTGCAAAAGAGAGCATAATTTCATAACATGGGATAAATCTTAGTAGTGAAATGAAAATCCAATAATCATAACTTAACACATGAAACTTTGTGGAATTCACACATAATCATAGAGAATCATTTCTTGTTAGTCAAGACTCATTGCCAAGACTATCTTAGTGGACAAAGTCCTTTTCTGAACCGAGTCACCCTCGTTTCAGTCCTGTTTCACTGAACCGGTATAACCTACCATTCCAGCCATGTCTATCTCATGAGATATAAAATCTTTACCCAATGTATTGGAGGTAGATATAGGTCCCACCCATCTCATAATGTTACCATTCTTATGTGTGCCACAAAATCATAAACCATACATCATTTCATAACCCATGTAATAAAAATGGGATTCTTAAACAACATGACATCATAAAACAATTCATATAAGATAAAGGAATTCATAAAAATATTTCCATCACAACATAATAAAATCCATGTAATAATAGGTATAGAAACAGAACACTTTATTATCTTAGATGGAAAATAATTTTGATAAAACACTTGAACTCCATTCTTGAGGAAAATATCCTTTCTACTTTAAAAACACTTTTCCTTTCTTAACATGTCATACAATTTTAAACTAAAAGAAGTTGATTAAAAATAAACTTGAAAACTTGTAAAGGAAGCTCATTGGAGGTAATTTTTTAAAAATCCATTCATGTCGTATGAGTTAAAAAAACATTCTTCGTACTTTGTCGGAAAAGTCAAAAAAGTACTTCGTACGAAAAAGGACAAAAGATTCCTTTCATATACTTTACTAAAAACTCACAAAAGGGTAAAATTGGATTTAAAAAATTGTAGGTGGATGGAAATAATATTACATATTGAGGAAACATGGATGTGGATGATAAAATACACCCCAGTAAATGCCAAAGTATAAACAATCTCGGATAAAAATGAGATTGTGATATTTCCCTTACCTTAGGTTCGATTTGCTTTGTAAGTGTCCGAACCTCCTGTATAATGATTTAAATAATGTCATTTACTTATTACATAATCGTATTCATTGTTATTATATCATATATGGTTCACTTATGACTTTTTATTACCCGTTCTTTTGTAAATTCATATTAAAGTAGCGTTTTGGGTAAAATCGTCTCATTTGTAGTTCATGTTTTAACTTGTAATTATTCATATGAGTACTTAGATAATTATTACTTAATTATAGAACATTATTTATATATAATATATATTCAGAATATACATATATATAATGGATCGATAAATGGAAAGAAATACACCGTTCATGGAGACGGTAGGCCGTACGTACGCATGAATGCTGTTTTCGTTTCCTTATTGAATTGAGTGGAATTAAGTAGATGACATAAATATATATACACATAAATCCAGTAGCTTTATAATGTCATATATTTCATTATTATTTCTTATATATACTTTATAATCATTCTTAAATGGTTAACATGGAGAATGAATCTCATCGCGTCGTGGAGACGGTAGTCCGTACGTACGCACGAGTGATGATAGCATTTTCATAATTATTGAATTGAATTGGAGTGGATGATAAAATATATCAGAATCATTATGATGTTATAATAACTATTTATAGTTATTCTTTACACCATAATACCCATCCATGTAAGGTGTTGGTGGAAAAACAGATTACACCACGCTGTGGAGACGGTATTCCGTACGTACGCACGCGCGGTGATTTCGTTTTCCGTAGGATGGATAGATGGTGAATTAGGATTGTTTCATACTTATAATAACATACCAGTATATGATTGATACTGATGTTATTACTTCATAATGAAAAAACCTAAGAAGAAGAAGTGGAAGAAGAAATAAAGGTGAAAGAATCGGTAACGAAAATTACCTCTTCTTTGAAGCACCTTTTTGAGACCTCCTCTTAGGGCACTAAAATTGGTCTTTGAGGAAGACAAGAACCTCTAGGATGTTTCTAGGGAAGTGGAGAAGAGAATTTGGCAGGGTTAGGCCGATCTTGAAGGCTCAAAGTTGTGTGAGGAAGAGATGGAGGAGATGCCCTTTTTTAAGGGAGGAGAGGGGCACCTTTGGAATTCTTAAAAATATTAATTTATAATAAATCAAAACCCACTTAAAAACCTCAAAAAATGACTCATATTAGAATATCAGATGATATAGGGTTTTAATAACATCAACCAATCAAATTTAGACATGTTTGGATCTTATTTTAGACCTTATAATTTTGATTTATCCTTATTTAATCTATTTAAGTTTATTTGTGGTAATAAAATTCTAAATTTTAAATTATAACAAATAATTACTTATTTGTTTTTAATTTTCAATAATTGTTTACTTTATAACATTATAGACCATATAAATTTAAATTTATAAATTTTAAATATATTTGTGATTTTTAAACAATTTTATAATATGTTATTTTTATAAAATAACAATAGTGTCAATTTTGACACTATTCATTTATTTGAATTTAAATAAAATATATACAGAAGATATGTTCAAACTAAAAGCTTTAATATATTAATAAAAGGTCATATGTATCTATAATATTAGTGGATCACATTAAATAGTTTATATAATATTTATTTTATTATTTTTAAAACCATTTATTTGGTTTATCTCTTAATAAAATAATTACTACATCATTTTTGTATAATTATTTAATATACTTATTTGTTGCATAAAAATTTAAAATAAAATCCTATGATTAAGATAAATACATTACCTTTCACAATAATACTTTTACTCGAATTTATCATCTTAAAATCACAATATTTAAATTGTTATATTTATTAAATTATGAAGGTGACAACTTTGGCATCATTTAAAATAAAATAATATAAGTGTCATAATTACTTGTATAAGACTCCAAATGGTCAAATATTAGACCATTGGATGATTATAGTTTCAATTTACATGTCAAATATGTTTTGGTTAGGGTTTTGTGCCTTTTATGGTCACTATTAGTTTAATAACAACTATATTATTCATTTTTCACTAGATAAATAATTTCTGCATCACTATTGTGTCACAATTAATGATAACTATTTATTCCCAAAAAATTCTAAATAAATTCTCATGATGTAGATAATTTTGTTAGATTTATGGATACTATTCATGTTCGAAGTTTTATGATGTTTATCACTAAGTTATAATTATTATACTTATAAGATTTAAGAAAGTGACATGTTGTCACTTTCTTTGGTTTTAATAATAATTAAATTATTTTCATGGTCAAAAGTCCATAAAATGAATCTAATCTGACCCTTATTTGATATGGGTTTACTTTTAGCCATCAAATAGAATTTTGGCATGTGTTAGGGTAATTTTATAATATTATATTTACCCTTAATTACCCGATTTACCTTTAACTATGGTAAATAAAATTTACCGTAGTTACTATTCTTAATTCCCAAAAATAAAAAGTAGACTATTAACATAATTTGGACCCACTGATTCCAAATATGGAATCCATTTTTTAAAATTCAATACATAGAAGTTGCAGAAATTAAATTAAAATTAATCCCGTTGTCGAATAAAAACGGGGTTTTGTTTAAAACATTGCAAAAGATTGAATTGATTTAACCTACGAATTCATGGTAAAATCAATGCTAATGACATACATTATATTAAATGGTAAAAATATATTCTATTTATACTTTAAAACCATTCAATATTATAATTTAACCAGATAAGATATTATGATGAAAAAAGTTGTTTTTAATTAAAATATAGCGTGTTTTTACTATTCATTAAAATATAAAAGTTATCGGAAAAATATCAAAACTTTATCTAATGTAAATTTTTACATCCTGATTCAAAAGTAGAATTTTATTTTGTCAAATTGAACATATAAACATGTCAAAAACTAGATTTAAAGTGGGTGCGCCATCAAAAGGCGGCAAAACTGCATTTTTTGAAAAATACTTATTTTACCCAAAAAATTTATTTTGTTCTTATACCATGTTCTAGAAAATGTGTAAGATGAATAATAATGTTATAAAATTCAAAAATTAGTTAATAATATTCATAACGGCTAGTTCATGACAATATTATAATAATATATCATTGTTTATTAAAACCTGGTATTGCGTACAACACACGCTATCGAGGAAGGTCGCGATTGCGTGTAATGCATGCCAAGTCAGGGTTGCGTGTTGTGACAAAATCCTTCGTTGTTTCGTATAACAGAATCCATCCACATTTCATTTATACATTTAATATATATATATATATATATATATATACTCAATGTTGCGTAGAATAACTATTATCAAAATTGTGTGTAACACGGTCCAAGACTAGTGTTGCATATACTACAAGCTAATACGGTGTTGCGTATAGCGCAAGGTAATCTTGGTGTAGAATACAACACAATACATTAATGAAATTAAAATAATATTTTTAATAAAATCTCGGGGTGTTACAGTAAGGGTAGGCATATAATAAAATATGTGAATAAAAAATTAATAATCAGTATGGAAATGTAAATAACTTAAACCCATTCCATTTAATCATGAACTTGAGAAAAATATAGTAGTTATAAATGATTATCAAATAATTCCATATATGTAATTAGATGAGCATGAAACATGAGTATAAATATTCTAAATAATATAATAATCACATTGAATGTAAATAACTAAATTCATAATGAGGGAATGAATAATTCTAGACATCATAATCATACACTCATGACCTTTTATGAGACATTTACTATCAAGAACATTCAAAAAAATATTTAAAACTACTTGTTTCAAACCCATCGGGTTTGAACAACTCATTTGTGTGAAAAAATCTCACAAGTCAGTAACTATCAAAAAGATTAAAAATTTTGTTTAAAACTACTAGGTACAAACTCATAGGGTTTATCCATCTAATTTTTTCTCATGAGACCTACTGATGCATCAAGGGGCTATCTATATTGGGCCACAACCACCAATTACTATGTATAATGAATTACTCATATGAAAGGGGTAAAACATAATCAATATAAAAATTAATATTAAAAACCAATATAAATTTTGTAATAGTTACCCAAATCAAATAAACATAATTATAAACCATCTAGAGTAATATGGTTAATGGTATCAAAATATTACATCTACAATCAAACTAATCATATACCATTCATAGAAATAATAAGGATGATATCAATACAACATATCCTTGGTAGATCATATTTACTTTATAGGGTGATGTTATTAATGAATAAAAATACCATAAAAATATATTTAAAAAAATTCATGAGAAATATATCATTTTCATTTTAAAAATAAAAAAACATTTTGAAAACACTTTTCTTTGAAAATAACCATTAAAACCTATAAAAGAATCATTAAAACAATCGAGTGTTCATGAAGGATGGAAATTCCATTCATTACATACACAAAAAACAAATATTACTTTAAAAGTTTAGTTAAATAAAAATTGGGATTGTTTTGAAAATGGTATGATGATTCCTTTAAAAAATAATTCTTATTTTTTTTTATAAAACATGGTTTTTGAAGAGACCATATTTACGACCGAAGATGCAAATGAAGTCATATTTTCTTAAAAACTTTTTCCAAAACTATTTTAAGTAAAAAAGAGTGAAAAATTGTACTATTATATGAAAATTTTCATGAATACCCGTTGGAGAATAAATTTCAATGATTTTAATATAGAATTATCAATTATTTTTATTCAATGGAAATACAAATATAAACAATCTCGATTATAATGAGGTTATGAAATAAACCCTCTCAAATATCATAAATCTGAAGTGATGATTAATAAAAGAAAACTATATTTGTATCAACATGAAATACACATAATTTTTTTAATACAATATAATATAATAAAAATTAAATACACACATAATCTTATAATATCAAACACAATGAATAAGTAATAGAACTCAATGAAATAAAATTGTGTTATAATTTTGTTTCACTTAGTAACCCTTATGTAAAATCCACTTAGATGAAATAATTAAAATTTAAAACTAAAATTCCATGACTAATGAATTATTCATGATATTACATGTCAAAAGTGTTTTATGTACACCATGAAAAAAGAAATTAGGTTCATAAAATTATAATATTCCTCAATAAAATGAAATTGAGACAAAATCTATTACCTAATAATTTCTTTTAGTTGAATGTGATTTAACATATTGTATAATGGATTTAAACCTGATATTACTCACAAAAAAATGATATTAATATTTATAGTATCATATATGATCCTTTTATAATATCTTATTACCCAATCATTAATAATCGTCCATTATTTTCATTGTTTTGGGTGATAATTGACTTGTTTTCTTATGCTCGTTTTTTCTTTAGAGATTAAGTTCTTGCATATATTACATAGTTTTATCATATAAAAAAATAATCATCGAATAAGTATCATATTTTATCATAAATTTTACATTTAAAGCTAATAATGAAACAAGGTTATAGAAAATGATGTATGTTACGATCATGGAGATAGTAGGTCGTACATACCTATGAGTAACGTTTCAATTTTTCAATGACCATTACGGAAAGAAGGTAAGTAATATATAATCATTATATAATTATAATAATATAATTTATACCATATTATATTTATATTTATATCATCCATGTGGTGTGGTTATGAAAATAGAGTCACATCAGTTAATAAAGCCTCTAGTCCATACATGCACAAATGATGTTATCATTTTTAATTGAGTGAAAATATAAAAATAAAATAATTTATTATATTTTTATAATTAAAGAAATTTCAATAATATAAAAATTATTTCTTTTATATCACATATAATAATTAAATTTACACTTATCACATTCCATGTGAAGATTTTATGAAATAAGAATCTCATAGCTTCATGAGGCAGTTGTCTACCACACTCACGAGCGATGTTATAATTTCTCATACATAATGGAAGGTAAAAAAATTATATAATGAAAATAAATATTTACATATTCTATAAATATTATATATATACTTTATATATATAATCATAGTAAACCGTGAAAGGTTGTAATAGAAGGAAGAATGATATCAGTTCGTGAGGTGGTAGTCCACTATACACACGAATGACGATTTCATAGCACATTTGATGGAAGTGGGGATGGTTGTTGTTAATAATATTTTTATATAAAAAATAATATTTTATTTAATATACACAGGTTATTATATCATTGTGGTTTAATAATAATTGAATTATATAGAGAAAGAAATAAAATAAAGATTCACATTGAAGAACATTACCTCTTCTTGGAGTATCCTTCTTATGTTTGAACTGAAACCTTCCTAGATTTGATTTATGAAAAAAATAAGGATCATAGGATTAATATAGGTATGTTTTGAAGTTATTTATTTAGTTATTGTTTGAATAAAAGTAGTTTTAATATGTAAATAACAGGGGAGAGTGAGTGGCCTTTTATAAGTGAGGTGAGTGGCACAATTGTAACTATTTGAAAAGATTCAATCATACCCACATTTTTATCATGTAAAAAGCTAACAAAATTTACCATTATCAATATTAAAAGAAATAAGTTACAAATATGGCCATAAAATATTTTTTAAATGTTTTTTTGTTTATTACAACCCTTATAATCTAATTTTATCCCCCTGTAAATCCATTTTTACATTAAACATGTTAAGTAATTTTTACATTTTTTACAATTTATTATAGTAAAAAATTAATATTACCTTCTATGAAATTATAAATTATGATGATTCTAAACATTTAATACATTTTCTGGGTTCAATTCATAAAAGTTTAAAAGTATAGTTTAAAATAAATCCTGCAACTGTGATGAGAAATTGGGTTTTTATGGAGAAAATGTTCAAAAGTTTACAACGTTTTCATATTAAACTTCAGTATAAAAATTATTAAAATGATATAAATTTTATTATTTTATTTAATATTTGACTAATTTTAATGTAAAACCTCTTAAAAATATAATTTAACATTATAAATTATTTAAATGAAAATGTAGTTATCAATTTTTTTTATTGTATTCTATTCATCAAAAAATGAAACGTTTGAGAAAAATCAAAAAAATTCACCCAAATATAATTTCAGTATTACAATTTAAAAATTATTTTTATTTTTGAAAATAAATTTTCTAAAGGTGGTAAAATTAATTTTTAAATTATGTGTCCAATTCCTGATTTAACCATTTTTTAGAAAAAATATATTTTTTTAGAAAACATTTCATTTTATTTTAAATAATTATTATTTTATTATAAATGAATACATAAATAATAAAAATATATTAAACTATATATTTTCATAATTTTTCCAACTCTATTCACACCCTCCATTCCAAAGGCTAGATTATATATTAAATAATAATTTTAATAGTATATTGTTTTTTTGGTAAACCGTGGTCTTCTATTTAATGAAATCTATAAAGAAACTCGTTACTGCATGTAACACAATATAAATTAGTGTTTCATGTAATAAAATTAATTTAATATATTTAATTTAAATAAATAATTTGTTTAGTATATTTAAATCAATTTTTCATGTCACATATGCTATCAAATAAAATGTTTTTAATTTGGAATTTTGGGGTGATACCAAATAAATAAAATAACACTTAGGAACAAAATTGAAATCCTAAAATCCCTTGTAACTTGAGGATTAGGTAAAAAAGATATCATGTCACTCTAGTCGCACCTACCACTTTAGTTTAAACAATCATTACCCTTGTCAACCTTTACAATCCAAAAAACAAGGGAAGCTATGATACCATTTTTTTCCTGAATCCACCCAAGCCTTCCCTCTATTTGACTCCCATGCTATCCTGTGACATACCTAAGGGGAATCATTGATCCCTATGATCTATCAATAAGAATAATTAGTATCAATGAAACCATTTTTTTTCATTTTTCCATTAATTAATTTAAATATGTAGTGAAAATAGGCATGAACACTCCATATGTCAGAGGTCTATACATCAATCAATAAATAACTAAAAACAATATAAAATCAGTAAAAAATTAATAAAAACAAATCCATCCAATCTTACCTAACTCCCTCACCTTCATAAAAATTTTAAAATAGTATCCCGATTAAACTTTATACATAGTAAAATCCACCAATAATGAAAAATAAAAGAATAAAATGACTAATTTTCCAGTGTGATAATATAAAATAACATAAAATAAATGGTAGAAAAACATACTGAAACTATACCTTATTACTGATTGTCATGCTTCATTAAAAACTGAAACATTAATCAGTTTGAGTTTAATCAAGAATAGATCCTAAAAATAGGATATATAAAAAAGAATTAGTATAAAAATTCATAGTATACCACCCGCGAATTAACATATTTCTACTATTTAATTAAGGATTAATCTTCAATTTAGGTTGAAAATAAAAATAGTAAATAGGTTTTTCAAATTTATAATAAAAAATGGTATACTATCATTGAAATTTATTAAATCTCTTTTTATTCCTTTCCTTTTAAATGATAAAAACAAATTAGAAAATACTTATTTGTAAAACCACAGTTTTGTTGGAAAAACTCATTTGAAAACCTCATTCTAAACCATTTTAGAAAAAACTATATTTAAATATTTAAAACTTTTAAGTAAGTAAAAATACAAACAACATACATTATCATTCTAGATAATGAAATTTTAAAGGATACATGCTTTTTATAATTTGAATAATTGATGAAAGAATAAAAATTAAAAGTTTAAAACTAAAAAACATGTGAAAACCTAGTAGAAACTAAGGTTGTGGACTATAATCTCGAGACCCTCATACTCTGATGACTAAGCCATATAATACTATTACCATGCATGTGTCACTAGAAAGAACAAATCCAATGTCTCAGTATTCTATAAAATCTATGCCATATGATGTTTAGTTAGTGGTGTTGAATTTTTCTTGGGCTTGGGAGGGCATATCATACATTTTCTACCTCTTCGCAACATAATTTTTCTAGTTATGCCATTTTAGTACACATGGTTACCAAGTGTTATCATATTTTTTATATATAAATTACAAACCAATCCATTTTTCAAAAAACAAATTCATCACTAAACCATTTAATTTCTTATATAAATGGAAATTATTTAAAATAAAAAATAAATATTTAAATGACATAAAAATAATTATAATATGGGTTTATGTGATGAAAAATATTTTATAAATCATCATGAAGAAAGTAAATCATGATAACCAATCCCTTAAGATATTCTTTAGAAAATATATTCAAAACATGATTGAAAATAAATTTTTAGAACCAATTTCAAATTTGTTAAGGTTTCCCTCTCTCTTCCACCATATACAATCAGACACATACACATGTATGTATATATACCCATTTAAATGTTCAAAACCATAAAATACATAATAAATAATTTGAAAAAATCATATTTTAATTTAAATTCAATCTTTAAACACTTTATTAATACTTGGAATTTACTATATTACTTGAAATTACATTAAAATATTAACAACTACTTGATAATTCTCATCAAAGTCCAAAATAATATATTAAAACTCATACATTATATCTAAGGGCTAATTAGGTAATTTAATAAATACTCAATATGATAGGTAGTTGAACAAAAATTTAAAATTGTACGTTTTAATTGAAAAAAATTCACATTTATTAAAAAACTAATTAAAACCATTCTTATACAGTCGGGATTTCATTAATACAATTAATAATATTTTAAAATTTTAAAAACATTGGTTAAAAGACCAAGCAATCAAATGTTAAAAAACTAAATATCTAATCATGGGGAAAATATACCTGAAACCCACCAACTTTAATAAACTATTCCTAAAACCATCGAAAAGAGGTCCCAGGAACATAGAAAAATCAAGATAATCCTAAATAAGGTAAAATATTGTATTAAAATATTACTATAATAAAATTAGACTGAAATATAAGGCCCCAGCCTTAAACATTACTTAATCTTGAGTTATTTCAAGAATACATATGGAGGATCTTTTCAGGCATAGAGTTTTAGAAACTTAGACCATAAAACATGAATTATATTCCACATTTAAACAAAGTGGTTACATAAAATATAGTTCTCATTTTTCCCATCAATGGAAACATATTTAAAATAAAATATGTATTCTTTCTAGACACTTCCTTGACACTATCATCACATCATGTACCTTTCCATTGACCTATGAAAAACATTTCAAAAACATGGGATTAGCATAAAAAGCTCAGTAAGGGATATAAAAGTACGAAAAGAAAACATTAGTCCATGTATGAAATCATACTTTAATCATAAAACATAAGAATTTTAACATACCTCATCAAATCATGAATAAATCATAGAAATCATAAGACATAAAGGTAACATGAGGCATTCATAACATTCTTACGTAGGGAGTAATCCTCATGGTTACGTTTGGAATACCCATTACAGTATATTCCCTAAATCACTTCGAAGAAACCTTAACGCTTAACTCATTCGCGTTAACCAATGCATTGCAGAGCTATATCGGGCTCACCCGCCCTTATTTTATCATGGAACCACCCATCTTCATAATAATTCCCAAGAACCATAACATAATCGTATCACATAAAACATGCATAAAAAAAACATAACATTTCCACTTTACAATCACAACATATCAATACAACAAAATGATATAAAAACATTATGAAAACCATTTTCAATACCAAAATAAAAGAAAATTAAAACATGGTATTTATTCTTCATTTTTAAAAAAGGTATGGCTTGTAGAGGAAACTGAAACTCAAATAATGGTCACGGCAGCAGAGAAGTCGGTGTCGCCACATTCATACGACAAAAACATTCCTTTTTTTCATTTAGTAAAATGCTTTGTATAAAAAAGATTTCTTTTGGATAAATGTAAAAGTCAAAGGGGTTTATACACCGTATAAAAGAAGGTTGTGTATAAAACAAAATATGCCTCAACGAAAGGAGATTGAGACGAAGTCTCATACCTCAAGTCCGACATGACTCAATCATTCTTTAACATCCTAAATAATAAACTTTAGTTAATCTATACTTTATTAAGAACCTTCATCAAGTTCATTAGTTCTTTTATATCACTTATTACCATGTTATGAACACTATGGAATTATTTAAGTTAATAATGATCCTTTTGTCGATCATTGGTACATGAGTCAAAAATAAACTCTTTATAACTACAAGTTGTTCTTGTATCCATTATATATAGAATTATATTAATGATGTAGGTATCATATATATCATATATATCTAGTATGTGCATGCATTTATAATATTACATAACATTTAGAGGTAGGAAATGAAATGCACCATTCATGGAGACGGTAAGCCGTACGTACATATGAATGCTACTTTCATTTCTATTTAGTATTTTATGGAATGGAATCATAATGATATAAAGGTATATTATAATTCCATTATAATATCATATATAATGTCATTAAATCTATCCTTTATACGTCCCACATAAGTCATTAATGAATCAAATCACTTTGAGGGGGCGGTAGTCCGCACTTCCTAAAATTATGATATCGCATTTACCCATAATGGAAACCATAAAGGTATGAAATAAATGAAAAATACAGAATATTAAAGAAAACACAATCATATTATATATCATATATAAATATAGTGACATCTTAATGGCCACCTTTGAAGGTGTTAGAAGAATATTGAACAATCATCATTTCGTGAGGCAGAAATTCACCATCCACAGAAACAGTATGCTCTTTAACCATTAGATGTAGGTTTGTGTAAGTGTAGCTTGAATACTTATTATAAAAACATCTTAGTATATGGGAGATTCTGGTGTTGTTACAAAATAAATGAATAAAAAGAATTTAGGGGGTTGGAAAAGCAAAATAAAACAAAAGTGCATTAGAGAAGACTTTACCATTGAATCAGGTAACTCCTCCTGGTTTGAACCAAAAGGGTTCCTTGAAGAGATTTCAGCCTAAGGTAAGGATTCTAGGATGAAGATAGGGATGTGTAGAGATTAAATTAGTAGATGTTGGCTGAGACAAAGTCTTGAGAGGTGTGGGTAAGGAGGTAGAGGTGGGGGCCTTTTATAAGAGGAGAGGAGGGGCACTCATGGAAAGGTATAAAATGTTACTTTGTTTTCAATTGAGTTTCGGATTTTAAAGGTCCCAAATTAATGTATTTCTAGGATAAGGTGATAAGAGTTATAAATCCACCAATATAATAGGTTTTTGACATGTGTACGTCTTAGATTTTACATTATCGTTTCATTTTATTTAAAAAGTTAAATAATTAGGTAATCGCTGCATCATCATGATGTCATAAATAATTTAATTTATTTAATGTCTAAAAAATATAAAAAAAACTACTATGATATAGGAAATATTTTTAGCTTTCTAATGGCTATTTATATTCCTATAGATCATTTATGTAGATAAAATTAAAAATGTTTTACTCAGGTGATACATTCTTTGTTATATTTACTTTCTTTAAAAAAATAAAAAGATAAAAAGTCATTTTCACACAAAAGTGATTTCATGGGGTCCCCAGGTCTGGCACAAGGCATCCCATGGTCGGCCATGACACAACCAGTAGTATTAGGACACATGTTGGTGTCATTTTTTATTATTATTATATTAATTTATTATCCCTAACTACCCAATTACTGATTAATGAAGATAATTAATGATAATTACCATCATTACTATTCACAAAGTCCAAAAACAAAAGAGTCTTAATTACATAATTTAGAACTTCTGATTCCAAATATAGAATCCATTTTACCAAATTCCAAACACATAAATTTCAATAATTAATTTAAAAATAATTCCCGTTGTCAAAACAAATAGCGGGTTTTTTGAAACAATATCTATGAAACGTTTGGCATTAGTTTATGCCCAATTCCAAAGTGAAATTAAATATAATGACCACTATTGGATTAAATTTTAAAAATATATTCTAATTAAACTTTAAAACCAATTAAAAAGATAATCTATCCATATAATTATATTAGATGAAAAAGCATTTTTGATGTAAAATTCCGTATTTTTCACTATTCATTAAATAATGAACATTGTCAGAAAAATACCAAAAATTAACCCAAGGTAAATTTCAATGTCCCAATCATAAATAATAAGTTTATTTTAAAAAATAAAGATTATAAAATTTTCAAAAGTTTCATTTTAAAAATGGTTTTCCATCAAAAGGCAGTAAAATAATCTTTTAAAAATATTAGTGTATTCCATGGTTAAGATTGGATTTATTCTCATTTTAAGACTCTAAAACACTATCTAATTCAGAAATAGACATAGATAGGAATATCTATTATTCATTACTTACTTGGGACGTTACATCCTTCCCCCCTTTAGAAAATTGCATCCCCACAATTTATTTACTTATCGAATAAGTGGGGTATTTATCCCTCATTTCATTTTCAGATTCCCATGTTGGATCTTCACTCATGTGGTTTTTCCACAAAACATTACTTGATTAATCAACTTATTCCGCAACAATTTCTCCATGTGGTCATGAATCTAGAAAGTTTGTTCCTCATAATATATATTTTCTTCCAACTGAACCACCTCTGGACTCAAAACATGAGATGGATCTGGCATGTACTTCCTTAACATTAAAACATGAAAAAAATTGTGTACCTGAGATAAACTCGGAGTTAAATCCACTCGGTATGCAACTGATCCAACTATCTCTAGAATTTCATATAGTTCAATGAACCTTGGACTCAGCTTTCCTTTCTTACCGAATCGCAGCACACTTTTCCATGGTGAAACTTTGAGAAAAACATGATCACCTACCTCGAAAGATAGATCCTTCCTCCTATTGTCCGCATAAATCTTCTTCCTGCTCTAAGCTGCTCTCATGTGTTTCTGTATCAACTAAAATTTTTCTGTCAACTCTTCTACCAATTCCGGTCCTATCAACTTCCTTTCACCCACATCATCCCAGAATACTGGAGTTCGACACCGCTTCCCATATAATGCCTCAAATGGTGCCATCTGTATACTGGAATGAAAACTGTTATTATAAGAAAACTCAACCAAAGAAAGATTTTGGTCCCAAATTCACTGATAATACATTGAAAATGCACGTATCATATCTTCCAAAGTCTGAATTGTTCGTTCTGACTGCCCATCTGATTGAGGATGAAAAGCTGTACTAAAATTTAATCCAGTACCCAACAACTTCTGAAGGCCTTTCGAAAAGTTATAAGTGAACCTGGGATCACTGTTAGATAAAATGGAGAGAGGAACTCCATGTAACCTAACTATCTCTTTAAGATACAAACGGGAAAGTTGATCTAGGGAAAAAGTATCTCGTATAGCAAGGAAATGAGAAGATTTAGTCAAACGATCAACAATAACCCAGATTCCACTATTACCTCGAGGTGTCTTCGGCAATCCCACAATGAAAGCCATGGATATATTTTCCCATTTCCAATATGGCACTGGTAAAGGCTGAAGCATCCCTTTCGGTAACTGCCGCTCTACTTTAACCTGTTGACAAGTCAAACAGTTCACAGTAAAATCAGCAATATCTCTTTTCATTCCATCCCACCAGTAATACTCCCGAATATCTCTATACATCTTAGTACATCCTAAATGAACTGAAAACGAAGAACAATGAGCATCACATAACAACTCTCTCTTCAACTTTGAATCACACGACACACACAATCTCTTCCCAAATCTCAAAACAAAATCATTATCAATGTTGAATTCAGGAAACTTACCCTTCTGAACCAGCTCTACCTTTTTCTGCAACTCATTGTCTTGCTTCTGTGCTTGCTAAATTCTGTCTGGTAGAGAAGATTTCACTAATACCTGAAACAAAACAGAAGGACATCCTGCACCAACAACTTCTATGCTAAAGTTCATAAAATCCTTAACCAAAGGATCACGTTCCAAACACAAAATTTTTAATGAAGCATTACTTTTTCGACTCAAAGCATCAACCACTTTGTTTTCTTTTCCCGGATGGTAATGAATTATACAATCATAATCCTTGATTAATTCTATCCATCTCCTCTGTCTCATGTTCAATTCATTCTGAGTGAATATATACATTAAACTTTTGTGATCGGTATATATTTCACACTTTACTCCATACAAATGATGCCTCCAAATTTTTAAAGAGAAAACAAAAGCAGGTAATTCCAAATCATGTGTAGGGTAATTTATCTCATGAGTTTTCAACTGTCGTGAAGTATAAGCAATTACCAGATCATTCTGCATTAGGATGCAACCAAGTCTTTTCAATGAAGAATCACTGTAGATAACAAACTCCCCATTCCTGGAAGGTAGTGCCAAAACTGAAGCATTCACCAATCTTCTTTTCAGTTCTTGAAAATAATCATGACATTCTTTTGTACAGATAAACTTAACACCCATCCGAGTTAGCTTTGTCATTATACTAGATAACGGTGAAAAATTTCTAAAAAAAATTCGGTAATAGCCTGCCAAACCAAGGAAGCTACGAATCACAGTTACATTTTTGGGTCTTGTCCATTCTTCAACAACCTTTTTTTGAAGGATAAACAGTTATCCCATCTTTAGAAACAATGTGACCATGGAAAGAAATTTGTTGCAACCAGAACTCACACTTTCTGAATTTACAATACAATTTATTTTCTTTTAAGGTTTTCAAAATAACCCTTAAATTTATTTCATGCTCTTCTTTACTTTTAGAAAACACCAAAATAACATCATTGAAAACAACCACAAACTTATCCAAGAACTCATGGAAAATTTTATTCATAATGTCCATGAATACAGAAGGTGCATTGGTTAGCCCAAAAGGCATAACTACAAATTCATAATGGCCATATCTTGAACGAAAAGAGGACTTCGGAATACCTGCTTCCTTTACCTTCAACTAATGGTACCCCGATCTCCGGTCAATCATTGAAAAATACTGAGCTCCCTGGAGCTAATCAAACAAATCATCGATATGAGGCAAAGAATATTTGTTCTTAACAATGATGTTATTAAAGGCTCTACAATCAATGTAAAGTCTCATAGAACCATCTTTCTTTTTAACAAATAAAATATGAGCACCCCATGGTGTTGTGATAGGGTGAATGAAACCTTTCACTAATAAATCATTAAATTGCTCCTTCAACTCTAAAAGTTCAATTTGAGCTATTCGATAAGGGGTTTTGAAATTTGATTAGCATTAGGAACTAAGTCAATAGTAAATTCAACTTCCCGATCAGGTATTATTTCAGGAAACTCGTCAGGAAAAACATCAGGATACTCATTTACCACTGGCACATCATTAATCTGAACAGTTCCTTTGTTTTCAACAATATGTGCAAGGTAACATTCATTTTTTTTCTTTTACAAGTGTCTCAGCCTCTTGATATGTTATCAATAGTAAGAGTTCATTCTTGTACACAAACTGAAAGTCTTTCTGAAAAGAAAATTCTTTAGCTCTACAGTCAATCTTATCATGGTAAATAGAGAGCCAATCCATACTCAGGATAACATCAAATACTACTAGAGGTAAAACAATAAGGTTTTCAAGTAGGTTCTTTCCACGGACAAGGATAAGAAGATTCTTATAAATTATTTTTGCCTCAAAATTCCCCCAAGGTGTTTTTACCACATATTCAGGAGTCATTTCTTGATATGGTATTCCCATTTTACTAGAATGGTTTTCAGAGATGAAAGAATGTGTAGACCCCGAATCAAACAACACACTGGCATAATCTGAAAAAACAAAAAAAGTACTTGACACCACTTCATTTGATGGCCCAACATCTGATAAAGTAGTTGCAAAGGATTTCACCGCCCCATTCTGCTTGTATTCTAACTGCTTCCCATCACTCGAGCTCTTTGTCGTACACCTGTTTTCATAATGAACCATCTCATTGCACTTAAAACATTTCACTAACTGTAAATAAAATTTGGTCTTACCATCACCCTGATCTTTTTCAGTGCAATCACGAGCCTTATGTCCCATCTTTCCACATTGTTAGCACTTTCCAGAATTCAGAATACATTCTCTAGCATGAATTTTATCACATTTATCACAAACTAGAAACATAGTTTCTTACCATCAGACCTTTTTGAAGAATTCTTCCCTTTCTCCTTCCACCTCGGTCTCTTCTTCTGTTGGTTGTTATAGAACACTGGATCATCGGAAGACTCCATTTACACCTTCTCAGCACATCGAACAAAATTTTCATAACTTTTCAACTCAAGATAAGCCAATGGCCTTCGATATTTTGGCTTTAATCCTGAGTAAAAATGATTTATTTTACTATTAAGGTCTCGGATAAAATTTGGAGCATACCTTTCCAATCGAATGAACCTTTCTTCATAGGCAGCCACTGAGTCTTCCTCTTGCCTCAATTCCAGGAATTGTTTTTCCATCCTAATTCGGACAGCATTAGGAAAATACTTCTCAAGAAACATACCATTGAATTCATACCAGTCGAGAGAATCAATCTAATCAGCATCCCTGATATTTTTAACCATCGACCACCACTGATCTGCTTCACCCTCCAAACGGTAAATTGAATGACTAACCTTTTGATTGTCTGACCACCCCATGACATCGAAAATCTTCTCCAGTGCTTTAATCCACCCTTCAGCTAGCACAGCGTTAGATGATCCCCTAAATGATGGGGAATGTTGCCCCATGAAATGTTCCACCGCTGGCATGTTCTTCTGTGGTTGATCTTGCGGATCTTATGCATGGATACCACCACCATTTATCACTTGAGTCAACCGTGACATTACTGCAAAAAACTGTTCAGTTCCAATTCCGACCATCTCAGGATGTTGATTCAGAAGTTCATTTCCTTCTGTATGCATTCCTAGCATTGCTTCCCTGTTTCCTCTGTAGAAAACCATTCTGAACAAACATGTCTTAGATGAAGAAACATGGTGATCTTTAAATTCTATATCATTTCAATTTGACAATAAAATAATATTTTTTTGGATAATCATTTAATAAAATTATAACTCCTAAAGTTATCTAAACCGACCTCTTATACCAACTATAAGGCCCCAACCTTAAACATTACTTAATCTTGAGTTATTTCAAGAATACACATTGAGGATCTTTTCAGGTTTAGAGTTTTAGATAATTAGATCATAAAACATGCAATACATTCCACATTTAAACAAAGTGGTTACATAAAAGATAGTACTCATTTTTTCAATCAATGGAAACATATTTAAAATAAAACATGTATTCTTTCTTGACACTTCCTTGACACTATCATCACATCATGTACCTTTCCCTTGACCTGTGAAAAACATTTCAAAAACTTGGGATGAGCATAAAAAGCTCAGTAAGGGATATAAAAGTACAAAGAGATAACATCAGTCCATGTATAAAATCATGCTTTACTCATAAAACATAATCATTTTAACATACCTCATCAAATCATGAATAAATCATAGAAATCATAAGACATAAAGGAAACTTGAGCCATTCATAACATTCTTACGTAGGGAGTAACCCTCATGGTTGCGTTTATAATACCCATCACAGTATATTCCCTAAATATCTTCGGAGAAACCTTAACGTTTAACTCCTTCATGTTACCCAATGCATAGGAGAGCTATATCGGGCTCACCCTCCCTTAGTTTATCATAGAACCACCCGTCTTCATAATAATTCCCAAGAACCATAACATAATCGTATCACATAAAACATGCATAAAGGAAACATAACATTTCCGCATTTCAATCAAAAGATATAAATACAAAACATTGATATAAAAACATTATTAAAACCATTTTCAATACCAAAATAAAATAAAAGTAAAACATGGTATTTATTTTTCATTTAAAAAAAGGTATGGCTTGTAGAGGAAGCCGAAACTCAAATAATGGTCACAGCGGCGGAGAAGTCGTTGTCGCCGCATACGTACAACAAAAACATTCCCTTTTGTCATTTAGTAAAACACTTCATATAAAAAATATTCCTTTTGGATAAACGAAAAAGTCAAAGGGGTTTATACACTATATAAAAGAAGGTTGTGTATAAAACAAAATATGCCTCAATGAAAGGAGATTGAGACGGAGTCCCATACCTCGGGTCCGACTTGACTCGATCATTCTTTAACGTCCTGAATAATAAAGTTGAGTTAATTTCTACTTGATTAAGAACCTTATTTAAGTTCATTATTTCTTTTATATCACTTATTACAATGTTATGATCACTATGTAATTATTTAAGTTAATAATGGTCCTTTTGTCGATCATTGGTACATGAGTCAAAAATAAACTCTTCATAATTACAAGTTGTTCATGTATCCATTATATACAGAATTATATTCATGATGTAGGTATAATATATATCATATATATCCAGTATGTGCATGCATTTATAATATTACATAACATTTAGAGGTCAGAAATGAAATGCACCATTCATGGAGACGGTAAGCCGTACGTACGCATGAACGCTACTTTCATTTCTATTTCGTATTTTATGGAATGGAGTCATAATGATATAAAGATATATTATAATTCCAGTATAATATCATATATAATATCACTAACCCTATCCTTTATATGTCCCACATAAGTCGTTAATGAATCAAATCACTTTGAGGGGGCGGTAGTCCACATTTCCTAAAATGAAGATATCGCGTTTACCCATAATGGAAACCATAAAGGTATGACATAAATGAAAAATACAGAATCTTAAGTAAAACATAAACATATTATATATCATATATAAATAGAGTGACATCTTAATGGCCACCTTTGAAGGTGTTAGAATAATATTGAACAATCATCATTTCGTGAGGCAGAAATTCGCCATCCATGGAAACAATATGCTCTTTAACCATTAGATGTAGGTGTGTGTAAGTGAATCTCGAATACTTCTTATAACAAAATCCTAGTATATGGAAGATACTAGTGTTGTTACAAAATAAATGAATAAAAATATTTTAGGGGGTTTTAGAAGCAAAATAAAACAAAAGAGCATTAGAGAAGACTTTACCTTTGAATCGGGGTAACTCCTCTTGGTTTGAACCAAAAGGGTTTCTTGAAGAGCTTTCTGCCTAAGGTAAGGCTTCTAGGATGAATAGAGGGATGTGGAGAGACATAATGAGCAGAACCTGGCCTAGACAAATTCTTGAGAGGTGTGGGTAAGGAGGTAGAGGTGGGGGCCTTTTATAAGAGGAGAGGAGGGGCACTCTTGGAAAGGTATAAAATTTTACTTTATTTTCAAATGAGTTTCGGATTTTAAAGGTCCCACATTGATGTATTTCAAGGATAAGGTGATAAGAGTTCGAAATACACCCATACAATAGGTTTTTTACATGTTTAGGTCTTAGATTTTACACTGTATTTCCATTTTATTTAAATCATTAAATAATGAGGTAATTACTACATCATCATGATGTCATAAATAATTTAATTTATTTAATGTATAAAAATTATAAAAAAATACTATGATGTAGAAAATCGTTTTAGCATTCCAATGACTATTTATTGCCTTAGAGATCATTTATGTAGACAAAAATTAAAATGTTTTACTCAGGTGATACATTCTTTGTTATATTTACTTTCTTTAAAAAATAAAAAGATAAAAAGTCATTATCACACAAAAGTGATTCCATGGGGTCCCCAAGATTGGAACAAGGAATCCCATGGTCGTCCATGACACAAACAGTAGTATTAGGACACATTTTGGTGTCATTTTTTATTATTATGATATTATTCTATTATCCTTCACTACCCGATTACTAATTGATCAAGATAAATAACGATAATTACCATCATTACTATTCACAAAGTACAAAAACAAAAGAGTCTTAATTACATAATTTGGAACTTCTGATTCCAAATATGGAATACATTTTACCAAATTACAAACACATAAATTGCAATAATTAATTTAAAAATAATTCCCATTGTCAAAACAAATAGCAAGTTTTTTGAAACAATATCTATGAAACGTTTGGCATTAGTTTATGCCCAATTCCAAAGTGAAATTAATTATAATGAACACTATTGGACTAAATGGTAAAAATATATTATAATTACACTTTAAAACCAATTAAAAATATAATCTAACGATATAATTAAATTAGATGAAAAAGTTGTTTTGATGTAAAATGTAGTATTTTTCACTATTCATTAAAAATGAACATTGTTAGAAAAATACAAAACATTAACCCAAGGTAAATTTAAATGTCCCAATAATAAATAATAAGTTTATTTTTACAAATAGAGATTATAAAATTGTAAAATTATTTATTTAAAAATGGGTTTCCATCAAAAGGTAGAAAAACAATCTTTTAAAAATATTAGTGTATTCCATGCTTAAGATTGGATTTACTCTCATTTTATGCCTCTAAAGCACTATCTAATTCATAAATAGATATAGATAAGAATATATATTTTTAATTACTTACTTGGGATGTTAAATGAAACCCCCCTCTAATGGTTGGCCTCACATTCACATAATCAGGGGGAAAATACATGAGAAAGAATAATGAAGTGAAAAGGGGATAAATAAGAGAGGAATCCATTATCTAGTCTAGAGACATCAAAATAATAGGAGGATTGAAGGAAATAGGAGTGGGAGAGGTGGTAGAGGGAGACCTTAGGTTAATAATCAATTGAGTGTGATACAGATAGATAATGGGTGTGGATCAAGAAGTGTTTTAAATTAAAACGAAAAGGGGTATTTTCATAAAGATGCATTTTATAAAGAGTAGATGCTAATCACGGTTTAGCTGAATGTTTTGAAAAAATATTCCCCAAATAAACACCTTCTATTGAAGTTCTGGGACACCATTAAAATTTAGGAAACACAGTTAAAAAACCATGAAAAACGTGTGGTTGGGATCTATTAAGTTGTTATTTCATCAAGTTATTCAGACATGAAACATGGAGTGGGATTTCCCTTGATGGTTTGACTATGGTGTATTTTTTGACCTCTCTCAGTCTCTTAAATTAGTCCCACCATTTGTTTCTTCTTCCCTAGAAACATTCGATGGTTCCCTTATCCATAGCTGCGAACATACATGCTTTATAAAGGTCAGTGTTCGTCGGGGTTTTCAGACCCAGTGGCTCTTGGGGGCTAGCATTAGTTGAGAGGATGGGAGGTCAAGCTCATCACACCCAATTGGGGGTAATTATTTCATACCATGGGATTCTATTATATATTTAAGATATGTTCTATAATCTCTTCCTAATCCAAATTTGGGACCAGTTACCACGGAAACATGAATTTTTAGATAATTCTCTCTTCAAATTAATAAGGGGTTTTTTGTGGGGGATCTATCTATATGTATTCGAGTTTCTTCCGATATTTTTTATAGTGGGAAATAACTTCTTTATGAGTTATAACCATATAACCTAGTGCTTTGTAAGGTTCTTACAAATGAGGATGTGGTTGATATTCTGAAAATGTAATTGAGCTGTTAGGAGGCATCCTATGTATCCTGAATGTTGTAGGAATAAAATATCACACAGTTTGTTGAGGTTATTTGAGATTCTCCTCAATTTACATAACCTTATATTAGGGGTATTCATTTATTACTCCTAATGATATATTCTTTCACACCTCCCTAGGCCCATGTGAGCTATGATGAGTGTGAGAAACAAGGGGGATCGATGATCTTCCACACAACATGTATGTATATGACTTGGATACAGGGACAATTCTTGGGGTATTTGGTATAATGATCATGCCTTGAATTAGAGTCCTAAGTATCATGAATATGGATGGAATCAGATTATTCATAGTTCAGTTAATGTACAAGACTTACATACTGAGTATTCCCCATATCATAAGGATTTATTATGCCTAATGAGGTGTTCGTTGCATCCCCCTAAGCCAACACGAGCTACACTCTATGTGAGAAACAAGATGGGGAGAATGATTAACCTCATGGTGTATGGGTATGAGAATTTTTTATCGAGATAGTCCTTGAGGATGTTTGGAATGAATCTAGAGTGTTGTGAAGGAATCCTACTTATCCCAGATATGGTGGGAATCAGATTCATTGATGTTCATATAATGTAAGGTCTTGTACACTAAGGATTTCCAATACCATTGTAGGGTTTTATGGGAAGGATGATATGACCATTACAACTCCCTAAGACAATATGAAACACGATCATCTATGTTAAAGAGGGGATTGAAATTAATCATTGTGATATCTTTGGATATGGGACTCATATCCTAGTCCATCAATGGATAATTGATATGATGCTCATCCCTCAGAGGGAGGTGGCCTATGTACCCTAAGTATTATAGGAATCCGAGTCATTGTATTTACCTTTATCTCAGGGATTGCACACTAATTCTGCCTTATTGAACAAGGGTTACACTCCTAGGATAGACAACATTATTAGATCCTCGAATTCCCTATGATCCATGGCAGGAACAGGCTTGACACACATATAAGGTGTTGTGAGAGCTAGTGTGGCATAGTCTGAATGATTTCGCAAGGATCATTCGACATGAGTGAACTCTAATATGTGAGTTAGAAAATGTGTTCCAAGGAAATTTTAGGTTATGGTTGAGACCTCTTGGAGTCATCGTGAGACCTAGGCGACATGTCTTAAGGGCATCGTGAGTCTGAGCTAATTTTCCCAAAGGGCGTCATGAGAGCTTGGTTATCATGTTTGAATGCTTTCATGAGAATCAAATAACATGATAGAACACTATTATGTGAGTTATGTTATGTTCCAAATGGGAATCAAAAGTCTTGGGTGATAGACCTAGAGGGTTCGCATGATCGAATTGGAATGGAGGAACAATATGATGTCCCCTAACATGTATTGAGGACTTCGTGTTTCTGAGATGACATGTTGAATGGGTGTTGTGAAATCTGGGAGACGTTCCCTTATGTTGTCACATGTATTTGGAAAACACTCATAAAGCACATGAGTTTAAGAAAGAATGTCTTTGGCTTAATCCTTCTACCTTTGATCTTGGTTTTAACCCATTTATTGTGAATTCCTTGGTTTTGTTCAATGTTAGTTCATCTTGAGTATCACATGATCTAGTAGGATTGTGGAACAATCTTCACATAAACTACCAGATATCCTTTTATTGATATACAAATGATCACATTAATTTCATTTATTAATATAGAATTACTAATTTGGATGTCCATCAGTGTATTATCAAACAGAAAGCTGGCTAGTCACATGATTTCTCTGAGAAGTCCGTAGAAGTGAAGATCTGAATCTTACAGAGTCTGGGTGTAAATAATATAACACATGTAGTAGTACTAAAAAAATCCAACCAATTATTTGTGTTGGGGAGGGGTATTTATAGGCCTCACCACCCTGGGAACTCAATAGTTTATGTGGCGTCTCTAGCGCGAGTCAAGGCTGGAGCCAGCAAAGGGGGTCTATCACCACGTGGTTTCATGAGTCTCTACCATAGACTGCTTCGGGCGCATCACCTGATTTTTAGTTACAACAATACTCTTCCATTATCAAATTATTTTATATTATTGGAGAATTATTTTATCATAACAACATATATAAGGACATTCATATTTTCATGTTGACATGTCTGGGGGTGTTTGCAAGATCTATGTTCCTGTGAGAAGACCCTCATGAGACCATGGGTGACTTGTCATGTGGTATCGCTGGTTAGCGTTGCGGGTGCGCTGGCTGCATCACATTTATTTTTGAAATCAAGAGTACCTCTCACCTCCTCCATTTTGATCCCCTTTGTTTGATGTAATAATGTTTGGGAGTCATGTGAGATTTCATGTGTGTTATCTATGATTTTTACTCAATTTTGGGATGATGTGTCACTTGACCAATATGTGTCATATGGAGAGTGTGGAATTTTGTAGAGGAAAGGTCAATTCGTCTATTCTTAGATAACAATAAGGTTACCTAGACATTTCCAAGGAATTCCTTGTGGTGAGTATGACAAGACAGAGGGATTCTGTGAGGTTACACGGGGTCTCATAGATTGCTTGGGGTGCATGTCGCATGTCTTTCAGTGACCACAAAACCATCTCACCTCCTTCCCTTTATCTTCTTTGTTTTATATAGGGAAGTCTTATCGGTCATGCGAGGTTCTCAAAATATCACCAAGGGATTTTATTCTTCCTAATGATGATTTGGAGCATGAGCTTCATGACCAATGGTGGTATCATCCTTTAGAATTTCATCCCTCTCTATTCTCGAAGGATTTTGGATGGTTATTTAGGAACCTTCCAATGAAAAACCATATGGCATGGGGGAACTCATTCGGGTGTCTGGGGGGGGGGGATTCACAAGAGCAATTATGTTTTTTGAAGAGGTATCTATTGGAGTATCCAAGGGAAATTCACCATGTGTGGGGCCTTCATGTGACACTAAAATGGTCACGTGATTGCAAGTCTCTAAGAGGATTCACGAATATTTAACCTTCCCCTTATTCCTTGCTTATATGGGGAAAATAATACCTATACTTAGGCATTTCCTCCATTTTTATTTTTATAATTCTTATTTGGAGGTCTTCAACAAATGACCCCCCCCCCTCAGGAGTGATGTCTGAGGGGAAAAGAACTCGGTTCGGAGGAAAAATAATGCCCACAAGATCTCTTAACGGTGTCACAAACTAGTGCTTCTGGTTACATTTGTTCTACTGAGAGACCATTAGTATTCCATGAAATTCTTATATATAGGGGCTGGAGGACATCTCTTCCCACCTACAACCTATTCTCAGATCTCCCCTGTTTTTTCTCCCATCATGAGACCCTACTACAAACCCTAATCATGAGAATTTTCCACATGTCCATGTCATGAAACCATTCTAAAAAATCTCTTATGTAAGACATATTTCTGCTCACGAGATTTTCATCCTCGACCACGAACTATTTCCATTAATTACTCATACTTTAGTATTGAGGGTCATACACACCACAAGTTGGTTCATGAGACATGTTGACCAGATCATTCAAGTATTTTTGAATCATGTGACTACATTTAGGTCACACAATCATGATTCTTTTGGGGGGTCATGCGATATTGGTGATTCCCTATAGGGGTTATGATCCATGTAAGTCCTTTAGAGGGAACGCAGTTTAAAAACACTTTAGTGGGTTCAAAAATCCCTTACAGAGTCATGTGATGTAAATGATTTAGTTGTCTTATGTCATGCTTTACTTTTGTAAAGAAATTTCATTTTATTTTTCTCATGTGTGCCAGATATATATTTTCAGGTGTCTTATAGTTTATACCATGGTTCCTTAGTTGTGGAAACCAATGGGCCATGATTTCCAGAAATCAAAAAACAAATCCTGAATATTGTGTGCATACGAATAACAAGGTCCAATAGTAGTTCCTTTCATCCATCATTTGTAATTATCCCTTATCTGATTGACTTCCACTATACGAGTTTATATTACAGGATGATGCCAATACTACTCCCTCATATTTTACCCTTCCATTTCACCAGGTATCTAGATCCCCGAACTACATTCAGGAAACGATTACCGGGGAAGGTCAGTTGGTTACAACCCAATATTAGGGCTTGAATTATCTGTTGTAATGTTCTCCCATGAGTCCGGATAGTCAAAAACATGCTCATAAAACTATCACCCAGAGTTACTCAAGAATATTTGTCTCTTCTCTAGACACCCCTGGTGGCAGATGATACCCAAAATGGGATTTTCATCCTATTAAAAATTTCTCCAACGAATGTGCATGGTCATTCTGGGCGAGGTAGTGTTATTAGGAATTTTTTGATGATCAATACAGGGTTCATCTCTTTGAAGCTATATGGATATCATGATTAATCATTTACCACCAACCTAACCTCCTCTAGAAAATTATTAGCCACTAGTGTCCTCGAACCTTCATGTTCCATATTCCTTAGGGCAAGGTGGGTATTATTTTATGGGATATCCATTAACAGGGTGATATTTCTCATCTTTAAGATATGTATGAAATCATTCTTCATACTAAGGAGTTCTAGGACGATCCTTTAAAGACTCCAGTTCCTTAGAAAAATATCCTTGACATTGTGAAGAAAAATATAGGGAGAGATTTGATAGTGTGATCTCTTATTTCTTTTACTGACTATATCAATATTTTTCTATGTGGAAGCAAGGAGATACCTAATGTTATCTTCCCCTATTGATACACGTCCTAGAAATTCTACGATATTTCCAGCTCTTATGGTTCCATTTTTTAAGATGGGGACTACACCTCATGGGGATATTGGGTGAACATTGTGGTTTCTTCAGAACTTTGGTTGGTATGTTCTCCTTCTATGTTCTTAAATGGGTTGCTATTCCTAGATGAAGATACACGCTCAGGAATATTCATTAGCACATTGGTAATGGTGGTGTGTCTTGCAGAAGGGTGGTGCCTTAACCTAGAGGTACTAGTTCTTGCACACCTATTCTAGATGTTGGGTCATATACAATAAAGAATCACTCCCAACATGATTGGAAGTCCTTTTCTATTCTTGTTTGGCTGGATAGGGGAGTACTTCCATTATTATGAGTAATATAATATCTCTTAGATCTGATACCCCATATCCAACCCTAGAGTTTTGAAAATATTTAGAGTTGAACCTATATCTCTATCCCCTATAGAATTCAATAGTTAACTATACTGACCAGAAAACATTGACCCTGCTACCATCGATGCATCGGGCAACTTGATCATTGATGATGGAAGTGGCTTTATTGATGAGAGATATTATATGATCTCTATTCGTGATGAAATCCTTGTATCCATGGTGGATGAGCTGATTATCTATTATGCATACACTCCATATCGATTTTCTCAATAGTTTCTCTATTTTCATGGAGTTTACCCCGAATCATTTTGCTAGCATCTATGGAGAGAGAAATCCTAGCATCATACGCCAATTTTGGAAGATACTATCCAGTAAAGATAGCAGAGCTATGATTATATTTCCTCCTACTGAATGTCTCACTTTCCTCACCTGAGATTATGGCCAGGCTTGGGTGACAGCTTATTCTAATGGGTTTCTAGGCCCATTAGTTCACTATGTGGACATTCCCCTTATGTCACCAATTCCCCTATCTATCACATAGATGGGATTGAATGAGAATTTATGCTAGGTTTCAAGGAAGTGACATCGCTCTGATAAAATTTAATTAGACGATAAGTTAGATTCTGTTGAGGATACCAGTACTTTAGTGCATGCTACAAATGATACGCTTGTTGAGAGAGAGAGAGGCATATAGGTATTCTTTTCTTATTTAAATATTTATTTAGCTTTTTGGTTATCCTTATACTTCAACATATTCATTGAATGTCAAATTACTTTAGTTTAAGGTCTTTTAGCTCATGCCATTTATTAATTTAGTTTAGGGTCCTTTATCTTGTACCATATACTGACTTAGTTTATGATATTTTAGCTCGGACCATCTATTTCTTTAATTAAAGGTATTTTAGATCAGAATATCTATTGATAATGGGATATGATGAAGACATGTTTGGAGTGACCTAAAACACCCTAAGGTGTTGGATTCTACCCTGGTGTTTGATTACGATCATGATGATTGGAAATTCCTTTTTGGAGAGTGATACACCTAGTAGAAAGCTGTAGGTGAATATGTAGGAGCCATGGGAAAGTATTAATAGTCATTAAAAGGGGTCCCTTGAAGTCTAGTATCTTTTCAAATGGATATGGATGATCTATGGGAGTAATATTGATGATGTTGGAATACTAGAGATACTAAACCTACCTGGGTATTTGGGGGTATGATAATGTAAATCATAACATGGGAGTCTGATTCCAAGAATATGGGATGGTGCAGACATGTCGGGTATGTCCCTTGGCATTCTGAAATGCTTGGTTCTTCCATGGTGGTGAAAAGGCACATAGGGATTGAAGCGCTTTTCTAAAATATAAAGTTTCATTTAGTTGGCGGGTCAGGGACCTTATTCCTTGGTAGCATGTTCAAGAGAAAATGATATCCACTCCTTTCCAAGGGATATAGATGATTTTTTAGGACTCAAACATATAGATGATGATGTTACATATGGGAAGAAAGTTATCCAGGAAGGGTTTTAGCACACAAGGGAATCTAGCTCTTAAAATAATGTGCGATCTCTATGCCATGTGGTTTTAAATCATGAGACATGGGCCATAAAAGGATAGGAAATGAAATGTCATAGTTCATATTTGATAAATGGTATGAAACACATTGAAGTAAAAATGAGGATATTGAATCCACTTGGATAGTTTGTTACGGGGACTGTAAAGCATGATTTTAGTTCTTGAATCTGGTGAATGGTATGTGACTATCATACAGGGAGTGGATAAAACACACTATGGTGTTGAGTTGTTCTATGATGATGTCGGGACTCAAAATAATTGGAACATCCTTTTCATGGTGATTCATTTGATAGACTTCCATAGGTACATATGTAGAATCGATGGGCATGGAAACATAGTCAAACAATTGTCCCTTGAATCTGGATATCCTTTACAGGGGATGTGGATGGATATGGTGATTCGAGACACCCCAACTCACAATGTGTGGCTTTCATAATATGTAAAATACATGGAGTGTATTAGTACTCGAAAGGTTATATCAACACCTAGAAAACATATTCTTCTAGTGAGATGATGTAAAAAATATTTCACTAACATTTCTCTGGACCAGTGGGTCTGGTGAACAGAGACTAAATTTTACTAGGGTTACGTACCCTATGATTTTTGTGCCTATTATGTTTTCACCTTAATTTATTATTAAACTTTATGGATGATGATTTTAGTAGGTATAGACTCAAATTTGTCTCAATTCTCCCTTTACGGGTTTTGGGCGACCATGTTTTGTGTTACATTCATTAAAGTTTTAGGTATTGCAATTCAGACCATTATGGGATATAATTTAAGGTTCTATAACTTTTACCCAAGCACTGATAGTTTAGGGTCATGAATTACATGTAAATAACAAGGAGGATGTGACATAAGAGGCAAATTGGGATACCGATGGTTAACAGCACTTCAACCTCTTCTCAAGAGTGGAAGGGAAATGATGTAAATCATGAATCAAGTTTCTATGGTCATGAGTAATGACATGGGATAGTTATTCAAAATGAAATTTAGTCACACTGGGGTGTTGAGTTTTTTTGTTATGATTTCAGGGTTCACGAGAGTAGGGATTTCCTTTTTTAGGGTGATGCATTCAGTTGACATCCATAAGTGCATATGTAGGAGCCATATGCATGCATTCAATATCAAGAAAAGTTTCCTTGAAGGGGGTATCTTTTCCAAGGGCCATGAAAGGATGAGGGTGGAATGATATACTCCTAAAATGAAGTGTGGTATGTGTATTTGAGGTTCTCTTAAAGGATGGTGGAAGCACCCCATACTCCGGTTGACTGAGGTGAGTCTCTTGCGGGCCTTTGATGGGGTGTGAAAAATAGGAGATAGTCTGTGCATTTTATTATCATATAGTGGGATGTTTTTTCATTTGTGATCTTTTATGTAATATTGTGAGGACATTGTTCCTTGAAGTTTAACATCATGTGGTAAGGACATGATTCCATGCAGTTTAACATCATGTGGTAAGGACATACTTCATTGTAGATTAACATCATGTGGTAAGGACATGATTCAGTGTAGTTTAACATCATGTGGTAACGATATTGGAACAACTATAAAAGGTGTTAATATTAAGGTTTGGCACAAGTATATAAACATGTGAATCACTAAGTATCTCATTGGGATGCGTATAAAACCAAAATTAGTTCTATAATGACCATCCAACCTAATGTCATGTAGTGAGGACATTGTGGTATAGTTTAGGGTCATGTGGACCGGACCGTAAGGTTGAGTTTCTATTGAGAGGGTTTTTGGCATGGTTCCATGAATAAATCTGTTGTGAATGAGGGAAAAAAAATTCTCAACGCATATTTCCAGGAATAATCAGGCCAAATGGATAAAAAAGGTTATGGCTATGGTTGGGCGTGAAGAAGAAATGATGGGGCATCCCTGGGTATCTCATTTTGATGAGACTCAGTACACACATAGTTCAAGAAAAGGAAATACTATACACAGGTATGACCTATATATAGAGGTGGGAATTATTTCTGTTGATAGTTGCAGCTGGGGATAAGATTAGAGATCCATGCTTCACTAGATATCATGTATGGGTAAGAATCAAGCTACATGTAGTTCTCAAAGTTCCATGCAGTTTAATGTCATGTGGTGAGGAAGAATGTGGATCGACATGAATTGGTAGAAACATCACTATTGGGTCCATGGATATATGATTTGGCATCCCTATGTATCTCCTGGTAATGAGAATCAAACCACATGTATTTCTAAGAGGACCATGTATTTTAATGTCATGCGGAAATTGAATCGACCATGCAGTTTAACATCATATGGTGAGAACTTAAAACATTCCTTTTTTGGTCTTTCACTCAAGAGAGCAATGGATCTGGTTCATACCTATATTCCTTTCTACTGAGGGTAAGTCCCTACCGTAATTCCTATGCTCATGTAAGCTATTCTTTGTGTGAGAAACAAGGAGTGTCACACGTTCCCATATAATTAGGAGGTAAAAGAGGGGTATAACACCTGAATTTTTTATAATGCAGTTGCTGAAATATGATATATGATCAAGGAATCCCAAGGTATCTCATTATAAATAAGAATCAAGCAGTACGTAGTTTTGGAGAAACCATGCAATATAACGTCATGAAGACAGGGCATTGATTATCTAACATGATGGGGAAGGGGATTAGTGGATGTGTGCAATTTTATGTCGTGCAGTGAGGAAATTGGCAATTCATTTTAATTACATGTGGTAAAGATGAACTACATACATTTTAACATCATATTGTTAGGATGAAATGTTCTATGCAGTTTAACATAATGCAGTGAGGATGATATGTTCCATGCAGTTTAATATCATGTGGAGGGGATGAATGAAAAGGATTACCCTGATGTGAAAACTTGTTTCCTTCAAATTTTATTCAATGTACTTATTTAGAAATCTCGCATTGGTGGGTGGTGTGACTTGATTACCATCCATGGTGGCCAGTGAATAGGCTCCATTATGATAGACTATATGTAGGATGCAATTTACTTCCCACTTGGTTTCCAATTTTAGGGAATTATATCATGGTATCATCATGGTTCTATGAGACAACACCTGTTCTCTTGGAAGGAATGAGTGGAGGTGAATATTTTTATTAAAATATTATTCAATCTGGTTCTACTAAACATTAAGGTTGTGCAGCATGCAAAATATCGTCTCATCTAGTTTTTACAACTTATCTAGCAATTTCTATGATTTTTCAACATTTGAGAGCTATTCATAATTGGAAATTTGGAGTGAGGGTAGTTGAAATTCTATTCTATGATAAACACTTCCTCAGTCTCGTACACCAGTGAGTATGCCGTTACATGTGTAGTAGTACACATGGTGGTATGGTAGGACAACAAATCATAGAGGATATTATTTGGAAAAGACTTATTATCCTTGTTCACAATCTTATGTATTATGTACTACAAAGACTTATTGAATGCCTCAATCAATCCATTTACTACTACATGATAGCTGGACGAGTGAATGGAGTAAATGTTTCACTCTTGGTAAAGATTCTTCTAATATGTATAACCGAAGTTGGTAACATTTTCAATAAATATTATGTGAGGGACTTCATACCTTGTGATGATATGATACTTCATCAGTTTATGATATTCTTCATAGTCACTTTTTTGAGGGGTATCTCCTCATGCCATGTGGAAAATATTTCAATGGTAGTAAGGATGTACTTGAACTGCTTAGCGGTGGTTAGGGGATATGGCCCCAAAATACCCACCCCGTAAATGGAAAATGGACAAGAATATTTAATGGTATTCAGTAATTCCAGGGCAAGATGGATGAAGTTTGTATAGATCTAGTATGAATGAATTTTTTTGTGAATTCCACACAGTCCTGTATCATGGTTTTTCAATAATATCCCCACCTCTTGATTTTATGGGAGAGCCTAGTTACATATTGATGGGCACTACAAGAGTCTACATGGACTTCCTCCACAATGAAGATAAATTATCCTTTTTCTACGAACATGGAGAGAATTACATGAAATCTGTGCTTATAGAGTATTTTTTCTCATTTAGAACATCATGAAAAGTGAAGTTCACTATCCGACACAGAATCTATTCACTTTCACCATGATATATTAGGAAGTCCATCTTGAATATAACCAATTATGGGATCCATCCATCAAGGTTTGGTCATTGTAATATCATGTTCAGGGGATACTATGTCACAGTTGATCTTTACCATATATCATATAGTGATTGATGAAACCATTCATCAATTTGTAATATGAATGGTTTCTTCTACTTGATTATGGTTGACTTGGATGGAGGTTGCATTGGTCTTCACATTATCATGAGCATTTAGTGATCATGAGATGTAATGCAGTGTGGGATAAAAGGTGGATTCTACAATTAGTTCATGACATAGCTAGTGAGGGAGGATGTTCCTCCATTTATATGGAATATTCTCTATTGACCTGCCTCATCACTAACTCTGAATCCCATTTGATGTTAAAGTAGGTTATGTGCAGCTGTAAGGATAGTTTCAATCCAACTACGGGGGCTTGGTATTCTGAATCATTATTTGTGCAGCCTTCGAATAGTGAGAAAGCGGAGGGAAAAACCACTCTATCGAGGGAGACAAATAAAACCCCTAGTTGAACCCGGTTGAGTTTTGGGTTCTCCATTATGGTACCGATAAAAGTTTAAGAGGTTTCTTAAAAGTACATCTCCCATGATTGAGGAGGGTCATGGGCATAAAAGACCTCTTCATAAGGGAGCTCATTATCTTCTTGTGTATTTTATAGGGAAGGGTGTGTTGTGAGGAAATCAGCAAGGGATTTCCTGTTCATTGACTTCTGAGATTTGAACTGAATGTCATATTACTTTAAAATTACACACAGAGAACCAAACATCTAGTCCACATGGGTCGGACAACAATGTACTAGAGAGGTTCAATATGAGAGACAAGGTGGACATCGTGGTTCTATAATTAGTTCCTCATCTTTTTCACTACAATCATGAGTATTAGGTAGTTCTTTTAGATATCATAATATCTTGTCTCAGTACCAGTCATGGTCAATATAAGTTAATATAGACTATTCTATCTTCATACATCATTCTTCTATGTGAGAAGGGTTTCTAATGTGAACTCCATGGCGGCCACATAAAATATGAGTGGCCTCCCTTCCACTAGATTCATTATAACCGTTGGGTACATTAAGTACTTCTTGAGAATTCCAAAGGGTTTATGGCATTCCTAGTCCCATTGGTAGGTCACCCCCTTTACCATTAACCTCGTGAAGGGGAGAGATTTTCTGGATTGGTTGGCTATGAATCGACGAAGATAGGAGAGGTTCTCTTGGAGACCCTTATGTTCTTTCAGTCTCTTGTGGGTGACATTTCCAAAATAGATCTATTCTTATCTAGGTCAAACTAAATGCCATGGTGTCCTACTAGAAATCCAAGTAACATTATTAATGTTACCCTGAAGTTACATTTTAGTGGATTCATTTTTATACAATGTTGACGCAACATGTTTAAGATTGATTATATATCCACAAAGTGATCACATCTCTATCGGGATTTAATCACCAGGTCATCAACATAACACTCGACTATCCTACCCAAGAATGGAAAAAAGTAGTAATGGATGGTATACTGATATGTTTCTTCCAAATTCATTAATCCTATGTGAACGAACTGATAGAAGAAGATACCTTGAGGTTCTTTAGAGGCAGTGTATTATTCATCCTCGGGGCCATCTTGATTTTATTGTACCCTAAGTACACTTCCATGAAGGAAAGGCCCTGTAAGACAGCAGTTTCTTTGATCAAAAGATCAGTGATCGATAATGGGAAAGCTTCCTTGGGGTAATGTTGATTAAGGTATATGAAGTCAATGCAAACCATAATCTGCTCATTCATCTTCATGAAGAGGACAATTATGGAAAGATATATCAGGTATTTCACTTCTTAGAAAAAGTTGGCTTTGATCAACTAGTTGAATTCCACCTCTACATTGGTGGCATGAGATGGGTGAGTCCTCTAGACTGCTTTCTTGAATCCTCTATGCTCATCGGGTAGTCCGAGATGATGTGTAGCCAAATCTAGATTTAGTCTGCCCATTTCATTGTAATTCTGTGTGAATACATATCAGTGCTTCTTTAGAAATGCTATGTACATATCTTTCTATTTGAAAGGCACGACATCATTAATCAAGGTAGTGCACATGTCTTCTTATATCCCCATATTTATCTACCTGAGATCATCTATGGTAGTTTATATTCCTTCTCCAAATGATTTAGGGGAATTTATGAGATAATCCACATCTATTTATTAGTATGTAGAGACATATTCAGGTGAATATGGAATTTTGGGGGCCTCTATATCAGTATCAAGGTTTGGGAGTCCATTTGAAGAGATATCACCATCCCCCATTATCTGGGATGTTGTAGGGAGATGCTGGAGATGACTGTCAATGTGGACAAGAGAGGTTTAGACCTCTAGAATTAGATCTTCTACCTTGATCATGTATATGGGGATATTTTAATCATCATTGAGCATTCCCTAGGGATCGGCAGTGGAATATCCTAATCCCTTAGAAGCTGGAACTTGAATATCATCATTTTATTTTAATTGTTTGCCTCCCTTTTTGGAGAAATCTACATTATCATATATGGAAATATAATCCTGGAAGGGGGAGCTATCACCATGAAGTATTCCATTCTTTCTATTTATAGGGTACTTCATACATTGACGGAATATCAATGGTACCACGAGGTGTTTATGGAGTCAGGGACTTCAAACAAAGACATTATATGTGGTATCTTACTGGATAACCATAAACATAATGTCAGATGTGAGATCCCAAAATTTGGCTTCGAGTATAATATTACCTAGTGGTATCTTCAAATGTTTTAATATCCCCAGATGGTTATCTTTGTAGGTAATAATTCACCTTTTATATACCCTAGTAATTGACAGGTCTATACTGGGATAATATTGATCTCTAATCCATTATCAATCAGCACCCTCTGAACATTGACATTATTTAGTCCACCCAAAATGTATTAGGGTATGATATTCCCTTGGATGGAATCCTCCTGATCTTGATGAATGAATAATATGGAAGCATGGCATCATAAAGACATAGTCTCCACTCAATAAACCTCGGTGGAAGAAACTTATATCTCAAATTATTATGGGATTTGGAGGGCTTTAATGAGTGCCTCCCTGAGTTCATTTTAAAGGAGAATTGAATCCAAGATCATGATATTTTCTGGGATTACAGCTAGCTATTTCAGAGCATCTTACTTTTATACCAATGGTCAGACCTTCCCGATATGGGATTGCTCATGGGCATGTGGCTCAGGGGATAGAGCATGCACTTTAGAAGCATATGTAGCTTCGGTAGATGGACCTAGAGTTTGTGAAGAGGTTGAGAGTGTATTTTCTACCATTAGTGTAGGTCGCATTGGCCTTCTCCATTTCCTGGGTTGATTAGATTGAATACCTGCTAAGTGGTCATACAAGATGATCCGATGCAGACGACTGTTGGAGGGTTTGAAGGATCCTATTTTCCTTTTATGAGAATGTTGAAGTTTCTTCCCATGAGATTTGGATGCATATATATATTCCCTGGGGATATGAACAGAATATTAAGTCTGACCACGTCTACAATGCCCTCTGTATCCCCAGCATCGATGAATGTATCCTCCCATTCCACGGTTATATATGGGAAAAAATATTTTGGGACATACTCATCATCGAAGAAGTGGTTTTTCAAATTTATTTTGTTGAAAGAACAAAATATGAGCTCCTCTTCTGATGAGGATTCCATTTTCTGGGGATGTTCCCATCTTTCTGATGTCATAGGGAAGAAACCAATGAAAGATAATGCCTACTTTAGAGGTGAATATGACTCTTCCTCTTGTATTTTATTCTACCACTAGTGGTCAAACCAAACTTTGGGAGGCACATTTGACGCCTCTTTCTTGGGTGATGGTGCTGTTGTTGGCCTGCACAAATATTATATTAGAGTGGCGTGGGAACAATCAAATTCCTTATGAACCAACCAATTGTGGAATTTTTGTACACATATAGTTGGAATCTTCTTCCAATAATCATCTTCTTTTGGTTGGGCCATGTTTATTCAAGACACCTTATCTAGGTAATTATTAATTACTACTTTTCTGGAATTTATCATTCCTTGAAGGATAACTTTGAAGATGAATCATGTGTGGATATTGTGACCCACACTTGTATAGAGAGGGTAGTAATCAGACCAGTTGGTGAGGTTGAACTCATTAGGATTCTTGTGTTATGGAACTATGAGTAGGTTGTTGTCCATGGATTCCATGAAATAATCTGAATCCTATTAATTTCAGAAGTTGCACACCTTATTCATCCATTCTTCAAATTTTGGACAACCCTAATTTATCAAGGAATCTTGTCAATGGAGATTTTGTGGTTTTCGACACATGATAAGAGGTGTTGGGAAGTTCGGGGCCTACTTGGGCATCTGGATATGGTCCACTGCTTTCTTGACAGTGATAACTACATCTTTCATTCTAGGTACCTTTTTCCTAGGCCACGGGCATGAGTAGATCATTGAACTGGGTCCACTAAATGGCCTCCTACATATTTTGGGTTTTTTTAGAAAACTCATACAATATAACCAAATATTTCATTGGAATTAGGGGTGTCTGCAACTCATCCCTATGATTGTTGGCATAGATTTCTAGTAGATACTCTTGTGATAGAGGAATGTCGAGTGAATATGTCAAACCCTTCAACCTTGCTATGAAATTAGAAACCCACTCATTTTTGTGTTGTTTATAGTTTGTCAGGTCGATAATCGTTGCCTTCCTTAGTGTATAACTGAATTTTTAATGGATTTAAGGAGGTCTTCCCATCTTAAAACATATCCTGTTGGTAGACTACTATAACAAATGAAGGTTGGCCCTGTCAGAGTCTATACAAAACACTTCATATTTGTTGCATCATATTGATATCAAGGGCCATTCAGTAGCCTACATTGGGACCTAAAGTGTGTGATATGTTGCTCGGGGTCACTCATACCATGAAAGGTGGAGAAGGTAGTATTTTCAATGTTGGGAAGAGGTGGGGTATCGTCATCCCATTCAGGATATGGATTCCTTTCAGGTTTCACTCACATGATGCACCCTTCTATGGTTTCCATTCAAGTAGTTAGGGAATCAATTAAGTTAAGGAGATCTAGAGACACTGCTTCTTGGACCATCTCCCGCCCATGAAGAGATAATTTGTGTTGATGATGTGGCCCCATTTTTATCTTCTACTGATTTTAAATTCATTCAAGGACTAAACTGTTCTCTTTCCTGGGGAGAGGCAATTCCCATAAAAGAAGAAATTCATGATCATTTTGTACTTCCTAAAATATGTGGGATATCTTCCTAGACATAGATCAAATCTTATATTTAGAATCTAACCTTGATGATGGATCTTCTGTGGTAGGGATAACACTTTTCACTGCCTGGAGACGATACCCTATGAGAATATTTCCCCCGATTAACTCCTTATTAAGTTTGCAAAGAGCCTGTATTTCACTCTAATATTATGGCAATCAGTAATCTGGGGATGGAGCCTCACTCCTCCAAGGATGTGATCGAGATTTGGTTGTAACCTTCCCCTTGGTAGCATTCCGTCAAAGATGTGGAAACATAATATTCAGAACTGCCATGTTTTGGAGCCATCTCTGGTTCCTGGTGCTCAAAACCTCATTCAGTGCATTCAAGTCACCCTACTCCTGAGGCATGTTTTTAGTGTCACGAACCTCTGTATTTTTGTCATGATCAATATCTTTCATTTTGAAAGAGACATCATTCATGGAGGTATATAGTGAAATGGTGGTCATTCCATTGCTTCTGACACAACATGGTGATTTTTCACAGCTTCATTCTTGGTCATTATTCAAAACCTTTGTCTTATTAGACTATTTTAGTCTAAAACTACAGAGGGGATTAACCATCCTCACTACATGTTCCTCCATCTTTAGTATATGAATAGTGACAATGATGGAGTTTCCCATAAGGGTTGTTGAATGGGCCCTAACCAGTAGAAGAGTGTCTCGTGGTAGGGGGTGTCGATCGTTGATTCATTTATCCCAATCTAGAGAATATTGTTTCCCACTATGGTGGTGGTAATGATGAAACTTCCCCCATCTTTATGGGGTGGGGGTTATTTAGGGCTGTATTTAGTATAGATTGGTCCCATTGTTGAGGATCTAATGGCTCTCGATAAAGATTTGACGAATATCATGATGGATAAGAGTAGATAAATGCCCCCATCCCAATGGGAAAGGGTTGTTCCGGGATCACTAATGATACCTATACAGTCCATTAAGGGGATTATGAACCTGGGGATAGTGATTGAGATATAAACTCCCCTAACCCAGTGGGATGGGGTTTGCTTTTAGTTTCTGATTACGTGTCCCAAATTCTCTCAGAAATTGATGATCAGGGAGGTGGAGGTAGTGGTAGATATTACAATGACCTAGAAGGATAGGAACTTTTCTAAATGGACGATAACACAGATTCAATAGAGGCCCACTTGATGTGGTGTAATCATCCTCGCGTAGGAGCTCAATGTGATGGCGACCTGCGATGAGAATCATTTCTCAAGGGAAGTTGTCTGGGTGGTCATAATTTTAGTCTCCACGTTTAAAATTTATTTTTATTATTTTAAGAGGCCTAGTTTGATGTCTTTGTGGATTTACTCCCTCTATATCCATAATATCTGGGCACTGTTCGAGTAGAGGAATTCTGTTTCTATGAAAAACTAGCTAGAGCATTTCTTGGTCCCTTGATAACGCTAGATGCTATAACATTACAGGATTAAATACTTGAAGTGATATACTATTCCAAGATAGTGACAAAGTATAATTATTCATACAATTATAATTCTCAAATAAAGATTCATGGCGTGGATTCAGATATCATCTACTGAAGAGTCTTGATGTAATGGGGACAAGTGTGTTGTGAATTTTCACTGTGATTTTCCAGTTTCGGATCCCAAGACATGGAGATATCATCTAGGTCTAGATGAAAATAGATTATTTTCATTGTTTGGAGGTGAAAATCCTATCCTGGATAAGGGATATTTTGAGACTTCAGTTTCAAATTAGTGGACCACATATTCCTACATAGATAAGGCATGCACCCCTTCTCTATCTCATATGAGATCTCATATTCAGATGTGGCAAGGGGACAGAACATGATGGGGAGGTTGTTTCTAGATAACTATCTTCATATTTCCATGTCACCATCCTCTTCATCATTCATTCATGGATCCATATGATCAGAACATAGAAGATGGATCTTATAGTCGCCTGTTGAAGGGAATGGGGTGGTGTGGGATGTTGATGGAGAACCATATATAGTTGACCCTGATTATTCAAGCACCTATCTATATGAAGGGGTCGGATTTTAGTACACCTCTTCATAAAAAGGTGTCTGGGAAAGGGGAGTAATTCCTTGTCCATTGGGAATATCATCAGGGTGAGGTTGACCACATTGGATGTTTAGGGTAGAGTCACTCAAATCCATCTACACACTACCATGAGAATGGAAATTGTGTTAATGAATGCCTTCTACTTCCACTCTGATAAAAGAGATGACATAAAATCATAGTGTTGTGAATGTGTCTCGAACAACATCAAGGAAACTAGAATTGAGTATATTAGGGATATAGGCTATCATCTACATCATCATTGGAATATGCTGGCCTAACTTTTGGAGTTGTGAAAAGGTATGTTCCTACTGAATGACAATTTCTAGAAATGTTATATAACATTCTAATGTGGCGGTGATATGATTTTGTTTCAAAGAATATACTGAAATATGTCGATGATATATCTCATTATTGATAGTAATGTGATATTTCCTCAACGTGTGTTCCATTATCACTCGGTGATCCTCGGTTAATATGAGATTAAAGCCCAATTCTGATCATTTGGGATATGCCTCAAATTATTCTTGGTAGGAATATGATCCTTCTCTTAGCTGTGTTTCTTTCTCACCTGGTTGTCCCTGATTGGATGAGGAATATGATCCTGGTCTGATTATGTATCCCCCGTCAGAATATACCAATAAACATATAAAATGGGGGAAGGAATATGAGCCTTCCCCTGTGTTTTCTTGGAATGATGCTAGCATAGTAGTTCATCAACGAAATTAGGAATATGTTCCTAACCTCAATGATTTCCATAATATGCTAGATGATCCATTGAAATAAATATGGGCCTATCTTGAGGCTTTTGTTATTCCCACTTGGACAACCTCATCCAAAACATGGATATATGATCGATCATAGGCCATTGAAATATGCTGGTAAATTTTTTCTGAAGGCATGTTCCCCTTCCTTGAGGCAGGTGCCGCTCTCACCATGTTTTCCCCGGTTGGAATGGGGATATTAGCCTGATATAATGCCCCACCCTTCATCAGAATATGATGATAATCCTCACTGGTAGGAGCAAGAGTGTGCACTTGAATCAGTATATCCACGTGTTTGTGTTGATCTGAGTGTTGTGATTTCTTGGATGTAGGGATAAGAGTATGCACCTATACATTCATCTACAACTGTGCAATAATATACTGGAGGAGTTCTTAATCTATTCTTATTTTTTTCTTTTATTAATTTTTGTGCAGGGATATGAGTCCAAACATTTTTTATCCCCATGATAAACTAGAATGTGTCTTCTATATAAGTGGGGATATGCGCCCACTGCTATCCTCCATGTTCCATAAGAGTTTTTCGATGTGATTTGCATATAGGTGTAAGAATATGAGAATCCCCCATAATTTTTGTGGGAATATTCCTTTTATCTTATTCAGATAGAGTAGGGATATGTGCCTATTGGCTGGTCCCTACCTGAGTATGTAGGCATACATCATCGGTTGGATCGGGGATATGTGCCCTCTCATGGATATTTAACACCTCTCTCCTCCAATGAGTTTTCATTGAAGCCCATGCATGAACATTAGACGGTGTTGTGTATTGGATGGTACCATCAGCCTGAGACTAAAGGGTACTGGATGAATGGTTTTGGTGACAACAATTAGCTAGAGCCCTCTTGGGTATCTCCTATACCTTAAGGGAGTCATATCTAGCTTCCTGGTCCTCCTTCCCCAGATATGGAAGGTTTTAGTTGTTGAGCTCCTTGGATAAGCCCTTGATGTTATTGGTTGTGGGGAATATATCCACAGGTTCAACTGCATCCTTCCCTGGGTGATGTGGGCTCACCGGCTGTCACATCTAGAGGAATTCATGAGCATCCTTTATGGTTGGGATAGTTCTATATAGTTGGTACCATCAGACCATCATATTCACTACTGTCCGTTGGAGTCTCCATGTAGGTGATACTATTTTATGAGATTCAGTAGTTGCAATTGTAGATGATTTGCTGGAACAAATGCTGGATTATGACAAAATCATGTTGAATCAGGAATGTTGAATTAGTACTTGTAATTACATTGATGAAAAATAAAAAGGTCACCAATTAGTGTAGTATCATAGTAATTATATACGCAAATAGAAATGCATGGTTAAATCATTTGTTCACTCATTCCCGATTTGGTCATTCCCCTCATTTGGGCTTATCAAAAAGAGGACGGGCTTATGAGAACCTCGATAATAGAGGATCCTTTGTATGATTATGCAGGTCTTATTTCATTATTTGTGTTGGGTTAGTAAAACAATGTGTAGTGATGTATTATAACCCAATCGTTCTATTGTTATAGAGATTCATGTTGGTTTTATCATTTTGTTTACATATAAAGGAAAACAAAAGCTAGATCTATGATTAATAACCGATCATTTTTTCATTGGAGATATTCACATTGTGTTCACCATTTTTTTATCAGTTTTTTTTAGAAGAGGAACGTGGAGTGGGATTTACCAGGATAGTTTGATTGAGGGGTACTTTTTGACCCATCTCAATCGTATACATTAGGACCACCATTTTTTTTGTCTTCCCTAGAAATATCCAATAGTTCCCTTATCCATAATTTTTTATGGAATTTCTTTCAATGGTCGACAGTCATTTGGGTTTTTAGGAACAACAGATCTTGGGGACTCATGTTGGTCGAGTGGATGGGAGAACGGGCTCATCACAACCTTTTGGGTGGAATGATTTCTTAATCTTGTACTCTCTAATATATTTTAAATATGTTCTTGAATCTCTTCATATTCTCGATATAGGAAAAGTTACCGAGGAAAAATGGTTTATTGGTTAATTTTCTCTTCAGATCAAGACAGGGATTTTGTTGAGGGATCCATATGTCTGTATCCAAGGTCATTGAACTATTTCTCTTTTGGGGAATAGTTGGTTTATGTGTTGTAACCATATAACCAATTTCCTTGTAATGTGCTTCCATATGATGAGGCGATAGATATTTCAAATAGGGGATTGATCCATTAGGATGCATCGTACGTATCATAAATATTGTTGGAATCGAAGACCACTTAGTTCATTGAGTTTATTGTGACTGACCTTAAGGTATATACCCTTTTATGAGGGGTATTCATTTATGGAACCTAATTATATGATCATTCATACATCCCTAAGCTTGCGTGAGCTATGCTCTATCTGAGAGATAAGTGAGAAAGATGATCATCCTCACATAATGTATGTATGGGACATGCATACTAGGACAGTCCTTGAGATGTTTTGTATTAAACACAGGCTCTGAGAAGGGTTCCTATGTGTCCTAAAAATTGTAGGAATTAGATTCACCTTAGTTCAGTTAATTTATAAGACTTATATGCTACATACCATGGAGATTTATGTTTCCAAATGAGGTGTTTGTTGCATCCCCATATTCCCACATGGTCTATGCTCGGTGTGACAAACTAGAGGGAGTGGATGATCATCCTCATGACGTATGGATATGGGGATTGTGTATTTGGATAGTCCCTAAGGGTGTTTGGCATGGAGAATGATCCTTGGGAAGGTTTCCTACATATCTCGATTAAAGTGGGAACAAGAATCCTCATGGTTCATATAATGTCACATCTTATACATTTAGTCTTACCTATACCATTGTAGGGGTTTATGTGGAAGATTATATGACCATTACAACTCACTAATCCCATATGATTCATGCTCATTTGTCAGAAGCAAGGGATAGAAATTAATCAATTTCATTGGCTTGGACAAGGGAATAATATTCTATTCCCTCCATGGATAATTGATATGGAGCTTGGACCTTGAAGGGAGGTGGAATAAAAATCCTAAAATATGGTAGGAATCAGAGTTTTCATAGTTCACTATATGTCGGGTATTACACACTGAGGTTCCCCTAATGAACGGGGCTTACACACTGAGGATAGATTGCATTTTCATATCATTGGATGTGTTGTGATCTATTGCAAGACCTGTCTTGACACATATATAATGTTTCACGAGAGCTAGTGTGGCACAATTTGAAAGCTTTCATGAGAATCATATGACATGAGAGAACTCCATTATGTGAGTTAGGCGATGTGTCTAATGGAATTCAAAATTCGTTGGTGACACCTTTAGGTGTCATCACGAGACCTATCCGACATATTTGGAGGGCGTCGAGAGTCTCTACTGACTCTACCAGAGGGTGTTGTGAGTTCTTATTTTTCATGTCTGAAAGATTTTTTGAGACTCAGCTAACATGAGAAAACACCGTTATGTGAGCTTAGTGATTTGTCCACAAGATGTCTCAAGTCATTGTTGATAGATCAAAAGGATTTTCAAGATTGAAGTGGCACCCACAAAGGCACTTTATGATGTACCCTAACATGTATGTAGGACTTCGTGTGTGTCAGATGACATGTCGAAGGGGTGTTGTGAAATCAGGGTGACGTTCCCTGGTGTTGTCTCCTGTCTTCTAATAACACATGTGATGTTCACGAGGGGAAGTGAGCACGTATTTCTATCATTCCTTATACCTTTGATCTTGGTTCTAACCCTTGTACTGAAAATTCCTTGGTTTTGTTCAATGGTAATTCATCTTGAGTCTCTCATGATCTAGTATTCTTGCGAAACATTATTCACATAACTGATCATATATCCTTCATGTGACCTACGAATTATCACATGTAGTGATCTTATTATTAGCGCATCACTACTCTAGTTGTGCGCTGGTGTATTACCGAATGGAAAGATGGCCGGTAGAGTGATCCATATGAGAAGTTCATAGAAGTCGAGAGTCGAATCACGTAGAGTCTGGGCATCAAGAATCCAACCCGCATAGTAGTAATAAAAATATCCAACCTGTTATTATTTTTGTTGTAGGGAATTTATAGGACTCTCATCCCAGGTTACTCACCTGTTTGTGCAGTGTATCTAGCGTGAGTCCAGAATAGATCTAGCGAAGGGGGTCGAGCAACACATGGTTTCGTAATTCTCTGCCATGGATTTCTTTGGGCACATGGCCTGAGTTTTAGCAATCATGAGTCTCTTCCTTTATCAGATTAGTTATTATTATTGGAGACTTTTTTATCATGTGGATTTTCAAAAGGGATCTCATTTTATTGTGTTGACATGTTTGAGGGAGTGTTCAAGATATAGGTAATGTGATAAGACACTCAAAGGACCTTGTTTGACTTTTCATGGGGTTTCATGGGATAATGTTGCAGGTTTTCTTGGAACGTCACATGCATTTAAGTGATAATGAGTACCTCCCCCATCCCCCCGTCTGAACCCCTTTATTTGATGTAACAAAGTATGGGAGTCATCTGAGATTTCATGTGTGCTATCTATGATTTTTACTCGATTTTTGGATGATGTCTAGGATGGCCAATATGAGTCATATTTGGAGTGTGAAATAATTTAGTTGAGAAGTATATCAGCCTATCCTTAGAGAAATGCAGGGTTTTCTGGACATGTATGAGGACTTCTATGCGGTGAGGATGACAAGCCAGATGGATTCTGTGAGGTTATTTGGTGTCTATAGGATTTCTCGGGATGCATTTCGCATGTCTTTTAGTGACAAAAAATCCCTCTCGCATCATCCCCTTAATCTAATTTGTTTTATGTACTGAAGGATCATAGGTCATGCAATATTCCCCTGGTAAAACCAAGTGATTTTATTCATCCCAATAATGATTTGGAGTATGGGATTCAAGATCACTGGGGGGGTCTCTTCCTTTATAATGTCATCTATATTTATTATCAATGAATTTTGGATGTTTTGTTAAGAACATTCCAATGACAATCCACAAATCCTAGTGCGCTCATTGGGTTATATGGGGGGGCATCGCTAGATCAGGTAGGTTTGTTCAAGAGGGCTATGTGGAAATAGCTATAGAAGATGCTCTAGGAATGGGGCCTTCATGTGACCTTGTAATGGTCACACAATAAAAATTCTTTCATACGACTTACAAATCATTGAACACCCCCTTCTTCCTTACTTTCATGTGGTAAATAATACCCATATTAAGGTATTTCCTCCTTTTTGATTTTTTTGATGCTATTTTGGTAGGCGTTGACAGTTGCGTACTCAAAGTCATGCTTTTCACATGGTTTCTATTAACCATTTTCCAATTATATGCTTAGGATATAATTCAAAAAAATAAAAAATTTAAACTTCGTTGGTCCAAAACTCAAGGAAAAGATTAAAAATAGCTAAATAAACAAAATAATTAATAAAATCGGGGCCCGAGTGTGATCATTCCTTTATATAAAACATATAAGGACATGTTATCTCCAATTGATACTCATGTTAGTAATAAATTCAAATATAGATATATTTATACATTGAAAAATTAAATAAAAAATAATTTAATCACATAAAATTAATTTCATATTTTACTATCATATGATACGTTCTCCACAAAATACCATATATTAGTACGGTTTTTATGAGAGTACATTATTCCTTGGAAGTAATAATTCTATTGTTTATGGAATTATTCAATGAATTAAAAAATTATTAATTTAATATCCCACCCCTTGGGATTTTTTGATAATATTCTCAATAATAATTATCTTGATTAAATTGAGAATAAGTTCATAATATCGAATTATAATTAATTTTTGAATATCCTCTGAAGGATTACTCAATTTTTTTTTTTGAAATTAATAAAAATGAATCATAAAAAATTAATTAGGGATTTTTTTACATCTTTATTTAAATATTTATTTTATGGAATTATGATTTTCCCACACCTTATTTCATCCACATATAGGAATAGAGATATACACTAGTAGGAAAATTCAATAGGAGGTGAATTAAAAATGCCTATATAGAAAAAAACAAGAACCTCTTTTATACATTCATACTAAAAAATATTAAATTATGAAAAATAAGTAAGAAATGGAAAAAGGTGGAAGTTATGAGATCATAAATAGATAGAGAAACTAATTTTTCTGGTCCACAACATAATATTTTTCTGAGAAATTTTCTTTTTAGATATTTGAATCAGGGCCTTTTGATTCTAAAAGATCTATTAGTGGTAGGATATCTAAAATAATATAAAGAATTAATGTTTTCTCATATTAAATAAAACATCATAGAATGGAAATTAATTGATTTTGATTGATTATCTAGACATATTCATACTCTTTTTACAATATTAAATCTAAAATGATTAGGGAAACAAGATAAAGTAAAAAATAAAATAACATACAGCACACTATTCATATAGATATGAGATAAGATATGTTAAAGAGGTTCAATATTATAAATTTATACATACTAAATTTAATATAATTTAAAAATACATATCCTCGGAAACTACTCTTATTTCAACCCAAAGGTGTTTGAGGATCTTATTTCTAGATCTATATAACAATGTGAATAAGAAGTGTCCACTTCCAAATGTGATATAAAAGTATTTATCCCCGAGAATTTTTCTATCATGGATTGGAAGAAAAAAAGTTAATATCCTCCAAACTTATTCAATAAAATATTTATATATGGTCAATTATTTTTCTTTATGACTTATTCAATCAAAAAATTAATATATATAGATTTAATAGAATGCAGGGCTTCATTTTTCTAGTTTAAAAGGAATACTAAATTAAAGGGTAAATCCTGAAGGAGATGAAGAGAAAGATATGAAATCTAAAAAAATTCAATTTATCTATAATTAAGAGATGGAAGAAGATCAAAGGGATGATTGTTGATGCACGGGATCCTTTTAATTGGCCCATTTACTCATTTTGTATCCATACCTTTTCATTATTCCCTAAAATTCATCACCGCTACACTCTCTTCTTTTTCACTCATTTAATTGAGGTCTCCTATAAACTTTATGTATTTTTATAATCTGATCTTCTGAGAAATAAATATATTAGAATATTGGCATGGATTCCCATTTGAATATTTACTTTTTGATCATTGGAACTGTTTCCGACGCTTTTCACCAGGGTGCGTGCATCCGTCGCGCTGAGGAGGAGATGTGGCTCGTGGCCCCCAATTCCTACTTTCCAAAGGCGGGCGACATTTGTTCCTTATTCAGGGGCGTCTGATCTTTGATCGAAACCGGGACGATGGGATGTTGGTTCTTCCTTTCATGGATTCCTCCACAGATCTCGTCACCTAATCTGGGTCTCCCTCACAGCTTTAAGACGTATTCGTGAATCTCATTCCCGGTTCCATATCTTCATGGACACCGGTTAATCACACCACATCCGTCAAGACATTCCATGGGGTCTTGACGTGGTAGAAAACTTTGGTAGGAGTAGATGGTAACATCAGGAATGTCGGGGCATCTCTGGGTGCGTGGACATTGGGGAACTTGTATTCTTCCTCATAAAAGGGAATCTCTAGGGCACAGAACCCAAGGAATCCCACGCTGAATGTGGGGAATTACATGTCATACGCATGTATCTGAGGTTTTCCTTATCTTACCATGTTTAACATGGGGTAGGACGTGAGTTTACCAACATGCGGAGATGGTTACGCCAAAGGCATGTCATCTGAGGTTTTCCTCAAGAATTTCATGTTTGACACGAGGTAGGCCACAATTTTAACATCATGCGAAGACGGTTACGCCAAAGGTGTTTCATCCGAGGTTTTCCACAGGCATCTCGTGTTTGAAATGAGGTAGGCCGCAAGTTTAACGTTTTGCGGAGACGGTTACGCTAAGGGAGTGTCTCTGAGGTTTTCCTCATCTTCCTATGTTTAACACAGGGTATGTTGTGAGTTTAACATCTTGAAGAAATGGTTAAGCCAAAGGCGTGTCATCCGAGGTTTTTCCCAGGAATCTCATGTTTGACACGATGTAGGCCGCGAGTTTAACGTCTTGTAGAGATGGTTTGACAGTGATCAGAACGTCTCATGGAGACAGATCTGATTGGTACATCCCATGGGAGGAACTCCTTGGAAGATGAATGGATCAGAATGACCAATGAGGATGGATCCAAGGTGGTTCACCCCATGTAGGGGAGACATCACACCGCAATGGCTGATCTAGACACCACTGAGGGTGGATCTGGGAGAGTGCACCCCATGATGGGGGACACCAGGGTTTAAAATTGGATGGGATTGAGACTCATGGAAGTTTCCTATGTACCCTATGTAAAGGACAAGGATCAAAACCAACGTAGTTCGAAGGGGTGATGATTCAGGGTGTACACAAAGGACAACGACTTGGAGAGATGTTGGGGCTTACGCATGGTTAGCTGCCCGGGTGCCGTAAAGAGCGGTGTTGGGATGAATGGCATGATCCCACTGGAATGTGGTGGCCCGGGTAAGAATCAGTATGGGTGATGTATGGATGAATTAAGTGGAGTGGGGATGAAATGGGACCATCACATGGGAGTGGTGAAGTTGGGACTGAGCCCTTAAGAGGCTTCCTACGTATCCCCGTGGCAGCGATTCAAAGTCCGCGTAGTTCGATGGAATTTGGGGCTTACGATCTAAGGAATCCCATGGTGTCGGTAAACCGACATGAAGGTGGACCTAGGGTCCTGATGGATTGTGGTCTTGAACCTCGTGGATGCTTCCTACATATCCTCATGGTAGGGAATCAAAGTCCACGTAGTTGGGGATGGGTTGGGGTTTACACTCTGAGGTGCCCCAAGGAGGTTGGTGAACCGAAGTGAAGGGGGGTCGGAACGACTGATTGTCATTCTTGAGCCTCAGGAATAATTCCTACGTATCCCCATGGTGGGGAATCATAGTCCACGTAGTTCGGGATGGAATGGGGCTTATGCTCTGAGGCGGCCTAAGGTGTTATGGGGCTTACGCAAGGGTTCCACCCGGGTGGTATGGGGATTACGCTCTGAGGCGGCCCAAAGTGTTCTGGGGCTTACGCTCTGAGGTGGCGCAAAGTGGTATGGAGATTACGCTCGGAGGCGACCCAAAGTGGTATGGGTATTATACTCTGAGGAGGCCCAAAGTGGTATGAGGCTTACACTCTGAGGCGGCCCAAAGTGTCTTCCTCCTGTCTGGCCATGAGGGCATCCCAACCCAGTGGTGGGTTGAGGCATTCACCTATGCGCTATTGCACAAGCATGATAATGCTAAGGGTATTGAAATCATCCTGAAAAAGGGTAATGAAAAGTGTGAATCACACGCCCGAAATTCAGAATGCAATGAGGGTGGCATGGTGATAGAGGATAATTATTGACTGTGTTCGAAACACAGTATCCATGTCGCGTTAGCCTAAAATGGGAAAAAACCAATGAGGGTCAACCGCTGACCATGTTAAAAACACAGGACCTGACTAAAAGTGTTGTCCAAAGTCTTCCGGGGAATTGGACCATGGCGGTAGGCGGACCATGGGTCAATCACCCATACTATTACAGCAGGCAGACCATAGGTCAATCATCCGTACTGTTACAGCTGACAGAACATAGGTCAATCATCCTTACTATTACAGCAGGCGGACTATAGGTCAATCATCTGTACTCTTACAGCAGGTGGACCATAGGTCAATCATCTGTACATTTATAGCAGGCAGACCTTTGGTCAATCATCCGTACTGTTACAGCAGACGGACCATAGGTCAATCATCCATACTGTTACTGCAGGTGACCGTAGGTCAATCATCCGTACTATTACAGGGTCTCTTCAGACATGGAAGTGGATGCAGATCCGAATGAAGGACACGCAAAGCATGATGTGGAGTGAAGGAATGTTTGAACAGATTCCAACACTCTTGATATTACGCCACTGTAATAATGGCATTAGGCAACTTAGGCTTGGAGCATAAGGCATCTCTTATTCGGAACAAGGGGAATCCTATGTTTGGAAAATAGGGATTACTATAGTTTAAAGTCATGTAGATAGGACTATTACCACAAGGTGCCTAGAACGGCTGGTTTTGGGTCTAAAGCATGGGCGGCCCTTTCTGGTTCAACCAGGCATAGGATCCGAGTGATAAGGTTTGGAAGAGTTTCACGAGGAATGGTTCGACTCAAGGTACTCAGAGAATTGATGATGAGAATATCAACTCACGACATAGGAAACAACGCATGAAGAATGCATCATCTCAAGGTGTTTCATGGTGTGCGGAGGAGTATCTCAAATCATGGTATTCCACATGTAGGAGGTGGCTGCGCAAAAAAGCACAATGGAAAACCCCGAATTCCTGTCCCGAGAAGTTTGCGGTGCGACTGTCCATTTTACATGGGGGTATGTGACGGAAGCAAAGGGACCGGCCCAAAGGGCCGGGACCTCAGCCCGGCACTGACCCCAATCGGTGGGGCGGGGGTGCAGCCTCCGCGGTATAGACTAGCGGGTGCATGCCTGGACACTGTTTCATGTAAATAGTGAAGGTGTGTGTGCAATTGGGGATGTTGCGTGGAAAACACCGGGTCGGCATGCAATAGGGTCGTGACACACAATACCGGAAGTGGGCGCGCAATACCAGAGCCAGGCGCACAATACCGGATGCGGGTACGCAATAGGAGGCGGCGCGCACAATACCAAATGTAGTCGTGCAATAAGAGGCGGCACCCACAAAATGTAAGGAATTGCGGGCAATAGGGATGCCCTGCGCGCAAAAGGAAGTGGCGCGCACAATAGGGACAACTTATGCGCAATAGGACCGATGCGGCACTGGCGCATGGAAAATCGGGCTCAGCGGCACTTTTGCGAACGAACATTATGCATTGTGTGGAAACCTAGGCAGGTTGTCCCTTTTCTGCGCAAAAATAATGTTTTACATGCCATAGGGGGGTTTTCCATGCGTACATGGAAAATAAGGACTTACGTGCATCAGAGCGGTGGCCGACCTCTGATTCCCCCCCCCCCCCCCACCCGAAGAAGGGGGGTGCACTGGTATTTATTGGCAGAAACCCGGGCCTCAGGGCGCATAAAATTCCACGCGCACAATGATGGGCGTGTAGTATTCCGTGCGCACAAATATGGGTGCGTAATATTCCCCACACACAAATGGTTTTCTGTGAGGAACTTCATTTTTACACGCAAATCCATACTTCTCCCCAAAACCGTCAAGGATGGCCATCCCAGCAGCCTGACTTCGAACAGCCATAACTTCTGATCCGTAACTCCGTTTGGGCTCCACGACCATTCAAATAGAAGCTTGCGGAATGAGATATGCTCCAGGATCATTTATGGGAACGTTTGGAAATCTTTGGGGATGCGTTTTACGGGGTCAACAAATGCCACCCCTAAGAATGGGGTCCAATGAGGACGAGGGCGAGGCAGACAGCATTATGAGGAAACGTCTGAGGAAAACGCGTGCCTTGGGGTCCATTGTACCTCGATCAGATTGAGGAGATAGTTGAATAAATCTATAAGCCTACGTGACTCATGCTCGGTGTGGGAAACAATAGATAATAGGAGCTCCTGTAAGAGAGTGTTAAACAACCGAATGTGTGATGGGATCAGCATAAGACATTGATCACCATTTGGGAGAATCCAAAAATAAAGGGGTCACAGCAGGAGATCATAGCTCTCTGGACAGCCGACCTGCTTCTTCCACCGTGCTCTGGTGCATGAGCGGGGCAATTCCAGGGGCATTGGAATCAATCCGAACATGGGGAGATGAAAAAGGTGAACCGCGTTACCCAAATTCGAAACACTATGGAAGGGGCATGACGATGGAGGATAGCTGTTAACCATGGCAGAAATGCAGCATCCATATCACATTAGATTGAAATGGGGACAACAAATGAGGGCTGACCGCTGACCATGTTCGCAACACGGGGCCTAACTCATATATAATCAATCAGTCTTCCAGAACCTTGGCCTAGGACAGCAGGCAGAACATAGGTCCAGCATCCATACTATTAGGGGGTCCCTATAGACGTGATCAGTCTTCTGGAACATTGGCCCAGGACATCTGGAGGACCCTAGGTCGAGCATCCATACTGTTAGGGGGTCCCTCTAGAAATGAAAGAGGATGAAGATCTGAATAAAGGGGCACACGAAGCGTGGAAAGAGGAGTGATGGTCTGTTCATATGGGAGCATATTTGGTGGGTGCATGAATCTGGTCACAGATCATCCCTACTTTTAGACAGGACCTCTCTCGTGAGAGAACTGTCACTTCCCAACATCAGTATGGGGCATCCCGAACTCTTTCGGGTAGATGCTGCAGTTACACCACTCCCCAAGAAGTCAGACCAAGGGGCTGATAGTGGGGAGGGACGAGATTTGGTTATCCCTGGGGCTGGAGCCAAGACAGAATGTCTAGGCGTTCCTACGTATCTCATAAGGATGGGAATCAAGCCAAACATAGTTCTATAAAGGGGTCTTAGTTTAGGGTCTCAGAACTCGGACCAAGTATTGGTAAGGAGGGTGGGAGACACGTGGTAAGTTGATTACAAAACCCGACGTGGATGAGGACGAGGTCCCGCCTACCATGTGTTCATTGGAAAAGTGTTTCGGTCAAGGGACCAGACACGAAGGTTAGGCTGGGCCCATGGGGAAGTACCCGGGCGCCCCTACGTATCCCATAAGGATAGGAATCAAGCCATACATTGTTCTTGGGAGTGCCTTTTAACATCGTGTCGGACAGAAAATAGGAGGGATAATTCTTATAACTGGGTGCATGCGGGCTATTGCAAACCCAACATGAATGAGGACATAATCCCATACTAAGCTACGCGGTCCCGTAGTCATGGTCCCAAAGGCGGGACAGACACGATGAATTAGCAGTCCTCAAGCTGGACCCAAAGACAAGAGGTGTGGGAGTTCCTATGTATCCCATGAGGATGAGAATCAAGTCATTAGTAGTTCATGGAGATGTAGATTAACGTCATGCGGGAAGAGAATGCAGTTTCCGGTCATGCTGGACTGGTGTCCAGTTTAAGGTCCTAATGGACCTGAATCCAGCTTACGATCATCGTGGACCTTTTGGGTAGTTTTAAGGTCATGCAGGACCATCCAGTTTAAGGTCCTGGCAGACCAACCAGCACAATTTAAGGTCATATGGCTTGGACCTGGCGGAATGCGCACGATGTGACAAAGTATAACTGATGCGGATGAGGAAATAATCCCATACCATCACCGCGTGCGATTCCGGGAGAGGAGCCTCGGGCCAAGGGGCTGGCGAGGGGTTAAATATCAAGGGGAAGGAGACACTAGCTTCCAGCTGAGATGGGCCCGAAATGCAATATCGGGGCGACCCCTCATTTCCTGTATGGATGAGGGTCAACCTGTGCATGGTTCTTAGACAAGACCCAAGCCTATAATCTTAGCGCTTGGATCGCGGGAGCCCTGAGAGACGCCGTAACGCAACTTTGTATTCCAGACGTGTTGAATTGCACTGAGGGTTAGTGCAAGGAGTGTCGACATTTCACCTTGACAGGATGGGGTGGAACATAATGTGAATCATGCAACTGACATTCAGGGCCTGAAGGTGTCGGTGAGACAATGGAGGATTACTGCTGACAATGTTCGCAACACAGCATCCTGTCGTGTTAGCCTGAAATAGGGACAAACAAATGAGCATCAACCGCTGACTATGTTTGCAACACAAGATTTTTATCAATTTGTTATCTGAAACCCTCAGGGGGGGGTTGGACCATAACAGTAGGAGAGCCCTTAGGCATTGTATCCAGGATGTTGTTGGGGGTCCCTTTGAGTGTGAAAGATAATGGGGTCCCGAATGAAGGGGAGCAGGAAGCTTGAGAAATGGATAGAACTAGCCTATGTTGAATATTACACTCTAGGTCCTAGATCAATGTACTCTGACCACATTAGCAGACCCCTGAAAAGGGTCGAAGGGCTCAGTTTGAGAGCAGCCAAAAGATGGCAGATTCCCGGGAGAAGGGGGCATGGTGCCAAAAACCCTGTACCACACCTATATATCCCCCTCGTGGAGAGGGACAGGCCAAAAAGACGAGGTGACCGGGAGATCGTGGAATCCCTTAAGAGACGGGGCTGGACCTGAAACCTAAGAGTTTAGGTGGTCCTACGTATCCTACAAGGATGGGAATCAAGCCACACGTAGTTCTAGCAGCACAGTTTAACATCATGTAGGACGGTGAGAGGCATCTCATCCGAGGATGCGCACAGTATGACAGGTAACCTGATGTGAATGAGGACATAATCCCAAACCACACCACACAATACCATAAGAGAGAACCTGTGCCAGAGGCCTAAAAAGGCCAAGTGGCCTGAGGCTAGGCCTTGGTCAGGAAAGCCTGACCAGATTGTAGTTTAACGTCTTGTAGGGGGGACATGATGAGGATGCAAACACCCCAGATAAAGGAGGTGTACGATGTAGAGAATAACCCGACATGAATGAGGAAATAATCCCATACCACACTGTACCCTCCAGGTAAGAACTTGGGCTAGGGCCCTAGAAGGCCAAGGGGCCTGAGGCTGGGCCTCGAACAGGAAGGCATGTCCAGCTTGCAGTTTAACATCTTTGGGGACAAGCATGCAGTTTAAGGTCATGCAGGACAAGATGCAGTTTAGGGTCATGCGGGACCATACAGTTTAAAGTTGTGTAGGACCGTGGGGCCCGAATACTGGACCAAATGCAGTTTAAGGTCATACAGGACCATCATGCTGTTTAGGGTCCAGCAGGACCGACATGAAGCCTAGGGTCATGCAGGACGATAATGTACAGTTTAACGTCATGACGAACGAAGATGAACAGTTTAACGTCATGCCAGATGATGATGCAGTTTAATGTCGTACAGGATGATAATGTGCAGTTTAACGTCATGATGGACGAAGATGAACAGTTTAACGACATTAAGGATGATGATGTAGTTTAATGTTGTGCAGGAAGATAATATACAGTTTAGCGTCATGACGGACTAAGATGAATAGTTTAATGTCATGCAGGACGATAATGTGTAGTTTAGCATCATGATAGATGAATATGAACAGTTTAACCTCATGAAGGATGATGATGCAGTTAAATGTCATGCAGGACGATAATGTGCAGTTTAACATCATGACGGATGAAGATGAACAGTTTAACGTCATGCAGGATGATGGTGCAGTTTAATGTCGTGGAGGATGATAATGTGCAGTTTAATGTCATGATGGATGAAGAGTAAAAATTTAACATCATGCAGAACGATGATGCAGTTTAATGTCATGCAGGATGATAATGAGCAGTTTAGCATCCTGATAGACGAAGACGAATAGTTTAACGTCATGTAGGATGATGATGCAGTTTAATGATGTGCAGGAAAATAATATGTAGTGTAACATCCTGACGGATGAAGATGAACAGTTTAACATCATGCAGGATGATGATGCAGTTTAATGTCGTGCAGGACGATAATGTGTAGTTTAACGTCATGACAGATGAAGACGAACAATTTAACGTCATTCAGGTCGATGGTGTAGTTTTATGTCATGCAGGATGACGATGCAGCTGAATGTCGTATAGGACGATAATGTACAGTTTAGCATCATGACAGACGAAGATGAATAGTTTAACATCATTCAGGACGATGATGCAGATTAATGTTGTGCAAGACGATAATGTGCAGTTTAATGTCATGACAGACGAAGATGAACAGTTTAACATCCTGGAGGACGATGATGCAGTTTAATGTCGTGCATGAAGATAATGTGTAGTTTAACGTCATGACGGATGAAGATGAACAGTTTAACGTCATGCTGGACGATGAGGCAGTTTAATGTTGTGCAAGACGATAATGTGCAGTTTAGCGTCCTGACAGACGAAGATTAACAGTTTAACGTCATTCAGGACGATGACGCAGTTTAATGTCATGCAGGACGATAATGTGCAGTTTAACATCATGAGAAACGAAGATGAACAATTTAACATCATGCAGGACGATGGTGTAGTTTAATGTCATTTAGGATGATATTGTGCAGTTTAATGTCATGACGGACGAAGATGAAATGTTTAACGTCATGTAGGATGATGATGCCGTTTAATGTCATACAGGACGATAATGTGCAGTTTAACGTCATGATGGATGAAGATGAACGGTTTAACGTCATGCAGGATTATGATTGTTATGCAGTTTAACGTCATGCAACTAGGATGTGGTTGTTACGCAGTTTAACGTCATTATACTGGGATGTTAAACCAGACAGATAGTGTCTATATAGGAATGGTCATCTCTACCCCATTCTGGTGGGTCAGGATGAGGGGGGAATCATATGATAGTATTTCCCTAAAATCCATTGATCACAATGAACTTTCCATGAGCTAGTTTCAAGGCCATAGGGAGGACTTCTATGGTTGATGCAACGTGGTAGCTGGGATGACACAAAGTGCCGCAAGGGTAGTAGGGATGACTACATTACCTCGATCTGGAGGGGCGAAGAATCCACGATTGTGTGTACGATCGGGCGATAGAGCCCGAAAGGCGTAGAAGCATGGATCATCGTCCCATAAGGTAGGGAAACATCGTAGATTCATGGGGAGGACCTCCATGATGGTTGATGTCGGAGACGGGGAGGACCTTCATGCCGAACTAAGATTTCAGTGCGGGGAGGACCTTCGCAATGGCTGACAATAGCAATGGGGGGAGATTCCCGTGTCGGTGAAGATTGCAGTGAAGGAAGGACCTCCGCAATGTCTGACAATGGAAATGGGGGAATTCCCATGTTGGTGATGATTTAATTGTGGGGAGGACCACCACAATGTTTGATAATGGAAACAGGGGGAATTCTCGTGCCGATGAATATTTCAATAAGGGGAGGACCTCTGCAATGTCTGACGATGGCAACAGGGAAGACCTCTGTGCTGGTGGAGATTGCAGTGCGGGGAGGTCCTCCGCAATGTCTGACGATGGAAATGGGGAGGACCTTCATACAGGTGATGTTTTTAGTGAAGGGAGGACCTCAAAAATGTCTGACGATGGCAACGAGGAGGACGTCCGTACTGGTGAAGATTGAAGTGCGGGGAGGACCTCCGCAATGTTTGACAATGGAAATGGGGAGGACCTCCATGCTAGTGAATATTGTAGTGCTGGGAGGACCTTTGCAATTTCTGACAATGGCAATAGGAAGAAACTCCGTGCTGGTGAAGATTGTAGTGTGGGGAGGACCTCCGCAATGACTGCCAATGGAAACGAGGATGACCTCCATGCCAGTGAAGATTTTAGTGTGGGGAGGACCTCTGCAATGTCTGACGGTGGAAACGGGGAGGACCTCCATACTGGTGAAGATTGCAGTGCAGGAAGGACCTACGCAATGTCTGACAATGGAAATGGGGAGGACCTCCCTACCAGTGAAGATTGCAGTGCGGGAAGGACCTCCTCTATATCTGACAATGGAAACGGGGAGGAAATTCGTGCCGGTGAAGATTGCAGTATGGGGAGAACCTACGCAATGTCTGAAGATGGAAACGAGGAGGACCTCCGTGCCGATGAAGATTGGACTACGAGGAGGACCTCTAAAATGTCTGACAATGGTAACGGGGAGGACCTCCATGCCGGTGAAGATTTCAGTGCGGGGAGGACCTCCGCAATGTCTAAAAATGTTAACGGGGAGGACCTCTGTGCCAGTGAAGATTGTAGTGCGGGGAGGACCTCTGCAATGTCTGATGATGGCATCGGGGAGGACCTCTGTGCTGGTGAAGATTGCGGTGCGGGGAGGACCTCCAAAATGTATGACAATGGAAACGGGGTGAATTCCCATGCCGGTGATGATTGCAGTGCGGGGAGGAATGAAAATGTAGTTGGAGATGTTCCATTCGACTGGGGACAGTTTCACCCTGCGTGGCCCTTGAGGCAGCGGAGTCAGCGAGGAGCAGATGAAATCGGGTGGACGATGCCACCTACACAGCCTCTTGAGGCGGAGGGATCGGTGAGGGGCCGAAGGAGTGGGGTGGAGGATTCCACATGCATGGCCTCTTGAGGCGGCAGGATCGGCGAGGAGCCGATGGAGTCGGGTGGCGGATGCCACCTGCGAGACCTCTTGAGGCGGTGGGATCAGCGAGGAGTCGAATGATTCGGGTGGCGGATGCCACCTGTGCGACCTCTTGAGGCTGCGGGATCGGTGAGGAGCCGAAGGAGTTGGGTGGCGGATGCCACATGCGCGGCCTCTTGATGCAGCGGGATCAGCGAGGAGCCGATGGAGTCGGGTGGCAAATGCCACCTGCGCGGCCTCTTGAGGGGGTGGGATCGGCAAGGATCCGATGGAGTGGGGTGGAGGATTCCACCTGTGCCTCCTCTTGAGGTGGAGTGATTGGCGAGGAGCCGAAGGAGTGGGGTGGAGGATTCCACCTACGTGGCCTCTTAAGGTGGCGGGATCGGCGAGGAGCCGAAGGAGTTGGGTGGCGGATTCCACCTGCGCGACCTCTTCAGGCGGTGGGATTGGTGAGGAGCTGAAGGAGTGGGGTGGCGGATGCCACCTGCATAGCCTCTTGAGGCAGTGGGATCGGTGAGGAGCCGAAGGAGTCGGGTGGTAGATGCCACCTGCACAGCCTCTTGAGGAGGCAAGATCGGTGAGGAGTCGATGGAGTCGGGTGGAGGATGCCACCCACCCGACCTCGTGTGGCGGAATGATTGGTGAGGAGTCGAAGGAGTGGGACGGCTGATGCCACCTGTGAGGCCTCTTGAGGCAGCAAGATCAGTGAGGATCTGAAGGAGTCGGCAAGCGGATTCCACCTGTGCAGCCTCTTGAGGCGGCGGGATCGATGAGGAGTCGAAGGATTCGGGTGTCGGATGCCACCTATGCAGCCTCTTGAGGCGGCGGGATCAACGAGGAGCTGATGGAGTCGGGTGGCAGATGCCACCTGGGCAGCCTCTTGAGGTGATGGGATCGGCGATGAGCCGAAGGAGTGGGGTGGCGGATGCCACCTGTGCGGCCTCTTCAGGCGGCAGGATCAGCGAGGAGCCAAAGGAGTCGGGTGGTGGATGCCACCTCCACGGTCTCTCGAGGTGGCGAGATCAGTGAGGATCCAAAGGATAGGGGTGGCGGATTCCACCTGCACGACCTCTTGAGGCGGCGGGATCGGAAAGGATCTGAAAGAGTCGGGTGGCGGATTCCACTTGCACAGCCTCTTGAGGTGGCGGGATAGGTGAGGTGTCGATTGAGTCAGGTGGTGGATGCCACCTGAGCAGCCTCTTGAGGCGATGGGATTGGCGAGTAGCTGAAGGAGTCGGCTGGCAAATGCCACCTGTGCGGCCTCTTGAGGTGGCGAGCTCAGCGAGGAGTAGATGGAGTCGGGTGGTGGATGCCACCTGCATGGCCTCTTGAGGTGGTAGGATTGGAGAGGAGCCGAAGGAGTCGGGTGGCGGATGCCACCTGCGCTGCCTCTTGAGGCGGCAGGATCAGTGAGGAGCCGATGGAGTCGGGTGGCGGATGCCACCTGGGTAGCCTCTTGAGGCAGCAGAATCGGTGAGGAGCCGAAGGAGTGGGGTGGAGGATGCCACCTGCGTAGCCTCTTGAGGCGGCGGGATCGGGGAGGAGCCGAAGGAGTCGGGTGGCGGATTCCACCTCTGCGGCCTCTTGAGGCGGCGGGATCGGAGAGGAGCCCAAGGAATCGGGTGGCAGATGCCACCTGCGCGACCTCTTGAGGCGGCGGGATCCACGAGGAGCCGATTGAGTCGGGTAGAGGATTCCACCTGCGCGGCCACATGAGGTGGCGGGATCGGTGAGGAGCCGATGGACCATAGTCTTCAAACATCAGATGTTACTCTTCCTCTCATATATAAAAGAGATGGGATTCACATGGGTGATAGATCAATTTTCTGGGCACATTTGGTCTACTCGCTATTGAAGGTGAAGATATTCACGTCAGGATCACCATTTTTGATTCCGACGCTTTCCGCCAGGGTGCGCACATCCTTCACGTAGGGGAGGACGCGCGGCTCATGGCCCCGCATTCCCTCTTTCGAAAGGCAGACAACACCCATTCCTTATTCTGGGACGTCTGCTCCTTGATCGAAACCGGGATGATGGGATGTCAGTTCTTCCTTCTGTAGATTCCTACTCGAAGCTCGTCACCTAGTCCGGGTCTCCCTCACAGATTTAAGACATATTCGTGAATCTCATTACTGGTGCCATATTTTCACGGACACCGGTTAATTACACCACTTCCGTCAAGACATTCCATGGGGTCTCGACATGGTAGCAACAATCGGTCGGAGTAGACGGTAACATCAGGATTGTTTGGGGCATATATGGGTGCGTGGACATTGGGGAACTTGTATTCTTCCTCATACTAGGTCATCTCTATGGCTCAGAACCCAAGGAATCTGACGTCTAATGCAGGGAATCACATTCCATAAGCATGTATCTGAGGTTTTCCTCAGCTTCACGTGTTTAACACAAGGTAGGCCGTGAGTTTAACGTCTTGCAGATACGGTTATGCCAAAGGTGTGTCATCCGAGGTTTTCCTCAGGAATCTCATGTTTGACACGAGGAAGGCCGCGAGTTTAACGTGTTGTGAAGATGGTTACGCCAAAGGAATTTCATCTGAGGTTTTCCTTAGGCATCTCATGTTTGACATGAGGTAGGCAGTGAGTTTAACGTCTTGCAGAGACGGTTACCCCAACGGGGTGTCTCTAATGTTTTCTTCAGCTTCCTATGTTTAACATAGGGTATGCCAAGAGTTTAACGTCTTTCAGATATGGTTACACCAAAGGAGTGTCATCCGAGGTTTTCCTCAGGCATCTCATGCTTGAAACGAGGTAGGCCGCGAGTTTAACATCTTACAGAGATGGTTTTAGAGTGATCAGAACATCTCATGGAGACGGATCAGATTGGTACATCCCAAGGGGGGAACACCCTGGAAGATGAATGAATCTGAACGCCCAATGTGTACGGATCCAAGGTGGCGCGCCCCATGTAGGGTAGACTTCACACCACAATGGATGATCTAAACACCACTGAGGGTGGATCAGGGAGAGTGTACCCCAAGATGGGGGCATCCGGCTTTACCATTGGATGGGATTGAGCCTCATGGAAGTTTCCTATGTACCCTATGTAGAGGACATGGATCAAAACCTACGTAGTTTGAAGGGGTGATGATTCGAGGTGTACACAAATTACAACAACCTGAAGACATGTTGGGGCTTACGCATGGTTAGATGCTCGGGTGCCGCAAGGAGCAGCGCTGGGATGAATGGCATGATCTCACCGGAATGTGGCAGCCCGGGTAAGAATCAGGATGAGTGATTTATGGATGAAAGAAGTGGAGGGGGGTGAAATGGGACCATCGCAAGGGCGATGGTGAAGTTGGGCTTGAGCCTCGAAGAATCTTCCTACGTATCCCCGTGGCAGGGAATCAAAGTCCGCGTAGTTCGATAGATTTTGGGACTTACACTCTAAGGTGGCCCATGGTGTTGGTAAACTGACGTGAAGGTGGACCTAGGGTCCTGATGGATGGTGGGATTCAACCTCATGGAGGCTTCCTATGTATCCCCGTGGTAGGGAATCAAAGTCCACGTAGTTCGGGATGGGTTGGGGCTTACACTCTGTGGTGTACCAAGGTGGTTGGCGAACCGACGTGAAGGGGGGTTGGAATGACTGATTGGAAGGCTTGAGCCTCATGAAGACTTCATACGTATCCCCATGGTGGGGAATAAAAGTCCATGTAGCATGGGATGGAACGGGGCTTACGATATGAAGTAGCCCAAGGTGTTATGGGGCTTACGCAAGGGTGCCGCCCGGGTGGTATGGGGCTTACGCTCTGAGGGGACCCAAAGTGGTATGGGGTTATGCTCTGAGGCGGCCCAAAGTAGAATGGGGATTAGGCTATGAGGTGGCCCAAATTGGTATGGGGGTTACGCTATGAGGCGGCCCAAAGTGTCTTCCTCCTGTCTGGCCATAAGGGCATCCCAACCCACTGGTGGGTTGAGGCCTTCACCTATGCACTAGTGCACAAGTGGGATAATGCCAAGGGCATTGAAATCTGCCCGAACAAAGGGTAATGAAAATTGTGAATCACACACCCGACATTCGGAATGCAATGAGGGTGGTATAGTGATAGATGATAACTATTGACCGTGTTCGAAACACAATATCCATGTCACGTTACCCTGAAATTGGATGAAACAAACGAGGGTCGACCGCTGACCATGTTTGAAACATAGGACCTGACTCAAAGTGTTGTCCAAAGTCTTCCGGGGAGTTGGCCCAGGATGGCAGGTGGACCATGGGTCAATCACCCATACTATTGCAGCAGGTGGACCATATGTCAATCATCCGTACTGTTACAGCAGGGGGACTGTAGGTTAATCATCCGTACTGTTACAGCAGGCGGACCATAGGTCAATCATCTGTAATCTTATAGCAGGTGGACCATAGGTCAATTATCCGTACAGTTACAGCAGGCTGACCTTTGGTCAATCATCCGTACTGTTACAGCAGGCGGACCGTAGGTCAATCATCCATACTGTTACAGTAGGCGGACCGTAGGTCAATCATCCGTACTATTACAGGGTCCCTTCAGACATGGAAGTGGATGGAGATCCGAATGAAGGACACACAAAGCGTGAGGTGAAGTGATGGAATGTTTGAATGGATTCCAATGCTCTTGATATTACGCCACTATAATCATGGAATTTGGAATTTTATGCTTAGATCATAAATCATATCTTATTTGGAACAAGAGGCATCCTATGTTTGGAACATATGGATTACAATAGTTTAAAGTCATTTAGATAGGAATATTGCCACAAGGCTCCTAGAATGGCTGGTGTTGGGTCTCACGCAAGGGCGGCCCTTTCTACTTCAACCTGGCATAGAAGCTGAGTGATAGGGTTTGGAGGAGTATCTTGAGGAATTGTTTGACTAAAGGTACTCGGGGAATTGATGATGAGAATCTCAACTCACGACATAGGAAACGAACTAAGAAGAATGTATATTCTCAAGGTGTTTCATGGTGTACGGAAGAGCATCTCAAATGATGGTATTCCACATGTAGGAGGTGGGTGCACAAAAGGGCACAATGGAAAACCCCGAAGTCCCGGACCGAGAAGTTTGCGGTGCGACTCTCCATTTTTGATGGGGGTATGTGATGGTAGCGAAGGGACCAGGCCAAGGGGCCGGGACCGTAGTCGGGAATTGAACCTGAGCAGGGCCGTGGGGGCACACACCCCACGGTATGGACCAGCGGGTGCAGGCCTGGACAGTGTTGTGCTAAATAGGGCAGGTGTGCACACAATTGGGGATATTGCGTGGGAAAAACCGGGTAGGCGCGTAATAGGGGCGTGGCGTGCAATAGCAGACGCAGGCACGCAATACTAGAGCCAGGCACGCAATACCGGATGCAGGAACACAATAGGAGGCAGTGTATGTAATACCGGATGCGGGTGCACAATAGGAGGCGACGTGCGCAAAAGGGAAGGAATTGCGGGCAATAGGGACGCCTTGGGCGCAAAAGGATGTGGTGCTCACAATTGGGAAGGCCTGTGCGAAATAGGACCGGTGCGGCACTGGTGCGCGAAAAATTTGTCTCAATTTCAATGTTGCACGCAAAAATTACGCGTTGCGTGGAAAACTGGGCCAGTTGGCCATTTTCCATGCAAAAATAATGTTTTGCGCGCCCGAGGGGTGTTTTCCGCACGTACGCGGAAAATATGGACTTACACCCATTAGCACGGCGGCAAACCATCGATCCCCCCCAGAAGAAGGGGGAGCAATTTTATTTATAGGTGGAAACCTGGGTCTCGGTGCGCGTAAAATTCCGTGCACACAAAGGGTTTTCCGCGTGTGAGGCGGTGCACGTAAAAATGCGCGCGCGCAAGGCGTTGCGCGTAAAATTCCGCGCACGCAAAGATGGGCGCGTAATATTCCTTGCAGGCAAAGATGGGTGTGTAATATTCCACATCCACAAAGATGGGCACGTAATATACTGCGCACGCAAATGGTTTTCCGCTCGGAACTCCCTTTTTACCCGAAAATCTGTACTTCTCCCCAAAACCGTCTTGGATGGCCATTCCCAGCATCCCAACTTCGAATAGCCCTAACTTCTGATCCGTAACGCTGTTTGGGATCCACAACAAGTCAAATTGAAGCTTGTATAATACGCTACGCTCCGGGATCATTTATGGGAACGTTTGGAAAAAATTTCGGAGGCATTTTATTGGGTCAACAGGAACCTTCATGACATCATTAGTGTTTGGCCATTATTTTTTATCATTGATCTTCCATTTATTTGGTACCGATAAAGAAATTATTTTGGTGAATTATTAATATATAAAGTTTTTCATCAAATGTGATGATGATCAAAATTATATAAAAATATTGTTCTTTTATCTAATCATCAGAGTCCCATTATCAATAATTTAATTATCAGGAACCTTAATGGTTAGAGTAGAAAAAAGTCTTGGTTTGGAAATTATGAATTTTTAGAAAATCTAAGAGTTATCTATATATTTTTCTTTTTCTTCCATTCTAATAAGAGATATACAAATTATGAGGATATATTTATAGAGATCATAAACCAAATGTTGTTATAACCATTTTAGTGTATCATTATCCTTCTTTTATCTATCACTACATATTTGAAGTTTCTAGTATTGAAGTCAAATTACATTCATCTATGTTTTTTAGTGCACCATCCATCACTTATATATTCTACTATCGCATCCACTGATTCTAGTATTTTATTGGTATTAAACAATTTATCATTTCTTCTTATGTTTGCTTTTCATCATATATTCTAAGACTATTTTTCTCTTAATGATTTTAAAATACTATTTTTTACGTCATATACTAAAAAATTTGTATAATTATCATTTAAAATATTCATTTCTTGTAATCATTAAAACCTATCAATCCATAGGATGGAGAAAATTAGTATCCTGAGGTTGACCCAATAATCTAATCAATTTTTGAAAATCATAGGAATCACTAAATTAATTTTTAAAACAAATGGTTTATTGGGATTTAAGAAATTATGCACCAGTTGAAACAAATAATACATGTTTTTTATGCCCTCTTATTACATATGGTGTATGATTTCAACAGAAATCTACCACTTTGTGATTATAAAAAATAATGGGGTATATAATTTTCAATATACCCATTTAAATATATTTACCCATATAATATTGAATATTTTTATTAAAATATCCCCCTCTGAAAAATAAATGAATAATTATCCTTATGGAGAAGAATTTGTGATGAATGAAGATGAGATATCGCTCCTTATAGAAGGAAATTTTTTTAATAGAGGAAATAAAATTTTTAATATGAATTTAAATTGACTATAATTAATATAAAAAAAAGAAAAATGTATTAAAGTAGAGATCATCATATAAATAACGAATAATGAATAATAATATATATGTAAGTAATTAAAAATAAAACCCTTTCAATGAAAATAATATTATATATTTTACCATATTGATTAGTAGAAAAAACATAATCATTTAAGAGTATCCTTTTAATGTGATATTTTGTAGATTTTTTCCATGTTTTTTTCTTCCAATTCATCAATGAAATGGAGATATTGAGTTCCCTTATATATTTTTATTTGATCTGGTTATTAATTATGTACCTAAATAATGGTTATAACATTTTAAATACATATCTTAATATTATTTAAACTATTTTTCTGATTTATTAATATTCTTACAAATTTAAAATTTAATTTGTAGCCTAAAACTTATATACTTTATAATAAATGAAAATATATGAGAAATATAAATCATTATATCTATATATATTATATTACAATTAAACATCAAATAGAAGATGAGATTATTTATAAATTATTCCAAAAAACAAAATTAATTGATGAAAATTAAAACAAACATGAGATGACTCATAAAATATTCTCCTCATTGATCCACTTGACTCCTTTAGCTACTTATCCTTTCAATATTTACTCATTGGGAAACATTCTACAAAATTACCCAATAATATCCTCATCTATATAATTCATCCCCATAATCTTTATTAGATGTGATTAATTTGAAAAGGTGAGGGGTTATCCAACAACTTCCACCTCCAAGTCACCAACTTTCTCATCCTTATCTTCAAGAGACATAATTAGAGAAGATATTTTAGAATCAATATTTATTTTTAAGATGAGATTATGATAATAAATATTGAATATGAAAAGGATATGATTGATTATTTTGGGAAACTGACAAATTTTCATTGATCTAGCTATCTAATGAAGACTTTCACATTTTTTGACTCCACCCACACTATAATTGTCACATAAAAAACTTATGAAAGAAGGAAAAAGGTTAGTAAATGATATTGTAAATGGAATAATAATGATTATAATATATTAAATAATGTTTCAATATTCGTTTTAAGGTAGATAATAAGATACATTTAAAATAAATATAGATAATTAATATAGAATGTAGCTCTCAAGTAGTGTAATTTCATGTGAAGGTGAGACTTATTTATTTATAACATTTATATTTGAATCATTATAATAATAAAATTTTAATGTATTCATGGGGCATTATCCTCTGAAATTGGATAATTGTCATTAGATTTTGGTTATTTTTAATTTGATTCATTTTTCTTAAAATATGAGGTTAATTCATCTTATAATTTAAACTTTATTTCTCATGATTTATGAAATTTTCGTTTACCATGTATTAACCTCGTCCAATATAAACATCAATTTGTAAAAAAATATAGTCAATACTTAAATTTAAAATATCATAATCAAGTTATTCAATTTTTTGAAATACTTTTTCCCATTTGTAAAATGAGTGATTCATAATGGAATTTGATAATTTTAGGCCCTAAATCGATATTTTTCTTGGAAAAGAAAAAAATTCACCAAAGAAATAAAATTTTATTAGAGATGAAAATCCATGTTCATTAAAGATTAAATTTTAACAATAGATAGAAATAATTCATGTGGAACATTTCATTGAACTATGTCCCAAGATAATTTAGTCATTTGTAAGGAAATATATGTTTCCCAAGATGAAGTTTAAATTATAGATCAGGTTTCCCATAGTTTGAAGGCCTTTAATCATTATTTATTATAATCCATATTTATTACTATATTAAAAGGTAACCCATACATTTCTTTAATTAACAAAGGGAAACAAGTTTTATAGGATACATGGATAAAAGGCCTAGAGTTACTTGAATCCTTAAAAAATATTAATGTCCTCTAATTCAAAACACCCTTTCCATATTCCCAAGAATCATTAGTTCTAAACCTACCCATCTTGATGTCGCATCTATAGTTTTAAATTTTATCCCTTTGTAGAGTCTTTATATGGATGAAGATGAACACCGATCATTTGAGACTGACCAAAACTGAGGATAAACTACCTATTTTAATTCAACTCTCATAGTGACTACCTTTTCCATTAATATTTCAATCCATATTTTAGGAGATAATTTAGTGTAGGATTGAAGGTCAAGGTTAACAAATATGTTTAGTGTCTAGAAGGCCAAGGTCGTACCACATGTCCCAATTTCATGATGATCCAGTAAATGGAATGAAAGACCAAATCTGGTGAATAATAATATTGTTATACTATATTATACAATATCAAATAAATCCACTTAATTCCATTATTTGATAATGATTATTATTTATGATTTTATTAAGTGATTTATATTATATTAATTTTATAGTATTGGTATAGAAATACCTAAATCCAATCCCACCAATATTTTATGAACCATAAATTCATCCCACCATTTCTATCAAAACATCAAAGATAATAATCTAAATGAGTTATAAGTTTACCATATATTAGAAGAAATAATTCTATACATTTTCACATTCTAATCCCCATTTAAATTTTCTTACCATAATGGTTTCTCTGGTGAGTAAATAATTATAAGGAAAAGCATGTGTGTAACCTTGGGAATGTTGGGAAATCAATTATCCACCCACATTCTTCCACTGTTTGTCCTAAAATAACTTATGAGTCAACTTTTAGAGAGATGTTATTTTATAATGGGATTATAATTATATTTTTATAGAATTTGTGCAGGAGGAAATTGGGTTATTTGTTTCTTTTTCTTTTATGGGGTGTTATGCTTCCATTTTCGCCTTACATACTTGTTATTTAATTATATGTTATTCAAAATAACTATAATTTTCTAATTAAAACCAATCCTTTATATTTATTATTTATATTCTCATATTTATCACTATTATATAATTTATTTCATGTTGGGAATCCATTCACACAAAAAATAAAGTTATCAAATTTTAAATTTTTTTATATTTTTCAATCCCAATATAATGATTCAGCTTCTATCTTACACTATGAAATTTGTATCAATGAATGGATAAATATATTATAAATTTAGTTTAGGATGTTTTATTGGATTTATTATAAATTAATTAATTATATTTTAAACTAAAATTATTTAATTAATTTTTGAGTTCCGTTCAACGACTTATTTTCTTTTTTGTCTTCATAAAATTTACAGATTAAATATTTTGAGTGCTAGTATGATCCTATACCGCTATGTTATCATAAAATTGATCCTAAGAGTTCTTATGTTATTATCCATATAATTTTATTGGAAATAAATTAGTGAATTATTAGGTGTGTTTGTATAACATTGAGTGGATACTTCTTTAATGAATGATAATACCTTTTTTAAGAAAAAACACATTCAATATAACCCTATAAATAATCATGTACCACTTAATTTAATTAATAATGTTATTAAATTTTTTGTGTTATTATTTAAATAAAATGACCCCAATTATTTATCCACTTGATATACCAAAACATCAATAATAAATCCTTCGGTTTTAAAACCACATCTTAGGTATATATAGAATCGACCACCCTAACTATTCTACTAGTGGCTACTTCAATCCATAGTTGAAATATTAGGTAACCAATGGGAAATCCAAACACTAAATCAAATATTACCATCGAATTCAAATTTTTGAGATCTAAATTTGAATATAAGAATTATAAAAATACCATTTGAGTTTTTTGGGGGATGTATTCATAAAAATTATAAAAAACTTTTAAATAATCTTACAAGATCATTATAATGTTTGGATAAGTGTTGGAGGAAGCTAGAATGATCTTGAAGATGTTCTTCCTTTAGGATATATATCACACAATGGAATTCTTAGTCACACCATTTTGGAGGCCTGTAATGATGAAAAAATAAAAAAGTACCAGGTATTTATTATTTTATATGTAAGAGTAGTTAAACCAAGGGAGATTATATATATAAGTAACATCTAGTAGACTTCGAGAAAATTCCCAAGGGTTTTCCATGCCATGGGAAAATTTTGAACTTGCAATGCAGAACACCCTAAGAGGGGGCTAAATTAGAGTGTGAAAAATTATAATAGTTCCTTTTCTGGACTTTTATCAAAAATAAAATAATACTCTCTCTTTCATGTAGAAACATAAGTGTAAAAATGATAACATATATGAGACACAATAATTTTACTTAAATCACACTTAACTGGGCTACTCTAAGGATAATATGAAGGTAATGTGTCAATGTACCAAATCCACTACAGTACACTACCGTTACAACATTTAGAATGATTATACTATACCTCCCAATTCACTACCAAGAATGAACTAACTTCTCACTACTCACTTTTTTTATGTTTTCTCATTGTTCCATCAGTATGTATCTTTTGATTTTATGAATCAAAGTTGTTTACACCACAATTGGGGATTCATTAAGTTCTCAATTTAACCATATAATAAATTCTATCTTACTATATATTTTTTGTGATATTATTCACTAGTTTTTGAAACATTTTCTTTTATACAACCTTTTCCACATTTTTTCAACCTTAAAAAACATTATAGTTTTGTGTGGAACACCAGAATTTTATACAACTATTTAATTAGTTTCTGAACTCACAAACGTTTCACAACATTACAATTAGTCATTGAACTCCAAAATTTCCATAACTTTTCATTTCATTGCAAAACATTCAATGTAATATAGAACAATTCCCTTTTCTTTACACTACTAATTTTTATGAAATTAATTAAAAGAAGAAGTACCTTCACACAAATAATGATCCAATTAAAATCCCTAATATTCTATAAGTGTTGGACACTTCAAATAAGGGGGGGGGGGAAGGTTAATAAACTACTTTTAGTCATTTTTGGACATTTACCTAACTTTTCTTATTCACTTCCAACCATGCACACAATGTTTTTAGTGATCCAAACATCAATTATTGATTATGGATTTAGTTCTCAAATCACTAATATCATAAAACCTCCATTGATATTTACTAGGTTCGCATAAATCTATTATATTCATGCAACTCTAACTTCCATGAAACCATATATCTTTAAGAAAAAACGTTCCATAACATATTTTTATGAGAAGACCTTAAATAACCACTTTCATGAAACTTCATGAAAATTTTACAAGCATTCATGAAAAATATTTTTATTACAAGAAATTTTTTCCTTTTGTAAAAAAACCACATTCCTTACTTATTCTGAAATTATTTGGAAATACTATCACCATATACATGAATCTTCTTAAACTGCTTCCAATGTTTCTATACCTTCATTCTCTTCTTTCTTATAAAACACCAACCTATATCCCCATATTGATTCATTAAGATAACACACACATATATATATTTTTAAACCTAGATTAGTGTCAACATACCTTGTTAAAAACCGTGTTATAACTTCATAATAAAAATTTGCAACTATTTTTATCAATAAATGAAAATATCCCAAAAATTCTTGAAGTCAACGTATTGAGTTTTTTCCAAAAATATATAAAGATCAATGTAGAGTTGGTTATAGAATGGGTAATAAAAACAAGGTAAATGTAAAAGCAATTCCCAATTTCATTTCAATAAAAAATGGAAAAGGGAAGAAGCATATTTGCATATAAAATATTTATATACATAATATCCTGATTTGATAGTAAAAATAGGTCAAATTCAGGAGACTATACTATAACCGAAGACAAGGTGTTTGTGTAATGGGGGATGGTGAAAAATATTCCATGGTGGATGATATAATGGGTTTTCAAAATCCATTTGAGAAATTAGGAAGCTTAATAAGGGTCTTTTGGTTTCCATGGGTGAATCATAAAGGATTTATTGAAATAAGATGTTGTAGAGAACATAAACCATGGACAAATTCTAAATATCAAACCTTTGAATTCGAATATGAAACTGATAGGTGAGTAAGGTTACAAGAGTATCGAATGCCTTTTTTCTTAGATAATAACTATCTTGTGGTTATCAACACCCCACACCATGGTGTTCAGGTTAAAGGCGAGTTCCATAGATTTCACTATGATGTGTTTTTTGGGTGCAGGTATGGATAACTAAAATATAATGAATTTATTTCATGTTGGAATATGTCACACCATGGAGGTATCTTTAGAGGATAGTGTCATTCTATTATAGTGATGTTTACACCATGGAAGAGTCGAGTTAATAGAAACGATTGTTTAATGTTTCTATTTTTTAGGAGGAGCACACAAGAATTAAATGAGTGATATTTAATTGTAATAAAACGTGGTATTCTGAATAATTTTTCCAATATATTTTATATAGAGTGAATGTTTGATATCATTATCTTCAATAATATTTATGAATGTTAATATAACACTAACAACATATATCGTTGATATACAATGAAATCAGATATAAATACAGAAAATATATTGAGTTCAGTAATTTTTCTAAAAATTCATATGTGGGAGATTCAGGTGGTAGTTTTATTAGAGGTTTGTGGATTTAATAAAAGTGAAATAAATTGGATCATAATTGACACACTCATAGTAGTGTGAACTTGGTTTTTGTTTTTATATATATATTCAACAACAATAGTGGAGGTACTATCCAATTTGGGTTATTATAATCAACATGTTATATATTTTTAGGGGTTTTTATACATAGAGGGTCAGTTATACCACAATAAATTATATCTCGCGATGTTCACTTAGATTTCAGGTACATTTAACATCACTATTAAATTATCCATGTATTATTAAATTTTGGTTGGACCAAGTAAAATTAATTATGTCCCTATATTATTTTCTTTATTAGTTTTTATTAATTGTGATGTAGAGGTGTGTTCCTAATAACTATAAAAAAATATTATTAGAGAGGATCCTTGAGAAAGATTGGAAACCTGGATTCATCCCCCTATTGGTGTCTTTAATTATAATATGACCAAAAAGTAGTTTAAGAGAGAAATATTATTGGGGGAGTTTTCTATCTTAAATGTGATGGATCAGTTCATTAACCATTAGATAATTCTAATCTTCGGTAGAAAAAATTTGGAATTATAGATGAACCAGATGAAAGTCTATTTATGATAATTGGGAATGAATTATTACATGATTTTCGTACATGGTATCTCATTCAACACTGAGATTAGATCAATATCAAATAATGACTAGAGAGAGATTGATTTTGACTCTAAAGGAGTCAATGTGGATGTAGGATATTTGTCTAATGAAATATCAATTTAGCTGATATTGAAAAAATTATCACATGTTATGATGGAAATACTTCTCAATATATATTAATGATGTTCCAAGGTATTTGATGCTAAATTATAGGTTCTATCTAAAAGTATGAGGAATTTGAGATACAATTGAATGAGTTCATTAAATCATTATTTTATTGATGTAACATCATTATGTTGGAAATTTATGGATTTAGAGAAACCCCTGATGATTTTATGATTATAAAGATTATATTAGGACTATTACAACTATATTTCAATGGTAACATATCAGTACTCAATGAAAAATACTAAAGGGAGATGAAACTGGATAGTTTTTATAGTACTCTAATTGCATATGATATTGGGAAAATTGACATTATTTCCTTAATAAAGGATATTTCTTATATAATGGAAATCTAGGAGATAAATAAACATTCATTGGAAGTTGATCCCAAAGAATTGTATATTTATGATACGGTGTGACTAATTTATTTCAACCTCAAGTGGGGAAAAGGAGTTTTTAAATTAAATCCTATAATTGATTAATTTAAATGATAATAATTTCATAATCTTAATTGAAAATTTTACAAATAAATTCCAATAAAATGAAGAGGATAAATAACTGATGAAGAATTCATTTAAGGGTATGAATGTCAAGGGATATTTATACCATAAATTCTTAAAAAAATAAATTTAATTCCCATGGATATTTCATCCTAAAATAAATAGAATCGAAATAGGTTAGGGGATGAAAAGTACTCAGGGAGGAAGTTATTATGGCCATCATAAAAAATATTATTTAGAGAACAATGATAATGAAAGAACTAAATTTGAGGAATGAGAGGAAATCAAGGTCAAAAAAAATTTCAATCTTAAAGAAATTTATGTTTAGGTGGATAAAATGATGAAATGAAATTGATTGGTATGAAATTTACAATTTTATACACAATAGTGAAATGAATCATAATCTAAGTTAGAGTCTAATAATGAATGAGTAAAATCTAGAAATTTTTGAATCATGGAGTAGAATATTGAGATCAATCCCAAAATAAAATAGCATTCCTGAATTATTGATGTATTGATTGATTATATGAAAGATCATGAAAAATTTATCAAGGGAATTGACAAAAAATTTGTGTAAATTTGAATAAAATATGATGATCTAGAAATACATCGAATACTAAACATTACATTATATTTAGTAATGGATGAGATTTGGAAAAATCTAACGGAGATCAAATGGATTCGACGGAGAAGGTCGGTACCTTCCTAAAAGAATAGTGGATCAATAATAAGGGAATATATATTAATTGTTTTGATGATATTAAATTAATTTGTGGTATTTTATTAGAAACCTCAATCACCGACACCTTGAAAGAATGTTTATTTGGATAATTCATAGAAAAAAATCATAACTAGAGTTGTGAAGACAGGAAATAACACATCATAAATATAGTGTTATTATTGGGAAAATATAGAACATACTCAACATCTATGTTTGATTGAAAAAAATCATTTCAAGGGAAAAGGGAATAAAAAACTGATCAGTGAAAATTCCTTCATTCAATGTGTTTTTAATATCTTTTGTTTGGGTGTGATGGTTATGAATAAAAACACATGAATTTATCATGAAGGGTACAAATAATTGTATCGATAGAGTCCCACAAAAGGTGATCTTAGTTTCTATATGTTTCATCAAGTGGAGGTGAAAAATAATTATCAATTTTAATATTTATAAGATAAGGATGATCCAATGGAGTTGGAGGGGGAACAATCATATTTACCACCAAAAGAAGTAGGGGAAATGTATGGAATTGTAAAAGGAAAACCAAGAAGGTTAATTTCATAGAAATTTATTTCAAAAGTGATAGATAAAGATAGAGTGTGGATCCTTGATAGTGGATATACTTCACATGTGATGGAAAAATAGAATCTATTTATATGAATTGGATAAAAAATAAGGTGTTTTAATTTTGTAAAGGATTATGGTTTCAAGATCATTGTCTCCAGAAAATATAAAAATGGATGAAAAGATTTTATGCACAAGGATTTCATGGTGGTTTAAGTCCTTGATCACAATTTTCTAGGTGTTATCCAATTAAATGAATCATTCAATGTTGTAAGTTTGAACATGAATTCATACTACATTAAAATAATATAATATACAATCATTATGCACTAGCATAACATGAAGCATAATCTATTTCAAATTAATGGAGGAAAAGACTTCATATTTTTAGCTACGGAAGAAGAGAACAATTTTCTTGCTTAAGATGTTTAGACACTAGAGCCAAATTTCACTAGGAAGACTTGGTGAAAAATGAGGGATATCATGATATCTATAAAATATTACTTGATCACACTCACCCTTGTGATAATTGTTAAAAATGAGAAATCACATGGTATATTTAAAAGCTAATGTATAATAAGTTATTGAGTTTTATTAAGTTGGTGCATGTTGATGTTTGTAGACCAATATCATCCAAATCCATGGATAGAAGTAGATACTATATTTTCTTTATCAATGATTATAAAATAATGGAATTTTTGATGGAAGGATATCATAAATCTAATGTATTTAAGAGTATTTGTTATTATCATAGATAGGTATAGAATATTCTTGGGATGAAGATTTATAAGTTTTAAATATACAATAAAATGGAATTAACAAAAACCATCTGGTAAAATATATAAAAAATAGAATACGACACAATGTTTTAGTAGTAATGACTCCTAATCAAAATAGTGGTGTTAAGAGTAAATTATTGAATCTTTGTGATGGTATTGAATGGAAACTCATTTTGACACCATATCCGAAACAAAGGGGATTCCTATTTTACCCTCAAGATTGTTTGAGTTGAAGTGATAATATATTTTAGGATACAGATATGATAACACTTACTAGTATCATAATAGATATATTCATTATATATATTTTTCTTTTAGATATTTTTTAATGACTTTATATATTGAACAATATCATGTAGATTTCCTATTATCAAATGTTCGAATCCTTGATGGGAAGGAAAGAAATTTTTGCTTCAAATACACATGTTGAAACCAATTATTGGTCAATGTATTAGAAAAATTATATCCTCTAGTACGAAACTTCATGATTAGGGTTTATTAAAAATAATTATACAAAAAAATTAAACACCTTTTTTAGATATTTATTTATAAAAATTATTAGAGTCAAAAATCAGTACGTAAAAATAATAATAAAAGATTGAAATCAGATAAGGAAATTCAAATTATATTCAGGAATTGGTAGGAAAATTTTGATTTCGAAAAATGAATTTTTGGATATTTTAATCTAAGAATTATTATTATAAATTATCCATTAGTAATGGAATATGTAAAATGAGGCAAAGAATTAAATCATCAAAATATTTTGAAAAACTTTAGAGAATTGTATGTGTATTCATTATGAAAATTCTCTATACTTGTTCATACATTAATAATGATATTATATTTAATGTAGTTTGGGATATATACCAATGTATAATATAAAATTAAATCAAATAAAAAAATTTATAAGGGAATGACATCAGAAAAGATAAATAGGTTTCTGATAATAAATCCAAACATCCCTTATTTTATATAAATTACAAGTTCCTAACCATGCAGAACACTTTTATTTTAACCCAAATTAGTTGGAGAATTATATAAAAAGATATGAATAACAATGTGTAGAATAATTTTTCATTTTATTTATTTCATAGAAAATTCAGTACATCCATGACTTCTTTGATGAAGTATTAGTAGAAGAAAATTCCTAAACATAATCTATTCAACCAAATATCTTCTGAATGGAATGTCCCTATCCCTAAGACTTATTGAATCAATGGATTGAAATATTGATGGTGAGGTTACAATGGAGGTATTACTTGTTCAATTGTTTTTGTTAAAAAACTAATGTATAAGACATGAAGAAGGTGAATAGTAAGATTGAAAATCCTAGAATGAAATAGGGTTTCTGTTCTAATGAGAATGGGAAGAATATCCAAGAGAGGTGTTATGAAGAATTGTTTATTATAAATTTATTTTAACGCCCTGACCCCAGCTACCCAGAGTCGGTGCATTACTTCGTAACATTGGCATGATCACAAAAGATCAAGTCTCGAAAGACCGATTAGTATAGTACCCTTGGAAACACTAGATACATTCATCAGTCTTACAATACATCATAAAGTAAAACAAAACTACAACATCTTCTCTTCACATCCCCTTATATTATCCCTGTAGATCATTCATAATATACTTCTTCACATCCTGGAAGAATTAAAACATTGAAAGGGGTGAGCTCAGATGCTCAGTAAGGATAACAATATAGCGGAAGATTTCATCAATAAACATAAACATTTAAGGCAATGTATAACTAAAACAAAATCCTATTAAATTTGAACTTCAACATAATACGGTGAAATTAAAATGAGATAATGCCATTTAATTTTTCACATTGATATTCTACTGGTCGAATAATCACATGCAATATCAATAACCACTTTAATAATGATGGAATGCATAATGCCAGACTATCATAACCATGTATTCAAGGCCTCGTGCCAAGACCACAAATAAGATTTTGTCAAGGCCTCGTGCCAAGACACTAGTTTGTATCATGAGACCTACCGATGCATCGAGGAGCTGTAGCGGGCTCCACCCGTCACTTATTAAGTCCAATGCATTCCTCATATGAATAGGTTTAAACATATCATAAACCATAACATAATCGTATCACATAAAACATGCATAAAGGAAACATAACATTTCCACATTTCAATCACAAGATATCAATACAACTCATTGAAAAAACGCTTTGAAAACCATTTTCAATACCAAAATAAAAGAAAGTTAAAACGTTGTATTTATTTTTCATTAAAAAAAAGTGATGGCTTGTAGAGGAAGCCGAAACTCAAATAATGGTCACGACGGCGGAGAAGTCGTTGTCGCCGCATATGTACGGAAAGAAAAACATTCCCTTTTTGTCTTTTAGTAAAACGCTTCTTATAAAAAAGATTCCTTTTGAATAAACGTAAAAGTCAAAGGGGTTTATACACCGTATAAAAGAAAGTTGTGTATAAAACCAAATATCCCTCAATGAAAGGAGATTGAGACGAAGTCCTTAAAAATATAATTTTTAAAATATCATAGATCTATTATGTGTATTCACTATATGTACACATAAATAAAGTATAAATACAAGATAGGACATAATAATATCATGACATAATTTGAAAGTAGGAGATTAACCCAAAGAATGGAAATTGTGTTAAGAAGTTCCCTTACCTCGTGTCCGACTTGACTTGATCGTTATTTAACCTCATGAATAATAAACGAGAGTTAATTTTTATTTACTTAAGAAGATTTTTCATGTTCATTATTCCTTTTATATCACTTATTACCATGTCATGAACATTATGTAATTATTTAAGTTTATAACGGCCGTTTTGTCGATCTTAGGTACTTGAGTCAAAAATAAACTTCTTATAATTACAATTTGTTCATGTTGTGAAATATAAATTATATCCAGAATTATATTCATGATGTAGATATCATATAAATAATATATATCCAGTATATACATTCATTTATAATATTACATAACATTTAGAGGTAAGAAATGAAATGCACCATTCATGGAGACGGTAAGCTGTACGTACGCATGAACGCTACTTTCATTTCTATTTCGTATTTAATAGAATGAAATAATAATAGTATAAAGGTTTATTATAATTCCAGTATAATATCATATACAATATCATTTACTCTATCCTTTATAAATCCCACATATGGCATTAACGATTCAAATCACTTTGAGGGGGCGGTAGTCCGCACTTCCTAAAATGAAATTATCGCGTTTACCCATAATGGAAATCATAAAGTATATCATAAATGAAAAATACAGAAGCATAAGGAAAACATAAACATAATATATATATCATGTATGAAAATAGTGTCATCAAAATGGCCACCATTAGAGGTGATAAAAGAATATTGAACAATCATTTTTTCGTGAGGCAGTATTTCACCACCCACAGAAACAGTATGTTCTTTAACCATTAGACGAAGGTGTGTGTAAGTGTAATCAAAATCCTTAGCATAACAAAATCCTAGTATATTTTTTATACTGGTGTTTTTACAAAAGAAAGGAATAAAAAGAGTTTAAGGGGATGGAGAAGCAAAATAAAACAAAACAACATTAGAGAAGACATTACCTTAAAATCGGGTAACTCTTTTTGATTTGAGACAAAGGCTTACTTGGGAAGAATTCTGCCCAATGTGAGGCTTCTAGGAGTAATGGAGGGAAGTTGGGAGAGTATTTGGGCAGAGGTTGGCCGAGCCAAAAGGCTTTGAAAGTGTGAATATGGTGGTAGTGGTGGGGGCCTTTTATAAGTGGAGAGGAGGGGCACTCTTGGAAAGTAATAAAATGTTACTTTATTATGCAATGATTTTCGGATTCTAAAGGTCCCAAACTTATTTAATTCGAGGATAATGTGATAAGGGTTCGAAATATTCTCATATAATAGGCTTTTTCCAAGTGTGATGCTTAGATTTTACATTATATTTTCATTTTATTTAAATCGTTAATTAATGAGGTAATCGCTGCATCATCATGGCGTCATAAATAATTTAATTTATTTAATGTATAAAAATTATAAAAAACTATCATGATTTAGGAAATCTTTTTATCTTTCTAATGAATATTTATAGTCAAAAATATGACTTGTATAAACCAATTTAAAAATTGTTTTAGTAAAACAACTATTGTTTGTGACATTTTTATTTTAATATTAAATAAAATGTTTTTAATGTCATCTTCCTACCAAAGTGGCTCCATGGGGTCCCCAAGTTGACCCATGGATTGTCTTGGTCGGCCATGACTCATCCAATAGGGTTAGGACAAGTGTAATGGTATTTTCATATTTTTATAATATCATTTTTACCTTAAATTTCACTAATTACCTTCAATCGTGATTAATTAAACTTAAAAGTTACTATTCACCAAAAATTATTTTAATCTCATTGAACCACATTTTACTTCCTAATTACAACCATGTATGTTGGATTTTTGAAAATAAAATCACAGAAGTGGTAATGTTTCATTTAAACGAAAAATCAGTTTTTTAACTACCACTTAGTGGTTTCACTATTCATCAAAAATTGATGTTTTTCAGAACAATGCCAAAATTTCACCATAAGATATAACTAATATTCCGAATTCAAAAATGATGTCTTTTTTACAAAATTACAAACATATAAGTTTCATTAATTAATTTTATAATTAATTCCCGCTGTCACAACAAATAGCGTGTTTTTAAGAAACAATATATATTAAAAGATTGACAATTGTTTATGTCCAATTTCAAAGTGAAATTAATTATAATGAAAACAATTGGATAAAATGGTAAAAATATATTCTAATTATACTTTAAAATCACTCAATAGTATAATTTATCACTATAAATTATTTTGATTAAAAAAGTTGTTTTTAAGTAATTTTCACTATTCAAAGCAAATTGGAAGTTCTCAGAAAAATACCAAAAATTCAACATAGGCTAATTTCGATATTACAAATACAAAAATGAAGTCCATTTTGAAATATAAAATTTATATAATTTCAAAAAGTGGGTATTACTATTCATAACGGCTACATTGATTAGTTTCGGTGTGTTAGAACTCGAAGTTGCGTACAATGCAAGCTATTCCATTATTCAAAGAGAAGTGTACCGTGGAAGCTTGGGGTGTTACATTCTCCCCTCCTTCAATAAATTGCGTCCTCGCAATTTGAAAATGTTCTTTGAAAATAAAAGGTTGAAAATAGAAAATACCTTTGTGGAAAACCCACATCGGAAATATGGTTAATAAGAATATAACATTAAAAGAAAGAAAGAGAAGTACAAAGGTCACCCGAGATAGCCCATACTAGGATTCTATGAAAATATAGATATGGAGGAGAAACAAACCATCAAGGTCTGATGGAGAGTTGTAGAAAACAGGATTAGGAGAAAGTTAACCATAAGAGAGTCACAAACTTGTGATTTTTTGAACGATCATTGAATCCCCAGTTGGAAAAGTTAACCGACAATGTTTTTGTTTTAAGTTACCTTTTATAAAGTTGAGAAATTTTTTTATGAGATTTACTAAGAACGTAAGGGAATATATATACTTGTCATGTAGACTTTCATTCTTTAATAAATTTTTACCACAAACCCATCTTTCACTCTAAAAGGTAATAGAACTCAAAAATACTCTATTTATCCAAATTGTATAAGGTTCTAAATATTACCACATACCATTTAGATTAGTAAAACTATTTTGTAATAACTAGGGACTTCTTATAGGCTAGTGGTAGGTAATAAAGGTCTGTCGCACTATGGTTGTGGGTTCGATTCCTGCAGCTTTGTCCGACGCGACAGGTTATTCCCCACCCTGCAGGTTATCCTTTTCCTAAAAATATAGTATTATAATATTCCAAAAATAATCTTCAGAAATGTTTTAACCTTAGACAATACTATTCATAGTTCAACTTAATCAATCCCAACCTTTATAGTTATCCAAAATACCTCTGTCCAGACTTTCCCTAAAAGGTCTCTTAATTCCAAAATCAATTTATCCGATTCCCCAAACAAAGTAAAGTTTCTCTTATTGTCACATAATAAAAATATGATTACCTTCATCATATTAAAACTTTAATGAAAATAACACGTACTGCAGTACAATCCTTATATATATCACATTATTCTTATAACCAGAATATAATCCTTGAGTCCAAAAGCACCAATACATTAATTATTCCGCTTCAACTGTAGTCACAGCAAAATATTGGCCTTGATCCCTTGGCCTTTTCTGAGGTAATTTTCCTTGACGCTTAGGACAATCATTTTCATAATGCCCCATTTCCCTACAATTGTAGCATTCAACATTGATAGCCTCTTTCTTTACCTTGCAATCACGAGCCTGGTGACCCCTTTCTCCACATTTATAACAAACTCCCATTCCTTTTAGGCAAGTACCAAGGTGATTCTTCACACAATTATCACATAATGTAAAATCCTTCTTTCCCTTTTTCCCTTTATCTATATCTTGTTCCACTATTCTCTTCTTATCTTGCTTTACTTTGTTGTCATATGACTTAGAGAATTCCTTTTATGTCTTGATAGCGCACGAGACAAAGTGGAGTAAAATAAAGGGTATGAAACAATTATCCTTGTCAAAATCAATAAAGACCATCCAAAATAATAATAAGGATAGTGTTAATTCAATAAATCCAAAGTGGAGAAAAATAAAGGGTTATTATTGATGGTGAATAGAAATAATATAAAACTTTCTTTTAAAAATATTATTGAGGAAAATATCCTTTTATTATGAAAAACCATTTAAAAAACATTTTCTTTAAAAATAACTTTTGAAAATTTTTTCATTAAAATGTAACATTTTAAAGATGAAAAAAAAGTTACAAATAAATGATGATGGGTAAATATGTACAAGTCGTACGAGGTAAAAATAATATTCCTTTTATACAACAAAAGGATAGAAAATTCATTATTCAGAAAGTGATAAGAAGATTCCCTTGAAAACATTGATAAAAGAAAAAAAGGGGTAAAACATTATTTACCATGTAATTTTAATAAGATTTTGGAAAGAAAAATTTTAGTAAAACATTGTTTTTATATGAATGTAGGTTATCTGATTAAAGAGAGAGGTAAAGTCATATTTTTTGAAAATCATTTTCTAAAATATTTTGAGTACCAAACAATTGAATATTGGTACTAATATTTAAAATTGTAATGAATATCTAGAGGATAATGAATGGATTTATTGAATAATGGTTATATAATTTCCTCAAATTTAAATTCCATTGAAATATCATTAGTTATATAGTTGAGGAAAACTATCTTTAAACATTCCAAAGTGTCCCATACCTCCTTGAAAATTCATAAATGACAAACCTCATGAAGGAATAATATTAAATGAAATCCCTAAATATCATAAAGTTAATATTATTAATGACACATTTTAACAATAGGTACATTAAATACACCACAAAAAATATATAAGTGTTTAACATGACATTTATATCACGAATGTAAAAAGTGAGAGGAGAATCTATTACCTAGTGATTTCTTTTGGTTGAATGTATTTAACTTCCTTTATAATAAACTTATATTAATTTCATAATTTATTGAGATAATTTATATTTTTTATCATTAATTTTATTTAACTTATTACTATGTTTGATATAACTACTTAAACAATTATGTTCACATCTGGTGTGTTGACCAAATTTAGTTTATGTGTCAAAAACAACTTTGGTAGTTTAACTATAGTCAATGAGGGAAATATATAACATAAACATAATAATAATGAAATAATTATCATATTTATAAATCAATTATACTTTTAAAATAAATAACTAAATATGGCTATGAAAAATGAACCAACGTTACAATCATAGAGATGGTAGGGTGTACGTACACATGAGTAACATTCTCATTTTTCAATGATCATTATGGAAATAATATGAGTATAATTTTATCTTTATATAATGATCATAATATCATGAGTAAATTTTTTTAGTCATATATACTTATATATAAAATTACCATGATGTAAAATTAATCACATCATGTTGAGGTCCACGATCGATATTATCACTTGTTAGAGTATGAAATGAAAAAAATGAAAATAATATGTGTGTGTGTATATATATATATATTAAGATTGGTAATTATGTCATTATTATCATATATATATATTGTGTATTTATTTTATGTTCAATTATAATCATCGTTTATACTTTCCATGGATCGTGTGAACGAATCACATCCCTTGGAGGGGTCGGAAGTCCACACTTACTCAAATAATGTTATTGTATTAATGAAAAATGGAAAGATTAAGGGTGTGTTGTAAAAAAATTAAATAAGATCAAAGGAATAATAAATATAATATTTAATATATATAAGTATTTTTTCCACCGTAATGACCACCATGAGAGGTGGTAAATGAGAATTTAATAATCATCAATTCATGAGGTAGTAGTTCGATTTACACAAAAATAGTATGTTTGTTACTAATTAGATAGAAGTGTGTGTCAGTGTTGGTATACATTTTAACTTAAAAACATATTATATTATTTATAATACAATTTATGTTATGTAATAATATAATAAAATGATTATATGGTTTTAAGTATGGAAATCAATCATAAAACATGAGAGAAGACGTTTCCTCTTAATCAGGTAACTAATTTAATTTTATACCAAAAGACTTCCATGGAAAGATTTATACAAAAAACAAGGGGTTATAGGTCAAGGGAATGGATTTTGGGAAGTTATTTGGGAATATATTTTCCAAATATAATAGTTTTTATTGGTGTGAATAAGTGGAAGAGGTTGTGGCCAATTATAGGGAAGGAAAATGACTCACTTGGAATTTTTGGAACAAGTTAGGTGTACACATGTTTGTTCCTAAAAAAGACATAACAAACAAAAAAATAAATAATTTAAGGTTCATGGATGATTTATGGACATAAAACCGTTTTTTTAAAAGTTTATAGTTCATTTTTCCCCTTAAATATAAGGTTTAGTCCATTTTTAAGCATAATTTCACCTTAATCGTTGTAATTAATTTTAATCACTTCCACTAATAATTTTGGTGAAAATATTAAATAGATCATATTAGAATCAAAATATAATTCTTATTATAATGTTTTATATAAATTTATTTAAATTATAAACATTGTAGTGGAAAAATTAAGATTAATGCTAATCTCATTGATGGGCGAGTTATATGGTTATAATTGAAAAATGTTTAAAAGATTATTACGTTTTTATATTCAATTTTAAAGTGAAATTGACTCTAATAAAATTAATTTTATTAATATTTTTATAATTTATCTAATATGACTTTATAAAAAAATTTAAATATAATTTAACACAAATCATTATTTAAATGAAAAGGTTGTTTTAACTAAGTTGTAGTATTTTTTACTATTCATCAAAAAATGAAGTTTCTCAAAAAAATATAAAAAAAATCACACTAGGAAAATTTTACATTATGAATTCAATGTTATCAAATTAAATTTATAATAGTATCAAAATTGATATTTAAAATTTCTTCTCCATTAAAATCCGGAAAAAATCCATTATAAAAATATAAGTTTTTATGTGTGAAATAAGGCTTGTTCTTGATTTATGCATATCAATCCTAATGGATAAATATAAAAAATATTTGATTGAATATATAACATATATGTTCATTAAAATCATTCACTAATTTTAATTAGTTATGTTTATTTAGGTCAAACTGCCTTAGATTTATAAAAAATAATAATATTTTTGTTTTTATATCTAATTGGTTATTTTTTCATCTCTCATTATTTTTAACCAATGAATTCATTTTATATTAGTGTAAACCATAATTTTTATATGTTTGTTATTACTATTAATAATAAACAAATTTAACATCTAGTTTAAATCATATTATATTAAATAATAATATTTTAATAATACATTGTTATTTGGGGAAACTCGATCTTGCGTGTAACACAAGCTATCGAGGAAGGTCTGTATTGCGTGTAACATAATATATATCGGAGTTGCGATCATTACAAGAAAAATCATGCATTGAATTTATTTAAAATAATAAATATATAGTAGAGTATTGGGATATTATATTCCCTTACACATTTGGGTGTTTCATGTCATATACACTATTGAATAAAATGTTTTACTTTTGAATTTAGGGGTGTTACACTCTCCCCACCTTAATTAAATTGTGCTCATTAAATTTAAACTCAATTATGGGGATATATTGTTTGATATGTCCTATGTTTGAAATCCAAAATTTTTATAATGGTTCATAAGTCATCCTCTATAAAATAGTGAATGGAAAGTACAAAGGTTACATCGACAACAATGTAACTAGGTCTCTATGTAGAAGAACATCAGTGAAAAGTTGAGATACATATGTAGAGGAAAAACATAAATATTCATAGATAGTGAATGAGGTCATCAATACCAAACAAATGACTGATCAATAGAATGTTGAGGGCCTCAAAACTATAAGTCTATAATGATTTAGTAGACCATTAGTTCAAGAAAAATTAATGTATTAGGATAATATTTTATTTCTAATCCATTTTCCTAATATTGGGTAATTATTTTATTAACCAAGAATATAATGAAATATTTTTACTTGATAGGTTTCAACTTCATATGAGTAATCCTAACTTTTTTGTTGTGATTCAATCAAATTCAAATTCAACCCTTTATTCCTATAAACTAATTACCAATAATGAATTTTTTATTATTAAACCACTAAAAGAATCTTTCAAAGGATATTAAGGCCTTTAAAAGAGTGGAAATTATAAATATTTGTATCGTACTATCATCAAAACCAAATAATGTTAATAGATTAATCTATAATCCTTAAATGTGATACTATTGGTTCATCATTAACATTATATTATTACATTTCCTAACTAAAAAAATGAAAAAAAATATCAAGGACATTGCATAGGCCAGTGGTTACAGTGAAACTATTATTATCCTTTGGTCATGGGTTCAGGACCTGCATCCTTACTGGATTTGATTATTTTTCACCAATATTACATATTTTTATTCTCTAAAATAAAATTAATTAAATTTCAAAAATAAATATATTAGACATCCTTAAAATTTAATCATTAAATAGACGATTAACTTTGTTTTCAATACATCCTCAATACATAATTATTTTAACCATTTATTTCCACATAGTTCCTTCCTTGGGATAAGGATTATTGATAATATAGTTTTTATGTTTTCTAAATCATGATGCATTATATTAAATATAAACTCCTTAGGTTTAACCTCGATCATTCATTGTCATTATCCATTCAAATTATTCAAAATAGTTTGTATGGAAAATGTGAATTATCCAAACCATATCCCCTGGGAGTGTCAAACTAATTGAGCAGTTAGGCCTATTTTCATGTACTAGGTTACCACGTGTCAGAACCAAAACACCTTGTTGGAGTTATTACTCCTAGGTACATCTGTTCCAGAACCATGTCCAGTTATAGTATGTCATACCAGTGTTTTGACATTCATCAGTGATTCCATATCAGGTTTGGTCTTCATTTCTTTTCTGGGGAATCCAGTGTGAAAGATTAGGATTTTTGGGATTTTCTGTCCTTCCATTATTGTATTATCTTTCTTCATTGGTTTCCCCATTGATTTTGGGTGAAAATCGGTGTTTTTGTGGTTGGAAGGCCATGTCACACGGTTAGCACATGGTTAGTAGTGACTATGCACTGCAACCCAGGTAACTTTTTGGAAGCTCCTAGGTGAGAGAGTATCTAGTGAATAACTACCACATGGTTAGTCATACCGTGCAGGTAGGTCATGCATTCAATATATTTCTTGGTAGTAGCGGTCGCATGGTTTCTGCTTAATTTGATAGACCTTGTGGAATAACTGTGTAGTATATCATGTTTTTTTTAAAACTTTTGTCTGTACCCAATTTTTATAACCAAACCCACCATTACCTCCCCCATTCAGGTATTTACACCATGGGAGTCTCCTATCTTTACCTTGGATCCTATGGACCTCAATTTTTGGTCATTTGTTTGTGCATTTTCTATTTTGGATCATCATTCAAGCCCTCTCTCTCTTGGTATCTCAATTATTTCTACGGTTTTCTTCTAGTTTCTTAGGGATTCCTCTCTCCCTAGGTTAGGGTTCATATTTGTAGTGTTAAAACATAAAATGTGTGGCCTTCTCATGATGTTTTAGTTCTGATATTATCTCTCATGGGAGTGGTGAGGTGCGATTGAGTTTTCGCAAAAAATTACAGATGTTTTTTGATATTTTAGTTGGGATACCTTTGGACCTCTTCTTTAAAGTTAATATTTCAGTGATATATTTATTTTTGTACATCTATTAATTATTAAATAGTATGTTTTAATGCTTAAAATGATTTTCCCTTGTGATATAAAATGTTTTTCTTAATCACGTAGAACATGTGATGTAGATTTGGTGGGTTTTACACACCAAATGCTTATTAAATTTCCAGGATGGATTTTTTAAATGGTTTATGATTTTTAAAAGAAATGGTTTGATTTTATAAATGATAGTTTAATATTAAAATGGTGTTTCAAATTTTTTTTCTTAAGTTGATTTGGTAATGAAAATTTTCATGTGTCTCTTTTTAATAAATATTTGATGTATGAGTTACTTGGGGCCCGTTTTGGATTTTTCATAAAATGGTTTCTTTTGAAAAACCCCTATGGGAGTGAGTCTTAAATTTTTTGATGAATGTAATATTGTAGTTTCCTCAGTATGGGACATCGCTTATGTAGTAATTTTTGAAAGGCAAGGACTACTCTTTGATGTGGTTAGGGTGGTGCCGTTTTGTGTGATGTGTATGCGAAAATATATATCTATCTTATTGTTTGGAATGTGTATCACTCCCCTTTGTGAACATATCATGGGAACCTAGCATAGAAAAAAAGAATTCTGTGAACATTTCCACACGGGTAGTTCATTCACTGACTAGTGGATCATTATAGGTGGATGCTTGGGTTTATTGCTATGGGATTAGGCCCCTTAGTCTTTATTGAGTTAGGGTGGTTAGGCATTTGGGAGTTCTGATTTAATTATGCGTGGCATTCTACCAGGTGTTTGGTCTCATGTATTACCATGTTCTAGTTCTACTATGAGTTCTGTGGTCCTATTGTGTTCCATCGATGCTAGTACTGATAGTTCCATTGCCTCATTTTATAGGATCATATTCCTTGTATATAGTTTTGGTGTGTTCTTATGAAATGGTGTGAGCATGTATTCATCTATTAAGGTTTCCAAGAAGAATGCTTTCAATGAATGAGAACTTTTCATTTCCTTTTACCTTTTTTTAAAAAATAACTCATTTAGGTTTTCCCTTTTCACTTTCTTCCATTATGCCTTATTTGAAATCTTGAAGGAAATGGATTATGATTGTCTGTTTTAAAATGAAAAGTGTTGAAAACCCTATATTTTTATATTATATTTCAAGCCTATTATTCAATGTTTCTTTACATAAGGGATGTGCATTGGGAAAATAACAATTCGAGCCTACCTATCAAGATTTAATACTCACGCCTATAGTCTTTTCTTATTTTTCATTTCTGCAGTTGGCTTCATCTTCGGTTTGATCGCCATGGGAGATAGTCAGTTGTTGGTGGGAGGGTGAACTTCAAGGTCACAGGGAAATATATTTGGTGTCAGATTCCGTTTGTTTTTTTTGGTATATTCTATTATATAATCTACTATAATGTAAATGATGTAAATATTTAAATCCATATTTAGCTTGGTTACTAGTTTATTTTTTAGATATTTTGGTTTATTTTATTGTGTAAAACCATTACCATTGTCTGTATTGATGCCATTGGTCCTTGTCCCCAGCTAGGGAGGATCGGGAATGCCTCTTGGGCATTATTGTTGATCGTCTTGGGTTACTGGTTCAGGGTCGACCCTGGTTCATAAAAAAATGGTATCATTGGCGGCACCTAGGATAGAGGAACATTAATTGGGGAGGTAAGGGTGTGTTTGGGTATAAAAAATAGGGAGAGAGAAAGGATTAAAAAAACGTGACTAGCTGAAAAGTTAGTCCACATGGTCAATCAAACAATGCGAATACTATGAGACCACTATTGCTGAGAAAAAAATCGACCACATGGCCTACATGCATGGTATGACTAACCATGTGGTAGCCATACAGTTGCTATAATTTTACCTAGGATCTTCCACATTGTTACCTGAGTCAGGGAAAATGGTTACTACTTACCGTGTGCTAACCATGTGTCAGTGCCTATCCACCCCCAAGGCACCCATTTCCACCAAAACACGAGGGGGAAACCAAGGATGAAATTTTAGCCAATAATGGTAGAAATAACATCCCTAAAATTCAAATTGTCACACCTGAGTTTTGAAAATAAATTTTGATTTTGGTCCGGGTTATGTCTCTGGATCTTTTCATACGAACCATGTGTGACATATTTGAATTTTTGGGATATTCTTTCCGTCAATTCTTGGCCTAGATTTCTTCATTGGTTTCGCCATTTAAATTTGGGGAAAATGGGTGTTTCGGGGTTAGAAGGCCCTATAACACGGTTAGTAGTATCCATGTGCCCCGACCTAGGTAACCTTGAGAAATATCCTTGGTGAGATAGTAGATACCACACAACTACCTTATGGTTAGTCATACTATGTGGGTAGGCTTTGTGGTCGATCTATTTCTCAGTATTAAAAGTCGTACAATATCCGCACGGTTTGACAGGCCATGCAGACTAACTATGTGGCATGTCCAGTTTATTTAAAAAAATTCACTCTCCCTAATTTTTATTCCCAAACACATCCTTACCTCCCCCATTCGGGTTCATTTTCCCTAGTAACCTCCTCCCTATCCCTTGGCTCCTCCAGACCTCTATTTTTGGGTAATTTTCGTGTGATTTTTCCTCTGGATCATTATATAATCCTTCTCTCCCTTGGGTTCTACCTTATTTCTTAGGTTGTAACACCCCAACCCCAGTTACCCAGAGTCGGTGCATTATTACATAACATTGGAATGATCATAAGATAGATCAAATCTTGAAAGACGGATTGGTTTAGTAGCCTTGGAAACACTAGATATATTCATAAAGTTTTACATTACATCATAAAGTGAAAAAAATACTACAACAACATATTGTCTCCATAGTCCACACTATTATCCATTCATAATATCCCTGAAGGTCATTCATAATTTACTTCTTCACATCCTGGGTAAAATAAAACATTGAAAAGGGGTGAGCTCAAATTCCCAGTAAAGATAACAATATAGAAAAAATGTTCATAACTAAGAATAAACATTTAAGTAAATGTATAACTAAAAAAAAGCCTTTTAAACTTTAAATTCAACATAATATGGAAAAAATAAAATGAAATAATTCCATTTACTTATTCACATGGATATTTTACTAATCGAATAATCACATGAAATATCAATAACCACTTTCATAATGATGGAATGCATAATGCCAGACTATCATAACCACAAAGCCAAGGCCTCGTGCCAAGACTACAAATAATATTTTGTCAAGGCCTTGTGCCAAGACACTAGTTTGTCTCATGAGTCCTACCGATTCTTCGAAGAGCTATAGCGGGATCCACCCGTCACATATTAAGTCCAAGGCATTCCCATGTGAAAAGGTTTAAACATAACATAAACATTCGTATTAAAACTAGCTTACGAAATGTAAATACATCATCCATAAACCATGAATGGTATAAAAATAACACATCCACAGTCAAACATTTCACAAAACCATTAATACAATATATAAGTTTTGTATCATAATAAATCACCTTCAAATAAGCCTAAAATCCATCAAAAGATGTTGACATAGATGAAATCAAAACTCTTTTTTTAGAGAAATATCTCTTTCTATTTTGAAATAATTTAAGAGTCATATATTTAAAAAATAAAACATTTTATTTGAAAATATTCTTATAAGCTTGTAAGGGAAGCTTCGACGATTTTATTACGGCGGAAAATAGCCTCACCCGCCGTATAAGTTAAAAAAACATTTTTACATTAATTCTGTCGAAAAGGATAAAAAGAACCTTGTTTGGAAAACAACGGAAAGATTACTTTATAAAGCAATTATAAAAAGTCAAACAAGGGTATAAATGACTTTAAAACATATTATTGTAAATAGAAAAAATGTTTTCAAATACATTTTTAAGAAACATGGATGTGGATGATAAAGAGATCCCAGTAGATTATTACGTATAAACAACCCAAAATAATGAAGAGATTGAAAAATAAACCCTTAACTTGTACTTTTCCTTGGTTGGGGGTAGGTTAACCTCCTGTATAATGGTGAAATAATTGTTATTAAATTATACAAGAATCATATACATTAATATGATATCATATATGATCTTTTAACATTGATTTGTTAATAATATCTTAGTATTATCGTTGTTTCGAGTGTTAACTTACTCATTTTTTTATATGTTTTATTACGTAAGTCGTGTTTGTCATGGATAGGTTGTATCATAATCACATCTAGAATTATATAAAGTCCTTAGATACTATTATTAATCATCAACTGAGAATTAGGCTTGAATGGATACGATGGAGAATGAATCTCATTGCATTCGTGGAGATGGTAGTCCGTACGTACGCACAAGTGACAATATCATTATTTTGATATTAAAATAATATATAATTGGATGGTATATCATATATACAGAATCATTATCATGTTACATTTATTATTTACATGAATCACACATCATTATTATACCCATCCAAAAAATAATTTATTGAATAACAATTACACCACGACGTGGAGACGGTAAGCCGTACGTACGCACGTATGGTGACATGTTATTCAAAAGGATGGATAGAATACTGAATATGATTGTACCATTTTTATAATAACATTATAGTATATATAATATACTAGATTTATTATTTTATAATGGTAATAACAAAGAAAGAGGAAGTGGAAGAAGAAAGGAACATGAAAAAGGGTGGTGAAATCATTACCTATTCTTTGGGTTCTTCCTTTTGATTTGATCAAAAGGGCTCCTTAAGTTGTCTTTCTGACTAAAGGAAGGCCTCTAGGATGAAGTGAGGGAAGTTGAGAGAGTATTTCGGCAGAGGTTTTCCGAACCAAAAGGCTTTTAAGGTGTGAGTTAATGACAAGGGAGAGTACCGTTTTATATGAGGGGTGAGGGGCACCTTTGGAAAAGCTAGATATATTATTTTATAATAAATTCATATTCGGTTTATAATGGCGCCAAAGTAGATTATTTAAATTTTTATGTGGGAATAGGTCTAAAAACACCTAGTCAATAGAATTTAGATAGGTTTGGGTCATTATACTAGCCTTATCTTTAAGTATTAACTCTTAGTTAATTAGTTTCACTTTTACAATGTCTCTTTGTATTTTTATATTATATAGTTAATAATCATACTATATAACTCCAAGAGACCACCAAGTGGTCCATTAATGATAAACCTATCATGATATAAGTCTCTTGGCCGAACCTTAGATTTTTAGAAATTTAATATCAATTAATAATATAATACTTGTTTTAAAAACTCTTTTATGTCAATTTTGACACTATTCAATAGTTGATTTTTTTAAAACTCATAACAAAATTTTACTTCAAGAAAAGTTAATTTAATCATTACTAACATGTCATAGTAACCAATAAAATTAGTGTAATTCATTTAAAGTATCAAATTATATTTATTTGTGTATTTATAATATCAATTATTTTAATTTTTCACTATTATGGTAATTATTGCATCATCATTGTGTCATAAATAAATTAAACTATTTAATGTATAAAAATTATAAATAAAATAAAATTATGTAGGAAATTTTTTTATCTTTCTATGTAATATTTACAATCGAAAATCCAACATATATAAAGTTATGTAAAAACTATTTTTCTAAAAGATATATGCTTGTATCATTTTTGTATTTATTTTGACTTAATTAAAATAAAGTGCCCCTATCTCTTACAAGTAGCACCATGGGGTCTCAAAATCGACCCAAAGATGCCCATGGTCGGATATGTATCAACCAATAATGTTATGACACGTTTAAGGGTAAATTTGTATTATTATAATATTATTTTTTAACCTTATTTACTGGATTTACCCTTTAACCATGGTAAATAAAATATTTACCGAAGTGATTATTCGAAATGTATACAAATAAAAGTTACCTATTTACACAATTTGAATATCCTAATTCCAAATATGGAATACATTTTTCCAAATTCAAAACACAGAAGTGGCAGAAATTAATTTAAAATTAATTTCCGCTGTCAAAAACAAAAAGCGTGTTTTTAAGATATAATAACTATCAAAAGATTGATAATTATTTATGTTCGGTTTAATTGTAAAATTATGTACAATGAAAAACATTGTATTAAATGGTAAAAATATATTCTATATATACTTTAAAACCACTAAAATTCATAATTTATCACTATTAATTATTTTGATTAAAAAAGATGTTTTTAATTAAAATTTAGTAATTTTCACTATTCATCAAAATATTTAAGTTATCCGAAAAGTACCAAAATTTCACCTTGGGATAAATTTGATACTGCGAATCCAAAAATGATGTCCATTTTGAAAGATAAAATTTCAAAAAGTAGGTATTACTATTCATAATGTCTAGTTTGATCGGTTGTGGTGTGTGTTAGAACTCGATGTCGCGTACAACACACGCTATAGCATTATTCTAAGAGAAGCGTACAGTAGAATCTTGGGGTGTTACATTCTCCCCTCCTTTAAATAATTTCATCCTCGAAATTTATAGAATACTACCACATGAAAAGACTCGGGTGGTTCTTCGTCATAATTTCCTCGGGTTCCCACGTTGCCTCTTCCATCTTATGGTTTCTCCACAAGACTTTTACCAGACACGTCGTCCGGTTTCTCAGTGCTTGTTCTCTCGTATCAAGAATCTTGACAGGCTCTTCGCAATAAGACAGAACAGGTTCCAGTTCTAATTCCTTGTAGGTGAGTAAATGCGTTGGGTCAGGCATGTATTTCCTCAATAGAGATACGTGGAACACATCGTGAACTTTTGAGAGACTTGGCGGCATTGCCAATCAGTAAGCTACAACCCCAATTCGTTCTTTAATTTAGAAAGGTCCGATGTACCTGGGACTCAATTTACCTTTCTTACCTAAATGTATGACTCCCTTCCTTGGAGATACCTTCAGGAAAACATGATCACTGACTTGAAATTCAAAATCCTTCCTTTGATTATCTTCATAGCTCTTCTGCCTACTTTGAGCTGCTTTGATGCGATTTTGGATTACCTTCACCTTTTCCATCATTTCCTCCACCAGTTCTGGGCCTACATGTTTTCATTCACCAACGTCATCCCAACAGGTTGGTGTATGACATCTCTTTCTGTATAACGCTTCATATGGTTCCATCTGAATACTTGAATGGAAGATATTATTATAGAAAAATTCTACCATAGGTAAATATTGATCCCACATACCCTGAAAGTCAAGTGATCATGATCTCAACATGTCTTATAAGGTTTGAATAGTTCGTTCTGATTGTCCACATGTTTGAGGGTGGTAGGCAGTACTCAAATGAAGTTCAGTATCCAAGGATTTCTGAAGTCTTTTCCAGAATCATGAAGTAAAACAAGGATCACGATTAGAAACAATTGATAGGGGTACTCCATGAAGTCTCACAACTTCATTAATATATAGTCTTGCTAGAAATTTTAGTGGTAGATCTTCTCTTATAGCATGAAAATGTGCTGACTTGGAGAGACGATCAACAATGACCCATATTGCATCGTTTCTTCTAGGAGTCTTTGGTAGCCCCATGAAAAAGTGTATTGTAATATTTTCCCATTTCCACTCCGGTATGGGAAGAGGTTGCATGACTCCTCTAGGCTGTTGCCTTCTAGCTTTCACTTGTTGAAAAACCATACATCTTGACACAAAATCAGCAATCTCCCTCTTCATGTTGTCCCACCAAAAATGTTCCTTCAAATCTCTATACATTTTGGTTCTCCCATGGTGTATAGAGAAATTGGAACTATGAGAATCATCCAGCAATTCCCTTTTTAGATCAGGTATATCAGGAACACAAAGTCTCTTCCTAAATTTCAAAATTCCATCTTCATACACAAAGTCTCTCAATCTCCCATCATTCAAAGCATTAATCTTCTTTTGAAATTATTCATCATCGGTCTGATAAATCTTAATTCTTTCTAGTAAAGATGGTTTGGCAACCATTTGAAAAAGTATTGAGGTTTCTCCTTCCCTAGTTATTCCCATGTCCATCTTCACTAGATCCATGAAAATTGGATCCCTTTCAATTCTCATATTGTTCAAAACTCCATGATCTTTTCTGCTCAAAGCATCTGCCACCTTGTTTGCTTTCCCCGGGTGGTAGTTTATCATAAAATCATAATACTTGAGTAATTGAAGCTATCTCCTTTGCCTCATGTTGAGTTCTTTTTGTGAGAAAATATACTTCAAACTCTTGTGATCAGTATAAATCTCACATTTTTCACCATAGAGGTAGTGCCTCCATATGTTCAAAGCAGAGATCACAACTGATAACTCAAGATCATGAGTAGGATAGTTTTGTTTATGAATTTTCAACTATCGTGATGCATAGGCAATAACCCTATCATTCTGCATAAGGACACAACCAAGTCTTTTCTTCGATGCATCACTATAAATAACGAACCCATCATTCCCTGATGGTAGAGTCAATATAGGATCATTGAATAATCTTATCTTCAGTTCTTTGAAACATTCTTCAAAATCTTTTTTCCAAACAAATTTAACCCCTTTACGTGTGAGCTTTGTTAATGGGTTAGCCAATCGGGCAAAATTCTGGACAAAACGTCGATAATAACATGCCAAACCAATAAAACTGCGTACCTCAGTTATATTCGTAGGTGCTGGCCATTCTTGGATTTCCTTGGTCTTAGAAGGATCAACATAGATTCCATCTTTAGAGACAATATGGCCAAGAAAAGAAATCTCATGAAGCTAGAATTCACACTTGATAAACTTCCCATATAATTCATGTCTTCTCAGAGTCTACAGGATAATGCGTAAGTGACTTTCATGATCCTCGTAGCTTTTAGAGTATACCAAGATATCATCAATAAATACCACCACAAATTCATCGAGATATTCCTTGAAAACTCTATTCATCAGATCCATGAATACAGAGGGTGCATTAGTCAATCAAAAAGGCATTACAGTAAACTCGTAATGCTCGTACCTGGTTCGAAATGCTTTCTTCGGGATGTCTTCCTTCTTTACACACAACTGATGGTATCCAGATCGAAGGTCAATCTATGAAAAGTATTGAGCTCCGTGCAGTTGGTCAAATAAATCATCAATGCGAGGTAGGGGATACTTGTTCTTTATTGTTATAGCATTGATCTCCCTATAAACGATACATAACCTCATAGATCCATCTTTCTTTTTAACAAAAAGAAAAGGGGCTACCCATGGAGAAACACTAGGGCGAATAAATCCCTTATTACTCAATTCCTCTAGTTGTTTCTTTAGTTCGACTAATTCCACAGTGGCCATTCTATAAGGGGTTTTCGATATAGGCCTTGATCCAGGAATTAAATCAATGGAAAACTCCACTTCTCGTTCTGGAGGATGTCCAGGTAAATCTTCCTGAAATACATCTACATATTCTTTCACAACAGGTCCATCCTCTATTTGAACATTTTTTTCCTCACCCACAGTCATTTCATTCTCTTCCTCCCCAATAATTGAATTTAGTTGAGCTACTGGGGGTGGATCTAGATAAGAATTAGGTGGTGACGATTCTGCTCTAAAGATAAGGTGTTCCTTATCATCATCATCAAAAATTGTAACCTCCTTCTTCTTACAATAAATCTTCACATCATAGTCTGAAATCCAATCCATTTCGAGGATTATATCAAACTCAATCATAGGTATGACGATGATATCAGCAGATAAAGAACATTTATGTGCTCTAATGGGGACTGATTCACAAAACTTTTTTTCAATGATACTTCCCTTTGGAGTTTTAACTGAAAAATCCCTAGTTAAATCAAATTGGAAATATCTAATTTTCTTAGTAAACTGGGAAGATATGAAACAATGTGATGATCCAGAATCAAATAATTCATTTTCTAATCTTGAGGAAACCATTAAATTACCTGCCACCACGTCTTTCAGAGCTTCTACCTCAGCAGTAGTGATAACAAAAGCTTGGCCTTAATCCCATGGCCTTTTCTGAGGTAAGTTCCCTTGATACTGAGGATATTCATTTACATAATGTCACATCTCCCTGCAATTGTACCATTGAACATTGGCATCTTCCTTCTTCCCTTTGCATTCACAAGCTTGTTGGCCTTTTTCACCACACTTGTAATAGACACCCATTCCCATCAAGCAAGTACCGGGGTGTTTCTTCCCACATTTACCACAGGATGGATATTCAACCTTTCCCTTATTCCCCCAATTTTCATTCCCATATTGATCAGCAGATCTCTTCTTTTTTTGCTTGGCTTTAAAGTCATAAGACTTAGAGAATTCCTTTTCTGTCTTGATAACACATGAGACAATGTCTTCATACGACGAGAAGGATTGTGAGACTAATGCTCGACGGAGAAATGGTTTTAACCCATCAATGAAATGATCAATTTTACTTATTGGGTTACGTATATAATCTCCAGAATACCATGCTAACCTTTTAAAGTTAGCCTCATACTTTGGTACATTCTCATCCTCCTTTTATCTCAGACTCAGAAATTTCCTTTCCATATCTGCTCGATGGTCACGAGGAAAGTATTCTTCTAAAAATATATCTTTGAACTCCCTCCATTCCATATTTGATACTTCATCATCTTCCTTCATGTTTTGAATCAATGACCACCGTTGATCATCATCTCTAGTGAGGCGGTAAACTGCCATGATAACTTTTTCCCTTTCACTACTCCCCAAAGCCTGAAATATTTTCTGCAGGGAATTTATCCATTACTCAGATACTAAGGGATTTGTACTCCCATTGAAAATTGGTGGTTGTTGCCTCATGAATCGATCTAACATTGATCCTGCACGCTGCGGATCAGGGTGATCCATACGGGTAAGGTTATTATTCATAACCTGAGTGAGTTGTCCCAATATGGTGACTAGCTGATCGGCACTAGTTGCATCTCCATCTCCACTATAATTATCTAGAGCAGGAGGGAAATCCCTAAATAGAGTGCGTGCATTGATACAGTTTCTATTTCTTCCACTAGGTGCCATTTCTAAACAATATCATAAACTAGATCAGTTTATGAATCAAAATACATAATTCCATACTTATAAAATAGTTAACATGAATTGAACTATTTATGTATATAATCCATAATCATAAAAATGTTTTCTTTGAGGAAGTATATACTCAAAAACCCTTTATAATTATTTGTAAATAAAATGAGAGTTATCCTAATCATATCCCTCGGGAGTGTCGTAACCAAGAGTGCAGCAAGGCCCATTGTCGTGCACCAGTTCCTGTTCGAGTCTAGCTCAAAGCGGTGTTTTCGGGTTTTACCCCTAGGTACATATGTGCCAGAGCTGCCTCTACCTGCTCATATCCAGACAATGATGTATTTCTTGAAAAACTCACAAAATCTCTACAATACCAAAATTCTAAGAAGTTCTTATATACTAATCCTCAAAGTTTATCTTAGGTCTACGTTCTCTAATCAGAGTTTATCCAAATATAGTTTCCAAGGTTTGTACTAAACTTCCTCTGATACCAACTATAACGCCCCGACCCCATTTACCCAGAGTCGGTGCATTATTACATAACATTGGCATGATCATAAGAAAGATCAAATCTCGAAAGACCGATTGGTTTAGTAGCCTTGGAAACACTAGATATATTCATAAAGTTTTACATTACATCATAAAGTGAAAAACTACTACAACAACATATTGTCTCCGTAGTCTACACTATTATCCTCTCATAATATCCCTGAAGTTCATTCATAATTTACCTTGTCACATCCTGGGTAAAATAAAACATAGAAAATGGGTGAGCTCAAATGCCCAGTAAGGATAACAATATAGCAAAAACTTTCATAACTAAGAATAAACATTTAAGGAAATGTATAACTAAAACAAAATCCTTTTAATCTTGAAAATCAACATAGTATGAAATAAATAAAATGAAATAATGCAATTTACTTATTCACATGGATATTCTACTAATCGAATAATCACATGCAATATCAATAACCACTTTCATAATGATGGAATGCATAATGCCAGACTATCATAACCACATAGCCAAGGACTCGTGCCAAGAATACAAATAATATTTTGTCAAGTCCTTGTTCCAAGACACTAGTTTGTCTCATGAGACCTACTGATGCATCGATGAGCTATAGCGGGCTCCATCTGTCACATATTAAGTCCAATGCATTCCCAGATGAAAAGTTTTAAACATAACATAAACATTCGTATTAAAACTAGCATACGAAATATAAATACATCATACATAAACGATGAATGGTATAAAAATAACACATCCACAGTCAAACATATCACAAATCTTTCAATACAATATAGAAGTTTTGTATCATAATAAATCACCTTCAAATAAGCGTAAAATCCATCAAAGGATGTTGACATAGATGAAATCAAAACTCTTTTTTTTAGAGAAATATCTCTTTCTCTTTTGAAATCATTTAAGAGTCATATATTTATAAAATAAAACATTTTTATTGAAAATATTTTTATAAGCTTTTAAGGGAAGATTCGAATATTTTATTATGGCGGAAAATAGCCGCACCCGCCGTATAAGTTAAAAAAACATTTTTACCTTAATTCTGTCGAAAAAGTTAAAAAGGACCTAGTTTTGAAAACGACGGAAAGATTCCATTATAAACCTCTTATAAAAAATAAAACAAGGGTATAAATGACTTTAACCCATATTCTTGTAAATAGTAAAAATGTTTTGAAATACATTTTTAAGAAACATGGATGTGGATGATAAAGAGATCCCAGTAGATTATTACGTATAAACAACCTCGGATAATGAAGAGATTGCGAAATAAACCCTTAAGTTGTACTTTTCCTTGGTTGGGGGTAGGTTAACCTCCTGTATAATGGTGAAATAATTGTTATTAAATTATACAAGAATCATATACCTTAATATGATATCATATATGATCTTTTAACATTGATTTGTTAATAATATCTTTGTATTATCGTTATTTCAGGTGTTAACTTACTCGTTTTCTTTTATATGTTTTATTACGTAAGTCATGTTTGTTATGGATAGTTTGTATATTAATCATATCCATAATTATATCAAGTCCTTAGATACTATTATTAATCATCAACTGAGAATTATACTTGAATGGATACGATGGAGAATGAATCTCATTGCATTCGTGGAGACGGTAGTCCGTACGTACGCACAAGAGACAATATCACTCTTTTGATATTAAAATAATATATAATTGGATGGTATATCATATATAAAGAATCATTATCATGTTACATTTATTATTTACATGAATCACACATCATTATTAAACCCATCCAAATAATAATTTATTGAATAACAATTACACCACGACGTGGAGATGGTAAGCCGTACGTACACACGTATGGTGACATGTTATTCAAAAGATGGATATAATTCTGAATATGATTGTACCATATTTATAATAACATCAAAATATATATAAGATACTGCAGTTATTATTTTAGAATGGTAATAACAAAGAAAGAAGAAGTGGAAGAAGAAATGAACTTGAAAAAGGGTGGTGAAATCATTACCTCTTCTTTGGGTTCTTCCTTTTGATTTGATCAAAAGGGCTCCGTAAGTTGGATTTCTGACTAAATAAAGGACTCTAAGATGAAGTTAGGGAAGTTGAGAGAGTATTGGGGTAGAGGTTGGCCGAACAAAAATGCTTTGAAGGTGTGATTTAATGAGAAGGGAGAGTGCCCGTTTATATGAAGGGTGAGGGGAACCTTTGGAAAAGCTAGAAATATTATTTTATAATAAATTCATATTCGGTTTCTAATGGCTCCAAAGTGGATTATTTAAATTTTAATGTGGGTATAGGTGGAAAAACACCAAACAAATATAATTTAGACAGGTTTGGGTCATTATATTAACCTTATCTTTAGGTATTAACACTTAGTTAATTAGTTTCACTTTAACAATGTCTCTTTGTATTTTTATATTATATAGTTAATAAAATTACTATATACCTCTAAGATACCCCCAAGTGGTACATTAATGATAAAAATATAATGATATAAATCTATTGGCTGAACCTTAGATTTTTAGGAATTTAATATCAATTAATAATATAATATGTTTTTAAAAACACTTTTATGTCAATTTTGACACTATTCAATAGTTGATTTTTGTAAAACTCATAAAAGAATTATTACTTCAACAAAAGTTAATTAAATCATTACTAACATGTCATAGTAACCTAGAAAATTAGTGTAATTCATTATAAGTCTCAAATTATATTTATTTGGGTATTTATAATATCAATTATTTTAATTTTTCACCATTATGGTAATTACTGAATCATCATTGTGTCATAAATAAATTAAATTATTTAATGTCTAAAAATTATAAGTAAAATATCATTATGTAGGAAATATTTTTAGATTTATAAGGAATATTTACAATAGAAACTCCAACATATATAACCCTATGTAAAAATTGTTTTTCTAAAAGATATATGCTTGTGTCATTTTTGTATTCATTTTAACTTAATTTAAATAAAGTGTCCCTATCACTTACAAGTGGCACCATGGGGTCCCAAAATCGACCCAAAGATGCCCCTGGTCAGTTATGTATCAACCAATAAGGTTAGGACACATTTTAGGGCAATTTTATATTATTATATTATTATTTTTTAACCCTTATTTACAGGATTTACCCTTTAACCATGGTAAATAAAATATTTACCGAAGTAATTATTCAAAATGTCTAAAAATAAAAGTAACCTATTTAAACAATTTGAACATCCTGATTAAAAATATGGAATCCATTTTTCCAAATTCAAAACACAGAAGCGGCAGAAATTAATTTAAAATTAATTCCCGCTGTCAAAACAAAAAGCGTGTTTTTAAGATATAATAACTATCAAAAGATTGATACTTGTTTATATTCGGTTTAATTATGAAATTATGTCCAATGACCAAAATTGTATTAAATGGTAAAAATATATTCTAAATATAATTTAAAACCACTAGATTCATAATTTATCACTATTATTTATTTTGATTAAAAAAGTTGTTTTTAATTAAAATTTAGTAATTTTCACTATTCATCAAAATATTAAAGTTATCCGAAAAGTACCCAAATTTCACCTTAGGCTAAATTAAATACTCCAAATCCAAAAATGAAGTCCATTTTGAGAGATAAAATTTCAAAAAGTAGGTATTACTATTCATAAAGTCTAGTTTGATCTGTTGTGGTGTGTGTAAGAACTCGATGTTGCGTACAACACACGCTATTGCATTATTCAAAGAGAAGTGTACCATAGAATCATGGGGTGTTACATATGTTTTCCTCCAGATTATTAGGGTTACCTCTCTCCCTCCACTAGTTTTTGATATTTAGATTTAAAACATAAAAATTTGGGTTCGATCATGATGTTTTAGGTCAGATCTGGTCTCTCATGGGAGCACTTGAGCTGAGATTGAGTTTTCTCACTAGATTCTGAATGTTCTTCGATATTTGAGGTTGGATCCTTTTGAAACCATTATTTAAGGTTAATATTTCAAGTATTGATTGATTTTTTAAACCTCTATTAATTATTAAATGATTATGATTCATGCTTATAATGATTTTTCCATGTGAAAGAAATTTTTTTCCTGAATCAATTTGAACATGTAATGTGGATTTGGTGGGTTTTTCACACATAATGCTTGTTAAATTTCCCTGATTGTCTTTTCTAAATGTTTTATAAATTTAATGGGTAGGGTATGGTTTTATATATGATTTTTTATGTTAAAATGGTGGTTGGTGTTTCAAAAAATTGTTTTCTATGTTTGTTTCACATTTAAAATGGATTGTGTGCTATTTTTTATAGAAAAATTGATGTGTGAAAGTTACTTGGTGCCCATATTACATTTTTCATAAATTGTATTCATTTGTAAAACCTATATAGGAGTGATTCTTGCCTTTTTGGATGAACATAATATGAGAGTGTCCTCGGTATGGGACCTCGCTTATGTTGTAGTTATTTAAGGCACATAAAAATCCATTAGGTGGTAAGGGTGGTGTTGGTTTGTGTGATGTGTATGGTTGCATATATATATGGATTTTTGTTTGGAATGTGTTGATCACCCATTTGTGAACATAGAAAGGGAACCTAGTATAAAAATTGTAATTCTATGAACGTTTTCTAAGCTGGTAGTTCATGCACTTACTAGTGGCCCATATTAGGTGGAAACGTGGGTTTAATGCCATGAGATTGGGCCCTTCGGTGTGTCCTGAGTTATGGTGGTCGGGAATTTGGGAATTTTGATTTCATCATGTGTGGCATTAAATCTAGGATGGGGTCTCATGTATTAGTATGTTCTATTTACCCTCAGAGTTCCAAGGTCCTCTTGTGTTATTAAGATGTTAGTATGGTAAGTGAAATTTCCCTCATAGTGCTGAATCATATTCCTTGTATTTGGTTTTGGTGTCTTCTTGTGTTTTAAGAATTTTGTTAGCATGGTGTTTGAGAATGGGGATTATTTCTAGTCTGTTAGTGTTTCTAGTTTGTAATCTTGATGGTGGGTTTTCTAAAAAGTGTTTTCTAGAAACCTTGATGGTTGTTTCCTTTGTGTTTTGGTGTTCATTTACGGTATGTTTTGGACAATGGAGTAATTCGATTGGGTGCTTGGTTACTTCTCGTTGTCATGAGTGTTCCACATGAAGAATTGATGTATGTTCATAATGTGGTCATGGGTGACCTCCCCTGTGGTAAATCCTCTAGTTGATCAATAAAAGGATTTCCATCATGAAATTTTGAACTCGAATCTACATATTTCCTTCTTTGTTTGAGCGGATCCTCTCATAACGGGAGGGAATATGCGATATAGGTGGAATAATTCTTTATTCTATCAATTTTCCAGAGTCATTAAGGGGTGGTATTTGACAATGTTATGTTTGAAGGTTCAATCAGGAAGTAGTGAAGTGAATGTTTTCGGTATAAAGTGATTGAACATGGTCTGAAGTTGTTAGTGTAATCCGCTGTCCTAGAAAATATCTCTAGATATTTCATTATTTTTTCCTATCTAAGGTCATTCTAGGCCATCAAGGTGGTGAGTTTTCTCGTAAGAGGATATTATAACTTCTTATAAGAATCGTGTGCTAATTAATACCTGGATTAAGATACCTCTACCTATAATGTTTCTCATGGTTGTAGGGGTTATGTTTCGTGTTGTCTGGTAGTGTTTCATTCTCTTTTAAATTCCACGGTTGATGTTGTGGAGCCTTTTTCGGACTACAATTTTGAAAAAAGTGTATCTTTCCATCGAAAATTTTGAGCTTCTTGTTTTTGGAGAGAGCATTTCTCCTTGTAGCCTTTCTATCATTGTAACCCTGTTTGAGGTGAAAATGATGATGCATGTTCATAATCAATGTACCTGTTGTGGTAAAGTGCCACATTGAAGCAGAAATAGTCTCATGGTCTGTTGGGGTATGTTTGTTTTGCCTATAATGTGGTGTGGTTGACTGTGGAACCAAAAGAAGAAGTTTAATTTGGGAGTTTCTAAATCCATATTATGAGGCGAGAGATTCTTCAACCACCAGAGCTCTAGCCATAGGTCCTTGAGTAGAGCTGGAACATTGTTCGGAGAACCTCGATGGTTTAAAGACCTTGGTTTAATATTTTTTTCATAGTTAAAATGATTTAGGTAGTTCAAGCCTTCGATATAGTTATTCTGGTTTTAATGGTTCCATTTAGTGGAAAATAGTCTGGGAACATTTTTCCACATTGTGAATCATTTGGGCGTATATGTTTTCTGTTGGTTATTGGAAGGGGCATTGTTTTATCTTTTTAAAATCTCATTGGTTATAGTCTACTGAGTGTTAGTTTTCCGTTGGTCATCTGGGGATGTAAAGTGTTGGTGTTTTTTCAGTTGTGGTTTTCTTTGTGCATTATTTGGACCTTCCCTCCCCTCCACTTATGGTGGGGGTTTTTAATTCTCATGGGAAGGTTATAGAGTCTCTTTAATCTCAATAGCTCTTATGGTGGGGAGTCCATCCGAGGCCTCCCCCATGTTGGCACTCTAGTTTACCTCGAATAATTCTTTATTACTAAGAGTATGTTGTCAGATCAGGTATCCCATGTCAGTAGTCAGGTTATTTCTAGTGTGATCCTGATGATTTTTTGTCTCATAAGAAGATGTTGGAATGAGAGTGTTTTGTTTGTTTAGTTGAAGTATAGTTATAGAGGTATTCATTAGGTGTGGTTGGAACTTGTTCTTTGTTTGGGTGGATGGTTTAATTTATGCCTAATGGTGTTTGATGTGATCATGTTATAAGGATGGTTTGAGCAATATGGAAGATCTATGTCTTTTCGAAATGACCAATTGGAGGTGTGTTGACATTTGCAGTGAGTGGAACTTAGTGTGGTGTCAATGTCGGTCTCCCATATTAATCTTGTTATCATTTTCTAGTTGGTAGTGTTTTTATAATCTCTATATTTGTTATTCATGAATAACCTCCTTTAGTTGTAAAGGAGTGGTGGGTTTTATTTTTTTAAGCCTTAGGTTGGATTTCTAGGGGGTAAAAAGAATTATATTGGGGAGAATTATCACGCCCCAGTTTTGAAATTCATCTTGGGTTCTGGTTCGGGTTTGGTCTCTGGCTCCTTTCCCAGGATACAGGAGTGACATGTTCGATTTTTTGGGATGTTCATTCCTTATATTCTTTGCCTAGCTTTCATTATTTGTTTCCTGCTTGAGTTTTGGTAAAAATCGGTTTTTTTGGTGGGTAGGCCATGGTGCATGGTTAGTGCATGGTTAGAAGCAACCATGCACCCGGACCTAGGTGACCATGTCAAAGCTCCAGGGTTATATAGTAGCTACCACATGGATACTACATGGTAAGTAATACCATGTGGGTAGGCCGTGTAGTCGATTTGTTTCTCGGTAGTAGTGGTTTCACGGTATGTGTACGATTTGACAGATAGTGTGGACTAACCGTGTAGCGTGTACAGTTTTTTAAAACTTTTCTATCCCCCCGATTATTATACCAAAATGCACCCTTATATCCCAAATTTGTGTTTTTACACCCTATTCACCTCCTCCCCTTCCCTTGGCTCATCTGAAAGTCAATTTTTTGGTGTTTTGGGGTGATTTATCCTCCACATAATCATTTAAGTCCTCTCTCGCATGGTTTCTTCCATATTTGTAGTTGTTTCTTTCAGTTTCTTAGGGTTCCATCTCTCATTTGTCTAGGGTTCCAATTTTTAGGGTTAAAACCTAAAATGTTGGGTTTTATCCTCATGTTTTAGGTTATATCTTTTCAAACTTGGGTTAGGAAGAGGTGTGGTTAAGTTTTTTCACCAGATTTTGGATGTTCTTCAACATTTGAGTTAGGATATCTTTGCACCTCTTATTTAATGTTTTGTTTTCATTGATTAAATGATTTCTGCACCACTATTAATTATTAAATAGTGATGTCTCATGATTAATATGACTTTTCCTTATGGAATAAATTTATTTTCTTAATCTCATTGAACATGTGATGTGTATTTAGTGGGTTTTTCACACTGAATGCTTGTAAAATTGTTCATTCACCTTTTCTAAATGTTTTTTTGATTTTTAAATGGAAAGGGTTAGTTTTATCAATAATTGTTTGAAATTCAAATGGTGGTTGGTGTTTCCAAAAATTATTTTCTAAGTTGTTTTAGAATTTAAAATGGTTTTGTTAGTTTTTATAAAATATCTTATGTATGATAGTGACTTGGGGTCCATTTGGAATTTTTCTTAAACCAGTTTCATTTAGAAAACCCTCTTTATGAGTGAGTCTTTCTTTGTTGGATGAACATAAGACTGGAGTGTCCTCATTATGGGACCTCCCTTGTGTAGTAATTATTTTAATGAAAGGACTACTAATTGAGGTGACAGGGTGGTGTTGGTTTGTGTGATGTGTATGGTTCCATATATATATATGTATTGTTGTTTAGAATGTGGAGCTCAACCCTTTACGAACATAGAATGTGAACCTAGCATTGAAAAGTGTAATTCCATAAACATTTGTTGCATTATTAGTTCACACACTGACCAGTGGCCTATATCAGGTGGATATTTTGTTTGTTATCATGGGATTGGGCCCCTTGGTATATCCTATGTTAGGGTAGCCAAGTATTTAGGCATTTTTATTTCATTATGTGTGGAATTATACCATGTATGGGGTCTCATGTATTAATATTTTTTGGTTCTCCTATGAGTTCCTAGGTCCGCTTCTCTTCCTACAATTCTAGTATAGTTCATTCAACATCGCTCGTTGTGTAGGATAATTTTCCTTGTATTTGGTTTTGGTGTTTTCTTATGAAATAGAGAGTGCATGTATTTATCTAAAAATATTTCCAAGAAGATTTTTTCTAATGGAAAAGTACTTTTCTCTTCCATCACCTTTATGAAAAATTACTCTTATTGGTTTTCCATTTTTCCTTTCTTCCCTTAGGCCTTCTTTGAAATAATGAGGGAAATGGATTATGATTGTTTGTTTTAAAATTAATAGTGTGTAAAATATTATATTTTTTATATATTTTTCAAAACTGTTATTCAATGTTTCTTTATTTAAAGGATTTGCATTAGGAATAGAATTATTTGGGCATACCTACTATGTTTTAAAACTCACTCCTATAGTCTTTTATTGTTTTTAATTTCTACTACAAGCTATGGATTTAGTATGATCACCATGGGAAATGGTTGGTTGTGGATTGGAGGGTGACACTGGGGGTCACATGATGATGTCTTGGGTGTCAGGTTCCATTTGATTTTTTTAGAATAGTCTATTGTTTCTTTTATTGAAATTTAAGTGATGTAAATATTAAAATCCTTATTTAGATTGGTTTCACTTTGATCTGTTTATCTAATTTTGTTTATTCTATTGGGTGAAACTATTTCCATTGTCTCTATTGATGCGCTAGGTGCTTCTCACCAACCTAAGAGGATCAGGAACACCTCTCAAACCTTACCACAAATCATCTCGGGTGACCAGTTTAGGGTCGACCCCTAGTGGATCATGAAATAGTATCCAAATAGGGATGTATTTCAAGGAATACCCATGTAATATTTATGTTACCAAAGCACTAGGGTTTTCTTCTATACTTGTCCTAAAATTATACATTAGGGATATGTTCTCTAAACTATTATTTCTTCAATCTAGTTTCCAGGTTTACTAGTAAACTTCCTATGATACCAACTATAGCGACCCGACCCCAGAAGCATGTAGTCTGTGTCTACTATCAATTAATTTTTCATGATTATAAGGAATCAATCCCAAAAGGACAAACCAATTTTGAAGTCTTGGAAAAAAAGATACATAAAAGATTCTTTTATTACAAATGAATACACTAATAAAAAAATATATTTTTTCATTATAAATAAACAACATCAAGGATAAGTCTAATCCATATAATAAATATCCAAATTTCTTTCATAGTAATCTTCTCCTATGGACTGGAACATAATAAGTGTGATCACAAATTCTCACTAAGGAAAAAATATATCAGAAGCAATAATGAATCAATAATAATAGTAAAATTATAGGGTAAATAACTGAAAATACATTCCATGTAATCCATAAGCTGAATGAAAGTATGTAATCAATATGGAATGGTAATACCTAGAATCACAATCCATTCAAATAACATGATAAGCTAAAATAAATATGGAAGGGTATGAAACTGAAACAAATTCTTTTTATTCAGTGTACTGAAATGAACTGTATCCACAAATATATCGACATAGTATCTCATTGATGAATAACAACTGAAACTAATATGAGGGAAATGACTAATTATTAGAAGTCACGTGTAAGGATCATGAAAACCTATTACCATATTACCTTTCAAAATAATGTTTTAAACTAAGGGTATCATTTAAGAAACTATTTGTCTTATGATAACCAATCGATGCATCAAGAAGCTATAATAATTCTCGGCTCCACCTGTCATTTCTAGTCAAACACATTACTCATATTAAATAATAGAAATAACAAATATGACTTATCAAATAACTGTATTAAATAATAAATATAGAATTTTCAATAACTACCCATTTAACAACTATATATAAAATGGTATATAATTTAGGAAAACTTAATATCCCTTATAGATAGAATGAATTATTAGGAAAAACTCAATGCTCAATAATTATATAAAATTTGATATTTCAAGGGGAATAAAAAATGATTTAAGGAATTGAATGTGAATAATATCCTTGGAAAAATAAATAATAAACTATTCATTGGAAAAATAAGGATGGTGTTAATACATCTATTCCTGAATGGATTAAAATAATGGTTTGTTATTAATGATGAATAGAAATACTATAAAAGGATCTTTTTCAAATATTCATGAGAAAAAATATATGTTTACAATGAAAAACATTTTAAAAAACTTTTCTTTGAAAATCAATTTTGAAAATATTTTCTTTAAAAAGTAATATTTTTAACAAGAAAAGGAAGCTTAAAAGAAATGACAATTGGTAAATCCATACAAGTCATATGAGGTAAAACTAATAGTCCTTTTTTAAGAAAATAAGTTAGAAAATTCCTCGTTCGAAAAGTGACTAGAATATTCCTTTGAAGTCATTGGTAATTGAAAAAAGGGGTAAAAATGTCATTACCAAATAATTATTACAACATTTTTGAGAAACGTTTATGTAACACATAGTTTTTAGAAGAAATCATGTTCTCTGGCTAAAGAGCGATATGAATACATGTTTTCTAGAAAAAAGTTTCTAAAACATTTTGAGTACCAAAGAATTGGAGATTAGTACTAATATTGAAAATGGTCATGAATAACCAGAGGATAATGAAAGGGTTTATTGAAAAAACAGTTATAATATTTCTTCATATGAAAATTCCATTGAAATATCATTAAATATATTATTGAGGAAAAAAATCATTAAACCTTCCAAAGTGTCCCACACCACCTTGAAAATTTTTAATTAATAAACCTGATGATGTAATAATATTATATATAATCCTTAAATACTATGATGGTAAGAGTATTAATGAAAAAAATTTAATAATATGGGAATTATATACACTACCCAAAATATATAAGTGATGAACATGACATATATCTCATGGATATAAAACGTGAGAGGATAATCCCTTACCTTGTGTTTCCTTTTGGGTAAACGTCCTTTCAATTCATGTATAATATACTTATGTTAATTTTAAACTTTCTTGAGAAAATTTTTCATCTTTATCTTTTCTTTTATTTAACATATTACTATGTTGTATAAAACTACATAAAAAATTATGTTTACATTGGGTGTTTTGAAAAATTCAGTTTAGGTGTCAAAAAAATCTGTAGGTCAACTATAGTCAATGATGGCATTATATAACATCTACATAATAATAATCAGGAAATATTTATCACATTTATACATCTAATATACTTTTAAAATCATTTATTTTATATGGTTATGAAAAATGAACCAACGTTACAATCATGGAGATGGTAGGTCGTACTTACTCATGAGTGATGTTCTCATTTTTCAATGATTTTTATAGAAAGTAGGTAAGTAGAATTATATATTTCCATAACTATCATAATATAATTAATACCATATTATTTTGTTATATATACTTATATTTTCATTTATCATGATGTAAAAGAAATCACATAGTGTCTGGGAGGCAGTAGTCCACACGTTTACGACCGACATGACCCCTTTTTAGTGTGTGAAAGGATAATAAAGAATATGATATTTATATATATATATATATAATGGTAATTATGTAATGAATATCATATAAATATTTTTTATTTCTCATATTTTCAATTATAATCATCCTTTATACATTCCATGGATCGTGTGAACGAATCACATCACTTTGAGGGGCTCACAGTCCACACTTCCTCAACCGATGTTATAATATTAACTCAAAAATGGAAAGAATATGGCAATGGATTGTAACATAATTTGAGAATGTTAAATACATAATAAATATCACCTGTAATTTACATAAATTTTTTTTCCATCACAATGGACACCGTGAGTGGTGGTAAAGGAGAATTGGACAATCATCATTTTGTGAGGCAGTAGTTCGCCGTACACAAGAAATAGTATGTTCACTACCAATTAGAAGGAGGTGTGTGTATGGTTAGGTTGAAATAATAATATAAAAACACCCTTGTATATTTATAATTTGGGTGTTGTTATTTAATCATATAATAACAAGACTGTAGGGGTTGAATAATGGAAATGAAACTAAAAATCTTGGGAGAAGATGTTACCTCTTAATTGGGTAACTTCTTTTAGTTTATACACAAAGATATAATTGAAAAATAATTATTACAAAAGGGATAATTCTAGGTATAGTGAAGGTATTTTGGGAATATATTTGAAAAGATATTGATCAAACTTAAGATACTTGATAGGTGTGAATATGTGGGAGAGTTGGTGGCATTTTATAAGGAAGGAAAGGGACTCACATGGAATTTTTTAAAACAAGTTATATGTACACGTTTTATTACCTAAAAAAGTCATAAAAAAACTCAATAATAGAATTTTAATGGCCTATTTATGTATATAAAATGGGTGTTTGACAAGTTCCTAGTTCATTTGGGCCCTTAAATATAAGGTTTAGTCCATTTTTAATCTTAATTACACATTAATTACTATAATTAATTTTAATCACTCTTGTTAATCATTTTGGTCAAATTATGATGATATTATTATACTAAAAATATAACCCTAATTGAAAATTTTTGTTCCCATTTTTTAAATTCAAATCGTAAAAGAGGAAAAATTAATATTAACGCTAATCTCACAGACAGGTGAGTTAATTAGTTTTTTAGAAAAATGTTCAAAATATTTTTATGTTTTTATAATCAATTTAAAAGTGAAGGATTTGAACAAAATAAATTGTATAATTATTTTTATAATTTATAGAATATGAATTTGTAGAAATTTTAAAATAAAATTTAACACCAGTCACTATTTGAACAAAAATGTTTTTTTAACTATATTACAGTAATATTTACTATTGATAAAAAATGACGTTTCTCAGAAAAATCCCAAAAAATTACCATAGGATAATTTTGACTTTATAAATTAAATAATATAGTTTATTTTATCAAATTAAATTTATATGAGTGTAATATTTAATATTTAAAACTTTTTCTCCACTAAAAAGTGATAAAATTGCCTTTATAAAAATATATGTTTTTACATGTGAAAAAGGGTTTGTTCTTATCATATGCATATCATAACTAATGGATAAATATAAAAATATATTTGATTTAATATATAAAATATATTTTCATTAAAATCATTCACTAATTTTAATTAGTTATGTTTATTATGGTAAAACTCCTTTGGAAGTATAAAAGTAATAATATTTCTTTTTTTTACATCCAATTGGTTCTTATTTTCATTTAACATTAATTTTTAACCAATAAATTTGTTTTATATTTGTGTAAGACATAAATTTTATAAGTTATTTGTTACTATTCATAACAAATAATTTAATGTCTATATTATATCATATTATAATAAATAATAATATTTTAGTAATACAATGTTATTTAGTGAAAACTCGATCTTGTGTCTCACACAGGTTATCATGTAAGGTTTCTCTTGTGTATACCACAAGCTATCTCTATATTTCATGAATCAAAAGAAATATCATATGTTTAATATTTTTAAAATATTAAATATATTATAGTGTGTCAGGATATTATATTCCCTTGTTAGTTTGGTATTGCTTGTCATACACGCTATTTAATACCAATTTGTACTTCATATTTTCATGGTGTTATGTTTTTAAATCCATAACAATTATTTCATGGAATATATATCCTTATGAATAATGATACAAATATTTACTTTATCATATGATTCCATTCCCATAACATCATCTTACTCCATATTTATTTTTTTACCTCATTACTCCTTGATGTATACAAGTATATTTCTGAAAACTTCTACAAGAACATTTTATGAACAATCGATTATTTAAAATTTAAAAACACTAATTGATTCTCCATGAAAATTGTCTTCCATATTAAAATATATTATTCAATTCTATCATTCCCATTAGATATAATTTTTAAAACACCACTTTTACTACCATAAACTAGTGGTCAATCCTATTTATCTTTTGAATTTTTTATTAATTTCAATGACTCATTCTTCTATATATTCTTAACTATTTTAGTTGAAACCGCCTTGACATTGTTGATAGGGATGAAAAATATATTTTTCATTTTACGTTTCTCTGAAAATTCATTAAATCATACCTTCTTGTAACACATTTAATATAACTATGATAAACATATATGTTTAATTAGAGGTGGAACCATTAACATGATACTAATTTATGTCTCTAGTGTATCATACAATCACACTAGGTGGGGGTGAATCAACATAGAAATTTTTTTAGAATTAATTTTTTATTCATATTAACACTTTTTATATAAAAAATATTTGAATTATAAGATGAAATAATATCATATGTTCTCAAACACTTCATAGAAGAAACAAAAAATAAAGTAAAGGGATCACTGCACCTGAAATTTTTTACAATGTTCTATCCCAATGTGGGAATTTACTCCTTACTGTATTTTATTCAAGACCAAGAAAAATATTTATCCATAATATTTAAAGTGATTAAAATGGTGTAGGTATCACACTGAACCTAGTTGGTGTGTGAGATGGTATAACCCTTTATCCATGTATTCATTATACCATTTCCCACATATTGATTCTTGTTATCTACCCATATCACTTCACTCTCCTCATATGTTTTTATTTTATTATACTATATCCATGAATTCTTCTCTAGTCATTATTTTTAACAATATATTTAGTATTCTCTATGATTTATTTGAATCCCAATTTATGATCTTCTTCCTAAACAATGGGTCTCTAACATATATTGAATGAACAAGTTCATCTACAATCATGTCAGACCAATACTCTAAAAATATTCTGAATGTGTATCTTATTATTCAGATCAAGAGTCATAAATTCTAAAAATTATGTTGGATATAGATATTTTCCCTTAGTTTAGAACTTCTGATCTCTTATCTTTTGTAGTTTCATGTCAGTTAACTTAAATATTTTTAACTTATAGAGTATCCACAACACTATGCTTTAAAATCATATGTTCTAGTTCCTCAAATAAATCAATCCAAACCATATTTATAACTTAATGGCAAGTTCCCCTACTATGTAAAATGGTTTTTTCAGGAAATATATATTTTTGAAACTAATTTTAGCATAAGTATGTTAAAAAACTGATTGTATCGTGAATATCTTCACACAAGGTATAATTTTGTCTAAGAATTATAAGAGAACAAATATTTTGTCCCTTCTAAAAAAATTAAAAACATTAAAGATATGAGTATGTGGTATTTTTAGGAAAACCTGATTATGTTTAAAAAAATTCATGCTCCCCAAAATTATTTCCTCAACTTTTGAAAGTAACATGGTTTTCACAATAATTACTTCTATGACACCGTAATTATATATGGTTCTATTTTCCTTGTGCATTAATCTAAAAATTTCCTCACTGTTTCATCCTTTTCCCCAAGTTCAACTTCAAAATTCCGTATCATAATTCTATATCTTATAAGTTCTATGAAAATACGTTCTATAACTTTTGACCTTATGTGATTAATAAAATAATATTCCTGAAACTCCTTCCATGATAACTCATATTCATTGTCATATATTAATCCTTCATACTTCACATATTCTCATTAACACCTTTAACTTCTCAATTAGAATATTCTACTTTCATTACTATGACTCTTTCATATTTATGTTATCAAAATTTATCAGCATTAATGACTTATCATACATTAAGAAATATTATTCTAGAGATTCAACAACAACCATCACAATTTATTATTCCAATTATATAATTTACTTTAATAAATTATGCTTGAATAGAATCTATGACATCCATTAATTTAATTTCCACTGTTTTTTTACTTTTTATTATCTTAATTTCTGATCATAAAATTCTATACCTACAAACTTCCTTGTCTTATTACTTCACACATATCAACTTAATAATTTCTAATATTCTGGCCCACAATATTCTAATCCACTCAAAATGTATTGTATATCAACTTCATTAACTTTAAAATTCGAGTATAAAATTTAATAATGATTCAATTTGAGTGATAATTATGTTTATTACTTTAAATGACCAAAACAGAATAATCTAACTCATTTTTATTGAACTTTATCTCTCATGAGGGAATATCCATGATATCTTTTTTTATGGTAGTGTATAAAAATATATAATTATCTTATATCTACCTTAAACAGTTTTTTACATCTTTATTTTGGCTTTAAATCTTTTAATTATCTTTCTGGAGGGCATATTCCAGAATTTATCCACTTTTCAGTAGTATTCATACTTCTATAAAATTTGTGAGACTAAAATTATAAATATTTTGGACATATGAATTTTTAATTAATGAATTTGTTATACTGTTTAATATATACATTTTATTGATTTAATACTTCTAATTCCAGAACATTAGTAACTTTCAAATAACCCATATTCTAGAGCATAGACACTAAATAGTTTTTTAACCATTATCCAAGGTGATTTCCATATAATTTAGTAGGATTATACCTGATAATTCGTGGATGGATTCTTACAAACTCTAGAAATCCTTTATTCTCATTTTATCAAAGATCCTTGAATTTTTCAATGGTTAGATTCCTCAACCTCTATATATCTATTATAGAAATTTATCTCCTAAAACATTTGGACTTGTTATATATATAAATTAAGATCATCTCTATAATCATAATATTCAAACCAACTCTATTACTTTTAAAAAAAATACTCTTCTATCATCAAGATAAATCATCTATAATCCCAATAAAATTTAATGTTAGTATATAAAAATTTAATCTAACACACTCTATATGTTTAGAAATAACCTCCATAACTCTTTAAACTTAGCTTGTGTCTAGAATATTATCTTATAAAATATATATACAATAATCATTATCTTTTATAAAAAATATCTATTAAATAACTATTTATTTATTTATATTTACTTATTTCCTTCTTTAGAGTGAAACCTTATTCCATTACATAAATCCAATACTCACATGGATGTGATTTAGCCTTAAAATTCCCTAAAACATATTTACAACTATCATACATATTGAAAAAATATAATCAAAAAAATTCATTAGGCTCTTTATTTTTGAATACTCATTAATGTCATAGCCTTTCCATAAAAATAACTATAATGAAAAGGTAGTGGCTATAATATATCCAAACAAAAAAAACCATAATTGTACCATATGATTGGATGGAGGTAGGTGAACATTTTCTTATAACATCGTTACCCATATCATTTCATAATGTATAGACAATAAACATTACATTCTTGTATGATTTAGGGAATATATATTTTATACTCGCACTTTAACTAAATCCTTATAGACTTAGTGTTGTCTCACATTAAATTATATCATATACAGTAACATGTGAAGCCAAATCCAAAAATTCCTTTGGATATATTCCAAAACACTTTTGGATGACTTTGATAAACTACAACATATATCAAATCATATGTAACAACTTATTAATATCTATCCAAAAAACATTTGTATAATCTATACAAAAATTTAAATCATATATTAGAGTTAAAATATATCCCAATTAAATTAATAAAAAAGAGTAACCCCATGGGACTACATAGAGTTGAATACAAATATGGATTCATAGATCTATAAATGGTTGAAATGAGTATCCTCTTGCAAAGTATCAATGATAATAAAATTATAAAGGAATCTAACATGATCTTTATGAATCATATGTATCTATATACTCGTTTTCACTAGATATATGAAATGAAAGAACACTTTTTCATATGATCCTATTGTCTCTAACATTGGGTAAATATAGGGTACAAAAATATTTCAATCCTATATCGCTTAGTAATATTCTCTCGATTCATAGACTATAAACTGATCATGTAGATAGAAAATTTACATGTCATTTACCTTTGCGGATAAGAACATCAAATTCCCCTCACATGAATAGATAAACATATCATATGAAATATATAGGTATGACTATACAGTCTTTATATCTATTTAAATTGAGGGACTGTATTTTATACTCACCATAATAGTGGGAAAATCCCATGATTAAATATAAATGATGAACTCCTAGTATACCAATGAAATATTGTATGACACCCCATATGGTATACTTCATGGGTCATCAAGTGAACAAAACAATATGCCTCATGATTAAATGATATATCCCAATATAAGAATTATACTGACATGGACCTTAACATTTATTATATCCTACAATACTCTTTGCTGAACATCGATTATGTATAAATCATACTCATATATTCATATTTAGATTGTTAATAAACATCATTTTTATTTAATACATTATTGATAATAAATGATATATATTTTTCAATAATTTTCAATAAATTTTTATTTAATGAAATAGTGGGTTCAGAATTATCATTATAAAATTTTATTAAAAAAACTTGGTTTTGACCCTCTAAAGTACTCTCTAGTATTTTTAAAAGAGTAGTTTTCAAGTAATTATTATGACATTATATATTGTGAAAATATTCTACAATCCAGGAGACAAAATGTTATTTTTTCTCATAATTACCAGATCATTCATTATATGGGTGAAAGATGTTCAAAATATTTAATGTTGGATGGGAGTCATCAACAAGGAAACTACTTCACCATTTGGGTTATATTTTCTTCCTTTGGGGTTATACTAGGCTAAAAATTGAATAGTAGATAGATGATCTAATTATAATATATTAGAATTCTTAAATTATAGATGGTTTTTTGGTCCCAAGATTAATTTTGATGTCTTTTAACGCATGGGGAGATGGTTGAGATAAATAGTTCCCTATAAAATAAGAAAATTTTATTGAGAATAAGTTATGAAGAAGTTTGAAGTAAAGATGGTTTATTTTGTTGGTATTTAATGTAAATGAATAAATTGTTGGATATAAATATAAATTATATATATATTAGGATCACAGAACGTATTCTAGATGGTTCATATACAAGAGGGGTGATATTTTGTTTAAAAAAATTATTTTAAAAGTAATTAAACTAATCCAATTCATGTACATCTTTATGTAAACGATCATATTCGGACTTGGGAACTCAGTCAGATTACTAATTTATCATAATCAATATGATTTCGATATATCAGAGTATAGAAAATGTAATCACATACAATTATATTAAAATAGAGTTAAATAGATTGTAATCAATATAATAACAATTAAATCATAGTTTCACAGATTCATAGAAGATCCAATTAAATATACAGATTGCATATATCATATATGGAATTGTAATGATAAAATAATTACAAATAAGAAAAATTGAATAAAATACATATAATAAACGAGTAATAAAAAATAAAGAATATAATAATGACATATATCTATTAAAATCGAATATATCTCCTTTAACCATAAGTGTAAAGTAGCCACAAACCTTAGCTAAATGTGTTCCTTATTTTATTCTAACAAGAAAGTCATCCTTTCCTCAGCAACAGAATCCCTTGATATGAATATCATCATTAATCTATCTACCAATCCCTAAAATTACTCAATATAATTTATCATATCTCCCTTTCTATCCCCACAATCCACTGATTAATATGATTATTGGATTACCCATCCTTCTATCCTTGTAATCCCCCGATCAATATGATGATCAAATTATCCATCTTGTTATCCCCAGAATCCCTCAATCGTAAGAATAGATTAGATGTACTAATAAAATGAAATAAAAATTCTGAAATAGACAACCTCAAAAGAATTATTTTAAAAAAACTCTCTAAATAAGTACAAAAGACTAAATGAAAGTTGTTCATATTTTGGAGACTTCAAACAATTTGAGAGGAAAAAAGTAATCCACATCTTTAAACTCTTCCAATTGTTAGGTATTTATAGAAAACCTTCCCCTGGGTTATATTTCCTCCAATGGCCATATTTTATTCAAGTTTATTGCAAATACTTGGATAACTATCACTTCAATGGCTATATTATAAGATATTTTATTATGTCATATTGATTTACACTATCACATTGTAAAAGTTGTTCCATTATAATTGAAATCCCAATTTTGTATTAACATTTTAAACATAGTTAGATTGATGGACTTCTTTACAATTTGTGATTACAGCAATCATAGTGATTGTGAATCCAAAATTTAACGGTTTCAATATCAGTCTGATTATGAAGACTTTTTTAGAATGAAGACAAGCCTAAAGGTCTTACATTTGGTCTGATAATGGTGAATTCGATTTTTATTGGATTCATACCCATTATGATCATCATAATGAAGAATTTAAGTTTACATATATGAATAATTTATAACTAATTTCTACGTATGTTAAGTGTATATGTTTCCTAAAAACATTGTGAAGAAATTTGGAATAATAAACTTTGTAATAAAATATATAAGAAAGAGTTTCAAATTTCAAAAACAAAAGGAATGAAAAAATCATATGTGTAAATTCTATCTAAATAATCTATCCCTTTTTTAAATCATAAACTACAAATGATAAATGAAAAATAAAATTCAAAAACATATAGTCCAATTTCATTAATGAACTTTGTATTTTGAATTGTCCTTAAATTCTTAACTCCCCTGAGTTTATAAAACATCTGAATACAATGAGGAATATGACTATCTCCCCACTTAGGATAATAAATCCCCCTATTTATTTTATTCTTAACATTAGTAATAGATTATCCTTAAAAATTTCATCCACTTTTATATTGAATTCTCCCTTATAAAATGTTTTTTTGAATAATTTCTCCCCCTTTGTGATTAGAAAAATAATGGAGAAAATTATTATTTTCACGAAATGGTTTGAATAAAATAACATGAATCAATATAATTAAGTGACTCATAATCATAAAAAAGGATATTAAATTTCTCCATTAGGAATTGGAAAACATTCAACCATATCCTAATTGGATAAAGAAGTCATTCATTCATTAAATTGGAATTTTAAAAGATTATACAAATATATATTACAAGAAGTGTTTAAAATATAAAATATTTAATATTTATTATTCATGAAATATATCACAATAGTATGTATTTTATTGAACTCTTTATTTTATTCTTCAAAATTTTTAATGATCTCATCTTGAAGTTGAATATTTACTTCTTGAATTTAATGTATTTCATCCAAATATTTATTCTGATTTTTCAGATTAATGATTTCATCCATATAATGTTTTATTATTCACAAATGAAATTATATATATTTATTTTTCCAATATAACACCTTTACTTCTTGGGTCCAGTTATTAGTTGTATTCTTGAACTTCTTTAAAAATTTCAAACTAATTGACATAACATTGGAAAAATCATTGAACGCTTACACAAATTCATTCCTAATCTACGTCGAGTATTCAATAGTCTCTCCATGAGCCTGAACATAGACATTAACACTATCATATCATGTCACCACATTATTTCATTCCTTCTTATAAGCCTGTGTACTTTCTTTAATAACTTTTAGATCCTTTTTATTATAAATCACCCTGTGTGATGAAACATTGATAGATTCAAAATTTTAAATTTGATTCTAATGCTTTAAATTAACTTTGGCTTCAAGTCTTGGAAAGAAAAGGATTTTTTCTTCATGTATTTGTAAATCATGAATTATAAAACCATATCTTTCCACAAAAATTGTATTCATTGAATCTTATAATTCAATCATAGGGAGTTAAGAATAGCTGGTTCTGAATAAAGTCATTTTTCATTTCATCATATCTTTATTTGAAACATACTTTTCAACACTTTCACCGACTTCCATTCCATCATAAATATCAACGATGTTTCCATCATCATTATCAGGTTTATCACCTTATATCCTTTAATTGTGATCTTTTGAATCATTCTTAGATGAAGAATTAACTAATTTTCTGATGATTTTTAATTATACGAAAATTTGGATTTTAATTTTTGATCAACCTTGAATGAAAATTTCAATAATGATTCCTAGGATGTTATCATAGAATACTTATCAAATTTAACATCTTTATCTTTCACTTTTTTTTCATAATTATCATTTTTATCCTCATAAATTTTATCTTTATCATTATATCATATTTATTTAACTTCATCTTTATCATATTCCACTTCTTCATCAATGATATCTTCTTCATATTCACTTTATTTTTAAAATACAAATTCATTTTTTCCCAAACATCAATTAATGTAGAATATTCCTCCATTTTTTTAATATTCTCATTGAATATCCTCATGGAGTTTTTCATCTGTTATTTAATAGTCCATACTGGTTGGTGTCAATTTTGAATCTTTTTCATGAACATGAGGAGGTACCGATTCATAAAAAACTATTTCATTTCCCTTGTATATGATATAGGGAACATTGGAATGAACAAAATAAGTCTATTGAAAGGAAAACATGGGATATGAAATAGGTTGATTAGATTGAAGAGTTTGTAAAGAAACTTTTGTTGAGGCTACCTCAACTCCTTCCATCAAAGAATATACCAATCTTGAACCTTGTAGTTTCTTCTTCTATTTATTTTCTTTTTATTATTTCTCTTGAGTTTAGGACCCTTAAAATAAAATAGATAAATCTTTTATAGGGTCCACTCTGATTTAAATATTGCCTTATTTTCATTCTCCCTTCCTCCTCATCCATTCATCCCTTATGTCTTCGATAAAATTCTTTTATTTATTTTCTTTCTCAAGAGAGGATGTTTTATATTTTATTTTGATAATATGATCACTTTGATAAAATTTCATTCTCTTATTCTAAACACCTTGTTCATATTTCTCATCGGATTCTTCTTAAAATTAATTTTCAATAAACATCTTTGATTCAACATCAAAAAAAATTTCATCCTTTTATTGTATCATAATGAATGAATTGGATTTTACATTTCCTTATATTTGACTTATTTGAAATTTTAAAAAAATTCATTATTTGAAACATTAAATTGAATAACATGACTGGAAACATTATATTTTTAGATTTAATAGACATGGTCTTGATGTATTTTATAATGATCACGATGAATCCAATAATAATTATTTTTCTAATATTTTCAAGAAAATACAAAATGAAAACATCTGTAACCATTAGAGTATCACTATCACCTTTCCTTGGAATAAGGAACCCTTTCATCCAAATGGATGTCACTCAATTATTCAGAGTTACAAGATTCAATTTTCAATATATTTATTCATGATCAAATAAGGAATCTTATGGATTATTTATATAAAAAGAACATTTTTTATCTGAAAACATATTATAAGGACTGTAAGATTCTCCATATGATGTAATTTTTAGTATACTGGTAGCTTTTTTATATAAAATTTAATACCCTTACAAAGATCATAAAATAAAACATTTTTTCTTCATAGTCTATGAAAAACTTAATAAACTTATAGAAATTATGTACAAGATTAATTTAAATCAGATCAAAATCTTTATCATGATTTCCTATACACAATGACTCTCATCCTTGTAATTTTATAATCTTTTTCAAATTGGAATCAAATTTTCCTAAGAAATATCCTTAAACTAACCTTTCATGAAAAAAATCCACTTATTTTCATCCTTAGCAGAAGGCATTGTATTCTAAGATGACAATAGAGATTTTGATAAAAGGAAATATTTAGAAATAGAGACATTAAAGGGCATCAAAACATTGAGGAAAAAGACTACGATATTCTATGTGGGGCATTACCTCCCTTTATATAGGTTAATGAAGTGACAATTTAGCTTCCAAAATTGATACAATGATTGAGAAGATAAACCTTTTAATCTGAAAATTGAAAATCATCTAGAGAAATTTTTATGAAAATATTGAACCCTTGTGGTTTCTAAATTCTTTTATCACATTTAAAAGGAATAAAATTAAAAATTAAAAAAAAAATTAATAAAACTCAGTGAATCTTAACAACAACAATGTTAAAAAACTGTAATGAAATAACATGAAAAATAGTGGACAAGAATAATATATTTCATAGTTGGAAAGTGTCATCAGTATGTCCAAAATGTAATTCTTCAATTTTATAATGCAATTAAATTAAAAAAGGTTTATGAAACTAAATACAATAGTTTTAATATAAAAACTAATTATTTTTTTGAAATAAAACTTAAAATAGTTTTTTGGGAAAAAACTAAATACAATAATTTTGACGAAAAAAACTATTATGAAAAATTTTATTAATCTAAAAATTTAAGGAAATCTTGTGTTCAGAAAACTTATAATATTTTTTGAGCCTAATGATTAGTTTAAGAATACTAAATACAAAAATTATGTAAGGAAATATTAGTTTGTAAAACTCATTATAATAATTTTGTTAAGAAAACTATAATTATGAAAAACTAAATATTTTGAAAAACAAAAAACATATTTAAACCACCTATGAAGAGGAGTATGTTAATGTGAGGAGATGAGTATAAAAGAATTAGATATAAAATATAATTTTACATTAATCATTATTAACCTCTATTTAATGAATTCAAATCTATTGTAAGGTTAAAGTCTTGTAATAATATCAGTAAGTTGATCTTGAATTTCAATAAATTATAAATTGATATCTCTTTTAAGTGTGTGATCCCTATGAAAGTGATGTGTAATATATATTTGTTTTGGATTATAGTGATGTTTAGGGTTATTAAATAATGAAATGAAACTCGTATTATAATATAGTAGTTGATTTTTAGTAGAACTCATACCCAAGTCAGTGAGTGTGTGTTTTATCCACAACAATTGAGCACAACAACTTCAGCAGCCACATATTTGAATTTATTGGTGCAAAGTAATATTGTGTGTTTTTTCATACAAGACTAAAAAGTAATCAATCTCTTAATAAATTACATGTTATTATGGTAATTTTTCTATACACTCTAGAAGTAACAAAGTCAGCATCTGAAAAATGATTTAGTTTCGAAACATCTCTAGAATAATAGGAAATTCCTAAATACATAGTTCCATTAAGATTGTGAATTGTTTTATAGTTTTAAGGTGGGATTCCTATGGATCATCATGATATATTGCACATACGAAGATGAAAACATTAAGTTAGGCTGAAAACAGTTAATTAAAGTAAACTTACTAGCATACCTCTAAAATTATTAATACATTTACTTTTATCTCATCCAAACTTCTTAAGAAGATATTTTATATACTTATATTGTGATATATATGTTCCTTATAGGTTTTGAGAAATTTTAAAACTAAAAAATAATGTTAACTCACCCATCATACTCATCTCAAACTCATATTTCATAAGATTTGGAAAGGAGCTGTTAAAGATTGTTGATTCGATCTGAATATAATTTTATCGACATATATTTGAAAAATAATAATTTTTTTGATGACTTTATGAATATATTTGGATCATATGATCCCTTAAAATAATTTTTTTGTAATAAAAATCTTGTTAATATAACATACCATGCACTAGGGGCCTGTTTAATTCTATATAATAAATTGGTACGTTTATAACCGTATTCAAGATGTTTTGTATTTTCAAAACTAGGGGTTGTTCAATAAAAACATCCTTCTAAGAATATCCATTAAGGAAATCACACTTCACATCCATTTGAAGAAGTTTGACATTAAATATTGTTGCAAGGGATAGTGTGATATAAATAGATTCATGTCTAGCTACCAGTGCATAGGTTTATTCATAGTCTATGAATTATTGTTGGTTATAACCCTTAGAATCTATTATTACTTTATTTATAATAATAATACCATTTCCATCACATTTTTTTCAAAAAACCAATTTTACTCTAATTATAGAAGTTTTTTTAGTTCGTTCAACCAATGTCCGGACTTTGATCCTCTCAAATTTAATTATCTCATCACACATGGTGTTAATCCAATCTTCATCATCTAAATAATTATCACGATTATTATTTAAAAATTATGAAATTAAATAAATATGTTCTATTTCATTCCTTAAAGATCATCAATTAATAACATGTTGACCAACATCACCAATGATATTCTCACTAGGATGATTTCTGAGTAACAACTAATTCCTTAGGCTTTGAAAAGTTTGTTCATCAACATAAGGTAAAAAATATTCTTGAGTAATAACTTTAGAAAAAATTTCTTCTATTATTTCCTTATAAAATGAATTTTATAACAATGGTTGAAAATTAGTTTTAGAAAGTAACATCTGATTAGTAATTGAGTTAGTTTTGTTTGAAAAAAAAGGGTTGGTTTCATCAAATTTAACATGTACTATTTCCTCAACAATAAAAGAATTATCTTTAAACCGCTACATTCTTTAGAAGTAGTGAAATAACCTAAAAATATCCCTACATCTAATTTAGGTAAAAATTTATGTATATTATCTTTCATATTTAGTATGAATAATTTTCATCCGAATACTCTAAAGTAAGAATATTTTTTATTTCAACTAGTCCAGAACTCATAATTAGTTTTATAAAGAAAAGTTCAAATTAAAACAAAATTTATAGTATAGCAGGTAGTACTGACTACTTAATCCCTAAAATATTGAGAAATTAATTATTAACTCAATATTGTTCATTTTATTTCTTTAATAATACTATTTCTTATTTCAATAAAACCATTTTTAGGGTGTTTAGGAAATGAAAATTTATGTGTAATACGTTTCATTCCATAAAAAGTTTTAAAAAATAAATTTACAAATTGTCCATCATGATCACTATGAATAGTTATAAATGGAAGATTTTTCTCATTTTTTCCTTTTTTTGCAAGTGTTTTTAAATACAAAAGGCATAATGTCTCATTTCTATAAAATAGACCCATGTGTATATAGTGTAATCATCAACCAAGACATATAACTGGTATTTTCCTTTAATACTCCCAGTTTTTATAGGACTAAATAAATCTATTTACACTAACTGTAAATAATTATTTTTTGAGACATAACTAATATATTTAAAACTAGACTTATGTTGCTTATCGTATAGATAATGATCATTGACATTTGATAAATCAAACCTATGTTTTAAGAGATTCTTAATAGGTCTTTTCTTAGTAAAAGTATATATTTTTCTATGGTTTTTAGGGTCCTAACCTTCTATTCCATAACCAGGATTGATCTTCCATTGCACTAAGGAAAGGTAATTCTTCGATCCTATGGTATTTTATGTTAAGTGTGTAAATATTATCTTTCTGATTGGTATAGAGAATCTATTTATCCTTGGAATTATGTACTATAAATTTTTCATTTATATAATTCCCAAGGTACCTATTATCACTTAATTTAATTATGATTGTAAACATTTTCCTAATACCTTTAACCGTGAAAACATTATAAATTAATGATATAAAAAGAATAATAATATTATATATACAATAAATATTTTCATGAGCATTATCTATGAAGGTATCTTTTATACCATTAATCTTGATGAAATTTTTAGACAAAAATTTCTACAATTCATATACTGCGAGCATCCACCATCCATAAAAAATGTATTCATGTTATAGATAATTTATTTCTTTTCTTGAAAAAAAATTAGACTTTGGTAACCCAATCCTTCTTGGGTCCAACTTTGTTAGAAAACTATTTTTCAATAACACCCATGTGTTTTCAGAAATAAACATTGTGAAATACTAAGGATTTAACTTTATTATGTGAAAAATTGTTTTCCAATGTCCTCTTCCTTGATAGTTTGGTAAATAAAGGATCACTTTTAGGAATCAAAATTGTAACATAAAATATGATTTTTATGTGTAAGCCCCATTCCAAAAGTAATAACATGATGTCATAATTTTTTATAAATTTTTTCAATTTTTTCTTTTTCTAGTTCTAAATTTTGAAAGAAAAAATTAGGGATTAAATTTAAGACTTTAGTTTTAAAAATTAATCCTTATCCTCTTTAGTAGAATTTGGGGGTTAATGTTTATCAAAACTAGTATTTAAATAATATGTTTCAGAAATATATTTTTCTAAGTCTTTAGAAATAGTATATTTTTTGAAAATATGTTTATAAATATCTTGATAATGTTTTGATATTTCTTTTGTTAAAATAATTATCCTATAATTAGCATTATCATGTTTTTTTTAACTTTGGAATTTTAATTTTCAATAAGTTTATAAAAAACGTGACACTTCATCATACAAAGGAGTATTTTTATCTGTTGCTAAGGAATATTCTTCTTCTAAATATATTTAATCCTTCAAATTAGGATAATTGGTATTTAATGAAAAATTTGTATGGTTTTCTTTAGTGCATAACTTTCCCATAAGGCAAAGACTTTCTTTAGGTACTCTTGAAAGAAGACCAATGTTCCTATATCCAGAACAATTGTTATCAAAAGATTTATTTGAGGAATCTCTTTTGCTTGCAGTATAAGAATCAATAGAATTAATAAATTTCATTCCCCATGACTAATAAATTTTTTTTGGATTCCTATAATAACATCTTTCTATTATATCATTCCTTCTCATTTTTTGAAAATATATTCTAATATGTCAAAATTTCAGGCATTCATAACAAGTTTATTCAGAATATTTCTTATCATTATGTTCCTTATTAACATTATTATATCGGCACTTAAAATTTTTCTTACCAACTATCTTATTTATCCTTCGAGAAAGTGTATCTACTTCACTTTTAGAATGTTCTTATGAAACTGAGTTTGACTGTATAACAAACTTTTTCTTTTCAAATAATTTCACTACATTCTTAGTAGACTAAACAATAGGGGGTAAGGTTGATTTTGTAGCGATGGAAACACCACTATTTTTCTTTTTTTTTTTCCTTTTTCAGAATCACTTTCTAATATTATTTCATACAACATAATAATTCCAATAAGATCATCTAAATTAAGACTAGAAACTTTTATTATTTCAATAATTATAGTCCTCTTAGACTCCAATTCATTTGGTATGGTATTAATAATTTTATAAAAAAGTATTTCATCATCTAATCTTTTATTCCCAATAGTTTATATACCGTTTATGATATTCATGAACCATTGATACATTTTTGAAATGGATTCTCTGGGTAAATTTTCAAAAACATTAATATAATCTATTATCATAGCTCTTCTAGTTTCAAAATCCATATAATTACCAAACATGTGTAACCTTTAACATATATCAAATATTATTTTATACATCAGAATATGAAATTTAACTATAGTTGTTTTTAGTCATTGAGAAAAACAATATATTTATAACTCTGTAATTATGTTTATATTCTTTTTTTTCGTTACTATTAAAAGAAGTAACATCCTTATCATGGATATTATAGTTTCCAATCAACATAAAAAAAATTCTACTCCTTTTTTCATCACAAAGTTATTCGTTCTATCTCTCTAAAATTTATAATTAACACCATAAAAAATTGGTGTTCTATTAGGATTTGTATTTTCAATGAATCTGATATTATGTTTTTTTATCTTAAAAGAAAACTATATTTTCCACAAACATTCTAGTTTAATAATTTTGTATATACAAAAATATTATAATAAAATTTAATAGATATGGAAAAGTAAAGGATATAAAACACTAGCAATAATATAATCTATTGAATCCTTCCCTAAAACTAATTGCGGCGTATTAACATGAATTTTATTTATATTAGGATCAAATAATGTATTCTAGATGGATCATATAAAATATGGGGGGGTGAATTTTAGGTTTGAAAAACTTCAGTTTACAAGGAATTAAACTAAACCAATTCACAAAACTTTTTAATTAAAAGATCAAGTTCAAACTTTTTCCATCGGTCCAATTACGAATGTATCATAATTATGATGATTTTGATATATCATATTATAGATAACATACACACATATAATTATATTAAAATAATGCTAAAATATCATAAAAATCTAGTTACAATTAAATAAGAGTTCCTCATATTCACATATGATCCAATTAAATACATAGATTGTATTTATCATTTTTTGAATTATTATGATAAAAAAAATTAAAAAAAGTTCATCGGAATAAAATACTTATAAGGAACTAATAATATAATATAATTAATATAATAATTACCAATATCTATTAAAAATTAATAGTTATCTTTTAAACATAAGAGTAAGGTAGAAAAAAACCTTGGCTAAATGTGTTTATTTTTTTATACTTACAAGAAAATCTATCATTCCTCATCAAGTAAATCCATCGATATAAATATCAGCTTTATTCGGTTAGCTTATCCATGGTACCCCTCAATCTGATGGATTATATTTTAAATGTTATCCTCAAAATCCCTTGATCAATATGATAATCAGATTATCTATATTTCTATACCCACAATACCTCAATCAATACATTGATCTTATTATCCATCTGGATATCCCCACAAGCCCTAGATAAGAATGATAGATTAGATGAACTAAGAAAATGAAAAACAATTCATTAAGAGTCAACCAAAAAAGGTTTATTTAAGAAATAATCTCTCTAATGAAATACATAATACTAAGAACAAGTTGTTTTGTTTTTACAGACTTTGGAAAAAATCAGAGCAAAAAAGTAATCAGTAGCTTCAAACTCTTCAAATGACCAGGTATTTATAGTCAACCTTCCCAACGGCCATATTTCCTCCAATGGGAATATTTTCTCTGATATTTTTCATATACATGAACAATCATCACTTCCATTAATTTATTATAATATATTTTCTGACGTTTTATGGATTTACACCGTCACAATGTAAAAAAAATTCCATTATGATAGAAATTAGTTCGCTATATTCAGAGATTAAACGTGGTCAGTCTGATGAACTTACTTAAAATTTTTCATTATAATACTCTTAATAAATGTAAATCTAAATTTTATTAGTTCTAATATTAGTCTAATTATGAATAATTTTTAAGCATGAAGATATCATAGAATGTCTTATATCTGGTTTGATAATGGTGCATCCTATTTTTATTGGATCCATTCCCATTATGATATTCATAATGATGAATGGATATTAATATTCATTAATACATTATAACTAATTTATATGTATGAAAAAAGAACATTTTTTCAAAAAAAACACTATAAAACACTTTGGATATAAAAAGTTAACAATCATGTATTTAAGAAAGTGTTTGTGATTTTCAAAATAAAACGAATAAAAAACTCAAAAGTGTAACTTTTGACTCAACTTAAATCACATCAAAGCTTGCATGGTAAAATGCGAATTGAATATCTTTTAATTTTTGGAGGAGTTTTTAAAATTCCCGGTGGTGTTTGAGAATCAGTTGGAGGAAATAATGAATTTCAAGTAAAATCTAGATAAATGAATAAGTTCATATTTAACATAAGGGTATTCCATGTAATGGAATTTAGCATAAAAAAATGAATGTATACATAAAGGTACCTACATTTGATCTTGAATTAATGGGATTCAACACCATGTATGTGTATATATATAAAGGTATCCATATTGTATTCTTGATGTAAGTTAATTTTACACCACATATGTGTATTTTTGTAAGGCGATAAACATCACATAAGGGGATCCATTCCATATATGTTGATTAATGAAATTGTGGTGGATTATGAATATGGATCCACATAAGTTTGAATTTCTATGTAAGGGGATTTAAATTACATATGGGGATCCAAAAATTAATATCCACATAAAGATAATCATTTTCTTATGTGTTGGTTGAAAAATTAAAATAATTCCTGAAATAATTATTTTTAAAAAACATATAATCGCATCTGATTAAAATAATTTCATTCAGGTTTTAATCATTATAAAATGATATTTGAGATTCAAGGAAATGAAGTAATATTTATATACTATGAATAAAGAGACTTTATGAATGGATAAAAATAAGTTGCTACTATAAATACTAGATCACAATATAACCATGGTCATGACTCTATAGTGTCCTAAAGAAGAGTTCATAATAAATAAGAAAAAGTATGATGAATAAGAATTTGTGAAATAGTAAGAGGATGTTATTTTTTAAATATGAATTTAAAATTCAAATTTAAATATACATTTATGCTACCTGAGTGTTATAAAAAATATATCATGCATGAAAATGTATATGAGTGGAAGATGAGAATATTTTCTATAAATTATATCACGAATGGTTTTGAGAGATATAATAAGAGGAAGAAGAAATTTTACATTTTTTCATAAATATAAAGTATTAAACTTTCGATTATATAGGTTGAGGGAGAAGAAGAGAAGTAGTACTAAAATAACAATTTGGATATCTAATTCTATCAAAGACATTAATGTTTTTGAAAGAAAATAATTTATCATGGTAAAAGTATGGGAAACACTCAAACATAGTTGTGATATGTTTAACATGAATAAATGAATAATCTGATCTTCTTTATACCTATATGTTGATACTAGTGGGTTTTATGGACTTGGATAATTCTAGATCATGCCAAGGATAAACCTTATCACTTTGAGTGGTGAATCTTTTAAATCCATTTTATTTCTTTGTGTTTGGGTAGGGATGTATAGAAAATTAACAGAATTGACATCTAAAAAGAAGGATAAGGTTATTTCAGGAAAAAACACAAAAAAATAATTTATAATCACTAATTCACCCCCAGTTATTTCATATATCATGTGTCTATTTTCATGGTTCATGCTTTTTTTAGTGGTTAATAAGTATGTTTAGGTTCAATTAAAATATTTAGATGAATTTACCTTTAACACATGTAACCACTTGTAATCCTAGAATCATATTCACAATTAATTTTTTTTCTTATTCGAAGGGATTTTTTATGGATTGTTGGATTTATAGAGGAGGAGAAGTGGATCCATTACATTTCTATTCACCAATGGAGGTGGGAATCTCTCATTCTAGGATCCCCTCCGTAAATGTCTTCTTTTCATCCTCTGTGTTGCAATGTTTTTTTTCTTGAAAAACAATGTTCTTTTATCTTATATTACACTTATATTGTTTTATTTTTATTCACCACTTATTAATATCATTGGTACTTGAAAATAATAGTATAAATATAATTGGGTTATCCCTTTCAAACCATTACACTTTCAAAAAAAATAATACAATGACCCATCCACCCATTGATTTATTATTCCATATTAATTGGTCTAATTTTATCTATATTCAATTGATCAATAAATCAAATATTTATCACAATTTACAGGAGGTCGAGTAATTTGTGAATTTTTAGGAAACAATATTTTTTAATAAAACAATAAAACATAGAATCGATTAAGAGAGTTAAAATACAATCCAAAAACATAAATCATTATCATTTCTAATGTGGTAATGATTACCTAAATGTCTATAGATCATAAGATCACTTTGTAGTAATAATAAAATTAGGGTGTCATGGTTTCTCTTCCGAGAGTTATCCTAGGGTTTGAATGTTTTTATTCAATGAGGTCAGGTTTCTAACCTTAATATTCCAAAGCTAAAATATTAAGGGATCACAGTTAAATATAATAATAATTTTAATGAAATGAAAAAATATTAATTAATATAGTGTATGTGATTGGTTATATGTTATAAAAACTAAAAACCCCCTTTTCATACTAAATTATTCTTATAAAAAAAATCAAAACTATACCCTAACCTGTGTTAGTTTATTCAATTTATTTTTTATTTTCATAATATATTTAATAAGATTAATTAATCATTTCTTCCATAATAATTAACATGATAAAACCATTTGAGAATTGGATAAATCGTACATCAATTATAAACTCACTTTTAATGAATAACCAAATCTAGAATCCAACATCAATTTACAATCTATTTTGATAGAACATATTTAAAAATTTCACTATTTTCATAAAGAACATGACATTATTATGCATCATTCTTGTTTTCTATATCGTGTTTTCTCAATTAGTGTGACACATGTGCTACATTATTGTATTATATTTTATATTAAAAAGGGTAATTTTAAATTTTACAGAGTATTTATTGAGAATTTTAAAAATTATATAATTTTTCATCATTATATGAAGAATACTCATGGATTGGGGAAAACCAAATGATGACACTCATGATGACATGTATGTAGGTATTTGTACAGTTAAATTTTCTCTAGAATAGTTTAGTATATATGGGTGGAACATGTGTTAGTAACAAACAATTTGAAATCCATTAGAATCCCTATAAGAATCATTTGTTTATGGATTTTTTTAGCTCAAATTGTACACGGTTTGGAGAAATGTTGCGAGTTACCATGAACAAATGTTGTAGTTTTTACCAATGCATTTTTGAATAGTTGGAACTCGGTTTGGTAAAAAAACATTCATCGAAATAATTTATAGAGTTAAATTATAATATTGATTTGTTTTGAAGATTAATTAGATTATTTTTATCATTTAATAAAATTTATGTAATTATAATTAATTTCACATTGAATATTTATATAAAAACATTTCAATCTTATGAGTTTTTTAACTTCAAAAACCCATTTTCTCATTCTGTCAATGGGATTATTTTTAAATTGATTAGTAAAAATTCAATGTTATGAATTTATAAAAATTTATAAAATATTTTGAATTAGTGGTTACATGTTATGTAAATAGATTTTTTTGTGTATATGAATTGTAAATTTAGTAATATTCTTCCAAGATTATGGTTAAATCATGTAATTAAGGGAAAAAATAATATTATAAGTATTATAAAATTACCCTAAAACATTTTATGATTTTATTTTATGAGTTATTTTCAACCAAAATCATCTTTTTTCTGATTTTATGGCTTCTTAGAGAAACATGGAAGTCTTTATGGATTTTATAATATTTTATTCTAAGTAAAATCCAATATGTAAAAATCTTGTTTTTAATAAGTATTAATTTCTTTATATTTTGTTATTAAGAATATATAATAGACTATAAATAGTATTTAGGAAGGTAAAATATTTATATACATTTTGGTTATATTTTGATAATTTTTAGTTATAAAATTATTACCTTAAACAGTGATAGAATGATGATGCAATAATTGTTTAATTAATGGAAAAATCAAATAAATGTTATTAAAAATGATAAACTAAATATAATTTGATATAATTGATATCATCCATGACATCTATTGATTAAATTGACATATTAATGATGATTTAATAGAGTTTTTTGTAGATATCATGTATTTATAATATTTTTAAAATGTTACGAAATGAATTGTGTCAAAATTGACACTAATGAAATTTTGAAAAATATAATATTTTAGTAAATGATATAAATTTTATAAAAACATACCATTCATAAAAATTATTTTAATAGAGTTAAATATATCATATAAGGTTGATTTGTGGATCATTAGTCATTTTAAAGTATCTATATTAATGATTAAATTGAAAACATCCATGTTGTCATGGTAAGAGTTAAAGAATTTATCTAAGGGTTAATTCCAAAAGATAAGGGGAACAGTGTGGTATAAACATGTCTAAAAAAAGTTGAATGATATTATTTAGACCCATAATCATCTTATATTTTAAATAACTCCATTTAATCCAATTTTAAAAGAAATTTAATGTCAAGACCCTTCCATTGGGGTCGGTGTCGTGACATCCCCAAGCCTATCTCTTGAAGGTTGGGGGTTGGCGACTAGCGTTGAAGGCGTCAACCTATTAGTGAGAGGAATTTTTCTGAGTACCTATACAAATGAACACACAACCACGTCCCAAATATGGAAATATAAACATGAATTCCACTATACTACCACTAATTAAAAGAAAAAATTGTAGGTCAATGGGCTAGAACACAAACCCAAACAATGATGAACTCAAAACAAGAACGAAAAATAAAACTCTGAAATTCATCTTCTGAAAACCCCACCTTATCGGTAAATGTAGAGTAGCGACTAGAATCTATATAAATACACTCTTCCTACCTGGTCTCACTAGGCACCACCAGGTCATAGGCCAACAAGTTCTCTGTCAAGGCGACAATATTCTGCACCAAACACAACACATGCAGGAGAAGATCATGCAGGGGTAAGTAACAATATAATTAATAGAGACCCCAAAACAATTAGGAAAATCCAAAAAATATCCACAAAAAAAATAAATAAATTGGATATCTCACACCAAGTATAATATAGAGTAAGGAAAGTAGGACCATTAGAAATATCATCAAACGCCTTCGGCTGCTGGAGAACTCCTCCTCATTAAGTTCAGTGGGCCTATCGGGTCACATAGAAGCCACTTCAAACTAACCTTGTACTCTTGTGGTACGCATCCCTGATGAGTACCGTGGGTATGTATGGTCACACAGATGCCTCTCCATAGTGTGGGATGTCGGGTCACATAGAATCCTCTTGCCACCTTGGCCATACTGAGGTACACATTTGATCGAGTACCCTGGGTATGCCAGGTCACACAGATCTACTCCCCACCTTGGGCCATCCAGGTCACACATACCCACTTCCAATTGGGTCATCGAAGCAGATCCCCATACGGTCACTTGTTATTAGTATTTAGGTCCCAGTCAACTGTAGGGTTTCCGCACGTAGTGCGCTTGATTCCAAGAGAACCACTTCTCAAGACATTCATTGAATTTTAAATTCCATGAAATCCTCCATAGATTTTGTGAAAAGGTCCACCTCATCGTGATGGTTAAAATGCTGCAAATGGATCATCCAACAGATGCCCGGTTTGAAAAAATTTAGGTTTTTTCAAAAAGGTGCTGGTTGGGTTCATGTATGATCCGACCCAATGGGACCAACCAGGGTCTGCCGAACAAACTAGGATCCATCCCATCCTAGGTCTGGCCCATTGGTACGTGGTTCGAAATCAGCTCCATGCGGTGGGTCTGGCCCGCTGGGGTGGCCCACGCCCTTCCCGGTCTGCCACAGGCAGACCCGTTTTTCTTGGCCAAGACACGGATGTAAGCCTCGTCTACTCCCTCTTCCTTGCAATTCATCTGTGAGGCTTGCTCCTCCACCACTATCGATTTACTGTGGCCTTTCCTTATGCGATGTGGCACGGTGCCACATCCGTGGTGCATCGGCATGGCCAGGTGGCTGCGTCCACCCGCTGCCAGCACGGAGTCCAGCGTCTCCTACCGCACCATCGCAGCCCAAGCAGGCCACAACGCTGCTTGGGGCATGCCATCGTGGCATTTCTTCACTTAACCATGGCTGCCGAAGAGTTCTTATGCATACCACTGAGTCTTATTCGGTTGTTCGTTCTTTATGTCTCTTGCACCTACGATATCCAGGGGATTTCCTCTTCCCTACAATGGTCTCGAATCCTTTTCAATGACTCCTTGGAGATGTGGCCATAAAGAATGAAAAAAATACATAAGGAGGAGGGGGTCAGGCCTTTTTCGTGTCAGTCGGTTCCCACCATGTTAGATTTTTATAAATATGGGATACATAATTTATTTTCTATCACGATTAATCAAATAATACTGATGAAAAACCCAAAGAAAACTCCCCCCCCGCATGAACAAAAAACCCACAGATCAACCTGTTTGTGGTTTGATCTGTGCTCATCATTTTGAATAAAAAATGGGGAAACATAAAACAAAACCAATCCCTACATTAAAGGTGTTTGTCGGTGAAGAAATCCTCCCATGAAGATTCATGTTCCGTTCAAAGCAGTCATCATTCGTCACCCTGCTGTCCCATTATTCGAGGTGCGTGGATGTAACTAGTGATTTGTCAGTGTTCGTAATTCATCTTTAGAGAGGATTTTCTCTATGGGTTCATCATAGGAATTCTACATTTTAATCCCCAATGTGTTATCTCATTAATAGATAAACGCGTTTTAGCGTTTCTGTTACGTTGTGTATCCACTTCGTTATGATATTTCATTAATGAAACAACGTGTTTGTTTTATTTTAGTAAAAAAGTATCATTAAAGGGGCTCGTCGCTGACTTTTCATTACATATAAGTGTGGGAGTTCCACCGCTCAACGATGAGAAAAGATCATAAAATAAAATTTTAAATTATTTTATTAATTTCTGAAAATCTCTAAAACTATCTTTTTTAGTCAACCCTCATTGGTTGAAGTCAAATCCATTTTACAAAAATCCCGCCATTCTGAGTTCAATAGTGTCGTCAAGATTTTTGATCCGAAAACATTTTTAGAAGATATAAAAACCCACTCTCATGTTTACTTAATTGAACATAAAAGGTTCAAAATTCTAGTCTGGGCTCGCCAGGCCTCTGAATCAAGCACCATCAGAGCATTTGATCTCTGAATAATTTCTCATAATTTTAAATGAAATTAAATTAAAATTCTGGGACATTACATTACTCCCCCTATTGGGCTTCACGTCCTCGTAAGACAAAACAAGGATAAACAAACAAATGGGGGTATGGAACCCAAATCTGAGCCTCCCGCTTCCATGTGCTCTCTTAGAGATTCCTATACTGCCACCAAATGTACACCACTAGAATAAACCATCCATGAAGGACTCACTCTTTTTGATCATCTATCTCCACTAGGAACTCAAAAAATGTTTCCCCATCATCAATGTCCATCTCTCCCATGTTAATGATGTTTGATGAATCATCCATGTACCTCCTAAGTTGCGAAACAAGAAAAACATCATGCACCCAGTGCATATATGGGGGGAGATCTAGGTGGCACGCCACCTCACTAACTCTGCTAAGAATATAGAAAGGTATGGTAGACCTAGGAGATAACTTTCCAGCCCATAAAAATCTCTGCAAACCCCATCAGGGTGTATCCCGGAGTATCAAATGGTCTCCCTCATCAAAATCCAAGGGTCTTCATCTCTTATAAACATATGATATCTTCCTTCTCTATGCAGTTCTCATCCGATCATGGATGATTTTCACCTTCTTAGTGGAATCCCACAACAACTCTTGACACATTAGTGCTGAGTCCCCTGAGTCTATCTAGCACAGCGGTGATCTCCATGGATTCCCTTCAATGCCTCAAATGGTGAAATGCCAATGGTGGATCAATTGTTTTTGTTGTATGAAAACTCCACCAGTGGTAGGTGGTCCTCCCAACTGCAACCAAAATCAAGGTTGAAAGCACGAATCATGTACTCCAAGGTTTGTATGGTCTACTCTATCTGACCATCTATCTAAGGGTGAACGACTGTGCTCAAGAGTAGCAAATTCCCAGACACCTTCTGCAATCCCTTCCACAATTAGGATGTAAGGAAAATTTCATGGTTTGAGACAATCGTCAAAGTCACCTCATGAAGCTGCACTATATATTTGATGTAGATGTGCCCCATTACCTCTATTTATCCATACTCCTAGATGGGTAGGAAATGAGATTATTTGGTGAGTCAATCTACGATCACCCAGAAAGAATCATGGCCCATATACGTGCGTGGTAACCCCTTCAAAATGTCCATAGAGATACCATCCAATTTCCAATATGGTACCTCAAGTAGATTGGACATTCCTACTAGAATCTGATGTTCATCCTTCACTTACTAACAAGTGAGGCATCATTAAACAATCTCTGCCACTAGATTCTTCATCCTTGGCCGCTAGTACTAATGTTAGTGGTCCTGGTACATCTTTGCTACACCATGATGTCAGGCCAAAGGAGATGTAGTGAAATTCTTCAACACCTCCTCCCTCAATTTGAACGGTACCACTATGATTCATTTGAAAATGATGACATGCTCCCCACCTATTAAAAATTCATCTGGATCTTGTCCTATGGATAACTGAGCACATCAGGCCTCGCAGTAAACGTCCACATGTTCTACCTCCTTTATCTGTTGTAAGACTAGAGGAGTCACAGTCATCGACTGAATTTATGCTTCTCCATCATCATCCATAAAGGATATATGCATCATGTCTTGATTCTCTATCACCTCACATAGTAGCTATAAACCAAACCTCCTGCTGAGTGAATATTCCACCACCTTCCCCTTCTTAGGAGTATACACTATCTCAAATTCATAGTCTCAGATGAACTCCAACCATCATTGTTGTCTCATTTTTAGGTCATTCTATGAGAAGATATACCAGAGACTCATATGTTCGGAGTAGATGGTAAACCATTCACCCGTAAAGTTGTGTCACTGCATCATTAAGGTAATGACCACTACTGCTAACTCCAGGTAATGGGTCATGTAGTTCTGCTCATGTTTCCTTAACTACCATGAGGCATAGCCTATCACTACTCATTCCTGCATCAGGACACAACCCAGTCTGGTCCCTGATGCGCCACAGAATACTACATAACCAATGCCCTCTTCATGTAGTCTCAAGATAGGGGAACTCACTCGTATCTACCTCAGCTCCTGGAATATCTACTAGAACTTATCCATCCCCCAAGGGCTTTCCCTTTCATATCTAGGATGATAAAGGTGCTGATACTATGTAAAAGTTAAGAACAAACATCTGGTAGTATCCGACCAACCCCAAGAAACTCTACACCTCAATCATGCTCATTGATGGCTCCTAAGAAAGAACCGCCTCTATGTTCACCAGATCCACTACAACTCCAGCCACCAAGATGACATTTCCATGAAAGTGGACCTACAGAATCCAGTACTGGAACATAGAGAGCTTTCTATAAATCCAGTGCACTTGTATTGTATCTAAGACTATCCATAGGTGTGTAATATGCTCCTCCTCCAATTCTGAGTACTCAAAGATATCAGCAAGGAAGACTACCACTAATATATCGAGGTAAGGCTAGAAGATCCTATTCATGAGTCCCATGAACACTATTGGGGAATTGGTCACACCAAAAGTAATCACCAAAAACTCATAATGGATATATCGACACCTGGAGTCTATCTTCGGTGCATCCTCATCCAGTATCCGAAGCTAATTATAGCCTGATTTGAGGTCTATCTTCAAGAACCACCTCGCTCCATTCAGTTGATCAAAGAGGTAATCAATTCTTGGCAGTGGATAATTTTTCTTCATGGTCACCTGGTTCAGGAACTAACAGTCCATGTATATCCTCAATCACCCTTCTGCTTTCTTTCCAAAAAACACTGGGGATACCCATGGTGAAACTATTGGCCTCACGATGCCTTTCGCCTATATGTACTCCAACTATACATGCAATTCACGAAGCTCTATGGGGACCATTTGATATGTTGGTGGGGATATCAGTTTCATATTAGGTTATAGGTTGATTCCTAATTATACCTCTCAGCAAAGAGATAGTCCTCGAACATCCTCTGGAAAAAAATCCTCTAAATTATCCACCAACATAGGAAAACAAAGTCTCCTCTCATCCACCGCAACGAGGGTGAGGCATGCCAACTGGTGAGTGATCGGTTGCACCCTCAATTGAGAATGTTCATCCTATACTGAAAATGTTCCCTTATCATTAGTTAAAGAAAACATGGTCCCACCCCCATGGGAACATCGCTGTTTGTGCCTAATATAGTTGATCTAATCATGGACTGTAGATAATCACTCCATACCCAAGATAATGTCGTAAGGCCTCGACCATGCTACTATGAGATCCCATTCGAATATTTAACCTCCTAGAGTAATCTCAAACTATCAGCACTAGTGTGTAATCGTCTAATCCCCCCATATAAGTTTCTAATCGTAAGGATCAAGCCAAAGGATCCACCAGAATCTCTGAGCCTCGAGTGAGGTCTCTGGAAAGGAAACAGTTAATAGAACCCATATCTATAAGAACATCATCTAAGGTGGAAAAGACTTATATCGTACTTCTAATCACCTCTAGAGAACCGTGGTTGTAGGCCTCCGTTTCCTAAATTTGAACTCACCACTATCTGATGGCTCACTAAGCCCATGGTGGACCACCTTGGGGTGGTGGTAGTAGCACATCAAATCATCTTCCACCACAACCACTTGGCTTGGTCCCCTTCGACGTTCTCTACCCCGTGAACCTCATTGATCGTACCATTACCTCTGCCTTAGCAGTCAATCAACCGTCTTCTGATCATTTGTGCAGCAAGTTGGGAAGTCACAAGCCATTTTTCCTTTCCCACCACACGCGAAGAACTATATAGTTACCTATTAACTCCCTCTGTTATGGGAGACTTGTACTACTGAACTCAAGTCCTAGGTTCGTCCTCCTGAAATATCTGACCCACTTGAGTCCCCACACTTGCAGCATACTTCTCACTACTGAAAACTCTTCCACCCGATGTGTGGTGGTGGCTCTATCTATCGGTTCCTGCTCTGATATGAAGTTCTCCACAATAAGGGATTGATCCATGACTCCAACAAGAGTGGGGAGACTGAGACACACCATGGACTACCTGATCTCCCATCAGAGTCCCTACACAATGTTATGGGTCCTGAAGAAAGGGACATGCACCATGTTAATAGAGTAGAGGGAGAGGTCTTTAAACCTCCCAGAGTACTCATCCACTAATTTTTTTCCCTGCTATAGGTGAAGCGGCTCCTGTATGCACACATAGAGCAATGTCGTGGGGAAAAATCTTCTAGGAAAATCCACTCGAAGTCCTAAAATGATAGGGTCACCTCATCAAGATTCAGATTCATCTAGCTCCACTATCTCCCCATCAAACCCTAAAGAAGGATCACAACTAAGATCTACATCTCGTCAAGTTGTGTCCTCACTAAAAGGAAGTCCTATGTCATTGCCTATATCCAGTTCTCAACTGCCTAAGGCTATGTCTCTCTCCAAAATCTAGGAGGCCACTATCTCTGGAATATATGCAAGGCGCTAAGCCTACTTGTATCCTCTACCAGTAATGATGGTAGTAACTGCCGATCAATGTGTTTTGGTAACGCTGGTTCACCACCAGGTGGGGCCATCTCGAGCACTGGTCCCTGAACCAATACCTCATCACTAGGTGGCCTATCCTCTCAGTCATGCATCGGAATCCTAGCCGGATGTCTGGGTCGAGGTATCTTAATAAAAATAAAGATGTACCGTTGTTAATAGATTATACCTGGTGAGATGGATCAGATTTTATAAGAAGAAAAGAAAACACTCAATTCCTATATGATGCATGAAATCATTGTTTTTAATGTATAGAGCCGACAGGTAGAATTCATGGACTTGGTGTATGGATACGTCAGTCGCCGCACCAACATTGGACTTCTTTAATCTAAATGTAAAACACAAAACATTTAACATTGTTTCAAAAACTCAAAACAACAAACTCCCAGTCTTTGAGGTAGAACCAACCACCTCAGATACCACTTTGTCACGATCCGTCCCTCGGGGCCCATGTCATGACATCCCCCAAGCCTGAATCCTGAAGGATAGAGGTTGGAGACTAGCACCGAAGACGTCAACTTATAATTGGGAGGCACTTTCTTGAGTACCTCTATGCATGCACACATAACCACATCCAAATTCTAGAAAGATAAACATGCATGCCACTAAACCACTGCTGAGTAAAAGTACAAAAATTAGGTAAAATGGGCCAGAATACAAACCCAAACATAGATGAACTAAAAAAAGTAATTTAAAGATAACATTGAAAGACATATGTCGAAAACCCCACCTAATGGATATGTGTAGAATAGCCACTGGAAGATATAGAAGTACTCTCTTCCATCATGGTCTCACTGGGCACCACCAGGTCCTGGGACACCAAGTCCACCTTATAGGGGGTGGTTTTCTGCACCAGACACAACACATGCAGGAAAAGCCTGTGTAGGAGTGTGTACCAATATATTTAGTAGAGAAACCAAAGAAAGAAAGAAAGGCCACAAGGAAATCCACAAAGAAAACCACGAAGTAGGAAATCTCACACCAGGTGTAATCTAGAGTAAGGAATGTAAGACCATCAGTCATATCATCTAAATCCATGGGTTGCCAGAGAAATTATCATCATTGAGTACAATGGCCCTTCCAAGACACATATACGATTCTTCCCACTATCCTTGGACTACTGTGGTACTCATCTTGGATTACTACCATGAGTATGTTCAGTCACACATAATTTTCTCCCCACTGTGGGCATACCGGGTCACACATTAGCTACTTCCCACCCTGTCCATACTGAGGTACTCCTCCTGTCGAGTACCATAGGTCTTCTAGGTCACACAAAGCTACTCCCCAATGTGGGCCTGTCGGGTTACCCAGAGCCGCTTCCCACTAGGCCATCATAGATGATCAACACATGGTAGCTTTTTTGTAGTCTTTAGGTCATATCCAACTATAGGGTTTCCACACATAGTGAACTTGATTCTGGGAGAACCACTCCTCATTCCATTCAACAAATTTCAACATCCATCAAAAGCCTTCATAAGGTATTCCAAAAGATCTACCTCATATCAGGGGTTCCAACGCCGTGAATGGATCATTAGATGGATGGCCAGTTTGAAACATATTGGAATGTTATAGAAAGGGATAGGTTGGGTTCGGGTGTGTTCTGACCCGGTTGGACCGACCCAACCTAACTCGAGTCCGCTGACCCAACTAGGATCCGTCTTAGCCTGAGTACTAACCATTGGGGCATGGGTCTGGCCTGTTGGGTTGTGTGTTTGTCCTGGTAAGGTTGGTTTAGCCCATTGGGCTGCTGGTTAGGCCTAATGAGGCGAGTTCGGCCCATGCCCTGCCGATACCGCCATTGGAGAACTATTTCTACTTAGATGGGATGCGGCTGGAATCCGCGTCTTCTCCCCCAAAACCTCAGGTTGTCCGCGAGGCCAACTCCTCAACTATTGTCGATTGATCATGGCCTTGTGACATGTGATTCGGCGCAATTTCCTATCCACGGTCCATCGATGAGGCCGGGTGGCCACCTCCACCTGCCACTAGCACAGAGGTCGGCTGCTCTTGCAATACTTCCATGGACCGATCTAGTAATTGAACTCCTTCTGACACACTTTTATAGCGTGCCACCCCCTGCCCGTGGCCTCTAAAGTCAGTAGGTTCTTCCAAAAACCACCGAGTCTGCACTGGTGTTCCGTTCTTTTCGCTGCTTGTGCCTATGACCTTTGGGGGATTCCATCTTCCCTACGATGGCCTCAAATCCTCCTTGACTCCACTTCAGAGATGTGGTCAAGAAGAACTTAAAAAATACACACGGGATAGGGGATCTGGCCTTTCTCGTTTCAGGCTGATCCCTCCGCGTTTGAGTTTTATAAACATTGTATATGGAATTTAAATTCTATTGTGATTAATCTAATAATCCTAGCGCAAAACACCAAGAAACGTTCCCTCCCACATGAACAAATGAACCACGAACCAACATTACCGTGGGTTGATCTGCACTCATCATTTAGAATAAAGAATACAGAAAAATAGAAGAAAAAAACACCTACCTAAAAGGTGTTCATCGCTGAAGCAACCAACCCATGAGGATTCATGTTCTGTTTGAAGTCGTTGGCATTCGTCACCCTCTGTCCCCGTTCATTGATGTTTTTTGACATCACTATTGATTTGATATCATTATTCATTCATAATTTTCATTTTAAAGTACTTTCACTATAGTTTTGTTAGATGAATTTCCCATTTGATTCTGCAACATTTTATCTCATTAATAGAGAAACGTGTCGTAGAGTTTCTGTTACGCTGTATAGCCACGCCATTATACTGTTTCATTAATTAAAAGGAGGGTGTGTTTCTCTTCCGTTAAGGAGTCCTTAAAGGATCTCATTGCTACCTCAATGCTACCTCAATGTGCATGTGTGCCGCTGCTCAGCTATGATAAAATAAAATAAAATAAATTTTTGTGTTATTTTATTATTTTTTCAAATACTGAAAATAATATTTTTTGGTCGACCCTTGTCGGTCGATGTTATTTCTATTTTAGGATAATCCCATCGTCATGAGTTCTATGGTGCCTCATATATTTTATCCGAGCATTGGTATAGAAGTAAGAAAAAACCTGCTTGCACATTTACATAAATGAAATTAAATTTTTTCAAAATGATATTCTGAGCTCACCAGGTCTCAGATTGAAGTGTTATTAGAGCATCGAGTCTCAGAATAATTCCATATATTTTTTTTAAAAAAACATACTTGGAAATTTTTGGACATTAAATTACCCCCTGGTATTTACATCCACATAATCCAAAACAATGCTAAACAAACAAACGGGGGATACTAAGCACGAATCTAATCCTTACTCTCCCACGTTCTCTCCTTGAGATTCATGTTCTACCATTGAATGTGAACCAAAGGAATCAACCATCCATGATGGAACCACTCCTATCGATTCTCTATCTCCACTTGGAAATTCACAAATGTTGACCCATTTTCAATATCTATCTCTCCTCAATCGATGACATGCGATGGATCATGCACATACCTCCTCAATTATGACACAAGAAAAACATCATGCACCCAGTGCATTTATGGTGGGAGAGATGGGTGGTATTTCACATCTATAACTCTGATAAGAATATATAATGGTTCGATGAAACTCAAAGATAAATTTCCACCCCAAAAAAATCTCCACAGACCCTATTGGGGTGAGACCTAAAAGAGAACATGGTCTCCCTACTAGAACTCCAAGGGTCTCTGTCTCCTGTCAGTATGTGATTTTTCCTTCACTATGTATTACTCATCCACTTTTGGATCATCTACACCTTCTCAGTGGTATCCCATACCTACTCTGGACCCATTAGTGTTGGCTCCCCAAGTTATGTTCATCATAGAGGTGATCTGCATGGTCGGAAATACAAGGCCTCAATTAGTGCCATTCCAATAGTGTAGTGATAGCCGTTGCTGTATGAAAACCCCAATAGTGGTAGGTGGTCCTCCCAACTGCTAAAAAAGTCAAGGATGAAGACATGAAACATGTCCTCTACGGTTTGTATGTTCTACCCCATCTGACCATCTGTTTGAGGGTGAAAGTTTCTGCTCATTCACATCTAAGTCACGAATGCCTCCAACAATAACTTCCACAACCTAGGTGTATAGACAACATCATGGCCTGATGCAATAAAAGAAGGAATCCCTTTATGCCACATTATCTCTAAGATTTAGTGGTTCCCCATTCCCTCTACTAATCCCTACTCCTAGATGGGTAGTATGTGAGCTAACCTGGTGAGTCAGTCAACCATCACCCAGATAGAATCATGAACCAAGGATGTGCGTGGTAACCCTGTCATGATGTCCATTGAGATACCATCCCATTTCTAATCTAGATTCTTAATTGTATGGGCTTAGACCGTGGGAACCTGATGTTCAGCCTTCACTTTCTGATATGTGATGCATCGTGAAATGAACTCTACCACTTAATTTTCTTCCCTAGACACCAGTACTGATGTCGGAGGTCCTGGTACATCTTCGCTACACCAAGATGTACCTCCAAAGGGGATTTATGGAAATCCCTCAACACCTCCTCCCAAAATATCACTGGTACGACTGTGTGTCCTCTTAAAAGGATGATGCACTCCCCATATATTGAAAATTCATTAGGAACACATCCTAAGGATAATTGAGCATGTTAGGCATCATAGTCAACATCTACAAACTGTGCCTCTGTTACACACTGTAAGAGTAAAGAAATAATAGTCATCAACTAAAGTTAATATGCTCTAACATCATCCATGAAGGATATCTGCATCATGGATAGCTTCTCTATCGCCTCACTCTATAGCTTTAAACCAAACCTCATGCAGAGTGTGTCTGTCACCACATTCCCCTTCCCAAGAGTATAGACTATATCAATGTCATAGTCCTGGAGGAACACCAACCATAACCACTATCTCAAGTTCAAGTCCCTATATAAGAAGTTATACCTGGGAATATTTTGGTCAGAGTAGATAGTAAATCATTCACCCATCAAGTAGTGCAGTCACATATTCAAGGGAAACATCACTGCTTGTAACACCAATTCATGGGTTGCGTAGTTATGCTCATGCTACCTCAACTTCATTGAGCTACAGGAGATCACATATCTCTATTAAATTTGGAAATGTCCCATTTCATCCCTGATGCGTTGCAGAAGACTACATGCCCAACTTCCTCTTATGTTAGTCTAATGATAGGGGCACTTTTCAGTCTCTTCTTCAGCTCCTAGAAACTCTGTTGGCACTTCTCCATCCACATAAAGGGTTTTCCTATTTGTTTCATGGCTGATAAAGGTTCTTCTACTATAGAAAAGTCGGGGATGAGCCTCCAACAATATCCATCCAACCCCATGAAACTCAGCAACTCAGTCACGCTTCTGGGTTGATAGCAACCAAGAAATACCTCTATCATCTTTGGATCCACTGAAACTCTAGTCTTTGAGATTTCATGCCCTAGAAAGTAGACCTACCAAATATGTAACTAGAAAATAGAGAGAAAACCGTAAAGCTGGTGCTCTCGGAGTGTATCTAAGACTATCTGCGGGTGTATAGAATGCTCACACTCTAACACTGAGTAAACCAAGATGTCATCAATGAAGACCACCATGAAATGATCAAAGTAAAACTGGAATATCCAATTCATGATTACCATGAACACTGTTGGGGAATTTTTCATGCCGAAAGGCATCCCCAAAAACTCATAGTGTCCATACCAACAACTGAAGGATGTATTTGGTATGTCCTCATCCAGTACCCGAATCTTATGATAGCCTGATATGAGGTCTATCTTAGATAACCACCTCCCCCCTTCAGCTGATCGAATAGGTCATCAATTATCTGTAGTGAATACTTGTTCTTCACAATTACATAGTTCATTTTCCGGAAGTCCAGGCATACCCTCAAGATCTTGTCTTCCTTCTTTAAAACAACACTAAGGGTTCCCATGGTGGAATGTTGGGCCTCACGGATCCCTTACCCTAAAAGTACTCCAACTATACCCTCAACTCACGAAGCTCTATGGGGGCCATCCGATATGCCGGTGTGAATATCAGTGTCATCCTGGGGAATAGGTTGATGTATAATTCTACCTCACTATGAGGAGGTAGTACCAGAACATCCTGAGGAAAGACATCCTCCTGCTCGTTCACCACTATAGGAAATCTTAGACTCTTATCACCCACAACACAGAGGGTGACGCTAGGAAATTGGAGGGTGAGAGGTTTCACCCTCCAACAAGAAAGTATTTCATGTGCTGCAAAATTTATCTTCTCACCGGAGTAGGAAAACATTGTCCCATCATCATGAACACACCACACTTTAAACCTAATACAGTTGATAAGATCATGGACTATAAGTAATCTTCTAATCCCTTCTCGTCGGAGTCTTTAATCGTAAGGATAGAGCCAATGGATCCACCAGAATATTTGATCATTGAACGAGGTCTGTGTCAAGGAAAGAGTGACTCGAACCTATGTTTGTAAGAAATAATGCTAAGGTATAGAATGCACAAAATCTACTAATAATCATCTCTTTAGTGACATGGTCGTGGGCCTCCATCCCCTAAAACTACCCTCACCCCTATCTGCCAGCTCCCTAAGCACATAGTGGACCACCTGCGGGTGGTGGTGGTAGAACCCTGAACCATTTTCCATCGCATTCTACTTGGTCTGGTACCCTGCCACGTCAAGTTCTTGGAGGAATCTTGAAACATATAATGATGTACCATGGTCTATATATTATACATGGGGACCTGAATCTAATTTAAGAAGAACATAAGAAAATACTCAATTCCTATATGATTCATGAAACCTATGTTTTTTATATATAGATACTAAAAGCATAATTCAAGGTCCTTGTGTATGGATATGTTAGCCACCACACCAACACTAGACTCCCCAAATCTGAATGTCAAACTCAAAACATTTAACATTGTTTCATAAGCACAAAAAATAGCCTCCAAATCATTGAGGTAGAATAGACCACCTTTGATACCACTTTGTCATGATCTATCCCCCTGGGCCCAGGATGTGACATCCCCCAAGCCTAACTCCCATTGTTTAGGGGTTGGAAACTAGCATCGAAGCTAGAAACCTTCATGTGGGAGGAATTTTCTTAAATACCTATACTCAGACACACAAAACTACGTCCCAAATCTATAAAGATAAACATGCAAGCCAATAATCCTCCACTAAGTAAAAGTACAAACTATAAGTCAAATGGGCCAGAATACAAACCCAAAAAAAGATGAAATAAAAACATGAATGTAAAATAAGACTTTGAGAGTCATCTTCTAAAAACCCCACCTAATGGGTAAGTGTAGAGTAGCTACTGAAATCCATAAAAGTACACTCTGACTGCCTGGTCTCACTAGGCACCACCAAGTCCTAGTCTACAATTTCTTCTGTCAAGGAGGCAGTCATTTTCAACAAACACAACACGTGCAGATGAAGCACGTGCAGTGGTGGGTAACAATATACTCATTAGGGACCCCAAAATAACAAAGAAATATCACAAATCAATCCACAAAGAAACCCATGACGCATGATAGCTCACACCATGTATAATCTAGAGTAAAGAAAGTAAGACCATTACTCATATCATCGAACACCTTGGGATGCTGGAGAACTCCTCCTCAATGAGTATAGAGGGTCTTCCAGGTCAAACTGTAGCCCCTTCCCACTAACCATGAACTACTGTGGTACTCACCCCTAATGAGTACCATGGGTATGATGGGTCACACATAAGTTTCTACCCACCGTGGGCATGTCGAGTCACACAGAAACCGCATCCCACCTTTTCCATACTGAGGTACTCCTAGTGTCACATATCGTTTATCTTTTGGGTCACATAGAGTCACTATTGACCATGGACTTATAGGGTCACACAGAGCCTCTTCCTACTAGGACATCGTAGCTGATCCACATAGGGTCGCATGTTAGTAGTCTTTAGGTCTTAATTAACCACATGGTTTTTGAACATAGAGGGATTTATTTAGAGGGAATCAAACCTCATGCCATTAATCAAATTTCCACATCCATGAAAGCATCCATATAGTATTCCAAAAGTTGCTCCTCATTGTGAGGGGTTCCGATACTGCAAACAGATCATCAAATGGATGCCTGGTTTCATTGATATTGGCATTTTTTTCAAAAAAGGGGCTGGTGCGGTTCAGGTCCAGTCCGACCCAGTTAGACCTACCCAACCTAACCTAGCCTAGGGTTCACCGACCCAACCTGGTTCCACTGACCTGACCCAGATCCACCCTGGCCCAGGTCCATCCTAGTCCGGCCCGTTGGGCCATAAGTATAGCCCGACCCGATATGGTGGGTTCGTCCCACTAGGGAGGACCGATTCTACTTGTCCAGGAGGTGGTTAGATGATGCGTTCACTCCCCTACCCCACGGGTCATATGTGGGGCCTGCTCCTCTGTCGGATGTGACATAGTGGGGTTCCACATCCATGGTGCATCAACGTGTTCGGGTGGCCACATCCTCCTGATACCCACCACCATCACTGATAAAGAAACATTTTTATTGAAATTTTATAGATAATAAATGATAATATTTCCCCACATTGTGTTAAATATGTTTATTTATAAAATATTTGGGAATAGATCATTCATTTGAATATTTTATGGAAATTCTAATTTTACCATTTGTAGTGCACTGTAGTCTTTCGAAGATAAGTAATATAATATTTTGTATTTGAACGTGATCATTTGTAACTATTTTCCTGACTTAATGGGCTATAGGTTTTGTTCAGGACATTGGTGCTAAAATGTATATTTGGTTGGACTAAATGGACAATGAAATCAAATGTGGGATGGACCCGCCAAATTGGATATTGATTCTATATTTGGGCTATAACATCTTTATACAATCTTGGATTGGGCCCAAATGTTGAGATGAAATCTACAACTCAATTATGCTCAAATATTTATACTACAAGAACAGCTGGTTCATGTGTTTTGGGGTTCAAATGGGTGGTTCAAGTTGGATTAAAATATTTTGCGGAGATTCCGGCTTCAAACTTGGAACCTATTTAAACCTAGCCTCCCCTCCACTATATAAATTAGGATTTTCATAAATTGGATGGGATGGGATGTGCATTAGGAGATTGGGATAAGAGGAGAAGTGGTTCTACACCATTTCAATTCACAATTGGTTGAGGGAAGCTACCAATATAGGATCTCCCCCAAAATGCTATTTTTTCCTCTTCTTTGTTGTAATGTTGTTGTTATTTCAATAAAATCTTATTTTCTCATCCACTTATTCAGTTATTTTCAATTTTATTATTCTTTTAATATACTTCTTTGTTCTGTAATTCAAGAGTAGAAACAAGATTGGGTTATTCCCTTTCTAAACCTTTTCACTTGCATAACGTTTCTAGAATGACTACACCGCCCATGTAAGAGTAGTTTTTTTAGTAATCGATCGACCTATATCTTTATTTATTTAATTATTTTGAATCAATGATATAGTGTAATTCACATAATATGATTAATTAATTATTTTTTTAATTTAATTGAAATTAATCAAGAAATTTTACAATTAACACAAAAACACAGGAGGACGAGATTTGGTGTAAATTATGAGAGCACAAACTTAATCGATAATACAAAACTGAAAGGGATAAATTTTTAGTTTTCAAATATAATACCTAAAAATAATTAATGTAAATTCTATAGAGGAATGCACCTTAATTTACCACTAACCATAATCTTACCTTAAAACATCAATCAAAGCAGGGTGTTGTGATTTCATGTTCTGAAGTTAGCCTAGGGTTAAATTCACTTCATCTTTGTGGTAAAGTAAATTGTCTTAGGGTTCGGGATTTAACAAATTAAGAAATCATAATAAAGTGGATATTAATTTAAATGATAATTATTAATAAATAATTTAATTGATAGAGTTAGATCGATTATTAATTTTATAATATTTTCTAAAAAAACATCTTAATTTTTTTCTTTTTAATCGAATATTATTTCAAAAATAAAAACAAAAAAATATATACTATCTTCTTCTAGAATTTTTTTTCTAGATTTATGAATTGTGAAAATACCCCACACATACTTTCAAGTACTGTTATTTATCCTTTTTTTGTAATTTTCAAAATACCCTTAACAAGTTGTCAAATCTACTTCCTCCTTTGAGAGACAACCTTGGTCAGCCACTCTGCTGCACCTATGTACCAAAAAAAAATAATCATTTGAGGGATCCCAGGACAACGCATTTCAAAATGGCACCATTTCTGATGAGGAAAGTAATTATATCAATAATTTAGAGGTATTTATTTTATTTTACATTTTATTCTCTTCTTATCTTCTAAATTACTTCTTTACACAATCTGAATTTTTTCTTCTTCTATTATTTTGTTCTTCTTTTTTTTACCATCAACTAAAAAATTACTTTTTTTTATTTTAATATGGTCCAATTTTGTTCTTTTATTTGTTATTTTATTTCTGACATAAAATAATCCTGAAGTTATTTTAGATTATGACCTTGAGATTGAACGCTGCCATATGGATCGCATCAGACATTCTTAGTCAACATGAAGTTTCAACATTCAACCATTTGGATAATTCCTCCATTCTCATAATATTGAAATTGGAAGAAATTAAAATTTAACCATTAAACATAAACCAATGGCTAAAAATAATGATAATGAACTTAATAGAACCATTCAAGATTTGTATGAACATGATATTAATTATCAAACAAATTTAATTGCATACCCAAATCTCGAATTGGACATTGAACTGAAATCAAGGTTGATTCACCTGGTTCTAAAATTTCATGGCCTCTCTAGTGAGGATCCCAATAAACACCTTAAAACATTTAAATTTGTTTTCTCAAATTTAAAACCATGATTTTTTTAAGATTAAATAAAACTAATAGCATTCCTATTCTCAATTGATGGAGTTACAAAAGATTTGATGTACTATTTACAACATGAATATGTAACTTGGTGGAACGATTTTAAATATATTTCCTTTCAGAGATTTTTTCCAGCATCAAGGACCAAATACATTCATAAGGAGATCTCGAGAACAAGCAAGCCCAAGGGGAGTCAACGTATGAGTACTGGGATCGATTCAAGAAGTTGTGTGCAAGCTAACCACATCACCAAATCAGTGAGCAACTCATCATCCAATACTTCTATGAACTACTCAAACCTATAGAGTGAATCATGGTGGATGTCGTGAATGGAGAAGAATTGGTGCACAAGACACTAGTTGTTTCACGGGAATTAACTGACATGATGGCCCAAAACTCCAAAAAAATTGGGGATCAAGGTACACAACATGTCAGGGGAGTATATCAAGTAACTACTTCTTCTCTTGAGATTCAATTAATTAATACCAAGTTGGAATAATTGAAAAATATGGTGAGACAAATTGCTTTGTCTCAAAAGATATCCCAACCCCCTCCTTGAAGTCCTTGTGGCATTTTAACTGAGGCAAGCCACCCAATAGACTGTTGTCCCCAACTACAAGAAACAAAAGATTGTGTAGTAGTGTTTCCTGGCAGGCCATTTCAGCAGCAATAACAACAATTTCCCCAAAAGATGTTTTTTCCATTACTCCAACATAAAACCAAGGGTTGAAGGATCAATCCAACATGAGGTATGCCTCTGGAAAACAACAAAGTCCCCCCTTTCAACAAAACATCCCGTAGCCTCCACCTTACCCACAGGGTTTCCAACAACCCCAAAGGAGATTTCAAGCTCAAATATCAACAAGTCAAACAGAAGGGAATCCCCAAACCAAGGTAGATTCTGACAATAATGATCATTTAAAACAGATTTATTTCTAATCAGCAGAATAAGATGAAGAATCATGGTTCAGAGGTGAGGGAGTTAAAGTCTCAAATGAGCCATATTTCCATTTACCTCCATGAATTAGTAAGTAAGAATTATTTAAATATACCTTCCCAACCTACTCCCAATATGAAGGGGAATATTAGTGGCGTTACATTGATAAGTGGGAACCCAAAAACTGATATATCTGCACCAATCATTCCACTGGGACTTTCCTCAACTCTAGAAAAGCGCCATTCAAATCTAGATAATGAGAAACCCAAGGAGAAAGATAAATGTAATACAAATATTAATGATGTTCCTCCTAAACCCCTTCCCTTTACAAATAGGGTTATACAAACCAAGAATATAGATGAAGAGGCGATTAAAAAAGAATTTTTGGATACATTCAAGAGTGTGGAGATCAACATCCCTCTACATGAATCTATCAAGTAAATCCCAAGGTATACAAAATTTGTAAAAGAACATTGTACGAAACGAAGAGGGCTCGAGGGAAATGAGGTGATCAATCTTGGAAGGAATATTTCGGCACTCATTACACCAACGCGAGCGATACCAATAATGTGCAAGGATCCTAGGACATTCACCAACCCATGAACTATAGGGGAGTTACACTTTTCTGATGCTTTATGTGATTTAGGAGCATCCATAAATGTAATTCCTCACTCTGTATTCTTTTGTTTACAGGTTGGTGAGTTGAAACTGACAAAAGTAGTGGTGCAGTTGGGGAATAGAGATACATCATATCTAGAAGGAGACATTTAGGATGTACTTTTCTAGGTAAGAGACATGATCTTTCCAGCAAATTTCTGCATTCTTAACGTGGAGGACAATCAGGTAAGTTGCCATGCTCCCATTATGATATGTAGAACATTCTTCAAAACTGAAAAACAATTCATAAATGTCAATGAGGGTACTCATTCCATGGAGTTTTGGGATGAATTTTTCATATTTAATGTTATGGACTCAATGAAGTACTCCTCAGAGGACCATTCTGCATTTGTTATCTCCCTTTTTAACCAAAAAATAAAAACACCATGGAATTAGATTGTCAATGCTTAGGGAGATTCTGATTATTTGTTCTAGTTTGATGTCTAAGAGTAATTCCACACTTATTTTGAATGGACAAGACTCTATTAGATTTTATTTTAACATGGATTCATATTCTGATTCTGATCATGTGAACTCTGATTATGAAATTGCTGTTGATTATGCTGATGGATTTGATGATTTATTCTCTGATTTTGATGATGTATATTTTGATACTGATGTTCATTGTTCACATATTTTAGTTCCTTCAATTTATCCTTCTATAAAGCACCTTCCTACATTCAAACTCATGCCATTTCCACCAAATCTCAAATACTCATACATGTTAAGTGGCGAGAGATTACCTATTATAATTGATAATAATATTCCTTTTTAAAACTAAGAAAAGATTTTGAATCTTTTGAGGGAGAATATCAGGGACATCGGGTGGACCTTGGCTTACATATTAGGTATTATCCCCTCCATTTTCATGCATATGATTCCTTTGGAATATGGGGCTATACCAGTTAGATATCCACAAAGGAAACTAAATCTAACCCTTCCAGAATTTGTTGAAAAAGAGGTTGAAAATTTTTCGAGTCATTAATAATCTATCCCATTATAGAATCCGAGTGGGTGAGTCCTATTAAAGTTGTTCATAATAAATGTGGTGTTACTATTATTAAAAATGTCAAAGATGAGTTAATTCCAATGAGTGTACAAAACATTTTGCGTATGTGTACTGATTATAGGAAACAAAATCAAAATACTCGCAAGGACCATTTACCCCTCCCATTTATTGATTAGATACTTGTGAGACTAGATAAGAAAACACACTATTCTTTCTTGGATGGATTTTATGGATATTTTTAGGTTCCAATTGCTCAAAAGGATCAAGATAAGACAATAATAACTTGTCCATTCAGAATGTTTTCCTACCGAAGGATGCAATTTGGACTTTGCAATGCCCCAGGTACCTTCCATAGATGCATGGTGAGTATTTTTTTCTGATTGTATTGAAAACTACATGGAGGTATTTATGGATGATTATATAGTGTATGGGTCTTAATTTTATGATTGTATGTCTAGCTTGGTAATGGTTTTGAATCGTTGTATTGAGAAGAATCTGGTCTTAATCTTTGAGAAGTGTCATTTCATGGTAGAGCATGGGATTGACTTAGGGAATGTAGTCTCAATACATGGGATATCGGTTGATAGATCTAATGTAGATGTTATTTCATCCTTACCTTATCCATCTCGTGGACGTGATGTTAGATCTTTCCTAGGGAATTCCATATTTTATCAATGCTTCATCAAAGATTTTAGTATGATTGCTCTTCCTATGTCATGATTACTTCAAATGGATTATGATTTTGTGTTTGATGATTCTTGAGGGACATTCTTTAATGATCTAAATAAGTGGCTAACCACTCCACCAATAATATAACCCCTATGGTGGGAGCTTCCTTTGGATCTTATGTGTGATGCGTCCAACATTGTGGTCTGAGCTATCTTATTTCAAAGGGTGGAGGGATGTTCAAATGTGATTTCAAGTGCATGAATGACATTATATGTGGCCCAATAAAAATAATAAACTATAGAAAAGAAGTTTCTTTCTGTTATATTTGCATTAGATGAATTTTGTTCATATATATTTGGTTCTAAAGTAGTTATTTTTTTCTAACCATGGATCACTGAGTTACCTATTGAAGAAGCTGGATGCAATGCCCAGGCTATTCTGATGGATGCTCCTTATTCAAGAATTTGACATTGATATAAAGGAAAATAAGGGGTCGAAAAACCTAGTGGCGGACCACATGAGTAGGATTACTCACACACAAGATGATGACACCTTGGTCCAGGTACCACTTCAGGACACTTTCCCTGATGAGCATCTTTATTCTATCTCAGGTATGCATCCTTGGCATTCTGATTTAGTGAACAACCTTTTTTTCATATGAAATTACTAAAAATTTAAAGAAACATCAAGTCCAAAAGTTAATGAGTGTGTCTAGATTTTATGTGTTGGATGATCCCTACTTATGGTACATGTGTAGTGACCATGTCATTAGGAGGAATGTTCCTGATCATGAGCGTGAGTCTATTCTGTAATTATTTCATACACTTTCTTGTGGAGGATAGTTTAGACCCCAATGGACAGCTAGTAATGTTTTGGACTCTGGATTGTATTGGCCAATTTATTCTATGATGCTCATGTTTTCTGTAAGTCATGCTCACATTTCCAACACACTAGTAATATTTCTATGAGATACGAGATGCCCCAACAACCAATATTATTTTGTGATATTTTTGATTTATGGGGAATTAATTTTATTCTTTCATTTTCTAGTTCATATTTTTCCTTTCTAGTTTGGTTTTTGTTGATTATGTTAGCAAATGGGTGGAGGCTAAGCCACCGAGACTGATGATTCTCATGTTGTGGTGGACTTTGTAAAATCACATTGTTTTTGTTGGTTTGGAGTTCCGAAGGCCATCATTAATGAACAAGGGACACTCTTTTACAATTGGAATTTGACTTCCCTACTTTGGAAGTATGGGGTGACATAAAAAACATCAACACCATACCACCCCCAAACAAATGGCCAGGTTGAGGTTTCGAATATGGAGATGAAACAAAATTTGGAGAAATCCGCGAATCAAAATAAGAATGACTAGAGAAATCACTTGGATGATGCATTGTGGGATTATAAGTCAGCATATAAGACACCCATTGGTATGTCCCCATTTCAGATTGTTTTTGGGAAAGCGTGTCATCTCCCCATGGAAGTTGAGCATCTATCATATTGTGATATAAAGAAATGTAACATGGATTTGTACTAATATAGAATCCAAATAAAGCTACAAATTCTAGAGCATGAGGAGTTTTGATTGTCTTAATATGAGATCTCAAGGCTCTATAATTAAATATCAAAAGCATATCATGAAAAAATGATCGATAAAAGAAAATTTTATGTTGGGTAGAATGATTTGATCTATAGTTCATGAATGAAGATGATGCCTGGTAAGTTTCATTCTAGGTGGTTAGGTCTTTATTATGTGACTAATGTTTTTCCTTATGGAATAATGGAGATCATAGAAGAGGACACATGAATGATCTTTACAGTCAATGGGAAACATTTTAAGAAATACATTGAGGGACTTCTTACTGATGCAGTGGATTTCATAACAATGCATGACCACATCATCACTTGAGAATATCAAGCTGTTCCTAACTGTTTCAATTTTGTATTATTTTTCCTATTTAAAATTATACATTTCATGTGAAATTATCATCCCATAGTTTCACATTGAGTTCAATGTAATATTCCATGTGTGGGGAGGGGACAACATTTTGGGGTAGAAATTTAGGATTTTCATTTGTGTGTTTTATGTGTATTTTCTATTATGTTCTTAGTTAAAATATTCAATAATAAAATAAAAAAATAAATAACAAAGAAAAAAATATATCATGTAAAATTCTCATATGGAACATATGGAAAATGCACGTTTTCAAAATGCATTGGAATAAATATAATCATGAGTAAGATTTCATCATTCAGGGTTCAATTTTATAAAAATTGAAGTCGTCGATGATATAAATGATTGTTTCATTATAAATTTTTTTAGATTTTGACATCATTATTTGTAATATTTATTCCTGGAAAATTGTGTCAATGATTTCTCCACACATTTTTTCACACAATCATGATATGTGAGTTTCTCTTACCCAATTGAATGTATATTTAGGGTAAGTAATTCTTTCCAACTTATAACATGTTCATTCCATACGTTCGTTTCTCTTACGTTCATTTCCATCACTGTAGCAGATTGAACTATGCATGTACACCTAATATCTAACTATTGTACGCCCTCTAAAAAAATTCAAAAAAAAAATCAAAAACCCCCATCAATAAAGGGGGGAGTGATGAAATGTACAACATGGGGGGATATTTAGGTTGGGTGCTCATGGGTTGACATCTGTGAATGCTTAAATGAGTGACTTTTGGAATTTTATTGTAAAGGATGTTGAACTGGTTGGGTGGAATAGAATCAAGTAAGAAGAAAAGTTTTTATTGACCTGAATATTATAGATAGAGGGTGGATAGAAAAGCATGGAATGGTTGGCACACACACACAAGGAGAATTAAAGGAATGGTAGACCGATGACTTGTTTTTCTATGATTAGGGTTATGAATATCACTAAATTTTGTCTAGACACAATTTATAGAACAATGAATTTAAAATTTATTGATATTAACTCTGGATGGTATTATTACATTTCCTATATTTCACTATGTATTGAGAAATATAAATATGCAAATCTTGTCACAATTTTTTCGAATACATGATATGAGGTTTTTCCCAGCAGTGTTAAAGGGTAAGTGCGAGGGTGATGATAAAACACATTTTTATTGAATATTTTATTGATAATAAATGATAAAATTTCCTCACATTGTGTTTAATATATTTATTTATAAAATATTTGGGATTATATCATTCATTTGAAAATTTAATGAAAATTCCAGTTTTACCCTTTATAGTTCACTATAGTATTTCAAAGATAAATAATATATTATTTATTATTTGAACTTAAAATTTTGTAACTGTGTTCCTGACGTAATGGGATACCACTTTTGTTAATACATTTGAGAAAAAATGTATATTTGGTTGGACTAAATGGACCATGAAGTCAAATGTGGAATGGACCCCCCATATTTGATATTGGCCCTGTATTTGGCCCATAACTGCTTCATATGAGCTTGTATTTGGTCAAATTTTGAGAGTATCTCTCCATCGTAATTATGCACAAATCTTCCTTCTGAAATAACAGCTGGTTCACACTTTTTGGAGGTTAAATGGGAGGTAAAATCTGGATTAAAATATTTGGCTGAGATTCCCCATTCACACTTGAAAACTCTTTAATACTATCCTCCACTCCACTCTATAAAATAGTGTTTTTATCATATAAAGGGGTTGTGACATGAATTAAGTGATTTGGAGCATAGGAGAAGTGGTTTTACACCATTTCAAATCACAATCGGAGGATGGAAGCTTCCAAGCTAGGATCTCCTTCAAAATGCTCTTCTTTTCCTATTATTTGTTGTAATGTTGTTGTGATTTCAATAAACTCTTAGATTATCTTCCACTTATTCTGTTATTTTAAATTTTCTTCTTCTCTTAATATTCCAATTTGGGAAAAAATCACGAGTAGAAACAATATTTGGTTATACCCACTCTAAACCTTTGTACATGCATGACATTTCTACGATGACTACACCACCCGTGGTAGAGTAGTTTTTTAGTAATCAATCAACCTCTATCCTTATTCATTCATTTATTTTGAATCAATGATATAATTTAGATTACATAATAGGATTAATTAATTGAGGTTTTAGTTTAATTGTAACTATGAAATAAATTTAACAAATAACACAAAAACACGTGAGGAAGAGATTTTGTGTAAATTGTGAGAGTGCGAACTTAATAAATAATACAAAACCATACAGGATAAAATTGTAGGGTTCAAATATAATCCCTAAACTCAATTAATTATTATTTATAGAGAGTAAATGTTCTTTAATTTTCCACTGACCATAATATAACCTTAGAACATAAATCAAATCTGGGTGCTGTGATTTCAAGTTCCAATGTTATCCTAAGGTTAAATTCACATCATCTTTGGGGTAATGTTAATTCTTGTAGGGTTAGAGATTTAACAGATTAAGGTATCATAATTAAATGGATATTAATTTAAATGATAATGATTAATATATTATTAAAGAGGCAGATTAAGATCGATTATTCCTTTTAAATATATTCAAAAAAACATCTTCTTGTTGTGTCTTTTTAATCAAACATTATTTCAAAAATAAAAAACAAATTATAAAACATTCCTCCAGAAAACTTATTTTAGCTTTATGAATGTTAAACAACCCCACATCCTTTCAAGTAGTGTTATTATTCGATTTTATGTTATTTCTAAAATACCTTTAATAAGTTGTCAAAGTTACTTCCTCCTTTGAGAGACGTCCTTGGTTAGCCACTCTGCTGTACCTAAGTCCCCAAAAACCACTAATCATTTTAGGGCATCCATGACAACAGATTTAAGTCATGGAGGCAAATGACTCATGATGCACCGACACGACCCGTGCAAGCCGCAACACCCCTTCTGGCGTGCTGCAGGCTGGTTATTCCGCAGACAACTGAATCCAATCTGGTGGTCCGTTCTTCGTACCGCTTGCACATACAACCTCTGGAGGATACCATCTTCCCAAAAATGTACTCAAATATTCTTTACTACCACTTTAGATATGTTTCTAGGAATAATGCACAAAATACATAGGGTAGAGGGGCTCGAGCCTTGTTCATGTCTGCCTGTTCCCTTCATATTAGAGGTTTATAAACGTGGGATATGGAATTTAAGTTCTATTATGACTAATCAAATAATCATGGAACAAAATGTTAAGAAAATTTACCTCCCTCAGGAATGGGAAACCCACAGATCAACCTGATCATGGGTTGATCATCATTTTTCATTTAGAATAATGAGCAGGAAAACATCAAACAAAACAAGCCCCAACCTTGAAGATGTTCATCGCTGAAACAATCCACCCACGAGTATTCAAGTTTTGTTCGAATCAGTCAGAATTATTTGCCCTTCAGCCCCATTTTTCAAGGTGCATTGACGTCACATGGATTTTTAGGCATCCTTCATTCATATTTGGAGAGGATTTTCATCATAGGTTCGTCAGAGGAATTCCCTATTTGATTCCCCAATGTGTTATCTGATTAATAGGGAAACATGTCCTAGTGTTTCTATTACACTTTGTTTCCATGACATTATGATGTTTCATTAATGAAATAGCATGTCTATTTCTCTTTTGTTATGGATTCTAATTAAAGGGGCTCATATCAGCCTAGTCATCGCATTGTAGTGTGGGCGTGCCACCATTTAGTGGTGAGAAAAGAAAAGAAAATAACGTTTTAGGATATTTTATTATTTTCATAGATTCCCCAAAACTATGTTTTATGGTCGACCCTCATCGGTTAATTTTATGTCAATTTTAAGAGAATACCTCTATTTTGAGTTCAACAGTGCCTTCAGATTTTTGATTAGATCAACTATTTAGAAGCTCGAAAAACCCACTCACACGTTTAAAAAAATAAACTTAAAAAAAGTTCAAAATTCTATTACAGGCTCACGAGACCTAAGAATCATGCACCATCAGAGCATGTAGTCTTGCAATAATTCCCTATACTTTTAAAAAAAATTAAATATAAATTCCATAACATTATCATTAATTTAAATTAATTTAATAATTTGAGAGTTTCTAAAAGTACCCTCACATAAATCATAGTAGGGCACCTCCTCCCTCACTTACACACACTAATTTGATCCTTCTAGATTAACCAAGTCCACAAAATTTATCCTCATAATATAATTTTCATGTTTTTTAGATCCTATTATTTCCAAAATATTAACCCTATATCCCTTAAGGAGAGACCTAATGAATGTCTGTCAGAGATGTGGTAATCATTTTTACTAACTCTCCAAAGTTCATTTATTCTTATACTTTATATTTATATATTCTTACATGATAAGGTAATAATACAGTACATTATAAATTATGAGTTATTATTATTATTATTGGACAACCATATTTCTCTTTTTCATCATCCTACAAAAAATAAAATCACCACGCGTGCGTACGTACGACCTATTGTCTCCATGTTGTGGTTTAATATATTTATCATCACTACTCTATATGGATGGTCATAATGATGGATATAGTGGATATAAATAATAAATATGTAATGATATTGATTCTTTAAAATTAATATACTATCCAAATCCTTACCCTTCCACTATTAAGGGAATGATATTGTCATTTATGTGTACGTTCGACCTACTGTCCCAATGACGCGATGAGATTCATTTTCCATATTAACCATTCTAGAGTGATTATAAAGATGTATATAATCAATATATATAATATATATGAACATAATATCACTCTTTATATGAAATAAATATCCTATGAATAATAAATAGAACTTACATGATGAAACTTACAAAGAAAAATGAAGTATTTGACACCCAAAACAAGGGTACTAACAAAATATCATTAACAAAATTATATAAGAAGATAATATATGACATAATAAATATATATATGGTTCTGGTATTACCTTTTTACACTATTTTATCCATTATACAATAGGTTAATGAACACCCAAAAAAATTAAAGCACAATGTAATGGTTAATTTTAGAATCTCATTATTATTTCGGATTGATTATATGTAAGTATCGACTAGGGAATATTTATCATCCATGTCCATGTATTTTTAATATTATATTGTAATTTTTTTTAATATTATCCAACCAATGTTTTAATTCGTTTACCCATGTTATAATTTTTATAAAAGTGTTTTAAATGTATTTTTTTTAATTTTCCAAATGAGGTACTTTATGGATTTTTTAAGAAAATATGGAATAAATATTTACTTCAAATTATAAAACATGAGAAGATTTTAGCACCATCATAAAACCTTGATGTTTTGAAAATTCTTTTATAAATTGAAACAATTTAATTTTAAATAAAAATATTTCTTTTATAAATGTGCGTCTTTAAAATAAAATATTTCAAAGTAAAAAGGTATTTTTATCAATATATTTATAAATATTTTATTAGTTTATTTTCATCAATGTAAACATATTTTGTTGAATCTATTATTTGATTAAAGTATATCTATTATGATAATATAAACCATATTTTATTGAATGATTTATTATAAATTTGACTATTGATGTTCAATTTTGATTCCATTCATGGTTAATGGTTAATGTATTAACCTTTTGTATGATAGTTTTTCAATATAAATTTTTATGTTGTTTATTTATTCATATGAGGAATTAATTAGACTTAGTAAGTTATGGGAGGGGTCCACTATATCCTCTCGATGCATTAGTTGGTTTTATAAGTCAATATTGTTTTTGTATTACCTTTTTTTTCATACCCATTTAGGTATGGTTTCTAGGACGTATCCTTGTCAGTATTTTTATAATGTCCTAAATTATGCCTTCCTTCAATATGAGATTAGTTATTGATATTCTATGTGATTATAATTCTAGTAGAATATAAATGGTTATGTTTTCTAGATAATGTGATTACTTACATGGTATTATTTTTTCTTGTCTATATTATGATCAAGATATGTTTAAGTGGATTGTGTTTTAGTTATACAACATTCCTTAATGTTTATGATTATTATTTATAATAGATTCTTCTCTGCACTTTCCCTTCCTGATCATTTGGGCTCACCCCTTTCTTATGTTTTATTTTTCCTAGAATACGATAATGTGTATTATGATGATATATTGGGTTAATCTTGGATAATATTGATGCTATAAGAGGATTGACTATATATTTTTTTATAGATCCAATTTTATTTTATGGTTTATGTATGAAATATAGATTTATAAAACTGCTTAACTGATTGGTCCATTTGGATTTGATTCCTTAAAATCACACCAATGTAATAATGTAATACACCGACTCTGATCTTCTAGTGTCGGGGCATTACAGCTGGTATCAATGGAACTATAACAACAACCTTAGAAACTAAATTTAGAAATTAAAGATTAGGGAAAATAACCCAAAGATATACTTTGAGGATAATACTATAAGGACATCCTATAACTTTTTTAATGTAGAGATTATGTGGTTATTACTAGAAATTCATCCATTTCTAGATATTACAAGTGGGTGTGGTTTTATAATAGATGTACCTAGGGGTAATGACTCTTACAAGGTGTCTTGGTACTGTCTTGGTGTAACCTGGTAAATGAAAACGGGCCTTAATGCACACATAGTTTGAAAATATTCGGGGATTTTCTTATGATAATTCACATTTTCTATATAAACCATTATGAAATATATAAAAGTAAAAATGTCCCCAACGAAACAATATTTATGATTATGATATTAGCTATGCATAAATTGTCAATATATCTTAAGTGTTTTACTTGTTCAAAATTATGAATTATTATTCATAATCTAATCGAGTGTATGCCATTCTTTAGAAATGGATCCTAGTAAAAGGAATGAAAACCTCACCAATGCACATGATCTAAATTATAAGGATGATAACGTTTTTTGAGCTTAATCTAATCATTATAAGAGAAATACTATCCCAAATAATCTCGTCTTGTGAGGCAATAATATCATATTCTAACAAGTCATACAAATAATTTTCAATGCACTACGAGTTTGGAAGGAAACACGAGAAGAAAAGAATGGAATGTGAAAATGGATACAGGGAATAAGGGAAAAAATTAGTTTCAAACGTGTGATAATTGTTGAAGGATAAACCATGGTATATACTTAAGTGGAAAAAGAATTTTATTTAAGTGATTAGAAAATGGTCTTTATGGTCATGATAGAAAGTGAAGGAAAAAATATTCCAATCTCCAATTCATAAATTTTAAGGATATAAGGCATTGCGTAATAAAATTACCCATCCATCAAAGGAATATGCCTCAAAAGAAGCTTATATATCTTGGTAAATCATATGATCTTACCATAGAAGAAGAAAAATGATTCATCGATTAAAGAATTATTTAATTCGAGTATTTTATCAATGATGTACTAGGGATATGAATTCTGGATAAAAATAAGGATTGTAATAAAATACTTTTTCATTAATGATTTGGATGTATGAACATTTTATTATGATTTTTAGGGTGATAAAATATTTGTTATTTGAAAACAGCATATATATCATGTTTTTTGGATAATTTGATCTTAATATTTATTTTTGGAAATTTAGATACCTTTTTGGTCTGTTAATTTGAATAGAAGTATTTTGGATGAGTCTTAAGTTTGTAGTGGATTATTTTTAACATTATATGTTATTGTTTGTGGTTGAAACATTTCTTTATGGTTGAATATATCATGGTTATTTATATAATTTTATAATAATATGGTATTAGAAAAATGAAAACCCACAAGTTGGGGGACAACTCGTCCCATCCGGTAATTCCGTGAGACTAGAACCCGTAAATGAAGGGTGAGTAGGGTGAATCACCTACCACTGGTATATGTTAGGTCCTAGAGAGTATAAAATAGTTTTCATTATTTAGACTTTATGACATGTGAATTATAAGTTCATTTTTGGAACCCTATATAATCCAGATAAATAGGATATTATTGGAATTTTATTATCTTTTGGAGAGATAGATGAATTTGTGGTAGAAATTAACTAATGGATAAAACACTACTTCTAAAGTAAGTATTTTTCCTTATTTTTTGATTTTATTAATTAAATAAATTATTCAACTCTAGGGAAAGGATCTTGAAACCAAAAAATTTATCCATGTACCTTATTTTCTAATGAATCAAATATCCCCATAGAACATCACATATTTATAACTATGTATTATGAAATTTCTAATAATCATGCTCTCTATCAATCTCCATCAAAAAATTATGGTTATATTTCTCTTCCATGTCCATTTTTTCCTACATGGAACTCTAGTGTGTGTTTTTTCTAGTGTCCTTCATACATAACTTTCTTTACTTTTCTGAAGAATATTTATTGACCATTATTCTGATGTTGGATTTCAATAAAAGTATTTTTAATATTTAAACCTTTATTACCTAACTGTAATTCAAAAATCAGGAGGATGTAATTTATTAAAGGACAAGAGAATGAAACACCCCAATATTTTTAGGTTATGTATTTTTATTAAATTTCATTGATAACTTATATTTCACGCAACAATGAGTATAAACAAACAACTAAATATTATAATTTAAATGTTTCTATAAAAAACTAGCTGTTAAAGTAGTACTAATTAACAGTAGTAACTAAATTACGAAAATATATGGATAAAAAATATAAGATTAATTTATTGGATACTAATTAGTTAGAAACAAAAAATATATAAACAAATTGAATGTAAAGAAAATATTTTTTATTTTTATTCTCCAAATGGGGTTTTCCATAAAAATTAAATTATTAAATTTAGTAAATTATATTATGTAAATATATATTTCATATATTAAGTCAAATATTTTTTTATTCATCTAATATATTTTATAGGCATAAGTTATGAACAAACCCTATTCGATTCATAAAAACCAATATTTATCTAAAATAAGTTCTGCCGCCTTTTAATGGAGAACAATTTTTAAATCCATATTTTGACACTTTTATATATTATATTTGAAAAATTGAACTTTATATTTTAAATCAGAATATAAAAATCTTCTTTGGTTAAATTGTTTGTATTTTTCTTACAAGTTTCATGTTTAGATGAATAGAAAAAAATACTAAATTTTAATTAAAAACAAATTCTTCATTGAAATACTTTATAGTGTTAAATTATAATTTTTATTGGGTTTAAAGTATAATTATATTATTATTTCAGAATTTAATCTAAATTATGTCATTTTAACCAATTTCAATTTGTATTTTGATATAAAAACATTTCAATATTTTGAATGTTTTCACATTAAAAACTCACTTTTTACATCCATCAATGAGACTAATTTTAAATTAATTTATAAAAATTAAATGTTTTTAATTTTGAAAAATAGATTCAATATTTAGAATCAGTGTATGCAAGTAATTTAAATAGGTTTCGTTTATTTTTTGGTATATGGATTGTAAATTTATCAATATTTTAATTACCTAGGTTAAGGGTAAATCAACTAATGGAGGGAAAAAAGAATATTATAAGTAATATAAAATTACCATAAACCGTGTTATAATTTTATTAGATGAGTTATTTTAGACCAAAATAATCCTTTTTTTCGATTTTATGGCCACATGGATCTACTGGGATGAATTTATGGATTTTATAGTATTTTATTCTATGGAAAATTTAATATGTCATGGTCTTGTTTTAATAGGTATTACATTTTTTAAATATGGTTATTAGATAATATGTTCGACAATAAATAGTATTTTTAAAGATAAATTATTTATCTATAACATAATAATTTATTTATAATTTTTACTAGTAACATAATAATCTTAAATTTTGACAAAATGATGACAGAGTTAATGATTAAGTAATAGAAGAATCAAATAAATGATATTAAAAATATTAAAATAATAATAATTTGATATAATTAATATCATTTAAAAAAATTTTATACTAAATGTAAATATTAGGTATGAGTTAAAATAGTTTTTTTAGTGTTATTAAGATGTTATTTTGTTTGTAAAAAAGTTATGTAATGAATATTGTCAAAATTGACACTAATGATATTTTAAAATAAATAAAATTCTATTAAATGATACAAATAAAAATCTAAAAATTTGAAAAATATTTATATGATGTAAATATTTTATAAATGGTCATTTTATGGATCTTTTGTAATTTTATAGTAACTATATTAACCCTTAAAGAGTAAAAATCCATGTTGTCATGGTTAGAGTTAAAGGGTTTAACTGAGGGTTAAAGCCAGAATATAAGGGTAAGAAGGTGACCTAAACATGTATAAAAATATTGGTTGAGTGTCTTTAGACCAAAAATAATTTTTTTGAATAACTCGCTTTTCATCCATCTGTAAGGGAAAATTAATTTATATTAATTTAACATTTTGAGAGTTTCCAAAAGTACTGATCACCTCAATTATAAAAGGACACCTCATCCATCACTTCCTCACACCACATTGAGCCTCATATATCTAATAATAGATTTCCATTTGTCCTAAATAAATCCTTATAAAATTTTTATAGAACCCAGTATTATAAAAATAAAAACCCTATATCCATTAATGATAAATCTAAATAAAGTCCACCCAAGAAGAGGTAATCGTTTTTACTAACTCATCCAAGTACATTTCTTCTTCTACTTCCACTTTATGTGTTGTTTCCTTTATAATGTAATAAATAAAATATCATATCTATTATGATATTTTATTACGATTTTTGGAATAATCATATTCTACTTTTTATCCATCCTATAAAAAATAAAATCACCACACATGTGTATGTATAACCTACCATCTCCATGCAGTGGTGTAATCTGTTTTCATAACAAATTTATATGAATGGAAATAATGATGGATGTAGTGGATATAAATAAAATATATAACATGATATTGATTCTTTATAATGTTTATATTATCCCAAATCATACCTTTTCTCCATTAATGGGATGATTCCATCGCTTTAGCATACATATGTCCTACTATCTCTACGACACGATGAGATTCATTTTCCATGTTAATCATTCTAGATTGATTATAATGATATATATAATGAGTAAATATAATATCTATGAACATAATATAATTTTTTATTTTAAATATATTTATATCCTATCCATAATAAATATATCTTACATGAAAAAACATGCCTATAAAAATGAATAATTTAACACTCAAAATAGTGGTAAAAATGAAATATTATTAACAAAAAGATAGAAAAATATGATATATGATATCATAAATGTTGATATTGTTATGGTATAAAAATTTGACTTGATATTAACCATTATATAGTAGGTTAAAGAACACTCAACTAAAGGAAAAGTATAAGGAAAGGGTTAATTTCACAATCTCATTATTATTCATGAATGTTTATACGTAAGTATCTACTGGAGAATATTTATCATCCACATCCATATTTCTTAAAAATATTTTCCAAATTTTTTTACTATTATTCTACCAATGTTTTATATATTTTATACATGTTAAAATATTTATAAAATGGTTATAAAGGAATATTTTTTTTGTTTTCCAAATGAGGTACATTATAACTTTTTCAACAAAAATACAGAAAGAATGTTTATTTTTAACTTATACAACATGAGATGATTTTAACAACTTCATTAATCCTTGATGTTTTAAATATTTCTTTATAGTTTCACAAAGATCTTTTAAATAAAATTGTTTCTTTCATAAATTCATGGATTTTAAATGAATGATTTAAACGTAAAAGTGTATTGTTATTAGGATTTTTCTAATAATTTTATTAGAGTATTTTAATCTATGTCAATATGATTTATTGATTCTCATGTTTGATTATTTTGATTTATTATGATAAAATATACATTATTTTGTTGAAGGGTTTATGATCAGTTTTACTTTGGTAGTTCTATTTTTATACTATTAATGGTTTACGGTTAAAGTATTGACATTTCCTATACGAGTTTTTAAATATGAATGTTTTTGTTGTTTATGTGTTCATATGGGGAAAACATTGGACTTAGAACATGATAGGTGGGGCACACTATATCCCCAAGATTAATTAGTAGGTCTCATGAGAAAAACTAGTTTGGGTATTGGCTTATTCCTTACCCATTAATGTATGGTGTCATGGATGAATCCATGAAGGTATGTTTATGATGTATGAAATTATGAATTATCTCATTATGATATTAGTTTGTGATACTCCATGTTATTATTCAACAAGTAGAATATCAATGTTCATGTTTTCTAGATAATGTGATAATTTATATGGTATTATTTATTCTGTCCATATTATACTCAAGATATGTTTAAATGGTTTGTGTTTTAGTTATACAATGTACCTTATTGTTTATGATTATTATTAAAAATAGATTCTGACATATTCTTACACTTGCTAAGAATATGATCTCAGCACTTTCTTATGTTTTATTTTTCTAAGGATTCAATGATGTGTTTTATGACTGATATGTAGGGTTATACTAGGAGAATATTGATTCCCTCAAAGGATTGACTATATTGTGTTTTATATATTTAATTGTAATGTAAGGTTCATGTATGTAATCTGGATTTCCAAAAACTCTAAAATTGTTGGTCCTTTGGGATTTTATTCCTTATAATATTGCCAATGTAATAAAGTAATAAACTGGATGTAGGATTTTTGAGTCTGGTCATTACACACCATACCATGCACCACAGGGGAATTCCATTTCTTTGTTGAATTATGTGATTTGGGTGACTCTTTTGATTTTATATGTTAGTATGGTTTCCCTTCCATGAAGGTTGAAGTTCTAAATTAAATGAGATAGGTGGTTCAATTAGAAAAAAATGTCCATGATATACTTGACATGAGTCATTGAGGATGTACTTATTTTTGTGAGAGATATGATATTTACTATTGATTTTTACATGATGAATATTGAATATGATTCGGTAATTTCCCACGACCCCTCTATTCTTGATTGTACCTTCCTCAAAACTACCAAGAAAATCATAAATATCTTATAGGGTAAATTTTTTATAGATTTTGGAGATGATAACATAAAATTTTATATTTTAGACTCCATGAAGTACCCCTTATATGACTATTCTTCTCTTTTAATCTCCCAGTTTTTCCCATCTTGTAGAAATTTTCTAAATTTCAATTTTCAATATTTTCTTAATGTGAAACATTATATGGTTAGTATTATTTTTTGTATTTGGAAAATTTTTATGTCTTAGAAAATTTCCAATATTATTTATTATGGTCATACAACTATCAGTTATGATTATCTTATAATTTATTATTATAATTATGGGAATTTACTTTTTAATTGTGACAAGGATATTGATTTCTCACAAATTTAGAATATTCATACATATTTAATGATTTAATGTTACATATAATTACTTAAAATAATATCCTTCCTATCTAAGAATCCCATCATTTAAATATTTGGAGGGAGAATATTAGGGAAATTTGGAAGACCATAGTAGACATACCCGGTATTAGCCCCACCACTTTCATGTATGAGAATCTCTTAGGGGGTGATAAGAAACTAGTTAGGAACCCAAAAATAAGATAAAACACTACATAATTATAAATTGTAGTGAAATAGGTGGAAAAATAGGTGAAGAAAGTATCTTTTATCCCACCATTGACACTTAGTGGGTTATACCTATCCATAATATATTGAATAAAAATGGTTTTACTATTGTGAAAAATTAAAATAGTGATATACTTCTCTTGAGAGAGAAATACAATTGTAGAGTGTGCATAAATGGTAGGAAATTGAATTAATAAGCTGGAAAAATACTTTTTCACCCATTCATTGATCAAATTATAGAGATACTTGTTGGATGGACACACTATTGTTTATTATATAGATTTTATAGATGATTTCAGGTTCCTACTACTCTAGAGGATCTTGAGATGATGAAATTCCCTTTCTCGTTGAGAAATTATTTTACCAAAAGACTCCATTTATATTTTGTAACTCATTAGGTAACTTCCAAATATGTATGGTTTATATATTTTTTAGTTGTTTGATACTTTAATTAAGATATTTACAGATGACATGGTTACTCATTTCATGGATGTCTCTTGAGTTTTCGTACTGTGTCACATCATTTTATTGACAAAAATATAGATTTGAACATTGGGAAATTTTATTTCATTGTAGAGTGTAGGATTTTATTGGGACATTTAGTGTCAAAAGATATAATATAGATATATATAACATTGTTTGATATTATTTCATCCATGAAATATTTCATATGTGTGCATGATGTTAGATATTTCATAGTACATGCATGTTTTCATCGATGTTTCATCATAGTATTATTAATATTTCTCTAGCTCTATTGAGACTATAGAAAAAAATATTTTCATTTTGTGTTTTATGATTCATATAGTGTTTCCGTTTATGAGATAATGAAAATTCTCACAACACCCACAATCATACAACCCCCATTGCGGGAGATCCAATTTGAGAATACGTGTGATTATTCAACCCTCATAGTTAGAGTGTTATTATATCAAAGGGTGAAAGACTATGACCATATAATTTACTATGATTCTTGGATATTGTATTCAACCCAATGAAATTACACAAAAAATGAAAATGAGTTTATTTATATAATATTTTCATTTAATAAATTCTATTTTTATTTATTTGGATCTAAATTAGATATTATTTCTTACCATGTTTCTTTAAGGCACCCATTGATTAATCCATACACAAATCCCAGACTTATCCATTGGATTCTACATCTATAAGGGTTCAATATCTAGATAAAAAAATTAATGGTTCAATATTCATAGTGTAATATCACATGAGTATGATCACTAATACCCCAAATGAAAACACCTTGGACATGGTACCACTATGAGGAAAATTTCCCAATGATAATATTCATGCACTATCATGTATGAATCCTCTGTATATTTATTTATTTAACTATATTATCTCCTTTTATTCAATTGAAAATATAATTATAGACTAAGGTTAAAAACTAGCTTATGTGATATCTATAATCAATGACCAAGGGTTACAGTTTTTCATTCTAAATTTGGATCCCCTCCTTTAAATGTATGGGATGATGTATAAAATGTCAACACTATTAAAACTATGAAGATCATTATCTATAATACAACATAATTCATGGTTTAATACATAAATGTACAAATTATATAATCCTATAAGTTAATAAAAGCCTAATTTCATTAGTAAATTATGTACATAACATAACAAATTTAATCATAAATAACAAAACATTATTGAAAACATCCATAACATGATCCCAAATTTCATTCGTTCTTATAAGAATTCATAGGTTAACCAAGGGACATATATAAGAAAGGGGTGATGTATAAATACTAGTAATTCAATTATCAAAGAAAATCATGAGGTAAAGTTCTAAATTTGTTCCTAGAGGCATATCATGGTTATATAATAGGGGTGAGAATCATTATATCAAACAATGGTTCATGATATACCATGATAAAATAAAGTTAAAATAGGAATGTGGGAAGAAAATAAAACATGGCATTAAAAAAATAATCTATGGCTAACCACCAAGACAATATATCTTATTATTATTATTATAACCTCCCTTGAATATACATCGAATATCATGAGATAAAAATAAAATGCAATGCATTGATGGCTATATAATTCTATGTCGACCCGTCACTTTCATATCATGTACACGCATAAGTGTTCCACATAGATCACACAAAATAATGATGTATGAAATCATTTATAGCAAAGTTATTATAGATTAAGGGTTACATATTTATAAATAATGACTCAATTATGGATAGGTAATACTTGGTTAATAACCTTGAGTGGAAATTAAGATGTTTACTCACTATATGAAAATTTGGCGTGGATAATCGAAAGATAATCATAATGTCATAATGAGGGTATAGAAAGATTCATGTAGGGGTTAAATGAGAGTGCATGGGGTCTCTCATAACATGTAACTCATAAGGATAGTAATATAAAAGTGAAAAAATTTATAATTATGGAAAATTTGAAAGAAAAATGAATAATTTAAAGAATTTTTTTTAGTATAGAGGACATGGAAAGGATCCCTTACCTTCAGATGGTGATTCTTCATGTTTGGGAGGAGCTTCATAAGAGAGTAGGGGCACCATGGGAATACTATAGAGAGTTAATAGAAGTGTAACATAATTATTTGAGATTTTTTAATGAAGTGGACTGGGATTTTTGGTGGGTTTATATTGAAAAAGATAAGGGGATTATTTATTAATTTGTAGACTTATGTTTTGGATACTAGATTATAATTTAATAAATACCAAAAAATATTCCATGTTTTATACCAAATATGACAATAATTAATTATATTATAAGGCTCTGAATCAGAAACCCTAAAATAATGCCCTTCTGTATGTGGAAGTGAATAATATTTATAAATAATTGATTTTAAAACCTTAAAATTTTATAGAGATTTTTGAGGATTCATTAAGTGTTTATAAAATTTATCAAATAACTTCAAAAATAAATTATTTTAAAGGATAAATATATATTTGGTCGTATATATATTTATTTCATATATTATATAACTTTTTCTCATTATGATGTCATAATATATACCGTATATTTATATCATATTAAAATTTTACCCAAAAATTTGAATATAATAGAAAACACTGAAAATTTCACTACTGAGTAATTTTGGAATACTAATTTCAAAGATAATAATTATTTTATCTGAATAATTCATGAAATATGATAATTTAAAATTGTAAATCAAAATCCACTTTTGATTAAAAATACAGGGTTTTTACCATAACAATTTTTCTGAACCATATAAAAATAATTTTTAAATTCATGATATTATATTAACATTTAAATTTAATAAACTTCATCTAATAATAATATTTTATTAAAATAACATTCATTTAAAAAATTATTGGATTCATTAAAAATAAATATCTTGATTGAAACAATAAATTTCTAGACAATACAATTTGTGTTTCACCCTATCAAAATATAATTCAGAATAATTTTCAAATTTATCCTTAAAAAGGGGAAAATATAATCATTTTTTATTAAAAATAAAACATTAAAAATAATACGGTTAGGATATTGATACATATCTCTTTATTACACTAGTGAATTCCATAGGGTTAAGGTACGCGATGGTGATATTTTCTTGGGGTGGTTTAGTAAACATGGTTTAGGAAATGATATTGACGATCTTGAACTTCCCCCATAAATTTTTTTTATCATGATTTTATTGTTTAATCTCATATTTAGGTTGGTAAAGGGAAAATAATATTGATTCTATATTCCTTCTAATCTCTAAAAAATGGTTTAATAGGGAAGGATCTTATGATGATGGCCATTAATTGTTTTTTATGTTTCAATTTGACTTATCATAACATTTAATATATAATAATCATAATTATCAATGTAAAAAACACATTAACATTTGTTATTATGTATAAGGGTGTTATAGATTTAAACAACCATATAATAGTCCAGAATAATTTGGTAGGATCTTATCGACGAAGGTCATCACTTGTTTTTTATGTTTCAATTTGACTTATCATAACATTTAATATATAATAATCATAATTATCATTGTAAAAAAACATATTAACAATGTTTATTATGTATAAGTGTGTTTTAGATTTAAATAACCATATAACAGTCCAAAATAACCAAATTAATGCATGTGTTTTCTATTGATACATTACCTAATAACATATTAATTCATTAAAAAAATGGAATTTCATTTATAAATACTCATCCTTTTATATTCTCTCCCACATTTAAAATTTACATTCTAATAATTTTCATTTTATACAATAAAAAAATAAGTTTATTTACATCTCATGACTTATTTTCACTCCAAAATAGCTTCTTAAAACATGTGTTCCCTCCATAGTACATTGACCTGGTGAGTTTTCTTGTTTCATAGAACATTGTCTCTGTAGTCTAAGATATTCACCAGCTTCTACTTTTTTGAAATATCATTCTACAATGGTACAACTATTGGATTTAGTATATGTGAGGGGTTTGGTATGTACTTCATCAAGTGGGATACATGGAACACATCCTTTACTTGAGACAGGTTAGGTGGGAGTGATAGTCAATAGGTAACTTCTCTTATGAGATCAATGATCTAAATGGGGAACAAGTATCTAGTAATAACCATTTTCTTCTTCCGAAACATTAGGAATTTTATTCATGATGATATAAAAATGAACACATTATCTCTATCCTAAAACTTGAGGTCCCGTCAATGATTGTTTTCATAGATGTTTTGTTGAATTATTAAGGATTTCATATAACGTGGAATGTTTTAATCCTTCTATGTCATTTATTGGATAATATTAAGTCCCATCATATTCACCTCTCTAAAAGCATTTCAACATTTCAATGTTTGACACCTCTTACCATACAAAACCTCATAAGGCCTTAGATGAATGCAAGAATAGAAAAATAAATTATATGAGAACTCTATTTGGGGAAGTTAATAGTCCCAAATGTTGGATATTAATAGTCTACGATGGATTAAATGGGGGTGAATTGTTGTTAAAATAATTAAAACTAAACAAAACTAAATACCTCTTAATGTATAAATATCAGACACAGACTTCATCCAATAATCAGATTATTAGTAAAAATATCACAGATGATCCAATTATATCAGAATATGTTTTTATCAATTTTATAGTTATACTAATAAAATGGTTTTTTAGAAAGGTAAGTATGAATACTATCATTTTAAAACATGCATATGGGAAAAAATTTATTGTACAAACAATAATTACACATCTTATTAAAGTAAGAACAAATTACATAGTATATTGAAATATTATTATATTTTAACATTAATAGTAAAGGTAGTCAATAACCATGGATAAAAGTATCCACAATCATATACTTCCTATAAAGTTTTATCTTATTTACTAATAATTCACTTGATATGATGATCATAATAATATCTTTCTTCCAATTCATAGAATACCTCTATATGATAATCATCTTTTTCCTTCCAAGAACCAAGAATTCCTCTATCCAAAGGATCAGATTCACCATATTCATGCCTTATGAATCCCTCAATAATAAAAACGATCAGACGTATAATACAAATGATTATGTTCTAATGGAAACAACCACGACAAGGATTTATTAGAACAAAACTCTCTAAAGTATTATAGTGACCTAAAATTATATGTTCATGTAGAGAAAAATATTAAAAACATGAGTAGTAAAATGCATCAGATCCAAAATATTCATCTATCGTGCTATTTATAGGTAAATATACAACAGTCATATTTCTAATATTGTTGTAATTTCCTCAAATAATTTGTTCTTAAATTATTATCTGTAACTGAATGTATTATTTTCTTTTTGTTGAACACCATTACAATGCCAAATTTCATTCCTTATAATAGAAAAATACTATATATTCTTATTATAATCCGAGGATATTCAGATAGACTTCAATATTTTTTTATTACAATAATAGTTATTATGATCATTCAGATGTATCAGTACCTGTATCTATTAAATGGTCATGAAATTTGGTTGTACAATAAAAAAGAAAAAACATTAACCACTTGTTAAAAAAAGGAATCTCTTATTAATCTAATGTATCCTTAAAATGATGGTTCGTATTGAATAATGATAATTTATTATTTTTTATACATTTGAACTATTTTTATGTTGGATAAAAATTAATGTTTCCTAGAAAAACATAATAAAAGACTAAAGACATAAGTATTTGGAAAACATTGTTTTAAGAAGGTAATTGTGATTTTAAAAACTAATGGTATGAAAAAAATAGGAAGTACAACTTGTGAATTAATAATATCTCACTTTTTGGAAAGAACATGCCACAATACATTAATGAAAAATTAAAACATGAATAAAATACAACCCTTTACCAATTTAGAAATTTAATGTTCTTATTTATAACTCCCTATGATTTTATAACTCTTTTATTATATGAAAGAAAGTATTCATAGTTCTACTCCTTAATATAAAAAAACCCCTTTATTAAATTCATAAATTCTTCTCAATAAATTACTCCCAAATATTTTTATTCATTTAGAAAACTCACCCTTAGACATATCTTCTACCATTAAATAAATATTCCCCCTTTAAAATACTTTCTCACCCATTGTGATATAAAAAAAAGGAAATAATCCAATGTTTCATGAATTCTTTGAAAAGATAACATATGAAATAATAAATTGTTAACAAAATAATCAACCATGATGTAATAGAAAAAAATACATCCAAAATTATTTGGAATAAATTCATAAAGAATGTATTTTTATTAAAAGTTAATCACATTTAACAAACATTAAAATGATGGAAAATAATAATTTTAGAGTTCAAATATAAAAACTATTCAATATTTCATTATGACACTTTTCACAATATATTTATTCTTCCTGAAATCCTATTTATCCTTCTAAAACATTATAATTTAATCTTCCATTAAATCCTACATCTATACTTTAGTCATCAAGATTTAATTCTCCTCAGAATAATTTTTATTCACTTTATTAAATAATAAAATTTCAACTTCACACGGCCTAAGATAGGTAATCTCCAACTTGAAACATTGAACTTCTTTATTTCAGTAATTATACATCCTCTTTAAGATCACCACTTGTAATCTATAAAGTATTGATTTAACATAGATCAATCCAAAACATGAAGAGAAAAATTATTAAAGGATTCTTCCATTTGTAATAAAAGTTGGTTTAATTCAAAAAAAATTATCCTCTTGTTCTCGTATAACCTTATACACTTGGTTGGACATCTTTAGAATTTAATTGTATGATATATTGTGTTTTCAAGACATTTTATGAAAATCATCCTCAATATGGATAACTGATTCTATAAGAACATTGAGTGAATCTTATTTTTCACTATGAATTTTCTGAATAAGTTGACAACATACTTCTATTTTTTAAAAATGAATAATAGTGTCACATAGCCTCTTCAAATATTGAAAACAATAATTAATTTCTTTTTAATCTAATGTAACATCATATTACAATGAACCTGATGAAGGTTTTATGAGTTTTTTTTCTAAATTATTCAACATCAGGTTTCTCTTTAACTTTATCATTCCATTTCATGGAAATAAACTTATCATCTAAAATAAATAATATTTCCATATTATTCTCTGACTCTAAATCATAAAAAATATTTAGTGATGGCTATTTATCATCTACTCATTCCTTTGAGATTGAATTATCTTTCTCGTTGATGATGTTTTTTATTTCTCTAGGAATAATGACTCTTATTTTGATCCTTTTAACTAAGCATACTTATTAGATTGAGAGAGTAAGGTCAATTTTCATGATTTATTATATTTATAAAGATTATCAAACTTAGTTTTTTTATTAGGTTCTTCTTCTTCTACGACTACTACTTTGTAATCGTATTCCTATATTTCTTCCACTAATTCTTCATAAACTTCATCCTATAATTATTCCTAAACTTCTTATTATTCTTTTTCACCATCTTGTTCTTCTACTCTAACTATTTTCATCTTCAGAGAACTACCTTTCTAAAAATATTAAATACTAATACTTTTTATTTCATAATTATCTTCTGTACATCCAATGACATTGATTTTTCAGGTTTATCAAGAAAAACATTTAATTTTTCATTATCGACCATAGAATGAACACTATATGGTATCAATAATGATTATTTAACAAAAAGGCAAACATAAAGAATGAATTGACCACTATGGGATAATTGTATATTTGGATTCTTGGTGGATTTTTTTACATCCTTCAACAAGATTTCACTAACTTAAGATTCATTTAACCTATTCTTATTCATTCTTTTCATTTATTCCTTGTTGAATTCATTATCAATATGTTGTTTTAGGGATAATACTATATTCTTATATAACTTGAATTCAACACCACATGGTTTCTCCTTTCCTTATAACCCATCATCGTTTTGAACTCATCATTATGCATAGCCTTTTCATTATTTTTATTCTTAACTAGATGGGATGGTTAAACTATTCTTTTCTTCTTTCTGAACCTTCTTAGAGTGATTGAGCTTCCGATATGATCCCTTCACCCTTATAAAAACAGTTGTTTGACAAATAATCAAAGACCATATCCTTTCTATAAATTGTATCACCGGAAATAAAAATATATTCTTTCACATTGGGTATGATTTATTCACTACATTGAAAAATTTCATGACATTCATAAGTAAATTATTGAGGAAATTTGGAAACATAATAATCTTTGTCTTGATTATGTCATTCTTGAGAGCTTCTATCATTAGGAAAATAATATTCAAAACATAGAAATTTCATTTTATAAAGAATAAACCCATCAAAAAAATATATGATACCTTCATAGTGTCTTTATCACCTTTCATGGGTATCAAATACCCATTCTCCCACAATGGTACTACCTTGTTGTTCGATGAATGATGTCATACCTTACTCACATTTTCGTAGATGGGAAACAAAAAATCATTTTCATTCTTTATTTCAAAATTTCGGAGAGTATCTGGTAATTTTTGAGAGGGTAAGAAAATTTCTATTTCGATACAAACTGAAACCAAATATGTAATTATTTTTAAATAATGGTTATATTTATTCCAAAATAATTTTAAAGAAATAGGATCCTTATCATATTATTTAAATAATAAAAATAAAGAATATATCTCTATCCTGATTTGAATATAATACACATTGAAATCAATATATGGTTTTTGTATACACACTTCCATCCATCCGGGAAAATTTATGATCATATTGATAGAAGAATTATATTTATCAAATAAAGTCATTTTAATGAGTCGTTATCTGAAAATATAACTTTTTACGCCATCCTTTTTGGTGGACATCGTAATAATAATTGAAGCCAGTAATTATATGGATTCCAAAATAATCAGAATGATAGATTTGAGGAGTGATGAGAGTCAGTAGTAAAAATACTAGAGAAAAATGTGGGACACATGGTGATCCACATTTATAAAGGAATAGGAAAACATTGGTTCATATTCCAAAAGGCTTTCAATAGGGGAAATTAAATCCTATATAATCTTGTGACTGAGATTTTATTAAAGAAATTTCTAAATTTTTATTTAAAATCACAATATATTAAAAAAATATCGAAATGAGGATCGTTCTGATTATAATTTTTATGTAAATTTTTTAAAAACATATTAATGTAATATAACCAAAAGAATAATTAATTGAATACAATAAAAAAATTAATGGATTATTGAAAAAACATAAAATAATATAAGAGTAACTTTAGGAGTTAAAATTTTCATGGTTATTAGTTTCTTTTTCTTCATGATTTTTGTTTTAAAGAGAGATTATGATAGTTTATAGGAAAAACTGATTGCGATATTTTTTAAGAAGAAAATTATTATTTTTTATTTAAATGAAAATACATATTCCAATTGTTTGAAAATAAATACTAAAAATCATGAATTGTTATTAACAAATATTCAATTGGGAAATTTAAAAATAATATATTTTTCCAAAAAATAAATTTTTAAATTATGAATCCAAAAAAATTATAAAATTTTGAGTCTATAAATTTCATTATGATTTAAAAGTTTTAGAAAAGATAAATAATTGAAAAAATTAATGTTTCAAGAAAAGATAAAATGTAAAAAAACCTAAAACATATGTACACCCCCTATGAAAATGAGTATAGTAATGTATGGATATTAGTAAACATGATGTAGATACGAATGATAGCTAAACATTTATCATTACTAGATTATTCTAAATATATTCAAATCTATCCGAACTAAGGGGCTTAGCAAATTTATCCAAATGATATTCTTTAATTCTGATTAATTGTAAATTTATATATCCTTAATGAATTTGATTTAAAAAAATGATCTCTTATATATATTTGTGTGTGTGTGTGTCTATAATTTGATTGATGTATTGGGTTTTTACTTAAATGAATGGAAATTTTGTTTCTATAAATTATTTGAGTTTTTTTGTAAATCTCATTCCATAATTTGTGAGTGTATGTTTCATCCACAACACTTGAGAAAAAGAAAAAGATGCTGATATATATTTATCTTCAGTAATGATAAGTGATACTAGGTTTTATTTATTACAAGATCATGAAACTAAAGAGTCACCTAAGAAATGACAAGTCCTAGATATAATTTTTCTATCCAATCTACATCCACCAAAATTATCATACAATAAACTTTTTAGTTTGAGAACATTTCCAAAATAATATATTACCCCTAAACCCATAGTTCTCTTAAGATAAAAAAAATATTCATTTAATATAATTTAGATGGGATTCTATTGGATTGTCTCGATATCAATAACATTAGAATCCTAAAGAAACTAAATCCATATGAATAGTTGTTTAAGCAAAGAAAGATTCCAATCATACCTTAAAATGTTTTATAATCAATTGGTTTCCCAACATCATCATGATCTAAATTATTCGAGGTACCAAAGGAAGAAAAAATACTTTTATTATTGTCATATCAAAATTTTATAATAAGATAATATATATAATTATGTTGACAAATAATGTTTTTTGGGGATTTTGTGAATTTTCAAAACCAAGAAAATATGTTTACTCATACACCATAATCATTTGAAACTAATATTTCATAAGATAGACAAAGGAATTGGATAAATATTAATGGTATAAACAAAATATAATGTCATAAATATATATTTTTACAATCAAAATTTTTTTATTTACTTTTTTTATAAAATTAGTTGGTTGTGTAGCTCCCTTAACAAAGGTGTTTTATAAAAAAAATATGCTTAACCCATCATAACCAGATCTATTGATTGTTTAAGACCATAAACTTTTTTAATAATATTGTAAACACATTATGGATGTTTTATATTTTCAAAAAAAGGGGGTTTATCTACATTAAATTCTTCCTGGACATATTAATTTTGAAAAGAACACTTCACATCCATTAAGAATAGTTGTAAATTAAATAATTTTGTAAAGTCTAGAGGTATTCAAATTGCTTCATGTATTGCTATCGGTGTAGAGGATTATTTATAATATATTCCCTCTTATTTGTTATATCCCTTAGCAACAAGGCTATCTTTATTTAATACTATTATTCCTTTATCATGAAATTAATTCTAAAAAACCAATTTTACTCCCATTATAGAAGTATATTTTTGTTGTTTCACTAAAGACTAGAATTGGTTCCTTTCAAACACATGGTATTAATTTTGATTTTATTGTATCCAATCCACATCACATAAATCCTCATCATGATTCTTAGGTTAAAATTGATACAAAAAATGAATGATGTTCAATTTCATTTCTCAAAGATCTTATAGTCCTAACTGGTTGATCTACATCACCAATGATACATTCACTAGGATGATTCCTAATACAAAACTGAATTATTGGGTAATGAATAGTATGTTCATCAATAGTAGGTAGATAATCTTCCTAAGGAATAATTGTAGAAGAAAATTATTGTATTATTTCGTTATTAAAATAACTTTACAATAATTTTAATTAAAAACCATATAATCCTTACTAGTAGTGGAATTACATAAAAATATTCCTTTATTATATTTTGATAATATATTTTTGCATGTTATCTTCTGTATTCAAGATAAATAATTTTCATCCAAATACATTGTAGTAGTTTTATTAAGAAATTTTATAATTAAAACTCAATTTATAATATAGCTGGAAGTACTAACTGATTTACCCCAAAAAATTTAGAAACAGAGTATTCACTCAGCATTGTTCTAGTAATCTGTTAAAGAATTATATTTCTTATTTAAACTACGCAACTTTGTTGTGGGGTTTTAGGTTATTAAATGTTATGTTCAATATATTTTTTATTACAAATTTTTTTAAAATAACAATTTTCAAAACCCCAACCATGATAGCTATGAATAATTATCAGGGAGAGGTTTTTCTCATTTTTAACTTTAGTTGCAAAAGTATTAAAATATAAAAGGATAAATATTTCTTTGTAATAAAATAGACCTATGTGTATCTAATATAAAAATTAACTAAGACATATACATAGTATTCTCCACCAATAATTTCAGTTTTGGTAAGACCAAATATGTCCATCTGCACTAACTATAAATAATTAGATGTTGATACTTAACTAATAGATTTAAAACATGGCTTATGTTTCTTACCATTTTGACAGGGGTCACAAAATTTTGAAGTATCAAACATTAGTTCTAATATATCCTTTAATATCCCTTTATTATTCAACATAGATAATTTTATAAGTTTACATTATCCTAGCCTTATATTCCTAAAGCAAGATTGGTCTTCCATTTCACAGAGACTAGGTAATTCTCAGCTCTTATGTTCTTCTATGACTAGACTGTAAATATTCACATTCCAATTGGAAGAAAGAATAAATTTATCCTTATAACTATTCAATGTACATTTATCAATTATGTAGTCCACAAGATAACCTTCATCACATAATTGATCTTTGTTTATAAATTTTTTCTTAATTCCTACAATAAATAAAAAATTTAAATTAAGACTTTTTATAATGGACAATGTTACATATACCAATGATTTGTCCTCAAGCATTTTCTCTGAAAGATAATTTTCCACCATTAAACATAATAATATTCTTAATAAAATATATTCTTCCAATCATGTGTCTAGAGAAACCACTATCCAAGTACCAAATATTTGTTTTGGTACCATATTTCTTTTCCTAAAAATCAATGAATTAGTTTTTCATAATCCAAACATTCTTGGGTTTAGTACTAATAGAAAATATTCTTCTTCATAACCACATCTATACAACTTTATTATTTTGGGAAAATTTCATTTAATTATATAAATATCAATTGTAAAAAACAATAGATTGAATTATATTCAAAGATAAAAATTTCATCCAATGTCCACAACTTTTTAAATTTTTTCAAAATGATTCACTTTTAGGAAGAAAGTATTTTTTTTACTAAAAATAGGGTTTTTTTCATTAGTATAACATGTTCCATAATTATTACCATGAGGTTTAATTTTTCTAAAAAAAATTTCAAATATTTACCAATTATTATTGAACATTGATAAAATTTTCATCAAACTATAAATTCTAAATTTTAGTTTGAAAAGTAAGCTTTATTCCTTATTAAAAAAATAACTAGTACCGAGTTTATCGAAATTATTTTGTAATTATTTTTCTTAGAAATAGTTTTATCAATTTATTTTTAAATAAAAATCATTTTAGAAATTAGTGTTAACAATTTTTGTAGAGATATATTATATTTAATTAGTCAAAAGAGTTATTCTAGACTCAATATTTTCTTGTTTTTCTTTAGCATTATGATTTTTTTAAAATTTTATAATTTTAATTTTCTAAAATCTTTTGAAAAATAGAAACATCATCATAACCATGTAATGTATTATATTCTACTGAGGAAGATTATTCATGAGAAGATTCAAATTTTTTATTACAGTCATGATAGTTTTCATTTAAAGACATATTAGTAAGGGATTCAGTAGTGTGTAACTTTCCTATAAGACCTTGATTTCTCGTAGGTACTTTTTCAAAAAGAAAATGTTCCTATGTCTAAAACAATCATTAGCAGAAGAAATTACTAAATAATATCCATCATTGGAACTCCATGTTTCAAAATCATTAATTATTTACTTTCATTTCGACTTATAATATTTCTTATCATTCCTGCCTGAATTTTTTCCCTTTTTATCTTTTCTTTTTAACTTATGACAATAAACATGGATATGTCCTGACTTCTTGAATTCATAATAAGTAACTTCAGAATCATTATTTTCATTATTATCCTTATGATCTTTATTATATTTTTATTAGAAATTATTCTTACCAACTATCTGGTTAATCATTATAGAAATATTAGACAACTCATTTTTGGAATGTTCTAATGAACTATAATTAGATTTGATAAGAAATTTATTCTTCCTTGAAAACTTTAATACATTATCCATCAATTAAAAATTAATAATATTATTAATTTGTGTAGAAAAAGAAACTACACTGTTTTTATTTTTATCCTTTTCACCATCTTATCTTTAATATCACATCTTATTACATGAGGGTTCCAATAAGTTCATGAATATTTAGATTGGTCATATTTCTAGTATCATACACAAAATTTCTTCTAGATTACAAATAATTTGGAATTATATCAGTATCCTTCCAAACCAAAATATCATCATAATAACCTTTTTCACCAAGTGTTTGTAAACTATTGACAATTTTCATGAACATTTGGAAAATCATAATAATTGTATCCCTAGGGAGAAAATAAAAGGCTTGGTAATCAGATCTAATCATATATCTTCTTGTTTTAATGAATTTATATGCGACAAAATGTGTTACTTACAATTTTATCAAAATATTATTTGCATCTTCGTGACACTATGTCTGAGTGTAGGTATTCCTCATCATAGTACAAAATAAATTATTTATGAATTTATTGTTCATTTGATATTATAACTCCTAAGATTTTTAAAAGTGGAAACCTCATTATCATGAATCTTATACATTATAGTAATAAAAAAGATATTATCAACTATAGTTTTTATAACTAATGTTTTTATTCGATCACTCTAATATTCAATGACATTCCCATCAAAGATAGGTAGTTGAATAGGATTTGAATTATCAAGAGATCCAACACTCATACCTTATATCTCAGAAAAAAAGAAACTATTCTTCTACTAAAACAAATTACTGTAAAAATAATTTAAATGATTAGTTTATAAAAAAACATAAGGAATGTGAAATTGATAAAGAAGGTAAAAAGCATAGAAACAAAAGTATTATAACATTATTTGCTAACAATTTTTGGATCATAATAGTCTATTATAGATTACAAGGAGGGGATAATTTTTGATTAGAAACATCAAACTAAACAATACCTCTTAAATTATAAATACCAGACTCAAAATTCATCTAATAATCAGAGTATTAGAATTAGTTTCACAGATGTTTTGAGTATTTCAGAATATGTTTCATCTATTTCATCATCGTAATGATAAAATTTATTGTTTGAAAGATAAGTAAGAAGGATAAAATTGTAAAACATGAAAAAACTAAAAAAAATATATTATATAAAAAATAAATATGCATCATATAAAATTAATAATGACTTAGAAGATATATTAAAATATTTCTCTCTTTTAACAATGAGAGTAATGATTGTAAATAACCTGGATTATTGTTTTCCATAGTTTTATACTTACTTTAAATCTTTCATTATATAACCAAAAATCCCTTGATATGATGATTGGACTAATCTCTTTCTCTCTATCCTTAGAAGCCACCAATACAATGATCAACATCATTCCTCCTAGATCCATAATCCCATGATCCCATGCATTAGATTCACCATCTTCCAATCCTAGGAATCCCTCGATCATAAAAATGATCGGACACAGAATACAAATGAAAAATTTCTAGTAGAAACAATCTTAACAATTATTCCGTAGAATGAAAACTCTCTAAAGTGTTCTAATGTCTAAGAACAAGATATCCATGCAGATATATCTTTAGGAAACATGAGTTGCAAAATGTATCTGCTCCTAACTGTTCAAATGACCTGTTATTTATAGGTGAAGCTCAAACATTTATATTTATAAGTTTTTTGTAATGACCTTGGACAGCTGGAAAATTCCATATCATCTTTAACTGGATGTATAATTTCATTTTTTAATGATTACAATGCTAAATTGCATTCCTTACAATAGATAAAAGTTGATATATTCTTATTGTAAACATCGGACTGTCCGATTGACTTCCTTATCATTTTTCATTTTGATAATCCTTGTAAGGGTTATTTTGATGTATCATTACCTATATCAATCTAATGGTCTTGAATTTTGGAAGTACTATAGAAAAGGAAAAAGTTTAACCACTGGTCATAAAAAAGGCATGTCCAATTAATCAGATTCATCATTAAATAAATGGTTTGTATTGAAGAATAATAATTTTATATTATCAATATATTGGACCTATTTCTATGTATAGTAAAAATTGTTTTTTAAAAATATACCAAAAAACCATGGACATAAGAAGTTAGTAAACATAGTCTTAATTAGGTGTTTATTATTTCCAAAACTAATGGAATAAAAAATTAATAATTAAAACTTCTAATTCAAAACCAACATCCTTGTAAATCCATCAAACATGATGTCATCATATCGTCTAGAGTTTGAATGGTTCTTTTATGTCGACTTTACATTTGAGAGAAAAAATAAGTGTTTAAGCTCTGTTATATATCCAAAACGTACTGAAGGCTTCTCCAAAACAACCATATAAAACATGGAATTTGATCAGATATAGTGGAGATTGGAACCCCATGAAATCATAACACTTCCCTTATGTATATCTTTGTGATTTTTTCAATAGATAAGTCTTCCATGATTGTAATGAAAAGTGCTAACATTAAAATGTGATCAACTACCAACCATATGGAATTATTAAATTTATGTTTCCTATGGATTCCTATAATGAAATCCATGGATATGTTTTACTATTTCCAAAAAAATGGTATTGTAAATGGTTTCATGATACCCATATAATTATATCATTTCACCTTGACTTGTTAGAATACTAGGCATCAAGATAAAATCTATGTGATATCCCTCTTCTTTATATCCCATGAGAAACATTTCTTCAAATCTCTATAGATCATAGTGCATTTCGGATGAATAGTGATGGATGATTTATGTGCATCATCTAGAGGTTATTTCTTCAATTATGGTTTTGATAGAACACACATCTATGCTCCAGAATTTATAATAACAAATTTAGAAAAGTTAAACTGCAGAATCATCATTACCTTCTTCTATAGAAATAAACCCATGTTCTAGACCACTTTAATCCTCTCAAGAATAGATGGTTGAGAATTTATTCAATAAATTTATGATGAATATCCTTTTATTATTACTTTATTAAAAATATTTATGTCCAATAATGATGGGTCACATTCAATACTAATCACAACTAGGGTTGCAAAATCATTTATACTCAGAGCATCTAGAACTTTGTTTTCCTTCCTTAGATGATAATGGATTGAAAAATCAGAATCACTAATCATATCTTACCACCTTTGTTGAAACATATTGATCTCATTTAGTGTGAATTTATACATGAGGATTTTTTGGTCCATACATGTGTCACAGTTTTCTCTGTGGATATAATGATGCTAAATATTCAATGTGAAGATCAGTTTATCTAATTCTAGAACATGTGTTGGATAATTCTTCTTGTAAATATTTAATTATTGGGGAGAATAATCTATCAATTTTCTATCTTGCATGAGTACACAACTCATGAACTATTTGACACATAATTGTAGATGACAAATCCTTACCCACTATTGGGTAATGTGAGTACATGCTTCATGATTAGGATATTCTTTAACACTTTAATTACTATATAGTACTCATCATTTTAGAAAAACATGACACCCTACTGAGTTATCTGGTTTATTGGGATTGAAAATCATGAGAATATTCTCAAAAATTGACGATAGTACCAAGTTGATCCAAGACAACTTTAGATTTATATCACAAATGTTGGTCTTGGTTGTAGAGACCCAAAGCTTGACGTACATGGACATTACATTACTTTAGCAGAATAATTAATACATAACAAAAACAGACACACAAGGACCATACTAGTTTAGTGTCTTTGGAAACTTGGAACGTGATCTTTTAATCGTGGTGAAAGATCTTCAGCATCTCCCATAATGATCTTCCACTTTTTGTTTCCTTAACTAAAACCTTTATTTTAATCCGAGGGAATGATAAAACATAAAAAGGGTGAGCTCAAATGATCAATAAGGGTAAGCATGGATAAAATAAAACACAACATATACATTTGAACTTAAAAACATGAACATAATGTTTAAACATAAAAATCTTGAGCAATGAATTAAAACATGGAAGCACATAAGGAATAGATCATAATGAAACATAAATCATGATAACCTAGCATAGGAATAAAGCATGTAATTGTGGCATCCATTAAGCACATGTAATGATTTCCATAGTAGCCAAGGCATTTCTACCGAGACCATCTTGGTGGACAAAGTCACATTCTGAATCGAGTTCACTCCTCATTTCATTCCTGTAACACTGAACCATATTATCTTACCGTTCCAGACATGTCTATCTCAGGAGATATAAAATATTTACCCAACGCATTGGAGGGAGATATAGGTCCCACACATCTCATAATGATACCATTATTGTGTGTTCCACAAAATCATAAACCATACATCATTGCATAACCCATGTAATAAAAATGGGATTCTTAAACATCGTGACATCATAAAACAATTAATATAAGATAAAGGAATACATAAAAATAATTCCATCACAACATAATCAAATCAATGTAATAATAGGGATAGAAATAGAACCCTATATTATCTTAGATGTAATTTTTTTTTGATAAAACACTTTAACTCCATTCTTGAGGAAAATATCCTTTCTACTTCAAAAACATTTTTCCTTTCTTAACATGTCATACAATTCTAAACTAAAAGAAGTTGATTAAAAATAAACATGAAAACTTGTAAAGGAATATTCTTGGAAATAATTTTTTAAAAATCCATTCATGCCATATAAGTTAAAAGAAAACATTCTTTTCGTACTTTTTTTGGAAAAGTCAAAAATTATCTCATACGAAAAACGACAAAAGATTCCTTTCATATCATTTACGAAAAACTCACCGAAGGGTAAAATTGGATATAAATTATTGTAGAATGATGTAAATATTACATATTGAGAAAACATGGATGTGGATGATAAAATTAACCCTAGTAAATTCCAAAATATAAACAATCTCAGATAAAAATGATAATGTGATATTTCCCTTACCTTATGTCTGATATGCTTCGTATGTATCCGAACCTCCTCTTCTTCGATACACCTCATTGAAACCTCCTCTTAGGGCACTAATATTGGTCTGTAAAGTAGACCATAACCTCTCGGATGTTTCTAGGGAAGTGGAGAAGAAAATTTGGCAGGGGTTGGCCGAGCTTGAAGGCTCAAATTGGTGTGAGGAGGAGAGGGAAGAGGTTCCCTTTTATAAGGGAGGAGAGGGGTACCTTTGGAATTCTAAAAAATATTAATTTATAACAAATATAACCACACTTAAAAACCTCAAAAAATGACTCATATCCGAAGATTAGATGAGATATGGTTGTAATATCATCAACCAATAAAATTTAGACATGTTAGGTATTTAATTTAAACATTATCAACTTGATTTATCCTTATTTAGTAAATTTAATTTTATTTGTGGTAATAACATTCTAAAATTTGAATTACAACAAATATTTACTTATTTGTTGTAAATTGTCCATAATTGGATACTTTATAACATTTTATACCATATAAATTTAAATTTATAATTTTTAAATATATTTATGATTTTAAACAATTTTATAATATATTATTTTTATAAAATAACAATAGTGTCAATTTTGACAGTATTCAATTATTTGAATTTAAATAAAATATATACAGAAGATATATTCAAACCAAAAGCTTTAATAGAATCATAAAAGGTCATATGTATCTAGAAAATTAGTGTAGCACATTAAATAGTTTATATAATATTTATTTTATTATTTTTAAAACCATTTATTTGGTTTATCTCTTAATAAATAAATTACTGCAACATTTTTGTATAATTATTTAATAAACTTATTTGTTGTATAAAAATTAAAAAAAATCCTATGATGAAGATAAATATATTAAATTTCATAATAATACTTTTACTAGAATTTATTATCTTAAAATCACAATATTTAAATTCATATATTTATTAAATCATGAAGGTGAAAACTTTGGCATCATTTAAAATAAAATAGTATAAGTGTCATAATCGCTATTATAAGGCTCCAAATGGTCCAATATTCGACCATTGGATTATTATGGTTTATATGTACATGAAAAATAAATTTTTTGCAGGGTTTTGGGCATTTTATGGTTACTATTAGTTTAATAAAAACTATATTCTTGATTTTTCACTAGATAAACAATCTCTGTATCACTATTGTGTTACAATTAATGATAATTATATTATCCCTAAAAATTATAAATAAATTCATATGATGTAGATAATTTCTTCAGATTTCTAGAGACTATTCATTTTCAATGTTTCATGAAGTTTATCACTAAATTAAAATTAATATAATTATAAGATTTAAGAGAGTGACATGTTGTCACTTTCTTTGGTTTTAATAATAATTAAATTATTTTCAGCGTCAAAAGTCCATAAAATGAATCTAATCTGACCCTTAGGTTATATGGGTCTACTTTTATCCATCCAATGGAATTTTGTCATATGTTAGGGTAATTTTATAATATTATATTTACCCTTAATTACCCGACTAACCTTTAACTATGGTAAATAAAATTTACCGTAGTTACTATTCATAATTCCCAAAAAGGAAAAGTATCTTATTTACATAATTTGGACCTACTAATTCCAAATATGGAATCCATTTTTCCAAATTCAATACAAAAAGTTGCAGAAATTAAATTAAAAATAATCCCGTTGTCGAAAGAAAACGGGTTTTTCATTAAAACATTGCAAAAGATTGAAAAGATTTAACCTACGAATTTAATGTAAAATCAGTGCTAATGACATAAATTATATTAAATGGTAAAAATATATTCTATTTATACTTTAAAACCATTCAATATTATAATTTAACCATATAAATTATTGGGATGAAAAAAGTTGTTTTTTATTAAAATATAGCGTGTTTTTACTATTCATCAAAATATGAAAGTTACCAGAATAATATGAAAAATTTATCCAAAGTAAATTTTTATTTCTTGATTCCAAAGAAGAATTTTATTTTGTCAAATTGAACTTATAAAAATATCAAAAACTATATTTAAAGTGGGTGCGCCATCAAAAGGTGGAAAAACTACATTTTTTTAAAAATACTTATTTTACCCGAAAAATTTAATTTGTTCTTATACAATGTTCTAGAAAATGAGTAAGATGAAAAATAATGTTATAAAATTCAAAATTTAGTTAATAATATTCATAACAGATAGTTCATAATAATATTATAATAATATATCGTTGTTTAGTAAAACCCGGTATTGCGTACAACACACGCTATCGAGGAAGGTCACGATTGCGTGTAATGCAAGTCAAGTCAGGGTTGCGTGTTGTGCAAGAATCCTTCGTTGTTTTGTATAACAGAATCCAACCATATTTCATTTATACATTGAATATATATATATATATATACTCAATGTTGCGTAGAATAACTATTATCAAAATTGTGTATAACATGATCCAAGAATAGTGTTGCATATACTACAAGCTAATACGGTGTTGTGTATAGCGCAAGGTAATCTTGGTGTATCATAAAACACAAGACATTAATGAAACTAAAAAAATATTTTTCATATAATCTCGGGGTGTTACATTCTACCCCCCTTAAAATGAATTTCGCCCTCGAAATTCGTCGGGGTTATAAATGGTTTACTACTCAAATGTTTCTTTAATAGAAACCCACATCGTAAAAACGAATACCAAAACATGGCTTTTAAAAACTAAAGTATGAAATGTAACGGTTACCAAAATTAACTCATCACTGGGTTTCCACGTAGGAGAACATAGGTGAAAATATGGATATGGAAGAAAAATCTAACCATCATGTTCTGATGGAGAGTGGTAGAGAACATGGCTATGAAAAAGCCAAAAATCACAAAGCTATTGATTTCTGATGATCTAAGGTACCATATGATTCATCAGATATAAGGGAACTAGGACAACATTTTTGGTTTTCAAGATCATTTCCCTAAAGTTGATGAATTAAAAGAAATAATTTCATGATTTTGGTACAATCTCATTGTTGTTCGTGAATTGAACAATTTCCACTTCATCACTTAAAGAAATGAAGTTGAATTTGTTATTCGTGATGTGTTAGCAGATCATGTGATAGAATGATGGGTCATTCCCTCTCTTTCAAACAAAAGGTTAGAAAAAGTTATAAGTCCATCTTATGGTTAGATTAATCATATATGGTTCCAAAAATGAACTTATACTTCATATATCATACCGCTTAATAAAATAAAACTAGTTTCTACTAACCAGGGACTTCCTGTAGTCTAGTGGTAGGCGATAAAGGCCAATCGCACTTTGGTTGTGGGTTCGATTCCTATAGCCTTGTCCGACGCGATGGGTTGTCGCCCGTCCTACAGGTTTCCCTTTTTCTAAAACTATATTACTATAACATCCCATCAATAATATCAAAAAAAAATTTATCCTTAAATAGTACTAACTTATGTCCAACATAATCCATTCCAATATTTAGGCTTATCCATAATACTGCAGTCCACTCTCATAATATAGTGAAAAGGATTACCATATATTTAATACAATCGTTGATCCCCATATATCATAAGATATGTCTTGTTGGTCACATTCCAAACATTCGAAGGCCTTAATCATGTATTATCTTGAAAAATGAATACCCATTGAACCTTAGTGAAAACATGAATGCAGTTAAAAGTTAACACTTTCCACATACCAAAATCCTTAAAATTTTATATACTCAAATCATGATATCAATTAGTCCTTATATCAATCATGAGCTCAGGAATACAATCAAACATCTCATTATCTTCTTATTACTTCATTATGTGCATATCATCTACTTTACAAAAATATCTGAATAACCTTCCATGGTTACTGGTACCATTCAACATATACTTTCAAATACTTTTATGAAAAACAATAGTGTAACAATCCTTAGATGATTATTTATTCCATAGTACCATTAACTATAAAACATAACTCTCGATAAACATATAATCATTCCACTACCTTCTAAAACAACCGACTGATCTTCAACACTTCTTTAAGCTCATATATCAGTTGTAGTCTCCTCTTCATCATACACATAAATACTACCCATATGACCATGCTGATTCTCTTCATGAGATTTTCCATTAGGGACTTGGTTTGCATAATGCTCATACATTCCACATTTAAAACATCTAATCATTGTTGATGTTGTAGCAATACCATTATCCTTGTCCATAGTGTTAACTGAACCTTTTCCTTTTCACTTACTGGATTTGTGTCCTTCTTTTCCACACCCAAAGCATCTTCCAGTTCCTTTGAAACAATCTCCCTGATGCCTCTTCCCACATGATTTACATGAGGGAAATTGAACATTCTTTCCTCTATGATCATCATGAAGCTCCATCTTTCTCTTATTATCTCAGTCAGGAAACTTACCAAATTTGAGATTATTGATCATATTATGAGATTGCTGATTAGGCATAATAACGATGTTTGGACTTCCAGATCCCGTTTCATTTGGTTTCTCATGAAGAAAATCATTCCATTGTCTATCATATCCTACATTATCGTGAATCTTCCTATTTCCAGCCATTTTCTAAAACCCAAAAAGAATAGTGTGAGAGGCAAAAATCATGCTAGGGAAAACAACATAGTAAAGGGGGAGTATCCTCAATATCTAACATCTTAGGTTAACTTCTATGATCGTTACCATAGTTCTAGGACTATATCCTATATGTATACTTATCCTTAGGGACATCCCTAGACATACCTTAGAAATATCTCTAGGGATCTCACTAACGTTTTCGCATCCTAGTTTCCAAAGGTTGACTAAACCTTTCCTCTAATACCAACTATAGAGACCCAAATCTTGACATACAGGGACATTACATTACTTTAGAGGAATACTTAATACATAACAAAAACAGACACACAAGGACCGTAATAGTTTAGTGTCTTTGGAAACTTGGATCTTAATCTTCTAATCGTGGTGAAAGATCTTCAACATCTCCCATAAAGATCTTCCACCTTTTGTTTCCTTATCTAAAACCTTTCTTTTAATCATGTGGAAAGATAAAACATAAAAAGGGTGAGCTCAAATGCTCAGTAAGGGTAAGCATGGATAAAATAAAACACACCATATACATTTGAACTTAAAAACATGAACATAATGTTTAAACATAAAAATCTTGAGCAGTGACTTAAAACATGGAAGCACATAAGGCATAGATCATAATGGAACATAAATCATGATAACATATAATAGGAATAAAGCATGTAATTGTGGAATCCATTAAGCACATGTAATGATTTCCATAGTAGCCAAGGCATTTCTGCCAAGACCATCTTAGAGGACAACGTCCCATTCTGAATCGAGTTCACTCCTCGTTTCAGTCCTGTAACACTGAACCAGATTAACTTACATTCCAGCCATGTCTATCTCTTGAGATATGAAATCTTTACCCAATGCATTGGAGGGAGATATAGGTCCCACCCATCTCATAATGATACCATTCTTATGTGTGCCACAAAATCATAAACCATACATCATAGCATAACCCATGTAATTAAAATGGGATTCTTAAACATCGTGACATCATAAAACAATTAATATAAGATAAAGGAATTCATAAAAATAATTCCATCACAACATAATCAAATCAATGTAATAATAGGGATATAAATAGAACCCTATATTATCTTAGATGTAAAATAATTTTGATAAAACACTTGAACTCAATTCTTGAGGAAAATATCCTTTCTACTTCAAAAACATTTTTCCTTTCTTAACATGTCATACAATTCTAAACTAAAAGAAGTTGATTTAAAATAAACTTGAAAACTTGTAAAGGAATATTCTTGGAAATAATGTTCTAAAAATCCATTCATGTCGTATAAGTTAAAAGAAATCATTCTTTTTCGTACTTTTGGTGGAAAAGTAAAAAATTTCCTTGTACGAAAAACGACAAAAGATTCCTTTCATATCTTTTACTAAAAACTCACCGAAGGGTAAAATTGGATATAAACTATTGTAGAATGATGTAAATATTACATATTGAGGAAAAGTGGATGTGGATGATAAAATGAACCCCAGTAAATTCCAAAATATAAACAATCTCAGATAAAAATGAGATTGTGATATTTCCCTTACCTTTTGTCTGATATGCTTCGTATGTATCCGAACCTCCTCTTCTTCGATACACCTCTTTGAAACCTCCTCTTAGGGCACTAATATTGGTCTTTAAATTAGACCAGAACCTCTAGGATTTTTCTAGGGAAGTGGAGAAGATAATTTGGTAGGGGTTGGCCGAGCTTTAAGGCTCAAATTGGTGTGAGGAGGAGAGGGAGGAGGTTCCCTTTTATAAGGGAGGAGAGGGGCACCTTTGGAATTTTTAAAAATATTAATTTGTAACAAATCTAACCCCACTTAAAAACCTCCAAAAATGACTCATATCCAAATATTAGATGATATATGGTTGTAATCACATCAACCAATAAAATTTAGACATGTTAGGTATTTAATTTAAACATTATCAACTTGATTTATCCTCATTTAGTCAATTTAATTTTATTTGTGGTAATAACATTCTAAAATTTGAATTATATAAAATATTTACTTATTTTTTGGGAATTGTCCATAATTGGATACTTTATAACATTTTATACAATATAAATTTAAATTTATGATTTTTAAATATATTTTGGATTTTTAATCAATTTTATAATATATTATTTTTATAAAATTACAATAGTGTCAATTTTCACACTATTCATTTATTTGAATTTAAATAAAATATATACAGAATATATGTTCAAACCAAAAGCTTTAATAGAATCATAAAAGGTAATATGTATCTATAAAATTAGTCTAGAACATTAAATAGTTCATATATTATTTATTTTATTATTTTTAAAACCATTTATTTTGTTTATCTCTTAATAAATAAATTACTGCAACATTTTTGTATAATTATTTAATATACTTATATGTTGTATGAAAATTAAAAATAAAATCCTATGATGAAGCTAAATATATTAACTTTCATAATAATACTTTTACTAGAATTTATCATCTAAAATCACAATATTTAAATTGTTATATTTATTAAATTATGAAGGTGACAACTTTGGCATCATTTAAAATAAAATAGTATAAGTGTCATAATCGCTTTTATAAGGCTCAAAATGGTCCATTATTCGACCATTGGATGATTATGGTTTATATGTACATGGAAAATAAATTTTGGTCAGGGTTTTGGGAATTTTATGGTTACTATTAGTTTAATAAAAACTATATTCTTGATTTTTCACTAGATAAACAATTTCTGCATCACTATTGTGTTACAATTAATGATAATTATTTAATCCTTAAAAATTAAAAATAAATTCATATGATGTAGATAATTTCATTATATTTCTGGAGACTATTCATTTTCGAAGTTTCATGAAGTTTATCTCTAAATTAAAATTAATATAATTATAAGATTTAACAGAGTGACATGTTGTCACTTTCTTTGGTTTTAATAATAATTAAATTATTTTCAAGGTCAAAAGTCCATAAAATGAATCTAATCCGACCCTTAGGTTATATGGGTCTACTTTTATCCATCCAATAGAATTTTGGCATGTGTTAGGGTAATTTTATAATATTATATTTAACCTTAATTACCCGATTTACCTTTAACTATGGTAAATAAAATTTACCGTAGTTACAATTTATAATTCCCAAAAATAAAAAGTATCTTATTAACATAATTTGGACCCACTGATTCCAAATATGAAATCCATTTTTCCAAATTCAATACAAAAAAGTTGCAGAAATTAAATTAAAATTAATCCCATTGTCGAAAGAAAATGGGTTTTTCTTTAAAACATTGGAAAAGACTGAATTGATTTAACCTAAGAATTTAATGTAAAATAAATGATAATGACATACATTATATTAAATGGTAAAAATATATTCTATTTATACTTTAAAACCATTCAATATTATAATTTAACCATATAAATTATTGCGATGAAAAAAGTTGTTTTTAATTAAAATATAGCGTGTTTTTACTATTCATCAAAATATGAATGTTACCAGAATAATGTGAAAAATTTATCCAAAGTAAATTTGTATTTCATGATTCCAAAGAAGAATTTTATTTTTTCAAATTTAACTTATAAACATGTCAAAAACTAGATTTAAAGTGGGTGCGCCATCAAAAGGCGGCAAAACTACATTTTTTGAAAAATACTTATTTTACCCGAAAAAATTATTTTGTTCTTATAACATGTTCTAGATAATGTGTAAGATGAAAAACAATGTTATAAAATTCAAAATTTAGTTAATACTATTTATATAGGCTAGTTCATAATAATATTATAATAATATATCCTTGTTTAGTAAAACCCGATATTGCGTACAACACACGCTATCGAGGAAGGGCCCGATTGCGTGTAATGCAAGCCAAGTCAGGGTTGCGTGTTGTGCAAGAATCATTCGTTGTTTTTTATAACATAATCCAACCATATTTCATTTATACATTGAATATATATATATATACACTCAATGTTGCGTAGAATAACTATTATCAAAATTGTGTATAAGACGATCCAAGAATAGTGTTGCGTATACTGCAAGCTAATACGGTGTTGCATATAGCGCAAGGTAATCTTGGTGTCGCATACATCACAAGACATTATTGAAATTAAAAGAATATTTTTCATCTAATCTTGGGGTGTTACATTGGTCATCCCTAAATTGAATCAATTTTTGATGAATCCATATATACCACACTTCTAGTGATAACTTTCACCAAGAATGTAACCTTAACTATCTATAACTATCATTAAATATACTTTTCAAAAAACATTTCATTTTATGAAGTCTTTAGTAAGGAAGTAAAATTATCCTCATGTTCCTTCTTACTTATGGGTTAGATAAGAATATCATCTATATTGACTCTAAAATATTTGTCATGGTAATCCTTAAATAATCTATTCTTCATGTCCATAAATATTGATAGAGAAATAGTGACTCCAAATAAAATCACTATAAACTCACAATGATTATAAAAATTATTCATGGGGATATCCTCCTTCTTTATATTTACTTTATAATATCCCAAATGAAGATCTACCTTAGAGAAGAACTAGCGTCCATATAGTTAATCGAACAAGTCATCAATATATGGAAGTGAATACTTGTTCTTCACCATAATCTTGTTGAGGTCACAATAATAAATGAAAATGCACATTGACCCATCCTTCTTCATGACGAAGAGGTCTAGTGCACCCCATGGTGAAACACATGGGCGTAAAAACCCTTTATCAAGAATTTACTATAATTTTTTATTCATCTCATAAACTTCAATAAATTCAATTATATATGTAGTTTTAGATATTATATAATCATTGGGTATGAGCTCAATTACGAACTAATGCTCATAACTAGGAGAAAGACCATACAATTCTTCAGAAAACACATTAGCAAATTCCCTTACAAGAGGAATGTCATCATGGATGATAGTTTCCTTAGACTAAATCATTTAACCAAGATACACATACTCATAGGTCAATAATATCCATACATGAGATGATGATACTATAGGAGATTCACCTTACTCATTCTATTTGTATAGAATCAGAGGAATATTCACGATATATATGGTATTTTCCTTCTCTTGGAATTTAATATTGGCTCCATGTAAGAAACTCTGATCCATACCTAGAATTTCATAAAATTCATCTTAGGGGAGAGTTACAAGGGTTTCAAGGAAATTAATCACAAAAATTTCAATAGGGTATGAGTTATATGCTTGGTATGTAACAATTGACAAATTTTGTTCTTTAGTGATAACTCAAATTCCATGGATTGAGGTGGTGTTTCAATAATTCTATTAACCATGTGTGATATGAAAGAATGTGTAGAACTGTGGGTGACTAACCGACATTTACTATTTTATTCTGGGTTTAATCATTTACTTGATATAAAATAGACACATGGGATAGAATTTTCAAAATATTAAATAGATAAATGGGTGACCAAGAACATTAATGGGATAATTCATAAATGATATATATGAAATAACCTAAAAATTTCCAGGATTCAATCTACATTTTTTATATGATTTACTTCCTATTGTAAAATCATATAATCATATTTTTGCATTCATAATTCTATGTATAGTTCTTATAAATTTTCCAAATCAGATTCCCCGGGTGTGCCAAACTAGGTGTACAACAAAGCCCATTATAATGCACTAGGTGGTGATCGAGTACAACTCAATGAGTCCTTTTTGAAGTTATTAATCCTTGGTATAACTGTTTCAGAGCCACATCCACTTATAGTATCCAGACATGGAATTATTTTCATTAAAAGAACTAACTCTCTAATTTAATGAATGTTTGGGAAATTCTCTTATGTTTTTTATAATCACTAATGCTTTCACTAGAGTCTTCTAATCTTAATCTCGAATATAACTTGTCCACAAAAGGGAAAGTGAATTTTTTTACGAAGGGTTATTTGTGATGTGTGGATGCCCCATCGTAATATTTAGTTCAACATTGAATATTTTGGATGGGAATCATATCATGTCACAAATAGTCCGCTAAAAATTATTTTCAATGGAAGGCATTCATGTTGCAAAAACCATTGGCACACAGTGCATGCCAAACCGTAAGAAGCCCATTTGAGACTGGCATATTCCCTCATCACAAATATTATCTCGTAGTTTTTTTGTTATTTGTGATGATAGTTACTCCTATCATAAATTTTGTGTCGACATAAAATAATTTTGGATAAGGCCTGTCACAAACAATTCTTTTTACTGCCAATGTAATTAATAATGGTGGAACTATTTGAGATGGGTTCCCATCGAAAATACTACAATTTACGATGAGAGTCTCATAAAAAATACTCCCATCGTAAATGATCTAACCTATATATCCCATCTCTATTTTTTCATATTACATTTTTCTATGAACTCTTCTCTCATTCTCTTCTCTCATTTTTTTCTCTTTACTTTTTTCAATGTTTTAAATTTTACAGTGGATCAGCTTTCAGGATTTGAATCCATCGAAAGATTCATTTTTAAGGCATTTATTTAATGACTATTATTTTATATTTTATTTATTTTATTTTATATTAGTATAAATTATTATTATTTAGTGGTAATTATATTTCATTACAATTAATTAGTTTTATTTTTCATTATTTAGTTTTAGAATTTTTTATAATTAGTAGTAAAGATTTTATTTAAAATTAAATAGTTTTTATTTGTAATAATTTGGTTCAATTATCAGTCATTAGTAATAATTTTGTGTGGTTAGTAATAATTAGTGCTAATTAGTAATAAATAGGGGTAATTAGTGTTGGAACCACTTTGTTTATATGGTTATATTTGTTGTCAATAGTTTTCAATGATGATCAAATTGAAAGAGATCAAGAAGTACTCTGATGAAATGGAGGAATGGAAATTCAGAGGATTGTTGTACTGATCATAAGTTCAAAGAACATATGTCAAAGGTGACACATTGTTTACAACAGTGAAGAATGGTGAGACATAATCCATCTACGGATGAAGATGAATACATTACGGTTGATGAATACCATGCAATTATTAATGATTGCATGAGAACCATGCAAGAGACTTCTTGAAGAATTTAATCGTATGATTTTCATGAAGTAGAGGAATGCCAGTTGAAGAAGAAGACAGTGTGAAAGGGATTTTAATTCTTAGATGGCCATGCACTTCACATTGTTTTAAAATATGATGTTGCTAAAGCTGTTCTTTCAAAGGATACATATCACAATTGTGGAGTATGTGATGCAAGCAGAAGAGTTGTTGAAGAATCCAAGTCACAGAAAAGAAGCATCTTTTAAGTGTTGTGATTTTTGACAAATAAGTTACATGATATACAATTTTGTTGACAAAGGGGATTTCACGCTGGAATTTCAAGTTCAAGAGCTATGGTCAAAAATCCATGTTTGGTTAAAGAACATCGACAAAGGAATGGATGATATGGAGATGGTATAAAAAGAACAGATACAAGGTGGCTCCGTTTTCCAGTGATTCCCAAATTTTTTGGCCTGAAAATCGACAAATGGAGAAAAGTGATTTTGGAAAAGAGACTTGCGTGCCATGTATCTGAAGGAGAAGAAACTTGTGCGCCATATATTTTTCAAGATCATAAAATAAATTTATTGCAAAGGGATAAGGGTCGCACAAGTATTTGGTTGGTCGAGCAAGTGAGTTGCACGCTAAGAGAGAAATTGCGCACCGGTGCCTAGGAGGATTGGAACTTGCACGCCTATTGTTTTTCAAGAACAAAACTTCAAAATATGGAAAAGGAAAGAGGGTCGCGCAAGTGTTGGTGAGGTCACGCAGGTTAGTAGCGCGGTAGTGACAAGGGCAGAGACTTGAACGCTGAAACTTGCGCGCCGAGGGGAGACTTGCGCGCCGTCGCGTAGGTTTACCAAATGATTTTAAATATAGGACCACCCCAACTCATTTCTCATGGATTTCAACACTTATAAAAATTATAGCTCTCGTTGGGAACGTGTGGAAGTCAAGCAAGTAGTCTGTGGACACGCAGGTGAACTTGCACGCCAGTGATTGAAGCTGCGCGCTGGTTGTGGGTTGCGCGCCCAAGGCGGTTTGGGCGAGAAAGGAAGTGAGTCGTGCAGGTTATAAGTTGAGGAAGGCAGTGTCGCGCAGGTGGTTAGGTGATAATTGCGCGCGAGTTTGGACATGTGCACTGAAGACTTGTGCGCTGTATTGGGACCTAAGCACCAGGCTTGGAGAAGAGCGCCAGGTGTTGTTGGAGCTTTCCCATATTTGTGGAGATGCACGAAAGCCGGATGATTTCCCGATACATTCAGTGAAACAGATGATGTATTCATTTACAAAGATAGAAGAACAAGGAACATTTTGGTTCTTCGAAGAGAAGTGTTTCCGCACACACTTTACTGGTGTTTAACACCCTCATTGTGGTTTGAGAAGAGAAGAAGAACGGTTCGTGCAACTAAACTCAAGTTTTCCCAGAAAGATGGGATTATTTCAAAACACTCAGGTGTCGGTATTGTGAATCAATGGAAGTGAAGAAGAGGATACAGTGCATTCAGTTAATGCACTAAAGAAGAAGATTGAATACAAAAGAGCATCAACTCAGTACTCTGATGCAAGCATTGTCTCATGCTGAACAAAAGACAAATACTTCAATGCAAATCTATTGAAGAGAACTTCATGTCTATAAACTGAGTGGGACATCACCAAGGGCAGTGAGCCAGGGGGAGTCAACGGGAGTGACCGAGGGAAGCAGTGAGCTATCCCTGAACCTTTGTAAAGGTAGTGATCCTGGGATAGAGAGACTGTTCCCGAACCATTATAATCCACAACTACTAAAGAATAGTGGAATCTGGTACGACTGACAACCTGTCGGCGTATGCTCTATGGATGTAGCCCTTAGTGGTGAACCAAGTAAAAATTGATGTGTCATCTCTATACATGTGAATGTTTCATTACTGATCATATCCATCATATAGGTTTTATCAGTTCCTACCATCGTGGGAACAAGATCCTTGGTTTTAAAAGAAAAAGGTGTCACCCAGATTCACCCCTCCCCTCTCAGGGTGTCACGGGTCCTACAATTAGTAATAATTAGTGTTAATTAGTAATAATTTGTGTCAATTATTAATAATTAGATGTTACTAGTAATAATAGGTATTAATTAAAAAAATTAGTAATAATTTGTACAAATTAGTAATTAACTAATAATAATTAGTAATAATTAATAATAAATTGTTATAAACTAATAAAATTTAGTTAATATTAGTGGTAATTAGAAATAATTAGTAAAAATTCATATTTTTTTTATAAATTAATAAAAATTAACAAATTGATATAATTTATAATAAATTGATATAAAATTGTATAATTTATAATAAATTGTTGTAAATTAATCAAAATTAATAAACTAATATAATTTATAATAAATTTATATCACATGCTATACATTATTATAGATTTTTATAAATTAATAAAAAAAATTATTAACTCATAAATATAAGTAATAACTTGGTCAAATTAGTAATAAACTATTGACAATTAGTAATAAATTGGTAAAAACTAATAAAAATTAGTACTCATTAGTGGTAATTAGTAATAATTATTATAAATGAGTAAGAATTGTTATAAATTTATAAAAAATAATAAATTAATAGAATTTATAATAATGTTATGTAAAATAGTATAAATTATTATAAATTCGTATAAATTAAAAAAGAATAAACTAATAGATGTTAGAAAAAAATTGTAAAATTAATAATAAACTAATAAAAATTAGCAAAAAATAATAATAAATTGTTATAAACATATAAAAATTAGTACTCATTAATAATAATTAGTATTAATTAGAAATAATTTTTATAAATTAATAAATGTTAACAAATTTATACAATTTTCAATAAATGATTTGAAATAGCATAAATAATTATAAATTACTAGAAATGAGTAATAAATTTTTAAAATAATATATATTTGATATTATTAGAAAAAATTTGTGATAAACTAATAAATATTACTAAAAATAGTAATAATATTTTATAACCAAATAAAAATTAGTACTAATTACTGTTAATAAGTAAATATTTGTATAAATTACTAAAAAAATGTCATAAATTAATAAAAATTAAAAAATTGTTATAATTTACAATAAAAATATCTAATATAGTTTAAATTATTAAAAATTTGTATAAATTAAAAAAAAATATTATAATATAATTGAAAATAGAAATATATAAGAAAAAAAGAGTAGTGAACTAATAAAAATTAGTTAAAATTAGAAATAAATTTTTGTAAACTAAAAATAATGACTACTCATTATTGGTAATTAGTATAGATTGTTAAAAAAATTATTAATTGATAAAAATTTATAAATTTATATATTTTACCATAAATTGATATAAAATAGTAAAAATTATTATAAATTACTAGAAATTAATAGAAAATTTATAAACTATTAGAAACTTGTAATAATTAGTGAAAATTGTTAAAAACTAATAAAATTAGTACTAATTTGTTGTAATTAGTAATAAATAGTATAAATTAGTAAAAATAATGGTAATTAGTAATAATTGTTGATAAAACACACTAATTAGTAAAAATTAATAAAAATAAGTGGTATTTCGTAAAAATTAGTAAAAATTATTGGTAATGAATAAAAAATACTTAAAATAGTGATGATTAGTACAAATTTGTAATAATTAACATTAATTACTTATAATTTTTAATCATTATTATAAATTATTAAATATAAGAGGTAATTTGTAATATTTATTGGTACAACAAAACAATTAGTAAAAATTAATCAAAATACATTGCAATTTATAAAAAATAGTAAAAATTACAAGAATTGAAAAAATATTAGTAAAAATGGTGATGATTTGTAAAAATTAGTAAATATTATCTGTAAACTAGTATAATTAGTAATAATTAGTAGTAATTAGTAAAAAAAAATAATGTTAAATCACAATAAATATTTAATATTTCCAGGAATTATTAAAAAATATCAATAAATCACTTAAACTATTAAAAATTACGAGTAACTAGTGGTACTCAGTAATTAGTAGTGTTTTTATTGTAAATTACTAGAAAAATAAAAATGACATAGATAGTTAGCTTCAAAGTGATGATAAATTAAACATTTGGAGATGTTTGGTATAAATTGGTACAATGAAAAATTTGGACATGGTTGGCTTAAATAGGTTTCATCAGCTGAAGATTGTAAAATCTATGATTATCTCCTTCATAGTAATTTATAATATATTTAATTCTTTATATTAAATTATAAAAAAATATTATTAATTAGTGGTAATTATTTCTAATTACCACTAATTTCCATTTAATTTTATTATTATTTAATAAAAAGTAATAAAATATATTAAAAATTAATAATAATGTCTCAATAATGGAATTTGTAATCTTTAGGTGATTAGAAATGACCAATTTGTGCCAACCCTATCATGTTTTGTTATCAGGTCACAAGAATCAGGGCATACATGATGTTATGCGTTAATGATAGTAGTAGTAGGAGTAGGAGGATAATATGTGTTGATGAAAAGACATGGTTTCCATAAATTGGTTTAGTGACCAATTTGTACATGGTTGGTATTAATTGGTTTCATTACCTAAATATTGTAAAATCTATGATTTACACCTTTTTAGTAAATGATAAACTTTTTAATCTTCAAGTTATTATAAATTACTAATTTTTTATTAGGTCACTACAACCGTAGCAGATAGGATGTGACACGTTGATGGCTATGGGAGGAAGAGAAGAAGAAGATACATTGATGATAGTACATGGTTAACATAAATTTGTGCAATGCAAAAAATTTGGACATGGTTGACATAAATTGGTTTCATCACTTGAATATTATAAAATATACTATTTACATATTTTTAGTGAATCATAGAATTTCTAATTTTTTGGTTATTATAAATGAGCTATATGTGCCAAAAATATCCAAATTTATCATTAGGTATCCAGAACTGTGGAAGGTGGGATGTGACGCGATAGTGGCAAGAGGAGGAGGTGGAAGAGGAGATGCACCAATCACATAAGGAAAAACATGATCGTATGATGGAGAACATCTTATAGTTATTATAAATTATAAATACAATGTTATAATTAGTAAAAATTAGCAGAAAAATATAACAATTAGAAATATTTATTAATAATTGATGTTAAATCACTATATTAATTAAAAATTAGTTGTAATTAGAAACAAATAGTAAAAATGTTCTATAATTAGTAAATATTAGTAAAAATGAACATTAAATAACTATAATTAGTAAAAAGTGATGGTAATAAGTAAAAACCAATGGTGATTAGTAAAAATCAGCGTTATAGAGATAAGATTGAAAATATTTACAAGTAAATTATAATTTTTAAATTTCTACACATTTTTGGACCATCTTTTTATTATATCAAATTCAACATAAAAAATTATTTTTTATTTTTCAAATAAATATGGAGCAATGAAGTCAACAATAGTCTTAATTAAATGATCCTGATTGGATAAATCATCACAGGAATCAAAACAATTCTGGTATAAATCCTATAAATATTGAGGGTATTGAAGTTTTTTTATCATTTTCTTCATCCAAATTATATGTGGTTTCAAAAGGGATAATTATGTGTCTATGTAAGAAATTTTATCTGAGGAGGTTTTACACATTTGGATGCATTGGGTGTCATCTATTTCATTTTGGTTTTTGAAAATATTATGTTTTTTGGTAAAAATATGGAGAATTTATTTTCAGAGACAATACTAATAATTTGGTTATAGATCCATCACAGTTACAAAATTTACTACATGACGTGGCTGGTGTGTCCTTTCAATAAATCAAAACTCAGAATGATATTTATTTAACTTCTGAGTTGAAAACATCCCAATTTTATAAATTATTGATGTCTGCTGAGGAATCCTTATATCGTAGTAGCAAGATAAGAAATTTTGAATTTTTTTGTAACATGTATAGATATTAAATTAGATAATGGAATGTAAAATAGCTATTTTAATCAGATATTCTCTTTGGTTAAAGAACTGTTACCTTGAAGAAAATGTGTTGCCTACAAATTTCTATGAGAGAAAGAGGTTGGTTTGTAATTTGGGTTTTGGCTGTCAGAAGATAAATAAATATTCAAATGATCGAATCACATATTATATAGAAAATTATTCATTAGTTAGTTTTCATAAATGTGGATATCAAGGTACAAAGACGCTCAACTAGGAAATTATAGATTGATTCCTCTTAAACAATTGAGGTATTTCCCTATTACACTCATATTGTGGTCTTTATTTCTATCTCAAAACATAGTGTAATTGATGTCATGGAACAAAACAAATATTTGAACTAGTTAAATCATAAATCATCTTGGTGATGATGATTCATGGGAACATTTTGACCAAGTACATCTGAATTTAGCTTCAGAAGCTAGAAATGGGAAATTGAGTCTTTCTACTAACCTTTTTTGTCTATTTGGTTCTTACAATGTCAATATTCTTGTTGGAATGTCTTTGTAACTCTATAAAAATTACTTCATTGGATTTTGATGGATTATATAAATATATTTTTGACCTTATTAATTCCAAGACATCCATAAAATAATATCGATGTTTATTTGAATACATTTATTGATGAGTTAAATTAATTTTGGGGTAATGGTGTCAGTACATTTAGTGTTGTTGTGAAACAAACATTCCCAATGAAAGTTTCATTGATGTGGACAATTATTGACTTCCTAACATATGGCATGTTATCTTGCTAGATTACACATGTTCCAAAATCATGTATGTACCATATGAGAGACAACAAAGTGGTTATGCTCATCAAAACAATAAAACCTTCTTTCCTCAACCACCATCAAATATTTTTTCATACCCGTCATCCTTTTCGACGGAAAATATATCATTTCAGAAAAGGTATAATTGAAAGAGATGGACCTCTAAAAAAAAATCTCATTATTGAGTTAAAATAAATTATCTCTTTATTACCACCCATTACCTTTGGCTGACTATAAACCAAGATAAAATAGAAGGATTTGAGAAAAAACCCAATTGGATAAAAGGAGGAATTTTTTGGGATTTTCTATATTGGTCAATTTTTTTTGTCTTTCACATGTTGGATGTCATGCACACTAAGAAGAGACATTTTGATAATATATTTTATACACTTTTGGACACACATAGTAAGACCAAAGAAAATGTAAAGGCATGATTAAATATTTCCCAAATTTATAAGTGACCAGAACATTAACTATTTGAAAATGATAGATCATAGAAATTAATAAAGCCAAAAGAGGATTAAATAGTTTCCAAATAAAATAATTTATTATTTTGTCTGTGGGTTTCTGATTTGGGGCTTCCAAATTGTTATGTTTCCAATTTGGATCGATGTGTTAGAAAGGTCACATTACCAGATTAAAAAGACACGACCTTCATGTTATAATAGAAATAAATATACTGATTAGGTTTAAAGGTTTGTTAAATTTTATAATTTTGAATTCTATAAAATAAATATCATATTTTTCTTAGACATGTGTGTGGGGAATATAGACTACAATGCACTATGTATACTTTAAGAATATGTTATTTTAATTTTATGTAAATACAAAATAATATTCATGCCAGTTTTATTTGATTCAATGGGACATTTGATATTAACATTTCCATATGAAGCAAAAAATTTTGGTCCAATATAGTTCTGATGAATATACCCATTCAAGAGTTGCATGCAAATATTGAAGAAAAAGGTACGTAATAAATCATTAATTGAAGGATCAATTGGAGAAGCATATTTTTGGAAGAAATTTCATTCCTCTACTCTCATTATTTTCAATCTGAATATTCCTTAAAACATAACCACATGGTTCATAAGGAGGAAAATGTTGAAGATGAAATGAACAATATATTATAAAATTTTAATCATCATGAACATGGATTTGGTAGAGTTTATGAATTATTGATTTCAGATGTTGAAAATTATAGGGCTCATACATATGTTCTTCTCAACTATGAATAAATTACACGATTTGTAGTGTGAGTTCTCTTATCACTTATTATATATATTTTTAGTATATTAATATTATTTTATTTTTACATTTCATGATAATCATATCATAAAATCGTTTCCACAAATTATTCCAGCTGCTCTTGAATAACATAAAAAAATTCTTACGAGTTTCAAAAATTGGTAATGTAAATTGTTTATGGTTTAACTTAAAAAATAAATTTATTAATTGTTATATTGATAATTATTTTTTATATTTTCAGGTATCCCAACATGATGATAAAACTGATAATCTATTTCGATTATTGGGTAACCCACCATCCAAAATGGTTAAATATTATAATTCATATGTGGTTAATAGTTTTTGATTTCATTCATGTGCATATGGGGAATCAAAAAAGCCAATGAATAATGGTGTTTTATTTAGAGGATCTCATCATAGAGAAAGTGAAGTTGACTTTTTTGGCATTCTTGAAGTAATAATTTAACTATGTTATCCGGGATAGAATTAGATAACAATGTTTCAATGTAATTGGTTGGATTTTGATAGAGTATTTTATATTTATCCATGCTAGAGAATCATTAATATTAAATATAAAAGACTTCTTTCAATAAATGAACCATTTTAATCTCATCAGACACATCAAATTTATTATAAAAATTATTATGCTACCTCAGAGAGTTAAGTGACTAGTAGAGAATAATAAAAATTAAATATCATGAAAATATGTTTATCTAAATTGAATGTGGTTCAGATGGAGTTAAAGTAATTGAATTTTTTCATGAGACTACTCCAAATCCATATTTTCCATGAAGAGACAAGAATATCAGTGAAAACACTTCATAGTTATGGGTCAATGGCGATGAAGATGCAATTCATGTATAAACTGAATTTCCAATTGAAAGAGATGATGAAACATAAAATCCCACGGAAATTAATGATAATAATAAGGAATATGAAGATATTTATACCGTAATATACGAAGATGGGTGTGGAGAATAATTTTGACATAGTTAAATACTATTAATAATCATATATAATATATATTTATTTATACTACTCATTTAAAACTATTTTCTAACAATAGTCATTTCATGTTTTAGATGGATAAAGTGAGTTTATCGGATATATTTCAATAGTTGGAGGATGATTCACTACCTAGTGAAAAGAATGGTGCCATGTCATATAACCCTCAGACTAATGGAAACTCAGCAAAGACTCGGAGAGGTTAGGGTCTTGTGAGATTGTTGACTTCTGACCCTGTCCCCGAGTGATGTCGAACGTCTTATTTGAATCCACACATGCATCGGTATTTTTAGTTGTGTTTTGCTATTAGTTTCTATTAATTTTTATTAATATATTCATATACTAATTGTTTGATTATTTGTTCTATTTTTACACATCATTTCCCATTTAGATTTTGGTTAGGGGAGTGGAATATTGCTGCATTATTTTTCTGGAGCATGGGTGGCATGAGATCAAATTTTCATTGTCGTTTGACACTGCATGTTTGATCATTGATGGTAAATAAATAAATAATTATTATTTTGACATTTATTTTATGAGTAACTTGATATTATTAATAACATGTAGGTTTTATGGTATCCCATTAATCATAACATGTGGGAATCTATCTAGGAGGAATTGGAGGTCTGTATATATGATCGTTGCCAAACGTTTTTTCAAAATATGGGGAGGAAAGCCAAGCGGAAAGCGTGATTCATAGATTTTGATTATTTTTTTATGTCCACTGACCATATTACATCTAATATCAGGTTTGGGATAGATTATGATTATAATTGGTGGGGGATAATTTTTATAGGAGATCATCATTTTTTAAATAGAATTGGGGGAGACATGAGGTGACAACTCATGATGGTAGTCGTATATTCAGTATGCATCAATAACATATGTAATGTATTTTTTAAATAATTTATATTACATTAAATGCGAACTTTTTGTTTTATACTCATATAGGCAGTTGAACAACATTATTTAAAATGTTTTATGTTTATATGTGGATATACAATTATCTTATCACCAGAGGGATTTTAAGTGGTTGAATGTGTTATATTTTGGTGAGTATAATTTATTTTGAGATTTAAAATTAATTTCAAATAATTTATAACTAATTTAATTTTAAATTTAAATTGAAGGAGTCATATGAGGCTACGACTTCTCAAACATAGGATTATATTCATGTTGAGATCGATGATCTGAACACCAGTGTAGTAGTATTTGATGACACAACATGGATTCATGTGACTAAGTATACCGTCAAGAAAGGCCTATTTGATTGGATCAACTCTCAATTGATGTCGGAGAGTTATTATGGTACCATTGTGATATAAGTGTCTAGATCTATGGGATCTCATGGAGAGTCTTTATAATCTACTGCATAGTATAAGGAGAAGGTGTGAGCTCATGGTGAGCGTATAGAGAACATGTATAGGGAGCATGAGGAGCTCTGTCGACAACATCATCAATTGTAATAGGAGATGCAGCGATGGAAGGAGCCGTAACATGAGCATATGATAGAGTAAATGTGACATTTAACTCATTGATTAGGGATCGAGTTCCATCCACAACTTCCTCTAGATAACCCCTTAGGGATTTATGTATTTTTTATTAGCATTTCAATGTACATATTTTTTGAAACATTTTTATTAAGTCATATATTTACATTTCTATATACTACGTGTTTTATGTTATTATGAATAATTTTATTATTATTTGTATTATTATTATTATTATTATTATTAAGTTATTTGTGATGAGAGGGTCCTCCCATCACAAATAACTTTTCAAAAAAAACTGGATAATATAATTTATGATGGGTCATCGTAAAAATTATTATTTGCAACACCATTTTGTGAAATGATTTATTTGTGAAGGGAACCCAACAAAATTGACTATTTTTGAAGGGAACTGGATAAAAATGACTATTTGATATTGGATCCAATCACAAGTAACCCATCTCAAATAGTATAATGTTTTTTGTGGTCTTTTCTTTGATATAAAATATGATAACCCCTATCGTTAATACATCATAATACCTGATTTATTACATAATGGTACACATTATAGAATCTATAAATACCATGAATAAAAATATATTTTGGATATTAAGTTTAAATCATAAAAAATTTCAATATAAATACAATGAAATTATTGAAAAGATCCTTAATATGATCATAAAATTCCATCATTCTTCTAAAACTACACGTGATAACCTAGAGATGAATATAATAAAGAGATGAGATATAATTATAAGTTAAGGAATAATAAAATAATAAATATGAGATAATGTAATAAATTTCATCCCAAAGGAATGTTATGTTAACATAAGAGGGATGATAATCATAATCATGAATAATGAATCATTATATATCATTATAGTTTGAAGGTAACATAGGAATACTGAAACAACATTAAACCTGAAATCATAAACATAAGTCAAGGATAATAACCATGAATGAATAACATAGTGTGATTATGATAAACTACCTGAAAACATAAATATAATATCATGACATAAAAATAGTTCCCAATGTATTGGGGGGATATATAATTTTAGGACTACCTATCACATTGTTATCAGGTACATGCATAACTGTGAAGCATAGGTCATACAACATAAGGATGTATTGCATAAATTTTAACCCCATGTTTAATAAATTTGGGTTACATACATTTAAATACCCAATAAAATATGGGTCTATAGAACTTGGTGAATACTCTTGAGTGGAAACATATACTGGAATTAACTATACAAATTTCAGGCATTGAAAAATATAAGATAATTTAGACAACATAAAGGGGGTAAATATAGAATTATAGAAGGGTTAAATGAGATTTTAATGGGTATATAATCACATATAAAAATATGGATGTTAATTGGGATGTGTGAAAATATATCCCAATATGAAATGTTGGAATACAGAAATCATAATTCAAAGAAGGTGTTTGAGTAAAGAGGAGAAGGATATGATCCCTTACCTTGAGAGAGTGATTATTAAAGCATGGGATGAGCTTCCTAAGAGATTATGTGAACAATATAAGGACTAAATAGAGGTAATTTTAGACTAACTTCAATATAAAATAGTATTTATAGAAGTGTAATGAGAGGATGGGTGGGTTTATAGGGGAAAAGTGAGGGTAATTATTTTTTAATTTCAAGACATAGGCTATAGACTTTATCTATTAAAGTATTCAAAAACAAAAAACTTATAAAAGTTTTTACCATGGTTTCTTACAAATAGGAGTGGTTTTAATTATTTTATGAGGATATGAACTATAGAAATTAAAATAATACCCTTTGGGTTTTGAAAATGAGTCATATTTGTAATGAATTTATATTAAAATAGTAAAATATATTATTGATTTTAGAGGATTCATTAATGATTTATAAAATTAATAAAAAAATATTAAACTCCTTATTTTCAAAGGTAAGTATATATTTGTTTGTGGATACATTTTATGGAATATATTAAATCACTTTTAGGTTATTAGGATGTCATAATACATACCATATATTTTTTTCGTATTAAAATTTTACCCAAAAATTAGACTGTCCTAGAAAATTTTGAAAAAGTCACCACTGTATAATTTTTACATGATAAATTAATATGATTATATGTATTTTATATAAATAATTCTATAATTATGATAATATACAATTTTAAATCAAAATACCTAATTATTTTAAAATAATGGTTTTTTGAACAATAACTATTTTTCTGACCCTTATATAAATTATTTTTGACGCCATAATGTTATAAAATTATTTATATTTAACTATTATTATTTAATAATAAAAAATTTTAAAATATTTTTATTTCAAAAATTCTTGAAATCATTAAAATATGGTTTCTTGATTGAAGATATTAATTTCCTAAAAATACAATATGTGTTTCATCGAATCAAAATATAATTCAAACTCATCATCTTAAGTAATTTTAAAAAGTATTAAAATAATTACCATTTCATTAAATATAAAATATAAAAATTTATATTATTAGTGTCCAAATACATCCCCATTTATTACACCAGTGAATTCTCTAAGGGTAATGTGTATGATGGTGAGATTTCCATAGGGTGGTCCAACGAACATGTGTTTGGGCCTTGTCTTTTTCTTAATCATGGGGAGTCAATTTTTTCTATAACTACACTACTTAATAACACATTTATTCATTAAAAAAGAAATTTAATTTATAAATATTTGGGTCATTACTCAGCCCCCAAACAAATGGATAGACAAATTTTTTAAATCAAGTGTTGAAGCATATATTAGAGAAAAAGATGAAATTTAATAGAATGGATTGGAGATTTTTCTTGGATGATGAACTTTGGATTTAGAGTATAACACACAATAATATAATAATTATCTAGTTATTTCATATCATCTTCATAAAGGACTTCGATATCCCCATGGTGTTTTGAATATTAAGAATTTTTGGAAATAAAGAAATGAAACATGGATTTATGCCATGTTAGAGATCAAAGGAAGCAAAACATTATAGAGATTGAATAAATGTGATTACCATCATAGAATAAATCAAGGGTTTATAAAGTTCACTAAAAATTATACTATGAATAGATGATACAGAAGTGGGATTTTCATTATGGAGAAAAATTTCTTCTTTTTTAGTTCATGATAGAAGTTGAGGCCCAGTAATTTTAATTCTAGATGGTTAAACTCTCATTTTTCAACTAACGCTTGTCATTATGGTTATAATTAGATCATAGTTGTAACAATATAAAATATAATTATAGTCATTTAGTGGTAGTAGAATAAATAAATTTAGGGACTTCCCAAATATTAAATCGATGTCGTCACACTATATGAACCCATCATAACATGAGAACAACATGTTTTCCCAAACCATCACACTTTTATATTATTTTACTAATTAAAAATTAATATTTTATTTTAATGTATCATTTCAAAGGATCCTATTGGAATAATGTATCCATTTATGTTTGGGGTTGGGGGTACCATTTTAGTTAGATTATTTAGGATTTTTATTCATCCATTTTAAATTATATTTTGAAAAAAACCAAAATTAAATTTGAGATGAAATTGAATGTCTGAATTCATTTAAGATTCACGAATCCGTTGATATGAAATTCAATGGATTTTTAAAAAATAAAAGGAGTGCTGGTATGAAATCATTCTATAAATTATTAATTTTAAAAACATTCCTAGTGGCTTAATGGATTTTTAAAACCCACGAATCTGTATAATTAAAAAATGTGAATTTCTCTATCCTAAGTGGTACTCCAAACCAATTTTACTATATTAATCCAAATACCATCCATTTTTGAGTAATCTAAAATCATGTTTTTTCAAATAGTACTTGTTTTTGTCTTTTATAATGTTTTATTAGAAAAAATAATTGTGCTAGTGTGATTGAGGAACTTTTTGTAAAGGAGCCTTATTTTTACCAACTTTTAAGACCTACCCATACATATTAGTTAAGAGTCCCCCAGTAGCTAAGAAATAAATTATAGATTAGTCACATTACAAAATTATTTTAACTAGGTTCCCATACCATTGAATTTATTGTATGATCATAGTTCAAAATATGCATGGGGGTGTTGGGTTGATTCAATAATTATTAAGGGGATGCGTTATAATATAAATAAGTTTGGGATGGAGTTAGAATTTTATAAAAGAACCAAAATTCATGTATGTCTCATTATAATTCATTTTTTTCCTATATAAAAATAAAAAAATTATATATATATGTATAATGTAAATTAAATCTTAAATTATCTGGCTCTTAACCCTCCGCAAAAGAAAACATCAGGTGTTAATATTTTTTTAATGCATAAAATTTCCTTCCCATTATCTAATAACTGAAAAGAATAAATTTTATAAAATAAAAAACGTATAGTATTTACTTATAATTCACATATTAATACTTTTTTTATTTTATTTGAATGGTTGGATCATGCAGGTTTATTGATGTTTGGGTACCTTCAGTGATAAATCTAACTGTTTTTAATGATTGATCATGTATTATATTCTATGAAAAACATCCCCCTTATAAGATTAATTTTTAAATTCTTACCCACTAACCCTAAGAATTAATTCACACCATTGAAAAACCTCATGATTGGAATATGTTTTTTTAACTAGTGTAGATTATTTTGATTTTATCAAGCATATGGTATGAGATATATGATCATGAGATGAGTATAACTTTGTATATAATACACACTTGAGAGATGGGAGCCAAAAAAATATTTTAAGGTATGTCGAAATATGTTTTACAGGTGAATGAATGATGTTGAAAAAAATATAAATGTGACATATAGAATTTAATGGATTATTTATTTCATAGATGAAAAAATGGGTTTAACATGAAAATAATATTGTAAATTTAATAAATTTTGATCTATGTGTTGATTTTAATTTTGATATATTATTTTTTCCAATATGTGAAAAAGGGAAAGTCTCTAGGATTTTCTTAAAATTATTTTAATGATTTCTTAATGATAATAAATGATATATTTTTTTGAAATTGTTGTAAATATGTTTTTTTATGGAAAACATGGTATTAGGATATGCATTTATAAATTTGATAAAAATTATAATTTTAAAAATTTAAATTACATTATAATATTTTTGACATAATTAAAATTTTAGGACTTCTGAAAATGTTTTTAATGTAATTTATGTTTTAAAATTTTAAATAGATTAAATGTTTATTTAGACCATAGTATTTTGACCTTACATTTTTTTGGAGAATATGGACCATAAAATCAACGATGGATTAAAATCATCAACAACAACACAACTTCACATTTTGGGACAAATATTATTCATATTTGATTTTATTAGGATACAATTTTCAATTTAGATAGAGGTTACAATTAAAAACAGATAATACTTTCATAATAATAGCTAGTTCACATTTTTTAGAGGTCAACATGTTGATGAAATTTGGATTAAAGTATCTGGATATGTTTTCCATTCACACATGTAACCTATTATAACCATAGACCATCCTCAACTCACTAAATGTTCATTTTTCTAATTTGGTAGGGTTTTCATGGAATATATGATTTTTAGTAGAGTATAATTGATTCATATACAATTCTCTAATCTATTTTAGGATGGAAGATCTTATGCAAGGATTCCCTACATAAATCTATCGTCTTTCTCATTTGTGATGTATTTTTTTTGTTCTTCTAAAAAAATATTTCTTTATATTCAATTTCAATAATTTTATTGAAATTTTATTTTTCTCACCTTATCATATCTTGTGTTAAAATATAATCATTTAAATTGAAATGTTAATACATTTTCAAACTATTTCACTTGAAATATTTTTCTATAATGTCATGTCTTCCCACAAAAGCATAATTCCATAGTAATCAGTCTAATTTTTACCATATTCAATTGATTATTTTGAATATAAGATAATAAATAATCATTATCCATTATAATTGAATAAAATATTTATGTTTTTAGTTCATCAAAAAATCAAAAAATTATTACATAGCACGCGAGGCTAATTAATTTGTGAAAGTTTAGAGGAAAAACTTTATTAGGAAAACTATACAACTTGTGATCGATTCATACATTTAAAATACAATCCTAAAACATAAATAATTATCATATAAAGTGTGAATATGATTCCCTAATTGATCCTAGACAATAAATTAACTTCCAATAAATAATCAAAGAAGGGTGTTTTGGTTTATCATATTTGATTTACCCTTAGTTTTAAATTTTTTCATTCTTCATGGTCATGTTTACAACTGAAGAGTTCAAGAATTAAAATATTAATGGATCTTAATTAAATTAAGTAAAACTTTCATTGACAAAAAAATAAAATAATTGATATTGTGGGTTTAAAGAGTTTCATTTTATGATTAAAAAAAACATTTTCATACATACATCTTTTCATAAAAATTATTTAAACCCAAACCCCTCATCCATGTTAGTGTTTTATTTATTTTATGTTTATTTTAATAATAACATTGTTTTTATGTATTTCCTCCTTGATGGAATTACCTTGTTCAACCATTCTACACCTTATTAGTGAAAACTGCACATCATTTGAGAGTTCCCATGATAACTCTCTTCAAATTAGAGCCAGTAATGGGGAGAAAAGTATATTATTCAATCAATAAGAGGTATTTTTTTATTTTTTTTATTCTTGTATTATCTTTTTAATTTCCTTATTTACCATTTCTCATTTTTTAACCATCAATTCAATCTTTTTTTACATTATAATATGGTTAAAATTTCTTCTTTTCTCTTTTACCTCATTTATGACTCTATCTCATCACAATGATCTTTTTGATCTTGAGACAAACATGGAATGTAAAATTAGGGATATGGTCATACATTCTTGGTCAATGGGAAGTGTCAATATTCATGACATTGGAACATTACACTATTTTGGGAACATAAAGAACTAGAAACACATTTGAATCCATCTTAAAACAATATATAATAACTGATGTCATTCCAAATGAGATATCAAGGATAAATGAATCACCAGGGGTGTTAATGTATAAGTACTAATAGATAATGATAGAAACAATATGGTTCATAATAATTCTTCACCAAATATCAATGTAGGTAAAGCCCAGATCCTCCTTATGACACGTGAGGCTACCTCAATTCAAATGACTCGCTGAAATAATACTATTAGGGACTTTGAGATTCTTCAAAGACTTCACATTAAAGGCATATTCAGTCAACCCAAACGCACCATTGAATTATTTTGGTAGGCCCCGCTTCTAGGATGGATCAAGGGGAAAGTTGATGGTGCCTTAAAAGGAAACCCAGGCCCTGCCGGTTGCGGAGCGATCTTCAGAGACCATCTCGGTATATGCCATGGATGCTTAGTCACTGGCTGTGGCACTGTCTCTTCACTAGATGATGAAACGATGGGTGTGATCCACATTTTCAACTATGCACTTCAAAAAGTATGGAGGAGGATTTGGATTGAAAGTGATTCGACCACAATCGTTCAAGAAATCTGGAAGGGGATGAGTCATCTAGCCTGACCACTCACTACTCGCTGGATGAAGGGCCTCGACTCTCTTCTACAGATCAACTTTATTGCCACTCATGCTTTCAGAGAATCAAAGAAGGTTGCTGATGTGCTTGCAATCATAGGAGTTAACTAGGAGATGACTGGGCTTGATGAACTCCCTCTTGATCTTTTTCAGCTTTATGATATTGATTGTAGGAAACTCCCATCCTTTAGACTCTTGTAACCTCTTTTTTTTATCTTCAATAAATTGTGCCTCGGTCTTTGACCGAAGCACTACCTTACTAATAAAAAGAACTAATAGAGAATCAAGAAGTTGGGTTCAAGTTTCACACATCACAAAAGTAGTGAGTAACTCCTCATATAGTAATTATATAAATGCATCACACCTATGGAGAAGATCATGATGGATTACATAGTGGCAGAATAATTGGTAGAAAAACACCAAAAACATCACATCCATTGATACACAAGATGGCACATAACTCTCAACAATTTTTAGATTTATGTACACCATCTATGAGGGAAGTATAATACGAAATTAATTTAATTGTTTAAAATTATTTATATAATATTAATTTGGATAAATAGACTACTATATCGATACAAATTTTCTTGGATAAAAATACATCAAAAAACACTCTTTCAAGGCCTTTTGTCATTTGTACTGAACTGAACTGAACTACCTATATTAAACCCCATCTTCATGGGAAAGAGGTGTGTTCATGTTTTTTCCAAATGAGTCCTATCAATAATAATAATGGGTTGACATTATCATGACATAAATAATTATTTTCTCATCTCACAATATTATTCATTACATCTCAACATAAATCACACCCCATAAGCTATAGGTTTAGTGTATTTGGATATTGGATATATAAAAATATTATTTTAAAACATTTTAAACATATCCCTTTAATAATATTCTCACATTATACATTTCATAAACATAAAAAATTATACACTTATTCATAACATGTGAAATAGAAACATAGAAAATTGTGAGTTCAAATGTTCAGTATGGGTAAATAGAAAAGTAAAAAAACAAGGATCATATCTGAGAAAAATATTATCATATGTGTATTAGAATTCAATTGAGGTAAATGAACATAATATAAGAGAATAATTATAACAAAATATATATCATAAAACATGATACATGATATAATTTTTTTAATATAACATAAGACATGAGTGAAAGGAGTTTGAAAAAATGAGTCAATTATCTAGAGAAATGAGAAAATAGTATTGGTACATTTCATTACATAATATTGTGACACAAAAATAATCAAATAAATTGTATCATATGTTAAGGAAAATCAACAGGACATTAAAATCACAATTAACTAGAATAACCACATTCCGATAACATAGTGGACTTGGCCTAACCACCAGTATCCATTAAAATTGTTGAATTGGGATAACCACCCATATAACATCCTGATCTCATGGTATATAGAAAATTTCCCAATAAATTAGAGGGATATAATAGAACAACCCATAACATAATGTTAAAACATATATATGTGTGGCAAAAAAACATGAAAACATTCATAATTCTATCGCATCTTAATTAAACTATATAAATAAATGGGTTCATAAAAATATCAATAAGAAGTTATCACAGTCCATAAATACAAATAAGGTGGTTAGTGAGAATATAGATATTTTAAATGAAACATAAGAACAATTAAATGATGTTTACATAAATGAATGACACCATTATAATTGCATTAAAAATTACATTAAAAAATAATAAGAAATTTCATCTTCTTTTAATAAATGATATTTGAATTAAAAAAGTCACAAAAAAAATTTAATATGTATTACATTGGGAAATCATAAATTTTTTACAGGGATATTAATTCTAAAAAATGGTTAATAAGGAAAGAAAATGCATTCATATAGAAATAATTAAATAATAGTTTTTCCCACACTTTTTAAACGGAGTCATAGTTATTGGAAAAAATAATATAAAATTTTAAAAGAAGATTAATTTTGTAAATATAGTCAAGTAAATTGAAAAAATACCTTTAGAAATAATAGAAATATTGATACGGACATCTATTAGGCAAAATAAATAATATAGACATCGAAGTGAATGATTACCAAATAAAATTAAATCGAATGGTTAGTTCCTCTAATGAGAATCACTTCAAGTAAATTATGAACTGAAGAATATGTGATGAAAAATATATTCCATAAATCCATATTTATATATGATTAATTAATAGGATTTCTATCAACTTCCATGAATATTAGTATTTTCTTATAAAAAGGGGAATATCATTTACATTTCCTAAAATAATAGTCTCCATTTAGATAGTTCCGTAATAAATAATGATATAATTTAACTATTCATTTCATATGGAACATATGGGAATTAAATTAATTTGTGCATATGATTCATTAATTATCTTTGGGATTAATACATGCTTTATAAACACTTGAATTAATGGATACTTCTCAAGGATCATCCTTGACAGCTATATAAAGTCATTTCTAGGTGATGGTAGAGAGGATATGGATTTAGATCCTCATGGTTGGAAGATTCTCCCTAGATTATTTCTATATTTATTATTATCCTTTTTATTTGAGTATCTAGAAGGCCACGGAGGAAGGATAAATACCATCTAAATATTAGATGATTAAGATCATCCTGTGGATATTTCCAAAAGGTTGGATGCTTTCTTACCACTTTTTTGTTATTTATTAAAATCATAAGATGAAGATAAAAAAGCTTGATGTTGATATTTGGTGTAAGGTAAAAACATTTATAGAAGTTCTTAATTTCATTTTTATCACATTTTTCTTCTATATTTCATTGGAGATACTCATATTTGGTTTCTAATTGCTTTACTTTTTTCTATTAAAAGTTTTTAAATTTGTATAGAAGTAAATATTGTTATCCAAGGGAAACTATGATTTTGATTTATCAAATAATGTCTGGAATAAATAAGAAACCTCAAAAATAGATAAATGTTTTCACAATATTTAAATTTAGTTTTTAAAATGGTTTACCCATATGTAGTATAGAAATGTAACGAAAACTAAGGTACTGCCATTATATAGATGGGTTGTGTAAAGGTAACATAGTAATTACTCTTTCATAGATTTATTATATATGGGTAACTTGGTTTACACCTATATGTGAGTGTTCACATAAAGGTTACTCATGAAATACCTTTATGTGAAGGGGTTCACAAAAGTTTCAACATGGACTGCCCTTACAAAGAAGTGTCTTGGGTAAGAGTCATATGGAATTAACCTTATGTGGAGTGGTCTAGAGTAGAGTAACTCCTAGCTCCTATAAGATAAATCTCCATATTTCCTTTTGAAATATTAGGGTAAGAGCCTCCTCACTTTAGGGTAACCAGTTACCTATTCCCCATTCTCAAACCAGGTTGACTAATAAATTATTTTTAGGAAAGGGCTCCAAAATCATAGTTCTCCTATGTAGTGTGTCTATATAAGGTTTGAGAGAGCTTACCTTTACACAAGAGTGGGTTCCTGAATAAGGGGATATAATTTGTTTTAATTTTTTTAAAAAATATTAAATGATTTTAATATTTAGAAATTTTTTAAAATCATGGTAAAAGTTTTTTTGAGATATTTTAATTTATAAATGTTTTATAAATTGATAAATTTTAAATTATTTATATTTTATTAAATTTTTAAGAAATTTTTTTCCCATATATGAATATTCAAATACCTCTTAACAAATTATATAGAAATTATTATGATATAGAAAAATATTTCTTTTTAAATAATAAGAAATATTAAATAAATGGTTTTATATTTTGAAAAAAAATACAAAATATAATGTGTTTATATATAAATTATGTAATATTCATAATTAATTATTTTTAGTTGTTTATAAAAAATGGGGATTGTATTTGGATATTAATTTTTTCCAAAACAATTTTTTATTATTGATATGATCATGTTTTAAATAATGATTAATTATATGATATTTAGAATATGTAAAATTATTAAATAATAGAAATTTGAATATATATAGTTTATAATTCATATAATATCATATATTTAAAATGTAAATGGAAAATAATGATAAATATGATTGAGTTAATATTTTAATGAATATAAAATGTTAATATTAATAATTATGTAATGTTAAATTTGTAATTATAAAAGTTTTATAAATTGATTTTGTTTATAAATTTTGATAATTGTATTTATCATGTTTAAATATTTTATTTTTTCATTTAGTTAATGTTTATTACATGTTATATTAATGTTTAGTAAATTTTATATGAAATATTAAGGGTGTGTATGATTTAGTTTAATTATCAATCTGCTTCTTGATAGGGCCTTACATTACATGCTAGGAATGTATCTATAATGAATTTAGTTTTCCATATAACTTTACCTCAATTTTTTACTAATGTTATGAACATGAATTTAGTTGTTGAATATAGTTTTTATGTTATATTTTAGATTTATGTTGAATTATAATATCTCTTGAGTAAATTATCCCTTGGTATAGGGACATGGGGTTAGAATACGTACCTACCTAGAGGTGTGTGCCATGTTTAGGATGGTGAATGGGGTTGGATATCTATCACTCTAGGATTAATAGTGTGATTACTGTAAATCTTATATAACTTAATGCCTTTACATGATGTTTTCATGTACTACATGAGTATGATGAATTGGGATATGAACGAATATGCTTGACATCTCTTTTTAGGTACGTAACAGAAACTTGCGGGTTGTGTCAAGAGTTACTCAGAATTATGATTATAACATTTTTATTATGTCGAGGGAATATGATTTCAACCTAAATTACTTGAATAATTTATATATAAATTGGAATAACATGAGATAGGACGGTGAGATTAAAATATACATCAAATACTAAGTTTGATGTTCCATCCAAAGACACACATATTATGACCTCAATTATCCAAAAAGATAGTTTGATAATAAAATATAGGTTCCAATGAATTATCATGTCTAAGTAAATAAAGTAATAAATGAATCATGATTTTCTCATTATGTAGATTCTTGTCAAAGATGGGTGCCCCTCAATTTTCCATGGTTAGCTTGTTTTTATCATTTTGTTTGGGTAAAACATAGCTGGGAAGCCCTAACGGTTAGAATACATGTGGAAAAAATGTGGGATTATGGATATGATGGATTGGAAAAAGGGATTCCCACTCATTTATACAAGAATAATATATTATAATATTAGGCTAATTTCATACCTATATAATTAAGTGATGATATGAATGATAAAGAAGCATCATTTCTTTGTGATATATAGATCCTTCCATTCTAATGGATATGGTGTATTTTAAAATATGATATCATTTTAATGGGGTCCCACATAATAAATTTCATTATTAAATGGTTTATAATACATGATAATCATATGATAGAGGCTTCTGTTGTAGATAATATAATCATCATTATCAAGCTAATCATTGTGCTTAATCCTTGATAAGAAATATCTCAATGTAAGTTACTAATAATACTAATAACTTCATTAATATTCTTTTTCACGATTTGTAATTTATGAAATATTATTAGGGAACTATTCTGTCAAAATAATACCTTCCACAGTAACCGTGTATTGAAAATTTTTAATAAGTGAATCTAGATGCTTGTGGAAGCATAGAGTGATTCATTTATGGTTTTTATAGAATTTGTTAAAAATGACCAAATGAATCTTAGTCTCCACACTGGTACTAAATAGGATTGGGTATAACAATTATTTAAGTATCATATACTCAATATGATTGGGTATATTAAACAATATTAAATTTTATTGAATATATTGATTACTCAATTAAAATGAAGGTTTTATTAAAACATTAATGTTTATAAACATCAGTTCAATTATTATTACATATATAAGATATCAACTAATTGATTTATAAGTGTTGTAAAAAAATAAACAAGGGTCAAAAGATGAGAAAGTATTGAAGCCCATAGTTTAGTGATTACTGTCATGTAATATAATAAATGATTTGTTTCAATAATAAATTTTATATTACAATATTGGAAAAAAAAATCATATGATTTGTATTTTTACTCATTAAACTCTTTTAAAGATCATGTAAAAAATAGTTGTTTATTTGAAATGATATGTATGTTTTTAGTATACATAGTTTATGATTTTTTTAATTATATAACATGCATCAATGGGAGATTAAACTAGATTTTTTATGTTTTCTAATTTATCCTATTGTCATATTTGGAAATGTTATGTTATTATGATTGAATTTGAGGAACTTTTACCCAATATTATAAAAGTGTTGATAATATAAATATAAATGAGGCATATTATGTATAGGTTCTATAGTATAATATTGTAAATAAAAACAGAAAAATTTTCAATCTATAAGAAGATATAAAGGTTTAAAAGTTTAACAATGTTTCTTTTATAATCCAATCAATGTCATTGATTCCCAGGGTAATATATAGGGAAGATTAAAAATATAATATGATTGGATTGTCCAAGATAAATATGGATGATTTTTAGAAACTCCATTTAATTCTCATGTCAGATATCGATGTTACTAAAATTAATTCTTCAATATTAAAAGGTATCTGATACCGAATATATGTTCTACTATTTTTTAGATATATATTATTTCAAAATCAAATGAATTATTTATTTATATTTTATTATATTTTCATGAGATGAAATAAATAATTTCTACATCATGGATTTAAATTAAATGAATCTATCGAGATTAAATGAATATAAGTAAAATATCTATTTGTTCATTTCATTTATTTTATATTATAAAAGAAAATTTTTTCATAAAAATATTTGTTGTAAAAAGTATGAGGTAATTAATTTTATACACATGGTTTATGATTGATCAATTTATATTACATGTTTTGAGAAGAAAATATGTATAAAAGGGTTTTATCTAAGATAAAATATTTATCATTGTATTTGATAAAATATGTGGGAATGTTTTCCCACCACCCATCACTTTTATATTTTAATAAAGTCTTATTTATGAATTTTTTTCAACCATATAGAAAAATGTATATGATATGGAAACAGTAGTTTATTTGTTAAATATTTGAACTAAAAAAAGGTTATTTACTTACACAAAAATATGTTTTTATCTTATAAATATATTCTAAATATAAAATATATTATAAGAGGCTATTTTTAGTATGTGTGGCCATAAATAAGTTAAATTTTAATAAATAATAAATTACACCAATATTAGTTTAAAGTGAATTTTATTTAATAAAAGTTTTTGGGTGTATTAGTGATTGATAATGTAAGTAGTTACATTATTTTAAGAAAATATTTTGAGTAAATATTGTTTTAAATATGATTATGTTGATTTACCTCGAAATATTTATAAATAGACAATATTAGTTGACATCATAACATTTTATTTTGTAAATTTAAAAAGTTTTAATATGTTCAAAAAGATGAATAGTTAGAAATATGATTCATAAATCTCATTATTATCCAAACTAATTTACATGATACATTTTTCTTACTAAATATTGTGTTTGGAGGGTTTTATCATATGGTCATGTAGATATGTGATAAGAAATACATATAATGGAGATTAAAAAACCCAAATAGTGTAGGAAACAAAAGGATGATCTAGAAATTTATCACATATGATATGATAAACCTGTTCTTAGGTTAGTTTTTTTAAATATATTAATAGATTTTAAGATTATTAAATTATAACATATTAAAATAAATATCCATTTTATGTTTCATTAATTTTTTCTATGTATATATATATATATATATTGGGAAGTGAAATGATAATTGAATACTCAAATTATGAGATTGATTTTATCCTTAAAAAATGTTCATTATGGAGTGTTATATGTTATTATAAAATGTTAAGGTTGTTATGCATATTATTCTTGTAAAGAGATACATAATATTCTCATGAGTCATAAATTATATAATATCGTTCATTGTTTTCTAGATAACCTATAAAGTATAAAACATAGAGTGTAGATAGATGTATTTAGTATTCTAAGAGTAGATGGATCATTTTTTATGTCCAGAATATTAAAGGTTAGTGAGATACCTAAAATGAGAACCATCATATTTTGATACCCTACTTACTCATGTCTACATATTGACATTGCCAATATAGGGGTGGTTTGGTATAAGGTTGATTATTTCATTGGTTGGAGATTAACCAAAATAGGATTTTCATCTCTTATGACAAGTATGACATCTAGGCCCTTGATTAATATAGACTACATGAGTTTTTGACAACCCCTAGATATTATATTTATATCTGGATGACGTATATTTGAGGTTCTTATCTATAAAGATGAATGACATTTTATGTATTCATAAATTGGATCAATATATACATAAGGATTCAAGAAAATATGGGATGGATATGTGGGATTGATATAATCCATGTCGCATAGTCACTCGATTTGTTAGAGAAAGGGAAAATTTGGGAATACATATCTTCATAAAATATAAAATGGTGGGCACATTTATAGAGATATGTGTGTTTGATAAATATCATGGTAGATACCTTTATAGCTTGAGTAGAGGTTCGACTATGCTCGAGAACACTATTTGATTACATATTTGGATCAATATATTCATATATGTTGATGTTTATATAAATATCTATATGTTCACACTTTTTGGTTGACTGAATGAGGATTTAGTTTTTTTTATAACGATTCTATAAAATAACTTTTGAGCTAATACAAGTGTTTTGTATTGGTATTTAATGGGTATTTAATATGTATTGATATAATGTGAAGTTAATGATAGATTTAAAAAAGCCTTTTGGAATTTATCTTAAAGAATTTTTGGATATATTATCAGGAGTTATTGTATATTTTATAAAATAAGGTGAAATAAAAAGAATCTATTATGACTTACAGTATGTGGAGGTTGATGTATTAATTACCTAAATCCATATTTACATATGATATATTTATGGGTTTTATATCAAATTGAATGAAAACTATGATTTTTGAGAAGAAAGGAAAATATTGTTTACACTGCGTATGATAATGGATATCATTTGGATATTTTTATCCTATATTCATGTATCATTTAATATTTTATTTCATATGGAATTTATATAATTAAAATTAATTTATTTATATGATGCATCAATTAGTTGAGGTATTATTTTAAGTGTTATTAACACATGAATTAATGTGTTATTCTTCAAGGAGAATCCTAAAAACCTATATAACGTCACTACCATGTGATGGTAATGATGGCGTGTTTTGAGATCCTCATTAATGGCTGATTCATCCAATCTCATTGCTCTCTTTATTCTTCTTCATTGAATTAGAGGCTCGATGAGGCCATGGAGGGAGGGTAAATCCCAACCAAAAGTCAAATGATTCAAATAATCTTGTGGATACCTATGAAGGTGGGATGATTTTGTTTTCCACTTTGGTGATCTTTATCTAACTAAAAAAATTAATATCAAAAAGGTTATAGTGGATATTCAGAGTAAGGTATACACAATTACAATAGTTATTCATTTTAGTTTTCTCATATGATTAATTTATCTAGAATGTAAGATCCTCAAATTTGGTTTCTAATTTATTCCATTTTGAAATTGTTTGAGGATATAAAAAACTATTTATGAACAACATAAAACTAAAAAATATCATTTTTATAGATATTTATCATACAATTCTCCATGATGGAAACTCAAAAATAAAAATCATGAATTCTAAATGATATTTAAAAGAAAACCAAGACCTTTAATTCCTAAATTCCATAAAATTAATTTAAACTGAAGTATATTAAACATAACCATCATAATTACATATTTAATGAACTTATTAAAATCTGGTAACTTTTATATTCATATATTAAATAATCTAGTTCACATATATTTGATAGTTAATGTTTATTTTCATTATTAGATGTGAGTAATATTGAGTGTTTTATATATGTTTTATAATGGAGATGTTGGTTTCTACTCTATGATATGAGTTTCAAAATTCTTAGATTAATAACAGTAGTAAAATAATTATTTTTTAATTATTTATGTTCCACATTTTTATTCTATGCATGTTATAGGTGTGGTTCATGAGAATGAAATATATGATGAACGTTTTTTTCGTAATTTATAAATAACAACAAGTTACTTTATAAATTTTATTTATTTTCATTTACTCCATAAAAAATCATATTACTAACTTTTATTACTCCTTCATATCATATATTACTAGTATTAATGTCTTAATACTTATTTTTGGTGAATATTATAATGTTGGTATACCGTCATCCATGTAGGTGGTTGAACGAGATCCAAGTAAGAACATGTTATTCTAGTGAATGATCAAGAGATTAGACTTTTATAACAACTATATCAGTTTATAAAATTCATAATTTTGTTAACATAATATTAATAGAATGTGTAAAAACATTTATATGTAGTAAATATGAGAAGGTAATTGAAATAATAATATAAAAAATTTGATATTTACATGATGAATTGGCTCATTCTCGACATAAAATCATTTGGAATGAAGGATTTATGATTCCTTCCTAGAAAATGAACATATCAATCATATAAGTAATACTTGGGAAATGGGTTAATGGTTAGTTGTTAAATGGATCACTAAATGGTTTTAGAGGTTTTGGAGGGGGAGTGGAAGTGTCCATTTATAAGTGATTTTTTAGTTGTATTTCCCCTAATATTAAATTTCTATGATGTAAGGTTGTGATCTTAAAAGGAAATTGAATAAAAAGTGGAAAATAATGGTGATGAGATAATTATTTTTCATGAAATACCTAATCCACAAATTTATACCTTGATTTTATGTTATATTATTCCTTTAACTCTTCATTTAAGCAATTTGTAGATCATTTTACCTTTACTATGGTAACTTAATTTTTTTCCTTAGTAACTTCTTTTTATGCATAAAAATGAAATTGAAATCCTAAACTAATTTAAGAGTGGTGATTAAATATTCATAATCTTTTTAATCTAATTAAATTTCTAAACATTATAACATTAACTATTAAATGAAAACATATAATTTAAAAAAAATATTTTTGTTGAAAAATAAAATTTTAAAGTTTATGTATTCTTAATCCTATTTTAGATCAACTGAAAATTAAATGAGTATTAATCAATTTATTTATTAATTGAATAATTATATCGTATTCATCAATAAAATGTAATCAATTTAATTTATTAAGCCATGAATAAATAATACTTTTTAAAATAATTCTTTTAATAAATATTATTAAATAATTTTAAACACATCCTATTTTAATTAATTATCAATATTTTAAACATTTAATTTTATCATTAAATATGTTTTAAAATATTTATTTCAATTTTAAGAATATATAAAATTATTCAATAATAATAATAATATATTTGTATAATAAGATATAAAAATAAAATATTATCTTTTTGAATTCATTCCAAAGTTATATTATTTTCAACATGTCACTAAAAACTACAAAAATTAATTGTACCTATTGGATACATGAATACCCAATTTCCATATTTCCAATGACAATATTTCCAACATCAATATTTCTAATGACCATATATATATAAATATATATATTCAATTTCATTATTATATACCTCCTAACATATATTCTTCGGAATCAATCAACCTATTCATTTCCTTCTTAAAAAGATTTTTTATTATATTTATACTTATATATTATATTTTCAAAGTTATAATAGTAATGATGAACTTTGAAGATAAATACAAGGATGAAAATTACATGTTTAATATTTTTTTTGGTTTTATTCTTCCTGTAATTTTTTTCATGATGTTTCATATTACATTCTCATTTTGTATTATTATTTTTATTATATTGTAATATTTTATCTCAATAAAATATATCATGGTTCATTTTATTTCAGCGTTTTATGTGAAACTATTTATTCAAAATAACTTTTATATAAATAAAATACACTTCGTAAAATCAACATATTTTAGATTCTACCACCTAAAAGAATTTCTCACAAAATATATCATACTCCAATGAAAGAAAATGAGGATACTTCTTCATAATTAAAATTTTTGGATCCTACATTTCTTCCTCAATCTTATGAATCATCCATAAAACATTAAGCAGGTGAATGATCTAATTTCATAGTAATTTATATATATAATCCACAATTTCTATCAATTTTACCTCATAAGAGATTTCATGTTCCAATTATACTACATATTTTTTAAATATACATGAATAGTTGGGTATAAACATCCTTAAATTTAGACTTAAAACACATAATCACCTTGGATAGGTTTAGGGGAAGTTCATGATTATAATCTATGGTCCCCATATTATTAATGGTTTATAAATAGATAATATATCTAGAGATTAACATTACCTTCTCTAATATCACAACCCTATTCCATGGTGATATTAAAAGGAATACATTGTCTTTGAATTTAAACATATGGTTGCATCAATGATTATCTATATAACTCTTATACTAATATTATGAAATATTAATGAGCTGATAAATAATTTGATTATTGGTTGTTCTTAAATTTTCCCTACATGTAGAAGCAGTCATTGTAATATATATAGGGGTCGAATCCACAAGGACCAAAGAAGAGACCGAGATATGCATACATTCAATAGAGGACGGGATATGATGTTTCCTACTATGAGGATGAGTTTAACATAGAAAATATATAACTAAAGTACCTAAGATAATGGATTAAATAGAATAATTAAACACCTAAGTAGTTAAATGGAAACAATTAAATATTAATCTATCCTAGGTTATCTCTAGGGAAAGAATGGATGTAATTTAGTTTCTGTAAATTTTTTGTTAAATAGGTCAAGAGTTATCCAATCAATGAGTTAATACACCAATATGATTTTCTTGTTTAATCCATACAAAATTTGAAGTCTATTCACCAATGATCTTATAGTATCACTTTTATGATCACTCTATGGAATTGGATCATACAACCACTCATAATGTTTTGTCGTTAAATTCGGTAAAGATAATGAATAAAATAATTCAATGAAAGGAACTATTGAAATAATGAACTGTTTAAAGAATTTAAGATCATAAAATAACACTAAATCCACATCATATAATTCCATAGGATCAACCCATAAAATTTTATCCCTATATAGAATCAAAACTATCAATGGAATCAGGAAGTTTACATAATGTACCGGGATTAAAGATGTGAAAATAATGAAATAAAGAACACTCCACTAATGTGTGAGGAATTTCACAATGTTTGGTGTGAAAAAATTTACACCTATATTCAATAGTAAAAATATATTAAGAAAAGGGATATAAAAATTTAAGAATATAAGGAATAAAAAAACCATTGTTAAAAAATAATGTCATTGAATGAACATACATGTGAAAAATTAAAAATAAATTTCAAAATGAGATTAGAACATTACAATTTATAGAATAACCTAGATCCCCTAATTAAGTTACCACCAAATCCTTTTAATAGTTATATTAGGATCATAGGGTCTATCACCCCTCATTCAATGTCATTCCATTTAATTAGGCGAGTAAAATTTGGGATATAAATAAAAGAAAATTCGAAATTTTTAACGTTTACCAGAAAATCGAATCAATATTATTTTCCCAAGTTGAAATGAATTTATCAAATTTAATATTGAATAATTTTTGGCGTTTATAGAAGAAAAATATATTCGTCTATATTTCTTATGGTTGATTTATAAATTTCATCCCAATTGGATATTCCATATGAATGTTATGTTGAAATTTGTGGTTTTCTTTTATGTACCTTAAAATATAGCCCATAATTTAATCTTCAGCATGGACTACCTTGATCACCTTGAAAACATTAGAATTAGCTCTATTAATAGTTTAAATTTATTTTCCCCATATTTTTTTCTTTCTATTGTTAAAACATTAGCTTTATTGGGATAACATTGTGGGTTCCACATTTATTTGATGTGCCTATGGCCTGTTATTCTTTATCTTGAAATTTCAATATCCATAGAAAAATTATGATATTAACTTATCATTCATCCATTTATCCTAAAAGATAAAATTTTCAAACCAAATTTACCAATCATATTAAAAAATATAAAATATATATAATCTAAATAATTAATTCCATAGTCAGATTTTTAATTGGTCCCAAATTAACACTTTAAATTGGAATTACACATTGATGTGAAATGAAGTTCAATTTATGAAATGAAAAACAAATACTATTTATGGGCTTTTAAACACATCAATATTAAAATATAATCAATTAATATTTTCCTCTTTTGGTTTCGAATCACACCCCAACTTGAGTTTTTCTAGTCCCAACCAAAATGTATCTCAAAAATATGAAATTGAATTCCCTTTTCTAAAAACAGTTTAACATACAATTATCCCCAAATTAAATCATTAAAAAAATCATAAAACCTATCAAAATAATTTCACACAAGTTATGTTAACAATCATATCCCATGCCCAATCCAATTCCTTTGTTCAAATTCATTGTAACATTTCATCCAATTTCAATTAATCCTAATGATGTGTTCTGCATCTAAAAAGGAATAGGGCCCATTTTCTTGTTTATGTAGAAACAAATAGACGAGATTGGTGGGAATCAAATTTAACCTTATGATGATTATCATATTTTATCTTTTTTTAAATTTTTTTTACAATAATAGAGATAAAAATACTAACACTAAAGAAAAAAATATATGGAGGTACAACCCCCATATGATGAATGCCTAAAATAGTTTCTAATTACATGACCTAAAATAAAGATTTAAAGCCTTAGTCTAGGCAAGACAACTATAGATTCACAGTCTTCAAGTACCAAACTTCATGAAATTGGTGTGTTCGTTATTTTTATTTTTTTGGGATACTCAAATTAAACTAAAAGTGAACCAAAACCCCATGTTATGATGAAAGGGACCCTAAAACTCAAACATACACCCAAAATAGAATATATTTGAATGGTTTATTTTTAATTAAAATGATAAATATATTATTAACTATTAACCACATCAGACAGCCTCACTTTCATAAAAACTATGCTCATGAACATAAACATACATTAAAATCATAATCAATGTATTAAAAATCATTTTACATTCATGTTTCATGATTCCCAATGTAAATTAACACATGTAAAGATAATTAATTGAATATATATTATTAATGAGTTGAGGTTTTCTCATAAAGGCCAATTTTTTTGAAATCCAAGATTTTCAACCCCACAACAAAGAATGAAACTAATGAAAGTTTTGAAATAGTTAAAAAGAGAGAGATTATATTTGGGATAAAAGAGGGGGATATGTGATTTGAAATGAAATCATCAAAAAACATCTAGTTTATATTTGATAACCCATCAATAGTAAATTGATCACATTGGCTTCATATCATTTATAGACTCCTTGGGTGATTAAAGGTTGGGCTTGAACATTATAATTCTTGGGGTTCATTTAAAAATATTAAAATGCTTTAGTTGAAAAATATCTCACAAAAAATAAATTAGATCACTTTGGAAACCCCATGGCGGTTACCTAAACAAAATAAACACAAAACACACAAAATAAAATAAATAAATGTAGATGCCATGCTGCCTCTCGTAAAGTGCTTAGTTTAATGTCTTTAACTCGACTTGGACCCCCATTTTACCCAATACCAACTTTCAAAATTTTAATGACCCCATCAATATCCACTCCTACTAGATTGAGATTTATTCTTTATATATAATTTGTGTCATGTATAATCATTTATTTAATAATAAATGTGAAGATCTGTATAATATCAAAAATGGTTCATCGAGTTGGTTTTGTTATCTTGAATAAGATATCAAGGATCATTTTTACAAATACATGATTTAAGAGAAAAAGGAATGACTATCAAATGGTCTCAGTTATCACATATTAAAGGATAATTGAGTGGGGAATGTAGGAAAATATTTTTGAGTTTTTCATGATTTTAATTTCCTAAGGATGATTGAAATTTGATTCAAAATCAGTTTCTTCTCCAAAACATTTTTAATGAATTTATTCCTTTCTAAAAAATAATTCATCCCCAAAATTTTACATTTTAATTTATAGATGGATATGGACTCAACATTTATGAGTTTTTCCAATGTTTTAGTGAATGGTGGTCTATAATAATTTATAACGGATCCATGTTTGGGAAAATCAATCCAGGTTTTCTAATTCTCTCATTTTGAATCCAAAAATAAAATTTCTTGATTTAAAGAACATTAAACAATTCCTTTATCTTTTTAATTTATGCCAATTGTAATGGTCTGTTCATCAGTAAATTAATTGGAGAAATGTGGGAGAAAATATTATTTAATCCATGATTAGTAATGGACACACTGAGTGGGAATAGGATCCATAACCATATCAATTCATTTTAGTTCTATTCTCAATGATGAAACTTACAATTTTATTTTCTCTACTTTTTAAGAAAAATTTTCAAGTAATTGTCGAGGATTAGTATTGACAGGAGTGTAGAAATCTTGTAATTACCCATGATTGATCTATTCAATCATCTTTGAGAGGGTGGTAAATTTTTCATTTAAATGATCATCATCACTAATGAATATACATGTTATGAGGTGTGTGGTAATCAATCAAGTGTTGTTCAAAGAAATTTCTTTTGTAAAGGGAATTGAAATATTAATTTTCAATTTTTTTACTCATGAGGTTAGGTTTTGGTAATGTTTATGATAATCCATTGGGGTTTATAGAAATTTGTATTTGAGATTTTTAGGATTAAGATTAACATAAAAGGGAAAAGATAAGAAAAATTGGGGTGAGAAAAGATAATTTTTGGTTAGAAAAGAAGGTTAATGTCTAAGATACTTATGTGGCCCCAATAAATTATGAAAAAATTTTGTTTTACCCAAATTTACCATACTAGTAAAATCGTTCATTGTAAAGAATATAGAGGATGAATCCATAGGGACTAAAGAAGAAACTTATAGACCTGTGCATTCTATGGAGGATTGGATATGATTTATCAACTATGATGTGGAGTTTAATGTGGAAAATAGATTACTAAATTAATTAAGATAACAGAATTAATAGAATAATTAAACATCATAAAATTTTATTACCACAAATTAAATATATGAGTTGATTCTATGTTGTATCTAGTGAAATAATAGATGCAATTGTTTATCTATAAACATTATGTTCAATATTTCAAGAGTTATTCAAACAATGAGATAAGTCCACAATATTATTCTTGGATTTAGCCTTCAAAAAATATCAAGGCTAACCACCAATTCATATAGGCTATCACCTTCATGATCACTCCAAGGAATTGGATGGTATGAGAACTCAGATTGTGTACTATTTAACATCGGTGATTAAAAGTAAGAAAAATATGTCAAAGAAATGAACTATTAAAAATAATAACTTGATTTAAAAGTATAATATCACAAAATTAAATTAAATATACCTCATTAAACTCCCTTGGATCCACTAATAAATTTACTTCCATTAATTGATGTTATGTTATCAATGGAAGTGAGAATTTGACATAAAGATGCGACATTAAAGATGTGAAAATAATGAGATAACGAACACTCCGCCATTATGTTAGGAATTTCATAATGTCTTTTGTGAATAAATTCTCACCTTGAATCAATGGTATCAATGTGTTAAAAAATGATAGAAAAATTTAATAATAATATAATTAAGAAAAACTTTTATTAAGAAACTAATGTCATTAAAATAACTTGCATGGGGAAATGAACAAGAAATTGCAAAATGAGAGTGAAACATTACAATTGAAAGAATAAACAGGATCACCCAATTTGATCACCACCTGCTCTATAAATAAGATTATTAATATCCTATAGTATATAACCCCTCATTAAATTTAATTCAATTTAATTATGGTAATAAAAGGTTTGTGACAAATAAAACAAAATTAGACATTTTCAATATTCACTAGAAAATCAGAACAAGATTCTCACCCCATGTTATCATGCATTTAACACATTTATGATGGAAAACTTTGGGGGGGGGGGGGGGTTAGGAGACAAATATGTTCTTCCATATTTTCTCTGGTTTATTTTTAAATTTAAACCCTATTGGATAATTTATCATTATTTTATGTTGAAATTGGTGGGATTCTTTTAGGGGACTTCAAATATGGGCAACAATTTAAGCTCTAAATTGGCCTGCTTGGATATCCTTGAGAACATAAGAATTATATCTGGTAATAGTTGAATTATTTTTTCCCCATAATTTTATCTTTCTAAATTTAAAATTTTATCTTCATTTAGGTTTAATTTTGGGCTCCACTTTTACTTGACGGTCTAAGGACAATTAATCTTTGTCAAAAAATTTCTACATCTAGGGAAAAATGTCTATCTTCCCTTGTGATCAATCCATTGATCCTTAAAGATAAAATATTCCCAATAAAGTCATATATAATATTCCATTCTATCAAATTCAGATAATTAAAATAATTAATTCAACAATTATATGGTTACTTAGGGCCAAATTGACTCTTTAATCAATAATTTCACATTGATGTGAAAGGAAGTTCAGCTTATAGAATGCACTAAAATTGGTGTTTATGGGAATTTTAACAAATAAATATGAAAACATAATCAATTAATATTATAATTTTTAAATTTATAATCATTTATTTTATGTTACGTCATAAGAAGAATATGGTCTCAATATTTTTATACTGCACCATTATCTCACCTTATTCGACTTCATCAGCTCTTCCCATATAGAGCCTTATATGGTACCATTTGAATCTTATAATAGAAACAATTTCTATATGAGAACTCTACAAGGGGAAAGTTGTTGATACCACCTTCCTTTGGAATTCATTTATTGTAATAATTGCATAAATTCTAGAGTTTTAATGTTCCTTTATATTGACCATCATTTTGAGGTTGATAAGTAGTGTTAAGGATTAAATTTGTATCAAATTCTTATTGAAATGATCAATAGCCCTTTTAGGTAAACCCTTGATCTTGATTGGATGTGATTGAGAGTGGTACTACCTGAATCCATAACAATTTATTTAGGTATATTCTAGAAAATTTATTGAGTGGAAAATATTCTCAAATAGAAATTAAATGTTCTATCTTCATAAGGTGATAAACTATAATCAATATATAATTATAAACATTAAATGTATTAGGAATAATTATACTGAATCGAGGGTTATAGTATACCATTTTTATATAGGTATTTTTAATGGTTTCAAAATATAATTATATTATTGTCATTTCACCTTGACTTGTTGGAATAACAAGAATCATTATATATACTCTACAATACCTCTTTTCATATTGTCCCACCATAAATGACTTTTCTGTTCTTTATATATTTTTATGTTTTTGGGATTGATAGATAATGATGATTAAGGTGTGTCATACAACAATACCTTCATCAGTTATAATATTAATGAAACACATATTCATTTCCCAAAACATATATATCCATTATTGTGAAAGTTGAACACTGAAATATTCCAAATCTTATTTTTTTAGATCCATATTCTTCTTCTGTTCCTCCATAATATTTACATTGATAGATGGTTGATAATTCATTTGGGAAAGATATGATTTCTCTCCTTCCGTTATGATTTCAAGGTCTATCCTTTTAAAATCCATGAGTATTGGGTCTCTTTCAGTACTCATCATGGATAAGGTAGCATGATTACCCTTTCTCCAAATATCATCCACATTGTTTTCATTCCAATGGTGATAATTTATTAAGCGGTCATAGTATTAGATCAAATCCAAATATCTTTTAAGGTGTGTGTTTACCTTATTCTATACGAATATATACTTTATTATCTTTTGATCATAATATATTTTACACTTTCTACCATAGAGAAAATACCTGCATATATTAAATGAAAATATTATTGATGTTAGATCAAAATCATGTGTTGGGTAATTCTTATCATGGATATTTAATCTACATGAGGCATAAGCTACCACCATGTTATTTTTCATGAGGGTAGATACCAATACCTTTTATTGATGCATCACTATATAAGAAAAAGATTTATCTCCTTCATGGTAATAAGAGTATAGGTATAGTGACCAAATTTACCCTGAGTTTCATGAAATTTTATTTTAATTCATTTATAAATAATATATTTTCTCCCTTTTGAGTTATCTTGGTTAGTAGATTTGACAGTAATGACAAATTTCTCACAAATAATTGATAATATCCATCCAATCTAAGAACATAAAGGATGAATATTATAGATGTTGGTATAAGCCATTATTCAATCACTTATATATTTGAATAATCCATATATATATATATATCTTCTCTTATGATTACATAACATAAGAATGATACTCCTTCCATATAGTATTCACGCATTAAAAAAATTTCATAAAATTTATAATTTAGCAAGGTCTTTGGAAAAATCCTTAAATGATATTCAATTTATTACTAGCTCTTTGAAGATATGTTTTTTTCATCTCTAATGTCTAAAAATTTTGATTATGGTAATCTTTTAACACTCTATTCATCATATCCATACAGTTTGTAGGGGAATTTGTGAGTTGTAATTACATCACTTTGAATTCATAGTGTTTATATCTGATATGAAAGGCTATATTGGGTACATACATTATTTTCTACATTAATTGGTTGTATCCAGGTTGAATATTAATATTTGAAATTATTTAAAATCACATATTTGATAAAAAATGTCATGAATATGGGGTAAAGTATACTTTTTTGGGATTATGATTTTATTAAGTTCATCATAATCAACAAAGAAACACATTGATCCATTATTTTTATTGATAAAGATGATTTGTACACCCCATTGTGATACACATTGTATTATAAAATCCATATCAATATTCTCTTAGATATGAATATTTAATTTGTTAAATTAAAAAGGTTCCATTGTATATTGATTCATTGATATGGGCACAACACTTGGTACAAGTTCTATTTAAACTTCAATGTCATGATTTTGGTGTACATCAGAAAAATATTTGGAAAATAAATCCATATATACCCATAAAATAACAATATCATAAATGTCATGCTTTTCCTTATCCATTTGAGCTAAATACCCCCATTTCAGTTTACTATTATTGGAAAACATAAAGCATAATTGAATCTCACATTACATTTGAAAACATAAAATAAAATATTTTACTTACATTAAGAACATCATTATTACTTTTAGAATATCAATGAATATCAATCATTTTAATCGTTTTGGAATCTGGAGGAAAAATAATAATTAATGAAAGATATCAAAATCATAGTAATTATAAGTTCACAACAAAATCTAACAACAAATGAATAATATTTAAGGAATAAATAATGATCAAATAATTTGGTATTTAAAAAAATGATCTATAAATATATTCAGGGATATTATAACTATTTATATAATCCCATGTACAACAATTGTTTACATCATAATTATGTAATGTATAATGTCATACATTTGAAAGATAACATCAAGGCCCCATGCCAAGAAATCTTATATAAATAGGAAATCCCTCATCCAAATGAACAAACTAGTTTATCTCATGATAATTATTGATGAATTGAGGGGACATGTAAGTGTTCTCCCCACCCATAATATAATAAATCCAATTAATTTATCATATTAATAAACTGAAAAAAATAATCGATTTTCAATAGCAATCAATATCAGTCTGTATTAAAAGAAAAACCATATAAAAGATTAATATTTTCTCATTCAAACTGATCACAAACCATCTAGAAAAATAATTTTTAAAATGTGTAAATATCCATGATGGGGATGAATTGTATTTTGAAAATGAATTTAAAGTTATATAAATGTTTTAATTTAATTAAAATGGAATATAAAAAGAATATGAACACATTATATTTTTATAACTATTCAGATCTAAATAATATTAGTCCACTCTTCACCCCTCTAAAAACAGAGAGTGATGACACCCACTATAACCAATATAAAGGAATATTACTGTAATTACCTAACCCCAGTTACCCAGATTCGGTGAATTATTTTAATACATTGTCATGATCACAAGGAAATCATGTCTCGAAAGACCGATCGTTTTAGTATTATTGGAATCATGATTCTTACATATGTTCAACATTACATCTTGAAGAGAAATACAATGGAAATATATTTCATTAGAAACATCCAAGCCTCTTAGATTATTACTGTAGGTCACTGATAACTAACTTCTTCATATCCTTGTAAAATGAAACATATAAAAAAGGTCATCTAAAATGCTCAGTAAGGGTATGTAATATAGTGGAAAATGACATAAATATTAAGCATGGTGAATAATTAAAACCACATGCCTTTACCAATAATAAACATGAATACCTTTATGGAATGAAAATGAGCTGAGTAAATAATTCCAAAATAAAAAATAATCATGGGTATTCTACTAGTCAAATGACAACATGAACCATAAATATTATTTCCATAATGAGGGAATGTATAATACCAGTCATTCTGAAACATTTTGTCAATGCCTCGTCCAAGACGTCTAAAAATGATTAAGGCCTCGGCCAAAACATCTAAAAATGATTAAGGCCTCGGCCAAAACCATATATAAAAATTGGGAAAGGGAATTGACCAATTCCACGTCTAGTTGTCTCATGAGACCTACCGATGCATTGAGGATCTATAACGGGCTCCACCCATCACTTACTATGTCCAATACATTCCACTTAGGAAAATTTTTAAACATATCATAAACATTCATATTAAAGCTAGCATATGAAATGTCAATACTTTAACCACAATACATGAATGGTATAAAAATAGCAGATCCACATTCACACATATCACAAAACCTTCAATACAATATGGAAGTGTTGAATCATAATAAATAAACTTCAAAAAAACATAAAATCTTTCAAAGGATGTTGACATAGATGAAATCAAAACCCTTTTTCAAGAAATATATCTATCTATTTTGAAATCATTTTAGAGTCACATAATTATAAATAAAACATTTATTTTGAAAATATTATTATAAGCTTTTAAGGGAAGCTTCAACGATTTTATAACGGAGGAAAATAACTGCACCCACCGTATAAGTTAAAAAAACATTCTTACCTTAAATTGGTTGAAAAGGCTAAAAAGTAAATTGTATGGAAAATGATAGAAATATTCCTTTAAAAACACATAAGGGTATAAATGACGTTAACCCATTGTCTAGTAAATAATAAAAATTATTTGAAATACATTTTTAAGAAACATGCATGTGGATGATAAAGATGTCCCAATAGATAATTACGTATAAACAACCTCGGATAATGAAGAGATTGTCGAATTAACCATTACCTTGTACATTTCCTTGATCAAGGGTAGGTTAAACTCTATTTTAATAGTTAAATCATTGTAATTAAATTATAAAATAATCATATACATAAATATTATATCATATATGATATTTTAATATTGCTTTGTTAATAATATTTGAGTATTATCATCGTTTTGGGTGTTAACATACTCATTTTCTATTATATGTTTTGTTACATAAGACATGATTATTATGGATAGGTTGTATATTATTCATATCCATAATTATATCAAGTCCTTAAACAGTACTTTTAATCATCAAATGATAATTATACTTGAATGGATATGATGGGGAATGAATCTCATCGCGTTTGTGGAGACGGTAGTCCGTACATACGTACGAGTGACAGTATCATTATTTTGATATTAAAATAATATATAATTGGATGCTATATCATATATAAAGAGTCATTATAATGTTATATTTATTATTTACATCAATTACACATCATTATCATACCCATCCAAATATTAACGTTTTGAATAACAATTACACCAAGATGTGGAGATGGTATGCCATATGTACGCACATATGGTGACATGTCATTCAAAGGATGGATATAACACTGAATATGGTTGTACCATAACTATAATAACATTATAGTAAGTATAAGACACATGAGTCATTATTTTAGAATTGAAATAACAAAGAAAGAAGAAGTGGACGAAGAATGGAACTTGAAAGAGGGTGGTGAAAACGTTATCTCTTCTTCGGGTTCTTCCTTTTGATTTGATCAAAAGGCTCCGTAAGTTGGATTTCTGACTAATGGAAGGAATATAGGATGAATTTAGGGAAGTTGAGAGGATATTTGGGAAGATTTTTGATGAGCCAAAAGACTTTGATGGTGGGAATTTGAGGTAAGGGGGAGTGCCCTTTTATAAGAGGGGTGAGGGGCACATTAGGAAAAACATAAAATATTATTTTATATTAAATTCATATTTTCTTTATAATAGCTCCAAACTTATTTATATCAAGGATAAAGTGTTATGGGTATAAATCCACTCAAACAATAGGTTTTAGACAGGTTTGGGGCACTATATTAACATTATCTTTTATATTTAACTCTTAGTTAAATAGTTTGACATTTACCATGTCTCTTTATATTTTTATATTATATAGTTAATAAACATACTATATATTTTAATGAGACCCCAACGTGGTCCATTAATGATACAAATATCATTATATAAGTCCTTTTAAAGATCCTTAGATTTTTAGGAATAGAATATCAATTAATAATATAATATTTGTTTTAAAAACTCTTTTATGTCAATTTTGACACTATTTAATATTTGATTTTTGATAAAGTCCTAAATAATTTACTAATTCAAAATAAATTCATTTAATCGATCCTAACATGTCATATTGTCCTATAAAATTCGTGGATTTCATCAAAACATTCAAATTATATTTATTGTAACATTTATAATATCAATTATTTGATTCGTTCATTAATAAAGAAAATACTGCATCATTATTGTGTCATAAATAAATTTAATTATTCAATGACTAAAAATTATAAATAAAATTCCATTATGTGGTAAATATTTTTATCTTTATAATTAATATTTATAGTCGAAAATATAACATATATAACCCTATGTAAATAATTTTTTTCTAAAAGATATTTGCTTATGTCATTTTTGAATCTACTTTAACTTAATTAATATAAAGTTTCATTATCACTTAGAAGTGGCTCCATCAGGTCCCAAAATCGACCCAAAGATTTCCATGGTTGGACATGTATCTACCAATAGGTTTAGGACACATTTTAGGGTAATATAATATTATTATAATATTAATTTTTTAACCTCATTTACCAGATTTACCCTCTAACCGTGGTAATAAAATATTTACCGAAGTAAATATTCAAAATGTCTAAAAATAAAAGTTATTTATTTAAACAATTTGGACCTCATTATTCTAAATATATAATCCATTTATCCAAATTCAAAACATAAAAGTGGATGAAATTAATTTAAAATTAATTCCCGCTGTCAAAACAAAAAGCCTGTTTTTAAGAAATAATAACTATCAAAAGATTGACACGTTTTTATGTCTGGTTTAAATGTGAAATTATGTCCAATGACCAAAATTGTATTAAATGGTAAAACTATATTATAAATATAATTTAAAACCACTCTAATTAATAATTTATCAGTATTAATTGTCTCGATTAAAAAAGTTGTTTTTAATTAAAATTTAGTAATTTTCACTATTCATCAAAATATGAAAGTTATCAGAAAAGTACCAAATATTCACCCTAATCGTATTTCGATATTTTGAATCCAAAAATGAAGTCCATTTTTAATGATAAAATTTAAAATATTTAAAAAGGTGGGTATTACTATTTATAACCTCTAGTTTGATTGGTTGTGGTGTGTGTTAGAACTCGAAGTTGCGTACAATACATGCTACTGTATTATTCAAAGAGAAGAGTATCATGGAAGTTTGGGGTGTTACATTCTCCCATCCTTTAATAAATTGCATCCGCACAATTTATGCTCGGTATTGGAAACCTGGGTTGACCTTTCAAAATATCTTAGTTGAAATCTCACATCGAAAAATGGATTAATGAGGCCTCTTTTTAAAATAAATAGTGGTAAGTTTGATGGTTACTAAAAATAACACATAATAGGGTTCCTTGTAGGAAAAAATGGATATTGAAGAGAAATATAACCATCAATATCTGATGGAGAGCGGTAGAGAACATGGCTATGAAAAATCCAACAATCACAAAGCCATAAAATTGTGATGATCTAAGGTACCATCTAGGACAACATTTTTGTTCTATGAAATTTATTAATGAGATTGGCTAAGATCATAAAGAGATATATATACTTTATAATTAGAGTTTTATCCATTAATAAATTTCTACCACAAACTCATATTTCACTCCAAAACATAATACAACTCAAAAAAAAATCTATCTATCCTAATTTTATAGGGTTCTAAATATAAACATATACCATTTAAATGATGAAAAATATTTTGTAACAACCAGGGACTTCCTGTAGGCTAGTGTTAGGTAATAAAGGCTTCTCACATTATGATTGTGGGTTCGATTCCTGCAGGTTTGTCCGACGCGACGGGTTATCGCCCGACCCACAAGTTTTCCATTTTCCAAGACTATAGTATTATAATATTCCAAAAATAATCATAAGAAATGTTTTAACCTTAAACAATACAATCCAATGTTCAACTTAATCCAATACAAACCTTATAGTTATCCAAAATACCACTGTCCAGACTCTCTGTAAATTGTATCTAAATTCCAAATTCAATTGTAACATCAGATTACCCAAACAATGTAAAGATTCAATTATTGTCTCGTACTGAAAATATGATTACCTAAGTCATATTAAAACCTTAATGAAAACAAAAAGTACTAAAGTACAGTCCTTATATATATCACATTATTCTTATAACAAGAATATAGTTCTTGAATCCAAAAACACAAATAAAATAATTATTCAACCTCAACTGTAGTAACAACATAAGCTTGGCCTTGCGCCCTTGACCTTTTCTGAGGTATATTTCTTTGGCTCTTAGGAAATTCATTTTCATAATGCCCTATTTCTCTGCAATTATACCATTCCATGTAGACAGTAACTTTCTTTCCCTTGCAATCATGAGCTCGGTGGCCTTTTTCACCACACTTGTAACATACTCCCATTCCTTTTAAGAAAGTACCGGGGTGTTTCTTCCCACAATTATCGCATAATGGAAAATCCTTCCTTCCCTTTTTCCCATTACCTATCTTTTTTTCCACTGTTCTTCTTTTCTCTTGCTTTAATTTATTGTCATAATATTGAGATAATTCCTTTTCTGTCTTTATAGAACACGAGAAAACATCTTTGTATGATGAGAAGGATTGCGATACTAAAGATCAACGAAGAAAAGGTTTTTACCCTTCAAAAAATGATCAATCTTACTTCTTGGGTTTCGTATATAATCTGCAGCATGCCTCACTAACCTTGTAATGTTAGCCACATACTTTGCGATATTCTCATCCTCCTTTAACCTCAGACTCAGAAATTGTCTTTTCATATCCGCTCAACGGTCATGAGGGATGTATTTTTCTATGAAAATTTCTTTAAACTCCCTCCATTCTATATTTGATACTTCATCATCTTCTTTTTCATTTTGAATCAATGACCACCATTGATCAGCATCTCCAGTGAGGCGGTAAACTTCCATGACAACTTTTTCCCTTTCATTACTCCCAAAGCATGAAATATTTTCCCTATGAAATTTCTCCATTTCTCAGCCACTGATGGATTTTTACTCCCATTGAATGTCGATGGTTGTGGCCTCATGAAACAATCTAACATTAATCCTCCACGTTGTGGATCAGGGTTATTCATACGGGTAAGGTTATTATTCATATCCTGAGTGAGTTGTCCCAGTATGGTGATGAGCTGATCAACACTAGTTGTATCACTTTCTCCACTATAATTTTCTTTAGTAGGAGGGAAATACCTACATGGAGTACGTGCATTGATACAATTTTCATTATTTACACTAGGTGTCGTTTCTAAAAAATGGAATAAACTAGATTATTTTATGAATCAAAATACCTAATTCCAAACATGTAAAATACCTAACATAAATTGACCAGTTTATGGATATAAAACATGATCATTAAAATTATTTCTTCGAGTAAGTATATACTCATAAGCCCTTCAAAATGGTTTGTAATGAAAATGATAATTATCCAAAGCATATCCCCCGGGAGTGTCGTAACCAAGAGTGTAGCAAGGCCCGTTGTCATGCACCGGTTCCGATTTGAGTCTAGCTCAAAGTGGTGTTTTCAGGTTTTACCCCTAGGTACATATGTGCCAGATCCGCCTCTACCTGCTCGTATCTACACAGGGATGTATTTCTCAGAAAAGTCAAAAAATATATACAATAAAAAAATTCTAGGAAGATCTTCTATACTAATCCTCAAATTCTATCTTAGGGCTATGTTATCTAATCAGAGTTTATCAAAATCTAGTTTCCAAGGTTTGTACTAAACTTCATGTGGTACCAACTTTAACACCCCGACCCCAGTTACCCAGAGTTGGTGCATTATGTTTATACATTGGTAAGATCACAAGGAAATAATGTCCAAATGACCGATCAATTTAGTATTATTGGAAACAAGATTCATACATAAGTTCATCTTTACAGCTTGAAGAGAAATACAACACAAGTATATTTCACTAGAAACATACAAGCCTCCTAGATTATGTTTACAGGTCACTCATAACTAAATTCTTCATATCTGGTGAAAATGAGACATAAGAAAGGGGTGAGCTCAAACACTCAGTAAGGGTAAGTAATAAAGAGGAAAATGAAATAAATATTAAGTATAGTGAATAATTGAAACCACATTCCTTTACCAATAATAAACATGAATACTTTTATGGCATGAAAATGAGCTGAGTAAATAATTCCATAATAAAACATAATCATGGGTATTCTACTAGTCTAATGACTACATGAACCATAAATATTATTTCCATAATGAGGGAATGTATAATGCCGGACATTCTAAAACATTTTGTCAAGCCCTCATCCAAGACGTCTAAAAATGATTAAGGCTTCTGCCAAAATGACTAAAAATGATTAAGGCATCGGCTAAAACCATGTATCAAAATTGGGACAGGGCCTCGTCCAATTCCACATCTAGTTATCTCATGAGCCCTACTGATGCATCGAGGAGCTATAGCAGGCTCCACACATCATTTACAAATTCCAATACATTCCTCATATGAAAAGGTTTAAACATATCATAAACATTAATATTAAAACTAGCATATGAAATGTCAATACTTTAACAATAAAACCATGAATGGTATAAAAATAGTACATCCACATTCAAACATATCACAAAAACTTCAAAACAATATGTAATTTTTGTATCATAATAAATCAACTTCAAATAAACATAAAATCTATCAAACGATATTGACATAAATGAAATCAAAACGCTTTTTAAAGAAATATCTCTTTCTATTTTGAAATCATTTAAGAGTCAAATAATTATAAGGAAAACATTTATTTTGAAAATATTCTTATAATCTTGTAAGGGAATCTTCGATGATTTTATAACGGCGAAAAATAACCACACCTGCCGTATAAGTTAAAAAAACATTCTTACTATAAATTGGTCAAAAAGGTTAAAAAGTACCTTGTTTGGAAAATAACAGAAAGATTCCATTCAAAACACATAAGGGTATAAATTTCATTAACCCATTTTATAGTAAATAGTAAAAAAATTGAAATACATTTTTAAGAAACATTGATGTGGATGATAAAGAGGTCCAAGTAGAAAATTATGTATAAACAACCTCGGATAATGAAGAGATTGTAGAATTAACCTTTACCTTGTACTTTTACTTGTTCAAGGGAAGTTTAACCTCCTTTATAATAGTTAAATAATTGTTATTAAATTATAAAATAATCATATACATAAATTTTATATCATATATTTTCTTTTAATATTTCTTTGTTAATAATATTTTAGTATTATCGTTGTTTCGGGTGTTAACTTACTCGTTTTCTTTTATATGTTTTGTTACATAAGACGTGTTTTTTATGGATAGGTTTATTCTTATTCATATTAAGAATTATATCAAGTCCTTAAAAATTAATTTTAATCATCAAATGATAATTAGACTTGAATGGATATGATGGGGAATGAAACTCATCGTGTTCGTGGAGACGGTAGTCTGTACGTACGCACGAGCGACAATATCATAATTTTGATATAAAAATATTATATAATTGGATGGTATATCATATATACAGAATAAATATCATGTTATATTTATAATTTACATAAATTACACATCATTATCATTCCCATCCAAATAATAATGTTTTGAATAACAGTTACACCGGGACGTGGAGACGGTAAGCCGTACGTACGCACGTATGGTGACATGTCATTAAAAGGATGGATATAATACTTAATATGGATGTAACATATTTATAATAACATCATAGTATATATAATATACTTTAGTTATTATTTTATAATTGAAATAACAAAGAAAGAAGAAGTGGAAGAAGAAAGGAACTTGAAAGATGGAGGTGAAAACGTTACCTCTTTTTCGGGTTCTTCCTTTTGATTTGGTCAAAAGGCTCCTTAAGTTGACTTTATTACTAAAGTAATTCCTCTAGGATGAACTGAGTGAAGTTTAGAGGGTATTTGTGCAGAGTTTGGCCAAGCCAAAAGGCTTTGAAGATGTGAATTTTAGAGAAGGGGGAGTACCCTTTTATAAGAGGGGTGAGGGGCACCTTAGGAAAAACTGAAAATATTATTTTATAATAAATCAATATTCGTTTTCTAATTTATCCAAACTGATTTATTCCAAGGCTAAGGTAGGGGTGGGTAGATATCCACTCAAAAATAGTTCTTAGACAGGTTTGTGTCACTATATTAACCTTATATTTAGATTTAACTCTTAGTTAAATAGTTTGAAATTTACCATGTCTCTTTTTATTTTTATATTATATAGTTAATAAAAATACTATATACTTAAAAGAAAACCCAAAATTTTCCATTAATGATACACATATTACTATATAAGTCCTTTTTCCAAACCTTATATTTCTAGGAATATAATATCAATTAATAATATAATATATTTTTGAAAAACTCCTTTATGTCAATTTTGACACTATTTAATATTTGATTTTTGTTAAAGTCCTAAAAATTTATTAATTCTAATTAATTTCATTTAATAAATCCTAGAATGTCTTATTATGATATAAAAATCGTGGATGTCATCCAAACTTTCAAATTATATTTATTGTAACATTTATAATACCAATTATTTGATTCTTTCATTTTTAGGAAAATACTGCATCATTATTGTGTCATTAATAAATTTAATTATTCAAGGTATAAAATTATAAATAAAATTACATTATATAGGAAATATTTTTATATTTCTAATTAATATTTATATTCGAAAATATAACATATATATCCCTATGTAAAAATTGTTTCGCTAAAAGATATATGCTTATGTCATTTTTGTATGTACTTTAACTTAATTAATATAAAGTGTTATTATCACATACAAGTTTCTCCATGGGGTCCCAAAGACGACCCAAAGAAGCCCATGGTCGGACATGAATCAACCAATTGGTTTAGGACATGGTTTAGTGTAATTTAATATTATTATAATATTATTTTTTACCCTTATTTACCATATTTACCCTTTAACCATGGTAAATAAAATATTTACCGAAGTAATTATTCAAAATGTCTAAAAATAAAAGTCACCTATTTACACAATTTGGACCTCCTAATTCTACATATGGAATCCATTTTTTCATATTCAAAACACAGAAGTGTTATAAATTAATTTAAAATTAATTACTACTGTCAAAATAAAAAGCGTGTTTTTAAGAAATAATAACTATCAAAAGATTGACACTTGTTTATGTCCGGTTTAAATGTGAAATTAGGTCCAATTACCAAAATAATATTAAATGGTAAAAATATATTCTAAATATACTTTTAATCCACTCAAATTCATAATTTATCTCTATTAATTATTTTGATTAAAACAATTGTTTTTAATTAAAATTTAGTAATTTTCACTATTCATGAAAATATGAATGTTATCAGAAAAGTACCAAAAATTCACCCTAATCTTATTTAGATATTCCAAATCTATAAATTAAGTCTATTTTTGAAAGTTAAAATCTATAAAATTTCAAAAAGTGGGTATTACTATTTATAATACCTAGTTTGATTGGTTGTGGTGTGTGTTAAAACTTGAAGTTGTGTACAATACACGCTACTGTATTATTCCAAGAGAAGTGTACCGTGGAAGCTTGAGGTGTTACCTTCTACCCTACTTCAATAAATTGTGTCCTCGCAATTTATGCTCGGTATTGGAAACTTGGGGTTGAAATTTTAAAATATCATAGTTGAAATCCCACAAAGAAAAATGGATTAATGAGGCCCCTATTTAAAATAAATTGTGGTAAGTATGAAGTTTACCGAAAATAACACATACTAGGGTTCCATGTTGGAAAACATGGATATGGAAGAAAAATATAACCATCAATATCTGATGGATATTGGTAGAGAACGTGGCGATGAAAAATCCAACAATCACAAAGCCATAAAATTGTGATGATCTAAGGTACCATCTAGGAAACCATTTTTGTTCTGAGAAATTTATTTATGTGATTGGATAATATCATAAGGAGATATACTTACTTTATAATTATTGTTTTATCCATTAATAAATTTCTACCACATAGTCATCTTTCACTCCAAAACATAATACAACTCAAAAATACTCTATTTATGCTAGTTTTATAGGGTTCCAAATATAAACATATACCATTTAAATGATGAAAACTATTTTGTAACAACCAGGGACTTTCTGTAGGCTAGTGGTAGGTAATAAAGGCATGTCTCACTATGATTGTGGGTTCGATTCCTGCAGCTTTGTTCGATACGACAGGTTATCGCCCGACCCGTAGGTTGTCCTTTTCCCGAGACTATAGTTTTATAATATTCCAAAAATAATCATAATAAATTTTTTAACCTTAAACAATACTATCCAATGTTTAACATAATCCATTACAAACATTATAGTTATCCAAAATACCTCACTCCAGACTCTCTGTAAATGGTATCTAAATTCCAAAATCAATTGTAACATCTGATTACCCAAACAAAGTAATGTTTTAATTATTGTCACATACAGAAAATATGATTACCTTAGTCATATAAAAACCTTAAGGAAAACAACAAGTATTTTAATACAATCCTTATATATCACATTATTCTTGTAACTAGAATATAGTTCTTGAATCCAAAAACACAAATACAATAATTATTCAACTTCAACTGTAGTTAAATCATAATCTAGGACTTGCGCCCAAGCCCTTTTCTGAGGTAAGTTTCCTTTGACCTTAGGAAATTCATTTTCATAATTCCCCATTTCTCTACAATTATGACATTCAACATTGACAGCAATGTTCTTTCCCTTTCAATCATGAGCTTGGTGGCCTTTTTCACCAAACATGTAACAGACTCCCATTCCTTTTAGGAAAGTACCAGGGTGTTTCTTCCCACAATTATCACATAATGGAAAATCCTTCATTCCCTTTTTCCCATTACCTATCTCTTGATCCATTGTTCTCTTTATCTCTTTCTTTACTTAATTGTCATAAGATTTGGAGAATTATTTTTCTGTCTTGATAGAACATGAGACAATATATTCGAATGATGATAATGATTGTGATACTAAATCTCAACGATGAAATGGTCTTAACCCATCAAATAAACTATCAATATTAATTCTTGGGTTATGTATATAATCAGTAGCACGCCTCGCTAACCTTGTAAAGTTAGCCTCATAATTTGTGATATTTTCATCCTCCTTTTGCCTCAAACTCAGAAATTGTCTTTCCATATCCTCTCAATGGTCATGAGGAATGTATTTTTTTCTATGAAAATTTATTTAAACTCTATCCATTAAATATTTGATACATCATCATCTTACTTTTTGTTTTGAATCAATGGCAACCATTAATCAGCATCTCCAGTGAGGCGGTAAACTGCCATGAAAACTTTTTCCCTTTCATTACTCCCCAAAGAGCGGAATATTTTCTCTAAGGAATTTATCCATTGCTCAGCCACTAATGGATTTGTACTCCCATTGAATGTCAGTGGATGTTGCCTCATGAAGCGATCTAACATTGATCGTGTGCGTTGTGGATCAGGGTGCTCTATACGGGTAAGGTTATTATTCATAACCTGAGTGAGTTGTCCTAGTATGGTGATAAGATTATCAACACCAGTTGTATCACTAGCTCCACTATAATTTTCTTCAGTAGGAGAGAAATACTTACATGGAGTATGTGCATTGATACGATTTCCATTCCTTCTACTAGGTTCCATTTATAAACAATGGCATAAACTAGATTAGTTTATGAATCGAAATACATAATTCCAAACTTGTAAAATACCTAAAATAAATTGAACAGTTTATGTATATAATCCATAATCATAAAAATGTTTTTTTTTTGAGTAAGTATATACTCATAAGCCCTTCATAATGGTTTTTAAAGAAAATGAGATTTGTCCTAAGCATATCCCTCAGGATTGTTGTAAACAAGAGTGCAGCAAGGCCCATTGTCTTGCACCAGTTCCCCTTCAAGTCTATCTCAAAGCCGTGTTTTCAGGATTTACCCCTAGGTACATCTATGCCAGAGCTGCCTCTACCTAATCATATCCAGACCTGGAAGTATTTCTCTGAAAACTTTTAAAATCTATACAATAACAAAATTCTAGGAAGTTCCCCTATACTAATCTTCAAAGTCTATCTTAGGGATATGTGCTCTAATCAGAGTTTATCTAAATCTAGTCTCCATGTTTTGTACTAAAATTCCTCTGATACCAACTATAACGCCCCGAACCCAGTCACACAGTGTCAGTGCATTATTTTAATACATTGGCACGATCACAAGTAAATCATATCTCGAATGACCGATCAGTTTAGTTTTATTGGAAACAAGATTCATACATATGTTCAACTTTATAGCTTGAAGAGAAATACAACACAAATATATTTCATTAGAAACATCCAACCCTCCTAGATTATGCTCGCAGGTCACTCATAACTAACTTCTTCATATAATGGGAAAATGAAACATAAGAATGGGGTGAGGTCAAATTCTCAGTAAGGGTAAGTAATACAACAGAAAATGACATAAATATTAAGCATAGTGAAAAATTGAAACCACATGCCTTTATAGATAATAAACATGAATAATTTTATGGAAAAAAATGAGTTGAGTAAATAATGCCAAAATAAAACATAATCATGGGTATTCTACTAGTCTAATGACCACATGAACTATCAATATTATTTCCATAATAAGGGAATGTATAATGCCAGACATTCTGAAACATTTTAGCAAGGCCTCGAACAAGACATCTAAAAATGATTAATGACTCATCCAAAACGTCTAAAAATGATTAATGCCTCGGCCAAAACAAAATACAAAAATTGGGAAAGGGCCTAAGCCAATTCGACGTCTAGTTGTCTCATTAGACCTACCGATGAATCGAGGAGCTATAGTGGGCTCCACCCTTCACTTACTAAATCCAATACATTCCTGATATGAAAAAGGTTTAAACATATCATAAACATTCGTATTAAAACTATCATAAGAAATATCAATACTTTAACCATAAACCATGAATGATATAAAAATAGGACATCCACATTCAAACATATAGCAAAAGCTTCAATACAATATGGAAGTTTTGTATCATAATAAATCAACTTCAAATAAACATAAAATCTATCAAATGATGTTGACATAGATGAAATCAAAACCCTTTTTAAAGAAATACCACTTTCTATTTTGAAATCATTTAAGATTCCTATAATTATAAAGAAAAAATTTAGTTTGAAAATTTTCTTATAAGTTTATAAGGGAAGCATCAACGATTTTATAACCGCGGAAAATAACTGCACCCATCGTATAAGTTAAAAAATATTCTAACCATAAATTGGTCGAAAAAGTAAAAAAGTACCTTGTTTGGAAAACGATAGAATGATTTATTTCAAAACACATAAGGGTATAAATGACTTTAACCCATTGTCTAAGAAATAGTAAAAATGATTTGAAATACATTTTAAGGAACATGGATGTGGATGATAAAGAGGTCACAATAGGTAATTATGTATAAACAACTTCGGTTAATGAAGAGATTGTAGAATTAACCCTTACCGTGTATTTTTCATTGGTCAAGGGTATGTTAACATCTTTTATAAAATATAAATACTTGTTATTAAATTATAAAACAATCATATAAAAAAATATGATATCATATATGATCTTTTAATGTTGCTTTGATAATAATATTTTAGTAATATCGTCGTTTCGGGTGTTAACTTACTCGTTTTATTTTACATGGTTTGTTACATAATCTTTGTTTGTTATGTATAGGTTGTATCTTATTCATATCCAGAATTATATAAAGTCATTAAACATTATTTTTAATCATCAAATGAGAATTATACTTGAATGGATATGATGGGGAATGAATCTCATCGCATTTGTGGAGACGGTAGTCCGTACGTACGCACGAGCGACAATATCATTATTTTTATATTAAAATAATATATAATTGGATGGTATATCATATATACAGAATAATTATCATGTTATATTTATTATTTACATTCATTACACATCATTATAATACCCATCCAAATAATAATGTTTTGAATAACAATTAGACCATGACGTGGGGATGGTAAGCCATACGTACACACGTATGGTGACATGTCATTCAAAGGATGGATATAATACTGAATATGGTTATACCATATCTATAATAACATCACATTATATATAATATACTGGAGTTATTATTTTATAATTTAAATCACAAAGAAAGAAGAAGTGGAAGAAGAAATGAACATAAAAGAGGGTGGTGAAAACGTTACATCTTCTTCAGGATCTTCCTTTTGATTTGATAAAAATGATCCTTAAGTTGGATTTATGACTAATGCAAGGCCTCTAGGATGAATTTAGGAAGTATTATATTATATTTGGGTAGCTTTTGGTCGAGCCAAAAGGATTTTAACGTGTTAATTTGACAGAAGGGGGAGTGCACTTTTATAAGAGGGGTGAGGGGCATCTTAGAAAAAAATTAAAATATTATTTTATAATAAATTCATATTCGGTTTCTAATAGCTCCAAACTGGTTTATTTGAAGGATAAGGTGTGGATGGGTAGAAATCCACTCAACCAATATGTTTTAGACAGGTTTGGGTTACTATATTAACCCTATCTTTTAGATTTAACTCTTAGTTAAATAGTTTGACATTTACCATGTCTCTTTATATTTTTATATTATTTAGTTAATAAACACACAATAGACTTCCAAGAGACCCCCCAAGTGGTCCATTAATGATACCTCTATCATTATATAAGTCGTTTGGACGAAATTTGGATTTTTAGGATTAGAATATCAATTAATAATATAATATTTGTTTTAAAAATTCATTTATGTCAATTCTAACACTATTTTATATTTTATTTTTTTAAATTCATTACAACTTTATTAAGTGGAAAAAAATTCATTTAATCAGTCTTAAAATGTAATATTATCCTATAAAATTCTTGGATATCATCAAAAAATTCAAATTTTAATTATTGTAACATTTATAATACCAATTATTTGATTCTTTCATTAATAAGAAAAATACTTCATCAATATTGTGTCATAAATAAATATAATTATTCAATGTCTAAAAATTATAAATAAACTCTCATTATATAGTAAATATGTTTATCTTTCTAATGAATATTTATAGTTGAAAATATTACATATATAACCCTATGTAAATATTGTTTTTTTAAAAGATATATGCTTATGTCATTTTTGTATCTACATTAACTTAATTAATATAAAGTGTCATTATCACTTAAGTGTGGCTCCATGGGCTCCCCAAATCAACCCAAAGATTTCCATGGTCGGACATTTATCATCAAATAGGGTTAGGACACGTTTTAGGGTAATTTATGTTTATTATAATATTATTTGTTTACCCTTATTTACTAGATTTACCATTTAACCATGGTAAATAAAATATTTACCAAAATAATTATTCAAAATGTCTAAAAAAAGTTACATATTTACACAATTTGGACCTCTTGATTCTAAATATGAAATAAATTTTTCCAAATTCAAAACACAGAAGTGGTAAAAATTAATTTAAAATTAATTACCACTGTCAAAACAAAAATCATGTTTTTAAAAAATAATAACTATCAAAAGATTGACACTTGTTTATATCGGGTTTTAATGTAAAATTATTTCCAATGACCAAAATTGTATTAAATGGTAATAATATATTCTAGATATACTTTAATACCACTCAAATTCATAATTTATCACTATTAATTATTTTGATAATTAAATATGTTTTTAATTAAAATTTAGTAACTTTCACTATTCATCAAAATATGAATGTTATCAAAAAAGAACAAAAACTTCACCCTAATCATATTTCGATATTCCAAATCCAAAAATGAAGTCCATTTTTAATGAAAAAATATATAGAATTTCAAAAATTGGGTATTACTATTTATAACAACTAGTTTGATTGGTTGTGGTGTGTGTTAGAACTCAAAGTTGCAAACAATACACGCTACTGTATTATTCAGAGAGAAGCGTACCGTGGAAGCATGGGGTGTTAAAATTAAAATTAATTTTTATCATATAGAATCACAACCCTATTAGAATGCCTTTTTTGTGGAGGCCTAAACAAAAACCAATTCTTCCTTTTTCTACCTAGAAGCACAACCTGAATAGGATTCCAATTTTCCCCTGGATGCTCAACCCAATGCCTAACTTCTTTTATGGGAATTGAAACCTAATGACCTAACTTTTAATTGTTTGTATAACAATTTATAATTATGAACACCAAAAATGAATAAAAATAAGTAAAATCATAGAACCAGTTGAATGCTCCATAGATCAAGTGTCAAAGGACCAAGGCACTGTCCAATATCAAAGGATTAAATGATTGTAGTACATTTGAGAGTAAAATATGAACGATAAATTATATCTCACTTTTAAAATTCACGAATATACTCAACCTATACCTAATTTATTTGGATATATCGAACTCCTTAAATCTAGTTCTTTATTTCATAACATATTTCAAATTTAAAATCTGTTGCAGTTTATCTTTCCTAATAATGTAAGCAATATCTTCATTAAATACACATGAAAATTATACCCACACAAGTTACTTCAATAATTATTAATTTTAAAGAACATGTGTGTAAAATGATAAAATGTAATTATATTTAATAAAGTACAAGAAAATAATTATAATCAATTTTGAATTCCATTAAAAACCAACATAATGTAAATGAGATAAACTATTCAAATTCCAAAAAACTTTAATATGGAACTTGCATTTTCCTATGAAAAGACTGTGAAAATCCAACAGATAAGATGAAAATTTGTTCCTATATAAAATTATTTAAAATTAAATTCATTAACATTTAAATAATTAAAAAGTTGTTAATGAATAATTAAATCATGATAAATGTGTGAATTAAAAATGAAATAATTCAAATTATAATGGTTTAAATAAAACATTTCACGTTTTAAGCTAAAATACAAAATAGTGAATAAGATAACATAGACAGGCCATAAGTTAGTTTCAAAACATTACCAAATTTTAACATACAATCAATTAAATTTTCATTATGTTGGAGGCAAATTTTTGTTCATTCATTAAGTACGTTATTTTTTATGCGGTAGGAAAATATTGGTTCATGTAGTAGGTACATATTTGTTTATATTGTATGTAATGTTTTCTTCATGCGGTAGGTAATATTTTTTTCATGTGGTTGGTACATCTTTATTCTTGGGGTATGTACATTTTTTTCACACCATATGAATTTTTTCATATGGTTGGTACATTTTTCTCCACACGATGGGTACATTTTTTTCATGAAGTTTGTTCATTTTTTTCCTTTCGGTTAATACATTTTTGTTAATGTGGTCACTACATTTTGGTTCATATGTAAGGTTCATTTTTTCATACTATAGGTACATTTTTTTCATACGGTAATCACATTTTTGTTCATGTAGTAAGTAAATTTTTGTTCATGGTGTGTGTAAATTTTTGTTCACACAGTTGGTACATTTTGTTCACGGATTTAGTAACGATTTTTGGATGTATTCAGTACAAAATGTTTCAACTTTTCAGTAATGTTTAGCTCCAAATATAGTTATTTTTTCACTAAAAGTCAGTTCCATACAATTCCAAATCATCACTCATGGTTAGTACTAGACTTATCCAAATTTTATAGTATTTGAAAAATTATAATTATTTTAATTATCTAAAATATTAATAAGATGGATCAAGGATAAAATTCAATATTCTATGCCTTTTTTATAATTGAAAAATAAATTTAAATTTTATAAATTTCACCCCAATTTTTAAATTGATCAAAAATATTTAAGGATTTAATATTCTTCCCCTAAATAAATATTTTTTTTTGAAATGAAACTAATCCTAGATATTTCGCCCAATACAATTAATGGGAAAGAAACTAACCATTCTAAAGTTAACATTTTCCAAATATCCACTTGAATTGTTTTTTGGGACAGAAACTAACCCTAAAATTTACCTTAATAATGTTTTTCAATAAATTAAATACTAACAAATAAATTTAATTACATGCCATTGGAAAAAAAAAACAAAACAGATTCAATATGAAAAATAGAAAAATGGAATAGATTTAAAATTTTAGCTATTTTTTTCTAAAATCACTCTAAATATATACTCTATGATTAAATTTTAATCATTCCATGTTCAAATTTTATTTTATAACAATTAGTGAAATCCAAGGGTTTAGTAAATATATTAGATATCTATTTTTCTAAATAGAAAAATTCAAAATGTATATATTTTTTTGAACATGATCACAAAGAAAAAGATATTTAACTCCAATGTTCTTAGTCCTAGATTGTTTTATATTATTTCTAGATATATGAATAATAGAATTATTTTCAAAAAAATATGAATATTATCAAAATAAAAAACAATACCAGAAAGAGTTTTCTTAATCTCTAATGATTGTAAAAAATAAGATATAATTGCTATATATTTATATTTAGAAGTCGAAAGAAAAATATAAATTTATTTCTTTTATTATTAATAAACTAATGATTTTAAAATAAAAGATACATTCCAAAAATTATTTTTCTATCTATCTTATATCAGCCAAAAATATAATTAGAATAGATTGTAAAATAAAAGTTAGATATAGTAAGATAAACTAATTCATGTTTAAAGAACCATTAACATATCTAATGATTCTATTTATTTATTTATTTATTTACTTTTCTGAGGGTCGCATTAGTATATGTCACATACATAAACATAAAACATAAAATCAGGCCTAGAAGAAGATAAATATAATTAGAATCCAACCATGTATTAATTAAATTTAACATCAATAGATTTTACATACTTATCTATATATAACTTATATGTATTTTTCATGGGACTAATGTCACTTTTATAAATTTATAAACTAAATAAATTAACCGAACATTTTACATAAAAAGATTTATTTATAAAAATTTCATCATTTCTATGAAAAATTTGTAACCTAAAAAATAATTTAAATTCCCCCATCATATAGATATGAAACTCAAAATTAATAATTTTTGATAATTTATTTCAAATATTTTGAAATGGATATTATATAACAATACCATAAATATAAATTTGTACAATCAAAATATAATTTCAATATTTATTAGTAAAAAACATAAAATCAACCATTCCTTTTTGATATTTTTTCTTTAAAAGTAAACTAGTTCACCTTTCAAACCAAAATCTATGAGACTATTTCAAACAATATAAATCCTTAAATAGTTTTAAAACATGATCACGATAGTTTTCAATTTCAAAACTATAGGGTTGTATAACATACACTTATTTAGGAATATAACCATTTAGAAGAGAAGATTTCATATCCATTATAAATATTATAAAACCATAAAACGATCAATAGGAAAATAATATTATAATTGCTTATAAACTAGAAAAATATGCAAATGTTTAATAAAAGTCAATACATTCTTCTTTTATGTATCCTTGAAAAAATATTCTAGATTTATTTTTAAATTTATTTACATAATAAAAAAGATTATTTATAATTATATACTTGGTTTTAATAATATGATAATAACATGGTGGAACAAATAAAGTTCAAAAAAATTCTTAGTTAACTAATTTAATTCTTCTTAAATATCAATGATATAATAAGCATCATCTAAATCATTATAAATATTCATAGGCACAATATCAAAAATAAAATCATGATAATCACAAATACTGAAAATGGATTTTATATACTGGTCATTTTACTTAACATTAACAATAACATTATCTATGATTTGTTGTATATGGTACATCCAAAATAATCATGAATATTTTTATATTGATAATAAATATTCCCCCTCAATATGTACATCATTTTCTTGAGGTTTATCTTATTAAAATTTTAAATATATAAATTATTCTTCTAATTGATCAATATCATTATCGATTTTAATTAAATAATTTTCATCAAATATAACATGAATAGATTCTTCAATAACCAAAATAATTTTACTACTTACTCTATAATACTTATAATTATTTGAATATACAAATAAAACACAATAATATTTTTCATGAAATTTATTCAAAACATTCATAATATTAAAAATAAAGACAATACATCCAATGTCTATAAAATAGACAATTTCAGTTTTTATTCCCTTCAAAAGTTTATAAGTTTTCTTTTTCCACAAGATTCATAATGTAATTCAATTGGTAAAATGAAAAGAATTTTTCAAAAAAACTACCAAGAATTATTTAGGATATTTAAAGTCATTTATAGTATCCCCATCCATTTCTTCAAGTGTTATATTTTAAATTTTAACTACAATGTTTTGCTGTGGTATCCCAGGATCTGAAAATTTTAAAAATTTCCATTTCATTCAAAAAAAATATAAATTATAGATCCATGAATTCACAACCATAGTCATATATAATTCATTTATATAATTTTTCATTTCCTTTTTAACCAATTTTCATAAAGTTATAAACTTAAAAAAGGCTTTATAATTAAGTGAAAGAATGTAAACCCATGTGAATCTAGTAAAATCATCAATAACAAAAAAACAATATTACTTACCACCATATATAGTAGGTTTGATAAAAACAAATAAATATAAAATAATAAGATCAAGAGGCTTTATAGTTTTTACTTTTATAATTAACTTGAATAATCTTTTGGGTTATTTACATTATAAATAAGAATGATATAAAATTGTGTTTTCCACTTTAAGTTCATGTAATTTTCAAACTAACTGGTTCTTTGAATGCCTATTAATCAATGTGAAAAATGTTATACATTCCGTTATTTTCAAAAAAAATGTGGTATGATTTCATAATATTAAAATATTTTCTATTTTGATCAATTAATTAAGAAAAACTAACTAAATAAATGTTGTCTAATTAATATAAGTAAAATAAATCAAATTTAACCCTGAAAACTTTATATTTATCATTTTCAAATTTTAGAAACATTACTTTATCATACAGTTTTGAAATGATTTTTGAATTATATTTAAAACTATTAACATATAAGACATTTGAAATTTTAGAAGACATAGAAATTCCAACCCCACTAAAACCTTTTACCATTACTTTTGAATTATCAATAAAAGTAACATTACATGTATAACATTTATTGAATAATATAAATTTTTTTTATATAAAAGGTCCTCTGTCTTGATCATACACTATCCATGTACTAAACCTGAATTTTCATACTCCCAAGATAGTGCTCTTAAAAATACATATTAATGAATGCTTTAGTATACCTAAAAATTGTGTTTAAATGGGATTAGAATATGAATTTTTAGGAACCCAAATAGTTTTCAAAAACTTTTTTATAAAAAATAGTCAATATCATGATTTATAAATAATATATTTATTATATATAATAGATTTTGGAAATATAAAAGAACACTCATTTTCATAATGGCCTTTCATTTGGAATATAAAACATCTAACTATAGAAGTACTTCTAGTGATGTTTTTAACAAATAATTATTCATACATTTTTGGTAAATTAATTTAATACCCAATACTGGATATCATCTTCATCATTTCATTGAAACTCATCATTTTATAATGTTTTAACTACCTTGAACAAAAATTTATTGATATGAATTCAAAAAATCTACCTTAATTTTGAGTTGTTCATTCTGATTTAGAAAAATATAAAATTTATTTATTTCATCTTTATGACACTTTGATACAAAATGAACTTATCTCCATAATTTATCATTTCTTAATTAGAGAATATTTTTGATTTTCTTGGGAATTTTCTTTATTTTTACAAGAATAATTGAAATATTTATTTTCATACTTTAATACATCCTGGATAGACTTATTCAGGTCTTCATTAGCCTTATGTAAATCCTTATGTTGATACTTAAGGTTCTTATAATATCTAGGTATCTTTTCAACTTTATGTCCAAGTCTATCGTTCTCTTTAAAGAAATACATAAAACATGTCATTTTTTTGGAAATCTTATTCAGAAGAAGAATAACAATTATAATCACTTTCTTGATTTTATTAACCCATTAAGAATAAGTTTGACACATCTTTTTCGGATTTATATTATTCAGTAGTACTTGAATCCTCAATGGATGTCTACCTCACTTCTATTTCCATTATTTCTTTATTCTTGTACTTCTTCATATTTTTTCCATCATTATCCATGGGAAATTGGGCATGATAAGCCCTATATTCCAAAAATAATAATAAATTACAAATTTATCATGAATAGAAAAATTATGTTTCTTATTCTCATGTAATCATCCTTAGGGTGGTCATTCCGTGACGTCATTGATTATCCTTTTTTCCTTATATATCAAAATTTTATAAAATTAGGTGTATCATTCGAGTCACATATATGTAATTTAGAATCATAAGAGTATGTAGAAACATTTTATTTAGAATAAATTCCATTCGTCTTGGAATTATCCCCTTCCACAATACTTTTATGTTCTAACAAATATTTTAAAAATGATTCGACAATCTCATCAAGTTTATATTTAATGAATTTTTTTCTTTCATCTATCATTACTTTTTTAGTATGAAACTTATTAAGAAGTGATATAATTACTCATTCAATATGAACATGATTTTATAGATTTTATATTTAATAATTCCAACTATTTAAAATACTAGTAAATCTATGGAATAAGTTGTTACAAATTTCATCATCACTCATCTTAAATTCTTGATATCCATCTCTTAATGTACCCAACATAGATATAATTATCTTATATGACACATGTTAGCTGACTTGTATAATTTTGTAGATTTCATGATTATTTTTATGTGTAGATAAATACATATATTTATATTTATATTTATTACACAATATAAAATAGTCATCACATTATAATTCATAACATACTTTACTATGTCATTTCCAACCATGTATTTAGGTTCCCAATCTAGAATCATTTATATCTTTTCCATGATTGTCCAATGGTCAACAATAATTTTCCTTAAGAATGTTTCCATAGGATATTTCAAATAACCATATTCAATACCATCAAAATGATGTGGTTTTTGAGGTATCAATCAATAATTTTTACCTATTATTTACAACTTATATAGAACCTTTTCCCTTAATGGTTAAGTCATGTAGTGGTTACCGAAAATTATATATATATATAAGATAGGGAACATACTATGATACCAATTTTTGGTCCATAGATGAGATAGAAAAATAATTGATTGGGTGTTGAATTGGAATTATAAATTGATTTTAATTTTATAATAGAGTTTTAATTTAAAGATAGTGGGAAATAAAAATAATATTAACACATGATATTTTTATAGTGGTTCATATATAAATGATCATAGTGCACTGTTCACTCATATCATGAACTTACAGTGATGGACCCCATTATAACCAATATAGTAGAATCATAAAATGATTTTTTAAAACATTGATTCCCAAAAAATATATAAAACCATTTTACCTTGGAGGCTTAAACCCAAAACAGTCATTCTTTTTCTACCTAGAGGAACATCCCCAACAATATTATTATTTTACTATATAGTTAGTAAACAGTGTATAACGTTTTTTGGGTTTCAAAACCCAATAACCTATATTTTTAATCGGTAGTATAATCAATTGCAATTACACACATAAAAAATTAACAGAAAAAAGTGAAATTATATAACCACATGAATTCATCATAGTATTAGAGTCAAGAAAAAAAATTCACTCTCTAGTATCAAAGAATTAAATAATTATAGTTCACATAAGAGAAGAAGTTGTACAATAAACTATATCTAACATGTATAGTTATTTAATATCCTCAACCTCATATTAGTTGATATATTTCTAAAAAATAAATATATAATGTTTTTATTTTCATATAAGATTTCAAATTTTAAATCTTCTACAATTTATCATTCCCAATAAAACATGTGATATCTTTATTAAATTCACATATAACACATACCCACATGGGTTACCTCAATAATATATTAAATTAAAACAAATTTTTTACAATGATATAATGTTATTAAAATTAACAAACTACTAAAAAAATTATATTCAATATCAAGTTCCTTTGAAAAAACACTAATAATGTATTTGAGATAAACTATTCAAATTCCAATCACATTTAATTGGGAAATCAAATTCCCCCAAGAAATTATCGTGATTTTTCAAAGCATGTAATGAAAATTTAATCATTTATAAAATTATTAATGGTAACATTAATTTGTATTAAACTAATCAATAAGTATTCAATAAATATTTAAATCAATATAATCATGTGAGATATTCATGAAGTGATTTGAAACATAAAATTATAAATAAAACAGAGCATGTTTTAATAAAAAGATTGAAAAAAGAAATAAGTGACCATAGATAGGTCATAAGGTATGTCCAACACTTTTATAAATTTTAGCTTATAGTCACTTCATTTTTCTCATGAAGTAGGTAAATTTTTGTTCCTTCAATATTTAGAAAATTCATCATGTGGTAGGTTTGTCTTTTTTTCTATGGTATGTATATTACTCTTCATATGCTAGCTATATTTTTTCTTGTAGTAGGTACATTTTTTCTATTTTTTGGTACCTTTTTGTAATATGGTAGTTCCATTTCTGTTCATTCCATAGGTACATTTTTCATTCATGTGGTAGGTACATTTTTGTTCATGTGGTCAGTTCATTTTTTCCATGAGGTTAGTATTTTTTTCATGTGGTAGGTATTTTTATTTTCATGTGGTAAGTACATTTTTGTTCATGTGGTGAGTTTATTTTTCATCATGTGCCCAGTAAATTTTTTCCTATGTGGTGGGTAAATTTTTATTCATGAAGTAGAAACATTTTTATTTATATAGTCAACACATTTTTATTAATTCTGTCAATAAAAAATATGGTAAATTTACACACATGGATAGATTTATCCAAATTTTTACAAATGGCCATTTCCACACATACCCACATTTTTACCCACAGTTAGTTCGAGACATTGCTTAATTTTATCACTTATAAAATATTAGAATTATTTTAATTATAAAAAATAATGATAAATTAGATCAAGGATATGATTAAAAATATATATTAATAATTGATAGTGTATTTATATATATAGGTCCACCCATTACCAAAATCACATAATGTTTTACTAAAGGGGGAATAATAATATTTATAGAAACAACTTCCCCCAAACTCCTATTAGAGAAGAGTTTTATGCTTGGGATATGATCATCACACCCCTAGTACTTTTGTGGACTACTCAATATATATCTATTGGGATGGTGATTTAATTCCATTGGAAAATTTTATAAATATAAAAGAGTGTATAAATCCTGAATCAAATAATAAATTTTCAGTTCACCATTGGATGATGGGTGTAGATTTCACCAAATTGTTTCCTTATCCACTTTAGTATTTGTGAATTCATAGGCCTAATAATTAACCTTTCCCTGTTGGGGTTGATGAAATAATCTATCACTATTAACCTTGAGTTTTGTTCACTTAGTCGAATGATGTTCATACTCTTTAAAATTGAAACATTATTATGTTGGTGGTGCATTTGTATGATTCGTCCCAACCTCCATTTCATTAGTTATCCTCTTTATATCACTACACCATTCATATACTCAATGGCCATTTATTTCACACTTGATGAATTTAACTATCACGATGAAAAAAATTCCTCAATTATTATTCCAACATATTTGGAATATAGGTTGTTTAATTCTATTTACATCATGGATTTTACCTTTTTAGTTCCCTTATAATCTAATTTTTTCTAATCTTTTCCACAAAATTGCTAGAGTAATGGGAGTATCCAATCACTATTTCAACCTTGAGAGCACATCAAAAAAATTCTTCATAACTACAAAATTCCCTTATAGAAAATGTTGTTTGAAGATTTGGTTTTAATACACTATATAATTTATTGATTCTAATTACAAGGTTAATGATAAAACCATAAGAATACCTTGAATGTCATTTGTAGTTTTCTACAATGGTTCCAATGGACTCATCCTCCTTTTATTTCAACTATATTTATTCCATATCCATTTTTGTGTGAAGGGTTCTGTGAAAATATTAGGTGAATAATATTTTCTTAAACTCCTCCCATTATATAGTGTCATCTTCCTCCATCAGTGTTATATTTTTATTTTGAGTCCATGTATTGACCCAAACTTTTATAAATAAAATTACATTTTATGATTGAATTAAAGAACCTATTATGTATTATGGTTATAGAAAACATGTGCCCTTCTCTTTTATTTTTTTGTAATATTATAGACTATTGGATTTTAAAATCCTAAATCATAAAAACTATTTATAATATATCCTAATAGAGTGGTCATATTATAAGTATAAATATAGTGTTTATATTATTTAAATTGACACTAAAAAGAGAAATTATGGCCTTGACCTGTAGGATCATGCCATGTTAAGCCCATTTATTAGAGTATCTGAGAGAGATAACATCATTTGGATTTTCACGTAACCAATACCATGGAAATATCTAACAACTAAATAATGAGAGAAAATATTTATGAAAGAATTTCATGATCATTGTGATCATGGCCCAAACACTTTACGTTGAACCACCCCATGAAAATATCATTGTTATGCACCATACCCTCAAGGAAGTTTATAGTGTAATAAAAGTTTTTTAATGAAGACCCTAATAATATGAATATTTATAATTTATTTATAATAATAAAATTATTTACTTTTTATTGTTGATACTTTTTAAATGATTTTAATTTTGATAAGATAAAACAAAAATTGTTTTTTTGTAATATGAAATTTAAATTAAGCTATTAAATTTTGGAAAACTCGTGAATTTTATAAATAAATTATATGTTCATAATATAATACAATTGAATAATTTTTCTTCAATAAAAATTATAATATAATTCTCATGAAGTCCAATGTAATTTTTAAAATGGTTCAAAAACAGTAATTGTCAAAAAAACCCAAAATTTCTAAATAAATAAAGATTATTGTATCTAAAATTATTACTCACATATTCAAAAAATTATCATTATAAAATAATTTTTCTTTAGAATCAATAAATAAATATTATCCGATAGGAATTTTTCAAAATTTTCTATGATTATCAAAATTTCAAGTAAAAATTAAATACGATATAAATATACCATCTGTATTATGACATCATAATGACCGAAAATTAATGTAATAAATTTAATAAAGGTTATAAAGAACAAAATATATGTTTTCCCTTTAAATAATTTTTTTATGTTATTTTATTATTTTTATAAATCCTTTATGAATCTTCCAAACCAAATATTATATTTTAAGGATTAAGAAAATTAAATATAATAATAACTCACATTGACAACACCATGGGTAATATATTATAAGCATAACCCCTTGTACAAATAAAATAATTAAAACCTATCAAATTTTGTGAATTAAATAGTAAAAACCCATGAAATGGTTTGTGGGTTTGATTACTTTTTTATATATTGTCCAAAACATATGTTTTGGAAATGATAAATAACTCCTATATATTTTATTTTATAAACCCAAGAAAAATCCCCTTAATATTCACTAAAAAACCTTTTATAGCTACCTTAAATCTCCCTAACCTCTCTAGAGTCCTCCTAAGGTTCCCCCAATCACTCAATAAGTTCATCCAAAGCTTTTGGAATCAGTATCTCAAGGTAATGGAGCTCTCTCTTTTCTTTTCAATTCAATCACCTTATTTGTATCTAGTCATTTGAATCTCAGTTTATTATGTTGTAATAAATTTATAAAGATTTCTATACTATCCATTTTATTTCCTAAAAATGATATAAAATTTATACCCACTCATTATATCATTTAACTAAGCCATTTTTATGCCAATGTTTTGTTGGTGATCCTCTCCTCCCCATTATTCAAGAATCCTATTCATTTTATGACCTTATTTCAAATTCCCAATATTAGGGTATGTAATTAGACATCCCTATTATTTTAATTTTTATGTTCAAAAGATGATATACCTTTTTCTATAACATTAAACCATTTTATAAATCTTTAGTTACTACTATCATGCTGTGGAAATTTCACTATTATTTTACCATGCTAAGCATTTGTATTATGAATACCATCACTATTCAAACTCAAGGGTATTCACCTAGAAATTCCTATAGTTAATTGATTGGGTAAATCGATGTAATTATTCCACATTACTTAATCTTGAAATAAAAGTTTATTAAATATTATCCTATGTTGAATGATATATGTGGAACACATATGAATGTACATGATATGAAAGAGGTGGGTGTGCCTGAAATTATATAAAGATTAAATGAAATAACTAATGTTTGAGTCTCATGAGACATTGTGTATGGAATTAGGTAGTGAAAAAAATACATCATGGGAAATTCATCACCATATTATGATGTCTTTGTAGATTTCCTTATCCTATTTTTATAATTTCAAGTCTAAATTTGTTCACATATTTCATTTATATTACCAGGCTATATCATGCATCATTGTTCATGTTTATGATTCTAATCCCATTTATGTCCCATTGATATTCCTATTTTCATATACATAATACTTTCTTCATGTTATTCTTTTTCAATTCTCGTATTTGGCTTTATAGCTCACCCCTTTCTTATATATATCCCTAGGTTATCCCATTTATTTTTAAGAATGATGGAAATTATATACATGTTTATTATGTTTTCAATAATGTAAATGTACCCATATTAATGTTTCTATATAATGTACATAATTACACAATGAAACTAGATATCTTCATCCTCTATGTTGTTTTTTTTTGCATTCTTTTTTAAAAAATCATTAATTAATGTGTAATAAAGACTAGGACTCTTATTTTTGGTATGATATAATTGTTTAGTTATATTTTGAATTAGGATTTGGAACATTTGGAGAAAGAATTAGGGATAATAATAAACATAAAAAATCCCAAAATTTTGGAATGGTATAGAGTATGTGGATTCCATGAAAATACAGCCCTGTATGGATACTACAAGTGGTTGTGGCTCCGGTGTAGTGGTACATAGGGGTAAGAATCCGAAAAAGGGAAATTTGAACCAGACTCAATCATTATATAATGCATGAAAATGGGCCTGGTGCACAACTATTTTTAAACTCTTGGGGGATATTCTTTGGAAACTTCACAATCTCATTATAAACCACTATTAAGGAAAAAAAATACAATAATGGTCTATGTTAGGAAATATATCATGGATAACAAAGATTAAAGCCTTTATATTCATAAGTTATGTAAATTGATATGATTTATAAATTATATGTTTAATTTTGTTAGATTATAATTTTTTTGATTAATAGTTTAAAAGTATTGATCCCTAATTTTTCCTTAATTCTATCTAATGCTCAGAAATAGGAGGAACTGAGTAAAGATCCAATGTTAATGGAAATTTTATGACTTCCCAATTTTATAAGAGCGAGAATAATGAACATTATAATGATACTATCTTAGTTGAATCAGTTTTTTAATAGAAACCTAAATGAAGAGAAAATCCCAAGTCCCATTAATAAAGAACAATCTAAAATTGAGAACTTTATGTGATAAATTCCACTGCAATTCAATGTATTTTCTTATCCCTTAATCACAAAATAATATATTAACTCCATTGAGACGGTCATATCTATATTTCAATGTTTCGAGCATGGTAATGTTATACTGGCCATTTATCGTGTAACGCACTGACCCCAGTTACCTAGAGTCTGTGCATTATTGCGTAACATTGGCATGATCACAAAAGATCAACTCTCGAAAGACGGATTAGTTTAGTAGCCTTGGAAACACTAGATACATTCATAAATGTTACATTACATCATAAAGTGAAAAACTACAATAACAAAGTCTTCATAGTCCACACTCATATCCTCTTCTGACTATCCCTGCATGTCATTCATAAAATACTTATTCACATCCTGGAAAATATTAAAACATTAAAAGGGGTGAGCTCAGATGCTCAGTAAGGATAACAATATTGCGGAAGCCTTTATAAATAATCATTAACATTTAAGGCAATGTATAACTAAAAAAATCCTTTTCAAACTTTAACTTCAGATTAATATGGAAAAAATAAAATTAAATAATTAAATTTACTTACTCACATGGATATTATAGTAGTCAAATAATCACATGCAATATCAATAACCACTTTCATAATGTTTGAATGCATAATTCTAGACTATAATAATCATGTAGCCAAGGCCTCGTGCCAAGACTACAAATAAGATTTTTTCAAGGCCTCATGCCAAGACACTAGTTTGACTCATGAGACCTACCAATGCATCGAGGAGCTATAGAGGGCTCCACCCGTCATTTATTATGTCGAATGCATTCCTCATATGAACAGGTTTAAACATATCATAAACCATAACATAATCATATCACATAAAACATGCATAAAGGAAACATAACAATTTCACATTTCAATCACAAGATATCAATATAACACATTGATATGATAAAAACACTTTCAATACCATTTTCAATACCAAAATAAAATAAAATTATAACTTTGTATTTATTATTCATTTAAAAAAAAGTTATGACTTGTAGAGGAAGCCGAGACTCAAATAATGGTCAGGCTGGTGGAGAAGTCCTTTTCGCTGCATACGCAAGAAAAAACATTCCTTTTTTCTTTTAGTAAAAATGAGTCTTATAAAAAGATTCCTTTTTGAATAAAAGTAAAAGCTGAAAGGTTTTATACACCGTATAAAGGAAAGTTGTGTATAAAACAAAATATGCCTCAATGAAAGGAGATTGAGACGAAGTCCCCCACAAAGATCATTTTTTAACTAAAAAGGATCTATTATGTGTATTCACTATAATTACACATAAAGAAAGTAAAAATACAAGATAAGACATAATATTATCATGACATAATTTGAATGTAGGAGATTAACCCAAATAACGGAAATTGGGTTAAGAAGTTCCCTTACCTCATGTCTGACTTGACTTGACCGCTCTTTAACCTCATGAATAATACACTAGCGTTAATCTATACCTTCATAAGAACCTTTTTCAAGTTCATTATTACTTTTATATCACTTATTACCATGTTATGAGCATTATGTAATTATTTAAGTTAATAACGGTCGTTTTGTCGATCTTAGGTACTTGAGTCAAAAATAAACTTCTTATAATTACACTTTGTCCATGTGGTAAAATATCCATTATATCCATAATTATATTCATGATTTAGATATCATATACATCATATATATCCATTATATACATTCATTTATAATATTACATAACATTTAGAGGTAAGAAATGAAATGCACTGTTCAAGGAGACGGTAAGCCGTATGTACGCATAACACTACTTTCATTTATATTTCATATTTAATGGAATGAAGTTATAATTATATGAAGGTATAATATAATTCCAGTATAATATATTGTATAATACAATTTACTCCATCCTTTATACATCCCACATATGGCATTAACGATTCAAATCACATTCAGGGGGCGGTAGTCAGCACTTCTTAAAATTAAATTATCGCATTTACCCATAATGTAAATCATAAACGTATGCCATAAATGAAAAATACATAATAATAAGGGAACAAAACATAATATATATCATATATAAAAATAGTGTCATCATAATGGCCACCTTTGAAGGTTGTATATGAGTGTTGAACAATCATTGTTTCGTGAGGCAGAAATTCGTCATCCACAGAAACAGTATGTTCATTAACCATTAAATGTAGGTGTGTGTAAGTGTATCTCGAATAATTATTATAACAACATCCTAGTATATTGAGGATAGTGGTGTTGTTACAAACTAAATTAATAAAAAGAGTTTAAGCGGTTGGAGAAGCAAAATAAAACAAAATAACATAAGAGAAGACATTACCTAAAAATCGGGTAACTCTTTTTGATTTGAGCCAAGACTTCCATGGGAAGACATATGCCCAAAGTGAGGCTTCTAGGAGTAATAGAGGGATGTTTATAGAGTATTTGAGAAGATTTTGGAAGATACAAAAGGCTTTTATGGTGTGAGTAAGGTGGTAGTGGTGGGGACCTTTTATAAGAGGAGTGGAGGGGCACTCTTGGAATGTCATGAAATGATACTTTATTATATAATGAATTTCGGATTTTAAAGGTCCCACACTTATATATTTATAGGATAAGGTGATAAGGGTTCTAAATATATTCATCCAATAGTTTTTGGACAAGTTTAGGTCTTATATTGTACATTATCATTTCATTTTATTTAAATCATTAATTAATGAGGTAATCGCTGCATCATCATGGTGTCATAAATAATTTAATTTATTTAATGTCTAAAAATTATAAAAAAAATATCATGATATAGGAAATTATTTTATCTGTATAATTAATATTTATAGTCGAAAATTTACATTACATAACCCCATGTAATAATTGTTTTAGTAAAACAACTCATGTTTGTGACAATTTTATTTTAACATTAAATAAAAAGTTTTTAATGTCATTTTCCAACCAAAGTGGCTCCCTGGGGTCCCCAAGTTGACCCATGGATTTTCTTGGTCGGCCATGACTCATCCAATAGGGGTAGGACATGTGTCAAGGTCATTTTATATTATTATAATATTATCTTTACCTTAAATTACACTAATTACCTTTAATCACGATTAATTAAACTTAAAAGTTACTATTCACCAAAAATTATTTTAATCCCATTAATCCAAATTTTACTTCCTAATGAAAACCATGTATGTAGTATTTTTGAAAATCAAATCACAGAAGTGGTAATGTTTCATTTAAACGAAAAATCAGTTTTTAAACTACCACTTAGTGGTTTCACTATTCATCAAAAATTGATGTTTTTCAGAACAATGCCAAAATTTCACCCTAAGCTATAATTCATATTCCAAATTCAAATATGATGTCTATTTTAAAAAATTACAAACATATAAGTTTCATTAATTAATTTTATAATTAATTCCCACTGTCACAACAAATAGCGTGTTTTTAAGAAACAATATATATCAAAAGATTGACAATTGTTTATGTCCAATTTCAATGTTAAATTAATTCTAATGACCAACATTGGATGAAATGGTAAAAATATATTCTAATTATACTTTAAAACTACTCAATATTATAATTTATCACTATAAATTATTTTTATTAAAAAATTTGTTTTAAGTATTTTTCATTATTTATAAAAAAATTGGATGTTCTCCAAAAATTACAAAAAATTCATCTTAGGATAATTTCGATATTTCGAATACAAAAACAAAGTCCATTTGGAAAGATAAAATTTATAAAATTTCAAAAATTAGGTATTACTATTAATAACGGTTACTTTGATTGGATGTGGTGTGTGTTAGAACATGAAGTTGCGCACAACACACGCTACCATATTATTCAAAGTGAAGCGTACCGTGGAAGCTTGGGGTGTTACATTCTCACATCCTTCAAATAATTTCGTCCTCAAAATTTCAAATAATATCACTGTAGAAAAATACTCGGGTGATTCTTCATTATAAGTTCCTCGGGTTCCCACGTTTCCTCCTCCATCTTATGGTTTCTCCATAGAACTTTTACCAGACGAGTCGTCCAGTTTCTCAACACTTTTTCTCCTATATCAAGAATCCTGACGGGCTCTTCGCAATAACACAGATCGGGTTCCAGTTCTAATTCCTCATAGGTGAGTACATGCGTTGAGTCAGGCATGTATTTTCTCAATAGTGATATGTGGAATACATTGTATACTTTTGAGAGACTTGGCGGCATTTCCAAACGGTAAGCTACAGACCCAATTCGTTCTATAATTTCGAAGGGTCCAATTTACCTAGGACTCAATTTACCCTTCTTACCAAAACGTATAACTCCCTTCCATGGAGATACCTTCAAGAAAACATGATCTCCTACCTGAAATTACAAATCCTTCCATCGGTTGTCGGCATAGCTCTTCTTCCTACTTTGAGCTGCCTTGATGTGGTTTTGGATTACTTTCACCTTTTCCATTGTTTCCTCCACCAGTTCTAGGCCTACAAGTTTTCTTTCACCAACGTCATCCCAACAGGTTGGTGTGCGACATCTCTTTCCGTATAAAGCTTCATATGGTGCCATCTGAATACTTGAATGGAACCTATTGTTATAGGATAATTCTACCAGAGGTAAATATTGATCCCACATTCCTTGAAAGTCAAGTGATCATGATCTCAACATGTCTTCTAGGGTTTGAATAGTTCTTTCTGATTGTCCATCTATTTGAGGGTGGTAAGCAGTGCTCAAACGAAGTTCAGTATCCAAGGCCTTCTGAAGAAGTTTCCATAATCTTGATGTAAAACGGGGATCACAATCCGAGACAATAGACAGGGGTACTCCATGAAGTCTCACAACTTCATTAATATATAGTCTTTCTATACGTTCATGTGGTAGATCTTCCCATATAGAAAGAAAATGTGCTGACTTCTTGAGATGATAAAAAATGACCCATATTGTGTCATTCCTTCTAGGTGTCTTTGGTAGTACCAGGACAAAATCCATCGTAATATTATCCCATTTCCACCCAAATATGGGAAGAGGTTGCAATACTCCACTTGGCAGTTTCTTTCCAGCTTTCACTTGTTGACAAACCATACATCTTGACACAAAATCAGCAATCTCCCTCTTCATGTTGTCCCACCAAAAATATACCTTTAAATCTCTATACATTTTGGTTCTCCCATGGTGTATAATGAAATTGGAACTATGAGAATCATCCAACAATTCCCTCTTTAAATCAGGTATATCGGGAACACAAAGTCTCCTCCCAAATTTCAAAATTCCATCTTCATACACAATGTCACTCAATCTCCCATCATTCACAGCTTTAATTTTTTTTTTCAAATCTTCATCATTGGCCTGAGAACACTTTATCCTTTCTAGAAAATATGGTTTGGAAACCATTGGAAATTTATTTGATGTTTCACCCTCCATGGTGATTCCCATATCCATCTATACTACATCTATGAAAATTGGATCCCTTCCCACTCTCATCATGTTCAAAACTCCATGATCGTTTCTACTCAAAGCATCTTCAACCTTATTTTCCTTCCCTCGGTGGTAGTGTATCGTGAAATCATAATCCTTGAGTAGTTCAAGCCATCGCCTTTGCCTCGTGTGGAGTTCTTTTTGTGAGAAAATATATTTCAAACTCTTGAGATCGGTATATGTCTCACATTTTTCACCATAGAGATAATGTATCCATATCTTCAAGTCAAAGATTACAGAAACTAAATCGATATCATGAGTTGGATATTTCTACTAATGAATTTTCAGATGTCATGATGCATAGGAAATAACCCTATCATTCTGCATAAGGACACAACCATGTCATTTCATTGATGCATCACTATAAATAACGAACCCATCATTCCCTGATGGTAGAATCAATATAGAGGCGTTGACTAATATTCTCTTCATTTCATCAAAAAATTCTTCACACTCTTTTGTCCAGACAAATTTAACCCCTTTACGTGTGAGCTTCGTTAATGGGTTAGCCAATCGGGAAAAATTCTGGACAAAACGTCAAAAATAACCTGCCAAACCAATAAAGCTGTGTACCTCAGTTATACTCGTTGGTGCTGGCCATTCTTGGATTTCCTTGGTCTTAAAAGGATTAATGGAAATTCCATCCTTAGAGAAAATATGGCCAAGAAAAGAAATCTCCTGAAGCCAGAATTCACACTTGCTAAACTTCCCATATAATTAATGCCTTCTAAGAGTCTTCAAGATAATGCGCAAGTGATTTTCATGATCTTCGTAGAATTTGGAGTATACTAAGATATCATCAATAAATACCACCACAAAATCATCAAGATATTCCTTGAAAAATATATTAATTATATCCATGAATACAGAGGGTGCATTGGTCAATCCGAAAGGCATTACTGTAAACTCGTAATGCTCGTATCTTGTTCGAAATGCTGTCTTCGGAATGTCTCCCATATTCACACACAACTGATGGTTTCCAGATCGAAGTTCAATCTTTGAAAAGTATTGAGATACATGCAATTGGTCAAATACATCATCAATACGAGGTAGGGGATACTTTTTCATTATTGTTATAGCATTGATCTCCCTGTAGTCAACACAGAACCTTATAGATCCATCTTTCTTCTTAACAAAAAGTACAGGGTCTCCCCATGGAGAAACACTAGGGAGAATGAATACCTTATTACTCAATTCTTCTAGTTGTTTATTTATTTCAACTAATTCCACGGTGGCCATTCTATAAGGGGTCTTCGATATAGGCCTTGATCCAGGAATTAAATCAATGGAAAACTCAACTTCTCGTTCTGGAGGATGTCCAGGTAAATCTTCCAGAAACACATCTACATATTCTTTAACAATAGTTACATCCTCTATTTGAATATTAATTTCCTCGCCCTTAGTCATTTCATTCTCATCCTCCCCAATAATTGAATTTAGTTGAGCTACTAGTGGTGGATTTAAATAAGAATTAGGTGGTTATGATTCTACTCTAAAGATAAGGTGTTCCTTATCATCATCATAAAAAATCATAACCTCCTTCTTCTTACAATAAATCTTTGCATCATATTTTGAAAGCCAATCCATACCGAGGATTATATCAAACTCAATCATAGGTATGACAATGAGTTCGGCGGATAAAGAACATTTATGTGCTCTAATGGGGACTAATTCACAAAACTTTGTTTCAATGATACTTCCTTTAAGAGTTTTGACTGATAATTCTCTTGTTAAATCAAATTGGAAATATCTAATTATCTTATCAAACTAGGAAGATATGAAACAATGTGACGATCCAGAATCAAATAATGCCTTTTCTAAACTTGAGGAAACCATTAAATTACCTACCACCACGTCTTTCGGAGCTTCAACCTCAGCAATAGTGATAGCATAAGCTTGGCCTTGATCCCCTGGCCTCTTCTGAGGTAAGTTCCCCTGACTCTTAGGACATTCATTTGCATAATGTCCCATCTCTCTACATGTATATCATTCCACATTGACAGAAACTTTCATTCCATTGAAATTATGAGCTTGGTGGCCTTTTTCACCACACTTGTAACAGACTCCCATTCCCTTCAAGAAAGTACCACGGTGTTTCTTCCGACATTTACTGGAAGACTGATATTCAACGTTTTCCTTCTTCCCCTTATTTCCATTTCCAGATTGATCAGAAGATCTCTTCTTTTCTTGATTTTCTTTAAATTCATAAGACTTAGAGAATTCCTTTTCCGTCTTGATAGCACATGAGACAATATCTTCGTATGATGAGAAGGTTTTTGAGACTAATGCTCAACGAATAAATGGTTTTAACCCATCAAAGAAATGATAAATCTTACTTCTTGGATTACATATATAATATGCAACATTCCTCGCTAACTGTGTAATGTTAGACTCATACTTTGCGACATTCTCATCCTCCTTCTGCCTCAGACTCAGAAATTGCCTTTCCATATCTGCTCGATGGTCATGTGGAAAGTATTTTTCTAAGAAAATTTCCTTAAAATCCCTCCATTCCATACTTGATACTTCTTCATCTTCCTTTTTGTTTTGAATCAGCGACCACCATTGATCAGCATCTCTAGTGAGGCGGTAAACTTCCATGAAAACTTTCTCCCTTTTGCTACTCCCCAAGGCATGGAATATTTTCTCTAATGAATTTATTCATTGCTCAGGTACTATGGGATTTTTACCCCCATTAAATGTTGGTGGTTGTTGCCTCATGAACTGATCTAACATTGATCCTCCACGCTGCGGATCAGGGTGCTCCATACGAGTAAGGTTACTATTCATAACCTGAGTGAGTTGTCCCAATATGGTGATAAGTTGATAAGCACCAGTTGTATCTCCATCTCCAATATAATTATCTTGAGTAGGAGGGAAATCCATACATGGAGTGCATGCATTGATATAGTTTCCATTCCTCCCACTAGGTGCCATTTCAAAACAATGGCATAAACTAGGTTAGTTTATAAATTGCAATGAATAATTATAAACTTGTAAAATACTAAATGTAAATTTACCGGTTCATGGATATAATCCATAATCATAAAAATGTTTTCTTTGAGGAAGTATGTACTCATAACCCTTCATAGTGGTTTGTAATGAAAATGAAAATTATCCTAAGCATATCCCCTGAGAGTGTCGTAACCAAGAGTGCAGCAAGGCCAGTTGTCGTGCACCAGTTCCCGTTCGAGTCTAGCTCAAAGCGGTGTTTTCGGGTTTTACCCCTAGGTACATTTGTGCCAGAGCCGCCTCTACCTGCTCGTATCTGGACAGGGTTGTATTTCTCGGAAAACTCACAAAATCTCTATAATACCAAAATTATAGGAAGTTCTTCTATACTAATCCTCAAATTTTATCATAGGTCTATGTTCTCTAATCAGATTTTATCTAAATCTAGCTTCCAAGGTTAGTACTAAACTTCCTCTGATACCAACTGTAATGCCCCGACCCCAGTTACCCAGAGTTGGTGCATTATTGCGTAACATTGGTATGATCACAAAAGATCATGTCTCGAAAGACTGATTAGTTTAGTATCCTTGGAATCACTAGATACATTCATAATTGTTACATTATATCATAATGTGAAAAAATACAATAACAAAGTCTCCATAGTCCACACTCATATCCTCTTCTGACTATCCCTGCAGGTCATTCATAAAATACTTCTTCACATCCTGGAAAATATTAAAACATTGAAATGGGTGAGCTCAGATGCTCAGTAAGGATAACAATATTGCAGGATCTTTCATAAATAATCGTTAACAATTAAGGCAATGTATAACTAAAAAAATCCTTTTCAAACATGAACATCAGCATAATATGGCAAAAATAAATTTAAATAATTTTATTTACTTACTCACATTGATATTCTACTAGTCGAATAATCAAATGAAATATCAATAACCACTTTAATAATGTTAATATGCATAATGCCAGATTATCATAACCACGTTACCAAGGCCTCGTGCCAAGACTAAAAATAAGATTTTGTCAAGGCCTCGTTCCAAGACACTAGTTTGTCTCATGAGACCTACCGATGCATCGAGAAGCTATAGCGGGCTCCACCCGTCACTTATTAAGTCCAATGCATTCCTCATATGAACAGGTTTAAACATATCATAAACAATTACATAATCGTATCACATAAAACATACATAAAGGAAACATAACATTTCCACATTTCAATCACAAGATATTAATACAACACATTGATATAATAAAAACACTTTCAAAACCATTTTCAATACCAAAATAAAAGGAAAATAAAACTTTATATTTATTTTCCATTTAAAAAAAGTTATGACTTGTAGATAAAGCGGAGACTCAAATAATGGTCACGACGGCAGAGAAGTCATTGTCACCACATACGCAAGACAAAATATTCCTTTTGTCCTTTAGTAAAAAATCATCGTATAAAAATATTCCTTTTTGAATAAATGTAAAATTCAAAGGGTTTTATACACCGTATAAAGGAATGTTGTGTATAAAACAAAATATACCTCAATGAAAGGAGATTGAGACGAAGTCCCTTACAAAGATCATTTTTTAAATAAAAATGATCAATTATGTGTATTCACTATAAGTAAACATAAAGATTGTACAAATAAAATATAGGATATATTAATATCATGACATAATTTGAAAGTAGGAGATTAACCCAAATAACAGAAATTGGGTTAAGAAGTTCCCTTACCTCGTGTACGAATTGACTCGACTGCTCTTTAACCTCCTCAATAATAAACTAGAGTTAATCTCTACCAATTTAAGAACCTTTTTCAAGTTCATTATTCCTTTTATATCACTTATTACCATGTTATGAACATTATGTAATTATTTAAGTTAATAACGGTCGTTTTGTCGATCTTAGGCACTTGAGTCAAAAATAAACTTCTTATAATTACACTTTGTTCATGTGGTAAAAGATAAATCATATCCATAATTATATTAATGATGTAGATATCATATAAATAATATATATCCATTATATACATTCATTTATAATATTACATAACATTTAGAGGTAAGAAATGAAATGCACCGTTCATGGAGACGGTAAGCCGTACGTACGCATGAATGCTACTTTCATTTAAATTTCATATTTAATGGAATGAAATAATAATTATATAAAGGTATAATATAATTCCAGTATAATATAATGTATAATACCATTTACTCCATCCTTTATACATCCCACAAATGGCATTAACGATTCAAATCACTTTGAGGGGGCGGTAGTCCGCACTTCCTAAAATGAAATTATCGCGTTTACCCATAATGGAAATCATAAAGGTATGCCATAAATGAAAAATACAGAATCATAAGGAAAACAATAACATAATATATATCATATATAAAAATAGTGTCATCATAATGGCCACCTTTGAAGGTGTTATATGAGTGTTGAACAATCATCATTTCGTGAGGCAGAAATTCTCCATCCACAAAAACAGTATGTTCTTTAACCATTAGATGTAGCTGTGTGTAAGTGTAGCTCAAATAATTATTATAAAAACATCCTAGTATATTTAGGATACTGTTTTTGTTATAAAAGATATTAATAAAATGATTTTAGGGGTTTGTAGAAGCAAAATAAAACAAAATAACATAAGAGAAGACATTACCTTAAAATCGGGTAACTCTTTTTGATTTGAGCCAAAGGCTTCCTTGGGAAGTATTCTGCCCAATGTGAGGCTTATAGGAGTTAGAGAGGGATATTTAGAGAGTATTTGGCCAGAGTTTGGCTGAGCCAAAAGGCTTTTAAGGTTTGAGTAAGGTGAAGGTGGTGGGGGCCTTTTATAAGTGGAGAGGAGGAGCACTCTTGGAAAGTCATGAAATGTTACTTTATTATATAATGAGTATCGGAATTTAAGGGTCCCACACTTATATATTTCTAGGATAAGGTGATAAGGGTTAGAAATATACTCATACAATAGGTTTTTTAAATGTTTAGGTCTTAGATTTTACATTATCTTTTCATTTTATTTAAATCGTTAACTAATGATGTAATCGCTGCATCATCATGGTGTCATAAATAATTTAATTTATTTAATTTCTAAAAATTATAAAAAAATATCATTATGTAGGAAATATTTTTTGATTTATAATGAATATTTATAGTCGAATAGTTACTTTATATAACCCCATGTAATAATTGTTTTAGTAAAACAACTCATGTTTGTGACAATTTTATTTTAACATTAAACAAAAAGTTTTTATTGTCATTTTCCAACCAAAGTGGCTCCATGGGGTCCCCATGGTGACCCATGGATTTTCTTGGTCGGCCATGACTCATCCAATAGGGGTAGTACATGTGTCAACGTCATTTTATATTATTATAATATTATCATTACCTTAAATTACACTAATTACCTTTAATCACGATTAATTAAACTTAAAAGTTACTATTCACCAAAAATTATTTTAATCCCATTGAACCACATTTTACTTCATAATGACAACCATGTATTACGGATTTTTGAAAATAAAATCACAGAAGTGGTAATGTTTCATTTAAATGAAAATTCAGTTTTTTAAGTACCACTTAGTGGTTTCACTATTCATCAAAAATTGAAGTTTTTCAGAACAATGCCCAAATTTCACCCTAAACTATAATTGATATTCCAAATTCAAAAATGATATATATTTTAAAAAATTACAAACATATAAGTTGCATTAATTAATTTTATAATTAATTCCTACTGTCAGAACAAATAGCGTGTTTTTAAGAAACAATATATATCAAAAGATTGACAATTGTTTATGTCCAATTTCAATGTTAAATTAATTCTAATGACCACCATTGGATAAAATGGTATAAATATATTCTAATTATACTTTATAACCACTCAATATTATAATTTATCACTATAAATTATTTTCCTTAAAAAATTTATTTTAAGTATTTTTCACTATTTATAAAAAATGGATGTTCTCAGAAAATTACAAAAAATTTAACTTAGGATAATTTCGATATTCTGACTACAAAAAAGAAGCCTATTTGGAAGGATAAAATATATAAAATTTCAAAATGTAAGTATTACTATTCATAACATCTACTTTGATTGGTTGTGGTGTGTGTTAGAACTCGAAGTTGCGTACAACACACACTACCGTATTATTCAAAGAGAAATGTACCATAGAAGCTTGGGTTGTTACATATCGTATGGAGGGATAAGTTGATTAGTGGTGGACATTGATCGAAAATATAAATCCCGAATAAGATATCGATGTGATGGGGTGGATGTAATTTTGGAATAAATGAATTAAAAAAAAATCCTTGCACTCTCTAACTTAAAATGTAAATGGACTTCCTTACCATTAAACACAATGATGATGAATCCATTAGGGTGTATGAGAATAACATCACAACACTTGCATGATATGCCTCCAGCTTTATTGTTACCACAAAATTCAAACTTGACCTCCGATTTGGTGTGAAAAAACTAGGTTTATGAAAAGCTATGGAAATACATGACTTTTATTGCTATGAAGAAATTGTTTTATGTTCCCTCAAAGTCAAAATTGAGATCAGTGAACCTCAAGGGCCTCATAGAGACCAGAAGTGGAAAATGGGTATTAATTGTAGAAGTAATATGAATAATTATAATTTTGGTAAGAAATATAAACATTTAACTTGTCAAAAGTATTGAATAAAGAACCTTAGAAATGTCATGAAGGGGATAAATAAATGATTTTTATCTGGGAAGCCAGGGTACTTTTCTTGATATTTATAATGGGAGAAACCCACCAATGTAACAGAATAATGGAATGGTCCAGTCAACCCTCCGCCTATTATTAATGTTTCAAATATAGGGAAAAGTTAACATTGGAAACCAATTCACTATGCCATGGGTGGTCAGAGACAATTAGTGCCAACAACCTTCAAAGATGAAGGGGTGATATTATGCTATTACGAATTATGTGGTGGATCCTGACAATAAAGTGGCAATAGGAGTTCTAGTTATTAATTCAATAATAGAGAACACACCTTTTGATTATGGTCTATTCATTCTTTTATATCACTAATGTTTAATATAACTATCCATACATCAACATAGATAATATAATTAGAGCATTAGATGAAAATATAAAATGGGAAAATTGATGCTTTTTAAGTATATGAATCACCCCCTATCAAAATATTTGGACTGAACTTTCTATTGAACCTTATGTTACTCTATTTAGTTTAATTTGATGCAATTATTGGTATGTATTTTCTTTCCTTGTATATATCCAACATAAATTTATATGATATTTAAAGGAATCTCTGTATAATGAATTTTCCTCCAATTATGTACTATTTTAAGGAGGATAATGACGCTTATTTAGCACCAACATAATTGGAATATATATTATTTCTTGAATAGAAAGTGTATCTAGTTAAAATGATTAGGTGTAAGTAAAATATCATCCTTTAATAGATGTAAATTGTGAGGGAATACACTGATGCGTTTCTCAAAAAATTTCAGGTTTATCCTCCTAGTCAAGAGGTTTAATTTTCAATTCATCTTCCATATGGGACATTAAAATTATCCAAGAATATATATATAATTCTTATTGTGGAGCTTGAGGAGATTAATAATAAAATAAAAGGAAATATAGATAAAGTGTCTGTATGCCGAAGTGCTCGACCTTAGGGTGCACCAGTCCTTTTCATTAAGAAGAAGGATGAGACAACGTCTCATTGCATTGATTATTGTGAGCTAAAAAATATAATGATAAATAAAATTTATCCTATTCCATAGATTTATAACCTATTTGATAAAATATGTGGCGTCCAATACATCTCTAAGCTGGACCATCGGTCAGAGTGTTATCAAGTATGGGTGAAGAATGATGATATCACCATGACTTCTTTCCTTACAAGGTACACGCACTATGAGTTTATAGTAATGAATTTTGGTCTCAATAATTATACAAAAATTATTAATGGAATTGATGAATAGATTCTATAGATATTTCCTGGAGAAATTATTATTAGTTTTTATAGATGATATTCTAATACAATTTAAATGTGTGGAGGAGCATGAGGAGAATCTAACCACTATGCTAAAGACCATATGAAATGATAATATTTATGAAAAGTATATAGAATATTTGTTCTTGTTGAAGTAAGTATCATTCATGGGGCATGTTATCACCAACAATGGGGTATATAGGGGACCTTTAAAAACAAATTCAACTGAAGGATGGATGAGTCCATAATCTACGATAGATATCTATAGCATCCTTAGACTAGTTTGGTATTATCGATATTTTTTAATAAGTTTCATACATTTTTAGAACCCCATATCTTAGATAACCTATAAGTGAATCAATAGAATTAATGATAATGAAAGTGAAGATTGAATCATGGAGTTGATGGAGAGTCTTATAACTGCACCTATACTTATTCTACCCATAAGCGGATAAATTTTCATGGTATATCACAATGCTTGAAATAAAGGCTTCGAATATATACTATAACAAAATGAAAAAGTGATAACCTAATCCATAAGACAATTGAATGTTCATTAAAACATCAACCTAATGCTGGATTTATAATGGAATTCATTGATCTTCATGTTTAAAATCTGGTGTCATTTTATCTTTGTGGTAAAGTGTAAAATATATACAAATCATAAGATCCTAAAGTAGATATTCTCATAGAAATAGATTATTATGTGACATTGAATATGGTTATAATTGATTAAGTACTATGAATAATCAAACCACTGCCATTATATGATTGTAAATAAAGTGGAAGATTCTATCAATAGAAAGGATCTAGAAACTTTATCATTTATGATAATTGAAAAGGATCCAATATTCTTATACATGATGATATTGGACATGGGAATCAGAAAGGAATGAACATCATCAATCTTTTCACAAATGATTTCACAACTATACCTTTCCATGAAGATAAAATACGTTTAAAGAGATGATGTGGAAATTCATAATAAGGAGGGATCTATAAAAAAACTATAGATATCAATGTTAATTAAGAAAGAGTTTTATGATTTGGGTATTGACTATGTTTATGACCAAATCTGGAGTTAAAGAATGAGTTATTGGAATATGCACATATCTTGAACATATCCATCAATCCAGGGAACCTGAATAAATATTGAGACCACTTTGAGCACTATATGTGGGACAATATAAAGAAGTAGATAATAAAATATACATAAATTTTCCTTTTTTGTCATCAATTTAAGGATGAAAGGAAAAAATAAAGGAGGACTATGCAATAATTACACATACCTATATGGAAATGGGAAAAAATGACCTTTTTATTTTTTACTATTATTTTAAATACATCTTGAGTAAATAAAGCTATATGGGTTATGGTGAACCATCTTATAAAGGCTACTCACTTCATTATAATTTTATAGGAATTATTCCATGATCAAATTTTATGTATATACATTAGAGAAGTGTTGTGGTTTAATAGAACACCACATTCAATTATGTCTGATCAAGATCCATGTTTTAAGTTCATGTTTTGGAAGAGTCTTCAGTATAATATAAATACTTATTTGAAATTCATCATTGATTATAACCATCAAATTAAAATTCCATATGAGAATACTATCCATACACTCTTGGAAATTTTGAGAGAATGGTCGATGGAATTTAAAGGAGGATCTGATCAACATATTTATTGGGTCGAGTTCCCATATAATAATAGTTTCCACTCAAGTATATAAATGGATCTCTATGAATCCATTTATTGTAATAGGTGAAGAGCACCTTCATGTTGGGATGAAGTTTGTGAATGAAAAATTCTGGTGTATCATCTTGAATTTTTTTGAAATATTGTTTTTCTAATTTATTTAATCTTTTGTATATTTTTCATTTCACACAACACTAAATATAGATTATGTTATATGAATGTAATAAGTTTGGTTAGTGATTAATAAAACACCAAGTTAGGCTTCTGGTACATGAAACACTTAGACTAGATTTTGGTATAAGAAACAATATTTTTTGGCTTGTGCTATACATAATTACATGGTCCTTTGATAGCTTCGATTATACACACGACTTAGTTTTACCAAAATACAATGCTTTAGTAATAATATTATTAAAATATTATTATAGTTTTCACATAGACATTAGAATGGAGGTTCTGAATAATATTAGTTAAATTATAAGAATATGGTGCACACATGTATAGAAAATGAATTATTTGGTGACCAATTAATTAGAAAATGGAAATAAAACTCTTTTTAAACTATATGAAATGTTTTGATAGAAATTTTTATTTATGAAATCAAATAAATTTTACCAAAATAAATAAAATAAACAACTTATAATAAATTATTTTTATGATATATATATATATATTATATTTATTCAACTATTTAACATTCATATTATGTATTTTCTAGATAATAGATAATAATTAATCTAAATCTACCTATAAAAATATTTTTTTTGTAATAGGTAATTTTACCACCATTTAATGGAGTGTCTATTTTAGATATATTTTTTCGAAAATTTTATATATTTTAATTGAAAAAATAAAATAAAAATTTCAATTCATAATATCAAAATTTAATTATGGTAAATTTTTGGTTTTTTTGAAAAGTTTCATTTTTAAGGAAAAGTGAAAAACACTGAATTTTAATTGAAAAATGCATTTTTCCTAATTTATTTCCAGAGTTAAATTATATTTTGAATTGGTTTTATAGTATATTTATATTATTTATGAATATATTAATAAAATTTATGTCATTGTAATCAATCCAATATTTAAATTGGATATAAAAACATTTTATACATGTGATCATTTTCACTTTAGAAAATCATTGACTCGTCCCGTCTACAGGATTAATTTTAAATTAATTTATGAAACATATGTGTTTATAATTATGAAAAATTGAATAAATATTTTTAATAATCATAATATATAATATATATTAAGTTAAAATTATTTTTTGACCAAAAATATTATTGAATGTAATAGGAATTAATTACAGTGACTAAGATAAAAACGATTTTACTTAGTGGTTAAATGTTTTTTTAGGGGACCAAATAACCTAGAAACCTGTAAAAATACATTAGATGGAATAGTTTTGAAATAATACTCCAATTTCTATAAAATTTATCATTATTTGAGGCAAATTATTTAAGGGAGACCTCTCAATAGTGTTTACCTTTTTATATTTAAAATAATGTCACTCCTTATCCACTATAAAAGGGTACTAACCCCCTCACTTATTCACACATATCAAGAGGTGTTTCTTCTCCAAAAACTACCAAAATAAGATAAAAAAATCCCTAAAATAATCATAAATTTCTCATTGTTTTTATTAATTAATACCATGTTATTCGTTTAGAACAAACGAAAAGGAATTACCCAAAGAATATGTAACATTATTCAACAAGCACTTTTGTTTTTTTTCATTATACTCCGCATAAAGGATTATTATTAAATTATTATATAATAACATCATTATACTAAATATCATTATTTTTTTATAATGGTTATAATTACACCTATACACGCTTCTATAAAATGAGATACACAATCATCATTTGTTTGTATGACAGACTTCCAACACACATACTAATGTCGTTCGTTCTTCCATTACAACCTTTCATTATAATGAATAATAATGTAAAAAAAATTTATATGATATAGATATTATAATTATGATTTATTTATATTTCAGTAACTATTATATAACACATACCTTCATGATTTCCATTTTGTGAGAATAATATAACCTCATTTGTGGACGTGTGGACTGCTGCCTCCTTAAAGTGATGTGATACATTCACACTTTACATAGACTGTATTAAAGATGATTTTTGTAAAAATATATTATATATATGAAATAATACATATAATTTAATAATAATATATATTTATATATTTAATTTACATACATTTTTTCAATACGATAAGAAAATAGAAACATGATTCATCCGTACGTATGACCTCCCATCTCCATGAACGGTGTATTCTATTTAATATTTCTATAATTTATAGATTATAATAATTAATTATAAAATATATATTTTATATTTAAATAATTTATTACATTTTATAAAAAATAAAATCATTATCTAACAAAGATGATCAAGAATAACATGTCAAAAAATATACGAAAAACAAAGAGGTTATTAACCAAAACACAACTTGAACATGAAATTTTAAATAAATGGGTGATATAAAGTCCTAATAAAATAATATATGGTATGATATATAATAATATTTTTATTTTAAAAATTTATAATAAAATTATTTTTATTATATAGGAGGTTTGAATGTGTACAAATAATTTTATGTCTTAATGTCAGGGATTTCTCGTCTCACTTTTATTTATTTCAGATATGTTCTATATTCAATATTTATTCTTATTATGTGGTGTATATACTGACCTATGAAATTTTTTATAATTAATTTAATTAATTTAATTATATTTATAATTTTAATTTATTTTACACTTTCTAGGGTATCACGATTCAGAAATTATGCATGAAGTAAGGGGATTTCAAATCTCTCTTTTATTTTTGTGAGAATTATTCCATACGAACTACTCATTTATTTTGTGTGGTGTATATAACACTAATCAATGTATTATATTATTAGTGTCCTTACATATCTATCTATTTACATATCCATTTTATAATCTCTATTTCATGTGTTTTATGGGTGAAAAGTTACAAAATTAGTAATGTCATTTAGTCTCAATTTTCTTTATTCGAGATACATATCATGTTATGAACCAATATTATTTTATGGGGACTATATACAAAAATTTGAATTGATATATCATGAATATTATTATTTTAATGATGTTATAATCATCATTTCATGATACTATTTTAGGGGTGTTAATTTTCAAAGTTAGCAAAGTGGTAAGAGTAAATTGCTACAATCTCATCATTTATCAAGATTGGTTATGATTATTCTTATATTAATGAAATATTATGATATGAAAGATATTTGTACCTTATTAATGTTTTTTTTAATGGAGATGGATTATATGATGGTGTGGCCCATAATATCATCCTCTAAGACTGTTATAACTTATACGATGGGGTGGACTAGAAAAGAGTCGAGTAAGCCTATTATATCTTATATGATAGGGTGGACCAGATAGTGTCGGGCAAGCCAGTTATAGGTTATACAATGAGGTTTCCAAGATAGTGTCAGGTAAGAATTTTATAACTTATATTTTGGGGAGTCCTATATAGAGTTAGGTATGCCTATTATAATTTATACTACTGGGTGGTTCAGATTACTCCAGGTTATACCATTACAGCTTTCATGATGGGGAGGATCACATAACATCAGGTGATCCCATTATAGATATCCAATGATTTGGGTAAATATTTATATCTCATAATATATTTATTGGAACAATTTGAAGGTTATTACCCACTATTATAAGAAGGAATAAACTGATCCACTATAAGGAAAGGTTTGTGACTAGGGATGTTGGTGTGTCCCACCATGCAGGTGTTTCCCCAATGAAGTGCCCTGATAGGGTTTGGAACTTATCCGTAACTTAAATGTAATGATTTTATATGTTTCTGATTATTCCATAGGTATATTTTTTATTCCAATTTTATTATCTCGCCAATTATGTTATTTGATATCCTTATTATTAATGTCTTATGAACAACCAAACATTATGACACGACTCTTGATTACGATCTTTGATATGTAGGGAATGATCATGTAATGTTATGTTCGTTTTATTTTAACATTATAATCATGTTATGCTTACATATGTCTGGTATTTATCTTTACTAAGTATCTGATATCACCCCTTTCTTATGTTTCCTTTCCTCAGGTTATAAATTAATGTTTTATGTTGGAGTAGTAAAGGGGAAGATCGTCTAGGGATGTGTTGAATATCTTTCATTATAATAAAAGATTATGTCTCAAAGAATATAATTAAAATAAACAATTATGGTCCATATGCATTTACTTTTTTAATGGGATTAATATTCATCTAAAATAATGTAGTATCCATGCATGTTAATCTTGGGTCTCTATAGTTGGTATCAAAGGAAATGTTTAGTCAGCCTTTTGAAACTAGGATGAGAAAACCATAGTGAGATCCCTATGGATATTTACAAGGATAATTATTGGATTTTATATAAGGATATTTATAAGGTGTAATATATTTAAAATAAGGTTTCATGATTTATATATCCTCTATGTAATTTTTCATGATTATGTGGTTTTCTACTATGATATGTTTTTCTCACACTATGCTTTTTGTTCTTTTTCAGTAGTGGTAACTAAACGTAATTGTCTTAACATTGAATGTTTCATATGTGTAATGTATTTAAATTATAAAAACTGATACCCTAAGAGTAAATATCATAATGAAAATTTGGAATGTGGCATGAGTATTGGTTATACTGCTAAAGATAAAGAGACTGCGAATGGAATGTGAAAGGTATGAGAAGATCTAATAATATTTTTTACATTAAACATAATAAGAATGATAAAATTGAGGTTGAGGAACCTCAAGGTATGATTATTATTTCATAATTTTTGAAATAAGTATTCAACAATAATATAATTAATCTAATATAATAACTTAAAGAAGAGTTTTAATGATCAAATTGTTACTGCATTTAAATTCAAGGATTATGTTATTTGAATAATAATGTATATAAGGATTATTTTTATAAGTTTTTTGTTAAGGATTTTTGAGAATATGATTAATGATACTGATGACTGAGAAATGTGATTTAATTTTAATGTTTAGTCAATGGAATTTAACCCCTATCATTTTTATGAGGAATAAAAAATTATATTTAGTACGGATAAAGAGATGATAATGTGGATAAAGTAAATTGGATAGTATTTATGACCTCTAAACTAATAAAGGATTTCTTGAAAAATAAAATTTCTTTATTTGATGAATTTTACAACATTGTTGGTTTTATGGAATATATACAATAATATTATGAATAAGAAAGAATTCATATTTCCAATAACAATTTATAGTAATTTAGGTTATTACCATGTTTCAAGAGAGTAAACGATAAAGGTATTCACATGCTTATCATGTGTCAAATAATATCTACATTTTGATATATGTGGGATGAATGTTTTTTTGATTTTGAGAAATTTAGTACCCTTTTTTATAATGTTTTGTATTTTCATCTTTCCTAAGGGTTATATGGTAAACCTTTTTTGGAATGGTTTAACGTAAACTTTAGATGAGGTTCTAAAGATTAATGTGTTATCTCATCATACGAGGATTTATGAATATTGGATAACCTATTATAACTATTTTAATATGATTTTAACAAAATAAATATGGAATTAATTATCATTCTCATGATATGTTAGTGCTTCAAGAATGAAAAATTCATCTTAATTTATTGGATTAATTGATGTAGTCGAAATAATGCAAGGCATAACCAAAGGGTATGATTGTGAATATGAAAATGAATGAAATCATATAAGTATATTTCACTATTTTTTTATACAGTAAAAGTATTCCTAAACACTAAAAAAAGTATATTTAAAATTATTTATCCTAATACCTTAATTTCTATTGAACATATGGTCTTCTAAATCATCACGGATTTATGGTTTTGAGGCTTTTAACATTCAATTTATCATTAAATTTCTTATGATCAGTTATCTTTATCACTATCTTTAATTATTCTTGTTTTTATTCCATGTAAAATATTCACTTACCACCTATGTTATCCTATGTGTAATACTTGTTATGATTTACTTTGGGTAACCATTATGGTTCCAACATTCCTATTTTAATTAAAGTTTTAGTATTAACTTTTACAATGTGGGTTCTATTAATGGAACATTCAAGTATTAAAACATTGATAACCCAGATGAATTTCAAGGTATAAATTAATTTAAAGGGTGTATAATGGAACTATAAAATTTGTGTTTTTTTAATTAATTTAATTTTTTTATATTTTTCATTTCACACAACATTGAATATAACTTCTCTTATAAGATAAAAATCAGTTTGGTTTGAATTTCATGAAAAATCAAGTTAATCGTGTGTTACATGCAACAAATAGATCTGATTCTGGTACATACAAAACCATTTTTGGATTGTGTTGCACACAATGTTGAGTTCCTTTGATATCTTTAATTACACGCATGACCAATTTTTACAAAACTATAATGAACTATTAATATTATAATGACGTATTATTTTAGTTTTCTCTTAGACATTGAAATGGTGGTTGTGAATAATATTAATTAATTTTTTTAAAAATAAATTAAAATTTTTATAAGAATATATCTTTGGTGAAAAATTAACAAGAAATTCAAAAAACCATTTTGAAAATATATGAAATATTTTCCTAAAAAGCTATATTTATGTAATAAAACACGATCTAAATCAATAAATTAATTAAAAAACGTTTATAAATGATTTAAATAAAATATATAAATATATTATATTAATTAAATTATTTAATGTTTATATTATGTATTTTCTTGACATTATATACGAATTAATTTAGTTTTACACATAATGATATTTTAAAAAAGTCAATTTTAGCACCTTTTATTGAAGCACCTATTTTAAAAGTAAATTTTGACACTTTTAGAAATCTTATAAGACCAAATAAATTTAATTTTTGAAATAATAGTATTTAAATTTACATTGGGTCAATTTGTTGTATTTTTCTGAGAACATTCATTTTTTGATGAATATGGAAAAACACTAAATTTTAATTAAAAACTACATTTTCATCTAATGTATCTATATTGTTAAATTATAATTTCAATTTTTATAGTAAATATAGATAATATATAAATATATTAATAAAATTAAGTTTATTGGAATCAATTCACAATGAATGTTTATATAAAAACATTTCAAACCATTGAACATTTTCACTTTAGAAACCCATAGTCTCGTTACATTTGTAGGAATAATTTTAAATTAATTTCTTCTAATTATATGTTTATAATTTGAAAAAAAGAATTAAATATTTGGAATAAAAATATTTTGTAATTTATATTAATTTAAAACTATTTTTTTACCAAAACTAATAGGGAATTTTGTTAAAATTAATTATAGTGATTAAGGTAAAAACGAGTTTACATAGTGGTTAAACATTAACATAAGGGACCAAAAAACTTATGAAAATTTCCAAAAACCATTGTATGTCCATATTTAGACCATATAATCTCTTTTATTTAATATTTTACATTATTTTAGTAACATGTTGTAAGGGATACATCTCAATAGTTTTTTCTTTTTATATTTTCAATAATTCCACTCCTCATCCACTATAAAAGGGAACTCACCCCCCCCCCCACTTATTCACACATATAAAGCCATTTATCTCATAAAACCCTACCCAAATGATATCCCAAAATACCTCATATCATCCTATTATCCTCACTTTTTGAGGAAATGAAACTAAGTTAGTCCACTGGTGCAAAGATAGAGGAATTACCCAATAGAGATGTAAGACCTTTCAATAGGCACTTTTCTTTCATTTCATTGTCCACCCACCTAAATTATTATTATTACATGATTATATAATAACATATTTATCCTAAATATACGTATATATTTACATTATTAGGTTTATACCTACACCTACACACACATCCAACAAATTGGATACGATATCATTGTTCATTTTTACGGCGAGCTACCGCCTCACGAACCGATGTCATTCAGTCTTCCATTTCCACCTTTAATGGTTAGAATTAATTATTTAAATACTATTTTATTTTATATTTAGGATATTTATGAGTTATTTATTTTTCATTAATTGTTATATAACACATACCTTCATGCTTTCTATTTTGTGGTAATCAAATAACTTCATTTGTGGACGTGTGGACTACCGCCTCCTCAAAGGGACGTGAATCATTCACACATTACACGGAATTTATTAAATATGGGTTTAGTAAACATATATTATATATATCTAATACTAATTATATTATAATTATCATATATTTATATTTACATATATTTCATTTACTTTCATTCTTTCAATACGATACGAAAACTGAAACAGTGTTCATGCATGCGTACAACCAACCATCTCCATAGAAAGTGAATTATATTTCATAATTATTTATTTTATATATTAATCTATATAATTATATTAAACAATATTATATTTATATAATTTTTTAAATTTTTCATTTAATAAAATAATGATCTATGTTAGGGGATCAAGGATAACATTTCAAAATGTATACAAAAAACAAAGAAGGTATAACCCAAAACGTAAAGTTAACATGAAATTGTTAATAAATGGTACATATATAGTCATAATAAAATAATATATCTATTGATATTTAATAATATTTATCTATGGTACATTTATAATAAACATATATTTAGTATACATTACATTTTAATGTGTATGAGGATTTTCAAGTCTTATGGTATGGGATATCTCGCCTCACATTTATTTCTGTGAGATATATGTTATATTCACCACTTATTATTGTTGTGTGGTGTATATACAGATCAATGAAATTAAATAACATGAATTTAATTTTCTCAAATAAATTAAATGATTTAATTTATGTTATTCTTTAATGGGGATCATGATACAAAAGTTACTCATGTAGTATGGGGATTTCTAGTCTCTCTTTTATTTTCGAGAGAATTATGCTATATTTACCACTCATTTATTTTGTTTTGTGTATATACCACCTATGAATTTATTCTATGATTATTATCTGTAAATTTATTTTTATTTACAAATAAATTTTATCAACACTCATTCATCATATTAATGGTTCAACTTTTACCAAATCTGTAATGTATTTTTGCCTCGATTTTCCTTCTTTGAGGCACATGTAAATTTATAGCCATTATTATTTTATGAGGTGTATATACTTCCCTTAAAATGTAATATCATTAATATATACATAATTTTATGATATTATAATGTTAATTTAATTTTACTCATTCATGGGGATTATTATTCAAAGTTACCAAAGTGGTACCTGTTTATTGCTATAATCTCATCATTTATTAGGATTAGTTACGATTATGCTTCCATTAATGAGATTTTATGATCCATTTCTCATGAAATATACGGTATTTTCTTATCATCTAGTTATTTAGGATATATTAATATAGTTTCACCATTTTTTCCACTCTTTTTAAATTAATATAATTATGATTTGTTTTTAAGAAAAAATGACATTATTTCACCCTTTGGTTGGAAATATGTTTTCTCTAGAAACCATGTATTCTAAAATTATTTTCGATTTTTTTAAATGATCTTTTTATATGATTTAAAAAAATTATTTAAATTATTTTCAAAGAATCCTTTATAAGTTTTCAAAGTTATTTTCACATAAAATATTTTCAAAATGTTTTCAAGATTCCTTTATAAGTTATCAAAGTTATTTTAAAAGAAAATATTTTCAAAATGATTTGAAGATTCCTTTATAAATATTCAAAGTAATTTTTAATAAAAAAAATTCAAAATACTTTAAAGATTCCTTTATATTTTATATTATTTATTTTTAAATAAAATGTATTTCTAAATGTTTTATGATTTAAAAAGTGTTAAAAAATATATTTTCTCCAAAAAATGTTTTTGAAATGATATTTCAAAATAATTATTTATATAAGATGAAATCCTTTGAAATATTAATGTTTTATTAGGGATATTATCCAAGGATACCATTAGTATTATTTATATGAATGGTTTTTGTTTTCATGGAATGATGTTTTTGTAACCCATTTCTTTTTCACAAGTAAAAAATGTTTCATACAAATTGTTGTGAAATCTATTTCTTTTCCTTGGGATAATAACATTTCAAAGAGATTGACATGAAATCTATATAATTTCTATGGGTTAATTAGGTAATGAAAAAAATAACTGGATTGATGTGTTTTTATGATCATATGAATTCTCTTTGTACTTTGTTCATGTTCTGATTCATTGACATTGATTATACATTTGGGTTGACCAAACTTGTGTTGGTAACCCCATTATAGCTTATATGATGGGGTGGCCCAAAAGAGTTTCTGGTAAAACTGTTATATCTTATAAGATGATATGAGCCACAAAACATTGGGTACTCTCATTATAGATTATATGATGGGGTGTCCCAAATAGTGGTGGGTATGACCATTATATCATATATAATGGGGTATCCAAGATAGCACTGGGTAATCCCATTATAGCTTATATGATTGTATGGAAACTATTGTGTAGGGTAAGCCCATTACATCTTATATGATGGTGAGTCCTGGATATAACTAGGTGATTCTGCTATTTCTCTCCAATAAATAGTGTAAATATTTATATTACATAAGAAAATGATGGGAACATGTCGACGGTATTATTGGAGGAATGTATAACCGGACCCACTATAAGGAAAGATCAATGACTAAGGATGGTGTGTCTTTCCCAGTAGGTGTTCCCTCATGAATTGACCTGATAAGTTTTCTCAAGGATAGTTGACTTATATGGAATGATTTTATAAGTTTATGAGTATGAATCAAGTATATTATTTATGAAAAAGTTATTCCCCCATGACTCATGTTCATTGATTTCTTTATGATATAAGTAATATGTAATTCAAATTTTTATTCCCTAACTCTTGATTACGATATTTGATATGTAGGGTGTGATCTCTTAATGTTATGATCATGTTCTCATACCCTTATTCTCATGTTATGCTTTCATATCTCCCTTTTTTACCCTTACTGAGCAGCTGAGCATGCCCATTAATTATTTTACCTTTTATAATGATATAAATAAATTTTTTAAATAGGATAACTAAAGGGGAATATATTTTTGGGAGATGTTGAATATATTGCACCAAGAGATAAGATTATTTTTCCATGATTCCAAAGACACTAAACAATTATGGTCCTTGTTCATGAACTTTTGTAGTGTTTTTAATAGTGATCTAAAATTATGTAATATCCATTTATGTTAATCCTGGTCTCTATAGATAAGTCATGAAATGGTCAAGGAAATGGTGTAAATGGTCAAGACCATTCAGTAGTATATCAGGGCTTCTTAGATTTAATGGATGATCAATGATGACAATCATAAATGATACCTATATTTTGAGTTTTTAGATAATTTATTTCACTTTATGTATCAATGGAATAATTTCATGATATTTGGGAATAATGGAAATCTTAGTCAAAGATACATTGATCCCTTTGAGATCCTTGACCACATTTGAGTGATGGTCTATCGATTAGAAATACCACCTATCATATTTAAAGTTCAAAATGTGTTCCATGTATCCCACTTGAGAAATTGCAAACCATGCCCACACACGTGTTGAATCCAAAGGTGGTACCATTAGAAAATGATCATTCATATGAGGAGAAGTCGGGGATGAACATAGATAATAGATATAAATTATATAAAATAAAAAAATACACCATGTCACAGTGCTACGGAGAAATAAAAATTTTGAAGAAGTGATGTGGGAACCAAAGGACATGGTGAAATAGAATTACCCTAAACTATTTTATAGTAAGAAATTAAAATTTTCAAGGGAAATTTTTTTGAAGGGGGAATATTGTAACGAAAACAAATTTATAAATAAAATGACCTTAGTGATTGAATTAAATGTACTATTTTTTATTATGGTTATATAAATAAATATTCTATTACATATTATTATTTGGAATATTATATCCTTACATATTTAAAATACTATTAAGAACCACAACCATTAATAATATATCCATTGAGAAGTTTTTATAAAATTATTTTAAATATTAGGTTTTGATAATTCCAATGAACATAAACAAAGGATGTGATGGCCTCGACCAATTGTATCATACCCTATAAAGCACATTTATTGGCAATTCAAAGGGAGATAGCTTCACCAAGATTTTCCCTTAACCAATATAAAACTGCATTCAAAAACTATAGAATGAGTGATACTATTTATATGATAAGTTCAATCTCATTGTGACCTAGACCAAACCATTTACGTCGTACCACCCCATGAAAATACCACCATCTCAAATCGTACCCTTATGTAATTTTTGTTATCTCGGAATGGATTTTATGATGACACGAGGGGGGGTGAATTGTGTCTTTTTAAAATTTTCAAAATTATGTTGCTTAATATTAAGAGATTAGAGAGGTGTTTCTGTATGAAAAAAATATGCAGTGGATAAAAATAGAGAAATAGAACATGACTGTTTAATGTTGTTCGAGGAATGAGTGTCCCCTAGTCCACTCCACCAATCACCTTCTCTACAGGCTTGGTGAATTTCACTAGTAATATCCTCGTAACATAACATCGATCGAAAAATGAGTGTAGGAAGTTGTTACGCTCACTAAAAGGATTAAAAACATAGCCCTGTATTTCTTTTATAGGGAACCAAAATATCTATATCTTAGCACGAGAAGTTGACACTCCATGACGACTAAAACCAAGTAGTCGATACTCAAAAGAATCAATTATGATTGATTTGATAAAACAGTTTTAAATTCAAAGTTTCAATATAAAATAACTAACATAAGATGGATATTCAAATTCAGAAGAAAAATAATCTATGAAATATGTATGAAGATATCCAATTTCACAAAAAAAATTCAATTTTAAGAACAACAACAAGAACATAGCATCACACTTCTATGATAGAACTTGTATATCTCCAAAATGTAGTCATAGGTTCAGAGATTCTCAATCACTGTAGCACTATAAATTAATTTTTACAAGAAAACTTGAAAAATTTTTATCAAAATAGCAGAGAGAGATCCATGCGTCCAACATTGAATAATATATAATGATTTATCTAGTAGAAATATTTCAGATCCGCAAAAGATGCTGAATAACTCGAGAGAATTAAAATTAAAAAAATAGAGCTCAGAGAAGTCATAACTTCACTTAATAATAGTTGAGAAAATCTCCACTAAATACGATTCTTTATAACAATTATGAATAGCTTTGAATTAGTCTAAATCGAGCTTTAAATCTCCCTAATATTCCACAAAGACTGTTTCAAAAAACACTAATAATAACTGTAAATTTAAATTTCCAATGTGGAATAGGAAAATGTAAGGATCCTTGATAAAACGAAAAACAAAAAACATAGTGTCCAACTACGTAATGTATTGATTATAATCCATAAATTCATCTTTGTTAGCATAAAATTATGAACATTGCATTTATTATCCATACGTTCATCCTTTCCAAACTTAGGGTTAACAACTTAAGGTTAATCAGAAAAGTAAGGTTGATTAACCATACATTTTCTTCTCTAATGTTAGGTTCCATAATTACATAGGGTTCTTTAACCAAACTTCATCTCTTTTAAAAATGCAATGTTTCATTAAAATTTAATTTTATTTATATATACGTTTCTTTCAATGTAAGGTTGATTAACCATACGTGCTAATCCATTACCACGATATTTAATACAAATGTAGGATATGTTCCTTACGTTATGTTCCTCAGTGTAGGAAATGAAGAGTGATTCCAAAAAATGATAAATAGAGAACAATGTTTCTATATTGTGTTTGAGAGTGTTCCGAATACTTTGACAATTATTTATCACAAAATAAATACTTTAATTTCATTCCAAAAGAAGAATTATAAATAAAATTAATTCTTTGAAAGATACTTAAATTAAATTCATTAGTAAAACAAACTAGGGTATTTTTTAGCATCAAAACAATAATATTTATAGAGTATTGTTAAGATAATACATGACCAACTATTTCCCCCTTTTTGGTGATCACAAAACCCATAAATTAAAACTTATAAATTATAATTTTTAAAAGATAAATTTAAATAAATTCTATTTGATATAATTATTTCAATAAAAATAAATGTTGTGTTTATCTAAACTTCTCCTCCTTTTGTGAGATCAAAAATAAAGTAAATAAAATGAATAAAACACATTTAATATCTAATAGATTAAAAATTTAATGTTATAATGAACTAAAATGGATAAAGATTAATCAATTTTTCACTGTAATTTTTTTAAATAAAATAATGAACTAAAACGTATAGTCAATGAAAATTTAATTTATCAATAATTGAGAAAATAAAATTGATTATGTCACTAAGAAATATGATAGTTACTTCCATGGTTAGTGTATAAAATGGGTAGGGATTGGCTAGGTTTGAATTATGAATGTCTTGAAACATCTCCTTTAACTCATCCATCTGCTCCCGCAACTTCTTTGTCAGACAATCACCCTACTGAACAACTAGAATCCTAGAATCAAGATAGATATGAAGATTCTCAACAATATATTCTTCCAAATATACAAGTAGAATTTCTTTTTGATTAATAAACTATTCCAACTTCTCTATAAACTAGTTAAGAATCAATATGATACTATGTTTTCCATGAGTCAACTGATCAACAAGAAATTTTTTATTCTCCAAATGAACTAAAAGAGGAGCACTGTTCAATTGTAGGTTCTCTAGACTAACATTTGTGTCTTCCATAACAGGTTTAATGGCCAATAATATTCTAATAATATTTAGACTGGTAGCAAGATTAAAAGTATATGTACTAGTTTTACCTACACTTCTTTTGATTGATTCAAAATAACTTCCCAAATACCACTTGAGATCTACAAAATATAACATAGAAACAGCTTCAGACTTGAGTCTTCCAAACTCATTCAACATATCCTATAACACACCTACTCTATATTTTACACTTAAACATGATTTATTACATAAAATATTCACGTGATAAAACATATAAGATCAATATTTCTAGTGTCTCTGGGGCTTAGAAACATTACCTAACTACTTAAAACATAAAAAATACATCTTCAATGAAAAATTCATTTAAATGACCACACACATTCCTTTGTACTTAGCATTTCATGGGATAGCCTGAGGAAATTCTTAAGAAAAGGGTGATCTATAAATCCAAATAAGGGAGTAAATGAGGAATAATATGAATAATACGATACATGATAGAATATAGGAATATCAATGGTTTATTATGAGAAACATGAACATACTAGCCTGATAGAGCATGATTATCATAACATGGAAATGTGGAAACAACATTTAACATTATATTAGCTTGAGAAAAGGATCATTGAATGTGGAACATTATTAAACCCTGATTGAAAGTTAATTAGAACGAGGGAACCCTCATTGAACTTGACATATCATGATATTAATCATTACCCAATTCCTTTGAGTGCGATCAGGGAACACCCTTTATAAATATTTCATTTCATGCATAAGTGTAACACGTGGATCATATAACATGAATTCATTAAACATCATAATTTCTTCCATGAATAAGAGAGGTGGAATACATAAATTTAAGTACTCAATAAACAAATACATCTGTATAAACGCCAATACCCTTGATAGATAAATGTCTATTGTATTCACTTACACTATGATTTTGGCATGGTAAATTTTGGTATTACATTGACAGCATAACGACGGAAAATCGTAATTGGTAAATTGTTTATTAAGAGAGAAAGGGGTCTCTTATCATTTATACATGAAATTAAAAGTAATGGAGTGATGGAATATAATATCCCAACATATGTAATGGAATTTAAATGCATAATATAAAAAATTTCTTTAATGTAAATCAGAAGAGATAAATTCCTTACAGAATTTTGGCATGGTAATGGGTGCACATTTGATGCATTAATGAGATAGATAGAGGCCTATAACCATTTAAACATAAGGATGGAAGTATGGGGTAAGTGAAAAATAATACTCGAACATTTTTAATTAAAAATAATATGGTATAACAACATAAAAAACAATGACATAAATAATAAAGGATGGAATGTGAGGATGCCATATAAAATTTCGGCATGATAATTGGGGGACATGGGAAGAATTATTGAGAAACAAAGAGTAATATCATAATTAAAACATAATAAGGGATGTATGAGGGAGTTTAAAATCATACCCCAACATTTTCAATTAAAATAATGTGTATAACAATATAAATAATTTTTTGACAAAATGAGAAAGGATGAAATCCCTTACTTGGAAGTGTGATCCCGAAGGCTTGGGAGGGGATTGAGAGAGGCTTATTCGGATATTGGGGAGACTTAGGATGATTTTAAAGAGAGGAAGATAGAGTAGGGACGTGATAAAAGGGTTTTTAGTGAAGATATGTGGGAGCTTGGGTGGGTTTATATAGGAAAAGATAGGGAATTCTTTATTTTTTAGATTTTGGACACTACACATTAAACTAATACAAACCACAAACCAACCAACTATTTTTGCCCATTTTTTTTAAAAGGGGAGTAGAATGCTTTATTTTATAAGGTGAATTTCCAAAATTATACAAATATTAGGCTTTATTATGTGTATGTCATTCAAACTCTCATAGAAATGATTTCAAAATGTTAAAATGTTTTATAAGATATGGAGGGTCCACTAAGACACAATAAAATTAATCAAACAAATCTATAATCACATTTTTTTTTAATTTAAAACATATATTGGCCGAAAATACCTTTTATAGTATTTTATTATATCACTATTTTGTCATTATAATGTCATAAAACACATTATATATTTAAATGGTAATTTATTTTTTACCCAAAACATTCGACTCTCTCAAAAAATTATGAAACATTTACCATTGGAAAATTTAGACATTGTGATTCCTAATATAATATTCCTTTTATCTAAATAATTTTCTAATTATTTGAATTTTCACTTTTTAAAATAAATATCGATATTTATATAAAATTTATGGGATTTGACAAAAACAACTTTCAAATCAGAATACAAATTACAATTACATTCATAAAAATTATATGATCATTTATATTTAATAAAAAGAAATTTAGTAATAATATTATATTAAAATATTATTTAATTATAAATTTCATTAATTCATAAAAAGAGATTTCATAATTGAATATTAACTGAAAATACTATTTCTCCTTTAAAAACTATTTTTAGAGTAACAATAATAAAATGAATGAATAATCATTATATAAAATTAATGCACATAATCATAGTGCTGGGGTCATGTTACATAACCCCTTATAACACCAGCATATGACCTAAAGGAAAGGTTTATGATGGTGAGGGACTCATGGGGTGGCTTGTATAACATCGCTCGGGTGGTAATCTCTATCAACTTCCACTTCTCCCGTCGGCTGTTCCATTCAAGCTTAATGTGTTGAAGCTCGGCTTGGGCTTGGTTAAGAAAAAATCCGAGTGATGTCACCTAATTTCCACGCTTCAACAAATGGGAATCATACGGAGAAATTCTATATGATGACGTTAATGCTTCTTTTGTCTATGTAAATTGGATTTGTGAAAGCCCTATATTTATACTAATCATGTGTTCACTGTTCATCAGCTATATTATCAACGGTAACAATTTTTAATGGTATTTTGAAATCCAAAAACATAAAACCAAGAAATTTCATATTTTATATAACCATTTTACATAATAATAAATTTTATTAGATAAAGAATAATTTTCATTAATAAATGTTTGGGTCATTAAAATCTTCCCCCCTAAAGAAATTTTTCCCTCTAATTTTCCTTTTCCCATAATAAAATAGATGTGGGTAACTCCACCTCATCACTTCCTCCGGTCCCCACATTTCTTCTTCAAATGTGTGTTTTCCCCACAACACTTTGACGATGAGCATTGTCTTATTATGTAGAATTTTTTCTCTACGATCTTATATCTTCATTGTATTCTCTTCATAGGATAGTTCATTATGAAATGGTACCACTTTTGGATTAAGTACATGTGATGGTCTATGTTTGAAGTTACTCAAGATTGATACATGGAATCCATCACCTACTTGAGATAGGTTCGATTGGAGTTCTAGTCGATATTCCATTTTTCCAATGTGAACAAGGATCTCAAAAGGGACGATGTACCTTTGACTACACATTCCCATCTTCCAAAATCTCATAACTCACTGCTATATTGATATGTGGAGGAATTACAGGTCTCTAACATCAAACACTAGGTCATGTTGATGATTATTAGCATATCTCTTTTTTTGACACTGATCAGCTTTAATGTGCTATTGGATGGTCTTAACCATCTCCACCAATTCCTTGAATTTTTATGGACCTTTGAGTTTTCACTCCCCAACTTCATCCCAGCATGTCGGTGTTGTGCACCTATTCCCATAAAGGGATTCATAAGATGCCATTAGGATGCCTTATTAGAAACTGTTATTGTAAGAGAAATCAACCAGCAGAAGATGTTAAACCCATCATCCTTTTAAGTCCATTGAGAATTCTCTCAACATGTCCTCAAGTGTTTTGATAGTCTGGTCAGATTAACCATCAGTTTGAGGATGATATGTCGTACTAATGTTCAACTCAGTATTCAGAGCATGCTGAAGAATCTTCCAAGAACATAGAGGTGAATATTGGATCATGATAATATAAAATATATAGTTGTAATCTATCAAGCCTTTAAACTTCTCTAATATATATCCTTTCCAGTTTATCCAATGAGAAATCCTTTCAAATTGCCATGAATTGTGTACTCTTTGTAAGATGATCCAAAACAACTTAGATTTCATTAATTCCTTTGGATTTCCATGGTGATATTCTCCCATTTTATACTGGTATGGGTAATGATTACATCATCCCATTATACTTATGGCTCTCATCCATCACATACTAACATACTTGACACATTTATGTATACTCATTTATCTCCTTCTACATGTTATCCCAACAATAATGCTCTCGAAGATCTCGATACATCATTATGTTTCCCGGGTGAATAGTGAAATTCGAACTATGTACATCTACCAAAAGTTATTTTGTTAACTCCAGACTTTATGAAACACATAGTGTTGTCCCAAATCTCATAATTAATTCTTCATTATCATTGAACTCTGAGGATTTCCTTTTTCGGATAGTTTCCACTTGCTTCTGAATTCCCACATCATCCTTTTGATCATCCTTTAACCATTACAAAAGATACGGTTTTGCAATCACTTGTGAAAGGATTTTTTATGTTCCATTATTTATGATTACCATGTACATCTTCATAAAATCTAAGATGATTGGATCCTTTTCAATTATCATCAATGATAGAATCAATGGGTCCTTTCTACTTCGAGCATCTTCCACCTTGTTCGTTTTCCCAGGGTGGTAATGGAATGAGGAGTTATAGTCTTTGATCAGCTCTAACCATCTTCATTGGTGCATGTTCAAAACTTTCTATGTGAATGTATACTTGAGGATTTTTTGATATATATATATTTCACCCTTCTCCCAAAGAGGTAATGCCGCCAAAATTTTAATGATAGGATTACTACAGCTAATTCCAAATCATCTGTTAAATAGTTTTAATCATGAAATTTCAATTTACTTGAATCATAGGCAATGACATTGTCATTTTGCATCAACATACAACCCAAGCCCTTCTTCATACCATCACTAAATACCAAAAAAAATTATCCACTTGTGGGTAGTGTGATCATGGGGGTTATGATATGCCTCTTTTTCGACTCCTTAAAGATCTCCTCACATTCATTTCTCCAATAAAACCTTACTACCATCCAAGTTAGCTTGGAAAAAGGGTTGGAAAATTATGATAAATTTATCAAATATCGGCGATAATATCAAGATAACCCGAGGAAGCTATAGATATCCATTACTGATGTTTCCCTCAGCTATCCCTCATTTACAACTTTCATGGAGGGATATATATATATCCCATTTATTCTGATGATATGACCCAAGAATGATACATTCTTCAACTAAAACTCACAATTTCTGTACTTTGAAATGAAATTATTCTTTTACAAGGTCTCTAGTATAGTTAATAGATGCAACTCATGCTCCTCTTGGATTTGGAGAATATTAGAATATCGTCTATAAAGAATACAAAAAATTTCATGAGGTAATATCTAGAAAATTTATTCATCAATTCCATGAAGATATTTAGAGCATTAGTTGATTCTGAAAGTAATTTCTATGAATTCATAGTTTTGTATCTTGTATGAAAAGTTTTCTTGCAAATATCATCCTTCTTCACCCTTACATGGTAATATACTGACTACTTATCCACCGTGGAGAAGTATTGTGATCCACATAGCTGATCGAATAATTCATAAATTTGTGGAAGAGGATACTTGTTCATTATCATGATTTTTTTGGGGTCACGATAATCAATGAAATGGCAGATTGACTCATCCTACTTCTTGACGAAGAGGATTGGTTCACCCCATGGTGATGCACTTGGGTGTATAAACCATTTATCCAGATTCTCTAGTAGTTGTTTATTAATCTTCTCAAACTCCACAACATCCATTCTATATGAATTCTTGGATATTGGAAACTCCCAGGTATAAGATAAACTGAGAATTGAACATCACTTCTAGGATTAAGATTAGGCAATTCCTCTGGAAACACTTCTACGAATTCCTTCATAATAAGCATGTCTTCAATGATGTTTTCTTCCATATAATCTGTAAAATCCCGGTTTTGGGTGCCACTCAATGGGTGCCCCAAACCTAGTTCGCCACGTGACCTCATGCGCATTTCCCCAAACGCCAGAGGTTGCCGACTAGCAGCGAGGGCTGAGGTCTGATAGTGGGGAAACTATACCCTCATTTTTCAAAGTGTAGCACATCAGAATTTAAATAAAACATAAAAGAAACAGCAGAAGCAGTACACCATGCACAATTGAAATAAACAACTATAGTGGATATAACCAACAGTATGTAAATAATGATGCTACATGTCCCAAGTTCTAAGCAAACAACCAGAACATGTTATACATCAATACAGTACAACAAAATACAAAGTACAACAAAATAAAGCAAAATAGGTGGCAGCGACATCATGATCCTAGGCTCGGTCCCATGCCCTCCTACTCCACAACAATAGTCAAGTACCTATATAGGGACTCTTTCCCCTATCCACACTTGCAGAAACGTAATCAGTTTGGGCCGAAAAACATGACCCAAACAGGGTGTGACAAACACATCTCAGTAGGAACCCACCAAAGGCCCGTGCCCAACTACGTGTAAGAATGAAACAACAGTGTGCAGTAGTAAAATGAAATAATGTAAGAAGTAATCATAAGTAACTAACTACCAGTTATATTGCCATTTTATTATTCATTTAATCATTTAAAAAAACCACCACAGTTAATTACTATGTAAACAGACAGTGTCCTCAGACAAACAAAATCTCACCCTCAAATAATCAGAATCCAACCCACAGGTATTTCCATCAGGCGTAACTGAAATTCCCCTCAGGCATAGGAAGTGTCACCCTCAGGCACAGAAGTTAAGACCTCATGCACGAAAGTTTTCCTCAGGCGAAATAGGATGTCGCCCTCAGGCTAATACAGTCACGCCCTCAGGCTATAGTAAACACCCCCCTCAGGCATAAGTAACCGGGCCATGACCAACATATAAACATGCAGTTTACATAAAATTCCTCTCAAGTCAAAATTAATTCATAATTTAAACATGGGATACCCTCGGGTATCATGGTCAAACGTCTAAACAGAGGAATTAACCCCTCGGGATGGTCCTAGATCAAATCAACGATCCCAAACAACATTTTTAAAACTTTATTTAATTACCTATATAGTTCTATGTAGTTAAATTAGCCATAGACTCAGCCTCACGACAGCCCAATATGGGTTCGTAGCTCAAAAACACTCAAAAAAGCAAGACAGTTGAAAAAATAACACTAAGACACCTACATTATACACCAACGAGTGCTATACACGACCGTTGATCCCAGAAACGCCCAAATATGACGTAGAGATGTGGTAAAAGATAAATCATTCAAACCCAAATAACTCCCGTTAGGGAATGAATTGGTAAGCAACATTCTAGGAGAAGTAAGATCTTACCCGTGCAGTTCCAATGAGATCTTACGAGGCGGAAACGGATTCTCGACGTGCGCCGATCAGATCTTCGAAGCTCTCGCTCCTCCTATGGCTTCAGAATGGCTCAAATGCCTCCTCTGCTAAATGATGAGGCTACTGCCTGTTTTAAGCCGAAAAAAAAGTACACAGCGTGTACTTACCATTTTTAAACTCTTCCTCGGGTGGCTTCCAGCCAGCGCGACACTGTTCACCTACCAACATGACTACACAACATGTCTTCATGAGTACACGGCGTGTGCTGCCGCACAGCTGGCCACCGCCTTACTATTTGCATGTCGACTGACTACACTGTGTGTAAAGAACCACTATGTGGCCTGTAGTCGGTTCCTACAACCTTCATCACCGACATGGCCACACGCTCTGTGTACTCATTCCACACGGCAAAAAGTACACGGTGTGTGGAAAAGTACACGGCGTGTACTTCAAAAAATTCGAATTTTCCCCATTTGCCTTTTATTCTCAAAAACACTTAAGGAAAAGAGAAAATAAGAAACTCGTACCTCAGAAATAAGAACCGGGTTCTTACAAACTTGTCCCCTTAATGAAATTCATCCCTGAATTTCCCTTCCAATGGTGGCGAAGATAAAGCCATGAACAGCTATGGCCATTGAGCACGTATGTCGGTCTCCCTCTCCCAGGTTTCGTCCTGCACTCGGCCATGCTGCCATAGCACTCGTACGAGTGGAACTGACTGTCCATGGAGAACCTTCGTGCCCCTATCAACGATACGAATCAGTTGCTTCTCAAAGGACGCATCCAACTCAAGCTCAACCTCCTCAGGCTGAAAGACATGAGATAGGTCTGAATGGTAGCTGCGTAACTGAGATACATGGAAGGCGTCGTCCATGGCTTGGAATCGCTGTGGTAACCACAACAGATAGGCAACCAGCCCATCTCTCTCTAGAATCTCGAATGGCCCCACACACCTCGGCGAATGTTTAACCTATCTCATAATCCGTCTGTGTCCTAGCCTCGGCGAAACACGCAAGAAAACATGATCCCCAACAATGAACTTCAATGGTCATCTATGGCGATCAACATAAGATTTATAACGAGACTGCGCAGTATCCATCCGCTTATGAATTAACTAGACCTACTCAGTAGTCTCCTACATGAGCTGTGGTCCTAGTAAAGCTACCTCACCTGCCTCCGACCAGCACAATGGTGAATGGTATGGCCTACCATATAAAGCCTCGTATGGTGCCATCTCGATAGTTTCCTGAAAACTATTGTTATAAAAAACTCGACTAAGGGTATATGCTTCTCCCAAGATCCCCCAAATTCTAGGACGCATGCACTCAGCATGTCCTCTAGCACCTGAATCATACGCTCTGACTGCCATCGGTCTCAGGGTGGTATGTTGTGCTCAGAACCACCTGTGTACCCAGTTCCCTCTAATAACTCTTCCAGAAACAAGACGTAAAGCAGGAATCCCTATCTGAAACAATATAATGAGGGACCCCATGAAAACTACAATCTCTCGGATATACAAACTTCCGATCTCTTCAACCCCGAAGGTCTCCTTGATCGGCAAAAAGTGAGCTACCTTTTTGAGTCTATCCATAACTACCCACATGACAGTATTTCCTCGAGGTGACCTCGGCAATCCCATCATGAAATCCATTGCGACATCATCCCATTTCCACTCCGGAATGGGTAACTGCTGTAACAACCCATCTGGTCTCTGATGCTCTGCCTTCACCTACTGATTGTTGGAACACCTTATAACAAAACCAGCTATATCTATCATCATACCCGGCCACCAGTACTGACGTCTCATGTCACGGTACATCTTGGTAACCCAGAGATGAACTGCCCAGGATGAAGCATGAAACTTCCGCATCATCTCCTCGCTTATATCCCCTAAAACCCACACTCATCCATGGAAACATAGAACCTCATCATTGCATATAGTCCAACCAGATGGAGGGTCCTCACTTTGCACCGACTCCTATAGAACGAGGCCTTCTGAATCAGATAGCTATCTCATCCTAACTCTATCAAGGAGGGTAGGGGTCACAGGTAAATATGAACGATAGTTCTGCCCCTGACTGTCGTGCACCTCCAAATGTATCTCAGAGAACAAAGCCATAAGCTGCAACTCACCACTGGCCTCCTGCACTACCTGTGTCTGAGTCTTCCAGCTCAGTGCATCAGCTACTGCATTACCTTTACCAGGTGTATAGGAAAGCTCAGAATCTAAAGAACTATAGGTATTCAACCCACCTCCCTTGTATTATATTCAAGTCATGCCGAGTGAAGATATACTTGAGGCTTTTGTGGTCGCTGAAAACCACAAAATTCTCTCCCAAAAGATAGTGCATCCAACAGCGCAACGCATGCATAACTACATCCAACTCGAGATTATGCATCAGGTAATTTTTATCATGTGGCCTCAACTGCTGAGACCTGTATGCAACAACTCGTTCACCATACATCAACACTTCTCCCATGCCAATACCTGATGCATCATAGTAAATTGTATAGCTCTTCCCCTGGTCTGGGAGTATCAGGATCGGTGCTGATGTCAACCTTCCATTTAGGTCCTGAAAGGTTGTCTCGAAAGCTTCCGACCAAATGAACATCACACATTTCTTAGTCAAACCGGTCAATGGCGCTGCTAAGAAGGATAATGCATGTATAAAGCGTCTGTATTAACCAGTCAACCCTAAGAAACTCCTTATCTCAAACACGTTCTTAGGCTGCTCCTAGAAAACTACTTCTCTCAACTTCTCTGGGTCTACGGAAACTCCTGCCTCTGAGATAATGTGACCGAGGAAGTGAATTTGGTCCATCCAAAAGTGGAACTTTGAGAGCTTAGCATACAACTGATGCTCTCTTAGTGGACTCAATACGATATCAAGATGGGTGGCATGGTCGTGTCGAGTGTGAGAGTACACCAAGATGTCGTCCACAAATAATATCACAAAATAATCAAGATACTGATGGAACACACGATTCATCAGATCCATGAAAACTTCTAGCACGTTCGTGAGTACGAACGGCATAACCATATACTCATATAGACTATACCTGCTCCTAAAAGCCGTGAGAGGTATATCCGATGGCCTAACGCGCAGCTGATGATATCCTGATCTCAAGTCAATCTTGGGGAAAACTCGTGCTCCACAAAGTTGATCAAATAGATCATCAATCCTTGGAAAAGGATATCGGTTATTAAACGTTAACTGGTTTAGCTTCCGATAATCCACACAGAGTCTGAGGGTACCATCCTTCTACATTGCAATGAGGACTGTAGAACCCCATGGAGAAGTACTGGGTCAGATAAAACCCTTTTCCTGTAACTCCTCTAACTGCCTCTTGATCTCTTGCAACAATGGTGTATCCATCTTATAAGTAGGAATGAACACTGGTGCTACTCCTGGAACAAGATCAAAATAGAAGTTCACCTCGCGCTCCAGAGGTAGACCTGAAAAGTCGTCCGGGAAGACATCCCTGAAATGATCAACAATTGGAGGGAAATCTGTCTGACAAGCCCCATGATCATACAGATATAATCTAGAAATCTGGGCTGTGACTCCACCTCGGCCATGATGCTCTGTTCTAGCTCGACTCGCCTAAACTTCACATTCACCTTTGTATAGAAACTCTCCACCCTTTGGTGACGTGAAACTCACCCTGTGACGATAGCAGTCTAGAAAGGATCGAAAGAGAACCAACCAGTCCATCCTAGGAATGACGTCATAAGCTGTAATATTTGAGACATAGAGGTCCCAATGAAAGTGACACCCACCAACCTCAAGGGGAAAATCCCTACACTAACGCACACCAGTCGTCCTAGTCCCCAACGGAGTGTCTAGCGTCCTGATATCAAAAGAAGAAGAAACACTAATCCCAAGTCTCTCCACAACAGGAATATATATGAAACTATGTGTAACACCCGTATTGGAAAGTACTGAAGAAAAAACAAAAGATACTAGAATAGTACCTATGACGGTAGAAGGCCAGAATCTTGCTCCTGCTGGGTCTGTTGCACTGCATATGCTTGCCCAGTGTCGTGACCCTACGACGTAGCCTGGCTACCCTGAGCTGTCTCGCCCTGCTGCCTCTGAGATCCTGGTGTCTGGATACCAGGACCATGACCACCATCTTTGCCTGCACACCCGGACGTATTCCAGTTCCCTGACTGGTAAGAAGCTGCTGGTCCTGCTCCCACACGCGGAGTCTAGACAGAACCCCTCTCAATATCCATGGGTGGAAACGCCCTGCAAAATCACTACAGATGAACCATATTTATGCAAGCTTAGCACTCCACTGGGTCACGTGAACACTGTGGTATCTGGTTCCCCTCTATACCACACTAGCAGCACCTGATCGAGCCACCTGAAGAAGCTGCCTGGCTGGTACTGCCACCCTGAGAGAAGTCCATCTGTCTCTTCCTCTATCCAGTAGAAATAGTACCAGTAACTGGTGCTGAACCGTCCTGGCCCACACCACTAGATTTTCGCAGGTTACTCGCTGTAATCAGCACTTGGTTCACAATAGCGTTTACTGAAGGAAACCTGAAAACATTCACCAATGCTCGAATGTCATATCGGATACCATCCTCAAAGCGCCTGGCTCTCAATGTCTCATCACCCACCAGCACGGGTGTAAAATACTGAATCTCAGTAAAGAGAGCAGAATAGTCCATCACCAACATAGCACCTTGCTTCAGATTCCTGAAATCTTGAGCTCTATCTACCCTCAGCGTCTCTGGAAAGAAGAAGTCATAGAAGACTTCTTGAAAATCTTTCCACACCATGTCCCTGTGATGTTCTGACTGGGTGGTAACATCACACCACCTCCTGGCAGAATCACAAAGCATATAAGTCACGATCTTGACCCTCCACCCTGGAGGCGTCTCAAGATGCTCAAAAAATAGTTTGCATCGATCCTAGCTAAGACTCTGCAACATGTGGTTAACCATCCCCTGAAAACATAGGCGGATGCTGCTGCTGGAAGATACGTCTCAGCTCAACCATAGATGTGGCAGCATGCGGTGCTCCCTGAAAGGTCTGCATGAACCGCATAAAGCCTTAACGGAACTACGCCTCCATGCCTGTGTCAGGTATAATGGCTAGAGCTACATCTGGCTCTTCTGGAGGATCAACGGGTAGCCCATGGCCCACCATCTATGGAGTATAGTCGTCGCCGCTCCCCTAGCGAACAATGCGAGGTCGTCTAGGAGGCATGACACTACAAGGTCAAAACATGCCTTAGATTCCAGATTATTAAGACTGAAGGCAAAGGAACCACAAAGGGAACAAGTGGAAGAAGGAATTTCAAAATTTTCAAAACAAGACTACACAGTGTGTACAATCACTACACGACGTGTACTTGACTTCACTTCTCCTGCCCGGGTCCTTTAACATGGCTATGCCACACAGATTCCGTTAAAAAAAACTACACGGCGTGTATAATATCTACACGGCGTGTATAATATCTACACGGTGTGTATGGTGTTATTTTCTAACTGCCAGTGTCGTCTGTGACACGGCTGACTACTCGGCTTGACAATACACGGTGTGTTACACCCGCACACGGCGTGTACATCACCCTATTTTCCAGCCACACAGCTAAGTCCACGCGGTCTGTCCTCAGACCAAACTACACGGCGTGTCCCACAGGTACACAGTGTGTTCAAGGAGAGGTGACACCGACCCGTGTTGTTAGTTACACGGTTGAGCCCCCAGGTCACACTACATTGCTTGTACATAATTGACACGATGTGTATGTCTTATGGTCTACTCTATCTGTGTTGTTAGTTACACAGGTGGACTCTGGGTCAACACTACACGGTGTGTTTTACCTAAGCCTTACCTACCCCGTGTCACCTCCCACACGGTTTGTGAAATGGGAAGAGACTACACGGCGTGTACTCTGGGTACACAGCGTGTACTTCGAGAGTTTATTTTTCTTCCCGAACAGAAGAAACTACACGGTGTGTTTAAGGTACTAAACAACGTGTATAATACGTTTCCGGACATTATGCCTCAGAAAATCCCCTGGAAACTAGGAAATACCGAAAAAAAACACCTAATTGTCAAATTCTGATCCGTGAGGGCCCATACTCCCCAAGAATCAAAATTTGACATCTTATCAATGTTATAACAAATAAAAAACCAATGATCCACCAAATTCCGGTCAATTGGGGCCCATACTACCCAAAAACCAAAGTTTGGTGTCCATTCTATAAATAGGCTAACATAAAATTTCCCTATCAAATAGAAGGTATTTTATCAGAGCAACTATCACAACAGCATGCTTTTCTAGCACAACAACTATAACAACAACATGCAATTTCTAATGCACCTACATGGCATGGAACTGTGCATGGCATGTGATTTCTAGCGTGTTCCTATATGATGCATGAGATGGAATACCCTCATCTCATCAGGTGGAAACTAAATAGAACCCATAGATAAAATATAAAAATAGAAAACAACTGCGTCACCCAACGGTGAAAACAAATAAACTATAAATTGCAAAATCAGTAATATTGAAACACAAGGTAAATTGGATTTTCCCTGTACGTGGGTTAGCTATGCCCAGGCACAGCTTATTACCAACTACCGGTCTGCCTTATCTCTGACTAAGGCTCCAAATAGCATGTCAAAGAAAAGAACCCCTATGATACCACTTTGTAGCATCCTGGTTTAGGGTGCCACTCAACGGGTGCCCCAAACCCGGTTCGCCACGTGACCTCAAGTGCATTTCCCCATACGCCAGAGGCTGCCGACTAACAGTGATGGCCTAGGACTGATAGTGGGGAAACTATTCCCTCATTTGACAAAGTGTAGCGCAACGGAATTTAAATAAAACATACATCAAATAGATGAAGCAGTAAACCATGCACAACTGAAATAAACAACTGCAGTGGATATAACCAACAGTATGCCAATAATGATGCTACATGTCCCATGTTCTAAGAAAATAGCCAGAACATGTTATACATCAATACATTACAACAAAATACAGAGTATAGAAAAATAGAGCAAAAGAGCTGGCATCGGCATCGCAAGCCTAGGCTCAGTCCCATGCCCTCCTACTCCACAGCAACAATCATGTACTTATTTAGGGACTCTTACCCCTATCCACACCTGCAGAAACGTAATCTGTTTGGACTGAAAAACATGACCCAAAAAGGGTGTGAGAAACAAATCACAGTAGGCTCACACCAAAGGCACGTGCCCAACTGTGTGTAAGCATGCAACAAATGTGTGCAATAATAAAATGCAATAATGTATGAAGTACTCATAAGTAACTAACTACCAGGTATATTGCCATTTTATTATTCATTTAATCATTTAAGAAAAACACCATAGTTTATTTCTAAGTAAACAGACAACGTCCTCAGAAAAACAAAATCTCACCCTCAGGTAATCAGAATCCAACCTGCAGGAATTTCCCTCAGGCAAAACTGAAATTACCATCAGGCATAGGAAGTGTCGCCCTAAGGCACATAAGTCATGCCCTCAGGCACGAAAGGTTGCCTCAGGTGAAATAGGACGTCGCCCTCAGGCTAATACAGTCACGCCCTCAAGATATAGTAAACACCGCCCTTAAGCATATGTAACAGGTTCATTCCCAACATATAAACATTCAATTTACATACAATTCATCTCAAGGAAAAATTAATTCATAATTTAAACATGGCATACCCTTGGGTATCCTAGCCAAACGGCTAAATAGAAGAACTCACCCATCGGGATGGTGCTGGATCCAAGAAATGAACCCAAACATCATTTTTACAAATTTATTTAATTACCTATACAGTTCTAGGTATTTAAATTAGCCACATCCTCAGCCTCAAGACACCCCAATACGGGTTCGTAGCTCAAAAACACACAAAAACGCACAACAGTTGGAAAAATAACACCAACCCACCTACCTTATACACCAAAGAGCTCTATACATGATCGTCGATCCTAGAAAAACCCAAATATGACGTAGATATGAGGTAAAAGATAAATATTTCAAACCCAAATAACTCCCGTTAGGGAAATAATTGGTAAGAAACATGCTAGGAGAAGGAATCTCTTACCCGTGTAGTTCCAATGAGATCGTCCGAGGCGGAAACAAATTCCCGACGTGGGCCCGACGAATCTTTGAAGCTCTGGCATCTTCCTTTGGCTCAAAAACGGCTCAAATGCCTCCTCTGCCAAATGGGGAGGCTAGTGCCTGTTTTATGCCGAAAAAACAAAGTACACGGCGTGTACTTCCCATTTTTAAACTGTTCCTCTGGTAGCTTCCTGCTAGCGCGACACTGTTCACCTACTGACAAGACTACACGATGTGTCTTCATGAGTACATGTCGTGTACTGCCGCATAGCTGGCCACCGCCTTACTATTCACCTGCCAACTGACTACACGGCGTGTAATGGACCACTACACGGTGTGTAGTCGGTTCCTACACCCTTCATCGCCGACATGGCCACACACCCTGTGTACACATTCCACATGGCCAAAAGCACATGACGTGTGGAAAAGTACACGACGTGTACATCCAAAAATTTGGATTTTCCCCATTTTCCTTTATTCTCAAAAACATATAAGGAAAAGAGAAAATAAGAAACCCATACCTAAAAAATTTGAACGGGGTTCTTACATAATCAATCATATGATCAAGATAAGTGTGCTCATTAGTTAGAGATATCCACTCTTGAGATGATAGTGCTAAAGAAGATTCGTCCTCCTCCTTGAACTTGTACTAAATCAGGGATCAGTTCTCCATAGAGAGAGTGATTTCCCTCTCACGTAAATTTATGTTGACTCTATATAAGGAAAGCTAATCCATGAAATGAATTACGTAAAATTCCCCCTGAGGGATTATGAAAAGGTTCACCGAGAAGTTCAATCCAAAAATTATGACAGGGGAGGAGTTATATTCATGGGATTCAATGGTTTCCCCATTTTCCATTCTCACTGACATATTTACTTCCATGATATGTGGTGATGTTGGGATTTTTCTACTAAACATTAGTGTAAAGACCCGGAAATTTCAAGGAAATTTTTTTCTTAATTTTCTTTGTAATTTTACAAGAACGCAGTTTCTGACGGCGCCTGATTCTGAGGCCCGGTGTTCCCGGAATTAATTTCCAAAGTTTGGCTCGGGTACGTTCAGTGAACGAGCGAGCGTGAATTTCTATCTTTTGAACCGTTGCCCGGAATCGAATTCCGAAGGCACCGATGAACTCGCAGCGCTGATATTCGCTTAAGGAGACCTTTTTCGAGGTTGCGTTTATTGCGGATTGAGAGTTAGTTTTTGGGTTTTTAAAATAAAGTTAAATAAAATGTGGACACACATTTTATTTTTAACTTGTTGGTTAACTCCTCCCAAAGGGAGTTAGGGGTGGGACCCACATACACTTAACCTCCCTTGAGAGGATTAAGTGTGGTGGGGCCCACACGAACCCTAACTCTTCACCTCCTCTTTTTAAAACTCCCCTTTAACTCACTTTAATTAATGTTGACACTTGGAATAATTAATTGAGGTGAGATGCTTTAAATTTCAAACCTTTGAAATTCTAAGAGGGAGGTTGTGTAATAAAATAAGCTTAAGCTTATTTTATCATTTTGGGGTTGGTTTCTTTTTCCACTTGAGAGGATTTGAGAAGCTCTCTCTACCATCCTCAACTTTGACGAAGAACACGAAGAACACTCAAGAACGCCACTTCTCTCTTATTCCTAGCCGGATTGTTTCCGAAGATCGACGACGCCTTCCGTGTCAACGAAAGGGAACGCCGCTTCCTCCTAGGACTTTCTTCGTCGGCTTACGAAGATTCACCAATGACGTACCTCTTCGGACGTACCTCTACGTCAACGGAATCGACGAACGATTACCGCAATGCCCGACCTCCGCGACGCTCGTCTTCCGCGGTTTGTTGACGTGCTCCGCACTTGAACAGAGGTAGGGGTTTGTTTCAATTGTTTATATTTGTTTGAGAATTTCGACTTGAAAATTCTTCGTGGTAAATTTTTTTTAATGTTATGTGGAACTTTCTTCGAACTTGATTGTTTATATTTGTCGGGCCTTGATTTGCAAATCTTTTTATTTAATCTAAAAAGATTGTGGGAGATTATTCTTCGTTAAAGGCCAATTGCTATCCTTATAACGTGAGGAGTTCGGACCATACAAACCCGGCCGATCCTCATCTTTTACTTCGTGTTGATTTTTTGTGGAATGGTTCGGAAGGGCGTGGTGCCGTCGCACCACGCGGGGTCATGCGGTTTAATGCGGAAGATACGCGCGGCGCCGTCGCGCCGCGCCGTGGAATGATTTCAAGAACGCGACGCCGTCGCGTCGCGTCAAAGGTAGTCGAAGAGACCGCGGCCGGAGACGGGCCACGGCGGAGGGGCGCGGCGCCGTCGCGCTGTGCCAATCGAACAAGGGCCGAAGCTTGAGCCGCGACAGAGCGGGAAGGGGCGGCCGGAAAACCGGCTGCCGGCGGTTAATGAAGAGCCGCGGCCAGCTCGGCCGTGGCGGAGCAGCCAGAGGCGGCCGGCCTCGCCGGCCGCCGGAGATCAGAAGAGCCGCGGCCAATGGGCTGCGGCGGAAGAGTGGAAGGCGGCCGGTCGTGCCGGCCGGCCGCCGGTTTGCTAAAGAGGTGGGACCCTGCGGGTCCCGCGTGTGAAAGGAAAACGGCCGGCCTAAGGCCGGCCGAGATCCACAAAACCCGGGGGGAGTTAACCCCCCCCCCCCCCCCCGCGTGCGGCGCCCAGGCCGTGCCCCCGCGCCAGGCCGCGCTGGCCGCACCGCCGGCCGGGTCGCGCCGCCGGCCGTGTCGTGCCGCCGGACCGGACCGGGTCGGCCCGGTTCGGGCCCAGACCCCCCGGTTTCGGACGAGTTTCGGTTTTTCGCCCATATCTTGGGCTACGGGCCTCCAAACGACTCGCCGTCTGCGACAACGTGATCCTTGGATCGAGACGGTCGTTTCGGTATACTATACTCAAGTTACATCTTCCTTTTCGGGAGGCTACGTGGTTAAAACTCCATAGTTAAGCGTGCTTGGCCTAGAGTAGTGATCAGGATGGGTGACCTCCTAGGAAGTTTCTCAGGGTGGGTGTGAGATGGAAAAGCCAATAACATCCAGACCAAGCGTCCGATTGACGCGCCGTCTGTTGCGTTGCGTTCCTATTGACGATACGGAACTTTTGGCATCCTCCGCCCGAGTTTTGGATTCATATGGATAGTGGCCGTGTTGGATCGCACCGAAATCCAACCGGGCCCCTAGAACGGAAAAGCTGATATCTTTCTGACAGAACGTCCGTTTGACGAACCATCAGCGGCGTTGGTGATCGCGTTGAGAAACGGTCCCTATGAGTTTACCCTATGAGAGTTCGGGGTACAGTTGAGATACGGCCGGGTTTGGTTCGCTCACGAAACCAACAAGGCCCTTGGGACGAAAAGGCTAATAACTCATAGACCGGGCATCCGATTGACGCGCCGTCTGTTGCGTTGAGACCCCTATGACGTGGCGGTCCTTTGAGATACTTCTTCGCGGGACTTTGAGAAACTTGGAGTATCGACCTGTAGCTCGTGGAGCGGACCTTTCCAATGACGAGCGTGCGGAGTACGGAGACCATGTAGCTGGCTGAGACCCAACGACTGCTGATCGAACGACTCGGTGTGTTACAGAGGTGCGTTTGGTTGTAGAGGCACATGAGAGGGCTTGGTTGTAGCGGCAGACCCACGACAGAGGTGTGCTTGGTTTTAGCGGCACATGGGAGCGCTTGGTTGTAGCGGCAGACCCACGACAGAGGTGCGCTTGGTTGTAGCGGCACATGGGAGTGCTTGGTTGTAGCGGCAGACCCACGACAGAGGTGCGCTTGGTTGTAGCGGCACATGAGAGTGCTTGGTTGTAGCGGCAGACCCACGACAGAGTTGCGCTTTGTTGTAGCGGCACATGGGAGCACTTGGTTGTAGCCGCAGACCCACGATAGAGGTGCACTTGGTTGTAGTGGCACATGGGAGCGCTTGGTTGTAGCAGCTGGCCCGAAGTACTCGATGGGTGGTGTTCTTCAGCAGTCTTAGGTTAGTGAGCAGTACCTCGGAGTCGTGACAAGACCACTGTACACTCCAGAGACGGAGCTCTTCAGCAGTTACGGTTTCGATAATGAAAATCCTGGTTGAGCTGAGACTTTTGACCTTGTGTTTACCTCATGATTGAGATGGGTCACTTGCTAACTTAGGTATATGTATGGGCATATACCCGGGTAGTGGTTATCCATTGATTTCACAATCCTTGTGTTTCCTCATGATTGAGATGGGTTACTTGATAACTTAGGTATATGTATGGGCATATACCTAAGTACAGGTTATCTGTTGAGATCTTCTTTATTGTTATCCTTGTTGGTTTAGTGAGACCTTGAAGGTCTCGGGATCCCTACTGAGTATCGTTATACTCACCCCTGCACGGGCTATGCCCGCACCTCGTTGTGTTGGTTGCAGACGACGGGCAATGCTGACAGAGGCCGAATGTTCGAGGACTGGACGGTACATGGAGGTGGACTATACGACGAGATGGTACCTGGAGGAGGACCTCACGACGAGACGGTACCGAGAGGTGGACATGACGACGAGGCGGTACCTGAAGGTGGACCACTGGGTGGACATACTCGGAGCGGATGGCGAGACCCGAGGAGCAGAGGATCTATCTGCACCCACCCTTCAGGTGGGATTTCCAGTGGACAGCTCGGCGTAGCAGCTTTACTTTTCAGTTGTTGTTTTCCCTTCGAGTTTTACTTTACAGTTGGGCTTGTATTTCCGGCCCCTTTTTACTTTCCACACTTACTGTTGTACTCAGTTTTGACTTAGTGTTTACTTCATCCGCTTGTACTATGTGTGATTGTTTACTTTTCAAAGGCAATGCCTTCCCTTTTTACCGGGATTTATGCCATGGTGCTAGTCGCCAGCCCCTGGCCTATGGAAGGCGGGCGTGGGGTAGTCACGGCACGGTCCCCGAGGACGGGTCGTGACAAATTGGTATCAGAGGAGTTCGGTTCTACCGCAGAACTTATAACTCTGATATTTCTTTCTGTGAAGCAATAGTGTTGAGAGTACCGAGTGTGGTTTTCAGTTCAGGGAGTCCAGTATTGGTGCGGGTGGCCGACGTATCCATACACCAGGACCCTGACAACTGATTTCTGACTTTGTGCACGAAAACACTAATTGCGTGTGTGTTTTCAAAGGTTTTCCCTTAAAACAGCTCAAACCAGGTCAGCTCACCAGGTATAAACGTTTGACTGTGTCACGATGTTTCTTTCAGAATGCCTTTTCACGGACGACCAGCTAGAGCCCCGAGAGTGGTACGTACTGACAGCCCGCCGAGCGACGAGGCCTCAGTACAGGGCCCTATCCCAGTTGAGGCACCAGCGGAGGCACCAGCGGTAATACTACCCGTTGGGCCACCGATGCCACCAGCCCCAGCAGTAGGCGATGCACGACGCTTGAGCGCGCTGCACGAGTTCCAGCGCCAGAGGCCACCCAGGTTCCGGGGAGAGACGGACCCGTAGGCAAATGAGGTTTGGCTGGAGGTTGTGGTGAGAGTCTTCTGGCTAGTGGGGACGCTGGCAGACTAATGGTGACCTTTCCTACCAGCCTCCTTCAGGCAGCAGCAGGCAGGTGGTGGAGCCAATTGTTCCAGTTTTGCGATGAGATGAACTTCGCATAGGAAGACTTCGAGACCTTCTTCAGGGTGGATTTTGTGCCAGTATCTCTACACCCCGAGAGTGTATATGAGATTCTACCTTTTCCACGTTCTTTTCGATCAGTATCCGAGTCATCTGTGGGTAGTAGACAGATGATGCAGAGGTCCAGGAGGACCAGACTAGCAGTTGGACGATCTCGGGTTTTAGGACCGGTGGTGCGGGGCACCCGAGGTGGGGTCAGATCCAGGCATGCCAGAAACGGACAATGTAACTCCTGCAGCGGAAAGTGTCACCTAGCACGTGACTGTCCGACTCCTCGTACAATTGATCAGCGTGTGTTGGAGGAGCCACCGAGACAGAAGCAGCGGCGAGTGCTTGAGTAACATCCGAGCAGTGGACAAGGCAGTAGAGCTCTGAGAGAAGGTGGGCAGGAGAGGAAATAGTGGATACGTTCTTTGTACTTCTAGTTCCATGTTTCTTTGTATTCGTGTCTTTGTACTATGAGATGCAATAATAAAAAGACACTTATCTATGTTTGCTTTCCTGTCCTTTTTGTTTGGTTGATACTGAGTGGTCCCGGTAAAACTGTTGACTTGACCCTCACTTTCGAGATTTCTACTGGAGGGGACCCAGTGACCTCACACTGATGCCGAAAGTGTGACTCGACCCTTGGAGGCGAGAGTGACAGTTGGATCTCTTAGTAGATACGTCGAGGCCTTAAGACGTCATCCATGACATGAATGCATCATTCATGTCAGGATTGACTGTATTAGGCAACGAATGTGGTTCATCCAGGGGATGAGACCGGGTTTCTCTTATCGGCAAAGAAGAAATCATAGCATCTCTTGTGAGACTAATGGAGGTCCAGGACATCCAAGAGAGGATAAAGACTGCACAGTGCAGTAAGAAATAGGAAACCGGTGCCAGTCATAGAGACTCGGGTGTGTTACGAAGAGGAAGCTTAAAGGAGAGATGAGTCTACTAAGCAGTAGACGTGGAGGCATAGCTAGGAGAGCAGCATGAGGTGGTGTACATCCTAACATGGTACAACCACCCGCCTTAGTTATCCCTGCCAAGCTCAGGGAGCTGGAGGGTGGTGGAAGAATGCGGCTGCATGCGGTCAAGGAGTGTGACCCAATGGCTCTAAAAATGATTCAAGGGACAGTCTATGTCATCTACTATCTGCTGAAGTAACAGACGTCGATATGAATCATTCCTCGCTTTCACAAATCTTGTTCCAGACCTAGAGTTTCCGGTAAGCTGTGGACTTGACCCTCACGTCTGGAGATACCTTGGGAGGATACTCGATAATCACACTTACGTCGATGGTGTGGTCAGACCCTCGAGGCGAGAGTTTTGGTTGGAATCTCTTGGTGGCAGCGTCGAGGCCTTACGACGTTAGTTTGAGTATGGAATGGGCAATAACTGTTTATACTCAAATTGACGGTTTTAGGCAAACGTCGGGATGAGTTTTTCATGGTCGGTGGAAAAGGAATCCCCAGGCAGCGCAGGGTAACTCTTTCACAGGAGAGTGTGACCGATCACTCTTGAGTCGGTCATCCTTACCCTCGTGGCAACAGCCTTTCGAGTTCCAGTTCTAACAGAAAATGGAGACCTCTGGAGTTCGAGGATGACGATCACGTCTTTATACGGGTCTCACCTCGACTAGGTTTATGGAGATGTGGCCAAGGCAACAAGTTATCTCTGGGGTTCAGCGGACCTTCTTAGGTCCCTAGCTAGGTAGGCGGGATGGTTTACTACTTGACCAATTCACCACAGTTGCACCAGGTGCACGACGACTTCCACGTATCTCAACTGAGGAGATACGTGCTCGACCCTTTTCATACCATCGACCATGAGGAGCTGGACGATGGTGATGGGGTGTCTTTCACGGAGATTCCAGTGGGGATCGAGGATCGACAGGAGAATATCCTAGGAGGACGATCGATTCCTCGGGTGCACTTTCCTTGGCAGTACGAAACCACCAGGTGAGCACATAGGAGCGGAAGGCTCAGATGCGTGCTCTGTACCGCTTTTGTGACACTAGTTTGTGTTGATGCATTACGGGGACGTAAAGCCCTGAGGTGGGAATAATGTAAAGACCCGGAAATTTCAAGGAAATTTTTTTCTTAATTTTATTTGTAATTTTACAAGAACACGGTTTCTAACGGCGCCTGATTCCGAGGCCCGGTGTGCCCAGAATTAATTTCCAAAGTTTGGATCGGGTACGTTCAGCGAACGAGCGAGCGGGAATTTCTATCTTTTGAACCGTTGCCCGGAATCGAATTCTGAAGGCACCGATGAACTCGCAGCGCCGATATTCGCTTAAGGAGACCTTTTCCGAGGTTGCGTTTATTGCGGGTTGAGAGTTAGTTTTTGGGTTTTTAAAATAAAGTTAAATAAAATGTGGAAACACATTTTATTTTTAACTTGTTGGTTAACTCCTCCCAAAGGGAGTTAGGGGTGGGACCCACATACACTTAACCTCCCTGGAGAGGATTAAGTGTGGTGGGGCCCACAGGAACCCTAACTCTTCACCTCCTCTTTTTAAAACTCCCCTTTAACTCACTTTAATTAATGTTGACACTTGGAATAATTAATTGAGGTGAGATGTTTTAAATTTCAAACCATTGAAATTCTAAGAGGGAGGTTGTGTAATAAAATAAGCTTAAGCTTATTTTATCATTTTGGGGTTGGTTTCTTTTTCCACTTGAGAGGATTTGAGAAGCTCTCTCTACCATCCTCAACTTTGACGAAGAACACGAAGAACACTCAAGAACGCCACTTCTCTCTTCTTCCTAGCCGGATTGTTTCCAAAGATCGACGACGCCTTCCGTGTCAACGAAAGGGAACGCCGCTTCCTCCTAGGACTTTCTTCGTCGGCTTACGAAGATTCACCAACGACGTACCTCTTCGGACGTACCTCTACGTCAACGGAATCAACAAACGATTACCACAATGCCTGACCTCCGCGGCGCTCGTCTTCCACGGTTTGTTGACGTGCTCCGCACTTGAACCGAGGTAGGGGTTTGTTTCAATTGTTTATATTTGTTCGAGAATTTCGACTTGAAAATTCTTCGTGGTAAATTTTTTTTTAAAGTTATGTGGAACTTTCTTCGAACTTGATTGTTTATATTTGTCGGGCCTTGATTTTCAAATATTTTTATTTAATCTAAAAAGATTGTGAAAGATTATTATTCGTTAAAGGCCAATTGCTATCCTTATAACGTGAGGAGTTCGGACCATACAAACCCGGCCGATCCTCCTCTTTTACTTCGTGTTGATTTTTTGTGGAATGGTTCGGAAGGGTGTGGTGCCGTCGCACCACGCGGGTTCATGCGGTTTAATGCAGAAGATACGCGCGGCGCCGTCGCGCCGCGCCGTGGAACGATTTCAAGAACGCGACGCCGTCGCGTCGCGTCAAAGGTAGTCGAAGAGACCGCGGCCAGATTCGGGCCACGACGGAGGGGCGCGGCGCCGTCGCGCCGTGCCAATCGAACAAGGGTCGCGGCTTGAGCCGCGACAGAGCTGGAAGGGGCGGCCGGAAAACCGGCTGCCGGCGGTTAATGAAGAGCCGCGGCCAGCTCGGCCGTGGCGGAGCAGCCAGAGGCGGCCGGCCTCGCCGGCCGCCGGAGATCAGAAGAGCCGCGTCCATTGGGCTGCGGCGGAAGAGTGGAAGGCGGTCGGCCGTGCCGGCCGGCCGCCGGTTTGCTTAGGAGGTGGGACCCTGCGGGTCCCGCGTGTGAAAGGAAAACGGACGGCCTAAGGCCGGCCAAGATCCACAAAACCCGGGGGGAGTTTACCCCCCCGTGTGCGGCGCACGTGCGGCACCCAGGCCGCGCCCCCCCGCCGGGCCGCGCCGGGCCGCGCCGCCGCGCTGGCCGCACCGCTGGCCGGGTCGCGCCGCCGGACCGGGTCAAGTCGGCCCGGTTCGGTCCGATCCGGTTCGGGTCGGACCAGGGGGGTCGGGCCGGGTCGGTTCGGGCCCAGACCCCCCGGTTTCGGACGGGTTTTGGTTTTTCGCCCATATCTTGGGCTACGGGCCTCCAAACGACTCGCCGTCTGCGGCAACGCGATCCTTGGATCGAGACGGTCGTTTCGGTATACTATACTCAAAGTACATCTTCCTTTTCGGGAGGCTACGTGGTTAAAACTCCATAGTTAAGCGTGCTTGGCCTAGAGTAGTGATCAGGATGGGTGACCTCCTGGGAAGTTTCCCAGGGTGGGTGTGAGACGGAAAAGCCAATAACTTCCAGACCAAGCGTCTGATTGACGCGCCGTCTGTTGCGTTGCGTTCCTATTGAAGATACGGAACTTTTGGCATCCTCCGACCGAGTTTTGGATGCAGATGGATAGCGGCCGGGTTGGATCACACCGAAATCCAACCGGGCCCCTTGAACGGAAAAGCTGATATCTTTCTGACAGAACGTCCGTTTGAAGAACCGTCAGCGGCGTTGGTTATCTCGTTGAGAAACGGTCCCTATGAGTTTACCCAATGAGTTTTCGGGGTACAGTTGAGAGTCGGCCGGGTTTGGTTCGCTCACGAAACCAACAAGGCCCCTGGGACAAAAAGGCTAATAACTCACAGACCGGGCGTCCGATTGACGCGCCATCTATTTCATTGAGACCCCTATGACGTGGCGGTCCTTTGAGATACTTCTTAGTGGGACTTTGAGATACTTGGAGTCTCGACCTGTAGCTCGTGGAGCGGACCCTCCCAATGACGAGCGTGCGGTGTACAGAGACCGTGTAGCTGGCTGAGACCCGACGACTGCTGATCGAATGACTCGGTGTGTTACAGAGGTGCGCTTGGTTGTAGCGGCACATGGGAGTGCTTGGTTGTAGCGGAAGACCCACGACAGAGGTGCGCTTGGTTGTAGCAGCACATGGGAGCGCTTGGTTGTAGCGGCAGACCCACGACAGAGGTGCGCTTGGTTGTAGCGGCACATGGGAGCGCTTGGTGGTAGCGGAAGACCCACGACAGAGGTGCGCTTGGTTGTAGCGGCACATGAGAGTGCTTGGTTGTAGCGGCAGACCCACGACAGAGGTGCGCTTGGTTGTAGCGGCACATGGGAGCGCTTGGTTGTAGCGGCAGACCCACGACAGAGGTGCGCTTGGTTGTAGTGGCACATGGGAGCGCTTGGTTGTAGCAGCTGGCCCGCAGTACTCGATGGGTGGAGTTCTTCAGCAGTCTTAGGTTAGTGAGCAGTACCTCGGAGTCGTGACAGGACCAATGTACACTCCAGAGACGGAGCTCTTCAGCAGTTACGGTTTCGATAATGAAAATCCTGGTTGAGCTGAGACTTTTGACCTTGTGTTTACCTAATGATTGAGATGGGTCACTTGCTAACTTAGGTATATGTATGGGCATATACCCGGGTAGTGGTTATCTATTGATTTTACAATCCTTGTGTTTCCTCATGATTGAGATGGGTTACTTGATAACTTAGGTATATGTATGGGCACATACCTAAGTAGAGGTTATCTGTTGAGATCTTATTTATGGTTATCCTTGTTGGTTTAGTGAGACCTTGAAGGTCTCGGGGTCCCTACTGAGTATCATTATACTCACCCCTACACGGTCTATGCCCGCACCTCGTTGTGTTGGTTGCAGACGACGGGCAGTGCTGACAGAGGCCGAATGTTCGAGGACTGGACGGTACCTGGAGGTGGACTATACGACGAGATGGTACCTGGAGGAGGACCTCACGACGAGACGGTACCCAGAAGTGGACGTGACGACGAGGCGGTACCCGAAGGTGGACCACTGGGCGGACATACTCGGAGCGGACGGCAGGACCCGAGGAGCAGAGGAGCTATCTGTACCCACCCTTCAGGTGGGATTTCCAATGGACAGCTCGGCGTAGCAGCTTTACTTTTCAGTTGTTGTTTTCCCTTCGAGTTTTACTTTACATTTGGGCTTGTATTTCCGGCCCCTTTTTACTTTCCACACTTACTGTTGTACTCAGTTTTTACTTAGTGTTTACTTCATCCGCTTGTACTCTATGTGATTGTTTACTTTACAAAGGCAATGCCTTCCCTTTTTACCGGGATTTACGCCATGGTGCTAGTCGCCAGCCCCTGGCCTATGGAAGGCGGGCTTGGGGTAGTCACGACACGGGCCCCGAGGACGGGTCGTGACAATTAGGGTTATAAAAGAATGTGTATGACTAAATCAAAAAGTACTTTCACTATTAATGAATGAATAACTATTGTACCTATAAAAACATTGTTTTCAGGGATCTCTTCGATGGTAGTGATGGAAAAAGATCACCCTTTTGGCCTTGGAGGTGGTTGGTTGCCTCCTAAAACCCTTGGAATAGGGAATGGGTTTGAAAAGTGACATAATTCTTTGTAGTTGACTTAATGAAAAGTGTGTTGAGGGTTGAATGGAGCATTCCTCTCTTCTGTCGTAGAAGTGGGTTTTTCTTACTGATAGTTAATGTCCAGGTGCCCTTCTATTCCACACCTAAAGCATTCGCTCATCCCCTTCACGATATTTCTGGGGTGCTTCTTTTTGAACATTTGGCAAGCATAGTGATTTATTTTTTAACACCATTGGATTTATCCATTGGACAACCAAAATTAAATTCCACCGTACGCTTATTATCCCCATTATACCCCTGAGATTAATTGATCTCTATTTCAAACATTATGGTACATCAGACAATTTCTTCATTGCTATCAAAGTCACAGATTACCAGGGATTTCTGTAGGATAGGTTTTATCCCATGAAAGATGTAGATGAACTTGCATTCAGGGGTAACGACAATGCCGAAGTCATATCATGCAAGACTTGTGGCATTTTACTTGAACACTCTGATGGATTCGTCATCTTTTTTCTTGAGGGAAAGGAAGTCTATTTCTCACTTATGTCGGTGGGTGCGAGGAAAATAATTATCAAAAACATTTTCGGGAAATCCTTCCATTACAACACCTCGATCACCTCCTCAGGATTCATATTTATTTTATCAATGTCCACCATTTATTAGTTTTACCCTCCATACATTAAGAATCATGAATAACCTTCTCTTGTTTAGAACAATGGAGGATGGAGAAGATCTTCTTAATGGAGTTGATCCATTGTTCAAGTATTGAATTTTCAGATAATATATTAAAATCATGAGATCTCATGAAGATCTCGATTTCGTATTGTTATTTTTTAGGGGGGTTGAACATTCCTCTTCACCCAAGTTTATATTAAAAACTTCAGTTAACTGAGAGAGTATCATGACAATGTTTTTGATTCTTGCTCCCATCAAATTGGGTATCTCATTAGAACAATCATCACATTGATCATCACATCGGTTGTTAGCTTGAGTCCTACTATTAACAGCCATTGGTTAGAATGAAAGGAAACTTAGGGGTAACACCTAAAGGGTAAACCGATGGAAAAATGGTAAACTTATAAATTGCATTTATTTCCTATATTTATATATGTTATCAATGATCTAAATCCCAACATATATTCTTAGGGGCATATTTTAAATTCCCTTAATAATAATTCATACTACGATTGTGAATTTACTAAGGAATATCTCCTAGGAGTGTCATAACCAAGAGAATTGCAAGGCTCATTATAATGAACTGGTTCCCATTTGAGTATATCTCAATGTGGTGTTCTCATATTTTACCCCTAGATACATCTGTTCTAGAGTCGTATCTACCTGCTCATATCTATACATGGATGTATTTTCATGATAAACCACTTAATAATTACTCACCAAAATTTAGGTATGTTCTTATTATACTTATCATTATCCCTAAAGCTTTCACTAGGGTTTTTAAATCCAAATCCCAAATACAACTAAACATATCCTATGATACCAACTATAACAACCCTACTCTTTATTTCACACTTAAACATAATTTATTTCAAAAAAATATTCACATAAGACAACATAAAAGATAGATAAGTCTAATTTATTTGGTTCCTAGGAACATTAAATAACAACGTAAAACATGAAATAGTCATATTTATTGAAAACAACTTTTACATGACCATACACATTCCTTCATACATAGCATTTCTTGGGATAACCTGAGGCCATTCATAAAAAAAGGTGAGGTACAAAGTACAATAAGGTATTAAACAAGTAATAAAAAGAATAATATATTACATTTTAGGAAATAATCACATCAATGGAGAATAAGAGAAACATGAACATAAATGCATGATATAACATGATTATCATGACATGGAAATGTTGATACAACATTTAACATGATATTTGCATAAGACAAGGCTCATTGCACATGGAGAATGATTAAACACTCATCGCACTTTAATTAGAATGAGTGAACCCTAATTGAACTTTATGTATCATGATACTAATCTTTACCCAATGCATTGGTGCACTGTCAGGGTGCACCATTTATAAACATTTCATTTCAATCATAATTGTGCCACATGGATCATAAAACTTGGATTCATTAAACATCATAATTTATTCCATGAATAAGAGATTTGAAATAAAAAAAATGTAATTACTCAATAAATAAGTACATGTTCATAATGGAAAATACTCTTTATATAGAAATGAGTATGGTATTCACTTACACGAAGATTTTTGCGAGGGAAATTTTGGTGTAACTTCAACAGTATAATGAGGTCAAGTAAAAATCATTAAATGGGTTGATGAGAGAGGAAGGGGTATCTCATAATTTTTACATGAAATGGACAGAAAGGGGGTCATGGAACATAATATCCCAACATATTTAAGGGAATTTAGATGCATAATAAACAATAATTTCTTGAATTTAAATGATAAGAAAGAAATTCCTTACAGAATTTTGGCATGGAAACAGGTGTATATGAGAGGCATTAGTGAGAGAGAAAGAAGACTATCATAATTAAAAATTAAGGAAGAAAGTATGGGTGAGTTTAAAAATCATACCCCAACATTTTTAATTGAAAATAAAAGGGTATAACAACATAAATTAGAAAAGACATAAATAAGAAAGGAAGGAAAGTGAGGATCCCTTTCAGAATTTTGGTATGGTAACGAGTGTACATGGAAGGCATTAATGAGGGAGAAAGAGGTCGATCATCATTAAAACATAAAAATGGAAGTATGGGGTCGTTTTGAAATCATACCCTAGAATTTTTAATTGAAAACAAAATGGTATAACAACATAATGAAACATGGACAAAAATGAGAAAACATAAAATCCCTTACTTGGAAGTGTGATCCCAAAGGATTGGGAGGGGCTTGGGAGAGGATTCTTGGGAGATTATTGATCATTGGGAGGGTTTTAGTGAGATGAGGGAGAATTAGGGAAGTTCCCCATGGGTTTTGAGTGAATTCAAGTGGGATCTTGGGTGGGTTTATATAAGAAAATAAAGAGAATTATTTATTATTTGTGTTTTGGACACTACACATTAAACTAATCTAAACCACAAACCAACCAATGATTTTTTGCCTTTTTTTTCCCAAAAGGATGTGAAAAAAATTACTTTATAAGTAAAATTTATGAACGTATATAAATATTAGGATTTCTTATGTGGAGGTGAGTCACACTCTCAAGGAAATCATTTTAAAAAGTTAGAATGTTTTATAAGTCCTCGAAAGCCCACTAAGGCACCATAAAATTAATAAAACAAATCTAAAATAACATTTTTTTAAATTTAAAGCATAAATTGGACTAAAATTCCTTTTATATTATTTTATTATATCACTATTGCGTCCTTATGATGTCATAAAACATGTTATATATTTAAAAGATAATTTAATTTTTATCCCGAAAATTCAAATGTCTCAGAAAATTATGTAAATTTTACCATTGGATAATTTAGACGTCCTTATTCCAAAAATAATATTCATTTTATCTAAATAATTTTCTAAATGTTTAAATTTATACTTTTTAAAATAAAAACCAAATTTATCAAAAATTCATGGGATTTGACAAAAACAACTTTATAACATTAATACAAATAACAATTTTATACATAAAAATTATAAGATAATTTATATGTAATAAAAGGTAATTTAGTCATAATATTTTATTAAAATATTATTTAAATAAAAAATCCATTAATTCCTCAAAATATATTTTTTAGTTGATTATTAACTAAAAATACTATTTGTTCATTATAAAATATTTACAATGTAACAATTATAAAATGAATTTATATTCGTTATAAAAAAATAATTATCAAAATAAAATTGTTAGGGTCCAGTTACATAACCCCTTATAACACCCTCATTTGACCTAATGGTAAGGTTTGTGATGGTGACAGACTCTTGGGGTGGCACAAATAACATCGCTCAGGTTGTAATCTCTATCAACATCCACTCCTCCCATAGGCAGTTCTGTTCAAGCTTCTCATATTGAATCTTGACATGGGCTTGGTCAAGAGAAAAGCCTAGTGATGCCACCTCATTTCTAAGCTCTGAAAAAGGGGGTTCGTACAGAGCAATTATACTGGATGAGGCAATCACTTCCTTTTTCTGAGTAAATTGGATTTGTTAAAGGCCTATATTTATATTAATCATGTGATCACTATTCAATGACTATATTAGAAAAAATAACAATTATAAATGGTATTTTTAAATTCAAAAAATATAAAACTAAGGAAGTGCATATTTCATATAACCATTTAACATATTAAGATATTTAATTAGATCAAGAGTAATTTTTATTAATAAATGTTTGGGTCATTACGTATCCCACTAAAAAGCATCAAAATCCCATATTGAAATAACAATATCATAATGTTATTTGATCTTGTTCCTTGAACATTAAATCTCTTTTTAAAGATTATCATTTTCTTTCTAAGATTTAAGTAACTTAATAATATTCTCATCTACATTATGAGATAAAGAATCTGATGCTCCTTCTTCTCAATTCGACAGTTGATCAACAAAAACAAGATGAAAATGATTTTCCAATGATATATCCATAGATTGTTCAAATGAATAAGATTTATTTTCAATAATATCAGTTTTTCCTCCTGAAACATACCGTGGACGTTCTATAGTTTTATTCACAACCACATTCATATCTCCAGTTACTGATTTCTGAACAATTTTTTCTTCTTGAAGATCTTCTTTTTGAAAAACTTCTTATTGAATATTCACCTATTCTTGAATATTCACTTTTACATGATCACTAATCATAGGTATGATAGAAATCTCTCTCTTTTGACGAACTGGCTGAGTTTACACCTCAAGAATTGATTCCTAAAGATGAACCAAACATGTTGCCTCTCTAGAACCCAAAACTGGTTCTTTAATTTATTGAATGGGCCTAGTCCTAGGTTTGTGTAAAAGTCCCTCATAACATTTTAAATCATCTATTTCTTCTTCTGTATCATACCGAAGACTACATTGAGTCAGTTGGGAAATTCTATTAGTTCTAGATTTTTCTACACCTTTCTTTCTTAAACCTATTTTCTCCCCTTGAGATAAATCACCTGATCTCTGTTCATCCTCAGCACCAAAAGGTAAAAATTTTCTTTTTAAAGTACCCCAAAAAAACCTTACTTCCTTATAGTTCTATCATTAAGAGCATTACTATGATGAAACTTAATTCTGGAATCAACTAACCAAATAATATATTTTTTAAAAAGGATTCGAGAAATTATACCTTCATAAGGGTAAAGATTCATCCTAGAATCTGGTTGATAGAAGCTCCAAATATATAGAAACAAATAACGAGGGAATCTCAGCTTGATATCACTCAAAAATAAAAACATGATTTCTATGTCTCAGTACAAAATCTTTTCTATCTCATCCATCATTGGAAAAATTCTGGTGTGAATAAACATAACCAAAATTTTATGATCTTCCTTGATATACCTAAAAAAATTTCATTATTTTAGTTATATTAAACTGAAAATACATAATATCATTTGAAGAATGATCCTTATCTCCAATAGATCTAAGATCAAAATGGATTACTCCTTCATATGATTAGTTAAAACTTTGTGATACTTTAGTGGAGTATATATAAAAGTCCTTATCATCTATACTCATGAAAATCATATCGACAGAATCACCAAAACTAAACTGTACACTTTTATAAAAAGATATCATCTCTACCTCATGAATAAATTTTTAATTTACTTCATTGAAATTAATCTCTAGTCCTTCAAATGATAATACCTATATTAGAAGAAAATCTGTCTGGTATAACTATTCTAAATCCACTAATTTTCCTTGAATAATATTTCGTCTTGAAACTCGTTGTCGCATTGGTTAACTAGATTCACCGTATTTTTCATGTTTTGTTCTTTCCATTTTTGGAAATCTTGATGTTTGAGGTTTTTTTTGTTTTAGGGTTTGGAAGGATTATGGAGGTTTCAGGAAAGATGAATTGATTTGGTAAATGAAGGGTTTGTTAGTGGAATGGTTTCTAACAGATTATATGTTTCCTTATTTTTCATGCCATAAAGTAATTATGAAAAAAATTAATAGTCACATGGAATAAATACCATTAATATAAATTAACTAAAATATATACGAAGATAAAAATAAATTATATTTACTATAAAAAATGAAAAATAAAATAAAATAAAATACCTAATTTAAAAATTAAATAAACCTAAATCCCCCTTAATAAAATCAAAACTTGTAGTGGGAAGGGGTTTAGTTAAAATATCAGATAATTAATATTTAGTGTTAAAAAATTCAAAAGATATATCCGTTTTAAGAACACGGTCTCTTAAAAATGATGTCTAATATTAATATGTTTTGTTCAAGAATTAATTATGGGATTTTTTTAAATATTTATAGAACTTTTATTATCACATAAATAGTTATATTATTAAAATTTAGTCCAAATTCCATCAGTGTGACATTCGTCCACAACACTTGTGCACATCAACTACCTACATAAACATATTTTGCTTCAGTTGTTGATAAGGAAACTGAGTGTTGCTTCTTAATCAACCAAGATAATTATTGTTTTCCAAAAAAGTTATAGGTTCCTAAGCTACTTTTTCTATCTAATCTAAAAACTCCCAAATCAACATCTAAATATGATAATATATTAAAATCCTATGTTTTTGTATAAAGAAGAGATTAAAAAATAGTTCATTTCAAATATCTAAGAATCCCTTTAACAGAAATAATATGTGAATCTTTTGGAGTGTTTTTTTGAAATCTATCAAATAGAAATACGTAAAACATAATATCAGTTTTTCTAGCATTAATATATAATAATCTACCAATCATACCTCTATAAAAATTATTGTCCACTATTTTTCCAGCTTTATCCAAATCAATAATTATATTAGTACACAGGGGATTTGTATATGTCTTGTTGTTTCAATACCAATTCTTTTCAATAAATCTATAATATATTTAATTCCGTTTAATAAATTTCCATAATCGTTTTGATAAATATGACGTCCTAAAAGAAATTTAGTTCTCACATCAGGCTCATTTAAAATTCATTTTTCATTAGTTTTGAAAAATCATTACAATATTTTTTATTTTTTGGTCCAAAAAAATAACATAATCAATATTGATTTGTACTAATAGATAATTAGAACAAAATTTTTTCTTAAAAAGGGTTGGATCTTCCAAACCAACTGTAAAAACATTTTTCAAAATCAAATAAATAAATCATTCATACCATGCTCTATGTGGATGCTTAAGACCATAGTGAGATTTGGAATGTTTGAAAAAAATTCGGGTTTTTGAGAATTTTCAAAACTACGATGTTTATAAACATAAACATCCTCCATGAAATAACCAATTAAAAAGAATGATTTTAATTCCATCTAATAAAATTTATTTTTCATATGAGTTGCATAGGCTAAAATAAATATAATTGCATCTTGTCTAGCTACGTGGAGGAAGCTTTGATCATAATATATACCTTCTTCTTGATTATATCTTTTGGCTACTAACGTAGATTTATTTCTAGTTAAAATACCTTGATCATCTTATTTAATTCTATATAACCATTTTGTTCCTATGACTGGATAATTTTCTGGTCTTTCAACTAATTCCCAAATTTTATTCCTTTTAAATTGGTTTAACTTGTCTTGCATTTCTAACATCCAACTCTAAACTTCTAAGGCTTATTTAAAATACTTAGGTTCTAATTGTGATAGAATGGTTGAAAATTCAACTACGTTTTCTACACTTCTTCCGGTTTTAATGATTGTATATCGGTTTCCAATAACAGTTTCTAAAGGATGATCCTTTAGGGTTCTAGACTATCTAGGTAAAACAATTTCATTATCATCAGTATCATGTTATTTTTAACTGGATTTAATTTTATTTTTATTTTCAAAACCATTTTTCAGGTTTTTATGTCTCATGTTATCAGAATAGTCAGCAATTTCATCATTATGATCTTTCTCTTTGTTAAAATGGAATGTTTCATCAATATTCACATGAACTGGTTATTAAAAAATCATTGAATTTTTATTAAATACTCTATAAGATTTAGAAGTTTCAGAATATCCGAAAAATATTCCTTCATCATCTTTTAGATCGAGCATACCATGATTATCCTTCGTTTTCAGGATACACACCCAACATCCAAAAACATTAAAGTACTTTACCGTATGATTTCAGTTATTCCAATATTCCTAAGGTGTATTTTTGAAAATCCGATGAATTAAAACTCTTTTTATAATATAATAGGCTGTACTTATTGCTTCTTCCGAAAATTAGGTTAGAAGGATATATTCACTCAACATAGTCCAAGCCATTTCTTGAATTGTTCAACTACTTCTTTCTATAATTCCATTTTGTTGAGATGTTCTTCATTCAAGGAAAGTGTGTTTAATACCCATATTTGATAAAAAAAATAATTAGATTCTTGAATATCAAATTCTCCAACATGGTCACTTATTAATGAAATTATATTAAAACCTTTTTCATTTTGAACACTTTTGAAAAATATTTCCAAAATATTAAAAGCATCATTTTTATGTTTTAGAAAATAGATCCATGTAAATCAAGAATAATCATAAAGTAGAACATATACATATAAGTTTCTAGAAAAAAATGATACTCTTTATGGTCTGAACCGATCCATATGAATATTTTTAGGGGCTTTGATGTAGTAATTTTGTTAATACATTTGAAAAAGGATGTGTGTTGCTTGCCTGTTTGACATTCATCACAAAATCTATCACATCCAAATTTAATACTAGGGAAGATAAAAACTACATGTTACATATTTAATTTATTTAATGCATAAATATTGCAATGGCCACGTTTTCTATGAAAAATACATGACAAATTTATCGTAGACGTTAAACAATTAACTTCCTGTTTACATAAGGAATTTAAATCTAGATTGTAAACATTATATGTTCTGGGTGCTCTAAACATATGTAATTTATCTTTGAATATAAAACATGAATTTTTACAAAAATTAGCTCAATATCCATCGTCACATAGTTGATAGATACTTATCATATTACGATTCAATCCTTTTTAAAATAGTACATTTTTTATTAAGACAGTCTTTGAATCTCTAATGGTTCCAAGTCCAATTATATCTCCTATGGAATTATCATCGAAGGTGACTTGGACACCATTTATTTGAGTCAGTGTGTTGATGTTTGATGGATTTATACTCATATGTTTGGAGTATCTAATATCCATTTATGATATAAATTTTTCTTTTTTTGTGACATGTAACCTACAAAAAAATTAAATTTTTTTTGGTACCTATATCTATTTGGGTTTAGAATTGTCATCTAAAAAAAATTTAGGAATCCAAATCTACTTTATTTTTCCTAGACTTATGTTTTTTACATTACGTAAACTCTTTGAAACAAAATCTCTTTTAACACCACTTATTTTTTAATTTATCAAATAATTGTTTTTTTGTTATATGTTCTTTTGTTTAACAAAAGTGACATGTACAAGTTTTTAAATTGGGAATAAGATAATTCTTATACAGCTTTAATTCTTCACCCTTACTACCTATACCAAATCATTCCTTTTTAGTGACATTTTTTCCACGAATTTAATTCAGTATACTTTCTCCTTTTGAAAAAAATAAGAGAAACACTTTTATAAGTTTATAATTCATCATGTACTATTTTAATCTTATTTTCATTATCAATACAGTTTGAAATAGATGAGCTAAATTTCTCAACAAAGTCTTGATTTAGTTTAGGTAAAGTATACCTTTATCCAAAATAGCATTAGGATGATTCATTAATGATTTTCATTTATTTTTCAAGGAGTTATATCTTTCTTCTAGCATATTGAAATAAAGAACCATTTTATCATTAAAATAACTAGATTTAGAATCAGATGAATAGTTGGTTTGCACCTTATCTTCTCCAACCATGAAGTAGATATATTCCTTTATATTAGACTATTTATTCTATAAATCGGAAATAAATGAGCCGCTAAGGTTTTCAGAAACACTCCAAGTAGAATTTATTTCTCTTCTGTCTTCATTTTCATAATCAACATTTTCTGATACATATTTTCTGTCTTTCCCTTCTCACATTTTAAATGAGGATAAGTAGGTCTTATATGACCTAATATTTTTTTTTCAATCATAGAATCTATTTTCTCTTGAGTCTTTATCATCCTTTTTAAGGGTTTTTGAAATCCTATTTTCTTCTTGAAAAACTTTCTAAACATTCTGGATAATTGAACCAGCTCTACATGAGAGTCAGATGAGTCTAAATTCCTTTCTTCTATGACTTCATGTTTCATTTTTCTATTTTTATTCTGAGATGCCACCTTTAATGAAATATATTCCATTTTTTACAATAATTCTATGATCTTCACCTTCTACTTTCATTTCAGAATCATACATCATAAATGTCCCAACGATTTCCTTCATTGTCAGAAATTTTAATGGAGCTAATTGTTGAATAGCATCTAATATACCATTATATTTTATAGGCAGTACTCTCAGTACATTAAAATCTATATCTGATTGATTGATAATATCACCCAGATATCAAATATTGTGAATTTTTTTTAAATTCATACGCTCATTTGAGTGATGCTTTCTCAATCAAACATTCTGATGTATAAAACATCAATTTTTCTATTACATATCTCATTTTTCTTACATTGTTTGTACCTTCATAGGAAAATTTAATTCCTCCCACATTTCATAAGCTGTTGCACATTGTGACACATGATTAAATTTTTCTGGTCCAAGACCACAAATCATAACATTCATAGCTTTGGAGTTCATATCATATTCATCTTCAGTTGTAGCATCCCATGTTTTAGGTTTCTCATAAATAGGATTGAGAGATAGGATTTTTGAATAAACTCTGTATCCATGATTTTTCAGATAAATAATCATCCTAGATTTCCATCACTCATTATTTTCTTCATTTAAATATGGTGCAAGAACAATTGACATTCATTCACTTGTATTAGTCATTTCCAACTTTGTATGGATCTTATTGTTTTATCTTCATATTGTTCTATTGAAAATCTCAACCTATGATACCTAATGTTAGGTAAAAATGGCTATGATGACGACACAAGAGGGGCGGGGGGTGAATTGTGTCCTTTTAAAATCATCAAAATTCAGTTCCTTAATAATAAGAGATGATAGAGTGGTGTTTTATTATAAATGAATAAGTCATGGATAAAAATAAATAAATAGAACATGACTATTTATAATAGTTTATGGCATGAATATCCCCTAGTCAACTCCACCAATCTCCTTCTCTACAGACTTGGTGAATTTCAATAGTAAGGTCCTCATATCATAAGATCAATCCCCAACTGAGTGAAGGAAGTTGTTAAACATACAAATAATGCATTAAAACAGGGAATTATTGTTCTTCTATGGTGTAGTAAAATATCCACATTTAGCATGAAAAGATGAAACTCCACCACACCTGAAACCAATAAGCTGATACTCAAAATAATAAATAGAGATTGATTTTACAAATTAGTTTGAACTTCATAGTGCAGTTGTACACAACTGACAGAAGATGGATCTTCAAATTCAGAAGAATAATAATCTTTGAAATATGACTAAAGGGATTTGGTTTCATAAAATAACTTTGATTTTAAGAAAAACTACAAAAATAGAGCATCACACATCCATTATTGAACATGTATATCTCTAACATATTGTCCTCATTTATGAGATGCTCGATATCTATAGAACTATAAATTAAATTTTACAAGAAAACTAAAAGAATAAAAATTATAAACACAACTCATAGGGATCCACACATCCAATATAGAAAGATATATAATGATATATCTCGCAACTAGATTTCAGATCCACAAACAACCCCAGATAAATCGAGAGAATTCAAATTCAAATATACTTATTAGAGTAGTCACAACATTCTTTAAGAATAAGAGATAAAATCTCTACTGAATACGATCATTTAAAATAATTATTAGGAGCTATGAATTGGTCTAAATAGATCTTCAAATCACCAAAATATTCCGCAAAGACTATTTAAAAAAACTCTGATAAAAATGCTAAATTTAAATTTCCAGTGTTGAATTTGAAAAAGTAATGTTTCTTCATAAAATGAAAAAACCACAAATGTGGGGTTCAACTACATAACATAGGGATGATGATCCATATGTTCATCATTTTCAGCATAAAATTATGAATGTTTCATTGATTATCCATACATTTATATCTTCCAAACGTAGGGTTTACAACGTAAGGTTGATCACAAAAGTAAGGTTGATGATCCAAATGTTTTCTTCTCAAATGTAGGGTTCTATACTTACGTAGGGTTCTTTAACTATATGTTTTCTATTTATCTAACGCAAGGTTTGAATCAAACGTAATGTTCATTATCCATACGTTTCATCTAACATAGGTTTACTTAACCATACATGTTGAACATTTACAATAAACATCAATACAAACGTATGTTATGTTCCTTGCATTATGTTCTTAAGAATATGGAATGAACAATGATCCTCGAAAATGATAAATAGGGAACATTGTTTCTAGAATACGTTTGAGAGTGTTTTGAATAATTTGAAAAATATTCCGCATGAGAGAAATACTTGAATATAATTCCAAAATAAAAATTAAAATTAAAATTCATTTTCTATAATATACATAATGTAATCCCATTAGTAAAACAAACAAGGGTATTTGTGAGCATCAAAATAATTAATAATTATAGAGTATTGTTGTAACAAGACATGCCCAATAATTTTATGGTATAATAAATGTATATGTATCATGAACCTAATAAAATGAATATGTATATTTTATCTATAAAAATTAATATATTTACTTCTTATTTTCATTTCTTTATAATATTTTTAATTTTTTTAGAATAAAACACAAATTTTATTTGTGTGTATTATGAAATTTAAATTAAGATATTTGTTTTTTATGATTCATGAATTTTAAAAATAAATTATATTTTCATAAAATAATAAAATTATGTAACTTTTATGAAATAAAAATGACAATATAATTATTATGATGTGAAATGTAATTTTTATAAGCATTCCAAAACAATTATTGTCTAAAATCATGTGTTTCTCAATAATGTCAATTCCTAATTTAAAAGTAAAAATTTACATATTTAGAAAATTATTTTGTTAAAATTAAATATTATATTTGGAATCAAAACATGGAAATTATCTAATATTGGTTTTTTTATAATTTTCTGTGATAGTAAAATATTCTGGTAAAAAATAAATACAATATAAAAATACAACATGTATTATAACATTATAATGACCCAAAAGCGATGTAATAAATTCAATAAAGGAAATACATGAAAAAATACATGTTTCTGCTTTAATATAATGTGTTGTTAATGTTAGTTGATTGATTTTTTAAATCCTTTATGAATTTTCTAAACCTTATATTGTATTTTAAATATTTGAAATCAATTCATTATAAATAGGACTAACTTCCACATTACTATGGGTAATATTTTATTAAGTTCATATATTAGAATTATAAAATAATATAATCCCATCAAATTTTTCAGAAACCATGGGAAATACATTGGGATGGTTTTTGGTTTTGATTAATTTATTATATAGAGACTAAAACATTAGTTTGGGAAATAATAATGAACTCCCTTCTCTTTTACTATATAACACCACCTGATCCGCCTTACTCATCACTGAAAAAATTGGATTACACCATTACTCTAACCTGCCAACTCTAGAGTCCTAGAATGGTTCTCCAAGATCTCAAGAATATCCTCTCATGCTTTGGGAATCACCATCCCATGGTAAGGGACCTCTCACTCTTCTTTCCAATTGATGAACCTTATTTGTAAACAACCTTTTAAATAACATTTGGGTATGTTTTAATGGCTTGTAAAAGATCTATATATTATTAAATTTATTAATTAATAATTATATATCATTTATCCCCTCTCATTATAGAGTTTACCTATGATGTTACTAATAAGAAAATTAGTAAGGAATCCTCTCCCTCTCCTCTTCATTTAAGCATCTTCTTCATTTTATATCCTTATTTCCAATAACTAAGGTTTTTATATGTTTTCAAAAATACCTATAATTCCTTGAACTTTTAAATTATTGGATACCATTTTTATGTTATTAAACAATTTTATTAATCTTTAAGTGTTATCGTTATGCAACTGAAATTTCACTACGATTTTTTCATTTCAAACCTTTGTATTGTGAATTTCATCTCACTTTACACTCAAGGGTATTAACCTAGACATACCTATTATTATTTTATTTGGAAATTAATTATATTTATTCTACACTATTTTATCATGGAATTAAATGTGATGAAATATAATCCCATGTGAAAATGATCAATATGGAACACTTATACATGTACATGATGGGTGCACCTAGATTTATATATTTCTCCAATACATTGGATAATGTTTTAATCTCATGGGACATTATGTATGGGATAAGATAGTTAAACTAAACCAATATGGTACTTTATCTTCCATTTTATGATGTCTTGGTGGTTATCCTTGACCTAGGTTTATGGTTACATTTTAAAGTAGTTTTCACATTTCCCATGCTGCTTTTATGTTACAATTATATATCATGCCTTGTTATTTATGTTTGTAACTATCACACCTGTTATTCTCCATTGAAATTCCTATTTTATAACATGTAACAAATTCTTCATTTTAAAATTTTTTATTCCCTCCCTATGATTTATATATCCCCCCTTTCTAATATATGTCCCTGGGTTAGCCAATCTAGTTTTAAGAATGATGGAAGAAATCGAGCATGTTAAAGAAGTTTTCAAGATTTTTGATGTAACCCATATTTTAATTTGTTATGTAATATACCTAATTACCCAAATACTCTAGTCTCGCTGATCTTCTGGGTTTTATTATGTGTAATATTTTATAATAAATCATAAATTATATTGTAATAAATACTATGTTTGTCGTAGTCCACGATTAATAATATTCAAATTCAAAATAATAAATAGCTAATTCAATATTTTAATACACAATGAACTAGAGAATATAAAATATTTTTTATGTTGTGTATATCCATTACTAAAAAATGTGATTTGGAAGACCCAATAAAAGAGGGTGTTTATTGTAGAATTAAATAATCAATAGAGTGTTATTCCTACCATGGTGCCTTATGGAGTTTGGTATGATTGAAATTGTTGTTATTCATTACTATAGTCGGTTTTGGGGGTATTTTATATATATTTTTACTCTAACTTAAATCCAATTTAGTTTCTCATTAGAACAGTCATCGTATTTTACATATCATTTGATATCCACTCAATTCCTCATAGTTATATAAATCTACAAAAATGAAAATGTTAGTGTGATTATTGAAAAACAATCAACCATTTGTGGAATCATGTGAGAATGAAAGGAACCCCTTAAATATCCTAAATTTAATAAATTTATTTCAAACCTTGAAATCATAGGTTCATCCTACATCAAATTTGGTTTATGATATGTTGTCTTAGGTTTTATCCACTTATTCCAATCCCCCAAAATAACTAAACCCCACATTCATAAAAACATAGGTGACCCCAACACATCATTCATACATATTATATAATTTCACATGATTATTCCTTAAATATCACTATAATTCATAGAACAAACCTATAGGATTAGTGTATTTGGAGATTATATACATAAAGAACTTGTTTTATAAAATTTTCAACATCTCCCACAAATAGTATTCTCATATGATATCTTTTTTCACACATCAAACATAATACTCTTATTTATAACATGGAGCATGAAAACATACAAATGGGTGAGGTCCAATGCTTAGGTATAGGAAACATACAAGTCAATAATCATGGATAACAAGTGATAATAAGATGATAATATGGGTATTAAAAAATATTAAATGTAAGTTGACATAACATAACATAAACATACCTGATAAAACATATATCATAAAACCTGTGTCATGTTATGGATTTTGGCATTACATTCGACATGAGCATTATGAGTGTGGAAACATGAGTATCATGATCCATGAGAACACAAAATAATAATGTTTTATTACATAAGATTATTCAGAACAACATAATATTTATAATTGTAAAATATTTCAAGGCTAACAACAAAGAAATTCAGATCATAATGGGATATGCTAACCAATTTCCCATATTATATTAGATATTGGATAACTACATGTATCCCTTAACTTATTAGACTTTCACCAACTACTATTATCCAATTTTGGTATCATGAGATAAAAAAACATTACAAAATGCATCAAATGGATATAGAAGACCCACCCATAACATAATACTAAACCATATATATGTGTTCCCTATGATCATGGAAACACTAATAATCCCTTCTTAAAATAATTATCCCATGAATATAAAACTGATTTCATGAAAACATCAATAATAAGTCATCCTAGTCCATTTAGAGATTGAAAATGGATGGTGTCATTTGAGAATATTCCCATTGAATCATAAGAATAATTAATATTGGTTTTCATAGATTTAAATTATCTTTAATTGAGAATTTAAAATTTTATTTTAAAAATAATAAGGGACATTAATTTTTTAACAACATTTATTAAAAATGATAAATTAAAAAAGAAATATGAATAAATATTACATTATGAAACCCTGAAAATTTATAAACCTAAATTCATTATGATAAATGGATTTAAATGATAGAAAATAAATTCATCAAAGGTAGTGTTAAAAAATATTCATTTCAAACTTTTTTAAAGAGATTCAATATTTGTGGAAATTAACCCCCTGAAAAAGTTTAAAAAACATTTATTTTTTAAAAAAAGTCAATTAAATTAGAAAATAACTTAAGATATCATATAATTATAGATTAATATATCTATTAAAAAAATAAATAATATGGCTAGGTGATAGTAATATTCCTTATTGAAAAGAAGAGGTAAAAATATTTCTATTACAAGAATCACAGTAGATAAATTGTGAACAAATAGGGGGTAAAATTGTTGGATGATATTAAAAAACACAAGAAAAAGTATGAATATAATAGAAGTGATTTTAGGGATAAATATCATATAATTTAATTATATTGAAATTTAGTCATAAATAATATCTCAAATTCAAAATGGAGTTTGAAATAAAAACCGTACATATTACTCCCAAATTCCATGGAAGTTATTTAACCTCCTGCATAGTAAACATAACCATGTTAATCACCTATTTTAGAAAATTATTCATATATATTACCTTTTATATTATTCTATTAATATCATCCACTATACATATAATTGTTATTTAATGTTTATTTTCATCATCAAATTTTATTATTTTTGATTGTTTCATACATGTTTCATAAGGGTTATGTTGATCCCCATTGTTTGATAAAAAATTCCTCACTCCTAGAGTAGTCAAGAGAATGGAATAATTTTTCATTATGATATATGAATATCCAATTACATATCATGGAAATTATGGGAATGATTCATGATAATGGAATCCATGAAAAATATTTTTCAGGAACTTTTTAGAAAACTATGAGTTAATTTATAATGATTTTTCATTAGTTTCAATATTATAGAACCATATTCTTAAAATGTATTACTAATTTATATCATAAAATACCATTATTAATTTTTTTATACTTGTTTATAGGGAAAATGATGAAGTTGGTATAGAATTGTTCATGTAGGTGGTTGAACTATCCCAAACAAGAACATGTTATACTAGTGAATGAGTAAGAGTTTAGAGTTAGATAATTGTAGTATTTTTTTCTTAGATGAATAAAGATGTTAATATAACATCATTACACTAGATAATGATATATAGAAATAGTGTATATGTGATGTTAATTGAAAAATATAGAGAACATCATAGATACTTAATTGATGAAATCTATCCTTCTTGACATGGGTTCCAGTAGAATAAAGAATTTCAGATTATTTATTGGAACTAGACCCGATAAAAGTTCTATTTCATCGATTAGTAAAATAAGAATATATTCAATAGAATTTTTTTTGGGAGTGGTATGGTATGGGACCATTTATAGGTGACTTTTTAGTGGAATTTCGATAAGTACTCATTTCCAAAGGTCTAAGGTTTTCATTTTAAAAGTAATGTGGATAATATATGAAAATAATTATGTTATTATTGGGTTTTTTTGATAAATTTCTCATCTACACATTTAGAGATTTTGTTTTATGACATTTTATGCATTTACCATTTAGTTTAAGCCCATTTTACCTCATTTTGTCTTTACAGTGGCAACCCATTTTTTACCTCAAAAACTAACTTTTATGATTAAAAATGGAAATTTCCCCCTTACCTGATTTGTAAGTTATGATTAAAAATTAGGACTCTATTTAATATAATTTATTTTCTAAATATGGAAAATTTAACTTTTATATGATAACATTATATATATAAGAAAATAAATTTTTTTCAAAATTATTTTTAAACCTTATGTGTAATTAATATAATATTCTATTGATTACCAATTAAATGAATTTTAATATATATTTTTATTAATTGGAATCATTACATTATATCCATCATTAAAAATTTATCAATTTAATTTATTTTATTTGTAAAAATATATATAATACTTTCAAAAATAGATATTTGAAAAATATCATTGAAAATTTTAAACCGCGTACTATTAAAATTAATTATTCAACTTCTATATATGTAGTTTTATCATTATATTTTTATTTAAATAATTTTTATAAAATTAAAAATAATTATATAATTCATAAAAAAATAATATTAATATTAATAATAATTTTTTAAATAATTTTTTTAATTAATTATTTTTCACTTAATTCAATAATTATATTATTTTAAATTTTTTACTAAATCTTCCACAAATAAAAAAAACCCTATTGGATATATGAATACCTAATTACCATATATCCAATGACCATATTTCTAATGACCATATTTTCAATGACCATTTTTCCAATTACTATATATATATAATTGTGAAATATTCATTCCTGTATATAGATTTTACATATATACATTAAAATAATTTATCCTATTCATTTTCTTGTCTCTCATCATGATATTATATGTAACACCCCACCCCTACCTCATTGGCTTGAGGAGGCAGTGAGGGATACTTGGCCTTAAGCGATGTTTCCAAGATGCCAAAAGCTAGAAATGAATGCCGAGGGCTTCAAGATAAAGTTGGGGAATTATTTTTCCATAAGACAAACCAACCAAACCATCCACTAACAGCCACTATATGATGCATGTCAATTCAATTACCCAACCATGCATTCCCAAAAGACAACCAAGTTGTTCCACAACAAAACTCAAAACCAATACAACTAGACATGTCCACACAACATCAGAGTACACTACGGAAACTAGACAACCAAACACCACAAGTTGTGACCCCACCACAGCTCCACACCAAGCTCTATGCTCCAAGCTCCACCAAATGGATCACAATGCTCCACTAAAGGTGGGAGATGCCTTACCTTTGCCAACGTCGCGGTACACAACATCTACAAAGAAACCAACGTTCCAAAGCATGGGTTGAGTACTAAAACATAGTAGGATTTCCCCAAATTACTTCCCTACACATTCAACTAGGATAAAACCATTAGCACATTTATATAAAACAGTTTATATTAAGTAAATCACAAGTGAAACCATTTTCATAAACCAAACATGTCCTTACCAAGCCATCACACCCAAACCAAGCAAACAAGGGAAAGCCAACCAAACTAGCCACAAGACATCACATAATTTACCCATTAGCACTAAAATTCCATCTTTTAAAGCAATGCACAAAAATAAACCAAACAACCACGAAACCAAACAACCAAACGGTGGAGCTTCCGTCCAACCCGTTCAGCCATTCACACCAAGAGGCACTTCCCGTCCACATACCATTGATGGTGGCCCTTACATCCACTATCCATCCCCTTTTTATAGTGGTACTTCTCGCCACTTCCATATGGAATTCAAATAATCCAAATCTAAGAATATAACCCACCAAGGTCACAACCACATGCAATCAACCAATTCAATTGCATATCAACCTGCTTCAATAAATCACCCATTTATTGAAAACCATTTTCCATGCAAAACAGCATTTCAATAAAACAATCCGCTTATTGAAAACCATTCCCATTAATACGTTTAACAAATCAACCAAATCATCACATTTTAAAATCTCCATTTTAAAATCCACAACAGTAGCATTTCACCACAAAACCCTCTTTTCTCCAAAAATCCCCAAAACATCACCCAAGAGATTTCTAACCAATTTGTCACAAAAAAACACAATTAATTTCAAGAACAACAAAATAATTGTAACTAGAACCATTAGCTCTAACAAAGTGGAGTCGAGACAGAAGCCACCTACCTTTAGGGTTCTATAGAAATCAACCCATAAGCCACTGCACCTCAAATCCGGCGAACGCACCACCGAAACCTCTCTAGATCCCCTTCCCTAACATCCACAAGCCTTAATATTAACATCCAAGGCAACCAAAACCCTAGATCTACAAACGAAAAGTGTTGATATAGAAAACCATGAAAGAGAGTGATGTAGATCTAGAAGAAAAAACAAGATAAACAAGAGGAGAGACTTACCTAGGAGAAACCACCTTCAATCTCCCATGAAACCCCATTGAAACGCTTCCAAATTGAGTGAGAGAGCACCCGTAACCCCTGAGAACCCAAAATCCTGAGTGAGGCTCAATTGGGAGGAAGATTGGAGTGTTTTAGATTAGGCCCGAGGGAGACCAGAACTTATAACCCTATTTTTAATTGGCTGCCCGGTTAGCCCGCACGATTTGGAAAACCGTGCGCTAACTGTGTGCACGCTACTACCTTGGGAGAAAGGGTCCGCACTGTTGCCTCGCATGGTTTAGAAAACCGTGCACCGGCCATGTGAAGCCTAATGTCTCCCCTACACGGTTTCCTAGAGAATACGCACGGTTTCCACTAACCGTGCTCAAAATGTGCACCCCTTTAAAAGCTTCCAAACTCATCCAAAACCATTCCAAACTCTCCCAACCTCTTCCCATCTCATCCCAGGCACTTAATATATATAAAAATGAATTAAAAAAGGACACATACCTCAAACCGCGGGTACTACATTATTTTCATTAAAAATAATATTAATATTAATAATACATTTTTAAATAATTTTTATAATTAATTATTTTTCACTTCATTCAAGAATTATATTATTTTAAATTTGTTATTAAAACTTCCACAAATTAAAAAAAACCTATTGGATATAAGAATACTTAATTACCATATATCCAATGACCATATTTCTGATGACCATATTTTCAATGACCATTTTTCAAATTAATATATATATATATATAATGGTCAAATATTCATTCCTGTATATTGATTATACATATATTCATTAAAATAATTCATCCTATTCATTTTCTTTTCTCTCATCATGTATATTATATTTCCAATTCTCTAACTTATTTTCATAGTTTTAATTATGGTGATGATCTTATACTTAAACTATGAGGATAAGGATTATATGTTTTTGGTTTTTCATTTACTTTTATTTTAACTCCTCTTGTAATTTTTTAAAGATATATCATATTAAATTCTCATAAGGTATTAAATTTTATCCTATATTTTAATATTTTATCCCAATAAAATGTATCATGATTCATTTTATTATTGTATTACATGTAAAATAATATATTCCACATAGAATATATTTAATGGAAAAATACATACTAAAATCATGAGGTGTTACATTATGCACCCCTTAAAATAATTTCTCAACAAAAATTTCATTACTATAATGAAAAAATGAGGCTGACTATAAATCATTACATGTTTGGGTCCCCAAATTGCATCTTAAAACATATGTTTCATCCATAGAAATTTAATCTAGAATTTTGTCTGGTTTGGTGATAATATATCTCTTTGATCAAGGATTTCCATATTTTTTTATATTAATAGGGTTTGTATTCCAGTTTTACTACATTCGAGTGCAGTAAATATGAAGGGTGAAGTATGTAATACCTCAAAACTGATAAATAGAACACATCATTCACAAGGGAGGGGTTTTTTGGATGTTGGAGATGATAATAAATAATCCCTACAAGATTAATGATTTATAAAGTTAAAATTTATATAAGGATAAAAATTCACTTATTCACGTATCTCACAAATATATTCCATGGAAATATTTGAAGGAATACCTTGTATCTGACTTCGAACTAGATATTTCATTAAAGATTATCTTTGTATCAATTTTTTAGCTCTGTGATGTATTAATGTGATACTGAACAGTTTGAATATTCTATACCATTTATTGGGAAATATCTACTCCCAACTATTTTTTCTCTCCAACATCATCATAACATGTTCTACATATATTCCACTACCCATATAGATCCTCATATCATTCCTTTTGAAATCTAAAAAAGGGAATTGTTTTTATATGATAACTATACATGGGGAAGGGGTTTATATAAACCTCAATTTAAATCCACTGAATTAGATCTCAATATATATATTGTAATTTGAATGGTAATTATTGATTGAACATCAAGCTTAGGATGATAATCACTATTTAATTTCAACTCTATATCCAATTATTTTTTTGATACTTTTCAACAACATTGATGTAAAACACTAATCTAAATTTGATATGATTTAGAGTTTTACTCTATAATGCCTTACCATGTCTTTTATGTATATCCTAGAAATTTGATCGTTTCATAAATCCTTTCAAATAGTAATGAAATGTGATGACTTCTTAATGTGATAAAATAAAAACCAAAGGGCATTACAACAATTTTAATTATTAGAAATTCCTAATATGAAATCCCTGTTGATGTTCTCCCATTTCCGTATAGGTATGGGTAATTGTTTCATCATTCTCTTATAATTGTTTTCCACCATAACACGATGGAATACCAATAATCAACATATATATTATTTAATAAATATCTTTATACTTCCCCATTGGAAATTATTATTGGGATATTTATATATCATTGTGATATTAAGATAAATAAAGAATGATGGTCCTTGTAAATTATCTGATAACTACCTCTTAATTTCTAGTTTAAATGATACATATATTCATTTAATAAATTGAATAATTACATCATTGTCAAAGATGAACTATAGAATATTCCCAAATGTATTCAATAATGTTATATACTAAATATATGCCCCTTGATATTTACAAAAATGGTTGTTGATAATTTATTTGTGAAAGATATGATTTATACCCTTCCATTAATATTTCAAGGATCAGTATTTGAAAAACCACGATTATTGGGTCTCTTTCAGTCCTTATCATAGATACGGTAGCATGATCCTTTCTAATAAAAGAATCACCCACCTTGTTTGCCTTCCCATCTTGGGAATTTATTGAGTAGTTATAGTATTTGATTAACTCGAACCGTCTCATTTGGTGAATGTTTAACTCATTATATATGAATATATATTTTAAGATAGTATGATTAGTATATATTTTACATTTTTCAATAAATAGATAATGGCTCAAAATATTCAATATGAAAAATTATTCTTCTATCCCTAAATCACATGCCATGTATTTTTTATTAGGAATCATTAGTTTTTATGAGGCATAATCTACCACCATGTCATTCATGTAGCGAACTTTACCCTAAAAGCATGGGTCAGTTATATACTTTATTATAATGAATTAATATAAAAGTAACCACTTCCTGAAATACCGAATAGTTTATTAGTCTTGGTAAATTAGATATATATTTGAATAACATTTAAATTTTAAGACATAAAATATAACTAATATTTCTTTTGAGAATGAAATCATTCCTCTTATAATATCACTACATATCAATCATAAAATAATTTCTAGTTTCCTTGGTAAAACAAAACATAAGAATGGTGTGAGATCAGATACTCAGTAATAGAATGTGTAAAAAATAAGCAAGAAATAAAAAAGGCATAATCAATGTGGCATGGCAGAGAAATGAAACTCTTTCCATTTAATCAATAACATGAGAATAATGTTGATGAAGTCAATAATGATCAAATAATCCCATATAAATAATAAAATAAGCATGAACCTTAACCATGGATATTCTACCGAATCGAATAATGACATGGAATATCAACCATCAAATTGATAATAATGGAATACAAAATGATGGACATCTAAAATATGTAATAAAATCCTCCAGTGAAGAAATATAATATCATCGATGATTTGTGCTATCACATATAATACAATTGATACATCATTTCAAGACCTCTATATAAATAGATAACACCTCGAACAAAACCATATTTATTTTTTCTAATTATACCTATCGATGAATCAAGGGGCTATAGCGGGCCTTGCCAATAACTTAACATGTCTAACACATTTCGGAAATTAAATGGTTGAAAAATAATAAACATATGAATTCATATTGAAAATAATAACATACGAAATGTTAAAACATAACCCAATTAAAAAAAAATAATCCATTCTGAGTAAAATTTTGAATGGTAAAAAAATTGTACTTCCTGTATTGAATTGATCATAAATCATCCATGAAAATAATAACGATGATATCAATACAAAATATCCCTAGTGAATCATAATTACATTAAATGGTTGATGTCATTGATTAATATAAATACCATAAAATATCTTTAAAAAATTTATTTACAAAAATATGCTATTCATTCTGAAAAATACAATCAAACAACTACGAATTTCAAAAATATTAGGAAAATAATTTTATTTAAAAATAACCTTGTAAAATTAAAATGGAAGATTCAAAAAATGGAAGTAATTCTGGTGGAAAATACCATACATGTCTTACAAGGTATGAAATATCATTCCTTTTGTATTATAAAATTGTTAGGAATGTTCTGTGTTCAAAAAATGATAAGAAGATTTCATTCACATTTTTTGGTAGAATCTAAATGAGTATTATTTTGAAAAATAAATAAAAATCCATTCATTTTTTTTGTAAAAATTTTGAATCGGTAAAATTCTTTTAAAAAATCATTTTTAAAAGTTTAAAAAATTGAAATAATTTTTCTACAATATGATTTTTGATGAAAATTGATTTCTCACCAAAGTGAAAAATCAAGATGGATTTATTAAGAACTATTCTCATTTAATATAAGTAACAAAGATTGAAAAAACAGAACTATATATTACAAATATAATGAATAAATATAATATAAAAAAATTAATGAGTTTATTAAGGTATGAATCATAATATTTCTTTATTTTAAGCAAAATCATGGGAAATCCTAATAAATGATGTGATTTCCAAAAAACCCCTTAACACTAACGTAACATTGATTTGTAATACCCATGAAAGAGTGATACTCAAATTGAAATATAAATCCTGATAAATTGTATATATAATAATCATAAAATAAATTAATGGGATATATATATACAATAAAAAGTAAATAGGTGGTGAATATGGAATGTGTCTCACAGAATAAAAAAGTGAGACGGAAATCCCTTACATTATGATTACTTTTTATTGAACATTCATTAACCTCTTGTATAGTGGCAATAAACATGTCATTAGAATAAACAATATTTGTATTAATATTTATAGTGTCATATATTATCCTTTCTAATCATATTTTCACCGTTTTATTAATAATATTTCATTGTTTTCACTGTTTTGAGTGTTAATTGCCTCATTTACATATGTGTTTTTTGTCATTAATGAACAAATTCTTGCACATTTTACACAGTTTCATAATATTTAGAATAAATAAATGAAATAATTATCATATTTATGCATACATTTTAATTTTAAAACTAATTGTGAAATATGGTTATGAAAAATTAGTTATGATATGATCATAGAGATGGTAGGTCATGCACACACATGGGCAATGTTTCAATTTTTTAAAAATCATTATAGAAAGAAGTTAAGTAATATATTATCCTTCTATAATGATAATAATGTCATATATTTTATATTTTATACTTATATATAGCATCCGCGTTCTCTTTTGATGAAAATAGTGTCACATCACTTCCTGAAGGTTGTAGTCCACATGTACACGAACAATGATATCCTTATTATGTGACTGAAAATGTAAGATAGAAAATTATATATACTATAAAAACCCCGAAGTATAAATGAATAAAATTATATTCAATGGAATGCATGAAATAAGGAAATATGAATATAAGGTAATATAACATCCTGATACTTTTAATATATATTTACTATTACTAATAAATTAAATCTATTATTATGTTAGCAATGAACTCAATTCTGAGTTAGCTTGCAATATACACAAAAATGACTTTCAACGAAGGATTATGTTACATAGAAGACCACATTTTTTCAAATACTATAATATTTAAAAAGATAGATAAATTGGTGTTTATGAATTGTATTAACTAACATAGAAAATATATTGTATAATCCATTGGTTACTAATTAATTATAAATTAATATAAAAACCAATAGAATATAAAGGATATGTTTTTGTAAAACGTTTTTTATGTGTCAGAGGTGTATAATATTAATAAATTAAATTATTTAGTGAACTATATTAATTATATATATATATTATTTTCAATAAATTATTTTTTTCATTCATCTAATAGATTTTATATGCATAAGATAATAACAAATCCAATTTTATGCATAAAAAGTTGTATTTTTTTTAAAGACAATTTTCAATATTTTAAAAACATACTTGTTTAAAAAACTAAATTTTGAAACTTTTTTTTAAAAACATAGACTATGTTTTTCAACGATTAATTTCAAAATTATCTTAGGGTAAATTTTTGGTATTTTTAAGAGAAGTTTCATTTTTGATGAACAGTGAAAAATAATGAATTTTAATTTAAAATTTAATTTCCATTTAAATAATTTATAATATTAAATTATATTTAAATTTAGTTTTAAAAAATATTTATGGCATTGGAATCATTTTTATAAATATTTTATATGTAAAAACATTGAAAACGTATGAATATTTTCACTTAAAAAACCTGCTCTCTCATCCTGTCTGTAGGGTTAAAATTTAATTTATTTTTTACAATTATGTATACTAAATTTGGGAAAATGAATACCATTTTTGGAATAATAATAATTAAAAATTTATAATATGTACAACATAATTTTTTACTAAATTTATTAGTTAAAATAGTTAAAATTAATTAGAGTGATTAAGAGAAAAACGAGTTTACAAATGGACTTAACATTAACCAAAAGGAGGAAAATGACTTATAGACTTGTAAAGAACCATTTTATGGACATACATAGACCTTATCCCTTATCATATATATTTATGTTCATTATTTTAACCACATGACATCAAAAAAATGTGGGTTAAATTCCCCCCTTAAAAATTTACACGTTTGCCACTCACCCCACTTATAAAATGCATCCCCCACTCCTTGTATATTCACTCTTACAAATCACTTTAGATCTGAAATAAATAGAAAATATAAATTCTTCACTTATATACCCAAATAACTTAGGCCTTAACTTTTAAATAAATCCATGAAAGTAACGAATTTTATGAAAACCAATCGGAGTTACCCGAAGTAGAGGTAACATTCATCAACTGCATCTCTGTTTTATTTCATTCGTCGCAAACATAAATTTTTATTATGAAATGATTATATAATTTCCTCATTATCTTAAATATTATTATATGTTATTATTTTAAAATTATACCCTAAATGTGTTTTGAGATAATCATTCATGGGTACTATAGACTATTACTTTGTGAACCGATGTCGTCTATTATTCCATTACCATATTTAATGTTTGGGTATAATGATGGAAATAAATTCTATATAACATAATTAATAATTATTTATTACCATTTAATTATTATATAACACATACCTTGATTATTTTTATTTTTTTGGAATACGAAAATGTTGTTCGTTTGTACAGCAGACTTTCGCCTCACGAAGCAATGTTATTCTTTCACGATTTATAGGGAATGTATTATGGATGAGATTAATAAATATATGGGATATATATTAAATAATAATAATATTTAAATTATAATATATATATATATATCATTTTATATTTATTTTTTCAATAGGATAATAAAATAAAAATAATATTTATGCATACTTACGACCAACCATCTTTATAACCAGTGTATTTCATTTCCTTTCACTAAATTTTATGGAATACTCTAAAGAAATTTATAGGTAGTATACTTTTTATAAAAATAATGTTTTAAAATCTAGATATTATAGATTCATGATCTATGTATGAGGAATACAAATATAACAAGTCAAAATACAATCAAAAATGAAATTAACACTAAAAACAATGGTAACAATGAAAATTATAAACAAACATGTTATAAAAGGAAACTTATTGACATTATAAAAATTAATATGTATTTTATTAGTTAATAATATTCTTAATACCAATATACATGAGATTAAAGAGCATTCAAAAAAAAGGAAGCGTAAAATGGATTTTGTCTCAATTTCATTTTGTTGAGGCATATTGTAATGTTATATACCTAGTTTCATTTATATGTTTTATATAATTCCCCTATTGAATTTAATACCTATAATAATTCATTATTTATGGTATTTTATGTGTCAATATGGATTATTTATTTTATGTATATTAAAATTAAAATTTACCAAGTGGTAAATAATTCTATAACTAAATTATTTTGTGTTATATTAGTTATTCTCTATCCTTGATATTATTTGAATACATTTATAAATAATTTTGATTATATTATATTGTATTTCTAATTGTTTTATGTGGATTTTTAGCTAATACCTCGATTTGAATCATTTCCTAATTCTCACTACAATGTTATGGTCGTTTTGAGGGTTTATTTCACAATCTCATTCTAATCGAGATTATTTATTCTTGGATTTACATTAAAGGAAATTATATGACCATTTGTTATAATAAATTTAATTTTAATCTCATATGGTAATTAATGATGTTTTTTAATATATATTATCATTTTCTCTATCTTTATTACCTAAAATTACTGATAAATATTTTTAATAACTTACGACATTATTTCTATTTTCAGTTGGAAATTTATTTTCTTACAAAACCTTGTTTTATAAAACATTTTCACAATATTTATCATTAATATTTTACAAATTATTTATTAAAAGATATTATTACGCATTTTTTTTAATTCAATGTAATCTTCTTTCCACATTCCAAAAAAAACATTTTGGGGCTTTTTATCATGAAAAGGGAATGTTCTTTATAGCATGTACGAAATTTCCCACTGGAATTCCATGGAATAATCCTTTTCAATTTTATTAGGATATTTTAAAAAAAATGTTTTTGATGTGATTTTAAATGAAAAGGATTTTTAAAATGAAAATTTTATTTTCCAAAATAATTTTATAATGCTGTTATTAATTTGATCGGTCAAGAAACCCCTTATTATTAATCTAATGGGAATGTGTTGTGTTGATACCATAATTATTATTACATTGGATGTATTATGATCAGTTTGACGAAGGATTATATTAACATTCTATTCCTTGACCCATTTTTTAGTCATTAACTTTTCATTGATAAATTAGTTATTAGTGACTATTTAATATTAAATTTCACCCAAATATCCACACTATTTTTCATGGAAATAATTATTTCCTAAAACATATACCATTTTTACAAACAATGTTTTCTTTGAATGTTATTTTATTAAATGGGAGAAAATTGATAAATATGTATATATTACACAATATAGATATTTTTTGATAAAGCATATTATTTATGAAATGAATCCATTGTTCAATATATAAGGAATTATTTGGACTAGAAATGATGTGTGGGGCACATACATTATATATACCCTTGATGCTTCTATAAGTATCATTAGAAAAATAAATTTTCTAAACTTAATTGGATTCTACTTCTAGTTTTAAACTGTCTTGGGAAAGGTCTTGATAATGTAGGTTTTCATAGGCCTCATACATGAAGTCAAATAATTAAGAATTTCATTCATTAATAATTCAGTGAATATTATTCTCCCTTATATTTCCATTGTAAAAAATATATATGGATGTATTTCATTCTCAATTAAATCATTAAATGTCTTGTGTTTTTATTTATTTACCTTTCCATATTGACTATTTCTTATATTATCATGATTTTCAAGTAATTTAAATGGAATGTGTGTTCAATTATTTACCTTACCATATCAATTACACACGTATATCTCATGTTATTGATTATGTGGCATGTGTGTTCAATTATTTAGCCTTCCACATTGACAAATTTTATTGATAAATTATTTCTTCCATAATATGTAACCCTAACTGAGAATGTGAGAGTACCATTATTTTTTTCCTTTCTCTGGGATTCCATGATGTTTAACATGAATATTTTTAAGTGATATGATTAACGGTATAAATTTATTCCTGAAAAAAATAATTTTTAAATTTGTGTGTTCATTTGTAATACACGACTCGTGTATGTGTCTAATTTTGTAAGGATACTAAATTTATCATTGTTTTGATATCTGAATCTTGTATCTATTACAATTAAATGGTAGTATGCATTTACTCTAAGATTTTGGGGTCCGGATCACTAAGGTCGGTATCAGAAAAATTTTAGTAGAATCAATGGGAACAATATTTAGGAAAATATCGATTAGGGAACATAACCTTATTATTGAATTTTAGGACAAGTATAAAAGAACATCCATATGTTTTTGTAATGTAGAAATAATGTGGGCCATCCTAGAAACCAATCCCTCTATAGATAATATATGTGGATATGGTTTGGGAAGAAATGTACCTATGGGTAATAAATATAAAAAGGGAACATCAAGCTTGAACCGAGTGTAACCCAGAACATGACAATGGGCCTTATTTTTCACCTAGTTTCACTCTCATGGGGGGATATTTCTAGGTTAATGTACATTTTATTTATAAACCATAATGAAAGAGTTAAATATATTTCATGAACCAACCCAAGTCAACCTTGACCCGGTCACCTGATCCGGTCTACGACATGTCCCGAGGGGTGTTACCGATCCCCACAGGATGGAAACTAGTTTTTGTAATCAAAACTAACATTAGGGAATAGTTTTTCCCATAAACAAGAGTTAAATAAATAAATATAAACTGATGATGAAAAAAATCACAGCGAAAAGAATGTAAAACCGTAGATACCTTCACATGACCTTCTAGGTCACCACCGAACCAAAGGCTGACCTTTCTCTAATAATGAGAAATCCATCAAAGAGAACCTAAGAATAGGGGACCTAAACCATAAATGATAAAATAGGCATGATCATAAAAATACTCAGTAGGTATGCCAGAAGTGAACCATGAAATCCATGCATTTTTCAATTCCAAAACAGCCCAATAATACTAGTTTCAAGTACAATTATAAATAAATAAGGAGTTCACATAGAAAATGCATTTCGAAAACTAACAATCATAATTCAACTGCCCTTATAAATCAAAAATGGGGAAATGAAATAAATAGGGGTGCACAAAAGCATTTCCAAAACATCTACTTTTAAATCTTTTTTAAAACCAACCATACATACAAAATTTTTCCAAGAAACCACAAAAACCAAGTTCAAGGGTATGATTCCACACACTCATAAAGGGAAATGGTACTAATAGTGCTCATATCAAATTGTCACAGAAAACCTAGGAACTCAAAGTAAACCAGAACGTACTATACATGTCTCTCATCCTAAAAAAATTCCTACCCTCGATGACATCATAACGCCGCAACACTCGGTATTTACCTACCTGGACTGAATGAGGGGCCCAATCCCCTAGAAAAGAAAATTCTATACTTAGGGTAACTAGCCAGTTCATAGTCTAAACTAGTGCGATAATTGTTCTCATGAAACCCCCTTGCTATGCTATGTTTCTGTGCTAGGTTCACAAAGAGGTGTTCCACACATTAAAACAAAAAACCATATATATAACTAATCACATGAAATAATCTGACACCACCCTAACAACATCAAGATTAGTCTCATACCTTAAAATAAATATTCTCATAAGGAGGCCCATATAGAGGAACCTCTTGTCTCATGATCAATAGACGATGCAGGAGACCTATCCAAAAAGGGGTTTCCCAAAAAACCATTTCAAAGATGCCAAATGGTCCTTTAGTTTTACCTCATTCAACCATTTAACAAAATATTTATAATTTTTTTTAAAATATTGATAAATGTTATTTTCTAAAAGCATGGTCAGGTAGACCAAAACATGCCAATATTATTTCATAAAAACACGCATTTAAAAAAATGCATTTAAAAAAACATTCCAAAATAATAAATATTTATAAAACATTTTCAAAAAAACATAAAAAATATATACATGTTTCAAAAAAAATGGTCAATCCTTAGAGATCCCATTAAAAATGATGTTTCCCAAAACACTTAATGCATCACTTTATAAAACCTCCTTTACAACTTTCCTTAGAAACCAATCAAGGGGACCAACAATATGAAAATTTACATTCATTTAGGAAAAACAAGAGACATTAGAAAACATGTAAAACAGTCCCTTAACCAGGTATAACCAAGTAGAAACCCAAATACCCCACATTTTAAAGCGAATGGTTTCCCTTTCCAAACTCACACAAAAACATGTTCGCTATTTATTTCAACAACTCTAAAGTGACGGAAACTTTATAAAACAAACCAAACAATTTCTAAATATTTATAAGAACATCTCAACCAGTTTATAAAATTTTTTTAAAACAAGATTACTAGTTTATAAACAATTTTTATAAGTAGGAAAAACCAAGTAGAAATAAATTTAATGTAACCCAAATTGTTTACTATCCATTCAATAAACAAATCAAAGAGTTCATTAAAATTTATATTAACAAATCAGACAGATTACACAAACTAGAAAATAATATAACAAAATACTTTTAACAAACCCAACTAACTTGAAAAAACTATAGAAGATTGTCCAATTATTTTACAAAGATGAAAATCTAGTAAAATAACTAATTAAAAACATGCAAGAATTTAATGGAATTATTAGAAAAGGGAATATATGGATTCACCTACCTAGAAACTAGTGAGGATGGAGAAAAACTTCGATTGAAGAAGGGAAAATTCCCTACAGACCAACCACAGACACTAAACAGTGAAACAAAACACGACACATAACCCATGATGGTATTAGGATTTAGGAAAATTTTATAAAGACACCAAAGATGAAATGAAGGAATAAATAAATAAATAAATAAATGTATAAATGAATAAACCTGATGAAGCAGGGTGTTTGGCGTACATAAAGAGAAGGTTGTCGGAGTAGGGAATAGCAGGTTTACTGGTGCGAGTGGTAAGAGATAGTAGGAGGGGTTTGGGTGAGTCTCTGGACAGATAATGATAGTCATCCTTCCATAGGTGCGGAAGAGTGAGGGGAATCTTTGGATTGCTGGTGCGCTATAGGTCGACGTCTAGGGCTGGTCGGCTGGAGTGGGAGAGGGAAATAATCAATGTGTGGGAGGACAGAGCGGGGAAATGAGGGTGGAAGTGGGTCAAATTAGGAGAGAAGGAATGGGGTAGGTCGACTAAAGGGGTGAAGGGAGATATTTGGATGGAGTTTGACTGGTGGAACAGGTTGAAGGAGGAGGGCTAGAGTGAGGTTAGTGGTTTACTGGAGTAGCTAGGCATGAGGGCGAGGTGCAAGGATTCAGATAGAGATAAGTGGGGTGGCAGGCTGAGTATTCACATAGGGAGACAAGGTAGGAGCGATGCTGGCTTGGTTGGGTAGCTGGTGTTGTGATGAGGGGCGAGCGTGGCCCTGTAGGAGGCGGTGAGACTGGATCACGGGAAGCCGGCATGAGGCTAGGCGAGTGAGTGGGAAATAAGGGTGGAGGGTGAACCGACTGGGGGTCAATAGGCTAGATCCGATTAATTGAGGGGCGAGGTGGGGAGTGAGGGCTGTGGATGGCCGAGGTCAGTGCTGGGAAAGGCTGGTGGAGTAGTATGAGAGAACCAGGGGGAGGTGGGGGTAGCTTTTTTCACAGAGGAAAGGGAAAATAGGGGAAAGGGGGGTGGGCGCTGGCAGTAGGTATATTATGGTTAGGTTTAGTTTTTTTTCTTATAATAAAAATATTATTAAAATAATACTAATAATATTAATAATAATAATAATAATACAAATACGAATTATAACAATAGAAATAATATTTATAAAAACAATAATAATACTAAAACTATTAATAATAAAAATAAAATTAATAATAATATATATAATAATAATAATATTGATAATAATAATAATAATAAAATAAATACAATAATAATAGCAAGAATAACGAGCAATTTTTCGACTCCCAGTTCGACTGTGCGGCTACCGCCAACAACACGATGACCACACACGGGTCCAAATCCCAGTAAAAATATTAAACGACATGAATTTAAATCTAAGACCCAACCCAGACCTTGGTGCGAGAACCTGGATCTAAGAATTAATAAGATAAAAATTAACTTAAAGTATGAGTTGTGAAAATACCTGATGACAATGAATAAACTATGTTAAACCTAAGGTGTTTCATATTGAAACCAATGTGTCATAATTAAGAAATCATATAAATGATATTATAGTGAAACCTATGGTGTTTAATATTTGATTAATAATGCAATTAATTTTTTAGAAACAATTTTAAAGGTATTGATAACCTTTAGGGTTGATATGATTATTAATAACATTCTAATGATATTCAAATAAAGTTATTGGACATTATAATAATAATAATAAGTTGTATTGGAAACCCTAGTAAAAAGTTAATCTAATTATTAACAACATTTCAAGGATTATCATCATAATTATGGGAAATTTATAATAATTATATTGATATATTTAATAAAAATTACATCACAAATTACGGGTGACAATCTGTCACATCCAGTAATACAGTGGGGCTTGAACCCGTGACAAAAGAATGATAAGGGTTTCATGCTTACCATGGTCCTATGTGATGTCAAAGTTAATATGTCATTTTTTATTCAAACAAGTGTAATAATATATATTAATGATGAAATAGTAGCATTATATTGAGTTTAATTGACTAATGTATTAAACATAATGGTTTTTTGAAAATATGAAGATACAAACAGAGAAACGTTTTCAATCTTTTATGGATGTTATGATCTGTTAAAATGAATTTCAATAATTTAGCCATAAAACATTATTTTAGGATATTTAATTCATGGATTAAGGGATGGTTATAAAAATAATTAAATAATATATAATGTATGAAGTTGTGTTTTTGAAAAAGGAAAGTACTCAATATATTTCTTTATATTCTTATAGAGTGGTATAATTACTCATTTTTAGGAAAAATTGTCCTGAAACAAAAATGTTATCCTTAAACATTCATTTTTTTGAACAATTGGTATTTTATATCATAATTTTTTTTTGGTTTTTAGCATCCCCAAATTCTATTAATCACTCACTTTCTTGTGATAAATTATCTCAATCATTATCTATAAATATTTATGATTTTCCTCCAATCCCATATCATCACTTTCCACTAATGGTTTGTTATGTAGAAACCTATTTATATGATATTCCATATAAATGTACTAATTCCCACATTCTAATATTAAGATAATATATTATTTAACCTTTTACATTGAGTGATTTTCAATAATTTTTTTCTCAAATATCAATCCATGTAATACCAAGACCAAGTTTAAATTGTGGTGATAAAATTTATTAAAGGTGTGGAGAATGTACTACCGATGAATTCTAAAAGAAAAATTTTATTCAATATAATGTATGAAATGAAACAAAGATAATATAAGGGAAAAATATATTACAATAATTTTAAAACATATTTACTATTTTTAATAAATTTATTCTTTTATATGTCTTTCAATGCCTATAATACAGAGTTATCTTGTAATACCTGCAATAATAACTTTCTTCGATGGTTTTTGTTACACGAAAGATCGTTTTTATTGAATAATATTAATATTATTTAAAATTGAAACTAAATTGGTGTTTATGAATAGGATAAACTAATGTATAAATATATATCTTTTAATTCATTGTTTACAAATTAATTAGAAATGAGTATAAAAAAATGAATATAAAGGAAATAATTTTATAAAAAACTATTTTTATGCACCGAAGAAGTATATTATTAATAAATTAAATTAATTAGAAAATGATATTAATGAAATTTATATATTATATATTTAATATTTTTTTTCCTTCATCCAATAAATTTCATAGGAAAATATAATAACAAATCCAATTTTATGAATAAAAAGTTGGATTTTTTAAAAGGAAATTTTACAACATTTTAATGAATCACTTATTTGAAAAATAAATTTTGAAAATTTTATAAATTTTATTTGAAAAATTAAACTTCATTTTTTAAATATTAGTTTAAAAAAATCTTATGGGATCTTTTTATTTTTCATAGAAGTTTTATTTTTTGATGAATAATGAAAATACTGAATTTTAATTGAAAATTTATTCCATCTAAAAAACATTACAATATTATATTATATTTTAAATTAGTTTTAAAGTAAACATAGGTAAATTATACATCTCATAATAATATTTATGTAATTTGAAACATTTTTATATAGAATTTAGATATAAAAACATAGTAAACTTTTGAATATTATAACTTTAAAACTCGTCTTTCTTGTCCCGTCTACGAAATTATTTTTAAATTTAATTTATATGAATTGAATTTGGAAATTTTAATTACATATTATTAATCATAAAAATAGTTTTTTAGGACTGAGTACACTTGGCTCCTGAACATTCCTGGTAATCATAAAAATAGATAATTTATAATAATTCCAGTATAATTTTTTACCTATGTGATTAGTTAAAATAATTAAAATTAATTATAATGATTAGGAGAAAAATGAGTTTACAAAGGACTAAACATCAAACCTAATGGGCCAAGTGACATATGAAATTGTTCAAAACCCATTTTGTGGTAATATTTAGACCTTTTAAATTATAATATAAATATTTTCTCATTTTTTCCATCCAATTTAGAAGGAAAAAACGTGGGTGGAACTCCATATTTAAAAAATTTACAAATTTTCCACTCACCCCACCTATAAAATTCCTCCCATTATCCAAATCTCTTAACACATATCATGCACATTGTCTTATTAGAGACCTGACTAAATAACTTCTAAAATTATATAACCTAATAAAATAATCCTTAATTTCAAATTAAATAAATGCATGTAAGGATTTTGGTGAAAACCAATGGGAGTTAACCTAAGAAGATGTTACTCTCATTGATGTGAATTTTAGTTTTATTTCCTTATCCACCACATTAATTATTCATATACCATGATTATATAATAAACTCAGTATCCTAAATATTATTACATTTTTTACTTTATTTTTATGACCAATAACCACAAAAACATACATCATATGGGTTATGAAATCAATAATTGAGTGTATGGTGAACTACCACCGCCCGTACCGATATCATCCATTTTTTCATTAAAAACATTCATGGTTGGTAATGATAATGGAAATAGTATCTATATATGATATTTATGAAAAATATGTTTTTTATTATTCTTGAATGATTATATAACATATACCTTCATTCTTTCTATATAGTGGGAATACGAAAACGTTATTCGTGTGTACGGTGGACTACCACCTCTCAAAGTGATGTGATTTGTTATTTATTTACATGGAATGTATTAAGGATAATTTTAATAGAAATATGTGATATATATGAATTAAAACTTATATTTTAGTTTTAATATATATATATATCATTTAGTTTTACCTCTTTCAATATTATTGGAAAATGGAAACAATTTTTATTCATACGTTTGTTCTACTGTCTCCAAGAATGGTGTATTTCATTTCCTATCAAAAAAATCTAAGTAATAATATAAATAAATATATACTAAATATTTATGATATTTAAATCATAGTTTAAAACCATTAAAAGGTTAAATCATTATCAAAGTAATAGGAACAAAAAAAACAACACGTCAAAATTTACTTGAACAAAAGGCCAATAACACCTAAAATAATAAAAGATTATGAACAAGTGTCTTCAGATTTGAAATAGGACACCTACTAGCCAAAAATAATTGTAACGGTGGATAGCCTCATCATGATCAAATACTGGGGTGGAGAAGCTCCATGTTGTTAGTCTGGTTTTACTCGTTTTGTCCTTTAGGTGTGTTTTGTCTTAAGTTCAAGAAGATTTTTTGGGTTTCCCCCTTCTTCCTTTAAAAGGGATCTTTATAATATAATAGAAAATTAAAGGCCTTCAGGATGTTGGATGGATGTATTATACACGAGGTTAAAGATAATTTATCCAAAATCAAGCATAAGGTAAAGGATTTTATCTAAATTTCAATTCATTGAGGAATATTATAATGTTATACATCTTGTTTCTTTTATATTGGGTATATACCAGATTTTGAGATATAATATCATGAATAATTAATTATTAATGTTATTTTGAGTTTAAATTTGAATTACTTAAACTAAGGGGGTTTTAATTAAATGTTACCAAGTGATATATAATTTCATAACTCAATTTCTTTACCTTAGGTTATATTATTTCATTGTTGTCCTTGATATTCTATAATTATGTGTATAAATAATTTTTATTATATTATTTTATATTTAAAATTTTTATGTGGATTTAAATAAAATAAACATTATATATTCATTTAAAAATTATCACATAAAAATTATGATCATTTTAAGGGTTTATTTCACAATATAATTCTATTTAATATTGTTTATTCTCGAGTTTATATTAAAGGAAATTATATGAAAATTGTTTAATAATAACTTTAATTTTCTTCTCTACTGGTTATTCATGATATATTTCAATTTATTGTAGAATTTTCCACTCTTTGGAACTTAAAATTATTGAGGAATTTTTTTAATAAAGCCTGACTTTATTTATCTCATCGGTCATAAATCCTTTTTTCTTAAAAACCCATCATTTTTAAAAAGGTATTCAAAAATGCTTCATTATCCTTTTCAAAATTATTTATTAAAATAAATTTTTAATCATTTTTTCTTTTAACAAAATGTTTTCAAATAAATCTTATTATCGATTTTTGATCAATTCTCTTTTCAAACCTTTTTACCATGGAAAAGGGATGTTTTTACTGCTTGTCCACAATTACCTAAAGATATTTATTTGAAGCTTCATTTTCAATTTTATGATATTATTTTTTTAAGAAAATTTTTATAAAAAATAATTTCAAAGAAAGTGTATTTACAAAATGGAAATGATATTTTCCTCAATAATTTTCTTAAAGTTATTTTTTTATTTCCTTAACAACAATTACCCTTATTCTTACTCCAATGGGTATACATCATATTGATACCATCATCATTTTCCTTCTAGATGGATTCTGATTATTTTGACCATCGTTGAATCATTTATTTAGTTATTAACATCCCCTTGAGTTATTCACATTCCATAGACCATTAAATATTAAATTTCATCTATATATCCACATTATTTATCAAGAATATGTTTATCACCTACAATGTATACCATTTTCACATATGGTGTTAAAATTGAATGGCATATGATTAACTATTGGAATATTGATAAATCTGTATATTTTTCTCAGTATGGATATTTGATGATAATTAACATTGTTTATAAATTTAATTTATTATTTGATATATATATATATATATATATAAGGAATGCTTTGGACTGGAATTCCCAATTGGGGCCCGAACTTTATATATCCCCTTGATAAATCAACAGATGTCAGGAGACAGGAATATCAATGGAATGAGATCCATCTGAATTCACTAGGCATTTGTGAATCAAGAAATGACTGGAGATTGGAAATCACTCTCATGTGTGACTATTTCCAAAATAAATTCAGTCCATCATCCCCCTTTTGATAATATTGTTTGGGAAGGAATGAGGGATACCAATTCTTTTCAGGTCAATAATGCTTAGGTCTCTCTCCCGGGTTTCTCACAGATTGTTAGAGATATTTGGAGCTCGGCATGATAAAGTGACTACCAGCTGTTATATATCTCAAAGCTTAGAATGATCAAGGTTAATCTCATGGAATAGAGAAGAGAAAAATTCATCTCATTTAATCCTGACATTGAAGGGCTTGAATACAACATTCATGACATTCAGGAAGAGACTAGTAGATCATATTTCTCGGGAGATATGCTTTAGGAGGCCGAAGTGTCTCTCAAGCTAAATAAACTTCTAATGATTAAGGATAACATTAACAAATATAATTTCAAAGTTATATGGCCTAATGAAAGGGATATAAACACAAAATACTTCAATTCTCTATAAAGGGTCTGGAAATCGAATATGACTCTATCCCTTCTAATATATGGTAATAAAATCCCATAGAGTATAAAAGAGCTTGTTGATCACATTGTTTCTATCTATTAGAACCTTTTTAATATACCATATAGGACGGAATGCGTTAGGGAAAACATTATTTTTAATTTAACTAATGAGGAGGATAATAGACTACTCACATTACTACTAATGGATATTAAGAAAAAGATATAGTGTTTGGCCTAAAAAATATAGCTCTCTTGGGCTATATGGTTTCACAATTTTCTTATTTCAAAGTTATTGGGATGTCATTCAAAATGAGGTCTGTATGTTTATCAATGACTTTTTCAAGGAATAACACTTCCCTCCATGATTAAATGAATGGTTTATTGTACTCATTCTGAAGGTGGATCATGAAAGATAAATTTTTCAATTTAGGCCGGTTTCCATGGTGAATACCATGCACAAACTTATTAAAATGATTCTGGCTAATAGGCTTCCTCAGGACACTGGGAAAGTTATATCCATGAATCAGTTTTGATTTTTTAATGGAAGAAATATTCAGGACTACATCCTCATAGCTTCATAATCCTTCAATCTTTTCAAGAGAAAAACTAGGGGAGTAAATGTGGCCATTAAACTGGACATCCAAATCACATTTGATACAATGGATTGGGGTTTTAGTAGAAAACTTCTTTAAAGATTTGGCTTCAGTGTGGTTTTTATTCAATATATTTCAACTTTGATGGAGTCTTATAATATCTCAATCCAAATTAATGGGTCCCCGGAGGGCTGCAGCACCTGCTCAAGGGGTGTGAGACATGGGGATCCCCTCTCTTTTATTATATTCATATTTGATTGGGATTATTTGGGTATAATTATAATAGACATGGTGGGAAATGCGAAACTTGCCACTATCAAAGAGTCTAGAGGTATATCATCACCTTATCACATGTTTTATGCTGATGACATTGTTATATTTACATAGTGGTATATGAAAACAATTAATAACCTGAAGGAGACCCTTCTTCACTCTGAGAATGTATCTGGGTAAGAAATAAATTAGAGAAAGTCTTTTGTCAACTTTTTCAAGAACTTTACTATTGTAAGAAAGACTCATATCATCAGCAATATGGGTCTTAAATAAGGATCTATTCTATTCAATTAACTTATGATTCCATTATTTTGGGGTAAAACTAATGTATCACACTTCTCAACATCCTTATCCTAAATCACAAAAAATCTTGCCACTTGTAAAGAAACAAATCTTTCAATGAGAGGACGTGTGTGCCTTGTCAAGAATGTTTTTATTTCATAGATTGTTTACTCTTTCATGGTGTACATGTTACCTATCTCAGTGATTAATAAAGTCAAATCATTTTTTAAGAACATTGTATGTAGTGGGGATTTGATGTAAAGGATGCTTCTTACAATGACATAGAGCGAACGATGCATGACTACCCTACTTGGAGGTCTTGGAATTAAAAATCTCAGTTGTTTCAATTAACCATTGCAGAAAATTTCATCTAGCGTCTCATTCACAATAAATATAACTCTATGGAATTACTAAAGTGAAGAATTCTCACAAGGCTCGCTATCAAGAAAAGGGGTTATATAGACTCTTTTATTTGGTCGGGACTATGTTCTGTATTCCATATTGTCATGAGAAACTCTCACTAGGCAGTTACTGCTAACTCCTCCCTTCATTTCTGGAACACCAACTGGACTGGCCTACCTCTGGATGATAGGTTAACATATTTAGGACACTATGATGACAATAACATCACTATCAAAGAGTATATATGGAATTTGGATGGCCTACCAGATGATATTATTTCCATTTTGTATAGTTATGATTTTATCGATCATGAGGACCAGCTGCTATGAGAAGGGTCCCCGTCTAGTCTTCTGGACTCAAAAAACGTCTACCAACACTAGATCTAGGTGGAATACAACTGGATTGGATCTTGGAACCAAATCTGGATTCTTCCTTAATGTTTTACTCTTATTTGGAGATTCATTCATAACAAGTTACCAGTGGATGCAACCCTTAAAGGGTCGGTCAATCTCTATGCTCAAGATGTGTTTTATTCCATTAACATCGTGAAGATTTGAACCATCTGTTCTTGTCTTGTAACACTACTACCTCTCTCTGGAAAGATATTATTTACCTCTTTGAACTGAAATTTCCTCATACTAGGTCTATTCTCGATTTTCGGGACTTACTATCTAAAACATAGCACTCAATGAAACTTAATTATTTTGTACACACTACCTGTGCTGAAGTAATATACGTTATATAGAAAGGCCCCAATAGTTCCATTCATCGACATGCCAAATTTTATTAAGGCCATAATTTTTATACTGTCATTAGGGATATACAATATATGTGTTATCCAGAACCAAATAATTCTGCAGCAACTCAGTTAAGGATTTCAATATCCTTCGGATACTGAAAGTTGCACCACTTTTTCCCAGGCCAAGAGGCATGATGGAGGTATTCTGGTCATTAATTTTCATTGGATGGATGAAATGAAACATGGATGGTGATTCTAGGTAAAATCCGAGACCTTTGGGATTCAAGGTTATCTTTAGGGACCCCCAGGGGGAAGTGGTGGAATGTATTTTGGGATCATGTGGTTATGCCACAACGCTCGAAGATGAAATGGTGGATGTTATTAAGGTAGTGGAAATATTTCACCAGCGAGGTTGAAGTAATATATGGATGGAATGTGACTCAGTGGGGGTTGTGCATGCCATAAGAGTAGGTCAAAAATACATCTTACGTAATCTCGTAGGTAAATGGATCAATTTTCTTGAAAGGATCTCCTCCTTGAATCATTTCATCATGTACACCTTCTGAGAAGTGAACTACATTGCAGATGCACTATCCAAAAAAGGTGTCTTGGATGTGAATATCAATACTCTCAACAATATTCCTAATGAAATTTTTCCTCTTATTGTATTTTTAAAATGTAAAATACCATATTTCTTCATTTTATAACTCTTTTATTTTTGTTCAATATCAGTGCCTCTATGCTCACTTTTATAAAAAAATATATCGTAAGAGACAAATTAGTTAGAAAAATTAAATAAGTTCATATCTGTAGTTTTAAAATGTATTTTGAAGGGGCTTAGTGGTGTAGGTTTTCATATTCCTTAGACATGGCGTCCTATAATTAAGCATTGCCTTCATTAAGAACTCATTTATTATTATTATCCATGAGATATCCACTATGAATAAAAACCTAGGGATTCATTTCATTCATTGTTTAGTTATTCCCTGGAATGTGTTCTCAATTAGTTACTAATCTATATTAATCATTCCTTATCTTGTCATGATATTTAATTTACATAAATGACATGTGTGTTCAGTTATTTTCCTTACAATATTATTTACACAGTTCATTTAATGTTTATTGATTACATGGAATGCATCGATATTTATTTACCTTTATATATTGATTATTCTCATTGATAAATTATTTCTTCCTCTGTACTTAAACCTTTCTATGATTTTGGTTTCACCATTATTTGTTTTCCTTTCCATAGAATTCCATTAGTTTTACAAAGGCTGATATATAGCGATATTCTATATGGAATAATCTTATTCCCTAAAAAATTATAATTTAATTTCTGTGTTAATTTTGTAATACAAGACTGATGTAAGAATATACTTTATCAATTATACTAAATCGATCGGACCTTTGGGATACTAATATTGTATCTATGTCAATGTAATGGTAGTGGAAACCAGATTTTGGTTGATGGTGTCTGGGTCACTATATATATTATCTTTCCAAAATAATATATATAATAGGAAAATTATAATTATGTCATTTATGTCAAATATAATCATCATCTTTATCAGTATTACATTCCATGTAAAGCATTAGTGAAAGATGAATCACATTACATCGTGAGGCTGTAGTCTGACGTACGCACGAGTGACGTTGTTGTATCCCTTACAAAATGGAATGTAATATATATATATATATATATATATATAATAAAAACTCAATTATTATAACTATATTATAAATATAATATATTTACTTTTTATCAATCATCACACCTAACTGTGAAAGGTGGCAATGGATGAAATAATGACAACCATTCGTGAGGAGGTAGTCTACTGTATAAACAGATGATGATTTTGTAACATGTTTCATGGAAGTAAGGGTGTTTTTAGGTCCTTAAATTGACATAAATACATATTATTATATGTCATATAATTATTTTATTATATCATAATAATTTAATCATAAAAAAAGATGGTGGAGGAAGAAATAGAATGAAAATTCTCATTGAAAAATGATACCTCTTTTTCGGGTATCCTCTCCACGTTTACATTAAACCCTTCTTAGAATAACATTCATACCACTCTAAGGATTCTACGATGAGGTTAAATATTTTGGGATGTTATTTGGGAACAGATTAACCAATCCAAATAGGTTTCAATTTTTGAATAAGAGTGGTTGGTGGGTTGATTTTTATAAGTTAGGTAAGTGGTGCACCTTTAATATTTTAAAAAGATTGATTCATACCCACGTTTTCATCATGATAAAAGAACAAAAAATTTATAATTATTAAAAAAATAAGATATGAGGTTGAAAAATTTCAAGAAAATGGTTTTCGGAAAAGTTTTTAGTTCATTTTTACCCTTTTATTCTTAGTTAAACATTCAGTAAATCCATTTTTACCTTAACCACGATAAATTAGTATTACTAGTTTCAGAATTAATTTGGATAAAAAATTCACTTAACTTATTAAAAATAAAAAATTATTGTTATTCTAAAAGTATAATAAATTATTTCAAATTATGTTCAAATAAGTGGAAAATTTTAATTTAAAATAAGTCCCACGGTTGTGGTAAGAAAGCAGTTTTTTCGAGAGAAAATATCCAAACGTTCACAATATTTTTATATCTGAATTAAATCTTAAAATGATTAAAAATAAATTAATTATATTAAATGATATAAAATTGAACTATTTTTTACTTGAGAATCCTTTTAAACTATAATGTAATTTTATATATAATTTTAACAAAATGACAACATTCACTTACAATTTACTATTTTTCACTATTTATTAAGTAATGAAACATTCAGAAAAATTAAAAAAAAAGTAAAGCTGTTGTAATTTTGATATTATAATATCAAAAATGAATTCTATTTTTTCACATAATTTTTATAAAACGATGAATATTAATTTTAAATTATTTCTTCAAAGCACGACTAATCTGTCTTTTAGAAAAAAATATAGTTTCTCAGAAACCATTAAATTTTATTCTAAATGATAATTTAATTTTTTAATAATCAATTGATAAACATATTTTTCATAATTTAGGTTTTACAATTCATAATAGATATTTTAATTTCTAGTTTATAACAATAAAATAATATTTTGATAATATTTCACATTTTTTCTAAATACAGTGTTGCATGTAATGCAAGCTAAGCTCAATGTTATGTTTGATGCACTATAAATTTAGTGTTTTGTATAACACAAGGTCAAATAAATGTTCTATTTTGCATACGATATCTAATTAAAATTGTATTATTTTATAATTTTGTAGTGTTGCAGTCTCCTTATCTTAAAGAAATAGCATCCTTTCAATTTAAACTTGATCTCGATAATCTAAGGATTAATATTTGAAAAAAACTTAATTATAAAATCACATGGTAAAAATAGTTAATAAAATATACTATTAATAAGAGAGGAAAGATATTACAAAGATGATATGGAATAATTCATAACTAGGTTTATACATAGGATAAAACTAGTGGAATTTGAAGACATTGACATGGAATAATAGAGTAAAAAATTATAGGGAGTGATTGAGGTCATTAATCACAAGAAAGTGAATGATATATTAAAAATTGAATGGTTAGAAACCATAAATCTATGATAATTTAAAAGATCATATGATTGATCTAAAATGAATGTAAGAGAATTATTTTTTCTCTTAAAACCATTTTCCATAATATGATTAATTATGTTACTATCCATGAATATAAGTAAATATAGTTACTTGATACATTTTAAATTTATAATAATAGTTTGATCCTTTGGATATACTTTGATCAATTTAAAATTCCTCCCTTACTCTAAGAAATTAATATCCAAAAATTATTTTTTTTATTCTGAAATCACTAAAATTCAGTTATAATGAATCGTAAAATCCATAATAGAATGATATTTCATTCCTTCAATCTCTATTATTATTTTGAGAAAATGGTTAGAAAAGGTATTTGATATGTATAAATTTCTATATGGTGAAGTAATAAATTAATCCCTAAAACCTCAACCAAATTTCATCTTAAACCATTCCATAAATTCTTAACCTTAATACCCTTGAAAACAATTATGAATCAAAACTATACAAATGAATTCACTGAATTTCCAAAATTAAAATATCATTAATCCTCCAAACAATATAAAGTGGATCATTATCATCACATACCAAAAATTTTAATACCTTCACCATGAATTAAATATAAATATCATAATAACATAAATTACAACAAAACCGTATAAAAAACATGAATTGTTTCTTTATTCCTTATGAAATAAACTAATTATTGGATATATTACTTGAATATGAAAATAATATAAACTCTATAAAGAATAAAACACATTGTTAAAAAAACATTTACTAGTTCCAAGGTAGTTAGTACTATCTAATTGACATTATACATTTCAAATATCTCTTTATACCCACATCATTATACTAACATAAGGAACAAATTAAGGGTTATTCTTCCCACAATCATGTATTTTTTTGAAAGTTAAACTTTTCACTAAATAATTTTTCTTGGTCATCGGTACAGTTCAACATATGAATTAAAATTCTTAATGAAAATTATTATAGAATAATAATTATACATTTCATAATTCTTATTACTAAGATATCATTGACAAAATACTCAAATGAAATAATTCTTGAATCCAAACAGAATCACATTAATCATTTAACTTTGTTTTTTATACTAGCATATTCTTGAACATGACCTATTAGATTCTCTTGAGGTATATTCCCTTGACATTAGAGACTTTGATTTTTGTAGTGTCCTATATAATTATAGTTAAATAATTGTATATTGAAAACATTTTTCACAACATTAAAATTTCATGAATGGCGGACTTTCTATCTACACTTATAGTAAACTTCAATTCTTTTTATGAAAGTATCAGGGTTTTTCTTTCTGAAATTATCACATGTGATAAAATCATTCGTTCCCTTATTCATATTATCTACCTTTTCCTAGCTATTATATAATTCTCGTGCTTCCCACTAAATATATAATACATAGATGATTATTTCACTATATTTTAATCACATGATATTATATCCTCATATGATGAAAATGTTTTGGATACTAGTTCCCTTTGAAATATTTTATTAAACTCATCAAATAGATTATCATTCTTACTCTTTGGATTGCATGCATTGATTTTGTTCCCATTCCTTCTAGTAGGATCCAATTATAAATGATGGAATACACTAGATTATATCATATCATTATGACCGATAATGTATAATCCCTAAACAACGGAAAAATAAGTTGAATTTATTTTTCATACATAACCTCATAATCATAAACCTGGATTCATTGTGGATATATCTATTTCAAAATATTTATAATGGTTTGAAAATAAAATGTGAATTATCCTAAGAATATCCCATAGGAGTGTCAAACTAGGTGCACAGTAAGACCTATTTTTATTAACAAGGTGCTGATCACATCCAACCCAAAGCACCCTTTTTGGAGATATTTAACCTCAATACTTCTGTTCCAGAACCACATCCACATATAGTATCCATACAAGGATGTATTTTCGAGAAAAACAAATTAATATCTAACTTAAAAAAGTATTATAATGTTATTATATAATTATTCTCATTGTATATCATATGGTTATGTTACTTAATATCTATTTTCCGAAATCATGTTCAAAAGAATTCTACTAAACTTACTCTAATACAAACTATAGAAATCTTAATGCCAGAAGCTTAGAGTCAGTGTCTGATTTGTTACATTTTTATAAGATACAAGGAATCACATTCAAAATAACTAAAGATTTTATTTGTCTTTATAAGCTAGATATATAATTGAATCACATTTATATTTGAATACATTAAATTTAATAATGTATTTTCTTAAAAATTCCACTATTAACCTTAGAATATCCCTATATAATAATCATAAAATACTTCCTATTATCCTAAGAAAAATAAAAAGAAATAAAGTGTAAAATTAGATGATCATTATGGTAACTGTAAAGAAAAATCAATGACTAACTTGTACTTAATCATTGTTTCCCGATAAATAAATGAAACATATTCCATTTAACAATAACTTGAGAATAATATGGAAGGAGTAAATGATGAAAAAATAATTCCATATAATAATTACACGATCATGAAATATATCCATGTTTATTCTAACTAATCAAATGATCCCATGGAATATCAGTAACTAAATCCATAATGATGGAATGAATAATGATGGGAAACTAAAACATACCATTGAGGCGTCATTTTATGAAATCAAATACCATTAAGTATTTATGACAAGACGTATAATAACATCAAGGCCTCATGAAAAGACATATATATTAATGGGTAAGGCCTTGGTCAAAACCATGTCTAGTTTGTATCAGGATACTTACTGATGCATTGATGGGATATAGTGGGCCCCACCAATCACATACTGATTCTTATGCATTCCTCATATGAAAGGGGTGAAAAATAAAACACATAAACATTTTTATTGGAAAAAAAACATAATGATGTTAATAAATACCCTAATAAATAATCAAAATCAAAAACCATTATGAGTAAAATGGTGAATGAAAAAAATATGGTACATCATCAATAAAACTGATCATAAATCATCAATGAAAATAATAAGGATGAGATAAATAAAAAATCCACAATTTTTCATATGTACATTAATCTCTTTATTTTTTTTATGAATGTAAATACAATAAAAATAAAATTAATAAAATCTTGAGTAAAATACCCTTTTCATTTTAAAAATAACCTTTAAAAAACTAATAATTTCAAGAATATTTGGAAAAACATTTTCCTTAAAATGAATACTGTATATATGAAAAATAATATTCATTGAAATGGAGTTAATTATTTTGGTTAATAAACTATATTCTTTAAAAGTTAATAAATATGATTCTTTTTTGTAAAAAAGTCTAGGAAAGTTCCTAGTTCAGAAAATAAAATGTAGATTCCTTTAACTTTTTTGGTGAAGTCTAAACATGAATTGTTTTGTAAATGAAATAAGGCTACATTGAATTTTTTTAAAAAAGTGAAAATGGATATAAAATAACTTTAATATATTATTTTTTAAAAGTTAATATATTTTTTAAAATATTTTTAGAAAACATGGTTTTGAAAAAAAATATATTTTATCGAAGAGAGAAATGTAGTCAGATATTCTTATAAAAATTTTCTAGATTATTTTATGTAAAAAAAGTGTGAAATAATGGGTATATTACATAAAATATCATGAATTACACTATTAGAATAAAATTAAGTAGTTTCTTTATGTTTTAATTATAATATTTCATTATTGGAATTATAATCATGAGAAATCCCAACAAAAAAGATGATACTATAACATAAAATCCTCACCACATACATAAAAATGAATCATAATTCCCATTATAGAGATATCATCAAATTAATATGTAAATAACCATAAATTTAAAATATAATAATCATAAAATACAATCATGGTCACTATATACCCATCATAAAAGAAATAGGTGGTGAATATGGCATGTACCTAGTACTGAAGTGAAAATTGATTTGAAAATCCCTTACCTCACACATCATTTTGACTGAACATTATTTTTACACTTTTTTGTGGTTATTAAAATTATATTAAATTAAAATAGAACCATAGTAATATTTATAATACCAAATATTTTCCATTTATAAAATCTTATAACATGTTCATTAATAATCTTTCATTATTTAAATTATTTTTGTTTGTTAATTATCTTGTTTTCTTATGCAGGATTTTTCATTAATGATCCAGTTATGAAAACATTACACAGTTTCATCTTCTCAAAAATAATAATAATGAAAAATTATCATAGTTATATTTCAATTATAATTTTATATAAATTATAAAATACGGTTATAATAAATTAAGAACGTTATGATAATGGAGATGATAGATTGTATGTATGCATGAGTAATGTTTTCATTTTTCAATAACCTTCATGGAAAGAAGGTATGTAATATATTATATTTACATAATGATTATAATATCATATATAATATATTTTATACTTATATATACCATCCATGTGGTGTGGTGATGAAAATAGAGTCACATCACTTAGTGAAGGTGATAGTACAAAGGTACCTGAACGATGTTATCATCTTTAAGTGACTTAAAAATAAGAATTAAAATTAGAAAAATTATCTTTATAAAATGATAAATATGTAATTAATATCATAATAATTTCATTTAAATATCATTTAATCATTAAAATTAACCTTATAACATTACTTGTAAATATTTAGTGAAATACCCACCACATCGATTTGCAAAGTAATAGTATACCGTACACACAGGTGATGTTATCGTATTCACTATGGAACAGAGCGTAAATATATATATATATATATATAATGAATAAGACGTTCAAATATGTTATAAATATCATATATATATATATATACACACTATATATCCATCATCATATCCAACTTTTAAAGGTGGTAACGGAAGAATGAATGACATCTATCTGCAATACGGTTGTCCTCCGTTCATAAGAACAATGTTTTCATATCCCACTTTATGGATGTGGGAGTTGTTTTAGGTCATTACATTAAAATAAAAACATCTAATTATTTTTAATATAATTATTTTATTATATTATCATGTACTAATTATAACTCAAGGGTGTGTAGGATAAAACAAAATAAAAATGCTCATTGAAAAACATTACCACATATTTAGGTACCATCTTTAGGTTTTCACTAAAGCCTTCAATAGGTTGTATTTGTAACCAAAATTAGGCTTATAGGATGATATTAGGGAATTTGGGAATTAATTTTGGAATAATTATTTCTATAAAATTGGTTTTAATTTGTGAATTAGATAGGAGAAGTGGTGGCCTTTTTTAAGTGACGTGAGTAGCACACTTGTAATTGTTTTTGAAAAGATCCATTCATTCCCATGTTTTTATCATGAAAAATATTATAAGTTGGTAAATTATAAATCCTAGGATAGATAATGTGGATATATGGCCACAAAATGGATGTTTAAAAAAATTTAGTTCTTTTATAACCCTTATCTTCATAGCCTAACCCCCAGGTAAATCGATTTTTACCTTAACTATAGTAATTAATTTTTACTACTTTCACAATTAAATTTGCTAAAAATTAATCATAACTTATAAAAAATTATAAATTATTCTGATTTGAAATATAGAGTAAAATTTTTAAATTTCAATTCATAGATGTGGCATGTTTTAATTTAAAATTAATCCTATAAAAGTGTTGAGAAAGTATGTTTTTAAAGAGAAAATGCTTAAAAGTTTATAATGCCTTTATATCGAAATTTAATATGAAAATGATTCCAATCACCTTAAAATTTATTCAATGATATAAATTTGAAATAATTTTACTTTAAACCCCATTTGAAATATACATTATATTTATTAATAATTTGAACGAAAATGCATTTTTTAATTAAAATTCATCATTTTTTACTATTCTTTAAAAAATGAAAAATTTTCGAAAAATACCAACAAATAACCCTAAGGTAATTATGATATTCCAATTTAATTTTTCTTATCGTTCAATATATTTTATAAAATTGGTAATAAATAATTTTATATTATATGTGCAAAGCACAACTAATCCTTCATTTAGAAAAAATTTAGTTTTTCGAAAAAAACATTTCTTTTTTTAAATGATTATTTTTTTTTCAAGTCAATAAATAAGAATATTTTTCATAATTTAGATAATATCATTCATACCCATCAATTTAACTACTAGTTTATAACTAATATATTAAATAATAATATTTTAAGAATATTTCACATTTCGTATAATCTAGGACCCAAGCTAAACTTAATATTACATGTATTGAAAGCTAAAAATAGTTCTGTTTGTAATGAAAGATAAAATCAATGTTCTGTTTCTCAAAAGATATTTAATAAATTTCTCTAATTTTAGAATTATGGGGTGTTACAATTCTATATAATGAAACACCCCAATCCCTTCATTAATACATCAATATATATTAAAAACCCTTCCATATTATAAGGAAATAAGAGTGTAGGGGTGTAGTGACCATAGTTTAATTGAGTTTATTGAATTTTTCTCCACAATAATTTATCCATTGGAAATTGAATCCCTTTCATGTTTACTTGGTTAGTGGATTTTTCATTCTTTAGAAATTTCTCAAAAATCATAGATAATATCCTAAAAACCAATATAACTATAGATCGTTATCACATTGGTCGATCCTGGTCAATATTAAATGACATATATCTTGGATGAATACATATATATATCATATATTGTGATTACATGACCCCAATAATGATACTTTAAATATACAAAATTAACACTTTCTAAATTTGGCATAAAATTTATCCTTACTCAAGGAATTTACCTCAATTTTCAAAGTATCTTAATACTTCTCTATTCACATAGAATATATAAGTATACCATCTATGAATACTATAATAAAGTGATCAGGGTAGTCTCTAAAGACCCTTTTTATCATATCCATGAAAATAATTGGAGAATTTTTTATAATGAATGATATCACTAGGAATTCATAGTGACCATATCTTATATAAATGACCATCATGGGTAAGTCCTCTATTTTCACCCTTAATTTTTGATATCCAAATTTAAGAAAATATTTTAAATTTAATTATTCTATCGATTATGTTTGAAAAATTCACCGACAAGGGTTGGATGCTACTTGTTCTTGATCCTCATTTTCCTAAGTTAATGATAATCTATATAGAGTCACATAGATCAATCTTTCTTCTTGAAAATTAGGATTGGTACACACTATAGTGAATCAATTTGGACTATAATATTCTTATCAATATTCTCTTAGATCCACTTCTTCAATTCCACCAATTTAATTATGGTCATTCAATAGAGACTTTTTGATATTGGCATAACAGTAGGTTTTAGTTCCAATGAAAAATCAATATCATTATTTTTATATATTATAGTAAAATACTCAAGAAATACATTGATATATTCCTAAAGAATATTAATATATTTAACATCAATCTTTTCCTAAACAATTTAATCTAAATACACCTCATAATTGAGTATTAATAACCATAAAATTGAATTGAATTCCATATAGAGTATATGGTCATATATTCACTGAAATATGATTATATGTTTATTCGAGATATGAAATGTGATTTCCCTATCCCAAAATTGATATTAGATTTATTTAGAGATATCCAATACATGAACATAATCACATAAAATTCAACCAAATAAGGAATAATAAGAGTTATAGGAAAGAATTTCCCCCATACTTCTATTGGATAAGAGTTGTAAAAATGGGATGTAATCATCAAACCACTATGATGTTTCATCTATATCTCAATATTAGCTTCTTGGGTGGTGATTTCATGAATTTAGAACAATTTTCAGATATACAGGAGTGGGTATATTAAGAATAAAATAATAATTTTATAGTTCTAGAGTGGATGATGAGTGTACCTTTCACAAGTTCACTTTTATAACCCACTCTTGTAGATAATATTTCAGATTCTTTCCAATTCACCTTTGGATTTATGATTTTATTATTTCAATTATCATTATTATCCCTGGGTTTAGTGTAATTTTTCGAATAATTCCTACACCCCATAAAATTGAATTTTTAGAGTGTTTTTATGCTTTTGATCGATCCCTCCTCTCAATTATTTTCATTAGTTGGCCTTTTTATATTTATTAACCATTAATTTTCTAAATTCATTCACTTCAACACTTAAATTATTTACCTATTACTCTGAGACAATTCCCACCGTGATTCGTCCCACATTTTTTTTAATATAATAAGAAATATTTTTTACCCTTATGGGTTATATCATTTGATTTTTGTATAAAATAAATTTTATTATTCGTGTACAGAAAAAAAAGAATAATTGTAGGATTCATTATAAATTTTTACAGTGATAGTATATAAAAATATTTATCCATTGCTACCAAATCACCTTATACCCAATGGATTTTAAAAGAATTTTTTCAAGACACTCAATAAATAATCAATAGTTTTTTTCTTATTCCCTAATAAAAATTGTGGTACTAATTTCAATTCGTGGAATTTTTTCTTTAAAAGTACTAATAAATTATCCCACCTATTGATTAAACTCTATGAATTTCCATTGAATTTTATTAAATATTTTTGCGGGGATGTTTTTTTACGAATAAAATTTGTTTAAACTACTCCAATTCAATAAAGACGGTTTCCTCCATTGGTGTATTATTTTTAATTAGATTCCACCATTAGTAAGCTTCACCTTCTAAATGATCAACAACTAAGATAACCTTTTTCATACTCTGATCTCTAGATAATTGCGTATATCTTTCCTATTGCATCAATCCATTAATCAGTAATAAGTATGATGGAAAACCCAATAAAATATGGTGGTTTTTTCCACATTAAAGAATAAATGGAGAGTTGTAAATTCCATTGATAATTAGGGACTTTGACTTGATTTAAATTATTATCCATAGCTTGAGATAGCATGGAAAATATTTCCATGATATTTTGTACTCCAAATCCCTCGATATTTGGTTTCTCATTGGGAGAGTTATTTAAATATACCTTTCATTATTTGGTAACTCGAATCCCCCATGTTTTATGAATTGACCAAGAAAAAATTAGGTTGAGTTTCAGTAAATAAAAATTAGTTTAAATAATTAAATGAGAAATAAAATCAAACCCAAGATTCCATAAATTATGAAAATTTAATTTCAACCTATGGAGTTTTATGTTCATCCTACATCATTTTTGGTTCATCATAGGGGTTTTTAGGTTCTATTATGTTATTCTAATCCCACAAAAAGCTAAAAAACACTTGGATACCAACTTAGGTGACTTGAGCACATTATATATACATAGTACATCATTTTACATGATTATTAATTACATATCAATATAAATCACACCAAAATACCTATAGGTTCATTCTTTTGGAGATTGTATTAATAATAAAATTAATTTTTAATATTTCCAATGATTTTGAAAAATATTATTCTCTCACGATACCCATTTTTTAATATAAAACTAAATATTATTCTTTATAACATTGGGAATGGAAACAAAAAAATGGTGAGATCAGATGCATAGAAAGGGTAAACATAAAAGATATCAATCAAGAATTATAGGTGAGAATAAGATGAGTATAAGTTAATGAGAACATAATCAAGGTACATGGACCAAAATTAAGATATGTATAACTAAATATATATATATATCAAAATACACGAGTCATAGAATAAGTATTTTACTATAACATGATGCATGAGTCATATGAGTGTCAAAACCTGAGACAATCATCTAGATCCATATGAATATAAAATTTATGCTACTACTACTATGATTTTCTTTTTATTTCCAAATTAAATTTTGAGGAAAAGTGGGAAACCATACAAGGAAAAGTATGAATGCTTTAGCCGCAGTAATAAATCAAAAATTCATTAATAGTTAGACTAATAATATTGAAATTTCTTACCCGATATAGCCCCCAAAAAAGGTCAATGGCCTTTGTATTCATGTCATCTTTGACAAAGTATTCAAAGTAATTGGAAAACATTTTCCATGTTTGGATATAATATTCCACATTAATATTTCTTTCATTGAACATGCATGCTAATAGAAGGTCTTGTTTGTAGATACATTCCCAGTGATCTTTACTGAAATAGCCTTGATGATCTCTCCCCATGATTCTATTCTTCTCCTCCTTTGAGTCCATGATCTTAATGGACTATTCCTGTATTTATTTATTTGAATAGATAAGGAGTTCTATATGTTCCTTCCCATTTGCATCTTCCACATTTCTAAATTCATCCCCCTACTTTTTTATTTTAGAATCCCTACACTGGATTTATTGTTTTACTTTTTGAAGAACCATTTTCTTTTTTACTTCCCTGAACTTGGTCTATAGTTTCATATACCATTACCTTGGCCCTAATGGTCGACCTTGTCTCCATCGTCTTCAGTAGCTGAGAATATTCCTTCTACCCTTTATATTTCTTTCCCTCGACCACAATTTATCCCCATACATCGTGAGTCCCCTTAGATCCCTTCTACATCCTTGGAATATGAAGTCCTCTATCTCTAGTTCCCTTGACAGAGTCCACAGAGATATGACTAGAGAGCTCTTCCTCATAATTGGCCTCAGTTAAAAGAGTTGTAGTAACTTATACTTGTTAGGATGGTATGAATCTGAGTATGATATACTCTGTAATACTAAACATAGGATTGAAATAGGAATGAGATTCTCAGATACAAGAGGTGGGTGAATTGTACCTTTTAAAAATTCCCTTAGGAAATTTTTAGGATGGTTATGTTTAACTAGGTTAAAAATGATAATTCACAAGACCTTTATAAGTTCTAATCATTTGCTAAATTTCATAATAGTGATTCCGAAAAAGGAACTTAAAAAAAGTTACAAGGATTAAGATTCTACCTTAATGTATATAGAATATAACTATATCAGAGTACATGTAAGGAAGTGTAAGAAAGTTATACTTTACTTAACAATACAAAATGCAGTGGAGAAACATGTAACAAAAACAAGTAACAAGTAATAAGTCTTTTAACCCAAAGATAAGGGTATCCAACAACCTTGGATAAAGGTTCCATGATTTATACTTTCAAGAAAGTCTGTCTTACCCACACTGGGAAAAACCCTTGATACAAAGGTCGGAGTCTGTCATGCTATCCCCGCAAGCCCTCAACAATATGGTATTCATCACCTATGTCTTCCTCATAATGGAAGACCTCAACTTCAAGGTGTTGGAACCTCTGTCTTCCTATCCCCGGAACCCCTCGATTGTTATCAGCAACAATCGGAGTCGCACAATGAAAGTCTACACAAGTAAATGTTTGAACAAGCTGTTCAAACTTTCTGAATGAAGCATTGAAAGCTGATAAGAGCCTCTCTCTCTATAAATCACTTCAACAACATATAAGAACATATTTCAAAGTTGTGTCAATGTTATTGCTTCTTTTCAAATTAGCTCTTATTTATAGGCGAACCTCCAATGGTGGGCTCCCTCCTCTAATAATCATATTTTCCTTGAATTTCGGAGGTACTTGTAAACAGGACACTCAACCAATGGTTAGTCAATAACTGAAATCATGACATTATTTTGTAATGAAACAAGTGTAAGTATAAGTAAAACTGACGTTCGGAATGTAAGAAAATAAAAGTTCAGAGTCTAATCAAATTTGCATTCGGAGTCTATAATAAAGAGATATTTGGATTCTATTTTGTAGAAATTTGGAACCTGAATTTTGTAGAAATAAGGACTCTGAATTTCTAAGGATATTTGGAGTCTGGTTTCACTTGAATTTGGTATCTGAACATATATAGTTTAGAGCCGAACTAGTAGAAGTTCAGAGTCGAACTCATAGAAGGTCGGAGTCCAACTAGTATAAGTTCATAGTCAAACACATAAATGTTCAGAGTCGAACTAGTAGATGTTCAGAGTCGAAATCATAGAAGTTCGGAGTCCAACTAGTAGAAGTTATGAGTGGAACATCATGAGAGTTCATATCCATAATTCATAATAGAACATCATTAGAGTTATTATCCAGAATTCAGAGTGGAACTTTATGAGTGTTCGTATCCAAAATTCGGAGTTGAACTTTATTAGAGTTCGTATCCAGAATTCAGAGAGGAACTTCATTAGAGTTCATATCCAGAATTCTGATCCTAAAACAGAATTCTTCATATTTATGTATTATATGATTTCGAGGTTTTTGATATGAATCCGATTTTTATAATTAGGAAAAATATTGATATGAGCAATGAAAATATCGTAGGGATAAATTCCTTTGGGAAGGAAATTTTCCTTATAGATGTAAAATATAGATTTTCTTAAGTATAAGGTGTTTGTAATTTTTAAAGCAAGAAGGAATGTAAAAGTCATAAGTAAAACATTATTAACTCAAAAATCTCTCCCATTTTGGAAATCACATACAACCTTTCGAAAAATAATATAAGAACATAGGAAACAAATTTCTTTAGACTTTCAATTTAAAACTAATCTCCCTTTGTTCATAGATGTTAGTGAATACAACTAACTCCCCCTTAGGCTTAGGAACTCTAAGGATTGTATTCTAGATTTCTAGAATGGAGTTTTCATTATCATGGAAATGAAAAACATCATAATGAGAAAATCCCCCTTACATAATGATAGTTCTTGACATTGAAATTTTTTTACTCCCTTTTAGATTTTTCCTTCACCCCCTTTTGAGTAGTTCTTTTTCCTTCTACCCGTTTATGATTTTCAAAAAGAATTTAAGAGAATGGGAAAACAATAAAGTACCTAAAACATTAGTAAAGACATACAAAAAACACAAGCAACAAGATATTTCATTAGAGTTGAAAAAAAATTTACAATAAAAAATCATTACAACAATAAATTAGATTTGTCTATTTGTCTTCCTTTTTCATGAGGATTAACTTCTTCAACAGGGTTTTCAGATTCTTCAAGTCTTTATGGTCCTCCTCAACTTGTTTTTCTAAGGCTTTAATCATTTCATCTTGAGCCTTTAGATCCTCTGATTGTGCCTTAATAATTTCATCCTTCTTCATAAGATTATCTTCGATCTAAATCCAGAGATCTCTTTCCTCTTTCCAGTATTGAGCAACTGAGTTAAGATTCCCATTCAGATCCCTCACCTGTTGATTCTGAGAATTTTTCTCAAGGGTTAGCGTATCCTGAAGATTATTCATCTTTGTATCCTCGGTGTAAAAATATTATTTTACATCATTCTAAAAATGATCAAGCTCAAAAAAATCCTCATCGATTTTCTTTGACCATAAATTCATCTTGCTGCATGATTTTTTTGTGGACCTCATAATTGATAAGAAAATTTCTATGCTCAGCCTCAATCTGCACACACTTATCAATCACCATGGACATAGATTCTAATTTCATATTTATGCTATGTTGAAGCATCTGGAATCTAGAGTCTATGGTGGGAAAGATCGGAATTATATCCACCAATTTCTTCAAATACTCAACAACAAAATCATGACCCCGTGCTGATGATTCCGATTCAGAGACCTTTCTCGGGGATTTTTCTTCTTCAATTTCTACCAAATTTCTTCTTGAAGAGCCACCAACATCCTTTTTCCTTGTAATATATTTTGTTGGAGTGTCCATAAGCACTTGCTTACCTTTATCAACTTTCGGAATGGGTTCCTCATCAGGAGATTCTTCCTCACTTTTACATAGTTGAACTATCTTGTGTTCATCAGGTTTCTCCTTCTCTGCTCCTTCTTCACGAAAGTGCTTCTCATAGCTTTCTTCCTCAGATAAAAAATTATTTTCTTCTTCTTATTTTTCATCATTTCTCTTACCATATTTCTCATATCCCTTTCCCAGAGTGACAATATTTGAGGACTCGGCCTCAGATGTCAGGAGTGGTAGTTTTTCTGATAGGTTTGCCTTATCTTGATAATCCTCAACTTGTTTAATCAAGTCATCTAGATCACCATTGTATTAATCTAGTTCTCCTTCGTCTTCTAATTCCTCCTCTTATTCTACCCTTTTAACAACTTCTTTCTCATTGTATTTTTCCGGAGTGAATTAGTTCTTTCCAGGGGTCTCCAATAATGGATGAACAACAAAATTTTCCGGTATAGGAATCTTCATAGAAGGTACTTCTGTATCCCTTAAAAGAGATTCTATAAGGCCCCAGCCTTAATCCTTACCTAATCTTGAGTTATTACAAGATTACACATTGAGGATCTTTTCGGGTTTAGAGTTTTAGAGAATTAGATCATAAAACTTTCATTACATTCCACATATAAACAAAGTGGTTACATAAAGATAGTATTCTTCTTTACCATCAATGGAAACATATTTAAAATAAAACATGGATTCTTTCTTTACACTTCCTTGACACTATCATCATATCATGTACCTTTAACTTGAGCTGTGAAAAACATTTCAAAAAAACTTGGGATGAGCATAAAAAGCTCAGTAAGGGATATAAAAATATGGAAAGGAAACATGGGTACATATATACATAAGAATGAAATCATACTTTACCCATAAAACATAAGCACTTCAACATACCTCATAAAATCATGAATAAATCATAGAAATCATAAGACATAAAGGTAACTTGAGGCATTCATAACATCCTTACGTAGGGAGTAACCCTCTTGGTTACGTTTAGAATACCCATCACAGTATATTCCATAAATCTCTTCGGAGAAACCTTAACGTTTCAATCCTTCGCGTTACCCAATGCATTGGAGATCTATATCGGGCTCACCCGCCCTTAGTTTATCATGGAACCACCCGTCTTCATAATAATTCCCAAGAACCTCAACATAATCGTATCACATAAAACATGCATAAAGGAAACATAACATTTCCACCTTTCAATCACAAGATATCAATACAACACATTGATATAAAAACTGTAACGCCCCAACCCCAGTTACCCAGAGTCGGTGCATTATTACATAACATTGGCATGATCGCAAGAAAGATCAAATCTCGAAAGACCGATTGGTTTAGTAGCCTTGGAAACACTAGATATATTCATAAGTTTTACATTACATCATAAAATGAAAAACTACTACAACAACATAATGTTTCCACAGTCCACACTATAATCCCCTCATAATATCCCTGCAGGTCATTCATAACTTACATCTTCACATCCTGGGAAAAATAAAACATAGAAAAGGGGTGAGCTCAAATGCCCAGTAAGGATAAAAATATAGCGGAACATTCAAAAATAAGCATAAACATTTAAGGCAATGAATTACTAAAACAAAAGCCTTTTAAACATGAACTTCAACATAGTATGGAAAAAGTAAAATGAAAAAATGCCATTTACTTGTTCACATGGATATTCTACTAATCGAATAATCACATGCAATATCAATAACCACTTTCATAATGTTGGAATGCATAATGCCAGACTATCATAACCACATAGCCAAGGCCTCGTGCCAAGACTACAAATAAGATTTTGCCAAGGCCTTGTGCCAAGACACTAGTTTGTCTCATGAGACCTACCGATTCATCGAGGAGCTATAGCGGGCTCCACCCGTCACATATGAAGTCCAATGCATTCCCATATGAAAAAGTTTAAACATAACATAAACATTCGTATTAATACTAGCATACGAAATGTCAATAATTTCACCATAAACTATGAATGTTATAAAAATAGCACATCCACAGTCAAACATATCACAGAACCTTCAATACAATATATAAGTTTTGTATCATAATAAATCAACTTCAAATAAACGTAAAATCCGTCAAAGGATGTTGACATAGATGAAATCAAAACACTTTTTAGAGAAATATCTCTTTCTATTTTTGAAATCATTTAAGAGCCATATAAAATAAAATGTTTTCTTGAAAATGTTCTTATAAGCTTGTAAGGGAAGCTTTGATGATTTTATAACGGCGGAAAATAACCGCACCCGCCGTATAAGTTAAAAAAAACATTCTTATCTTAATTCTGTCGAAAAGGTTAAAAAGAACCTTGTTTGGAAAACAACGGAAAGATTCCCTTATAAACCTCTTATAAAAAGTCAAACAAGGGTATAAATGACTTTAACCCATATTCATTTAAATATTAAAAATGTTTTGAAATACATTTTGAAGAAACATGGACGTGGATGATAACGAGGTCCCAGTAGATAATTATGTATAAACAACCTCGGATAATGAAGAGATTGCGAAATAAATCCTTACCTTGTACTTTTCCTTTGTTGGGGTAGGTTAACCTCCTGTATAATGGTGAAATAATTATTATTAAATTATACAATAATCATATACATTAATATGATATCATATATGATCTTTTAACATTGCTTTATTAATAATATCATAGTATTATCGTCGATTCGGGTGATAATCGATTCATTATTCTTAAATGTTTGGTTACGTAAGACATGTTTGTAATGGATAGATTATATCTTATTCATAATCAGAATGATATTAACATTATTTTTAACCCTAAAATGAGAATAAGACTTGAATGGATACGATGGAGAATGAATCTCATCGCGTTCATGGAGACGGTAGTCCGTACGTACGCACGAACGCTACTTCCATTTAATTTTTATTTTAAAAGAATCGAATCCAAATGATACATAGGTATATTACTATTACAGTATAATATAATATTTTATATATGTTACTTAAGTTCATTAACACCATCCTTTATACGTTCCATGTGTGGTATGAACGAGTCATATCATTTTAAGGGGGCGGTAGTCCGCACTTCCTCAAATGAAATTATCGTATGTATATACAACATGAAACGAATAATGGTATGAAATAAAATGGAATTAAAGATGCTTATATATAAAATATATATCATTAATATCATATTTAATTACAGTTCCATCATAATGGCCACCATGAGAGGCGGTAAGATGTATTTGAACAATCATCGTTTCGTGAGGCGTTAGTTTTCCATCCACAGAAACATTATGTTCATCATCCATTAGATGGAGTTGTGTGTATGTGTAGTTTGAATCCTTCTTATAACAACATCCTAGTATATTGTGGATACTGGTTTTGTTACAAAAGAAAGGAAATAAAAAGAGTTTGGGGGTTGGAGAAGCAAAATAAATGAAAATAATTTAAGAGAAATCGTTACCTTTAATTTAGGTAACTCACTTTGGTTGTAACCAAAGGACTTCTTGAAATGATTTCTGCCTAAGGGGAAGCTTCAAGGAGGAGGAGAGGGATGTGGGGAGATTATTTGGGCAGGGTTTGGACGAGCAAAGTGGCTTGAGAGGTGTGAGGAATGAGTAGAAGTGGTCTCCTTTTATAAGGGAGATGAGGGGCTCTTTAGGAAAGAGTGAAAGTATTACTTTATAATATAATTATATTCGGTTTATAATGGTCCAAAAATCATTGAGGTCGAAGATAAGATGACTCATATTATAAATAACATCAACCGATAATAATTGGACAGGTTTTAGATAATATTTTAATCATTATAATCTTATTTATTTAAATGATTTATTAATGAGGTAAACATTGCATCATTATTGTGTCATTAATAATTTAAATTATATGATGTCTAAAAATTATAAATAAAATATCATTATATAGGAAATCCTTTTATCTTTCTAATGAATATTTATAATCAAAAATCCAACATGTATAACCTTATGTAAAAATTGTTCTTCTAAAAGATGTAAGCTTATGCCATTTTTATTTTTATTTTAACTTTATTAATATAATGTGTCCCTACCATATACAAGTGGCTCCAAGGGGTCCCCAAATCGACCCAAGGATGCCCATGGTCGGGTATGTGTCCAACAATAAGGTTAGGACATGTTTTAGGGTAATTTTGTATTATTATAATATTATTTTTTAACCCTTATTTACCGGATTTACCCTTTAACCATGGTAAATAAAATATTTACCGCAGTAATTATTCAAAATGTGTAAAAATAAAAGTTACCTATTTACATAATTTGGAAATCCTGATTCCAAATATGTAATCCATTTTTCCAAATTCAAAACACAGATGTGGAAGAAATTAATTTAAAATTAATTCCCGTTGTTAAAATAAAAAGCATGTTTTTAAGAGATAATAACTATCAAAAGATTGACACGTGTTTATGTCTGGTTTAATTGTGAAATTATGTCCAATGAAAAAAATTAAATTAAATGGTTAAAATATATTCTAATTATACTTTAAAACCACTCAAATTCATAATTTATCAATATTAATTATTTTGATTAAGAAGGTTGTTTTTAATTAAAATTTAGTAATTTTCACTATTCATCAAAATATAAAAGTTATCCGAAAAGTGCCAAAATTTCACCCTAGGCTAATTTCGATATTCCGAATCCAAAAATGAAGTCCATTTTGAAATATAAAATATATATGATTTCAAAAAGTAGTTATTACTATTCACAACGGCTAGTTTAATTAGTTGTGGTGTGTGTTAGAACTCGAGGTTGCGTACAACACACGCTATCACATTAGTCGAAAGGAAACGTACCGTGGAAGCTTGGGGTGTTACATTCTCCCCTCCTTCAAATAATTGCATCCTCGCAATTTCTAGGGTATTACTGTATAAAAAGACTCGTGTGGTTCTTCATCATATGTTCCTCGGGTTCCCACGTTGCCTCTTCCATCTTATGATTTCTCCATAAAACTTTTACCAGACGCGTCGTCCGGTTTATCAGCACTTGTTCTCTCGTATCAAGAATCTTGACGGGCTCTTAACAATAAGACAGATCAGGTTCCAGTTCTAATTCCTTATAGGTGAGTACATGCGTTGGGTCAGGCATGTATTTTCTCAACAGAGATACGTGGAACACATCGTGAACTTTGGAGAGACTTGGCGGCATTGCCAATCGGTATGCTACATCCCCAATTAGTTCTAGAATTTCGAAAGGTCCGATGTACCTGGGACTCAATTTACCTTCCTTACCAAAACGTATGACTCCCTTCCACAGAGATACCTTTAAGAAATCATGATCACCGACTTGAAATTCCAAATCATTCCTTCGATTATCGGCATAGCTCTTCTGCCTACTTTGAGCTGCTTTGATGTGATTTTGGATTACTTTCACCTTTTCCACCATTTCCTCCACAAGTTCTGGGCCTACAAGTTTTCTTTCACCGACGTCATCCCAACAGGTTGGTGTACGACATCTCTTTCCGTATAACGCTTCATATGGTGCCATCTGAATACTCGAATGGAAGATATTGTTATAGGAAAATTCTACCAGTGGTAAATATTGATCCCACATACCCTGAAAGTCAAGTGAGAAAGATCTCAACATGTCTTCTAGGGTTTGAATAGTCCATTCTGATTGTCCATCTGTCTGAGGGTGGTAAGCAGTGCTCAAATGAAGTTCAGTATCCAGGGATTTCTGAAGACTTTTCCAAAATCTTGAAGTAAAACGGGGATCACGATCAGAAACAATCGATAGGGGTACTCCATGAAGTCTCACAACTTCATTAATATATAGTCTTGCTAGACGTTCCAGGGGTAGATCTTCTCTTATAGCAAGAAAATGTGCTGACTTGGTAAGACAATCAACAATAACCCATATTACATCGTTCCTTCTAGGAGTCTTTGGTAGCCCCATGACAAATTCCATCGTAATATTGTCCCATTTCCACTCCGGTATAGGAAGAGGTTGCATGACTCCTCCAGGCTGTTGCCTTCCTGCATTCACTTGTTGACAAACCATACATCTTGACACAAAATCAGCAATCTCTCTCTACATGTTGTCCCACCAAAAATGTTCCTTCAAATCTCTATAAATTTTGGTACTCCCAGGGTGTATAGAGAAATTGGAACTATGAGCATCATCCAACAATTCCTTTTTTAGATCAGGTAAATCGGGAACACAAAGTCTCTTCCCGAATTTCAAAATCCCATCTTCATACACAAAGTCTCTCAATCTCCCATCATTCACAGCTTTAATCTTCTTCTGAAATTCTTCATCATTGGTCTGAGAACTCTTAATCCTTTCTAGTAAAGATGGTTTGGCAACCATTTGAAAAAGCATTGATGTTTCACCTTCCCTGGTTATTCCCATGTCCATCTTCACTAGATCCATGAAAATTGGATCCCTTTCAATTCTCATCATGTTCAAAACTCCATGTTCTTTTCTGCTCAAAGCATCTGCCACCTTGTTTGCTTTCCCCGGGTGGAAGTGTATCGTGCAATCATAATCCTTGTGTAATTCAAGCCATCTCCTTTGCCTCATGTTGAGTTCTTTTTGTGAGAAAATATACTTCAAACTCTTGTGATCAGTATAAATCTCACATTTTTCACCATAGAGGTAGTGTCTCCATATCTTCAAAGAAAAGATCACAGCTGCTAACTCAAGATCATGAGTAGGATAGTTTTGTTCATAAATTTTCAACTATCGTGATGCATAGGCAATAACTCTATCATTCTTCATAAGGACACAACCAAGTCCTATCTTTGATGCATCACTATAAATAACGAACCCATCATTCCCTGATGGTAGAGTCAATATAGAAGAATTGACTAATCTTCTCTTCATTTCTTCAAAAAATTCTTCACACTCTTTTGTCCAAACAAATTTAACCCCTTTACGTGTGAGCTTCGTTAATGGGTTAGCCAATTGGGAAAAATTCTGGACGAAACGTCGATAATAACCTGCCAAACCAATAAAACTACATACCTCAGTTATACTCGTAGGTGATGGCCATTCTTGTATTTCCATGGTCTTAGAAGGATCAACAGAGATTCCATCTTTAGAGACAATATGGCCAAGAAAAGAAATATCCTGAAGCCAGAATTCAAACTTGCTAAACTTCCCATATAATTCATGCCTCCTCAGAGTCTTCAAGATAATGTGCAAGTGATATTAATGATCTTCGTATGTTTTGGAGTATACCAAGATATCATCAATAAATACCACCACAAATTCATCAAGATACTCCATGAAAACTATATTCATCAGATCCATGAATACAGAGGGTGCATTAGTCAATCCAAACGGCATTACGGTAAACTCGTAATGCCCGTACCTGGTTCGAAATAATGTCTTCGGAATGTCTTCCTTCTTCACACACAACTGATGGTATCCAGATCGAAGGTCAATATTTGAAAAGTATTGAGCTCCATGCAGTTGGTCAAATAAATCATCAATACGAGGTAGGGGATACTTGTTCTTTTTTGTTATAACATTGATCTCCCTGTAGTCGATACATAACCTCATAGATCCATCTTTCTTTTTAACAAAAATAACAGGGGCTCCCCTTGGAGAAACACTAGGGCGAATAAATCCCTTATTACTCAATTCCTCTAGTTGTTTCTTTAGTTCGACTAATTCTACTGTGGCCATTCTATAAGGGGTCTTCGATATAGGCCTTGATCCAGGAATCAAATCAATGGAAAACTCAACTTCTCGTTCTGGAGGATGTCCAGGTAAATCTTCCAGAAATACATCTACAAATTCTTTCACAACAGGTAGATCCTCTATTTGAACATTCCTTTCCTCACCGACAGTTATTTCATTCTCTTCCTCCCCAATAATTGAATTAAGTTGAGCTACTGGGGGTGGATCTAAATAAGAATTAGGTGGTGACGATTCTGCTCTAAAAATAAGGTGTTCCTTATCATTATCATCATGAATCGTAACCTCTTTCCTCTTACAATAAATCTTCGCATCATAGTCCGAAAGCCAGTCCATACCGAGGATTATATCAAACTCAATCATAGGTATGACGATGAGATCAGAAGATAAAGAATATTTATGTGCTCTAATGGGGACTGATTCACAAAACTTTGTTGCAATGATACTTCCCTTAGGAGTTTTAACTGAAAACTCCCTTATTAAATCAAATTGGAAATATCTAATTTTCATAGCAAACTGGGAAGATATGAAACAATGCGATGATCCAGAATCAAATAATGAATTTGCTAAACTTGAGGAAACCATTAAGTTACCTGCCACCACGTCTTTTGGAGCTTCTACCTCAGCAGTAGTGATAGCATAAGCCTGGCCTTGATCCCTTGGCCTTTTCTGAGGTAAGTTCTCCTGACGCATAGGAAATTCATTTGCATAATGCCCCATCTCCCTACAATTTTAGCACTGAACGTTGGTAACTTCCTTCTTCCCCTTGCAATCACGAGCTGGTGGCCTTTTGCACCACACTTGTAACAGACTCCCATTCCCTTCAAGCAAGTACCATGATGTTTCTTCCCGCATTTACCACAAGATGGATATTCAACCATTCCCTTCTTCCCCTTATTTCCATTCCCAGATTGATCAGCAGGTCTCTTCTTCTCTTGCTTTGATTTAAAGTCATAAGACTTAGAGAATTCCTTTTCGGTCTTGATAGCACATGAGACAATGTCTTCGTACGATGAAAAGGATTGTGAGACTAATGCTCGACGGAGAAATGGTTTTAACCCATCAAAGAAACGATCAATCTTACTTCTTGGGTTGCGAATATAATCTCCAGCATACATCTCTAACCTTGTAAACTTAGCCTCATACTTTGTGACATTCTCATCCTACTTTTGTCTCAGACTCAGAAATTGCCTTTCCATATCTGCTCGATGGTCGCGAGGAAAGTATTTTTCTAAAAACAGATCTTTGAACTCCCTCCATTCCATATTTGATACTTCATCATCTTCCTTCGTATTTTGAATCAATGACCACCATTGATCAGCATCTCCAGTGAGGCGGTAAACTGCCATGATAACTTTTTCCCTTTCACTGCTCCCCAAAGCCTGAAATATTTTCTCTAGGGAAAATATCCATTGCTCAGCTAATAAGGGATTTGTATTCCCATTTAACGTTGGTGGTTGTTTCCTCATGAATCGATCTAACATTGATCCTCCACGCTGCGGATCAGGGTGCTCCATACGGGTAAGGTTATTATTCATAACCTGAGTAAGTTGTCCCAGTATGGTGATTAGTTGATCGGCACTAGTTGCATCACCAGCCCCACTATAATTATCTTGAGCAGGAGGGAAATCCCTACATGGAGTGCGGGCATTGATACAGTTTCCATTTCTTCCACTAGGCGGCATTTCTAAACAATGGCATAAACTAGATCAGTTTATGAATCAAAATACATAATCCCATACTTATAAAACACTCAACATAAATTGAACTATTTATGGATATAATCCATAATCATAAAAATGTTTTATTTGAGAAATTATATACTCATAAACCCTTCATAATGATTTGTAAAGAAAATGAGAGTTATCCTAAGCATATCCCCCGGGAGTGTCGTAACCAAGAGTGCAGCAAGGCCCGTTGTCGTGCACCAGTTCCCGTTCGAGTTTAGCTCAAAGCGGTGTTTTCTGGTTTTACCCCTAGGTACATCTGTGCCAGAGCCGCCTCTACCTGCTCGTATCCAGACAGAGATGTATTGTTCGGAAAACTCACAAAATCTCTACAATACCAAAATTCTAGGAAGTTCTTCTATACTAATCCTCAAAGTTCAACTTAGGTTTACATGCTCTAATGAGAGTTTATCTAAATCTAGCTTCCATGGTTTGTACTAAACTTCCTCTGATACCAACTGTAACGCCCCGACCCCAGTTACCCAGAGTCGGTGCATTATTAAAAAACATTGGCATGATCGCAAGAAAGATCAAATCTCGAAAGACCGATTGGTTTAGTAGCCTTGGAAACACTAGATATATTCATAAGTTTTATATTACATCATAAAATGAAAAACTACTACAACAACATAATGTTTCCAAAGTCCACACTATAATCCCCTCATAATATCCCTGCAGGTCATTCATAACTTACATCTTCACATCCTGGGAAAAATAAAACATAGAAAAGGGGTGACCTCAAATGCCCAGTAAGGATAACAATATAGCAGAACATTCAAAAATAAGCATAAACATTTAAGGCAATGAATTACTAAAACAAAAGCCTTTTAAACTTGAACTTCAACATAGTATGGCAAAAGTAAAATGAAATAATTCCATTTACTTGTTCACATGGATATTCTACTAATCGAATAATCACATTCAATATCAATAACCACTTTCATAATGTTGGAATGCATAATGCCAGACTATCATAACCACATAGCCAAGGCCTCGTGCCAAGACTACAAATAAGATTTTTCCAAGGCCTTGTGCCAAGACACTAGTTTGTCTCATGAGACCTACCGATGCATCGAGGAGCTATAGCGGGCTCCACCCGTCACATATTAAGTCCAATGCATTCCCATATGAAAAAGTTTAAACATAACATAAACATTCGTATTAAAACTAGCATACGAAATGTCAATAATTTCACCATAAACTATGAATGGTATAAAAATAGCACATACACAGTCAAACATATCACAAAACCTTCAATAAAATATAGATGTTTTGTATCATAATAAATCAACTTCAAATAAGCATAAAATCCGTCAAAGGATGTTGACATAGATGAAATCAAAACACTTTTTAGAGAAATATATCTTTCTATTTTTGAAATCATTTAAGAGAAATATAAAATAAAACATTTTCTTGAAAATGTTCTTATAAGCTTGTAAGGGAAGCTTTGACGATTTTATAACGGCGGAAAATAACCGCACCCGCCGTATAAGTTAAAAAAAACATTCTTATCTTAATTCTGTCGAAAAGGTTAAAAAGCACCTTATTTGGAAAACGACGGAAAGATTCCCTTATAAACCTCTTATAAAAATTCAAACAAGGGTATAAATGACTTTAACCCATATTCTTTTAAATATTAAAAAAGTTTTGAAATACATTTTGAAGAAACATGGACGTGGATGATAACGAGGTCCCAGTAGATAATTATGTATAAACAACCTCGGATAATGAAGAGATTGCGAAATAAATCCTTACCTTGTACTTTTCCTTTTTTGGGGTAGGTTAACCTCCTGTATAATGGTGAAATAATTATTATTAAATTATACAAGAATCATATACATTAATATGATATCATATATGATCTTTTAACATTGCTTTATTAATAATATCTTAGTATTATCGTCGTTTCGGGTGATAATCGATTCGTTCTTCTTAAATGTTTGGTTACGTAAGACATGTTTGTAATGGATAGATTATATCTTATTCATAATCAGAATGATATTAAAATTATTTTTAACCCTAAAATGAGAATAATACTTGAATGGATACGATGGAGAATGAATCTCATCGCGTTCGTGGAGACGGTAGTCCGTATGTACGCACGAACGCTACTTCCATTTAATTTTTATTTTAAAAGAATCGAATCCAAATGATACATAGGTATATTACTATTACAGTATAATATAATATTTTATATATGTTACTTAAGTTCATTAACACCATCCTTTATACGTTCCATGTGTGGTATGAACGAGTCATATCATTTTAAGGGGGCGGTAGTCCGCACTTCCTCAAATGAAATTATCGTATGTATATACAACATGAAAAAAATAATGGTATGAAATAAAATGGAATTACAGAAGCTTATATATAAAATATATATCATTAATATCATATTTAATTACAGTGTCATCATAATAGCCACCATGAGAGGCGGTAAGATGTATTTGAACAATCATCGTTTCGTGAGGCGTTAGTTTGCCATCCACAGAAACATTATGTTCATCATCCATTAGATGGAGTTGTGTGTATGTGTAGTTTTAATCCTTCTTATAACAACATCCTATTATATTTTGGATACTAGTGTTGTTACAAAAGAAAGGAAATAAAAAGAGTTTGGGGGTTGGAGAAGCAAAATAAATGAAAATAATTTAAGAGAAATCGTTACCTATAATTTAGGTAACTCACTTTGGTTGGAACCAAAGGACTTCTTGAAATGATTTCTGCCTAAGGGGAAGCTTCAAGGAGGAGGAAAGGGATGTGGGGAGCTTATTTGGGCAGGTTTTGGACGAGTCAAGTGGATTGAGAGGTGTGAGGAATGAGTAGAAGTGGTCTCCTTTTATAAGGGAGGGGAGGGGCTCTTTAGGAAAGAGTGAAAGTATTACTTTATAATATAATTATATTCGGTTTATAATGGTCCAAAAATCATTGAGGTCGAAGATAAGATGACTAATATTCTAAATAACATCAACCAATAAGAATTGGACATGTTTTAGATAATATGTTAATCATTATAATCTTATTTATTTAAATTATTTATTAATGAGGTAAACATTGCATCATTATTGTGTCATTAATAATTTAAATTATTTGATGTCTAAAAATTATAAATAAAATATAATTATGTATTAAATCTTTTTAGCTTTCTAATTAATATTTATAATCGAAAATCCAACATGTATAACCCTATGTAAAAATTGTTCTTCTAAAAGATGTAAGCGTATGCCATTTTTATTTTTATTTTAACTTTATTAATATAATGTGTCCCTACCACATACAACTGGCTCCAAGGGGTCCCCAAATCGACCCAAGGATACCCATGGTCGGGTATGTGTCCACCAATAAGGTTAGGACACGTTTTAGGGTAATTTTGTATTATTATAATATTATTTTTTAACCCTTATTTACCGGATTTACCCTTTAACCATGGTAAATAAAATATTTACCGCAGTAATTATTCAAAATGTGTAAAAATAAAAGTTACCTGTTTAAAAAATTTGGACATCCTGATTCCAAATATGTAATCCATTTTTCCAAATTCAAAACACAGAAGTGGAAGAAATTAATTTAAAATTAATTCCTGTTGTTAAAATAAAAAGCGTGTTTTTAAGAGATAATAACTATCAAAAGATTGACACTTGTTTATGTCTGGTTTAATTGTGAAATTATGTCCAATGACAAACATTAAATTAAATGGTAAAAAATATTCTAAATATACTTTAAAACTACTCAAATTCATAATTTATCAATATTAATTATTTTGATTAAAAAGGTTGTTTTTAATTAAAATTTAGTAATTTTCACTATTCATCAAAATATAAAAGTTATCCGAAAAGTACCAAAATTTCACCCTAGGCTAATTTCGATATTCCGAATCCAAAAATGAAGTCAATTTTGAAATATAAAATATTTATGATTTCAAAAAGTAGGTATTACTATTCACAACGGCTAGTTTAATTAGTTGTGGTGTGTGTTAGAACTCGAGGTTGCGTACAATACACGCTATCGCATTAGTCGAAAGGAAACGTACCGTGGAAGCTTGGGGTGTTACAAAAACATCATGAAAACCATTTTCAATACCAAAATAAAATAAAAGTAAAATGTGGTATTTATTTTTCTTTTAAAAACAAGGTATGGCTTGTAGAGGAAGTCGAAACCCAAATAATGGTCACGGCGGCGGAGAAGTCATTGTCGCCGCATACGTACTAAAAAAACATTCCCTTTTGTCGTTTTGTAAAACGCTTCGTATAAAAAAGATTCATTTTGGATAAATGTAAAAGTAAAAGGGGTTTATACACCATATAAAAGAATTTTGTGTATAAAATAAAATGTGCCTCAATGAAAGGAGATTGAGACGAAGTCCCATACCTCGGGTCCGACTTGACTCGATCGTTCTTTAATGTCCTGAATAATAAAATTGAGTTAATTTATACTTCTTTAAGAACCTTTTTCAAGTTCATTATTCCTTTTATATCACTTATTACCATGTCATGGACACTATGTAATTATTTAAGTTAATAACGGTCGTTTTAACGATCATTGGTACTTGAGTCAAAAATAAACCCTTTATAATTACATGTTGTTCATGTATCCATTATATCCAGAATTATAATCATTATGTATATATCATATATATCCAATATATACATGCATTTATAATATTACATAATCATTTAGAGGTAAGAAATGAAATGCACCGTTCATGGAGACGGTAAGCCGTACGTACGCATGAATGCTACTTTCAATTCTATTTCGTATTTTATAGAATGGAATCATAATGATATAAAGGTATATTATAATTCCAGTATAATATCATATATAATTTCATAGTTCCATCCTTTATACGTCCCACATATGGTGTTTAACGAATCATATCACTTTGAGGGGGCAGTAGTCCGCACTTCCTTAAATGAAGATATCGCATTTATCCATAATGGAAACCATAAAGGTATGACCAAAAAGAAAAAAACAGAAGCATAAAGAAAACATAAACATATTATATATCATATATAAATATATTGACATCTTAATGGCCACCTTTGAAGGTGTTAAAAGAATGTTGAACAATCATCGTTTCGGGAGGCATAAATTCACCATCAACGGAAACAGTATGTTCGTTAACCATTAGATGTAGGTGTGTATAAGTGTAGCTCGAATCCATATTATAACAACATACTAGTATATTGAGGATACTGTATTTGTTACGAAACTAAATAATAAAAAGAGTTTAGGGGGTTGGAGAAACAAAATAAAGCAAAAGGACTCAAAAGAAGACATTACCATAAAATCGGGTAACTCCCTTTGGTTTGAGCTCAAAGGCTTCCTTGGGAAGACTTCTGCCCAACGTGAGGCTTTAAGGAGTAAGAGAGGTAAGTGGAGAGACAAAATGGACAGGGGTTGGCCGAGCCAAAGGCTTTGGGAGTGTGGGTAAGGAGGTAGAGGTTGGGGCCTTTTATAAGAGGAGAGGAGGGGCACTCTTGGGAAGTAAAAAAAGTCACTTTATTTTAAAATATTATTCATATTTAAGAGGTCCCACATTGAAATAATTCGAGGATAAGGTGATAAGGGTTCGAAATAAACTCATAAAATAGGTTTTGGACATGTGTAGGTCTTAGATATTACATTACCTTTCCATTTTATTTAAATCGTTAAATAATGAGGTCATCGCTGCATCATCATGATGTCATAAATAATTTAATTTATTTAATGTCGAAAAATTTTGAAACAAATACTATGATATAGGAAATCCTTTTAGATTTCTAATTTATATTTATAGTCAAAAATCGGACTTTTATAACACCATATAAAAATTGTTTTAGTAACATAACTCATGTTTGTGTCATTTTTACTTTAACATTAAATAAAATGTTATTTATGTCATTTCCCAACCAAAGAGGCTCCATGGGGTCCCTATGTTGACCCATGGCTTTTCATGGTCGGCCATGACACATCCAATGAGGGTAGAACATGTTTCAAGCTCATCTCCTAATATTAAAACATTATTTTTACATTAAACTACACTAATTACCACTAATCGCGATTAAGAACTTAATAAGTTACTATTCACCAAAAAATTATTTTATTCCCATTGAACCACATTTTACATATTAATGACAACCATGTATGTCGGATTTTTAAAATTCAAAACACAATTATGGAAAAATTTTATTTAAACGGAAAAATCAGTTTTTATAAGTACCACTTAGTGGTTTCACTATTCATCAAAAATTGAAGTTTTTCAGAAAATTACCAAAAATTCACCCTAAGATATATTTGATATTCCAAATTCAAAAATGAAGTCTATTTTACAAAATTCAAAACATATAAGTCACATTAATTAATTTAATTATTAATTCCCGTTGTCATGACAAATAGCGTGTTTTTATGAAACAATAAGTATCAAAAGATTGACACCAGTTTAAGTCCAATTTCAAAGTGAAATTGATTCCAATGACCACCATTGGATTAAATGTTAAAAATATATTCTAATTACACTTCAAAACAAATTCAAAAGATAATCTAATCATATAAATAAATTAGATTAAAAATCAGTTTTGATGTAAAATGCAGTATTTTTCACTATTCATTAAAAAATGAACATTGTCAGAAAAATACCAAAAAATTATCCAATGTAAAATTAAATGTCCCAATCATAATGAATATGTTTATTTTGACAATAATAAATTATAAAATAGCCAAAATATTTATTTAAAAAGGGTTTTCCATCAAAAGGCAGTAAAACAATCTTTTAAGAATATTATTGTATTCCATGCTTAAGATTGGATTTATTTTCATTTTAAGCCTCTAAAACAATATCTTAATCATTAATAGACATAGATAAAAATATCTATAATTCATTACATACTTGGGATGTTACATCCTTCCCCCCTTTAGAAAATTGTGTCCCCGTAATTTATTTACTTATCGAATAAATGGGGGTACTTATCCCTCATTGCATTTTAAGATTCTCATGTTTCCCCTTCCATCATGTGGTTTTTCCACAAAACCTTTACCTGATTAATCACCATATTCCGTAACACTTGCTCCCTGTGGTCAAGAATCTGGACCGGTTGTTCCTCATATGATAGGTTCTCTTCCAGCTGAACTACCTCTGGACTCAAAACATGAGATGGATCTGGCATGTACTTTCTTAGCATCGAAACATGAAAAACATTGTGTACCTGAGATAAACTCGGTGGTAAAGCCACTCGGTAAGCAACTGATCCAAATCTCTCCAGAATTTCATATGGTCCAATGAACCTTGGACTCAGCTTTCCTTTCTTACCAAATCGCATCACACTTTTTCATGGTGATACTTTGAGAAAAACATAATCACCTACCTCGAAAGATAGATCCTTCCTCTGGTTATCCGCATAACTCTTCTGCATACTTTGAGCTGTTCTCATGTGCTTCTGAATCAGCTGAACTTTTTCTGCCATCTCTTCTACCAATTCTGGTCCCATCAACTTCCTTTCACCCACTTCATCCCAGAATGCTGGAGTTCGACACCGCTTCCCATATAATTCCTGAAATGGTTCCATCTGTATACTGGAATGAAAACTGTTATTATATGAAATTCAACCAAAGAAAGATGTTGGTCCCAACTTCCATGATAATCCATAGAGCAAGAACGTAGCATATCCTCCAATGTCTTAATTGTTCGTTCTGACTGCCCATCTGATTGAGGATGAAAAGCTGTACTAAAATTTAATTCAGTACCCAACGACTTCTGAAGCCCTTTCCAAAAGTTATAAGTGAACCTGGGATCACGATCAGATACAATGGAGAGAGGAACTCCATGTAACTTTACTATCTCTTTAAGGTACAAACGGGAATGTTGATCTTGGGAAAAAGTATCTCGTATAGCAAGGAAATGAGCAGATTTGATCAAGCGATCAACAATAACCCAGATTGCATTATTACCTCGAGTTGTCATCGGTAATCCCACAACAAAGTCCATGGATATATTCTCCAATTTCCACTCTGGCACTGGTAAAGGCTGAAGCATCCCTTTCGGTAACTATCGCTCTGCTTTAACCTGTTGACATGTCAAACACTTCACAGTAAAATCAGCAATATCTTTTTTCATTCCATCCCACCAGTAATACTCCCGGAGATCTCTATACATCTTAGTACTGCCAGGATGAACTGAAAACGGAGAACTATGAGCTTCACATAACAACTCTCTCTTCAACTGTAAATCACAAGGCACACACAATCTCTTCCCAAATCTCAAAACTCAATCATTATCAATGTTGAATTCAGGAAACTTACCTTTCTGAACTAGCTCTACCTATTTCTGCAACTCGCTGTCTTGCTTATGTGCTTGCTTGATTCTGTCGGATAGAGAAGATTTCACTGATACCTGAAACAATACAGAAGGACTTCCTGCACCAACAACTTCTATGCCAAATTTCATCAAATCCTTTACCAAAGGATCACGTTCCAAACACAACATTGCTAATGAAGCATTACTTTTTTCAACTCAAAGCATCAGCCACTTTATTTTCTTTTCCCGGATGGTAATGAATTGTACAATCATAATCCTTGATTAATTCTAGCCATCTCATTTGTCTCATGTTCAATTCATTCTGAGTGAATATATACTTTAAACTTTTGTGATCGGTATATATTTCACACTTTACTCCATACAAATGATGCCTCCAAATTTTTAAAGCAAAAACAACAGCAGCTAATTCCAAATCATGTATAGGGTAATTTACCTCATGAGTTTTCAACAGTCGTGAAGCATAAGCAATTACCTGATCATTCTGCATTAGGACGCAACCAAGTCATTTCAATGAAGCATCACTGTATATAATGAACTCACCATTCTTGGAAGGTAGTGCCAAAACTGGAGCATTCACCAATCTTCTTTTCAATTCCTAAAAACAATCATCACATTCTTTTGTCTAGATAAACTTAACACCCTTCCGAGTTAGCTTAGACATTGGACTAGATAACCGTGAAAAATTTCTAACAAACCTTCGGTAATAGCCTGGCAAACCAAGGAAGCTACGAATCTCAGTTACATTTGTGGGTCTTGGCCAGTCTTCCACAACTTTGGTTTTTGCAGGATCAACAGTTATCCCATCTTTAGAAATAATGTGACCAAGGAAAGAAATTTGTTGCAACCAAAACTCACACTTGCTGAATTTCCCATACAATTTCTTTTCTTTTAAGGTTTGCAAGAAATCCCTTAAATGTCTTTCATAATCTTCTTTACTTTTAGAAAACACCAAAATATCATCAATGAAAACCACCACAAACTTATCCAAGAACTCATGGAAAATTCTATTCATTAAGTCCATGAATACACCAGGTGCATTGGTTAGCCCAAAAGGCATTTCTACAAATTCATAGTGGCCATATCTTGTACAGAACGCGGTCTTCGGAATATCTTCCTCCTTTACCTTCAGCTGATGGTACCCAGATCTCAGATCAATCATTGAAAAAAACTGAGCTCCCTGGAGCTGATCAAACAAATCGTCGATATGAGGCGAAGGATATTTGTTCTTAACAGTGATATTATTCAAGGATCTATAATTAATGCAAAGTCTCATTGAACCATCTTTCTTTTTAACAAACAAGATAGGAGCACCCCATGGTGATGTGCTAGGTCGAATGAAACCTTTCTCTAATAAATCTTGCAATTTCTCCTTCAACTCTAAAAGTTCAATTTGAGACATTCGATAAGGGGGTTTTGAAATTGGATTAGCATCAAAAATAAGTCAACAGTAAATTCAACTTCCCGATCTGGTATTATTCCAGGCAACTCATCAGGAAAAACATCAGGATACTCATTTACCACTGGCACATCATTAATCTGAAAAGTTCCTTTATTTTCAATGATGTGTGCAAGGTAACATTCATTTCCATCTTTTACAAGTTTCTCAGCCTCTTGATAAGTTATCAACAGTAAGGGTTCATTCTTGTACACAAACTGAAAGTCTTTCTGAAAAGAAACTTCATTAGCTCTACAATCAATCTTAGCATGGTAAATAGAGAGCCAATCCATACCCATGATAACATCAAAATCTACTAGAGGTCGAACAATAAGGTTTTCAAGTAGGTTCTTTCCACAGATATGGATAGGAATATTATTATAAATTCTTTTTGCCTCAAAATTACCCCCAGGTGTTTTTACCAAAAGTTCCGGAGTCATTTCTTGAGATGGTATTCCCATTTTACTAGAAAAGGTTTCATAGATGAAAGAATGTGTAGACCCCGAATCAAACAACACACTGGCATAATCTGAAAAAACAAACAAAGTACCTGATACAACTTCATTTGATGACCCAAAATCTACCGAAGTAGTCGCAAAGGATTTCTCCACCCCTTTCTTCTTGTAGTCCAACTGCTTCCCATCACTCAGGCTCTTTGTCGGACACTCGTTTGCATAGTGACCCATCTCATTGAACTTATAACATTTCACTAACTGTAAATAAAATTTGGTCTTACCTTCACCTTGATCCTTTTCAGTGAAATCACGATCCTTATGTCCCATCTTACCACATCGGTAGCACTTTCCAGAATTTAGAAGACATTCCCCAGCATGTCTTTTTCCACATTTATCACAAACTGGAAACTTAGTTTTCTTACCATCAGACTTTTTTGAAGAATCCTTACCTTTCTCCTGCCACCTCGGTCTCTTCTTCTGTTGGTTGTTATAGAACACTTGATCATCAGAAAACTCCATTTCCACCTTCTCAGCACATCGAACAAGCTTTTCATAACTTTTAAACTCACGAGAAGCTAATTCCCTTCGATATTTTGGCTTTAATCCTGAGTAAAAACGATTGATTTTACTATCAAGGTCTCGGATAAAATTTGGAGCATACCTTGCCAATCGAGTGAACCTTTCTTCATAGGTAGCCACTGAGTCTTCCTCTTGCCTCAATTCCAAGAATTTTTTTCCATCCTATGTCGAATAGCCTTAGGAAAATTCTTCTCAAGAAACATACCTTTGAATTCATCCCAGTCGAGAGCATCAATCTCATCAGCGTCCCTAATATTTCTAACCATAGACCACCACTGATCTGCCGCACCCTCCAAACGGTAAATAGCAAGACTAACCTTTTGATTTCCATAACACCCCATGACATCGAAAATCTTCTCTAGTGCTTTATTCCACCCTTCAGATAACACAGGGTCAGATGATCCTCTGAATGATGGGGGATGTTGCCTCATGAAATGTTCCACCACTGACATGTTCCTCTGCGGTTGATCTGGCTAATCTCGTGCATGGATACAACCACCATTTATCGCTTGAGTCAACTGCGCCATTATCGCAACAAACTGTTCAGTTCCAATTCCGACCATCTCAGGATGCTGATTCGGAAGGTTATTTCCTTCTGTATGCCTTCCTAGCACTACTTCCCTGTTTCTTCTGCAGAAAACCATTCTGAACAAACATGTCTTAGATGAAGCAACATGGTAATCTTCAAATGCTATATCATTTCAAAAAAAAATATTTTTGGATAATCATTTAATAGAATTCTAACTCCTAAAGTTATCTAAACTGACCTTTGATGCCAACTATAAGGCCGCAGCCTTAAACCTTACTTAATCTTGAGTTATTACAAGATTACACATTGAGGATCTTTTCGGGTTTAGAGTTTTAGAGAATTAGATCATAAAACTTGCATTACATTCCACATATAAACAAAGTGGTTACATAAAGATAGTATTATTCTTTCCCATCAATGGAAACATATTTAAAATAAAACATGGATTCTTTCTTGACACTTACTTGACACTATCATCATATCATGTACCTTTCCCTTGAGCTGTGAAAAACATTTCAAAAAAACATGGGATGAGCATAAAAAGCTCAGTAAGGGATATAAAAATATGGAAAGGAAACATGGGTACATATATACATAAGAATGAAATAATGATTTACCTATAAAACATAATCACTTTAACATACCTCATCAAATCATGAAAAAATCATATAAATCATAAGACATAAAGGAAACTTGAGGCATTCAGAACATCCTTACGTAGGGAGTAACCTCTTGGTTACGTTTGGAATACCCATCACAGTATATTCCCTAAATCTCTTCAGAGAAAACTTAACGTTTCACTCCTTTGCGTTACCCAATGCATTTGAGAGCTATATCGGGCTCACCCGCCCTTAGTTTATCACGGAACCACCTATATTCATAATAATGCCCAAGAACCTCAACATAATCGTATCACATAAAACATGCATAAAGGAAACATAACATTTCCACCTTTCAATCACAAGATATCAACACAAAACATTGATATAAAAACATCATGAAAACCATTTTCAATACCAAAATATAAGAAAAGTAAAACATGATATTTATTTTTCTTTTAAAAACAAGGTATGGCTTCTAGAGGAAGCCGAAACCCAAATAATGGTCACGGCGGCAGAGAAGTCGTTGTCGCCGCATATGTACGACAAAAACATTCTCTTTTGTCGTTTTGTAAAACGCTTTGTATAAAAAATATTCCTTTTGGATAAACGTAAAAGTCAAAGGGGTTTATACACCGTATAAAATAAAGTTGTGTATAAAATAAAATATGCCTCAATGAATGGAGATTGAGACGAAGTCCCATACCTCGGGTCCGACTTGACTTGATCGTTCTTTAATGTACTGAATAATAAACTTGAGTTAATTTCTACTTCTTTAAGAACCTTTTTCAAGTTCATTATTCCTTTTATATCACTTATTTCCATGTCATGAACACTATGTAATTATTTAAGTTAATAACGGTCGTTTTAACGATCATTGGTACTTGAGTCAAAAATAAACCATTTATAATTACATGTTGTTCATGTATCCATTATATCCAGAATTATAATCATTATGTATATATCATATATATCCAGTATATAAATGCATTTATAATATTACATAATCATTTAGAGGTAAGAAATTAAATGCACCGTTCATGGAGACGGTAAGCCGTACGTACGCATGAACGCTACTTTCATTTCTATTTCGTATTTTATAGAATGGAATCATAATGATATAAAGGTATATTATAATTCCAGTATAATATCATATATAATATCATAGTTCCATCTTTTATACGTCCCACATATGGTATTTAACGAATCAAATCACTTTGAGGGGGCGGTAGTCCGCACTTCCTTAAATGAAGATATCGCATTTACCCATAATGGAAACCATAAAGGTATGACCAAAAAGAGAAAAAAATAAGCTTAAGGAAAACATAGACATATTATATATCATATATAAATATAGTGACATCTTAATGGCCACCTTGGAAGGTGTTAAAAGAATGTTGAACCATCATCGTTTCGGGAGGCATAAATTCACCATCCACGGAAACAGTATGTTCGTTAACCATTAGATGTAGGTGTGGGTAAGTGTTGCTAGAATACATGTTATAAAAACATCCTAGTATATTGAGGATACTGTATTTGTTACAAAAGAAATGAATAAAAAGAGTTTAGGGGGTTTGAGAAGCAAAATAAAACAAAAGGACTCAAAAGAAGACATTACCTTAAAATCGGGTAACTCCCTTTGGTTTGAGCTCAAAGGATTCCTTGGGAAGACTTATGCCCAAAGTGAGGCTTCAAGGAGTAAGAGAGGGAAGTGGAGAGACAAAATGGGCAGGGTTTGTCTGATCCAAAGGCTTTGGGAGTGTGGGTAAGGGGGTAGAGGTGGGGGCCTTTTATAAGAGGAGAGGAGGGGCACTCTTGGAAAGTAAAGAAAAGTCACTTTATTTTAAAATGGTATTCGTATTTAAGAGGTACCACATTGAAATAATTCTAGGATAAGGTGATAAGGGTTCTAAATCCACTCATCCAATAGGTTTTGGACATGTTTAGGTCTTAGATATTACATTATCTTTCCATTTTATTTAAATCGTTAAATAATGAGGTCATCGCTGCATCATCATGATGTCATAAATAATTTAATTTATTTAATGTCTAAAAATTATAAAAAAATATACTATGATGTAGGAAATCTTTTTAGCTTTATAATTAATATTTATAGTCAAAAATCGGACTTGTATAACACCATATAAAAATTGTTTTAGTAACATAACTCATGTTTGTGTCATTTTTACATTAACATTAAATAAAACGTTATTTATGTCATTTCGCAACCAAAGTGGCTCCATGGGGTCCCCAAGTTGACCCATGGCTTTTCATGTTCGGCCATGACACATCCAATGAGGGTAGGACATGTTTCAAGCTAATCTCATACTATTAAAACATTATTTTTACCTTAAACTACACTAATTACCACTAATCGCGATTAAGAACTTAATAAGTTACTATTCACTAAAAAATTATTTTAATCCCATTGAACCACATTTTAATTCTTAATGACAACCATGTATGTCTGATTTTTGAAATTAAAAACACAATGATGGCAAAATTTCATTTAAACGGAAAAATCAGTTTTTATAAGTACCGCTTAGTGGTTTCACTATTCATCAAAAATTGAAGTTTTTTAGAAAATTACCAAAAATTCACCCTAAGATATATTTGATATTCCGAATTCAAAAATGAAGTCTATTTTAAAAAATTCAAAACATATAAGTCACATTAATTTATTTAATTATTAATTCCTGTTGTCATGACAAATAGCGTGTTTTTATGAAACAATAAGTATCAAAAGATTGACACCAGTTTAATTCCAATTTCAAAGTAAAATTGATTCCAATGACCACCATTGGATTAAATGGTAAAAATATATTCTAATTCCACTTCAAAACAAATTAAAAATATAATATAATCATATAAATAAATTAGATTAAAAAACAGTTTTGATGTAAAATGCAGTATTTTTCACTATTCATTAAAAAATGAACATTGTCAGAAAAATTCCAAAAATTTATCCAATGTAAAATTAAATGTCCCAATAATAATTAATATGTTTATTTTAACAAATATAGATTATAAAATTGTCAAAATATTGATTTAAAAAAAGTTTTCCATCAAAAGGCAGTAAAACAATCTTTTAAGTATATTACTGTATTTCATGCTTAAGATTGGATTTATTTTCATTTTAAGCCTCTAAAACACTATCTTAATAATTAATAGACATAGATAAAAATATCTATAATTCATTACTTAATTGGGATGTTATAGATTCTACAACTTCAGCATGTGACATCTTCATATTCATATTCTTCTCTTTTTCTACCTTCTCAAGGTATTCAGTTGTTGTCTCCCTTAAGGATTTAGATTCAGCAGGGTCCAATCCGAATTGAGGTTCCACTTCTTTCCTTTTCTCCTTATCTTTCCTCCATTTAGCAACCACCTCATCTGGATATGCTTTCTATTTCTTTGGCTTGGGAGGTGCGGATTGGGTTTCCTTAGCTTTAGGGGTCTTGCCTTCAGCTACCACTTGCTTCAGCATCCTCTTCTTCCCTATCTTCTAAGATAGTTCTGCATTCTCTACATTTTCCGGAACGACTTCTGCCTACTCCTATGGTAGATCGTAAAACTCACCAGACCCTTTTGAAAAACCAGCGTTCATCCTCTTTAAGGTGTTATCATGTATCGACATCATCTTACAAATTCTCGTCTTGGAGGTGCAAGCAACCTTGAAAGAATCAAGACACCGAATAATAAGCTTGGAGATAAGGGAGGGATACATAATAATTTGAGCTTTCAAAGACCTATTTTTGATGTTCTAAACTGTAATAAGAATGTGCCTCATCAGATTGATATTTTATATATTTACCAAGAAATCTAAGATGTAAATATGACTTTTCATTAGGTTATCCTTATCACCTCTTCTCGGAACGAAAAACCCTTGAACCCACAACTGCAAAATTCAGTTTTTGATGGAGAGATGGGAAATATTTGCTACTTTTTCATCTTTGAGTCCATATCATTCCATTGCCTTCACTTTTATGAAACTTCCTTGCACATGCGTTAGCTTATGTGAAAAAAAATTCTGATTCACCATCGTATGAGAGCCCCACCAAGCTTACAACCTTGGTGTAAGAAAGCTTGTAAGTCTTAGCATAGCACTTAAAGGAAAAGTTTTCTCTGCCATGTTCTTCATAGAAGGAAACATACTCATAGAATTCTACAAAGAAATCTATATAAACAACATCCTGATCCCCTGGTTTCGATACTCAAAAAACTTCCAATCCATTGAGTTTGATATTCCTAGAAATTATAGATTCATACTCACTGAAAATGTTTGTATGTGACAACCTTTCTCTGTAGACTATCCATTTTGATATTGGCTTCATAGAAGACATTTCTTAGGAAGTGGCTTCTACAAACATTAGGAATGGAGGAACACTGAAAGATTCATAATGGTATTTAAGAACTGAGGAAAAGTTTCAGCACGTGAGAGCTTGAAAGCGATGTGAGACAACCATCGGGGTCCCATTTATATAGGCAATGGAGGTGACCTTTCAACTTCCATAAACACTATAACGGTTGAAAAACTATATGATCTGATCTGACGGTTGTAAACATGCCCACAAGGAAATATTGAATCTGATCATTTTAGGTTTTAACAAAAACATTCGGATTTAAGAAGAAACGAATCTGATAAATTTTGTACGAAAAAGAAACAACCAGCAACTAAAAATGATTGCGAAAAATTAATTAAGGAAGTCATACCTTTCGAATTGGCTAGGACGTTTATTCATAATAGGTGATATTCTTCTTGAAGGAAATTTAACTATGAAAAACCTACTACGAATAAATCACTACGAAAAACATAATGTTGAAAATTTTATTGAAAAAACATTGAGTACCAAAACTATAGTACGAAAAGTATGAGTACGAAAATTCCCATTATGAAAATTCTCATTACCAAAATTCTCATTACGAAACATCTTATTACGAAAATTCTCATTACGAAAATTCTCATTATGGAAATTCTCAGTACAAAAACTTCTGAAAGACTCATTATGAAATTTTTTGAAAGACTAACAAAAAAATGTACTCCCCCAGGTCTGCATTTCGAAAAATTCTCCTCCTACATGTCTCACCTCGATGAGGTTTGTAGAGATCTGGCCGAGGTGGAATGTTATCTCCAAGGTTCACCAGACCCTTTCAGTTCCTTAGTAGATTTGTATAGGTGGCTTACTACTTAGTACTTCCCCCTCAATTTTACTGGGTGCATAACGTCTTCCATGTATCCCAGCTGAGGAGATACATGCACAACCCTTCTCACATCATTGACCATAGCGAGCTGGAAGTTGATGATGGGATGATGTTTATAGAGGTTCCAATAAATATTGAGGATCAACTGGAGTGGGTCCTTTATGGGCGGTCGATAACTCTAGTGTGTGTTTTTTAGCAACACGGGAACCTCCATGAGACCACATGGGAGCGAGAGGCTCATATACGTGCTTAGTACCCCCACTTGTTTTATTAGTTTTTTGATGTGGCTTTCCGGGAAACAAAGCCCTTAAGTGGGGAGAATTTAAATACCTAGAAATAACATTTATTTTTTAAAATATATGGGAATTTTATGAGTCTGTGAAAATTGACGGTGCATGATTCCGAGGCCCGGTGTGCCCAGAATGAATTTCTGAAGATTTTTTTTCAGGTGCGTTAAATAAACGAACGATCGAGTTTTTGCAACTTTTGAAATGTGATTGGAATTGAAATCTGAGGGCACTGTTGAACTCACAGTGATGGTATTTGCTTAAGGAGACCTTCACCTCGACCAAAGTAGGTCGAGGGAGAAATATAGAATTTGGGGTTTTCGTGGAAATAGAAATAAAATAAAATAATATTTTAATTTATTTGTATTTTTGTCGAAACCTCCCATGTGGATGGTTTAAATGTGGGGACCACTTGAACTAAAACCTCCCACATGGGATATGGTGGAGGGGACCACCCGAGACTAAAACCTTATTGAACTCCCCTCTTAAATGTGGGGAAGCCTCTTGAACTTTCTCTTTAATGAGGGAGGTGACATTTAGGTTTCCCCAAAATTTATTATGCCAACCTCAATGTAATTATGATTCCAATTTAATTTGTGCCAAAAATTAAATTGGGGAAACATATTATATCGGCTACCTTTTATTTTTGGTGGAATTAGGGAACTGTTGGAAAAGGGAAATTGGGAGAGAACCTTGGAGGAATTATTCTTCTCCAACGAAGAACTCTCCTCCAATGAAGAACTACAATGCATGACTTTGACTTCTTCCTCGAGGCATCCTCCGACGTGGGATGTCTTCAATAGATTAACTTCCTTCCCTCCTCATTGACATCAAAAAAATAATGAGGTAGGGGTGTGTTTTAGAATGATCAATGTTAGTTTTCCTCTCACATTGAATCATTCCCCTTGAGCCGCCTGCTACAACCCTAAAGCAGAGGTTACGAGCCAAAAAAACATGGCCCAACCCCTCCAAAAACCTTATGGTTCTTTTGTGTGTTCCTCGTGATGGTGACGATCACTGGTGATGGCATTTGGCATTGTTGTAATTCGAGAACCGCTGTCGGAACCACAACCGGCCATGTTGAAGGCAACAAACGGAGGGAGGTCGGTCAAGTTAGGAGCCAGTGAAGGAACGGTGCACGACTACACCACATGGCCCCACGGCCTCGTCACCCAATGTCCCTCCATGGCCTCGCCACCCCACGGCCCTCCGCGCTGCCCTGCAGATTCTCTGCCCTGCGACCCTCTGCGCCGCCTCGTGGCCCTTTGCGCTGCCCTGATGCCTCACCGCCTCCCGGCCCTCCGCGCCGCCACGAGGCCCTCTGCGTCGCCCCGCGGCCTCATCGCCTCGTGGCCCCTCGTGGACTCACACACCTTTTTGGCACTCGCGACCTCTCCATCCTACGTCCTCGTGGCCCCCCGCAGCCTCGCTTCCTCGTGGCCCTTGCGGGCCCCTCGCGGCCTCCTCAGCCTCGCGCCGCCCTCGCGGCCTCCATGCCACCCAGCACGGGACGAGCCAGCCCTCATGGGCTAGAGAATAACTAGTGGGCCGGTTCGACCTAAACCAGGTCGGGTTATCCCAGGCTGGGTCGGGCCTGGTCGGTCCGACCGAGTCATACAAACCTTAGCCAACTTCGAACTTTTCGCTCTACCGAGCATAAATTTGGTACTGAGCGTCCGATTGATGAACATCCAGTGGCATTAGAAACCGTTGAGAGAGGTTTTCCTTTTGAGTATACCACAATGGAGTTTTGGATAATGTTGGAGTATGGTTTGGTTGGATCGAGCACGAATCGAACTGGGCCCTTGAGACTAAAAGGCTAATAACTCACAAACCGGGCGTCCGATTGACTCACTTTCTGTTGCGTTGAGACCCCTATGACGTGGCTGTACTTTACTTACATATTTTTGAGACTTAGTGGATGTTGGAGTATTGACTAGTGGCTTGAAGAGTGGACCCTCCCAGAGATGAGAAAGCATAGTGCGGGAACCCAGTAGCAGGCTGTGACATGAAGAATGAATAGTGATCATGTGTGGGTCAACACCGAGTGATCCTGTGTGGGTTAGAACCTAGTGATCCTGTGTGTGTCAATACCAAGAGATCTTGTGTGGGTTAGCACCTAGGGATCCTGTGTGGGTCAGCACCGAGCGATCCTCTGTTGGTCAGCACCGAGTGATCCTTTGTGTTTGAGCACCGACCGATCCTGTGTGGGTCAGCACCAAGAAATCTTGTGTGGGTCAGCACATATCAATCCTATGTGGGTCTACAACGAGAGATCCTGTGTGGGTCAGCACTGATCGATCTTGTGTGGGTCAGCACCGAGTGATCCTATGCGGGTCAGCACCTAGGGATCCTTTATGGGTCATCCCTGAGCGATCCTGTGTGGGTTAGCAGCAGAGCCTCTTGACAAAATAAGATTATCTAACTTTATTACTAATCATTTGAAATTTTTTACTTAAGTTATACCTAGTCTGAGCTGAGTCCATATCTATGTGGTACTTTCCTTTGTGGTTATACATTTTTGGTATTATTCTGTAAGGCGTACCTGTGAGGTACTTACCTATATGGTATTCCTTCCTCTGTGGAACAGTTGAGCTTTGGGCTTTTGAGTTGAACTCTCTATTTTCCTCATGATTAAGATGGGTTTAATTTATAACTTAGGTATATGTATGGGAATATAACTAAGTATGGTTGTCAGTTGATTCCATGTTGCGTGGTTTATCCACTGTGGATATTGTGAGACCTTGAAGGTCTCAGGGTCCCTACTTAGTATCGTTATACTCACCCCTACATGGGCTATGCCTACCCCCTGTTGTGTTTGGTGCAGACGATGGATAGTGAAGACTAAGGATGAGACTACCAGGACTGGAGGTAGATCGGAGGTGGATGTTACATGAAGGGAACTGCAGAGGTGGTCGTTCGTGAGTTGTACCTAACCTTCAGGTAGGATTAATGGTAGACGATTCAGGTGATGCTTTTCACCTATCAGCTATTAGTTCTTTCCAGTTTCCCCTGTACTTTCCAGTTGGGCTTGTATTCTGGCCCCTTTTACTTACTGTACTCAATCTGTTTACTATTCTGTTTACATGAGTTCATATCTTGATGTATGCTTGGTTGTGTGTGTTATAGGTTTTAAAGGCAATGGCTTCTCAGTTTTAGGGAATACGCCATTGGTGCTAGTCCCCAGCCCATGGCCTATGGAAGGAGGGGTTGAGGTAGTCATGACATGGGCCTTGGGGATGGGTCATGACACTTATAATCATTTGATAGAAATTATGGATATGTATTATGAGAATGGAATCCATGAAGAACAATTTTTGAATAATTTATTGATAAGCATGAGTTATTTTATAATGATAATTATATTTAATGTAATCCTTCCAAATATAAATTTGTGACTTATATTACTCATGAATAAGATATATTACCAGTATTTGTGTCTTGATACTTATTCACAGTGAAAATGAGGATGTTTCTATAGCATCATTCATGAAAGTGGTTGAATCAACCCAAATAAGAACCTGTTATACTATTGAATGAGTTAATGTTTAGATTTATATAATTTTACTTTCATTTTCATATAAGTATAATAATATAAATAGAGCATAATTATAGTATATAATAATATTAGGAAATATTTTATATTTGGAGGTGGTTGAACAAGATAGAAAATAACTTATATACTTATACGAGGAATTTCAATCCTTCTCGACACAAGTTCCATTATAATGAAGGATTTAGGTTTCCATCTTGGAATGAGAACCTATCAATTGTATAAGAACAATTTGTGAAAAGAAGATGTTATAGATATTTAAGTGATTAAATAATGGTCTAACTGGTATGGGAGGGGTAGAGGATGGGTCCTTTTATTGGTAAGTTTTGAGGGGAGTTTCTATAAATATTCACTTCTTAATGTGTAATGTTATCATTTTAATAGTAAAGTGGATACAGATTAGAATATAACGGATATTAGATATTTTTTTTAGAAACCCCCATCCAAAAATTTATATATATATTTTGTATAATATTTCCCATTTCCATTTATTTTAATCCCTTTTTACTCATTTTACCAATATTGTGGCAACCCAATTTTTATATTGATAATTTAATTTTATAGTTTCAAAAATTGAAATCCTTAACTAAATAGTAAGTGTTGATTAAATATTTTAAAACTAGTTTAACTAAAAAAATTTATAAATATTATCAATTAACTATTAAATTAAAATATAAAATTTATAAAAAAATTATAATTATAACGATTTAATTTTTTAAAATATTTGTATCCTTAATATTATTTCATATCAACTACAAATAGAATTTGATAATATTTATTTTTTATTAATTAATTAATTATATTCGATTAATCGTTAAAAAGTTATCTATTTAATTTATTAAGAATAAGGAAAGAACTTATTTATAAAATTATTTTTATGAAAATATTATTAAATATTTTTCACCACATCTTATGAGTAATAATTATTTACCCTCAAATAAATTAATTTTATCAACCATCTATATAAAAAATTTATTTCAATTTTACAAATACATAAAATAATTACATAATAATAATAATAATAATAATAATATTCATAGTAAAATATTTTAATTAAATGTAATTGTTTTACTTCCAAAATTCTATTATTATATATATTTTTCTAAAATTTTAAAAAAATTGAATATATCTATTGGCTAAATTCATTCCAAATGACAATATATCCAAATACAATGTTTTCAATGACCATATTTCCAATACCCATATTTATGATGACCATATATATATAATGGTCAGATTTTATTCATATATATGTCCTTACATACATTCTTTATAATCATTCATCCAATTCATTTACATCTCTCTCAACCTATCTATTATATTTCTAATTCTAAACCATTTTTCCATATTTTCAAATAGGGTGATGATCTTCTATGAAACAAAATTAGTTAATTGATTGTATATTCATGGTATCTTTATTTATTTATAGTTTTATTCATCATCCAAGCTTAAAGCAGGGTTAATCATCATAAAAAGAAAATATAAGTCCTTTGGGAATGAGTAAATCTCATAACGAATTAGTATTTATATTGTATTTTAAAATTTAATCTCAATAATATGTATAAACTTTTATTTTAGTTCAGTTATATCTATGAAAACAAATATTAAACAAAATATCTATTTAAGGGAAAAATAAATTATAAAATTCAATGATGTTACAAACAATAACCATCTCCCCAGAATACGCATAATCACTTCAGTCTGACATACCATCTATGATGGAAAGATAATATCATCCAGTATAACATATAATCTAGGATATAAAGAGAGTATAGGTCTCAGGTGTGGTACATGGTACCAGAAAAGTTACACCTTTTAAAATTCAATTTACAATAAAGTCCTTCTTATTAAGAGGGTTTTTAACCTCCCAAAAAAAGATAAAACACCCGAGAATCACCAAGGAAAACAATCAATGTTCATCCCAACCAATTTTAGACTCTAATAATGTATTTTTTTGAAAAAAAAATATTGTTCTTAATCAATATAATGAGATTAAGAGTCAGGGTATAGAGTTGAGGGAACTCAAGATACTAATGTACAAGTTTACCAGTACCCGTTATGATATGGTAAAAGAAATATAGAAATATTCCACATTAACCAGCTCAAAATACCAAGGGAAAAGTTATTACCATCACACTAAGAAGTGGGAAGAAAATGTATAAGGCATCCACTCCTACCTTTCCTCCAGGATTCACCTCTATTATAGATAATCACTAATCAAGATAAGTCAACGAGTTACTAAATAAGAAAAAAAGATAAGATAAATATTGATGATGTTCCTCCAAAAACCACAACCATTTTCAAATAGAATTGTAAAAAATAGGAATATGGTTGAAGAGGTGATGACAAAATTGTTTTTTGGTACATTCAATCAGGTTGATATCAACATCCCACTACATGAAGGATTGTAGAAAATTCCATGGTATGACATATTCTTGAAATAACTGTGTTTGAAAGGAAGAGGGATTGAGGGAAATGAGTCGATCAACCTTGTGAGAAATGTATCTACACTCATCACATCCACAACGGTCATTGCTATAAAGTAAAAGTACCTTAGGGAATTCACTATACAATTAACTATATGGGGTTACATTTTCTTGATTGTTTATGTGAATGGGGTTCCTCTATTAATGTCATACCTCATTCTCTTTTATCATCCTTAATGATCAGTGATATAATTAATGAAAAGGTGAACGTTGAAATTTTTATATAGGTCCATGACATACTTTATAAGATTCCTCAAGGATGTACTAGTTTTTGTGAGATATATGATATTTCTTATTCATTTCAATATTGGATTTATAGATCATGATTAGGTAAGGTTTCCTGAACCAATCATTCATGGTAAAACATTCCTCAAAACTACAAAGGAAATAATTGATGTCCATGAAGATAAATATTATAAGGAGTTCATAGATTAGATTGCAAGATTTAATATTTAGGAATCTATAAAGTATCACTTTGAAGAAAATTATTCACTCTTAATCTCTCATTCAGGTCCATATTGTATCGATTCTATAAATTTTGATTTTTAGTGTTTTAAATGGTTATTATTCCATGATTAAGGATATTTTTAGTATTGGGGTTGGTTTTATGTCACAAAAATTTCCAAATAAATTCATTTTGATCAAAAAACTCATGGTTCTGATGCTTTTAATAATTCTTATTCAGACTTGGGCCCTGCACTTTCAAATTATGAAATGGATATTGATTTTAAAGATGGATTTAATGAATTATTCAATAATAATGATAAATTATATTTGGATCCCAACATACACATCGAACATATAAAAATCCCTATGAAATTTCAATCAATATAACAACCTGTCAAATTAGAACTCATGTTATTAACCCAGAATTTGAAATATACATACCTATTGAATAATGAAAAACTCCCTATAATTATTTATGATAACTTCATTCCTAAATATGAAAATAACATTAAAATATTTAAAGGTAGAATATTATGGGAATTTGGTGGAACTTAGTTAAAATTTAGAGTATTAACACCATTATTTTATTGCATGTGATTATTTTTTAGGATGGTACCAAACTATTTTGGAATCCACAAAAAAGACTTAACATTTCATAATTAGTAGTTATAAAGAAGAATCCAGAAAAAATACTTGAATAGAGTATCATTTATCCTATATAAAACACTTAGTTGGTTTTACCTATATATAGATGTACCAAAGAAAACTGATAGACTATTATCGAAAATTAAAATAATGAATTTGTTATCATGATAGAGTAAAATTTTTGGTGGGTGTGCATAGATTATAGGATATTGAATCCATATACTTTTAGAGACCATTTCCTCTATCATTAATTGATTAAATTCATGAGATACTGGTTTTGGGACACACTATTGATTCTTAGATGGAATTTGTAGTCATTTTGTTGTTCCTATTTCTTTGGAGGATCAAGAGAATGTGGTAATCACTTAGCCATTAGTTATATATTCTTTCTAATTGATGCCATTTACAAATTAGAACACCCCTAGTGACTTCTAGAGAGATTGGGGGGGAGTATTTTTATGATATTATTGAGACTTTCATGGAGGTATACATTAATTATTTAACTATGTCCAATTACTCATTTGATGTGTGTCTCTTGAGGTTAGATAATATGTCACATCATTGCATTGATAAAAATATGGTTTTTATCGTAGAGAAATGATTTCTCATGGTAGAAAATAGATCTGTATTATGATATGTAGTGTCAGAGAAATTTAATAGAGGTTTATAGAATTAATTTATATAATATTTCATCATTTCCATATTCTATATTTTTATGTTATGTTTTATATTTTTAGGATATAATGGTTTTTACCGACACTTCATTTGAGATTTTAGTGTGATAGATGTAAATTTTTTTAGATTACATCAAAATGATTTTAATTTGTTTTTTGTTGAATATTTTAGACTTTCCTTTAATGATAGGAATAAAATTCTCATCTCACCACTGATCTTACAGTTACAATGGTGGGAGATCCCATTTGAGCTTATATTTGATACTTTAAACATCACAGTTGGAGTGTTCTTATTTAAGAGAGTCAAAGTTTGTTCCAATGTGATTTTATATTATTATAGGATATATTATTTAGCCTAAATAAACAATAAAAAATAGAATAAAAGTTTCTTGGAGTAATATTCTCTTTAAATAAATCATGTTCCGATTTAATGGGCTCGAAATCAGTTTTTTATGAACATGCAGCTTGGCATACATTTTGAAGAAGCTATATGAAATGAATAAACTTATTCTTTTGATGATCCTTCTATATGGGATTACAAATGAGATAAAGTAAAAAAATTATTTATCTAACTTGTTGGTATACAACATAAATAGAATCATTCACACACTAGAGGACAAAACCTCAGACAAGGTACCACTCTAAGAATGATTTCAAAATGACCATATTTATGAACTATCTTCTATTAATTAATTATATATTAATTTAGTGAACTATATTATCACATATAAAATAATAAAAAATATAATGAAACAATAAGTTTAAAAATTAATGCATCAGCATAAGTATTATGTGTGGGATAATTCTTAACTTAGTCATGTATGTAATGAAGAAGTCATTAAGTGGTGTGTTTCCGGTCATGAGTTTGAGTTTCTTATTCATTATTATCATACTCTTGTTTATAATAGACACACTAGGAACTAAAGGTGAAAAATAAATTATTATATTATGGATTATATTTTCTAATCTTGATACACGATACCACTTGTTTTTAAAGACATGACCATGTTTCCAACATACTTGAATCATTATTAGGTAGCATGAGATGCCTTATCATCCTATATTATTATATGGTATTTTTTATTTATGGAAAATTGATTTTATAGTTTTTTTCCCATCTCATTTGGATTATTTTCCAATATGGTAGTTGTTGATTATGGTGGGAAATCAGTATAGTTCTAGGACACTAGGAATGATGATTCTCATGTTATAGTTTATTTTATTAAGGAATAGATTTTTATAGGATTGGAGTACTAAAGTATATAATTATTGAAACTGGGTTACACTTTTTCAATCAAAATTTGGATTCCATCCTTCACAAATATAGGTATTTATTAAACTTCAACACCTAGATACCCCAAAATAAATGGACAAGAAAAAGTTTAGAATCAGGTTTTGAAGAAGATATTTGGGAAAACTGTGTTATAAAATAAAAAGGATTAGGGAAATAACTTATATGTACATATTTGGACTTCTAAGACACTATATAAGACTAACATAATATTTTAACCCATTCACATTGTCTTTAGGAAGTCTTAACATATCCCTATGGAAGATGAGTATCGAGTATGTTGGAAAGTAAATAAATGTAACACAGATTTATCCGAAGAATGAGATCAATGGAATCAACAACTTCAAGATCTTGAAGAGATATAATTCTCATCATATTCATATTATGAAAAATCATGGCTCTATAAAGAGTTTAAAAATTATCTCATTAAATGATAACATATTAGAGGGATTTTCATGAGGGATACAAAGTCCTTATTTATGGTTCCTGAATCGAAGATGATGTCTAGTATGGTGTTTACGAGATGGTTATGACCTTATATTATAGAACATGTTTTTAATTATAGTGAAATGAAGAATACACAAGAGGAAATAAGTATATTATTGATAGTTAACGGGTTAAAATTGGAGTAATTCTTTACAGGAATACCTATAAAAAATTAATTTCATCACACTTCTTGAACCCATCATCAATTGATAACATCAACATATCATGAATAATTTATTTTTTTATTATTTAAAAAAATAAATTTCATGAAATTTTATTATTTAATGTGGTCATATTGAGGATAATGTAACATTTTATGTTTGTAAGATAAGGAAAAATTATGGTTAGCTTCTTTAGGATTTTTATTTTCATTTTTTGTGTTATTTTTTCCAAATGACACCCCCCAAAGAACATCAATATGAAATTGAATATCTAAATTCCTTTTACCTAATTGAGTCATTTTTTAATAAATTACATCATTTTTTATAAAATAATAAAATTATTACTGATATGTAAACATTTTCTAGATTTTTAATTTTCAAAATATTTTAGGATTTTAAGGGATTTTTGAAACTCATGCCTCATTAGCATTAGCCAATGTCAATTTTCCCTTCTCGAGAGGTACTATAAACCAATTTTATTTTAATACTCCTAGAACCCTCTATTCTTGAGTGAAATCATTTTTTTCATATATAACATGATTTTGTCAGTTATTAATGATTTTGAAAACAAATAAATGTTGTAGTGTGATTGAGGTGCTTTTTTAGAAAGACCCTTATTTTTTAACAACTTTTGAAACATACTCTTACATATTCCCTTGTAATCCCCTTGTATAAAGGAAATTCCTTATAGGTTATCCACACAAAAATATTTTTTCCTTACCCACCCCCACTCTTTTATTGATTTTAAAATCATATATCCAAATAAGTGTAAGGAATTACGATAATTTAAAACTAATTATGAGGAGTTGTATTATTTAAAAGTGTGAGGAATAGTTTATATATGAGTGAAGGAGAAAAAGTAATGTATTTCTCAACAAAATTCATTTTCCAACTTTAAAATAATATAATATATAATATCATAGAGATGATAGTAATTTAATCCTTCACCATAATCATTTATGTGACTTGTAACCTTGATTAAGTGAAAAAAACATGAATAACTATTTATTGAATGTGTATATTTTCATTCCCTTTCTATAAATGAAAAGAAATGAAAAATATATCTAAAATATATAAAAAAGGAGTGGGAAAATTATTACATTCACTTTACATATTATGACTCGTCATATTTTCTTTGGATAGGGTGGATCGAGTTGGGATATTTATGTTCGGGTACTTTGAGTGAAAAAATTAACTTGTTTTCAATGATTGATATTTATTTTTGTTATAACAGAAAAACATCCTCTTTGTAGCCTTAATTTTTAAATTCTTACCCATCGACCATACGACTCTATGCACACCCTTGAAAATCATCATGGTGGGAATAAATTTTTTTGGCTCTTTCATGAAGAGTTATGATTTTACAAATCTAGGGGTATGAATTTCATTATTATGATATGAACAAAACATTGCATATATTTTACACTTAATATAAGAATGACATAGATTTCATGTGTTTTAGGTTGAAAAATATTTCATGTGTGAATGAATTATGTCAATCAAATTTTAATGTGATAAATTGAAAATTAAAGGAGAATTATTTTCATAATGGAGACATGATAGGTGTAACTTTGAAAATAATATTGGATGTTTTATAAATTTTGATTTAGGTGTGAATTTTTATTTCTATATTTGATTTTTTTTTCTAATAGTTATAAATTGTAAGTGTTGTTGAGTTTATAAAATGATTTTTTGTTTCATTTTATATTTATGGAAATTGAAATATTTTCCCCATGTTTTTTAAATCGGTTTATTTTTGTAAAACATGAGATTATACCTTAGGATTTAAAATTTAATAAAAAAATATGATTTTACACTATATAGTATCCTCTTGTTTTTTATATAACTATTTTTGGTAATTATTTGTAATTTATATTTTTTATAGTATTCTAAAATTCATTGGATATAATTTTATTTCAGACCATACATTCTAGATCATACATTTTATGGGAGAAAATGTTCTATAAAGCCAATGTTGGACTAGACATTATCCCTTGGAAAAGACATCCCCATTTAAGAGTTTATTAAGGTTTAAATTAGGTTAAAATTTTAATGTAGATATATGATAAAATTAAAAATGAACAAATCCTACAAAAATTATAGATGGTTAATGTGTTTTGGGGGAAAATGTGCTATAAATTGGACTAAAATATTTTGGATAATTCTATACTCACACATGTATCCTTTTGTAACCGGAGACTCCTATAAACTCTATAAATGTATATTTCTCTCATTTGGAGGGGGTTGAACGTGGAATAAAGGGTACAAATAATAATATAATTCACATATTTACTTTTCTCTACACTACTAGGGGAGGAACTGTCTCATGTCAGAATATCTTTAATGAAAATCTTACTCCATCTATATTGTAGTTTTTTTATTGTTATAAATTCAATAATTATCTGATATTTCACTTATTTTTTACATATTTATTTTTAAATTACAAACTTATTTAGGTATGGAATATATTATTATATAAATATTTTGGTTACTTATTTTCAAACCATTGTAGTTGTAAAACAATTCTAGGATTACCCATCTACCCATAGAAGAAAATTTTTATAGTATTCTATCTAATTTACAACATATTCAATTGGATATTTTGAATAATGTAGAAAAATTGTATTATTTTTTCTATTTTGATAAATTATTTTAGTTTTCAATTGATTTAGAAATAAATAAATTATCATATAACATGAGAGTTCATGTAATGTGTGAACTTATAGAGTATAATTTTAATCCGTAAAACAACAAAACATGGGATCAATTGGATGAGTTCAAATACAATAACAAAACTAAAAGGACTATCATTTATATGGTTGGTTTGATTCCCCAATTCACAATAGGTAATAATTTCACATTCAAACAATAATCAATGAAGGGTAATATGGTTTCACATCCCAGATCCATCCTAATGTTTAAATGTTTCCATTAATTGTTCCCATGTTTACAAAAATAGTGTTTAAGAGTTAAAAAATTATAGGATATTAGTTAAATGAAAAAATAATTTCAGTGATAATGAAAATAAATTAATTAATAAGTGGAGTTATATCATTTTCATTTTATCAAACTATTATTTTTAAAATGCTTTTTTAGACTGGCTTATTGTCATAAAAAACAATTCAAATCGACCCTCTCCACATCCTTCTTAGTATTTGTTTTTTGTTTTTTTGTAATACATTTGATATAATTTTCTTGTATATCCTATTTTATCTAATGAATTTGTTCAAACACTTAAATATTTATTGATTAAAATTTATAAATCAAGCTATTTTGAATAATGGTAACACATAGAAATAATATTCATCATTCTCAACTCTAGGAATATAATAAAGTCCATAACTCCACAACATCAAATGTGATGATGTTAATGAATGTTTTATCTATGTAGAACTATTTGAATGATAATCATCATTGTTATTATAACCATTTAAAATTAACTTTTTCCTTAAGTATTTTGGTAAAAAATGTACTTCTTTACATTAATACTTTTACCAACACACCCTAAACCTATTAGTTTATAAGGAGACATTTACTTCGAAAATTGAATGGAAAAATCCGTTATTTATTAAAATTTAACTTCTTGAAGTTAAAACATACTCCCAATAATAACTTAAACCATAATTTCTTTTTTTAATATCTTGGTACCTTATAAAAACTCTTTTGTTTTTAGGAAATAACAAATATTTATTTTTTATAAGAATATTTTAAAAATAAACTATTGAATCCATATCCTATATTGAGATCTATTTTTTAGAAACTCTTTAAGAGGAAGAATTTATTAATTAAAATATTCCATGGAAGGTTGTGGTATCAAATCTATAATATTATAACAAACATTTGGATAAACACTTTTATCTCGGTTAAAAATATTCATCCTTAACTTCTTATAAAGTATGTTATAGAATTAGATAAATAACAAACCATATGTATCATTTCATATTATCCATAAATACTAAATTTTTTTAAAACTTCTCCAACCATATAATAGAAATAATACGACTATCACATCTTTTACTAAGATCTTTATGAGATAGATTTATATTCCTTTTCATTTCATTCCACGATTTAATAACCCAATGCATAATCATTTGACTAGAAACCATAAAATCAATTTTTTATTACCTTGATTTTTTACTTTTTTATATTTGAAACAATTATAATTTTTACATTTTGTTTTACTTTCCCATCAAAACCAAAAAATTAATTTTTATAACATGGTTACCTTATATGGATATTATATTGAGTTTTCCAAAATCCTTCATATATTTCGAACAAATTCATCATATTGAATTTTATCCTGACTTTCATGATTCAACATTTAGGGTTCAATGACCATGGTTAACTTCTCCAATAATCATTATTTAACTCTGTCACTAACATTTATCCTTTTGATTATAACTTTTACCAACATATGCTATCAGAAAAAACCCATAATTTGGATAATACATGACTTAGTTAATCTATTCTAAACACTTTGAGAATATTGGTAAAACATTTATTGAACTCATTCATCCTACCAGAACAATTCTAATAGAATTATTTCCATAACTATTAAAAGTTGTAGATGTCTTTTGTCTCACCAAGTCATTAGTACACTCAATCATATTGAATTTTTATTGAAAATTAATGTTTCATATGTATTATTATTTTTAAAAAAAATCTAACAATCATTTAATTATTCTCACAAACATAGAGATTAATTTTTTGAACTACTTCAGTATTTTTTTATAGGTATGAAATCGCCTAGAGTATATCTTACATGACTCTTGAATAGTTAACCAGACAACACCTTATCCAATCCATCATATGGATAAACTCAATAACTTTCCTCTAGTATCTGAACTATTAGGTTTTTCTATCTAGGTATGAAAAAAATCACAAAATGGTATTTAGTTACCAGACTCTTATGGTTTTCCATTTTAATCATGCCTTACATAAGATAATCCATAGGAATTCTACATTAGAAAAACCTACCAGGTTGTGTGATCGAGGTCCTAACATACAATTTCTTTGGAAGGAATCTTACACTTTGTATTTTAATAATGTAATTAACATAACAATATTATCTCATGTCATTCCCTTTAAAAGTATAAATTGTTATCATGATTTGGTTTGGAATCCCATTCACATCCACTACATCTATATTTTCAAACCATATTGATGTGTAACCCTTTACACAACTCATATCTTGGTCTACTATCCAAAATTAATATCGAATTATTTTCATAAATACCCAAACACATCCCCTATATAAGTAATATTAAATACATTAATTTATTTATAAATTATATTTAACTACACAATTCAATTTCATAACATTGTTTAAGTAAAATTCAAGGTAGTATAAAACTAAATTAATTTTCATTCCTTGTATGTAACTCTTTAGATTTATTTTTCATAATTTAGAAAATGTTAAATCATTTAAACTAAATAATTTATTTATATTCATTATATAAAAAATATAAATTTAGGAATATTAAGTAATAGAAAAAACTAAATAAATCATTACTGAAATATTTAAACAATATACAAACTACTTATAAAGAATTCATAAATAATGTTAATTATAAAAATTTTATAATATAAATATTCTTTCTCTACATTAAATAATTTAATAATTATAAACAATTTTTATTCATTTTTAACATGGTTGATATCCTATTTTTTATTATATCTCATTAACAGTAACTATTTAATAATACCTAAAATATAAACATTTTATATTTTAATCCTCTTATGAAATAATTTATATAATCAAAATATCACATATTTATAATTATTTAAACCTTGATCAAATAAATAATCAGAATTCCAATTGATGTAGTTTAATAATTTTCCAAAATGAGGCCATTAAATTAAATAATTAAAATTAATTAATTATGAATAATTAATACGTTAAATTAAAATATTTTAATTTTTTTTCAATTTAGAAAAATATTTTAAACTACCATTATAATTTCCGTATAAAATATTTATATCTAAATTATAAGTCATAACATATAAATTGAATATTTATTTTCTAATATTTACAATTATTATTAAAGAATATTTAATAAATATTTCAAAAAATTTAATAAATAGATATCCCATTTTACCCTTTTTTTAAAAATATAATCATTTTATAATTTATATAATTCAATTCATTATTGATTTTTAGACAAAAAAAACAATTTGTTCCCAATTTTTAACCCTATGTTGGATTAAACAACTTTGGATAATCTTTTTAAGATATTCCAAATGATGTTGAAGTATGTGGATTATGATATGGACTACACTGCATTAACACATATTTAAAATTATGTTCCCTATCATATGTCATAAAAAAAGGAATTGTGTGATTTTGAATAGATTCAGTTATTATCACGTGTTAACTCAATGCCTGCATAGGATTATTACTAAATGGTGTTCCATATACTTTTTTTAAAATAATCACAGCATGACATTAACTCATTTGAAGATCCACTATGTAGGATTAACTTCACGTAGCGTAGCTACTCATAGTATACAATATTCTACTGTATTAGAGTCCAACACCAAGGTTTTGTCAGATTAAACTACACTACCGTGGATTATTTAATAATTATAATGTAATTCAACATCCCACATATGATTAATCTAACACTATCATATGATATAACAACACCCCATTAAACACTACATTTAGAAATCTATTGGATAATAACATTAGTGAGGGACTGCTATGAATCAAGGAAGTCATGTATATAGTACAAATACTTTTTAGATACTCCTTTTTTAACAATGACACGGGTATCATATAAATGATAAAGTAATCTACATTTTGGTAATATAAATGCTTCATTTTCAACATGATTCTAATATTAAAATCTATGTTATATATCTTATAAAATTTATCGTTTCTTAGGATAGGTTAACACTTGATCTATATCATCAAGGAAATAAGAAACCAAAAACCCAAGTAGTCAATGCATGATACCCCAAAACAATTATTATGTAAATGATGATTTTTTTTGTGATGTGAAAATTACAATGATGTTGTTGTTGCTCCTTCTTCAAAATGTGATAGAATAAAATCACAAAAGAGGAAACCAAATTACATCCCCCCTCTTTGTTGTATCCACATATTGATGTTGGATCACCTGATTCTCAGGTGTAACTCTCCTAAAACCTATGACATAATAGTCCCTCTCAAAGAAAAGGGTAATAAATAAGAGATATTTAGAATCATTGGAGTATTAAAGGGGAATATAACACACTATATTGATTATGTATTCCATATTTTATAGACTCTTAGGACACTCATGAGTTATCCATGTTCTAACTCATGTATTATGAAATGTACAAGTTATTCATATCATTTTACAAAACTTTAATAAAGCACAACTACTAGGGATATCCCATTTGTTTCATTTAATGTTAACTAATTAGTTGTAGAAATGAAAATTTTATAATATTATGTTCATATTTAAAACCCTGTAATATCCTTACAATGAAAAAGCTTTCCACAAAAATGAAATGGCAATGATATAATTTTCCATTGATATTCCTTGATTGATGTAACCCAGAGATCAGTATAAGTGAGGAAATAATTATTTTTAAAAAAATTGATTGATATTCATTCCAAATCAAAAATTCCAATATACTCATTCCTACAATCCCTTCTAGATCATTTAGAAATATATTTTATCCTGAAGAAAAAAAATCAAACGAAATAGATGACTCAACCTTATTCATCCATAAATGCTTATATGATCCGCTAATTGTCAACATGTCATAGTTCAAAAGTCTTAAGAAAATCATCTTCTAGATATTCTACACTTTGGACACATCTCCTTTGTAATACATCATTTATTTCCATGTCCTAACATTGTAAATTGAATTGTTTTACAATGTCTCTTGATTAACATGAAAAATATGAACTTTATAGGATGGGGAGGGATCGATCTGACCTTATTTTTATTTGATAATCTCTCTTTGAAACCCAATAGAAGTGAGGAGAGGAGATAAACACTCTCTAAATTAATGAAAGTAGTTTATGCCACTATCCATAAGTCAAAAAATCATTTATTTACTTATGTAATATGTTTTAAAATTGTTCATTTGTCTATGGAAGGTTAGATCCTTAATTGTAGCTACATATTCAAAATTATTGATTAATTAGACCTTTCATAAACATTAAGAATATTTTATCACATACTTGTAACACTTTAATGTCCCATGTGATAAAATATAAACCATTATCTTAACTCATTCAACCCATAATTACTTAATTAACATTGAATGTGTAACATTCATTTGAAAAATAATTTTTTATCATATTCACTATTATAATTAAATTACATTTAATTACTTTCATAAATGAATTCAATAATTATTATTCTAAACTATAATAATATAATTAAATTATTTAACTGGAGATATTTTAAACTCATATGTTTACCTCCCCTACACATGAGGCCCACATTTTCATAAACTCATATTCATTCGAATTGGTGGAACTAGTGGATACATATTGTGTGTCACCCCATAGGACCTTGTCTCAATAGTATATATTCATACCCATATACTAAGAGTTGTATTTAACAGTACATATTAGTTTTCTATGTCTCAGATATATTTTCATTTCAAAAGTGAGAAATATTTTATTGACCACTCAATCAATGGAATACCAATAATAATGAACCCAATACAAGTTACCTCAAAGAAACATAAATGTTATCGTTTTTTATTTCAGAAGAGTATATGATCAATTTTTACAAAGTAACAATAATCTCAAGAAAAAAAAAATACACATATTTGTAGATATTAACATCCCATGACAGTTGTAACATTTTTTGTTTCTATTTTTAGTTTAATCATCATGATCTCCTATATTAAATATAACCTAGTGAAAACTTCACTAAAATTATTAATTCTTATGAGGCCTTAATAGATAATAGTAAAACATTACATATGTTCCATTAGTATGATGTATCCAGAAAAAATATTTTTCATTGTATTAACTAAGTAACTTGTGAATAAATGAGTTAATAAATTTAATCACATATTATTATAAAAATTAATAATTTTGAATTTTTTATTTACTTGTGATTGTAAATCTATAAAATTACCCATCCCACACTATAGAACCTATATGTAATAAAGTAAAATACATAAGAATTTTCCAAAAATTTTAATATGATTTGTGGGTGACCTAGATGGTTTCTACTTTGATTCCTTCGAAAAGAGATCACCAATAATGAATAAAACATGTGGTTGATAAAATTAGAATAATGTAGGTTTTCAGTTTAATTTTTCATTCTTAATTAAATCACATGAAATCCTCAAGTTGAATCAAATGCAATTATCCAACAAAAAATGATACATTTTTTATTATAAAATATTTTTTTTCTAATTTCCCATGTTTTCGCCATTTCTTTTGGTGCCTCGTACCAACATCAATCATATAGTGTCATTGGATAATGGTAAGGGACGGTTATGTAATACCATATCTTAACCATATTATTTTATATTATATATCCTAGAATCATCACATCCATATAGTATTTAATGAAAATATACTTTAACTCTTCAATTGGATTCTCATCACATTAAATTTTTTATTTGAAATGATGATGCCAAGATAGACTAAATATGTCAATTATTTTTGTGAATAATTAACAATTTAAAATGGTTTATATTTTTGTTATTTTAATTATTACTAATCTTTATAGTTTACCAAGGATTAGTTTAAGTAAATTGATGTCTTTGTTGGGAATTTATAAATTCATTAGTTTCTCTAGGATTCATCATTTTTATGACCTTGGTGTTCCATTATATATATCATCACACAACACATGTGACATTTGTTATAAAGTATCATTAGTAATCTACTATCTTTCACTAGAGGTTTAAAATTTCCATCATAGAAGTTAAATAACATTCCTTTAACATTGTCCATATTATTGTTCCATCAATTAATATTATGTTATACTGGTAAGACTACTAATTATGGTATGTTTTGGTTTTTTTATTTTTTTTCCCTTTTCCATTATCTGATGTATTCATATATTTTTCTTATGTTATTATGAACTTTATAATTTGAATCATTTTTTATTAATTCTTATACTGAGAATTATAAAAAAATCAGTAAAAATATGTTTTTATTTTGAGCATTAAAATTATTCAATCCAGAGAATAATTTTTTTTAGTTTTTTATAGAATGTTACAACACCATTATAAATAAAATATAATTCAGTAAGATAAAGAAAATTAAAAATTTTCTTATCATGATTTTGGAATAGGATTCACTCACAGAATTATCTGAAAGCATTGAAATGTTTCCTTAGACCAGGAAATAATTTGAATATTAATCAGAGTTTCATTGGTTTGTAATCATTTAAATTGTAGTTCATGTAGACTATGTTCTCCTTAATGATGTCATAATTACTATCTATGTGCTTTGACCTTGAGTATTGAACCTGTTTTCTAAACAAGTTTATATCACATGTATTGTAACAACTAATTTTCAAAGGGAAATTGACCTTTACTGTCATATTTTCTAAATTTGTATTTACCCACGTCATTTTTGTGGGATTGTGAGGTATTAACATATATTTTTCATTATTCATTATTAAGGATATTGAATTTTATTTATTACAGTGAAATATCACAAACATTCCTGGGAGATAGAATTTAATTATAAAAATAGAATTATGATCTTCACTGTGGTCATCCCAAACTACTTCTATGTAGACATTAAAAATAATTTTTCCTTCACTATAAAACCTATCACTATATTCAAGTTTAAATCTCACATACTAGAGGATATTATTTTCATCTATATGGTGGGAATCAAATATATTTATTTTGAATTTAATATGTAATTTTCCAATAATGATAATATTAGGCCTTCATGTAATAAAATAATGAAAACTATTAGTTGATATGTAATGACCAATACTATTTAATAATATTTATTTCTTAAATTTGTGTTTTATTTTATACTAAAAAAATATATCCTTTAATTAAATTAAGTGAATATAATTAAATGAGACTGTTGGGTTTCAAGTGTTATATGATCATTGGTCAATATGACCGTTGGAAAGTAAACTCTTTACATTACAATTATTGTTTATATATAAAATTGACTTTAGTTAATTAATACAGAAAGAAGATTTGATGGCCTCATCCAGTACACTCAGGCCATACGAATACCATCTGTTGGAGCTTGGGAAGGATGTAGCAACTCTGGGCTTTACTTTGGACGAAGCCGACGATGAGCTTCAATATGTGAAGCTTGAATGGAATCACCTTCGGGAGAAGTTCAAGCTGATAGAAATCACCACTCGGGCAATGTTATCCGAGATGCCCCATGATTCTATCACTAAAGAATAGCTTACAAAAAGGTCATATACATGTGTTATAAGGGGATATGTAACAAGGCCTTAGATAATTTTTGTAATCCCTTGGTACAAATAAAACAATTATTTCTTCATATGGTAAAATTTGTGAATTTCAGATGTCCAGATACATGTAGGGTGAATTTATAGAAGTTCCATATTATTGATGAGTTTTGGAAAAAGGGTATTTTTAAATATTATTGTTTACTTTAAATAATTAATAATGTGAAATGATTTTCAAAAAAGGACTTCTACCATTATGATTAGTAGGAAATCTAGACTCTAATAAAATAAACATGATTTTTAGTGAATAGTAATGTATGAATAATAACAGACCCTTTTGAATAGTAATGAATAGTAAGTCGGCCAAAAAAATAGAAACTTAACCAATGTATATATAAATATAATGTAGACATCTTAAAAGTGAAAATAAAAATGTTCATAGTATTAGTTTTCATATTTTTGTATGTCATAAATTCCTTTTTTACAATGTGAAAATTAATTTAATAATTTGAAATGGAAATATATTTTTATAAAATGTAATCATAAATTTTTACTTTATTTTCTTATGGTTATATGATAATTTTAGGTGACCTTGATTACTTTTTCATGGTGTTACAAAACATGTTATTGGTTTAGTGTTTTTTTTTTGAATAAATAATGAGTTTTTTTCAAATTTAAATTATAAATATTTATAAATTTATTTTTATAAAATGTTGTTTATTTCTTAACTCACAGAATTGATCATCGGTTAGGATCAATTTTTGGGATTTTTCAAAAATAGTTGAATTTCTAGAGAATATTAAAAATACAGTTTTGAGTTTCAGGTGTTTAATGACATCATTGATGTTGTAATCAAGATGTAATAAATCGGGTAGACTTTTGAATATTAAATATTTTATGTGGTTTCCCAAGTTTAAAATACCATGGGAACCCCATGGTTTTTCAAATACTACTGATGAGGTGTCCCTTGGAAATTAATTAAATATTCTATCACTTTTCCTATAAATACCAAGACATTCACACATTCATTTCATTCCAAAATCCTCCTCAACGAAGATATATTCTTTTTTCCTCTCAAGAATTACTCCCAAGGTGAGCTCAATCCCCCAAGGTCCCAAACTTTGAGCTTTCAATGTCAGTCTTCAAGGTAAGTTAACATTTCACCCTCCTCTTTTAAGTCATGACTTTTATATGTTATGTATTCTAGTTTCCATTTCATAATGTGTGGGTATGTTCCCCTATATCATTATTACTATCCATTTAATGTCCATATTATGAGACGCCCTTTCTGATCTCATAAACTAATTTTAAAAAAAAAATTATGTGACGTCGTTAGGCTGCCGTATTTTTGTAATAGAAATCACATCTTCTGTTTTATTTCATGTTTCCTTTTCATATGGTACATCATACAAATATACATACCATGAAATCATTTCTATTCTATTATATCCTTATAATGTGTTATTAGTTATTTTTTAGTGGGTTACCCTTTTCCACTATCTTTTTAATGTTTTCTAAAACCATGTTATGTAACCGTTTTGCAGCAGAATTTTTGTCTCAAAATATCTTCTCCTTTTTCTCAAGAAATTATCTAATTTTTTATCTGAATATCCATTCTATTTTTTTTCTTGTGGTATTAATCAAGAAATAAAATTGATTTATTTTATTCTGGAATTGAAATACATATAACCCTTACTTACTTTCCATGGGTTATAAATGACATAATGATCTTATTTTTAAGAACTTTTTAAACGTCCCGATTTTGAAATGAACCCCATTTCTTTTATTCTATTTCGGTTATTTATGAAATGTGTGATTATTATATATCTGAATCACATGAAAATAAAGGCATATTAATGGGGTGCCTCGATAGTGCTCCAATTTATTTGGTAAATAATTTAATCTATAGAGATTACAAGTTTCACGATTCCTTGGTGAATTAGCATGGTAATATTTATGACACCTTGAGGATGAACCTTGGTGATATGGTCATGAATGTCTAAATAAAATTTTTTATCCACATATTAAAGTTATTATTAATGTTTTTTAATTATTATATGCCTCTTCTTCCATTAATCATGTCTTTATGTTTTTTACCAAGTTCTTATTGATTTAATATGTAAACTGATTCCCCTACTTTCCTTACTGGGCCTTCTGCTCACCCTTTCCTTTGATGTATGTCTCTAGGTTATGATATGAAATAATTGTACATAGTAAGAACTTATGATGAATAATTACAAGTGTATTATATTAATATTTTATGTTTTCATGTTTTATGTTCCTGATTTCCAAGACACTATACATTAAAGATCCTCTGTTTGTAAAATGTAATGAAAAGTTATGTAATAAAAATGCAGGATTCCATAGTTGTTATCAAAAGAGAGTTTAGTTATTTATTGAAATTAGGCTATGGAAAATATTTATGGAAATAAGTCTATTAAAACATTAGGATGAACCATATTGAAAAGTTTAAATATAGGTAAACATCTAGGTATTTTGGTTAGTATTGAGTAAGGGTTTATCAAGAAAATACATCACTGTCTCTATACGAGCTGGTAGAGGTAGCTCTGGAACAGATGTATCTAGGAGTGAAATCTCTAACAAGGATTTTCTGGCTTGACACGGGGTATCCTGGTACATGACAATAGGCCTTGATTCACTCTTGGTTATGACACTCCAAGGGGGATATATTTGGTTAATCATAAGCTTTTTATGAATCATTATGAAGGATTTATAGGGAAATGTAATTGTTTAAAGCATGAATTTTTAAGACATAAAATAATTTATAGTTAAATTATTCATAAATCAAATAAGTTTCTCACTACGTTTTTATTCATTTATAAAATGGCAGGAAAGTGGAGGAACCATGCAAATTGTGACTATAATGGCCCATGCGCTGATGGCCCTCCAATGGAAGCTGGAATGGAAAATTTCTGGTGAATAATGAACCAACTAACTCATGTTATAGGAAATAACCTGAATCAAGCTGATAGAATGATCTCACCATGAAGGCAACAACATTTTTTTGAGTCCTTTACGCATCAACGACCACTAACCATCAGTGGATCAAATTACCCATTGATTGCTGAATAGTTGATCATCTCTATAGAGATGATATTTTTTGTGCTCTATGGTTCAGTGTAATAGAAGGTCACCCTAGTTATCTATCACATATAGGGAGAAGCTAATAAGTGGTGGGAATTGATTAAAAACACAAGTCCATGTGTGGAGGTTGATTATATGGAGTAGAAAGATTTCAGAGAGATCTTATTTAGTAAGTATTTCCCTTGTTCCATGAGAACAAGAATAGAGAAGGAGTTTCTCGAGATGGAGTAGAAGGAAACTGAATCTGTGGGAAGCTACGAGATGAACTTCACAAGGATTCCCAATTATACATCATGCTTTTTCATGTATCCAAGTGGTAAGGTTGATAGATTCTTTGGTGGAATAAGATATCATCTGCAGTAGAATCTATCCAACCGAGACTATAACAGCTATGAAGATATTATGCAGAGTGCGATGAAAGATGAACTGAAGTTTGGTGAGTTGTAGTGGTCTAATAAATCCAATGATAAGAAGAGATTTAGGTTGCCTTTCTTAGGGAGGAGCTTCAATCAGGTAAGAATTGGTAATCAAGAAAAACATACCACATGTAATTAATGTGTGAAGAATCAATTGGTAAACTGCTTTCTTAGAAGCGGGAAGTGCTACAAGTGTGGAAGAGATGACAATATCGCGCGAGATTGTCGTAGTGAGGTGAAGCTTCAAATTCCCAACACTAGCAAAAATGTTAGAATGGTTTAGGGCCTACTTGATGTTCAATTATATAAGTGTGGAAAACTTGGACACTTATCCAATCAATGTCTAAATCGAAGGGCAGTGGAGGGAAATCAAAATTAGCTTCAGAAAAGGCCAAGGGAGAAAGGTGGTACTTTTTCTATAACTATAGAAGAAGTTGAAGTGTCAAATGATGTGGTGGAAGGTATTCTTCTTGTTCTCTCAAATATAGCAAGTACTTTGTTTGATTCTAGTTCTATGCATTCCTTTTTTACTCCATGTTTGAAAAGAATCTAGAATCAACCCACAATTTTCTAAAAGTAGAGTTACTAGTCAAGGCTCCTGGTGAGATAATCTAAGCATATTCAATGTTTAGAAACTCTAGTATTTACATTAGTATGCACAATCTTATCGAAAAATCAGTATTCATTCCCATTCTGGAATTTGACATAATACAAGGGATAGATTGTCTCTTAATGTATAATGATAAGATAAAATGCAGAAGCAAGGAAATATCATTAGTATTGAATGGAAAACCTATAGTTATCTTCTAAAGAGAGATATCTCAACATGATCTTTGTCTATAAGAACCTCCTATAATAATAATTATGGAGATGATAGGTGAAGAAGAAGAATTAAATGAGAGTATAAGGAATGAAAATGTCTCCATAATCCAGGAATAAATTGATGTATTTCCAGAGGAGTTACCCAAACCTACCCCAAAAAAGAGAGGTAGAGTTCTCCATTAAACTCATAACTAGATATCATCTGATATCAGATACCCCCTATAGAATGGAAAATGTGGAGCTAGAGGAATTAAAGAAACAAATCCATGATCTTTTGGAGAAGGGGTTTATCCGACCAAGTGTGTCTCCTTGGGGGCACCAGTTCCCTTTGTGAAGAAGAAGGATGGATCCATGATGATATTCATTGATTATAGAGAATTGAACAGGATAAAATTGAAGAAACAATACCCTCTTCGAAAAATTGATGACTTATTTGACCAAATTCATGGGTCTCAATTCTTCTCTAAGATTGATCTTTGATCTTTATATCATCAATTGATGGTTAAGAAATAATATATTCCAAAAACTACCTTCCGATCAAGATATGGGCATTATGAGTTTCTTTTTATTCCCTTTGGACTGACTAATGAACCTTCTATTTTTATAGATTTTATGAATCGATTCTTTATGGACTACATTTATAACATTGTGGTAGTTTTAATTGATGATATTTTGATATATTCCAAAATTTGTGATGAGAATGAGGATCATCTAATGGTTATTTTACAAACTCTAAGGAAGGATAGACTTCTTGGATAGTTTAGTAAATGTGAATTCTGGTTACAACAAGTTTCGTTCATGGGGCACATTGTTACCAATGAAGGAATCAAAGCTGACCCTGCAAAAACAAAAGTTGTAGAGGAGTTTCCTCCACCTACAATAATAATTGAGATTCATAGATTCCATGGTTTAGTGGGATATTATATGAGGTTTGGGAATAAATTTTTACGATGTTCTACTGAATTAACCATGTAAACTCGAAAAGGGTTCATGTTTATCTGGAAAAAGGAGTGTGATTAATGTTCCCAAGAGCTAAGACAGAGATTGGTTACTACACCCATGTAAACATTACTTTCATGTAGAGAAGGATTCATTATTTTTAGTGATTCATCTCTGAAAGGGAATGGGTGCATCCTCATGAAAACTGACAATGTCATTGATTATACATCTCGACAGTTGACGACTCATGAGCAGAACTATCCTACGCATGAACTGAAGTTGGTTGAGGTTGTTTTGGCTCTGAAGATATGGAGGATCTATCAATATTGGGAGAAATGTGATATATATACAGACCAGCAATGTTTAAAGAATATTTTAACACAAAATGAATTGGACATGATACAAATAAGATGGTTTAATCTTCTTACTGATTTTGATTGTTCAATTCATTATCATCTCAGAAGAGAAAACAAAGTGGTCAATTCATTAAGAAGGAAAGACATACTTGTTATTTCTATGATGGGGATTCAAATAGATTAATTAATCAATGACCTAGTGAATATGGACATGGGAATTATAAGGGATGGGACATCATCAACCCTATCACAAATTATTTATCAACCATTGTTAGTAGAGAAGATCAAGAAGGCTCATAAAGAATATCCATTGTTACAGAAGATGTTTGAGGTTGTGAAAGATGGGAAGTTCCCTGAGATCAATATTGATCAAGAAGGTGTACTGAAATTTTGTACAAGACTATGTGTTCCATCTATTCCAGAAATAAAGGAGGTGAGGAATGAAGCCCATAGTTCTACTTTATCTATACATCATAGAAGAACAAAAAAGTTTAAGGACCTTCATGGTCATTATTATTTGGATTATATGAAAAGGGTTATTGATGACTACACTTCAAGGTGCATAGTATGTTAGAAAGTGAAGGCATAGTGTCAAATTCCAAAAGGGGTATTGCAACCACAACCCATACCAGCAAGGAAGTGAAAAAATATCACTATAGACTTTGTCACTTGTCTTCCGAGAACTTCCAAAGGAAACAATGAGATATGGGTTATTGTGGATCATCTCACCATGAATGCCCATTTTATCTCCATTTGGAAAGATTTATCTCTTGATCCACTTGATTGGATTTACATGAGGGAAGTGGTAAGGATGTATGGAGTTCCACTTTATATCATATCCCATCGTGACCCAAGGTTCAAATAAAAATTTTGCAGAATTATTCAACATTCTCTAAGCACTGAATTGAATTTCAGTATGGCCTATCTCCCCAAAACTGATGGCCAATATGAAATAACTATTCAAACACTCAGGGATATTCTCATAACATGATAAATGGAATTTAAAGGTGTATGGGATCAACATATCCCTTTAGTTGAGTTCTCTTATAACAATAGCTTCCACTCGAGCATTAAAATGGAACCTTTATGAAGCTCTATATGGGAAGCGATATAGAACTCCTACTTGTTGGGATGAAGCTGGTGAGAGAAAGATTCTTGAGCATGATCTTGTGCAAGAGATGACAGAAAATAAAACTACACCATCCTGCAACACATTAAGGCTGCTCAGAGTCAGCAAAAGAGCTATGATGACAACCGTCGAAGGGATGTGGAGTTTGATGTTGGCGATAAGGTCATTCTTGGAATTTCACATAGGATGAGACTCACGAGTTTGGGAAGAAGGGGAAGGTCAATCCTACGTACATTGGTCCCTATGAAATCCCTGATCTCTTAAGTGTAGTGGCCTATCGACTTGCACTTCCACAAAATCTAGCACAAGTTCATGATGTATTCCACGTATCACTCTTAATGAAGTACATAAATGACCCTTCACATGTACTAAATACAAAGGCGGTCCAACTGGAACATGAACTCTCTTATGAGGAGAATTTGGTGGAGATATGGGATCATAGAGACAAGGTTCTACACAACAATAATACCCACCTTGGTAAGGTGTTGTGGAGGAACCACAAATTTGGTGAAGCCATGCGGGAACCAAAGGAGTATGTGATGCAGAATTTCCCACACCTTTTCTTTTCTTTGGGTACGAGTTAAAATTTCAGGGACGAAATTTCTTAAAGGGGTAATAATGTAAGGACTCACACTTCTTAACAATATTTATTTCCTAAATTTGTGTCTCATTTTATACTCAACAAAACTCTATCCTTTAATTAAATGAAGTGATAATAATTAAATGAGACCATTGGGTTTCGACTACTATATGACTATTTGTCAATATGACCATTGGAAACTAAACTCTTTACATTACAATTATTTTTTATAAATAAATGTGATCTTGGTTAATTAATAAAAAAAGAAGAGTTGATGGCCTCATCCAGTAGGCTCAGGCCATACGAAGCCCATCTAGAAGAGCTTGGAAAGAACGTAGCATCTCTGGGCTTCGCTCTGGACCAAACCCAAGATGAGCTTCAACAAGTGAAGCTTGAACAAAATCACCTAAGGGTGATGTTCAAGCTGATAGAAATCACCACTCAGGAAATGTTGTCTTAGCCACCCCAAGATTATATCACCATATCACACCATACACTTAGATCCAATGTAGGTGTTATAAGGGGCATTGTAACGAGGCCATAGATACTTTTTGTAATCCCTTGGGATAAATAAAATTGTTATTTATTCTTATGGTAAATTTTTTGAATTTCTAATGTCTATATAAAATAGGATGAGTTTATATTAGTCCAATATTATTGATGAATTTTGGGAAAAGGGTATTTTAAAATATTATTTTATACTTTATGTAATTAATAATTTGAAGTGATTTTCAAAAAAAATGTTCTTCTATAGTTGTGATGAGTAAAAAATTTAGAATCTAATAAGATCAACTTGATTTTTAGTGAATAGTAATGTATGAATAGTAACATAACCTTATGAATAGTAATGAATAGTAATGAATATGAAATCTGCCAAAAATAGAAACTTCACCCATGAATGTATAAATATAATGTAGACATCTTATATGTAAAAAAGCGACCATAGTATAAGTTTTGGTATATTTGTATGTCATAAATACATTATTTACAATTTTATATTTAATTAGATAATTTAAAATTGATATTTATTCTCATAAAATGTAATAATAAATTTTTACTTTATTGTCTTATGGTTATACGATAATTTTATGGGACCTTGATTACTTTTTCAATGTGTTACATAACAAGTAATAGATTTAGAGCTGTTCTTTTTAATATATAATGATTTTATTTAAAAATTAAAATAAAACTATTTTGGAAAATTATTTTCCCAAAATGGAGTTCATTTTTGGATTTTGAGTATCAATATTAGGTTAGGGTAATTTTTTGGGATTTTTCTAAAACAGTTGAATTTTCGGTGAATAGTAAAAATACCGTTTTGAATTTCGGGTGCATAATGACATCATTCCTGATGTAATCATGATGTAATAAATCTTGTCGACTGTTGAATAGTTATATATGTTATTTGGTGTCCTAAGTGGACAATTCTATGGGAATATATCTTAGGAAATCCATTGGATTTGGAAATACCACCGATGAGGTGTGCATTGAAAATTAATTAAATATTCCCTCACATTTCAAATAAATACCAAGACATTCCCTCATTCATTTCATTCCAAAATCTAGATCAATGAAGATCTATTAATTTTACCTCCTAGGGATTCCTCCCAGGGTTCCCTCAATCCATAATGGTCTCAACCTTCGATCTTTCTTGGTCACTCTTCAATGTAAGGGAACATTTCTCCTTCCACTTTTTGGTCACGACTTCCTCTATATTATGTCTTATATTTTCCATTTTATTATGTGGGGGTATGTTCTTATATATATTTTTTACTATCCATTTCATGTACAAATTATTAGAGACCCTTTTTGGTCTCATAAATCTATTTTCTGAAATTTTATGTGATGTTGTTAGGCTGCCGAATTTTCGTAAAAGAGATCACACCATCTATTTTTTTGAAGTTTCCTTTTTATATGGTACATAATTAAAATAACCATACCGTGAACTTATTTATATTATATTCTATCCTTATAATATTTTATGAGTTATTTATAATTTGTTGACCCTTTTCTACTCTCTTTTTAATGTTTTCAAGAACCATGTTACGTAGCCGTTATGCTACTGAATTTTCTTCTCAAAATCACTATCTTTTTCTCAAGAAATTATCTTGTTTTATTTAGGTGAATACCCAATATATTTTAATTTCTAGAGTTATTAATCAATACATAAAATTTATCTATTTTATTCTAGAATTTACATACATATAACCCTCACTTCCTTTCTATGGGTTATAAATGATATAATGATCTTATTTTTACAACTTTTTCAACGTGATGATTTTGAAATAAAACCCAATTCATTTATTGTATTTCTGTTATTTATGAAATGTTTGATTATGATATATGTGGATCACATAAAAATAAATACATATTAAGGGTGTGCACTGATAGCACTCTAATGATTTGGGTAAATAATTTTATCTCTAGGGATGTCAGGTTTCACAATACCTTGGTGAATAACCTTGGTAATTTTTATGACACCTTGGAAATGAAACTTAGTGATATATTTATGAATTTATATATTAAATGTTGTATCAAAGTATTCCAATTATGATTAAATGTATTTTCATTATGATATTCATCTACTTCCATTGCTCATGTCTTTATGTTTTTATCATGTTCTTATTGATTTCACAAGTGAACTTATTCCATTTATTTCCTTTCCAGGCCTTCTGCTCAGCATTTCCTTTGATGTATATCTCCAGGTTATGAGATGAAATAATTTTATATAAGAATAACTTATGATGAATCCCTATAATTGGATTATAATAATTTTTTATGTTTTCATGTTTTATGTTTATGATTTCCAAGACACTAGACTTTAATGATCATCTGTTTGTAAAATGTAATGAAATGTTATGTAATAAAAAGGCAGAATGCCATATGATATATTATAATAAATTTGATTCAAAACTAATCCATAAATATCATTTTTTATTTTATTCTAAAAGTTTAGATTTTTTCTCTTACTTATATTTATCCATTCCATAAATGGTTTTTCATCTCATGAACATATTTTTCTTGGAAATAAATATTGATTTTATTGGTTGAGTAACTTATAATCCAGAGGAAAAAATCATCTCAACAAGCATTTACATCTCAAAATCCTTTTTTTATTTGGGGATAATGTACTCACACTATTGATATCAATATATAGAAAATATTATTTCATCATCCTATATGATCAAAAGGGGTGGAATTATTTTACATTCTTTTTCATATAATTTTTCAGACACATTACCGTTTTAAGAATGTATAAATATAAAAATATGAATATTGTGGGTCTCTCCTGAAACCCAATTTTTTTAATTTTATAATGATCATTAAATCCTCATAGAGTAGAACACCTTATAGTTTCCTAAAAACAATATCCATTTTAATATTATCATAACAAATTTTCAATTTCCTATTCATTTGAAAACAAATAATTCATTTATGGAGATATAAAAGAAAGATCCAAATAGTTTCTCTAGATGACATGGTAAAAAACTGATTCTCAAATTCTATTCCTTCCACTTATAAGTAACACTAGAATATGACGACTGACTTGTTTCAAATAAATATCACCTTTTCATTTAATATTAAATAATTCCCACTTATTTTATATCAAAATATTTTACTTTGACCTTGATAAAAGATCCTATTTTTTCATCAACATTTAATTGACCTGTTTATTCATGTAAATGATCCAATTCTTTTATTCAAGAGCTTCGCATAAAAACATGAGAAAGAAATATAATATGGTATACTAGACACAACATTCTTTAAAATTTTACACCATTATATTTATTAATATAAATATTATACTGATACATATGAATTATATGATTCATTATAATTTCTTATGGTATTTACAACATTACTTTCATCATTTGTATAAGAAGGGATAACATGGGTTTTTACTATTTAAGAATTATTTTCCACTTATACATCATGTTATAAACTAATTATAAAATGAATCAATTCAAGGATATCATTGATAACAAGTTGATTTATAATACTAAAAGAACATTCAATTAAATTAAATTAAGAATATTATATTATTTTCCAATATTCTTACTATAATAGAGATATAATCTCTTATTTGTAATTCACCAAAGGAAAATACCTCCATCCACCATGTTGTTAATGATTTAGGAATATTTATCTTTACTTTTATCATACAAGGGATTATAATAAAATGAATATTATACAATTTAGACTTATTCCTATTCTATATTTTTTTATGGGTTAACGTATAATTTAGTTTTAATTGGTATTGGTTTTTCATGTGAACCAATTTTTAGATAACATTTAAAAAAATCATGAATTACTTATTATTTTTTATCATGGTCCTTGTAATTTCAACAATGATCCATTCATTTTTCACAATGATATATTTTTTATAGAATGTATGGAGATTTAAACAATTATTATATACCATGATTCTCAAGGTATTCCTCAAATGTAAAATTTTTATGGTTAAGGAAATTATCAAAACAAAAATATTTGATAAAAATTTTAGTTTCATTTTTATACGTCCTTATGTGACACTTAATCATGTTTTTGAATTTCAGTTATTTGATGTGAATATCACACACATCATGTGAACATCACACACATCATGTGAGTAATGTAGTTTGTAAAATTTATGAAATTTTATCTCCATGTATGAAATTATTACTCATCAATCCACAAAATTATAAATATGTGGGGAAATGAGGCCATATAATTGTTATTAAAACATACTTATTGAATCAGTTCACTATTTAGAAATTATGAAATGTATTATATGAGGAGTTTTTATCACCTTTGAGGATTTGAAAATATCATATAATTGGATCATGAATTAGTATTCCTTGTCATTTTGAAAAGGGTTTCCAATATGAAATCCCAAAAAAACCGTCCCATAATTAATTTTTTTTATAAATATTACAACAACCACATTCCAAAGACATTTTGATTTAGTATTTTAGAGGATTTGGAAATCCCTTATACAATATATTTTAAAAAATCCACAGTTCCACACATTTTAATTCTTTTCTCAATAAAACATGTCTCCAAATATTAAACTTTCTTTACTAAAAAATAACAATCAAAACTAGCATTCTAACTCTATAATCATTTTTAATTATCCTTACACTAAATGAAAAATGGGGTTTAATGATGGTTGAAACCTCTTCTTAATTATTCGTAAAAAATTATAAAAAAAATGGATTTATATATCAGGAATCATTTCACAGTGATCTTTAGAATCAATATAAATCATTTAGTGAATGTTTTTATAACAGATTAAATAACCACTAAATGAATGATGTTAGTTTATTATTTATTCTTATTGTTTAATTTTTTTTAAAAAAATAAATTTTTACAATTTATTTAATTGTTAATTATTAATTAGATTTTTTATTTTCCAATTTTTATTTATTTTCTAACAGTCAAAATATTTTTTTATACACACATTGATAACTTCCTGGAATGTCATACATATTTACATTTCTCCCATCCATTCTCTCTAACTTATCCATGTACCAACCACTTTACCAAATAAATTTACATATATTAGTATTCCAATATATGTCATTCAATCTACTTGTTTTAATATTTAGCTTAATTTACAAAGAAACATCCCAATAGGTCACTCATCTCCCATCTAATCTCGATTAACTCTCTAAGTACTATCCAATCCACCAAATGAAATTACAAATAATAATATGCTAATAAATGTTATTTAATAAATTTGAAAAATAAAACACATAATTTAAATTACCAATTAATAAAATTAAAAATCCATAATGAATTAATAATTATTAAAAAATTATAATTATTAATATTTACAAAATAAAAAAAAATTAAATAATATTAAAAAAATTATTAAATAGTAACTATTATTTAAAAAATAACTAATAATAAAAAATAATTATTAATTTTAAATTAATTAAAAAATTAATTTAAGTATATTGAATTAGTATAAATAAATTATAATTATTAATTAATAAATGATAGTTGATAATTGATAAATAATCAATAATTATTAATTAATAATTAATAATAAATAACAAATAATTATTAATTATTACAAATTAATATGAATTATTCATAATTATTAATTAGTTATTAGAAATATTTTAATTATTAAAAATAATAAATAATTATTAATAATTAATTGAAAATAATGACTAATTAACAATTAATTTAGTTTTAAATAATAAATAACTATTATTTATAAATAATTAATAATCAACTATTAACAAATAATATTCAAATAAAATAATAAATAATAAATAATTATTAATACTAAACAAATATTCTTAAATCATAAATAATTAATAATTTGTATGAAATTAAAATTTTAATTAATCCTTTATAAAAATTAATAATTATTAAAAACTATTAATTAATAATTTATAATAAATTCATTAATAAAAAGTATTTTCAAAATATAAAATATTAATTTTAATTAATAATTAATTTAGTTTTTAATAATTAATAACTGATTAAAAATTGATTAAGAATAATATTGTTCATATACATCATGTTACAGTTGGGGGATTTCTTGAGTAGTAAATTTGAAATTTATATCTGTAGATGAATGGAGTTCAAATTATAGTAGCCCCATTAGGGGATTTATAGGTTATTTATCGTCAATGATGCATGCAGTGATGTAGATAGGGGTGTAGACCAAGGTACATGTTGAAGTAGTGCTTGGAATATTCATGGGGCCTTGGGGCCAGGAAGAAGGGATTTCATACCACATGCCCATTGAATGAGCTAGTTGTAATGGGTTTGTTATATAGTGGCTTAACCCTAAGAGGGGGATGTATCTTGTCCTTGTTGGCTTAAGGAAGTTCCAGTTTTTATTTCCTTTTCCTATCACCTTTAGAACCATAAATAAATAACAAATAGTTATGTATAATTAATAATTAATAATTAATAATAAACTAAGCCATTAAATAATTAACAATTAACAATTATTAATAATAAAGTAATTAAATGTCAAATGAATAATTATATTAATAATTAACTATTATTATTTCCCAAGATTTTTAAAAAATCATTGATAAAATTAAATAAAAAATTAAAGAAATAAAATTTCATATTTAACAATGGTTAAAACTACTTCTAAATGGTAGTCGTTTTTAATAAACAATCCTGAATAAACAATTATATTCTAAAATGTTCATTAATAAAGAGAACTAGACATTTTTCATTAGTTTTGAAAACCATTGTTAAATGAACTTTTTCCTGTAGTGTTATAAAATTTATAAATCATAAGAAATCATAGAATGAGCATATAAAGCTTAGCATGTTATAAAAAGAGAATAAAACTAATAAGGTTATGGAAATGTGAAACTAATGATATTGAATAAAAAAAATACTTTTAACTAATACATAAAACAATGAAATCGACAATGTGATAACCTTTTTACTAATATCATTCGAATCAAAATAAGATAATAAAAAATCATATGAAATCAAAAGGAGAATAAAATAATTGGGAATGAATATTGAAAAATCATATGCATATCACCCATAATCACCCATAATCACCAATAATCACCAATAATTTAATAACCTATCCTATTAATTCCAACCAATATTCGTTGAAGAATAAATCATTATCCAGTGTATTGGGGTGATTCTATATAATTCTGATCCTAGTTGTTATCATATACAATCTTTAAAAATCATATCATGATAAAACAGAAAACATGTTTCATTTCAATCAATTAGAATAAGAATCAATGTTAACTCGAAAAAATAATATAAATGAAATAAAGTTGGTTTAAAAATTCCTTATTTATAGTAAACTTAATGAAAATAATTACGTAATTATTACTAAAGGTATTATTTCAATAATAAGATTATAAGGAAGATTAATATATTACATTAAAGAGATATTTTATAGTAATATAATGTGAATAATTATAAAATAGTGGATGAAAGGATTGAGAAACCCCTTTCTTCAATCCAAGATGCTTCTTTGTGACTTTTCCTATATGAAAATAAAATAAAATATGATATATTTTATTAAAACATTAAAATAAGTTTACTATATAATTTTATGTTATCATTTTAATTTATTTAATATCATACTTGAATCCAAGTTTGAAGTTCCATTTCTAAATTATTCACACTTATTAAATTTTTATTGTCAAAGTAGTTTTGAAATTTATTATTATGAAATCTAGTGTCATCATAGATTAAGATTTCCAAGTTACATTTGAAATAATTTTTATGGATTTATAATATAAATATTCTTGTTAGAGTTTACTTCTTGTTGATATCAAACCTCCAATATATTATTTACTTATAAATTAAATATTTTGAATTATTGAAACTATTGAAGATGTATGTAAGTATATGTATATCTTATGGGGATGATAACATATTGGGATGAACATGTGATTATATACATGTAATAATACATCGAAGGGATTGATTTATCATAAATGGTAACTTAGTTAATTAATGATAAATAGAACATAAATTAATTGGACAATTAAATTTATAATGTGACGACATAATCAGGCAATAATGATATATGACAACACAAGTATATATCCTCTATGAGTAATTATTATTATACAGTGTGAATTTAACATAAATATAAATGGATATTGAAACCAAATCCATAAGTGACATAGTTAACCCAAAATTTTATTCTAAAAAGAAAAATAAGAAAATAGAAGTGAACAAAAAATAAAAGTAATAGATATGTGTAATAGAGTTAATATTTTATTTTTGTGTTTTAAGAATAAAAATTTAAGTATTAAAACATATTTTTTGAAACCATAGACATTCCAAATATAGTTCTTTCTTATTGAAATATAAAAATATAATTAATTATATAATTAAAAAATAATGGTAAATAATAACTTCATTGATCTTAAAAAAATGGTAATTTTATTGAGTTGTAAGGTGGAGAAATGAATATTAATGATTATAGGGAATAAAAAAATAGAACTATAGAAATTATGTGGAGATATTTAACGAGACAAATTCTTGAATCAAAATAATTTTTTATGATGAGGGAGAAAACCCCTATCTATATTGTTTTTGGGTTACTCTTGTAATTTGAGTTTAAAAACACTTGAACAATTTTGGAATTAAAATTTTAACACTGAAATAATTTCTTACCTATCATACAAATCCTTAAAAACCTTGATAAAATCTAATTCCACTAAAACATATCACTTTATATAATTTAATGCATCTATTGTGGGTTTTTCTCAAGATGCACAATAACTTCATCGATATTACATAAATATTTTGGATAACTATTCTATTATATAATTTTAAAATTAAATTATTAAAATAAAAAATATGTTTTATTAATCATTATTATCCTATTAACCCATTAAAAACGTTATTTTTCCATATTCTTTTCAGGACAGCATTCAAAAGACACCGTTTTTTGTACACTAGTGATGAGTAAGAATTTTTATAATTATCATATTATATATTAATAAAATTAAATAATTTATATAAACATCATTCATTACCAATAATATCTATATCTTAAATGTTTTCATAGCCACATACCATCTATATATTCTTATTGACATCATTAATTTTCAAATTTTCTATAATATGTAAAGATTACACCAGCATTACATAATCATTTGGATATTTATAATGACCATTGAATTAATTTATTTTGATTGTATAATATTTATTTGATATTTTAAGTATATTTTATTAATATATACATTTTATTTGTTTCCAAAATGTTCCACACCATTATTTTAACATCATTAAATTGGTTCTCCCTTGTGTGACCAAGATGGGTCTCCACAAGAGAGAGAATTAGATCATGGATGTTAAAAATTCATATCAAAGGTGGTATTTTTTTATTTTCTACATGGGAATTGTAGATAAAAGAATAAGATGTAACATGTATTTGTAACTAAATCATTCACGGGAATACCTAACCCATAGGAAGGGGAAAACCCATGTTTCCAGGGATGGTATTTTTGTTCATGAGGATTCGTATGTTATAGTTGTAATGTTATTTCACATTGTACTATACACTTTTGGCATGTTGTTACTGATTTATGTTATTTTAATCAGGGACTAGTATGGAATGAGTTTTTTACATGTGCATCAAAACATGACCCTAAGAAATCATGTTACAGCACATTTCTCATGCTAGTAATTCAGTTCTTACATGTGAATCTACATATTTAAATTTTGTTTCAGATCTCATGAAAGATCTGATTAAAGGAATAAAATCAAACTATTGTAATATATTAATTTACTATTTAAGAAAATTTTGATGTCATCTTGAATCAATGTTTAACTACTTCCCTTCCTTTTACCTAGCAATTTTTAATATCTCACGTACCCTGTGATCTGAGGAGTGTGTTCACCATTTTAGGGATATTCTTATACATCATCCATTGGTTGAATGTCAATAGCTTTTAATTAGAGCACAAATCACACAAATGAATTGGAACCTACTATAGCTCTAATCAATTTGAATGTTTTTTCAGTTCCATGATAGTTTATATGGGTCATGTGATCCATGGAGAAAAAAAAATTGTACCATAACTTGTATGCCTGATCTGATGAGGGAGGTCTAGCCACAACACTCAACAATATTCACTAAAGAAGGAGGACACCAAGTATCAATGTTTTGGATCATGTCCACCCCGATAATATTTGGTCACTTGGAGACACCAATGGAGAGGAGGGTTAAGCATGATGTTTATATGCCATGTGGACCATCCAAGAGCTAGTGGGACATCATACTACATGAAATACATCATGAGGAGATGAACAATAAATAATTTGTGGAGAATTTCATTTGTCACATCTACCCTGAGATGTCGACGGATGAATGATATCTGGAATCCATGCACCTGATATAAGAAAGAATATATATGATGGACTACAATAGTCATTTTATAGGCCTACAATGTATTTCAACATATTTTTATGGAGATGAGATATCCATGGAGAAATATATCAAGTATGTTATTATGTATGAAATCAACTCACAAGTGTACATATTCCATTTGACCAAATTCTCTACAATGATGAATTTTGTTCTCATCAATGAAGGGAATAAGAAGGAGGCCCTGAGTGGAAGGTATGAATTTCTAGTGGGAGGATTAAGGATGTTTTATTTAGGATGTAGTAAGTTCCACTTCAATAATTTGATCCAAGGAAATGGTGAGCAGAGCTGATAGGGTAATGGACGACTATCTTAGGACCATAGTTGAATAAAGTGACATCAATGTGTTAAGGATGGAAATAAGAACTAGTAGTGTCTTTATCCTCATGTGGATTATCGATATTGTGGTAATCTATTTTACCTATAGATGTTCCACTAGGTAACTCAATAATCTTGTGACATATATGGATCATAGAAGACACTAATGTCTTTGAGGAACTTGATTACCCCTCAAAAGATATGTGGTAGGTGTACCACTAGTCGTGCGAGCTGGGGTAGGGGGTGTGGTACCTCAAAACATGAGTTAGTGTATAAGCGATATGGATCATTTCAAGAGAGTAATGTTGGAGCCTAAGGTAAAGGGGTTAGTTAGTTTTATGTAATGCATTCTACTTGTTCCAGTTTGAATGGAGGTCCATCAACTATCACAGGTAATATTCTTATGTAATCTATCCTTGTTTGTGTTTTTGGACATATGAGAATAAAATTACTTTATAACTTCTCAATTCATCAATTTATTGGTCATGGATATGGGATGCATCATTGGGTTATGACCATCAGTATGGAATTAGTGGTATTATCATTGGATATCAAACGCTATGAAGAGTGTTTTCTCAAAATTGGAGATGATCAGTTTCATTGGGATCGATTTTTGATGGAAATGACTTGATTATATTTGATCATATGTATGGATTTGATAGTTCTATATCTATATCATATTGATTATTATCTGAGGATACAAACCTTTCTCTCTGTATAAGGTAATAGTTATATCTACCAAGATGAACAAGATCTTTATACTTGTCTTGTAGGACCAATTCCTCACAAAATGGATTGGATCATGGTCCAGGTATTAATGCTTATTATAGATGATGGTGATTCACATCAGAATATATTTCCTCTAGAACGAAAAAACTTTAAGAATGTCTTCCCAAAATAGTTCTCCAACATACCACCTAATATGGGGATTGATTTCACTATTGAGTTAGTTCTAAAAGACAAACCTAGGTCTATCCTTCCCTATAGGATGACGGAAGCAGATCTTTAGAAGATGAATGTGTAATTTGGATATCTATAATCTAAGGGATTCATATAGAATAGTACATCATCATTATTTTATTACATGTTATTCCCCGATAGGGTAGAAATAGAATTTGATTTATATGTATATTATCTAATGCTTAACCAAATGAATGAAAAGAAATGATATCCACTTCCATGAATAAAAAATATATTTGATCAAATAAAAGGTTCCAAGATGTTATCCAATATTTATTTGAGGTTAGGGTACCATCATTTGAGTTTATGACTATATGATATACCAAAAAAATCTAGGAGTTGTAATGTATAGTAAGATTCATAGTAATTATGTTTGGTCTAATTAATTCACTAATGATAATCATATACTTGATGTATTAGATCATACACTTGTATCTATATTAGTTTGGTGTTATCTTTTTGGAGGACATCTTTTTTTAATCCCATTCTAGAGATTATAGTGCCCAATGTATTGAAATCATCATGAGTATGCTGAGATAACATTTTCTATAATCCAAGATATCTAAATTCCATTTCTATACTATCCAAGTGCACTTATTAGGCCACATTATCTCAAAGGATGGAGTGCTAGTGGAATTAGAGAAGGAGAAAACAATGGTATATTAGGATAAAGTTGTGAATGCCTTCAATATTTACTTATTTCATGCTTTGGAAGGCAACTATTAATGAATCATCCATGACTAATCCCATATAGAATCATCGATGTTTGAGAAGACCAAGAAAGGATTGAGGTTTCAGTGGTCATATGCTTTTGAAGAGGATTTATAGGAATTGAAAAGAATACTAACCTCAGTAATGATCTTAACCTTACCTAAATCAGGTAAGGGGTATATCTTGTTAGTTGATGCATTAGGATTGAAGCTTTATGTATTTATGAGGTAGGTTTATCAAGTTATTTCTTATGGCTCTTGATAACAGTGAATGCATGAGAATAATTATACCACCCATGAATTAGAGTTACATTTTTTAGTGTACACTTTGATATACTTGTGAGACTATATTTTTTGTGATAGATAAGCAGTGTTCATGGATCACAATATCATATATTACATCATTTCTTAGTGATAAATGATATTTCAGGAGAATAGGTGGGTCGATTACTTTTAGTCTTTTGAAATTGAGTTCACTTATAATTCTAGAAAGGATTACACTATTTAGGATTCATTGAGTAAGAATATTTGGACGTATCTAGGGTAAAATACAATAATGAGTGGTGGCTAATAAAGCATATAATAGATATGTATTTAGACTTTTAGGAGTCTTAAGGTAACTAAAATCTTAAACTTACCTTTGTGGTTCCCTTACTTCTAAATCATATCAAGTGGATGAAGTTATATGATCCATAGGGTTTATACTTGAGGGAAAAAAATATATGGTTGGGATCTACTAGAAGACTTGGTTATAGATTTTGATAAAATCATTTATGTTTGTCGTCATATATAGATGCCCACGAGCATGTGTAAGGAGTTGATGAGGGAATTCCATGCTTTGAAATAGGAAATACATCATGTTTTATCAATGTATCATGAAATCTATACCATTATTAGAGTCTAGGAATGTCTAAGGAAATATGAGGTTTTGTTGTGTGATTTTACACATGTTCATAGGTGAAGGATGAGCATTAGTGGCATGTTGGGTTTTTACGGCCTTTACCCATACCAGAATGGAAGTTAGATGATATCACCTTGGAATTTTTGATAGGATTACCCACTACACATTAGAAGAATGATATATTTTGGGTGATCATGGATCAAATGAATAAGTTATATCATTTAATACCTATCAATATACCATCACCATTGATGACTTGGGTAACCTCTATGTGTGGGAGGTAGTTTGGAATGATGGTGTTCCATAGAGTAAAATTTTAAATTGAAATCCCCATTTTATATCATGTTTCAGGAAGGGACTTTATATAGAAATGGGATCTCAGGTTAATTTTTTGTACAACATATTATCATCAGACATATGCCTAATCTGAAATGAAGATTTAGATTTGGGAGGACTTGTTGTGAGCCTATGTTTATGAATTCAATATATCATGGGAGTAGAATTTGGATCTCATGGAGTTATCCTATAATAAATTAATCGATCCATCTATAAAGATGTCTCATTTCAATGATTTAATTGAAATATCATGACCTTAACCACTATGTTGGTTAATGGTGGGTGTGTTAGTGTTTATTTTACCAGGTATCATGCACGAGACATCTGAGCAGTTTTACTTGACTAGGAATAGGATGAAAACATCATATAGCAGGTAAACATATTATACAGGACATCATATATGACCTCAATATTTTTAGGTTAGTCATTATGTTTTTATGGGAATCACCTATGTTGTGGAAAAACTATATCTAAATGTATGAAAACCTAGAGTGTGGGTTTTTTCAGACCATTTGATATATTTGAGAGGATCAGTCCATTGTATTAACTATAGGATATTTTATAGAACTAAATCTTCATGAAAGATACATCCTTTAAAATATATCACCCTAACCATATCACATTTCTATGCCAATGATGTGAATCTCATATCGGATGTGTCCTTTGAAGAGCATCTGATTTGTATCAATTAATATAGTGAGATGATTCTTTGGGGTAGGACGTCGACATTTGCGAAACTAAATTTGAAACATGGGAGTGTTCATTATTAGACAAAAGAGAGACATTATGTTATATAGGTACAGTGTCATGAGTTTTTTTTTCTGATTCCTCTTATTGAATTATAGGAGCATATCTTAGGGATGAGCTCTTATATGGTTTGTAGGTTGTCAAATCATGCTCCACTCTATAGGTACATCTATTACACCCCATTGAGTTGAATTAGGTACAAACCAATTTCGTCATTTTCATTTTTGATTTTGGGGATATATAGGTGAACAGTGGATTAAAAAGTATATTTTGGGAATTTATTGTCAAAAAAATCAAGACCGTGACCCTGGGGTTCATTGTGGTGTTTCAGTGTGTCTCTTGGGTAAAAAAATCAAAATGGATAGTGGTGGGAGTAGCCTGTGGTGGAGTGCACTTATGTTCACCCTATATGAAATGGATTATAGGATTCAACATGGTAATGGTAGAACCCAAAACTGGTACAAAACAACCTTTGTCTTAAGGCTAGGCCATGGTCGGTTCCTGTGGGCAAAGACACCACATTGTGTTGGATGCAAAATGGTGTAGCGTTGGTGGTTTATGTTTTTAAACGCATATTGGGAGCTTGATTTTAAATGGGCAATTACTCTAGTGGAATACCACATTAAATGAGGACCTTAATGCTTCTATAGTAACTTTTTTCTTAATTAAACGAAAAATTACCATCTTTTTACTCAGATTCTCATTTTGGTCTATTTTGTGAAGGGGTTTCAGTTGTTTATCATATGTATACGAGAAACATAGGGTGGATACCTTGTTCTTTGTTTTACTCATTATAAATCAAGGTTTTTGAATACTAGATCACTTCTTCTCCTATCACTTGGATCAATGGAAACAATTTTTTCATTGTCCTTGAAGGATTTCTTTACTTCTTGAATAACAACATTCAATAACATGATCCATTGGTTGATTCAAAGGTCATGTTTTGGGAATTATGTTTATTGGTTGGAGTAGGACACTCAAGAGGGGGTGAATTGAGTTCCGATAAAAATTTCTGTTAAAATTTTTATTTAAATGATTGGCCAACATAAAAATAAAACAGGTCAGTTAATCAAGGAAATAAAATTATAATAGATTGAATATTCAAATAGCTTCTCAGAAGATTGATTAATTCTTAGTAGTATCAATATGATATATTGATACCACTTTTGATACTATTTTAAATAAGAAAACAAGTTATATCTACTATCCAATATGAACTATCAAAGTAAAATTTGGTTTTCTAAAATATAAGTTAAAACATAGAGAAACTAAATTGAAAGACACATAAGATAAAACAAGTGGTCTAGTCTCAATTTGAGACCTAATTCAATAAATCTAGTGATCACCTGCCACTATGAAATATAAATATATATATATATATAAAGCATTGACCCACACACTAGATCGAGGATAACAATAGTACACATGACTGTCTAGGTTACAAGACCTCTTCCATTGTTCTATTTGGGAAAACTAACAACTAGGTCACACTGGACCTCTTTCACAATTATAAATGGGTGAAACAAAGTGTTTATAGATAATAGAGTGAGGATATATTTTATCCTCCAATTTAATGCAGGAGACAGTGTGTTTTTTAATAAACATACACACACTTCTCAAAAATTAATAAAAAAAATACACAACAGATCAATGATGGTGAGAAGGAGTTTGAAATGATCAGAGTGTTGTTCTATGAAGCTTTGGACTTATAATATGTAGAATATGTGATTTTATAGTCCTTGTGTAAAAACAGATTATTGTGAGTCTTGTATTCTGCTATCCAGTTTGATGAGATATTAATTGTAACTCTTGTTTTTTTAGATCTTCTGTTGTAATAATGTTTGAGAGTTTTGATCCACATCACTTTATCCATTAATAATCGAGTGTTCTTCATTTGTTATTTAGTGCATGTGTTCTTAACTTTTTTTCATGCATTCAACTTCTCGAACTTTGACTCTTCTATTTTCTGAAGTACCACTCTATTCTTTTTTATTTCAGGTGCATGTGTTGGAGACAACATGAAGCATGATTTCTATACTTTGTACCTCCTACTGTCAGGTGACATGTCTACAAAAAATCATTAATTATGTTAGTGTCATTAAATGACTAAAATATGACCGTTAGATGAAAATGTTAAGTATGGAATGGTGTACGATTTGTGTCTTGAAATGGTGTCACTTTTATCTGTGTCTTCTCCTTTTCATTTGAGCGGTGAGTCAGTCACGGTGAGATAGTCAAGGTACCATTTTCATGGCGAGATAGTCACAGTGCCACTATCACATAGAGATCTAAAACTAGTAGCATAGTTACAGTGTCTGGTCTTTTCCAAATTCTGGAATCAGTAGTGAGACTACAGTGTTAGATAAGTGGTGTGTCAGGTAATAATGTCTATTCATTTGTCAAAATTCTAAATGGTGTCTTGGTAGAATATCTTGTAAATGGTATCATGGAACCATTTTTAGAGTCATGATGTCATGGATACATAGTTAGAGTCATGGTGTCTTGATTACAGTGTTAGAGACACTGTATTTTGTTTTAAGACACCATTAGATTTTTAATGTCACTAAATTTATTATGAACAACTATATTAATTCTCTTTCGGTTTTATACAAATATTTTTGCAAAAGAACTATTATTTTTAAATTAAATGAGTATTTCACTCAATAATTACTTGGTGGTTTTATAAGAGCATCTTCATCTATTTCAACACTCAGGTTGATTATTATGTTTAATTTGAATTAAAATGTTATGATATCAGCCACCATATTTTATTCAATGGTTTATAATTAGTTTGACTATGGATATTCTATCTTGATACCATTCACCATATTAATTTGAACAGTTAGTGTTTAAGTTTAATGATTTAGGAAAGTTATTTACATTTCATATGTTAGTTTCAATATGATTTTATATGTGGTTTAGGTTTTTACCATTTCATATGAGGAATGAATTGAACTTATTAAGTGATTCTTGGGGATAGTTATAGTCCCTTTATGCATTGGAAAGTCTCATGAGACAAACTAGATATGGTTTTTACACATTATGTATGGTGTCTTGGACGATCCCTTGATGGTATGATTATAATGTATATTATTATGAATTGCCTCATTATGAAACTAGTAATTGATGGTCTATGTGATTATTTGAGTTTTATAAAATCCATGTGTATGTTTTATGACATTATTCATTCAGATTTCATTTCTACTATATTATGATTGGGTATTTTTTAAAGGAATGTGTTTTTAGTTGCTCACCATCCATAGTTTTCAAGTTTATAATTACATCTACAATATTATTTGCCTTTGATGAGCATATGATCTCATCCCTTTCTTAGTTTTTATATTCCCCTATGATGTGAAGAAGTATATTATTAATTACATTCAGGGATAATCTAGAGTTTATGGATGAGATATATCGAATCCAATTGATATGGATTGTATAAACTTTACTAAATCCATGACCATGGAAGAAGATAGTATATCCATCTTGAAATTTCCACAAATAATAATGCAAAAATGTATGAGGGCACAAAAGTTTCATCCTACATTATGATATATCATGGTACAAAGAGATTATATTATATGAAGTGATTTTATAGGATGGTTTTCATTTCTTTGATGGTTACTTATCCCCTTAGTGGCCTTGATTTTCTGTTAGAATCCACTCATAATATATAAATATTATCCAATGTGATCGAGATTAGATTGTGTAGGGTCCGAGCCAATAGCATATTCAAGATCCTACCCTATCCTGGAAAATATGTGTATTGGATATCAGATGCAAAACCATGGGGAGTGATAGTTGTCCAAATATTATCGATCACTGATGAATAAATAAATTCATTACTATTCATGTATTTAAGAATTAGTGTTGAATTTATCTATTAAAAGTATTGACAAGTTATTATTTGAATAAATGGAAAAATATTTTACAAATAATGAATATATAAAAATTCATGTTTGTTTATTATTGTTGGGATTACTAGTTGAGTTAATGACTCAGGTTTTTCACATAATATATTAATTATATATTACAAATATGTGACAAAAATATAAATGAAATTATTATACACTGAGTTTTTTAAAACATTTCATTTATTGCATATTTATTGGGCGTTGGATAAATGGGGTTCAAGAACCCTTATCAAGTATTTAAACATCAACTATATAAGTATAGGAGTGCTCTCTGTCCATGTAATATTCATTCATTCAATCGTAATTCAGGGATTCTCTATCCTCCAACAGTATAGAGAGAGAAAGGTATTGAGTGATCTTACTGTCCAAGAAAACCTTTTATATTGGAGGGATGAGATTATGGTGATTATCATGATGTCAAAGGAATCATTGGAGATTCATGCTAGCACTCTCAATTAGATGATTGAAATATGTGTGGATTCTAGAACCCTCTTTGGATGATCTAGAGGGCTTATATATTTCATTTAAGGATCACTGATGAAAATATGAAGTCAAATGTGTAGCTCATTCGATTGAGGTAAACATTCATTTATATTTTTGTACGTTGAAATATTCATGTGAGATTATCGAACCATACAGAAGATTGGACTGTTATAGATGACAAATTTTCTTTTCTACAGTGATGAAAATGTTTAAATCCTCAGCATACCATCTTCCATTGCACATTCTAGTACTATATATTGGTATCAGAGTGACCATGTGAATTTTTTTTTGTAGGAACAAACTAATTTCACTTAATTTGAATAGAGGGAATTATTTATTTCTCAATGGTTTTAACCATATATCAATTTGATATGAGATGGAAATGTTATGTTCATTCAAAAAAATTAATATGAATTATTTTTAGTTATACTTCAGATATTAAAAAATGAAAATTATATTTCATTAATGTTATTTTAATGTCTTGAATCTACTATATGGTGTGTGACGTAATTTTTTTCAAACAAATTGGAAGGTAGGAAGGTAGATTTGATATTATAATTTTAGAAAAATATTTATGTGAAAAATATCACACACACACTCACACACACACACACACACACACACACATATATATATATATGAAAAAATACATCATTATATGTCACTATTCATTAAAAGATGAAACTATTCAGAAAGAACACATTAATCCCCCTAATCTAATTTTGAATTTATGAATTCTAATTTTAGTTTTAATTTTTTTAAAAATATTATATAATTAAACTTTTAATCCAATTTAACATGTAATTTAACCTATAATTAAGAATAACATACGTTTTCTAACAAATATTTTGTCATCTTAACATAAAAAAATAATATAACATTTCTCTAACACAAACTATAGGAACCCATGAATTTCATATATATCTATATATAACAAACAGTGAATTATTAATATTTTAATAAGATCATTATAACTATTACATTTAATTGGGGGGGTATAAATATGTTTAACTACCTTATGAAATTTATAAAAATCCTTGAGGAGTGGGATATGTAACATCACGCTCTTGTTTAACTGTTATTTGTTAGATGACTATATCAAAAAAGTGACCATTATTTTGGGTCCATATCTATCCTAAATTTGATAGTTTGGAATAGTTCCAGCCTAGGAAATAATTCCACAGTGTGTGGGAAATTAAATTTTTTTAAAATAATATTTTATTTACCTATTGATTATCCATGTAAGAAAATCATTTTTCAAAGAATTAGTTGTAGTTGTAGTTGGGGTTTTGCTAAGTGGTAAGCACCCCGTAATCCTACATGGAAAATGGGGGTTTAAAACCCAGTGGGCGCAGGTACTGTAGTAGTACTGTAGTGGTACTGTAGCGGTACTATAGAAGTAGTGGCGCTGTTCATCAGCGGGTATAGTAGCGGCGGCAGGACACTGTAGCGGCGGTGGTACTGTGCGGCACTGTAGTAGGCGGGTTACTATTCACAGAATGTGAATTGGGCCATATATTTGGGCCAACGGGCTATGTATGGGCTACAAGCCCACTGGGCCTTCGAGCTATGTAATTGGTTTCCCTATACCCTGTTTAAGGAGGACTTTTCTTTGATTTAATAATAAAAATGAGGCTTCGGCCCCAACCATTAAAAAACAAAGTAGTTGTAGTATGAGTAGAAATTATTGGGTGGACAATGGTTTATTCCACAATTCACAAGAAACAAACCCAGATAATATGTTTTAGAAACCATGGTTGTGGTGGTGTATCTAATGAGAAAAAAAAATAAAAATAAATCATTATTAAATGTAAAACTGGGTGGGGTGGATTTCCAAATAAAAAAATAAAAATGAGAAGCCTTATAGTCACTACCTTAGTCTACCTCGATTGTCACATACTCTAGACCAGAACACCATGATATCACCCTCCCAAGAAGCCTAATTCTAGTTTAACTACCATTGTGAACTCCTCCACCTAAATAATATGTTATCACCTCCTTCATCCTCCACAACGAGCACCACCACTGAAATATGGAACCCAATGAACCCAAACGACATTCAGTCCCATTCAACCACCACCACCCTAGGTGAATGCCCCTCCAATCAAACCTCATTCCTCATCGAATTTCAGTTCTAATTAGACTTCAGTGGGTCTTATCTAACCCAACCCACCCATCTTTTGGTTAGGGTTCCCCAGGTATTCCCAACATGGGGATTTTCAGACCCGTAATGACTCTGTATGGGATCCCAAAACAAGTCTGTGTGGGATTGACCTAGCTCGCAATTGGCCTTGACCGGGTCATGAGATCTGGGAACATTTTTAATATAATAATAATAATAATTTACTCAATTTTTGTTAAAATATAATAATGATTTTATTATTTTAAGAATTAATTTATTTCTGGTATAAAAACTTAACTAATTTATTAATTTAATGATGGATCAAAACAAAAAATAATTATGAAACCGAATAAAAATAAATTATTTGAATTCATATAATCAATTTAGTTCATTAAAATGATCTGAAACATAAATATATTTCTTGTTAATTTTTTATCATGCTTCTATTTTACCCATGAATTTTTCATGAGTAGTGACCAACTTTTATAGGATTTGTTTTTTATTTAAAAAAATATTTTAACAACATGTAATTTCTATAATATTTATTTATTTACTAATACAACCTATGCATACTAAATTTCCATTTCATATGTATAAGGGCCTTTACATCAATCAGTTTTATTTTTGTATGTATATTTCATTTCTTGAGTCCCCCTATCTTGTGCATGAGTACATTTATAATATTTTCAATGACAATATAAGACATGGACCATTCCAAAATAATGTGGTAACCAAGATGAGATGTGAAAACACTGGATCGAGGATGAGCTATGATACGAGTCAGGATCCAAGTCATGTATTATTTCCCAAGGTCAATGTAAATCCATAAAGTTTAATTGGATCAAACAATATTAGATTCTCAATACCATTCATGATTTTCTAATGCATTGTGTATTATTTTATATATTTTCTTTCCTATAGGAAAGATATAAAATATTAAATAGGAAAATGCTGAATGATATAACGAATATATTCTATTAATGAATTTTCAGTTATGATATAGACAACATAGTTTGGACACAATTAATAGAAATGAATTATATTCATCAAAAATATTAAAACCCATCAAATAAATATCCATTCGTGAACACCTTTTACCACTCAAATTTTAACAAAACTAAATTTATGGGGTGCTTGTCATCAAAATTTTAGGGTTCCCCCTACTACCAATGAGTTTTTATTAGAGTGATGGGTTGATATAAATTAACATGTAATAAAAAATGTTTTGAAACTAGATTATTAAAACTTTATATGAAAGATTTTAGTAAAAAAGTTTATGAATTTTAGAAGTTGATACTTCACTCAACTTATTTAGAAGTTGTCATTCAATATAGTTGGCCAACCTAGTGCCTACCTGGAAACTCTCTGTGTACAGTCATATCCATAACCTGTAAACTCTTAGAGGATGTCCCAATGATACTTGACACTATACTACTCAATAGAAACAGTATCATGATTCATGTAGTGAGTGACACTAGTGATCGATAAAATTGTGGGAGATATTTGATTACTAAATTAATCAGAATTGTCTAATAAATAATCAATGTAAAATCTCTAATATGCTATATTTTTTTCTACACAATGGAAAGTAATAACTTAGAACCACTATTACAAAAATTGGACAAGGAACATATATAAACTTTGATAAATTTTTTATAGCAATATTGGTGCTTGAAAAATGTAATATGATATCAAATATTAACGGTGATATTGTCCCTAATACCTGTAAATCCTTATTAGGAGGGAAGTTTGAGAAAAATTATTACATGAGACTTAGTTATAATTCTTATTATGTTAATTTCATAATTTTATCACCAACATCTGATGTGAGTTTTGGATTCAACATCAGGACATGGATGATTACATGTACTACCTTATTTCAAGGCTTCGTGAAATGGAAAAGTAAAGAGAGATATGAATGGGTGATGATTACACTAGAGACATGTAAATATAAATCATGATCTTTAAATACATACCATTTTTATATATTTATCTCTCAATTAATCCATTTTTATTTAAGATTAAAAAATGACTACTATGGAGAAGGAAATTCATTACCTTTTGAGTAATTTTCACCAAGATAATAATAACTTAAATATTGATTAATATTTTTTTATTATGGAGAACATGTTTAAAAACAATACAAAAAGGTCAACGGGAAGTTTCGTGTCAAATAAACCTTCACAAAGTCCTTTAAATCACTGAGTTATTAAACATGTTTCTATATTCTTCGTATGCCATAAATTAATTCCATGAATTTTTAAATTTAATGAACTGAATCGAAGAAGAATTTAGTCGCTTCTGCTTCATGTATATTCATCAAATTTCGGTAATGTTTCTATTTTATCTCTTGGGTATTAAATAAAATAATCATATCACATATGTGTATTTAAATAAAGTAACCATGTATTGAAACATTAAAATATGTATGGTTTGTTCGTCAATTGGTAGATAAATAGTATTTCTTAAGATAGTGGTGAGAAGTACACAACTTATAATTTCAGATTTAATTGATTATATATAAATGTTTGTTAAGAATTACCCAAAAATTTATCACATGTGTCTTTTATAATAATGAAGAAATTATTCTAGTTCATAAATGAATGTTGTTAACAGTGTCATATACCTAGCGAAAGGTTCAATAATTATTGAATCAAAAACAATAAATGATGAATATAAATGTAAGACTCTAATACTCTATTGTGGATAGATAACTCTTTATCAAGTAAAATTCATAGTGGCATTGAATCACATACCCTATTTGGTATTTAGACTCTATGGATCTAAACACATTACGTGTTATAGATGTATATACACATTTAGTTAGAAAAATAACCTTTAGAAATAAGTGGAAGTCACAAATCATTCAAAATTGGTTCATGTATAAGGCATGAACCATTCCAATGTTAATCTAGTGATAAAAATACATCAAAATATTCTTTAATGATGTTTAAATAATGTGAAAGTAATGTATGGAATATTAATGGTCTTAAGATATGAGTATCTTCAAGCCCATAAGCTGAAAAATATCTTAATAAAGCATTAATTGATTATTATTATTATTTTGTATGGATTCATTCTTAAATGAAAATAACCTTGTTCATAGCAGAGTTATAATGTCAGTATGTAGGATCAATGTTGAGTCTTACATGTTAACATTGATAAAAAATGTGGCATGGAGTTACTCTTAAATGAACATTTCTTATACACATTGGAGTCATGATATATGTAAAACGAGCATCAATGTTGAGACTTATATCCATTGTAGATACTTCCATTATTTTTCAAGATATGCATCACAAATTTCGGTTTTATATAATAACTCTATGCCAACAATAATGAATAATTGATTGATATTATCTATGTTTTTATTTAAATGAATCATTTCATAAGAACATGTGTTTAGAATAAATGAGTTTTTATGCTATAAAAAACCTATATGAGGCAAAGAATAATGTTCATCTAAAGTAACTATCAAAAATTTTTCAATGGATATCATAGAAATCCCTACGATAAAAATTTATAGTCAATTTCTAGACTATATTTCTATAAAATGGTGTACATATCTATTTGGGATATTGGGATCCATATTGACTTGTATTTTGTTAACATTTGTGATGAATAAATAGTTAGAATAGGAAAAAGGTACACTATATCTTTTGGGAAGAAATGTTCCAGAGACACATACTACATCAGAAGAATAAGACCATTGTAATGGTTTTGTATTAACCATGGCTTGAGATACTTTATTCACTAATAACAGTAAATCCTATAAGTTAAAAATATATATAAATTAGATAATATTGACAAGATAAATGAAAATTCAACATTGGATTCAACAAATCAAAGTAACAGGGGATTATTATTTTGAATACAATGGTGGGGTATCATGTGAGACAATACATGGGTGGAACAATTGTCATACTAATAAGTCTTGATTGGTTATACCATGTTTTCATACCTAAATCCATTATAATTTTTTTATTCTTCTAGATACGTTCTATGATCATTAAATTGGGCATTAGATGTCAAGACCACCTATCATGGAAGATGTCTACACGAGACAACCAAAAAGGGTTGGTAACACCATAAAATTACATTAAGGTATTAATGTTACTGAAATCTAGTTTTGGATTGTTGTTGGAAACATGATCATAGAATATTCATTAGGAATGAATTTTTTACATGTTTCTTCACGGGGATGGTGGGAGTCCCATTGTTTTCCTGTGAAACATAATTGGTAACATATGCGAAATAGTTATTGGTCATACAATCAGTTAAGATGAGAATGAGATGAAATCTTTATAGAATGACTAAAATTAGAAAACTAAATTTTTGGGAATGGGATCTACTGAGGTGGAAATAAAGGATTCATAGACCAATTCAATAGTACATATAATAAAATGTATTGAAAATTGCATGCTGTAAAAATTCAAGAGAGAATTTTTACTAGTGTCAAATGACATAAATCTTTCCAAGAAGACATGAAAATGAGCATGAGGAGATTAAAGTGGTCGGTATAATTCCATAAGATCCTATAATGGATCTATTTAATATTCCATGTTATATACTATATGTGATATTTAAAAAATATACTTAATGGTAAGAAAATATCACAAATATCTTGGGGAACTAAATGGGAAGCAGTAATAACTATCAAATTGTACTTGAGAAGGTTTAAGAGATATATACTTCATATGAGGATAAGAATGGGATGCTAGTAATAAGAGGACACAAACTAGTATTCCAATGATCAACATGATCTAATATCACAATTAGGATAAGATAATAAGTAGGAGAAGCTCATTCATGTCATTGGAAGCCATATCTAAAAATAATTTGTTCATTATGACTTATGAGGAAGCTGAAGAGATAATGTAAAAGGAAAAATAATATGTTCCAGTCCATGTAATCTCACATAGTATGTAATGTTTTATCATAATATAAATTCAGATAATTATAATTATAGAATAATACAAGATATATTTTTTTATATTGGATAAAATTTATATACTTGGAGATATCATCTCTTGATAATACTTACTCAACGAGATGATGTTATAGATAGTAGAATAATTATGTAGTGGAAGTATAGAAGGCCCATGAATAATGTTATATCTTTGGAGAAACATGATGTTATCATGTTAAATCAAAGAGGTATAGTAAGCATGTTGGCACTAGTGCATGTGGGAGTAATTTAATAGAGGGTTCCTTGACCCAACTAGTACAATACCTTTTCATTATCATGTCATGTTCACAATGGGTTATACATGATGTACAATTAAAATTATATTTTTGATATTTCTACATCTTCTATTTAAATGGTAATACCCCTAGATTAATTTTTGGTATCCAAATGTTAAAAAAGTTCCTAGGTTATAAATAAAACCTTATGATACTGTGAAGATAACTATAAATATATGTCGTACTATTATGATACATCATATTGATTGGAAACAGATGATGTCTGGCTATTAGGTTCTAGGGGTCATAAGCATTAAGCCTTCTTCCTGTGAATTTTTTACTTGATGATATATTGTGGATGAGATCATGAGGAATAAACTATAAATATGAAAACTATGATGAAACCAAACTTGATACCCTCTCAAATCATTACTTGGACTGGGTTTTCACATTTCTAAAGGGTGATCCTAATCCCCATAAGCTGGTGACTAGCAACCGAGTATCAACAACAAATATGCAGAACACTTTTTCAAAACATGAAGAAAACAATATGACATGTATATATATACATGATAAGAAGAAATTGGGAAATCATTATAAAGAAATATATGTCATATCAAAAGGGAAACATTAAAAGCATTACAACTCGGAAGTTGTTAAACAAACATCAAGATAAAATTCCAATGACTAAGGAAAACTAAAACCAAAATAGATACTCAATGTGATATCATGGGAAAACTCCCACCATCTCACCACTATCTAACAATAAAAATCATACATTAACCTCTCATCCTCACTATGGTTTCTTAATTTTACCTATATCTAAAGACATACAATGTTCTATGCTCCACCAAAGTGTTACATAGGGTGTGAGATAAACAAGATCCATTGGATCCCACCAAGGCGATTCATATAAATTTTTTGTACAGTAAGATAAACATTATCATAATTAAGGAAAAACGGCATGAATAATAGTTAAATATAATTTATTTCAAAAAAATGCTAAAACATTTCCCCTTTTACCTCAAATCCATATAAAGATGGTAAAATAGTTTAAATTTTTTTATACAAATAAAATCAATAAAATATAAGAATTAATCACATATAATATCAAATCAAATACATACCAATATCGTAGGTAATATCATACCAAGTATCACTATAATTTAGTCTATCTAGGATGCTCATACCATATTCACACAATCATGCACATCAGGTCTCAAGATATATTCATCGAATCTAAAGAGTAGAGGAACACCTCACTAAGTGATCCTATAATATGTATAAAAATTCACTATAAAAATAGACATAGGTAATACAAGAATATCCCATGAGTGACCCCCCCCCCCGATGGTATCTGCAAATGAGACCAATTACCACACCATCCACTTAATTAACCAAGGATTCCCATTGATATGTTTTCCAAAACTATTTCATAGAAACAATTATTTGAAAAACATTTTATAAATACATTTCACAATGATTTGAAAATTAAATTATCTTATTCCAAAAAAGTAAAAAACCATCTTTTCTAAAAGTCCCAATTCCACACACACAATTTAAATATTCCAATTCATTTATAAAACAATTTAATAAAACTAGAGTAATATAGATCATCCAATATAGGTTGGATATAGAACCACCTATATCAATATCAGGTCTGGCATGCCTGCAATGAGATCTACATACACATAAGAAAATGAAGACAAAAATGATGGTCCTTTAATCAATACTTACATCACATAATCAATTTAATGAGAAAAAGGTTGATGGAGAAGACATATTACAACATACCTCAAAGAAAATTGCATGCCACACGACATCAAACAAATGGGTTAGCCTATGAAGGAAGATCAAAAAATAGATATAAAAAAGGACATTAATATTATCATAACAAATCAATGGATTCATAAACAAATAGAAATAGTGCTACTATGATCAATGAAAATAAAGAAGTAGAAGGATTACTCACTTAGAGAAACTCACCGTAATAAAAATAAAGATCATTTGTTCAATGAAATGATATGTAATGATATGTGTTATCTAAAATCACCTAGGGGATATCCTAATTCAAATCAAAAATAGATTCTTGGGAATTAAAATAGAACCATTCATGTATCACCGAAAACTTATAGACCACCAAAATTATACATTGTGAATCACTATTTCATGAAGTGAAATCCCCAAAATCCAAACATACCATAATACTCATATCCTCATACAAAAATCCCAATTTTTTATTCATACTGTGAAAAATATTTTATTATTTCTTTCAATTCATGAAATATTCTGAAAAAATGATTCACATCATGCAAACCGTTCATGACATGAAAAATTCCAATGGATAGAAAATGGGAAAGAATTTGTACTAAAACCCAAACCATCACCATCCTCTGGAGTCCCAAAACATGCTAAAATAATGAGGGAAATGAAATTATAAAAGATAATTACGTAAAATTTGGAAAAAGGTGTTTTAAAATCCCCACAATAAGACTTTCCATCCTTAGGATGTCATATGAAAGAATGATGTATGGAAAGAGGTGTATCAACTACTCCCCCATAAATGACTCCTGATCCCTAGTATCATGAGAATTTTGTTTGTGCCCCCATAACACTCTGACCGACTTTCACCTGAGTGTTAACTATCTCCACTAATTTCTCTATAATATAAATATCATTATGCAAATCTATCACTTCCTAACTAAAAACATGTGATGGATCGGAATGGTATTTCTTGAGCTATGATATTGTAACTCCCCAAAATTTTATGATAAAAATTATTTTTAATTGCATTGATGTTATGTGTTGTACACTACACCCAGATTATCTTGAGCTATACTCAACACTGTAGTATCTTCTGTTATACGCAGACACTATTCTTGGCTTGTATTGTACGCATGAGCGGCCTTCCTCAATAGTGTGTGTTGTACGCAATACAAAGTTTCACTAAACAATGATATATTGTTATAATATTATTATGAACTAGACATTATAAATATTATTAACCAAATTCTGAATTTTATAAAATTATAAATCATCATAAACAATATCTGGAACATGTTATGAGAACTAAATAAATATTTCGTGTAAAATAAGTATTTTTAAAAAAATGCAGTTTTGCCGCCTTTTGATGGCGTACGCACAATAAATCTAGTTTTTGACACTTTTATGAGTTCAATTTTACAAAATAAAGTTATTCATTGCAATAAGTATATAAAAATTTTCTTTGGATAATTTTTTAATATTTTTCTAATAACTTTCATATTTTGATGAATAGTTAAAATACGCTAAATTTTAATTAAAAATAACTTTTTTCATAAAGATAATTTATATGGTTAAATTATAATATTGAATGGGTTTAAAGTATAAATAGAATATATTTTTACCATTTAATATAATTTAATTCATTATCATTAATTTTATATTGAATTCATAGGTAAAAACATTTCAATCTTTTGTAATGTTTTAACTTTTAAAACTCATTTTCTCAACAGCGGGATTAATATTAAATTAAATACCGAATATTCTTTGTCTTGAATTTGGAAAAATTGATTCCATATCTGGATTAATTATTAATTAATTATGTTAATATGATACTTTTTATTTTTTGACATTATGAATAGTTACTACGGTAAATTTTATTTACTACAGTTAAAGGTAAATCGGGTAATTAAGGGTAAACATAAGATTATAAAATTACTCTAACACGTTCAAAAATTCTATTGGAGGACTAATAGATGACCCCTATAACCTATTTGTCGAGATAGATTCATTTCACGGACTTTTGACCATGAAAATAATGTAATTATTATTAAAACCAAAGAAAGTGACAACACGCCACTCTATTATATCTTTTAAGTATAATAATTTTAATTTAATGATAAACATCATAAACATTTGAAATTAAATATTCAAAATAAATATAATAAAATTATATACATCATTTAAATTTATTTTGAATTTTTAGGGGTTAAATAATTATCATCAATGGTGACACAATAGTGATGTAGAAATTATTTCATTGATTGAAATATCAAATAAATGGTTTTAAAAATATTAAAATAAGTATTATATGAACTATCTAATGTGATACATGATTTTTCTAGATAAATATGACATGTTAGGAATCTATTAATTATTTTTCATTGAACATATCGTCTTTTTGGATTTTATTTAAATTCAAACAAATGAATAGTGTTAGAATTGACACTATTTATATTTTATATTAATAAATTGTTTAAAAAATTAAAAAAATATTTAAAAATTATAAATTAAAATTTATATTGTCTAAGATTTAATAAATCATCCAATTATGGACAATTCAGAACACATAAGTAATTATTTATAATTATTTATAATTTATAATTTTATTACCATAAATAAAATTAAATGGATTAAATAAGGATAAATCATGTTGATAAGGATTATAATAAATTCCCAACAAGTCTAAATATTATTGGTTGATGATATTACAACCTTATATGATCTAATCTTTGAATTGAGTGATTTTTTGTGGTTTTTATGTGGGGTTTGAATTTATTATAAATTAATATTTTAGATATTTCCAAAAGTGCCCGTCTCCTCCCTTATAAAAAGGGACCTCCTCCCTATCCTCTTCATAACATTTTGAGCCTTTAAGCTCAGCCAAAACCTGTCTATTTCAATTTTACGCTTTCCTAGAAACCTACTAGAGGTCCTGGTCTTCTTCAAAGACAAACATTAGCACCCTAAAAGAAGGTTAAGAAGATGCTCGTCGAAGAATAGATAATATCCTTTACCGATTCATTCAAATTCATTTTTTCTTCTAAATACTTTTATTTAGTTGAATCATAATAAATTAATAACATCATTATAAATAATATACTGATATGTAATTATAAATATGAAACAACCCTTTTTCACCTTCTATTCATCCTACAAAAAATGAAATCACCGCGAGTGCCTACGTACGGAATACTGTCTCCACGCCATGGTGTAAACTATTTTTCCACCACCACCTTACTTGGATGGGTATAATGGTGGAAATAATAACTATATTTTTTTATTATAACATGATTATAATTATGATATATTATATCATCCATTCCAATTTCATTCAATAATTAAGGCAATGATATCATCACTCGTGCGTACGTTCGGATTACCGTCCCCACGATGTGATGAGATTCATTCTCCATGATAACCATTCAAGAATGATTATAATGAATATATAATAAATAATCATGAATGATATGACATAATAATTATACTATATTTATGTACATATATGTTTCATTTACTTACATCAATTTAATTTAGTAAGGAAACAAAAACAGCGTTCATGCGTACGTACGGCCTACCGTCACCATGAACGGTTTATTTCATTCCATTTATCGATATTATATAAATACATTATGAATATATATTATATGTAAATCATGTTTTACATTCTGGAAGTAAGTAATCATGATCTATGTAATCATATGAATAATTACAAGTCAAAACACGTAAGATAAATGAAACGAATATTACCCAAAACGTTTCTTTAATATGGAATTGACAAATGAACGAATAATATAAAGACCTAAGTGAATCATATATGACATCATAAATATTATTATAGTCATGTTACAAGTTAATAATATGTTTAAACCCACTATACAGAAGTTTCAGACATGTATGGAAGAAATTAGACCTAAGGTAAGGGATAATTATTCCAATCTCATTCTTATCCGAGATTGTTTAGTCGTAAATATTTTCTCAGGTTATGTTTATCATCCATGTACATGTTTTCTCAAAATGTTTTCATAAATTTTTTACTATTATTCCATTTATTGTTAAACTCATTTTGACCCTTTTATGAATTTTACCACAAGGTATGGAAGAAATCTTTCTCTTGTTTACCATACGAGGTATTTTTTGACTTTTCGAAAAAAAGTACAAGAAGAATGATTTATTAATTTATAAGGCATGAATGGATTTTTACGGTTTCATAGAGCCTTATTTTCATGAAGCTTCCTCAATATGATTTCGTGATTATTTTCAACAAAATCATTTTCTTATAAAATTACCTGGAATTTTGTGAAAAGAAAATGATTTTGAAGAAGAAAGGATATTTTCCTCAAGAATTAATTTCAAGTTTTTTATCAAAAGTATTTCCCATCTAAGATGAAATTATTTAGTATGATTATGTTTCAAGTATAATGTCTCTATTATTCACATGGTTTTATTTTTGTTATGATCAAATGATATCCATTTGTTTTATATGGATTATGTTATGATGGGATGATGTTTATGAAACCCATTTTATTCATTGGGTTATGATGAATGATTTATGTTTATTTTTTGGAACACGAATGAATGATTTCATTATGAGATGGGTGGGACCTATATCTCCCTCCAATATATTGTGTAATGATTTATATCTCATGAGATAGACATGGATGGAATGAAATGTAAATATGTTTCAATAATATAGGGCTGGAACGACAAGTAAACCCAGTTCAGTAATGGACTTTGTCCACTATGATGATCTTGGCAGAAATTCGTTGAATACTATGGAAATCATAACATGTTCCTAATGGTTTTTCACAATTACAAGTTTTATTCCCATGCTATTTTATTATGATTGATGTTCCTTTATGAAATATGCCATACGTACTACCAAGATTTATTTCACAACTCAAGATTTTGATGTTGAAACATTATGTTCATTATTTAAGGTCAAATGTATATGGTTTGTTTTATTTTCTCCATGCTTACCCTTACTGAGCATTTGAGATCACCCATTAAATGTTTTCTTTTCCCCATGATATAAGGAACAGTTTTGGGTAAGAAAACAAAATGGGAAGATCTTTATGGGAGATGTTGAAGATCTTCCACTATGATTAGTAGATTATGTTCCGAGTTTCAAAAGACACCTAACTATTACGGTCCATGGGTGTATATTTTTGTTATGTATTAAGTATTCCGTAAAGGTAACGTAGTGTCCATATATGTCATGGTTTGGGTCACTACAGTTGGTATTGGCGGAATAATTTATTTAACCATTGGAAACTAGGATGCAGAAACTTTTATGAGATCCCTAGAGATATTTATAATGTATGTCTGGTGATGTCCCTAAGGTTAATTATAAGTATAGGTTATAGTACAAGAATTACTATAAAAATCATAAAATTAAACCTAATAAGATAGATATTGATGGTACTCCCCCTTTATTATTTTGTTTTCCTAGTATCATTTTTTCCTCTCACACTATTCTTTTTGGGTTTTAGACGATGGATGGAACCCGAAGGAACCATTTTGATCAATGTAATATACAATGGAATGATTTTCCTACTGAACAATCCAATGTTATAGGAAATGAAGTGAAAAATATTCTTGATATACTTACACAAGATATGAATCATTCCGGGACTTCCGAATGAGCATAGAAAGGAACAATATTCTATTGAGTCTTTCATGAGGAAACGGCCACCTTCTTTCAGTGGGTATTCTAATACACATGTTACTGAACAATGGATTAGTACCATAAAAAATATATCATCCATGCTTTGTGGTTCAGAAAATGAAAAAGTCATTTTGGATGTTTATCGTTTAGAAGGTGAAGCAGACTAGTGGTGGACTCTAATTAAGAATACAAGGCCCCAAGATGAAATTGAATCCATGGAATGGGACATGTTCAAGAACTTTTTTTCAATAAGTACTTCCCTAGTATTCTTCGAACAAAGATAGAAAAAGAGTTCCTTTATATTAAGCAAAAGGATGTTGAATATGACGTTATATATGAAGTGAATTTTACAAGTCTTGCAAGGTATGCATCTGGATTTATCATCCAACCTGAAAGTAAAGTTGATCGATTCTTTAGTGTCTTAAAATCAAGTCTTCGAAGGGTATTGGCTATAAAAGACTTCAGTAGATATGATGATATTGTATGGTGTGCTATCAAGGTATAATTGTAAGTTGGTGTTACATATCTGATTCACGCTCAAATTTACCCAAGAGATGAAGGTAGAACGATCCTTGTAGTTTAGCTTGGGTTATCAAATCCTCAGAGACCTAAGAAGAAACCGATAGACACGTACATTATATGGACTTTTTGGCTATGAAGTGGCCATTAAGGGTTGATTTTATAAGGGTTTAAAGGATAACTAACATATTTATGTGAATTCAATTTAAAATAATGAGTTTATCCTAGGTTATCACTCGGGGTGGATTGGACATATTTCCTTTTCAATGATTTCAATTTCATATATTTGAGATGAGTTTATTTAAGAAGATAAAACAACATAATCACTTGCTGGTTTAATGCCTACACCCTTTAATACTAATCACCTATACACGTTAAGGATCAATTTTTTGATCACTTAACGGTAAGGTTTTGTATTAGCACATGAAGTGTATGACCTTAAATTTAACAAGGACGATGGAGTTTAAAAATTTTCAAATAAAAATATCAATTCAAGAAGTGATTATATATTAATGGGGTGATAAATAACATCAAATCTAGCCCCTTTATACTCCCGTATATTAACCCTTAATTGGGTTATACTTCCATTTATTCTATGGTTTCAATGGATGCAAAAAGTAGATTCATGAGGGAGGAAATGGAGAAGTAAAGAAACAATAAGAATAAAATGATCACTCCACCGTTGTGTCAATAATTTCACAAGATTTGGTGTGAATAAATTCACAACGTGAGGAAAAAGTATCACAGTGAGATGGAGAAAAACAGAATAAGAGGAGGAGAAGAACTTTTATTAAGAAACTAAAGTGAATTGGACAACTTACATATGAATGTCAAACTTGAGACAACAAAATTGCAGCATAACATTACACTTGAACAAAGCACCAAAGTTGAAAAACTCTTCCACCACCACTACCTTAAATAGGAATTTTTTAAGACTTGGGTCGATACTAAAACATTAAAATTCATTCCACTTGATTATGGTAGGCCTAGGGTGGTGGAAAGCTTGTGGAACATGGACTTTTCAACACTTGACCTGAGGTGGAAACCAACTTTCATCAACCCAACAGATGCATTTGGCAGACCTTAAACATGGCCGAATCAGAGTCGGCCATAGAAGAAGAAAATGGAGCCCCGGATGTCTCATAAACCCCTGAAAAATTTGGGCCCATTAAGAGTTGTAGATTCAGAGATAATATTATATTAGTGGGATGTTTTTCTGGGCCGCAGAATCTGGCCCATAAGTTTATCTCCAAATTGGTCCACCTTAATGACAACCATAGAGGCCGAATTAGCATTGGATCCTGAATAATTATTTGTTACTCTACATGTCATATATCATTCCACGGAATTTTGGCTTCATTGGTCCTGTATGTTGAGCCCCACATTCGCATCAGTGGGCTGGTGTCCAATATGGCTTCTCCAGAATTGTTTCCTTTCATCACAATATATCCCCATATTCTTCCATTAATTATACATTGATCTCTAAATGAAACATGTTCATATTGAAGTGTAGATAAATTTACCAAAATATAAAATTGAAATATGTACAATTACATTCCTTAAAATCAGATGAATCATTGGGTACTTTAAATGATGTTAAAAAATGTATCACATAATAGTGCATTTTAAGAAGGAATTATAATCATAATGTGAAATGATGTTCAAAGTGTAAAATGGATTAAAATGGTTTTTATGAATAATAAAGCACATGACTATTATATAAATTAAAAATTAATATTAGCTTCATTAAGTGGCTAATCACACCCCACAACTTGAGTTTTGCTAGTCCCAAGCAAAATGTATCTCGACAATATGAAATTTGAATTTCCTTTTCCAAAAACATTTTAATACACACTGATCACCAATAACCCTTATAAAAAAAATCATGTAACCCATAAAAATATTTTAATTCAATATTGTTTCATAAGTACATCACAATCCCAAGCCCATCCCTTCGTTCAAATTCATTTCCATATATCATCCAATATCAATTAAGTATGAGGATGTGTTGTGAATCAAAATAGACATGGGGGTTCATCTTTATTCAAGGGGGAAATGACAGAAGTTCTAGGTGGAATCACATTTCAATATTAAGATGAGTATTCAAATTTTTTTATTGTATCTTTTTTTTTTCAATTTTTTCATGGTAATTGAAATTTCACTCAAAAGTGTCAACCTCTGTAGCGAAACTTTGCTGATGACTCCCAGGCTCAGAGACCATAGGTCACCAAGTGATGCCCACATAATCAGGAATCATCTTGAGTTAACTCAGTAAAAAAAATCATATTTCCAAAAATAGAGATAAAATTACTAACATTGGGCCAGACAACTATGGAGTCATGATCCCCAAGTGACGAAAGCCACGCATTAGGTCATTTCATTTCTCTATGCACAAATTTATTATTATTTTTTATTTTTTATTATTGAATACTCATATTAAAACTAAAATGATCACCAAACCTATGCTATTTATTTGCGGGACCCCATGAACTCAAACTAATAACCCAATATCCAATGGACGTGAATTGTGAACTTTTTTTATTTGGATGAAAATATAAATGATGAAATATCACATTGGATAGCCACACTTTCCAAAATCTATGCTCATGAAATTATACTAGGATTAAAATTTGAATCAGGGAATGCTAAATTATTTGATATTCAGTTTCAAAGTGTGCAATGTGTATTACCATTTTCAAAGTTAAAGGAATTTTTCCTTCAATTTACACATTTTTTTCAAATCATTTATTTTTTTGACACAAAATCATTTTTTATTTTATCTCCCCCCCAACTTAAAATAACACTGTCCCCAATGTTCGATGAGATTAAAATTTAGAAGTAGTAGAGGTAGGTAAGGGAATTTTGAAAAGGAAATTGAAATATGAGGATCTTGGAATGAAGTCACCTGGTGGTTGAAGTTGAAGTTCTTTTTTCTCCAATTTAGTCCCTTGATCTCCATGTCACTTGCAGAGTTCCCTAGTAGAAAAAGGAAAAACAAAACAAAAAAACAAAACACAACAATATATATATATATATAATAAAGAAAGTAAAATATAAGTATATATACAAAAATTCTAGAATAAGGAAGCACGAAATGTAGTAGGTTAGTGGTAAGTGCGTGCCCCTATCTCCCTTCGGTCCCGGGTTCGAATCCCCGTGGCTTCGCAAGTTGTGGCGAGGTTTGACCAACGACCCACGATGTGTCCCTTATTATTATTATTATATTATTATTATTAATTTTTTTGTATTATTATTTTAAACTACAAAAACATTAAAATAAAACAAACTGATGATGCACTGGCTTCTTTTTTAAATTTCTGGATAAGGCATTACTCAAGGATCACACCACATGACACAGATGAATATGGTGCTCCCCTTTCATACCCATCCATACTCATAATATAAGAACATGTCAACAATCTATTTTTTTTTAAAATAAAAATGATTTCTTAAAATATAAATTTTATTAAAACAAAAAAATGATATGAAACTTGAAATCCATGGGTTTCCTCCCATGCAGCACTTTCTTTAATGTCGTTATCCTGACATGGATCCTAAATCTATCAATTTTTTCCTGGATCATAGGTTGACTCAGTTAACTCAACCTCTATTTCCTGTTTATTGAATGATTTAATGAATGGTTTTAACCATTTACCATTGACCTTGAAAATGTAACCACTTGTGGGATCTTGAATCTCTACTGCTCCATGGGGGTATACATGATGCACTATGAAAGGACCTGACCATATAGACCTTAACATTCTTGGGTGTAAATGATGTTTTGAACTATACAAGAGCACAAGTTTTCCCGGTTCAAAATTTTTTACCTTGATATTCCCAGATTGGTAGGCTTGAACTATAGCTTTATTGGTCCTTGAATTTTCATAAGCCTCCATCTTTAGTTCCTCCATTTCATTGAGATCTAATATCCTTTTTGTTTCGGCCAATGAGAGGTCATAATCCATTTTCTTAATTCCCCAAAAGGCCTTATGCTCAATTTCAATAGGTAAATGGAATTCTTTTCCATAAACCAACCTATATGGTGACATTCCTAGGATTGTTTTGTATATTGTACGATATTCCCAAAGAGCATCCAAGAGATTCTTGGACCAATCTTTCCTAGAAGGATTGACAGTTTTCTCAAGAATTTTTTTGATTTCACGATTGGTTAACTCTGCATGACCATTGGTCTATGTGTGGTAAGCAGTGGACACTTAGTGAGAAATTCCATATTATTCCATGAGTGATGAGATTGTACGATTTCAAAAATGAGTTCCACGATCACTAATGATAGCCCTAGTAATTCCAAATCTATAGAAGATGCTTTCCTTGAGAAATATAATCACAGTTTGATGATCATTGGATTTTGTAGGAATGGCCTTAACCCATTTAGTGACATAATCGATAGCTAAGAGAATGTAAATATATCCCCTAGAGTTTGGGAAGGGACCCATGAAATAAATTCCACAACAGTCAAAGATTTCAACCCCTAAGATGGGAGTGAGTGGCATTTGATTCCTTTTTTTGATGGACCATACCTGTTTCCACCTAGGATAGCTTTGACAAAATGTGTAGGAGTCCCTTGAGAGGGTGGGACAGAAGAGACCACATTTAAAAATCTTAGCAGATGTTTCTTAGAAGAAAAGCGACCTCCACATGCCTGACTATGACAAAATTTAAGGATGGACTCTTGTTCAGATTCAAGAACACACCTCATAACGACTTGGTCAGGGAAGAAATTATAGAGGTATGGATCATAAAACACATAGTTTCTAACATCAAAAATGAATTTCCTTCGAGCTTGAGTCCCTAAGAATTTTTGGATGACTCCGGTAACTAAGAAATTGACTATGTCGGCATACCAACAGCAGTCACTCATAGAGTATAGGTGTTCATCAGGAAATGAATCAGACACAGAACGGTGATTTGAGTTGTCTTTGAATTCCATCCTAGAGGGGTGATCAGCTAAAAAAATTTCAACACCCTTTTTATCTTTGATTGTGAGGTCAAATTATTTCAAGAGAAGGACCCACCTAATCTGTCTAGTGATAGAATCTTGTTTTTGGAAGAGGTATTTTAGTGCAGAATTGTCAGTAGACACAGTGATGGGGGATCCTAAGAGTTAAGAACTAAACTTATCAAAAGTAAACACAATAGAAAGTAACTCCTTTTCAGTAGTGTTTTGGTTGATTTAGGCATCATTTAATGATTTTCTTGCATAAGAAATGTACTAAGGAGTTTCATCACAATGATGTCCTAACACATCTCCTACAACAAAGTCACTAGAATCAAACATAAGTTCGAAAGGAATATTCTAATTTGGGGATTTCATAATGGGAGGAGAGGTGAGAGAAAATTTGAGGGTTGAGAATGAACCCTCACAGCTTGCAGTCCAAACAAATGGAGCATCCTTTACTAGGAGAGCACAAAGGGGATGGGATATTGAACTAAAGTCCTTGATGAGTCTTTTATAGAAAATAGCATGTCCTAAGAAAGACCTCACTTCCTTGATAGTTTTGGGTAATGGAAGGTGAAAAATGATGTCAACCTTGGCATTATCAACTTCAAACCCCCTACCTGAGACCAGATGTCCTAGAACTAGTCCCTCTTTAACCATGACATGAAATTTTTCCTAGTTTAGGACCAGATTTGTTTCTTCACATCTTGACACGACTCTCTCCACAATCTGAAGACATACCTCAAATGTATCCCCAAACACAGAGAAGTCATCAATGAAGACCTATAGAATATCCCCTACCATGTCTGAGAGGATTCCCATCATGCACCACTGGAAGGTTCCAGGGGAATTACATAACCCGAAAGGCATAAGTTTGAAAGAAATGGTTCTGAATGGACATGTGAATGTATTCTTCCCATGATCATATAGGGAGACATCAATTTGATTATACCCTGAGTACCCATCTAAGAAACAGTAGAAGGCATGACCTTCCTCTCTCTCAAGGACTTGGTCGATGAATTGTAAGGGGAAATGGTCCTTCTTGGTGAATGAGTTTAGCTTCCTATAGTCAATGCAGACCCTACATCCACTAATAACCCTTGTTTGAAGAATATCTACATCCTTGTTGGTTATCACTATGATTACATCCTTTTTTGGAACCACTTGGATTGGTCTCACCCATTAACTCTCAGCTATGGGATATATGATACCAGCTTTTAACAATTTCATAAGTTCCTTCCTTACTACCTCCATGAGATTAATATTGACTCACCATTGAGGTTGAAGACATGGTTTTGAATCAGATTCCAGAACAATCCTATGAGTCCCAATAAGTGGGATAATCCTGGGAATATCAGACGGGGTCCAACCAATGGCTTTCTTATGTTTCCTAAGGAAATCTAGAAGTATCTTCTAATGATTGGCTTTAAGAGAAGAAGAAATGACAATAGGATGTTATTGATTGTGCCATAGGAAAGCATACATGACTGCAGCAGGATGTTCCTTCAATTCAAGCTCAGGTCAGTTCATAATTTTAGCAGATGATTGGGACATTGGATCAAGATCAATTTTATTTCCTAATTTTTTATATAGGATTGATTCCCCACATGTAGAAGTTTCAGCTACTATATTGGCTTGATCAGATTTAGGGATAGAAGTTGGAGTGGTCTCTATGAAAGTGGTCTCTTGAAAGGTTTCACTCATTATTGGACCTAAGACTTCATCATAAGAGCAATTTGAAAATTATTCAAGCCAAGGAGATAAACTTCCTTCATATGAACAAAGGAAATCAATCTCATCCTTTCTTAAACATTCATCAAATATTCCTTGATGTTCTATGGATTCATTATCAATTATTCTTATCATGTTTACATCATTAATGTCCCTGTCATCCCCTATTTTTGAGATTGAATTATAGATGTTCAATTCTATACTCATGTTTCCAAAGGTTATGGTCATGTTCCCATTTCAGACACGTATAACAGAGTTGATTGTTACAAGGAATGGACGACCAAGGATAATTAGGGTTTGTTCCTTATTTCCTAAGTTTGGATGGTTGACAAGGACAATGATGTCAGCAGGGTAGACGAATTTTTCAACCTTTACCAGAAAGTTCTTTAAAATCACCTTTGGAACCCTAATGCTACGATCAGTAAGTTGAAGTCTGACAAATGTGGGTTGGAGTTCTTCTAGTACTAACTGGTAATACACAACATAGGGAATGAGATTGACACTGGAACCTAGGTCACACAAGTCCTTGACAACATTTCTCTCTCCTAGTTCAACATTGATGTATGGGTAACCCGGGTCTTTCTACATAGGAGGAATGGTCCCTTGAATGGTGTTACTCACATTAGCAACCAAAAGGACTTGGTTTTTATGTGAAAAGTTTCTTTTAAAAGTGCACATGTCCTTAAGGTAATTTGAGTAGGCAGGTATGGTTTGGATGGCATCGAGAAGGGGATTGTTCAACTCGACTTGTGAAAAGATTTCCCTCAATGTTTCACTCAATTTAGGCTTGGTTTTCCGCCTCATGAGTTGAGGAATTAGTGCAGGTTGTGGGGTTATTTTTTGAAGAGTTGTTTCGTTGAAAATGTTTTCATGTTTTCCAGTTTGATCATTTGGTTATTTTGAATTTTTATCCTTGTTTGAATCTTCAGGTGGGTTATGAATTAGTTGTTCAAGTTTCTCAATTTATTTCTTACTTCTTAAAACAGTCACAACATTTATTTTTTCATGATTTGTTTGAGTATAACTTGACTCTCCTCTAGAAGTTGAGGATGGCACCACCTGAGTAGGCATGGGTGGCTTTCCAGTTTTGATGGTTTGAAGTTCTTGTTTATGGGAAGATACTTCTAAGTTCATCCTTTCCATTTGTTTGCACAGTTGTTCTAGTAGGATTTGTAGAACAGTTTGGGTTGGTGCTTATGAAGATTGGTTTATCCCAGGGGATATTTTGGAGGTGGGATGGTTTGTTGAAAATGGACTAGTGGTTGTTGGTATTGGATAGGTTGGGTTTGGAACTGGTTATGGGTTTGGTATTTCTGATGGGGGTAAGAATTTTTTCCTTATGGTTGGCTAGGTTGTTGGTTATCTTTCCAGCGGAAGCCTGGGTGGTCATTATACATTGGGTTGAAGTTGTTTTGGTATTGATACTTTTGAAATTTTAAATAATTTACTTCCACTGGGGTTCCTTATAAAATAATATCCTTAATGGGTGGAATGGTTGGGCAGTTGTCTATCTTATGGTCATGTTTTTCATAAATTGTGAAAAAAAGGTATATAGTTTGGATTTTATGGATATTCCTAAGGTCTATTTATTCAACCTGCCTAGAGAGTGCTGCAAGTTTAGTCCTAAGGCTTTCCCCTTCTCTAATTGTATGAATTCCAGTAGTTCTTTGTGTCTTTTCAGAATAAGGTGATGTTCCCCGTGTTTGGTCTTTTTTCAGAATGGCTTTCTAGATACTCGTAATCATCATTTGGGGCTTTGTTTTTAAAGGATCCATTACACATCATGTTAATGAATTTTTTGTTCCCCAGACCCAAACCTTCATATAAAATTCTAACTTTTTCAGTAATAGAAAAACCATGGTGTGGAACCAAGTTTAGAGTGTCCTTGACCCTCTCCCATGTTTCATAGAATGACTCTTCCTCTTTTTCAAAAAAAATTTGGATACTCTTTTTAAATGCAATTATTTTGTGGTGGGGAAAGTATTTTTTGTAGAATTATCTCTGTAGTTGGTCCCAAGAGTATAAGAATGATGGTATCAAATTTTTTAGCCAATTTTTAGCTCGATACTTTAAAGAAAAAGGAAATAACCTCATCTTAACTGATTCTAGTTGATGTGGGGGACACATGGTTTCTACAATGTCATTTAACTCCTCAATATGAAGGTAGGTCATCTCGGACTCCATTCCATTGAATGTGGGAAGATAGTTTAGGACATGGGGTTTAATAATGTAGTTAGAATCACCTAGGGAGTTGTGTCTAATTCATGAGGGGCATTGGTACAGGAAGGTGTGAGGTAGTCATTCATGGTTTGATCAATTGAATTCCCCCAGCTTGGGGCTGCCTCATTTGGGTTTCCATTTTTGTTCCCACCCGGGTTTATGAGTTGGTTTATTTAAAGAACTTCCATTGAAATTGGATCAATTTTGGACTATGTAGTATTAGGAATATTATGATATAATGTAAAGAGTTCCCTTGGTGTACTTTACACCCCAACCCCATGACTATCCACCCTAACTAGACAGTTAGATTGATCGCGGGTGTAGGCGGACATGTGCCAAAAGAAAAAAAACAAGAAAGGGACAAGATTAGAGAATTTGGATGAGAAAATAGGAAATGAAGGAGAATAGAATTGGTGTTTAGATGAATTACTTGGGTCCCTGAAAACAGTTCCAAAATTTGATTCAAGCTCAAATTTACCCAAGAGATGAAGGTAGAACAGTCCTTGTAGTTTAGCTTGGGTTATCGAATCCTCAGAGACCTAAGAAGAAACCTATAGACACGTACATTCTATGGACTGTTTTTTGCTATGAAGTGGCCAACTTGGGTTTATTTTATATGGGTTTAAATGATAAGTAACAAATTTAATTGAATTAAATTTAAAATAATGAGTTGATTCTAGGTTATTACTCGGGGTGGATTGGACGTATTTCCTTTTCAATGATTTCAATTTATTATATTTGAGATGGGTTCATTTAAGAAGATAAAACAACATCATAACATTCTGTTTTAATGCCTACACCATTTAATACTAATCACCTACACACTTTAAGGATCAAAGTTTTGAGCACTTCAAGGTAAAGGTTTGTATTAGCACATGAAGTGTGTGGCCTTAAATTCAACAAGGACAATGTATTGTAAAAATCATCAAATAATAATCTCAATTAAAGAAGTGATTATACATTAATGGGGTGATAAATATCACCCAATACATCCCCTTTCTACTCCCTTGGATCAACCCATAGTTGGGTTAGCCCTCCATTGATTCTATGGTTTCAATGGAAGCGGAAAGTAGAGTCATGAGGGAGGAAATGGAGAAGTAAAGAAAACAATAAAAATAAAATGATCACTCCATCATTGTGTGAATAATTTCACAAGATTTGGTGTGACCAAAATCACACCTTGAGGAAATGGTATCAATGTGATATGGAGAAAAATATAATATGAGGAGAAGAAGATCTTTTATTAAGAAACTAAAGTGAATTGAACAACTTACATGTGAAAGAGAAACTTGAGACAACAAAATCGCAGCATAAAATTACAATTGAACAAAGCACCAAAGATGAAAAACTCTTCCACCACCACGGCCTTAAATAGTCATTTTGAAAGCCTTGGGTAGATTATACAATAGTAAAAAGCATCCCACTTGATTATGGTAGGCCTAGGGTGGTTGAGAGCTTGTGGAAGTTGGACTTTTCCACACTTGACCCAAGGTGGCATCCAACTTTCATCCACCAAACCGAAGCGCTTGGAAGACCTTTTAGATGGCCGAAGCATAGTAGACTATAGAAGAAGAAAATGGATCCCCAGATGTCTCCTAACATTAAGTAAAATTTGGTCCCATTTGGAGTTTTATATTTGGAGATATTATTATATTAGTGGAATGTTTTTATGGGCCGCTGAATCTGGCCCATAATTTTATCTCCAAATTTGGCCACCTTAGTGACCACCATAGAGGCCGAATTAGAATTCGCTCCTGAGGAATTATTTGTTACTAAACATGTCTTCTAGAATACCACGAAATTTGGGATTCATTGGGCTGTAGGTTGAGCCAAAAATTCGCATCAGTGGGTGGTGTCCAATATGACTTCTCCAGAATTGTTTCCTTTCATCACAAAATATCCCCATTTTCTTTCATGAATTCTCCATTGATCCCTGAATAAAAAATGTTCATATCGAAGTGTAGATAAATTTCCATAAATATAAAATTAATATGTGGATAATTAAATTCCTTAAAATAATATGAATCATTGGGTACTTTAAATGACGTTAAAAATTGTACCACATAATAGTGCATTTTAAGAAGGAATTACAATCATAATGTGAAATGATGGTCAAAGTATAAAATGCACTAAAATGGTGTTTATGACTAATAAAGAACATGAATATTATATAAATTAATAATGAATATTATCATCATTTAGTGGCTAATCAATATACATCTCATGGTTTTGACAATAAACGAAAGATGGAGTTCAAGGAAAAATCTCAAAACAATGGTGAAAAGAAGACGAATGTTTCTTTATGCTCAAAGTGTGGAAAGAATCATGGTGGAGATTGTCTTAAAGGGACTAGAAAATGTTTTATGTGTGGATAAGATGGTCAAAAATAATCTAGGTGCCGAAGTGATGGGAAAAAGGTTTATAATGATGTGAATAGAGAAAATACTACCAAGAACGCACCACCGACACATCAATGCTACAAGTGTAAGGAAATGGGGAATTATGCTAACCAATGCCCTAATCCCAGGGTTAATGATGATCGACATCAATAACCTCTTAAGGAAAAGGACAAAGGGAAGTCACATGCGATCACTATTGTTGATTTTGAATATGACAACGAATTTGTGGAATGATTTAGTGTATATGTAACGGGATTCTAAAATAGTGTTGTAGAATCTCATTTATAGTATTATGGAATATTGGAATATCTATGTATTGGTTTTCAATAATTTTATGGTACTAGTAACCCTGAAAAGTGATTGAAAACTTTTTGGAATGAAGATGATATGCGCATAATGAAGGGATATAGAGAAAATAATATGTTTGATAGTATTAATGAGCTCATGACTGATATAAGGACAATGTGACCTCGTGGTTTGAGTATATAGAAATTTAGGGATTTTGGTATGTGGAAAGAGTTAACTTTTTATAGCATTAATGTTTTCACAAAGGTTATATGGTAATTAATGTTTCATGAGAATACATGATTAAGTTATTCACGTGTTTGGAATATGACCAACAAGATATATCTTATGATATATGGGGGATAAATGATGGTATTCACAAGCTTGTTATATGACCTTTCTATTAATCATTTTCTTTAAACTATGAGTTTGGACAAAAGTATTTTAGATAAGAATAAATGTTGAAACTTATTAATTTGGACATCAGATACTATTGTTTAAGGATTGAACATTTTTTCGATATTATTTCTGGAATGTTATAATGGTGTAGATTAAGAAAAAGTACAACATACAGGATGGGAAAAAACCCGTCGCATCGGACAAGGCTGTTGGAATTGAACCCACAACCGAAGTGCGACATGCCTTTATCACCTGCCAATGACCAACAACAATTCTTGGTTAGCAGAAATTAGTTTTATTTTATTACGTGGTATTATAGATGAAGTATAAGTCCTTTTTTGGAACCATATAAGATTAACCTCACCATATATGGACTTATGTATATTTAATATCTTGTCCTAACCCTTCTTGTGATAGTGACAGATGGAATGCCCTGTCATTCTATCGCATGATCTGCTAATACTTCAAGAATGAAAAATTCAACTTCAATTCATTAAACAAGAGATAAAGTGGAAATTGTTCATGGAATGACAAACAATGATATTACTCTAAAATCAAGTATGTATTTATCCTTGTTCAAAAAATCATCAACTTTTGGGAAATGGTCTTGAAAACCAAAAACATTGTTATAGTACCCTCATATCCGAGGAATCAGATGATACCTTTGATCATCACAAATTTATGGCTTGTGATTGTTGGATTTTTCATATCCATGTTCTCTACCACTATCCATCAGAACTTGATGGTTATATTTATCTTCCATATCCATATTTTCACCTATATTCTCCTATGTGGAAAACCAGTGATGAGTTAATTTGGGTAACAATTACGTTTCATACTTTAGTTTTTAAAATTTAGTTTTAGTATTCCTTTTTATGATGTGGGTTTATATGAAATAAAATTTCTTGTAGTAACCCATTTGTAACCCTAACGAATTTCGAGGGAAAAATTAATTTTAAGGGGGGGTAGATTGTAGCACCACGAAATTTTTTGAGAAAAATTATTTTTAATTTATTTGATGTCTTGTGTGGTACGATACACCAATATTATCTTGCACTATACACAACACCATAGTATATTTTATTATACGCAAACACTATTCTTGGATTGTGTTGCACGCAAGAGCGACCTTCCTCAATAGCGTGTGTTGTACGCAATACAGAGTTTCACTGAACAACGATATATTATGATAATATTATTATGAACTAGCCATTATAAATAGTATTAACCAAATTTTAAATTTTGTAACATCATTACTCATCATAAACATTATCTAGAACATGTTATGAGAACAAAATAAATTTTTCAGGTAAAATCCGTATTTTTCCAAAAATGCAGTTTTGCCACCTTTTGATGGCACACCTACATTAAATCTAGTTTTTGACACATTTATGAGTTCAATTTGACAAAGTAAAGTTACTCATTTCAATAAGTATATAAAAATTTACTTTGGGTAATTTTTTTATATTTTTTTGTTAACTTTCATATTTTGATGAATAGTTAAATGCATTAAATTTTAATCAAAATCAACTTTTTTCATCATGATAATTTATATGGTAAAATTATAATATTGAGTGGTTTTAAAGTATAAATAGAATATATTTTTACCATTTAATATAATGTAATTAATTATCATTAATTTTATATTTAATTCATATGTAAAAATATTATAATATTTTGCAATGTTTTAACTTTTAAAACCCGTTTTCTCAATAGTGGGGTTAATATTAAATTAAATATTGAAACTTCTATGTTATGAATTTGTAAAAATTTATTCCATAATTTGAATCACTAGGTATTAATTATGTTAATAGGCTAATTTTTATTTTTATACATTATGAATAGTAACTATGGTAAATTTTATTTACTACAATTAAAGGTAAATCTGGTAATTAAGGGTAAACATAAGATTATAAAATTACCCTAACACCTGAAAAAATTCTATTGGATGACTAAATTTTGACCCCTATCTCCTAAGGGTCATAATAGATTCATTTCATGGACTTTTGACTACGAAAAGGATGTAATTATTATTAAAACCAAAGAAAGTGACAACATGTCACTCTCTTATATCTTATAAGTGTAATAATTTTAATATAGTGATAAACTTCATAAAACATAGAACATAAATAGTCACCAGAAAGATAATAAAATTATCTACATTATGTGAGTGTATTTGAAATTTTTAGGGGTTAAATAATAATTATTAATCGTGACACAATAGTGATGTAGAAACTATTTAATTGATCAAAATGTCAAATAAATGGTTTTAAAAATATTAAAATAAATAATATATTAACTATTTAATGTTCTACACAAATTTTCTAGATAAATATGACATGTCAATAATCTATTAAATATTTTAGTTCTAACATATCTTCTGTTTTTATTTTATTTATATTCAAAAAAATGAATACTTTCAAAATTGACACTATTGATATATTATATTATTAAATTGTTTAAAAAATCACAAAAAAAATTTAAAATTCTAAATTTAAATTTATATGGTCGAAAATTCCATAAATAATCCAATTATAGGAAATTCACAATATATAAGTAATTATTTATAACAATTTTTAATTTAGAATATTATTAACACATATAAAAATAAATGGACTAAATAAGGATAAATCATGTTGATAAGGTTTACAATAAATTTTCAAAATTTATAAATTTTATTGGTTGATGATATTACATCCCTATATCATCTCATATTCTAATTGAGTCGTTTTTTGAGGTTTTTAAGTGGGGTTTGAATTTATTATAAATTAATATTTTAGATATTTCCAAAAGTGCCCCTCTCATCCCTTATAAAAAGGCACCTCCTCCCTCTCCTCTTCACAACATTTAGATCCATCAAGCTCTGAAAAATCCTATCCATTTCACCTCTCCACTTCCCTAGAAACCTACTATTGGTCCTGTTCTTCTTCAAATACCATCTTTATAACCCTAAGAGGAGGTTTAGAAGAGGCTCGTCGAAGAAGAGGTAATATCCTTTACCGATTCTTTCAAATTCATTTCTTCTTCAACTTCCTTTTATTTATTTTTTTCATTATAAAGTAATAACATCAGTATTATTAATATAATGATATGTATTATAAATACTAAACAACCTTATTTCACCTTCTATCCACCTTACGAAAAATGAAATCACCACGCGTGCATACGTACGGAATACCATCTCCACGCCATGGTGTAATCTGTTTTTCCACCACCACCTTACTTGGATTGGTATAATGTTGGAAATAATAACTATATATGCTTATTATAACATGATTATAACTATTATATATTATATAATCCACTTCAATTTCATTCAATAATTTTGAGAATGATATCATCGCTCGTGCGTACGTACGGATTACCAACTCCATGATGCGATGAGATTCATTCTCCACGGTAACCATTCAAGAATGATTATAAAGTATATATAATAAATAATAATGGAAGATATGACATAATAATTATACTATATTTATGTACATATATGTTTCATTTACTTACTTCCATTCAATTTAGTAAGGAAACGAAAACATCGTTCATGCGTAAGTACGACCTACCGTCTCCATGAACGGTGTATTTCATTCCATTTATCGATATATTATATATATATATATTATGAATATATGTTATATGTAAATCATGTTTTACATTCGGGAAGTAAGGAATCATGATCTACATAATCATATGAATAATTACAAGTCAAAACATGTAAGATAAATGAAACGAATATTAACCAAAATGTTGCTTTAACATGGAATTGAAAAATGAACGAATAATATAAAAACATAAGTGAATCATATATGATATCATAAAAGTTATTAAAGTCCTATTACAAGTTAATAATATGTTTAAACCCACTATACATGAGTTTCAGACGCGTACTGAAGAAATTGGACCAAATGTAAGGGATAATTATTCCAATCTCGTTCTTATCCGAGATTGTTAATTCGTAAGTATTTATAGGTCATCCATGTACATGTTTTCTCAAAATGTTTTCATAAATTTTTTAATAATATTCCATATATTTTTAAAGTCATTTTTCCTCTTTTATGAATTTTACCACAAGGTATGGAAGGAATCTTTCTTTGGTTTACCATATGAGGTACTTTTTGACTTTTCTAGAAAAAGTACAAGAAGAATGTTTTTTTAACTTATACGACATGAACAGATTTTTACTGTTTTATAACGCCATATTTTCATGAATATTCCTCTACAATATTTCATGATTATTTTCAACAAAATACTTTTTCTTCAAAATTACATGTCATTTTGTGAAAAGAAAATGATTTTGAAGAAGAAAGGATATTTTCTTCAAGAATTCATTTGAAGTGTTTTATCAAAACTGTTTCCCATATGAGATGACATTAATTAGTATGAGTATGTTTCAAGTATAATGTCTATATCATTTACATGGATTTATTTTTCTTATGATTAATTTATATCCATTTTTTTTATATGGATTATGTTATGATGGGATGATGCTTATGAAACCCATTTTATTTATTGGGTTATGATGAATGATTTATGTTTTTTGGGGCACATGAAAGAATGATTTTTTTATGAGATGGGTGGGACCTATATATACTTATAATTCATTGGGTAAAGATTTATATCTCATGATATAGACATGGCTAGAATGGAAAGTAAATCTGGTTCAGTAAAACAGGGCTGGAATGGCAAGTAAACCCAGTTCTGTAATGGACTTTGTCCACTATGATGGACTTAGAAGCAATGCCTTGGATATTACGGAAATCACATCATGTGATTAATGGTTTTCCACAATTACATGTTTTATTCCCATGCAATTTTATCATGATTGTTGTTCCTTTATGATCTATTCCATATGTACTGCCAGGATTCATTTCACAACTCAAGATTTTGATGTTTAATCTTTATGTTCATGTTTTTAAGTTCAAATGTATATGGTTTGTTTTATTTCCTCCATACTTACCCTTAATGAGAATTTAGGCTCACCCTTTATATGTTTTCTTTTCCCCAGGATTTATGGAATTTTTTTAGGTAAGAAAACAAAAGGGGAAGATCTTTATAGGAGATGTTGAAGATCTTCCATCATAATTAGAATATTATATTCTGAGTTTCCAAAGACACTAAACTATTACTGTCCTTGGGTGTCTATTTTTGTTTTTTATTAAGTATTTTAAAAAAGTAATGTAATGTCCATTTGTGTCAAGCTTTGGGTATCTACATATATGAAGAAAATATCATGAATAACCATGAAATAATCTTGTAATTCCAACCAATAAGCCACCGTACCAAGTAGCATGGTGACCTCAAATGCTCCATCATAACTCAGAGCCAAAATTCCATATTTTAAAGGACGATTATGAAAAAACCAAGGAATAACTATCATGAAAACCCAATCACCAATGGAAAACTATAAAGGATGATTTTGATGGTCTGCATATTATTTCTCTCGACTATGATATGTAACTAGATGCTAACATATATCCAGAATTTCCACTGATGTCTCTTGAATGAAACTAAGTCCAACAAGAGGGGCTTGACCCACCACTTCCCAAAAAAGAGATGATATGAATTATTATAATAAAAGCCTCGAATGGAGAGATTATGATCGATGACTGATAACTTTTGTTGTAATCAAACTTATCCTGTCCTAGATGGCTATTCCTTAACCCACCAAAATCTAACAAATAGGAATGTATCATATCATCTCATATTTGAATTAAATTTTCTGTTTTACTATCTTTCAATGGATGGTAAATTGTACTCAAATTTACTGGAGTCCCCATTTCCTCTAAGATAATCCTACAGAACAATGAGGAAAATTAAATATCCATTTCCATGATAAGGGTAGAGCGATACACATGTAATCTCACAACCTCCTTCACATAAAACTTGTCTAGGTATTAATCATTAGTGTTTTACCTTATTGGAATGACGTGATATGATTTTTACAAGTGATCAATCACCACCCATATAGAATTTATCCCTCAGTGAGTCCATGGTTAACCAACAACAATATCTATAGACACCTCATCTCATTTCCAAACTTGAACCAGAAGAGTCTCAAGAAAATCAAAATGTCTTATATGATCTACCATTATCTATTGGAAGATGGTAGAGTGGGACACATAATCTGCAATGTCATGCTTCATACTTGACTGCTAGAATTTTTATCTCATTTCAAAATAAATCTTCGTAGTTCCTATATGAATGAACCATATAGATCTATGATAGTAAAAAAAGATCCTCAGAGATACTGTAATGATAATCTGATTCCCAAAACAATGAATATCATTTAAGGAAAGATACTAATCATAAACAGTCTCCCCACTGCATAGGGTTTTCTGAATTCATATGAACTCATCAACCTTCTACTAAATATACATTATGGAATCAATGAGAGATGAAGATAAATTGAAGTTGTTTAAAATAGTACCTAAAACATAATCATGATAATCTTGGTTAAATTGTGTAAACATCCTCATAAGGTTCCACTCCTCATTTGATTCAAAAAGAGTCTATGGTGTTACTTTCCATCTCAGAGAGTCTGAAACAACATTCCATTTTCCCACGGTGTATAAAATGTTAATGTTTAATGTCCAATGGTATTCCACTCACCTAATATATCATAGAATCATGTCCTTCTATTAAAATGAATATCTCATTATCTTATGGTTTGAAAGTATCATGGACCTCTCTCCCAAGAAGAGTGTCATGTAAAAAAATTAGCAAATACATAACAACAGTTATTTATAAATCATGATTGGGGTAATTATTCTTATGCGGTTGAAGCTTTGGAGATTTTGAAGCCACCACATGATCATCCATCATAATCACACAACCCAGACCACTTCTAAAGGTGACGCTGACTCTGAGAAGTCCGCGCTGAACCATTGATAGAATCTGTTATGATAAAGGAAGCTCTTAATCTCAAAGATGACTGGTGGATCATCCCATAATATAACAAAATTTACCTTCTCATGATTAACTAATAATCCATTATGAAACATCACATTCCATAATAACATCAATTTTTTGATCCATAAATTAAATTTAAAAATCTTTATAAACAAATGGTGAAAATTCCGGATCTCTAAAACCAAACTCAAATGGTGAACATGCTCGTGGTCATATATAAATGAACCCAATATATCATATAAAAACACTACAAAAAAAGTGTTGAGATACTCATTAAATATTATATTCATCAAACCCATAAAAAATGTAGGAGCATTTGTTTTAGCAAATGAAATCACTAGATAATTGTAATGGCCATACCTAATCATAAAAGCCATATTAAATATATTAGACTCACCAAATCTAAGAAGATGATAACCCGACTGAAGACAAATCATAAAAAATTACTTTTCCCCCTTTATTTGGCCACTAAAAGCATCTAAACAAAGAAATCGATACATATTACTAACCATTACCCAATTCAACTTCTAATAGTACACAAAAAATTGTACTGAACCATATAAAATCATTTAAAATAGTAAAGGGAAGCCCATGAAGAACACTAGTGGAAGAAAAAATTTCACCATCACATAATCAAAGTTAATTTGGTGATCTTTAAGCTCTGCAGGTGCCATGTGATAAGAGGGTGTCATAATCGGTTATATAACCCACACCAGGTCAATTGAAAACTCTAACTCCATTTATATAGGACGTTTGGATAATTCATCTAGGAAAACTTTAGGAATATCTTATAAAATAGTGGTATGATCAAAAATGGAAGAAAAATAATTGTGATAAACCACTATAATAGGTAAAAAACATCTATGAATTGGGTGGGAAGGTCATGTAAAACTAGACCTTAGATCCCACACTCTTTGAAACACTTGAGATCTCTTATTATCCATAATAAACGAGGCATGATGATTATAAAAATCAACCTCAACATGATGAGAAACAATCCAATCCACCCAAATGATGATGTCAAATAGATCTAGATCAATAACGAGAATATCTCATAATAAATGTACATCAGTTATAAATTGCAAACAAGAAGGAAACCAAAACCCCTTATCTCTACTCTTTTAAAGATTTTTCACTAACTTCATAAAAAGGACATGATTTTTATTGGATGTTTATGTATATAAAAAACAAAAATAAATGACTAGTAAGAAACTTTATCAAATAATGAAATAACTATTGATGATACAATATAGGGTTACCTCTAAATGTCACTTGACCCACATCTAAATCATCCAAAAATTTCTCTACTGCATGAAGGTGCTTCACTCACTCCTGAGGCCTATGTCTCAAGCCTTTTAGTCTTTAAATAATCTGACATCGTAACAATTGACATTGAAACCAATGATCCCTAAACATAATGGGTCATTAACATAGTCTGATTGGTGTTCTACAGATGAACAAAATATCCAAAAAAAATTCATATATTCACGAGAATAAAATTTGAATGTTGGGTGTTCCTAAACGTACCAAAATGACAGAAAGTCATGGGTACACTACCGGATTCATATGAAGATGCATAAGTGGCCTTCATTAGAGAACCACCCCCACCACTCCTATGATGATCATAAAACTTCCCTCTTTTCCCTTTATGAAACTGAAGCTTCCCCTAGATAGTAGATAATGGGTAGAATATCCAACCCTTCCTACCATATTCATATCTACCATCATTTCCATCTATACCATATCTCTATAGGTCGAAAGATTAAACATAAATAATTTTCATATTATATCTGGTTGAAAACCCTATGGGTAATTATGAGCCAATAACTAGTAATTCATTACCACATCTAGAGAAAAATGAACCAGCTTCGTGCATCGATTCATGTATACCGATGTCGAACACTCTCCCTACTGCAAGGAGAGGAACTCCAATGTCATTTCCATTATCAGTTTCTCTAGATAAAATTTCTAGATTATGATAGTATTTAATCCTTATAGTCAAATACCACATGTCAATTCACCTATAATGTGGGATCACACCATCGCATAGTGGGACCCTATAGTCTTAATGCCCCACAGTTCACCAGGATACTCCCATGTGTATCCCAAATGTCAATTATCTAATATCTATTTTCCAGTTATCCCTCCACCTCTTGACGTTCATCTGTACCCTTAAATGATGGTGTCTTATAGAGTAAAAGATCTTGTGATTGATACCATTCTCCTAAATCTCCTAGCGGTACCTCAACAATTATGTTCTCGACAGGAAAGAAATTTTGGTCGAAAACATGAAATGCTCGCATGATAGACACATTAGGGTAATGATCCAGAGGCAGATTCCCTTGAGAAAAGTCCATTGTGTCCTCTGAAAGAACCCATGGGAGATGTATCTGAGGCATAGTGTTGCATACTGAAATGGAAGAAACAATCAAGAAACAATATAATCTCAGTTATAACTAAAAATCCATAATAAAAATACATGATTATGATCAAGAACACGAAACAGATAAGACACATACCAAAATCCCTTTGTAACTTGAGTCTCTTCACAGAGAGAGTTGGCTAGAAACTCACCACAACCTACCTATCAATTCCTGAAAATCTTACCTCTAGAATACCAAAATCCCAAAACTGATCACAACCTATCCTCTGATACCGGATTGTGATGAACATGACCGGGATACCTACTCAAACTGGTACCTGACCAACAACATCACTTTCTCGGGGGTTTTTCTTGATCTCCATGAGCTGGTGACTAGCAGCTAGGTATCAACAACAACTAGAGGGAACCATTTCACCCATCCTAAAGCGAAATAAAATGAAATATACATAAAAATTTGGGAAGAAACAAAAAATAGTAAATAAGAAATATATTTTATATCAAAAAGGAAACAATAGAAGGGATATAAGTCAAAATTATATAATTAAACTCCAATATAAAAGTCCAACAGGTAAGGAAAACTAAAACCAAAACAACTACTCCTTATGATATCATGATCAAAATCCCATCATCTCACCACTATCTACCTAGAGAATGATTACAGAAGACCCACTACCTCATTATGGTTCCTTTCCTTTCCCTATATAGAAATATATATAAGTTTCTATGAACCACTAAAGGGGGGGAATTTGGTGTGAACTAAATAGGATCAGAAATATCCCACCCAGGTCTTCCATATCAATCCTCCATATAAAAATATAAACATGTTAAACATTAAATATATCAAGGAATGGATAAAAATTATACAGTTTTTACATTAGAAGCATGAAAAAATATTTCCCCTTTTTCCACAGTTCTAAATAATGCAAGAAAAATAGTTTTAAATCATTTAATATAAATCATATCTAGAAAATAAAATCATGCATCACATATCATATAGAATCCAATATGAACCAATATTATAGGTAACATACCACTAAGGATAATTATATGTTAGGTTAGATTGGGAACTTGTACCTAGACATAGAAATCTTCCAAATCAAGTCTCTAGATATTGAAATCAAATCTAGTATGTAATACCCTAAGATTATAAAATAAGAACATTGTATTAGATTACATATAGTTTAGAATAAAATTTAACACCCCATGAATTTATGATATATTTATTTTTAAATAAATTTAATCTATTCAATATACTCTATTACCTATATTTTGTAAAATATATTGTGTTACACAAAATACTATGTTTAGCTTGTGTTATACGCAAAATTCAGTTTAACTTGTGTTACACACAACCCCGTGTTTAAATGAAATTTGAAATATTATTAAAATATTATTATTTATTGTAATATTTATCACCAAACCATTTGAATGGTTTTTATGAATAGTAATAAATAAATTTTTAAAAATATAGTTATCTAATTTTTTGAAATAAAATAATAACCACTTGTTATTAAAAGAAATAATTTTAAGAAAAACTATATATTTCTTAAAGATTGTTTAATCATGCTTTGCACACATAATTTAAAATTATTTTTAATGATTTAATAAAAATTATTTGAAAAAATAAACTTCATTTTTTATTTCAAAAAACCAAAATTTTCCTAGTTTTAATTTTTTCTTTCTTCATGAAATGTTTCATTTTTTGATGAATATTGAAAAATACTGAATTTTAATTGAAAGCTGTGATTTTTATTTAATTTTTTATAATGATAAAAAAAATTAAAATTTTAATGTAAAATTATATAAATATTTTATTAATTAATCCAATTAGGATCATTGAAATCATTTTCATATTGAATTTTGATATTAAAACATTGTAAAATTTTAAACATTTTCTCTTTAACAACCTTCTTTTTCATCCCATCTACATGATTAAATTTTATTTAAAATTTTCAACTTCTGTTATTTGAATTTGGAAAAATGGATTCCATATTTTTAATCTTCATAATATAAATTATATAATAACCTAAGATTATTTTTTTTCCAAAATTAATAGTGAAAATATTCAATATTAATTTTCTTTGTTAATGTAAAAAAGGATTTACATAGTGTAAAATAAGATGAAAATGGTTAAAAATGACCGACCAACTTTTCTAACACCCATTTTCAAGCCATATTCCGACCTCAAATCTTCTATTTTCTATAATGGACCATTTTGGAATCATGATGCATCATAAAAACATGGGTACAATGGATTCATTTAAAAAAATTACAAGTGTGTCACTCACCTCACTTATAAAAGACCAACCCCTCTCCTCTTTTCTTCAAACCATAAATATTCTTTTATTTATACAAGACCTACCAAAATTACTTTCAATATTCACTACCCTTATCCTAGAAGACATATTTTGGAATTAAATACATCATAGGAAGGCCACTAGTGAAAACCTAAGGAGCATTCCAAAATAAGAGGTTATGTTCTTCAACAAGAATTTTTATTTTATTTATTTCCCCACCTATAATTATTATTAAATCATGCTGATATAATAACCTCAGTATCTTCAATATATAAGTATTTTGATATAATATGTTTATTACCTAAATCCATCTCATATTCCATAAAATGGGTTATAATATCATCATTCATGAGTATGATGGACTACCGCCACACAAACTAATGTCATTAATTTTTTCCATTACAACATATCATGGTTGGGTATGATGATAGATAGATGTATGGAATTTATAAAATAATTATACCTTTAGAGTCATTATTTTATATTTAACTTTTTTTTAATTTCCATTCCATATGAGATATGATAATTTCATTCATTTGTACAGCATACCACCGCCTCACGTAACGATTTGAATTTTATGTCACTACAAATTTTCATGGAAAGTGATAAGGATAAAGTAAATGATTATATGTGACTCCCTTTTAATCACCACGCCACATGAATGATATATATATTTATATTTAATGAAATATTATGGTATATATGGTATAATTATCATTCTTGAAAGATAATATTTTTCTTACCTTATTTATAAAATGATCATTGAAAAATGGAAAAGTTACTCATGCGTACATATTGTCTACTATCTCCATGATTATAATGAACATAATTTATCAAAACCAACATTCATTATTATAATTAAAATTATTATTGAATTATAAAAATTATAATTATTCCAATATTATTACTCTAGAGATGATAAAACTATTTAATATTTTTAATAACTAATTCTTTCATGATGAAACACAAATGAGATAATAAGGAAATCAACAAGGAAACAATGAAATTAATGACATATTATAAATAAATGGGTGACAAGATATTATAAAATGATCATACATGATAAAATAAATATTAATATATTTCACGTTTAATTTTATAACATGTATAAAATCACTATAAAAGAGGGTAAATAAAATTCAATCAAAAAAGGGGGAGGTAAGGCATTTCATAAAATAATTTTAACTCATTGGGTTAAAAAATATGCATTGTTGGTTATATCATGCTATTATTATGTGTGTAATGAAATTTTATTATCATATGTTTTATTTTTTGTTATTTTATGTGTATTTAAAGGTGATACATATAATTTAATCAATGATTAATTATCACTTCAATGTTATGATCATTTAAAAGGTTATTTCATAATCTCATTCTAATTGAGATTGTTTGTTCTTGAATATCAGTTAAAGGAAATTAATAAAAAATTTCATAATAAACCCATTTATTTTTTTATCCTATAGTTATTCATGATATTTTCATGTAATAGTAACATTTTCCACTATTTGGTATTTAAAGTTATTGAAAAAATGTTTCGAATAATATCCGACTTCATTTCCCTCATCGATTGCAGATCAGTTTTCTTATATATCTGTGTTTTCTAAATATATTTAAAAAAATATTTTTACCTTTTAAAAATAATTTATTAATTGTATTTTTACCAAAATTTACTCTTTACAAAAAATTTCAAATAAACCTTATGTCATTTTAAAAACAATTCCTGTTTGGATTTTACAAAAGAAGTGAAATGAGTCATTGTTTTTTCATGTACGACATGGACATAATTTCTAGTCGTCATGACCACTAAAAATGTTTTAAATAATTCATTATATGTTTTCAATTTTATTTCAAAGTAAATTTATTTTGAAATTTTTTTATGTATTAAATAACTGATTTCAATAATGAAAAGGGCATTTTCTTCAAGAATAATTTTAAATGTATTTTATGGAATTTCTATTCGTCGATAAAAACATCCCTTAATTCTTTATAAAATTGGTATGCATTGTATTGATACTATAATTATTATTTATATGTATGTTTTATGATAATTTTAAACAAGGTAATTATTTATATTCACTATCAAGATTAATTTTTTAGACATTAATTTTACCGTGAAATATTCACTTTCATGTGACCATTAGAAATAAGATCTCCACTATATATCCACATTATTTATCATTAATGTATTTATTGAAATAAATGTATCTCAATCCTACATTCAATGATTTACATATAATTTTTTTATTGACTAGGGAAATATTGATAATATGTATCATTTACTCAATATTGATATGTGATGAGAAGGAACATTGATTGATAAATTAAATTAATTATTTGATATATAATGAATAATTTGTACATGATGTGATGGGTGGGGCCTAGAATTTATATAGACCCCTAATGCATCGATATGTCTCATGAGAAAAATTATTTAACCAAAATTAAATGTGTTTCTAACTATAGTTTTAAACTACCAAGAGGGTAGACAATAAATATAAAGGTTTTCATGTTCTGGACACATGATGTCCAATAATTATTAATTTCATTCATTTATAATTTAGTTATTCTTATTATCCTTGGTATTTTTTCAATGATATTATCTATTGATTAATTTAATTCATATTGATTTATTAAATGGAATGTTTTTTTCAGTTATTTACCTTTCCACGTTGATTGTCCATTATTGACTCATGATATATTTCATTGTACTCCACCCATATGGAGTATTTGAGATCACCCTTATTTTTAACCTTTCCAAATAATACATGAAGTTTACTATGAATGATATTATAGAATATTCTAATCGGAGTTATGATAATATCAAAAGAATGTTGTAATTTTTGTTTTCAAATGTAATACAGGTATCTTCTATGTATCTAGTTCACTAAGACTACTAAACTGATCGATCCATCCAGATGTGACCCATTGAATCTAGGCTAATATAATAAGGTATGGGACCAGCTCTAGGATACTGGTGTTGGGGTCACTATAGTTGGAATCAGAGAATGTTTAGTAGAAATCATGGGAACTATGCACATGATATAACAATCCTTTTTAGATATTTTTAGGATAATTCAAATTTCATTTCAAACCATTATGATGTTTTTGAAGAAGTGATATCCCAAAAGAAATCTTGTTTCTTATTATGAGATTATCTATACATAATTTGTTTCCATTTTTGTTATTTATTTCACATGATATGGGAATATACATTATGTTTCATATTCATATGATAAAATATAGTGTATTCCATCATTTGGAAATGGAACATAGTATAAGGAATGAGAACCACATCCATTTATGTAATCCAAAGTGTAAGGGTGATCAGTTCATTAATGATCTTAAAAGAATATTTCTAATGGAAGTAGTCTCCAAAATATACTCATCATATGAGGAAATATTATAATGTGATGAAAAATAGTGATTTAATCATATTAGTATTATATCATTCCAGGGAAGTAATAGAAGAAGATTATTCCAGGGAAAATGTATGTGTAGAATAAGAGAAGTATGGGTATTCTCATATGTAACAATTGTGGAAAGAAACACCATGTTACTTTCTTGAATGAAATGAAAGTTTTATACATTTTTTGGAGAGAAATTCCAATGTTTTTATCATTTAAATGGTAAGATAAAAGATTCATATGTATAATGCTTCAACTATAAGTAGGTGGGTATCCATGAAAATCAATATATCAAGTATTAACTGAATATAACTCAAGAGAAGTTAACAGATCATGGTAATGCTTATGTTATTAACACATATGAAGAATAATGACTAATTTACTTATGTTTTGATTAAAAAATTGTGACATTTCGGTATTTTACAATGATATCTTGTTTATAAGAATTATAAAACGTATAATGATTGTACAATGGTACTTTTCAATTAAGGATTTGAAGGACTATATTGAACGGTACCGATGAACAAGAAAAATTATTCAATTTTAAATTGAACATCTTATGAAACACATGATTGAAGACTCTAATATTCTCATTATATTATGAAAATAGTGTTGGGATAATATAATAATTGACATGGATAATAAAAATTGGATAGTACCAACTACCTCGGGATTGATTAATTATTTATTAATGAAGTGGATTATATTATCAATAATATAGATTATATCATCTTTGGATTTAAGGAATATATCCAATAATCTATGTTTTACATAAGGAATAAGGAATCATTAATGTTTTAAAAAAAATGTTAATTCTAGTTACTGCAATGTTTTAAAAGAATACATGATAGATTTATTCATATGTTTGGTATTGGATGGTTAAGATCTACTTCTTGTTGTCTGGGGAATTAACAGTATGTTCATTTTTTCAAATTAAATATCCTTCATTATAAATTTCTAGATCAAGATCTTTTTTAAGGGTCATATGTTTTACCATTTATTAAATAATTTGAGTTAAAATTTTTAATAGGTTTTATAGATTAATGTATTACTTTATCATATGGATATTTCATACATATTAGATAACTTTTAAAAACCATAATGGTTTCAAAAAATATTTAGAGATAGTTAGAAATACTTTTCACCCTATTATAGACTATATGGTTTGTTAAAAGTTAATTTTAGTTCTTTGGGAATGAAAAATTCATTTTTGGACATTCATTTCTGTGAGTAAGGGATGAATTGGAAATTGGATAAAGAACTACCAAATGATGAGATTGTGCTTAAAAATTGGAATGAAATTGTGTAAGTATATATTCTTATGAAATATTATAAACATTGGGTAAAAGGATATTGAAATAAAATTTTATCCTATTACCATCATTTATGATGATATCAATGACCTTTTTCATACAAGGACATGTGTATTTATGGGCCTTACTTTTTAGAAGAAATTTGGATTTTTTCAATAAAATTATTACAAGGGTAAAATGGTCTTTCATCCCTAGAATATTGTTGATGCCAAAATGGGGAAGAACAAGAAAAAATGTAAATCATTAAGGGCTGCCTCGCAAAGACCGTTTGTGAAGCCCCCTTGGCCCCACGGCTGGAACAGAGCACCCCCCTTCGTGAACCTGTCATAGAGCTTGGAGGCGGGATGCTCTGTGAATCCCTTTGACATTCGCGAACCCACCATAGAAAAAGGAGGTGGGATTCTCCGCGAACCCCTTTGACCTTCAAGAACATGTAGTAGAGAAAGGAGGTTGGATTCTCTGTGAACCCCCTTGATGTTCACGAACCTGCCGCTGAGAAAACTCTGCCTTCAGGCTGAGAAAGATCTATTTCACGACATCTTTTGCTTCTAATTACTGGGCTCAACTTGATCCCAAAGGATGGATCCTCTGACCTTTCTCCTTCTTATATCCAAAATCATGAATCAATATCTACTATGTGAACCATGATCTCATCAAGGTATTTTATCATTGTGAAGTCCCTCTCCCTTGGTTTTAATTCAGCGCCTCTTCAAGGAGGGATGCCCTTTGTGGAGCCCACATGCCTTCACGAATGAAGGGGATCCCTAAGGGGTCTCGGGTCTTCAGAGGTAATTTATTCTTCATCAAGTAACCTTCTTGTACAAGTGACCCGCATGCTGAGGCATGGTCACTGTGCTTCATGAGGCACATCGCTTCGTAAAACTACGATTTGCGGGGAAGCCTTACTTCCCAAGGAATTTCTCTAATAATTCCTTTCCACTTTGCAAAGAAACTTCCATATGCACCTATGCCCTACGCCTAGGATTGGCCACTTCACTTCGCGAAGCACACCCCTTCTCGAATCCCCTTCCTGAACATGGAGCACCAAAGATTCTCAAGGCTTCTACCTATGAACCCATTTGCTATGAAACTTTTTTTCTCGTGTGACCCTCTAGGTTTTCATGAAGTGATTTCAAGGTCCCTTTGGCTGTTCTTCCCATTGTGTTGCTTTGATTCATTCTTCTTCTCATAGGAATGATAATGTCTATTTCTTCTTCCCATATCCACACAAACGTCGACACCCCAATGGACCACTCTGTAACACCCCTCACTACAGCACTGCTGGTGCCTTCCCTTCTCCTAGGGTGGGTAGGTATCAGTTATGTAAGTCCTAGGGGTGCGGTGTGGGCCCCCCTCATCCGAGATGTAGGGCGTTAAACTTACAAGAACAATAGTCATATGTATATGAAGTTAAACTATGGCATTGCCCTGTGTATTATACATGGGGTGCCCCATCATGGACATTCTCCATGCCCAATAGTCTCCACGAGGGTGAGATCATCCCTCACATGGAATGAGATCCTCTTTATTTGAGTAATTTCTATCGTTGGGGAAAGGGAAACCACCTTGGTGTAATCCCATAGCCTTTCTTGCAAGAGGATGCACCCATGATCCTCCTATTTTATTCTCTTTCCGTAGACCAGAGGAGATATAGGCATCCGGAACTTCGTTCTCTCATCCATATCCAATTGGGATTTGTGTCCAGCTGGGCCTCCACCCTATAGTAAGTCCCAATCTCCATCTCCCTGGGCTGTGAACAACATGTAATCCCCTGTTTCTTTTTTTGGGCCGCTAACCATATGTAAGCCCTCATTCCACTTCCCACGGATGCACCTTCTATGACGTGATCATCTGGCCTTCACTGCCTCTTATTTCCCACACTAAGCCTGACTCATGTGGGCTTAGACTAATCATCGATCATTAAAACCTCTCTGGGAATCCAATTGTGTAAGCCCCACCCCATCTGAATTATGTGGCATTTCATCCTTGCCAAGATAAGGTACGTAGGAAGTCTCCCTAGGGTTTAAGCACATCAACCATTTGTCCAAACCATCTTCATGTCAGCACACCACACCCCATCTGAACTGTGCGGTCTTTGACCCTTTCCAAGGAAAGGTACGTAGAAAGCCTCCCTAAGGTTCATGCCCAAAAACCACTAGTTCTGACCCCCTTCACATTGGACCACCTTCATCCCGCATGACGTTAAACTACATGTCCCCTTTTCATCATACACGACGTTAAACTGCATACCCCACATAAACTATGTGGTCTTTGATCCTTGCCAAGGCAGGGTACATAGAAAGCTTCTCGGAGGTTCAAGCCCACCATCCATTTGTTCCTACCCCCTTCACATCGGTTCCCACTCTATGATGAACTACGTGGGATTTGATCTTTGTCTCCAAGGTAGTGTACGCCGGAAGCCTAAATGTGGTTCATCCCCATCCAGCGGTAAGCTTTTGTGATCCCCATCAAGCGGTCAGCTATTTCAATCCCCATCCAGCAGTATGCCATTGCGACTTGCATCTAGAGGTATTCCATTGTGATCCCTATCTAGTGGTAAGCTGTTGAGACCCCATCTAGTGGTAAGCCGTTGTGACCCCATCTAGCAGTGAACCATTGCGATCCCCATCTAGTGGTAAGCTGTTGATATCCCCATCCCACGGTAAGCCATTGTGACCCCTTCTAGCGATAAGACATTGTAGTCTCCTCCATTGGGACCCACATTTCTATCCTACCCCTCTAGCGTCAGACCTACTCTCAGGCCTCTAATCACGTGTAACACCCATCATGTCATCGTGTCGTTGTCCTACGCACACACCCCAATTTTGTTTCCCAACATGAAGGTTCCACTTCCTCTATGTCCCCTTCATACAGGTGGCCTCCTTAGGTGCCCCATCACTTCATGAACTATGTATACTTTTATTCTTTTCCATGGGGATACATAGAATGTCCCTTAGTGACTCAAGACCGACCTCATCATCAACCTCATGTCGGTTCAATTTAATTCATCATTAACTCTTAACCCTGCATCATCAATCCTTATTCTTATCCAGGCCATAAAATCCCAGTGAGATCATTCCAATTCACCTCTTCACTTCTCATAGAGTTAACTGGTTAACAACCCACGCATTATCCCCAATATCAGTGTTTCCTTGAGGGATGCACCCATTTGATCTACTATAGTTAGTGTTCCCATCAATCTGATCCATCTCTGCTAGATGTTAAACCTATATAATACCCTGAGTTAAACCTCATAAGATGATGAAAACCTCAGATACATGGCCATGGCATATAATTCCTTGCATGAAATGTGGGATTCCTTAGGCTTATGTGTCCTCAAGAAGCCCTATAATAAGGGGAAGAAACACATATGTGCTACTGTTCCAGCGTCCTGAAACACTAGTGATGTCCAACGTGACTACTCCCCCGACCAAAGATTGTTTCCCTAATCAGACCCCTTGGAATGTCCCGACAGAAGCAGTGTAATTAACCGGCGTCCATGAAGACGTGACACATGGAAGAGTTTCATGAACAACATCTTAATCTTTAAGGGATAACCAAACTAGGTAACAAGTTATGAGGAGGAATCCACAGAAGGAGGAACCGACATCCCATCATCCCATTTTGATCAAGGATAAAACGTCCCTGAATATGTGATGGATGTCGCCTGCCTTTGAAAAGAGGGAATGCAGGGAAATAATCAGCACATCCTCAACAGACGGATGCGCTCCCTGGAAAAATTGTTGGAAAAATAAATGGTGACCCTGACGTAAAATTATTCTCCTCAATGTGGAGAGTAGTTAAGTTTGAGACATCAGTGGATTAGAATATCACCAGATCTAGTTATCTAGCACCGAGTCCTGCCAAGAAAATAGCGGGCTTGGTGTGAAAATCGCTAAAAGCTGGGGATGTCAAAACGTTGTACATACTGGTCTGTGACATTGTCAGTGTGGATCCTTCTTACCAGCCATGGGAGATAGAATGGAATTGGGGTACTGGACATCGATTTTATTTTCTTAGCACATATTTATTAATCTCCCTTCTTGTCATGAACCATGATGCTGCACCAGGAAACTGATCGCCACATTCCCACCGATGTAGGGGTAAGGAAAACGCCAACGTAGCAATCCTGCATAGCTCAACCGCTTCTATGAGGGCTCCCACACCGGAAGCTACTAGGCTTCCACACCCTATCTCCCCTTCCGAATTCATACAACAAAGGGTGATGAGAGAGCTCGTACGCCAATATGAGGAAGAGGGGATTATCCCAACTTCGGATATGGACCATAAGGATTTAGAGGAGTCTGCACCTCATTGCCACTGCCACCCCCAAGGGTCGTGCAGGGAGCCACTACTCCCCACACCAATTTATAATCATTTCGGGAGCCTCTCCCCGAAATATCTCGACGACTCCCTCCCCTAGGCCGACAGGGTAGGGGATGTCTGGGCCCGCTCGGGTGGGATCCCATTATAGGAGCCCCCATGGAGGGTCCCCAATAGGCAACGCCAGTGTCACCACACATCCCCATGGGATGAATAGAAGGTAAGCTATGTACCTGCACCACCGGCCCCGGTCTGGATGACCCAACGCCAGCGTCGGGCGCTGGCCAACGAGGACGCCCACCAAGGGTCATCAATGTTAGTAACTATTGTGGAACAGGCAACCACCGATGTGAATCATCAACCTCTTATTCACACTGAGTAGGTGAACTTATATACCAAGCCTAAATCAAGGCCCCAACTACCCCACGGGTAGGCTGAGTAAACGCTCTCGGATGCTGGAATAGGGAGCACCCACCATGGACTGACCCACAGTCATGACACACAGTAAATAGGTCCTCCCTATACTACCACCATGGAGAACGTAGGTCCTCGCCACTTTCATTCTCATCATGGAGGTCCACCCTGTGCTACCTTGAATACAAATGAATGTCCTCCCCATTGCAGTGACACTCAGTAAGGAAGCCTCTCACATGATCATTACATTGGGTATGGTGTCATTCCTCCTACCACGGACCACCGATATGGAGATGTTATGTATCTGGACAATCTCTAGCCTGGGGGGATTCCCCAAGTCCTTGTAGTAGTTGGAGATGGTCCTCCTTACCTCAACAATCAGAGGAGTGATAGTCAGCTGTGCTTCACCAGCACCCAGCACGGTGGTCCTACCTATGTTCGGATTGACCAGTATGACGACCCTCCTCACACTGTTGCTGTCAGGGGAAGCAAGCATGGAGGTCCTACCCATGCTCTTATCAGCTCCAGCGGAGGTCCTACCTGGTCCAGCATTTCCTAGAGAGATTCCCTCTTCACATCAGCTAGTGGCCACGACAGCCCTCCCCGTGTTCCCTTTGATATCTGTCTGGGTGGTCCTCGCACCCCAACTCACTCAGGCGGAAGTCCTCCCCACCCCAAAACCAGTAAAGTCAAAGGAACTCCTCTTTATAGAAATCTACCCCATCCCAAAAAGCCATCCTGGTTTAGGATGGAGGGTCATCGCTACCATAAAAAGAGCACCGAGAAGATTCATACTGAGATCAAACTGGTTTGTGTCTCGAATTCTAAGTGAGAATACGACTTAGTGATGGAGCCCTCGCTTAGATCCTCTGTGTCAAGGGCCAGGGTATGAACAAGGCATATCAGCCTCGTACTTCCTGGATGTGAGGTCCATCGGATCCCACCTCCCTCTGCAAGTATATACAGGAGGATGAATATTTAGAAACCCCACAGGTTAGAGCCATGAAATCCCTACAATCATCACCAGAAGCACTCCATACATCAACTAGAGATCATGGAGAGATATTATGTCGATCAATGGTGGATGAAAAGTAGTGTAACCCATATCCAGGAGTCGTAGTCCCTACGCTAGAAATTGCGGCTGTCAGTCCGTCTTACCACAATGTGGTGTCCAAGTCACTTCACTCTTAGGAGGATAGCCAAAGATGTGGCAGCTTGTCACCTCACTCACTGTATGCTCCACCAGACATCCTGTCATCTCAGCGGTCTGCATTAGTAAGACTACCGGTTCCGCAGACACCTCCAGTAGATGAGGGGGAAATGAAGGGTTAGACCCTGAATCTGGACCAAAGAGCTTGCGGGATATCCCCGCAGTGGACCATTTCACTGATATGTTCTGGCCAGTTATAGTGATAAATTTTAGGGAACCAAAAGATCTCACCAAGTAGGAGGTTGGATGCTATCGCCAAACCCTCTGGGAAACACATTTCTGCCTTTGGCATCGACGAGGGACTTACCCCAAGAGTCAGGCACACTTCGAAGATATTGTCCAACAATGTTGTTTGGTCGATTTGGCCACACATCTCATGGCCCAGTGCCCTGAGTCACCAGGCCTCCATAGGACCCTCCAACAATGATTCATCCAGAGAATTAAAGTTCTCCACATGATAATCAAGGAGGCCTCTTCCCATGTTTAAATTCATGGATGGGGGATCCACACAGCCCTCTATTTCAGTTCTATCCGGTGCTAGCCCAAATTTTCAGGTGACATGGAGGATATTCGTCTAGGCAGGGTCGCAGTTAACATGGCTGACCTGTCAGAGGGAGAGAATGAACTAGAGCTCCTTGATGGTGACATACCCTCTAGGAGAGTGTCGTTGCTATGAGATTCCTTGGGAAGGGTTATTTTCCAGTAGAAAAATATACTGGGTCTTCCTGTGGCCACAAAGGCACTAGTCCTCAACCGGAATCCCAACAAGGGTAAGGAACTCCTTGGAGCCATCAAACCCTCTGATCTATCTGGCTCAGTGCCGAAGGAGGAAGAAGACCCTGAAAAATACATGTTGTGTCAGCAACTCACCAACCAGAAGTAGTTGGTCAATGAACTCCCTGCTGAACGCGCTGCAGAGCAACAACCAAACTACCAAGATCCTCAGCCACTGTAGTAGGGGTAGGCACAAAATCCCCTTGGAAAAAATCCCCGAGGTGACCCTTAAAATCCTACCCATGTAAGTAGGATTTGGGTGAGAGCTTACGGAAAAAGGGTTTGATATGTGGAGCCAAATCCTCCTGAACAACGTGAAAATCCTCGGGACTTGGCTCGGATTCCCCCAGCAGCTCCACAGGTTGTTCCACCAACTGCTCCATGAGTTGCTGGGATTATTTATCATGTTGAAGAACCCAACAATGCATTGTTGGTCAAGGATCCCCTTCAATACATGAATCCCCACCCATATGATCCAATGGCGGTACTAATCACCCGCCTCGATGATTTAGAGACTCAACGCATGGAAATCAAACCTGATGGAAAGCCTTATGCAGCATGGGTGGATGATATACCAGCACTCCTGGGGTTCGGGAATCCCACCTTTTCCCCCATCAATAGGACAGGGTACCCACCACAGCACCTAGCCAATTTTATCTCAAGGTGTGGCCGCATATCAGGAACTCTACTTCAGAAGGAATCCACCAAACCCCAGTGTTTCGTACATACATTGGATAGACCTCTATTCGTCTGGTACAGCCAGCTTTCTATTGGGTTAGTGGTCAGCTGAGAGGACCTCCATCAGAAATTCCTCTAACACTTCATTTCCACCACTCTAAAGATGAGTATCGTAGACCTCTTTAAGTGAAAGCAGAGGCCTGATGAGTGCATTGCCAACTTTTTCACACGGTGGAAATGGCTCACATTCTCCATTTACATGACACTAACTCAGGAGAAATTACTGATAATCTACGTTGGTAATGTCAAGATGGAACTAGTCCCATCTCTAATCACCCAGAACAACCTTGGTGGATTCTGAGTCTTCTATGATAAGGCACAACTCCTAGAGGAAGCCTTACAGTAGGATAAGCAGGAACATCAGTTTCCTCCAGTGATCCTCGAAAGAAGGACCACCAGGGCCGAGCCTACTAGAGTAGCTCAAATTGAGGCCCCCAGTCAACTAGAGTTGCTACCAGCGGAGCCACCTCCACAGCTTCACAGAGGCCTTCCACCTGAGGCGCAGCCTCTAGCCTTGAAGCGCCCAGCTCAGAATTGTAAGGTGCCCTACGCAATGCGCCGCCACCTCCTAGGTGAGATAACCAAGATCCAAATCATTGGAAGGCTCCTCCAGCTCCTCATCAGGGTCAGGATTCAATGGCCCCCATCCCAGATAGGAGGAACTAGACATATTTGTTCAGTGAGGCACCAGTCCTTGGTTATTTCCGATGTTCCCAAGAGAAGGGGACTATACGGTTGCCTAAGTGGAGGAGACCAGGCGAGGAAAACCTCAATGATCGACCTAATTACTTACCCTACAATTGGATCATATGTAACAACCTCAAATAGTGAAATTTTTTTAAAAATGGATTCAAGACCAGGTGGATAACAACATATTCTAGTTAGGCCCTGCTCTGGCACAGGTGCCATGCATCTTCATGAGGCCAGACAACATCAGCGGCATCGACAGTGAGTGGCATCAGGTTACTAGGAACGGGTCCTAGAAGTATGATGAATCGATGGCTTGTAAAATAGTCTCCCATGCACATGGTGTTATTCGTGCATGCTTTAATCATTCATATCCTTTAAAAGACGTAGCTACTACTTCTGCACTATCGTCTCAGTGGTCCCCTTCTCAGAAGAGAAAACACCAGCAGTGCAAGGGAAAACAATGTGGCCCTCCAATTTCATCGTCATCCCGTACTCTCAGGTATTTCATACCTCAAGATATGTAGATCCCTCCTAGGATCCATCTAGTAGTGGAAGACTCTTCATGAAACAGTCAAGGGTACACCATGGTTAACACTATAGAGATGGTAAACCCCAACATGATTTCTGGTGACAAGGAGCACCAGGCAGACCCTCCAAATGTCCCAAGCCGTCATCAGCATCGATGGAGCGATTGCTATATAAGTCATAGAAGTTCTTCACTCAGCACTTTCAACCAGGATGTGCATTCTATCGAAACCAGGAAGTAGGCCTAGTGGAGAGCTCAACACGCGCATCCTTCTCACCTGGTGACATCAGGCCCGCCTTTGCCGCCGTTGGTGTTGTTAGATCAGGCCGAGCCACCTCGGTTGAGCCATGACCAACCATGATTTATTACAGGACAGTATCAATCATCTGGACCTCATCTAGTAGGCACTTCTTAGGCATAGACTAGAGAGCAGCGGTATATTCCAAGAACCAGTCAGCCGCCGGCCCAGCCGACAGGGCACACCATACCTCTAGTCATATAGTTACCTCTTGTAAGACGAAGTTCGTGCATGGATCAGAATTATGACGTTCTAAAACATCTTTCCGGAATTCTAGTAAATATCGCCATCCCTAAGGCCCTTTTCCTATCATCAGATATGTGTGAGGCCCTCGCTGAGGCTTTATCAAGCCCCCTCTAGTTTGATATGGAGATAGTATCCACAAAATCCTTTCATGCTGAGGTGGTCGAGAATGCTGAATGATAGGCCATCATATTGTTCTATAGGGAAGATGAAGGGTCTCCCATACATGGCCACATTCTCCCACTATACATCACCGACTATTTCAATGGCATGGAGGATTGTCACTGCCCTGTCGACACAGGCTTTGGAATCAACCTAATCTCAACACAGACACTACGAAAACAAGGATTGTCTGAGGTTGATCTAAGTCCCTCTAACCTAAGAATCCATGGTTATGATAGGAAATAGCAGACACTAGTCAACAAGATCCATTTGAAGACTCATTTTGGTGGTCTAATTGCTAGCACCGAGTTTATGGTTGTCTCCCAGGTCACCGCCTACAATGCGTTGATGGGTAGCTCATGGCTCCACTTTCATGCGGTTGTTCCTTCATCATATGAGTAATGCCTTAAGTACTCCCTTAATTGTCGAGTGGGTGTGCTTAAAGGTTACACATCCCCCTTTTCCTCTTGTGAATCCCACTATCTGGATGCTAACTACTACAAGATCAAAGAAAAGAAGATTTAGGCTAACGAGGTTTAGCATGCCACGACTATGAATGACCCATGGATAGATCTAGATGACTCCTACAACTTTCCAATCCACCTATTAGAGTCTACCACCCCGAACATGGGACAGTTCTTCGTTGTTTCTAGAATGTGGGAGGAAATCATTCCCAAGCCTATGCGACACCAGAAGATCACCTCATACTCTTATACAAAGAAGGCTCAGGTGATCCCAATGCCTCATACTCCCATAAGTTATCAGGATTTCTGCCCTATGGCAACAAAAATATGCATTCATTCTTGTTTCTCTAGGCTGGAATTAATCAGATCAAGACGATGTGCCACTATTTCTTTGATATTATCAAGCGTGTCCCCTTGGGATGAAGACCATATGCGATCGGATCGACAACTTTCATCTCTATGGTTGTAGAAGCATAGGAGTCCCCCGATGTAGAGTCCACTACCGCTTAGGCTAGAACCAAACTCCCGTCGGGAACTATCGACTAAGAAGAAACTCCTCTTGCCGAGGATCCCTCCTCCATAAGTGAAGAAGGGGATTTAGAGGATGATCCTCCCACCATTGAAGAGGGCGTCTCTGTCGCGGTCGATGAATGAGTACAGGTGAACCTCGTTAACGAGGGAGACCCAAAACCCACACTGATCAGTGCCGCAATGCCCCTCATGGAGCAACAGCAGTACATAGACTTCCTTATTCAACATCCTGATGTATTCACATGATTTTATGACTAGATTCTAGGACTAGATCCTCCGGTAGCTGTCCACCACCTCGGTCTCCCGGTAAATCATCGCGTGTTCAAGCAACCTCCCAGGATGATGCACCCTTCCCACAGTGCCATGGTCGAGGAAAAAGTTGACAAGATCATCATAGCCAATTTCATTAATGAGGTCCAATACCCCAAATTGATGGCCAACATAGTACAAGTCATGAAGAATAATGGACAAATCAGAGTCTGCATCGAATTTCGGGATCTCAACTGCCACTGTCTGAAGTATGATTTTCCCCTTCCTGTGATGGAATTATTGATTGACGCTACAGCTGAGTTCCAAGACCTCTCATTTATGGATGGGTACTACGGGTATAACCATATCTAAATTTCCCTCAAGATGAGGACTCTACACCCTTTCGGGCACCACAAGGTACTTTCTGCTACCGAGTCATTCCCTTCGGCTTAAATAATGCAGGTTCCACCTATTAGTGGGATATGCATTGCATATTTAAGATAATCCTCCCAACATTGGTGGAATGTAATGTGGATGACCTGGTGGTCAAATCTCACCAGCATCAGGACCATCTCAATAACCTTTGAGAAAGTGTTTGGCATTCTCCATTATCACCACATGAAGATGAACCCATTGATGTGTGCCTTAGGGGTCACCTCTGGAATGATTCTCAGCATCATTGTCAGATACATGGGCATTAAGATTGACCCAGAAAAGATTAAGGTCATCAGTCATATTTATCCCCCGAGAAACATTTTGGAGATTCGAGGCTTCCAAGGCCACATAGCTTACATATGTCGGTTCATCATGAATTTGGATGGCAAGTTTAATCCATTTCTCGAGTCATGAAGTAAGACACTGTATATTAGTGGGACGAAGAGTTCCAGCCTACTTTTGAGGAAATCAAGTAGTGTATTCTCTAGCCTCAGGTATTAATACAACTCGTATTTGGAAAGCCACTGGTCCTTTATGTGAACACCCTAGAATGATCTATCAGTGCACTTCTCTCCCAGAACAACAATGAGGGGATATAGAATAACCTCTACTACCTCAGCTGCATGTTCCTAGACACAGAGAACAAATACTCCCCTATCGAGAAGATCTACCTTGTGCTGGTATTCACAGTATAGAAATTGTGGCATTACCTCCAGCATCACGAGGTACAACTGGTGTCCTGGGTAGATCCCCTGAAGTACATCATGAATCACCCCATGTTGACAAGATGACTTTCTTGGTGGGCGGTAATCCTATATCATTTCAACATCAGTTTCATCCCTCATAAGGCTATCAAATAGAAATCTTTGGTAGACTTCTTTTTCGCCCATCCCGCTCCTGCGGAACAGTCCCTCGACCTTGATTTCCCAGATGAAGTGATTCTCTCAGTGGACTAAGCCATGTCGTGCTAGAAAATTCACATCGATGGTGCTTCCAGGAGCCCCACTAGAGGGAGGCTCAATGACCCCAGAATCAATAGAGTAGACCTAGGTTCCATCTTCATTAACCTGAAACAAGTCATTCTGTCATATTCATTCCTTTTTTCAGAAGGATGCACCAACAATGAGGCAGAGAATCAGGATCTCATTACTGGTCTCGAGATGGCCCTCGAAATAGACATTCCCCATTTTCATGTGAAAGGGGACTCTGAACTAGTCATCAAGAAGATCAACAATGACTACATCGTCAGAAATCCGGAGCTCGTACAATTGTTGGAATGCACTCTCCAGTTAATTGCCCAGTTCTCATCATGGCTATAAGTTATTCATGTCCCTAAATCATAGAATGGTCGAGCTGAATTCTTGGATGGCCTAGCTGCATCACTTGCGGAGCCCGAGTAGGATGATTTGATTATCCAGGTGGCACACTAGAGAGTCATTGCTCCTATCACTCTAGAGGACGATGACAGTCTGCAGGTGAGCCACCTTACAACCTGTGCCTCCACGTCAGGACCCCTAGGTTCCCTGGGTGTATTGATTGAAGTGACTTCCTACTGAAGATCCCCCTTTATTGAGTATCTCTATAATGCTAATCTCCCTCAAGATCGGGCTGAGTGCGAGCGAATTCAATGGCGCATGCTACATTTTACCCTCTAGAATGGTCCTAGTCGTGAGGAATTCATCTAAAAGCGTGGGTTTGGTGGTGTTCCTCCTCATTGCATTCAAGAAGTCCAGATTTTCGAAGTCATGTAGGAGGTTCATGCCTGTTCTTGAAGGGCTCATCAGATCGGGCCAAAACTATCTCACCAGATTCAGAGATTGTGGTACTTTTGGCCCTCTATGATCCATGACTGCATCATGTTCACCAAAAGGTTCCACATGTGAAAAATTAATTCTAACATCATGCATCAGCCTCCAGATCCTCTCCACTCCACCAAGTACTCTTGGCCATTTTCAGTATGGGGACACAATGTTTTTGGACCATATCCATCGGTGACAGCTCGCCAGTGAAAATTCATCCTAACTACTATAGATTTCTTCTCCAAGTGTGCAGAGGCAGTTCCACTCAAGGAGGTCATGGAACGTTCCATTGTTGACTTTGTGAACTCCAACATTATCTACAGATTTGGAGTCCCTCATGTCGTCCTCAACTATAATAGCACAAACTTCCATGCAGCTTATCTGAAGAAATTGTACGATAAGTACAGCATCTGTTCTAACCATACCTCCCGTTATCATGCATAAGAAAATGTATTGATCAAGGTGTTCAATAAAACCCTCTCTAAAATTTTGAAGAATATGGTTGGTCAAAATGAGAAGAGTTGGCCGAACAAGCTCCCCAATGCACTATGGACTTATCAAACGATGAATCATAATTCCACCCAGGTTACACCATATTCCCTGGTGTATGGGAAAAAGGTCGTCCTGACCTTAAACAATCCATCACTACATGAATTTAAATTGTGCGTCATCCCGCAAGACGTTAAATCACATCTCAAGAACTGTGTATGGCTTGATTCCCATCCCCCTGGGATACATAGGAATTCTGAGACGCTTTGTCTTGAGGCCAGCCCCAGTTTCCTCTTTGAATATCCCCTCCTGGCATAGTTATTTTGGAGCATCCCAAATGGAATCGTATAGGCTTCTTTGGCCCCACTCATGTCAAGGTTATGATGATTGCACCATGTGCCCTCTCTAATTCATCTCTCTTCCCATGTTCGCACCACATGATGTTAAACTTAATGGATCTTTCAGAAATATGTATGGATTTATTCCCATCCTAATGGGATATATAGGATTGCCCAGACATTTTTTCCATAGGCCTAGTCCAAAACTATGAGATCTCCACTTGAGTCTCGTCCCGCACAGGAATATTCATGCTCCATCCATCCTTTTCATTTTGGGTTTCCATTATATTTCACATCTGAAAGGGCCCCCAAATGATATGGATACATAGCCTAAGTGATCTCCTATCGGTTCGGGCTAATTCCCTCGAGAATTTAGAAAGGAAAATTGATATAACTCCCACGTTGCAAATAATGTCAGCGGTCGACACTCATTTGTTATTACCATTTCGAGTCACATGATACAGACACTATGTTTCGAACAAGGTCAACAACTTTCCTGGGTCGTTGTTACCACCCCATATGTCTCAGACATTGAGTGTAGTGGTTCATTATTCCTTGTTGTCTCTTCAAGATATAGTTTTCCTCAGGTAGGAGTGTGACTCCAGCAGTCAGACCCTTATGTGATGGGGAGATCCTAGTCCTACTCCTTGTTGCTCACACTGAGCATTTCTTTCGTGGGATTAGGATATATAATGAAGCAATCCCAGCATGAGATCCCATATGTCTACTACTGGGCGGGATGCCTAGCCTCAGTTCCCTCAGCCTTTTCGGCTCCCTGGCCCATGTTCTCATTCAGGAGTGTGGGGTGAGGAATGGACTCACATCCTTATTCACGTCAGGCTATTTTGTCGCACTGCACATGCCCCCCCTGGATTCATCCCCCCGTTTATCATCCCTTACGCAAACATAGGCCCCACCATGCTTCGTGAGCCCCATCATTTGGGTTTCCATCATCTTATAGAACCAATAGGACCTCCAAATGGCATGGATACTTAGCCTATAGGATCTTCTACCATTTCAGACCAACTTCCACAAGGATTTTGAGAGACAAATTGATACAAGTCCTATGTTGCGAATGTGTTCAATGGTCGATGCTCAATTGTTTGCCGCTGAACTCCGGTCATGAAAAAATGGACACTGTGTTGTGAACTTTGTCAGTATGCATCATCTATCATTTTCATCACCTTGTGGATTTCTATAGGCACGATGATTCACCTTCTCCATTCTGTTGTCATTTGTCCTTGATGCAAGATGTTAAACTGCACAACATTTCCTAGAACTACATGTTGCTTGATTCCTTTCTTTAGGGGATACTTAGTACCAACCGAACGTCTAGTATTTGGGTCCCACCCCATCTTTTAGAAACCTCCCTGTCATATGGGCCACTTGGCCTCTATCCTTCTAGGAGAGGGATATATGGTGTGTTAGGGGCTCATTCCCCCATTCATGTCGGGTTGGTAACAACCACGCCACATACCTAGATCTCATAATCACCCTTCACTCCCCTTCCATACACACATCTTTTCGAGTCATCTGTTTTTAATTCGGGTCCCTCGACCCACTTCAATGATTCGCCAATGTGCCCAAGAGTACTCTAGTCCAGCACCCAAAATGTCGGATTCTACCCAGACATCCTCTCACCAACATTTTAGGCTTTATGTTCCCTTTCATCAGGGCTTCCATCATCTTTCACATCCAAATGGAACCCCAAATGGCATGGATGCTTGGCCCAAGGGCTCTCCTACCATTACGGGCCAACATCTATGAAGGTTTCAAACAACAAATTGATACAAGTCCCACTTTGCAAATATGGTCAACGTTCAACTCTCATTTGTTTTACCCATTTTAGGTCACATGATATAGATACTGTGTTTCAAACCCGGTCAACAGTCATCCTCCATCTTCACACCAACCTCATTATGCCCAAAATGTCAGTCACAAGATTCAAATCATTTTCCTCCTCATCATGTCTAATGTATAATTTTTACACTCTTGGTACTATCCCTCCGTTCACATTTGCACGTTAGGAGGAAAAAATTGTGGTAAAGTGTTATTCGGGGCTCCGTGCCGATTTCCCCATTTTCATGAATTCCATGTGTTGCATAGATCTCTTCCACCCTTGTTTCCTACACCGAGTTTGACTCACATGGGATTAAGGACCCGATCGAGGTCTAAAATCTCTTGTAACTATTTTGTTTATTCATTCTTTCGAGCTCTGATACCATAAACTATGATCTCCTCATATGTTATCTTTCATAACAACTTATGTGTTGATTCCCAGCATCCTGGGATACGTAGGAACGCCCATACATCTCGTTTTTGGGTCCAACTTAACTGAGAGCTAGTCTCTCCTACCCCATACTCTCTACCCTTTTCTATCCACTAGGCCTGAGGTTTCTTCTTCATGATCTCAAGCTGTGTGATGTGGACCTTGTCCCCATTCACGTCAGGTATGCTTTATCATTCCATGCACATTCCCTCTTGAACCTCATCTCTCTTGTGTATCTCTGATCCATATGAAAATAAACTATTCTTCCTAGTCCCACATGAATTTAAATGGTTGGGTCTATACTTCACAATGTTAAAATTGAATGATCGGTCCCATCATGTGACCCTAAACACGGACATTATCGTCCTGACTGCACGATGAAAAACGACACATCATCGCGGTGTCCTCATTCAAGAAGACACCGTGTTTGGTATCAGTCACACACCATACAATTTTTCAAAGCCTGGATATGGATATATTCTTGTGGTGATGCCTAGAAATTCCATTATAGGTTCATCACTTCACAAAAAAAAACACATTCATCCTAATGGAAAAGAACAAGATCTATCAAATACCGCTTCTTTTGGTTCGAGGTCCAGACCCGCATGACCTTATTATCTCTGGCACTGGTATCTTATAGTTCCATCCCATGAACTACATGTGGCTTGATTCTCATTATCATGGGATACATAGGAATGCCTGTGCACTTGGCCTCCGTCCCAACATAATTCTCATTTTCGGTCCTTCAACCTAGAACCTCCCCAAGGAACACATGGTTATCTGGACCCCAAGTCCCCATTGATTTTTGGTTTTATAGTTACCTCATCATGTGACTCCCACATTACCTACCATATCTAGACAGATTTATTTCACCATAATCTAGGATCACTCCAAGTCCTTTCTGCAATACGTTAAACTGCACGACATCTTCTATAACTATGTATGGTTTGATTCCCATCCCCACGGGATACGTAGGAATTCCCATGAAACATACCTTTGGGTCTAGCCCCATGAATCGAATGTTAGGTTCCCCTTATTTTGTGGCCCCTTTGCTCGAACACTTTCTAGGAACCATTTAACTACAACCCTACCCTGAACATGTTCGGGATTCCCCTTGGCAATGATGGGACGCCATAGCTTCGTCACCAGAGAGGTCAAGTTTAGACATAGGGATGGTCCTTGATCAAACTGGTATGCCCACCTAATGTGTTTCCACCATGGTGGAATGATTTTAATAGTGTTGGACTCCATTCAAACAACCCATCACTACAACTCCATGCTTTTCATGCCCTTTCTTTAGACCCTGATCCTCTTTCATGTCCAAAAGAAACCCATAACAGTGTGGATGCTCACCCTATGGCTCACCTACTGCCCTAGGACAACCTTCTGGAAGAAAAATGGATGAAATTTGGAGTCATGCCTTGTGTTTCGAACATGGTCAGTGGTCGACCATCATTTTTTATCCCCATTTCAGGATAGCGCAATAAGGATATTGTGGTTCGAACACGGTCAACCATTATTCTTCACTGACATGCCATAAAACAGTGTTCTGAATTTTGTGTATCGTAATTTAAAAATTCTACTCCCATATGTTTGGATTAATACAAACTCCCCTGGTGTTACCCCGCTCATGCACTAGAACACATTGGGAGGATGACACATCGATTGTTCTGAGGTCTCTTCCTCCAATCGGACCTCCCCCTTTTCTTCCCATTAATATAGATTGGTTGTTCAAACCCCCAAATTCCCAAATCTTGGTTTTCACTTCTTCATTTTGATGGAATAATAAGGTGTTCATCCCCATTTTATCACATCAGGACCGACCCATCTGAGCTTAGGTATTGATCGCTGGATGCTCCATTAATATGACAGGAATGCAATAAACTAATAAAAAAACATAATTCATGCATGTAGCCAGAATTAAATGGTCAAAGAATGAAATTATGTCTAATGTTTTGAAAGTATTACATAACCATAGGATCTATCCCTCCCATGGATAGGTTGACCCCGTCAAAAAAAAGTTGCAACTCTGCCATCCTCTGGCTTGTGGCGCCCTGGATTTTCTACCGCCTGTTTAGCTCCCGCTCCTCCTCGGCAGCGATTGGGTGCAGTTCGTAAGACACAATACAGTCACAATCCACAATGGTCTAGATGACAATCATTTCTCCAGAGGATTTCTTTATGCGCTCGTCATCCTCTTACAGCTGGTCCTTCAATCCGGATATAATCTTCGACTACACATTGAGGAGAGCAGAGTGTTTATCTGCCCAGACCAGCAGCCGATGAATCTCGTTTGCATCCTCCTAAAGCCTCTTGATATTTACCCCTTTTCTCCATAAGAAACCCAAATGAAGGCCACAATAGTACTCCTCAATCTTATCTACCATGAGATCTCAGATGATCATGTGGGGATGCTGGGCATCCACTCCCCCAACGCACAGTTCATGCAGTCCCGAACAAAGTCTCTCCATCTGATCTATCTATTGTGCCTGGGGGTGTTATCAATGAAGCTCTTGATTTGATTCCATGATTGGTGATAGAATATCTTGATATCATCTTTATCAGAAGTTATCGTATCCCAATCTGTGGGGTTCGTAGGCTCATATGTAGAGAACTCCCCCCAGAACTCATTAGTAGGGTCCACATCTGGTGTTTGATTGGGTATGGTGGGACCCAAGCTGTCCTATCAATCATTATCATCAGATCGCACCTCAATAATCTAAGTATTTTTCCTATTAATGGTCCCACTAGTTATCGGGAGTAGTGCCTCTTGGTCAGTCAGGATATCTTCCTCTATGAACACTGACATTTCATTGGGAAAGGTGCTGCAAGCGGTACCAATCAACCTCTCCAAGGAAACCAACACCATTTGAAGGACTACACATATCAATAGGTCACAGATTCCGTTATCTTGGTCAATGAATAGCAGTCATGAATTGTGTGAAAGCGACTTACATAGATTGAACTATTGGTCTCATTCATGGTTTGTTGTAGTTGGGACACCAAGACATGGCCCTCCATATATTATATGGGAGTCTGAAAACTCTGGGGGAGCCATATCGGATGTACCAGCCTAGCCGGATGCACTAATCTCCATAGCAGCAGGCGTCGATCTCGAAGGCCCAACATCTACATCCGCTGAGGGACGGGAACATGTTCTGTGTATGAGGTCCTGATGCATTGTTCAAATGTTATTAAAGGGTCCATGTTTTCCTAGAAGCGTATCACAATGAAGGATTTCAGGATTTTACCTCAAGAGCCTCTACAAACTGTTCATGCTCTAGGTTTTAATCACTAACTTCTCCATCCTCCAATGGGCTCCCTCTACCGGCCTCCTCCCCTAAGGAGGACTCGTCCGATTCTTCCAGAAGAGGGAAGCGCTCTCCTTGTTTGGTGGCTGACAACTACGGAGATGCCATTCGATCTAAAAACATCTTTACTTGATATATCATTGGACGTGGGGCACCTCGAGAGTGCACAAATCCATCCAGATCTACCAGTTATTGCTCCGCCACTGCTTGGGACACCACAAAGTTGTCCCTAAGAGGGCCTATCCCCGGAAAATCCATCCCAAGATGGTTCAAGTGTTTCCACATCTCATATGGATGAGGAGTTTCCTATTTACATGCTGGATTTCTTAGGCCTATAGGAAGATAGCATTATCCAGCATGTCTATGTGGTGCAACTGCTTCCCCAGAGCTGGAGTGGATATTCTGCTGAATCCTCTCGGTGGTCTCCCATCCCGATAACTCTGCTCTTCTGGGACCACTGAGTCCACTATCCTTTCTAGACCTGGCATTGCTTCCTCCCCCTCAACCTATGTGGGACTCTCTGTCACTGCAGCCCCCCACCAAGAAATGTTCTTATCACCTTCCGACCCCTGCCTCGAGGTTGGGGGGCACACCATCACCGGCCCGAATGGTTGGCTGCTTCAGCATCTCCCCCGAGTAGGCCACCTCCTAGATTTTGGCATACTCCTTCACTAACCTGAAAATGGCTGTGGGCAGAGGCAAATCATTCCACATCATTCCATATTCCCATGTGAACATGAGCCACATCTGCATCATCACGCACGGATCTTCCTCATAAAGCACCCCCAAATAGACCTATGGAGTTAGTCACTGCATGCACCAAAATTGCCTTGCAAATCGGTGTGGGGTTTACGGCTCACAGAGGGGCTCACAGTTCACTATTTCGACCAAGACTCCACCATGAAAGGCTAGAAGATAGGATCGGTGTTGTTCCATTCCTTTTACATCATCATTGAAAGCACCTGTTGGCAGCGGGAATGGATGAAGGTTGAATTCGTATACCTTACAGACACGGTTCAGTACCGCTTGCACAGTCATCTTGGCTGGAAAGCTCCCCGTGGTATTCATAATGGATGGGCAGAAATTCGATCCTAGAGGGGAGAATGGGTTCATATATTCATAGACCCCCTTGATGTGTGTCTCTATCCACCCATACAAGAGGTGGAATGGTCTACATGTCGTATGTGGCTTCTTCCCATCATTGATATGCCACAACATCTTGTACAGGTTGGCGAGCATTGGTATCACAAGGTTGACCTGCCCTCATATCACCATTATAGATGCCATGATAAATTTTCATGGTCAGACTCCTATGTTTTTATCCCTCACTGGTAGGATCCAACCACAAATGAGAGCCGTGATAAAGGCTGCCAGCCTGAATAATATTTTTTTCTTGGTGCTGACACTGAATCCCTAGGTTTTCCCTAGGCTATCCTCCAAGAGCTACTAGTACGAGTGCTCCTTGCCCGGTTGAGCCCCCTTTGTGTGTGTCTGAGGCCTCATCGGAAACATTCAATCTTCTAAGAAGTTTAGAAACTGCTTGAACCGCCATCTAAAGTGGATGTCTCTCACCGCTTCATTGTCCTCTCCTAACACCAGCTCTATCAATTCCATTCCCAACGGCGGAATTTTATTTGGATCCTCCCACGCATCCAAAAAGTGGAGGAACTCATCATAAATCTACCCCAGTATCAGGACCCCCTAGTTCTGATGCACATCCCACAAACAGAGGCCACCCTCCCCATGGTGTATGTGGAAGGAATTAGTCCTTTATGACCACCTTCTCAACAGCTCCAACATCAGCTTCTTCGATTGATAGATATGAAATCGGGAGGCGCAAGACGCCTCCTATAGGCCCACTCTCCTTAGCTATACCCTGATATCATCACATGAGGCACCCACTCAGTAGTCCCAGTCCCAGTTATCTATGAAGTTTCCACCCTGGCGTAGATCCCACTCATCGGACCATCCCTTCCCTGGGTTCCTCAGGGCTTCCTTAAAGTTAGTATCGTACAGAGGTGGGGGTGTCTTCAGCAACAATTACTTCCTGTCAAAATTTTTAAGATGATTATATAGACAATCAACAATAATAGGTGTGAACTCCTCTCAAGCATAGCCGTCAGCCGCCCTAAACTGTTGGGTACCGGGACAACGCAGCGGAAGCCAGTGGGCCGGGATTTTAAAATTTTTCTGCTCCTCCGGAGTGAAAAAACCCTATCAACTCCAGTGATCTTGTCCCGTCTTAGTCCAAGGATCTTGTAAGGTCTTTAAGGTTCACAAAAATTGAACTTGAGCATTTACCTTGTTCAGAATTGACGTGCAGGACGCCGACGGTCGTTGCTCGAAGACTCCGACGTCGAAGCCCTATAGATCATCCACACACACCTCATGAATCTGCTGGCGCGCCGTTCGTCATGATCCAGGTGCTAGCGCGGATCTTCAACGCACACTTCGACGTAGCGAGGATCCCCACAAACTAGCGTCTTCGATCCGTGAAGGTGGAACTTGAAGAACATACTAGTTTGAGAGAGTCTCTCCCTAGAACTCAGGAGGAGAGAGAGGCTCTCAATTCCAATGGATGAATAGTGCACATGGTAGAGCCTCCATCTTACTATATATAGGGAACATCTAAAATACGCAGTAATGGTTCCCGGCCCCCGTGTATTAAGAATTCACTATATATATATTATAAATAATTATTAATGAAAAATTAAATTATGCCATAAATAATATTTATTATTTATCACTGAACTGCAATATATATAAATATATATATTACGTGATGAACATGAGTATAACTCGACTCGCATCTCGTGATAATATTAAACGAACCCAAGATATAAATATCTTTCTGATTAATATTTATCTATGTATTTACTTAATCACTCGTAAATACATGTTATAAATAAATTCAACGAATTATTCGAAACATTAAAAATAAAAGATTCTATTTATTACTTGGTGATCCATAGGACATGGATAATACCCAGACCCCGTGGTGGGGACAACCATGTCCTATAATCATATTCATCAGAATATAGCAGATTGTCAAAGCGCTGTTGTGTATGACCCTATAGGCCCTTATCACAATAGCAGTGAATAATATCACCACCTAGAGTGGGGTCTAGCAACCCATCGAGGCCCCTATAGAGATAAGGCAATGTCAAAGTAACGACTTCCTTCCTACGAACACGGTCCATGTAATCTAATCTCTTCGTCATTGATATCTCAATAAAGCAGAATGCATATTTAGTGTCATCATTCTTTATTTGCTTTATTTTATTTTTTGATTTGTCTGGACGGTCTTACCTTCCACTACCATGGAAATGTATTTAATGAAGGTGCAACCATCCTAATCAAACAGGCCCAAGATATCTCTTCCTAAACTCGGAAGCGACAAATCCTTTCTCAATCATTCAATCAATGCCATTCCATTAATAATGTACCCGATATAAACTACCTCACCACGACTTGTTTCCATGGTTTTCACCTTATATCAAATGTACTTAATTAAATGACATTCATTGATAATGATCTCAAGTCAGGAGACCATTACACATGTCCGTAGATAGGAATGACCAATGACACCAGAAACATGTGGTGTTCCTATTAAGCGGGTATGTCCTCATGTTCTCAATAGCAAGATATCACCAAGTGCAAACTTTATGAGAAGAAGTCTCAATGCTTATGAGCCCCCAACACCTGATGGTCACACATTATCTGTGTCCTTTCAGAATGATGTAACTGAACCATAGGATGTTACATTAAGAATACTGTCATGGTATCTCAGGGTTCTCATTATAGCCTGGGACCTTCTATAACCATTTGATGCGATAGGTAATCCAAGGACATTGCCATTAATAAAGTTGATGCAGAAGTGTCTACACTATCATGGAAAGATAAACACGTGTATAACAACAAACTGAATACATGTAACAACAATCAATGTTCAAAACAAGGTGGGTCTAGGGCACCCACTTTCAACATAAACCACTGGCACTGGCACGACGTGCTCCTGACCCAGTAATCCATCTCATTCTTACTTTCATCATGGATGAAGACCTCATCCCTCAACCCAAATCCAAACAGAGGCAGCCACTTACAAAGAGAAAAGTTATTTTGTCTTTCTAAAAGCAGCTTCACCAATGAATCATAGTAATAGTGGCACTGTATCAAGTCCCATTATAACGAACCATAATTTACATACATTGTTATTACATCAAAATTGAAGCACACTTATTACAACATATAACAAAAACAGGAAATGACCATATAGGTATTGTGTCTTTAGAAACTGGGAAACATAAACAACTGATTCATAAAGCATCTACACTATCTCCCATTTATTTCATCATATCTACAGTCCCTTTTGGCATATCTTACTTAATAACCTTCTTCCTGACCTGGCGAATGAAAACATACAAAAGGGTGAGCTCAAATTCTCAGTAAGGTTAAACAAAATAAATCTCAATTACATCATTTTCATAAGAACATAACTTTTGGAAATCTTAACCTGAAAAAGAGATCATAAATTCAAAACAAGGGGTAAATCATAGTAGTGAAATGTAATCCCAATAATCATAACATAAAACATTAAACATTGTTTCATACACACATAATCATAGAGAATCATTTCTTAGTATTCAAGACTCATTGCCAAGACTATCTTAGCAGACAAAGTCCATTTCTAAACCGAGTTCACTCCTCGTTTCAGTCCTGTTTCACTGAACCAGTTTAACCCGCCGTTCTAGACATGTATATCTCATGAGATATAAAATCTTTACCCAATTCATTGGAGGGAGATATAGTTCCTACCCATCTCATAATGATACCATTCTTATATGTGCCACAAAATCATAAATCATACATCATTGCATAACTCATGGAATAAAAATGGGATTCTTAAACAACATGACATCATAAAACAATTCATAGAAGATAAAAGAATTCATAAAAATAATTTCATCACAACATAATCAAATCAATGTAATAATTGGGATAGAAACATAACCCTATATTATCTTTGATGGAAAATAATTTTGATAAAACACTTGAACTCCATTCCTGAGGAAAATATCCTTTCTACTTCAAAAACATTTTCCTTTAATAACATGTCTTACAATTTTAAACTAAAAGATGTTGATTAAAAATAAACATTAAAACTTGTAAAGGAATCTTCTTGGAAATAATGTTTTAAAAATCCATTCATGTCGTATAAGTTAAAAAAACATTCTTCTCGTACTTTTTTCAGAAAAGTCAAAAAGTACCTTGTACGAAAAACGACAAAAGATTCCTTTCATATCTTTTACTAAAAACTCACCTATGGGTAAAATTTGATTTAAAAAATTATAATTGGATGGAAAAAATATTACATATTGAGGAAACATGGATTTGGATGATAAAATACACCTCAGTAAATACCAAAGTATAAACAATCTCGGATAAAATGAGATTGTGATATTTTCCCTTACCTTAGATCTGATTTTCTTCGTAAGTGTCCGAACCTCCTGTATAATGATTTAAATAATGTTATTTACTTATTCTAGAATCATACTCACTGTTATTATATCATATATGATCATATTCTTTGCTTATTATTAGTAATATTTCATTGCTACTTGTTATTCGGGGATTTATTACTTTTTGTTCTTATGCGTGTTTTGTCGAATAAATTCTTATTGTTATTTTTAGGTTATAGATAACTCATTTCTAGAATTCACTTAGTGTAATATATATCATATTAATTCATTCAATTCATTTATATAATCATTATGCAATGAAGATTATGTAGAACGAGTCGCATCACAACGTGGAGACGGTATTCCGTACGTACGCACAAGCGATGATATCGTTCCCATGATCGTGGAATTGTATTGGAGTGTATTTATACTATTTCAGATCAATATAAATTAACAATAATCATGTATATTCATTATTTACACCATTATACCCATCCAAGTAAGGTGGTGGTGGAAAATAGATTACACCACAGCGTGGAGACAATATTCCGTACGTACGCACGCGCGGTGATTTCATTTTCTGTAGGATGGATAGATGGTGAAATAGGGTTGTTTCATACTTATAATAACATATCCTTATATGAGTGATACTGATGTTATTACTTCATAATGAAACAAATAATGAATAAGAAGTGGAAGAAGAAATAAATATGAAAGAATCGGTAACGGACATTACCTCTTCTTTGAAGCGTTTCTTTGAGACCTCCTTTTAGGGCACTACAATTGGTCTTTTAAGAAGACCATGACCTCTATAATGTCTCTAGGGAAGTGGAGAGAAGAAATTGGCAGGGGTTGGCCGAGCTTGAAGGATCAAAGTGGTGTGAGGAGGAGAGGGAGGAGGTGCCCTTTTATAAGGGAGGAGATGGGCACCTTTGGAATTACTAAAAATATTATTTTATTATAAAGCCAAATTCGGTTTTAAATAGCTACAAATTGATTTATTTCAAAGATAAGGTGTGGATGGGTCGAATTATTCTTATCCAATATAATTTAGACAAGTTTATTTTCCTATTTTAACCTTATCATTTAGATTTAACATTAAGTTAAATAATTTTACTTTTACTGTGTCTTCTTGTGTTCTTACACTATAAGGTTAATAAACTTACTATAACAAGAAAAAAGAACCCAAAGTAGTTTATTATTAATATATATGACCTTATCTAAGTCATTTGGCCGATCCATAGATTTTTAGGAATAAAATAACAATTAATAATATAATATTTGTTTTAAAAACTATTTTATGTCAATTTTGACACTGTTTAGTAATTGATTTTTTTGAAAATTATAACATAATGATTAGTTCTAAAAACGTTAATTAAATCAATAATAACATGTCATATTAACCTATAAAATTAGTGTAATTCATAAAAAGTCTCAAATTACATTTATTTGGGTATTTATAACATCAATTATGTCAATATTTCATTAATAAGATAATTACTGCATCATCGTTGTGTCATAAATAAATTAAATTATTTAATGCCTAAGAATTATAAATAACATACCATTATGTTGGAAATCGTTTTATCTTTCTAATGAATATTTATAGTCTAATTTATCTTATGTATAACCCCATATTAAAAATGATTTACTTATTAAACTTTGATTTTTACTATTTTAACCCTTCTTTAAGTAAATTGATAATAAATGTCCTAATCTAATCCAAGTGGGCCTAAATGGTCATATTTTATTCCTAATATTGTTTTTGGTCGAATTACACTTATCCAATAGAATTAGGACTTCTGTTAGGGTAATAATAATATCATTTTTACCCTTAATTACACTATTAACTTTTAACCGTGGTAAATAAAATTAAGAAGTTACTATTGACCAAAAAATTATTTTCATCTCATTGAACCACATTTTACTTACTGACATCAACCGTGTTTCTCAGATTTTCGAAATTCCACTCATAAAAGCGGTAAAATTAAGTTTTATGAAAAATTCAGTTTTTTTACTACCACTTAATGGCTTCACTATTCATCAAAAATTGAAAGTTTTCAGAAAAATACCAAATTTTCACCCTAGGCTAATTTCTATATTCCAAATCCAAAAATAAAGTCCATTTTAAAGATATAAAATGTAAAAAATTTCAAAAAGTGGTTATTACTATTCTTAACGGCTAGTTTTAATAATATTTTAATAGCATATCGTTGTTTAGTGATACTCGGTTTTGCGTACGACGCAAGCTATTGAGGAAGGCTGTGGTTGCGTATAATGGAAGCCAAGCTAGTGTTGTGTGTAGTGAAAGATTCCTTTGATGATTTATAAAAACAAAATATTTCTCATAAAAGTATCGGGTGTTACACCCTTAGTCCAAAGTTATTTTCCATCTCCTCCCTTCGGGTTGTATCAGCAAGGACCCCCCTAGCCACCTCTTGGTGATCCATTCTGTTTTTGAGTTTGTGTGTTCTTTTGTTTTGGTTCGTGGATCTCTTTCATGGAGAAAGTTTGCGGAGCTCGTTCGCGAAGGATGTTCATGGATCCCTGCCCCGGCCTTCAAAAAAATGTCGCAAAGAAATCCGATGCGATGTTGAAGACCCATTGTGCACCATGAAGTAGAAGGCCCGATTCATGGAGAGCAATCACAGAGTCTGCCGAGCATCCTGAATCGAGAGCACTAAAAACCAAAAACATGGAGAAGAGAAAGGACAAATGATATGTCATCCCCCCTATTTATAGGAAAGGCCCTCGGGTGCTTCTCGGCGTATCCAACCGCAACAAACATCATGGTACACTCATCCCCCATTTCGCCCTCCGCTTCTCGGGCCCCATTTGTGAGGCTTATTTGCGATTGACCGAGGAATTTTGGATATGGACCCTCAGACTTGGACTCTCTCTTTCTACTTAGCTCCCAGTCTGAGGTGCGGAATTTTTTGATGCCATAATTGGGTAAGAACAAGAAATGACAGAAAGAATTAGGGGTTGTCTCATGAAGACCATTCGCGAAGCCCTTGGGGCCCTGTGGACAGCACATAGCACACCCCTTCACGAACCCACCGAAGATCTAGGAGGCGGGATGCTCCATTAACCCATTAGACGTTTGAGAACCTGCCATAGAGCAAGGAGTATGGATTCTCCTCGAACCCCACTAACATTCGAAAACCCACCGCAGTTTAAGGAGGATGGATTCTCTGTAAACCCCCTTGACGTTCGCAAACCCTCCACAGAGCAAACTCTATTTTCGTGCTGAGTGAGATCTTCTTCACCACGCCTCTTGACTATAAATACCAAGCTCTACTCGATCCCAAAGGATGGATCCTCTTACCTTTCACCTTCTTATCTCCCAAATTGTGAAGCAATATCTGCTCTGCGAACCATGGGATTTTCAAGGTACTTTAGCATCGCGAAGTGCCTCTCTATTTGTTTGAATTCAGCCCCTCTTCCAGAAGGCATGCCCTTTGCGAAGCTCATGTGCCTTCATGAAAGAAGGGGATCCCCATGGGGACACAGGTATTCGCGGGGAATTTATGCTTCACAACGTACTCTTAATCCACATGTGACCCACATGCTAAGGCAGGGTCAATGTGCTTTGCGAGTCACATCACTTCGCAATACTACACTTCGTGGGGTAGCCTTGCTTCATGAGGAATTGCTCGACGAATGACTTTCAACTTCGTGAAGAACCTTTCATATGCACCTATTCCCTACGCCTAGGCTTTTCCACTTCACATCATGAGGAACACCCCTTCATGAAGCCCCTCCTATACATGGAGCACCAGAGCTTCACCAAGCTTCTACCTATGAACCCCTTTTCTATGCAACTCCTTTTCCCATGTGACCCTCTATGTTTTCATGAAGTGATTTCAAGGTCCCTTGGGAGGTGTTTCCAATTATGTCGATTCACCTCATGCTTCTTCGCATAGGAACACTAATGTCTATTACTTCTTTTCATAGAAATGCTAAAGTGGTCCCCCCAATGGATCACTCCAAAACACCCCCTCACCATGGAATTTCTGAGGCCTTCCCTTCGCCAAGGGTGGGCGGGTAACATTTATGTATGTCCCAGGGGTGCGGAGTGCACCCACCTCGTCTGAGCTGCAGGACGTTAAACGACCTTGCACCATCATCCTCAGCACATGATGTTATATTGTGGCCTCACCCCGTGTATTACATGTGCGGTGCCCCATCTCGAACATTCTCCACACCCACTGGTCTCAATGGGAGTGAGATCATTCCTTGTATGAAATGAGATCCTCATTATTGAAACTGCATCTGTTTGTGAGAAAAAGGAAACCACCTTGGTGTAAACCCATAGCCTTTCTTGCAAGAGGAAACACCCTTGCTCCTGTTATCATGTTCCTTGATAAATACCAGAGGAGAGATGGGAACCAGGACCTTTGTTATCCCGTCCCTCTTCCATTGGGCTTTGTTTCCACCTGGGCCTCCACCCTGTAGTAAGTGCCAATCTCTATCTCCCTAGGCTGTGGACCACACGTAAGCCCCTATTTCCTTTTTGGGCCGCTAACCATATGTATGCCCCCATTACACTTCCCACGAATGCCACTTCCATGAATTTATTGTCAGGACTTTGATGCATCTTGTTTCTCATACATAACATGACTCACACGGGCTTAGAATAATCATCGACCATGACATCCTCTGTAGGAAGCCTAGCGTGTAAGCCCTACCCCATCTAAACTACATGGTCTTTGATCCTTGCAAAGGTAAGGTACGTAGGAAGCCTCCCTGAATTTCAATCTCACCATCCATTGGTCTCAACCATCTTCATGTCGCCTCACCACACCCCATCTGAACAACATGGTCTTTAATCCTTACCAAGGAAAGGTACATTGGAAGACTCCCTGAGGTTCAAGCCCAACAACCCCTAGTTTCAACCCCCTTCACGTCAAACCACCTTCGTCCTGCATGGCATTAAACTGTATGAACCCTATTCATCATGCACGATGTTAAATTTCATACCCCACATGAAATATGTTGTCTTTGATCCTTGACAAGGCAGGGTAAGTAGAAAGCCTTGCAAAGCTTCAATCCCACCATCCATTGTTTCCAACCCCCTTCATGTCTGTTCCAACTCTATCCCTAACTACGTGGGCTCTGATCCTTGTCTCCAAGGCAGGGTATGTAGGAAGCCTCAATGAGGTTCAACCCCATCCAGCAGAAAGCTGTTTTGATCCCCATCTAGTGGTAATCCATTGTGATCCACATCCATATGTAAGTTGTTGTCATCTCCATCGAGAGGTAATCCGTTGCGATCTCATCCAGTAGTAAGATGTTGCAACCCCTTCCAGCGGTAAGCTGTTGCGACCCCATCCAGTGGTAATCCTTTGGATCCCCATCCAGTGGTAAGACATCATGATCCCCATCCAGCAGTAAGTCGTTGCAACTCCATACAGAAGTAATCTGTTGAATTCCCCTCAATTGGGACCCACATTTCTTGTATGCCCCTGTGGTGTCAGACCAACTCTCGGATAGCTAATCACGTGTAACCCCCATCATCTCATCGGGTCGATGTCCTTCACAGGCACCCTAATTTCATGCCCCAACCTAAAGGTTCCACTTCCTTTGGGACCCCTTCATATGGGTTTTCTTTTTAGGTGTCCCATTGCTTCACGAACTATGCAGGTTTTGATTTCATGCCACGGGGATACGTAGGAAGTGTCTTCGATACTCACGCCCAACCTCAAAGTATTCCTCAATTTGGTTCCATTTAATTCTTCATAACATCTCAACCCTCCATCATCCATCTTGATTATTATCCTGGCTACCACATCCTGATGAGATCATGCCAATTCACATCTTCACTGCTCGTATCGGTAACCAGGTAACTAACCACAAATTGTCCCCAATATCAGTGTTTCCTCCAGAATTTTACCCATCTGATCCACTCTAGTCATTGTTTCAATCAGTCTGATCCAACTCCTATAGATGTTAAACCTTCAGCATACCCTATGTTAAACATAAGATGCTGAGGAAAACCTCAGATAAATTTCCATGTAATATAATTCCCTGCATTCGACGTGGGATGCCTTGGGATTCCGCACCCTCAAAAATCCATATAATAGGTGGGAGAAACCCAGAGCGCTAGTGTTCTAGCGTCTATAATCACCAGTGATGTCCAAAGTGACTACTCCTCCGATCGAAGGTTTCTACATTGAGCGGGCCCCATGCAATATCCCGAAAGAAGCTGTGTAATTAACAGGAGTCTATGAAGACATGACACGAGGAAGAGTTTCAGGAACAACATCTTAATAATTAAGGGAGACCCGAACAAGGTAATGAGTTCCAAGGAGGAATCTACAGAAGGAGGAACCAACATCCCATCATCCTTTTTCGATCAAGGAGAAAACGTCCCTGAACAGGTGATGGATGCCACCCGCCTTTAGAAAGTAGGAATTCGGGGAAACATTCAACATGTCCTCAACAGATGGATAAATGACTTGGCAAAAGCGTTGGAAACCAAGATGATCTAGGATAATTTTTCTATCCACTCAGTTGGTATTAGAAAATGTTGTTTACCTTCGGAAATGACTTTGGTGGAAATTCTAAACATACAAATTTTAGCAGAATATAAATTTTAAATATTTACTAAATCAAATATTATATTATTCATGCAGGTTCATTCAGAAATATATTTTGAATGGAGAAATGATTTTAGTTTCCTTCTCCACCATTAAGTACATAACAGGGTGTTTTTTCAATGTGAGGCACAAAATAGAGTTTGAAGATATGGCGGGCCCATGCCCCATCATCATTTTCTTTTCTTTTTCATCATTTTATTTTCTATTTTTTTATTTTCTTCATTATCTTCTTATGTATTATGACGCATGCCACAGGGGGACCCTGGTTATCTATGTGGATAAGAGAGAAGGTAGAGGGAGAGGTAAATGGAGATATAAAGATAGGGACGTGTCATCATTGATCTCGGGATGCACCAGATCGACATTCAGATATCGTGGACTATAAAAACAGGTGAAGCATCGATGGATTTCACCCAACATAGGTTTTTTTATATTTTTATTCATATATCTGCATATTTAGGATTTTATAGTTTCAATAAACTAATATAATTTATTATTGACCCTTTTGGTCGAATATACAATTTTTGGGATGAAATATGGGCTTCAGGGTAAATCATTGTTTTTCAATTCTGGAAAAGTTGTCTACACTACTTGTGGTTCTAGGTACACATGTCATGTGTTCCTACAATTTGGAGAAGGTAATGTTTTTGAAGTAGAAAACTATGTATTATGGTGTACACACCATATACCAGGTCTCGATCGTGTAGCTGAGTACCCATCCAGGCTACCCGTGTAGGGGTACATGGCTGTGTAGAGTACACATCCACACCCTGTGTGGGTCGCACATTGTTTAGAAGTACACAACTTGGGTAAGTACATGGCCTGACTATTTGAGGGATATGGGAAGGTAACCATTGTAGAGTAAACACCATGTATGAACTTTAGACGATGATTACATTCAATTTTACATGCCATGTACAAGATAATGTACAAGAGCATGTGGTACCTTGAGGGTATACGCCGTGTACTCATCCCTTCCTATCCGTTCAGGGGTTTAAATGTCTTTTTTCCCAAAAGTCAAAATTGGACCCATGAGTAGTCCATTCTGAGTATATTTTTGAATATATCACAATGTTAAGAATAATTAGGTGTTTTTAGGACTCCTAGGTGGTGATTTAATGGTTTCTTGAATAGAGAGTTTCTTCTTACAATAATTTAATTCAGTCATCTACTAGGAGAGACTTGAAGAGAGATTTATTAGTGGGCTATTTGGACCAGCCTAGTATGAGAACCTGATCATAGATGGTCTATGTGTAATTTTTATTTTTGTTTCCTTCATATCATTATCCTTCAGGATTTCTCCCTTCTAGGATGTGACCTTATGGCCTATGAGGCCATATGGCTAGTTATTTACAAGGATACCCTATATAATTCCTTTGCATACATTTCAACCTAAAAGATCTCATGTAGGAATCCTTAATCCTCTTTCTGTTACCAAGGTTCCCATGTTGGATGAATTTTTTTTACTTTTTGACCAAGGTTATCCACCATATGATCTCGTTACCTATTTATCATTTCGAGGATCCCGTGTAGGATGTATCTTCCTTTTGATGTAGTTATATATGGTCCCCTGTAGGACACCCCTTCATATGTGTTTATTCAAGGATCCCATAAAGTATGTTTCATCCATTATTTCCATTAGAGGATCCTATGTAGGATTCATTCTCTAATATTTTTATCTATGGGTCCCTTTTAATAATCCATCTCTCGTGTTATACCATGATGATCACATGTAGGATGATTCTCCAGTGTTTTTATCTGAGGGACCCATTAGGTACCCAATTGTTTGACTGAACCCGAGATATTAAATCGAGTTTGGGTGGAGAGGGTAGTGGGTGTCACCATAGAACCCATGCAAAACATGTAATCCCATGGGGATGCAACATTAGAGTTGAGCATAGGTAGTCATACACCCTAACTCTTTTGTTATGCTTTCACATGTTTTTTGTTGATGTATTGATGTTAACCAAAGGTGCTTCCTAGTTATTGGTCATGGAGCCAGTCGCAAGGAGTCTTTATTTCTATTTGGGATGGCTAAATTTTTTTCAATGGATCCATTGTCTAAGCCATGTTATTTATTAGGTTTACTGGTATACCCATAGGTACTACCTGGGATCTTGAAGTTGGGAATGAATAATTTATTATTATATTATTGGAATACCCATAGGTGTTTCCTAGAGTCTGGCTGTTAAGCCTATGACTATGTTATAAGGGTATGGAATCCCATGTAATGATACTCATGGATGATTCTGCTCTCCCACATGATGAGGATGATTATTATCTCCTTTGGTTTATATATAACAATGATGATTTCACACTCCTTGGTATGATTATAATTTTGAATGATTACAATCTCCTAAGGGATATGGATGATTGTGGTCCCCTGATTGGTTAATTAACAGTGGTTTTTAGAATGGAATCTCACATCATTGGATTCACAGAATGATTATGCTCTTCTCGATGATAGGGAGTATTATTCTCTCCTTTATTAGAGACTCTAGGGGTGGGCATGTAATATCACCAGTGAGTTCTTTTTACAGATCACATAAGGGTCATACCCTTAGGAATTATCCAAGTTCTGAATTTCAAGATAGCCTAAGGAACGAGACCTAGGGGTAAAAAATTGGAGCATATTTACATGGAATGAGTAGCATGTAATATAGTTTGGTTACCATTTACAAGATATCCTAATTTATTTTTTGTAAATCATGATTATAGTGATTGGAGGTGAGTATATGTGAACCCAGGTCTATGAAAAGTATCATCCTGTGGCAATGTAGCTTTCATAGAGACATTTCCAGAATTAGTTGAGGAAGGAATATCTCAATTGTGATAAGAGACCCAAAGATCGACTTAATGATGCATGAATTGAGTGGCACAATGTTCAACTCAAATCCATTGAACATGATATCCTATTGTCTTGGATTACATAACACAAAAATCACTACTGATTGGTTTTATGTTATTTCATTCATGTACCCTTGAATATTGATATTAGTGAATATATGTATAGGTATGGGACTATACATGTATAATTTTATAGACAAGGAAATACATGGTGTCACTTTACCAATTTGTTGGGATTATGGACACAGATTTCGATTTTGGAATCACATTAATTGGTTTTACTAATATTTTTTGTTATGTCTTAGATAGGATTAGTAGTTTTATTTTGCATCAATTATAGTAGCATACTTTATAGGTTCTTCATTTTCGTGGCATACTAAGATTAGTTTTTGCCCTTTCATGTGAACCTTGGTGAACATGTAGATATTATATCTTCTTTTTAGGTTGTGAAATGTTTCATGGTGGGTAGGGTTGAGGCCCATAGTTTCTTCTTCTAGTAGAGCTTCTTGGGTGGGTTCTTCTGGTCGGGATGGTGCAGTTCGAAAGCATCTGGAGACTGGGTATCTATTCTATCTCAGAGTTGGTATTATAGCCTTGTACATTTATTTTGTATATTTTTTATATGTGTGGTTGGCCCCATTGGCGATTAGTGCTATATGTATAAAATAGGTGTTTCGAATTTTCAACATTTCATTTTTAATTAAAACCTGTTCTATTTTAGTTTATTTTCTACTTTAGCACTCTTTTTTACTTTCTATTATGTATGATACTTATCTATTTTTTCTGTTTTCATACTCTGATTTGGGTGTAATGTATCCCCAATTTACCACTATTAGACCCTCACTTCTAGTTAGTATCCACTAACATATGGGGAGTCGTGCCTAAGGCCTCATAACCAATCATATCAGATAACCATTTTAGTTGCATCTAGGTAGGGAAATTACAAATTGGTATTGGAGATGTTCTTTTACAAGTCTTTTCTATTTGGGTTATGGTATATAAAAGTATTAGGAATGTGTTGGAACCTGTTATGTATATCAAACTGGTGCATCAAGATTTTTTGTTCAAGTAAGATGTTTTGGTTTCGAGGGTACGAGATTACCGTTTTGATATTTGATTTTATAGTTTCATATGATTTTTACACCGAGCGAAGAACATGTTGTGTGGATGTTATTATTTACTTTGGATCCATGTCTCTTTTCCATTTTCAAGAGTGAAGTGATGGAGGATGACTCTTGGTCAGAAAAGGCAAGAGCCATCTTATGCATAATCTCTGGAATTTAGGATTCAAATCATATAGGAATTACGGTGTGTGTTTTTTACTGGAGAGTTAGGCCTATTTAATTAGGTACAATTACATGTGTGTATATATATATACAAATAATGGTAGCCTATGTGGATATATGTTGAGTCCTAGGTGTTGAGGCTGATGACTCAGTCCTCGTGTATTGGAGGTGTAGTGACCTGAGTTGGTTGATACGAAATGTGATGCACTTATGTTTTACCCACCCCCTTATAGGTAGTTGTTTCTTAGGTTGTGATTATGTAGTTGGGTCATGGAGTATAATGCTTCCAAATTCCATGGATTTTCTTTTGTATTAGAAATCCACGGGGTATTGCCGTATATGGATGCCCGGTGAGTGTCAGTTCTATCTCTTTTTATGCATTGGTATTATGGACTCCATGGACTAGTTCTATACGAGGATGCTTGGTGATTATCACGACCTTATAGGTTACATTTTCGGTTTTGACCCACATAGGTTGGTTTTCTCGTCACCTCCTTTATAGGTGTTGGTCTTTTGGGCTATGTGGTTAGACCTTATGAACCAGTTGTGAGACTTTTATGTAGGGACAGGTGGGAATCCTAGAGGCCCTTAAATTTTCGCATACCCTTGTAGGTCACCATCAATTATGGTTAAGGGAAGATTGTGTGAGAGGTTGTCCCAGGTTTTCAAATTCATTTTTAGGTAGTGATCTTGGATGTATGCTAATTTTTTTATTAAGTAATGGTATGTGCTTGTGTTTGGGTTATGTTCATGTTGATGCCTTAAACGTCTGATAATCACTTTGGGTTCCTATAATTTTCAAGACTGGTTTTGATGAGAAGGACTATTCCAGTGCCTAGCTCGGTCAACCAGTGTTTCCACTTTTTCTAACATAGTCAGTGAGCGGGTAGACACTCATGACTGGAATGATTCCTGGTGACAAGTGGTCATGTAATAAATCATGGCATGAGTGAGGTTAAGATATCTAAAGAGTATTTCCCGGAGAGTATCTAGATTTTTTGGACTGATGTTCCGTGTAGCACATCCAGCTAAGCCTCGTATTGGATCACTCAATAGATTATGAGTTTGGTGATAAAGTTATAAGTTTGTTTCATGTGGTGCAGTTAAATCATGAATCAATGAGTGGACAAGTGTCAGCGGAGGGCTGATGTTTTGAAGAATTCTCGTGGGAATTTTTTCCAATGATTTATGGTTTAAATGAATAATTTCCAATCATAGTAGAGGAGGAATCATGTATGAACCTGTATATTTTTTTTCTGGGAGACGTGGTGTAGGATATTGGTTAAATGAATCTTAGAATAATTTGTTTTAAGGGTGACTTACAGAGATATGTATACAATTTATGAGTGAATATTAGTGTACTCTTTGTTTGAGATGATCATGTTGTATATTGACATCTTCTTATGTGCACATAGAGAGATTTATCCCTACTCTAAAATTATTTTCCTCAATATTTATTCCTCGCTGAGTATGGAAACTATTGATGTTGTGCTTGAGAAGTGGTGTATTGTAGGACATATTGCAGGGAGTGCACCGTTGGATATTTGAGTGTGGTGGCTAAGGTTTTCTATTTAATTCAGCATTTTCCATGGTATTTTGATCTCAGAGTATGGTTTTGACATGACAATATGATTATTCCATTGGTGGGGAGTATCAGATCGTCCATAGTTAAGTTTCATTAGTGTAGGAGAAAGTTGTTGAATCTATGAGACTGGTCATTGGACAGTTTAAATATCATGTTTTATAGATTCTCGAGTTGATAAAATGAGATCTAGTTGTTCCACTAGGCATCTCATGAATGATAAAGTTTATTTTGGGTAGATTTAAAGGATGTATGTTTCTCCAGACATCTATTTTAAACGAAAAAATTTGAATTTTTTCTATCAGATTCATTAATTTTGAAAATTGTAATTTTTTTCCTAGGAGAAGACCTTATAATTTTTTAACCACTCCATTGCTCCAATGATAGGGTGTTTGACCTAGGATAGAAGTTTTATGGAAATATGAGAGGCTTGAATTTTTTCACAATATTTAATATTTAAGATTTAATAAATTAAAAAATATATTATTCGTGTAGGTACGTTCGATGATATCTTTCGAATAGAGATTCATATTGAGATTATGTATCAACCATTAATTCCTAAATGACGAGATTTTCCTAGGCGATTCAGAAACTTGAGTTGAGAATCATGGTCATCCATGTCCCCTTTTTCTTTTCTTTTTTTAAATTTTCTTTTTTTTTCATTCTTTTCTTCTTTTTACACCTCTGGCTTCTCATGTATGCCCCAGAGGGATTATTCTTTCACCATACAACCAAGAGAGAATGGATATGTATAGATAAAGGGAGAGAGAAAGAGAGGTAGGTGTCACCATAGAGCTTCAGATGAACTAGATTGACTTGTGACAACCATGGACCATGGAAATGGGTGAAGATTCAATGGATTCTGCCCAACGGTAGTCAATTTTTCTTCATTGATTCCCATAGATATACTATTATATAGTTTTAATCCCTGATTACACTTTCTTATGCCCCCTCATTGCCTGATCTACTATTTTAGTGGAAGAAAGGGTGTTTTGGGTAGAATCATGGTTTCTTTGTTTGGGAAAACTCATCTACATGGCATGTGGTTCTAGAAACACATGCCATTGTTTCTTATGATTGGGGAATACAATGATTTCATAGTAAACTCCGTGTACTAGGGTGCACCTTCCATGTACTGGGTCAGGGATATGTAGCTGAGTACCCAATCATGATTCTCATATAGGGGAACATGTTTGTGAAGAGTACATGTCTAGACCCCATGATCTCATGCCGTGTGTAATTAGATATCCAGGACAAGTACTTGGAAAGGTTGTTTGAAGGACATATGAAGGTACCCATGTAGGGTAAAATCCATATACTGACCTTACACATCCTGTGCTTGGGCTTTTACATGCATAGTATAGGATAAAGTACATGCCCATGTCAGGCCTTGAGGGTACATGTCATGTACCATGGAATATGTCGTGTACTTCTCCAATTCCACCCTTTCAGGGTTTTTCATTTATTTTCACCCAAAAGTTGTAATTGGACCCATGAGTAGTCCATTATGAGTATATGTTCATGTAGTTTGAAATGGAAAGACCCATTAAGTGTTTCTAGGACTCCTAGTTTTCATTTTTAGGGTTTCATGAATAGATAGGTTCTTCCTCTAATAATTAAATCTAGTCATCGCTTACGAGATACTTGAAGAGAGATTGATGAGTTGGTTGTTTCGACCAACATAGTTTCAGACCCAGATATGTGAAGGTTCGTGATCTATCACTCATGGTGGTTTCCTTTATAGATCTATCATTTATGATGTCTCCCTTTTGAGATGTGACCTTATGGCCTATGAGGCTATGGGTCTAGTTGTTTCTATGGACCCCCTATAGGATTCATTTGCCGAAATTTTGACATAGAGGATGAAATATTGTGTGCCTCTATATTATTTCTTTTATAAAGATCCCCTCTGGGATACGTTTGTCTTAATTTCTATCATGGGGAATCCATCATAGGTTCCCTTTATCGGTTTATTATTTTAAGGATTCCATATGGGATGCATCTTTCTTCTCATGTTATTATATAGGGTATCCTGTAGGACACCCCTTTCTATGTGATAATCTAAGGACCCTTTATTGGATCCCTCATTAATGCTTTATGTTAGAGGATCCCTTATAGGATTCCTCCTCATGTGTTTTCAGATAAGGATACTGTGTATAATGACTCTTCTTGTATTAGACATTGAGGATCCCAAGTAGGATGCATCTCAATTGTTTTGAATTGAGGGACCCATCGGGTGACATATTGTTTGACATACCATAACCTAGTACATCGGGTTTGGGTAGAGATGGTAGTGGGTGTTAGCTTAGAACTCGTTCTAAACATGTAATCACATGGGGCTATGAAAAAATGTTTGGTTTTTTTTCCATAGTAACAATATTTTCTTGATTTCACATGTGTATTGAGGATGCGTCAATGTTATCCAATGGGGATTCTTAGTTGTTGGATGTTTATCCTCACGCAAGGCATCTTTCTTTCTCTTTGGTATTCCTGAACATTCTTCTCGGGATCCAGCTTCTGATCCTTGTTATTTGTTATATTTATTAGTATACATAAAGGTACTACCTAGAATCTTGCTATTGAGCCTGTATATTTTATTATTATATTGTTGGTGTGCCTATAGGTGTTTCCTAGAATCCATGTATTAAACCTATTACTATGTTATCTGGACAAGGATTCCCTAATAATGATACTCCTTGATGATTACCCTCTCCCAAGTGATGTGGATTATTCTATAATCCTCTAGTCGATATATAATGGGGATAATTAAACTCTTCTTAATCTGATTATACTCATGTATGCTTATTCTATCCCATGTGATTGGGATGATTACAATCTCCCAGATATGTTAATTGACTGTTGTGTTGGGAATGGAATATCAAATCATTGGATTCCCAAAATGATTACCATATTCTAGATGAGAGGTATTATTACATTTTTTCATATTAGAGAATCCAATCGTGGGAATGGTTTCTCACTAGTGAGTTATCCTTACACATCACATAAGATTCATACCCTTAGGGATTATCCATGTTCTGAATATCATGACCACTTATAGATTGAGACCTAGGGTTCAGACATTGGAATGGATTTACATGGATTGATTATGATTTCTTCTAGCTAAGTGACCATTTATAGGATGTTTGGATTTATTTCAATATAATCCATGATTATAGTGATTAAAGGTGGGGATTGGTGAGCCCATGGGTAGGATGAGTATCTCTCTATGGTGACATATATTCATTAGAGACATTTACTACATTATCCAATAAGTTATATATTGATTTGTATTATGGAATCGGAGGCCAACCTAATGACACAAGCCTTGAGTAGAATGATGTATATATAAATTCCCTTGCACAGGATATCCAGGCGGTCAATATTACAGATCCAGGGAGGTACTATTAATTGGTTTTATAATATTTAATTCACTTACTTAGGAATATTAATATTTATGTATATATGTATATGTATGGGACTACACATGTATACGTATATATATATATATTGACATCCATAGTGGAACATTCCATGTTGATTAGGATTATGGTCTTTGGGTTTGACTGTGGTTTCATGTTAAATGGTTTTATTTATATTTTTAGTCATGTCTCGGCTAGTATGAGATGTTTTCTTTTGAATACACTTATAGAATCTAACTTTATAGGTCCTTTATTAGGGCGTCCTAATGAGATTAATAATCACCCCTACTTGTGCACCTTAGTGTATGTGTAGACCTTATGTATACTTTTCAGGTTGATCATAGTTTCGTGGTGGGTAGGGATGAGGCCCATAGATTCATGTTCAAGAATAGATACTCATATGGTTTCTTCTGATTATGTTGGTGTAGTTTGACAATGTATGGTGACCGAGTATGTGGTATGTCTCATAGATAGTAGTAAATCCTTGTACTTTTATTTTAGTTTTATTTTTTCTCTTATTTATCTGTATGGTCTTTTTAATGGGTGACGAGTTTTATATTTATAACATGGTTTTATGGGATTATTAGTATTTCATTTGTTATTAAAATATACTCTATTTTATTTATTTTATTACTTCCACACACTATTTACATTCTCATATGTAGTATACTTATCTATATCAACTATTTTCTTACTCTAATATGAGTGTAAATTCTCCCAATTATACCACCTTTAAACCCTATATAGATATTCAAAAGCCTCTAGGATACGGGGAGGCGTGATTGAGGCCTTGTATCCAACCATATTAGAGCACTAATTTAGTGTCATATGGGTTGGTATGTAACATTTCATGCCAATTTGATTTATGGTTTTGTGGTTGTTAACATTCCATAGATCACCCAATTTCTTTTGATCAATGACCACTATCACTCTCTATTAATCCCTAGGCATTAATATTTTTTCTATATTTATATCATCATTTAGCACCAATGTTCACATACATGGAAACATAGTTATGTGTTATTCTATATAACTTTGTAACTTCCCTTTATCGGTTATTAAGAGTATGTTTTATAAACCATTTTATGATGTGGTTTTTCCATCATAAGAACTTTCAAATACGAAACCATTTATTACTAAGATAAAAATTCAATTACAAGGAAAGAATTTATATAATGTGGGGAGAATATAAGACCATATAATTTTAAAATAAAAACATTGTATTCGATAGAATATAACATAGAAGAAAATATAACACCCCATGACTTTATGATATATATTTTAAAAACAATTAAATTTAATAAATAGAATTCATTACATGAATTGTTGAGTTTCTCTTGAATTACACAGAACATAGAGTTTAATTTTTATTGTATGCATCACTCGGTTTATCTTGCATTACACGCATAACTGAGTTTATATAAAATGTGCAATATAATTAAAATATTACTATTTAATACCGTTGTAATAATCTAAACGGTTATCACTAACAATTTATCTAATAACTTATCCTCTGGCCGTATAATGAGATAAATTATATAACTATTTAACCTTATGTATTTTCATTATTATCATATAAATTCAATTAAGGAAAATTATATCCATTCCAGATGAACTTCCAAACTTATATACAAGTATACCAATATTAAAAACTATGGAAACAAACACTCCAGAGTGAAAATATTGTATTTTATAACTCATCCAAAAGAACATTAATGAACATAATAATTCTATAATAAATAAAATAAATATATATAAAGTTCTTAATTAGATAATTATTAGATTTAATTTGATTATCCAGGATGTTAAGGTTAAGTGCAGAACACGTTCAGACATAAGGTAAGGATTTTCTACCCGAACATCCATTTTTTAGTTACTCTATTTCTATACTTACCTCAACAAAATTATTAATTGTTAATATTTATTTCTCATAAATTATTAGTTAATGTTATATATATGATTAATGCATATAATTCTTCATTCCTTTATGGGGAGTTATATGTTTTAAAAGGATCTCTTAAAAAATTATTCCCGATAAACAAGCATGATTCCAGGGAACTTCTCAAATTCATACATATATTAAGTGCACTCTATAATATATATTTAGACACCATTATTTTTCTAAATTCACTCATTTTATTATGAGAAAATAATATTAATTATCATCTATTTTTATTCAAATACTTTTCCAAAAAAAGTCTTCATTCCAAAATAAAAGAGTATTTGTCAAAATAATTACTCGATGATTATATAAACGTATTTTTCATATATTTCAACAATCTTATTGGTTCTTATGTTAAATTGGGATTAGAACTTTATTATATCATTCTCCATATTTTATTGAATGGTTTATGATTTGTTTTAATGTGGATGTATTATCTTGATACCATTCCCATTATTACTCTGAAAGGTTAGTGTTTATGTTCAATGATTGGGTAATGTTTTTTACATTTCATATGTTAGATTCCATATGAATGTATATGTTGTTTATGTTTATACCTAGTTATAAAAAGGATGTATTAATCTTATTAAGTGATGGTTAGGGCCCTCTATATCCCCTCAATTCATTAGTAGGTCTCATGAGACAAACTAAACTGGATTTTTACCCATTATGTATGGTGTCATGGTTGAGGCATTAATAACCTGATTATGATGTCCGTAATTATGAATTCCATCCTTATGAACCTAGTAATTGATATTACATGTGATTATTTGACTATTATAATATTCATGGTTATGTTTTATGGAATTATTTATTCATCTTTCATTTCTACCATATTATACTAAAGTATATTTTAAAGGAATGTTTTTTAGTTTCTCACCATGCATAGTGTTTATGTTTATGATTACTTCTGTTGTATTATTTTCTCTTTTTAAGCATCTGATATCACCCCTTTCTTATTTTTTATTTTTTCTTAGTATGTCACGATATACATTATGAATTAATTTTAGGGATAATCTAGAATTTATGGATGTTTACAATGTAATTTTAATATTATTTTTCCTTTATAGTTGTAATGTTGAACTTATGTATGCATATTTTTTTCAAAAGCTACTGAACTATTCAATCCTTTGGAATTCAATTACTTGTAATCATACCGATTTAATGAAGTATGGAACTATATTCAGCAAACTAGGTTGGTGTGTTTATAGATGGTGTTAGAAGAAGTTTAGTAGAAAACATGGACATTGGATTTAGAAAACATAGATTGGGGAACAAAATCCTATGGTAGACATTGAGGATAAGAAAACAAGAACATCCTTGAATTATGGTAAGGAATATATTATACAGATATTATTATAAATACAACCCTATATGGATACTACAAGTGGACATGGTTCTGGAACAAATGTACCAAGGAGTAACAACTCTAAAAAGGTGTTTCGGACCTCACTTTGGGGGACCTGGTACATGAAAATGGGCCTTAATGCGCACTTGGTTTGAAAATCCCATGGGATATGCTTAGGATAATTCAAATTTTATTTAAAAACCATTATGAAGGATTTAAATGTAAATATTTACTCATGGAAACCATGTTTATGATTTTGAGATTATCTATGCATAATATTTCAATACATGTTATGTATTTTTCATGTAGAGATTACACATTATGATTTATAACCTAGTCTACTGTATACCATTATTTATAAATTGAGCCTAGTTGAAAGATTAGAAACTACATGAACATGTGTATCCCATGTAGGGATTTTCCTCTTACGTAAAATAATGATGTTGGTTATGGAGTTGAGACTAGTGTCGAGGAGCTTATAACTATATTGGGACAACTGACTTAGGTTATAAATAATAACCATAACTGTATAGAGTATCCTCAACCATAATGTCCGGGAGAAATGCTAAACAACATTATAGGAAAACATCCTCCATTATTTAATTGTACTATAAAACATTTCATAGTAGAGCATTGGGAAGTTCCTAAGAGAAGATATTTAAAGAGTTGGGAGGTATCAAAAGGAAGAAGGTTGTCTTGGTACATTATCATCAATCAGGAGATGCTGATCAATGGAAGTCATTAATTGAGAAAACAAAGGAATAGGAAGATATTTAAAATATGGAATAGAGGTATTTTAACAAAATATTCATAGAAATATACTTCCTTCATGAACAAAGAGAAAATATTGAAAGGATGTTTCTGAATCTGAGAAAAAATAGGATGAGAATGTTTCAATGTATGTAGCTAACTTTATCAGGATAGATAAGCATGTCACATACTATATATGTTATCCAAGGAGAAATTTGGATTGATTATTTTATGGTTTAAAACCATTCCTTAGAAGGGAACAAGTCACTCTATGTTTCACATCACACGAAGATATATTCTCATGTGCTATCATTTTTTATGCTTTCGCCGAGGCATGCCCGTCCATCTTGTTCGAGGACGAAATTCGCGGTTTTGTTGCCCTGCATTCACAATTTCCAAAGGCGAGCGACGTCTCTCACTTATTCAGGGATGTTTTCTCCTTGATTGAAACGGAAAATTTGGATGTCATCTCTTCCTTCTGTGGATTCCTCTTCGGAGCTCATTACCTAGTCTAGGTCTCCCTTATAGATTTAAGACATTGTTACTGAAACTCTTCCCAGTGCCATATCTTCATGGATGCCAGTTAATTACGTTTCATCTTTCAGGACATTCCAAGGGGTCAATTCAGGGCAGCAACCTTCTGTTGGGGGAGTAGTCACGTTGTACATCACTAGCATGTCTGGAAGTTGGAACACCGGCACATCTATCTTCTATACCTTATTATAGGGCTTCTCGAGGGAGCGGAATCCCGAGGCATCCCGCGTCGAACCTTAGGGAGTCTTTCTATGTACCCTGCCATAGAAAGGATCAAAGTCCACATAGAGTGGGATGGAGTGGGAACCGACGTGAAGATGGTTGGAATCAATTGATTGTGGGACTGAACCTTAGGGAGGATTCCTACATACCATTCCTTGGAAAGGATCAATGATCACGTAGTTTAGAATGGGGAATTGGTGCACCGATATGAAAGTGGTCGAGACCAATGATTGTTGGGATTGAACCTCAGGGTGGCTTTCTACATACCTTGCATTAGCAGGGATCAAAGTCCACGTAGTTCTGATGTGGTGTGGGGATTATACTCTAGGCGACCCAAGGAGATGGATATTGGGACTTACTCCAGGATAGAGGCCAGGTGGTGACAAATCCTATCAAGAGAGGTACTTGACACAGATGATGAGAGGAGCACTATTGCCCACCACACCCTTTGCAGGCCTTTGGAACTGGAAAATAAACGAGGAGTAAGGGTACTACATCCTGCAAGAAAGGCTAGGGGCTTACACTAAAACGGTTTACCTTCCCCATGGACAGGCGCAACTCCGATAAGTAGGAACTCATTCCATGTGAGGGATGGCCATGCTCAAGTGGATATGAGAAGTCATGGATAACATCCGAGATGGGGAACCACGTGTAGAGTGTACGAGGTGAGGTCACAGTTTAAGGTCATGTGCTGAGGATGATGGTGCTTGGAAGTTTAACAACCTGTAGCTCAAATGAGGTGGGTTCTCTCTGCACCCCTAGGAATTACATAACCGGGACCCACCCGCCCTTGGGGGAAGGAAGGAATCAAAAATTACGTGACTGGGGGTGTCGGGAGGTGATTTCATTGAGGGTACATGTTAGAGTGGCTATGCAAAGAAGCAATAGTCGTTAGCGTGCCTATACGAAGAATCATGTGGCAAAGCAACACAATGGGGGGTATCATCAAAGGGACTTTGATGTTGCTTCGTACGAACCTGAAGGGATACATGGGAAATAGAGTTGTAGAGTAAAAGTGGACATAATTATAAGCCTTGTGATGCTCTGGTGCTCCATGAAGTGGAGGGACTCCGCAAAGGGATGTGCTTCGCGAAGTGTAGTCTCCTGGGCTAGGGATAGGGAACATGTGCATATGGGAGGATCATCACAATGTGGAATGTCATTCGAAAATAAATGGCTCGAGAATCAAGGGTACCTTTCAAAGAATATTATTTTGAAGTAATGTGCGTCGTGATGAACTATGACCTAGCCTTGGAACCTGGGTTTCATGCACATGGAGAGTGCTTCGTGAAGCGTAAGAACTTCACGAAGACCCAAGTCCCCATGGGGATCTCCTTCCTCCACAAAGGCCCATGGGTTCCGTGAAGTGCATCCCTATTTACAGAGGGGTATAATTCATGGGAAGGGAAGGCACTTCGTGATTTCGAAGTACCGTGAAGAGCTCATGGTTTGCAGAGCACAAGTGATACATAATTCGGGAGCTCGGAAGGTGAATGGTCGGAGAGTCCTTCATTTGGGCTTGAGGGTAGCTTGGTATTTATAGAAAAGAGGGACTGTGAAGTAGGGTTCTCCCCGTGCGAAGAAGAAATTTACCTCGTGGTGGGTCACGAACGTTAAAGGGGTTCGTGGAGCAATCCTGCCTCCTTGATTCGCGATGAGTCATGAACATCAAAGGGGTTCACAGAGTCATACTTCCTCATTTATTCGTGACGGGTCACGAATGTCAAAGGGGTTTGTGGAGCTGTCCCGACTCGTTGCTTCACGAGGGGTCGTGAACATCAAAGGGGTTCACGGAGCTGTCCCGCCTCCTTGCTTCGTGGTATGCTGCGAACATCAAATGGGTTTGTGGAGCCATGACATCTTCATACTTCTTGGAGGGTCATGAACATCAAAGGGGTTCGTGGAGCTGTCCCACCTCGTTGCTTCATAGTGGGCCACAAACGTCAAAGGGGTTCGCGGAGCCATCCCGCCTCCTTGATTGGCGGTGGGTCACAAATGTCAAAGGGGTTCGCGGAGATGACCCGCCTCCTTGCTTCGCGATGGGTCGCGAACGTCAAATGGGTTCATGGAGCTGCCCTACCTCATTGCTTTGCGGCGGGTCGTGAAATTAAAAGGGGTTGGTGAAGCCGTCCCGCCTTGTTGCATCGTCGCGGGTCATGAAGGAGATCTTTTGTGTTGGCCGCAGGACTCTGGGGCTTCGTGTTCCATCTTTGCGAGCCAGTCCCTAATGATTTCAGGATGTTCTGTTCACCCACAATTATGGCGACAAAAAATTTCTCCTCCCCCTCTGACTGGGAGTCGAGGAGAAAACATGAATCCATGCCTGAGGTTCCATCGCCAATATTCCTTGGTTACCCGTGAGGTGGCCTGACGAAGAAGGATCACGAAGCGGAGCAGTTTTTCATTGGTTGGGCATGCCGCGAAGTCCGCCATGGCTGGACGAGCCGCATAGCACCCAGGGTCCTCACCTATAAATAGTGGGTCTGACTTCTATTTTTTCCTTTCTCTCCTCTGTGATTTTGTCTTTGGTCACTCTCGATTCACAAATATCCGCGTACTTCATGATAACTCTCTTTGAATTAGGCCTTTACCTTCACGTCACACTTCGAATCTTCAAGATCATGTTTGTGCACTCCGTGGCATGAATCTGAGGGTCAGCGCAGGGCTCTATGATTCTGATGTCAGGATCGAGCTCTGTGAATGGTCTCCATGATCAAGATTCGTGATCTAGCTTCTCAATACAGTCATAAAATTATTTGAATTTTAAAGAAATGATGGCTCACCAAGAGGTTTTCAACGGGGTCCTTGCAGACACTAACCGAAGGGAAGATATGGAGAAAAAATTGGGTCTGGGGGAGTTGGTACAGAGCCACTCCGACCATGATTCGTGAGTGTAGCTATTGTGAGAATGCCAATGGGACTACCCTTCATGCAAGAGGCTGCCTTTGTATGGCTTTGGACTAAGGGATGACAACTTAATCCATGAAGCATGTAGGGACGAGCTAGCCTACTGGTTTAGGATCACATCGTGCCAGTGCTAGTGGCTCAGGGCAGTTAATGGCCACACTCAGGAGAACATTACACCAGTTACTGCTGATTGTTTATAAAATCATCTAAATGACATTGACGGGAAAGTATTATAGCCAGAGATATGCCATACTCTATACCGAAGAATCCTAAGGGCGGCGTTGAGGAACCCGAAGATGAGATGGTATGATGAGTGGTACCTGCACCAAGCTGGAGACCCCATGGACGACTAGGCCTGGGACTACTAGGTTAGCGCTTCTTATGAGGAGTTTCGGGAAGAGTTGTGGAGAGTAGGTCTGTATGAGGTGGCTTGGCCCTCCCAATTTCACATCTACCAGCTGATGCAGCTGATGACAGAGCTGTGGATCCAGTGGTCATCCGGGACCAATACCTCCCACCTACATCACTGGGAGGTTGGCATCAACTTATAGGACATGCATCCGATCTCAGGGGTCCCGATACAGGGAGAGATGTACGAAGAATTCCTCCCTACTATGGGTGTGTGGGAGGATCTAGAGAAGATTCTGCCACTGGTGATGGGATTTTTGAGACTGGTGTTGGGAGCAGAAAAGGAAGCTGGGAGAGATTTCCATTTCTGATGGTCGTTCATGAAATTTCTGAACATCCCAGAAAACAGACAGTTCCCGGTGAGTCCCCAGACTTTCCCAAAGGGGGATCAACGGGGAAAGGAGCACTCGTACTGGTGGATAATAGAGGATACCCAATAGATGACCTGGGGATTCAACATCCGCACCGAGCAGCGGCCAGTAGTCTGGATGGCAGCATTCGTCACAACTCTCATATGCAACTGGATATTGTCGATGAGGGACTCAAATGCTGGTGTGTGACCCAGTACATTCATCATGGCCTCTATGCAAGCGACCAGAGGGTGGGTGAATCTCGGAATCTCGATGCACTCCAAGATGTACAAAATGTTCTATCACATCAGCGAGGGGAAGAGGCCACAGATGATATGTGGGCCATCCCACCTCATGTACGGGTGGACAACGGTGCACAATAGGGGGTTTATGAATACCCAAACTCTATTTCCTCTCAGGGATCGGACTTTCTCCCATCCACCCTAAACATAATGGAGAGCATTCCAACCAAGATGAACATACCATTGGTATTAAACCGATTCTCGAAGGTATATGAGTTCAACTTCCATCTGTTCCCGATGCCAACATGGGGCCTTCACAGATGATGGTTGAGGGATAGAAGAGAACTGGTCCTATATCCTAGAATTTATAGGTGGAGTCCTAGTGGAAATGGTGGACCGTGAGCCGTTCTGTGAGCCGTACGCTCCGCATCAATTTTCCTGGAAATTTCGGTGCATGCAGCGACTGACCCCGCGGGTCTATCTAGGGGTGCGCCATGAAGAGCATCCATGCATGATTAGGGAGATACAGCTCATGTTCACTAGTGAGTATGTAATGATGAGGAATGAGCTGCCTGCACCCACAACCGTATTCAGGTTGGTGACAGAATATGCCAAATGATGGGAGGAAGCCTACCCAGTGGAAATGCTAAAGCACCCGACTGTTCGGGCCGGTAATCGTGGACCTCCCCAACCTCATGGTCGGGGAAAGAAGGTGGAAAGTACATCCTGCAGTAGAGGGGATTCTATGGTGTAGAGGACTGCACCAGTTGAGGGAGTGGCATCGGCAGTGGACCCGGTGGCCCCAGAAGAGCAAAGTCACCCATAAGGGAGGCCATAGAGGGGATTCATTAGGATATCCACTCAGGCTCGAGAGAAGTGGCTACGTCACATAGACATGCCAGAAGATGTTTTCTTCTTGGAGGCCTGGGATATCTGGGAAGTCAACGGAAAGTTTCTCAACCCTCCTCAGATGTGGCAACAACTGAAATATCTTGAGATGGACTTTCCGGGGATATGACCTATCAGGGCCAGCTTTGTAGTGTCACGAGAAGAGGCAGATCAATATATGGCAGAGCTGGAGAACTTTATGCATTAACGGGGTGTCCCGTGTCCAATGACAGACTGCGTCAAGGTGCTACTGGATCGTATGGTCCCTCGGAAGTTGGAGACTGCTGAATTGAGAGAATGATTCCCTTTTATAGAAGAATCAGATGAGTCCTCCTGGGGGGATGAGGCCGGTAGAGGGAGCCGTTTGGAGGAAGGCGATGATGGAAATCAAGGCTCAGATGATGAAGAATCCACCGAGTCACTCGAGGTAAAATCCCGAATCCACTTCCCAAAATCCATTTCCAGACTACTTTGAACGCTCCGTTAACATTTAAACTATGTAGGAAATCCTAATTCACAGAATCCATTCTCGTCCCTCAGCAGATGCAGATGTGGGGCCCTCAAGATCAACACCTGTGGATGCATTAATTATTAAATCTGGTGGGGCAAGGACAACTGAGGTGACCCCTCTGGAGATTTCAGATCTTCCGGTAATATACGGGGGGCCATACCTCGTGGTCCCAACGATGTCAACCCAAGAACGAGACCATGAATTCGATCTCTATAAGTCTCTTCTACCAAATTCATGATTGTCACCCACTGACCATGTAAACTGACATCCACGCCCACTTTGGTGGGACGAGTTCTTCAAATGGTGTGGGCCTCCTTGGAGACATTGGTCGGGGCTTCTAGCAGTGGCCTTCCCAGAGGAATTCCGGTGATCGTGGAGGAATATATCCAGACAAACCAAACTGCGGTGCTCCCATCCATTGGAGGAACGGTTAGTGGGTCTATGCTTGAGATTTTTGAGGTGAGATCTGATAATGAGGATTGATCAGATAGCCCAGGTCCCACCAAACCTAATCAAATGCTAGACGCGGACTCTACTGATGAGTTCCTGAGGTCGTTCACCTCATATGAGCCTACCAACCATGATGACTGGGACGAAATGGCCTCTAATCAAGAGGACAACAAAAAAGTCCATTGCTGATCATGGAATCTGATTACGCGCTTCATTAATAACACCCCCAAGCACTATGTCTAGATGATATGGGCAGACATCGCTCATAACTGCGTGAATTGTGTGCTAGTGGAGTGGATTCCTGACATCCCCATAAGATCGTCTGAGATCTTATAGCATATAATATTCGGGAGTACGACCGTGGACTTGGTGTGTGCTGGCAGCTGAGGAAAGCAGTGAACATCAAGAGGCTCTATGTGGATGAAGACATAGTTCCTCGGCTACAAGTCTAGGTGGATGAGCACTCAGCCACCCTTACCATGCAATCAGGGCTGATATTGCGATTGAAGCCCCAGATGTCAGAGGCTGAAGAGGACCTGAGGCGAGCCCTTGAGGAGATAACCGTCATCAAGACTGATATAGAGCAGACTCAGATTGTAGCCAATGAATTGAACCCCATAGCTACCGTGGAGGAGGGACAATAGAACAGGCGACAACAATTCCTGAACCCCACAAGCCAGTGGGAGGCATATCTTCAGCTTTATTTCGACCAAATTAACCCATCGATGGGATGGGTAGACCCTCGGGTGCTGTAAAGATCACAAACCCTCTAACATACTTTCATTATTTGATTATTTGGATTCCATCGCATGAATGATTCCCATTATTATTGTTTTTTTACACTCATATGTTATATTTGTGAAATGCCCAGTGATCAATCCCTAAGCTCTCATAGGTCGAGCCAAATGTGAGAAAGAAGGGATAATCGCTATGTTATTTTGCCTGAACATAAAAGTGATGACCATGTTTCGGGAATCAGGGGTTTGAACAACTAACTCAGATTTTTGGGATGAGAAGGGGGATACCTGACTCAATAATGAATCTCTTAGAATAGTCAAATAACCGATTTCCTAGTGTGATCTTGTTCACGAATGGGGTACCTCTTGGGGTGCTGGAATAAATCTGAACTGGGGGAAGGAAAGGTGTGAATCGAAATACCCAAGATTCCGAACACTATAGTGGTGGAATGACAATTAAGAATGACTTTTTACCATGTTGAAACATAGTATCCTTATTGTGTTAGCCGGAAATGGGGATAAAAATGAGGGCCAACCGCTGACCATGTTCGAAACAAGGGGCCTGACTCAAATGTTATCCATTATTCTTCCGAAAAATTATCCCAAGATAGTAGGAAAGCCATAGTCCATGAATCCATACTGTTAGGGGGTTCCTCTGGACATTAATGATGACGAGGATCTGAAATGAAGGGCATGAAAATATTGGGGATTAGAGTGATGGGTTGTTCGACTAGAGTACAACACTCTTGAAATTATGACACTCTGGTGGAAACGCACTAGGTTGATACATCAGTCTGACTAGGGATGAAACATACTTCTAAATAGTACCCCTCTGATGAGGAAATTGTCTCCCCCCACCGTTATCGTTGGGAATCCTGAATTTGTTCAGGGTAAAGATGCAATTTCAAGGTCCCCAAAAGAGCTCAGGTGAATGGATCGAAAAAGAGAGAGGGGGAAATGATAATTAAGATTCCTAGGGTTGGACCCAGAGATAAGATGTCTGGGGGTTCCTACGTATCCCATGAGAATGGTAATCAATCCATACGTAGTCTAAGAGCGCATTGTGGTCAGGGGACAACACTGGTAGGGAGAATCCTCTCTGTAGATGACACTAACTCATCCCATGATTAACCTAGGGCATCCCGAAAATGTTTAGGGTAGAACCACAGTTTAGTGCCATGTGTTGGGTTCACACGGAATCGTGTAGTTTAACGTCACACGATACGATGTGAGGTAAAAGGGAAGATCCCAAGAAAGGAGTATGTGGTGCGATAGCTATAAACCCAACATGATTGAGGACTTGAAGTCTAGATCCCACCATGTATCACGGGAGTATACTCTTTAGGTCAAGGGACCAAAAGTGAAACTTATTCTAGGCCCGAAACAAAGTAGTCGGGTGCTCATATGTACCCCATGAGTATGGGAATCAGGCCATACATAGTACTGAGAGTACAACATAACATCATGTGGGATGGGGAAAGGTACGTGTGTCATGGATGTGCCAGTACACGTACAACCAGAACTCTTAATCCCATGAAATTCGTGCTCGATGATGGAAACAAGAAGTAGTGATAGGACATTCCTAGAATAGGGAGGAAAACGATAGGGATGATGGTTCATTAGGTGGATGATGTCCCACTAATACCGACCCACCTATATAACGCACCTAGATGTACTGAAGAGTAAAGCTGAGTAAGTTGGAATTCCACTTTGAACATATGGAAGTGGAAATATGTGAATCATGATGCTCGAGATCTGGACCACAACGATGGTGGCGTGATGACAGTGGAAAGCTGTTGACCAGGTTCGAAACACATTATCCATATCGCATTATCCTAGAATGGGGACAGATAAATGAGGGTCGACTATTGACTGTGTTAGAAACACAGGACCTATCACAAATTCTGTCTGAGGTCTTCAAGGATGCTGGCCCAAGATGGTAGGTATGCCAATGTGGCATGAGACGAGGCCACAAAGTGGGTCCCTTCAGACATGAAAGAGGATGAGGATCCAAATGACGGGTTCATAAAGCTTAGACATGGAACGAGGGGAATGTCCCCATGAAAATTCCATACATCAGGCTCTTTGTCAAAATGTATCTGAATACGACTATAAGACGTATCATATAGAGGGATTCGAGTCCCTTCCCAATGAAAAGTGTCTTGGGGTCACGTGTTTTCAACATAAGGTACTAGGGTGGACCATTAAGGGTATTGATTTAATAGAGTTTGCACAGGGAGGCGAAATAGCCATATGTTGTAACGCCCCGACCCCAGTTACCAAGAGTCGGTGCATTATTACATAACATTGGCTTGATCACAAGAAAGATCAAATCTCGAAAGACCGATTGGTTTAGTAGCCTTGGAAACACTAGATATATTCATAATGTTTTACATTACATCATAAGGTGAAAAACTACTACAACAACATATTGTCTCCATAATCCACACTATTATCCCCTCATAATATCCCTGTAGGTCATTCATAATTTACTTCTTCACATCCTGGGGAAAATAAAACATAGAAAAGGGGTGAGCTCAAATTCCCAGTAAGGATAACAATATAGCGGAAAATTTCATAAATAAGAATAATTATTTAAGGAAATTTATAACTAAAACAAATGCCTTTTAAAATTGAACTTCAACATAGTATGGAAAAAATAAAATTAAATAATGCCATTTACATATTCACATGGATATTATACTAATCAAATGATCACATGCAATGTCAATAACCACTTTTATAATGATGGAATGCATAATGCCAGACTATCATAACCACATAGCAAAGGCCTCGTGCCAAGACTACAAATAAGATTTTTCCAAGGCCTTGTGCCAAGACACTAATTTGTCTCATGAGACCTACCGATTAATCGAGGAGCTATAGCAGTCTCCACCCATCACATATTAAGTCCAATGCATTCCCATATGAAAAGGTTTAAACATAACATAAACATTCGTATTAAAAGTAGCATACGAAATGTCAATATTTTCACCATTAACCATGAATAGTATAAAAATAGCACATCCACAATCAAACATATCACAAAACATTCAATATAATATAGAAGTTTTGTATCATAATAAATCAACTTCAAATAAGCTTAAAATCTATCAAAGGATGTTGACATAGAAGAAATCAAAACTATTTGAGAGAAATTTCTCTTTTCTCGAAATTATTGAAAAGTCACACATTTATAAAGGAAGTAATTTAAATGAGATTTTTGAATCAAAGAGTCCCATACCACTTTGAAACTTTTTAAAATAAATATCATTTCAAAACCTTCATGTCCATATAAATATATCCTTAAAATTATTTTGAAAAAATGGACATTAATTAAAAATATTTAGAAAGATAAATCTTTAAAACATTTAAAATTATGATCTTGATAAATAGTACCTTTCAAAAATTCTTAAAATATTCATTTTGAAATCATTTAAAAGTCACATAATTATAAAATAAAACATTTACTTTGAAAATATTCTTATAAGATTGTAAGGGAAGCTTTGGCGATTTTATAACAGTGGTAAATAGCTGCACCCTCCGTAAAGTTAAAAAGAACATTCTTACCTTAAATTTGTCGAAAGGTAAAAAGTGCCTTGTTTGGAAAATGACGGAAAGATTCCTTTAAAAACACATAAGGGTATAAATTAATTTATCCCATTGTCTATTAAATAGAAAAGATGTTTTTAAATACATTTTTAAGGAACATGGATGTGGATGATAAAGAGATCCCAGTAGATTATTACGTATAAACAACCTCGGATAATGAAGAGATTGTGAAATAACCCTTACCTTGTACTTTTCCTTGGTTGAGGGTAGGTTAAACTCCTGTATAATGGTGAAATAATTGTTATTAAATTATACAAGAATCATATATATTAATATGATATCATATATTATCTTTTAACATTGCTTTGTTAATAATATCTTAGTATTATCGTTGATTCGGGTGTGAACTTACTCATTTTCATTTATATGTTTTGTTACGTAAGCCATGTTTTTCATGGATATGTTGTATCTTATTAATATCCAGAATGATATCAAGTCCTTAAAAATTATTTTTAAATCATCAAATGATAATTATACTTGAATGGATACGATTGAGAATGAATCTCATCGCGTTCGTGGAGACGGTTGTCCGTACGTACGCACGAGCGACAATATCATTCTTTTGATATTAAAATAATATATAATTGGATATTATATCATATATAAAGAATCATTATCTTGTTATATTTATTATTTACATGAGTTAAACATCATTATTATACCCATCCAAATAATAATATATTGAATAACAATTACACCACGACGTGGAGACGGTAAGCCGTACGTACGCACATATGGTGACATTTTATTAAAAGGGTGGATAGAATACTGAATATGGTTGTACCATATTTATAATAACATCAAAGTATATATATGATACTGGAATTATTATTTTAGAGTGGTAATAACAAAGAAAGAAGAAGTGGAAGAAGAAATGAATTTGAAAAAGGGTGGTGAAAACATTACCTCTTCTTCGGGTTCTTCCTTTTGATTTGATCAAAAGGGCTCCTTAGGTTGGATTTCTGATAAAACTAAGGCCTATAAGTTGTAGGGAGGGAAGTTGAGAGAGTATGTGGGAAGAGGTTTTCCGAACCAAAATGCTTTTAAGGTGTGAAGTAATGAGAAGGGGAGTTCCCATTTATAATAGGGGAGAGGGGCACCTTTGGAAAAGCTACAAATATTAATTTATAATAAATTCATATTCGGTTTCAAATGGCTCAAAATTTTATTATTCAATGGTTAATGTGGGGATAGGTCTAAATACATTCAACCAATAGAATTTATATAGGTTTGGGTTACTATATAAACCTTATCTTTAAGTATTAACTCTAAGTTAATTAGTTTCACTTTTACAGTGTCTCTTTGTATTTTTATATTATATGGTTAATAAACATACAATATACATCAAGAAGACCACCCAAGTGGTCCATTAATGATAAAAATATCATGATATATGTCTCTTGGCCGAACCTTATATTTTTAGGAATTTAATATCAATTAATAATATAATATTTGTTTTAAAAACTCTTTTATGTCAATTTTGACACTATTCAATAGTAGATTTTTTGTGAAACTTATAACAGAATGATTACTTCGAAAAAAGTTAATTAAATCAATCCTAATATGTCATAGTATTTTAGAAAATTATTTTAATTAATTAAATGTCTCAAATCATATTTATATTGGTATTTATAATATCAATTATTTTAATTTTTCACTATTATGGTAATTACTGCATCATCATTGTGTCATAAATAAATTAACTTATTTAATGTGTAAAAATTATAAATAAAATATAATTATGTAGGAAATATTTTTATCTTTCTAATGAATATTCACAATCGAATTTATCTTTTTTAGAACCCTATATTAAAAATGTTTTATTAAATAAACATTGATTTTAACTCTTTTAACTCTTCTTTGAATTAAATAATAATAAATGTCCTAATCTACTCCTAGTGGACCTAAATGATAATATTTTATTCCTAAGGTTGTTTTTAGTCGAGATAAACTTTTCCAATAGAGTTAGGACACGTGTTAGGGTAATATTAATATCATTTCTACCCTTAATTACCCTATTTACATTTAACCGTGGTAAATAAAAGTAAAAAGTTACTATTCCCCAAAAATTATTTTCATCTCATTGAACCACATTTTACTTCTTGATATTAACCGTGTCTCTTGGATTTTTGAAATTCCATTCAATGAAGCGGTAAAATTAAGTTTTATAAAAAATTTAGTTTTTTTAACTACCACTTAGAAGTTTCACTATTCATAAAAAATTGAAGTTTTTCAGAACAATGCCAAACTTTCACCCTAAGCTATAATTGAGATTACAAATTCAAAAATGATGTCTATTTTAAAAAATTCCAAACATATATGTTGTATTAATTAATTTTATAATTAATTCCCGCTGTCACAACAAATAGCGTGTTTTTATGAAACAATATATATCAAAAGATTGACAATTGTTTAGGTCCAATTTCAAAGTGAAATTAATTCTAATGAACACCATTGGATAAAATGGTAAAAATATATTCTAATTATACTTTAAAATCACTAAAATTCATAATTTATCACTATTCATTATTTTGATTAAAAAAGTTGTTTTTAATTAAAATTTAGTAATTTTCACTATTCATCAAAATATTAAAGTTATCTGAAAAGTACCAAAATTTCACCCTAGGCTAATTTTGATATTCTGAATCCAAAAATGAAGTCCATTTTGAGAGACAGAATTTATAAAATTTCAAAAAGTAGGTATTAATATTCATAACGGCTAGTTTGGTAAGTCATGGTGCTCTTTAACTCGGTGTTGCGTGTAGTGCAAGTTATTGAATTATTTTGAAGAAATAACACACTATGAAATCTTGGGGTGTTACATAAGTGATGCGTAGTTCCCATAAGGAGGTCATAGATTTGCATCATAGAACTATGGCCACACTGCAAAAGGATGTGGGAAGAACATGGCGCGACTATTGAAAACCACGACGTGAATGAGAAACTTGAGGTAATAACCACACCACAGGTTCCCAAATGCGTTCAAACCAATGGGCCAAAAAAGAAGGGATAGGATTTTTAGATTCCGGGGGTTGAGCCCAGAGACAGAAATTCCTAGGTGTTCCTATGTATCCCATAAGGATGGGAATCAATCCACACGTAGTTCTTGGATATGTCATGCTGTTTAAAGTCTCATAGAAAGGACACAGAGTGATCTTAGTTTATTGGTCATAGATCTCATACCATGGATGGTAGGAAATGCAGGAGACACATGGTGAGGTAATTATAAAACATGACGTGAATGGGAACCTAGGGTTCTGACCAACATGTGTTCATTGGGGAGGTTTTAGATCGATGGACCAAAAATTAAAGTTAAGCTGGGCATGAGGCAAAGTGCACGAGCGTTCTTATGTACCCCATGAGGATGATGATCCAGCTAATCATAGTTCTTAAGATAGAAGGATGGGATATCAGTTCCAGGTATAATAAGGTTGTGTGGGTCTGGCCCACACCAAAAAAGAAGTGGTATTTGATAGATCTTGTTTTTCCTTTAGGATGAATGAGTTTTTTTTGTGTAGTGATGGACCTTGGATAGAAAGTACAGGAATAACCACAATAATAAAGCCATATGCAGGTGTTGAAAATGTTAAGGTGTGTGACCGATACCAAACATGATGTCTCTTGAGTGAGGACACCACAATACAACGCCTTTTTTCGTCGTGCGGCAAAGATGATATTGTCAAAGTATAGGGTCATGTGATGGGACCAACCATGCATTTTTAATGCCATGCTGGACATATGCATCAATTTAAAGTCATGTGGGACAAAGCATCATAGTTTAATGTCATATGAATCAGATGTACACATGGGAGATGAGGTTATAAAGTGGATGTGCATGGCATGATAAAGCATACTCAACATGAATGAGGATGAGGTCCACACAATACCGCATGCAATTCCGAGGAGGAAACCTTGGGCTATGGGGCCAGGAATGATAAGAGGAAAAGGGGTAGGTTAAACTAGTTCCCGATTGAGCTGGACAAGAAGAGGAGATGTCGAGGTGTTCCTACATATACCATGAGAATGGGAATCAAGATGTACGTAGTTCTCAAAGGTTCCTTTTTACATTGTGCGGGATAATATATAGTTTAATGTCACATGGGACATGAATTAGGGGGTGTAACTCATAGAATGAGGTGTACATGGTGCTGGAAATGAAAAACCAGCATGAATGAGGACATGGTCTCATACCATGCCACGAAGTCCCATAAGAGTGACAGATCTGAAGGTAGAACAGAAGAGATAAATTAGTGGAACCCAAGCTGGACCCATGTACAAGATGTCAAGGCATTCCTATATATCCCATTGTAATGGGAATCAAGCTATACGTAGTTCTAAAAGATATCTTAGTTTATCGTCTTAGAGATCAAACCATAGAAGAGTTATATCTTACTAAGTCAGTGAATACCTCAACCTGATCCCTAAGCACACATGAGTTAAACATGGTGTGGGAAACAAGGGCAGAAGAGGTTTCTTTTCAATACCTGGATCACACACCAAAGGGAAATCGGTGAAAAGCTTTGAATGATGCCGTTAACATGGCTTTTGTCCCCCTAATGTGTAAATGTGCACTAAGGGATAGTGCCAAGAGTATCAAAAATCCATTTGGACATGGTTAGATAGAGAAGGATATGAGTCATGTAACCGACATTTTGGTATTAATGGGGTTGGAATGATGATGGATCATAACTGTTGACTATGTTGGAAATACATCATCCATTTTGTGTGACCTGATATGGGAACAACAAATGAGCATCGACCGCTGACCAAATTCACACCTCAGGTCTTGTATCAATGTTTGGCTCGAAACCCTTGAAGGCATTGGCATGTAATGGTAGGGGGACCCTTGGGATGAGCATCCATGACATTCGGGGGTCCCTTTGGATTTGAATGGTGATGGAAGCCCAAATAATGGGGAACATGAAGCCTGAGAAATGGGTGAAATCATGTATGGATCAAATCCGACATTCGAGGTGCTAAACCAGAGTAACCTTGGGCACCTTGGTGAATCACCGAAGAGGATCGAGGATCTCATCTTGATAGCGGCCAATTTGAAAAGACGAGTATTGAATAAGGGGATGTAGAACTATCAGGGGAAGTAAGTAAATGACATGGTTGTTACAAGACCTGATGTGAATGTGTACAAAATCCCATACCACAACATATACCTCTCTCCCTGGGGGAATATAGGACAATGGGTCAAGATGAGTTTTTCCCCGAAGAATAAACATCTGGGTGGTCCTACGTATCCCATAAGGATGTCAATCAAGCCATACATAGTTCTATAGGAGACAAAGATAGGGGTAGGATACCCCAACAAGGAGGGTGTATGGCATAGATAGTAACCTGACATGAATGAGGACATAATCCTATACCACACCGTACAATCCCATGTGAGAACTTGGGCCAGAGACCCTATAAAGCTGGGGTACTTGAGGTTGGGTGTTCCGACCAACTGTTGTCATATGACCTCTTATGCCGGTGCTGCCTCATCATAGCTCCAAATCCCATTTGAGCAATGCTCGGGGTTGGAAACAAGGAGTAGGGGTTGTCTCTACCCATTATATGAGGGTCAGATATCCAGTATCACCTGAGGGAGACCAAATCATGAAGGGGAAACATGGTAAGATGAACTATTACAGTCACTATTTGGGACTTATGGGGGTGGTGATAACGACAAAGGATAGCTATTGACCATGTTCGAAACACAATGTTCATATCATGTGACCAGTAATGGGAACAAAAAATGAGGATCGACCATTGACCGTATTCGCAACACGAGAATTATATCAATTTATTGATTGAAATCCTTAAGGACGTTGGCCCGAGATGGTAGGAGGGCCCTTGGGCTGAGCATAGATTCCATTCGGGGGTCTTTTTGGACATTAAAGATGATGGAGTCCCAGGTAAAGAGTGTGAGTGAAGCATAAGTGTGCCTGTAAATTTCAAAATCAAGAAGTATCGAGAAAGAGGCGGAAGTATCCGGGGAACGGGATGCATGGCGGGACTATGATAAACTCAATGTGGATTATGGAAAAAGACGGTGCCGCACCATATGCTTTGACCCGAGGGGAGACTCAAGAGTTTGGGCTGGGCCAACAGACAAAATGTATGGGCGTTCCTACGTATCCCATGAGGATGGAAATCATGTCGTACGTAGTTCTTGAAGGCCATGTAGCTTAGCATCATATGGTGAGGACCTGAGAGAATATAAGAATGGGGAGGGAGCACATGGTGCGACCACCGTAATCCTGACAGGAGTGGGGAAAAATAATCCCACACTATACCTTACAAGCACCCTCCTGGAGAACTCTACCCAGGGGAATAGATGAAGGGAATAGTCTGGGGGATGGACTTAGGGCTGAGAATCTGAGTATTCCTACATGTCCCATAAGGATGGAAATCAAGCCACACATAGTTTTAAGGGTGCATTTTAACATCTTCCAGAACTCCATACAGTTCAACATCATGCGGGATGTTTTATAGTTTAAAGTCATGTTGGACCGGGTAGTTTAGGGCAATGTAGGACCTGGCAGTTTAGGGTCATTCATGACTAGTGGGGTTAGGCAATGTATAGTTTGAGAAAAATGGAATTGGTGGGAGGAGTTATATGCTCACCATCCATGGTCACCAGTGAGTACACACCATTGGGGTAATCCTTGTGAACAACGAAAGGTCCATACCATTTGGGCTCCAACATCAGAGGTTTTCTGCTAGGTATCATTGGTGTTCGGAGGGCCAATACCAAGTCGCCTTGTAAGAAGGAACATAGGCGAACATTATTGTTTAAATATCTAACCACCTTAATCAGATGCCATTCTAGATTCTGAAGGGAACGAATCTTGTTCTCATCACGTGCTTCCAAATCGGCCATATGAATTTCAACTACATTATCTGGTTCCTGCTGATCAAAGACCACTGTGCGTAATGAAGGAAACAGAATCTTGATAGGCAGGATGACTTCTACCCCATACACCAGGGAGTATGGGGTCACCTAGGAGGAATTATGAGTCATCCTCCGATAATCCCAGAGGGCATTGGGGAGCTTTTCCATCCAACTCTTCTTATTCTGATAGACCATTTTCTACAAAATGTTTGAGTGGGTTTTGTTGAACACCTCAATCCTTCCATTTTCTTGTGTGTAGTTGCGGGATGTTTGGTTAGAACATATGTTGTAATTAGAGTACAAATTCTTCAACTTGGTCGTCTAGAATTTGGTGCCATTATCAGTGAGGACATCGTGAGGGACTCCATACCGATAGATGATATTAGAGATCATGAAATCGAAGATAGAATGAGCCTTGACCTCCTTGAGCGGGACTACCTCTATCCAAATAGAAAATAAATCCTTAGCTGTTAGGATAAACCGACACTGGCGAGTTGTCGTTGGTGGATATGATCCCACTACATCCAGTCCCCAGACTGAAAAGGTCCAAAGTACTTGGTAGTGTGGAGAGGATCCGATGGACGATGCACGGAGTTGGCATTAACTTGAAACGCATGAAACATTTTGGAGAATTCAATGCAGTCATGGATCATAGAGGGACAAAAGTACCCCACTATCTGGATCTGGTGAGACTGTTTCAGTCCAGACTGATGGGTACTACAGGAACTAGCATAAACCTCTTGCATGATGTAACGCCCTGACCCCAGTTACCCAGAGTCGGAACATTATTTTAATACATTGGCATGATTACAAGGAATCATGTCCTGAAGGACTGATCAGTTTAACAGTATTGGAAAATAGATTACATACATGAATGTTACATTACACTTCATAAAATACAGAACAACATAAATAATCCTTCACGAATTCCATTATTCCCTTGGCTTAACTCTGCATATCAATCACTATACACTTCTTGGAATTCTGGAAAAAATAAAACCTAAAAAGGGGTGAGCTCAGATGCTCAGTAAGGATAACAATATAGAAAAAACATTCATAAATAAACCTAAAAATTTAAGGCAATGTATAAATAAAACAAAACCCTTTTAAACTAGAACTTCAGCATAATATGGTAAAGATAAAATGAAATAATACCATTTACTTATTTACATGGATATTCTACTAGTCAAATAATCACATGCAATATCAATAACCACTTTCATAATGAAGGAATACATAATCCAGACTATCATAACCACATTTCCAAGGCCTCGTTCCAAGACTACAAATAATATTTTTTCATGGCCTTGTGCCAAGACACTAGTTTGTCTCATGAGACCTACCTGTGCAATTTTTTTAGAAGATACTTACGTTTAAAATTGTTCAAATATACTCCAGTGTTTTTCTGAAAACATTATGCATGCTTCTGAAAACAAAATAACTAATTCTGAGACTGCTCGACTAATTATAGGCCATGATGGGTCCACTCCAAATACCTTCTTGTATACCACATTCGAGAATCAGGTTTTTTGAAAACATTTTTAAGCTTGTGTTAAATACGTTTACATTTGCACTGGATTTTCATATATTTGAAAGAAATATATATTTTTTGAATTCATTTAAAAATAACATAATTATAAAATAAAACCTTTATTTTGAAAATATCCTTATAAGAGTGTAAGGGAACCTTCAAAGGTGTAATAACTGTGGAGAATAACCGCACCTACCATATAAGTTAAAAAAAGACATTCTTTACTTAATTTTGTCGAAAAGGATAAAAAAGACCTTGTTTGGAAAATGACAGAAATATTCCCTTATAAACTTCTTATAAAAAGTCAATCAAGGGTATAAATGACTTTAAAACATATTCTTTAAAATATTAAGAATGTTTTGAAATACCTTTTTATGAAACATGGATGTGGATGATAAAGAGGTCCCAGTAGATAATTACATATAAACAACCTCAGATAATGAAGAGATTGTGAAATAACCTTTACCAATTTGGTAGCTTACAAAACATACAACCCGTGAAAGTGCTATCATACAATGAATATGTAAATACACATAAATTAAATTGTATTACATAGAGAATACAATTATGGGCAGTACATACACCACACAAAAGGTAATAGTGGCGATATGACATGAATCTCACGGGAATAAGGAGTGAGATAAAAACCCCTTACCTTGTACATTTCCATGATAGAGTGTAGGTTAACCTACTATATAATAGATAAATAATTGTTATTAAATTATACAAGAATCATATACATAAATATGATATCATATATGATCTTTTAATATTCTTTGTTAATAATATTTTAGTATTATCGTCGTTTCGGGTGTTAACCGATTCGTTTTCCTTTATATGCTTCATTACATAAGCCGTGTTTGTTATGGATAGGTTGTATCTAATTCAAATCTAGAATGATATCAAGTCCTTAAACATTTTTTTAATCATAAAATGATAATTATTCTTGAATGGATACGATGGGGAATGAATCTCATCGTGTTCGTGGAGACGGTAGTCCGTACGCACGAACGAACGCAACTTCCATTTCATTTTTCATTTTAAAAGGAAAAAAAACCAAATAATACATAGGTATATTATTATTCCAGTATAATTTAATAGCTTATATTTGTTACTTAATTTCATCAATACCATCCTTTATATGTTCCATGTATGGTATAAACGAGTCATATCACTTTGGGGGGCGGTAGTCCGCACTTCCTCAAATTAAATTATCGTATATATATACAACATGAAACGAATAATGGTATGATATAAAATGTAATTACAGAAGCTTATATAAAAAATAAATATAAATAATATCATATTTAATTATATTTCCATCATAATGTCCACCATGATAGGCGGTAGGAGATAATTGAACAATCATCGTTTCGTGAGGCGTTTTTGGTTTCCATCCACAGAAACATTATGTTATTCAACCATTAGATGGAGTTGTGTGTAAGTGTAGTTCGAATAATTATCATAAACATATCCTAGTATATTCAGAATACTGGTTTTGTTACAAAAGAAAAGAATAAGAATATTTTAGGGGTTGGAGAAGTAAAATAAAAAGAAGAAGCTAAGAGAAATCGTTACCATTAATTTGGGTAACTCCCTTTGGTTTGAACCAAAAAGGACACTTGAAGTGACTTCTGCCTAAGGTAAGGCTTCTAAGAGGAGTAGAGGGATGTAGGGAGTTTAATTAGTCAGAGGTTGGATGATCCAAAATTCTTGATAGGTGTGAGGAATTGGTTACAAGTGGTGTCCTTTTATAAGGGGGAGGAGGGGCTCTTTAGGAAAAACTTAAAGTATTAATTTATAATAAATTCATATTCGGTTTCTAATGGCTCCAAAGTATATTAATAAAATCATAAGGTGTGTATGGGTTGAAATCCTTTCAACAAATTGATTTTATACAGGTTTGGGTCATTATATTAACCTTATCGTTTAGTTTTAACTCTTGGTTAATTATTTTGACGCTTACCATGTCACATTGTAATTTTATATTATATAGTTAATAAACATACTATATACCTCCTAGAGAACCCCATGTGGTCCATTAATGATACAACTACCATGATAAAATTCCTTTGGCTGAACCTTATATTTTTAGTAATTTAATATCAATTAATAATATAATATTTGATTTAAAAACTCTTTTATTTCAATTTTGACACTATTTGGTATTGATTTTTGTGAAAATCATAGAAACATGATTACTTCGAAAAAACTTATTTAAATAAATAATAACATGTCATATTAACCTATAAAATTCGTGGAATTCATTAAAAGTATAAAATTATAATTATTTGGGTATTTATAATATGAAATATTTTAATATTTCACTAATAAGGTAATTATTGTATCATCATTGTGTCATAAATAAATTAAATTATTTAATTTCACAAAATTATAAATAAAATAAAATTATTTAGTAACTCATTTTGTCTTTCTAATTAATATTTATAGTCGAAAATATAATATATATAACCCTATGTAACAATTGTTTTTCTAAAAGATATAGGCTTATGTCATTTTTGTATTTACTTTAACTTAAATAATTTAAAGTGTCATTATCACTTACAGGTGGATCCATGGGGTCCCAAAATCGACCCAAAGATGCCCAGGGTTAGAAATTTATCAACCAATAGGTTTAAGACATGTTTTAGGGTAATTTATTATTATAATAATATTATTTGTTTACCCTTATTTACCGGATTTACCCTTTAACCATGGTAAATAAAATATTTACCGAAATAATTATTCAAAATGTCTAAAAATAAAAGTTATCTATATACACAATTTTGAAATCCTGATTCCAAATATGGTGTCCATTTTTCCAAATTCAAAACAAAGAAGTGGCAGATATTAATTTAAAATTGATTCCCGCTGTCAAAACAAAAAACGTGTTTTTAAGAGATAATAACTATCAAAAGATTGACACTTGTTTATGTCCGGTATAAAAGTGAAATTATGTAAAATGACCAAAATTGTATTAAATGGTAAAAATATATTCTAAATATAGTTTTAAACCACTAAAATTCATAATTTATCACTATTAATTATTTAAATTAAAAAGTTGTTTATAATACAAATTTAGTAATTTTCACTATTCATTAAAATATATTAGTTATCCATAAAGTACCAAAATTTCATCCTAGGATAATTTCAATATTCCGAATCCAAAAATGAAGTCAATTTTAAAAGATAAAATATATAAAATTTTAAAAAATTGGTATTACTATTCATAACGGCTACTTTGATTTGTCGCAGCGTGTTAGAATCTCAAAGTTGCGTACAACACACGCTACTGTATTATTCAAAGAGAAGCGTATCGTGGAAGCTTGGGGTGTTATATTCTCCCCTCCTTCAATAAATTGTGTCCTCTCAATTTATGGTTTGTATCGGGAACTTGGGGTTTACATTTCAAAATATCATAGTTTAAATCCCACATCGAAAAATGGATTAATGAGGCCTCTATTTAAAATAAATAGTGGTAAGTATGAAGGTTAACAAAAATAACACATACTAGGGTTTCATGTAGAAAAATATGTATATGGAAGATAAGTATAACCATCAATATCTGATGGAGAGTGGTAGAGAACATGGCTATGAAAAGGCCAACAATCCCAAAGCCATAAATTTGTGATGATCTAAGGTACCATCTAGGACAACATTTTGTTCTAGGTTCCTTTTCTTAATGTTAAGGAATTTATTTATGAGATTGGATAAGATCATAAGGATATATAATCACTTTATAATTAGAGTTTTATACATTAATAAATTTCTACCACAAACTCATCTTTCACCCCAAAACATAATACAACTCAAAAATACTCTATTTATCCTAATAGTATAGTGTTCCAAATATAATGAATTTATAATTCTCATATCAGAACCTTTAAAAAACTACATTATACCATACATGAACTTCACTTATTCCAGTGGTAGGTGATAAATCTCAATTGCACTATGGCTGTGGGTTCTATTCCTGTATCTTTGTCCGACGCGACGGGTCATCACACGGTCTCCGTGTTGTCCAGCAATAACCTTTCAAACTTAATCCCTTCCAACCATTATACATGTCCAAAATACTTCTGTAACTCTCAGTCCAAAATTTATGTGAAAGATAAACATAATTTAGATCACTTTTACCCCGTAACAGCATGTGAATACCTTCATCATGTATTCTTTTAAAACACTAAAACATCTTGAATTTCCATTAAAACATATTGATTACATTCATTCTCCCTTATTCCTTATAGAATACTAGATATACTTCATCAATACAAAAATGTTGTAAACTCCAAAAATAATGGAATATACAAATCTTTAATCAGTTTCAAGGAAGTCAAGAATATCCAATATAATTTACCCAAATCAACCATATCTTATTCCAAAATCAGTACCTCAATATTAGGACCATATTAAGGTTTATCTTTCCTTCAACCATGTAATTTCCAAAAAATTTAACTCACTATAGAGTCACTTTTCTTAGTACCATAAAATCTCAAATCCTCAATGAAATAGTACTACTGTACAATCCTTATTTATTTCCAGAACATCATTGATACAACACTTCAATGAAATAATTCCAAAATAACAACATAAGAACACTAGTCATTCCTCTTCATCTGTGGTAGTATCATAACATGATTATTATCCAATAGCATCATTTGCGGCATAGTCTGAGGACTGGGAATTTGGTTCGCGTAGTGTCCAAACTCATTGAAAATGAAGCATTGTACATTTGAAACCTTTTTCTTACCCTTGCAGTGACGTAATTGGTGTCCTTTTTCTCCACACTATAACATACTCCCATTCCCTTCAATAAATTTCCAAGGTGACTCTTTCTACAGTTATCACATATGGGAAAATCCTTCTTCACCTTATTCTCTTTATCTGTCCTTCTCTCAGCAATCCTTTCCTTATCTGGATTCCCTTGAAATCCATAGGACTCTGAGAATTACTTACTTATCATATAAACACTTGATACTAATTCTTTATATGATGATAATACGTGGGAGAATATCTCCCTTCTAAATTCTGGCTTCAGACCATGAAATATGTGATTTTTATTACTCTTTGGATCATGCGTATTGCTGGAGTTCTCATTCCTTCTACTGGGCACCATTTATAAACAATGGCATACACTAGATTAGTTTATGAATAGTAATATTTTATCCCAGACTTGTAAAACATTTAACATAAATTAAACAATTTATGGATATAATCCAGAATCATAAAAATATCTTCTTTGAGGAAGTATATACTCATAAACAATTCATAATGGTTTGTAAACAAAATGATAAGTATCCTAAGCATATCCCCCGGGAGTGTCATAACCAAGAGTAAAGCAAGGCCTATTGTCATGCACTAGTTCCCGTTCGAGTCTATCTCAAAGCGGTTTTTTTTTGGGTTTTACCCCTAAGTACATCTGTTCCAGAGCTGCCTCTACCTGCTCGTATCCAGACAGGGATTTATTGGTCAGAAAATTCACGAAATCTCTATAATATCAAAATTCTAGGAAGTTCTTCTCTACTAATCCTCAAAGTCTTTCTTAGGTATATGTCCTCTAATCAGAGTTTATATAAATATAGCTTCCATGGTTATTGCTAAACATCCTCTGATACCAACTGTAATTCCCCGACCCCAGTTACCCAGAGTCGGTTCATTACTTTAATACATTGGCATGATTACACGGAATCATGTCCCGAAGGACCGATCGGTTTAGCAGTCTTGGAAAATAGATTACATACATTAATGTTACATTACACTTCATATCATACAAAACAACATAAATAATCCTTCACGAACTCCATTATTCCCTTGGCTTAACTCTGCATATCAATCACTATAAACTTCTTGGAATCCTGGGAAAAATAAAACATAGAAAGGGGTGAGCTCAGATGCTCAATAATGATAACAATATAGAGGAAACATTCATAAATAAACATAAAAATTTAAGGCATTGTATAAATAAAACAAAATCCTTTTAAACTTGAACTTCAGCATAATATGGCAAAGATAAAATGAAATAATTCCATTTTCTTATTCAAAAAGATATTGAACTAGTCGAATAATCACATGTAATATCAATAACCAAATTTATAATGATGGAATGCATAATGTCATACTATCATAACCACATAGCCAATGCCTCGTGCCAAGACTACAAATAATATTTTGTCAAGGGCTTGTTCCAAGACAGTAGTTTGTCTCATGAGAACTACTGATGCAATTTTTAGAATTTACTTATGTTTAAAATTTCTAAAATATACTCTGGTGTTTTTCTAAAAACATTATGCATGATTCTGAAAACAAAATTACTAATTCTCAGACTGCTCGACTCATTACAGGCCATGATGGGTCCACTCCCAATCCCATCCTATCTACCACACTTGAGAGTCGGGTTTTCTGAAAACATTTTTAAGCTTGCGTTAAATAAGTATACATTTGCACTGGATTTTCATATATTTGAAGGAAATATCTCTTTTTTTGAAATCATTTAAAAATCACATAACTATTAAAGAAAACCTTTATTTTGAAAATATCCTTATAAGAGTGTAAGGGATGCTTCAATGGTGTAATAACTGAGGAGCATAACCGCACATGCCGTATAAGTTAAAAAAAAGACACTATTAACTTAATTTTGTCGAAAAGGATAAAAAAGACATTGTCTAGAAAATGATGGAAATATTCCTTTATAAACTTCTTATAAAAAGTAAATCAAGGGTATAAATTACTTTAAACCATATTATTTAAAATAATAAGAATTTTTTGAAATACATTTTCAATAAACATGGATGTGGATGATAAAGACGTCCTAGTAGATAATTACGTATAAACAACCTCGGATAATGAAGAGATTGTGAAATAACCCTTACCAATTTGGTAACTTACGAAACATACCACCCATGAAAGAGGTATCATACAATGAATATGTAAATACATGTAAATTAAATTTTATTACATAGTGAATACAATTATGGGAAGTACATACATCACACAAAAGGTAATTGTGGCGATATGGCATGAATCTCACGAAAATAAGGAGTGAGATAAAAACCCCTTACCTTGTACTTTTCCCAGATAGACTGCAGGTTAACCTTTTGTATAATTTTTAAATCATTTTTATTAAATTATACAAGAATCATATACATAAATATAATATCATATATGATCTATTAATATTTCTTTGTTAATAATATTTTAGTATTATCGTCGTTTCGGGTGTTAACCGATTCGTTTTATATTATATGATTTGTTATGTAAGCCATGTTTGTTATGGATAGGTTGTATCTTATTAAAATCCAGAGTGATATCAAGTCCTTAAACATTAATTTTAATCATCAAATGATAATTATTATTGAATGGATACGATGGGGAATGAATCTCATCACGTTCGTGGAAACGGTAGTCCGTACGTACGCACGAACACAACTTCCATTTCATTTTTCATTTTAAATGGAAAAAAAACCAAATAATAGATAGGTATATTATTATTCAATTATAATATAATATCTGATATTTTTTTCTTATGTTCATTAATACCATCCTTTATATGTTCCATGTGTGGTATAAATGAGTCATATCCTTTTGGGGGCGGTAGTCCGCACTTCATCAAATGAAATTATCGTATATATATACAACATGAAACAAATAATGGTATGATATAAATTGGAATTAAAGAAGAATATATATAAAATAAATATAATTTATATCATATTTTTTTATAGTTCCATCATAATTTCCACCATAATAGGCGGTAAGAGATAATTGAACAATCATCGTTTCGTGAGGCATTTTGGGTTTCCATCCACAGAAACATTATGTTCTTCACCCATTAGATGGAGTTGTGTGTATGCTTTGTTCAAATACTTCTCATAATAATATCCTAGTATATATAGGATACTGGTTTTGTAACAAAAGAAAATAATAAGATGAGTTTAGGGGTTGGAGAAGTAAAATAAAAGAAAAGAAGCCAAGAGAAATTGTAACCTTTAATTTGGGTAACTCCCTTTGGTTTGAACCAAAAATGACTCTTGAAGTGCCTTCATCCGAAGGTGAGGCTTCTAAGAGGAGTATAGGGATGTTGGGAGCTTAATTAGGCAGATATTGGATGAGCCAAAAGGCTTGATAGGTGTAAGGAATTGGTTATAAGTGGTGTCCTTTTATAAGGGGGAGGAGGGGATCTTTAGGAAAAACTTAAAGTATTAATTTATAATAAATTAATATTCGGTTTCTAATGGATCCAAAGTATATTCTTAAAATCCTAAGGTGTGGATGGGTCTAAATCCTTTCAACCAATAGATTTTAGATAGATTTGGGTCATTATATTAACCATATCTTTTAGTTTTAACTCTTGGTTAATTTGTTTGATGCTTACCATGTCACTCTGTATTTTTATATTATATAGTTAATAAACAAACTATATACATCCATGAGACCCCCCAAGTGGTCCATTTATGATAAACCTATCATGATACAAGTCGTTTGGCCGAACCTTATATTTTATGGATTTTAATATCAATTAATATTATAATATTTGTTTTAAAAACTCTTTTATGTCAATTTTGACACTATTTGGTATTTGATTTTTTTTTTGAAAATCATAACAGCATGATTACTTCGAAAAAAGTTAATTAAATCAATAATAAAATGTCATATGAACCTATAAAATTTGTGGAATTCATTAAAAGTATCAAATTATATTTATTTGGGTATTTATAATATCAATTATTTTAGTATTTCACTAATAAGGTAATTACTACATCATCATTGTGTCATAAATATATTAAATTATATAATTTCAAAAAATTATAAATAAAATACCATTAGTTAAAAAATCTTTTAAATTTCTAATTAATATTTATAGTCTAAAATATAATATATATAACCATATGTAAAAATTTGTTTGCAAAAAGATATAGGCTTATGTCATTTTTGTATTTACTTTAACTTAATTAATATAAAGTGTCATTATCACTTACAAGTGGATCCATGGGGTCCCAAAATCGACCCAAAGATTCCCATGGTCGGACATGTATCAACCAATATCTTTAAGACATGTTTTAGGGTAATTTATTATTATTATAATATTATTTGGTTACCCTTATTTACCAGATTTACCCTTTAACCATGGTAAATAAAATATTTACCGAAGTAATTATTCAAAATGTCTAAAAATAAAAGTTACCTTTTTACACAATTTGGAAATATTGATTCCAAATATGGAGTAAATTTTTCCAAATTAAAAACACAAAAGTGACAGATATTAATTGAAAATCAATTCCCGCTGTCAAAACAAAAAGCGTGTTTTTGAGAGATAATAACTATCAAAAGATTGACAATTGTTTATGTCCGGTTTAAAAGTGAAATTATTTCCAATGACCAAAATTGTATTAAATGGTAGAAATTTATTCTAAATATAACTTAAACCCCTTCAAATTCATAATTTATCACTATTAAATATTCCAATTAAAAAAAATTGTTTTTAATAAAAATTTAGTAATTTTCACTATTCATCAAAATATAAAAGTTTATTGAAAAGTACAAAAATTTTATCGTAGGATAATTTTGATATTCCGAACCCAAAAATGAAGTCCATTTTAAATGATAAAATTTATAAAATTTTAAAAAGTGGGTATTACTAGTCATAACGTCTACTTTGATTGGTCGTGGCGTGTTAGAATCTCGAAGTTGTGTACAACACACGCTACTGTATTATTCTAAGAGAATCATACTGTGGAAGTTTGGGGTGTTACACATGAAATAAGATATCTCAGCACTTTGGATTAAACAAAGGATAACACCGTCAAACCCGCACATGTAGAGGATCTTCTCAATACTAGGACCACTCTGGAGGGTAAACCACAGCGCACGATGTCAGATTCGCTCACGCTCTGCCCGATCAGCTGGGAGGTAACAATTTTGGAGATACTCAATAAAGGGGTATCTCCAGTTGGGAGTCACTTAAACCACTGTATCTGAAGGACCTGGGGGTTCTGACGTGGAGGCCCCGGCAGTAAGGTGGCTCACCTACAGGCCATCGTCATCACCTAGGGGGATGGGAGCAATGACTCTCTAATGCACCATGTGGATAATCAAATCATCCTTCTTGGGTTCTACAAGTGATGTTTCCAGGCTAGACAGAGTGTCATCTCGACCGTTCTGAGATTGAGGGGAATGAGTAACTTCCAGCCGATATGGGGACTAGGCCATTAGATGGAGAGTGCACTCCAACAACTGTATGAGCTCCATCTTTTTGATGACGTAGCCAGCATTTATCTGCATGATGACTAGTTTAGAATCCACTTTCAAATGGAAATAGGGCACATCAATCTCGAGGGCCAGCTCGATGACAGTGATAAAAGCATGATACTCTACCTCATTGTTGGTGTTACCTTCTGACAACAAGAATGAGTATGGTAGAATGGATTGTGAAGGGGTAATAAAGATAATAACCAAGCCCACCCTATTGAGCTTGGGGTCATTGAGCCTCCAGCCGGTGGGCCTCCAGGAAACACAATCGAAATGCATCTACCAACATGGGATGGCATGATATACTAAGAGGATTTCCTCATTAGGAAAATCGAGATCCAATGACTGGTCAGCAGGGGTTGGATGAGCAGCAAGGAAATATTCCAATGCTTTCCCATTGATAGCCTTCTAAGCCAAGAACTAGATGTAAAACTAGTGGAGGATCACCACCCACCATGCCAGTCAGCCAGTTATCATAGAACGACTCAGGATGTATGATACTGGGTCTACTCGGGACACCAGCTGCACCTCATGGTGCTGTAGGTAATGTCAAAATTTTTTTACTTTGAATACGAGAACATGGAATATTTGGTCGAAGGGGGAGTATCTAGTCTCTTTATAGAGGAGCATGCAGCTGAGGTGGTAGAGGTTGTTCTCTATCCCCTCATTGTGCTTTTGGGTGAGAAGGGAACTGAGATATCATTCCATGGTGATCACATAATGGACCAGTAGTTTTCCTGAGATGGGTGGCATCAAGACCGGACGATGGAGAAGATATTGCTTGATTTCCTCTTGCATGGCTTGGAACTCTCCGTCTCATTCATTAGTGGTGCCTTTATTCATGATCTGAGAAAAGGGATTACACTTTCCGGCCAGATTCGCAATGAATCGGTATATGTAGGCTATGTGGCCTTGAAAACCTTGAACCTCCCAAAAGTTTCTCAGGGGAGACATTTGGCGGATGGCCTTGATCTCCTCAGGGTCAATATCGATACCTTGGTATCAGTCAAAATATCCATGGAACTTCCCAGAGGTGACCCGGAAGGCACATTTCAATGGGATTATCTTCAAGTGGTGGGAACGGAGGAATCCGAACAATTTCTCAAGGTCCATGAGATGGTCCCGACACTGGTGAGATTTGACGACCAGATCGTCCACAATGAATTCCAACAATTTCCCGAGGATTGGATTGAATATGCGATGCATGGCCCGCTGATAGGTGGAACCTACATTCTTTAAGCCGAAGGGCATTACCTGGTAACAAAACGTACCTTGTGTCACCTTGAAGGCTGTGGACTCCTCATCCTAGGGGGAAATTCGACTCTGATTGTACTCGAAGTACCCATCCCTGAAGGAGAGTGCTTGGAATCTAGCTGTAGCATCAATCAAGAAGTCAATCACATGAAGGGGTAAATCATCCTTCAGATAGTGAAGGTTGAGATCCCGGAAGTCGATGAAAACTCTGATCTGTATGTTCTTGTTCCTAACTATTACAATTTTGGCTAGCCATATGGGTTTCAGATCCTCCTTATCGAAATTGGATCTGATGAGATTATCGAATTCAGCCTCATCCATGGCACCGTGAGAAGGGTGATTTTCTCTGGGAGGTTGCTGGAACCCATGATGATTTTTCGGGAGACCGAGGCAGTGGACGACTAGCTGAGGATCTTGTCCTGGCATCTCATCATAGCTCGAGACAAAAACATCACGATGCTATTTCAGGAAGTCAATGTATTGTTGCTGCTCCTTGTGGGGAATGGAAGTAATAATTAATGTAGGTCTCTGATCTATCTCACTACTGAGGTTTACCTATACCAACTCATCAAACGTGGTGGAAACACCCTCTTCAAAGGCAGTAGGAGCATCCCTTAGGTCCTCATCTTCACATATAGAGAATTTATCCTTTATGGGAGGATATTTCTCTAAGTTGATAGGTCTTGAGGAGAGGCGTGTTCCAGCATGAGCTGTAGTGGTCACTGCATCCGGAGATTCTGGTGCTCCCAAAACCACAACGATGAAGGCTGTCAACCTGATCCCATGTAGTCTTCGGCCCAAGGGGATACACAAGATAATATCAAATAAATAGTGGCAAGTCAGCTTGATCCAGTTAATTGTAGCCCAACAGAACAAAAAAGTATTATGTACTGTCATTGCCATTGGGTGGCCATCCTAATACCATATGGGAGTAGGGGGCTCATAGATCACTGAGGCTTGATTCTTATAAGAATACGAAGTTATCTATCGATGTCACATGGACCTGAGAATATGCTTCCCCCTATGCCAAAGACAAAAAAACATTTCCCTATATCGAGGGGTTGTGGAATCCAATTGATGGATTAGAATGACGTAGGCATCATCCAGACCTGACCAGGGGTCGGTTTCAACTGTAGCATGCTCGACCTCATTGGCCTGAATCTACTTTTCCTTGCCCTTGTAATAGTAGGCATCAAGGTAGCAGGCTTCACAAGAAGAAAAAGGAGACGCATCACCTTGGAGTACGCCCACTCGACCATTGAGGGAGTAAATGAGGCACTAATGATACGATGAGGGAACCATTGAGGGTATGTGGAGGCATGGTCTGCTCATCAATGCATTGTGTGTGATGTCTTGGGAGATAACCATAAACTCGATACAGACAACTAGGCAACCAGACTGAGTCTTCCAACAGATCTTTCCGACTCGGGTCTGCACTATCCGATCGTATCCCTAGATTTTCAGGTTAGAGGGAGTCAGGTTGTCCTCGAACAACCCCAGTTTCAGAAATTTCCTTGTCAGGATAAGGTTAATCCCTGAGTCGGTGTCAACAAGACAGCGGTAAACCACCACTCCATTGAATTGTCCGGTGATGTACAGTGGGTGAATGTGCCCCTGTATAGTAGAAACTTCATCTTCTCTATAGAATGAGATGATGTCCTGGCCTTCAGTATTATCAATTGCCTCAGTGTGAAAGGCCTCTGTAGCTGCTACCTCCATCTCAAACTAGAGGGGTCTTCTTAAATCCTCATCAAGGGCCTCACCCATATCTTCCAATAGGAGAAGGGCCTCGAGGACGGAAAGCCTTTATGGGATGCTGACAAAGTGCTTGAGAAAAACATACTTCCATGCTAGGTGTGAACTTATACTGGAGGGAGGTCGCTCTATGACAGACTCTATGGTGGCCTCTACCGGTTAGGCCGGCTGCTGACTGGTGTTGGGCATATCCCACTGCCCGCTAGTTGATGCCCGCAGAGTGGCTACCAGATGAAGGTCGGACGACTAAGACTGGCATGTAGAAGGGTGTGGCTGGTCGCGTCATGGTTGAGGTGGCTCTGCCTGATCCATTAGCACAAACAGTGGTGGAGGCGAGCCTGATGACACCGGATGAGGAGGTTGCGCATTCTGAGCTCTGTGATGAGTCTACTATCTGGTCTCAATGGAATGCACGAACTGGCTAGAGGTGCCAAATTATGTTCCTCGATGACTCATATAGTGACGGCTCTGTCGATGCTAGTGTCAACTTGGGACGTTTGGGAGATCGTTCTAGCCCTCCCTGTCGTCGTGAGTCATGTAGGGGTTTACCAACTCTACAATGTTAACCGAAGCGTACCCCTGACTGTCACTCGAAGAGTCATCCAGTAATGGGAATATCATGGGTGGAATCCCCATCTCCGGGGGCATGAAGTCACAATGATTATGGGATGATGATGGAATTGGAGGGGCGCGTTTCTTTCACTTGCGCCGCCGGTGTTTGCTCTTCTGGGAAGAGGTCGGATGAGATGACGATGTAGAAGTGGTGGCCACACCTTCTGAAGGCTCTGGCCGATTTAAGAATGCAGAGATGATACCATGTGCATGGGAAACCATCATTCAATCCATCCATTCTTCATACTTCTGGGACCCACAGTTAGAAACCTCATTCCACTCTCTCTAACTGTCGCAGCTATTGTTTGGCCTTACGATGACGCATGCCACATGTGTCGGGGCCGGGGCCAACCTAGCTATGTTGTTATCAAACTAGTCTTGAATCAAGTATTTGAACACATAACATTTCTTGAGAGTGTTCCCTAGGATCTAGTGATAGGGGCAGCAGTTTGGGAGATCATTGAGTTTCGCCTATTCTGGCCTTCTGTATTAAGGAAAACACACAATCCCCTGTTCCAAGGCACTTCAAAAAATAGTCGGGGACCTGATTCTCGTTGAACGAGTAGGTTAGGTTTCTTCTGTCTGGAAAGGTGGTCCTTGGAGCATGTCCCTAATGAGGGGCTGGAGGAGCCTATAGAGGAGGCAAGGACTAATTGTCCCACCTGGGTGGTGGTTGTGCGTTGCGCGAGGGCACCTGCCGATTCTAAGGCAGACGCTGCTGGGTTGGAGGTTATTCCTATGGTGGCGGGCCTCTATGAGGTTGTAGATGTGGCTCCACTGGTAATAATTCCAGCTGTCTGGTGGCCCCTATTTGGGCCACTGTAGTGGGATCGACTCTGATATCCCTTCTCGCGGGAATTGGGGGAGGCAACAGAAGTGCCTGGACTACCTATTGGAGGGCCTTTTCTAGGTGATAGTCCTTATCTGAGAAGTCTCGAGAATCCTCTAGGGTAGTTTTGGGTGATTAGAGAGGGAACCAGTTTCATCTTGATGTTACCTATGCACATCGCCAGAAATATCTCTTGAGTCAGTGCCATGTCAAGGGAATATGCGATTCCTCTTCACCAGGAGGCAAAGTCGGAGACACGATCATCAGGCCCCCTCTTGCACATCAAGAGGTTTATGATGATATTTTTTCACATGGTGGAGCTGAATTGGTAGAGGAATTGCCTGCGGAGGTCCTCCCAGCTGGTCACTAATCCGATGGGGAGCTAGCTATACCAAAAAAACGCATGCCCCTCCAATGTTTCCACAAAACATCAGAGCTTGGAAGCCTCCTGATGTGCTAGAGTCCCTAACATGGGCCCAAACCTTGAGATAAAGTGGGACAGATGCTATGGAGGTTCCCCGCTCCCATTGAAGAGGGAAACAGTGGGCTTCCCGAAACTCAGAGGGGCCGACATATCATCCAACCATCTGGGTATGGCTTGCCATCTGGTGGAAGTGCCACTTGTCGCGTTTCCAACACCTTGAAGTGGGTTATGAGTGCTGCCATCAGATCATCTTGGTGGGGGTACCTGTCTTAATGGGGGTCCTTAACCATGGGTGAATTGGAGGGTTCTTCAACATGGTATGGTGGCTTGATGGCTCCTGGAGCGGCTCGGGGAGCAACCTGCGGGGCAGGTGGGGGAACCTAAGCTAGGTTCCTTGGATTTCCGCGCTGTTCTTGAGGGTTTGGAAAGACATACTGAGCCCCCTTTCCATAATTTCTAGCCTCAACCCTGTTTGCGAGGGAAGGATGGTCAGGGTCATCCTGAGAGAGCTCCCCAAGGGGAAGTTGTCCATGCCCCTACTGTACTGGACTATGATTGTCATAGTCTGGATGTCACTCTACAACGCATTCAGCGAGGAGGTCATCAAACAACATCTTCTGTTTAAAATGTTATTGGTTCCACGAGTCCATCTCCGGGTCCACCTCTATCTTCTGCACTGAGGCAGATGGGTCAGAGTGTTTAGCAGCTCCGAGGTTCTCTTTAGCCTTCCCATGATTTTAGCTAAGGACCAATACCTTTGTGGGTACACGGAGACCTAGTAGATTCCACTACTGCAGAGTAACTCTTCTCGATGGATCTAGTAGTGGTGGGAATCCCATGGTGGTATGTCCCCATCCAGAAGCTCCAACTCATTCTGCTCGTCCACTATGTTGTCCATGTTGACTGTGACCCTTCATGTGGGAATGTGCTAAATATCGCCAAGTGAGTTGGGCTGCTGTCAGATTAAACTAAAGACGAGGGCATCATACTACCCCCAATCAAGGAATATCATGTTGGGGGAATCGTCCTTGATAATATTTCATAGTACATTGAAACTCTGAATGGATTTCTGTTGGAGGGCCTTACAACGCCCTAGTGACTCGGGGCGCTAGGCCACATGAAGGGCAGCCAAATCAACTAGACAGTATTGCTCGCCAACGTCTTCAAAATGCGTTTGGCTCCTAGGATAATCTACTCACTAATGACGAAGGCAGATGTGCATCTCAAAAAGGGTTTTCCAGGAACAATCAATGTCCTCTGGGGTGAGGGATTCCAGTTCGCAAAAATTCGGTGTTTCTATGGGCCAGAACACCTTGGGGATGTGGTCCACTACGTGGATATTCTATATGATCCATGGATCAGATTCAGGTTCTGGAACTTCATTATGCCACTTGTCAACTGGAGGCAGCTGAGGAATCTAGAGCGATACTGAGATAGACCACTGGGACAACAGGCTGCCTGGTGGGGAATACGACAAACGAGCTGACTAGCCGCCGAATATTGGGATGTCCTCCAAAGAGTTTAATGACCTGGTCGCTACATTGCGATAATATGGGCCAATGACCATAGTTTATAGTGTAGGGGATAGTGCTACTAGTGATAGGCTGTGCTAATGCTTGCCCGCCATTGGTCTCTAGAACAGCTCTCTGTGATCTCTAGTCGAGTTATAGAGTGATTTTTGTGACGATGATGGTGATTGCACGACTGTAACCTACGGGGTTGCAAAATTTTAATCATCCTAGATATACCTACAGTGGTAGGACATAATTATATGGACCTTTAATTCTGGGAGTACTAGGATTATGTGCCTCGTTCCTACCCCAACCCTTGAATAGGATGAGCAAGGGGACGGTTCCCGTGCTAAGTCGTATTCTGCTTTGGAGTCTGAGAAGTTTACTGGTTTGATCTTGGTCTGAACCTTTCCCGAATCATTATTATGGAGGCATCGAACAGCCTTCCTTCCCATGGATGGCTCTTCTGGAAATGGAATATTTCTAACTGGAGAAAGTCCTTCGACCATACTGCTGCCGAGGTGGGAAGGACTTCCACCCGAAAAAGCCGGGGTGTGAGGAGCATTGGGGAAGATATCAAAAGGGATATGGGGAGGACCTATATGGAATGTTATAGAGTGGGTATGACCTCCGCTCTAGCCCGTAAGAGCATGGGTGGTATACCCATGCTTGTTCCCTCTAATGACATCAGTATGAGGAGGGGCCTCATACAAGTCGTTCTGAACAAGGGTAGAACCTCCGTGCTGGGTGCTGGTGAGGCGAAGCTGGCCCTCACTCCTCTGATTTTTGAGGTGAGGAGGACCTTCTCCTACTACTATGAGGACATGGGGTGGGTCCCCATGTTGAAGAGTGACCGGATGTGAAACTTACCCATACCAGTGGTTAGTGGCGGGTGGAATGACTCCATATCCGGTGTAGTGGGCACGAGAGAGACTTCCATGCTGAGAATCACTGTTATGGGGAGTACCCTCATTTGGACTGAAGGTGGCACGTGGCATACCTCCATGCCTATATTGTAAGTGGGTAAGATCCGTGTTCTCCATGGTAGTGGTACGTGGAGGACCTCCACACCGAGTGTTGTTGCCACGGGTTAGTCCACGGTGGCAACTGCCTATGCCGGTGACCAAGAGAGTCAACCCAGCCTGCCCATGGGGAGGTTGGGGCATCGATCTAGGTTGGGCATATAAATATCCATGTTCAACATACAAAGGGAGTGAGTGATATGCGTCAGTGGTGGCTCGTTCTATAGTATCCGCTGACGTTGAGACCCCTTGGCAGGCATCTTCTTCGTCTTGTACCGGACGCAAGCATCGGGTTAGACAGACCGGAGCCGGTGGTGCAGGTGCATGGATTACCTGCTCGTCATCTAGTATGACCGGGCGGCAGTTTTGACATGGCCAGGTGGGAGCCCTTTTTGGGAGCCCCTGAAATGGGAATCTAACTGGGCTGGCTCAAAAATCCCCTACCTCATCGGCGTAGGGCAGGGAGTTATCAAAGCGTTCCGGGGATAGGCTCCTATAACTGTTATATGTTAGGGTGTGGAGAAGTGGCTCCCTGCGTAGCCCATGGGGGCGGCATTGACAACAAGGTGTAGATTCCTCTAAATGTAACACCCCAAGCTTCCACGATACGTTTCCTTTCGACTAATGTGATAGCGTGTTTTGTACGCAACCACGAGTTCTAACACACACCACAACTAATTAAACTAGCCGTTGTGAGTAGTAATACCTACTTTTTGAAATCATATATATTTTATATTTCAAAATGGACTTCATTTTTGGATTCGGAATATTGAAATTAGCCTAGGGTGAAATTTTGGTACTTTTCGGATAACTTTTATATTTTGATGAATAGTGAAAATTACTAAATTTTAATTAAAATCAACTTTTTTAATCAAAATAATTAATATTGATAAATTATGAATTTGAGTGGTTTTAAAGTATATTTAGAATATATTTTTACCATTTAATTTAATGTTTGTCATTGGACATAATTTCACAATTAAACCAGACATAAACAAGTGTCAATCTTTTGATAGTTATTATCGCTTAAAAACACGCTTTTTATTTTAACAACGGGAATTAATTTTAAATTAATTTCTGCCACTTCTGTGTTTTGAATTTGAAAAAATGGATTACATATTTAGAATCAGTATGTCCAAATTATGTAAATAGGTAACTTTTATTTTTACACATTTTGAATAATTACTGCGGTAAATATTTTATTTACCATGGCTAAAGGGTAAATCCGATAAATAAGGGTTACAAAAATAATATTATAATGATACAAAATTACCCTAAAACGTGTCCTAACCTTATTGGTGGACACATACCCGACCATGGGCATCCTTGGATCGATTTGGGGACCCCTTGGAGCCACTTGTATGTGGTAGAGACACATTATATTAATAAAGTTAAAATAAAAATAAAAATGGCATAAGCTTACATCTTTTAGAAGAACAATTTTTACATAGGGTTATACATGTTGTATTTTAGATTATAAATATTCATTAGAAATCTAAAAAGATTTACTACATAATGATATTTTATTTATAATTTTTAGACATCAAATAATTTAAATTATTAATGACACAATAATGATGCAATGTTTACCACATTAATAAATCATTTAAATAAATAAGATTATAATGATTAAAATATTATCTAAAACCTGTCCAATTATTATTGGTTGATGTTATTTAGAATATGAGTCATCTTATATTCGACCTAAATGATTTTTGGACCATTATAAACCGAATATAATTATATTATAAAGTAATACTTTCACTCTTTCCTAAAGAGCCCCTCCTCTTCTTTATAAAAGGAGACCACTCCTTCTCATTTCTTCACACCTTCAAAGCCTTTTGGTTCGGCCAAACTCTGCCCAAATACTCTCCCAACTTCCCTCACTACAACATAGAGGCCTTAGTTTGATCAGAAAGCCAACCTAAGGAGCCCTTTTGATCAAATCAAAAGGAAGAGCCCGAAGAAGAGGTAATGATTTCACCACCCTTTTCCAAGTTCATTTCTTCTTCCACTTCTTCTTCCTTTGTTGATACCATTCTAAAATAATAACTCCAGTATCTCACATATACTGTGATGTTATTATAAATATGGTACAACCATATTCAGTATTCTATCCACCCTTTGAATAACATGTCACCATACGTGCGTACGTACGGCTTACCGTCTCCACGTCGTGGTGTAATTGTTATTCAATATATTATTATTTGGATGGGTATAATAATGATGTGAAACTCATGTAAATAATAAATATAACATGTTAATTATTCTGTATATATGATATAACATCCATTTATATATTATTTTAATATCAAAAGAATGATATTGTCGCTCGTGCGTACCTACGGACTACCGTCTCCACGAACGCGATGAGATTCATTCTCCATCGTATCCATTCAAGTATAATTATCATTTGATGATTTAAAAATGATGTTTAAGGACTTTATATCATTCTGGATATGAATAAGATACAACAAACATGGCTTATGTAACAAAACATATAAAAGAAAATGAGTATGTTCACACCCGAAACAACGATAATACTAAGATATTATTATCAAATCAATATTAAAAGATCATATATGATATCATAATAATGTATATGAATATTTTATAATTTAATAACAATTATTTCACCATTATAAAGGAGGTTAACCTACCCCAACCAAGGAAAAGTACAAGGTAAGTGATTTTCTTATCTCACATTCAATTCCGTGAGATTTCCATTATTCGCCAATAAATTATTGAAAGTGGTGTATTGTATACTGGAATTTGATATATATTATCATGATTATATTTATATTTATGTTATTCTATAAATAATTTTGTGGTTATTAACTTTTGGCCATACGACTCATTTGATTAACGTGGTAAGGGGTTTTCATCTCACTCCTTATTTCCGTGAGATTCATGTCATATTGCCACCATCACCTTTTGTGTGGTATATGTACTGCCCATAATTATATTCTCTGTGTAATACACTCTAATTTATGTGTATTTACATATTCATTGTATGATACCTCTTTCATGGGTTGTATGTTTCATAAGTTACCAAATTGGTAAGGGTTATTTCACAATATCTTCATTATCCGAGGTTGTTTATACGTAATAATCAACTGGGATCTCTTTATCATCCACATCCATGTTTCTTAAAAATGTATTTCAAAACATTTTTACTATTTACTAGAATATGAGTTAAAGTCATTTATACCCTTCTTGACTTTTATAAGTGGCTTATAAAGGAATCTTTCGGTCGTTTTCAAAACAAGGTCCTTTTTAACCTTTTCGACAGAATTAAGGTAAGAATGTTTTTTTAAGTTATACGGCGGGTGCGGCTATTTTCCGCCGTTATAAAATGTTCAAAGCTTCCCTTACAAGATTATAAGAATATTTTCAAAGATAATGTTTTATTTTATATGGATCTTAAATTATTTCAAAATAAAAGGAGATATTTCTTTAAAAAGAATATTGATTTCATCTATGTCAACATCCTTTGATGGATTTTAAGATTATTTGAAGTTGATTTATTATGATACAAAACTTCTATATTGTATTGAAGGTTTTGTGATATGTTTGACTGTGGATGTGCTATTTTTATACCATTCATAGTTTATGGTGAAATTATTTACATTTCGTATGCTAGTTTTAATACGAATGTTTATGTTATGTTTAAACCTTTTCATATGGGAATGCATTGGACTTAGTAAGTGACGGGTGGAGCCCGCTATAGCTCCTAGATGCATCGGTAGGTCTCATGAGACAAAATAGTGTCTTGGCACAAGGCCTTGACAAAATCTTATTTTTAGTCTTGGCACGAGGCCTTGACTATGTGGTTATGATAGTATGGCATTATGCATTCCAACATTATGAAAGTGGTTATTGATTTTTTCATGTGATTATTAGATTAGTAGAATATCCATGTGAATAAGTAAATGGAATTATTTCATTTTATTTATGCCATACCATGTTGAAAGTTCGTGTTTGAAAGGCTTTTGTTTTAGTTATACATTGCCTTAAATGTTTATTCTTATTTATGAAAGTTTCCGCTATATTGTTATCCTTACTGGGCATTTGAGCTCACCCCTTTTCTATGATTTATTTTTCCCAGGAAGTGAAGAAGTAAATTATGAATGACCTGCAGGGATATTATGTGGGGATATGAGTGTGGATTATGGAGACATTATGTTGTTGTAGTATTTTTTCATTTTATGATGTAATGTAAAACTTATGAATATATCTAGTGTTTCCAAGGCTACTAAACCAATCGGTCTTTCGAGATTTGATCTTTCTTGTGATCATGCCAATGTTATGTAATAATGCACCGACTCTGGGTAACTAGGGTCGGGGCGTTACAGTTGGTATCAGAGGAAGTTTAGTACAAACCTTGGAAGCTAGATTTAGATAAACTCTGATTAGAGCACGTAGACCTAAGATGAACTTTGAGGATTAGTATAAAAGAACTTCCTGGAATTTTGGTATTGTAGATATTTTGTGAGTTTTCCGAGCAATACATCCCTGTCTGGATACGAGCAGGTAGAGGCGGCTCTGGCACAGATGTACCTAGGGGTAAAACCCGAAAACACTGCTTTGAGCTAGACTCGAACGGGAACTGGTGCCGATCAGCTAATCACCATACTGGGACAACTTACTCAGGTTATGAATAATAACCTTACCCGTATGGAGCACCCTGATCCGCAGCGTGGAGGATCAATGTTAGATCGATTCATGAGGCAACAACCACCAACGTTCAATGGGAGTAAAAATCCCTTAGTATCTGAGCAATGGATAAATTCCCTAGAGAAAATATTTCAGGCTTTGGGGAGCAGTGAAAGGGAAAAAGTTATCATGGAAGTTTACCGCCTCACTGGAGATGCTGATCAATGGTGGTCATTGATTAAAACCATGAAGGAAGATGATGAAGTATCAAATATGGAATGGAAGGAGTTCAAAGATCTGTTTTTAGAAAAATACATTCCTCGTGACCATCGAGCAGATATGGAAAAGCAATTTCTAAGTCTGAGACAGTAGGAGGATGAGAAGGTCGCAAAGTATGATGCTAACTTTACAAAGTTAGAAAGGTACGCTGGTGATTATATACGCAACCCAAGAAGTAATATTGATCGTTTCTTTGATGCGTTAAAACAATTTCTCCGTCGATCATTAGTCTCACAATCCTTTTCATCGTACGAAGACATTGTCTCATGTGCTATCAAGACCGAAAAGGAATTCTCTAAGTCTTATGACTTTAAAGAAAATCAAGAGAAGAATAGACCTGCTGATCAATCTGGGAATGGAAATAAGGGGAAGAAGGGAAAGGTTGAATATACATCTTGTGGTAAATGCGGGAAGAAACATCCTGGTACTTGCTTGAAGGGAATGGGAGTCTGTTACAAGTGTGGTGAAAAAGGCCACCAAGCTCGTGATTGCAAGGGGAAGAAGGAAGCTACCAACGTTCAGTGCTACAACTGCAGGGAGATGGGACATTATGCAAATGAATGTCCTAAGCGTCAGGAGAACTTTCCTCAGAAAAGGCCAAGGGATCAAGGCCATGTTTATGCTATCACTACTGCTGAGGTAGAAGCTCCGAAAGACATGGTGGCAGGTAATTTAATGGTTTCCTCAAGTTTAGCAAATGCATTATTTGACTCTGGATCGTCGCATTGTTTCATATCTTCGCAGTTTGCTAAGAAAATTAGATATTTCCAATTTGATTTAATAAGGGAGTTGACAGTTAAAACTCCTAAGGGAAGTATCATTGCAACAAAGTTTTGTGAATCAATCCCCATTAGAGCACATAAATTTTCTTTATCTGCTGATCTCATCGTCATACCTATGATTGAGTTTGATATAATCCTCAGTATGGACTGGCTTTCAGACTATGATGCGAAGATTTATTGTAAGAAGAAAGAGGTTATGATTCTTGATGATAATGATAAGGAACACCTTATTTTTAGAGCAGAATCGTCACCACCTAATTCTTATTTAGATCCACCCTCAATAGATCAACTAAATTCAATTATTGGGGAGGAAGAGAATGAAATAACTGCGGGTGAGGAAAGGAATGTTCAAATAGAGGATGTACCTGTTGTGAAAGAATTTGTAGATGTATTTCCGGAAGATTTACCTAGACATCCTCCAGAACGAGAAGTTGAGTTCTCCATTGATTTGATTCCTGGATCAAGGCCTATATCGAATACCCCTTATAGAATGGCCACTGTAGAGTTAGTCGAACTAAAGAAACAACTAGAGGAATTGAGTAATAAGGGATTTATTCGCCCTAGTGTTTCTCCATGGGGAGCCCCTGTTCTTTTTGTTAAAAAGAAAGATGGATCTATGAGGTTATGTATCCACTACAGGGAGATCAATGCTATAACGATAAAGAACAAGTATCCCATACCTCGCATTGATGATTTATTTGACCAACTGCATGGAGCTCAATACTTTTCAAAGATTGACCTTCGATATGGATACCATCAGTTGTGTGTGAAGAAGGAAGACATTCCGAAGACAGCATTTCGAACCAGGTACGGGCATTACGAGTTTACTGTAATACTGTTTGGATTGACTAAAGCACCATCTGTATTCATGGATCTGATGAATAGAGTTTTCAAGGAGTATCTCGATGAATTTGTGGTGGTATTTATTGATGATATCTTGGTATACTCCAAAACCTACGAAGATCATGAAAATCACTTGCGCATTATCTTGAAGACTCTGAGAAGGCATGAATTATATGGGAAGTTTAGCAAGTGTGAATTCTGGCTTCAGGATATTTCTTTTCTTGGCCATATTGTCTCTAAAGATGGAATCTCTGTTGATCCTTCTAAGACCAAGGCAATCCAAGAATGGCCAGCACCTACGAGTATAAATGAGGTACGTAGTTTTATTGGTTTGGCAGGTTATTATCGACGTTTCGTCCATAATTTTGCCCGATTGGCTAACCCATTAACAAAGCTCACACGAAAAGGGGTTAAATTTGTTTGGACAAAAGAGTGTGAAGAATGTTTCGAAGAACTGAAGAGAAGATTAGTCAATGCTCCTATATTGACTCTACCATCGGGAATGATGGGTTTGTTGTTTATAGTGATGCATCAAAGAAAGGACTTGGTTGTGTCCTTATGCAGAATGATAGAGTTATTGCCTATGCATCACGACAGTTGAAAATTCATGAGAGTTAGCAGCTGTGATCTTTGCTTTGAAGATATGGAGACACTACCTCTATGGTGAAAAATGTGAGATTTATACTGATCACAAGAGTTTGAAGTGTATTTTCTCACAAAAAGAACTCAACATGAGGCAAAGGAGATGTCTTGAATTACTCAAGGATTATGATTGCACGATACACTACCACCCGGGGAAAGCAAACAAGGTGGAAGATGCTTTGAGCAGAAAAGACCATGGAGTTTTGAACATGATGAGAATTGAAAGGGATCCAATTATCATGGATCTAGTGAAGATGGACATGGGAATAACCATGGAAGGTGAAACATCAATGTTTTTTCAAATGGTTGCCAAACCATCTTTACTAGAAAGGATTAAGAGTTATCAGACCGATGATGAAGAATTTCAGAAGAAGATTAAAGCTGTGAATGATGGGAGATTGAGAGACTTTGTGTATGAAGATGGAATTTTGAAATTCGGGAAGAGACTTTGTGTTCCCGATTTACCTGATCTGAAAAGGGAATTGCTGGATGATGCTCATAGTTCCAATTTCCCTATACACCATGGGAGCACCAAAATGTATAGAGATTTGAAGGAACATTTTTGGTGGGACAACATGAAGAGGGAGATTGCTGATTTTGTGTCAAGATGTATGGTTTGTCGACAAGTGAAAGCTGGAAGGCAACAGCCTGGAGGAGTCATGCAACCTCTTCCCATACCGGAGTGGAAATGGGTCAATATTACGATGGACTTTGTCATGGGGCTACCAAAGACTCCAAGAAGGAATGATGTAATATGGGTTATTGTTGATCGTCTTACCAAGTCAGCACATTTTCTTGCTATAAGAGAAGATCTACCCCTGGAACATCTAGCAAGACTATATATTAATGAAGTTGTGAGACTTCATGGAGTACCCCTATCTATTGTTTCTGATCTTGATCCCCGTTTTACTTCAAGATTTTGGAAAAGTCTTCAGAAATCCCTAGATACTGAACTTCATTTGAGCACTGCTTACCACCCTCAGACAGATGGACAATTAGAACAGACTATTCAAACCCTAGAAGACATGTTGAGATCTTTCTCACTTGACTTTCAGGGTATGTGGGATCAATATTTACCACTGGTAGAATTTTCCTATAACAATAGCTTCTATTCGAGTATTCAGATGGCACCATATGAAGCGTTATATGGAAAGAGATGTCGTACACCAACCTGTTGGGATGACGTCGGTGAAAGAAAACTTGTAGGCCCAGAACTGGTGGAGGAAACGGTGGAAAAGGTGAAAGTAATCCAAAATCACATCAAAGCAGCTCAAAGTAGGCAGAAGAGCTATGCCGATAATCGAAGGAAGGATTTGGAATTTCAAGTCGGTGATCATGTTTTCCTGAAGGTAACTCCGTGGAAGGGAGTCATAAGTTTTGGTAAGAAAGGTAAATTGAGTCCCAGGTACATCAGACCTTTCAAAATTCTAGAACTAATTGGGGTTGTAGCTTACCGATTGGCAATGCCGCCAAGTCTCTCCAAAGTTCACGATGTGTTCCACGTATCTCTGTTGAGGAAATACATGCCGGACCCAACGCATGTACTCACCTATGAAGAATTAGAACTGGAACCCGATTTGTCTTATTGCAAAGAGCCCGTCAAGATTCTTGATACGAGAGAACAAGTGCTGAGAAACCGGACGACGCGTCTGGTAAAAGTTTTGTGGAGAAATCAAAAGATGGAAGAGGCAACGTGGGAACCCGAGGAACTTATGATGAAGAACCACCCGAGTCTTTTTATACAGTAACACCCTAGAAATTGTGAGGACGCAATTATTTGAAGGATGGGAGAATGTAACACCCCAAGCATCCACGGTACGTTTCCTTTCGACTAATGCGATAGCGTGTGTTGTACGCAACCTCGAGTTCTAACACACACCACAACTTATTAAACTAGCAGTTTTGAATAGTAATACCTACTTTTTGAAATAATATATATTTTATATTTCAAAATGGACTTCATTTTTGGATTCGGAATATTGAAATTAGCCTAGGGTGAAATTTTGGTACTTTTCGGATAACTTTTATATTTTGATGAATAGTGAAAATTACTAAATTTTAATTAAAATCAACTTTTTTAATCAAAATATTTAATATTGATAAATTATGAATTTGAGTGGTTTTAAAGTATATTTAGAATATATTTTTACTATTTAATTTAATGTTTGTCATTGGACATAATTTCACAATTAAACCAGACATAAACAAGTGTCAATCTTTTGATAGTTATTATCTCTTAAAAACACGCTTTTTATTTTCACAACGGGAATTAATTTTAAATTAATTTCTGCCACTTCTGTGTTTTGAATTTGGAAAAATGGATTACATATTTGGAATCAGGATTTTCAAATTATGTAAATAGGTAACTTTTATTTTTAAACATTTTGAATAATTACTGCGGTAAATATTTTATTTACCATGGTTAAACGGTAAATCCGGTAAATAAGGGTTAAAAAAATAATATTATAATAATACAAAATTACCCTAAAACGTGTCCTAACCTTTTTGGTGGACACATACCCGACCATGGGCATCCTTGGGTCGATTTGGGGACCCCTTGGAGCCACTTGTATGTGGTAGGGACACATTATATTAATAAAGTTAAAATAAAAATAAAAATGGCATAAGCTTACATCTTTTAGAAGAACAATTTTTACATAGGGTTATACATGTTGGATTTTCGATTATAAATATTAATTATAAAGCTAAAGAGATTTCCTACATAATGATATTTTATTTATAATTTTTAGACATGAAATAATTTAAATTATTAATGACACAATAATGATGCAATGTTTACCTCATTAATAAATCATTTAAATAAATAAGATTATAATGATTACAATATTATCTAAAACCTGTCAAATTCTTATTGGTTGATGTTATTTAGAATATTAGTCATCTTATCTTCGACCTCAATGATTTTTGGACCATTATGAACCGAATATAATTATATTATAGAGTAATACTTTCACTCTTTCCTAAAGAGCCCCTCCTCTCCCTTATAAAAGGAGACCACTCCTTCTCATTTATTCACACCTTCAAAGCCTTTTGGTTCTGCCAAACTCTTACCAAATACTCTCCCAACTTCCCTCACTACAACCTAGAGGCATTAGTTTGATCATAAAGCCAACCTAAGGAGCCCTTTTGATCAAATCAAAAGGAAGAGCCCGAAGAAGAGGTAATGATTTCACCACCCTTTTCCAAGTTCATTTCTTCTTCCACTTCTTCTTCCTTTGTTGTTACAATTCTAAAATAATAACTCCAGTATCTCACATATACTGTGATGTTATTATAAATATGGTACAACCATATTCAGTATTCTATCCACCCTTTGAATAACATGTCACCATACGTGCGTACGTACGGCTTACCGTCTCCACGTCGTGGTGTAATTGTTATTCAATATATTATTATTTGGATGGGTATAATAATGATGTGAAAATCATGTAAATAATAAATATAACATGTTAATTATTCTGTATATATGATATAACATCCATTTATATATTATTTTAATATCAAAAGAATGATATTGTCGCTCGTGCGTACGTACGGACTACCGTCTCCACGAACGCGATGAGATTCATTCTCCATCGTATCCATTCAAGTATAATTATCATTTGATGATTTAAAAATGATGTTTAAGGACTTGATATAATTCTGTATATGAATAAGATACAACAAACATGGCTTATGTAACAAAACATATAAAAGAAAATGAGTAAGTTCACACCCGAAACAACGATAATACTAAGATATTATTATCAAATCAATATTAAAAGATCATATATGATATCATAATAATGTATATGATTATTTTATAATTTAATAACAATTATTTCACCATTATAAAGGAGGATAACCTACCCCAACCAAGGAAAAGTACAAGGTAAGGGATTTTCTTATCTCACATTCAATTCCGTGAGATTTCCATTATTCGCCACTAAATTATTGAAAGTGGTGTATTGTGTACTGGAATTTGATATATATTATCATGATTATCTTTATATTCATGTTATTCTATAAATAATTTGGTGGTTATTAACCTTTGACCATACGAATCATTTGATTAACGTGGTAAGGGGTTTTCATCTCACTCCTTATTTCCGTGAGATTCATGTCATATTGCCACCATCACCTTTTGTGTGGTATATGTACTGCACATAATTATATTCTTTGTGTAATACACTGTAATTTATGCGTATTTACATATTCATTGTATGATACCTCTTTCATGGGTTGTATGTTTCATAAGTTACCAAATTGGTAAGGGTTATTTCACAATCTCTTCATTATCCGAGGTTGTTTATACGTAATAATCTACTGGGATCTCTTTATCATCCACATCCATGTTTCTTAAAAATGTATTTCAAAACATTTTTACTATTTACTAGAATATGAGTTAATGTCATTTATACCCTTTTTGACTTTTATAAGTGGTTTATAAAGGAATCTTTCAGTCGTTTTCAAAACAAGGTCCTTTTTAACATTTTCGACAGAATTAAGGTAAGAATGTTGTTTTTAACTTATACGGCGGGTGCGGCTATTTTCCGCCGTTATAAAATCTTCAAAGCTTCCCTTACAAGCTTATAAAAATATTTTCAAAGAAAATGGTTTATTTTATATGGATCTTAAATTATTTTAAAATAAAAGGAGATATTTCTTTAAAAATAATATTGATTTCATCTATGTCAACATCCTTTGATGGATTTTAAGATTATTTGAAGTTGATTTTTTATGATACAAAACTTCTATATTGTATTGAAGGTTTTGTGATATGTTTGACTGTGGATGTGCTATTTTTATACCATTCATAGTTTATGGTGAAATTATTTACATTTCGTATGCTAGTTTTAATACGAATGTTTATGTTATGTTTAAACCTTTTCATATGGGAATGCATTGGACTTAGTAAGTGAAGGGTGGAGCCCGCTATAGCTCCTCGATGAATCGGTAGGTCTCATGAGACAAAATAGTGTCTTGGCACAAGACCTTGACAAAATCTTATTTGTAGTCTTGGCACGAGGCCTTGACTATGTGGTTATGATAGTCAGGCATTATGCATTCCAACATTATGAAAGTGGTTATTGATTTTTTCATGTGATTATTCGATTAGTAGAATATCCATGTGAATAAGTAAATGGAATTATTTCATTTTATTTATGCCGTACCATGTTGAAAGTTCATGTTTGAAAGGCTTTTGTTTTAGTTATACATTGCCTTAAATGTTTATTCTTATTTATGAAAGTTTCCGCTATATTGTTATCCTTACTGGGCATTTGAGCTCACCCCTTTTCTATGATTTATTTTTCCCAGGAAGTGAAGAAGTAAATTATGAATGACATTCAGGGATATTATCTGGGGATATGAGTGTGGATTATGGAGACATTATGTTGTTGTAGTAGTTTTTAATTTTATGATGTAATGTAAAACTTATGAATATATCTAGTGTTTCCAAGGATACTAAACCAATCGGTCTTTCGAGATTTGATCTTTCTTGTGATCATGCCAATGTTATGTAATATTGCACCGACTCTGGGTAACTAGGGTCGGGGCGTTACACTAAATCTAGGTGGTCTATATCCCGTGTCGGGAGAATTCCCTCCTCCTCGTACCAGCATACTAAGTCATTGATCACCCATTATTGGATGACCTCAGATGGAGAAATCGGGCATGGAGACCCCATGGTCATGGGTGTAGAGGCCGTTGCAGAAGAGGCAGAACTGTGCGTGACTGCCACATTGTCACTTTCCCAACCCTTGTGTCGGTGGGAAGGCGGTGACCGTGTTCCGGGTGGAGCAGCTTGGTTTTTGAAAGCAGGGAGATTAAATAAAAAGTGCTGATAGACAAAGGAAATCGATGACTAGTGTCCCAACACCATCCTGTCTTCCATGGTTGGTAGGATTGATCCACAATCACAATTTCATAGACCAGAATGTCCAACGTTCTGCTACCCCATCTTCTGGTGAGTTTCATGCGAGGCTCGCTATTTACATGGTAGGACCCGGCGCCGTATATCTGGATCTGGTGACATGATAATCCAATGAGGTCTCTAACGCTACTAATCTTCATATTGAAAATAAGAAATTCATTTCAGGATAATTATTTCTATATCATATGCTTTCTTTGGGGTGCGCATGTCTGTCTTGTTCGAGGAAGAAAGGCGTGGTTTTATTACTCCGAATTCCAGCATTCCAATGGTGGGTGGAATCTGTCGCATATTCATGGATGTTTTCTCCTTGATTGAAAAGTGATGATGGGATGTTGGATATTCCTTCTGTGGATTCCTCCTCGGATCTCTTTACATAGTCCTGGTCTCCATTATAGTTTTATGACATTGTTCGTGAAACTCTTCCCAATGACATATCTTTATGGACTCTAATTAATTACCCAGCTGCTATAAGGGAATTCCAAGGGCTCAAGTCAATGAATCAACCTTCAGTCAGGGGAGTATTCATGTTGGACACCACTGGAGTGTCTAGACGCTTGAACATTGGTGCATCCGTCTTCTGTCCCTTATTATAGGGCTTCCCAAGGGCATGGAAACCTGAAGCATCCCACGTCGAATATGAGGAATTATATGCCATTGGAATGTCTCTGAGGTTTTCCTCATCTTCCATGTTTAACACAGGGTATACTGCAAGTTTAACATCCAGTGGAGATGGATCAAACTGATTAGAAAACCGACTAGACTGGATCAGATGAGTGTAACCCCTAGAGGGGACACTGATGTAGGTGGGTTGACATGACCTCACCAGGATGTGGAGGATCGGGTAAGAATCAAGATGGATGATGGGATACTAAGTGAAATTAGTGGTGAATGGGATGAAACTGTCGTGAGGATGACAATAATGTTGGGCTTGAATCTCAGGAAGACTTCCTATGTATCTCCATGGAAGAGAATCAAAGTCTGCGTTGTTCTGGAGGGCGATGGGATGCCTAAGGAGGCGGTTCATGAGAATGGACGCGTGGATGGGACCCAGAGGATGTGTAACATCTATGTTGGTGCATGAACATTCTAAGACACATAGACTGGAGGGAAAGGTCAGGAAATGATCTAGAATTGGTGTGTACACATAGGACAATACCCCGATGATGTGTATGGGGCTTACGTGTTGTTAGCAGCCTGGGTTGGTTTGACACCCCTAGGACGGACTGAAGATGTGTGTCCCAGTGAAGGTAATTACAACGTCTTTCCGCTGAATAGGGGACACAATGGATTACCGTCAGATGGGAATCAACGACTTACCATTGGATGGGAAACAACGACGTACTTCTGCTTAGGGGTGAATATAGTTTAATGTCATACAGGATGGTGGTGAACCAACTTGAGGTGTTCAGGTTCAGTGGGTTGTTGGGACTGAACCTTGGGGAGTCCCCCTATGTACCATGCCTTAGCAAGGATCAAATTCCACATAGTTTGGGATGGAGTGGGAACAGACGTGAAATGGTCAGAACCATTGGATGGTGGGCTTGAACCTTAGGGGGGATTCCTATATATCGTACCTTGGAAAGGATCAAATATCACATAGTCCAAAATAGGGCATTTTTGCACCAACATGAAAGTGGTTGGGACCAGCGATTGGTGGGATTGAACCTCTGGGAGGCTTCCTACGTACCTTGCCTTAGCAAGGATCAATGTCCACGTAGTTCAGATGTGGTGTGGGGATTATACTCTAGGTGGCCCAAGGAGATAGAGATTGGGAATTACTCTATGATGGAGGACTGGTGGTGACAAAGCCCAGCAGGAGAGGGACATGTCATGGATGAGAGGAGAAGCATAGTTTCCCACCAAGCCCTTTTCCAGCCATTGCAACTAGAAGAAAAATGAGTAGTGGTACTACATCCTATAAGAAATGCTAGGTGCTTACACCAATATGGATTCCCTTCCCCACGGATAGGATCCGATCTGATAAAGAGGATCTCATTCCATGTGAGAGATGGTCACACTCCTGTGGAGATGAGTAAGTTTTGATAAAGTCCAAGACGGGGCACCCTGCGTAGAGTGTATGAGGTGTTGTCACAGTTTAACGTCATGTGATGAGGACGATGGTTCTTGGATGTTTAACGTCCTGCAACTCAAATGAGGTCGGTTTTCATGGCACCCCTAGGAAATACATAACCAGGACCCGCCCACCCTTGGGGGATGGAAAGCATCAGTAATGCCGTGACTGGGGGTGTCGAGAGATGATCCCATTGGGGGTCCACGTTAGCGTGGCTATGTGAATATACAATAGCCGTTTTCCATCCTATGAAAAAAAAATCATTTAGTGAAGCAATGCAACGACCAGTTTCATCCAAAGGACATTGACGTTACTTCATGCGAACCTAAAAGGATGAATAGGAAAAGGATTTGTAGAGAAAAATGGGACACGAGTAAAAGTCTTGTGAAGCTCTGGTGCTCCATGAAGTAGAGGGAATCTACAAAGGGATGTGCTTCATGAAGTGCAGTCGCCTAGGCTAGGGATAGGGCACAAGTGCGTATGGGAGGAGTTTCGAGAAGTAGAAAGGCAATTGCAAACAATGGCTTGAGAAGCAAGGGTACCATGAAAAACATATCATTGTGATGCAATGTGCTTCACGATGCATAGTGACCCGGCCTTAGCACTTGGGTTACATATGCATGGATGGTGCTTCGAGAAGCGTATGCATTTCGCAAAGACCTGAGTCCCCTTGGGGATCTCCTTCCTCTGTGAAGGCCAGTGAGATCCACAATGGGAATCCCAATTTATTGAAGGGAAGAGTTCATGCGATGGGAAGGCACTTCGCCATGCTGAAGTAACATGAAGAGATCATGGTTCATAGAGCACAGGTTCTTCGCGATTCGAGAGCTAGAAAGGTGAAAGGTCGGAGATTCCATCATTTGGGATCGAGTGGTGTCGGGTATTTATAGTCAAGAGGCGCCCTGAAGTAGGATTTTCTTGATAAAAATATGAAACTTGCCTCGCGGTGGGTTGCGAACATAAAAGGGGTTTGCAGAGTTGTCCGGCATCCTTGATTCGCGGCGGGTCGCGAACGTCAAAGGGGTTCGCGGAGCCGTCCCACCTCCTTTCTTCACGACAGTTGGAAAATGTCAAATGGGTTCGTGGAGCCATCCCGCCTCCCCACTTCGTGGCGGGTCATGAACATCAAAGGGGTTCACTGAGCTATCTCGCCTCATTGCTTCAGGGAGAGTTGCGAGTGTCAAATGGGTTTGCAGAGCCATCCCACCTCCTTGCTTCGTGTCGGGTCACGAACGTAAAAGGAGTTCGCGGAGCCATCCCACCCCCTTGCTTCATGGAGGGTCATGATCTTTAAAGGGGTTCGTGGAGCTGTCCTACCTGTTGCTTCACGGGTGGACCCGAATGTCAAAGGGGTCTGTGGAGCCATACCGCATTCTAGCTTCGCGGTGGGTCGTGAACGTCAAAGGGGTTAACAGAGATATCCCACCTCCTTTATTCTCGGAGGATCACGAACGTCAAAGGGGTTCATGGAGCTGTCCCTCCTTGTTTCTTTGTGGTGGGTCGTGATCGTGAAAGGGGTTCGTGGAGCCATCCTGTATCGTTGCTTCGTGGTGGGTCATGAAGGAGATGTTTTGTGCCGGCAGCAGGACTCTAAGGGCTTCGCGATCCATCTTCATGAAGCTGTCCCTAATTCTTTCAGGATGTTCTGTTCACCCCCAATTTTGCTGTCAACATTTATCAAGATAGAAAAATAAATTCTCTAAGTCTTATTACTTTAAAGGAATTCAAGAGAATATGATGGGATTTTGAACATTCTAGAAAAGAAAATATGGAAATATGGAAAAGGGGAAGAAGGGAAAAAATTATTTTCCATCAAATGATAATAGTGGGAGGAAAAAACCTCATACTTGCCTTTAGCGTATGGGATTTTTTTAGAAGTTTGGGGGAAAAACCACGAATCCCATGATTGTATGGGAAAAAAAGAAGCTATCAATGTTCAATGCTAAAATTTCAATGAAATGGGACATTATGAATATGATTTTACTAACAGTCAAGGAAAATTTACCCAATTAATTCCAATGGAGTAATGTCAAGCTTATGTGGTCACAACTACTGAGGTTGAAGTTCATAATGTTATGGTGAAAGGCACTTTAATCATTTCTTTAATCATATCCAATGCTTTATTTGATTCTGGATCATTTCATTCTTCTATATCTTCACATTTTTTCATGAAATTTAGATATTTACAATTTGATTTAATAAAGGAGTTCTTAGTCAAAACTCCAAGGGGAAGTATCAATGCCACAAACATGTGTCGATCAATTCCACTTATAACACATAAACGTGCTTTAGTTACTTGACTTATCATCATAACCATGATTGAATTTGATATAATCTTTTGTATGATTTTGATTTCAAGATATTATGTGAAAATCTATTATAAGAAGAAGGATGTTAATGTTTTTTGGAATAAGGTCGAATCCCTCATCTTTAGAGCTTAAACACCTTCATCATATTCTTATATAGATCCATCACCATTAGCCTAAATTCAATTATTAGGGATTAAATGAAAACAATATCGATGGTTGTGTAATGAAATTTTAAAATTTAGGTTTTACCTATTGTGAAAGAATATGTTGATGTGTTTCTAGAGGATTTATATAGACTTCCTCCGGAGCATGAAATTATGTATTCTATTGATTTAATTCCCAGTCAAAGGCCTACATTGAAGACTTCTTATGGAATTACCGTAGTGGAAATAGTAGAACTGAAGAAAAAGATAGAGGAATTGATTGATAAAGGATTTATCCTCCCATGTAGTTTTCCATGGGGAGCTTCTATTCTAGTTTTTAAGAAGAATGATGAATCTATTAGACTGTGTATTGACTATAGGGAGATCAGGGATATTATGATAAATTAATAGTATCAACTTCATCATATTTATGATTTATTTGATCAACATCATGGATCCTATTATATTTTTAATGATTGACCTTCAAGTTGAATATCATCAGTTGTGTGTGAGGAAGGAATATTTTCCAAAGACTGCATTTCAAACTAGGAATGGGCATTACAAGTTTTCTGTATTGCCTTTTGGGATTACCAATGCACCCTATATTTCATGGATCTAATGAATATATTGTTTCAAATAGTATCTTGATTATGTGGTGGTATTTATTAGTGACATCTTAGTATACTCCAAAATCTACAAAGATCATAAGAACCACTTGCGCATTATTTTGAAAACTCTTATATGAAATGATTTATATGCGAAGTTTATCAAATGTGAAATTTGGCTTCAAAAAGTTTCTTCCCTTTTCCATATTGTATATAAAGAAGGAATATTAGTTGATCTATTGAAGACAAAGAAAATTAAAGAATGACCTACACCAACGAACATAACTGAGGTACATAGTTTTATTTGTTTATAATGTTCTTATCGGCAGTTCATTCAGAACTTCACCCGATTAGCTAAGAAGTTAACCAAGATTACTTGTAAAGGGGTTAAGTTTATATGTAAAAATAAATATGAAGAATGTTTTGAATAATTGAATTGGATATTAGTGAATGCTCTAATCATGACTCTACCATTAAGAAATTGTGTATTATTTATCTATAGTTATGCGTCAAAAAAAGGAATTGGTTGTATCGTCATACATAATGATAGAGTTACTATCTATTCTTCCAGCAAGGTAAAAATTAAGGAACATAACTATCAAAATCATGATCATGAGTTAGAAACTATAATATTTACTATGAAGATATGGAAATACTATCTATATGGTGAAAGATGTGAGACATATATGCATCATAAGATCACGAAATATATGTTCTCGTACAAAGAAATCAACATGAGGCAAAGGTAGTGGCTCGAGTGACTCAAGGATTATGATTATTCTATACAATACCACCCATGAAAGGAAAATAAGGTATTTGTTGCATTTAGTTGGAATAATCGTAAAAATAGAAAAAAAATTAGAATTGACAAGGATCCTATGTACATGGATCCAGCAAGGTTGGATATGGTAATTATCAAAAAAGGTGAAACATCCCTACTTTTTCAATTTTTTAACCAACAATAATTATTAGAAATAATTAAAAGTTCATAGTTAGATGAGGAGAATATTTTAAAAAAAATTAATGTTGTGAATGATGAGAAGTCAAAATAATTCATATATGAGGATAGAATTCTAAAATTTGGGATGATTTTATGTGTTATCTCTATCCTCGATCAAAAAAGGAAGTTATTGGATGATTCCAATAGTTCAAATTTTTCTATACACTCTGATATCACTAATATGTACAGAGATTGGAAGTGGCATTTTTGGTGGGACAACATAAAATGGGAAATTGCTGATTATGTATCAAGATGTTTAGTTTTTCAAAAAGTGAAGGTTGAAAGACATCTTTTTAGAGGATTCATGCAACCTATTCCTATTCATACTTGAAAATGGGATGATATTACTATGTATTTTTTCACTAGATTACCCAAAACTCTATGAAATAATGATGCAATATGGGTAATTGTGGATTGACTTACCAAATCTGCACATTTCCTTGTTATAAATGTAAGATTTTCTAATGGATCACCTCTCATGACTCTATATTAATGAATTTGTTAGACTTAATGGACAAATTATCTCTATTGTGTCTAATCATGATCCATGGTATACATCAATATTCTATAACAGTATTCAGAAATTTTTGGATACTAAACTTCATTTGAGTACTATTTATCACCCTTAAACTAACAGGCTTTCAGAAAGGATGATCAAAACATTAGAATACATGTTTAGATCATGATATCTCAACATTCAATGTATGTGGGATCAATATTTTCCTTTGGTGGATTTTTCTTACAAAAATAGTTTCCATTATAGTATTAAAATGAAACTATTTGAAGCATTTTACGGAAAGAGATAACGTACACCAACATATTGGGATGAAGTTGGTAAAAGGAACCTTGGGACCCCAGAGCTTGTGGAGGAAAAAACTACGAAGGTAAAAAATATTCAAACTCATATCAATGAATCTCAAATGGAAAAAAATGATATGCTGATAATCAATGGAAGTATTTGGAATATTAAGTTTGGGATCACATTTTCATGAAAGTATCTCTATGTAAGGGTGTTATAAGATTTGGGATGAAAAGTAAACTGAGCCCCAGGTATATTAGACCTTTTGAAATTATGGAGATAATTAGATTTGTGGATTATTGTTTGGTAATGCCACCATTCCATTCTAAGGTACAAAATGTGTTACATGTTTTACTGTTGAGTAAGTACATGCCAGACCCAACTCATGTAATCACTTATGAAGGAATCGAATTGGAACATGATGTATCTTACTGTCAAGATCCAATCAAGATTATGGACACTAAAGAACCTTTTTTGAGGACTCATACGACTCGGATGGTAAAGTTACTTTGGAAAAGTCATAAAATTGAATTGGAAACATTGGATCTTGAGAAGATTATGATTAAGAACTACCCAAATCCTTTTATGAGGTAAAATTCTGGTAATTTCAAGAAATCAATTTTTGTAAGAGGGGATAAATATACCACCCTAAGGATTTAAAAATAATTTTAATATAGAATAAATGAAACATTGAGTTTCTTAAAAACAAACACTTTGTTATAGGAGTTAGTTGTAACCTAACTGCTAGAAATAATTTTTTCTCTTCTATATTTGAAATTTTGAAAATTAGAAATACATAGTTGCGACTAGTATGATATTTAGAGATTGATAGGATCAACATAAATTTTTGTTGAATAGTAACTTGACCATTATGAATAGTAATGTACCCTTATGAATAGTAATATGACCATTATAAATAGTAACATCAACCATGTAAGTATAAATAATATTTTGGAACCTTGTAAATGAGTGTAAATATTTTAAAAATTAATAATTAAGTGTTGGTATTTTTTGGTAATAAATATTTAATTACAATTTTAAATCAATAAATTCATTTAAAATAAAATTCATTTTTTAAAATTTATTCCAAAATTAATAAATGTTTCCCAATTATTTTAGTATAATTTTACGAGACCTCACTTAATTTTTTAAAGTATTAATAAATCATTTTTAAAGTTAAAATATGTATCTTTCAAGTAAATAATGAATACATTTAAAAATTAAATTTCAGTAATTTAGAAAATTATTTTGATAAAACGGAGTCCATTTTTAATTCTAAATGTCAAAAAAATGGAATTTTTTAATTTTGGGTATTTTTCTAAAATACATATTTTTAGTGAAAAAAATAAGATAATTAATGATAAATGCTAAATACATGATTTGTTGAATCATCGAAGATTTATGGCTGATGTGAGCACACATGGTTCAATTTCAAATGAAATTAATATTCTTTTTTGTCACAAGAATCAACATTATTTCTTGTCTTAATAACAATAATAAAATAACGAATAAGATATTCAAAAATCACCTCTCTCCTCAATTATAAAAACCACCCATCACTCCCACTTATACTCACTCCTCTAAGCCTTTATTTATGTCAATGTTCTGCCCAAATATTCTTCCCTTGTATCTCTACACAAGTAAGAGCTCTTGGAATTTCCAAAAGACTAAAACCCATTCCCTTAAAGAGGTTCTCAATGAGGATATTTCAAGAGGTAAACCCTCTTATTTTTTCCTTTTAATTTCATTTCAATTTATTTTATTTTCATATCTTCTCTTCACCTCCTCCATCCAAATGAACATGATAAATTTAGTATAATAAATATACTATAATTATATCATGTTAATGTAATATACTTCCTCACCTCTCTTCCTTTTATTTTAAAATCGAAATCATCGTCTGAGAGGTGTTGTTGTACAACTATCATGGACGATGAACCTTAGTTCATCAATTTCTTCTTCAAAGCTGGGAATGGAACCCTTTTTTGAACCAAATGATAAAATATGTATTACATATTATTTAATTATTCTAGAACCTGTATATAGACATAATACTAATTCATATGACAAAACTAGTTTGTGATTATCGAAATATCATCGTAATAATATAAATGATTATCACTAATGTTTTATATAATAACTCATCCCCATACCATATAACCAATTAATTATATAAAAATTAATCTTTTAAATGTTTATTAGTATCATATAAATTCAATTGTGGAAAATTATATCCATTCCACATGAACTTCCATACTTATATTCAAGTTTACAAATCATGAGAACTATGGAAATGAATGCTCCCGAGCGATAATCGTGCATCATATAACTAATCAAAATGGCCATAAATTAACTTAATAATTTATACTAAATCAAATACATATATACAAGGTACTAAATTAATTAATTATTGGATTTAATTTTATTATATAGGATATTAAGGTCATGTTCATAATATGTTCGGATATAAGGTAAGGATTTTCTACCCGAACCTCCATTTTCATTTGGGTTACTCTTATTATCTAATTACCACAAAAATTATTAATTATTCTTATATAATTTTCATAAATTATTTTTTAATGTTCTATATAAGAGTGCAAAATTTAATCCTTCTTTCTTTTATAAAGAGTTACATGTTTTAAAAGGATGTTTCAAAAAGATCTTCCCGATAAACAAGCTTGATTCAAGGGAACTTCTCAAATTATTACATATTATAAATACACTATATAATATGTTTTAACACACCATTATTATTTTTAAAACTCAAAAATTTTATTATGAAAATACTATATTATATCTCTTCTTGTTTTATACAAAAAAGTTTCCAAAAGAACTCTTCTTTGCAAAGTAAAATAGTATTTATCTCAAGAATTACTCGGTGATTTTATAAGAATGTTTTCATATATCTAAACACTCTTTTTGATTATTATGTTTAATATGAATTAATATTTTAGGATATCTTCCACCATATTTTTTTGAATGGTTTATGATTAGTTTGAAATTGGATGTTCTATCTTGAAAATATTCACCTTATTACTCTGAATGGTTAGTGTTTATGTTTAATGATTGGGGAAAGTTATTTACATTTCATATGTTAGTTTCAATATTAATGTATATGTTGTTTATGAATTTTTTTCAATTATATGAGGAATGAATTGGACTTATTAAGTGATTTTTGGGGCCATTTATAATCCCTTGATGCATCGATATGTCTCAAGAGACAAACTAGCCTGAATTTTTACCCATTATGTTTGGTGTCTTGGTCGAGGCCTTGATAGTATGAATATGATGTTGGAAATTTTTATTTCCCTCATTATAAAACTAGTTATTGATATTCCATGTGATTATTTGACTAGTAGAATATCCATGGTTAGGTTTTATGACATTATTTATTCAGCTTTCATTTCAACCATATTATGCTAAAGTATATTTTAAAGGCTTGTGTTTTTAGTTTCTAACCATGCCATGTACTTTTTTATGATTACATTCACTATATTTTTTTAACCTTACTGAGCATTTGAGATCACCCCATTATCATGTTTTATATTTCCCTAGGATTTGATGATGTATATTATGAATGATTTGCAAAGATAATCTAGAAGTAATGGATGTTTACAATGGAATTTATATATGGTTTTACCTTTCAATTTAGAATGTTAAACTTATGTTTGTATCCTATTTTACAAAGATACTAAAATATTCGGTCCTTCAGGAAGTGATTCCTTATAATAAAACCAATTTATTTAATTAAGGCATCGACTTTGGCCAATTGGGGTGGGGGTATTTACAATGCCTGACTATTAAGTGCTAGAGGTGCATAGTATTTGAGACTTCTTTTCATGAAGATTGAATGTCATGATCTCTAGTAGGTGAGTTCATGAGGACTAACCCGCTAATAAGAACACGACATGTTTTAGGTTTCATTGGTAGTTCCTATATGCAAAAACATGTAATGATCTCTTAGTTTGAGATTATTATCTATGAACACTTTTTTATCGCATTCTATAATACAAGGAAAAAACTTTGTCAATGAATTCATAGTGATGTAGCTTGTGTTGGGTGAAACCTTGCTAGTATGACATTGATTGGATAATCAAGAAAGGATTTTTCACTTACCATAGGATGAGATATATTGAAACCAATTGATCTGTATGATAGTACCTTTATTAAATCCATAACCATTGTAGAATATGGTATGTCCATCTTGAAAGTTCAACAAATAATAATGCAAAAATGGACGATGGCACAAATTTTTCATCATACTTTATGAGATATCATAAGACAAGGAGATTATATTACACTATATGTGTTTATAGGATGGTTTTGTTTTTTTATGAATTTTACTTATCCTTTTAGGGGCCATGATAAGTTGTTAAAATCCACTCCTGATATGTTAATAGAATTCAATTTCATCGAGATAAGAGCATATAGGGTCAAAGATAATAGTGTATTCAAGAGATCACCCTATTCTATGGAATATTTGTATTGGATATGGGATACCACACCATGGGAAGTGACAATTTTCCAAGATTTATCGATCACGGATGAGTAAATGAATTAATTACTATTCGACTATTGAATAATTGGTGTTAAATTATATATTTAAAAGTATTAACAAGTTAGTAATTGAATAAGTGGAAAAATATTTTACAAACAAAGATTATTTTAAAATTCAGATTTTTTTTAATATTGTAGGAATTACAAGTGGAGTTAATGACTCGAGTTTATCACATAATATTTTTATTATATATTAAAAATATGTGACAGAAATATAAATGACAATATGATATTGTTTATTTTTTATAACATGTCATTTATTTCATATTTAGTGGGTGTTGGATAAATGGGGGTTGGGAATCCTTATTGAGTATTTAAACATCAACTATATAAGAATAGTAGTGTTATCATTCCAAGTGATATTCCTCAATTATGAATTCAGTTATTCTCTATACTCCCACACCATAGAGAGATAAATATTTTGAGTGTTCTTATAGTCTAAGAATGCCTTTTTAGATTGAAGGGATGAGATCATATTGATTTTCATGATGTCAAAGGAATCATTGGAGATCCATGCTAGAACTCGCAATTAGATGATTGACATCTCTGTGGATTCTTGAAGCTTGTGTGGATGATCTAGAGGGGTTAGGTCTTTTAATTACAGATCACCAATGAAAAGATGAAGTCAAATGTGTATCTGATTAGATTGAGGTAAAAATTCATTTAATTATTTTTACACTGAAATATTCATGTGAGATTCTCAGACCAAATTAGGGCTTGGATCGCTAGAGAGAAAAAAGTTTCCTTTCCCCACTGATGGAAATTTTAAAATCATCAGAAAACTGGATTTCGATACTCATCTCAGTACCATAAATTGGTATCAGAGTGACCATGTGAATTTGTTGATAAAAGAAAAAATTAACTTTCGTTAATTTAAATTAAGGGAATTATTTCGGTCTCAATGGTTCTGACTGCATATCGATTTTTTATCGGATGGATAGGTTTTGTTCATCAGAAAAATTAATATAGATCATTTTTTTTGGACATTGGATATTAGAAATTGAAAAATATATTTCATTTATGTTATTTTAATATCCTAAAACTAGTATCTGGTGTGTGATGTAATTGGTTTTCATAAAAGTGGATGGTTAGAATGTAGATGTGTTATTATAATTTCAGAGGAATAATTATGTGCAAAATATCATATATATATATATATATATGAAAAAATACATAAATATATATAAAAATTCATTATAAAATGAATCTTTATAGAAAAAAATTACAAATTCACCCTATGCTAATTCTGGATTTCTGAATTCAAATTTTTATTTAATTTTTTCAAAAATATTATATAATTACGATTTTAATCCAATTTAAATTGTAATTTCACTTATAATTAAGAATACCCTAAGTGTTATCACTAAAATTTTCTCATATTAGTTTCAAAAAATAATATATCATTTTTCTAATACAAACTATAGGTACCCATGAATTTCATATAAGTAACAAATAATGAATTATTAATTTTTAAACCAGATCATTATAACCTAGAGATTTTATTAGTGGGTATGATTATGAGTAACTACATTATGAAATTTATAAAAATCATTAAATATTGGGATATGGAACATCGCACACTTTTCTAACAATTGTTTTTTCAATGACTATATCAAGTAAGGGACCATGATTTCTTATCAGGATCCATCCTAAAATTGATTATTGGGAATAGTGCATGTCTTAGGAAATAATTACAAAACATGTGGGAATTTCAATTTTTTAAAACAATATTATTTTTACCTATTTATTAGTCATGTAAATAACATATTGTCAAATAATTATTTGTGTTATGGGTAGAAATTTTGGGGCGGACAATGGTTTATTTCACAATTGACAAGAAAAAAAACTTGATAATAGGATATAGAAATAGGGGTTGTGGTGGTCTAAATATTGAAAAAGAAAATCATTAAAATTAGTCACTATTAAAAATCAAAAAGGGTGGGGTGGAATGCTAGATCAGAAAATAGAAATGAGAAGCTTTCTGTTCGCTGCCTTAGTCTACCTCTGTCACGTCCTCCAGCCCAGACCACCATGGTATCACCCTCCCAAGCTACTGACTTCTACTCCAACTTCCGTCATGATATCATCCACCATACTACCATGATATAACCTCCTTCGGCATCTGCAACATGCACAAAAATTTCCATATGGAACCCTAGGAACCCTCACTACGTATGGTACTATTTGGCCACCACCACCATAGGTGTAAACCACTCCAATGAAATGTCATGCCTCACCGTGTTTCAGTCCTGATTAGACTCTAGAGGGTCATATCTAACTCCAACCACCCATATATAGGTTAGAGTTCCCTAGTTCTTCCCTACATGGGGACTATAAATCCTGTAATGACTCTGGATGGGTTCCCAAAACACGTATATAAGGTTTTTACTTGACCCGCAATAGGCCAGGATAGGGTTTCAGGATCTAGGAACATTTTTAATATAATCAGAAACTAATTTACTAGAATTTTTAATTATAATAATTAATTTATTATTTGAAGAATTAATTTAATTCTGGTATAAAAATTTAATTAATTAATTTATTTATTTATGAATTAAAAATAAAATTAATTATATAACTAAATAAAAATCAATTATTTGAATTAAAATAATTCATTTTGTTTATTAAAATGTTCTCAAACATAAATTTATTTCATGTTAATTTTTATCACGCTTCTATTTTACCCCATAATTTTTCTTGAGTTGTGATCAAATTTTATTGGTTTGTTTTTTAATTTAAATAAATATTACAATGGCACGTTATGTCTGTAATATTTATTTATTTGTTGAGTTAACCTATTCACAATACATTTCCATTTAATATATATAAGGGCCTTCACATCCATAATTCTTATTTATGTATGTATATTGCGCTTCCTGATCCCCCCTCGCCTGTGTGTGACTATATTTATATCATTTCCAAGGACAGTATAAGACATGGAACATGAAAAAATAAGGTGGTAACGTAGATTAGATGTGAAAACACTAGATTGGGGATGAGCTACGATACAAGTCAGGACCCAAATCAATTATTTTTTCCCTAGTTCATAGTTAATCTATTGAGTTTAATTAGATCAAATAATATTAGATTCTCAATACCATTCTTGTAGATTTTTTATGCATTTTGTATTATTTTATATAATCTCTTCTCTTTAGGAAAAACAGAAAATAATAAACTGGAAAATGAAGAAAGGTTCAATTAATTTATTTTATTAATTAATTATCAATTGTGATTGAGACATTGTAGTTTGATCATAATTAATAGAATGGTATTATATTCATAAAAACATTAAAACCCATCAAAGGAATTTCAGTTTGGGAATACCTTTTTCTACTCATATTTGAACAAAATTGGGTTTATGGGGTTATTGTCATCTAATGATTATGGTTCCCATAATACTAGTGAGTTTTTATCATAGTGATTGTTGGATATAAATGAACATAATAGCAAATAAGTTTTTAAACTATACTATTTAAACTTTAGAAAAAAGATTTTAGTAATACATGTTTATGATTTTTTAAATTTGATACTTCATTCAACTGATTTAGAAGTTGTTGTTCAATATAGTTAGCTAGCCTAGTTCCTACCTCTAAACTCTATGAGTACAAGCACAACCGAAACTTGTAAACGGCGAGGAGATGTTTTAAGGATTCTTGACACTAGAATACTCAAGAGAAAAAGTATCCTGAGTTGAGTAGTGAGTGATAAGAATGTTTGATAAAATTGTGGGAGGCATTTGATTATTAAATTAATCAAAATTTTCTAATCAATAATCAAGTTAAAATCTCTAATATCCTATATTTTGTTGTAAAAAAAGGAAATTAATACCATAGAGACTCAATTAATAAAATTTTATTCGGAATATTTCCAAACTATGATGGATTTATAAGTGAAATATAGGTGCTTGAGGGAAGTAATACAATATCATATATTTAAGGTAATGGTGTCCCCAATACTTGTAAATCCTTCTTAAGATGAATGGTTGAGAAAAATTATTATAGTAGAATAATGTATAATTCATATGATAATAATTTAATAATATTATCATAAACACCCAATGTGAGTTATGGATTCAAGATGAGGACATGGATGATTTCACATACTTGCTTAATTTTGATATGATGAAAAAGAGAAAGTGAAGAGAGATATGGATGGGTGATGATTACACATGAGACATGTAAATATAGATTATTCTCATTAAATAAATCCCATTATTATATCATTATCACCCATTTACTCTAGTTTTATTTAAGATTAAAAAATGAGCAGTGTGGAGAAGACAATTCATTACCTTTTGAGTAATGTTCACCAAGAAAATAATAACATAAAGGTTGTTTAATATTTGGTTCTTATGGAGAAATATATGAAACAAAATAAAAAAATGTTAATGGAAAGTTTTATTTCAAAGACACCTTAATAAAGTCCTTTAAATAAGTGATTTATTAAACATGTTTCTATTTTCATCGCATGTTGTAAAATAATTCCAGTAATATTAAATGTAATGAACTGAATTGAAGAAAAATACAGTCACTTCTTCCTCATGTATATTCTACAATTGTATGTAATGTTTCTATTTTACCTGTTGGTTATTAAATAAAACAAACCTTGGATATATGTGTATTTAACTAAAGTAACCATGTATAGAAATGTTTCAAGATGTATGGTTTTTTCTTCAAGTGGAAGAGAAAGAGTATTTCCTATGTCAGTGGTGAGAAGTACACAACTTATAATTTTCACTTCAATTGATTATATATAAATGTTTGTCATGTATTACAAAAATATTAATCCGAAGTATCCTTTGGAGAAAAAAATACATTATTCTAGTTTAGGAATGATTGTTTTTTATAGTGTCTTATACCCAGTGAAAGGTAATATAATTCTTAAATCAGTAGCAATAAATAATGAATATAAATATAAGACTCTAATACCCAGTTGAGGAAAGATAACTCTTTATCAAGTAAAACTCATAGTGGACATGAATCATATCCCATTTATGGTATTTAGAGTTTATGTATATAAGCACCTTATGTATTATATATGTTTATTCATATTTAGTTTGGAAAAGATAACATTTAGAAATAAATGGAAATTCAAAAATATTTTAGAATTTGATCATGTATAGGGTGTGAACCATTACAATGTTAATGTTGTGATACAAATACTTCAAAATATTCCATAATGAAGTTTATAGAATGTGAAAGTGATGTATGGAATATTCATGATCTAAATATATGATTAGCTTGAAGCCCATGAGCTATAAAATAATATAATCAAGAATTCACTGATTATTATAATTTTTTACAAATTAATTCTTAAACACACATAACGTTATTCACGGTTGTGTTATAATGTTAGTATATAGAATTGATGACGAGTCTTACATGAAAAAATTTATAAAAAAATATAACATGGAGTAACTCCTAAATGAACATTTCATTATACACATCGAAGTCCTAATATATGTAAAATGAGAATCAATGTTGAGACTTATACCCATTGTAGATACTTCAATTATTTTTCAAGACATGCATCACAGATTTTGGTTTTATCCTATACCTTCATGTCATCAATAATGAAAAATATATATGATATAAGTTATAGTATGATTTAAATGAATAATTTCATAAAAACATGCTTTTATATGAAAAGAGTTTTTTAGGGTAAAAACAAACTTATGTGAGGCAATGACTAATGTGCATCTATAGTAACTATCCAAATTTATTAAAGGATATTATAGAAATCCCTAAGATAGAAAATTTATAGTCAAGTTCTAGACAATATTTCTATATAATGGTGTATATATATTTTTGAGATAGTTGGATCTAGATAGACATGGATTTAGTTAACGTTTAAGATGAAAAAATAGTTATCATAGGAACAAGTTATACCATTGATTTTGGGAAATAATGTTCCAGAGACACATACTACACCGGACGAATAGGACCATTGAAATGGTTTTGTATTCACTGTGGCTTGCAACACTTTATTCATTGAGATTAATGAATCCTACAAGTAAGTAATATGTAGAAATTATATAATATTGAAAAGATAAATCAAAAATTCAACAATGGATTATATATATCAATGTAATAAGGGATTATTAATTTGAATACTATGGTTGGTATTCATGTGAGGCAATACATGGGTTGAACAAGTGTGTTACCAATAAGTCTTGATTGGCTATACCATATTTTCATACCTAAATAAATTATTATTTTTCTTATTATAGCTACGTTATATGATCATTAAATTGATAATTATATGTTAAGACAACCAATCATGGAATTTTGCTTTAAGAAACAACCAAAATGGGTTGGTAACACCATAGAATTCCATTAAGGGGCTAAATTTTATAAAATCTACTTTTGGATAGAAGTTAGAAACTTGATCATAAAATACTCATTTGGAATTAATTTTTTCCATGTTTCTACAAGGGGTTGGTGCTAGCTCCATTATTTTCATATGAAATGTCATTGGAATCATATGGGAAATAGTTATTGGTCATATAGTTAGTTTTGACTAGAATGAAAGTATCTCTTTAGTGAATGACTGAAATTAGAAACCCACATTTTTTAGAATGAGATCTACTGAGGTAGTTATAAAGGTTTCTTATACAAAGATAGAAGAATATATATTATGAAATGTATTCAAAAATACAAGATATATCAATTTAAGAAAGAATTTTTACCAGTGTAAAATGACATAAATCTTTCCAAGAATACATGAAAATGAATAGGAGGAGATTAAAGAGGTGATTATAATTCCAATGTTCCTATAATGGATCGATCACATATTCCATGTTATGTACTATATATGATATTTAAAAAATATACTTAATGGTTGTAAAATATATCTAATATATTGGATAACTAAATGAGAAGCAATAAGAACTATACAATTGTACCTGAGAAAGAGTAAGAGATATGTAATTAAAATAATGATAGGAAGGGATTCTAGTAATAAGGGGACACAAACTTGTATTACTAATATCAAAATTATCTAATATAACAGTTAAGATGATATATAGGGTAGGATAAGCTCATTCATTCCATTGGTTTCCATATATAAAAATACTGAGTGTGTTATGACTTCTGAGGAAGCTAAATAACTAAAGTAAGAGACACAAACTTTTTTCTAGTTCTTGGAATCTCACTTTGTACGTAAATTTTTGACATAATATAAATTTAGAAAATTATACTACTAGAATTATCCTAGTTATAATTTTATTATTGTGGATAATATTTATATACATGTGGATATCATCCCTCGATAAGTCTTACTCAAGGAGGTGATGTTGAAGATAGCCAAATTATTATATAGTGAATGCATGGAATGACCATGAATATTGATATATCTTAGTGAAAACAAGATCTTATCATGTTAAACATAACAAGAATAGTTATCATGTTGGCTCTAGTTCACATGGGAGTATTGTAATAGTGGGTTCCATGACCCAACAAGAACAATACCTTTTCATTATCATATCATGTACACAATGGGTTATGCTTGATGTAAACATAAAATTAAATTGTTGATATTTCTACATCCACTATTTAAATAGTTTTATACATAGATTATTTTTTGTATCAAAACGTTATAGCAGTTCCTAGGGTATAATTAATCCTTTAATATACAATGAAAATAATCATAAATATAAGTTGTATTATCTATATATATATATATCATATTGATAGGAAACATATGATTTATGACTATTTGGTGTTAGGGCTCAAAATCATTAAAACTTCTTCTCATGAAGTTTTTATATGGTGATATATAGTAGGTGAGATCATGAGGACTAGCTTAACAATAAGAAATATATGAAGAAACCAACCTTGTTCCCTCACAAACCAGTACCTGACCCGAGTTGTCACATACCTAAAGGGTATTCATAATCCCAATGGGCTGGTGACTAGCACCCGAGTACAAAAACAACCATACGAAACACTTTTTCCCAACGTAAAGGACACAATATGACATGTCTATATACACATGATAGGAATAAATAGAGAAATAGTAATCATGAAAAATATGTCATATCAAAATAGAATCATTAGAAGAGATACAAATCAAAAGTTTTAAAACAATATCCAAGATAAAATTCCAACAAGTAAGTAAAACTAAAACCAAAACATATACTCTATGTGATATCATGGAAAAACTCCAAACATCTCACCACGAGATGAAATGACTAAGGTGGCATAAACCACACCTCCTCAATATGGTTTCTTACCTTTCCCTATATCCGAAGACATACAATGTTCTATGCACCACTGAATTGTTGTATAGGGTGTGAGCTAAACCAGATCCATAGGATCAAACCTAGGTTCCTCATATCAAGTCTTTGTACAATAATATAAATATTATCAAAATTAAATAAAACAAGGCCTGAATAATAGTTAAATAGTTTTTATATAAAATACATTATAAAACATTTCACCCTTTACCACAATTCCATATAAAGAAGGCAAAATAGATTCAAATAATTTCATATAAATCAAATGAGTAAAATATAAGAATTAATCACATATAATATCAAATACAATACATACCAATAGCATAGGTAATATCATGCTAAACATCACTACAGGTTAGTATAACTAGGATACTCATACCTAGATATAGACAATTTAGCACATCAAGTCTCTAGATATATTCATTGAATCCACAGAGTATAAGAACACTTCACTAAATGAACCTATAATATGTCTAATAATTCTCTAGAATAGTAAACTAAGTGGACAAGGAAATACACCATGACTGACCCCAAAATAGTATCATTAGATGAAACCTATTACCACACCTTCCACTTAAGTACCCATGGCTTCCCATTGATATTTTTTCCAAACTATTTCATCAGAACCATTCTTTGAAAACCATTTCATAAATACATTTCACAATGCTTTGAAAAAAATTCTTACACCAAAATAAGAAAAAACCCATCTTTTCTAAAAGTTACATTTCCATACACACAATTCAATCATGCCAATTCATTTATAAAACAATTTTATAAAACCAGAAAAATATAATTCCTCCAATATAGGATGGATATAGAACCCCCTATATCAATATCATGTTTGAAACGCCTATAATGAGATCCACTAATACATAAGAAATTGAGGAAAATAATTATTTTACTTCCATAAATTCTTACATCTCTTAATAAATTAATTGAGAAAAATGGTTGATGGAGAAAACAGATTACAACATACCTCAAATAAACTCGCATGCCACACTATTTCAAACGAAAGGGTTATCCTATGATGGAATATCACAAAATGGATATAAAAAGTATCTGTAATATTGATATAATAGATTAATGGATCCATAAACAAATGAAAAAAACGAGACTATGATCAATATTAATAAATCAAAGGACGGATTACTCACTTGGGGAAACTCACCTAAACAACAACGATGTTGGATTATTAGAAGAAATTATATGGAAGGATATGTGGTGTCTAAAATCACATGGGATAGATCATAGTTCTGATCAAAAAAGGGATACTTATGAATGAAAATAAAACCAGGAAGGTAGTGATAAAAACTTCTAGACCACAAATATTATACATTGTGAATATCTATTTCACGATGTGAAATTCAAAAAATCCTAACATGCCAAAATACTCATCTCCTCATATTGAAATCCCATTTTTTTTACAGTGTGAAAACCCTTTATACATTGATCCAATTCATGAAATATTATAGAAAAATGATTCAAATCTTTTATACCATTCATGACTTGAAAAATTCCAAAGGATAGAAAATAGACAAGATTTTTTACTAAAACCCTAACCATCTCCATTCCCAGGAGTCCCAAAACATGCCAAAATTATGATGGAAATAAAACAAGAGAATATAAATACCTAAACAAAGGTAAAAGGATGTTTCAAAATCCCCATAATAATACTTTCCTTCCTTAGGATGTCATGTAAGTGAATTATGTATGGAAAGAGGTGTGGTCACTGCTTCTCCATCAATGACTTGTGATCCCAAGTCTCATGAGAATTTGGTATGTGCCCCCATAACAATACGACTGACTTTCACCTGAGTGTCAATGATCTCCACTGAGGTCTCTATAATATAAACATCCTTATCCAAATATATCTCTTCCTAACTCAAAACATGTGATGAATCAGTATGTTATTTCTTAAGCTACGATCTGATGAAAATATCATGAATAACCATGAAATAAACTGGTAATTCCAACCAACAATCCACCTTCCCAAGAAGCATGGTAACCTCAAATTCTCCAAAATATATCATATCCAAAATTAAATATTTTCCACGATGATAGTGAAACAAATGAAGAAAAACATTCTAGAAAACCCAATCTTCAATGGAAAACTCAAAAGGATGATACTGACGGTCTGTATATGATTTTTTCGACTATGAGATGTTTCCAGATGATAAAATATATCCAGAACCTTCACTAACATCTCCTGAATGAGACTCATTCCCACAATAGGGGCTCCACCACCTCTTCCCAAAAAAGAGGTGATATGCATGACGACAATACAAAGACTCAAAGGGAGTGATTCTGATCAATGACTGATAACTATTGTTTTAAACAATGTCAACCTATCATAGATGAAAATCCCATAACCCACCAAAATATAATATATAAGAATGTCGAATATCCTCTCATATCTACATAGCATGCTCCTTCTGGCCATCTATCTATGGATGGTAAACTATACTCAACTTGACCTGAGTCCCCATTACCTATTGGATTATCCTCCAAAATTGTGAGGAAAATTAAGGATCCATGTCCAAGATAATGGTAGAGGGATACCCATGTAAGCTCAAAACTTCCTTCACATACATCATACCTAGATGATCAACATTAGTGGTTTACCTGATGAGAATGAAGTGATATTTTTTTTATCAATCGATCAATCACCACCCATAAAGAATTTCCCCCTCAGTGATTCTATGGTATCCCATCAACAATATATATGGACACCTCATCCCATTTCCAAACTAACATCATAAGAGTCTAGACCAAACCATATTGTCTCATATGATCTACCTTGATCTACTAGAAGATGTAACAGTTGGACACATAATCTATAATGTCATGGTTCATACTTGGAAACCAAAATTGTTGTCTCATTTCATAATATATCTTCCTAGTTCCCATATTAATGACCCATGTAAAACTATGATATTAAAAAAATATCTTCAAAGATACTGTAATGATAAATTGATTCTAAAAACAAATAATATCATCTAAAGATAGATACTGACTGGAAAAAATATCCCTACCACTAATGGTTTCCTAAATTCCAATGAAATAATTAACCCAATGTTTATAATAAATAATGGAATAAATGAGAGATGATGATAAATGGATGTTGGTTAGAACCATACCTAAAATATTCTCAAGATAATCCAGGTAAAATTGAGTGAAGAGCCTCAAATATTTTCACTCCTCATTTGATTTTAAAAGATCCTATAATGGTTCTTTCCACCTAAGAGTGTCTGAAACCCCATTCACATTCCCCAAGGTATAGGCAATTTCAAAGTATAATTCTTAATGGATTTCCACTCACCTCCTCTATATTAGATTCATGTATTTCTGAGAAAAGGAATAGATCATAATATTATGGTTAGAAAATAACATGGAGCTCTCCGCAAAGATTTTGTGTTAAAAAAAAATTAGCATATAGATAAGAACAATAATGTCTAAATTAGGATTGGGGTAATTATTCTTATTTGGTAAAAGTTGATGAGATCCCTATGCCACCACGTGATCATCCTATATAAGAACCCACCCTAAACTAGTTCTAAAACCATCAAGGAAAACCACGTACCCCTTTTTAGGATAATGTAATATCAGAATAGTAGTTGATGTCATATGTTTTTTTAGTTTATTAAAAGAAGACTGATAGTTTTCATCCCATATGAATTTCACCCCTTTCATGGTTATAGCTCTCAATGGTGATGTCGACTTTGAGAATTCCTTGATGAACCGTTGATAGTAACTGATATGATCAAGGAAGATCTAAATCTCCATGATGAATATTAGATCTTCCCATAATATGAAAACCTTTACCTTCTAAATATCAACTAATAATTCATGATAAAAAATTGCATTCCCCAATAACATCACCTATTTAATCTAGAAATTTAATTTCAAATTCTTTATAAACAAGTGGTGACAATTTGGGATCTCTAAAACCAAACTCAAATGGTTCACGTGCTTATGCTTAGATATAAACGAATCCAATATATCATTCACAAACACATTCAAAAAAATTTCAAGATACTCATTGAATATCAGATTCATTAAATCCTTAAAATTGTATGATCATTAGTTATAACAAATTAAATCACTTGGTAATTTAAATTTCCATACCTAATCCTAAATTCCATATTAGAAATATTAGACTCTTGAAATCTATCCTAATTATTACCTGAATGGAGGAAAATCTTCAAAAACTACTTTTATCATTTATTTGTTCAATAAAATCATATAAACGTTGAAAACAATAAATATTATTAACCATTACCCAATTAAACTTCTGGTAGTCCACATAAAATTGTAGTGAACCATATGAATTAATTTAAAATAGATTACGAGATTCCCATGAAGAACACTAGTGGATCAAAAACTTTTACCATCAAATCATCAAACAGAATCTAGATCTCTTTAACCTCTACTTGTGCAATGTGATAAAAGGGTGTCAAAATATGTTACATACCCCACAATATGCCAATCGTAAAATATAACTCCATTTACTGAGAAATTTCATAGAATTCGTCTAGTAAAACATCAGGAAAATATTACACAATAGTGGGAGATCAGTAATAGATGAAAAACTATCGGGATCAACCACTACAATTGGAAAAAAATTGTGATGCATTTAGTGGGAAGGCCTTGTAGAACTAGACCTCAGATCCCACTCTCTTTGAAACACATGATAGCTCTAATTATCTATAAGAAACGAGGCATGATGATGATAAAATTAAACCTCAGTATAATAAGAAACAATCCAATCCACCTCACTGATAATGTCAAATAGATATACTTCAATAATGAGAATATCCCATACTAAACCTGCTTTAGTTATCAATATTGAACAAGAAGAAACACAAAAACCATTCTCTTTCCGCTTTTTAAGACATGTCACTAAATTATTAAAAAAGGACATGAGGTTTGTTGGATGTTTATGTATATCCACAAAACAGAAAAAAATAAATGACTATAAAGAACCTGTATAAAATAATAAAAATGCTACTGATGATGCAATAGAGAGTTACCTCTCAATGTAACTACACCCACAAATAAATCTTCTAAAAACTCCTCTACTGTATAATGGTGCTTCACTCCTGAGGTCTGTGACTCGATCTATGTAGTCATTAAAGAATCTGAATTCCTTGAAATAGACATTTGAACCAATTAACCCTGGCCATAATGAGGAATAAACATAGTCTAAGAGATGTTCTATAGATGATCATAATTTCCAAAACTATTTCATATATTCACGGGCACAAAATAAGATCTTTGGGTGTGCCTGAACTTACCAAAATGATATAAAGTCAGGGGTATACTACCGAATTCATATGAAGGTGTAGAATATTAATTCTTCTGAGAACCACCCCCACCACTCCTATGACGGTCATACAACTTCCACTTTTTCCCTTTCTAAAACGTATGCTTCCACAGGTTAGTATATAATAAGTATAATAACCAACCCTTCCTACCATATTCATCTCTTCCATCATTTCCCTCTCTACCATATCAGCATAGGTAGAATGATTAAACATAAATAATTAGGGTATTATATCTATTTGAAATCTCTCTGGGTACTTATGATCCAATAACTAGTAATTCATTACCACATCCAGAGAAAAATTAACCAGCCTCGTCAACCGATTAGTGTATTCTGAAACTGAACACTCTACCTAATGGAAAGAAAATAACTCCAATGTCATTTCCATTATTAGTTTCTCTATAAAACAATTCTAGAAGATGGTAGTATTTAATACTTCCAATATAATCCCACAGATCGATCCACTTAAAACGTGGAATCACACCATCATCTGTTAGGACCCTCAAGTCTTAATGCCACATAGTTAACTATGATAATCCTATGTGTATCCCAAATGTTAAAGATCTAACATATCTTTTCCAGCTAGTCCTCCACCACTTGAGGTTCATTTGTACCCTTAAAAGATAGTGTCTTCTAGAGTAAGAGATCTTCAGATTGATACTGTTCTCCCAAATCACTTGTTGGTACCTCAACAATTATGTTATGGATTTTCATGAAATTTTGGTCGACAACACAAACTTATCACATGCGAGCCAAAATAGGAAGTTGATCTAGATGCAAATTCCCTTGAGAATAGTCAAATATGTCCTCCTAAGGAACCAATTGAAGATGTCTCAGAGGCATAATGTTGCACACTAAAATAGAAGAAAAAATTGGGAAATAATATAATCTCAGTTAAAACCAGAAAAACATAAAAAAATATGATATTATGATAAAGAACTCAATACAAGTGACACAGATCCCAAAATCCATTTGTAACTTGACTCTCGTTACAGAGAGAGTTGGCCCGGAACTCACCACAACATACCAATAAAGATCTGAAAAATCCTATCTCTAGTCTACCCAAATACCAAAATTAATCATAACATACCCTTTGATAGCAGACAGTGATGAACCTGACATAGATACTCACTCAAACCAGCACCTGACATAATCCATCACTTTCTCGAGGGCTATTCTTGATCTCTATGAGCTAGCTACTAGAACATAGGTATCAACAACAACTAGAGGGAACCATTTCACCCAACATAAATAAAAAAACACGAAATATACATATAAAGTATAGGAAGAAACAAAAAAATAGTAAATAAGAAATATATTTCAAATGAAGAAGGAATCAATATAAGTAATATAAGTCAAAAGTATCTATATAAACTCCTAGATACAAGTCCAACATTTAAGGATAACATAATCCAAAACAACTACTCCATGTGATCACATAGTAAAACTCCCATTATCTCACCACTATATACCTGAAAAAAGATAACAGAAAACCTAATACCTCAATATGGTTCATTTCCTTTCCCTATATCAAAATCTATTAAAATTTAGATGCACCACTAAATGGGTGAATGGGATGTGACATAAACTGGATCAGAAGGATCCCACCCAGGTGTTCCATATCAAGCCTATTTATAAAAATATGAACATGTTCAACTTCAAAGATATCAAGGAATGGATAATAATTAAATAGTTTGTATATCATAAGCATGAAAAACATTTCCCATTTTTCAATAGTTTTAAATAACATTGGTAAAATTGGTTTAAATCATTTCATATACATAAAATTAGTAAAATAGAATCATTAACCACATATAATATTGAATCCAATGTGATCAAATATTATAAGTAACATAACAATAAAGTTAATTATATGTTAGGACATATTATAAACTCATACTTATACATAGAAAATATCACACATCAAGTCTTTATATATATACATCATATCTTAGGTGTAATACCCTGAAATTCTAAAATAATAATACCATATGCGATAACATTTAGTTTTGATGAAACTATAACAGCCTGAGAATTTATGACATATATATTTTTAAATAAATTTAATCTATTAATATCCTTCATTTCTAGAAGTGTTGTGTTTATATTATGTTACATGAAATACTGAGCTTAGCTTGTGTTATACGCAACACTCAATTTAACTTGTGTTACATGAATCTCCGTGTTTAAACAAAATTTGATATTTTATTTAAATATTATATTTTAATGTAATATTTATCACCCAAACTTTTCAATACTAGGTATGAATAGTAATAACTAAATTATAAAAAATATAGTTATATTTTTTTCATAAATAGAATTAGAATTATTTAAAATAAAATGAAATATTTTTTTTGAAAAATTGTATATTTCATAAAGATGATTTAATCACACTTTGCACACATAATTTAAAATTAGTTTTTAAAAATTTAATAAAATTTATTTTAAAAAGTGAACTTCATTTTTTATATCTGAAAAGAAAAATTTTCTTAGTTTTAATCTTTTTATTTTTTCATGAAATGATTCATTTTATTGATGGATAGTTAAAATTACTATATTTTAATTAAAAACTACCATTTTCTTTTCATTATTTATAATGTTACATTATATATTGATATTTATAAAGTAAAATTATTACAATTTTATATAAATTAATCCAATTAAGTTCATTGGAATTATATTCATATTGAATTTTAATATAAAAACATTGTAAACTTTTAAACATTTTCTCTTTAAAACCCTGCTTTCTTATCCCATCTATTAGATTAAAATTTAATTCAATTTTTACAATTATGTGATTTGAATTTTGAAAAATGGATTCCATATTTTTAATCAGCATAATATAAAATGTCTAATAAGCTCATCTTGTTTTTTTACCAAAATTAATAGTTAAAATATTCAATATTAATTTTCTTTGATAATGTAAAAATGGATTTTCCAAGGGTAAACTAAGAACATAATGGTTAAAAATGACACACCAACTTTTCCAACACACATTTTAAGGCCATATATCAAACTAATATGTTCTAGTTTATATAATGGACTATTTTGGAAGCTTGGGACATCATAGAAACATGGGTATGGTGGAATATATTCAAAAAATTACAAGTGTTACACTCACCTCACTTATAAAAGACCACCCCTCTTTTATTTTCTTAAAATAATGCTTCAACTATAAGGAGGTGGGGATATATGAAAATAAAAGTATCAAGAGTTAAAAAAAATATTCTTTAATAGAAGCTAACTAATTATGGTAATTCTTATGATATTATCATATATGAATAAGAATAACTAATCTGATTAAATTTGGATTCATAATTTTTGTTATTTTGGTATTTTATCAATGATATATTTGTTATAAGAATTATGAAATGAATAATGATTGTGTTATATTACTTTCCAATTACGGATTTGAAATGTTATATTGAATGTTATAAATGAACAATAAAAATGATTCAAATGGAAAGTTGAACTTCTTATGGAACACATGACTGAAGACCCTAATATTCTCATTATATTGAGAAAATGGTTTTTTGATATAGGGATAATTACCATGGATAAAGTAAATTTGATAGTACCAACTACCTTGGTATTGATTAATGATTTATTAATAATGTGTTTTATAATATCACAAATATATATTATATCATATTTGGATTTATGTAATATATCCAATAATCTATGTTTTACCTAAGGAATAAGGAATCATTCAGGTTTTCAAAATTGTTTTATGTTAATTATAGTTTCTACTATGTTTTAAAAGAATAAATGATGGAGGTATTCACATGTTTTGTATTTTATGGTTAATATTTCTTTCTTGTTGTTTGGGTAATTAAGGGTATGATAATTTTTCAAATTCAGTACACTTTCTTAAAATTTATTAGATCTAGATATTTTTTATTGGTCATATGGTTTATCATTTATTAAATCATTTGTGTTGAAATCTGGAAGAGGTTTTATAGATTAATTTATTACTTCATCATGTAGAGATTTAATACATATTGTATAACATGTGATAACCATATTTGTTTTATAAAATAGTTAAATATAGTTAAAAATAATATCCACTATATCAAAGACCTTACGATCCATTAAAAGTTGATTTTAGTACTTTGGGATTAAAAAATCATTTTTTTGATATTTATTTTTGTGAGTATGGGATGAATTTGAAATTGGATAAAGCACTACCAAATGATGAGATTGTGCTTAAGAAATAGAATGAAATCTGGTAAGTTCATCATCTTTAGAAAATGGATATTTAAATAAAATTTTATCCTATAATAATAATTTCTGATGATATCAATATCCCTTTTCATATAAGGACCTGTGTTTTTATGAGCCTTAATTTTTTGAATAAATTTGTATCTTTTTTATAGAATGATTATAAGGGGTAAAATGGTATTTTTATCCCTAGAATATGATCTTCAATAAGTTTTTTGTCCACTCTATTGGTCCTAAAATAGGGTTTTTACCTTCAGAAATGTGTTTGGTAGAAATTCCATACATTGAAATTTCAGCAGAATAATTAATTCTTAATATTTAATGAATCAAATATTATATAATTCACGTAAGTTAGTTCAACAATATATTTTGAACGCATCATCATTTTTATATTCCTCTTCCACTTTTAAGTCCTTAATAGTGATTTTTTCCTATACGATTCATAAAATCATGTTTGGTGCTAGGGTAGGCCTGAGCCCCATTTTATTTTTCTTTTCTTTTTCATCCTTTTCTTTTCTTTTTTTTCGTTTATTCTTTATCCTCATATGAATTATCACATATTCCCTAGGGGGATTCTCATTATCCATGTGGATAATAGAGAAGTTATAGAGTGAGAGATAATTAAGATATAAAGATAGGGAGGTGTCATCGCGGAGGTCGAGACATTCCAAATCGACATATGACAATCAGGGACCACAGAAACAGGTGAAGCTTCGATAAATTTCACCCAAAGGTATGATTATATATGTTTAATTAAAATATCCACATATAATTATCATTATATTGTTTTAATCAACTATTATACTTTTTTATTGACCCTTTGGCGTCGATCTACTATTTTGGGGAAGAAATAGGGGGTTTTGAGCGAATCAAGGGCTTTCTATTAGGGAAAACATGTCTACACAGCGTGTGGTTTTGGGAACACATGTCGTGTATTCATCCCATTTGGGGAAGATGAAGTTTATTAAGTACAAACCTTATATTAGGGTGTAAACACCATATAATAGGTCTTGAACGTGTAGCTGAATACCCATCCAGGCTGCCCGTGTAGGGGTACATGGCCATGTAGAGTACACAGCCAGACCCTGTGTGGGTCACACACCGTGTAGAAGTACCCAACTAGGCTATGTTCATGGCCTGACTATTTGAGGGATATGGGAAGGTACCCAATGTTGGGTATATTCCATGTAATCACCTTACAAGGTGTTCCCTTGGGAGTTTACATTCCAATTACAAGATAATTTACAAGACCTTTTGGGGCCTTGAGGGTATACACCATGTACTGCTTCCTTCATACACTTTGAGGGTTTTTAATGTCTTTTTCCCAGAATTCATAATTGTACCCATGAGTATTAAATTATGAGTATCTTTTTTCATAGATCACAATGGTAAGACTCATTGAGTTTTTTAGGACTCCTAGGTGGTGTTTTTATGGTTTCTTGAAAAGATAGGTTCATCCTACAGTAATTGAATTCAATCATCTACTTAGAGATACTTGAAGATATATTTATTATTTGGTGTTTGGAGTATCCTAGTATGAGATCCTAATCTTAGTTGGGCCATGAGTTATCTATCTTGGTTGTTGCCATCGTATCTTTATCCTTGAGTATTTCTCGCTTCTAATATGTGAGCTTATGGCCTATTATTCAATATGGATTGTTATTTCGAAGGATACCCTATAGGATTCCTTTGCATACGTTTCAACCTAAAGGATCTCATGTAGGATTCCTCAGTCTTATTTCTATTACCAAGGATCCCATGTAGGATGCCACTTCCTTCTCGTGTGGTTATATAGGGTCCCTTATAGTACTCCCCTTCTTATGGGTTTATTAAAGGATCCTATAAAGGATGCCACTATAATTCTTTCCATTAGAGGTTCCCATTTATGATTCATACTCATATATTTTTAGCTAAGGATCCCAAGTAGGATTATTTATCTTGTGTTAGACCTCGAAGATCGCATGTAGGATGCCTCTCTAGTCTTTTTACTTGAGGGACCCATTAGGTGACCCATTGTTTGACCGACCCCAATCTAGTAAATTGGGTTTGGGTGGAGATTGTAGTGGGTGTAAACTTTTAACCCATTCCAAACATGTAAGCCCATGAGGATGCGATGGTAGCGTTGAGCATAGGAATTCATACACCCTCACTCTTTTGTTATGATTTCACATGTCTATTAATGATTCAATGACGTTAACCAAATGTGCTTCATTGTTTTTGGCTATGAAGCCTAACCAGAGGTGTCTTTCTTTCTCTTTGGGATTCCTAAAAATTCTTCCTCTGATCCATCTTATGAGCTATGTTATTTATTATGTTTTCTGGTATACCCATATGTACGACCTGGGATCTGGAAGTTGAGCACATATATTTTATTATTATATTATTGGGATTTCCATAGGTGTTTTATAGAATCTGGATGTTGAGCCCATGACTATGTTATAGGGGTATGGAATCCCTAGTAATGATAATATTGAACGATTTTCTCTCCCAAGTGATGAGGATGATTGTTTTCTCCTCTAGTTGATATATAATGTAGATGGTTACACTCTCCACGATCTAATTATACTTGTGGATTATTATGATCTCCTGAGGGATATAGATGATTACAATTTCTTGATTGGTCACTTTACTATAGTGTTAGTAAGTTAATCTCGCATAATTGGATTCCGAATATGATTATTCTCTTCTCGATGATAGGGATGATTATTCTATCCTTTATTATAGACTCCAAGGGTGGTCATGGAATCTCACCAGTGAGTTATACTTATATATCAACTAAGGGTCATACTCTTAGAGATTATCCAAGTTATAAATGACATTACAACCTATGGAATGGGACCTAGGGATCATACATTATATATGATTTATAGGAAATTAATAGAATATAATCTATCTTGGTGACCATTTACAAGATATCCTGATGTATTTCTTTGGAAACCATGATTATAGTGATTGGAGGTGAGTACAGTTGAACCCAGGTGTATGACAAGTATCCCCGTGTGGTGATGTAGCTTTCTTAGAGACATTTCTAACATTGGTCGAGTAAGTTATATCTCAATAGGAATAACAGAACCAATGATATAATTAATGATGCATGACTGGAGAGGCACGACGTTGAACTCAATGTCATTGAACATGATGTCCAAGTTATTGAGATTATAGAACCAAGGTATGGCTGCTGATTTTTTTTATGTTATTTCATTCACTTACTCTTGAATATTCAAATTTGTGTATATATATATAGGTATGGGACTATACATGTATAACTGTATATGCATGGAAATCCATGGTGGAACTTTCCCAATTTATTTGGATTATGGACCCAGGGTTCAATTATTGATTCACGTTAATTGGTTTAACATATCTTGCTAGTTATGTTTTAGCTAGGTTGAGCAGTTTTCTTTTTCATCACTTATAGTTGCATACATTATAGGTTCTTCACTTGGGTGGCCTACTGATATTAGTTCATACCCCTACACATGAACTTAGGTGAACATGTAGACCTTATGTCTTCATTTTAGGATCTGAAAAGTTTCATGGTGGGTATGGTTGAGGCACAAAGTGGCATGTTCAAGAAAATCTTCTAGTGTAGGTTCTTTTGATTCGGCTAGTGTAGTTTGAATGAGTCTGCAGACTGGGTATGTGGTCTATCATAGAGTTAATAGTAGAGCCTTATCATTTTATGTTAGTTTGTTTTGTATATTTTTTATATGTATGGTTGGCTTGCTGTGTGACTAGTTTTGTATGTATGACAATGGTGTTTGTGCTTTTTCAAAATTTCATTTTTATTTAAAACATGTTCTATTTCAGTTTATTTACTTCTTTTTCACTCTTGTTACTTTCTTTTGTGAATGTTATTAGCTATTTTTCTATTTTCTTATTCTAATTTGAGGGTAATGTCTCCCCAATTTACAACCATTATACCCTGACTACCAGTCAGCATCCTCTGGCATACGGGGAGCTGTGCTTAAGGCCTCGTAACTAATCAGCTCAGAGAACCATTTTAGTGGAATCTGGGTAGGGTCAATAAAAATTTTAATTTGATATGATCTTTTCATAGACTCTCCTATTTGGTATATGGTAGATAGGAGTATTATGAATGTGTTGTAACCTGTGATCGATATCAAATTGGGGCATCAAGAATTCTTATTCAAGTAAGATGTTTTGTTTGATAGGGTATGGGATTATTTTTTGGATCTATGATTTTGGAGTTGTATATGATTTTTAACCTGAGTGAAGCACATGTTGTGTGGATGGTATGATTTACTATGTGTCCATGGATCTTGGCCATTGGAAAGAGATAGGTGATGGATTTTAACTGTTGGTCAAAAAAGTCAATAGCCATCTTATGCATCATCTTTGGCACATAGGATTCACATCATATAAGAATTACATGGTTTGAATTTTACTGATGACATAGGGATATTAAATTAGGCCTACTTACATGTATATATATATATATATATATCCTTATGATGGAAGCTTATATGGATTGATGTTGTGGCCTAGGTGGTGAGGATGATGATCTAGTCCTCACTCATGGAGGTACACTGACTTTAGTATGTTGATATACAATGTTATAACCTTATTTTTTTTCCACCCCCCTTATTGGGAGTTGTTTCTTAGGTCGTAGTTATCTAGTTGGGTGACTGAGTATAATGCCGAAATATGACATGAAATTTCTTGTGAACTGGACCTCCCTAGGGTATTACAATATACAAATGCCAGGTGAGTTTCAGTTCAGTCACTTTTTCTGCATTGGTATTATGGACTCCATGGACAAGTTCTATATGAGGATTCTTGGTGAGTATTGTGACATTATAGGTTGTGTCTTGGGTTTTAACCCTCATAGGATGGTTTTCTCTTCACCTCCTTTTGAGATGTTGATCATTTTGGCTATGTGGTTAGAACTTATCAACTAGTTGTGATACGTTTCTCTATGGATAGGTGGGATACCTAGTGGACCTTGGTTTGTTTCATACCCTTGTAGGTCACCATCTGTTTCGGTTAAGTGAAGATTGTGTGAGAGGTTTTCCTGGGATTTCAAATTATTTTTAGGGAGTGATCTTGGTTTTAATCTCGTTTTTGTGATAAAGGAACGATAGGTGATCGAGTTTGGGTTATGGGATTATTGATGACTTCGTCTTTTTATAATCACTTTGGGTTCCTATTATTTTAAAGATTGGATTTGATGTATAAGACTATTAAATTTCCAATCTTGGTAGACCATTTTTTCACTTTTTCTAACGTAGATAGTGAGTAGGTAGACACTCATGATTGGAATGACGCCGGGTGATAGGTGGTCATGGAATAAATCATTGCACGGGTGAGGTGACCATTTCTAAAGAGGGGTTCCAATGGATCTTCTAGATTTTTTGGACTGACATTCCTTGTAGCATGACAAGATTAGCCTCATAATGGATGACTCAATAGATTAAAAGTCTGGTTATAAAGGTACATGTTGGTTGCATGTGGTGCCGTTAAATCATAAATCAGTGAGTGGACGAGTATGAGGTGAGGACTGAGGTTTTTAATAATTTATATGGGAATTGTTTTTTGGGAGTTTTGGTTTAAATGATTAATGTTACATCATGGTAGAGGATTCATCATGTTTCAACATCGATTTTTTTTGGAGACGTGGTGTCGGCTGTTGGTTAAAGTCATGTTAGCCTATTTTCTTGTGGGTGTGACTTACAGAGAGCCATACACACCATATGATGGAATCGTAGTGTACTCCTAGTTAGAGATGATCATCCTCTATATTGAATTCATCTTGTGTACACATAGACATATTCTTTCCTACTCTGAGATTATTTTATTTAAAATGTATTCTTGGTTGTGGAAAAAATACTATTGAAGTTACACTTGAGGAACGATGTAAGGTAAGAAATATTTTGGGAAGTACAACTTTGGTTGTTTTAGTGTGGCGAATTAGGGTTTTTATTTAGTTTTTCATTTATTCATGAGATTTTGATCTAAGAGTTTGGTTTTGAGATGACGATAAGAGTATTCCAATTGTGGGGAGTATCAGATCGGCCATAGTTAAATGTCTTTCATGTAGGAGAACTTTTTTGAATCTACGAGAATTGTCATTAGATAGTTCAAGTAGCTTGTTTTGTAGATTATCTAGTTGATAGAATGAGTTATAGTCTTTCCACTAGGCTTCTTGGGGATTAAAAAGTTTATGGGGGGGTAGATTGTAAGGATATATGTTTTTCCGGTCTTCAATTATTAAGAATTTTTTTTAATTTTACTATCAGATGATTTAAGTGGTAATATAGTATTTTCCCCAATTATATGACCTCAATGATTTATTCACCTCTCCATTAGTCCTAGAATTGGATTTTTAAACTTCGATTTATGTTTGATGGAAATATTAGACATTCAACTTTTAGAAGAATAATTAATAATTAAAAATTAATAATTTAAATAATATATTAATCATCCAGGTTCGTTTGATGATATATATGGAATATATCTTCTGATTGAGATTTTATCTCTACCATTATGTCTAGAATGAGGAGTTTTTCCTTGGTTATTCATAAACTTTAGTTGATCATCAGGGTCGGCTCGAGCCCCTTTTTCTTTTGTTTTTTTACTTTCCTTTTCTTTTCATTATTTTCTTATTTTTCCTCCTCTGGCTTCTCACGTATTCCCTAGAGTGAGTCTTATTTCACCGCATGACCAAGAGAGAAAGGATATGTATAGGGAAAGGGAGAGAGAAGGAGAGGCAGATGTCATTATAGATCTTGCGATGCACTAGATTGACATGTGACAACTGTAGTCTGAGGAAACGGGCGAAGATTCTGTGGATTCCTCCCAACAGTAGTCTATTTTTTTCATATATCCCAGCAGATTTACCATTTTATAGTTATAATACCCTATTATACTTTCTTATACCCCCTCATGTCCTGATCTAATATTTTAGGGGTTGAAAGTGGGTTTTGGGGATAATTTGGGGTTCTTTGTTTTGGAAAACTCATCTACACGACATCTTGTTCTGGGAACACATGCCCTTCTTTATTCCTGTTCAGGGAAGACAATTATTTCAAAGTGCCCATCATGTACCAGGGTGTACTTTCCATGTACTGGGTCTTCGCTATATAGCCGAGTACCCGAACATGATTTTCATATAGGGGTACATGGTTGTGTAGAGTACATGGCCATACCCCATGATCCCATGGTGTATGGAATTAGACATCTAGATGATGTACATGGAAAGGTTGTTTAAAGGACATGGGAAGGTACCCATGTAGGATAAAATCCATTTACCCACCTTACACATCATTTACTTGGGCATTTAAATTCTGAGTACATGATAAAGTTAATTCCCATGTGGGGCCATGAAGGTATATGTCGTGTACCCTGGTAATATGCCATGTACTCCTCCCTTTCCACCTTTTGAGGGGTTTCATTTATTTTCACACAATATTTTTAATTATACCTATGATTAGTCCATTATGATTATATTTTCATGTAATGTAAAATATTAAAACCCATTAGTTGTTTTTAGGACTCTTATTTTTCATTTTAGTGGTTACTTGAATAGATAGGTTCTTCCTCTAATAATTAAATTCATTCATCGCCTAAGAGATACATCACGAGAGATTGATCAATTAGGTGTTTGGACCAACCTGTTTTTAGACCCAGATATGAGAAGGTCCATGATCTACCTTTCATGGTTATAAACTTCATTTCTCTATCCATGAGGGTGTATCCTTATGACATGTGACGTTATGGTCTATTAGGCCATGTGGCTAGTTGTTTCTAAGGACCCCCTTATAGAATTCATCTACCTACCTTTTGACCATGAATATGAATTGTAGGACTTCTCTATCTTATTTCTTTTACCATTGATCCCCTATAGGATGCATTTGTTCTACTTTATGTCCTAGGGAATCCATCGAAGTTTCCCTTTACTAGTTTATCATTTTGTGGATCCCATGTAAGAGGCATCTTCTTTATCATGCGATTATAGAGGGTCCCTTATAGGAAACCCCTTCTTATGTGATGATTCAAGGATCCCCTATTGGAAGGCTCAGTAATGCTTTCTGTTAGAGGATCCCTTATAGGATTACTCCTTTTATGTTTTTAGATAACGATACATTGTAGGATTCCTCTTCTTATGTTAGACCTTGAGGATCCCAAGTAAGACGTTTCTCTAGTGTTTTGAATTGAGGGACCCATCGAGTTCCCTGTTGTTTGACCAACTATAACAGCCCAAGATTCCATGTTATGCTTCTCTTTAAAAAATACAATTGCTTGCATTATACGAAACATCGAGTTCTATCACACCATGACCAATAAAACTAGTCGTTTAAAAAGCAGTTACGAATAGTAATACCCACTTTTTAAAATTTTATAATATTTTTTTTCAAAATGGACTTCATTTTTTGATTCCGAATATCAAAATTATCTTATAGTGAATTTATGGTATTTTCCTAAAAACATTCAATTTTTGATGAATAGTGAAAAACATTGAATTATTATTTAAAAATGAATTTTTATTTAACTAAATAATTTTAATTTATATTCATTTTAATGTCAAAATAGATACATAATTCCTATATTATTCCAATTTAATTCATTAGAGTCATTTTATAATAACATTAGACATATAAAATTTTATTGAACTTTTTAATGTCTTTTACCAACCTTCTAGGCACATTTCAAAATTTGCATAAAACATAATTTTATTGCTTATGTGAATTGAATTTAAAAAATCCTACAGACACAGTTGTCATTAGTATGTAAAATTTGGGTCAATATGATGAAAATAAATTTTGGTGAATATTAACTTTTGAATTTTATTTACCACGATTAGAAGTAAATAGTGTAATTAAATGTAAATATGATATTATAATTACCATAAGACATGAATTAATTATATTGTATAAGTGTATTTTGACCAAAATTAACCCTAGGAAAAAAATATTATCCCTTTTTAACCAATCTTATTAGATTTGGACATTTATTATATTTTATTTAAAGAAGTGTTAAAAGTGTTAAAATCAAATTTTATTAACTAATCCATTTTTAATATAGATTTATTCATTATTTAAATTTAACTATAAATATTAATTATAAAGATAAAAATATTAACAACATCATGGTATTTTATTTATAAGTTTTATACATTAAATAATTAAATCTATTTATGAAACAATGATGATGCAGTAATTACCATATTAATGAAAGATTAAAATGATTAATGGTATAAATATGAAAATAGATGACAATTTGAAATTTTGATTCCATACATGAATTTTATAGCTTAATATGACATGTTAGGGTTGATTAATTTTTTTTGAAGTAATGAAGTTATGATGACTTTAACAAAAACCGAATACTAAATAGTATCAAAATTGACATAAATGTGTTTTTTAAAAAAATACTATTTAATTAAATGAAATAATAGTCATAAAAAAATATTATTCAGCCAAATGACATAGATAATGATTGATATGTAATTAATGAACCACTTTAGTATCTCTTAGAACTTTATAGTAACAATATTAACCATGGAGTGTAAAAGTACAAGAAGACGTGGTAAACGTTAAACTATTAAACTAAGAGTTATATCTAAAAGATAAGGATAATGTAGTTACCTAAACATGCCTAAATTAAATGGGATGAAAGTATTTCGACCCAACCCCACCTTATCATCAAAATAAATCCATTTTTAGAAATTAGAGACCGAAAATAATTTTATAATAAAATAATATTTCAAGCTTTTCCTGAAGTTCCACTCACCACTCTTATAAGAGGGTACATCCCCTTCTCTTAAATTAACACCTCCAATTCCATTTGGCTTTACCAAACCCTGCCCAAATCTCCTAAAAACTACCCTAAATTCATCTTATAGGCCTTAATTTGTTCATAAATTCAGCCCAAGGATCCCTTCTGTTAATTCAAAAGCAAGCACCGAAAGAAGAGGTAATTATTTAATCACCTCATTTAAAGTTCTTTTCATCTTCAACTTCCTCTTTCATTGTTGTTTCTATAGAAAAATAATAAATCCAAAACCATATACATACTGTTATTTTATTAAAAATATGGTATAACCATATTCATTATTTTTTCAATCCTATTAATGAAAAAGTAATTGTACGTGTATATGCACGGCTTACCGTCTCCATGTTGTGGTGTAGTTTATTATTCAATAATTAATTATTTGGATGGGTATAATAATTGATTTAAATAATAAATTTGACATGTTAATGATTATGTTTATATTATAAACCATCTAATAACATAAAATTTCACCATCAATAAAATGATATTGTCGCTCGTGCATATGTATGGATTACCATCTCCACGACATGATGAGATTTTGTTACCCATGATAACCATTCAAGAATAATATTCATTAGATGATTAAAAAAATAATTTTTAATAACATAATATCATTCTGGATATGAATCAAATACATCCTATCCATAACAACGATGAATTACATAATAAAACATATAAAGAAAAATGAATTAGTTAACACCCGAAACAATTATACTACTGAAATATTATTAACAAAGCAATATTAGAGGATCATATATGATATCATATTTATGTATGTCATTCTTGTATTATTTAATAACAATTATTTAACCATTATAGAAAAGGTTACCATTCCCTCGACTAAGTAAATGTACAATGTAAGGGTCAATTTTACAATCTCTTTATTATTCAAGATTGTTTATACGTATAAATCTATTGGGACTTCTTTATCATCCACATCCATGTTTCTTAAAAATGTATTTCAAATTTTTTTTTATTATTTATTAGATTATGGGTTAAATTAATTTATACCCTTTTTGAATTTTTCTAAAAAAATTAAAATGAATATTTCCGTTGTTTTCCAAACAAGGTACGTTATGATCTTTTTGACAAATTAAAGAAAGAATGTACTTTTATCTTATACGGCGGGTGTGACTATTTTCCGATGTTATAACACCTTCAAACCTTCCCTTACATGTTTATAATAATATTTTCAGAATAAATCTTCTCTTCTATAATTATGAAACTTTTAAATGATTTCAACGTATAATGAAATATTACTCTCAAAACGTTTTTGGATTGATTTCATCAGTGTCAACATCTACTGTTGGATTTTATGTTTAATTGAAGTTGATTTATTATGATACAATAATCCATATTGTATTGATAGTATTATTATATTTTTGAATGTGGATGTGATATTTTTATATCATTCACAGTTTATGGTTAATGTATTAACATTTTGTATATTAGTTTAATAATAATATTTATGTTATGTTTCACCCTTTTCAAATGAGGAATGCATTGGACGTAGTAAGTGATGGGAGGGCCCCACCATATCCACTCAATGAATCAGCAGATCTCATGACACAAAGAAATGTCATGCGACAAGGCCTTAAAAATATTTTTATTTGTAGTCTTGGCATGAGGCCTTGACTATGTGGTTATGATGTCCAACATTATGCATTCCATCATTATGTGATTAACTATTGATATTACATGTGATATTTAAACTAGAGTAATAACCATGTGAATAACTAAATGGAATTATTTGATTTATTATTTCCATATTATGATGATATCTATGTTTTAAAGGATCATTTTTTTATTCTTATACATTTCCTTAAATGTTTATGCTTATTTATGGTATCTTACACTATATTGTTATCCTTAATGAGAATCTGAGATCACCCCTTTATTAAGTTTTTTTCCCTAGGATGTGAAGAAGTCTTTAATGATTGACCTGTAGGGATATTCTAAGGGATTTGAGTGTGTTTAAATGAGTCAAAATGTTTTTTTTCATTTCATATTATAATGTAAAACATGTGTATGTATCTAGTACAAACATGGATACTAAACTGGTCAGTATTTTGATACATGATCTATTGTGATCATACAATGTTATGTAATAATACACCAACTCTGGGTAACTAGGGTTGGGGTATTACAACTGGTATCACAGGAAGTTTAGTACAAACATTGGAAAATAGATTTATAAAAACTCTTATTAGAGAATATTACCCTAAGATAGACTTTGAGGATTAGTATAGAAGAACATATACAAAATTTGGTAATGAATATATTATATATATTATTCAAAATATACATCCCTATCTTGATAAAACATGTCTAAATGGTTCTTGAATAGATATAACGGGGAGTGAAAACTCTGACAAGGAGTTTCGGGCTTGATCTGGGGTATCATTGTACATGATGATGGGTCTTACTGTGCACCTGGTCTGACACTCCCGGGGGATATGATTAGGATAATTCAAATTTTCATTACGAACCATTATGAAATATTTATGAGAAAATACTTCCCCAAAGAACTATTTTTTATGATTATTTATTATATGCATAAACACTTCAGTTTATGTTAAATATTTTACAAGTTTAGAATTATGCATTATGATTCAGGAACTAATATAGTGAATCCAATTTTTTAGAAATGGATCCTAGTAGAAGGAATGGTAACTGTATCAACTCAGATAATCAATGTAGGGATTTCCCTCATATTCAAGATAATTATAGTGTAGCAGGTGATGCAACTAGTAATGAGCGGATTATAACCATACTAGGATAACTCACCTGGGTTATGAATAATCACCTTACCCGTATGGAGCAACCTGATCTACAACATGGAAGATCAATGTTAGACTACTTCATGAGGCAACAAGCACCAAAATTCACTAGGACTACAAATCCATTTATAATTGAGCAATGGATAAGTTCCTTAGATAAAGTATGTCATGATTTGGCGAGTAGCGAAAGAGAAAAGGTTGTCGTGGATGTTTATTGCCTCTCTGGAGATGAAGATCAATGGTGGTCATTAATTCAAAACACAAAGGAGGATGAAGGAGTATCAAACAAGGATTCAATGGTGTTTAAAGAGATTTATTAGAAAAATAGTTTCCTCATGAACATTGAGCGGATATGGAATGACAATTTTCGAGTTTGAGGAAAAAGGAGGATAAGAATGTCGCAAAGTATGAGGTGAAATTTACAAGGTTGTAAAGGAATGAAACAAATTTTATATATAACCAATGAAGTATGATTTATTGATTCTTTGATGGGTTAAAACAATTTCCCCTTCAAGTATTAGTCTCTCAATCCTTTTCATCATACGAAGAAATACTCTCATGTGCTATCAAGACAGAAAAGGAATTCTCTATGTATTATGACTTTAAAGTGAACCAAGAGATGAAGAGATCTGCTGAACACTTTGGAAAAGAAAATAAGGGTATAAGGGAAAAGTTCAATATCCATCCTGTTGTAATTGTGGGAAGAAATACCCTGGTACATGCCTATAGGGTATGAGAGTTTGTTACATGTGTGAAGAAAAAGGCCACCAAGCTCAGGATTTCATGGAGAATAAAGAGGCTCTCAATGTTCAATGATAAAATTGTAAATGAATGGGGCATTATGAAAATTAATTTCATAATCATCAAGGAAACATACCTTAGAAATGGAAAATTTAGAAAGGCCATGATTATGTGATCACTAATGCTGAGGTTGATGTTCTTAATGATGTAGAGGAAGGTAATTTAACAGTTTCCTCAAAATTAGACAATGATTTATTTGATTCTGGATCAACACATTCTTTCATATATACCCAATTTGACAAGAAAATTTGTTATTTATAATTTGACTTAGCAAGGGAGTTTTCTGTCAAAAAACCTAAGGTAAGTATCATAACAACAATGTTTTACAAAAATGAAGTTGCAAGACTTCATAGTGTACCACTATCAATTGTATCAGATCATGATCCCCGTTTTACATCAAGATTATGGAAAAGTCATCAGAAAGCCCTTGATAATGAAATTCGTTTGAGAACTTCCTACTGACATCAAATTAATGGACAATCAGAATAGAATATTAAATCCATATAAGACATGATGGGATCTTTCTCACTTTACTTTCATGGTATGTTGAATCTATATTTACCTACGGAAGAATTTTTCTATAATAATAGCTTCCGTTAAAGTATTCAGATGACACCATATGAAGCGTTATATGGAAAGAGATGTCGCACACTAACTTTTTGGGTTGATGTTGGTGAAAGAAAACTCATAGGTCCAAAACTTGTTGAGAAAACAATAGAAAAGGTGAATAATATCCAAACCCACATCAAAGAAGCTCAAATTAGGAAATAAAGATATGTCAATAACCAATGGAAGGATTTTGAATTTCAAGTAAGAGAATATGTTTTCTTGAAGGTATCTCCATGGAAGGGTGTTATACGATTCAGTAAAAAGGTTAAATTATGTCCTAGATACATTAGACCTTTAAAACTTCTTGAATGAATTGGAGTTTTAGCTTATCGATTGGAAATGAAACCAAGTCTCTCCAAAGTTCATGACATGTTCCACCTCTCATTGTTGTGAAAATACATGCCTGACCCAAATCATGCACTCACCTATGAAGAAATAGAATTGGAACCCAATTTGTCTTATAGTGAAGACCCTATTATTATTATTGATACTATAGAACAAGTGTTGAGAAACCGGATTACTCGTTTGGTTAATGTTCTTTGGAGAAACCATAAAATGGAAAAGGCAATGTCAAAACCTGAGGAACATATGATGAAGAACCACCTGAATATTTTTATGCAGTGATATTCTAGAAATTCTGAGGATAAAATTACTTGAATTATGGATGAATTTAACACCCCAATCTTCCTCGGTATGCTTCTCTTTGAATAATACAATATAATGCGTTGTACGTAACTCTAAGTTCTAGCACACCATGACTAGTCAAACTAGACATTTAAAAAGTAGTTATGAATTCTAATACCTATTATTTTGAATTCTAAAAATTTTATTTTTCAAAATGGACTTCATATTTGGATTTGGAATATGAAAATTTGCTTAACTTTAATTTCATTTATTTTTTTGAAAATTTTAATTTTTGATGAATACGGAAAAACCATGTGTTATTTTTTAAAACTGATTTTTTATTTAAATAAATAATTTAAATTTAAATTTATTTTAAATTCAAAATAGATTAATTATACCTATATTAGTACAATTTAATTCATTGGAGTAATTTTATAATAACATTAGACGTATAAAATTTTATCGATCTTTTTAACGTCTTTTACTCACCTTCTTGGCACATTTGCAAATTTTCATAAAATGAAAATTTACCACATCTGTGAATTGAATTTCAAAAATCCAACATACATGGTTGTCATCAATTAGTAAAATGTGTTTTAGTAGGATGAAAATATTTTTTGGAGAATAGTAACTTTTAAATTTTATTTACCACCGTTAAAAGTAAATAGGGTAATTAAAGGTAAAAAGGGTATTATAATTACCCTTACACATGTCTTAATTCTATTGTATAAGATTATTTTGAAAATAGTAAACCTTAGGTTAAAAATATTATCTTTTTTGATCAACTTGAATTAGATTGGGACATTTATTATATTTTATTTAAGGAAGTGATTAAAGTATTAAATTCAAATTGTATTATCTAATACATTTTTAGTATAGATTTATACATAAGATAAATTCAAATATAAATATTCATTATAAATATAAATGTATTTTCTAAATAATTGTATTTTATTTATAAATTTTAGACACTAAATAATTATATTTATTTTTTATGCAATAATGAGGCAGTAATTACCTTGTTAATGAAAAATTAAAATAATTGAAATTATAAATATTAGAATAATTGTAAATTGGAACTTTTGATGCCATCCACGAATTTTCTAGGTGAATATGACATATTAGTGTTTATTCAATGTATTTTTTTTATTTAATGATGTTTTTCTTACTTTAACAAAAATAAAATACTAAATAGTGTCAAAATTGACATAAATTATTTTTTAATACATACACTATTTTATTAAATGATATAATAGTTCTAAAAATATAAGATTCGGAAATATTACTTATATAATTTTAGATATTTCATTAATGAAACACTATAAGTTCTCTTGGAATTTTATAGTTACTATATTAACCATGTAGTATAAAAATACAAGAAGACATGGTAAAAGTTACACTATTTAACTAAGAGTAAAATCTAAAAGATAAGGTTAATATGGTGACCTAAACTTGTCTAAAACATTTTTGATGAAATATTTTCAACCCCTCGCCACCTTATCCCCGAAAGAAAACCATTTTTTCCAACATGAAAATGAGAGTAATTTAATAATAAAATAATATTTCAAGATTTTCATAAAGTGCCCCTCACCTCCCTTATAAAAGGGTACTTCCCCTTCTCTTACATTCACACCTCCAAAGCCATTTGGATCATTCAATCCCTACCCAAATATATGTTCATATGATGAGCCCGTAATGGGCTTCACATCTCTAGGTCTTCTCCTGCCGCCGCCTTCCTCCTCTCCGCCCCGGGTCGTCTGGATCTCTTCTCAGCTCATTGCTCGATGCGTTCGTGGTGTGGATTCATCCTCTGGCAGCGTCATGCGGTCTCGTCCTCTTCGGTGAACCTCTTCATGAACTAGCCATCTCCTAACCCTATATTTTATTCTGGTTATAGTTTCTCTCGGTGTCGCGGTGTCTGTCCATGAGGCTGGTTCAGATGCTGAGACCTGGGGATGCTGTTGTGGGTCGTGTCATTTGCAGGTGCTGAGAGGATCTGGCTTTTGGGGTCGGTGATGAAGGCGGAAACGGGCTCTCCTTCTCTGGGTTGTGGAGTGGTGGTTTGTTTGGGTGGACCCTAGATCTGTTTTTGTTTTCATCTTCTGATTTGTGTCCAGTTTTCGGAAATGGTTTTGCGATTTGGTGGTGTGCGGTGGCATCGCGGTTGAGGTTTGGTTCCTGTTCCTGCGACCGGTCAGGGCGAAATCGTGATGGTTTCTTATTGATTATTTTTGAGTTTCTATTTATTTTGTGATGGTTTTTAGTTACATTGATGTTGGTGTGGTGCTATGTGGATAGCGGGTCAGGTGAAAGTGGTGTGAATGCCGGTCCATCGACGACGACAGTGAAGATGAAGCTCACCGGCGATCCGGTTGAGGAGGATAAGTCAGAAACCACACAGTGCTTGTTTCGAGGTTTTTCGTGGCATGAGGTGGAACAGTAATCGATAAGACCCATGCCTCGAGGCCCTGTTCATGACTAAAGGTGACCGGTTGATTTGTTTTTGATGGTTTGAATTTTGAAATTGAGATGTGGTTGATTTTAAATGTCTGCTGATTTGGGTCTTTGTATGGTTACCACTTTCCAAAAAGTGGCTTTTATAAAATATGAAAAAACGTTTTCTGGCCAATCCCAACCCGAATATGCTCCCCAATACCCTGAAATCAACCTATAGGACATAAATTGATCATAATTCCAACCTATGAATATCTTTTCTTCAAATAAAAAGGAAGCACCCGAAGAAGAGGTAATTATTTCATCCCCTATTTCAATGTTCTTTTCATCTTCCACTTCCTCTTTATTTTTTGTTTCCATATCAAAATAATAAATCCAATACCTTATACGTACTGTGATGTTATTATAAATATTGTACCACCATATTCATTATTCTATCCATCTTATGAATGAAAAAGTCACCATACGTGCATACGTACAACTTAACGTCTCCACAGCGTGGTGTAGTCTGTTATTCAACAATTCATTATTTGGATGGGTATAATAATTATTGTAAATAATAAATATAAAATGATAATTAATCTATCTATATAATATATCATCCAATTACCTACAATTTCACCATCAATATAATTATATTGCCTCTCGTGCAAACATATGGCTTACTGTTTCCATGACGTGATGAGAATTTATTCCTCATCGTAACCATTCAAGAATAATTTCCATTTGAGGATTAAAAAAATAATTTTGAAGAACATAATATCATTCTGGATATGAATCAAATAAATCCTATCCATAAAAAACATTATTTAAATAAAAAAACATATAAAGGAAAATGAATCAGTTAACACCTGAAAAAAATGATACTACTAAAATATTATTTACAAAACAATATTATATGATAACATATGTTATCATATTTATGTATCTGGTTCATGTATAATTTAATAAAAATTATTTATCCATTATACAGGTGGTTAATGTACCCTTGAATAAGGAAAAGTACAAGTTAAGGGTTAATTTTACAATCTCTTTATTATCCAATGTTGTTTATACGTAAGTATCTACTAGGAATACTATATCATCCACATCTATGTTTCATAAAAATTTATTTCATAACATTTTTACTATTTCCTAGACTATGGGTTAAATTAATTTATATCATTTTTTGACTTTTTATAAAATATTTTGAATGGAATATTTCCTTTGTTTTCCAAACAATGCACTTTATAACCTTTTCAATAAATTATGGAAATAATGTTTATTATCTTATATGGTGGGTGTAGTTATATTTCGACATTATAACACCTTCCAAGCTTCGCTTACAATATTTGAAGAATATTCTCAATATAAAAGTTTTATGTTATAACAATGAGACTCTTAGATGATTTCAATGTAGAAATAGATATTTCTCTCAAATTGTTTTTGTATTGATTTCATTTGTGTTAACATCTATTGTTGAATTTTATGTTTAATTGATGTTGATTTATTATGATAAAATACTTTATATTGTATCTATAGTTTTATGATATGTTTGAATGTGGATGTGATATTTTTATGTCATTCATGGTTTATAGTTAAATTGTTAACATTATATATTCTATTTTAATTAAAATTTTTATGTTTTGTTTCACCCTTTTCATATAAGGAATTCATTGGACGTAGTAAGTGACAGGCGGGGCCCCCTATATCCCCTTGATGCATCGGTAGGTTTTATGAGGAAAACTAGCGTCTTGGAATAAGGACTTGACAATATTTTTATTTTTAGTCATGGATCGAGGCCTGGACTATGGGGTTATGATGTCTGACATTATGTATTCCATAATTATGTGATTATCTATTGATTTTACATGTGATTATTCCACTACTAGAATATCCAAGTGAATAAGTAAATGGAATTATTTGATTTATCATTTCCATATTATAATGATGTCTCTGTTTAAAATGCTTGTGTTTTAGACATATACATTGACTTAAATGTTTATCCTTATTTGTGATAGCTTTGGCTATGTTGTTATTCTCACTGAGCATCTGAGCTCACCCATTTCTTATCTTTTATTTTTTCAACGATGCGAAGATGTATTTTCTGACTGACCTGCAAGGATAAGATAAGGGATGTGAGTGTGTTTAAAGGAGTCACAATAATTTTTTTTCATTTCATAATGTAATGTAAAACTTATGTTTGTATTTAGTACATACAAGGTTACTAAACTGATCGGTATTTTGGGACTAAATCCCTTTTCATCATGCCAATGTTATGTAATAATACACCGACACTAGGTAACTGAGGTTGGGGAATTACAACGACCCTATGCTGGTATATCAGGTTTAGGAAGATACGTAGTTAGTGTTATCTTAGAACCTGTTCTGAACATGTAATCACATGGGGCTATGAAAACAAAGTTTGTATTATGAATTTGACCACCCTAATGCTTTTTTAGGATTTCACATGTTTATTGATGATGCATCAATATTACGTGGAGGAGCTTCCAAGTTGTTGGTTGTTGAGTCTCACTTGAGGCGTCGTTCTTTATCTTGTGGATTCCTAAACATTATTCTTGGGATCCTCCTTCTGATCTTTGTTATTTTTTATATTAATTGGTATAAATAGAGGGGAAACATAGGATCGAGATATTGAGACTGTATATTTTATTATTATATTATTTGGGTGTTTATATGTGTTTCCTAGAATCCATATATTGAACCTACTATTATTTTATCTGGGCAAGGATTTTCTTATAATGATACTCGTTGATGATTCCTCTCTCCCAAGTGATGAGTATGATTCTATTCTCCTATGGTTAATATATGATGGGGATGATTACACTCTCCTTAATATAATTATACTTGTGAATGATTATTCTCATCCAATGGATAAAGATGATCACACTCTCCCTCATATGTTACTTGACCATGGTGTTGTTCATGGAATATCACATTGTTGGATTCCTAACATGATTGTCATCTTCATGATGAGAGGTATTGTTACATTCTCCCTTATTAGAGACTACAGTCAGGGGCATGGTTTCTCGCCAGTGAGTTCTCCTTACCAATCACATAATATTCATAACATTAGGGATTATCCATGTTTAAAATGTAATGACCACCTACATATTGAGACCTAAGGTTATGACATTGGAATGAATTTACATGGATTGATCAACATTTCTACTAGATCAGTGACCATTTACAGGATGCCCGGATATACATCCATATATTACATTATTAAAATGATTGGAGGTGAGTATGGGTGATACCATGTGTAGGATGAGTATCCCCCTATGGTGACATAGCTTCCTTACTGACATTTCTAACATTAGACAAGGTAGGTATATGTCGATTAGGATTATGGACCCAAAGACAAACTTAATGATACAAGGCTTGAGTAGAATGATTCCTAGCTCAATTCCAATACACATGATACCTAGGTGATCAATATTACATATCCAAGGATTGGATATTGATTGGTTTTATATTATTTAATTCACATACTTATGAATATTCATATTTATGTATATATGTATAGATATGGGACTATACAAGTATACGTATATATATATGGACATCAATAGTGGAACTTTTCAATTATATTAGGATTATGGACATGGGGTTTGACTTTGGTTTCGTATTAATTGGTTTTACATATATTTTCAGTCATGTATGAGCTGGAATAAGCAGTTTTCTTTTGCATACACTTATAGAATCGTACTTTATAGGTTCCTTATTGGAGTGGCCTATTGAGATTATTTATCTCCCCTACCTGTGAACCTCAGAGTATGTGTAGAACTTATGTCTACTTTTTAGGTTGATAATAATTTCATGGTGGGTAGGGCTAAGGCCCATAGTTTCATGTTCCATAAGAGCTACTCATATGGGTTCTTCTGATCAAGTTGGTGCAGTTTGACAAAGTATAGAGATCGAGAATGTGGTCTGGCTCGAAGTTAGTAGTAGATACCTATAATTTTATTTATGTTTCATTTTTATCTTATTTATCTGTATGGTATTCTTTAGGGGTGACCAGTTAAATATGTATAACATAGTCTTAATGGATTTTTATTATTTCATCTATTGTTAAACCATACTCTATTATATTTATTTTACTATTAAAGTACACTATTTACTTTCTCCTATGAATAATACATAGAAATTTCCGATGTTTTCTTACTGTGATATGAGTGTACATTTTCCCCACTATACCACCTTTAGACCATCTCTACTTGTCACCTGCCTTTGGCATATGGGGAGGCATGATTGAGGCCCTATATCTAACCGTCTCGATGTACTGTTATGGTGTCATCTAGGTTGGTATGCTACATTTCAAACCTATTTGGTTTATGATTTTGTTATTTTTATCCTTTTCTAGATCACTCAGTATATTTTGATCAATGTCCTCTATCACTCTATTAATCCTTGTGCATTATTTTTTTTCTATATTCATATCATCACTTACCACTAATGTTCTCATACATTGAAACATAGTTATGTGTTATTCCATATGACCTTGTAACCTCTCTTTCTATATTGTTAAGAGTATTTTTTATTAACCATTTTATGATTTGGTTTTTTCAAGATAATAATTTTCAAATATAAAACCATTTATTACAAAGATAAATTTTAAATTACAAGGATGGAATTTTTTTAACGTGGGGATTATGTAACAACCTGAAATTCTAAAATAACAACATTGTATTCAATTGCGTATAACATAGAAGAAAATATAACAACCCATGAATTTATGATATTTTTATTTTTAAATAAACTAAATAAATTAAATTGAAATCATTCCATGCAATGTTGAGTTTATATTGCATCACACACAATATAAAGTTTAACTTTTGTTGTATGAATCACTATGTTTAACTTGCGTTACACGCAACACCGAGTTTAAACGAAATGTGCAACATTATTAAAATATTACTATTTAATATAATAGTTACCACCACAAATTTTAAATATAAGGTATAAATAGTATAAATAAATTATATAAATTATGGTTATCTACTGATTATATTCAAAATAATCATCCTTTAAAATAAAAAGATTTTTTTATGAAAAACTGCATTATTCTAAAAGATGGTTTATTCACGCTTTTAAAAAATAATTTAAAATTATTTTTTTTCCAATTTCATAGAATTTATTGGGAAATATAGAAATAATTTTTTATTTTTTAATACCCAAATTATCTTAGGGTGAATTTTTTGAGATTTTTCAAAAATGATCAATTTTTTAATGAATAGTGAAAAATAAATAATTTTAGTTGAAAACTTCAGTTATGTTTAAATTATTTATGCTATTAAATTATATTTTTAATTATTTTAATAATAAAATTAGTTCAATTTTATATTAATTAATCCAATTTATTTCATAATAATTATTTTTATATTGAGTTATGATGTAAAAACATTGTAATCATTTGATACTTTTTCATTAAAACCCAGTTTTTTCATCCCATCTACAGGATTAATATAAAAGTATATTTCTAAAATTATATGAATGAATTTTGAAATATTAATAATAATAATTTATAATTTACAATATGTTCAAATTAATTTTTAACCAAATTTAACAGTAAAAATAGTAAAAACTAATTACCATGATTAAGGTAAAAATTGATTTATCGAGGGGTGTTAAACAAAAAACATAAGGGTTAAAAATGAAACACCGACTCTTAAAAAAGAAATAAAATGTAAATATTTCGAAAAAATATTTTCTAGTTTTGAGAATCACTTATTTTTTATTCTTGTGACTTGATAAAAATCTGTGTATAATCAAATTGTTTGAAACATTACAAGTGTGACACTCACCTCACTTATAAAAGGCCAGACCATCTACTCTATTCTTCAAATATTAAAACCTATTTTTTCATTCAATATCTACCAAAATAACTTCATAAATTCTATCCCCTCATCCTAGAATCCTTATTTTCAGATGAAATAAAATATTATAAATCCTTTGGTGCAAACCTAACAAGGATACCCAAAGAAGAGGTAACATTTTTCAACGAGGGTTTTTATTTTATGTATTTATCCATCTACATTAATTATTATTAAAAATAGATTATATAATAAATATAGTAAGATACATATAATATTTTTTTTATAATAATTTCATTACCAATAACCATGTGCACATCCATGAAATGGGATATGAAATCATTATTCGTGTGTACGAAGGATTACCACCTCGCAAACTGATGTCATTCATTTTTTCAATACCACCATTCATGGTTTGGTTTGATGAAGGATTTATAATATATTTATGATATTTATTTTATAATTATAACTTGGATTCAATAATTCATATGCATTTTTTCACATTCCTTTCTGTATGAGATACGATAATGTTTCTCATGTGTAAAACAGACAACCGCCTCAGGAAGCGATGCGATTCTCCTTTCACTGAAACTTTGAATAGAAATTTATTAGGATAAGGATAATGTAAATGATTTTTTGTGATATAAATTCGATAATTATTATATTAATGACATATTTGATATTATTAAAATAAATATATGTCATTTTATTTATTACAATATTCCTCAATGAAAGAAGATATTTATAAAAACTCTTCTCTTTATTACACACATAAACATGATTTATTCCATAAACTTTCACTAAAGAAAACTACAATAATATATAGGTCTAGTATCTTTGGGAATTAGGAACATTACATAATAATATAAAACATAAATACAACATCTTTATTGAAAATTGCTTTTACATGACCACAACATTCCATCGTACGTAGCATTTCATGGGATAACCTGAGGACATATATTAGAAAAGGGTGAGCTAAAAATCCCATTATGAAAGAAAAAAAGGCATAAAATGAATAATACATTACATTTTAGGAAGTATGAATATCAACATGGCACAAGAGAAACATTAAAATAAAGGAACTATATAGAATGATTATCTTAACATGGAAATGTGGAAACTACATACAACGTGATATTAACATGAGCCAAGGCTCATTGAACAAGGATTAGAATGAGTAATCCCTCATTACATATAGTGTAAGGACCTGAACCCGGTTTCCCAGAACTAGTGCCTTATTTGATTAAATTGGCATAAAAACGAATATTCATCCCGAAGGACCAGGTATTTTTGTATTATTGGAATGAAGATACATAAATAATCGCAACATTACCACAAGAAAATAAAAACAATATAGAAACTCCTTTAACAACATCCATAACTCCTAGGTTATTTCAGACTGTCATTCATAATAAATTTTATAATGTCCTCTGAAAATGAATCATAATAAAGGGGTGATATCAAACACTAAATAAGTGTAATAAATACAACATAATATAACATAAACATTATACATGGTGAATAATTGAAAACACATGCCTTTTAAAAATAAGAATGAACCTAAAATGGCAGAAGTATGAGTTGAGTAAATATTGAAATAATATAACATAATCATGGTTATTCTACTAGTATAATAACCATATGAACCATCAATATTTTTTTCATATTGAGGGAATGCATAATGCGAGACAACATAACCATAATGTCAAGGCCTCATGTCAAGAACATAAATAATCATTTTGTCAAGGCCTTTTGCCAAGCCCGTAGTTTGTCTCATGAGACCTACCAATGAACCGAGGGGATATAACGGGACCCACCCAATAATTAATATATCTAATTAATTCCTCATATGTGTATGGATTAATATAAACAACATATACATTCATAATTAAATTAATATATGAAATACAAATAACTTTCCTTGAACATTAAGCATAAACACTAACCATTTAGAGTAAATTGGTGAATGGTTTTAAGATAGAACATCCATAGACAAAATAATCATAAAACGTTAACCTAAATATGGTATATGACAACATGGAATACTAATCCCAATAATACATATGAATTAACAATATTATTGAAATAGATGAAGATACTCTTACAAAATCATCAGGTAAATCCTGAGATAAATACTCTTTTACTTTCAAAAGAAGAGTACTTTTGGAAAAATATTTGTATGAAACCAGAATTTAATTAAGATATTATTTTCATAATAAAATTTGTGACTTTATAAAGATAATGGTTTTCAAAAATATACTATATATTTCCCTTAAAAATATGTAATAATTTGAGAAATTTCCCTTTGATGAGGCTTGTATTTTGGAAGCAATTTCGAATGTTCCTTTTAAAACATGTAACCATCCATAAAAAAAGGAATGATTATGGTTGGTAAACATATATATAACCCAAAAAAAAAATATTTTTTAGGAGTACATAACAATAATAAAGAGTTTCATTTGGGTAATTATATAATAAAAGTAACCCAAATGAAAATGGAAGTTCAGGTGAAAATACCCTTACCTTAAGTTTGAACGTGTTACAATATTGAACTTAAGCTCCTGGAATATGAAATTAGATATATTAATAAATTATTTAAGAAAATATTGTACATGTATTCATTTTATCATACTTATATTTAGTTCATTTACTCCCTTAGGGATAAGTTATTATATTGAATATCATCGTTCTGGGGTGTTCGTTTTCTACTATTTTCATAATCGGTTCACTTGTTCTTATGTATTGGAGTGGAATGGATGTGAATATCCGGAAATGGAATTTCATATTATTTATTAACATCCATAAGTGTTAATGTTAATTTTTATCATTTGGTTACATGGAATTAGGAAGAATCATTAGAGGAAATATTTATGACATTCACTTAGATTTTTTAGCATTCTTATTATAAACTAGTTTGGTAATACGATTTAATAATATGTATTTATACTAGTTATTGAATATTAATAAGGTTATAATACATATATTAAAGTCTTTTTAAACCATAAAAATGGTTTCATGACCTGTAATAAAGAATAAATTAGAGAACAAAACTTCATCATCCATGAAAGTTATAATTTAGAAACTCATGGATGTTGATTTCATTTGTAAAATAATACGGAGTGAAAGAATATTGGTTATGGTTCTTACATTTACATGATATATTCCATTATATAGATGATAATGTATTTATCATGTTCATTCGGATAGTGGAGGTGGGGAGAGTATTACAAAATAATGGAACCTGAAATGAAACTAAACAAACAAGAAAGGTGCTTTACCGCTTGATATAACCTCCCTGGGAACCTCCTTAATAGAAGGGGTTTTGATCTTTTGGAAAGACAAAGAGATTTATGGATGTGGGGAGTATCTAGGTAAGACTATTTGGGATGAAATTTGAAGAGATTCAAGGCTTAGAGGAGTGAATAGAAGAGGGAGTGGGGGTGGGGGGGGGTTATAGTGGAGGAGAGGAGTGAATTTTGAATATTCAACTCATTATTTTATTATTTACCTCAAGACAAAAAATAGTGTTGTTTCATTTGACCCTAATAGTAATATTTTCATGTTATTTAAACCAAAATTTCCTTAAATCACTTATGATGTCATAAATAGTGTATTTAACAGATAATTTGTATATACGGTATTTTACTGTATTTCACTATTCATAAAAAATTTAGAAATTTTAGAAAAATCCCCAAAATTCACCCCTACCTTTTTCAACATTTAGAAATAAAAAATTAACTCCATTTTTAAAAAATAATTTTCTAAATGTTATTAATTTAATTTTTAAATAAAATCATAGTTAATTTGAAAAATAACAATTTTAAAGGTATAACTAGTTTTATATCCCATTGAAAAATTAATTAAGATATAATTATCTAATTATCTTAAGAAAATAAAATAATATATTTATTTAATATTCATAAGTGTCAAATTACTATTCATAGTACTATTCATAAGGGTATGTTACTATTCAACAAAAATCATGTTAGTTCTATCAGATTCCAAACGACTTCATGATTACAACTCTTGATGACCATTTTTCGAAATTCAAAACGTAGAAGAGGAAAGGTTGTGATTAATGTCTAGATTCATTTTTTTTCAAATACACAGGGTGGTTCATATGGCATATCATGATACTAAATATTACCCAATGCATTGGAGCGCCATCAGGGCACCCCCTTTAAAAACATTTCATTTCATACATAAGTGTGCCACAAGGATCATATAAATGGAATCATTTAACAGCGTTATTTATTATAGGATAATGGAAGGTGGAATTCATACATGAAATTATATAATCAATAATTATATATTCATACAGGTGAAAACCCTTGATAGAAAAATGGGCATGGTATTCACTATAAGATGATTTTGGCATAGAAAATTGCGGTGCAATTTTGAAAGCCTAACAGTGTGACAATAAATTCATAAAAATGTTTATGATAGAGAAAGGGGTCTCCCATAATATATACGAGAAGTGTACAATATTATAGGGGTGAATTTAAGGGGTCTCACATTATAGACCTAGGGTAAATGTTTTGTATTTTTCAGAAAACTTTCAATTTTTGATGAATATTGAACACACTGCGTTATTATTTAAAACCGACTTTTTATTTAAATAATTATTTATTTTATTTAAATTTATATTTGGTACAAATGGATAAAAAATACCTATATAAGTTCAATATAATCCATTGGAGTCATTTTATAATATGTTTAGTCATATAAAAATTTTAATGAACTTTTTACCGTCTTTTACCCACCTTCTATGAGCTTTTGAAAATTTGTATAAAAATTAATTTTATCACTTATATGAGTTGATTTTAAAAAATATGAGAGACACAGTTAATATGAGTATGTAAAATGTGGTTCAAAAATATGAAAATAATTTTTTTTGTGAATAGTAAATTTTCACTTTAATTTACCATGGTTAAAAGTAAATAGGGTAATTAAGGGTAAAAATGATTTCGTAATTACAATAAAAAATGTATTAATTATATTTGATATGTATAAGTAGACCAAAAAAACCATAGGAATAAAATAAGATCCTCTTTTTTCCACTTGGATTATATTAGGACAATTATTATTATTTTATTTAAAGAAGAGTTAAAAGAGTAAAATTCAAAGTTTAATAGTTTAACCATTTTTAATATAGGGTAATACTTAAGATAAATTCTATGATAAATATTAATTAGAAATATAATAATTTTTACTACATAATAGTATTTTATTTATAATTTTTAAACATTAAATATTTTAATTTATTTATGACACAATGATGATGCAATAATTACCATATTAATAAAAGATTATAATAATTGATATTATAAATTCCCAAATAAATATAAATTGAGACCTGAGACGAATTAAACTAAATTTATTGGTTAATATGACATTTTAGGGTAGGATAAATAAATTTTATTCGAAGTGAAAATGTTTCTATGCCTTTCATAAAAATCAATTACTAAATAGTGTCAAAATTGACATAATTGAGTTTTTAAAACTAATATTATATTATTAATTGATATAATATTTTGAAAAATATAATTCTGGTCCAAAGGACTTATATAACGTTATATATATTAATTATTAGCCACATGGGGTCCTGTTATCCTTTTATAGTAAGTTTATTAACCATATAATATAAAAATACAAAGAGACTTGGTAAATGTCAAGCTATTTAACTAAGAGATAAATCTAAAAGATTTGTTTAATATGATGACCTAAACCTGTCTAAAACCTATTTAATGAGAGGTTTTCGACCCATAACAACATTATCCTCAAAATAATTCATTTTTAAGCCAATAGAAAGCGAAAATTATTTTGTTACAAAATAATATTTCAAACTTTTCTTAAAGTGACGCTCACCTCTCTTATAAAAGGGTACTTTCCCTTCTCTAACTTTCACACCTCCAAAGCCATTTTTCTCGGCGAACCCCATAGAAAATATCCTCCAATCATTTTTCCCTTAATCCTATATGCCTTCCTTATGCCATAAAGCCATCTTAAAGAGCCCTTTTGATCAAATCAAGAAGAAGAACCCGAAGAAGAGGTAAATATTTCATCACCTCTTTCAAGTTCTTTTTATCATCCACTTCCTCATTCATTGTTGTTTCTATACCAAAATAATAAATCCAGTACCTAATACATACTTTGATGTTATTATAAATATGGTACAACCATATTATTTATTCTATCCATCCTATAAAGGACATAGTCATCATACGTGCCTATGTATGACTTATTGTCTCCACGTCGTGATGTAGTTTGTTATTCAAACACTTCATTATTTTGATGGGTATAATAATGTGTATAACTCCTGTAAATAATAAATATAAAGTGTTAATGATTATGTATATATGATATATCATCCAATTACAAACAACTTCAACATCAATATAATGATATATTTTCTCATGCGTACATACGGATTACCTTCTCTATGACGCGATAAGATTCATCCCCACGTTCACCATTCAACGATGATTATATATATATATTTAATTAGTATGTAATATATGACATAATAATTATAGTTCATATATATATATATATATATATATTTTGTATGTATGTACTTACATATATCTTATCCACTTATTTTCATTCAATACGATATGAAAACGGAAACAACGTTTATGCGTACATATGGCCTACCGTCTCCATAAACGGTGACTTCCATTTCCTATATCTATCAATTATAAATATTTATATTCTAAATATATATGATATATAAATCAATTTTTATATTCTTGAAGTATTTAAATCATTATCTAAATGATACGATCAATAATAACAAGTTAAAACGTGTATGATAAAGAAAGCAATTATTTCTTGAAATGTTAATTTAACAAAGAAATCATTATTAAATGGTTAGTATAAAGTCATAAATAAATCATGTCTGATATAACAAATTTAAATATGGTTCTGTTATAATTTAATAACATACTATGGTCATTATATAGGAGGTTAAACGTACCCTCGGCCAAAAGAAAGTGCAAGGTAATGGTTAATTCATCAATCTCATTATAATTTGAGATTGTTTATGTGTAAGTTTTTTTCTGGGAAATATTTATTATCCAAGTCCATATTTCATAAAATAGCATTCAATGGGATTATTTTAAGGGAATCTTTTACTAAAACATCATTTAAAATGTTTTAATGATTTATTTTTCTAAACCTTTTTCATTAATGTCCATGTTTTCAAAATGATTTTAAGGATTTATTTATATGGACATGAATGCTTTTAAATGTTAATTACATTAAAATGTTTCAATGTGGTATGGGAAACTTTTATTAAAAAATATCTTTTAAATGAATTCATTTAAAAATTGTGTGATTTTTAAAATGGTTACACGAAAAATGATATTTCTCCCATGTGTTTAACCGATCATTTTCAACTATATAAACATCTTTTACTAGATATTATTCTTGATCAAGGTTGATTTATTATGATAAAAATCATCCATTTTGTATTGAAATATTTCTGATATTTTTGACTATGGATGTGCTATTTGTATACCATTCATGGTTTGTGGATAATGTATTGACATTTTGTATGCTAGTTTTAAAACGAATATTTAGGTTATTAAAAAATTTCATATGAGGAATGAATTTGACTTAGTTAGTTGTGGGTGGATCCCCCTATAACTCCTCGATGCATCGGTAGTTCTAATGAGAAAAAATAGTGTCTTGCCATAGGGCCTTGACAAATTCTTATTTGTAGTCTTGGAACAAGGCCTTAACTATGTTGTTTTGAAGTCTGGCATTATGCATTCCATCATTATGAAATTATCTATTGATATTATGTGTGACTATTTGAGAAGTAGAATATCCATGTGAATAAGTAAATGACATTATTTGATTTATCTTTTCCATATTTTGTTGAAGATTATGTATAAAATGAATTTTTTTATTTTTATACATCGCCTAAAAATTTTATGCTTATTTTTGAAAGTTTCCGCTATATTGTTATCCTTACTGAGCGTTTGAGATCACCCCTTTATTATGTTTTATTTTCCTAGGATTACAAGCAGTATATTTTTATTGATAAGAGGGGGTAACCCAGGGGATTAATGACGTTCTAAAAAGATCATTTATGTTTTGTTTTATTTTCTATTGTGTAATTTAAAGTTCGTGTATTTAATCTATTTTCCAAGACTACTAAACTAACCAGTCATTCGGGACTTGATTCCTTGTAATCATGCCAATTTATTAATATAATGCACCGATTCTAGGCTTCTGGTATCAGGGCATTATAGTTGGTATTAGAGGAATTTTAGCAATAAATTCGGAAATAGATTTAAATAATCTCTGATTAGAAAACATTACCCTAAGATAGACATTGAGGATTAGTATAGAATAACTTCCTAGAATTTTGGCAATGTAGATAATTTGAATATTTTTCAAGTAATACATCCATGTCTAGATACGAGAAGACAGAGGTGGCTCTGGAATAGATGTACCTAAGAGTGAAAAATCTGACAAAGAGTTTCGGGCTTGACCCGAGGTATCTTGGTACATGAAAACGGGCCATGCTGCACTCTTGGTTCTGACAATCCTGAGGGATATGCTTAAGATAATTCACATTTTCATTACAATCCATTATCAAAGATTTAGGAGTAAATACTTCCTCAAAGATAAAATTTTATGATAATATATTATATGCATAATCTTTTTAATTTACTTTAGGCCTTTTACATGTCTGGAATTATGCATTGCGATTCATAAACTAAACTAGTGTATGACATTGTATAGAATTGGCGCCTAGTAGAGGAATGAGAATTACAGCAATATGCATGATCAAAATATTATGAAGGTTCTTATCCTTCATGTTATTCGGCCACCATTTAAAAGGGAAATAGTCTCCCACATATTCTCATTATATGAAGAAATAGTATCATGTATTAATAAGATAAGTAAGGAATTCTCTGAGTCCTATGTCTTTGAAGGGAAGGAAGATAAGAAAAGGATGGAAGAGAGAAAGATGGATAAAATGAAGAATGGAAAGAATTATTTTCCCATATGTGATAACTGTGGAAAGAATCACCATGGTAAAATATTAAAGGGATTGGGATTTTTTTATATCTGTGGAGAAAAAGGACACCAAGTACATGATTGCAAGGGTAATGAAAAGGTTGCAAATGTACAAGCTTCATCTTCATGGAGTTGTGACACTACACGAATCAATGTCCAAATCATAAAAGTATAGCCCAAATGCAACTATTGTCAAATAATAAAGTTATGATACTGCCAATGATGAAGATGAAATATTAGAGTTCTTATGTTGTTATTAAATTATTTTTTCATTTGAGCATTGTATTAATGATATACATGTTATAATAATTATATAGTATATAAAGATTGTACTAAAGTACTATTTCATTAAGGACATGAGATTGTGTGGAACCAAGAAAAGTGACTCAATAGCCAGTTAATTTTTTCGGAAAATATATGGTTGAGATAAAGAAAAACCATAATATAGTTCTGATATTGTAGTAGTGATTTTTTATTAATATATGGTTGATTTGGATAAATTATATTGGATATTCTTGACTACCATGAAACTGATTAATGATTAATATATTCAATCACTGTTGGAATTTACAACATTTTTGGGTAAAATGAGTATATCCAGTATTCTATAAGGAATAATGGAGCATGAATGCAATCAATATGGTTTTATTGTATTTCAGGGTGTTACATTGTTTTAATAGAATACATGATGAAGGTATTCACATGTTATTACATGGAAAAAATGATCTTCATTGTGTTTACCTTTCTTATAAATTTTGGACTGTGCCTTTGGACGGAAGTATTTTGGAGAATTCTAAAGGTTGGAATCGATTATGTTTGAAATTGGATACAATTTTTAAGGTTAAATCATTTCTTGAGACTGTTTTTGGATTGTCTAAAAAAGGTACACTTGAAGGGTAGGGGACAACCCGTCACGTTCTGGATGGCCGCGAGACTTGAACCTGCAACTGAAGAGTGACAAGGGTGCATCACCTACCACTAGCCTAATTGATGTCCTGGTTTCAATAATGTAGTTTTTTTAAATGTTATAATAGCTAAATTATAAATTCATTTTTTTGGAACCCTATATAATTGAGATAAATATAATATTTTTGAATTCTATTATCTTTTTGAGTGAAATATGAGTTTGTTGTTGGAAATAGTTAAAGGATGATACTCTACTTGTCAAGTATATATATATATATATTCCTCTTATTATATGAATTAATTAATTCTTAATCTTCAGGGAAGGGATCTTAAAACCAAAAATGTGTTACCTTAATTACATATGTTTTGTTGAATCGATGATATTTTACATCATCTTATATTGATGGCTTTGAAGCCCTCATTTTTACACTTGTCTGTGTTTGATGACCTCAATCACTCCTTATAAATATTTAGGTTTTTCCTCTAATTATGTGCCTCTAATTTCCACCAATGTTCTCTTAAACGATATCATAATTTGGTGGTGACTTTTTCATTTCCATTTCTCTCTAATTAAGTCTAAATTTTATTAACCTAATGTACAATTTGTGTTTTCCACAAAGGTATTTTACTATTTTTAACTATTTCTTTTAAATTAAAATTTTCAAATTGTGAGGACGCAATTTATTGAAGTAGGGGAGAACGTAACACCCCATGATTTTATATTGCGTTATCTCATTAATGTAATTCAATAGCTTGTGCTACACGCAACACCGAGTTCGAATGCACCGCAGCTTACCAAACTAGCCGTTCAGAAAGCTATTATGAATAGTATTAACTACATTTTGAATATTATATACTCTATTAAATTATTACACCCATATTATGTGTTTCTTTGACATAATATAAGAATAAATTCAATTTTTTTCAAATAAAGGAAGTGTTTTTCAAAAATGCAATTTTACCACCTACTAATAGTGATTTTTAGATGAAATATTTGACACTCATATGTTAAATTTAACAAAATAAACATCTTATTTATAATAGGGACTTAAAAGTTAGTTTGGAAAATGATTTGGTACTTTTATGATAACTTTTATATTTCGATGAATAGTGAAAAATAAAATGTTTTAATTGAAAAAATATTTTTTAGTATAAGTAATTTATAGTGTTAAATTATGCATTTGATTGGTTTTGAAGTATAATTAGACTATGTTTTTAGCATTTAATAAAATATTGGTCATTATAAGTAATTTTAAATTTAAATTTGACCAAAATACATGTCAATCTTTTGAATGTTTTTACTTTTTTAAAAACCCGCTTTTTGGTTTTGACAATGGGAATTAAGTTTCAATTATTAAATGAAAATTGTATGTTTTTAATTTGGTAATATTGAATTGATTTTTTAATTTTGAATATCAAAATTATCTTTGGGTAATTTTTTGGTATTTTTCTGAAAACATTCAATTTTTGATGAATAGTGAAAAACACTACCTTATTAATTAAAACAGACTTTTTATTTAAATACTTATTTATTTATTTAAATTTATATTAGGTCAAAAAAGAGACAAAATACCAATATAGGTTAAATTTAATTGATTGGAGTCATTTTATAATATGTTTAGATATATAAAAATTTTAATGAACTTTTTACCATCTCTTACCCATCTTCTAGGAGCATTTGCAAATTTGCAGAAAATTTATTTTCACCGCTTCTATGAGTTGAATTTAAAAATATCCTAGATACACGGTTAATATCAGTATGTAAAATGTGGTTCCATAAGATGAAAATAATTTTTTGCGAATAATATCTTTCGACTTTTATTTTCCATGTTTAAAAGTAAATAGGGGAATTAAGGGTAAAAATGATATCATAATTTCCCTAACACATATCCTAATGCTATTGGATAATTATAATTCGAAAAAATCCCTTAAGAGTAAAATATGATCCCCTTTGGTTCACTTGGATTAGATTATGACATTTATTATTATTTTATTTAATGAATAGTTAAAAGAGTTAAATTCAATGTTCAATAACTAAACCATTTTTAATATAGGGTTATACATAAGATAAATTCTACTATAAATTTTAATTTTAAATATAAAATGATATCCAAAATAATGGTATTTTATTTATAATATTTAGACGTTATATAATTTTATTTATTTATGACACAATGATGATGCAATAATTACATTATAATTGAAATATTAAAATAATTGATTTTATAAATATCCAAATAGGTGTAAATTGACATTTATGATGAATTAAACTAACTTTATAGGTTAATATGTAATTTTATGGTTGGATAAATAAATTTTATTCTACGTGATAATGTTTTTATGGCTTTCAAAATAATCAAATACTAAATAGTGTCAAAATTGACACAATTGATTTTTTTAAAAAAATACTATATTATTAATTTATATAATATTCCTAAAAATCTAATGGTTTGAAAAAATACATAGATAAAGTATTATATATTAATAATGAACTACATTTGGTTATATTGGATTTTTATAGTATGTTTATTAACCATATAATATAAAAATACAAAGAGACATGGTAAATGTCAAGCTATTTAACTAAGAGTTAAATCTAAATGATAAGGTTAATATGATGACCTAAACCTGTCTAAAATCAACTGGTTGAGTTTTTTTCGGCCAATATCCACCTTATCCTCAAAATAATTTATTTTGGAGCCATTTTTAACAAAAAATGACTTTATTATAAAATAATATATCATAATTTTCCTAAAGTGAACATCACCTATGTTATAAAATGGTAATTCCACTTCTCTAAATTTCACACCTCCAAATCCATTTGGATAGGCTATACCCTACCTAAATATCCTCCCAGCATTCCTCCCTTCATTAAAGAGTCCTTACATTGGTCAGAAAGCATACCTAAAAAAGCCAATTTGATCGAATCAAAATGAAGAACTCGAAGAAGAGGTAAATATTTCATCACCTCTTTCAGGTTCTTTTCTTCTTCCACTTCATCTTTCATTGTTATATCCAAACATAAATAAAAAATCATGTACATCCAAAATTATGTGATGTTATTATAAATATGGTACAACCATATTCATTATTCTATCAATCCTATAAATGAAAAAGTCACCATACGTGCGTACGTACGGCTTACCTTCTTCACGTTGTGGTGTAGTTTTTTATTCAAACACTTCATTATTTGGATGGGTATAATATTGAGTATAACTGATGTAAATAATAAATATAACATGTTAATGATTCTTTATATACGATATACCATCAAATTTCAAGTTATTTCACCATCAATATAATGATAATGTCGCTTGTGCGTACGTACAGATTACCGTCTCCACAATGCGATGAGATTCATTCCCACATTCACCATTCAATGATGATTATAAAAATATATATTATTAATAAGTATGTAATATATGACATAATAATTCTATTGTATATATGTGTGTGTGTGTGTGTCTGTGTCTGTGTATTTATGTACTTAAATATATCTTATTCACTTAATTTTGTTCAATATGATATGAAAACTAAAACAACATTTATTTGTACGTACGTCCAACTGTATCCATAAATGGTGCCTTCCATTTCCTATATCTATATATTATAAATATTTATATTCTAAATATATATGATATATAAATCAAGGATTATATATTGGAATTATTTAAATCATTATCTAAATGATACGATCAAGAATAACAAGTTAAAATATGTACGATAAAGAAAGCTATTATTACCCGAATTGTTAATTTAACATTGAAATCATTATTAAATGGGTAGTATAAAGTCATAAATGAATCATGTATGATATAATAAATATTAATATTACTCTATTCTGATTTTATAACATACAATGGTCAGTATACAATAGGTTAAATGTACACTCGACCAAATGGAAGTGCAAGGTAAGGGTTAATTCTTCAATCTCATTATTATTCGAGATTATTTATGTGTACATTTTTACTGAGAAATATTTATTATCCATGTCCAAGTTTCATAAAAGAGATTTAAATGTATTTTTGTAAGGTACACTTTTACAAAAACATCATTTTAAATGTTTTAATGTTTTATTCTTCTAAACCTTTCTCATTAATGTCATTACTTTCAAAATGATTTTAAGGATTTATTTATATGGGCATTAATGTTTTTAAATTCTCAATCCATTCAAAAGTTTCAATGTGATATGGGACACTTTGATTCAAAATTATATTTTAAATGACTTCCTTTATAAATTTTTTGACTTTTAAAATGATTTCATGAAAAAAAGAATATTTGTCTCAAAGCGTATAAGTGATCATTTTCAACTATGTCAACATCCTTTACTGGATATTATTTATGATCGAAGTTGGTTTATTATAATAAAAATCTTCCATATTGTATTTTAGGTTTTGTGATATGTATGATAGTTTTTGTGTTATTTTTATACCATTCATGGGTTATGTATAAAGTATTTACATTTCATATGCTAGTTTTAATACGAATGTTCATGTTATGTTTAAACCTTTTCATATGAGGAATGCATTGGACATAGTAAGTGACAGGTGGAGCCCGCTATAGCTCCTAAATGCATCGTTAGTTCTCATGAAAATAAATAGTGTCTTGGAATAAGGCCCTGACAAAATCTTATTTCTAGTCTTGGAAGAGGGCCTTGACTATGTGGTTATGAAGTCTGGAATTATGCATTCCATTATTATGAAATTAGCTATTGATATTACATGTGATTATTCAACTAGTAGAATATCCATGTGAATAAGTAAATGGAATTATTTGATTTATATTTTCCATTTTATGCTTAATTTTAAGTTTAAAATACCTTTTTTTTAGTTTTATACATTGCCTTAAATGTTTATTCTTATTTCTGAAAGTTTCCGCTATATTTTTATCCTTACTGAGCGTTTGATCTCACCCCTTTCTTGTGTTTTATCTTCCCATGATACCAAGAAGTGTATTATGATTGATAAGAGGGGTTAATATAGGGGATTAATGGAATTATAAAAATATAATTTATGATATTTTTTATTTTCTAATGTGTAATGTAATGTTCATGTACGTAATCTATTTTCCAAGACTGCTAAACTGACCGGTCTTTCAGGAAATAATTATTTGTAATAATTCCAATGTATTAAAATAATGCACCAACTCTGGGATTCTGGGGTCAAGGTGTTACATAAAAAAAATTTATATGTGTGTAATGTTGAATACCCTTAACAGAGAAATATTTATGGTATTCACTACACGATGATTTTGTGATAGAAATTTGTGGTGAAATTTTGGTAGCCTAACAGCGTGATATAAAATTCCAAAAAATGGTTGATGAGAGATAAAGGGGTCACTCATCACACATATATGAAATGGAATTTAATGGGGTTATATAGATACATTTCCCAACACGTGTAATTTGTAAATAGAAGGCGTAACATATTATAGAAACAAGCAGAAAGAGGAGAAATGGAATAACTCTTTCAAAATTTCGACATGTTAATAGTTGTAAAAAGAAGGTATTAATGATAGATAAAGAGGTATATAATCATTAAAAAATAATAAGGAAATTATGGGTGAGGTGTTAAATCTTAACCTCAACTTTTTTATTTTAAAATAAAAGGGTATAACAACATAAAGAATCCTGGGAAAAAAATAGAAAAGAAAAAATCCCTTACATGAGTGTGTGGCTTCACAAAATTGGGGAGGGTCTTCTTGAGAGCATGGGGAACCATGGGAGGATCACATAGAGAGTAGGGAAGAGTAGGGACGTGATCCAAGTATTTTTAGAGAATAGAAGTGGTATATTGGTTGGGTTTATATAAGAAATGATAGGGGAATTCTTTAATATTTCACTAACATAGTTTTTGGAATCTATAAAATTAAATATTGAAAACCAAAAACTATACCATGGAATTTTCCAATGGTTGTTTCCAAATGAGAGTTGAAAAAAATATTTATTAGTCCAATTTCTGATTTTATTAAAATATTAGTCTTTCTTATGTGGAGGGGAGTCACACTCTCTATGAAATCATTTAAAAATGTTAAAATATTTTATATACCTTCGAGGGTCCACAAAGACTTAATTTAATAAATAAAAAAAGTCTAAAATCAATTTATTTTAAACGGAAAACATGTATATGTAGAATATACCTTTTATCTTATTTTATTACATCGTTATTGGGTCATTAGGATGTCATTAAATACATTATATTTTTATACAGTATTTAATTTTTACCCAAATATTCGATCTTCTAAAAAAATTATTAAAAAATAACTCTTGGATACTTTCGATTTCCTGGTTCCAAAAACAAATATTCATTTCATCTAAATAATTTTCTAAATATGTGAATTTTTACTTTTAAAATAAAAAATGTCATTTATGGAAAATTGATGGGTTTTGACAAAAATAGTTTCCAAACCATAATAAAAGTTACATTTTACTTCATAAAAACTATATTACAATTTATATTTAACAAATATTATATAATAAAAAAAAATTTAAAAATATTATTTATTCCAAAAATTCATTAATTCATTAAAATAAATTCTTTATCTAAAAATAAAATTTCCTTTTTATCATATAAAAATATAATTCCTATCAATCTCAATACATAATCATTTATAGTGTAAAATCAATAAAGAATATATACACTAATTATAATTAAATGGATTTTTATAATAAAACTATTATAATTCAAATATTAATAAAACCTTAGTTTTATATAATAATTTATATATTTATAAAAAGAAATATTTTACCTAAAAATCAATTTATATAATTCATTATATTTTTATGAAAAAATTATTCTCATAAAGGAATTGATGGAATAAGACTATTATATATAAAAATGGATTACACAATAAGTAAATAATTATTTATTACATAACCCCTTAGAACACCGTCATAAGACCTAAGGGTTAGGTGTGCGATGGTGAAAAACTCTCTGGGCGTCTTGGATAACATCATCCAAGTAGTAATCTATATTAACATCCACTTCTCTCGTAGGTGAATCTGTTCAAGCATAACGCGTTGAAGCTCATATTGGGATTGTTCAGGAGCGAAGATTAGTGACACTACCTCCTTTCCATGATCTAAAAAATGGTCTTTGTACATCACGAGTATATTGGTTGAGTCCATTCTTTCCTTTTTATGTGTCGAAAGGATTCTTTTTAAAATCCTTAAATTTATATCAGTCGTGTGATCACTGTTCGATAACTATATTATCCACGGTAATGATATATAAATATCGTTTTAAAAAAATTGGAAAAAATAAAAAAAATCATCTGTTTTCTATATCCATAATACATTTAATTAAATAAAAGAAAGGCAATTTTATTCATGAATGTTGGGGTTATTACAATAACGTCATTCGTGTATGCGTGGAGTACCCCCTACATGAAACGATGTGACACTCTTTTCATTATCTCACCAAATGAATGATTTGTATAATTATATTTAATGAAATAATGTGGTATATATTATATTATGATAAATCTATGAATATAAAATATTACATCCCTTATTTCCATAATGATCATTTAAAAATGGAAATGTTACTCATGCTTACGTACGACCAATAATATCAATGATCATATCTTACAATATTTATAAATACCAAGATTCATTATTGTATTAAATTATAATTGGTTTATAGATATAATAATTAGCTCATTATTATTATTCTAGATATGATACAATTAAATAATTTGTGAAAGAATAATATTTTTTTAGACAAAATATGCATGAGAAAAAAAAGACAATTAACACCTGAAACAATCAAACAAATGAATGATTAGTAATTGAAGGGTGATAAAATTTTATAAAAAGATCATATATGATATTGTAAATATTAATATGGCTATTTTGTTAATATATTTTTTTAAACCACTATAAAGGAGGTTCAATATTGATCAATAAAAAGGAAACATGTGATAAATGATTTCTTAACTCATTTTCCACTCATTGGGTTAAACTTCTACTTCATTGGTAATGTAAAGATAATATTATTGTATGTAATGACTTTTAATTGTATTATGTTCTATTTCAACTTATTTTATGTCAATTTTCAATTGATACACATAATTGATTCATTGATTAAGTATCACATCAATGTTATGAACATTTTAATGGTTATTTGAGAATCTCCTTCTAATCGAGATTGTTTACTATTTAATATTGGTTGATCAAAATTGATTAATGATTTACTAATAAACCTATTTAATTTTATTATTTTTTACTTACTCATGATATTTTAATTTAAAAGCTCCATTTTCTACTCTTTGGTACTTAAATTAATTTAGAAACACTTTTTTTACATAATATGACATTTTCACTTTTTGATCAGAACTCAGTTTTCATACAAAACCACGTTTTCTAAAAATATTTTTAAAAATGTATTCACCTATAAAAAATAATTTATTAACGGATTTTTAGAAAATTTTATTTCCTAAAAAATTTTATCCAAGGAATATTTTTTTTATTTTAAAAATAATGACTCATTGGATTTTACTGAAAAAATTGATTGAAATATACATTTTAATTTCTATATAATGAATAGAATTTTCATCACTCTTGAACACTAAAAATGTTTCAAAGCTTAGTTCATATGTTTTAAATTTTATTACCAATGAAAATCATTTTGAAAGGTTTTTGTGTTTTAAAAACTGATTTTCAAACTGAAATACACATTTTTCTAAGGAATTTTTTTAATGATATTTTTATGGTGTTTCTATTCATCAATGATAAAACACATTATTTAAAATCCAATGGGTATATATTGTATTTATACCATATTTATTATTTATATGGATGGTTTGTAAACATTTTGACCAAGTAAAGTAATGATGTTCACTTTATTGATTAATTTTTTTGTCATTATTTTCCCTTAAAATATTACATTTCATTTTTATTGATTAAACCTTATCATTGATATGTTTATCGATTAATATTTACCTCATTCCAACAAAAACATTACATTTACTGTTATTTTATTGACTGTGGAATTATTTAGAATCTGTATCCTTTACTGAATACAGATATTTGATAATAAGGCACATACATTCATGAAATAAATCAATTATTCAATATATGAGGAATGCTTTGGACATGAAATTATGGTTGGGGATGAGACATTATATATCCATTTTATGCATTAACAAGTCTCATGAGATATATAAGTTTTGAAAAATTAAATATGTTTTTACCTATTTTTTAAAACTTTTCAGAGGATATATCATGATAGTATGGGTTTTCATATTCCTTAGATACCGAATCCAATAATTTACCATTTACATCATTTATTGTCTAGTTATTATTAATATCAGTGAGATTTTTATGATTATATTATATATGATTTCGTTTCATTATTAGATTATTGTTTAAATGTAATTATTTTTATGTTATTTACCTTTCCATATTGATTAGGTCTTATTGATTCATGAAAACTAATACTATAATTAACCCATAACAAGAATTTAAGATCACACTTATTTTGTTTCCTTTCCCATGAATCCATGAAGTGTGCTATCAATTATTTAATGTAATATTCTTATGGTTCTAATGATATTCACCAAGTAATTATGTTGTAATTTCTATTTTCAAATGTAATATATCAATCATGTATGTATCTAGTTAACCAACACTAATAAACTAATTGACCGTTATTAATTTGAACCATTGTATCAATAATAATATAATAAAGTAAGGAACCTTCTCAATGCTACTGGGATTTGGGTCGCTACATATAGAATTAGGAACACCCTAATAATTGAACTTCACAATAGTGTCTAACAAGTCCCTAGAACAATGTTATAGGGAGTAGAGGAACCCCATATGAGTGACCCCCCCCAATTTTCAAAGGATGAGGCCTATTACTACGACTTCCACCAAAGTATCCAAGGATTCCCATTTGCTACAATTTCCAAACCATTTTATTAGATCCATTCATTAAAAACAACTTCCTAAATCCATTTCACAATAAATTGAAAAATACAATTTATTTTCCCAAAATAAGGGAATACCCATATTTTATCAAAAACCAAATTTCACCCACATAATTAAATTACGAAAATTAATTTTTCAAATAATTATTAAAAAAAAGATAAATATAATTCATAAAAAATATCCTTAGGACCATACCACCAAACTAAATCTTAGGTAACACACACCCGCAATTGGATCCACCAACATGGAAGAAAACAAGGCCAACAAGGAAGGTCCTGGAATTAATTATGACATATCAGAATCAATTTAGTAAGAAAAAAGTTGGTGGTGAAAAATATTACAACATTACTCCAAGAAGCACATATATCGTACAATAATCAACAATAGGGTATATCTTCAAAGGAAGATCCAGAAATGAATCTAGATAGGAAAAAATTTATTAACATAACATATGAAAAGATTGATAAATGTAGAAGAATGATGAAACCACAATCAATGTTAATGAAAAATTAAAATTATTACCCAACCATATACATTCATCACAACTTCAAAAAAGATTAATCACTAAAAAAATGATATTAAAGGATAATATTTATCTAAAATTTTCTAGGAGATCACTTAAGAATGGTAAAAATGTGATTCATGAGAAGTAAAATAAAACTAGGTGAGTAGGACATAAAACATATAGACCAAGAGAATTAAATGTTGTGTTCCCTATTTCATGACATTAAAAACATGAAATCCAAACATTGCAAAAATCATGTCACCTCAGATTAAAATCATTTTTTTCTATATCTTGATGTGAACAGTTTTCATTTGGTGTAAACCTTTCCATCCTTGAACCAAATCACAAAAACTTCCCGAAGTAATTTTTACATCATGTAAACTATAAATAAAGTGTGGAATTCCATTAGATGGAAAACAAACCTTATTCAGCACTAAAATAAAACCCATATTTATCCTTGGGAGTCCTAAATCACATCCAAATTAAGAGGGAAACAAAAATAAACAAGTAAAAAACAGGAAATAAGGTAATGAGATGTTACAAACACCATATATTTTGGGTTTCATTTTTAGTTACTATATTAAAAACATGTATAATGGTCTCTTATTCGAGATAATAATCTTATGTACACTATTTGATCCTATAATTTTATAAAAGAAAACAACTATGGAAGTAAAGTCATATCATAGTATCTTGTGTTTGGTGTGTCATTGGTAGTGTAGGAATGATTTAATTATCAAAAAATAATTTGTCCCTTATGATATGATAAAATATCTTGAGCCCAGTTGATCTGGATGGTAGTACATTTACTAAATACAAGGTTGTGGTAGAACAAGGTTTGACTATCATTTAAGGTCATTAAATAATAATGCAAGAAAGGATAATTACACAATGTGTGCATCCATATTCTTGAGAAATCATTAGATAATGATATTATATTACCTGTAGTGTGTTTGAAGGATATTATTCATTTCTATGACTATTTTTAATCTCTACAGAGTTGTTGATGGGTGGCTATATCCACTCCTGGTCTATGAATAGTATTAATGTCTACCAAGATAAGGGCCTAGAGGGTCGCACACAATAGAGTATTCAGGAGTCTTCCCTATTCTAGGGAATTTGTGTATAGGGAATAGTGGGCCCCACCATGGGATCCGAGAGTTTTGAAAGTATTATCGATCACTGATGAATAAATAAATTCATTATTAGTCATGTATTGAAAACTGGGAGTTGTAATTTTCTTATTAAATGTATTCACATTGTATTAAGTGAATACATGGGAAAATATTATACTAACAAATATTATATTAATATTATTAGTTTGTTTAAAATATCAGGAATTAAAATTTGAGTATGTTATGGGATTTTATCATGTAATATATTTATAATATATTAAATGTATGTGATAAAAATATAAATAAAATAATGAATCTATTATTTCATCATAACATATCATTAAATTCTTAAGTTTAGGGTGTTGGATAAACGGGGGATGGGGAACCCTTTTTATGTATTTTGACATTGACTATATATAAGAATATGAGTTCTCTCATTAGAAGTATGATTTATTCATTCAAAATTGTGTTATTCTCTCACCTCTTGTATGCTAGAGAGATAAAGAATCCATGTGAGATTAAGATCCAAGAACACATTCATGTATTGATGGGATGTGATCGTGGTGATTTCCACAACGTCGAATGAACCGTCAGAACTCTATGTGAGCACCCCAAATTCAATGATCAACATCCGCATGGATTTTTAAATCATGTGTGGAAGATCTAGAGGGTTTTGATCTCATATCCTTTGACCAACGATTTTTCGTGACAATATGCTATCAAACGCACTCCTAATTTGGTTGAGGTAACCAATCATTTAAATTTTTTCCATTGTAATATTCACACACGATCCTTTGACATTACCGGGGCTTGGATTACTAGAGATTACAATGTTTCATCACTATAGTGATGCAAATTTCTAAATCCTCGATCCAAAGACATCCCCTGCACGTACCGGTACCATTAGTGGGTGTGCACACTAATATAGAATTAAATATATTTAGTAGCACTTATAAAAAGTTTTTTACATATATATATATTATATAAAACAATATTTAATAAATAAATATATTTATATTTATATATATAATATATATTCTCATAATTATGATTTAAAAATACTAAATATCTATTTCCAATTAATATATAGTATATTTGGTGATAAATAATTTAAAAATAATTAGAAATTAATATTAATTAATAATTTTCTAATTTTTATTGAATGATAGGATTATCATAACAATTTGGTGATTGAAAATATCAAAAAATTAATTAATATATTAAGATAAGTTGCAAATGTGACTCAAACATAAAATGACCATAACTTTTGATCTGAGTGTCCCTCTCGGATCTACCACATTTCAAATCAAATCTTATGAAATGATATATTCCATGATAACTTAGGGTTGACCTTAGTCACTATTTTTTCGGGGTAAAAAATATAGAAATGACTCCAAAACAGATTTTTTATTTGGTATACACTAATTTTCTGATATTTGATGGGATTTCAACTTTGTTAAGAGGTTATTATTGACTTTTTTCCAGTGTAGACTGAATTAATTCATAGGGGTTACACTTATATAGATATTATAGTGTTGAAATTTTACCCTTTTTAATATTATAGTGTTATTTATAATTAAATACTTATATATACCTAAATATTTGTATATATTTATCTATAAATATATAATTTTGTAGACAAACATTTAATCAAATTTATATATAAATTATATTTTTGAATATATAAATCTTGTAGAAATAATTATTTATCATCTATTATATTTAAAGTAAATACTTATAAATGTTTATATGCCTTTAAAAATGATTATATAATGTTTATATATAAATATGTTTGTGTCTTTATGAAATATATATATCCATTAATATTTTATTATCTTTAAATAGAAATTAATTTAAAAAATATGTAAATAAATAGATGAAAATATATTTATATATATAGACACACATACGTATAAATATATAGACACAAACGAACACATGTTTTATTAATTTAATTAAAAATAATTTTATAAGAATATATAGATATATAGATGAAAAATATGTTTCTAAATATATGTAAATAAATTGATATATCATAAGTGGTAAAGAAAAATCATACAAAGGTATAGGTCACTTGTTAAAATCCAGGCATGTGTATGTAGGTGTGAGTATAGAGAACATGCCTTTCACTCTTATTATTTCATGATTTTTAATAAACTATATCCACTAAACAAAACCCAAATATCCTGAGGCTTATAATCTTTAAAATACTAGGTCTATAATACATTAAAAGAAAAATAAAATGTAATAACTTTTTTTTTATTTTTCTAAATGAGCTCATATATCCCATTGAGCTCTTAAAATTTCATGGGATAATGTGGGGAATACATAAAATAAAGGGGTGAACTAAAAAGCCTAATAAGAGTGTACAAATTATAAGGAAACATAATGTATGAGTCAAAGGTATAACATAATGTTATAAAAGACAGGGATCATGAGAAATCACATCGGTTCACAATATAATGAACATTTAATAATAAATTCATGGAATTATAGAAAATCTATAGAAAATAATAATAAATAAGCATACGTTAAGGCTAACTACTAATAAGACATCACATGCGGGATATAGTTCCATATAGGATCTAGTTTACTCCCCAATCCTACACATAACGTCACATGAGACAATATATTTACCCAATACATTGGAGAACTATCTCTGAACACCCATAATTGCATGTTCATGTCTATTAGTTCCCTAAAAAAGAAATGAATCATAAGGTATACACCTAATAATTACCCATGGAAGGAAAATTTGTTACATAATGTGGAATCATGACATAATTGAAGAGAATTTAACAGTGAAGGAATTTGATTAATGAACATAAGTAATTTATTTCCATATCAAAGGGAAGAAAAATAAGATATGTATATATTTTAGAGGCATATATAGATAATTTAGAAGAATTCCAGAACATTAAATATAGGGATAATGTTATTTAGAGAGAGAATAGTGAGAAATTGAAGAAAATAGTGATTTAGAGATATCCCAAACCTCGATTCGACTTATCATTTGAATTGATTATCTTCCAGAATAATAAAATTATATTAATTATTAAAATTCATTAGAATATTTTTCAAGATTATTATTCCTTTTATATTTCTAGTATCATGTTATATTTAACTAATTAATCATTTATATTCAAATTGGACATTTTGATAATATTTTTCTTATATGTAAAAAATCACTTTACTACTTTTACAAAGGTATAAGAGATAACTATTTAATAATCTAAATATTTATAATTATTACATAATTTTAATTTTTATACATATATTATAATTTTATATCATACAATGAATCATGGTTATGAAAAATGAACTACGTTATAATCATAGAGAGAGTAGGCTATGTGTATGTATGAGTAACATTTACAATTTTAATGATAAAAAATGTTAAATTATTTTTATCTTTTCATAAAAATGGTCAAATATTATATATAATATTATTAATTTAAATACACATATATATACCATCCATGTAGGGCTGTAATGGAAAAAATCACATCGCTTTGCAGTGGTGGTAATCCACATGTGCTACTGAACGATGTTATCATCTTTCAATGAATTAGAAAGGAATGAAAATATATGATATATTACTTTTAATAATAAAAAATATTCCATTAATATCACATATATACATTAAATAAATCCATATATCCATCCATTATTGGCAGTTATGGGAACCGAATTACCTCATTTACCAAGGAGGTAGTCCTCCACACACACACAAAAGATAATTTAATTTCCCATTTGATGGAAGATGAGGTGGATATTGGATATTACACTATTATAATAACATCTTCGTATATTGGAAATAATAATATTATTATATAATCATAGTTTAATATTATTTTAATGAGGTTAAAGAAGAAATAAAACAAAAAAACATATGACTATGAATAACAGCTCTACTTCAGACAATCTCTATATGTTTAAACCAAAATAATTTAAAGAATGGATATTTAATCAACAAAAGGACTCTATGTTGTGAGAAGGTATGAAAGTAAGATATTTGGGTAGTTATTGGGTTATCCAAAAGTATTTTTATTTGTGATTTGATGTGGATATAAGATTCCCTTTTATATGTTATGGGGGTGGCATTTTTCTAAATACCCAAAACTTCTCATTAATGAGAGGATACTATCAAACCATATTCCAAAAAATTTGATAAATAATGGAGTGAAGATAATATAGGGTTTATAAAAACCTACAACATTAAAAATTAATTAATTTTTACACATTTTTTACCTTTACCTATAAGGTTTCTCACTTTTACTATTTTTTTCAACATAGTAACATGTTTTTACCAGTGTAACATATCGCTGAACCCTAAAAATAAAATTATAAATATTAGATAAATTAGAACCAATTATTCTAAATGTTAAGTCCATTTTATTGAATATCAATTATATGTGTGGGCATAAGAATTTTTAACACTAGAGAATATAGCACATGAAACCCCATTTTAACCTTAATCATAGCAATTATTTTTTAATATTTTGATTATTTTTTATGACATAATTTTTTATTTAAATTATTAAAAAATATTGATTATTATGATTAAAAATATGGAGTAAATTATATCAAATTAAATTTCAATAATTGGAATAATTTAACTTAAAACAAAACCCACAAAAAGTGATGAACAATGTTTTTTTAGGAAGGTACATTTATCAAGCAATAGATTATAATAGATTACATCTATGAATCATAATAATTATTATATGAATATAATTTCATGTAATACAGATATATAATATATAAAATTAATTTAAATAAATCCTTATAAGGGTATAAGTTAATTTATTAAAATGTATAAACTTTATGAACATAAAAGCAGTTTTCGGAAAATTGTGTTTTTATACATAAAATAAACTTACACCAAAATCATGAAAATTGATGATTAAAATGAAATTAATTAAATAAGTTTAATCAAAATGGTTTATATTTAAATTTTAGATAAAATCAGATATATTGTTATAATATAACATTTTTTTATTTAATTACAATAAATGATAATAGTTGAAAAATATGTAATTCTCTCTATTCACTGAAAAATCAATCATTTCTAAAAAATACCAAAATTTCACACTAAGTTAATTTTGATATAATGATTTCAAAAAAAATTATTTTCATAAAATAAAATTTCTAAATCATCTAGATTTTAATTACAATATTTTATCATAAAAAGAAGTAAAAATCATTTTCGAATAAATTTCAATTTTTTACGAATAAAATGTCCTTATTAAAATTTTTATTGTAATTTCCTAATAATTTATAAATAAAATAATTTTGAGTAGAACATTTATATATATTTAAAAAATAATTTAATCTTCTTCATTATCAATAATTTAATGAGTTGTTTATAATGACAACATTTAAAAAATTATGGTTCATTTAGTCTCAGTGTTGCATGTTATATATGATATCAAACATAGTTTCATTTTTTAACAAAATATTCAAGGGGACACATTCTCCAACATTAAGTAATTTCAACCTTAAAATTTTATATTACATTTAAAGTTTAAAGCAGTTGACAGTAAATCTACTTCATCCCATCCTTTGGTTTCCTTTTTGTCACTTTGTACTTATGGATACACCACAGTACATTGACTAGGTGAGTTGTCTTATTTGATAGAACATTATTTCTATGGTCCAATATCTTTAGTGGATTCTAATGATAAGATAGATAATTTTCCAACTGTACCACCTATGATTTCAATTTCTGTGATGGATATGGCATGTAATTCCTCAATAGGGATACACGGAATACATCGTGTACTTGAGAAAGAGTTGGTGGATATTCTTGTAATTAAGACAAAACTATTATGGGATCAATAATATCCAACGGGAAGATGTACCTAGGGATTAAATTCCCTATCCTCATAAATCTCATGACTCCATTATTGAGATATGTGTAGTGAAACACTTTATCCTTGACTATAAAAACTAGCCGTCATCAATGATTTTCATCATATCTCTTTTTCCACTTTAAGCCATGCTAATGGGTTGATGAATATGCTGGAATTTTTCTACAATTTCCAAAACCATTATAGGGCCCAACTAATTTCATTCATGATCTTTATCCCAAAACATATGTATTCTGTATCTCATCCCTTATGGCTGATTCATAAGGATCCATTTGGTTCTTGTGTGAATGTTATTATTATATGTGAAATCGACCAAAGGAAGGTATTGATCTAATACTCCTTGAATTTCCATCAGGAATACTCACAACATGTCTTCTAGTGTTTTATTAATTTTCTTATATAGGCCATCATTTTGAGGGTAATAATATGTACTGAATATTTAATAAGTATTTAGATCCTATTTGAGACTGTTCCAGAATATGGTTGTAAATATTGGATATCATACCGATATAAAAATTAATTTTTTCCAGGAAACCTCACCACCTCTCCGTTGTATTTCCTTGAAATTTGATCAGGGGATATGTCCTCTTAAATTTCCTTTAAGTGAGAAATCGTTTTAAGATGATATTCCAACACCAATATGGAATTATTTCCTCTAGATGACTTTGGAAGACCGGTGAAAAATTCCTTGTATATTTTTTTACATTCCTATGTTGGTATGGGTAATAGTTTTAGTATACCCTTAGAAATTTTATTTTCAACCTTTAATTGTTGTCATACTCAACACCTTTATGTATATTCCATGATTCCCATATTCATATTTTCCCAATAATAATTATCTAAGAGATCTCGATACATATTTATATTACATGGGTGGATGGTGATGGTTTATATATATATATATATATATCATTTAACAACTTTTTCATTGTCTTAGTATTTAATGGTACATATAACAAGACCCTAATCATACAAATCCTTCTTTATAAATTTTTATCTATTAGGATTTCCCTTTTCTTAATGTGTCCACCTTCTTCTGAATTTCCACATCATCTATTTGAACACCCCTTATATTCTCTAAAAGGGATGGATGAGAAATAATTTGAGAAATTAATAATGATGTTTCTTCTCCATGATTCCAAATCCGTCATTTATAAATATAATATGATTATAACCATCTAAATTTTCACTAGTGATAATGTTTCCAGATCCTTTCTACATAAAGAATATGTACATTGTTCCCTTTTATAAGATGGTAATGAATTAAGCAGTCAAAGTATTTGATAAGATCTAACTTTCTTCACTGGAATATATTAATCTAATTTTGTGGGAATAAATATTTTGAGGCACTTAGGATATATATATATATCGCACTTCTCCACATAAATATAAACTCACTATATTTTAAATGAAAACTCTACTAAATCCAACTATAGATCATGTGTTGGATAGTTATATTCCTGAAAATTCAAAAGCCTTAAGGATTAGGCTATAACTATATCATTATATATCAATACATAACCCATATCTTTCATTAAATGATCACTATAAAAAATGTTCCCTGTTGAGGAATGAATGGGGACTGGTGAAATTATAAGCCTCTTTTTGAACCCCTTAAATATTTTTTTTATTCACTTATCTTGAAAAACATTAGAATCATATATGTTAGCATGGTTTCTTCTATCAACAATCATGTGTTGTTTCTCAAAATTTTTTGGTAATATCCAGTTCGTCCAAAAAAAAATATGAATCACTATTACAGTTGTTGTTCTTGGATAGTCATTAATTTACTTTGTGTTATAAAGGTGTAAATATAACCCATTACTGATGATTATATTACCCAATATTGTTACTTTCTTCATCTATAACTTACATTTACTACACTTTTAATATATATTATATTTTCAAAATGGCTTTAGAAAGATATTAAAATGGTTCTTATGATCCACCATGTTGTTAGAGGATATAAAAATATCATCTAAAAATAAAACCAAATATTTGTTGAGGTAATCTATAAATACTCTATTAATTAAGTTCATAAAGATTTATGGAGCATTAGAGAGTCCAAAATTCATTATTATGAACTCATAGTATCCATACATCATTTGAATGATGTTTTTGGGAATATATTCCTTCCTCAAACGTAATTAGTTATATCCTAACCAAAGGTACACCTTAGTGATATAATAGGCCCTATCTAGTTGATCTTACAAATTTTCTATCAGTACAATGGGATAAATATTCTCTATCATGATTTACTAGTTCACGAAAATCAATGAAGTGGGACATTGACCCATCCTTATTCTTGAATAAGAGGACCAAAACACAACATAGGAAAGCTCATGGATGCATAAAAGCCTTTTCTTGATTGTCATACAACTAATTTTTTATCTCTTCTAACTCAATGGTGTCCATTTTGTAAGGAGTCTTCAATATGGGTAGTGATCCATGTCTTAGTTAAATCGAGAAATCAAAATCTCATTCAAGAGGAAGAATTTGAAACACAATATGGGAATAAATCAATATACTCCCTCACAATGTCCATGTATTCAAGAATGATCCTTTACTTTGTCTCAATCATTTAGGATGGATATGTCTACTCATAAAGAAATTCTATTAATGCATGGATAAAAGATTTTGGGGGAGATTTATCCACCAACTCAAACTTGTAAAGAATCATAGGAGGGATTAAGACATGAATAATTATCCACCTCACCCATGTGTAAATTTGGGGTTATATATGTTTTGATAATCTATTTCCAATATAGAATCAAAAACCACTAAATAATGTAAGATGAGATATGTTAGAAGATTTAGTCCACAATCACTAACATGGATGAGTTAAATACTTGGGAAGAAACCATGACATCATTTTATATTGTCATAGATAGCTTAATCTCCTTGTATTCAGCTAGTATCAGAATAGTTCTACAATAATTACATGTTTTGAAATATTTCATAAAACCAGAATAAAAAAGTATGATCTATATTATTGGATGGAAATAAAACATACCCATCACCACATAATTTTTGGGATCCACCTCTCCTGTAGTGATAACATATACACTTAATTTATTGTTGTCCTTGGATATTTTTTTCATTTATTGTATCCAAAACCTGTAAATTAGTGCATTATCTTAAATAATTCTCTTGTTACATGTAGTTGAAACATTGCACGACATGCTATGTGTTGATCTCAAACATTTTACTCTTCTTCATCATTAGTGGGATAGTCCATTTACCTTTAACACTAATTATCCCGATACCCCCTCTTTTAAACATTTTAAGTATCTCCCAATTCCTATTATATAGTTTCCAAAATGATTCTTTTAACACTTTTGAAAAGTGGGATGTCTGGTATTATTTTATCTATGGGATTTATCTGTTAATCCCCCCCCAAAAGTTAATTTTATGCTTTTACATCGAGTCCTACAAACCACTGATATTCAACAATATCCATATCAACCATGATGAAGCAATGAATAATTTCCTCATGATAATCATTGCCTCTATTCACTAATTATTTTTGTACAATTTTAATTAATCAACTAAAGTAGCAGTACACCTTACATTAAGCATTAATGAATAATATGAAATCCTTGTGATGTTTTCCATATATACACTGATAGAATATTATTCATTTTTCTTTAGTATGTGGAAGTCTATAACTAATTTAATATACTTATTTTGGGGTAAATATTTTTTGAAAAATATTTTCATGTTGTCTACCCATTCCATGGGTGGGAGAAAGTCTTGGTTTTTCTGGATTTCCAACTCCAAACATCACTTTCAATAATGAAATAGAGAACATGATATTCATACAATCTATTTTAAACAATAATAAGTAGTCTACAGTTAATATTATTATGGTAATTTATTATTTTAAAAAATATGTCTTCACTAGTACATCATATGGACTTTTCTAGGAAAATGATTTTGTAGAGTGTTGGCATCGTCCAATAATCCTGACTATTACGGTAAATTGATTTTTTTAATGATATTTCAACTTAATAAAACTTCATTATATGTTGTTTCAAGAACCATAAACTTCCCACTGAGGAGAATATCAAATATCTAGTCGTTATCATTTCTTCAAGGTTCCATTTTTTAGGGAAACATGGAATGAATGCTTCGTTCATGTGTTATTTAAAGGGGATTGAGAACATATTGTGTGGAACTCATTTAGATATTTCACCGACCTTCATTCCATGATTATTCAAAGAAATTGTTTCTTAATATTTGGTTCCAAGAAGTTGGAAACCATGACACTGAGAAGTAAGAAAGGGAACTTATCCTCTCAACAGGTTTTTGGTGTTTCTAGAAAGCAAGGATTAAAGATCGACATAATGGAACTATTGGTACAAGAGAATCCATTTTTTTAAAATAAGTAATAACGCGGTGGATATTAACTAGAATTGTAATGACTATGAATATTCCCCTTCTATATTATCAATTTTGTCCCTTATTTCCTTCCCCAAAATTCTCTTACTTCCATGTATGGGTGATATGTTAGATATCATCCAAACCAGTATGTTCTTAAACTGAACATGAATGCTTCATGAGACAAGGGAGTCATGCAGTGTGGTGGATTGGTGTGTTATCCAAGGGGATATATTATACTTTATTTCACTACTTATTTTGAATATGTGACTCCCTACAAGAATAATATAAAGCAATGAACACTAACTTACTTTTGGGTAGTCTAAGTAATATCCATCTTGTGGTGGTTGAAACAAACTATCTTATTATCCACAATACTCTTCATGGATCATGACCTATTCCATAGTCTATCAAATACATATTTTATAGGAGAGAGGGTCTTATGGAAAACCACATTAATGATACTCACACCTGGTGTGAAGGGATCATAATTGCTGATTTTATGGTTTCTAAGGTTACCCAAGGAAATAATATTTCCTATATTTCAGATTTAGGATTTTTCCCCCTAATGGAGTGAACCATGTTAGATAATACAATCTTAATATTTATTACTTTGGACCCCTAGTGTACTTTTTGATTCCTCTCTCTTTGGTATTACCTTATTGTTTTTCATGTACACTTCCTTTATAAAAAAATAATTATTGATTGGTACTAATGTCCTCTTTGGACTTTATGATCTTGATCAGTTTCCACCACTGATTGTCTACCTACCACCATGTGACAAATGGATTGTACCACATTATCTTTTTCTAAGAATTAATGAAAAAACATATCTTCTCTATGGAGTTAATTTACTCTTCTACGATGACTAGATCAAGAGATCCACTAATTTTAAGAGGCCTTCATTGCATAAAATGCACGACGACGACATACTCTCTCTAAGGAAGAGGGAGTTCTTCATGATTCATGTTATAATCATAACATGAGCCAGTTGAGGCTATACTTCATTGAAGTTTTCAGATCTTACTACCCTAAGGTTAGGCATATCATTGGGGAAATCATCACATTTCCTATCATATTGGTTGTTGTCAGGGCATCTCATAATTACTTCCTTTAAATAAAAAAAGAATAAAAAAATATTATAATACATTAATAATATACATACTAAGGTAAATGTATAAACATGGAAGTAATAACTTATAAATTTTATGTATGTCCTAAATTATCACTTTCTAGGTTTCACGGTAGGTATTCCATAATAAAATTTCCTATTATGTTTTTATCCTTATATTTTGTTTCAATTCCTTCATAATGGTTTGTAAATACTTTGTGATGTACTAAAGCATGTCCCCTAGGACTTTCAAACTTGGTTTATAGAAAGGCATATATTTTCATGAACTAAGTGATTATCTTGTTAAATTCTAATGAAATATTTTTGATGTTATTACTCTTAGGTACATCTATGAAATATCCACATCTTCTTGTAGTATCTATATAGGGATGTAATTTCATTGAAACCACTTTCTCTATACCTCATAAAAATTAAAAGATGTTTTCCTATAATTAGACATATACCTAGGGATATCAATATAGTATTCTAGTATTAATTTTCAAAAATAACTAGAATTTCATCTGACGCCATCTATAGTGACACATACCTTTCACACAATTCATCACATGATTTGTTTTAAAATATATCCAATAAATACAACCCAATGATCATGATGCCTTGTTATTTGGAAGAAAATGATAATAATACATTATAAGGAATCTAAAACATAAATTATTTATTTTATTCTCTCTAATAATATCCTATATAAGGTTTAGCTTCTAAAACTACATGGGATAACCTGGGGAATAAATAAAAGAAAGGGGTGAGCTAAAAAATCCCAGTAAGGGAATAAACATGTCAAGGAAGAATAACTTGTGAAGAAAATGTATAAAATAATATAATTCAAGATAAGTATCATGAGTAATAAAATCGGATCACAAACTAAATAAATAATTATCATAAGACCATCGAAATATAGGAAACTTGGTAGCAAAAAATGACATGACATGAGCATAACTCAAGGATAAATGCCAAGACACATCAAATGGTGGAAAAAGTTCAATAGTTTATTTAGATTACACTATAATCACATACATAATGTATAATCAGACAAAATATTACCCTATGAATTAGAGAACTACCTTGGTACCCCCATATTAAAATTTAAAATATTATGAATTGCAAAATATGGAAATAAATCACAATGTATAAATATAAAAATTACCCATGGAAATAAACTAGTCTGTGTGATCTTGTTTCATGTCATGATCAAAATAAAATTATTAATTAATGAATTTAATAAATGCACATAAGAAGTGTATTATTGCATAAAATAAAGGTATAATATTCTAGTTATATATGTGATAAAAATATATAATGAATTTAGGAGAAATAAATAACGTTAAATAGAGATATAAAGTGATTTAGAGAGATAATCGTCAAACCCAAATAAAATGGTGGTTTGGAGAGATCCCATATACTGAGCTCTACTTTTCATATGATTTATTTGTCTTCATGGAAAATAAACATTTGTAAATTATTTAATAATTAATATAATTTTTCAATTTTATTATTCCATTTATTATATTTATTATTATGCTATATTCAATTACTTAATCATTTATGTTCATGTTGGATGTTTTTATTATATGTGTCTCATATATCAAAAATTACATTGGTAAGTTGAATAATTTTTTATAGATTATTATTTTATCATTTATATAATAATAATCGTTTTTATACATCAATTATAAGTTAAAAACGAACCCTGAAATATTGTTATGAAAATTGAACCATGTTTCAATTATAAAGATAATGGGTTATACATAAGCATAAACAACATTTCTACTTTTCAATGATCATGATGAAAAGAAGGTTAGTGTTATTTTACCTTTCTATAATTATCATTAAATTCAAAAAGTAATATTATTATGTTAAATAATCTTATATATACCATCCATGTGATGCAGTAATGAAAAAAGAGTCACATCGCTTCGTAGAGGTGGTAATCCACACTTCTCACGAACAATGTTATCTTTATTGAATGAAAGGAAAGATAAGGAAATATATAATATATTACTTTTATGGGATGATAAATATCTCATTAAAATAATATATATATATATATACATATATATATTAAATTGATCATTATTTCTTACCATGCGAGGTAGTGGTGGAAAACTAATTACATTGATTCATGAGGTGGTAATCTATCGTACAAATGAATGATGGTTTCATTTCCCATTTAATTGAATAAGATAAGGACATATGTCATAATATTAACAGAATAAAAGAAAATTATAAAATAGATAATGATTTAATTATATCATATTAGTCTAATTTTATTTAAAGGAGATGGAAAAATAAATAAAATAAAAATTCCCAATTAAGAATGATACTTTTTCTTCGAATAACGTCCCCATGTTTTCACCAATAGACATTCTAGTCGTTTTTCTAAAAAATGAGTTTTGGATTTGGTAATTGAATTAAGTATGAGATTTTTTTGGGAAATTATTAAAAAAAAATTACGTGTGAATATAAAAGGAAAGGATGTGCCCTTTTTATAAGTGAGGGGAGTTAAATTTTTAAAAATACCCTAAACTATTCAATATTAGGAAGTAGCTCTGATAAAAAGTGCCTAAAAATTGGTGAATAATGGATTGGTGTGAAGATAATATTGATATAAACATTCAAAATAAAAAATTAAACACTTTTCAATCATTTTTCTCCCATTAATTTTATGGTTTATCACTTTTAACATTTTAGTTTTAACCAAGGTAACTAGTTTTTAACTATGTAATTTGTCCTATAAGACTGAAAATTAAATGATTTTTTTTATATTCTGGACCCATTTATTCTAAATAATAAATCTAATTTATCAAATAAATATACTATATATTTAGGGAAAATTAATTTTACCATAAGAACATGTAATGTAAAAAACACTTTTTTAATCAAAACCACTACAATTAAGTATTAATATATTTACTATTAATTTTGAAAAAACATTAAGTTGAAATTTTTACCAAATATTATTTTTATTGATTAAAAATTTGAAATATATTTTGTAAAAATCAATTCATATAAGTATAATTACATAATTTAAAATAAAACTAATAATATCCTCTAAAAATTGGTTATCTAGGAAGGTTCACTTTTGACATAATAAATGTTCTTATATTATATATATGAATAGAAATCATCATTATAAAAATTAAACATATTATGAAAAAAATACAAAAAATTTATTTTATTTCATCCCTTATTATATGTTTTTAACTAATTAAAATGTATAAAATTTATACACCTAAAAAAATTAATTTATTTAAGCATTATAATAAACTTATACCAAAATCATGAATGTTTATGATCTAAATAAAAATATTCAGATTATTATAAAGAAAATGGTGCCTATTTAATTTTATGTTTGAATTCAATATATATTTTTACTTTAAAACAATATTATTTAATGAAAATAAATCACTTTATTTTGAAAATATGTAATTTCTACTATTCACTAAAAAAATAAATCATTTCCAAAAAATCCAAAAAAATGAGCATATTTTAATTATCATATGATTTTTAAAAAATCATGTTCATTTTATAATAGAAAATTTATAACGGTTCAGGAATTTATTTATTATATTTTCTCATAAATAAAATAAAAATTATTTTTGTTGTAAACATATTTTTTATTGAATAAAATTTCTATTAAAAATTGAGTGATTATTTACTAAGAATTTATCCATAAAATATTATTGAGTAATAAATATATATATATATATTTCATATTTTAGTAAATATGACTCAATACAATAAATTTAATGACTGGATGGTAAATATCATATTTAAATAATCGTGTTTTGTTAAGGCTTGATGTTGAGTTTGGTATGCACTATTGAACATAGTTTGCCATTTAAAAAAATTTGGTGTATTACAATTAGGGTGGGAGAGAATTTATTACTGAATGGGTGAGTGGTGGAGTTGGGGGAGATCAGGTAAGGGTGGTTGAAAAGTGGTGTCGGTGAGGGAGAAAAGATAAAGGTGTTTGGAAAACACTAATAATGATGGTTGGGTGGCTGCTAAACTGAGAAAAAAAATTAGTGATGATAAGGTGGAGATTTATTAGTAATAAAATAGTAATGATGGAACCTTTACTGATAATGTTCCCCTTTATCTGTTATTTAGTATAGATAAAGGGTGATTTTATCAACAGTTTTCTAGTTCCAAAAAAGTGTGATGTCTTAGACCCGGATGACACTTAATGGGTGCCCTAAGCCCGGTGGGCCACCTAGCCTCAAGCACATCTCCAGGAATGCTGGAGGCAGCCGAATAGTTGTGAGGGACTAGGGTGTGTCCATGGGAAGACTATTTCCTCATTAGAAGAGTGTATCATAGTGGAAGGAATATAAATAGTAGTAAACACTAGGAGCCCTATAAATAGTATAAACAAATAGCAAAAGCAAATTGATGAAATATATAAATGATAACAATAGTAACTATATCAACTAGACTAATAATGACGTAATGACCTATCACTATAAGACTAGAAATCATGGATACAATAAAATATGCATAACATGTTCAAAAAATTAAATGAATACAAATGCTACTCCAATCATCCAAAGATCTAACTCAGTCACCTGCTATCAAGCTCCATCCTAACAGTAAGCAATAAAGTGTTTGAATCTGTATTCATCACTTTTCCAACACCTGTAACCATGTTTTCTATTGAAGGTACAAAACAGTACCTAGAGAGGGTGTGGGATAAATATCAGTGGGCCACCACTAAAAGTGTCTATAACATTTGGCCCATGTAATGTAATATATTAGTGTGTAGGCATGCATATAATGTAAATCATGGAGTATAATATGGCTAAATACCGATGTACTTGCTTCATCCCTCGACTGGTGTCTAACCATGTAACCAGTTCATTAATTAATTGATCACCCATTGATGTTAATAGGTCAATTGAGGCATATCCATCACTGACATCACCTCGTGATTCTATAAGTAGTGAAGGTCCCATGACATGAAAAGGCAACTTGAAAATGATATCCAGTGGGGGAGTTCCATGTTAATAACCAAGGTAACATAGATCTCCCGGAATTTTAACTCAGTAATAAATGATTCTAGATAAGGGGGTTAGAGTGTAATCTAAGGAGTGTAGGAATTACACAATGAGGCGCAGACCGAGTCCTAGGTGATTGACCAAGGTAAAATGGGGCCGAGCAGAGATAGAGCCTTATGGGATTTCACCATGGTGCCTAATAGTCATTATTGGATCCAAGGAGCGTATCTGAGGTAACATGTAATAATGAAAATATCCCCACGGTAGTATATTTGGAATCTGAGGAATAAAAAATAACCCATGTCTAGGTGGGTATCAACCTAAGAAAACTGTATCATTGGATTGGAATGGGGTTCCCGATACCCAAGGTATTCTCATCACATAATCCATGGCATTATTGAGTCAGTCCAATCCTCATTGATATTGTAATCATGTAATAATTCATTTGTTTCAAGTCTTCCCTTCTATTGTTGTGGATAGGTCCAGTAGAGTAGAAACCATTTATTTATTGGTCCAATCCTTTTATTCCATTAGTGTTTATAGACCAAGTAGTGTTTCAACCATTTAATCATTTATTAATTAACCATTAAGGCATATTCAATTAGATAGGTTCACTCCACTACCTTAAATTAAAATAAAAATGGGTACTACATACATTTAACCTTTATTCAATCTCATTTGTTAAGGAAAACTTATATAATAACTATAAATTCCATTTCACATTTCACATTTCATAATCATTTAAAAGTAGTATCCTTAGGCAGGTCAAGTGGCAAGAAAACATGTTACTTGCCACTATGAAATTCTCATTAACAAAAAAACTTTTATTATAGAAGGGATCACCTTTAAGAAGTTCAAGAAATGGCACTCCCAAACAGTGAGTTAAACATGCCATAACACTAAATACCCCAATATGGAATAACCTTTAACATGAGGAGATTTGAGTTGTGGGTGTAACCACTAACAAATAATCACATATTTGGAAAGAGAATTACCATATGATTCTAACAAGTATAATCATGGTATGTAAATTTATGAAATGGGTTCCGATGTAATCGGTGGGCCCCACATGAACATTCAAAAAACAAAAACATTATGAATAAGTTATAGACAACCCCCATTTGGGTTGTATGATCCTTCTTCTCCAGTATCATCCCTTGATTTTCCTCAGATAGGAGTAGATCTAAGAAAATGTGTAAATCTCTAACATGATGATACCTAGGTCGAGAGAAATATAGAATAAGAATGGGTAATGAGGACTCGAGTACTTATCGTTTTGTATTCAACATGATGAACGAAAGCTCAATTAGAATCCAGACAAAGGAGACCTATTGATCCCTAGAATTTTCCTTCAAATGCTCTAAAAAAGAGAGAAAATGGGGTTAATCACATTGGTTTTCAGATTAGGGATGATGGAGGTGGATTAATAAATCATTAAGGGTGAATCAAGAAATTTACATAGGATTTTAGCCTGCACACAATTTTTCTGCACGGTTTCTCAAACCGTGCACATACCATGCAAGATGGTTCAACTCGAAAAGACATTTTCCACATGGTTTGATCAAACTGCACACAATCCATGCACGAGTACATGGGGGAAAATGTAACTTGCATGGTTAGGCTGCACCACCACGCACCAACCATGTGAGATCGATCGGTCTGAAAAAATACAATCCACATGGTTTACTCTAAACCATACGCCATGCCAGCCTTCCCCAAAAAGATGGGTTTTAGCCTCTGAACAAGCCCCATACACCCTCATAACCATTACTAACTTATTAGGCGTCCATATTTGGTCAAATGTAAATATATATATTGAAACATAAAGGATCCATACTTGAGTGAAAATAGGGTTCTTACAAAAATAGATCGGATTTTTAAGATTCTTACAACATGAATGCTTTTTAGCACTCACATAATAGTTTTTTCTTATTGATAAAGTGTTAATATAAATTAGTGCGCAATGTGAATGAAATTTTTTATGTGGACTGTATATTCAAAACCATGAAAGAAGAGTTTGGACACACATACAATAGAGTGTTTTAATTAAGTAGGTATGATAGTGAAAATGAGACAATAAAATTTTAGTATGGATGATCCTATTAGAATAACTTTCTTCCTTACAAACTTTGTTCATATTGTTTTCATTACATGTTCATTTTCTACTTTTCATCCATATTTACAAGGCCTATGATTTATTTGTTTTTATAAAATAGAAGAATAGAAAAATATAATAAGATATTATTGATATTGAGTTATTAACCAAAAAAAATTTCAATAAAGATGATCAAAGTTAGCATCTATGCTTAATTTGGCAAATATAAATAATATTTTTTACAACCCGATGAAAGGTGTGTCAAAATATCTATCTCAAACCTTTCACTATTCCAAAAAACAATTTATAATATGTTTTATCATTTAACAGTGGTTTAAACCACAATGATACGATTTTTGGTCGTTTTTCAAAACCAAAACAAGATCCCATATCAATGATTAATTTGAGATGATTTTAACAAATCAGTGAGAATCACTTCACAATGGGTTTTAGTGGTTAGTTTTAATGTTCAGAGATAATTATAATTTTTTTTTAATTTAACAAAAAAATTCAAAAAATATTTAGTAATGTTTTTTTGATTATTATTAATAAATAATGGTGTTATTTATTTTTTAATTTTTGAAAATATAATTTTTTATACCACCTGACCTATCCCTAGCATGGGCCTACTCAGTCTAGGCCCACTTGGGCCCAATGGATTCAATGTTCCTCAGGCACATTGCATCCTAGGTGCACAATAAACTTGCCAGTAGAGACCGATATGTCCTAACTTGGGAAATTATGTATAAATGTGTGTAGGGTGATATTTGAACTTCTTACCTCTTGGCTATTCTATAAATTTTGTTTCACTCCAACGACCCATTCATGCGGTGACTAAAAACCCATAATATACTTATAAATATACAAATAAATACATGTAAATAAATATATATTTATAAATATATTTATTTATAATTTCTTAATACATAATTATAATAATATGATTACATATAAATTTATATAAATATAGATATATATATAAATTTATAAATTTATAAATTTGTGTGTATATATATATTAAAATATATATATATATATATTAAATATATATAAATATAAACAAATGTACACAAATTTATATAAATACACACATATATATAATTATATTTATAGACACATATAAATATATACCCATATATTTATCGATATAATATATTTAAATGTATATAAATATAAATAAATAACTATATATCTATTTATATATATATATATATATTAAATTATCATATTATATAAATATAAAATAGTTAGGGGTTTTGATTCATGTTAAGAACCCCATATTATTATATGAAAAACCAGGGTTCAAATCTATGCGAAAAAATGATTTCTATAGTTACTATTGTAGCACTATAGTGGGTATTTCATTAGTGGCACTATTCATCTAAATTGAGTTCCATGAAATTTATTTGTGACTTTAGGCCACTAGGCCATTGATCCACTAATGTCTGGATGCTAGGTGATACAATGGGAGAAACAGATGGTGGGATGCATCTCAGAAGATAACATGGCCTGAAAACACAAGAGCACTGCCATGCGGGCGGCTCAAAAGAGCAATGACTAATTTATAAGTTAGCATCAAACCGTCCACCTAGTTGGTTATCAGATATGGGATGTAGTGGTTCCCTAAGATATTGTAATGGTGGACAAGATGACATAATGGTTCTTGACTTGGGAAACTGATGCTCGTCTGACCCGGTGAATGATGCGATTCAAATGGATGGTCACACAAAAAAATAACAAGTAGGTTTCATCATGTGGGTTGCATAAAATAGATATTGGTGTGTATGAATTTATCAATCCACTATCTACCCATGCTTATTTCTGATGTGGGATAGAGGGGTGACCTACCTCAGGTGTGATAGAGCAACACAATATGTCGGTGATAGAAAGAGGGGGTCATAGTGTTATGATTTTTAACAGAGAGTACATTTGGATTCCCATTTGGGTCCCCATGCCATCTCCTTCAGGGGATGCTGGTCCAAATTATATAGGCCTTTGAGTCATAATATAATTAGACATTTGGGCCATTAATATGTAATAAAACATATCTAGGGGAAATTTTCAATCCTTGTGGGGAGGAATGAGCCTTGACCCACCATGGTGCCTGGGTGTGTGTGTTAGTTGCAATTTGTAATCTCACCTACCAATAATTTAAATATAAATATATGAACACAAATAAATATACCTTGATATACATATATACCTACATAATATAAATAAATACATACATATGTACCTATATAAGGTATTTAAATATAGATTAATATATATAAACACACACAGACAAGCATATAAAATTGAATACAATTAAATAAATATATATATATATATATATATAATAATATACATAAATAAACACACACATATCTATATCTATATTCAACCATGTAATATATATATATATATATACACACATATAGATACATATAAATATACATAAACTTGTATAAATATAAATAAATATAATAAATATCTACTGGTATGTATAAAAAAATTTAAAATATATATATATTTTTAATTAAAAATAAATATAAATATAAATGTCTTTGTAAATATAAATATAAATATAAATATAAATATAAATAAGATATATATATATACACACATAGATATTAATAAATGTATATAAATATGTAAATAAACGTACATTAATTGACACACACACACACACACTTGTATAACTATCTATAAATAGACTCACACATAAAACATTCCTAGCCATGAACATCCCACCATAAATAATGTACATGACCACTATGGTAATCCATGGCATAAAAGACACATTATAAAAATAAATTACCAAAAGCGGTAAGACCACAATAATTTCAATGCTATCATATTTTTAAGAATGTAAAACTAGGGAATAAATTAATACCCTACCCGAAAAGGCTATGAATACCCTTTTAAACAAAGTAAATCTCCATCGAAAGAACAAAATATGGATAACATAAATTATTTCTTAGTTTTAGAGGCCCACCACGCCTCCCTTGACCAATAAAAATAGGAATATGAGGTTCCCCTTATACTACATATTGTAATTCTCAATGTATGCTTTGATTTGACAAGTCACATAGCCCAAATAGACACCCAAATCAAAATATATGGTTTTTGAAGTAGAGGTTCCATTTTATACTAATATTAAAGCATTTATAAATTTATATTTAATAATTATTTAAATTTTTTATCAAATATGATCAGAAAAATTTTCATAATGTTTGATTTGATATGTCTCAGCACATAAATGAACACCTAGATGAAAGGTTTTGGTCATTTGATACTGAATTTTGATTTTCAAATTCTCTTAGAACATTAGTTATGTCATTATTTTTTGAACATGGTTTTTATAAACAAATAACACACAGTTATAGTTTTATTTTTCCATAGTTGTATGTACCCCATTATCTGGTATAAAAACAGAAAATTTAAATCTGGTTGGGGGAATCATTTTTATTTTTAATATAGTGGGTAATATAACTATTGAGTAATTCAGTGATTAGGGATTTTAGGATATTTCATTTTGACTTCGGGACACTATGTATTTGGGGAAAAATATTAAGCTAATAGAATGAAAAATTCAACTAGAATGATGACAGAATATGACTTTGTGGGATGAACTACATGAAAACATACAAGTGTGGTTTTGTGGGTGGCCCAAAAGAGAGACATGGGAATTAAAACATTTCATCTGACCCTCTAACCACTAGGATCATTGAGGTGGGTTAGAGTGGTTCCCTACTATAGTGTGATAGTGGGAATCATGGTGCAATGATTACAAGCATTGGGTATGCTTTTGTGGGTTGAGTAGTGACACTGCTAACCTGTGTAACTTGGTATAAAACACAATGAAACTGGAAGGTGGTACAATGTGATGACGTGTAGCTGTCACTGGGTGGGAGGATCGAAAGAGAGATGTGTCCACCAGAACCCATAAATCATTTCCCTACCCATATGGTTTTCTATTGTGGGTCAAAGGGGTGACATTTTACAAGATGGAAATGTTACACGACATTATAATGTTGGTAATAGGGGATCCGTGACATTAATGACTAATGAATTATAGTATATCATGGATGATCATTTGGGACATGGAAATCCTTTTTAGTGGCGTTCAGGCCATGTCTTGTTGGGAATTCATGCCATCGTGAAAATTTTCCATCAGTCAATTATCATGTAATAATATTGGTATAATGGGTTATTTTTATTCCTTATTGGGAGGAATGAGGTAGAACCCATTGGGGTGTCTTAGTGTGTCTGTTGTTTTTTCGGTTTGCATCCCCCTATTCCAATAATGATTTGTACGTACATACGTATGTATGTATGTATATGTGTATATGTGTATTTATATATAAATATATACATATATAAATAATTACTAATTAATAATTACCAGATAATAATTATGAATTTTTAAAAAATTATTAATTACTAAATAATTTATAATTGTTTTTGTTTTTAAAACATAATGTAGTAATAATTATAAATAAATAATAATTAAAAAATTATAGTTAATTTAAATTTAAATCATAAATAATAAATGATTATAGTATATAAAAAATAAATAGTAAATAATAAATAACAAATATTAAATATTAAATATTAAATATTAAATCTTAAATCTTAAATATTAAAAATTAAATAAGAAATAAGAAATAATAAACAATCTGTTATATATAATATATAATTATTAATAAGAAACTAAAATTATAATTTATTATTAATAATGAATTAACATTTTCAAGGTGATTTTTTAAAAACAACCACAAAAATTATGTAAAATAAATTAAAATTTCATATTTATCCTGGGGTTTAAATATTTATAAATAGCGGTGATTTTTTATTAAACCTCCACTAATTAGAAATTTTTTTCTAAAACATCTGCTAAAAAATTCAAAATTACACATTTTGCAGTGATTTTGAAAACTGACACTGAGAAATATCCACTAAATGCATTTTTTATGATAGTTTCGACATTGGGATGTTGGCTTACATGATTACTTAATTCATTGCAAGTAAAACATTCCACCTCAAACTAAAAACCTTAATAATGATTTAGTTCACCATTTTTCATATTATTGGTTGTATGACTATTTATTTATTTGAAGTCTAGAGTCATAAGTGAAAATTGACAACAATTATAACACTTATTTGGTCCCTTAAGTCAGTCACCAGAATGTTTTCATTCCCACATTTAATGAATAAAGAAAACATCATTCACATATTATTTGGTTTTTTCATATAGAACCTTTTATATATTTCCATATTAATTATTTCTTAAAATTAAAACTTTGAGATTTATAAGTGTCAATAAACTCCATCTACACCTTATCTACCCATTGGAAATATCTTGGTAACATAATAATACACAAATGAACCATTCCCGTCATAAAAATGTTCTCAATAATATTTAGAATATATCAATATTTCCTTCACGATTAAGTTAAAAAATTTCTGATCACCATTACAATATTGTAACATTTGATTGATAGAAAATAGCATAATAAAATTATTTTTTATCCAACTCTAGAAATTTAATTTCCATTCATAGAAAAAGAAACCTCTGAAAATTATTTTTCCAAAAAATATCATTAAATACCTTCCATTTTCTTTTATCAGTATAATTTATCTCATTTTTATTCTTAACTGAAATCACTTTAGATTATTTTCCCCTTAACGATATTAAATTAGAAGAGATACCTCCTAATGATTTTAGGAATCCAGGACCTCAAATATATTCTTCAAATAATTTTTCCAACCTTTTGTTAGTAATGAATTAGTGGTCACACTAAATGTTAGAGGATATTATCACATGAAATGTTACTCTATTGGAATATTCCTCAGTGGATAATTTGATCACTCCATTATATTGATACAATTTTTTATAGCTTGTGTTCATTTAGATAACACAACCAAAAATTTTATATATTCAAATATTATCATTTTAGGTTTTTTATTTGTAATGTTATTGTCCTATGCCTTCCTTGCTACTTGATTCACCCTATTAACTCAATGAAAAACCATTAATAAATGTAAATAAATTAGTTATATTTTTTATAAACCCTCATGAAATAACAATCAAAATATATCTCATAAAATTAAGACCAAATATTAATGTTTTATCCCTCTAAAACATATATTTCAATCTATTTAACATATCTTAATCTTTTCACTATGTTTCCTTACCAACACCCAAACCCATAATATTATCTAAACCTTTTTTGATACTAATTGTGATATCCCAAACACAAAAATCCCATATTTATACATTTATATAAATATTTCAACACTCACATTCTCATAACCATTATGATTATAATTTTATAGGATTATTATATAACTTATATTAAACAATATAATAAATCCACACTACAACTAATTGTATGTTTTCCAAAAAATATATATATGAAACTGTAAATTTTCATCACTAAATAATATGAACCACAACATGAATTTTAATTTCACCATCTTTCTTAATTTTCCATATACATTGTAAAAATCATAAACAACATGTTATGCGAATATAAATCTTAGTATGGGGTTAAAAGGAGAATTAAACTCATTAGGTAATGAAATGTATTAAAAAAAATGATATTGACTATAGAATAATACTTATAACTCTTATATTCAATCATTAAATCGATGAGATGATAAATTATTTTCTTATATCAAGATAATATAAATATTTTAGTAAAAAATCACATATTTAATACAAAAAGAATAAAATAATCACGATTTTTTGGAATATTATATTAATATCATCCATAGTCAATTGAATAAAATACCCTATTAATTATTACATAACTTCTCTAATAGAAAAATCAATACCTAATTCATTGGTGGAATATATAATTCCATGAAACATATTCTTCATACAAACATACAAGAAAGGTATTATGACTAAAAATAAATGGTGATTTAATTTCAACCACATGAAGAATGAAAAAAGTTAACCTAATAAAAGAAATGAATGAAATAGAATGGGTTAACAAATTCCCCATTTTAAGGAAAATGAATGGTAATCATATCATAATGACAAAAAAATGTAATAGTTTTATAGGATTACAATAATTATGAATCATATATAATATTTGAGAAATATAATTTAGATTAATATAAATAGAAAGACTAAAAAGTAGATGAAATGATTAAAAACCCCTTACCTCCACCTTAGATACTTCCATGTGTCCTTTAATATATAGAATTAAATTATAATTCATTATAATTCAGTATAAATTTAAAAAATTATTATTATCTAACTAATTACAATTTTTTTAATTCATTAAATATCATACTTGAATCCAAATTTGAACATTCATGTCCAAGATATTTATAGTAGTTGATGTTTTATAGTCTCATTAGTTTGAAATTTCTTCTTTATGAAATTTTGTGTCATCACAAATTAAGATCTAAAATAAACATTTGAAATAATTTTTTGGGAGTTATGATTTATATATTCATGGTAGAGTTCACATATTTTTGAAATTCCATCATCAATATTTATTAATAATAAATTTACTTTTTCTGAATATTTACACCACTAATGATGTATCTAATTATATGTCTCACTTGTGGAAATGATACCTTTCCATGATTAATATATAAATATATTAATGTAATTATCGACTAGGAGGAGTAATGTTACACCCATGGAAAATTAGTTAATTAAAAAGAGAAGGAATCAAAATTAATTAAATTATAAAAATTACTATGTGGAGACAAAATTAAACCCCATTGATATGTGGTTATACATATATATATCCGCCATGAGTATTAATTATGATGTTATATAGATTTAATATAAAAGTAACTAAATATTAAAAACCCATTATTAAGTGGAATAACAATCCATAAAGTGGATTCAAAAAATAATAAGAATAAAATTGAGGTAAATAATGTAAAATATAAGATAAAAAATTAAAAAATTGTAAGTTATGTATGATAGAATTAGTATTTCTATATTTTATCTTCTATGAATGAAAATATAATTATCAAACATTATATTTAGATATCTTTGATTTTACGAAGATATTGAATCATTATTTAAATGAAAAATATAAATTAGGATATAATTGAAAAATAAATAGAGATAAAACCATCATTGATCTTTAAAAAAATTACTTTGATCGAATATTTTGGTTCATAAACAACTTTGGTAGAGTTTAGGGATTAAAATAGAGGGTTTTTGAATACATAGAGATAAAAAATGAGTGAAGAGTTAGGTTCTAGTGATAATTAATTAATGGTCAATAGGGGAGAAGGGTTGATCATTTTAAATATTTTAAAACACTTTTCAAAATTATGTAATTATAGTAAGAATATAAGAAGAAATAAAAATAATAATTTTTAGACCAGTTTAGAAATAAATGATCATACTCCACTCATTACCTCCAAAATAGAAAGATATAAAACTATCTAAAATAGGCTCTATGACTTCTATAGAGAGTCACAACCCTTGACCACTTCCTTTTTAAATATTAGAGGTTCTATCCAATAAATGATTTCTTCACACCTGGTTTCTTAATCGAATAACCCAAAATTTTCCACACCTAATAGTACTACAAAAAATCTAGCTTTTTACTTTAAGGTAGATCCAAACCGTGAATTTTACCTAAAACAAGGCATAAATGATCCCCTTTTCCTTTAATGATTATTGAAGAAACAACACCTTTTTTATGGGGTAGTATAACCAAAATCGTATATTTTATAGGTAGTATAAACCAAAAATATTATAGAGAGATACTAATATAAATAATTATGAACTACATAAACTATATGATAAATAAAGGATTTGTGTATCGAGTAAAAAAGATTCTATCCAAAATTTATTCAAAAAATGATTTATGTTAAATAGAGAGTGTAGTAATTGATATCCATGGTGTATCAAACCATATAGTCAAAGAATATTCTTATCCTTACTCTCTTAATTTGGATTTATATAACTCAATATATAAGTTTTTTTGGAGTATATGGAAATAGGGGGCATGGGAATTACCTTTTAAAAATTAAAAGAAAACACATAAAGTAAATTAAAACTTAAATATATTTTGAAACAATAATGTGATTGCATTATAAAATTATTAAAGCTATAATTGTTAAATCTTTTATTTCTAAATAAAATGATTTAGTATAGTGGAAAAAATTCTATGAATTTTATAAAACTATTCAAATTTATGATGAATTAAGAAATGTGTAAAAGAAATGAGAGAGAAAACACAATTTTATAAGTAGTAAAAAATAGTTTATTGTGATCCCCTATATCACCATTACTTATGTTGAAAGTTCAATATTATTTATCAACTGATATTGGAGATGATCATCAATACTATCCCTCAAAAATATTATTTTTTACCATTATAAATTCACTCATAGAAGTGATTTCTTGATTCCTTCTACTACCTTATACACCTCAATAGCTGGTTGGTGGGTCAAGTAGAGTATAGGGATTTTGGAAATCCACCATCATCTACATTTTAAAATATAGCAGCTTTCCAATTACCTTCTATCATAATGAAGGAGATCGATAAATTGAACCTAAAAAAAGTGTCTTGCACTAGCCAGCCAGTATAGCTTGGATAACTCCACCTTTAACCATGGCCTACTAAGATTCCTTCTAAGGACATAATATGATCATAAAACATGATTAAATGAACTTAAGATGTGAAAAATGTATATAAACATTCATCCTCATGATAAAAAAGTTTTATTTTAATTGAAATCAACATAACCATTAGGATAATCAATGACATGGTTTGGAGTTTAAATTAAGATAATGTAAAAACAGAATGAATAAATTAGATATAAAAGAGTGTGTTTGTGATCATTAAAACACACGAGAGAGATAGGTACACTATTCCCCAACTTTTTGATGGAAAACAACTTTTAAAAACACATAGAATAAAAATATATATTCTATTTTAATCAATAATTAAAGGATATATTCAATTAAATTCAATATTCCAATATAATACATTCAATATTCAATGAAATTAAATTCAAATTTCAAAAACTCTCCCATTACAGAACTAAAAAAATTATATTCCAGGAAACTTACCCCCACAAAATTTCAAAATATATATCTCCCTTTTTACTTATCAAAAATAAACAAATAGGTAGGGAAAACATATTAGAATCGATTTTGAGGAAGAATATCAACAACGATTTAATAAAGATATTTAAAAAACATATAATAGATTTTTCAAAATAGTGTTATAAGGAAAACCAATTTAAAAAATATTATCATTTTTTTAATACAATACAATATTTAATATGATAGAGAGAGAGGGAAAGGAAAAGGTTTTTTTGACATAAAGAAAAAAGAACGTTTAATGATAATAAGAAAGAGCAAAGATTACACATAAAAAAAGATAAAAAGAAGTAAATAAAAAGAAAAAGGAAGAAATATAATTAGTAAATATCTTTTCTAAGATACTCATTTTCTTGAGGAGTGATTTTTCCACCATTTAATGATTCCTTTATTTTTGAATCTTGATGTAGTTATTTTGAAAGAGAAAACATATGTCAAAATAATCCTCCAATTTTTATTTTATTAAATATAACTCAAAAAATAATGTTAGATACAAGTATATATAAATATATTTTTACTCATCATTAATATTCCTTTAAGAGGGATAAAAAAATAATTTTTATAAATAATTACAGTATATAAATAACTGCTCATAAAGGTTTTTCAGAAAAAGCTAGATTAAAAACTGGTATTCCTATTATAAATAGATTTTTTTAGAAAATACCACTTTTATGTTTCAAAATAAGTGAATTATTTTTAAATAATAAGTAATGTGAAAACAAAATTCAGTCTTATTGAAAATTTAAGAAAAATTCCCCATAAAATGATAACATAAGTGAGATAAAGGGATCATTTCCAAAAAGGAAATAAAAAAAATAAAAAAAAATAAAATTTTAATGATTTTAATAGAAAAAGAAAGATCGGGATTTATCATGTTAGCTGTGTTAAATTGGAAATTGTCACAATTTTATCAGTCCTAATTATCCTGTAATGAAATTTGAAGGATTAAAAGAAATAGTTTAATTAAAAATATAAGTTAGTTGGTATCCCATCCTAATAAATTCATGTAGTATGTGACCTTTTCAAAGTTATCATTTAGGAAACGGTTCTTAATGTCAATTTTTTTGGAACAAGAGTATTGAATAACATTTTAAGGTATGTTAATAAAAATAGCGGAACTTAATTGGTATGTCGAAAAATATACTCCTGAAGTCAAAAAGAAAATGTTTTATCCAACTTTTTTGGGAGTAACAAATCATAGTGCCTATGTATTACACTTTAGTTTTATAAAGAGTAACTAATTTCTACTTCTTACTACTCTACGATAAGAGATAATTTCTAATAATGTGGAAAATCCACAAATGAGTTTTACTAACTAGTTTGAATCCCCCAAAATTATAAAAATAAAGTTCAATTAATTACAAATATGTTTATTCGAGATAAAAAAAATATTTTTAGTTTCATTCAAATCACAAAAAAAATACTTTTAATATATTTGAGATGAGATTCATTGGTATTATATTATAAATGAGTATGAATAAAAACATAGATCTTGATTTCCGGCTAGGTCATAATTGGGTAAACTATAAAACTAATCATTCATTTATAAATATTTTTTTGACTAACTAACTAACCTCATCCAGTGTTAACATATAATTTGTACTCATGGGAATATTATTTTTTTGGCATGATCTATGACAAATCATTTTAATGTTTCAATGGTGTATTTTCCTTAGTTTATATAAATTACATATTTATTTTTGTGTAATTTTAAAATATAGAATTAATTAGAGTTCACTAATAAAAATATTTTAAAATTCCTTTTACATTAAATCAGAAAATCTAAAATAAAAATATTAAGTTGTATAACTGAAAATAACATCATCGATGTAAATTTATACAAGAAAAAATTCATTTGATATTTTTTTAGAAAAAGAGTTAAATCCACTTTTTCCATATTAAAATAATCCAATGAAATAAAAATTTAAAAAAATTTATACCAAGCCTATGAGACTTGTTTTAACCCATAATAGGATTTAGTTAATTTGAAAACGTGATTTCAAATAACTGGATTTTAAAACTAGAAGGTTGTTCTAAAAATACATTTTAATAAATAAAACCATTTTGAAGGTACTTTTGGTATCCATTTTAAAGAGTTTTATTTTAGGTTGAGAGGAAAAGTAAATAAAATTTTAATGGATTTTAATCGAGTGATGTGTGTAAATATTTTAACATAGTCTATTTTCATCTTTTTTGTTATATCAATTATCAACTAAATAAGGTTTATTTCATGTGAATTACCAAACTCACATAGATTATTTCCAAAAAACATTTATATCCTATAATGATATTATCATTAGGTCTTTCCAAAATACTCTATAAATAAGTTATGGTTAATTGTTTAATATGATATTATATATAAAGAATCCAATTTTTTCATTAAGGGAATAATTGAAATTTTGGGTTTCTATGTATGGGAAAAAAGAATGATATTCAAACTCTTGTTGGATTGATATTATAGTATGATCTCCCACTTGTAAGTTTCTAATGAAAGTTTTTTATGGATTGTATTTAGAAATTTTAAAAGATTTAGGTAAATAATTTGAAGGTGATTCTTGTTAAAAAAGTTCCTTTAGATTGAAAAGTTTCAATTAAAAGTCCATTTTTTTAAAACCTTTTATGAAAAAAAATTTAAAAAATTTACAATAAAAAAATAATGATTTATCCATTCATTAGTTTATTATATTTTTTAAATAAACTTTTATCCTTTCCTTATTTGTAGTACCCACAAAAGATTACTTCATCATATTTGGAATAAAAGTTTCAAATACCATATTTGATTTTTAGAGTAAAACATTTACAAAAAAAATTCATAAAATTTCCAAATTAAGGTTTTTTATTTTTCGAATGCTCATAAGGGCCTTTTTACAAAAATTTATAATGAGAACACAATTAATGATAAAGAAAAAAATATTCATTTTCATAGACCAACCATTATATTTATAGATTAAATTCATTTAAAATCATTTCAGTAATTTATTGGATAGATAGATTTCACCTCTCAACTACACCATTTTGATGAGGGGTTTGAGGATAAATAAATGATTATAGAATTCAAAAAAACATAAATAATCAAATTCTTCATTTTCAAATTCTACTCCATGATCACATAAAATAGAAATAATTTTAAAATATTTTTTATTTTCATTTTTTTAGAAAAATTCATGAAGGATTTGTAAGAATTAATTTCATATGATAAGAAATAAGTTCAAATGAATATAGAAATGTTATCACAAATAAAAAATGTTTAGTATTTTTCTCATAGGCTTTGAATTTGAAAGGGTCTGAATAAATCATGATGGATTATTTTAAGAGAATATAAAATAAAAAAAAATTATATTTCAAATAATATATTTTTTTTTACAATATTGGCATGCTTCATAAACAATGTCATATTTGAAATGTAGTGCATTTATCTCATTCTTGTTAATATAGTTGGGTTTTTTTCATCTATGTTTGTGATAACGTGATGATGTATTATATGCCAAAGACATGAATCACTAACTTCTACACTTAATAATTTATCATTTTGGTTTGAGAAAGATTTTAATTTGGTTATATAAAAATTTAGAAAATGAGAAGTAATAAATAAAATTATTACATTTGAGTAAAATAATTTTCATAAATAATTTCGAAAATATATTTTTAAACATCTATCACACAATTAACTAATTCCTAGTAAATTATGTTTTAATACTTTGAAAATAAATCATTTTTTATTAGAGTAGAGTTAGAAAAATGCATTGTGCTTTCACCAATTATCTTACCATTATAGTTATCACTAAAATTGAGGTTAATCCTTCTAATTTTCCAATTGTAATGAATTTGTGGAGTTCTAAACACATTGTTTTGAGAAACCAATATCTAGGTACCATATTTAATCTTATACTTTTCAATCAAGATAATTTTCATATAAAATCAAATGACTAATGGATTTGGTACCGAAATTAACATGGGTCCACTAATGTTAGCCAATATCTATTTAGGTGTCCATAATTGTTTCTTAGGAGATTTTATATTAGAAATATTGGATGCTAGAGTTGGATTTGAAGTAAATTTAGATGTATGAGATGCATGTACACATTCAGAGGATGTATAAGTTATATATATAATAATATATTATTTATACATATGAAAATTTAATACATGCATGTGGTGTATATATTTTTCATGCTTGAAATTCATAACAATAATATATATGTAATGTCCCATAATTTATATACATTATTTTTAAATATTATTTGGAATTAATTGGAGAGTAGGCTTTGTGACATTGTGTTATTCAAAGGCCAAGAGTGACTAAAATAAATGTTTTAAATAAATTAAACTTTTTAAATACCACACGTGAGATGTTTTCTTGAAAAAGTGGAATAAAATTTAAGTGGGTTCCAAAATCAGAAATATGTGGGCATTATTGTGTTCGGTGCAGTGACTTTACCTCAGGTGAGAACTAACCACGACCGGTACGGGTCGGCTACAAAAGATAATTACTTTAAATTTTAAAGGAAATAAAATCTATTAATAATTTATTTTATTTTAAATGTTTTAATGACGCAATGGTGTGTTATATTTTTTTAAATGATAAAGATCCCAGGGTTAGGCTCATAACCCTAGAAACTCACTATAATCCTCTAGAGATTTGGAGAAGAGCTACCCATGGAAAACTCTCGACGAACGATGATTAATGACAATGCATGGATCGTTGCGCCACAAGATCAGATCACACCGATGATGGAAGAAAATCTACCCTTCATCAATGATCATGTTAGGGATTTTTATTTTGATTGTGTTTTTTCCCGTCCATGGATTTAAACGATTAATGTGGATCGTCCCACAAACTAGTTGTCCCATTGATCCTTTGTTCTTATGGGAGGGTCTAATTATTAGGTTTTATTTTGGGGAATCGATTTAATATTTGTTTTATTATTATATATCATTCTAACAGGTGTAGATCAATGCCATAATGAAAAATGATGGAGGATCCTTCCATATTTTTTTATATGATATTTTCTTCTCCCCTTTGACCCCATGCATTCTTTGCAGTCATCATGGGGTAATGATCAACAGATCATTGCACATCCATCTTACAACGCAAAGATCCCAAAGTAGAGATCCAACAACATGAAAACCCACTGGAGGTGTGAATATGATAGAAGTGGTTGAATTGACATCGTTTGGAAGAAATCATTCTTGAATCGTTCTTCGTACGAATGATAAGAATGATTTTTTATGGCAGATCGGTGGACTAAAACATAACGAACTAGCTTTTCTGTGATGAAATTACCCTAGATATTCTATTTTGAGGGAAATGAACGATTGGATTGAGAATTAGAGGTCCACCTAAAGCACGCCGGTGAAGAATAGCGATTCTGGAGATTTCTGAAGAACACAGTGTGTATCCCGAAGAACAGGGTGTATGGGGCCAGCTCATTGGCGGCTAGGGTTCCAGATAACAAAAAGGTTGAAAAAGTGAGGTGATAGATGTTACATGGAGTGTGGGTCCTTATGCAGGACTCGACTTGTATCTCAGGCAATGTAGAGACATGTGGTGGAGTACACAACATGTACTCCACTACATTACTAGACCAGCCCGATTAAGCAGGTTACCCCACGTACTCATAAACGGGTTAGTAGATATGGGTTTAAGCAGTGTATGGGCACATGGCCAGCGTAAATGGCATGGAAATTGGATAGTAGGATGAAACATGTTACGCTTTTACGCAACGTGTATATATTTTTCTATACGACATGCTCTTTTTGACATGGGTCATTGTACATGGGAAAGACCCGGGGTCAAAGGACCCGACTTGTGACACCTATACACATCATGTACTTTTATGTACATGGATTGATATCATTTTCCATCATACATTGGAAAAGGTTCATTTAGGTTCGTTCCCCCTTTGACCATTCCCCTTAAATCCATACATCGTTTCCATCTATAGCTGTATGATCCCTTCAACATGAATTTCTAGACAGATTTAGTGTCCCTCTGAGATGTGTGCAGCGACATCCTCAATCCATTCTTGACACCAGGTAGAGTTCGGTATCGGTGTGAACAATCCTACAGAACGTTGATCATATACTTAGTAGATGAATCTTGATGATTCATGGTATAGGGAAAGGACATTGCGGTGATCCTCATCCATATATCATTATCCTTCCCCACCCAAGAGTGAGTTCTCCTTAAATGTGTGTATTTGTTCTCTCTTCATATCTATCAGTGCATGTATCCCTCTCCCAACACATCCTGATGAATATTACTTCTCATACATACATTATCAGAGCTATCACATTCATGGAGTGAGTTATCATGGGTGAGTGCTTTGTGGAATCTTCAAATTAAATTTCTAGTGTGGGTATGTAGGTCATTGTGACTTACCTCTATACTATGAGTTTGGGTTTTGAGATTATCTGGACGTTTTCCTTGTTATATGTTTTGTAGACATTTACTGTGTAGAGATGAAAGTACCTTAACTTGTGTATTTTGTTGTGGTTTTTGGGGTCTCTTGTAGAGTATTATTGTACTCACCCATTCATGGGATTCTCCCGCATTTGTCGTGTCTTGTGGAGATGAGTGTCCTTTTGACAGAGTCCTAGGTGGACCAGGACTGGACCAAGCTTTGTCAGATTACCTACAGGCCAAGGTGTTCCTTCAACACTGATCAGTACTCTTAGGACATTTCTTATTTATAGGTTAGACATTGTAGTTGCATAAAATTTCATTTGGTGGGCTTGTATTCTAGCCTAGTTAATTGACACACTTTATTTTTTGTTATACTCTATTGGTTGGGTTTAGTTGTATGAAATCATTTTTTTACTTAGAGGTTTTTATATTTCAGTATTTTTGGTCTTGGATTTGTTTTTGTGTGTGTGTACATGTACTTAAGAAATTCTTCCCATGATAATGATATTCCAACTCATTGCTAGTCACTATCCCCTTGCCTATTGAAGGCAGGCTTGGGGAGTCGTGGTGTGGGCTCTACTGGGATGAGTGGTGATAGAATTGTATTAGAGGTGGTCATTTTTACCTTAATGAATAAGAGTCTGAGATTTTTGGTTTGGGGTAACAATGTTATGTGTTTTGAGTTTCGATTTTAGTCCAAGGACTCCAGTGTTGGTGTGGACAGTTGACGTATCCATACACTAGTACTATGATAACATGCATTTATACTCTGTACATGAGAACTCGAGTTAAAGAGAATAAAATAATGGTACATGCATTGTGTAGGAATGGGTCGTGGTTCCCATGTCCTTTATGAGTCAGCTATCAAGATATACTCATTGACCGTGGTACATCTTGTTTCTTTATAGGATGCCTCTATGATGCATACCATCTAGGATTCAGTACATCAATCCAAAGTTTGGCCCCCACAGTGACAAGTCTTTGATTCTCTGGCCAATTAAACTTGTGTTACCTCCATGTGGTACACCAACTATGCCACCACTAGTGAATCAGCATGTGGTACCTATAGGACTAGAAGACAAGAAGCGCATGATGAGAGTGATCCATGATTTTCATAGAAAGAGATCCCTCAGGTTCTGAGGCAAGCCCGACCCTCAAGAGGCTGGGTAATATCTTGAGGTGGTAATCAGAGACTTCCATCTAGTGAGGACACCAACAGACCATAAGGCGATCCTAGGAGTGAGCCTTCTTCAAATATTTGTTGCGCAATGGTGGAGTTTGACCACATAAACTCACGATGAGGAAACTCTTTCATGGACCGAGCGCAAGTGACTATTTTGGGTGGATATATCTCTATTCATTCTGAGAGAAGTGTGTATCTCATAGATTATGCAGTTATAGTTGCGATGTTTGATAGTGGATGACTATTCATCTAGTTTAACCAACATCACTAGGTATTCAATGGATATGGTCAGGGATTAGTACATTACATATTAGACCTTCAAGTGAGTTTTATGATGGGATATCTAAGCTAGTGTCGTGCCTCTATGCATTTTAAATTATCCTGGAGTGATCGATCAAGCTTTGGTGGTCAAGAACTTCATAGTTGGGTAGAGAGAGCCAGTGGAAGTATGTAGCAGGCAGACATGTGCAGAGACCTCGGCAGTGGGAAGCAGACATCAGGAATACGGATTGGGATGTGGGAGTCATTAGAGGAGGTCCCAGTATAGGGGATCAGGAGAACAAAGCTCTCATGATGGATCAAGTCAGCCTAGGGAGAGGTAATACTACTCATGGAATGGTAGAGGACATCACACTAGAGACTGTACAACCCATCAAGCTGCTGAAAAGGAAAAAATGGATGTCCTCTTAGGTAGAGGCAGAGAGTGGAGCAAGACGACCCCCTAGGTGGTGGATGTGGTAGTGGAGCAAGGAGAGATGTGGGGGGTGGCAGACGTTTTGACATACTTCCACCACCACCCCCAGGAGGTCCTCACCATGCTTAGTGAGCTGGGGGGATAGGGGCGCAGGTAGCTACATGTGGTTGAGGCATACATCCCAGCGATTCCATGGATGATCTGAGGTATGATTTGTGTCTTCTCTACCTTATATTACTTATAAACACAAGTTCCAATAATTCTTTTCTCTTTTCATGTCTTTTATGAACCTTTGAGATTCTAGTAGAGACGTTTACTCTACCCTTATGCTTGGAGACACCTATGGGAGGAGACTCGGTGATCACACATATTTTTGGATGGTGTGATATTACCTTTGGATATGATATTTTTAGTTGGAACCTCTTGGTGGCTGTGTTGAGGCCTTAAAATGTCATTCTTGGTATGGAAGGGTTATCTTCCATTTATGACCAGATTGAATGCTTTAGGCGAAGGGTGTGGTGTGTCCACATTGATGGGATGAGGTTTTTATTTATTAGTGAAAACAATACCCAAGTAGCATATGAGGGTCTCATGCACAATAGGGTGCATATTATCACTCATTAGCTGTCTAGCCTTACCCTTGAAATAGTAGATGTTATGAGATTTCAGTTCCCAGTATTAGTGGAGAAGTATGAAGACGTCTTCCTAGAATATTTTCCAGGGTTACCTCCCCGAAGGGATATAGACTTATGCATCGACTTACACCCCAGGACGACATCGAAATCCTCAACATCATATCATATGGGTCCTACATAGCTTCATGAGATAAGGGTATAGTTGTAGACTTTATAGAGGCAGGTATTTGTGAGACCCAGTGTTTCGCCTTGGGTGAACCCAATTTTGTTTTCCAATAAGGAAAATGGGAGTTTGAGGTTTTCCTGAACCAGGTGATGTTGAAGAACATGTATCCAATTATGAGTATCAATGACCTCTTTAATTAGCGGTGAGGAGCACAGTGGTTCTCGAAAGTTGACGTTCGACCAGGTTATCATCATCTTTGAGTAGGAGATGGGGATGTGCTGAATATTACTTTCATTTGATGATATGGTTAATATAATTAAATGGTGTTTCCCTTCGACATGATGAACATCCCCAATGTATTCATGGGACTCATGATCTGGATCTTTCAGATGTACGTAGATTGGTTTGTAGTAGTCTTCATCGATAACATCTTTCTTTAATCAGCATTCAAGGAGGATCACACGAGACACCTATGGTGGATTCTAGTTGTACACCAAGAGAACCATCTCTATGGGAATATCTCGAAGTACCAGTTCTAGATACATGAGGTCTACTTTTTGGGACATATAATCTCATATGAAGGAGTAGTTATGGACCCAGCCATGATCGAGGCAGTGTTAGAATGAGAGCCACCTAGAAGCATGATGGAGGTGTGAAGCTTCCTTCGGCTGGAAAGATATTATTTTAGATTAATTAATGACTTATCCTAGATATTAGCCCCGATGACAGATTTCACCCTAATGGGGAATCCCTTTGTATGGACCAAGAAGTTACAACAAGATTTTAAGAAGTTGAAGCACTGTTTGGCGATTGCACTGATCATCTGATTTCTTGAAGAGGTTGTCGAGTTTTTAGTTTTCTATGACGCATCAAGAACAAGGCTTGGATATGTTTTGATATAGAGATAGGTGGTATATGGTTCACACCAGCTAAGGCCTCATGATCAAAAATATGCTATCAATGATCTTGAGTTGGATGTATTAGACTTTGCGTTGATGATGTGGTGACAATACATGATGGGAAAGAATTGTTTTGTATACTTTGAACATAAGAGCATTAATTACATATTATCATAGAAGGATATGAATATGAGGTAGATAAAATGGTTAGAGTTCCTCCAAGATTATGCCTTTTTGATTATCTGAACTCCTTTTAAGGGGAACATAGTGGGTGGTTCTCTCAGTCGGAGATTGATTTCGCACATACTGAGCGAGGCATCGAAGTAGTTGGCCTCAATACAATTATCCTTTGTAGATGGAGATGAAGTGGCTTACCATTAGTCTCTGGATATTACCCCTCTAGTCTTACAGTGAGTCAGGGAGGCATAACTAGGATATGTTGACTGCGTGGCTTTACGTTCTCAGTTATCCATGGGACAAGCTCTTAAAGGATATTCGCAAGGTGGGGAGAATGTCGCCCATTTATAAGATTCATAGTTTTACCAGTGGAATTGTGGGAGAGAGTTATGAGGGAGTTATTGAAATCCCCATTAGTGGTACATCCTTGAGTACGAAAAATGTACCAGGACCTCCAATATCAGTTCTAGTGGACTAGAGTGAAGAAAGCAGTGGCATAGTTCATTTCTCAATGCCTTACCTACCAGTAGGTGAAGGTTGAGCACCATGTTCCAGCAGGATTACCTCACCCTATGGAGGTTCTGTAGTTGAAGAGGAACAGGATATTGTTGGATTTGTGACGGTGTTACTATGAATTTCTAGGGGACATGATTCGATCTGGGTGATCTTTGAATGACTCACAAAGTCGACCCACTTCCTAGATATCTCGTAGTAGGGTTCAGTGGAGTGTATGGGACACCTATACATGTAGAAGATAGTCCGGAATCATGGATTACCATCGACGATAGTCCTGGATCCTATGCTCATTTCACATCCCTTTTTTGGAATGGATTGTTAGAGGTGTTTGGGACTCAATTACACGTGAACATGAAGATCTATCCAAAAACAATTGTCAGAAGGAGAGGACCATTCAGGTTCTGGAGGATATGTTGTAGGAATGTATCATGGACTTTGGTCATAGTTGATAAGACCACCTGCCATTGGTGGAGTTTTTGTACAATAACAACTTCCACTCCACCATCAGTATGGAACTATTCGAGGTGTTATATAGGCGACTTAGTCAGTTATCGCTTTGCTGGACCAACCCAGGAGAGTAAGCACTCAGGGGTCTAAAGTTGGTGTGAGCTACCACTGAGAATGTGTAGATCATCCAAGAGTGGATGATTCCTACACCAAGTCAGTAGAAGACTTATGGTGATAGATGATGGAAACCTATGGAGATCATGGTGGGAGACCATATCTTTATTCGGGTCTCACCACTGGGAGTGTTGTGGAGATTTGGATCAGGCAAAAAGTTGTCCTTGACGATCATCATCCCCTTACAGATACTATGTAGAGTTGGAAAGGTGTCATACCACTTAGCTCTACTGCTGCAGTTGCACCGGGTACGTGATGTCTTTCATGTATCGCAGTTGAGGAGGTACGTTCACGATCCATTGCACGTCGTCGATGGGGGAGATCTCCACATCAAGGATCGATAAATTTTTTTGGCGTAACTATTGGAGATTGAGGATTGGTATGAGAGGATCCTTATTGAGTGAGTGATTCCCTTAGTTTATGTCTAGTGGCAGAATGAGATTCTTCATGAGATCAAGTGGGAGTGGGATACTCAGATTTGTGCGTAGTACACACAACTGTTTGAGTAGCCTGTTGTTTTGTATTTTTAGGTACGTAAAAACCTAAGGTGGGGAGAATGAAATGTCCTATATTTTATATGTTTTATTTTTAAATATTGTATATAATTAATTACAGATCAGGCTTTGGGGCTACATGTGATTCCTAGGCCTGGAGTGCCCGAAATAAATGTATGAAAAATTAAAATTTGAAATAGCGTGTGTGAGTGGTTTTCTAGGAAGAGTGGAATTACTTTTATATGGGTTCCTAGAACAGTAATACAATGGATCCCTTGTTTTCAATGAATAAACATTACCTTAGGTGAGGCCTCACCTCGGCTGGTGCGGGACGCCTAAAAATGATAATTTTTTGACGTCTAAACCGAAATAAAATAAATTAATAATTAATTTTTTTAAATGTTTTAATGACATAGTGACGCGATTTATTTTTTTAAATGAGAAGGATCCCAAGGTTAGGATCATAACCATAGGAAAATCCCTATAAATCTCAATGGCTTTGGAGATAAGCCACACTTGGAGAACACTTGACGAAAATTGACAAATGAGAATGTGTGGATCATTGTGAAATAAGATCAGATCTCACTAACTATTATTTAAAATCCACACCTTGTTGACAATCGAGGTAGCGGTTGTTATTTCAAATGTGTTTTCCCTTGTTATTGGATTTAAATAGAGAACTCGGATCCAACCACAGACCGGTTGACTCGCGGATCATTCATTCTTGCGAGACTGTTTGATTATTGGTTTTTATTTTGGAAAATCAATTATATATATTTTTTATTATACTTGATTCTTATAATGGGAGTGGATCAATGCTATAAAAAAATTTAGGATGTTCATTCCATAATTTTTATATGAATTTTTCTCTTCCCTTTGATCTATTGTGTTCTTTGTGTTCTTTGTGGGGATATGAAAAACAGATCATTACACATCTTTCTCGCAATGAAACGATCCCAAATCAAAGGTATGACATTGTGATGACCTCGAGGAGGTTTGATGATGATGGTAGCAGATTAATCAATAGGTTTGAAGGAAATCATTCTTCAACCATCTTTCGTATGGATGGTCAGAAATAGTTTTCGGGGCCGATCGAAGGTCCAAAACCAATAGAATTTGCTTTGTTGTGATGAAATGACCCTAGATCATCGATTTCAAGGAAAACGAATGGTTGGATCAAGAATAAAAGGACCAACCAATGTTTTATAGAGAAAAACAATGGTTCTAGATATTTCTGAAGAACACAATGTGTATCCTGAAGAACATGGCATGTGGTTTCGGCTCAGTAGTGGCTAGGTGTAACGACCCAAACTTTTATTAATAAAAATTTCTATTGATCTAATTAAATGTATTATTATGTAAAATGGTTATATAAAATATTAAATTCCTTGTTTTTATGTTTTGTATTTTTAAATTATCGTTAATAATTGTGACCATTTCTAATATAGTCGTTAAACAATGATCACATTATTAGTATAAATACATGGCTTCAACAAATCCAATTTACATAGAAAAAAGAAGACATGGACTCATACAGTATAATTGCTCCAGAAGAAGCCCATTTTTCTAAGCTCAAAAAGGAGGTGGCATCACTACGAATCTCTCTTGACCAAGCCCAAGCCGAGATTCAACACATTAATCTTGAACAAAACCACCTATGGGAGAAGAGGAAGTTAATAGAGATTACCATCTGAGCGATGTTATATGAGTCTCCCCAAGCATCTGTCCCCATCACACACCTTACCCATCAGTCTTATGAATTTTTTATAAGGGGTTATGTAATAAGACTCTAGCACTATGATTATGTAGATTATTTTTGTATAGAGAATATAAATTCATTTTATTATTTTTACATTGTAAATAGTTTCAAAAGAAAAATATAGAATTTTTAGTTAATATTCAATGAAGAAATATATTTTGATTAACTAATGTATTTTTTATTAAATAATATTTTAATTAAATATTTTTAATAAATTAATTTTTATTAAATATAAATTATCCTATTATTTTTATGAATACAACTGTATTTTTTATTTAGAATGGAAAGCTATTTTTGTCAAAACCCTTGAATTTTCGAAAATGATGGTTTTTATTTTACAATAGATTTTTCATATATTTAGAAAATTATTTAATAAAATTCATATTATTTTTTATTCAAAAATTCTAAATTATCTAATGGTGAATTTTTCATAATTTTCTGCGATAGTCGGTTTTTAGGTAATAATGAAATATTGTTTAAATATAAAATGTGTTTTAGGAAATCATAATGACCCGATAGTGATGTAATAAAATACAATAAATGGTATTTTTGGAAAATATATGTTCTAACTTTAAAATAGTGTGTTTTTTAGTTTTTTTGATTTATTTTACAAAGATTTAGTTGACCCTACAATACTTATAAAAAATTTCAACATTTTAAAAATATTTACATGAGAGTCTAACTCACCTCCACATAATATATCCTAATATTTTAAGATGTTCAACCATTGGACAAAAAAAATAATGTTTTCTACTCCCCTTTTTAAAAAACCATGTGCAAAAGACATGGGTTGGTTTGTGGTTTTTATTACTTTAATGTGTGGTGTCCAAAACCTAAATAATAAAGATTTCACTCTCTTTTCCTATATAAACCCACCAAAGATCCCACATTCTCTTCACTAAAAACCCTTATATCATGTCCATACCCTGAAATCATCTCTCTAAAATCCTCATATGGTGACCCGAGCTCCCAAAAATCCTCTCTCAATCCCCTCCCAGGACTTTTGGATCACACTTCAATGTACATGAATTCTTCTTTTCTCATTTTGTCCTAATTTTATTATGTTCTTATACCCTTTTATTTTCAATTAAAAAATTTGGGGTTTGATTTTGAACCTCCCTCATAATTATCGTCTTATGTTTGAATGATTAGAGACCCCTTTCTCTCTCATTAATGAATCCAATGTACACCTGTTACTATGAAAAAAATTCCATAATGGATTCTCCCTCCTCATTTACATTCAAGAAATTATTTTATATTATAAATCTAAATTACATTAGATATATTGGGGTATGTATCTATATAGACCCTTTCTGTTCTATTAATGTACCTACGAGGATATAACCCTTTCCCTCTCATCAACCATTTTTATGAATTCTTATGTCACGTCGTTATGTTGCCAAAATTGCATCCCAATTTTCGAAGACTAAGTCATTATGTAGTAAATAACATACCCATTTATCTATCAAGGGTATTCACTTTTATGCAGATTATCTTATTTATTATAAAGTTTCATGAATTAATTAAACATTCTTTAATCGTGGAATAACATATGATGTTGAATTATTCAATGTTATATGATTCATGTGACACACTTATGCCTGAAATGAAATGATGAAGAAGGGTGTTAGCATATTGTAATTAAATGCAATGGTTAAAGATTAGTATCATGATATGTCACGTTAAATGATTTTTTAATCATGTTAATTAATGTAAAATGAGTGTTTACTCAAAATCTATGAGCAATTATCCTTTTCTCATGCTAATATCATGTTAAATTTTGATGCCACATTTCCATGTTATGTTAATTATAAGATATCATGCCTTTATGTTCATGTTTCTCTTATGCTCCATTGAAATGACTATTGCGGAAAATGTAATGTATTATTCATGTTATGCTTTTTTACTCTCTTACTGGGATTTATAGCTCACTCTTTTCTTATGCATGTTCTCAGGTTATCACATGCAATGCTATGTACGATGGAATGTGTTTGGTCATGTAAAATAATTTTTCAATAAATATGTGTATTTCATGTTTTAAGTTGTTATGTAATGTTTATAATCCCCAAAGACACTAGAAGTATCAATCTTCTATGTTGTATCAAGTGAATATTTTATGTAATAAATTATGTTTAAGCATGAAATAAAGAGTAGGGTTATTATAATTGGTATCAGAGGATAGGTTCTATTTTATTGGGATTCAGATTAAAAAACCCAAGTGAAAGACATTGGGATAAGACTATGTATAATAAATACATACCTATATTTTGGTGAGTAATGAGTAAGTGTTTTATCAAGAAAATACATCCCTTTCTAGAAAACCCCGCTTTGATGTAGACTTGAACGGGAACTGGTGCATGAAAATAGGCATTGCTGCACTCTTGGTCACAATAATCCCATGGGTTATTTTTGGTAAATTCATAAGCTTAATATGAAACATTATTAAGGGAATAAAAAAATTACCCTATGAATATATGTTGTGAAGTAGATCATGGAAAACATATAATGAAGCCAATAAATTCATAAGATAATGAAATAAATGTAATTTATTATTCATCCATTTTAATATTTGGATTACACTTTATGTGTTACCGAAAAATTTATAGTTATTCTAGACAATGGTCGTTAATAGGTGGACTCGGGCTAACAACTAATGCAAAGATCAATGTGATGACTATTCTAATATCCAGCTCAATCTGATGGGACCTGGAATCGAGAACTTTTCCATGATACTCTCTGTTAACTCATATTTTTAATTGAAACATGGGTCAGGAAGATTGTGCATCCCCCCTGAAGAAGGAAGAATTCATAATTGAGAGCTTCATGAGATAAATTCCTCATACTTTTAATATATCATTCGATCCCTCAATTGCCGAATAATGGATCTACTCCATTGAAAAGGTCTTCTCAATCCTTCAAAGTTCCGAACAAGATAAGATTCTTATAGATGATTATTGTATGGATGGTGAAGCTGATCAATGGTGGAAAATTATAAAAAATATGAAGCATGAGGAGGAGATCGAGTCAATGGAGTGGAAGGATTCTAGAAAATGTTTTCTGATAAATATTTTCCTCTCACCCTCCGACTTAAGAAGGAAAGGTACTTCCTTTCTCTTAAGAAAATCGATGAAAAATTCATCATATCATATGAGGAAAACTTCACAAGGATTCCATGAGACGCCTTTGGCTCTGTCCTTACCCAAGAATGCAAGGTTGACCGCATATTGGTGGGCTAAAACCTAGCGTATGGAAATTCCTAGTAATCTAAGACATCTAGAGCTATGAGAAAATTGTCTGATGTTCCCTCAAGGTCGCAATAAAGATCAGCGAATATCATGGGTATTATGGGGATATGAAGTGTATGGTGAAACTAAATTCGTCCAGTTCGATGGATAAATCAAACAACATATATTCCAAAGGTGACGAAAGAAGCACCCTAGAAATATCCTAAAGGGGACAAGGAAATGATTTAGGTGTGGATGATAAGGGCGCCTGGCCATTAACTGCTGACAAGAAAAATCTACGGCTGCGACAGAGGAGAGGAACGCTCTATTATACCATCAACGTGTTGTTAATCTCTTTGACTACAAATATCAAGTCTCTTTGCAAACCAGTGACCTAATACAAGGGTTTTTGAAGCCATCCAACTACCTCCAAGGAAAAAAGGGCGACATTTTTCCATCACTACTGCCGAAGTGAACACCGGTAAGGAAGTGGTGATAGTTATGCTAGTTATTCCTTAAATAATAGAGAATATAATTTTTTATTTTGGTTCTATGCATTATTTTATATCCCGAATGTTTAGTAGAACAATCCCAACACCACCACAAATCGTTGATGTAAAGATGTCAGTGCGAACGGTAGATGGGGAAATCATTTCATCCCATGAATTTAACTCCTCCCCTATCATAATTTGAGGATTTAACTTCCCAGCGAACCACATCATACTTTCTCTACTGTAATTTGATGTAATTAATGACATGGATTGAATATTTCAATATAGACCCAACATAAATTTCCGTGATAGGGAAATCACTTTCCACATGGAGAATCGACCCCCATTTCTATAAAAGTGAATGTAGGTGGATGAATCTTCCTTAAAACCACCATCTCAAGTGTCGATATTACTACCCTAGGATCATGTGTATCCTACATAGATTATTGAGTCCAAATAAGAAACCATACTTGAAGACATGCCTATTGTGAGGGAATTTTTTGATGTGTTACCAGAGGAATTTCTTGGTCTTCCTCCTAGAAAAGATATTGAATTATCTATTGATCTTATACTTGGAGAATTTCAAATATCCAATATTTTGTATATAATAGATATTGTGGAGATTTTAGAGCTGATGAACCAAATACAAGAGATTCTGGATAAAGGGCTTATATTCCCTAGTGCTTCATCATGGGGTGAACCATTCCTCTTCATCAAGAAGAAGGATGGGTTAATGCGCCTTTTCATTGATTATCGTGAGCTCAACAAAATCATGATAAATAATAGGTATCCTCTTCCATGAATTGATGAATTTCTCAATAAACTATGTGGAGCACAATACTTTTCCAAGGTTTATTTTCGGTCAGGATATTACTATGTTAGGGTAAAGAAGGAGGATATCCACAAGAATACATTTCGTACAAGGTACAGGCAGTGTGAATTCATAGTAATGCCTTTCGGAAACACTAATTCTCCATAAATCATCATGGACTTGACGAATAGAGTATTTAGATATTACCTCGACATTTTGTGGTAGACTTTATAGACGATATTCTAATATACTCCAAATGCAAGGAGGAGGATGAGGAGCATCTAAACACTATACAAGAGACCTAGCGAAAGGAGAATCTCTATGAAAAGTACAAATATTATTTTTTTGGATAAAGGAGGTCTCATTATTGGGATATGATAGAACCATGGTCATCATTGCATGAATTGGAGTATGGTTTGTGTTTGTTTTCAATCCTTAGAGGAAGTTCAAAATGGGTGCCAGCAATGTACTCGTACAGGTCAAGAAGATTACAGTATTGAAGGTGGCACCATTTTCCTTTGTTTGCCAAATTTTTGGACCTGAAAATCAAAAAATGGAGAAAAGTGTTTTTGGGAAAGAGACTTGCGTTCCATGTACTTGAAGGATAGGAAACATTCATGAAATATGTTTTTCACGATCAGAACATGGAAAAATGGAAAAGGAATAAGGGCCGCACAAGTTTTGGGATGGTCATGAAAGTGACTTGCACGCCGAGAAATGACATGAGTGCCGATTCCTAGGAGGTTGAATGTTGTTTTCCTATTTTTCTTCGAGATCAGAGCCTCAAAATATGGAAAAGGAAAGATGGTCGCCCAAGTATTGTTGTGGTCGTGCAGGTGAGTAGCGCGACAGAGGCTAGGGCGTTCAGAGCTGCGCATCAGGACTTGCGCGCCATGAGGACACTTGCGCGCCACGACATAAGGGGTTATGTTTTCCAATAAATAGAGTACCACCCCTCCTCATTTGATAAAGATGTTCAAGACTTAGTGATTTTTCGAGCTCCCATCGCACAATTGGTTGAGTCGCGCAAGTGGTAGTTGGGCCGCACAAGTAGAGGTTGCGCGCCGGTTGTTGGCTGCGCGTCCAAAGAGGTTAGGGAGTTAAAGGAGTTGAGTCGTGTAAGTTTAGAGTTGAAGGAGTAAGTGTTGTGAAAGTGGGTTGGTGTCACCTATGCGCCGAATTTGTACCACGCAAGTGACTTGCGTTCTGGTCTTGAAACATGCGCGTCAGTCTTGGAGAAGCGCGCCATGTGGTTGATGTATGACCGTCCTTTTTGGAGCTTCACGAAAGATGGAAGATTTCCTAATAATTTTGGTGAAAAGTGATATTTTTCTACAAGTGAATGGTGGACTTCAACAGAGAGTCTACATATAATATAGGATGCATTCTTATGAAATGATGAAGAGACCTTCACGTCTATAAACTGTGTGTGACTACACCAAGGGCAGTGAGCCAGGGGGAGTCAATGGGAGTGACCCGAGGGACACTGTGAGCTATCAATGAACCTTTTGTAAAGGAAATGATCCTGGGACAGAGTGACAATGCCAGAACCTTTGTAATCCACAACTAGTGAAGTTTAGTGGAATTTGGTATGACTGAAAACCTATCGGCGTATGCTCCGTGGATGTAGCCCTTAGTGGTGAACCAAGTAAAATGTGTTGTGTCGTCTCTCTACATGTGAATGTTTTCTTTCTGTTCATATCCATAATACAGGTTTAACAAGTTCCTACTAACGTGGGAACAAGATCCATCACATTAAAAGAAAAATTTGACACCCTGATTCACCTCCCATCCCCTCTCAGGATGTCCCAGGGTCCTAGAAGTGGTATCAGAGGGTAAAGGATGCTGGTGTTGAGTCTGTCCTTTTTCGTCATAAATAATGTAGTCAATGTCAGCGGAGTGCCTCTCATCGATGGATGTAATTTCCAGATCTGGAAGAATAGAATGAGATCTCATCTAAGATCCCTTGGAAATGAAGTTATGTTTTCCACTGTACAATGTACTAATGTTTCTAATCCAATAGGGATAGCTATGACTGATACATATAGAAAAACTCTTGATGCAGATGCTAAGGCATAGAATTCTCTCACCGCAACACTTTCTGATCAGATTTATCTAAAAGTGATGAGTTTCACCTCAGCAAAGTCCATGTGGGATAAACATGAAAATATTTATGAAGGTGATAGCAAAGTGAAGGAGGAAAAACTACAAGTTCTACACAATAGGTCCTATGATCTGAAGATGCATCCTGATGAGAATGCAGACTCCTTATTCAATCGAATTACTCAAGTGGTTGGAGCAATTCAGAGCCTAGGAGAAGAAATCAGATACATTGATATTGTGATGAAAATTCTGAGAAGACTACCACCACTGTACATTGCGATGGTGTCATCCCTTGAAGAAAGAGATCATTCCAAACATTCTTTGGATGATCTGTTGAGTAGCATGGTGGCATATGAAATGAGAGTCAAACCAGAATATTTTACTACACGAGTATGCAAGGAAATGGCATTCAAATCCATGGAGAAACTAAAAATATCACAAGGTAGTAGTGGTTAAAATGACGAGTAAAAAGAAATTCTCTCTCTCATTAACAAGAAGTTCCAGAAGGGAAAAGGGAAATTCGAAGGGAAGTTACCTCTAGTTTTCTTTCGTTGTTGCAAAGTCGAGCACATTTCTTCTCAGTGCTTAAGAAAGATCAATGATGATGATAGCGATGCTAAAAAAATTGAGAAGCCTCAGAAAAGGTCATTCAATAAAGGAGACTTCAAATCTTGAAATAATGTTCTGAAGAAGAGTTTTGTCTGTGAAGAGGAAGAATATGATAATGAAATATGTGATGAAGAAGAACCAAAATTTAAAATTGGGAAACATGATTCCATGATGGCCACTGTTGAAAAATCAAAAGATACTGGTGGAGAAAATCAGTTAAAAACTAGTGTAGATCCCAAGTTGCAGCTTAAGGATGCTGTTAGCAAGCTGAAGATTAAATGTAAGAGTTGAAATAAGTGGAAATAAATGGTAGAATAATCAAAAGAATATGTTGATCAACTTGAAGCTGAAATTTAATGACTGGAAGAATTCATGAAAGTAAAGTCTAAAATTCTTGAAAGCAATGATGATGTAGTGGATCTGAAGCTGAGAATTGAAGAGCAGTCAAAGGTCATCAATGACCTCACCTCAAGACAAGAATAAAAATCCAAGACTGTTGAGGGTATTCAGGAAGATTTTGTTACTCTTAGGAGTAAACATGAGACTGAATCAATTTCAAATGAATCAAGGAGTAAAATACAGCTTGGATGATTCGTAGATGTAGAATTACTGGCAAGATCCACGAGTGGTTCAGATGGGGTAGGAAAAATATTGAGTGATCAAAGACCCACTTTTATGGGAAAGAGTGGAATTGAATGTGAAGCTGAGACATCAACTGGATGAAGTAAATAGAGACAAAAGAAAGACAAGAGGAAAGTTGGACATGTTGAAACGTTTCCTGAAGTGCTGAAAAAGAAACCCTCAATCCAAACTAAAAGGAGAACTGGAAAATTCCCTCAAACATTTATAAATGACATGTAGTCCATCTATTCTCCCAAGTAAGAGAGTATGAGGAGAAATTCAAGTGATAATACATTTCCTATCATGAAGTGTGAATTCTGTGGCTATTTGGTCTATACCATGTCATATTGTGAAGAGGCAAGGAGCTATCTGAATAGGGAAGATCCGGGACATCAACACAAGATACTGAATTCATATCCTCCATATTATAGAAGAAATAGTTTCTATGGATACTATTTTCATTGCTCTAACATTGGTCATAATGATGTTAATTGCAGGCAGAGAAGGGACACAGACTCCTCATACTATAATTCAAGAAACGTCTGATCTCATCGACAAGATAGTGTTTATCTTTCAAATAGGTTTTCTCCTCTCGAAGAAGACTTCAACTATAATGATCCAATATACAGAGATGAGATAATTGAAAGGTCATCAGTGCTCTATACTCATTCCAATGTATCATGGAAAGAAAGGAATAAAATTGAGAAATCCAACCTTACAGAGGTGGACCTAAAAGCTACAAGAAGCAATAGTACTTGGATTCTAGATATCGGTTCTTCATCCCATATTACAGGTAATGCTGGCCTATTGACAGATATCAAAAGGAATGATGATGGAATGGTCAATTTGGTAACGATGGAGCTCTAAAAATCAATGGAAGTGGAAGTACTGAATTAGCTAATGGAGAGCTAATGAAGATTCAAGTCCTTTATGTAGATGGCCTAGATCATAATCTACTCAACGTGAGTCAACTCTGTGACTCCGGACTTAAAGTTACTTTTAATCAGAAAGGTTGCACTATCAAGGGAATGATAGGAAATTCACTTATGAAAGGATGCAGAATAGAAGGAAACCTATATCAGGATGATAGTAAAGAATATGTTTGCTATATGACTGTTTAAGAAGAAAAAAATTTGTGGCATAGGAAAATGGGTCACATCAATCAACAAGACATGGATAAAATTTCAAAATTGAGGATTGTCATGGACAATCCTAACCTGAAACATGTGCGTGAAAAATCATGTGATGACTGCATTCGTGGAAAGCTGGTCTTCAGTTCATATTGGCCAAAGAAGAAAAGGGCATCTCATCTTCTTGATCTAATTCATACAGATGTATGCAGGCCGATAAATGTTTCCGGAACTCATGGAGAAAGGTACCCTGTCCTTTTAGTTGAAGATTACAGTAGAATGGCATGTGTAATGGTCATTCACAAGAAACGTCAAGTGATTGACTGCATGAAAACATATCGACGAATCGCGAAGAATGATACTGGATGAACAATCAAAGCATTGAGATCTGATAATGGAGGGGAATACACATCAATTGAGTTTTAGAATTACCTTGAAAAACATGGAATATAGCATGAGGTATCTGCTGTGAGAACTCAATAGAAAAATGGAGTTGTTGAGCGCCAGAATTGAAAGGTCAACAACATGGCCAGGACAATGCTGATTGAGAGTGGTATCTCTCCCCATTACTGGAAGGAAGATATTGATGCTGTAGTGCACATTCAGAATCGAACATGGAATTATATGGTAGAAATGAAGACACCATTTGAATTGTGTCATGGAAGGAAGCCTTTGTTGAAATACTTTCATGTTATCGGAAGTAAATGTTTCATTCTGAATAAAGAAGGAAATCAAGTGAATTTTGGTGACAATGCTGATGACGGATTTTTTCATGGATATCCAATGAACAAAAAAACCCTACAAGTGTTTCAACAAGGGATTAGAAAGGATTTTGGTAAGCAGTTATGTTATGATAATTGAATACAAAAACACAAATTCTTGAATAACTTCATATGCTAATGTGATAGAAAGTGAGCGAGATAGTGAACATGGAGAAAATACAAATACATAAATAGAGGAAGCTGTACAAAACACTTAAAAATCACATCATGATGTTTACTCAGAAGAAGAATCTGAAGAAGAAACTGTGGGTGGAGAGAATGAAACTTAACCACAAAGAAGAAATCGTAGATTTGAGATTGATCCATCTAACATAATTGGGTACATGAGTGCACACACTCAAACAAGGAGGATGAGGAATAACACAAAATCTGAATTTCTTTCAGTTGTGGAGCCATCCTCATTTCAAGAAGCTTCAAAGGATGAATCTTGGGTGAAATCCATGAATGAAGAGCTAGATCAGATTGACAAGAATTAGACATGTGATCTTGTCCAGAGATCTGAAGGTCACAATGTGATTGGTATAAAATGGATCTTCAAGAACAAGTTTGATGAGCATGGAAGTGTTATTAGAAATAAGTCTCGACTGGTATGTATGGGATATTCCCAGATTGAAGGTATTGATGTTGAAGAAACCTTTTCTCCAATGTCTAGAATGGAGTCAATCAGACATTTCCATTCCATGGAACTCCAAAGAGGATATAAATTATATCAAATGGATGTCAAGACAACATTCATGAATGGTGTACTCGAAGAAGAAGTCTACATTGAACAACCAGTGGGTTTTGTTTTTCGTACTAATGAGACAATGGACTTCAAACTGATTAAATCCCTATATGGTTTGAAGCATGCACCACGAGCATGGTATTCCCTCATGGACTTGTATCTCATGATGCTGGAGTTCAATAGAGGAGGAGTGGATCACAATCTATATGTTAAGAATTCTCAAAAAGATCAATTCATGGTTCTAGTCTACATTGATGATATCATATTTGGTGTCAGCAGGAAGAAATCAGTGGATGAATTTTCCAATCACATGAAATCTGAATTTGAAATGTCTATGATTAGGGAGATCACATATTTTAGTGGTTAAAGGTGATTCAAAAGAAGGATTACACTTTTATTTCTCAGGAAAAGTATACAAGAGAGCTGTTGAACAAGGTTAATATGCAAGACTCTAAATCAATTTCAACTCATATTAAAGTTGGAACTAAACTTGGAAATCATGAGGATGGGACCTCTATAGATCCCACCATGTAAAGGAGGATCATTTAGAGCCTACTGTACCTGACAGTGACACAACTAGATGTTGTCTTTTCCACATGCCTTGTGGCCCGCTTTCAATGTAATCCAAAGGAGGAAGATATGGTGGAAATAAAAAGAATCATGAGGTACATTCAAGGTAAACATAACTTTGGATTACATTTTGATGTAGGTGGGGACAGTGAATTATCAGCGTTTTCTGACGTTGACTGCGCTAGTGATGTAGTAGACAGAAAGTCCACCAGTGGTGGAGCCTTCTATTTTGGGATGAAATGTGTTGGATGGTTGAGTAAGAAACAAGAATGTACTTATCTTAGTACTGTTGAAGCTGAGTATATATCCGCCATAAAGGCATGCACTCAACTGCTATGGATTAAACAACAACTTATAGATATTGGTGATGAGGTGAATCAACCAATGGTAATTTACTATGATAACAAGAGCACAATTGATCTCACGAAAAATCTTATTCAGCATTCTCGTACAAAACATATTGAAATCAGGTATCACTTTATCAAAGAAAAATATGAGAAAGGGGTGATTAGAATGGATCATGTGGGAACTGATTAGCAAGTGGATGATATCCTGACCAAGCCAGTGACAGTGGCTGTGTTTGAGAAGCATCGGTAGAACCTCGGTGTTCATCCACCTCCCAGTGCATAAAGAGGTTACGCAATTCCCCTCTCCCCATTTATGATAACTGTTTTTATCTATTTATGGATGTGATACATGTTTATGGGGGAGATACTATCCAGGAGGAGTATGTTTTGAGCTGAAAAATGAAGAAATTACCGGTCTTTAGGTTTATTGTCAATGGGGGAGAAAGATATAAATTTAGGCATGTTTAGGCATGTAATGATTCTGTGACACAATGCGAATTCAGTGCCAGTGATAGGATGAGAATGATGAGAAGGAATACATTGGTCATGTAATACTTCTTGAGAATCATTGAGAATTCCAAAACATGGGAACCCAATTCATAAATTCTCTCTTGTTTTATACACTGATCATTTCTCACGTAGACTTACAGTGCTGGCTGAGTCGATTCTTTCATTTTTGGTTTACATGTGGATGGGGATCTATTGAATTTATTTTCTAATTGCCTACAAACCCAAAGGGGGAGATTGGTGAAACCAATGTCATCTTTTCATGAATTGGTGTATGGTTTGTGTTTCTTTTGTCAATCCTCAGAGGAAGTTTAGAATGTGTGCCAAAAACGTTCTCATACAGGTCATGCAGATTACAGTATTGAAGATGACACCATTTTCTAGTGTTTTCCAAATTTTTGGACCTGAAAATCGATAGATGGAGAAAAGTGTTTTTGGAAAAGAGGCATGTATGAGGTGTACTTCAAGGAGAGAAAAAATTCACGCCATATTTTTTTCAAGATCAAAACATCGAAAAATGGAAAACGGATAAGGGCTGCGCAAGTTTTGGGCTGGTGCCGCAAGTGACTTGCGTGCCGAGAAACGACCTGCACACCGATGCCTAGGAGGTTGGAAAGTTGCTCACCTATTGTTCTTCGAGATCAAAGACTCAAAATATGGCAAAGGAAAGAGGGTTGCACACGTATTGGTGTGGTCGTGTAGGTGAGTAGCGCGACAGAGGCTAGGGCGATTGGTGCTGCGCGTCGGGACTCACGCGCCGTGAGGAAACTTGTGTGCCACTGTGTAGGGGGTTCTATTTTCCTATAAATAGAGGACCACCCCTCCTCATTTGATAATGAAGTTCAAGACCTAGAGATTTTTCAAGCTCCCATCATGCAAGTGGTTGAGTCGACCAAGTGGTAGTTGGGCCGTGAAGTAGAGGTTGCATGCCGGTTGTTGACTCCGCATCCAAAGCGGTTTAGGAGTTAAAGGCACTGAGTCACGCAAGTTTGGAGTTAAAGGAGTTAGTGTTGCACAAGTGGGTTGGTGTCACCAGCATGTCGAATTGGTACCGTTCAAGTGACTTGTGCGCCAGTCTTGAAACATGCATGCTGTTCTTAGAGAAGTGCTCCAGGTGAGGCTGAAGTACGCCCGTCCTTTTTGGAGCTGCACGAAAGATGGAAGATTGCATGATACCTTCGGTGGAAATTGAGATTTGTCTAAAAGTGAAAGTTTGACTTCAATAGATCATCTACATACAACAGAAGATTCATTCTTGTGAAATGATGAAGATACCTTCACATCTATAAACTGAATGTGACTACACAAAGGGCAGTGAGCCAGGGGGAGTCAACGGGAGTGACCCGAGGGATGTTGTGAGCTATCCCTGAACCTTTTGTGAAGGCATTGATCCTGGGACATAGTGACTGTGCCCGAACCTTTGTAATCCACACCTAGTGGTGTTTAGTGCAATTTGGTACGACCGAAAACCTGTCGGCGTATGCTCCTTAGATGTAGCCCATAGTGGTGAACCAATTAAAAAGTGACGTGTCGTCTCCCTACATGTGAATGTTTGCTTTCTGTTCATATCCATCATACAGGTCTAACAAGTTTCTACCAACATGGGAACAAGATCCATCACTTTAAAAGAGAAAGTTGACACCCTGATTCACCCCTCCCATCTCAGGGTGTCCTGGGGTCCTAAAAGATATACTTTCACTGTAACACCCCGAGATTATATGAAAAATATTCTTTTAATTTCATTAATGTCTTGTGTTGTATGCTACACCAAGATTACCTTGCGCTATACGCAACACCGTATTAGCTTGTAGTATACGCAACACTATTCTTTGATCGTGTTATACACAATTTTGATAATAGTTATTCTACGCAACATTGAGTATATATATATTTATATTCAATGTATAAATGAATTGTGTTTGGATTCTGTTATACAAAACAACAAAGGATTCTTGCACAACACGCAACCATGACTTGGCTTGCATTACATGCAATCGCGACCTTCATCGATAGCGTGTGTTGTACGCAATACCGGGTTTTACTAAACAATGATATATTATTATAATATTATTATAAACTAGCCGTTATGAATAGTATTAACTAAATTTTGAATTTTATAACATTATTTTTCATCTTACACATTTTTTAGAACATTGTATAAGAACAAAATATATTTTTCGGGTAAAATAAGTATTTTTCAAAAAATGCAGTTTTGCCGCCTTTTGATGGCGCACCCACATTAAATCTAGTTTTTGACATGTTTATAAGTTCAATTTGACAAAATAAAATTCTTCTTTGGAATAAATAAATAAAAATTTACTTTGGATAAATTTTTCATATAATTCTGGTAACTTTCATATTTTGATGAATAGTAAAAACATGCTATATTTTAATTAAAAACAACTTTTTTAATCGCAATAATTTATATGGTTAAATTATAATATTTAATGGTTTTAAAGTATAAATAGAATATATTTTTACCATTTAATATAATGTATGTCATTATCATTGATTTTACATTAAATTCGTAGGTTAAATCAATTCAATCATTTGTAATGTTTTAAAGAAAAACCCGTTTTATTTCGACAACGGGATTAATTTTAATTTAATTTCTGCAACTTTTGTGTACTGAATTTGGAAAAATGGATTCAATATTTGGAATCAGTGGGTCCAAATTATGTTAATAAGCTACTTTTTATTTTTGGGAATTATGAATAGTAACTACGGTAAATTTTATTTACCATAATTAAAGGTAAATCAGGTAATTAAGGGTAAATATAATATTATAAAATTACCCTAACACATGCCAAAATTCAATTGGATGGATAAAAGTAAAACCATATAATCTAAGGGTCGTATTAGATTGATTTTATGGACTTTTGACCATGAAAATAATTTAATTATTATTAAAACCAAAGAAAGTGACAACATCTCACTCTCTTAAATCTTATAAGTATATTAATTTTAATTTAGTGATAAACTTCATGAAACATCGAAAATGAATAGTCTCCAGAAATTTAATGAAATTATCTAAATCACTTAATTTATTTATAATTTTTAGGGATTAAATAATTATCATTAATTGTAACACAATAGTGATGCAGAAATTGATTATCTAGTGAAAAATCAAGAATATAGTTTTTATTAAACTAATAGTAACCATATAAATCCCAAAACCCTGACCAAAATTTATTTTTCATGTACATATAAACCATAATCATCCAATGGTCTAATACTAGACCATTTGGAGCCTTATAAAATCTATTATGACACTTATACTATTTTATTTTAAATGATGCCAAAGTTGTCACCTTCATAATTTAATAAATATAAAAATTTAAATATTGTGATTTTAAGATGATAAATTTTAGTAAAAGTATTATTATGAAGTTTCATAGATTTATCTTCATCATACGAATTTATTTTTAATTTTTATACAACAAATAAGTATATTAAATAATTATACAAAAATGTTGCAGTAATTTATTTATTAAGAGATAAACCAAATAAATGGTTTTAAAAATAATAAAATAAATATTATATGAACTATTTAATGTGCTAAACTAATTTTATAGATACATATGACCTTTAATGATTCTATTAATGCTTTTTTTTGATCATATCTTCTGTATATAGTTTATTTAAATTCAAATAAATGAATAGTGTCAAAATTGACACTATTGTTATTTTATAAAAATAATATATTATAAAAATGTTTAAAAATCACAAATATATTTAAAAATTATAAATCTAAATTTATATTTTATAAAATGTTATAAAGTATCCAATTATGGACAATTCACAACAAATAAGTAAATATTTGTTATAATTAAAATTTTAGAATGTTATTACCACAAATAAAATTAAATTGACTAAATAAGGATAAATCAAGTTGATAATGTTTAAATTAAATACCTAAAATGTCTAAATTTGATTGGTTGATGAGATTACTACCATATCTCATCTAATATTTGGATATGAGTCATTTTTTGAGGTTTTTATGTGGGGTTAGATTAGTTATACATTATTATTTTTAAGAATTCCAAAGATGCCCCTCTCCTCCCTTATAAAAGGGCACCTCCTCCCTCTCCTCCTCACACCAATTTGAGCCTTCAAGCTCGGCCAAACCCTGCCAAATTATCTTCTCCGCTTCCCTAGAAACATCCTAGAGGTTCGGGTCTACTTTAAAGACCAATCTTAGTGCCCTAAGAGGAGGTTTCAAAGAGGTGTATCGAAGAAGATGTAATTTCTTCTCCCGATTCTTTCAAGCTTCTTTCTTCTTCAACTTCTTCTTCTTTAGTTGTTTCATTATAAATTAATAACATCAGTATCACTAATATACTGATTTGTTATTATAAATATGAAACAAACCAATTTCACCTTCTATCCATCCTACGGAAAACAAAATCACCGCGCGTGCGTACGTACAAAATACCGTCTCCACGCCATGGTGTAATTTGTTTTTCAGCCAACAACTTACATGGATGGGTATAATGGTGTAAAGAATAACTATACATAGTTATTATAACATCATACTGATTATGATATATTGTATCATCCACTCCAATTCAATTCGATAATTATGGAAACGATATCATCGCTCGTGCGTATGTACGGACTACCGTCTCCACGAAACGATGAGATTCATTCTCCATGTTAACCATTTAAGAATGATTATAAAGTATATATAAGCAATAATAATGAAATATATGAAATTATAAAGATACTGTATTTATGTATATATGTATGTCATCTACTTAATTCCATTCAACTCAATAAGGAAACGAAAACAGCGTTCATGCGTACGTACGGCCTACCGTCTCCATGAACGGTGTATTTCTTTCCATTTATCGAACTATTATATATATGTATATTATGAATATATATTATATATAAATCATGTTTTATATTATTAAACTATGTAATCAAGATCAAAGTAATCATATGAATAATTAAAATTCAAAACACGGACGACAAATGAAACGATTCTACCCAAAACACTCTTTAACATGGAATTTACAAAAGAAAGGGTAATATAAAGTCATAAGTGAACCATATATGATATCATAACAATGAATATGATTCTGTAATAAGTCAATGACATTATTTAAATCATTATACAGGAGGTTCGGATAAATATGAAGCATATCAGACATAAGGTAAGGGATAATTTCGCAAATCTCATTTTTATCAGAGATTGCTTATTCGTAAGTATTTACTGGGGTTATTTATATCATCCTTGTCCATGTTTTATAAAAGTGTTTTTATGTATGTTTAGAGTCCTTCTTACCCATTTTTTACTTTTACTACATGGTATGTAAGGAATCTTTCTTTTGTTTACGTTACGAGGTACTTTTTGACTTTTCTGAAAAAAGTACGAGGAGAATGTTATTTTTAACTTATATGGAAAGAATAGATTTTTACGGTTTCATAACACCTCATTTTAATGATGCTTACTCTACATGATATTATTACTATTTTCAAAAAAAATACTTTTATTTTAAAAGTGCATGGCATTTTTTGAAAAGAAAATTATTTTTACGAAGAAATGATATTTTCCTCAATAATTCATTTAAAATGTTTTATCAAAACCATTTTCCATCTAAGATGACATTATTTGATATGTGTATGTTTCAAGTTTAATGTCTCTATGATTTACATGGTTCATTTTTCTTATGATTAAATGCCCATTTGGTTTATATGGATTATGAAATGATGGGATGATGTTTATGAAACCCATTTTATTCTTTGGGTTATGATGAATGTTTTAAGTTTATTTTGTGGCACAAGTAAAAATGATTTCATTATGAGATGGGTGGGACCTATATCTCTCTCAAATTAATTGGGTAAAGATTTTATATCTCATGAGATAGTCATGTCTGGAACGGTATGTTAATCCGGTTCAGTGTTACTGGACTGAAACGAGGAGTGAACTCGATTCAGAATGGGACTTTGTCCACTAAGATGCTCTTGGCAGCAATGCCTTGGCTACTATGGAAATCATTACATGTTCATAATGTATGCCACAATTAAATTCTTTATTCCTAAGCTATGTTATCATGATTTATGTTCCATTATGATCTATGCCTTATGTGCTTCCATGTTTTAAGTCATTGCTCAAGATTTTTATGTTTAAACATTATGTTCATGTTTTTAAGTTCAAATGTATATGGTGTGTTTTATTTTATCCATGCTTACCCTTACTAAGCATTTGATTCTCACCCTTTTTATGTTTTACATTTCCCCAGGATTAAAAGAAAGGTTTTAGTTATGGAAACAAAAAGTGGAAGATCTTTATGGGAGATGTTGAAGATCTTTCACCACGATTAGAATATTACGTTCCATTTTTCCAAAGACGCTAAACTATTACGGTCATTGTGTGTCTATTTTTGTTATGTATTAAGTATTCCACTAAAGTAATGTAATGTCCATGTACATCAAGCTTTGGATCTCTACAGTTGGTTTCAGATGAATGGTTTAGTCAAACTTTGGAAACTAGGATGCGAAAATGTTAGTGAGATCCCTAGAGATATTTATAAGGTATGTCTAGGGATGTCCCTAAGGATAAGTATACATATAGGATACAGTCCTATAACTACGGTAACGATCATAGAAGTTAAACTAAGATGTTAGATATTGAAGATACCCCCCCTTTACTATGTTGTTTTCCCTAGCATGATTTTTCCCTCTCACACTATTCTTTTTGGGTTTTAGAAAATGGCTGGAAACAGGAAGATTCACGATAATGGAGGATATGATAGACAATGGAATGATTTTCTTCATGAGAAACCAAATGAAACAGAATCTGGAAGTCCAAACATCGTTATTATGCCTAATCATCAATCTCATAATATGATCAATAATCTCAACTTTGTAAGTTTCCCGACTCATAAAATAAGAGAAAGATGGAGTTTCATGATGATCATAGAGGAAAGAAAGTTCAATTTCCCTCATGTAAATCATGTGGGAAGAGGCATCAGGGAGATTGTTTCAAAGGAACTGGAAGATGCTTTGGGTGTGGAAAAGAAGGACACAAAGCCAGTAAGTGCAAAGGAAAAGGTTCAGTTAACACCATGGACAAGGATAATGGTATTACTACGACATCAACAATGATTAGATGTTTTAAATGTGGAATGTACGGGAATTATGCAAACCAATTCCCCAATGGAAAATCTCATGAATAGAATCAGCATGGTCATATGGGTAGTATTTATGTGGATGATGATGAGGAGACTACAAATGATATATGAGCTGAAGGAAGTGTTGAAGCTCAGTCGGTTGTTTTAGAAGGTAGTGGAATGATTGTATGTTTATCGAGAGTTATGTTGTATAGTTAATGGTACTATGGAATAAAGAATCATCTAAGGATTGTTACACTATTGTTTTTCCTAAAAGTATTTGAAAGTATATGTTGAATGGTACCAGTAACCATGGAAGTTTATTCAGATATTTTTGTAAAGTAGATGATATGCGCATAATGAAGGAATAAGGAGATAATGAGATGTTTGATTGTATTCATGAGCTCATGACTGATATAAGGACTAAGTTATATCATGGTTTGAGTATATATAATTTTAAGGGTTTTGGTTTGTGGAAAGTGTTAACTTTTAACTGCATTCATGTTTTCACTAAGGTTCAATGGGTATTCATTTTTCAAGAGAATACATGATTAAGGCATTCGAATGTTTGGAATGTGACCAACAATACATATCTTATGATATATGGGGATCAACGATGGTATTAAATCTCTTGTAATCGTTTTCACTATATTATGAGAGTGGACTGTAGTATTATGGATAAGCCTAATGATTGGAATGGATTATGTTGGACATAAGTTATTATTGTTTATGGATAAAAGTTTTTTCAATATTATTGATGGGATGTTATAGTAATATAGTTTTAGAAAAAGGGAAACCTGCAGGATGGGCGACAACCCATCGCGTCAGACAAGGCTATGAGAATCGAACCCACAACCAAAGTGTGACTGGCCTTTATCGCCTACCATCGGCCTACAGGAAGTCCCTGGTTAGTAGAAACTAGTTTTATTTTATTAAGCGGTATGATATATGAAGTATAAGTTCATTTTTGGAACCATATACGATTAATCTAACCATAAGACGGACTTATAACTTTTGCTAACCTTTTGTTTGAAGGAGATGGAATGACTCATCATTCTATCACATGATCTTCTAACACATCACGAATAACAAATTCAACTTCATTTCTTTAAGGGATGAAGTGGAAATTGTTCAATTCGTGAACAACAATGAGATTGTAACAAAAATCATGAAATTATTTCCTTTAATTCATCAACTTTAGGGAAATGATCTTGAAAACCAAAAATGTTGTCCTAGTTTTCTTATATCCGATGAATCCGATGGTACCTTTGATCATCACAAATCAATAGCTTTGTGATTGTTGCCTTTTTCATAGCCATGTTCTCTACCACTCTCCATCAGAACTTGATGGTTAGATTTTTCTTCTATATCCATATTTTCACCTATGTTCTCCTACGTGGAAACCCAGTGATGAGTTAATTTGGGTGATCGTTACATTTCATACTTTAGTTTTTAAAGCCATGTTTTGGTATTCCTTTTTACGATGTGGGTTTCTATTAAACAAACTTTCGAGTAGTAAACCATTTATAACCCCGACGAATTTCGAGGGAGAAATTCATTTTAAGGGGGGTAGAATGTAACACCCCGAGATTATATGAAAAATATTCTTTTAATTTCATTAATGTCTTGTGTTGTATGCTACACCAAGATTACCTTGCACTATACGCAACACCGTATTAGCTTGTAGTATACGCAACACTATTCTTGGATCGTGTTATACAGAATTTTGATAATACTTATTCTACGCAACATGTATATATATATATATTCAATGTATAAATGAAATATGGTTGGATTATTTTATACAAAACAACGAAGGATTCTTGCACAACACGCAACCCTGACTTGGCTTGCATTACACGCAATCACGACCTTCCTCGATAGCGTGTGTTGTACGCAATACCTGGTTTTACTAAACAACGATATATTATTATAATATTATTATGAACTAGCCGTTATGAATAGTATTAACTAAAATTTGAATTTTATAACATTATTTTTCATCTTACACATTTTCTAGAACATGGTATAAGAACAAAATAAATTTTTCGAGTAAAATAAGTATTTTTCAAAAAATGCAGTTTTGCCGCCTTTTGATGGCGCACCACCATTAAATCTAGTTTTTGACATGTTTATAAGTTCAATTTGACAAAATAAAATTCTTCTTTGGAATCATGAAATAAAAATTTACTTTGGATAAATTTTTCATATTATTTTGGTAACTTTCATATTTTGATGAATAGTAAAAACACACTATATTTTAATTAAAAAAAACTTTTTTCATCGCAATAATTTATATGGTTAAATTATAATATTGAATTGTTTCAAAGTATAAATAGATTATATTTTTACCATTTAATATAATGTATGTCATTAGAATTGATTTTACATTAAATTCGTAGGTTAAATCAATTCATTCTTTTGCAATGTTTTAAAGAAAAACCCGTTCTCTTTCGACAACGGGATTAATTTTAATTTAATTTATGAAACTTTTGTGTATTGAATTTGGAAAAATGGATTCCATATTTGGAATCAGTGGGTCCAAATTATGTTAATAAGATACTTTTTATTTTTGGGAATTATGAATAGTTACTACAGTAATTTTTATTTACCATCGTTAAAGGTAAATCAGGTAATTAAGGGTAAATATAATATTATAAAATTACCCTAACACATGCCAAAATTCTATTTGATGGAAAAACGTAGACCTGTATAAACTAAGGGTCGGATTAGATTCATTTTATGGACTTTTGACCATGAAAATAATTTAATTATTATTAATACCAAAGAGAGTGACGACATGTCACTCTCTTAAATCTTATAAGTATATTAATTTTAATTTATTGATAAACTTCATGAAAATTAAAAAATGAATAGTCTCCAGAAATATAATAAAATTATCTACATCATATGAATTTATTTATAATTTTTAGGGATTATATAATTATCATTAATTGTAACACAATAGTGATGCCGAAATTGTTTATCTAGTGAACAATCAAGAATATAGTTTTTATTAAAGTAATAGTAACCATAAAATGCCAAAAACCCTGACCTAAATTTATTTTTCATGTACATATAAACCATAATCATCCAATGGTAGAATATTGGACCATTTGGAGCCTTATAAAAGTGATTATGACACTTATACTATTTTATTTTAAATGATGCCAATATTGTCACCTTCATAATTTAATAAATATAACAATTTAAATATAGGGATTTTAAGATGATAAATTCTAGTAAAAGTTTTATTATGAAAGTTAATACATTTATATTTATCATAGGATTTTATTTTTAATTTTCATAAAACATATAAGTATATTAAATAATTATACAAAAATGTTGCAGTAATTTATTTATTAAGAGATAAACCAAATAAATGGTTTTAAAAATAATAAAATTAATATTATATGAACTATTTAATGTGCTACACTAATTTTCTAGACACATATAACCATTTATGATTCTATTAATGCTTTTGGTTTGAACATATATTCTTTATATATTTTATTTAAATTCAAATAATTGAATAGTGTCAAAATTGACACTATTGTTATTTTATAAAAATAATATATTATAAAATTGTTTAAAAATCACAAATATATTTAAAACTTAAAAATTTAAATTTATACGGTATAAAATGTTATAAAGTATCCAATTATGGACAATTATAAAAAAACAAGTAAATATTTGTTATAATACAAATTTTAGAATGTTATTACCACAAATAAAATTAAATTGACCAAATAAGGATAAATCAAGTTGATAATGTTTAAATTAAATACCTAACATGTCTAAATTTGATTGGTTGATGAGATTAAAACCATATCTCATCTAATCTTAGAATATGATTCATTTTTTGAGGTTTTTAAGTGGGGTTAGATTTGTTATAAATTAATATTTATAAGAATTCCAAAGGTGCCCCTCTCCTCCCTTATAAAAGGGCACATCCTCCCTCTCCTCCTCACACCAATTTGAGCCTTCAATCTCGGCCAACCCCTGCAAAATTATCTTCTCCGCTTTCCTAGAAACATCCTAGAGGTTTTGGTCTACTTTAAAGGCCAATCTTAGTGCCCTAAGAGGAGTTTTCAAAGAGGTGTATCAAAGAAGAGGTAATTTCTTCTCCCGATTCTTTCAAGCTTCTTTCTTCTTCAACTTCTTCTTCTTTAGTTGTTTCATTATAAAGTAATAACATCAGTATCACTAATATACTGATTTGTTATTATAAATATGAAACAACCCCATTTCACCTTCTATCCATCCTACAGAAAACAAAATCACCGCGCGTGCATACGTACGGAATACCGTCTCCACGCCGTGGTGTAATCTGTTTTTCCACCAACACCTTAAATGGATGGGTATAATGGTGTAATGAATAACTATAAATAGTTATTATAACATCATACTGATTCTGATATATTGTATCATCCAATCCAATTCAATTCAATAATTATGGAAACGATATCATCGCCCATGCATATGTACGGACTACAGTCTCCACGACGCAATGAGATTCATTCTCCATGTTAACCATTTAAGAATGATTATAATGTATATATAAGCTATAATAATGAAATATATGACATTATAAAGCTACTTGATTTATGTATATATGTATGTCATCTACTTAATTCCATTCAACTCAATAAGGAAACGAATACAGCGTTCATGCGTACGTATGACCTACCGTCTCCATGAATGGTGTATTTCTTTACATTTATCGATCTATTATATATATGTATATTATGAATATATATTATATATAAATAATGTTTTATATTCATGAGTTAAGTAATCAAGATCTAAGTAATCATATGAATAATTAAAATTCAAAACACGGACGACAAATGAAACGATTTTACCCAAAACACTCTTTAACAAGGAATTTACAAAAGAAAGCATAATATACAGTCATAAGTGAACCATATATGATATCATAACAATGAATATGATTCTTTAATAATTAAATGAAATTATTTAAATCATTATACAGGAGGTTCGGATACATACGAAGCATATCAGACATAAGGTAAGGGATAATTTCGCAAATCTCATTTTTATCCAAGATTGCTTATTCGTAAGTATTTACTGGGGTTATTTATATAATCCTTTTCCATGTTTTATAAAAGTTTTTTTATGTATGTTTAATGTCCTTCATACCCATTTTTGACTTTAACTACATGGTATGTAAGGAATCATTCTTTTGTTTACGTTACGAGGTACTTTTTGACTTTTCCGACAAAAGTACGAGGAGAATGTTATTTTTAACTTATACGGCATGAATATATTTTTACGGTTTCATAACGCCTCATTTTCATGAAGCTTACTCTACATTATTTTATTACTATTTTCAACAAAATAATTTTATTTTAAAAGTGCATGGCATTTTTTGAAAAGAAAATTATTTTGACGAAGAAAGGATATTTTCCTCAATAATTCATTTCAAATGTTTTATAAAAACCATTTTCCATCTAAGATGACATTATTTGATATGTTTATGTTTCAAGTTTAATGTCTCTATGATTTACATGGTTCAATTTTATTATGATGAAATGCCCATTTGTTTTATATGGATTATGAAATGATGGGATGATGTTTATGAAACCGATTTTATTCTTTGGGTTATGATGAATGTTTTAAGTTTATTTTGTGGCACAAGTAAGAATGATTTCATTATGAGATGGGTGGGACCTATATCTCCCTCCAATGCATTGGGTAAAGATTTTATATCTCATGAGATAGACATGGCTGGAATGGTATGTTAATCCGGTTCAGTGTTACAGGACTGAAACGAGGAGTGAACTTGATTCAGAATGGGACTTTGTCCACTAAGATGGCCTTGGCAGCAATGCCATGGCTACTATGAAAATCATTACATGTGCTTAATGGATGCCACAATTACATTATTTATTCATATGCTATGTTATCATGATTTATGTTCTATTATGATCTATGCCTTATGTGCTTCCATGTTTTAAGTCATTGCTCATGATTTTTATGTTTAAACATTATGTTCATGTTTTTAAGTTCAAATGTATATGGTGTGTTTTATTTTATCCATGCTTACCCTTACAGAGCATTTGAGCTCACCCTTTTTATTTTTTATCTTTCCCAAGGATTAAAAGAAAGGTTTTAGTTAAGGAAACAAAAAGTGGAATATCTTTATGGGAGATGTTGATGATCATTCACCACGATTAGAAGATTACATTCCATGTTTCCAAAGAAACTAAACTATTACGGTCCTTGTGTGTCTGTTTTTGTTATGTATTAAGTATTCCGCTAAAGTAATGTAATGTCCATGTACCTCAAGATTTGGGTCTCTACATTCACATGTAATAGGATATCTATAGATCCCTCCAAGATAGCTTCAATTGAGGGATGGATGAGTCCATGATCAGTAAAGGATATCCATGTATTCTTGGGGTTAGCTGGATATTATTGCTAATTTGTGAGAAATTTCTCACAATTTTTCAACCATCTTACCAAGTTAACATGGAAGGGAGTACATATTTCATTGAGTGATGAATGCGAAGATAGATTCAAGGAGTTGAAAAAGAGTCATATCAATGCGCTCGTGCTCACACTACCCATAAGTGGAGAACATTATGCTGTATTCAGCGATTCTTTGAAGAAGGTTCTTAGCTGTGTCTTGATGAAAAATGATAGCCATTACATATGATTCACGACAATTGAATTTTCATGATAAAAACTATCCAACACATGATCTGGAGTTGGCTGCACTAATATTCTCCTTAATATTTCAGATACATTACCTTTTTGGGGAGAAGTGTGAAATAAATATTGACCACAAACGGATCAAGTAAATATTAACATAGAAACAGTTGAACATGTGCCAACAAAGATGGTTTGAGATGATCAATGACTATAACTGCTCAATCCATTACAACCTTAGGAAAGAAAACAGGGTGGAAGATGCTCTATGTAGAAAGGACATAGAGATTATATCATTGATAAGAATTGAAAAGGATCTAATCTTATTAGATTTGATTAAAATGGACATGTAAATAATAAATAAGGGAACATCATCAAGCCTTTCACAAATTATTGCTCAAACATAACTTCTGTAAAGATTAATGAATTCTAAAAAGGATGATGCGGGAATTCAGATGAAAGTGGAAACTATCAGAAAAAGAAAATCCTCATAGTTCAATGTTAATGAGGAAGTAATTATGATATTTGGGACAAGACTATGTGTTCCATCAAATCTGGAGATAAAGAATGACCTTTTGGGTGATTTACATTGTTTGAACTTCTCTATTCACCCAGGAAACACAAAGATGTATTGAGATATCCAAGAGCATTATTGGTGGGATAACATGAAGAAGGATTTCACTGAGTATACATCAAATTACCTGGTACGTTAGCAAGTGAATGCTGATAAAAATATGTCTAAGAGGATATTGCAACCATTACCCATACCAATATAAAAATGGGAGAACATCACCCTGGACTTTATCACCGATCATTCAAATACATACAATGGAAACAATGTTATCTGGGTTATTGTGGATCGTCTTACAAAGACTGAACACTTCATTCCAATTTGAGAGTATTTCTCATTGGATCAACTAGAAAAGATATATATTAGAGAAGTGGTAAGGCTACATGGAGTACCACTATCTATTGTATCCAATCGTGATCTATGATTTACCTCTATGTTATGGAAGATTCTTCAACATGATTTGAATACTAAGCTAAACTTCAGTACATATTATCTTCCTCAAACTGATTTCCAATATCAGGGGACTATCCAAACACACGAGGACATGTTGAGAGAATTCTAAATGGACTTCAAAGGTGGATGGGATCAACATCTTCCTCTGGAAGAGTTCTCCTACAATAATAGTTTCCATTGAAGAATCCAGGTGGATCATTATGAAGTCCTGTAAGGGGAGAGGTGCAGAACACTGGCATGTTGGGATGAATTTGGGGAGAGAAAACTCATTGGTCTAAAAATGGTCGATGAAATGGTAGAGAACGTTAAGACCATCCAGTATCACATTATAGATGATCATAGCTTACAAAAGATATATGATGATAATCATCAACAAGACCTAGATATTTATGTCAGAGACTTGTTATTCCTCTGCATATCATCGTGGAAGATAATTATGAGATTTGGAAAAAATGAAAATATTAATTCATGGTACATCGACCATTTTGAGATTCTTTATCGCATTGGAGTAATTACCTATCAACTAGCACTCACACCGAACCTATGTCAAGTGCATGAGGTATTCCATGTGTCACTCTAAATGAATTACATTCCTGACCCACCACATATACTCAATCCATAAATGGTACCACTGGAGAATGACCTCTCTTATGAAAAGAATCGAGTGTAGATGTTAGATCTTGGGAAAATGTTCTACGAAATAAGACAATTCCCCTCATCAAGGTGTTGTGGCGAAACCAAAAGTTTGAAGAGGCTACGTGGGAATCAGAGAAAGTGATGAAGCAGAGTTACCCACATCTATTTTAGTGTGGGAAAAGGAAATTTCGAGGGTGAAATTTTTTAAGGGGGGAATATTGTAACGAACCTAAATTTTTTGAATGAAAATTAATCATGATATAATTAACTGTATTATTATGTAAAATGGTTATATAAAATATGCACATACTTGGTTTTCTTTTTGTAGTTTTAAAAATACAAATAAAAATTATGGCCATTGCTAATATAGTCATTGAACAGTGATCACATGATTTGTATAAATATAGAACTTTAAGAAATCCAATTTATTTTGAAAAACGAAATGATTGCCTCATCCAGTAGAATTTATCCTTATAATTCCCCTTTGTTAGAATCTGTAAAGGAGGTGGCATCACTGGGCATCGCTCATGATCAAGCCCAAGCCAAGTTTCAACATGTTAAGCTTGAGCGGAACAACCTATGGGAGAAGTGGATATTAACAAAGATTACCACATGAGCGATATAATTTGTGCTTCCCCAAGAGTCTGTCACCATTACACACCTTACCCGTCAGCCTTATACGGGTGTTATAAGGGTATATGAAAAAAGACCCTAGCACTATGATTATGAACATTATTTTTTACAATAGAATATACATTCATTTTATTATTGTTACATTGTAAATAGCTTTTAATGAAAAAAATTGTATTTTTAGATAATTTTAAATTAAGAATTCTATTTTGATGAATTAATGGATTTTTTAATTTAATAATATTTTAATGAAATATTATTACAAAATTACTTTTTATTAAATAAAAATTATCATATTAGTTTTATGAATACAATTGTAATATTTATTAAGATTTGAAAGCTATTTTTTCTAAAACCATGAATTTTTTTATAAATGTAGGTTTTATTATAAAAGTGATAATTCAAAAATTTAGAAAATTATATAGATAAAATAAATTTAATTTTATATTCAGGAAATTTAAATTATCTAATAATAAATTTTTCATAATTTTCTGAGAAAACCGAATTTTTGGGTAAAAATTATACATTGTTTAAATATATAATGTGTTTTATGATATCATAATGACCCAATAGTTATGTAATAAAATACTATAACTGGGTTGTTCGGAAAATATATATTTTATCTTTAAAATAATTTTATTTTTGGTTCGTTTTATTTATTTTACAAAGCTTTAGTTGACCCTCCAAGACTTATAAAACATTTTAACATTTTAAAATGATTACCTTGAGAGTGTGACTCACCTCCACATAAGGAAGCCTAATATTTTAATAATTTCAGCCGTTGTCCTTAGAAATTTTTTTTTCCACTAGATTTTGGAAAACAACATGGGAAAAATCCATGTTTTGGTTTGAAATTTTGATTAGTTTAATGTGTGGTGTCCAAAACCTAAACAATAAAGAATTCTCTCCTTTTTCTATATTAACCCACCGAAGCTCCCACTTATCTTCCCTAAAAACCCTTTTATCACATCTAAATCCTTCCATAATATCTCTAAAATCCTCCCAAGGAACCCCAAGCTCCCAATAAGCCTATATCATGCCCCTCCCAAGCCATTGGGATCACACTTCCAAGTAAAGGATTTCATCATCTCTCATTTTTATCTCAATTTCATTATGTTGTTATACACTTTTATTTTCAATTTAAAATGTTGGGGTTTTATTTAAAGCCTTAAACATGATTCACTCCATATTATTTATGGTTAATATACCCCATTCTCTTTCATTAATTCCTTCCTTGTACACCCATTACTATGCCAAAATTCTGCAAGTGATTTCTCTCTTTTCATTTACATTCAAGAAATTATTTTATATTATGAATCCAAATTTCATTACATATGTTTGGACATGTATATAAATGACCCCATTAAATTCAATTTCATGTAGGTATTATGAGATATCTATTTCTATATCATCAACCATTTTTATGAATTCTTATGTCAAGTCGTTATGCTGCCAAAATTGCATCGTGATTTTCTAAGCCAAAGTCAATGTGTAATGAATGTCATGCCCTTTTATCTATCAAGGGTATTAACAGTTATTCACATTTAATTATTGATTATATTGAGTCATATTTTAATTACATATTCCTTAATCATTTAATAACTTATGATGTTGAATTATTCCATGTTATATGATTCTTGTGGAACACTTATGCATGAAATGAAATGATTAAAAAGGGTGACCCTGATATCACTCCAATGAATTTGGTAATGATTAGTATAATGATATGTAAAGTGAAATGAGGGTTCAATCATTATACTTCAAGTGAAATGAGGTTTTACTCATGCTCCATGTGCAATTATCTTCAACTCATGCTAATAACATGTTAAATGTTGATGCCATATTTCCACGTTAATATTATCATGATATATCATGCCTTTATGTTAATATTTCTCTTATGATCCATTGATATGCCTATTTCCTAACATGTAATGTACTCTTCATTTTATTCCCTATTTACTCCCTTACGAAACATTACATCTCACCCTTTTCTAATGCATGACCTCAAGTTATCCCATGCAATGCTAAGTACCAAGGAATATGTGTGGTCATGTAAAAGAATTTTTCAATAAAGATGTGTATGTCATGTTTTATGTTGTTATGTAATGTTCATAATCCCCAAATGACCACTCGATATTCTATGTTTTATGAGGTGAATATTCCATGTAATAAATTATGTTTATGTGTGAAATAAAGATAAGGGTTGTTATACTAGGGTTTCAGGTGATGGAAATATTGAACACGGTGTGTGATAGATGTCACAGGGCATGTGGGTCCTTACATGGGACTCAAAATGTATATCAGAAGATAAAAAACATGGGGTTGAGTACACGACATGTTCTCCACCACATGACTAGTCTAGGCTGGTTATGTGGGTTACCCCATGTATCGGTGAATGGGGTTAATCCATATACGGGCACATGAATTCCATACATAGAGCAGCCCCCAGATAGTTGGACATGACATGTTACTCTTATACACACCATTTATATTTTTTCATACAATATATTCACTTTTTTACATGGGTCGTTGTACATGGGAAGGATCCAGGGTCAGAGGACACAACATGTGAAATATCTAGACATTGTGTACTTTCATGTACATGGAATGTTCTCCTTTTACACCGTACCTTGGACAAGTTTTATTGGTTTTAATGACCCATTTTATCATTCCCCTATTGTTCATGTTTCATTTCCATCCATAGTAGTATGATCCCTTCAGCAGGAATTTCTTGATATGTCCAAAGTCCCTCTAAGAGGCCTAGGGTAAAATCCTCTGTCCATTTGTGAACCTAGTTAGATCTATGTATCATCATGACCAATCCTAAATTAGTTCATTCCTCTACATCGCAGGTGAATCTGGCTGAGTCGTGTTAATAGAGAATGACCTTGTATAGATACTTAGTTGTGTATTATGATATTTCCCTACTCACAAGTGAGTTCTCCTAAAATGGTTGTATATGTTCTCTCCTTAGATCTATCAGTGTATCTATCTCTCTTGTGACACTTCATGGTGAATAGTAATTCTTGGATGGACATCATCAGAGCTATCACAATCATTGAGTGAGTTATCTGGAGTGAGTGCGTCATGTAATCTTCAAACCAAATCCGTAGTGTGGGTATGCATGTCGTTGTGACTTACCTCAAGACTACAAGTTTGGGTTTTGAGTATATATGGATGTTTCTCTTGTTATATATTCTGTAGACATATATTATGTAGTGATGACTATACATTTACTTTTTTATTTCTTTTTGGTTTTCAGGGTCTCTTACGGAGTATTGTTATACTCACTCATGCCCATGTGTTTCCAATACATGTCGTGTCTTGTGAAAACAAGTGGACTTTGGACGGAGTCCATGGCGGACTAAGATCGAACCAAGTATTATGAGTTTCCCTATAGGCCACGATGTTCCTTCGACATCGAGTAGTAGTCCTGGTACCTTTCTTGTTAATAGGATGGACTTCATAGTTGATGACCCTTTCTTTTAGTGGGCTTGTATTTTGTCCCAGATACTTTCCGCACTATACTTTCTATTGTACTCTATTGGTTTGGTTTAGTTTTATGCATGCATTTTGTTACACAGAGGTTTTTCTATTTCATTATTTTTGGGAATGGATATTTGTGTGTGTGTGTACTGGTACATAATTAATACGACCAATGTTAGTGATATTCCTACTTGGTTCTAGTCACCAGCCACAAGCCTACTGGAGATAAGTATACAGACTTGTGGAACCAGCCCCCCTGGGACGAGTCATGAAAATATATATACATATTTGTATAATATGTATATATATATATATATTAATTATTTTCTTCAATGGTTGATCAGTTTCAACCCATTACGAATGATTTTATGGTTGAACATGAATTAATTTCATTTTTTAAAGAATTATACACACAATAGAATAAAACACATTCGAAGTGATGCCTTAGAATTCTTCCGATATAATAGGATTAGATCTTATTTGTCTTGGTGTGGGTTGAGTAATAGGTATAATCCTATGATAAAACTCTTTTCTTCCTGAAACTTCATTTATCTATTTTGAGAAGGCACTAACACTCCTTCAGATTATGACTATCCTCATGATGTATTCATGTATCTATTGGAAGATTTACTATTTCAAAGGCATGGTGATTTTGTTCAATTATTCTCATGATCTTCCACAAACATTCTCTGTATAAGGAGGATTGAAGCTGGTGTTGTTCAATAAATTTAGGCACACATTTTAATAGTTTTATTTTTACATTAATATCTTATAAATTGAACTACAATTTTGTAGGATTTTTTCCACTTCTTTTGTTAATTAGATGATTATACCAAACCTACCAGTGGTATTAGATGTACATCTTTTAGGAATTAAATTTGTTTTGATCAAAAAACAGAAACATTTTTTTATAAAATATATATTCGTTAAGGATCCATATGTGAGATACATAATGGTAAGTCTGATCTACCCTTATATGGGTTGCTTATGTAAATATCATACCCTTACAAATAATTTTTTCATAAGTTTAACATTTATGTTACTAAATTTGTTGGGTAAATGTAGTACCCTTATGTACAAGTACCTTTATTAATGGTTATACACATACGTAATCTATTGTATAATGGTTATACCATTAAATGAGGTAGTTAGGTAATGGGTTTTTATGACTATACCCTTAAAAGATAACCTTACATGGAAATGAAATAGTTTTATATAAAGGTAATACCCCTATACAAAATGGTTTATATAGGGGTGATCAACATTTCACACTTACATGTAATGGTATGTGATATGCTATGAAAAGGTCACTAATGTTTACCTTTTTGAAATGTATGAATATTGGGATTACCTATACATAGAAGAATTTTATAAATGTAATACCTTTATATGAGGTTGTTTCTTATAGTTAATTTTCATATTACATTTATGAAACAACTACAAACATCAATACCTATAATGCTGAGGGATTCGATGATAAATTGGGGAATCATTTTCCCTTGACAAAAACCAAACCAACCCAATGTTCCACTATCAACAAGCTACATTATGCATGTCAACAAAACAACCAACACATACATTACCAAAAAAGAACCACATTATTCCACAATACATCCCACAAACCAATACAATCAACTCAATATATGAGTACTTTGTGGAATACTAAACAAGAGACCCCAAAATAATGCAAGACACACTCCATTACTACAAAAGAAGCTCCATGCTCCAAGCACCACCACATCTCCCAAGCATCACCATGAACCACTAGCAGTGAGATGCCTTAACATTACCTATGTCATGAAATTCAACATCTAAAAAAGCACCAAATAGCCAAATTAGGGGGTGAGTACTAATACTCAGAAGGATTTCCCCAAATTACTTCCCTAAACATGCCCCTGGGATAAAACCATTAGCACATTTATATAAATCATTTTATATAATATAATCACAACAATAAGCATTACCATAAGCCAAACACACCCTTACCAAGCCACCTCACCCAAACCATGAAACCAAGGGAAAACCAAACCAACATTCCACAAGCCATTTCTTCACTTACAAATTAGCACAAAAATGTCCATCTTTCAAATAAATTCACAACAAGGATACCAAAACATCAGTGATTTCGTCCAACTTGTTCACCCATTCCTACTATTGGTACTTCCCACACACTTATCCATTGATGGTGGTCCTTCTGTCCACTATCCATCCCCTTATTATAGTGGTGATTCCCCTTTACATCCACACAAAATTTCAAACAATCCATAGCCAAGCGTATGACCCACCAAGGCCACAACAATATGAAATCAACTATTTTCATTACATGAGAAATCACTTCAATAAATCACCCATTTATTTAAAAATATTTAAACAATTTTTCCTACCAAAACCCCAATTCAATAAAACACCCTCATTATTGAAGACAATTTTCATAAAAAATTTCCTTGACACAATACAAGTAAAATATTTTATAATCTATATTTTAAAACTCATTAATAAGAACCTTTCACCACAATACACCTTTTTCACATAAATACCCAAAACATCACCAAAGAATTTTCAATCCAATTTAGCCCAACAAGACAACATTAATTTCATCCAAACAAATTAATTGTAACCAAAACCATTAGTTCTAACCTAGTGTAGTCGATAGAGAAGCCACCTACCTTTAGGGTTCTAGAAAAATTAACCCACCAGCAATCACACCACAAATTTGGAAAACACACCACCGAAACTCCTCTAGATCCCTTTCCCTAACATCCACAAGCCTCAAAATCAACACTCAAGGAAACTATAACCCTATATCTACACACAATGGGTGTAGATATAGAAAACCAAGAGAGAGGAAGATGAAGAATCTAGAGTAAACGACAACGAAACCAAGAGGAGAGACTTACTTGGGAGAAACTAACGTCAATCAACCATGAAACCCCTTTGATTTGCTTAAAAAACGAATGGGAGAGCCCCTCCAACCATTGAGAACCCAAAATCCAGAGTGACGGTCGATTAGGAGTTGAATTAGAGTGAAATCGGTCAAGACCGAGGGATCCCTAATTTAAAAACCCTATTTTTATGTGGTCGTACTGTTAGCCCGCACAGTTTGGAAAACCATGCACAAGCCACTGCCTCGAGAGAGGGGGTCCGCCCAGTTTCCTCACATGGTTTGGAAAACCGTGCACTATCCATATGAAGGACACTACTTAAATAGAGAGGTTATGCATGGTTTCCTTGTATGGTTTGACAAACCATGCACAGGCGGTGCGAAGGCTACTCTCTCCCCCAGTACTATTTTCTAGAGAATCTGTACGGTTTCCCCTAGCCGTGATCAAATCGTGCACCCTTAAAATAGCCTCATAACTTATTAAAAACCATTATAAACTCCCCCAACCTTATCCCAACTCATTCCATTCACTTTAAACGCATAAAAAGTCATAAATAAAGGCAAAATACCTCAAACCGGGGGTGCTACATTCTCCCCACCATTGGGATTTCTATCCTCGGAGAGTAGGAAACCAATGCATTGTCTAAAGAGATAGGGACATTGCTCAACCACCTATTTCTCCCGCTCCCATGTCCCATCAAGAATCTGACAGTGCTACCACAAAAAATGAACTAAACCGATACTTTTACCATGAATGAATTTCTCTTTCCTATCCACAATCTGCACTGGCACGTGCACTAACCAAGCATCTATTCTAGCTCAACATGATCCCAATGAATCATATGGTCACGATCTAACTAATAATTTTTCAACTATGAAACGTGAAACACACTGTGAACCACACTAAACCCTTGTGTAAAATCCAAATGATAAGCCACCTCTTCAATCCACTCAGGTATCTCAAAATTCCCAATATACCTCAAAGATAACATACCCTGATTCCAAAACCGACGATGTCCCAACATAAGAGAGATTCTAAAAAACACATGATCACCTACCTCGAATGACAAAATTCATTGAAGATGGTCCATATACGATTTCTGACAACTTTGAGTTGTCTCTATCCTCTTCTTGATTAACCTGAACTTTTCTATAGTTTCTTAGACAAGGCTTGGTCTGATCATCGAAGTCTCGCCCGTTTCCACCCAACATAGTGGAGAATGACAAGGATACCCATAAAAATTATCAAATGGACCCATATATATATATACTCTTGATAACTATTATTATAGGATAACACCACTAAGAATAAGTGCTCCTCCCATGAACTAGTAAAATCCATCACAAAATCCCTTAAAATATCCTCCATGTTTTGTATCATCCTCTTGGATTTCACATCCATATGAGGATGATATGTCATGATCATAATCAACTATGTCCCAAGGGATTGTTGTAAAAATTTCCAAAAACGATATGTGAACCTTAGATATCTATATGATACAATTGACACTAGTACACTATGCATGTTTACCACCTCCCATATATAGATTTTGGACAGATCCTCCCCCATTTGAGATTCACGGATCATGATAAAATAGGATGACTTTGTGTGCCGATCCACTATCACCCATATGGAATAAATCTTCTTGACCATTAATGGTAGAACCTACAAACAATCAATTTCTATATACACCCATTTCCACCCTAGGAAATGTAATGATTGCAACATGCCTGCTAGATGCTAATAATGTTCCTTGACTTGTTGACAAGTCAAGAATCTCAAAAAAAAACATGACCATATCCCTTTTTATAACTAATAAAAAAAACTATAACTTCAATGTTTTATACATTTTATAAATTCTAGGAAGGATATACCACCTAGAATGATGATAATCTATGAGAAGTTCCACCTAACAAGCAAATTGTACCACTACCCAATTCTGAAAAGACAAGACCGAATTCCCATTCAGTACCAAGTTCTCAATGGTCTCCATACCATTGAGTTTCAACCTCAATGCCACATAATCATAATCAAGTGTCTGTGCCTGTTCAACCAAAAAAAACCATGTTAGGGACCAACAATACATGAAAAAATACCTCTCTATCACCCTGGTCCTCACATTCCAACCGCATGTTGGTTATGACCGACATAAACTACCACATATCTGAATCTTGTTTCACCACTTGTGCATATAATTTCCTAATTAATGCATCCACCACTGAATTTCCCATACCCAGTTTGTATATTAAGTTGAAATCAAACATCTATAGATATTCCATATATCTCCTTTTCCTCATGTTCAAATCTCTTTGTGAGAAGATATGCTTTAATATCTTATGATTGGTAAACACTGTAAATGTCTCACCGAAGCGATAATGTCGCCAAATTTTTAAAGCATAAAAAAATGTCGCCAAATCCAAATCATGTGTTGGGTATTTATTCTCATGAAAAATTGACTATCGGGAGCCATATGATACCACATGATCCCTTTTCATGAGAACAAACCCTAGCCCTGATCTTGATGTGTCACAGTACACCACACACACTTTCCCTGGTTCTGGAAAAACCACGATTAGTGATGATGTAAGGAGACCCTTTATCTCTTAAAAACATTTTGGAAACTTCCCATCCCATTGAAATGGGATGTTCTTACTTGTAAAAGCTATCATCTATGAGGAAAATCATGAAAAATCAAGAAGAAAACATCGATAATACCCAGAAAGACCAAGGAAGATCCGTATCTCGAAAAAGTTCTTTCGCAGTTTCTATGAGATAACCACTTCTACCTTTTTCGGATCAATAGAAACACCCCTAGAATAAATAACATTTCCAAGGAAATGAAGATATTTTATCCAAAATACCCGCTTTGTCAAATTGGCATACAACAGATAATCCCTCAAAATCCCCAATATGATCACCAAGTGCTTCTCACGCTCTACCCTTGCCCTAAAATATACCAGTATATCATTAAAAAATACCACCAAAAAAGTATCCAGATATCTCTAAAATATTTGATTCATCAATTCCATGAACACCATGTTTTCATTTGTTAGACCAATGGGCATAACCACATACTCGTAATGGTCATATCTACTTATGAAAGCTATTTTTTTGAATATCCTCTTTCCGCACCCACAGCTGATATACCCTGATCATAAGTTAATCATAGAGAACCATTGAGATCCCCTTAACTGTCAAACAAATATTCAATTTTTGGAAGTAGATATAAGTTGTTTATCATAAAATAATTAAGTCTACAATAATCAACACATAGTATCAAGGTTCTATCCACATTTTTAAAAATCAAAACTGGGGATGCCCATGGAGACATGATAGGTTGGATGAACCATTTGTTTTATAACTCTTATAACTACACATTCAATTCCTGCAATTCTTCAAGTGAAATTAGGTAAGATGGAAGTGAGATAGGACTGCTCCCTAGAAGAAGATCAATCGTAAACTCAACTTCCCTCACGGGTGGAAACCATAAGAATTCTTTAGGAAATGCATCTATAAACCGATCCACGACTACTGAAAGAACACTCTTCTCAATACCTTCCACTACTGACAATGAAAAAGCCACTAACTGGTATGATATCACGCCACGAGTTGGTTCCAAAAATCTTGTTTCACCCTACTTCTCATTATTATTTCCTCTAATGAGATGTCTAAAGCCATCCATCTTCACAAAACTAACTGTTCAGGCATAGCAGTCAATGTTGGACTTAAACATTGTCAACCAATCCATTCACATGATTATATCATACACATTCATCTCAATCACTCAGAAGTCACACATTAACTCAACCTCATCCAGAAGTATACGAAATGATCTACCCAGGAAGACATGACACTCATTTTATCCCAGAGGTGTTTGAATTTTGAGAACCATTGGCATCATTTCTACCATTAAAACCGTCAAATCAATGATTCAAGAAGAAATAAAATAATGGGAAGCACCCGTATCAAATGACACTTGCATCAATGTGGAATTTAAAAGAACCATACCACACATAGTGGACGACCCAGAATGATCATCAGTCACCATCTTTTCAGCTCCAAAAAATTTCTTATTTTCCATAATCTTCTCTTTATTACCTTGCTGAGGCATCATGGTATTCTGAGAATTAACATGAACCACATTAATATACTACTGAGAGGTATGCTACTTCCCTCGTCCCATTGAGGTATAAGACCCCTATGACCCCTAAGGAGTGTCATGGACACCCATCCTTTGAGCATTCCAACAATACCAATGAAAGTGCCCCATCTACTAATAATTTTGACATGCTGAATGTTGTGTCGTACAACCCTACCTGATGTGGCTCATAGAACCACATTGAAAACATCCTGGCTTACTCTGAGGCATGTGAGGAAGATTCAACGATCATTTAGTTGGATTATGATACATAATCCCACCTTGTAAATAATTTTCCCTCTTCCTCTTAAACCCAACGTTCAAGTTCCCACTATTCTCCATGAGTACTAATACACTTCCTCTCCTCACATCCCCTAATAGATCCATTTTTTCCACTGAGTCTCTTTTAACCATTTCTTTATAGTCATCTATACATAGCACTTCTACCTTGGACCAAATTTCCAGCCTCAACCCATATTTAAATATAAGATCTTCCATCGATGTACAACCTACCACCTCAGGTGAAAACCTCACTATGTTCATAAACATAGATTCATACACTATTACCGAAAGGTTCTCATGATTTTAACTAAAGAAATCCATTTTGAGCCGAATTATAAAAATGTATGAGGGTGGAATTTTTTATTAAACAATTCCTCAATTCCATCCCATGTCATACCATGGTCTATTTTATCATAGACCACCAACTCCCACCACTGAAGGGTAGTATCTTCAAACATATATGTGGAAAACATCACTTTCAACTCTGCCGATGTTCCCATGAAATCTAAGATCTTGTTCATTCTATTCAACCATGCTTCTGCCCTTTCGGCTCTGAATCACCCCTAAAGATATGTGGATTCTTATTTTGAAATCGAACCACATGATACACATTCCATGGTTCATTTGATTTATTCGCACTTCATACTACTTAGAAAGATTGCACTATACTATGCACTTGTTTCTGGATCACCTAGGGCTAAGGTGAAACCACATTTTTAGCGGCCTCCTCTGGTTGGTCTCTATGTCACCTAGTCATTGCAATTTCTATCCACAAAAAAACAACCATAAACGCTTCTATTTTAGCAACACAAGATTCAAAAATTCATGTTCAATTACCTTCAATCTATCACAACTAGGCTTTCAACAAGTTCACCTTTCCCATATTTCACTATATTGAAAAATTCTCCAGGTATTGAAAATCACCTCATTTTTCAAAATACCACCATTTTCCATTTTTCAAATATTTCCGTATTGAAGACAAATATATATTTTCAAAATAATCACATTCATATCACACCATAATTCATTATACCCCAATGAAATATGAATCCTAGTGGGAAGTAATTTATACCATTCATGCCATGGTCACCTCATTGACTACACCTGTGACAATTAGATATCGAATGCCTATAAGTGTCTCCACCCACTTATAAACCCAACTCCCTTGTAACATGATGTTCATCCTAAAAGGGATAGCTACTTCCTTTTATGCTATACATTCCATGTTCCGTCAATCCTTTTCCTTGATACCATTCCGACTCAAGGAATAGACCAAGAACGAGTGTAAACACCAATACCAACGATCAACACCAAGGATCATACAACTGCCCTCACTTGAAATCCATGGACCGAAAAAACTGATACCATTTATAACATCCCACCCCATCCCTTTGACTTGAGAGGGAAGGGGAATGTAACATGGCCTTAAGTGGCGTTCCCAAGGTGCCAATGGCTGGAAATAAATGCATAGGTCTTTGAGATTAAATTGCGGAACAATTATTACTTGTGATAAAACCAACCAAAAAACGATCCACTATCAACAAACTACATGATATATGTCAACAAAACAACCAAATCATACATTATAAAAAAGAAACCACACTATTCTATAATAAAACCCACAAACCAATACAACCAACTCAATTTTAAAGTACTATGTGGAAGACTAAACTTGAGATCCCAAATTAATCCAAGACACACTCCATGACTCCACAGCAATCCCCATGCTCCAAGAACCACCACATCTCTACAGAATCACCACAAATAACTAGTAGTGAGATGCCTTACCTTTACATGTGTCCCAGAATAAGAAATATAGAAAAGCCCCAAAGTGCCAAAGAAAGGGGTGTGTATTAATACTCAGTGTGTTTTCACAAAATAACATCCCAACACACGCCACTAGAATAAAACCATTATCACATTTATATAAAGTAGTTTATATAATATAGTCACAACTGAAACCATTAATATAATCCAAACACACCCTTACCAAGCAAACTCACCTAAACCAACCAACCAAAGGAAAACCAAAAAAACATTACACAATACATTTCATCATTTCCACATTATCATAATAATTTCCATCTCACAAAACAGTGTACAACAAGGCAACCCAAATGGTGGTTTTTCCGTCCAACCCATTCACCCATTCCTACTAGTGGTACTTCCTTCCCACTTATCCTTTGATGGTGGTCCTTCCATCCACTATCCATCCCCTTATTAAAGTATTTCTTCCTATACACTTCCACACAACATTTAAAACAATCCACATCCAATCATATGACCCACCAAGGCCACAAAAACATGCAATCAACCATTTCTATTACACGAAAAATCACTTCAATAAATTACCCATTTAGTGAAACCCCATTTAAAACATTTTCCATGCCAAAACCCTGATCTTATACAACTACCTCTATATTGAAAACCATTTTCATAGACCATTAATTTTACCCAAGCCAAGATTTTTTTTTAAAAATCTACATTTTAAAACTCACCAAAAAGAACAGTTCACCACAATACACGTTTTCCACAAAAATCACCAAAACATCACCAAAAAATTCTCCAACCAATTTAGCTTATCAAGATAAAATTAATTTTAGTGAAAAAAATAATTTTAACCAAAACCATTAGTTTTCACCAATTGGAGTTGAGAGAGAAGCCACCTACCTTAATGTTTCCGACGAAATCAACCAATAAGAAATCACACCCCAAATCCGGAGAATGCACCACTGAAGCCGCTCTATATCACCTTCCATAAAATCCACAAGCCTTAAAATCAACACTCTAGGAAAAAACAACCCCATATATAAAAAAACATGTGTATATATAATAATAGAGAGAGTGGGTGATGAAGATCTAGAGGAAACCACAAAGAAACTAAGAAGAGAGACATACCTTGGAGAAATTGACTTCAATCCACCACGAAACCCCCTTGATTTTCTTCCAAAACGAGTGGGAGAAAACCTTCAACCTTTGAGAAACCAAAATCCCAAGTGAGGCTCGAGTGGGATAGGAATTGGAGTGAAATAGGTCAAGCACATGGGATCCTGAATTTAAAAACCCAATTTTTATGTGCCTTCATGGTTAGCATGCACAGTTTTGCAAACCGTGTGGTAATCATGCACAAGACACTGCCTTGAGTGAGGGGGTTCACACGGTATACTCTTGCTATTTGGAAAACTATGTGTAGGTCGTAATAAGTCTACTTCCTCATGAGAGAGGGTCTGCATGGTTTAAACTCATGGTTTGAAAAACCATGCTCAGGTTATGCGAAGGCTACTATATCCCCATGCGTGGTTTCCTGGAGAATCTGCACGGTTTCCCCTAACCGTGCTCAAACCGTTAGCCCTTATAAAACCCTAGAAACATATTTAAAACCATTCCAAAGTCTCCCAAACTCTTCCCAACTCATTCCACACAATTTAAACACATAAAAATCAATAAATAAAGGCTACATATCTCAAAGAGGGGGTGCTAAAATACCCTTACACAAGGTGGATACATAAGGTTAATAAGAGGATACCCTTACATAGAGTAGGAGTTCTCGATAAGGTTAAACTGGAGATTTGTTAAAAATAAATTTTAACATATTAAATGTTTTTATGTTTTATAAATCATATTAATGGTTATTTTTCGAATATTTAATTTATATTGATTTCTTCAATAATGATATTATTTATAAATTTCTTATAATTAAATTAACAAATGTTATGATATATTTTACCAAATATTTATGGTTAATATTTTAAAATAACTTTTGAAAAATTAAATTCCATGCCTTGTGATATTGAAATAAATAGTTAACTTAGATATCATAAGAGCATATTTATAATGTAATAATAAATTAAAATATGTATAATATTAAAATTATATAAGTTATTTATATAATATATATTAAATTATAGAATTTCTATAATTCAATAAAATATCATATAAATTTTATTTAATATATTATACAAAGGGGAAAATATTTAAATAAATAAAAAGTTTTGTCATTATTTTAAATTATTATATTTTATAATTGAAATTTATTTAGGAATAGTTGATACATGTATCTTGTTTTTGAAAATAAATAAATTATTATTTATTTGTTAAATATAATTGATATTCATATTTGGTAAATATTATATGAAATATAAATTTTTATGCCCATTTTTTTGATAAATTGATTCTAAGATAGTGCCTTTACTTTCCTCTAGGTTTTATATCATAACATTTAGTTTTCATCTACTTGGTCCTCAGATTATATTTTATGTAATGATCTTGAGAATAGTTGATGGGAATAGTTTGTGCATATTATGCGTTAGCGTTTTTCATGAATTGAATTCCCACATGATTAAAGTCTCTCTAGGTAGAGGGAATTTTTGTTGGACCACATACTATGATGGAGGCTTGTATTGACTATGAAAGATAATGGGGTTTGTAATCTATCACTCTTGGATTACTCATGCGGATTTTATAAGTCTCATATAACTCTATGAATTTACATAAATCATTGATGTACTCTATGAATATGATGAAATTGGATATGTATAAATATATTTGAATTTTATTTTTGTGTGATCAATACAGAATTGTGGGTTATGAAAATTTTTATACATTGATATGTGTTGAACATATTTGTTTGGTGGTTGCAATAGGGATTCCAAAACTAAATCCTTAGAAGAATGCATAAATAAAATGGTAATATAAAATAAAAATATAATTATTACATATGGTGTAATAGTTTTGAATTTAATTTGAATATTTTTTATATTAAATTTATGAGACAAAAAACCCTCAAATACTATGTTTGGGATTCCTTCCAAAATGAAACTTTTCAAGTCCAAGATCATTCCACCAAGTAGGTACTGACAAAGTAGGTAACAAATAAATTATCTTATATAAGGTAATAAAGTGATAAATTAAATTAAATCAACCTTGAGTATGTTTTCCTAAATAATGGTTCCCATGGATTATCTTTTGTTAACCTATTATTGGTACTTGTTTTAGGTTACACATATCCTGGAAGCACTTTGGAATGATACGGGAGAAGTATATTTGAGTTTATACATATGATGGTTTTGGGTAAAGAGTTATCCAATCAAAAATAAAAGATTATAAACTCTTATGATTAGAAGTATTTACTATATAGACAATTATTTAATGAGAGGAACACCCATGCATACTCATTACTTAGGGAATTTTGAATCATGGTTCCCTAAATGGATTTAATAAACATGGTTATCATTTTTTGTGGGATCACAACCATTAAAATACCTTAACGAGTGGATATAAGACATGATATTCTATTGATAAAAAGGTCTATAAAATATAAATTAATCATATTCATCAAAATAAAATTTATATTAATATGTGAAATGAGAATCTTGAAGTGTGAAACGCCTAGGGCTAGTAGGCTATGAAATGTTTTTGATTAAAATAAAAATTCTACGTAATAGAATTTTTTTTACTAAATAATAATCTACTGATGTAATTCAATTTGAAAATATATATGCTTATAGAAGCATGTAATTATTAATTTATGGTTTCAAAGACAATAGATTCTATTTTACATAAGCAATTCTAGTCCCATATGGATAATATTATTGTGCTTTTAAATTATATTCAATGTGAAAAAAATTATAGAGACTGATGAATTCAGATATATATTATAATATTTTAGTAATTTATCTTATATTCATACATATTTAAATGTTCAAGCTAGATGGATGGATTCTAGAAAATTTGATCGCATTGTCTCATAATATTTAGAAAGAATGAACTAGGCATATGATGTCAATGGTCTGGTGTAGTTCATATAGTAAAATGAAGTAAACGTTCAAAACTGAAAGATATAAAGATATAAAGTCCAATAATATTTCTTCACGAAGCTAGTTATTGTAACTTGAAACCTGAGGGTATTATTAGTTATGATTAATTATTCCATATGATGGGATTATTTTGAGTTTCTAAAATGGTTTGGAAACTATATGGAATGTCTATGTCAAGTATTAATGTTATAGATATTTATTCTTTGATTCTGAAGGCTATAAAATACTAAATGTAATGTTAATTTTTTTAATTATATTAGAGTTTAAAACCATAGGAACAATTGAAACTGATTATAGTTGGTATTTAATTGATGAAGTAAAAATTTTCTATATTGGAAATTTAGACGTAAATATGTTTATCAACATTGGATGAGACTTTGTATAGTAATTTAATCTTCATTTAACATCTCTTATATGATTAGAGGTGTTTAATTTTTTTACTTTAAATAAAATTAGATGATTAAGTTATTACATTAGTTTTATGATTCATTGGATTATATAACATGTTTTTAGAAGAAGATATGTAGAAATGATTTTTTATCTATGAGAAAAGTGTTCATAAAAACATTTGTTAAAATATGTATTAATGTGTTCCTACCACACAACGGTGGTATATTTTAATAAAGTCTTCCTTTAAAATGAAAATGTTATAAATGCATAGAATACCATATGCGATATGGAAATAATAGTTTATTTGTTAAATATTACTAATAAAATGAAGTAACTATTATTTCGTAAAACACAATGTATTTCGGGTATGTCTTAATAATGTTATTCTAAAGATAATATACTAACAAATAGGCATGTGGTAATATGTTTTGACTTATGGAAGATAAAATTTTACATGTAAAATATTTTAGAAAATTTAGTTTAATTAATTATTTACATTATATGATAATGTTTTAGGGTATTTAATAGTAATGAAAAATATAAATATCAAAATTTAGTTGATATGAGAAAGTGAATATCACAATGTACAAAAGGATTATACCAGTCTATTTTTAAATTGAATCATAACTTAATATCTTAAATATGTTTAGTATTTGTGAGGGTAAAAAAATTAAAGAGTTTGACTTAGTTATCATAACATGTGAGCATCACTATTCCCTACAGGTTTATACCATCCAATACACAATATAAATCACTTGGTATACTAAAAGTGTTTAAGGTATATAGGTAAAGTGAAATGTAAATATTTATAGTAGTTATTATAAAAAACTTGATATTAATGTTTCTTAAAAGATTTTAGGATGTGATAATAATGTGATAATGTAAATAGTCACATTATTTAAAAAATAATTTAATGAAATATTTCGATGGAAGGGGTTACAATGATAACGATGATGTAATTTGTAAAATTTCTAGGTAGATATTTGAAGATAACATTATAAGATTTTATTTTATCAAGTTAAAGAGTCAGAGTTTAAGTTCAGAGTGTTTAACATAAGGAATATGATTCTTATGTCTCACTATTATTCAAAAAAACCATCTTCATAAAAGTTCCATACTAATAGGGTAGTTTTATCATTTTATAATATGGTCAAATATTGATGTGATAGGAAATGCATATAAATTTAATGGTCAAAAACCATTTATAAATCAACAACAACATAAAATTAATGTATAATCTCTTATGATATTTGTTTAAATGGTATTAAACAAAACATGTATTTATAATAATGGTAATATATATTTATCATTCATTATTGTGTGCTATAATATTAATTTACCTATGTAGTCAAATGATAAATTTCCCCTTAAAGAAAAATTTTGATTCCATAGCCGATGATCGTCATTGAGTATAATACATTGAGAAGATATGTAATATTTATCTTTAATGGATTCTTATATCCATTATAATGGGTTGTACATGATATAGGAGGAATAAAATCAATAGGTAATAAGTAGAGACTTCTTACTTAGACTGGTCCATGAATGTATATCTCATGGAATGTACTCATAGATATACTTAAGGATGTATTGTTATAATAAAATTTCTTACATTTGGTAAGAGAGATACCTGTCATATGAACATTCATACATGGAAACACTAATTATTCAAGTCGACATATGAAACTTGCTAATCAGGGGATGCATGGGTATGTTTACAATCATTTTTTTGGTTGGAGTGAAACTAAGATGGCATTTTCCATTTGTATTCTAAGAAAATACATCTATTAATTTAATTAACTAGACGATGTAAAGGCATGACTATCCATGGTTGTTTCACAAATAATATGATCAACTACTTAGATAAGTGACATTTGATATAATTATTAGATAAATAAATGACATATAATGTATTAATTTACATGGAAAATAATTTTCAGGGAATCAATAAATTATGAGAGTCTAATACTATATTTATATATTCCATGTCATAACACTAGAGCGTCAATTATAGCATGATTTTCTTTTTTAGGAAGTAATAACAGAATAAAACCAGTTTTATTCAAGAATATGATTAAAAAATAAATGATCAAATTCTAGAAATTGAATTTTCTTAAATTAATTTTCTTTTTTGAAATCTTCAAATCAAAATTAACTAAGGGTGAAATTTTGGGATTTTTTCGAAATGATTGACTTTTCAGTGAATAGAGAAAATGAAATTTTTTCAAATACTATAATTTCATTTCAATAAATTTAGTAATTTAAAAGTCCCATTATATTTTGATTTTTCATCAATATTAAATAAGATACCTTTGATTTATAATAATTTATCTTTAATAAAATAATTATGATTTTATTATAGATTAATTTTTATGCTTAAAAACACATTTTTCTAAAAAAAGGTTTTGTTGTATTTTACACATTTATAATAAAATTAATTTTATCCAATTAAAGAAAATGAATCATGAGAAATGGAAACTATATTTAATATTTTATGTTTCATGTTTTATAAATAGGTCCCTTTTTAATTTTATGCATTATTAATAGTAAACATGGTAAAACTTATCCCATCGTTAAAGAGTAAATTCGGTTATTAAGGTAAAAAATAATTAGATGTGAAATTTAAAATCCACACAACACTTATCTTTATTTATGTTATGGGACTAATTAGGCCATATATATCCAGTATTATAATATATATCATCCCAGTTCCATTTAACATTTGTAATGACATTTGTGTTGTTTTAAGAAAAGAAATTTCCGAAATATTTCTCTCTTGATTTGAACTTATTTTACTTGTTAGTATAAGGATAATAAAATACTATTATTGAATATAAAATATTATTTTTAACATTATTTCTTCATCATCGTGATTTATTTTTAGTTTTTAATTATTTATTAATTAGATTAAAGGCTTATGAAATGCCAAAACGGTATTTACTTAATAACTAGAGAAATGAAAAAAATAATTTTAAAAATATTTAAAGTATTAAAATTTTTATTAATTATTGAATGCTAAAAAATTAATCGAAAAATATAACATATTATTTATGTTTTAATGGTTTATATTTTATCTACATATTTTTCTTGATGTTTTTAATGTGAGATTAAATAAATTGTGTCAAAAATTACAATAAAGATATTTTATAAAAATGATTTATTATTAAATTATTTAAAAATTATAAAAATTTTAAACCAGGAAAATGGATATAATATATGGTAACAAATGTCATTCATTTTTCTTTTATTGTCCATGTTTCCATTTATGGTAACATTCTTTCCCATTAAAGGGTATAAAAATTTTATATTGCGGTAATTGTCAAATGGGTAAACAAGGGGTAAAAAAAATATTGGGGTGAAAACATAGTAAAAAATTGTAAATATTTTATTTTATGAAATTATTTCAACTAATACTCATATTATATTATAATTATATCAATTCTATACCAATATTTCAATGAAATTTAATTTTTGTTAATTTAATAATTAAATAAAATCCAAGAACTCCCCTATTCTCACTTAGGAAAGGGAACCGTTTATCTATTTTGTTATCATAAAATTAAGAAAAATCGCATGAAAAAAATCAGACCATTACTTTTCTCAATATCCTTATACATTTTATAGAGGTTATTGTATTTTTAAAAGATCAACCCTAGGTCTCTTTTGATAAAATATAATGAAATTCCACTAAAGAAGAGGTAAGAGTCTTAATAGACTCTTTCAAAATTATTTATTCTTATACTTCATATAAATATAATGTAGCCATTATAAAATAAGTAATCTAATATGTTAAATATTATGAGATATTATTATGATTGTGACACAACCATTTTCCACCTATTTTCTGTCGTATGGAAAGTGAAAATACCACTTGTGCGTACGTATGACTTATTGTCTCTATATAGCGGTGTAGATTGTTTTTCATCACCATTTTACATGGATATTTAGAAATATGTAACTAATATTTATATATTATATTTATTATATAATTATTCTTATAGAATTAAAATATCTCATTAACCTTATTTATTTACAATCCATTTCAAAATGATAACGTCACTCATACGTACGTGTAGACAACCACTCCCACGAAGTGATATGATCTAAAATTCATTTACACTATAGATGGATTTTGGAAAAGATTATTAAAATGATATTGAATGATACTAATCACATTAATAACGTTTTGGAGATGATGGAAGTATAATAAATGTATAATTAGTGAGACCTCTAGGATAAGACATGCACGAAAAAGTAAAGTAGTTAACACGTGAAACAATGATAATAATAAAATAATGTTAATGAATGGGTGATAAAATGTTTTAAAATGACAATATATGATATTATAGGTATTAATATGGTTTTTTTTAAAATATAATTTTTAAAACAATTATACTAGTGGTTAAATCATGTTATATCAATGAGAAGAGTGGAGAAAAAGGATTCTTAACTCTATCTCATTTCATTTTGGTAAATCACTTCTTCATTGATTATATTATACCAAAATTATGAGTGGAATGAACATTTATTTATTTATTTTTTATTTTTACTTTTATTTTCAGGTATTTATATTTGATACACATAATGACTTAATTTATTAACTTTCACTTCAACATTTTAATAATTGTAATGTGTTTTGTCTAAATTTTCACTCAATTGATATATATTTGGTTTTATCCACCTGTTTATTCTTTCATTGTTAATATACCACCCCTTTGATTTATGTAACATAAAAATATATTTATTCATTATGATTAATGTTTCAATTCATTTTTACACTTTTAGGGTGTTATATTTTAAATGCTTCCAAATTTGTACGAATTTATTTTACTGTGTCATTATTCTATGATTTAATATATTTTTCATTAAAGAAAATATTATAATATATCCTTTAGAAACACCATATACTTTCATATTATCGATAAATTTAAGTAGTTTCCATTTTATTCCAATTTTTCCTCTATTTTTATTTTCAGTAATTAATATAAATGTATAAAATAATATATGATCTTATTTCTGTTTTGATTGGGTATATTTTGTTCAATGCCCATATTTTTCAATTTTTTTTACAAAAGTCCTTTTTATTTTCTCAGATGATTTATTATCGAAATTTTAATTCATCAAATAATTTTAATGTTTTTAGATGAATATTTTTTAATTTTTTTGAACATTTCATTTTCTACTTTGTTTATAAAAAGTGAAAAGTAATGGTTTCCTTTTAACGTAAACAGTGTTACCAAACTTTTGTTCCACTCTAACAGTTTGATGATATTTAGCTTCTTCTATAATTTTTCAATGATTTTAAAAATATAATTATTTAATGTATAAATATTTTAATGTTTAGCTTTCATTTTATTTTATTCTCTGAAATATAGGAATTTATTACATAAAATATTTCTAATGAATTGATCACTTATTAGTTTTCAGATCATTAACTATCTTTAAAACATTCAATTTATTATGATTATCATTCCTAGGGAGTTACATATCTCTAGTATAGACATATTCATTGCATCATGGATTTTCTTATAGCTTAAACCATGTACCATTTATATTTATGGTATTTTAATATGAAATTTATTTGATTGTATGGGGAAATCATGATATCCCGCACCCTTTACTAAATATAGATATTTTTTGATATAGATTATTTTTATAAATTAAATTGATCATAAAATATATGAAGAAGTCATTTTACATTTAGTGATGGTTTGGGCATGGAATTATATAGCCGCTTGATGCATCAATAGGTCTCATGTAACAAACTATTTGGTTATCCATATCAATTTTTTTATTTATTCCATCCCATAGTTTTATATGCCTTGGATTAAGGTATTTGTAGTAAATATATCATGATATATATGATCATAAATCCAATATTAATAATTTTTTTATTGAGAATTAATTTTTTATTATATATAACATCACTATGTCGATAATAAACATTTTTGTTTTTCATACTCAATTTATTCATGAAATGACAGATGATTCTAGTTATTTACCTTGTAATATTGATTATGTCTCAGTTACTCATTATAACTTCTACTATTAGTAATCATTACAGATTATTTGATCTTACCCATTATTTTTTTCCTCAAGAAATAATGATGAAATAATTTAATTAGTTTTATATGATCTTGAAATTGTTTTATGTTATTTATTTTATTTCCAATGTAAAATATGAATCATGTATTTATCTAGTTCATAAATAATTAAAAACAGATTGATCATTTGTGATGAGATCCCATATATCTTTTGAAAATGTAATGAATTAGATACCTACTTTGGGTTACTGGAGTTGGGTTTGTTACAATTGGTATCATATGAAGTTTAGTGGAATCATTGGGACTAGGTTTTAAATAAATGTAGCAAACATGAGAATTATGATAATCCCTTATAGTGTTTGATAAAAATTACAATTAGAGTTATTTTTTATGTTATAGATAAATATACCTTATGATTATATGATAACTTATTCTGTGACCTTATTTAGTGATAGCATGTAATGGATGAAATGGAATCAACCCTCATAGTAACTATAGGTATTTACTAGCTGAGAAACCCAATATTACTAGTGTTGGTGATAATTATATCATATCCATATTATGGAAGATGACCCTGGTTATGACTTATAAACTTTTAAATAATAAGACACATGATGTTTCATGGAATGATACACCTATATTGGATCATTTCATGTTGTACACACCTCTATCATGTATGAAACCACTAATTTATTGGTAACTGAGAAATGGATAAATCTATTGAAAGTATATTCTAGGCCATATGATATATTGAAAGGTAAAACTCTATGATACTAATGTATTATCATCAAGGTGATTATGATCAATGGTAGATTCTAATCCATAATACTGTAGAGGAAGAATAAATATAACAAATGAAATTGAGATCTTTCAAAAGAATATTATTTGACTAATAATTCCCTCAGGAAAAATGAATTTAAATTAAGATACAGTTCCTCTTCTTATATCAAAACAAAGGAAAAGGTTTTATGGAGTATAAGGCTACCTCTACAAGGATAACTGGTTAATCTATAGATTACACATGTAATCTAGATAGAAATATTACCCATTTCATCAATGACCTTAATTAAAACCACAGAAGGGAACTAGATTCTCATAATATTTCATAATTTAATGAAATTGTATTATGTTCCATTAAAATGGAGAAGATATTTTCTAGACTCTATATCTTTAAGGTAGATCATGAGAAGAATATATTGGATGAAGATCCAAAAAAAGGTAACACATTAATGAAGAAGAGGGGAAAATGAAATTTCAATCATGAATAAATTATGAAAATAAACATCCTAAAAAATACATAATGGTTATGGGAGTTTGTTGCAAGTGAAAATATAATGGTCACGTGGATGATGAATGTAATAAGACGAATGAATACAATGCTTTATAATGCGTAAACTATTGAAAAATGGGACATTATTCACACCAATGTACCAACAATTAAAGTAGAAGAGGGCAAGGGGAAAAGGCTAAGCTTATATTTTCACTACAATAGAGTTTTATGTTCCTAATTATTCGGTGGAATTAACATTAACCATAGACATATATTTAGCTAATGAATTATTTTATTCTAGATATTCACATGATTTTATATGTTCTATGTTTTCATGAATGTAAAATATTTACCTAGAATTTTAAGAAGGGAATTATCAATCAAAACTCAAAGGTGAAATCTTACATAAATAAGGATGTGTCTGTAAGTTCCCATTATAACACATAATCATACCCTATTTATATATAGGATTAATATACATATGTTTTATTTTGATATAATCCTTGTCATGGACTTAATTTAAAAATATAATTAAAAAATTGATTTCCAAGAGAATAAAATTTGTATTGATGATGATGATGAAGAATTTATTATCTTTTGAGGGGAGAGTCCATCATCTGATTCATACCTAGATCCACCCCTAGTAGTTCTTCAAAATGTGATTCTAGTGGAATAAAATAATACAGAAACTATAGACAGAAAATGAAATATTTAAATTCAGGATTCATATATTGTATAATAATTCATTAATGTATTTTCTATAGAATTACCAGATCATACACAAGAATATGTTGTTGTTTTTTTCATTGATTTAATCTCTAATATAAGACCCATATCAAATAATCCCTATAGAATGACCAATGTGGAAATAATGGAACTGATGAAATAAATATAGGAGTTGTGTTGAAAGAGATTTATATTCTCTATTTTTTGACTTTGGGTATCCCATGTTCTCTTTGTTATGAAGAAATATGGACCCAGGAGGCTATGTATTGATTATAGGGAAATTAATTTTATTACTATAAATAAAAAGTAATCTCTCCCTTGTATTGATGAATTATTTGATCAATTTATGAATCTTAATATTTTTCAAATATTAAACATCGTTCTGTGAAGCATCACTTGAAAGTAATGAAGGAGGATACACTAAATATAAAATTTTATATGAGGTATTGACATTATTAGTTTACACTAATTCCATTTATATTGACTAATATACTCTCCATTTTTATGGATCTATTGAGTAGAGTATTCAAGGAATATCATGAATTATTTTGTGGTATTTATTTATGATTTCACGGTGTACTATAAAATAGAAAAGGACCATGAAAAAAACATTAAGAAAATTATTGAGATTCTTATATAAAACGAGTAATATTTGAAAATTATTGAGTGTGGATTTTTGATTTAGAATATTTATTTTCATGGAAATATTATCTCCATGGATGGAATCTCGATTGAACCTCTGAACTCAAAAGAAATTAAATAATGGACTACAACAACTAACATAACCATGCTATGTGGTTTTATTGCTTTTGTAGGTTACTATCAGTGATTTGATCAAACTTTCTCCTAATTTTTTATTTACATATCTAATCTTACATACAAAGGGGTTATGTTCACATGAAAAATGTAATTTTAAAAATGTTTTGAGAAATTAAAGAGAATATTGGTGAATGCTCTAATTTTTAGTCCACTATAGAGAAATGATTGATTTTTATATATATAGTAATTTATCAAAGATGGGAAATGGTTATGTATATATGTAGAAAGATATATGTATTACCATTTAATCATGGTAGTTAAATACTCATGAAAAAAACTATGATATTGATTTTGTAGCTGTAATATATTATTTGATTATGTGGTTGAATTATCTCCACATTGAAAGATATGAGATATATATTTGGGGAATATGGTCCTAAAATATAGATTTTCATTGAAGGATATCAATATGAATAAAATACAATATATGATCTACTCAAGGAATATTATTTCCCATTATTCAACCACCCATGGATGGAAAATACGATTCTATATTCATTGAGTAGGAAAGACCGTGGATTCCGGACTAAAATGAGGATTTACTAGGATCATATGTTTATGGATTTAATAAATATGGATATGATATTTTTTCAGGGAAACATCACTCTTTATCAATATAATTTAAAGTCAATATTTATTAAAAATATTAAAAATTTATTAGCCAAATGATGAGAATTACTAAATGAAAATTGAAGCTTTGAATGATGGGAAATCAGAAGTCATCAAATATAATGATAGAATTCAGAAATTTAGAAAGTGTTTATTTGTTCCATATATATTTTTTATGAAAAGGGAATTATATTATGATGCCCATAACTTTAGTCCCTCAACACACCATAATATAACCCCGATATATAGAGATTTGACGGATCACTTTTGGTGGGATAATATAAAGTGAGAAGTTTTAGATTATGTATCAAGATGTTAGGTATTTCAATAGGTTATGAATGAGAGATAACTTCCAAGAGGGTAAATGAAACCTATACTTATTCATATATGGGAATGGGATGACATTACAATCGAAATTATCACTATTATACCAAATACACATTAAAAGGATGGTCAAATATGGGTTATTTTGGATCACCTTACCAATTATACACATTTCCTTTTTATAAGATAAAATTTACCTCTTATGTGGATTCAAAAATTACATATTAATGATGTTGTAATTCTTCATAATTATCCTATATCAATTTTTCCTGATATTGATCAATGATTTTTTTAAAATTATGGAAAATAATTTATAAGTTTTTGGATACTTAGATTCATTTGGGCACTACCTATCACCCTAAAAATAAGGGAAAAACAAAAATTTAAATTCAAAATGTAGAATAAATGTTTAGATCATGATACCTTAGCTTTAAAGTAATTTGAAATCATTTTTTATATTTGGTAGTGTATTCCTATATAATTAATGTTATTCAAGTACTAAAGTAGCACCATATGAAGCATTATATGGAAACAGATATTGTTCTACAAAATATTGGGGTGATTTTAGTGGGAGAACTAGTATGGGCACAGAACATGTTGAGGATACAATTGTGAAGGTAAACAAAATTAAATCTATATTAAATTGCTTAAATAAGGAAAAAGAGTTATGTTGATAATCGATTGAATGACTTGGAATTTCATGTGGGTGATCTTATTTTATTGAATGAATCCCAATAATATTTTTTTATAAGTTTTAGTGATAAAGGAAAAATTACCCATGTGTATATTAGACTTTTTTAAATTCTAGAATGAATTGGATCTCTTTCTTACCATATAGAAAATTCACCCAGCCTCTCTAAATTACATGATGCCTTCCAAATCTCTTTATTAAGGAAGTACATGATAGATTCAATGCATATGTTCACCTATAAGGAAATTGAATTGGAACTTAATTTATTATAATTGGAAAAGCCTATCCATATTGTGGTCAATAGAGAACAAGTGTTGTAGAATCAAATGACTCAATTTGTAAAGATACTTTGGATAAATCTTAAGATAAAAGAGGAGATATTTGAACATGAATAAATTATGATGAATCATTGTCCAAAATTATTCATTATGTGATATTATGAAAATTTTTTGGACGAAATTATTGAAGGAGGGAATAATGAAACACTCGAGCATCAAATATAGTATGTTTTTTTAGAGAACCAATAACACAATACACATAGTTTTATTGAATAATGTGATTAAAACCTAAATTACCAAATATTTAATTTTATTAAATTTAGATACGTCTATTAAATAATCATATAAAAATTAACATAGGGTGATTTTTTTTCAATTTTTCTCATATGACGAAATTTTAAATGAATAGTGAAAATAATTATTTTCAAATTCTATCATTTCTTTTCCTTAAATAAAGTAAATAAATTTTCCCATTATATTTGGGAATTTTTCTCAATTTCTCATATGAACCATTTTATTTATAATAATATAAATTGAATCTTCATTATTCCTAATTTTATATATGTTAGTATTTATGATAAAAACAAAATTTTCTAAAATACCATTTTCATTGGATTTTACACATTCATATTGTAATTAATTTCATCCATGTAATGAAAATTAATGTTCCAAAATGGATACTATTTATTCATCCATGAGGTTAAAATTTGGTAACACGATCCCTTTTATTTTATTCAACTTTATGAATAGTTATCATGTTATAATTCATCACACCGGCTAAGATAAATCATATAATTAAGGTTAAAAACAATGTGATAAGACATTACAAGTCAACCATGAACTTTATTTTATTTCATTGAGTGAGAGTAATTTGGCCATATCCATCCCAAATTTGAATATATGTCATTTTGGCAGCATTTGAACTTTGTAATGAAATTTACATTATTTAAAGTAAATTTTTTTTTAAAAAGTACCTCTCTTGCATTTAAATAATTTTATATGTTCACACAAGGATAATAATATGTATTAAAAGAATTTTACTGCCTATTATGATTTTTTTTATTTTTATCATGGTAATTTATTTTTTATTTTTTTATTTAACAATTGTCTTAAATTCTTATACAACTTGAATAGAGTATTTATTAAATCAATAGATAAATAAAATATATTATTTTAAAAATATTGGAAATAAAAATATTGGACAAATTATTGTGTCTTCAAAATTTAATATATAAATATAATACATTATTTATTTGTAAAAATAATATATTTTAATTCCATAATTGCCTTAATTTTTTTAAAATCAAATTAAATGAATAGTGTTAAAAATTATATTAATGATATTTTATGAAAATAATAAATTATTCAATTATTTAGAAATTCTCAAAAAATATTAAAATGGGACAAGGGGGATAATATATGGTCAGAAATAAATCCCAGTTTCATTTATTGGCAAATTTAAATTTTATGGTAACAATATTGACCATTAAAAGTTCTAAATCTTTTATATTTCGGTAATTGTTAAAAATGTTAATGGGGGTTTAAAACTAAGATATAAGGTGGGAATCATGAGGAAAATATGTCTAACGTTTATTTTATGGGATTAAACTGACTCATAATCATATTATATTTGATTTATAACTATTTTGATTCAATTATTACTTGAAAATTAATTTATATTAATTTAATAATAAATGAAATTAATGGAACCCCCCTCTGCTCACTTATAAAAGGAAACCCATTCCCCCTATTCATTACACTAAATTAAGAAAAATATCTTGACCAAACCCTAATAATTTCTATTATAAAATTCATTATCCATGTTCTAGAGGTATATTTATTTTCCAAATACAAACCCTATGTCCCTTCAAAGGAAATCTAATGAACGTCTACTAATGAAGAGATAATCATCTTTACTGACTCATTAAAATTTATTTATTCCTATAATTTATATAAATATATTTAATCCATTATAAAATAATGATTAAATCATCATAAATATTCTTACATAATATTATGATTATGGTAAAACCATTTTCCATCTATTTTCTATCCTATGGAAGTCAAAAACATTGATCATGTGTACATACGACTTACAGTCTCCACGTAGCTGTGTAATTTATTTGTCATCGTCATTTTAATTGGATGGTTATAAATATTTAAATAAGTTTTATATTTATTAAAAAATTATACTTCTACAGGTATAATATCATATTTACCTTCTAACCATCTAATTTATTGGAAAATAATAATTGTACTGAAACTTTTGTGCGGACTACCACCTCCACGAAACGATGTTATCCATTTTTGATTTATGATTTACATATATAGTAATAAGGATATATTTATGGAATATATATTATATTTATATCCTTATTAACATTATGGAGATGATGGGACCTTAATAATAGTATAAGGACTGGTACTTCCATGACAAAACATTTATGAACAAACAATGTAGTTAAAACCCAAAACAATGATAATAAGGAATTATTATTAACAAACATGTTATTAGTTGTTATAATAGGACCATATATGATATTATAAATATGAATATGGTTATATAAAAAATTAGTTACATTTTAAAACCATTATAATAGAGGTTAATTTCCATGTAAACAATGGTAAGCATGAGGTAAGGGGTTTCATAAAACAATCTTGTCTTATTTTGTTAAATCATTTATTCAATAATTATATTATACAAAGATTATGAGTCAACTAACATGTGTTTTATTTATATTTTATATTCCCTTATATTTGCATTTATTTAAATTTAATTAATATAATAACTTCATCGATTTATTATCACTTCATATTTCTGATCATTGTAAGGGATTTCATCTAAATTCAGACTTTATTGAGACGTATTTGGTATTATAAAACTATTTTATATGTGGTGTATATAAAACAAATTTTTGTATTTAACCAGTATATATATATTTATTTATGATTATTAATGATTCAATTCATGTTTGATCTTTCATGTGGTTATAATTTAAAATTTTCTAAATAGGTACAAAATTTATTCTACAATCTCATTTTTAAAATATTTATTATAGATTTCATTTAATTTTATTTATAATCTAGCCTTAATTAAAAATTATTATTTATTATCTTCTAGATATCTAAATAATTCCAAATTTTTAATAAAAATTTTCCTCTATTTTAAATTTTAATCATGAAAATAAATGATTAAAATTAAAACAAATCCTTTTTTCCATTTTCTCGTGTATATTTTTCTCTTATGACCATATTTTTAAAAAAATTTACAATGTTTATATTTACTCAAATGATTTATTATGGAACTTTTAGGTTATATATGAATTTTTAAAATATTTTAAAGGAATATTTATAATTCTTTTAGAAAATTTTATTTTCAAAATTCTTTATAAAAAGTCCATAAGAATGTTTTCTTTTCAATGTACAAAACATTAAAGAAATTTTCCACCGCCATTAATATTTTACAATATTTGGATTCTTTTACAATTTTTCAATTATTTTAAAAATAACACTCAATAATGAAATATTATATTATAGTTCATATCCTTTTTCTTTTAGTCTCCAAAATACGTAAATTTCTTTCAAAACATAATTATAATGTAATGATCACTTATTAATTTTTGTGTTATTATGTTTATCTTGAAATGTTAACTTTTATATGATTCTATTACAATGGGAATTACATATCTCTTAAAAATCCTTATTTTTAATGCCATGGATATGATTATTATCTATGTTGTATACCATTTCTAAATTTTGTGTGTTACTATGAAAGCTATTTGAATAAGTGGGGAAGCCTTTATATTATGTTTCCTTTTATGAATATAGATATTTATTGATGAAGAATATTTTTTATTAATTAAATACATCATTAAATAGTTGAGGAATGAATTGGACATGCAGTGTTAGGTGGGGCCTAGAATTATATGTCCCTATAATGAATCTATATGTCTCATGAGACAAACTAGTTGACTGGAATTATTAAATGGGTTTTTAGTGTATACCTACCAATTATTAAAACTCTCTTAGGACAAGATCTTGATAGCAGAGATATCATGATGTTTGAGATCATAGAACCCAATATTATGTTCTTCATTCAATGATAATTCATTTAATATTATCCATGATATTAATACATTGATATTATCCATGGATGAATATTTGATCAAGTTAATAATTAAATGGAATGTTATTCTAGTTATATAACTTTCCATATTGATTATGCCTTATTTACTCATGATGAATTCTTCTATATAAAATCCTTATTATGTGTTTGAGCTTACTCATTATTGTTTCCCTTACCCCAAGATATAAAGGAAAAATCAATTAATGAGTTCCAAGGAGACATAACATATATTTTTCTTATGTTTTATATTTTAGTTCTAATGTAATTTGAGAATCATGTAGATATTTGGTTCATTAATACTACAAAACTAATCAGTCCTTCAGGATGTGATCCCTTATATCATATTCCATTGTTATAATGTAGACATCGGTTCAAGGTTGATGGATTTGGGGTTGTTACACATGTCTAGTGGTCACTCAATTTCCTCAAAAAAGTGATTATATAGGATACATACAATGTACATGATAAATATTGTGGTGTAAAAGTTTATATAGAGATATCAGTAAGTTAAATGTGATCACAAGAGACACCTTATTAAATTAAGTTGCATCGATTCTTTTATAGATGCTAATTTTTTCTTACATCATTGAAATTGTGATTTTATATTAGTTTTCAATGATTTTAAGGCATGTCGAGTGACATAGTTATGTCCTTAGAAACAGATAATTTTTTTGACAAATGATTTATTCAAAATGAAGATATTTTTATGAAATAATGTATCCGATAGTGTTTGGAGGGATTCACAAATATTTATTAGGTTTTTTAATAAATTCATAAGGGATTTTAGTAAAAGTGGGAGTTTCTTGAATTTCACTAAAATATATATTCTTGTGATGCAAATACATATGCATATGATTTATAATATACACATATATACTATATTATATATACAAGTCTACATTTAATATATTCCTGTGATAAACATTTATTCACCCATGTGACGCATACGAATAATTTATATCTATATATATATGTGTGTGTGTGTGTGTGTCTGTATATAATTTATTTCCCTTGAATGGTTAATTAGTTACAATCTATTATTAATGAATTCATTTCTTTACATTAATTCATTTAAATCATTCATTGAGTTATACCTAGAATAAAATGCATATGATGTGATGCCTAGGGCTTCAACCTATATAAGAGGATGAGATACTCCCCTTTAGGGTGTGGGTGGAGTGATATGTATATTCATGTGAATAAATTATATTCCTCTCAAAACTCTATTTATCACTTTTGAGAAGTTTCTAGACCTCCCTTAGATTATGGGTATCCTTATAAAGTGTTTGTGGATCTATTAACCAATGTAATCCCTAGATATAAGGGTTCTTTTGTTCACTACTCTACATGATCTACCTCAAACATTAGAGTTGAAGGCATATCAAATATGCTATTTCTCTTTAAAAACCAGTACATTTTTTATTATCTTATTACTTGTTAATTTATTAAAGAGATATCTCCTATGTTTTGGGTTTCCTTCCACTTCATATGATTATTAAAAGATAATAAAAAACTTATTAGAAATAGGGATTGATTTTTGTCTCCAATATCATTAATTATTTCAATAATATTTATAAAATAATTGAACAAAAATATTATTATAATAAAAAATTATTGTGAGAGTCATTAATAATAGTTAGTTTTAATGGATTTCATAAGGTTCATTCATGTTTTGATAAAACATGACCAAACCATTCTTTTCTTGTCTTCAAGATCCCATTATTTTCTTAAAAGTGTATTCACCTTGATTAAATTTATAAAGAGTTATTTTATTGTCTATGATAGTAGAATTAATTTTATTAACATCCAATTTATTTTTAACTTTAATGAATAATTTATCATTTTATTTAAATAGATTATCTTTTTCTTTTGGTAGATTTTTTTCTCATTAAATAATTTCTTATATTTCGTTTCCATATTTTTATATAAAAATGAATGATTATGAAAACCATGTTAATATTAATCATGAGAATATTTTAGTTCATTATAATTTAGGTGACTGGAGAAGTAAGAGTAATAAGAATAGGGGAATAATTATAAGAAGAATAGGAAAATAATTAAATAAGAAAAGGGGTAATAATCTCGATGTATAATTTATCATGTAATGTAGGGACCTTATTAATTGATCCATCTTAAGAGGTCGATATATTTGAGTCCATTGATTCATCACTAATAATCCATGTTATAACTTTTAGAGCCTTATTAGAGTACTTCATTACATTAATTTTATTTTTGTATATGGGTAATCCCAACATGATGTGACAATTTATCTTACATTTGTATCATGTCACTTATGGTTCCTCTTTTTGACACCCTTTTTTGGATGATTTGAAAAAAACCTCTTAGTGAATAATTTTTTCATGAACATATTTACATTATAAAATTCTTTAACATAACCTCTATATGAGTTTTCAATGGTATACATGATGGTGATTGTTTTCTTAACTTTTTTTCCATTACTATACCTCTTATTATTTTTCCAATTAATTTTATGTTTTTATGTCATTAAGTATCTAATTAGTTCTCCAACCACTATTTTCATCATATCCTTTTATTATTTTATAGTTGGGATGTTGGGTACCCAATTTTTTAGAATGATCCATGTTATCTTTTTCACTGGGGTTTAGGTAGAAATATCATCACCTAGAGTCTTTATACCATTTCAAATATAATTAATCCTCATAAAAATACTAATAATGGAATCATTAAGATGAAAAAAAACATTATAAATATTTTATGAAAATATCTAATCCAGTGTTCTTAATATTTTTCAGTACTTCATGTGTGACTTATTGTATATTTCATTTTTGAAGATCCATTTTACGTTTAGAAACAAGATTAAATTCATTTTGATCATAACCAAAATGTAAATAATTCATAGTTTTTCTATGATGTTTAGTGTTTTAACATCACTTGTAGCCCACTTATCTTCAGGTTTATTAGTTAGATTATATCCGTGCATAACCAATTTCCAAATAAGTAAACCAATACAAAAAAATTTTGACATGTGATTTTTTTCCAATAGGAAAAATTCATTCCATCAAAAATAAGATCATGAAAATAAGAATTAGATGTCATCATCAAATCATCCTTTAAAATCTATTATGTTTTAATTTCATTATGAATGTAATTAAAATTTATATAATAATAACTTTTTTGAAAATAAAAAAGAATCCTTTGATACCAATTTTTTTCTAGTGTAGATGGAAAGAGGGGGTTGGGGTGAATTTTCTTTTAAAAAGTTAAAGAAACTGTAAAATATAAATTCAAAAAAAAAATATTTTTAAATGATAAAGTAATAATGTGATAAAATTTATGAAGTTACAATTGATAAATCCAATACTTTTAAATAATATGAGTAAGAACAACTAAATTTATTGAATCAATTTTATATAATTATGTGTATAGATGATGAATGATGTAATGTGTAAAATAAATGAGGGTTTGAACACAATTTGATAAGGAGTTTGGAAATAGATTATTGTGAGCCCCTACATCTCTATCCCTAGAGTTGAGAGGTTAATATTATTTTTCCCTTGATCTCGGTGGTGATCAAGTAACTAATCCCAAAAAAAATAATTTTTTTGAGCACCCCCTTGAGATTCGATGGTAGCTAAAGATTCTGTTCCTCACTTTTGTGGAGTAAAAACCCATTGAAATAATTAATGATATGAGAGATGATTTATTTTTGAAAAATAATTTAAAATATAATCCGTAATCTATTATAATAATTTTTTTCAAACAGGTATGAGATATTGAGAGATTATTTACGAGAAGAGCCTTTGAGAATGATGTAGAATTTGTGATTTTCCTTGATATTACACGCTAATGCTTCAATATTGGACCATGAATCAGAGTGGCGATGATAGTAATCGGTACAACATATATTATACATAGGAACTCATTTTATATTCTACATTTGGTCTTGGAGGGATCTAGAAATTCTTAGAGGAATTAAAATCTAAGAAGATCAAAATTATGGTTTTTAAACTATATTAAATGCACTCTTCTATGTGTTGTCTCAATGACACTAGCTACCTTGTGAAACTCACTAGTTTGAATGTTGGTTTCCTGGGGGTGGAGGAATTTTGAAATCATCACTAATGAGTTGATAATGGCCAATGGGTTGTTGGTGGCCTTCATGAAGAATAGAGGAGACAAGTAACTTTCACAAACATGCATGTTATCCTCCACCGTACATCAACCGGAAAATTTCATTCATAAATATTATATATTATTAGGATAATATTCATTAAATATGAATAAAATCCATTCAATAAGCATAAATGTTTAGTTTATTTAGAAACATGGAATCATGAACTACTATTATATAAAATATCTACATCATTTTTCATTATGTTTTTCACAACTATCACCCCTTATAAACATATAATATATAAAAAAATTATTCGTAACTTGGGAAGGGGAAACAAAAGAATGTCTGAGGTCAAATGATTAGTAATTTTAAAAATATATATATAAATTAATTATAATATTTGATCAAAATATATGTATAAAGTAATGAGAACATGTTTATGACTTACAACGATCATACATAATCATTCAAAGATCTTAATCCCGAAACATGAAATAATGATTTTTCAAAAATGGGAATGATATACATAATTACAGAATAATAAATATATAATTACGAACCACTAGAACATATCATAATCATAATACATAAGTTTTTATAATTTACATAAACCCAAAAAGTCACATCCTTTTTCAGTGTTCACTCACAGAACTATCATTGTGGAAAACATTCCAAAAACAAATATGCCTACTCATCCATAACTAAAATCACCTTAAGTGTGACATACATTTTATTAACTTCCTTATATATTAGGAGTTTATCAACTCATTAATCTCTTAGAATATTCTCACCTCCATAATCATTACCCAATGCATTAGAAGTATATAACAGACCCACCTATTAATGGTTTATAACATAACATCCCATCCTAAGTTTATAGAAGACACACCAATGGCATGATCATAATCTATTCATATATACATACTAAATGATCATGAAAACATATATAGTTATATAAAATCATAACCCATAGAAATAAAATGAGTTTCATAAACATTTCATCATCATAAACATAAACCATCCAACAAAGTAATAAATAAGGAAAAATTTGATAACATCACCATTAAATAATAAGAAACATCAAATTATTTCATTAAAGAGTAGAATACCTTTAAAAATATCCCTAAAAAATTTATTTTGGAAAATCCCCTTTTCATTTTGAAATAACTAATTTAAAATTGTTGTTTTTTAAATATTAATGAAAAATGTGTCTTTGAAATTAATCTAGGAAAATTATAAATTAATAGTCCACTAAAAGATCATTCATTATGGTAGGGAAGGATACTCATATGATGAATGTTAAAACAAAAATTTATTTTATATATTTTTGTAAAAATTCAAAAGAACCTATTTTAGAAAATAAAAAAACATTCTATTCAATAAATTTTATAAAAATTAAATTATGTGTAAAATCAAATTTAATTAATATTTATTTAAATTTAAAATCATTATTGAAAACACTTTAAAAAAGATACTGATATGGAAAAACCGTTTCTGGACTGAAGAGATAAATGAAGTTTTTTTCCTAAAAAACATTATTTTAGCCTCTTGGGCATATAAAGGGATAAAAGTTAAATTAAAACATTTCATGTTCATAAAAAAGGCATGGATAATAATTTATAATGTATTTTTTATATATTTTTCATATAATTTAATCATCAGAAATTTATCCATAAACAATCTAGGTAAAAAATGGCATTCTACCATAAAATGCTCACCATTTTGGGAAATTGTTATTCATATCCCCCATGAATGATATAAAATTAAATAAAACATTAAATACCATTAAAATAAGAAAATTCCTAATACAAAATATCGATGGGGAAGTATATACAAATCATAAAATAATATTTTTGTATAACATCAAATGGATTTAAGGAAAAAACTGAGATGAAGAACCCTTACGAATTTAGTAAATTTTTAATTGAAATAAATTTTAATATTGAGAAGCATATGGTTATGTAAATATCTTGAATTAAAACATTTATTACTCAAAAATATATTATTTTTATGTATATAAAACATCGAAATAAAAAATTGGTCCATAACATGAAAACATGTCTCAATAAAGAGAAATTGTGAAAGAACCCTTAAAATATTTTTGACATGATGTGTATGTTCTATGACCTCATTTATAATAATTTTAGATTTATTGTGAATAAATTAATGATAAATATTATTAAATATAATATCATATAGTTTCGACTTATATCATTTCAACATCCATTTGTTAACAATTCTCTATTAAAGTCATCATTTTGGTTGTTAAGTAAATCATTTTAACCTATATTTTAGTTTGACAGTTATGTTCCATATAATTTTATAATGGTTTCCCCAAATCAAGAATTTTAATTATGATAAAAATATAATAATTATTTATCTAATAAATATTTTTGACAATTCATATTAATTTGTGATGAAAAATTAATTACACCACTTGGTAGAGATGTGAATCTGTACGTACACATGACTGATTTTTTTTCACTTTTCAATGAATATAATTAAAAAAAGGTAAAAGATAATTCAACATTATAGAGTCATTATTAAATCATAAATATCATAAAGTTTCCTTAAATATACCTACATTACCTAAAAAATAATTAATAAATGGTAAAAAAATTAATCAGTTTGTGGAGGTGGTGGTCCACATATACGCACGAGCGACATTATTGTTTAACAATGGATGAAATAGTAATATGGTAGAGAAGATATTATAACTAAAAAAAAAAAATTATGTTATAAATACCATATATATACATTAATACATAATTATAACTTCCCATGAAATATGGTGATGGAAAATGATTTTTATCGTTATGTATGTGGTGGTGGTCTATACATACACACAATCACTACTCTTATTTCCCATTTCATGGAGAAGGTGTGTAACATGATTGTTACATCGTAATAATAAAATCACAATATATTTATGATATAATATTATTCTTTTTTCAAGGATGAAATATGTTAATAAATGTGTTTGATGAAATAAAATTGAAAGAGTTTGGTTGATATTTATACCTTTTCTTTGAGAGACCTCATTTTGCAAACACCTTAATCATTGAAGTATTGGTATTTAAGGAGTAAATGAATCATTAGGATTAATGATCATAATCTAGTAATATTTTTATTATTATTTTTCAGAGATAGATGTTTCAGATAGTGTGAATTAGGGGGGGATAAGTTCCCCTTCATAAGTGAGGGGAGGGACGTACATGAAATTTATTAAAATATTAAAATTATATAATTCCACATTTCGTGGTAAGTTGTTGAAAATGTCCAACGATTAGAATTTAGGACAACAGAATCATGAAAAATTTTCAAAAAATGAAAATTATATAGTTTTGGGTGGAAATTATTTTCTAATATTTTGGATTAACCCCTCGGTAAACTCGTTTTAACCTTAATTATGGTAAAAAAATTTACAATTTATACAATTAACTATGACCAAAAATTAAGTTCAAACTATTAAGTTATATTAATTATTATGATTCCAAAAAAATATTCCTTTTTAGCAGATTTAAGTTTTATACGTGGCATAATTTAATTTTAAATAACCACGCAAACCGCAATAAAACCCTATTTTTTAAAAATCAATTTTAAATCATATGTCATAATTTAATTCCATTCAATTATTTTTAAAAACAATAAAATTAATTAAAAATTAAATTATTTAATATAGAATATATAAACTTCATTAAAAATTTATTAATTTGATATTAATTTAAATTATTGACATAAAAACACATTTCAAGCATAAAAATTGTTTTTTTAATATGTATAAGAAAAGAAATTTACTTATCCTAAAATAAAGTATTATGATGATTCATATATAATTAGTTTGGTTATTTATAATTTTATGAGACTTATGTTAATTTATTATCAAATTTGAAACATCATTTTACTTTCATTTGAAACAAAATGACTTTATTTATAAAAATATGATTTTTCCCTATTCCCTGAAAAATAAATATTTTTTTAGAAAATTACTAAAAATTCACCATAATATGATATTAGAATTATTATTTTATAAAATATATATTAATTTATTAAAACAAAATTATAAATATGTAATAATTTAATAATAATTTTTTTAAGGAAAATCCAATAAAGGACATTTTTGATGAAAAAATATTTTCAAAGAATAAAATAAATTTAAAGAAGATTGAGTAACAAATTACTATTCTATAGTGAATAAATTTTTATATTTTAAAATATTTAAATATATATATATATATTGTAATGTTTTTATTATAATACCTACATTCTAATTCAATGTTTAGGATATAAGGTGTTTGTATATCTTTTTTTATTATATTCATAAATAGATGATATTAAATCTAAGAAAATAAGACAAAGCACAAAAAATAACCAAAAAGAATCCCCCCATCCCCATACCCCTACCCCTAAATCTCAGAGCTACGAAGTTCTGAATTTGTGAAGACAAACTGAATTCCCTCTGATCATGTTTACCCCCCCCCCAAGATTCAAGATAGAAATAATATGAAAGCAAAATCATCTTGACTAGAAATATCCTGGGAAGCCAGGTGGTCACCAACATTATTACCCACCCTCCAAGGGTGTACCACTTTGATATTTATTCCAAGTATATGATGACATTTCCAGATGAAATAGGTGACCAACTAGGGAGAACCACCATGGTCATGTAGGGACAAGCTCACTAGAGTTGAGTTAGTTACTAATTCCATGATGATTAGATCATTCTAGTCATATAAAGAGAGCCTGTAAAACATTGCTAGAGCCTCAGACTGTAATGAGGAGATGTGACCCAGCCTTACTGCATAATCCATGTACACTAACCCACTGTTTTAATGCACCACCCCCTCCTATTATTATACCCTGAGCTTATGAACTATCGGTGTTATGTTTTAACCCTCTAATTGGTGGGTTCCAACGAACCTCATTTCCCATGGTCTCACAGACCATGAGTACCTCCAAGGACCATGCTAAAAACCTAATAAGAGATGGTGCTTCCCTTCAGTTTTTAACAACCCATACCAGGTCACTAATGAATTTTCATCCAATAAATTATATAACATGTCGAGCTGCCCATTACCTCATGTATCACCTTGTTTCTGGCCTTCTAGAAGGCACCAACATCGCGCATGTAACACCACCCTACACACCTATCTTTCTAAGACACTGCATCTAAAACCATTGTTCCAAATATTTAAAAGTGAGTGACTATCCATGCTATGATTTAAGACCATAGGGAAACCCCCAAAAATGTCCATACCTTGTGCACCAATTCACTTTCAAAAAACAGGTTATTTGCACTTTCCTCATTAGGAGTTTTGCAACACACACATCTTGACGCCATGTAAACCCCACACCTCTTTACATCCTCATATATCGGGATATATTTGTTATAAATTATCCAGGAGGGGAAGTAGTATTCGATAGGAATATCTTTAACCCACAGAACCTCATCCCAAGTGTCCGCGTTTAAATGGTCCTGCACCCTGGAGACATGCCAAATGTACTATTTATGAAGGAGCTAGAGGGGGAAGGGGTGAAGACATAAGTGTTCGGTCCATAATTCATGTCAGTGGGGTTTAAGGGGTATTTTTTCTAACTATCTTTTTACTCCCAATTTTTTACATGATAATAAAATTTTCAATATTTGATTATACCTTTGTTGAAAAACTACATTTTATAAATGGACAATAAAATTTTGAAAAGAGGAGTCAGGAAAAATAATGGTTACCTAGAATAACACATAATTATGATCCCATATAACGATAAAATTAGTGGGAAGTGAAAATATAGACATAGATGATAAATATAATGTGTAAATAATAATAGAGAGTGAAAGAGAAAATGATCATGATAAAGTTAATGACCACAAAACTATAAATCTATGAGGAGTGAAAATGAACATAAACTCATCAGAAATAGATGTAAAAAAGGAAATAATTTTCATTTTCAGGATCATTTTTCTATATTTGATGAATTATATTAACATTGAATATGAAAATATTTAATTACTTGATTTATATTCATTTAGTATTTATAATTTCACCATATGGTTGTGTTTTAATCAATTTATACTTTATTATTATAGCATAGTCCATGAAATGTATATTTATGATGAATTTTTTATTTATAATGCACTAAAATAATATTTTAATGGATCATTGTACCCATAATATAATTAAAGGTCAATCATACCACATTTAGATATTAACCATAACCAAAAAGGATAGAACAAGTTATTTACTATAAAGAAATATTCATATTGTGAAATAATATATAAATCTCAATAACCTTAACAATAACACCCAAAGTAAAATTTAAACCATTCCATAAAAATTTAGTCATAAAAATCCTCCAAAATATATCTGAATAAATTGAAACCCCCAAAAAATTCTGAATTTTTTGGTCAAATACTTTTCCCAAAATCAACATTAAAATTTATCCCCAAACAATATAAATTATCACTTAATGTTTTAAACTAACTATATAAATACCTTGATAATATAATATCCTAAAGTAGGGAAATAACAAGAATAACCATATAACCTCTATAAAAACATATATTATTCCAAAAAAATCAATTATATCCTTATTCCAAAAAAATCAATGGGTGTGAAACATATTCAATTAATCCAAAAATGAAATAAATATATCAAAGATAACATAAATCACTTCATCATCAAGTGACCAATTAATTTCAATTTCAGAAATACTATGCGATTAACATCATCAAAATAAATTTTTTTTTATCCCAACTAAACATTATTATATCATCCTCATGTACATATTAAAGGATATCTATCCCTCAACCATGTGTTTTCCAAAAATATCACCTTACAACTAAATCAATTTTCTAGGTTATCAGTACCATTCAATGTATTCACGAAAATACATAAATAAAAACTATTATGGAACAATCCTTACATGTTTTATATAATAAACCTTATTTTAAAAAATATATATAAAATATTAATATATGTATATTCGTAACATTATTTTCCATACTCGAACCTTAATGGTTTAGTGGCTTTAGAAACCTGGAAACAAAAAAACATTTCTGTAATAGATCAATATTAGACCAACTATGTTATTAAATACTAGGACCCTTCATATAGATATCATACATAAACCCTTTAATCATAATATTTTTAAAAGAATCATAATAAATTGTGATCTCTAATGTTGATTAAGTGTAAACAAGGGAGATATTAGTGATCAATTAAATATAAAATGGAAAAAAGGGTATGATAACATGAGTGTAAGATTTTAATATTGTATCAAATATATCAAAGATCATAATCCTGTTTCATGACATAAATATTTCTAGTTCATAATATATGAAACATAAATGTATCAATGAACATGGGATATGAGGCAATAAAAAATCGAATAAAAAATATGTTTTTTTAATAAACATAATCATAAAAAATCATTTCCATAGTCAAGTAAAACATTCAAGACTATCATATTATATTGGGATTACAATATATTCCATCATATCATTAGTCAAGCATTACACTAAAGACTATTATAGTGGATAAATTTCTTTAGTAAAACTGGTTCACTCCCCATTTTTGTACTAATTATCTTAGAAGATATCCATATTTAAACAACACATCAGAGAGATATATAATTTTCTTCCCACCCATCAAATAATCTTAATCTATTCATGTGTCCCATAAGGCCATAAATTATTCAAAAAATATCATAACGCATAGGAAAAAATGGATTTCATAAAATTTCATTATTTTATCATAACTTAACCTATGTAAAATAAATATGTTTAAAAAACATCTCATAATCAACAAAATAGACCATACATTTAAATAATAAGGATTTTATACTTCGATCATATCCATAATAAATAATATTTCACATTAAATGATGTTATTATGAATGAAAACACTATTAAAATATCACTTAAAATATTTCTTGTGGAAAATACCAATTCTATTTGGGAATCACCTCATTAATATCTAAAAAATATAAAAATATTATAGAATTTTTTTTCTTCTTTTATATGATATTTAGAATCTCATAGAGGAAGCATCCAGTAATTGAGTTGTCATGGTGGTGGAAAATTCTATTCATAGCGTGCACATCAAAACAAATTTATTGTCACATTTTCATTATAAAATTCAAAAGTAACATGTACAAAAAATTAATAGAAGGTTGTTTTTCAACCATTTTGTAAAAATTGAATCAAGGATAAAAATTAATTTAATCAAACATAGGATAATAGTAAAATTAAATATGATTTTTTGGAAAACATGGACATGGAAAAATTGATTTTAGAATGGAAAGTAAAATAAATAATATTTTTTTAAAAATATTACATCGATCACATTAATGATTAATGACAAAAAAATAAAAGTAAAACATTTATTCATTTGAAATAAATAGTTAAGATTAAAATTCATGGGATTATTAAGTGATATCCCAGATAATTTCTTCGTCAGAAACAAGATCCTAAACAATCCTAATAAATAATGGGATTGTAACATAAGTAACTTACCTTAAGTTCGAATAGCATAAAATGTTCTTTAACCTATAAAAATAAATTTATTTATATTTCTACTATATATGAATGTATTTAATAGAAATATAATATCATAAATGATTTACTTATAACATTGAAACATGCATTTATTAATAATATGTTTTTAAAATCATCATTTTTAGGTGTCAACTGAATTATTTTTCATAAGAATTTTGGATTGATAAATCTGATCCTTGTAATTTTATAATGTTAAAATCATCTCAATAATTCTAAAAATGATACATATTTCATATATATATTCAGTATATTTATATACATAGAAGGAGTCATCCAAAAAATAGAAAGATAGAAAAATGAGTCACACCATTGATGGAGAAAATAGGTCATACATACGCATGAAAAATCATTTCACTTTTCGAAAAATGTATTGAAGGAATGTTAAAAAATAAACCACCTATTTAAAATATTAATATATATTATATATCTCATATATTCATTAAATTAATCCTTATTACCATCAATGTAATGAGTAAATTAAAAATGAATCACATCACATTGTAAAGGTGGTAGTCTACAAGTATGAACACGGGATGTTATCATTTTATAATTGATTTAAAGATTATAATGTTGATATGATATTATAAATATAAAAGAATAATTATTTCATAAATATAACATTTAAAATTTAATACAATCAAAATAACCATCAATGAAATATAATAATGGAAAATAATTTGTGTCACTATGTGGAGGTGGAAGTCCACACATACAAAAAAGTGATAATGTAACATCCCATTTAGTGGAATATAGTCGGATATTTTTGGTTACGTAATAATAATAAACATTATGTATATATATATTGAAGTTATTATATTATGATGAATACCACAGATTTAGAAGAGGTATAAGAGGAAGAAAAAAGAGATATTTCAAGTAAGTAATTTACCACTCCTTTAGGTGGCCTAATTTAGATCCATTATTAAGGGGTCTTGGAATGGTATTTTAAGAATAAAAAACGTCTAATTAATGTGTAGGGTTATATATAAGATATTTTGGTATAGTTGTTTCATTATAAAAGGTTCAATGTGGTTTAATGAATAGAAAAGAGCATTTCCTTCTATAAACGGGGGAGAGGAAACACTTGAAATTTAATAAAATATTAAATATAATAAAGTAATTACTCAGAAAAATGCTTCCAAATGGGTAGATATTAGATGTTGGGATAGTATTAGGTGTAACGACCTCGACTCCAATATCCCGATGTCATTGCCTTATTTTATTACATTAGCACAAATATAACAATCAAATCTCAAAAGACCGACCAGTTTAGCAATTTTGGAATCCATATTACCTGGGTGAAACATAGATTACATTTTAAAATAAAAAACATAGAAAATATTTCGATAACAATATTATTATCCCATATTAACACATAATACCAATCATAATACACGTCTTATCGTCATGGGGAAATGAAACATAATAAAGGGTTTATCTCATATTCTTAGTAAAGGTAATCATACATCACAATATATTATGAATACTTAATCCTAAACCATAAGGAAAGGTTTAAAACTAAAACATAAACCCATTTAACATTATCTAGAACATAATACAGCAATAATAAATAATAAAATTTATGATAATAAAATGGTCTAAAAAACATAACCATGGATATTCTAGTAGTTAAATAATTACATGGAACAACAATAACCAATCTCATAATGAAAGAATTCACGTTTTCAGACATCATAAACACACTATCATGAATTTTACCAAGACACCATACATAAACGGGTAAAAACCCATACTAGTTTGTATCATGTGACCTAATTATGAATCGAGGTGCTATAGAGGGCCCCACCCATCACATTCAAATTCCAATTCATTCCTCAGATAAAAATGGTGAAACATAACCAATATAATCCATCATATTAAAACTAGCATATGAAATGTTAATATGTTAACCATAAACCAAGAATGGTATCAAAATATTGCATCTAGAGTAAAAAATAACATAAACCATTCAATAAAATATAATATATTGTATCTTTATAAATCAACCACACATAATCATAAAATCCAACAATGTATGTTGACAAATATGAAAATAAAATAATATAATAATTAAATACTTTATAGATAATTACCCCCTTTTACATTGAAATCAATTAGGTAAAAGCCATACATTTATAAATGAAAAAAATTTATTTAAAAATAACTTTATAAAATTATAAACAAAGATAAAAGATATCCATGTGTTATGATGGTGTTAAAATCCACTCATTATGTATAAGTTAATAATAAACATTATTTCTGTATTTGTGTTGAAAAATTTCATAAAGTACCTCAATTGGAAAATGACAAAAAGATTCCTTTCAAACCATTTTATAAAAAGTCAAACATGGGTAAAATAATTAAAACATTTATAGGATAAGAGTAAAATTATTTTCTAATATATATATAATAAACATGTATATGGATGACAAATATTCCCCCAGTAGTTACTTATGCAAAAATTATCGCAAAAAATAATGTGATTGTGGAAGAAACCTTACTATAGGTTAGACTGCCTCTATATGTGTATGAAACTAATATATAGTGGTTTTAAACACATTATTAATTTATATTAGAAAAATAATAATATTTATAATACCATATATGATTCATTTATGGCTTTATATGACTCGTTTATTAAAACTTCTATGTTAAAGTAACATTTCAGCTAATATCCACTTTGTTTATCAAATGTGTTGTAACATATTAATCTTGATCATATTACATAGATCATGATTTAATTACTTATAGAAATTCAAATATGATTTACAAATAATATATATATTTATTATATAAATACATATAAAATATTGATATATGAAATGGAGTACACCTTTCCTATAGACATTAGGACTTATATAAACGTTAATGCTATTATAGTTTTCTTATCGTATTGAATGGAAGAATGTAAATGAAATATATGTATATATATTATTAAATTATAATTATTTTGTCATATATTTCATATTTATTCATTATATACATATTTATAATCATTATTGTATCACTAACATAGATAATTAATCTCATCGTGTCACGGAGACAGTAGGCTGCACGTATGCACGAGAGATGAAATAATTCCCTAAAAGATAATGTGTTAATGAATTTAATGGTACATTAATTATAAATAATCTATATCATGTCATTTTTAATATTTATCTCAATTATATACCTTATTATACCCATCCAAATAAAGTTGTGATGAAAAAAAATTACACAATAGCGTAGAGATGGTGAGTCGTAAGTACGCACGCATGGTGATATTAATATTCATTGAATTTATAAAGTGATGAATATGGTTTTAACATACTCATAATAACATATCATGATATATATTATACAAGAGTTATTATCTAGTTATATAAACAACATAGTTCTAGGAAGTATAAGAAGAAATGAAAATAAATGAATTAGTAAAACAATTAACTCATCTTCAGTGGACTTCCTTTGTATCTCGTCTCAGAGACACTAGGGTTGGTATTTTTAGTATAACAATACCTCCCAAAATTAACTAATAATTTTGGTAGGATTGATGGTAAGATTATGGTTGATCTTGAATGATCAATGTGATGTGATAAATTGAGGGAGGAGGTGTATTTTTCTAATATAGGGAGTGTCACTCTTGGAATCCATTAAAATATTTAATTAATATAAATTGATTTTAAATTTAAAATAAATAAAAAGTGATTAATTTATAATATATGATGATTATGGGTCTATATCTTCTCAACCAATGATTTTTAGACATGTTTATTTCCCAATATTAACCTAATATTTTGGCTTTAACCCTTAGTTAAACCCTTTAACTCATGCTGTGACAACATAACTTTTTTACTCTATAATGTTAATATATTCAGTAAAAAAATACTAAAATAGTCCAAAATGGATCATTTATAACATATTTAACAATATTATAGTTATATGTAAGGGTTTTAGTTTTTTATGAATCTGATATCATTTAATAAAATAATACTTATTTTAAAGTTCCACTTATGTCAATTTTCATAATTTTTAAAATATCAAAAATACATTATAACTACGAACCCACACTTATAATATATCAATATAATGAATAATTTATCTATTAAATACATTTATGTCATAAATTATGTCAAATTATATTTATTTTAATATTTTCAACATCATTTATTTAATATTTTTATTAGTTAAACAATTATTGAATCATTATTATGGAATCCATTAATTAAAATATTATTCTTTAAAAATTAAAAATAAATTATCATGATGAATAATAATTTATTATATTACAAACAAAGATTTATAGTCTAATTTATCTTATGTATAACCCTATATTAAATATTATTTAGTTATTAACAATCTAGGTGTGACATTTTTAACTTATCTTTTAATAAAATATAATAAATCTCATATTCAAATCCTAGTACCTTAAAATGTTTATAATTCTTGAATGAGTTTGATTTTTGTTGAAAACCACTCTGATAATGAAATTATTAAAACTGTTACGGTAATTTTATAATAAAATAATATTATTTTTACCATTAATTAACAGATTAACCCTTACCCACAGTAAATAATGTTAATAATGTTTCTATTTATAATATCCAAAAAAATGTTTTGATCTTACTAGAATATAAAGATCATACTGATTAAATCCATTTATGTCTATTTTTTTATAATTCAATTCACATAAGTAACTAAATTGAGTTTAATGCAATTCCCGCAGACGTGGCGAGAATGCGGGTAAAAGAAAATGTTCAGAAATTTAATATGTTTTTATATCTAATTGAAACATAATTATGATTCAAATAACTTAAATTGGATTAATATATTTATAATTGATCTATTGAGACTTTAAAAATCTATTTAAAATATAATAATTTTTTAAATTAAAAAAGAAAATTTTATCTACAATGCCATATTTTTCACTATTCATCAAAAAATAAAACTTCTCAAAAAAATACCTAAAATTCACCCTACGATAATTTTTACATTTCAAATTAAAAGAATAAGATAATTTTTTAATACAAGAGGTGAAATGAATTGGTCATCCAATTCATGACCCAATGAAATTTATTAAATAAAAAGTGTTACAATTCATGTTCAGGATACAATGAGTTTACACCAGCTCAAAATTGTAATAGACACATAATGATGTAGAAATAAAGCTCGATCAACAGATCACAAATAAGAAAACATGCACAAACCTTTCCTTCAAGTAAAAGATCACCTCATGAAGGATGTACATCAACTTCAAGAGGGCTTCATCCATGTTATCTTGTTCAATCCACTCTAGCGCCTCAAAGAGTATCAGCAGGACATAAGAAGCAAGCCATGGTGAGTATATGCAATGAAACATAAAGAAAGAAAAGAGTCCAGTAAAATTGCATCAAATTCTAGCAATATAAAAGAACTCAAAATATGAAGAAATAACATCCATGAAAATAGACATGCAGAAATGACCATGACATAAAAGAAGAAGGCAGTCAACAAACACATCAGCACTAATAATAAATTAAGGAGTTTATTTGGCCTCCTTCACCAACATCTTATTAAACATTCTACGTTTGATGTCGAGATAAGTATCTATAGGTATTTTACCATTTCTGATCCATTGATAAGATATTTCAACGGTCTGATCTGAGTCTTCATTCATATTCCCCTCATGAGGTAAAATATGAAAAACCGTAAGCTGCATAAGAGAATCTGAAACAATTTCCAGGGAAGCATCAAAAGTGACAGCAGTCAGATCAACCGCACTTGCTGCTGTTGTAATTTCAGTGTTGTCCTTTTGGAAAGCATCGAGTGATCTTGTCACAATTGTTCGTTCAAGGTTAGACTAGTCCCTTTGTTTCTTTTTTTGGGAATGGGAGTGATGAATCCATTAGCATCCACCATTTGTTTTTTCCCTTTCATTATGCTTGATTTTATGAAGTCCTCAATTTTAGTAGCTTTATCATCATCCTCTAGAAAGGGTGTGCAGTGAGACTACATAGGGCATGATTAATGGATTTGATCCATCACACATTAAACATTAGAGTGTTCACCCTCCTCAATAGCTTCACTCAACTCAATATTAAGAGTATTGACATCTGGAGCTTATGGCTCAAGAGTAGTATTAGAAATAGTTGCGGAAATTACAACATGGCTGCTCTCAACAGGTTTATCAATAGTGTTCTTTTCAGTAGTCTTTTCTACCCAAATTGACTTCAAAAATTATATTTTGAAAGGATTTTCCAATAAAAGGCAGTAACATTACTATTTGTTTAAAATTCTTCTTTAATACGGAAAAATTGGATTTGTTATTATATCTTGTCTATAATACACCTAAGATGAATTATAAAATTATATGGAGACTATATAAATTTAATAATGTTTTCAATAATATTCATATTTTCTAATTTAATCACTAGGTTATATATGATAATAATTATTTAATAATGTACTATTGTTCAATAAAACTCGGTCTTGTGTATAACACAAGTTATTGAAGAATACTACTCTTGAATGTAACATAAGATAACTCTGTATTTCAAGAATTAAAAGCTATAGAATATATTGAATTTGTTTAAAAGTAAAAATATTTTAAATTCTAGGAGTGTTATATTATCCCTATAGTAATTAATCTATGTACTCATAATTTAATCTTGATCATAGTAATAAAGAGGTTGATATTTGAAAATACCATTATTGAAGAACCCACATCGTAAATAGGGTTAATTGAACATGTTATTTATAAGTAGTAAATGGAAATTTTACGGTGACCACAAAACCAGGATTTCTAATATGAGAACTTTAGTGGAAAGTAGAGATACTTACAAGGAGGGAAAATGTAAAAATTTATTGGGAGTGATTGAGAACTTTAGTAAAAAACAAGTGAATGAGAAATGAAAAATTGAGGGCCTAAAAGTGAAAAATATATGATGATTTAAAATACCATAGGTTCAAAGAAAATTTATTATTATGTTATTTATATTATTTTTTTACTGTTTAGGAATTCATTCAATCTATAACAATGTAAGGAAATATAATTACTTGATATACTTTTATAAACACAGTAATATCCTTTGGTTATTCCTTAAACTATTTATACTTCATTTCATAGCACAAATTTCAGCATAGGGTGAAGTAAACATTAACATCTAAAATAGTTTCGAAATAAAAAATTAAACAATTCCATTAATGGTTAACCTTTCTAAAAAACATATTATTAATCATTCCAAAACATGATGAATCTCTTATTTTCCACCTTACAAACATGTGAATACCTTCATCATATATTCCCTTGAAAAAAATTATTGGAAACATGCATGATTTATTATTCCTTTTATAGAACATATATTATTGGATATACTTATAAAATCCAAAAATGTTGTAAAATCCATTAATGTTTTCATAATACACTTTTTTGGAGAACCACTAATCAGTTCCAAGGTAGTTCATGATATCTAATTTACTTTATCCAAATCAATAATATATTTATTAGGACATAATTTTCTTTGAATCAAGAACATATTAAGGGTTATCCTTCCCTCAACCATATGTTTTCAAAAAAATTTAACTTGATACTGAGTCAATTTTCATGGTTCCATAAAATATAAAATCCTTAATGAAAAAATATTGCAACACAATCCTCATATATTACATAATTATTATAACCAATACATCACTGATAAAATTCTCAAATGATATAATTCGTCAATCCCAACATAAGAACATTAATAATTCCTCATTTTCTACGGTAGTAGCATAATCTTGACCATGATCTATTTGCCTCTTTTATGTTATAATCCTTTGACGCATGAGAAATTGATTTGTGTCATATCAAATTTCCATGAAGTTACAACATTGGACATTTGAAGCCTTTTTTATACTCGTAATCCAAGCATGGTGGGATTTTGCTCCACAAATTTAGAAAACTCCCAGTAATATTAAGTATGTAGCTACGTGATTATTTCAACAAATACATGTGTAAAAATAATTCTTTATCTTCTTACCTTTACCATATTTTCCAAAAACATCCTCTTACTATAGTGCTTCTCACCAAAGCCAAAATACATAGATTACTCTTTAGTTATCCCATTACCACATGATATTATGTCCTCATATGATGATAATTTATGGGAGACTATTTCTCATTGAAATATTGGCTTAAGACATTGAATGATTCAATAATTATTACTCATTTGAGCATGTACATTTTTAAGGTTCACATTCCTTCTCATCGGTTCTGTTTATAAATGATGACATAGACATGGTTAGATCATCTCATAATTTATAATCCTAAAACTAGTAAAATACTTAACATCTATTTAAAATTTTATGCATATCTAATATCATAATCATATTATGGTTTATTGGGGGACATATTTAATTCTAAATCCTTCATAATGGTTTGTAATGAAAATCTGAATTATCTTCAGCATATCTCATGGGGAATGTCAAACTAGGTGAATAGTAAGGTCTATTTTCGTTTACTATGTCACATGGAGTTAGGCTTCATGCACCTTATTAGATTATTTACCCTAATATATATTTGTACCAGAACCAATTCCACATGTAGTATCTAGATAGAGATTTATTGATAGTAATACTCATATAAGACCTACCATATCAAAATTCTAGTACATTCTTCTATAATTATTTTTGAGTCTATCTTATAGTTATGTTCCTTAATCTATGTTTTCTAAATCTAGTTTCCAAATATGCTGCCAAACTTATTCTAATACCAATTGTAACTACCCTGACCCCAGTAGCCGAAGGTTGGTTTATTGTAATATTATATTAGCATAGATACAATACTCAAATTACAAAGGACCGCTCAATCTAATAGTCTTGGAATCCATATTAATAAATCAATCGTACCTTATACTTTAAAAAATTAAATAAAACAAAAAAAAATTCTCTTTATAAACATCATTATTCTCCTAGATTAACCCTACAAATAAATAATATTACACATCTTGATATCCTTGGAAAATAAAAAAATAATAATGGGGTGAGATCAGATACTCAGTAAAGGTAAGAATACAATAAAAACTAAAATAAATAAAAAATAAAAAACCACAAGGCAAGGTACATAACTAAAACAAAATCCCTTTAAAAATAATCGTGATAATAATATGACAATAATAAATAATACTATTTTAAATAATAACATCATCTAGAAAACGTTACCATGGATATTCTACTTGTTGAATAATCATATGTAATATCGACAACTGATCTCATGATGAGTAATTCATAATATCAGACATCATAAATACACTGTAAATGGTTAGGCCAAGACACCATACACAAACTGGTAAAAACCTAAAAAAATTGTCTCATGAGACATACTGATGCTTCAGGGGGTTGTAGTGGGCCCCACCCATTACTTACTAAGTCACATGCATTCCACATATGAAAAGGGTAAAAAATAACCTATATAAACATTCATATTAAAACTAGAATATAATATGTCATTAGATTAACCATAAACTATGAATGGTATAAAAATAGCACAACCACAATCAAACATATAATAAACCCTTGAATAAAATATATTTGTTTGTATAATAATAAATCAACATGAAATCAGCATAAAAACCAACAAAGGATGTCGAAATATATGAAAATTTCAAATAATATCATTAAAAATTTCTTCAGAGAAATACAGCTTTTACCTGATATAATTTATTTAAAAGCCACAAATTTATAAAAGAAAACATTTTATTAAAAAAGATTTTTTTTAAATTTTAAATTAATCTTCAAAACATCATAGAGTTATGATGACAGTAAATTATGATCATTCCATAAAAGTTTAAAATAATCATTATTTCCGTATTTTTGTAAAAAATGTCATAAAATACCTCATTTGGAAAATAAAAAAAAATATTCATTTCACACCATTTTAGGAAAAATTGAACATGATTAAAAGAATTAAAAAATCTGTAGGATAATAGAAAAAATATTTTGGAAAATATTTTTATGAAACATGAACATGGATTATAAATATATCCCACCAGATACATATATATTAACATTCCTGAATAATAATGAGATTGCGAAATTGTCCCTTACCTTAGGTATGATTCCCTAATTACATATAATAAACTATTGTATATTGGTTTTTAAAAAATTATTAACTTATACCAGAATCATAATAATATTTGTGATATCATATATGATTCAATTATGACTTTATGTTACCTTTTTATTAACAAATCTATGTTAAAGTAACATTTTGGGTAATAACCACTTTTCTTATCGTACGTGTTTTGACTTGTTTTTATTGATCATATTTATTAGATTGTGATTTACATACATACGTAATGTAAAATATTATTTATATATCATATATATATATATATATTATTTAAATATATATAAAATATATATATATGAAAGGGAATACACCATTCCTGGGAAAGGAAAGCTGTACTTACGCATGAAGGATGTTTCCTTTTTCTTATCATATTGAATGGATGGAGGTAAATAAAATTTATGTATATATATATATATTAAATTAGAATTATTATAAAATATATTTAATATTTATTTACTATATATATTTTTATAATCATTCATGAATGGTTAACATTGTGAAGTAATCTCACCGCTTTGTGGAGATATTAGGCCATACATACACATGAGCGATGATATAATTCCCTTAATGGTAAAGTGGTAAGAAAATGTATGGTTTATTAATTATAAAGAATTAATATAATGTCATATTTATTGTTTATATCCATTATATTCATCATTAAATCCATACAAATAAAGTGGTGATGAAAAACAAATTTCACCACAGTGTGGAGGCGGTAAGTCGTACATATACACACATGGTGATATAATTTTTGATGGATGGATTAAAGCGGGAATATGGTTATACTATAATCATAATAAAATATCACAATATAGATGATACTGGAGTTATTATTCTAGTATGGAAAGAATATAGTAAGATATAGTATAAGAATAAATGGACTTAAATGAATTGGTAAAACAATTAACTCTTCATCCGTGGACATCCTCAGGATATACTCTTAGGAACCATAGGTTTAGTCTTTTTAGAATACCATGAAATAAAAAACATTAATATTAATGTTGGTAGGAGAAATGGGTAGGTTCTGGTAGAGATATAAGGCTTATAGTGGTGTGATGAAGTGATGGAGGAGGTTCCTTTTTATAATAGAGGGGAGATTCCCTCTTAGATTCCACTAAAATAAATTGATTTTCAATTTTTAATAGCTAAAAAGTGAGTTATGTATAATAAAGTTGAGTATGGGTATATTTCCTCTCCACTAATTTTTTTTTCATGTTTAGATCACATTTTTTACCTTATCTTTTGGCTTTAACCCTTAGTTAAAACCTTTAATTCTTACAATGATAACTTGTCTTATTTACTCATTAGGGATAATATAGTTACAATAAAATGATAAAGGAACCCGAAATGGATAATTCATGATATATTAATCCTTATTCTAGTTCTTTTCCCAAATTTTATATTTTTATTAATTTTATATAATTTTATAAAATATTATTTATTTTAAAGAATCATTTTTGTCAATTTTGATACTATTCATTATTTGTTTTTTGAAAATTTCATAAAAACATGATATCTTCTAACCAACACATCTAATATATCACTAGAACATATATGTTCTCTATTAAATTATTATAACTCATTGATTATTTTAGATTATTTTTATTTTAGTATTTTTAATATCATTTATTTGACATTTTAATTAATTAAACAATTGACGCATCATTATTATGCAATAATTTTATTTAGTTATTTCTTCTATATAAAGTAAAAATAAATTATCATTTTTAAAATAAATTTATTTTCTTTAAAAGAACAATTTATAGTTTAGTTTACCATCTGTATGTCCCTATATCATAAATTATTTATTTATTAAAAATAAGAGTATGACATTTTAAACTTATCTATAAATAAAATATAAGAAATGCCATATTCTTACCCAATTGGCCTAAAAGGGTTATTATTTTGGAAGAAGTTTTATTTTTAAATAAACCCACTCATACAATGAAATAAGTACAAGTGTTAGGGTGATTTTATATAATTATAATTTTTTTACCTAAAATTACCGTATTTCCATTAACTTGGTAAATAAAAATGTTCAAAAGTTACAATTCATAATATCCAAAAAAATAAGTCGATCCTATTAGACTCTAAATATCATAATTATTACAACCATGTATGTATGTTTTTTAAAATTTCATTCACAGAAGTGGATAAATAAACTTTAATGTTAATCCCAAAAAATGTAGTGATGAAGTAGGTATAAGAAAACATTCAAAAATTCAGTATGTTTTTATATCTAATATCAAAATAAAAATGGTTCTAATGAAAAATATTAGTTTAATATATTTATAATTGATCTATTTTGACTTTAAATATCAATTTAAAATATATTAATTTTTACAAAGACAAGGAAAATTCTAACTACAATGTAGTATTTTTCAATATTCATCAAAAAATGAAATTGCTTTGAAAAATACCAAAACATCTCCCTCAGCTAATTTTGAAATTCAAAATTCAATGAAGAATATTATTTTTTCATATAAAAATTCTAAAAGTGTAAAAAAATTTAAAATTGGTTCACCATTTAATGGCGGTAGAATTACCATTTTGAAAAATACCTCTTTTGTACGAAAAAATTAGGTTTGTTCTTATATTATGTCTAAAAAACAAATAAGATAAATTTTGAAATTATATGGAATATATATAAATGTCATAATGTGTTTAATACTATTCATAACATATAATTAAATAGCTAGATTATATCTTATAAAAATATTATAATAATATATTATTGTTTGGTAAAATATGGGTTTGTACATAACGCAAGATATCGAAGAATGTCTCCCTAGAGGGTAATACCAGATAATCGTTGTTTCATTCATTTTATGATATAGAATATATAAAATTTATTTAGAAAGAAAAATATTCTAAATTCTTGGGGTGTTACATTAGGTCTAAATTTTTACATAAAATACGACTCTGATAAGGGGCTCTACGAGCTAGGGTTTCCCATCATCATTGCCTCCATGATTCATCATAGATTGGTGTGACATCTCTCCTCATGATCAGGGAGTTGATAGAGGAGGATACCCTATTTTGGTGGCATCATGTGGCTTTACAGACTAAACTAACTCAACCTCTTGCACCAGTGTTGGCTTGTTTCTTCTCCCAATTCCTCCATCGTTGGATAAGGTTAACCATGGCGGCGTAGAGACGGTTCGCAGCCTAGATCGAGCTCTTACATCTTATGGGTTGTTGATTCATATCGGATGTGTATGATGGATGTTTCTTCATGGTTTCTGTGGGCTTCGTGGTTGGCGGTGACATGATCTGATTTGTGGCAAGACTATCTTAGGGCGTGTGGTGATGATTTTCTAATATCGATTTTTGTTGTCGTAGTTTGTTTTGGTTGAGGTTTTGTTGTTCATGATGCTGAGTTAGTGAGGTTATGAAGTATTTTCAGAGATGGTGATGGGTGGGATTGTGGTCTTTTTTTGAATTCCTGATTTGGATGAGGAGATAGTGGTCGAGGATCTGAGGTTGGAGCTTTGGACTTGATGTTCAGGAGGGTTGTTGAATTTTGGGTTCCATTTTATTTAGAATGTGTTGAAGGATCTACAGTTTTTTGTTATGGATTTTCAGCATCCGATTTCCTTTCATAGTGTGAATTGTTTGAATATTTTTAAAGATTTCCGAGTCTGTGAAGGTTGTAGTTATGAATTAATGGTTGTTCTTAGTGGTTGGTTTAACATTGTGTCTATTTTAATTTGTGATCTATGTTTTTTTTTGTCTCAGTAGCCTGTGGTTCTGGGGATTATTTAATCAAATCATCTACATGAAGCTGCTTTAAATGAGGTTTAGGGAAAAGGGTTTCTGCTGTTACATCTCCTTCCAAAATTGGATGTTTGAGAAGGTATGGATATGGCCATCAGTTCCATGCTCATTCATTATTGCACAAGGTAGATTTCTGATCATCGATGGAAGGTGGAAGCTGGATTTTATGTAGTTTGATGATGGGAGGAGCTCTTCGCATGTAGTGTGGATTGTTTAGCCTTGAACTATTGGATCGTTAGGGAATTTTTTTCCTGTTTATGTCCTTGATGTCATGATGGTTTCCCCCTTTCTCTATTAAAAAATGGTTTGTATCTATAAAATAATAATAATTTTGAGTTATTATTTTTTTATCCCACTAGATAAACTTGTTTAAAACCTAATCGCTAGGACAAATTTTTATTATTTTTATTATTAATTATGACTAAAAATGAAAGCGGTAACAGGAAATTTTTTGGAAATTATGAATCAAAATATTGAATATATTTTATAAAATTCAATCTCCCAACGTGGTAGAAATTACTTTTAAAAAATAAGAAAAACAAGGTTAAAACTGGTTTTCACTAAAAAATGTTTTCTAATGTATACAATGTTTTTATAAAAAAATAAACACAAAATTAATTATTGTTTCCATAATTGGATTATTAATAATATAAATTAGTTATGTTTTAATTTTAAACCATTTTCTAACATAATTAGAGTTTTTATTTTTTTAAATGAAACGACAGCTTTCAATAAAAATAAGAATTTTTTAGTATTCATCGAAAAATTAACATTTTTAGAAAATTATAATAAAATTACACTAAGATAATTTTGAAATGTTTATTTTTAAAAAAAAATTAATTTAGAAAAATAATGTTTATAAAAGTGGAAAAAATAAATTTTTCAATTTTTTGAAAAAAAATCTGTAAAACCAATTTTTGAGGGATCTTTATTTTTTAGAAGGATATAAATACGTTACTAAAAAAATTGATTTATCTAAAAACATTAAAACTTATTTTTAAAATTTGGTTATTTTTATATGTACCTCCAATTTAAATTCTAGTTTATAATAATATGTTATATTATAGTTCACATGGATTGAGGGTTTCGTGTATCATAGGATATCAGAGAAATTTTATTTGAACCGAAATATATCATAAGATTTCAAGGTCTTACATTTTACACTCTTAAAATGAATATAACTATAAAAATTATATTACTATGATAAAAAAATGAGGATATATCTATTTCACCTCATCCTCAGGTTCCCATGATTTTTCATTGAATTTTTGATTCCTCCAGAGAATTTTAACTAGATGAGTAGTCTTGTTTCATAATAGTTTACCTCTATGATTCATTTTTTCTAATGAATTCCCTTATAGGAAACATCCTGATAATGTTGTATAGACATTGTGTTTAGTGAATGTGAATGATCAGGTGTGTAATTCCTTAGGAAATATACATTGAACACATCGTGAACTTCAGAGTGGTTTAGTGGAAGTACCATGTTATAAGCTACCATCCCTACTCGATCAGAAATCTATAAGGGAATAATATACCTAGAGATTGGTTTTACCTTCTTTATAAATCTTATAAACATTCCCAAAGGATAAATTTTCAAGAAAACCATCTCAACAAAATCATATTCCATATTTCATAGATAATTTTCTGCATTAAATATCTATTGTATTTAAGGTACCTTATTGTGTTGTTGAATTATTATGAATTTATCCACCATTTCCTTATACATATCAAGCCCAAATAGATTTATTTATTTAATCTCATCCCATAAAATTTGAGTTCTACACTTCTTTCCATAGAGGGATTTATAAGTATCCATCTGAATTCTCAATTGAATGATATCTTTTTATAAAAAATAAATATGGGGAAGATATTGATCCCAAAGACATTTAAAATATATAGAATAATACTTCCAGATATCCTTCAAGGTTGTAATAGATCTCTTAGATGGTAAATATTTTAGTGGATGATAACAAATACTAAAGAAACAATGAATCCAGATCTTACTGAATACATTAACAGTACTTCATGGTAATCCTAGATTCTCAATCAGATATAATAAAATATGGTACACCATGAAACATTACCACTTCCGTAATTCATATTTCGGAAAGGTGATCAAGAGGTAAATATTCTCTGATAGAAATGGTGTGTAATGACTTCAAAAGTATATTGACTATAATCCATATATCATTATAGCCCTTAGACATTTTAGGGATTCTAATGAAAAAAATACAAAGTGATGTTTTCCCATTTTTATTTTAGTATGGGTATTGGTTGTAAAATCCACATAGAATTATTTCTCTCATAAATAAAATTATGAAATAATGAGGAATAAGATATATATTCAATAATATATTTCTTTATATTTTCCCACCAGAAATACACTATAAGATCTCTGTACATCTTCATTAATGTTGGATGAATAAAGAATGATGAACTACAAGCATAATCCAATAGCTCCTTCTTCATGTATGGTATTGACAATACAAAGAAATGGTTCATTAACCTTATCATTATATCACAATGAATGTTTATCTATGGAACATTTCTCATCTCCTTTTATAGTTCTATATCTTCCTTTTTAAACTCTTTTATCTTTACCTACATAGACGGTTGAACACTATTTTGAGAAAGATAATATTTCCCACCTTCATTTAAGATTCAAAAATCCATCCAATATAAATCTAAAAATATTTTATTTTTTATCCATATAATAAATAATACAGAATGATCCTTTTGAATAAAATAATAGGGAACATTGTTCTCTTTAATAGGGTGGAAATGTATTGAGCAGTTATAATCAACAATAAACCCTACCATCTTATCTAGTGCATATTCATCTCTTTCTAAGTGAATATATACTTCATAATATTATTATTCGTATATATATCACACCATTATCCATGATGATAATGCCTCATTATCTTTAGTCCCAAAATTATCATATCTAACTCAAAATCATGTGTTGGTAAATTTTTCTAATGAACCTACAGTTATCATGAGAAATAAGATATCACCATATCATTCTCCATGAAGAAGCATTAAATTAAATTCATTGATACATAACTATAGATTAAAAATTATTATCAACATCAAGGTAGTGTAATAACTGGTGTGATAACTATCCTTATCATCAGTTCCATGAGGCATTATTCATATTAATCTATATAATAAAATATGGCTCCATTCTAAGGTAAATTGTTTATTACATTGGATATTCGCGAAACAATTTCAAAAAATCATTGATAATTTCTATCCAAAATAAGAAAAGTTTGAATCATAGTTATCGTTTCTGGTCTAGAAAAATTTTTAACAACTTCAATATTTTATGTATCTCTATATATACACCAAAATGAGATTATATGAACCATAAATGAATCGTTTTATAGAAAAAATTCACATATTGTAAAAATTTCATAGAGTTTATCTTTCGTCAGTGTATTCAAAAAAATCATAAAGTGATCCTTATGATATTCCTTGATATTTTAATATATAATAATATCATCTATAAATACTAATATAAATTGATCAAGTAAATCACTTAAGGCTCTATTCCTAAAATCCATGAAGATAGTAGGGAAATTATTAAGAGCAAATAGAATAAAAATAAAATCATACTGTCTATAACATGTATGGAATTTGTTCTTGGATATATCCTACTTCTTGACACTAAATTTATGATATCCAGAATGAATTAAAATATTGTAAAAGTATTGATCTCAGTTCAGTTGACCAAAAAAATCATCAATATGGGTTAGATGAAACGTTTCCTGAGAGTAATCATATTTTGATCTAAGTAATCAATTAAAAGTTAGATTTATCCATTTTTCATAATTTTTTAAAAAATGAACAGGTGTAACCCAAGATGACACACTTTTCTTAATATATCCATTATCAATATTATTTTGGAGTTTTTTCTTAATTCCTAAAACTCAATAAGGTAAATTCTATATGGAGTCTTTAAATTAGTTTTTGTATCTACATGAGTTCTATTGAAAACTGAACTTCCCGATTTCATGGAAGACAAGGAAAATATTTCTACAGGACATTGACAAACTCTTGTACAATATTCATATTTTTTATATTGAGTTTCTTCCCAAAAAATTGAGAAAACGAAACAACTTTTGTATAGGAATAAAGACCACTATAATGTATGTGGTTTCAATTATAAGTTCAAATTTATCATGACATCGATAGATGGTCATTGGTTTTTTCAAAATATCATATTTTACTTCAATTAAATGGAAATTGATGTGGAATATAAATAGTGGAAGAAAATACATGCCTAAGATATCATCAAATTTTTTCATTGGGATAATAACAATATTTAAAGGAATAATATTCCCAAAAACATCAATAGTAGAATGTTCATAGACATGAAATAAGATCATTATACCATTTGGGGTTTTTAGTAAAAAATCAATATCTAGTCAGTGAGGTGGTATTATTATACAATTATAAATTTATTTAAACATATATTTGTTTTTGGATCTATAATAAAATAATAAATTACCAGTTCTAGTGTGGATAATAAGTATTACTTTCACCACATCTTTAAAATACCCATCATCAACAATATAGATCATAATATATTTCCCTTTATCTCTTGGATTAAAAGGTTTCTAAAATTGATCATTATCACCAGCATTCAAATTTGATCATTGGTTACAATAATTCCCATAATCATTGAATTTGAATCATTGGAGTGTGAGTGGTGAATTATGTGGATCTTTCTATCTCTTTGGATCATTGGCTGATATCTTTTTATCACAAAATAACTTTATTTCAAGATGACTATCCTTTCTACACATTAAACATTTAATAGTTCCCATAAGACAATTTCCCTTATGCTTCTTTCCACACATTGACACTAAAGGAAATTGTATCTTCTTATCTACATGGTTTTTATAATTTCAATTTAATCCCATTTTTCTTTTATAATCATAAACATGAGATTGATGGGTAACTAAAATCTATATCACCAACAAGATATCACATCAAATGATTTATTCATAGATATTGAAGTTTGTTATGGATAATTCCTATTTGAGACTTGGTTTTAGTTTACTGAATAATCAATCAACCTTATGTTCCAGTTCATTGATAATACCATAAGTGTAACTTACAAGTCTTGTAAAATTTTTTCATAGTTATTAAAATATTCACCATCATTGTATTTTTATCAAGGAATTAATTATCCAATTTTATATGAATAATAAAAGTGAATTAATTATTAAAAAATAATTTCCTAAACTCCTCCCACTCCATAAAGTCAATTTATTCCTGTTTTCTCATTTTATTGACAATATTCCACTGCCAATTGGCTTCACTTTCAAACTAATAAAATGATAAAATAAATTTTTTGGGCAACAAAAACTAGATTACAAAAAAAAATTCATTGGTTATAATCCCTCTATTATAAACTATTGGATCATCAAACCCACTAAAATATGGTGGATGTTTCCTCATAAAGGACTAAACATGGCATGTTTCATTAATTTTCACATTTGGAATCTCATCATGATTCATAGCTTGAGAATGTTCTATAAGAATAACAATGAGACTTTTCATTCTATCTCCCCTAAAATTTGGTTGGTTATGAAGAAGATCATAGAACTTTATATCAAATTAAACATTAATATAGTTCCATCAGGTTTCATCCATTGTATAAAAGGAAAAAGTAAAGTGTAATCAAGAATAATCATAGTGAGAAACTATATAATCAGGAACATTCAATTATAGGATGTCTAAATCGTGACACCGTATTCTTAATCTATTCCACATTAGGTATAACCTAGGTTATTCATGGTCATAATCCATTTAAATCCTTCATAATGGTTATGTAATGAACCATCCCAAGCTACCATCCTACCCATCACCTAGAAAAATTCACCACAAGGCCAAAAATTCCTCCTCGATTTCAATGAGTTGGAAAATAGTTCATGAGAATCATAGGAATCCTTTTGGGAATTATTTCCACCAAAATAGAGATATATGATATTGAAAAAAAAAATAAAAAAAATACACATTCCAAATAGTTTATAACTAACCAAAATGACGCAATCTATTTCTATAAACATAAATAACACCCATAAATAAGAGATATATCCTAAAAGAAAAAAAGTATAAAATGATAAAACAACTATAAAAAATCATTACAAGCCCAAACCATATATGTTCCACCTTTGATTTATCCCCACCACCAAACTCACCCCACATCAGCCTTCAAAATCATGAAATGATCTAAATAATAACCTAGAACCTGAAATATAATGGTTTCAGATAAAAGGGCCAATAGGTCACCAAAACCCACCAAATATATGAAATTTGATTCATAAGGAAATTAATTAACGCTATTAATGTAAATAAATCTATAATTTAATATTTTCATTTATAAATGTATGGAAATCAAAAATAAATAGTTAAAAAATTGAAAATATTTCTCTTTTTTTTCCAAAACCGAACACATGCATTTTCAAAACAAAGACACAGAATGAATCCATTTCGAAACGCCACACTCACCGTCCAAATTTCTCAAAACAACCCACTGATTTTATTTAAATTAAATCAACCACTTTATCAAATTTCACCATCTAAATGTACCATTAAAATGAAACATACATTTTTATATCCACATTAATGAACCCGCACAATAGTCATTGAGTTAAAAATTTGGTTTCAAAGATCATTGAGAAATAATTTTAACAATGAATGATGGAACACACATACATGGGTCCAGCATAATAAGAAATAACCATGAATTATAAGGCATATGTAAAATATAAAAAAAGTTGTGGTTTCATAAAAATAATACGGGGAAATGATAGAAATGTACAATAAGTTAAACTCCCATCAATAACAAACTAATCAAATAATAAAATGTGTCTTGGGTGCCACCCTAGGATACCTAACATTATAAGCACATAACTGTATATGTGTATACCACTTGTGAACCACCTGCATGCATGTGCTTAAGTTCAAATAACCAGTATTACAATTATCCCACAAAAGAATCATTACAGAGACCAACCCCCACATAACCCTTGTGCCTAGAATGACTGGTGGGGAACTACTGACATGTGAACCTACAATAGAAACATGCTCAGTCTTTTAATTAGTCCCAGATTTTTCAGGACCAATAGATTAAGTGTGGTGTAGGATCAAATAATCTTTGTCTAACACACATGTCAAAATCATATATACCCTTACCCCTAAGACCTAATAATGAATAGTACTATGTAAAATAGTACATCATTATATAAACATGAAAATTCTAACATAAGGTGATAAGAAATAATCACATAGAGATCAATAACTCACATAGGGGTATCAATAAGCATCTCACAGAGATTAATAACCCAAAAAATGGGTAAATAAAGAACGATCAATCATGGGATGTCCTTCATAACCACCATTTCAAAACCAAAGTACCAAATGAGCCCTTTATACAAAAAAAACTCATAATTCCATGTTCCTTACACATTTCATAAATAAAATTAAATGTTTCTATAAATGGTTGTAAAACACTCACCCCCATTTAAAACACTTTAAATCCAACCATCACACATTGGCCTCACCTTTGAAAAAAAACATGAATAATGGTCACCCATTACGATCAAACCATTTCAAGATTCCATCATGGAATTTTTAAAAGGGGTAAATATCAATCAAACATTTCATATCACCATATGACAATAATTAAATCAACACCTTCATAATTCATTTTGAGGTCAAAAACTCACTTTAAAAACATAATTTAATTTAAAAAATAAATTCAACTAGTTGAAAACCAAAATTTTGTCAAAACCCAATGCACAACTTGGAAACCATTTTAAAATCCATATGAGAATCACAAAAAATACTTGAACATTTAAACATTAAATTTCCAACCATGTATAAATTGAAGAAAATGAAAAATCATTTATTCCATGATCAAAACATAATGAAATGGTTTCAAATCACCAAAAATCATTCACAAATAACACTAAATTTAAAAACTGGTATTTAACAAAAACAATAAATAATTGAATTATTAAATGAAAAATTTTCATTAAAACATCTATCTAAAGTGATTAGAATCAAGATAAAAATCTTTGGAATGTTTCTCCTAAAATGATGACCACACCATTGGGAATAGAAATGTTTTCTACTAACCCTAAACACTAAAAATCCGAACATTATTCCATAACAGATTTTAAATCATCTATTAGAGATTTGAGATTCATGGTTAATGTTACAACCTATAGTAGAATTAGGAATAATGAAAGGAGAGTGAAATAGAGGAGGAGATACTGCAAAATATCATGGAAATTACCAAAGAAAAGGGAATGATCAAGAGGAAGAAGGTGGTGGAGCCCTCTTGAATCCCAAGGTTAGGAAAAAACTGGTGGAAATAAATTATGGTGAAAACCATTTAAAATTTAAGAGGGGTTTTTTGGTATAACATAAAAATTAAACACATGGGAAGACCATACTATGTGGCTGAATGGTTTTCCAAACTTTTCAGAAACCATGAACTATCCACTACCATGGTTGAACAGCCCCATTCATTTTTATTAATTGATGTTTCACAGTTTAAAAATACTTTGTGCCTCACCTTAGACACATCATAAGACCTGCACTTATTCTTGGTAGATCCTCATAGTTTTAAAAAATATGTGGAATCCATGCAAAATAACACTATCAAAATGGAATATCCACTTCCACAGAAACCACATTGTTACTCTTAATGGGGAAGGATAACCATGATCCTCCCAAAGGGGATAATAACATAAATTTTTAACCCATGGCCAACTAAAATTGAAAACCACAAAAGAAAATATAAAATAAAACAAAATAATCAACACCATGGAAAAGGGGGTTTCAAAAAATAACCTCCATGCCAATTGCTTCCCCCAAAATGTTCATATTTGAGAAGAAGATGCAAAAAAAATGGGGGGTCCAAATAGGAACTATGCCAAAATAAGCACTCAAAATTATTCAAACTTAAAGCTAACATAGAAAATCCTTCAAATGATCAAACTAAACCAACCACATGGTTTCTAAATGACTCAATGAATAACCAAAAAGGAACCTTAGACAAGATGTCATAATAAGCATGTGAGACCTATCATGGTCTCCCCACTAGTTAGAGTTACTCTAAAATGGTCTCCTCATAATTGATATTTTCTATAAAATAATGGAATAAGAGAAGAACTACTATGATATGCATCCTTTAACAATTAATAATCAGGGTAGATGATCAATCTAATGTACATGAAAGTCCAAACCTAAAATATTGGAAAAACCATGAGAGGCCACAAGAGAATGACATGGGATCTCACATTAGGTTATAAATCACATGGATAAAAGGGGTAAAAAAACTAGATCACCCTTATGAGGTTCATCCTCATTAGCCATAGTCAATAATTAGTAAGTATACCCAACTCACTTTTTTAAATACAAACCCAGGTTACCCAATTGTGTAACAAAGGCCTCTTTCATGTATTAGTAATTATTACCCCATTACCTCAACATAAGAACAACACAACCAAAACTCTCAAATACGATAAACCAAATAATTAGGACCAAAAAATGACACTCACAACCCACCACAAGGAATGATTAAAAAAAGATACAACAAAATACACCCATGAGGGGGACCATTCCTCATAAAAAATATGGCATTCCATAAAACAACATTCAAACCACCCATCAACACATTTCAGAAGTGATTCATCCATAATACACCAAATAAAATATCCAAATATCCCAAACCAAGTTTATAACCATAAAATTAATGTTCCCATGACAAAAATCCAACCATAAAGGACTACCCTTGATACCTATTTTAAAAACCACGATTAAAAGACTTTTAAAGATGGCCCAAACAACCACATCAGACAAAAACTCTATGAGGATTTATTAAGAATTATGTAACATTACGTAGAAACCCAAACTATAATCACACAAGAGATCTTTTCATCCCAGAAAAATGACCATTTACCAATTAACTATCTCAAACATCCGTTTCTCCTTTCTTATAGGGTTATCCTAACACACACCACATTTCCCTATTGTGTTAGATAGAACTAAGGAATCACCTACTGCATGATTCCTAGACTATTCAACTTCAAATCGAATGGAATCATTAAAAAAATCTATAAAAATGCCTTAATAGATTAAAGAATATATGAACCAAACTCTGGGATAATTCTACCTCTGATGAAATATTATTTTTCAAGATCATTGACCCCTATATTTTGATAAAATATGTCCAATATTGAAAAGTTATTAACATACTTCCTCCCTTAATGATCACCCTAAAAATGGATCCAAAGCCCAAGCTCATTCTTTACATTCATTTCCTCAAGGCTCTAAATCATTTTTTTATATTATTTGAAATCCACTTTATGGAAAAGTGGTAACCTCACAAAAACCAAATACAAACCAAACTAACATAATTCAAAATTAAAAAAAAAGATGAAACAACCACCAAATTTGAAATTCAAACATCCGAGGTTAGGAATCCTCGAGCAGCAAGCTGTCTCGAGCCATGCCCTCTGAAAGTTGAGTACAACACGTCATCACCACATAACTGGAACATGACTGTTGGCCATCACCCCACTGCAGCTTCCGAAAACCATCACATAAAGTGTGTACACCCATGAGATTCACTCATCAGAAACTAACTTCTTCACTAATAAGAACCCCACCATCGCCACTGTAAAACACCATATTTGTGATAAAAAAAAAGAATCAAAACAGTACATTAGAGGACATCACGACCATCATCATGCCAGAAACCACATGTCACAGAATAAGAAGTAACCCTTGACACATCACCAATTCAAACACCAAATCACAGCAACAACCAAGACCAAAATGGTGATCAAACCATCAAATGAAAATAGGAATACAGCACCAGGTAGAAAAACCGAACCCAAGAGAGAAAAAATAAAATCATAAGAAAATAAGAAGCCAATGCAGGTGAAGAACACGAACTGAAGCCGCAGCAAGAAACCATTCAACACCATCTATAAGGACCAAGCCTTAAAACAGTACATAATCATGAATTAAATGAATAATTTACATATAGGATCTTTTCATGTTTATAGTTTTAGAGAATTATGACATAACTATTACATCTCAAAATACTACAATGTAGACACTTCCACCTTTATATAAAATAAAAACTCTTAAAATGAAACATGTCTAGTTCCATGATTTAGATAGAATGTCTTTCTTTCATCCCATCCTTGACCCTATTCATCATTAAGTCCCGTGGATAACATTTCAAAAACTTGGGATGAGCATAAAAATCCCAGTAAAGGATACACAAATAAGGAAAACTGTTAGTTTCTAAAAATAAGAAGTAAACCAAGAATAGTTTATCAATGTAATACTTTTAACCTGTATGAAGTAGTATACACTCTTCACTAAGTAAAAGATCACTACTTATCCTTTGTAACCAAAAGATTACCATAAACCCATATAAATACCACAGAACATATAAAGGTAACTTGGGACATAAACATACTTAAATGGAATAACCATACGGTCGACTTCCAAACATATCACTACCTTGAATAACCATATGGCCGATTTCCATACCCAATGAATTGGAGGTTATAATGTAACCACCCTTCCTGGTATTCACGGCACCACCCACCATATGGTTTATCACGTAACCACCCATAAAATGCCCAAGTAACATTATAAAATCATAATACATTAAAAAAATATAATGTAAAGAAAACATTTCCACATTTATATCACAATATAGCACTTAAATATATTGAGATAACAAATCAATTATAAAAACCATTTCCAAAACAAAAAAAAACTGTATAGGGTATTTATTTCATTTTAAAATCATTATGGCTTATTGAGGAATCCAATGACCAAATAAGACTCGCAGCAGTGGAAAAAGTCGTTGTCCCCGCGTACGTTAAAAGAAACATTCCTTTTTGTTGTTTAGTAAAAAGCTTCATAGAAAAATATTCCCTTAGAATGAAATGAAAATTCAAAGGTTTTTATAAAGAGTATAAAATAAAGTCTTATATTAAAAAAATATTCCTCAAAGAAAGGAGATTGAGACGAAGTCCCGTTCAAAGACGGTATCCTTAGATTAAGGATAAATCATTTATGTAATTATGTGTGACAAATATAAATACACCCATTATAAGTGGATAGTAAGTGTAAAACAATGAGATTTCATTCACACATATTCATATCATGACATGATCATGAATTAGAGTTTTAACCCAATGAATTGAAATTGAGTAAAGAAGTTCCCTATCAAAAATTTGATAGCCTAACGACGTCACATTAAAATTCAGAAAAAGAGTTGATGAGAGAGAAAATGGTATTTCATAACTTGTACAAAAACATTACATCAATAAGGATATTTAAGAACATATCCCAACATAATAATATGTAAATTAAATGATATAACAAAAATAAGTCTTTTAAAAAGTGGAGGGTGAAAGGTTCCCTTACCGATTTGGGTAACTTTCGAAACATACACCCCATGAAAGAAGGGTCATACAATAAAGATGTAAATACCCATAAATGAGGGTATATTACAAAAATAGTATAATAATGGGCAGTAAATACACCACACATAAGTAAATAGTGGAAAATGTAGCATGAATCTCACGGGAATAAAAAGTGAGATAAAAACCCCTTACCTTGTTGTGATCAATCGAGTCGTATGAACAAAAGATAACAAACACCAAATTAATCACATAATACCATGAATATAAATTGAATCATGATAATATATATGAAAGGAAAGTACACAATACACCATAAGCAATAAATAAGTGGCGAACAATGGAAATCTCACAGAATTAAAGTGAGATAAGAAATCCCTTATGAAAATTCGGCAGCCTAATGGCGCCACTTAAAACATCCAAAAAATGGATTGATGAGATAAAATAGGGTCTCTCATCATATGAAAATAACATGTGCAGTAATATTAATATAAAATAACATCCCCCAAAATAAGAAATATGAGCTTAAAATAAATTACATAAATGAGAGTACTTAAAAAGAAAGAAAGAGGTAGGATCCCTTACCTCAAGTCCGACTTGTCTTGTTCGTTTCTTTATATTCCTGAATAATATACTAGAGTTAATTTCTACTTGATTAAGAACTTTTTTCAAGTTCATTATTACTTTTATATTACTTATTACCATGTTATGAACATTATTTAATTTTTATGTTAATAACAGTCGTTTTATCGATCATCGGTACTTGAGTCAAAAATAAAATTCTTATAATTACAAATTGTTCTGTGGAAAAATTTCCAATATATATAGAATTATATTCATGATTTAGATATCATATATATCATATATATCCAATATTTACTTTCATTTATAATATTACATAATATTTAGAGGTAAGAAATTAAATGCACCATTCATGGAGACGGTATGCCGTATGTACGCATGAACGCTACTTTCATATTTATTTCGTATTTAATGGAATTATAACTAAATGACATATATAGATATATATTATAATTCCATTATAATATATATTTTATATAGGTCACATAATTTCATTAATTTCATTATTTATACATTCCATGTGTTGCGTGAACGAGTCACATCACTTGAGGGGGCAGTACTCCACACTTCCTCAAATGAAATTATCACATTTTCACAACATGTAAAGCATAAAGGTATGTTTTAAATGTAAAATAAAGAAGAATATAGAATAAATGAATATAATATATATAATAAATAAATATAGTTCCATCATAATGGCCACCATGAGAGGTGGTAGGAGAAGATAGAACAATCCATGTTTCGTGAGGCAGTAATTCGCCATCCACAGAAATAGTACGTTATTTAACCATTAGACGGAGGTGGGTGTAAGTGTAGCTCGAATACTTCTCATAAAAACATCCTAGTATATTTGGAATACTTTTTTTGTTAAAAAAGAAATTAATAAAAATAGTTTAGGGGTTGGAGAAGAAAAATAAAACAAAAGAACATAAGAGAGGACATTACCTTTAAATCAGGTAACTCCCATTGGGTTGAACCAAAATGGTTCCTTGAAGATATTTATTCCTAAAGGGTAGGATTATAGTATTAATAGAGGGATGTGGAGATATAAAATGATCATAGTTCGGTAGAGCCAAAAGGCTTGAGAGGTGTGGACAAGGGGGTAGAGGTGGGGGCCTTTTATAAGAAGGAGGAGGGGCACTCTTGGAAAGTCTTGAAAAGTTACTTTATTATAAAATGACATTCGGATATTAAAGGTCCCACAATTAAATATTTCGAGGATAAGGTGATAAAGGTTATAAATCCACCCATATAATAGGTTTCTGACAAATTTAAATCTTATATCTTACCTTATTTTCTCATTTAATTTAAATCGTTCAATAATGAGGTAATCACTGCATCATCATGGTGTCATAAATAGATTTATTTATTTAATGTCTAAAAATTATCGAAAAAAATACTATGATATATGAAATAGTTTTATCTTTGCAATGAATATTTATAGTCAAAAATACGTCTTGTATAACCCCATGTAATTTTTTTAGTAAAATAGTACATGTTTGTGACATTTTTATTTTAACTTGAAATAAAAGGTTATTAATGTCATTTTCTTACCCAAGTGGCTCGTGGGGTCCCCAAGATGACCCATGGATTGTCTTGGTCGGAAATGACTCATCCAAATAGGTTAGGACATGTGTCAAGGTCATTTAATATTATTATATCATTATATTTACCTTAAATTACACTAATTACCTGTAATCGAGATTAATAAAACTTAAAAGTTACCATTCACAAAAAATTATTTTCATCCCATTGAGCTTAATTTTACTTCTAAATGCCAACCATGTTTGTAGGATAATTGAAATTTAATACACAGAGGTGGTAAAATTTCATTTAAATGAAAAATCGGTTTTTTTAACTACCTCTTACTGGTTTCACTATTCATCAAAAATTCACGTTTTTCAGAAAAATAACAAAAATTATCCCTAAGCTATATTTGATATTCCAAATTCAAAATTGATGTATATTTTAAAAAATTCAAATCATATAAGTTGCATTAATCAATTTAATAATTAATTCCTGTTGTCAAAACAAAGAGCGTGTTTTTAAGAAACAAAATATATCAAAAGATTGACACTAGTGTAAGTCCATTTTCAAAGTGAAATTAATTCCAATGACCACTATTGGATTAAATGGTAAAAAATATTCTAATTTCACTTTAAAAACAATTAAAAATATAATCTAATAATATAAATAAATTATATTAAAAGGACATTTTGAATTAAAATACAACATTTTCACTAAAAATGATCTTTATCAAAAAAAAATATCAAAAAATTACACAATGTAAATTTTGATGTACAGATTCTAAATAAGGATTTTATTTGGTCAAATAAAACATATAAAATTTCCAAAAAGTGGATTTAAATATGGTTCTCCATCAAAAGGAAGTTAATCGACCTTTTAAGGAATATTCAAATATTTACGCTTAAAATTGGATTCATCCGCATTTTAAGCCTCTAACATTTATTGGATAAAAGTAAAAATATTTGACAAAAATATACAATCATTTTGTAGTTAGTTATATTCATTCCCGACATTACAATGGCTAGTCGTTAACTACCATTTAAAATAATATTATTTTTTTATTAGAGTGCAACGTATGATTTGAAAGAAACTCGTAGTTGCGTATTGGGTACGCCATCGAGCATAGCATTCCCTTTTAAGTAATATTAATATTTTATTCATAAATATTAATAAATATGAAAATGTAATACTCTTTATTTACCTGGGATGTTACATCCTTCCCTCCTTTTGGGAATTGCATCCTCGTAATTTTAAAATTGGGCTTGGAAACTTCATTGAAAGCCCCACGTCGGAAATTGAGTCAATTAAACTGTCACTTTCAAAGAAAGAAAGGGAAGTACAAAGGTCACCTGATTTAACCCATAATAGGATTCCATGTAGGAAAACATGGACATGGAAGAGAAAACAAAGGGTCATGTTTTGATGGAGAGTGATAGAAAACATGTTTAGGAGAAATTTAACCACTAGAAAATCACAAACTTGAGATGGGTTAAATGGTATTTGATTCCCCAGTAGGAAAAGTTAATAGACAACATTTTTTTTAAGTTACTTTTCATCAAGGAATTTATTTATGAGATTAACTAAATCATAAGGAAACATACTTACTTGTCCTATATACTTTCATTTATTACTATATTTCTTACAAAAACTCATATTTTCTCTAAAAGACGAGTATTTAGGATGACTTGTTCATATTAAGAGCACTATAATCAACTTCTAGAGAATAACCTAATCCAAAATAGAGAACTATATATTTCCCGCGTCTTTAGAACAAAACCAAAAACCAAAATTGTTAATATGAGATCAGATAATACCCAAAAAAGATAATTCTTTTTAAAAAGAAATACTACTCTTAATCACCAAAATTTGTCAACCATTATCAAAAGTTATACAAAGACCATTCAATAAATAGTTGTACATAAAATTCTTCAAAGTAATCCAAACTAAGAATTAAACCCAAATTTCTGAAGGATTTAATCACATAGTCTTCCAAGATAAATCAAAACATTTATCTCCAAATAACATCAGTTACTCTTAACGTCTCATACTGAAAAGTAATTAACCTAATCATATATCCTTCATGATAGGCTAATCATTTCTATAGATAACATAAAATCAACTTATTCCTGATTCATAAGATCATCTAACTAAAAAAAATTAGTTATACTAACAAGGGACTTCACGTAGTCCAGTGGTAGGTGATAAATACCAGTCGCACTTTGGTTGTGGGTTCGATTCCCACAGCTTCGTCCGACGTGACGGGTTGTCACACGATCTACGTGTTGTCCTTTTTTCAGAACTATATAATTCTTAAAACATTCCACAAAATGTGATAAAATCACCAATAATAACCATAACATAATTTAACCTCAATTTTATCTCATGCCTTTCATTTTCCATTATAACATATAGTAACCCATAATTACATCAATAGTAAGAATCATATAAACCCAAATGGTTCTTTATAACTATGTCCACAAAAGAATAGATAACTATTCCTTGAATAAACTTTTCATATATCAAACATCAGGGTTAAACATACTGTAAAAAGTCTTCTAATATAACCCATCATCAAAAGAGACTTAATACTTTAAATAATATCACCATTCAAAAATCTATCATAACTCTTGAATCCCATATATGTTTACTTCTTATTCATTCAACATTCTCCATTATCCATTAACCATTCCTTTCTAACTTATTCTGAAATACTTCTTTCCTACATACAAAATCATGAATCATATCCTAAGATTATAGAAATAGGAAAACATATGTTAAGAAATAATCCATACCTTTCATTGGTCATTGTCAGTTTCTTCATCCTCAATCAGAATGGCATTAGGTATTGGTAAATGAATATTTGTACGATATTGGTGATTCCATTCCTGAATATTCTCCGTAGGACATGTGTTTGCATAATGGACATGCACACCACATTTTAAACATTCAATTGATCCATCAAGAAGAACATCTTTCCCTTTCCTAGAGTCAACTGGATTCTTCCTTTTTCCCTGGTAGGTTCTTGATTTATGACCTTCATTTCCACATCTATAGAATCTTTTTGTCCCTTTGGAACATGTTCCTAGGTGTTTATTTCCACAAATTTGACACATAGGTTTTGAACACACTTACCTTTACGATTATTACCTGAACATCCGTAGGGATTGATTTCTCGCATATATGATTCTTTATAAAAATCACCAAGGTTTAGGTGGTCAATAATGACTCTAGATTGTTAGATGAGGATAAACACAGGAGTTCTCATTGCATCTCCTATATCATTCAATTGCTCGCTCAGAAAACTGTCACAGTTTCCTTCACATCCACTGTTACTTTGGTGCATGCTAGATCCAGCCATTTACTAAAACCAAAAAGGTCAGTGTGAGTATATCATTAGAATCAACATATAATACTACGATATAATTATTCATTTCATCTTAAACTCATTCACTTTATCTAAAAATATGACTCTTTATGAAATCCTAATCGTTATGGTAATTTCACTTACGCTTAAATAATACCCTAACCTCTAAAGTTATCTAAACCTCCCTTTGATACCAACTATAAGGACCCAGCCTTAAAACATTACATAATCATGAATTAAAAGAATAATTCACATAGAGGTTCTTTTTAGGTTTTTAGTTTTGGAGAATTATGACATAACTATTATATCTCAAAAGATTACAAAGTAGACACTTACACTAAGTTTCCATAAAATAAAAACACATAAAATGAAACATGTCTAGTTCTATGATTTAGGTAGCATGTCTTTCCATAATCCCAACCTTGACCCTATTAATCTTTAAGTCCTATGGAGACCATTTCAAAGACATGGGATGAGCATAAAAAGACCAGTAAAGGACACACAAAGAAGGAAAACTGTTAGTTTCTCAAAACAACTAGTAAACCAAGAATACATTATCAAAGTAATACTTTTTACCATTATGAAGTAGTAAATAATCTTCACTGAATAAAATATCACTACTTATCCTTTGTAACAAAAAGATTACCATAAACCTATATAAAGAACACATAACATATAAATTTGACTCGGGACATTAACATACTTAAATGGAATAACCATACGGTCGAATTCCACTCATATCACTACATGGAATAGCCATACAACCACCTTTCATACCCAATGAATTGGAGTTTATAATGTAACCACCCATCCTGGTATTCAAGGAATCACCCATCATATGGTTTATCACGTAACCACCCGTCAAATGTCCAAGTACAATTACAAAATTATAATACATAAAACAAATATAATGGAAAAAAACATTTCCACATTTCGATCACAATATATCACTTAAATATATTGACATAACAAATCCATTATAAAAAAATTTCCAATACCATAATATATAAAAGTGTATATGTTATTTATTTCATTTAAAATAATTATGGCTTATTGAGGAATCCAAAGACCAAATAACACTCATGGCGGCGGAAAAGGTCATTGTCACCACGTATGTTAAAAGAAACATTCCTTTTTGTCATTTTGTAAAACGCTTCGTAGAAAAAGATTCCCTTTGAATGAAATGAAAAGTAAAAGGTTTTTATACATTGTAAAAAAGAGAGTCTTGTATTAAAACAAAATATTCCTCAATGAAAGGAGATTGAGATGAAGTCCCGTTCAAAGACGTTATCCTTATATTAAGGATAAATCAATTATGTAATTATGTGTGACAAATATAAATACACAAAATACAAGTGGATACTAAGTGTAAAACAATCAGAGGACATTCACACATATTCATATCAGGACAAGATCATGAATTAGTGTTTTAACCCAATGAATTGAAATTGGGTTAAGAAGTTCCCTTACAAAAATTCGACAGCCTAATGGCGTCACATTAAAATTCAGAAAAAGAGTTGATGAGATATAAAATAGTATCTCAACACTTGTACAAAAAAATTACATCAATAAGGATATATAATATTATATCCCAACATAATAAGATGTAAATTAAAAGATATAACAAAAAGAAGCATTTTAAAAAGAGGAGGGTGAATGGTTTCCTTACCGATTTTCGTAACTTTCGAAACAAACACCCGATGAAAGTTGGGTCATACAATGAAGTTGTAAATACCCATAAACGAGAGTATATTACACAAATAGTAGAATAATGGGAAGTACATACACCACACAAAAGGAAATATTGGTAAATGTATCATGAATCTCATGGGAAAAAAAGTGAGATAAAAACCCCTTACCTCATTTTGATCAATCGAGTCGTATGACCAAAAGATAACAAACACCAAATGAATCACATAATACAATGAATATAAATAGAATAATGATAATATATATGAATGGGTAGTAGACAATACACCACATGTAATAAATAAGTGGCGAACAATGGAAATATCACAGAATTAAAAGTGAGATAAGAAATCCCTTATGAAAATTCGGCAGCCTAACAACGCCACTTAAAACATCCAAAAATGGATTGACGAGATCAAATAGTGTCTCTAATCATATGAACATAAAATGTACAGTAATATTAATATTAAAGAACATCACCTAAAATATTAAAGATGAGCTTAAAATAAATTACATAAAATAGAGTACTTAAAAAGAAAGAGAGAGGTAGGATCCCTTACCTCAAGTCCGACTTGTCTTGTTCATTTCTTTATATTGCTGAATAATAAACTAGAGTTAATTTCTAATTTCATAAGAAACTTTTTCAAGTTCATTATTCCTTTTATATCACTTATTACCATGTTATGAACAATATTTAATTATTTATGTTAATAACTGTCTTTTTGTCAATCATTGGTACTTATGTCAAAAATAAACTTCTTATAATTAAAAATTGTTCATGTGGTAAAATTTCCATTATATCTAGAATTATATTCAAGATTTTGATATCATATATATCATATATATCCAGTATATACATGCATTTATAATTTTACATAACATTTAGAGGTAATAAATGAAATTCACCGTTCATGGAGATGGTAAGTTGTATGTACGCATGAATGCTACTTTAATTTCTATTTCGTATTTAATGGAATTAAAACTAAATGATATATTGTTAGGGCCAATAGGGGCCTATATACCCTAAGAGGGGGGGGGGGGGGTGAATTAGGGTGTGGATATTCTTTTTCAAAGTTCTTCATACCCCACTAGATCTTGACCTCTTTATTACAAGGGTCACTTTGTTTCCTCTTGTGTGTAAAGTATGATCACTTCTTTACTTCTTTATCTAATGATGATGCTTTGAATGCAATGCAAGAAAGAAAACAGGAAGACATAGAGATTTGTACTTGGTCCGCCCTCACTGGGCTATGTCCACGGAGCATACGCCGACAAGTTTCTAGTCGTACCAAATTCCACTATTTTTCAGTAGATGTGGATACAAAGTTCGGGTACAGTCACTCTGTCCCAGGATCACTGCCTTTACAAGATTTAGGGTCAGCTCACTGCTTTCCCAAGGGTCACTCCCTGTTTCTCTCTCTCTGGATCACTGCTGGTGGAGAGGATCACCTTTCTCCTCTTCATATGCTCACTACACTTGGAAGGGATCCACTAACAGTTTATAGACCTGTAGGTCTCTTCATTATCACTAATGAATGCATCCTCCACTGTATGTAGATGCTCTAATGATGTCCAAATTTTATCCACTGATGAATACCCCTTTTCCACGGACCAATGGGCAATTCATTTGGAAATTACCTTTGCAAAGCACCCTACTTCGCGAAGCTCCCAATATCGCGAAGCTCAAACAAGCGTTTGCGAAGCTCCTTCATTTTTGTGAATCTCACAATTTCACGGAGCTCGGACTGTCACAAAGCTCAGGACTTCACAATTCATAGGCTGTTGCGAAGCTCAAGTCATCGCAAATCGACATCCATCGTGAAGCTGACTGAGCCAACGCGGAGCGTACAACTTTCGCAGAGCTACAATTGCTGCCACGAAGCTCTTCTTTTGCGAAGCACACATGCTACGTGAACTACCTTAGAAAACCAAGAGAAAATGATTTTCTCTGAAAATAATCTCTACTTCTCTCGAGGGGGTCAGCCTCTATTTATAGGCGATTCCACCGACCCTCGAACATTCCGTGCGAAGTCAACGCCATGTCATCTCAAATCACGAATCTCCAAAGTTTTCGCTGGAAATTCTGTCTAAATCACGAAGCACCACGACAATTTTCCGATCGCGGAGCTCGTCGTAATGGGGGAGCATCATCGTAAACATTCCTTCATGCCTTCGCCGCGAAGCTCCCTCGCAAAGCCCATCACCTCCGTGATGCGCTTCAACTCTTCCATTCGCGAAGCATTAACGTAATCGTTAAGTATCACCGCCATCAATTTTCTGGTCTTCAAAAATTACAAACCATGAATCCAATCTTCGCGAAATTCATGCATTTTCCATATTTAATTATGATCTTCATGGATATCCTATTTTCGCGATGCTCACCAAACTCCAAAATTTGGACCCCAAAAATTTGGCAAACACTGGGAAATGACGCCACCTTGTACTACTCTTTTGTACCACCTCTAGATAATCCATTCCTTTGTCATCGTTCTTTTTCAACATGTATTGTCAACAACTTCTCCAGAACCCGACAATTCTCCATGGAAACTTGCTTTGTCAACAAACACAATCAACCCAAAAATACTGCAATGTTACATTGAAGGATTTTTTCCCAGCATATATATTTTTATTATAATTCCAGTATAATATATATGTTATATAGGTCACATAAGTTCTTTAATTTCATTCTTTATACATTCCGTTTATTTCATGAACGAGTCACATCACTTGAGGTGGCGGTAGTCCACACTTCCTCAAATGCAATTATCGCATGTGCACAACATGCAAAGCATAGATGTATGTTTTAAATGTAAAATACAGAAGCATAGAGAGTAAATAAATATAATATATATCATAAATAAATATAGTTCCATCATAATGGCCACCATGATAGGTGGTAGGAGAGGATATAACAATCATCATTTCGTGAGGCAGTAATTCACCATCCACGGAAACAATATGTTCTTTAACCATTAGACGGAGGTGTGTCTATGTGTAGCTATAATACTTCTCATAAAAATATCCTAGTATATTGATCATAAGGGTTTTGTTACAAATGAAAGGAATAAAAAGAGTTTATGGGATTGGAGAAGCAAAATAAAACCAAAGAACATAAGAGAGGACATTACCTTTAAATCGGGTAACTCCCTTTGGTTTGAACCAAAAGGGTTTCTTGAAGAGCTTTCTGCCTAAGGTAAGTCTTCTAGGATGAAGAGAGGGATGTGGAGAGATAAAATGAGCAGATTTTGGTCTAGCCATAAGGCTTGAGAGGTGTGGGTAAGGGGGTAGAGTTGGGGGCCATTTATAAGAGGGAGAAGGGGCGCTATGGGAAAGTCTTGAAAAGTTACTTTATTATAAAATGATTTTTAGATATTAAAGGTCCCACAATTATATATTTCTAGGATAAGGTGACAAGGGTTCTAAATCCATCCATACAATAAGATTTTTACAATTTTATGTCTTATATTTTACCGTATCTTCTAATTTTATTTAAATCGTTCATTAATGAGGTAATCACTGCATCATCATGGTGTCATAAATAAATTTATTTATTTAATGTCTATAAATTATAAAAGAAATACTATTATGTATAAAATTGTTTTATATTTCCAATTAATATTTATAGTAAAAAATATGACTTGTATAGCCCCATGTAAAATTTTTTTTTGTAAAATAATACATGTTTGTGACATTTTTATTTTAACATTAAATAAAAAGTTATTAATGTCATTTTCTTAGCCAAGTGGCTCTGTGGGGTCCCATGCTGACCCATTGATTATTTTGGTCGTTCATGACTCATCCAATATGGTTAGGACATGTTTCATGGTCATTTCATATTATTATATCATTATATTTACCTTAAATTACACTAATTACCTTTAATCACGATTAATAAAACATAAAAGTTACTATTCACAAAAATTATTTTCATCCCATTGAACCACATTTTACATCCTAATAAAAACAATGTATGTAGGATTTTTGAAATTCAAAACATAGATGTGGTAAAATTTCATTTAAACTAAAAATCAGTTTTTTTAACTACCACTTAGTGGTTTCACTATTCATCAAAAATTGATGTTTTTCAGAAAAATACCAAAAAATACCCCTAAGATATATTTGATATTCAGAATTCAAAAATGATTTATATTTTAAAAAATTAAAAACATATAAGTTTCATTAATAAATTTAATAATTAATTTCCATTGTCAAAACAGATAGCGTGTTTTTATGAAACAAAATATATCAAAAGATTGACACTAGTTTAAGTATAATTTCAAAGTGAAATTAATTCCAATGACCACCATTGGATTAAATGGTAAAAATATATTCTAATTTCACTTTAAAATAAAATAAAAAGATAATCTAATCATATAAATAAATTATATTAAAATGAGGTTTTTAATTAAAATACAACATTTTCACTAAAAATGATCATTATCAAAAAAATAACAAAATTACACAAAGTAAATTTTGATGTATAGATTCTAAAGAAGGAATTTATTAGTTCCAATATAACATATAAAATTATCAAAAAGTGTATTTAAAAAGGTCTTGGCATCAAAAGGCGGTTAATCAACCATTTAAAGAATATACGAATATTTACGCTTAAAATTTGATTTATTCGCATTTTAAGCCTCTAAAATTTATTGGATAAAATTAAAAATATTTGACAAACATATATAATCATTTTGTAGTTAGTTCTGTTCATTCCTGCCATTACAATGGCTAGTTGTTAACTACCATTTAAAATAATATTATTTTATTATTAGAGTGAAACGTAAGATTTCAAAGAAACTCGTTGTTGCCTATTGGGTACGCTATCGAGAATAGCGTTACCTTTAAAGTAATATTAATATTTTATTCCAAAATAATTATAAATATGAAAATGTAATATTCATTATTTACCTGGGATGTTGCACCATCCCAGGTTGACCCAGTTCATTCATCGAGCATGACCAAAATGGAGTCGATCACGATGGGTGGGTCAGGAAGAGAAGTGGAGTAGAAGGACACCGTATGCCGCTATCGATGCCAACCCAAATAGTCTGAAGCAGAAACACACAAACCCCACATGGAGGTCTGATGCACAAGGTTAGACAAGAAGAGGGGCGGTGAGCGACATACGCTATCCAAACTATCAAACATAGTCAGCCAGTTAGGGGAAAAGAAAGAGAAAGAGGAGAACTAGAAGCCATAACCGATTAAAGAAGGCATCAGCATCACCGCTGAGCAGAAAAAAAGACCATAGAATGAAGAGGAAGGAGAATATTCGGGAGATCCAGGAGGGCCGAGAGCACCAGGAGAGTGTGGATATATCCGATCGAAGTAGGAATCTCCATCGCCACCGAACAGAATTGCAAAACCCTGGAATGAAGGGGAAAGAGAATCATCGGGAGAGATGGGAGCGCTAGGAGGACCCGGAGAGTACAGGGACATCATTTAGTATCCACTACTCCTAAAGTAATAACTAATGATCAAATACTAACTAGAAGAGTTCCCATGAAATACCTTAATGGAATAGAGAATGATCCATTTACTCCAACCAAAATTAGATATAACTAACTAGAAAACACTCCACAGCTCTCACCTATGAAAATATTAAAATAAACCAATCCACTCCATGTCTAGGGAAATAGAACTGATGAAACCCTTTCAAACATTACAAGGGACAAAAAATACATTGACCACATCAATTAATTCCTCAAAACAAAATCCAAATTATTCATCCAAGCCATGAATCAATACAAACCACAATACCTTAAACAAGGTAAAAACCCATTCAACAAGGAGTTTTAGGATTACACTCCACCGATGAAAATTATGAAATTCAATCCAACCCATTTTTTAAACAAATCTTATTTGGAAGAACACACACCACCCAAACAAGGAATCATAATACAATTCATTTTAAAAGATCCATTTCATTTGACAACCATGCTTCTAAAAAACACTCATCGAGACCCATTTCCATTTTCCCACAACTCATTCCAAAAATAAGCCAACTGTTGTGTAAAAAAAATCCATTAAAATATTTTTTAAATAGAATGTTTCACAAAATACTTTCATTTTTTCCAAAATGGGGTTTAAAAAATAAGCGATCACAAGTAACTACACAATCTTTCATATAGGGTTGATTTTGAATGAAATCCACAAAAGTACTTAAAAAACTCAACAATCCACCCAAATGAAGTGAAAATCACGTTTGTAGAAATATATAATCAAGAGGAGTTTGAATAGGATAACTTTGGGAGAAGAAGTTTCATGTCAGTTATGGCCATATTTATTGGAAATCCATGCACCACTCATGAATCAATCCATACTAAGAAGGTATACCTGACCATATAGGAATCACATGGTTTTTGAAGACATGAATGTTATCTAAACTTCTCATGTCCTCTCCCCTTACCACTCTTAATCCAAGGATTGATCCCCAATATCATATATGTACTCAAGGGGGTCAAAACTAAAACTCATATAAAAAAAATCACAATTTAAAACACAAGTTCTCGAGGCTTCATGAGGCTTAGGATGAGAAATAGCTAGCTAGACTCTATCCTCCATTACTTATAAAACTCTAAAAATATTATTCAGCTTTCTACTAGGACAACCCAAAATATCAAGGGATACACAAGTACATAGGATCATTACCAAAGAATACTTGAACCATCTCTGTGAAACCTATGGTTTCACACTACCACCTAATTAACCCCATGTTAGATATGAAAAACAAGAAAGGATACAACTAAGAAAGTAGAACATGAAATATATAGTTGTTTTCTAGAAATACCCATTGGATACCACAACATTGAGAATATATGATATTTGATTCATAAGTAATTTAATCAATTATAGTTTTAAAATAAATCCAGAATGTATTATTTTAATATATATTAAATGAATGGGGATAAAAAATCCTTCAAACATCATTCTTAGAATTTCTATTTGTTTTTAAAAATGTAACACGTGTATTTTGAAAACAAAGCCACAATATTTTATATTCTGAAGCCACATATATACAATAAACATTTCTCAAACCAATTTGTTTTATTTAAATGGAAATTGTCATGTTAAAATGATTCACCAGTCAAATAAACCTGTAAAAAAACCACCCATATTGAGTTCCACTATAATGATCCCAAACCAAAGTATTCAAATTCTATCCTGGTTACCCAATTTCATTGAAATCTCATTGTCCAATGGAATGACCCCAAACAATCAAACATGTCATGTATGTCAAGAAAATACCATTCATTATAAGTCATATGTAAAAAATAAATAGTAAGAGTCTCTATAAATATTAAAGTAGGCGAAATGATACAAACTAAATCTAGACCAAACTCCCCTTAATCACTATATAACTGAGAAATCAAATGTTTAATGTGCTATACCCTAATATTCTTATTGTCCCTTCGTTAACTCATTTTATAGGCACGTCTTTGGAACATGGGAGTTTCATGTTAGGGAGATAGTGTGTCTTATGGATAAAAAGAATATAATGGTTCATTTTTTTCAATGGCGGATCTCATCAAGGCCTAATCACATGCTCCTTGCAGCTTTAACGACTACAGTTTTTACCTATTCTAGTGGTCCATTGATTTCCATATGAAGCATGATACTACTACAATGGAGACTTGGGTATGCGTTCCCAATTCCCCCTACCATTCCAAAATCCTTATATTATATGTTTTCTAGGGAATGTAATTGGAAGATATATGTGCTCCGATAGTCTCTCTGAGACTCTCTATCATCTGGACAATCCTCACGTTTGTGTGGAAATGGATGTGTCCAAAATTCCATTTGCGTTCATGTGGATCACTATGGGTGAGGAGTTTTGTTTTAAACAACATGTGGTATATGAATCCCAGATATATTTATATTATGGATTCAAGTGGCTGGGACACTCATTGGACGTCTGTCCTAGGGGGTCTTGATTATTTATATGGGGGAGAGGTAGTGGTCATAGCATGGAACCTAAGGTGTTTGTTGAAGAGATGTTGGAGAAGAAACCTATTGTTTTGGATGTTAATGGAGGCAAGGCTATAGAGGGGACTCACTCCTCCAGTGAAAAAGGGATATGCAATACACTAACTGAGGTAGGGATTGGATGCACTTACCAACTTGTGAAGAAGGATTTGGTGCATTAACTGAACCTGTTAGTTTCTAAAGTTTTTAGCATGTTGAGGCATGACCTAGATGAACCTTCCAACTATAGTTCATTACTCCATATTGATAGTGAGAGGGAGGAAGTATTGTCTCATCATGATGTGAACAGAGTGGAAAATTAGGTTCATGTGATTAAGGATGTGGGGTTGTAGATGGGAGATCACTTGATTAAAATACTTGGAGAGGATGTTCGAGGGTCATGGGGTACTATTGGAATAGAGCCTTGAAGGATCCCTTCTTATGAAGAAGTTTATTGGGAAAGTAAGGTACTTGAGGTAGCGGAAAATGTGGGAAAAAACATTCATATGCGGGAAGCACCAGGTGAATATGGGAAGTGGGTGAAGGGTAGAGGAAGATAAAATCAATGTTTGACCCTGTCCTTGGTAAATATCAATAATCATTGTGACAACCTAGGATTCGACACTATTGATTTAGTGTCTTCTAGGTATGACTACCCCTCAGGGACAGAGTCTGAGGTGGTGATAGTGAAGGCCTACCCTTGCATGAAAGTGAACAAGAAGGATCTAGGAGAGGGCTTCACAACCAAAGGAAGAAGAAGGAACAAAAAAGAAAATAGGTACCTGGTTTGATGCATTGTGTGAAAGAGGAAAAAATACAAATACCGCAAGGACTACTCATACCATCCAAGACCTATTAAGACTAGATCTTCTAAAAAGAATAAGAACAATTTAAGGGAGGGTGAGCCATCTAAAAACACATAGGCGAAGAAGGTTTGATTGAACATGGTGTATGGAACTGGAATGGTTGAAGATCCAAATCCTAAAGACCATGGTCCGGAAAAGATAGATGATACAGATGAAGAACTGCTTCAGTACCAAGATAAATTGGAGGTTTTTTGGCCCTCTAAATGTACCTCAGGGGCTTCTAGGTAAGTTTTACGATGAGGTTGAATTAGTGGTTATCGTGGATAGCCCGCCACGGGATGCTGAAGTTGAGGCCATGGAGAATCCATGTTACCTTATTATGATCTCTGATGAAGATATTCTAGAGAAGTTCATTTTCATTAATTCTTCTAAAGAAGATGTATAAAGGTTGAATGGTGTACCAATTCATGTGGACAATACCAGGAATCAGGAAGACTGGATCATCAAGAAACATCTAATCTAGACCAAATGCTTCAACGCTAACAAGATAATTGTGGAAGAGTTCTTGCAGATGTGTGCCAAATTGGTATATCAATTTGAAGATAAAATAAGAGTTAATCCCAATAGAAATTTAACCAAAATTTCTTGGAAATTATATAGAGAAGATGCATAAAATATGTTGAAGTTAGACTTTATGGATTCTGTCAACTGCAATAGGGTCTGATACTCCTGTTTGTACTTGTTGGTTTCATACTTTCTTTCCACAAAAGTGTACTTTTTAATAAAAAATGTTAATTTGGTGGGAGAAACAAACATCTCTCAGATATAAATGACCCACATGAGGGATAAATTATATGGAATCATATTTACCAAGTATATTTTTTGATAAAAAATGGGTTAATTTGAAGACCATGCACTAAGAAATTGTGTTATTTGAAGGCCCGATGTGCCTAGAATAAATGTTTGAAATATACTAAATATATTAGATAGAAAATACATGAAAAATTCCTAAAAATGGAATAAATCTTAAACGAGGGACTAAATCCTCAATTTGATTTCACCGTTGAGTTAAAAACATGGTTTTTGCCCTAGGAAAAACATAAAAATAGTTAGCGTGGGGTGAGTGTAAAAAATTCATTGCGGGTGCGGAATTAATGAAAGAAATTAAAAATTGAATAAATTTATTTTATTCAACACAATGACTAATTTTTTCTATAAAATAATGTTTATATGTTTTCGACTAGAGTTCGATGCTAAATTCTAGTGACCTTGAGACTGTTGAAGTAGAGCTTCTTACAGAACAATGATAGATGGAGACCCATCGAGGATTGTTATAGTAATAGAGTTCATGGATGTCGTCTGTGATGGAACCACTGAAAAATTATTCATTAATGAGAAATCCAAAATCCAGGTAGGATGTTTGAATTTTGTTTTTTATCGTTTTTTTAATAATTGTCAAATTTGGATCAATTCTAGTAATATAATTGATAGGTGCATCAACGGTATATTTAAATTGATGGAATTGTGATTTTTAATTTCACTTATTTTCCTCTTTGTTTTTATTATTCTTAAACAACATGTTAAGTCCAGAAAAAACATTCTATGGTTCGTTCATCACTATTCATTGTTTATAGACTTCATCCCTTCTTCTTTACATGTTCATAATGATCATTTTATATGGAATATGGTTTGATGAATACCTGATATTCAATCATTTTGCAACTGTTCTTTTGTATAATAGATCGATACCACATGTTATATTGATGATCGATGGTATGATTGAGGTACGATGATAGTGGTAGATGACTGAAGGTAGATCATATCATATTTTTGAGTTCCATTCATCCCACTTTTTGATGCACAGTGATGGGTGGCTCGACGTGGAGATTTCAGAGTGGATTCTCGTCCATATTTCATCAATCGATGATAGAAAGGGCCCACCAATCCCTAATCTATACATTCTAGTGAGTGAAATAGATCAGGTGATGGGAAGGGTGGAATTGAATAGATCATAGAAGATATTGAAATTCTTGATACACATAACATGTATTTAGGGATTACACAATGTGTGGGACCCCTGGCTACAGTGCTATCATTATGTGGTGAGAAAAACATCACAAAACATGTGACATGGTCACATGCCATGTGACCTCTTCATGATGGCTTGGTGTGTACCTGATAGTGTACACGACCATGGGAAAGAGTACGAAGTAATAAACACACTGTGTACTTGTAAACAGACATGGGATGATACACAGACACATCCAGATAGAATGAGAAGGTGTTGGTATAATTCTACATGTTGTGTGTTCACTCACATGCTTTGTATGTTGATATTTACATTATCTATGAGGCTCTACCACATGGGTATAACATGGGATATCATGACAAAATCTGTACCCCTAGTACACACCATGTACCCCTATCAATTGTGTTTATAGACCTATATTTATCTAGTCTGAACCAATATTGGTTTAGTGAGTTCCCTTGGTCAATTCCCACAAGGGTACAATGAGACATTACATCCAAGTCATAGGATTGTGATACCCTCTAAAAGAAGATTCTCAGATAGAGTTCATTGAATCCCTATGTGATACTAGAGTGAGATCATAAATCTTTTTTATATCCTATGTTGGGTTTGTGGAAATGTTGTTACCACCTAGATAAGGGAATTTATCCTCTATCTAGTATGTCATGTCAGTCATGTTCATGGTTTTATTGGAATATGATCCCCTACATAGTGGGTTGATCCAAATTTTATTCAAGGTTCCCCCATGGTTCTGGGAGTGACCCCTTATTTGATTATCATAGTCCCATGAGACTACTGAGCTTTCTTGTGTGGGACCCAATGATATGGACCTCTTTAATGAGCGTCTCTGCTGATAGAATTTCTCATGGAGGGGATAATAATGAATGATCATTTCGTTGAGAAGAATCATGTGGCTGGATGTTGGTTGTTACCACCTTGTGGTGTGGCATCCTTCTTGAGTATATCTTGGTGTTTTTTGGTTTACCATTATTTTTATACCTTGTATTGATCTAATTATACTTCGTTGTTTGTGTTTAAGGTTTTCAGGCTATCTTAAAAAGTATTATTATACTCACCCCTATATTGGATCTAACCACACTTGTCTTGTCTAAGGATGATAACTACCCATTTGATAGTGTCTTGAGAGTGTAGCGAGTGGGTGGAGCATATATTGTTCTTGATAGACTGAGGTTTTTTCAGGTGCATGTGTTTGACCATATTCATCTACCTTGAAGTGGGTAGTACGAGTTATAGTTTTTTGTTGGGCCTGTATTTGGAACAATTTTCACTTTATGTACATTAATGTCATACTCTGGTTGTAGGATAATAGATGAATGCATCCATTGGTTTATGTTTTTTTTACATTTACGAATTGTGTGGCCTTAGAGATGTCTGTTTGCGTATAGGTAATTTTGAATAATTCCTTAACTTTGTGGGGTATTCCTACATATCACTAGTTGCAAGCCACTAGCTTATTCTAGGAGGACATTGGGAGTCACGGGTCGGACATCAGTGGGTTGGGTTATGATAGAGTGGTATCGGAGTAGTTATTTATACCTTCGGATCAGATCCTATGGGATTTGTTTAGGGAAACCGTGTTTAGTGTTTTGAGTTTAGATTTTAGGATAAGGACTCCATTGTTGGTGTGAAGGCCAACATATCCATACAAAAAGACTCTAATTACATTCCTTTTGACCCAGTACATGTAAAAATCGATTTCAAGAAAAAACATTGGTACATTAGTCATAGAGGAATGAGTTATTTTTTCCATTTCCTTCTTGTGTTAGCTCCCTATATATAATATTTTGACGAGGGTACATATTGTTATATTTTAGGATGTATCCTCATAGAATGTGAGCTATGATTTGATTGTGTTATCAAGAGGATGATACTTCTAGCGATGAGGCTTGTTTATAAAGGTACTTACCAAAGATGGTACCTCCATGTGGTTTATCTGCTATACCACCATGTGTTGAGAAAAAGATATAATTGGTAGTGCCAGCTAAAGATGGACGCCAAGTGAGCACACTGCATGAGTTTTAGAGGTAGTGACCTCCCAAGATTCAAGGTGAGCCAGAAACCCATGTGGAAGAGGCTATCTATAGGTAGTCGCACATTTTTTCCTCCTTATGAGGATTCCCATAGATTAGATAGAGGTCCTCATGATGAGTCTTCTTCAGGACTCTATTGGAAGATGGAGGAGAATAGTGACATAGTCACATGATGAAAAAAAATCTATCCTAGTTATAATTTCAGTTTCTCTTTAGGGAGTTGTTCTCTCTATCCACATTGTGATTAGTACACATTCTGGAGCTTCTGTGACTACATTAGTGAAATTTGACCATGGAAGAGTACTCAATGAATTTTTATGATCTGTAGTGATACCCCATGGTTATGTTTCGTGATATGTTATTTAGAGAATAGAACATTGATAAGGGATTAATCCATGAAATTAGAGCATCAGTGGAATCCCCTTACATTCACACCTATGTTGCGGTTCTTGAGAGAGCCATGGTGGTGGAGAGATTCTTGGTAGAGAAGACACCGATAGTGGGTGATGGTAGTGGGCACCCAGGAGTTGACACCATGGTAGTAGGTAGCCAATGATAGTCATAAGGATCCAATAATGTCGAATTTTTTAAGATGTGATCCCAGGATATAGGTAATGTGGTGTATGGCTCTCAGGTGGCTCGAATCAGTAGAGGGAGAGGTTGCGCTTCTCCAGTTATAGATGGGGGCATTTGTCATTGGATTTTTTGACCCATTATACAACTGATCGAGAGATTATTGTGGGACCACCAAGATAGAGATATAGGCATGAAAAGGCTGGTCTTTAGGAAGGTGGAAATTATAGAGGTGCTAACAGTACAGAATGAGATGGTCGAAGGTATGACCAATTACCACCACTACCCCTAGGTGGTCAACAGAATGCTTAGGGAGTTGGTTGTCAGAGATGAGGCCAGATATAGTTTATGGAGGACTATGACCCCGAGGCTCCAGGAATGATATTAGGTATGATCTATTTCTTTTCTACATTGGTTAAAATATTTATAGACACTGCTGAGAGTCATTCCTTCTTTACACACATCATTTTTGAGACATAGAGATTTTGGATAATCCATTGTCATGACCCTTGTGTTTAGAGACATCGATAGGTGTTGAATCTGTAAATGCATACCAATTCATGTTGTGTGATATGATGCTTGGAGGTGAAAGTTTTTTTGTGGTATTTTTATAGTTGTGAAGAGGAATTGTGAAATCACCTTATGTAGGGATTGGATATCCACATTTCATGCACATAATTATTATTTTAGTTGGAGGATATGGTGTTCCCACACAAATGGGACCATATTTTCCTTTGTGGGAGAAAATAGAATCTTAACGGGGAAGAATGAGCTCAGTCATAAGAGATTGTAGCTTATTACTCACATATTTGATATCATGACTATTGGAGAAGTGGTTTCTTTAGGCTCTCAGTTTCCAACAGTGGTGGAAGAATATGAGGACTTCATTTTTAGGGACCTTCCTAGTTTACCTATTCTCCGAGGGCTAAAATTATTCATTGACCTACACAATGGGATAACTTCAATATGATCACCATTATATAGGATGTCTCCCATAGAGCTTCGCGAGATGAGGGTATACTTGGAGGACTTATAAGAAAATGGATTTTTGAGACTGAGTGTTTTCCATTGGATAGACCTAGTTTTGGTCACCAAGAATGCATATGGGAGATTTATATTTTGTGTGGACTACTAATTCTTGAATCTAATGGCCATGAAGAACAAGTATCCACTAATAAGGATTGATGACCTCTCTGATCTGTTGAGAGGGGAGTGATGGTTCTTGTAGATTTTCCTTAGATGAGGCTATCACCAACTGTGAGTACAAGATGAGAATATATTTAAGATAACATTAAAATGAATCTATGGTAATTATGAGTACTTCATGATTCCATTTGTCATGATTAACTCCCTAGAAATGTTCATTGGAATCATGAACTGAATCATTCAACCTTTATTATATTGGTTCATAGTGGTCTTAATCAATGAAATCCTAGAGTATTCAGTGTCCGAAGAGAAGTGTGAAAGACATTTCAAGATGGTCCAAGTCACACTCTAAGAGAACCAATTTTATAAGAAACTCTCAAAGTGTCCATTTTGGATTCGATAGGCCCACTTTTTGGGATACATATTCGCAGAGGAAGGAGTACTAGTGTACCCAATAAAGGTTGAGGTTATTCTTTCATGGGAACCACAGAAGAGTGTTACCTAGGTAAATAGATTTTTTATATTGATAGGATACTATCTGAGGTTTGTACCCGATTTATCTAGAGTGGCAGTACCCTAGAAAACATTGACCTGGAATGTGAATCCATTTGGGTGTATGGAAAGGTTCCTTCTGTTATTTCAGGATCCAAGGTAGAGATTGAAGAGTGATATCATAATAAGATTTACAGAGGAGGGTGTTGAGTACATAGTGTTTTGTGATGCATCAAGGACCAGTCATGGTTGTGTTCTGATACAGAAATATGATATTATTTCCAATTGTTCATTTCAGTTAAGACCACATGAGATGAACTACATTCCCCATAATCTTGAGTTAGTAGTGATAGTATTCACACTTATGATGTGGTTACACTACCTGATGAGCGAGTAGTTTGTTGTTTACTCTGAACAAAAGTGTATCAAGTATATATTGCCTCAGAAGTGTCTTAACTTGAGATAGAGGCAATGGATAGAGTTTCTCTTAGACTATGACTTCAGGATTGTCTATAATCCTAGGAAGGGGAACATTGTGGCAGATACCCCCAACATGAGATCTTGTTCTCAATTTATGGCTGAGGATTCAAAGTAGTTATCCTCATTGTAGTTTTCTTTAGTGTAAAATGTTGGTGATTAATATATATAGATATAGTTGTTACCCCCCCCCCCCACACACACATTCACAACGTGTAAGAGATTCTCAACATGGAGATATGATCTATCTGACCTTACATACTTAGATATCCATGGTATTATCTCCTAATTAATATTTTGAAGGAGGGGTCACACTATCCTTTTCACAGGATAGATAGTGGTACCCTTTACGTTATTGGAGGAGTTGATGTGAGTGATTCATTCATCCCCTTTTTTAGTACATACAGGTGAGGGAAATATGTACCTAGACGTCCCACATTAGTTTTGGTGGACAAACATAACAAAGGGAGTTGTAAAATTTGTCTCAAGATGCCTCACTTGTTAGTAGTTTAAGGATAAGAACCAGGATCCAATGGTTTATCTCAACCCATTGAGGTTCCATAGTTGATGTGGTAAGGGATATCAATGGACTTCATGACAGGGTTCCCACATACTTCCAGGGGAAACCAAGTCCTCCAGGTGATCATATATTGACTCACCAAGTCTTTCCACTTCCTAGATATTCATGAGTAGTTTCCATTAGAGATATTGGGAAGAATCTATATACAAGATATAGTCTATCGCCATGGAGTTCCATTTATGATAATTTTAGATCATGAATCTTGATTCATATCTCAATTGTCTAGAGTATTGTACTAGGCCTATAAGACTTAGTTATGCATGAGAACATCAACTCACCCCCAAGACTGACTACTAGAAAGAGTACACCACAATGGTCTTGGAGGACATGTTCCAGACATGAATGTTGGATTTTTTCTATATTTGGAAGGATCATCTACCATTAGTGGATTTTTTTTACAATAACATTTACCATTCCACAATTGGTACGACACCATTCAATGCTCTGTATGGGTGACCATTTAGGTCACCACTTTGATGGACTGGTTCAAGAGAGTTAACACTCATGGGATAAAAGTTTTACAATCTACTACATATAAGGTAAAAATCATCCAATAGCATATGAGGATTGCATAGGGAAATTATAATTCTTATGTGGACCAATTAAGAAGACCAATAGAGTTTGAGGGGGGAGTCTATGTGTTCCTAAGTGTATCACCTTGATGTGGATTGTGGATATTTGGTCAAGGAGTTAAGTTATCTATGAGATTCATGGATCATTTTTAGATATGACGTAGACTTGGTGGGGTGGAATACCATTTGGATCTTCAACCGTAGTTGGACTAGGTACATCACATATTCATCATGTCTTAGTAGAGGAGATACATGCACAACTAATTGTATGTTATCTACTAGGAAGACTTGAACATCGCGGATGGATCTACCTTTATAGAGATCATAGTAGAGATCAAGGGTCTATAGGAGAGGATACTTCATCGGTGATTGATTCCCCTAGTGAATTTGTGGTTGTAGAACAAGAATAATCAAGAGATAACCTGGGATTGGGAGACCCATATGAGATAACAATACCCTAATATTTTTTAGTATGTTTTTCTCTTTTTAGTATAAAATATCTAATGTGGGGATATTTTCAAGACTCAAATTTCCATATATAATTTTGGATATTATATGGAATATTTTAGACACTAGGAACTGAGACAAATTGTGATGCCAATACCCAATGCTCATGGAATAAATGTCTGAAATATATTAAATATATTAGATACCACGCTCATGTGGCTTTCTTAAAAAGTAGAATGACTCTCTAATGGGGGATTAGATCAAAAATCCAAGGGAACCGTTGATTTTAGAACACATTTTTTAACCTTGGTGTGATGTAACCTCTATCGGTGCAGGGAATGTGTATAAAAGTCTACTCGAAAATATAACTAATTAAATAAATTAATAAATTGAGTTAATTTATTTTATTCATTGCATCGAATGGTTTATTCTATAAATAAATGATAATAGGTTTGGCCCAGGGTTGCACTCTAAACACTATATACCATGAGACTATTGTTGGAGAGATTCATGGAGAATGGTGATGGGTTGAGACCTGATTAAGGATCTTTATGCCAACAGAGTTCAGGGATATCATCAATGATTGTAGCGCTGCACCATTCTTCATCAATGATTGATCCAAACATCAGTTAGGATGGTTGATTTATGTTTTCCATCCAATTTTTTAATCCCAAATGAACATGGACAATTACACAGACAAAATTTATATACACATCAATTGAAGATTTAGATTTATTGAATTGAATTTTTTTTTGTTGTACTAAATTTCCTCTTCATTTTTCTTTATCTAAGATAACAAACAGAGGCTAAACAAACAAATACCGAGGTTTGTTATTTAATTTTAATGGTTTATGGATTTATTCTTCCATTCTATGTATGTTCATCACAGTCATTTATTTCTCCATGTGTTTTTATGAATACCTAGTATTCGATCATTGGGAAACCATTTTTCGATGCAACAAATAGATATCATCTGTGCACTGATCATGGTGACTTGATGATGGTGGATGATCAAAAGAGGATCAGAATGTATATTCAGGTTCCATTCTTTCTAGTTATTAATTCATGGTGATGGGTGGACCGACCTGTTGATTTCCATGAAGATTCAAGTATGAATATCATAAATCAATGATGGAAAGGGCATATCGATCCCTAATCAATACGTTTCAGCATGGGTGATGAATCTAGTGATGAGAAGGAAGAAGCATAAGAGAACCCAGTGGATCTGGAAATTATTAGTACACATGGTGTGAATTTCTATATTACACACCACGTGGTACCCCATGGCGGCAAAACTAGGGTTCTGAGGTGGGAAAAATATCACACACCATGTTACCCCACCCGGATGGATCGATGTGTACATCAAAGGGTACATAGACACAATGAGGGGTATATGGGCTTGGACATTCCATGTACTTGAACAAAGAAATAAGATGATACTCTGATATAGCCAGATGAAATGGGTAGGTGTCAGGTGACCCTTACATACCATGTGCTTCACTAACACACCATGTATGTTGAGGTTAACATTCAATGTGCACTTTTACCACATGGATAGTCTTGGGGATAGTTGGGAATGCTATATACTGATAGGAAGCACTATGTACCCCTAGGAAATGTCATGTATCCCCTAAAAGTGTGTTTTTAGCCCATCATTTATTTAGTTTAGACCCATATTGGTTGGGTGGTCTCCCATGGTCCACTCCCTTGAAGGTACATTGGGACCATTAAATCAATATAACATGATTATAATCTCCCATAGATGATGAGTCTTAGATAGAGTTTATGGAATACCTCCTTGATACTAGAGTGAGATCCTATATAATCTTTATACCCTACATGGGTTTTGATGAATTGGTGTGACATCCTTGAGTGGTGTGTTGATCATCTATCCATCAAACTGTATTGATAGGGTTCATGGAAACATTGGCAGATGATCTTATTTGTCACAGGTTGATCTAGATTTTGTTTACAATGTTTCCGAGCAGTTTTGGGCCTGACACCTATCTAAGTATTAGGATATTATGATATTTGTGAAATTTCATGGGTGAGGTCTAATGATATAGACCCATTTGGTGAAAGTATCTGGTGATATAATGGCTCATTGAGTGGATTCTCCTGGAACAAGAATTTTCTTAAGCAGAATCCTATGGCTGAATATTGGTTGTGACTATATGGTGGTGTGGTTTCTTCACTAATCATATCTAGGTGTGTTATATTATAATTTCAGTATTATATCTTTTATTAATCTTAATATACCTGGTTATTCAGGTTTAGTGCATGTTCAGGGTGTCTACAAGATAATGTTGTAATCACCCCTACATTGGCTTTTTCTGAATGTGTAATGACTTATGTGGAAGACAACCCATTTGATTATGCTTTGGGAGGATATAGAGTGGGTGGAGTATATCTTGATGATGTATAGGTGGTGTGTCTTCTAGGTTTCTTTCATTTTATCATATTCCTCACCCTTGGTGTAGGTTAGACTCTTTACAGTTTTGGGTTGGTTTTGAAATTGGCCCCGTTTTCACTTTCAATGTTTTACTATCATACTGTGGTTGTGGTATTATAGATGTATTAATGCATTGTTTTTTTTAAATTTAATCATGTTATGGGCCTGGATATGCTTACGTGTGTACTTGTACTTTTGTCTAATGCCTCCAATTATTGGATATGCCCACTCAACGATGGTCTCCATTCCCTGGCCTATTGGAAGTAGGTTTGGGTAGTCATGAGTCAGACCCCAATGGAACAATTTGTGACATAAATAAGAAAGTCCAAATCACCGTGTATCCTTGAAAACCACCATTTCAAAACCAAAGTGAAAACCAAGTCTTTATCTTTAAAAAATAACTTGGAATTCCATGACCGTTTCAAATTTAATGAAACCCCTTTTTAAAAGTTTCTATTAAATGATGGAAAAAATCAAATCATTTAAAAAATTCCAAATCCTCCCATTACAAATGATTCCGTCCCTTTGAAACCCAATACAATGTTAATGGAAACCCGTTTCCATCAAATCATTTTATAATGAAATCTTGTACATTTAATTAGTGTAAAATCTCACGCAAACATTTCAAATCACCATTTAAAATTATTTAAATAACCGACATTATAAATAATTGTGAGGTCAATTCCTCAACTTAAAACCAAATCCCATTTAAAAGATATTTTTCACCCATTGAAAACCAAAACTTGTTCAAAAGACATTATAAAAGATGGAAACCATTTCAAAAAAAAAATATGGGCATTACAACAAAGACTATAAATTTTTAAAATTCCATTTCTATACATGAAACCAGGGAAATAACATGAAAAATCATTTATTCCAAGATTAAAAAAATAATTAATGGTTTCAAATCTCTAAAAATATATCAATTATAGTTATAATATAATGAAATTTAGAATGAAAAAACAAAACTATAATTCATAAATGAAGAACATTCATAGAAACACCAACCTGAGAGAGATGAGAATCAAGTCGAAACACTTCAAAACGTGTCTCCTTGAATGATGAAGACACGCAAGAGAATATAAAAAAGATAAAAACACCCCTAGATACCAAAAAACCTATCATTAGATTCACTAGGATACATTAAGTTGGACCTAAAATATATAGGGATCAAGGGGGATATTATTACCCACAGAAAAGGAGGGAGAAAGGAATAAGAGGGAAAGAGAGGAAGAAATACCTCAAAATCGGTTATAAATTTCCAATGGAAGTGTAATTCTAATTGTTAGGAATATGGAAGACATACTCCTAATCTCCTAAGGGTTGGAAGATGTTGGTAGAGAGAAATAGGGGTGAAAAATCCTTAAAATAAAAGAGTGTTATTTTGAGAAAACTCAAAAATTAATCATGTGGGAATACTACATGGTTTGGCCACATATTTTTCCAAACTGTGATTCAATATTTTGATTTCCACTATATAGTTTAAGAAACCTCTCACACATTTATTCATGGGTGCTTCACAATTTGAAAAAACCCAAAACCTCACCCCAAACACACCTCATGACCCACACATCTTCTTGGGAACTTATCATGGATTATTAATGTGTGTGGACACTATAAAAAACAATTATATCAAAGAAGTTAGATACACCCACAGGGGAACTATATTGATAATCATAACCATGATGGCTAACCATTATCCTTTAAAAAGCATTAAAAACATGAATTTTAATCCCATAATTGACCAAAACTCAAAACAACCTAATACAAGATTAAATAATAAAAAATAAACAACCTTGTAACATGGGGGTGTCATAGGGTCATAAAGAAAGCATGAATATTCCAGGAATATACCCTAAGAGTTTAATACTAGGTGTGTAGTAAGGGAACACTAGTATTATACTATAATTATGGACAAGATATACTGAACCAATATTTTAGGGTTTTCACCTATTGATGTATCTATGTAAAAACCACATCCATTTGTATTATTATTATTGTGATGTTTTTATAGGGGACAGCATAGTCCTTAATCTATCAATACATTGGAAATTTTCTTATATATAATATTATTCTAAGGTTTCTCGTTAATGTTTTCTCATCCATTTTCAAAAGTTATCTAAACCTTTCTCTGATACCAACAATATAAACCCACACTTTTCATACATAGATATTAAATGTTAATAGTTTCATATTCATAACATTATAATACATTCCAAAAACCATAATTTCCTTCTGTATTTGATAACTTAGATACATAAAAAAACCTTTTAATTGGTAATATAAATCATATCACACTATGTTCTTCATAACTGGAACCCTTATAATACATATCACACTTAAAATATTTTTTCATTACTAGAGGAAATGAAACATAAGAAATAGTGAGATATGATGCTTAGTAAGGGTAAGAAAGGGTTATCTAAATGATCACTTAAATATAAAATGAACATAAATGTATGTGAACATGGGAATAACATTTTAAAACCATACCCTATATATCATATGTTATGATCACTATTCGTGACATATATCTTGGAAGTTAATAAGATATAAATCATAAATGAATCAAAGAACCGAATCTTTGATAGAATAACATTGTAATAAGATATATGTTTTTTATATACAAATAAAATTATAAAATAATTTCATTATTCAGGGGTAAAATCCATGAATATAATATTGAATTTTGTTTAATTCTGATTCTATCAATTAATTAGTCATGGTTCACTCCCAAGAGTATCATAGTGGACAAATTCCCTTCATAAACTGGGTTTACTCTACATTCGAGTCCTTGTTTTCTCATGATATATCCATATTTTCCAAATGTATTAGAGGGATATATAATTTCAGGTACACCTATCAGATAATAGTAATCCATTATTATGCATACCAAAAGATCATAAATCATTCATCAGATATCATTACCAGTGGAAAGGAAATAAATATCCAAAATATTTCATCATTTCATCATAAAAACCCATAGAAAATAAATGGGATTCATAAACATCTCATAATCATAATCATAAAACATATAGTGAAATATTATGGATTTTATCCTTTGATAATATCCCTAGTAAACCATACGTAACATCAAAGGATTTTATCATAAATAAAAATTTCTTTAAAAGATCACTTAGAATATTTCTTGAGGAAAATACAATTTTCATTTGTGAATCACATCATTAAACTCAAAAAAATTCCAAAATATTATGGAAAAAGTTTTATTTGAAATAACTTTATAATATTTTAGAGGTATACTCAAATCAATTGCTAGTTATTATGGTGGGAAATTCTATTCATTTTGATTACATTAAGAAAAATATTCCTTTCACATTTTTTGGTTAAAAGTCTAAAGCACCTCATTTATAAAAATATAAGAAGATTATTTCTAAACCATTTTGTAAAAATTAAATCAAGTAAAAAATAGGTTTAAAATTAATAGGATAAATTTAAAATAATTATCATAATTATTTTTAGAAATCATGAACATTGAAGAAAATGAACATTCGACTAAAAAGTGATAAAACTGGTTTTCCTAAAAATATTCTTTTGGTATATTAAAATCATTGAGAGATGAAAATGAGAGAAAAATATTAAATCATCATAAGTAAATATAGGAGAATAAAATTAATCATATTATTTAGATATAGTTTATAAAATTTAGTCATCACGAAAATGATTATAAACAACAACAATAAACAAGGATATTATAAGAAAAAAATCATACATTAGGTTTTAATTTCATTGAATGTTATTTAACCAAATTTATAATAAATTTGAATTTATTAAATCTTTTTAATAGAGTTATGTACATAATTATAATTTCATATATTATCCTATTATAATATTTCAACACCCATTTATTAGTAATTCCTTTTTAAAAACATTATTTTAGGGTGTTAACTATTTTATTTCTCATTAGAATTTATGTTTAGTGGTTTTGATTCTTGTACAATGATCATGGTTCCATCAGATAAGGTATTATAATTATAATATTAATATCATATATATTAATTTTTAAATATATAGAGTTGTCTATAAAATATATTTACATAAAAATCAATTACAACATTCATGGAGATAGTAGGCCATACAAACACACGAACGTTGTATTAATTTTTCCAAAAATGAACAAAATAAAGTTAAATTATAATTCAACATTATTTATTAATTATTATAATATATATATATATATCATATATTCATTACATATATCCTTTTTACCATCCTTGTAAAGTGGAAATTAATAAATAACATTACTTCGTAGAGGTGGTAGTCCACTTGTATTCCTGAGCGGCATTATCATTTTCCCATGATTTATTGGTAATATGGTTGATATGATATTTTAATTCCAGATGAATAATTATTTCATAAATATAATATACAAAAATTAAAACTCTTAAAATAACCATCCATGAAAATGGTGATGGAAAATGAATTTCATTACTATGCGGAGGTGGTAGGCCACACGTATGCATATGTACTAATTTAAATTCACAATTGATGAAATGGAGGTCGATATTGGTTGTTATATAATAAAAATAACATTTATCTACAATTATTATAATCATTTATTATTTTTTTATGAATACCATAGATATAGAGGAGGTATAATAAGAATGAATGTGAAAGAGTACAACTACTGGAAAAGGCACCTATACCCATGATCTTGAACCGTGCGTATAGGCTATACCCACAGTTTTGGGAACCATGGGGAGTTTATCCATATGTATAGCATTAATGTATACCCATATTTTACAAACTATGGAAATATGTGTATTCCATAGTTCCATTAACCCTATACCCACGGTTTCAAAACTGTGGGTATAGGTTTAGAAAAATAACCTTTTGTGGGTTTGATCCCTATACAACATGTATATATTTTCTAAACCTAAACACTACAACACATTGACTTATAGGTATAAATATATATATTATCATTTACATATTTATCTAAAATATGGATATAGGTGGAAAATTGTGGTAATAGGTGTTCACATGATTTTTTTGGTCCCACAAAAATAATTTATCCCTACCTTAATCCGTGAAAGATATAGCCATAGTTTTTTGGGAAATGTCGTTATATGTATTGAAACAAAAAAACCTTATACCCATGATTTTTCAAAAAAAAAGGTATATGTTAAAATTTAAAACTTATACCATGGTTTCCAAAAGCCATGGGTATAGGTTCCAATCCAATCCCTATACCAGTGGTTTTGGAAACACTGTTGGTATAAAGGTGACATATAACCATGGATTTTCAAAAAACATTGTGTATAGTTTCATTTCCCAGTAGTGTACGAGTGAGAATATTACTTCTCCTACGATTAGCCTCATTTATATCAATTCATAGAGACCCCTACAATGGTATTTTAAGAAGACTTATACCTCTAATTCATGGATAATGAATTGTAGAAGGGATCATTCTAGGGTTTTTATGTTTAATGGTCATGTGGGGTAATAAAGAGAAAAGAGGCGTGTCCTTTTACAAGTGGGGGAGAGGAAATTTTTTGAAATGTATTAAATTATTAATATATGTAATAAATTAATTCTCAAGATAAATGATTAAAAATCTGAAATATTTTAATTTGATATAGTATTATTGTGAAATATGGATATATATTATGATTTATATAAGTTTAATTAGAAAATTTACCCTTAACTGTTGGTTTAACCCTTAGAATACCAATTTTAACCGTAACTGTAGTAATTTTTTTTTACTCTTTATAATAATTATTCTGACCAATAATTAATGTTTTCTTATTAAGAAATATAGTAATTTAGATTATTGATATGAAATCCTTTTTATCAAATTCAATCACTAGAAGTGGTGGAAATTACATGAAAAAACTCACTTAACATAATGAATAAGACTTTAAAAAATATTTCTTATTTATAAAACGTTTTTATACCAAACTACACATAACATTAATTTTAATGACCATAATTGGATTATTAATAATATAAATGGATTAATTTTATTTTTAAATCATTTTTAAAATAATACGGATCTTTTAAAATGTTTAAAAATAAGAATTTTCAAATAAAATCAGTATCATTCAATATTAATTGAAAATAAATATTTACATAAAATATTCGTAAATACACTCTAAGATAAATTGCTAATGATAATTTCAAAAGTGAATTTATTTTTCTAAAATAATTTTTTAATGGTGGGAAAAAATATTTATATTACTTTAAAACAAAAAGTAATAAAAACAATTTTTGAGGAAATGTTTTTTAAAGCATTTAAAGACACTACTAAAAATATATTTAATTTATCTAAATATATTATATGTTTTTTTTTAAAAAATTATTCTATTTCAAACATCTAATTTAATAACATGATTATAATGGTATACTACATTATTGTTCATTTAGATTCATGGTTTCGTGTATCACAAGCTATCAAATAAATTTTATTTTAGGATAATTATATCATAAAATATCATGGTATTACATTTCATGATTCATATAAAAAGAATTTATTTAATAAAAAACATCTTAATATAATTCTTAAATACAAACACATAAACACAACAATAATTCCACATTAATAATTGGCTTAAAATAAGACCTTCTTTGGCCATAGATTTATCCCATAGATTAAGGAATTTGCTTGGATAATTCCAATGTTTCCCACACATGAATCATTCTATAATATATGGTACCCTGGTTTTTTATTTTATTCCCTCAATTAGACTATTAATTTTCCCTAGAAATTACATTTCATATGTCCTTGTTTTCTACACATAAAACATCTTCTCATGCATTTGAAACATTTCCCATAGTGATTTCTTCAAAATTAGCGACATATATAAAGCTAAATTTTCATTACTTTGTATCTTCATGGAACTCCATCATTCATTTATGTGAATCATATTGAAAATAAACTATTTTGAAGTTGTTAATATTATATCAAGATAGCTAGTTAGGTATATTAAACATATATTACATTAAAAATATCATTTCAATTGGATTATCATGAGGGAAATCACTGGATCATCTGTCACATTCAGAGTAAACTTGATTACTCCTAGCTCCATCCATTAAAAAAAATCATAGTATGAGATATAGTAATGAGTAATCATCTATTCTAAAAACAATATCTATAGGTTTTTAAAACCTTGATACGTTATTTTGAACCTATGAAACCTTTGGTTTAAGCTAGCTCATCCATGTCAATTCTATATTCAGAGTATTCATAATGATTTATATATAAAATTTGAATTATCTCAAGAATATCCCCCAAGAGTGTCTTACCCGATGTGTAGTCTTAGGACCACTCATCGTACACCGGTGATGATTAAGTAAATACCTAATCCTCCCATCTATAGTTATTACCCCTAGTTAAATCTATGTCATATCCATATCCACATTCCAATATATATATGGGGATATATTTTCTAGGAAAATCACACTCCATTATTTAACATAACGTATAATGTTTTTGTATTCTTAGTCATAACCTAAGGGTTCTCACTAAGATTCTCTCATAATAGTTTTTAAAAGTTACAAAACCTTTCTCTGATACCAACTATAAAAACCCAAAACATTCTATATATAAATATAACATATTATTAGTAAAATATTCATTATATATCAATATGATCTATACCAAAACTATAATTTTATAGTGTATTTGGATATATGGATACATAGAATACTGGTAAATAGATAATCTAAATCATTTCCCATTATTTTCTTCCCAATTATCACCCTTCAAAGACATATCATACTTTAAACACTTCTTCATAACCTAAGAAAAGTAAATATATGAAAGGGTTAACTAAGATTATTATTAAGGGTAAACATATGACATATAAAATCAATGATAATAAGTGATAATATGATAATAATTAGGTTATGAGAATGTTTTCACAACTTAAAATAATCATAACCAATCATTCAATGATCTAAATCATGTATCAAGGAATATGGTTTTCATAAAAAATACATAAGTTATAAGAGTTAAAAATAATTAATATTCAATCTCGACACATGGGAACATTTCATAATCAAAATAAATAAGTTTTTTGGAATTCACATAAAATATAGAATCAATTATTTATTCAAGTTTCACTCCCAAGATTGTCAATCGAGCAATATTCCCAAAATAGAAATGCTGACCTGGTCATTAACAACATTGTTTTAGGTGTAACTTCTATCCCGTTAACTTCATTAACTATTGAGAGTTTATTAAATAATTCATCTCTTAGTATTATCTCAATGTTTTCATCATTAATGAATTCATTAAAGGTATCTAATATAACCAGTCATTGTTTTCTTATAATGTAACCACCTATAATTTATTTATAACTTAACCACCCATAAAATATTTATATTTCATTCCTATGTATTCCACAAGATCCTGAAAACATTCATCATTACGTTTATGATTAACCCATGTAATTAAAATGGGTTTCATAAACTTTACATCTTTATAATAATAAAACATCTATAGAAATAATAAATATGGTATCATTGGATATTATACCTAATAAATCATTATAATTATAAAGTATTTTATTGTATCCAAAAATTCCTTTAACAAAGAACATAGAATCATTTCTGGAGAGAAATACAATTTTCGTTTTGAAATAATTTATTTAAAATATATTTTTTAAAATATTACATAAATAATTTTCGTTGAAAATAACTATAAAATCATAGAATTTAATCATTAAATTAAATATTATTCATTATAGTGGGGAAATCCTTTCATGTGGTGAATATTTCAAAAAAATTCTTTTCATAATTTTTGTAATAAGTCAAAAGATCCTCATTCATAAAATTGTAAGAATACTTCATTAAAATATTTTCTTAAAAAAATATGGTTAAAAATTATTTTAGTTATTCTTCAAATAATATTAAAATAATTCCTTATATTTGTTTAATGAAAATATGGACATTGATGAAATGATTCTTGGTCGAAGAGAGAAATAATGTCATATTTCTATAAAATGTTCTTTTAGCCTCTTGAGTATTTAGATGGAGAAAAATTAAATAAAATTTAATATCTATAAATAACTAGATGAAAAGAAATTAAATAATATTTTTGGATAAATAGATCATATAATTTCATCATCAAAAATTTAAACATAAATAATCCTCATAAAAAAGTGATTCTAACAGAAACTTTTTATCTATTTATTAAATTTTGATTCATAACCTTCATAAATGACATAAAATCGAAAGAAAATTAAATACCATGAAAATAATGAAAATAATGATATAAAATATCAATATTTTAGTAGATACACCTCATAAAATAATATTCTTGTATAACATGAAAATGTCTCAAAGAAACAAAATTGAGATGAAGAACCCTTACAACATTAGGAATTTTCAAATCGAAATACATTGGACACATTAAAATAATATGGTTGTGTAAATATCATTAATTTATTGATTTATTATTCCAAAATTTATTCATGGCTAAAATAAAAACCATATAAATAATAAATTGGGGCATAACATTGAAACATGTCATAAGGAAGAGAAATTGAGATGAAACACATACCTTATATCCAATAGTACTTGTAATCACATTAAAATCCTATATAATATATTTAAATTAATTATAATAATTAAAAATAATAATATTAATACATTTAATATGATATATGATCCACTTATATAATTTCAAAATGTGTTCATTAAAAATTCTCAAATAAATTTGTTATTTTGGTTGTTAACTACTTTATCATTCATGTGTGTTTGAGTTAAATAGTTATGTTAATCACGCATTGATCATGGTTCCAAAATATTAGAAATTTTAGTAATTATATAAATATCATATATATTCAAAATATAAATTTTGATAACCATGCATATAACGTGGAGATGAAATATGAATTAATCACATCGTAGAGACTATAATCTGTACGTTCACATGAGTGATGTTTACACTATTTGATGGATGGAAAGATATAGTGTTTAAGGAAAATTAAAATTTAAATAATAATTAAAATATCATAAATATAAAATATTTTCATTAAATATCTCCTTATTGTTGACCTCATCTGTTTTGATAATCTCAATCATGTATTCATATGTGTTGAAAATCCCAATTATGTTTTCATTCTCTATGATATTTTTAAGAATCATTGATATATACTTTAATTCTTTCAAATCTGTGATCAAACCAATAATAATTTTTAAAATAGTATTTGGAATATGTTAATCCTCATTTATCCATGTTCTTACAAGTTAAATTGATTCGAACACAATCGGATGTGTTCTGCATAAAACAGATAAGTAATCTGCCTATAGCTACTGATAAAGAGCTACCGGTACCCAGTCTACCGATAGACTTAGTCTACCGACAGACAGAGTCACCGATATACTTAAACACAGAGCTACCGATGTGCTTATAAATGTAAGCTACTGACTTACATACAGCTACCGATACAAACATAGAGCTACCGGTGTAAGTATAAATAGCTACTGATGGAATAAGAGTCACTGATGGACGAAGCTACTGACAGACTCACAGATACCGACGCATGGAGCTACCGACGCATGGAGCTACCGATAAACAAAGTCACCGATACAAGCATATACCAACCGACGCATAGAGCCACCGATAGAGTCAAAGCAACTAATGAAATTGAGCTACCTATGTCCAAGCTACCGATGATGATTACCTACCGATCACTTGACTCACTGTTTGAATTTCATTATTTATCTTTATGTAATCTATCCAACGGTCATATCATGTACATTTTAATGATTTGTCAAATATCTGATAAAGGTTGTCGGATGTCAGGAACCCGTACCTCATACATGCAGAAAGGAAATCTTTTCTGTCTCCTGTTGCCCGTGAGATAAATACGAGAAGTCTACGCTGCCCAACGAGGAGAGTGTAGTGGATGGAATATACTAGAAACACAAGAACGAGAAGAATCAAGAAGAGAAAAATCAGTTCCATCAAGAACACAGAGAAGCTCATAGACAATTAAGCACACTCGAGAAGTGTTCTGTCCATATAAGAAGAGCACTGAATAACTTCAACCACTACATTTTCACTGTCTGTGAACCTGGAGCATACGACACTCTGTTTCTCAAACAGAAACGAGAAGAGGACTCAGACTCACTTCTGATCGAATCCAAAGGAGTCCAGAGCTACATTGAAATCACCAGAACCATTTCTAAACTCTACATCTCTTGTTCTGTGATTTATTATTATACTTTTCGAGCAGTGTGTGTTATCTGCTGTATCTAACACATACACTGTCTCCTGCACTTAAACTGGAGGATTTGTAAATCCTTACCAAATTCTTGCATTTCTTTCTTTCCCACGAATAACAGTGGTAGAGGTCGTGTGTGACCTGGACAGCTGGTTGCTGTTGTACTGTTTCCAATGAATAACAGTGGTAGAGGTCTCAGACCTGGACAGTTGTGAACTGTTGAACCCCGATCCAGGGTGTGGATCATTTTTATATAAACTTTTGAGAGGACTAAGTCTCGGCTTGAGACTGAACCTCTTGGTTACATCTGTTGTTCCATCTCTTTCAAAGTTGTATTCCGCTGCTAATCACATTAAAACCAATAGTGTTTTTAAAGTTACTTTGATAATTAAATTAACAAGTGTTTATGTTAATTGTAGATTATTAAGTTAGTTTCAAAAGATAATCACACACTTCTGTGTTGATTAACTGGGAATTAATCAATCCCTTGAGAATCTAACAGAACCTCTACTTTAATATAAATTCACTACAGTTTAATTTATTATTTTATTTGGGGGTCTTTAAGACAGTGTTTTTAAATACAGAAATTTTAATTGGTACTCAATTCACCCCCCTCCTGAGTAAACCACTCCGGCCAACACTTGGTATCAGAGGATCGAAAATACTCTCTAAAAGTACTCTTCTTTTGAACTGTGATTTTAGTTGTATTTTAAAGTTCTTAAAATTTCTGTTATATCTAAATTTTTATCTCTTTAAAATTTTCTCATCATGGACAATAGACTTGAGGGTGCTGCTACTAACCGGCCACCTTTCTTCAATGGAACTAATTATGCTCTGTGGAAACTGAAAATTAAAATTCATCCAGAAATCATAGGTTTTGATATTTGGACTGCTATTGAATCAGAATACAAAATTCCCACTACTGCTAGATCTACTTGGGATGAACCTATAAAGACTGCTTACAATAACAACTACAAAGCTATGAATGCCTTGTACTGTGCTCTAGGAGATGAAGAGTTTAATAGAATTTCTTCTTGTAAAACTGCATATGAAATTTGGGATACCGTAGCTGTTTCTCATGAAGGAACAACGAATGTTAAAGAAATGAGACTGAACACTTATACTATCAAGTATGATAATTTTAAAATGAAGCCTGACGAACCCATTTCTAACATGTATCTCAGGTTCAATGAAATTTTCAATACAATGATCTCGCTGGGAAAGGATGTCTCATCGAAGGAACAAATTATGAGAATTTTGAGATGTCTACCTGATAGATGGAGAGGCACATCTGTCTCAATCAGAGAATCATGTGACATTGCTGCTCTACCTGTCAAGGAACTAATTGGAAAGCTGATGATGTATGAATAAGAGATTAAAGTGAATAAAGAGGAAGAAAATGAACCTCCAAGAAAGTCTTTCGCTTTCAAATATTCAACTTCAAAGAATAAGGAAAAAGAAAAGCTTCAAGCTGTAGTTGAAAGTTCAAGTTGTGAAGACAATGAAAGTGATTCTGACAGTGATGCTGAGATGGCTCATATTGCTAAGAGATTTATGAAATTTTATAGGAAAAAGAAGTTCTTCAGAAAAACAAATTATAAGGGTAAGTATGATCACCAAGGTAAATGGAAAAAGGATTGGAAGAAGAAGGACAAATCAGATGATGTTGTCTGCTATGAGTGCAAGAGAAAAGGACACATTAAAGCCGACTGTCTAAAGCTGAAGTATAAAAAGAAATATGAATATAAGGGCAATAAGTTTAAGAAAGACATGAAGGCTACTTGGAGTGATTCTGAGGATAGCTCTACTGAATCTGAAAGCTCTGAAACTGAACACAAAAATAAGTCAAACATGTGCTTTATGACAAACACTTCTCAGGTAACTGCTGAAACTCCTGCTTTAAATTATTATTACTCTGGAGATAATGCAGAATCTGACTCTGATTCTGGAACAATGTCTAAAAATGAATTGTTTGAGTACTGTGATATACTAGAAGACACATGTAATGAACTTAAGGATAAATACAAGTCATTAATGAAACAGCATGCTCTCACCACTACAGTTAAAACCGAACTCACAATTGAAAAATAGAAAAATGCTCAACTGTTAAAAGAAAACACTAAACTGAAACTATCTAATGAGCAACTCAAGAAAGACTTAGAGAAGTTCACCAATGGAAAAAATACACTAACATAGATGCTAGGAAAGAAAATAGCACCTAAATATACTACTGGTATAGGATACCAACCTGGACAAAGGAAAATTGACAAAACTAGATTCATTTCTAAATCTGGACAGAATGAAGGTAATTCTGGAACTTCATATGCTTCAACCAGTTATATACATAGTTATGGATCTAATAAAGTTTATCTTTTAAAGCATGTCAATTCTACAAATTATATGAGACCCATTAGACAAATATGGGTACCTAAAGTGTTATTGGCTAACCTATCTAGACCCAAGAAAATCCGGGTACCAAAGTCATTTCCTGTTTAAATTTGTTTTGTAGGAGACCTGCTTGAAGAGCTGTCACAAGAAGATATGGTATTTAGACAGTGGGTGCTCAAGGCACATGAATGGAGATTATTCTTGTTTCAGGAGTTTAATAAAAGTTGATGGAGGCTTTTTCACCTTTGGTGAAAACTCTAAAGGAAAAATCATCGGCCTAGGCCAGATTGGAAACACTGATTCAATTTTGATTTCTAAAGTTTTATTTGTTTATGGCCTTAAATAAAATTTATTAAGTATTTCTCAGTTATGTGATGATGGTTTTCATGTTAAATTTGAAAATGATTCTTGCAAAGTTTTTAATTCTAAGAATGTTTTGGTATTTTTTGCCTTAAGAAATGAAAATGTTTATGCTGTTAATCTGAATTCTTTAGCTAAGCAGAATATTACTTGTTTGAATGCTTTTCATAAAGAATCTTGGCTATGGCACAGAAGATTGGGACATTGCAACAGTCACTCACTTAGAAAACTCTCTAGAAAAAACCTAGTTAGAGACCTACCTAAATTAGAATTCCCAAATGATAGAGTGTGTAACCCCTGTCAAAAGAGAAAACAACACAAAGTTTCTTTTAAATCAAAGAAAGAAGTTTCGACTTCTCAACCACTTGAATTGGTTCACATGGATTTTTTTGGACCATCAAGAGTTTCTAGTTTAAATGGGAAGCACTATGTTTATGTTCTTGTAGATGATTTTTCTAGATATACTTGGGTATATTTTCTAGCTCACAAAAGTGAAGCCTGTTCTTTTTTTGTTAAATACTCTAAATATGTAGAGAACCTTAGTTGACTTAAGATTAAAACTTTGAGGAGTGATCATGGTCGTGAGTTTGAAAATAAAGATTTTGAATCTTATTAATCACACAATGGCTATACTCATAACTTTTCTTCCCCTAGAACACCCCAACAGAATGGTGTAGTAGAAAGAAGAAACCGAACCCTTCAAGAAATTGCTAGAACCATGCTCAATGAATATGACCTGCCTATTTATTTTTGGGCTGAAGCTGTTAATACAGCTTGCTATGTTATTAATAGAGTCTTAATCAGACCTGTTCTTAAGAAAACCCCTTATGAATTGTGGAACAATAGAAAGCCTAAGGTTAATTACTTTAAAGTTTTTGGTTGCAAAGTATTTATTATGAATACTAAAGATAATCTGGATAAGTTTGCTTCTAAAAGTGATGAAGGAATTTTTCTGGGTTACTCTATTTCAAGTAAAGCCTATAGAGTATTCAATAAGAAAACCAAATGTGTGGAAGAATCTGTTCACATCAAATTCGATGAAACTGATCCACATGAGCCTAAAACCTCTCTTGAGAATCTTGAAGAAGATTTGTCTATTCTGGACCTTAATGATAAATCTAAAGAACCTGTTATAAAAGAATCCAGTTCTAGACTTTCTCCAGAATCTGCTTCTGTTGAACCCGAACCTATAGATGAACCTGAAATTTCTAGTCCAACCTTTACCAGATCAACGAGGATTCTAAAGAATCATCCTTTAGAAGCTGTTGTTGGTAGATAGAGGAACACAAACTAGAGCTTCTCTAAGAAACCAGGTTGAACATCAAGCTTTTCTTTCACAGCTAGAACCCAAAAATATCAATGATGCTATCAATGATGAATTCTGGGTAATAGCTATGTAGGAAGAATTAAATCAGTTTGAAAGAAACAATGTCTGGGAATTAGTTGACAGACCTAAGGACACTTTGACAATAGGCACAAAATGGGTTTTTAGAAATAAAGTAGATGAATCTGGAAATATAGTTAGAAACAAAGCTAGACTAGTTGCAAAAGGATATAGTCAAGAAGAAGCTATAGACTATGAGGAATCTTTTGCACCTATAGCTAGACTAGAAGCCATTAGGATCTTACTTGCATATGCTGCACATCTGGATTTCAAGTTATATCAAATGGATGTGAAAAGGGCATTTCTAAATGGTTTTATAATTGAAGATGTTTTTGTAGAACAACCACCTGGATTTAATAATCCCCATTTTCCAAATCAAGTTTTTAAACTTTCTAAAGCTTTGTATGGTTTAAAACAAGCTCCATGAGCTTGGTATGATAGACTTAGCAATTTCCTTATCTCAAATGGGTTTACTAAAGGGATTGCTGATCCAACTCTTTTCATTAAAAGAATTTCTATAGATGTTTTAGTTGTACAAATATATGTTGATGATATTATTTTTGGATCTTCTAAACACTCTTTATGTATTGATTTTTCAAAAAGTATGCAAAATGAATTTGAAATGAGCTTAATGGGAGAACTTAAGTACTTTCTTGGATTTCAAGTATTTCAAAATGAAAGTGGTATTATTTTGAATCAAAGTAAATATACAAAGGATCTTTTAAAACGTTTTGGTCTAGATAGTATCAAGGAAAGTGAAACTCCTATGAGTACTACCTGTAAATTGGACGCAGATGAAACTGGGAAACCAGTTGATCAAACAAATTACAAAGGTATGATTGGTAGTTTACTTTATCTTACTGCTAGTCGACCTGATATTATGTTTAGTGTGTGTATGTGTGCTAGATTTCAAGCTAATCCAAAAGAATCTCATTTGCTTGCTGTTAAAAGAATTTTTAAATATCTCAAACACACGGTTAACATAGGTTTGTTTTACCCAAAAGGACAATCCTTTGAGTTAATGAGTTATTCAGATGATGACTTTGTTGGTTGTAAGTTAGATAGAAAAAGCACACCAGGAACATGTCATTTTCTTGGAAAATCTTTAGTTTCTTGGTGTAGTAAGAAACAGAACTCAGTTGCATTATCTACTGCCGAAGCAGAATATATAGCTGCTGGTAGTTGCTGTGCACAAATTCTGTGGATGAAGCACACTCTTTTGGACTATGGATATGATTTTAAACATGTTTCAATCAACTGTGATAACACCAGTGCAATAAACATCTCTAAGAATCATGTATCTCACTCTAGAACCAAACACATAGATGTAAGACACCATTTCCTAAGAGATCACTATCAAAAAGGAGATATTTCTCTTGAATTTATTGGCACTGAACATCAATTGGCTGATATTTTCACTAAACCTTTATGTTCGGATAGGCTAAGTTACATAAGACACGAATTGGGAATGTTTAATCACAACCGATGTGAAATTCTCACCGATGTGAAAATTCTCACCAATGTGAAATTCTCACCGATGTGAAATTCTCACCGATGTGAAATGCTCACCGATGTGAAATTCTCACCGATGTGAAATTCTCACCGATGTGAAATCCTCACCGATGTGAAATCCTCACCGATGTGAAATTCTCACCGATGTGAAAATCCTCACCAATGTTGAACTTCTCACCGATGTAATATTTTAAAACTTCTGTCTGCCGCCAAGAATACGAATCGCTTTATTTTATTTTATCTTACTCTATTTTAGTCGTTTATTTGGAATTCCTAAATGATAAAACTAAGTCTAAGCCACTTCCTACCTCACCGAGCTCAAAATCTCTCACCTTCGAACCTTAGCTCCCAAATCGACCAAGAACCCTAAACCCGCGATGGAAAAAACTAAGCTTCCTACTGTCAGAGATGAAAGAGTAGAACCAAAATCTAAGAAGCAGAAGACACAGCATAAAGCCAGTGTTAGTGAAGTCAGAACTAGATCGGGGAAGCGACCAGTGAATCCGCACTTGCAGAATAGAGACATAGTAATCGAGAAGGAACTGTGCGTGGAATGGCTACTGCCTAGCAAATCGTTAGTACTCGAGATTCTGGAGGTCCAGAAATGGGTGGATTGTTTCTTGAATAACAATGGCCCATACTACCCGAAGTTGGTAAAACAGTTCTACGAGTTTGTAACCTTCGAGAAGTCTGAAAATGAGAATCGGGTAAGCTCTTTTTTAAATGGAAAAGAGATGTATTTTTCTTCAGTAGATTGGGCTGAGTGTTTGAAAGTACCACATGAAGGTGTCTCTGGGTACGTATCAAGAGAAATTCCACCTAGTAGTGACATTTTTTTATGAAACCGCCTTAAAAGAACTGACCGGTAATGGGAATCAAAGGCAAGTGGTTGCTGCTGAAATGGATGGAGAGAATCGACTGCTCTTCAAGTTTGTTCAGCATGTGTTGATACCGAGGTGAGGAGATTTTGAAAATATGAGATATCAAGATATCTATCTTCTTCATCTGCTAAGACATGGTGTGAAAATCAATCTGTGCAGATTGTTAATGTTTCAAATGGAATACATGATTAGACCAAAGTCAAAGACTAATGATTTATTCTTTGCCAAGATGATTTCAGTAATGATAAAAGTGAAAGGAATAGCTGAGTCTCAGGATGAGACAGTTGCAGTCAGGAACAATTTCTGCATCACCTCGACTATTTGTAAGTACATGAAAATTAACTGGAACCCATGGAAGGGAAAATGGGTCAGTGATGATCAGAAGATATATGATAGGTTTAATCCTGTGGATCATCCCTCAAGACCAAAGGATATGAGAGATCCGAGTCTGAGACCTGATGAAGGGGAACCTGTTTATAGTAATGAAACAGAAGATGAAACAGAAGAAGAAGAAGAAGAAACTCCCATGGATGTTGGAGGAGATCCAGACTTTACCCCAAGTCCTGTTGCAGAATTGGTTTATTCTAGGAAAGGAAAGGTAGAGGAAATTTTGTCCACTTATGAGGAAGACCAGTATGTGCCTCACCAAGAAGAAGAGGAAAAGGAAAATGTATCTGAATTGTATGTTTCTGGTAGTTTAAGTATGATTCCTTTGATTGGAAGCTCAGCTATGCCTGCTGCTGAAGTAGAAAGAGATACAGAAGAAGCTCTACCTGTATCAGAAGATCTTCTAGATGCTGCACCGATGGAACTTGTAGTAGAAGATTCTGATGAAGAGAATCTAGCACTGAATGCTGTTGTGACACATGAGAATGCACCCATTGAGGGGGAGCATCAATCTGTTCTTCGAAATGTTACAGTAGCTATTGAGTTTGGAGACTTGGTAGAAGACCCAGGGTTTATAGTCTGTGGATTGGATTATCCGGATTCTGATAATGAGATGTCAGTGAATAGACCGAAGACCAATTATGATCTTGCTTCTGAATAGTTGCCAGATAATGTGGTCAGATTTCATGATTTGAATAAGCTGAAAGAGGACCTCAAATCCAGTTTTGTTGAAGAAGTGAAGTTAATAGAAACCTCCCTTTCATCCTCAATTCAATCAATAATGACTGATTCTGTAGTTAGTTTGGCCTCAGTAAAGGGATCTGCTGCAGTTGTCCCTAATGATTTTGTCTCTAAATCTGATCTTGAATCCATGATGAATGAGCTGAAAGAATCATTCAGTGGATCAGTTACTGAGATGAAGCAAAGCTTTGATGAAGAAATGAAAATGTTGGAGAAATCCTTCGAGCTCTCTCTGGCTTGTAATTTATCTTCTTTTATGTCTGAGCTTATGGAAGAAGTGAAAGAGTTCCACACTCAGTCTTCTAGAATCGAAGCAGATCTTGAAGCTCTCAAGACATTAGCTGTTGCTTTGGATTCTTATATGAGCTCCAAGTCTCAAGCTGACAAGGACCTAGCTTATGTGAAGAGTGTAGTAAGCCAGTTTGTCTCGGTGTTTGAAAGTTTCAAAACCTCAGTGAAGGATCATGTTCAATTACAGGACTCTCAAGTTCAAAGCCTAATCAGTGGTTTGTCTAAGAGTTTCAAAGAAACTATTTCCTTCTCTCTTGGCCCTCTCACATCCAAACTTTTAGTTGACCTGAATCTAGTTCGAGCAATGATGAAGGAGGAGATTGGTTCTATTTCAACCAGTGGCTCTGTGATCTCATCAGAGTTGAGCCGAGTGGTGCTTTCTACAAGAGATTATGCTAGAGAAATAATGAAGATTGTTCAAGATTATATGAGAGAAGCCTCTTCCTCTCAGGAATCCATAAAGAGAAAAGTGGACTACTACTTCACAAGAATTTTCACCAAGCATCAACTCGAACACCACTTCAAGCTGATGTTAGAAAACATGAAGCTACCTCCAGTCACTCAAGCTTTTAGAGAACAAGTGAGCAAACTAAGACAATTGACTCCTGCCTTGGAGAAATTCATGGAGAACAAAGATGATTTCATCTCTTCTATGGAAAGAGGAGGAGGAATTATTATGGATTTTAGAAATCTGTTGCTGCCTTTCTTGCATGTTGATGCTAGACCAGTCATAGTACCTCCTGCTTTGCCTGCTTCTGCCTCACCTGTTTCCACAGTCCAGCTGACTCCTGCTCAAGCTATTCGAAGCCTCAGACCAATGATCACCCAAAGATCTTCAACCTATAGGCCTGACTCTGTGTCAGTGGCCCAGCCTCCTTTGATCATTTCTGGCATTCCAAAACCTTCACCTGCATCCTCACCACCCGAACCTTCTTCTGATCCCAAAGGAAAATCTCACGTTGAAGATGTGGATTGATCCAGTGGCCAGGATTTTTGATAGGAATTCATTTGTATTCTGTTTCTGTACTTTCTGATTGCTCTAATACAGAAGAACTCATTTTACTTCTCATGTTTTATTTGTCTCCTATATATGCTTTCCCACTTTTTGATTATCACAACGGGGGAGAACAAACAATAAGCGGAAAATGAGAGAATGAGAAATATTTTCAATGGAGAAAAATAAGGAATAAGGGGAGACACATTACCCTTTTTTTTATTTTTTTTCAATTTTATCTCTGATATTATTGTGTTTCAATTTACCTTCGGTACCTTATGATTTTTACCTCTGATATCTGATGTCTATATCATACTATTTCTATTATCTCTGATGCTGTTTTCTCTGAGAAAATTGTTTTCAATATTATACTCTTTACTATTATATTTTCACTATGTTAAATGCCCATATCATAAATTGTGATTATCAAAAAGGGGGAGATTGTTGACCTCACCTGTTTTGATAAACTCAATCATGTATTCATATGTGTTGAAAATCCCAATTATGTTTTCATTCTCTATGATATTTTTAGGTATCATTGATCTATACTTTAATTCTTTCAAATATGTGATCAAACCAATAATAATTTTTAAAATAGTCTTTGGAATATGTTAATCCTCATTTATCCATGTTCATACAAGTTAAATTGATTCTAAAACAATCGGATGTGTTCTGCATAAAACAGATAAGTAATCTGCCTATAGCTACTGTTAAAGAGCTACCAGTACCCAGTCTACCGATAGACTTAGTATACCGACAGACAGAGTCACCGATATACTTAAACACAGAGCTACCGATGTGCTTATAAATGTAAGCTACTGACTTACAGACAGCTACCGATACAAACATAGAGCTACCGGTGTAAGTATAAATAGCTACCGATGGAATATGATTCATCGATGGACGAAGCTACTGACAGACTCACAGCTATCGACGCATGGAGCTACCGACGCATGGAGCTACCGACGCATGGAGCTACCGATTCATGGAGATACCGATAAACAAAGTCACCGATACAAGAATATATCAACCGACGCATAGAGCCACCGATAGAGTCAAAGCAACTAATGAAATTGAGCTACCGATGTCCAAGCTACCGATGCTGATTACCTACCGATCACTCGACTCACTGTTTTAATTTCTTTATTTATATTTATTTAATCTATCCAACGGTCATATCATGTACATTTTAATGATTTTTCAAATATCTGATAATGGTTGTCGGATGTCAGGAACCCGTACCTCGTACCTGCAGAAAGGAAATCTTTTCTGTCTCCTGTTGCCCGTGAGATAAATACGAGAAGACTACGCTGCCCAACGAGGAGAGTGTGGTGGATGGAATATACCAGAAACACAAGAACGAGAAGAATCAAGAAGATAAAAACCAGTTCCATCAAGAACACAGAGAAGCTCATAGACAATCAGGCACACTCGAGAAGTGTTCTGTGCATATAAGAAGAGCACTAAATAACTTCAACCACTACATTTTCACTGTCTGTGAACCTGGAGCATACGACACTCTGTTTCTCCAACAGAAACGAGAAGAGGACTCAGACTCACTTCTGATCGAATCCAAAGGAGTCCAGAGCTACACTGAAATCACCAGAACCATTTCTAAACTCTACACCTCTTGTTCTGTGATTTATTATTATACTTTTCGAGAAGTGTGTCTTATCTGCTGTATCTAACACATACACTATCTCATGCACATAAACTGGAGGATTTGTAAATCCTTACCAAATTCTTGCATTTCTTTCTTTCCCACGAATAACAGTGGTAGAGGTCATGTGTGACCTGGACAGCTGGTTGCTGTTGTACTGTTTCCCACGAATAACAGTGGTAGAGGTCTCGGACCTGGACAGTTGTGAACTGTTGAACCCCGATCCAGGGTGGGGATCATTTTTATATAAACTTTTGAGAGGACTAAGTCTCGGCTTGAGACTGAACCTCTTGGTTACATTTGTTGTTCCATCTCTTTCAAAGTTTTATTCCACTGCTAATCACTTTAAAACCAATACTATTTTTAAAGTTACTTTGATATTAAATTATCAAGTGTTTATGTTAAGTGTAGATTAGTAAGTTAGTATCAAAAGATAATCACACACTTCTTTGTTGATTAACTGGTAATTAATCAATCCCTTGAGAATCTAACAGAACCTCTACTTTAATATAAATTCACTACAGTTTAATTTATTATTTTATTTGGGGGTCTTTAAGACAGTGTTTTTAAATACAGAAATTTTAATTGGAACTCAATTCACCCCCCCTCTTGAGTAAACCACTCCGACCAACACTTATTATCATTCAAGTAAATAGGAGATGATAGAAAAATAATTTCTCATTGTGGATGTGGTAGTCCCCACATACGCACGAGCAACATTATCTTTCACCAATGGATTAGATGGTAAGATGGTATATATGGAATTATAAATCAAAAAGAATAATTATATCATAAATATCATATATAAACATTAAACCAATTATTACAACCACCCAAAAAATATGGTGATGAAAAATGAGTAATATAGAAACTTTGAGGCGGTAGTGCACACATAAACAAAAATTTTATATTTATTTCCCATTAGATAATGAAGGGGTGGGAAATGTTTTTTCAATTTTGATAATAATATCATTGTACCTTTACAAAAATATATTCATCATTTTCTATGGATAATTTTTTTTATAAAAACTACAATAATAAATAATATTAATTGAACATGGTTACAATTTATGCCTCTTCATTGAAAGGCCCCATTTGGCTTACAACTTATGCCTTAAATGATTGGTCTTAATAGAATAAAGAAATATCTAGGATAAAGTTAAGTAATGTAGGAAGGTTTTTTAGTAGTTATATTTTTATTAATAAGGCTCTCATGGTGTGAATAATGGACTATGAGAGGTTTCCTTTTATAAATTAGTGGAGGGCTACAAATGGAATTTTTTAATATATTTCAATTTTATAATGTCACATTATTCAAAAAATAAATCCAAATGTAAAAGAATTAAAATATTGGATAATATGGGGTCGAAATAAATTCCACAAAATAAATGGATTAGCTTGGTTGGAAATCCAACCCTTGTCCGTTGGTTTAACCCGTAGTAAATTCGTTTTACCCTTAATTGTGGTTATAAAATATTACTGTTTTTACTATTCAATATGAAAAGAAATTAAGTTAAAAATATTTAATTATATTTATTATTTTTTATGAAAAGGTAGAATCCATTTTCATCATTTCAATTTCATGAAGTGATAGAATATAAATTTAAATAAACACACAAACGGCATTGAAATCCCATTTTAGAATAATTATTTTTTAGTCATAAAAACTAATTTACATCCATTAATTTCATTGTAAAAATGATAAAATGAATATTCTAATATATAACTAAATATTTAATAAATTATTTTAATTATAACTATTATTCAATGAAATTTAATTTAATTTAATATCATAAAAACACATTTCACACATAAAATCATGTTTTTGAATAATATGTATTAACCATAAAAATTAACTTATAAAACTGTATATAATGACGATTCATATATAATTAATTATATTATCACAAAATAACTCATACTAATATTAGTTTATGATCATATTAAAAACATAATGAGACTTTTAAATGAAAATAGTTGTCTCTTTTTAAAAAAATTGGGTTTTTTCAAGTTTCACTAAAAAATATTTATGTAAAGATCCTCAAAATTCACCATAATATATTATTTTCATTATTATTTTAAAAAAAATTTATTTTATTCAAATAAAATTTTTCAAAATTCTAGAAATTAATTATAATGTTCATGCATAAAATACAATACAACCCATTTTTTGTGCGAAAATATTTTAAGAGAATAAACGGAATTTAATGAAGGATGAATAATATTTTAAATATTAATTAATAAATACATTTTCAATATTTAATAATAATATAAATATATTATATAATGTGCTAATTAAAATTAATATCATTCAATCCAACGAATAGGCTATAATGGGTTATTATATCATGGATGAGTAGGACTTTTGGTGGCATCTGAAGCAAGATTTTGAACATTAGCAATTCATTTAATTAAAAATATATTATTAAATCATGTGGAGTTACAAATTGGTTGTTTGGTTTTCTTATACTAGATATGAGCTACTACCCACATGCCACCTTTAATCCAGTTCCTTGCATCAGTGAGATAGTGCAGCCTTCACATCACAAAATTAAACCATGGCCAATCATGATTTCATATAAGGCCTTCAACTAATCATCTAACATGATTAATATTTATTAATAGATGAAATAGAAATTTCCATTCCTTCAATAAGGTATAAATTATGTCCTTTAATTGACATTAACATCTAATTTTTAGACCATTAATGACATGAATTGGAGTTAAAAAAAATATACTAAAAAACACTAAAATTAAAACATTAAGGATGTAAGAGATTGTTTTTTTATAAAAATGAATGACTGAGAGAGGTAGAACATTGAGTAATATACTAAATATAAGATTAATATCATGGAGCCCATTTTATTTCATCTACTATAAATAAATATTTGATTACTTTATTGTATTCACATAGAAAAAATTATCATGTTGTGTATATAAATTATTTTTTAAACTAAAATAGACTATAAGAAAACATGATATAAAATTTAATATCACAGTAAATGAACTGATATAAACAAATAATAATGTTCATGAAAACTTCATATAATACATGTCAGATATACTTTTCATATTTCAAATAATTCAAATTTAAAAATTTCATGTTCTAAGAAAATAATTTGAATATAATTAATGATATTATTAAATTTTAAGTACATTAAAAAAACATAAAATACCACAGCATAAATTTACATAGGATAAATATAATTATTTAGAATTTAAGGAGTAATTAAATTTGGAAACACTTATGAAATTAACAGAAATTAATTCATAATATAAATGAATAGTTAATAAATAATATGTTTTGGACTAAAATTTGAAGAAACTTATTTAACCATTAGATTTAAGGTAGGTTCAAGGATTTTCCAAATATTTATTTTATATAATTGGTTTAATTTTATTCTTATGATATGTTTATTTTTCTTATTTTTGTTCATTCCATTTTTCTTTTTTACTCAATTCATGTTTTCTTACGGTCAATTGATTTTTTAACATGTGGTTAGTTTATTTTCCTTCATCTAGTATGTTGCTTTTTATTTTTTTGGTCAATTTTAGAAGACTAAATTTTCAATCATGGATAGTTCTATGATTTTTCAAAATTTTAATCACATTCAGATACAAAGTTCTATGAATTTTTACCCATGGTCAGTTCCCATATTTCCAAAATTCTACTCGTGGACCATTTAAGTATTTTCAATATTATCTTGAATAGAAAAATATACAGACACACAATATATATTATATAAAACCAAATAGTGATATATTTTATACATTATAAATTCAAATATAAAAATAATAGTTAATTATAAACTATATCATTTTTAATAAGCAATATAAGAATAAAAAACATTACTTAACTCATGTTATAGTGGATATAGTATTGAATTAAAAACCCAAAGAAATTATAATTATGTAATTATGATATTGTAATGATCAAAACCTAAATAAAAAATTGGATAATGTACCCACTTTAACATTCTTCCACTTTTTTATAGTAAGAAAACAAATGTGAATTCCAATAATTCTATCCCTTTTTGAAATTTGTCAAAATTATTGAATAAATGTCCCCATGTATAATTTTTTTTAGGATTAATGATTATTCCACTTAGATAAATAGACATTACTCGGAAAGAAACTATCCATTCAAATTAAAATTTATCATTAAAATCTACCGTAGAATTATTACATGGAAATAAACTTATATAAATGATACATTGAACACATAATTATATTTACCATAAATTCATGCATTTTCAAAAAGTATGTGCCGACTAAAAAACAAACTTGTGTAAATTAGTATGAATTTTATGGGAAAATATATTTTATAAGTTTCATCGAGACATGAAATAAATTCATTATTTTTAAATAATGGTTTTCAATTAAATAAATGGTAGCCAACTATTATAGAAAAAGTTAGTTAGAATAATAAAAGTTCCCCCCTTATCAAATTTTATAAACTTATATTTCCATCACAACAAGTTCAGATTTTGTTTTATATAAATTTTCTAAATCATTATGTTTAGTAAAAATTCTAATATATTTATACTCTTAACAAACGTATCATAAATAATTCTTCTATTTTGATCAGGATATCTAATAAAGTCACACCTAACATGTTAGTCCTAGAGTTTTGAAACGTATACTTAGAGATAGAACATGCATAAGTATTCTTAAAAAATTATGATCTTATTAAAATTAAAAAATATTAGATGGTGTTTGTTTAATTTCTAAAAACTATGAAAAAATATATATCATCAACATAATCACCCTTATAAGTTGATTAATATATAGAATTTTGTTTTTAGAGGTCCATCAAACTAAACATTTACCAAGAAAGTGACAAATGCATATTTTTCTTTTCAATCATTTTTTCAACCACCTAAGTTATAATATAAATAAATAGTTAGTTCAAATGAAGTATATGCATGATAAAATAAATGAGACATAAAGATACATTAACATAATTAATTAGAAATTAATGTTTTTAAAAATGAATTTATTTATGATTATATTAAAATTTAGCATATATACACAATTAAAAAATGAAATATGGTCTATATGATATAAAATAATGTAATATAACAACTATTTCTCTAAACGTCTTATTATCCTATGTTTCTATATCTTCATCATAATTTAGATTAAAATAAATAATTATTGTAATATTTTAGATTTTACAATAGTCAAGAACAAACCTTTTAACCAATTACTAATCATATTTTTATTGATTCATAACGATTAATTGTTTCCTTCAAACAATTTATAAACCCAAAATGAACTTATGATCTCCCATAAGACTCATTTAATATTCTATATAGATTAAATTTGAAAATTATTTAACAATTAAATCACTTTGGGATCAGAATATAAAATAATTAGAATATATTTGACCAATTAAAGTATCATTATAATACCATTGAATAAATAATTTTGGTTCAAATTTTAACTCTTAAAAAACATCACTCAGAAGAAAAAATGAAAAAGGATCGCACCAGTCTCAAGTATCTTATTTCAAACCATGATGTAATATTTAAAAATATGGTTATGTTTAGATTCATTCTAAAACCCAAGGCTTGTTTTGTAAAAAAAATTTAGAAATATAAAAATTCAAGAAATTCTATTTTAACAACCATTTTAAAAATTTTAATTTTTTTTATATGAATTTTACAAAAAAATTTATAGATTATAATTGAGTAACTAAGGAAATTTATTATTTAAAATCAATTACTTTTTACTGATTATAACCTTGATCTACAAACCAGGATTTTTTCCAATTATTTGATAAAACTCATGTAACTTGTTTCTAACAATCCATTTGGTGTTAAAAATATTCTGATCAATTGGGGTTTCAATAAAGGCCTATGCTTCCATCACATAAAACTAATTTTATTTTTTATAAAATTCTATAATCCAATTTGAATTCGATAAAGTGTCATTAATATTAAAATGAACAGAATTGTAAATAAATTCTTAAGAATCCCAAACATTTATTATTATTCTTTTCAGTTTTAACAATAGTAGTTATACCACTAATTACATTTATAACATATGATCTTTATGTAATTTTAATGTTTTTTCAGGAGATATTATCTCCCCTCAATAGATTCATCGAAATGTGAATATTTAGGTCCTCCAAATTTAAACTCACAAAAATCTTCCTTATCCTTTTTAAAATACATTTTTATTTTTTTTAGATGATTTTAATAAAATTTTACATGAAGATAATATTCAACTATTAATGTTCTATTGTAATAAACTTTATTATAATTACATGAATTAGAATACCCTAGAAAAAATTCATCTTATTTTGAATCAAAATTTTGTAGTGAATATTTGGTATTAAGGAAATAATATTTCAATCCAAATACTATGATAAAATAATTCTAGTATTCCTTCAATTCCAGATTTTATATGGTGTCTTCTTTATAAATACACTAAGTATAATTCAAATTGAAACAATACATTATAATTTAACATCATCTAACCTAAAATATTTTAGCAAGTAGTACTCATTTAACATTGTTCTACCAATTTCTTGTAAAGTACTATTTTTCATTTAAACCAAACCATATTTTGTGGATTCATTGTGGATGAAAAATTATCTATATACCAACCATCATCACATAATTTATCAAAATATATACTTGAAAAATCAACTGATCAATCACTTATAATTTATTCAATTAGATAAAGATGTTTTTTATTTTAAAACAATGTATAATATGATATAAATTTTGTTAATGTCTCAGATTTATATATAATAAAATAAGTACACATAAATCTATTATTACCATCAATAATAACAAAAAATAACATCTTACTCAAATACTTGTAGTTTTCATATGGCTCTATAGACACAGTTTTTTCTATGTAAGACATTGAAATATTATTAGAAATATTTTCAAAGCAAGTATCAATGATAGTGAATAATTCAAATGCTCTATGTGCACCAAATAATGTTTATAAAAGTATTATATATGTTTTATATTTTGCGCATGTGGTTAATTAAATAAAATGAGAGAAATCTCAAATGGTAGATTGGATCAGAAAAATGAGACCACGGTTGGGTCCAGAACATGTTATTTATCCAAGGAGTGACATAAAATGAGTCAACGTCGGATGTTCGGACCCCTCACTCATTGGAGGTGCCAAAAATTAATGAATGAATGAATTATTTAATTAATTAGTTAATAATTCTATTCACCAAATAGATATTTTGAAATATCACCCTGTGAAACCATGTTAGGGTTTTATTATATTTTTTCTTCATGCTAAAGATGATATATCATCCCAATTCACTTTGGTGAATGACGAAAAATCCTTGATTTGATGAAGAAGAATTGGATCAAGATAAATCAAAGAATGTAGAATCAAAAGATATCCTCCACTTCGGAAAGCAGACTCATCCTCATAAAAAGATTCAATCTTGTGGGTGGGATTTTGATTGGTTGATTTTATCCACTTTTGTTTCATTCTTCATGAATTCCCTAATTGAGATTATGTTTTTAACACATCTCCCATGATTTTATCTAGTTTCATTAATTTTATAAAATTTATCTTTTGATTTTTGTTGGATATAATGAAATTATTGAGCCCTGTTACAATAATAAATATCGTTGTAATGATCCATCACATTATTGTGAGATGAATTATTTTATCATTTTTTTATTCTCGTTCTCAATCCATAATGGACAAGGTAATCCATCAAACCTTTTGGTGATCGAAAGGAGCGATCAATGATTATTGATAGTGTGTAAAGAATGTCGGTTAGCATCGTCTTCGATATTAGGGATTGGATCGAGTGAGAATCAATGGGAAAAGAAGCATGGTGTAGTGAAACAATGACCAAATTCAGGGGTAGGGCTCTACGTTTAGGGATCAATATGTGTTAAATTATTAACACAAGGTGGGATGACCGTCAGAGGTGTTTTAGTGTGATGGGAGGTGCTATCGTACAATAGAGGCAGTCATATAATTATGGATGTAGTTAAAAAAACGATGGAAGGATATGGCGATAGGTGAGAAAGAGTAGAAATAAATTAATAAAATAAAATAGAGAAATAGATTCTAGGGAGTGGGGCGTGACCCACCTATAACATATGGAGAGGCGTCACAAAATTAAAGAAAATAGGATATAACATTAATAAAACATTATTAATATGATTATTATTAATTTTGGTTAAATAAATTTATATCAGTTAGAACTTTTAACAGAGACATCCATTTGACGCACCGTTTATAGCAATGTGAACTTGACCTTGAGATAGTCATTTAATGAACAATATTGGATTCCTAATTTGGGCTTCTGGATGGGTGAACACAATGTCTATGAATGATAATGCTAATAATAATGCTAATAATAAAATTTTTTATAATGATAGATGTATAGTATAGTATCTGACATAGCTCCTTTGTACGATATTCGTTTGATGAACCTTTAGTATCATTGTTAAACTGAAGTTAAGATAAACATTTCAGTATTATGTTTGGGTATTTAATTCAGACTCATAGTTCAGGCTCATGAGACGTCTTTTGAGTGTGATATGGTGAAATACAACTTTTTCACCGGTTGTCCGATTGAGGAATGTGAATAGACTATTTTGAGAATTTTTTCCTGATGGTTTCAATTGTGTGATTTTTTGGGACATATGTGGCAATTTGAAAAGTAATTTTAGTGAAATTATCTTTTTCCCTCAGAATTATGATGATCCTAATGCATTCGTCCAACTTTTGGTTGAGACATGTCATGTAGTTCCCTTACACTTTATGTTGCACTACATGGCCATCAATCTGTATGATGGTAAGGACCCAAACCAATATTATAGTGATAAGAATTTTTTTTTGCGACCCTTACATGTCACATACTCCTTTATTAATATCCATGATTTTGTATCTTTTTCATTTGTACTTGGATTTTGGACCGCATATAGACTATCTTGTGTTATTTTCTACATAAAATAGGATGGTTACCTCCATTGTGGATTTGAGATATGACGTAAGATATTATGAGAGTGATTCTTATATTGGTGGTTCTTAATGATGAATTTGGTCGTTCAAGATCATTATAGAGATCAGATTGAGACGATACTCTGCTGTCGTTTCAATACATAAGTCCTCTATCCATAGAGATGGTACTCCATTGTTGTATCAGTGTAAGGGTACTCCACATTTATTATCGATGTAAAGAAAGTACTCCACTTGTGTATGATCATGTGGGTCCTCCATCCATGGCGATGGAACTCCCCTATTGCATTAGGGAATGGGTCCTCGTTACTCATTATGTATATAGAGATGGTACTCCCCTATATCACAAGGGCGTAGGTACACTATCCATGGAGATGGTACTCCCCTATCGCATCAGGTCATGGGTCCACCATACTCATTTTATAGATATATATGGTATTCCCTGATCACACCAAGGCCCGAGTCCTCTATCATTGGAGATGGTACTCCACAGTCATACCAAGGCATGACTCCTTTATACTTATTATATAAAAATAGATAGGAATCCCCCTATCTGTATAGGATGTGGGTCCTTTACATGAAAATTATACCCCCTCAACTCTATGGCATTGTTACGAGATATAGTATAACAATGATTCCGACTCATGACGAAGAGGGGAACATTCCCCACTGGTACACATTTTTGTGATGCAACCTAAAAGCATATGGTCTAAATAGTGCAACCCAAAGAAGATAATATCATGTTTTCGTGATTGTGTCCATTAAACCTCTGTGTTCAGTGAAAACACATGAGGTGTTGGGTATCATATATGGACTTTGGAACTATGTGATACAATTATCATTGGGTTGAGCTGCTATATGGAGATCCCCTACCTTCTCATTTGGGTTTTTGACTGATCATATATATATATATATCCTTCATCGGTACCCTCTCATTGGGTTTTGTTTACTCTCCTTCTATGAGAGTTGAAGATGCATGGGGTATGTCACATTCTTTCTGTGTCTATATTATCATGGTTAGATGAGTCTACTCTCTAGTTATATGTAGTGATGACTCAATGAGATGTTCATATTCTCACTGTTTCATGATCCATGTGTTTATAAGAGTTTACTTTCACAGTATTGTTGGGTTGAGTTATACACTTTTGTTGGAACCAGGTTCTTCAAAGCATGATTTGGTGTATGGTTTGTGTTTGTTGTCAATCCTCAGTGGAAGTTCAGGGTGTGTACCAACAAAGTGATCATACCGTTCAAGCAGAAAACAGTAGTGAAGGTGGCGCTGTTTCCCAGTGTTTGCCAAATTTTTGGGCCTAAAAATCGGCCAATAAAGTAAAGTGTTTTTGGCAAAGGAACTTGCATGCCGTGATCTTGGAGGATGAAAGACTTGCACACCATATGATTTTGAGGATCAGAACATCAAAATCTGGCTAAGGCAAGAAGGTCACGCAAGTTTTGGTTGGGTCGCGCAAGTGAGTTGCGCGACAGAGTTTATTGAAGACAAGACTTGCGCGCCGTCGAGGACTTGCGCTCCTCCGCGCAGGGGGTCCAGTTTGCCTATAAATACTGGACCACCCCTCCTCATTTCCAACGAAGTTCAAGGCCGAGAGATTGTTCGAGCTCTCGTCGCGCAGGTGGTTGAGTCGCGCAGGTGGTTGTTTTGTCGCGCAAGTAGAGCTTGCGCGCCGGTGTTTGGCTGTGCGCCCAAGGTGGTTTGGAAGAGAAAGGAAGTGGACCGCGCAAGTTTGTAGTTGGGGAAGGAAGAGTCGCGCAACTGTGTTGATGACACTTGCGCGCCAGTGTGGACTTGCGCGCCGTAGTGGGACTTGCGCGACTGTCTTGGAGAAGCGCGCCTGGTTTTGCTGAAGTCCACCGGCGTGTTTGGAGCTGCACGAAAGCCGAGAGACTACTCGGTTCATTCGAGGAAAAGTGATATTCTTCTTCTGGTGAGAATCAGACTTCAATAGAGCATCTACATACAACAAAGGATGCACTCTTATGCAAATGAAGAAGAGACCTTCACGTCTATAGACTGAGTGGGACTTCACCAACGGCAGTGAGCCAGGGGGAGTCAACGGGAGTGACCCGAGGGACGCAGTGAGCTATCCCTGAACTATTGTAAAGGCAGTGAGCCTGGGACAGAGTGTCTGTACCCGAACTTTTGTATCCGCTGCTAGTGAAGCATAGTGGATTTAGGTACGACCGGCAACCTGTCGGCGTATGCTCCTTGGACGTAGCCCTTAGTGGTGAACCAAGTAAAAATGGCTGTGTCTTCTTTGTGCATGTGAATGTTTTCATTTTGATCATAATCATCATACAGGTTCAACAAGTTCCTACCAACGTGGGAACAAGATCCAACACATTAAAAGAAAAAGTGGTCACCCTAATTCACCCCTCCCCTCTCAGGGTGTCCCGGGGTCCTTCAAGTGGTATCAGAGGGTAAAGGTTGCTGGCGTTGAATCTGTCCTTCTACGTCATGGAAAACGCGATCAATGTCAGGGGAGTCCCTCACTTCGATGGAAGCAATTTCCAGATCTGGAAGAACAGATTGAGATCTCATCTAAGATCTCTTGGAATGGAAGTTCTTTTTTCTACTGTTCAAGGAATACATGTCACTGATCCAACAGGTCTGGCTATGACTGAAACAGACAGGAAACTTCTTGATGCAGATGCTAAAGCACAGAATGCTCTCACTACAGCCCTTTCTGATCAGATTTACCTGAAGGTGATGAATTTCACCTCAGCAAAATCTATGTGGGATAAACTTGAGAATATTTATGAAGGTGATAGCAAAGTGAAGGAGGCGAAACTACAAGTGCTACACAATCGGTTTGATGATCTGAAGATGCATCCAGACGAGAATGCAGACTCTTTCTTCAATCGAATTACTGAAGTGGTTGGAGCAATTCGGGGTCTAGGCGAAGAAATCAAAGACATTGATATTGTAAATAAAATATTAAGAAGACTTCCACCTCTGTATAATGCGAAGGTGTCAGCTCTTGAGGAAAGAGATCTTTCCAAACTTTCTCTTGATGACTTACTGAGCAGTTTGGTAGCTTATGAAATGAGAGTCAAACCAGAAGATGATACGACTCGGGTGAGAAAGGAAATGGCATTCAATGCCATGGATAAATTGAAAATCTCAAAGGATAGTAGCGGTGATGATGACGAAGAGAAAGAAATTATTTCTCTCATTGCAAAGAAGTTCCAGAAGGGGAAAGGGAAATTCAAAGGGAAGTTACCTCTCGCATGTTTCCGTTGTGGAAAAGTAGGGCATATTGCTTCTCAGTTCTTGAAGAATATCAATGATGATGACAGTGAAGATGGAAACTTCAAGAAGCCTCAAAGAAGGTTCTTCATAAAGGGAGACTTCAAATCTGGTAAGAAAATGCAAAAGAAGAGTTTTGTCTGTGAAGAGGAAGAAGATGACAATGAATTCTGTGATGAAGAAGAACCAGAATTCAAAACTGGGAACCATGCTTCTATGATGGCCACTGTTGAAAAGTCAGAAGATACTGATGGTGAAAAACAACTGAGAACTTGTGTAGATCCTGAGGTGCAACTTAAGGATGCAGTTAGTAAGCTTAAGATTAAATGTAAGAGCTGCAATAAGTGGAAATCAATTGTGGAAGAATCAACTGAATATGTTGATCAACTTGAAGCTGAAATTGAACGACTGGAAGAATTTGTGAAGGTACAGTCTAAAATAATTGAAAGCAATGATGATGCAGTTGATCTAAAGCTGAGAATTGAAGAGAAGGCAAAGGTCATCAATGACCTCACATCCAGACTGGATGAAAAATACAAGACTGTTGAGGGTCTTGAGGAGGAAGTAGTTACTCTAAGGAGTAAAATGGAGACAGAATCAGTTCCAAAAGAATCGAGGAAGAAAATACAGTTCGGAAGATTCTCAGATGCAGAATTACTTGCAAGAGCCAAGTGTGGTTCAGATGGGGTTGGAAAAGTCTTGAGTGATCAAAGACCTGCTTGCATGGGAAAGAGTGGAATTGGTTGTGAGGCTGAGTCATCAACTGCTGGAAGTGAAAATATCCAAAATAAAGACAACATGAAAGTTGAACATGATGAAATGTTACCTAGAGTGCTGAAAAAGGAACCCTCAATCCAAACTAAAAGGAGACCTGAAAATTATCCTCAAACTTTCAAAAATGGCAGACAGTCTTACTATTCTCCCAAGGAAGAAGCTATAAGGAGAAATTCAAGTGAGAAGACATTTCCTCTCATGAAGTGTCAGTTCTGTGGCTATCTGGGCCATACCATGTCTTATTGTGAAGAGGCAAGAAGCTATCTGAATGGAGAATATATAGATGATCAACAAAGGAGAACAATCTCATATCCTAATTCTCATAGAAGAAATAATTTCTATGGATATTGTTTTTGTTGTTCTAACTTTGGTCATAAGGCCGTTAATTGCAGGCAGAGAAGAGACATAGACACCTCATACCGAAGTTCAAGACAAGTCAAGTCTCGTCAGCAAGACAATGTTGCTCGTTTAAACAGGTTCTCACCTCTCACAGAAGACTTTGACTATGAAGAACCTGGGTATGCAGAAGAGATAGTTGAAAGGCCATCAGTCCTATATACTCAATCTAATGTCTCATGGAAGGAAAGGAAGAAGATTGAGAAATCGAACCTTGCAGAGGTAGCCCTCAAAGCTACAAAGAACAATAGTACCTGGATTCTGGATAGCGGTTGTTCATCTCATATGACGGGTAATGCCGGCCTACTAACGAATGTCATAAAGAATGTTGATGGTACAGTAAGATTTGGTAATGATGGGGCTCTGAAAATCAAAGGGAGTGGAAGTACCCAATTAGCTAATGGAGAACTAAAGAATACTGAAGTCCTTTACGTAGATGGCCTACGCCATAATCTCCTTAGCGTGAGTCAACTCTGTGACTCAGGACTTATAGTTACTTTTAATCAGAAAGGCTGCACCATCAAGGGAAAAACCGGCAATTCACTTATGAATGGATGCAGAACAGAAGGCAACTTGTATCAGGTTGATAGTGAAGATAATGTATGTTACATGACTGTTGAAGAAGAAAACAATTTGTGGCATCGGAGATTGGGACACATCAATCAACAAGACATGGAGAAAATATCAAAATTGAGAATTGTCATGGACATCCCCAACCTGAAGCGCGAGCGTGAAAAATCCTGTGATGCTTGTATTTGTGGGAAGCTGGTCTGTAGTTCATATCGGCCAAAGAAGAAAAAGGCATCTCACCTTCTTGATATGATTCATACAGATGTTTGTGGTCCAATAAATGTTGCCGGAACTCATGGAGAAAGGTATTTTGTCCTTTTTATAGATGATTACAGTCAAATGGCATGTGTGATGGTCATTCACCGGAAACGACAGGTCCTTGACTGCATGAAAACATATCGTCGAATCGCCGAGAATGATACTGGACGAACAATCAAAGTGTTGCGATCTGACAATGGAGGAGAATACACGTCCATTGAATTTGAAAATTATCTGGAGAAGCATGGGATACAACATGAGGTAGCTGCTGTGAGAACTCCACAACAAAATGGAGTTGTTGAACGAAGGAATCGACAGGTGAACAACATGGCACGAACTATGCTGATTGAGAGTCGTATTCCACGACATTACTGGAAAGAGGCTGTTCAAGCTGTAGTGTACATTCAGAATCGAACAGGACTTTATATGGGTGAGGCGAAGACACCATATGAATTGTGGCATGGACGGAAGCCTTCTCTAAAATACTTTTGTGTCTTTGGAAGTAAGTGCTTCATCAGGAACAAAGAAGGAAATCAGGGGAAATATGGTGACAACGCAGATGAAGGAATCTTCCTCGGTTACTCAATGAACAGCAAAGCCTACAAATGTTTCAACAATCGTTTGGGAAGGATTGTGGAAAGCAATGATGTTAAGATAATTGAAGAGAAAACCACAAATGCTTCACGGACGTCATATGCTGATGTGATAGAAATTCATGAAGAAACTACAAATGCAGAAATAGAGGAAGCTGTTCAAAACACTAATCAATCACATAATGATGTTGACTCAGAAGAAGAATCTGAAGAAGAAACTATGGCTGAAGAGAATTCTACTGAACCTCGCAGGAGAAATCGAAGAGCTGAGATTGATCCATCCAACATAATTGGGGATAGGAGTGCACCCACTCAAACCAGAAGGATGAGGAATACCACGCAATCTGCATTTCTATCAGTTGTAGAGCCATCCTCATTCGAAGAAGCTGCAAAAGATGAATCTTGGGTGAAAGCCATGAATGATGAATTAGATCAGATTGATAAGAATCAGACATGGGATCTTGTCCAGAGACCCGAAGGTCACAATGTGATTGGTACCAAATGGATCTTCAAAAATAAGTTTGATGAGCATGGAAGTGTTATCAGAAACAAGGCACGACTGGTATGTAAAGGATACTCCCAGATTGAAGGTATTGATGTTGAAGAAACCTTTGCTCCAGTTTCTAGACTGGAATCAATCAGGCTTTTACTTGCCATGGCACTCCAAAGAGGATATAAAGTATATCAAATGGATGTTAAGATAGCATTCTTTAATGGTGTACTTGAAGAAGAAGTCTACATTGAACAACCGGTGGGGTTTGTCTTGGGTACCGATGAAACAAAGGTCTGCAAACTAAAGAAAGCTCTATATGGTTTGAAGCAGGCACCACGGGCATGGTACTCACGGCTAGATTCATATCTCAAGAAGTTGGAATTCAAAAGAGGAGGAGTTGATCACAATCTCTATGTGAAGAATTCTCCAAAAGATCAGTTCATGGTTCTTGTCTACGTTGATGATATCATTTTTGGTGGCAGCAGGCAGAAATCAGTGGATGAATTTGCCAACCACATGAAATCAGAATTTGAAATGTCTATGATTGGGGAGCTCACATATTTCTTGGGGTTACAAGTGATTCAAACGAAGGAATACAATTTCATTTCTCAGGAAAAATATGCAAGAGAGTTGCTGAAGAAGTTCAATATGCAAGACTCCAAACCAGTGTCAACTCCGATTGCTGTTGGAACTAAACTTGGAAAGCATGAGGATGGGAACTCTGTTGATCCCACCATGTACAGGAGGATCATTGGAAACCTACTGTATCTGACAGCGACAAGGCCAGATATTGTCTTTGCAACATGCCTTGCGGCCCGCTTTCAGAGTAATCCAAAGGAGAAACACATGTCAGCAGTAAAAAGAATCATGAGGTATATTCAAGGCACACATAACTTCGGGTTATTTTTTGCTGCAGGCAGGGACAGTGAATTATCAGCGTTTTCTGATGCTGACTGGGCTGGGGATGTAATAGACAGAAAGTCCACTAGTGGTGGACCTTTCTATATTGGGCATAAATGGGTTGGCTAGTTGAGCAAGAAGCAAGAAAGTACTTCTCTTAGTACTGCTGAAGCTGAATATATCTCCACCACAAAAGCATGCACTCAACTTCTTTGGATGAAGCAGCAGCTAACAGATATTGGTGATAAGGTGCAGCAACCAATGGTGATTTATTGCGATAACCAAAGTGCAATTGATCTTACGAAGAATCCGGTTCAACATTCTCGTACAAAACATATTGAAATACGGTATCATTTTATCAAAGAAAAGGTTGAACAAGGAGTGATCAAAATGGATCATGTTGGAACTAATGAGCAAGTGGCTGATATCCTAACCAAGCCATTGTCCGCGGCTGTGTTCGAGAAGCATCGGTTGAACCTCGGTGTTCGACCACCTCCTACTGCATAAGGAGGCACCGGAAGTCCCCTCTCCCCGTTTGTTTTAACTGTTTTTTTCTGCTTATGGCTGTGATGCAGGTTTATGGGGGAGATACTATCCAGGGGGAGTATGGCTTGAGCTGAACGTTGAACAAACTTTTCGGTCTTTGGTTTTATTGTCAATGGGGGAGAAAGGCATAAATTCAAGGCAAGAAATTCTTCTGTGATGAGAAGTGTAAGATTGTGATGAGAAGTTTAATAAGGATAACATCGGGCGTCATGGAGAATTTCAAAACACTAAGACCCAATTCAAGCTTTCTCTCTTGTTTTCTACACCGAGCATTGCTCACGTAGACTTAGAGTGTTGGATGAGTTGATTCTTGCGTTTTGGATTTTCTCATGGTTGGAGATCTATTGAATTTATTCTGATTGCCAACAAACCCAAAGGGGGAGATTGTTGGAACCAGGTTCTTCAAAGCATGATTTGGTGTATGGTTTGTGTTTGTTGTCAATCCTCAGTGGAAGTTCAGGGTGTGTACCAACAAAGTGATCATACCGTTCAAGCAGAAAACAGTAGTGAAGGTGGCGCTGTTTCCCAGTGTTTGCCAAATTTTTGGGCCTAAAAATCGGCCAATAAAGTAAAGTGTTTTTGGCAAAGGTACTTGCATGCCGTGATCTTGGAGGATGAAAGACTTGCGCACCATATGATTTTGAGGATCAGAACATCAAAATCTGGCTAAGGCAAGAAGGTCGCGCAAGTGTTGGTTGGGTCGCGCAAGTGAGTTGCGCGACAGAGTTTATTGAAGACAAGACTTGCGCGCCGTCGAGGACTTGCGCGCCTCCGCGCAGGGGGTCCAGTTTTCCTATAAATACTGGACCACCCCTCCTCATTTCCAACGATGTTCAAGGCCGAGAGATTGTTCGAGCTCTCGTCGCGCAGGTGGTTGAGTCGCGCAGGTGGTTGTTTTGTCGCGCAAGTAGAGCTTGCGCGCCGGTGTTTGGCTGTGCGCCCAAGGTGGTTTGGAAGAGAAAGGAAGTGGACCGCGCAAGTTTGTAGTTGGGGAAGGAAGAGTCGCGCAACTGTGTTGATGACACTTGCGCGCCAGTGTGGACTTGCGCGCCGTAGTGGGACTTGCGCGACTGTCTTGGAGAAGCGCGCCTGGTTTTGCTGAAGTCCACCGGCGTGTTTGGAGCTGCACGAAAGCCGAGAGACTACTCGGTTCATTCGAGGAAAAGTGATATTCTTCTTCTGGTGAGAGTCGGACTTCAATAGAGCATCTACATACAACAAAGGATGCACTCTTATGCAAATGAAGAAGAGACCTTCACGTCTATAGACTGAGTGGGACTTCACCAACGGCAGTGAGCCAGGGGGAGTCAACGGTAGTGACCCGAGGGACGCAGTGAGCTATCCCTGAACTATTGTAAAGGCAGTGAGCCTGGGACAGAGTGTCTGTACCCGGACTTTTGTATCCGCAGCTAGTGAAGCATAGTGGATTTAGGTACGACCGGCAACCTGTCGGCGTATGCTCCTTGGACGTAGCCCTTAGTGGTGAACCAAGTAAAAATGGTTGTGTCTTCTCTGTGCATGTGAATGTTTTCATTTTGATCATAATCATCATACAGGTTCAACAAGTTCCTACCAACGTGGGAACAAGATCCAACACATTAAAATAAAAAGTGGTCACCCTGATTCACCCCTCCCCTCTCAGGGTGTCCCGGGGTCCTTCAACTTTCACTATAACATGTTCCATGTATTTCTTTCCTCTTCAGTTGTATATTTTACTATCCCCAACACCCTTGTTAGATCATTCTATTGGGTATGTATATACTTACCCCTACATATGCTTCCCCCAACACATGTCATGTATTTTAAAGTTGACATATTGATTGATCATGAATTTAGATGATCTTAAAGATATGTGGTTCTTTAACTACATATGGTGGTCATATGATATGATTTAGGAGATGGGCTCACTTAGCTGTTTCAATTTTCTAGTTCTCAATTATGTTGGGACAGATTTCTATATGGACATGTATTTTTCCCCTTTACCTATCAAATTCTACTACCATAGTTCATAATATTTAGAGGCCCAAACATATTTGGTTTATTTATATCTGTTTTTTCATTTTTTTAACTATGAACCTTTTAATTTATTTGGTTGTATGAATTTGTAAAGGTACATAAGAAAAGGCCTCCCTATGTTAGTTATGCCTTCATCACTTATCTCTATCCCATGGCCTATGGAGGTGGGCTTGGGGTAGTTGCAGCTCAATCCCTGGCTTCAGTCCGTTCATGATTGATTTGTATCAAGGAAAGTTTATTAAATAGGATGTCTTTCTATCATTTCCCCTTAAGATAATTAGTTGGGTTTAAAGAAATAGTTTTAAATTGTCTTGAGTGTGACTCTTTGCCTAGGTAGTCTAGTTATGGGGCGGGAGGCTGGTGTATACATTCACCATGACCTTCACTACCTGTTTTTTGACACGACATGTCAAAACTTTTGTTGTGGGGATAAATGGTACTTGGATCATATATGATGGAGTCTCTTACTATCCTTTTTGAGTTAGATCCCCATTTTTTGGATATATATATATATATATATATATGTTCTCATATAACTACAGTACTCCTTGATAAATTGGCAGGATTCCGATGACATCCAACTAGGATACCAGCTCCAGTTCATGATGATGATCATATGAGTGAGAAGGCCTCAGTTAAGGGTATATCCTATGACATCCTTCCTCTTAATGGAATGTTGGAAGCACCCCCACCTATTGAGTAAATGATCACACCAGATGTGTAGGCTGAAGATACGCATAGACTTAGTATACTCTATGACATTCAACACCATAGGCCGCATAGGATCCACAGTGAGCCAGATCCCTAGGTAGCAGAGGAATGAATAGAGGTAGTGATCCATGTTCTAGGCTTATCTGGACATCGATAGAACATATTGTTGTGATATAATCCATTCATTTCCATAGAGTGGTAGGGCGCTGGTGGAGTTTAGTTTGGAAGATGAACAATGGGTCGACACTCTAGTAGACCAACTTCCAATAGCTCATTAATGAATAGTAATATCCCTCCTACTTGTGGTTTTTTTAGATTTAGAATATATTGGATCTGTAGTGGGTATCGATGACAGTGGATGAATATACTGCGAGGTTTACAGGACTTATGTGGAACTCCCTCAACATGATCTGGGATAGCTACTTCCAAGAAGAAAAGTTTGAGTAGGGACTCTGAAGAGAGATCCAAACCAACATTTTGACCTTGTGTGTATCCACCTTGTCGAGGTGCTGGAGATGGTGCTAGTTAAGGAGTGAATTCTTTCATAGAGATGCGTACAACTAGATCCATCAGTGGGTATCCCAGGACTGAGTCATCTGCAACAGCTGACAGACGACATAAGACGAGGCATAGAAGAATTAACCATGATCAGACATAGGCAGGTGGTTCTATGGTTCAAGGAAAACATGGATCACTAGATCCTCTTGGAGAGGGTCGGTGCTATTCTTGTAATGGATGAGGTCACATGGTGCATGAATACTAAACCATATGTGCTAAGGAGTGCAGGTAGATATATGATGGATATCTACAATAGAGGAAATGTTATTATCAAGGATCTCCCAGGAGATACAAGGGTGGTCCTCAGGGAGGCCTAGCTAGAATATGAGTAGAATGAGATATGGGTGGTGGATGCTATAATGATATCCTTCCACTAAAATCACCTGGTATCCCATGTCAATCTCAAGTAGCTTGCAGTCAGGTTTGTAGAAAACTGTAGGAATTATAGGAATATAACCCCGCAGAGAATGACATGATAAGAGGTACACTCTATGCCCATTATACCTTCCGTAGTATAAATTTGTAGACATTTTTGTGATGTACTATATTATTTTCTCTTCTTTCTTAAGGTTCAACCAGGGTGATATGGGGCATCAGTGTAACCATATGTCGGTGTAATTTGATGCAACTTCTAATGCATAAGGAAGATGGGTTCTCCCCCCAACGAGATACATTTTTTGTGATGAAGAAAAACTATGAGGATGAGTCGGTGCCACCCAAATCGGTTATTATTGAGGTGTGGCTGATTAGTCCCGCTAACATGGAAATTTAGGGTGAGGTTGTGTGATGGAGTTTCAGAGTAGGTCTAGGTATTTCCAGTGGATTTTTTATGCATGTAAATTTTTTATTGGGATGGTATTGGTGGGTGTGGTGGAGTATTTTTTTTTGGGGGTTACTCTCCTTCTAAGATAGGTGAAGACTTATAGGGCATGCCACGTGCATTCCATATCTATCTTTTCATGGTTGGATGAGTCTACTCAACCTACCTTGTTCGTTGATACACTTGTATTTTCGTTGTTGACATTGATGTAGTGGTAGGCAGTTATCAAATATGAGCCATGGCAGTTGAGACCCCATGAACACAACTACTCAACTCACTCCCTATATTTGATAGTAGTAGTCTTCGCCTTAAGGAAGTGGAGACGCTACCTTCCTGGGGACATCAACTACATGGTCCTGTCTGACTAGATTTCCTTAGGAGGTTCACCCGATGGATTTTCAGAAGATGGTAATAACGTCATCATGTTTTATGGATGAATAACGATTCCATTCAAATTTTGAGAGGAGGTGGTCATGGATTTTAACAATTCTTTTTTGGCTGTATATCCTAGTGTAGGTAAGATGTACAAAAAAGCTAGATGTGGGATCAGTATCCCCGTCATTCTTATTTTTTGTGCCTTTTGGAGATGAAATGCTCTAAATAAATGAATAATGTATAGAATCATGTTTTTTTTCATTTAATACTTTGAAATATTCCTAAGAATATTTTCAGAGTCATGCATTGAGACAGTTCATGATTTTGAGGTTCGGTATGTCGGAAATTAATTTTATTAAAATATTAAACATATTTTATATTCCACACATGCAATTAATTAAATAAAACATGATAACTCTCAAATGGTTGATTATATTAGAAATTCGAGACCACATTTGGGTTTGTAACATGTTTTCATACCCGAGGAACAACATAAAATGAGTCGACACAGGACGTTCGTACCCCTCACTCGATGGAGGTACATTTAAATAATGAATGAATTATTTGTTTAATTAATTAGTTTTGGTTTTATAGAAATTTATTTATTTATAAATATATCACCCTATCAAACCTTTCTTGGGTATTCTCATATTTTTTCTTTAATCTGATGATGAGAGATCTTCCATATTATCTTTGGAGAACAATGAAAAATCCTTAGTTCGACAATGATTCTTTGAATGACGATGAATCGCAGCATGATGAATCAACATATATCCTCCTCAATTTTCAAGCACATTGTTCATTAAAAAATGATTCCATCTTGAGGTTGGGTTTTAGATTTGTTGTTTTTATCTGCTTTTTATTCATTCTTCATGAATTCCCTAATTGAGTTTATTATTTCAACACATGCCCCATGATTTGACCAAGATGCATAAATTTTCTTAAATATATCCTTTGTTTTTTTAAATAATAATGAATTTATTGTGCCCTGTTATAATTATACATATTTTTTTATGATCATTTACTTTGTTGAAGTATAAATACTTATATCATTTTTTCCTTCTTAATATCGATCCCCATTAGATGAGGGAATCCACCAGCTCATGCGGTGAATGGTGGGAACAACCAATAATAAGTGGTAACATGGGAAGAAGATCGGCTAATAGCATCATGGATGTTGGGTATTTTCTTAAGCGAGAATAAGTGGGTAAAGCAGCATGATATAATGACATGAAGACCAAATCGGGGTAGGGTACTATATGTCATGATCGGTTCGTGCCGAAGGGGCATCACATGGTGGCTTTTCTGTTGGAGGTGTTGGTGTGCGATGGGAGGAACTATCGTGTGATATGGGTGGTTCATTGATTGTGGTTTCACAACAAAAAAATCATGGATGGAGATGGGGATTGGTGAGAGAGAGTAGAAAGAAATTAAAAAAAATAATCTAGAGAAATAGATGGGAGGAAGTGGCGCACGAACCACCTAGAACAAAAGGAGAGGCATCATGAACTCAATGAATAAAACATATAATATTAATACAAATAAAAAAGAAAATATTATTATTAATTTTGGTCAAATAATATTATATCTTTTAAATATTTTAACTAAGATTTCTGATTGACGTTCCATTCACAAAAGCATCACCCCATCCTTGAGACAATAATTTTAAGACCAATGTTAGATAATTAATCTAGGATTGTGTATCAGGTACACAAAAGTCTTAAGATTATTATTATTATTATTATTATTATTATTATTATTGATGTTGGGAAATATTTTATCTGAAACAACTTCTCTGTATAATGTATGTTCTATGAACGACCAGTGGTTTCATGAACCTAGAATTATGGTGAATGTTTCAAGATTAATTTAGTTTATTTAGTTCAGTCTCATGGGTCGGGCCCATGAGATGTCATTCGGGTGTGATGCAGTGTGTTTTGGATTTTGAGATATGATGTGATAGTTTTTATGTAGGTTTCTTCTTCAAGTGTTTCTTAAAAATGATAGTGATTAGGCAGGATCATCATAGAGTTCAGATAGAGATGGTACTCCAATGTCATTTCAGCACGCAGGTCCTCTATCCATTAAGACGGTACTTTTTTTCATGTCAGTGTGTAGGAACTCTGCATTTTATATCATGGTATAGATAGTACATCATTGTTGTATCATCATGTGGGTCCTATATCCATGGAGACAGTAATCCCTTATCGTATTAGGGTGCTGGATCTCTATACTCATTGTGTAGATAGAGACATTACTCCCATGTGTCACCGGGGTGTGTGTCCTCTATCCATGGAGGCAGTACTCCCCTTTTGAATTAGGGAGTGGTCCTACATACTCATTCTACAGATAGATATGGTACTCACCTATTACACCGGGGTGTGGGTCCTCTATCTATTGAGACAATACTCCCTGGTCATACCCAGGCAGGGGTAATCCATACTTGTTGTACGAACACATTGTGGACTCCACCTATCACTATAGGGAATGGGTCCTCTACTTTGAAATTTTACCCCTCTACATTGCGGAATAGTGACGAGACGTGGTATGATATAGATTTGGACTCATGATGAAGAGGTATGTTTCCCTACCAAGATGAATTTTTGTGACACATCCTAAAACTGAGCGGGTATGTCACTTCCGCCCAAAGAGGATAATATCATGTTGTGGTGATTGAGTCCCTTAGAATTGTTTGTTTTGGGAAGACAAGTGAGGTGCTGGGAATCGTAGGCAGACCTTGGAACTATTGGCTACTCTTCTTCTTGGGCTGATCTATGAGATGGATATCCCCTACCTTTTTGTTTGGGTTTCATTGACTAATAATATATATAAAAATATATATATCATTCAGAACCCTCTCCTTGGTTTTTGTTTACTCTAATTCGAAGAGAGGAGAAGATGTGCAGGGTATGCCACATAATTTCTGTGTCTAGATTCTCATGGATGGATGAGTATACTATCCTACTATATGTTTTGAAGACTTGATGTGATGTTATTCTTCTCACTATTTTGAGCTCCTTGTGTTTGAATTAGTTTACTTTCACACTCTTTTTTTAGGTTGAGTTCTACTCTTTTAGTGTACCTTATTCTATATAATGCTTTCCACTTTAGTTTTATATCTTACTGCTCCCCTTTTCTTATTTCAGGGCATTATAATTGGTATGTATACACTCACCCTTGCTTGTGATTCGCCTAACACATGTCGTGCCTTTTACAGAAGATACATAGGTCGATCATGACTCAGAGGAGCTTCGGGATATGGGGTTCTTAGACTACATATGATGGTCATAGCTTTGGATTCAAAAGCTCGGATATCTCATTTATTTTACTTTTCCAGTTTTCTATCATGTTGGGGCACATTTCTAGTTGGACGTGTAGTTTCCCTTCTTTAATTTTCAGTTTACACTACCATACATCGTACTATTTGGAGTTCCATGCATATTTTTTTTATTTATAGTAGTGTTGAATATTTTATTTCTTTCTCTCTACAGCTTTTCAATGAGTTGGTTAGGTTCATGTGTACAGGTACTTAGGAAAAGGCCTCCCTGTGTTAGTTATTCCTTTGGCACTTGTCACCACCATTGGGACTATGGAGGATAACATGGGGTAGTTGCGGATCGAGCCCTGACTTGGGTTGGGTTATAACAGGAAAAATAAATAAAAATGTTAATGTTGAAGTTGTTATATGTTTTTCAAACATGGGAGACATGAATGAATATCTATATTATAAAAAGTTTAAGCATGAATTACATATATATGAGCTATCTGATTTCAACATGATAGATCCCACACCTTCTACATTTTATAAATATCGTTTAAAAACATAAAATTTACATGAACCTACATTCTATGATAAAAATCACTATAATATTTGAAAAAAATTATGCTTTTGAATTTTTTAGTAAACCCAAAAAAATTAGTTACGAAAATATTTTCTATTATTTTTTCATAAAACAAGGAATATTATTTTAAAAAAACACTATATTTGTCATTTTCAAATTTCACATTCATATTATAATCAGAAATCTATGAGAAACGTATTATATTTTGTTTTAATACTTAAAAAAACAATAAATCTGAGATAAAAACTGAATTTTAAATTTGAACTACTCAAAACCCTTTTACTTTTCCCATATAATTTTCAGTAAAACTAACACTAACACCATAACACTTATTAAAAGACAAAAAAATAGAGATATCACCAATCATATATCATGAACACCCACTAACGATGTACTAAACATCCTTTTTTATTCATCCAAGACATGTTTCCCTTATAAAACAATTTAACAAATCTTTGGTACCCATAAAAATTAGTGTCCAACTCAGTAAGAAAAATAATTATTGGGAATCCAAAATGGTTTCATGAAAGAGTCTATATGAAATCTATAAGACAATTATTTTTAGATAAAAGCCTCAGTGTGATCACAAAAACTGTGGTAAACTCATGAGACATTTCATTATCTAATGAATATAAATTTTACATATAAATCATGCAACACTTGAAACAATTACTCTTAAACCTTTAAAAAATATGGTTTTATATATCTTCTGTAAAATATAATCATATCAATGAATAATTTTCTTTATGATTATTTTATTCAAACTCGTCATTTAATCCAAATTTTTTCTTTCTTGGCCAAAATTTGATTGATATGCCTTCAAATTTTATTTTTCATTTATATGTTTAACATTTTATTCAAAAATAGAATCAAATTTAATTCTTTAGGATTATTCACATTTAGAAAAGAATTCTTTAAGTTTATTATTATCATGTTTAAAATATCTAGATTGTCAAATAGAGTATCATTTGACCTCAAAAGAATAATTTTCATTTTTTTATCTTTATCAAGAAGATACTCATATATAATTATAATATTTTTGAACAATTTTATAGTCTTGTTAAATTTATGACTGAGTCTATCAATTTATTCATGAAACTCATATTTATTGGGATCAGAATCAAATTCAGAATAGAAATATAAATATAAATTATATTCACTAACATATCTTGATGAATCCTTGATACAATGGTTTTCCAATTCATTACTTGTATTAGATTCATCATATTAGTTTGAATCCAATGTGAAACTCCATCAGCTACAATTTATTTCATTTAATTTTTTAGTACTATATATTTTTATTATCATACTTGAGTCTTGGGTGGTTGGTCTTGATGTTCCATCTTTCACTACCTTCATACTAAATGTCTTTATTATCATTATTTCCATTCATTCATTGTTTACTACGTGGGATATTTTTTTTATATTTCCTTAAGTACCCTTTATTTATTGCCCCTTAGGGTACCTTTACAAAGTGGCCTATTTCACAATTTTTTTTTTCAGAATCAAAAGAGTGAGTAGTAAAAAACATTTTAAAAAAATTAATGACATTTTTTTATAATTTTCTTTTTCATCATTACTTTCATTTCTGAATCTTAATAAAGAATAGGTCCAATAAACTCATATAAATTATTTTCATTGAAATTATTACTTTCCTAAATTGATACCTTTTTAGAATTTCGTTTTTTGGGTAAGGCTCTTAAAACTCCTTCAACATGTTTAATTTTTGAAACTTTCTGATAAGGCATTCATGCCACTTAAGATACTACTAGATCGGGGAAATATTTTGGTAACTATCTCTTATACTCCCATTCTGAATGCCTAATTCATCGCTCTTGGCCTGCCCAATTTAGTCCTTATCCATTTATCCCTATCTAGATGAGTAATGTTTTTTATTTCATAAAATTTATGTGGTATTTTGAATCCAAAAATATGAAATTAAACATTATTATTAATTTCCTAATACATAATATCCATAAAAATGTAATTTAGAACATTGTTTAAAGCATCATTACCAACTAATGTTTCATGATCAATATTAGTCAATTTGTATGGTTTAACTATGGTTGTCTAATATTCAATGCTCATGTGTTTGATAAATGATTCCATGTGGGAATTCTAGTATCTGTATTTTGTTATATAAAATATTGGATTTGAATAACAAATTATGATTAAACTTGGGTACCTCCTCTTATATCAATTCGTAAGTCCCGAAGAGAATAGAAGAATAGTCAAGAGGTATGTGTGAATTAACCTTTTGAAATATTTGTAATCATGTTTCAATGTTACATTAATGAAATTAAAATATTAATAGAAATGGAAATAATTATCTTTACAATAGTTCACATATAAATGATCACACTATAATCTAAACCCCCTTTTAAACACAGGCTTAGATAACACCCACTATAATGGAATCTTTGAATTTTTAATGGAGTCAAAACTCTTAACAAATGAACTTTTAAAATATAGAGGAATGAAACATGAAAAGATTTGTGTACAACTAGTGGCCTAACCTGACCAGGCTTCTTTTTGCACACCTAGAGGCACAACCTAGAAGCTTCCTTTTTGATGTTGAGGTATAACCAAAGCCTTCCTTTTACCCAGATAAAGGAAAATACGATCCCCATAACTTTAATAGTTTATGGTAGAACCCATACATTCTTTAAGGGGTATTATAACCTAACTCCAAACTTTATTGGATGTATATATTAGAATTATTAAGCATGAATAGTAATATACACAATTAAAAACTATGGAAGTCATATAAATCATAATGGTTCTGAGTTTCATTATACAAATGTTCTCTATAGAAGTAATCGATCAAATGATACATGTTCAGATGAGAGTAATAATTGATCAGCAAGGTGTATCATACATCACAATTAAAGAATTAATGAAAACTCATTCAATTGATTAGGATTATTCAGACTCAATATATAGAGTACTTTTACACAAAGAAAATTAAATGTATAAAGATAGAATGGCCAGAAAGCCTTATATTTTTATTCATTTTTTGATAATGCCCTTTTTAAATGATGAAAGGGAACCCTTACATGACCCATATGCTTTGATACATTACATGACCTATAGGTTTTAAAAAATTTAATCCAGAATATAACTACTTAGAACTTCCCTTTCCTAACATCTTCATCATAATGTCAGCACTCCACATTTTCATGGCTATTTAGCTTGGATTCCCAATGAAGTATGTGAATCCTTCATTGAATAATCATAAATAAGAATTCCCACTTTGGGTTACTTTGATTATTAGTAAAAATAAAATATTTTTTTACATCAAAAATTGATATAATATTTATTAAAATAGTACATGAAATCATAAGAACCAATATGAATGTTCTTGGATACATCCCATAGTACCTATGAGAAATTAATTTTTATATTTAAAATATTTTGAATTTAAATATTTCATCTTCTAATAAAATAATGTATATATTAATACATATATAATCATATTTCATGAAATTTAGATAAGCTATAAAATAAACTTAAGTGGATTTTCCTAGGATCAATATAATAATTTATTATTTAAGGAATAATTAAATAAGGGGAAACATATGAACCAATTAGGTATTAATTTATAAAGTAAATTAATAAATTAATTAGAGTAGGTTTTGAAATAAAATATAATAAATTCATTAAGTTGTCAAAGGTAAAAACATTGGTTCATGTAATTTCTAATTTTCATCTTCAAATTGTTGGTTGATTTTCCTTCTTATTGTAGGTTCATATTTATTTTTTTGATCAGTTTATTTTTTTGGGGTCAATTAATTTTTCTAATTAATTTTCCTTTATGTTTACGGTACATTTTTTTCATATGTTCAATTAATTTTTTTTCATTTATTTAGTTAACTTTTCTTCTTATGGTTATTTCATTTTTATTCTTATAGTCTGTTTATTTCTATTTTTTGGTCTATTTATTTTTCTTCTTACGGTCAGTTTAATTTTCTTCTTATGAGGAGTTGATTTCTATAATTTGATTCAGTTGTTTTTATTATTGTGGTCAGTTATAAACTATATTCATTTTTGTTAAGTTTAGTTACATACTTTACCAAATTTTCACTCAATTTTTTTTAGTTCTTTCAAAATTTTCACTCATGGTTTGTTCTATGCTTTTCAAAATTTTCAATCACTATTAATTCTGGAATTATCCATATTTTTAAGGGAATAATAATCTATAGACTCACAGAATCTATGATGTTATTTCATATAGTTATGATTTATTCTTGAATATAAAAATGAACATATTAATAGTAATTAATTATAAATAATATCATGTTCTATATGTAATATAATAATAAAATACATTTATTAACTCATGTTAGAGGGAATAATAGATTGAAATAAAAGCTATGATGAATTATAATTATGAAATAGAAAATATTCTAATTATGAAAACACAAATAAACAATGTGGATCAAGGAGCCACTTAAATAGGAAATTATGACCTTAATACAATGGTTTGAGAAGGGAGAGAACAAACCTTTTTTTTGGATTTTTCCAATATAAATATTGTAATTTATGATTAAGAATGTCTGGAAAATTTTAGAATTCATGTTTTAACATTAATATCAATTCAAAATAATCATAATTATCTTGAAAACAATAAATCACTATATTTAATCTAAACCCAGTCACATTATATATTTTAAATGCTCTATTTTGGACCCTTCTCACACTACACAATAACCACCTAAATACTAAATAACCATATTTTACACATATCATATTATGAAAATTTAAAATTAAAGAGTTATCTGAAGAATAATTTATTTTATAATTATTCTTATCCACTTAAACTATTTTTAATCTCATTCTAATTATGTCACCACTGAAAATACACCATTTTTAATTACATAAGACATGGGTTTGAAATTAGAAAATTATCATGTTATATAATTTAAAAATTAAATAATTTAACAAAATAGATATTAATTAATGATTTTACACATATTATGTGTTTTGGCAAATATTATAGGGTTCAATATAGACATGAAATCTCTTAAAAAAGAAGAAACAAAATCATGTGATATTTCTTGGTTTGGTCATATCATAGAGTTTCTTTGTCATGGAAGTATATTTTAAGAAGGATTAACCTTCATATCTCCCCAACCAAATTTTTTCATTAATAATGTCTATTTTTTATGATAAAATGTTTTGGATGTTAGATTGGAATAGGGTTAAAATATATGAAAATCCATCAACTAACTCGTAATGTATGAGTTAATATATGTTCACTCACTAAGAATCCTCTTGGAATTTATAAATAGGAAGTGTCTATATAATGGGGGATGTTAAATCTTGGATGATTATTTAATTCCCACCCAAGCTCTCTATGTTCTTCATGCATCTCCCTGTGAGATACTAGAAGATCATGGAGAAAAGGAGAGTCCTTCCAATATGATGAGTGATCTAGTTTTATCCAATTGATACAATATAAAGGATTGAATATATTTTACCCACCTCTTGTAATCTTGATTAATACTATAAAATAAATATTTTGGTTTCATCTCTATGGTTTAATATACAAAAATACAAATGTTATTTGTTTTACAATTAACATGATCTTTGGTTTCATGCATGGTCAATATTGGTTTATGATTTTTTATTTATTCAACTACTTATATTATGAGTTAATCTATCCTAAGTATCCCAATAGCTAGATTATTGTTTTACCATGTGTTTAATTATCGAGATCATGTTTTTAAATTAAATAACATTAAGTAATTCAGAAATTACATTATGAAATAACATAATCTCAAATAAGAAATTGAACTATGGATTAAATTTCATTATATGATAAGATAATCTTCAATGGGGTCACAAATATTACATTATATGATAAAATAATCTTCTATGATATATTTGATATTACATTATATGATAATGTAATTTTCATGACCCATCCCAATCTGGGGATCAAGATGCAACTACCTCAAGGCCGCCTCCATATGCCATGGGGTGGTGACCAATTCCAAAGGAATATTTAATATAGGGAGTCTTTTTTGTATGTACCTGTATGCACACACATAGCCATCTCTATGAAGAAGTTCATATAGGGGGAGTAAAATATGCAACACATATAGAAAGTAAACGAAGCACGAATAACCTCTAGGGTGTACAAAAGTAAGTTTGAGAAAACATAAAAGTAAATGTGAAAATTACATGCGCTACCAGATATATGTCCCAAATTAAAAAATGTAAAAGTAAAATGATGAGAGTGCATATCTTCTGAATCCCATGTTGTGACCACTGTACACTATACAAAGTACTAATATTCCCCAAGTTCCTCTGAAGTCACTACTGGCATATCCTTTGTCTTCATAAGACACGACATGTGCAGGAAAAGACCCTACAGGGGTATGTATATACATATCCATTAGGACGCCCCAAAAGCTAAAAGGGGAGAATTAAAAGATACAAAAGTAATAAAAAGATAGTAGATGCAATATTCAGTCAAATAGAACAACTCAATCAAAAAAAATAGTGAAAGGGACATCATCCAAACACAAGGGGATGCACATAGTGAGTAGATGAACTACACATTGAGTCTTCACCACTGATAAGAGGATATTAGACCTATCCAACAACAAGAAGATTGAAATAAAAATAATTTTGCATTCCTCACACATATTCACATTTCATGGAAAGAGAGTAACCAAATCCAATGGTATGGTTACATAAGAAAATTTATATTTTTTAGTCAAAGAATAAATAAATATAGAGTAAAGGGATCTCTATCACACAACTCATCCCATGAAGAAGAGTATCCAATAGCTTCATGTCCCCCAATGATGCCCAACATATCATTTGTCTTACCATATGTAACCGTGCAAGTCAAACCTCACCTCATCATTGTGCCACACATTTGAGGGGCCACAATCCTAATGTAGAGGACCCATTACCCAGTACACCAGAAGGGATCCACTATGATAACCGTCGAGGACCCACTACCCAGATCTACTAGGGGGTGTCACTCGGTACTCATTGAGTAATATAATGCCCTGGTCTATTTTTGGGTCAATTCATAATTGGTCATTAAATCCACTACGTAGATCTACTCGAGGGTAAAGATGGATATCTTTGAGGACTGCACTACTCATATATACTGGAGGATCAAATTTGTATACATCAAGGACTCCACTGCTCTTCTCTATTTGAGGACAAATATGGTAGTTTTCAAGGACTCCATTACCTAGATCCACTTACGTTTCAAATTGGCAGTCATCAAGGACTAAAATACCCACCTCTACTAGAGGCTTAAATCTATAGTAATCAAGGAATATACTGCCCATCCCTACTAGATGGTCAACTCTATAGTCCTGTGGTGATAATACATTATCACAATCATCATCAATTATTTACTAATCAAGTAATATACAAAAAACATTCCACATCGTATCTATGAAGCCACAACCAAGGGAACCATATCATTCTACATGAAAAACCACCCAGGATGGGATACTCATGGGCCAAAAATTATGTTCAAAGGAAGGATATATGAAACAATTATGTTTCCTAAGAAGGAACCAATGGGTATATGACATGTGAGGGGACAGACGTGGCATCTGGTCCGGCTCAAATGCCTGGTCATGTCCCTGATGGTACATAGAACCCAATAAATGTAGTAGTATATGCCATGATGGTGGACTACATAGTGTGTCTAGTCCAATTGAGACTGGGTTGTGTCTTTTTGGCCATTCCCATGTAGTTAAATCTGTGTCTATGTACTTCGGTACATGACATGTTTCTCCACATGGAGTGTTTACCATGTGAAATGGTCATTTCTGTGTACTTTGGTACATGATTGTGTGCTTGGTCATGTAATCCATACACAGATTCCTATCTATGTGCTCCATCACATGACTCGTTCATCTTAGGATGTGGTAGACGAAGTGTAATAGGTTTACAAGACATTCTATCGTAATGATTTCCTGAAATCCTAGGAACCACACATAAAGGGATATAAGTCATGTGTTCATCCTTGTACATGGAGTGTAGTCATGTTTTCCAGAGTTTCTCATATCTGATCTTCATGCTTGGATTTAAGATATTCCATTTTGAATTCGTCTTCTGTTTCAATAGGTAAAAGTGGGCCAACCCTAGATCTATCATTTCTAATTGTTGTTCATCTTATAAGTGGATTTTGATTGTCCTCATGAGTTTCCTTCGCACATTATACATTCCTCTGTAGCTTACACAGAAATTTATTTGATCAATGTTTGTCAGAAAGAGCAATCAAGTATCTAAAAAATCTTATATCAATCTTTATCCTGTGGAATTGTTCCTCTCTCATCAATACACCATGATTTCAGGGGTCCGATCGGGCTTGGTACTTCCCGTCAATGTGGAACTGGGATTTCAAGGCACTACAACTGAATAACGCAATGAAAATTTGGGAGAAAGGTACCATAAAAAATATTTCACCATTATTGGCCAATATTTCATTGTAAAAGATCAAAAAAAGTGATTATGGGTTTGGAAACAAATTTAAATCTGGTACGTAGGTGAATGCTTAGGCCAAAATTGGAAGAGATTGGTAAAAAAGATCGATCTGCTAAATTAGTTTAACCAATTAGGGTGAAAACCAAAAATTGATTAGTCCTACCTATAAATTTGGTAATTAATCATCAATGAATTCACTCACCAATGATTGAAGGATGTCATTGTGTTTTTTTCATCATGATATACTCTGATCTAGAGTTTCATTATCTTCCAATTTGATCCGCTAATAGAAGGATGAAGGCATCATTGGTGATTCCAGGATTATGAGAATACCCTTCAGAAATTTTACACGAAGATTTATTTGTAGTAATAGTTTAGGTCAAGGGATTTTAGTTAATAAGTTTCATCAATTAAATAAATACACTGAACATACTGCTAATGGGAAAAGAGTTCTAATGTCCTGTACCAACCTATATTATGTCATACCTAGGGAAAAAACCATGTTCTAGTCTCAACTGTGGTATCATATTTTTGATCTTAGTAGTAATTTAAGAGTTATCCAATTTTATTTATGAAATTTTGCACATGAAAGATAAAATATAATTAATATTTTTATAAATTCAATTCTAGGAATAGTACACCTCAAAGAACATTTCATATCTGCACTTAGTATTGTAAAATATATAGATATATTTCAATGTATTACAAGGGAAAACATGACTATACATAATTTACACCTTCAAGCATTTCATAACTAAAAATTGAAGCTAAAAAAAACTATGGATACTGAGTCCGCACCTAGATCTCCATCTCCTAGGGAATATCCTATATGATTCCATGCTGCAATAGCACACAAACCAAGGTGATGACCCATCCACACAGGGTTCTATCCTATCTATCATTGATTTCCATCGGCTGCATTACAATGGTAGATTCATCCTCGATGTCCATCTCACCCCAATTGAGGATGTGCATAGGGTAATTCACATATCTCCTCAGCTACAACACATAGAAGATGTTGTGTATCTTCTTCAACAGTGTGGGTAGGGTGGGGTAATAAGCAACCTCGCTAACCCTATGCATGATCTCATATATCCCAATGAAGAGTGGGGATATCTTTACTCCCAAACCAAACCTCAACAACCATTATCATGGATAGAATATTAGAAAAACATATTCTCCCTGATCAAACTCTAATATCCTATAACGATGATCAACTGATGATTTTTATCTACTCTGGGCCGTCCACATCTGCTCATAGATGACCTGGACATTCTCCTTTGTCACCTGCACCATCTATGGGCCAAGAATGGATGTCTCATTGATCTATGTCTAGCACAAGGATGACATGTAAGGTCTCCCATATAGGGTCTCAAAATGTTCCATGTTAATGGTAGACTAGTAGCTATTGTTGTATGAAAAATATACTAATGAAAAGTGATCCTATAACCTCTGGACGAAGTCTAACATTCCAGCCCTCAGCATATCCTCCCACACTTGGATAGTGTGCTTAGTCTTCCCATCACTCTCAGGGTGAAAGAATACCCAAATAAAAATCATGACATAAACCACATGTCTCAATCGAAGATAATCATCTAGGGAACCCTATGAAGAAAAAAAATCTATCATATATACAACCTCCCTAAATTATCAATGAAACTCTACTCCTAGATAGAAAGGAAACAGAAACCCAATCACAAAGTCTATGGATATTCCATCCCACTTCCACTCTAGGATCTAAATGGGCTATAACCAATTTCCCAGAACGTGGTGCTCACCCTTCAACTTCTAAAAGGTGACATACCGATTGAAGATCTCAGCTACACAACACCTCATTCCAGACCACCAAGACTACCATTAAAGGTATATGTACATATTCCCCACATAGATATGTACATCTTGGAGAGATGATTGGAACCCCAAATCACATCCTCCCATATCATTACAAGAACAACCATCCATCTGTGTAAAAAGATGATGTGATTCCATCCTTTAGAATATCAATCTAGTGAGTCATCTAGATATAAAGGGTCAAGTAAGACATCATAGTCAATGTATCCAGTCTAGGATCTCCCACATGTTAAATATTTAATGGAGTTACCACCATCGACTATTGAAATTTTTTACCCTCCTCTTGCCCCAAATTCAGATGTAGTGAAGCTAACTGCTCTAAAATTTCCTGCACCAAGAGAGCATGGGACTTCTTGTTAAGGTAATATACTACTAGATTTTCCTTCCTTGAACTATTGACTATCTTGATGTCATAGTCCTATAAAAACTCCAACCAAAAGTATGTTTTACGTTCAGGACACTCTATGTAATGAAGTACGTGAGGCTCTGATGGTATTAGTAAACCACAAAGTGATCTCCCAAAAGTCATACCTCCACATCATCAAGGAGAAGACTAATACTTCTAGCTCTAGGTCATGAGTCAAATAGTTATTCACATGGAATCTCAACTACCTTGACTTATATTCCATTATTTCCTATTGTTCCATCAAAATGCAGCCAAACCCATCTCATAAGGAATCTTAATACACTATGAACTCAATACCTTCATCTGATAGTATCAAATCTGAGTCACTTCTCAGCCTTAACCTCAACTCCTCAAAGGCCCTCTAGCACTGCTCAAAACAAGTAAACAACTACAATTTCTGAGTTAGGGTAGTCAAAGGGGCTAGAATTTTGGAGAATTTTGTCACAAAACTCATGTAGTACCTTATAAAACCAAGAAATCTACCCAAACCTGACATGATCTTGGGTGGATCCTAAGAAAGAACTACATCAATATTTACTGGGTCCATTGCTAAACCATGCTCATAAATAATATTTCACAAACAGAGAACCTCATGTTTTAAATTGTAAGTTTAATAGAATTCTGTAATATAGGTGGTGGTGGTTGAAGGATATCATATCATCATCCACCACCCATAGCTCCTCATAGTCTTATTCAAGATTTGTGTCCCTAGGGACCACCCTATCATCAAATAGGAGATCTATAATAAAAATTATACCTCTATCATGGTAGTCCAATAACTATATATCAATGTTGTGTGGCATGTCTTTTCGGGTAGTCTCATAATACGTTACCTCTCTGCTCACAAGTAAACAACCACCCCTCTATAGAATTCCCTATAGCTATGCGTTTTCCCTACACTCACGACCTCGTTCGTGACCCTTTATGAAAAAGGGATTATTATGCTAAGATCCCGCCAACATGAACCAATTATATTCTGAAAGGTAAAGAGAAAAAATACATTCCCAACCAAATATATATACCAACATAATGAAACTAGTAAATTGAACTACTGAGAGATCATAGCTCTTGAATCCCAAGCTGTGACCCCCATATGATATCCAAAGTACTAGTTTTACCTAAGATTATTAGAAGTTACCAATGACATATCATTCATCTTCAAAAGACTAAATAGGTTAAGAAAATTCCCATATAGGGTTGAGTATATACATATCCAGTAGGACACTCGAAAAGCTTAATGGGGAGAAGTAAGAGATACAAAAGAAATATAATGAAAGTAGATGCAAGATACTATAAAATAGAACTGATCAAACCAAACCAAAAGTGAAAGTAACTTCATCCAAATAGAATGGGATAAACATAGTGAGTAGATAAACTAAATTTCAAGTCTTATAAATACATAGTAGGAGTTTAGAGTCATCCAATCATGAGAAGATAATCACAGAAAGCATGTGGAACACCTGATAAAACATTTACCCTCATAGAAAGAGGGTAACCAAATCCAAGGCCATGGATATAGGAGAATATATATATATGATCAGTTAACAAATATCAAAAAATAGACTAAGGGGATCTCCATATCACATTTCATGATAGGATGAAGATTATCCAATAGTTCCAAAATTCCATAAATGATGCCCAAAATCTCATTTGTCTGCCCAGAAAAAACCGTGAAAGTAAAACCAGTCCTCATCACTATTCCACACAGTCAAGGGGCCACAAATTGGACATATAAGAACCATTCCCCGGTACACCAGGTGGGATCCACTCCAATTTCAATCGAGTATCCAATTCCCAAATCTACTATATGGTATCACTCAGTTATTGCCAACGAATTCATTGCCTATCTCTGCTAGCCAGTCAACATGGTAGTCATCGAGGACACCACTGGCCAGATCAACTGAATAGTCAAATCTGTAGTCATTGAGGAATCCAATTTCTAGCTATACGTGAGGGTAAAGTCAGTATTCATCAAGGACTCTACTACCTAGAAATACTAGATGGTCAAATCGACAGTCATAGAGGACTCCACTGCCCAGCTCTACTTTGGGGTCAACGTGGTAATTTTCCTGGAATCAACAACCCAGCTCTACTGGACGGTCAAATAAGTATTCATAGAATACTCCACTACCAAGATCTACTAGAGGTTCAACATGGTAGTCATTGAGGGATCCACTACCCAGCTCTACTAAAATTTCAACTCAGTAGTGGATGAGGACTCCACTTCCCAACTATACTGGAGTGTCAACTCGGTAGTCCTCTAGTGATCATGTGTGATCACTACCATTCTAGATCATTTTATAACCAATCATCATCGCCAGAACATACAGATAATATATCAGAAATCATGACTTATAGAACCATTTCATTCTACATATAAAAATACATAGTATGGGATACTCTTAGGAAAAAATATGAGTTCAAACGAAGAAGATACATAAAATTAATGCATCCTAAAATGGAACCAAGGAGTATACAACATTTTAGGGGATCTATAGGCCACGTGGTCCCAGTCTACCTCTTGGACATATCACTGGAGGTACACATCTCCCATTACATGTGGTCGTACATGCCGTGAAAGTGGACTACATGGCGTGTCTAATCTGTCCCGTACAGGGTCGTGTGCTTTTAGTCATGTCCATGTAGTTGAACCTATGTCTGTGTACACTGGTACATGGTGTGTTGTTCCACATTGGGTGTCACCTGTGTTCCATGTTCATATCCATGTACTTTGGTATACAACCATGTCTTTGGTTATGCACTCCTACATGGAGTCCTAACCATGTGGTCCATTACATAGCTCTTCTACCTGGGGATGAGGTACACGACCTGTAGGTGGTATACATGTTGTTTCATCCTTATGATTTCTGAAAACCCTTACTAGTGTACATAAGAGGATACAAACAATGTGTTTATCATTATATACTTCATGTAGTCAGGTTTTTAAAAGTATCTCAAATATGATATTTGTGCCTTTATTCAAGTTATTTAGCTTCAAATACGACTTTAGTTTTACATGGGAAAATTGAATCTAAACTGGATATAACATTTCCGACTGCTGTTAGTTGGAAAAACATATTCCGGTAGTACTATAGACTTTAGGTTGTTTGTTATTCATGCCTCAGTACCTTCCCCCACCATGGATTCCATCCTTCTTTGTTAAAATGATGGCATATATATTCAAAACATCCCATATCTATCATTATCATGTCGATATCTACCTCTACCATCAATCTATTGTGATTTTGGGGGTCCAATCAGGCTCGGTACCACCAATAAATGTCAAACTAGGACCAAATGGTCCTATCATTGAATAATGCAAAGAAAATATGGGATAATGAACCATAGTAAAGGTTTAACAATTATTGAATATACTTTCTTGTCTAAAAATCAAGAAATATAATATTAGGGTTTGAAACCAATTTATATATGGTATGCAGGTGCATGCTTAGGCCAAAATTTGTACAGATCGATAAAATGGATTGATCCTCCTAATATGTTTAATCAATAGGTCATAAACCAGAATTTGATGAGTCCTACATAGAGATTTAATATTTCATCATCAATGAATGTTCTTTCCAATGACCAAAGTATGTTGTTGTGTTCACTATGTCTTGATCTGCTCTAATCCAGAGATTCATCATCGTCTGATGTGATCTTCCAACGGAAGGCAGAAGGAGAGAATCATCGGTGATTCCATGATTTTGAGACAAACCTTGGGTGATTTTCCAAGAAAATGTATATTTAAAAATAATTTACGTCAAAATAGATTAATTAATTAATTTAATAAATTTATGAAATTCACCGAACGTACTGCCAATGGGTATGGAGTCTGAACGTCATGTGTCGACCAATTTTATATTGCCCCTATGGTCAACACCATGTTCCAATCTGAACCATGGGCTTATATTTATTATTCGAGATTTATTTTATGATTTATCCAATTATCATTAAGAATATGTGTGTGAGAAACATAAAATATATTTCTTATTTTTATAAAATTAATTTCAGGAACACTAGGCCTCAGAATCACACATTATCTCAGTGCCTTGATCTTGTAGTATATATAGAAATATTTAAAAGTCATAAAAATAAAAAATAGGTATCTATAATAATATTAATTGGAAATATAAAATAACATTTCTGATATCATGGGCTATGACATAGTGTTATTTAATTAGGTTTTACATATCATATGGTGTGATATGTGGATGTCATATTGTATGATGGATCTGCTCCATCTTTTTAAAATTGGGAATCATACAAAATATATGAAATAGTTCAAATCATAAGTTATGACATAAAATGGGGTAATGTTTTTGATACTATGAAGATGATATATCATAATATTCATGAGGTATTACCCATACGGAAGCCCCAAATGCCAAATTAATCATACATAGGGTGTGTTTGTTGTTTTATCCTTATATGTGTTGTTAAATCTATTAGTTTGTTCTATAGATAGTGAAAGAAACCTTACACATGTGTCTTGTCATATTATACTACATAACCAGTATCATTGAAAATGATAAGTGAAGTTAAATTTATTCTTCTTGTTTTTTAATTATTTATTGAGATTCGTAAATTATAAATTACTTATAAATTAATTATTTTTTGAAATATATATTTGATTTGAAAATGTGATTGTAAATAAATTAATTATGAATTATTTACAAGTAATTAATTATGTTTTTATGAAATATTTAATAATAAAATATCTATCTATATTTATTATTAATTTTGAAATACCTTTTCTAGTAATATGAAATGACTTATAATTTGAATGTAAGATGTTCATACTAAAATTACAGGGATTGTTTTTAAAGTGTTTGTAAATTAAATAATAAGGAAAAAGTACAAATTTGATTATATTTAATATTATTTATCATTCATAATATTTAATTTGAAATGTTAAAAATAAAGGGCCTTATTTTATGATGTTTTTTAAACAATATAAAAACGAGTTTTGATGATTGTTTTAACTAGGGTTCAAATATTATTAAATATGGGATATTTAGATTATATAAACAATTTACATAATGAAAATTGATTTATAAAATGTTTATAATTTATGTAATATCAGATGTTTAAATTAAATTTCATATATTGAATAATATGATGGTGGTCATATTGGAATGTAAAATAAAGTGTTTTTATTCAAAATAATGGGATGTCTATAAGGTTAATAAAATTATAAAGTGTTTATAATTAGTTTTGATTCATTACTTATTTATAGATTTTCTATATCATGTTTAAATAGTTCAATTGTTTATTTTTTAGTTCATTCCGTTATTAATTATTCAAATAAATATACTATTTATTTTATGAATATATGTATATTTTTTATTATAAACACTTCAATTTATTATATTAATTATTATATATGAATCATAGGAGTTACATTCTACGTATGATAATGGGTTTAGTTTTCTTGTACCATGACATTTTTATGTTTAATGGGTGAACTATGTAGTAAATTATGATTAATACATATTAGACATTTCAATTATAATGGGAATGATATATCTATTGAGTAAACCATACTAGGTAGAGGTACTTTGGTTTTGACTACTCAATGGCTTGGAGGATTATGCCATGTCTAAAAAAGTGAGGACTTCCAATCTGTGACTCTAGGGTTAATCATGTAGGGATAGTTGTTTTAATATAATAATAATAATTCATATGAAAGGGTATATTATACCTTATTCATTGGATGAAATTGGATATGTATAAATGTAGTTTAATTATAAATTAGTTTTGTATCACAAGTTACGAATTTTATATGGTGTTACACATCAATATGGGTTGAACGCATTGATTTCGTTGAAGGAAAAATTGAAAAATAAATCATTAGTGGAATGAATACATGTAAATGGAATACCATGATATAATATGGAAAGATAAAATAAACAATAAATTATAAAAAGTGTAATGTTCCTTACAAAGTAAACACATGTCAAGACCTTGATCACTGAACAAGGTAGGGTTTTCTGAGGTATGTCTTTCATGGATTATCTTGTGTAATGAATTTTGGAAATGGATAACTATATGAGTTAAGTAACCAATTCTTACCATGATCCTTGGTTTATACTCAGATTGGATACTCTAATGTTATGTTACTAAAGTAATAGTGTTGGGTTTATCTATACAGTGGATTGAAAAAAGGTTTGTCCTCTTAACTATCCAAGAGTCATATATGATTTGATTTCGATGATACCATACCTCAATAACTTAGTGGTTGGTGAAATGCCAAATTAGACACATTTAATAGTGAAATATGGATCCTATAATAGTAATTTATATTATTAGTTTTAATAAATTCAACAATTTAGTAGAATATTATTTATTAAAAGTACCTATTAAATTTTTGTAAAACATGATACTCATCTAATAAAAGACTCTATTATATATGAATATTACCACCACAATCCTCATTAAACCAAAAATTAATACAAATAAAAGTGAAAATTAGAATATTATTGTATAAAAATAATATAACAACTAACTTAATAGACGTTTTTAGTATGGTAATTTTGTGTGATAGAAAAATATCTCCTATGTAACCAATTGTTGATGTTGTATGGAACATGGAATCATGATTCTTATAAGATGTATAGACTGATACAACTAAGGTTTAAAATTTTTCAAATAAAAAATGAACAATGGAAAATTATTCTCTACTATTATACTCAATATAATTGATCATGACACTGAATTTTTGAGACCAATGGTTTTCTCTAAGTAGTATTATGGTTTTGGAATTCATTCACTTGAAAAGGTTCTAACACAATGAATGAGTTAAAAAAACATACTCAATATCCTCGTAGTGTCAAGGATAGATAAAATAGGAATGTGATATCAAGATTATGGTCTTATTTTGACAAAAAAAGTATGTAAAAATTAAAAACAAAAGAAGTAATATTAGTATAAGTGTCTAATAATTTTTCTTTAACTTCGTAAAAATGTTATTAAAACCTAGAGTTGTCAGGAGGGTAAGGGTAAATTCTCTATGATATAACATTATCAAATAACAAAAATATTTAAAAATCACTCTAGGGAATTTTCATGTTAGGTAGTAATGGTAAAAATACTAATTAATCAATTTTCAAATAAATATATTATACCAAATAAATAAATTAATTTTTTTTAAATATGAAAGAGTTCAAAATAAAATTATGATTTGAATAGTCATGTAGTCTAAAATCATGTGATGAAGTAAATATTATCTATATAAAAGAAGTAAATATAAAGGAACATGTAAAAATTAATATATTTTAGTAAAAGATGTGTATAGTTGTCCCATTTTTCTTATTTGATAAGAGGAAATTTTTATTAATAATTTTTTATGAAAAATATGAGATCATGGATTCAATATATATAGTTAATGATTAATCAGATTCTATAACAGTTTTGGGATGAAGGAAAGGAAACATTGGTGTTCTCTAGGATAAAACTATATATCTAAATGTTATTTAGAATATGTGGAACATAGATTCCACCACCCATTAGTAAAAAAAATAAATATTAATATTCCTTTTATAAAAGCGATTGAAACACATAGAATACAATATATGATATAGTTAAAATATTTATTATGTTAAAATTTTCTTCTAAATGGAAGGAATATTTATTTCCTTAGGAAAAAGGTTTTCGTGATTCTTATCATGAAATTATGAAGAAAATATAATTTTTTAGATATTATTGATAGTGTTTTTTAACTTTTTGATGTTTAAAGTTAATTAATAATATATCATGAAAGTAAGAAATTCTATGTGAATGTAACTTTATCCTAAATGAGGATTTCTATTTGTGGGAAAAAATAACCCAAATATTTCATGGAAAAAAATTGATGGAAAATTTTCTAAGAATAATTATGATGAGCATAGAATGTGTTCTAAGAAGAAAAATGATTTTCTAACCAACATATAATTTATTATTGTGTAGTTAAATAGTTTGAATATGTTTATGATAAGGAATATTAAAACTTTGATTCTAAAGTCTCACAAATATTCAAAATACCCATTCTCATAGATGTTACTCACTGAAGTATTTATTTGGAAGGTTTTATTAGATGGCCACATAGATATGTAGAAATAATTATTTATTGATGTAATGAGTCTAACAGAACATTTAAAAGTGAAGCACACATATGTTTGATCTGGTATTCTATTATATATGATTGGTTAGATAGTTGGTCATGTATGGTTTTATTTAGTGTTCTTAAAAGATATTAAGAATATAAAATATATTATGTTATATAAATGGAAATATACACTTTATCATTATTTAATGTTTCATTCATTTATCTATATAATGATATACGTACGGTGATGCAAAATGATAATTTAACTCCCACAATATGGATTTTAGTTTTCCCTAATTGATGTTCATCATGATTTATTATTTATTATTATTTATCATTACGATTAGAATGATTCTGATTCTTTTAGCGAGATATGGAATATATTAATGGGGTATGAAAATTGTTTATATTGATTGATAACCCACTAATTATATACCACATGTATTTTCATAAATTATATATTTGGTATACTAGGGGTTAATTGTAAATATTTTGAGTCCCCACTACGTGATGTTGTAAAGATACAGAACACGAGAACATTAATATTTTGTACCTTTCTAACACAATCCTAATTATTGTTTATTCCATTAGTATTTATAAATTTTTCTTCTCATGTAGTTGGATGAAGCTTAATCAAGATGATATTTTTATTTTCATATAATGATAATTAAATCAAGGAATTTAATGGAGATAGACCAAGGAAATAAATTTCCTTATATAGATAGTATAAATGATTTTATTATATATACAAATGAGGGGAATGTGATGTTATCATCCATAAAGGTAAATGATATGTGTTGTGTTAATTTACCTACTCAATATATACATAGATAATTTAGAGAATATGATTAGACTATGAAGGATTTATATACTATGTGACCCATGTTTACAGAATGTCTTTGAAAAATGGTTCATATGAGAATTTGTTCTTTAATATGATTCGACTAGTGGAAATTGTTATGGAGATGACTGTGTTTAATGGAAATCATATGGGATCCCTTTATATTTTTAGTATCACTAATTATTTTTAAGTGTCTTATATATGATTAAATTTATGAATTTTAGAATTTATATTTGTCCCAAATAATACAACAGACCATGGGGTCTCACAATGTGGATAACTGAATGAGGATTGAGTTTTGATTTTGAGAGACATTATAAAAGTGTTTTGTGGTTTTATTAAAATGTTTTTTGGATGTGTATTCACAAGTTATTACATATGATGTGATACATGGTGATGTTAGTGAAAAATTTCTAAATTGTGTTGGAAATATTTAATACTATTTTTTGGATATGAATTAACAATTTATTGTATATGATACAATTTAATGAGAAATGGCACAATGTTAATGATACGTTAATCCTAGTGGGAGATTAAGAGAGATATTACATAAATATTTTACACATATGATGATTTTTGGTCTATATCATAGGGTATGATATAGACATGTCATATGGTATGACATGAATGAAACCAAATCATGTGATATTTATTTTTTTTGGAATACCATTCCATACGATATTGAAATATCATAACAGAACCTTTACATAAAAATTCAATGTTTTAAAGATTAATGTTCAGATATACTCCACTAAATGAAATCATTAATAATGGTATCTTTATATTATTAAGAGGTTTGGAGGATTTCATGGAATATGGTTACAACTGATGTGACCAAATGCATTAACTCATAGAATATGAGATAGTGTAGGATCACTCAGGAAGAATAATCAAGGGATTTCTATATATGAAGCACCCTTATGATAAATGATTCAATTTTATCCAATGGAAATACCATGGATGAGGGGTTTATTTTGGCTACCTCTATTGATCTTCATTTGTACTATATAATGAATATAGTAGCAACAACTCCATTCTAATGTACATAAAAATGATTATTCATTATTTTACATTTAATGAGAGTTTATGTTAAATGAATGTATGATATTGTTGTGTTATTTCATATTTCTTCTTCTTTTTTGATTATGATGTAATATATAATATGAAAAAAACAATTTATATCAGAATCATTTATTACTAATAAAAATTATATCATAAAATAGAACACATTTCTATCCCTTATCAAACTTATCACTCAATACATAAATTTTTTACTTTTTCTATGTTAAATAAGAACTATTTTGTATTGAATAATAATTTTAATATTTATTATTGAATTTAAATCAGTTTTATTGGTATCATTTATATTATATTTTAATAATATAATATTATCCAATCAGTTCTGACTTTTTAAAAAATGTTCCACTCTAATAAAAAAAGTAATAGTAGGTATATGAATTCCGTTTGAGTTCAAATCCATATTTCAAAAAGGAGATCAAATGCATTACTCAAATTCTAACTGATTTTAATTTACCTTTTTATTTTTAATATAATTTTTTATAGTAATAACTTTAGAAAATCAATACCCATCTTAATAGATCTATAAATTTTTAGACACATATTTAATAATGGGTTATAAATTTCATTGCTAACATGAAATATACTATTTAAAATAAAATCAAACCTAATACTCAACCTAGAATTTAGTTAAATTTAAATATTGAAATTTTAAAAAAAAATGTTATATATGATAATTATTCGAACATATTAAACATATTTATGAACTATATATTGTCAATATAGGTACTTGTGATGTAATCAGTAGTAAATTCAATTTGAATTCAAATACTTATTATTTTAAAAGGTATTACACTTTAAATGATTCACTCAACATATAAAAAAATTAATTCCTATATTTAATTTCAAAACCAAATATCATACATCCTTAAAACATAAATTCTAATAAAAATATAATTATTTAAAATTTACAATAAACTCTCAATAAAATCATGATTATACATAATTTTTTATATTTTAATTAATACCTTATAATTTGTAATTTTTTACCAAAATAAATTCTATATAATTTTAATATTATGATTTAAAACATTCAATTCATTAATTATAAGAAACATATTATTATTCATGCTTAAAATGAAAAATAGAAACCTCAATATATTAAACTATTATAATGTATAGAATGAAAAATATTTATTTTTAAACTAAAAAAGATGTTCTTATTTGATATCATAATATAATTATTTATTGGATAATAATAAAAATAAGCATTTATAATTAAATAAATAAATAAAAATATCAATGCATAAAATATATAGTAATTATATAAATAGATAAATATAAGAAATGTTGGTAATGTAATATTTCTAACCGTTAAAGAAAACATAATTTTTTTTGATGAAATGAATCTATTAATTCTTAATGAATATTATGTATCTAATTGATCATATTACAATAACCTAGTTAATTATATAATTTTAATTTTACCTCTTATTTAATATATAATTTTATTTCTACATAAATAATAATATAACAACAACATTAAACTTTATATTCCTATATATAAAGTTATATACTTCTCTAAAAATCATTTATTAGACTCCCTCTTTCATCTATAAAATTTACATCATATTTATTCTGGTTTTCATTATTTATACAATTATACTTGGGTAGATGATTCCCCAAGGAGACCATAAGGAAGGATAATTCAAAATTGTATTATTTGTATGTAATTTTTTATTCCCATATTGTAACAGTACTAATTTTATTGAATGTATTTATCCTCTTTTCAAAAATGTTTTATAAAAAAAAATATTGATCACCTATTTTTAACATTTATGTTATTTATTTTATACTAATGTCATATTCTATATAATAAAAATTATTTTTATTATAACAAATATATAATTTATAAAAAAAATAATACATAGAATTTATGTACTAAAACTGATCCATCAACTTCTAAATTTCATTATATTATTTCTTGCGAAGGGTCCACGAATTTTTTTCATCTACGACTTAAAATATATTTTTTTTACATCCTAAACTGGTCAAGATTCTAAAACCTAACTCAAACATTAATCATAATTTTTCTCTGCCCATGGCGCCATCCCCTGATCACCAATGTATTTTGAATTAACATAAACATCCCACACATAACCGTAGTGGAATGGTTATACATACTGCTCTGATTTAAACTACACACCTGACTATACAATATGTTTTGAAACTAAGTAATGTTGATTTTTCCAAAGATACAACCAACAATAATGAAAATATATATGTCAATTCGAATAAATACCTATACAAAAACCAAATCCAACACTAGATAAATCACCTCTATTAGTCTCTAATATAATCCCTACTACTCTGTTCAATCTAAATAAGCAACACATCAAATAACATTTAACTAAAAGAAATATTAAATATTTTTGTATAGGGATAGACATGAAAAGGATGAATATAGAACATAATAGTATTTCTTTGATGAATTCTTATTTAGGCCGTACATTTGAAAATGAAGAAGCCTATATGGATTTTATAAAAACACACCTACTAATTAAATTTAATTTAATGAATGAAAATTATATAAAAAATAATAAAAACAAGTATTTATTAAAAATCAGCAATAAATACTATAACACCGTCAATTCTATATGTCAAACTCACACACATTCCCACCTTAACATGAGGTAAATCTAAATATTATCCAAATTCATTGGGTAATTCCAACCCAAGTCCATATTTGTCATTCTAAAAGGCCCCACGCTGAATAGAGATACCAAAACATGCATAAAATAACAAAAAGCAGACCTAAAATATTCAATAAAATTCAATAAAAACAATCATAAAAATATTTCAAATATCAACCGCAAAAAATCAATAATTTCATACAAAATATTTCCCCAAATCCCCAATTTTTTTAAAAACAACCATTCACCTAAAAAATCACATTTATTTTTATTTGTATATAGCACAAAAAATTATCATTATTATACAGAAATTTTTTTTACATCTTTTTAACAGAAATTTAATAGATTTATTATTGAATGAAATATTAAGCACATAATTTTTTATATAATATCCAGTGTGAGAAATGACATACCTCATATCACTTAAAAAAACCAATATCCAAATTTTAAGTCTTTGTCCTCATTCAATACCAACATAAACAGAAAATATGAGTTTATTCTTTGATCATAACTAAAAAAAATTATGTTGAAAAAGAACAAAGAAATTTTTACCAATTTGCATAATAATGTCGATCGATGAATCAATTGGATGGATACTTATCATTTTCTCCTCATGTAGAATCTCAATGAAAGTACCTAATGTATTTAGCATATTTCACTATATTTCACCAGACCCCCATGATTAGGGTTCATCAATGGAAAAATATTAGAATTGATGGAGTATAAGATGATATATTAGTTTAAATACATGTATTCATCGGTCAAAAGTTGATGAAATCCACTTTATGGGGTTCAGAATACTCCAAAACCCCCCTAATTCCCTTAATAACTCCATTTCCCATGTTGATGTCTAAATGAGAGATGAAATAAGTGTTTGGGGGTTAAAAATGTTGTTTCTGGAACATATGAAAAAATATACACCAACTATATATAGGCTTTGGGACCATAAAATAGAGTGTCAATTATTTACAATCTCAAAACCTTAATACACACACCCCCATCATGGTCTTTATGATACTCAAAGAGATTGTTCAATTTCCACTTCCTCCTATTTACCCCTACTCAACACCAAATATTCCAATACCCTTCCCCACATCCTAAAACCTCATTTTATGTATATATAATACCAATATATTTTCCAATAATAATATTATAACACATAAAATATATTATACCATATTTACTAGAACCACCATCTTTTACACAACTATGATATAACTTCAATAGAAAACCCTGCACCTAAAAAAAGTTAATTTATCCCAACACGGTCATTAAACTCTAATCATAAAAAAATAAAAAAAATATTTACCCTATATCTTCAATCATAGTAGATTTATAATATTAATCCAAAAAAACCCATAACATTTATTCAATAACCCAAACTAGAATAACTCTAATTGAAAAACATCCTTTAAAATTATCACCAGAAACATGCTTAATAATTTTACAGTAGTTTAAACCACCTTACCAATACATTTTTTAACCATGAAATCAATGTGAACAAAACTATTATTAATTCAAAACTTTCCTCTAATTATCATGAAACACGCATATTAAAGATTACTACATTATCAACTAAAAACCCATTTGACTATTATACAACCTAAAAACCATCAACTCCAACTAGATATACTAATTGGAAATATAATTTGTAATACCAATCAATCAGGGGTACCCAAATATCTCTATTTACAATGCACTTATAGAGCCTCCTAGAACCCAGGGTTGTATCTAAGCTAAGTTTCATTATTTATAAACCATTAGTCAAACCTCATAATTAATTCAAATCTATCATAAACAAACTACACACCATCTATCTCTAGAGTTTGTTTCACATAACATCAAAACAACCATATACTGTGGCACCATACAATTAATCCCAAAACATTACACACTCCCACTAACTATTCATTATGTTCATTAAACCAATACAATACATTATAAAATACTACTGCTAATACAATACCTTCTTACTATGCAACCAGATTATATATAGATCATTAATAAACATACTGTTCAATATATCAACCTACATAAAAAATCACTATTATTAAAACACTTGATATTATATATTACTAAATATTTATGTTCTTCTAATATAATACATGTTTACCACTACCAAAAAATTAGAATCAATTATCTAAAAATCACCCAGCCCCATAATATCATTCCCACCGAGACAAAACCATAATAAAAAAGATGGAAAACACCCATGTTACTTTAAACTATTCCTTTACATACATAAAATGATAAGGATAAACAATCAAATGTTACCTCCAAACTGCTTTATATATATGCAAGATAAAAAATATAACCCATAACTCACATCCAGTCAGAACATTATCTTATTCATCCAATAAAACTCACCATTTTAAAAACCTTCCTTGAAGCTAACCATAAAAAATAACATAGTCTAATAACATATAGTCCAATGGATTTTTCTATAGAATACACAATCAAATCTTAGGTCATTACCTACCATATCATTCCAAAAAACCAAAATCAGTCATAGAGTATCCATACATATATAGCATATCATGTACCTAACCCATATTGGGCTCATAGATTCCGTAAATTAACATTTTTGAAAGATATTATATTTTATATTTTCATAATCAAAACTATTCCCCAACTGTAACATTATACTATGAACCTAAACCAACAATACTTCATAGGTCATAAATGTTGAGTGTAATCATAAACCACTAAATCATCACCAAATTCCTATCTCACCTAACTCCCCCATCTACCCATAGGGTTAAAAATGAGGAAGGATAAAGTTGGGTACCCAACTCCTTATATTATCCTCGAGTTTACATTTGTCAAAGGATAACATTAGGTATTTAGATCATCCATAAATCCATGGAGTTACACTAACTAAATGATAAATACATTTATTTCATGTTTATGAATTAACCCCCATCACTAATACAATTAAATTGTACAAAGTCAATAAAAACTACAGTTCTCCACTTCCACCCCACCCTAGGATTACCCACCCACTACCAATTTTCAATATTAAAATTAAAAATGCTCCAATTTGAGCTAGAATACCTTCTACCATGGATTATTAGTATTTAAAACTAGGTATTTTTTGTACACATATAACTATTACACGACCAGTTATGCCCCAAAACATTTTTTTCAAACCAAAATTTCCCCCAATAATTATAAATTTTTTTATTCAAAATCACTCACTTTTTCCAAAACTCTATCATATTAATTTAAATAAATTTATTTCAATAACCCATTATGTAAACCCACCAAAAAAACTAATTTAAACCAATAAAAAACTCAACACATGGACTTCACCATAATAATTTACCATGAAAAATTAAAATTTTAAAACCTATACGTCCACCAAACTACAATTAAAATCAATTGTAAAAAATCATTACTTTTTTTAAAAAAAATAATCTTTCCCACAAATATCCATAAGATAAAAACATTGGTTTTCCAAAAAAATATGTTTCTATCACTATTGGAATAAAAACTAACAATATCTTAAATGGAATGATTTTATTTTCCCAAAAAATTTTCAAATGATCCCAAATATTGAAAAAAACATTTTCGTTACCTAAATACCAAATATCATGAAAATTACATTAACAACTATTACCAAATACATTTTTATTCAAAAATAATTGTTTTCATTTTGGAAATTATAATTTAAACAGTAAATAATTTATATAAATAATACTTATACACCAAAAATATCATCAATAATCCAAAATCTCTTTGAAAATTATGTTACCTCCAATTATATAAAACAACTTATCTCAAAAAATTCACAAAAACATCACATCATTATTAAAATAAATTCTCGCTAAAAAAAGAAACTTAACACAAAATGAATTTTTTAAATAATTGTTTTTATTAATATCCCGAAGGTTTGATTTTAAAACCCATCAGATATTTTATAAACTACAATGAACCTAAAAATGTTTACATAACGTTCCAAAAAATATATATCATCGATTTTATTAAGTTAAATATTTACATTGAACTAATTATGTTGCTACTTAATGATCAGTTTAGACTTAGTTGTATTTTTATCTATTTAATTTTAAATTATTTATTCCCAATTCCATTTAAAAAATTATAATTCAAATCACTAAGACTTAATAAGAGTTATCAGGGTAACATTGACTAAAATACAAACACATATAAAATATATTAACCAAAATAAGGATTCAACAATCATTACCAATGAAAACAATACTTGGTATGATTTCATAGATATGTACTTAACCCGAAAATGATTTTTTCCAATTTTATCCAAAATAAATAAATGATATTCCATAAAATTGTTTTTCAAAATCCTTTAAAAATGTAATAAATATATCTTTTTTACAATTTATTGTTCATTTATTGTCATAAATTATTACTAAAATTCATATATTCAAATGTATTCCTTGAAATACAAATAATTATACTGCTTGATATATGAGTCAAGAAGAATGTATTAGTCAATTTTGGCCATGAAAAACTCACTATGGATTCCTAAAATAGGCTTTTTTATCTAATTTCGACAGATATATCATATTAAAATACTTCTATGGAATCATGTGTACCTCTACAATGATGTTGATCAAAAAAATTTATATAATTACTCCTAAACATAGACATGTCCAATCATTATGAAAAAAATACCCCAATCAAACCAAACTGAAACCATTTTTGATATCACATTTCATTCTAACCAATAATAAGCCTCCCCAATCCAAAAAATGTTACTTGGACCTTTATGTTATCCCTTAACTAAATAATTTATAATAATAATCAAACATACCTCAAACATTACAATAGGGGAATGATTATTCAAATATCTTCTATGACAAAAAAATACATAATAATACAACACATTGTAGAAATGATGAATTTTAGAGTATATAAAAGTTTAGCTAATAAGATAAAAATAATTAAAAAACAAACCAGTAAATCCCTAGATAAAAGAAGATGCCACAAATTATTACATCACCTCAACTAGTGTCTACTAGTAAACCCTAGTACCCACTATAGTCTAATGAAGAACCACATTGAATAACTTATAACTCAAAATAAGTTTATTTGTATAAGTATTGAGATAAACATTTTTGGGTTTATTATAACAAATTAGTAGGATTTCATTGATAAATTACCATGTCCCCCATCCTTGTAATAACCAAGAAACTCATATGTGTTATAGGAAAATATACCCACCTATTATAATTGATCTAACTGAATAAGAATTTATCAATCATATTTAATAAAAAATGATTTCATTAAAAAATAGATACAGACCATAACACAATTTATTCTTTATTAAACAAGTCACACACCTTCCCACTTCTACTAAAGGTTACACGAAGTCTTTTTCATAACCATAGGGTCATTCTATATGGAAATCCCCAAATTAAGTCGGGATCCCCAAATCATGATAATCCAACAAAAAATCCAAATAAAATATCTAAAAACATTCTATAAAAATATAAATTGCAATATAAAATGAAATATCCACTAAAAAATAATATATAATTTTTTTATCACAAATTTCATACATTACAAATTTTCTAGAAAACACACACACAATTGAATGATAACATTTTTTTATTTCAAATCAACATATACAAAAATAAAAACATAACACTGTATAAATCATTTTTCATAAATACTTTTATAACCAATTTTAATGATTTATTCTAAAATTCACATTAAAAATTACAAAAAAAAAATCACTTAAGAGATAATGTAAAAGTATATATATATTATAACACTTCTGAAAATGAATCACAATCTAAATAAGTCGCTATGATCCTCATTTCATACCACTCTAAATAGAAGACATAATTTTATTCTCTAATAATTAACCTAAAATTTTCTAAAATAAAATATAATTGAGAGGAAAATATCAGGTGGAATAAAAACATTGATTGGTTAAATAACGACATGAATACTCATAATTTTTTTCCTCTATAATATTTAGGTAAAAATACTCTTTTATCAATAATATTTACCAATATTTCAAGAAATTAACTTGATTTGGGTTCCTCATTGATATAATATCAAAAAAGGATAAAATAGAGATGTTATGTTTCCTTAAAGTATATAATTCACCAATAAATGATGGAATAAACCCATTTAGAGAGAAAATAAATCTAAAATATACCTACAATTCCAAATAAGAAATTGTTTTTTAAAATTTAGGTAGAAATAGGAGAAAAAGGGGTTTTCGAGTTAATAATTGTGTTTTTAGGACACTTAAAAAATGAACAGTTAGTATTTACAGTCTCTAGTACTATTTTGAGTGTTTTGATTCATCACATCCTTAAAACGAATGTATAATTCTCTAGGATCATGCATGAGAGTGTGAATTTTACACTATCTCTAGTTTCTCCTCAGTTTACCTTAACAATTAGCCCTACACATCCTCATTTCCAGAACCTCATTCTAATGCTATATTGGAAATTTATAACACCTAATCACACTCCAATAATAATTCATCAAAATTTTATACTTTAATCCTATTTTAAACCAAAAACATCCTACAACATTAACTAAACTCCCACTAACATCCCTCTAAACACCTAAAAAAACTACTGAACACTTTTTTATACTTACAAACACCTTCCAAAATAGTTCAAGTCTTCTAGAAATTTCAAATATAGACCAATCTATTTTCTTTTTAAAAATATAATCATTCTCCTAGAATATGATTTTATTACTATTTTTTATAATTTGGAAAAATATTGATGATTTTTCTTTGAACCATAAAAAGAACGCATTATTATATTTAATTTTTTTTCTTTATACCCACTTTCATAATACCATTAATTATCAATGGTGTATCATTTTTTAATGTGATAATCACTCGATAAAATTTCTCAATACCATTATTTTTATTCTAATCACCCATTACATGTAATAAAGAACAATTATTATGCATCCATGTTTTCTTAATATTTATGGTTTTATATGTCACAAACACTACCATTAAATTCTCCCAATTACTGTTAATTTTCTAAATTTCTTATGGTTTGTAAATTTATATAGTTTTTCAAATAGAATTGTGAGACCCTACCAGATGCGCGTGATAAATTTATTCTCCATATCGTATATCTATTATATTATTTATGACATGTAACATAGTAAGAAATAGCTATAAATAAAGGCATTCAATAAAATGATATAAATTATACATTAGATTATAATATATATATATATATATATATATCATTTTTTCTATTATGAGATAATGCACTAAATTTATGTTAAGTCATATATTCCATAAAAAATAACAACAACAATACATTACACTATTTGATGGTGTGACCATAAATAAGTTAGAATAATTTTCAATTAATATTAAAATTTTAAAATTAAACTTTTTTTTATATTAGTTTAAACAATGAATTTTACTATATCATTTGATTTATGAATAGTGTTTATAAATTAATGGTTTAACTCAGTACATAAATAATTCATGCGAGTCTATATAAAGGATTCCAAACTAAAATACATGATAAGAAAAATATATATTTCTAGTTTGACTAGTTATAATAAATCCATAGCTCTTTTATATTATTTCTCCATTGACACAAAATACTACAATATCTTTAATAATCAATGTATCTTTCAAAAATATCATTAGATATTCATATAATTTAAGGATCATTATTGCAGTTAATGGATTATTTTATATTTTAATTGTTTATCGTGTATTTAATTATCATTGGAAACCTATCATGACATTATATATGGATAATATGTGGATTATAAAATGAATTATGAAGATAGGAGAACATTAAATGACACTAGCCTAGTGGTGAAGAAGAAAATACATAAATCACACTTGGTGAATAAAGAATATCTTGGTAAGAAATATGAAAAGAAAATATACACAGATACAGGAAATTGCGTATATAGATGAGATATTGGTCACTATAGTAACTAGTGTGAATTTGGTAAATTAAAATTGAAGAAACATAGGTAACCATTTATAAACATTATTTGCAATGTATAGAGAAATTAATGATCGATTGTAAAGTGGTGATCCAAATTATGGTTTTGATGGATGGTTCATATGATAAAATATATTTTTATTCTTGTTTCTTGTAGAATGAGTAATTTATGGTCTTATTTATAGAGGTTTGGTGAAGTATATACTCTTACATTGGTCATGTAGAAAAAAACCACACCATGGTTAGGGGAGTTTTATATGTTGTGTTTAATTAATAGGGGATACATAAGAAAATTTAAGGCTATTAGAGGCCACAGAGAGAAACCTATAAAAACCATGATCTAAATCACTTGAATATTACCCTAATCAATGGTCCACATTACCCCAGGAGTACTCACATATCCCCAGGGGATAGATACTAGTGTCATGGGACTCAAGGTTTAGTTGAATATTTATTTACCCACTAGTTTTATCCAACTATAAATAATTAAATTCAATATTACATGAATATAATACATGTCATAGGGTGAAAAATCATCTCCTAGGTAAAATTTGGTGGTATACGATATGGCTCCTACATGATTAAATAAATGCTAAATTCAAACTCAATTATCCATTTTCAGTATTGTGAAGAACATGGCTCATTCCAACTACAATCATGTGTATCCCAAAACACATGATCAAAACAATTACTAGTACTTATAGGTATGTTGTAAAAATAACATGAAACTACATGTATAATAGAGTGAACATAAAGTGTATGAGTATATAATACTCAGTAGGAAACCACCATGTTTCTAAAATATATGAAATAATCTCATTTGTGTGATTTAGTTCAATATACTCAATCACATTAATATATAGATAATTATTTTTATTGATGATTATCAATAAAAATATCATGGATACAGAAAATTAGTAATCATATGAGTAAAAGGGTAACCAAAATATCTACCCTTACAAAGAGGATCCTCACATGAGCTCACCAACTTTGAGGAGTCCTAGTATCATTGTTAGGATGAAGGTAGGGAATTCTTGTATCCCATAACACACATATATATATATATCATAAAAAGACTTATGGAATATCCTATATTATTCTATGTGGAATTTTTATGAAAATTTGTGGCCTTAACGCATCCTATAGATAGGGGTAATGGGTTTACAATAGATTGGGTGAAGAACCCTTCCCATTCATCCATGCACACCACAACCCAAAATATCTTCTTATAGATTATATGGAGAAAACATATAAACATACCGTTTTTGGATTTCTTATCAAATATGAATGTAGTATCAAGCCTAACATATTTTAGTCATAATAAATTTAGTGTCCCGATATAGTTTTTCACCAAAATAGTTCTCTAGTCATATTGGACACAAGTCCTTAGGTGCACCGCCAGGTATTCTAAAGGTTACTGACTAGTAGCATGGGTATAATTGGGTTATATTGGGGATTATATATCCTCATATTCTGAAAATGATAATGTTATATATATAAATATAGAAAACTATGAAAAACCATAAACAATATAGGAAATAAATAGAACTCACCAAAAGCAAAATAAATAGTAGCATTGATAAATAATCCCAAAGCCCTATGAATTTTTAAATTATAAAATGACATGTCATAATAGGTCATGAAAGAAGATATACACGAAGGGTTTCTTATGGATGAATATATAAATACATATATCTAGAAATAAAAATATGAAAAGAAAATTCTAGCTCAATGTAAGGACCACCATTGTCCCCTTCTATCCAACCCATGAAAAAGGGTCACCTCAATCGCTAAGGTATGGATCTCAAGCTTGATCCCTAACTTGATATCAAAGTCATAAAGTTTATGTAAATCCTAAGGGTCCCATGAAATATGTAATTATAAACATAGTGGACTACCAGTTATAGGATTATTTCGTACAACCATAATCATATAGGTGTATAGTAAAAATAAACAAAAATCAACACACACACACAAACATTTAAAAATTAAACCACTCACATTGTGCTCAATAGGTATAAGGAAGTGTTATATTCTTTTCCCATTGTCAGTATAATTCTAAATACAAGGCCCCAAAAACATATGGGATAGAGTAAATGTCCTCGTATGTATATATATATATATATTCAATAGAGAGGGAAAATGGTTTTGTTCCCAAGAGCCCATTGACAAATATCATACTAGTTGAACACTCAGGTTTGACCTATAAAAGTATCACCCAACAACTAATTCTATTTGAAAACTCATATCTCACAAAATATGTATTAGAAATCCTAAGGGCACACACAGTGAATTCATCTCAGATCCCTCAGATCTCTAATCAGAAAGTTCCCTATCGATCAACAACTCAATGTCTCACGGCATAGAGATATCCATTTTCTAATAAAAAAATTACTGTTGTTTCAAAAACTAACATCATGAGGCATGATAATATCCATCCTACAATAATCTCGACCCATCGAACTCATGTGCAAAAATGAGCCATTCCCCCAAAAGATTATCCCCGCACCATCTCCCAATAGACTATAACCATCAACATGGCTTTTTAGGATGATGAACTCCAAAATAAGTAATGGTCAACACCATCCACTAAGATTCACTACATTCAAAGGATTCCACCAACAATGATTATTTAATAACATCTCAGTTATGTTCTATCTAGGTGCACATGACTCCAACAGTGCATCGATGAACAATCGTGAGAGGAATCACTAAAAGTAGCTATGACATATCATATGGCACCTCATTCACCTATGACCATGTCGATAAGTACCAATGGTAAACATTATCTCAAGTCAAATGGGCCTTACCCTCATCCTAATTACATTTTCACCATAATCCCAATGAATACGTCTCCTCAACCTAGTGAACATCATCACCCCATATATCTCAAGGCATGCCCTTAGCCTGATAATCATTTCTCCTAAACCCAGGTGATCAATATCACTTCATTCCTCAGTCCATGCATTCCAAAGTACCATGGAACTATTTTATTCATTCATAATTCAATTAATTATAATAAATCAAAAGAAAAAACATGCCCAACTATCTCATAACCCTAACCCTACATAGCTTATATATGAATAATAGGGAATTCCCCACAACAACCCATTAAATCAATACATCAAATTAAAATAGAGATTTAATTTATTAAGGGTCTCTTTCAGAGTACCCACATGGGAGTATATAGGAAACAACCCAAATCCACCAGAAAATTAATTAAAAATCTAGGAACCACCTACCTCATACTCGTAGGTTCTCACTCATATATTATCAACCTTTAACATAAGTTAAAATGAGAGATATCCGGATTGTAGACTAACACCCTAAAAATAGGGGAAAATATATTTGCAGATACATAGATTTATATATGGGGAAATAAAATAATACGAGAAGAATGATGATTGAATTCCTTACCAATAAGAATTTATAGCCACTAATAGAGCTTTAATTGAGTTCAAATGAGTCCAGAGGCTCGAAAACTACAAGAGGAGGAGGGATAGCTCCTCAGATTCAATAAGGAGAAGGATACACATGGATTGAGAAGGAATATGGGTCTTATTAAATTGAAATATTGAAGAATGTTAATCTGTAAATTTTTTAAAAATCAACAGGGTTACCAAAGGTTTTTGAAAACTGTGCATCGACTTTGTGGTGCTTGCTATCCCAGTGGTTACCGTTTTGAAACAAGTCACACGGTTTGGCCAGAACCTACACCAACTGTGCCTACAATCAATGATGAACTAAAGACACCCAAAACATTTTATAAGATCAACTACATGGTTAAAACCAACCATACACCTTAGAAAACAAGCCACATAGTTAGACCAATCGTGCACCAGTCATGTTCCCCTGTCTGCCTTTTCCCTAAACTAGATTTTTTGGAACCTGATTCTTCATAAACCCTTTAAACATATTGTTGAAAATGGTGATAAATATTTTTTTTTGAAAAAAAACACATTGGAGTGATAAAAATCTATGAATTATGTTCCCAAGATGAAAAGAAAACTTGGCCAGCTCCTCAAACACAAAAATTAAAAAAGGTTGAGGATTTAAACCTACTTGAAACCATGGGATGTTATAGTCTCACAACTTTATAATATCGTACCCACAGGATATTAATATTTACCGATATATAGTACTGAAAATACCCAAATAATTTATATTAAAACAGTCTACCTTTGTAACACCCCAAGCTTCCACGGTACGTTTCCCTTCGAATAATGCGATAGCGTGTGTTGTACGCAACCTTGAGTTCTAACACACACCAAAACTAATTAAACTAGCCGTTGTGAATAGTAATACCTACTTTTTGAAATCATATATATTTTATATTTCAAAATGGACTTCATTTTTGGATTCGGAATATTGAAATTAGCCTAGGGTGAAATTTTGGTACTTTTCGGATAACTTTTATATTTTGATGAATAGTGAAAATTACTAAATTTTAATTAAAATCAACTTTTTTAATCAAAATAATTAATATTGATAAATTATGAATTTGAGTGGTTTTAAAGTATATTTAGAATATATTTTTACCATTTAATTTAATGTTTGTCATTGGACATAATTTCACAATTAAACCAGACATAAACAAATGTCAATCTTTTGATAGTTATTATCTCTTAAAAACACGCTTTTTATTTTAACAACGGGAATTAATTTTAAATTAATTTCTGCCACTTCTGTGTTTTGAATTTGAAAAAATGGATTAAATATTTGGAATCAGAATGTCCAAATTATGTAAATAGGTAACTTTTATTTTTACACATTTTGAATAATTACTGCGGTAAATATTTTATTTACCATGGTTAAAGGGTAAATCCGGTAAATATGGGTTAAAAAAATAATATTATAATAAAACAAAATTACCCTAAAACGTGTCCTAACCTTATTGGTGGACACATACCCGGCCATGGGCATCCTTGGGTCGATTTGGGGACCCCTTGGAGCCACTTTTATGTGGTAGGGACACATTATATTAATAAAGTTAAAATAAAAAAAATGGCATAAGCTTACATCTTTTAGAAGAACAATTTTTACATAGGGTTATACATGTTGTATTTTCGATTATAAATATTCATTAGAAAGCTAAAAATATTTCCTACATAATTATATTTTATTTATAATTTTTAGACATCAAATAATTTAAATTATTAATGACATAATAATTATGCAATGTTTACCTCATTAATAAATCATTTAAATAAATAAGATTATAATGATTGAAATATTATCTAAAACCTGTCCAATTCTTATTGGTTGATGTTATTTAGAATATGAGTCATCTTATCTTCGACCCCAACGATTTTTGGACCATTATAAACCGAATATAATTATATTATAAAGTAATACTTTCACTCTTTCCTAAAGAGCCCCTCCTCTCCCTTATAAAAGGAGACCAATCCTTCTCATTTATTCACACCTTCAAAGCCTTTTGGTTCAGCCAAACTCTGCCCATATACTCTCTCAACTTCCCTCACTACAACCTAGAGGCCTTAGTTTGATCAGAAAGCCAACCTAAGGAGCCCTTTTGATCAAATCAAAAGGAAGAGCCCGAAGAAGAGGTAATGATATCACCACCCTTTTCAAAGTTCGTTTCTTCTTCCACTTCTTCTTACTTTGTTGTTACCATTCTAAAATAATAACTCCAGTATCGAACATATACTGTGATGTTATTATAAATATGGTACAACCATATTAAGTATTCTATCAACCCTTTGAATAACATGTCACCATACGTGCGTACGTACGGCTTACCGTCTCCACGTCGTGGTGTAATTGTTATTCAATATATTATTATTTGGATGGGTATAATAATGATGTGAAAGTCATGTAAATAATAAATATAACATGTTAATTATTCAGTATATATGATATAACATCCATTTATATATTATTTTAATATCAAAAGAATGATATTGTCGCTCGTGCGTACGTACGGACTACCGTCTCCACGAACGCGATGAGATTCATTCTCCATCGTATCCATTCAAGTATAATTATCATTTGATGATTTAAAAATGATGTTTAAGGACTTTATATAATTTTGGATATAAATAAGATACAACAAACATGGCTTATGTAACAAAACATATAAAAGAAAATGAGTATGTTCACACCCGAAACAACGATAATACTAAGATATTATTATCAAATCAATATTAAAAGATCATATATGATATCATAATAATGTATATGATTATTATATAATTTAATAACAATTATTTCACCATTATACAGGAGGTTAACCTACCCCAACCAAGGAAAAGTACAAGGTAAGGGTTATTTCACAATCTCTTCATTATCCGAGGTTGTTTATACGTAATAATCTACTAGGATCTCGTTATCATCCACATCCATGTTTCTTCAAAATGTATTTCAAAATAATTTTAATATTTAAAAGATTATGGGTTAAAGTCATTTATACCCTTTTTTGACTTTTTATAAAAGGTTTATAAGGGAATCTTTCCGTTGTTTTCCAAACAAGGTGCTTTTTAAGCTTTTCGACAGAATTAAGATAAGAATGTTTTTTTAACTTATACGGCGGGTGCGGTTATTTTCCGCCGTTATAAAATATTCAAAGCTTTCCTTACAAGCTTATAAGAATATTTTCAAAGAAAATGTTTTATTTTATATGGATCGTAAATGATTTCAAAATAAAAGGAGATATTTCCTTAAAAGGAATTTTGATTTCATCTATGTCAACATCCTTTGATGGATTTTAAGATTATTTGAAATTGATTTATTATGATACAAAAATTCTATATTGTATTGAAGGTTTTGTGATATGTTTGACTGTGGATGTGCTATTTTTATACCATTCATAGTTTATAGTGAAAGTATTGAAATTTTGTATGCTAGTTTTAATACGAATGTTTATGTTATGTTTAAACCTTTTCATATGGGAATGCATTGGACTTAATATGTGACGGGTGGAGCCCGCTATAGATCCTCGATGCATCGGTAGGTCTCATGAGACAAACTAGTGTCTTGGCACAAGGCCTTGACAAAATCGTATTTGTAGTCTTGGCACGAGGCCTTGACTATGTGGTTCTGATAGTCTGGAATTATGCATTCCAACATTATGAAAGTGGTTATTGATTTTTGCATGTGATTATTCGATTAGTAGAATATCCATGTGAATAAGTAAATGGAATTATTTCATTTTATTTATGCCATACCATGTTGAAAGTTCATGTTTGAAAGGATTTTATTTTAGTTATACATTGCCTTAAATGTTTATTCTTATTTATGAAAGTTTCCGCTATATTGTTATCCTTACTGGGCATTTGAGCTCACCCCTTTTCTATGATTTATTTTTCCCAGGAAGTGAAGAAGTAAATTATGAATGACCTGCAGGGATATTATGTGGGGATATGAGTGTGGATTATGGATACATTATGTTGTAGTAGTAGTTTTTCATTTTATGATGTAATGTAAAACTTATGAATATATCTAGTGTTTCCAAGTCTACTAAACCAATCGGTCTTTCGAGATTTGATATTTCTTGTGATCATGCCAATGTTATGTAATAAGGCACCGACTCTGGGTAACTAGGGTCGTGGCGTTACAGCTGGTATCAGAGGTAGTTTAGTACAAACCTTGGAAGCTAGATTTAGATAAACTCTGATTAGAGCACGTAGACCTAAGATGAACTTTGAGGATTAGTATAGAAGAACTTCCTAGAATTTTGGTATTGTAGAGATTTTTTGAGTTTTCCGAGCAATACATCCCTGTCTGGATACGAGCAGGTAGAGGTGGCTCTGGCACAGATGTACCTAGGGGTAAAACCCGAAAACACCGCTTTGAGCTAGACTCGAACGGGAACTGGTGCACGACAACGGGCCTTGCTGCACTCTTGGTTACGACACTCCCGGGGGATATGCTTAGGATAACTCTCATTTTCTTTACAAATCATTATGAAGGGTTTATGAGTATATACTTCCTAAAAGAAAACATTTTTATGATTATGGATTATATCCATAAATAGTTCAATTTATGTTAAGTGTTTTATAAGTATGGGATTATGTATTTTGATTTATAAACTGATCTAGTTTATGACATTGTTTAGAAATGGCGCCTAGTGGAAGAAATGGAAACCGTATCAATGCACGCACTCCATGTAGGGATTTCCCTCCTGCTCAAGATAATTATAGTGGGGCTAGTGATGCAACTGGTGCCGATCAGCTAATCACCATACTGGGACAACTTACTCAGGTTATGAATAATAACGTTACCCGTATGGAGCCCCCTGATCCACAACGTGGAGGATCAATGTTAGATCGATTCATGAGGCAACAACCACCAACGTTCAATGGGAGTACAAATCCATTAGTATCTGAGCAATGGATAAATTCCCTAGAGAAAATATTTCCGGCTTTGGGGAGCAGTGAAAGGGAAAAAGTTATCATGGCAGTTTACCGCCTCACTGGAGATGCTGATCAATGGTGGTCATTGATTCAAAACATGAAGGAAGATGATGAAGTATCAAATATGGAATGGAGGGAGTTCAAAGATCTGTTTTTATAAAAATAATTTCCTCGTGACCATCGAGCAGATATGGAAAGGCAATTTCTATGTCTGAGACAGAAGGAGGATGAGAATGTCACAAAATATGAGGCTAACTTTACAAAGTTAGCAAGGTACGCTGGTGATTATATACGCAACCCAAGAAGTAAGATTGATCATTTCTTTTATGGGTTAAAACCATTTCTCCGTCGAGCATTAGTCTCACAATCCTTTTCATCGTACGAAGACATTGTCTCATGTGCTATCAAGACCGAAAATGAATTCTCTAAGTCTTATGACTTTAAAGCAAAGCAAGAGAAGAAGAGGCATGCTGATCAATCTGGGAATGGAAATAAGGGGAAGAAAGGAAAGGTTGAATATCCATCATGTGGTAAATGTGGGAAGAAACACCCCGGTGCTTGCTTGAAGGGAATGGGAGTCTGTTACAAGTGTGGTGAAAAAGGCCACCAAGCTCGTGATTGCAAAGGGAAGAAGGAAGCCACCAACGTTCACTGCTACAATTGCAGGGAGATGGGACATTATGCAAATAAATGTCCTAAGCGTCAAGAGAACTTACCTCAGAAAAGGCCAAGGGATCAGGGCCAAGATTATGCTATCACTACTGCTGAGGTAGAGGCTCCAAAAGACGTGGTGGCAGGTAATTTAATGGTTTCCTCAAGTTTAGGAAATGCATTATTTGACTCTGGATCGTCGCATTGTTTCATATCTTCCCAGTTTGCTAAGAAAATTAGATATTTCCAATTTGATTTAATAAGGGAGTTGTTAGTTAAAACTCCTAAGGGAAGTATCATTGCAACAAAGTTTTGTGAATCAGTCCCCATTAGAGCACATAAATTTTATTTATCTGCAGATCTCATCGTCATACCTATGATTGAGTTTGATATAATCCTCGGTATGGACTGGCTATCGGACTATGATGTGAAGATTTATTGTAAGAAGAAAGAGGTTATGATTCTTGATGATAATGATAAGGAACACCTTATTTTTAGAGCAGATTCGTCACCACATAATTCTTATTTAGATCCACCCTCAATAGCTCAACTAAATTCAATTATTGGGGAGGAAGAGAATGAAATAACTGCGGGTGAGGAAAGGAATGTTCAAATAGAGGATGTACCTATTGTGAAAGAATTTTTAGATGTATTTCCGGAAGATTTACCTGGACATCCTCCAGAACGAGAAGTTGAGTTTTCCATTGATTTGATTTCTGGATCAAGGCCTATATCGAAGACCCCTTATAGAATGGTCACTGTAGATTTAGTAGAACTAAAGAAACAACTAGAGGAATTGAGTAATAAGGGATTTATTCGCCCTAGTGTTTCTCCATGGGGAGCCCCTGTTCTTTTTGTTAAAAAGAAAGATGGATCTATGAGGTTATGTATCAACTATAGGGAGATCAATGCTATAACGATAAAGAACAAGTATCCCCTACCTCGTATTGATGATTTATTTGACCAACTGCATGGAGCTCAATACTTTTCAAAGATTGACCTTCGATTTGGATACCATCAGTTGTGTGTGAAGAAGGAAGACATTCCGAAGACAGCATTTCGAACCAGGTACGGGCATTACGAGTTTACCGTAATGCCGTTTGGATTGACTAATGCACCCTCTGTATTCATGGATCTGATGAATATACTTTTCAAGGAGTATCTTGATGAATTTGTGGTGGTATTTATTGATGATATCTTGGTATACTCCAAAACCTACGAAGATCATGAAAATCACTTGCGCATTATCTTGAAAACTCTGAGGAGGCATGAATTATATGGGAAGTTTAGCAAGTGTGAATTCTGGCTTCAGGATATTTCATTTCATGGTCATATTGTCTCTAAAGATGGAATCTCTGTTGATCCTTCTAAGACCAAGGCAATCCAAGAATGGCCAGCACCTACGGGTATAACTGAGGTACGTAGTTTTATTGGTTTGGCATGTTATTATCGACGTTTCGTCCAGAATTTTGCCCGATTGGCTAACCCATTAACGAAGCTCACACGTAAAGGGGTTAAATTTGTTTGGACAAAAGAGTTTTAAGAATGTTTCGAGGAACTGAAGAGAATATTAGTCAATGCTCCTATATTGACTCTACCATCAGGGAATGATGGGTTCGTTATTTATAGTGATGCATCAAAGAAAAGACTTGGTTGTGTCCTTATGCAGAATGATAGAGTTATTGCCTATGCATCACGACAGTTGAAAATTCATGAACAAAACTATCCTACTCATGATCTTGAGTTAGCAGCTGTGATCTTTTCTTTGAAGATATGGAGACACTACCTCTATGGTGAAAAATGTGAGATTTATACTGATCACAAGAGTTTGAAGTATATTTTCTCACAAAAAGAACTCAACATGAGGCAAAGGAGATGGCTTGAATTACTCAAGGATTATGATTGCACGATACACTACCACCCAGGGAAAGCAAACAAGGTGGAAGATGCTTTGAGCAGAAAAGACCATGGAGTTTTGAACATGATGAGAATTGAAAGGGATCCAATTTTCATGGATCTAGTGAAGATGGACATGGGAATAACCAGGGAAGGTGAAACATCAATGCTTTTTTCAAATGGTTGCCAAACCATCTTTACTAGAAAGGATTAAGAGTTCTCAGACCGATGATGAAGAATTTCAGAAGAAGATTAAAGCTGTGAATGATGGGAGATTGAGAGACTTTGTGTATGAAGATGGGATTTTGAAATTTGGGAAGAGTCTTTGTGTTCCCGATTTACCTGATCTGAAAAGGGAATTGCTGGATGATGCTCATAGTTCCAATTTCTCTATACACCCTGGGAGCACCAAAATGTATAGAGATTTGAAGGAACATTTTTGGTGGGACAGCATGAAGAGGGAGATTGCTGATTTTGTGTAAAGATGTTTGGTTTGTCAACAAGTGAAAGCTGGAAGGCAACAGCCTGGAGGAGTCATGCAACCTCTTCCCATACCGGAGTGGAAATGGGACAATATTACGATGGACTTTGTCATGGGGCTACCAAAGACTCCTAGAAGGAACGATGAAATATGGGTTATTGTTGATCGTCTTACCAAGTCAGCACATTTTCTTGCTATAAGAGAAGATCTACCCCTGGAACTTCTAGCAAGACTATATATTAATGAAGTTGTGAGACTTCATGGAGTACCCCTATCGATTGTTTCTAATTGTGATCCCCGTTTTACTTCAAGATTTTGGAAAAGTCTTTAGAAATCCCTGGATACTGAACTTCATTTGAGCACTGCTTACCACCCTCTGACAGATGGACAATCAGAACGGACTATTCAAACCCTAGAAGACATGTTGAGATCTTGCTCACTTGACTTTCAGGGTATGTGGGATCAATATTTACCACTGGTAGAATTTTCCTATAACAATATCTTCCATTCGAGTATTCAGATGGCACCATATGAAGCATTATACGGAAAGAGATGTCGTACACCAACCTGTTGGGATGACGTTGGTGAAAGAAAACTTGTAGGCCCAGAATTGGTGGAGGAAACGGTGGAAAATGTGAAAGTAATCCAAAATCACATCAAAGCAGCTCAAAGTAGGAAGAAGTGCTATGCCGATAATCGAAGGAAGGATTTGGAATTTCAAGTTGGTGATCAAGTTTTCCTGAAGGTATCTCCATGGAAGGGAGTCATACGTTTTGGTAAGAAAGGTAAATTGAGTCCCAGGTACATCGGACCCTTCGAAATTCTAGAACAAATTGGGGCTGTAGCTTACCGATTGGCAATGCCGCCAAGTCTCTCCAAAGTTCACGATGTGTTCCACGTATCTCTGTTGAGAAAATACATGCCTGACCCAACGCATTTACTCATCTATGAGGAATTAGAACTGGAACCCGATCTGTCTTATTGTGAAGAGCCTGTCAGGATTCTTGATACAAGAGAACAAGTACTTAGAAACCGGACGACGCGTCTGGTAAAAGTTTTGTGGAGAAATCATAAGATGGAAGAGGCAATGTGGGAACCCGAGGAACTTATGATGAAGAACCACCCGAGTCTTTTTATGCAGTAATACCCTAGAAATTTCGAGGACGCAATTATTTGAAGGAGGGGAGAATGTAACACCCCAAGCTTCTACGGTACGTTTCCCTTCGAATAATGCGATAGCGTGTGTTGTACGCAACCTCGAGTTCTAACACACACCACAACTAATTAAACTAGCCGTTGTGAATAGTAATACCTACTTTTTGAAATCATATATATTTTATATTTCAAAATGGACTTCATTTTTGGATTCAGAATATTGAAATTAGCCTAGGGTGAAATTTTGGTACTTTTCGGATAACTTTTATATTTTGATGAATAGTGAAAATTACTAAATTTTAATTAAAATCAACTTTTTTAATCAAAATATTTAATATTGATAAATTATGAATTTGAGTGGTTTTAAAGTATATTTATAATATATTTTTACCATTTAATTTAATGTTTGTCATTGGACATAATTTCACAATTAAACCAGACATAAACAAGTGTCAATCTTTTGATAGTTATTATCTCTCAAAAACACGTTTTTTATTTTAACAACGGGAATTAATTTTAAATTAATTTCTGCCACTTCTGTGTTTTGAATTTGGAAAAATGGATTACATATTTGGAATCAGGATGTCCAAATTATGTAAATAGGTAACTTTTATTTTTACACATTTTGAATAATTACTGCGGTAAATATTTTATTTACCATGGTTAAAGGGTGAATCCGGTAAATAAGGGTTAAAAAAATAATATTATAATAATACAAAATTACCCTAAAACGTGTCCTAACCTTATTGGTGGACACATACCCGACCATGGGCATCCTTGGGTCGATTTGGGGAGCCCTTGGAGCCACTTGTATGTGGTAGGGACACATTATATTAATAAAGTTAAAATAAAAATAAAAATGGCATAAGCTTACATCTTTTAGAAGAACAATTTTTACATAGGGTTATACATGTTGGATTTTAGATTATAAATATTCATTAAAAAGATAAAAAGATTTCCTACATAATTATATTTTATTTATAATTTTTAGAGATCAAATAGTTTAAATTATTAATGACACAATAATGATGCAATGTTTACCTCATTAATAAATAATTTAAATAAATAAGATTATAATGATTAAAATATTATTTAAAACCTGTCCAATTCTTATTGGTTGATGTTATTTAGAATATGAGTCATCTTATCTTCGACCTCAATGATTTTTGGACCATTATAAACCGAATATAATTATATTATAAAGTAATACTTTCACTCATTCCTAAAGATCCCCTCCTCTCCCTTATAAAAGGAGACCACTCCTTCTCATTTCGTCACACCTTCAAAGCCTTTTGGTTCTGCAAAAATTTGCCCCAATACTCTCCCAACTTCCCTCACTACAACCTAGAGGCCATAGTTTGATCATAAAGCCAACCTAAGGAGCCCTTTTGATCAAATCAAAAGGAAGAGCCCGAAGAAGAGGTAATGATTTCACCACCCTTTTCCAAGTTCATTTCTTCTTCCACTTCTTCTTCCTTTGTTGTTACCATTCTAAAATAATAACTCCATTATCTCACATATAATGTGATGTTATTATAAATATGGTACAACCATATTCAGTATTCTATCCACCCTTTCAATAACATGTCACCATACGTGCGTACGTACGGCTTACCGTCTCCACGTTGTGGTGTAATTGTTATTCAATATATTATTATTTGGATGGGTATAATAATGATGTGAAACTCATGTAAATAATAAATATAACATGTTAATTATTCTGTATATATGATATAACATCCATTTATATATTATTTTAATATCAAAAGAATGATATTGTCGCTCGTGCGTACGTACGGACTACCGTCTCCACGAACGCGATGAGATTCATTCTCCATCGTATCCATTCAAGTATAATTATCATTTGATGATTTAAAAATGATGTTTAAGGACTTGATATCATTCTGGATATGAATAAGATACAACAAACATGGCTTATGTAACAAAACATATAAAATAAAATGAGTAAGTTCACACCCGAAACAACGATAATACTAAGATATTATTATCAAATCAATATTAAAAGATCATATATGATATCATAATAATGTATATGATTATTTATTAATTTAATAACAATTATTTCACCATTATACAGGAGGTTAACCTACCCCAACCAAGGAAAAGTACAAGGTAAGGGTTATTTCACAATCTCTTCATTATCCGAGGTTGTTTATACGTAATAATCTACTAGGATCTCGTTATCATCCACATCCATGTTTCTTCAAAATGTATTTCAAAACATTTTTAATATTTAAAAGAATATGGGTTAAAGTCATTTATACCCTTTTTTTACTTTTTATAAGAGGTTTATAAGGGAATCTTTCCGTCTTTTTCCAAACAAGGTGCTTTTTAACCTTTTTGACAGAATTAAGATAAGAATGTTTTTTTAACTTATACGGCGGGTGCGGTTATTTTCCGCCGTTATAAAATATTCAAAGATTTCCTTACAATCTTATAAGAATATTTTCAAAGAAAATGTTTTATTTTATATGGATCTTAAATGATTTCAAAATAAAAGGAGATATTTCCTTAAAAAGAATTTTGATTTCATCTATGTCAACATCCTTTGATGGATTTTAAGATTATTTGAAGTTGATTTATTATGATAAAAAACTTCTATATTGTATTGAAGGTTTTGTGATATGTTTGACTGTGGATGTGCTATTTTTATACCATTCATAGTCTATGGTGAAAGTATTGACATTTCGTATGCTAGTTTTAATACGAATGTTTATGTTATGGTTAAACCTTTTCATATGGGAATACATTGGACTTAATATGTGACTGGTGGAGCCCTCTATAGCTTCTCGATGCATCGGTAGGTCTCATGAGACAAACTAGTGTCTTGGGACAAGGCCTTGACAAAATCTTATTTGTAGTCTTGGCACGAGGCCTTGACTATGTGGTTCTGATAGTCTGGCATTATGCATTCCTACATTATGAAAGTGGTTATTGATTTTTGCATGTGATTATTCGATTAGAAGAATATCCATGTGAATAAGTAAATGGCATTATTTCATTTTATTTATGTCGTACCATGTTGAAAGTTAATTTTTGAAAGGCTTTTGTTTTAGTTATACATTGCCTTAAATGTTTATTCTTATTTATGAATGTTTCCGCTATATTGTTATCCTCACTAGGGATTTGAGCTCACCCCTTTTCTATGATTTATTTTTCCCAGGAAGTGAAGAAGTAAATTATGAATGACCAGCAGGGATATTATGTGGGTATATGAGTGTGGATTATGGAGACATTATGTTGTTGTAGTATTTTTTCATTTTATGATGTAATGTAAAACTTATGAATATATCTAGTGTTTCCAAGGCTACTAAACCAATCGGTCTTTCGAGATTTGATCTTTCTTGTGATCATGCCAATGTTATGTAATAATGCACCGACTCTGGGTAACTAGGGTCGTGGCGTTACAACCTTGGTAATCTAACACCAATTAACTCCCCTCAAGGAACTCCTTAACATAGGAGTTACCTAACAAGGTACTTCCTGAACCAATGTTTAATTATCCAATTGTTCCAATGACCATATATGGACTTATAATTCTTCACATTATGCATTGGAACACTTTCATCTCATATATTTCTCAAATAATTTCCATGTTATACTTAACACCAATCAAGTCATGCATCTCATCTGATGCCCAAATATATTGCATCTCAATAGTTTCCCAAAATAATCAAACATCATATATACACATGAATTCCCATCATAATCCCGATTCCTACACACCTCATATATATCACACATCACATAGATTACCATAATAAATATCACTACCTAAAAACCTAATTAATATATATCACACATCATTACCGATGAAAACCAATTAACCATTACATGGTCAGACTAAAAAGGAACATGTGTACCACATGCACCAAAAAACGGTCATGGAAATACAAAAAGAAACTCATTCAGGCACATGGAGAACCTCTAAATATCATTATATCCCTAACCTTCAATTAACCTGGCATATCAATAGCATTCAACATGCCTGATTCCCGACCACCGTGAAGAAATACAATAGCTATTGGCCACTGACCCTACCATTGGGGAACTCTACCTCTTCCTAGACCTCCATGTTCTTTTTAATCCTGGATAATTTCTCATGGTATTTCTCTCAATACAACATCATATGTCTGAGTCTGACTGGACCCCTAACTCCCAACTATTTGAGAAGGCTTTCTATAGAACCTCTCTAGATGCCCCATTTGATAACTTGATGAATCTTCTTTTGGATGCATCTCACATTAAGTCTATACATGACTCAGACACCCAAATTTGAAGAAAACTATTTTTGTTCCACTCTTTAGTGGTTTTCCTAAATCTCTGGATTGACCACCCTACTAAAAATCCTCACGGTCTCACATTATCCTATCAAAATCATCATCGATAAGCTTCCCTAACAAGATCTACTATCTCGAATATGACTTGTCCTTCAAGTTATCCTCATATATCAATTCCTAATTTAATATCGTAGATAATATTTTAATCATAAATATATTGACTTACACCATAATGTCATGCCTTAATCCATCCTAAAAAAATCCATACTTTGGTGATTCCCTTACCAACCCTAGTAGGTGAAAAATTAGATAGGTCTATAAAATTGTCTACATAATCCATGATAGATGTATCCCCCTTCTATAGATTCTTGAACTAATGAAATCTATCCAAACTTAGTGTCTGTGTGAATAATTTTGAAAGGAAAATGGAATCAAAATCCTCCCAATCACATCCCTCATGTCTGCTCACCTAAACTAATACATCCCACCAATGATTTTCTAGTCCTTTGAGTATGTAGGTCACCAGCTTCACCATATTCCTTGGGGTTTTCTTGAGATACCTGAAGATATTATACAAAAACTTGATACATTTAACATCCACATTTGTTCCACCCTCACACTGAAATAACAATGGGTATTGAGACAGGAGATAATGAGTCAGATATGTCATAGATGAATCAGCTACCCGATCTCTCTTATTGATACCCTGTATGAAATGAATCAATATTTTACTAAGGTTCTAATCAATACATGGCCCAAAGTCAACCATAAAATTTGGTTCCCCCACTTGTACAAGAGCCTATACCTATGGATCGTGATCATATCGAACCTTAGGGTCCTTATCCCACCCCTGACAGGCCTTATCATACACTCACTCTAGATTTACCATATCACAACCCTCATGATGCTCCACCTTATTCCATCTAGGTGGATTCACACCGAATACCAATAAAAAGGCCAAAGATCCGTAACAGTATATATATATATATATATATATTAAAAATATTGAAAATTGTAATAGCCAACACATCTCACCACCCTTACAGTACCCTAAAACACCATGTCACATGAAATTTGGCCCCCCGACCCATTAACCACCCTTATCAGAGTCAAGTATAAAAAATAATCCATCCTTATGGCCCCTCCCAACGCATTACATTGTCAAGAATTTTGTATAATATGGCATCATGGCCCCTTTCCTACCCATTTCAGATCCACAAATCACATTTCACGTATATTAAATATTTGGGGGGAAGCTGAGTATAATGCCACCAATAATGATAAGTATGAAATTTATATTAAGATTCTTTGTTGACACGTTAAGAAAATCACCCCCCCCCCTTTTACAATCCCATCCTACACATAGCAGAGTCAGTCCCATTCATACTATATACACATAGTATCATATATCAATATCATAGGAACCACATAACTATGATGGTTGATTAGAATTCCACCAATGTGGCTATGAAGGAAAATACATTTTAGATTATTTATTTACCATTTAAATAACCCAAGTACTATTTTCTCATTAGAGGTTCCAAATGATTTTACAATAAGAAAACAAATCATATATTTCTAAGTGCCAAATTTGATTCATAAACAATCCTCTATTTGCATATAGGGACAGGGTAAAAAAGTATTAATTCTATAACCTCACAACCAAGAGTGCCACTCGAGGTAAAAATAAATCAACTGTCAAAGCACACAACATAACATAAATTTCCCACCCATAGAAAGCAGGTTTCCCCCTATTTTTGGGGATACGGGAACAAAAATACGAGTTTTGTACCCACTTCTAAATACATCCTAGTCTCTAGTCTACCATAACCTTAATTGTAAGACCCAAAAATAAAAAACAATATTTTATCAACACAAAAAAGGCCTTTATCAGAGCTAAAAATTCTCTATTAATCTCAACAATGATAAAGGGTGTCCCTTTAATCGAAACTCAGAAATGTGCTTATAAAAGCACCTTTTATCAATGCTAAAAGATAACTGATAAAGTTGGTCTTTTATTAGTGATTAAAAAAGAACTGATAAATGGTTCCTTTATTAATGCTATTTTAGCGCTAATAAAAGTTAGAAAACAGTAATTTTTTTTTGCAAATCAGGGAGGGTCTCTTTAACAACGGTTGACCCCCCTTCAATAGTTCCCCCACCCCAGCCTGCACGCAAAAACCACCCCATCCCCAACCATTAACATTTCTCGCCCCCACCATTTAATAGTGCTAGCCCTTATATCACCCACACACATGACCTGCCTCCCCCTGGATTCGAACTCGGTACCTGTTTCCTATGCTCCTAATCCTTTACCACTCCACCATATTACTTTTCTATTCATTTATTAATATATATATATATATATATATATATATATTTACACATATATTAACATATATATATATATATATATATTTGTATTAATATATTAATATATACATATATTAATATATAAAGTTACATTTATATATTAATATAATTATTCATATGTTAATATATATTTATAAGATTAGTTTTGAATACATTTATAAAATTTGATCTTTTTGTGTTTATATATAAATAAATACATATATATAACACACACACCCACACATACATATATATATTATGTGTATCTATAAGTATAATTATACATATTTATATATATATATTTACAAATATTATATATTAATATGTATATAAATGTGTTTAGAATATATAGATAATATATATAAATTTGTCAATACAAACGCATACAAAAACACACACACACACACACAGATATATATATATACACGCACACATTATATTGGTATATAAATATTCATATATTTTATATTAAATAAATGGATATTAGTTTTTATTTAGACAAGGATTATATATTGATAATATATTTTATATGTAAATATGTTTAACTATTTATTTATAAAATTAAATTTTTATGTACAAACATATAAAAAATATGTATATATTGTCATATATTTTATTATAAATAATATTATATTTTGAAAAACAATAACAAGTCATAAAAAGCAAAAAAACACATAAAAATGGGGAAACCCTTAAAACCCGTAAACATAGTCAAAAAGTCAAAAAAACCCCAACACATGGTAACAGTGAAATATTCTGTTCTATGAGTCCATTCCAGCTTTGTGATAAGTCAAACCTATGATCATTAAATTATCATTGATATTATTGGTGGTGGAGGCTAAATGGATAGGAAGATCATATATTATAGTAGTTTAAAAATATAGAATACAAGACAAAAGTGCTAGAAATGAGAGCTTGCAAAACATAACAAACTGAAAAGACAATGAAATGGTCATAACACCTGATCCGGGTGTTTGTTTCAGCTCTATGGCCAGTGGAACCAAATCTCATGTAACTAACTATGATATAACATATGTAAGAGTCCAAAAAGACACATAGATTGGGGGTTATTTCTGTTTTAAGAAAAATTTGATAGGGCACCAGACACGAAAACAGAGATTTGGAGGCCTTATGATGAGTTTTTTTTGGTGTTTTATGGTCCAATACATTAGTGTAACTTTCTTCAAATTATATATTTGTGTATATCTATTCTCTACCATCGATTGGATTTGTGGTAGAGCACAAACGAACCCCCAGAGAAAAAGTTATGGCCATTTGAAGTTGGAGTTATTTAGAGTGGTATAACCAATATATCTTCCATTTCATTTATCTTTTGTTGGTTTCAATTAGACATGATCCTCCATCATCTCATGATCTTTTATTTTACTAGTTACAATATTCAAACAGACAACTAAAGTAGATGTTATGGTTGTTTTAGTGAGTTACGTATTTCATAGGTTTTTAGGCACTAGGAGGGTTGCTCAATTTCAAACAATCATAACATAAGTTTTAGGTGTCCGTTTTTGCTCCATCACATATCATGTCGAATATTGAAAAAATATATACACTCTGGTGACCATTATAATGCCTTATCATGTTCTTCATGGCCAAATAATGCCCATAATTCCCCCAATGGTCATATGTTTTTCTATAGGTGTCTGCTTTGCCTTATAACTTCTACTCTGGGTGTCCGTTTTGTGTCTACCACTTATAAAATCCATCTAAAACATATTTAAAAAATATCTAAAATAATTATAATTATATCAATATATTATATTTTATAAACTATATTTTTTATGAAATATACACTATATGCGATAGGAAAAAAGCACTGATAAAGCCCTCCCCTTTATCAGCACTACCAAAATAGCATTGATAAATGGGTCCCCATTAACACCAATGAAAAAATCGCTGATAAAAGGGGTGCCTTTATTAGCACTTTTTAGTGGTTAAAAAGGCACCCCCTTTATCAGGGATTTTTTAGCGCTTTTAAAGGGTGGTGTTGTGGAAACTCAGTTTTGTGGTATTGACCAAAAAGGATATTTAAACATCTATAATACCATGTACTGAATCATCACCATGTTTACCAAATTAATAGTTATCCTGGATGGTTGTACATTTGGCCTTAGCTGCGCCTCCCCCTATGCCAAAGGCTGCCTAAAAGCATCATGGCTCTAATTAGGTGATAGTAGGGAGACTATACCATCATATAGTGACAAAAATAATTATCCATATATAAATATAACTGTGGAATAAGGAACATAAATAGTAGAATAATAAAAATATAACTTAGTGCAAGCATAATAAAAAATATCAATAATATATATTTTCGAATACATGACCATATATAGATAATAAAACAACATGTCATAATAGGTAATAAAAAAATATAGACATATAGGGTTGCGAATGTATAAATATATAAATTCACAAACAAATAATGAAAAAGATAAAAGTGAAACATTATCTTGATGCAAGAACCACATGGTCCCTTTCCATCCATCCCATGCAAAAGGTACACCTCGATTTCTATAGTCCATCTCTCAAACCAAATCCCTTACCTAATCTCATAGAAATAAAGCCTACATGCTTCTTGTGGATATTATGTAGGGTGTGAATATGAACTCAATAGGCCACCACCAACATCTTTTTATCTTAAATTCACAATTATATTTGGTGTGTTATAATCACAAATAAAATGAAATGAACACACACATTTATTAATTACCCTTCTTCCCATTTTCACAATAACCATTGGGATGCATTGACTACTTCAACCATCACCACTATATGTATGAATAAATATCCCAAATATATATATGGAATACAACACATGTCTATATATATTTATTTTTAGTGGTGAGAACCCATGGCTTAGTGCTCAGGAATCCCCTAATGAATATTTGACCAGGTAAACCCTTATGTTGCACCTATAAAAATATCACATGACACCTCATGCATTCCGAAACATCATTTGTCACAAAAAATGTATTCATTTTCCTAAAGTAATGTCCATTAGTTATTTACTAGATCCATTATACCTCTTCTCATAATGTTACTACTAGCTCAACAACCCAACACCCCGAGTCATTGAGATATCCTTCCTCTAATAAAAAAAATAATTGTTGACTCAACAACCAACATACCAAGGCATGATGATACGTGTCATCAGGATGATGACATGGCTTGAGATATATGGTTTGATAATGATTAGTACGTTTTGGTCACATGGTCTTGAGGATTGGGACAATGAGGTCATCCATATTAGGGAAACGACTATGTGACTTGAGATAGTGTTGACCATCAGGATTAAGGGATGTGGTTGTAGGGGAATAATTTCAGAAATAATGTAACTTAAGTACTGATGTAGATCCCACTCACTGTTGTTATCCAACATGTCATTGGATTTATGTATACATAGATAAGACTCAGTTGAGGTGGGACTGCCCAATCATTATGGGTTGAGGCTTCAATAGATAGTGTATCTTAGGGGATGGTGTTGACCATCAGATATATTGGAAGTGCTCACCATAGAATACCACGTTGATGGTGATGGATCATCATGAGAAGGTGTCGAGACTATCAATTGGGGGATTTGGATCACTATTACACCTGAGGATGATGGGATGGGATTATTCGTGTAGATATATCATTATTCCTTGGGAAGTTAGTTTTTGAGTCAATAATGATTTGTTTATTAGGGGAAGGATATCTCCTTGAATCAAGACTTTGTGATGTTGAGCATACATGATCTTTATAAGGATAGTTCTAAGGGATCTAGTAATTACTTATTTAGAATTCCTTTAGCCAAATATATTGATTTTTTGTGACATAGGTTGTTTCGGATGGCATGAGGTGTGAAGTGATATTTTTATTGCAGGAACCTAAGGGTGATCCTGGTATGATATTCCTAAGGGGACAACTAAGCACTAAGAAATAGATTCTCACCACTGAATATATATATATATATATATATATATATATCTGTGTGTGTGTGTGTTGTGAGACACACATATATATATATATATATGTATGGGAAATGTATCCATACTTATAATGGTGAAGGCTGAAGTAGGTAATGCATCCTTGTGGTTGTTGATAAAATTTAATATGTGTAATTAATAAATGTGTGTGTGTATTTCCTTTTATTTATGATTACAATACACCTAAATAATTGTATATTTAAGATAGATACATGTTGCTGGTTTCCTGCTGAGTTCATACTCACACCCCACATAGTATCCCTGGGATGTATGTATACTTCATTTCATTGAGATCAAGTAAGGGATTTGGCTCATGAGATGGACCATAGCGATCGAGGTGTACCTTTTTCATGATACGGATGTAAAGGGACAATGTGGTTCTTACATCGAGCTAAAAATTCATTTTTTTATCTTTTTCATTATTTACTTTTCTCTTTATATGGTCATCCATTAGTGACTCTATATGTCTATAATTTTTTATGAAATGTTATGAAAGATTGTTTTATTATCTATATAACGTTATTCCTTGGAGCATATTTATCATTGTTGCTGTGTATTATGATTCCACTAAGTTCTATTTTTTCTTACACTATTTAGGATCCTTAGTCCATAGATATATTTCCAAATAGATAATTATTATTATCACCATATGAGTGTATATTCTCCACATTATCACTGAATCATAACCATTATGCCAATCGGTAGCCATTGGCGTACGGGGAGGCGCACCTAAGACCTAATGGAACACTATCTTGGATAAATGTTAATGAGGTGATATGGGTCAAGATTATATAGATGGTATTAGAGGATTTTATATTTCTATTTTGGTCTTACTATTTAGGTTATGGTAGACAAGAGACTAGGATTTAGTCGAAACTGGGTTTAGAGTATGTGTTTGTGGGCTTATAGGATCTCACTTGTCTGATATCGGCCTCTAACTCAAGCTGAAACTAGAGAAATATGGAATTTATACCAATGCTCTAAACATCAGGAAAAATATCCAACGTCTATTTAGATTTTTTTTGGAGAGGTAATAGAAGAATAGCTGTAAGAGGATTAAATACCATACTAAGAGGAATCTATATCCAACATCAGAGGTTGAATCAGAGCTAAAATGGGGTTGGAGGGTCAAATCCTAGGAGAGGAGGAGTGAGATCCCCTCATCTACTCTAGGTATAAGTCCATTCATGTGAGGGAAAGACGAGAACCCTAAAATTAAAATTTGGAAAAAGGTAATTTTGACCCTTTTAAAATTTCACATGGTTATTACAGGGTTTGAAAAACAATGCACCAACCGTGTGGTGGACAATTTCCAAAGGGTCACCCCTTTAAAACAGGTTGTACAGTTTAGCCATATTGTTTGTCCAGAACATACGCCAACCTCTGAACAATATAATAAGACTTGTATACACCATCGTGCTTGAATGATAGGGTCCATGAGGTTAAAACCAATAATTCTCCATAAAAAAACAGGACACATGGTTGAGGCTTGATGTTTAGATAGGTCGTGTTCCACCCATGCACCCCTTTCTACGTTTTCCCAAAACTGGGATTTTCGATCTCAATATTCTTGAGAGTAATTCCAATTATTAATAAAATTTTCTATACTTATACAATGTTTAAAAAAGATGCATTCTATTGATCAAACTCACATAATAAGGCTCCTGATCCAAAAATAAAAGATGGAATGGTCACTAAACCTAAACAATTCAAAACGTTTGAGGAATTAGACCTGTTCATCAACCTGAGATATTACAACTACTGTGAATATATTTATCACAAAAATAAATAGTTATTATTCAAAAATAATTGAAAGTAGAAATTTTAGTATATGATATAGTAGTTATTTTAAAAATTTGAGTTTTCATTTCAGGATTTTAAAACATAAACATGTAAATACCATGTACATCATATTATGAATATCAATCATGTCTAAAAGAATTAATCCAAAAATAGAATATGCTATAAAAGATCAATCTATTCCAAAAACATTAGAGACAGTACATACCAATTCAAATAGTCATATGAGGGGTAACTTATGGTTCATTAAAACAATACCGAGAATTCTATAACTCCAATATAGTGGTATATGGGGTGTGATAGTGATACATTATGTGATTAAATAAAAAAAGGATTATATTTAAATAATATGTATCTATAACATAATAGAGAGGGAATTAAAGGTGGTATAAATACTGAATTTGAGACACTCATCTAACAATATATTTCATCCCAATTTAACTCTTCACACATGAAATGTATTTTAATGAAAATATACATTTTTGGTTCAATATTATTAAATGTTTTAGATTATTCTGTATACATTAGAAAAAAGTAGCATAAAAAATATAAAGAAAAAGGATTTTTCTGAAAATATGTTATAGTTAAGTATTCTTAATAAAATAAATAATTATTATAATACTTTATGAAAAAAAAGTGGAGTCTTTAATAGAAAATAACATATTAGTTTAGTAAATTTATTAAATAAAATCAATTGTTTATAGATTATATAATTATATTAAACAGAGTAAAACCATCTCTTACCTCACCATAGATGCACTCTATTAACCAATGTTATTTTTGGATCATTCGATTATAACTCAAGTAAGATAAAGTAGAGATTAGAAAACCACTTATGTAATTATGATAATGGAAATGAGAATGAAAATTACAAAAAAATTATAGCCTCATCACCCATAAATCTCAATTTACTCCATAAAGGATGTCATTCTAATAATTATTTTTAGTTTATAGGGGATAAAGATGAAAACATTTGTTTTGGTGTATTAATGATAACACAACTCATGAAGGTTTATTAAAAAACCACGAATATGATTACAGTCAAATAAATACTTGATTATATTACTAGGCCTATTTAGGATCTAGGTTACCTCAGATTATTCTTAATATATTAATTAATTAAATTACAAACATATTTTTTCGTGTCACCCATTATGATATAACCATTGGTTGAGGAATGGAATATTTCAAAAACATAATTAATGAATAATACAGATGAAAATATTAGTGTTAATTTCAACATTAATAGATGTCAAACAAGGCTTGGATTACATGTTAGGATATGACAATAGTTTAGAAAACATTTAAATAATAATTATAAAATAAAAACATGTAGTATGAATTTTTTTTTCAAGTAATATGGGGTGTCCAAATTTTATTTAATACACACACATACATATAAAAATAATGGTTTTCTTTGAAAACACATAGTTGGTATGTTTATAAATCAGGAATAATTTAAATAATTATCTTCCAGAAAATTGTGTTTGAAAATTCCAAAGATATTCTTAAGGGGTTTCATATAGGTTATAACTAATTACCAATTAACTAGACATGATGAACTATCCTATTAACTCTAATGACATCATAACAACCCTTAAAAATCAATAAGTCACACTCTATAATAATTTACAATCCAATACCCATGAGACCAAAATAACCATATTAAAAACATAATAAAAACCAAGAGAAAACCTAAGAGTAATATCAAAATAATTATAGTAATAATTAATTAGAATTAATTCCACATTAAGGAAGATCTAATTTACTCTAAAAGAAGGTCTGAATTCAAGAAACCCTATTAAATTCACTACATAAAATAATGATATTGAAACAATGATCAATAGGTTTTAGGTCACCCCCTTAAGTATTATATAACCAAATAAATAAATAACCCATGAATTATAATGGATTTCATAATGATTATAGTTAAATGAATAATTATAAATAAACTCAAAAAACCTAAAAATATATAAATATGATACGTAGATAAGAGAAGTGAATAAGGTCCTTACCTTGATATAGAATTGAAGAAGTATTCCCAAATTCAATCTCCTTTATGAATAAACATAAATACACATGAAGGTGGAAGGATGATATCCCTTGATGTGCATTAGAAAAAGAATAAATAAAGGGAGAATGAAGTTAGATTATGATTTTAAAGGAGGATAGGAAAAATTGCAGGCTTTTTATTAATTATAATAGTAGAAAAATTTTCCATGGAGGCAATCTTATAGCCTATACGATTCCACTGGGTACCTGGTGACACTATCAGTTGCCTATAGACTCTTCCATTAAAATTGGGTATCTGTTGTACCCCCATTGGGTACCTAGTTACACCTTCTATCCTAATATTACACGTTACCCAACTTCAATCCTTCTTAAACCTTTAAATTTGGCCCTAAAAAAGAGAACCACATCCAAAAATAAATTTCATCCTAAGACAAAAGTTTTGATATATGATCCTTGAAAAGAAAATACACCCCTCAATTAAAACCAAAATAGTTTAAATCCCACCCCCCATAAATTTAATAACTAATGTTTCATTAAAAACATAATGACCATGGTTAGGGTCATTAAATACTCACAACAATATCAATTTTTATTACAAAAAAATCCACTAAATCGTTGATAATATTTCCTATGTTTCCAAACCCAGGACATATTAAAATCATCTAATCTAAAACCTTAGGTTTTCATTATACACCCATTAACAAAAAAACACACATAAAAAAACTATCTTCAAATTATAACACAAAAAATGAATTCTAAAAATCCTCAATTATTTAAAACATTAATCACCTAATTTCAAGAAATATATTTCTAAAATATAACACATATGATCATTAAATTCTCCAAAAAACAGATTCTAACTATCATCTATCAAACATATATTATATGATACACTAATATTTGAACCATATAATGACAATAAAAAGAAAATATTCAGATAAATCTTTATCCTATAATGATCCCCACCATAAATATTACGTATGAACTAGTCATATTTATCTAACACTTCTTAAAAATTTATTAAAACCATTTATTAAAAGGAATCGCATTCAATTTCCAATCTGAAATAAAATTTCAATTTTTTTCAATAGTTATTTTTTTCCAAATAGTTACGACAAGATTGATTATATTTGTATTTTTTGTTATTAAGATTGTGATGATTGATGTGATTCTCATCAAAAAATAGAAAAAATGTGTTAGGGGATGAAGGTACAATATTCTATAACATTTTACAAGAATTTATGAGATATTTGAGGGGGGTAGGGAATGATTAAAAATGGTCCATACTTTAAATGATTACTGTATGTAATTTGAGTGTTGGAGAGGAAATTATACAATGACACATATGTGGAGTTCCAAGGTAGAGTTCATGGAAATACTAAATTTGTAAAAAGAACAGAAATAGTGTTATGAAATAGGGTTTATCTAAATAATTGTTTTTGGAAAGGCATTGATATAGAGTTTATTCAATCATTTTCGAGCTTCCAAACATTACATAGAGTTCTAACATAAAATTCCTATGTTTATATAGTGTTAAAAAAGGATGAAAAATGATAATGTAATGGGAATGAAGAGTTATAATATTACATTTTTTAATTTCTTTAAAACTAAATAGATTATATATGACCCAACATAGATTTCACAACACTTACTAACATTTAATAATTTTTCAAAAAAGTTGTTATTTTCAGAATCGTAAATTACGAAAAAATGAAGATATAAAAAATTTGATTCTTATACTAATCTTCAAGGATTTAAGTAACAATATTTATCCCTATCGATAATAATACAAAATGTGGAAGTTTCATCATTAAATTGAAGGTGATGCTGGAAGAAGATAGACATTAAGAGGCTCTATGTTTCTGAGATGAACTCCACCGTACCATAGGGAACTATGATCTAAAGATTAAACCACACAATGAAGAATTATCGATGGGTGTTTTGGTCACTATGAAGTATTCACAAGTTTAGTGTTTTTTGAAATATAAATTAAAACATTAGGAGGTCATTAAGAAAGACGTTTAAATGAGTATTTCATGGTATAGATCTACCATTTAGAAATGGTGAGTTGAAATATGTCATGGAGGTGGTCGTGGTGTCTCGAATGAGAGAAGGACACTGAAGGAAAATGAAATATAGTATTCTATAATCTATATTTAATGATTGTTTAAAAAAAACCTTAAACATTTCAAGTAAATATAGTAGTAGTATGAGGATAAACATACCAATAGGAATGTTTTTGTACTACATGTTTTTTTAAGACAAGGATTAAACTCAAAAATGGTGTTTTTTTGGATAATGATATATATTAATATAATATAAAATAATACATCCAAATTAATATATATATTTATAATGTTGTTTTGTTCATTGATTTAAAAATGTTTTTAATGAGATAAAATCCTACTAAAAGTCATCAAGATTCCAATATAATGAACAATAAAATAATGTTCAAATAATATTCACACCATATTGTCTATGAGTACATAAATAAAAGTTATGAATAAGAATATGGAATGAAAAGAGTGAGATCCGTCTAGAATTTTACTCTATTGAAGAATAAAACTTAGTAAAATAATAATTCTAAGAGCCTCAGTATATAACTATATCAAAGAGAGATAAAGAGTCGAAGTTGGGAGGTCTTAGAAGAAAAAGAAATGAAATGTCTGATTATTAAAAGAGTTGAGAAATAAAATTATCACTCAAGATCTAGAGTGAGTTTCGAGACCAACAGAAATATTTCATGTTTCAATTTATTATATGGATTTTATAAACAAGAAACAATAATCTTGTATGATCATAGACAACGAAAATTTCAATTAGTGTATATAAAACCCATTACTCCTACAAATATTTCTTACATTGGATCAATATATAAGAGTATAGTTAGTGGCTAAGGTGTATAATTAGTTACTAATTAATGGGGTGTATAAACAATCACATATTGAGGATTTCCAATTGTACAATATAACCAACCATAGAATAATAGTTGGTAGTTAGGGTGTATAAATAGACACAACCTAAAGATTTACTATTAGGGTGCATAAATAGTTTCTTCTAATAACTAGTGATTGGTGAATATAATAAATCACTTAGTTGTGTGACATAAGAGACATTTTAACTAATAACATTGACTATATTATGAATTCATAAGTTAGTGTGTCTCACCAACTGTGGAAAGGAGAAGGATTTTATACTAATATTTTTAACTTTTTTATAATAAAATATCTATATATTTTCCACATATGAGATAACGATGATATATCATAGACAAGATGTTAAAAGTTTCAGTAGATCATTAAATATGTATTTAAAATGAGTAACAATTTGAAAAATAAAAAATATCCCTAATTCACCCCATTATAGTGATCCAGTGGGACCTGGGCAATTCAATTGGTATTGGTCCCAAGATCCCATATAATGATTAGATAATTTTATAGGATTAAGAGTATATTAACTCAGACAAAAAATTTGTTATTGTAATTTATGAGATGAAATGTTATATATGAAGGAATATGATACTACCCTACCTCCCATAATGTTTTCATGATGTAAACTATCTATTGAATGTTGGGTTTCAACCCATTTCTAAAATATTTTATTTCACTAAATATGATAAGAATAATATGGTGTTAGATGATAGGGCTCAAGATTATTTCTTTATGTCTCTATAAGAAATTTTTACACAATGGTTATGGGAATCTAAACTACCATGGAAATATGAGAAAATTTTGATGGTTATATAATTGAAATATAAATGTCTTGGAGGACAATCATTATGACCATAGATGCATGTTTGAGGAAGTTTTAATGGTTGAAAATAAAGATATTGATTCTTATTTCACCGAAGTGAGTGAGATAGTTTAAAATTTTCATGGTTCTAGTGAGAATCATGATGATTCCATCAATATTAAAAAGCTATCAGGAAATTTTCATTAGTGGTATTATCTTAAGGGTTTCAATTTTGAAAATAAAAAAGGTCTTTCATTGAATATGTTTCACAATGAACTCATATCTTTTCAGATAATGAAAATTAAATATTTTAAAAAGAAACACAAATATGTGATTACCATTGAAGTAATAAGAAAAGTGTAATTAAATTAATGTGAGGAAGTAGAATTGAGTAATTATAATGTGGTAGAAGATGAGTATGAATTCAACTTGATTATTTCACTTATTTCTATGATATTCAAAAAAATAAAGTTGAATGGAAAATCAAAACAATTACTAAAGTGATGGTGTTTTGAATAAACTAGGATCTTCCCTTATGACTATCCAAAGAAGAAGACCTCTAAAAATTTATTATAAATGTATGAAAATAAGTCTTTAATGGGGAATAATAATAATAATAAAAATAAGTTCATTGTCAAGAAGTCTTTTTATTTGTGAAAATTAGAGAACGTATACTCACAATATCAAGGAGTTCATTAGATGGTTAAGTTAGTTTCTTTTCTCATGTTGAATAATGATTTTAATCCTTTATCAATGTTGATGATGAAAAAAGGATATAAAGATAGATTAAAAGTCTCTAGAATATTTTATTAAGAATAATATAAAACTCTAGAAAGAAAAAAATTAAATTAAATAAATAAAAAAAGAATTATGCTATTGTTAATTAATTATATAGCATGAAATAAGTGACATACATTAATCAGATAAAAAATGAAAAAACAAGATAGTTTGGAAGAAAAATATGGTGACTGATATTGATGACAAATTAGCTGAAAGGGAATATGAAATGACTGAGAAACAATCAATATGTCTCACTATTAAAAATGATCTAAAATAAATAGAGGAGACTTCATCAAATCGGTAGTGGCTAAAACTAAGTTCTCTCGTGATAGGGAGATGATAAATCCAATTAGATATGTAAAATACTTACTGTATAAATCTAAAAATTTATCTTGAATTTTTTATTGAACATGTTCTAAAAATAAATCTTGGGAGATTTAGACTAAGAATAAACTTTATTTCCCACGTAATAAATTAAATTGGGATAGGAATATATCAATGAAACCACTTCTCTAATGTTAAAATAAGGAATATGGTTCACCACGATAAAATCAATATAAATTTTTATAGTTTTGGATTCAATATTGAAGATAAAAATATCATGGCTTCTCTAGTGTAATGGAAGATAAAAACACAATTTTTTCTCTTGATGGTATAATATTTATTTTCTAGGGAAGGGTAATGAACCAAAAGAAATTTTTAGTTATAAATGGAGGAAAAAAACTAATATGAAACACACTATGAAATTGAATGCATCAAATCTATCAACTGAAAATATATTTTTATTTTTAAGATATGTTTTTGGTTGGTGTTATCAACCGGTTTATAATATTTGGAAATGTGTGACTAGGCTTCAATGATGAGTTCCCTATGTTGGTAAACCTAAGTATGTTTAGAAGTGAAAAGGTGGAAAGTCAAATTATATTGATTCTAGCAAAAGGACTTGTGAGAAACTTAAAGAAATTGAGTATTCCTAGAAGTAAATCCTAACTATGTGGCATGATATATTGAAATTAGCTAAACAAATATGGAAATATAAGAGAAGTGGAATTAATGATGGAAATAATGTGTGTTCCCAAGAATAAGATAGATATCATAAAAATATATCAAAAATGAAGTTCTAAAAATTCATGAAATATTATGTGAATGGTTTGGTCTGTGTTGAAGTGGAACAAAATATTTCAAGATAATCCTTCCTTTCTAAGAAGAGTTAATGAAATTATCATTTAATTCATAAGAATATGATGATTCTTTCTAACTCATGTGAATAAAATTAATCGAAAAAAAAATTTCAACAGAATAATGAATAAATGAAAACCATTTAGGTTAAAAATATAAATTATATACCATATAAATATTCAGTTATTGATTATGGAAGGAAATAATATCCTAAGTTGAGGGAAACTATCAATCTTAATATTACATATGAAGAACAAATAATTCCTTTCTTATTTCGATTTTTTTATTTATCTATGATAAAACATTAGGTTTTAAAGAACCTGGTTGATTGATTCACATAATACACAAGAAAATAGGTGTTATTTATATAATATTTTAACTACCATTGGGAGGAGTATTTAAAAACATCCCATGAATAGGAGAAAAAATGAGATTAAATATTTATGAAGTGAATACGGTAATTATATAAATATATAAACAATTTGAGAAATTGTTATTCCAATTACACTTTTAACCATTATTTTTTATATCAAATATGTTTGTGAAGATGGATTGATGTTTGATGATAACTTGATAAAAAGAGGGAGTTTCGAGGCATACACTAGAATTTTTCTTATTGGTTTACTGATATATAATCATGTTACATATTTTTCATCAAAAAAATTATATAACCCCTAAGATGATTTGTTAGAGTATATTTGATTTCATATCACATTTTGAATATTTTATAGTTAACCCTGATGCCTTGCTGAAATATCTATTTTTTCCACATAGATTTAACCTAAGTAGACTTAGATTAGGTCAACTAAAAACGCCTAGAAATTTTTTTTGTGGTGTAATCCTGCTCTCAAAATGTTCCAAATATATTTAAGTATACTTTAAATAAATAAATTCTACATATTATTATAGTAAATATTCATTAAATTTCAATATGATCTATTAAATAAATTCAAATATTTATTATATTTATAAAAATGGATATATAAATAACTTTTATATATATGATCTAAAAATTACCAATTAATTTCATCCCAACTAGAACCATTATATGAAATTAATTACTTAAAAACATCCTCCATAACCTAATGAACTAAAATATTATTTTTCTCTTACTTCACTACCTCTATATTTAACTTACCCTAAATCATGTTTCTTATGTTACTACTGAGTTTTTGGTTTTACGGTAGTTAATTGTTTTTATAGAAAAAATGATAACATTGGATAAGTGTTGAATTACTACGATATGATTCCATAAAGGAAAAGTGACAATGTGTAAGTGTCCACATGAAAAATCATGTTACCATTCATTATATGAACTAATTATATCTATGAATTGGACTAATCATGCATTGAATTTATAGTGACTGTATGAAGGATTCAACCATCCACACGAACAACCAAGTTAATGTTCCTCAAGTATAAAATTTTTTCAATCCTTTAACTGATAGTCTAGGTGTAAAATAATTACAATGAGGTTAAATAAAGCGGGTCTGAGATTAAATCATGTGACTTTGAGGAATAATGATGCTACCACATGAAGAATACATGAGATTGCATGATGTAATGAAGTGATAATTAGATGAAATTAGATGACTATGTGAGGAAGTTATGTGACTGAATGCCAGAAAGTATTTTCTATAAGAATAAGACAACTTACCATGCCTAGTGACCATGTCAAACTTGACATAGAAAGTATACATTTAAAGAAATTTGGATCTATAGTAAATGTACCTTTAGTGAATCTGAAGTGACCATGTATAACTTATGTAGTGAGGAATTTAATATCTCTACAAACTATATTTTGGATCATTAATTTCATATTCAATATAGTGAGGACTATATTGAGTATTAGGATTAAATTATAAGTATCCTCCAGTGACTAATTTGATATTTCTCTATGTTTAATAATATTAGACACCCATGGAAAAAAATATATGGTCATTACACATGGATCTCTATGATATGATTGAAAATGAAAATTGATACACATATAGATTACATTATTCTTCCATAATAATCAAATTTGAAAGCCTCACTTTGTAAATTTGACTGATGATTTTAAATGATATACTTAAATAAAATTGATCAACTGAATCTAATCTGATTGAGTAGCATTAATCCTTCTCACATTATATATTTTTATCTCTATATTTTAACTTAATTTTTGAGCTGTGTTTTAATACTCTATTTATTCATCAACATCGTATCATGTATTGTATTGAAGAGTGGTACATAATCTTTACTTCATTATTTTACATTTCATATCCCATATAGAATTGTGAAGAGGCTTTGTGTAGCCTGGACTTCAGAGTGCCATTTTTATGTAAAAATAAATCTCAGATTTGGATCAGTTTATTATAAAATAGACTTCTTGGAAATAGGTGATTTCCAAGTGGATATGGTAAGGGCATATCATAAGAATTATCATCTTATTTTGCTATTCTATGTGTTTGATAGATTTTTCTCTCGGTTATTAAAACAAACCTAATTTAGTTTTCAAAACATTATTGAAAAAAAAACTAATCCGATAGTTCACTTTAATATTTTATTTATATATTTTTTTTAATAAAATTTAAATTAGTTCCAAAAGTTCATGTGATTATAAAGTATTTTCAAAAATGTTCTGATTGAAAATTTGAAGAAATTTTTAATAATAAAATTATACACTTCTATTATTTTAGTTAAATGATATTTTTATTAAATTGGGGATATAGTTTTAAATCACTTTGAATAGAATTTTTTATTTGAAGGTAAATTTAAACCCACTCTTGAGTTATGAACTCTGAAAAAATATGCATTGAAGGAAATCATTTAATTTTAACTGTTATCTAGTTTTACCAAAAAGATTAAAATATTTATTATTTATAAATTTATAAATTTGTAGATAACAATATGCTTGTGGGGAATATGAAAAATCGGAATCCTTATTCTAATGGCTCCAATTATAGTCAATGTCAAATCAAAATGACAATACATATTAAGTGCATTTTATTTGATATTTAAACTCTAATAGAGGAAATATATGAAAAAAAAAGTTCTATAGTTGATTGGATAGATACCACTAAGGTTGATTATGACTGTAATTGTAACGATATGTATACCATAGACTATGCATTAGAATAAGATGATTCTTAAGGAATTTATGCTTGTTCAACTTCTTATGAAATATGGGATACATGTTTTGTTTCTATTAAAGTATTGTAAAATTATTAAGATATTCACCTGAATACCTAAAATATTAAATAAAATAATTTAATGATAAAAAATGACAAATAAATTTCTAATATGTATCTTAGGTTCAATGAAATTGTAAACACAATTAATTCAATTAGGAAAAAACTTGATGATAATGATCATGTGATGCAGATCATACAATTATTACCATATCAATGGAGAGGAACCTAGGTTTTTATTAGATAATCATGAAGCATTTATAAACTACCAGTGAAGAAATTGATTGGAATGATTATAATGTAGGTGTAATAATTTATGGTAATAATGAAGAAGTTTAACCTAAAAGAAATTCAGTGTCTTTCAAAACCTATGACTTAATGATAATGGATTAAATCAAATAATATTGTTAAATTAAATCTAAATCACTTTCTAATAGTGATGAAATGATTTAAAATATTTACACGATTTTTAAAAAGTTCTATAGGAAGAATAAATTCAATAAAAAGATATGGAGAAAAATATAATAGAATAGGAAGTTGGAAGAATAAAAATAAACTAGGAGAAGTGACTTATTATAAACATAAATGAAAATGGAATATCAATGATGAATTTACTAAATTTAAGTATTCTAAAAAGAATAAGGACATATTAAAATGGCCGAATAATGCAATAAACGATACTTGGAGTTACTATGAGGGTACTTATAATGTGTCTGACTTAAGAATTGAAGATGAAAATTATAAATAAAACTTGTTCATTATGAATAAAATTTCTGAGGTACTAAATACCATATTTTAATCTTTGGTTCATATATCTAATCTCTATAAAAATAAAAATAATGCTAAAAATATAAGGAGTGAATAATTATTTGAATACTATAATATGGTGGAAGAAACATCAATTAACACATAGAAAATTATCTAAGTATTAAAAATTCACACACATTATCTATTCATGTTAAATATGATATTTATAAATAAAAAAATATGAATGATCATTTGTTAAAAGATTTTTTTTAAATGGTAAATGAGAAACTGAAAAAGGATCTTGAAAGGTTTATTAGTGGTAGAAAATCCATGAATAGGATTATTGGTAAAAATATGACACCCATGTACATAATAGTGATTGGATATTAGTCCCATCAAAAGAGAGTTTATAGGAATAAATTTAAGCTATGATACTCTAATTATATAAATATTTCATATTATTATAAACCAAATAATGTTTTTATTTATAAATGCCTTAATTGTTTTTATTGTAGATGTGATAAACAACATTTGATTTCAAAATATATTATTACCAACATTTCTATATATATGAAATTGTGAGTACCAATATAATTTCTTAGCCAAATTTTTTTAGGAAACCTACATGATGTGTATTGAAAAACACTCAGTGTATCTTGATTGATGATTTTAAAAACACACGACTAAGTACTAATCATGCTTGAAAAGTCATATTATGGAGTTTGGTGGAAATGTAACTTTTTTTACCACACTAATGGAAAAATAATTGGAATCGATAGAATTGGTAATTCTAATATTATTTTAATTTCGAAAGTATTATTTTATGATGGTTTAAATTCTAATACTATTACTAGATAAATGTATTTTTATGATGCTAATCATGTAATTTTTGAAAATGATTCTTTAAAAATAAATTATTCTAAACATGTTGTAGTTTTTACTTCTTTATGTAGTGATAATGTTTATGTAGTTGATTTTGATCCTCTATTTTATCAAAATATTTGTTACTTAAAGTTTCATTTTGAATAAATCATGGCCATGGAATATATTACTAGGCCACTGAAACCTTCAAACTATTAAAAATATATATAGGAATTTTTTTTATTTATCTTTATAAACTCTAATTCATAAAAGGTAAAGTCTGTAACACATGCCAAAATGGGAAAAATAATTTCTATTATAAACCAAAGAAAGATGTTTCAACATATCAACCCCTATACTTGGCTAACATGTAATTTTTTGTACCTTCTATAGTTTCTATTTTAAATGTAAAATACTATGACTATTCTCTTATAGATAAATTTTATAGAAAAACTTGGGTTTTATTTATAGCTCATAATATTGAAGATTGTTCTGATTTTCTAAAATATAAAAAATTTGTAAAAAATATCAGACATAAAATTAAATCCTTATAGTATGGTTATGGATAGGATTTTGAAAATTAAGACTTTGAAAATTTATTCTCATAATATAGCTCTAATATCAACTTTTATATTCCATGGACAACCAATAAAAATGATATTATAGAAATAAGGAATAACACTTTTCAAGAAATTTCCCAAACTATTCTCAATGAGTATGACCCAAATGTTTATTTTTGGATAGAAGATTTTAATATTACCTGTTATATTATAAATATGGTTCTATTTTTTGATCTTTTAAATAGGAATCCACACATGTTATGTAATGGAAGAAAAAATTGGTTAATTAATTATTATTATTTCATTTCAATCTCTTTATAATCCAAAAAATAATTTAGATAAGATTTCATCCAAATGTGATGAAGGAATATTACTCAGTTATTTAACCTCTAGTGAATATTATTTGGTGTTCCATTAAAGAACCAAAATTTTGGAAGAATCTATACCTTAGAAATTGGATGAAAAAGATTCACATGAGCCTAATACTTATTTAAAAAACCATGAGGATTGTTTTCCTAATATGAATATAAATACCTCCACCAATCTTAGTGGTGGTTCTGTAAAACCTACTATAGAAAAATCAACAAGCACTAACAAGTTGATTGAACTAGAACCAAAAGAATAAAATTAAGTACTAAGTACTTATATCCCTAAATCCATTAGGACTTATAGATACCATCCATAAGTTGTAGTATTTAGATATCTAAATAGAGGTTATGATACAATATATTCTCTTAGAGACTAGGTTGAACAGAAAACATTTTTTTTCAAAACATGAACCTAAAAAAACATTCACAAGGTATATATTCTGAATTTTAGTTAATGGAAATTCAATAAAGTGGAATCAATTTGAATAAAAAAAATTATAGGAACTCGGAGAAATAAGGAAGGATGTTTTGAAAATTATTAGTCAATGGGTATTTAGGAGAAAATTTAATGAGTATAGAACTATAATTATAAATAAATCTAGATTTCTTATTGAATAATATAATCAAGAGGAATGTATTGACTATTAATAATGCTTTTTACCACTACCTGGATATTAATCCAGAAGAATATTATATTCATATATAGCATATTTAAAATTTATAATTATATTAAATGGATGTTAAGAGTTATTTTCTAAATCTTTATATAAATGAAGTTTCTTTTACTAATGATCCCCTAATATTTCAAAAACTAGTTTTTCCAATGAATGTTTTGAAATTTACCACAGATCCTTAGGGTATAAAACAAGCTCCCAAAACATGGTTTGATAGGATCAACAAATTTTTGATTATTTAAGGTTCATAAAAAGGTATAGATGATCCTACTCTATTTATAAAAATAATCTCCAAATATATTTTTTGGTAAAATCTATGTTGGTGATGTTATTTTTAAATCATACAAAAATACCATGTGTACTAAATTTTCAAAAAAAATGAAAAATGAACTTGAAATGAGTCTAATGAGTGGGTTAAAATTATTCATTGGTTTTAATATATTTTCAAATTAGGAAGAAACCATTTTGAATCAATATATGTACACTAAATATATTAAAAAATATTTTTTTATGGATAACACCTTAGGTAGTGATACTCCCAAGAGTATGATATATATGTTGGATCTGCATAAAACATGGATACTAGTTTATCAAAACATCTATAATCATATGATTAGATGTTTACTATAATTATCTGATTACACTCCAAATATTACTTTTAATGTTTTCATGTGTACATAGTTTCAATAATATTAAAAGGAATCACATTTGAATGATATCAAGAGAATTTTTAAATACCTATAATGTATAACCAATTTAGTATTTTTTTCACTATATAGGTCAATGATTTGACATAGATAATTTTTCATATATATATTTGAGAATATGAAATTTATATATATAAAGAAACCTTGAAACATGTCACTTTTTGGGTAAGTCTCTATTTTCATAGTTTAGTAAAAAAAAATATACGACTCTCTTGCATTATCCACTAATAAAGTTGAGTACATAGCTTCATATAGTTTCTATTATTTTATTGATTTTGAACAAATTCACTTTTTTAGATTATAGATATCAATTCATACATGTCCCTATAAACTATGACAAAAAAAGTTATATTACAATTTCTACGAATCATGTGTCTCATTCAAGGAAAAAACATATCAATATAAGACATCAATTTTCGAGAGACCATTTTAAAAAATTGGATATTACTCTTGAATATATTGTCTCTAAATATAATATTTCTAAAATATTTTCAATTTCATTTAATATTAAGATAATAAATTATATTAGACATGAATTATGAATGATTAATTATTTCTAAATCCGTGAAATCACTTCTAACTCTTATATTTTTCTAAATTTTAATTATAATTCATAACTTTTGTGTTTATTAAGATATTTATCAACATGATATTTCTATCAAATTTTATTACTGCTATTGTTTTTATGTAACCAAGAAATTTAATTAATATGATTAGTTAAGTCACTGTGATTTTTTGTTCATATGTTTAGTTAAGTGACCATAACCAATTTGTTTTATAATTACTATTCTTATAGTAACACTTTACTCACGTGGTTAGTATCCATACTATGATCATTGACTCCTATGGGAAGTATATATACTTAAAATCTGAAGTCATTATACATACTGTTGGTTACATTAGTTGACATCAATATATAGTCATTATACCTAAGTTGAATACTATTTTTGTAATTTTTTTACTAATATGTTTTTGCGGTATTTTTTATATGTTTATTATTATTTTATTCCCATAATTTTTGAATTAAAATAAAAATTATAATATGAAGTAGCTCACATATTTATCTAGAAACACCTTATATATTATTGAACCCCTACATTCTCTCTCGAAACCCACTTTTGTGAAACTTTATATTCCAAAACTAAATTTCTATAAATCAAAATGAAGAGTGATAATGATGAAAAAAAATATTTATGTTGTAAATCCTATCATATCACCTACTCTAAAGTGTTTTAAAAATAAAAACCGATAAATTGAGTTCTATAGTGAATCTGTACAACCCTCATCCAACCGATCAACTAGTTTTTCCTAAAGGGATATTGATACAAAATAGATTAAAGTTAGAAAATATGAAGTGTCCACATAATTTAGGAAAAAAATGTTGGAATGAATTGTTCAAGGAAAATAGTATTCCATTCAATCCATGTATGGTTAAATAATTTTATATCCATATGGATTTCGCCCCATTAATAAAACGACACACTAATCGGAAAATGGTTAATATATGATTTTTTTGTTATCTCCAAAACTCTAGGTAAATATATTTTGTGAGCCTCATAATGGTGAGAATAATGATTACCAAAGATCATATCATTTAAATAATAAACATGAAATCCAAAATGATATTGAGGAATTGACATGGAATAAGAATCCTAGAAGGCCAATACAAGTGGAGCTTAATGGTGAATTCATGTTACTATTTAATTTTATCCAACACCTGATTATTCTTAGGAAATGGGTCTTTAGTATCCTCTAGCACCAAGATTTACTATTTATATTCTTGATAAAGAATATAGTTTAGATATTCTTATCTATGTATTTCATGAGACATAATTCAGATACTTTTGAACCTTATAATATGTTTAATTCCCCCCATATCCAAAGTTCATATCATCCCTTTTAGAGTTAATGGTATTAGTTCTTAAAGTGGAGGAAAAGGTTGTTTCATGTGATGGGATATTCTTAAAAAATGATACTTATAAGAACATTAAAGTGAATTGTAACCCATATTAAAAAGAATGGATGGATGATAATTTCAAATTGTATGAACATTTTGATCCTATAACGTATCTAGTTAGGAAAACAGTTGAAGTGGATCCAGGTATTGAGCATTATAATGTTGTTGAATATTCTTTTTATGATGAAGATATTGTTTTTGTATAGGTTTAAGAGTATGAAATTTATGTGGTTGATCTCAATGAGGAAGAAAGGATATCTTATAATGATTGTATCGAATCTTATCATAATATTCCCTTTGGGAACTTAATTATCCTCTACCAACACATTCTCATGATGGTGGTTTCAAAGATAAATATCTTTTTGAAATAGAAGTCTCAATAAGTGTTTTTTTTATTAACATGAATGAGGTGACTCATGTGAGTTTGAATTGGATAAATATGATTCAAGGAAGTATCCTATTATTGGTATAAATTCTAATCATATTTTGATAAATTCACCATCTTAAGGAGATAATTTCTTAGTATCAACAATAATAGGTCTGGATTGAATTGATTTTGAAGATGATGATAAAAGGGGTAGACCAATTGAGTTTGATGGATCTTTCAACCCATTACTAAAATATTATTTCAATAATAATTGATAAATAATATTTATTCACAAATAGGACTTGATGAGTCACATTTAAGACAATAATATGATAATGTATTGGTAGGAAACTTTGTACCTACTCTTACCAGGACTATTGAGGAACTTTATGGCAAAAATGTAAAAACATATGTTGGATCTCTCCAAAAACATGTTTATGAAGTTAAAGAAGAAGTTGATGCATTAGGATTTTAGTATATAGAACCTCAATCTATGGATATTGGGGATGATTTGGATAGTAGTTAGTTGACTTATGATCCAAGTATTGAAGTACCTACTTCTATTCCTTAAAAATCCTATGTAACAAAATATTATATGAATGAGTTAAGATAATAATTTATGGGTGTACTAAATAAATTTTTATTATTTTGGAAATGACGTGGACCCATAGAGAAGAAGATGTGGTTAGAGAATCGACATTAGAAATTTATCATCATCATCCATGATTCCATCACAAAAGAAAACTTACACAAAATGGTATCGGGGACATGAGAAAAAAAGTGAGTTATGTTTAAGATGATATGTTTGATATTATGTTAAACCTATATTAAGGATTATTGAATGTAGTGTTTTATTATTTAGTTGATATTCCATCATCTTCTTTATCACCACCTCTAAGTCTAATATAATCTATTATGAATATATATAAAATCAGAAACCTCATAAAACATGAGTTTAAATTTGTATTTTTTATTTTAAGAAATAATATAAGTGATGTTTGATAGTTTTTAGAGCTAAGCTTTTAAAACATCGGTATTGGTTAGAAAAGATATCTAATAGGTCGGTAGATATCAAGATATTATCAAAGAGTGAATTCATTTCTATATTAGTAGGATATTCACCAATTTAAACATAAAATATACATTTATATATCTATCTACTGATATCAAGATTTCTCTATTGACCAAATAATTCAAGTATCATATTTAAAAGTTGAAAATTTTAACTCATTTTTAAAAATCCTTCATGGAAAAAAATGTGGAAAATTTATAGGAAATGAAACATGGATAAATAGAAATAAAGTATTTTCCAATTTTTTGAGTGCCCTACCTTTATATTTTTAAGACCTTCATCCTAGATCGACCTAAAATATTGATTAATTAAAACAATCCTTCTATTAAAACCACTTATGTAAACTCTTTTAGCTTTCATCCTAAATAAGTCGTCCAAAACATTCATCCAGTTTCGTGGTGTGTGTAAATTCAAGTCCTTAATCCTACCAATATACCAAAACCTACTCAACTTTCATTATCCTCAACCTCTAATGGAATAAGATCCTATATAAGCTATAGAAATTATCTATGTTTTTATTTTGATTATGATTAGAATTCCAAATTGGGGAACTCCTTGCTCTATTTTTAATCCTTTTATATATTAATAAAATAAATTTTTTCTTATTTTGTGTTTATATATATATATATATATTCTAATATATCCATACAAAATTTATTTTCTTTTCACACTGGTAAAAATTTTTATAATCCCAAATTGGAGATAACAGATGAGAAATGCATGTTGATTCATAGAATATATAGCATCCCGCCTTTTTATCACATCAACTTTCATTACATTTTACAAAACTGAGGATCTTTAAGGTTTAGTGTCTTGGAAACCAGGAACATAATAAATGAAACAAAAAAAACATTCTTCTTAAAAACATGAAAGGCTTCTCCTCAAGTTTATCCTAGGTTCATTACTGCATCTCATAACCTGGGGACATACATCAAAAGAAAGGGTGAGCAGAAGGCCCAGTAAGAGAAACCAGAGAAACATTTTACATGTGAACTTGAGATACTTCAATAAGGTCATGAAAATAACATTAAGGCATGAGAATGAAATCATGAGATACATCATAATAAAAATAACATTTTATTTATAACTTGAATATGTGGCTACAACATTTAATATTGACAATCATTTCGTTTCACCAAGGTCCATCCCCAAGGTGTCGTTAAAATTACCATGGTTATTCACCAAGGCGTCGTTAAAATGGTCATCTCTAGAGATTAAGTCTTTACCCAATGCATTGGAGCGCTATCAGGGCGCACCCTTAAATTTTCCTTTATTATCATGTGAGCCACATATATCATCATCAATCATTTCATAAACAACCCATATAGCATAAAAGAAATGGGTTTCATTTCATAATGATAAAGTTTTAAAAACTGCTTTAAAGACACGATCTTTATGTCACTTTAAACCCACGGAAAGGGAAAGCGGGTTTCATGTATGTAAATACCAGAATTTAAAATAGAACATTTTGATATATATATATATGTGAATACACCTATAGAAATATGTTCTTTGAGTATTCTCTTTATAACATTATATAATTTTGAGAAAAGAGAGAGGCATTTTGAGACGAAAATTCTGCAGCATAACGGCTATATTTCGGGGTTTTAGAAAAAATTGAAAAGAGAGGGGACATGGGTCGAACATTCATAAATGACCCATAAAACAGTATAGGGACAAAATATAAGGTATTTAAGAACATGATAATGAAATTTGAAAATATACCATATGAAATGAAGAACATGAAAGGAAGACAAAATAAGATTTCTCTTATGAAAATTCTGCAGCCTAACGGCGTCACATAAACTTCAACCAAAAACGAATTGATGAGATCAAATAGGGTCTCTCATCATATGAACATAAGAGTACAGTATGATAGATATAGAGATCATAACCCAACATAACAAAAAGGAACTTGAAAGAATTGACATGAAAGTAGAACTTCAAAACGAGAAGGGTGAAGAACCACTTAAAAATTCGGCAGCCTAACGGCGCCACTTAAAACTTCAAAATACTGAATTGAAGAGATCAAATGGGGTATCTCATAATATGATCATAAAAGATCAGTATGATAAATTTATATATCATACCCCAACATAATAAAAATAATCTTGAAATACTTTACATGAAAATAGATCTTGAAAAATGAGAAGGGAGAAAGAATCCGTTACAAAAATTTCGGCAGCCTAACAGCGCCACTTAAAACTTCATAAAACGAAATAATGAGAGTAAGAGGGGATCTCTCATTATATGAACATGAAAAGGGCAGTAATAGGAGTATAAAATAACATCCTCCAACATATGAACATGGAGCATAAAAGGAATGACATAAAAGAGATTACTTGAAATTAAAGAGAGAGGTCGGATCCCTTACCTTAAAATGTAACTCTTAAACCTCAATGGTTGGGACCTTGAGGGATTGGGGGCACCTTGGGAGGACTCCTTGGGAGGTAATGAGACCAGAAATTCGTTGGGGAAGAGTGGGGAGTCGAATTGATGAGAGGAGGGCTTGGTATTTATAGGGAAAGTGAGGGGACAAGGCATTAATGGCCAAGGGACACCTCACATGTGCTTTTCTCAAACCCATGTGCTCTCCCTTGGCATTTACCATGGAGTTAGGCCACATGGGGCCCCCACAACAATAATTCATCACCCTTGGCCGGCCAACCCTTAAAATATCTCATGACATCATCATGACACAGCTATGATGTCATTAAACATACCGAAACCCTAAAACTGCATTTTTACTATTCACTGAAAAATACATCTTTCTCAGAAAAATCCCAAAATTTTATCTTAACTAAATATCAATTCTATGATTTCAAAATTGAACTCCATTTTATAAAGATAATTTTCTAAGTATTTTTAAATTTATTTTTAAATAAAAACACTATTCACCGAAAATTCATTTTTTCAGAAAAAACCCCAAAAATTACCATAACATAATATCGATGCTCTAAGTTCAAAAATAAAGTCCTTTTTATAAAAATAATGTAACTCCCCGAGCTTCCACGGTACGCTTCCTATTCAATAATGCAATAGCTTGCATTGTACGCAACTTCAAGTTCTAAAACACCGCGACTAATCAAAGTAGCCATTATGAATAGTAATAACCACTTTTTAAAATTATAGAAATTTTATATTTCGAAATGGACTTCATTTTTGGATTCGGAATATCGAAATTAGCCTATGTTGAATTTTTGGTATTTTTCTGAGAACTTCTAATTTTTATGAATAGTGAAAAATACTTTAAAAAAACTTTTTTAATCAAAATAATTTATTGTGATAAATTAAACTATTTAGTGGTTTTAATGTATAATTAGAATATATTTTTACCATTTTATCCAATGGTGGTCATTAGAATTAATTTAACATTGAAATTGGACATAAACAATTGCCAATCTTTTGATATAAATTGTTTCTTAAAAACACGCTCTTTGTCGTAACAGCGGGAATTAATTATAAAATTAATTAATGCAATTTATATGTTTGGAATTTTGTAAAATAGACATCATTTTTGAATTCGAAATATCAATTATAGCTTAGGGTGAAATTTTGGCCTTGTTCTGAAAAACTTCAATTTTTGATGAATAGTGAAACCACTAAGTGGTAGTTAAATAACTGATTTTTTGTTTAAATGAAATATTACCACTTCTATGATTTGATTTTCAAAAATCCGACATACATGGTTTTCATTAAGAAGTAAAATGTGGTTCAATGAGATTAAAATAATTTTTTGGGGAATAGTAACTTTTAAGTTCTTAATCGCGATTAGAGGTAATTAGTGTAGTTTCAGGTACAAATACTGTTTTAATAATATGAGATGAGCATGACACTTGTCCTACTCCTATTGGATGAGTCATGGCCGACCAAGAAAACCCATGGGTCAACTTGGGGACCCCATGGAGCCACTTTAGTTGGAAAATGACATTAATATATATTTATTTAATGTTAAAATTAAATTGACACAAACATGAGTTATTTTACTAAAACAGTTCTTAAGTGGGGTTACACAAGTCCGAATTTTGACTATAAATATTCATTAGAAATCTAAAAAGATTTCCTACATCATAGTATTTTTTTTATATTTTTTATACATTAAATAAATTAAATTATTTATGACATCATTATGATGCAGCGATGACCTCATTATTTAACGATTTAAATAGAATGAAAAGATAATGTAAAATCCAAGGCTTACACTTGTCCAAAGCCTATTGGATGAGATGATTTCGAAACCTTATCACCTTAGCCTCGAATTATATAAGTGTGGGACCTTTAGAATCCGAAAAGAATTGTGAAATAATATAACATTTCAATCTTTCCAAAAGTGCCCCTCCTCTCCACTTATAAAAGGCCCCCACCTCTCCCACCTCATTTACACTTTCAAGCCATTTGGCTCGGCCAACCTCTGCCCAAATACTCTCCCAACTTCCCCCTCTTACTCCTAGAAGCCTTTCCTTGGGCAGAACTCTTCCCAAGGAAGCCTTTGGCTCAAATCAAAAAGAGTTACCCGATTTTGAGGAGGTTAAAGAACGGTTGAGTCAAGTCGGACACAAGGTAAGGGAATTTCTTAACCCAACTTCCATTCTTTGGGTTAATCTCATACTTTCAAATTATGTCATGATATTATTATTTCTTATTTTTTATTCTTTATGTGTACCTATAGTGAATACACATAATAGATATATTTTATTTTAAAAATGATTTTTTTAAGGACTTCGTCTCAATCTCCTTTCATTGAGGCATATTTGGTTTTATACACAACTTTATTTTATACGGTGTATAAACCCCTTTGACTTTTAAGTTTATTCAAAAGGAATCTTTTTTTATATGAATCGTTTTACTAAACGAAAAAAAGGGAATGTTTTTCTTTCCGTACTTATGCGGCGACAACGACTTCTCCGCCGCCGTGACCATTATTTGAGTTTCGGCTTCCTCTACAAGACATTATTTTTTTTAATGAAAAATAAATTCAAAGTTTTAACTTTCATTTATTTTGGTATTGAAAATGGTTTTGAAAGCATTTTTATTATATCAATGTGTTGTATTTATATCTTGTGATTGAAATGTGGAAATGTTATGCTTCCTTTATGCATGTTTTATGTGATACGATTATGTTATGGTTTATGATATGTTTAAACCTATTCATATGAGGAATGCATAGGACTTAATAAGTGACGGGTGGAGCCCACTATAGCTCCTCGATGCATCGGCAGGTCTCATGAGAGAAACTAGTGTCTTGGCACAAGGCCTTGACAAAATCTTATTTGTGGTCTTGGCACGAGGCCTTGGCTACGTGGTTATGATAGTCTGGCATTATGCATTCCATCATTATGAATGTGGTTATTGATATTGCATGTGATTATTCGACCAGTAGAATATCCATGTGAAGAAGTAAATGGCATTATCTCATTTTACTTTTGCCATATTATGTTGAAGTTCAAGTTTAAAAGGCTTTTGTTTTAGTTATACATTGCCTTAAATGTTAATGTTTATTTATGAAAGCTTCCGATATATTGTTAACCTTACTGAGCATCTGAGCTCACCCCTTTCAAAGTTTTAATATTTTTCCAGGATGTGAAGAAGTATTTTATGAATGACCTACAGGGGTAGTCAGAAAGGGATATGATTATGGACTATGAAGACCATGTTATTGTAGTTTGTTTACTTTTTGATGTAATGAAATACTTATGAATGTATCTAGTGTTTCCAAGGCTACTAAACTAATCGGTCTTTCGAGACTTGATCTTTTGTGATCATGACAATGTTACGAACTAATGCACCGACTATGGGTAGCTGGGGTCGGGGCGTTACAGTTGGTATCAGAGGCAGTTTAGTACTAACCTTGGAAGCTAGATTTAGATAAACTCTGATTAGAGCACATAGCCCAAAGATAGACTTTGAGGATTAGTATAGAAGAACATCCTAGAATTTTGTTATTGTAGAGATTTGGTGAGTTTTCCGAGCAATACATCCTTGTCTGGATACGAGCAGGTAGAGGCGGCTCTGGCACAGATGTACCTAGTGTTAAAACCCGAAAACACCACTTTGAGCTAGACTCGAACGGGAACTGGTGCACGACAACGGGCCTTACTGTACTCTTGGTTACGACACTCCCGGGGGATATGCTTAGGATAATTCTCATTTTCTTTACAAACCACTATGAAGGGTTATGAGTATATACTTCCTCAAAGGAAACATTTATTTTTATGATTATGGATTATATCCATAAATAGGTCAATTTATGTAAAGTATTTTACAAATATGGAATTATGTATTTTATTTCATAAACTAATCTAGTTTATGCAATTGTTTAGAAATGGCGCCTAGTGGAAGAAATGGAAACCGTATCAATGCGCGCACTCCATGTAGAGATTTCCCTCCTGCTCAAGATAACTATAGTGGGGCTGGTGATGCAACTGGTGCCGATCAGCTAATCACCATACTGGGACAACTTACTCAGGTTATGAATAATAACCTTACTCGTATGGAGCACCCTGATCCGCAACGTGGAGGATCAATGCTAGACCGTTTCATGAGGCAACAACCACCAACCTTCAATGGGGGTACAAATCCGTTAGTAGCTGAGCAATGGATAAACTCATTAGAGAAAATATTCCATGCCTTGGGGAGTAGCGAAAGGGAGAAGGTTGTCATGGCAGTTTACCGCCTCACTGGAGATGCCGATAAGTGGTGGTCGCTGATTCAAAACACAAAGGAAGATGATGACGTATCGAATATGGAATGGAGGGAGTTCAAAGATATGTTTTTAGAAAAATATTTTCCTCGTGACCATCGAGTAGATATGGAAAGGCAATTTCTGAGTTTGAGGCAGAAGGAGGATGAGAATGTCGCAAAGTATGAGGCTAACTTTACAAGGTTAGCGAGGCATGCTGCCAATTATATACATAACCCAAGGAGTAAGATTGATCGTTTCATTGATGGGTTAAAACCATTTCTCCGTCGAGCTTTAGTATCACAATCCTTCTCATCATACGAAGATATTGTCTCGTGTGCTATCAAGACAGAAAAGGAATTCTCTAAGTCTTATGACAACAAAGTAAAGCAAGAGAAGAAGAGAACGGTGGAACAAGAGACAGATAAAGGGAAAAAGGGAAAGAAGGATTTTCCATTATGTGATAATTGTGGGAAGAATCACCCTGGTACTTGTCTAAATGGAATGGGAGTTTGTTATAAATGTGGAGAAAAGGGTCACCAGGCTCGTGATTTCAAGGGAAAGAAAGAGGCTGTCAAAGTTGAATGCTACAATTGTATGGAAACATGGAATTATGCAAATGAATGTCCTAAGCGTCAGGGAAACTTACCTCAGAAAAGGCCAAGGGATCAAGGCCAATCTTATGCTGTGACTACAGTTGAAGCTGAATAATTAATGTATTGGTGCTTTTGGACTCAAGGATTATATTCTGGTTATAAGAATAATGTGATATATATATGGATTGTACTGCAGTACTTGTTGATTTCAGTAAGGTTTTAATATGATTAAGGTAATCATATTTTTAGTATGTGACAATAAGAGAAACTTTTCTTTGTTTGGGGAATCTGATGTTACAATTGATTTTGGAATTTTGAGACCTTTTAGAGAAAGCCTGGACGAAGGTATTTTGGATAACTATTAAGGATGGAATGGATTAAGTTGAACCATGTATAATATTGTTTAAGGTTAAAGAATTTCTGAAGATTATTTTTGGAATATTATAATACTATAGTTTTAGGAAAAGGACAACCTGCAGGGTGGGGCATAACCCGTCGCGTCGGACAAAGCTGTAGGAATCGAACCCACATCCATAGTGCGACAAGCCTTTATTTCCTACCACTAGCCTACAGGAAGTCCCTGGTTATTACAAAGTAGATTTACTAATTTAAATGGTATGTGTTAACATTTTGAACCTTATACAATTAGGATAAATAGAATATTTTTGAGTTCCGTTACCATTTGGAGTAAAAGTTGGGTTTGTGGTAAAAATTTATTAATGAATGAAAGTATACATAACAAGTATGTATATTCCCTTACGTTCTTAGTAAATCTCCGAAATAAATTCCTCAACATTATAAAAGGTAACTTAAAACAAAAATGTTGTCGGTTAACTTTTCCAACTGGGGATTCAATGACTGTTTAACCAATCACAAGTTTGTGATTTTCTTGTGGTTAAACTTTCTCCTAATACTGTTTTCTATAACTCTCCATCAGACCTTGATGGTTTGTTTCTCCTCCATATCCATATTTTCATATAATCCTAGAATGGGCTGTATCGGGTGACCTTTGTACTTATCCTGCTTTCTTTTAATGTTATATATTTATTAACCTTATTTCTGATGTGGGTTTTCCTCAAAGGTATTTTCTCTTTTCAACCTTTTATTTTCAAAGAAAAATTTCAAATTGCAAGGACGCAATTTATTGAAGGAGGGGAGAATGTAACACCCCGAGCTTCCACGGTACGCTTCTCATTCAATAATGCAATAGCTTGCATCGTACGCAACTTCGAGTTCTAAAACATCGCGACTAATCAAAGTAGCTGTTATGAATAGTAATAACCACTTTTTAAAATTATATAAATTTTATATTTCAAAATGGACTTCATTTTTGGATTCAGAATATCGAAATTAGCCTATTTTGAATTTTTGGTATTTTTCTGAGAACTTCTAATTTTTATGAATAGTGAAAAATACTTTAAAACAACTTTTTTAATCAAAATAATTTATTGTGATAAATTATAATATTTAGTGGTTTTAAGGTATAATTAGAATATATTTTTACCATTTTATCCAATGGTGGTCATTAGAATTAATTTAACATTGAAATTGGACATAAACAATTGCCAATCTTTTGATATAAATTGTTTCTTAAAAACACGCTATTTGTCGTAACAGCGGCAATTAATTATAAAATTAATTAATGAAACTTATATTTTTGGAATTTTGTAAAATAGACATCATTTTTGAATTCGGAATATCAATTATAGCTTAGGGTGAAATTTTGGCCTTGTTCTAAAAAACTTCAATTTTTGATGAATAGTGAAACCACTAAGTGGTAGTTAAATAACTGATTTTTCGTTTAAATGAAATATTACCACTTCTATGATTTGATTTTCAAAAATCATACATACATGGTTGTCATTAAGAAGTAAAATGTGGTTCAATGAGATTAAAATAATTTTTTGGTGAATAGTAACTTTTAAGTTCTTAATCGCGATTAGAGGTAATTAGTGTAGTTTCAGGTACAAATACTGTTTTAATAATATGAGATGAGCATGACACTTGTCCTACTCCTATTTGAAGAGTCATGTCCGACCAAGACAACCCATGGGTCAACTTGGGGACCCCATGGAGCCACATTAGTTGGAAAATTACATTAATATATATTTATTTAATGTTAAAATTAAATTGACACAAACATGAGTTATTTTACTAAAACAGTTCTTAAGTGGGGTTACACAAGTCCAAATTTTGACTATAAATATTCATTAGAAAGCTAAAAAGATTTCCTAAATAATAGTATTTTTTTTATAATTTTTATACATTAAATAAATTAAATTATTTATGACATCATTATGATGCAGCGATGACCTCATTATTTAACGATTTAAATAGAATGAGAAGATAATGCAAAATCCAAGGCTTACACTTGTCCAAAGCCTATTGGATGAGAAGATTTCGAAACCTTATCACCTTAACCTCGAATTATATAAGTGTGGGACCTTTAGAATCCGAAAAGCATTGTGAAATAATATAACATTTCAATCTTTCCAAAAGTGCCCCTCCTCTCCACTTATAAAAGGCCCCCACCTCTCCCACCTCATTTACACTTTCAAGCCATTTGGCTCGGCCAACCTCTGCTCAAATACTCTCCCAACTTCCCCCTCTTACTCCTAGAAGCCTTACCTTGGGCAGAACTCTTCCCAAGGAAGCCTTTGGCTCAATTCAGAAAGAGTTACCCGATTTTGAGGAGGTTAAAGAACGGTTGAGTCAAGTCGGACACAAGGTAAGGGAATTTCTTAACCCAACTTCCATTCTTTAGGTTAATCTCCTACTTTCAAATTATGTCATGATATTATTATTTCTTATTTTTTATTCTTTATGTGTACCTATAGTGAATACACATAATAGATATATTTTATTTTAAAAATGATTTTTTTAAGGACTTCGTCTCAATCTCCTTTCATTGAGTCATATTTGGTTTTATACACAACTTTCTTTTATACGGTGTATAAACCCCTTTGACTTTTATGTTTATTCAAAAGGAATCTTTTTTATACGAAGCGTTTTACTAAACGACAAAAAGGGAATGTTTTTCTTTCCGTACTTATGCGGCGACAACGACTTCTCCGCCGCCGTGACCATTATTTGAGTTTCGGCTTCCTCTACAAGCCATCATTTTTTTTAATGAAAAATAAATACAAAGTTTTAACTTTCTTTTATTTTGGTATTGAAAATGGTTTTGAAAGCATTTTTATTATATCAATCTTTTGTATTTATATCTTATGATTGAAATGTGGAAATTTTATGTTTCCTGTATGCATGTTTTATGTGATACGATTATGTTATGGTTTATGATATGTTTAAACCTATTCATATGAGGAATGCATTGGACTTAATAAGTGACAGGTGGAGCCCGCTATAGATCCTCGATGCATCGGTAGGTCTCATGAGACAAACTAGTGTCTTGGCACAAGGCCTTGACAAAATCTTATTTGTGGTCTTGGCACGAGGCCTTGGCTACGTGGTTATGATAGTCTGGCATTATGCATTCCATCATTATGAAAGTGGTTATTGATATTGCATGTGATTATTCGACCAGTAGAATATCCATGTGAAGAAGTAAATGGAATTATCTCATTTTACTTTTGCCATATTATGTTGAAGTTCAAGTTTAAAAGGCTTTTGTTTTAGTTATACATTGACTTAAATGTTAATGTTTATTTATGAAAGCTTCCGCTATATTGTTAACCTTACTGAGCATCTGAGCTCACCCCTTTCAATGTTTTAATATTTTTCCAGGATCTGAAGAAGTATTTTATGAATGACCTACAGGGGTAGTCAGAAAGGGATATGATTGTGGACTATGAAGACTATGTTATTGTAGTTTGTTTACTTTTAGATGTAATGAAAGACTTATGAATGTATCTAGTGTTTCCTAGGCTACTAAACTAATCGGTCTTTCGAGAGTTGATCTTTTGTGATCAAGACAATGTTACGAACTAATGCACCGACTCTGGGTAGCTGGGGTCGGGGCGTTACAAATAATTTTCTAATTATTTTTAATTAAATTTTTAATTAAAAAACACTATTCACCAGAAAAAAACTAATACTTGAATAATAATTTATGAAACCGTTATTTAACCATTTTATTGAATCACATTACTTAATAAAGGTTCCTAGATTATTTTAAAACTTTCTTTAAGTGAGATTACTAATCCATTTGGTCATATTACTAATCCTAATCATAAAATCACTATTCATAATTTACTATTCATCAAAAATCAAGTTGATCTTATTAGACTCTAAATTTCGTACTGGACATAATTATAGAAGACCATTTTTTGAGAATCATTACACATTTTATATTATTTAAGGTTTACACACACATATTTTTTAAAATATCCTTTTGAAAATTCATCAAAAATATGATTACTATTTTTATCCTGTCATTTGAAAATTCATAAACATCATCATAATAAGAAATCCCAATTTTTATTTAAAACAAGGATTACACAAGGCAGTTATGGTCTCATTACATAGCCCCTTATAATACCAGCATAGGACCTAAGAGTAAGGTGTGCTAGGGTGATAGAATCTTGGGGCGGCTCAGTCAACATTGCCCGAGTAGTAATTTCTATCAGTTTGAACTTCTTGCGAAGACGATTCCGTTCTAGCTTCACATGATGAAGTTCAGCTTGGTTTTGGTCCAGAGCAAAGCCCAATGGTGCTACCTCCTTCCCAAGCTCTGTTAGATGGGCTTCGATTGGTCCAAGACTACTAGTTGAGGCCATCAAATCTTCTTTCTATAATATTTAACCAAGATTACTTGTATTTAGAGAAAATAATCAAAACATTTTGTTCACAGTGGTCATATTGACCGATGGTCATATAACAGTCAAAACCCTCTGGTCTCATTTTAATTATAATCATGTTTATCAAATAAAACATTTTTGTTGAGTATAAAAATAAAATAAAATAACACATCAAATTAGGGAACAAGATTTATTCAAAATTTCGGGCCGTTACAGAATATCTGTCCAAAGATTTTTGAACGTAAAAAGGGGTATATTATTTCCATAGTCCCACAACTACATATTTTAATGATCCCAAATCATTTTTATTATGTCACTAATGAGTTTTATGTTTTATGGTAGTTAACCATTTTTCTGGAACAATTTATATATTTGGATAAGTCTTGAAGTAACTCTGAGAAGTTACCATGTAGTAAAAGTGATAGTGTGAAAGTGACTGTATAAACAATCAGTTGACTATAAATTAGATGAGCTAATGTTGTCTATGCATTTAACTAAAAATTTATTTAATTTAATGTGATTATATTTTTACTAAAAATAATTCACATTGAAGATCAAGTGATCACATGAATGATTCAACCAACTACATAAACAACTATGTATCAGTGTGTCAGGTTTGAAAATTATTTTAGGTCATGAATTGACTATGTGTGTAATGTAATGATGATGATATGAAATCATGCAACCATTGTAATAAATCAAGTGACCTTTATAAATAATAAATGTAATTGATAAAGAAAACAAATTTTGACATGAAGTAATGAAGTGACTATGATAATAAGCTAGGTGACCATGTAATAAAATGAAGTGAAAACGTGTTAAAAAGAAATTTCCACAATAATAATCCTACATACCATGCCATCTGGCCATGTAAAATTTACTGTGGAATGCTTCTATGGAAATTAGTCATGAAAAGTAACTCTTAGAAAATGTAAACATGCATTAAGTGAAAATTAGGTGACATTGTTTAACTTAAGAAGCTTGGTATTTTAATATATCTAATGATTAATTGTGGATAATTACTTGTAGAGTTGGTGATTTTAATGATTTAATGTTTATAATGATTGAATTCTGAATTTATTCCAAGGGATAATTTGAGATAGATCTATTTTTCAGATTTAGATCCACTTGGGGACATCTAGAGATACTGACTACTGTAGTAGGGTACTATAGCAGTGGCGGTATAGTAGGTGCACTGGTACTATAGTTGTACTGTTCACTAAGGGGTGCTTTGGGCCAAAAAATGGGCTTTCAAGCCCTGAATGCCGGCCACTTGGACTTGGGCCTTCGGGATATGTAATTGGTCACCCTCTACCTAGTCTAAAGAGGTCTTTGAATTAATAATATTTTGAGGCTATGACCCCAACCTTTAAAAAATCTAGAGATGCTGAATACAGCTAAATGTATGAGCTACAATTGAAAAGGAAAAATAATACAATGAGGAATTTTATTTTTCTTCTAAGACACTTTTTTAGGACTTTTAATGTAAACTTGGTTGAAGATTTTCAAGGAAAAAGTTAAAGAAAATTTATCAAAAAAAGTTAATCATAATGAGATTCATCAAACCTTCACGGATTCTATCTTTTTCTCTGTTTGTTTTAGCTTACATATTATGATAAGTTTTTTATACAAATTTTATTTATTAAAACATTCTCTTGTATTATGTTGGAGAGTGATAAGAACAATTTTTTTGTTAGATTAAAACTATTATCCCATGTATAATGATAGAAGAATAAGTTTTTAGCATAGAGTACCTAATTGTAATTATTTTATATAAAACAAGATATAGGTTGTGGATCGGTTTATTAATCAATAAAATTATTGGAAGTGGGTGATTTGTAATTGGAGGGAACTAGTTTTTGGCCTGAGACTGAACCTGTTATTTTATTCCACTGTGTGTTTTCATATTTTGTTTTCTATATTTTAAATCAAACCTATTTTATTGATCATAAATATGTAGAATAACACTATATTAGTAGTCATATTTAATAAGTTTTTTATATATGGTATTTAAAATAAGTAAATTAGGTTTAACAATTAATGTGGTTGAAAAACTATTTTAAATGAGATGTGATTGGTATTACTAGAGGCTTCTTGAATGATAATGTTACATACTTCAACTATATTAGTTAACTCCGATATTTTTATAAGATGTGATATTTTTTCCTAAATCATATTAAATATAAATTTAATAAAAAAAACAATTAAACCCTTCTAGATTTGTCCACTCTAACCGTCAATAAGAAATGGTGAGCTCGTTTGATTGGTAAGGGTAAACATAGGATATATAAATGAATGACCACAAGTGAGAATAAGTTAAGAATATGGGTTTTGAGAACATGGTTTTACAATAAAAAATCATAAAAATCAATTTATAAATCATAATAATAAAACGTGGAATAATTTTTTTAAATCAAAACACATAATAAATAAGAGATCATAATCATAAATAATAAATCATGAGACCATGGAACATATAATAAGAATAAAATATTTGTTTATAGATTAAATTTAAGCATAAAAAATAATTTAATTCCCAGAATCTCACTACCAATACTATGATCGTGGATTTGGGATCCCTCCTCATTCCATTATTTCATTAGTCGAGGCTCACTCTCAATACCAACTTATTAGAAAATGGACCAAACTAAAATAGGTTCACTCCCTATTATAGTACTTATTATCTCATGATATATCTATATTTACACAAAGTATTTGAGGATTATATAATTCTAGGCCAATAAAAACATAATGAAAACTGTACATATTAGTTTCAAAATAATAAAACATCTATCATATCATGAAATCATATCCCATGGAAACGATATAGGTTTAATAAATGTTTCATCATCATAAACAAAAACCCTGTAGATAAATTAAAAAAATTTCATCATTTGATCATATCCCCAATAAATTATAACAAATATCAAATACTATTGTTATAGATATAAAGAACTTTAAAATATTACTAAAACATTTCATTAGGAAAATACCATTTTAATTTGAAATCAATTATTTAGATTCTAAAAATTTACAAAAGTAATAAAAAATATTTATTTTAAAATATAATAGGAATATTATAAAGTTATATTAAAAAAAATATTCATGATGGTGGGAAAAGTGATTCATGTGGTGTTCATTTCAAAAAAATATTCCTTTCATATTTGGAGAAGAAATTAAGAAGTACAAAGTTTGGAAAACGATAAGAAAATTATTTCTAAAAATTGGTAAATAAATTATAATATGTTAAAATTAAAAGTAAAAAATATTCTAATAATAGTAAAAATTTCTCAGAAATAGTTGAAATAGAATCTGAACATAGAAGAAAATATTCTCCGATGAAGTGGAAAAGAAGCTTAGTTTTCATAAATAACATTCTTTCTGTCTATTGATTACTTGAAGGGAGAAAAATGATAGGAAAAAATATAATCGCTATAAACCATCATAGTTAATGAATAATATTTATATGGTATATATCATTTAATTTCATTATCATGATTTGAATAATAAATAATCATAATAAAAATGAGAATATAACATAAAATCATTACCTCAAGTCCTTGAATCAATATCAATATAAAAATCAATATAATAAATTTAAATTTATTATAATTTTATTATAGAAATATAATAATACATATAATACCATATAAATGTTTTACTTATAACATCTTATCACTCATTTATTAATAATTTTTCATTATGATCATCATTTTAGGTGTCAACTTATTTGTTTTAAATGTATATTTTGGTCAAGTAGTAATGGTCCTTGAAATATGGTTGTGGGTCATTCATAAAAATATTTTTAATAATGATAAAAATTTCAGATATATTAATTTTATATATAATTATATTTATGAATATAAATTGGTGATGTAGAATTAATTACATCATTTTTTGGAGAAGGTGGTTTGTACACATGAGTGATGTTACTACTTTTTTATAGATGGAATGAAACAAAGTAAAATAACAATTCAACATCACAATACAATTATTAAATAATAAATATAATACATTAATATTAAATGTATCAAAATAAAAAAAACATGAAATATAGGGATTCATAAGGAATTATATCGCTACTTGGAGCTGGTAGTCCACACTTGTGCACAAGCGATACTTTCATCTCACAATTGATAGAGAAATGGTTTTAAAAGGTTGTGAAATAATAAATATAACAAATTAATATATTAATTTAACTTTATTCATCATTTTTTATGGATATATAAAGTGTATATAAATTTTAAGATGAAATAAAATTCTAACATCTTAGTTAGGATCTACACCACATCTTGCAGAGACCTCAATTGGCTTACTCCATAATAATTGAAGGACTGGTCATATGAGAAGAAAAGTAGATTTAGAAAGAAATGAACGAATATATAATGGTTTTAAATATATTTTATATGGAGATATAATGCTCAAAATTTGTAAAAAATGGAGGATAAGAATATCCCTTTTATAAGCGAGGGGAGGGACAGGCATGGACTTCCATAAAAGATTTCAATGATAAAAGGTGAATTGCAATGTAAAGTGGATAAAAGTGGAAAATATTAAAATTTTGGAAAATATAAGGTCTATATATTTTTAAAAAATAATAATTTAATATTTTTTGTTGGAAATCCTACACTTATCTCTTGGTTTATAGCCCACTAAAACTGTTTTAATCGTAATTGTTGTATAACAATTTTAATTTTTTTACCATTCACTATGAATAAAAATTAAGTTGAACATATTAAATTATATTTATTATTATTAAAAATATTTCATAAATTTTAATAGATTTAATTTCTATAATATTAATTATTTAATTTTAAATGAGCACACTAACATTCACAAAAACCCATTTTAGAAATAGGGAATTTTAAGCCTAAAACACTATTTACTTTTATGAAATGCCTTTCAGAAACAAAAATATGAATTTTAAAATATTATAAATAATATTAAATAAATAGAATAAATTTAAAACATTAAAAAATATAGATAAAATTAATTTATTATGATTAAAATAAATTGTGCACATAAAGATAGTTTTAAGAAAAATGTTTTTTAACCAAAAAAATGAACATACAGCAAAATAAATTATTATGATACCTATTATGTAATTAATTATATTATTTAAAATTAAATATTAGTTATTTTAATTTAAGGTAGAATTAAAAACATAAAGGAAATTTTTATTTAAAATAAATGAATGTTTTAATAAAAAATTCGATTTTTTACTTTTTACCCAAAAATATTTGTTTTGAGAAAAATACTTAAAAATCACCCTAATGTAAAATGGGAAAGATAATTTAAAAAATTAAATTCATTTTTTAAAATAAAATTTCAAAAAAATATAAAAATTAATTAAATGTTCATTCGAAATAAGAAATAAAAACTATTTGTGAAAAGAACAGTTTTTGAAGCGTAAAACGACATTACTAATGATTAATTACTTATTTTATATTAATTAATAAATAAAGTTTAATTATTTAAACCCATTATAAATAATATTCATAATTTTGGTATTATTATTTATACATTCTTTCGTAATTTCCAGATTATAATGATTTACTATATCACAGTTCATATAAACCCAAATTCACTATTAATTAAATCTAAAAAATTATCAAATTTTATTTCAAAGAAAACAAATATAAATTATAGTTTGTTACATTATCCTATTATGATAATGATCATCTCCCATTATATTCCATTAATATGATACAATAAAATAAGGAAATATCTTCTTTATCACATCCTCGAGATCCCATGTAGCTTCCTCAATTTTTTTGATTCATCAAAAGAACATTAACCAGTCGAGTAGCCATATTAATTTGAAATTTATCCCTATGCTCCAATAGGTTTTTCTTCATTATAAATATTACACTCTAATGTTATGAACATTGAGTTTAGTACATATGAAATATCAGGTATGTACTTCCCCTGATGATATGCATATAACATATTATGAATTTGAGAGAGGTTTGGTTGGAGTTCTAAGTGATATGTAACCATCCTAATTTGATCATAAATATTCAAAGGAACAGTACACATACGGATCCAAATTACCAAATCTATTAATATAATAATCATATTTAATTGGGAAATATATAGAAAACCCATATCACAAACTTCAAAATCTAGATATATCTGACAATTACCAATATAACTCATATGTATACTCAGATATGACTTGATTTCTTACTGAATAAGTATAAAAATATCAACCATTTACCTATATATATCATGTCCCGCAAGATTTATTTATTCGATTTCATCCTGTTATATTATAGTTCAATATTTCTTTTCATAGATTTATTTATAAAGATACATCTGAATTCTCATGTAAAAGCTATTATTGTAGGAAAACTTGACTATAAAAATGTGCTGATCCCAACTACAATTGAAAAATAGGGAATACAATATTAACGTATATTTCATGTTTTTAATGTTTCTATCAGACATACCAACAATCTAAATATTACTAGAATTACTGAAACAAAACTCTACATCTAGATCTTGAAAAATACTTCTTCATAACATTGAGGTAAAACATGGATGTCAATATGATATAATAGTATGTGGTACTATATAAATATTTATCACTTACATAATTTATATCCTAGAAATCTTATCAATAGGTAATTCTTTTATGATATAAATTAATTATCATGAATTTGTAAGATGCTCAAATACAACCCAAATTAAATTATGGACTTTATATGTTTTTCGGATTCAGATGACAAAATCAATGGTGAGGTTTCATCTTTTCATTCAGGTATGGGGTTGTAACATCCCATTATACTTTTATTTCTTATTAATAACTTTATTATACTCTGTTACAAATTCTAATATATATCTCTTCATGTTATCTCACAAGAAATACTCTTTTAGATCTCTATATGTCTTTTAACATCTAGGATGAATAGAGAATTATGAGTTATGAGATTCTTTCAATAGTTTCTTCTTTAAGTCTAGTATTGATGGGACACATACTCAGTTCAAAAAACATATCATTATATCACAATAATGGTTAACCATTGGATGATTTATCACATTCTTTTACAGGTCCACTTCCTCTTTCTATTCCTATTTAATCTTTACATCTATAGATGGTTGAACACACATTTGATCAAGGTATTATTTCCCACCATTCTTTAGGATTTGATGGATTATCTTCTAAAAATCCATGAATATTAGACCTTTTCTGATCCACATAAAAAATAATACTTCCTGATCCTTTTGACTCAAAGAATCATTTACCTTTCTCTCTTTCCCAACGTGTAAATGTATTGACCAGTTATATTCATTAATCTATTACATCCAAAATATTTTGAAAATATTAAACTCATTTTGGTTGAGTATATAATTTAAAATGTTATGATCAATATATATGTAACAACTTCAGCATAAATATAATTCCTCCATATATTTATTTCAAATATTGCACATTTATAACTCTAGATATGTAGTCATGTAATTTTTCATATGAATCATAAATTGGTGTGAGGAATAAGATATAACCATATAATTGTACATGAAAACACATACAAGCCCTTTCTTTGATGAATAATTGTAAATCACCAGAGAAACAACCGCATAGGTTAGTAGAGATTGATGGAACAAAACCATCCAGTGAAGAAAGATTCCCACTAATTATAATTTCCTCACATGGGGGATCAATAATCATGTAGTATCAATTGATGACAATATTAAGTGAACTATCATCCCTCTGGTGTCCTAGTTTACATACTATAAATCTCACAAGGAGAATATTTCAAACCAGTTATTTTTTTAAGGTGAATGGGATTGAGAAGTCTTGAGTTTAGTTGCTGATTTCAATACCTATACAGTTGAGGAACTTATTGGAGATCCATTCCTGGAAAGATGAGGGGGTTCATGCTAAAAGGAATTATATAATAATTAGAAAGAGGAGCCTACTCATTGACTTGGTCATAGTCCACAAAAAATGGGGAGGTGCTCTTATCCTCAGACCTCTTCAAATCGGAAACATATCTGATAATGGATTTCACAACGTATGCATGAGCTATTAGGTTTACTAGAGACCTACTACCACATGAACCAAGATGAATACATATGGATATTATAGTTTAGGCCTGATATGAAGCGTAGGGGTAGTTTTTGACACTATGGGTTCTTTCATCATGGTTTTTACAAAATATTTTGGTTGTGTTAACTCTCTCTGGGCTGAGGCCATGGATAAACTCACCGGCCATACTCTTTTCCACCAAAAATATTAATCTCATGGAATCATAGATGGAACTAATGGTATTATATAATTCTCTCCTTGGAATTGGTACTACCTGTTAGCCAATTACGGATTGTTTTAGAAAGATATGAGGTCACCTTAATGGAAATACAAAGGTTTCTCACACCTGGAGGAGGGGAAATAAAGTAGGAGATCATCTAGCCTCCAATAATATCCAAAGATCTATTTTATCATGCTCTATGGGAAGGAATACTTTTCATGTAGAGGGTGAGACCCTTTTAAGAGGGGTTTCTATTAGTTTACATTTTTTAGTCCCCTAGGTCCTATTTTCCCTTGTATTTATCTTTTTTTGAACTATACTCTCAGATTATCATAAATAAATAATGAATGATGAGGATTATGATTTTATTTTTTATCATCCAATATATTTGAATATATAATAATATCATCTATAAATACTAATACAAAACTAATCAATGTAATCTCAAATAAATCAATTCGTTCAATCCGTGAAGATATAAGGATAACTAGTAATACCAAATGGAATCACTATAAATTCATAATGGTTGTACCTCAAATAGAAGGTTGTATTGGTCATTTGAAACATTTAACCCTCAATTAATAGTATCCAAATCAAATATCAATCTTGAAAAAATCATGGTATCCTTTTAATTGATCCAAAAAATCATTGAAATGTGAATGATGTAATTTATTCTTGATTGTGAACTAGTTAAGTAATTGATAATTTATATAGATTCCAATTGATCTATATTGATTCTTAACAAAATTAAATGTTTCAGACCATGGTAAAACACATGGATGAATGAATCCCATTTAAATATTATCATGGATTTTCTTTTTCAATTTATTTTTTTTACAACATGATATTTTAAGAAATAATTTTTTTAAAGTAAACAATTATTTTAAATGAAATGCAACATAATTTTGATAAATTATTATTTAATATGACAGTTATCATATAACTCTTGGAATAGAGGGTATTCATATTGTTAACTAACTTATGAAATTATATGTAAGACCCTAATAATATTTTCCATTAGAATAAATATACTTTTGTTTCTAACCATATTTATATGAAACATTATGTTGGGTTCAGTTGCACACAATACCGAGTTCCTTCAATAGCATATAAGTCACAAAAGGCATAAAATATAAGTGAATATAACTTACTGAGACTTTATGATATATTTATTTTTATATTATTTATTTAGTAATTTTTTTGACATTCATTCAATATATTTGATAGACATATGATAAGAAAAAAATCATGTTTTTTACATAAACAATTATACTTTTTATAAATATATTTTCCCCACCATTTAATGACACAACTATTTTAAAACTAAATATCTAACTTTTGATAAATTTTATTTTTAAAAAGAAATTCATTTTTGTATTCATAATGTCCAAATTTATCATAGGGTGATTTGTTTTTAATTTTTCTAAGAAGTTTCATTTTTGATGAATGGTTAAAATAATAGGGTTTAATTAGGAACCACCATTTCGTTTGAATAATTATTCATGTTAACTTATATTATTAATTTATTTTAAAGTAAAAATATATCAATTACACATTTATTAATGAAATATAGGTCATTGGATGCATTTGTATTTTAAATTTATTTATAAATTCTTTGTGAACTTTTGAAAAGTTTCACTTTAAAAACCCACTTTCTCGCCAGGTATGCGGGAATATTATCTTATTTAACATTACCATGTCAATGAATTTAAATTTTAAAAATGTATTTATATAATTTTAATCCATATAATATTTATATTTCAAAAATATAAACTTAAATTTTTAGCATAATAATTAGTGTAAACTGTGAAAATTAATTATAGTGAATAAGATAAAAATGAGCTTACTTAGTGGTTAATGATGTATCATAGGGACAAATAACTATCAGACATGTCCAATACCTATTTTATAGATATATTTCTACCATTATAACCTTATTCTATAATTCTATTACTTTTGGAGAAACTATTTCATGAAATTTACCTATATTATAAGTTATGTAATGAAAAAGAGAAAAGATGTACATTCCATGCATTTATCTATAAATCTATGGGATATGGAAAACGATGCCTAGAGTTGGTTATAAATATTATTTTGAAAGATAATTTTTTTTAATAAAATAATTTATCTAAAATCTTTTAGAAATGAACACCGATGCAGTAATTATTTAGTTAATAATTAATTTAAATAAATGATACTAGAAATTTATAAAGTAACGCAAATTGATTGAATTATTATCTTATAACAATATTTTAGATTAATATATCATGTTAAATAGGTTTGATATTAATATAATCAAATAAAACAACTCTCTTTATATTTTTAAATTTAAATTTAGTTAATAATATCAAAATTAACATTAATGTAATTTTAAAATAAATGATATTTTGTTCAAAAATTTATAATTACAAAAAAACCTATATAATGAATTTTTTTTAAAAAAAATTAATAAATATTAAATATAGTCTATTTACAGACAAATTTATCTTTTATAATGTACATAATGACTTCTAAATAGTAAAAACATTATTAGCACTGTTTGAGTTAAAGTAGTGCTTTTGTGTATTACACGTGCATATATTAAAATAAGTTACCATCACACATGGGATTTTTATTTTGTAAATTATATGTAATATTTATCATTCATTTTTTTTATAATTTGTAATAAATATAAAAATAATATTTTTAATGGTTAAATTATCTAGGTTACAAAATTAATTATCCTACAGAAAACCCAAAAAGGCAAATAATGAAAAAAAGAAGTTAAGGAAAAAATTGATACAAATACTTTTTTTTGTGTTTTGGATGTTTTTCACAACCATACTTTCACATTAATCCATTATATGTAAATGTTTAAGAACATTATGTATGTAATACATCTTAATAGTGTTTCCTTTTATATTTCCAAGAATGTCACTCTCCCACTATTATAAGGAGGCACTCACCACTTTCACGTCTTCACACACCCCAAGACATTTTGATCATCTAAAACATTCCAAAATAAGATTGTAAAATCACTCCCCTAATCCAAGAGGAATAATTTTTTACATAATGAAAACTAGGTAGGGCTTTTTGAATAACCAAAAGGAGTTACCCAAATAAGAGGTAATGTTCTTCAACGACCACTTTGGTTTTAATTTTTTCACCACACATTAAATTATTTTTATATCATGATTATATAATAAACATAGTATCTTCAATATACTTATATGTTATTGTGTTAATTTTATGACAAAATCCCATACAAACTTCAAATAAATTGGATACCCAATCACCATTCTTGTGTACGGAAGACAACCACCTCACTAACTAATACCATTCATTCATCCATTATCACCATTGAAGGTTGGGAATAATGATGGAACTACTATTTTTATATGATATATATGATATTAATAATTATTTAATTCTAATTTAATTTTTATATAACACTTTCATTCATGATTTCCATTTTTTTGTAATACAATAACATTATTTTTGGACAAAAATATTATCGCCTCCTCAATGCAATGTGATTCATTCCTGCATTAAATTGAATGTATTAAGAATTGGTTTAATTAAAATATGTTATATATAGGTAATTGATAATATATTTTAATTATAATATATATATATATGTTAGTTATTTTTCATTCTTTTCATGCCACAAGAAAATGGAAACAACGTTCATCCGTACATACAACCTACCATCTCTATGAATAGTGTATTTCATTTTCAATATCAAAACATTATATGTTACTATAAATAAGTATATAATGAATATATTTAATATTTTAATCTTGTTTTACATTCTTTATATGAAGAATTCATGATCTATATAATGAGAACAAAAATAAAAAGTCAAAACATACTCGAAAAACCTAGAAATTAACACCCAAAACAATTTAAAGAAAAAAATCATTAACTAATGGGTAATAAGATACTATAATAAGATAAAATATGAAATTTTAAATATGCATATTTTTCTTCTATATGTTAATAAAAAAATTTAAAACCATTATAATTGATCTTATAGAGAGTTCCACAAAAAAGTAATTTTAAGGTAAGGGATTTAATCTCAATTTACATTACATTGAGATGTATTTTTTATTATTCCCCAATTAAAATTAATGTAATGTATATACTTAACCTTTTTTATTTAATACTTATATTCACTGATAATACATCTTATTTTAAGTTTCACTTTAAATTATATCATCAAAAATGTTTTTATTTGAAAATTACCAAATGGTAAAAGTTATATTTACAATGTCACATACTTTAATGATTGTTAACATTCTCTTGAAACAATAAATTTTCTTATAGTAAAATATCATTGGAAATTAAATATATATTAAATATAAATTATATATTTTTATAGAGATGATTATTTCATAAATAGTGTTCCATTTTTACATATGGTGTTTACTTCGAATGTTATTTGAATAATTGGGTAAATATTGAGAAATATGTATCCCTTACCCAATTCAAATATTTGATAAAGAAAATTATCTATGATATTATATCAATTATTTAGTATATGAGGAATGTGTTGGGCTAGTATAAAGTGGGTTGGAGATTGATTAATGGAATCCCCTTGATACATTGGTAGTCTCATAAGACAGAATAAATTAGAAAAACCCTTTGCATTTGTAACCAATACCTTTTAAACTAATTGATGAAGGTCTTTACTATAAACTTATGGTTGTAAAAACCTAATAGGATTGTACCCATTATTTTGTTAAACCATAATTTGAATGGTTTTAATAGTAATGGTTGCATGTCCCTGGGAAACATGATTTCTAATAATTAATAATTTAATTTATTTCAATTATTATTATCCAGTAGATTTTCTATATGTAAAAATATGTGGATGATTTTAATTGTCAACATATTTATTAAATCGAATTCATGTTTAGTTTTTTTACCTCTCTATATTGATTATTCTCACGATTCATTTTTACATCCATTATACTAAACGCTTGGTGATCATTTGAGTTTACCCTTACTCTGTTTCCTTTCCCCTGGATACGAAGATGAATTCTGGGAATGGGTTTCAAGGGTGACATTTATTATCCTCTGTTATTTATTATGTTTTATTTTATATTTCCCACTGTAAAATGGGTATCATGTATGTTTAAGGTTTTCAAAAATACTAAATTGACTGGTCCTTCGAGATTTAATTCCTATTAATCTTGTTAATTTAAAAAATTAAGGCACCAACTCCGTGCTAATTGGGGTTAGGGTTCTATAGTTGGTATCATATGAATTTTTTCATAAACCTAGGGAACTATTATTGGGAATACATAGATCATAAAAAACAACCCTATGATATGATATGTGGATAATAAGATAAAAACATCCAAAAGAAACTGTGTGTATGATTGTGAGACTAGATATTCCTAATTTTTTCAATTTATGTTAAGAATTTTAATTGTTTTGGGATTAGAAATTATGTTTCATAATTATACAGTCTAATTTACTGCATTAATTCATTTATAAATGGTGAATATAAGAATGAATATCAACCTCACCAATGCATATGATCTAACGAGTAAAAATGATCCTGGATTTTGTGGGTATAAGATAATATTTTGTAGGGATCTGGAATCCAAATAATTTTCATTATTTTAGGATATATAATCATGTGATTATGATATAGAGAAAGAGTTATCTAATTATTATAGATTTGGAGGCAGGAATGAGAATAATATTACATTTGGAAAAAATTCAGATAAGGGGAAGAAGGAATAAAGAATCTTCCTACATGTTATAACTCTGGAATGAAGCGCCCTTGTACTTTCATGAATGGAATGGATGTTTGTTATAAGTGTATAGATAATGGTCACCATGATAAAGAATGAAAAAATAAAAATAAAAAGGATAATATTCAGTGTTATAACATAAAAAATATGGGTCACTATGAAAATCAATTCCCCAACCATTAAGAGAATACACATCAAAAGTAGCCAATACAACATAGTTAAGATTATTTAATTACCACAAAGAATTTGGAATGATTAATTTTCTTGTGTTTGGTTTCAAGAATTAATTCATTTTAGTATTTTATTAATGACGTCTTAGTTGTATGTATTATGAAATGTATAAGGATTGTAATGCGGTACTTTTTTATTAAATATTTAAAATCATGTGTTGGTCGATATGGATGAACAAGAAAAATGATTCAGTGACAAGATGAAACTCATTGAAAAAATATGGTTGGCGGAAATATAACCCTTAATACGTTCATGATACTAAGATAATGAATTTGGAATAAAGATATTATTTATTTGGATAAAGAGAATTATATAGTACCAACTTCCCTGTAACAGATTAATGAATTGTTGAATTTTTTTTCTGCCATCACTGATAGAGTTTAAATTTTTTTAGATTTATGAAATATATAAATTATTCATTTTTAACATTAGTAAAAAATAATGACGAATTTTTTCAAAAAACATTAATGGTAATTCATGTAATTTCTAAATTTTATGATAATACATGATGAAGGTATTCACATGTTTGATATTTGATAATTAAGAGCCACTTCATGTTTTTTTCTATATTCATTTTGGATGTTCAGTGAGCATATTTCTAAAATGTTGGATCATAATCCTTTTTAAAATTTAAACACATATGAAATTGTTTATGTTGATATATTGATGAGGTTTTAGAGGTTAATGAATTACTTAACCATATGATACAACATTTTATAAGATATTAATTCTAAAATGTTCAAGGCACTACCAAAGGATAAAATTATGTATATGAAATTGATATGTATCAAGTAAGTGTATTTAATTATATTAATTTAGAGTGAAATAATTCTTCCACTATTTGAAACGGTTAATGAAAATGAATTTTTTTTCATATTATCGTCATTTTCAATATATCATTGATTTTTACACCTATTTGGTTTATAGAATTGTGGTCATTAACATTCTATATATCACCCACTTTCTTGTGATCAATATTCTTTACCACTCTCTATCAGAAATTGATAGTTCTATTTTTCTACTATGTCCATATTTTAATTTTTGACCTAAACAATAATTTATGGTATATTAGTTTTCTTAACTTCATAGTTACCTAACTCTCTTATTATTATGATATTTTATTAACACTTTATGATATTTTTTTAAATAATGGAATTTTTAAATATCAAACACTAAATTACTGAGATCATGTGTACATTGCAAGGTTGAAATTTATTTAATTAAAAGATGATGTAACACCCCCAAAATTTAGAATATTATTCTTTTATAATAAATTTAATTATTTTTCAAGCATTTTTTATATGCAACATAAATTTGGCTTCTGTCATACAAAATACAGAGTTCCTTCAATAACCTATAATACATTGAAGACCAAGAATATAAGTGTATATACCATCCTAAGATATTATGATATAATTATTTTTTTATTATATATTCAATCACTTTTTTAATATTAAACCAATAGATTTTAGAGACATATGATAAGAATCATACTAGTTTTACACATGAGAAACTGTATTTTTCTAAAGGCAGTTTTGAAAATTTTTAATAGAAAACCTATTTTAAAACCAATATTGACCCTTTTGTAAATTTTTTGTCAAAATAAAATTATTTTTTAATGTGGAATTTCAAAATTTTCATACGATGAATTTATAAATTTTTTTTGAGAAGTTCTATTTTTGATGAATAGTAAAATTTACTGAATTTTACTTGAAAACTATCATTTTATTTAAATAATTATTAATTTTAAATTATATTTAAATTTTGTTTTTAAGTCACAACATATTATATATATATATATATATATTTGTTCAATTTATGTCTTTTTAGTCATTTTTATATTTAATTTATATATAAAATCATAGTAAAATATGGATCATTTTCCCTTTAAAGACCACATTTCTTTCCACGTCTGTATGATTAGCTTTAAATTTAATTTTTCCACTTCCATGATTTTAATTTTATAAAATATATATAAATAGTTTTTATCAATATAATATTTTTTGTATAACAATGTCAACTTAATTTCTGACCTAATAATTAGAGGAAAAAGTTAAAATTAATTATAGTGATTATGGTAAAAAATGATTTTACTTAGCGGTTAAAAGTTATTCTTAGAGAATAAATAACCTAGATAACTTTTAAATACTCAATTAATAGACATATTATAACCATTTTAAACTTTGAATATAATTTTATGACTTTTGGATACAAAATTCTAGGAACATAACCTATATAATAACTTAAGTAAACAAAAAGACAAAAAATTAACTTTTATTGCCTTTAATATCTATATTGTTATGGGATAGTAATTGAAAAATATATAGGTTCAGTTATAAATTTTATTTTGAAATATAAATAATATATTTTCATCATCGTAATTTATCTATAATTTTTAGAGAATAATTATTTACACAAAATTCATAAGAAACATGAACATAGTAATTATTTAGTTATTAATCAAGTAAAATAAATGATTGTAAAAATATTAAAATTGAAATAATTTGATCGATTTATTTAGATCCATTTATTATAGATGAATATTTCATGTTACATAGGGGTGAACCAATAATATTCTAGTTCCATTGCTTCCTTTATATTTTAAAATTTAAAATAATAAATAATGTCAAAATTGACATTCATATTACTTTATAATAAATGATATTTTACTAAAATAATTAAAATTACTAAAATTCGTATATTTAAGAAAAATTATTTTAAAATTTTAATATATATATATAGTATATTTATTGAAAAATTTAATTTATAATGAACATATAAACACCTAAATAGTTAAAACATTGTTAGCATTGTTCCGATAAAAGCATTATTTTTTCATATTACATGTGCTTCTTTTAAAATCAATATTCAACAAACATGAGATTTTTATTTTTATTAAATTAGATATCATATTTATAATCTAGTGGGTATATATTTTATAATAAACCTAACTTCAATTTATACATAATGGTTAAATTACAAAGGTTTGAAAAGTAATTACCCTATTGAAAACCTAAAGAGGTAAAAATAGGGAATCATAGATGTTAAGGGAAAAAATGACAAAAATAATTTTAGTTTTGTTTTTTGGGGGTTTGGAACTCAAAATATTTACAATTTTATCCATTATTTGTAAATTTTGGAGGCATACTAGGTAAGGAAGACCTCCCAATAGTGTTCCCCATTTTATATTTAAAATAATGTCACTCCCCATTGACTATAAATATGAACTCACCTCTTCACTTATTCACACCGATAAAGCCATTTGGATCATCAAAAACCCTCCAAAATAATCTCCCAACATAATAAAAAACTAATCTTTGAATCCTAACTTTAAGCACAAATAAAACCATTTGAGGATTTTGATATAAACAAAAATGTGTTACCCATATAAGAGGTAATGTTTTTAATCGAGCACTTATTTATTTATTTATTTAAAAACCCTTTAAATTATTTTTATATCCTGATTATATAATAATAAAAGTATACCCAATATACTTTTTTATTTTAATGTTAAAATCTAAACCCACACTCACTTCTATCAAATGGGATACACAATAATTGTTCGTGCGTACAACAGACTACCAACTAACGAATTGATGTTGTTTGTTCTTGCATTAAAAACTATCAAGGTTGGGAATAATTATGTAAATAATAGTTTTATATGATATATATGATATTAATAATTTTTAATGATTTAATAATTTTAATATTACACACAATTTAATGTTTTATATTTTCTAGTAATATGATAACATTGTTTGTGGACGTGTGGAATCCCACCTCTTCAATGTGATGTGACTCGTTCATGATTTAAATAGAATGTATTAATGATGGTTTTAATTAACATATAATTTACATATGAAATTAATATGATACTATAATTTAATATACATATATATCATTTAATTTTTAATCATTTAATTCGATATGAAAATTAATGCAATATTCTTTGATACATATGGTTTACCGTACCCATGAATGGTGTATTCAATGGCATGTCTATAAACATTATAGATTAATGTGAAATATGTATAATTAATATATATTATACATACATAATTTTTTTCATTATAGAGTATATAAAATCATGATATAATAATTAAGAACGAAAATAAAAATTCAAAACATACTAAAAACTAGGCAATAACATATGAAACAATGAAAATAATGAATAATTATTAAAAAATGGTTAATAAGATATTATAATTAGACCATATATGATATTATTATTCTAATTTTAGTTTCTTTATATGTTAATAATATTATTAATACCTTTATATAAAAGGATACACAGAGTTCCACCAAATGGAGGTGAAAGGTAAGGGATTTCATCTCAATTTACATTCCTTTGATACCAGTTTGTTATTATGCACTAATTCACTTTAATGTGGTGTATATACTGACCCTTTTCAATTTAATATCATAATTAAATCACAATTCCTTGTATTTTATGTTTTTATTTGAATTATTAGATCCAATATGTTTGACATGAAAATTACCAAGTGGTAAAATTTATCTTTGCAATCTCATTTTCATTAGTGATTGTTCACTTTTTTTTTGAATCAATTATTTCCTTCAGATAATATTTCATTGGAAATTACATTTATATTAAATATACATAATATATTGTGATTTATATTATTATTTTTCACAAAATTTATTATATTTTTACATAGTGGGTTTAATTTGAATGTTATTTGATTAATTGATGAAATATTGATAAATATATCTGTTTTACTCAATACATATATTTTATAAGTCACATTATATATGAATTAAATAGATTGTTTGATATATGTGGAATTATTTAAACTGGAATGATGTAGGTTGGGGATATTAAATGAAATCTCATTGATGCATCAATAGTCTCATGGGAAAAAATAAGTTGGAAAATCCCTACTCATTTATAATGAATACATTTTAAACTATGTTGTGAATGGTAAATATAGTTGTGTAATGGTTGGAAAAAACAAATATGTTGATACCCAATATGTTTTCAACAGTCTTATGAAGTGTTTTTTTGGTAAGGGTTTCGTGTTCCTGGGAAATATGACATCAAATAATTAATAATTTCCATCATTTAAAAAATTAATATCTAAGTGATTCTCAATATGTCAAAATCTATGGATGTATTTCATTATCAGTTTTCAAATTAAATATAATCTGTGTTTAGTTTTTTTACCTAACCATGTTTATTAATCTCATTGATTCATTATTACATCCACCATACTTATCCTTTTCTGATCATTTGAGATCACACTTATTTTATTGCCTTTCCCTGGGATATGAAGATGAATTATTGGAATGATATTCAATGATAAAATTTATTAGTATATGTTTTTATGTTTTATTTTCCATTTTAAAAAAAAATGGGTATCATATCTATATTTGGTTTCCAAAACTATTAAAATGATCAATCATTTAAGATTTTATTCATTGTAATCATGAAAATGTAATAAATGAAACGGCTCTATGATTACTAGTGTTGTGGAACTACATTATATGATTTACTCATATATATATATTTAATTAATTGGTTATGAATTAATTAGAAATGAAAATTAAAACCATTTGAAAATAAAGATAATATTTTTCTGAAAAACTAATTCTCTTCTCGGCGGTTGATCAGTTGGATACGTTTTAAGTAGTATTTCAATTTGTGGTTCTCATTTGGTTTTTTTCATGTTTATTATATTGGGGCCATCGGTGTTGATCTCAACTGTGTTGTATCGATGTTTTATGATTTTTGATGAGGTGATCTTTCTTTTTATAGGTGGTTTGGTTGGTTATAGTTTGATGGGGGTGACGATGACATAATGTGATATTTTACGACAGCTTGGATGGACATTGATGGTCTATGGTGACTGATGTGGGGGTTGGATTATGAAAACGATGGCAATGATATATGGAGATGACATAATTGGAGAATCATGATTATGATGTCTTGAAACTTGGAAGAGGCTGAAATAGGTGAATCATAGATTGTGATCTTATCAGGGGACGTGAAATATTTTAATTTTTTACATTGAAATTAGGTATCATTTGTTTTTTGGTTCCCGCACGGTGTGTAGGTTACCACTAAACCATAATGTGGATTTTGGAAATCAAATAAAAATTTATTTTTTCAATCATTTATATTCTTTAAAATTAATATTATGTGTTTTCATAGAATGAGATATGTATAAATCAAATTTTATACATAAAACATATATTTTCTGAAAAGATGTTTTTTAATATTTAACAAATAAAATTAATTATTTTTCCCAAATATATAAAATATATTTTATAAAAAGAACATAATTTTTCGAATAATAACATTAAATTTATATTAGGGTAAAATTTTAATAATTTTATGAAAAGGTAAATTTTGTAGGGAATTTTTAATAATAATAGTTTCTATTAAGAATTTTTATTTCTTTTAAAGTATTAAAAAAAATTTAAAATGGTTTAAATAGAAAAACTAGTAATATTATATATATTTTAATCCAATTTTGGTCTTTTGAATCAATTTCATATGGATTTTTTATATTAAAAAATTCTATACTTATGAAAATTTAATATTCTGAAAATAGCTTTTTCATCATATCTCTGATTTTAATTTTAAATAAAATTTTAAAAATTTTGTGAATGTAATTAGGAAATTTTTTTTATATATTTATAATTGCAATAAATAATATTATATAATTTGTTCATATATATTTTTTCAAAATAAATAGACAAAACAATAAAAAAAAATTGTTATAGTTAAGGTAAAAATGAGGTTTCTAGGAGGTTAAGAAAACAATATAAGGGAAAAAAGTTTTAAAAAATTTCTAATTCAAATTTTATAGAATTATTTACAAATTTTATACTATAATGTTTAATAATTATCCATTTTTTAACCTTGTTTCATGTAAAAAACATGTGTGAACATTTTTATTTTAAAAAATTCCAAGTGTGTCTTTTCCCCCAAATATAAAAGGGCACCCCTATTTTAACTTCTATAATCTACAAAAACCATTATTATCATCCAATAACTACCCAAATATCCTATTTATTTTCCTCAAAACATCACAGAGTCCATATTTCTATTACAACACCTTTTGATTAATGGAGAATTTTGGTTGCTCAGTGTAAACTATTTTTTTAAGAGAACTCGAATGGATGGAGATGATGGTCCCATCCTCCTTTAAAGTCAATTTAGTATGCTCTTATCATGGTCTCAAATTTCTAGATTTTCTTTCCCACAATTTCCAACAGTTTGAGTGTGATAATCCATGATGAAGTTCAACTTAGTGTTTAGAGAACGATGAATACTTTTCTAGGATACGTAGGTGAATATCATATCTCCACCAGATACAATCGATAGTGGTAATCCATGAAACCTCACCACTTCTCTATTGTATATAAGGTCAAGTTGATCCAGTGAAAATTCCTCTCGAATCTTAATTAAGTGTGCTGTATTTGTAAAATGATCCATGAAAACCTTGATATCATTTATTCTCTTATATTTATTTGAATGTCTAGTGACAAAGTCCATAGTGATGTTTTTATATTTACATGTTGTTATGAGTAGTGGTTGCATCATCCCCATGTATTTTTTCCTTTATTATTTGTCTTACTAACATACAAGACATCTTGATTTATATTCCATGATTTCATTCTTCATATTCTCCCCCAATAGTTTTATTAGAGATCTCAATACTTCATTTTTCTTCTATGGTGGATGGGGGAGGTTGAGCTATGTCCATCATCCAATAAATACTTCTTTAACTAAGTATTTGATTGTACACATAGTCTTGACCCAAATCTTACAACACCTTCTTCATTAACATTTAAATCTAAGGATTCACATTTCCTAAAGTATCAACTTTATTCTGAATTTCCACATCATATCATTAATAATAATTTAGCCTATCTAGAATTGAGAGTTGAGAAATTATATTTGAAACAATTTATGTTGTTCCTTTCATTCTTATTCCCTTGTTCATGCTTTTTAAATCTAAAAAGATCGGATCCATTTCAACTCCCATTAATAATAAAATTGTCAGATCCTTTCTAATTAGACCATATGAAACTTTTTTCTCTTTCCCATTATTTTAGTCAATTGAGCATTAATATACCTTTATTATCTCTAACCATCTTCATTGAAGCATATTCATCTCTTTCTATGTGAATATATACATGATGATTTTGTGATCTATATATATTTCACACTTTTACCCAAAGAGATAATGGAACCAAGTCATTAAACTGAATATTACTGTAGCCAGTTCTAGATCATGTGTTGGGTAGTTATGTTCATGAAATTTAAATTTCCTTGAAACAATGTTTATAACTTTTTCAGTATTCATTAAAACAAATCCTAATCCTTTATTTGAAGCATTGTTTAATACTACAAAAAATTATCCACTTGTGGGTAGTATTATAATAGGTTCAATGATAAGCCTCATTTTTATCTCATTGAATATATCTTAACATTCATCATTCAATGAAAACTTGACTCCATTTTAGTTTAGCTTGGTTAGAGTTTTTGAAAATAAAAGGAACATTCTCATAAATCAGTGATAATTCCCACCAAATCAAAGGCAATTATGAATATCTATCACAAATGTTATCCTTAAACATACATTAAATTAATTATTTTTTAGGGGTTCCCCTATATCCTATTTCCTGTGAAGATATTCCCCAATAATGATACTTACCTCAACCAAAACTCACATTTGTTGTACATTTCTTATTGTTTCACCTTTTGAAAGCTCTTTAGCTTAGTGCTCAGATTCTCCTCATGATCCTCCTTGGTTTTGAAGAATATTATAATATATTCTATAAATACTAAAAAACATGTTAATGTAATATCTAATGACTCTATTCCTCATGCCCATAATGATTTTTGATGATTTAGTGAGTCTGAATGTCATTACTATGAACTCATAGTGCCCAAACATTGTATGAAAAGAAGTATTGGTTATCCTCCTTCTCAACCCTAACTTCCTAATATACCAATCCAAGATCCACATTGTAGAATTGTTATTCAACGCAAAGATGATTGAACATGTCATGAATCCTTGGATGAGGATATATTTTATTTATCATGATCTTGTTGAGCTCGTGATAATCAATGAAAATGTACATTAACTTGTCCTTGTTCTTGAAGAAGCAAACTGTTGCACACCATGGTGAATTACTTTGGAAAATGAGCCCATTATCTTGATTCTCATGTAGTTGTTTTTTCTATTCCTAATGTTCCAAAATATCCATTCTATATGGATTATTGGATAATAGTATCACCCCATGTATAATCTTGATTGGAAATTCAACCTCTCGATTAGTTGGAAGACCAAAAAAATCCTCATGAATCACATCAGTATATTTCATGATAATGGGCATGTATTCAAGGATGATTCCTTCCTTAGAATCAATCATTAAGTCTATATGCACTTTTTCATAGGTCTATAATATCCATTGTTGTTATTTTGGTGATAAATAATATTCATCCTTCTACTTGAACTTGTATAGAATCAAAGGTAAATTCTTAATATAGATATTTATTTCCTTCTTGAATTATTTTATATTGGATGTTTATATGGGAAGACAATCCATTTCCGGAATTGAATCAAATTCCTCTAAAGGGAGTATGACATGGTTCACAAGGAATTTCACTCCACAAATTTTGATTGGGTAGGAGGTATATACATGGGATTATTTAATTTCTCAATTTTCCATTTTTCCAACATATCTACATCCATGATTTGTGGTGGTATTGAATAGTTATACTAAACATTCATGATATGAAGGAATGTGTTGAACTAGGATAATATATCATGATAACTATTCTCGAATTAATAACTAGAATACCTATCACCACTTAATTATTGGGATCCACCTTAGTGGTATTGGTGGACAAATATCTCCCTTTCTGCTTTGAAGGTTATTGGTTGTCTGCAAAAACAATTGGCTTAGTGCATTTGTTATCAAATTTCCCTACTTCCATGATGTCGTGGCCATGAAAAATACACTGAGGGATGGCTAGTAAATTCCTCTCTTACAATATATTTGTGGGTTTCTCCTTTCGGAAATTAGTAGCTCGGTTTACTTCCTTCTCACATCTAAATCATTTCATAATTCCCCTTAAGAAATTTATAGGGTTATTCACTCTATACCATTGAAAATTTGGATGATGAAATTTGATTGAACTATTATTTTTTTACATTAGAACTCCATAATTAAAACCCTCTTTTTTATTCTTATCCCAATGATACCCTTGAGATTTTTTTATCTCTATTTTTACTTCAAGAACACATTGTACAATTTAATCATAAAAATCAAAGTCATATATCACCATTGATTTTAGTAGAAAAGTTTTTACCCCAAAAAATAGAAAATCAAACTTGTATTTGGGGGTGATGAGAATGATGGAGGCATGTCATGCTAGTCTCTTGACTTTTTCCTCGTTTTCCCCAATAGATTCATATTATTTTTTACCGAGGTTAATGAAATACCTTACCATTTTAAGGTAGAGAGTGCATAGAAAATATATATCAAAAACATTTTACAGAATTAAATCCACCCCATTACTGCGATATCTTCCTCATTATTCATATTCTTAATCAATGTCAACCTCTTATCAGCTTCTCCCACCATATGATCAATATCAAGAAAAATAGTCTCTTATTCAGAACATTGAAGGATGTAGAAGATCTTCTCAATGGATTTGATCCATTTTTGGGTGTTTAAGAGATCAGATGATCCATTTAATGTTATATGTATTTGTCTCATAAATATTTAAATTTAACATTTATCATTATTATAAGGATTTTTGTGCTCATAATAATTTATATTTATATGAATAACAAAATTTAGCTAAGATAGTATCATAAAAAGGTTTGTGATTCCCACCCCATCGGGTTGGGAATCTCATTGTGGAGGTCATCACATTTCCCATCGCATTGATTGTTTATCCAATTCCACTTATTTATGGCCATTGGATAGAATAAATTTAAAATAATGGATTAGTTTTATTAAACTATTAAACACATATATGTTAATTTTATGACATTAATGGGATAACTTATAACTTACTTTTATTTCCATAACATATGAATTTATAGAAATCAATATATATTATCCATGTTATATATCCTAACATATATTATTTTGGGAATTTTTTTGTTACCTTAATAATGGTGCATAATGATATTGTGATTTTACCGATGTATGTCCCTCTGGATTGTAAATCCAGTTACATAGTAATTCCCTTTTCATGTACCAGGTTACATGGAGTTAGGCCCAACACATAATGTCAGAGTTGTTACCCCTAGGTATATCTGTGCGAGAACTAAAACCACTTTCAGTATCCATAAAAGAGTTTTATTTTATTTATAAACCACTTACTCAAGGATTAACACAATTTATAAATGTTTTCATATACTTATTCTTATTCCTAAGGCTTTCACTATTGTTTTCTTATCCTAATTTTAAAAATAAATAAACGTTTCCTATTATACCAACTATAACAACCATGATCTTTATTAAATATTAATATACAATTTATTACCTAAGATTACAATTAATACAACCTCGAAGATCATAAATTATAGTGTCATTTTGAATTTGGTACATATAATAACATCTTGAACATGAGGTATGACATAATTATAGAAAATATCCTTAACATGCATCTAAAAGTCAAGGGTTTTTAAAACTACACGAGAAAACATAGGGACATACATTAGAAAGGGGTGAAATATAAATCCCAGTTGGGGAAAAATCATGGAATAAGTTAATAAAAGTTAGATAATAGTAATTTTGTTATTGAATAAAAGGAACCTAAATAATAAGGAATGATATAGAATGATAATCATAACATGGGAAATGTGGCAACAACATAAAACACTATGTCAAAAACATAGGTCAGTGATAACTGTGAATAAATAATGATTGGAGAAGTACCATATAGGAATCAGGTTAACTCCATATCCCAAAATGACAACTCAGGAGACTATACATTACCCAATTTATTGAAATACTATATAATTTTAGGTTCACCTATCACATTTATTTAATTTTCATGCTTAAGTGTGCCACATAGATCATAAAACATGGAATGATTTATCATCAAATTTTATTCCATGATCATGGATTATGGAATACATACATTAAAATACAATTTAAATGAGGTATAATTCTGTAATGGTGGACATCATTGATAGTAAATGAGTATTTTATTCACTATATAATTGTTTTGGCATGGAAAATCACTTTGAAATTTCGACAGCATAATGACGTCACATAAAATACATAAAATAATTTGATGAGAGTGAAAGGTGTCTCTAATATTTTGGAAAACATATAAGTAGTAGCAGTGACATTGATATACATATCCCAACATAAGGAATTGGAAATATAAATCCAAATATCATAAGGAAACATGAATAAAGAAGAGAAGGTGAGGACCCCTTACTTGATTGTGTGTCTCAAAATTCATGGGAGGAGCTTTTTTAGGGCATATGGGAACCTTTGGAGGACTATATAGATAATAAGTATGAGTAATTAATTTATATAACTATTATTAGTGAATATAAGTTTTATCATATGTGGGTTTATATAAGAAATTAGTGGGTGTTTCCTTATCATTTCTCAAACGTAGGTTTTCGGCTCTATATAATAAAATACCCAAAACCAAAACTCTTATAATGATTTTTTCAATTATTTATACCAATTGCGACTTTGTGTAATTATTTTATATGTTAATATTATGAAAATAATAAAACACTACCCTTTATTATGTGGATGTGTGTTATACTCTTGAATAAGTTTTTTTAAAATCGTAAAATATATTATATGTTTTTGGAGGATTTATAATGGATTTATTAAGTAAATAAAATAAGCATAAAATCACAATATTTTAAATATAAAACATATTTTTTTTCTATATACCCTTTATATTATTTATTCCATCACTTTTGGGTCATTATGATTTCATAATATATAAGGTATAAGTTTATGGTTTTTAATTTTCACCCAAAAATTATTCTGTCCTAGAAAATTATAAAAATTTCCATGTTGGATAATTTCTACATTATGATTCCAAAAATAATATTAATTTTATCTAATTATTTTTCCAAATATGTTTATATTAACATTGAAAAATAATAATATACAATTATATTTAATAATATTTTATTAAAATATTTTTATTTCAAAAACCCATTAATTCATCAAAATAAATTCTTTAATCGAATGTGAACATTACCTAAAAATACTATTTCTATTTTATTATATAAAACTATAAAAAATTTATAAGGTAAAAATAATACGATGAAAATATATTCATAAATCTATACAATATAATGAATATAATTATATTTATTGGGTCTTGATACAACTCCATTTAATACACAATCAAATGACTTAAGAGTATGGTGTGCAACGATGAATATTTCATGGTGTGGTTCGACATAAATGGTTTGGGCCTTGATATATATGTGATTTAACTTTTCATATAAATAGGTTTTCTCATGCTTATTTGTTTGATATCAGCTTGGACTTGGTCAGAGAAAAATCCCAGAGATGAAATCTCCCATAGAAGCTTTAATGATTGGTCTTTATAGGGTATGATCCTAATATTTGAGACCATCACCTTGCCTGTCTTGATTGGATTTGTTAAAAAAAATATTTATACTAATCCTGGTATCACTATTAAATTTCTATATTATCAATATTAATATATTACTAATGGTTATTTAATTCTAATAGTATATAATAAAACCAAATAAGTGAATGTGTTTTCTATAGTAATATTACATAATAAGACATTTAATTAAATCAAAAGGAAAAAATTTATTGATAACAGTTTAGGTAATTACATATTGGATGAGATTATTATGATCATGTCATAGATTGGATTGGAAATTAACCCAATTTGGAACCTCTTGTACATGAATGTAACATTATAATATTTAAAGGTTTTGAAAAATTACAAGAGTGCCCCTACCCTCCCACATAAAAGGACACCCTCAAACTCTTATTTAAACGACAAAAAGAAACCTATGGTTATATACCTTGTACTAATTATCATACAATATTCCCTATCCGTGGTAAATTGGTTATGTTTTTTCCTAAAATACAATTATAAGGTTAGCTAAAATGTATCTAAATGAGGACCACTGATGAACAAGAAATCATGTTACTCAAAAAAATTCAATTTATTTCTCTTTTTATCTCATATAAATCGATGATTTAAATTACAAAACAATAAATTCTGTATATTAAATATATTTAATTTTTGTTACGATTTTTTATCAACCATTTTACTCATATTCATCAATAAAATGGGCAATAAAAAATTTCACACATGCATACATTTGGACTCCCACCTTCATAAAGTAATCTAATTAATTTTTTTATTTTCAATTTACATAAATAATAATATGGATATATTTAATTAATATATATGATATATATTATTTTATAATAATTTCTAATGGTGGTTTATTATTCACCTTTATTTTATTTGAAGCATAAAAAAGTGAAAATATAAATCAAGCTTATGTATGAACTACCATCTTCACAAAGTAATGTAATTAATTATTCATCACTGCATTATATGAATACTTATAAAAATTTATATAATTATTAAATATTATAATCTTTAAATTATAAAAAAATATATTAATTATGGAACCATGATAAAAGTACAATGTATGAAACTATTCAACAAAAATATTCATGAAAAGTGAAATAATTAACACCCAAAAATAATAAAATTAATAAATAATTATTAATAAATGGATGTAGAAATGTTATAATTGAATAATATATGATATTTAATGTGTTTATATTTTTTTTAAATATATTTATAACAAATTTAAATTTATTATAATATAAGTTTGATGGATTACGAAGAAATGGAGACGTGATGAAAGTGTTTCTGGTCTCACTATTTTTCTCTGAGAAATATTCCATATTCACCACATATTTCCTTCATGTGGTGTATATAATAATAATTAATATATTTTATGATGATTTTCAGGAAAATAATGGGAATTTATAAATCCATAAAATATTCAAATACTTTATGTGGCTTTTATTTTCTGATAACTAATGTTGTAAGTGTTTTTCGTCTCAATATTATTTTATTGACACTTGTTTTATGTTATGAACATATATTATTTTATGAGGTGTAAATAATACCCTTTGAGATGTTATATAAATAATATAATAGTGTTCATGCTATTTACATATTCATTTTTAGTTATTATTTCATTGGGCTTATGATTCAAATGTTACCAATGCATTATGAGATTTATGCTTCAATATCATTTTTATCGATGTTGTTTATTCTTGAATTTTCACTAAGAGAGATTATATGATCTATATATGATAAATAAATTTTATTTTATTCTCATATAATTATTCATTGAAATCTAAATTAATAGTAAAATTTTCCTCTTTTGGTTTTTAAAATTACCAGGAAGATTTTTTTAATAAAAACATACTTTATTTTCTTATCCGTAATCTTTATCATACATGCCAATGTTTTCATTAAAATGTGTTAAAAATGTTTTTAATATTACCTTATGAATATTAAAAGTAAATTCACCCTTTTATAATTTTTATAATTATTTTTAATGGAATATTCTTGTCATTTTTTGATTATTTCACTTTTTTACATTTTACTGAAAATGTGCAAACAATATGTGTTTTAATGTACACAATAAGAATAAATTTTCCTACCTTATTGAACACTAAATTATTTGATTTTTACTTTAGTTGTATACATTTTTAATTACGATCATTTTTTATATAATATGTAATAATGTTTTATATTATAAATATGTGATTACAAAATGAAAAAGTATCTTTTTATAAATAAATATTATTGCATTATTTTAAAGTATTTTTTTATCTATGATAACATACATTTATGTTACCTATTCTTCACTGGGGATATTATTCTTCGATATCATCTTTATTATTTCAATATATTTTTTATGGTTATGACTATCAAATTTCAATGAAAACCATTTTTCTTTCCTTGTGTTTTGTTATGATGGAAGGATAAATTTTTTAATGATCTTGTGGCATGCATATTAATGGATAATGAATATTTTATGGATAGACACATAATTATATAACCATCCAATTAATTGGGTATATATTAATGTTTTATGAGATAAAAGTGTATGTATGAGGTTTTCCAATTATGTAAATAGGTTACAAGAAAGTTTATTTGAAACATAAAAAGGAGGGTACATGAGAGTTTATCTAAAGCTTGAATGTGGTTAAACTGGAGGTTATCTCAAACCTGAAGCATGTACATGTGTAGTCCACTGAAACCTAACACGTGATTAATCAATTGGCGGTTACTCTTCACATAATATATATATGATTATGATTATGAAACACTTTATAATACTATTTTAGGACATGATATTATTCTAATGTTATTCTCTCATAGCTCATGTCCTTTTATTTTTATATGATTCCTGTCTTATGAAATAATAAGAATTATGTCATGTCTCGTTATCAAGATCAATGAATTGCTAGGTATGGTATTCAAATTATAATATCATGTTCTCGTACATGTTGGATCATTTTATTTTTAAATTATTAATGATATCTCACTTGTTTATCCTTACATAAATTTTGAGCACACCATTTACTATTTTATTTTTTGCCCTGATATGAAGAAAGGATTTATGTCGGGTATGTATAAAAAGTGTTCTATGTGAGATGTTATTTGTGGAATATGTTAAATATATTTCATAAAATAAGAGGAATTTATATGTTATCATTAAAGAAAGTAACATTTATGATTTTTTCATTGGTCATCAGATTATGTATTTCATATTCATTTAATAATATGTAATGCCTATGAATGAAGAGTATGGTGCATTATAGTAGGTGTCATTATAGGGTATTGTTAATCATTGGAGATTAAGATTAGAGATCTTTTTTGAAACCTCTTGGGATAAGTTTATGTATAGGATAAAATCCTATTGTTTTGATAGGGAATATATTATATTGTATTCACAGTAGTGAATCCCTATCTAGATACTTTTCGTGGACATTATTTTCACATAGATGCATCTAGGGGTTTTAACCTCAAAAATTGCGGGTTAAGTATATCTCAACCATCATTCTGGTGCATGGTGAATGTTCCCTTATTTTATACCTAGTTCGATACTGAAGGATGAAATTAATATGTTAACTGGCATTTTATTTATCAATAATTATAAGGGATTTTAATATTTGATTATAATGAATGAACAAGGTTAAAATTAAGTCTTTATAGGCTAGAAATAAATTTTCATGATTTATACATCTTATATTTTTTTCAGGATTATATGGTTTATCTCTATGATTATTTTTTTCACACACAATTTTTTTGTTTGATGGTTAGAACCATGAAGAATCATTTTTATAATAAATTTCATAGAAAATTAAATTATTTTTTCGCCTAAGAAAATAATTTATCTTATAAATAGAAAGATAATCCTTGTCATTATTTTTAACCAAAAATCATGATATATGATTAAACACATCAACATAGATGATTTTCCTAACATATAAAATTATAGGAATATGTAATTTTATAGATGTTCAGGTGGAAATGATCATTGAGAAAAAAGACATATTGTTATCAAGTTAGTAATGTCAGTAGAATTTCATAGAATAATTTTTCAAAGTAAGGAGATTATTTTTTCTATGTGGAAATGAAGGGCATAAAGAAATGACGTTTCAAGGAATTCGATCACTTATATATAGAGGGCTTGGGAATTATCAAATTCAATGACTTATTTTAAAGGTTAAATCCTAAAATATAGAAGGGAATTTGTTATTTTAATAATTTATGTGTAATGAGAGAATTTTTTATGTATTAGGATTCAATAATTAGGTTGTATAAGGGTTTTTAAAATTATATTCTTGTAATAAGAGTTATGAAAAACTTATTGGTTATTATATAGTATCATTAACTAACGGATTTGAAGTCACTTGTTGAATGGTATTGATAGTAATGAAAAGTGATGTATAGATAAGATGATATTTTTTGAAAATAGATGATTTAGGTATATATAAACCATAAAAAATTCTTTATGTTTCTGAAAAAATGATTATTTGGGATAAAGAGAGGATCAACATTAACAATTTAAATTTAAAATTATAGGTGGCCTTGGAATTGATTAGTGATTTTTTGACAACGTGATTTATGATAATATTTATTGTATTATTATATTTAATGAATTTATTCATAATTATGTGATTTAATTTTATGAATAATGATATAGTTAATTTTTGGAATCATATATGTTATTATTGAGGTTTTATAGTGATTCACATTTTTTGGATAAGTATTGTGACATTTTAGGAAAATAAATGATCATGGTATTCACATATTAATTATATTTCATTAAGAGATACTTCATGTTTTTGGGGACTAATGTTAATATAGGCCTTGAATGAAATATAAAATATTTCATAGTTTCTAGTTTTGTATTTAGTCAGATATATTTTAGAGGATTTATAAGATTGACTATTTGTTGAATGGATTACGATTGTATTTCGGTGTTATTTTTGATGTTTAAGAGATTAATGTATTATGTTGGATAAATTTTTATAACAATTTTGGTTTTTGTAAATATTTAGAGACGAAAGAAATTGTTTATGGATATTTTGATATATTAAAAGTTAGTTTTAGTGCTTCAGGAACGTAAATATCATCTTATACCAACAAGCCCTGCCAGAAGTGATGCTTCTGACTATTTATTAATAAAGGAAAAGAGTACATAGGAGACAAGCATGGTCAAACAAAGGGACTTGCCCTCATCTTTCAAAGTATAAAATTAAAGATCATAATAAGACATATCATTCCCATAAATTAATCTAAGTAACATCAAAGGATGAAATTATTCTTATTAAATGGAAATAGAACAAGTAATTATATTTTATCATATTAAAACAATTTGATAATATTTCTAAAAGTATCATGAAATAAAAAATTTATTCTATGACATTCATTTCTGAGGTATTAATATTCTTTTCACCTCTTATTAATATATGGTTTTTTGGTCATTAACTTAATGATGACCATATTATTTATAAATTTTTATTGGTCCACTGAAACTAGTTTTCTCTATCATGTATATATTATAACTTCCCAATAATGTTACCCTTATCTTGAAACCAGATTATATGTTATTTTAGGTAACCTTAATGTTGGCCACTCCCCCTTTTCAATGGATGTTTTATTATCCCTCTATATGATATGGGTTTTCAATAATTTTTTTAATAATATTTAATCATTGATGAAAACGATAAAATTATGAGTGTGAAATTTATATAATGAGGGTGAGAATATAAAACCCTATAAATTTAGCTTAAATGAATAATATTATTTATTATTTTCATAACATGAAGAAGCATGCTTTAAGTGAGTTGTGATATATTATAAAAATATAATTGTTTAAATGTGACCATTATAACATCGTCATTGAATTGGAGGGCATAAAAATGAATAAATAAATTATAAAATATATTTATAATGGTCTAATTGAATAAATAATTATTTAATAATTATCTTAAAATAAGAACTCAATTTTTAGTGAAGTTAATTTGTGCATCAAACAATGCATTTTCATCAATAATAATTTTTATTACTTTATATGAGTGGAAATTATAATTAGTTTATTGAACCTATTTATTTTTTTAAATAAAATGAAAACTATTTTTTAATTAATTATTTTGAAAATAACTTTGAGTCAAAATTTAGGATTTTTTTAAAAGATTGATTTTCAGTGAATAGTGTAAAATAAAAAGTTTTCAATTACTGTTATTTCAATACATAAAATAAAGTTATATAAAAGTCCCATTATATTTTATATTTGGTATTATTATGAAATGTGATCCAATTTATATATAATAATATATTTAATTTCCTTTGAATAATTAATATTAATGATTTGGAAAAGAGTTAATTTTTAGGCTTAAAAATAAAATTTCCTAAAAATGTTTCTTCTTGCGGTTAATGAATTTATATAAAAATTAATTCATTCCATTTATAAAAATATAATATTCAAAATTTGACACCATATTTGTAATCAGGAGGTTCAAAATTTATAAATAGGTCATTGTTTGTCATTATGAATTATAACTTTGGTAAATATTTATAACAATATTAAATGGTAAATTAGGTTAATTATTGTTAAACTAATTTTAGAAGACATTAAAATATACATTACACTATCATATACTAAATTAGATGAGTATAGTTCTTCTAAACTCATCTATGTCTCTAATTTATTCCCATTTGGATTCGTTTTCTTGGATAATGACCTATGAAATACTTTATGTGAAGAAAAATAAAAAATATCACTCTCTTACATTTAAATTTATCTTATAAAAATAGATAAAAATAAATTTTAATGGAATATTAAATGTTATATCTAGAATAATGAAATTTTTTTATGATGTTAATTAATATATTGTATTTAGTGATTCGATAATCATATTAATTTCTTATACAAAAATCATACATTGGTTGTGTAATCAATTAGAGAAATCAATGTAAATAATTTTAGATACATTAAAAGTAAAGAATTTAGATGAATTATGGTGAAAAAATAATTTTATATTAAATAATAATTTAATATAATTGGTTAAATATATTTTATTTTGATTATATTAATGACTTTATGTCTTTAATGTTAAGTTTTGGCAATAGTTCTTAATATGAAATTAATATTGTTTTATATAAATTAATATTTTATTAAATTATTAAAAAATTCATAGAAATATTTAATGCCAGAAATTAAGAATTAAAATGGTCTAAAATTTAATCCCTTGACCATTTTTTCCCTTTTGTTACCAAATATGTAAAATTATATCCATTAATGATTAAAAATTGTGTCATTGCGGATAAGAATAAAAAAATTATTAGATGGTTAAATTAAATAGATAAGGGTTACAAGACCTACTTTTTTTAAATACACTATTATGAGCTTATTCTTATTATATGTCATCATGAGTTCATTATTAATCCAAATTAGAGAAACTTTCACAAGACTGTAAATTTTTAATATTTAAAAGTTATAAAAATTAAAAAAGTTCCTCTCCCCTACATTATAAAAGGAAAACCCTCCACTATATTCTTAACACCACATTGAGCCACCAAGAATGAACAAAACCTGAAAATTTATATTCTCAACATTCATAAACAAGAATTATAGATTATTTTCTTGTTAAATGATAATTACAAGGGTATTTAAAAAGTGATCTAAAGGTTGTACACCAAAGAAGAGGTAATTATTTTACCTAATATCTTTCAATTTATTTATTCTTATATATCCCCTAAATCAATGGTATCCATTATAAATTAAGGAATTTATTATTATAAATATAATTAATTATTATTAAATTATTATGTATCAACTATTTTATAAATACTTTCCAATAAAATGAGAAATTAAAAGTATCAGTCGTGCATACATGTGGGATACCACTTCCACTAAGTGATGTGATCCGTATTTCATTTTCACTTAATAGGTATGGTAATAAGAATATTTTAATTAATATATATATTATTTATTTTATATAATTATTATTTTGGAATGTTAAATTATTATTTAACTTTCTTTCATTCCATCCGTTGTAAAATTGAATCATCACTTGTTCATACATACCAACGACCATCTCTATGAAGTGGTGTAATTTATTTTTCATCAAATATTTATATAAATAGTTACAAAATTGTATAAAAATTTAAAAATGATAATAATTACATGATTTAATATTATGATATGATGAATCCAAAATCAATATACAATGACCAGAACATCTAAATAGAATCTTACATGAAAAATGAAATAATTAACACCAAGAAATGATGGTTTTAATAAATAATTATTAATACATAGCTATTGAAATATTATAATTGTATATCATATGATATTATAAAAAAATTATGGTTTTCATATATGTATAATAAAAGTAAATTTATTATATTGGAGTTTAGAGTTCTAATGAAGTATGTCGGACTTGAGGTAAGGGTTTCTCGTCTCACTTTTATATCTTTGAGAAATATTCCATATTCATCACTTATTTCAATTATGTGGTGTATATAATTCCAATTATTGTATTTTATGATTAATTTAAATAAAATTATGGGTATTTTAATATTCATATAGGTTATTATATTTCATGAGGTTTTTATACAAAGATTATAAATTATTTAAGGTTCCTCTATCTCAATATTGATTCATTGATACATACTTAAGGATATTCATGTATCTTATTTTATAAGGTCTAAAAATTTCCCATTTTATAGTTAAACAATTAATATCCTCATTTTCATGATATTTATTTTTTTCATTTGATTTTATTATTTCATGGGATTACAATTCAAAAGTTACCATAGTGGTAAGTGATTTATGTTTCAATATAATTTTAATCAATATAGTTTTTCATTGAATCACCATTGAGGGAATTTATTTGAAACATTTCTAATAGACCAATTTAAATTTCCATTACTTAGATTATTCAAGGAATTTTCATGTAATAGTACCATTTTTCAGTCTTTGGTAATAAAATTAAGGGTATTTTTAAGAAAAATATAATTTATTTCCTTCATGGTTGGGAATATTTATATAAGATATCCATTATATCTTTAAAATGGTTTCAAGAATTTTTTAATATTCTCCTATGATTTCTTAAAGTCATTTTAAATAATTTTTTAGTTTCTATACTATTTTCTAAAATGAATCTTCTTATTATTTTTTGAAAATAGAACTGTTTCCATTTACTTCTATTGGGAAATGAATTTTTGTTTTAATAAAAATAACCCAAACAGAATATCCCATTTTCATGACCACTCAATACTTTGAATCCTATATTATCATATTCCATAATTTAATTAAAAGAAAATATTTTCCATTATATTATGAATTTTTTATATTTTAAATAATTCATTTCAAAATAAAAATGATAGTTTACATTAAGAAATATTACAGTGATCGTTTAAATGAATTTCTCTTCTATGATAACATCATATTATATATTTTATGCTTCATAGGAAATATGATTCTATGATACCATAATTATTTTTTATTTCTAATGATAGATAAATATTGGTGAAACAAGTTTTATTTTCCATAGGTTGGGTTATAGTGGAGTGATGAATGTTTTCTTGATCGTATGGAATACATATGAATATACTATATATATGTGACGGGTGGGCCAATAATTAAATATCTCTCTAATTAATTGGGTAAAAATTGATATTTTATATTCTCAAAGGGTATGTGATAAGTTATACCAAGCCTGAAAGTGGGTACATAGGAGGTTATCCCATGCCTAAAAATGAGGGAACAAATAAAGTAATCCCATGCCAAAATTCGGGTACACATGAGGTTATTCAAAGACTATAGTTGGAAAATGGGTGGATATCTAAAGACTAATATGCGGTGAATGTATTGGTAGGGTTTTATAACATAATATTCAAATGATTATGTTTATGACACACTTTACTCCATTATTTAAAGATAAGAAATTTCTTACAATGTAATAATCTCATGAATTATTTTTTTTTCTTTCTTTATTATTAATGTATTATAATGTGCCACTATTTATTATATGATTCCTGATTTTGATATTTTAATTATTGGGTATAGTTTATAAATATTAATATCCTTGTCTAATAGTAATATTATCATGTCATGATTAACTGATCAATGATATCTCTCTTTTTTACCCTTACTGATCATTTGAGCTCATAATTTATTATTTTTCATTCCACCCAGGATATAAATAAAGGATTCAGGTATGATATTTCTAAGAACATTTCTATTTTCTAACTTCTTTGTGGTGTATTTTAAAGATATTTCATGAAAAAAGAATATAATTTATCTTGTCTCGAAAGACACTAAACCTTTATTATTCTGGTATAATCTATGATGTTATATATCGAATATTTATCTAATATGGTGTCAAGTATTTGTAAGAAAAGTATATTTCTCAATCTATGCTGATAAAAATGGAATCAAATTTCATGATATATCTAAGTGGATAATGATCCTATCTATTAAGGTTCTAACATAAATCTGAAGGTGATACTAGAAGATGGTAGAGAGTGAGAGGATCCATATTTCTATGATAAGAATAATAAATCATTTGGGAACTATGAAATTAATATGTAACAACATTTTTATGTATTATTAATGTAAATGTCCTTTGTGGTGGGGAATTCAAAAAATTAGGCCGTTTTAGATACAATTAAATATTATAAGGAGGCCAGGGAACCAAAAATTTCACTGAGTATTTATTAGAACATGTCAATATATGAGAAAAAATGAGTTAAACATGTCAAAGAGGTGGTTTGGTGTCTCAAATGAGAGAATAAGGGATGAGAACAAATATTTAATAAACCACACCATGTTCTATAGTCAATGATAGTATTGAAAAATCCCTTGATGTTGGATATAGAATGTTTACAAATTTCAAGAACTCTATATGATAGGACATGTCATTATATTACATGTTTTTGGAAGAAATAGATTAAAATAAAATCAAATAGATATTATATAATCTATTATCAAATAAATGGATAAATCTATATTTATTTGAATATTTAAAATAAATCTTGGCTAGGGATTGCAATGTGTTTTGAATGAGATAATATCCAACCAAAGTAATAGAGATTTAAAATGTTGAATATGAAAATAATATTACTCCCATGATATTTAATATTATTATTTTAATATAGGATATGAATAATAATTTTTATTGAGAAGAGTGAGATATATCAAGGATGTTATTATAATGTTTAAAATCACTTAGTTGAATAATATTTAGATCCCCGGAACTACATTATATTAATGTGATAAAACTAGAATCTTGGATGTATTAGGTGAAGAAGGCTTATAATTCATGGGTATTTGAAGATCTAAGTATTAAAAATATCACTCATGATATAGAGTGAGTTTCAAGACCAACAAGACTATTTCAATATGTTCTTGATGATATTAAATCATTACAAAAACAATCAAGACTCAATAGGTTCATGGGTCAACACAATATTAATTAGTTTAGAATATACAAGGTCTTTCTATCATTCTTTCTATCTTTAGATAAATTTTAAATTGAATAGTTGGTAACTGTGGTTTATAAAAAATCACGGAGGGTTGGTCTATAGTTGAGGGAAATAAAAATCTTAGTAGAAGAATTAGAGACATGATTGTAAAATAAGACACAACTGAAGGATCAGTAGTTGGGGTGTATAATAAGTTGTTTTTAATGACCGGTAATTGAAGAATACAACCAATCACTCTCATATGTTACTCCAGATTCATTGTATTTCATATAAATATTTTAGTGGATAATCTATAGAATGGTGTTTCTATTGAATTACATAAATAAGAATAATTTTATATTGAACCATATGTTTATTTTTTGAAAAAATATCTATATTTACTTAATATTAGGTGAGGTTGAGAAATAAATTATGAGAGTAATAAGGAATTAAATATATATATAGTATTATATTAAAAAAAAGAAACATTCTTGGAATGAGAAATTGATCCCTCGGTCAACCTTCCAAAAGAGTTTCTTTGGATCATTGGGTAAGGCGATGTTAACTACCATAAAGACGATTGGTATAAGGTCCCTATATTCTTATATATATGCATCATTCCAAAGATCCTGTTCATAGAGGCTATAAATAAAACCAAATTTATCAACGCCACATATAATAGAAATTAGGATAATATTTTTTTAAACAACCATGTTGGGTATGATTCTAATTGATGCATGTTCACAGTGATATCTTTAGGAGTATTCAATGTCACAAAATTAAAATTATATCTTATTGAATAAATGATTCAAAAAAAATTTGGCTCTGTTATGGTGTAAAAATATACCATTTATGATGGATTTTTTGTTCAAGTGACTATGCTACCCAAAAATCCCTAATAGAATCAGGATTAGAAATAAAGGGATTGGTCTTGGATTGAGGTTCGTTTTATGTGAATTCCCATAGTTAAAATCTATTTTAAATACACTTCTTATATAATTATTATCAATTCACACATTTTATGTTATTTTCAACTATATTGGGATTAGGGTATAGTGGAATTAATTCTACGATTTTCTCACTACATGGTATTAGGGGTCTGATTAGAACTCAATAGAGTATTGAGAATAAGATATGATCATTTATGTGGGGTGTTACACCATTTTGGATTCCCAAAACAAGGTAAATACTATTAAAAGGTACTCCAATATATAAATCTAATTGAATGTTTATACCTTCATATCATAGTTTGGATCCCAAATCTAGTGTGGTGATAAATCTCATTTCATCTAAGAACATACACCTCCAGTTTAGGATGGATGAGGATTGAGGCTCCTAGGGCCAATGGGTATACAAGAGACTCCCCACTATATGTCTCATGATACATCTAAATGGATCATTTTACCAATGTATTATATGTTTAGGAGGTATAATCTATGAAAATGGGGGTTTTTAGTCCTTTTATTTAAGAATTATTAGGATTTTGAGAATTATCTCACAACTGAAATAAAATAAATGCTCTAGAGATTGACCTATTGTAAGTGGTATAAATTAATTCATTCAATCATGGAAACTAATTTGACTTCTTAGTATATGTTCATTATTAGTTTCAAAATCACCCCTTGGTTACTTACCAAAAAATAAAAGAACATAGACATTTTATCAAGCACCAAGTGGAGATAATACACACATAGTGAGAGGGGATCTTCACAAAAGATAATATCCTTAATAAAGGAAGGTTGAATAAACCAATAATAATTTACTCATGTCTTTTTTCTATATCCTTATTGATTGTAAACTCATTATTATAGGGGATGAGACAGGGATCCATCACTTTATACCTCAATTATTTTGGATTTAATTAATATTTCAAAATAAAGAATTTAACTTTTAGTGAGGGTGAATCACCCATCCACCTCTCTTCAATCCATGTATACATATAATCATAAGAAATAACTCTTTTTTATTATTCCAACAATGAAACAATTCTTATATTCAATGAAATACAATTTAATTATATTTTATTATAAATTGATCTTTAGAAAACAATTTTCATTCCAATCCATCAAAGAAAAAAATTATATTCAAAAAAAACATTTTCATGTTTTGTATAAATCATAACATTTTGAATTTTTTTTTATCATATTAGAATACATAAAAAAATATCATATAACCATCCTAGTGAAAAACATTCACTATGTCTTGTTATTTACAATTTTTATAATTTAAAAAGTATAAGTTCATCATAATGAAAACATAGACCTATGTTTTTTATGCTTATATAAACTATAAATAGAAGAATATAAATTGTAAATCAATAAATGAAAAAATATATGATTTAATAAATAACAACATACAGTGTAGAAATAACATATTAGAATATGAATAAGTTGTAGTGGCATATTATATGTAATATTAAGTACTATAATTGGAATAATACGTCGATGAATTATTTGACTTATTCCCTCAAATTAGTAACATTAGAATGATAAAAAGATAATATAAATCGTTATTTTGAATAATTTTATAAGGTATACAATATCGTAACTATGCTTAAGGGTGAAACCCTTTACAAGGGACTAGCTAATAACAAAATTAAATAGAGAGATATCAATTAGAAAACATATTAGTTGTTCATATTAATATAATAATCACTATATATATATATATTTATATATAATTCAATACTATATATATATATATTATGTTTTATTAAATAAAAACTACAATTTTAAATAAACACCAAAAAGTTCATGGTATGTCACATTGAACTACTATGCCTACACAAATAAAAATACTTATGATTCAGGAATCAATATAGATGTTGGTTCTCAGCTGATCCCAAAAACACTTTACATTTTATTACATATAACCAATTCTCCCAAAAAAATATATCATCTTTATTTGTGGTTCTATTATAACTACATGAACATCTCTTTTAACTTGAGTTTTCTCTATACAAAGGTTCGTGATCAATATTTTTGGTTATTTCTCATATTATGAACATCCTAACACACATTCACTCTTAATTTAAAAAATAATAATAAATATAATTGATAAATGATATAATTTAATTCATGTTGATACCATTTTGTAATGATCATGACCTGAATTACCCAAACAGTACCTGAATGAGGCCACAACATGACCCCAAGATATCTCCCCTATACAAAGGAGTTGTTGACTATCATTAGGAGCCTCAAGGTGTGGTTGGGTATAAATTTTTCCTAATAGTCCCTTTCAACTATAAATAATGAAAATAAAAAATATATGAATGTAATACAAGTCAAAGATATGATAGTAATTTTCTAGGTAAATGATGGTTGTAAAAAATAGGGCTCGGATGAAATTGGTTAAGTGCCAAATCGAACTCCAACATCTAGTTCCCAAAATATGATGAAATCAAACCATACCAACTACAGCTATGCACAATAAAAAAAACCTCATCTTGATATATAATAGTGCATAGAGGTATATGAAAAATATACCCTGGAGCATCATATCAACAATAGTGAAAAAGCAGAGATTAAGAACATAATAAAATGTAGGTAACCACCAAGGTTCCAATATATGAAATACCCTATAGAGTTGGATTTAGATGAATATAATAATTTACGTAAAATATAACAAAATAATTTTATAGAAATTTATCAATAAAACAAGGCTTTCATGGAGATAAGAAGTAAACCGATGAATAAAAGGGTATACCAAAATAACTCCATATACTAGGAGGATAATCACATAATTCAACATGATTTTATAAATACTAGTATCGATGTAAAACTATAGGCAGGAAAATATTATAGCATATTCCATCAATGTAAAACCCAGTATGAGTTTGAGAATATCCTCTCACAAGGGAATGGGTTGGTTTATACAAGATTTAGGCCTTAATCTATCCCATGAAAAGGGGAAGGGTCATTCAATAGTCATGGTGTAAAAATCATCTCATTCAACCCTTTACACCCCCCTCATGAATTCCTTGTTATATTTTATATGTAAAAACATATAGACATAACTATATTATCTTTCTTGTCATGTATCATGATAGTATCCATGATAAAAACATTTCTATAAAAAATATCATAATATCATTATAAAATTATACTGTCATTGTTCAACAATAAATCTATCGTAAGAAAAAATACAATTAGTAGATCAAAAATTTTACAAATTGTCATATTCCATAATAGTTATCATCTAAAAAATTACATTTTCATTTGATATTATTAAAGCATAAACATGTTTTTTTTAATTTATGTAACACTATAAATTTCAACAAAACATAAAATAATTAATTAAGAACGCAAAATTGGTTATAGAAGATAATTCTCTTCAAGATAAATTATATACAAGATATATAAATTCAAATATTCACATTAGGTGTGATTTATAGTTATTTTACACCATACTCATAAATCAATATCTCTAAAATGAGTTGTATATTGGATTTGTTAGTGAGACACTAGGTGATAAACCATGACTAATAATTTTCATGACCAAAACATACCTAAATCATACTAGATAAATAATTAAATGTTATATAATTACAGAGATTAAAATACTCATATGAGAATAGAAAATTTTTCATGGTATGTTTTACACATTTAATTTATTTTAAATAGAATTTTAACATTTTATTCAATATTATATAAATTTACTTTAAATTTTATACTATGGAATAAATAGAAAAAAAAAGTTGTAGAGGGAAAGGTTTCATAGAAAAAAATTAATGGTTTTAAGAGGTTTTTTATAAAATATAAATTTAATCTATTAATTATTGAAAAGAAACTATTATAGGCTTTAATATAAGATTTCTTGTTTGGTAAGTATCTTAATTAAAGAACCAAGCTTATTTATATTTCACATTGTTTCATTCTGTTAAGTTAACTCTAGCTTTACCTCAATACCGATTCACTATTTCAACCAATCATAATTTTTGATCTTTGGATTATAACTCATGAAGTTTAAATTAATGTTTAAGGAACTAATTATGTAATTATGATAACAAAAATGAGAGAGGATACACATAAGAAAGAGTAGTATCACAATTCATGCTTCTCAATTTACCCCCCTAAGTAGGTCATTTACATGATCATTATGAATTTACAGAGGTTGAAGTTGGCTATGGAGTTATGTTGTAATGTTAATTTCCCTGTACATATTTATTCAATAACCTATAATATTATTGGATTCCAGATAATATATAATCACATTTATATTTATATTTAGAATCATGGGAACCTAATGTAATTAATGTTAAATTATATCATTAAATTGTAAACATGTTTTCTATATCACCTTTTATGATTTTAATATAGGGAGTTAATTGTAATAAATCACTAACATCATGCATTTATGAAAAGTTAAAAAATATTTGTGATGATGTCAACATCAGTATATATAAAACTTGAATTAGTTTACATTATTGGTATTGTAAATTGTTAAACAACCATGTAAACATGGATTTTAAAATTAAACAAGCATTCAAAATTTCATTCCACATTTAAAATAAAGTCCAAATAGAATATTTATTTAACACACACACACACAGATATATATATATATATATATATATAATGGTTTCATTTATAACCCATGATTTATATTTCTAAAAAACAAGAAGAATTTTATTTTATTAGTTTAATGACACTATTGTCTGACAAATCCATAGAAATCCTGATAAAGTTTATATGGTGTAGAATCATTGAATAATGGAATATACCTGAAAAACACACCCTTCAACTATAACTACATTATAATTTACACTAAATAATTACAAAAATAATAATCCATAATTATTTTAAATAAATTACCCATGTAACCAAATTAACCATATTAAAAACCAAATCAAAATCTACGAAGAATAATAGAATAATTAATTAGAATAAATTAACTTATAAACAAAACCTAATATACTCTAACTTAAGGACTATAATAATTGTGTCCATATTAAATTAACCATTTAATATAATAAATTAAATATACTAATTAAGATGTTTGAAAACATACACTTTGTTACTCGCTAACCAAATAAAGAAGAAACTACTAATTTATAATGTATTTCACTTTGAATATAGTGATATTTATTTTAAAAACCCCACTCACAATTGTGGAAAAGGTATATAACATGATAAGTATTGTGGAAAAGTGAATATGGTAGTTATTTACACATAATCTTGAATAAATACAGTAAAAATTTAATATATTTTATCATGGAAGATGATTCCACAAGAATGTGGAATAGGGAGAGACCATGAGGGGTGGTCATCAAAGATGAAGTGGTGGGATAGTGAAAGGGGTATAGGGTCTAAATAAGTAGTATTTAAATTAATCACCTTTCCTTAATTAAAATTTACCTGGGATTTTACCCAGTACTCGGTGTCACTCATAGTTTCCCATGGAATCTTCTATTCATAATGGGAACATGGTACCTAATACAGTCTTAATCTTGTATCTTTTTACACTCATAACCTCTTCTTAATATATAAGTAAAATTAAAAATCAGAAACCACTTATATAAACAACAAAAATATCATCCTAAAACTCATATTTTGATAACTAATCCTCTAAAAAACTAACCCATCCATTGGAAAAAATTCAAATTCCCCCATAATTATGTATCCAATTATTCCTAAAAGTATAATTCCATGGTATTGGTAATAAGAAAGTAATTTCCTGATTATATAAAATATATATTGGTTTATTAGCCACAATCGATGTTCTATATGGATTTGGAGAAGTTTTTATAGTACAATATTGGACACCATGGGATGTGAAAAATATATCCTATTTGTTATTATGGTGTTCCCAAAATATTGAGAGTTATCAGGTTTTCAGTCAGAGTGATGAAAATTGTATCTCTAGTTTATTATGGACATTTTATTATCACACAACATCAAAATATAGATAATGATTTTCGAAATGATAAAAAAATCAAGAGAAAATTGAAAAAACATCATAGTTTTTTAATGGTTAATACTTGAATTTCATGGATTCTATAGATTAAATATTGATTGGAAATCACTATGAACATCGTTAATGTTTCTTTTGACAAATAACAGTGAATTTTTCCCTGGTAAAACTATGGTTTTATATATTTTACTAGAGAAATCATCTTATGTTTTATGGAGTACTCAGAGTTAATATAATAAAATGTTAGGAGAAACCATGTCATAGTGTATGATGGTTGTGAATCTCAATGGAAAGAAACATGATATATTTTTGGAAATAGGAAATATAGTGCCTAGGTTTTTTTGACTCAAAATTAGGACTACATAACCACATAGTGATTTGCTATGTAATAACATTGTTTATATATATATATATTATTTATATATATTTTCAAATATGAAAAGTCTTATTTATTGTTTTTTGGATTAGAATGAACTAGATGTTATGTTTTTGATGAAAATTAAATTTTCAATACATTTTGAATGATTAAAAATGATCCTAAAACACAAATCAATCATATCCATTTATCATATATCACAGATATAGATAAAAACATATTTATTATATAATTTTAGAATAGGATAAGTTATATATGAATAAGATGAAACAAATGAGGAATGTAGATAACTAATTGACATTGATATATATTTTTCATTGGGTGATATAAACTCTTAATCCAAAAAAGAGAATTGATACATTTAGATTATTTAATGTGAGTAATTTAGAGATTAACAAATACAATTAATTTATTAAAAAATTGAACTTATATGGTCCTCAGGGGATGAATTTGATTATGGATTGATGATAATTTATAGAAAACTATTTTAGATCCCTAAATAAGTAGATGTTTCAATCTATATACTAAATGTATAGGAAACATATGGAGAGTATAAACATATTATATTTATAATATATTGATGAAATCATATATGTAACATGTAATTATATTTTAGATATCATCATAATTAAAACAAATTTAGACCCTGTTGTCACAATAATATACATTCCATGGTAATAGTCATGGAAGTCATGACCGGTTCAGATAGAATCCAAGCCAAAAATTGCCTAAAATCCCTCTAAATAGTCTTTTTAAAAAATCCCTATTGAAACTTGACCATTAAAAGCTCAATAAGATCCCTGATGACATGTTTCCTTCATGAACGTGTGATGGTTTGACAGTACATCCCAACAAAGTGACATTCATATTTGTGAAGCCCTTCACTACTTCATGAACAGTTGATGGTTACATTGTGAGTCTAACTCTCGGAATCATAAAGCCTCACTCATTCATGAAGCCCTCGATTCTTAATAAAGCACCACCAATAGTTATGATACACATTTCATATAAATACCACCTAATTCCAATATTATAGCGATGGTCACCAAACTTTTATCATTCAAAATGATCTCAATTTGTGAACCTCTTTATTATCACGAACCAATGAAATATGGATAAACCAAGGTATCCAGGCATCAAAAAACCATTTTCCATGAGTTTTTAAGAGCCTCCACTACCTTTATAGATGCCTTATATGAATTTATACACCCTCCATAAATGAAGAAGTCCCTTATAGGCTATTGAGGATTTGTAAACCATTCATAATTTTTAAATTCCCCTTCTTAATTAATACCTTGACCTTCGTAAAGCACTTAAGAATCAAAAATAACATATCTGTGAGGACCTTTTCATCGTGAAACACTTATATTGGGACTCTTAATTCAGCCTCCCTTACGGTGAAACTCTTTAAAAAAGGATGATTTCCCAGAATCCTCACACCCGTTCTAGATTGGTCCAGCTGCACCTTGAGTACCCATGTGACCCATTCCATCAATTCATGTATGCACCCAATCCACTATGGGTATGGATTGAGCCTCCCACATACATCTTTTTTCTAATAATAGGTACCCTAATCACTTTTTATTATAAGAATATGGACTATAATTTTGACCTCTTGAGTTTGAACTTCTCCTCATCATTACAGTATGTAATTTCCAATTCCATGCCCCACTAAAAGGTGCATGATATGTGGTCATGTAAGACCAAGGGATGAGGAATGAGTCCCCCATGTCCTTTCTAAATGATGTAAATCTTCCTACATCCAAATCCTAGTCATATGATGTTAAAATACATGAAAAAATCATTATCACAAGAAATTAAATTGTGGTCTTATCTCTGTAATAATAACATGATTCGATGTGTATGTTTTCCATGATATGACCTTCAATAGGATGTCCTATGTACCACTCACATGGAATGTGATTCTCCTCAATAATCTCTCATGAATTTTCCCTATCCATGTCAGTTTTTCTCCTATCAACATTTGGGTAGATCAATATGTAATCCTCACACCAATTCCAACCAAGATAAATCCTCCTGAGAAGGGCATTTTTCATTAGAAATCCCCACACCATCCCTTATTTTACGCTCCTTATGTGACATGAGCATTTGATCTATTTCTTCATCTTGTTTCTCAAACTAAGCATGTATCACATGGGATTAGAGGTTAGTGGAAATCATGACATATTCATGACCACATACTCCAACAGGCCTTCAATTTGGTATGTTCCACAACCATAGTCAAATATTCCTCCACCATAGGTTTAATCTAAAACCCATATGAACTACAAAAACATTGATTCCCAACCAACATGGATACGTAGAAATCCTAATTGAGGTCCAAACCCAACAACCCAAATTTTCACAAAGGTTATTCAGGACAAATCCCTAGTAATATCATGCCCCTACCAAGAGACCACATATCCTTTGGGTCCCTTGGACCACCCCAGCGTAGGTCCCATTAAAATATTTTACCAGACCATATTGACCTTAGATTCCTTATAGCATAATCGTAAACTATATGGATCAGTCCTGTCACATGACCATAAATTACGACATCAAACTATATGGGTTTTGACCCCTATCCTATAAATATTGTATGCAGGAAGCCCCCCCCCCATGTTTCAATGTATACCAATGGTAAACATCGGTTCCCCCTCTTAGGGACATAACATCTTGTTTATTCCTCCATAGTGCGTTAGACCAAAACATATTGGCTCCTCCTCCAGGGGGTGTTAGATCCATCCATCCTGATTTCACTTCCATGGGGAGTTAAAAAAACCTTCATTATTCAGCCTCTACAGGGCATTACCATCCATCGGTAAACCATTTAGGTGTGACATCATCTCTCCTAGGGAAATGACTCTTTAATCCACCAATATGAATCACTTTTATCAATCTCATACCATATACACAAGACAAGTAACCTATCTCCTAATCCGTCTTAACCAAAAAAAATTATACCTCACCAAAAGATGTAGAAGTTGTTACATTAACCCAAATACATACCCCATGAAAAACTTTGGATTCCTAAGATGAAGGTATTGTATGATATACACCCATGGAATCAATGGCTCATACAATTCATGATATTACATAGGTAAAAATATTTAGTGGATTCACGCCCCAAGAATCATTACCTCATGACTGAAATGATATGACTTGGGTTCCTCTCTTATGATGAATCACATGATATTCCCTCCCAAGAGGGAGAATACAGGCGACCAATGTTCCCAACATCCAGACATTCCAGCGATCCCCAATAAAATTACTCTCCTTACTGAAGGTTGATTCCATATCAAGAAGAAATCAAAATTTACTAGTAGAAGTAGGGTAATTAACTAGTATCAACAATGGTATGGAACTAGGAACAGGTTCCAAGAACCTAAAATAACTCTATGATGGAGACCCAGAATAGGATACAACTTCCTAGCAGGAATCAATGGAAGTAGGAACATGCATTCCATCATCCTATATCGATCAAGGATCAAACAAATCAATTCAATGTGATGAAATATACAAACCTATGGAAAGTGGTATTGTGGGGAAATAAAGTATCCAACACACGAAGAACATGTGAGGATGCAAAGGCATTCATTGATGAAATAGTTGAAAATAGAAATGGTGAACCCAATAGGAATATATTATCCTCAATATGTATACTAATAGTGTGTGATACATTTTTAGATTATCATGACACCAAAAAAGATATCTAGTGCCATGTCCGACCATGAAAATTATGGTCGAAGCATGGAAATCACTAGAAATTTGGGAAATTGGTAGTTGGGATTCCCTGATCTGCGACATTGTCAGCATATATCTCTCTTCATCTTCAGATTATTGGATGAAATTGGGGAATTGAAAAAAAATTTCCTCGTGTAAGTAATGATGGCTAAATCCACCTACCTTTCATGACTCAAGCCATAAGAAATTATTTTCCCAACACCCACTGATGTTGGGGAAGTAAAAATGTTAATGTGGAAATCCCGCATGACATGACCCTTGAAATGACATCTTCCTTGACATCAACTAGTGGGTTTCCATTCCTCATATTACTATTATATGTTATATATATATGGGTTATGAATAACGTCATATGTTAGTAAGATCATGAGGGGGTCATTACCACAAGGGAAATGGTCTACTAGGCCAAGAGGCTTTAACACCTTACCAACATCACTACCCCCATGGTCTAGGTCTGGCGTAACCACTCATCATTCCAAAAGGAAATTACTTCTGGAGCCTCTCCATGAAGTGATCCTATGACTTTCTACCCAACGCTATGGTAGTGGGGGAAGCCCTAGTCACCCCACACTTGACTACTGCTCAGGATTTTTCAATGAGGGATCCCACTGGGCATCATCTTCACAATCAATGATTGGTCCCTCAAGTAGAATAAATGGTGTACTTTAACCCTTCACCACCAGCCCTAGTTCGAACCTCCTAACACTAGTGTCGAGGGAAGGTCCAAGAGAATACCTAACATGGGGAATCATCTTTCACATCTCTAATGAACAGTTACACTACCGGAACATTCTACCAGATCCTAGTGATAGATGAGTAGGGATCCATCTTCTCCTGATTGGGTTCAATGACCCGACTTCCCCTTAGGAAAGCTAGGATGACTCTGTCAATCACATTCACCATTGATAGCTATTATCAGCCGACCAATGATGATGAGTTTCAATGTGCTGGTCATCCTCTCACTATCAGAAACTCAACAAGAGGTCATCCCTACTCCCATGATCAACTTGACGGTCCTCCTCAGGCCGTTACCAGCTCAAATTGAGGTCTTTACCACTCTAAAAATGATCAATGATGAGTCTCTCATCATTTTATAGACAACCAGTACAAAGTTATTCTCTATGCTAATGTCATGAGATAACACAGAGGTCCTGCCCAGGTCACATCCAATCAGAGTGGATGTCCTCCCAACTCCTTCAACAGTTAACATGGAGGTCATCCCCATGCTTCTATACATAACATTGGAGGTCCTCCCTGCACTTTTGAAAAATAGTACAAATTTATTTTTTATATCCTTTGTCATCAAAATGATGGTCCTCCTTGTTTATATTTCGATTAGAATTATGTTCCTCATTGTGATCTAATGAACTAGAATAAAGGTCCTCTCCATGCCACCATTCAACATGGAGGTCATGCCTGTGTCATTTCCAAAAAAAGAGGAGATACTCCCCACCCAAACAACCACCATAATGGAGTTCCTCTTCATGAAAAATAAATACCCTTACCTTAATAACCTTCCCAAGGAAAAAGTAAAAACAACCACCATTGATGGCGAAATCTTGGGAGCCGCCATGTTTTCATTGACCTCATTGATCATTCAAACTCTGAGGATACATGGGACATGGTAATGGTGTTTCCACCTAGACATCCAGAGTCATGGGAAGGATCTTGATAGGTGGGTTCCTCCACCATGGATGGGGGAATCCGCAAGGTCCCCAAATCCCCCCATAGGTACAAGTCGGTGGATGAATTTCTGGATCCCTTCTAGGATCTCATGAAACAACCATCTCTATCACCACTAGTATCCCAACTCCCTACCTCTATATTATAATTAAAATAACTAATGTGGATTTGGATGGACCCATTAGATGTTGATAAATATATCTATCTATAGAAGAGAACCGCCACCCTCACACATAAGGTCATGGTGAACACCCATTCCTACAAGGATATGATGATGTAGTTGGTATCACCTGTAAGAGATGACCCAATGTGCAATGAATATATTCCTCACACAATGGCACATCTTCCATCCAACCAACCACCTCACCAATCCAAATTAGTGCTCCCATATATCTCCTGGTCAACACTAATAAAATCATGGGAAAACCAAGAATAGGGCACTACCATTGAGCAATAAAACCTATGGGTGACTCTGGATGATGATTAGTTGTCAGTGGTGTTTTGTCAAAAATGAAACATCGAAATTATATATCCCAGAATAAATAATTTATTTCCAACATTTTTCTCCCACAAGACCATCTGGAGGATGCTTTACTACCTTTGTGATCACCAGTTGAGTTACTTAGGATGTTAGGATCACCTAGTTGATATAGATTAGTAGTGTTGTGTGGGTAGGTTGTTAGAACTTCTTGTGGATTAGCAAAAAATATTTCCAGCTACCACCAAACCCTTCTACATAGGCGATTCAATAGCCTCACAATTCTCTATATAATTATATAAGAGGAATCTATGCATGTTCATATCAAGAGCTGTGGAGATTACACTTCTCACTATGTGATAGCCTAACATACCTATCAGCAAAGACAATTCCACTTTGGGTATAGATATGCTGAACAAGGATGTTCATGATCTGAAAAAGAATAGGGTCAGCAATTATAGTTATGATGGTTAAAATCCATCCACTAGGGTAGCATAGTACCATAAAAACCCTCATATATGAATCATCACCCATCAGCAAAGGCATACACTATGCCTCAGGGATCCATCCAATGAAGCATTGCTTCCCCACAATAATACCAAAAAGGGTAATTATATGGTCGAGCCATATGATATATTTAATGATTCATTAAAAATAATGGTAGATACCAATATATACTTCTTCATCATGAAGATTGCAAAATACAATAATATCTATGCAGAATTCATGGTCGGTCAGTTCCTGGATTGCAACACAGCCTGATGAAATCTCATTTATCCTCCAGCAGGTCATCATTATGTTTTCCATGTCTAGTTGTCTTATATAGACCCAATAAATTCCATTCATCAAGGTAATGTAGATACAGGGTAATATGGAAAACTAACATCATATGAGTCACCAAACTATCTTATATAGCTTGATTACCATCCCCAAGATCCAGGTTGTTCCTCTCTATGATCCTCTAAGCTCACCAACTGAGTTTATGGGCATGTGAACACACCATTGGTCAATAATCCACATATGGATTGGGATACCCATAAATATGATTTGATATATGCTCTCACTACTCATCTCAAATACCTACAGACACATCAAATGGAAATACCACATGATGGAAAGATGTACCCAACATGTGTGCAGGACATGAGAGCACAACCAGATTTTGGTAATCCTATATTATCCATGTCAAATAGGATGGAATACCTACTATATCATCTTTTCCACATCATATAGAGGTGCATACCAATGTTGGAAACCATATATCCACAGGAAGATTCCATGCTCCGATGTTTCATATAGGCATTGGAAGAAGCTTCATTATTTTGGTATATCTAGTTGCATAAAGGGGGAATTAATGGTTAGGAAGACCTTTGAAGGACGTTCCTTTATCATTTCATCTCTACAAAACCTAGGAAAATCATTGAAGACCTATTAAGTGGATGAAAATGTTGGATGAGCATGTCACAAATTTTTTCTCTAGATGGGAAGGCCTCATTTACTTTCTCAACATGTCGCTGACTCAAAAGAAGATAATAATGATTTTTGTGGGAAAAATTAAGACTGATTTGGTCTCTATCCTCGTCACTCAGAACGTTTTATGTTGGTTCTATGATTTTAATGAAAAGGCCTAAAATTTAGTGGAATCCCTACAACATGCTAAGAAAGAACACCCATTTCAAAATATATCTCCCATGAGAAGGTCTGCCAAATCATAGAATACCGATGTAGTATAGTTAAAGGCCCCCATGAAATTAGATTTGTTGGACCCTTTTCTAGTGGAGCCTCTTTGTGTGCACCTGCCTCATCCAGGTCAACCTCTTCTAGCACAGTATCAGCAGGATCCTCCTCGCCAAGCACATTAACCTAGACAAGAGAATGCGGATTTGCCCATCATCATGCCCCATCCCCTCATCAAGGCCAGACTCCTAGAGTTACCATATCAGAAATAAGTAGTTAGATATATTATTTAAAATATTAATATGTTCATGGTTATTTTCAATGTTCCCCAATGAAATGGATTATGAAGCTTCTAGAGTGTAAGAGAACCCTGGAATCCAAACATATTGAATGACCTAATCACATTATTAACTACAAGATCATTGGAAATAACATCAAAGACTATTATGAATTCAAGGATTTCCACTAAGAACGCATGGATAATGGTCTGGTCATACTGGGAAATGTCCTGTCATAGGTGGCACATATCATCCCCTAAACTAACAATGATAGTGAGGCCTCTAGTGAATAGAAACATGATTCCAACCATGGGGATCAAAATTATGATACCTTGTTGGATAACATGGTAGATTCTATTGGCCACAATTTATTCAATACCTTCTTAGGAAAGCCCAAACCTTTTGAAGTCACCACACATTTCCCAAATGATTCTCCTGCATCTACATCACAACCCTCTAAATCTTTGTATATTAGGCCCCAAGGATGTAAGGAAAACCAATGCCAACTTTTAGTGAAAAATATATCCTGTAATCTCTTTAATTCCATGCCTCCGGAGTTGAGAATCATTCCAAGGTTCATCCCATTAATGGATGGCCCCTAGGATGATGAGTAGGAGTATGCCTCTTTGAATATCATCAACTTGGTAGACCACTTCACACTTCCTGATAATATGGAAGGATAGGAGAACTTCCAAAATAAATCTAGTAAATGAAATCTAAGAGGAGGTCGAGAATATGAAAACTTCCAGAATGATCAGGCCAACCCCTCAAACTGGGCTCTACATGATATCGAGACTAGGAAACGTGGGGTGCATAGAGATTAGTAAGCACAACCCTCTTAGTCAGATCTATCAGACATGATACCATAGCTGACCATGTTAACTAACTTGGAATAATAGCTACTAATGCATTGTGATCTACCATGTCCAACTAAATCCAGATCATAACCAGCTAACAGTCAACCAATAGTGGTTTGGGGAGAGTTAGCAGATGAGAAGAATGAGATTTCTAGCATCACCATGAACCCAGTGGTACAACCGTTATCTCCTAGTATTACCCCACCCAAAGAGAAACCCCATGAATGTAGAAATGTACATATGGAACATATGAATGATGTTCTAATGAACCATTCCAATATACCTATAATTCTCTTGATCCCTTAGTCACTCCTATTTCTATAAGAAATGTATGATATGTAATGACCCAAAACTCTATCAATGAAATATCCAATATTAAATCTATTACATATAATATATATAACGTAAAATCACTTAGTGAACCTAATAAAAAACATACATATGAAGAGTGAATGAAATAATATGTATTTTTAGAAGTTAAGGAATATATACCTTTGAAATAGAAACATGGGAGGAGGAATAGTAATATAACCCTTATGAATAGTAAATTGGATGAATGGATAGTAACCTCACCCATGTTTGTATAAATACAATTTATGCATTGTATAAATGAAAGTATTATATAATTATATCAAAAAATATGTAAGTGAATCTATTAATAATTAATAACTATGTATTCAATGTTTTTCAAGTAATAGCTATTTAATTACAATTTATAATTAATAAAATGGATTAAAAAAACTCATTTTCATAACATGTATTCATAATGTAATATTTTATTTTATTTTAACTTTAGGAAAATATTATAAGACCCTAGTTAATTTATTAGAGTGTTATAAAAGTAGTAATAAATTTAAGATCTATATTTTTCGAGTAAATGATGTTTTTATTAAAAAATTAAATTTATCATACCTAGAATCATAAAATGGATTCCATTTTTTAATTCTAAGAGTCAAAAAAAGTATAGGGTAAATGTTTGGGAATTTTCTAAAATACATGATTTTTTTGTTAATAGTGAAATAAAGTAATTTAATGTATAAATAAAGTATAAGTTAAATAAAATATTCCTTGAGTCATCTCTGATGTAAGAATCATAATCTCTAAATTCACTTTATTATTTTAATACATTTTATTATAATTATTAAACTATTTATATTCGTCAGCCAAAATAATATAATATTGATTAAAATATTCAAAAAACAGTCTTGTCGTCCACTGTAAATACCACACCTTCTCCTCAAACATTCCAAGCTTTGAGACTTGTCAAATTTCATCCCAATATTATTCACAAGTCTCAATCTAATTTCTAGGAGCACTTGGTCTCAAAAAAAAATAAAAAACCAAGGTTCCTTAAAGAGGTTCTCAAAGTGGAGAATTCAAGAGGAAAATCCTCATTCCATTTCTTTTAATTTTCTTTCAATTTCTGTTTTCATTTCTTATCCTGTACTCATCAATTATATCCAAATGATAATGATAAATACAAAATCATATATATAGTGTAATTATATCAGGTTTATGCAATATCCTTCATAGAAAACACTTTTCTTAATCTCATTTATTTTAAAAATGAAATCATTGCCTGTGAGGTGCTGCTTTACCACATTTGTGGATGACGAATTTTCATTCTTCAATTTCTTCTTCAAATTATAGTAATGAAACCATTTTTTGTTATAAAACACTATAATATATGTATTAAAACCGTTATTATTTTTTGTATGTATAATATTTAGATGATACTAAATGATAAAATAAAAATAGTTCTTTATGAACAATAACTGCCGTAATAATCTAAACGGTTATCACTAAATGTCTTTTCTAATGATTAATCTTCAAAAAATATAAAATAATGATATATATATATATATCCATTTAAAATTAATTATATTAATTAAAAAAATATAATTCCATCTTTGGTGAATTATACCCATCTTATATGAACATCATTATTTATAAACAAGCGAACGGATCCTAAAAAATGAGAAACTGAACTCTCTCGAACGATGAATTTAAACTCTATAAATCATAAACAAGGATATAAACTAACATAATAAAAATATAAAAATTAATAATAATTTATTTAATGTTATTAATTAATTAATTATTGGATTTAATTTTATTTACATGCAAATTAAGGTCATGTTCAGAACACATTCTGGAATAAGGTATGTGTTTTCTTCCATAGCTGATATTTTCTTTCCAGTTATGATTTATTTCTCTTTACTATAATATAATTATTATTTATTAATTATACATTATGTTTATCAATTCCAAAAAAATAGATCCAGATCATTTGAACTTTAATTTATGGAAATTATATGTTTTACAAGATTCTCTTCTCAATTCATCCCAACACGCAAGCCTGATTAATGAGAACATCTAAATTTCTTACCCATTTTCAAGTATCATCCATAATCTGTGTTAATACACCATTATTTTTCTAAAGTCATTATTTTTTTCAATAAAAATATATTTTTTCATTTCTATTTTTATACAAAAAATTATGACAAATACCAATGATTTTTCCAAAATAACTCTTCTTTGCAATGTAAATTGAGTATTTATTTAAATATTTCCTTGATAATTTTATTAGAGTATTTTCATTTTTCTAAACCTATGTTGAATTTTATGATTTATAAATATATTTTTCATATGAATATAATCTACCATATTTTATAAAATAGTTAATGATCAAATTGACATTGGATGTGGTATCTCCATACAATTCACCATACTACTCAGAATGATTAATGGTTATGTTAAGAGATTGGGGAATGTTATTTAAATTTCATTTGTATTTTTTTTATATTTAACCACATTCGTATGAGGAATTAATTCTACTTAGTAAGTGATGGGCGGGTCCCTCTACAGACCCATGATTCCTCGGTAGGTCTCAAGAGACCAAACAGATATGGACTTGGCTGAGGCCTAGCCCATTTTCAAATATGGTTTTGGAAAAGGACTTAATAATATTCAAATTTCTTGATTGAGGCCAAAATGGTATTTATTAGAAATATAAAATTAGGTATTCCCTCATTATTAAATTATTTATTGATAAATCATGTGATTTTTTGACTAGTGGAATAACCATGGATATAGATCATGTGATTATTTATATAACATTATTTATAACAATTTCATTCATTTAGTATTAAGAAAAAGATTATGTTTTAATGGAATGTGTTATTTTAGTTATTCACCATGTGTTATTATTTACGATTATGATTTATTAAATAACCTTACTGAGAAACTGAGACCACCTTTTTCTTATGTTTTAATTTTCCCCTGGATATGAATATGAATATTATGAATGACTTTCAGGGATAATATAGGATTTATATATGTTTCCAATGGAATTTTTATATTTTATTTACTTTCAAGTTGTAATTTAAAATTTATTTTTGTATTTGGTTTTCCAAAAATACAAAACTATTCAGTCCTTAGAGATCTGACTTCCTTTACTATTTTACCAATGTAATAAAATAAGGCACCAGCTCCGAGAAACTGGGGTTGAGGTCTATAGAGTGTGTATCATAGGACTTTAGTAGAACATGTGGAAACTAGATTTAGAAAACATTGATTAGGTAACATACCCCTAATATATAATTTGTGTATAATCATAGAAGAAACATCCTAGAATATTGGAAAGGAATCGATTATGTCGATCATCCTATCAATACAGCCCTCTCTGGATTCTACAAGTGGATGTGGTTCTGGAAATGATGTACCTAAGAGTAAAAAATCTGATAACATGTCCCATTCCTAACTCAGGGTAACCTAGTACATGAAAATTGGGTTTATTGTGCACTTGGTTTGAAACTCCTAGGAGATATGATTTGGATAGTTCATATTTTCTATGCAAACCACTATGATGGATTTAAAACTAATTTTGTTCTAAAAGAAACCATGCTTACGATTATGAGATTATATATACATAAAATTTTAATTTATGTTAAGTGTTTTTCTTGTTTGGGATTCTCCATTATGATTCATAACCTAATCTAGTGTATTCCATTATTTAGAAATGGAACCCAGTGGATGGAATGAAAACCATATCAATGAACACATCCCATGTAGGTATTTCTCTCATATACAAGATAATGATATTGGTACTAGATCTACAGCCAGTGATGAGCAACTTATAACTATACTAGGGCATCAGACATAGGATATGAACAATAACCATACCCATATAGAGCATCCTAAACCACAACATGGGGGAGAAATGTTAGACCTATTTATGTTACAGAATCCTCCATCATTCAATGGGACTACAAACCCTTTTGTGGTGGATTAGTGGAATAGTTCCTTAGAGAAGGAATTTCTAGCATTGGGAATTATAAAAAGGGAGAAGGCTGTCATGGCCATTTATCTTCTATCTGAATATGTGGATAAATAGTGTTCAATAATTCAAAACAAAAAGGAGGAGAATGAAATTATTAATATGGAATGGAGGGATTTTAATGAAATTTTCCCTAAAAAATATTTTCCTCTTGAACAAAAAGTGGATATGGAAAGGTAATTCTTGAATTAAAGGAAAAAAGAGGATGATAATATATCCACATATGAAGAAAAGTTTACTAGGATAACAAGAAATACAAACATAATCCATGTAGAAAGACTGAATGGTTCTTTGGTGGTTTGAGACCATTTCTTTAAGGGCACCAGTCTCCCAAAATTTATCATCATATAAATATATAGTATCATGTGTTATCAAGATAGAGAAATAATTCTCTATGTCTTATAAAATTAAGGGAAACAAGAGAAGAAGAGGGTGGTGGTGGAAATAATGGATAAAGGGGATAATAAAAAAGAGAATTTTCCAACATGGGATACTTGTGGAAGGAAACACACTAGAAATTGCGTAAAAGGAAATGGAGTTTTATACAAGTGTGGTGGGAAATTCCATCATGATCAATATTGAAAACGAATGAAATAATCCTTCAAAGTTCAATATTATAATTGTAGGGAGATGGTACACTATGAAGATGGTACACTATGAAAATTATTGTCTGAAGTGTCACAGAATCATTCCAGAGAAAAGGTCACGAGAAAAATTCCATGATTATGTGGTCAAAACTACTAAGGTTGAAGTTACTAATGATGTTTTTTTAGGTACATTAATCATCTCCTAAAATTTAATTAAAGCATTATTTTATTCTGGATCTGTGCATTCCTTATATATTCCCAGATTTCATTAAAAATTTGATATTTCCAATTCTCCTTAAGAAGGTAGTTGTTATTCAGAACTCCTAAGGGAAGTCTCATTGAAATAATGATGTAAAAAGTAGTTCCCATTGTTGAATATAAATGCGATTTATCTGATAATTTTGTCAAAATAACTATTTTATATATATACATAACCCTCAGTATGGATTGGATTTCAAAATATGATGCAAAAATCTATTGCAATAAGAAGGAAATTATGATTTTTGAGGAAGGTTTAGAATCCTTTATCTATTCAAAAGAAGCATCACCATATTATTCATATCTATATTTACCCTCTATAGATCTAATAAATTAAATTATTGGGGAGGAATATAAAACATCATCTATGGATAAAGGAATAATTCTTCAAATTGAAGATGTTACTATTGTACAAGAACACACTAAAGTATTTCTAGAGGATTTACATAGAAATACTACAGAGCTAGTTGTTGAGTTTTCTATTGATTTATTTGATACTTCCAGACCTATAAAAAAGAATACATAGAAAATGGACATTATTGAAAATGTGTAACTGAATAAACAACTAGAGGAATTGAATTACAAGGGATTTATTCTCCCTAATGTTTCTTCATAGGGTGACGCTGCTCACTTTGTCAAGAATTAATATGGATCGATAAGGATGTGCATTGACTATAGAGAAATAAATTCTATTGAATAAAGAACAAATATCTCCTTCCTCATATTGATGATTTATTCAATAAACTTCAAGGAGCATGATATATTTCAAATATTTACCTTTGATATGGATATCATCAGTTCTGTATTAGGAAGGAAGATATTCTAAATACATTGCATTCAACTAGGTATATAATTTATGAGCTTACAGTAATTCCATTGGGATTGACTAACGCTCCTTTTTTTTCATGGATCTAATGATCATTTTTTTCAAGGAATATATTTATTACTTTGTTATGGTATTTATTGATGGTATCTTGGTATAATCCAAAATCTACGAAGACCATGGGAATCACTTGAAGATTATTTTGATGAATCTTATAAGAAATGAATTATATGAGAAGTTTATAAAGTGTGAATTTTTTTACTTCAATAATATTCTTTTCTTATCCATATTCTCTCTAAATAAAGAATCTTTGTTGATCCTATGGAGACAAAGGCTATTCGGGAATGGCCTGCACCATCAAACCAAAGAATGTAGTTTTATTGGTTTAGCAGGTTATTATTAGTGTTTCATTCAGAACTTCACTCTATTAGATAACCCATTTACCAATATTACTCATAAAGGGGTTCAGTTCATATGGATAAATTAATGTGATTTTTTTTGAAGAATTGATTAGGAGATTAGTGACTAATACTATCTCGAATATACAATCAATAAATGGTTGGTTTGTGATTTGTAGTGATGTGTCAAAGAAAGGACATGGCTATGTCCTTATAAATAATGGTAGAGTTATTTCTATGCATCAATATAGTTGAAAACTCATGAAAAGGACTATCTATCTCGTGGTATTGAGTTATCATAAGTAATATTTTCTCTAAAAATATAGAGTCACTATATCTATGGTGAAAGATGTGAGATATATACATATCATAAAAGCATGAAATATATCTTATCATAGAAATAAATTGACTTGAGGAAAAGGATATGGATCATGATACCTAAGGATTATGATTTTACAATACAATACTCCCTAATATAAAAAATAATTTAGCTTATGGATTAAGAAGAAATGATCATGGAGTTATAAAAAAATGAGGATTGATAAGGACCATGTGTATATGGATTTAGAAAATATGGATATGAAAATTCTTAATGAAGGTGAAATGTCATTAATTTTTTTATTTGTTTCCCAAAAATCTTTATTGTAAATGATTAAAAGTTCCCAGTCAGATGATGAGAATCTTTAAAAGAAAATAAACATTGTGAATGAAGGAATGTTTCCAAATATCATGTGTGAGGATGGAATTATGAAATTTGGGATGAGACATTGTGTTCCCTCTATACCGTATCTAAAAAGTGAGTTATTGGATGGTTCCCATAGTTTTAATTTCTCTATACACCCTAGTAGCACTAAGATGTATATATATTTGAAGGAACATTTCTGATGGGATAATATGAAGTGGGAATTGCTGATTCTATATTAAGATGTTTAGTATGTCATCATGTGTAGGCTAGAAGACAATATCCTAGAGGAATCAAACAACCTATACCTATTTCTATATGGAAATGGGATGAAATAACTATGATTTGTTTTCACTATATTAGGAAAAAAACCCAACAAAGAATGAGGCAATATGGGTGATTGTTGATTGAATTACCAAATCTATACATTTACTTAGTATAATGGAGCATTTTCCGTTGGAGAACCTTTTAAATCTCAATATTAATGAGGTTTTAATACTTCATGGAGCACCTATTTCTATTCTGTTTGATCTTGATCTATGATTTAGATCAAAATTATGGATAGTTCTTCTAAAATATTTGGATACAGTGCTTTTTTGAGTAATTATTATCGCCGTAAAAATGATGGAAAGTGTAAAAGGGCCACTAAAACATTAGAAGATGTGTTGAGATCATGCTACTTCAACATTCAAGGTATTTGGGATAGGTATATTCCATTGGTAGATTTTTTCTAAATTAATAGTCTCCATTCAAGTATTCAATTGGTTACATTTGTAGCATTGTATGGAAAGAGATTTCATACACCATCATGTTGGGATGAAGCTGGTGAAAGGAATCTTGTAGGCTCAGATCTTATGGAGGAAACAACAGCTAATGGAAATACTTTTCAAACTCATATCAAATAAGGTCAAAGTATTAAAATTTTCTATGAAAATAATCAATGGAAGGATTTGGAGCATGAATTGGGAGATCATGTTTTCTTGAATATATCTCCATGGAAGGGTGTTTTAAAATTTTGGATGAAATGGAAACTGAGCCCTAGGTACATTGGTCATTTTGAAATTATGGAGATAATTAGAGCTATGGATTATCATTTTGAAATGTCAGCTAGAATTTCTAAGGACCACAATTTGTTCCATATCTCTTTGTTAAGTAAGTACATGCCAGACCCAACACAAGTTCTCACTCATAAAGAATTATAATTGGAACCTGATTTATCTTACAATAAAGAGCTTATAAGGATTCTAGACACTAAAAAACAGGTGTTGAGGAATAAAAAAACTCGGCTAGTAAAGGTACTATTGAAAAATCATAAAATTAATGTGGTGAAATAGGAATTAGAGTAATTTATGATGAATAACTACCCAAATATTTTTGTAGGGTGACAATGTTGAAATTTCAAGAAAAACTTTTTTGTAGGAGGGTATAATGAAACAACCTAGAAATATATCAAGGAAATTTCACATCTTATGATTATTCCATATAGTATAGGTCGCATAACATCACATAGAGAACATAATACAAACATTATAAATAATTAATTAATGAAATAATAGGTATTTATAGAAGTTAAGAAACCTGATGTGCCTTATTTTTGTATACATTTTGATACATTATATTAAGTATAAAAACTTTTTTCCACCAAATATATGTTGTTTTTGAGATAAAACTATTTTATTTGGTGATAATTATGGTTTTTATGTATAGTCCATCCTAAGTCGCAAATCGGAGAAAGATAAGAACAAAAATTCATATATACATGGTGTGTACTTCTAACACACGTTGTGTACCATTGCCCTGACACATAGACCGACCTGACTAAGTACACGCTCATGTTTCCAGACAATATTCACACACCATGTACTGAACCTCAAATGATGTGTTTTACCTTATAGAAGTGGTTGGTGGTTGATATTGATACTACATGCCATATGGGGCTTCTCTAATACCCATGTACTCCCACCAACTGATCGACCATGCCTTCAATGTCAAGGTTGGCATCCCAGATTACCTACTAGTGGTAGAAGAGGGGCCAAGTCATTTTGACCAAACTACAGGCTGTGTAAATTATGGTATATTCCATGTAGTTTTTAATAATATAAATAGAAGGTTAGGATTTCCAAATTGAGTGATTGGAAGGAGAGGAGAAATAGAGACACCAAATGGAAGAAGAAAAGTTGAGAGAATGAGAGGTGAGAGAAAATAAGAGAGGAGGTGTTGCCGCTACCTTCTCGATGATCTTCAATCCAAAGTAGTTGTGATGTTTAATTTAGGTATCACAATTTTTTTTGTCATTAGATACTCCATGTGTAGTTAAATTCCCTATGTGTTGGGGATGTGGATGATTATGGGTTATTTTTTATCAATTTTAAATTTTTAATCATATTTCTCTAATAATATCTCAAAAAAGATTTCTAAATATCACTGGAAACCCCATATCAGATTAAGAATGGGATTTATAGGGACATTATGAGGAATTATGATTATAAAAATACATGATAATTTGGTGGACTTGTTATCTAAAAAGGTGTTACAATTAACAAAATTTATAGAAACCAAATCCCAGACCAAGGAATTGGTTTCTACTGATTAAAAAAAACTCACCTGACCAAGGGGGTTCCATTATATCTAAAACCCAGAGATGTGATTTATTATGAACAACACAAACCCATATGAAAATTTATTTCTTAATTACATTAAAAATATATATCCCCGACGCATTCTTCTAATTTATTGTTAGAATCACATTTTTGTGTTTTTTAGATAATGTAATTTATCAATAAATTAAATGTTTAATTACTCTGTCATTGAAACATAAGAACATTGAATCTATATTTTAGTAACATCACTTAATTAATTTGAAACTATAGAAACAAAATGAAATTAATCTCTCTCCTTGTGGATTAACACCATACATGCACTATACTTGTATTAGTTTTTGGTATTTCAATTTCAATTGTCAAAAGTAACACATCTTCTGAAATGACAAAAAATTATGGTGTCTTTGCTAGGGAGAAGAAAGTTAACGGTGTTTTTTAAATAATATTTTTATTAATTAAAGTGAAAATAACAAAATTCTAAAAAAATATATTCTTAATCGCATTTATATTTTTTATTAATTTTTGTCTTCCTCTATTATACATGGTGTGTGTTTAGTGTTGTGGATAGAATCATAGGTGCATGAGTGTGTGAATAACTAGTTCAAAGAGAACTAAGTCATTGGTGGTGCTACCACATGATCTGGATATTGAAGGAACAATACAATGGAAACGTCGATCACTTATAGGAGACCACAACCAAAATGCCCCCATAGAAAACATAAAGGAATGAGACTCGGTTTCAATCTATGCTGTTGGAAAGCAGTTCATGCGTGAGGGCCACCAGAACCAACAACTAGATTCTTAGTATAAGAGGATCTAACTTCAATTAGAAATCATCACGGAGTTCATGCCATGGAACCAATAAAGAGAACCAGTTCATTTGTTCTAGGTTTTGGACCCAAATAACCATGGAAGTACCCACCAGAACAGTTTACATATATGAATCCTAACCAATGGCCTTCTTTTACTCATGAGTAGCAATTTTTCCTCCACCTCATCGAGAAAAACTTCCCCCACACTATATGCTTATAGATTACAGTCTTCCTTCTCTCAAAGGGGAAGATACAGGTATTTTCAGACCACTTATGCAGTCCCAACATGTTGAGTTCAATACATCCATCATGCAGCTCATCCAAAATACAGTGCAGTTTGAAAGAATATCATGTGAAGACCCCAATGATCAACTCTCCGATTTTTTGGAGATATGTGACACCTTCCGCTACTATGGGGTGTCCGAGGATGTTATTCACATTCTATTATTACACTTATCATTAAGGGATAAAGATAACGATTGGATTATAGGACTACCTCAATGGTTCATCCCCACATGGGAGGCGTTGGCCCAATTTTTTTTATCAAAGTATTTCCCTCCCTCCAATACGATGATATTGTGGAATGAAATTAATAATTCTTAGCAATATGATTACGAATAATTGTTCTAATCATTGGGGATTTTCAATGAAATGTTATGGAAATTCCCTCATCATGGCCTTGTATTGTGGATGAATGTTCAAACTTTCTATGGTGGTCTTATGAAAAACACCAAATCAGTGGTGGATGCAGGTACATGAGGAACGATGATGAGAAAATCCTTAGAGGAACTCCTCGAATTACTAGAAAATGTATTGGTCAATAGCTTCCAATTGAACTCTAAACAAGGTAATCAAAAGCAGGGCATGCATAACATTGAATCCACTATGTTTATTGCTGATAAACTCGATAGTGTGTCTAAGAAAATTGATGCGTTGAATATGAAAAATGAATCTCAAGATCAAGTGATAAATCACCCACCATAGAGAAAATGTGGTGACAATCATGTCATGGGTGAATGATCTGTGGCAAGTTCTGGTGCCTCAGCTAGTGAGGAATGCTATGTTTCTCTTAAAAGAGGGCCAAATATTTATCCTCAATACCAAAACCCTTCTTGGTAAGATAACACAAACACGTGTTAGGGGAAACAATAATAAAATTTTCAACCCTATCCTAAAAAGATATTCGGTTATGGTCATTAACAAAACCATAATCCATATCCCAAATAGAAGCAGCAGGGGTCCTTCCCACAACAAGGGTATCAAAACCCTTATTCGGCGCAATAACTGCTACAACCGAAACCTCAACTAGATTCACAACAACCTTCACAAGAACATCAATAATATCTATAAGAAATGATGTCAAAAATCATAAATACTAAGACACGATTTCATAATTAGGAGGTATCTATTCAAAACCTAGAGAATCATATTGGGAAACCATCCAATAAACTATCCTCAAGGAAACCTAGTACACTACCAGGTAATACTAAGAAAAAACCCATAATAGTAGGCTAATGTTTTCATTTAAGAAGTATGAAGAAGATACCCCAGAAAATAAATGGAAATCATGGTGAGGCCAAAAATACATCTCTACTTACACTCTCTTCGGATAAAGAAGCTAAAGTCGATGTGTTCTCCTCAAGCCTAGAACTATCAAATGAAATGGGGGTCTTACATGGTAAGTGAAAAAGAAGTGGAAAAACCTTATAAACCCCCTTACCATTTCCCACCTGAATGAAGCAATGGATGATGGATCAGCAGTTTGAAAAAAATTGAAACATTATATTAATATTCCATTCAGAGAGGAATTAACTCGAATGATGACATATACGAATTTGATGAAGTAAATCCTCTAAAATAATTTGAATATAGAGGATTTGGGAACCGCTCCTTTCACTAAGGAATGATCAGTGGTGGTACAACAATCTCTTCCTCCAAAACTCCATGATCCACGATGTTTTACTATCCACTACTAGAAATATAGGCTTTCCCAACGGTTTTCAACCGTTGGGAAATGCTGAAGAACCATTGGTATATTTTATACCAATGGTTCTGAAAACCGTAGGGAAGTAAGCCATGGGAAATGATTTTCCCAATGGTTTACAGTGAACCTTTCGGATAGGTTGGGAAACAATTAACCTATCCCAACAATTGTTCCAAACCGTTGGGATAGTTTTTCCCAACGGTTTGGGTTGAACTGTTAGGGAAAACCAAGCAGAGTGATTCTTTCCCAATGGTTTCTAAACCATTGGAAAAGGAGTTTTACCAACAGTTCATAGAACTATTGGTAAAAAAAGTACTCATAGATGTTATGCGAATAGTTGCAAACTGTTGGAATAGCCCATGTTGTGAAAATTGCACAGCAGCCTACAATTTTCACAACAAATCTTATTTTGTGCAATTTTCACAGCAACATTCCCTCTCATTTTCAATCATTTGCAATTATTGTACCTGAAATAAACTAACACATACATATACAATTTTTTTACCTGAAATAACCAACTAACACATACATATAGAGAACAATTTCATACACATTTAACATATAATGCATCCTAGAACTATACACATCCAAAATTAAATCATAACTCATAACGTAATTATAAACATACATAATTCATTTAGAATTAAATTTAAAATTTAGATGAAAATTATATGTGGAATCTAGAATTAAATTCATAATTTGATCATTTTTTCATATAACATATATTTTTACTAGAAATGATGTCCATTTTAAAAAAATACCTACACCTGGAGTGATTCCGGCCACACCATGCCTTAGATTGAGGCGAGGTTAACTCGTACATGTCACAAATGATCCACGAATCATTGTCCTAATGTATCAACTGATTCCGAAAGTTTTTGGTCAGTTTTCCATATGACAGTTGTTGTTTTCACTTAAAATGAAGTGGTTTTTAAATAAAAGAGAGACACATTGAATGGTGCTAGCCACACTACACCTCAGATTGAGGCGGGGTTGACTCGTACACATCAAAAATAACCCATGGATCGTTGTGGTAAAATATAAACACAATCAGAATCTATTAGGTCAGTTTTCCTTATGTACTTAAAATGTTGTCCATTTTAAACATAAGAGAGACATTTTGGGTGGTCACGGTCACACCGCGACTTGGATTGAGCCACAGTTGACTCGTACAAGTAACATATGACCCATGGATCGTTGTCTTATAATTTCAACAGATTTCGTATGCGTTTGGTCGGTTTTCCGTATGCCATTTTTTCTTTTCACTTATAATCTTGTCCATTTTAACCAAAAGAGACATAGTTAGAGTGTTACCGGCCACACCGCAACTCAGATTTAGATGGTTTTGACTTGTACACGTCTCAAATGACCCATGGATCATTTTCCTAAATTATCAACACAATCTGAATGCATTTGGTCAGTTTTTCGTATACAAGTTGATGATTTTCACTTAAAATGATATCCTTTTGAAATAAAAGATAGACGCTTTGAGTGGTGTCGGCCACACCGTGTCTCATATTGAGGCGGGGTTGATTTGTAGACGTCACATATGACCCACAGATCATTTTGATAAAGTGTCAACATAATCAGAATCTGTTTGGTCAGTTTTCTGTATGTTCTTAAAATGATGTCCATTTTAAACAAAGGAGAGTCACTTAGAGTGATCCCGTCCACACCATGACTCGGATTGAGGTGGGGTTGACTCCTACACATCACATATGACCCATGGATCGTTTTCCAAAAGCATCAACAAATTTCGAATGTGTTTGGTCAGTTTTTCGTATGTCAGTTGTTGTTTTCAGTTAAAATGATGTCCATTTTAAACTAAAGAGATACACTATGAATGGTTTTGAACACATCGCGCCTCATATTGAGGCGTGGTTGACTCATACTTGTCAAATATGGCCTATGGATCGTTGTGATAATGTATCGACACAATCATAATCTGTTTGGTCGGTTTTACTTATTGGAGTTGTTGTTTTCAATTAAAATGAAGTTCATTTTAAACAAAAGAGAGACACTTTGAGTGGTGTTGGCCACACTGCACCTCGGATTTAGGTGAGGTTGACTATTACACGTCACATATGACCCATGGATCGATCTCCTAATTTTTTTAAGTAAATTGAATGCGTTTGGTCGGTTTTCCATATGTACTTAAAATGTTTTCCATTTTAAACAAAAGAGAGACAATTAGAGTGGTCCCGGCCACACCCTGACATGGATTGAGGCACGGTTGACTCATACACGTATCATATGAACCATGGATCATTTTCCTAAAATTTCAATAGATTACGAATGCGTTCGCTCGGTTTTTCTTATGCCAGTTGTTCTTTTCAATTATAATCTTGTCCATTTTAAACAAAAGAGACACAACTAGAGTGGTACCGGCCACACCACATCTCGAATTTAGACGGGGTTGACTCGTAGACATCTCAAATGACCCATGGATCATTTTCCTAAAGTATCAACACAATCCGAATGCGTTTGGTCGGTTTTACGAATGCCAGTTGATGTTTTCACTTAAAATGTTGTCCTTTTGAAACAAAATAGAGACACTTAGAGTGGTTCCGGCCACACCGCACCTCGGATTGAGGTGGGGTTGACTCATACACGTCACATATGACCCATGGATCGTTTTCCTAAAGCATCAACACATTTTGATTGCGTTTATTCATTTTTTTATGTCACTTGTTGTTTTCACTTAAAATGAAGTCCATTTCAAACAAAAGAGAGACACTTTGAGTGGTTTCATCCACATTGTGCCTTTTATTAAGGCGGGGTTGACTCATACATGTCACATATGACCCATGGATTGTTGTGCTAATGAATCGACACAATCAGAATCTGTTTGGTCAGTTTTCCGTATCCTAGTTGTTGTTTTCACTTAAAATGAAGTCCATTTTAAACAAATGAGAGACACTTTGAGTGGTGTTGGCCACACCATGCCTCGGATTATTACGAGGTTGACTCATACACGTCAAATATGACCCATGGATCGTTCTCCTAAAGTTTCAATGGAAAATGAATGCGTTTGTTCAGTTTTCCGTATGTACTTAAAGTGTTGTCCATTTTAAACAAAATAGAGACACTTAGAGTGGTCCAGGCCAACACCGTGACTTGGATTGAGGCGCAGTTGACTCGTACACGTAACATATGACCCATGTATATTTGTCCTAAAATTTCAATAGATTCCGAATGCATTTGGTTGGTTTTTCGTATGCCATTTGTTCTTTTCAACTATAATCCTGTCCACTTTAAACAAAAGAGACACAATTAGAGTGGTATCGGCCACACCGTGTCTCGGATTTAGATGTATTTGACTCGTACACATCTTAAATGACCCATGGATCATTTTCCTAAAGTATGAACACAATCTGAATGCATTTGGTCGGTTTTCTGTATGCTAGTTGATGTTTTCACTTAAAATGTTGTCCTTTTGAAACAAAAGACAGACACTTTGACTTGTACCGGCCACACCACGTCTCAGATTGAGGAGGGGTTGATTCGTACACGTGACATATGACCCATGGATCGTTGTGCTAAACTGTCAACACAATCAGAATCTGTTTGGTTAGTTTTCTGTATGTACTAAAAATGTTGTCCATTTTATACAAAAGAGAGACATTAGAGTGGTTTCGGCCACACCACGCCTCGGACTGAGGCGGGGTTGACTCGTACACGTCACATATGACCCATGGATCGTTTTCATAAATCATCAACACATTTCAAATGCATTTGTTCAGTTTTTTGTATGTTACTTGTTGTTTTCACTTAAAATGAAGTCCATTTTAAACAAAAGAGAGACACTTTGAGTGGTGTCGTCCAAACCGCACCTCTGATTGAGGCGGGGTTGACTTGTACACGTCACATATGAACCATGGATCGTTGTGATAATGTATAGACACAATCAAAATCCGTTTGTTTAGTTTTTTGTATGCTAGTTGTTGTTTTAACATAAAATGAAGTCAATTTTAAACAAAAGAGTGACACTTTGAGTGGTTTCAGCCACACCGTGCCTCAGATTGAGGCAAGGTTGACTCATACACGTCACATATGACCCATGGATCGTTATCCTAAAGTTTCAATGGAAACCGAATGTGTTTGTTCGACTTTCTGTATATACTTAAAATGTTTTCCATTTTAAACAAAACAAAGACACTTCGAGTGGTCCCAGCCACACCGCGACTTGGATTGTGGCACAGTTGACTCGTACATGTAACATATGACCCATGGATTATTTTCCTATAATTTCAACAGATTTTGAATGCGTTTTATTGGTTTTTTGTATGCCAGTTGTTCTTTTCACTTATAATCATGTCCATTTTAAACAAAAGAGACACAGTTAGAGTGGTACCGGCCACACCGCATCTTGGATTTAGACAGGGTTGACTTGTACACATCTCAAATGACCCATGGATCATTTTCCTAATGTATCAACACAATACGAATGCATTTGGTCGGTTTTCCGTATGCCAGTTGATGTTTTCCACTTAAAATGATGTCCTTTTGAAGCAAAAGACAGACACTTTGAGTGGTACCGGCCACACCACATCTCAGATTGATGCAGGGTTGATTTGAACACATCACATATGACACATGGATCTTTGTGATAAAGTATCAACACAATTAGAATCCGTTTGGTCAGTTTTCCATATGTAGTAAAAATGTTTTCCATTTTAAACAAAAGAGATCCACTTAGAGTGTTCCCGGACACACCGTGACTCGGATTGAAGAGGGTTTGACTCATACAAGTCACATATGACCCATGAATCGTTTTCCTAAAGCATCAACACATTTCTAATGCGTTTGGTCTATTTTTCATATGTCAGTTTTTGTTTTCACTTAAGATGATGTCCATTTTAAAAAAAAGAGAGACACTATGAATCGTGTCGGCCACACCGCACCTCGGATTAAGGTGGGGTTGATTCGTACATGTCACATGTCACCCATGTATCGTTGTTATAAAGTATCAACACAATCAGAATCAGTTTGGTCTATTTTCCGTGGGTACTAAAAATAATGTCCATTTTAAACAAAAGAGAGCCACTTAGAGTGATCCGGCCACACCATGCCTCAGATTGAGGCGGAGATGACTCATACAAATCAAATATGACCCATGTATAGTTTTCCTAATGCATCAACACATTTCGAATGTGTTTGGTTAGTTTTTCGTATGTCAGTTGTTGTTTTCACTTAAAATGATGTCCATTTTAAACAAAAGAGAGAGACTATGAATAGTGTCGCCCACACCACACCTTGGATTGAAGCGGGGTTGACTCGTACATGTCACATATGACCCATGGATCGTTTTACTAAAGTATCTACACAATCATAATCCATTTGGTCAGTTTTCCGTCGGCGAGTTGATGTTTTCACTTAAAATGTTTTCCATTTTAAACAAAAGAGAGACACTTAGAGTGGTGTCAGCCATATCGTGCCTCATATTGAGGCGGGGTTTACTCGTACACTTCAAATATGACCCATGGATCATTGTCCTAAAACATCAACACATTTCGAATGCGTTTGGTCAGTTTATCGTTTGTCACTTGTTGTTTTCACTTAAAATGAAGTCCATTTTAAACAAATGAGAGACACTTTGAGTGGTGTCGGCCACACCGCACCTCGAATTGGTGTGAGGTTGACTCCTACATGTCAAATATGACCCATGGTTCATTTTTCTAATGTTTAAACGGAAACTGAATTTTTTTGGTTGGTTTTTCGTATGTATTTAAAAAAAATTCCATTTTAAAGAAAAGAGAGGCACTTAGACTGATCTCGGCCACACTGTGACTCAGATTGATACTGGGTTGCCTCGTACACATCACATATGACCCATGGATCGTTTTGATAAATTATAAACAGATTCTGAATGTGTTTGGTTTGTTTTCTGTATTCTAGTTGTTCTTTTCACTTATAATCTTGTCCATTTAAAAAAGAGACACAGTTAGAGTGGTATGTTAGTTGTTTATTCACATTATTCAAATACACTGTTTGACTATGGGTCTTTAAATTAATTTATTTATGAAAAATTTATATTTAAAATGAGAATATCATATAATTAATAGAAGATAAAACATTTACTAAAAAACCTTGTGGAAATATTAAGGTAAACATGATTTATGAGAATCTTCATGTTTCTATTAGTGGAATGGTATTTACTTAAATTCTTGTGGAAATTCATATAGAATATTTTTATATCATTCTTAGTATGGATTAGATTTTAGTTTATCATGCTATGAAACACTTCAGATCTAACAATGCCATGCCAAATAAATACATCCCTTTTATAACATACCAAGAATATATGATATTGATTATATGTGTAAATGTGATTTAAATTGATTATCAAGATGAAAATAAATAAAATAAATATCATAGATTTTCTAGTAGTAAATGAAATCAAGGAGGGTGGGGGGCTGTCCGGAGGGGTTGTCCGAGGGGCTATCCTGTGGGTGTCCGGGGGGCTGTACGGGGACAAGGAGGAGGGTGGGGGGGGGCTGTCTGGGGGGCTATCTGGGGGAGTGTCTGGGGCGCTGTACAGGGGGCTTTCCGGGGACCAAGGAGGATGGTGGGGGGGGGGGGACTGTCTGGGGGTTATCTAGGGGGTTGTACGGGGTCCATGGAGGATAGTGGGGGTTGTCCGGGGTCCAGGAAGGAGGGGGGTTGTCCAGTGAGTTCCCAAACACACAATCACTAAAAGACAATAACATCCATAAAAAATGACAATATATAAAAATAACTCAACTACAATACTATACTAGGGGTCTAGATAAAACCATCAACTAGAATATATTAAACATCAAATCTCAGTAAAATAAGTCAAAAATGTAACAGATCAATTTGTCCCACATCACCATCACCATCATCAGCATCATCATCACCACCCTAGTCCTCGTCCCCATCATCAACCTCAGCCTCCTCAGTGCCCTCCTCCTCGCCCTCGCCCTCTTCCTCGCCCTGGCCCTCCTCCTCGTCCTCACCATCCGCCTCGCCCTCCTCCTCTCCCTCCTCTTCCACATCAGACTCCTCGCCATCATCATCGTAAAGCTGTACATCATCATGACCACCACTAGAACTACCACCTGGTGCACCATATATAAAACGTATTGACTAAATGTATTCATCAAATGTTGGGCGGGCCTCTATTAGAAGTGTTAGACATCAAACATCAATAAATTTCATAAATGCACTCTTTTCCCTAGCAGACTATTTTTCCGTCTCTATGGCCCTTTTCTCATCCTGTTCTGCCAGTGCCCTAACTTGTTGATGCTCGGTGGCACTACAACTCACACTTGAGGAGGGGAAATACCTCGTCGGGGCTATCCTAGGTCAGTAGCTTACTCTGCCAGAATTCTCCTCTCCCGACACCTGATATAAGTGATCAGTTGGCCCAAATTTTCTGGTTCTTGGGAATCGAGTCCCTCTAAAGCAACCTGTTACAAATATAAATATATTATTATTATACAAAATATATATAAAAATATAAAATCAACATATTAAAACTTAGAATCTACTGCTGAGTCTCTTCGTTGACATCAATTCCATCATTTTTCCGTCTACTCGAGCAAAAAAGTTTTGTTCTAGGCACACATCCTTCAATATTATGTATTTTCCTCTATAATGACATTGAAAACTAAAGTTATATGAAAACTTTATCAAACGATTAAACAATTGAGGAAACAAAATAAAATGTAAGTCATCTAGAAAACTTATAAACAATTGTCATACCTGCTTCCTCTCATGATCTGGCATCATTATACGTCCTAGTGTGCTGAGGTATTTTTTTTCATCAATGTTTTTTTATTTTTTCCATATGATTCCTAAATAGAATTTGATAGTGAAAATGATAATATTAATGCAAAACATGAAAGTTATTATTAAATACCTGAAATGTAATTCATACCATAAAATGGGTACTTGTCCAATGAGTAATCATGTGACGATACTGCTCTATAGGACAATCATCCACGAATGGTACCACCTATAACTCAGTGCCAACTCTAGCACACCAGCCAATATACAACTCATTCTTGTAGGCTCTCCAATTCTTGCCTAAATACTTTAGACGATCCAGTCGTGCACCCTCACAATCGGGAAAATTATATCGAAGCTAACATCAAAATATTAATTCATATAAATACAAAAATAATTCATGGAATTAAATACAACAGATTTATTTACCCATATCTCTTCCCAATCTCTATCCTTGACCTCATGTGGAAAATGTGTCCATGATAACGGGATGACGGGAATGATGTCAGAGTATTTGGCAAGCGTTGCCAAAAAACTCCGACATTGCTGCCCTATTTTCTCAACCATTTGATTGTATTCATTATAATCCACCATAACCTGTGTGCGGCGGTTCCACACTGAATGCATGTGTGTACGCCCCGCCCTCGCCTCCTATTAGTAGATGTATCAATCATTAAATAATAACAAATATTTTATCAAAACATGTTATAATGAAAATAAATATTGCTATAAAAATTTGTTAGGGTTCTATAAATATACTTGCGCCAGTCTGATCGCTGAGCGCCACTGGATCCACAGAAACTGATGGAACACCCTATGGTGGAACAAGAGTTGAAGACAATGGAATATAGAATCTTAGGGAGACATAAGTATAAGGAAAAGAAGATGGGATTGATGTATGACCGGATTCTGACTGGGGAGTGGGAATCATCATGGGATGTGAAAATGATGGGCCAGAAGATACAAAAGGTAGTGAAAACATAGGAGGCATAAATATCCTGTGTGTCCCTAATGACACATCGGGATCAGAATGTGGGAAGGATGACATGTTAGTGGGAGGGGCATGGTCTAGTTGGGTACACGTAGCTGCTCGTCCAACTCTGGTATGAACCCTCCTCGTACCACCGACCGGAGTACTAGGACCAGTACTAGGCTCCTTGTCGAATAACTGTCGACATATAGGTGGATCCTACAAAAATGTTTACAAATAAATTATTCACATGAAATTATATATTCTTTAAATAAATATATTTGAAATAATGTACTCACTGTAGGCACTAATGTTGGAACGCCCATCTCCGTCATTCGACGATTGATCTCCATCATTTTTTTCCTTCGTCTCTCATCAATTGGATGCATTTCCTGCTTTTGAATACAAATATGTAATTAATTAGAAAAAGGAAACTAATGTGTAATCCAAAAAACTAAATATATGAGGGAATAGGGGGATTCATTGGTAATTTAGCTATGAATTGTTTTAGAAGATCTTGAATGGATTTAATAAATCATACAAGTTGTAATGTTCACTAAGTTAGAAATATTGTTTGACTATGTTTGAATACAGTTCAATTTCAAATTAGAAAATGCAATTCAAATAAAACTACAACCAATAATCATTGAAAATTAACATAATGGTCATGTAAGCTAAAACATATTTGTGATAAATACTAAATCATTTTGAATATTACCAACCTTAACAAGCCAACTTGAGGTAAACCGAAAGAATTGAGAACATGGATGAATGATACTATATATGTTCATCCACAACTTCAGGTTCACAATAAACTCTGACAATTGAGCTATTGGAATCACCAAAAGAAACAAATGGATTGGTTTCAATGGAACTAGGGACAATGTCAATTCTATCATCACCATCATCAAAAATATGTCTTGGAATTACTTCAACTATGAAACCAAATTCAGGTCGAAGTTGGTCTTTGACATAAAAAACGTGTTTAGCCGTTGATTCCAACACATATAGTTCTTCAGTAGCAATAGTGTGAATCATATTAATTACTCGAAATCCACAATCATCAATAAATGTGCCCTATCTCATCATCAAATAAAACCAATGGCATTTCATCATTGTTACTCGTCCATGAGAGTAATAATCTAATATTATTATTTTCTCAAAAAATTCATAATAACCCACATTTTCAAATCGCAGTCTACTATCTGATGCACTGGAATAACAATCTGTTGTGGAAGTAACCATAAAACCATCATGTTGTGTTCTCATGATCTTTTCTCATTCAGTGACAATAAATTTGTACGCATTGATAACAATTGATTTACAGTCACGAACCACGGAATTAGGACCAAAAGCCAAAGCTCTTATTTCCACAGAGATAGAGTCAGTAGAAATACTCAATACCTTCAATATAGATGACTATTAAACTTAATTAAATATTGATATAATTATTTTAAACATCAATATTTTTACCTTCAATTTTAACCAGGAAGAAAACTCTTTGCTATGTAAAGTCTCTCACCTTCTCAAAGATAAAGAATGATGCTTCCTATTTATCATTGTTTTATGTTCCCTGTAGATAAAAAATATGAATAGTTTAATAGATATATATGTAGGATATACATATTAAATTTAGCTACCTGATATAGTCATTGATAAAATCCCAGTTGAACAAAAATGTGCGATGTGCCATCTCCCGCCCTTCATGGCTTGATGTCTTCAGTGTATATGATCCAGGAATTCCTCCTGTATGAGGAAGTGATGGAAAACTGGGTTCAATTTCATCATATTGTTCATCTTCATTTCTCATTGGTCTGTTTATTCTTGTAGTAAGATAAAACAAATACATTGAGCAGAAATCCATACATTCTTGAGCCAAGTAACCGTTCACGATAGAAACTTTGGGATGATTTCTGTTTCGGACATAAGACTATAATGTGAACATATTTCTTTCAGTTGGATACATACAAATAAAATAAACAGGTCCATCGAGAAGTATTTTAGTGGGAATATGGACAGTCAGATGCAGCATGCATGTGAAAAATGATGGTGCAAATATTTTCTCCAACTCACACAAAATTAATGGGGCATCTTTCAACATTTTTTCAAGAAATTCTTGGAAAACATATTAGCACAAAGATCTCTAAACAAATGGAATAACCGAATAATAGTCACCCTTACATTGTTGGACAAAAGATGAAATATTTCTATTGGAAGAAACTGATGCAGTAGAACGTGATAATCATGAGTCTTCAATGATTTTAGCTTCAACTCTCTTCTGTTGACCCGTTTAGATATTTTTCTTGAATAGCCATTAGGAACTCTAATAGTCTCTAATACATCCAGAAATTGTTTTTTTTTTCATAGGTTTCATCACATTAGAAGCACATGGAAGTTTCCATTTATTTTCACTGATACGCACAAGATGAAATTTTGGCCTGATGCCCCAATCCACCAAGCCACGCCGAGATCGTAAATCATCTTTTGTCTTCCCCTTGACATTTAGAAGAACCAAAAGAAACATTTCACATATATTCATTTCAATATGCATTATTTCTAAGCAATGACATAACAAATTGGTTGACCAATAAGGAAAATCAAAAAAGATACTCTTCTTCCTCCAATTGTAACAGGTTTCAGTGGAAACATTCTTTCTCTTTCCAGATTTCATTTGACCCTTCCCGAATGAAAAACTGAAATCTTTCAATTCATTAAGCACATCAGTTCTAGACATACGCTGAGGTGGATCATCGGTCTCTATGGTATTATCAAATCTTGGACGATTCATTCTATATGGATGATCATTTGGAAAGAATCGTCGATGTCCCATAAAACTGAAACTATAGTGATGTTTCAGTCTTATGGATCATGCATTCTTCATACAAACTGGGCATGACAGTTTTCCCATCATTCTCCATCCAGACATCATTTCATAAGTCAAAAAATCATTGATCGTACACATAAGCGCAGCACGCATCTAAAATATTTCTTTCGAACATGCATCGTATGTGCGCACACCCACATCCCAAAGTAGTTTCAACTATTTTATTAAAGGTTTCATGTATATATCAATATCAATGACGGGATCAGAAGGACCAGATATGAGTATACTCATGAAAGTGAAAGGTTTTCTCATACACAACCATGGGGGAAGATTATAAATGTGTATAAAAACTGGCCATGTGCTTTGCGAAGTAAGAATCTGGCAAAACAGATTAAAACCATGGCATGAAAGACCCAACCTCACATTACGCACTTCAGCTACAAAATTAGGATGTCGATCATCAAATATCTGCCATGCAAATCCTTCTGTAGGATGAACCAACTCATCATTAGTCTTCCTTATCTCGGTATCATTCCATCTCATTTTTATTGATATTTCATCAGACAGAAAAATATTCTGGAGTCTGGGGATCAATAGAAAGTGCCACATTACTTTCTGTGGAATGTGGGATAGTGTTCCATCAGATTTTAACTTCCAGCAAGATGTGACACATTTTATACAATCATTTCGTTCTGCGGTTTCCTCCCAGAATAAACTTAAATCTTTCGGTCAAGCATGAATTTTTTTTCTTGAAAATCCAAGTTCCTCAACTAACTTCCATGTCATATAGTGGTTTGAGGGAATATCTGCATCATCTATAAGAAAATCCTTCAAGAGGGTAATAATGTAATCGATTGCTATATTAGAAATCCCATAAATTGTTTTCCCATGAAACAATTGGATTAAAAAATCCGGCTTTTTCATTTTATCACATTGTAGATATAATAGAGTCGTGGAAGTATCATTCAATTTTTTCACCCTATCAATATCATCATTTTCACTAGATGCGTCATCTATCCTCATATCAATGTCTTTTTGAGTCGAAATCCTTTCTTCTTCATGATGGCAAATAAATGGAAACCGATCATCAAACAAATTCTCCATTCTAGTCCTTTCATTTCGATCATCACTAGTTTGAGACTTAATTTTCTCGCCATTGTGATACCACACAAAGTAGTTTACTTGAAAACCATTTTCGGTTATGTGGTAGCTGAGTTCTTCACAGCCCATCCAAGGTCTACCAACACAATTAGAACATGGGAAGTGTAAGCGACCACTATCTAAAGCATTGTGAAATGCAAAATCTATATAGCCCTCCAAATTGTTTTGAAAATTTCTTGAGATCCGATCAGTTTCATACATCCAACTTCTTTCCTTTCTGTAAAAAGAATTTATATAAGTCATTTTGTCATAAACAGTTCAGTTGGATTGAACTTTAATAAAAAATACATTTAAGTAAACGATAAAGGAAGAATATTCTAGTCGATGTAGTGAACTATTAATATAATGTAAAGAACAAGTACTCATAAATTAAATTAAAATTTTTTATATTCATTTTCATTATCTCTATAAGATTCACATGCCTCAGGTCCCATTATGTTTTATAGGCATCCCAAATCATTCACCCATGTTCAATAACTCATTATTGGCACCGCTATGGCCATACCTTTCATTACCCAATTACTTCCCAAGTCAAGCGCACCCCATGGGTGAATAAATTTTAGGCTTCTACACTAATAGGTTGTTTATGGATTGTAAAAAGATTTAATTTCATTATCTATAGTCAAAAAAATTTATTTTTAAATTTTAGATTAATAATAAATTTTGTCAATGATAACAACATCACTAAATTAACCTTGTGACTTATCTAACATTTTTATGGATGTCTACACATGCCAGCATGGTTAGTGAAAAGAACCCCACCCTCATAAAAGTGAGTATTGTCCATGAATGACACATAATATACAACGTACAATGAGAACCATATTTAATTGACCCTAAAGTTATATTAGTACAGTCATCTTGGGGGAAATGGAATATATGATCCTGGTTAACTGATGAATTCAAAAGCTTTAATTCCATATGTTGGACAGTATCTAAGGTAAGAAATAATGTGAGGATGGGTTTACATCATTCAATTTCATATATGATAATGATAATGAAGTCTTGAATTAATGACTTGAGTTCACTAATTAAATGAGGGTAGAGGTTGCATACACTATGCATGGTGGGGGAGTCTCAGCCGATTTAGAAACTAAAATAAATTACCATCATAGGTATCAATAAGAAACATCACCATCAAAAGAAACTCAAAATAAAAAAGGACTAAAATCATCAAACATTTCAATAATTCACTACTATGCATGGTTTATCCACATGTTTAGCAGTAATTATATGTCTTAATCATGAACCACCTCTACAACTCCCAGTTTTCACCAATAAACATACGGTAAATACGTCAAAATATCTTTATAACAACTCATTAATAGGCTCAAAACGTAAATATAATCTTGAACCAACCATGGAATCTCATTCACAACATATTCTCACACACCAGTTATCTCATGTGTTACTAGATACCAAACATAGTCACATAGTGTACTATAAAAAATTACATTACACAAGACTTATTATAAAAAAAATCGTTTTAATAAAGCACTTCCTCAAGGAATTTTAAAGAATACTTTCATAAAAACTTTCCTAAAAATTAATAAACACATATAAATAAATTTCCAAGTAACAATTAATTACAAGATGAAAAAAAGCATAAAAACACATAATTATAAAATCTATAATCCAACCACAATGAATTTGAGATGCTTCTTCTTTGATGGAGGGTTAAGGATTTAATTAATTAAATGGATTGGAATGGATAAATTCTAGATTAAATCAAAACACAATAAAATGATATACACATAAAAATAAAAACATATAACTAAAATATGAGATGAATACCAATAAAAACAAGGTACCACTTAAATATTTTATGTGTATGAAGAATATAATACCTGATCTGAGACAATTCGGATGGAGTTTGACAGGTTCAGATGGGGAAGTCGTGAGAGGAGCCGAGCCCTGGAAAGATTAGGGTTCTGTAGAGAATGGCGGAGAGCAGCGGCCGATTCTGTATTTGGGGAAAACATTATCCAAATGGTTTTTAAAAACTGTTGGGAAAGGGGTGTCCAAGGAAACCTTTCCCAAAGGTTCAATAGAACTCTGGGAAAAGGGTCACACTTTCCAAACAGTTCTACTAGAACTGTTGGGAAATGGTTATTTGGACACCACTTTCCCAATGGTTCTACAGAACTGTTGAGAAAGGGTTCCTTCGACACCCCTTTCCCAACTGTTTCATAAAACTGTTGGGAAATGGCTTCTTTACCAACAGTTTTCTGAAACTGTTGGTAAAGAAGCGTTGGGAAAACCTGGATCTCCAGTAGTGATCGCTTGCACCATCAGATCTTGTGAGTTTGGGAAATCCCTTTGTAACTTTGGGGGTCGGGGTCAATCTTATTCCCTATAGAGTCTTTAAGAATATATGGATGAACGATTTACAACCAACTCGAGTGTCACTACAACAAGAAGAATGTTTTATAAAATATCCTAAAGGGATACTTGAAGATGTTCTAGTGAATGTGGGAAGGCTGATTCTTCAAGAAGATTTTATCATACAAGTCATGCAGGATGATCAAGAGGCACCTCTTATTCTAGGAATACCATTCTTGGATATAGGTAATGTTTTCATCTATGTTCACCAAGGAAAATTGATCTTAAGAGTATAAGATGAAAAGGTATTCTACAATATCCTCAAATCTATTAAGAAAGTATCAATTATGGAAAATGGGGATTGTTATGCATTGACTACTGTGGCCAATAAATTTGGCCACATAGAAGATGACATGGGATGTTTTTCCATCACTGATGAACCGATCATCGAGGACATCCATTTTGATTATGAACTATAGGATAATCAATTCATCCAAGGCCAGAGCGGTCATTATTGGTAGTGTACACTTACTCTAGATATTCAAGAGCAGGACAAGGTATAACAGAATGTTCTTTAGGTTTTTAAATCTCCACAACTTGAACTAAAACCTTTGCCATATTCTCTAAAATATGGGTATTTGGGTGGTAAAAACACACTTCCAGTTGTACTCAATGCTTCTCTCTATAAATAGTAGGAACATGAACTTATACATATTGTAAAGCAAAGAAAAAGGATATTGGGTGAATAGTCGTGAATCATAAAGTTATCAATCCAACCACTTGCACCCACAAGGTGCGACATGTGGATCTATTCCCTCTCAGCAACCTATGTCATAGCTCAATCCTCCAATGAAAGAGATCATGAAGAAATTTTTTATCAATCTTTTAGATACAAAAATCATCTACCAAATCTCTGATATCCCATGGATGTTGTATTGATTATCATGGCATGAATTATATTTCATTATGGATGGTTATTCTTGATGTAACAAAATTTCAATTGATCTTGAAGACTAAGTGAAGAGAACCTTCACATGCCGATATGAATCTTTTTCCTATAGAAGGATATCTTTTTTCATGTGCAATGATCTAGCCACCTTTCAGTGATGCATGTTGTAAATATTCCATGATATGGACAAGAATATTCAGGAAGTATTTTTGAATGATTTTTTAGTATATGTAAAATCATTTAACAAATGCTTAAAAAATATAGAATTGGTCATTGAACGATGTGACCATGCCAAAATAGTTTTAAATTTGGAGAAGTGCCACTTTATGTAACAAAATGGGATTGTCTTAGGCCACCATAAATCAATGAAGGGAATCAAAGTTGACCTTTCCAAAATTGAAGTCATCTCACAACTACCTATCCCAAATTCTGTTTACAAAATCCAAATATTTCTTGAGAGTGTTGTTTTTTACAGAAGATTCATTCGTTACTTTTCAAAGATTGATCAACCTCTAAAAAACCTTCTTTCAAAATATAATTCCTTTGAATTTGAAAAAACATGAACTGTAAACTTCCATCACCTGAAGAAATGTTTTTGTATAAGCTCTTATTATGATTGCCCAAAATTGGGAGAAATAATTTGAGATTATGTTTGATGAAAGTGAACATGATATGGGAGAAGTTCTTGGGTAGCAACTAAATCAAATCTTTATACCAATCAATTATGACATAATATCCCTGAATTAATCTCAAATTAACAACACTACCACAAAGACAGGAATTATAGAAATGATTTTTTCAATCGACATGTTCCTCTATTATTTAGTGATTTCCCAAGTTATTGTCTATAATGACCATGAAACACTTAAATATTTGCTGAAAAAAAAGGATGGAAAACCACTACTCATCAGATGGGTGATTCTCCTCCAAGAATTTGAATTGCAGATACCTGATAAGAAGGTAAGTAAGAATTTCATTGCCGATCATCCCTCTAGATTGGAATCGGATCATTTGGGAGGAGAAGATGATAGAGAAACCAAAGGGGAATTCTCGGATCTGAATCTTTTCTCAATTGGAGTTACACATCATCCATGGTATGCTGACATATCCAATTACATTGAAATAGGAGTTGTTCAACATGATATTTCATTCCAACAAAAGAGAATATTGTTATTCCAAGTGAAAAGATATTTCTAGGAGGAACCACTACTCTTCTGCTCATGTGGATATAGGGTGATCCACCGCTACATCCTAGATGTATATATTCAATGAATTATGGAGTTTTCCATTCTTCCCCTGATGGGGTATATCACGGGCTAGACAAAACGATATAAAATTCTCCAATCTGAATTTTTATGGCCAACCATGCACAAGGATGCTCAGTATTTTGTGACACGCTATGATAGTTTCCAGCAGATAGGTAACATGGATTTGAGCTGAAATGCCTCAACACCCTATCCATGAGGTCGAGGTCTTCAAGATATGTGGTATTGATTTCATAGACCCCTTTACCAAATCCTTTGGAAACTCTTACATATTGGTTTTTGTAGATTATGTATCAAAATGGGTGGAAGTCACATCCACTAAACACAACACTTAAAAGGTCATCATGGATTTCTTGAAGAAAAATATTTTCAACAGGTTCAGTTTCTCATGGGCTTCAATAAGTGATTGAGAGATGCATTTGGAAAATTTGTCGATGATGACTGTGATTTTGAGGTATAGTGTGAGGTATAACACATGGAAATATTATCATCCCCAATCCAGTGGACAAGTGGAATTCTCAAAAATAGAATTAAAGAGGATCATGGAGAACATAGTGAGAGCCTCATGGAAGGACTTGTCCAAGAAAAATGATAATACCTTGAGGGCATACATGACCTGCTTCAAAACACATCTGGGTATGTCCCCATTCTTGTTGATTTATTCAAATTTGTGTCATTTACCAGTGGAACATGAAAACAAATCATATTGGGCTATGAAGTCCTTGAACTATGATCTGAAAGTTGTATAAGAGAAGTATAGGTTTCAAATGATGGAACTCGATGAGGATTAGAGGGAAACATATGAGAATTCTAGGATATATAAAGGGAAGAAAAAGGCTTTCCATGACTGTATAATCTCTCAGAAGTAATTATAACCCAATGATGAGGGGATATTATGGAACTCCTATTTGGGATTGTTTCTAGGTATATTAAAGTCCCGATGGTTGGTACCTTTCCATGTGATCAAGGTTTCCACAATTGTGCAGTGGAAGTTGATGGTGCCGATAATCAACCATTTAAGGTGAATGGGAAGCATCTGAAGCCCTATTTTTACATGGAGGATAAGGAGGGTACAATCTCCAGCATACAATTCAGGTAGCAATATGTCTAGGAAAGTTTGATCTAAATACCTAAAATAAAGGCACCTGCTGGGAGGCAAGCCAGAGACTACATGCCGTGTATCACCTTTTCACATGGTGTGTATATTCTTTTTTAATTTATTTTATAATATAACTATTATTATATGTATATACTAATTAAATTAATAAAAACGGATGATTCACGTGTCAATGGTTATGTCACCCGAAAGTATTTGATCCATCACCGGTTCAAATCACTCCATGCCTGCCTTCTGAACAGGGTTCATCTATTTTAACCTCGGTTTTAAATTTGATGACATTTGAGTTACTTTACGAAGAAAAATATATGTATTTATACATAAAAGAAACCCCATGATGGGTATGGACTGGCTGGCTGGGGTCATAAATTGGATACCAAAGACACTATTTAGAATCCTAATAACTCGCGTAGTTCTATCATTTTTCCTATTAATAAAACCACACTAAGATCATTTTGAAACATTCCATGTGAACCATGTTTTTATTCATAATATATAGGGTTTTAAAAATATGATAATACATGGGGTGAAGTTGGATGATGGGAAGAGTCTTAGTCCTAGATTCAAAATACCTGGGTTTGAACTCAGCTAATCTCCTAGCTTCATCCCATTCATTCAAATTAAAACTACACAATGTGTATTTTCTTCATTCCTTGTAGAACTACACATATACATTAATTATTAAAAGAAACTAAAAATGTACACTACTAAAACCATTTCTCAAGTGGTTGAGGGATTGTGTAACGTCCCTGACACAGAAGCCACTAAACAGGTGCTCTGAGCCGGGTGGTTACATGACCTTAAGCACGCCTCCCTGTATGCCAACGGCTGCCGACTAGCAGCGGGGGATTATGTAGTCAAGTGGGGAGACTATAACCATTTTTTATGAGTAATCCACAACAGAATAAACCAAATAGTGGAAAAAATAACCCATAAACAAGGAACATGTCTAACAAATATTTCGAACAGAAAATATGCCATGTCATACTACAAGTGAAAACGTGGAAAAATCCCAAAATAATGACAACAACCAAATCAGAAAAATGGTCCTGAATCCAAGTATGGATCCTCCACCAAGTTCTACCCATGTCCACTCACTATCTATCAAGGACCGTTTCCCTTCTACTGACCCAAAAACATGAAGTCTTCTCGGGTACCCAACGGTAGCCCGAGCAGGGTGTGAGTACAGCTAAGTAGGCCACCCCCAACAGTGTCTACCAAATTTTCAGTATGAAAAGGTAGTGCATGCATAAGGAATATGAATGATAATTTCCAAATAATTAATTAAGTTTCCATTAACATGTTCAGAACCAAGCCATTTCCATTCCATTACCATTCATTTATTACCAATTTTCATCACCTACTGTTCGTTACACTTCCATGGGTTAAACACATACATTATGTTACATGGTTCTAAGGCCAACAATCACATGAAAGAGGGTAAACACATCATTATCCAATCACACTATGAATAACCCCTTATCGCAACCATAACCTCACCTCGAATCCTCAGTCCGGGTGGATGCAACCGTTAGGAGAATAAACCCTCATTCCCCTTTCCAAACCCATGCATTTTGGGTGGAGTTTTGAACCTCAGTCTTCACTCAACCCGTGGGCATAGATCCTCAAGTCATTCCCCACTCTACGAATCCATGTTCAAATTCTTATATATAAGTAATCATCAACATTCCTAACCATTTCCCTTTGGCAAACACTATTCACTACAACCCACATGGGAAACCACATCATGCCCTAACCCATTAACACATTACCATTTCAAATCATTTAACCATTCACCCATTTTCCATGTGTTATGCCTATCTCAATAATCATTCATCATTAAACCCATAATCTATCCCATTATGGTATTTAATCAGTTTACTCATTATCCCATTTACACCGTTCACCATTCCCATGAATCAACAATTTAACCCACTCCACTATAGCCCTTAGGTTATTTCCAAGTCTAGGTGCATCACCTAACTTATATTCCAAGTTCATCCAATCATTCCAACTTGTTCATCAAGGGCTCTACAATTCATTACAACAAGGTCACTCGTTTAATATCAATCACTAAATCCGGGAAAAGCCGACACATCCCATGGATGGCCCCAATTAGGTCAAGTCTATCCCAACACATCCCACAGGGATCATGAGGGTTCCCATTTGTCCTTCTAAACACCATTATTACCAAATATGCCAAGGTTATCCAAAAAAATAACCAATGGAAATCAAGAACACAATTAATCATTCACAAATACCCAAATAACTATGGGATATCACTTGTAGACCACCTATCTCGAAACCGCGGTTGAATACACGCTCAATCGAGTCCTTCGACCTCGATCCAACTAACCTTTGGAGATTCATCCTAAAACTCACCCAAAAGATAGGGTTTTAGAGCTTCAAAACGAGAGGGAGAGAAGATACAAACCCTAAACTAAAAAGAGAACCAAGGATGAGATTAGCCTTACCCGGAGCTTCCATCTGTAACCAAAGACACCAAAAACGCCTCAGAATTGAAGGATAACCACCCTTGGGAAGCTTGGGTCATCCAAGTTCATCCTAGGGGTGAGAGGGGGAGTGGAGAGGAAAATCCCGAGTTGGGGTTTAAAAGCTCGGATTTGCAATTTTGTAATTTTTCCCAACAATAAGTGGCCACAGGGTTTGTCTGCACAGTTTGGAAAACTGTGCGCAAACTGTGCGCATGCCACTGACTAGAGGAGGAGGGGTCGCATGATTTATCCCCACAGTTTGGAAAACCATGTGCAAATCGTGCGCTTGCTTTTGTCTGGAGGAGGAAGGGTCACACGATTTAGCCTGGGCAGGCCGCACGGTTTACATAGCCATGCACAGGTCGTGCGCCCTGACCTGTCTTGCCCAGATTTCCTTTCTTCTGTGCCCCAAGCCCCCGGAACACCCCCAAGGATTCTCACAATTTCTGAAAACATTTTAAAGACCCCAAAACAAATTTTTTAACCCAAAACACAACAAAAACATACCTTTCCAAAAACTGAGATCTTATAACCTCCCCAACTTAAAAATGCTCGTCCTCGAGCTGAGTTTCCCAAATTCATTGATCCACCGAAGAGAAGAGTTTGGGCCCCTAAGCCCGCGTATCCAATTCCCGCTCCCAAGTTTCTTCCTAAACTTTCCCATGCTACCATACTACTCACAATGAGGGCACAACCTTGCCTCGCAAGAACTTTTCATTATGATCCACTACATGAACTGGATGCTCCTCAAAGGACGCATCAGCCTCAAGATCCATGTCCTCAACATCAACCACCTGAGATGGATCAGGGTGATACCGTCGAAGTTGCGACACAATAAACACTTCATGAATCCCACCATACCACTGTGAAATATCCAATCGGTAACCCACTGGTCTGATCCTCTCCACAATCTCAAATGGTCCCACAAACCCGGGCACCAAATTACCTTACTTTCGAATCTGTTTTTGACCCAATCTTGGCGACACCTGAAAAAACACTTTATCACCCCCCAACTCAATAGTTCTAAGCCTCCGATCTGCATATGAATTGTACCTACTCTGATCCATAGCCATCTACATCCTGATCAACTTAACACTCTCTGATGTCTCCTACACGAGACTTGGCCCCAACAACTCAGATTCACCGGCCTCTAGAAAGCACAACTGAGATCTACATGGCCTCTCGTAGAGTGCCTCAAATGGTGCCATCAGAATCGTAGCCTGAAAAATATTGTTGTAGGCATACTCATCCAATGATAGGTGTCTCTCCCAAGAACCACCAAAGTCCAAGACATAGGCTCTTAACATGTCTTCCAACACATGGATCGTATGTTCCGACTGCCCGTCTGTCTGTGGGTGGAAAGCCGTACTCAAAAACACCTGTGTACCAAGCACCTTCTGCAACCCTTACCAGAAACATGATGTGAAACATGGATCTCAGTCCGAAACTATGGTCTGTGGCACCCCATGCAACTTCACTATCTCCCGAACATACATCTCACCCAACTGGTCGACATTAAATGTCTCCTAAATTGGAAATAAATGATCCACTTTCGTTAAATAATCCATAACCACCCATATTGCATCATTATTCCATGGTGTCCTCAAAAGAACCACAACAAAATCCATTGTCACATCATCCCACTTCTATTCCCGAATGGGCAATGGATGTAATAAACTGCCTGGGCTTTGATGCTCAGCCTTCACCTGCTGATAGGTAAGACACCATGCCACAAAGCCCGCAACTTCCTTCTTCATTCCGGGCCACCAAAACTATCTTCAGAGATCATGGTACATATTGTCCACACCAGGTCGCACTTCTCACTTTGATGCATGGAACTTTCAAATCAATTCATCCCGCACACACTTTGGCACAACCACACGATCATGAACATGAAAAACACCGTACACGCTGACGACCCATACAGAAGCTCCCCACCATTAAGCATTTACTTCATGTTCAAAAAATCACGGTCATCAAGATGACCTTCCTTAACTCGACATAAAAGTTTCGACTCCATCATTAACGAAGAAAGAGTGACATGAAAATTTTCCCCCTACACCTCCAGGTGTATCTCTGCAAACAACGCCATCACCATCCACTCGGTGCTAGATTGCTAAACCACCTGATTCCGAACCTTCCTACTCAGAGCATCAATGACATTGTTTCCCTTTCCCGACATGTACACCAACTCAAAGTCAAATGACTGGAGATATTCCACCCATCTCCACTTCCAAAGATTCAAATCCCGCAGAGAGAAGATGTAATTTAAACTCTTATGGTCGGTAAACATGGTAAATTGTTCTCCCAAAAGATAGTGCCTCCAAAACTTCAAGGAGTACACTACTACAACCAAATAAAGGTCATGAGTGGGATAATTACAGTCATGGGGTCTCAACATCCTTGAACTGTATGCCACCACCTACTCATATTGCATCAACACAGCCCCAAGTCCGATTCCGGATGCATCACAAAACACGATGTATTTCTTACTCGGATCGGGTAAGATCAAGATAGGTGCAGTCGTCAATCGCTTCTTCAACTCTTGGAAGGCATTATTAAAATCCTCTGACCACTTGAACCTGATTCCTTTCTTGGTCAAGCCCGAGAGTGGTGCTGCCAAGCGAGTGAAATCCTGAATGAACCTTCGGTAATACCCAGCCAAACCCAAAAAACTCCGAACATCAGAAACACTCTTGGGCTGCTCCCAATAAACAACTGCTTTCACTTTTTCTGGATCCACTGATACACCTACCTTCGAGATTATGTGACCCAGAAAATGCAACTCCCCTATCTAGAATTGACACTTTGATCGGTTGGTGTAGAGTCGGTGCTCTCTTAGCATACCCAAGACGATGTCAAGATGTTTCCCATGATCGTTGTGAGTTTTAGAATACACTATGATATCCTCAACAAAGAAAACCATGAACTAATCTAGATAGGGATGAAGGATCTGATTCATCAATGCCATAAACACCGCCAGTGTCGTGGTCAAGCCAAAAGGCATTACCACAAACTCAAACAACCAGTACATACTGCGAAAAGATGTTTGTGATATGTCGGAAGACCTCACCCTCAACTGGTGATAACCTGACCTCAGATCAAACATATAAAACACTGATGAACCCCTCAACTGATCAAAGAGGTCATCAACTATAGGAAGAGGGTACCAGTTTTTCACTGTCATCTGATTTAAATTTTGATAGTCAACACACAGTCTTAAGGACCCATCGACCCTCCTTGTAAAAAGTATGGGAGATCCCCAAGGCGACGTACTAGGACGGATAAACCCCTTACACTCCAACTCCTCAAGCTAAACCATAAGTTAATGGAGTTCTGCCGGTGCCATTCGGTATGGCAGAATAGAAACTGGCTCCGCTCCCAGTAGTAACTCAATCATGTACTCGACATCCCTATCGGGTGGTAACCCCGAGAAATCCTTAGGAAACACATCCTGAAACTGATCCAACACTGGAGAAAAGATAGACTGACCTCCTCTTCCACTGTCATCAGAAATTAGGCATGACACTCGAGCTGTGAGTCCATTCAAAGGCTGAACAAACGGTCCCACATGCCCTTCTCGAACATCCCAATCACCACGGTGGACATAAGTGTCACCCTCAAGTGACCTGAACGATACTCTACGACGGTAATAGTATATGTTCACCCATTACAACACCAGCCAATCCATTCCTATGATTAGGTTAAATCATCACATATCGAGAATGAACAAGTCCCACAGAAAACGATACCCACCAACTTCCAAGGCACATCCCTTGCACTGCTTGACATCCTCACCTCGCACCCCCAACGGAGTGTCAATTGACATCACCCCACACACCCCCTCCACATGTAAACACAATTCTACCAAAAGTTGAGAAGATATGAAAGTGTGTGGAACCTGTGTCAAATAACGCACTAGAAAAAGTAGAAGCTACATGGATCGTACCTCAAACAGTCAATGGTCCTACCTCGCCATCACCGAGTGAAAACTGAACTGCCTGAAGCTGACTTCCCCTCTACCCTAGGCTCCTGCCTGAACGCCCTGCGCTGCACTGCCCTGCCGGTGTGAGAAATCATGCCCTGAAGTTCCACGTCCACCGCCCTTGCCAGTACAGCCCATGGAGCTCCAACTACCTTCCTGATACGGGGCAACTGATCCCCATCCCGTATCTGGAATCTGCATTTCACCATCATACTCACCCACCTACTGAGGTTTCCTGCAGAACTTCTGCACATGTCCCATCCTGCCGCATGAACGACACTCAACTAGAGGCATAGGACAATAACCACGCATAAGCCCCGACCTACCGCACTGATAGAAAAACTCCTGATTTCCACTATGAGAGGTTGAACCTCCCTTCCAGCCACTTTTCAGACCTCCACCATGTTGTGAGCTCTCATGGTGTCACATTAGACCTTCGTTAGCTGCACTGCTCGTCTGTCCCACTGGAACCACAATCCCACTACCTGAATCTCCCTTTAGGTTTCCTTCTGATATCAGTGTCTGATCTACTACCTCTACGAACCTCTTCAAGAATAAGATGATTACTTGAGACCTGATATCATGTCTCAGCCCATCTTGGGAATTACATGCTACTACTGCCTCAGCCCCTGCTATTACTGGGGCAAAGCGTCTCAAATCAGTGAAGCGACTAGCATAGTCCATCACCGATAGCGATCCCTGAGTCAGGCTCATAAAATCTTCAGCCTGCTCCTATCTCAAGGTCTCTTGGTAGAAATGCTCCAGAAACAATTCCTGAAAAACCATCCATGACATTCCCTCTGCCTGCTTGATTTGAGCATGAATGTCCCACCAACGCATAGCCTGGCCTCGCAACATATAAGCAGCTAGATTCACACACTTTTAAATAGGGGTCTCCAGATGGTCCAGTATCGTCTAGATAGACTCTAACTAGAACTTCGCTACTTCTGGCCCACCCTCGCCGATGAAGGTCAGATGGTGTTGTAGATGGAACTCCCTGGTCAGCTCAAACATACTCGGTGCAACCCGCCCTGGGTCCAAATCCATCATCTGCATAAGGCAATCCACGTTCTCCCGGAACTGGTCTTCTCTACCTTCATTGATCACTACATTCTCTTTCCCCTATACTTGAGGAGTGTTCTCATCAAGATCCTCCTGTTTCCCAACTGGTAACTGATGTTGTGGTGGCATTTCTCTACAATTCCAAGCACTAGATTTAGCACGTATACCATAAACTTTCACGACTTCATCAAAATGTATTCACTAGCTACAACAACCCGTTTTCATACACTAACCCAACAACATTTTCCAATTTGTTTCAAACTCTATTATTTCATTAAGCATCATTTACCCACTTGTTTCATTTCATTCTTCTCATTATTTCTTGGTTTCATGAAACGCATGATGCACCCTACTTTCCTACCTCACACACCCACCCCGTGTGTGTGCCTAACACAATGCATGCCACCTATCTCCCTAGGTTCCTAAAAAGGATGCACGAATGAAAATCCTTGGGACGTTAAGTCCAAGATCCAAATATCATAAAACAGTCACACCAAACCACGTGTGCATCACCCAATGGTGAAATATCATCAACTGTAACAACACACAATCAAGAACAACAATTCCCACCCAGGGTGACTTGGGTTTTCCCTCGAACATGTGTCAGCTACTCCCAAGCACGATCCAATTACCAAGGCCCGACACATCTATTCTCTTGGCTACCAATCCCAAATAACAAGTCCTCCGAGAAGAAGAAGAAAGACCTCCTCTGATACCACTTTGTAACGTCCCCGACACGGATGCCACTAAAAAGGTTCTACGAGCCGGGTGGTTACATGACCTTTAGCGCGCCTCCACTTAAGCCAAAGGATGCCAACTAGCAGCAAGGGTGAATATAGTCAAGTGTGGAGACTATGCCCCATTTTGTTTCTGAGTAAGACACAAAAAAATAAAAGAAATAGCTAAAACAACAAACAACAAACAAGGAACATGTCTAACAAACATTTCCAACATAAAATATGCCATGTCATACTACAAGTGAAAAAGTGGACAAAGCCCAAAATAAAGGCAATGGAAAAATCCCCAAAATGGTCCTGACTCCATGTCCGGATTCTCCACCAAGTTCTACCCATGACCACTCACTATTTAGAAAGGACCTTTGCCCTTCTCCAGACCTGAAAACATGAAGTCTGCTCGGGTACCCAACAACAGCCCGAGCAGGGTGTGAGTACAACTCCGTAGGCCACCACCAACAGTGCCTAATAAATATTTAGTATGAACAGGTAGTGCGTGCAAAAGGAATATGAATGATAATTTCTAAATAATTAATTCTGGTGCCATTAACAAGTTCAAAACCAAGCCATTACCATTCATTTATTAGCAATTATCATCACCTACCATTTGTCACATTTCCGTGGGTTAAACACATACATTATGTTACATGGTTCTAAGTCCAACAATCACATGCAAGTGGGTAAACACATTATTATCCAATCTCACTAAGTCTAAACCCTCATTGAAACCATAAAATCACCTTGAAGCCTCAGTCCAGGTGGATGCAACTGCTAGAAGAATAGACCCTCATTACTCTTTCCAAACCCATGCATTTAGGGTGGAGTTTAGAACATCAGTCCTCACTCGACCCGTGGGTGTAGATCCTCAAGCCCTACCCCACTCTACGAAGCCATGTGCACATTCTTATATATAAGTAATCATCAACCATCCAAACCATTACCCTTCGGCAAAAACTATTCACCACAACCCACATGGGAAACCACATCATGCCTTAACCCATTAACACATTAACATTTCACATCATTTAACCATTCACCCAATTCCCATGTGTTATTCCTATCTCACTAAGCATTCAACATTAAACCCATAATCTATCCCATTAGGGTATTTAATCAGTTTACTCATTAGCCAATTTACCCCGTTCATCATTCCCATGAATCAACCATTTAACCCACTCCACTTTAACCCTTAGGTTATTTCCATGTCTAGTTTTATCACCTAACTTCTATTCCAAGTTCAACCAATCATGCCAACATGTTAATCAAGGGATCTGCAATTCATTAAAACAAGGTCACTCATTTAATATTTATCCCTAAATCCCAGAAAAGCCGGCACATCACATGGATGGCCCCAATTAGGTCAAGTCTATCACAATACATCCCACGATGATCATGAGGGTTCCCATTTGTCATTCTAAACACCATTATTACCAAATATTGCAAAGCTATCCAAAAAATAACCAAAGGAAAGAAATAACACAATTAATCATACACAAATACCCAAATAACTATGGGATATCACTTATAGACCAACTACCTCGAAACTGCGGTTGAACGAAGGCTCAATAGAGTCCTTAGACCTCGTTCCAGCATACCTTTAGAGCTTCAACCTAAAACTCATGCAAACGATAGGGTTTTAGAGCTTCAGAATGAGAGGTAGTGAAGATAAAAAAACCTAAACCAAAAAGAGAACCAAGGATGAGATTAGCCTTACTCGGAGCATCGATCCGCAACCAACGACACCAAAAACACGTTAGAATCCAAGGATAACAGCCCTTGGGAAGCTTGGGTCAGCCAAGTTCATCCTTGGGTTGAGAGGGGGGAGTGGAGTGGAAAATCCCGAGATGGGGTTTAAAAGCCCGGAGTGGAAATTTTGTAATTTTTCCCAACTTTATGTGGCCACACGGTTTGTCTGCACGGTTTGGAAAACCGTGCGCAAACCGTGCGCATGCCATGTCACGGAGGAGGAGGGGTCACACGATTTATCCTCACTATTTGGAAAACTACCCACAAACTATGTGCATGCTTTTGTTCGGAGGAGTAAGGGTAGCATGATTTATCCCGGGCTGGCCGCACGGTTTACCTATCTGTGCGCAGGCCGTGCGCCCTAGCCTGTCTTTCCCAAATTTCCTTTCTTTCATGCCCGATCCCCCAAAACACCCCCAAAGCCTCTCACACTTTCGAGAAAAATTTTAAAGCCCCCAAAACAAAGGGTTCATCCCAATACACAAAAAAAACATACCTTTCCAAAAACCGGGATCTTATAGCTTGCCTTTGGAATGGCAGGTCGCTGGTTCGATTCTCACCCCAAACACCGAACCAAAGGTTATAGTTCTCTTTTTTAAATTTTATAACACACATAGTGTCATCCATTGATAAAATAAACTTATAGGTTTATTTTTGATTAAATTATTTTCTTGTATAAATAATTATGTTTTAAGTAAACAATTATCTTATATTGTAAAAACAAATCATCATACACGACTTGTACACTATGTGTCATGTTGTGTAATTCATATATAAAGGTTGAGACCCAACATAGCCTAAGACCTTGTTGCGACCCCCCCCCCCTCCACCCCATTTTCTTTTCCCACACATCTTCCACATCCCCCACTTTCATGTTTCCATTTTGATTCATTTTTTTGCTCCGATTTATCCTTCATTTTCATCCTCAGTCCGGGTACATCATTCTCAATCCTCTATTTCTTGTTTTCATATGTTTTCGGGGAAATATTGAATCGGGCGACCGTTCAGGTCTCTCTTGTAGAACAAGGTGTTCACAAAGAACACACGCATGTACTACTTGGACACATCCACCCAGACAGATTTTCATATTTTCAAATATAAATGGCATGTATGTTTGGTACACATCGTGTACCACACCTTCCCTTTCCCCTTAAGAACCAGCCCATGTCCTATGGCACATGGACCCTTCCCATGTCACCACACACATCATGTATATTCTATACACTCCATGTCCTTTTTCACTTCACAAAAATCCATGTGGAAGGAGTACATGCCCGGAAATCCATGTTTATTCAGATGAAGTGAACAACATTCACATGGAGTGGCTTGTGCCATCTCTCCTATCAAGGTTGATCCATCTGTGTGCACTTACACGGGAACCATTCCATGTTGTAACACACAACTTTTACACCTTATCACATGCCATTTACTTTTTTTTACCTGACCACATGCCATCTCATCGTGTCTATCTAGCGTAAATGAGCTCTTACATAGATCATACAATGCGCTGTGTACCATGGATCTACACACCGTGATCTACTTAGATTTCTGTTTTCTCACATTTATGTTCGTCATTATTATTTTTATTATTCATATTCTTTTATTTTATTTTCTATCAGTTATGACAGGTGATGATCCCATGATTGTGAAGTGTCCCAATTCCCATACTAAGGGAGAGTGGTCCCCTCGCCACCGGATTCATCATCAGCATTTTGTGTATCCCACATTAGATTTCCTAGTTTCCTAGCCCCTAGAGTTGGCCTCACTTCCTCTTCTTCTACTAACGCCTCCATAAGCAACATCCACTAGTCCAATAGCTTCCGTGACACCCCTTTCTTTCCCCACTGCTCCTTCTATGACTGCTACCACACCATCGACAGTATCTGAGAGCATAGGTGTTATCGTTCCCTCTTCTAGATCAATCCCTTTGGAACTGGGACCTACTTTACTAGATCTGCCTGAGCCTATTCCGGAATCAGTTGCTCCTCCACCTGCATCCTCTACTAGCTCGTCATCCGAGGTAGATCATGTATCTATTTTATCACCAGCTGGTCGCACAACATCCCCTTATACCATGGTACAATCGGCTCTACCTCATCCTATACCACCAGCTCCCTACCCTCAGCCACATATATGACTTATCTTTCATGACAGTCATCCCGTGGAAGACCGATTATAGAGATTCTCACACCGCACTATCCAGTTGAGCGACCGCTTTCTTGATTCTAACATTACAAGAAATCCAGGCATTAGGGAAGAGATTGAGGATACCCTTTTCCATAAAAATCATAATGAAACACTCTAGGTCATCAGTCCAACTTAAAGAAATCCATTTTAGGATTTCATGGAGACCTTCAAGTTTGATGGGCCCACATACCATCAAACACCCACTGATACAACTACCTCGATTCGATTTTGGCTGGGTGGCTGCCACTATTCCATGACTATGGATGCGTTTGGCCATGTGTGTAGCTTTTACCACCCATCTGGTTACCCCACCACCTATCTCCACCTTTAACCACCCTGAGCACTCTTACCTCATAGCCATGTGGTGGGAGCTTGTTGGGATGTCCATAGGTACACCCCCACCTTGCATAAGAGAACACTCATCATTCCCCCTTCCATTTTTTCATCCATCAATTATTCAAAAACATGCTTTTCCCTACCATGACGATATGGGTGTCATGTCCGAGCAAGACATGGAGCTTCTCACCTATTTCATCCTTAGAAATTACCCTGACATCCCCTATCATACGACCACATATTTCTATTCCATGATTCATGGATATTAGGGAAACATGAACGACAGCTTCTCTGCCACCCACATGGAACACCACCTAGGTGTTTTTGAGTCCTCTCTCCCTCACAACCCCTTAGGATATCCTCAGTGTCCTGAATTCCTCATTCTCATCTGCATGTGTATGGTTGAGCATATGGGTGATGGATATGTGCTCGTGTAAGATACCACAGCTCCAACAGGGGTGAGATCTAACCCAACTGCTCCTGATGGTGTGGCTGAGTAAGTACCACCCCATCCACTAGTGGATTCTCCTTCACCATCTATCCTAATTCGTTCTCCCTTACATCTTCTTATATTATTCCTTCTTCTTCTGTTCCTTCCACCACCCCACCTCCACCCGTACCCTCATATGACAGCCCCACTACCCTCCGTTGGGCTGAGATAGACTGCCATATAGACATCTTGGAGCATCATCAGAATACCCTCCCCTAGTCCCAGATTAGGATTGAGAATATGTTGGTCCTCCTCCTTCAGCATTAGGACCTTCAGTCTTCCCCAGCACATGCTCCTCCATCCACTCTTCAGCCTTCTACACCACCACCACCACTGATGGTATTGGCTAGTGATTCTATTCTCTTACCCATTACTAGCCTAGATGATCATAATCATACTACCCACATAGATGTGTTGCATAATCCTTCCATGCAGGTCGTTGATGTTGTGTCTCTGGCTCTTATTCACCCTCCCATTGGGATGGATGTTCCCACTGCTCCTTCCACTCAGAGCATAGAGCCAGTGCCTAAAGCTTCCATTGTCGCTAATTCTCCGTTGGCGTGTCTCCTCATGTTGTAGATGATGCCTCTTTGGAGGTCACTCCATGACTAGCATTTGGGACACTTTTTTTTATATATATCTCATTGATTCTATGCCTATTCTATAATTATGTGTGTCTCTACAAATTTATTTTTTCTTTTTCCTCATCATTCTTATGTACCATAAAGCATTTCATGGACATTTTCTTATGCATACTTCCCATATTTGTTGACTTACCATGAGGGGAGTATTATTTCGAGTTTTTTGTTTATTTGTTTCTATGGATTTACATATTTTACTGCTTTCCCTCATCATGACGACCCATGCATCCCCACATCCAGTCTTATTCCTTCATGTTGAACTGGGGGACAATGTTCCATACTATGTGTGAGGTAGGGAATTTGACTACACTAGTATTTTCCCTTAAACTGATCTACGAGACATCACTAATAGTTGAAATATTTTAAAATGTATAAATTATTTTTGATTGATTATAATTATAAATTATAATGAAATAAAAGGAAGATTTAAAAGATACATTTTTATATTAAATTTCAATGTATTTTTAACTGATTAATGATATAGATTGATTTGTTATTTACATTTTTGGCCATTTACATTTATTAGACTAATAAATAATACTCTTGTAATTAATTTATTGACCTTTTATTTTTTCTCATTCTTGAGGGGTATTCTATGTATTTTGACATATTAATTCATATACCCTATTTCTTATGAGTTTGTTGGAAAAAAACAACTACCATAACATTCTAGTCTTTCTCTTCAAAACATGATGATTTCGAATCACATTGACATGATTGAATCATTCGATTTTTTTCAGTCCATTTGACATTGATACCTACCCAATATCTTATGTTCATAAAACCCATAGAAACCATGAGTTTCCTTAATAGGAATCCACATTACAAGCCTGTTTACCCATCCCATTCTAATTGTTTTATTATTTTTCATGATTATTCATTTGAACTTTAGAGATGGAGTTTTGTCCATTCAAGGTATATGTTGGTGAGAAACCTTTAATTTAAGTGTGGGGGAGAGTTATACTTGTTTATTTGGAAATAAGGGTTCCAAAATAACATTAGATTGTGTTCCTGGTGGTCCATGTTCTTCAAAAACACAAAAAAAATATATTGAAAAAAATAAAAAAAGAGGGACCGGATTCATATACTACACATTACTAGTGGATTATGAACCCGTATTGGTAAGGGAATATCACTTTAATGATACCCTTTGAAAGATCTTGATTGGGGATTCATTTTCATTTATCTTTATTTTAAATATAATGCATTATTGTTTAAGAATTTCGCCTCATTTTTCACACATCTGATATTATTTTTCATCATTACCTACCAACCCTTATCACCAGAAACATTTTAATCTTATTAAAATACCTTATGTTTTTCTGTGACATAAATTATGATGTGAATAATGAGAACACATTAAAGCCTATAGATAGGATGCATATACTTATGATTGAGAATAACTCTAATTAAATGATCATGAGTGATGAGTGTGGTACTTTTTAGAGGGGTAAATCATCAAGTGTCATGTTTATTTATGAAAAGTTAAAAAATGTGGATGAAAGAGAACAGAAATCCTTAATTGGATAATACATGATCCATGATAAAAATATCATTGGAATTGGAATATATTATTTTTCTTTAAAATCATATACTATGGATATAATATTTACAATTATAATTAGTTGAAAGCTTCCATTTTTAGATTGTAGATTCTTTTGATTTGATGTTCATATTTTTCTTAATGACACGGAAATGGTTATGTGTGGGGGGGCTTGACGTTCCCAATTTGTGCATATATTTTCATACATTCAATTAAGTATCAAAACATGTTTTCACCAAATATATGTTTTTTTTGTGATAAAATGCTTTGATTCGGTGATCATCATGATATTTAGGTATTCTCTAGAATAAGACACTAAATGGGAAATACCAAAACAAAAATTCATATGTACATGGCATGACCATCCTACACCCATCCTGTACCATTTCCCCGACACACAGATTGACCAGACTGAGTACACACTCAGGTTTCCTACCATGATTCACATACCGTGTACTGAAAGTTATAAACCATGTACTCGCTTCTAGATGTGGTTGGTTGTTGAAGATGATACAAAACTCCTTGTTGGGTGGTGTTAGATGCCATTTACTCCCACAAATATACCAACAATGCCTTTAATGTCAAGGTTGGCTTGGTATATCACCTACCGGTGGAAGAATAGTGGCCATGTTATGTTAACCAAACTACATGTCGTGTACTTTATGGTAAACACCATGTAGTTTTTTATGATATAAATAGAAAGGAAATAATTACAAATAGAGGGACTAGAAGGAGAGGAGAAATAGAGACAATGAACGGAAGAAGAAAGGGAGAGATAAAGAGGGAGGAGGGAAAAGAAGACAGGAGTTGTTGCTGCTACCTTCACGATGATCTCCTATATGAAGCTGGTGAAATGATTAATTCAATTATAAAATGTCTTTTATTTAGTAAGCACTCCATTTTTACCTAAATTACCTATATGTTGGGGTTGTGGATGATTATGGGTTGTTGTTTATCAATTGTTATATTGTAATCATATTTCTCTCATAATCCCTCATAAACACATTTGAAATATCACTAGAAACCCCGTATCAGACCAAGAAAATGATTTTTAGTAAACTTTTTAGTAATTATTATTAAGAATATCCAGGATCATTGGGTGGAATTATCATCTCAAATGGTGTTACCATTAACAAAATTTATAGAAACCAAATCCCAGACCAAGGAATTGTTTTCTATTGATTCAAACAAAATTCACCAGACCAAGGGGGTTCTGTTATATCCAAAACCTAGAGATGTCAGTTATTATGAACAACATAACATCAAAATAAACATGATTTATTAATTACCTTAAAAATACATAACCCTGACGTATTCTTCCCATTTACCGTGAGAATCATTTTTTTTCTTTATCTATAAATTAATTTATCTAGAAATATAATGATTAATTACTCTTCCATTGAAATATAAAAACATTGACTCTAAGTTTTAGTAAAATTCTCATAATTAATTAAAAACTAATGAAATTGAACTTTGTTACTCTCTCTCCCGGTTGATCGATTCCATACATGCACTATACAGTTATTAAGACTGGGTATTTCAATTTGTATTGTCAAAAGTGACACTTCTACTGAAACGACACCAAAACCTATACTGATGAAATAGTAACTTGAGCTTAGGAATAACAATATGACCCTTATGAATAGTAAATCAACCAAATTAATAATAAAATTTCCAATTTTATTATAAATTAAATTTATACATCATATATATTAAAGTATTTTATAATTATATCACAATATAAATATGTCAATATTTTAAAAATTAATAATTAAGTGTTCATATTTTCGTAAGGCATAAATATTTAATTACAATTTTATAATTATTAAGATTATTTAAAATAAAATTTATTTTCCTAAAATGTATTCCTAAAGTACTATTTTTTTTCTTATTATTTTTTGATAATTTAATGATACCCTAGTAAATTTTTCAGAGTGTTTTAAAAGCAATTATAAATTTAAAATAATTATTTTTTGATTAAATGATGGATTTAATTTAATAATAAATTTATAATACATTTAAAATTATTTTCATAAACTATAGCCCATTTTTCCATTCTACATTTAAAAAAATGGTTAGTGTGAGTTTTTGGGAATTTTCTATGATACTTGAACATTTTGTAAATAGTAAAATATGGTAATTTACGGTATAAATACATTATATGTTCAATTCAGTATTCCTTGAGTCATAGATGATGTAAAACAATAATATATAACTTAAATTAATTATTTTAATTAGTTTTATGATAATATTCAAACAATTAATAGTATTGAGCCATAATAATAAACTAATGATTAAAAGTTTCAAAAAACACTCTTCTCTTCAACTATAAATACCACGCCCACCCCTTCTCCTCGCACCTTAATAGAATTTAGCCTAGAGTAATTTCTACCCAATCATCTTCCCAAGTCCATCCCCCCATTTACAAGAGATCTTTTTCAAATAAAAAGGACAAAGAATGGATCCTTAAGGAGGCCCTCAAAAAGGATAATTCAAGAGGTAATTCCTCTTTCCATTTCTTTTAATTTAATATCTAATTCCTTTTTCATTATTTCACTGTCCTAAAGTCTCATGTAAACATTAAAATTATAACTCCATTATCTTCTATAAACTATAATTATATCATATTTTTGGAATATCCTTCCTAAAACTCCCTTCTCTATCTCTCTCTCTTTTATTTTAAAAATGAAATCCTCGTCCGTGAGGTGCCGATATACAACTTTTGTGGATGATGAGATTTCATTCTTCAATTTATCCTTATAGGATGGTAGTGAAACCATTTTCTGGGTTACAAAAGTCTATAATATATGTATTAAGACCATTATTATGTTCTATATGTAATATATTAACATAATAAAAAATGATAAAACAAAATTTGTTTGATGTGATCGATAACTGATGTAGTAATCTAAAAAATTGACACTAAATGTATTATCTAATGATTCATATTCATATCATATTTACAAATGATATATATAACCATTTAAACTTATTTATTTTAATTAATAAAATATAATTTTAATTCGTTATAATTATACCCATCTTACATGAACCTCATTACTTATAAAAAAGTGAACTGATCATGAAAATAGAGAAATAGAAGGACCCCGAACGAGGATATTTAACTCTATAACTCATAAAAAAAGGACAGAAATACACACAATAAAACAATAATTAATAAAATAAAAGTATATAAGGTTTTAAATTAATTAATTAATAGAATTAATTTTATTATCTATTACATTAAGGTAAATTGTTAATTATATTTTGGCATAATGTAAGGGTTTTCTTTTGGAACCACTATTTTCATTTGGGTAACACTTTATTTATATTTACCCTAATATAATTATTATTATTTTTATTTATTTATTATAAATTATGTTCGTATGTTACAAACCCACATATCCTGATCATATCATCTTTATTTTATTTGAATTACATTTTTACAAGGTTCCCTTCTGAATTATTCTTAATATGCAAGCTCAAAAAAATGGAAAATCTAAATTTCTTACCCATTTTCAATTACCATCCCAAATATGTTTTAATACACCATTATTTTTCAAAAATAAATAAATTTATCAATAAAACTATACATTTTCATTTCTGGTTTTATAAGAACAATTATTTAAAATACAAATGATATTTCCAAAAGAACATTTCTTTGGAATGTAAAAGTATTTCTCTCTAGAATTACATGAATATTTTTTTACAGTATTTTAATTTTTCAACACCTATATTGAATTTTGTGCTTTATCCGGATTGGTATCTTATGAATATAATATATATTATTTTATGAAATGATTTCATATCAGTTTGACTATGGATGTTCTATGTTCATACCATTCACCATACTACTCAGAATGATTAGTCATTATGTTTATAGACTGAGGAATGTCATTTATATTTCCTATCTATATGTTTTTTTGTATAACTCCATACATATTAGCACTTAATTTGACTTAGTATGTGATGTGTGGGGCCCACTATATCCACTATATGGATCGGTAGGTCTCATGAGACAAAACAGATATGGACGTGGTTGAGGCCAAGCCCTTTTTCAGATATGGTTTTGGCCGAGGCCTTAATTATTTTTAGATGTCTTGGAAAAGGCATCAATGGTATTTATTATATGTTCGGAATTATGAATTCCCAATTTATGATATTAGTGATTGATAAATCATGAGATTTTTTGACTAGTATAATAGTTGTGGTTAATCTTTGTTTGAATATTTATATGGAATTATTTATAATGATTTTATTCTTACCATATTAAGCTCAATATTACTTTTTAACGGAATGTATTATTTTAGTTATTCACCATGTCTTATTATTTATTTCTATGTTATATTACTTAACATTATGTGCATATAATCTCACCCCTTTCTTATGTTTTATTTACCCCTAAGATATGATGATGAATATTATGAATGACTTGTAGGGATAATGTAGGAGTTCTGGATGTATCCTATGGAATTTCAATATTGTATTTCCTTTCAATATGTAGTTTAATTTTTTTGTATATGGTTTTAAAATATAATAAACTATTTGGTCCTTTGCGATACGAAAATCCCTTTATATTGTACTAATGTAATAACATAAGGTGGTGGCTCCGGGCAACTGGGGTTGGGGTATTTACATGATTCCCTTAAAAAAAGAATGAAAACCCCCTTCAATTCATAGTATAAGTAGTATCCATAGAGAGATACTATGAAGTGGAGTTTGATAAATAAGGATTTCAATCCATATTCTCATTCTCTAGAGAAGATGAGTTCTCCCCAATTCAGTGTCACATCATCCACTTATACATCTTAGGCTAGTTCAATGGGGTGGATATCTTCAACTACCTAGGTGACAAAAGTTTTGTGATCAACATCATCCTGACCTAGATGCTCTGTAGGCCTGGGATAAATGATGTAGATTTTAGTCCTTCTGACTTGAAGATCCAGTGTTATGATAGGATAGACAAAAAACCATGTGGAATGATTTGGTTGAAGGCCCATGTTGGGGGCATGTCAGTAAGCATTGAATTCATGGTTGTCTCATAGGATACCAACTATAATGTGTATTTTGGGATCCCATTTATTTATCTATATGTGGCTTCCATTTCCTCATACCACCAGTTCCCCCAACAACTCCATCTATGGTGGAGTAGGGATACTTTACAGTGATGTTTCCCCATTAGACTCATATTAATCCCACATTCATGAGTTCGACCACTAAAATAGACATGGGAAGAATGTTCCTATCAATGTGGTTGAGTGAAAAAGTATTGAAACCATCCAATGCACATACCTGGATGTCGATTTCATTCTCCTAATTTATTAGTTGGAGGCCATGAACCTGAATATGGGATGTTTCAGTAAAATTTTCAATAGAAAGGGGTGTCACATCCCAAAATGGATGGATCCTCAACAGATCACTTCATACATACAAACATGATAGTCCATGTGATACAAAAAGACTATATCCCTATGATGTATAGAGTGGTTGTCCCCCTAGACACCAATTTGCATCATTACAACCTATTCTTCCAAGATATATTGACTAATGAAAGCATACCCACCCAATTTCATTGACATTAATAATGGAACTTTTGTCAAATACCTTATTAAATTGGATTCACATCCTATGTCAGCAAGGATTTAGCAATGATGGATCCCCAAATATTTTGTTCCCTGTCCACCCAAGAATTCTGAAGTGGTCTACCAGAATTAGATATCCTGAATGAACCCCCCCTACTATTCTCTTACCTTATACGAAGAAGTGGATTTTGAAGATTCTACTCCCAAATTTGAAGAGAGAGTATCCAATAACATCGACGAGTTTGTTCAGGTGAATCTTAGTACCAAGGAATATCCAAGGCCAACACTAATCAGTGAAGCCATACCTCTAGAGGAGGAGAATCTGTATGTGGTTACCCCGAAGTATCATCGTGATGTATTTACCTAGATTATGATGAGATGTGAAAACTAGATTCTTAGGTCGCTATCCACCATTATGGTCTCCTAGTGTGTTATCATGGATTTAAGAAGCCTCCCTGAAAGATTCTCCCCTCACCGTGTCATGGTCAAGGATGAAGTTTATATTATTATAAAATCCAACATCATTAGGGATGTTCCTTACAACAAATGGATAGCTAACATCATCCTAGTTAGGAAGAATAATGGGAAGATCAGATTCCATATCGACTTGAGGGACCTCAAACACCATTTTCTTAAGGATGGTTTCTCCATTCCAGTTACATAGTAATGATCGATGCTTATGTTGAGTTACAAGATATATCATTCATGGATGGGTATTATGGGTACAATTTTCTCTGGATGTCCACTAAATATAAAGACTCTACCTCTATTTGGGTGATTCAAGGGACCTTTTCTATAATGTGATTTTACTAGTGCTCAAGAATTCATGAGAAACTTATCAATAGGGCATGCACAAAATCGTCAAATTTATTCTTGAGACATTGGTGGAATTCCTTGTGGATGATAGGTGGTCAAATCCCACAGGTGTCAGGACCATCTCAGAGACCATGAAAAAACATTATCTTCCTCAACTCCCAGAATTTGAAGATAAATCCCTTTAAGTACAAATTAAGGATTAACTCTATGATGTTTCATGGATTCATAATTAGATATATATGTAATTACCTATCCCTAATTATCCAGATTCAGTGCATTATTAGATAACATTGGCATGATCACAAAAGATCATGTCTCAAAAAACCGATTAGTTCAGTAGCATTGGAAATACTAGATTCATTTATAAGTTTTACATTACATTATAAAATGAAAAATTACAAAAAATTAGTCTCCAAAGGCCACACTCATATCCCTTAGACTATCCCTGAAAGTCATTCATAATATACTTCTTAGTATCATTGAAAAAATAATACATATAAAGGGATGAGCTCAGATACATAGTAAGGATAACAATATAGAAAAAACATTCATAAATAAGCATAAACATTTAGGGAAATGTATAAGACTAAAAAAATCTTTTTTAACTTGAAATTCAGTATAATATTGAAAATATGAAATCAAGTAATTCCATTTACTTATTCACATAGATATTCTACTAGTCAAATAATCACATGCAATATCAACATCCACTTTCATAATGATGGAATGAAAAATCACAGACTTCATAACCACATATTCAAGGCCTTGTGCCAATAATACAAATAAGATTTTTTCAAGCCCGTGTGCGAAGACACTAGTTTGTCTCTTGAGACCTACTGATGCATCAGTGAGCCATAGTGGGCTCCACCCATCACTTACTAAGTCCAATGCATTCCTCATATGAAATGGTTTAAACATAACATAATCATTCGTATTAAAACTAGAATATGAAATGTCAATACATTATCTATAAACTATGAATGGTCTGAAAATTACACATCCACAATCAAAGATATCACAAAATCTTAAATACAATATGGATTTTTTGTATCATAATAAATCAACTTCAAATATGATTAAAATCCATCAAATGATGTTGATATAGATGAAATAAAAAAACATCCGTGAAATATGTTTCTTTTTTGAAATCATTTAAAATTAATATAATTATAAAATAAAACATTTATTTTGAAAATATTCTTATCATCTTGTAAGGGATGCTTTGAAAATTTTATAATTATAAGGCCCCAGCCTTAAACCTTACTTAATCTTGAGTTATTACAAGATTACACATTGAGGATCTTTTCAGGTTTAGAGTTTTAGAGAATTAGATCATGAAACATGCATTAAATTCCACATTTAAACAAAGTGGTTACATAAAAGACAGTATTCATTCTTCTCATCAACGGAAACATATTTAAAATAAAACATGGATTCTTTCTTGACACATCCTTGACACTATCATCACATCATGTACCCTTCCATTGACCTGTGAAAAACATTTCAAAAACTTGGTATGAGCATAAAAATCTCAGTAAGGGATATAAAAATATGGAAAGGAAACATGATTACATGTATACATAAGAATGAAATCATACTTTACCCATAAAACATAATCACTTTAACATACCTCATAAAATCATGAATAAATCATAGAAATCATAAGGCATAAAAGGTAACTTGAGTCATTCATAACATTCTTATGTAGGGAGTAACCCTCTTGGTTACGTTTGTAATACCAATCACAGTATATTCCCTAAATCTCTTCAGAGAAACCTTAACGTTTCACTCCGTCGCGTTACCCAATGCATTTGAGAGATATATCGGGCTCACCTGCCCTTAGTCTATCATGGAACCACCCGTCTTCATAATAATTCCCAATAACCTCAACATAATCGTATCACATAAAACATGCATAAAGGAAACATAAAATTTCCACCTTTCAATCACAAGATATCAATACAACACATTGATATAAAAACATTATGAAAACAATTTTCAATACAAAAATAAAAGAAAAGTAAAACATGGTATATATTTTTCTTTTAATAAAAAGGTATGGCTTGTAGAGGAATCTGAAACTCAAATAATGGTCACGGCGGCGAAGAAGTCGTTGTCGCCACATACATACGACAAAAACATTCCCTTTTGTCGTTTAGTAAATGCTTCGTATAAAAAAGATTCCTTTTGAATAAACGTAAAAGTCAAAGGGGTTTATACACCGTATAAAAGAAGGTTGTGTATAAAACAAAATATGCCTCAATGAAAGGAGATTGAGACGAAGTCCCATACAAAGACGGTATCTTTGGTTTAAGGATAAGTCAATTACATAATTATGTGTGAAAAAAGAATACACCAAATATAAGTGGATAATAAGTGTAAAATAATCAAAGGTCATTCACACATATTCAAAGGATGACATATTCAATAACTACATGTTGAACCCAAAGAAATCGAAATTGGGTTAAGAAGTTCCCTTGACAGCCTAACTGCGTCACATTAAAAAAAGGGTATCTCATAACTTGGACATAAAATTTACATCAATAAGGATATATGAGAACATATCCCAACATAACAATATTTAAATTAAAAGACCCAACAATATAAGTCATTTAAAAGGAGGAGGGTGAAAGGTTCCCTTACCGACATGGGTATCTTTCGAAACATACGCCCCGTGAAAGAAGGACAATACAACATTGATGTAAATACTCATAAATGAAATAATATTACAAAATGAGTAAAATAATGGTCAGTACATACACCACTCAAAGGAAATTGTGGCAAATGTAGCATAAATCTCACAGGAATAAATGTGAGATGAGAAATCCCTTACGAAAACTCGGCAGCCTAACGGCGCCACATAAAACTTGCAAAAATGGATTGATGAGATAAAATAGGGTATCTCATAACATTACAATAAAATCTAGAGCAATAGGAATATAAAAGAACATCCCCCATCATAAAAAATAGGATCCTAAAAGAAGTGACATAAAGGAGAGTACTTAAAGAGAAAGAGAGAGGTTAGATCTCTTACGAAAATTCGGCAGCCTAACGGCGCCACTCAAAACTTCCAAAATGAATTGATGAGAGAGAATAGGGTCTCTCATCATATGAAAATAAGAGTTACAGTAATATTAATATAAAATAACATCCCAATCACAAGAAAGATGATCTTAGAAGGAATGACATAAAAGAGTGTACTTAAAATGAAAGAGAGGAGTAGGATCCCTTACCTCAAGTCCAACTTGTCTTGTTCGTTTCTTTATATTCCTGAATAATAATCTTTGGTAAATTAATAATTTCCTAAGTACCTCCTTTAGAGATTATTATTTAGTTCACATCACGTATTATAATGTTATAATAATTGTTTAATAATGTTAGTTCATATCAGACGTTTTTGCCGATGTTTGGTACATGAGTCAAGAATGAACTTGTTTGAAAAAAGATTTCCCATGTAGTTATAAGTAAATAATTTCCAGAATAGTATTAATGATTAAAATATCATATATATCCAGTAAATATTCATTTTATACTATTCCATATCATTTGGATATAAAAAACGAAAAGCACCGTTCATGGAGGCGTAGGTCGTACGTACACATGAATGCTACTTTCATGTTTTTGTCATACTAATGAAATTAAAACAAAATGAGAGAGATATATATATGTTATAATTCCAGAATGATATCCATAATTTAGATGTAATATATTACATATATATCCATTATATATATGTACTTATAATATTACATAAAAGTTTGAGATAAGAAATGAAATGTACTGTTCATGGAGACGGTAAGTCGTACGTACACATGAACGCTACTTCCATTTCTATTTCATATTTACTGGAATTAAAACATAATGATACATAAGAGTATTTTAATTCCAGTATGGTATCATATATAATATCATTAAATATATCCTTTATACGTACCACTTATGGTATTAACGAATCAAATCACTTTGAGGGTGCGGTAGTCGGCACTTCCTTAAATGAAGATATCACGTTTACCCATAATGGAAACCATTAAGGTACGCCATAAATGAAAAATACAGAAGCATAAGTAAAACATAAAAATATTAGATATCATATATAAATATATTGTCATCTTAATGGCCACCTTTGAAGGTGTTAGATGAATGTTGAACAATCATCGTTTCAGGAGGCAGAAATTCGCCGTCCACCGAAACAATATGTTCTTTAACCCTTAGATGTAGGTGTGTGTAAGTGTAGTTCGAATACTTCTTATAAAAACATCCTATTATATTGAAGATACTGTATTTGTTAGAAAATAAATGAATAAAATGAGTTTAGGGGGTTGGAGAAGCAAAATAAAACAAAAGGACACAAGTGAAGACATTACCTTAAAATCGGGTAACTCTCTTTGGTTTGAGCTCAAAGGATTCCTTGGGAAGACTTCTGCACAAAATGAGTCTTCAAAGACTAAGATAGGTAAGTGGAGAGACAAAATGGGAAGGGGTTGGCCGAGCCAAAGTCTTTGGGAGTGTGGGTAAGGAGGTAGAGGTGGGGGCCTTTTATAAGAGGAGAGGAGGGGCACTCTTGTAAAGTTACAAAATGTTACTTTATTTTCAAAAGCGTTTCTGATTTTAAAGGTCCCACATTGATTTATTTTGGGGATAAGGTTATAAGGGTTCGAAATACACTCATCCAATAGGTTTTGGACATGTTTAGGTCTTAGATATTACATTATCTTTCCATTTTATTTAAATCGTTAAATAACGAGGTCATCGTTGCATCATCATGATGTCATAAATAATTTAATTTATTTAATGTCTAAAAATTATAAAAAATTACTATAATGTAGGAAATATTTTTATCTTTCCAACGACTATTTATAGTAAAAACTATTACATGCATAACCCCATGTAAAAATTGGTTTAGTAAAACCTCTCATGTTTGTGTCATTTTTACTTTAACATTAAATAAAAAGATATTTATGTCATTTCCCAACCAAAGTGTCTCCATGGGGTCCCCAAGTTGACCCATGTATTTTCTTGGTCAGCCATGACACATACAATGAGTGTAGGACATGTGTCTAGGTCATTTCATTTTATTAAAACATTATCCTTACCATAAACTACACTAATTACCTCTAATCGCGATTAAAAACTTAATAAGTTACTATTCACCAAAAAATTATTTTTATCCCATTGAACCACATTTTACTTCTTAATGACGACCATGTATGTCGGATTTTTGATATTCAAAACACAAAGATGGAAAAATTTCATTTAAACGGAAAAATCAGTTTTTATAAGTACGACTTAGTGGTTTCAATATTCATCCAAAATTGATGTTTTTCAGAAAAATACCAAAAATTCACCCTAAGCTATATTTGATATTCCAAATTCAAAAATGAAGTCTATTTTACAAAATTCAAAACATATAAGTCACATTAATTAATTTAATAATTAATTTCTGCTGTCAGAGCAAATAGCGTGTTTTTATGAAACAATAAGTATCAAAAGATTGACACTAGTTTAAGTCTGATTTCAAAGTTAAATTAATTCCAACGACCACTATTGGATTTAATGGTAAAAATATATTCTAATTTCACTTTAAAACCAATTCAAAATATAATATAATCATATAAATAAATTAGATTAAAAAGAGATTTTGAATTAAAATACAAAATTTTACACTATTCATTAAAAAAAGAACTTTATCTGAAAGATACCAAAAATTTACACAAAGTAAATTTTGATGTCCCAATTCTTAAGAAGAGTTTTATTTGGTCCAATAGAATGTATAAGAGTGAACAAAACTATATTTAATGATGGTTCGCCATCAAAGGCGATAAGTGAACCTTTAGTGAAAACAAAGGCATATACGCCTAAAATTGAATTCTTTCCGTCTTTTAAGCCTTTATCTTTTATTGGATAAATGTAAAAACTTTTAAAATAATATATAATCATATTTTAGTTAGTTCTATCCATTCCAGCCAATACAATGGCTACATGTTAACTACCATTTAAAATAATATTATTTTATTATTAGAGTGCAACGTAAGATTTCAAGAAACTCGTTGTTGGGTGTTGGGTACGCCATCGAGCATAGTGTCCCCTTTAAAGTCATATTAATATTTTATTCACAAATATGGATAAATATGAAAATTTCATATTCTTTATTTACATGGGGTGTTACATCCTTCCCCCCTTTTGGGAATTGTTTCCTCTCAATTTATAAAATTGAGCTTGGAAACATCCTTGAAAGTCCCACATCGGAACAAGAGTCGGTAAAACAATCACTTAAAAATAAAGGAAGATAAGTACAGAGGTCACCCGAGTTAACCCATACTAGGATTCCATGTAGAAAAACATGGACATGGAAGAAAAATCAAAGGGTCATGTTCTTGAGGGAGAGTGATAGTAAACATGTCTAGGAGAAAGATAACCATAAGAAAATCACAAACTTGTGATGGGTTAAACAGTATTCGATTCCCCAGTAGGAAAAGTTAATAGACAAAATTTTTGTTTTAAGTTACTTTTTATTGAGGAATTTATTCATAAGGAAACATAATCACTTATCATGTTGACTTTCAAATTTTACTAGATTCCTTAATCAAACTAATATTTTTTTCCAAAAGATGAGTATTTAGGGAGACTTGTTCGCATTAAGAGTACTATAATCAATTTCTAGAGAATCACCTAATCCACAAAAGAGAACTATATACATCCCATGTATTTTGACTTTAACCAAAACCAAAACCAAAACCAAAAAGGTTAGTACAAGATCAGATAATCTAGAAAAGAATAACCCTTTATAAAAAGATAATCTATTCTTAATCTCCAAAATTTGTCCAACAAAACCCCAAGTTCAACGAGGACCATTTGATAAAAAATTGTCCATAAAATTCTTCAAATTAATCCAAACTAAGATTGAAACCCAAATATTTAAAGGATTTAATCACATAGTCTTCCAAGTTACAAATTAACTTTTATCTCCAAATAACATCAGTTGCTCTTAAATTCTCATATTGAAAAGTAATTAACCTAATCACATATCCTCGATGATAGGTTAATCATTTCCATAGATAACCCACAATAATCATACTCTTGATTATTAAATTCATATAACTAAAAATAATCAGTCAAACTATCCAGGGACTTCACGTAGTCCATTGGTAGGCGATAAATACTAGTCGCACTTTGGTTGTGGGTTTGATTCCCACAGCTTTGCCCGACGCGACGGGTAGTCACACGGTCTGCCTGTTGTCCTTTTTCCAAAACTATATAATTCTCAAAAAATTCCCCAAAACGAGATAAAATCTTCAAAAATAATCGTAACGTATTTTAACCTCAAGTTTATCTCATGCCTTTCATTTTCCAGCATATCATATAATAACCCATAATTACCTCAAAAGTAAGGATCATATAAACTCTAATGGTTACCTTTATAATTATTACTTGAACATCCACATCGATTGGTCATCTCATACATGATGCATTATAGAACATACTAAGGTTCGAGTGGTTGATCATGACTCCTTTATAGTTGGTTTAGAACAACCATGTGTTTCCTCATTGAATCCCCCATTTTATCTAGTATCTTAATCAGAGAACCACCACAGTTTCCTTCAAACCTGTTGTCTCTTTGGTACCTGCTAAATCCATCCATTCACTAAAAACATAAATGTCACTGTGAGTATATCAACAAAACCATCATGTACTAATGAGGAATATAACCACTAAGATATACTTACTTATTCACTTTATCTAAAACTAGGACTCTTTCTGAAATCCTAACCATTATGGTAATGTCACTTATGCTTAAAGAATACCCTAACCTCTAAAGTTATCTAAACCGACCTTTGATTCCAACTATAAGGCCCCAGCCTTAAACCATACTTAATCTTGAGTTATTACAAGATTACACATTGAGGATCTTTTCAGGTTTAGAGTTTTAGAGAATTAGATCATGAAACTTGGATTACATTCCACATTTAAACAAAGTGGTTACATAAACGACAGTATTCATTCTTCCCATCAACGGAAACATATTTAAAATAAAACATGGATTCTTTCTTGACACATCCTTGACACTATCATCACATCATGTACCCTTCCCTTGACCTGTGAAAAGCATTTCAAAAACTTGGGATGAGCATAAAAACCTCATTAAGGGATATAAAAATATGGAAAGGAAACATGAGTACATGTATACATAAGAATGAAATCATACTTTACCCATAAAACATAATCACATTAACATACCTCATAAAATCATGAATAAATCATAGAAATCATAAGACATAAAAGGTAACTTGAGGCATTCATAACATTCTTACGTAGGGAGTAACCCTCTTGGTTATGTTTGGAATACCCATCATAGTATATTCCCTAAATCTCTTCGGAGAAACCTTAACATTTTACTCCTTCACGTTACCCAATGCATTGGAGAGCTATATCGGGCTCACCCGCCCTTAGTCTATCACGGAACCACCCGTCTTCATAATAATGCCCAAGAACCTCAACATAATCGTATCACATAAAACATGCATAAAGGAAACATAACATTTCCACCTTTCAATCACAAGATATCAATACAACACATTGATATAAAAACATTATGAAAAAATTTTTCAATACCAAAATGAAATAAAAGTAAAACATGGTATTTATTTTTCTTTTAAAAAAAGGTATGGCTTGTAGAGGAATCCGAAACTCAAATAATGGTCACGGTGGCGGAGAAGTCGTTGTCGCCGCATACGTACGACAAAAACATTCCCTTTTGTCATTTAGTAAAATCTTCGTATAAAAAAGATTCCTTTTGAATAAACGTAAACTTCAAAGGGGTTTATACACCATATAAAAGATGTTTGTGTATAAAAAAATATATGCCTCAATGAAAGGAGATTGAGACGAAGTCCCATACAAAGACGGTATCCTTGGTTAAAGGATAAATCAATTACATAATTATGTGTGACAAACGAATACACCCAATATAAGTGGATATTATGTGTAAAATAATCAAAGATCATTCACACATATTCAAAGGATGACATATTCAATAACTACATGTTGAACCCAAAGAAATCAAAATTGGGTTAAGAAGTTCCCTTGACAGCCTAACGACGTCACATCAAAAAAGGGTATCTCATCACTTGGACATAAAATTTACATCAATAAGGATATATGAGAACATATCCCAACATAACAATATGTAAATTAAAAGACCCAACAAAAGAAGTCTTTTAAAAAGAGGAGGGTGGAAGTTTCCCTTACCGACATGGGTATCTTTCAAAACATACGCCCCGTGAATGAAGGAAAATACAACATTGATGTAAATACTCATAAATGAAAGAATATTACACAATGAGTAAAATAATGGTCAGTAAATACACCACTCAAAGGAAATTTAGGCAAATGTAGCATAAATCTCACAGGAATAAAAGCGAGATGAAAAATCCCTTACGAAAACTCAGCATCCTAACGTCGCCACTTAAAACTTCCAAAAATGGATTGATGCGATCAAATAGGGTATCTCATCACATTACAATAAAATGTACAGAAAGAGGAATATAAAAGAACATCCCCCATCATAAAAAATAGGATCTTTAAAGAAGTGACATAAAGGAGAGTACTTAAAGAGAAAGAGAGAGGTTAGATCTCTTACGAAAATTCGGAAGCCTAACGGCGCCACTCAAAACATCCAAAATGGATTGATGAGAGAGAATATTGTCTCTCATCATATGAACAAAAAAATTAAAGTAAGAGTAATATAAAATAACATCCCAATCACAAGAAACATGAGCTTAGAAGGAATTACATAAAAGAGTGTACTTAAAAAGAAAGAGAGGAGTATGATCCCTTACCTCAAGTCCAACTTGTCTTGTTCGTTTCATTATATTCCTGAATAATAAACTTTTTTCAATTAATAATTGCTTAAGTACCTCATTTATAGATTATTATTTCGTTCATATCACATATTATAATTTTATAATAATTTTTTAATAATGTTAGTTCATATTAGACGTTTTTGCCGATGTTTGGTACATGAGTCAAGAATGAACTTGTTCGAAAAATGATTTCCCATGTAGTTATAATTAAATAATTTCCAGAATAGTATTAATGATTAAAATATCATATATATCCAGTAAATATTCATTTTATACTATTCCATATCATTTGGAGATAAAAAAACGAAAAGCACCATTCATGGAGACGGTAGGCCGTACATACACAAGAACGCTACTTTCATTTTTTTGTCATATTAATGGAATTAAAACAAAATGAGAGATATATATATATGTTATAATTACAGAATGATATCCATATTTTATATGTAATATATTACATATATATCCATTATATATATGTACTTATAATATTACATAACATTTTGAGATAAGAAATTAAATGTACCGTTCATGGAGACGGTAAGCCGTACGTACACATGAACGCTACTTCCATTTCTATTTCATATTTAATGGAATTAAAACCTAATGATACATAATTGTATTTTAATTCCAGTATGGTTTCATATATAATATCATTAAATATATCCTTTATACATACCACATATGGTATTAACGAATCAAATCACTTTGAGGGGGCGGTAGTCCACACTTCCTTAAATGAAGATATCGCGTTTACCCATAATGGAAACCATAAAAGTACACCATAAATGAAAAATACAGAATATTAAGTAAAACATTAACATATTAGATATCATATATAAATATAGTGTCATCTTAATGGCCACCTTTGAATGTGTTAGAAGAATGTTGAACAATCATCGTTTCGGGAGGCATAAATTTGCCATCCACGGAAACAGTATGTTCTTTAAACATTAAATGTATGTGTTTGTAAGTTTAGCTCGAATCCTTATTATAAAAAAATCATAGTATATTTAAGATACTGTATTTGTTACAAAATAAATTAATAATAAGAGTTTAGGTGGTTGGCGAAAAAAAATAAAAAAAAGGAAACAAGTGAAGACATTACCTTAAAATCGGGTAACTCCATTTGGTTTGAGCTCAAAGGCTTCCTTGGGAAGACTTCTGCCCAAAGTAAGGCTTCAAGGAGTAATAGAGGGAAGTGGAGAGACAAAATGGGTAGGGGTTGGCCGAGCGAAAGGATTTGGGAGTGTGGGTAAGGAGGTAGAGGTGGGGGCCTTTTATAAGAGGAGAGGAGGGGCAATCTTGTAAAGTTACAAAATGTTACTTTATTTTCAAAAGAGTTTCGGATTTTAAAGGTCCCAAATTGATGTATTTCGAGGATAAGGTGATAATGGTTCTAAATCCACTCATAAAATAGGTTTTGGACATGTGTAGGTCTTAGATATTACATTATCTTTCCATTTTATTTAAATCGTTAAATAATGAGGTCATCGATGCATCATCATGATGTCATAAATAATTTAATTTATTTAATGTCTAAAAATTATAAAAAAAATACTATGATGTAGGAAATATTTTTATATTTAAAATGACTATTTATAGTAAAAAATATGACTTTTATAACCCCATGTAAAAATTGTTTTAGTAAAACATTTCATGTTTGTGTCATTTTTACTTTAACATTAAATAAAAAGATATTTATGTCATTTCCCAACCGATGTGGATCCAGTGGGTCCCCAAGATGACCCATAGATTGTCTTGGTCGGCCCTGAAACATAAAATGAGGGTAGTAAATGTGTCTAGGTCATTTCATTTTATTAAAACATTATTCTTACCATAAACTACACTAATTACCTCTAATCGCGATTAAAAACTTAATAAGTTACTATTCACCAAAAAATTATTTTTATCCCATTGAACCACATTTTACTTCTTAATGACAACCATGTATGTCAGATTTTTAAAATTCAAAACACAAAGATGAAAAAATTTCATTTATACGGAAAAATCAGTTTTTATAAGTACCACTTAGTGGTTTCACTATTCATAAAAAATTGAAGTTTTTCAGAAAAATCCCAAAAATTCACCCTAAGCTATATTTGATATTCCGAATTCAAAAATGAAGTCTATTTTACAAAATTAAAAACATATAAGTAACATTAATTAATTTAATAATTAATTCCCGCTGTCAGAGCAAATAGCATGTTTTTATGAAACACTAAGTATCAAAAGATTGACACTAGTTTAAGTCTGATTTCAATGTGAAATTAATTCCAACGACCACTATTGGATTTAATGGTAAGAATATATTATAATTTCACTTTAAAAACAATTCAAAATATAATCTAATCATATAAATAAATTAGATTGAAAAGAGGTTTTGAATTAAAATACAACATTTTACACTATTCATTAAAAAAGAACTTTATCGGAAAGATACCAAAAATTTACACAAAGTAAATTTTGATGTCACAATTCTTAAGAAGAGTTTTATTTGGTCTAATAGAATGTATAATAGTGAACAAAACTATATTTAATTATGGTTCGCCATCAAAGGCGATAAGTGTACCTTTTGTGAAAACAAGGGTATATACGCCTAAAATTGAATTCTTTCCATATTTTAAGCATTTATATTTTATTGGATAAATTTAAAAACCTTTAAAAACATATATAATCATATTTTAGTTATTTCTATCCATTCCCGCCAATACAACGGCTACATGTTAACTACCATTTCAAATAATATTATTTTATTATTATAGTGCAACGTAAGATTCCCAAGAAACTCATTGTTGCGTGTTGGGTACGCCATCGAGCATAGCGTCCCCTTTAAAGTCATATTAATATTTTATTCACAAATATGGATAAATATGAAAATTTCAAATTCTTTATTTACCTGGGGTGTTATAATAATAGTGGAAAATAGCTGCACCCGCCATATAAGTTAATAAAATATTCTTTGCATAATTTTGTTGAAAAGGTCACAGTGTACCTCGTTTTGAAAATGACGGAAAGATTCCATTCAAAAAATATAAGGTCAAATAAGGGCATAAATAAATTTAACCCACTGTATAGTAAATATTACAAATGTTTTGAAATACATTTTTTAAGAAAACAAGGATGTGGATGATAAAGAGGTCCCAGTAGATACTTAGGTAAAAACAACCTCGGATAATAAAGAGATTGTGAAATTAACCATTACCTTTAACTTTTCCTTGGTTGAGGGTAATTTAACCTCATGTATAATAGTTAAATCATTATTATTAAAATATAAATGAACTATATACATAAATATGATATCATATATGGTCTTCTAATATTGCTTTTTAATGATATTTCAGTAGTATCGTCATTTTGGGTGTTAACTGATTTGTTTTACTGTATATGCTTTGTTACATAAGTAATGTTTTATATGGATTGGATGTATCTAATTAATATTAAGAATGATATTAAGTATTTAAACATTATTTTTAATAATCAAATGAAAATTAGGTTTGAATGGATAAGATGGGGAATGAATCTCATCGCATTCATGGAGACGGTAATCTGTACGTAAGCACGAGTGACAATATCATTATATTGATGATCAAATAGTATGTAATTGGATGGTATATAATATATAAAGAATAATTAACATGTTATATTAATTAATTAAATTAGTTATACTCGTTATTATACCCACACACAAAAAGAACTGTTTGAATAACAAACTACAGCACGACCTGGAGACGGTAAGCCGTACGTACGCACATATGGTGAGATTGTGATTCATATGATGGATAGAATAATGAATATGGTTGTACCGTTTTTATAATAATTTAATATTATATAGAAGATACTGAATTTATTATTTTAGAATGGAAACAACAAAGAAAGAGGATGTGGAAGAAGAAAATAACTTAAAAGATGTGATGAAATATTTACCTCTTCTTCAGGTTCTTCCTTTTGATTTCATCAAAAGGGATCATTAGGTTGGATTTATGACCAAAGTAAGGCCTCTAATATGAATAGAGGAAAGTTGGGAGGATTTATGGAAATACTTTGGATGAGCCAAATGTCTTTGAAAATGTGTAATTAAGATACGGGGATGTTACCTTTTATAAGAGGGGTTGAGGGGAACCTTAGGAAAAGATTGCAATATTTTTTTATAATAAAATTACATTCGGTTTATAATGGCTCCAAAATAATTTATTTCAAGTATAATGTAGGGATGGATCTAAAAAAACTGAACCAATAGGTTTTAGATAGGTTTGGGTCACTATATTGACCTTATCTTTTAGATTTAACTCTTAGTTAAATAGTTTAACATTTATCATGTCTCTTGGTATTTTTATATTATATGGTTAATAAACATACCATAAACATCCAATAAAACACCAAGTGGTTAATTTGTAACATATATAACATTATTTAATAATTATGGCCAAAAAATCAATTTTTAGGAATAGAATAACAATTAATAATATAATATTTGTTTTAAAAACACTTTTATGTCAATTTTGACACTATTTTGGATTTTGTTTTGGTTAAATTCATTAAATCATTATTACTTCTAAATAAATTCATTTAATAAACCCTCACATGTCATTTCGACCTATAAAATTTTTCTAATTCATTAAAAGTCTCAAATTAGATTTATTTGGATATTTATAATATAAATTATTTTAATCTTTCATTAATAAGGTAATTACTGCATCATCATTGTGTCTTAAATAAATTTAATTATTTAATGACTAAAAATCATAAATAAAATAACATTATGTAGGAAATATTTTATATTTCTATGGAACACTTATAGTAGAATTTATCTTAATTATAACCCTATATTAAAAATGGTTTCGTTATTCAACATTGATTTTAACTCTTTTAACTCTTCTTTAAATTAAATAACAATAAATGTAATAATCTAGTCCTAGTGGACCAAAGAAGTTCATATTTTATTCCAAAGTTTTTTTGTTGAATTATACTGATCCAATAGAATTAGGATAGGTGTTCGGGTAATTATGATATCATTTTTACCCTTAATTACCGTATTTTCTTTTAACTATGGTAAAAAAGTAAAAAGTTTCTATTCACGAAAAATTATTTTCATCTCATTGAACCAAATTTTTCTTACTGGTATTTATCATGTCTTTTGGATTTTTTTTATTCAACCCATAGAAGTGGTAAAATTATGTTTTATTCAAATTTACAAATTCTCCTAGGCGGTGGGTAAAAGACGGTAAAAAGTTCAATAAAATTTTTATATATCTAAACTCATTATAAAATGAATTAAATGAATTAAATTAAAATTATATAGGTATTATGTATCTATTTTTACCTAAAATAAATTTAAATATAATAAATAATTATTTAAAAAAAAGTCTGTTTTAAACAATAACTTCGTGTTTTCACTATTCATTAAAAATTGAATGTTTTAAAAATAATTCAAAAAAAATCACCCAAAGCTAATTTCAATATTCTAAATCCTAAAATGATGTCCATTTTTAAAGGGAAAATTTATAAAATTTCAAAAAGTGGGTACTACGATTCATAACGACTAGCTTGATTGGTCGTGGTGTGTTAGAATCTTGAAGGTGCGTACAGTGAAAGCTATTTCATTATTCAAAGGGAAATGTAATGTGGAAGCTTGGGGTGTTACATTCTTCCCTCCCTCAAATAATTTAATCCTAAAAATATCTATAATATTAATGCATAAAATGATTTGGGTGGTTCTTCATCATAAGTTCATCAGGTTCCCACATTGCCTCTTCCATCTTATGGTTTCTCCATAGAACTATTACCAGACGAGTCATCCGGTTTCTCAGCACTTGTTCTCTGGTATCAAAACTTAGACATTCTCTTCCAAATAAGATAGATTAGGTTCCAATTCAATTTTTTCCTAGGTGAGTACATGCGTTGGATCATGCATGTATTTTTTAAACAGTGATATGTGGAACACATCGTGAACTTTTGAGAGACTTGGCAGCATTTCCAAACGGTAAGCTACAGCCCCAATTCGTTCTAGAACTTCGAAAGGTCCAATGTACATGGGACTTAATTTACCCTTCTTAACGAATCGTAAAACTCCCTTTCATGGTGATACCTTCAAGAAAACATGATCTCCTACCTGAAATTCCAAATCCTTCATTCGGTTATCGTCATAGCTCTATTGCCTACTTTGTGCTGCTTTGATGTGGGTTCGGATAACCTTCATGTTTTCCACTGTTTCCTCAACAAGTTCTGGGCCTACGAGTTTTCTTTTACCAAAATCATCCCAAAAGGTTGGTGTGCGACATCTCTTTCCATATAATGCTTCATATGGTGCCATCTGAATACTTGAATGTAGGTTATTATTATACGAAAATTCTACCAGATGTAAATATTGATCCCACATACCTTGAAAGTCGAGTAAGAAAGATCTCAACATGTCTTCAATGTTTTTTATAGTCCGTTCTGATTGTCCATCGGTTTGTGGGTGGTAGGCAGTGCTCAAATGAAGTTTAGTATCCAGGGCCTTCTGAAGACATTTCCAGAATCATGATGTAAAATGGGGACCACGATCAGAAACAATCGATAGGGGTACACCATGGAGTCTTACCACATCATTATTATATAGTATTGCTTAACATTCAAGTGGTAAATCTTCTCTTATAGCAAGAAAATGTACTGACTTGGTAAGACGATCAACAGTGGCCCATATGGCATCATTCCATCTATGTGCCTTTAGTAGCCCCATAAAGATTTCCATTATAATATTATGCCATTTCCACTCAGGTATGGGAAGAGGTTTCATGAATCCTTCATGTTGTTACCTTCCAACTTTCACTTGTTGAAAAACCATATATCTTGACACAAAATCAGCTATCTCCCTCTTCATGTTGTCCAAAAAAATGTTCCTTCAAATCACTATACATCTTAGTGATACCAGGGTGTATAGAGAAAATGGAGCAATGAGCATCATCTAACAATTCCCTTTTTAGATCAGGTATGTTAGGGACACAAAGTATCTTATCGAATCTCAAAATTCCATCTTCATATATGAAGTCACTCAATCTATCATCGTTCACATCTTTAATTTTCTTTTGAATCTCTTCATCATCAGCCTGGGAACTTTTTATCATTTCTAGTAAAGATGTTTTGGCAACAATTTGAAAAATTATTAATGTTTCACCTTCTATGATTATTCCTATATCCATTTTCACATGATCCATGAAAATAGGATCCCACTCAACTATCATATTGTTCAAAACTCCATGATCATTTCTGCTAAAAGCATATACCACCTTATTTTCCTTCCCCGAGTGGTAGTGTATTGTGAAATCATAATCCGTGAGTAGTTCAAGCCATCTCCTTTTCCTCACGTTGAGTTATTTCTGTGAAAAAATATATTTCAAACTCTTGTGATCGGTATATATATCACATTTTCACCATATAGATAATGTCTCTATATCGTCAAAGAAAAGATTACAACGGCTAACTCAATATAATGAGTTGGATAGTTTTGGTCATGAGTTTTTAGTTGTCATGATGCATAGGCAAAAACTCTACCATTCTGCATAAGGACAAAACCATGTACATTCCTTGAAGCATCACTATAAATATCAAAACCAAAATTCCCCGATGGTAGAATGAAGATAGGAGAATTTACTAATCTTCTCTGAGGTTCATAAAAACATTCTTCACACTCTTTTTTCCAAAATAATTTAACCCCTTTACGTGTGATCTTGGTAAATGGGTTAGCCAACCAGGAAACATTCTGGACAAAACATCGATAATAACCTGCTAAACTAATAAAACTATGTACCTTAGTTATATATGTTGGTGCTGGCCAGTCTTGGATTGCCATTGTATTTGAAGAATAGATAAACATTCCATTCTTAGAGACAATATGGCCCAGAAAAGAAATCTCTTGAAGCCAGAATTCACACTTTCTAAATTTCCCATATAATTCAATTCTTCTAAGAGTCATTATAATAATACGCAAGTGATTTTCATGATATTCGTAGATTTTAGAGTATACCAATATTTCAATAAAAAATATAACTAAAAATTCATCAAGATATTCACTGAAAAATTTATTCATTATATCCATAAAGATAGAGGGTTCATTAGTCTATCCAAAAGTAATTGCTGTAAAATTGTAATGTCTGTACCTGGTTTGAAATGATGTTTTCGAAATGTATTCCTTTTTCCCACACAACTGATGATATCTAGATCGAAGGTCATTCTTTGAAAAATATTGAGCTCCATGAAGTTATTTGAATAAATCATCAATGTGATGTAGGGGATACTTGTTCGTTATTGTTATATCATTAATCTCCATGTAGTCAATGCACAACCTCATAGATCCATTTTTCTTCGTAACAAAAATAACATGGGATCCCCATGGAGAAACACTAGGGAGAATTAATACCTTTTTACTCAATTCCTCTAGTTGTTTCTTTAGTTCCACTAATTCTACATTGGCCATTATATAAGGGGACTTCGATATGGGCCATGAACTAGGAATTAAATCAATTGAAAACTCAATTTCTTGTTCTGAATAATGTTCAAGTAAATATTTTTGAAACACATAAAAATATTCTTGAACAATAGGTATGTCCTCTATTTGAACATTCCTTTCCTCATCCACAATTATTTTATTCTCTTCCTCCACAATAATTGAATTTAGTTGAGCTACAAGGGGTGGATCTAGATAAGTATTATGTGGTGATGTATCTTCTCTAATGATAAGGTACTCCTTATCATAATCGAGAATTTAAAAGTCCTTATTAAAATAAATATTTTCATCATGGTCCAAATTCCAATACATACCAAGGATTATATCAAAATCAATCATGGGTATGATGATGAGATTAGTAGATAAAGAACATTTGAATGAACTAATGGGAACTAATTCACAAAATTTTTTCACAAGGATATTTACCTTAGGTGTTTTGAATGGAAACATCCTTGTTGATTCAAATTGAAAATATCTAATTTTTTAAGCAATCTGGCAAGATATGAAACAATTCGATGATTCAGAATGAAATAAATCGTTTGATAAACATGAGTAAACCATTAAATTACCTGCCACCATGCCTTTAAGAGCTTCAACCTCAAAAGTAGTGATATCGTAATCGTTGCCTTGATCCCTTGGAATTTTTTGAGATAAGTTTACATGACACTTAAGAAATTTATTTGCATAATTCCCCCTTTCTATACAATTTTATCATTCAACATTGACAACCTCTTTCTTCCCCTTACAATCACGAGCTTAGTGGCCTTTCTCACCACACTTGTAATAGACTCTCATTCCCTTGAGGAAAATATCAGGGTGTTTCCTCCCACATTTACTATAGGATGGATATTCAAATTTCCCATTATTCCCCTTATATTCATTTTCAGAGTGTTCATCAGATCTTTTCTTCTCTTACTTTTCTTTAAAGTTGTAAGACTTAGAGAATTCCTTTTCAGTCTTGATAGCGCACGAGACAATATCTTTGTATGATAAGAATGATTATGACTCTAATGCTCATTAGATAACTAGTTTAACCCATCAATGAATCAATCAATCTTACTCCTTGGGTTACGTATATAATCTGATGCATGCCTTGATAACCTTGTAATGTTAGCCTCATACTTTGTGACATTCTCATCCTCCTTTTTCCTCAGACTCAGAAATTGTCCTTCCACATATACTCGATGGTCATTAGAAAAGTATTTTTCTATGAGAAGCACTTTAAACTCCCTCCATTTCGTATTTGATACTTCATCATCTTCCTTTTTGTTTTTAATTAATGAACACCATTGATCTGCATCTCGCATGAGGCAATAAACTGCCATGAAATTTTTTCCCTTTCGCTACTCCCCAAAGCAAGAAATATTTTCTATAAGGAATTTTTTCCATTTCTCAGCTACTAATATATTTTTACTCCCATTGAATGTTGGTGGTTGTTGCCTCATGAAGAGGTATAACATTGATCCTCCATGTTTTGGATCAGGGTGCTCCACATAGGTAAGGTTATTATTCATAACCTGAGTGAGTTTTCCCAGTATGGTGATATTCTGATCAGCACCAGTTGCTTCACCATATACAGAATAATTATCTTTATTATGAGGTAAATCCCTACATGGATTACATGCATTGATATGGATTCCATTCCTTCCACTAGGAACCATTTCTATACAATGGCATACACTTGATTAGTTTATGAATCACAATACATAATTCCAAACTTGTAAAACGGTTAACATAAATTGAATAGTTTATGGATATAATCCTTAATCATAAATATTTTTTCCTTGAAGAATTATAATCTCAAAATCCCTTCATTATGGTTTGTATAGAAAATGAGAATTATCCTAAGCATATCCCCCAGGAGTGTCGTAACCAAGAGTGCAGCAAGGCCTGTTGTCGTGCACCAGTTCCAGTTCGAGTCTAGCTCAAAGTGGTGGTTTTGGGTTTTACCCCTAGATACAAATATTCCAGAGCCGCCTCTACCTTCTCGCATCCAGACAGGGATGTATTTCTTGTAAAACTAGAAAAATATCTACAATACCAAAATTCTAGTAATTTATTCTATACTAATCCTCAAAGTTTATCTTAGGGTAATATTCTCTAATCGGAGTTTTTCTAAATCTAGCTTCGAATGTTTGTACCTAACTTCTTATGGTACCAACTGTAATGCCCCGTCCCATGTTACCTAAGTTGGTGCATTATTACATGACATTATTATGATCACAAAAGATTACGTCTCGAAAGACCGATTAGTTTAGTAGCCTTGGAAATACTAGATACATTCATAAGTTTTACATTACATTATAAAGTGAAAAAATAAAACAACATAGTCTCCATAGGCCACACTCTTATCCCTTAGACTATCCCTGAAGGTTAGTCATAATATAATTCTTCACATCCAAGGAAAAATGAAACAAAGGAAGGGGTGAGCTCAGATGATCAGTAAGAATAACAATACAGGGAAAACATTCATAAATAAGCATAAACATTTTAGGCAATGTAAGACTAAAACAAAATACTTTTAAACATGAAGTTAAGAATAATATGGAAAAGATAAAATCAAATAATCCCATTTACTTATTCACATTGATATTCAACTATTCGAATAATCAAATGCAATATCAATAGACACTTTCACAATGATGGAACACATAATGCCAGACTTCATAACCACATAGTCAAGGCCTTGTGCCAAGACTACAAATAAGAATTTTTCAAGGCCTTCTTCCAAGACACTAGTTTGTCTAATGAGACTAGCCAATGCATCAATGAGCTATAGCAGACTCTACTCGTCACTTACTAAGTCCAATGCATTCCTCATATGAAATGGTTTAAACCAAACATAAAAATTCGTATTAAAACTAGCATACGAAATGTCAATACATTATCCATAAACCATGAATGGTGTGGAAATAACACATACACAATCAAACATATCACAAAACCATATGATGTTGACATAGATAAAATCAAAACTTTTTTTAGAGAAATATCTCATAATATTTTGAAATCATTTAAAAGTCATATAATTATAAAAGAAAACGTATATTTTTAAAATTTTATTATAATATTGTAAGGGATGCTTCGACGATGTTATAACAGCGAAAAATAGCCTCACTCACCGTATAAGTTAAAAAAACATTATTACCTTAATTTTGTTGAAAACGTCGTAAACTATCTTGTTAAGAAAATGACAGAAAGATTCGTTTCAGAACATAAAAGGTCAAATAAGGGTATAAATGACTTTAAAACAATGTCTATAAAATTTAAAAAAAAAATTGAAATACATTTTTAAGAAAACATGGATGTGGATGATAAAGAGGTCTTAATAGATACTTATTTAAAAACAACCTCGGATAATAAAGAGTTTGTGAAATTAACCCATAACTTGTAATCTTCCATGGTTGATGGTACGTTAAAATCTTGTATAATAGTAAAATAATTGTTATTAAATTATAAAGTAACTATATATGTAAATTTGATATCATATATGATCTTCAAATATTGCTTTGTTAATGATATTTCAGTAGTATCATCGTTGCGGGTGTAAACGGATTCATTTTCTTTTATATTATTTGTTACGTAAGTAATGTTTGTTATGGATTGGATGTATCTTATTCATATTAAGAATGATATTAGGTCATTAAAATTTATTTGTAACCATAAAATGAAAATTAGTCTTGAATCAATACGATGGGGAATGAATCTTATCGCGTTCATGGAGACGGTAATCTGTACGTACGCACGAGCGAAAATATCATTATATTGACGGGGAAATCATATTTAATTGAATGTTATATCATATATATATAGAGTCATTAACATGAAATATTTATTATTTACATTAGTTGTACACAATATTATACCCATCCAAATAATGATGTTTTCAAATAACAATCTAAACCACGAAGTGGAGACGACAAGTCGTACAAACACACATATGGTGAATTTGTCATTTATATGATGGATAGAATACTGAATATGGTTGTACCATTTTTATTATAACATCACAGTATATAGAAGATACTGGATTTATTATTTTAGAATGGAAATATCAAAGAAAGCGGAAGTAGAAGAAGAACAGAACTTGAAAGAGGTGATGAAATATTTACCACTTCTTCGGGTTCATCTTTTTGATTTGATCAAAAGGGCTCCTTAGGTTGTATTTCTGTCCAAAGGAAAAAATATAGGATGAAGAGAGGGATTTTGGAAGGATATTTGGGTAGACGTTGGCCGATCCAAATGTAATGTCCTGGTTTTGGAAGCCACCCAGAGGCGCCCCATACCCGGTTGGTCACATGGCCTCAAGCGCATTTCCCTGAACACCAGAGGATGCTGACTAGCAGTGAGGGCCTTGGGTATGTTAGTGGGGAAACTATGCCCTCATTGGCAGAGTACTCATGAGATGTAATCAACACATACAATAACAGAAGTAGTAAACATCAAACAATAATAAACAGTAGAAGGATAAACAATAAACAATTTGAGAACACATACATGTATATGAAATGATGCATGATACATATGTCTAGGAAAGCAGAAAAACAATCTACAATGCTGAATACAATAATAAACCAAATTACAAAGGAAAAATAGATAATAAAATCCTTAGAATCGCAACAATCAGCTTGGTCCCATGCTCTACTGCTCCAATGCAATCAAGTACCTGAAGTCTAAGGGCTCTTGCCCTTGTCTATACCTACAGCAATATAATCTGTTTAGGACCAAAAGCATGACCCAAACATGGTGTGAGACTAAATCCCAGTAGGAAACCACCTGAAGATATGTGCCTAATAGTCAGTGAGAATATGGAAAGTAATAGTACAATAAGCATTAAATAGTAACCAGTAAACATGATGAACCACAACAGTAAACAATACATAGATCAACAAGCTCCAGTGAAGCAAACAACTAACCACAACCAGGAATCCCTCTGGGAAGTACTCACAGCCCTCCCCTCTAGTCTTATATAAGAAGTACCAACAAACCTCTAGGAAGTATGCTCAGCCTAACCCCTCAGGTTTGGTCATACAAAATTATAAGACTCTCTGAGAAAGCACGCTCAGTCATTTCTCCTTATAGTCTAAGGGAATCAGAGACTCTCTGAGGATGATCACGCGGTCAATTCCCCTTATAGAATGAAGGTATAGAGACTATCTGAGGAGGATCACTTAGTCAATTCCTCTTATAGCCTCAGGTTGATCATAGACTCTCTAAGGAATCTCACTCGGTCGATTCCCCCTATATCCTTGAATGGTTAAAGGAAATTCAAAAAAACAAAGACTCTCCGAGGAATCTCACTCGGTCTACCCACGTATAGTCGATGAGCCTCAAGACATTCTTAGAAAGATCACTCGATCTATCCTCATGTGGCCTATAATATCCAAGACACTTTGAGAAGCTCACTCAGTCTATCCCCTATAGTATATAATGTCCAAGACTCTCTGAGGATGCTCACTCGGTCTATCCCCTTATAGTCTATATCACTAGGTTCTCACAGCCCCGTGCTAGTCAGTGCATAACAATGCTATAAGGCCAATGTAAACCTACAAAGCTACTTGGATAACTAGTCTACAACATAACAAGAATGCAAGGGAACAACATTCCATCCTATGGTCACAAGGCACGGAAAACAGGTATAACGGCCAAATGATGAACAAGAAGAAAAGGTCGTAAACAAAACAAGGCATGGTAAAAACATCCAAGCATAGAAATTATCCTCATAAATAAAAAAATTACCTCTCCACAAGAATAAAATCAAGGAAGGAAAACAACAGGGGAAAAAATAGTAAACACGCAATACCCCGTTCAAGGGTATTGGTGGGAATTGCACATAAAACTCAAATACTTCGAACAGAAATGCACAAACCACCTACCTTGGTGCTAAGAGATTGATATAATTGAACCATGATGCGTTTTTTTCCTTAGAACGTCATAGATCTATGAAAACACACAAAATATTCAAACCATGATAACTTGAAAAAGATGAGAAATTTGAAAACGATGCTCTAGAAAAAGGAATAGTTTACCGCTACAGTTCCAACGCAATCAACGACGGTCAATTCGGATAACGGATGGAGGCACGGGGGCTCGAAAGAGATTTGCGGCCTTACGAGACGCTCTCAGTTGAAGAAGCTGGAGGAGAAGCGTGTTCTGGCAATTACATGCGACCCCATTCCGTTTAATTAAAAGAAAGAAAGTACACGGTGTGTACTTTTGGAGTACATGGCGTGTACTAGGATTTTCTGTAATCCGATTTTAGCGGCCTCCAAATCACCCCACATGGCCGTATGTGTGGCCCGGAAACGGCCAGCACACGACCTCATGCGACATTGAAGTACACGGTGTGTACTTATAATGTACATGGCGTGTACTTCAAAAATTTCCATAAACTCCTCTTTTCGTAAAAACTACAGAAAAGGGAAAACAATACCTGAAACAAAGGTCCTGGTTCTTAAACCAAATTTCTTTAATGTTTTGAAAAAAAGAGAAACGGATGTTACCTTTTATAAGGGGTGATGGGCACCATAGGTAAAGAATAAAATAAAATATTATAATAAAATTATTTTCTGTTTCTAATGGCTTTAAAATGAATTATTTCAAGGATAAGGTGGGGATGGGTCGAAAACCACTCAACCAATGGGTTTTAGACAGGTTTGGGTCAATATATTAACCCTATATTTTATATTTAACTCTTAGTTAAATAGTTTGACATTTACCATGTCTCTTCGTATTTTTATATTATATGGTTAATAAACATACTATAAACTTCCAAGTGAACCTCAAGTGATTCATTAATGACATATATATTATTATTTAATCCCCTTTGTTGATCCTTATATTTTTAGGAATATAGAAACAAATAATAACCTAATATTTGTTTTAAAAAGTATTTTATGTCAATTTTGACACTATTTGGTATTTTGATTTTGTTAAATTCATAACAGCATTATTAATTCAAAAAAATTCATTTAATCAACCCTAAAATGACATATTGACCTAGAAAATTAGTGTAATTCATTAAAAGTCTCCAATTAGATTTATTTTTATATTTATAATATCAATTATTTTAATCCTTCATTAATAAGGTAATTATTGCATCATCATTGTGTCATAAATAAATTTAATTATTTAATGTCTAAAAATTAAAACTAAAAATCCATTATGTAGGAAGTATTTTTTATCTTACTAATTAATAATTATAGTATAATTTATTTTAGGTATAACCCTATATTAAAAATGGTTTAGTTATTAAACATTGATTATAACTCTTTTAACTCTTCTTTAAATAAAATAATAATAACTGTACTAATCTAATCAAAGTGAAAAAAAGTTTCATATTTTATTCCAAAGGTTGTTTTTTGTTGAATTATACGTATCCAATAGATTTATAACATGTTTTAGGGTAATTATGATACCTTTTTACCCTTAATTACCCTATTTACTTTTAACCGTGGTAAGTAAAAGTTAAAAGATACTATTCACCAAAAATTATTGTCATCTTATTGAACAACATTTTACTTACTATTATTAACTATGTCTCTAGGATTTTTTAAATTAGACCCATAGAAGTGGTAAAATTATGTTTTATGCAAATTTGCAAATTCTCTTAGAACGTGGGTAAAAGATGGTAAAAAGTTCAATAAAATTTTTATATATTTAAACTCATTATAAAATGAAACCAATGAATTACATTGAAAATATATAGGTATTATGTATCTATTATGACCTAATATATATTTAAATAAAATAAATAATTATTTAAATAAAACGTTGGTTTTAAACAATAACTCAGTGTTTTTCACTATTCACCAAAAATTGAAATTTTCAGAAAAATAAAAAAAAATTATCCCTAAGATAATTTCTATATTCTGAATCCAAAAATGAAGTCCATTTTAAATGATAAAATTTATAAAATTTCAAAAATTGGGTACAACTATTCATAACATCTAGATTAATTGGTCACGGTGTGTTAGAATCCCGAAGATGCATATAATGAAAGCTATTGCATTACTCAAAGGGAAACGTACCATGGAAGCATGGGTTGTTACAATAGAGGAATTTTGATCAACCCATAGAATATCAAATACATCATCCTGATTCCTTCCCTGAGAAACCTCTAGGATCTCCGAGACTTTCAATTCCACATATACTATATACACCGGTTAATTGAAAACCTAGATAAAAGTTGTATTTCATTTTCTAGGATCATGATGAAAGGTACTAAATCCCAGTGTTGTAAGTATTATGAAACTACCTTTGAATATATCAAGCAGTGTCTAAGACAATATCCAGTTCTGATGCCACCCATCTCATAGAAGCCTATGGTTCTCTATTTGACCACCCTGTAATGATCCATCAATTCCATTTTCTCATATAAGAACAATGAGATCATAGAGAATATTTTATATTCTCATAGTTTCATGATACTATATAGGGATACTATATATTACCCTATCATAAAGATCTCCCTCAAGATAGTTTTTTCCATGCAGAAGTTTTTATATTATCTACAACATCAAAAGATATAGCTGGTGTCCCACATAGATCCTCTATTGTATATCATAAACTACCCCATACTGATAGGATGTATATAATGATGTATAGGGAACCTTATGTAGATCGACATTAGGTTTTTACCAAAGAAATCCATCAAGGGTCATGAATTTTCTGACATCATATCCACCCATCCTACTCTTGAAGAATATCCTTTGGATTTTGATTTCCTTTAAGAGTCTATCCTATCAGCGGACCAGGATCTACCATGTAGGAAGATTAATTTTTATGGTTCAACCTAGAGCCCTATCAGTAAAATTATTACCAATCTCAAGCTCAACAAAGTGGTTTGGGGATCATCTTGATCAGTCAAGTGAAGCTGTCCAACTATACTAATTCCCATTGTTAGAAGTTTGCACCAACAACAAGGCAGAGTCTTAGGCTCTCATCACTAATCTTGAGCTAGCCCTTGAGATTGTTTTTCATAAATAAATGTGAAGTGGAATTATGATTTAGTCCTCAAACAGATCAATGGAGATTATATCATTACAAAGTCATATCTCATGCCCCAATAGAAGTGAACTCATTAGCTTCTAGCCTAGTTACCTTCTTAGATAGAAGGGAATCATGTCCTTTTGTCATTGAATGGTCATGAAAAATCCTTTTCCATTATAGCAACATCCCTTGCTGAGCCTATCCAAGATTATTTTTCCATTCATGTGTCACATCATAGATTCGTCACTCTTATCATTCTTGGTGATAATTACTGCCATCATGTATACTAATTTACCATCAGTGCTTCTAAATCAGGCCCCCTTGTGTTTCCCCATTGTAGAGGAAATATTTGATTGGACAACTACTTTAATCAAGTATCAACAGTGTGGTGTTTTCCCACCATATTGAGCTGTGAGGGATAAAATCATTTGGTGTGAAATACAGTTCACCCTCTAGAGCAGGTGTATCCTAAAATAACCGATCTATAGATTGGGGATGATGGAATTTTCCTCTATTTCATCCATGGATAGGACATTCCCTAAGATATGGAGAATTCTCATGTCTGGTCTTATGGTTCCCATCCAGAAGGACTCAAGCATTTGCACTATATTTATAGGGTGGGTTACTTATGGCCCACCAAAGTTTATGATTTCATAGATTCTACAAAGAGGTGTCATGTGTGTAAAATCTATACCAAATTAGTGTATCAACCAATAGATCCCCTCTATACCATAAATTATTCTGGGACCACTATAGTTCGAGGACTCAATGTTGTGGGATTGTTCCCACTAACAACATATCACCATTGAAAATACATTCATATAGTGATAGATTTCTTCTCCATGTGGGAAGAAGTAATTATTCTAATGTAATCAAGTCCCTATCCATTATCAAATTCATGAGATCCCACTTCATACATCGATTCAGAGTTCCTCACATAGTTCCCACCGACAATTGTACCAAATTCTAGTTTTTAAGCTGAAATGGTTAAACTCTAAGTATAAAATCCAATCAAACGAAACATACCAATATCACGAACATGAGAATGGATAGATCAAGGAATTCAATAATAACCTATCTAACATTCTATATATGGTTTTCTACCAGAACATGACGATTTGGATGGACAATCTCCCCAAGGCCCTTTGATCCTTTCATACGATAACTCAAAATTCTACTCAGGCGACTCTATACTCCCCAATGTACGAAATATAGGATGTCTTTCCCATCAAGGTTCAATTTTTATTACCACAAACAACAATCTATGTCCAAAAAATGATGAAAATAATAGCAGATATCCATCCAGTTGAGAAGTAAGCCCACAAAGAGAATAAGTTCCAATACTTGAACAATCTAGGGAGGTACCAAAACAAGATAACAAGAACACTCAAAAAAAAGTATCGCCTCCACTCATTTTTCAAGGTTAATATGGTAATGGCTCTCAAAATTCCAATATTAACAACAAAAAGCCACCAAAGTTGAGTCCCAAGTGGGAAGGACAGTATATAATTCATAAGGTCTATTCTAATAGCACATAGTCATTGATCACTATGGAAGGGGATAACATCACTCCCCCATCCCACAACAAAAAAGTTCATCAAGAATTACTTTTCATGAAGGGGTGAAGTTATTTATAACTCCATGAAAGAAAACTAAGAGATGATGTTGAGGAAACATAATGTTAAACTATGCACCCCATATAATCACTATGACCTTAACAAGGAGTCCAAGTAAAATTATCATTACATTATACAATATACATGTCCCCTTAAGAATATGTGGTGTGGAACTGGGTCATCATTGTCCTTATTCATGCCAGGTTTATCAATCCACCACACTATCTATCAAAGTTAGAGTGGCTCCTTCCCTTTGGTCAAAACTCTATGATAATATAATAATAGAATATGGTCCACACATCATGACATTAAATTGTGAGTGATTTCCATTTAAGACTGTGTTATGTGGTGTTGAGCCTCATTTACCCTCATTCACATTGGGTTTTTCGTTCCACCACACAACACAAATTTGTTTGGGATATCCAAACCCATTGGTCTGAAATCTATTACCTTAAAATAGGAACCTTTGTCCCAAACACATGACAGTAAACTAGGAACTAGTTCCAATCTCCATGACATATAACTAATAGTTTATGTCCAAACATCCTAACTTTAAACTATGTGTGAGTCTCATCATGAATGTTTCATGCATCATGGGCCTCTTTGGTCTTCATCCACATTAGGTTATCCCTACCACATCACACATAACCCTTTTAGTTGAGATTCTCCACATAATGTTCTGAGCACCATAACCTTAAATAAAGGGACCTAGGGTCTAAAAAACATGATCTTAAACTTGAAATCCAACTCCAATAATCATCAATTTAATCTATATGAAATTCCTTCTTAGGAATATGTAGTGTGGTGTTGGGCCTCATAGTCCCTCATTCACATTGGGTTTTTCATGACACCGTACTAAGAATATCCATTTGGGAAGACCCCTCTCTATCATCCAAAATCTTTGAACATAATCTAATAGCCTCACCTATATGAGATTTAATAAATTAAAATAATAGACATCCTATTGTCCACATGACATTACCTTAAACTATCTACAACAGGTCCAAGAATTATGAACTTAAACTATTTTCAACCCCTATAGTCCAAGTTGTACAACTTTAAATTGTAAATCCTAACATCATCATCACATGAAATTAACTTATGGCTCAACCCCACATAAATTGAGGATTTCTATTAATAATAGATGACATATACATTTTCTAAAATCAGGATTCTTCGTATGAAAAGTATGGGATAGTAAAAAAAAACCATACCCATTCCATGAACATGGGATGCTCTAGGATAATTGTGGGGGGGCTCAAAATTACTAGCCAGAGAGGATCACCCCAGCAAGCAGTGGTATTCTTCCATGCTATTATTTCATATGATATGTGGCATAATTCACATCACTATAGTGTATGTTGCGGTGCTTGATATTCTTATCTCTGAGCCCAACTACGTAATTATCCCAAATTTGTCCCTCTAGCCATAGTCCAATAATTATTACCCAAAACCATGTTTTTTATCCCCCTTATACTTTATTGGTGTAGGGACCCATTTGTTCATTCACATTGGGTTTTACCTTTTCCATGACTCAAAATAATTCTTATTGAAGACACCTTTAACAATCCATTCATCACAACCTTAAAATGACATACCTTAGTCCAAGAAACATGATTTTAAACTATTTTCCATGCTCCATACTATATGAACTTAATCTATGTATAGTTAGATGGAAGATCTCATCATGATATGTAGATACCCCATTTGGTAATTCACATTGGGTTTAACTCTTTCACTTTATGAACATCCATGAATCCCCCTCATTGCATGGTCCAACATACATGAACATAAACTATGTGTATTCTAATCCTAATATATTTTTTGGTTGATTACCATCCTCATGAGATATGTAGTGATGCCAATACTTTCTATCAATGGGTTGAGCTGAATATTTACCACAAAACCATCCATTATCTGTAGTGTAATCACCCCAAAATGTCAAATAGGCCTCATTTCAGGTATAATACCCATTCAATTAACTTGACCAAACAGTGGTCCAAGCTTCCATCATTATGGATATGAAAAATAAACATCCTAATAAAAAGATGTTAAATTGTATCCATACCCCATATAAATATGTGATGCCTCATATAAAATTATAAGAATATTTAGTACCGTCATTTGAGATGGTTGAATCCCTATCAGCATCAATACCCATCCAAACCATGTATCAATCTATGGTGAGTTATTCTAATATTTTTGTATAAAATGATCCCTTTACAATACATTTACATCTAGTTATCACTCTTTATGTCACACAAGCTTGTATGCATGCACACTTTCACTATTTATAGTCCAAGAAGTATGACCTTATACTATTTTCTATCTAACCTTTTCATTTCACATGGTATGAAGGCCTTTCATGGATCCCATTCATGATGAGTTAATATATTTTCCTGCCACATAATATTTTTTAGGTAACCCCTTGATCCAAACTTTATGAACTTAAGCTACGAAAAAATCTATGGTTCAACTATCATGACTCTGAAATATGTCTTATTTTTCTCAATGGTGTTGTATTAGGAATCAGGTGGTCTCCTAGGACTCACTATTCAAACCTTGTATCCATCCTTAGATGTATCATATATACCATTAAGACACTTCCCCTTTAGTCCATGAAATATGAATATAAACTATTTACCATGGCCAAGGACATATGACCTTAAACAGTGTGTAATGTCCCAGTCACATGAAATTAAACTGTAAGACACATCTTGATCATAGGATGTTAAATCATGTCATGAATCATCCTCATCATATGACATTAAACCATGTGTCTATCAACCTCATTGAACAGAGTCAAAATAGAAGCATCTTAGGGACTCACTTGAGAGTTCCTCTCCTCTGGTACGAGTCATCTACCACATCAATCATATTATTTGGATCTTACTCAACTTATGAGATGAAACTACCTTGGAAAGTGAGTTTGATTTTTCCCAGACCGATACACCTTCACCAATGAGATCTAATCCATAGTGGAAATATTATAGGAGTTTTATAATACATTTGAAATTACCATCTATTAATTTCCACACTTCTCATGCCCCTTATTTTGATTCTCATCCACCTCCATGTATATATCGACACCTTAATAGAATGGTGTTTGGACGTGGTTTTCCTATCGTCCTAGGTCAACACTTGAGAAGAAATTAGATTACATTTTGAGATAGGTCTCGTGTTTTGAATATGGTCAGTGTCAGACCTGTTATTTGTTTTTTCCCACCCATGGATAATCAATATGGATACAATGTTTAAAATATGGTCAACAGTTATACTCCTTCATGATACAACCCTACTTGTGATCTAGTTTTTGGCCATTTTGATTTATTGTCTTCATTACCCTTTATTCAGTTATTATTAAACTCCCCTCGACATTATCCCATTCATGCCCTTGAAAATACTTGATATGAAATTCATCTATTCAGAGTGCCCCATCATCCAACAATTTTTTCTCTAATCATGAATACTCTTAGTGGAATGTCAATAATAGCAGACCCCAAGCGTTCGATGATTATCTATGATTATCAGATGAAAAAAGTCACATGATCATCCATTGTCTCTCACATTGATCATTTCTCATGTGTGACTTGGGATTGGTCTTTTCATATTCTGAAATATGTTTGTAATAAGATAATTAAAAAAATAAATTTGTCCAAGCTTACAAGAATCAAATAAACCAAAGTTCCAAAAGAACATCCAAAAATTGGAGCCTCTATTTTCCAAAATTTATTTAGTGATCAACTCCATCAATCATGTATTTGATCTCAAACTGCATTTTCATGGTGGACACTAGATACTATTGTCACCTCACTAGATCATCATTCTCCTAATAATCATTAGAGTGGATGTCTTCGGTTCTGAGTCACAGTTGGTTCTTCTCAACCTACCACTCATCCTCTACATCCATGGCCTCATCATCCTTTGCTTCATCCACTTCTATATGGTCGTTAGGCTATTGATGACTTCATATTGAGTACTATAAAAATTCACTTGCTCTTATTATAGCACCACTAGATATGAAATCTCTCTCTCCACTGGCTAGTCACTAGGAAGACTAACCAGTGTCATGGATATCCCACCTGGTTTAGAAGATCAGCTATCTGATCATGGGTCATGAAGTTCCACATGTTCCATCATGCCTATAGATGGAAAATCCAGTTCTTCGTGATGAATTTGGGTAAGAATCCTTAAAATATTGAGTAATCACTAGATCATAAATAGTTAAGTACTCCATTACAGCATCTTCTGGATCTTCCATGTGTAGGTACAAAAGTGTGAGTGGTTGGAGAACTAAAAGAATATTCTTAGTAGCCTATCATCCTATGGAGGAAGCCCATGTTTCACCTTATGGAATATATGAGGGGGGAATTTTTGTCCCATATTCCTTGGATTCCTTTATTACTGGTGCAACCACAGCTTCACCTCTCCCAGTTGTTGCCCATGTAAGTTTCGTTGTAGACACACCCATTGTTTTTTCCAAGACACCTCATCCCTAAACACATTCACTACTTTCCCCATTTCAGTTTAGGCTCCAATAAACACCATGGGTGGAACCATTATGGTCATATTATCCACAACATCTCCATCATATATCCCTATTATAGGTCACATCACGAACACCACTACCGAGGGTGCAATATCAGTAGTCACCTCTGATAGAACCTCCATGGTTGGAAAAAACACTGTATCCTCCCTAGAAATCTATTCTAGGAGAGAAATATATTCCACCACCGTCTCGTCCTCAGGACCTAGTGATGCAAGTGTTGGTGCATGTGGCTGAGTCCCGAGTGCCGTTTTTTCTCCATGTAAGGCCCCCTCCATGGATATTTCTAATATTTTTGGGTACAATAGCAGTCAATTTTATATGAAATGTTAATGAGGTTCCCCAAAATTTCACATTAATGGGTTGAGGTTACCTTTACCTCCACATGATACATGTCATAGACTTCTCCTTCTTCAGTGCTCAATGATTCCAGCTGAAGTAAAGATGAGAATAGACAAGGGGATTGGGGATTGGGGATTGAGTGGTGTTCAAAAACAGGAAAATATTTTTGACTTTGTATAGTTGGAAACAAAATACATATCCCCTCGTGAGATATAGTAGTTGTTACTCCCCCATGAGTATTCCAATTCTATACCTTCATATGAGAAATCATCCACAAGAATCACAAGGATGACTCATGGGAAATACATGCCTAGAAGCTTCTTCACTGGATGTTTAATACCCTAGAATTAAATTATGTCATCTAGTTATTCAATGTATTTCATCACTTCATCATGGGGATTGACGAAAAAAACCATACAAGATCATTATTGTGAGAAATACCTGATTGCTGATGGGTTACTGCCACATCCCCTGAGGAGAGGTGATCTACTTATGAAGTCTCTGTGCCTCCGAACTATAAGATTCATTTCATTACATAGAACATTTTGGTGACATAGTCGTTTCCAAATACCTTTAACATAAACCTTCATGATCACCCAATATGACCCACCTTCTTCTCATGATAACAAACAAAGGTTCATCATGTCTGGTTCTACTACTATCCATGTGGCTCCTGTGTATCAGAACCAACGAACCTCTCGAACAACAACTGCTTCCCAAACCACTAGGACAGACCTTCCGCAATAGCATTCACCAATCATCAATCATTCATGGATCATTGGTCTAAGGTCGAACCCCTCATTGGCTAAGGTGGACTACTTATTTAACATGAACCTAGGATATGAGGTCAACCAAATCTTTGTTTATTCATGAATAAACCAATATAAAGAAGTGTGTGGATGAATATTTTTCTACATATACCCATCCTCATGTGTAAACTTGATCCAAAAATTCCTCATCACCGAAGGCTGACACTCATGACACACCTCTTATTACCCCTTTGATGTTACCGTTTATAGACACCATAACACTCTCACCAATTGGTGTGGATTTTATGGATCGTAGATAATCTCAAAATCAACTCTTTCAAATAGTACCCAATCTCAAATGTTTAAGAGGAATTATATATGTTCCATGGTCCATGTACCATAATTGGTCACCACCCCCATTAGAAATTGGAATAGATGAAATATGGAGTGCTCCTCCAACCAAACATTCTCCCACACATCCACCTGACCAAACATAAATTGTAACACCCCAAGCTTCCATGATACATTTCCCTTTTGAATTTTTATAAATTTTATCATTAAAAATGGACTTAATTTTTGGATTTTGAATAAATAATTAAACATAGGATGAATTTTTGGTATTTTTTTGGAAACATTAAATTTTTATTTAATTGTGAAAAAACACTGCGTTTTTGGTTAAAACCAACTTTTTATTTAAATAGTTAGTTATTTTATTTTAATTTATTTTAGGTCAAAATAGATAAATAATACCTATATATGTTCAACATAATTCATTGGAGTGATTTTATAATAATTTCAGATATATAGAATTTTGTCGAACTTTTTACCATCTTTTTCCCACTTCCTAGGAGCATTTGCAAATTTGTATAAGACACAATTTTACCACTTCTGTGAGTTGAATCTTAAAAATCTGAGAGGCACAGTTAATATCAGTATGTAAAATGTGGTTCAACAAGATGAAAATAATTTTTGGTGAATAGTAACTTTTGACTTTTATTTATCACGATTAAAAGTAAATAGGGTAATTAAGGGTAAAAATGACATCACAAGTACCCTAAAACATGTCCTAATTCTATTGGATAAGTATAATTCGACCAAAAATAACATTAGGAATAAAATAGGACCCCATTTGGTCCACTTGGATTATATTAGGTCATTTATTATTATTTTATTTAAAGAAGAGTTAAAAGAGTTAAAATCAAAGTTTAATAACTAAACCATTTTTAATATAGGGTTATAAATAAGATAAATTCGACTATAAATATTAATTAGAAATATAAAAATATTTCCTACATATTTTAATTTTATTTATAATTTTTAAACCTTAAAAAATTAAATTTATGTTTGACACAATGATGATGCAGTAATTACCTTATTAAAGAATGATTAAAATAATTGATATTATAAATATCCAAATAAATATAATTTGAGACTTTTAATTAATTAAACTGATTTAATATGTTAATATGACATTTTATGGTTGATTAAATTAATTTTTTTCAATGTAATAATGCTGTTACGAATTTAACAAAAACAAAATACCAAATAGTGTCAAAATTGACATAAAAGTGTTTCCAAAACAATTATTAAATTATTAATTGATATTCTATTCCTAAAAATATAATGTTTGGACAAATGGATTAAATAATAATATATATGTCATTAATGAACCACTTGAGTTTCTCTTAGAAGTTTATACTATGTTTATTAACCATATAATATAAAAATTTAAAGAGACATGGTAAGTGTCAAACTATTTTACTAAGAGTAAAATCTAAAGTATAAGGATAATATAGTGACCCAAAATAGTCTAAAACTTATTGTTTGTATCCTTTTTGACCCATACCCACCTTATTCATAAAATAAATCATTTAGGAGCTATTATAAACCGAAAATTATTTTATTATAAAATAATATTTCAATCTTTTCTTAAGGTGCCCCTCACCCCTCTTATAAAAGGGAACTTCCCCTTATCTGAAATTCGGAAGTTAAAATCCATTTGGCTCTGCCAAAGCCAACCCAAATATCCTCTCAACTATCCTCCCTTCATCCTAGAGGCCTTCCATTAGTCAGAAATCCATCCTAAGGATCCCTTTTGATCAAAACAAACGGAAGAACCCGATAAAGAGGTAAATATTTCATCACCTCGTTCATGTTATTTTCCTCTTCCACTTCCTCATTCATTGTTGTTTCCATCATAAAATAATAACTAAAATATAATATATATACTGTAATGTTATTATAAAAATGGTACAACCATATTCATTATTTTATCCATCTTATAAATGAAAATGTCACTATACGTGCGTACGTACGGATTACCGCCACCATGTCGTGGTGTAGTTTGTTATTCAAACACTTCAACATTTGATGGTTATAATAATGAGTATAAATGATGTAAATAATAAATAAAACATGATAATTATTCTTTATATATGATATATAATCCAATTATATAGTATTTTAATATCAAAAGAATTATATTTTCCCTCGTGCGTACGTACGGATTTGCGTCTCCACGAATGCGATGTGATTCATTCCCCACTGTATCAATTCAAGACTAATTTTATTTTGATGATAAGAAGTAATTTTTAAAGACATAATATCATTATAAATATGAATAAGATACATCTTATACATATTAAACATTACTTACTTAACAAAACATATAAAAGGAAAACGAATCAGTTATCACACAAAACAATGATACTAGTGAAATATCATTAAAAAAAGTAATATTAGATGATCATATATGTTATCATATTAATGTCTATAGTTCTTGAATAATTTAACAACAATTACTTCACCATTATACATGAGGAAAATATACACTCAACCAAGGAAATGTACAAGTTAAGGGTTAATTCCACATTCTCTTCATTATCTGAGGTTACTTATATGTAAGTATCTAATGGGAAATATCTATTATCCATGTAAATATTTCATAAAAGAGTTCTTAAAGGGATTCTTTAAGTTATTTTTTTACTAAAACATCATTTTAAATGTTTTGAAGATTTAATCTTCTAAAACTTTCTCATTTATGTCCATGATTTCAAAATGTTTTTAAGTATTTATTAATATGGACATGAATGACTTAAAATGTTAATTCCATTCAAAAGTTTCAAAGTGGTATGGGACACTATGATTAAAAAATATCTTTTAAATGAATTCCTTTATACGTTATTTGACTATATATTATTTCATGAAAAAGGGATATTTCTCTCAAATATTTTTACTGATCATTTTCAACAATGTCAGCAACCATTATTTGATATTATTCTTGATCAAGGATGATTTATTAAGATACAAATCATCTATATTTTATTGAATGTTTTGTGATATGTTTGACCATGGATGTGTGATTTTTATTCTATTCATTGTTTGTGGATAAAGTATTGACATTACGTATGCTAGTTTTAATAAAAATTATTATATTATGTTTAAACCTTTTCATATGAGGAATGAATTTGACTTAGTAAATGATGGGTGGAGCCTTATATAGCTCCTTGATGAATCAGTATGTCTAATGAGACAAACTAGTGTCTTGGCATAAGGCCTTGACAAAATATTATTTTTATTCTAGGCACAAGGATTTGACTATGTGGTTATGAAGTCTGGCATTATGCATTCCATCATTATGAAAGTGAAAATTGATATTGAATGTTATTATTTGACTAGTAGAATATCCATGTGAATAAGTAAATGGAATTATTTGATTTTATTTTTTCCATATTATTCTGAATTTCATGTTTAAAAGGATTTTGTTTTAGTCTTATACATTTCCTTAAATGTTTATGCTTATTTATGAAAGTTTCTACTATATTGTTATCCTTACTGAGAGTCTGAGCTCACCCCTTTCTATGTTTTATTTTTCCCAGGATGCGAAAAAAGTATATTATGACTGACCTATCGGGATAGTATAACAGATATGAGTATAGCCTATGGAGACTATTTTTTTATTTTTTCATTTTTTTATGTAATGTAAAACATTTGAATTTATCTAGTATTTCCAAGGCTACTAAACTAGTCGGTCATTCGAGACTTGATATTTTGTGATCATGAAAATGTTATTTAATAATGCACTGACTCTGGATAACTAGGATTGGGGCGTTACAGTTGGTATCAGAGTATGTTTAGTAAACATTTTGGAAGCTAGATTTAGAAAAACTGTAATTAGAGAAAATTACCATAAGATAGACTTTGACAATCAGTATAGAAGAACTCCCTAGAATTTCTATATTATAGGGTTTTTCTGAGTTTTCAAAACAATACATCCATGTCTACATACGAGCAGGTAGAGGTGGATCTGATACAGAAGTACCTTGGGGTAAAACATGAAAACACCACTTTGAGCTAGACTCTAATGGGAACTGGTGCATGACAACGGGCCTTGCTGCACTATTGGTTAAGACACTCCTGGGTGATATGCTTAGGATAATTCTTATTTTATTTACAAATCATTATGAAGGGTTTATGAGTATATAATTACTCAAAGAAATCATTTTTATTATTATGGATTATATCTATTAAACTGTTCAATTTTTGTTAAGTGTTTTACAAGTTCGGAATTATGTATTATGATTCATAAACTAATCTAGTGTATTCCATTTCTTAGAAATGACTCATAGTGGAAGGAATAGAAATTGTATTAACCCACTAAATCTATGTAGTGATTTATTTCATACTCAAGATAAATATAGTGTAGTTGGTGATGCAACTGGTTCATATCAGCTTATCCCCATACTGGGACAACTCACTCTGGTTATGTATAATAACCTTACCCGTATGGAGTACCCTGATAAAAAACGTGGAGGATTAATGTTAGACTTCTTTATGAGTCAACAACCAACAACAATCAATGGGAGTAAAAATCCATTAGAATCTGGGCATTGGATAAATTTCTTAGAGAAATGTTTTCATGCTTTGGGGAGTAGCAAAAGAGAAAAGGTTGTCATGACAATTTATCGCCTTAAGGGAGATGCAGATCAATGGTGGTCATTAATCCAAAACACAAAGGAAGATGAAGAAGTATCAAGTATGGAATAGAGGTAGTTTAAAGAGATTTACTTAGAAAAATACTTCTTCCATGACTATCGAGCGGATATGGAATGGAAATTTCCGAGTTTGAGGAAAAAATAGGACGTGAATGTGGAAAAGTATGAGCATAACCTTACAAGGATAGAAAGGCATGCTGCAGATTATATATTTAACACAATAAGCATGATTGATCATTCCTTTTATGGGATAATAACATTTCTCCATCAATATTTAATCTCACAATCCTTCTCGTCATTTGAAGATATTGTCTCATGTGCTGTCAAGACAGAAAAGTAATTCTCCAAGTTTTACGACATTAAATCAAATAAAGAGTAGAAGAGGTTTTCTAAACACTCTGGAAATGGAAATAAGCAGAAGAAGGTAAAAGTTGAATATCCATCCTGTAGTAAATGTGGGAAGAAACACCCCAGTACTTTCTTGAAGGGAATGGGAGTCTGTTACAAGTGTGGTGAAAAAAAGCCACCAAGATCATGATTTCAAGGGGAAGAAAAAGGCTGTCAATGTTGAATTATACAATTGTAGATAAAGGGGGAATTATACAAATGAATTTCCTAATATCCAATGAAACTTTACTTAGAAAAGGACAAGGGTCAAGGCCAAGTTTATTATATCACTATCACTAAGGAGGAAGCTCTGAAAGACATGGTGGCAGGTAAATTAATGGTTTCCTCATGTTTAGAAAATTCTTTATTTGATTTTGGATCATCACAATGATTCATATCTTCCCTATTTTCTATGAGAATTAGATATTTATAATTTTATTTAACAAGGTAGTTGTCAGTAAAAACTCCTAAGGGAAGTACCATTGCAACAATTTTTTTTGAATCAGTTCCCATTCAGGCATATAAACGTTATTTATCTGATGATTTCATCATCATACACATGATTTAATTTGATATAATTCTTGTTAAGGATATTATTTCAGACGATGATGTGAAAAATTATTGTATGAAGAAGGATGTTACAATTTTCGATGATGATAAGGAGTACCTTATCATTAGAGCAGAAATGTCACCATCTGATTCATATCTAGATCCACCCCCAGAAGCTCTACTGAATTCAATTCTTCAGGAATAAGAGAATGAAATAAATATAGGTGAGGAAAACAATGTTATAATAGAGGATATACATATTGTGCAATAATATGTTGATGTGTTTCCAGAGGATTTACCAGGCTATCGTCCAGAATGATAAACTGATTTTTACATTGATTTAATTAATGGTTCAAGGCCCATATCGAAGACCCCTTAGAGAATGGAACCTATGGAATTAGTGTAACTAATGAAAAAACTAGAGTAATTGAGTAGTAAGGTATCTATTCACCCTAGTTATTATCCATGGGAATCCCCTGTTCAATTTTTTATGAGGTAAGATAGATCTATCAGGTTGTGAAATGAATATAGGGAGATCGATTCTATAACAATAAAGAACAAGTATCCCCAACCTCGCATTGATTATTCATTCAACCAACATCATGGAGATAAATATTTTTCAAAGATTGACCTTCGATCTAGATATCATCAGTTGTGTGTGAAGAAGGAAGACATTACGAAAATATCATTTTGAACCAGGTACGAGCATTACGAGTTTATAGTAATGCCTTTTGGATTGACTAATACACTATCTGTCTTCATGGATCTAATTAATAGTGTTTTCAAAGAATATCATGATGAATTTTTAGTGGTATTTATTGATGATATTTTTTATACTAAAAAATCTATTAAGATCATGAAAATCACTTGCGAATTATCCTTAGGACTCTTAAAAGAAATTAATTATATGGGAAATTTATCAAGTGTAAATTCTGGCTTCAGGAGATTTATTTTTTTGGCCATATTATCTCTAAGGATGTAATATCTTTTGATAATTAAAAAACCAAGGCAATCCGTGAATGGCCAGTAAAGATGAGTATAACTGGGGTACATAGTTTTATTGGTTTAGCAGGTTATTATCAGTATTTCAACCAGAATGTTTCCGGATTTCCTGACCCATAAACTAATCTCACATGTAAAGGTTTTATATTGTTTTGGACAAAAGTCTACAATGAATGTTTTGAAGAATTTAAGAGACAATTAGTCAATGATCCTATATTGAATCTACCATCGCGGAATGATGGGAATCATATTTATAGTGATGCATCAAAGAATGGAGTTGGTTGTGTCCTTATGCAGAATGATTGGGTTATTGCCTATGAATCTAGATAGCTAAAAATTCATGAGAAAAAATATCCTAATCATGATCATTATTTATTAGTTGTTATCTTTTCATTGATTATAGGGAGACATTATCTCTATGGGTAAAATTGTGAGGTATATACTGATCAAAATAGTTTGAAGTATATTTTCCCACAGAATGAACTCAACACGAGAAAAAGGAGATGGATTTAACTACTCAAGGATTATGATTGTACAATACACTACCACCCATGGAAGGAAAATAAGGTAAAAAATGCTCTGAGTATAAAGGATCATGGAGTCTATAACAAGATGAGAATTGAAAGGTATCCTATTTTCATGGAGCTTGTAAGGATGGATATGGGAATAACCATGGATGGTGAAAGATCAATGTTTTTTCAAATTGTTGCCAAACCATCTTTATTGAAAAGGATAAATATTTCTCAGACTGATTAAGAATAGTTTAAAAAGAATATTAAAGCTATGAATGATGGGAGATTGAGTGAATTCATATATGAAGATGGGATAATGAAATTTGGGAAGAGAATTTGTGTTCCTGATTTAACTAATTAGAAAATGGAATTGTTAGATGATGCTCATAGATTCAATTTATCTATACACCATGGTAGTACTAATATGTATAGATATTTGAAGGAACATTTTTTGTGGGATAACATAAAGAGACAGATTGCTGATTTTGTGTCAAGATGTATGGTTTGTCAACAAGTTAATACTGGAAGGAAACAACCTGGAGGAGTCATGCAACCAATTCCCATACATTAGTGGAAATGGGATAATATTACGGTTGAATTTTTCATGGGGATACCAAAGACACCTAAAAGGAATGATGAAATAGGGGTCATTATTGATCATCTTACCAAGTCATCACATTCTCTTTCTATAAGAGAAGATTTACCACTTGAACGTTTAGGAATACTATATATTAATTAAGTTGTAAAACTTCATGGAGTACCCCTATCGATTGTTTCTGATCGTGATCCCCATTTTACATAAAGATTCAAGAAAATTCTTTAGAGGGCCCTGGATATTAAACTTCATTTGAGCACTGCTTTCCACCCTCAAACTTATGGACATTCAGAATGGACTATTAAAACCTTATAAGAGATGTTTAGATCTTTCTCACTTGACTTTCAAGGTATATGGGATCAATATTTACCTGTTGGTGAATTTTCCTATAACAATGGATTCCATTGAAGTACTCATATGGTACAATATGAAGCGTCATATGGCAAGAGATTTCACACACCAACTTTTTGTGATGATGTTGGTGAAAGAAAACTTGTAGGCCCAAAATATATTGAGGAAACGATGGAAAATGTGATGGTAATCCAAACCCACATCAAAGCATCTCAAAATATGAATAAGAGCTATGATGATAACCGAATGAAGGATTTGGAATTTCATGTAGGATATCACGTTTCCTTGAAGGTATCTCCATGGAATAGAATTATATGATTCAGTAATAAGGGTAAATTCAGTCCCATGAACAAAGGAACGTTCAAAATTTGAGAACAAATTGGGGATGTAACATACCATTTTTCAATGCCATTAAGTCTCTCCAAAGTCCACGATGTGTTTCACGTATCACTGTTGGGAAAATACATGCCAGACCCAATGATTGTACTCATCTATGAGGAAATTGATCTGGAACCTGATCTATAAAATGGTGAAGATCATGTCAAAATTCTTGATACCAGAGAACAAGTGTTGTGAAACTAGACGACTCGTCTGATAAAAGATCTATGGAGAAATCATAAGATCGAAGAGGCAACGTGGGAACCTGAGGAACTTATGATAAAGAACCAAACTGATTTTTTTATGCAGTAATATTCTAGAAATTTCGTAGATGAAATCATTTTAAGAAAGGGAGAATTTTACACCCCAAGCCTCCACGGTACGTTTCCCTTTGAATAATGCAATATCTTGCGTTGTACGTGACATGGAGTTTTAACACACCACGAACAATTAAACTAGCCGTTATGAATAATAATACCCACTTTTTGAAATTTTATAAATTATATCATTCATAATGGACATCATTTTTGGATTCGGAATATCGAATTTAGCTTAGGGTTAAATTTTGGTATTTTTCTGAAAACATTCAATTTTTAATGAATAGCGAAAAACATACTAGGTTATTGGTTTAAACTGCCATTTTATTTTAATAATTAGTTATTTTTTAATGAATATTAGGTCATAATATATATATAATACCTATATATGTTCAATTTAATTCATTGTAGTCCTTTTACAATAAGTTTAGATATATAAAATTTTATCGAACTTTTTACCATATTTTACCCACCTCATAAGAGAATTGGAAAATTTGTATAAAACATAATTTTACCACTTCTTTGAGTTGAATTTCAAAAATCTGAGAGAAAGAGTTAATAAAATTAACTAAAATATGGTTCAATAATATGAAAATAATTTTTTGTTAATAGTAACTTTTGACTTTTATTTACCATGGTTAAAAGTAAATAGGGTAATTAAGGGTAAAAATGATATCATAATTACGCGATCACATGTCCTAATTCAATTGGATAGGTATAATTAGAACAAAAACAGCCTTAGGAATAAAATATGATCCCCTTTGGTCCACATGGATTAGATTAAGAAATTTATTATTATTTTGTTTATAGAAGAGATAAAAGAGTTAAAATCAATGTTTAATAACTAAACCATTTTTAATATAGTGTTATACAAAATATAAATTCAACTATAAATATTAATTATAAATCATAACATATTTCCTACATAATTGTATTTTATTTATAATTTTTATAAAATAAATAATTAAATTTATTTATGAAACAATGATAATGCAGTAATTACCTTATTATTGAATGATTAAAATAATTGATATTATAAATATCCAAATAAATAAAATTTGAGACTTTAAATACATTACACTAATTTTATTAGTTAATATTACATGTTAGGAATGATTAAATTAATTTTTTTAGAAGTAATAATTCTGTTATGAATTTATCAAAAACAAAATTCCAAATAGTCTCAAAATTGACATAAAAGTGTTTTTTTAAAAATATATATATTATTAATTGATATTTATTCCTAAAAATATAATGATCGGACAAAGGGATTAAATAATAGTTCATATGTCATTAATGAACCACTTTTGGTTCTCTTGGAAGTTTATAGTATGTTTATTAACCATATAATATAAAAATAGTAAGAGATATGATAAATGTCAAACTATTTAACTAAAAGTTATATCTAAACGATAAGGTTAATATAGCGACCCAAATATGTATAAAACCTATTGGTTCAGTGGTTTTATACCCATACCCACCTTATCCTTAATTTAAATCATTTTCTATCCATTAGAAACCAAAAATTATTTTAGTATAAAATAATATTTCAATCTTTTCCTAAGATGCCCCTCACCCCTCTTATAAAAGGGATCTTCCCCTTCTCTCAAATTCACACCTTCAAATCCATTTGGCTCGACCAACCCCTGACCGAATATCCCCTAAACTATCCTACATTCATCCTAGAGTCATTATTTTAGTCATAAAGCCAACCTATAGATCCCTTTCGATCAAATCAAAAGGAATAGCCCGACGAAGAGGTAAATATTTCACAACTACTTTCCTGTTCTTATATTTTTCCACATGTTCTTTGTTTTTTGATTCCATTATAAAATAATAACTCCAGTATCATCTATATACTATTATTTTGTTATAAAAATTTTACAACAATATTCATTATTCTTTCCATCCTATAAATGACAAAGTCCTTATACTTGCGTACGCACGGATTACCGTCTCCACGTCGTGGTGTAGTTTGTTATTCAAACACTTCATCAATTGGATGGGTATAATAATGATCATAAATTATGTAAATAATAAATATAACATGATAATTATTCTTTATATATGATATACAATCCAATTATATGTGATTTTAATATCAAAAGAATGATATTGTCGCTGATGTGTATGTACGGATTAGCGTCTCCACGAACGCGATGACATTCATTCCCCATAGTATCCATTCAAAAAAATATATTATGATTAAAAATAATTTTCAAAGAATTAATATCATTCTGAATATGAATAAGATACATCCTATCAATAAAAGACATTACATATGTAACAAAGAATATAAAGTAAAATGAATTAGTTAACACCTGAAACGATGATACTACTGAAATATCATTAACAAATCAATATTAGAAGATCATATTTGATATAATATTAATGTATATGGTTCGTGAATAATTTAATAACAATTTATTCTCCATTATACAGAAGGTTAACCTATCCTCGACCAAGGAAAAGTACAGAGAAAGGGTTAATCCACAATCGGTTTATTATCTGAGGATGTTTTTACGTAAGTATCTACTGGGATATATTTATTATCCATGTCCATGTTTCATAAAATAGTTATCAAAGGGATTATTTTTAAATGAATTTTTTACTAAAACATCATTTTAAATGTTTTAAATATTTGTTCTTATAAACCTTTCACATTTATGTCCATGTTTCCAAAATGGTTTTACGGATTTATTTATATAGACATGAATGATTTAAAATGTTAATTCATTTCAAAAGTTTCAAAGTGGTATGTGACACTTTGATTCAGAAATATATTTTAAATGACTTCCTTTATAAATTTTGTGAATTTTAAATTATTTCATGGAAAAGGGATATTTCCCTCAAATATTTTTACTAATCGTTTTCAACAATGTCAACATCCTTTAAAGGATATTATTCTTGAGTGAGGTTTTTTTATTATGATACAAATCGTCCATATTGTATTGAAGGTCTTGTGATATGTTTGGTTGTGGATGTGTTATTTTTATTCATTTCATTGTTTATAGATAATGTAATGAAATTTAGTATGCTATTTTTAATACGAATTTTTATGTTATGTTTAATACTTCTCATATGAGGAACGAATTGGACTTACTAAGTGACGGCTGGAGCCTGCTATATCTCATCGATGCATTGAATGGTCTAATAAGACAAACTAGTGTCTTTTCATAAGGCCTTGACAAAATCATATTTTTAGTCCTGGAATAAGGCCTTGATTATGTGGTTAAGATGTCTTGAATTATGCATTCCATCATAATGAAAGTGTCTATTGATATTCCATGTGATTATTCGACAAGTAGAACATCCATGTGAATATGTAAATGGAATTATTTGATATTATCTTTTCCATATTATACTGAATTTCAAGTTGAAAATGATTTTTTTAGTCTTATACATTTCCTTAAAATTTTCTGCTTATTTATTAAAATTTCCATTATATTTTTATCCTTACTAAGCATCTGAGCTCACCCCTTTCTATGTTTAAGTTTTCATAGGATATGAAGAAGTATATTATGACTGACCTAACAGGATAGTCTAAGGGATATGAGTGTGGCCTATGGAGACTATGTGGTTGTAGTTTTTCATTTTATAATTTTATTTAAAACCTTTGAACGTGTCTAGTATTTCCAAGGCTACTAAACTAATCGATCTTTCAAGACTTGATCTTTTGTGATCATGCCAATGTTATGTAATATTGCACCGAATATGGGTAACAAGGGTTGGGGCGTTACATAAATGGTTGAATTCCCTTTATATTTATTATCTCCGGTAATACGTTTGTTTTATTAGAGAAAATAGGGTTTAGATACTCATAATCTCCCATATATGTAGCCACCCAGCTGTATAGGAAGTGGAAGGGCCCATAAACAAGCAGCAGTTCCTTCCCTTCATTGATATTCCGAAGTAACTTAAATAACTTTTCAAGTACTTGAACAACATGGTTGACATGCTACCACATCTTCAGTATCACGAACATTATGATGTTTCTTTTCAACATTCACATGTGCACATACCTCACGGGAATCACCCATCCACAAATAAGAGATGGGATGAACACCGCCAGACTGACCATAGGTTGAGCCTTTGTATTGGCAATGTATACACAAAACATTTGAAGGCTTGTTCATACGATCTACCATTAGGTGACCACTTTACCCTATTAGTGTCCTCTGGAAAATTTCTATATCATCATCAGTATTTTTATTTACTAGATCATCCCCTTCAACTATCCATCCAATTGTTCACTAAAAAACTATCTGAACCATAGCTTAACGGGAACATCCCTCATATCCCGCTTCCCTTCACTGGTGATATGATCTAGATCTATAATATCCTTATCTAATTCCATTAATTTATCTTGAAACTACTTATATTCTCCATGGGAATGAAGATATCATACATTTCCCCTATAATTAGAAACTCAATGATTTGGTGAATGTCCTAATGTCTGAAACTAACCTCTCTGTGATGAAAATTGAATTTATTGGTCCCTGGTGACCATCTACTCTGTAGCATAGACACGAATTGCTGAGGATGGTGGAAATGGAACTATAAAGATCATTCTGATTCATAAATTTCTACTTACTTTATATCTTACTTAAATTCATCACATGACGCACATTCCCAGTAGGCCTAGTCCCACACATATGTGATGTTTCCACCATAGAGAAAAATTTAACCATTATTTTATCCCTTATAGGGATCCACCAAAATATATTTGTGGATCTTATGATACTATGTTGGGGATGAATCATCATCCATATTCTCCTAATCAATATTTTTGATATTATTTTAGAAACATTTCCCTGTATGTAGTAAATTTTCCTTCAATATATGGCCATCATCCACAATGTTCCACTGGTACTACTCGGGTGTACCTTTGATCCGGTTAGTTTGTTCGTCCCTACATTCCTCTAGGATGAAGACCTCATACCTTAGTCAAAATACATATAAAAACATCCTCTTATAGATCATGTACTCCTTATAAGAATTTTTAGTCATCCTCTGAAAGGATTCATAGTCTGAGGTGCTCTAGACGCACTCCTCGATCATGATGTTCCTTGGCATGTCTTCTTTATGAGTAGAATCTACGTTGGATACCTATGTGGCCCTTTAATTCAATAATTATTTGTTTATTTGAGTTTGGTTCATGAAGTTATTTCATAAAGCTAGTTCTCAGGGCTAGTTCATCATGCTCTGGTTCACCGGGAATTCTTCTTGACGATGTAGTTTGTAGTGCCCAGTTCACTAAGAAACATTAGTGGACAAATGGTCCAAGAGTCTGGTTCACAATGTTGAATTTGTTGGGAAAATTTCTATCGATGAAGTGCTTCATGAAAATAGATAAAAATATTTTCATCACAAAATGTTTTTGTGCCTTTGTGGGCCCCATCCTCTATTTATAGGCATATAGTTGGTTTATGATTCATGATGGTTTTCACTGAAGAATCCATCGCGACATAGCATCGTGAGTGAGTATTGTATACAATCTTCATGAAATGGAGATGATTGATTTTTTTTGAATATTTTATCCTAGAAACTGACACATCTTTTTATATTTTGGCTCGCATTCTAGGGGGAATTTCTTAACACATAAATATGCATTCCATAGGAGTAGTCGAGGAAGACATGATTGGTTCAGAGTAAATCAAATCCAAAAATAGACCAAAATCCATCTAAAGAGTACATTATGTGAATCCTCATTACATCAATTTTTTTTCACTCAACAATATCCATGTCCATGCATTTTCGTTACAAACACATGAAGGATTAAAAATACTTCTCTATGCAACAAATTTCATAATCACATAGTGATACAAGACCAGATGAATGGTTAATGGTGTCTTCATGAGTCCTACAATCGGACTCAAAAATCCTCACCAATTCATGAATCCCTTAACCATTCATGAAGTGTATACAATCTTTGAAACACCCATTTCTTATAAATACTCCATCATTCTGATTTTTTTGTGATGGTTACCCAACTTTTTAGGTTCTGAGATGCTCCCAATTCGCAAACCTCCGGAGCATCATGAACCATAGTGAAATGGATCACCCAAGGTATCAAATATCAGTTATACCCCTTTTCATTGAGCACATAATATCCTCTAAACTATATTGATATCCCTTTAGAAAATTCTTTGGCTCTTTTCAATGGAAGATTTCCCTCATAGGTTATTGTTGCTTCAAAAATATTTATCCTTTGTGAATCACTCCTATCAATAACTAGAACTTTATCTTGAGGTATGGTAGCCCATTTTTGTGAGGCCTCATATTAATAAATTCCATGAACACCATGAAGAACCTAATATTCCTAAATCACATATCATTGAGGCCTTATGATTCAAAAAAACCTATATTTGGACTATTCATGGTGCCTCGTTTCTACTGATACTCCATTGAGATGTTTGTGTGCCCAGAACACCCACACCCATCGGTGAATGGTCCAACATCACCTTGAGTCCCCATGTGACCTATGAAAAAATTTCTTATGTCCTCCCACTCCACTATGAGTATAGAGTGATACTCCCACCTACCTATTGATTCTATGAATAGGTACTGTAACCCCCATTTCTTCTAATAGTAGGGAACTTAATATGGACCCCATGATTGGACACTCCTCCCCATCATTGCACGTTGGAATTACCAAAGACATTACCTACATAGAGGGACATGATATGTGGTCATGTATGCCCAAGGGGTGAGGATTGAATCCCCCACAAAATTACTACTTGAGGTAAAAAATCACAGTTCTTCATTCTGGTCATATGATATTAAAATTCAAGACAAAATCATCAGAATATGATGTTAAACTATGGCCTTACCCTATGTGATAAGATTAAGATTCATCATGTACGAGTGGCCTGGTATGACCTCCAATTTGATTCCATGATTACTACTCACATGGAATGAGATTCATCTTGGTCATATCCTACACATAAGCCCCATCGACTTCATTTTTTCTCCTAAAAACATTCAGGTATCTCAATGCGCAAGGCCCACACCAAATATAACTATGAGAAATACTCATGTGTAGGGAAACATTCACATGTATTCCCCACAGATTCTCTCATTGATGCTCCTTACATGACATGAGTATCGTACCTATGGATCCATCTTGTTTATCACACTAATCATGACTAACATGGGATTATATGGTTTTGGTAATCATGTCATGTATATGAACACAAGCTCCTATGGCCCTTCTCCATAAGAGTAAGACCCTACCCATATGAATTATGTGGGATTTGATTCCAAAATTACTAGGATACATATGAAGCCTCCCTAAGCACCAAACAATAAACCCACATTTTCTCCAATGTTATCTAGGCCACATCCCTAGTATGATCGTGTCCCCACCCAGAGACCATATCTAATTCAGGTCCCTTGGGCCACCTTGGTGTAAGTCTCATACAAATCCTTGACTATTCCACTACTGCCTAGGAATCCTTACTACATGATGTTAAATTACATGGATCAACCCCATTACACAACCTTAAATAGTGGAATAAAACTACATGATTTTTATCCCTATACTATAAATAGGTTATGCAAGAAACACCATTAAGGTTAAATCCCACTCAATGGTAAACATAGGTGCTCCCTCCTAGGTATGTACCATCATAGTTCCTTCTCCATGGGGTGTTAGATCCAACCATCATGGTTCCTCCTCTATAGGATGTTCAACCCATCAATCCTTGTTCTTCCTAAATGGGGTGTTAGATCCATCCCTCATGGTATCATCTCCATGGGGAATTCCTATACATTAGTAAACCTTTTAGGTGAAACATCTTCCCTGCCAAGGTCACACCTCCTTGACTCGCTTGTATGTGACATTTTGATCAATCTCACCACATATCCATGAGAAATTAAACTCGTGCCTTGATCTTTGTCAACTAGGCATTATGATCTATCATCAAAATATATAAAACATGTGAAATTATTGAAAATTTATACCCCATGAAAAATGAGGGATGACTGAGGTGAAATCCTTGGATGATATATTCCAATGGTGTGAGCTACCTCACACAAAGTGTGGGACGCTTTATAGAAAACCCATTAAATTATTCATTCTCATGGTATCATTAGCTCATGATAAAAATGATATTACATGGGTTTCGCACCTAAGATGAATCACATTAAATGCACTATAAAGAAGAAAATATAGGTGACCAATATTCCCAATGTCCATACATGATAGTGATACCCAATGTGATTAATCTCCTAACCAAATGTTTATTCCCTGTTAAGATGAAATCATAGTGTCTAGACAGAATTAGTGTAATTAAACCCTGTCCATAATGAAATGGAACCAAAAATGAGTTTCATAAACATGACTTAAAACTATGAGGGAGACCCAGACTAGGTGATGAGTTCCAAGGAGGAATCCATGGAAGGAGGAACTGATGTCAAATCATCATGTTTTGATAATGGATAAAACATCACTATGGAAAGTGATTAAATCCTATCACCATTGGAAATAAAGAATGTGGGGAAATAAAGAATCCATTTCTCATAGACCATGTGTGAACGTGTAACACCCGAGACTTTTATGAGAAATATTTTGTTTTTATAAATCATCAAAGGAATCTTTCACTACACACAACACTAGCTTGGCTTGATTTACACGCAACCACGGACTTCCTCGATAGCTTGTGTCATACGCAATACCAAGTTTCACTAAACAACGATATGCTATTAAAATATTATTAATACTAGCCGTTATGAATAGTAATAACCACTTTTTGAAATTTTTTAAATTTTATTTTTTAAAATGGACTTCATTTTTGGATTCAGAATATCGAAATTAGCCTAGGGTGAAATTTTGGTATTTTTCTAAAGACATTCAATTTTTGATGAATAGTGAAACCACTAAGTGGTAGTTAAAAAAACTGAATTTTTCATAAAACATAATTTTACCGCTTCTGTGAGTGGAATTTCGAAAATACGAGAGACACAGTTGATGTCAGTAAGTAAAATGTGGTTCAATGAGAAGAAAATAATTTTTTGGTGAATAGTAAATTTTACTTTTATTTACCACGGTTAAATGTAAAAAGGGTAATTAAGGGTAAAAATGATATTATTATTACCCTAACACATGTCCTAATTCTATTGGATAAGTGTAATTTGACCAAAACAATCTTAGGAATAATATATGACCATTTAGGCCCACTTGGATTAGATTAGGACATTTATTATCAATTTACTTAAAGAAGGGTTAAAATAGTTAAAATCAATGTTTAATAAGTAAACCATTTTTAATATGGGGTTATACATAATATAAATTAGACTATAAATAATAATTATAAAGCTAAAAATATTTCCAACATAATGGTATTTTATTTATAATTTTTAGACACTAAATAATTTAATTTATTTATGACACAACGATGATGCAGTAATTATCTTATTAATGAAATATTGACATAATTGATGTTATAAATACCCAAATAAACGTAATTTGAGACTTTTTATGAATTCCACTAATTTTATAGGTTAATATGACATGTTAGTATTGATTTAATTATCTTTGTTAGAACTATTATTCTGTTATAAGTTTAACAAAAATCAATTACTAAATAGTGTCAAAATTGACATAAAATTGTTTTTAAAACAAATATTATATTATTAATTGTTATTTCATTCCTAAAAATCTAAGGTTCGGCCAAATGACTTATATAAGGTTATATATATTAATAATAAACAACTTGGGGTTCGTTTGACTTGTTATAGTAAGTTTATTAACCTTATAGTGTAAGAACACAAGAAGACACGGTAAAAGTAAAATTATTTAACTTAATGTTAAATAAAAATGATAAGGTTAAAATAGGAACATAAAATTGTATAAATTATATTGGATGAGATTATTGCGACCCATACCCACCTTAGCTTCGAAATAAATCAATTTGGAACTAATTAAAACCGAATTTGGCTTTATAATAAAATAATATTTTTAGTTATTCCAAAGGTGCCCCTCTCCTCCCTTATAAAAGGGCACCTCATTCCTCTCTTCCTCACACCAGTTTGAGCCTTCAAGCTCGGCCAACCCCTGCCAATTTCTTCTCTCCACTTCCCTAGAGACATCCTAGATGTCCTGGTTTTCTTCAAAGACCAATTTTAGTGCCCTAAAAGGAGGTCTCAAAGAAACGCTTCAAAGAAGAGGTAATGTCCGTTACCGATTCTTTCATCTTTATTTCTTCTTCCACTTCCTCATCTTTAGTTGTTTAATTATGAATTAATAAAATTAGTATCAATAATATATTGATATGTTATTATAAGTATTAAACAAACCTATTTCACCATCTATCCATCCTATAGAAAATGAAATCACCGCGCGTGCGTATGTACGGAATATCGTCTCCACGCCGTGGTGTAATCTATTTTCCACCACCAACATACTTGGATGGGTATAATGGTGTAAAGAATGAATATATATGATTATTGTAAATTTATATTTATTATTAAATAGTATACATACACTCCAATACAATTCCACGATCATGGAAACGATATCATCGCTCGTGCGTACGTACGGAATACCGTCTCCACGTTGTGATGTGACTCATTCTACATGATCTTCATTGCATAATGATTATATAAATGAATTTAATGAATGAATATGATATATATTACACTAATACCATTCTGGAAATGAGTTATATATAACTTAAAAAGAATAATAAGAATTTATTCGACAAAACACGTATAAGAACAAAAAGTAATAAACACCCGAATAACAAGTTACAATGAAATATTACTAATAATAAGCTAAGAATATGACCATATATGATATCATAACAATGATTATGATTCTGGAATAAGTCAATAACATTATTTAAATCATTATAAAGGAGGTTCAGACACTTACGAAGCAAATCGAACCTATGGTAAGGGAAAATATCACAATCTCATTTTATCCGAGATTGTTTATACTTTGGTATTTACTGGGGTGTATTTTATCATCCACATCCATGTTTCCTAGATATGTAATATTGTTTCCATCCACCTACAATTGTTTAAATCAAATTTTACCCATCGGTGAGTTTTTAGTAAAACACATGAAAGGAATCTTTTGTCGTTTTTCATTCAAGGTACTTTTTGACTTTTCCAACAAAAGTACGAGAAGAATGTTTTTTTAACTTATACGGCATGAATGGATTTTTAAAACATTATTTCCATGAATCTTACTTTACAAGTTTTCATGTTTATTTTTAATCAACTTCTTTTAGTTTAAAATTGTAAGACATGTTAAGAAAAGAAAAATGTTTTTGAAGTAGAAAGGATATTTTCCTCAAGAATGGAGTTCAAGTGTTTTATCAAAATTATTTTCCATCTAAGATAATATAGGGTTATGTTTCAATCCCAATTGATACATTGATTTGATTATGTTGTGATGGAATTATTTTTATGAATTATTTTATCTTCTATGAATTTTTTTATGATGTCATGTTGTTTAAGAATCCCATTTTTATTACATGAGTTATGCAATGATGTATGATTTATGATTTTGTGGCACACATAAGAATGGTATTATTATGAGATGGGTGGGACCTATATCTCCCTCCAATTCATTGGGTAAAGATTTTATATCTCATGAGATAGACATGGCTAGAACGGCGGGTTAAACCGGTTCAGTGAAACAGGATTGAAACAAGGAGTGAACTCGGTTCAGAAATGGACTTTGTCCGCTAAGATAGTCTTGGAAATGAGTCTTGAATACTAAGAAATGATTCTCTATGATTATGTGTGTATGCCACATAGTTTCATGTTTTACGTTATGATTATTGGGATTACATTTCACTACCATGATTTACCCCATGTTATGAATTTATGATCTCTTTTGCAGGTTAAGATTTCCAGAAGTTATGTTCTTATGAAAATGATGTAATTGAGATTTCATTTGTTTACCCTTACTGAGAATTTGAGCTCACCCTTTTGTATGTTTTCTTTCCCCAGGTCAAAAATAAGGTCATTAAGTAAGATATACCAAAAGAGACAATAGATATGATGAAATAAATGGGAGACAGTGTAGACGCTTTATGAACCATTTGTTTATGTTTCCCAGTTTCTAAATACACTATACCTATACGGTCCTTTCCTGGTTTTGTTATATGTTGTAATAAGTGTGCATCAATTTTTATGTAATAACAATGTATGTAAAGTATGGGTCGTTATAGTTGGTATCAGAAGAAAGGTATAGTCAACCTTTGGAAATTGGGATGTGAAATCCTTAGTAAGAACCCTAAGGATAAGTCTAAGCATAGAACACAATCATAGTGTTTTAGAAATGACCATGAATAACCTAGGATAAGACCTTAAGTGTGAAATTTTATTCTTGATTATGTGGTTTTACTATTATAGTTAGTGTTTATCACACTATTCTTCTTGGTTTTAGTCAATGGCTGGAACCCGAAGGAACCGTGTTAATGCAGAATGCTACGGAAATGCAATGATTGTCCCCCTGAGCAACCAAACGTTATGGGAGCTGGAATGAAAAATCATGTAGCCATGCTCACACAACTTTCTCAAGCTATGAATCATGCAGGCCTTCCAAACGAGCAAAGGAAGGAGCAACATTCTGTTGAATCCTTCATGAGGCAGTTTCCACCTTCTTAAGCGGGTCTACTGATCCATTAGTTACTGAACAATGGATTAGTACTACTAAAAATATATTTTTAGTTCTTCAATGATCTGAACATGATAAAGTCATCCTAGCAGGGTATCGTTTGGAAGGAGATGCTGATCAATGGTGGAATATTATTAAGAATATGAGGCAAAGGGATGAAATTGAGTCCATGGAATGGGACGAGTTCAAGAACTTATTTTTCAATAAGTACTTCCCTCGTATTCTCCGAACAAAGATGGAGAAAGAGTTTCTTGAACTGAAGCAAAAGGATGATGAATCTGTTGGTACCTATGAAGCAAATTTTACAAGACTTTCAAGGTTAGCTTTGGGTATTATTATCCAACCTGAGAGTAAGATCGATCGATTCTTTAGTGGCTTAAAACCAAGTCTTCAAAGGGCCTTAGACATAAGGGCCTTCAATAGCTACGAGGAAATCGTTCGATGTGCTCTCAAAGTTGAGATGGAGATTAGAGTAACCCATCAGTCATATGGGTTTGATAAGAAGAGGAAAATGGAATTCAAATGAAAATATAAAGATCACACTGAAAAGAAGATTAGCTTTCCCTTATGCTCAAAGTGTGGAAAGAAACATGGAGGGAGTTGTCTTAAAGGGACAAGTAAATGTTTAAAATGTGGAAAGGAAGGTCATCGGGCATTTGAATGCCACAATGATGGGAAGAAGATGTCTAATGATGAAAACAAAGGATTGGAAACACAGAATGACTCTAATACACTTCAATGTTTCAAGTGAAAGGAGATGGGGCATTATGCCAATAAATTCCCTAATCCAAGGGATGATGATGACGGTCGACGTCGACAAACACTTAAGGCTAAAGACAAAGGAATGTCACATGGAATTTCTATCAGTGATGTGGAGTACGATAACGATGTGGTGAAAGGTACACTTACCATCCACTCTAAAGTATCAAATGTTTTATTTGATTCTGGATCCACCCACTCTTTTATTTCTGAAGATTTTTCTAAGGGTATCACCATATTACCTCAACAATTAGATGTTGAGTTAGCTTTGACAACACCTAATGGAACAACAGTCGCATCAAAAGTTTATAATTCTTCCCCGATTGAAGTTTGTGGGAAAGTGCTTCCTGAAAATCTTGTGATCCTTCCTATATTAGAATTTGATGTGATTCTTGGCATGGACTGTCTTTCTTTATATGGAGCTCATATCAATTGGCAAAGAAGGGAAGTCACATTTCATATTCCAGATCAATCTATGATCGTCTATCGATGCAAGGATGAACATAACCATCAAGTGGAAATTTCTTCCATCTTATGGGTCTTGATTCCACTAAATGAAGGTTATTTATCTCAAATGGTTGGTGAGAAACTCACAATTAAGGATATTCCCATTGTACGAGAGTTTGATGATGTCTTTCCGGAGGAATTTCCGGGTCTTCGTGAAGTTGAGTTTTCAATAGAACTCGTACCGGGTGGTTTGCCTATTTCAAAGACACCTTATAGAATGGCCCCAATTGAGTTGCATGAATTGAAGAAGAAACTCCAAGTGAATCTTGATAAGGGGTTCATACTCCCTAGTGCGTCACCTTGGGGATCACCTGTTCTGTTTGTTAAGAAGAAAGATAGATCAATGAGACTCTGCATTGATTATCGAGAACTTAACAAGATCACTATCAAGAAAAAATATCCTCTACCATGCATTGATGACTTATTTGACCAACTATGTGGAGCTCAATACTTTTCTAAGATTGATCTTCGTTCAGGGTATCATCAATTAAGGGTCAAAATGGAGGATATACCAAAGACGGCTTTCCGTACAAGGTATGGACACTATGAATTTATAGTGATGCCATTTGGTCTTACTAATTCCCCTGCTATCTTCATGGATCTTATGAATAGTGTCTTTAGAGACTATCTTGATCAGTTTGTGGTAGTCTTTATAGACGATATTCTTTTATATTCAAAGAGTAAGGAAGAACATGAAGAGCACTTGAGAATTATATTGAATACCCTGATAAAGGAGAATCATTATGCCAAATTTACCAAGTGTGAATTTTGGCTTCAAAAAGTTTCATTTTTGGGTCACATAATCTCAAAAGAGGGGATATCTGTGGATCCAGCAAAAACAGAGGTTATCGAAAGATGGTCGAGACCAACAACAGTAACTGAGATCCGATGTTTTCTTAGATTGGCTGGAAATTATCGACGTTTTGTGAATGATTTTTCACGATTATCTAATCCACTCACCAAGTTGACTCAGAAAGGGGTTAAGTTTGTTTGGATGGAAGAATGTGAAGATAATTTCAAGGAGTTGAAAAGAAGATTATCCAGTGCACCTGTGCTCACACTGCCTTGTAGTGGAGAATGGTTTTTGATCTATAGTGATGCATCCAAGAAGGGATTGGGGTGTGTTCTTATGCAAAATGATATGGTGATTGCTTATGCCTCATGATAGTTGAAAATACATGAACAAAATTACCCAACTCATGTTTTGGAGTTATCTGCGGTAATCATTGCATTAAATATTTGGATGCATTATCTTTATGGTGAAAGGTGTGATATTTATATTGATCATAAAATTTTAAAGTATATTTCCACACAAAATGAGCTGAATATGCGCCAAAGAAGATGGTTGGAGATGATTAAGGATTATGAATACTCAATTCATTACCACCCTGGGAAAGCAAACAAGGTGGCAGATGCATTAAGTCAACAAGACCATGCAAGCATATCCATGATGAGGATCACAAAAGATCCAATATTTATGGATTTACAAAGGATGGATCTTGGAATTTTAATGGAAAGGGAAAAATCTTATCTTTCTCAAATGAATGTTCAACCATCTATACATGTGAAGATTAAAGAGGCATAGAAAGAAGATGTCGAGTTACAAAAGACGGTGAGAAATGTTCCTGAATTCAACCTTGATTGTGATGGGATAATAAAGTTCAGGAATCAGGTTTCTATTCCTCCCATCCCATAATTAAAGAAGGAGCTGCTGGATGAGGCTCATAGTTCTTCATTCTCAATTCATCCTTGAAGAAAGAAGATGTATAGGGACCTGAAAGAGTACTTATGGTGGGATGGCCTGAAAAGAGATGTTGCTGAATATGTCTCTCGATGCTTGGTTTGTCAGCAAGTTAAATCTGAGAGACAGAAGTCCAAGGGGATGTTACAACCATTACCCATACCCGAATGGAAATGGGAAAACATAACTATGGACTTTGTTACAGGACTTCCAAAAACACCCAAAGGCAATAATGCTATCTTGGTCATAGTTGATCATCTTACTAAGTCCGCACACATCACTGCTATTAGAGAGGATTTCTCTCTAGATCAGTTTTGCAGGATATATGTGAATGAAGTGGTAAGATTGCATGGAGTACCACTTTCTATTATATCTGATCGGGATCCGAGATTTACCTCGAAGTTCTGGCGAAGTCTTCAGCATACTCTGGATACAGAGTTGAGTTTCAACACTACTTATCATCCTCATACAAACGGTCAGTATGAGAGAACAATTCAAACTCTAGAAGATATGTTGAGAGTTTCCTCTATGGATTTCAAAGTTGGTTGGGATCAGCACCTACCTTTGGTGGAATTTTCTTATAATAATAGATTTCACTCCAGTATTCATATGGCTCCTTATGATGATCTCTATGGAAAGAAATGCAGGACTCCAACTTACTGGGATGAAGTTGGGGAAAGAAATCTATTAGGACCTGATCTTGTTGATGATATTGCACAAAAGGTCTGATCTATTCAACAACACATAAGAGCAGCTCAGAGTCGTTAGAAAAGTTATAGCAAAAACTGAAGAAAAGACCTAGAGTTTGAAGTGGGTGATAAAGTGTTCTTACGGATATCTCCTTGGAAGAGGGTCATGATATTTGGAAAGAAGGGGAAGTTGAGCCCTAGATATATCGGTCCTTTCGAAATACTGGATCGTGTTGGAAAGGTAGCTTACCGATTGGCGCTTCCACCGAATCTCTCTCAAGTTCACGATGTCTTCCATGTATCTCTCCTGAGAAAGTACATACTAGATCATTCACATGTACTCAGCTCAGAAGTTGTACCGCTGGAGCAAGATCTTTCTTATGAAGAATAACCGACAGAGATTCGGGATCGTAGCTAAAAAGTCCTACGAAACAAGACCACTCGCTTGGTGAAAGTTTTATGGAGGAACCACCAATTAGAATAAGCTACATGGGAGCTTGAGGATATGATGAGGGAGAGGTATTCTCATATTTTTGTTACAAAGTGACGAATTTTGAGGGAGAAATTCATTTTAAGGGGGGTAGAATGTAACCCCCGAGACTTTAATGAGAAATATTTTGTTTTTATAAATCATCAAAGGAATATTTCACTACACACAACACTAGCTTGGTTTGCATTACACGCAACCACGGCCTTCCTCGATAGCTTTCGTCGTACGCAATACCGAGTTTCACTAAACAATGATATGCTATTAAAATATTATTAAAACTAGCCGCTATGAATAGTAATAACCAATTTTTTTAAATTTTGTAAATTTTATTTTTTAAAATGGACTTCATTTTTGGATTCAGAATATTGAAATTAGCCAAGGGTGAAATTTTTTCATTTTTCTGAAAACTTTCAATTTTTGATGAATAGTGAAACCACTACGTGTTAGTTAAAAAAACTGAATTTTTCATAAAACTTAATTTTACCTCTTTTGTGAGTGTAATTTAGAAAATTAGAGAGACATGGTTGATAGTAAGTAAAATTTGGTTCAATGAGATGAAAATAATTTTTTTGGTGAATAGTAACTTTTTACTTTTATATACCACGGTTAAAAGTAAATAGGGTAATTAAGGGTAAAAATGATATTATTATTACCCTAACACATGTCCTAATTCTATTGGATAAGTCTAATTAGACCAAAAACAATCTTAGGAATAAAATATGACCATTTAGGCCCACTTCGATTCGATTAGGACATTTATTATCAATTTACTTAAAGAAGGGTTAAAATAGTTAAAATCAATGTTTAATAAGTAAATCATTTTTAATATGGGGTTATACATAAGATAAATTCGACTATAAATATTCATTAGAAGGATAAAACGATTTCCAACATAATGGTATTTAATTTACAATTTTTAGACATTAAAAAAATTAATTAATTTATGACACAACGATGATGCCGTAATTATCTTATTAATGAAATATTGACATAATTGATGTTATAAATACCCAAATAAATTTAATTTGAGACTTTTTATGAATTCCACTAATTTTAGAGGTTAATATGACATGTTATTATTGATTTAATAAACTTTTTTAGAACTAATAATTCTTTTATAATTTTAACAAAAATCAATTACAAAATAGTGTCAAAATTGACATAAAATAGTTTTTTAAACAAATATTATATTATTAATTGTTATTTTATTCCTAAAAATATAAGGTTAGGACAGATTACTTATATAAGGTTATATATATTAATAATAAATACCTTGCGGTTCGTTTGGCTTGTTATAGTAAGTTTATTAACATTATTGTATAAGAACACAAGAAGACACGATAAAAGTAAAATTATTTAACTTAATGTTAAATCTAAATGATAAGGTTAAAATAGGAACATAAACTTGTCTAAATTCTATTGGATGAGATAATTTCGACCCATCCCCACCTTATCTTAGAAATAAATCAATTTGGAACTATTTAAAACCGAATTGGGCTTTATAATAAAATAATATTTTTTGTTATTCCAAAGGTGCCCCTCTCCTCCCTTATAAAAGGTCACCTCATCCCTCTCTTCCTCACACCAATTTGAGCCTTCACGCTTGGCCAACCCCTGAAAATTTATTCTCTCCACTTCCCTAGAGACATCCTAGAGGTCCTGGTCTTCTTCAAAGACCAATTTTAGTGCCCTAAAAGGAGGTCTCAAAGAAACGCTTCAAAGAAGAGGTAATGTCCGTTACCGATTCTTTCATCTTTATTTCTTCTTCCACTTCTTCTTATTTAGTTGTTTCATTATGAAGTAATAACATCGGTATCACTCATATATGGATATGTTATTATAATTATTAAACAAACCTATTTAACCATCTATCCATCCTACGGAAAATGAAATCATCGCGTGTGCGTACGTACTGAATATCGTCTCCACGCCGTGGTGTAATCTATTTTCCACCACCACCTTACTTGGATGGGTATAATGGTGTAAATAATGAATATATATGATTATTGTAAATTTATATTGATTCTGAAATAGTATACATACACTCCCATACAATTCCACGATCATGGGAACGATATCATCGCTCGTGCGTACGTACAGAATATCGTCTCCACGTTGTGATGCGACTCGTTCTACATGATCTTCATTGCATAATGATTATATAAATGAATTGAATGAATGAATATGATATATATTACACTAATACCATTCTATAAATTAGGTATCTATAACATAAAAATATGAATATGAATTTATTCCACAAAACATGCATAAGAACAAAAAGTAATAAACACCCGAATAACAAGTATAAATGAAATATTACTAATAATAAGCTAAGAATATGACCATATATGATATCATAACAATGATTATGATTTTGGAATAAGCCAATAACATTTTTTAAATCATTATAAAGGAGTTTTGGACACTTACGAAGCAAATCGGACCTATGGTAAGGGAAAATATCACAATCTCATTTTTCCGAGATTGTTTATACTTTGGTATTTACTGGGGTGTATTTTATCATCCAAATCCATGTTTACTCTATATGTAATATTGTTTCTATCCACCAACAATTTTTTAAATCCAATTTTAACCATCGGTGAGTTTTTAGTAAAAGATATGAAAAGAATCTTTTGTCATTTTTTGTACGAGGTACTTTTTAACTTTTTCGAAAAAAGTATGAGAAGAATGTTTTTTTAACTTATACGGCATGAATGGATTTTTAAAACATTATTTCCAAGAAGCTTCCTTTACAAGCTTTCAAGTTTATTTTTAATCAACTTCTTTTAGGCTAAAATTGTAAGGCATGTTAAGAAAGGAAAATGTTTTTGAAGTAGAAAGGATATTTTCCTCCAGAATGGAGTTCAAGTGTTTTATCAAAATTATTTTCCATCTAAGATAATATAGATTTCTGTTTCTATCCCAATTATTACATTGATTTGATTATGTTGTGATGGAATTATTTTTATGAATTCTTTTATCTTCTATGAATTGTTTTATTATGTCATGTTTTTTAAGAATCCCATTTTTATTACATGAGTTATGAAATGATGTACGATTTATGATTTTGTGGAACACATAAGAATGGTATCATTATGAGATGGGTGGGACCTATATCTCCCTCCAATGCATTGGGTAAATATTTTATATCTCATGAGATAGACATGGCTAGAACGGCGGGTTAAACCGGTTCAGTGAAACAGGACTGAAACGAGGAGTGAACTTGGTTCAGAAATGGACTTTGTCCACTAAGATAGTCTTGGAAATGAGTCTTGACTACTAAGAAATGATTCTCTATGATTATGTGTGTATTCCAAAAAGATTCATGGTTTAAGTTATGATTATTGGGATTACATTTCACTATTATTATTTACCCCATGTTATGAATTTATGATCTATTTTGTAGGTTAAGATTTCCAAAAGTTATGTTCTTATGAAAATGATGTAATTGAGATTTCTTTTGTTTACCCTTACTGAGCATTTGAGGTCACCCTTTTGTATGTTTTCTTTCCCCAGGTCAGGAAGAAGGTTATTAAGTAAGATATGCCAAAAGGGACTATAGATATGATGAAATTAATGGGAGACAGTGTAGACGCTTTATGAACCAGTTGTTTATGTTTCCCAGTTTCTAAAGACACTATACCTATACTGTCATTTCCTGGTTTTGTTATATGTTGTAATAAGTGTGCATCAATTTTGAAGTAATAACAATGTATGTAAAGTATGGGTCGTAATAGAACGTGTGGGTTTTCCCTTGAAAAAGAATTAGAAACAGACCCACCTTAAAGTTGTGTATGGGGAGAGTGTAGAAGAGGGATTAACAATTGGGAGGTATTATTCATTATATAAATTTATATTATAAATAAATCATACCTATTAGAGGAGTGACCTTACATATATTTTTGTGTCCAATAAAACTGTTCTTTAATATGGATTTTTGGTATATTGCAACATTATTATGTGTATACTACTTAGACATAATCTTGGGCGAGTTAACCAAGTAATTCTTTTCCATCATGTGCTTTTATTTACTCATATACATCAGAAGTTTTTTGGGTAAATTCATCAAAAATAGACTAAAATATGTTATTTCTAAAACAATAAAATGATCTGATGATGGTTAATAACAAAATAGAAGATTAATTTAGTCATTTTCGATATTGATTCTCTAGAATAAACTAATTATTTACTTTAGATTACCTATAAATTTATTTTTAGAATATTAAAAAACATATTATCACATATTTCTTTTTATTGTGTGTGGTATTTAATGTTACAATGTCCTTATAGAATTGTGTTCAATTAATGGTCATAATAGTTCCCTACTATAGATGAGAACCTTGAAGTGTTATGATAGTATTTTAGAATATATAAGTTCTATGGTTGAATGATGTGATATGATGGGAAATAATTGATTCATACTAATTAGTTCCTAATTTTCATAAGAATATGAGGCATTATATCATGGCGTTTTCACATAGTAATCCACAAGATGGGATATAATAAACATAAACCTACAAGTAATAATTCTATATCTTTTATGTAATTGGATATTCCTATATAAGAATGTATGTATTGGTACTTGGGCATGAAATTATTGTTAATTCATATCATGAACCACATAATTTTATATATTGATAAAAAAATGTGATGATCTATATTCATATTAGATTAGGATAAGCTGGGATTGGCGTGTTTGATATGTAAATAATAAATAAGCCAACAAAGGATTTTTACATTTCATGAATATAAGATGATATATATGTGATTTTATAGAACTGGAAGTAGAAAAAAAAATTAATGGTTGTGGTGATTAACAGGTTCATTTCAGGAATTCAATGAAAGAAATATTAAAAATATAAGTTGATGACACATGTATAAAATCTATTTGTAGAGATATCTGAAAAAATGGATTATATTATACAGTTGGAATTTACATGTGGTTATAGTCAGTGCGACAATACCTTCATCCTCTATGGGTTCCTTTATGTGTTTTTATAGGCTAATATTTTACATTAGGATAGCCTTATAAATTTCATGGAGGTATAGGACTATAGCTTCACACACTTAGTATTTCCATTGATCTAACATAAATAATATTTATAATTAAAAGTTAAAAAGAATATTATTCTTAAGTCAGCGTAAAAATATTTATTCTAGATTTATTGATCACATATATTCATTTACCATATTTATATGTGAGTTTATTATGAAAGAAATATTTATTTTCAAGAGCATAAAATATTATATATATATATATATTGATTTATTCCTTTTGTAGTAAATAATATATATTAGAAAAAATTAATATTTTGTTACATAAATATTAAAATCAATAATAATTTAAAAAACTATAAATATGTCATTTATATATTTATAAAATGAATAATATTTTCTATTTTAGGTTTAGTAAATTATATGGAAGGGGGAAAAGCTGAATTAATGGTCTGAAATTAGAAATGTTATAATTATAAATATATTTTAAATAAATATGAGAAAAGATGGTTAATAAAAATATATTTACTTTGTGCTAGTAATCTCATGCCAATATAAATTATTATTATTATTATTATTATTATTATTAATATTATTATTTGTAAAATAAATATACAAGTATTAATTTTAAACCCCACCTCTATATATAAACACTTATATATTTTTATAGAATATGTGAAATAATATTTTTGTGAAAAACATATCTTCTCTCTAGAGAATTAGTCTAGTGAAAAAAATATATAGGTCTCATGTACATTTGGTATTCAATTACTCTATGAAAATATTTCTTTCGAAAGAAATGAAATATAATTCACCATGATTTATTCAAGAATTTGATAAAAACCTAAATTCAAATATTTATTTATTAAATTTTATTAAATTGAAATAAATTTTAAATTTTCATATAAATATTATATTAGGGTTAATTTTACTGAATTTTTCTGGAAAAAATAATTTCTATGATAATAGTGAAAAATCTCAGAATTTTTGGAAGAATAATTGTTTATTAAAAAAATGAAATTTAAATATATCATCATTTTTTCAATTTTATAATAAAAGAACATAAGTCACCTTTAATTAGATATTATATAATTAATTAAAAAATAATCTATATTATTCTTGATTTTGGTATATATTTGTTTATGAGTTTGAAAACACGTTTATCTACAAACTGATTTTCATCATATTTTGTGGGTTTGTTTTTTAATATAAATATTCCACTTATTGAAATTGAATTTGTTGAAATTTAATCAATAATTAAAATTACCAATCCAAAATTTTGTAATCATTACACATTCATTTTTGGACATTAGGAAAAGAAACCAAGGTAAATATTTAACACTATATCATTGATTAAGATGTGGTAAAACTAAAAATATAAGGGTTAATATTACTTAAAAAATTACTAAATAAAATTGGATATCTATATTTAGATCCAATATTTAATTATTTCTAAAATATTTTAAATTGTGGTCACATGTCTTTAGTAATACATTCATATCTTTTAATCTTTTGGAATCTTCATTGTGTTCCCTCTCCCCCCCTTATAAAATTATTCAACTTCTTCTCAATTCCATAATCATATTGAGACTTAAATATAAGATAATATGAACCCAAATCCGTTTTTAAATTCATTAACCATGATCTATTGGTCCCAGTGTTATCAAAATATCCACCTTAGACGCATTAAGGTGTAAGCCAAAGGATGGTTTCCAAAGAAGAGGTATAACTCTTAAATGAGGGTTTTCATTTTATTACATCATAAATCTATTTAAACTGTAATATAACAGTGATTATATAATAAAATAAGTATCTATAATTTAATGAGATATTACTATGACACTGAAACAACCATTATGCATATCCTTCTAAATAAAATGTAAAAAATCCTTGTTCATGCGTAGGTGCAGACTACCACCCTACAAAGCATTATGTTTCATTTATCACCACCACTACTCATGAATGGTAATTATGATGGATATAAAATGTATAGATTACATTTATCGAATAAATATTATTTTTAAATTTTACATATAATTTACCATTCCATTCCAGCTATTAAAAAATTGATAATTCCACTCATGCGTACGTGTGGACTACCACATACCAAGTTTAATGTTATTAGTTTTTTCATATCCACAATTAATGAATGAACATAAATAGGTATATAATAGATATATGTTAAATTTATATTATTATTTAAATTATGGAGATTATGTAGAATTGATAATGTATCAAATATTGAAACTATCAAATCAATTATTATATGAAAAACAAAATAGTTAATACATTGAAATAATGATTTTGCTATAAAATAATTATTAAAAGTTCTTTTAAATGTTATATGTGTAAAATATATAGTATTAAAACAATTTGTATCGTTTTTATACAGAAGTATAATAATTTTGAAATCACTATACAGAAGGTTTAAATCACTTATGAAGAAAGTATGACTTATGTTAAGGGTTTATTTTACAATCTCATCCTTATTTAAGATTAAATATGTTCATGTTTCCAACGGGGGAATTATATGATAATTATATCTTAAAACAAATATATTTAATTATCCATTAGCTATTTCTATAAATTAAATTTTATCTTTTCATTTCACAATATGTATTTACTCAAAATTCCAAAATAATGCTTTTAAGTAAAATTGACTTTATTTTTTACATTTTGTATAGAATCATTTTCCGTTACACACATATTTTATTTAAAATGATTTAACTAATTTTTTTAATATTATAAAATTATTGGTAAATTTAATTTATACCCTTTTTTGACACTATATTAATATATTTAAAATTAATATTTTTTCCATTTTTTAGATGAGTCACATTTTACTAAGGGTTTGAATAGAATAATAATTTTAACGCTCAACATATGGATGGATTTTCCCACTATAAAAACCAATATTTTATATGAATGGTCCTAAATAGTTTTTTGTTACTTTAAAAGAAATTTTTTTTCTAATATTCTAGAAATTTTTATATTTTCAATATGTGATTAGAAAATAAAAAGTGTATATTTATCCAAAAATAAATTAATGATCATCTAAATGTATTTTCTTATATGTTTGCATATTTTGATAAATCCTACAATCTAATGGGAATATAATATAATTATACCATACAACTTATTTCTTTTCATGGTTCATGGTCACGTTATATTAATCGACTAGGGAAATATTAACATTTCTTATGGTACTTTTTAAATATTAATGATGATGTTGACTATGTATTGAGTTTCTATTTATCCTTTTTCATATAATGACTGCATTGGAATTAGAAAGTGTGGAGTGGGGTCTATTACTGCTGTTATATTCCTTGATTTGTCTCTTAATACACACTAGTTTTGGTATTTGGCGCACACCTTACCTATTTACATATAATGTCTTGGATGAAGAAAGTAATGGTAAGATTATGATGCCTGAAATTATGAATTCTATCATTATGATACTAGTTTTTTAACTATGAGATTATTATTTTTTCTATAATATCCATGGTTTTATTTCCCATTTATGATATTATTCAATTTAAATATTTGAATACTATTTTTATATTTACCATATTATTCTTTATGTGTTTAGTCTATGATGGTTTCAATTTTACAATTTTCATTACTAAGCATCTGAGATCACCATTTATTATGTCTTTCATACCCCGTGACACCAAAAAGAGATCTATGAATGATTATAGGGATTTACTTGAAGAAATAGTAAATTCATCACAAAAATGATTATGTTTTATTTCTTGTTTTCATATGTAATGTGGAAATCATGTATGTATCTAGTATCCAATGACTAATACACTATTCTATCATTCAAGATGTGATCCCTTGTATTTTGATCCAATGTAGTAAAATAACCATTGGCTCTGGGTTACTATATCTAGTCTGTTATAGTTTGTATCAAAGGAATTCATGTATAATCCTTGGGATATATATTTAGTAAAACATTGATTAAAGAACAAAACTATATTATTGAATTTGAGTATATTTCTATGTATATTATAGTATCATAATTTTTTTATAAAGTTGTGATTATTTAGTTTTCCCTAAAAATAAATCCCTATCTAGATACTGGTACATATATGGTTATATGGAATGGATATAGATATGGATAATAACATTGAAAGTGGTGAATTATGTATTAACTTCATCATTATTAGTTCATAATATGTGGACCTAAGAATGCACATATGGATAGACACTCCTAGGGCATATACATTGATTAATTTACACCCAATTTACAAACATTTATGAAAGATTTTAAAATATTTTTATGATTTTATGATATTCTCAAAGACAGTAACGTTATGATTCAAAGATTATATATTCCTAATTTTACAATTTTTTTAGCGTGTCAAAATATTTAGAATCATATATAATGAATTAAAATTAATAATATTATGTTCTAATTTAGTATATTTCATATTTTAGGAGTAGTAACTAGTGAAATGAATGTAAACCATGTCAATTTATGTAATCTATGTATAGAATTCTCTCCTATGAAAGGCAATGAATCTTTAGCTAGTCTTGGAGATGAAATTAGAGTTTAATAGATTACAACTATATTGAGGAAGCTGACTTAGGTTATGATCAATAACCATTCACATATGGAGCATCCTATTAAACCCCAATATAGTGGAAAATTTTTGTAGATATTCATGTGTTAGGAACCTTTATCATTAAATGAGACCACTATGACATTAGTAGTTGGGTAATGGATTATGTCTAAGGAGGAGATATTTATCACAATGAGAAGTAAGAAATGAGGTAAAATTATCATGAAAATTTATCAATATAAAATATATTATGATAAGTTGTTTTCATTGATACTGAGTACTATGGAGTCAGAGGATATATACATTTTTGTTTGAAATAAATTCAATGATATGTTAATTTAAAAATACTTTCCTCATGAGAAATGAAATGATATAAAGGGTCAATTTATTAAAATAAGTAAAAAAGGGAAAAGAAACTTTTATTCAATATAAAGATAACTTTTCAAGGATATAACATCATGTTAGAAATTATATACAAAATCGAATGTGTAAGATGAATAATTTACTTAATTCGATAAATCTCAACCTTTGAAGGAAATTAGCCTCAAACATTTCTATATATGAGGATATAGTATCAAGTTCCATGAATATATAGAATGAATTAGATATGAATTATGTTTTCCTAAAAAATGTGAATGATAATTTTTAAAATGTAAAAATAGATAAAGGGAAGAAGGGAAAGTTTGAATCTCTAACTTGTAATAAATGGATAAAGAAACAATGCGAAAGTTTCATGCTGTGATTGTGAGATTATTTTATGTGTGGAGAAAAATACCATTTGGATCTTTATTTTAAGGGAAATAAAAAAGAATATATTGTTTATTTATTAACATTTAATGGTATGGGGAAGAATTATATTAAATACCCTAAGCATCAAATGAATTATCCACAAAAATATCAATGGAGAAAGGGTAATATTTTTTAATAACTATAGTTGATGTCAATGTTCAGAATGATGTATTGTAAGGTATTCCAATCATAGCCACAAATATTTATAATGATGTAATTAATTTTTTATCAAATTAAACATTTATATCTTCCATGTTTTCTAATAAAATTATATATTTCCATAGCACCTTAAGAAAGGAATTTTCAATCAAGAATCCTAGTGTAAATCCTAATATGATAAGGATATTTTAGTCAGCTATCATTATGACACATTGACATAACAAATTTGAAAACGTGAACTATAGTGACTTGGGTTTTTATTTATCACTTTGGATCACATTAATGAATATTTCCAAAGATAGGAATTGTGTCAGTGCCAGATTCCAGGGCCTAGATAGTCACAATTTGGTGATTTTAAAAATATTAATAATATTTTTTTCACATGCATGATGTATCTTTTGAAACAAGAAATAACACATGAATGGAGTATCAGATTAAAATACTAAGACTATTGATGTGTTTATAATGTTTTGTTTACCCTCTGGGGGACATAATATTTGTTAGTGTCAGGAGTTTGGTCGGAGGTTTGATGATGATGGGGCATTAAAAAGAGATTTAATTGATTTCAATTGAATAAAATCAATTTTTCCCCTATACCCCCATGGTTCTCATGTAAGGAGTATGAAAAACCTCTTATCCCTCTTTGGTCTAAGTATATAAATGAGGCAAAATCAATGAAATTAATTGTTACACGTCACCATTTTTGGTTCTGATGGTCATTATACTGAGGAAAAGAATGATTCGGGCATCATTATACAGCAGAAGCTTTGGAATTTCTCCCTTTAGGTAAGATTTTTTGAGTTTTGTCCTTTATCCCATGAAATATGCTTGGTTTTACGGTTTTATAGACCAATTACGAATGGTAGATTTCCTTTCTAGGTCGATCTATAGGTTTTAGATAAAAATAGGTTGAATCGGATCAATATCAATGTTATTGTCATCTATAATTACCTTATACATGGCATGTAGTATAGAGAGACATGCAATGTGTCTCTTATTTTTTAGGTAAGATTATTTTTGTGGACTAAAAACCATGTATCATGGTTACACACCGTGTACTGACCCCATGTTTTGTGGCAATAGAACATATACTGTGAAGCAATGTGATTGTTCATAATCATGTATAACTACATAAAAAATATACACGGACACGGGGTTATGGACACAGAAATGAGAAAAAACATGAAAAGGGGGATATATATCTTAAACATGTTATGTAGTATGGTATGAACAACATATGAGGGACTTGATTGGATTGTCCATTTGGAAGAAGAATAATACCATGGTGCAGGAGAGGACGAGACACCATGTATGGGATATACAGGTGGTGTACCCCTACATGGACAAGCCATGATATGTGAATAGGATACACAAAAAGGTTCTTGATATCTTCCACGATACATATCTCTTTCTCTGCATCTTGTGTTCAAGCTTGTGAGTATCCTATCCTATGTGTTTTTCACACAAAATTTGATGGTGGCCTCTATTTTGGCATGCAAGATACAATGGGACCTGGTTTATAGAATACAATGTAACAGTTGTGATTAACCATGGGTAGTGACTAGACTTTATCATTGGGTTATGTTCAGGTTCATTACCCTTCCATTTTCCATTAGGGTGTGGGTCCCCTAAACTCTTTAGTCCAGTAGAGAGGTACTCCCATATTGTATTAGGGTGCATGTACCCTACCTATGACTATGTTCCAATGTGAGATATGATATTCATGATTATCCTTTAAATAGAACTGGGCATATATTGGAAATTATTATGGTTATTAGAGAGAGATGATGTGACTGGTACTCCCCTATGGAATCAGGGCATGATTTTCTCTTACGTCTCTTATTTGGAAGATATGGGACTCTTTATTTCTTGGGTACACGTTATATAAAAAAGTGTAATTTATTTAAGGATGATACACTCTTATCAGACCATGGTGAAAAGTTATTTTATCTTCTTTATTAGAAGGAGATAGTGATCCCCTGCCATTCTAGGGTGCTGTCCTTCCATACCTATTGGCCAGATAGTGTATGGAATCTCCTTTCATTCAAGGGTTTGGTTCCTTTATCTATGAATTTGGTACTCCCCTGTTGCGACAGGGCATGGGTCTTACATATGTATTATATAGATAGAGTCTGTAATCCCCTCTAATGTCAGGGTGGGGGTCCTCTATATTTTGTTTGAAGACTCCTCTATCATTCCATGGTCTGTTTCTTCAATGTTTTTTATTTCAGCAGAGTGGAACTTCCATGTCATACCAAGGAGCGGGTCCTCTAGCCTGGGGTCGCTACGCCACTATCATTCCAAGGTGGATGTCCCCGATAGTTTTTTTCATAGTTGACTGGTAATCCTCTGTTGTTCTAGGGAATAGGTCCTATATCTCTGGAGTTTTACACCCTAGTTGTATTAAGGTATGATTCCTCATCTACAATGCAGTACACACTAATCACCAAGTATCAATGAGTAACATTTCCTCTATTGGATTTGTAGATACCACGGCTACTGATTAATGTTATAAATGGTGGACCCCTCTGTTATTTATGTGTGAAACCAATTTAGAAGCTAGTACTCCCTCAATGAATGGGAATTCCTGGGGTGTGGGTCCCTTTATTATATTTTTTATATAGTATGTACATGTTGCAAAGTGTAGAGAAGTTCTCCCTCAATTTTGTGTATTGGTGAGGGGAAGGCCTCTCCACTTTTGTTATTATAACCTTGTGTAGGGTACAGGTCAGTGGTGGAAGGACCACTAGTGTTGGGTACTTTATATTGGCCTAGTGATTAGTTCCAGATGCAGTGTATCACTTTTTTGGGTTTCATATGGGATGGTTGAGCTCTTGGAGTGTGTTCTCATACTTTTTTTTGTTACCTTTGAGCCATGAGTAGAATCATGTAACTATCTAGGAGGTCAGAACCTAATTAGAATTTCAGCCTGAGATGTATATACCTCGGTGATTCTAGGAGTCCTGAAACTGTTATTAGGTGTCTATATTGACACCCCTTATCGAATTAGCTGACTAGTCATGTATAGCCGATGATGGTTCAAGGTGGAGTTTCACTCCCGATTGGGTTACCTCTATCTAGGTTAAGTGGACTTATTCCTTTTAGTTTATCCCATGCATTTTTGGGTTTTGGGTTTCCCATATATTATTTTTATACTCACTCCTACATGATATTTTCCTCCACATTTTGTGTTTTGTATAGACCAAATGCCTTTTGATGAAGTCCCTAGAGGGATCAAGGTAGGACGAGCTTAATGAGCTAGATAGAATGAGGTGTGTACTAGAGCTGGGCCGAGGAGCTTTCTGGAAGTTTAATTTGATAGTGATCCACTCATTCTGAGTAGGTTTCACAATTTTAATATTTTTTGTGGGCATATATTTCCCCTTATATGATTTCAGTACTTCTTTTATAATCTATTTTAGGATAGATGTTTTCATTCATTTGTATTTTAAGAATTATATATATAGGTAATATTTCATTGAGGTGTTGGTGGGTTCATACATACTTGTATTTTGTTAAATGGCCTCCCATATTTGTGATTTTCCTTCTCAATTCTAGTCTCCAACCCCTGGCCTATTAAAAGTGGGATTGGGGAGTTGAGTCTGAAGCTGCATTTGGTCGGGTCCGGACTGAGTTGCATTGGATTGAGTTAGACATTGAGAAAATGGTTTCATGATCATGGTTTAGGACCCATAGATACAATGTTATGATGTTTCATGTTTTGATATTTGGCCAGTGGTTCTTGTGTTGATGCGGTAGCTGATGTATCCATCTACACAGAATCTGATAACATATTTTTCAACTCGGTACATAAAGAAACTGGTCATAGGGAAATAATGGTATGTGCATCATATAGGACTAGGTTTTTTGTTATTTACTTTTCCTTCTTTAGTAAGCTCCATATATATAATCATTGACTGTGTTGTGTCTTGATTATGTTTTAGGATTCTAATGTGATGACCACTAGACAGGGTTCCACAACGTTACTGTGATGACAATCCATCCAATAATGATGCATCAGTGCATGGAACTGGTTGTGAGGTGGTTCCTCTAGGTGGTCTACTAGTTGAGCCACCACCCATTGAGGAGCTGGTTTTACCGGCAGTTCAGGAAGGGGATGAGAATATGTTGAGTACACTGCAAGAGTTCCACGGGTAGAAACTATTGAGGAATTGGGGTGATCCAGAACCCTACATAGTTGATGACTGACTATAGGAAGGCACACATGTTTTCTGACTTGATAAGACACTTACTAATTAGATGATGGTCATAGTGCTGATTCTTTTTCATTGTTCGGTCAAGCGTTGGTTGGGTCTAGTGAAGAAATCCATTGATGAGGCGATTCTCACTTGGGAGAAGTTTCAGTGAATCTTCAGGGAAGCGTTATACACATCCTTGCTGATATCAGTGCATATCTATGATAATTTTTATCTTCTGTAGGGTAGAATAACTGTAGAGTATTACTCATTAAGGTATACAAACCAGTCATGATACTCTCTAGTCATGTTTCGAAACATGTTCTTAAAAAATGAGACCAATTAGTTTGTCCTCTGTAGACGCCGAAAAATTCACAAGGGATAAAGAAGGTTTCAAAATGACAATGACAAATCATATTAGGATCTAGGGGCCCAGTTCGGTGGTCCCAGAGGAGTCGTGCGAAAAAAATTCCTATGTGTATGAAAACAATATGCCCCACGCAGAAAGCTCCAGGATTTTCAAGAGTTCTGCGGCGGGGGCGTAGAATATTTCACTCCCCCACCCCGTGCGGTTAACATTTCACGCTTCCAACCTCATCATGAAATTATTTCACACCGACCTATTTTCTATGCCGCCGAAAACCTATAAATAGACGGCAACCCCTTGAACTTATGGGATAAAGAATCTAAATCGGCTCTCGTGTGAAAAATTCACCTTTCGTGCACGCAAAGATGGCTTTCAGATACTTTTCTTTTTGCGCAATATCTCCCCGGGGTCTACCTTTGCATGAGACCCCCTTGGATTGGACTGAATTCCAATACCTTCAGGGTCCAACCCCTACACGAAATCCCTTATACTTGTGCGCAGGTCATCCAATTGCGCGCAATCCCCTTCAATTACGTGCACCCCAGTCATTGCGCACAGCCTCTCACAATTGCACAAAATTTTTACTCCTTGAGAAAAATCCTTTCTTGTTGCGAGAAAAACCTCGACTCCATTTATGCAAAATCCTCACTGATTTTGTGCCAACTCGGAATTTTTAGCATAGGGATTCATATTTCGCACGCAAGCCTCAAAGGTTGTGCGCAACTCTACAGAACCTTGTTCCCCGTACTCCATGGGCATACCTCTGCACGTGTGTCTGATGCTCTTCTTATGGATGCCATTCGTATGTGTCTCTCACGCCTCGGGCATCCAGATCATAAACTATATTCCCGTATGTCCTTCTAGGCAGGTACAAAGTAACTTCAAAGTTCCTTGGATGGTTCTTCCCGCGGCGTTGGTTCACCTCATGCTTCTTCGCATAGGCACGCTAACGGCTATTGCTTCTTCGCATAGCCACTATAACGTGTACCCCTCGATGGTTCTCTCCATGACACCCCCTAGCTATGACATTTATTATCCCCTCTCTATACCATGGAGCAGAGGGTACAGGTTATGTAAGTACTAGGGGTGCGGAGCAAACCCACCTCATCCGAGCTGTTGGACGTTAAACATCCAAGAACTATCATCCTCAGCACATGACGTTAGACTGTGACCTCTCCCCATGCCACGCACATAGGGTCCCCCACCTTGGACATTCTCCATGCCCACTAATCTCCACAGGGATGGGATCACCCCTCACAGGGATGATATCCTCTTTATTGGAGTGGTGTTTCACCGTAGGGAAAGGGCAGCAACCTCGCTGTAATCCCCTAGCTTTTCCTATAGGAGGCAGCATCCCTACTCCTCCTTTAATCTTCGGTCCCCAGGGCTAGAGAATGGTGTGGTGGGAAATAGTGATTCTCCTTTCTTCAGTACCAACTCTCTCACCAGCTGCACTTTGTCACCACGGGCCCCCATCCTAGAGTATGTCCCGACCTCTTGGGCTACGGACCATGCATAAGCCCCTTTTTCCTCTCTGGTATACTCCACCTATATGCCTTACTCCATTTCTTATAGACGCACCTTTCGTGACATGATCATCAGGTCTCTGCTATCTCTTGTTTCTCACACCGAGAATGACTTACGTGAGCATAGAGCAAGCACCGACTATGAAAAACCATAGGGCCGACCTCAGAGTGTAAGCCCAAAACCCATCTTCTTCTACAAGGACATTGATCCATGTCATGGCATGGTACCTAGGAAGCCTCCAAAAGGTTCAATCCCACCACCCGGTCATTCCAACCATCTTCACGTCAGTTTTCCCACCACCTGGGCCGCCTTAGAGTGTAATACCCAAAAACATCCTGATGTATGAGGACTTTGATCCATGTCAAGGCATTTTATGTAGGAAGCCTACATGAGGTTCAAGACACACCACTTGGGCGGCCTCAGAGTGTAAGCCCCAAACACATCCCGAACTATGAGGACTTTGATCCATGTTAAGGCATGGTACGTAGGAATCCTCCACGAGGTTCAATCCCACATCTTAGTAATTCCGACCATCTTCACATCAGTTCACCCACCACCAGGGACGCATCAGTGTGTAAGCCCCAAACAACATTCAGAACTATGAGGCCATTGATTCATGGCAAGGCATGATACATAGAAAGCCTCCACAAGGATCAAGCCCACCATTCATCAGTTCCGACCACCTTCACATCAGGTTCTCCCCTGTCCCGCATGATGTTAAACTGTATACCCCATCTTGAACTACATGGACTTTGATTCCATGCGATGGGGGTATGTAGGAATCCTACATGAGGTTCGATCCAATCTCTCCCATCTCATCCTGTTCTCTCCCTCGATCCTATGTGTCTTAGGAAGCTCATTCCCCAACCCCGAGGTTCCACTTCTTCTAGGTCCCATCCCTGCGTCCATTCTCACAGGTCGCCTCCTCAGGTGTCTTATCATCTCACCTAACTACGTGGAATTTGATTCCCTGCCACGAGGATACGTAGGAATCCACTTCGAGGCTCAAGCCCAACTTCACTGCCGCCCTTACGATGGCCATATTTCATCCCTTCCTCACTATCACCCATCCTAATCCTCACTCGGTCCGCCAAATCCCGGTGGGATAATTCCACTATACTCCTAATTCCATAAAATAACATTAAAAAATCCTCACACATGAGTTCCCTAGTGTCGGTGTTCCCTCCAGGGGGTTCCTCTATCTGATCCACTGTAATCAGTGTTCCGATTAGTCTGATCCGTCTCCATTGGAAGTTAAACTTGCGGCATTACCTGTGTTAAAAATAGGAAGTTGTGGAAAACCATAGATAAGTTCCCATGGAATACGGTTCCCCAAATTCATTGTGGGATGCCTCAGGCTTCCAAACCCTTGAGAAGCCCTATAATATGGGATGGAAGACAGACACGCCAATCCCCCATCTTCTAGGAATGTCGGCGATTCCTAACATGACTACTCCCCTAACCGAAGGTTGCTGCCCTGACCGGACCCCTTGGAATGTCTTCAGAGAAACTATGTAATTAACTAGTGTCCATAAAGATATGGCACCGGGAAGAGTTTCACGAACAACGTCTTATGTCTATAAGGGAGACCTGGATTAGGTGACGAGTTCTGAGGAGGAATCCATGGAAGGAAGAACTGACATCCCATCATCCCGTTTCAATCATGGAGCAGAAATCCCTAAATATAAAGAGGATGCCGCCCGCCTTTGGAAAGTCGGAATGCAGGCAATAGCCGAGCGTCCTCCACATGACAGATGCATGCGCCCAAGAGAAAGCGTCGAATATAGAAATGGTGAACCCGATGTGATGATCTTCTCCCCGGTATAGAGACTCATAGATTTTGATGCATCGGTGGATTAGCATGTCACCAGACCCCTCATCCGGCACCAGATCCCACCAAACGAGTAGCAGGCCTGAAGTAAAACTCTCCAGAAGTTTTGGCAGTCAGGTGGTTGAGCATTCCGTTCTGCGATGTTTTTAGCGTGGATCCATCTTACTAGCGATGGAAGACGGAATGACGTTGGGGAAGTGGTTTTCAATTCCATTTCCTATCAGTATTAATGAGTTCATCTCCATGCTTTTAGGAACCAATTTGTTGCATCCGGAACTCGATCACCACCGACCCACCGGCGGCAGGGAAGGGGAAATATCGATGCGACCACCCCATGCGGTTCTGCCTCTTCCATGACGGCCTCAACCCCCAAGACTTATGGATTCCCAAGCCCCATCTCCCCATCGGAAATTATCCAGTTAAGGGTAATTAATTACCTTGTACGCAGGTACGAGGAGTAGGGGATCATCCCCACCAGGGATATGGACCTTCTAGTTCTCAAGGTGGTTGCGCCTCGTTGTTAACACCACCCACGAGGGCTGTGCAGGGAGCCACTTCTCCCCACCCCAACATTCAATCATTTCGGGATCTTGTCCCCAGAACACCATGAAAACTCTTTGCCCTATGCCGATGAGGTAGGGGATGTCCAGGTCGGCCTGATCGGAGTCCCGATTCAAGGGCTCCTGGAAAGGGCTCCCACCATGCTTTTTCCGTGCCTCCGCCTGGTTCCCCGAGCCAAGGAGCAGGTAAGCCATGTGCTTTCACCACCGGCTCTGGTTCACCTGACCCAACTCTATCTTCGGGAAAAAATGGAAGAGGATGCCCGCAGTGGGGAATCAACGCTAGCGACTACCATGGCCTGATCCACAACTGACTCATATCCCCAACTCCCCACATATGTTGAGCGGGGGAATTTATACGCACAACCTGGATCGATGCCCCAACTGCCCCACGGGGAGGTTCGATCGACTCTCTCGGTCGCCAGCACAGGTGATGGCCACTGTGGACCAATCCGCAGCAATTCCACCCAGTGCAGAGGCCCACTCCGTACCACTGCTCCGGAGGGTGCAGGTCCTCCCTACTTCCAACCTCTACTTGGATGTCTTCCCCGTGCCACCTTCGTCCCAAACGCGGGAGTTCCACATGACAGCAACACTCCATATGGGGGTCTCTCCCGCGATCACTACATTGGGTACGGGATCACTCCCCTAGCTGCAGACCGCAGGTATGTAGATATTGCATGTCCGGTCACTCAACAACATGAAGGACCTACCCATGTCCTCATACCAGCCGACGAAGGTCCTCTTTTCCCTAGCAATCAGAGGGGTGACGACCAACATCACTTCACCAACCCCCAGCACAGAGGTCATACCTGCTCTCAGCTTTTTAGGTATGAGGACCCTCCTTGCACTGATGTAGTCAGGGGAAGTGAGCATGAATGTTCTACCACTTCTCCTACCGCTCCTACCTATGCTCCTACCCACTCCTTCGCTTCCCACAGAGGTCCTCCCCGTGCCCCCATCGACATTTTCCCTAGTGCTCCTCACCCCACGGCCCACACTAGAGGGATTTCTCTCCATCCCAGCACCAGTATGGCCGAAGTACCTCCTCAGGCCAAAAGTGGGCCTTTCCCCAAAGATCCACCCAGGGTAGGAGTGAATTTGGATTCCACCATAATAGAAATTATGGGGAGGGCCGGACATGAATCAGACTAGTCTGCTTCTCAAACTCTGAGGTGGAGTATGACTCCGCGCTGGAGCCCTCCCCTCAATCCTCCGAGTCAAAGGCTGAGGTAGGAATGAGGTGCATCAGCCTCATACTCCTGGAATGTGAGGTCTATAGGATTTGTGTCTCCCTCTGAAAGTATATCTAGGAGGAAGAGAACCTGGAATGTCCCTAGGGGCTGACCACTCAGTTGCGGTTGTAATCTCTGGAAGCGCCTTCTTCCTCGAATAGAGACTACAGAGAGTTATTTTGGGGATCAATGGCGGAAGAGTTGTGACGTATCCCACCCTTATCAGACATTGTTGATGTGTCAGTAGCTCTGTTCTCCGGTCCATATTATCGTGATATAGATGTCAGGTTGCTACAATCTTAAGGGGAGAGCCCGAGAATCGGCGGCCACTCAACCCGCTCGCCATACTCTCCACCGGCCAGCCTTACATCCCAGTGGTCTGCCTCAGTACTGTCGCCACTTCCTCAGCCACCCCTAGTTGACGAGTGGGAAAATCATGGGGCAGACCCTGAATCTGAGTCGAGGAGCTTCTGGACTATCCTTTTAGTGGGCCACTTCCCTGAGAAGTTTTGGCTGGTCGTAGGACCAAATTATTGTGCGCCGAAATCTCCCACCCCAGATGATTTTGAATGTTTCCGCCAGACCCTCTGGGTGACTCACTCCTATCTTCACCACCAGATAGTGTCTTATCATATGAGACATGTAAACCTTGAAGACATCGAAAAACAATGTTTTTTGGTTGACCTGACCACACTCCCCGCAGTCCAGCACCCCAAGTCACCTGGTCACTACAGGGCACTCCAACAGCAATGCATTCAGAGTTTCAAAGTACTCCGAAAGGTTATTAAGGAGGATACCCCCCACGTGAAAGTCTATGGCTGGGGGTAGTACGCTTCCTTCCTCTTCAATTCTATTTACGGGTAGCCTGACTCGCTAGGAAAAATTGAGGACATGCCACCGAGAAGAGTTGATGTCAACATGACTGATATATCAGGATGGGAAAATGAGCTGTAACTTCTTGATGGGAACATCCTCCCATAGGATGTTCCCCCACTACTAGACCCATCAGGGAGGATTACTCATCATCCGGAATTCCGGTAAGGGGGAAGGGCACGTCGTAGCTGTCAAGCACTCCGACCATTCATCTTCAGGGAGGAAAAAAGAGGAGAACCCCGAGAAGGCCACATTGAGACAACAACATGATGAGAAGAAGAATTTGGACAATGAAATCCTCGAAGAATGTATTGCAGAGTGACAACCAAACCATGATGATCCTAGGCCAGGGCAGTAGGGGAAGATATATCTACTCCTTGGTGAGCTGCCCCCAAAAAACCCTGATCATGTCGCTCCCGCGAACAGTGTGGAAGCCGGAGTTCACGTCAAGAGAGCATTGTATGTCTCACCATACACTCCTAAATGGTGCGACAATCCATGAAACCCCGCTCGGGCTCCACCGGAAGCCCCAAGGGTCACTCCACTAGCCGCTCTACGAGCTGCAAATCTTGTCTACTGTATTAAAGAACCCGGCAACGCGCTCGTGGTTAGGGACCCCTATCAAGATATGGACCCCCATCCAGAAGATACAATGAAATCACTCATCACCCACCTAGAGGCATTGGAGACGTGATTGGTGGCCATCCCACCTGGTGGCAAGCCAAACCCGGCATGGGTGAATGATATGCCAACACCCTCAGGATTCGGGAATCCCACCTTATCCTCTTTTAACATGATGGGGGACCCACCGATGCACCTAGCCCACTTCAACTCAAGGGGTGGGCCTTTGTTAGGGACCCCGGCACTGTAGGAGCCCGCCAAGCTCTGCTGTTTTGGTCATACATTGGAGGGGCCGACATTCATCTGGTACAGCCAACTCCCCATTGGATCCATGACTAGCTGGGAGGACTTTCACAGGAAATTCATTTACTAGTTCAGTTCCTCCACCTATAAAAAGTGAATCATAGTCCTCTTCAAGTGCAAACAACATGGATGATGAGCGAGTCATGGATTTTATCGCCCATTGGAAGGGACTCACAGACTCCCTTGACATGCCACTGACTAAAAAGCAATTATTAACGATGTTCGTAGGGATTGTCTAGATTGAGCTAGTTCCCTCCATTATCCCTCAGAACTATCTCGTGGGGTTCCAAGACTTATTAGATAAGGTCCAACGCTTCGAAGAAGCCCTGCAACAGGCCAGTCAGGCGTGTCTGTTGCCCCCTGTAATCACAGTGAGGAGGGCTGTTAGAGCCGAGCCCTCCAAGGTGACCCAGATAGAGGCCTCAGGACAGTTGGAGTTACTACCATTGGAGCCAGTTCCGTAGCCTCGTAGAGGTCCGCCACCACAGGCACAACTTCCAACCCAACAACGACCACCTCAAAATCAGAAAGCGCCTCCGCGTAATGTGATGCCACTGCCATGGTGGGACAATCAAGTACCGCCTCCTCGGCAGGCTCCCATGTCCCCTCATCAGGGTCAGGCTCCTAGAGCCCCCTTTCTGGATAGAATAAATCAGACTTACTCGTTCAATGAGGCTCAGGTCCCGGGTTACTTCTGGATCGCCTTAGAGTAGGGAATTTTTTGACTACCTAAGTGAAAATAGTCAGAAGAGGTGAATCTCACGGATCACCCCGACTACTACCCCTATCACCGGATCCTGGGGAAAACCCTAAAGAAATGTTTTGTGTTCAAGGACTGGCTCTAATACCATATTGACAACAACATAGTCAGGTTGGTCCTGGCCCCGGCACATGTGGTGGGTTTCTTTGTAAGGCCTGATAATAGTAGCGATAGTGAAGGCGAGTGGTAGCAGGTTTCACCGCTATCTCGTTGACACCAGTTCTAGGATCAACCTTATCCCAACACGGACACTGCGGAAGTTAGGGTTATCCGAAGATGACCTAACTCCATCCGATTTAAGAATCCAGGGATCCAACCTGATAGAGTAGACCTCGGTTGGAATGATTTGTTTGAAGACCCAGTTCGGTGAGCTAGTTTCTAGTACCGAGTTTATGGTTGTCTCCCAGGACACCTCATATAATTCATTGATGGGCAGGCCATGGGTCCACCTGCAGACGACGGTCCCTTCATCGTATCACCAATACCTCAAGTACTTCCTTAATGGTCGAGTGGGTGTAATCCAAGGTGATGCATTTTCTTTTGCCTCTTGTGAAGCCCACTACCTGGACACTGACTGCTAAAAGAGAAATCATAAACAATTCTAGGAAAGTGAAGTTGAGCTTTTCACCGCTACTACCGACCCTTGGCCAGGCATTAATGGTGCCTAAGTCTTCTCGATCCATCAGTTAAGGGCCACGACCGCTGATATGGGGCAATTTTTTTCATTTCCAGGACAAGAGGGAACCATGCTCCCAAATCCAGGAAGTGTCGAAGGAAAACATTTTATTCTTATATGAATCAATCCTTAGTGATCTCGGAGCCTCCCACTCCCATCAAGTATCAGGGCATCCGACTCATGGCAATGATAGTACGTCATACTTGTCTGTTTCGCTGGGCTAGAACAAGACATCTCTGGCCATCACACCACCACTGATTTGATATTATCAAGCGTGGTCAATTGGGCTGGAGATCAGATGGGACCAGGTCGATAGCCTTCATTGCTATGGTCTCGGCAGTGCCAGAGTTCCGCGATACAATAACCACTGCCGCTCAAGCTGGTACCAGCCTCCCATCGGGGTTTTGTAACTTATAAGAGACCTCACTCATAGAAGGACCCTCCATAAGTGGAGAATATGATATAAAGGATGCTCCCCATGCATTTGATGAATGCATATCTACCACAATCGACGAGTTGGTACAAGTGAACATCAGAAGCGAGGCAGACCTGAGACCCACATTGATCAGTGTCGCCATACCCCCCGATGAGCAGTAGTGGTACATAGACTTCCTTAAGTAGAATCATGGCATGTTTTTACTGGAGTGAAGATGAGATTCCAGGACTAGATCCTCAGGTAGCCTTCCACCGCCTCAGTCTTCTGGCAAATCATCACTGGTTCAAACAACCTCCCAGAATGATGTATCTGTTTCACGGCACCCGGGTTGGGGATGAAGTTGACAAACACATCAGGGACGAATTCATTAAGGAGGTCCAGTACCCCAAATTTATGGCCAACATTGTACCAGTCAAGAAGAAGAATGGACAGATCCGAGTCTATATCGACTTCTGCGATCTCAATCGCCATTGCTCGAAGGGTGATTTTCCCTGTCCAGTGACAGAATTGTTGATCGAAACTATGGATTAGTTCCAAGTCCTATCCTTAATGGATGGATACTCTGGGTATAATTATATCTGGATGTCCCCTGAGGAAAGGATTCCTCTGATTTCAAGGAACCCCAAGGTACGTTTTGTTACCAGGTTATGCCCTTCGGCCTGAATAATGCAGGTGCCAACTATAAGAGTTCCATGCACCACATATTCAATCCAATCCTCAGGACATTTGTGGAGTGATATGTAGATTCTATGGTGGTCAAATCCTGCTAGCTCTACGAAAATCTCAAGTATCTTGAGAAAGTGTTTTGCTTCCTCTGTTCTCACCACCTGAAGATGAACCCATTGAAGGGTCCTTTTGGGGTCACCTCTGGAATGATCCTTGGCTTTGTTGTCCGGTACCAGGGCATCAAGATCGACCCAGAGATGATCAACGCCATCAGACAGATGCCTCCCCTGAGTAATATTTGGGATCTTCGAGGTTTCAAATGAAACATGGCCTACATACACCGATTCATTGCGAATTTGGATGGAAAGTGTAATCCCTTCTCTCATCTCATGAAGAAGGGAACCGCTTATGAGTGGGATGAGGAGTGGCATACCACCTTTGAGAAAATCAAGAAGTATCTGCTCCAGTCTCCCATATTGATGACACCCATCTCCAAGAAGACACTGGTCCTCTATGTCACCGCCCTGAAATGGTCCCTCGGTGCCTTTCTCGCCCAGAATAACAATGAGGGGACAAAAAATAGTCTCTACTACCTCATCCGCATGCTCCACGATTTAGAGACCAGATACTCCCCCATCGAGAAGAGCTTCCTTGAGCTCGTGTTTTCCATAAAACAATTGTGACATTACCTACACCACCATGAGGTACAGCTGGTGTCTCAAGTGGACCCGTTGAAGTGCGTCCTATGCTGTCCCATGTTGACTGGCCGACTAGTGCGGTGGGCGGTAATCCTCGAGCAGTTTGACATCAGGTTTGTGCCTCAGAAGGCTATCAAGGTACATGCGTTGGACAATTTCATTACTGCCCATCCAACCCCTGCTGACTGGTCCTTGGACGTGGATTTTCTCAATTAGGCAATCCATTTAGTCGATCAAGCCATCCCATGTTGGTAGATTCACATTGATGGCGCCTCCCAGAGCCCCACCGGTAGGAGGCTCAATGATCCTCAACTCAACAGAGTAGGCATGCGTATCATTTTTATTACCCCGGTGCAAGCCTTTATACCATATACATTCCTAATGTTGGAAGGCTACACCAAAAATGAGGCGGAATATCAGGCCCTCATTACTGGCCTTGCGCGGGCCATCGAGATCAATGTGCCCCATTTTCATGTAAAAGGGGACTCTGAGCTAGTCATTAGGTAGATTAACATGTACTATGTTTTCAAGAATCCAGAGCTCGTACCATTGTTGGAACACACTCTCTAGAAAATGAACCATTTACCTTCTCCACTAGAGGTTACCCATATCCCTCGGTCACAGAATGGTCGAGAAGATGCTTTGGCCAGCTTAGCTACATCACTTGCAAAGCCCTAACAGGATGATCTGTTTATCCACGTGGCACATCGAAGAGTCATATATCCTATTACCCTGGATGGTGATGACGGCCCACAGGTAATCCATCTTACCATCGGCGCCTCTATTTCAGGTCCCCCAGGTTGTCCGGATGTAGTAATCGAAATGATTTCTGATTGGAGGATACCCTTGGTTGATTACCACCAACAAGGTAATTTCCCATCAGACCGGGATGAGCGCGAGTGAATATGACGCCACACGCTACAGTTTACCGCTTAGAGTTGTCCCAGCCTTGAGCCAATCCACTATAAGCGTGGGTTTGTTGGTGTTCTCATCTGTTGCATTCAGGGGGTTGAGATCCCACAGGTCATGCAAGAGTTTTACACCGGTTCTTGTGGTGCCCATCATGGTGGGCCAAAACAATCTCACAAGATATAGAGATTATGGTATTTTTCCCATCCATGTTCCACGACTGCATCGAGTTCTCCATGAGGTGCCATGAATTCCATGTTCCTTCTAACTTTGTGCATTGGACACCAAAGCCTCTTCGTAGTACTCTTGGCCCTTTGTAGTCTGGGGATTTGATGTCGTAGGACCATATCCGCTGGCAACAGCTTGTCAATGATGGTTCATTCTGATCGCTACAGATTTCATTTCCAAGTAGGAAGACTAAATTCCACTCAAGTATGTCAAGGTTAGTTTTATTGTTCAGTTCATGAGTTCCAATATCATCCATCAGTTTGGAGTTCCTCACAATGTCCTCACCGATAACGGCACCAAATTCTGAGCAGTCGAGTTAAAAACGTTGTACGCCAAGTACAACATCTTCTTTATCCATACCTCTAGCTATCACACGCAAGTGTAGGGGTAGATTAAGGTGTTCAATAAAACCCTCTCTAACATCCTGCATAAAATAGATCGTAAAAACAAGAGGAGTTGGCCTGATAATCTCCCCAACGCCCTCTGGGCTTATTGGAAGACGACTCGTAATTCCACCCAGCTGACCCCATATTCCCTGATGTATTGAACTAAGTCTATCCTGCCCATCGATATTCAGTTTTCCACATTGCGCATGGTGGTCTATGACCAGCAACCGCCAGATAGAGTACCTGAAATCCATCTAGCTTAATTGGAAGTACTTGACGAGAATAGGCTTTCTGCCCTACACAATCTAGAAAGGCATCATAGCAGGATGGATCGAGCCTTCAACAATAAGGTTTGCCTCTACTCTTTCCTACAAGGTGAATTGGTGCTGGCTCTGAGAACTCCAATGATAGCTGGTAGGAAACCACCAATGTTGGAGCATAACTGGGAATGACCTTTCATTGTTCATAAGTTTTACCCCAATGGAGAATACTCATTGGTGACCATGGATGGTGAGCGTGTAACCCCTCCAACCAATGTCGTGTTCCTCAATCAATACTTTTCCTGAGACTAATGGTCATGCACGACCTTAAATGGGATGGTCCTGCATGACCCTAAACTGCACGCCAGTCCATCATGATGTTAAACTGCACAGTCCACCATGAAGTTAAACTGCATAGTCTAGCATGACTTTAAACTATACCGTCCTGCACGACGTTAATCTGCACTTCGTCCTGCATGACGTTAAACATCAACTTCATGAATTATGTGTGGATTGATTCCCATCCTTATGGTATACGTAAGACAACCCAAACATTTAGATTTTTTGTCCAACCCAATCTCTTAGAGATCTCCCGGTCACCTAGGCCCCTTGTCCTGTTCCCTTCAATGATAGGGATATATAGGTGTGGTACTGGGTTATGACCTCCTTCGCCTTGGGTTTGTGGAAATCATGCCATGCCCCATTTTTCTCATGAGAGTCTGCCATCTCTTTATTTTATACAAATCAGTGCGAATTGGCAGCTCTCAAGTTTATCCCCTCAACCCTTTGCAGTGCTTCACCGATGTGTCCAAGAGTACTCTGGTCTAGGACATGGAGTGTCAAATTCAACTTGGGAATGTTACATTCACTTGTCAGGATTCATGTTCCCCATCATTTGGTCCCCTATTATCTTTCACACCTGAAGGGACCCCCAGATGACATGGATGTTAGGCCTTTGTGCTCTACTACCATTACCGACCAACGTCCTCCGAGGGTTTCAGACGACAAATAGATACATGTTCACATTGTGAATATGGTCAACAGTCGATGCTCATTTGTTTGTCCCCATTCAGGATAACACAACATGGATGTTGTGTTGTGAACATGGTCATCCGTAATCCTCTTTCACCATGCAATCCACTTTAGTCCTTGAATGTTGGTTACATTATTCACATTATACTCCACCCCATCATGTCCAGGTAGAATTTTGACACTCTTGGCACTCTCCCTTAGTACACCTCTGCACATTAGGGGGACAAAGCTGCAATACGGTGTTCTTCGGGGCTCCCACGGTCCGAGATCTAAGAACATAAACTATGATCTTTTCTAAGAACAATATTCGGATTGATCCTCATCCTCATGGGATGCTTAGGATAACCCAGACATCATGTTTATTGGTTTATATCAACTGGTAGCTAGCTTCTCTTGCCCCTTATCCTCTGACCCTCACTATCCACTTGGCCCGAGGCTCCTTTCCCAGAGTTGTTCACGGTGATGATGTGGACTTCGTCCTCATTCACATCAGGCATTATTTATTGCGTCATGCGCATTCCTCATGTCAAATCCATTGACTTTAAACTGTGCCATCTGGTCCAATCACGTGACCCTAAACTGTGATGATATCGTCCTGGTCATACACAAAAACGACACTGCATTGTGATAACCTCATTATATGGGACATCACGTTGGGTATTGGTCATCCACTATACCATTTTCCAATTCTAGCATATGGCTTGATTCCCTTGGAGATACCGGGATCCCTAGGTCCTTGCCTTGTGGATTAAAAAACAAAACATCTACCCTAGTGGACAAACAAGATCTATTATATGGCGCTTCTTTTAGTATGAGGTCCATACCCGTGTGCCCCTTTCATCCTTTGCACTGGAACCTTACCATGCCACCCCTTAGAACTACGTATGGCTTGATTCCCATCCTTATGTGGTACGTAGGAATGCTCGTGTTCCCTACTCCCAGGCCCAGCCTAACTTTCATTTTAGGTCCCTCGATCTAAAACCTCCTTAGGGAACACATGATGATGTGGACCTCATCCTCATTCATGGGTTGACGATCTCCATCTCCATGAGTCTCCTAGATTTCTAACGGTCCATGGTCCGAGTTCTAAGACTTGAAACTAATACCCTTTCCAAAACTACATATGGCTTGATTCCCATCCTTATGGGATATGTATGAACACCCAGACTTTTTTTCTCAGGTCTAGCCCTGGGAATCACACATCCCATCCCTTCTCACTATCGGCCCATTGGACTGACACCTTGGGGAGTTGTGTAACTGCAACCTTTTCCCTAAACAAGTTCATGATACCCCATAATTACATTGGGAAGCGACATTTTCCTTGCCAGAGAGGTCTTATATCAATGTAGGAATGATCCATGATAAGATTAATATGCATGCCTAATGTGCTTCTACCACGGTGTCATAATTTCAAGAGTGTTGGATTCTGTTAGAACAAACCACCACTTCACCTACCATGATTTGTGTGCTATTTATTCATACCATCATCCTCTTACACATTTGAAGGTACCCCTTAATAGTATGGATTCTCGACTTATGGCCCTCCTATTGTCCTGGGACAATGTTTTGGATGACTGGTGGATGATATTTTGAGTTTGGTCCTGTGTTTCGAACACGATCAGCGGTCGACCCAAATTTGTTTTCCCCATTTTAGGCTAACGCAATAGGGATGTTTTGTTTTGAACACAGTCAATAGTTGTCCTTTATTTCCATGCCCCTCCCATAGTGTTCCAAATTTGGGTAATGTGATTCACTTTTTTCATTCCCCTATATTAAGACTGATTATAATGCTGTTGGCATTGCCCCACTCATGCGATAGAGAACGTTGAGAAGGAGATACATCGATCGGGTTGAGGTCCTCTTACATTGATTAGGCCTCCCTCTTCACCTTGGAAATCTAGATTCGAATTTTGAATGCACGATGCTTGGTTGATGGTCCTGTGATCAAATGAAGTGATAGTACGAGCACCACATGTTTCTTAGATCAGGTACGACCCATGTGAGTGCTATTTATTTCGGGATTATGGTTGAGCATGTTAAACCAAGGGTACAAGTAAATAAAGTTGGCCATATATATAGTTCAAAATAATAAGCAATAATAAGAAATAATTTTTTGAGTTTAGCCAAAATAGGGACCCTTGAAGGTCGGCTTCCTGGATGAATCGTTCCAACATCGCTACCTTTTGGTTTGTGTCCTCCAGGACTGCTTCCCGCCCCCTGAGGACCCTCTCTTCATCAGTAGCCATGAAGAGTAGTTCTCTGACCCTAGACCATGCCCGCACATGTTCAGTTTGAAGTTCAGTCATCCGGTGACTCACATCCACTAGTTGTTCTTGGGTGTCTTCCAGCTGGGCCCTCAACTGCTCCACGAGCTCAGAACAGTTTACGATGAATATCTCATCTTTCCCCTATTCTTAGAGGCGTTGGACCTCATGCTACACCTTCAGAAATGCTTGGGTACTCCCCGACTCCTCCTGACACTAGGTGACATTGGAGCGCCGGCTCCTCTTGCGCATCTTCTCAGCCATGAATTCATGGATCATTGAGTGAAGACATTGATAATCTACCCCTCCAGCACATAGGAAACACTACCAGGTGTGGAGTGATCACATCTGCTTCATCCATTCCGTCTGAGTCTAACTAAGAAAATTCCTGATGCACATCCACACTTTGTGTCATGTCATCCATCTCTCATCGGCCGCTTCCAAGTCCGAATCATCAATTTCCTCGGGATCAGCGGGCTGATAGATATGAAAAATAGCCAACAGGCTATTAGTAGGGTCTTCCTCGAATATTCCACCCAGGGGGTTAGGCTCTTCATCATCTAATCAACCTTCCTATTTCACCTCGACCCCAGTGGCACCTTTTTCAACATCCGACCCTTCCCCGAAATCAGCACCACTGATGTCCACCGCTCTCTGATCACCAAATTTTGGGGCCGAATCAGTTTGGGAGGCATGTTCTGGAAAGGCAGTACGTTTTCCATCGAATCGCTTGCGGATGGTCTGGGCTCAGCAGCCGGACGGGCATCCAATGCCATGATCACTATATAGTCACGAAGCACCCTGATCAATTGAGTCCTCAGATGGTATGTACCGATATCGATGAAAGGAACTTACAAGAACCCAAGGCATCATCCTCCAGTGTTATGGCCTCTACGGGAGCTGTCATAGTGGATGATCTCTCAACGCTCATCAATTAAATAATGGGCATCAGTGCCCCACGATGTTCCATTGGCGCTTCCCCTCCTTCGACTGGAGACTCCTGATCAGCACCAATATTCTCTTGGGTAAGATAAAGAGGGTGGATTAAGGATTGAATAGGAGAGTGGATAAAAGGAGGAGGATAGATAATGGTTGAAGCACACCACAAGTTGCTCAGTCACATCCATATCAGATTCGACGATATTTCCACTCTCTCGAAGACTTCCTTGGTGGGACGCCCCTTGATACCCTTTACCTTTGGGTTTCCTCTTCTACTTCACCTTCTCCTTCTGCCTCCTCCTCTTCTATCTCACTGTCCTTCGGATCATCATTGATGTCTTCATCCTCTGATGGCATCTTTTCTAGATCATGCTCCTAGCCGAGCATCACTTTCACCAAGAAAGATGGATCCACACACAGACCCCGTGGGAATCCATACATGTCCATGGCCTTCAGATATGCATACCAACGATGAAAGTTCACTCTGTAGACAACCCAAACAAGCCCGGATTCAGGAAGCTGGATCCCATCTTGCACTATCTTCTGCCAGAGGGCTTTAGTACACACCGAATACTGCAGGTTTAGCAAAGCCAACCATAGTGTCGGGAAGATTTGGTCATGAGAAGGTTGAAGGAGATATCTTATTTTCTTCCCGAGAAGTTCTCTGGTCCCTCCATGGGACCCTCCCCCCTATGCGATGAGGGTGTTACCACGCCATGCAACGTCCCCATGGCTAAAGTCTCGGCCTGTGCAGGCCCCATTATTTGACGTGCTTCTGGACTTCCCCCTATATCGACACTCTGCCAGCTCTATCGCCGCCCGAGTACCACACTAGTGACATTGAGTTTCAAAACTCGCTTCTGTGAAATCCCCTTAGGGTATTTTATGGCCCAATGTTTTGCATACATGGTTGAGAGGCCAGCATCAACACTAGTGGGAGGAAAGGTGATGACATTGCCGGAGCCATAGGTCATGGAAATCAGCCACATTTGGAGAAGAACGCATGAATTCCATTCTTCCCATACATCTTTATATACTTTTATCAGCATTTTTTGGAGGCACCCAAACTGCCTGGTGAACCTAGACAGCCCATAAGGCTCTTATAAGATCTTCCCATCAATACGGGCCATAAACACCCCACCTCTAATGGTCTGTAAGTACACTCTTTGCTCCAGTAATCCTTTCCCATTGTCTATCATTTGACCAGTTGGGGTGGGGAATGGGTTGAAAGTGAAGTTGGTATGATTACCAATTCTGATCCTTACTCCCTCCTCAGTGAGCGTCAGTGGCATGACCCCGGAAATGTTCAGTAGGGAAGGTCGCATTCCATTACCTGGAAGACGGTTGAAAATCGGGAAGTTCTATCCACTAAAATGAGTCGTAACCCAGCCATAGAAGATCTAGAAGGGGCTACATATTCTCTTAGGTGACCCCCTATTGAGATGTATCCCATAATGGAGTACAGATGAGCCAACACGAGGACCCCCAGATTGAATCTTTTGTAAGTGTCCATGATGTCAGCCATCACCAGGGTCATTGGATAGACTCCCATCCTTGTCTCTCTCACCAGTAAGAGCCACCCACATAAGAATGTGGAAAGGGATCTGGAATACTTAACATTCAGGTCCTGACTCTTGATTACACTATATCCCCATGACTGATAGTTCCCCGCCTCTAGGATCCTCCAGTACGATCCGCTCTTGATCCTCTGTGCCACCGTTGGACACCATCTCCCTCTCCCTGACATCTTGACTGTCGGATCCATTTCTAGGAACATGCTAAATCAGTCCTTGTATGTGATGTACTTCAGGAAGGCCTTGACCCCTAGCCACTCCTTAGCCAGCTCCAATAATTGCCATGTCAGTATGGGGGTTCTTGATCTGTCTCCCCAGGTGATCATTGGCGGAAGGAATTAATCATATTGGTGGCCCTCCAAAGGGATACCCCTGATACAGTGAATGTCCCAAAGACTGATACCAACTTCCCCATGATGAAGATGAAAGGTATTGTTATAGGGGGTCCACCGAGTGAACACCTCTCGCCCAAGATACTACTGGTGGTAGAAGTGAAATTGCAACGTCCACATCGCCTCAAACAATCCAATATGCCATAGCTCGACCCCAAATTGGTCACATGTATGGAAAAACTATTACTCCCAGGACCATTCACTAGTGAAGTTGTCTCTGAACCGCAGGTCCCAGTCCGGTTTCCAGCCTTTCGCCTCGTCGGTGATGCATTGACGGATGGTGCTTGCGTAGAGGGCCGGGGAACTCTCCGCGACTGGGTCATTACTGAAATGGTCCTAGTCCTCGGATTCAGGATGTAAAAATCTATATTCCTGGTTTCCCTAGTAGGATAACCATTGATGGTGATGTTGTATCGAGGGAGATCATCCTCACGGGTCACCATGACTGCGGTGTATCAACTTCAAAACATGGAAAAGGGACCTCCTCCAAGATACTGAAGTCCCATAGTGGAAGAATTTTGGACAGGGTGTACTCCTTTTTTTCGGGGGTTTTCATATTGAAAAGGGAATGGTTTTTGGAGAAAATCCTTTGGGTGACTTAAACCTCCGGGTTGGCAACCATTTTAGCCCATCGAGCAGTGGCATCTCTCTCATCAGCCTGATTTGCAGCAATCTTCATTCGACAATTGTTTGAGTATCTGGCGCAGAATATGAGAGGGTGACCATAAAAAGAAGCAACTGTGGCTAAATATCTGGATGCGGCGTGAAAAATCTTGGGTTTGCATGTAAAATGACTCCTGACCTCGATGGAATTGCACGCAACCAGAGTGGTATTTCGTATGGGACTGGAGAAATTTTTACGCACGAGAGTTTGGATCTTGTTGTTCGAGGAAATTCATAATGCCCATGGGACCTTCGGTGACTTTTATAAGCAAATCCTGGTTTTTGCAGGTGCGAGAAAAGCAGTTTCTGCACCCCCTTTGGGTTTTACACGCTGCTCTTGGTTTTGAGCGCACATGGACCCCAAAGAGTTCTGCATTTCGGTGTTTCCCTCAGAATCTGACTGTTGTGACCCATCGCCGATCCTATTCCGAGGGGGGGGGGGAATTTTAGACGTATAAAAATGCTCAAGGGATGAAGAAGGTTTCACAATGACAAAGAGAAGTCACATTCGGATCCAGGGACCCATTCTGGGGGTCTCGAAGTAGTCGCGCGAATAAAAATCCTATGTGCGTGAAAAAAATATTCCCCATGCGGAAATCATTGACATTCGCGAGAGTTATATGGCGGGGGCACGATATGTTTCGCACCCCCACCCAATATAGTTGAAATTTTACACCACCGACATCGAATCATAATTATTTTGTGCCGAACTGTTTTCTAGGCCACCAAATTCCTATAAATAGAAGGAGACCCCTTCAACTTCTGGGCTGAAGAATCTGAAATGGATCTCATGTGCGAAATTCGCCTTCTGTGCACCCAAATATGGCATTCAGATATAGTTCTTTTCGCGCAATGTCTCCCCGAGGCCCGTCTTCACATGAGGCCCCCTTGGTTTAGACTAAATTCTAATCCATTCAGGGTCCGCACCCTGTGCACAATCCCTTCCACATGTGCATAGGTCGTCCAATTACGCGCAATCCACTTCAATTGTACGCACCCCAGTCAGTGTGCGCATACTATCCCAATTTCATGCAATTCTTACTCCTTGTTCACAATCCTTTCTAGTTGCGCATGAAACCTTGACTCCATTTACACGCAATCCACACAGATTTCATGCCAGCCCGGTGTTTTTCCCGTAGTGATGCTTATTTCATGCGCAAGCCTCAAAGGTTGCGCACAACACTACGGAACCCCGTTCCCCAAACTCCTTGGGCATACCACTATGCGTGTGTCTGATTCTCTTCTTAATGATGCCATTCGTAGGTGTCTCTCGTGCCTCGGGCATCCACATCGTACACTGTTTCCAGTATGACCTTCTAGGCTCATACAATGTAACTTCAATGTCCATTGGATTGTTCTTCCCATTGCGTAGCTTCGCCTCATGCTTCTTCGCATAGGCACACTAATGTCCATTTCTTCTTCGGATAGCCATGCTAACGTGTACCCCTCGATGGTTCGCCTCATGACACCCCTAGCTATGGCGTTTCCCGTCCTCTCTCTGCACGAAGGAGTAGTGGGTACCAGTTATGTATGTCCTATGGGTGCGGAGAAAACCCACCTTGTCTGAGATGCATGATGTTAAACTACCAAGCACCATCATGCTTAGCACATGACGTTAAACTATGACCTCGCCCTGCGCCTCGCACGCAGGGTCCTCCACCATGGACATTCTCCACACCCACTCGTCTCCACGGGGATGGGATCACCCCTCACAGGGGATGATATCTTTCTTATTGGAGTGTCGTTTCTCCGCAGGGAAAGGGCATCCACCTCGGTGTAAGCCCCTATCCTTTCTTGTAGGATGTAGAATCCTTACTCCTCCTTTCATCTTCAGTCCCTAGGGTCAGCGAAGGACATGGTGGGAAATAGTGCTTCCCCTTTTCTTCTGTACCAAGTCCCTCTCCTACTGCGCTTTGTCGTCACTGGCCTCTTTCTTGGAGTAAGTCCCGACCTCTCAAGTTGCAGACCACACATAATCGCTTGTTTCCTCTTTGTACCTCTCCATGTGTAAGCCCCACTACATTTCCAATGGAGGCACATTTCACGACATGATGGTCAGGTCTCTTCTATCTCTTGTTTCTCACACCGAGCATGATCAAGTGATCTTAGAGCAAGCAACGACCATGAAAAACCACCTAAGCCACCTTAGAGTGTAAGCCCCAAACCCATCCCGAACTACAAGGACATTGATCCATGTCAAGGCATGGTATGCAGGAAGCCACCACAAGGTTCATGCCCACCACCCAATCATTCTGACCATCTTCATGTCGATTCTCCCACCACCTGGGCCGCCTCAGAGTATAATCCCCAAAACATCCCGAACTATGAGGAATTTGAACCATGTTAAGGCATGGTACGTAGGAAGCCTCCACGATGTTCAAGAAAACATCCTTGTCCACCTTAGAGTCTAAGCCCCAAACCCATCTCGAACTATTAAGACTTTGATCCATGTTAAGGCATGGTACGTAGGAAGCCTCAATGAGGTTTATTCCCACCACCCAGTTGTTTAGACCATCTTCACATCGGTTCACCCACAACCTAGGCCACCTCTGAGTGTAATCCCCAAACACTATCCCGAAATATGAGGAATTTGATCCATGTCAAGGCATTGTACATAGGAAGCCTCTATGAGGTTCAAGACAACCATCTATTAGTTCTGACCACCTTCACGTCAGGTTCTCCCTCGTCCTGCGTGACATTAAACTCTATACCCCATCCCAAACTGCGTGAAATTTGATTCCCTACCATAGGGATATATAGGAAGCCTCTATGAGGTTTGATCCCATCACTGCCATCTCATCCTGATCTTTCCCTCGAGCATATCTGTCTAGGGAAGCACATTCCCCAACCGAGAGGTTCCACTTCTTTTGGGTCCCATCCATGTGTCTATTCTCACAATTCACCTCCTCAGGTGTCCCATCATCTCACCGAACTACACAGACATTGATTCCCTACCACATGGATATGTAGGAAGCCTCTTCAAGGCTCAATCCCAACTTCACTGTTTCCCTTGCGATGGCTCTATTTCATCCCCTCTTCACTATCACCGATCCTAATCGTCACCTGGGCCGCCACATCCCGGTGGGATGATGCCAACCCACTCCCCATTCCATCAATCAACATTTGGGAAGCCACCCACATGATGTACCCAGTATCGGTGTTCACTCCAGGGGGTTCCTCCATATGATCCACTCTAATCAGTGTTCCAATCAGTCTGATCCATCTCCACTGGATGTTAAACTAATGGCATACCCAGTGTTAAACATAAGAAGTTGAGGAAAACCTCATATACGTTCCCATGGAATACGATTCCCCGCATTCTATGTGGGATTCCTTGGGCTTCAACTCCCTCGAGAAGAACTATAAAAAGTGGAAAAAGACAGACACGAAAATCCCCTAGCGTCCAGACATACCTGCGATGCCGAATGTGACTACTCCCCTAACTGATGGTTGATGTCCTGACTGGACCCCTTGGAATGGCCTGAGAGAAGCAGTTTAATTAAATGGTATCCATGAAGATATGTCCTCAAGAAGCATTTCACGAACAACGTCTTAGTTTTATAAGGGAGAACCGGACTAGGTGAAGATTTCTGAGGCGGAATCCACGGAAGGAAGAACTGACATCCCATCATCCAGTTTAGATCAAGGAGCAGACATCCCTGAATAAGGAGCAGATGCCGCCTGCCTTTGAAATGTGGGAATGTGGGCCAATAGCTATGCGTCCTCCATGTGATGGATGCATGCACCCCAGAAAAATCGCCGAAAAGGGTCTCTAGAGAGATGACTGATCACCTGTGGCTTCCTTATGACTTCCCACTTATACGAGGGTTTTGGAGAGATCTATTGTAATGATGACCTTCCTAGTGGATGGATAGGGGGATGTGTCCTGCAGTGGTGGTAATAAAGCTAATGTGTATACAATAGCTGGAAGATGACATTGGATTGGATCATAGAGCATGAGGCATAAACATGCCATGAATCCAGCACATGGGCCTATGGAATAGGGTCCACAAAAGGGATCATGTCATCCATAGGATATGCGGTGTTATTCTAGTAATGGGTGACTAAATCATTCTAGAGATTTGTTGGACTATCGTGATACAAAGAGGGAGACGGTCGATGAGCCTCCTTGGTAGAGGAATCATTTGGAGTTAGGATATCTGAAAGTGTGAGGACACGGTGAAGGATCTGGGTGTCCAGTAGGAGGTGGCATGTAGTTCAAGGTGTTTCCACTACCACCCCTTGGTGTTCCGTGCCATGCTTAGGGAGATGTAGAATATGGGAAAGGATAGTTACTGGTCATAAAGTCCTTTGATCTAGAAACATCAAGGATGAATAGTGGTACAATCTGTGTCCTTTCTATATTCTACAGTTTTAATTATTCGACACTTTCATGAGGTACACTTTTCCTACCACTTCGTGCTCAGTGTTATTTGATGGTGACATATGGAATCTATGTAACCCAGTGTTGGTGTAGTTTTAAAAAAATTTGAAAGAATTAGGAAGAGGGGACCTTCCCCCATGGAATCACATTTTTGATACATGAGTAAAAATGTGATAGTTATCCAATGTTGTCAATAGAATTTAGTATTATTGTGTGGTGCATTATTTTCTTAGAAATTTGTGTTTGATTCTAGGTAAAGAGGAATGGTTTGATGTAGCATTAGGATCTCGAGGAAGAGGAATGTTTTCACCAATGAGATGTGTTTTTAGGACACATCCAAACCCGCATAGGGAGTCAGTGTTGACCAATGAAGACAATGTCGATGTGTTGTGGATGAGTTCTTTATACTTCCGAGTTCAGGGGAAGGTTGTGTGATCGAGTGTTGGAGCAGGTCCCGAAATTTCCTGTGGATATTTTCATCTTGACCCTTTTTTATTAACAACCCTGGTGGAGGGAAAACCATCCATAGAACCCTTCCATAGTGTTTGTTTTTGACCCTATAAAGCTACCGTATTGTGGATTGGTTTCCTTCCATTCATAATCTGCTAAGATTACCCCAGTGTGTGTGGAATTATTTCTGATTGGAAATATTTGTTACAATTGGAGCTTTATAGATGAATGGTTGTGTAAGACCATGTGCTTACCCTTGTAAATCCCCATATTTTTGGTTGTTACCCTCACATGTTAGGTATCAGTCTAGAATTAAATAATATTGAGGATTTCATTATTTAGTTCATCAAGGGGAAGAAGTGAACATTGGGGTTATGGTAGTATCTGCATTAGGATAGTGTAGTGGTGTACATATGGACCCTATGACTGTAGGTAAACCATGATGGTTTATTATTTTCCACGTTTCATAGTGGAAGATGCATGTGATTCTTTTTTCCATGATATTGATCTACTTGAAGCTGGATATGGGTGTGGCATGTACTTGGTGGTTTACCTGAGTCTATAATTGGAAGAAACACTAGATCCCCTGGAGAGATTGATGGAATGGTTGTTCTAGTATAGAGTTCAGTTATTTCCATTAAGCCTATGCTTTCCTTTTCAGGGATGAGATGATTTAATTTTGGGAGAATATGGTGAATTGGGTTTTGACCTGTATGAAACTATAATATTCTTAAGAATATTTCTGAAGCCAAGCGAAGAGTCTTAATGGAATTCCAAGGCCCGAATACCAACAAAATGTTGATTTTATAAAAATTAAATTTATTTTTTCACATGTGTGTAGTATTAATTTAAATGTGGAAGAACACCAAAGTGGAGCTTTAGATCGGTATTTTGAGACCATGATTGAGTTCATAACATTGTGTTTCCCTAAGGTACGAGATATTCTTTTCCAGCATCATGAGTTCAGTTAGAGGCATGTTGGCGATGGTGTGTTAAAAGTAGTATTTAATTAATTTTAATCAAATAAAATCAATTTTACAACCCCACCCCTCTTTTTACGAATGACATATGAACTATGAGTAATAATCTCTTCTCTCTCTTTTTCCAATATATAGAAACAATGATGAATCAATGAAATAAAGTGATTTCAATATCCATTCATAACACAGACCATCATCAGATCACAGAGAAGCATGATCTGGGTGTCATTCTATAGCCAAATCATTAGCATTTCACCCTCAAGGTAGGCAGTTTTTAGTTTTGTTCTTGATCCCCATGGGTATGATTTGTTTTAAGGATTAAGATCCCTATTATGACTAAAATATATACCATCAAGGTTTATCTACAGGTTAAGGGTGAAACGGTGGTGAATTAGGACAATATCAAGGTAATTCTCCATTGGAATTACCATATACATGTAATGTAGTGTAGATATACAAGTCGTGTGTCTCTTCCTATTTGGGAAAGATGGTTTTTTGGACTACATTCCCTATACCATGGTTACACACCTATAGTGACCCCATGTCATGTGGCCAGTGGACATGCCATGGGAAACCATGGGATAATACCCAACATTGTACAACTACATGAAAAAGTATAAGGAAATGGAGTGATGGACATGGATATGGGAAAACTACATGGAAAAGTGTTTATTTAGTCTAAAAACATCATGTAATATGGGATGCATGACATGTTAGGGACACATCTTGTCGGGCCATGTGGAAGGAGAACCTGGACAAGGGTCAGGTGAGGTATAACACACCATTTATGGGCTGTACACACCATTGACCCCTATATTTCCAAGCCAAAATATATTACCCAGATACACAGTTACGATCATGGGCAGTTTCATATTCCACGTAGACCCTAGTGCACACCATTTACTCCATTAGGATCATATTGAGATCTTCCTCCTTTTGTATCTACTTCTATAGAACATAGATTTAGGCCTATAAGTGGCCTATAAAATGTGTTTTTGTTCATATAACATTACCATGGACACTATTTTTATTATGAGAAACAATGGGGTGTGAATCGAGCATGACTCTCTAATAGCGATGCTCAATCATGGGTAGTGATTAGGGTGGATCACTGGGTTGAATTCGAGGTTAGTAACATTCCCTTATCAGTTAGTATGTGGGTCCCGTATACTCTTTATTCTAGTATAAATATTCCCCCTATTGTATTAGGGTGTGGGTGCCTTACATGCGATAGTGTTGCACTATGAGTTATGATAAACATGATGCTATTTTCAGTGTCCCTTGATCGATGTTGGAAATAAGTGTGGTTATTAGAGAAAGAATATAGTATTAGTAATCACTTTTGGAATCAGGGAACAAGTTTCTCTTAACTCTCTTCGTTTGTAGATATGGGAGTCCCCATATCATGGGACCGAGTTCTCTACCCTTGTGTTAGTTCTTTTGAGATGGTAATCCGCTTTCATACTAGGTCATGGGTTCCCGTATCATTTTTTAGTCTGAGATAGCATTCCCCTTCCATGAAAGGTTGTGGGAATTCCATACCCGTTGGTGAGATAAAATTGGAACTCCCATATCATGACAGATTTCAGGTCCTCTATTAGTGTAGTTAGTACTCCATTATTGTGACAAGGCCTTGGTCCCCCTTCTGTTATGTATAGATAGAGTATGAACTCCCCTCTTGTTCCAGGGTGAGGTGTCCTCCAAACACGTTTTTCTGGTATAGTTTGTACTCCACTATAATAATAGGGAGAGAGTCCTCTGACCAATGGTTAGTACTCCCATATTGTACTAGGGTGTGGGTCCCACACTGTTTTTTCCTATTAGAGTGGTACTCCATTGTTGTGCTAGGGAGTGGGTCTGATATCTGTAGAATTGTACCACCCTGTCGTATTAGGGTGATAGCCCTCACCTATATAGTAGGACTCCCCATCTTTGATTTGAAATAGGGAGTAGGTTATCCAATGGTGTTGGATATACCATGACTATTTAGTACAATTACCAAAAGTTGGCCCTTCCATTTGTTACATGTAGTACCGAGTTAAGAGCTAGTAATCCCTTGATTATTGGGTAGTTATTAGGTGCATGTACCTACATTATATTCCGTTTTAGAGGATTCACATGGTACAAAGTCTGGATAAGTGATCCCTAAACTATATTTAGTGGTTATGGGTGGGCCTATCCACTTATGTTCTATTATGCTTGGGATGGTTGCAGGTTAGCAGTGTTAGGGCCTCTAGTTCGAGGCAATAGAGCTTGGCCAATTAATTTGTTCTTGATATAGTGTATTGGTGCCATATGAGATGGATGAGATCATTAAGTGTGTTATCCTAGTTTTTTGTGACCGTAGAGCCTACAGTATATTCATGTAATTTGATATGTGGTCGTAATTCCATGAGAAACGGAGTCTAAGATGAGTATATATGGTGATTCTAGGAGTTCTTGCAGTGTTGTCATGTTCCATGGTTGACACCCCCTATGGACTGATCTGACTAGTCATGTATGGATGAGTATAGATCAAGATGAATCCTCTTTATCTACTAGGTTCCCTCTGGCTAGGTTGAACAGATCATTGACTTTTAGTTTCTCCCTTGTCATTTGGGATTTTGGGCTGCCTACTGAGTATTTTTATACTCACCCCTATATGAGATTTTTGAAAATTTGTTTTGTCTTATGCATAGCACAATCCATTCAATAGATTCTATAGAGGACCCATTATAAGTGGATCTTAGTGATCTAGACTAACCTAGGTGTGTACTAGAGCTGGGATTTTCATATTTTCAGTTGTTTCATTTGATGGTGATCTCGTCCTTCTACGGGAGTTGGATTCTTTTATAGTTTTTTGTGGACATATGTTTTTCCATTTCACGATTATAGTAATTTTTTTTGTACTCATGTTTAAGATAGATGTATGCATGTGTTTTAGTTTTTATATTTTAATATATATGAACTATTTAATTAAGGTGTTCGTGGGTGAATATGTACAGGTAATTTAGAATTATTCCTCCCTTATATGTTATAAGCCTTCTCAGTGCTATTCACATGCATCTAGCCAGTTGCAGGCGCGTATAGGGAGTACTATTATGAGCCCCATTTGTTTGCGTTGTGACATGACCATTATAACTATGGTATAAATGGATATAATGATTGGTATGGATTGGCTTTTAAATCATAATGTTAAATTTTATTACTAAGAGTATGAGATTATAATTTGGGATAAAGATGTGGAATCTCGTATCTTTAGAGGGGAGATTCCATCATTAAAATCTTTTTTTAATACATATCTAGTATATCTTCATAATGAAAATCATGGAGTAGAATGGATGGAAAAAAATAAATGGAAGAGGTATCTTTAGAATATAGTATATAATTATTGTGCACGAATATATTGATTTCTTTCCTGAATAACTACCGAGACACCCACTATGGCGTGAAGATGAGTTTTCTATTGATCAAATCCATGATACAAAACCCATATCTAAGACTCCCTAGAGGATAAAAAAATAGAACCAGAGGATTAAAAGAAGAAATTGTAGAATTTATGGGATAAGGGATTCATTCACCCACATGTTTCTCCTTTGGGAGCTCATGTTCATTTTTTACAAAGAAGGATGGGAATATGAGACTCTTCATTGATTACAACTTAATGAATTCTATTATTATAAATAAAATGTATCCCCTCTAAAAACCTTTATTCAATGATAGTAAGTAAATATTTTATTTAAATAAAACTATAATATGATAAATATTTCAATATTCCATTAATAAAAATTATAATTTTATAGGATGAATATCATTTTCGAACCTGGTCAATTTATTCCTTGAATGCGTTTTGGAAATATTCCCCCTACAAATTAGATTTTATAAATAATAGAAATTGTAGTATTTCACTATTCACACTTTTTCTTTTAATAATATTTAAAATAATTTTAATTAAAAATTTATTGACAATCAATTATATATAAATGAAGACAATATTGTTTGAGGTAAATATTGATATTTAAAAAAACATTTTAAATAGAATAAGAACATTCTGTTTTAATTAATTTAATTAATTTTTAATGATGAATGATTTAATTTAAATTTGTTTATTAAATATATAAATATTTGAATTTAAATAAATATAATGATTACTAACAGTCCAATAGTTAACGTAATATCTTTTTTTTCTTGGAAAAAGTAATTCTTTAAAAACTACTTTTGATAGGTTTTACAGGTTTATTCTTAATTTATATTATTTCACTTATATTAATTGATTTTTAAAAAAAAATTATTCCATATTTGGAATCAATATTTCAAAATATTGGTTATTCGTGAACTTTGATTTTTCTCTATAATTAATTATAAAAATACATAAAAACATTCATCATGGTTAAGGTTAAAATGGGTTAACTGGAGGATAACCTTAAAGGGTGCATATTAAAATATCCAAAATAATTTCTATAAACTCATTTATTGTTGGGATTTTTGGACTAACCTTATACACATATCATATGAGTTATTTTGATGCTATTTTCTCAGAATTTGACTTGGTCTAGTTTTGAAACATAGAAAAATTACATGGGTTCCACAGACCTCAATTATAAAAAGGAACATATTCCCCTCTGTTCATCACATATAATAATAGATTTAGATTGAAAAATCCTATAAAAAATCTCCACAAAAAACATTGATACATTTTCTATATCTTTATTTCATCACAAAAAATGATTTATAGGGTTCTTAATAAGACATACTTTGGAGGTTACTACAAGCAAAGATTGTTTCCTTTACTATGCTCTTTCTTTTTTACTTATTATTTTACTACCTCCAATTATTTAAAAATTACTAAAATATAATAACATTATTATATAATGATGTGTTATTATTTTCATGAAATAAAATTAGTCCTTATCCTTCTCTATCAAATGGGAAATAAATCCACTACTTGTGTGTATGATGGACTACCACTTTGTGAACCGATGTAATTTTTTTCCATCACCAACTAACATGGATAATCATAAGGATAGAATTAATGAATATATATGATAATTATGACAGGATATTAATTCATTAAAATTAATATATCATCTAACTCTATATCCTTTAATACATTAATGGAATGAAAATGTTGTTCATGGTTACGCACTACCAACCATCTCCACGAAGTGATGCGATTCATTTTCTATGTAAAAATTTCAATAATGATTTTAAAAAGGAATATAATGATAAAATATTATATTTATATAATTAATATAATTCTAGGGATGATGGAATCATATCCTATTCAAAATAATCAAAACAACTATGAAAAAACATGCATGAACAAAACAATGGAGTTAACACTGAGAGAAAAGGTAATAATAGTTTATTATTGAAGAATGAGTTATAAGATCTTATAATAGTATCATATATGATATTATAAATATGAATTTTGTACTGATATAAATTAATGACATGTTTAATTTTATTATACGTGAGTTTAATTCATGTTCATCTAAAGGGAAACATGAGGTAAGGGAATTCGTGTTTATTTTCACCCTATTAAGACATATTTGATATTTTATTCCAGTTAAATTTTATGTGGTTAATTTAATACCCCATTGATATGTTCAAAATTAATACAGTTTTATTCATTAGTATTATTGTTTCAATTCACATTTATTTTCCAACGTGATACAATTCAAATGTTAAACAAATATATAATGAATTATTTAACAATCTTATTTTTTGTGGATTCTTTAATTTTTATTAAATGAATGTCATAAAAAACTAAATAAAATCCCTTTATTTTCTTATATTATAGATATTTAAGGATATTCCATATTTTATTCAAACATTTAACTTCTTTTAAACATTAGTCAAGCAGTGAATTTTTTAAAATAAAAGACGATATTCTTTCTCATCATGATTACATATATTTTTATTCCATGTATTTATTTTTTAAAAATATTTTAAAAAATTAAAATTTTATTTACTTAAAGTAAATTTTATTTTTTTAAATAATTTTTTAAAACCTTTTAAATTAATATTTATTAGGTTTTCTGAAAGGGTCATTTTTTAATTCATTACAAAAAGATAAACTAAATTTTTTTAATATACATAGAGTTAACAGAAATTCCCACCACCGTAATAGTTTTACAATATTTAGCCTCTTATACACATTTAAATAGTTTTAGAAAGAAAAGACTTTGATGAAATATTATTTTAATAATTTAATTTCATTTTCATAATTTCTCCAAAAGAATTGTTTCTAAAAAACAATATTTTAATAAATTAATAGTCATCTGTAATCTCTTATGAACATTGTAGTCATTACATTTCTCTGTAATATTAAGTTACTTAAAATGATTTTATATTATATTCCACATAAATATATACATTATTTCTATCATGTATAAAATTATATCATAAACCATATGAAATTTCTATATATGGTGTCTCACATTCAATGATATATGATTTTCTAGGGAAAATCTTGTCAAATATGTATTCTTTACTATATATAAATAGTTATTGATAAGAAAAATTATTAATATATTTAATTTATCATTCCATATATGAGGAATACATTTTAAATGTAGTGAAAGGCGGGGTCTAGTGATTGATGGACCCATAATGCATCCGATGGCCTCACGAGAAAATCAGTTGGCCATATTAAACTGGTTTTTAGTGTATGCCTACCCATCAATTAAAATGTCTTAGTGTAAGGAAATGGTGATATAGATATAATTATTTCTATGATCATGACATTCAATATTATTCATTTCCATCATTGATAATTCAGTTATTAATATCCATGATATTTTTCCATTGATATTATTCATTGATTCATTTCTTTCTCATGTTATTTCTTAAATGTCATGTGTTTTTTATTATTTACATATATTATTGATTATGAATTATTTAATAATTGTAGATTCAATTTTATATAACCATTACTGATCATTTGAGAACACCATTATTTTTTCCCTTCCCCAAGGCTCTACAGGATAAATTTTGGAATGAGATTCAAGGATTCATAAGGTTTACTTTTGTAATGTTTTATATTCTATTCCCAATGAACAATGTGTTCCATGAATGAAATTGTCTCTACAAGACTAATAAAGTGATATTTATTTTAGGATTATATCCATTTCTTCTATGTTAGTTTAATATTGTAGAAACCATATCTCGATTACTAGAGTTAAGGTTGTTACAGTTTGTATCAGAGAATGTTTAGTAGAAATTTTTTTAATAAGATTTTTGAAAATCTAGATTATGGATCATAAATCTATAAAAAACACTGAGGAAATGTATAATTTTTGGAAAATACCAAAAAATATTTTATTTATGTTTATATTTTTTTGTTATTCTCGAAATAAAACCATGTATTCATAATACATGTGGGCATGGTTTTTGAATATATGCATCTAACTACAAAAAGATTTGGTCAAATATATCTTGAATATCAGTTTTGTGAATAGTTATTGTTGCCTTATTATACATATGGTATGAAAATACTAGGGGATATTCTTGGGTTTATTCAGATTTTACATACAAATCATTATGATTGATTTGAAAATATTTTCATGATTTAAGGATATCTCCAATGTAACCAAGATGATAAATCTATGATTAACAATGCATACATTATCAATTAATGTTAAGAGTTACATCATATTTGGAATTATATATTATGATTTATAAGTCATAATGCTATGATTTAATCCATTATATTATATTTTTTCAAAATTGTTCCTAGCATAAATAATGGTGTTAATAATCTTCACCTATGTAGAAATTTCCCTACCGAGCAATCCAACACAACATGTATTGGAGCTGAGATAATCATTTTTATATTAGGGAATGTCACCAAATTCGTTAATAATAACCTTGAACATATGGAGAAGAATATTGTTCCATTTCATGATACACCAATATTGTATAATTTCATATGAAAAAATCCATGATCAATTCCTATTACTTAAAATACTATGGTAATTGAGAAAATTGATTTAATCCCATTAAAAGATATTTATGACCTTGGGATGTTATAAAAGAGATATGTTTTTACTATAATTATTTTTTCATAATAGATATTTTGATCAATAGTAGTCATTGATCCAAAATAATAAAGTGTAAGATGATATGAAACTCCCAGAATATAGATATTTTAAATTAATATTATTGGAAAAATATTTTCGTCAAGAGAAACAAAATGAAATGAAGATTAATTTCCTCAATTTAATGAAAAAAGGAAAAAATAATGATTTGTGGATTAAGATGCTACATTTACAAGAATATTCATTTATTCTATATTTAACACAATTAATACAGAATGAAATATTGACTATTTCTATGATGGTCTTACTAAAGGTCACTAAAGGGAACCGGTTTCCCAATTTTTTCATCAGATGAAAAAAATATATTTATGGGCCATAAAAACAGAGAAATAATTTCTAGATCATATATATTTAGAGGAAATCATGGCAAGAATAGGTCACATTAACACCATGAAAAATGGAATTCATTGAAGTAGAAGAATAAAATGAATGAATTTCAATCATATGAAAATTATAAAAATAAACATACTAGAATCTTCATAAAGGTCATGGGAGTTTGTTACAAGTGTATATATAAGGTTCATCAAGATAATGAATTTAAGTGAAAGAGAGAAACCACTATTATTCAATTCTTTAATTATAATGAAATGGGTTGTTATTTAAACCAACTCCTGAAGTGAAAAGGGAAAATACCATAGAAGATTCTATAGGGAGAAGGCCATTATTATGTGATCAGTATAACTGATGTATAAGTCACTAAGATTTTCTGGAAAGTACTTCAATAATTTTTATAAATTTTAATAAATTTTTATTTGATTTAGGATATTCATATTCTTGTATATATTCCATTTTTTCAATGAAAAATAGCTATTTCTCTAGAAATAAAACAAAGGATTTATCAATACAAACATAGAGGACATCTCATTATAAAATGATATGCATATTATACTTCCACGTATGATAGATAATAATGAAATGTTTTTATAATTTAATATTATACATATGGTTGAAATTATTATAATACTTGGTATAGACTGCATTTTAAAAAATTAGGATAAAATTTACTAAAAAGTGAAAAATATTACAATTAGTGATGAAGATGAGAGGTTTCTATTCATTATAGGTGATACTTCATCATCGATTTCTTGCCTAGATCCACCCCTATTAGCACCTCTGAATGAGATTCTTATGGATGAAGAGAAGATAACATCTATATATGGAAAATTTAATCTTCAAGTTGAGGATGTGCATATTGTATATTAATACATTGATATATTATCTATGGAATTTCCAGAATATCCACTATAGAAAAAAGTTGAGCTTTCCATTGATAAAATCCTGGATGCGATGCCTATATCAATAAATACCTATAGAATGGACAATATAGAATTATTAGAGTTAAAGAAACTACCAGATGAGTTGTATGAAAATGTATTTATATTCCTAAGTGTTTCACATTTGGTAGTCCCTGTTCACTTTGTCAAAAATAAATATGTATCTATGTAGACATGCATTTTTATAGGGAAATAAATGATATTATGATAAATAAAATGTTTCCCCTACCTTAAATTGATGAATAATTCACATAACTAAACATATTTCTCAGATTGAACTATATTTTGGGTATCATCTACTGTGATTAAAGAATAAATATATTCCAAAGAAAACATTTCAAATGAACTATAGACAATATGAGTTTAACATAATTTGATTTAGATTGAGAAATGGACACTCAATTTTTTTGGAACTAATGAAAATAGTATTAAAGGAATATTAAGATAATAATAGTGTGGTATTTATTCATGATATATTAAAGAATTCAAAAATCTATAAAACCCATGTGAAACACTTTTATATATTACTTGAGACTCTTAAATGAAAAGTGTTATATGGTAAATTTCACCAGTTTGAATTCTTTCTCAAAAAGGTTTTTTTTCATTCCTATATTGTAACATCCTAGGTAAATAAATAATATGACATTTTCATATTTACTAATATTTGTGAATAAAATATTAATATTACATTATAGGGGATGCTATGTTCGATGGCGTACCCAATACGCAACAACGAGTTTCATTGAAATCTTACATTGCACACTAATAATATAATAATATTATTTCAAATAGTAGATAATGTCTAGCCGTTGGAATAGTAGGAATGAACATAACTAACTAAATTATGATTATATATGTTTGTTAAATGTTTTTACAATATTAAATAAATGTTAGAGTCTTAAAATGCAAATGAATCCAATTTTAAGATTAAATATTCTAATATTATTTCAATGGCCGATTAACCGCCTTTGATGGAGAACCTTTTCAAAATCTACTTTTTTAACTTTTATATTTGATAAATGATAAAATAAAATCCCTTTTTAGAATAAATACAACAGAATTTACTTTGTGTAAATTTTTGTTATTTTCCGATAAAGATCATTTTTAGTGGAAAATGTTGTATTATAATTCAAAACCTACTTTTAATATAATTTATTTATATTGTTAGATTATATTTGTAATTTTTTTTAAAGTGTAATTAAAATATATTTTTACCATTTAATCCACTGGTGGTCATTTGAATTAATTTCACTTTGAAATTGGACATAAACAAGTGTCAATCTTTTAATAGATATTGTTTCTTAAAAACACGTTATTTTTTTGATAGCGGGAATTGATTATAAAATTAATTAATGCAACTTATATGTTTTTAATTTGGTAAAATGGAAATAAATTTTAAATTTTTAATATCAAATATATCTTTGGTAGAATTTTTTGGTATTTTTCTGACAAATGTTCATTTACAATGAATAGTGAAAAATACTGCATTTTAATTCAAAACTGCCTTTTCATCCAATTTATTTATATTGATAGATTGTCATTTTAGTTTATTTTAAGGTGTAATTTAATTAAATTTTTATAATTTAATACAATTTTGTTCATTTTATGTAATTTCAATGTTAAATTGGATGTAAAAACAAATCAATCTTTTGATAGATTTTACTTCTTAAAAACCCATCTTTGGGATTTACAACGGGAATTATTTTAAATTAATTACTGCTATTTCTATGTTTGGAATTTGATAAAATTGATTCCATATTTGGAATCATAGGTTCCAAATTATCTAATTAATAATCTTTTGTTTTTTGACATTATGAATAGTAACGACGGTAGTTATCTTTAATTATCGTGTTTAATTAGTAATCGGGTAGATAAGGGTAATAAAATAATATCATAAAAATATAAAATGACCCCAACATGTTTCTTAATGCAATTTTTGGTGTCATGGATGACCATGGAATTCCTTGTTCCATACTTGGGACCCCATGGAATCACTTTAGTGTGATAGTGACATTTTGTCCAATTTTTCTTAAAAGAAAAGGAAAATGTAACCAAAGTATGTATCACCTAAGTAAAACAATTTTAATTTTGTTTACATAAATGACCTCTTTGACTATAAACATTCATTGGAAATATAATAATATTTCATACATGATGGTAATTTGTTTTATAATTTTTGGACATTAAATAAATAAATTTATTTATGACACTGTGATGATGCAGTAATTACCTCATTAATGAACGATTTAAATAAAATGAGAAGATAAGGTAAAATCTATAACGTAAACTTTTCAGAAACCTATTTTATGGGTGGATTTAGAACCCTTATCACCTTATCCTCTAAATATATAAATTGTGGAACATTTAATATCTAAAAATCATTTTATAAGAAAGTAACTTTTCAAGACTTTCCAAGAGTGCCCCTCCTCCCTCTTATAAAAGGCCCCCACCTCTACCCCCTTACCCACAAATCTCAGGCCTTTTTCTCGACCAAACTCTGCTCATTTTTTCTCTCCACATACCTCTCTTCATCCTAGAACCTTTTCGTAAGCATAAATCTCTTCAAGAAACCCTTTTGGTTCAAACCAAATAGAGTTACCCGATTTAAAGTTAATGTCTTCTCTTATGTTCATTTGTTTTATTTTTCTTCTCCAACTCCTTAAACTATTTTTATTCCATTATTTTGTAACAAAACCATTATCTTAAATATAATAGGTTTTTTTTCTGAGAATTATTTGAGATACACTTACACGAACCTCCATCTAATGGTTAAAGAACATACTATTTTCATGGATGGTGAATTACTACCTCACGAAATGATGATTGTTCTATCTTCTCCTACCACCTCTCATGGTGGCCATTATGATGTTACTATATTTATGATATATAGTATATTTATTTAATCTCTATTCTTTTTTATTATACATTTAAAACATACCTTTATGCTTTGCATATTGTGAAAATGCGATAATTTCATTTCAGTAATAGTAGACTACTGCCCCCTCGAGTGATGTGACTCATTCATGAAATACATGGATTGTATGAAGAATGAAATCAATGAAATTATGTGACCTATATAACATATATATTATACTGGAATTATAATATATATATATATATCGTATTTAGTTATAATTCTATTAATGTGACAAAGAAATGAAAGTAGTGTTCATTTGTACGTACGACATACCGTCTCCATGAACGGTGCATTTAATTTTTTATCTCCAAATGTTATGGAATAGTATAAAATGAATATATAATGGATATATATGATATTTAAATCATTAATACTATTCTGGAGATGGTGTAATTATAACTACATGGACAATTCTTTTGAAACAAGTTCATTTTGACTCATGTACCAAACATCGACAAAAACATCTGATATGAACTCACATAATTAATTAATTATTATAACATTATAATATGTGATATTAATTGAATAATAAACTTTAAGGGAGGTCCTTAAGAAATTATTAATTGACCAATGTTTATTATTCAGGAATATAAGGAAACAAACAAGACAAGTCGGACATCAGGTAAGGGATCCTACCTCTCTTTTTCTTTTTAAGTACTCTCTTTTATTTAATTTCTTTTAAGATCATAATTATTATGTTTTGGGATGTTATTTTATATTAATAATACTTCAATTTTTATGTTCATATTATAAGAGACATTATTTTATCTCATAAATCCATTTTCTGGATGTTTTAAGTGGCACCGTTAGGCTGCCGAGTTTTCGTAAGGGATTTTTCATCTCATTTTTATTCCTGTGTGATTTATGCTACATTTTCCACCATTTCATTTGAGTGGTGTATGTACTTCCCATTATTATACTATTTTTGTAATATACTTTCGTTTATGGGTTTTTACATCATTGTTGTATAGTCCTTCTTTCATGGCATGTACGTTTCGAAGGTTACCCAAGTCGGTAAGGGAACCTTTCGCCCTCCTATTTTAAAAAGACTTCGTTGTGTTTTGTCTTTTAATTTATAAATTATTATGTTGGGATATGTTATTATATATCCTTATTTCTGTAAATTTTATTTCCATGTGATGAGATACCCTTTATCTCTCTCATCAACTCTTTTTCTAAAATTTGGTGTGACGCCGTTAGGCTATCAAATTTTTTCAAGGGAACTTCTTAACCCAATTTTGATTATTTGGGTTAAACATATACTTCTTGATTATGTCATGATATGAATATGTGTGGATGACAACTGATTGTTTTACACTTAATATCCACTTATATTGGGTGTATTTATATTTTTTACACATAATCATGTAATTTATTTATCTTTAATCTAAGGATACTGTCTTTGTAAGGGACCTCGTCTAAATATCCTTTCAATGAGGCATATTTTTGTTTTATACACAACATTCTTTTTTACAGTGTATAAAACCCTTTTACTTTTAATATTATTCAAAAGGAATCCTTTTTTTTGAATCGTTTTACTAAACGACAAAAAGAATTTTTTGTCTTACGTATGCGGTGACAATGAATTCTCCGCCGTCGTGACCAGTATCTGAGTTTCGGCTTCCTCTACATGCCATAACATTTTTTAAATGAAAAATAAATACCATGTTTTACTTTTCTTTTATTTTGGAATTGAAAATGGTTTTGATAATGTTTTTATTATATCAATGTGTTGTATTGATATCTTGTTTTTTAAATGTGGAAATGTTATGTTTCCTTTATACATGTTTTATGTGTTATGATTATGTTATGGTTCTTGGGCATTGTTTATGAAGACTGGTGATTCCTTGATAAACTAAGGGTGGGTGAGCCCAATATAGCTCTCCAATGCATTTGGTAATGAGAAGGACTTAAATGATAAGGTTTCTCCAAAGATATTTAGGGAATATACTATGGTGGGTATTCCAAACATAACCCTGAGGGTTACTCCCTACGTAAGAATGTTATGACTGCATCAAGTTACCTTTAAGTCTTTTGATTTCTATGAGTTATTCATAAAACTCATTCTTTATCAAAGTATGTTAACATGCTTATGTTTTAAGACTAAAGTATTATTTCATTGATTCTTATCTATACATGGACTAATGTTTTCTTTCCATATTTTTATATCCCTTACTAAGCTTTTTATGATCATTACATGTTTTTGAAATGTTTTCTACAAGAAATAAAGTTGAATAGGGTCAATGATGGGATCAAGGAAAGACGTTCTATCTAAAACATGGAACTAGACATGTTTCTTTTTAAGAGTTTTTATTTTATGAAAAAAATGAAAACTGAGTAGAAGTGTCTACTTTGTAATCTTGTGAGATGTAATAGCTATGTCCTAATTCTCTAAAACTCTAAACCTGAAAAGATCCTCAATGTGAATTATTCATTTAATTCAAGATTATGTAATTTTTTAAGGTTGGGTACTTATATATGTTGTCTCTAAGGATGAAATGTTAGTTGATCTTTTGATGATAAAGGTAGTCAAATTATTTCCTTCTCTATTGAACATAACTGAGGTACATAGTTTCTTTTGTTTTGTATGTTACTATTGAAGATTTCTTCAAAAATTTTCCCATTTTGATAACCTATTAACAGATATTACATGTATTAGGGTAAATTTCATTTGAAAAAATGAATGTAAAGAATGTTTTGAATAATTAATGTGGAGATTTTTCAATTATTTGATTTTAAATCTACAGTAATTTTTATTGGATTTATGATATATAGTTATTCATCAAATATCGGACTTGGTTGTGTCTTTTTAGTGAATGATAAATTTATCCTCTTTTTATCAAGGTAGTTAAAGACTAATGAATATAGATATCTAACCCATGAAATTAATTTGTAAGTTGTAATATTTTCTTTGATATATAGAAACATTATATATATGGTGTACTATATGATATGTAAATAGATCATAAGAGTATGAAATAAAAATTTTATAAAAAGATCTATACATAAGGAAAATAAGGAGTCTGTAGCTATTTTTGGATTATGATTGATCAATAAACTACCACATAGGGATGGAAAATAATGTAGCAAATTCATTGGGTATGAACAATTATGGAGTTCTGGACAAAATGAGTATTGACTGGATCATATATTCATGGATATAAGTAATATGGATATGTGAATTATTGAATAAGGAAAGACATCAAACCATCTTCGAATTATTTACAAAACATATTTATTAGAATATATATAATTTTATCAACCTGATGATGAAAATTTTCAAATTAAAATTATAGTTGGGAATATTGAAAAAATGGAATAATTGTTTTTTTAACATGTTATTCTGAAATTTGGAAAGACAATATGTGTTCTATAAATACTTGAACATAAAAGGGAATTGTTAGATGATTCTCATAGCTCAAATTTTTCTATACAGACTTGTAGCACCATGATATATATTTATTTATAGGAATATTTATTGTGGGATAATATGAATTGTGAAATTACTAATTATGTAACAAGATTCTTGTTTTTTCCATAGGTGAAGGATAAGAGAAAATATCCTAGAGAAGGCATGAAACCTCTACCTATTAGAATGTAAAAATTAGATGATATCACTATAGTATTTTTCAGTATATTACCATAGAATCCAAGATATAATAATGAACTATGGGTTACTATTGATCTCCTTACAAAATCAACACATCTAAATGCTATAAAAGAACACATCCCTCTTGATCACCTTGCATGAATATATATTAATTAAGTTGTAAGAACTTATAGTGGAACTCATTCAATGGTGTACGATCATTTTCCATGATTTACATCTAATTTTTTGAAAATTCATCTAGAGGCTCTACATACAAAGCTACATTTCAGGACCTCCTATCATAATCAAATTTAAGGGTATTGTAGAAGGAATATTCAAACATATGAAGACATGTGGAGGTTATTCCCACATGACCTTCGTGGTATGTCAGATCATTATTTACTTTTGGTATAGTTTTCCAATAACAATAGATTCTGTTCACGTATTCAAATTGTTCCATATAAATCATTATATGGAAAGAGGCATCATAATCCAACATTTTGGGATAAAGATGGTGTAAGTATACTTGTAATCAAAAAACATATTGAGGACACAAAAAAATAGTTCAATACTATTAAGTCTCATATTAATGTATCTCAAATTAAAAAGATTATTTATGATAACAATTGATGGAAATATTTAAACATTCATGTGGTAGATTACATTTTCATGAAAGGATCTCTTGGGAATGGTTTTATAAAGTTCCATAAGAAGGGAAAACTAATTCCTAGGTACATCATACCATTTGATATTTTTTATTCAATTGGATATGTGTATTATCAATTGTAAATGACACCATGTATCTATAAAGATCATGATGTGTTCTATATATAATTGTTAAGGAACTACATTCTAGAACCACAGAATATCTTCACCTATGAGGAAATATAATTGAACATTATTTATGTTACTATGAAGAGACCATGCATATTATTGACCCTAGATAATAAGTATTGAGGAATATAATGACATTAAATGTAAAATATCTTTGTAGAATTCATAAAATAGAGGATGAAATCATGGAATCAGAGGATGTTATGAAGAATAATGTAATAGTCCATTTATTCAGATCCCATGATTCTTTTTGGTTTTGTGTTTGGATATTGCTCAGAGATAGCTAGATAAGTTTTATTGGTGTTGGAGTTTTAACAAAAATATAAAATACATTTATTTCAGAAAATTTGAGTTTACAGTATAATTTTTTGTTTCACGACTTTCCTATCCACCATCTTACATTTTTTGTTCTACAAGGGGATATAACATAACATGGGGTTACATTTTAATAGCGGAACATACAATATTTGTTAATTAATAACTAAAATCATTGTTTTTAGTGTACGTTGAGGTAATAAAGGCTTCAACACATAAATGTTAGTTTTAGATTATAATTTTCTAGAGCCATGTGTTTTAAACTATAAATTTGTGGTGTATTACACAAACCAGTCGACCTACAACGTGTTTATATCTATTTTTTCTGGTTATTTTATAATTTGGATCTCTCTCTCTCTTTTTGGGATAACCCATTATAGTTTTCATATTTCTTCTAGGAGCATTCTTCCAACTTCGATCCATGGGTTCTAGTGGTTTCTTTTTTTAAATTTATTGTGAGTTATCTCCCTTTATACCCTTTTTCCCCTCATTATTCTACTGAGGATTCACTATAGTGTTGTTAGTTTCATTTGAGATATATTCAGATATTTTCTTAATAACCCATTGGTTCCACTTATATTGATTCAGTGTTTTTTATGTGGTTATGGTTTGTGGGATGTTTTTTCTTCACAATGTGGTTCACAATGTGATTAGATAGATTCTTTGAGGTATGGGTTCCTTGTTCTAACCAGTTTTCATGGTATGATTGATATTTTATTACTTTTTATACCATTTGGAAAAATAATATTGGTCATAATAATAAATATGATTAACTTGGATAACTAAAATTTATGGGTATGTGGGGTAATCATAATTTTTGATGAATTATTATATGTTTCTAATGAGTTTACAACATGTTTTTTCCTTACTAAAAATAACGGTTGTTAGAAGCACTATTTTCACTATTTATGATTTGAGTTGAGACCCTTGGTATGATATTTTATTTTCACAGACTAAAAAAAAGGGTATGAATTTATTTTTTAAAATTAATTTATTTACCATGTATTCTATTTTGTGTAGTAATAGTCAATCTAAATAACTAGGTAATGGAATTAAATACATTAAAAAAATTGGAAGCCATAGGTGTGATGTTATGTGCACTTGTTAGTATTTTGTTTCCCAGTGTGGTTTGTATTTTTTATGTAATTGAGGTGACCATGTGGTTTTTATAATTCATTTTTTTATGGTATATTGTTTTCTTAACAATAATTCAATGTGTCCATTTGTGTGATTTGGTGACCAGTGGTAATGATGTGTGGTGATGGCATGTGGTGCTTATGTGTGGTTCTAATTTGCAGTGGTCATATTTTGAGGTGTGATAAGGATGCGTGAAGTGTGGTTACTAAGGTGTGATAGGTTGGATAATACATCAATATGAAAATGGTGGAAACAAGGTTCTATGGTGATGGATGTGTGAGATCTTCTAGTTGTGGCATGGCATGGTTATGTTTGTTTACCAGTTGGCCATGGAATTAATTATGACGATAAAATAAAATCAAAAAATATTGTGAATAAATGAGTTGGGATGGAAATGTATGTGTTTTAAAATAGAATAAATAAAATGAATGATAAATGAATGGTAAGTGTTAATGTGAATTATGTTTCTTAGTAAATGAAATTTGAATCGTGTGACTGGTGTGGAGGTTGTATAATGTTTTTCACACAGTGGCGACATACGCTATGATAGTTGGTGTGTGGAACCATATTGTTGATTTTTCTACGAATGTTTAGTTGTTGTGAAGCCATATGTTGTGTATTGTGTACTATCTATATATCTTTTATATTATGTTATTTTTATATGTTCCTCACCTGAGTTGGATAATATTACCAACACTTATATGATCTAGGTTCTAGGTGTTTTCCCAAACATTTAGGATAGTGGTGACATAGAACGTTGGTTAACCCCTCTTCCCAACCATTCTGTTAGTAGTATTGATGATATAGATTGGTTTTGGAGATTACCCAGTAGTGTTGGACCATGTGTTTTCGGGTGATATTTTATGTGATGAGGTAGTGATGTGATGTGATATTTGTTTACAGTCATGAACGGTTCGAGGGAACAAAATTGATGTTATTAAAATTCATGATACCCCACTGATTGGATTATGTGATGATCTAAGAAGTTATGGCCTAATTTTATTAAGGTGATATGCGGAGTGGTGATGTGTGATGGTAGAATAACATGGTAGACCTTGGGATGGTGGGTTAGGAAGGGATGTGACTCGAACAACATCAGATATGTACTGAGTGACTTCAGGTGTGATATGATGTGATATAGTTGTGATGTGATATGTTTGGAAGGGATGGGGGCACAAAGAACATGATGTTGGCTTGATAGAGCAGAAAAGAAGTGGTGAAGTGTCATCGTGGTTCCTTATTTCACTGTAATCTTGATTAGATATTACTATATTGGAAGTGTGAGTTAGTCAGTGATCCATGGTGGGGTTGGGTTGTTTAGTTGATCTATTTAGTCACTTTTTGGTTCTTTTATTTGTTTACCATCACATTACTATTACCTTTTCATATGTACACTTGAGACTTGTATGAACCATTGATTTCATTGTGGGAAACAGAGTCTAGTCTATGGTTGTTTTCAATACCTACTAGGTTTATTGGGTAGGGGGGTTCAAGGTAGGCTATATTATAGTAAAAGTTGAATATAGTGTTGGAAGGTGTCACCATTTCCCAATATTTGATAATTTTTTGGTCTACAAATTTGGAGTATAAGGACAGTAGTTTCAGGAAATATTAGGAGCATGCAAGTCTGTAGGTAAATTGTAATCTTCTAGGAATTTGAATATCCAAGATCCTCACATCAAAATATTGAAAAGTAATGATTTGTGTAAAAAATAATAAATTTTATTAAATAATATCACACACCCAATATGATGTCAAAATTAGTTGCACACAATTAGTGTTTCGAAATCATAAAATCTAAATAAAAAAAGGCATGAGTTTCATTAAAAAGTTGAAAATACATGAATGGATTTTATACATCAAATATGATGTCAAAATATGGATTAAATGCATAGGGGAATGTGAACAAGGAACTTTTATGTAGGGTCATCCAAGAATATAAATATTCAGGCACAACTTACATGTGAGGTAACGTTTCCAATGAAGATTATGCACCACTCCCATGAAAAAGAGTTGCACGGAGAAGAGTTACCTGAAGTAAATCAAGCACATTAATTTTTACTTGTGACTATATTGACCATGTAAAACTAATGGTCTACTTGTGAGAAAGATGAGTTTTGCACCTAGTACATCCTGTGCTACAATCTCAAATGTTTCACACAAGAACTGGTGTTTCATGCAAGTGAATGAGTTGATTTTTTAGTAGGTTTTGAATATCTGATTTGATTGGTTAGTTATTTCAAGTGTATCAATTAAGGTATATAGTTTAAGAAGTATCTTGTTATACTCATATATAAAGACCTAAATTCCAATATACTGAAGATAACAAGAAGTTGTTAAACTGAGTAAGACTTCACCCAAAGTAGTGAGCTTGGGGGAGTTGACAAGAAGTGTTCTTTGGGAAGTAGTGTGTTATCATTAAATTCTTATAAAGGTAGGGTTCCTATTATATAGTGAATATATTTAAAAATTGATATTTGGAAACTAATTATGATTAGTTTATTTTAGTATTACCAACCCACTTTCGGTATATGCTCGTTGGAATATCCCTTAGTGGTGAACCATGTAAATCTATTGTGTTTTCTGTGTGAATGATTGAATACTACATGACTCCATCAGAATGGTTTAAAAATGCCCCACTAATGTGGGAATAATATATATTTCTTTAAATGAGAAATTTGAAACCATAATTAATCCCTCCTCTCATTGTGTATTTTGGGGTACTACAAGTGGTATCATAGCCTACTAGTTAGCAGAGTTAAATTTGTCCTCTATTGTTATCATATAGAATATATTAAATTCTAGGGGAGTTAGCCCATTGGATGTAAGAAACATCCATATTTGGAATAACATGATGAAATCTCATCAACGATCCCTTATAATGAAATTTCATTTTTCCACTGCATAAGGGATTTAGGTTACAGCTGCAACATTAATTTCTATGATAAAAATATAGTAAAATTCTTGATGTAGATTCCAAAGCATATAATTTCATAAATTTAGCTCTATATGATAAAATAAATCTAATAGAGATGATTTTCACTTCATCTAATTCTACATGAGAAAAACTATAAAATATATATGATTGAGATACCAAGTTAAAGGAGGAGAAACTCTATGTTTTGTACAATATGCTCGATGATCTAAAAACGAATCCTAATGGAAATCCATATACCTTTATTAATCAAATTTTGAATTTTTTTCGAAACTTCATACACTTGGCGAAGAAATCAATGATATTGACATGGTTAATATAATATTTGGAAGGATTCCCCCACTGTACAATCCAAATGTTTCAATGCTTGAGAAATATGATCTCTTTAAACATTTTCTTGATGATCTACAAAACATTATAGTGTATTATGAAATGAGATTCAAACTAGAAGATTAAAAAAATAGAGTAATAAAGGAAATATCATTCAACATAATGGAATAACATTAGTTTTCCAAAGATAGAGATGATGAATATAACAAATAAGACACAATATTTTCACTATTTTCCATGAAATTCAAGACTGGAGAAGGGATATTTGATGGAATGTTTCTATGGCCTATTTCCGATGTGGTAGAGTTGGTAACATTGCCTCTCGGTTCCCAAGGAAGTTCGAAGGTAAAGAAAGTGAAGCTGGAGGTATGCATAATCTTGGGAAAAGATTTCCCAAAAAGGGATACTTCAAATCTGGAAATAAATTATAGAGAATAAGATTCTTCTATAAAGAATAATAAAATAGTAATGTGATTTTTGAGGATGAATAACCATAGTTTAAATCTGAAACCCAAGAATCCAAGATTGATTAGTTTAAAAGGTATAACCTTCAAAAGATAATTAAAATTAGTTATTCTGTGTTGTTGATATCAAGGTGGAAAATTAAGATGTTCTTGATATGTGGGATGATAAAATAAAGAAAATTATAAATTTTGGAGCCATTCTGGAAGAGACATCCTAGTATGTTGATCAACCTAATTTGAAAATTGATTATATAAAAGAAAGGGAATAATAACAGTTAACAAATCCTGAAAGTTTAGAAGAAGATATGTAATTTATCCTGAGGACTTAAGAGTAGGAGAATTTCATCAATTAACTTACATCCAGACTAGAGGGGAAGACCTGAAAAATTGAGGAACTTTAACAAGAATTTGTCACTCTATGGTGTAAGCTAGAAACTAAAATAAATTCAATGGAAACAATGAAGAAATTATAGTTTGGAAGATTCTCAAATGAAATGATGTTAGATAAAGATAAATGTTGTTCTGATGGAGCAGAAAACGTTTTGAAATATTAGAGATATAAATTTATGGTAAAAAGTGGAATTGGTTGTGATGCCCAAACATCAAAGGCTATAAATAAGATAAAAAAAACAATGGGAAGTAGAAAGTTGGACTCATCACAATAGCGCCTGGTGTTCTAATAAAAAAATATCAAATCAAATAGAAAATAGAACTAAAAATTTTCCTCAAGTTTGTAGAGATTATATCCAATCAAATTATTTTACTATACAAGATTAGATGATGATTAATATAAGTAAGAATACATTTCCTCTTATTAAATGTTAGTTTTGTGGCTTTTTGTTCCACACCATGTCATACTGTGAAGAGCTATGGAGCTATCTGAATGGGGAAGCTCTTGTAAGTCAATAATGGACAACGAGACCATATCCTTCATCATATATAAGAAATAGTTTCTATGGATATTTTTTCAATGTTCTAACTGTGGCCACAAAGTTATTCATTTCAAGAATTGGTAATGTTGGAACATTACCTATATTACTCAGAGAAAAGTTAATACTCTCCAACTAGGTGGACTTATTCATGAAAATAATTGTTCTCCTCTATATGAATAATATGAGTATGATGAACCCATGCATATGGAAAAGAGATTGGAATTTACATATTTATCCACTACTCAATCAAATATCTCATCATAGGAAATGAAGAAAATCGAGAAATCTAACCTTACCAAAATAGATCTCAAAGAAAAAATGAATAGTAACTCATGGATTCTTAATAGCGGATGCTCATCCCATATGGTTAAAAATTTATATTAGTTGAATAATGTTGAAAAAAGAGTTGATAGAATAGTGAGTTTTTATAATGATGGTTCTTTAAAGATAAAAGTTTGTGGAAGTACAAAACATAAAAATGATGTTCATAAGAATGTTTATGTTCTTTATATAGAAAGATTTCTTCAGAATAATTTGAGTGTGTGTCAAACCAGTGACTCAGGACTGGAATTGATATTTACTCAAAATGGGTGAACTATCAAAGGATAGATAGTTAATTATATAATGAAGGGATGCATAATATTTCTAAATTTATACCAGGTTGACAATGAATAGATCAATCTTTTATTTTAATTATAGAAGAAAATGACTTTTCTCACCAGAGGTTGGGAAAAATTAACCAAAAATAATGGAAAATATAACTAAGATAAATATTAACATTGATATTCCCAATCTGAAGTATTAATGATAAAATACTTATGATTATTGTATGTGAGAAAATATGGTCAAGAGTTCATATTAGCGAAATAACTGAAGGGCATCAAATCTTCTTATTCTTATCCACACAGATGTATATTGTCTAATAAACGTGATCGGCATATATTGAGTGTTTTACATCATTATTTTTATTAATGATTATAGTATAATTAGTTGTGTAATTATTATAAATAGGAAACATCAATTTCACAATAGAATGAAATTTTATTATCGAAAAACTAATAATGATATTAGTTGCACAATCAATGTTCTATGATCTAACAATGGTGGAGAATAAAAATTCATTGAATTTTAAAATTACCTATAAAATCATGGAGTATATCATTAAGTGGATGTGGTGATAACCATTGATAAAAATGTATTTTTTAATGAAAAAATAGATAGGTAAACAATATGGGCAGAACTATGCCAATTGGGAGTCGTATCTCCCATCATTATTAGATAGAGGTTGTTGAAGTAGTATTGTACACTCAAAACCAAACATGGATTTTTATTGAAGAAACCAGGACCCCATATGATTTATGGTATGAAATGAATCCCTCTCAAAATTAATTTCATGTTTTTAGAATTAAATGTTTCATCGGAAATAATGATGGTAATCATGGAAATTCTAGTGATGCAGTAGATGAGGGAATATTCAATAGATTTTCAATGAATCACACAGTTGGACTTTTTTACAATACTCATACTGGAAGAACTATTGGAGGTAGAAATGCCAATATCATTGAATATAAAACCATAAATATCATGGAGAGATCACATGATGATATGATAAAAATCTGAAAAATAATCTGGAAAAGGGACAATATAAAATGAGTAAATAGTGGAAGGCTTGAAAATCAATCAGGGATCAGAAAATGATGTTGATTCAAAAGAAGAACTATAAGAGGAAACTATATTAGAAAAAACATATTCATAACCTCATAGGATAATAAAAGTGTAGAAATTGATCAATAAAACAACATTGGAGACTGGACCGCACCCATATAAACAAGTATAATGAAGAATGAAACACATTATAAATTTCTATCAATTATAGAACCAACCTCGTATGAAGAAGGAGTGAAGGATGAATCCTGGATTAAGGCCATGAATAATGAATTGGACCGAATTGGCATGAACATGATACAGGATCTTATTAAGAGTCTCATAAATTAGAATGTTATGTTAACAAAGAGGATCAATAAAAACTAATTCAATGAGCATGGAAATGCGATTTGAAATAAGGCACACATAGTGTGTAATGTCTATGAACAGAATGAAGGAATTTATGTTGAACAAATGTTTTCTCTAGTAGCAAGACTAGATTCCATCAATATTTTACGTGATACTATATTCCAAAGAGGATAAAAAAAATTTTATATTGATATCAAAAAAACATTCTTAAATTGATTTATTGAAGAAGAAGTATACATTGAACAACCAATGGGATTTCTTATTGGAAATAATGAATAAAATGATTAAAAATTAAATAAGGAACTCTATGGTCTAAATTAGGCACCAAATGCATGATATTATTGACAAGATTCTTTTCTGAATAAGATTCAATTAAAAAGAGGTGGTATTGATAATAATATATATGGGAATAATTCATAAAAAGATCAATCTATACTGCTTGTGTAAGTGGATAATATTATATTTTGCATATTAGGTATTGATAAGTGGATGAATTTTCAAATCACATGAAATAAGTATTTGAAAATTCATTGATTGGTGAACTGACTTACTCCTTGGGGCTATAGGTGATTTAGAAGAAGTATTAAACCTTCATTTCTCAGAAAAAAAATTAAATAGAGCTTCTTAAGAAATTCAACATGCATGACTCGAAAACAATGTCGACTCTGATTGTAGTTGAGAAATACATGGAAAGGACAAGGATGGGAAATCTGCAAATCCCACAATATAGATGATAATAACGGTATTCTAATTATACTTGACTACAACATGGATAGATATATTCTTTTCAAAAATAATAATATCTCACTTTCAATGCATTATTAAGGGAAATAATATTAAAGTTGTTAAAAGAATATTTACGTACATTCAAGGTACTCTCAATTTTTGATTGCATGTTTCATTAAGAAGATATAATTAATTATCATCATTTTATAATTCTAGCACTGATGGAGACGAGGTATATAGAAAATCCAACAGTGGTGGGTCATTTTTAATTGGAAATAAAAATATGTTGGATGGCTGAAAAAGAAATGGGAAAAAACTTCTCTTAGCATGGATAATGCAGAGTATATCACTATTATAATTAATTTCACTAAACTATTATGGATAAAGAAATAATTAATTGATATTGGTAATGAGGTGAAACATCCGATGGAGATTCATTGGGACAATAGGAGTGCGATCATTGTTACAAAAAATCTTGTTCAACATTATTGTACAAATAATATAGAGATTATATAGCACATCATCAAGGAGATTTTTTTAACAACGTGTGATTAAAATGGAGTATATTGGAGCTCCTGACCAAGTGGCTGACATTATGAATGATCCATCAGAAGCACATGTGTTTGAGAAACATCTGTTGAACCTTGGTGTTCACACACCTCCCAGTGTATGAGGAGGTTATAGATAATCCCCTATCCCTATTTGTGATAACTATTTTATTCTATTTTTGGAAGTGATGCAAGTTTGTGGGGGAGATACCATCCAGGTGGAGTGTGCTTTTGATCTCTATAAGTGCAAATATAGGTTCTTTGGGTTTATTACCAAAGTGAGAGAAAGAATAAATTAAATGTCAAAAGGTTTTTCTGGTTTCATGGTTGGGCTGTAGGGTTCTGAAAAACCATGAAATGATTTTGTGACATGATGAGAATTAGGTGTTATATCCAAATAGATCAGATTTCTAAGAGCATAACATAGAAAAAATTAAGTTATCCAAAATATAGGAACCCAATTCATTCTTCCCATATTATTTTCTAAACCGAGCATTTATCATGCATTTGTATAGTGTTGTATGACCTGTCTTTCAAGTTTCATGTTTTGATTTTAGTATGAACTTTATTGAATTTATCTACTGATTTACAACATACCCAAAAGAGTATATTATTGTAACCAATGATTTTATTTTATATAAATTGAGTCTATTTTGTTTTTGATGTCAATCCGAATAAGGTTGATCATTTATTTTTCAAGGAAGGTTATCTTACAATACATGATGAATTCAGAGTTGAAGGTTGAATAATTTCCCAGTGGTTCTCATGTTTTTGTGTTCAAAATTTAGAGGACGAAGAAATATGTTTTAAGAAAATGAAAGTGTGTCCAAGTTTTAAGGTGAATAAAAAATCCTATGCACAATTTATTACTTGATAATATCACATCCGAATAAGACAATGGCATGAGCTATGCGAAAAATATGAAATTTTACAAAAGAGTCTGAGAATGAAAATACAGCATAGAAGTTAGTTGTGTGCAAGTGGAGTATCAAAATCATCACGTAAAAATATGGAAAAGGCATGAGCTATGTTCAAAAGCTGAAATTACATGAAAATATCTTACACACCAAATTTTACATCTAAATAATACTTATGCGCATGGGGGATGACACACAAGGAACATTCATACTAGTTCATCCAGGTTTATAAATATGAGATCACAACTATATGTGAAGAAACGTTTCCAATAAATTGTCTATATATATTTTCTATGAAAGAGTTTCATGTAGAATATTTACATATAGTAAATCATGAGTGATGTGTGTTCCATATGTCTATAAAGAGTAAGTGAAACTCACATTCTAGTTACATGAATGATAAGGGTTTTTTCAAATACATCTTGCGAGACAATCTGAACAGTTTTGTGTAAGAAAAGGTGTTACATACAATGTCTTGAGTTGCGTTTCTATTATAATTTTAAATTTTTTTTGTTTTTTATATGATTTAAAGTTCATCAATTCAAGACAACTATGCAATAAGTGTGTCGGGATACTCCTGGAAAGAATATACATCCCAATTTATTGAAGTGACCTTAAATTCACCAAAAATGATCTAGAATTCCATCAAAGTAATGAGATATGGTAGTTTATAGAACTTTTTCGAGGGAAGTAGTGTGTTATCACTAAAATATCATAATGTCGGTGTGCTTGGAATATTGTGACTGTCTGGACATTAATATTCCACAACTAGTGAAGAGTAGTGGATTTTTGTATGACTACCACATTGTTAGTGTATGCTCCATTGAATAGACCTTAGTGGTGAAATTAGTAAAACCAATTTCATTTTTATTTTCTTTTGAATGATTGAAAACTATTCAATTCCATTATATTAGTTAACCATGTTCTTACAAATGTGGGAAAAAGAACTGTATCTTTAAAAGAAAAAGTTGTCACCCTGGTTCACCCGTCCCCTCTCGGGATATTCTAGGGTACTAAAAGACCATAGATATATCCCTAGAAAGTATTCTTATATTATAATCATATGAATATAAACCATTTTCATGTTTCGAAGAGAAATTTTATAATAGATTTGGACATTACTATCTATGTTTGGAGTTTCTTTTACGTCACTACTATTGGAATTTTGTTTTGGTACATTATATTGGTGCCTTTTGTAAGTATTATTTTTTACTTTATTCATGAATTGTGGTATTTATTGGGTTTATTTTATAATATCTATTAGAGTTTTTACTAGGATTTTATCCTGTATTCCAATCTTGTTTCATTTATAGAGGCTAGTGACTCCCACCTTGTGATATTTTTATACCCTCGATTCTAGTTTCCATTCTAGGGATTACCAAAGGCAATTTATGGGGTTCATGATCTCTCATAATTAATTTCAAAATATTTAAATTTATGGGGCTATGATATAGTGGTATAAAAGTTTTTTTTTGAGAAACATGATTGTGTTTGGAGTTCCGCACTATGTGGTTTTAATGGGTCAGTAGGGAAGTGATTAGAATTGATCTTAGTGCAAGATATTGGCTTGGGAGACTTTCTAGGACACGTTATTTTAGGGATCCCATGATCTAGTGAACTGACATTGATATTATTGATCAACTATGTTAGGTGGACCTATTTTTAAGGTAGTGAGATAGAAAAAATACATTCATCATGAATTATGGTGTTTTTGTTCAAATTGGGTTGTTGTGGAAAATAAAATGAATAAAAAAATTATTTATAAAATTAAATGCTACTAAGTTTAGGATATTCCCCTTTATTCTTAGGAATGGATCATGTTCATCATCCATGAGTGGTTTAGGTTGTTGAGGCTCAAAAAGATGATCTAATTTATTTTTAGAGGGTTGACCTGACAAAGGAAGATGAGATTTTGAAGTGAGATTTTTATGCTTTCTATCATCATTGTTTGAGATAGTATGAGGGGAGAGTCATAGATCTTGAAACAAAGTGCTATTTGGAGGATACCAAGACCCATTTTAGATTTATCAATGTACATACCATGTTTTTGGTGTTATGATTAGTTATTAATATGATGGGTGCTCCACATCTATGGTGGATGTTTTTTATTAGTGACTGTAACGAGGTAGCTATGTTGTGGATAGACATTTAGAGGGAGTTCAGGGTGGAGTTTATATCCCCAATGATGGGGGAGTAAAATCAATATGCGTTTTTATTCATTTAGTTGGGGAGATGTGGTATATAGAAATCTGGTTCAAGGAATTCATGCACATTTACCCATAAACATTTCCTAACTAGGAGTCTATGGGATGATGCCTAGATATGGATTTACTCCCAATGATCAGTTTTGCAGTCACTCCATTTATGATCCCTATATAGTTGGAGGTTAAGAAAAAGGATAAAGTTGTAAAGTGGATGATTTAATTGCGATTTGAGCCATAGTATATTGGGAAGAATGGTGTTTTTATGGGAATAGTTCTAGGAAGTGGGTTAAGGGTGTTCATGAGGATGGGGTTCTAATTAGTGGGGAATTGACTGAGGTAAAACCCTTTATGTTAATCTAGAGAAGGTGGATTTTAAGTACCTACTAGAGGCCTTATTTTTTCCATGTAATGTTTTTAAAGGACATGGGAATATCTAGGATCCTTCCCTGGTCACCCATATAGGCTAGTATCATGGTTGTGTTTAGGAATTATTTTTGCAGTCGAAGTAGTTGCCTTTGAGGTTGTTTTAGTAGTAGGAAAGGGTGATGCAATTTTAGTAACTGAGGTTAGGCGGTGTTGGAAGAATTAATCCATGTTATTTATCCCATAAATAGGGATCTATTCAAGAGAATGGCCATGGATGTTGATAATATAGATATAATGGTTATTTATGTGGTTATACACATTCATTATAGTTAGAAACACTAGTATAGTCAAGAGTTATTCAAGGTATGACTAGATCATTTGCTACCCTTTGTGAGATTTTTTTAATTTTAGTGCCTTAAACTCGTTTTTTTCTGACTTTTACCCATATATTGGTGTTGGATGTGGATATAATTCCAGTTCCCGAAGTGTTATATGCATCGGTTGGAGGTCATAATACTTTATTTGATAGGTTCTGTGGATGTAGACTGGTGATGGGGTGGCCCTAGTCCATGGGGGATTTCATCTTAATGTAGATGAATCTATAAATTGAAGTACATGGATTGGATTGAATGTTTTCCATGCATATATTCATTAACTAAACCTGAATTAGAGTTTTTTTTATGAATTAGAGGGTCTTTGAGTGGAATTTATTAGTGAACTAGGTTTTAGATGGTTTGTAGGAAAGTCAATCCTCTTTTGTATCAGTTAGAGGATCTTTAAGTGGAAGCTTAGGTAGTGGATATTCCTCTATTTATGGATGAGTTCTTATAAATTTTTCCAAATAAGGTTATGAACGTTCTCCTATAATAAAATATCATGTTTGGGATAGATATTTATCCTGGAATGCATCAAATTTCGATGTCTCCCTATTATAATGTATAAATAGATTTATGTAAGTTGAGGTCATAGGAGGATGATCTAATGGATAGAGGATTCATATATCCTAGTGTGACAGTGTGGGGTTCTCAAGTGTTTTTCAATAATATTGTAGAAAATATTGTCATGTTGTGAATTGAATACCGAAGGTTGAATGAGGTCACAGTCAAGAACCCTTAACCTCATATAAGGATATATGATCTTTTCGATCAACTTAGAAGATCTAGTTGAATTTAGAATCTTGATCTGTGGTCTGAATAACACTAGTTGAGGGTGAAGTATGAGGATATCCAGAATACCTCTGTTAGTTATAGGTATGGGAAATTTGAGTTTAATCTCATGAAATTTGGTTTTATGTACTCACAATCCATTTTCATGGGGAATATGAACTTTTTGTTCCATGAGTTCATGGATTGGTTCATAGTATTATTCATCGATGATATCTTCATATATTCTAGTTCATATGTGTATCATGCCGATTATATTAGAGATATTTTGTAGGTCCTTATGAAACATAATATTTATGGGAATTTATATATGTTTATGTTCTGGATGCAAGAGGTGAGTTTCCAAAAACATTTGGTGGGACATCACAATGTGGATGTGGATGCATAAATGATTGAGGATTTTTCTTTGAAAGAACCCAAGAACATGGATGTGTTTCATAGATTACATGTTCATTCAGGATTTTATCATGGATTTTTTTTGATTTATCTTGAACTCTGGCCCCACTAACTATGTTGAGTAGAAAGTACCATGATTTTGTGTGGATTAATCAATCCTAGATATCATTCAGTTACCCGAAGGATAACATGTTTAGTGCTTTTGTTGTTTAGTTTCCTGAGGAGGGCATATTGTTTTAGGTTTTCTATCAAATATCCTACATGGGATTGGGATTTAGGTTGATGTAGTGTGGGGAAGTGATTTGTTACAAGTCTAAGAGGTTATATCCCAATTATTGTAAATTTTTCACACACGATTTGGAGTTTGAGGCAATCATGTTTTCACTATTATTTTTATAACATTACCTCATTGGTGAGAACATTGTGGTTTTCAATGACCATAAGTGCCTATGATATGTTTGTCCTGGTGATATCATAATATAGGCTAGCGGTGATGAATATAGTTTCTTTAGGATTAATATTTTGATATATCTTACAACCCGGTAATGGGGAGTATGGTTGTTGATGCTTTTAATTTTAATTCTCAAGGATACATGGTTCGGGAGTCTACTAATGTTTAGAAGGTGATGGAGGATCTCATAGTAATACATCATGCTGTTAAAGAGAAAAGTGGATATGATATTCATTATCAAATAATTCTTGAGTATTCATCGATGAGGAAACTGAGGGAATCTTACTGGGTCGACATTGAGGAAGAGGATATACATGATCATTTTGGCCATGATGATGCCCCCAAGGGATGGTAGGATAATGGTTAGAACCATTATTTGATTCGTGGGTGGTTTTTCATTCTATAGATGTTGAATGAGGGATTTATCTATAGATTTACAAACTCACCTTCAGTGTTACATCCTGGTGTGAAAAATTTGTGTCATGGATTTAGGAGACAAATTTGATGGTCATGAATGCTATAGTCATTGGAAGAGTTTTTGGTGAGATGTCTAGTTTTCTAGAAGGTGAATATAGAGAACCATTTTCAGGGATGTTTTTTTATAGTCTCTATATTTCTATAGTTGGAAATTAGAGAACATATAAATGGATTTTTAATCAGGTTACCCCAATCTTAGGGATATTGTGATGTAGTTTTGGTGATAGTGAATTGACAAATGATGTTGGATGCTTTTTATTGACCTTTGAGTAGAGTTTCATTGAAGTGGTTTTGAGATGGTATGTGGGTTATGTGGTTATGATTTATGGGATACCTAAGACCATCATCTTTTATTGGGATCAATTTTTTCTACAAAGGTTTAGAGGGGATTTCAATATTCTTTCGACTCTTTTTTTTTCATTTGCACTATTTTTCTCCATTATTCACATGGAATGATAGAGTAGACTATCTAGATGATGGAATATATTTTTTAACTTGTTTCTTTATATTTGGTGGATCATTTATAGGGTAATTTATTTTGTTTTAGTTTCATATAATAATATCTATCAGTCCTCCACTAGAATATCCCCATTTAAAGAGTTTTATGTGTGGCTATGTTTTTTTTCGTTGTGTTGGATGATGTTTAGAGAGTCATAAGTTTTTGATCTGGATGTAGTGAAAAGAATAAAAATTAAGATCTACTTATTTCTAGAGAATATGAGGGAAGAACATGACCATTATCATTCATATGATGATCATAGGAGGAGGCCCCAAGAGTTCAAGGTTAGAGATGTGTGTTCTTGAGACTCTCCCCTCGGCGTGGGCGGTGGAGTTTTAATATGGAGAGTGAGCATTATTCATGGGGTTTTTGGAACATTGAGGTTATGGAGAATGTTTTCAAGATGGATTATCATTTGAATTAACACCTCATGTAGAGAATATCCACAATGTCTTTCACATGTTCCATATTCATCAGTATATTCATCATGACTCCAACATCAATGAATATGGGCAGTTGGTTATCAAGGATTAAATGTTATTTGTGGAGCGACCATTAGAGATCTAGGATCATTGAGAGAATGTGTTGCATGGAATAATGATCCCCTTGGTTCAGGTCTTATGGAGGAATAATGTTTTGGAGGTGAGTACTAATGACCAATAGAAGCATATGTGTAACCATTACGAGAAGTTATTTTGAGTTTTTCATTGCTTTTTAATATTTTAATAACGTAATGTTAGATATTTTTTGATTTATGATTTTTTATTTTTCATGACGTGGGATAAAGATTCTGACATATGAAAATGGGAAGATTTTATTCTTAATTGAGTTGTGTTATACTACAATATGATTAAAACTATGATGGTGAATCCGTACCACCAAAAGAATATAATATTTTCATATGGAAGATGAAATTACCTAATATGTGTGATCGGGGAACTATAATTTGTAGATTTTTGTAGTGGTTATTCAGGGTTATGTGAATTTTGAGATGTTGATGTTGATGGATATGTGTAATGTGGTGGCATGTGGATGGTAATGGATGTGTGGTGATTCTCCATGTGAGAGGTTGTGGTATGGTTGTGTAGGGATGTAGTTGTGTGGATATTGAATGGGTGTATTTGTTGGTGTGTTCGGATGGTGGAATTTGAGATATAATGATATCCTTTAGAGGTATCTCATGGGGATTTTGTTTGAACCCCTTTTATTTTTGTGTTGGTTCTAATTGTTGAGGAAGATAATCATTTAAAAGGTATCTAATGTATCATTATCTACCTTCCTGGAATTTTATATTGCTAGTTTTATTGGTTGGCGAGTTATTAGAGGATGTTGAAGGGGGTTTAGTAGATCTGTAGTGGTAGAAAACTTTCATCACACCACATTCTCCATAAAATTATAGTTTATGGGGTATGGTTGGGTGTTATGACTTTTCAATACAGAGTCTTATGACATGAGTTCGGTTTGAGAATCTTCATGAGGTGGTTTTTTACTTTAAAAGTGTGACCTTTGTCATATGATAATTAACACTTAAACGAAATTATTTTTTGTGAAAGTTATGGTTTTGATGGTTTTATGAACTAATGGTTGAATATAAAGAATGTGTTTTCAAAGTAATTTATTTTATGCAATGAATATGGGGTTTACACAATAAATCAGGCGACTTACAACCTGTTTATATCTCTATTCCTGCCAATTATTTTACCATGTGTGCATAACTCTACATATCTCTATATCTATCCCTCTATTTATTTTTGGGATAAAAATATATGTTTTTAGAGAGTTTTTAGTCCCCTTTCCTCTTACATTGATTTTTTTCTTATAACGGTTGTTAATTTGAGATAGTGGTGAGTTATCCTCCCATATCACATTGTTTTTCATCATTTTTATCTTAGGGAATCTCTATGGTGTTAATTGTTTTGTTTGAGATATATTCGAATATTTTTTTACAACCTTCTTTTATGGGTTAGGTTGATATTTTTTGGGCTATTTTTTTACCTTATGGTGGGAAGACAGATCAAAAATATTCTTTAAGGTTGTGGATCTTTTTTCCCATATTTGTTCATTCTAGGATTGTGATCTTAAATATTTTTATTTCATTCATGTGGATATTATGGTTCAACATAATAAAGATAATTAATTTTATTAACTAAAATTTATGGGTATGGTGGGTAATTACATGTTTTGATGTTTTTCTATGTTATTGATGATTTTTTCCTTGTTAATTCTTTTCTGAAAATAATAGATGATAGAATCCTTATTTTTTATATATATGATTTGAGTTGAGATCCTTATTGTTTTTTCATGTGATCACAACCCAAATAAAAGTAGGATAACATATATTTGGCTTATTAATTTTTTCCCATGAAATCTAGTTTGTGTATTAATACCCATGCTAAATAGAAAAGCAATAAAATAAAATCCCATGGATAAATTGTGGAATCCATGATGTGTTTTTTTGGGTGTGAAAGTAATTATTATGTTTATATTCATGGTTTCAGCTATTTTTTAGTGATGATGTATATCATATGGTTTTTTGATGCAAGTGGCTTGATTTGTTAGTTTCTTGGCATGGAGTCAATTTTAGAAGTTGTGTGTTTTGGTGTGTAGTGGTGATGATGTGTGGTGATGACATGCAGTGGTGATTTGTACTTATTGTGTATAGTGTAATGGATTGTGAGGTGTGGTTTATATGATTCATTTATGGTTTCTGTAGTTATTAGGATTTCATGGTGTGTCCTGATGATGATGGTGGATGCGAGGTGTTGTGTTGATGGTTGTTTGATACAGTCTAGTTATAGTGTGTCCTGGTTGGTTAGTTTCCAATTTATACGTGGAATAAAATGTGATGATAAAATAAAATTAAATAGGTTTGAGAATAAATTATATGTGATGGAAATGATTCTGTATTAAAATATATCAAATTTATTAAATTTTAAATGAATGGGTAGTGTAATTTTTTATGAAGTGCCTTAGTAAATAAAAGTTGAATTGCGTGGCTTGTGTGGTGGTTGTATAAAGTGTTGCATATAATGGATGAAGCAGTTTTGATGGAATGTTATGGTACATTGGTCATGTTATGGTGTGATCTAGTGATTTTTTAGTAAAACCGTATGTTGGGTATTGTGTAATATTTATATATTATATATTCTATGTTATTTCAATACACACCCTTCGTGGGTTGGATAACATTACCAAAAGTCATGGGTTCTAGGTTTAGGTTGTTTTCCCCAAAATCCTTGATGGTGGGTGAACAAATATCTGGATACCTATCTTCCCCACTATTCCTTCATCTACATTGATGATACAGGCAGGTGATAAGGATTATCCATTAGTGTCGGAACATGTATTTTTGAGAAAGTTATGATGTGTTGTTGTGGTGATGATATGGGATATGTAGTGTGGTCATTCATTGTAGGATAAGGGCATGTTTTTTACATCCATCATATTCATGATACCATATTTCTTTGGTCATGTGATGAAATGAGATGTGATTTCCCATGTGTCTTCAAGAAATACATATTGTGGTGATGACTTATTCTAATACAGGATGCTAGAACATGAAATGGAATATTATGTAAGGATGTATCAAATCCAACATAATAAATGAACCTATAGTCTACGAGAGAGATGTTATGTATTGTGGTTATGAGAAGATATGTATGGAAGGGATCAGAGTATATTAAATTCAATGTTGGGTGTTTTAATGGAAAATACATGGGGAAGTAATAGGTGGTTCCTTAATAGGATTGGATATTTTTCATATATTAAAATATTGGATGCAAGTTTTTGTGAGTGAGCCATTGTGAGGTTGGGATGGTTATTTGAATTGTTTGGGTTCTTTTTGGTTCTACTATTTTCCCACTGATGCATTGGAATTCTGATTTCACATGTGCACTTGAGACCTTGGTTATGTCAATAAAATGTATAGTTGTATGAAAACCCTAGGTATATAAACTATTTTATGGTTTCTAAGAGGAATTTGGGGACTAAGATGACCATTTCAATCTTGGGATGGAGATATTTTTGAGTCACTACTCTAGGGATTGTCTTTGGGTACTCTATATTTTTGACTTTTATTTGTATCATAATTAGTTTATTTGTTCATTCTGGGATGGATTGTGTTTGTGTTATATTATATAATGGAGTTTTTTGTGGATTTTTATCCTATATCTATAAAATATTTTATAAATATAGGGTAATTATTCGTATAATATGAGATTTTTATACCCTATGTTATAGTCTCTAACCCTAGGACCACTTGAGGTAGGAATCAGGGGTTATCATTCCTCTTTTTTCATTGTTACAAGGAACCAAAATTCAGTACCATTGATCTGGTGGCAATTTTATTTCAAACATTACACAGATCACAATGTAGAGGATACAAAAGTTTAATAACCTGTAGACACTAGAGATAGAATAATGATTTACATTAAATTTAAACTAAAAATACATCATCTAAAAGTATGAAAACATTATTATTCTCCTTATATTCAATTTTTAATATTTAGTACTCCTCTTGGATACCTAGGAAAAAGTAAAATAATAGAAGTGGTTAATCTTATACACTTAGTAATGGAATAACATACAATGGACGTTTACAATGGAATGGATAGATAAATTGATAGGTTCCAAAAGTAATAGATCTCAGATCATAAATAGACACATGTAAATCATAATAATGTATAGAATCTAGTATACCGCTAACAAATAATTTATTGAATGAAAAAATGAATAAATAAATTGATTTATGACATATAAAATTAAGTTGAGAGAATAAATAAATCCCTTAAAAAATTACTAATAAATAAATTCTAGGATTATAATAATTGGGTGAATGGTGATAATACATCATAATGCTAGACATCATAACCATATCGTCAAGTCCATATTCAAAGTTATCATTAATGTTAAGGATATACCATTACCATATAATATTTTGTATCATTAGACACACTAGTGAACTATGGTTCTATATAATTCCATGCCTCACCCATCTTAAAAAAATCAAATTCATTACATCATTTATTGAATATTACATCGAATAATGATCAAGGACATGAAAAATACAAATACTTTGAATAAATTTATCAATGAGGCATTTCATACATGATTTTTTCATATAGATGAAATAATTATTTTATATGAATTTAAAAAGGTTGAAGACCAATGTAATGAAAGATAGTTCCTTTTAAAAAATTATGTATCATCTTGATTGTCTAAGCATATCCCCAGCGAGTGTCAAACCAGATGTCCAGCAAGGTCTGTTGTTGTAGAATGTGTGATGATCGAGTCTATCACAACATCCCCTTTTGGGGTTATTATCCCTTGGTACAACTGTTTCAAATCCACATCAACCTTCATTATCTAGAATGATATTTCTTTCCTAGTAAAACCACACACACATTACATCACCAAAATTACATTATTCCCTTTTTAAATGTAACATGATAGTTTGAGAATTATAACATCATAAAAAAGGATATATTTAGATGATGTATGATATATATTAATAATAATACATTAAATATATGAACATAGTATAGAATTAAAATATATTTTTATATAATTCTTTTTTCTTAAAATACAATATAACAATGGAATTGAATGAAAAACTTAATGAGAATAATTGGGGAACATTAATTATGAATAGTAACAACTTAGGAAAGGAATATAATGAGAAGAAATGAATAGAATATAATTTAGAACATATAAAATTTAATTTAATAAATTTGAAAAAAGGATGTATGTAAATAAAAAGGGAATTCAAAATGAAAATAGAACAAGATTAAAGAACTTTAAAAAGGATGGGGAGGATTGAAGATCCTTACTTTAAAATAGTAATAGCTTAGGAAAAGGCAATTATGAAGGGGGATAAAAGATAACTCAACCATAGAAAATATTTTGGAAATTAAAAATATATTTATAATGAAATTAAAAAATATAAAATTTTCATTTTAGAGGCTAAAATACAAAGAGGGATTTTTAATGGAAAAGTAGAGAGAGATCCCCTACTCTGGGAAGATTCTTCTAAAATCTATAGAGGGAATACGTTGAAACTTGGATCCACCTTGGAGAGAATATTAGGAGGGAAAAAGATAGTGTATTTGTGATCAATTTAATTAGTGTGGAATGTGGGGGGAGAGTATTTACACTTGAGGAAGGGTGGTTTTAAGTGACTAAATTATGATTACTTGGTATTTAATGCTTACCACTTTTGGGGGGAATTAATGTTATCGAATTTGGTAGATAATTAATCATATAATGTTTGGTTAAGGGAATTAAAAAAATTAACCATCCATTTATTTTTATCAATTTTATTTGTATTTGTTTTTTACATTTTTATTTTTACACATTACATTATTTTACCTAAACTATGTATACTCTTTTTTATCACAATGATAATGTTTCTAGGAATAAAAATAAAATTGAATTTAATAAATAATTTTTAAAATATAATTAAAAATATTAAATTTATTTTACTTTATTCTATTTATAAATTTAGTAAATAAATCCAAACGTGACAGGCCTATAAATCATAAAAAAAAATTATTTGAAAATGTAAAATCATGTTTTTTAAAAAGATATGAATGTGTTTCTAAGTGAAAAAGAATATGTACTATGTAATTAATTAAATATATTTTGATCAAAAAAGAGAGTAAATGAATTTTAAATCATGATCCTATATTAATTATTCCATAAGAGTTATGGTATTTCATAATAACAGAATTATTTCTTTTGAACACAAAAATCACTTTTTGTCAATATTTCCCAAAAAACTACAGTATTCATAATTTTAAATGATGATTCAAAAAAAAATTATTTTAATGTTATAATTCTATAAATATAATAATTTAAATTTTTAATAAAATAACCCTATATATTGATAATTTTCAATTTCATAGAAAATTGAACAATTTGACCATTATGAAAAATCACATAGGACTTTATTAAAATATATTATAATGTGAAATGTTTTTGGTAAGATTATATCATGAACGTTAATTTTACCAAAAATTATATTTTGATTGAATATATTTATAGTATCCAAAGATAATACAATTTTGATTATATCATTTAGTAATCTCAATGATTATTTAAATGAATCAACATAACCAAAACAATAATGACCAACTGTTTTATTGATTAATGGTCATTATGTCGATAAACTATTTTTATTGAAAAACATAAAGGTTGATGGTCATATTTCCCTATAAATACACCATCATTATTTCTATTCATCATTCACTTCAATTCGTTCACTATTTTATATCATTTTCAAAATGAATATTGTATTAATAACTCTCTATTATTCCATTATAATGACGTTCATGGGTGTAATGATTATAGGAGATTGAAGAGGACAAGCGTTTTATATTATAATTTATCTATCCTCCATTTTCTACCCATTGTAATATTTTGCATGATATTGGGTGTTGTACTAGACTAAATGTAACGTTATTAAATAATTTAATAATGTATTTGTAACACCCCAATCTTCAACGGTATACTTATCTTTGAATAATACAATAGCGTGTGTTGTACGAAACACTGTGTTTAAGTACACCACGACTTACCAAACTAGCCGTTCAAAAGAGGTTATGAATAGTATTAACTAAATTTTAAATATTATATTATTAATTGATATTAAATTCCTAAAAATCTATGGTTCGGCCAAGAGACTTATATCATGATAGGTGTATCATTAATGAACCACTTGGGTGTTCCTTGGATGTATATGGTAATTTTATTAACCATATAATATAAAAATACAAAGAGACATTGTAAAAGTGAAACTAATTAACTAAGAGTTAATACTTAAAGATAAGGTTAATATAATGACCCAAACCTCTCTAAATTATATTTTTTGAGTGGTTTTCAACCCATCCCCACCATAACCTTTAAATAATCAACTTTGGAGATATTAGAAACCTAATATGAATTTATTATAAATTAATATTTCTAGATTTTCCAAAGGTGCCCCTCACCCCTCTTATAAAAGGGCACTCCTCATTCTCATTTCTTCACACCTTAAAAGCCTTTTGGTTCGGCCAACCCCTGCCCAAATACTCTCTCAACATCCCTCAATACAACCTAGAGACCTTAGTTTGATAAGAAATCCATCCTATGGAGCCCTTTTGATCAAATCAAAAGGAAGAACTTGAAGAACAGGTAATGTTTTCACCACCCCTTTTCAAGTTCCTTTCTTCTTCCACTTATTCTATCTTTTTTATTACCATTCTAAAATAATAACTCCAGTATCCTATATATGCTGTGATGTTATTATAAATATGGTACAACCATATTCAGTATTCTATCCACCCTTTGAATAACATGTCACCACACGTGCGTACGTACGACTTACCGTCTCCACATCGTGGTGTAATTGTTATTCAATATATTATTATTTGGATGGGTATAATAATGATGTGTAACTCATGTAAATAATAAATATAACATGATAATGATTCTGTATATATAATATACCATCCAATTATATATTATTTTAATATCAAAAGAATGATATTGTCGCTCGTGCGTACGTACAGACTACCGTCTCCACGAACACGATGAGATTCATTTTCCATCGTATCCATTCTAGTATAATTATCATTTGATGATTAAAAATAATATTTAAGGAATTGATATAATTCTGGATATGAATAATATACATCCCATTAATAAAAAATATGGATCACATAATAAAGAATATAAAGTAAAATGAACCCATTAACACCCGAAATGACGATAATTCTAAGATATTATTAACAAATCAATGTTAAAAGATCATATATGATATCATATTAATGTATATGATTCATGTATAATTAAATAACAATTATTTCACCATTATACAGGAGGTTAACCTTCTGTTGACCAAGGAAAAAGTACAAAGTAAGGGGTTTCTTATCTCACTCTTAATTTCGTGAGAATTCCATTGTTCACCACTTATTTATTGCATGTGGTGTATGTGTACTGCCCATGATTGTATTCATTGTGTAATATATTTTAATTTATGGGCATTTACATCATCATTTTATGATCCTTCTTTCATGGGTGTATGTTCCGTAAGTTACCTAATCGATAAGGGAATTTGAAATTTCAATTTCTACTCATTCGGCTTTACGCATACTTCATTGATTATTTTACTCCAAGATTAAGTGTGGAATCCCTATTCATTTTCTTATGTCATAATTTCCACTCCCATTTTCTGTGGATATAATTTTGATAAACATAATCACTCCATTGAAAATTTCTCAATTCATGGATATGAATTTGATAAGATTAATTTTAACTCATTATCCATTTGTTGAGTTAAACATCCAATTCATTGGTGTTGTTTTTACAAGATAATGTGTGAATGTACTTTTATTTTTTTACACTGAATATCGAATCATATTTAGTGTATTTATATTTTTCACACACAAATATGTTATTGATTTATCCTTGACCTAAGGATACAGCCTTTATGAGAGATTTCATCTCAATTTAAATTCCATTGAGACTTATTTGTTGTTATACACCAAATCTCTTTTATGTGGTGTATATAATGTACTTTGACATATTATATCGTGAATCCCTTTATTCTCATGATATTACAATGTTTTGATTACTTCAATTATTTGTATTCAAGTTTCTCTCTTTTGGTTAGAATCTCTAACTAAAATAATTTTTTTAAATGTTTTAAAGACTTATTCATATAAATATGGCTCATTAATGTCCATGTTTTAAAAATGGTTTTAAGGATTTATTTATATCGACATTAATGTTTTAAAATTAAAACTCATTTTAAAAGTTTCAAAGTGGTATGGGACACTTTGATTCAAAAATATATTTTTAAATGGATCCTTGACAAATAGTGTGACTTTTAAATGATTTCAAGAAAAGGGGGATATTTCTCTCAAATAGTTTTGATGATTGTTTTTATCTATGTCAACATCCATCATTATTCATGATTGAGGTTAATGTGATACAATAAAATCTTCCATATTGTATCGAATGAGTTATGTTTGACTGTGAATGTGCTATTTTTATACCATTCATGGTTTTTGGTTAAAGTATTGACATTTTGTATTCTAGTTGTAATACGAATGTTTATGTTATGTTTAAACATGTTCATATGAGGAATGCATTGGACTTAATAAGTGACGGGTGGAGCCTACTATAGCTCCTCGATGCATCGGTAGGTCTCATGAGACAAACTAGTGTCTTGGCACAAGGCCTTGGCAAAATCTTATTTGCGGTCTTCGTATGAGGCCTTGGCTATGTGGTTATGATAGTCTGGCATTATGCATTCCATCATTACGAATGTGGTTATTGATATTGCATGTTATTATTTGATTAGTAGAATATCCAAGTGAATAAGTAAATGGAATTATTTCATTTTATTTTTTCCATACTATGTTGAAGTTCAAGTTTAAAAGTCTTTTGTTTTAGTTATACATTTCCTTAAATGTTTATTCTTATTTATGAAAGTTTCCGCTATATTGTTATCCTTACTGGGCATTTGAGCTCACCCCATTTCTATGATTTATTTTTCCCAGGAAGTAAAGTGGTAAATTATGAATGACCTGCATGGATATTATAAGGGGATAATAGTGTGGATTATGGAGACAATATATTGTTGTAGTAGTTTTTTACTTCATGATGTAATATAAAACATTATGAATATATCTAGTGTTTCCAAGGCTACTAAACCAATCGGTCTTTCGAGATTTGCTCTTTCTTGTGATCATGCCAATGTTATGTAATAATGCACCGACTCTAGGTAACTGGGGTCGCGGCGTTACAGTTGGTATCAGAGGAAGTTTAGTACAAACCTTGGAAGATAGATTTCGATAAACTCTGATTAGAGCACGTAGACATATGATGAAATTTGAGGATTTGTATAGAATAACTTCCTAGAATTTTGGTATTGTAGAGATTTTGTGAGTTTTCCATGAAATGCATCCCTGTTTGGATACGAGCAGGTAGAGGCGGCTCTGGCACAAATGTACCTAGGGGTAAAACTTGAAAACACCGCTTTGAGCTAGACTCGAATTGGAACTGGTGCACGACAACGGGCCTTGCTGCACTCTTGGTTACGACACTCCCGGGGGATATGCTTAGGATACTTTACAATTTCTTTACAAACCAATTTAAAGTAATATATATATAAGATGAGAGTAAATGACCTTGGTTAATCCTAATGTGTTTCAAATTGAGAATATGGTGACATGTTAATCTCTAGATGATTTTATGACTACTGTTACTCACACAATGCTTTTTGGTTTTAGGAAATGGCTAGATTCCAAGGAAGTCATAGTGACTTTGAGAATGATGTACAAGGTGGGAACGGTGGTGGCAATGAGCATCAAAATGGAATGTTGATAGGCATAAAATATATCCTCTTTAGGCCAAATCATTTTTCCAAAAATATGATCAACAACATATATATTAACCAACTCCCGGACTCAACAAGGAAGAGAAAGGTGATGAATGATAAGAGCTCCAGTAATGGAGACCATGGAGAAAAGAACCCTCAATTTCCATCATGCAAGAAATATGGTAGGAGACACCCGGGAAAGTGTCTCAATGGGACCATGAAATGCTTTACGTGTGGGAAGGAAGGACATAAAGTGAAAAATTGCCGAAGAAAAATGAAGAGTACTATGGAAGAAGATAAAAATGGTCCCAAGAGTCCATTTACAGTCATTTTCCGTAAATGTATGGGACCTGGCCATTACCCAAGTGAATGACCTATTCTATAGGATATTTTATTGGTTAAAGAAGAATCTATGTGGAAATAAATGGTTGTAGAAATGTTTAAAAAGTTTTAGTGCTCCTTGTTGATGGGTTTACTTTCGAATAATTTTCTCTTGTATTTGTAACCCTACAGTTTGACATGTGAGAATGATATTTGAGGAAGAATTACCTCTTTTCTTGTGAATATAGTTATAAATAACCATTTGTTTTTATATGATCATTGGGTTTGAGACAATTATATGTTATTATAATTTTGGATGAAAATGAAAGGTATGAGATAATATTTGTGGTTAAATTATGTTATGGTTATGTTGAGGAATTTATCTCATTTTGGTAATGTTATAAAGCATAGTTTTTTAAAAGGACAACACGTAGACCGCGTGACAACCCGTCGCGTCAGACAATGTTGTGGGAATCAAACCCACAACCAAAGTTCGATTGGGATTTATCGCCTACCACTGGAATACGTGAAGTCCCTGGTTAGTGTGACTATTATTTTTAGTTAAATGATTTTATTGATCAATAATAATTTGATTTGGGATCTTATGTCTTATCAAATGATTACCCTTAGTATGAGAAAATGATTTGGTGATTAAGTGATAGATGTTATTTCGGAAGTTGTTCACTTTTTTGTGAACACTATATGCCCAAGGAAAATTGAATATTATGGGATTTCATTTAAGGAGTAATGTTGGATTTTTATCTTTGTTTTTATTATGGATTTATAGTGATTTGGGTTGTTTATGGAAATGATTAAGTTAATTACTTTTAAGTATGTGACTTTAAGAGTATTTCATGTCATTTGGAGATACAATTTAACGTGGAATACTACATTCTTATAAGTTGTGAGTTTCAATATTAGTTTGGATTATATTGAAGGATTTTAAGGAAAATTGATTATTGAATGGTATTTATTTAACTTTGGGGTTTTGTTGGTTTAATTTTGGAAATTAAGATTAGTGTTTATTTCTCTCAAGGAATATCCTTTTGGGGGATCATTAGATCTTTTACTAACCATTTAGGTTTTGATTAATCTCTAAAGACAATGTAAATATATAGTTCATCCTGCATGGATCATGTGATTTTATAAAAGTATATTCTAGCTCTTCCAGTGTGACCAAGTCTTCTTGAATACTCATCGTTTAAAAAAAATGAGTTAGTGGTGGAAATTTATTAAAGGATGAAACTCTACTTAAAATGTAAGTATGTATATTTATATTCTTAGTCAATATCATAAATTAATACCTAATCCTTATGTAATGTAACTTAAAACAAAAAAATGTTGTTCGTTTACTTTCCTACTAGGAGACAAATGGTCGTTTTTTCCAACACAACTGTGTGGTTTTCTAATTGTTAACTTTCTCCTGATCATGATTTCTATCCCTCTCTATCAGAACATGACACTTAGTTTATCATCAATATCCATGTTTTCCTACATGGAATCCGAGTATGGGTTATCATGGTTGACCTTTATACCTCTATTTATTTCATTTAAAGTGATAGTTTTATTGTCTCTTTTCCGATGTGGGACTTTCCATTCTCAGGCCGAATTTTTTAAAATTACGAGGTTGCAATTTATTGAAGGAGGGGTGAATGTAACACCCCAATCATCCATGGTATACTTCTCTTTGAATAATACAATAGCGTGTGTTGTACGAAACACTGAGTTTATGTACACCACGACTTACCAAACTAGCGGTTCAAAAGAGGTTATGAATAGTATTAACTAAAATTTAAATATTATATTATTAATTAATATTAAATTCCTAAAAATCTAAGGTTAGGCCAAGAGACTTATATCATGATAGGTGTATCATTAATGGACCACTTGGGGGTCTCTTGGATGTATATGGTAAGTTTATTAACAATATAATATAAAAATACAAAGAGACATTGTAAAAGTGAAACTAATTAACTAAGAGTTAATACTTAAAGATAAGGTTAATATAATTTCCCAATCCTATCTAAATTCTATTGGTTAAGTGGTTTTCGACCCATCCCCACCTTATACTTTAAATAATCAACTTTGGAGCTATTAGAAACCGAATATAAATTTATTATAAATTAATATTTCTATCTTTTCCAAAGGTGCCCCTCACCCCTCTTATAAAAGGGCACTCCTCCTTCTCATTTCTTCACACCTTCAATGCCTTTTGGTTCGGCCAACCCCTGACCAAATACTCTCTAAACTTCCCTCAATACAACCTAGAGACCTTAGTTTGATCAGAAAGCCATCCTACGGAGCCCTTTTGATCAAATCAAAAGGAAGAACCCGAAGAAGAGGTAATGTTTTCACCACCCCTTTTCAAGTTCCTTTCTTCTTCCACTTCTTCTATCTTTGTTATTACCATTCTAAAATAATAACTCTAGTATCATATATATGATGTGATGTTATTATAAATATGTTAAAACCATATTCAGTATTCTATCTACCCTTTGAATAACATGTCACCACACGTGCGTACGTACGGCTTACCGTCTCCACGTCGTGGTGTAATTGATATTCAATATATTATTATTTGGATGGGTATAATAATGATGTGTAACTCATGTAAATAATAAATATAAAATGATAATTATTATTTATATATAATATACCATCCAATTATATATTATTTTAATATCAAAAGAATGATATTGTCGCTCGTGCGTACGTACGGACTACCGTCTCCACGAACACGATGAGATTCATTTTCCATCGTATCCATTCTAGTATAATTATCATTTGATGATTAAAAATAATATTTAAGGACATGATATAATTCTGCATATGAATAATATACATCCCATTAATAAAAAATATGGCTCACATAATAAAGAATATAAAGTAAAATGAACCCGTTAACACCCGAAACGACGATAATTCTAAGATATTATTAACAAATCAATGTTAAAAGATCATATATGATATCGTATTAATGCATATGATTCTTGTATAATTAAATAACAATTATTTCACCATTATACAGGAGGTTAACCTACTTTCGACCCAGTAAAAAGTACAAAGTAAGGGGTTTCTTATCTCACTCTTAATTTCGTGAGAATTCCATTGTTCACCACTTATTTATTGCCTGTGGTGTATGTGTAATGACCATTATTGTATTCATTGTGTAATATAATTTAATTTATGGGTATTTACATCATCATGTAATGATTCTTCTTTCATGGGTGTATGTTTCGTAAGTTACCTAATCGATAAGGGAATTTGAAATTTCAATTTCCACTCATTCGGCTTTACGCATACTTCATTGATTATTTTACTCCAAGATTATGTGTGGAATCCCTATTCATTTTCTTATGTAGTAATTTCCACTCCCCTTTTCTATGGATATACTTCTGATACACATAATCACTCCATTGATAATTTCTCAATTCATCGATATGAATTTGATGAGATTAATTTTAACTCATTATCCATTTGTTGAACATCCAATTCATTGGTGTTGTTTTTACAGGATAATGTGTGAATGTCCTTTGATTGTTTTACACTGAATATCGAGTCATATTTAGTGTATTTATATTTGTCACACACAAATATGTCATTGATATATCCTTGACCTAAGGATACAACCTTTATGAGAGATTTCTTCTCAATTTAAATTCCATTGAGACTTATTTGTTGTTATACACCAAATCTCTTTTATGTGGTGTATATAATGTACTTTGACGTAGTATATCATGAATCCCTTTATTCTCATGATATTACAATGTTTTGATTACCTCAATTATTTGTATTCAATTGTATCTATTTTGGTTAGAATCTCTAACTAAAATACTTTTTTTAAATGTATTAAAGACTTATTCATATAAATCTTACTCATTAATGTCCATGTTTTAAAAATGGTTTTAAGGATTTATTTATATGGACATTAATGTTTTAAAATTAAAACTCCTTTTAAAAGTTTCAAAATCGTATGGGACACTTTGATTCAAAAATATATTTTTAAATGGCTCCTTGACAAATAGCGTGACTTTTAAATGATTTCAAGAAAAGGGGGATATTTCTCTCAAATAGTTTTGATGATTGTTTTTATCTATGTCAACATCCATAATTATTCATGATTGAGGTTAATGTGATACAATAAAATCATCCATATTGTATCAAATGAGTTATTTTTGACTGTGGATGTGCTATTTTTATACCATTCATTGTTTGTGGTTAATGTATTGACATTTAGTGTGCTAGTTTTAATACGAATGTTTATGTGATGTTTAAACTTGTTCATATGAGGAATGCATTGGACTTAATAAGTGACGGGTGGAGCCCGCTATAGCTCCTCGATGCATCGGTAGGTCTCATGAGACAAACTATTGTCTTGGCCCAAGGCCTTGGCAAAATCTTATTTGTAGTCTTGGCATGAGGCCATGGCTATGTGGTTATGATAGTCTGGCATTATGCATTCCATCATTATGAAAGTGGTTATTGATATTGCATGTGATTATTCGATTAGTTGAATATCCATGTGAATAAGTAAATGGCATTATTTCATTTTATTTTTGCCATACTATGTTGAAGTTCAAGTTTAAAAGGCTTTTGTTTTAGTTATACATTTCCTTAAATGTTTATTCTTATTTATGAAAGTTTCCGCTATATTGTTATCCTTACTGGGCATTTGAGCTCACCCCTTTTATATGTTTTATTTTTCCCAGGAAGTGAAGAGGTAAATTATGAATGACCTGCAGGGATATTATAAGGGGATAATAGTGTGGATTATGGAGACAATATGTTGTTGTAGTAGTTTTTCACTTCATGATGTAATGTAAAACATTATGAATATATCTAGTGTTTCCAAGGCTACTAAATCAATCAGCCTTTTCAGATTTGATCTTTTTTGTGATCATGCCAATGTTATTTAATAATGCACCGACTCTTGGTAACTGGGGTCGGGGCGTTACAGTATTTATGGTTTATAGTATGCATTGTTTAATATTCTTAGTTTCACTAATTCATATCACCACATGATTTTCAAATTTTGTTATAAAAATAAAAATTCATTCTATGTGTATAATTTTGTAAATAGTGGGTATTATACTGGATATGATCATTCAATAAATTTATTTTTCTCAATCAATGAAATTATTTTTATTAAATTTTTATTAATAAATGAGTAACGTAATATATTAAAAAAATATTTAAATTTTAAAACATATTAAGATATTAAGATAAAATAAATAAATTTAAATTAACTATAATGTAAATAAAAACTGAATCATAATTTATATGTTATATTTAAGAATACTGAAAATTGATTATGAAATTACATCCAATTTTATGATAATAGAGACATACATGATTCTTTTTTAAGTATTTATTTACAATGAGTGCATTACCAAGATGACATGGGAATAAATATTTTAGTAAAGGTAATATATTTATAAAATAAAAATATATGTTAATGAAGATTAATGTTTATAATAAAAGATATGTATATGTATAAAAAGGATGGAAGATAGTGGAAGGGAATCACCAAGGTTGATATAAGGTAGTGCATCCTTTTCACAATTAATCTATTGGTTCAAGACCCATTTCCATGCCATATGCGACAAGTTGTCTCTTGTCCAATGATCCAAATGTTTTCTAAAAATGTTTTAATAAATATATATATTTTCTAGAAACAAATATTTAAAAAAATAAAATAAGTAATGAATATTTTCAAAAATAATTTATTATTTTTAAAAAATAAATTTACTAAGAATTTATAATTATATTTCTAAAAGAAAATTCATAAAAATATCATTGTAAATTTGAGGATTTTACATTCTACCCCCTAACAAAATTGAATCCTCACTATTTAACTATTCAATAAACACTTCCTGAAACCAAATTTTGTCTTAATTTTTATCTACAGAAGACACACATTATGAATACCATGAAAATGATAATCATATGTGGTCATACTAGTTATACTTAACCTAGTTCGCCTATGAAATCTACCCAATTCACTATTCGAAAAAATTATTAAAACTAATTTACAAAAAACAATCAAACATTTCATCGATACTCACTCTAGTCTTATTGTATTTCTCATGAGTGAAATCTAAAGAATGTTCTTTTAGTGCTGATATTTTTGTTGTACATATCATGATAACAGATATTTAATATTCTAGAAAAAAGATTAATAAATGATGTGAACTACCAAACACCAAGTTATAATGTGATTAACAACATATTATTCAAAATATTATAATAAAACAAAAATATTTAACCATGATTGATCAATAATATATATATAAAGTATATAAATTTTAAATGACCATATTATGAATGTCTTTGTTTCCTAAATTTTAAACTCTTATACTTTCATGTAAACCTATATCACTCATGGATCAATCTATTTTTCTTTTGGTTGGGGGTTCTCTTACATTTAATCTGATTCATTAAATTTCTATACAAAATTATCACATACTTTCCAAAAAATAATTAAAATCTATGATATTAGATTTTAGCATATATTTTATCAATAAAAGAACATATCATTAATATATTCCTTACATGAAGAATATGTATGTTTTCCTCTATGTTATACATTGTAATTTTCCTATTAGGTTCTATATATGTCCTTCTAAATGTAGTTCTTATGGATTTTATAAAATAGTCTTTTGATACCAATGGTAACAATCCTAAATCCAGTTCCATGGATCTAATGGTTCTTTTATTAAAAATGGTTTATATGACAATATAAAAATGATCCAACAGTTTAGTATCGTTTAGAGACTAGGTACATAAAAGGTATTATATTATATTATAACTAAAAATACAACATATGAAAATTTAAAAACATTACTATTATCCTTACAATCCATTTTTTATAAGTAGATCTCATATTCTTTTCATAGGAAAAAAGGAAAATAATAAAAGGTGGTGGGCTCAAATGCATAGTAAGGGAATAAAATATAGAGGATTTTGTTATGTCAGGAATAGAAAATTGATTTTTTTTATAACTAATGAAACTGAGAGCACAAATTAACCCATATAATACTTAATAATGGATGGATTCCATGATATAAATAACTGATCCTTTAGTGAATGTAAGCCTTAGTAAATAAAAAAAATTATTTAATAAAAATGAAACTATGATATTAAATTAATCCTTGTACAACACAATAATAAATATATTCCAAGATATCAATAATTGAACACATAGTTGTGATAATTAATTATGCCAGACAGCTTAACCATACCATATAGTCCCTAATCTAAGACATCTTAAGATTTAAAAATGCTCTAATTACCCTATCATTGTTTAATCATGAGACATACCCGTGTAATGTGGGGAAATATAATTTCATGCCCCACCCATTATATAAAAGTCCAATGTATTCTATTAAAAATAAATAAATGTTTACATATCATAATGTTCATGGACATGAGAAATAATACATAGAATCAATTTATCAATGAGGAATATATTACACAATTTTTCTATACAAAAGTGAGAACAATATGAAATGAATTTAACTTCCACAAATCCAAGAACCAAATATCGATATATGATTTAAAATGTTTGGAAACCAAGGTAATTAATTATAATCCATTTGAAATGGTTTGTAAGTAGCATGAAGATCATATAATAATATCCCTTACGGTGTTAAGACAGGTGTACAATAAGTCTTGTTGGCGTGTGCTATGTGACCATCAATTCTAGCCCAATGCATCATTTTTATGGATATTGCACATAGGAAAAACTATGGTAAAGGCACACCAACTTTTATATATCTATACGGATATTTCATTATTGAAAAAACCACACACACATTACTTTAATAAAATTATGATTCCTTTTTTAGTGTAATGGGATAGTTGGAGAATTATGATGCCTTAACAATGTATAAATTGAGAGGGATTAAGTAATATATCACCGATAAAACAAAAAAAAACAAAATAATATATAATTAAAATACCTTGGTTATATAAAAAGAAATATAAAAATTCAATATAATAATGGAATTGAAATTGAAACATAAAGAGAAGGATTTGGGACCCTTACTTCAGTGTAATAACAACATAGGAAAATCCAATAATCAGAAGGGATAAAAAAGTATCATTTAAAAAATCAATTGTAATATAATAAAATGGAAATAAAATAATGGTTTAATATTAAAAGGGGATTTAAAAGGGAAATACATCCAAATTAAAGATCTTGAAAAGTGAAATATGGGGATTTAAGACACTTACATAGGCGTAATAACAGCTTTGGAAATGGCTATAATGAGATTGGAAAAATGATCTCTCATCCTTTAAACCTGAATTTTATATTAAATAAATATTTATAAATACATTAAAATATATCCAATTGAGATTAAATTGGTTAAATTAAAATAAAAAACTTTAATGGAAAATACTGGAGAGCGAGAGAGATCCCTAAACATGGGATGACACTTCTTAAAGATATTGAGGGACTCTATTGAACCATGAAACTACCTTGGAGAGACTCATTTGGTATAAATTTAGTTTAGATTCATGATCAATGGATTTTTTTAATGTGATGAGGTAATGGGGGCGTTTATACATTAGAAGGGGTGGGATGAACTGATTAAATAATGTTTATTTTTTATATAAACCTATATAATTTTTGGTTGCATTAGTTTAAAAGATTAGGGTTGATAGATAATTAAGGATTTTTTTTAAATTTAAAATAATTCAAAAGAAATTTAATGTTGTCAATTTTAGTTGGATTATGTATTTACCATTTAATTTTAACACTTTACATTATTTTACCTTTTCCACGTTAACTCTTTTTTCACAATTATAATTTTTTTATCTCTAAAAATAAATATAAAATTATTACCTAATTTTTGACTTATATCTCCAAATAATAAATCATATTTACATTATTAAAATTATAATATTGGTTAAAATAAATACTAATGTTGTAAATGTATAACTCAGAAAAGGATTTTTTAAGAAGAGGAAAAATCGTGGGGTTCAAATTAATAAGAATTTGTTTCTAATTAAAACATCTTATGAATAATGTCATTTGAAAATTAATTTTTTATATATAATTAGGGATAATAAATTTTAAATCATTTTCACATAATAATTATCTCATAAGAGTTATGTTATTTCATCAAAACAATATTTTAAGTTTTTAACAAAAAAATTAATATTTTATAGAAAATTCCTAGAAAAGTGCTCTAAGGTAATTGAACTACTGGAAATGGAGGATTTTCCAACAGATATTTCCAACAGTTTTCATAAACCATTGAAGTAGAAATTTTGAGATGTCTTTACCTAATGGTTTCAATAAACTGTTGGAGTAGAGAGTTCTAGAAGATTTTTATCCAACGGTTTGATAAAACCATTTGGATATGTGAGACTTTAACCTAAGATTTTATAAAAAAATTGGTAAATGTGAGTTTAAGGAAGCCTTTTCGAACATTTTTTTTAAAACATTGGTAAATCATACCTTTCCCAATGGTTTTAAAAAACCGTTATGAATGTTTTCCCCTAAAATTGTCAGCAACCCCAATCCCAATCCTCCTGATTGCAGACCTTAATCCGAGACATAGAGATCCCTCGCTCGGAAAATTATTCCACCATTAAATTAGAATTTTTATTGGTTCTGCACTTCAAATATGTAAGTTGTACCTTATGTTAAATATTTTCCATATATTTTTTTAGTTTTATGTTTTGATTTGGATTATACAAGAGGTATGTGCGGTAGTATACCCAATAATTACAATTTGTTTTCTTTTCAGTTTTTGTTATACACACTGTCATGATTTTTGAGTCAGATTTTTTGAGTCAACTATATTTGAAGTATTTATAGCCACTACTTAGTAGATTTAGTGATCCATAAGAGGGGATTAAGGCCAGTTTGACTTGTGGTGCAGGTGGAGTTGAGGGTGGGAGTGGGGGCTATGCAGGTGGGGGTGGGCTGTGTAGGGTGGGGTGGAGGGGGTGGAGGGGGTTGTGCAGGGGGAGTTTGCTGGGGTGAGTTGGGAGGGTGGGGTGGGGTGGGGGGGCTGTGAAAGTGTGTGTGTGGGGGGGGGTGCTGGTGGTGGGGGTGAAGTAGGTGGGGAGGGACATGTGTGTGTAGGTGGAGGGGATGTACAGTGGGTGAAGGGGGATGTGTAGGTGGGGAGAATGTTCTGCGTGAGAATGGGGGGTGGGTTGTGTAGGTGGGGTGGGGGGAGGGGGGCGTGCAAGTTGGGAGTGTAGGTGTGGGGGGGGGGGTTGTGCATGTTGGTGGGGGAGGGGAGTGTGCAGGTTCGGGGGTGGGATGAGCAGGTGGGAGTCTGTTGGGGGTGACGTTGGGGGGGGGGGGGGTGTACAGGTAGTGGTGGTGGGGGGGGGGGGGGGTTGTGAAGTTGGTGGATGGGAGGGGGGTGTGTATTTGGGGTGCGTGCAGGTGGGGGTGTGCAGGTGGTGGGATGAGCAGTGTGAAAGTAGGGTGGGGGTACAGGGGGGAGGGGGGCTTTGTAGGGGGAGTCTGTTGGGGGTGAGGTGGGGAGTGGGGGTGTGAAGGTGGGAAGTCATCACTTCCATAGTTCACCAATAAGCACAGGGAAGTCTTCGCTTATATATATTTGGATAGGTCTGAGGCCTCTTTGGTTTTGGTTCATGTCTAGTCATCTTTAAGATTAAGGCATCACATGATCTAAAAGTGACATCAACTATATAGGATAAATTCCTTCTCCGACAACACATTTTCTAGAATGAATATATCCTTGGAAGGTGGTGCGAGCCTTTTAGAATCCTTTCGTACCGAGACCAGGGGAAGAAAATCTCCATATATATATCTACTTAGACTAGGGACCTACTACCATATGCGTGTCCCATATTCACAAGACTATCTCTCCATTTATTATATGAATAGTTACTATATCTAGACTTCACCTTCTAATGACATCCAAAATTTAATTCATGTTATGATGAAAAACATATCGTGGAATCCATACAACTTCATATAGGAAAACATCCTCAATCATCATGCCATGATGATGAAAATCCTTCAAAAATCATTACCATACATCATATCATTCTTAATAACTACATATAGATATTAAATAACTTGTATTTCTTCCACTAGATTCCAATGGCCCAACATTTTCCAATTTCAAACTTGATACCGTCATGTTATCAAGTCACCAATCCTTCCAAATTTTATTTTCACTAAAATATACTGCTCTAATCCTTAACACCCATTGTTTGTTTTTCATAACATGAATGAAAACCGAATTAAATCTCATATCTCTCACTCACACCCCCGTGGACAGACGCCCACCACTACAGACAACCCAAACCCCCTGGATAGCCCCCACCCCATGGACATCCCACCCACCCCCTGGACACGCCCACCACCCGGACTCTGGAACCCCCTAACACTCCCACCCCATGGAAAATCCCGACCCCCTGGATAGCCCCCAACCTCCTGGAAAGCTCCCCCACCCCTGTGGACACCCCGACCCCCTTGGATAGACCCCCACCCCCATGGGAAGCCCGTCCACCCCCTGCACACCCTCTACCCCCCCTGGAGAGCACTACCACCCCCTTGGACAGCCCGCCCACCCCCTGGACATGCCGTACCCCCTGGACACCCCTCCCCATTGCACAGCCCCCAACCCCATGGACAACCCACCCCCCAGACACCCCAACACCCCTTGATATCCCTGCTACCCCCATGGACAACCCATCCACCCCCTGGAACCCCCCGACCCCCTGGACATCCCCCCAAACCCTGGACAGCCCCCAATCCTTGGATAACCCGCCCACACCCCTTGAACACCCCCACCACCCCCCCGGACACCACCCCACCCTCGGACACCCCCATCCCCCTCGGACATCCCCATCCCCTGGACACCCCGTATGTGTACAGCCCCCGCACCCCCGTGGAAAGCCTGCCCACCCCTCTAGACACCCTGTACCCCTGGACATCCCTGCCACCCCTGTGGATATCCCCCACCCCTGTGGACAGCCCTCCAACCCCCTGGACAGCCCTACCCCCTGGACAGCCCTACTAACCACGTGGACATCCCCCACCCCATGGACACCATGCACTCCCTGGATAACCCCACCTCCCCCGTGGACAACCTACACACCCACCTGGACACCCCCAACCCCCTGGACGACCCATAACCCTGTGGATAACTCGTCCACCCCCTAGACACCCCCACTCCTCAAACACCTCCATCCCCCCAAACACCCCCACCTCTGGAAATCATGTACCCCCGGAACACCCCCACCCCCATGGATAGCCCCCCCTCAAACAACCCTACCCCCTCGACATCCCCACAACCCATGTAGATACCCCTACTAGCCCTGTGGATAGCCCAACCACCCCCGAGACACCCCCAACCCCCATGGAAAACCCCACACCCCTGGGAAAGCCCCCAACCCATCGTCACCCCCACCCCCTTGAAACCACACCCCCTTGGGCAGTCTATGTGATCACTCAAATAATCTACTAAAATATTAAATTTTTTCAATCTGAAATTTACTCAACTCCAGAATAATTTTCGTCCACATGTTTACATGATCTTGTACCCTCATGTATAGTTATTAAAAGATATTTTGTTATAAATATAGAATTTTAATATTTTTTATATTATGATTATCATATATATTTGGGTGTTAGTTATGGTTTCATATAAAGTGAACAATTTTCATTTACATATATATATTTTCTATGGAACATGAATCTTATTAAATTTATTTTGACAAAATGACTTATACAAATTCTTTTACAGAATGTATTGAATTTTGATGTATGAAACCAATCAGATCTCAAGAAATTTTCAAAAAAATTTGGAGATATTTTTAGATTTTTCATTTCATAATTCTTTAGATAGTGGTCACATACACTTCCCCTATTACAATTGTGTTGGAAGACCTTGGTTGATCCATGAAGAAGTCAGCTACCACATAACAAAATATGTTTTCCAAGAAAACTACTTTGTGTGGTATCACGATGGGGAGAAGATGAAATCACTAATTACTGATGATCCATATGAGAGGACTAGATTACAGAATTTTTTATATGGCCGGTTTCCATTTATTCATCATCATGAAAAAAGAAAGGATTCTGATCCAAGAAGATTTCAATATCAGCAGACATGATGCATCTAATGAAAATGATCATGTTGTCAGGGTAAAAAAATTGAATGATGCTACCACGACTCCAGTATATAGACAATGCAGTAAAATGAAAAGGCTGGAATTTTTAATTTGATAGTTTCAAGTGACAACAATATATGGGATTTCTAATACTTCCATAAATTAGTATTCTTCTTCATAACATGTATTGAAACATCCATCATCTACCTTGGATAAATAAATTATCTTTTTCCATAATTTTGACAAATTCTTTACACCTTATAAATCTGGTAGAATCAATGTTCCATGATTTTAATAGACTGACAACACTTAGTAAATAACATTCCTAATAAAAATTAAATTTCTTTATTACATCTTGTAAGATTTATTAACTTCATTATATATCTGTTCAAGCTCACCTAAAACAATGAATAGTTAAATTATTCATGAATCCCCATATTAACTCTCATTTTTTGGGTTACACATTAGTTATCCTATTATATTTATTTCCATATTTGTTTTCAAATGTAAGAAATGTAACCAATTGAAGAGAGGCGATTAAAACAGATTATGGACAACAATCGTCGCATGACTGAGCTGTGCATTCCACCACTAGTTCCTGTAGTGAGTATTTTATTTCAAATATATATATTTAAATAATATATAATGTCATGTGATAAATTTTTTGTAAACATTTTTTCAGGATCCATCTTTTAGACGATATTTATTTGATGGGAAGCCTAGTAGTGGTCCATGTACTCGGGGGTTCATGCGAGGGGGGGTATAAAAGATAGAAGATCTAGTCGGTGTACCCGATTAGTCCATGTCCCTCCCACTGACATACCACCCATCCCACATTCTAATAACAGTGTGTAGTTAAGGACACACAGGATATTTAGGCCTCCCATGTTTTCACCACCCTTTACATCTGAGCCTCCTCACCCTTTTGTACCATATTCGGGGATGATTCCCACTCCCCAACTAGTATTTGGCCAGCCATCCCTATCATATTATTTTACTTCTATTTCCTTCTCTCTGTGCTTTTATATTCCATCTTCTTCGACTCCTTCTTTGCTAGTGTCTATCCCTATGGAGCATACATTAGGACCCACTCCATCTATATTGGGTGTTCCTTTAGTAATTGTGGATCCAGCGGCGCCCATTGATCAGACTTCCACAGGTATACTAATATAACCTGATCAAATTTTTTCACCATTATTTATTTTCATTAAAGCTTGTGTTGATAAAATATCTAATTTTTTTACTTCATAACATATACATCTGCTAATAGGAGGTGGGGCGGGGGAGTACATTCATGCGTGCAGTGTAGAACCGCCGTACACAGTTGATGGTTGATTACAATGATGATATTCAAATGATTGGAAAATCTGGGCGGCAATGTCGCAGTTTTATTGTGACGCTTTCCAAATACTCTGAAATATTTCCTGTCATCCCGCTATCATGGAGACACCTGCCAAATGAAGTCAATGATATATCTTGGGAGGAGATATGGGTAAAAAAATCTGCTATAGTTAATGAAATATATTATTTTTTGTATTTATATGAATTAATATTTTAGTTTCAGCTATGGTTTAATTTTCCCGATGGTGAGGGTGCACAACCAGCACGTCTAAAAGATTTTGGAGAGCTTTGCAGAGCTAATAAGAATTATTTTTACATTGGATGGTGTGCTAGAGTTGGAAAAGAGTTAGAGGTGGTCCCTATCATGGATTATTGTCCATTATAATAGTACCGACATATGATTACTCAATGGACTACTAGAAAATTTAAATTATTAATCACATTAGAGGTATTTAAATGAAAATTTTAATGTTTTTCAATAATAATAATTATTGAATATTATTTAGGATTCATATAGAATAAATAAAGAAAAATTGATGCTAAGAAATACGTCCACACATTGGGATGTACTACGATGCGAGATTATGTGAGGCAGCATGTATGACAGTATATAATTTTTCTTTACAAATTGCACATTCTATTGCTACCTCAATAAATTATTAGATTGATAATGTTGTTATATAATTTTAGTTATGCAATAAATTATTGGATTACTATTTTTAATTATGGTTTCCTACATTCAATGTCAATGTAGAGTCATAAATTGAATATAGAAGGATGTGCTCCTTGAGAAAAACTGTTTTTGTCTAGTAGAAGGGAGAAAGATGGATGTGTGGTTAATGAACCAACTCAACTATAGATTGTATGTTTTACTTTGTATATTTAAAATTTAAAATCTATATTTTGTAACTTAATAAACATTTTATATTTTTAACAGGCTTCTTTAGAGGCCCTTGATGCCCAAGAACCTGACAATTTTGGGTCAAACGATCACTTATATTGGGTGTGGGGAGATGAGAACCATGCTACAGTATGCTGCCGACCCGGGACTAGTTTAGTTTCGACGAGGTATTATCCATCCTAAGGTTTGAGTTTTAGTGCCACTGAGTTCTTGCATTTTAAGTCGCAGGTAGAAAAAACTGAAACAATGGATATAGAGACAGAAGTACAGTCTTATAGGACGAACACTGTATTTATAAAACTAATAGAAGTTTTACATCCAACTCACATCCACAGAGTCCGACACATCCTATGATGAATATATGTCATCGATAAATTCTATATATGGTGTACCAGTTGGAATTTATAGTGGAGGTCTAGATGATGGAGAGTAGGAGGATGAGGAGGAGGAGGAGGAGGAGGGAGAGGAGGAGACCGAGGTAGAGGAGGAGGGTGAGGAGGAGGGCGAGGCGGAGGAGGAGGGTGATGAGGAGGCTGAGGCTGAGTACGAGGGTGATAAGGAGGGAGTTGAGGAAGGAGGGGATGATGATGAGGATGACGATGAGGATGTGTATGAGGCTGATAATGATGGTGATTATAGTGATTGTGATGAAGGATAGATTTATCCTTTACATTTTTGACTAATATTTCTGACCATTGATGCTTATTGTTTTGTTGTGCCTGAATATATTTGTGATTAGATAGGACAAATTACCATTATTATTTTATCTATAAATAATAAAAATTTACTTTATGATTTTCTATGACATTTTCATCCCCCCCTGGACAGCCCCCCACGCCTGTGGACAGCCAGCCCACCCCCCTGGACACCCCGTACCCCCCCTGGACAGCCCTACCACCACTGTGGATAGCCTGCCCACCCCTGGACATCCCCATATCCCTATGGACAGTCGCCACTCCTATGGACAGCCCGCCCCCACCCCCATGGATAGCCCCTCCCACCCTGTGGATAGCTTGCCCACTCCCCTTAGACCACCCCTACCCCTGGAAAGCCTGCCCACCCCTGTGGATAGCCCACCCATCCCACTGGACACCCCGTACCCCTGGATAGCCCCACCCATTCCCTGGACACCCCCGACCCTCTAAATCCCACCCACCCCTGTAGGCAGCCGATCCACCCCCATGGATAGACTGTCCACCCCACTGGACATCTCGTACCCCCTAGACAACCCCCGCCCACCCCCAAGACACCCCAACCACCCTGGACATCCCCCACCAAAGTGGATTGCCCCGCCCCCACCCCATGGAGACCCCCTACACATCTGGACAGCCACCCACACCTAGAAACCCCCTCCCCGTGGACAACCCTCCCTACCCCCTGGACACCACCTCCCCCAGTGGACATCCCCCACCCCCCGTGGATAGCCCGCCCACACCCCTAGACACCCCTACCCCCATGGACTGCCCACCCACCCCACTAACACCTCGTACGCCCTGGACAGCCCCGCCCACCCCCTAGACACCATCGACCCCACCTAGATATCCACCACCCACATGGACATCCCCGCCCACCCCCTGGAAAGCCCCCACCCCCGTGAACAGCCCCGCCCACCACCATGGACCACCAACGCACCCCCCTGGACACCCCCTCCCCCCATGGACAACCCCCACCCCTACCCGACTAGAGACCCCCCCCCCCAATACACCTCTACCCCCCAGGGACATCCCGACCACACCCCTTGGACACCCCCTACCCCCTCGATAGCCCTTCCCACCCCCTAGACACCCCCGACCCACCTTAGATAGCCCCCACCCCTAGGTACAACATCGCCCACCCCCTGGACACACCCTACCCATGTGGACAACCCACCACCCCCGTGGATATCCCCCCCACCCCCTGGACAGCCCCCACCCCCGTGCATTATAGGGTTTCTAACAACTCGAAGATCCCATTAATCATAGATACCAACTTGGTTACCTCCTGGGATCCTTGATCAGCAATAAAAAATAGTGGATGGTATTATAGAAACTCCCATGCATAATAAATGATCCAAAAAGAGGATGTTTATTCCACTTCCACAAGAGTTTGAATTATAGACCAAGACACAAGAATGACTACCAGAGATATCCCTTTATGGACTTTCTGATTCATTTATAGTGGTAATATTCTCAAGAATTATCAAAAATAAAACCTTTAGTAAAATAATCTGATGTTCAAAAACAAGAGACACAAAATCAAAAATCTTATAATGATGAATCATAAATAATTTTTCATAAAACAATTACAAAATCACATAATGGACACTTTTTTCTATTTAAAACACTCCATCGGTTTAAAAAAATTCGTTTTAATGATCTATTTCAAAAATCATATAGTATTTTTTTTCCACAATAAAAATTAAATCCTTTTTCGAATAACCAATCCTCCTTCCTACCATACACACCAAAAGTATTCATTTTTCCTTAAAGAAACACATACCATTGAAATAAACACTATTCCAAAATAAATTTTTAAAATACCAATGATCATAAAATTCATAAAATTCTTTCCATTAAAACCATTACATCCCCCACCTTTCCTAGACACCACTGCACCACCTGTACACCCCCACCCCTAGACACCCCCACCCCCGTGGATTGCCCCCACCCCTAGACACCACCCACCCCCTTGGATAGCCCCTCCAACTCCCTGGACCACCCCCACCCACCTGGACACCCCAACCCCATGGAAAGCCAACTAACCCCTAGACAGAACCCAACCCCCTGGACAACCCCCGTAACCCTCCGAGAAACCACCCCACTACATGGAAATACCCAATACATGGACGCCCCCACCCCCATGAACAGCTACCCCACCCCCTGGACACCACCCCACCCCCATTGGAAACCCCCCAAACCCTCGGGACATCCCCCACCCCCAAGAAACCACCCCACCCCTGGACACCCCCACCGCCCTGGACACCCCCACCCCCTAGAAAGCTCTCCCACCACCCTGGACAGCCCCCACCCCCTGTACACCCCAACCACCTAGATGCCACCCCAGCCCTCATAGACACCACCCAACAACCTAGACACCCCCTCCCACCTTGGACACCCCCACCCCCATGGACAACCACCCTTACCCCCTAGAGAACCCGCCCACCCCTGTAGACAGCCCACCCACCCCAATAGACACCCCATACCACCTTGGGGAGCCCATCCCACCCCTTTGACACCCATGAAACCCCTGGACAGACCCCACCACCAAGGAAAGCCACACCCACCCACGTGGACACCCCCTACCCCCGTGGAAAACCCCCACCCCTATGGACAACCCCCACCCCTGTGGATATCCCCACGCCCGTGGAAAGCCCACCCATCCCCGTGGATTGTCTGCCCACCCCCGCGACACCCCTCCCCCCATGGACAGCACCCCCACCCCCATAGACAGCCTTCCACCCCCCCTAGACACCCCCAACCCCTCTGGACAGCCCTACCACCCCAGTGGATAGCCCACCCACCACACTATAGACCTCATACCCTCTAGAGAGTCCGACCGACACACTGGACACCCCGACTTCCCACGACAGCCCCCACCCCCATGCATAGCCCCCACCCTCGTGCCCCCCCCTTGACAGCCTCACCCACCCCCTGGATAGCCACCCCTCCCTGAGGACAGTCCGACCATCCCCGTGGATAGCTCACCCACCACCTTGGATCCCTCTCTCCCTATGGACAGCCCCCACCCCCACCCCCATGGAAAACCCGCCCACCCCCTGGACACCCCTACCCTCCATGGACAGCCTGCCCACCCCCTGGACACCCCTACACGCTGGACAACCCTGCCACCCCCATGGATAGCCCGCCCACCCCACAGGAAACCATGTACCCCCCCTGTACAGCCCCACCCACCCCTGGACACCCCCGACCACCCTAAACAGCCCCTACCCCAATGGACAACACCACCTACCTTCCTAGACACCCCTACCCCCATGGATAGCCCCAACCCCCTTGACACCACCCCACCCCCTGGACACCCCCACCCCATGGACACCCCCACCCCTCGACACCACCCCACCCACTAGACACCCCCATGGACACCCCTTAGACACCCATATCGTCCTAGACCCCCCCCCCCCGAACGCCCACATCCCTATGGAAACCCCCACCCCCAAACACCCCTTCCCCCCTTGAAGAGCCACCCAAAAATCCTAAACATCCCCAACCAATAAATTGAATTCTTTATATATTTAATTAACTTATGAATTATGTGTTAATGGTGTATGTGTATACTTTTTGTATGGGTATACTTGTTGTATGTGTATACTTGATATAATTACCTTACGAATTATGTGTATATTATGTTGATGGTGTTTTTAACTCTATTGTTATGTGAAGATTGATATGGGGAAAACTATGTTGTGGAACATGTCAGGGATGGAAGAATGTGGTGTTGTTATGTTCTATTGCAGGTTGTTTTTTGTTCTAGTATAATTATTTTTTGGAGGGGTGTTTGTAGGTGTATGCAATGGAGGGAATGGGTGGCTGCTGTGATGGATGATATTATGATTTCTGGAAATATAAAATAAAACGGTTTTAAACCATTGGAAAAGTGTATTTTGTGAATTTTTTTACCAACTGTTTGAATAAATTGTTTGTAAAAAACTATACCATCCATTTTGAATCATTGGTAATTGTATTCCCAGAATATTTGTCCCAACGGTTATAAGACCCATTGGTAATAATATATACCAATGGTTTCTAAACCATTGGTAAATTACAAGTAAACTATATATCCCAATAGGAAATAAACTATTGGTATAAATATATGTAAATGGTTTCAAGAAAACCATTGGTAGATTGAATATTAAACTACCATATACCAACATTTAGAGAATAATTGTTAGTATAATCCTTTCTAATCATCTTACTAACCAATGTTTTTCAAAACCATTGTTATATTTTATCCCAACTGTTTTGAAGCCTATACCAATAGTTTTAAACCATTGGTATATATTATATTTCCAGTAGTGTTTTTATGTTCTGAGTATAAAAATTAATTTTATTTCCCTAATATAATTATCTAAAAATTAAAACATAATCTTTTAAATTAATATCCTTCTTTATTGAAATTTATCATTTTCATAGAAAAATAAACAATTTGACAAATATAAAAATATACTAAGACTTCATTAAAATATACTATCACGCAAAAAACTAGTTTATAAGATTATTTTATGAATTTAAATTTTAAAAAAATAAAAATTTTAACATAATGTATTTACAGTCTCCATAAATACAAGAATTTTTATTATATATTTAAATAATACTAATGACCATTTAAAGAATCAATGTAAAAAAACAATAATGAACAAAATTTTGATTAACTAATTGTCATAATGTTGACCATATATATTAGTTAAAAAAAATAAGTTTAATGATTATATTTACCTATAAATACACTATCATTCTTACACATCATCATTTACTTATATTCTATTAAGGATCAATATCATCTCTAAAATGAATATTGTTTTACTAACTTTATATTCCACTATTATAGTAATGTTCATGGATGAAATGATTCTAGGGGATATAAGTGACCCAAATTTTTATATTTCACATTAGCATTCCTTAATTTTTCTTCCCATTGTAAAATTTGGTTTCATATTATGTATTGTTTTAGACTTAAATAATGAAAAAAAGAATTTATGGTTTCCAGTATACATTTCTTACAATTGTAGTTGTTCTTTTCCATATCAACACATTATGATTAAATTTCTTATAATAAATTAATAGTCATACAATATGTTTACTGGTTGAAATAGTTTGTATTTAAGTGTATATTATCATAGAATGTATGAAATTTTTTCAATGAATGAAATTAATATTTATATAATTTTTATTATGAAAATTCTTAATAATGTTTTTAAAGGGTCATTTTAATGAAAACAAACATACACAAATATTTAGTGAAAATGAAAAAAAATTAAATGATCTAAAATTCAAATAGAAAATTATTCAAAATTAAAAATTTATATTTAATAATAATTAAAATGTATTATGAAATTATATAGAATATAATGATAACAAAAACCATTATCAGGATTTTTTAACTACTATATTACAATGATTTTGAAGTGCATAAGAGTTTAATTTGATGTTAAAATGGATTTAAGTGCATTAGAGTTACATTTTTCTACCAATGAGAAGTCAATATGTGAATGAAAGGTATTGGTGAAGAAGCTGGTGAGGCCTTGGAGAATTAATGTTTATTCAAAGCATAAAATACTACACTGGATCAATTCTCTAAGAGGATACAAATTCTGACAATTGTAGAACCTGTCTTAAGTTCCAAGACTTTTATCAAGGTTATATATTTTTTACAACACTTTATGAACACTATGAAATACTCAATTTCATGAGGAGAAAGAAGATCCATCCAATGACTCTTAATTGGAAGATGATTGTGAATAAAATCCGATGATTTTTTGGGATGATACTCAAAGAAGAATATATGTGTTAATGAAGAACACATCCCTCACAACATGAAATCCAATCACTATTCCTTAATTCGTGATTAATTAAAAAACGATCTATGCATTATCCATGATTGGATCAAAACAACATATTGAAGATCATTTGGAATTTATGATCAAAAAAGAAAGGAAGCATGCATGGTGTTAAAATTAATGAGGATGATTTGGAGTTTTAATTAGGAATTCATACTTGTTTTTTATACTATCTACTTAGTATATGCCTTGACGGCCAGCTGAATCGCTCACACAAGGCATATGCGGGACCCGAGGTTCTACTGTGCCCAAGAGGAAGGCCTTGAAGCCAGCCCACAAGAGAAGCATACAGGCCGTTTATAATCCCATAGGTGCCGCATGGTGATGAACTAATGCAGCGTGGGAACTAGGTGCGTGCCTGAGGAACATAGGGGGTGCTAAGAGCGCACTCAAAGGGTGAACACAGTATGGGGAGGTACCATGGAGGGGGAGAGGAGAATTCTAAGCATCGACTGCCATGAATGGTATTATAAATGAGCCATTCCAGTGTCCTTGTTTTGATGTGGGATAACATTTTAAAAACACAGATGCGATAAGAGTCACTCATCTAATCCCACGTCTTATCTGAGCCACAGATTCCATCATGCATCCTGCATTTTAATCATGGTCGTCCGTGATCAATCAGATTTGATCCAATGTTCATGTCATTGTCTTCAACCTTCGACTGCATAGAGAGTCACCTGATGCTGCTAGTCGCAGTCGCCACTGCCGATTTACCATGATCAAGTTCCTGGCCACAATTGAAGCTCAAATCTCCCGCATGGTGATCGTCTGGATAAAACGAATACATGCATGCATCAAAATTTTCATGCATACATCAAGATGAAGAATTTGAACATGGTTGAAGAAGAAGGAGTTGTGAGGCCACATTAGGATGTTTGAAGCCTTTGAAGAAATTATCTGCATGCATTTTTAAACACATGCACTTGAGAATCATGATATAAAGAATAAGTTAGCGTTTGGAATAAATATACCACAATTCACAACATATATTTTAACCTGTGTTTTATTGTTTTTAAATGATAAATATCTCACCCATTTAAATATTTGAAACTCTCAGGATATCTCATGGGATTTTAACACAATGCAAAACTCCTCCTGACCTATAATTAGAGAGCCTTGGACCGAGGCTCATATTATTGAAAACATTGTGGAAAAGATCTCGTTTCTCGGAGAAATAGAGCACTGCACGAAAGAGTTCTATGCAGTCTTACTACATGAGGAGAGTTTCCACACATCCCTACTATGTGAAGGAAAGTTGTACATCACTTGCATTCAGGAGTTCTGGGCATCCCTAGCATGAAGAGAAGAACCACGAAAGCCCTTGTTCATGAATGAACTCGCACCCCCTGTGCAAAGTTCCCACAAGAAAGTGATAGGTTCTTTTAGCCCTCGTTGTGTCTTTGTGATGAGTAGCCCATGGGTAAAACAATTGGTTCACTTGAACCCTTGTATTTCTTTTGTGAATGCATAACCAAAAACCACTCTCGGTTCATGAAGGAAAGAGTTGTGCACCATTTGCAGTTCTCAAAAATAAAGACTACAAACTATCTTGGTTCGTGACGGGAATCCATGTACACCCTTTGTGAGAGAACAAGAAAAGGACAGAGTATACATACACTACCCTAGGAGAATAAAAAGGGACAAGAGGCACTTTTTGGAGGAATGAAAGGCCATAAATGATGGTCAAACATGCATGTGAATTATTTGAGATAGCCAAACAAGCTAAAGGGTGGATCACACCCATTTGGGTTGTGTGTGAAAGAAGAATAATAACACACACAAGAGAAAACACTCATTTGTGTTTGAAGATAGACACTCATTACAGAACCTAAATTAAAATGTGTGTGTACAATGAACTGAAGACAACATGTGTGTGTGATATTATGTGAGAAAAGGAAATAGTATGTGTGTGTGATTAAAGAATTATACCCATTAGGGTTTTTCACATATGAAAAATAGAAGAAAAATATTAGGCATGCATGCTTTCACATGCCCACATGAAGAAAATTAAAAGATGAATCAATATTGTTAGTGCATGTGTATAAACTAGAAGAAGAAATTCCATGAAAGTCGTGCATGGAGGATAATCAATTCATATGATGTTGTGTGAGATGACCATCAATGTTTGAATAATCACATAAGTGTATGTGATTATTTCAAAGAAACAAGGAGATGTTTTAGTGAATTCAGTAGTTTTACTATGAAGTATAGATTGAGATATCCAAATACTGGAAAGATTTTATCCCATGAAATCCATGAATTAAGTGAACGAGAATTGAAAATGAAGGCAGAATGAATTAAAGAAGCTCTTATATATGAGTTTACAGTAATTGAGAATCCAAGAAGGAATAAAAAGATGATATTTTTCATGATTTTTATTCATTCATGATGATTTTGTGTCCAACACTTGCACACATGTATGTGAGGATGGGTCCTCTTCATACGAAAAAAGAATCACCTGGGAATTGTGAGATTGAGGTCTGATCAAGAAAGTGATCAGAATTATTGAGTAAGGCCAACAGAACATAACAAAGGCTATTGATGATTCTTGAAGAGATACACAGGAAAGTGTGATTAAGCATGCCTGTGTGGGATGATTAGAAGATAATATTATTTTAATCAATGAATAACTTAAAGAAAAAAGCTGCTCATGTGACTCGAGAGCTAGAAGCACCCTGTGAGATTTAGGGAGGAGAAGAAGTATTCAGTGGGACGCTGAAGCCGGCCAGTGGGAATCTGGTAACAATATGGGAAAAAGTATAAATAACCTTTTATGGGAATCTAGAGAGATATAGAGGGACTCTGTATCGACCATTGTAATTCATAATAGAATTATTGTGGAGAATCAATATTGGGGAAAATAACCAACATAGAAAGGAGTAGGTATTTGAATTGAACCTTGTAAATCCTTGTGTTCAGTGACTTTACATATACAGCATCATTCGAGGTCAGGATAAGAGACACAAGAAGAGTGGATTGAGGCATTAACCATCCATATAAGATTAATTGAGTAGAATCAATTAGTAAAAAGATTTAAAGGAATCGCTGATTCAAACCCTCCCCCTCTCAATGATTCACACTAATATGGGAACTTTAATTGGTATCAGAGTGAAGGTCACTTCTAAAAGATCAAAGGGATACATTATGAAGTGCATGTTTTAGGAATTTATAAAGCATCCAAAATAGTATATTTATACCAAGACTCAAAAAATAATAATGAATAAATATTAAAGGAATATAATGAATAAGATTACTACTAATGGAGATACACCTTCTACTAAAGGTAATGTGAAAGATACACTATGTGATAGTACTTATTATTCTTCTAATAAATCATGTTCAAGCTATGATGATGATATATCAACTAGTTACCTTCAATTGGCAATGAAAGATCATCTAAAGGAAGTCACTGTATAAGTGTCAAGACATATTGCTGGAAGCATTAGTTCTCTTCAAGATGAAAAATTACAGTTGAAAGAATAAGTTGATGCCGGGAAAGATGCATTGGCTAAAAGGGTTTGTGTATCCAAAATTCTCACAAAACTAGTGATGGAAAAGGAAGAAACAATTTCTCTTTTTAATGAATGACATGCTCAATTTACTGAAGAATTGTATAGAATTATTTGTGAGAAATAATTCGTTGAGATTGTATTTGTAGAAGCGTTTAATGCATTTGAAAAATTAAAAAAAGTCCCAATGGTTTTCAAAGATACTCAACTAAGAGATAGAGCCAACAAAATGAAAGATCATGAAATATATTTGAAAAAATTAAAAAATATGGATGAATATCAATTGGAAAAGATGAATATGAATTGGGAAAACAAGTTGAGATTTATTGAAGATGAGAAAAACTCCCTCAACATGATGTGTTTAGAGTTGGAGGTGTAATTGAAGATTGAACAATCACTCCATGATGGAACATCCCAAATAGCTGAAAGAAGCGATTCTACCACTAACGTTTTCATTGAAGAATATGATTCCATGAGGAATATAAAATCATCCTCTAATACAATGGAAACATCCTTTAAGAAGAAGGTATTCCAGAACCCAGTTTTTCTATTTCTACTAATGTAGTTGCATCTGAAATTAAATGGTCAAAGATAAAATCTGGGAAGTTGTACATTGATAAAAATGTTGATATATCCATCAAAATTTCTTGGGATGACTAAAAGGAATAACTCACAAATGGATGCTCCAGATAAAGAAATACAATTCCTGAATCAACAATGCACATAATCTAGCCAAACTGATGCTACAAGTAAAAGAATGATATTTTTTGGCTATTGTTGGATTTATTGGAAGTTTGGGAATCAGGGAAATGATTTTTGGTATTATATGCAGTATATCAAAATTGTAGAAGGCCTTAATTCTGGAATGTAAACGTGAAGAAATGAACCACCCTGCAAAGAAAAGAAAAAAACATAGTGAAAAAGAATATGTCTATCAAAAACAGATTTTAATATCTTTTTGAATTCAGTTATAATTTCAACAGAGGTGATTAGAGTTATGATGAGTGCTGGTTTAGTGCTACCATGTCTTAGGTAGTTCAAAAGAAGCATAGACCATAACAATGGTATGAGAAAGGAAAAAAGAGTCGAAAAGTCTTCTATTAGAAATATGCAAAACACTAAAGTCAATAAAACAGTGAAACAAACTATTCCCAAGAATATATCTAAGATGGATTCCAAGAATGTCATCTAAACAATGAAAAGCTGTTTATACTATGGAAATAAATGTCATATAATGGATCACTGTATACAAGCCATAGAAAATAATGGAAGCAAGATGAAACAAAAAGGAGAATCAATCCAGATGAAGATGGGATTGACTGAAGACATTCTAGAAGATAATAAGTGTCATAATATAGATAAATTTAAGACAATTCAGAAGACATGTGGATTCTAACACTTATAAAATGTTAAGGAGTGTTTAGTTATCTATCTTAATCAATTAAACATTTCTAGATAACTATAAGGAGAAGAAGATGAAGTACTAGCTAATGCAAGTCATTACACATGAATGAAAATTTGAATTTTATGAGACGTTTTCGTCATATGATAACCCAGGTGTCTCACCACTAATGTCTGGAATGCGAAAGAAGGCTGGACATCATGAAAAAAAAATGTATAACTATTTTACTAGGCCAAATAGAGATGTTGAAAATTGAAAATCATGCACTAATGAAAGCTAATTCACTCCAGAAAGAAGAAAAGGGAAACAATCCACACAAGTTGAAGGTAAATTGAATTTAATGTTCCATGGTGAAAATGAAAGATCAAAATGTAAAATGGAGAGGAAACACCAGCATGAAGTGTAACATAAACTTTTGTGCTTCATTGAAATGAGTTCATGGGTTGATAGAAAATTATCATCCCTAGTGCCTCTATTAAGAAGCTCACAATTGTTCCATTTTATTCCCTTATATTTTTGTTGTATAATTGTTCATACATTGTATGGAATTGAAGATGAAGGTTGGTATAAAAAAGGATTATTGAATGAACAACGTAGAGAACTCCACGTAAGACTCATTATTCATGATTTGATAATTACTTAAAGTGTTCCACAGTTGAAGATTATCAATATGAATATCTTGATGACCATATGATGATTTTTTTCCACTAAGGAAAATCAAAGGGAGTGCACCCCTTGAGGGGGAGAAAAAATGATGGAGATGATATCAAGGATTATGTCAAGAAAACCCATTAAAATTCATATCACCTCAAGAATATGAAAATGAGGTATTCCAATAACACTTTCATCCCTTTTTCTTAATTAAATTTATCATGTTAAATAAGGGGGAGTTCTTTATTGATGACAATATGGGATGAAAAGGGGAGATTTTTCTTACACTTGATGTTTTTAATATGTTTAGTGATGTATGTGCATAATTTAGATTTTCATTGATAAATCATATTACCACCAATACCTTGGTCAAGAACTGAACCATTCTAACCATGATACCACATGTATGGTTATCTAAGGACAGAACTGAAAACCTTCGCCATATCTCTCTTTTTTCCTACACTAGTTTATCCCAAGTAGACATAGAGTTGATTAACTAAAGGAACATTTCTAAGTTAACCATGTGACATCACCCCCATCTTGGAAACATTCCAAAAGATATTATTTAAAGGGAGGAGGAAATGTTTTTGAAGAGACCCCACTAACACCTTCACATTTGGTTTCCAATAAGGGGGAGAAAAGTATGGCACACATATTGACCCATTCAAAGTATGCTTAAGTGATATTAACAACAAAATTAAAAAGGGGGATATTGATGTTATTAAGATTTTAATTTGTTTTCATTATAGATTGAAGTGTATAAGAGTTGCATTTTTTTTCTATTAGAATTCAATATGTGAATGAAAGTTATTAATGAAGAAGTTGGTGAAATATTGGAAAGTATGGTTCGTTAACCATGTGTGAAATCCCTACGTTATATAGAAGAACATATGGAAGATGAATTATATGTGTCGTCCCAATGTTACAAAAATTAAAGTATGTTTAATAAACCATACATTGCTAAAATAACCCTATGCTACACACCTTAACCCAATGATGTGTTCTCAACATCAGTGATCTGTGAAGCAGTGTTGTTTAATCAAATCAATTGGACAGATTTAATTAGAGTTAATGAATGATTCAAAGAACATTATGATATATTTTGAAGAACCCTTTTTGTCATAGAACCACTTCAATTCTAAAGGGAAGTTCCATTTAATATTTGAATTCCCGTGATTAATCAGGCAAGAATTTCAGATTTGGAAATATCAAAGGAAATTACTTTCTATGTTTATTCTTTAAAAAGAGAATAAAAATTAAGAATGCATATATGTGAGAATAGTAATTGGTACTGATATTTTTTTAAGTGCTTCCATTATTGTTGATCAAATCACGATCATCATCGAAATAGGGTAAACTTTCAAAGTAATGATCTTTCTCAACCACGTTTTGCTGACATGAAGTTGCAATTTTACTGAAGATCATTTTGCAACAAGGATCTCTTCATACTACTATTTATAAATGAAATTTTTTTCTGAAGAAGAATATCCACAAATTTTCAATTGCATACTACTGAAACTGTGAAAATTTACTTTACTATTCAATGACAAAAAAATACAAAGAGGGAGATTGAAGTGCATAAGAGTTACATTTGTGGTCAATATGGATTGATGTGAATAAGAGTATCTTTTTTTCAATGGTATGTCAATATGTGAATGAATGTTATTAATGATGAAGTTAGAAAAGACTTGGAGAAAGTTTTTTGATTCAAAGAATTGAATACTACACTTGATCAATTCTCTAAGGGGATATAAATTATGAATACTATAGAACTGGTCTTAAGTTACAAGACTTGTGTAAAGGTGATTAATTTTTAAAAAACATGAAGAAGACCATTAAATACTCAATTTCATGAGGTGAATGATGATCCATCCAATGAATACTATTTGGAAGAATATTGTGAATAAAATCAGACAATTTCTTGAAATGATCCTAAAAAATGAAGATTTGTATTAATGAAGAACACATCCCTCAAAACAATAAAGCCATGAATTATAACATAATTCATGAAGAATTAACAAATGATCCATACATCATCCATGATTGGATCAAAACAATATATTGAAGATCCTTTGGAATTTATGATCTGATAATAAAGGAATCACATGGGCTTTGAATCAAGGAGGAAGGTTTGGAATTTTAAGGATGAATTTATACTTTGTTTTTATACTATCTACTTAGTATAGTACATGACCAAAAAATTAAGGCAAATCTTGATGGCCATATGAAGAAATCACCCTAAGGAATATGTAGGACCCAAGGGTCTACCACCCCAAAGGGGAAGTCCTCAAGGCCATCATGAAAGAGGCGAATATGGGACGTGTATAAGACCATAGGTGCCGCTCAGTGATGAACACATGCAACGTGGTTGCTATGTGGTTGGCCGAGGAATAGATTGGGTGCTAAGAGCACATCCACATGGTGAACATGGTATGGGGAGGTACCATAGAGGGAGAGAGGTGAATTTTGCACATTGGTTGTCATGGCATGTATTATAAATGAGCCACGCCCATGTACCCATTTTGATGTGGGACGAAATTTTAAAAACAGGGATGCGATCTGCACCGTTCATCTGATCCCGCTTTTGATCTGAGCTTTAAAATCCATCCTACGGCCTGATTTATAATCATCTGCGACCGTGATGAATTTTATTTGATCCAATGGTTGTGGAATCATCTTCAACCTCTGACCACATGTAGAGTCACCCGATTCCACTACTCACCATCACCACTGCAGATCCACCATGACCGAGTTCCCGAAAACTGTTGAAGCTCAAATATCATGCATGGTGATCATCCAGACGAACTGAATACATGCATTCATTAAATGTTCCATGCATTAATTGATATGATGAATTTGAATGTGGATGAAACAAATGGAGTTGTGAGGCCACGTCAGAATGCTCTAATCGTTTGGGGAAATGATATGTATGCATTTTTAAATGCATGAACGTGAGGCTCATGATACAGAGAATAAGTTAGAATTCGAAAGAAATATCCCACGATTCTCAAATTATCGTTTAACCCATGTTTGATATTTGTTAATGCTGAAGATCTCATCCATTTATAAATTTGAAACTCTCAACATATCTCACGGGATTTAAACACAGGGTAACGTTATTCCTCACCTATAAATATAGAGCCCTCAACGAAGGCACATGTTATTGAAAATACATAGAGAAAGATCACGTTCCTCTGAGAAATAGAGCTCTCCAAAATGGATTTCCATGCAGCCTTGATATGAGAGGAGTGTTTCCGCGCAGCCCGGAAACATGAAGGAATGTCGAACATCACAAGAGGGAAAGAGTTCAGTGCATCCCTTGTGCGAGGAGAAGAACAGTAAACCCCCTAGTTCATGAATGAACTCACACCCCCTATGCAATGTTCCCACAAGAACATGATAGGTTTTTTAAACCTTATAGTGTCTTTGGGAGGAGTAGCACACGAGTAAAACAACCATTGAACTTGCATCCTTGTATTTATTTTGAGAAAGCTGAACCAAGAACCACTCTCAGTTCATGAAGGAAGGAGCTGGACACCATTTTCGATTTGAAAAAAGAAGGATCACGGACCATCTTGGTTCATGATGTGAATCCACACACACCCTTTACTTGAGAAAAATCAAAGAGCAGTGTATACATAAACGTCACTAGGAGAAGAAGAAGGGACCTGAGGCAATTTGTGGAGGAAGGAAAGTGCATACATGATGCTCATGCATGCATTTACATGATTTGAGATACCTGAACAATCCAAAGGGTGGATCAAAACCATTCAGGTTGTTTGTGTAAGAAGAAGAATAACTCACACAAGAGACTACACTCTTTACGGTTTGAAGACACACAATTATTATTGAACCTAAATTAATGCGTGTGTGAAAAGAACCAAACACAAAAAGTGTGTGTGATATTATGTGAGGAAAATAATGATTATGTGTGTGTTTTTAAAGAGTTATACCCATTGAGGTTTTCAGACAAGAAAAAATGGAGAAGGATATTGTGCATGCTTACATGAACATGCACATGTGAAGAAACATTAAAGAAGAATCTAGATTGTCAATGCACATGTGTAAATTAGAAGAAGAAATTCCATGAAATTCATGCATGAATCGTAATCAACTCAGATGATGCCATGTGATCTGATCCTCATTATTTGAATAATCACATAAGTGGTTTTAATTCATTCCAAGAAACATGGAGAAGTTTTAGTTTATTCAGTAGTTTCACTAAGAAGAAAAAATTTAGATATCCAAATACAAGAAGTATTAGATCCCATGCAATCTATGCATGAAGTAAATGAGAAATGAGACTAAAGCCTGAATGAATTAAAAAATCTCTTCTATTTGAGTTTACAGTAATTGAGAATCTGATTAGGTAGACAAAGCTGATATTGTTCTGGGTTATTATTGTTTTTTAAAAGATGTTGTGTGCAACACTTTCACACATATATGTGAAGACAAGTCTTCATCAGAAGAAGAAATAATCTCTTGAGCATTGGGAGACTGAGGGGTGATCAAGAAAGTGATTATAATTATTGAGAAAGGACAACAGAACTTACCAAAGGATGTTAAAGATTGTTGAAGTGGTACACAAGAAAGTGTGATTCAATAAGCTTGTGTGGGAATTTCAGAAGATAATATTAATTGAATCAAAGAAGAACTTAAACAAGGATGCTACTCGTGTGACTCGAGAGATAGAAGAACCCAATGAGATTTAGGGAGGAGAAGAAGAATTCAGTGAGACTCTAAAGCAGGCATGTGAGACTATAGTAACACTGTGAGAAGAAGTACAAATAAACTCATGTGGGACTTAGGAGAGATATATTGGGACTTTTTTTGGCTATTATAATTACTAACTGAATTATAGTGGAAAATCATTGTTGGAGAAAATAACCAACACAACAAAGAGAATGTCATTGAACTGAACCTTATAAATCCTTGTGTTCAGTGCTTTTATATTTACAACATCATTAAAGGTCATGTTTAAGGACACAGGAAGAGTAGATAAAGGATTTAACCATCCATATATGTTTAATTGAAAATAATTAATTTGTAAAAAGATTTAAAGGGATCACTGATTTGGCCCCTCCTCCTCTTATTGATTCACAGGGATCTAGGATATTTAGAGTTTATTATTGAGATGATTTTGGAGTAATAATATTTATAAAGTTAATATATTTATCAAATAAAAAAATAAAATTAAGAATACCCATGTATATAATAAAATATATGTATATATATAAAAAGTTTAAAGGGGAATGTTATGAATCATGATGGCTGACAAAAAAATGCATCTTTTCAACCATATGTTATGAGTTCTAACATTTTTTTCTTTCTAGAAATGATGTGTTTTTAATTTTACTATTGTTAAATCTTCGTTTAAAACTAATTTAAAAAATAAATTTCTGTTTTTTAAAAAATTTAAATGAATATCATTGTTGATAAATATTTACATAAATAATATTTTATTTTAAAGAGAGAAATTTATTTGTCATTTAAATTTTTTATGAATCAAAATTCAATAAAAATTTATTATAAATTTAGTTCTGTTAAAATTGTGGTATGTTTGGATGGAGTGGGTCGTGAAAAAGAACAACCCCATCTTATTTAAAATGTGATATCCATGAAAATTTCAATGAAGAAATTTTTGTAGGGTGGAAAGAAAGGGACACATGAGCTTCAATTATAGTAATTTATAATGATGTTTTAAAAAACTCAAATAAAAGGAAAATTTTATTATTTCTTGGAAAAAAATATAATTTGAAAGGATGAATATTTATTTTGGACTTACATTAACAAAATAATCCTCAAATGTGTTTCTGAAATTTTCCTTTAGAAGTAAGATTTTAGAAATAATTGATAATATAGATTTTAACTATTCACACATTAATTTATAATAATATTTTAAATTATTTATATTTATCCATGTTTTGGGTTTAATTTTTATTGAATTAAATATAAGATCATTTAGAGGTAAAATATATTATTTTTTTGAAAACTATTTAAAAAATCATAATTTATTTTCATTATAATTAATTAAAATTAAATTTAATTAAGAATTATTTACATTTAATATATAGATTATATATATAAATATATTAATTTAATTTCAAATAATGACGATTACTAGTTATAAAGTTAATGTAATTCATGAAAAAAAGGATTTCCAAAAAACATGTTTTTCAACACATTTTATGGGATTATTTTTAAATTAAACACTAGAAAATATATAAATTGAATTTGATAAAATGAATTATATATTTGGAATCAGAATTTCTAAATTTTTTTACCACCAATTTCATTCTTTGTTATAATAAATAGAAAAAATCGAAAAACTATTTCACCATGGTTATGGTAGAAATGGGTGTACTGGGGGTTTACCTGAAATACTAAGGGTTAATATAGTCTAAAATTTTAAAAAACCCCATTGGTTTGTTTAGTTTAATCCATAAACATATGGTATTTTAATTTTATCCATTTGGATAATTTTTTCTCATAACTTCACCTAACATTGTGTTGGATCATTAAAAAATTACAAGTGTGTCACTCACCTAAATTATAAAAGGGAACCTCCTCAACATTCATAATCACACAAATTAATACAATTATTTAGAAAACCGTATCATAATCACTCCCAAATATATTTATGCATTTTTTAGTGCCTGTTGTTCCAAAAGTAAACACCATAGGGTTTTTAATATGATACGAAAGGGAGGTTTTTCTAGGAGAAGGTAATATTCTTCACCCAACCCTTTTGTTTTTTACTTATTCATTTACCACAAAAATTATGTCCTATAAAATCCAATATAAAAACCAAAATATATCACTTATACTAAAATTCTATTTTGTTGATGTAATATTATATATATATATATGTCTCATTCTCTATCACATGGAATGGAAAACCATCGTTCTTGTGCGCGGAAGACTACTACCCCATAAAATGATTTAATATTATTTCTGTCACCTGATAAAATGGATTTTAATAATGATATAAATAATGAATATATGTAGTAATTATGATAATGTAATGCTATAATATCATCCACATCCATACCATTTCATAAATTAATGAAATGATAACATCACTCGCGCATATGTACGACCAAAAATTGCATGAAATTATGTGATTCATTTTCCATATACAATTTATAAGAATGATTCTAAAGAGGTGACTAATGATAAAATATGATATTTATAACATTAATATCATTCTATAGATTATGTAACTATATCCTATTACCAATAATCAAAATATAACTGATAAAAAATGCATGGAAAATGAAGCAATTATCACCTGAAATATGTCCTTCCAATATGATAAATCATACTTTAATTATAATCAATAATATACTTAATTCATTATATATGTAGTTAAACATAAGTCTCTTCTAAAATATGTCCTTCCAAATTTAAAGATAAATAATATAGATGAAAAGTTACTGAATCTCAAAATCAAAATTAATTAATATTTCCCAAATAATATATCTCTTAATTTCACATACTAAATATGTGAATACCTTAATCTCCTTTAAAATTTTATGAAAACATTCATCCTTCCAACAATAAAATATATATCTTTCGAATTCATTCTGTAAATACAAATATGTAATAAACTATTACAAGTTATCATAAACTATATAATCATTAACTAATTTCTCATTCACTAATAAATTCTAATAAAAACCACATAATAATTATTATCTCAGAATCAGGAAGATAGTAGGGGTCATCTTTCCATCAATCATGAATTTTCCCAAATGTTCCACTAACTAAAAAATCATGTTTTTTCGGTACCATTGAATATATAATTTTAAATACATAAATAGTAAGTACATCAATACAATAATTATATATTTCTTTATTATTATAACCAAAATATCATAACATAATTCTATATTAAAAAAACTAATATATTAATCATTTCTCTTCTTATGAGGTAGTATCTTAATATTGGACATGATCAATTATTTTTTTGGGTACATTCCTTTGAAGTTGTGAAAATTGATTTTCAATATGTCTTATATATTTGAAGTTAAATAAATTAATATTTGAACCCTTTTTATTACCCTTTTAATCATAAGTATAATGGCCTTTAACTCCACACATTTTGAAAACTCCCATTTCATTTAAGAAAGTACAAGGGTGTTTCCATCAACCATTATCACATGTGGTGGAATACTTATTTCCCTTCTTAACTTTATCTATCTTTTTTCAGAAGTTATCTGGTTCTCATGATTCCCTCAGAAGTCATAAAACATAGTGAATTATTTTTTTGTATCATTATTATACGATACTCTGTCCTCATATAGTGGGAATGTTTTGGAGACTTTTCCCCTTAGAAATATAGGAATAAGACCATTAATGATATGATCTTTCTTACTCTTTGGATCATGTTCATTAAATAAGTTCCAATTATTTATTTGTTTAACCATTTATAAATTACAACATACAATAGATTATATCAATACATTATGAAACATAATTTATAACCCCATATATAGTAAAATACATAACATAGATTGAAAATTTATAAAAAGATAGTCTAATAAAAAAACAAGGATTCATTGGAGATTCATTTATTTGTAAATCCTTTGTAAGGGTTTGTAAAGGGAGTTTTAATTATCCTAATAATATACCCAAGAAGATTCAAAACAAGTGTACAGTAAGGCTGATTTTCATGTACCAGATTACACCGATTCAAGCCTAACACGCATTCTCAGGCTCGTTACCCTTATGTACGTCTATACTAGAACCACATCCACTTATAGTATCTAGACTGGGATATATTTCAATGAATACTCACGTAATATCTACCTAACCAAAATTCTAGGATTTCATTCTATGATTATTCCCAATGTCAATCTTATAGAGATGTTCCATAAACATTTTTTAATATCTAGTTCCCAAGGTTACCAATAAAGTTTATCTGATAAAAAGTATGACAACCCTAACCCAAGTATCCTAGAGTTGATAAAAAATTGTATTAAAATTAGAATATATACAATATATCACATCACCAATAATATATTAATTTAATAGTCTTGAATAAACTAGATTCATACATGGTTCCTGTATTATATTGGTAAATAAACATAGAACAAAAGAGAGGAAAATAAATTGCCTCCTTGAATATTATTCAAATATTTAATCTTAATGAACTATAAAAGGAAAAAAAATAATAGGGTGTTATCGAATGCTCAGTAAGGATCAGTATTTGTGTATGATAACATGAATAAATATTTATAATCTATATGTCAAGGTGAATAACTAAATAACACATGCCAATCAACAAACTGAGAACAAAAATTCTACAAAATATTTTTTCATAGTGAAAATCATCTGGATAATTAAGACTAAATATTAAATGAAGAGAGAGAACCATAATACCATAAATAAGGTTTAATTCTATGAGTAAAAACTAATCTTACAATTTTTTTGAAAAATTAAGTAGGGCTTATCTTCAACTATTTTGTCTAATAAGACCTATCGATGCCTCGAGGGGATATAATGGGGCCCCACCCATCACTATAAGTCCAAATACACATTAATATATATATAAAGGTGTGTTTTTGTCGAATATTACCATACCAATTTGAATGATTTCAATCATAATCATATATGAAAAATACTCTAATATAATCATCGATAAATTCTCGAGGGATATACCCTTTTTCTTTTGAATGAAGAGTTATTTTTAAAAATCAATTATATTTATCATAAAAATAAGATTTAAAAATTTTATGTCCCAAAATTAAAATTTATGGATAATGAAGTTATTTTTTATTTATAAATTTGGTACAACTAGAGTTGAAAAATGTAAAAAGAGCATTAAAAAATTATAAATGGCTCACTTTAGTGTAGTTTAAGGGAAAATTATAAATATTATTTAAAACAGAAAAGGCAAAAATATTTTTATAAAAACAAAAAATGAACCTATATATTTTATAATGATAAAATGATTATTTTTATGAAGATAATTTTTGGATAAAATAGATTACAGCGTGAACTCTAAATAGGGAGAGAAATCAAGATATTCCCTTTAATTAGGTCTGCTTATAGGGAAAAAAATGAGAGGGCAACCTTAAAAAACATGTATGGACCCATAAAATAAATATTAAATGATCTAGATAGATAAATATGGAATATATACATATTTTATAATATTTATACAAAAATAAATAATAATCAATTTTGGGTAATGATAGAGTAAGAGTAACCCAGTTGAAAAATGGAGGTTCGGGTAAAATCTCTCACCACATTGTAATCAGTCGAATAATATGACAAAAATTAATAATCACAAAATAAATGATTTAATATAATTAATTTAAATAGATTATTGATATTATATATCAAATTGTAGTATCAATACACCACAAACAAGAAATAAGTGTTGAATATTGGAAATCTCATGGAAATAAAAGGGAAATGAGAAACCCCTTATCTTATGTCGGAATGTATTATTCACTTGATCTTAATGTACGTGATAATATTATTAAAAAAATTAATTAATTAATTAATAAAAATTTCTAAATTAATTATTTTTGTGTATTATTTTATTAATTTCATTTATGTACTTTCTTATGATTTATATGGTACAATTTTATCATTCAGGAGCGTTTACATACTTGGTTTTTCTGAACGATGTACTTGTACACTTGAATGGAAAATCATGTAAAATTAGAATAGTTTATCCAGAATTTAAAGTATATGTCACATATTTAAATAAATAATATTAGATATTTATTTATTCATTTGGTCATATGGAATGAGGATAATCATTAGATAAATTTTTTGTGATATTCTTTTAGATTATTTTGCCATTTTTTTCGATCTTTATGAACTTTTTTTGTCTTATGAATTCATATTATGTATATATAATGGTTATATAATCTCAAATAAGATATAATACATAAATTATAGCCTTTCATGACTATAAAAATGGTTTTAGGACCAGCCTTTAAGGTATAATTTAAAAATGAATAATCATCGTCCACAAAGGCCGTAAATCGACACGTCGTGGACGATGTTTTCATTTTTTGAATAAAAGGGGGAAGAGAAGGGATTTGATGATTTATTTCCATTAAAATAATAAAATAATCTATATATATATATATTATAATGGACTTAAAATGTTTAATGGTATAGAAGAGGTTAGTACAGAATAAGAATAAAATAAATTGAAAGAAATTGAAAGAGAACAAAAAAGGATTCACCTTTTGAATTCATCTCCATGACAACTTCCTCAAGGAAATTAATTTTGGCCTTTTTTGAGGAAAATGTACCATAGATTCTGAGGTTCGGATTGGTAAGAGTATTGTTTACAACTTGGACATGAATAAAATATTGGTAGGTGTGAGGGTAAGATGTGGTGAGGGGTGGTATTTTAGGTGGATGAGAGGGTTGTTTTCTCATTATTTGATTCAATAATTTATTATTTGGGCTAAACAATATGAATATTTTGATAATTGTCTCTAAATATATTAAAATATGGAATAATGGATCAATATTATGGGCTTGCATTATCCATACATCTCCTATTAATTAATAATTCAAGTATTTAGATAATATCATAAATTATCATATTTTACTATTCACCAAAGACTCAACTATTTTAGAAAAAACCCAAATATTCACCCTAACAATTTTTTAAAATTTTGAATTAAATAAATAACTCCATTTTATAAAAATATTTTTCCAAATATGAGAAAATTAATTTTTAATTAAAATCATCATTTACTCGAAAAATGCTGATTTTAATATTATAACTGTTTTTGTGGAACGTTGAAAATTTAATAATGTTCTCAAAACAATTTCTTATAATCATAAGACAACAAAATTTAAATTTATTATTTTATTTTATGAAGATAATTTTTTTAATCAATTTATTTATTATAAAATTGTAAATAATCGTTTATGTCTTATAAAAAAGACACAACATAATTTAACATTTTCAAAAAATGTATTCACTTATTTTATGATATAAATATATATTATTTTAGTTTAGGTAAAAAATAAATATTTTTTATAATATCATAGGTTAGATCACTATTCTTGGGGACATAATACTTTTCTTAAGGGTCACATTACTATCCCAATTGTTACATTACTATTAATCAAAAATGAAACTTATCAGAAAAATATAAAAAAACATAACCATAGTAAATTTAGATATTAAAATTAAAAAAAAAGATAAATTTATGATATTTAATTTATAAAAGTGTAAATGATCAGTTTTATAACATGTGCACCACTAAAAAGTGGTAAAAATTCCTTTAAAAAATATAGTCTTTTAATGCATAAAATTGGATTCATTCTTGTCATATACCTATGAAATCATTTGGATGAGTGTAAAAACACGTTATTAAATATATAAAATATAAAATTCATAATTTGGTAAATAAAATCCATTTCTGATAATTTAATAGTTATGTTGTAACAGTCGTTTTAAAATAATCATATTTTATTATATATCATTCATTGTTTAATATTTTTGTTGTGTGAAACCATTACTGTCGAGGAAATTAAATATTTAAAATGATACATATCATAAAATAATGGGGTGTTACATTATTCATCCATTCAATTAATTTCATCCAGGAAACATGAAATTGTAAATCTAAAATCAATGGTTGATAATTCAAAATTCAACTATCAGAAACTCGCATCGAAAAGAGGGTTAATAAAATATCCTATTAATAGGAGGGAATAAGAAATTTAGAGGACAGCAAAAAACTATGAATTGGAATAGGATAAAATTAGTGTGATGTGAAGATATTTAAATGGAAAAACAATCAAACCATCATGTTTCTATGTCAAGTGATAGATAATATGGTCATTAGAATGTTAACCATCACCAAACATTACATCTCGTGATTGGTTAAAAGAACCTTGATTTCTCTAAAGGAAAAGATCATAGATAATGTTTTTGATCCAAAATATTTTTCCTCTAGTTAATGAATTATTTTAATATTCAGATAAGAACTTGATAAAGTAATATTACTTGATTAATTTCCATGGAATAATCATAATTTCATTTATTAGTAGTGCTTCGATCTATATACACTTTATTTTGTTAAACTAGTTCATGGATATTGAAGACACATTTTCATGCCTGAAGAAAATTTATGAATCATAAGATCCATATTTCTTTTCATAATACATTAAATGATTTCAAAGATAAACATTTTTATAATAGGTTTTCCAATATGATAAATCATATATTAACCAAAATTAATAAAATCCATATTACATTATATATATAGTTAAAATTAAGACTCATCCAAAATATGTATTTCCAAATTTGGAGACCAATAATATATAAGGAAGCTAACTAAATTTCAAACATCATATTTACATAATATTTCGAAAATAATATAGATTATATTTTCACATACTAAATATAAGAATACCAAAATCTCATTTAAACCTTTATAAAATTATGCATTCTTCCAAGTGTAAAACCTTAGGTTTTTGAATTCATTCCTTAAATCCAAACATGTAATAAATCGTGAAAATATAGAATAAACCATCACATCCATAACCAATTTCTTGTTCACTAATACATTCAAATAAAACTCCTTTTATCATTATTAAATCAATATCAGAAATAGAGTAAGGGTTATCTTTCAATCAACCATTTATTTTCTGAAATGTTCCACTTTCTATTGAATCATTTTGTGGGTACGATTCAAAATATTCTTTCAAATACAAAAAAAAATTAATTTAATAAAATAATTATATATTTCATGATTTTTATAAATATAATATAATAAAATAATTCTAGAATAAAAAAACACAAATATGTTAATAATTTCTCTCTGTTTGAGGTAGTAACATATGCTTGACCCTGATCCTTTGTCATATTTTGGGGTATATTCTTTTGACGCTTGAGAAATTGAATTTTTTTAGTGTCCAATATCATTTCATTTGAATAATTTCAAGTTGGATGCATTTTTATTACCCTTTAAATCACATGCATGGTTTACTTTCCCTCCACACTTGTAGCAAAATCCCATTCCTATTGAGCTGTTACTAAGGTGTTTCTAGCCATAATTATCACATGTGGGAAATACTTATTTCCTTTCCTTCCTTTATCATTATTTTTAAAGAAGTACTATTATTATCATGCTTCCCTATGAATCCATAATACGTAGATAATTGGTTCATTTTCATATTAGTATATGATATAATGTCTTCATATGATGGAAATGTTTTGGAGAATTGTTCCCCTTGAATGATTAGTATAGGACCATAAAAGACGTGATCCTTGTTACTCTTTGGATCATGTGCTTCAATGAAATTCACATTCCTTCTTCCTAGATCCAATTATAAATGAAGACATAGACTATATTAGATCATAATATTGTGAAGAATAATTCATAATCCTAAAATTATTAAAATACTAAACAAAATTTGATAAATTATTCATATCTAATCCCATCATAATAAACATGGATTATTTAGAGAGATGTATAATTTGAAATACCTCATAATTGTTTATAGATATAATTATAATTACCCAAATTATAAACCATAGTAGTGTCAAACTGGGTTCATAATAAGGTCCATTATATTGTATAAGATTATGCCAAATCTTACCCGACACACCTTGTCATATTTTTTACCCCCGGTTTTATCTTTTCCATAAACACATCCACTTATAGTATACATACAATGAAGTAATTTTAATAATACCCACATAATATATATATTCTGAAAATTATAGGATGTTATTATATGATTATAATCAAATTATGTCTTATGGTTATATTCCCTATACTATGTTTTCTAAATCTAGTTTCTAAGGTTTCTACTAAACTTTATCTAATACCATCTACCACAACCATGAACCCAGTATCCCAGATTCAGTTTTAATTTTAATACATTGGAATTGAAACAATATATTACATCAACAAGGATTAGCTATATTATTATTTTTTAATTATGTAGACAAATACATCACTCTCTTATTACATTGGTAAATAAAAATAGAACAAAATAGTTGAAAATAAACTACTTTCCTAAAAAAATTTCAAATATTTTATCTTTGTAACCATGGAAAGAGAAAAAATAAAAGGGTAAGATGGAATTATCATTAATGTTTAGGTATAATAGAATATAAAATTATTCAATGATCATAATCTACATGGAAATTTGAAAAACTGAAAACACATTCCAATGAACAAAATGAGACAGAAAATACTTCCATAGATTTTTTTTCATAATGAAAATCATTTATATAATAAAAAATAAAAAATAAATGAAGATAATGACTAATCATTAGATTTATTGTATCTGGAAAATGATCCATAATACCATGAATATGGATTATGTCTATGTGTAAAAACCCATCTCATTCTGTTTTGAAACAATCATAAAGGGTTTGCCGCCAACGTTTTTGTCTCATGAGACCATTCGATGCATTGAGGGGATATAACATGCCCCAATCATCACTAAAACTACAAAGAATTATTAATATTTATAAATTTATCGTTAAATAAAATTTTAACATTCTTATTTTAAATATTTTAATAATAATTATTGATGAAAATACTCCTATGAAATCATTGATAAATTCTTGACATAAATAACATTTTTCTTTGGAAAGAATATTTATTTTGGAAAATAAATTATATTTATCATAAAAATCAGATTGAAAACATATATATAATAGAAATTGAAAGATATGGAAATATAAATTATATTGTAGGCATAAATGATATCAAACTCAAGTGTTAATATGAAAAAATAGTTTTTTCATGGATCTTTAAAATGGGTCACCTCAGTGTGGTTTAAAGGAAAATTTTTCATGATTCGTTAAAATGAAAAAGGTATAAATGTTTTTATAAAACTAGAAATAAACTGAGATATTTATTAATTATAAAATTTTTGTTTTTTAAATATTAATGGTTTCTTAATATAGAATATAGAGTGAAATTAAAAATGGGTGAGAAATCTGGAAGTTCCTTCTAATAAGGCTTGCTTATTGGGATGATTTGATATGTAAACATTATAAAACATGTATTTCCCAATCAATGAATGATGAAATGATCAAGATATGTTATTTAGGAACATATCTATTTTTTAATATATATATTATATGAATAATAATTAAATGGGTTCAAGAGAGAGGAAGAGTAACATGAAGAAAAATAGAGGTTTGGGTAAAATCTCTTAGCACTTTGTAATCCATCGAATCTCATGACCAAAAATTAATAATCATAAAATGAATAATTTAATAGTGTTAATTTAAAGATATCCAGGATATTATATATCAAATTATATAATACATTGACCAAATACATGAAATAAGGGGAGAATTTTTTAAATCTCGCGGAAATAAAATAGAGATGAATAACCCCTTCCCTTATGTGAGATTGTGTTATTCACTTGATCTTAATGTCCTGGATAATTAGATTAAATACATTAATTAATTATTTAATAAAATTTTATAAATGTATTATTTTATAATAATTTTATTATGTTTATTTATGGATTTTTTGATGAGTTATGATGTACAATTTTATCATTTGGGAGTGGTCGCTTCCTTGGTTATCCTGATAGGTTTACTTATATACTTGTATGAAAAATCATGTAAAATGAGAATAGATGTATAGAATTTAAATTAAATGATTTAATGAAATTTATAAATATCAAATGGTTATATAGTAATTCGGTTATGTGGTTTGAGTATTAATAATAAGACAAAAAAGAATTAGTGATAATCATTTACATTATTTTGGTGTTTTTTTGATCTTCATGAACTAGTTTTGACTTAGGAATTAATATTATGTATATATAATGGATATAGAATTTTAAATAATTTTTAATAAATATATTATAGTCTTTATTAACCATAATTTTTTTTATGACTACCCATTAAGGCATATTTCAAAAACAAAAACACGTAGTCCATAGTGACGGTAAATTAGCACTAGATGGATGATGTTTTCTTTTTTAGAAACAAATGTCGAAGAGAAGTGGTTAAATGAAGGATTTTAAAATAACATAATAAAATTATAACATATATAAGTTTCTGGAGTTATTATGTTACTTTATAATAAATATTTAATTATAGAATAAGAGAAAAATAAATTTATATAAATCTAAAGAGAATGAAAAAATATTTACCTCTTGAATTCCTCTCCTTGAGAACCTCATTAATGAAATTTATTTTGGTCTTTTTTATGAAAAATGGATCTTACAAATGTTATATAATATTTGGAAGAGTATTTATCAAAACTTGGGAAATGATAAAATCCTTGATGGTGTGAGGTGAAGCGGTATTAAGAGAAAATATTTATAGTCAAGGAGATGGGTGTTTTCTCATTATTTTATTCATTAGTTTATTAGTTTGGAACAATAATATGAATTGTTTTAGAGTTATCACTAAATATAAAAAAATAAAGAACGAAGGTTCGTGATTATGGATTTCCATCATCCATACATCACCTATTAATCAATAATTCATGTATTTAGATAATCTCATGAATTATCATATTTCACTATTCGCCAATAATACTAATATTTGAGAATTTTTTTAAACATTATCCCAAAACATTCTCTTACCTATAGAATTAAAATATGAACTCCATTTTATAAAAATAATTTTATAAATATAATAAATTTAATTATTAATTAAAATCATCATTTACTCAAAAAATACAAATTTTAATATTATAACTATTTTGTGAAACTTTGAAAAATTAATTAATGTGTCATAAAATTATATTATAATCAAAAAAATATTAATTTATGAATCTATATAATGAAAAAATATTCTTTTAAGTAATTATATTAATTATAAATTTGTAAATAATCATTTACGTTTTATAGAAACACCAACACTTAATTTATCATTTTCAAAAAAAATATTTACTTATTCTATGATATAAATATATCTTATTTTAGGTTATAGAAATACTAATTTTATTTATACTATCATAGATGATATTACTATTCCGTTGGCCACATTACTATTCCTAAGAGTTGCATTACTATTCCAACGGTCAAATTACTATTCATAAAAAATGAATGTTTTCAGTATAATACCAAAAAAATAATCAAAGTAAATTTTGGTATTAATATTTCAAAAATAATGTTTATTTTTTCATATATAATTTATATATGTTTTATAATTTTGTTTCAAAATAAGAACTCCATTAAGAGGCGGTAAAACTACCTACATAAAAATATAGCCTTTTAATGCGTAAAATTGGATTCATTCTTATCTTATGCCTATAAAATAATTTGGATAAATGTAAAAGAATTTGATTAAATATATAAAATATAAATTTTATATTTTGGTTAATACTATTAATTCCCCCTAATTTATTGTTGATTTGTGTGTAGAGACCCAAAGATTTACGTACATGGACATTACATTACTTTTGCGGAATACTTAATACAAAACAAACACAGACACATAAGGACCGTAATAGTTTAGTGTCATTGGAAACTCAGAATTTAATCTTCTAATCGTTTTGAAAGATCTTGAACTTCTCCCATAAAGATCTTACCCTTCCGTTTTCTTACCTAAAACCTTTATTTATATCCTGGGGAAAAGAAAACATAAAAAGGGTGGGCTCAAATGATCAGTAAGGGTAAGCATAGAGAACATAAAACAATCAATAAACATTTGAATGAAAAAGCATGAACATAAAATCTAATCATCAAAATCTTGAGCAAAGACAAAAATCTTGGAAGTACGTAATGCATATATCATAAAGCAACATCAATATTGATAAAATATCATGGGAATAAATCATGTAATTGTGGAAACCATTCATCACTTGTTATGATTTCCATAGTAGCCAAGGCATTTCTGCCAAGACCTTCTTAGTGGACAAAGTCCCTTTTTGAATTGAGTTCACTCCTCGTTCCATTCCTGTATCACTAAACCGGATTAACTTACCACTCCATCCATTTATATCTCATGAGATATAAATCTTTTCCCAATGCATTAGAGGGATATATAGGTCCCACCCATCTCATAATGAAATAATTATTACTTGTGCCACCAAATAAACATACATCATTCATAATAACCCAACGAATAAATTGGGTTTCATAAACATCATCCCATCATCACATAATACATATAAAATAAATGTATATAATTTAATAATAAGAAAATTGAATCCATGTAAATCATAGATACATTATACTTGAAATATACACATATGAAATAATGCCATCATAGATGGAAAATGGTTTTGATAAAACACTTGAAATGAATTCATGAAGAAAATATCATTTCTTCTTAAAAATCATTTTATTTTCACAAAATGTCATAAAATTTTAAAAGAAAATGATTTTGTTGAAAATAATCATGAAATATGTTTTAGTAAGCTTCATGAAAATAAGGCTTTATAAAATTGTGAAAATCCTTTCATGCCGTATAAGTTAAAAAAATTCTTCTCATACTTTTGCCGGAAAAGTCAAAAAGTACCTCGTATGGTAAACAAAAAAACAGATTCCTTAAATACCATGTAGTAAAAGTAAAAAAGGTTAAAAATGACTTTAAACATACATGAAAACATTTTTATAAAACTTTTACATGGATGATAAATATAACCCAAGTAAATACTTACGAATAAATAATCTCGGATAAAAATGAGATTGGAAAAGTTCTCCCTTACCTTAGGTCCGATATGGTTCGTACGTATCCTAACCTCCTATATAATGATTTAAATAATGTCATTGAATTATTAAAAAATCATATTCATTGTTATTATGTCATAAATGGTTCACTTATGACTTTATATTACCCGTTCTTTTGTAAATTCCATGTTAAAGAAGAATTTTGGGTAAAATTGTTTTATTTATCGTACGTGTTTGAACTTGTGGTTCTTGATATTATTATTTATTATATCATGATTTACTTACTTATAAAATTTAAAACATGATTTATATATCATATATATTGCGTATATATATATATATATATATAAATGAAATGAAACACACCGTTCATGGAGACGGTAGGCCGTACGTATGCATGAACACTATTTTCCTTTCCTTATTGACTTGAATGGAAGTAAGTAGATGACATATATATATATATATATATATATATATATATATAAATCCAGTATCTTTATAATGTCATATATTTAATTATTATTTCTTATATATACTTTATAATCATTCTTGAATGGTTAACATGGAGAATGTATCTCATCACGTCGTGGAGACGGTAGTCCGTACGTACGCACGAGCGATGATACCATTACCATGATCGTGGAATTGTATTGAAGTGTTTGTATAATATTTACGAATAAATATCAAATAATCATAAATAGTTATTTATTTACACCATTATACCCATATATGTAAGGTGGGGGTCAAAAACAGATTACACTCCGGCGTGGAGACGGTATTCCGTACGTACGCACGCGCGATGATTTCGTTTTCCGTAGGATGGATAGAAGTTGAAATAGGTTTGTTTCATATTTATAATAACATATCAGTATATAATTAATACTGAGGTTATTAATTTATAATTCTACAACTAAAGAAGAAGATGTTGAAGAAGAAGGAAACTTGAGAGAATCGGAAAAAGAGATTACCTCTTCTTCGACGCACCTCCTTTATGCTTCATCTTATGGAAGTAGAGTTGGTATTTTGAGAAGAAAAAAACCTCCAGAATGTTTTTATGGAAGTGAGGGAGAGAAATGGGTAGGTTTTTTCCGAGCTTCAAGGCTCAAAAGGGTGTGATGAAAATAGGGAAAGGGTTTTCTTTTTATAAGGGAGGAGAAGGGCACCTTTGGAAATCTTAAAATTATTACTTTATAATAAATCTAACCCCACTTAGAAACCTCCAAAAAATGACTCATATAAAAACATTAGATTATATAGGGTTTTAATCTCATCAACCAATAAAATTTAGACATTTAGGGAATCTATTTTAAACATTATCAACTTGATTTATCCTTATTTAATCTATTAAAGTTTTTTGTGGTAAAAAGATTCTAAATTTTAAATTGTCTTAAATAATTACTTATGTGTAGTGAATTTTTCATAATTAGATAAGTGATGAAATTTTCGACTATATAAATTTAAATTTATAATTTTTAATTATTTTTGTTATTTTAAAACAATTTAATAATTTTTTATTTATATAAAATAACAATAGTGTCAATTTTGACACTATTCATTTATTTGAATTTAAATAAAATACACACATAGGATATATTCTTACTAAAATATTTAATAGGTTACTAACATGTCATATTACTATATAAAATTATTGGAGAACATTAAATAGTTCATATAATATTTATTTTACTATTTGTAAACCCATTTATTTGATATTTCTCTTAATAAAATAATTACTACAACATTTTTGTATAATTATTAAATATACTTATATTTTGCATAAAAATTAAAAGTAAAATAATAGGATGAAGATAAATATTATATAGTTCATAAGAATACAATTAGTCGGATTTATCTTATAATACACCCAAATTTTAAAATGTTATATTTATCAAATTATGAAGCTGAAAACTTTGACATCATATAAAATAATATAATATAAGTGTCATAATAACTTTTATAAGACTCCAAACAGTCATATATTCTGTCATTGGATGACTATGGTTTATATATACACTACCAATAAGTTTTTTTCAGGTTTATGAGCCCCTTAATATGTATTAATATTTCAATAAAAACAATATTATTGATTGTTTTAATAAAAAAATAATTTCCGCACCATTAATGTATAAGCTAATAAGGTAATTGAATAATTCTTAAAAATTAAATATAAATTACCATGATAATGAAAAATATTTTACCTTTCATATTATTATTTATAACCTATTTTATATTCTGTATAAACTTATATTAAAAATGCTTCAATTATTAAAGTTGAGTGAGACATATTTCACATTCCATTAAATAAAATAAACTAAAGGTCTTAATCACCTCCATGTGGGTTCCAATGGATTGAATTTCGACCCAAATATGACATTCGATGAAATATAATCATCCAATTGTATTAATACAAGTGTGAGGGTAATTTTATAATATTATATTTACCCTTAATTACCCAATTTACCTGTTACTGTGTTAAATAAAAGTTACTGTAGTTACTATTCATAATGCCCAAATATAAAAAGTAGTCTATTAATATAATTTGGACCCACTGATTACAAATATGGAATCAATTTGTCCAAATTCAATACACAGAATTTGAATAAATTAAGTTAAAAATAATCCCGATGTCGAAAGAAAACGGGTTTTTGTGTAAAACATTGCAAAAGATTGAATTGATTTAAAATATGAATTCAATGTAAAATTAATTCTAATGACATACATTATATTAAATGGTAAAAATATATTATATTTAAACTTTAAAACCATTATATATTATAATTTTACCATACAAATTATTACGATGAAAAAAAGATGTTTTTAATTATAATCTACCGTGTTTTTACTATTCATTAAAATATGAAAGTTATCAGAAAAATATAAAAACTTTATCCAATGTTAGTTTTTATATCCCGATTCAAAATAATAATTTTATTTTGTAAAATTTAACTTATAAATAGGTCAAAATTTATATTTAAAAAAGGTGCTCCATCAAAAGGCGACAAAACTGCATTTTTTGAAAACATTCATTTTACCCGAAAATTTTATTTTATTCTCATAAAATGTTCTAGAAAATGATTAAGATGAATAATAATGTTATAAAATTCAAAATGTAGCTAAAACTATTCATAACATCTATTTCTTTATAATATTATAACCATATATCATTGTTTAGTGAAACCCGATATTGCGTACAACACACGCTATCGAGGATAGTCGCGATTGCATGTAATGAAAGCCAGGTCCGGGTTGCGTGAAGTGAAAATATCTATTTGGTGTTTCATATAACATAATTCAAAACTTATTTCATTTATACATTAAAAAAATTCTATACATAATGTTGCGTAGAATAATATCTACAAAAAGAACATGAAATTGTGTGTAACACAAGCCACGAATAGTGTTGCGTATACTTGAAGATAATACGGTGTCACGTATAGCATAATATAATTTTGGTGTAGTGTAAAAAAAAATAAATCAAAAAAATTAAGTAGAATATTTTTCATAAAATCTCAGGGTTATACATTCTACCCCCCTTAAAATGAATTTTTCCCTCGAAATTCGTCGGGGTTATAAATGGTTTACTACTCGAAAGTTTCTTTAATATAAACCCACATCGTAAAAAAGAATACCAAAACCAATCATTAAAAACAAAAGTACGATACATAATGGTTACCCAAATTAACTAATCACTGGGTTTCCACATAGGAGAACACAGGTGAAAATATGGATATGAAAGAGACATCTAACCATCATGTTCTGATGGAGAGTGGTAGAGAACATGGCTATGAAAAAGACAACAATCACAAATCCATAAATTTGTGATGATCTAGGGTACCATCTGATTCATCGGATATAAGGGCACTAGGACAAAATTTTTGGTTTTCATGATCATTTCCCAAAAGATGAAGAATTTGAATTACAATAAATACTTACTGTATTTTGGTAAAATCTCATCGTTTTTCATGCCTTGAACAATTTCCACATAATCTTTTTATGAAATGAAGTTGAATTTGTATTTCGCGAAGTTTTACTAGATCATGCGATAGAATAATATCTCATTCGATCTGCCTCAAACATAAGATAGAAAAATTTATATACACAAGTCCATCTATGGTGAGATTAATCATATATGGTTCCAAAATGGACTTATACTTCATCTATCATCCTGCATAATATAATAAAACTAGTTTCTACTAACCAGGGACTTCCTGTAGGCCAGTGGTAGGAAATAAAGGCATGTCACACTTCGGTTATGGGTTCGATTCCCACATCCTTGTCTGACCTGACGGGTTGTTTCCCATCCTTCAGGTTGTCCTTTTTCTTCTAAAAATAAATTATTATACCTTTCCATCAATAATATAGAAAAAGTTCTAGACTAAAACAATACTAAATTATGTCCAACATAATCTATTCCAATCTTTAGGCTTATCCAAAATACTGTTGTCCAATCTCATATTATAGTGAAAATGATTAATAGAGAGTTTATTTAACAAGAATGTTAATACCATCGTTGATCCCCATATATCCTAAGATATGTCTTTTTGGTCACATTCCAAACATTCGAAGGCCTTAATCATGTATTCTATTGAAAATGAATACCCATTGAACTTTAGTGAAAACAAGAGTGCTGTCAAAAGTTAACTCTTTCCAGATACCAAAATCCCAATATTATTTATACTCAAACAATGATATCACTTAGTCCTTATAACAATCATGAGTTCATGAATACTATCAAACATATTATTTCCTCCTTATCCATTCATTATATGCATATCATCTTCCTTCCAAAAATATATGAATAGCCTTTCATGGTTACCAGTACCATTCAACATATACTTTCTAATACTTTAGGAAAAACAATAGTGTAATAATGCCTAGACATTTATTTATTCCATAGTACCATTAAATTACCTATACAACATAACTCTTGATAAACATACAATCATTCCACTAACTTCTTAAACCATTGACCAAACATCAACACTTCTTTCATCTCACATAACATTTGTAGTCTCCTCATCATCATCCACATAAATACTACCCATATGACCATGCTGATTCTCTTTATGCGATTTTCCCTTAGGGCATTGGTTTGCATAATTCCCATAAATTCCACATTTAAATCATCTAATCATTGTTGATGTCGTAGCAATACCATTATCCTTATCCAAGGTGTAAACAAAACATTTTCCGTTGCACTTACTGGATTTGTGTCCTTCTTTTCCCCACCCAAAGCATCTTCCAATTCATTTGAAACATTCTCCTTGATGCCTCTTCCCACATGATTTACATGATAGATATTGAACTTTCCTTCCTATATGATCATCATGAAACTCTATCTTTCTCTTATTAACTGAGTTGGGAAACTTACCAAAGTTGAGATTATTCAACATATTATGAGATTGATGATTAGGCATAATAACGATATGTGGAACTCCAGATCCAAATTCATTAGGTTTCTCTTGAAGAATATCATTCCATTGTCCATCATATCCTCTATTATCGGGAATCTTCCCGTTCCCACCCTTTTTCTAAAACCCAAAAAAAATGTGAGAGGCCAAAATCATAATCTAGGGGGATTAACTTCAATATATAACATCATAGGTTAAATTCTAAGATCGTTACCATAATTTTAGGACTATAACCTATACTTATACTTAACATTAGTGACATCCCTAGACATACCTTAGAAATATCCCAAGGGATCTCAATAAAGTTCTTGCATCCTAGTTTCCAATGGTTGACTAAACCTTTCCTCTGATACCAACTGTAGAGACCCAAATCATGACGTACATGGACATTATATTACTTTTTCAGAATACTTTATACATAACAAATACAGACACACAAGGACCTTAATAGTTTAGTGTCTTTGGAAACTCATAATTTAATCTTCTAATCGTGGTGAAAGATCTTTAACTTCTCCCAAAAATATCTTCCCCTTTTTTTCATACTTAAAACCTTTCTTTATATCCTGGGGAAAAGAAAACATAAAAAGGGTGAGCTCAAATTCTCAGTAAGGGAGAGCATAAAGAACATAAAATAATCCATGAACATTTGAATGCAAAAGATTGAACATAAAATCTAAACATCAAAATATTGAGCAAAGAAAAAAATCTTGGAAGTACGTAATGCATATATCAAAAAGGAATATAAATCATGATAAAATCGCATGGGAATAAATCATGTAATTGTGGAAACCATTCAACACTTGTTATGATTACCATTGTAGCCAAGGAATTGCTGCCAAGACCATCTTAGTGGAAAAAGTCTCGTTCTGAATCGAGTCCACTCCTCGTTCTAGTCCTATATCACTGAACCAGATTAACTTACCGTTCCAACCATGTCTATCTCATGAGATATAAATATTTTCCCAATTAATTGGAAGGAGATATAGGTCCCACCCATCTCATAATGAAATCATTCTTACTTGTGCCACAAAATAAACATACATCATTTATAATAACCCAACGAATAAAATGTGTTTCATAAACATCATCCCATCATCAAATAATCCATATAAATTAAATGGATATCATTTAATAATAAGAAAAGTGAAACCATGTAAATCATAGAGACATTATACATGAAACATACACATATGAAATAATGTCATCATAGATGGAAGATGGTTTTGATAAAACACTTGAAATGAATTCTTGACGAAAATATCATTTCTTCTTAAAAATCATTTTATTTTCACAAAATGTCATGAAATTTTAAAAGAAAAGGATTTTGTTGAGAATAGTCATGAAATATTTTGTAGGAAGTTTCATGAAAATAAGGCTTTATAAAACTGAAAAAATCCTTTCATGCAGTATAAGTTAAAAAAACATTCTTCTCATACATTTTCCGGAAAAGACAAAAAGTACCTCGTATGGTAAACAAAAAAATAAATTCCTTACATACCATGTATTAAAAGTCAAAAATAGGTAAAAAGGACTCTAAACATACATGAATTTTTTATATATAAAACTTTGACATGGATGATAAATATAACCCCAGTAAATACTTACGAATAAACAATCTCGTATAAAAACAAGATTGGAAAGGTTATCCCTTACCTTAGGTCCGATATGCTTCATACGTATATGAACCTCTTGTATAATGATTAAAATAATTTCATTGAATTATTACAGAATCATATTCATTATTATGATGTTATAAATTGTTCACTTATGACTTTATATTACCCATTCTTTTGTAAATTCCATGTTAAAGCAGCGTTTTTGGTAAAATTGTTTTATTTGTCATACGTGTTTGGACTTGTTGTTCTTGATATTATTATTTCTTATATCATGATTTACGTACATCCAAAATGTAAAACATGATTTATATATCATATATATTAAGTATATATATATATAATAGATATATAAATGAAATGAAACACACCTTTCATGGAGACGGTAGGCCGTACGTATGCATGAACGCTGTTTTCCTTTCCTTATTGAATTGAATGGAAGTAGATGAAATATAAATATATATATATATATACATAAATAAATTATCTTTATAATGTCATAATTTCATTATTATTTCTTATATATACATTATAATCATTCTTGAATGGTTAGCATGGAGAATGAATCTCATCGCGTCGTGGAGACGGTAGTCCGTACGTACGCACGAGCGATGATTCCATTCCCATGATCATGGAATTATATTGAAGTGTTTGTATAATATTTATGAAAAATATTACATAATCATAAATAGTTATTTATTTACACCATTATACCTATCCAAGTAAGGTGGTGGTCGAAAACATATTACACCACGGCGTGGAGACGGTATTCTGTACGTACGCACACACAATGATTTCATTTTCCGTAGGATGGATAGAAGGTGAAATAGGGTTGTTTCATATTTATAATAACATATCAGTATATAATTAATACTGATGTTATTACTTTATAATTATAAAACTAAAGAAGAAGAAGTTGAAGAAGAAAGAATTTTGAGAGAATCAGAAGAAGAGATTACCTCTTCTTCGATGCACATCCTTTAAGCTTCCTATTATGGAAGTAGAGTTGGTCTTTTGAGTAGAACAAAACCTCCAGAATGTTTCTAGGGAAGTTGATAATTGAAATGGGAAGGTATTGGCCGATCTTCAAGGCTCAAAATGGTGTGACGCAAAGAGGGAAGGGGTTCCCTTTTTATAAGGGAGGAGAAGGGAACCTTTGGAAATCATAAAATTATTAATTTATAATAAATATAACCCCACATAAAAACCTCCAAAAATGAGTCATATTAGAATATTAGACGATCTAGGGTTGAAATCTCATCAACCAATAAAATTTAGACATGTAGGGAATTTTTTTGAAACATTATCGACTTGATTTATCCTTATTTATTCTATTACATTGTTTTGTGGAAAAAATATTCTAAATTTTAAATTGTTATAAATAATTACTTATGTGCTATGAATTATTCATAATTATATAATTTATGGAATTTTAGACTATATAAATTTCAAATTATAATTTTTAAATATTTTTTTTTATTTTTAAACAATTTAATAATTTGTTATTTTTATAAAATAACAACACTGTAAATTTTGACATTATTCATTTATTTGAATTTAAATAAATTCCACACAGAATATATATTCAATAATAAAATATTTTATAGGTTTCTAACAAGTCATAGTACTCTAGAAAATTAGTGGATCACATTAAATAGTTCATATAATATTTATTTTACTATTTGTAAAACCATTTATTTGATATTTATCTTAATAAAATAATTACTACAACATTTTTTTATAATTATTAAATATACTTATTATTTGAATAAAAATTAAAAATTAAATAATAGGATGAAGATAAATCTTATATATTTCATAATAATACATTTATTCAGATTTAGTTTCTAAAAAACCCATATATTAAAATGATATATTTATTAAATTATGAAGTTGACAACATTGACATCATATAAAATAAAATAATATAAGTGTCATAATCACTTCTATAAGACTCCAAACGGTCATATATTCGGTAATTGGATGATTATGGTATATATATACACAACCAATATGTTTTGGTCATGTTTGAGATCCCTTTAATATGTATTATTATTTCAATAAAAACAATATTATTGATTTTGTTTTACTAAATAAATAATTTCTGCATCATTAATGTATAAGATAATAAGGTAATTAAATAACTCTTAAAAATTACAAATAAATTACCATGATAATGAAAAACATTTTATCTTTCAAATTAGTATTTATAACCGAATTTATATTCTTCATAACCTTATATTAAAAATGATTCAATTATTAAAGTTGAGTGAGACATATTTCACTTTCCTTTAAATAAAATAATCTAAAGGTATTAATCATCATCATGTGGGTTCCAATGGATTCAATGTCGTCCCATATATGATATAGGACGAAATATAATCATCCAATTGTATTAAGACAAGTGTTACGGTAATTTTACAATATTATATTTACCCTTAATTACCCGATTTACCTTTTACTATGGTAAATAAAATTTACCGTAGTTACTATTTTAAATGACCAAAATTAAAAAGTAGTCTATTAATATAATTTGGACCCACTAATTCCAAATATTGAATCCATTTTTCCAAATTCAATACACATAAGTTTCAGAAATTATATTAAAATTAATCTTGTTGTCGAAAGAAAACGGTTTTTTATTTAAAACATTGCAAAATATTGAAATGATTTAACCTATGAATTCAATGTAAAATCAATTCTAATGACATAAATTATATTAAATGGTAAAAATATATTCTATTTATACTTTAAACTCATTAAATATTATAATTTAACCATACAAATTATTATAAAGAAAAAATTTGTTTTTAATTAAAATATTGTGTGTTTTTACTATTCATTAAAATATGAAGGTTATCAGAAAAATATAAAAACTTTATCCAATGTAAATTTTTATATCCTTATTCAAAATAAGAAGTATATTTTGTAAGATTTTACATATAAACTTGTCAAAATTTATATTTAAAATGGGTGAGCCATCGAAAGGCAGCAAAACTGCAATTTTCTTAAAATACTTAATTTACCCGAAGAATTTATTTTATTCTCATAACATGTTCTAGAAAATGAGTAAGATAAATAATAATGTCATAAAATTCAAAATGTAGTTAATACTATTCATAACGAATATTTAGTGATAATATTATAACCATATATCGTTGTTGAGTGAAACCCGGTATTGCGTACAACACACGCTATCGAGGAAGGTCGCGATTGCGTGTAATGCAAGCCAGGCCAGGGTTGCGGGTAGTGAAGATATCCCTTTGGTGTTGCGTATAACACAATTCAAAACTTATTTAATTTATACATTAAACAAAATCTATACTTAATGTCACATAGAATAATTTCTACAAAATGAACTTGAAATTATGTGTAACACGAACCAAGAATAGTGTTGCGTATACTACAAGCTAAGACGGTGTCGTGTATAGAACAAGCTAATTTTGGTGTAGCGTAGAACAAATGACATCAACGAAATTAAAAAGAATATTTTTCATAAAATCTCGGGGTGTTACATTTTTTAATGGTCATTTTAAAATAATGATAATTTGTTTGACAAGTAAAATAATGATAGTTAATTATATATAATTGTTCTTTTAAAATTTGTGTTTTGTGAAACATTTTATATCAAAGAAATTTAGTTTAAAAAGAAACATAACATAAAATATTTTGCTGTTATAGGTTGGGTAAGTATCAAAAAATGGGTCTCTAACTGAACAACACATCTTTCTGAAAAAGAAAATAGAATATGCCATATCGTAGAAGACCAAAATATCACACAAAAATAACACTCAATTTAATAAGGGTATAGAATTCCATAAATAGGGTGACCCTTTTTGGACTCCTTTCCATATTGTAAATCAAATAAGGAAATTAAAACTATAATTGAAACCATAAAAACATATGTATATTCAAAAAAATAATTTATTCTAATAACCCAAATACATTTCATTATGAACAAATAAATAGAAGGGTTAATTCCCGAAATTAGGATAATCAAAGAAAAGAAGATAAAAAAATGTAAAGGGAAGAAATAAAAACATATGATCATGCATCCAAAATACCTCAAACCTATGACCCCTCTTGATACATAAGAATCTCTACCTAGTGTAATTTACACCATATGTCCAATGAAATGATCCATGGAATACTTCTGTCCATGACATAATTTGTCCCATGATGAACATTTTATTCTATGTGTTCCACACTAAAGGTTCGTCAAAAATTATATTCCCTTAATTTCAAATGACTAATAATCATAAAAATGAATAACATTCACAACATCCAATTTTTTACACATTTCCAACATCACCATCATATCTGATTATATGAATATTCTATGTTGTGGTGAAAGAACTATAACTAATTGGTGTCCAAATCAACATGGTGTTGAGAATAGTCCTCACAAACATGACTCTAATATTGGTGGAGACCCAGACTAGACAACAAGCTATAAGATGGAATCCATATAATGAGTATCCAACATTCCAACATCCTATTCTAATCAAAAATATTATATTTCCATTTTTCATGGCAAAGGATTCCATCATTTGGAAAGAGGGGATATAAGGTACCCAACCACCCTATATGAGGAATGAATAATTAATGGATTTGAACTATAAAAGGATATAAAATAAGAATGTCAACACATGAATGTGCACCTTAGTGTAAACTGTTGAAAAAATGGTCCTCGATGTGAAAGTATTATTATTTAATTGTGAGTATAAGAGTAACAGTGAAACCATTGTATTCACACATAATTAAATCCTGAAGTTCGATTCCATACCTCAAGAAAAAAATTAATGTGCCTAACAGGAAACACTTATCCTTCCATTGATGTAAAATTACGAATCTTGGGAATCCTATGTCTGAGACATCACTAATGTGGATCCTTCTCCACCCAAGAGAGGATGAATGATGTTGGTAATGTTGAGAATCAGTTTCATCATGTTTTTATTGATTGTTCCCTTCACGTATCCTAAATTAATCAAGTTAAAAGAAATGATCGACAAAAAGACGCCAACTAATGTGAGGGGAAGAGAATCAATGGAATGTTAATCCTAAAAAATTACACACATTCCATAATGGCCACTACTCCTACATGAATCTGGAACCCATGCCCTATATCCCCGATTAAGATGATTTTTAATAGGGTCATTATTGTTTTCATCAATTATTATAAATGGGAAGGGGTCCTCCAAACTAGGGAAATGTCCCATCAGGATCTGGAAGCAACAACACCAAACTGGATCCACCTCCCTCATGGGATATAGGGGTTGGGGGACCCCCTGGTAAGAAAAAAAACCATTTCAAGATAATATCCCAAAAATATATTGATTAATCACACCCCTACGTAGAGGATGTATGGTACATTCATGAAGAATCCATGAAAACCACAACCCGGGAGCTTCTCAAGAGGGATCCCACAGGGCCTCACAAACAATGGTGATAGGATATATAGGACAATGAGAAAGAAAATTTCATCCACGCTCCTCCAACCCTATTCTAGAATACCTGATGCTTCCACCAAGGGAAGGTCACAAATCATGCAATATAGGAGGCATATCCATTAGAACCTAATGCCCCTTCCACCAATAGTAAACCTCACTCTACCCTCGAAACAACTATCTGATGTCCTTTATTCTACCTATTGTGATTGAAACATCATCCAACCTAGGGATCATTGGGTTAACTCTCACTATCCTCGGAACTACCAAAAACCATCATTTGATATTCCCTGATGAAGAATTAAACAATAGAGGACATCCCCACAACACTAGAAACTGAAATCGTGGTCCTCCCCAACTGAATATTTCCCCTTACCAAAATATCAATATTGGTGTCATAGGGGAAAAAGGATATGAGGGTCATGTTTATGGCACCATCCGTAACACATATAGAAGGAATCCACATGATCCTAGGTGCTCATGATTAAGGAACTCCCATGTAGTATGAGGGATGTATAAAGGATAATTCAAGTCATTACTAACCATTTTTAGTCTATGGCGGTTAATGAATCGATTGAAAAACCTATTCTATCACTAATAGAGAAAGTGGTAGGATCCTTTTAGTTGAGGATGATCATCCCTAACGCCAAGTTCCATATGTTCCATCAATCCATCCATTGGTATGTGAATGTAGTATATGTATTTGTTTCCTTCTATGGAATATCAGTGCAGTTGTATCTACCACAATCGACTTCCCTTCTATTTATCAATACCTTGGTAGTAGCGGAGACATCCAGATTTGTATTTGTTCCCTCTGATGATTGTGAGAAATTGTCCAAATAATAGACAGATGATTTAATACATAATCATCAAGAGGCTAGGAATAACCCATCTTATATAGATATAGTCATGATTTTATCCCTTCCTCTAAAGGACACTTCTATATTCTAAGGATTTTTGTCCCATGTGAATCCCCCTCTACCTTAGAATCAACAGTTGGGATGATCTACATAACTTCCAACGACTGTCACCTTACTATTTTAGAATGGAGATTTGGGTGGTGAAAAATAATACTAACCCTATATAATGATAAACAAGACTATTTTGTGGTGATCATGGCCAGTGACTTGATATCAATTATTTTTTAGCAACCAGCTACTATGTAGATCTCTATTACAGATTCATTCACTAAGGACCATGCATCCTTATTCTTCCAAAATATTTGGGTGACATTCATCCACCACAAAGAACACCAAATAATCTACCCTATAAAACATGAGAATCTTGATTCCATCTATTCGTAATGATGGAATGTTGACATCTCCACACACCCAGTGGCTCAATACCCAAAATCATATGGATAACACGTGATTTTTATGTAGACATTCATTAGGATACTCACTTTGAATTATCAAGTCATGAAAGGTGCATATAACCATATGCATATCATAGTCTAGGGAAGTAAGATACCCTATACTTTAGACCTCCCACCCATGACAACGACGAGACGACCATGCAGGCCAGCCTACCAATATTTAATGATCTCATCCAACCATTTCTATAATAAATATCATTATGATAATCCCCTTGTAAGATCAGATAATCTAGAAAAATGACACATGGTATTTTGGAGAAAAATATCCCTGAGGAGAGACACAATATCAGTTGGTCCTTCAAATAATCCCCCATACTCATCAGCGGTGAAAAATGTAATGACTCAAAAGTCCCCCCTCTAAGGAATTGTCTACTTCCCATTGACAACATGACAAAAGAAAAGGGATCATTGAATTTTTTGGCCCATGTGTGGTTTTTCTATAAATTGATTCAAACCATAGGTTGTACTCTTTACATTTGGGGAATTAGGGATAAATGAGTCTCTCTGCCAAGATTCTCATTGATTAAAGTATAGAGAAAGACAATGATCAAGGTGAACCCACCCCTTCTCAAACCAATAATTTGGTCTACCTTGGTCAGACACCTAGGGTGGAGGTTAGTGGTCCTATACACCTAATAACTATAGAGTTTTATGTTAATGTAAAATTCCATAGATATGAACTTCCTAGACCACCTAAGTTGTGTGACATCCCATATTTTGATGATGATCGTCTGACCTCATAGGCCCACAATTCAGTCAATGGTTTTGTGACTAACAACCCTCAAAAAGATTATCTTATAGTCTCGCTCATTTACCAACATGAGGCCTTTGAGGTGCAATAGGTTTTTATCCCACCAAATGAAAATATATACCCAAAATTGTAGACCATTCCCATACAGTTGAAGATTTCAAAAATCCAATATTTACCCTATTAATCAATGGGGATATATTTCACTACCTGGCCCAATTTTATTTATATTGTTTACAAATTTTATGAACATAACTGCACCAAAAAACTTCTATGATTTAATGTTTATTTCAAAAAATTGATGTACTTCTTTTATTCTGGTATAATTAGATCTCCGAAGTATTTATTGCATTATAAATTACATTCGAAGATAGTTCCTCTACCATTTCAACTCCACATTTCCCATGAATATCATTTTTTACCACCCCAAGTGAATGTAAAGGAATGATGAGTGAGTATCTTGTATCATTTACTAATGTAAGGGGTTCAAAAACTCCCTTTATGTTAAAATTTATCAAAAAAATATACTGTAGATATATGTGAAGAATTTTTGAGATGATTTTGTCCCTAACCTCATATCAATGAGATATCTAGATGGATTCTGAATGTTTCTCAAAAAGAGATTAGTGTTTGTAAGAACATTTGGAGAATAGATACCATTGGTTATTCCACTTACCTATTCTATTTCATTTACATAGGCTTGTAAAAGAATAAGTAGATGAAACTGTACAGAAAGGGGCCCTAAAGTTTATTTTTCTTTAGGAACCTCTATCGAACATGAATCACCAATAGTAGCCTCGTCAAACACAATCTCATTATGGGAACACCACCCAATCCCATCCTTAGGGTCAGACACCCAAAATTACATTCATAGAGAGAATGAAAAATGAATAATCCTTTAAGGTTGTACACATCCTAGGGTACTTCACTTATTCCATGGAAAAGAAAACCCTAAAATTTCTAAAATACTGATCTCCTAGAGAGTCTGAACAAACCAACTATGCTAACTACTACCCGTACTATAGGTTTCATGGATACCATAGTAAAGAGTGATTCATATTTAATGATTTTTTCTAGGACCAGGTGTAATTTGTCCTATTTGAGTGGGGTAATAACCCAAAACTAGTGTCATATGCATCATTCACACCCAATATTGATGAAGATGTCTTTGTAAAATGTTAGTAGGATCTAGTCCAAGGTGAAAATAAGTACAATTATTGGATTCTTCATAGGATTGTTGCTCATGCACATGTTATTATTCATTCCCATTTAAGATAAAAATTTCTTTTTATGGTAACCATGAATTCTTTGAAAGCCAATTTTTTATAACTACCTCCCATGTATATAAATAATTAGCATCGATGTTGTAAGGATTATCCGAGTCCTCCACATGTTCCAAAACCATCCTATGCTTTTAGTGACTTCATTCCCTTGAATTGGGAAAAGACCTAAGAATTTGTCCCATCATAGAATATTATATTAATTTGAAACAATGTTATGATTTTTTAGATTCTGTCAAATTGGTGAATCATTGTACAATTCCCAATGATAAAGCGTAAAATTCCCCCCTCTAGAACCAATATATAAAACTATCAAAGGGGAGGCAGGAACAATTTTTGAAGAAAATTTATCTGAACTAGTTCATTATAATGGACTATTCATGATTTTGAGACCATTCAATATGTACTACTTAGATACAAGTAGAAACATTATTCTTAGGATACTCCATTATCTACAACTCCACAACTAAAATTATTGATCGATCATGCATCCCATTCACAGTAGCCCCGAGCTCATCCATAGATGTCCATGGACTGAATTCTCATATATAGTGCTCAAATTATGTTATCCACACAATTTTAGAACATGATAATCACTATCAAGACCATTTAAACACAACTAGTTAAACACACTACACACACTATTAAAGAGAACCCCTTCACAAGAAGAAATATAACCATTTCTCAAATTTATGAGTTACTGATGCACCTCTATATTATTCCAATGAGGCCCTTGATCCTTAATTCACTACACCTATCAATGGTGATTCCTAAGTCCCTAATATAGATCATATGATACCTATCCTATTTGAGACTGAGGTAGTTCCCCTAAGGCCTACCATGTACAAGAATCCAAATTGGAGGAAAGCCCAACCACACTTTCATTACATGAACAAGATTATGGAAAAGAAATTTAAGGGAATGGACACCTGAATTATTCTATATACATGTTCAATGAAATTGAAAATTGTTATTTAGTACTGAATATTGGAATAATGATCAATCAAATTCCACCCTAGACGCTCCAAAAATCGAGGATCATAGAAGTAGGCCTGGATCCCTCCAAAATGAAAATATGTGGTTATAAAAAGAGAGGGTAAAAGAAACATGAAAGGAATTAAATAAATAATAAATTAATTTATATTATACTAACCACGAAGTTTATTGTTTCCTCATTGGAGACTACATACAACACCCCATTGAGAAGGTCCTGGCTCTATTTACATGCATTGGTCAACTCTTTATAAGATAAATGATTCAAATACTCCCTCAATAGTCATTTAAGGGTACATTATCAAGATTTTTCTCCCTTTAACACTGGTTAAGACCAATACTTGGATGTAGGGTAATAAAAAATAGAGGGGAAGCAGATACAAATAGATATGTTCAAGACTATAAACAGCCCCAAATATTTAATATCCACCGTAATAGATCCTTGGAAGTATTTTAGAGAAAAATTCATCATTCTAATAAATTTGTTGGAGAAAATAAGCTCAGATATTGGGTGTTTTTAATAGTCCCCATGAAGATATAATTTCAATAGATCACCTCATACATCTACATGGGATATGATCATCCAATTCTAGAATAACCAACTCATATGTCATAAGGACTGGTGTGACCCTTTTCCAGTGATCTACAACATCATCTCATGTTCAAAAAGATTGGGATGACTCCATGCAGGGTGACCTATAATCATTTATTTTGTATCAATGGTGGATATTTATTTTTGAAAAAACAATTTATTGGATAATAGTCTTGTTCAATATGTAATTTGTAGAGTAAGTCTCTTCCATTGAGGTTCCTACCCTCAATGAAAAAAATTTTAGTTACACTCTAGAGTCTTCAAATTTAGAGGAGTCATATGCTTCCTCCAATTATAATACATGGAATGAAAATGAGTATTTGGAAGACTCCCCTCCATAATTTGAAGATGGAATCTCGAGCACCATCCACAAGATGACCTAATTGTTCTATGCAATGGGGAAGATCTGATGCCAACACTGATATGTGAAGTTGTGTTTTTGAACGAATTATAATAGTAAATGTACTTTTTAATCAATAACAACAAAATGTTCTCCAAAAGATAAAATGAAATTACAAGTATCAACCATCATGTTTTTTCATCATCTAGGCCACCCAGTAGGCCATTATATATTCAAATAGCCACCCATGAAGATGCACCATTTTCATGGTTCCATTTTTGATGAAATATTACAGAATATAATCAAAGTAAACTCCATTAGGGATGTCCATTATCCTAATTATATGGCCAACATTACCCTAGATAGTAACAAGAATTAATAGATCAGAGTCCCTATCAACTATTAAGACCTCTAGCACTATTACCTAATGGATGATTTTCCCCTGTAGATAATAAATCTACTGATTGATTCTACTACTATTTTTTAAGAAATTTCAATTATCAATGGGTACTTTGGATATAATTAGATCTTGTTCTCCCCAAATGATGAATATTTCACTGCTATTAGGATGCCTCGGGGAACCTTCTACTATGGAGTGGTTCCATTTTTTTTGTAGAAGGATGTGGTGACCCTCTATTGTGCTATGAACCAAATCATCATGACAATACTCATGTAATTGGTGTATTTATATATAAATGATATAATTTTTAAATTCTAGAAATACCAAGAAATAGGAAGGACCTAGAGAATGTGGTTTACTTCCTACACTCCCATCACTTTTGGATGAATCCCTTAAAATATGTGTTTGGGATGACATGTAGAATGTTTCTAAGAATTTTTTCAGATAAAGTGGCACGCAGATTGATCCAAAGAATATCAAGGATATGATCGAAATGTATCTTTTATATAACCATTGTGAGTTATGATTCCTCTAAGGAAACCTGACTTATATCTGAAGATTTATTTTTATTATAGTTGGAAAGTGTAAGCCTTTTTAAAGTATCACGATGAAAAGAACTATCTATCATTGGGATGAATACATTAAAACTACATTTTAAGAAATATTAATTGGTGTAGAACATATTTCCATGATTTTTTATTCTATAATGTCAAGTGTTAACCGGTGTTTATACAGGAGAGATTATAAATAATATTTTTCGATGTTGGTTTCAAAAACCCGACATATAATAATTGACTAAAATTAAATTTAACGGGACTTTAAATGTCAAAAATATTTATGAAATAACATGTAATATTTATTTCAACATTGTTTTTTTGTGAAAAAATATGAATAAACAAACATATTTTAACAAATTATTTCAGAAAATATTGTTTAAATAATAATTTTTAAAATTATAATTAAATGAAACATTATTAATAATTTATTTTTTAATAATCCTTGGGTTTCCTTTAAGAATTACATAAATATCATTAGTTTTGTACAATATTGAAAGGAATTATATAGGGGTCCTAAATCATTGACTGAATTTCCAATATAAGACTATGATATCCCTATCGTTTGTTTACCAAAATGAATGATAAAAATAACACTTTAATTTAAAAATATTTTATGTATGGTTTTAAAATATATTTTGATATACATATTAAAATCGTGTATTTTAAATGTGTACTAAAAATGAAAATATAGTATGTTGGAATGTCAAAAAATAAAATCAGGATTGAAGAAGAAAATTTAATGTGTTAGAAAATGATTATTCCTCTTAGATTTCATGTAATTATCCAAAAATATAATGAGTAATCTTCAATAATCTTTAAATTTAAATGATTATTGTAACACCCCATGATTCCACGGTATGCTTCTCTTTAAATAATACAATAGAGTGTGTTGTATGCACCTTCGAGTTCTAACACACCACAACTAATCAAACTATCCGTTATGAATAATAATGTCAACTTTTTGAAATTTTATACATTTTATCTTTCAAAATGGACTTTATTGTTGAATTCGTAATATCGAAATTATATTAGGGTGAATTTTTGATATTTTTCTGAAAACCTTCAATTTATGATGAATAGTAAAAAACACTGAGTTATATTTAAAAACCGAATATTTTATTTAAATAATTATTTATTATTTTTAAATTTTTCTTTAAGTCAAAATATATACATAATAACTATATATGTTCAATGTAATTCATTGGATTCAGTTTATAATAATATTAGATATATAAAAATTTTATTGAACGTTTTACCGTCTTTTACCCACCTCTTAGGAGCATTTGCACAATTACATAAAACATAATTTTACTTCTTCTGTGAGTTGAATTTAAAAAAATCAAGAGACACAGTTGATATCACCATGTAAAATTTGGTTCAATATGATGAAAATAAATTTTGGTGAATATTAACTTCTTACTTTTATTTACCACGGTTAAAAGTAAATTGAGTAATTAAGGATAAAAATGATATTATTATTACCCTAACACATGTCTTAATTATATTGGATAAGTTTAATTAGAAAAAGAACAACCATATGAATAAAATATGATCCTTTAGATCCACTTGGATTAGATTAGGATATTTATTATTATTTAATTCAAAGAAGAGTTAAAAGTTTCAAATTCAAAGTTTACTAACTAAACCATTTTTAATATAGGGTTACAGGTAATATAAATTAGACTATAAATATTTCATAGAAATAAAAAAAAATATTTCCTACATAATTGTATTTTATTTATAGTTTTTGGACATTATATAATTAAATTTATTTATGACACAATGATGATGTAGTAATTTCATAATTAATGATATATTAAAATAATGGATATTATAAATATCAAAATAAATTCAATTTGAGACTCTTTAGTAATTAAAATAAAATTTTAGGTTAATATGACATTTTAGGGTTGGTTAGATGAATTTTTTTCGAAGTAATAATGCTGTTATGAATTTAGAAAAAGCAAAATACCAAATAGTGTCAAAATTGACATAAATGAGTTTTTAAAAAAAATAGTATATTATGAATTGATATTATATTCCTAAAAGTCTACGATTAAGCCAGAGTACATATATAGTGATATTGTTATCATTGATGAACCACTTGGGGTTCTCTTGGAATTTTATAGTAAGTTTATTAACCATATAATATAAACATACAAAGAGACATGATAAATGTCAATCTATTTTACTAATAGTTAAATCTATAAGATAAATTTAATATAGTGAACCAAACCTATATAAAACCTATTGGTTGAGTGGTTATTGACCCACCCCAGCTTAGAATTTAAATAATTCATTTTTGAGCCATTAGAAACCGAAAATGATTTTATTATAAAACAATATTTATAGCTTTTCCTAAGGTGCCCCTCACCCCTCTTATAAAACAACAATCCCCTTCTCTCTAGTTCAAACCATCAGAGCCATTTTTATCGGCCAAAAAATAACAAAATACCCTCCAACTATCTTCTATTTATCATAGAGGCCTTCCATTAGTCATTAATCCAACCTACGGAGACCGTTTGATCAAATAAAAAGGAAGAACCCGAAAAAGAGGTAAATATTTCGTCACCTCTTTCAAGTTCCATTCTTCTTCCACTTCCCCTTTCATTGTTGTTTCAATTATAAAATAATAAATCCAGTATCTTCTATATATTGTGATGTTATTATAAATATGAAAAAACCATATTCATTATTCTATCCATCCTTTGAATGACATGTCACCATACGTGCGTACGTACGGCTTACCGTCTCCACGTCCTGGTGCAATTGTTATTCAATACATTATTATTTGGATGGTTATAAAAATGAAATGTAATTGATGTAATTAATAATTATAACATGATAATTATTCTGTATATATGATATATAATCCAATTATATATTATTATAATATCAAAAGAATGATATTTTCGCTCGTGCGTACAAACGGATTATCGTCTCCACGAATGAGATGAGATTCATCCCCCATCGTATCCATTCAAGACTAATTTTCATTAGATGATTTAATATAATGTTTAAAGACTTAATATTATTTTGAAAATGAATAAGATACATCCTATCTATAACAATAATTACCTACGTAACAAAGCATATAAAGGATAATGAATTAGTTAATACCCGAAATGACGATAATACTAAGATATTATTAACAAAGCAATATGAAAAGATCATATATGATATTATATTAATGTATATGATTATTTTATAATTTCATAACAATTATTTCAATATTAAAAATGACTTTAACCAACCCTCGACCAAGGAAAAGTACAAGGTAAGGGTTAATATCACAATCTCTATATTATCCGAGGTTTGTTTTACGTAAGTATCTACTGGGACATCTTTATCATCCACATTCATGTTTCATAAAAATTTATTCCAAAACATTTTTACTATTTACTAGACTATGGTTTAAGTCATTTATACCATTGTTTGAATTTTTATAAAATGGATTGAAAGGAATCTTTCCGTCATTTTCCAAATAGGGTTCTTGAGGACATTTTCCCCAAAATTAAGGTAAGAAAGTATTTTAACTTATATGGCGGGTGAAACGATTTTCCACCGTTATAACATCGTCGAAGATTCGTTTAAAATATTATAAGAATGTTTTCAAAAATAAATGTTTTATTTTAAAATTTAGCGACCTTTAAATGATTTCAAAATATAAAGATATATTTCTCTAAAAACGTTTTGATTCCATCTATGTCAACATCCTTTGATGGATTTTAAGTTTGTTTGAAGTAGATTTATTATGACACAAAACTTCTATATTGTATTTTAGGTTTTGTGATATGTTTGATTGTGGATGTGTTATTTCATACCATTCATGGTTTATAGATAATGTATTCACATTTCGTATGCTAGTTTTAATACGAATGTTTATGTTATGTTTAAACCTTTTCATATGGGGAATGCATAGGACTTAGTAAGTTATTAGTGGAGCCCGCTATAGCTCTTCGATGCATAGGTAGGTCACATGAGACAGACTAGTGTCTTTGAACAGGGCCTTGACAAAATATTATTTGTATTCAGGGCACAAGGTCATGACAATGTGGTTATGAAAGTCTGGCATTATGCATTCCATCATTATGAAAGTGGCCATTGATATTACATGAGATAATTCAACTAGAATAATATTCATGTTAGTAAGTAAATGGAATTATTTTGATTTATATTTTCCATATTCTGCTGAAGTTTATGTTGAAAAGGATTTTGGTTTATTTATATACATTGCCTTAAATGTTTAAGCTTATTTATGAAAGTTTCCACTATAATGTTATCATTAATAAGCATTTTAGCTCACCCTTTCTATGTTTTATTTTTCTCAGTATGTGAATAAGTATATTATCACTGACTTACAGGGATAGTCTATGGGATCTCAATGTTTTCCATGGAAACAATGTTGTTGTACTTTTCCATTTTACGATGTAATGTAAACCTTATAAATATATCAAGTACTTCCAAGGATACTAAACTAATTGGTCTTTCGAGACATGATATTTTGTGATCATTCCAATGTTATGTAATATTGAACAGAATCTAGGTAACTAGGGTTAGGGAGTTTACAGTTGGTATCAGAAGAAGTTTAGTACAAAACATGGAAACTAGATTTTGATAAACTCTTTTTAGAGCACGCATCCCTAAGATAGACTTTGAGGATTAGTATAGAATAACTTTCTAGAATTTTTTTATTGTAGTGATTTTGTGAGTTTTTATATGAAATATATCCATTTCTGGATATGAGCAGGTTGAGGTGGCTCTGGCACTGTAAGAACCCAGACCTTCATTCAGGTATGTTTTTCCGTTTTCTGGAGTTTTTAAGAAAAATGGTTTTTCTGGAAATTTTCAAAGTACACACAGTGTACATTCTGAGTACACGCCGTGTACTCTATTCCATATCGAAGCCATGTGTTGGCCATGTCTGGGCCACACACACGGTGTGTAAGGCTGAGGTGGAGGTCAGTTATTTTGGAGTATAGAAAATTCAAAGTACACGCCGTGTACTTTCTATTTTTTTCATTAAACGGACCGGGGTCGCGCCTAACCCCCAAATACATCTTCTTCTCCAGTTTTCGACTGTCCGAGAGCGTCTATATAGCCGGATCTTCGACGGAGTCCTGCCTCGCCGTCTGTTCTCCGATTCGAGCATGATCGATTGCGTTGGAATCGCAACGGTGAGTTCCTCCTTCTGCTTGAGCCTTGTTTCTTGATTCATCCTTGTTTTCAAGTTATCATGGGATGAAAGTTGTGTGTGTTTTCTCAGATCTACGTCGTTCTAAGGGGAATCTATCGTTGAGGTTCACGTATATCGATCTCCTAGGATCGAGGTAGGGGGTTTGTGCCTTTCTATAGAAAGTATTTGAGTATTTTGTGAAAATTCCACCAATACCCTTGAATTGGGTATTGCGTGTTTCCTGTTTTGCCCTTGTTTCTTGCCTACATTGATTTATTGCTTTAGTAGGGGTTATTTCTTGTGATTAGAGTAATTTTTTTGTGCTCAGATTGCTTTGCGATGCTTGTTCTTCCTGTTTGGCGTTTTCCAATTTCCATGCCTAGTCATAGGATAGTGTAACTGTTGTTTTATTTAACTGTTGAGCCTTAGTTGATAGCTAAGTAGTTCTTGAGTTTTACTTGGACGATACACATGCGCTGAGCATGTTTAGTTACTCAGGACTGTGAGAACCGAGGGTAGCAGACCAAAGGGAGAATTGACGGAAGGGCTTCTCCAGAGTGTCTTTTAAATCACGATGCAAGACCAAGTAGAGAATTTATGGAAGGGCTTCTCCAGAGAGTCTTTTAATTATGACCTGGGATATAGGGGGAATTGACATTGAGTGCTTCCCCAGAGAGCCTTTAGCACGATATGAGACTATTGGGGGAATTGACGGTGAGTGCTTCCCTAGAGAGTCTGCTTAATTACGTAGATGAACCAGAGGGGTGAGACTGTGTGTGCCTCCCAGAGTGATGCTTGTTTTTAGAGGTTGAAACACAGGGGCTAGACTATGAGATCTACCCAGAGGGTTACCTGTTTTCATCTTGTTGTTGACTTCTATATTTGTTAGAACTGTTGATTGTAGCTGTTTGCACATTTCCGTTTACTACTTCTTGTTTTATTACTGCCATGTATTCATTGACTGTTAGGCACAAATATTTGGTTGATTTCCTACTAGGATTGTATATCACACTCTGTTTGGGCCATGCTTTTTGGCCCAAGAAGACTATGTTTCTACAGGTATAGACAAGGGCAAGCGCCCTTCTATTTCATAATCCTGACTGCACCAGGTGTTGGGGAGCATGGGACTGAGTCGTGGCTCGCGATTCTGAGGAGATTTATTTTTTCTTCTTTTTCACTTGGCTTCAGTTGTATTCTATCACATTGTTGTGTTTTCTATTTTCCATAGATACTTGTACCTGCTTCATTATTGTCATCAATGATATATATTTTCACTGCTTCTGCTGTTTGGTTTCTATTGTTATGCATGCTGTTTACTGCTTCCGCTGTTTATTGTTGTTTATTACCTTGTATACCTTACCGAATGAGGGCATAGTTTCCCCCACCGACTCACCAAGGCCCTCGCTGCTACTCGGCAGCCTCTGGTTTTCGGGGAAACGCGCTTGAGGTCATGTGGCGAACCGAGTACGGGGAACCAGTGGAGGGGATCCAGACTCGAGACATTACAAAGTGGTATCAAAGGAGTAATTTTCTCTTGCTTTACTGTTTGGAGACCTTAGCCAGGGATAGGACGGATTTGGTACTTAGTCTTAAGCTCTGATCAGGAGTAGGTAACATGTGTACAGGGAAAATCCATACTACCTCGTTAATTGTAGTTTTCTGTTTTTGAGATTTTAAGGTTGGTATGTTTTCACCTAGAGTGATTCATATGACTTGTGCGGTTATTTTTTTGATATTTCAGTTCTATTTCTGTCGCAACCCGATGAGATGAGGGTATTCCATCTCATGCATCACATAGGCACTTGTAGAAATCACATGTCATGCATTTTTACCATGCCATCTAGGGTGCATTAGCAATTTCACGCTGTTGTGATAGACATTGTGTAGATTATGCATGCTGTTGTGATAGTTGTTTGATAGATTCTCTGCTGTTATGCTAGAAAACTTTTTGTCTTGTTCCTTGATTAAGAATGACCACCAAATTTTGTTTTTTTGAGGTGTTATAGGCCCTCACAGATCGAAAATTTTCATCTTTTCCCATGTTTTTTGTGTTTCTAGAATTCTGCGCAGTTTTTGAGATACTACCCAGAAAACCCAGAATACATGGCGTGTACTTTTTAGATACACGCCGTGTAGTTTCCAGGCCGTGTCACTGACCGGGTGAGTATAACACGGTGTTGTGGGAGTAAATTCAGGAACACGCCGTGTACCATTAGTACACGTCGTGTGAGTTCGGAGCCATGTACCCGGCCGTGTCACTAACAACATGGGCTAGGGAGGCTCGGGTATAACATGTCGTGTCCGTAGGGAACACGTCGTGTGGTCTGTTCCAGGTACCTGGCCGTGTCACGAACAACACGGGCCAGCGTGACCTTCTTTTCCACACGCCGTGTTTGTTCGGAGCACGCCATGTAATGTTCAGCCGTGTAGACGGTCGTGTGCTTAACAACACGGGCCGCCGAAGCCTTGTCTAGTGCACGCCGTATAGTCTTGGGTTGATTCGGACCGTGTGGGTTAGCCGTGTAAGGAGACTCGGGCAGGGGAATAGTTTTCAAGCACACGCCGTGTAGTTTGAAGTGTACTCGACTTGTAGGGTGAGAGTACATGCCCATGTCAGTGGGTTAAGTAGACATGTCGTGTAGTTTTATACACACCGTGTCGTCGTGTTTTGCAATCTTGTGTGTTTTTTCCCCAGATCTCGTTTTCTTCACTTGTGTTATCTGTCCTTGTTTTCCAAATATAAGGTGTGCTTTTGATCTTTCAGAGATATTCCTCTGAGACGTCCTCCGGTCATATGTCTATCATCAGGAAGTGATCAGATGCCAGACAGGGATGATTAGGGACTTCCTATCGATCCCCAGCTAAGCCAGCCTTGGCACAAGTTGATGTACCAGTTGTGGGAGCCAATGTGCAGTTTAGGGAGGGTTTCACGAGGATGATTTAGGCCTTCCAGGGAGCACCGCCTCCTTACTCTTTTATGGAAGACTTGACGCAGGTCTTTCAGCAGCATCATCCTCCCACGTTCTCGGGGGAGGGAGGACCTCAGGATGCAGTATCATGGCTAGAATCCATGCTGACTATATTCGAGCATTTGGATATGCCTCCAGAGAGGCGGGTCAAGCTTGCCACCTACATGCTCCGAGACTCCACCAAGAGGTGGTGGGACGTGATCTCACAGGCGGGTCAGCAGCAGGCTATGACTTCAGAGGAGTTCCAGCGCGTGTTTTATGACTACTTTTACCCGGAGACCCTGAGGGCCGATCGAGCCCGGGAGTTAATGATCTTGGAGCACGGTAATCTATATGTCATGGAGTATTCCTCTCATTTCACTAAGCTGAAGCGTTTTACACCCCTTCGGGATGGGAGTGGGGTGTTCTTGGCGAGGAAGTTTGAGGATGGATTCAGGAGGGAGATTCGCTCATAGGAGAACATCTTCCAACTGACTTCCATTAATTCCATCGTCAACCGGGCACTGATTGCAGAGCGCAATCTGAGAGACTCTGGAGCTGCGAGTCAAGGAGGTTCTGCTTCCAGAGCTAGCTTTCCTTCAGATGACAGCAAGAAGCGCCGTAGGGAGCCAACGCGTGGTGATTCGAGGAAGTGAGACGCATCATCAGGCAGCCAGGTGACATGCTACCAGTGTGGCCGGACAGGGCACACAAGGCCGAAGTGCCAGAGAGACCCCGTGGAGTGCTAATCTTGCGGAAAGTTGGGTCACCTTCAGCGTTTCTGCTAGGTTTTCCTATAATCAGTAGGTGACCGAGGTTCTTCCATGACTCCTCGTTCAGGAGATTCCCCACCAGTCTCTCACTAGTCAGGGAACTAGAGTTCTTCCGGCCGTTCGGGCCGAGGTGGAGGTCGAGGCCGTGGCGGTCAGCCACCAGTCCCTCAGCACCAGCAGGGAGGTTCAGCTCAGAGTGGTCAGTCAGGGGCACAGGGCCGCGGTGCAGGCCAGTCTTTCGCCGTGGAGCAGACTTATCATGAGCAGGATCCCGACCCTTCTACTGTTTGAGGTATGATTTTAGTTGTCTTAGTTTAAATTTTAGCCCTTTTAGAAACTGGTTCTACGCATAGTTTTATCACTGTTGTCATTGTGGAGAGCCTTGGACTCTGCATGTTTTCTTCTGCCGACTCATTGACACTAGACAAACCTTTGGGAATGAGGACATCTAGTGTACGTCAGTGTAGAGAGTGCCCTCTCGAGGTTTCAGGGTATCTCTTCTTATGGGATATCTATGTCCTAGATATGACATGATATGATGTCATCCTTGGCATGGACTGGTTGATTCCTTTACGGACAGTCATCGACCGCTATCACCGTAGAGTCAGTTTCATCTCACAAGAAGGTGAATCTTTCCTTCAAAGAGGAGAATGTGACGTTCGGGCGAGTCGGGAAGGACTCGAGCATCTTGGGCTAGGAGGGGTGACAACCCATATTTCTAGTTTTTATCTAGATGACCGAGGGACTCCACAGTTGGACTTTCCTCCAGTGGTGGATCGCTTCAGGGATGTCTTTCCAGAGGAATTTTCAGGTTTACCTCCAGAGCGTGAGGTGGACTTTTCTATTGAGCTCATGCGAGTAGCGGCACCGATGTCCATTCCTCCCTATAGTATGGCCACACCTGAGTTGCAGGAGCTCATGAAGCAGTTGGAGGAGCTACACGCTAATGGTTTCATCCATCCCAGTACTTCTCCTTGGTGTTCGTCTGTTCTGTTTGTGAAGAAGGCAGACGATACCGTTTGTCTTTGTGTGGATTATCGGAAGCTGAACCAGTTGACGGTCAAGAACTGATATCCTTTTCCGCGGATTGATGACCTTTTCGATCAACTTCGAAGAGCCCGGGTGTTCTCGAAGATCGACTTGAGGTCCCGTTATCATCAGTTGTGCGTTAGACCATCAAATATACCTCTGACGGCCTTCAGGAGCATGTACGGTCTTTACGAGTATACAGTCATGTCGTTCAGTCTCACGAACGCACCAGCAGTTTTCATGGAGCTGATGAACCGAGTGTTCCATCCTTACTTGGACTACTTTGTCATGATCTTAGTGGACGATATCTTGGTGTACTCTCACACTCTAAACGACCATTCCACCCATATTGATATTGTTCTGAGTACACTGAGAGAGCATCATGATTTATTCTAAACTCTCAAAGTGCCACTTCTATATGGATCAGATTCACTTCTTGGGTCACATCATCTCAGATACAGGAGTATCTGTGGACCCAGATAAAGTGAGAGTTGTAGTTTCCTGGGAGCAGCCGAAGAACGTTTTTGAGGTATGGAGCTTCCTAGGGCTGGTTGGATACTACAAACCCTTCATTCGGGACTTTTCTTGTTTAGCAGCACCTTTGACAGGTCTGACCAAGAAGGGGGAGAAGTTATTATGGTTAGATTCTTGTGAGTCAGCCTTTCAGGAGCTGAAAGGGAGGTTAACTTCAGCACTGATACTAGTCTTGCCAGAGCCAGGCAAGAGCTACACTATTTACTATGATGCTTCATGTATCGGGCTGGGAGCTGTGCTTATGCAGGAAGATGGAGTCGTTGTGTATGTGTCTCGGCAGCTGAGGCCACATGAGAGGAACTACCCTACGCACGATCTGGGATTGGCAGCTGTTGTTCATGCTTTGCGCTGTTGAATACAATATCTTCTGGGAGAGCACTTTATGGTCTTCACTAACCACAAGAGTCTCAAATATATCTTCACTCACCGTGATTTGAATCTGAGGCAGCACAGGTGGGTGGAGTATCTATAGTCTTTTGACTTCGAGATTGCCTATACACCGGGAATGGGCAACGCTGTGGAAGATGCGTTGATCCGGAGAACTCAGAGTCAGGCAGTTCAGGAGGCCAGTGGTGAGTGGCACCTGATGTCTCTATTCATTGAGATGCATCTAGAGGTGCACGACATATGGGGACATACATTAATATCTTCTGTAGTTGTTACCTCCATGCTACTTGATCGGGTTTGGATGAGGCAGCTATCAGAATTGGAAGGCTTAGTCCTACAGGAGAGTGTGTCAGGAGAGGACCCTCTTCCTGGATGGACAGTGGGAGAGGATGAGATCTTACGTATCCAAGGACACATATGGGTGCCAGCAGACATACGCGAGGAGCTGATGTGGGATTTCCATTCCTCAGTTTGGGCAGTTCATCCCGGCGTCACCAAGATGTATCAGGATCTTCATCGCCAATACTGGTGGCCAGGTATGAAGATGGATGTTGCTGGTTTTTTCTTGAGATGTTCTACTTGTCAGCAGGTGAAAGCAGAGCATCAGCGACCAGCTGACCTTTTACAGCAATTACCGATTCCGGGGTGGAAGTGGAACGATGTTGTGATGGACTTCGTGACTGGGTTGCTGAGGTCACCGTGAGGGAACGATTCTTTTTGGGTTGTCGTCAACAAACTTACGAAGGTTTCTCACTTCTTGGCGATCAAGGATACCTTTAGTGTCGATGATCAGGGATGACATTACATCAGAGATATTTTTCATCTTCCTGGTGTTCTGCGCTCTATTGTTTCAGACAAAGATGTGCGCCATACTTCTCGGCTTTGGCATGGACTTTAGAAGGCCTTGTGTACACAGGTACTTTTGAGTACAGCATACCATCCCTAGACTGATGGCCAGTCCGAGCGCACGATCCAGGTACTTGAGGATATGCTCAGAGCTTGCATCCTTTACTTTGGAAGTTCTTGGGAGAATTATATTCATCTGGTGGAGTTCTCCTACAACAACAGTTTCCAGGAGACCATTCATATGGCACCATATGAGGCTTTCTACGGTAGGCCATGCCGATCACCCTTATGCTGGCTGGAGGCAGGAGAGGCAGCTTTACTGGGACCTCGTCTTGTTCAAGAGACTTCAGAGCAGATAGTGCTGATTCGGAAGAGGATGGCTACAACACAGTCTCGGCATAAGTCTTATGCTAGACAGCGGAGACGACCTCTGGAGTTCGAGGTCAGTGATAAGGTTTTCTTATGTGTTTCACCGAGGTTGGGACACAAAAGGATTCAGAGACAGTGTAAGATTTCACCGTGGTACGTCGGGCCGTTTGATGTCTTGGAGAGAGTGGGGCCGGTCGCATATCGGTTGTAGCTACCTCAGAGGTATCGGGCCATGCACGACATCTTCCACATCTCTCAGCTCCGACATTACTTTTCAGACCCATCTCACGTCTTTCAGCCTGAGGAAGTTGATCTTGAAACAGACACATCATTCGAGGAGCATCCTATCCGGATTGTCGATCGTAGTACAAAGGTTCTCTGTGGGTGGTCTGTTTCTCTAGTACGATTGCTATGGAAGCACAGGCGAGTACAGGATGAGACCTGGGAGAGGGAGGCTGATGTACGATCGCAGTGGCCGAAGCTGTTCGGGGATCCTTCTTCTCCACCTTGTTAGGGAAATTCGACGACGAATTTATTTAAGTGGGGAAGTTTGTAAGAAGTCGGACATTCGTTCAGGTATGTTTTTTCTTTTTCTGGAGTTTTTTAGAAAAATGGTTTTTCTGGAAATTTTCAATGTACCCTCTATGTACTTTCTGAGTACATTCCATGTAGTCTGTTCTGGCTCGAACCCATCTGCTGGGCGTGTCCGGGCCACACACACGGTGTGTAGGGCTGAGGTGGAGGCCAGTTATTTGGGAGTACAGAAAATTCGAAGTTTACGCCGTGCACTTTAAAATTACACACCGTGTACTTAATTTTTTTTTCATTAAACAGTACAAGGTTGCGCCTAACCCCCAAATATATCTTCTTCTCTAGTTTTCGACTGTTCGAGAGCGTCCGTACGACCGGATATTCGATAGAGTCCTGCCTCGTCGTCCGTTCTCCGATTTGAGGACGATCGATTGAGTTGGACTCACAGCGGTGAGTTCTTCCTTCTGCTTGAGCCTTGTTTCTTGATTCCTCCTTGTTTTCAAGTTATCGTGGGATGAATTTTTTGTGTGTTTTCTCAGATCTACGTTGTTCTAAGGGGAATCTGTCGTCGAGGTTCACGTATATCGATCTCATAGGATCGAGGTAGGTGGTTTGTGTTTTTCTGTAGAATTTCATTGAGTATTTTGTGAAAATTCCTCCAATACCCTTGAACGGGGTATTGCTTCATTCCTGTTTTTCCCTTGTTTCTTGCCTTATTTGATTGATTGCTTTAGAATAGGTTATTACTTTTATTATAGTAATTTATTTTTGCTCAGATTTCTTTGCCATTCTTGTTCTGCCTGTTTGGAATTTTCCAGTTGCCACGCCTAGTCGTAGGATAGTGGAACTGTTGTTTTATTTTACTGTTGAGCCTTATTTGATAGCCAATTAGTTCTTGAGGTTTAATTGGACGATACACACATGCTGAGCATGTTTAGTTACTCAGGACTGTGAGAACCTAGAGTACTAGACCAAAGGGAGAATTGACCGAAGGTCTTCTCCAAAGTGTCTTTTAAATCACAATGCGAGACCAAGTGGAGAATTGACGAAAGGGCTTCTCCAGAGTGTGTTTTAATTATGACGTGGGCTATAGGGGGAATTTCTGTTGAGTGCTTCTCCAGAGATCATTTAGCACGATACGAGACTATAGGGGGAATTGACGGTGAGTGCTTCCCATGAGAGTTTTCTTAATTACGTAGCTGAACCAGAGGGGTGAGACTGTGTGTGCCTCCCAGAGGGTTGCTTGTTTTTAGAGGTTGAACCATAGGGGCTAGACTGTGAGAGATACCCATAGGGTTACCTGTTTTCTTCTTTTGGTTGATTGTTATACTTGTTAGAACTGTGGATTGTAGCTGTTTGCGCTTTTCCGTTAACTGCTTCTTTTTTTATTACTGCCATGTATTCATTGACTGTTAGGAACAAATATTTGGGTGATTGCCTACTGGGATTGTATCTCACACCCTGTTTGGGCCATGATTTTGGGCCCAAGAAGACTATGTTGTTGCAGATATAGACAAGGGAAAGCACCCTTCTACTTCATGATATTGACTGCACCAGGAGCTGGGGAGCATGGGACTGAGCCGTGGCTCGCGATGCTGAGGAGATTTCTTTGTTTTTCTTTTGCACTTGGTTTCAGTTTTATTCCATCACATTGTTTTGTTTTCTATTTTCCATAGATACTTGTACCTGCTGCATTATTGTCATCATTGTTATATATCTGCACTGCTTCCGCTGTTTGGTTTCTATTGTTATGCATGTTGTTTACTGCTTCCTCTATTTATTGTTGTTTCTTACCTTGTATACCTTACCGAATGAGGGCATAGTTTCCCCACTGACTTTCCTAGGACCTCATTACTATTCGGCAGCCTCTGGAATTCGGGGAAACGCGCTTGAGGTCATGTGGAAAACCCGGTACGGGGCACCAGTGGAGGGGCTCCGGACTCGGGACATTATAGGCACAGATGTACCTAGGGGTAAAACCCAAAAGCATCAATTTGTGCAAGACTCGAACGGGAACTGGTGCACGACAATGGGCCTTACTGTAGTCTTGGATACAACAATCCTGAGGGATATGCTTAGGATAATTCTCATTTTCTTTACAGACCATTATGAAGGGTTTTGAGTATATACTTACTCAATGAAAACATTTTTATGATTATGGAATGTTATGTATTTTACATGTTCGGAATTATGTATTTCGATTCATAAACTAATCTAGTTTATGACATTGTATAGAAATGACACCTAGTGGAAGGAATGTAAACTATATCAATGCACACACTCCATTTAGGAATTTCCCTCCTGCTCAAGATAATTAAAGTGGAGTTGGTGATGCAACTGGTGCTGATCAGCTAATCACCGTACTGGGACAACTCACTCATTTTATGAATAATAACCTTACACGTATGGAGCACCATGATCCACAACATGGAGGATCAATGTTAGATAGCTTTATGAGGAAAAAATCCACCAACATTCAATGGTGGTACAAATCCACTAGTAGTTGAGCTATGCGTAAACTCCTTAGAGAAAATATTTCATGCCTTGGGGAGTAGCGAAAGGAAAAAGTTGTCATGGCAGTTTACCGCCCCACTGGAGATGCTGATCAATGGTGGTCATTGATTCAAAACACAAAGAAAGATGATAAAGTATCAAATATGTAATAGAGGTATTTTAAAGAAATTTTAATAGAAAAATAATTTCCTCATGACCATCAAGAAGATATGGAAAGACAATTTCTGAGTCTGAGGAAAAAGGAGGATGAGAATGTCGTAATGTATGAAGCTATCTTTACAAGGTTAGTGAGGCATGCTGCAGATTATATACATAACCCAAGATGTAAGATTGATCATTTCTTTGATGGGTTAAAACCATTTCATCGTCGATCATTTGTCTCACAATCCTTCTCGTCGTATGAAGATATTATCTCTTGTGCTGTCAAGACAGAAAAAGAATTCTCTATGTCTTATGACTTTAAAGCAAAGAAAGAGAATAAGAGATCTACTGAACACTCGGGAAATGGAAATAATGGGAAGAAGGGAAAAGTTAAATATCCATCCTGTAGTATATGTGGGAATAAACACACTGGTACTTGCCTGAATGGAATGGGAGGCTGTTACAAGTGTGGTGAAAAAGGCCACTAAGCTCATGATTGCAAGGGGAAGAAACAGGATTTCGATGTAGAATGCTACAATTGTAGAGAAAGGGGCCATTATGAAAATTAATTTCTTATGAGTTAGGGGAACTTACCTTAGAAATGGCCAATGGATCAAGTCCAAGCTAATGTTATCACTACTACTGAGATTGAAGCTCTCAAAGACGTAATGGCTGGTAATTTAATGATTTCCTCATGTTTATCCATTTATTTATTTGATTCTAGATTATCACATTGTTTCATATCTTCCCAGTGTGCTTTGAAAATTAGGTATTTCCAATTATATTTAACAAGGGAGTTGTCAGTCAAAACACCTTAGGTAAGTACCATTTCCACAAAGTTTTGTGAATCAGTCCCCATTCGGGCATATAAATATTCTTTATCTGCTAATCTCATCATCATAACCATGATTGAATTTGTTATAATCATCGATATGGATTGGCCTTCATCCCATGATGAAAGAATTTATTGTAAGATGAAGGAGTATATTATTTTTGATGATAATGATAAAAAAACCTAATCTTTAGAGCATAATCATCACCACCTAATTCTTATCATGATCCACCCCCAGTAGCTCAAGTAAATTCAATTATTGGGGAGGAAGAGAATAAAATAACTATGGGTGAGAAAAGAAATGTTCAAATAGGGGATGTACCTATTGTGAAAGAATATGATGATATGTTTCAAAAAGATTTACCTGGACATCCTCCAGAATGAGAAATTGAGTTTTCCATTGATTTAATTTTTGGATCAAGGCCCATATCGAAGACCCTTATAGAATGGACACTATAGAGTTAGTGGAACTAAAGAAATGTCTAGAGGAATTTAGTAATAAGGGATTTATATTCCTTAGTGTTTCCCCATGGGGAGCCCCTATTCTTTTTCTTAAGAAGAAAGATGGATCTATGAGGTTGTGCATTGACTACGGGGGGATAAATGCTGTAACAACAATGAAAAAGTATCCCCTACCCCACATTGATGATTTATTTGACTAAATTCATGGATTTCAATACTTTTCAAATATTGACCTTTGATCTGAAATTCATCAGTTGTGTGTGAAGAAGGAAGAAATTCCGAAAACAAGATTTTGAACCAGGTACGAGCATTACATGTTTACAGTAATGCCTTTTGGATTGACTAATTACCCCTCTGTCTTTATGAATATAATGAATAGAGTTTTCAGGGAATATCTTGATGACTTTGTAGTGGAATTTATTAATGATATCTTGTTATACTCCAAAAGCTATGAAGATAATTAAAATCACTTGCGCATTATTCTAAAGACTCTTAGAAGACATGAATAATATGGGAAGTTTAGCAAGTGTGAATTATAGCTTCCAGAGATTTATTTTCTTGACCATATTTACACTAAGGATGGAATCTCTGTTGATTCTTCAAAGACCATGGCAATCCAAGAATGGACAGCACCGACGAGTATAATTGAGATACATAGTTTTATTGGTTTAGCAAGTTATTATTGGCATTTTGTCCAGAATTTTTCCCAATTGGCTAACCCATTAACCAAGCTCATTCATAAAGGGGTGAAATTATATTGGAAAAAAATAATGTGAAGAATGTTTTGAAGAATTTAATAGAATATTACTCGACGCTCCTATCTTGACTCTACTATCAGGGAATCAGGGGTTTGTTATTTATAGTGATGCATCAAAGAAGGGACTTGGTTGTGTCCTAATGCAGAATGATATGGTTATTTCCCATGCATCACGACAGCAAAAAATCCTTTGGCATAACTATCCTACTCATGATCTGGAGTTAGCAGCTATAATCCTTGCTTTGAAAATATGGAGACATTATCTCTATGGTAAAAAATGTGAGATTTATACTGATCACAAGAGATTGAATTATATTTTCTCACATAACATACTGAACATGAGGAAAAGACGATGGATTTAACTTCTAAAGTATTATGATTGCACGATACACTACCACTTGTGGAAGGAAAATAAAGTGGCAGATGCTTTGAGCAGAAAAGATCATGGAGTTTTTAACAAGATGAGAGTTGAAAGGGATCCTATTCTCATGGATTTAGTGAATATGGATATGGGAATAACCATGGAAGATGGATCATGAATAATTTTTCAAATGGTTTCCAAACCATCTTTACTAGAAAAGATAAAGAGTTCTCAGAAAGGTGATGAAGAGTTTCAAAAGGAGATTGAAGTTGTGAATAATGGGAGATTGAGTGACTTCGTATATGAAGATGGAATTTTGAAATTTGGGAAGAGAAATTGTGTTCCCAATATAACTGATCTAAAAGGATAATTGTTGGATGATTCTCATAGTTCTAATTTCTCTATAAACCATGGGAGCACCAAAATGTATAGATATTTGAAGGAAATTTTTTGGTGGCACAATATGAAAAGGGAGATTATTGATTTTTTGTCAAGATGTATGGTTTTTCAACAAGTGAAAGCTAGAAGACAATATCCTGGAGGAGTCATGAAACCTCTTCTTAAACCTGAATGGAAATGAGATGATATCATGACGGACTTCGTCATGGGGCTACCAAAGACTCCTAGAAGGAACGATGCAATATGGTTCATTGTTGATCATCTTACAAGTCAGAAAATTTTCTTCCTATAACGGAATATTTACCACTATAACGTTTAGAAAGAATATATATTAATTAAGTTGTATGATTTCATGGAGTACCACTATCGATTATTTCTGATTGTGATCCCCGTTTTACATCAAGATTCGGGAAAACTCTGCAAAAATCTCTGGATACTAAACTTCGGTTCAGCACTGCCTACCACCCCCAAACTGATGGATAATCAGAATGGACTATTCAAACCTTAGAAGACATGTTGAGATCATTCTCACTTGACTTTCAAGGTATGTGGGATCAATATTTACCTCTGGTATAATTTTACTCTAACAATAGCTTCTATTCAAGTATTTATATGGCAACATATAAAGAATTATACGGAAAGAGATGTTGCACACCAACCTGTTGGGATGATTTTGGTGAATGAAAACTTGTAGGCCCAGAACTTGTGGGGGAAATGATGGAAAAGGTGAAGGTAATCCAAACACACATCAAAGCATCTCCAAGTAGGCAGAAGAGCTATACTGATAATCGATGGAAGGATTTGGAATTTTAGGTAGGAGATTATGTTTTCTTGAAGGTATCTCCATGGAAGGGTGTTATACATTTTGGTAAGAAGGGAAAATTGAGTCCTAGGTACATCAGACCTTTCAGAATTCTAGAACGAATTGGGGCTATATCTTACCATTTGGAAATGCCGCCAAGTCTTTCCAAAGTTCACGATGTCTTCCACGTATCTCTATTGAGATAATACATGCCTGACCCAATGCATGTTCTCACCTATGAGGAATTAGAACTAGAAGCCGAGCTTTTTTATTGCGATGACCATTTCAAGGTTCTTGATACAATTGAACAAGTGCTGAGAAAACGGACGACTCGCCTGGTAAAAGTTCAATGGAGAAACCGTAAGTTAGAAGAGGCAACGTGGGAACCCAAGGAATTTATGCTAAAGAACCACCCAAGTCTTCTTACATAGTAATACTCTAGAAATATCGAGGACAAAATAATTTGAAGTAGGGGAGAATATAACACCCCAAGCTTCCACAGTACACTTCACGTGGAATAATACAATAGCGTGTGTTGTACGCAACTTCGAGTTCTAACACACCACAACCAATAAAACTAGTCGTTATGAACAGTATTACCCACATGTTGAAATATAATAAATTTTATCTTTCAAAATGGAATTCATTTTTGGATTCGTAATATCTAAATTAGATTAGGGTGATTTTTTGGTATTTTTCTAAAAACCTTCAATTTTTGATGAATAGTGAAAAACACGGAGTTATAGATTAAAACCGAATCATTTATTTAACTAATTAATTATAACATTTAAATTTATTTTATGTTAAAATAGATACATAATACCTATATACGTTCAATTTAATTCATTGGAGTATGTTTATAATAATATTAGATATTTAAAATTTTTATTGAACTGTTTACCATCTTTTACGCACCTCCTAGGAGCATTTGCAAATTTAGATAAAACATAATTTTACCACTTCTGTAAGTTGAATTTCAAAAATCAGAGAGACACAGTTGATATCAATAAGTAAAATTTGGTTCTATAATATGAAAATAATTTTTAGTGAATAGTAACTTTTTACTTTTATTTACCATAGTTAAAAGTAATTAGGGTTATTAAGGGTAAAAATGATATTATTATTACCCTAAAACATGTCCAAATTCTATTTTATAAGTGTAATTCGACCAAAATAAACCTTAGGAAGAAAATATGATCTTTTAGGTCCACATGGATTAGATTATGACATCTATTATTATTTATTTCAAAGAAGAGTTAAAAGTGTTAAATTCAATGTTTAATAACTAATCCACTTTTAATATAGGGTTACACATAAGATAAATTAGACTATAAATATTAATTATAAATATAAAAATATTTCCTACATAATGGTATTTTATTTATAAATTTTAGACATTAAATAATTAAATTTATTTATGACACAATGATGATGCAATAATTACCGAATTAATGAAATATTAAAATAATTGATATTATAAATATCCAAATAAATATAATTTGAAACTTTTTATGAATTACACTAATCTTATAGTTCAATATGACATGTTATAGTTTGTTATATGAATTTTTTAAGTAATAATGTTGTTATAAATTTAGAAAATACAAAAAACCAAATAGTGTTAGAATTGGCATAAAATATTTTTTAAAAATAATATTATATTATTAATTGATATTATTTTCCTAAAAATCGATGGTTTGGGAAAATGACCTGTATAATTATAGGTGTATCATTAATAAACCACTAGGGGTTCTCTTGAAAGATTATTGTATGTTTATTAACCATATAATTGAAAAATAAAAAGAGACATGGTAAATGTCAAACTATTTAACTATGACTTAAATCTAAAAGATAAAGTGAATATAGTGTCCCAAACCTATCTAAAACCTAACGGTTGAGTTTTTTTCGACCCATACCTACATTTTCCTTTAAATAATTCATTTTGGAACCATTTTAAACCGAAAATTATTTAGTTATAAAATAATATTTCTAGCTTTTCTTAAGGTTCCCCTCACCACTCCTATAAAAGGGCACTTCCCTTCTTAGTAATTCACACAATCAAAGCCATTTGGATCGTCCAAACCCTACCCAAATACAATATCAACTATCCTAGCTTCATCCTAGAGGCCATCCTTTAGTCCTAAATCCATCCTAAAATTCCCTTTTTATCAAATCAAAAGGAAGAACCCAAAGAAGATGTAAATATTTAATCACTTCTTTCAAGTTCCTTTCTTCTTCCACTTCCTCGTTCTTTTTTTTCCATTATAAAATAATAATTCTACTATATTATATATACTATGATGTTATTATAAATATCGTACAACCATATTCATTATTATACCCATCCATTGAATTACATGTCACCATACGTGCGTACGTATAGCTTACCGTCTCCACATCGTGGGGTAATTGTAATTCAATACATTATTATTTGGATGGGTATAATAACTATGTGTAACTAATGTACATAATAAATATAACATGATAATGATTCTTTATATATTATATACCATCCAATTATATATTATTTTAATATCAAAGAATGATATTGTCGCTCATGTGTACGTACGGATTACCGTCTCCACGAACACGATGAGATTCATTCCACATCATATACATTCGAGACTAATTTCCATTAGATGATTAAAGATAATTTTTATAGATATAATATCATTCTGAATATGATTAAGATACATCCTCTCCATTACAAACATTACTTATGTAACAAAGCATATAAAGGAAAACCAATTAGTTAACACCCAAAACGATGATAATACTATGATATTATTAACAAAGCAATATTAAAAGATCATATATGATATCTTATTAATGTATATGATTCTTGTATAATTTAATAACAATTATTTCACCATTTTACAGAATGTTAAACTACCCTCAACCAATGAAATGTACAAGGTAATGGTTAATTTCACAATCACTTTATTAGCCGAGGTTGTTTTCATGTAAGTATCTGTTGTGGCCTCTTTATCATCCACATCCATATTTCTTAAAAATGTATTCCAAAACATTTTTACTATTCACTAGACTATAGATTAAAGTAAATTATAACCTTTTTTGACTTTTTATAAATATGTACGAAATGAATCTTTACATCATTTTCCAAACAGGGTACTTTATGACTTTTTACACAAAATTAAGGTATGGATATTTTTTTTAACTTATACGGTGGGTGCAAATATTTTCCACCGTTATAACATCGTCGAAGAATCCCTTACCAGAATATAACAATATTTTCAAATATAAATGTTTTCTTTTATAATTACGTGACCATTAAATGATTTCAAAATAGAAAGAGATATTTCTCTAAAAGGTTTTGATTTCATCTATGTCAACATCATTTGATGGATTTTAAATTTGTTTGAAGTTGATTTATTATGATAAAAAACATCCATAATGTATTAATGGTTTTGTGATATGTTTGACTATGGATGCGTTATTTCATACCATTCATGGTTTTTGGATAAAGTATTGACATTTTGTATGCCAGTTTTAATATAAATATTTATGTTATGTTTAAGGATTTTCATATGGGGAATTCATTGAACTTGGTAAGTGACGGGTGGAACACTGTATAGCTCCTCGATGCATTGGTAGGTCTCATCAGACAAACTAGTGTCTTGGCACAAGTTTTTGACAAAATATTATTTGTAGTCTTGGCGCAGGGCCTTGAATATGTGGTTATGAATGTATGTCATTATGTATTCTATCATTATGAAAGTTGCTATTGATATTTCATGTGATTATTCTACTAGTATAATATCCATGTGAGTAAGAAAATGGAATTATTTTGATTTTTATTTGCCAAATTATGATGATTTTTTTGTTGAAAAGGCTTTTGCTGTAGTTATATACATTGCCTTAAATGTTTATACTTATTTATAAAAGTTTATGCTATATTGTTATCCTTACTGAGAATCTGAGCTCACCCATTTCTATGTTTTATTTTTCCCAGGATACAAAAAAGTATATTATGACTGACCTTACAGGATAGTCTATGAGATCCCACTGTTTCCCATTAAAACAATGTTGTTGTAGTTTTCCATTTTATGATGTAATGTAAACCTTATGAATGTATATAGTACTTCCAAGGCTACTAAACTAATCGATCTTTTGAGACTTGATCTTTTGTGATAATCTCATGATTATGTAATAATTAACCGACTCTTGGTAACTAGGGTCAGGGCGTTTACAATGGTACTTATTACATATTCAGTAGGTATTGATATAATGAATTATTATAATTTCAACCAAGGGAAAAAATATAATACCACCAACAAGAGAGAAGTAAACAAAATAACAAATAATTTTTGAAAATGAAAAATAATATCAATTTTTAATGGAAGAAATTATTTATTATATATTGATTAAATTTTTCAAATGAATGTATAATGGTAAAAAATTATGTTCACACTCAAATTCATGCAATCCCTAAACTCCATTTAGTTTTATTTTCACAAAATATATAGATGAAATTCAAGAAGAAAATGTAAATATAAAAATGATTAAAAATTATATAGTAGATCCATGTGAAGGTAGATGTGGTAAATATTAATACATGTCCCATGTTGATAAATAATGAGCAAATAATTAAATAACTGAGAATCAACAATTAGAAGGTTTCAACTTTCATTTGTTTTCAGTTTTAATGAATAAAGTCGACAAATTATGAGGTGAGATGTTCAAAGGAAAGTAATTAGTTCATGAGAGTCAATGGATGGTGATGAACCATGAGTTCAATCAATTAAAATTAAGGAAATGGTTGAACTACCTACATTCAACATAGATCTAAATTAGAAAATAATTTATCATTTATACCTGATGGAAAAAGATATTTATCACCACTACAATTTTCAAGTGAATCATGAAAAAATCATCTCAACTCTAAAATACATAACATAACACATGATTATAGATATCTCATGTTTTAATGGCCCGCCATTAGTTGGATAATGTATTACACTTTATCATGATCAAGAAGCTATTCATTAACAATATTAACAGAAATAGCACAGAAATATAATTACATTAAATTTTAAGATAAGGATATGATATGATTCTTTCCATAACATGAAACATATAATATAACAGTGCTACCTGATCTAGAAATATAAAATCAATAATAAAGAAATAAATCCAAAATTTGGATGGATAAAAAAAATAAATAAGGAAAAAATTAATTAATACTAAATATGGAATATTTTGTTTGTAATTTGATGGCTCATAGAAGAATATATCAATATATGTCTTGGCAAATGTTAAAGTAACTATGTTGTAGGAATTTCCCTGTGTAAACATGAAATTTTAAAATCTTCATTCCATTCACTTATTTAATTAAAATGAAATATGTAAAAACCAAAACTCATAGTTTTTAGATAACATCACTCAGTATTCCCTAAAATAAAAATAGTAAATTTAGTCAAAAGTAGCATAAAAATAGAAATTATAAGGAGATAACGTTAAACACTCTATTAAAATAATATAACAATCATATACTATGAAATATAAATGATTTTATCCTAGAAATTATTTTGAGTGAAATTATCCTCTTTTCATATAAATAAAAGAAACAATATAAACCCAATTTTTTAAAATTATATCATCTATATGATTCTTGTGAAACTAATCGTACATAATAATAGTACTAAAATTTTATAGGCGGTTATTCAAAGGGAAGAAAAAAATTAAAAATTATAGATCAAAAAATAATATAATAAATTTGAAACTATGAAAAAAAAATCAAAGGGACCATGAAGGATCTAATCTGAGTTTTTGTGACATGGGATGAGTGATAAAATTTAATATATAAAAGTCTATATATATATGAGTTGAATAATATTTATTCTTAGATCCTTTTATATCATAGGATGAAAAGGAATCAAAATTTAGGATTGAAGAAAAGAAACCGAAGATGAGAGAAAAAAATATAAACTTAATACTAAATCACCACAGGATTATTTATTACATTAAAAAAAATGTTTTTTTACATTGTAAAATAAATTAAAAATTCAAGAAAACATTATCAAGCAGTAATGTATAAGAATTTCTGACGTATGATAGGATATAAAGGAACATTAATGGAATTATTCATAACAAGATGAAGAAAAAGATAGAATTTAAAAAATAAAATGATACATTTCAAAATGAGTACTGAAAATATCAAGGTTTAAGTTATTATAAGAAACAGAAATATAATATAAACTACAAATAAATGAATCAATGGAAATGTTAAAAGCCAGCAATATGTTGTTGCAATTTATGGTGGTGGTTATGGTTGGAAAATATAATATCACAAAGATGGGTATGTTATCCATTTTTATATAACATGGAATAATTAAAAATATACAATAATAATTAATTTGATAAGATAAAAATACATTTTTAATATAAAACATTAAATAATTTATATAACTAACATTATCAAATTTAACAATCCTTCTATTTGTAAGTATCTCAATCACTAATCTTAACAAAAATTAACCATATTCCACCTTTTCTTTTTTGATGTTGAAATAATGGGTTTGAAACATTAACTTAAAAATAAAAACAAACACATTCATCTATATAAGACAAAATATATAATATCTAATAATAATTACTTTAACCAATAATTTCTTATATTTTATTTTATTGGGTTTCTATATTGAAAAATGATCATTATAAAATCATTTTTATAACATATATTAACTATATATATAAATTATCAACACATGTATAAATAATAATCATTATTAATAAAGAACTTATAAAATGAAATAAAACATACTTTTTTAATAAATTGTGAAAATATTTACATACTATACATAAAAAAATAATTCAAGTATCAACCCTATAAAATAATACCCAAAAATCCAAATAAAATCATAAATCAGTTGTTTTAAATACTTATTTATTTAACATTAATTAAAATAAACTTACCAAAAACATCTTATTCCTATAAAAACATAATATAAAAACATTATGCAAATAAATATTGTATAATTACTCAATATCTAAATATAAATTATTATATAAAAACTAGATAATATAAAATTTAACTAAACATAAAAAATATTCATGTAACATGTAAAAAACAAATAGAATATACGAAAATTAAAAAGATATGATAGATTATATACTAATTTATTAGACATTAAATTAAAGAGACATAACTCATAATTATATATTTAAAAATATATAAAAAGTAGTTTACAAATAATCAATGAATATGGGTATCTTGTTCCTTTTTACATGACTCTACATCATTAAAAATCTACAATAAGAATTAATTTTATGAGATTAAAAAACATAATATTTTGATATTAAATATAAATTGAAAGTAATATTTATTCAAAAAGAATAAAAAAATCATGTTTGTTAATAGAAAATAAGAAGTTTGATGTGTTTTTTCAAATTAGTGGATTTAAAAAAAGTCACTTAATAAAAATGAAAAAACATTACTTAGATGTTTTTATTAGAGTTTTGTGATTCATTAATTATGTTGTGTATTATTTTGGATTATATGTTATGAAATATTTTATAATGGTTCATGGAGGTTGTTTGGTTATCTTTTAATAATTCCTTGGAGATCATTTATTTGATACATCCTTCAATGAAAAAAAATCTAAAACCATTTATACAATAGATAACAGACCAATAAAAATAAAAAAAAGTATAACAACTTAAAGCAGAAAATCATTATCTAAACACTCAATTTTTAACATTAATTAAAAATATACTGACCTTATAATTTATTCCACAATAATAATTTTAAAATATTTATTTAAAAAAATTCATGATAGATATGTTCAACATTCTTATATGACTCGGAATCAATGAAAATACATAATAACAATGAATATTATATATTTGAATAATATAATATTTTGATAAAAAACATAAAATAATAAATATAACCAACCTATTTAAATTTACTCATTGAACCAGTAATGATTATACCATACATGAATATTAAAACATAGTTAACTCATTTCACTTTTCCTCATTAGTGATGACTCGGTGGTTTTTTAACATTAACCTGAAAAAAAACCAATATATATATAACCATAAATTATCTAATATAAAATATATTTACTATAACATCCATGGATTGGAATTTATTATGAAGCTTTATCAACAAGTAATCATTTTTATTGTTTTTTATGAACATAATTTTAAAATATATCAACTAATAAATCATTTATAATCAATAATTATAAAAAAAATAAAATACCTTTAAAAACAAATTAAACTTGTCTAACAAGATTATAAATTTTTTTAAAACACTTAAAAATGGGATAAACCAATATAATATACCTTCATTTGGGAAGAATATATGTAACATCAAATGAACAATACAACAAAAATAGTACACAATTAATTAAATTACAGTGAATATTAGTTCATAATTAACTTAGTGTACTTACCCATAATGGAAATGTAAAAATCATCCCCAAATATCAATACATGATAATATATCACATATATGTCTATATCTAGTATAATAATTAACATATTTCACAATTTTTTAAGTGAATTATGGATATATAAAACCATACCCACATGTGGTATCAATTTGAATAAGGAGTGTCTGTAGATAAATAATTAAATTATTAATATATTAAGTCATGTGAAGTTATTTTTATTGAAATAATGAAAAATTAAATCATAATTTTATTGACATTGAAAAAAATTATATTACAGGTATACTAATCTCATAAAAAATAATTGGGCACCTATTATCTTTTTTGAATATTCTTAATGGATAGTCTCTTCCATATATATCTTAAGTTATTCAGAACACATAAATATTATCCATGGTAGAAGAACACTAGGACAATCACTTTATCCCACTATAAATCTCATAATTATATGAAGTTAATAGTGCATAAACCTTTTTTTCTTCTGTATTATTTTCTCAGGTTTTAGATAATCCTATATAAATTAAATTTCAAAACAAATTATAAGTAAATTTCAATAAAATTTAAATGATATTTAAAAAACATAGCATTCCTTAGATGCCAGATGATGAATATTATAACTGTAAATGTAAATAATGACGCATAAAATCCCTAACTATGGTTAACTCCTTATAAGGAAATGAAAGTAGAATTGTTGGATCAATAAGATCTTGTACTAATATTCTTACCTGACCCAAATACATAACATAATGATGTAAAGAATCCCAATAAATATGTACGAATCTATACACTATAATATAAACATGGTGATCTCTAGTATAAAACTCAAAATATATGGTCAGGTCCAAACAATCAGGTGTTGGACTTGAGTATGCAAGGTGGGCATGTTATGTAGGTCGTGTAAGATATGCATGCTATATTACCAAGTCAACTATTCAAACATAACTCACGCAGATTTTGAATTTGATCACCCATGGACTAATTCTGGTATATAGATTTTGTTAAGGAATATGTTAATTCATATCTTGATTTCTTACTTTTTTTTAAAAACATTCATCATATTTACACTGAACATTTATCCTCTTATGTTGCCAAGGTGTCATGGATTTCCTAGACAAGTATCTAGGATTTCCATCCTACTCTTAGGGATAATAGTCCCCTACAACACTTTCTCTTTAATTTCATCCTAAAATTATCAATGAAAATGGTATATTAGTGTTGTTAATTTATAAAATAAAAAATTTCATAGAAAAAAAAATAATTTTCTATAATTAGGTCTGCTACTACCTTAGATTTATCAATAAGATACTTTTTAATTTTTTTTCTTCTCACACTTTCTTATTTTCCCTGGTGAGTGGGGATACAGGAGGACTAAACTAGACCTCTTCTAAATCACTATTATATTGAGATATTAATGCAACAAACTTTTTTACAATCATTTTATCCTCTAATAATTGATACCCTCAGTGTCAAAAAGAATGTGGGTATATGTTCTGAAAATGTATTTCATGATGTAATATCTTATAAGCCTACTACATTAAATGAAATAATATGTACTAAAGTAAAATATAAGACATTTAATAATTTATAATAATTATCATACAATAAATTCTCCATCATGTCGGCTGGTGAACAATTTCTCCAGAGTATATTTATCTAAAAAAAATGAGGCATTAGTTATCATTACGTATCTTCCAAAAAAACATGTTTTAAAATTATCTCCATCAAAACAAATCTAATGAAATAACTAATTTAGTAATTTATTTTTTTTATAAAAATTTAATTTCATATGTATTATTTTAAATTAATTAATTGTCAATTCAAATATATAATATAAAAAAATTAGATAAAAAATCAATTGAGATATTTTACCATTATGGACTCCCACTATATTACTTTTTCTATCATGGAGATGGAGTTCCAATAATGATATAAAATTCTAATCCAGAAATAGATCTCCATGGAAATATAATTTGTAAACTTCATTGTATTTGATCTAGTTGGGTTATTATTGTGGTCAAAATTAATATTTATTCTCTAGTCTTTATAATAACATGATTATTTTTAACTATGTAATTCCATTTCTAATAAATCTAGAAAAAGGTTTATTTATAAAAGGAGTGGAATCATTGAAGGAGGAACATTAGTAGGCCTTTAACTTTTTTCTATAAATTAAATGTTTTATTTCATTAAATAATTATATTAATAAATATTTAATAATATGAAAATATTCATATGGATTGATATATATTACCCATCCTCTCAGTATATCATTCAAAGTGAAAAATTTATTGAAATTATATATACCTACATATTATTGAAATAGTATATATTTATAAACAATGATTATAAAAATATTTTTAAAAACAACTGGTGTTACACATGTGTATGTTTCAGAAAAATAATTTCGTCATGATTCTAACTGAAAAAACACTAAAGTTAAACATTTAGATATAAATATTAATTCTAAATTTAAGGAATAATTAATAAATTTAAATATCACTATTAAAAAATGTTTGTTTATAAATGTAAATTTAACTAAAACATGATGAATTTTGTCGGGTTTTCAAATATAAAAATGATTAACCATTAATAATGATTATAAAACATAAAAACATCATATATATAATAAATATATATATATAATTAAACATCAAATAATTAAAATAATATAGTTTCACACATGTAAATTTCAATAAAAAAAGAAACAAAAAAATTAATATTTACCTAAATAACTAGGAGTGTAATTTATTGTTTTCCCATATCTCATCACTATGATCATTTCATACCGCACATATTGGGTCTAAATTATTGTCAATTTTTATCTAAAAATAAAGTAATTGAAGAATAAAACTCATATAATTCCATGACATCATCATCATTCTCAACAACCAATTAAATTCATTTCCCATGAAAAACGACAGAACACATATCATTCAATAGATCAATGATATAAAATATTTTCTTATTCATGTGTTTCCATGATAAATAGTTCCCCATTAAAACTATATCATATCAAATAAACCAGTTTAAAGCTATTATCATCAAGTGAAAAGGAATGCAGTTTTTAAATTGTTTTCATGATTTTTTATTCATTTTCAAATAAAAAAGTTTTAAAAAAGTTTTGAAATATTCCTTTATATATTTTAAGAGTGAATGGTTTTAATATTTTTTTTCAAGTTTCCATTGTATTTTTTCAGGTAAATTATTTTTGAAAATGTTTTGAAGCTTATTTTATAAGTATTCAAGGAATATTATTTTTAATACACTTTCAAGATTCTTGTATTATTTTTAAAGGAATATAATATTAAAAATGATTTCAAGAATAAATTATAATTTTTCAAAGAATATTTTTATCAAAAAATTTCCATGGATCATTAATAATATTTCATAGAGAATGGTATGAAATTATTTTCAGGATTGTTTTATATTTTATCAAGGAAAATGTCTTTTAAAATGTTTTCACAATTCCTCTATATGATTTCAAGTGTAATGGTTTTCAAAAAAACAATTCATGAAAATTTTATATGTTTTCAAGAAAAATTGTTTTCAATATGTTTTCATGTTTTTTTGATAAAATTTTAATAAGAATTGTTATAAAAAAACATAAATCTGATATTTTATGTTTTTATGGAAAAAGGGTTTTCAAAATGATTTCAATATTCTTTTATAAGTTTTAATAAATAACGTGTTTTTAAAACATTTTCCATATTTATTTAATTGTTTTTTATGTCATTTCAATGAAATTTTTTTCAAAAATTATTTATTTCTGAGATATATTTTTTCAAATTGGAAAGTTTGTTTTTCACAAGAAATGTTTTAAATGAAATTTCAAAGTATTCTATATAATAAACATGATTTTGAAATGGGTTTATAAAAGGATTTTTCAGTGAAATTTCATTTCCCTTACGATACTGTCCTTGTAAACATTCAATATCCTTCCCAATATAATACAGAATACATTGATATAGTTTAATCTTTTTTGAGGAAATGACAAAATATTCTCATTCAAATTATTTCATGAATGGTTTATATTTTGATGACATGATTTTTATGACACATGTTTCGCATCCACATGTTATACCATGATAAATTCTTATTAAACCCACTTCCTTTGATGTTTTGTTATTATATGAAATGATTAAGAATCCAATCTATTTTCCATAGGATATCATATAATGAAATGTCTATTAAAACCATGTAATTTCAAGGGTTATGATATGATATTTATGAAACACATCTCTTTATATGGGTGAAGATACGATTAGTGTTTTATTATCTTGTGGAACATGTTTATATAATTTAATTATGTGATGGGTGGGACTTATATCTCCCTCGAATAAAATGGTTATGAATTAATATCTCAGGGGATTTTTATGGGAATCTAGATGATAAGCTTGATCCATTGATGAAGATAGGGAAACCTGATCCACTATGGGAATATGCGTAAACCTGATCTACAATGTGAATATGGGGATAACAGATTCACAATGGAAAGATAGGGAATCCCAATACAATATGGGATGACGGGTAAATACAATATACTATGGGAATATGGAGAATCCTGTTTCACTATTGAAAGATGTGGAAACACAATCTTTTACAAGGAAACCAATACAACTAAGGACGGTGGTGTGTCCCACCAAATAGGTGTAGTCCCCATAAAGAGCCATGATAAGTTAGAGAGATGTGTCCTGACTTCTATAAAATAATATTATATGTTTATTTTCAAACCAAAAATTCATGTATTATTGTTATGTTATCATTCCATGGCTTATAGGCTAGATTTACTTAAGATTCATGCCTAATAAACTACTATCATTTGTAACATGATTCATGTTTATGATCTTTGATATGCATGGTGTGATCTTATAGTGATATGATTATATTTTTATACACTAATTCATAAGAGTATTCTTATATATCTACCTTGTTTAATATTTTTGAACATCTGATCTCACCCATTTTTTATATTTCATTCCCTGGGTTATGAATATAAATCTTATGTATGATATTCCTAATAAGGGTTCTAATCATGGGAAAACAAATCACATATAACGTATGTCAATCATTGTAGAGACCCAAAGCGTGACGTACATGTAAATTACATTACTTTTTCGGAATACTTATTACATAACAAAAAAAGACACACAAGGACTGTAATAGTTTAGTGTCTTTGGAAACTCGGAATATAATCTTCTAATTGTGGTGAAAGATCTTCAACATCACCCATAAAGATCTTACCCTTTTTTTTTACCTAAAACATTTCATTATATCCTGGGCAAAAGAAACCATAAAAGGGGTGAGCTCAAATGCCCAGTAAGGGTAAATATAGTGAACATAAAACAATCCATAAACATTTGAATGCAAAATCTTGAACATAAAATGTAAACATAAAAATCATGAGCAAATACCTGAATCATGGAAGTACGTAACGCATATATCATAAGGGAAAATCAATCATGATAAAATATCATGGGAATAAAACATGTAATTGTGGAAACCATTAATCACATGTTATTATTTCCATAGTAGACAAGGCATTGTTCCAAGACCATCTTAGTGGACAAAGTCCCTTTCTGAATCGAGTTCACTTATCGTTTCAGTCCTGTAACACTGAACCGGATTAACTTACTGTTCCAACCATGTCTATATCATGATATATAAATCTTTACCCAATGCATTGGAGGGAGATATAGGTCCCACCCATCTCATAATGAAATCATTCTTACTTGTTCCATAAAATAAACATTCATCATTCATAATAACCCAATAAATAAAATTGGTTTCATAAACATCATCCCATCATCACATAATCCATATAAAAGAAATGGATATAATTTCATAATAAGAAAAGTGAAACCATGTAAACCATAGAGATATTATACTTGAAACATAAACATATGAAATAATGCCTTCTTAGATGAAAAATGGTTTTGATAAAACACTTGAAATGAATTCTTGAGGAAAATATCCGTTCTTATTCAAAATCATTATCTTTTCACAAAATGCCATGAAATTTTAAAAGAAAATTATTTTTTTGAAAATATTCATAAAACCTTGTAGAGTATGTTTCATGAAAATGAGCCGTTATGAAACTGAAAAAAATCAGTTCACGCCGTATAAGTTAAAAATAACATTATTCTCGTACTTTTGTCGGAAAAGTAAAAAAGTACCTTGTATGGTAAAAACAATATTCCATACATACCATGTAGTAAAGGTCAAAAATGGGTAAAAAGGACTTTAAACATAAATGAAAACATTTTTAGAAAACATGGGCTTGGATGATGAAGATAACCCCAGTAAATACTTACGAATAAACAATCTCGGATAAAAATGAGATTGATAAATTATCCCTTACCTTAGGTCCGATATGATTCGTACATTTATGAACGTCCTGTATAATGATTTAAATAATTTCATTGACTTATTACTGAATAATATTCATTTTTATGATATCATATATGGTTCACTTATGACATTATATTACCCGTTCTTTTGTAAGTTTGATGTTAAAGCAACATTTTGGATTAAATCGTTTTATTTATCATACGTGTTTGGACTTTTTGTTCTTGATATTATTACCTATATCCTGATTTACTTAATTCCAGAATTTAAAACCTGATTTATATATAATATATATTCATTACATACATACATATATATGATAGATCGATGAAATACACCATTCATGGAGACGGTAGGCCGTACGTACGAATGAACGTTGTTTTTGTTTCCTTATTGAATTGAATGAAATTACGTAGTTGACATAAATATATATACACATAAATCCAGTATCATTATTATGTCATATATTTCATGATTAATTACTATATATACTTTATAATCATTCATGAATGGTTAACATGGAGAATGAATCTCATCGCGTCGTGGAGATGGTTGTCCGTACGTACACAAGAGAGATGATATCATTCCCATGATTGTGAAATTGTATTGAATTGAATAGATAATATTTAATAATCAATATCACTTTGAAATAATAATATATAGTTATTTATTTCCACCATTATACCCATCCATTTAAGGTGGTGGTCGAAAACAGATTGCACCACGGTGTGGAGACGGTATTCCGTACGTACGCATGCGCGGTGATTTCATTTTCCGTAGGATGGATAGATGGTGAAATAGGGTTTTTTAATTCTTATAATAACATATCCGTATATGAGTGATACTGATGTTATTACTTAATAATGAAACAACTAAAGAAGAAGAAGTAGAAGAAGAAATAAAGTTGAAATAATCGGTAACAGATATTACCTCTTCTTTCGACACGACTTTTTGAAACCTCCTCTTAGGGCACTAAGATTGGGCTTTGAAGAAGACAGGAACCTCTAGAATGTTTCTAGGGAAGTAGAGAAGATAAATTTTCAGGGGTTGGCCGATCTTGAAGGCTCAATGTGGTGTGAGGAAGAGAGGGAGGAGGTGCCTTTTTATAAGGGAGGAGAGGGGCACCTTTGGAATAACTAAAAATATTATTTTATTATAAAGTCATATTCGGTTTTTAATAGCTAAAAATTGAGTTATTTCTATTATAAGGTGGGGATGGGTCGAAATCCTCTCATCCAATATAATTTAGACATGTTTATGTTTCTATTGTAACCTTATCATTTAGATTTAACTTTATGTTAAATAATTTTTCCTTTACCGTGTCTTCTTGTTTTCTTACATTATAAGGTTAGTAAACTTACTATAACAAGACAAAATAACCCCAAGATGTTTATTATTAATATATATAACCTTATCTATGTCATTTGGCCGATCCTTAGATTTTTAAGAATAAGATAACAATTAATAATATAATATTTGTTTTAAATATTATTTTATTTCAATTTTGACACTATTTGGTAATTGATTTTTGTGAAAATCATAAGAGAATAATTTGTTCTAAAAAAGTTAACTAAATCAATAATAACATGTAATATTAACCTATAAAATTAATTTAATTCATAATAAGTCTCAAATTACTTTTATTTGGGTATTTATAACATCAATTATTTCAGTATTTCTTTAATAAGATAATTACTGCATCATCATTGTGTCATAAATAAATTAAATTATTTAAGGTCTAAAAATTATAAATAAAACACCATTATGTAGGTAATATTTTTAGTTTACTAATGAATATTTATTGTTGAATTTATCTTACGTATAACCTTATATTAAAAATGATTTAATTATTAAACTTTGATTTTTACTATTTTAACCCTTCTTTAAATAAATTAATAATAAATGTCCCAATCTAATCCAAGTGGGCCTAAATTGACATATTTAATTCCTAAGGTTGTTTTTGGTCTAACTAAACTTATCAAATAGAATTAGGACATGTGTTAGGGTAATAATAACATCATTTTTACACTTAATTACCGTATTTACTTTTAACCGTGGTAAAAAAAGTAAAAAGTTACTACTCACCAAAAATTATTTTCATATCATTGAACCACATTTTAGTCCCTTATATAAACCGTGTTTCTCGGATTTTCGAAATTCCTCTCACTTAAGGGGTAAAATTATGTTTTATGTGAATTTGGAAATTCTCCTATGAGGTGGGTAGAAGACGGTGAAAAGTTCAATAAAATTTTTATATATCGAAAATTATTATAAAATGACTCCAATGACTTAAATTGAACTTATATAGGTATTATGTATCAATTTTTACCTAATATAAATTTAAATAAAATAAATAATTATTTAAATAAAAAGTCGGTTTTTGAATAGTAACCCAGTGTTTTCACTATTCATCAAAAATTGAAAGTTTTCAGAAAAATACCAAAAAATCACCCTAGGCTAATTTCGATATTCTGAATCCAAAAATGAAGTCCATTTTGAAAGTTAAAATTTTTAATATTTCAAAGACTGGGTATTACTATTCATAACGGCTAGTTTATATAACATATCGTTGTTTAGCGAAACTCTGTATTGCGTACAACACACGATATCGTGGAAGGTCGTGATTGCGTGTAATGAAAGCCAAGTAAGGTATGCGTGTTGTGAAAGCTCTTTTTTGTGTAGAGTACAACACAAGACATTAATGAAATTAAAAAAAAATTCATAAAATCTCGGGGTGTTACAATCATATACTTGTATTTACATTTCCATTTCTCAAAGGCACTAAAATAATAAAATATTTGTGTTTATGTTTTATAAATGTTTTAACTATTCTATAAAAATGAAATAATATCTATATATGTTAATACAGGTTTGTTATAATTACACATTTTTCCATGTTCAACACACTGATGTGTTTTAGCAGTTACGGAATGAATGTCTTCAAATTACCTGACATAAGATTAACTAATAAATTAATTATATATTTCATTAATGAAATTGTTAAAAATATAAGGGATTTAACCAATAAAAGTTTCTTATCAAATAAATAAATTCATTTTTGTTTATTATACATGTGTAAAAGGAAATATATAACCTGTATAAACTCAAGGTATGGTATTTCATCTCAATTAAATTTCATTAGGGGTATATTAATTTTATGCACCTAATTTCATTTATGAGGTTTAAATAAATATCATTTTAAATATTATATCATAAATCCACCATTATTAATTGTATTTATTGTTTCAATTAAAATTAAATTTTTATGGGGATTTACATGATTGTTACCAGGTTTTATGGGTTTCCTAACTAAATTTTGATTCATTAGGTATTATCACATTTTAATTAATTATTGGGAAAAATACCTCAAGGTATCATTGAATCATTTTTGAGGTGATTGTGATTGTTGACAAAGAAGGCCTCCATGTAGTGTTTATTAACAAAACAGACCACAATGTCCAATTTTTTGACAATGGGTGTTTACATGGTGAATTTTTGGGTTCAAGAGATGTTGTTGGATATCCATGTTTGACAGAAGAACCCCTAAAAAGGAATGGATGATCTGGGGGAGGTACAAATATAGCAGATGCAAGGTGGTGATGTTTTCTAGTGTATGGAAAATTTTTGAGCCTCAAAATCGGAAAATGGAGAGATGTGTATTTGGTAAAGGGAGGTGCACACAATATCAGAACGGTGCACAAAAAATCGAGTGGTGTGCGGAATATTTGCGTGGTGTGTGAAATATTGAAGGGTTGTTTTTCATGCAAGAGGTATTTGAAGATCAAAATATTGAAAATTGGTAAAGGCCTAAGGTGCGTGAATAATTAGAGCATTGTGTGAAATATGGTGTTTCACAGAAGATGGGTTTTTCATTCTCAAAGAGGATTAAGTGAACAAGGAGTATTTTTCAAACAAGGGTAGATTTTTCCGATAAATATTAATTAAACCCCCACCTTCAGTGAAGAGATAAAGACTTAGAAAGAATCTGAGCTCTGGCGCGTGAAATTTGAGTACGTAATGGTGTTTCACGTAAACGTCACGTTTTGGCTTAAAATAAGTGTTTGCACGTAAAGAATAGGCACCACATAAAATAAGAATTTTGTGCGTAAAATAAGTGTTTGTGTGTAAAAGATGTATTGCGTGAAATTTTGATTTCACGCAAAGGCGGGGAATTACATGCATGACCTAGTGAAGGATGCACTTAAAAATTTGAATTGACCAGTACACTTGGTGGAATGTGAGATTTATCAACAGGTGAATGTGGGACATGAATAGAGCATCAATCAACAACTAAGGATGCATATTTCATTAGAGATAATGAAGAGACCCAGAGGTCTATAAACTGTTGGTGGATATTCAGAAGATGGAGTGAGAACACGTCACTTGAATGAGGAGTGAGAATTCATATCATGAATGGTTGTAAACCAGAAGGGATAGTGAGTCTGATTCAAACATTGTAAACAACAATGCGCTTTTAGTGGGTTTGGTACATTGGCACATCACCACTGCATGCTCCTTGGGTGTAGCCCAATGAGGGTGAACCAAGTAAAAATAGATGTGTCTGGTGCATGATTTTGTTTATGTTTATCCATTTATACATAAAAGGGAGAGAGACGAGTGTTTTGATTAACAGTAAATTAAGATCAACAGGGGAAGGTGTTTTAATATGTCATATACTAATTCACCCACCTCTCGGGGTATCTGACCTAGTGGACCTAACATTAATAATATTATGCCAGGTTTATGTCTAAAATGAAATTTTATTTATTGAAATATGTTTTTAACTTTTATTCTACCCATTTAATTTTTTTGACATAATCTATGAATTTATTAATTTTCAGTTCAGTGAAATGATTTTTATATTTGTTATTTGTATCAAATTATCTTTATTTGAGACATGTCCAATAATATATAACTATTTTTTTACTAGGTTTATATAGTGTTTATTAGGATATCATGTCATGAATGAATCTTTTATTATGATATTTTATGTTAAAATGTTATCAAATATGATAGGGTTTTCTTTATGTCAATATAATTTTCCTGAGATATGATTTATCTTGTGCACGATGACTTACATGTATGTTGTATTTATGGATTCATGGATGAAATTTTTAATAATAATTAAGGAAATTAATTTGACATATATTGCCATAACAAATTGTTTCATTCAAATAATTTTGATTTGAATGATTACAAACTTTGTAAATTCATTATGTTACACTATTCTTTCTTTTAGAGATTGATTATGATTATTTTTAGTTTTAGAGTAAATTATAGGATCATATTTTCTTGAACCATGTATAATTTCTTCTCCTCTACTTATGAATTATGTTCAAATATTTAATCCCCCCCCGTATTGATTGAATAAACACCAATAATGTTATTTTTATGTGATATTGATCTTCTTCATCCTTTAGATTAAGAATATTTAAATTATATATTCATGTTTTCTCATTTAATTTTGATGAAAATTATTTTATAAAACTTAATTGTATCCTAAATATATTTTAAATGATCATTGATATTTCATTTGAAAATTTTAGAATGAAAATTATTATTATTTTTTTGTATTGTTCACTTTTGACTCTCTTTAAAAAATCAATATAAAATAATGATTATTTTTAAACATTACAACATGAATGGATTTTCATGTCAGGATAATCATTATTTTCATAGAATATTCCTTTATATGTTTCCAAGGAAATTTCTAAATAAATATATTTAACTATATTTAATAAGTTTTTACTTTTTAAAAGTGAATATAAAATATTATATTTTTTTCCTCAATAATGTTTTTAATAATATTTTTAATGTTGTTTCTATTCATTAACATCTAAAACCCATGATTTCACATATGATACCCTTCATATATGTTCTAATAAAAAAATATTTATTCTTTATATTGATGTCATTTGATTATTTCCAAGATAATTTCACGGATACCATTGTATTTATATGGTTTTTATGTTAAGTAATGAAAAAAGGATGTTCCAATGAATTGTATGATGAAATTCAATCACTACGTTCTCTATTAATGTTTGGGTTAATGAACATTATTTATAATGATGGGCGATACTATTATAAACCAAGTATGGGTGGTTACATTATTAGAAAAGGATGTAAAGTCACATTATAAACCATGTACAGGTGGGTCCATGATGTCCATAAAATGCATTAGGCCTGGTAGTTTACCATATGGTAATTCCAATTGTAAGGGTTCTATGAAGATAAAATTACAATATAGAAACACATGTTATTTTTGAAATATAGGGCTTATAAATTATTTATTTTATCATGATTAAAATCACATGTCTGATTATTATTGATTCCAATGAATCATATAGATGATAAATATTTATGCCATGATTAATTTTTATGATCTATTTTTAATGGAAAAAATTATCTTATGATATCTTTAAAAAAAATTTTACTTAAAATTAATCGTGTTCTCTGCTAATGATCATTTAAAATATTCAGTTAATAATCATTATTTCGTTCCTTGCTGAGAATTTGAGCTCACCCATATTTTGATTCATTTTCAATAGATTATGAAGAATTATGATAAATGATTGCAGCCTAAAAAGTACTCAAATGTAGAAAAATATATGGGGTATGTTTATGTCTTAATTTGGGATATGGAAATATTTGTATAGTGGAAAAAAATAATCTCTTAAAGACATGAGTGTTTCTTATTAAAGTTTGTTTTAATTCTTTGAAACTAAAAACCAAAAGGGTCATTAGGTGTGTAAGTGATCCATTTTCCTTTTAATGTTTTATGTTTTTTATTGAAATTTTTTGGTCACATATATTAGTTTAAAATCTAGAAATTTAATGTTTATGCTTTTATTATATGATATGGGAGTATGGAATCGTATACTTTACAATATCCACTTAGTACGATCTACATTTTTTTGCCCCTCCAGTACATAGGGAGCATAAATGGGGTGATTGTATAAAAAATGTTTTTCAATAATTTATCTTCCAAACGTCATTATCTAGTCTCCATATTAAGGAAAAACATATAGGAAAACCCATATGTGGTCCTTAGACCTAATCCCAAGCTCTCATACATTCATGTTCCACTACCAAAGTGAGAGATACAGATAATAATTCACTGAATTCATCCTTGGCGAAAGGAGTTATGAACAGAACTCCTTATGATATTTAGAAAACAACAAATTGTACTCCTCACAATCACCATGAAACAACATCCACCACTAATACAAAGCTCCCTGTAACTGATTAACTTCTAAAAAGACGTAAAATCTATCCTTTTCTCGGATCAAATTGAAATCATTCTTGGGCTTCTATAACATGTGTTTTATCTCTAGATCATAGATGATCCCCTCATACTCACCTAAATTTTACTGTTGACATCTATATAATCTCTAAGGTCATGTCTCATCCTCCACTGTTGGATTGATCTTATGACAGCCAATTGGATTAGCATGCTGAACCTCAACAGTTTGAACCACTTGCATATGATGACCAATAGAAATTATGGAAAGGAAAGTAGAACAAAATAAACTTAATAGAAATGAATTTTACCATATAATTATTTATGAAATTTCACTTATAATAACACACCAACCAAATTCAGAACTTGAACAGAATCGATCATTATAGTTGTAACATTATTATGTATCTACCTTCAAATATTTCTACCCCACTTGGTAATTCAGTAAGATCATATTACATGCACAATATTATAAGGGGCCCTAAAATATCATGACTTAGGTGGCCCCTAAACTATATCATGAACCAAGGTCAACTAGGGTAGTTTCCCAACCAACCCATGAAATCCTCATAGTACTTAAAACTAAACTCCATAATATCGCATAAATAAATCATATGATACTACATTGTCATAACCCCCAACCTCTAAAGGAACATAAATGAAGGATTATATATAATGAAAATTAAGTCCCACACATAGTAGGCCATGGTTTGGGAACATGAACCTGTGGTATAAATATCTCACAAATGTTATGAATTACCCTCAATAATATATAAAATAAGGATATAAATATAAACATCCAACAAACCACTCCAACATATAATATAAAAGTAAACTAAAAACCAACATTTCATAAACAATGAAAACATATAAAAATAAAAGTATCTAAGAAATAATAAATAATAATTCAATATGTATCAACTCAATAGAAACTAAATCAAAATCTAGAAATTCCTTGCTTAGTACCCAATGATCCCTTGTAAAAATGAAAAATAGATCTATACATATGGTGGGAATAACATGTATACTTATTATAATCATCACAATGGTCTTAGGTGCAAACATGAAATGAGTGTCTTAATTTAAAAGTGAACAAAAATCACAACCAAGAAGCAATTAAATAGTTTAGCTATCCAATCGTATCCTCACAATGGCTTGCACACCAAATCATGAATCCAATATTGTAACATAATAATAATGAGTAAAATAAGGTTCCCCTCATCTATTTCCCCACTGATATTCCAATATCACACCCTAATTTCAAGCATCATATGCTCTTATCCCTTCCATTAATATCACATCACATCATGAGTTATCTCACCCAATAACGCATTTTCTATCTCTAATGTGGTTCGGTACAAATCCCTACCTACCCCTCCATTACAAGGATTATTATTAAATGTTAGAATATGGTATGATAACATCACATCGTATATATCCTCATTATATAACCAGATGAGTAGGGTGCCAGAAGTATGTACCATAAAAAATCATTACCTCCTTCAACCATGCTTGACACTTATCACATGATATATCACATCACAGTCATATCACATCACACAACACTCAAAAATAAATTTCCCATTACTAATCATGTCTCTGGAATACACCTTTTCTACCACATCAAATGGATGGGTAGGGAAGTGAAGGTATGGATCAATCTATATCACCACCATCCTAGATTTTGGGGAAAACACCCAAAATGCATAACCACTAATCACAGGAATGTTTTTCCAAATTTGGTGGCTCGTGTATAAAAATATCATGAAATTTAGTATATATATATCAAACATTTCCCAAATTAAGGATATAAATATATTTTTTTAGAACACATTACATCACCAACACATCACCACAAATGTATCATCACCAGAACTACCCCCATTATATATTGGAAATAACACAACAACCACAAAATCCACTTATCACACTATCAATTAAATATTACAACACTTTTATTAGTTCTTTCATTTATTTTTACACTAAACTACCGATTAATTTATTCATTTCATTTATCTAATCACCATACATCATGTTACAATCCATTCATAATAATTTACGACAATTAAAATTTTTCCATGGTTATCCAGAAAACTAACACAACCACACTGCATGAAAACTATACCAACCAACATTAACCTTCATCACTACACTAAACCAGCCAAACCATCTCAAAATAACAACTAATATCATCATAATCTCATAAAAACAATTATGTGACAAAACCAACATTCAACATATCCATGTTAGAGATTTCCTCACACAACACTACACCATTGTACATTATCACCACTATGCTTCACACCACTGTGCACCAAAACCCTTTTGTATCATCAACATTAGGCACCAAAGATGTATCACATCATAATCAAAACCATCTATCACAAAAACTACATAGTGAAATACCACCACACAACATACCCAGCATGCATAATTCCACTTCAACGAACAATATAAAACTACCCTTGTTACATCCTTTAAAAAACCCCACCACACAATAGACCCATGCATAAAACAATCCAAATGGTCTCCACTATCACCAAACAATATCCAAAACTAAGTATGTAAAAACTAAAATTTGAATCATACAAAACAAAAATAAACATCTCTGCTTCCATATTTTCTTCATGGGATTTCATCGCATTATATATTTATTTCATGTGGGTATTAGAACAAGGAACTTGGTTTCTTGGGAAACCAATTTATTATCTATATATGACTTCAATAAAAATTTATTGACAGTATAAAGACACATCAACATATAAAGGGACATATAACATATAATCTAATATTAAAAAAGAGCTCTCATAATCCATTATTTCAGTGTTGGAAACAATCATGAACAATATCATCATCAACACACATAAAAGGGTCAAAGGAAGCCCCAAGATGACCATTGATATCCTCCCAAGGGAATGAATAATCATGATATCCTCACAAATTTAATATATTAATATAAATATGACCCCTACCTCAATAAAGTGTTTTGATCTTGAGGTACAACATATGGAAATGAATAAAATACATGGAAACCAAAATTGTACACCAAAACACTAGACCAACCCATTACATATCATGGGATCATCAAATAAACATAGTTCAAATATAACCGTAACCAATGTAAAAAAATATCATAAAATATGCAAAATAAGAATGTATAGAAAAAAAGAAGGGGTGATGAACTTACAGCCTATCTAAAAACACAACCATATGAACCAAGGGTCAAAGGAATTGGATGGCATGCCGGATGGCCTCAAAAAATTTCCAATGGTTCACCAAAACCATGAGAGTATTATCATTTAAATGAGGAGAGTTTTACGTAAAGGAAACTAATAAAAACCTATGATGAACAATATTAATGGTGTTAACATGAAATTTTCGATATAAATCTACGTGTTGGGTAAAACATATTCTATAAAACCATTTTACGGTGTAAATTATATACCATTAGAAGTTTCATATATTTAAATGGTTCCTTAGAGAGAATAAATACATTTACAAAATAAATTTTTATTGGAACAAACTCATTTAACCCTTTTATCTCCCACCATATACAAGTCATTACCCACCTATTACATATGTTTTAGAATAACAACAATCACCTTAAACACCTATTTTTTGGGGTAAAAATGCCTCACGTTTCTCAAACATCAATTTAACCTACATGATCAAACTCTAAATCCAGTAACATACAAAACTAGAAATTTAATGGGCTAGGAATATGTGGACCCTTATATATAACCTATCAGATAAGATAATGTTCTGAAAATATAAAAAAAAATATTATCCCAAAAATATAATTTAATTTATATTGGAAGATTGTTTATGAAAATATTATTCAATGCTAAAAAATTGGGTGAACATAATAAGAAATTTCAAAATTAGTGTAATATGTGATATTATTGAGAAATGATACAGATATGTATAATTTCAAAATATTAATATGATTTCAATAAATGATATAGACATAATTACTTGAATTTTAATATTATCAAATATTATAATATCCAGAATCCATGTATAACTCTTCTAAAATGAAAATAGTGAGATTTGAAATGTTTAATTATTAAAATTAGGATAAATAATGTTATGAATGTTTTACATATATCAATAAAATGAAATATATATTATTATTCTATAAATACATTAATTCTAAAAAACATAACTAGATATTATCTGTAGTTGTTTTGAAATGTCTATTTTGGTTTTCTGTAACCTAATGAATACCAAAAATAGAGGACATAAAATAAATGAAGTGTTAAAATTATATTAACAATTTTGTTCCTTTATATTTGAAGACATATGTTATAGATAATAAATTAAATAAAATTTAAAAAAATTCATTTAATGATACCATGATATAATTCAAACAAAATTATATAATTAACATTAAAAACTGTATATAAAGATTTTTAGGTAAACATTGAATTTTAAAATAATTAATTATATCACAATCATATCTAGTAACCTATTCAAATGAGATATACATGAAAAAATATTCTTCTATTCATTTTTATACAACATTCCAATCAAAATTACTTTCACAACCAATTAAAGAATGGCTATTTTATAACAATGTTAAAAATCATGTCAACAAGTGGGACCTCACAAAACCCGTAATAAAACACAAATCTTGTTTATATATCTCTCAATAAAATGACCATATTAAATAATATATGTTTATATAAATAATTTAATAGAATTTATCCCAATGAATGTGATGAAATGGTTTATTTACAAACAAGATTCTCTATGGATGATTTGAAAGTTCGAAGAGTTTTGTTCATGAGATATCATGATTCTATAGAGAATTTAATTTCATTGAGTTATGCAATTTTTCAATAATTATTGGATATATTCTAAGAATTATATTTCTTAAATTGTATTTTTAATTTTCACCTACATAATTAAAATTTTCATCCTATAATATCCTTTTTTATACTCTTTTCTCATAATTTTTTTAAGTGGTTTTACATTGATACGAACATTATTTTTAAGATAATCTACCACATTAAGTAGATCTAATCTTTTCTTGTCAAAATTATTTATAATATATATTTTTTGATTTATTTACCATTTCTATGATTGTGTTCTTGTGACAACCTATGATTTTAAATTATACATTTTACGTTAAAATTAAATGGGTTTAGTTGCTTTCTCAATATGAATCCCAGAATAAAAATTATCCATAAAAATTTTATTAGAAATAATATAACCATTGTAATGTATTCATAATCCAAGGGACTATAAATAGGGGTAACCATAAAAATAAATATTTATTGAAATGAATAATTTTATGAACTAATTAGATTTAATTGGAATAACTATATAACAAATAAGCATTATGTATGAATATAAATTTTCTTAAAAAAATATTTTTTATTTTCTATGTTGTTTATGATATTATTTAGAAATAATTGGTTAAATTTATATTATTGATAATAAATAGAATAAAATAAGTTTACATCAATCTAATAGTTATTACTAGTCACGTAATAAATTTATTTTATTCTTAATATATTTGTTTCCTAAAATTATTTTCGTGTGATATGACCGTCTGTATTAAAATTAAATTTCACAACTTCATGAAATATAATCTCATTAAATATCATGAATATTATTAATTAGCATGATAAAATCTATTAATGGGGTCAATTTGATTTTAGGCATAAAATTATGTTCCAATGGTAAATATTAGTTATAATGATAAATGATTTATTATTTAATGAAATATATTATTCTATAAATATTGATGTTAAATTATATTGATATAGTTTAACATAATAAATAAATTTTTTGTTTTATAATATAAAAAATAAATTAACTCTTACATAATGTTTTACCAATGTCATGTTAGATTAATTACACTTAATGAATAAAACATATTTATTTTACAAAACAGATTCAACACATATTTTTTTAATTTAATTGGTTTTTTTATCATATTTAAAGATAAATTGTATTATATACATTAAAAATTCATATTAATCACATAAAAAAACCAGAAACATGGATCGTTTTTTGTATTTAGTTTTAAAATAATAACCACTATTACAGTTTTGTCACAATTAATAGGTTTTAAAATGGGTAATCTGATGAGGCTCAAATTTTACAAAATTAACATGAATATATGACAATATAAAGTACCATTTTTAGGTTTTTAAACTCACAACTAAATATTTCTCCAACATTTACTAACCTAAAACTCATACAATTCCATTATTACACCTTATTGAATACCATTTTCACAATTATTTGTCATTCTTTTTCAAATATAAAAGGAGTACAATTCCACCAATTTCAATCCACTCTTCATGTTTTATATTTGAAATATAATATACCCAATTTAATTATTTTTATTCCCATATATACTTGTTTAAACCTCTATGTAATGACCTAGGTTTTGGTGTATTTACCCTTTCAACATTTGAATATATAAATATTTGGGGGATTCATTAGATTTTTCATGTTGTTATGAGTATTTTGGGACCAATGAATTAATATAAGAAATATATTAAATATATGAAAGTGTGCATCCACATATTATTAGAATAAATATTTTTCTAATTGATCAGATTCTGGATTGGTAAAACAAATACATTGGTTGAATATTGAATGAGGTGTTTACAGAGGATGCAATATGGGTTACATATTAATTAGGTTTATGATGGAATATTTTCATGGATGGATTAGAATGAGTTTAATTAATTAGATAATACGATTGTTTTGAAATGTTTGACCATGCAATGAACTATATATAATATACCTTATAGTGAATCACAAGTATTAGTAGTATAACCATATAATATTTAATAGAATATGATACATCACCTTCGAAAAAACCATTTATTATTGGTCAAATTATAAATCTAGAATATATATCATGTGATCATGGTGAATAGTTTAATGAATTTTAAATATAGTGTATTTTTCAATGATGTCACTAGAAAAAACATTCATTACAATAAAGTGATCCATTATTGATGAAGTTAATTATTTATAGTTCTTTCACCTTTATAATTCTCAATTTATAACATAGATTTATTTATCTATTCATAGTATCATTTTCACCATATTTTCATATAGAAAATTCAATTTCAAATTTGGATTTATATCAGTATGACGAATTCATCATCATTCATCATTTTTAGTAATGATGGTTGTTTTATAGAATTATATCAGTTAATGGTCTTTCCTAGTTTAATTTTTTTTTGTTTTATTACAACTATTCATCACATTCCACATTGTTGGACCTATTCTAGGTGGTATTTTGACATTTCTCAGTTCGGTTCCAATCACAATCATTCCCCTTGATTTTTATAGATGTTTGTGTGAATGATCAAGTTCATCGTAGTATGTGTTTATTTATAAAATGTTGGTAGAAACATAATCAACAGATAGATCATATTTTGTCTTCCTATTTTCCATATTAAGAGGATGATAGTCTTCAATGTTTAATTGTTTTTTTGATGTGATGGCTAAAAATTCACTTTGGTTGGGGGTAGATCAATGATTGACTCATCTAGAGACAATTTTTATAAGATTCATTGTTATATTAGTAGATGTGTGATTTTTTGAGGACTAATAATTATAGTCAATGAAAAATACAACTACATGGTGGGTCTTCTTGAATAACACACACCATGTAGTCTACTTTTATTGGTGAAATGGGTTTCCATCAAATCAAAAAAGCGAAGGACCATCTGGTAGGGAAACACATTATGTGTCCCAACCTAGCCAGCTGATCCTAATATAGTTAGATCATTCATGGGTATCTTGGTGGTGAAAAATTCCATGTTCCTTGAGTTTAATGACATGTACAGGAACCTCTATATTCCTAAGGGGGCATCTTAACATATTCATTCATAGACATGGAATTTCACCCCATGGGTACATTTTGTGTACATATCTTAGTAGGTGGTACCTATCCTATATAATTGATAAACTATCATTATCAGGCTAATGAGTTTTCCATTTACATCATAATTCCTTGTAGTACATGAAGATATCCTTTTTTGACACTTGATTTGTGTTTTGTGGTGTTGTGAATTAGGAACTATTCTTTGTTATAGTTGGCTGAGGAATAATATTAGGTTTGAACATCAGAGTGATGTTGGGGTCGGTACTCTCCTGAGGTATAGAGTTTCTAATGTTTAGGTCCCCCATATTATAAGTACTAGTATATTTGGAACTCCACCATATTATTGGAGAACATGTCCAATATCCGTGGAATTATTAATCGCATGTTATTGAGATTTCACAAGGTTCATTTATTCTACTATATTCTGTAGCCCCATGAATAAGGAATATTCTAGTGAGGCATGGTTCACCAATTATATTCTTGTAAAGCTAATATCAACTAATGGAATCATGATATAAATAATAGAATCCGAAAATAAAAATACATTAATAATATATTAATCTCATGATATAAATAATATATCTCATAAAAATTCACACAAAACAAACAGAGAAATGTATAGTGCCTTTGAGAACAAATAAATAAATAAATAAATATATACTTATTTTACATATACTGGCCTTTTATCCCTAAACTAAACCCCATCGTAGATATTTTTTGAGACACTATAACATTAAAATACAATGTAATTGAAAGTATATAAAGGTTTATCTCAGACGCTCAGTAAGGGATAACATATAAAACACTATAATGGTGAAATAGAAAACAAATAAAAAGCATGAATGATTGAAAAATTATAATATATAATAGATTAAATAAATATTTTTTTATAATAAGAATTAAATATAGACATATCATATCAAACAACAACACTTTTACCATTGAATGTGAAAAATAGAACAAGAACCATAAAACATTATGTATATAATTTAAAAATGAATTTTTAATAATCATAATAAAAATATATATTATCATTGTATACCTAGATACCCAAAAAAAATTTGAAAAATAAAATTCATAACAGAACTAAATTACATCATACACGCCCTTTATTAATGAAAACCCTTCTTATTTTCAATAAAACTTATTTATGGTTGAGTGGTAATCAGAACTCTATGTGAGATTCAAAACTCCATAGGAAGTCCAATTAAACATTCAGAGTTCAATAAGAAAAAATATTCACATATACTGAACCTAAGGGGATTATAATCCATGATCGTGCACATCATCGAAAGTCACATCACCAGCCATAATAATTATTATATCACAACCATTTCTTTCATTCTCACCCTAACAAAATCTGAGATGAGAGATGGAAAAGACATTATGAAGATAATAACCACAAAAAATATTAGACCCACATTCTCCAAATACAACTTCAACCTCATCATCTTCAAAACACCATTGATGTTTCAAAGAACCAAAACCAATATCCTAGAGTAGGATTTGTGTCCTAAAAAATAAACAAAAACCTTATCCTAAACCATCCTTTGGGATCACCACTATATGAGACAAACAAAAACACATGTATTTCATTAAAAATATGTATACAGTTAATGGTAACTCACTTCAACACCATTTCTTCATTGCACAAATCTTCCTCCATTAGTACATACCACTAAACATGGTTATCACCTCTTGTAAAATCATTAGTCACTCAAAATACCATCTCAATGCTACTTTCATAATCATAGAACCATCGATATGTGGGGAGGAGATATGGGACACGATCCCAGGGAAGAGTTGAATAATCTTAATTCATCCACAAAGTTTCATAACCTTCACCATGATTGTTCACAACAACAAATAAATTGGATCCATAAAATAATCCATAGTAGAAACCATTTAAAAAAACTATAACATGTTCAAACTTATAATTGTGAGTACAACTGAATACCATCACACTCATCATTTTTTGAACATTTATAATATCTAAAACCAAAATTTAACACCTCTATATTTTAAGACATAAGACTATAACAAATTAAATGGAGGGATTGTAACGCCCCAACCCCAGTTACCCAGAGTCGGTGCATTATTACATAACATTGGCATGATCACAAGAAAGATCAAATCTCGAAAGACCGATTGGTTTAGTATCCTTGGAAACACTAGATATATTCATAAGTTTTACATTACATCATGAAATGAAAAACTACTACAACAACATAATGTTTCCACAGTCCACACTATAATCCCCTCATAATATCCCTGAAGGTCATTCATAACTTACTTCTTCACATCCTGGGAAAAATAAAACATAGAAAAGGGGTGAGCTCAAATGCCCAGTAAAGATAACAATATAGCGGAAACTTTCATAAATAAGAATAAACATTTAAGGCAATGTATAACTAAAACAAAAGCCTTTCAAACATGAACTTTCAACATGGTATGGAATAAATAAAATGAAATAATGCCATTTACTTATTCACATGGATATTCTACTAATCGAATAATCACATGCAAAAATCAATAACCACTTTCATAATGTTGGAATGCATAATGCCAGACTATCATAACCACATAGCCAAGGCCTCGTGCCAAGACTACAAATAAGATTTTGCCAAGGCCTTGTGCCAAGACACTAGTTTGTCTCATGAGACCTACCGATGCATCGAGGAGCTATAGCGGGCTCCACCCGTCACATATTAAGTCCAATGCATTCCCATATTAAAAGGTTTAAACATAACATAAACATTCGTATTAAAACTAGCATACGAAATGTAAATAATTTCACCATAAACTATGAATGGTATAAAAATAGCACATCCACCGTCAAACATATAACAAATCCTCATTTCAATATGGAAGTTTTATATCATAATAAATCAACTTCAAATAATCTTAAAATCCATCAAAGGATGTTGACATAGATGAAATAAATATTCTTTTTAAAGAAATATCTCCTTTTATTTTGAAATCATTTAAGATCCATGTAAAATAAAACATTTTCTTTGAAAATATTCTTATAAGCTTGTAAGGGAAGCTTCGACGATTTTATAACGGTAGAAAATAACCGCACTCACCGTATAAGTTAAAAAAACATTCTTACCTTAATTCTGTCGAAAAGGTTAAAAAAGACCTTGTTTTGAAAACGACGGGAAGATTCCTCTTATAAAAAGTCTAACAAGGGTATAAATGACTTTAAGCCATATTCTTGTAAAAATGTTTTGAAATGCATTTTGAAGAAACATGGATGTGGATGATAAAGAGATCCCAGTAGATTATTACGTATAAACAACCTCGGATAATGAAGAGATTGTGAAATAACCCTTACCTTGTACTTTTCCTTGGTTGGGGTAGGTTAACCTCCTGTATAATGGTGAAATAATTGTTATTAAATTATACAATAATCATATACATTAATATGATACCATATATGATCTTTTAATATTGATTTGATAATAATATCTTAGTATTATCATTGTTCCGGGTGTTAACTTACTTGTTTTTTTTATATGTTTTGTTACGTAAGACATGTTTGTAAAGGATAGATTTTATATTATTCATATCCAGAATGATATCAAGTCCTTAAACATCATTTTTTTTAAATCATCAAATGATAATTATACTTGAATGGATACAATGGAGAATGAATCTCATCGCGTTCTTGGAGACGGTAGTCCGTACGTACGCACGAGCGACAATATCATTCTTTTGATATTAAAATAATATATAATGGATGGTATATCATATATACAGAATCCTTAACATGTTATATTTATTATTTACATGAGTTACACATCATTATTATACCCATCCAAATAATATTATATTGATTAACAATGACACCACGACGTGGAGACGGTAAGCCGTACGTACGCACGTATGGTGACATGTTATTCAAAGGGTGGATAGAATACTGAATATGGTTGTACCATATTTATAATAACATCACATTATATATATATGATACTAGATTTATTATTTTAGAATGGTAACAACAAAGGAAGAAGAAGTGGAAGAAGAAATGAACTTAGAAAAGGGTGGTGAAATCATTACCTCTTCTTCGGGTTCTTCCTTTTGATTTGATCAAAAGGGCTCCTTAGGTTGGCTTTATGATCAAACTAAGGCCTCTAGGTTGTAGTTAGGGATGTTGGGAGAGTATTTGGGCAGAGGTTTGCCTAACCAAAAGGCTTTTAAGGTGTGAAGAAATGGGAAGGAGGAGTGCCCTTTTATAAGAGGGGTCAGGGGCACCTTTGGAAAAGCTATAGATATTAGTTTATAATAAATTCATAATCGGTTTCCAATGGCTCCAAAGTTGACTATTCAAAGTTTAAGGTGGGGATGGGTCGAAAACAACTCAACCAATAGAATTTAGACAGGTTTGGTTACTTATATTAACCTTATCTTTAAGTATTAACTTTAAGTTAATTAGTTTCACTTTTACAATGTCTCTTTGTATTTTTATATAATATGGTTAATAAAATTACTACATACATCCAAGAGACCCCCAAGTGGTTTATTAATGATGAACCTATCATGATATAAGTCTCTTGGCCGAACCTTAGATTTTTAGAAATTTAATATCAATTAATAATATAATATTTGTTTTAAGAACTCTTTTATGTCAATTTTGACACTATTCAATAGTTGATTTTTGTGAAACTCATAACAGATTGATTACTTCGCACAAAGACAATTAAATCAATCCTAATATATCATATTATCCTATAAAATTAGTTTAATTCATTAAAAGTTTCATATTACATTTATTTGGGTATTTATAATATCAATTATTTTAATTTTTCACTATTATAGTAATTACTGCATCATCATTGTGTCATAAATAAAATAAATTATTTAAGGTCTAAAAATTATAAATAAAATATCATTATGTAGGAAATATTTTTATATTTCTAATGAATATTTATAATCTAAAATCCAACATATATCACCCTATGTAACAATTGTTTTTATAAAAGATATATGCTTGTGTCATTTTTGTATTCATTTTAACTTAATTAAAATAAAGTGTCATTATCACTTAAAAGTGGATCCATGGGGTCCCAAAATTGAAACAAAGATGCCCATGGTCGACCATGTATCAAAAAATATGGTTAAGACACGTTTTAGGGTAATTTAGTATTATTATAATATTATTTTTTTAACTCTTATTTACCGGATTTACCCTTAACCATGGTAAATAAAATATTTACCGCAGTAATTATTCAAAATGTATAAAAATAAAAGTTACCTATTTACACAATTTGGACATCCTGATTCCAAATATGGAATCCATTTTTCTAAATTCAAAACACAGAAGTGGCAGAAATTAATTTAAAATTAATCCCGCTGTCAAAACAAAAAGCGTGTTTTAAGAGATAATAACTATCAAAAGATTAACACTTGTTTATGTTCGGTTTAATTGTAAAATTATGTCCAATGACCAAAATTATATTAAATTGTAAAAATATATTATAAATATACTTTAAAACCACTCAAATTCATAATTTATCACTATTAATTATTTTGATTAAAAAAGTTGTTTTTAATTAAAATTTAGTAATTTTCACTATTCATCAAAATATGAAAGTTATCCGAAATGTACCAAAATTTCACCTTAGGCTAAATTCGATATTCCGAATCCAAAAATGAAGTCTATTTTGAAATATAAAATATATATCATTTTAAAAATTAGGTATTACTATTCACAATGGCTAGTTTAATTAGTTGTGGTGTGTGTTAGAACTCGGTGTTGCGTACAACACACGCTATCACATTATTCAAAGAGAAGCGTACCGTAGAAGCTTGGGGTGTTACATTCTCCCATCCTTCAAATAATTGCGTCCTCGCAATTTCTAGGGTATTACTGCATAAAAAGACTCGGGTGTTTCTTCATCATAAGTTCCTCGGGTTCCCACGTTGCCTCTTCCATCTTATGGTTTCTCCACAGAACATTTACCAGACGCATCGTCCGGTTTCTCATCACTTGTTCTCTCGTATCAAGAATCTTGACGGGTTCTTCGCAATAAGACAGATCGGGTTGCAGTTCTAATTCCTCATAGGTGAGTACATGCGTCGGGTCAGGCATGTATTTCCTCAAAAGAGATATGTGGAACACATCGTGAACTTTGGAGAGACTTGGCGGCATTGCCAATCGGTAAGGTTATTATTAATAACCTGAGTAAGTTGTCCCAGTATGGTGATTAGCTGATCGGCACCAGTTGCATCACCAGCCCCACTATAATTATCTTGAGCAGGAGGGAAATCCCTACATGGAGTGCGTGTATTGATACAGATTCCATTTCTTCCACTAGGCGCCATTTCTAAACAATGGCATAAACTAGATCAGTTTATGAATCAAAATACATAATCCCAGACTTATAAAACACTTAACATAAATTGAACTATTTATGGATTTAATCCATAATCATAAGAATGTTTTTTTGAGGAAGTATATACTCATAAACCCTTCATAATGATTTGTAAAGAAAATGAGAGTTATCCTAAGCATATCCCCCGGGAGTGTCGTAACCAAGAGTGCAGCAAGGCCCGTTGTCGTGCACCAGTTCTCGTTCGAGTCTAGCTCAAAGTGGTGTTTTCGGGTTTTACCCCTAGGTACATCTGTGCCAGAGCCGCCTCTACCTGCTCGTATCTAGACAGGGATTTATTGCTCGGAAAGCTCACAAAATCTCTACAATACCAAAATTCTAGGAAGTTCTTCTATACTAATCCTCAAAGTTCATCTTAGGTCTACATGCTCTAATCAGAGTTTATCTAAATCTAGATTCCATGGTTTGTACTAAACTTCCTCTGATACCAACTGTAACGCCCCGACCCCAGTTACCCAGAGTTGGTGCATTATTACATAACATTGGCATGATCACAAGAAAGATCAAATCTCGAAAGACCGATTGGTTTAGTAGCCTTGGAAACACTAGATATATTCATAAGTTTTACATCACATCATGAAATGAAAAACTACTACAACAACATAATGTTTCCACAGTCCACACTATAATCCCCTCATAATATCCCTGAAGGTCATTCATAACTTACTTCTTCACATCCTGGGAAAAATAAAACATAGAAAAGGGGTGATCTCAAATGCCCAGTAAGGATAACAATATAGCGGAAACTTTCATAAATAAGAATAAACATGTAAGGAAATGTATAACTAAAACAAAAGCCTTTCAAACATGAACTTTCAACATGGTATGGCATAAATAAAATGAAATAATTCCATTTACTTATTCACATGGATATTCTACTAATCGAATAATCACATGAAAAAATCAATAACCACTTTCATAACGTTGGAATGCATAATGCCAGACTATCATAACCACATAGCCAAGGCCTCGTGCCAAGACTACAAATAATATTTTGCCAAGGCCTTGTGCCAAGACACTAGTTTTTCTCATGAGACCTACCGATGCCTCAAGGAGCTATAGCGGGCTCCACCCGTTACATATTAAGTCCAATGCATTCCCATATGAAAAGGTTTAAACATAACATAAACATTCATATTAAAACTAGCATATGAAATGTAAATAATTTCACCATAAACTATGAATGGTATAAAAATAGCACATCCACAGTCAAACATATAACAAAACCTCATTTCAATATGGATGTTTTATATCATAATAAATCAACTTCAAATAATCTTAAAATCAATCAAAGGATGTTGACATAGATGAAATCAATATTCTTTTTAAAGAAATATCTCCTTTTATTTTGAAATAATTTAAGATCCATGTAAAATAAAACATTTTCTTTGAAAATATTCTTATAAGCTTGTAAGGGAAGCTTCGACGATTTTATAACCGCAGAAAATAACCGCACTCGCCGTATAAGTTAAAAAAACATTCTTACCTTAATTCTGTCGAAAAGGTTAAAAAGGACCTTGTTTTGAAAACGACGGGAAGATTCCTCTTATAAAAAGTCAAACAAGGGTATAAATGACTTTAACCCATATTCTTGTAAAAATGTTTTGAAATTAATTTTGAAGAAACATGGATGTGGATGACAAAGAGATCCCAGTAGATTATTACGTATAAACAACCTTGGATAATGAAGAGATTGTGAAATAACCCTTACCTTTTACTTTTCCTTGGTTGGGGTAGGTTAACCTCCTGTATAATGGTGAAATAATTGTTATTAAATTATACAATAATCATATACATTAATATGATACCATATATGATCTTTTAATATTGATTTGATAATAATATCTTAGTATTATCGTTGTTTCGGGTGTTAACTTACTTGTTTTATTTTATATGTTTTGTTATGTTAGACATGTTTGTAAAGGATAGATTTTATATTATTCATATCCAGAATGATATCAAGTCCTTAAACATCATTTTTTTTAAATCATCAAATGATAATTATACTTGAATGGATACAATGGAGAATGAATCTCATCGCGTTCGTGGAGACGGTAGTCCGTACGTACGCACGAGCGACAATATCATTCTTTTGATATTAAAATAATATATAATGGATGGTATATCATATATAAAGAATCCTTAACATGTTATATTTATTATTTACATGAGTTACAAATCATTATTATACCCATCCAAATAATATTATATTGAATAACAATTACACCACGACGTGGAGACGGTAAGCCGTACGTACGCACGTATGGTGACATGTTATTCAAAGGGTGGATAGAATACTGAATATGGTTGTACCATATTTATAATAACATCACAGTATATATATATGATACTTTATTTATTATTTTATAATGGTAACAACAAAGGAAGAAGAAGTGGAAGAAGAAATGAACTTAGAAAAGGGTGGTGAAATCATTACCTCTTCTTCGGGTTCTTCCTTTTGATTTGGTCAAAAGGGCTCCATAGGTTGGCTTTATGATCAAACTAAGGCCTCTAGGTTGTAGTGAGGGATGTTGGGAGAGTATTTGGGCAGAGTTTGGCCGAACCAAAAGTCTTTGAAAGTGTGAAGAAATGGGAAGTAGGAGTTCCCTTTTATAAGAGGGGTGAGGGGCACCTTTGGAAAAGCTAGAGATATTAGTTTATAATAAATTCATAATCAGTTTCCAATGGCTCCAAAGATGACTATTCAAATTTTAAGGTGGGGATGGGTCGAAAACAACTCAACCAATAGAATTTAGACAGTTTTGGGTACTTATATTAACCTTATCTTTAAGTATTAACTTTAAGTTAATTAGTTTCACTTTTACAATGTCTCTTCGTATTTTTATATACTATGGTTAATAAACTTACTACATACATCCAAGCGACCCCCCAAGTGGTCCATTAATGATGAACCTATAATGATATAAGTCTCTTGGCCGAACCATATATTTTTAGGAATTTAATATCAATTAATAATATAATATTTGTTTTAAGAACTCTTTTATGTCAATTTTGACACTATTCAATAGTTGATTTTTGTGAAACTTATAACAGATTGATTACTTCGCACAAAGTCAATTAAATCAGTCATAATATATCATATTATCCTATAAAATTAGTTTAATTCATTAAACGTTTCATATTACATTTATTTGGGTATTTATAATATCAATTATTTTAATTTTTCACTATTATAGTAATTACTGCATCATCATTGTGTCATAAATAAAATAAATTATTTAATGTCTAAAAATTATAAATAAAATATCATTATGTAGGAAATCATTTTATCTTTCTAATGAATATTTATTATCTAAAATCCAACATATATAACCCTATGTAACAATTGTTTTTCTAAAAGATATATGCTTGTGTCATTTTTGTATTCATTTTAACTTAATTAAAATAAAGTGTCATTATCACTTACAAGTGGATCCATGGGGTCCCCAAATTGACACAAAGATGCCCATGGTCGACCATGTATCAACCAATAGGGTTAAGACACTTTTTAGGGTAATTTAGTATTATTATAATATTATTTTATAACCCTTATTTACTGGATTTACCCTTAACCATGGTAAATAAAATATTTACCGCAGTAATTATTCAAAATGTCTAAAAATAAAAGTTACCTATTTAAACAATTTGGACATTCTGATTCCAAATATGGAATCCATTTTTATTAATTCAAAACACATAAGTGGCAAAAATTAATTTTAAATTAATTCCCGCTGTCAAAACAAAAAGCGTGTTATTAAGAGATAATAACTATCAAAAGATTGACACTTGTTTATATTCGGTTTAATTGTAAAATTATGTCCAATGACCAAAATTATATTAAATGGTAAAAATATATTCTAAATATACTTTAAAACCACTCAAATTCATAATTTATCACTATTAATTATTTTGATTAAAGAAGTTGTTTTTAATTAAAATTTAGTAATTTTCACTATTCATCAAAATATGAAAGTTATCCGAAATGTACCAAAATTTCACCTTAGGCTAAATTCGATAATCCGAATCCAAAAATGAAGTCTATTTTGATATATAAAATATATATGATTTCAAAAAGTAGGTATTACTATTCACAACGGCTAGTTTAATTAGTTGTGGTGTGTGTTAGAACTCGGTGTTGCGTACAACACACGCTATCACATTATTCAAAGAGAAGCGTACCGTAGAAGCTTGGGGTGTTATAGGGATATTTAATTTTAAACCATATATTAATCTATTCAATTTTTTGACATGTGAAAAACAAACATCATAATATAAAATAACAAATCTAATTTTAAATTGGTTTCTTTACAATATCAAATGGTATCTTAAAATATATTATAAAAATAAAAAAACAATTTGTACTAAAACATTTTTACACAAATAAAATAAATTATAAGGGAACTTTTAATGTGATAAAGTAAAAGAAAATCTAATAGGCATATGAAATTTGAAGATTATGAAAATAAAATCAAGAATATATATTTTTGAAACCATTTTTTATTCATCATTGTAAATGTAAATGTTACAAGTCCCCTTTCAAAATTTCTATATTTTATAAATAAAAAGAAAATAGAGAATATATCATGAAAATGGATATAGATTACAAAAATATTTTCCCCATTAAATTGAAATAGATTTTTTTTATTTTATGTCATGGAAGAGGACATTTAATAAGAAATAAAACAACTCAAATTAAATTGTTCCTCTTACAAATTCCCTATTAGTATTTGTCTCTTTTGAATCAAAATCCTTTAGTGGTAAAACATTAAATAAAAACATTAATGTCACGAAACAAAAAAGTATTAAAAATAAAAATAAAATATGTTATCATTTAAAAAATTTCAAATGAAACATGGTATATAGAATAAACATGTCTCAAGGTATTTAAATTCGGGAAAAAGAATTCATAATTATATTAAAAATATTTAAATAAAAATACATTAAGAGAATAAAAATAATAAGGATCTATAAATTTTAAAAAAATTCCGGAAATATTATATAATACACTAATGGTGATAATATACACTATAGATATATGAAGTTGTTGTATATCACTAAAACATGTTTCATTGAAGAGAAATGGGGATGAAAACCCCATACTATGATTTTTTTCAAATAGTTAATTTCTCTCTAAATAAAAATATGAAAAACATAGCTATCAAAATTGAATTTTTATGAAACATTTAAAATAAATAACCATTTATAATTATAAATTATATGTATACCATTTAATGATATATAGTTATGTATTCACATCATGATGATGGAAAATCAAGTAATGACATTGGCTGTATAACAACAATAGAAAATGGATTATAAAATTTATTAAAGAGATAGAATGAAAGTATCTCATAAATATGTAGTCATTGATATATTAAATGATATATTTTAAACAAGTTTAGTCATCATGAAAAGGAAATAAAATGTATTGCAACAAAGGAAGTGTTGCAACTGAAATGTAGATAGGGAAAACAAATGAGTGTTTTCAGAAGCATAATAGCTATAAAAAATGATTTATAGAATGGTATTAATGATTAGGATGGGTAATATATCATAAATAAGTAATAATTTTTATAGTACAGATATTTTTAAGAACATATTAATTAATATTAAATTGAAACCAAAAGGTTTTACTAAAAAATAATTAACTAAATCAAAAGGTGGAAGATGAGAACAATTACCTTGATAAGTAGATTTGTAAGGAATTGGTGGAATCCATTGAACAATAGGAACACATTGGGGAAAAATTAGAGTGGGATAAGGATGTTAAATTAGGAATAAATTCCTTTATAGTAATGATTTAGATGAAAATGGGTGGGACTAATCTCCTTTTATATTTGAGATTCGGGTTTTTTTCAAGGAAAATAGAGTTAGAAAATGTGTACGATTGAATCACATGGTAGATAGGTGGGTTAATATATTTTGGTGAAGTAATTTATGAAATTGAAGGTGAAACATATGGGTATGAATTTACTAAATATCAAATCATTATATAAAGTGTTTTTCCATTAAATTGATAAAAAAGTATAGATTCTTAACCTACCCATTTTTACCCTTATAAATCATGATTAAAATTTAATTACGGTATTGATTTCATTAATAAATATGTAACATGAATTTTCTTAGATAATTAGGCATGATGAATATGATTTTGTGAACTATTTAACCAAATTATATATTTATATATGAGAAAATTAAAATTTAATTATAAATATAATATGTATTGGAAAACTAGTTTTCGGAAAAATGGCCTTTTAATCATTACCTATTCTTAATATTATGAAACATTGTATATGAATTAAGTGAGTTGTAATTAATTTATATATTTTTTAAATATCATAATATAGTATTAATTTAAAATATAATCATTTAATTCTATAAATACACAATATTTAGAAAAGATGTAATATTTTAAAAATATCTATTTTACTAGGGTAATTTTTATATAACAAAGGTAAATTAATATTCATGCCCAAAAATAAATTGACTGTTATTAGATAATTTGGAAGGGATTTATTTTTAAATATTAAATTTTAATTTATTAATAAAGTTTTTAAAAAATATTACTTAAGATCAAAATTATGAGAAATGAAATTTTTAATCTGAAAATAGTATTATAAAATATATAATTTTTCCATAAATGAATTTATTTTATCTTAAAAAAGTTTCATATGATTTAGGTTATTAAAATATCAACGTGCTATTATAAAAACCATGATATTTTTAGAAAATTGTAATTTTTTCTATGATCAAAATGGAAAATATTTTGGAATATTAAATATAATAAATAAAAATATTATATATTTTTTATTAATATAAAAATTATTTTGTATTCAAATAAAATTTTAAAAAATAGAATTAAATATTTACTTAAAATCCCAAAATATAGTAGAAATTAATTTATATTAAAAAATTGATATAAAAATTTTAAAACTTGTTCACTGTTATTTACTATCATTTAAAAAATAGTATATTTTTAATTTATTATTCAATTAATAATCATATTTTTTAATATAAATATTTTCTTTAAATAAAACCCAACTTTTATAGAAAATTATTTTTAAGAATAAACAGATTTTCTCAGATGTTTTAGCTATATTGTTTTCATATGAAAAATTAGTCTATACCTTTTTAATACACACATTTTTTATTTTGGGTACACCAATTCATAACTTATAATTAAACTAAATTCTTTAATATTCATATTTAAAATTTATGTTTTAAAAAAATATTTTATTTTTTTATAATTCAGTGTTGAATGTAGAGAATGAAATGAAATAAATTTTTTATTTAGGGAATATATATAATTAATTATAATGTCGGTACATTCTTGACCCAAAATAAATTAAATCCTAAAAATGTTAATTATCACATACCAATGTATAAATATATGGAAATATAAATTATATAGATGACTCAAGATATTTTTGTTTTGAGAGATATCAATCTTATAGAAAGGGCATACTTACATATTTCATTATAATAGTTTTAACCTTAATATTTTGTTTTTATTAAACTATTTTCCCAATAGTCAATTTTTTCTTTTATTAAGATCAAAATTATTTAGGTTTTTCTCATAAATTATATTTATTATTATCCTTTCATAGAATATTATATGTTAATATTATCTGATATTTCATTACCTTATATAATGTTTCCTATAATTAGAGGGAATGAATCCATCACTAAAATCAAATTAAATTTACTAAAAATAAGGATAATAATATTTACACGAGGTGAATTCCTATAAGATTCAAATTGGAATGAAATAATTATACGACTAGAAGATTTATTCGATAATAAAATCATTACAGAGGTGATTTTATGGTCTTTCTAGTATATGAGATATAATATATTTCACATAATCAAATTCCAGTAATAAATCTACAGCTTCATGTTTTGGGGTATGTTTAATATAAATTACAGGATCCACTTATGGATAAATTTTTATAGAGGCATTACTTTTCCATTTTGATCACAGAGGTTGGTGATTCTCTTCCCATTTTTTGGACATTATATTAGTGAATTGGAATAGATATATTAGCAGTTCATCACAAATAAGACATTATATTATTAACGATACCTTAAGATAAACTCTATCTCATTTAATCATGTTGACTATATTCTTTATTTTCCTATCTAATTATGAATTTCAATGATCCCCTCTTCCCAAATTCAATCATTATCTAGTCCCCTTAATGTAGTTCCCATTGTCATTATTTAAATATTTTTTTTTAATAAATGAAATTGATAATTTTCCTTTCATCATCATTGTGAGTTGATCATTTATGGGAATTTATATTTCAATTGATTGATGTGTTTTAAAATTAATCTATTTACACATTGTTAATCAATTTATATTATTGTTCATGTGGAATAATCAAAATGTTCCTCAATCAATCTCAAATTCTAATAATTTTTCATTTTGGTAAAATCTAGAATATCCCCCACATAGACTCTTCCTTTGAGGTTAGGATATTACTAAATCAAAAAGGTTTATAATGAATGAAAAAACATTAATAATATAGAGATACAATCCTAATAATAAAAAAAATCAACATTTAAAAAACTAATTCCATTATATTTCCACATTAGCATTTAATTAATTGGTTTTAACTTATAATGATTTTATTTTTACACAGTTAATATTGAGTTTTGATATCTTACAATTATCATCATAATCTCTCAATAAAACTATGAAATTCGACCTTAATTAGGAGTCATTATGATAATATGGCTATCTAATGTATATCCAACAAGAGTTTCAAAAATGGGTGTATATATTCCCTTTTTCATGCACCAGGTAATTATTGAGGTAATAACCAACACACCCACTTCAGGATTAATATCCCTATGGACATATTATTCATAGTCACTTTCCACTTTCAGTATACATATAGGGATATATATATATATATTAATATAAAACCATATATAAAAGACTACCAATATTTCAGGATGTCACCTATTATTTTGACTCAACTCTATAGTTTTCACTAATGTTCTCTAACAATAATTGCAAAGGTAACTAAACAAATGTATAAAAACAACTAAACCCCAACTTTAATAACAACTACTGATACCAAATAAAAACATACCTAAATAACCAAATAACATCATGATTTCAGTAATAATTCTAAAAAATATTTTCCCAACAGAAATACTATTTTTTTGGAATCTTCGAGACTAGAAACATAAAAAAAAATATTTTACTTGTCAGGAACATTTATATATAGGCTAATTCCCCCATTAGACCGTACATGAATTATAATGATCAGAAAATATAGGGGAAGGATAAAATAATAATAGATGAGATAAAACACAAAATATGGTATATATAATCAAATACTAGAGAGGTTAAACCATAAACATATAGTAATTCAGGAAAATAAGAAATATTATGATTTAAAGGAACGTGATTTAATAAAAATTAAGCATTATCATGAATGATAGGAATTTCAACTCAAAAGATTACAATTTTACCTTGGCATGAGAAAATTTATACATGAGGTGGGAAAAATTATCCATAGAACATAAAAAAATATTTCATATCAATGTGAACCTAGCTATCCTCCAATATATTCATAAGAAAAATTATGGGTATATAAAAACTCGTTCATACTCACCCTTTTTTAAAACTAGTTACTCACTAACCCATTCACATAACATTCATATATCATGATATACAATTCTTTACCTACGATTTGGAAGTATGTATATAACCGAAAAATCTCATAATACATACATTTGTGTGATATGAGAAAAAACATCACATTCTAAAATATTATATGATTATAAAAATGTTTTTCACGACACAATCAAATCGTATCTCATAATATATAATCAAAAGTAAAATAAAATTATTAAAAAAAATGTTCATCTATATGAAATACATTATATGTGATCATAGAAGTTGGATCATGAATCACAACTCCATAAGGGAATCATCATTTAATTATTGTGAAATACAATTCATGAATATTGATTTTTTAAAACAATTAGTATTCATCATTATAATAATTTTAGTAATGAGTCTCTTTTAAAAAAAGAAACCATCATTTTTATGAAAATGTTAATGAAAATCATTAATGAAAATGATTTTTTTAAAAAAACATATTAACAATTTTAATAAGGATAAAATAATTCAAAATGGAATGTCATTAAAAATAATATTCAACAAGAAATAGTGTAACACATTGAAAGGATTTTGAGTTACCAAGTCCCTTGAAATATTTATAAATTCTGAATCAGAACAGCTTGAGAGTTGTACCATTAAATAAAACCATGATTAACATGAAATATAAATGGATAATGAAAAAAATGATAACATAACGGTATTTAAAGAATTGAAAATGTAACATGGTGCATATCATAAAAATTCTCAATAGATTCAAATTTGAGATAAAAAACCCTTACAACATTTGTAATAATTGAATCAATTGTCATTGGATTCATCAAAATCATATGAATATTTAAATCCCATTATTTGAATAATATTTTGTTTAAAAATATATTTTTTGATGTATATATATTATATAGATAAGAAATGGTTTCTTTGTACTAAAACCTGTCTCAATGAAGAGAAATTTCAATACAAAACCCTTACTATCAATTCTCACATAGTTTCAAACACCATAAACTCCTATGTATCAAAAATTGGAATCATATATTCCACTTTTATAACCTTTCTTTACCCATAATCTTGTATAAAATCAATTTATATGGAAGTACACAAATTTTATTAGATGTTTTTATTCACAACGTGAAGATTAAATTGTATGGAATGATTTTTGCAGCATAGCCACTATATAAAATAAAATATCAAATGTATTGATGAGAGATAAAGAAAATATATCATAATTATTTAATTTTAGGATATTTTATGAATAATAATATTGAAATAAAAAGTCTTCTAATATAGAAACATACTGAATTCAAATATGGATGGAGAGAATTTAGTAGTGATTTCATAAGGATAATAGCTATACAAAAATTTTCATTGAGTATTTAAAATGAGTGGAATGGGTAGTGAATATTAAATTGGAAATCATTATCATGTTAGTCAGTTTATTGATAATATATTTTACTCTAATCAAATGAATCTGAAATGGATTATAGTAAATATAAATACTTTTATAAAAAATAAGAGGAGAACCCTTAAATTTCTATGTAGAATCTTAATGCATGGGTGGAATCCATATAAGTCTAATAAATCATTATTAGGGATTTATAGATGGCTAATAAAAGGTAAATTCATGATAAATTCATTTTAGGTGGATATAAATGGGACAATTGGTGGGGGTGATCTCCTTTTATAGTTGAGAATTAGTGATTTTTAATATAAAAATAAATTTATATAAGGGGTATGAATGAAATCACAAGGGTATTAGGTAGGTTATATGAGATAGGTGAATTAGTTTAAGAATTTTATGGTGATACATGTTAAAATAACTTTAACACCAAAAAATCATTCTAAAAGGTAAAAATGTCATTTAGAAATTACAAAATTTGAGATTCTTTACATACACACTTTTTTACTTATTAATCTTGATAAATATTAATTATGGATATTTTTTTGTTACTAAAAATATAAAAATTAATTCCTACAAAAATTTCAAATGATATATATGATTTTTAGATCTATTTAACCTCATTAAATTTCAAAATAGTTGAAACTATGTTTTAAATCCAATTTTCTAATGTTTTGGAAAACTATTTTTTTTGTAGTAAAATATCATTGTAATAATTAAGTGTTCTTAATATTATTTATGATTGTAGGAAAATTAAATGGGATTAAATACTTATGAATGTATTTTTAATCATTATCTTTGAGTATTATTTTATGATATTTCCATTTTATATTAAAAATAAACAATATTTAAAAATATAATTTTCCTTGAAAAAGATTCTTTTTAGTGAGTAACTAATATTTACCCAAGGTACAATCATTATGATTAAAAACAAATTAAATATTATAAGATAATTTGTACCCAATTTTTTTAAATTATTAATATATTTCATATGTTTCAAATTATAAATTTGATTGAAATTAATATTATAATACTAATGTATAATATATTAAAAAAATTCAAGAAAATGATTCTTATTTTCTCAAATATCAAAAATAAGTTGTTAATTCAATCATAATATTTTAAAACAATAAATTTAACATAAAATTAATATATCTAGTCCATAATATAGTTTCATATGTTTTAGCTTATTCTTATAACCATTTTATTTTATAAAAAAAATTGAATTTTAAAAAATGACATTTTGCACTACGGTCCTAAAAATTAATTATTCTAAAAAAACAAATACACTAATTTTAATATTATATTATTCTGAAAAATATAAAATTATAGTTATATGGTAAAATTAACATTTTTTTTGAATTTAACATTTAATTAATTTCTCATAATATTGTGGAAAACAATACTTATTAAAAAAGATCATTTTAAATTGAGAACTTTTCTTTTTACTGTTTTTTCAAATAGAATTTATTTTAATTTTAATTTTTAATGGAAAATTATCTGTTACTATTTTATCATAATATACATTTTATTGAAACAAAAAACAGTTATATGAAAAATATATTCTCATTCCTTCAATGTTTTTCATATCATTTTATATTTAAAATTTTCATTTAAAAAGTTGTATTTTATTAAATATAATAATTTTTTTATTTTGATTACTCCCATTGATACATTTAAATTTAATGTCTATATTATACAGATAATCTTCCATGTTTTTATTTTACCTAAATAGTTCATTTTTTTTTGTTTTAGAACGATGTTGTCTGTGGAGAATCAAATAAAAAATATTATTTATTTATGGAACATATATAGTGAAATTTTAGGTGATTGTAGAACTAACTCTTAGATATATGGATAGACTCTTGATTCATAGATAGTGGTGAATATTTATATTCCTCTCAATTCAAATGGGGTTCTTTATTATAAATATATGATTTTTTTGGTTTTCCTTCCCATCATTACATTTGGATTATGTTGACTATCATCTTCTTATTACTCCTTTTATGTTGGCTGGGTTGTCCTACAGGGTATGTATATACTCACCACTATATCAAATTTAGATGAAGGTTTAATTATGTTGTAAATAGATAAAATATAAATGATTTTGGTGGACATGGAGTAGGTGGAGAATTATTATACCAAGATACTAGGATCCCATATAGTGCTCTATTACAAATATCGTGTGTATGCATCTCCCTTTAATAATCATTTTTTTTGGGGTTGGGTTGTTTTACTTTTTGATGGTGTGTATTTTCACCCTATTTTATACAAAATATATTTGTTGTACATTAATTTTTAAATAGATTTTGTTGCACGAATTTGTTTATAAAACAGTGGTTTCAATATATATTGGTATCCCTACACCATAGTATGGTGATTATTTTATGTACATCTATTGTAGAACAAGGCCTTTTATCATTTGAGATATACCTACACAGTGTTAGTTCCTAGACGCTGGGAAATTAAAGGTGGGCTTGGGTTATTTGTCTCATCAAACTATCAATTGAGGAGGGGCTTATGTGGTTTGGGTCATATATAGTGGTATCAATGGGCCAATTATTCATACAGAAAATGTATAAACATATATTTATCATGAGGATTGGTTTTAAAACATTGAAAAATAATGTTAAGGTGTCAGAAAATCAACTCAAATATCATGGAACCTAGTGATAGTGCAGTGACCAATGTATTTGTACCCCATTCCTCTGAATACCTTCTTATTGAATGAATATGCTGAGGCACTGATTGCAAGGAAACCAATTTTACATGCCTCATATATAAATGGGGTTATGGATTTCAGTTATAACTTGAGTGAGATCTCTAGATATTTAATTAATCAAGGGTATGTGTTTTTATCCATCAGGATTCCCATACAATGAAAACCATCTCAGATATCATGATTGAGTTGTGAGGAAGACTAATATAATGATGAGGCCTCAGTAGAGGGAAACCTCCATAAGGATTTCCCTCTGAGAATGTAGAGAGTGGTGCACCCAATTAATGAGTGGTTTATAGAATAGCCTTATGCCATTTATGGATATGTTTATCATCATGTAGTGTGGTGGAATTTTCCAGTGGGATATGATAATGACGCACACAAGCTAGGTGAATTGTATGATTTTTTCCTATATGGACCACTCATGTTTGATGGAGAGTTATACCCTTTAGAATCCAAGGAATTTATTTGGTTTGTGGTGTGTTGTTTTTGGTTTTTATAAACCATAAATAATTATAAGGTTGTGAATGAAAATAGATTTCATCATGGAGTGGTAGGAAACTGGTGAAGTCATGTTACCACGAAACATGGTGAGAAGAAAATTTAATATGAGGAGTTTCAATGTCATTTTTTCATGGGTAATTCCCTCTATGTTTGAATTATATATAGATACCAAATATTCCATAGATTTAGTAAGGTGGTTTGGAAGTTCTTGAGTATGTGTCATGGTTCAATGACCTCACATGTTACCCTCATGACATGATGAAAGATGGATACTTTTTGGAATTGGTGTTTGATCTGGACCTCGATATACACATTTTCGATCTATAGTAGTCTCTCAATTTTTTCCCATGTATTTCAGAGAGATAGATATGGCCTTGGTGATATATAGTTTTATAGAATATGTGAATCATGAAGCTAGAGTTGGCATTGTACATTAAAGGGTAGTGTCTTTTTCTACATTTGTAATATGTCATACATTAAGATTCCTATATAGGAGGCACACTCATTCCACAAATCATAGGGATGGATCTACTACTCAATGATCTTATAGGGGATCCGGTCAATATTTATATAGATTACATTATACCTATGATGGAAAAGGCAACATAGATCTAGATTTCTAGATATATTATATTACAAATTCCTATAAAATTGATGATGGACCACTATAGTAGAGGTATCATTATTATATGGGATTATTTATGTGGGGACATTATTTCCCCCATATAGGTAGAATATGTAGAGGAACTATTGGATCCATAGAGATGTTATACCCCTAGTTGGTCTATAGTCCACTCAATGAGCTGGTAGTATAAGGACTTGTTAGTTACAAGACATAGAAGGTTATAATCTAGCTATAAATGAAATTACTTAAAGAATTATTTATGTATTATATATATATTATATATTTTTATGATAGATATATATTTTATTGATTCCTTTACTTTTTATTTTTCTTGTGTGATAAATTTAGATTCACTAAGACTCATTTTCGCATCATTTGTGTTTGGTGGTTCTACTATGGATCAATTCTACAAAAACATACAACTACAAGAAATGATATCTTATGCTCAGTGAGGAATGATTCATCTAAAACATATTGGATATTTTAATAAATCCATGTGATTCGAATTTGGGTATTAATACGATATCCACTCTACATTCTTATATAGAAAGAAACCATATGATATCTAACATCCTATAAAAATAACATATGATATTATCCATTATTTATTAAAAATACCATCTAGAATAATGGATGGGTTTTGAGATAAAGAAGAAACATCATATCTACCATTAGATAGGGAGTTCATCCCTTGGTGTAGTAATCTCTTTTGAAATGTATCATCCAACATTTGTGAATGATCACATAGACGTATTTCCCAATGATTTTACAATACTACCTTCATATTAATATACATATTCCTACATTGAATTTTACCATGAGGCTATAACGATATCATCAAGGATATATAGTATGGCTTATACTGAGTTTTAAAAGTTAAGAGTGACATTAGAGGAAATATGGAAGAAGCATTTTATCAAATCCATTACGTCACACTAGGCAGCTCTAGTGATTTTACTCAAAAAAGATGATAGGATCCTACAACTTTACATTGATTAATGTTTTTTGAAATAGGTGATGGTAAAAAACAAATACCCTGTACTAATTATTGATGACAATTTAGACCAACTTAAAAGCATGTGATGTTTCATGAACACTTATCTCAAGCTCTAATTCGATGAGATTGGATTTTCATGGATGATATTCTAACAAAAAAATGTTATTATGTGGTTATAGGAACTATCAGTTCTTTATGATTCCCTATACTATGACAAATTCCATTATTGTTTTCAAGGGATGTAAAAAATATCTTTAAACCCTTCCTATACATTTTAATGGTTTCCTTTATTTATGAAAATACTATATACTTTTTTTAATAGGCGTACCACCCAATTAATTTGGGGATGATTGTCGACTTACTCTGATAGAACAAGTTAAACAATATTCCATTAATGTGTCTAATCTATATTAGTGTGTTAAAATATTTAGGGTATTTAATCTATGAGAATGGTATAGAATTAGACTTAATAATGATAGAGGTTGTGTTAAGAGTAAAATGACTTCGAGAAACTAAGTCATAGGTTGACAAGTGGTCCTCCAATATGACTACCAGATGAGGGTGACGAATATGTAGTGTTATTGGATACCACTTGAGCTCTGCTCAAGTATATATTGATATAGTTGTAGATAGATTTCTTATTGGTGGCAGTATATGGGATCCCATGAGAAAATATACTTGTCCTGGAATTTGGAGTTGGAATCCATCGTCATTACCTTGGCAATGTTGATTCATTATCATTTAAGAGTGCTTCATAGTTTAGATAGACCAAAAAGTCTTTGTTATATCATTTCTTAGTGATACTATAATTAGAGAGGAATATTCTGGTTGGTGTTATCATAGGAATATGAAATTGAGATAGTATAAACACATGGGAAGGGATATGTGGTTCTGGATTCCCATAGCTATAAATCTAGTCTATTCATGGTAGAGAATGCATTAAAGGTATTCAAATTGTTTCAACTAACCATATTAAGGGAGATGGGTAATGATTATCTCTAGTTTATGGATGAAAATACATATTTTCTCTAATATGTGAGAGAATCATATTTTGGATACATCTATAATTATGTTTAATTAATACTGATATCTTTATGTGAAGAACAATGCCGTTTGTTTGAATTTCGTGTGTTCATCATCCTTTTAGAGGGATTAAAAATGGTTCTAATCACATTTCATGAGATTTATAATGAATAGTGTTTGTATTATGTTTCTTAATGCATCACATATTAATAGGTGATGGTAGAACATCTTGTTTCAATAGGCTTGACTCAACATATTGAGATCCCATAATGGATGTGGTATGAAATATCAATGGATTTTTTATTCGGCGTCCACATAAATAGGGAATCCATGAAACTATCTGGTTGATATTTTATTAACATGAAAAATCATATAACATATTTATATTATATATAATTTCTTAATATAGATTTTTGGGTACATATATTTCTAGTAGATCATATTTATTTATCTGGTACCCTCAATGTTTATATGTAATCATGTTATCTAATACACATCATGATTGTAGATGGGATTCCATGAGGCTTTTGGGACCTAGTTATAGATGTTAATAGTGATTTTCCCCCTAAATTAGAATATATAGTGTAAAATGTTGATGTTTATAGGATATACTAAAAGCACACATGTTCATCTATGGTCAGAATTGGGTGTATCACTTTCCAGTTATAGGGTTTTTTTTCTAATAACATCTACCACTGTACTATTGGAATGAAACCATTCAAAGAATTATATTAGTGACCATGTAGTTCGACCTATTTCTAGGTGGAGATAGTCACTTCATCGTGAACAGTACTAGATTAGGTGTATGTAGTGATATAGAAAATTCATGTGTCCCACATGAAAATGAAGACCGCTCTAATCTTATAGAAATATTATACAGAGTGGTTTCATAGATATTTTTTGTTCGATTAGAAGACCCTTTATTCATGATGATTTCCCAATAGGATAGTTTGTGGAGGATTAGAATGTATAGAAATATATATGTGAGGATTTCGAGGTCTTTCTATATCCTACACCGGGATGGGAAAGTTTCATATCAATCAGCACTACTACTATAGTTAGACCATGTGAAATACATCATCCACATGTTGTATATAAGCATATACATAGATGTACCATAAAACATTATTTACAGGGTAATGATGGAGTTTGAGGTTGGATCAACTTTTTCAGAATACACAATTTTCATCGTGGATTAACAAAAGAGTATCCTTCATAGGTGATCTATCTCACTAGTGAGAGTTCATTTTCATCATTGAAATATCTAAGATATCTTGTGGAATAATTAGAACAAGATTCCGGCTCTTTACCTAGAAATTTTAAAGTAGTTTTTTCATTTTTGGGGTGAGAATTTGGATGGTGTGGAGAATTTAATGAGTTATTTAGTGTTTGGACCCTTTACATAGTTATATGTGTGTTTTTGTGTGTGTGTTTATGTATTAAATTAATGTTGGTGTGTTCTTATTGATGTCATAGAACCCCAGAATATATATATAATTTAAATATATGAATCTATGTAAACATACATTTTCATAATAAATATTTTCTTATTGACTGAAAACAAAAATGGGATAGCTGAGATATTTAAAAATTTTGGAACTTGGGGTTTACCCTGGTTGTAGTTTAATATTCATATGAATCAGGTTTCTGATTGATTTTTCATTTTAAATTTTTAATATAGAATAAAATTAATTAACTAGTTTCATTTTTTAAAAATGATTTACCTAGAGGTTACCCATATATAATCTCCCGTATATCCAATAACCACTAATATCCACATCACCCAAGGAGATTTATATGTAGTGTGGAATTCATCATAGGGAATCCGGTTAATTACTGGAAGAATCATAAATCAAGTATCATCGTTGTGTGATCATGGGGAATTATCAGAAAAAGGATAATTTAGTGGATTTTTCGATGACATTTCAATAGAATACATTATTCTCAAATGATTGATCTATGCTTGAGGTAAGAATTTTTTTTACCCAATCATTCATTATTTTTGTAATATATAAAATTATTTACTATGAGTCATGGTATCTCATTGTCTTCACATGTACCATGAAATTTGGAACATACATTTTAATTATTATGTTGAATTACTCTTTGTTTGTTGGTATCTCAAAATATTATAAATGGATAGAGAAATATCGACTAATGATTTCTTCTACTAATATTTTTATTTGATCATATCACATAATTCTCTAAATTCGTGAATTTTTTGTGTGTTTTAAGTGGCGTTTTTACTACTGTTGATCTATTTTTAATCATGGTAGATACTGTAGGATTTATTGACTTATTCAAAAACAAACATATTGATCATGGAATGTTGAGATTCAAGAGAAGTTAGAGGAATCTCGATCCATGGATATAATAATTTTGGTTTCCCCCTTTTTGGAAATACACGATCTTTTTTATTCCTTAAAATTTGAAAGTACCAATATTTTTGGAAAGTAATTAACATATGGTTTTCATAGATATATCAGTGGCACTGATAGATCCATATTTATCACAACCAATGATAAGATTAATGTTAATAAGAGTATCACGGAGGCCAAAAATTTATGTTTGAGAAAAACCAAACTACATATCATGTATTACATAAAAACATATTGGGATTAAAAAACAAAAATATCACACATTTATGTGGGACCCCACATGCTATGTGACCCTACCGGGAAAATCGAGTTGTTTATAGGGATTACACACCTATGACCCTGGGTGGTACCACATGTAATTTTCTGTATTCCATAGGTTGTTTATTTGAACCCCAAGACACTGAAAATAGAATTAGAAAATTTGTATGCTTAGTGATTGGGTTACACCACATGTTTACAATTGGACACAATGCATGCTTCTATTTGAATGTTTAACAACCAATGTCTTCTTCTGAGGGAATCATATTTCGACCTATGATTATACCATTTTGATTATAATTCTATATAGAACATCATTATGGAATTTGTTTCGACACCTGATAAATTGTGTGAGGTAATGTAAGTGGGATGATTTGTTTAGTGATTCTTGGAAATGAAAAGGCTCATAAATAACCATTATAGCGTTTCAGGGATCATTATTCCCATGGGATATGTGTTTTCATGGTGGTGGGTCACTTATTTTGTTTATAAATTTAGGATTAAAACAAATTTATATTAATAGTTAAATATTCGTCTATTTGGGATGTATGTAATCACTGTCATTGAGTTTTAGTGTAGAATATGTCCTCTACTAATTTCGGTACTCCCTAGACTATGAAATTTTCCAATGAGGCATAGACCTAGCATTATTTTATAGGGAGGTTACATTGGGATAGTGGCAGTAAGAAATTAATAGATCTTGGAACTAGAGACTAACTTTTCCTTCATAGTTGATTTTGATGATAAATATTCCACTCTATTATTATAGGGTCTCCTCGTTATAAGAATATTCTTTTTTGTGGTTTTCATCCCCTATTTCCTTATGAGTAAAGATGACTATAATCTAGTAATTTTTTCAATTATTTATATATATTCAAGCTTCTTGGTTTGTAAATAATCACATAGGAATGGGTTATTCCTACAAGTGTCATGTCTTAAGCAGTCGACATATAACTTATTAGATACATTGGTGTACCAAAATTTGGTGACGAGATAATATGATTATTTATAGTGGTTAATTATTTATATCATGAGTACAACTATTTCCTACATCCTCATTAGTTTATTCTAATTGGTATGCTTTCCTTTTTTTGGAAATATATTTGTTTCATCTATTGTACATGTCCCCTTTGACATATTTTGACTTTTAACTAGAGATTCTTGCATGATTGGTCTCAAAAACAATAGTCCTAAAATTTTAATTTTATCCCTACACTATTGTATGAATATTTTTGTGGTTCTATAGATATTGTAGGCTAAGTATTTCCATCACATGGCATAGGTTGACTCGGTGCTAGTTGGCAGTCCTGACCTACTGTGGTATAATTTCATGTGTTAGTTTTGGATTAATTTTGGTCCAAGGGTGACCCTGGTTTATGGTGTTATGACACCCTATAATAAATAAGGTTCATAAAATCCTTACATTCATAAGGATACATCATGATAATATATTAATACTCAATGAAACAATTACTTGTCTAATAAATTCCTTTAATTATCCTTATTACACTACCTCATCATATATAAGTTTAACCATATGTACATAATAAAATATTTCTAAATAACATACTTAAATTGTATTAAATTAATGGTATAATAATTATCTATTCCCTACCCATTAACTTGAAATACGGAGAACATTATGCATATGTGTAGCGGACTACTGGCTCTATGAATGACAAATTTCTTTTTCCATCGCCACCTTTCTGAGATAGTTGTAGAAATGGGTTTAGTAACTATATGTGGAATATATACAATAATTTATATAATATAAAACAAAATTATTAATTTGATAATTAATATTATATATATAAGATCATTCTAAAAATAACAACTTAAAATGACCATAAAAAGATGAAAACAAATTTATTTATATATGAAATGTTATTTTTCATTTACCTTAATAATATAACTATTAACAATTAAAATTGATCACCTTAAAGACATTTAAATACTTTCTCTATACCTTTTTTATGTTGATATTAAAATATAATAATATCTTTCAAGAACCGTACACACAAATAGATTTCAATATGTTCTTGTTGGGTTGGTTTGACCACCTACTTGAACAACGAGTTAAATTTCTATATAGAATGGATATTCAAAGATAATATTGGATTCAAAAAACTAAATATTGGTTCAATTTTTTTTCTATATTTGTAAAATAAAAATTTATCACATTTTTTTAGGCAACACTATTCGTTTGTACCAAATTACCAAAAAATATCATATCTAACCTCATCAAAACGAATAATAAAAAAATAAATATGAAAATATGATATTTAATTATAATTATTTATAAAAATTCAATTAATGTAACTTTTATAATATGGTAATGATTAAATTTGAGAGATTAATGTTGAAAAAAAAGAAATTTTAAAACTCGTTCAAAACTATCAAGATTACTCACACCGAATATTGATAAATTGAAAAATAAATAGTATACATGTATATAATATTTATAAGTTATATTTTAAAAAGTTTATAGATATATATGAGTTTATTAAATAGGTTATGAAGATAGTTATCTTTCCATATAGGTGATTCAATCAGGTCAGTGAAATCCTAGGTATTAAGGTAACATGTTTTTTTTCTAAAATTTAAATTCATGAGATATAATTCTTATTGTGCACCATGTTATCAATAAAATACTTGGATTAATTTATCATGAATTTTCAGTATATTATTCAAATAATTAATTGAATTTTAAGGGTCAAATATATTTTTTAAATATATTTCTATTCCATTGATTCCAATGATAGATGATGTATTTTTATCTTAACATTGTCTGTTAAGTTATAATCCATCTTTATAAACATCTTTATACCAATATTTATTTATTCCACCTTATTTTTCTCTTTCAAATTAATATGTATTCAAAATTTGGGATAAATAATTTAAATCTAATGAGTTTTCGTTCAAGAATCTCTTCTAGAAAATTTATAATAATAATAATAATATTATTATTATTATTAATTTCTATCTCATTTATTGATCATGTCCCCTCCTTTGTAACATTTTCCATTCCCAACAATATTATATTTTTATAATTGGAATCATAATTATGTGTTATCACATGTGAAATAATCTTTTCAATTATCTTATTTATAGAATTATGTTTGTTACTTTATTTATGTTTTTTTTCAAAAAAGTTATTTCAAAATATAAAAATTGTTACCGTCCTTAAAAAACAGTTTTATTTTATACCCCCAATTTATTTCACAACATTCATATATTTTTAAATATTTATTATAGATGTTTAAATAAAAAAATTAAATTTTGTCACTTAATTATTTTGATTATAACTGTTGAAAGTTCCTCTTAACTTTTTCATTTAATGATGTTAATAAAATTCCAAAAATAACATTTTTTGTTTATCTTCCAAGTGAAGACATATTTCGGGTAACATTATACTTTTTCTGAATGATATCATACATTTTTTATGGTTTTCTCAATTAAATTCATATTACCCTACTTTTATAAAATATATTTTCTCAAATTGTCAAGGATAATTATTATTTCTAATGTAATTTTCCTAATTCTTGTCCGAAAGATAATTTATATATAATTAAACATACTCTATTAAATATAATCATATTATATTTTGTTATTATACAAATTATTTATTTATAATTATTATTAATATATTGTGTATTATCATGTATCTCAATACCTTAATGAGAAAATTATTCACTGATGGATATATTTATCACTTTCTTGTGTGGCACATGTATTGTCAGACTTACGATTCATGCGTATTGATAGCTCTAAAATTAATTATGTATTATACTAATCTCTAGATATGACATGGTCCTAATGCACTGGAATCATACCATTATAATAACTTATAATACCATGGGGAATAACCATGGTAATATGTTTTTGTGAAACATTAGGGATGACGTTTTTTTCACAGTCTTAAAAATTTCTCATTTCATGAATTTCTCCATTTACATGTCTTAAATCATTTAAGTAAGATAATATTATACCTTGTGTTCTTATATTCAATTTCTATGATCATATTATTTAGATATTCCACAAATATTACCCTTTATTTATTGTAATTTGAATTTTTTTCCCATGCTAAGAATATGATCTCACACATATATCAATAACCTATTATTTTATGACATATTTATCTTTAAAAAAATTATACCACTAATAGTTATTTTTACACACAACATCGAGTTTAAATATATGGTCATATACATTCCAAATATTAGTATTAATGTGCTAGTTATTGTGTAGGGATTTGATTAGTGAGAATTAATAACGAAAAATAAATTATAAAAAATTATTGTTTAAACATATATAAAATGAACTAATTGGCTAAAAATTAGTCTCAAATGAAAATAAAACCATTTTATGCTAAATAGATATGTTTTTCTAAAATAAATTTATATACACAATGTTCTTTTAACGTTCTAAATTAAATTAATGTCTACTGATGAATTATATTAATGGAATTTGTAGATAATATATTTAATGAAATATTTTAAATTTTATATGATGGATTTTACAAGGAATGGAATGAACTTAGACTCATTTTTAATCTTAATAATTCATTTTTTTTCTAAAAACGGATATAAATCATTTAAGCACTTATTATAAAATTATATTTTCTAACATATAGAAGTTGAATCTAGTAATATGGATTAAAAATACGGAATAATCATAATTATTATAATTTAATATTCTGACCATAATTTTTTCATACTGAATAGTAAAAACATAAAAATTTTATTACCATGTTATGGGTTAAAAATGGTTTTTAGGGAACATTAAACCTAAGAGATAAGGTTTAAAATATAAAAAAATATATTCTTCAATTTGATAGGTTGATTTTATTTCTATCTTAGATATACTATACCTGATTCATTCTAATTTTGGGTCCACATGATATGACAAAAAATATCATATATTTAATTCTATTAAAAAATTCTAATTTTTTCCTCTCCCACACTTTAAAAAGGTTACCATCTATCCTCTCTTCCACATATTTCATGAGGCAACTAACATTGAAAATTCCTAACCTATTACCATCCCAACATCTATACCCATATTTTTGAGGTATTTTACCATTAATAATACTATCTTCTCAACCCATAATGAATAATAAAACTATGGTTCCTCGATGGAGAGTACATTTGAACTTTTGTGAAGAGAGATTGTACTTGAGGTTAGGTGTTTATGCTTCCACCCCATTTTAATCCTGTTTTTTATGATTGAATTTAAATTAATGAAATTTAATAATAATTATATAACAATCCCCTTTAATATTACTTAACCTTAGTTATTTCTATAATTTTTATGTTTTAGACCCATTTTCCCTATTTAATAATCAAAATGATTAAAAAATTGTGTTATGAGAAGTGAAAATTATTTCTCAAAATCCAATTAGAAGAACTTTTCCATCCATATGAATTTTTAAAAAAAATTATTAACAGTTATTATCAAACTACTAAATGATTTTTTAAAGTCATTTATACCCATGCTTTGAATGTTATAAATATTATTGAAAAGAAAAATCATGTCATATTTTGAACAAGGATATTTTCACCAATTGAGTGAATGGATTATTTATTTTAATAATTTTGTATTGAAAAGTATTCCCCATTGAAAATAATTCCCAATGCATTGATTCTACTTTTAAATGTTTCCTTGTTTCCGTAAAAAAATTACTTTATATTTTGGGATTATTTTAATTTTAAATAAGATATTTCAAAATGAAAACAGGTATTTTTATCAAGAAATATTCCAATAACATTGTAATGAAAATTTTCATCCATAATAAAATCCATTAATTTTAATTATGCATTATTTAGGATATGATTAAATGATACCATTGTTATTTATTCACTATATGTTTTATTATTATGATGATTAGATATATAAGAGTCCTAATTTTCTCTATGGTTTATCCTATGTTTAAATATTGAAATATTTTTGAAATATTTTTTCATTTCCACGAGTTATTATATGATGATATGATGATTAATTTTAAATCTTGTGGAACACAAATATATGTTTTTCTTTTTTTGATGTTTTTTATCTGAAATAGATATCACTCTAACGAATTAAAAAATGATGGATATCTTATGTGTTAATAAAAAATGAAATAGAGATTGAACCCAAATAAGTAAGGGACTATATCAAATCTGATAGTCTTCAGAGTGGAACTTAACTAAGGATGTGATGGAATAGGGAGTGATCCTAATAAGATATGATAGTATTAGTAGTGATAATTGACTACATAAATAATTATCTAGTTTTAAATGTATTCCACAAAATTATATATTATCATAATGATATGATTATAAGGATCACGATTGATTAATGATGGTTTTTCATTTTTATGACATATGTATTCTTTTATGATAAATAATTATCATATGATTTATGATTAATGATTTTTGAGTGATTGGGGTTGATTACTGTAAGTTATAATCATGTTAGAATATCATTATTCTTATATATTCTCACATATAACAATTGGTTTATATCTCTTATATTTTTTCTTTACTAGGCATCTAAGATCACAAATTTCTTATGTTTCCCTTCCTAAAATTATGAAGAATGGTTTTAATTAGGGTTTGTAAATTAATTTTACTATGTGATACAATCATTTTGAGAGATATTAAAGGTATTTAATGAAATAATATGAATATGTGTATATTCCCCAATTAATCAAAACCTTTATGGAACTCAACTATGTATTATTTTGAAATGTATTGAATATTACAAAAAATTCAAAAATTAATGTATGAAATTCACGGGTTACCTATATTGGAATTAAATAATGGTTTAGTTTTTTTGAAAAAATAAAAATTGTGATTCACTGAAATCCATAAGGATAATACTAATAATATGATAACTACATAATTTTTTCTTAATGTAGAGATTTTGTGGTTTTCTTAGAAATAAATCTCTATTAAGATACTAGAATTAAAAATAGTTTTGGAACAAAATCATAGAGGTATAATAACCTAAAAAATATTTGATCAGGTATATCCCATCCATCATTCTGGTGCATTATGAATGAGACCTTACTGTACACCAAGATTGAAACACCTAGAGGATATTCTTATGTTAAATCACATATTCAATATTAACCCTTATGAAAAATTTCAACTGATTATATCCATGGTTAAACTATGGTAAACCTATTATGGAATAGATTAAAAATAATATGCCATGAATAAAATATCTTATAGTTTATTTTTCATAATAATGATGTTTTTAATTATAATTAATGTATCTCAATTATTTTTCATTTGATAGAACCATATGTAAGTATGATAAAAAAAACTGTAAAAGGAACTGAAATTATTATTCAATAGAGAAACCAAATTATATGTGACCTTGAATGAAATATCTTGTTACTATGCTTTCGTGTCTTCTCAATATATGAATCATTTTGTGATTCTATATCAAAGAATGAGATAAAATTGTTTTTTTCATAATTTGGAACCAAAAAATATATTTTAGTTAGTCTGATGATCCACTAGTTGTTGAGAAATGAATCAGTTACACTTAAAAGATAATTTCCATTCTCTAATATTTGAAACATGTAATTTTTTTTGTTTAAATTTTTTAAGGGGAATTCTATCAGTTGTAGACTATTACCAGGAACATTGGTAAATAAAAATAAATTGATTGTATAGAGTGGTATGATTTTAAAAAGTATTTTTCCAAATAGTTTATTACACAAATTCTTTGTAGGAAATTTCAGTAACAATTCCTTGGGCTAACATAGAAGGATAAAAAATCCATCAGTGTTTGTGAGGAAATTTTTACAAGAATTGGATGGTATGATTGTGTCATTATCATCCATCATGAAATTAATATTTACTGTTCCTTTAGTGGACTAAAACCCTTTTTCAAAAGAGAATTATACATAAGGTACTTTAGTTGTTATAAATACGTAATATGATGTACTATCAAGGTTAAAATTTATATTGTACTAATCCATCGGTATCATGGATTTAATAGGTATAGAAATATGCATTTAAATTAAAATTTTAATAATAAAAATCATGTAAGGGAGAAGATAAACCATCCTTTAAACACATAGTTCATAGGGAAACATGGAGGAAATTGGCTCAAGGGGTGTAATTAACGTTTTAATCAAGGAAAAGATGTATATAGTGAAAAATAATATTGATGTAATTTTATTTAGAAAATATGTTAAAGGAATGATGAATAATTTTCAACTGAATGGATTACCCACACTACAATGATTCAAATGAAGGGAGTATAGGAATTATTAAAACCAGTGCTAGAATCCATATTTTATTAATGATGATTTTCTTCAATAAGCATGTAAGCCTAGATATATAGGGAAATATAACGTGAACCCTATTGTGGATGTTGGGAATGATATTGAAGTGGTGAAAGGTATCATTTTCATCTACTCCAAAATATATATTTTCTTAGTTTATTATTTTTATATCAACACATTAGTGTTGGGGGAATTTGTTAATCGTATAACAATACCTCATTAAGTATTAGATGTTGAGTTAGGAGTGAAATATTTTAATTGTATGATGATCACAAAACATGTATATTTCTTATCTCTAATAGAAGATTGTGTGAAATTACATCATATTAAATTGGGTTATTATCCCTCTAGTTGAAATTGATGTGATATTGGGAATTGAAATGCCCTCTCTATTTAGATACCTTGTCAATTTCTAATGATGTGATGTCAAATTTCATATTCTATATCAATCTTTAATTATGTGGGTGGATTGGAGATCCAATTGAATTTTCTTCTTTTATATGGTTCTTACTACCTATTCATGAAGAATATTGATCTCAAATGGTAATAGATAAAGTCAAAATTGATGATATTCCAATTGTTCTATATTATGGTGACGTATTTTATAAACACATTCCAAGACTTATCATTAATCATGATATTGAGTTTTCAATAAATATCATACCTAGTTCTATAACTATTTAAAAGACTACATATTTAATAAACATGATTGAGTTGAAGGGATTGAAGAATCTACTCTTGGAAATTGATGATAATAGATTCACCAGCCCGAGTTTTTCACCGTAGGGGGAGCCTATTTTTTATAAGAATAATTATGGATTAAATTTTCATTGAATTGATTATCTTAAATATAAAAAGATTAGTATCAAGAAGTTGTGTCCTCTAGCATGTAATGATAACGTGTTTGGCTGTCTACATAGTGCTAAATACTTTAATAATATTGTCTATACATCAATAAACCATCATTTCAGGGTTAAGAAGGAGGATATGAAAAAGACAACCATACATATGATGTATGGTCACTATGAATTTATATTGATATTATTTGGACTTAAAAACACCCTTAATATATTTATGGATATAATGAATATAGTATTTAGGGATTAAAATATTTTTTATAGTAGTTTTAATAGATGATATCCAAATTTCTGATAATTTCCCATGGCCATCTAATCCATTATACATGCTGACTCAAAAGGGATCGATGTTCTTATGTATAAATGAATATGAAAAAAATTTCATGGATTATAAACAAATTTTGTTAAACTCAACTATACATACACTACCCTATAGTGGATAAGGGTATGAAATATATAGTGATGAATTGATAATGGTTTGGAGATGAACACTCGGGTATAGTGATTTGGTGATAACATGTGCCTCTTATGAATTAAAAATTCCTAAACAAATTTACCAAAATCATGATTTGGAGTTAGTAGTAGTATATTCTACACTGAAAATATGGATTCATTATATATATCATGAATGGTGTGAAAAATATATATTGATCAAAAATCACTAATCATATATTGATGTACAAATAGTTGAATATGTGCCAAAGGATATGGTTGTGGTTGATTAAATATTATTACTACTAAATATACTACCAACCAGGGAACAAGAACAATGCAGTCAATTCCCAATGATGAAAAGTACATGATGTTTTTTCTATGATATGGATTTCAAGAGACCAAATATTTATTTATTTATAGAATATTGGAATTATAATCATGATTAATTGTTACATTTCATATCAACTTCATAGGAATGTTAAATTATTCATATATGTGATTATTAGAGAAGCACAAATAGAGGATATAGAACCCCAAGAGATGTTGTGGAATTTTCTTAGGTTCAGTTAGGATTTTGATGGAATGGTATCATTTTTTGAATACTATTTTTATTTTAAAAATCATGTATTAAGAAGGATATTTTTCATGAATATCATTGTTCATCATTATCTATGCATCTTAGAAGTATAAAGTTGTATTGAGATTAAGAAGAGTGTTTTGGGTTGAATAAGAGGATAAGGGGTATTATAGAATCTATTTCTCAATTTATAGAATATTAATAATTTTAATGATATAATACTAAATCCATATGCTATGTAATGTATATTACCCATATACAAATGGAAATGGAAAAAAACTATGATGTATTTCATCATCAGACACCACACAAAATTATAATGGGATAATATTAGTTATCTTCTAGTTCATCAAATTAAAAAATCTATATATTTCATTTATATCAAAGACGATTTTACTCTTCATAAAACTTATAATATATACATTAATGAATTTATATGTTTATATGGAGCATTACTCCCTATTTTATCTGATCAGGATCTAAGGCTTACCTAAATGTTCAGAGGAATTGTTCAGTAGGATCAACATATAGGGTACACCCTAATTGATTCATATCATCCTTAGATATATATTTTTTATATGAGTATATTTAAAACCTTATTTGATATGTTGAGATTGTTTTAATTTGATTTTAATTGTGGTTGGAATCAATACCTTTAAATGGCCTAATTTTAATAAAATATCATATTTCACTTGAGAATTCATTTCCCTACTTATGAATCCATATATATATTTAATTATATTACTCTAATGTTCTTGTATTAACTGAGATAAAGAAACCTATTTTTACCAATGATAGATTGAAAAATATTAGGGAAGGTCGAATCCATTCATTTTCTCATCGAGGTACATTATAGTTGAAAAAAGAGTTATGTTGAAAATCATTACTAAGATCTGGAATTAATGATACAGGGAAGGTATTCCTTTGAATGTTTTCATGTAATATGGTTGTGAGTCTTATAAATTATTTCTATTTTAGGGGTATATTTATTTATCACTTATAAATTAATAATTATATAGTGAAAGTTTCTTATCACTTGGAACTTCCGCCAAATATCTTTCATGTTCACAATGTGTTCCATGATTCTCTCTAATGAGATTATATATATAATCCTCCACATGTATTAAACATAGATTTTTTTTTCCAATATAGGATGATCTCCTCAATTAGGAAAACCCATTTTAGATTTTGGATCAAAGAGATAATTTTTTTGGTACATAATCACTCACTTATTAATTTTTCTTAAAAAACAATAAATTTGAGGAAGATATGTGAGAAACTAAAGATTTTATGTGGAAGAAGTAAGGATAGGTTTTTTACAATAGTGATTTATTTTTAAGGTATGAATCATTAAAAGAGGTTATCATGTAACACCACATGATTTTATAATATACTTATATTTAAATAATTTTTTCATTGATGGCATTTTATGTACACAACATCGAATGTAAATGAACCATGATATATTTCTAAAATTTTATTCTTCAATAGTTTTGTTATCACCTAGTAGTTGGATATTTTTTTCTAAATATGAATAAATAAATTATAAAAATTAAAATAATTGAGTATAAAATTAATTCATTTTTTATCAATTTCTTTAAAATTATAAAAAAAATTTGAAAGTAAATAGTATAGTTTTTTTAAAACATTATGTGAATAATGTGTTTTTATATTTTTGAATTAATTTTATCATTATTGGTGAATTATTTTTACTAAAATGTGTAGATATTATGTTCAATCAAACATTTTATCATTCATATAATTGTTTTTACATTAAACTAAATGACTGTAAACACAATTTTATGAGTAAAAAAGATTTTTTGTAAAAACAATTTTATTGCTTTCTTCATTCTTATTATAATATTAATATCTAAAACTTATAGAAAATTAAATATTGTAAAATGGGTCCCTAATTTTGAATAATCATAATTAAAATAATTATAATAGTTCTTTTTATTTCTGTGTATGAATGAATTGTAAAAAGAGAAAAATATTGTTACCATGGTAAGAGTTGAAAATGGTTTACTAGGAGAGGGGGTTATCTTAAGATATTTTTTTAGCATATAAAAAAACCGATGATTTAATTTGATTTATTGTTGTAATTTAGAACTTATACATGTTAATTCAATTATTTTTCATTGTTGATCCAAATAACTTTGGAAAGACAATTTTTTTAATTTTTGGAATGTTCAATGTTTTTACATTCTCTTCCTAGTAAAATGACACCACCTATCTGCTATTCCTAAAACATCATGATCATTATAGATCAGCGAAGAACTACCTTAATATCATTCCTACATCCCTCCAAATTTCCTTGAGGTACCTATTTATTCAAAATACCATCCATTAAAGGGATGAGTTATATAAAAATGCAGGGTTTTCAAAGAAGATGAGATTTGAATGCATACAAATCAATATAAAACATGAGGTATGATATTTACATTTCAATACCACATCAATAAGGATTTTTTATGAATTAATTTGCATTAAGGAAATATGATGACACATATTTTATATACAACTAAATTTTTTTAAACATATGTTTTTTCAAGAAATTAACTGATTTTGAATGATTGTTCTTCCTTTTCTACTCCACATGGTTCATAAAATTATTTTAAGAAAATATAACCTTATTTATCCTCATTCTGTTGGAATACATTTATCTTATATTTATATGTTTTCTTGAAATTTTTCATTTTTTTTAAATATTATTCTCTAATTTCAATAGTCAATTTTAACAATGTTTGATTATTTTGAAAACCATTTAAAAATAATATTCTCATTATTTTTTATACAATTTACTTTTTACCGAATTAGTGAACCAAATATTTTTTTCACAATTACCATAGGAAGACAATTTCCCACCATCATAACCAAAATATTATTTAGAGTATCATTTACATGTATCCAGGGTTATTTTCATATATTTGTTTTAAGATTTGAAAATATTTAGATTCTAAATAAGTGATTTCAAACTAAAATGGGAATTTTCCTCATGAAATATTCCTATAATATTTTAATGAAATTTTTATCTATGATTTCTTCCTTTTTTGTTAATTATGATATATTAGGGATATAATCCATTGATTATATCTTTATTCATTATTGGGATGGTTTATTTTTAAGACAATTATATGTTTACAAGACTCATTTATTTTCTTTCTATTATACTATAACGAAATTATCAACTATTTATAAACATCCATTCCTATGAACTGTTTACTGTATAATGATATGATTAATTTTCTATGATATTATCACATGAATATTTTTGGTTTTAATTATGTGATATGTCTCCATAAAATTATATATCCCTCCAAAACATTGGTTAATGACAGATGTATCATGAGGTAATATGAACTCGAATAGGGAGTGATCCCACATTATAATTGGAGTTTGTCTATGATGATAGTCTTTGAAGTGATCCTTAAATAAAGATATAGTAGAAAATGAAGTGACCCAAATCCACTATGATAGTCTTATAAGTGATCATTAAATATGGAAAATATTTTTTGTTCTTATCTATAAGAAATATACTTATATCTTATTCTTATGATAAATTCTCATGGTTTATGACTTATTGTTCATGATTCAAGATATTTTTGACTTGTGTCTTTTTTTAGGACGAAGCCTTATTCAGAGACATTGTTTATGATCTTTAACTAATTGGTTATTATTTTTTTATGTAATTATCATGTTCTAAATTCCAAATTATTATTTATGATCACTTATGATTATTTATTAATATTGACTATTATTTCCCTTATTGAAAATCTGAACATAACCTTTATTTTTGTTTCCTTTCCCTGAGTTATGATGAAGGTTTTATATTGGTTATATCTAAGAAGTGTACATTTTGTGAAGAAAATTGTGTGTGATTTTGAAGATAATTTATTAAATAATTTTATTATATATATAGTCTCCATATAATCTAAACCATTATTGTAATTGGGTGTGTATTATTTTAAAATGTATTAGAAATTAATCTGTTATGATGTAATATTAATGAATGAAATTCTTAGTTCACCTCAACATTCTTATGTTTCTGTTTCCCTATGTTATTAAGAAAAGTAGTATGTATGATTTTTCCAAAAGAGGATCTTTTTTTGAGGTTCTTTTAGATATTTTGAAAACTTTTTATGGATTAATCATTTTCATATATAGTGAGAAAAATATTCATAGTTTGAAAAAGGAGTAGATGTTTTTAGTCAATGTTTTTCCCCAATTATATAAATCTATAAAAAATAGGTCTTATGAATATATGTAATAAAATATTTTCTCTATGTCATGTAATTAAGATGGCAACATATTTGGGGAATCGTTATTGTTATCTAAGTATGGTTTAGATAACTTTTGAGGTTAGAATGTATTTTTTTAATTGAAATGGTACTAAGGTATTGTTGATCAAAATTTAAAAGGTTCATATAACCCATTGTCATAGATGAGTTAATATTGAATATATTTGATATTATGATAATAATTTATTTCTAAAACCCTAGATATATGTCTAATATAAATTTTTATGTATATGTTACTAACATAAATTTTTTATTAAGTAGATATTCTGTAGTTATCAAGGAAATTACATCCTAATCTAGACACATTAATATGGAAACCATTTCAATGAAAATATACCTAGAATAAATCATTATAAAAATGAATAGTTCAGTATCTTCTCAAACTTTACTCTAGTAAACAATTTGGGGGATTGGGACTTCACACCCATATATATATAAGCATGCGGGGTTTCATTGGTTAATAATATTTTTTTAATGCATTCAAAATTATTAATTTTTATATGGAATTAGGATAAATAATATAAGAAAGCACAACCTTTATTGAACATGGAGTGGTTATATTATTCTAAATGATAGTTAAAAATTTAAGAAGAGTAATATATTTTGAGGTATAATTCGTTTTTCTAATTATCACTCACTAAATACCTTATGGTGTTAATTAGTTTTCACTCAATTTAGCTCCATTATTAATTGATTATTCCTAAAGGAATTAAATTAATAATGGAAACAACAAACAACATAGAGATTACACCAATGTCAAACCTAACCTAATAAAAACTAAAGTGACGAATCCTTTTATTATTCTATTTTTCGAATAATGAATTTGGATTAATAGCATGAATATTTTTTAATTAATTAAAAAATTTAATGAATTTAGTGATGGAGTCTTATAGATATTTTTGAGGAAAAAGTGATAAATAAAATAATATTAAATTTCATACCTGTCAAGAATATGGAAATAGGTACACATTGGAATTCCCTAAAACAAACTATACATTATTAATTTTTGAAAACAATGGCCTAGAAAATAAACTTTACATGAGTAAATATTGTAATTGGTTAACATGATGAAGTTAATTGTAACACCCCAAGATTTCATAGTACATTATTTCTTCACAGTAATTCAACAACTTGCACTACACGCAACACTGAGTTCTTGCGCCTCAGGACACACCAAAAAAGCTGTAAAAAAGTTTTTATGAATAGTATTAAATGAATTTTGAACTTTATATAATCCTTATAATTTTATAATCCATATTATGAGTTTCTTAGATATAATCTAAGAACAAATACATTTTCCAGATAAAAGTAGAATTTTTCAAAAATGCAATTTTAACGACTTTTAATGGCGAAGCTTTTTTTAAATCCAATATTTGAAGCTTTTATAAATAAAATTTGAAAAAATAAAATTCTTCTTTAGAATCAGGACATAAGAATTTAGTTTCAATAATGTTTTGGTGTTTTTCTAATAACTTTCATATTTGGGTGAATAGTGAAAAATACTATATTTTAACTGAAAACAAATTTTTAAATCAAAATAATTTATATTTTAAAATTATACATTTTAATATTTTGGAAGTATAAATATATTATATTTTTACCATTTAATCCAATGATGGTCATTGTAAGTAATTTTACTTTGAAATTGGACATAAACAACTGTCAATCTTTTGGTAGTTATAATTTCTTAAAAATATGCCTTTTGGTTTTGACAGAGGGAATTAATTTTAAATTAATAAATGGAACTTATATGTTTTTAATTTGGTAAAATAGTCTTCATTATTGAATTCATAATATCAAAATTATCTTTGAGTAATTTTTTTGTATTTTTCAGAAAACATTTAATTTTTGATGAATAGCGAAAAACACTAAGTTATAGTTTAAAAGAGAATATTTATTTAAATAATTATTTATTTTATTTAAAGTTATTTTATTTCAAAATAGATACATAATCACTATATAAGTTCAATTCAATTTATTGGAGTCAGTTTATAATAATTTTAAATATATAAAAATTTTATTGAACTTTTCATTGTCTTTTACCCACCTCCTAGAAAAAATTTCAAATTCCAATAAAACTTAATTTTACCACTTCTATGAGTGGAATTTCGAAAATCCGAGAGAAAGAGTTAATATTAAAGAGTAAAATGTGTTTCAATAAGATAAAAATAATTTTGGGTTAATAGTAAATTTATATTTTTATTTACCACGGCAAAAACAAAATATGGAAATTAAGGGTAAAAATGATATTATTATTATTACCCTAACACATGTCCTAATTCTATTGGATAAGTATAATTCGACCAAAAACAACCTTAGTAATAAAATATGAACCTCTTTGGTCCCCTTGGATTATATTAGGACATTTATTATTATTTAATTCAAAGAAGTGTTAAAAGAGATAAAATCAAAGTTTAATAACTAAAACATTTTTAATATAGGGTTATACATCAGATAAATTCTATTATAAATATTCATTAGAAATCTAAAATAATTTCCTACATAATAGTATTTTATTTATAATTTTTAGACAATAAATAATTTAATTTATTTATGACACAATGATGATGTAGTAATTACATTATTAATGAAATATTAAAATAATTAATATTATAAATACACAAATATATTTAATTTAGACTTTTAATGAATTCCACGAATTTTTTGGATAATATGACATGTTAGGAATGATTAATTGATTTTTTTTAATTAATAAAGTTATTAAGACTTTGAAAAAATCAATTATTAAATAGTGCCAAAATTGACATAAAGTAGTTTTTAAAACTAATATTATATTATATATATATATAACATTCCTAAAAATATATGGTTAGGCCAAAAGACTTTTATGATGATAGGTATGTCATTAATGAACCACTTGGGGTTCTCTTGGCAGTTTACAGTAAGTTTATTCACCATATAATATAAAAATACAAAGAGACATGGTAAATGTCAAACTATTTAACTAAGAGTTAAATCTAAAAGATCAGGGTAAAATAGTGACCCAAACTTGTCTAAAACCTATTGGTTGATTGGTTTTCGACCCATAATAACCTTATACTTTAAATAATTTAGTTTGGAGCCATTATAAACTGAATATGAATTTATTATAAAATAATACTTTATGTTTTTTCTAAAGAGCCCCCCCCCCCCCGTATAAAAGGACACCACTTCTAACCAATTCATCACACCTCTAAAGAATTTTGGCTCATCCAAAATCTACCAAATTAAGCTCCCTACATCCCTTTACTTCTTCTAGAAGCCTTAACTTAGGCAGAAGGCACTTCAAGAGTCATTTTTGGTTCAAACCAAAGAGAGTTACCCAAATTTAAGGTAACAATTTCTCTTAGATTCTTTTCTTTTATTTTACTTCTCTATCCCCGAAAATATTTTTATTCTTTTGTTTTGTAACAAAAAAAGAATCCTATATATACTAGGATATTGTTATGAGAATTATTCGAACAACCCATACACATACCTCTATCTAATGGGTGAAAAATATAATGTTTATGTGGATGGAAACCAAACGCCTCACGAAACTTTGATTGTTCAATTATCACCTACCACCTCTCATGGTGGCCATTATGATGGAACTATTATTAAATATGATATTAATGATATTTATTTTATAAATAATCTTCTGTAATTAATATTTATATCATACCATTATTCGTTTCATGTTCTATATATATACGATAATTTCATTTGAGGAAGTGTGGACTACCGCCCCCTCAAAGTGACATGACTCGTTCATACCGTACATGGAACATATAAAGGATGGTATTAATGAACTTAAGTAACACATAAAAGATATTATATTATAAGAGAATAATAATGTACCTATGTATCATTTGTTTTTTATTCCTTTTAAAATAAAAAATGAAATGGAAGTAGCATTCGTGCGTACGTACGGTCTACTGTCTCCACAAACGCGATGAGATTCCCTCCCCATCGTATCCATTCAAGTATAATTAGCATTTCATGATTAAGAATAATATTTAAGGACATGATATCATTCTGGATATTAATAAGATAAAACCTATCCATAAGAAACACGGCTTCTGTAACAAAACATATAAAATAAAAGGAGTAAGTTAACACCCGAAACGATGATAATACTAAGATATTATTAACAAAGAAATATTAACAGATCATATATGATATAATATTAACATATATGATTATTGTATAATTTAATAACAATTATTTCACCATTATATTGGAATTTAATCTACCCTCAACTAATGAAAAGTACAAGGTAAGAGTTTATTTCACAATCTCTTAATTATCCGAGGTTGTTTATATGTAATTATCTACTGGGACCTCTTTATCATCCACATACATGTTTCTTAAAATGTCTTTCAAAACATTCTTAGTATTTTTAATATTATGGGGTAAATTCATTTATACCCTTGTTTGAGTTTTTATAAGAAGTTTATGAAGGGATCTTTTCGTCATTTTCCAAAAAAGGTCCTTTTTAACCTTTTCGACAAAATTAAGGTAAGAATGTCTTTTTAACTTATATGGCGGGTGAGGCTTTCTTCCTCTATTATAAAATCATTGAATCTTCCCTTACAAGCTTATAATGCAATTTCCAAATCAAATGTTTTCTTTTATAATTATGTGACTTTTAAATGATTTCAAAAAAAGATATATTTCTCTCAAATAGTTTTGATTATATCTATGTCAACATCCTTTGGTGGATTTTAAGATTATTTGAAGTTGATTTATTACGATTCAAAACTTCCATAATGTATTGAAGGTTTTGTGATATGTTTGACTGTGGATGTGTTATTTTAATACCATTCATGGTTTATGGAGATAGTATTGACATTTTGTATGCTAGTTTTAATACGAATGTTTATGTTATATTTAAACGTGTTCATATGAGGAATGCATTGGACTTAATAAGCGGTGGGTGGAGCCCGCCATAGCTCCTCGATGCATCGGTAGGTCTCATGAGACAAACTAGTGTCCTGACACAAGGCCTTGATAAAATTTTATTTTTAGTCTTGGCACAAGGCCTTGACTATGTGGTTATGATAGTCTGGCATTATGCATTCCTTCATTATGAATGTGGTTATTGATATTGCATGTGATTATTCGACTAGTATAATATCCATGTAAATAATTAAATGGAATTATTTCAATTTATTTTTTCCATATTTTGATGAAGTTAAAGTCTAAAAGGCATTTGATTTAGTTATATATTGCCTTAAATATTTATGCTTATTTATGAAATATTGTACTATATTGTTATCCTTACTGAGCATCTGAGATCACCCCTTTCTATGATTTATTTTTCCCAGGATGTGAAGAAATATTTTATGACTGACCTGCAGGGATAGTATGAAGGGGATATGAGTTTGGACCATGGAGACTATATGATTTTATTTTTTCACTTTATGAAGTAATGTAACATTTATGAATGTATCTAGTGATTCTAAGGCTACTAAACTAATCGGTCTTTCGGGACGTGATCTTTTTTTATTATGCCAATGGTACGTAATAATGCACCGACTCTAGGTAACTAGGGTCAGGGTGTTACAGTTGGTATCAAATGATGTTTATTACTAACATTAGAAGCATAATTTAGATAAACCCTAATTAGAGCACATATACCTAAGATAGACTTTGAGGATTAGTATAGAAGAATTTCCTAGAATTTTGGTATTATAGAGATTTTGTGAATTTTCCGAGCAATAAATCACTGTCTGGATACGAGCAGGTAGATGCGGATCTGGCATAGATGTACCTAGGGGTAAAACCTGAAAACGCCGCTTTGAGCTAGACTTGAACGGGAACTGGTGCACGGCAACGGGCCTTACTTCACTCTTGGTTACAACACTCCCGGGTTATATGCTTACGATAATTCTCATTTTCATTACAAATCATTATGAAGGGTTTATGAGTATATAATTCCTAAATGAAAACATCCTTATGATTATGGATTATATCCATAAACCATTCAATTTATGTTAGATATTTTACAAGTTTGTAATTATTCATTGCAATTCATAAACTGACTTAGTTTATGATGTTGTATAGAAATGGTGCCTAGTAGAAGGAATTTGAACTCCAGCAATACTTATGATCCAAAGAGTAAGAAGGGTCATATCTTTCATAGTATTAAGACAACATTTAGAAGGGAAATAGTCTCCAATGTATTCTCATCATATGAAGAAATAGTATCATGTGTTAATAATATAAGTAATGAATTCTCCGAGTCCTATGGATTTGAAGGGAAGCAATAGAAGAAAATGATAGAAGAGAGAAAGATGGATAAAGGGAAGAGGGAAAAAGAAGAATTTTCCAATATATGATAACTATGGGAAGAAACACCCTGGAACTTGCCTGAAGGGAATGTGAGTTTGTTATAAGTGTGGAGAAAAAGGACACCAAGAATATGACTGCGAGGGTAAGAAAAAGGTTTCTAATGAATAATGCTTCATCTTCAAAGAGTTTGGACACTACGCGAACCGATGTCCAAATCATCAGTGTATTACCCAAATGATGCTATTAGAGAATAACCAAGTTATGATACTACCATCGTAGATGATGAATGATTAGATTTCTTAAGTTGTTATTAGAGAATTATGTCATTTGAGTGTTGTATCAACAATGTAATGGTTATAATAATTATGGAGTATATAAGGATTGTACTGCAGTACTATTTCATTAAGGACTTGAGATTGTGTTGAACCATGAAATGTGACTCATTAGCAGGTTATATTTTGAAAATATATGGTTGAGAGAAAGATAAACCATAATACGGTTCTGATACCAAGGTAGTGATTTTGGAATAATACATGATTGATTTGGATAAATTATATTGTATATTCTTGATTACCTTGAAACTGATTAATGATTTGTATATTCCATCATTGTTGGAGTTTACAACATTTTTGGATATAAGGATTATATCCAGTATTCTATAAGGAATAAGGGATCAAGAATGTTATAAATATGGTTTTATGGTAATTTAGGATGATGCAGTGTTTTAAAATAATACATGATGAAGGTGTTGACATGTTATTATGCAGAAAAAAGGATCTTCATTGTGTTTCCATTCCTTATAAATTTTTTACAGTGAGTTTGGAAAGAATTATTTTGGATTATTCTAGTTTGATATTATCGGTGGATTTCCATAAAAGGAAAACCCATAGGTCGGGTGCCAACCCATCGCGTCTGGTAAGGCCGTAAGACTGAAACCTGCAACTAATGGGAGACAAGGGTTTATCACCTACCACTGGCCCACGTGATGTCCTAGATTGAATAATTTGGTCTTTTTTTTAAAAAATCTGGTAGATGAATTATAAATTCATTTTTTCAACCCTATATGAATATGATAAATAGAATATTATTTTTATGTTAAATTATCTTTTAGCGTGAAAGATGTGTTTGTGGTAGAAATTAGTTAAAGGATGGGACTCTACTTGTCAAGTATATATTTTTCTTCTTCTCTAATTCTATGAGGAAATTAATTATTATAATTTATTGAAGGGATCTTAAAAAAAAAATTTGTTATCCTAATACCATATTTTTTGTTGAACTGGTGGCATTTTAAATCATCACAGATTGATGAATTTAAGGCCCTCAATTTTACCCTTGTTTGTGATTGATGACCTCAATAACTACCTATAAATATTTACATTTTTCCGGTAATTATATGTCTTTAATTTCCACCAATTTTCTCTTAATCTAGATTAAAATTTTGTGGTAACCCTTTCATTTCCCTTTTCCTCTTATTAAGACTAAATTTTATTAACCTAATTTTTTATGTGGGCTTTCCCAAAGGTATTTTCTATTTTCAACTTTTTATTTTCGAAAATTAATTTCAAATTATGAGGACACAATTTATTGAAGGAGGGAATAATGTAACCCCCCAGGATTTCATAGTACGTTATTTCTTTAAAGTAACTCAGTAAGTTGCACTACACGCAACACCGAGTTCTAGCACACCATGACTTACCAAACAAGCCGTTCAAAAGCGGTTATGAATAGTATTAACTGAATTTTGAAATTTATATAATCCTTATAAATTTAGTAGCCATATTATGAGTTTCTTATACATAATGTAAGAAAAAATACATATCTTCTGATAAAAGAAATATTTTTTTAAAATTGAAATTTTACCGCCTTTTAATGGAGAAGCCTTTTTATTTCCATTATTTGAAACTTTTATATATTCAATTTGACAAAATAAACATCTTCTTTAGAATAGGCACATAAAATTTTAGTTTCGATAACGTTTTGGTGTTTTTCAGATAACTTTCATATTTGGATTAATAGTGAAAATTTATATATTTTAACTGAAAACAACATTTTAAATTAAAATAATTTACATTTTTAAATTATACATTTTGATGGTTTGGAAGTATAAATAGATTATATTTTTCCATTTATAAAAATTACGGTCATTTTAAGTAATTTTACATTGAAATTGGACATAAAAAAGTGTCCAATATTTGGTAGTTATTGTTTCTTAAAAATACGCCTTTTGGTTTTGACGGCGAGAATAAATTTTAAATTAATAAATCAAACTTATATGTTTTTAATTTGGTAAAATATACTTCATTATTGAATTCTGAATATCAAATTTATCTTAGCGTACTTTTTTGGTATTTTTCTAAGAACTTTTAATTTTTGATGAATAGTGAAAACACTGAGTTATAGTTTAAAACAATTTTTTTTAAATAATTATATATTTTATATAAATTTATTTTATGTAAAAATAGATACATAATACCTATATAAGTTCAATTTAATTAGTTCAATTCAGTTTATAATAATTTTAGATATATAAAAATTCTATTAAACTTTTCACCGTTTTTTACCCACATCCTTGGAGAATTTGCAAATTCACATAAAACATAATTTTACCTCTTATGTGAGTAGAATTTAGAAAATCCAAGAGACACAGTTAATATAAAGGATTAAAATGTTGTTCAATAAGATAAAAATAATTTTTTGTGAATAGTAACCTTTTACTTTTATTTACCACGGTAAAAAGAAAATAGGGTAATTAAGGGTAAAAATGATATTATTATTACCCTAACACATGTCCTAATTCTAATGTCTAAGTATAATTCGACCAAAAACGACCTTATTAATAATATATGAACCTCTTTGGTCCACTTGTATTAGATTAGGACATTTATTATTATTTAATTCAAAGAAGATTTAAAAGAGTTAAAATCAATGTTTAATAACTAAAATATTTTTAATATAAGGTTATAAATAATATAAATTCTATAATAAATATTAAGTAGAAATATAATGAAATTTCCTACATATTGATATTTTATTTATAATTTTTAGACATTAAATAATTTAATTAATTCATAACACAATGATGATTCATAAATTACCTTATTAGTGAAATATTTAAATAATTGATATTATAAATACCCAAATAAATATAATTTTATTCTTTTAATTAATGAAACGAATTTTATTGGTTAATATGATATTTTAGTATTGATTAGATGAATTTTTTTTAATTAATAAAGTTAATAAGACCTTAACAAAAATAAATTATTAAATAGTGTCAAAGTTGACATAAAGTTGTTTTTAAAACAAATATAATATTATTAATTGATATAATATTTTTAAAAATCTAAGGATCGGCCAAAGGACTTATATGATGATTGGTATTTCATTAATGAACCATGTGGGGTTATCTTGATAGTTTATAGTATGTTTATTAACCATATAATATGAAAATACAAAGAGAAATGGTAAATGTCAAACTATTTAACTAAGAGTTAAATCTAAAAGATAAGGGTAAAATAATGACCCAAACATGTCTAAAACAAATTGGTTGAGTGGTTTTAGACCCATACCCACCTTGTACTCTAAATAATTCTGTATAGATCCATTATAAACATAATATTAATTTATTATAAAATAATACTTTATGTTTTTCCTAAAGAGCCCCTCCTCCCCCTTATAAAAGGCACCACTTCTCTCCAATTCCTCACACCTCTCAAGCCTTTTGTCTTGTCCAAAACCTTCCCAATTATTCTTCTTAAGTCCCTATACTCCTCATAAAATCCATAACCTAGTCATAAAACACTTCAAGTGTTATTTTTGGTTCAAACCATAGGGATTTACCCAAATTAAAGGTAACGATTTCTCTTAGCTTCTTTTCATTTATTTTACTTCTCCAACCCCTAAAATCTTCTTATTATTTTCTTTTGTATCAAAACCAGTATCCTAAATATACTAGTATATTTTTATGAGATTTATTATAACTACACTTACACACACCTCTATCTAATGGGTGAAAACATAATGTTTCTGTGGATGGCAACCAAACGCCTCACGAAACGATGATTGTTCAATTATCTCCTACTGCCTCTCATGGTGGCCATTATGATGGAACTATAATTAAATATGATATTTATGATATTTATTTTATATATAAGCTTATTTAATTATATTTTATATCATACCATTATTCATTTCATGTTGTATATATATACGATAATTTTATTTGAGGAAGTGCGGACTACCGCCCCCTCAAAGTGATATGACTCGTTCATATCGTACATGAAATGTATAAAGGAAGGTATTAATGAACATAAGTAAAACATATGAGATATTATATTATACTAGAATAATAATATACCTATGTATCATTTGGTTTTGATTCCTTATAAAATGAAAAATAAAATGGAAGTAGAGTTCGTGCGTATGTACGGACTACCGTCTCCACGAATGCGATGAGATTCATTTCCCATCGTATCCATTCAAGTCTAATTCTCATTTTATGATTAAAAGTTATGTTTACGGACTTCATATCATTCTGGATATGAATAATATACAACCTATCCATAGCAAAAATGGCTTATTTAACAAAATATATAAAATAAAATGTGTCAGTTAACACACGAAACGACGATAATACTAAGATATTATTAACGAAGCAATGTTAAAAATCATATATGATATCATATTAATGTATATGATTCTTTTATAATTTAATAACAATTATTTCTCCATTATATAGGAGGTTAAACTACCCTCAACCAAGGAAAAGTAAAAGGTAAGGGTTTATTTCACAAAATCTTCATTATCCGAGGTTGTTTATATGTAATTATATTCTGGGACCTCTTTATCATCCAAATCCATGTTTCTTAAAAATTTATTTCAAAACATTCTTAATAATTTATAGAATATGGGTTAAAGTCATTTATACCCTTATTTTAATTTTTATAATAATTTTATGAAGGAATCTTTCCGTCATTTTCCAAACAAGGTCATTTTTAACCTTTTCGACAAAATCAAGGTAAGAATGTCTTTTTAACTTATACGGCGAGTGAGGCTATTTTCCACTCTTATAAAATCATTGAAGCTTCCATTACAAGATTTTAAGAATATTTTCAAAGAAAATGTTTTCTTCTATAATTTTTTGACTTTTAAATGATTTCAAAAAAAGATATATTTCTCTCAAATAGTTTTGATTTCATCTATGTCAACATCCTTTGGTGAATTTTATCCTTATTTGAAGTTGATTTATTATGATACAAAACTTCCATACTGTATTCAAGGTTTTGTGATATGTTTTACTGTGGATGTGTTATTTTTATACCATTCATGGTTTATGGAAAAAGTATTGACATTTATTATGCTAGTTTTAATATGATTGTTTATGTTATGATTAAACCTGTTCATATGAGGAATGCATTGGACTTAATATGTGACGGGTGGAGCCCGCTATAGCTCCCCGATGCATTGGTAGGTCTAGTGAGATAAACTAGTGTCTTGGCACAAGGACTCGACAAAATATTATTTGTAGTCTTGACATAAGGCCTTGACTATGTGGTTATGATAATCTAGAATTATGCATTCCATCATTATGAAAGTGGTTATCGATATTTCATGTGTCTATTCGACCAGTAGAATATCAATGTGAATAAGTAAATGGAATTATTTCATTTTATTTTTTCCATATTTTCCTGAAGTTCAAGTTTAAAAGGCTTTTGTTTTAGTTATACATTGCCTTAAATGTTTATGCTTATTTATGAAAGTTTCTGCTATATTGTTATCCTTCCTAAGCATTTGAGCTCACCCCTTTCTATGTTTTATTTTTCCCAGGATGTGAAGAAATATTTTATGACTGACCTGCAGGGATAGTCTGAAGGGGATATGAGTGTGGACCATGGAGACTATATTATTGTAGTTTTTCACATTATGATGTAATGTAACATTTATTAATGTATCTAATGATTCCAAGGCTACTAAACTAATCCGTATTTCGAGACTTGATATTTTTTGATCATGCCAATGATACGTAATAATGAACCAACTCTGGTTAACTAGGGTTGGGGTGTTACAGTAATAGATGTATTTTCTTGTTTTACCTATGTTATAAAAAACGACAGCCATTTTAAAATATATCATGAGTTATTCATGTATTCTAAAAACCCTATACTAATTTTATTATGTGATTATAATTAATATAATGATGAAATTTCTTTAGTGGGTAGAGAATATAACACCCCATTATTTTAAACAATATATTTCTATTTAAAACTAAAGATGTTCAATAGCATTCTATACAAGTATTAACGAGAAAAAATAAACATTGAAATTTGTTATTAAAATTAATATAACCATTTAAAAGTGTTCATAGGAATAATAAGTTTAAATATGTGAAACCATATTAAAATATTTACAAAAATAAAAATAATTTAACTGAATTATTAAAATTAAATTTGTATAACTATATGATAATAAAACATTTTAATGATAAAATATATTTTATTAAAAATAAAATACTTTTAATTTGTTATGAATTTAATTATATTATGGTTATGTAATTTTTTTAAAATTTGTGTACAAATAATATATAAAATAAAATATTCTATCAACCATCTAATAATTATTACATGGGGAGTTATAAATTTATTTTATTCTTAGTAGATAAATGTTTTTAAAGAAATTATGCTCTATACATGGTTTTATTAAAACAAATTTTCACCTCTTTAAGAAAAATAATCATAAAAATTTATTTTTATATATTTAATAATCATGATAAAATTTTTTAATTGGGATAATATCATTTAGGCATAAAATTTTGTTTCAACAGTAATTATTAGTTATCATGGTAAAAAATTTATTTTTCACAGAATGATAGTTTTATAAATATTTTGATATTAAATTAAATTGGTATATTTTAAAACAAATACTCTAATATTATTATTAAAAATATATAAAAAATTAATAGTCTTTTAATTAGTAATCAATTATAAATAATATTGTGAACACCTACTGATTAAAATAACATCTTTGTACTAAAATATTTGTAAACACATTAAATGTTTTAATTTTAATGCTTTTTTAAAAATATTTAAAATTTATATATGATTAAATAGAGTCTAAATTTGGATTAATCCTATTTTAATTTATTAATAGGGTTCATCATATTTTTTAGTAATAAAATAATTATTATGGTTACATTTTATTCGAGATTAAAAACTGTTAAAATGGGATATCTAATGTGTAAAAAAAATTTATAAATAAATTTTAAAATAGTCCTTATATAATAAAAATAATATTTTGGGAAGTCATAACCAGATATAATACTACCATTTACAAACCTAACTCACCCAAATCTCAAGAAATCCCATTCTTACCCCTTACCTGCCATCATTTTCGAATGATTCCCCCTCATATTCACATATAACAGGAACATAATTCCGCCCATTTCATGCCACACATATAGTTCAAAATTTATGAAATAAACCCCCTTTTTATCTTAAATATCACATATATAAATATATAAGCCTCTAACATTATTAATTTTACAAATATATTTTATTTCAAAAAGATACATAAAGATATTATCCAAATTCTAAATGATATCCTATTATAACAATTATCTTTCCTTATTTATCCTTCACAATAACCATCCTCCAAAAAAATTGTAAATATATTTATATAAGGGATTCAGTTTCAATAATATACAAGAATGTAGTTATTTTTATAGTATAAAAATTATGTGTTCCCCTCTAATTCAATTAAAAAACTGAAAATGCCTCTCATGCATGTGTGTGGACTACCGCCTCCATGAACAACTTTCTTCATTTTTCCTCACCACCTTTAATTTCATGGTATATAAATTAAAATATTGAATATATATGATGTTGATTCCATTATTGATAATATATATATATATATATTAGTCATTATATTTGTAATATTTTTAATAAGAGATCATTACAAAACTAACTTCCTTAAATGTACATATCATAAATAAAATGATTCATTATTAAATGAAAATTTATTTTTAATTTACATTATTCATATAAATCAAATTAGTTTTGATTCATAAATTTGAAATGTTATTAATAGTATCACTATAATTTTTTAAATGATATTATGAAAAAATATTATCTTCTATGACCATACTCACAAATACACTTTAATATATTTTTATTAGGTTGGTCTAACCATGTATATTAATAAATCCAGAAATCTATATAAATGACTCATTTTGTAACTTATTATTCCTTTTTAATGAATAAATATTGATTCTTTAGATCTAGAATTGTTATATAATAACAAATCCCATTAATTAATACAATATTGTACTGTTGTTATAAATTAACAATATATGAATGTCTCTAATATCTCTATCATGATTAATAACTAATCAATCATAAGGTTTTGGAGTCACGTATTCCAGATCATAAAAACAATAATAGAAAAAAGGTAAAAAAAGTGAAATTATAAGTGGTCTTTACTATGACGGGTTTACACTACACCAAATTCATTCAATTCAAGAAAAGATGAATAAAAATATGCAACTACAAAATACTATCTTGAATTGATCTCTATAATTTCATTCTTAGAGATATAATCAACTACCTTATTTGATTCAATATAAAAATGAGTAACATCATGGAAAATAAAATTGAAAAGATGAATACAATCAAGGTAAAAAAAGGAAACATTCTCTAACTAAAATTCCAAGAGCATGATTTAATAATTTCCACTAATAAGCTTGAGATAGATTCTATCCATAGGAACCATCCGCCAATATAAACAAAAAACCTAGAAACCTTGATCATACCCCATATTTCTGCGTCAATTACATCATTATACTCGATGAAATGGTAAAAACATCCCTTAGTGAGAACATTATGGGTTTAGAAGATTCCATGACAACCCAAGGGCCACTGTGTACCTAAATCCACCCCATCAATGTTAACATTTAGCCACATAGAGAATACAGGGATCCATATGATTGATTTTTTCACCAAAGTTTTCCTGACCCTACCACTATAACCAATAGATCTCAAGATAAATAAATCACCGAATTAATTATTAATCCATTCAGTATCATATTTTAGAGAAATACTTCAACTCCCAGTTAATTTCCCTAACATAGTAGGGAAATGGGGGCTCATGATAATCAAATGATAAATCATTCATTTTAATCAATACATAAGAAATTAAAATCATTAAAGCTCAAAAAAATGCATATACGTATTCATTGTAGGCTGTATCACATTAAGAATCCATAAGATCAAAAAAGATCCCATAATCAATAGTGCAACCAAAAAATTTGCATTACATATAGCCACAAACTAATTGTAAACTTTTAGTAGAATAATAGTTGATAAAATATATCCTTATCTTAGAGACAAATATAACAAGATGAATCCCAATTTATCCCTACACATTGGATGGTTCTTTTAAAATGAATTCATTATTACCAGATTTTATAGATAATAAGAAAAACCGATGGTGAAATTAATGGATTATTAATACCCCTCATCCATGAATTAATTATGATTGATCCATTACAAGAGTACCTTTAGCAGTCCCTAGTGGAGAAAACATCAGTTAGATATGATGACAAAACAAGAGAATCCCGATAAATGTTCTCATATATGATATGATCAATTATGAGCTAAGATATATTTAAAGTCATTCATATTGTAAGAAAAATTATTATATGTAATTAAGTCAATTTTAATTGAAACATGATCATAAAATTATTAATTTATGATCCATAAAAGTCATAGAGTACTCCAAAAATTTAAATAAATTTTCTTATAGGCCATCCAAGATGAATAGGAAATTATGTCATTATAAGACTATTTAATAGCTAGCCAAATAGAGAACAGAATATCCATTGAATAACCATTCTGTAGTTTGGTGAAAAACACAGCGTCAAGAAACTCTAATGAAGGGTCATTAGATGAAATAAGATTCCATGTGAATTTTTTGAGCAACATATCACTGAATAATCTAAGATCTTTTTTCCCATTCCTCACAATTACAATGGTTTTATACATTCTAGCCAAGAAACTAATACCAACTTCATCTCGTGGATGTTTCTAGTCCAAATAAAATTAATGTTCATGATCTAAAACTCATTAATAAATGTTTTATGCCATCTATATAATGAGAAATCAAATACAAACATAGAGGTTATCATTGAATTAACCAAAACAAATTCAACATATCTAGGACAATATCATCCTTTTCCCTGTTCCCATTTGATTCATGATTTTTGTATATAAACCCTCCTAATATAAACTTCTTCACATCCCCCAAAAAATTACTACCCAAAGATACATAAAGGGAATATACCTTCACTTGATAGAAAATTCCATACCCACTTTGTTTTTCTTAGATATTGAAACACCTTCCACAAACATCAAAAATTACTTATTAGAACTAATAACTTGACCATAAACATCATCGTAAATCTCCATAACTAATTTAATTTAAGAGATTTATTTTTATCATTTATCCCAAATGTTAGAATAACATCTACAAATAAAATATGTGAAGGTTTAAATAATCATCTTACAACCTATATTTTCTTGAATAGACCAACATGAAAAAGATATTTAATGAAACAACATAAATAATAATTATAAATAGAAAATAGAATCATAGATAATATATCTCCTTGACTAACACCTCTAGAACACAGAAAAAACTCCTTGGGGGTCCATTTATAAGCATTGAGAGACTATATCCATTGAGGATACAATAGATGAAATTAATAAATTTGGATGAAAAACCATGGAGTTTATGAATATTAAAGATAATATTCCACTATATTAGGTCAAACACCTTATAGACATCAATTTTCAAATCCATATCACCATCCCCAGACTTTTTCCTTATGATGTTGATAAATTCTGAAGTGGTGAAAATTTAATTATGAATGCACGAACCAAGTAAAAAATAAAATGATTCGAAGTGATAAAGACCATTGAAATAACTCCCATTCTACAAGTGATGATTTTATTAATTAAGTTTGGAATTTAATTCCCCTTAGTAATAGATATGAAGTTCTTAATGTTCATAGAAATTTACTTTTTAGGAAGAGAAGAAATAAAATTTGAATTCAATCCCTAAGGAATATATTCATTATTGAATAATTACCTCACAAAATTGATATCCTCAATTTTTATAATGTCCCAATAGAATATAATGAATTTTTGGTAAAACCCATCAGGTCCTGCAACACTATCAATATTGAGAAAAAAATGGCTATCTTAAATTCATTTCCATTAGGGACCTCCATAATCTTACTGATTTTAAGACTATAAATTCAATGAGAAATGTTATATATAATTTTGTATGTTTTTTCATCCCCTTAATTTGTATACTAGTCCTCAATATAGCTGGGCACAATATTGGAAATTATTTTTTCAGAACTAAAAATTTCATATTAATGTTGAGTCAGTGATACCTTTTCCTTAATTCTTCTCCATATTCATGATATAAAAAAGGCTATTATCCATATCCTCTTTATTTATCCATCTATAATTAATCTAATTCCCTACAAAATTATCCTTAAGAGATAACTAATCATCCTTCCGGGTGAGATATTTCATTTAGACATGAGAGGGAACATCCAAGACCTGATTAATTAAATCAAAATGATCTAAGTTATTGTTATCCTCTTTGATATCCAAATAAATATTGAAAAAAGAAACTTCACTCAACTCTTGGAGTCTTTCTTCAAATTTTATTAGTTTTGTGGATAGATTTTCCAAAGTGCATCCATATATATCTACATTCAAGTATTCCATAGTGATTTCCCTATATCCAAGCATGACAAGCCAAGCATTATTGAATTTAAATGGTAAATATGTTGACCTTTATTTTTTATATAGATATCATCAACAAAAAGGATTATCGTTAGTGTGTAATTTGGGTAGAGTGTGGTCGGATATATACATACAGTCATTCCATTCATCCACTTGCAAAAAATAACCAATATGTTTTTCTAGCTTGCTTTCCATTAAGGGTGTACCTTCTCTATAGGAAATAATCTCCATCAATATGATCCTTAGCCACAATAAATTTATTAATATAGGAATAGTACTAATGAGAATTAATCCTATGATAATTTCTTCATGATTTTTCATCAGTTATTAACACATCACTGAAATACCCCACTAAAATCTAAAAATGACCCATATTTTCACAGATACACTCCAAACTTCTCTAACGAGATCATCTTCTTATAAAATAATTATTAGAATATAAAAAGGACATAGAGAAATCAACACCATTAAATCTAGTAGAAACAATAATGTACTAATGACCAGTAAAACTTGAATTAAGAGTAATGATATAATGCTTCAAAACCCATGGAGACTCCATAACACCATTATACTGATTATAAGAGACAAATAAGTAACCAAAAGAATTACAATCAAAATATTTCCAACTATCATGTCTCATTCATTCTCTAGTATGACCAATGATCATTGGTTTGTTGGTCACAAGGAAATTGCTAAGGGTTATGACCATGGGAGATTTCCCAAGGCCTTGGAAATTATAATAGGGAACCTTCAATGATTACGTGATCTGATCCTCGTTCGCGGTCTATCTTTTTGTTGTCTACTAATTTTTCCATACTTTAATAAATCCTTTTCCTTATTTCCCTTATCTATTTTATGTTCATCAATACTACAACCACCATCATCAAGAACATCCTCGTTCTGGCCATCAAAAATTATAGGTGATTCTTAATCACCTTAATCCTAAGAAAACCCACTTAGAGGTGTGTACATATTAATTCATTGGATAAGTACGTGATTGAAGCTATATGGATGATTTATTCTCATAGTATTAGATAATGGAATATGAAATAAGATAACGTGTATTTGATCTTGTAATTACTCATTTTTAGGGATATCAATATTATTTATAATCCCAAAAACTAGTTTATTTTTCTTTTCAAATGTTATTGATAAGTTTTGAAAGATATCTTCCTTGTCATTAATATGTACAATAGTGTCCATCCCATAGTAATATGAGTTGAAATGATTTACAGCATCCTAGAATGATGAGGGGGGATATCACCCTCCTGACCATCATAATAAAGGGTAAAAATAGTATCCTTTCAAGATGTAGAATCCCCCTTAGAAAGTAAGGGAAGAGGAAAACCCTTATATACAACAAAAATATTATCAAGAGTGATAATAATAGTAACCTCCCTAGAATTAATATCATAAGGAGAAATAGTACCCCAACATAGCATTTAAAGAACTACTATATGCAATCCCCCTCTGATAACTAACCACATTTCCTCCATCATGATCTAATGCACCAATTATAGAGGGGTGGAATGATACATCTTTAGTAGATACAAAAACTTTTGAATAAACCCAATTATTCAACACCTTAACTGAAGGGTTAAAACCACAATGTTCACATTCATCATTCATAGAAATGAAATTTGTTTTAATACCTACAGTCACATCAATGTATGTTCTAGGATCATGATCATGAGGAATAGGATAATGGATCTTACCCTTCCCTTTCCTCCTTCTATATGTGATATCATCATTTCATATAATTTTACAAAAAACTGTACACTTTTTCTCTGTTACATTTAAAAATGACATGTATAAAAAATTTCCATTGATTCATAAGTTTTAATTCCAATCTTATTGAACCACTAGGTTAATTCCTTCATCCCTAGTAGTGAACTCAAATTCATCAACTAAAGTGTAAGAAATATCAACATCCACAAATATCTTATCATAATGTCTAAATCTTGGATTGTTTGTCTATAAGTCCATCCTTGGGGGTTTTCAACATAAGAGGGAATGTATCATAATACTCATGGGTTCTAGTATAACCAATTCAATATAAAAATTGTAATCCATTCATGAGTGTGAGTGTTTCTAATAATTCTAGTATCAAAATTTCTATACCATTTCTGAATCATGAGAAAACCATGATTCCATGAGACTGAACCAAAACTCTATGATCACCATTTTAATTCATCAGTGGGAATTACTATGTAAACACTACTATTTCACAAAGTCATTATCTTTCATTCATCAAAACCCTAGATCTCCAAACTCCTTAGTGTGATATCATTGAATTTCCATAGCATTACCCATATTGGAGTGAGAAAACATGAAATAATCTTGTGATTTCAATGAATCAGATGTTCCTCAACTGCATATTGGTTATTTGAAACATGTGCTACCCAATATTTTTATATAAACCATACAGGTGGATGATAATTGTTATTATATAAATATATATTCTCTACTACATTGGCCACATCCACAAATTTCCTCTTAGATCAAATAGCCTCGCGAGATACAATCTTCACCATATTAATTTTTTTCCAAATAGAGGCTCAATAAAACTTTACAACCAACATGATTGAGCATATCATGAACAAACCCACAACAATAAATCTTCTCACAAGATTCATAATAACTATATTTAGGGTTCACATCTCCCTCCCCACCTTTATCCTCTATATCATTCCTTTAACATTATATTTTAATAAAAAAATACTTAAGAAATAAAATTTTAACATTATAAATAATTATGAAACATCAAATACAAAAACATTTATGTTCTAATAATGGTTAAAATAGGGGGAATAGTAATGAAAAACACTTGAATTATGAAACTATTTCAGAAATATCTACATTATTATATCGTAATATTAGAAAATATAGAATAACAGAGTAATATACTTATACAAAATTATTCTGAAATAAGTTTACATAAGGATATATATATATACACGAAAAGGGTTAATAAATATATTATTATGATAGCTATTTTTGTTATCTTGTATACTGAATAACATTAGTGGAATGCTAGGAATTAGGGTAAGGGGATATTTAACTCAATTTATATTTTTGGAGACATATTTCATACAATGAACCATTATATCATTGCTATTGTATGATTACTACTTAATCATTTTATTTTAATATATTTATTTATTTCATGTTATTTTGTGAGACATATCACATTCTCTTGGACATTTCATTCTATCCAAAAATCTAAGAATGTTGAAAGGGATTTTTTCAATCAACCCCCTTCATTGAGTTATAAAAAAAATATTCATTAACATCCATATTAAATGATTGGTTGATTAAAACCTAATATTAAATTTTATGATATATTTCTTTCTGTCCAGTGAGAATGACCTTTAATCCTAGGATTTAAACTTCATAAATCTATTCTATAATATTTCATCATTATTAAGAATAATTATTGTACACTTTAATGACATATTCCTCTATTTATCTATATTTTAAATTATCAACAATGTTATCATTTTTAATTAGATACCTAATTATGTTTTTCCCACATTACCTCCACATTTACAATATAGTATTCTAAAATTTATTTTTTCTTAATACATTTAATATCTCATTTTTTGATAAATAAATTTTAAAATATTAAAATGGTTTTCCATCTTACCAAAATCAAATGTTTTATCATCCTCCCCATATTTATTTTATAATATTTTTCTATTTTCAAGTTTCTAAAACTTATGTTTATTTAAAAAATTATTTTCATTTTTTCAATTAACCTATATGAAAATAACATTTGAACATAACCTGTAAGTTTTTATTTTCATGATAATGTTAAAATTGATTCCTAAACGATATTTTATGTTTATTTCCATGGGAACACTTATTTATATTATCATTCTATATTTCAAAGAAATATCCACTCTCTGACTTTATAGTTTCTCAATGACATCCTTACTCACCTTATTTTATAACGATGTATTTTTCAACATTGAAGTAAATTTAATATTTCTAAAGATATTTTGTTAATACTATAAAAATGGTATTTTCTATCAATGACAATACCTAATGTTAATTACAATTATATATTCTTATAATTCAATCCACCTTATATCTTTATTTGTAAAACCATTTTATTTTTATAAATTTTCAAAAGCCTCTTTTTAAAGTTGAGCAGTTACCTACACATCATCAGGAGTGACCCAAAAATATAATTCACAGTTCAAAATTCAAACAGATAAAACTCCCATTGAGATAATGAGCCATCACCCATGTCATCGTTAGAAAATTCACCAAACGTATCATCATTAGTCACCATTTACATCATATTTACACTATTTTAATTAATTTTCAAACACTACACCAACCACCGGAGACGGATTCCCCCGATATCCTCATATATCAATAATAGAAATCTGACATTGACTTCGTGAAATAATTATTTTATAATAAAACAAATTTCCAAAACTTCATCAATTATCTAATAACCCTCTATAATACACTAATCTGATCAAAACACACTCATCCTTGAAGACCCGCACACTAAATCGAATGGGAAAGGATCATTGGACTTAGATGTTAATGAAGGATTGAGCAGATGGAGTCCTCGGTAGGGGACCATGCTAGGAACCAAATATTTATCAATATTAGAGATAATTTCACATTCCCCCATCAAGAAATCAAACCAAAATTAGAGATTCATGAATAAAACAACAAAATAAATCACTAAACCTAGCAATGAAATGATCCAAAACAACATCACCAGTCCTGAGGAAAATCTACAGATAATATGACCAAATCCAAAGATTCCGAAAAAAAAATATAATAATAGGAAATATTATAGAAAGAGAAAACAAACCCATAAAGGAGAGAATAAAATAAACAAAATAAGGAACAAGGCCAATGCCGATGATGAATCGAAAAAAACCATTTCCATCCCCCCTTTTACACCATCCCACGTAGGATAATATTTCAAATTGTATCCTAAAAAAGTGGAGTTGAATATGTTGAGTGGAAAAAAATATAATTGGAGAAGAAGGAAAATAGATGGAACCACTATTTTAGACCCAAAAAATCTAAATCTATTACACACTGATCCATGATGGGGGACTGATTCATAAGGATAATCTGAAATAGTAATTGTGAGTGATGATAGATGTCCACACTAGCAAGTTGCATTAGTTGAGAGGGGTGGAATAATGTGATAAAAGGAAAAGGATGAAACTAGGTGGAGTGAGGATCACCATTTCCATTGAGCAGACCCAGAAAACCCTATGTCAAAGGGAAGAAGAATCATCGGTAGTGCTGAGACCCAGGAGATCTGAGCGAGTAAGAGGCCATATTTGGAATCCTTTTGATTATCTTATTTTTCAATAAATATTTTTCCTTTATTATAATGTAGCATAATTTATTATTAGGTTATTAATAATGTGATGTAATTATATTTTATTTACATAGGAGTCACATTGAATGTAATAAAAAGAAAGGGTTCCCCCTGAAATCACTCATATTAATTTAGAAAAGAATTAATTTATATACATTACATGTTAAATATATCTTGGCTGCATTAGTTAGTAATTTTTTTGATAAATTGATGAATAATTTTTCTTATTTTCTTTCAAGATACCATAGTGGTAAATATTAGGGATATACATAATGAAGTTTCATGTTTTTTATAGAAATATTTATATGTTAGGATTCATGTACTTATTATCATGTTAATTTTCATGTTTATATCTTCATGTTCATAGGTTTATAATCTAATATTTTTTTCCCAATTTATAAAAATTATTAATTTCAATTTTGGTATTTTTCATTTGCTGATCAACTGAGCTCACCCAATTCTTATAGTTTTATTTCCCAAAGATATGATGAAAATTTATGCATATGACGTGTCTAGAAGAGTATATTATCTGGAGAATTTTTCAGTGATTATGAAATATGGTAATGGAATAATTTGTTTCTTATATTTTGGGGAAAATGATAATTAACCTAATAAAGACAAGGGTTTAGATCACTATTGTTTTTCATAATTATCTAAAACACTAAACCCTAATGGTCATGTGATTATATAAGTAATATACTATTATCTCCATGTCATGAAATTCGGATGGTCACTTCTATGGTTGATCATAAATCTACATATAAATTTTAGAAATGAATCATTTTCCCTCTCTAACATTCATTCTAATTTTTTATATTTCTCTCACTAAATATATTTAATTTCATTAAATGAACTCTTATGAAATTATTTATATTTAAATTTATTTAAAATAATACTCTTTAGTTTATTTATTATTCTTCTTCTATTGAATAATTTTTTCTTCTTTAAAAAATATAAAAATTCCCAAGATACTTGTTCGTAAATTATCTTAAAAATATTAATCTTCCTCTATAAAGGATTTTAATATATTTCAAAAACAATATTGATTAACAATGATAATAGTGACTTTCTAGATTTATTTATAGTTATTATATGATTCTATTTAATTTTCAATTTAATGGGAAATTAGTGAAACCATTATTTTTCATTATTTTTCTTCAGTTAACGTTGATGGATTTCATTATGAGATATTATGTGTGATTTTAATTCATTTGAATATAATTCCTTATGAAACATTCATTACTTATATATTATTATTATTTATAAATTTTGGTTTTCATAATGAAATTTTATTATTTGTATCTATATTATTAATATTCTTGATGTTGTTGATTTTATTAGTGAATATAAGTTTATGATATTTTATTAGTCTAACGTTCATATATATTAATTACATTCAAATTCTTGTGTTATCATGTATTATATATAATAAGAAGGTCTATAATCATTTCTTACCATAAACTGATATGTTTATGCTCATCTCAATTTTTAATTTATTTTTTCTAGGGTTATGAAAGTGTATGATTTGTTATGATGTTAATATGAACGATATAATTATTGGACTTGAATAAAGTAAGTGGAGATTTTATTACAAAATTTTTATTAAAGCACATGATGTTTTTAAACTATTTAATATTGGGTTTTATTCAATATTATATTAAACGTTATTTTTCTTTAATCCATTAATACTCTAAAAATAAATACCATTAGAATTTAATTATTAAAATATTTATAGAAAAATATGTAATTTTCGTATAGTTATGTTTTGGATATCGTAGTTTATATTAGATTTTAGATTATAAAACAATAAAGTTTATGATGTAAATATATAACGATATTTGAACTAATTAGATGTAATATAGGTTTAATATTGTTTTGAGAAAAATAATTTAAAATGAAAACAAACCCATTGGGATCAATGTATGATTTGAAGATAAAAAATATTCTTATAGTTCACTATGAATTTTATGGTTGTAAATCCCACAAATTATTTTACTTTAAAGTTACTTTTCACATATTTGGATTAGGGGAATAAATTTAATTCAAATGTGAAAATGAAATATTTATTGATTTTCAAATATATTTATTCATGTTTTATATTAGTTGAAAAATTCAAAAATTTTGATAATGATGTATTAGTAATTTATAATTTGATCATAATGTTGAAATATTAATTGAAATTGTTGCCTTTCCCATTCTATTTCTTTATAGTGTTTTAATAAAATAATATTCTATATAAAAAAATTAATTTTTTTTGAATATTAAAATGGTTTGAAACATATTCTAATCAAAGACCATAATTTAGATCATTCTTTTTGAAGGATGTAATGGCCCCTAAATTCAATTTTTGACAAGATTTTCCAATCATGTTATCAATTAATTGTTTTGATTCCAAATTTTATATCTATTATTATTTTAGAACAAAATTGTGGAATATGTTATGGGACACCAGAATAAATAATTTATTCATATATAGAGTCATCAATTTCCTTCATTTTAGGGTCCAAAAAATGGGATAAAAATATTTATTTTCTTTGAATCAGTTTTTAACTTCCAATTTTGTAATTTTTGTAAACCTATCCTCCCATTTTTCTCTATAAATGTTTATTATTTACATTTTGAGTGAGATTTTTCACAATACATCGGTATCTTGTAGATAATTCCACTGTATATTGAATGAATTTTTTATTATGTTTTACTGTGTATTTTATTTTTTATTCTGTATATATATAATTTGTTATATTTTAATAAAATTGTTTTCTTTATTTATCTCATTTATATATTTCTATTTCTCAATAATTCCCATCATCTTGATCTATGTAAATTGAAATTGTGGGTGAATAACATGATTATTGACAATGGGGTAGGATTCAAAGTGTTCATATGTTCTATCATTTTAATTCATTATGTTTTTATTATAAATTCACTTATGGAGGGAGAAGTACATGGGTTTAGTGTGGTGATGATCCAATAATCTATATACTAACTCTCAAACATAATTTATTCTCTAATAATAACCATTCAATTCAATCTACTAGGAATTATCTTCATAATTTAGATGTTATTGCAAAAAATATAAAACTGTAATACATATGAGTAAATTATTTGATGGTTTCAATCTCATGATTGAGGTGTGGTAAAAATTTATAACTTTTGGTAGACATGAGGTTTTATATTCTAAAAAAACCACTCGTAGCCAAGATAAAATCAACTATCACTATAAAGTATATTCATCTAGGTACAGTGGTATAATATATCATGTAGAATTTAAGAAATATTAATAAATAATGAAGGAACTAAAATAGAAGAACTTAAGAACATGTTCATTTTTGTTAACGTATTAATTTTATATTAAATAAAAGTTTATTTTCATATATTTCATTAAATTCTCAACCCCAAATTATTTGGAATCATGTTTATAAAAAATAGAAAACATTAAACAGATAACTAGTGAATTTAGAAGAGGAATTTTTTTACTATGAAATCTCTTCATGTGACAAAAAAATGTTTAAGGGTTATTCAACAATTGGAAAGTAATTAATAGATATTATTCCAATCAAATAAAACTTTCCCACCTCATTTTTAAATTAAAAGAACTTGTGTCGATAGAGAAGGATTTATTTAAAGAATTACGGTTGGACCATTATTTTCCATTGATGGGTGATATTATTGATGGAGAACTATTAGGTGATACATTTGAGAAAGATCTTAAAATTTTTTGTGAAATCCTTAATAAATTTTTTAGAAGATAATCTATAACTTTATTCTTCTACCTTTGAAGAGGAAGAATAAACAGCACACTATATTTCACTAGATTTAGAATAAGAAGGAGCCACCCATATGATGTAATTTTATGTAAATATAGTTGATATAATATAACTATGTCCATCAAGAAAAACTAAAAACCAATATGATGTAAGAACTCAAGAAAACAGATGAATACAGACTAGCTCATGGTGTTACTGATTTCATGAACTAATTTTAATTCAGAATTATTGAAATTGAATTAATAATTATATCTTATTATATATATTTTTTTGACAATCCAATAAATGGTTTAGTCAATCATATAAGAAGAATAAAAATTTGTACGTGATGAGGAATACATAAACCTCTTTTAAACCATTGAAAAACAATTGGATGAAGTGCATAAAGAGGATCCATTGGATTTTCATAATGAAAATAAAATTCAACCTAGAAACATTCATGGGGGGACTCTGATAATAATTTATCATTTTTTAAATTTCATTGTTATTTATATTTTCACTGATATTCTCTTCTACAATTCTATTAATGAAAACAAAATTGACTAAGACCCTGGATTTAAGGAGGCCCTTCTAGAAGTAGCATCCAAAATGGAATAGTGTCAATATTTTATCATATTTTAATCATATAAGATATAATGTGTATGGATCTACTATAATATATCATGGGGATATTCTATAAGAAACACATGGTGGAGAGCACTGTAGGAAACAAAATAAACTAGTTCTTATAGAAGAAACGTCACCCACAATGAAATATTAACTAATAGAAGAAACTTCATGGCTATGGGAAGGAAACCCCAATACCCACTTAGGATCCCAAAAAATGATTTATCTATTATAAATTATTTATATTAATCTACCATTTTATATTACTTTATGTAAATTTCAAATGATTTATACCATAATTGTATTTTTATATTATCATTGGATGGAATATAGATTCTTATATCATGACTGATACTATTAAAAAGTATGGTTATATAATATAATTAACCATTAAATTCTTCACTACAGAATAAATTTGTTATGAAAATATGAAAATTTCATATTTGAATGAATAATGGTTAGAAATAGTGAATTTTTGGGGGAAAGGTACTAATAATTTTAGGATTATTATGTTTTGGTTTTTTAACTTTTTAAATTCTCTCCATTAAATTTTTACATTTAGATTCTAACATTCCTCTAAAAAAATATAATTGTAGTTTTAAATATGTCATGAATTTCGATGTTAAATTTTTTAATGATTTTTCGATTAGTATTTTCATAAAATTCCAAGAAGTTTGTTTATTCTTGAAAAGGAATGTAAATGGAAAAATGATTTTGAATAAAAATTACAATGTGAGAAAACTAGATTTTTGAACTATATATTTAGTAAAATTCTCACTGAGAAAAAAAAACTCAAATAAAAATCAAAAAAAACATTAATATAATTAATTTTAAATAGGATAAAAATGATAAAGTTTAATCCCACATAATATTTTGAGACATTTAAACACTAATATATCGATTTAAAACAAAATAAAATACATATAAAAACAGAAAATGATTTTCCCAAATTTCCATAATGATTGGATTTAGGTGAAAGGATTATTTTTAAACCAAATTATTATGGTGAAAATTAATATATAATAATTCCATTTTGGATTTAACAAGGATATCAGAATTAGAGGACTGTTATGAGAATATTGAGGATGATAAATTTATGGTAGTTCTACTAGGTAGAATAACAGGTCAACTAAATCACAATCTATTCACTAACATGGATCTTAAACTTTTTTTTTAATTTTTATGGGGTAATAGGTAATACTTTTTCAGGAGGAATGACATTTTCAATGATTAATGAACCTTTATTTCTCTATTTTTAATGTTTTGTGTTTAAACCTCTGAATATAAATACTTTTTGTTATAAGAATTTATTGAATTTATCAATAAATATATTTTTATAGGGGTGTTGAATTCATAGAGCCAATATTTTTACATATCTCACTTTGAAATTATAATTTTTTAATCCAATTAAAATGAAAATTTTCATTACATGTCTTATATTTTTATTAAAATAATATTTATTATTGAGTTATGAATATTTTCTATATTTATTTGTTTTTTATTTTTTATCCAATTTATATATTTTTTAAAAATTTACATTATTTAGGTTATGATTTAAGAAAAAATAATCATTGGAGTGTGAATTTGGAAATTACATGGAAAATATAGTAACTCCATTCAAACATCACTATAGTATTTATTTCATAAAATTTTCTATTTATCAAATATTAATTTGAATAAAATAATAAAACCATTCACATTTGGGGTTACAAATTTTCATTAAAGATTATGATTTGTATCATATGATTTTATGGTGCTAATGGGCTTTGAATTATATTATGGACTATATTATTCAATATAAATATATATTTTATTTTTCATTACTTTTAAATCCCAAACAAAATATGGATAAAAAGTTTACATAGGATATTGAAATAAAAAATATATATTTGATTCCACTTTTTCCAAAACAATTTAATCATTTAATGGATCAAGAACACATCACTATCAAGGAATTTACGTTGAATCATTTTTATTATTTTGATTTTATTTAGTTTTGTAACTTATCCACACATCCAATCAATATATTTATTTTACTCCACATTAAAAAGAGGAATTCCTGATTTAGATAGGTCATAATGTGGGAGTTTGGATGGGTTTGTGATGAATTTAATATTAATTTTTCCTTTTATTTTATGTTTCATTCATTCTGTACTTTAAAATTGTATATTTTAGTATTTTGTATTCATTCATGCTATTTTTTATTTACTTCTTTATAAAACTATTTTTTCATAATCTCTGGAACTTATAATGTGGTGTGACTAACCTATTAATTGTCCTTAAGGGAGGTTTCATATGTTCTTAAATATTTTTGTTTTTTAATTGTACATAATTTTATTTTATTTATACTGAGGGAGATAAAACTGTTCGTGTTTGGATTGGTAGTTTTCATCACTCCATGAAAGGATAATGAAAGTAGTTCTATTTTCTTCCAAAATTACATTACATCATTCATATTAGTGATTTTATTTATATAATAGAGTTTTGTTATTCCAGTGGTTGACATAATATATTTTCACATCGATCCATTGAACATCACACCCTTAATTGAGGTTTATTCACCATTCATGAATAGTATAAGAGGTGAGGTTTTGTGTTATATGGACACAAATACTATGAATTATAAACGTAACCCATAAATTATTTGATAGTAATCCATGTAAAATTAGTAAGGATATAAAATAGAATTTCTAAAATAACAGATAATAATGGAGAAACTCAAGTATGTATCCCTAGGACCATGTTCATTCATACTGAAAAATATGTCTTTAAACATTACATGTTTACATTATATAATTCTATTTAATTCTCATATGTATATTATTTAATTTTTATTTCATAAAATATTGAAATCAACAACAATATAAAATATAAATTAGTAGTATTTACTATTTGACAAAAAAACATCCACGAGTGATATGAAACTAATCATCCAATTCTCAACACTATGAAAATAAATAATTAGGTTTGTACCATAGTATGAAAGGTGTGTCAAAACATGATATTGTTTGCATACAAACAAATATTTTTCCACATATTATTTATATTTCATTATTTATAAATAATTTTTACTTGTTTTCAAAAGAAGAATCTATATTGGTCAGAGAGAAATTCTCAAGAGTGGTAAGAATTGTTCTACCAATATAAAAATTTCTATTTCTAAAATTATAAATTTAAATTCAATCAATTTTAAATAGTGTTAAGTCATCAAAAAATGTATGTAAATATAATTTTATATTTTAAATTAATTTCTCAATATTTCAATCAAAACATAGTCAAGAATACTAAAAATATTTTAGATTTTAAAATAATCTACTCACATAAAACGTACTATATATTTCATTTTTAAATAATAACTCTTAGTGTATATTTATTATGTATAGTTCCAAAACACATACTAAAAAATAAACTCTAAATTTATTTTTATCAAGTAATGAAAATAAAAAATTATATAGTGGATTTAAACATGGATTTATCTCAGTGATGAATCTTAGTCCTCCTGAAAAGAGAGTAGTACACTACCCAGACCATTTGTTAAACCATAATAAAAAATCCATAACCTCGATCATAATTTACAAAACAAAGTAAAAAATAATGAATTCAATTCTATATGAACCCTCTTCTACCATTATATATGGGATATCATATTTAAAGTGAATATTAGAGGACTATAATTTTAATCCTCATTACATTACATGATATATTATATATAATTTTATAGTAAAACTCAACACAAACCAATATGTTGAAGTTAAAATATAGAGTGAAGATATCATGGTATATCGATGTAGATCAATATCTAATAAACATTCTATTAATCAACAATGTTCTAGACATTATTTGATTATTTGGTATGTTCATAAATGTGATATAAATTTTAATTTCACTTATTCTATGTTATTTTTATTTCTTCTATAAAAAAATATCACATTATAGGTTAATAAAAATCATCTGGAGTAAAAAAAGTAAAATCAACCATCTCATGCATTAGTCCATCTTTTGTGTATTTGAAGAGAATTATCCAAATTATATCCATTGAGAAAAAAATTAATGGAATAAATGTGGTAAATATTTTTAAATTTACCATTAAATTCAAAAACGATCCATTTAGATTTTTTTACTTTAGCCAAGTACATTAGAAAATTAAATTTGATGTAGAATCACCTTACAATTGTTCAGTATTACATGTGGTTAGTTGAATTCATCATGTGGTCAAACTATCTATCCATGGATGAACAACTTATTATATGTGGTTCAGTAACCAAATCATTACATATATAAATTTTAAATCATTTTATATTAATATTCTAAAATTTTAATAACAAAAAACACCCCTGAACCAATTTTGTTTAGTTTCTTTTGTGACTAGATACACAATCATCTAAGATCACAAAATATCATCAAAAACCCTCTCCCCACAATGTTCTTCTCACATATTACACCTCTTATATATACCCAATGTAAACCAATTCATCATAAACTAGGGAAAATAATCAGAATAATGGTTGATCTCAAATGCTTATTAAGACTAAGTATATGAGATATCAATTTTTCATTTTAAGTGAGAATAAAATATAAATAATTGTTTAATAACATGATCCTAACGAAGTAACATCATACCCTATGAGTCAACTATCATTAATAATGTGTCATGGAATAATTTATTTTCATAACGAAACACATATGTTCTAAGGGTGAAGAATTATCAATAATCTAACCTCAACACTATGAAAATATTTTAAGAATAATACACTGGTTTTTGGTAAACATATAATAATATAGAATCATCTCATTATTCAAGGATCAGTACCTATAATATCATAATGGAATGAGTTCAATTAATAATTCATCATTTTCATAGTCACGGTTCACTCCTATGTCTATCATAATGGAGAGATCCCATTACTTAATTAGGTCCACCGCTAATCTATCCCACACTCTCTCATGAAATATTAAAAATAACCCAATGAATTATATGGAAATTTAATTTAGGTCCCACAACTAAAGTAATGAAAAATAAAACGTAATTTTTCAATTGTATGATAAAACCATTAATCATTATAATGTAGAATAACATTTGGAAAAAGTTTTTTTCCTATGGATTTAATCATCACATAATTAACAAGTTTCAAACTATCAAGTATCATAGAATAACCTCTAAAACACTATCATCCTTATACATTACAATAAATAAAGAATTTATATTGTATGATCATATCCTCAATAAAAAATAACAATACTTAAATGATATTGACATAGATTTGATATACAATTAAAAGAGAATGTGATGATTTATTTGATAAAAATGAAAATATAATTTTCATTATAAGTGTTCAAAAAATGAAGAATACTATTATATTGATAAAAAAATTTAGTTGAAAATACCCATGGTATCTTTTAAAGTATTCTTCCAAGAATATCATATTATGATGGTTGGAAAATACATTTTTTTCTATATATATTAAAAGAGAACATTATTTTCAATGATTTATAAAAATTTAAAATGCAATCTATACATAAAACATTAAAAAATTTCATTATAAACATTTTTATGAAAATTAAAAGGTTGTAAAAATAATAGTTCTGAAACATTTATTAATAGATTAAAAAATCCATTAAAAATTTTAGGAACATGGTCATCAAAGAAAATATTTGATGAACAAAGAAAAATAATGTCATATTATCTTGAAAAAAATTTCCTATAATTTTATATAGAAAATTGAGGGATATTGCACAAGTATTTAAAAATTAATATAATAAATTGAGAAGATAATAATATATGGGTTAAAACTTAGATGAATCACATAATTTATCTTGCTCTCTTCTCAAATTCTATGTGGAGATGGATCTTTCGCCGTAGATTAAAAACCTCATCCTTGTTGTTGTTGCTGAGCTTTTTCACATTATCTGGTATGATAGAAATGATATTATACACAATGGTGTCTCATTAAATCTTGATGCTGGTCGCTCGAGAATTCTGATTGCTATTAGGGATACTTCCACTCTTCAGAATGCCAAATGTGCTAACTCGGTTGGTGACATTGGAATTCTTCATCGGCTCTGTATTATAGGGAAATACAATTAGCCGAAGCTTCCTTTTGAAGTGTTTTGGAAGACTCCGATCCCTGGTTGGATAAAGATCAATGTTGATGGTGCCTCAAAAGGATACCCTGGTCCTGTGGGATGTGGAGCCATCTTCAGAGACTACCTTGTTCATTTCTAGGGTTGTTTTTCGGTAGATGTGGTTCTGCCTCTGCGCTGGAGGCGGAGATGTTGGCGGTGATCCATGCGGTCAAATTTGTTAAATTAAAAGGCTGGGAGAAAATCTGGATTGAGAGTGACTCCACCATCATCGTCCAAGCCATTTGGAATGGCGTGGTTCATCTTTCCTGGCCTCTCACAGTGCTCTGGAAAATCTTCCATTGTTCTCTTCAAGAGATCATATACATTTCTACCCACACCTATAGGGAATCTAACAAGGTGACAGATGGGATTGCTAACAAGGGGATCAACCAGGCCATTACGTGGAGTGATACTTTACCGGATGATCTCCTCCCTTTCTATGAAAGGGATTGTAATAAAACATCATATTTTCGACTTTTGTAACTTTCTTCGTCTTTTTAATAATATTTTGTGTCTTGGTCTCTGACCAGGACATTGCCTTTCAAAAAAAATTCACACAATTTCTCTCAATGTATATTTTACATAGACTATCTCGAAAACATGTGATATTATAACATTAACCATTAACACCATAGAAAATATGGAATCTTAACCACCATAAAATAAACAATTTCAAAAAAAAAAATCAATACCATCAATATAAGTATATGAATTTTAAATCATATATAATGGTAAATATAAACTCATTAGAAAAGAAAAAATTGTTGAATATGGTATATGTATCACAAAAAATAAAAGAATGACATGAAACCCTTTCCTCAAGTCTAATATAGCATTATATGAATTAAAAAATCCTATATATTATATAGGTAATTATTATAAACATATTATAGAATATTATTTATACATAACATATTATATATCATTCATTTATAATTTCTATTTATCCTACTTTTAACAATTTATTATTAATATGACCATTCAGGTGAAAACATATCTATTTTCTCTGGGTGATTTGGTTCAATGGTTATAGTCCTTAAAATATTTTTATGGATTCACCATCTAATGAATAAAAATAATGTAATGTGAGTAATATTAATTTTTAATATACACTTTGATAACTTTCTATATAAATTAGTGATGAAAACTTTTCTTGCATCACATTATGGAGAAATGTTTTCAAATATATACACGCGTCAGGTTTCCTATTTTTCATGGATAGAAGGAAATAACAGAAAAAAATAGTTCACCATATAATTATAATAGTTACATTATATATTTAATATATAGTCATTAAATATATATTCATTACCATCCACGTAAAGAAAAAATGAAAAATGAATCACATCGCTTCTAAATGATGGTAGTCCACACGTACACATGAGCGACATTATCAATTTATAATCACTGACCCAACCCACATGCCACTGGATTTTTCTCCCCCCATTCGATTGGAGGGGGAGTCTCATGACTTCATCCAAATGGGAAGAGTATAACCCCCTAATTAGATCTTGCTTCCCTTATACGCATCCCAAGGATCCCTATTTCGTCGAAGGTCCCAGATATTTTCCACGAGAAACCACAACATTCTATGCTTCTAGAGAAGTTCAAAAATGTTTCGGATCTATTCAGGATCACCCTGGTGGCTCGATTCCATCTCTATTGGACTTCGGTTGAAATGCTTGGGCATTTTTTCTCTAATTAATGGGAGCTATAGGAGTGTGCGATCATCGGACTGCCTGACCAGAGGCATTTCATGATCCAATTTAGATCAAAGGGGATTTGTTCACAACCTGATCCACGGCCCCTTGAAGATACAAGGGGATTTCATTCTACCTATTTCTCTGGAGCTTTGATTTTCATATGTGTTGTGATCCTTTAGAGATCCTGACTTGTGTATGCCTTCCTGGTCTACCTCTCTCTTTTCAAAATCCATCAATTTTGTGTGCAATTGGAAACATGGTAGGGAATTATCTTTGTCCCGATAATCATACTAAAGTCATATGTCATTCTATTTTTCTGAGAATCTGTTTTAATATTGATGTTACAATGTCACTGGTCCACTGCATTTGTATCACGGATGAAAAATTGTTTTTCTAGAAATATGGGGTTGTGTTTGAGTCATGGATGCACTGTTGCATATCCTGTAACCACTTTGGTCATATGGTTTCAACTTTTTTCCAGGGGAGGTCAATGGATGTTCAAAAGTGGTGGAGAGGAGGTACATCACTGGTTGTGCTTCTACTAGTTTGTATCAGGACTTGGGGATGGGTCATAAAGAAGTTAGTTTGACAGTGAGAAGGGGTGATAATGGGTACAACAATTTCCTTGGGGAGAATGTTGGATGTGTTGAGTGTGGAAGAGCTCTTGAGCATGATGTTTAGGAGGGAGACTCTCTACTTGGAGGTGCAGTGATACATGAGAAAATGGCTCCAGTCATGGTGCATAGGGTGAACCATGATTATTTTACCACCAACCATATAAAATTTTTTGGAATGAAGGATAAGAAGGTTTCTTTAAATCTGAAAATGAGGAAAATGTAGGATAGATTGAAGAGTGACCATGGTGTTGGGAATTAGCCCTTATTAAAAGATACTCATGATTTGTGTCATTTTTAGTCTGGTCCATGTTCTATGGATCCTTTAGGCATCACAACTTGTGATGATGGGGAATTAAATGCCTTCATGACTTGAAAATGGTTCGAAGGATTGGATGTTAAAGAGGATCCCCCTTTGGTTGAAGGAACCCATTTTGATGAAGATGTGAATACAGGTTCCAAACAAGCAGAGGCTGTTGAGGGTGAAATGGAGAAGGTGTTATGTGATGGTCAAGGAGTCACATCAAACTATCAATATCTTTCCCAAATCGACCATAACAGGCACTCCCAGCTAATGGAATGTGGTATCATGGCTGTTTGAGAGGGAGTTCTGGTGCGGAAGGATAACAGATGCAATGATATTATCATCGTTAAAGTCACTAGTAGATGGGAAAATGTTTCTGATAGTGATTAGGAAAATAATGGAGCTATCATAAATTCTTAAAATAAAATTGTTCAAAGTGGAAGAAACAATATGCCTGAAAGTGATGGAGTTGTGATTGCTCCCCCAAGGAGAAGATCCAGGAAATAATACTCTTACTTTCTAATGATAGTGGCCGCTAGGTCTATATATAAGAGGTAAAGAGGGAAAACCCCTATTTCTAGAAAGAGTTTTGTGCAATCCTGGGAGTAGCATCGATCGTTGGAGTTGTTGAATCCAAGAAATAAGCATGCTAATCTATTGAAGCAACTTGAAACGTCTTCATAGTAGGAATTAGCTATTGGGGAGGAAGTGATTTATTATGGGTGTGGAGAAGGGAATGATTATTATGACATGTATTATTATCCTTTTGGGTAGAACTAGTTGGATGTAGGAAACATATTCACCTGCATCCCCTTTTTTGTTTACTGTACTTTTTTCTTTGTTTAATAAATGTTTAGGGGTCTTTCCCTCTATCTAAACATGTTGGTATTATATTAGATAATTTTTTTTCTACAAAATATTTTTATATGGTTTAACAAAAAAGAATAAAAAATATATTAGATCATATACCTATTATTCTGGTATACTTCTTTAGAATGTAACTTATGGCTCCATGTATGGGTATTCTAGAAAAACTAGGACTTAAAGGTCCTAAATTTGGATGTTGTGATATTATTTTGGTTTATTGTATGAAGCTTAAAGGAACATGTAGTGTGTAGAAGATAGTAGACATAGAGCTTTTTTATAATGGTGCTAAGAGGCCCTCCTGTAAATACATAACATGTTATAATATAATAAATTCATATTCAACTAAAGGTGGTGAAAATGAAACCCAAATATGAATATATGATAATTATGGGTCTAAATTAACTTAACCCAAAATAATTATACATTTTTCATGTTAATTTATCCCCTTTTATATTTATTTTAACCCACAGTGAAGCCTTTTACCCATTATCGTAGTGATGAAATTTTTTCTTGGTGCAATATGATATTGTCCAAAAATGAAATTGAACTCATTAAATAATGTGTAATTGATTATTCATAATATTTAAACTATAATGACCAAAAAAATACTTTATTAAAATTCCTCTGGGGGTATTTAAATTTCTTCTTATAGTTATGTAAAACATATTCACTTATTTGGTTTTATGTTTTGGATTTTAATATACCGTGAAGAATTATGACGATTTCTAATATAGCCATTGAACAGTGATCACATTATTATTATAAATATAGGGTTTTAACAAATCCAATTTACTCTAACAAAGGAAGTGATGGCCTCATCCAGTATACATGCCTCATACGAAGCCCATTTGTTAGAGCTTGGAAAGAAGGTGGCACCATTGGTCTTCAGTCTTGACCAAGCCGAATCCAATATTGAACACGTTAAGTTTCAGTGGAACCCACTATGGGGGAAGTGGAAGTTAATAGAGATTACCACCCAAACGATGTTATCTGAGCCACCCCAGGAGTTTGTAACCAACACAAACCTTACCCTTCAGTCTTATGTGGGTGTTATAAGGGGTTATTTAACAAGACCCTAGCACTATGACTATGTACATTATTTTTTGTAGAAATAATGTGCATTCATTTTATTATTGTTACTTTGTAAATAGTTTCCAAAGCCCAAATAGTATTTTTTTAGTTAATATTTAACTAAAAAATCTATTTTGATGAATTAATATATTTTTTAATTAAATAAAATATTTTTAATAAATTACTTTTTATTAAATATATATTATTGTACAATTTTTATGAATACAATTTTAATTTTTATTAAGGTTTGAAAGCACTTTTTGTCAAAACCCAGGAATTTTTTATAAATGTCAGTTTTTAGTTTAAATGTAAAAAATCACATATTTAGAAAATTATTTAGATAAAATGGATATTTTTTTTGGAATCATGACGTTTAAATTATCCAATGGTGAATTTTTCATAATTTTCTTAGACAGTTGAATTTTTGGGTAAACATTAAATAACATTTAAATATATAATGTGTTTTATGACTTCCTCATGAACCAATACTGATGTAATAAATTACTATAAACACTATGTTCTGCCAATGTATGTTTTATCGTTAAAATAACATGATTTGGGATTTCTTTGATTTATTGTACAAATATTTAGTGGACCCTTCAAGGGTTATAAAACATTTTGTCTTTTTAAATTGTTTTTCTTGAGAGTGTGACTCACCTCCACATAAGCAACCCTATTATTTTAAGAAGTTAAGCCATTGGCCTCATAAAATATTATATTCTACTCTACTTTGGAAAAAACTATGGGATGGTTTGTGGTTTTGATTTGTTTAATGTGTAGTGTCCCAAACCTAAATAATAAAAAATTCCCTTCTTTTACAATATAAACCCACCCAAGATCGTACATTCTCTTCACTCAATTCCTTTAGAGTTCATCATACCTCTTCCCTTCTCTCTCTAGAATCCCACAAAGGCTCCCTATGCTCCCATGAATCCACTATCATGCTTCTCCCATGCCTTTGGAAGTACACTTCCTAGTACGGGATTTCTTCCTTTCACCTTTTTGTCCAATTCTCATTAAGTTATTATGAACCTTTTTTTCAATTAAAAATGTTGGGGTATGATTTCACACCTCCCCCATTCTTAACTATTTATATTTTTATGATGGGATACCCCTATCTCTCACATTAATGCCTCACATGTACACCTTTTACCATGCCAAAATTTTGTAAGGGATTTCTCTCTCCACTTTTACATCCATGTAATTCTATTTTTTATGAATCTAAATTCAATTAAGTTTGTCGGTACATGTATATATATGACCCTATTACATTCAATTTCATGTACATATTATGTGACATACATTTCTCTCTCATCAACCATTTTCATGTATCTTTATGTCACGTCGTTATGTTGCAGAAATTGCACCGCATTTTTTCAATCCAAGATCATTGTGTCGTGAATAACTTACACATGTCTCTATCAAGGGTATTAGACTTTATGATAATATACATATTAAATGTTACTTTAATATATTTATTACACATTAATTACTAATGTTGATTTATTCCATGTTATATGATCCATGAGGCAAACTTATTTATGAAATGAAATGTTTAAGAACGGTGTGCCCTGATAGCGCTCCAATACTGTGTTTAAAGTATAGAATCATGACACATCATGTTCATTAAGTGTTGATTCATTATAATTAATGTTAAATGAAAGTTTAATCATGATTTATGTGCATTTAGGATTTACTCATACTCAATGGGCAATGAGCCTTGGCTCATGCTAAATTCGTTGTTAAGTGTTGTTGTAACATTTCCATGTTATGATTATCATTCTTTATCATGCCTTTATGTTCATGTTTCTCTTGTGCTCCATTTATATTCCTATTGACTAAAATGTATTTTATTCTTCATGTTATACCTTATTTACTCTCTTACTGGTCTTTATTGCTCACCATTTTCTTATGCATGTCCTCAAGTTATCCCATGAAATGCTAAGTACAAGGGAATATAGTGGTAATGTAAAGGAATATTTTAATAAGGACATTGTATTTCATGTTTTATGTTGTTATGTAATGTTCATAAGCCCCAATTACAGTAGAACACTTGAACATAGATGTTTTATCAAGTGAAATGTTTATGTAAGAAATCATGTTTATGTTTTTAATAAAAGCAGGGTTCTCGTAGTTAGTATCAGAGGTAATGCTTAGTTATTTTTGGGATTAGGATTAGAAAACCCTAGTGATGCCTTAAAATCATGACTAAGTATAATGAAAACATCCATATTTTTCGGTGGGTATTGAGTAAGTGGTTTATTAAGAAAATACATCCCTTTTGGGATACGACCAGGTAGAGGTGGCTCTTGATCAGATGTACCTAGTGGTGAAAATCCCAACAAGGAGTTTCGGGATTAGCCTGGGGTATCCTGGTACAAGACAATGGGACTTTCTGCACTCTTGGTTTCGACACTCTCAGGGGATATTCTTTTGTCAATTTACAAGCTTAGTATAAACTATTATTAAAGGTATCAAAAATCCCTTAAGAATATATGTTTGGAAGTAGATCATGGATAACATAGTTTGATGCCTACAAATTCATATGTTAAGGAAATAAAAGGTATTTATAAGTCATCTATTTTTGTCCTTGGATTCCCTCTAAGTGTTAATAATTTAATATTATCATACCTATGTATATATCTAATAGATTAGAACTAGAATCAAAAAGTGAATGGTAGGTTTATCTCTCATAGTTCTACCAATTCTTTTATATCCATAATTTTTAGTTGAACAATCCAAACACCACCAAAAATCCTGAAACTAAAGATGTCGGTGAGTAGGACAAATGGGGAAATCATTGCATCCCATGAATATAACTTATCCTCTATCATAATTTTTGGATATAACTTCTCGGATAACCTCATCATACTCCCTATGGTGGAATTTGATGCAATTCTCGGCATGGATTGGATTTCATTATATAGATCCAACATATTGTGTTATGAGATGGAAACCACTCTCTATGTGGAAAATCGACCCCGGATTCTATACAAGTTCAAGGAGGAGGATGAATCATCTATAGTTTTATCACCTCAAGAATAGATATTGCTGCCCTATGAGAACGCTTATCCGGCTCAGATGATTGAGTCTATAGAGTCTACCATCCTTGGAGACATTCATATGGTGAGGGAATTCACAAAAGTGTTTCCCGATGAATTTCATGGTCTTACTCTTAGAAGAGATGTTTAATTATGAATAGATCTTATACCAGGGGGTTTTCCAATATCCAAGAATCCATATAAAATGGGTATTGTGGAGCTTGAGGTGATGAATAAACAACTATAGGAGAATCTGGATAAAGGGTTTATACACCCAAGTGCTTCACCATGGGGTGCACCAGTCCTCCTCATCAAGAAGAAGGATGGGTCAATGCACCTTTGCATCAATTATCGTGAGCTTAACAAAATCACGATAAAGAAAAAGTATACTCTCCCATGAATTCATGACTTGTTTGATTAGTAGTGTGGAGCACAATACTTATTTACGGTATATTTTCGGTTGGGATATTATCAAGGGTGAAAAGGGAAGATATCCCCGATATTGCCTTTTGTAAAAGATACGAGCACTATGAATTCTTAGTAATTCCCTTCGGACTCATTAATCCTCTGGTAATCATCTTGGACAAGGTGAATAGTGTATTTATAGATTACCATGGCAAATTTGTGGTAGTCTTAATAGATGATATTTAATATCCTCCAAAACCAAGGTGGATCATGAGGAGCATCTAAGAACTGTACAAGAGACCTTGTGGAAGAGAATCTCTTTTCAAAGTATATCAATTTTGAGTTCGGGTAGAATGAGGTCCCATCCATGGGTCTTATCATCACAATAAATAAGATATATGTGGATCCCTATAAGACAGCTGCAAAAGAGGGATGGATGAGGCCAACATTGGTAACTGATACCCATAGATTCTTGGGGTTATCAGGATATTATCGATGATTTGTGAAAAATTTATCATAACTGTCCAACCATCTTACCAAGATAACTCGGAAGGGAGTAAAGTTTTATTGGAATGATGAATGTGAATAATTCTTCAAAGAGTTGAAATGGAGGCTTATCACTGTTCCCGTACTCACGTTACCCACAAGTGGAGTACTTATTATGGTATTCAGTGATGCTTCAAACAAGGGCCTGAGCTGTGTGTTGATGGGAAATGAAAAGGTAATTTCATATTATTCAAGCCAATTGAAATTTCTTAAGAATAATTATCCAACACATGATCTGGAGTTGGATATGGTGATCTTTACTTAAAAATTTTGGCGACATTATATTTTTGGGGAGCAGAGTAAACTACATACGAACCACAAAATCCTCAAGTATATGTTCACACATAAAGAGTTGAACATGTGCCAATGTAGATGATTAGAGATGACCAATGACTATGACTACTCAATGCATTAGAACCCTAGGAAAGCACCAATGTGGTAGATGCTCTATGTAGAATGGATCAATCGATTCTATCCTTAATGAGAATTGAGAAGGATCTAAACATCTTACATTAGATGAAGATGGAAATGGGAATCATAAAGAAGGGAACATCATCAATCCTTTCACAAATGATTGCTCAACCGTCTTTTTTTGGAAAGTTTAATGGATGCTCAAAAGGATTATGTGTGAATTCAGAAGAAAGTGGAAGCTATAAGAAAAGGGAAATCCTCAAAGTTGAATGTTAATGAACAAGGAATTGTGAGATTTGGAAATGAATTTGTGTTCCACCAAGTCCGGAGTTGATGAAAGAACTTTTGGATGATGCACATAGTTCCAATATCTCTATTCTCCCAGGAAACACAAAGATGTATTGAGATCTATAAGAGCATTATTAGTGGGATAATATGAAGAATGAAATAGTTGAGTATAAATCAAAGTGCCTGGTGTGTCATCATGTGAAGGAAGAGAGGAAGAAGTTTAAGTGGATGATGCAACCATTTCCCATACCTGTATGGAAATGGGAGAACATCACCATGGACTTTGTCACCAGACATCTAAATACATCAAAAGGAAATAATAAAATTTTGGTTGTTGTGGATCGTCTTACAATGTCCGCAAAATTCATTGAAATTCAAGAGGATTTATCATTGGATAAAATGGCTTGGATATATATCAGGGAAGTGGTAAGGTGCATGTAGTACTAGTAACTATTGTATTTCGTCGAGATCCAAGATTCATCTATTTGTTTTGGAAGAGTCTTCAACATGCTATGGATACTGAACTAAACTTTAGTACAACCTATCATCCTCAAACTGCTGGCCAATCTGAGAGAACTATTTTGATGCTAGAAGAAATTTTAATATAACTTTCAATTGGCTTTAAAGGATGAAGTTATCAACATCATCCTATTATTGAATTCTCCTATAATAATAGTTTCCACTCGAGCATCCGAATGGAACCTTATGAAGCCTTGTAAGGAAATAGGTGCAGAACACCGACATGTTGGGATGAATTCAGTGAGCATAAGCTACTAGGACTAGAAATGGTCAATGAAATGGTGGAGAATGTGAAAACCATTCAGTAGTATATCAAGGAAGCCTAGAGTTGAAAAAATAGTTATATAGATAACCATCAATGAGTCATTGATTTTAAGATTGGATAAATTGTATTTCTATATATATCTCCATAGAAGAAGGTCATGATGTTTGGGAAGAAGGCGACGTTAAGTCCTAGGTACATCATCCCCTTTGTAATTCTTGATCGTGTCAGGGCTGTGGCGTATCAACTAGCACATCCACCTACCATGGCCAAAGTACATGACGTCTTTTATATATTCTTCTTAAATAAGTACATACAGAACCCTTCACATGTACACTCTTATGAGGTAGAAAAGTTAGTGTTTTATCTTTCTTATGAGGAGAAACCGGTGAAGATATTAGATCATAGGGAAAAATTTCAACAAAATAATACAATGCTCCTCATGAATGTGCAGTGGAGAAACCAAAACATTGAAGAAGCAACATGGGAATCAAAGGAAGTGATGAAGCAGATTTACCCACTTTTGTTTTGGTGTGGTAATATGAGATTTAGAGGGAGAAAATTTTTAAGAGGGGAAGATTGTAATGACCGAAAAATTCATTAGTGAAAATTACTCTTGGTATATTTAAATGTCTTATTATTGTTATGTAAAATGCATGAACTTAATTTGTTTTATGTATTGGATTTTAAAATACCGTTACGAATTGTGACTGTTGTTAATTTAGCTTTTGAACAATGATCACATGATTAGTGTAAATATAGCGCTTTAACGAATCCAATTTACCCATACAAAGGAAGAAATGGCCTCATCCAGTACATTTTGTGTATACAAAGCCCATTTTTTGGAGCTTGGAAAAGAGGTGGCATCATTGGGCTTCACTCTTGACCAATCCCATGTTGAGCTTGAGAGGAACCAACTACAGGAGAAGTGGAAGTTAAAAGAGATTACCACCAGAGCAATGTAATCCGAGCCAGCACAAAAGTATGTCACCATCGCACACCATGCCCTTAGGTCTTATATGGGTATTATAAAGGCTTATGTAAAAATACCCTAGCACTATGACTATATACATATTTTTCAATAAATAATGTGCATTCATTTTATTATTCTTACTTTGCAAATAGTTTTTAAAGAAAAAATAGTATTTTTTAGTTAATATTCAACTATGAAATCTATTTTGATGAATTAATGTATTTTTGAATAAAAAAAATATTGTTATTAATTTCATTTTTATTAAATATAAATTATTGTATAATTTTATGAATAAATTTTTAATTTTTATTAATGTTTGAAAGTTGTTTTTGTCAAAACCCATGAATTTTCGATAAATATCAGTTTTTATTTTAAAATTAAAAATTCCCATTCATAGAAAATTATTTAGATAAAATGAATATTATTTTTGGAATCAGGATTTCCAAATTATCCAATGGTGAATTTTTCATAATTTTCAGAGACAGCCGAATTTTTTGGTAAAAATTAAATACTGTTTAAATAAATAAAGTGCTTTATGAAGTCATAATGAAAAAATAGTGATGTCATAAAATACATTAAACATTATTTTCATCCAATATATGTTTTACCATTAATATAATGTGATTTTGGGGTTTTTTGATTTATTTTACATTGCTTTAGGGGACCCTTCAAGGCATATAAAACATTTTGTCTTTATGAATTGTTTTCCTTGAGCATGTGACTCACCTCGACATAATCAACCCTATTATTTTAAAAAGTTCGTCCATTGGGCTTATAAAATATTGTTTTAAAACCCCCTTTGGCATAAAAATGGTCAAAAACCATGGGCTGGATTGTGGTTTTTATTAGTTTAATGTATGGTATCCCAAACCTAAATAATAATGAATCCCCCCTCATTTTCTATATAAACCCACCCTAGATCCCACTTTTTCTTCACTCAAAACCATTGGCTTTCGTCAATACTCTTCCCTCATATCTCTATAATCCACCAAAGGCTCCTCATTATCCCCATAATCCTCTCTCAAGCCTCTCCTAAGCATTTGGAAGCACACTTCCAAGTATGGGATTTCTTCCTTTCTCATTTTTTCCAATTTTGTTTAAGTTGTTATGCCCTATTGTATTCAATTCCAAATGTTGTGGTATGATTTTACAACTCCCCAATACATCCCTATTTATTTTGGGATTATGGGATACCCCTTTCTATCTCATTAATTCCTCCCATGTACACCTGTTACCCTACCGAAATTCTGTGAGGGATTTCTCTCTCCTCTTTTACATCCAAGTATTAATTTTTTTATGCATCTAAATTACATTATGTTTATTGGGACATGTATATATATGAACCCATTACATTCCATTTATGTTACATATGATGAGACACCCATTTCTCTCTCATCAACCATTTTCATGAATCCTTATGTCACGCCGTTATGCTGCACAAATTGCACCACATTTTTCCAAGCCAATATCTTAATGTATTGAATACCATACCCATGTATTTATCAAGGGTATTTACATTTATGCCCATATAAATATTTAATCGTACTTTCATTTACTTATTCCATATTAATTAATCATGTTGATTGATTCCATGTTATAGGATCCATGTGGTATACTTATGCATGAAATGAAATGTTTAAGAAGGGTGCTCCCTGATAGCACTCTAATGAATTTGGTAATGTATAGTATCATGATACGTCATGTGAAATAAGTGTTGACTTATTATAATTCAAGATCAATGAGGGTTTACTAGTTCGTCATGTTCAATGAGGATTTACTCATGCTCCATGTGCAATGACTCTTGTCTCATGCTAAATTCCATGTTAAGTGTTGTTGCCACATTACCATGTTATGATAATCATTCTTTATCATGGATTTATGTTCATATTTGTCTTGTGCTCCATTAATATGCCTATTGTCTAACATGTATTGTATTCTTCATGTTATACCAAGTTTACTCCCTTACTAGGATTTATAGCTCACCCTTTTCTTATGCATGTCTTAAAGTTATCCCATGCATTGCTAAGTACGAGGGAATGTAGTGGTCATGTAAATGAACATTCCACTAAAGATATTGTGTTTCAGGTATTAAGTTGTTATGTAATATTTATAAGCCCCAATGAAACTAGACCTCTTGATCTTCTATGTTGTATAAAGTGGTGATTTTTTGTAATAAATAATGTTTATGTATTTAATAAATGCAGGGTTTTCATATAAACCATTTTATTAGATTTATTTTCTATATTTTTCATAGTTTTATTTAAAATTAAGTGAAAAAAAAACAATTAAAAATATTTATATGGAAATCAATTTGTATCATTAAATTTTAATTTAATAATACTCTATGATGAATAAAAACCATTAGCGGAATGTTAAAAAACATTATTGAATATATAATATACAATAATTATCAATTTAATTTATAAATATTTGTTAAATTAATTTATAAAAACATATTGTTCATGTAATGTTACTTTTTTGGTAGAAAAACTATCTGTTTACTTTTACATACAATTTTCATCATTTCTAACCAACTGATAACCAATGAATTATTTTTCTAATGCATTTATAAATATTTTTTTACAATATAATTAGTCTTATACATATCCTAATATCTATGGATGGGTGATGATAGTCACAGTTATTATTAATATTGTAAATGTAATTCGTGGATTGTTTATAAACAATGTTGCATGTAATGAATGATTCAATGTCAAAACCACCTATATGAAGTTAGATTTATAATTAAATCATAGGGAGATAAATTAAAAACCTTATAATAATTCATCCTTATATATTTCATCATTATGATACAAACTAATATGGATATTTATGCCTCATCACATCCTCCGGTTCCCAAGTATCTTCGTCAAATTTATGGGTTTTCTAGAAAAATATTTAAAATGTGAGTGGTCTTATTTTGAAAAACACTCTATTTTTTATCTATAATCTCAACTAGTTATTTATCATAAGATATATCATTATCTAGTTTTATTAAATCTGAGTTATTTTTATGTGAATGATCAATTATATACTTCCTCAAGAGAGACACTCAGAACACATTATGTACTTGAGAATAATTCAATTCATGCTCCAAGAAATAAACAATTATCTTGATGTAATTAATAATTTATGTGGGAATAACAAATATATGGGTCATATTTCAATTCATTCCAAATATCATATCCTTATTTCATGGATATATTTATATGAATACATTTTCTCTAATAAAAATATCTAGATCTCACATTTTATTATCATCATGAATTTTCATTCAAATCTAAGATACCTAAATGTGCTTCTAAATAGATTCATCATTATGTGAAATATCCTTATATGCAAATGTTTCCAACACAATTTTTTATAACATCATCCCATCACATTGAATTTATTCACATCCTATTATATAGTGATTCATAAAGAGACATTTGAATTCCTATGTAGAATCTATTTTCATAAAAAAGGTCAATTAGAGAAATGTGTTGATCCCAAACACCATTGAAATTCATATAACATGATCCCAATAAATACTATAGGGTTTGAATGGTAATATCATACTCACTATCTATTTGACAATGATATGAAGTTCTAATGCCCAACACTATATTCAAATACTTTTAATGATTTGTACAACACATTTAGGTAAAACTTGGATCCCTATCACATATTGAATGTGGAAATACATAAAAACATTTCACTTCATTAATGTATATCATTTGTTACTGAACTAGAGTTAAATATTATCTGATTAAAATAAAATATGATAATATTATAAGTTGACTGAAAATAACCCATATATAACTATAACCTTTTGATGTCTCTGATTTAACAATGATGAAATCCATGTAAATATTTTACAATTTAAATTAATGTATGGTTAATTTTTAAAACACCCTCATGGACTCCTATCTCTCATCCTTAACTAGATGCAATTCCATGCATCAAGATACATACTCTGCAATATCCCTTACCATGTTGGTCCACGTGAAATAATCTTCCAAATCAACAAACATCATTATAAATATTTGATTAATACTGAATGATGATCTATGAGATTCATCAAATAGGTCCTAGATAAAAAATGTTATTTAAGGGACACAAACATAGTTATAAAATATTATCATTCCATCAAAATCATTTTTTATCTCTAGATTAGTCCTCACCTTGTTCCAGAGTTCTACATCTTCATTTTTGAAACCTTAATACTCAAATAGATGTGTGTTCAAATATTTATTTGAGAATGATACGATCTATCAAATTTTATCATCATATAGAAATCCATATTAGGAAAATAAATTAGTATTGGATCTATTTCATTCATCTACATGTAAAAACTAGCATGTTCCTTCCAACTAAGGTCATCAAACATCTTGTTAACCATCACTGGGTGGTAATGTATTTTTAAATCGTTATATCTAATAACATAAAACTATTTCCTTCTCAACATATTTACTATTTTTGGTTGAATATATACATTAATATTTTCATATAATTATATATATATATATCATATTTCACAATAAATATAATGCCTCCAAATTTATAATGATAGTATTACAAATACAAATTCTGAATCGTGAATTTGTTAATTTTACCCAAGAATTTTCAATTAGAATGAGGCCTTATATGTCACCATATCATTTATTATATGGCCGCTTCCCTATCATTTCATTGATACATCACTATTCAATGCATACCCATCTTCATTGCAGGGTATTGATAACATATGTGCACCAACAAACCTTTATTTCATCTCCATGAAATTTTATTACCATTAATATGTCAAATGGAACATGGATCCCTTCCATATTTACATTTTTATTCTCTTTGATATCCACCATAACTTTATAAAAATTCATTAATAATATACATCCTACCTAAGAGAACTAATGATCTTTGTATCTATGGGTTGTCTGTTCCATTTATCAAAAACACACACCTATTAATGATTTATACATGTACCATCTCTTGATATTATATGAGTTATGCATGAGAAATTATAAATATAGAGTTCACATTTATAAACCTTATCACACAACTTCTTGTTCCTCAAGATATTTAATGAAATACACAAATTATATACATTCTCTTCCTTTCACTATGAATGTATAATAATTTTATCATTAATGTATAGAAAATGGTCAAGGTAGCATCTAATAAATTTATTATCTAAATATATGAACATATCAGGGATATTGGTAACTTCAAATTGAATCCCTATAAATTCATAATGACCATATCTCATTTGGAAAGTCGTCTTAGGTATAGATTTCATCTATCCCCAAAATTTCTTATACCATGATTGAAGGCCAATCAATGAAATTATTATGTTTCCAGTATTTGATTAAATAGAAAATCAATATGGGTTAGAGGATACATGATTTAAATGGAGATCTTGGTATGTTATTAATAATCAATTAAATGATTCATTTTCCATGTTTCTTCTTTAAAATAGAGCAAGTGCACCCCATGGTGATGCAATGGGGAATATGAATCCTGTACGAATATTTTATCATTGTTTTTTATTTATCACATGTAACTCAATCCAAACTTTTCTATATAGACTATTATGAAGAGGTGTATCACCATGTATGATTTTTATTTAAAAACCAGCTTCATGACTCATGGGATGACTATAAACATCATCATAATAAGAATCAGTATATTCCCAAAAACATGAAAATATTCAATGTTGAATTTCTCTGCAACCATTTTTGATAAAAACCACTCATAAATATATATAAATAACCACAAATACAAAGTAATTTCCATGGGATGTTGATATCCATACTCACATTTAATGTTTACCAAATGTTTATTAGAATATAAAATGTTATTTCATTATTTATGTAATTTAATATGATATATATTTGGATATATTATCAATGATGAAAATCACAAAAAATTACACTAAATGTTTAATAATTATATTTTAATAGGGTAACCTCTTATAGACATCAAAATGGAATCCAAAACACTATAATAGAGAAAAATTCTGACTTATCCATCCATGTTAATATCAGAGATTAAAAAAGATCATTACCTTAATTGTTTTTAGATTTATCCCTTGCACCGGGTCAATGGATTTTTTAATTACCATGTACTATATATAACAGTCATTAAATAATTATTAGTACCTTATGATGATAATTAGTTCTGTACACTAAAATATTCTTTTTTCCTCATTAATTAGCCTCTTTATACCCTTTTTTCTATACACAAAACATGTTCTTATTACATTGATACATTTATTTGGGTGATTTTTGAAACATTATTGACATGGAAGAAGATGAATCTTATTCCCCCCATGATTATTGTCACATGAACACTAATAAAATTCCATTTTTCTCTAATTTGGGGTATTTCTATATTCATCTAGATTTTAAGATAGTTGATTATGCATAATAATAATGTTTTTTATTAAAGATCCCATTTTATTTGGTACTTCATAAGAATAATAATTTAATTGAATATCACATTTAGTATTCACATAATTCATCTTATATCAATTCTATGAAGGAATCTAAAAAACATTGTACTGGATTAAATCATTAACAATCAAAGAAAAAAATAATATTATTATGAAAATTATTATTTTGATTTCCTGATTTATTAAACATTCATTTAATCCATGTAACATTTTGTTTATCTCCCATCACTATGTCTTGTCCGTGGTTTTCATTGGATTTTTACTCCAATTCATCATAATGTTTTATTAAGGGAATGATAATTGTCCAAATAATATCCACTAGTGAGTGTATATCCTAGAGTTCGGTCATAGTGTCACTCAATGTACCTCGAGTGAGGACTTAGTAGATACAAAACCAACCATATTTAGGGTATTTACCATTAGTTTAATATATGACATATCAATATATTCAATCTAATATCCATACATAGATTTCATATCTAGGAACCCACATCATCTCTACTTTCTCAAAACATCATGATGTTATCCTATACATTGACTTATCACTAGGGATTTCACAAATGACCCTGAATCCAAGTATAATGAAAATAAATTACAATACTATGATTGAAACATTAGTCATGATATCGACACATATATAAGTATTAAATCATTTTAGATGAATATAAAATACATCATAAAATAGTATATATCCCTGAACTATAAAGGTTTATTGTCTTCGGGGAGTTTATGCATAATCTATATATTTCATAAAAAAATCCAATATCACCAAAAACGTTCTTATAACATAGTAATCGTCTAAAATATACCATAATTAAAAAAAATTATTTATAACATAGGGAAACTAAATTGTTGAAAGAGTGATCATAAATGTGGAGTATAACAAAATATACAAGATATCAATGAATGATCAGAATTGAATATAAGATAATCATATGGGAAAAATTACATAACCAAAATTTCATAAATACATACCAAATAATTCACATTTCATTAATCATGAATCATGTAATGAGGTATTTAAATAATGAAATACCGAAGTCAAAAGAGTGTGGATCAACAATAATCCCTCATGGTCCATAGGAACATATCAGAAGTTGAATACATAGGTTATTGAAAAAAACAATTCATATAAAATCATCTCTATAGTCATGTATCACTTCCAATACTTTCATAGGTGATTGGAATCACTCCTCATTCCATTATATCCAATGTCAAGGTTCACTCCAAATCCAATCATAATGTACATAGTCTCTAACTAAACTAGATTCTATCCCTATTATACTCCATATTTTCCCATGAGGTATCAATTGATTTCCAATGATTTGGAGAGATATATAATTTCACTCCCACCAACCACATAATAAAAATAATATATATGTGTTTCCAATTATAATAAAAACAATCATCGTTTCATCATAGTATAACCCATGGAAAATAAAATGGTTTTATAAATATTTCACCATCCACTAACTAACCAATGTGAATGTAAAATGTTTTAGAGAATCATCACTAAAACACCATTATCCTTAGACTTAAAGATAATAAAAGTGGATTGTATCATAAGATCATATCCCTATGGATGTTAACAAATCATTTAAATATATCAGTATAGTTGATTTTTTTTTTAAATGTAATTTTTACATTTCATTGCGAATAAGAATAATATCATTATTTATATCAGAAAAAAATTACAACACAATTAAGAATTTATATTTATTTAAAAATAATCCTAAAATGATGTAAAGGTGTATTAAAATAAAATAATTGTTATGATGGTGGTAAAATTCATTTGTTCTGTATATGTTAGAAGTGAAAAAACACAATTTTTTTAAAATAAAAAAAATGAGTTATACACAAAAATTTGAAAAGATCCAGTGGAATATTTTTTAAATGATGACAATGTAAGTAAAAATTATTCAATATAAAAAAATATGTAAAAATAAAAAAAATGCATAAAACATTATTCACAACAATAATATGGAAGAAAAAAATTGACCAATGACTAAATATGGTAGAATTTATTTAAAAGCATTTTCTCAATCATTTTAGGTAAAAAAGACGTAAAACTTTTACAATTACATAAATATTAAATGAATTTATGTAGGTTAAAAACATTTATTGGGTTTAATATATAATTATTATATGACATATCTGACATAAATTTTATAAAGATGATTCTAAAAAGAAATGAGATTGTAACAGAAACCCTGACTGCTATGGTGAAATTTTGGACCCTAACCCAAAGGAAGGAAATGACATAAAATAAAAAAATAAATATTAAAATTATAAATATAATCATCAAATAACGTATTAAATGGATTTAAAAATTTTAATAAATGAAAAATGTTGTGAATATGATATATGGAACATAGAAATAAAAGTGAGACAATGAACCCTTACCTCTAACTTAATTTTTCTTCATATGCATTAGAACCTATGGTATAATAAATATTAATATTTTATAAATCTATTATATAAACATATTAAAACAAAAAGTAATATATATCATTAATTTATAATCACAAATTATTCTTACACTATCAATTCATTGTTAAAATGAAGATTTTTGTGGAAACATGGTTTTTTCAAAAAAAGTTTCAGTTGGATATTTCTGTTTCATGCACTGTTTCCATGATTTTATAAAAACCATAAAATAAATAATTTAATTATTATTATATTTTTTCATTATATAAACCTATATAACCATTAATATAAAGTGTTCATGAAACATGAATTATACCACTTCATGGATTTGGTAGTCCATACAAACACAGGATGGGTGTATATATTTTTTATAGATCAATCCAGAGTAAGATAAATAATAAATTAACTTCATAAAATAATTATTATATCATTAATGTTATATATAGTCATTGAATTTACATCTATGATGATCTATGTAGATATGGACTGAAAATTTAATGACATCACTTTGTAGAGGTCGTAATGCACACATATGCACAAGCAACGTTACCATTTTATAATGAATGATAAATAGATATAAAATGGATATAACATTATATATATATATATATATCAAAATATTAATGATTTGCATTCTTTCATTTTTAGATTTTTATTGAACATGTGGTTGAGTTTTAAGTAGAAGTAAATATAAAAATGATTGGTAAGACCATATACCTCTTCTTCAGGTATTCTCTATTGAATGGAACTTTATTAATTCATAGATTTTTTTTGGAAGAATTGATCCTCATCATCATGTATATAGATTCTAGGATCTTATTTAGGATGATCATTATTTGGATAAAGGGATCTTTATCTATGGAGAAGAGTAGAGAGGAGGTTCCGTTTTTAAAATGAGGGGAGTGGAACTCTTGAAGATCCACCGAAAATTAAAAATATAATATAGTCATATTCAAGTACATGTGGAACAAAAGAATACAAATTTTGATGATATGAACCATTATGGTAAAAATAAACTTAAGAAACAATATTTATAAATTTTTTTGTGTTATTTCAACCACAGTCTCATTAGTTTATCCCCTCATTAACACATATAACCACTAGGGTGGGGAAAACCAATGGTGGATGCTGATAGATGCATTACACCTAATCCTAAGAAAAATAGGAAACATAGATATTAATATAATCTTTCAAGAAAATTTTCACAATATATTTTGATGCCTTTAGGTAGTAAAACATTGAACATCCTTTACATCATGTAGTTATTCCTCTTGCAACCTCTGATTCATATAAAGAGGACTATTATCCAAATAATGACCCTGTGTACAAATATTCTAATAATATTGATGATAAAGTAATAAAATATGTTTATAAATGTATGGATATAGATTATGAAATCACTTTTGAGAAATGAAAAAATGGTCATATCACTATTGAGACGTACGTTTAAATCAGGAAGTGTATGATCATTAGGATGGTGGACAAATATAAATGAAACCTAGCTTCAACTTTAGAGAAATACCATGGGAATGATCTATTACCTACACAAATGTATTGAAAATAGAGTTTTTGAGATTATATATGACAATTACTATGGGTTTCAGTATATTTTGGAACAATTTGTAAAATTTGAATTTTATTCTTTCTCTGGCTTTCAATCCAATTTCTCTTCATTTTGCAGACTAACATGTGGATAAGCTTCTTAGATTTACTATTTGACTAACTATTTTTGATTAAATGAAATAGATTATTCTACTAGACTCTAGATAATATTACATGCTAATGAGGATTTTTGTTGGTACAATCATGGATTTCTTAAAATATACTTCTTTGAGCAGCTGGTACACCAATGTACACCCAATTCTCTTCATTTCAGGGACCCAAGGGCCAATATTTTTTATTTTTAGAAAAAAATATAGTTTTATAAGACTCATTGTAACTTAATGGAAATGTACCCCTATCAACAAATCATCTTTATGGTGCATGAAATGGGAAACATTTTGATGGGGACATTTGGATATGGGATTTTGGTTCATGTTGTACCTGGTTTTTAAGAACGAGTTTATATTAGTATCTTAAAAGGGTTCAAGTCTCAATGATAGGATATATTCATATTTTTTCCACTGGATTCACATCTGATGTCATTTAAGATATATTACTTCAATTGTTTCTTATTATTATTTCCCGTCATAGAGGTTGTCTCTGTTTGAGGACAAGAATTCTTGAACACGTATTTTGAAATCTGATTTTTTGTTTGTTTTTCCCAAAATCCAAAATTTTAATCCCCTCAATCTCTTACTGGTTTATGTCATTTACAACTTCTTTTTTTTTGTTAAAATTATTTTAAAAAATTATTTTAGGGCATGAATTGGGAGACAAATTCATGTTGCAACTTTTATAAAAAAATACTTTAGTGAATATTTTACCAAAACCATTTTTCGTAATTTTTCTTTAGTTATATTTATTTTAATTTATAATAACAAATTATGAATATAAAAACAATGAGAAAATAAAAACAAACATTTTACATTAAAATTACCTTGTATCCATTTATAGGAAACTGTTTTCCAATAAATTCATTTTATACGTGTGTAAACAATATATTTTCATAGTTTAGTTATCCATATTCATACCCATAAAACCAAAAACTATGTGATAAGTAACACATTTAGTAATAAAAAGTCAAAAGTATATCAAATTAATATAAACTCAATGATGTATATAAAGAAAATGATCAAAGACATAATATACATTTGAAGATAAATATATCCAAAAATATCATGGTGTTGAATGTGATTTCTATTTAAGATGAATTTTTTTTACCATCATGAAATTCTGCATGTCTAGTGATTCTTATGATCTGTTGATCCTCACTCATGGATGATCAACTAAAAAATATAGTTTCTTGATATATCAAATTTTAGTTAGTTAGAAATAATAGTTGGTTCAGAATTCGTTTGGTTGTATATACTGTAAAAACATCATGATTATGAAATGTTCTGTTAATATGTATCTTGTCATTGTTGGAATTAATCACATAGTAGCTCAATACCTAGTTTGTGTTGAAAATGTTTTGAGAAATAAAATTTATTATAAAAAAAAATATAATTCATTAAAAATATATTAATAATGAATTGGGATTGATTAGATACTAATATATTGGAATAATTCAATTTCTCCTCCCTTTTTGTTATAAAAAATCATGGTAGGATTACTATTCATTGTAAAATAAAAATTTCTCAAAACATCAATATCTTTTACATAGATTTAAATTAAATATTACTATCATATATTAGTCATCCATCTTTTATGATTATAAATGAAATATGAATGATTAAAATATACAGTATCCAGCTAAGAATAAATATTAACTTGATAAAAAAATATATTCTATTTATCAAAAGTTTTATAAAAATTTATATGTGACCTTATCCAATACCCTAAATAGAATACGAAGAACCAACCTCTATCATTACTATAGGATCAATGGAATATTTTTATTTCACCTAAGAAGATTTATTCATGGGATCAGGTGTATTATTGGATGAGGATGGGATGGTATGGGAATGGTAATCCCTCTATAAACAATACTATTAGTTATATAAAACTCTAAAGGGGAAGCCATGGTATTGTTACCACTTTACATATAAGGATCTATAGGCTAAGTAAAATATGTTAGGTTAAATGATTTATACTCTATAATTGGATTAGTTTATGCTTTTCATTAATGAATATTTCCAAAATATTGGATATCACTTTCATTGTTTCAAATTGACATTTGAATGATTGAGTTTGGGGATGCATTCCAAGGATATTATGTGAAGATCTAAAAATGGTCTTCAAATACATTTTAATTATAATACTGCTCTCATAATGACCTAAAAATCATTTGATTATCTCATTATCCCTTAAAATATTTATTTCATCATCTATTATTATATAAAGGGTCTTCGTATCATATATCTAAAAATATGAGAGTATTACTTAAATTTTATTGAAAATTTTTAAAAAATAACATTAATCTAATTTTTGATGATCTATCTGAATAGATTCACCCCCATGTAAACATAAACCCAAGGAGAAGATAGTACAATAGTGTTAGGATAACTAGAAAAGGTATATTGGAACATGAAATTCAATTTTATAGGATCCTTCCTCCTAATCATATCATTTAGGTCCATATTAAGATATATTACATGAATTATTTTGCATTTAATTTCTTGATTCCAATAAACATCCTTCATAATAATTTTTTTTTGGATATGAGAAACATAATGATATATAGTATATGAATGTACTTATTTTCTAGTATGTTTAACTAAGCCTCTAAATCTATCATATAATTATCTCTATACATTCTTCAAAACATCATTGAATACGCATAAATCTTCTTATGTACTGAAGGAATCTGCTGGATAGGGAGGACATGGTGTAATATATTCAGAACAATATGATATAAATTTAACAACCTAGGTAATATTAAAATAAATAATTTTAATTTGTTTTTAAAATTAATTAATTATATTTTATAGAGATATTTCCATCATATAGATATTAGGTAATTTTTCATTCCAATGGATGAAATCATTATTTCAAGAAAAATTTAGTATTCTACCATTATATAGATTTATTTAAAAGTGTTATTCAAAAATTATAGATTTTTAATTTTGAAAAGATATAATTCATTTTTAAATTCATCATGTAAAAATAATCTTGTGATAAATGTTTGTTATTTTTATTGATTTTTCAATAAATAGTTAAAGATATTGATTTTTATTTTAAATTGTATTTTTTTAAAGACATTAACATATCTGATTTTTATTTGGAAAATGGTATCAAATAAAAATATGAATAATTATATTATTAATAATAAAATTATGGATTTCAAAATTAATTTTATATATTAATTATTAATGAATATATTTCTATAAAAAAGGTTTTTTGAAAACATGATTTTGATGTGTTTTTTGGGATTATTATTAAATTATATTTTACCATATAATTAAAAATAATTTGATAAAATTGAGTTCATATTTATATTTTTTAAAATTTATAATATGTAATAAGATCATTTTATTATTTTTGTAATAATTAATTGTAAAAACATTAGAAATTTGTTAACATGGTTAAGGTTAAAACAAGTTTACTAAGGGGGTTAACCAAAGTGATAATAGTTGAAATGACTTTGAAATGTGTCTAAATTATATTACATTTCCATATTTAGACCCTATCCCATATAATGTTCATAAAAGGATAATTTTTGATAGATTTTCCTTAAGTAATACGTTAATATATTTTATTCTTTTTTTTAATTCTGAGTGTGTACACTCCCCTAATTATAAACGTACATCCCCTATCCACTACAATCCACCCTTTATGATCCATTAGAATCAAATAATATCAAAAAAAGAATTAATTACATCATCCAAACCTTTTAACAGTCATTTTTAATCAAAAAACTAGACAAGGAATCCATTAGGAATAAACATTGTGTGGTAATCCATATAGTATGCATAGTTCATAAATGAGTGTTTAAATTTTATATATTCTTCTGCCTCATTTAAATTATATTCAGTTATAATGAAATAATTAAAAAATTGTGTTTCATATTCTGTATTTTTTTATGTTTATATAATAACTTATTTCATTCTTTCTCTTCCATCAAATTTGAAACAAAACCATCATTCGTGTGTATGGTGAACTGCCACCTCATGATCCGATGTAGTTCGTTTTCCATCATCGCATCACATGATTTTTTCATAAAGTTCAATTTATTATTTATATATATATTATTTTTATTATATATTTATAATTATTTTGGGATAAAATATGATATTTTTTTACACCTTTCCATCAATTGAAAATTGATAAAGTCATTTGTGTGTATGAGTGAACTGATACATCCATATAGTTATGTGATTTTTTTTTCTAATAACATATAATGGATAATATTGGAAATGTATTAAAATAAAAAATATTTCAATGGTTATATAATCATCATTATAGAAATATAAAATGATATTTACCTTCTTCCCCTTGGAATCTTTGAAAAATGATTACATCACACATACTTATATTTAAAATATCATCTCAATAATTTCAAAGTAATTATTTTTTTTATTATCATATTTCATGGAATGTTTTTAAAAATATACAAAATATATAAAAATAAAAAAAATTGTGATTAATATGTTGGATATTATATAATAATGACCTCTTTCATTATGTTCAACACACCTATGTGATTTAGGACATGTGTGTCGAATATCATCGAAACATCTTAAAGAACATAATTTATTAAGTAATTCTATATGCCATGGTAATAATTAATATAAATAGAATAATATAGATGAAACATATTCATACAAAAGTATTTAATCAAAATATTTTTATTTTTCATGAATATAAATAGTGTATGTGATGAGTTAGACTCGAGGTATGGGACACCATACCTTAAAAACATTATTTTAATGGTTTTAAAGATTGATTTTATATATAAATATCTTCCATTTATATATTCATGAAATTATTATAAAGATTTATTTATATGTAAATAAATTATTTATAAAATACACTTTATTCACATTTGACTATTTTTAAATGGTTTTTATAATAAATTATTTTAAATAATTTATACATAACGTTTTGAATAAAATGAAAAAATGGAATAATATTTATCATATATGAAATCAAAAGTTCATCCCACTAACATAACAATAATTTTATTTTATTATTCATTTAAAATTATTCATGTTTTTTAAAAATAAAAAACATCCAAACCTTATTTATGAATATTTTCAAAAATGGTTTCAAATAGAACTGATATTCAGATATTTTGATGTGTTTTCATGTAGATTCAAATAATATTTTCATGATTATGAAAATATAAATTAATAAATTAATTTTTTATGATTATTTTATAGTTCTTGGTGAAATTTTATGATTATTGGGGACCTGATATATATCATGATTATGGAAGAGCCCAAAATAGCTCCTGATACTCGGTTAGCCCGGTATAGCTCTCAAATGAATGGAGTAAACAGATTGAGTTAACGGATTATGTTTGTGCTAATGGATTATTATAATTAACATGTAAATTATTCAATTTTAGACAATTCTCATTAGAATTATTTTAAAATTAAGAATCTTGTTACCTTAATTATTTATTGATGTTCTCTAAATGTTTAACATAATTGTATGATTTCTTAAGGTTAGCTAATGAGCATATGTTTAAAGAAAATTTCATTCTATCTTTTGAGGGTGAAATGCATAAAATTTAATGAGTTTTTCATTATCAAAATTAACTTTTTATTTGTTTAATTATTAAATATATATATATTATGATATGATTTCTGAAATTATTTCAGCATAGAAGTTGATTAATTAGGTAATAAAACATATAAATTTTTCCTAATGTATATTCTGAAAAGGTATGTTTTAAGAGTATTCAGTGACTTACAAGTTTCATTAATTCTTTTATTATGTCCTATTATGATATTTATCTGTTCATACAATGTTGTAAATTAGTTTTTCACATGGTTGTATGGAAGGTTCATGTCTTATATATATTACTCTAAACCTAAATATAATCTTGGAATTTAAGGAAATGAATTATTTTCAATGTAATTAAATATATGAACCCTTTATGGTTGGTACCCTATAGTCGATATCAGTGAAACTTTTTAGATAATATTAGAGGTAATAACATTGTAATTAAATAACATTGAGATATTATAATTTATGGTTATCACTGTATGTAATTTTATGATTACCATTTCTCTCTATCTGAACTATATCTGTTCAGAATAGTTTTACACTGAGGAAATATTGAAGATGAATTTGGATGGCACCAAGAGAAAAATTAACTTCAAAATCATAATTTTGAAATTTTTATAATTAGAATGTATTAGTTTTTTGATTTTATGGATTATATTTATGTTTGATATAATTTTTTTGATATCCATGATAGAGAGAAACATAGATCGAATTTAGAAAAACCAGTCGATAATGGCGCATTTTATATGAGAACAATCTTAAGTTTTCATTAGATCTTCTGAATCATTGATATCTAATATATAGATTAAGGATTTGTAAAATATATTTTATGTCATGGGTCAATTAGATCATCAAAAGATAAGTCACACTATTTTCAATATTAAAGGTGAATTCGATCATTGATTATAAATGGTCAATAATAATTGATAAAGATAATATATTTATGCCATTAAATGGAATACATTTACGAATATTATCCATGAGAAGTATTTTTCATATGTGATTTTAATTATGATGAAAATTTCTTTTTGGAATTGATTATAATGGGAATGATTCGATGGTTTCGTATGATAAAAATTTTCCATATCAAAAAATTCAGAACCAAATTTTATTTTCAGTATTGATAGAAAAATTATTCAATTTTATTCAGAACTAAATCAGAAATACCAAAGATATTTTTCCAAAGACCAATTTAAATGTTATGATTTTCTATTATATTGATTAGAAGGTAGAAATTTTATTTTTATGACTATATATTAAATGATAATAAGTATAAATAGTGATCTAGAAGGTAAAAAAATGGTAGTAATACATCAAATAAATATGATGGTATGAAAATAAAATTTTCATATTATGATAGGTATAGCAAAAAGTTCCCCATGGAATCTATTATGAAAACAATACATTTATTTCAATTTGTTAATCATAGTAATATGTATCCATATTTCAAATAAACAGATATTGGTAATCATAATAACAATTCAAATAATCAGGTATTAACGTCTTTTAAATGTAATGTGACACGTCATTGAATGGATGTGTGTCTGAATAAAAGAACGAATAATGTTAAGAAGAAATACTATAAGAATATGGATGTGGTTAAATCTTTTATAAGTACTTCGAAATATGATGGGACATCGAATATAGTGTAAATAGGTAAATTAATTTTTTATTTATATTATTCTAATGTCATGTTTGATTTATGTTCAACGCATTAAATAATATCATAGGAATTTTCTCTAAAAATGAAAATTTCTCCTTAATAAATGAGTCAAAAAATTTGGTAAGAAATGATGAGGTAGTAATAATGAAACATTATTTTAAAAAATATCATCATATTATCACCTATGGATGATTTTTTTGGAAGCAATATCCTATTTCCAAATATAGAATTTGATGTTATTTTTGGTAAGGATTTGAATTTAGTTTATCATGCTAAGATATATTTTATATCCAAATATGTTATTTCCTCAATCATATTTAAGTTTTTATATAAAAATAATCTATATAATTTTTAACATGTGAAGAAGCTAAGAAAGTATTAAGATATGGAAATGTAAGTTACCTTGCACATGTTTTTGAAAAAGAAACGTTTTCACATTAATTATTTCCCATTAATAAATTAATATCTATATGGTTCTTCTAATGAGTTAGCTTATTTTATACATGATCATGAAGTTTTTTTTACTATTAACATAGTTCATCATGTTAATAAAATTTAGAACCCTTTTTTAATGGCTCAATTATGAAATATAGAATTTGTAAATCATATTTAGCATTTGTGTGACAAATGTTTCATTCATACTGTAACATCTCCATTGGGTGACCCTATATTATTTTATAAAAAAGAAAGAGGGGTCCATGAGTATTTATAATGATTATCGATCATTGAATAAAATTATAATTAATAATATATATTTGTTTTATAGTATCAATGACTTATATGGTTTTCTCGAGTGAGCTCGATATTATTCAAATAATGATATTTTTTAGTTACCATCACCTATATGTGAAGGAGGATGATATCCAAAAGATAATATTTCAGGGAAGGTATGTATATTTTTATTTTTTCGAGTTCCACTTTGGGATAAATAAATCTCTAATCGTATTCCTAGATGTTATGAATAATGTTTTTAGGAATATATGAATATATTTGGTTTTGTGTTTATTGATTATATTTTTTTTTTCTAAATTTAAATAGGATTATGGAAAACATCATTGTATTTTCCAGCAACCCTAAATGAAAATAATAAATATGGAAAATTTAGAAAATGTGATTTTTTTATTTTTTCATATTTCATTCCTTGTTCATATTATAAATATATGTAGAATATCTATTATTCCCACTAAAAACAATGTGGATGATTAATGCACAAGACCTAAAAATGTTATTAAGATTCATAGTTTTCACATATTTCCATGATATAATGAGTAGTTTTTCAAAAACATTTCACCATTATCTATCACACTAACTATGTTAATAATAAAATATTTTTTGTTCAACTATATATTGGAGTGTGAAAAAAATTTATAGGATATAAATAAAATATTATTCAAAAATCATCTTTTATAACGACTGTACAGAAATTGTTCTATTTTTATTTACATGAACGCTTTATTTATTAGACCTGTATATATATTAATGTATAATCATTAGGTAACTTCATATAATTCACATAACGTAAAACCACATGATAAGAATTATTATATACATGACCATGATTTAAGGGTTATAATGTTTTCCTTAAAAAAGTATAGAAAACATTTTTCTTGTGTAAAGTGTTAAATAAATGTTGACCATACAATTTTTAAGTATATATTCACTAAAAAAGAGATGAAGATGGGATATATGAGATGGATGGTATTAACAAAGGATTATAAATCTAAAATACAATAGCATACATTTAAATCAAATATGAAATTTGACTCCTTATGTAAAAAATATAATACTTCATTTATTTTACTGCATCTAGAACAAGATGATTTAGTTAATTATTTATTGAATGATGGCCTAGAAACTGTGCACACTAGATCTCAATCAGTCTTATTTCATATGTTAGTACAATCATATTTTATAAATGGGATAGAGAAATATCATAACGAATATTTTATTTTGTGGGAAAATTTTTAATTGATTAATAAAGGTTTTTTCATAATATTATTATTAACAATGTATGTGATTTGAGATTTAAAAATGTTTTTATGTTTCATGTGATCCCCAACTGACGAAAAAACTATTGACTGAGGATCGTATTCCTATATTTTCAATTTATCTAGGACAAAAAAATATAGTGACCTTTGGAAAAATTTCTGCTGGGAATTAAAGAAGAAATATATTTATTATTTTTCTATGAAATCATTGATTTGTCAATATATTAATGTTGAATGATAATTACTGAAGGGGGTGATTTCATATTTTTGAGTGATTTAATGGAAATTTGAGGATATATACATGTATTTAGTCATTTAACTTTAAAATAAAATCAATGTAATAATACGATATGGATTATTGTATATTTTTTAACTAAATATATAAATTTTCTTCAACTTTGTGATAATATTTCCTCAAATCAACATTCTATTCAATATTGTATAGGTATATATTTTTATTAAATTTATTCCCTCTCTCCAATTTATCTAATCAGGATCACTAGTTTACTTATAATTTTTGGATATCTTTTTAGATGTTTTTTTGTATGTAATTTAATTTCAATACATTCATTCATCCTCAATTAAATGGAAATTTAATTTGAATGATGCTAACATTGGATATATGCTTTGATCTTGTTCAATGGGTTATCAGATATGTTTGGATTAAAATTTGTCTTCAGTTGAGTTTTCTTACAATAATATTTTTCATTCTAATATAAATATAGAACCTTTTGAGGCATTACATGGAATGTGGTGTCATATTTTATATTTTAAGGTTGATTTCATGGAATAAATGTTATTTAGATAAGAATTTATAGATGAAATTATTGACTATGTGAACATAATTCATAAATACATTAAGATAGTTCATTTTATATGGAAATTTTATATAGATAACAAGAGGATAAATCATTTTTTCTAGGTAGGCAATCATTTTTTAATTAATGGTTATCCATGGAAAAGATTTATGTGTTTTAAAAAAAAGGATTTTTAAGTTCATGGTTCATTGGACTATGTGAAATTTTGGATAATATTATATGTCATTCTAATATAGAGCCCTTTCCTATGATGTTTTTTCAGTTACATGACGTATTTCATGTTTCATTTTTACTAAAATTAGTGTCGGATGTATGTCGTGTTTTAAGATCTAAATCATTTTATATACAAGGAATACATTATTTTGACGAATATTCAGTACATATACCTGAACTTAAAAAGAACGTGTGGTTAAATGAAGTTATTTAATGGGTTTTGGTTTTGTGTAAAACCAATATGATTAAAGAAGAAACATGGGAATCATAAAATTATTTGAATGAAAAATATCCCCACATGATTATGTATTGAATAAAATTGCGAGGATGTAATATGAAGTGGATTGACAAGAAAGACTGAATTGTTGCTTGGGGTTTCAACCGTGGCTTAATCACCATGGAAGAGTTCATCCATACAATGGACAGGATGGTGTCCAACCTCGAAGTCCTTATCAGGGAGGATCCAGAAACTCAGGAAGGTAACTTGCAATGGGAATTATATAAAGTGGATAACTCAGACCATCTTAGTCTTGTTTTTTGTATTTCTGTGAGCCCTTTTAGCACATAGTGATTTGTCCTGTGAACTTGGTTTCCCACATCCCCTTAAAGTGGCCTTTTTAATAAAAATATATAGTTGGATGGATAAATATGAAAACGAAGGGGTGGAGAATGTAAAAAACTAAACAAGGTTTTGGTAAATAATTTCCATGTCTTATTAATATTCATTAATTATATATTTATATTAATATTCATTATAAGAATATTAGTTGATGTTTCTGTAAAAAGGGGAAAGCATTATTTTTATCCATATTTGGATTTCATACATTATATGGTTTTATTTAAAATAATTATTTTAAAATTATAGAATTTTAATTTTTAAAAATTTCATTTATTTATAAATTTATCATTTCAAAATTATATTAGTATTAGTTTTTGGTATTTTTCTGAAAGCTTTATTTTTTAATAAATAGTGATCATATATATTTTTTATTAAAAGATGTCTTTGTTTAAATTATTTTAAAATTTACAATTTTTAAAAATTTGTTTCAAAGAAAAATTTGATCAATACTATTATTAGTAATCCATTTTTATTATTTTTAATGAATTTTATTATTTATTTAAAAAAATCATTTTTATACATAAACAATTATTTTTCTAAAAAGAATCTATTTTTCATCAGGTTTTTTAATGATTAAATTTTATTTAAAATCATTGAAATTTGTGAATTGAATTTGATAAATTAGATTACATAATTTTAAATAGGATTATTAAAATTATTTAATATATCCTACTTAATTTTTTTCAAAATTTATTATAAAATTGAAATAATTACTTACCACGACTAAGGTTAAAATATGATTACTAGAGATTAAATAAAAGATATAATAGTGAAAATGACTTAGAAGAATATGTAAATTCTATTTTCTATATATATTACAACCCTTCGTCATGTAATAATTATAAATTTTTTATTCTTTTCCATTTTTCTTGAGTAGCACATTAATATATATTATTCATTTTAAAAATAACTACAGTTTCCTCTCCCCCACATATAAAAGGAAACCCCCTATCATCTTATCTCAATAATTCAATTGAATTTTGGAATGAATAATATCTATATAAATTCCTTGTTTGCATCCATCCCCACACAATACATCCCATATATTTATTAGAAATTCATATTAGGAATTAATTATGTGTAAACATGAATAGGATGTCTGAATAAGAGGTATGGTTCTTAACTACGTGCCTTCACTTTAATTATTATACCACCTCCATAAAATATTATTTAAATAATATGAAATATTAACATATGTATCTCCTATATACATATAAATTGTTATTATAATTTAATAACATATATTCTTCTTCCACATCCATCAAATGGGAAAGGAAAACATTATTCTTCTGTATGGCGGACTACTGCCTTATAAAACGATATAATTCATTTTCCATCACCACCTCTCACTTATAGTTCTATTGACTAATTTAATATATATATTCATGACATATTAATCATATTTAAGGATAATATACAATAATTTTATATCTTTCCATCGATTTTAAAATGATAATTTCATTTGTGTATACGCGGGGACAACCACCTCCACGAAGCGATGTGATTTTGTTTTCTATCATACAATACATAGATACAATATATAAATTTATTTAAAGAAATTAAACGATATAGATTTTATAATAATTATTTTAAAGATAAAATTATATTTACTTACTTTATCTGACACTCTTTTAAAAATAGAAACATTACACATGTGTGCATACGACATACCCTCTCCATGATTGTCATGTGACTCATTTTTTAACCATATTTAATGGTTGGATTATTAATTATAATTAATGTATAAAAATAATAATTTATCTATTAATTTTTTCCAATATATGGTTATATAATGATATCTTTTACCATATCTTACTTAAAAAAGTTATTTTGGACATATAAGTCGAATACCATCAAAACATCTGACATGAACATAATTAATTGAGTAATTGTAAATAATAATGTAATAATAAAAATAAAATTAATATAAAACTTGAAATTATTCTTAATAAATTTAATAATTAAGATAATATTATTATTTATGTTGATAAATAACATATATGATGAGTGGGACTTGAGTCAATGTAAATGTTAAATTTAAAACTACGTTTTAAATGTTTATAATGATGTATTTAATAAATATTTTATTACCAAATAAAAATTCATAAAAATAATGTTATGGATATATTTATATTAGTATAAATGAGTTATAAAGTATATTTTATATCTCTTTTTACATTATTTAAATGTTTTCAAAAATGTAATCTTTTTACACATCTTTTATAAAATATTTGACAAAAAGGAAAAATATAATCTCTTATTTTAATATATAAATTTTCAACGGTAATTTTTTAATCCAAATCCTTTATTTTATGATTGGATTAATTTATAATATTTCATGTTTACTTAAATAAAACCTCTACTTCCTTTATTATGTGATTTTAAAAAAATGTATTTAAATGTAATGATTATTGGGATATCTGTATCTTAATTATTATAGGTGAAAATAATTGTTTTATCAGTATAATAATAGAAATTCAGGATTTGAAATACATGGATTATGATATATTTCTTAAGAATATTATATGATGAATGGTGAGACCAATATATCTCATGATTATGGGTGATCCAGATATAGCTAATGATGATGGATATTCCTGGTATAGCTGTCTAATACCTTTGGTAAAGCGATTGAGTAAACCTGGTAGGTTAATCTTAATAGATTTTGGGAATTACTGGTTAGGTTATTAAATTTATAATAGTGATTTTAAAATTGATATGAAAATGATGACCCTTATTACCAACAATATTACTCAATTATATTTATGGGTTTTCATGGAAATATTTCAATTTCACAAGGTAAGATAATAAAATTTAGTTTAAAGGGGATTTTATGTTACTATATAGGGGTGAAATGTACATCATTTAATGATATTTCAATGGTTTAAAAGAAACTGTTATGTGTTTTTTTAATTTTTTTATTTATTATGGAAGTTATTTTGAAAATATTTATGCACAAATGCTGATTTCTTGGGTAATAAGATTTGTACTTTGAAACCATTGTTTATTTTTAAAAGATATATTTTTAATAGTATTCATAGACTAATGGGTTTATTTTTATTTTTTTATATGTCCCTTAATACGATTTTTTGTTCTCATTCCACATTATTTAGAGATTTTCGTTGGGTTTTGAGCATGATTATGGGCATGGATTATTTCATGATTAATATTTTCATGAAATTCCATGAAAATAATTTTCTTTATTTTAAATGTATAATATTGTTTAAAAAATAGATATTGGGTGGAATATTCTACTTTTTTATATAGTATATTTTTATGTAAGTATGAATACCCAATTCAGAATAATCGTAATCCTAAAATATACATATGAATAAAATAAAATGAAATCTTCTCTAATGAATCAATATCACAAATTTTTTAATTTCAGGTACTTATACTACAAACCAATCCAACATCATAAACCAAAGGCCTTGATTATCCGTCCTCTAAGGAATAAATATTGGTTAAAAATTAAATTCCATCGAATCACTCTTTCCTATTTTGCTATGTGGTTTCGAATATTATATTCGAAAAGTACATCCAAATCTAATAGGATTTATTTGTGTATGTTAAAAAAATCATCAAGAACTATTTTTAATATTTGGATTATCTTTAACTCATTTTATATGCTAAGTATTGGATAGTTTTTCATCATGTATCTCTTCAAGATTAATTAAATCAACTAAAAACCCATCAACTTATTGAGGATAATAAAGAACACCAAGAGTAAGTAGAATGGAAATTTTATCCTATCCAGGTGGACTCTATCCATGATCATGATAACCATCCTTATTATAGTTATAATAATCAATTAATGAGATATATTAAAGATAATTATTTCATATACACTCTGTAGAGTAAAAAATGGTGACACATTAAATTTATTTTAAAATAAAGGAGTCCCTTTACGACTAGTCTCATCCACTACCTCGTTGACCTCAAATAGAGGGAACAAAAACAATATAAGTTTCATCATCATTAAATAATGAGATAGTGTAGGTATGGATATATACCAATGAAATATTAGTTTCCTTATCAATAGATCCAACCACTTATTCTTTTGAGGGAAACATATCATTTGATTTAGTAGGTATATTAGATACACTCAAGTATCTAGTTCTTATAAGAGATATAGGTGGAAAAAATCCAATTTGAAACAACTGATCATCTTACAATTCTTCATAAAATATAAAAAGTAAAATTACTGATTCCATATTTCACTGAATTAAAAATTCCTAGAAAAAAATATAATTCTTAAATAACATCACTAGAAATCATTATTTACCATTCATATCAATGAAAATAGTCATTAGAGTGTTTCTATATCCAATTATCTCCATTATAGATTTCTCATATAAAAATATTCCAATGCCTTTGAATAAATAACATTGAAAATAATTAAACACTAAATTATATGGAATATTTAATCAATTATTCCATTTTATTTACAAAATTAAACACGCTTATACATTTAAAATGTTTTGTAAGAAATCATTATTCTGTTATCTCAGAAATTCAAAATTCAAAAATAACTCTTTTTCATAAATTTTATTATGAGAACTATTATATTTACATACACCCTATGTCCATCATTGATTCTATATAGTGTTCTAAACCAAAATAATTCTTGACATCTAAAACCATATATTGATCTCATATTCATGTAACATCAACTAATCCAAAATATTCAAGTTAGGAGACTTATTAAAAACAATTCAGTTATCGTTCCATTTCATTGAAATAAATTAATAAATGGATAAACTGATATCCAACATTAATCTCGACCATAAAATGATCACTAAAATTTAGTATATTGTAATGTTTTAGAGTAAGAGGGTTTATTTATCAACATATAATAATATAGGTTATGATGGGAATTATGATTTGGGTTTTAATAAATCACGAAGTTCTTGAAAATTATAATGGATGGGAAATGATATAAAAACTAGAATAATTAAAATAAATGTAAATAGATAAGATATATTTAACCACTATTATGAACAGGGTTTAATTGACAAAGGAAACTATAACATGACTATCCATGAGCCGTATATCTTACTGAAATGTAATGGCAGCATGACCTACCATATGCGAATGTTATATGGAAATATGATGTCATATGTAATATTGAAAAACTGCATGAATGTTTTTTATAGAAACAAGATTATTTTAAACTTATATTCACTTATGAGATTCAGATCTAATATTAAATATTTTTAGTCACTAATAATATATAATTTCAATTAATTTGAAAATATCAAATATTAGATTGAAATTTTTATAAATATCATTAAGATTACATTGTGTCAAAACATTAGTATATAATTTAGTCTGTAATTCATTAAGAGTAATTTATCATTCATAATTCATGTTTGATATATTTTAATGTTTCTATATTGAAAGGATTTTAAATATATTTTAAAGATTATGTTCGATACAAATTAACTAATGAGGGATATCACCTTTTTGAAAATTATCTCTCAAGAAGTGATGTTAATATCAATATGTCTTGTCATGAAATGAGATATAATATTTTAATAATTGTTAACAGAACTTATGTTATTACAATTTATTGAGAAATTTCTACCTAGATCTCTATAGTATAGTAATGTGTGTTTTATCCATAAAATTATTCTTCAACAACTTATAGGAACTATATAAAAAAATCAATAGTGGGGAGTAAAATAGAATTTTTTTTTATTATAAGTATAATCTAGAGACCTTCTAAAATATTTTTTTACACATAAAATTCCATTTCTATCGAACATTGATAATCTAAATTCACATTCAAAATTTGTAACAAATTCAAATACATGTCCACCAGAATAAAATTATCCAAAATCGGATTTACTTTTACATTAATCTAAAATTCATTTTTGAGAATTTAAATGTTCTTTCATTTGGTTCATTTGAATACAATCACACATTATATTACTAAATAATATATTATGTATTCTAAAAGGGATGTTTAATAATCTCTATATAATATATATATATATATATATGTTTTGGTCAACTAGATTTCAAGAATCATTAAATATATTTTATAATTTTTTTTCACTTGAGTATCACATCATTTAGTGTTATCCAATACACACATTTTAAAAAATGTTTTTATTAAAAATTATTCTAAATAATTACATCTTTGTTTTTCAAAATTAAAAATTAATGGATGAATTTTACCTCACCCATTAAATTTATTTTAAATTTTCATCACATAAATTATTAGAAACCAATCTGTAAAGAATTTTTTTTTGAAAAATATTATAATAAATTTATTTTTGAGAAATTGAAATATAATTTTAAGTTCATTTAGTAAAAATAATAGGATTAGTTTTACTTTTTAAAAATAAATTTTATTTAGTTATACTTTTTAGCTTATCATACCATGATCTAGGTGATTTTATTAAATTGTATTTTTCTTTTTAAAATTTAAAAACATGATTTGGTAAATTTCAATTTCAAAATCACTGGTGTTGTTAAATAGAAAATCACAATAATTTGACATTCTACGAAAAAACACTTAATATAAATTGGGTATAATTTAAAATTGAGATGTGTTATATATGAAATAAACATTCTAATTGATTAAATTATCAATACTAGTGCAACGAATTATTAAAAATAAATACATTCCTATTGCCTATAAACTTGTGAAAAAATATATCATTGTTTATAACAATATTTCTAGATTCATAAACTGTTTTCATATCTTCCAATTTAGTTTCAATAGTTGGGTATTCGTTGGGTCCCAATAATTGTTGAAAAACCAATTTTCCTTCATACTAATTAAACTCATTTATCATAGATATTACATTGATTTCATTATTGATTTATTCATTAATCTTATTAGGATCTACTTGACACAGTAAGGCTCAATGTTTGACCTGGTTTTTATGATATTCTTGATTTTTTGTTCTTTTATCATGATCAACTTATACAATAGCTATCACGAGAAACTTATTGCTCCAAGTGGTTCTGGGAATTCAATTGTTGGGTTAAATAATCTTCAATAGTGCTTGGAATTTCAGCCTAGACTCTACTGAGAGATTTATCAAACAAATGAATATTATGTTCATTAGTTATAAAGGTATTATTAATATTAGAATTTAATATTTCATCCTCAATAATTTTAATTGAGTGGCGGGATCATGTAGATCGTTCTCATAAAATTAGACATGAATTGATTCTTTAAAAATTATTTATTGTTTTCATAAAACTCTATGATATATAATTATGGATGAATAACCTATGAAAACTCATACATCACACATTGGAGATTTTTTTTTCCAAATTATCTTTTGTATATTTATAATAAATACATCATACCCAAAAAATATAATGTAATTATCCTTTAGTTTTATATAATACCATTATTAATATGGATTCATCTTTAGGATATATCTTATTAGAACCCTTTTAGTTACTTAATAATTTATGATCACCAATTAAGCCTATAGATAAACAATCATTTTATAATCTATATTTATAGTATGTAAAATACCAAAGATATTTCTATCTCATCATTCAAAAAAGCCATTTTATTGAGGTGATTAATATTTAGAGAGATTAGTAATATAACTATGTTTTGAAAATAGTGATTCAATTTCATTATTCTAAAATTCATGACTCTGATCACATGTCATGTTTTTTGTTGTAATAATATATAGGTTTTCTATAATCATCTCATATAATATAATATAGTGAGAGGATTTTCTCGTGTGAGCTATGTAAAATATCAATCTCTATCAATAATAATCAACAATATTTATAAAATAATAATGTCTTCTACATGGAGTATAAACTATAGAAGCTCAAAAAATATCCATGTAAACCCATTATAGAGATTTATAGGTCAAAACTAATTTCTTTGTTGTGAAACAAATTTTATATTTCAATCTATTTTGATATGAATTCCAAACTATTATTTATTGGAATCCCAGTTTAGGAAAATCCTTGACGATTCCTTTTTTATTTATCCTCATGAGATATTTTATATTATAGTGTCATACAATCCTATGATATGCACATTAATCTTCATTAATGTCAAATATTTAGGAACATTTTTACAAAAATAAAATATATAAACTGAAAAAATAAACATTGTCTTTCAATAATTAAATAAACACTAATTTATGTTTAGAATAGAATATTTTACAATTATTTTTTTTCATATTTATCATTAAAACCATAATAACACAAATAATTTATAATATCTATGTTATATTTTAGACCATATCCAAACAAAATTTTTAAAGTAATAATGTTTTAGTATTAGAAATTTATTCATGTACAATTTTATTTCCATTTTAATCTTCACCAAAAGTGATATGTCTTTGATTTAAATTCACTGAACTCTTGAAGCTTGAGTACAATCATATCATATTTCTTGAAATTTCACAATCATGATACCATAGAAAATTTCTATTTATATTAAAATACATTACCTTTAAAAATTAATAACAAAATTATTATGGTAAACACACATTCTTAGGTCGAGAGAATTTATAAAATAATTATTTTGGAATGAAAATCCTATTCGTGGGATAATTAAAAATTGAAATTACCAATTTAGAGATAACTTTTTCATTCTGAACAAATGGTTGATGATTTTTTCCAAAAAAAACAATTAAATTTGGACATAAATATTAAAGTATTATCCATATATATTATAATAATGAAATTCTTACACAACTACTTTTATAATCCAGATGTCTATTCAAATTTTATAAAAACATTTGGCTACTTTATTACTTCTTGGGATAATATTCAAGGTGTTACTCTCATTTATAAACCAATAAATATCAATAATTTTGGATTTATTTAGATTTCAATTTAACGATTAATTTTATCATGAATAGTTGAATCTTGAAATTGTTTCAAATTATTCTATTTTTCCTTAATCTAATGTATGTTATATTCTAGTATAAAGCTACATTCAAATAGTTTATCATTAGAAATTTTACATTCATCTACATCATCACTATAAAAAAATCTATAACTAATTGAAAAATTATATACCATATTTATAGAGGATATAAATTACAAATCTCCTCTTTCATATGAATCATTCCAATTATAATTAGAATAATTAGAGTTGTGCTCTAATTCACTCATGGATTCCCTATTTTCATTTTTTTTCTCTTATGTATCATCAAAATTATTCTTATACATCATCTTAGGAAAATAAACATTAATATTTTATTAACTATTGCACTAGTTATAGGTATTTTCAATATATGTTACTTCCTTATATATTTATTCCAGTATATTCCTATATCTCATTTATTTTATAAATTTTCATTTTATGTAATTTCATGTGAAAGATTATAAATATTATTGGGACCATTTTTTACTCATTAATAGGTACCTTTTACCCTTCTATTATTCTTCATTTGGATGGGTCTTATCTCGGGTGTGTTCGAGTAAGTTTTGGATGTTTTTTGGGGGTAGGGTTTGGGTTGTTCAAGGTTGGAACAATGTTTTCCCAAACTATGTGACCTTACATAGAAACATCTTCACCCTAAATTGAGAGTTTTTTCATATTTGGAACATGGTTTAACAAACTATTTTTCTTCCTAGGTGAAACCATGAACCCCAAATAGTAGTGTAACATGTTTTTTGAACATGGAATCACTAACTGTTCTGTCCATCATGGAAACTATGTGCTAAAACTTTTTAACAGATTAATTTTTATTAAAAAATTTATTGACCCTCGGTTTCTATTATTAATAACCCCCACTCTGCCTAAATTGAATTAAATTTATATTGGGGATCCTGATAGGACTCTTAGGATCCTTGAACCTTTTCACCTGTGAATCAATTATCCAGTGGAAGAAATAGACTCATTCCTATTATTTGATATTTTTCTTAATTTAGGTTATTTATCTTGTATTTATCTCCCTATGGAGATGGATGAATTTTACTATTGGTGATGGTAAAGATCTAGGTTTTAATGGATCTTGATTTTTGGATCTTGATCATAGGTTTTAATCCTAGATCATCTTTTTCATTGTGTTTTATGATATTATACATCGAATCAAGGGGAATGTTTTAGAGAATGTACATCAATGTCCCTAAGGTATATTTGTTTCATAATAACCCATAGTATTGATGATGATATTATCTTGTAGGTGTATCATTGAAATACCATATTCTGAATTGTCATTCAAAATTTATAGAACAGAATTGAATCCTTAATAATTTTTGAGATCCTTCACAGATACTATTGGATCCATTGGAGATTCTAATACCATGTTTAATGCATACCAATTGTTTGTGCCAACTTCCTTGAAATGATAATTTGTTAAATGGACATGGGGAAATAAAGGGATTGAGTAATGAAACAATTTATGAATGTTATTAGCAAGATATCTTGTTATAAATGATTATTTGGATTCACATGGGAGTGTTAAATGAGATTCATGTAGATTGATGTTATTTGGGATAAATGGTTATATAATATTTATTCGTTTTGATAATGGGTTGGAATGACATTAAATTGATATTTTATAAATTAAATGTGTTGGAATTCTCATGTGTTAATCATGTTTTAATAATCACAAATCTCATTACTGTTAATTAATATTGATCTTCAGTGCACATCTTGCTAATGCTCTTCAAACTCAATAATAGGTGCATATAATGTTTTTATAATAACAAATATTATGGATGTTAATTACTCTTTACAAGGTTTATGCATACTCACAATTCTCTCATATATTATCTCTAATGAGTAACTGTAACTCATATTCTGCATATCACTGTCTTAGTCCAAATACGGATTTTTTTGTCTAAGTATGGAGACATCGTGAAGGACTCACCGTGAAGGACTCACCGTGACAACACACCGTGAAGGACTCACCATGAAGGACTCACCGTAACCCAGACACCGTGAATGACTCACCGTCACCAGACACCGTGACTAGACACCGTGACCAGACACTGTGACCAGTCACCGTGACCAGACACCGTGACCAGACACTATGACCACTCACCGTCACCCAGACACTGTGACCAGACACTGTAACCCAGACACCGTGATCAGACACCTTGATGAAGACACCGTTTCCATGATCACTGTAACACCGTTTCTTAAGCATTTATCAATATTATTTTAAATGATGCTAACAGTCATATTTGTTGTTTTTAATGAAATTAATGTTATTTAATGATAGTTGTTGGCTTGATAGGAAACCGTATCTGATACCTATGAAAAGGGAATAATTCCTACTACCAGAGCTCGTGGAACATAAAGAATATTGAGCAATATTAGAGAAAGGATGCGTGCTTCACACATCTTGACACATATACTACAATACAAGCGAGCTTTGTACTGAACCGAAGAACAATCCGGAGACAACTGTGAAGAACACATTGCACGATCCTCAAAGAAGTTCCATAAATGCAATCCTACATTTTTGAAGAACACATGACAAATCAAGAGACTATAGAACACAAGCTGAACTACGACACTCTGTTTTTCAACAGAAAAACCAGAGAAGGACTCCGAAGCATTCCTGCTCAATCCAATGATTCTAGAGCTACATTGACAATCACTTGAGCCATTTCTAAACTCTATATCTCTGATCTGTGTTTAATTATTTACTTTTCGAGTAGTGTGTGTCATCTTATGTATTTTTACACACAAACTGTCTCCTGAACATTTACCGGAGGATCTGTAAATCCTCACTCAAACTCTTACATCTTTTATTTCCCACTGGGATAGTGGTAGAGGTCATGTGTGACCTGAACAACTGGTTTGATGTTGTTTTGTTTCCCACGAATAACAGTGGTAGAGGTCTTGGACCTAGATAGTTTTTGTAAAACTGTTTTTAACCCTGATCCAGGGTGTGGATCAAATTCTTATATATATTTGAGAGGAATAAGCCTTGGCTTGAGACTGAACCTCTTGTTATATCTGTTTTGCATCTTTTATTTAAGTTTAATGTATACGACTTATATAATATTTATTCCGCTACTCTTACATTAAAATAAAAAATTATTTTGAAGATACTTTGATAGTTAAATTATCAAGTGTTTACACTTATTGTAAATCAGTAGATTAGTTTCAAAAGTTAGTTTGATCTTGTGGTTAAACTAACTGAGACCTAATAAATCTTTTTGAAGCTAAGTGAACATTTAAAATCTGTATAAATTCACTACAGGTTAACTTATTTTATAAATTGGGGGATTTTATCTAGACAATGTTTTAACAGAAATTTTAATTGGAACTCAATTCAACCCCCTCTTGAGTGTCCACTCCGACCAACATTTGGTATCAGAGGCTTAGTTTTTTTGTTGTTCAATGATTTTTGAAATACTCTGTTTTTCAACTGTGATTTTAGTTTCATCTTTAAAGACCAAAATTTTTTGAATGTTCTAAATTTTTTATCTCTTTAAATTGTCTTTCTAAAATCTAGTTATAGATAATAGACTAGAGGTTTCTGCTAAAAACAGGCCACCTTTCTTCAATGGTACCAACTCTTCTCAGTGGAAGCTTAAAATGAAAATTCATTTAGAAAGCATAGGTTTTGATATATCAACTACCATAGAATCAGAATATAAACATCCCACTACTACTAGATCCACTTGGGATGAACCTAAAAAGACTGCTTAAAATAATAATTGTAAAGCCATGAATGCCCTGTACTATGCTTTAGGAGATGAAGAGTTTTACAGAATATCTACTTGTAAAACTGATTTTGAAATTTGGGATACCTTGGGCGTTTCTCATGAAAGAACAACTAATGTTAAGAAAATGAGATTAAATACTTATAGTATTAAATATGATAATTTTAAAATGAAAACTGATGAACCTATTTCTGACATGTATCTCAGGTTTAATTAGATAGTAAATACAATGAATTCACTTGGAAAAGTTGTTCCATCAAAGGAACAAATTATGAGAATTCTGAGATGTCTACCTGAATGATGGAGAGGAACTTCTGTCTCAATTAGAGAATCGTGTGATATAGGAGAACTGGCAGCCAAGGAATTAATTGGAAAGTTGATTATGTATGAAGAAGAACTCAAGGTGAACAAAGAAGAAGAAGAGGAACCTAGAAGAAAGTCTGTTGCTTTCAAATATTCAACTTCAAAGAACAAGGATAAGGAGAAACTTCAAGCTATAAACGAGAGTTCAAGCTATGAACATAGTGAAAGTGCTTCTAATAGTGATGCTGAAATGGCTCACATTGCCAGAAGGTTTAAGAAGTTCTATAGGAAGAAGAAGTTTTTCATAAAATCAAGTTACAAAGGAAAGTATGACAATAATGAACATTGGATGAAGGATTGGAAAAATCCAGATAAAAGTAATGAAGTTGTCTATTATGAGTGAAAAAGGAAAGGGCATATTAAAGTAGACTACCCAAATATCAAATTCAAGAAGAAATATGATTACAAGGACAGTAAGTACAAAAAGGCAATGAAGGCTACTTGGAGCGCTTCTGAGGATAGCTCCACTAAATCTGATGTTTCTGAAACTGAACACAGAAATAAGGCAAGCATGTGTTTTATGAAAAACACTTATGAGGTAACAACTGAAACTCCTGCTTTAAATTCATATTATTCGGGAGATGATACTGACTCTGATAACATGTCAAAATCTGAACTATTTGAATATTGTGATATGTTAGAAGAAACCTGTAATGAGCTGAAAGAAAAATACAATGGTTTAAAGAAACAGTATGCTTTAACAGTTAAACATAAATATGATCTTGATATTGAAATGGAATAGAATACTCAGTTGCTTAAAGAAAACACTGAATTGAAATTATCTAATGAGCAACTTAGAAAGGATTTATAGAAATTCACAAATGGAAAGTATAAACTAACTCAAATGCTAGGAAAGCAAGTTTCCCCAAAATACACTACTGGAATATGCTACGAACCTAGACAGAGACAGTTTACTAAGAATAGATTTGTTCCTAAATCTGGGCAGAATGCTGCTAATTCTAGTTCTGGACATTTATATGCTTCAACTAGTTATATTCATAGTTATGGATCTAATAAGGTTTATCTTTCAATGTCGGTTGATTCTAAAACTTTCATGAGACCCATAAGACAAATTTGGGTACCTAAAGTTTTATTGGCTTACCTGTCTGGACCCAAGAAGATTTGGGTACCAAAATCATTTCCAATCTAAATCTGTTTTTTAGGAAACCAGTTTAAAGAGCTCCTGTAGGAAGACCAGGTACTTAGACAATGGATGTTCAAGACATATTTCTGGATACTTCTCATGATTTAAAAGCTTAGTCAGGATTGATGGAGGTTTTGTCACCTTTGGTGATAATTCTAAAGGGAAAATCATCATCTTAAGCCAGATTGGTAACACTGACTCAGTATTGATTTCTAATTTTTTGTTTATTGATGGACTTAAATATAATCTGTTAATTATTTATCTGTTATGTGATGATGGTTTTAATGATAAATTTGAAAATTATTCTAGCAATGTTTTTAATTATAAAAATGATTTAGTATTTTCTTCCCTACGAAATGAAAATGTTTATACTGTTGATTTAAATTCTTTAGCTAAGCAGAATATTACTTGTTTAAATGATTTTTATAAAGAGTCTTGGATTTGGAACAGAAGATTAGGACACTGCAATATACACTCTCTTAGTAAACTTACTAGGAATAACTTAGTTAGAGACCTACCCAAACTTGAGTTTCCAAATGACAAAGTTTTTAATCCCTGTCAAAAGGGAAAACAATATAAAGTTTCTATCAAATCAAAGAAAGAAGTGTCATCTTCTCAACCTCTCGAGTTGGTTCACATGGATTTATTTGGACCATCTTGAGTTTCTAGCTTAAATGGGAAGCACTATGTCTATGTCTTAGTAGATGACTTTTCTAGATATAATTGGGTATATTTTCTAGCTCACAAAAGTGAAGATTGTTCTTACTTTGTTAAATACTCCAAATTTGTAGAAAACCTTAGTGGACATAAGATTAAAACTCTGAGAAGTGATCATGGCCGTGAATTTGAGAATCATGAATTTGAATCTTACTGCTCTCACAATGGCTATAGTCACAATTTCCCTGCCCCTAGGACACCCCAGCAAAATGGTGTAGTAGAAAGAAGGAATAGAACCCTGCAGGAAATTGCTAGAACTATGCTTAATGAGTATGACCTACCTGTTTATTTTTGGGCTGAAGCTATAAATACAGCTTGTTATATTATCAATAGAGTCTTAATCAGACCAGTTCTTAAGAGGACCCCTTATGAGTTGTGGAACCATAGGAAACCTAAGGTTAACTAATTTAAAGTCCTTGGATAAAAAGTCTTTATTCTTAATACTAAAGACAATCTCGACAAATTTGCATCCAAGAGTGATGAAGGAATTTTCCTAGGTTATTCTATCTCTAGTAAAGTCTATAGAGTTTTCAATAAGAGAACCAAGTGTGTGGATGAATCTGTTCATATCATGTTTTGTGAAACTGATCCACATGAGCCTAAAACCTCTCATGAAAATCTTGAAGATGATCTGTCTGTTTTTAACCTTAATGATAAAGACAGTGGAACTATAGTTAAAACGTTTAGTTTTGGAAATTTTCCAGAACCTGTTTCTGTTGATTCCCAACCTATTGATGAACCTGAAATTTCTAGCCCTACCTTTACTAGATCAACTAGAATTATGAAGAATCATCCTTTAGATTCTGTTGTAGGAAATCTTGATAGAGGGACACAGACTAGAGCTTCTCTTAGAAATCATGTTGAACATCAAGCCTTCTTGTAAAAGCATGAACCTAAAAACATTGGTGATGCTATTAATGATGAATTTTGGGTAATGTCTATGCAAGAAGAACTCAATCAGTTTGAAAGAAATAATGTTTGGAATCTTGTTGAAATACCTAAGGACACATTCACAATAGGCACAAAATGGGTGTTTAGAAATAAAGTAGATGAATCCGGAAACATAGTTAGAAATAAATCTAGACTAGTTACACATGCCTATAGTCAAGAAGAAGGTATTGACTATGAGGAGTCTTTTTCTCCAGTAGCCAGATTAGAAGCTATTAGGATTTTACTTGCTTATGCTGCACATCTAAATTTCCAAATATATCAAATGGATGTCAAGATTGCATTCTTAAATGGATATATTGCTGAGGATGTTTTTGTTGAACAACTACCTGGTTTTTCAAACCCTCATTTTCCAAATCATATTTTCAAACTATAAAAATCTTTATATGGTTTAAAGAAAGCTCCAAGAGCTTGGTATGATACATTAAGTACTTTTCTAATTTCTAAAGGTTTTACAAAAGGAATAGCTGATCCTACTCTTTTTATAAAAATAATTTCTAATGATGTTTTAGTAGTACAAATTTATGTTGATGTTATTATCTTTGAATCTTCTAAAAATTCTTTATGTACTGATTTTTCAAAAATGATTCAAAATGAATTTGAAATGAGTTTAATGTGTGAACTTAAATTCTTTCTTGGTTTCCAAATTTTTCAAAATGATGATGAAATTATTTTTTCTCAAAATAAATATACTAGAGATCTTTTAAAACGTTTTTGATTAGACAGCACAAAAAGTAGTGACACTCCCATGAGTACCACCTATAAGATAGAGCTTGATGAAAATGGTAAATCTGTTGATCAAACCACTTATAGAGGAATGATTGGAAGTCTACTCTACCTGACTTCTTGTCATCCTGATATTATGTTTAGTGTGTGTATGTGTGCTCGTTTTCAAGGAAACCCAAAAGAGTCACATTTAAATATTGTAAAGATAATTTTCAAATACCACAAGCATACTCCCAATTTAGGATTGTTATATCCAAAAGGACAATCATTTGAACTAGTCAGTTATTCTGATGCTGACTTTGCTGGATGTAGGCTAGATAGAAAAAGCACCTCTGGAACATGTCATCTTTTAGGCAAGTCACTAGTATCATGGTGTAGTAAGAAACAAAATTCCGTTTCATTGTCAACTGAAGAAGCTGAATACATAGCTGCTGGAAGTTGTTGTGCACAAATTTTATGGATGAAACACACATTACTAGACTATGGATATCAATTCAGACATGTCTCAATAAATTGTTACAACACAAGTGCTATTAGTATTTCTAAGAATCATGTTTCTTATTCTAGGATAAAACATATTGATGTAAGACATCACTTTTTGAGGGATCACTATGAAAAAGGTGATATCACTTTGGAATTCATTGGTACTGAATATCAACTTGCTGATATATTCACTAAACCATTAAATTCTGAAATATTAGACTATATCATATAGGATCTTGGTATGATTAATCATAAATGAATATCTTACAGATCTTAATGTTTAATACTTTACTGTACTGTACTTTACAGTTTTATACTTACTGTTTCTAAGTTATTGTTTTATGCTCATGGTCTGACAACTCACTATCTCACTGTGACTATATAAACTACTCACTATTTCACCGTGATGACTATAAAATATCTCACCGTGATGGCTAGTTTTCTGTGTCATCGTGAGAAGTATGATAATTGTTATTATTTTTATTTTATTTTTACCCATATCGCGGCAATTTTTATTTCACAGCTATTTGATTTCTCGCGTTTGTGTTTTTATGACGTTTGACATTCTCAAATGAAAAAACATAAGGGTTTCATTCGACTCCTTACCTGAATTCTCTCCTGAACCTTCTCTTCCCTCTCGCCCGAACCATTAGTTAATGCCAAGGATGAAGCGTCCATCTTCACCCTCGTCTAAGAGGTGCTTCTCTAAGAAACAAAAGAGGATACCGAGGATAGCTCCAAAAGGACCTCTAAACCCAAACCTGGTAAGTCGTACCGTTGTACCTGAAAACGAGGTTTTCCCTGAATGGTTGTTGTCTAGTAGATCATTAGTTTTGAAAGTTTTAAAAGAACAAGGATGGCTTGAATGGTTCACTAGGCAGAATAGACCAATTTACCCCAGGCCTGTATCTCAATTCTATCAGTATGTGAAGTTCTCTTTTGAGTTTGGAGAAAGCTTTTTGGTGACCAGCTGGATCGATGGTCAGAAGTGCTCATTCTCTTCAATGTTGTGGGCTGCATGCCTAAGAATTCCACATGAAGGAGTGTGTGAAGATTACCATAGAGACCCTCCTCCAACAACTGACAACTTTGACCTAGAAACCGATTTGGAAAATCTAACTGGAAATGGAACCAAGCCAAGGGCCATAGCTGCTGAACTGGATGGGGAGACACGACTTTTGTTCAAGTTTTTTTAGAATTTGATTAGTCCAAGAAAAGGAGATTTTGCTGTGATAAAGTATCAGGATGTGTTCCTTATTCACCTATTGAAGAATGTCCAAAAGATCAATCTTTGTAAGTATGTTATCAACCATATCTGTGAGATGATCAAAGTAACTTCCAAATCCACCTCCCTGTTTTATTCAAGGATGATTTCAGCCATGTTAGTCTAAAAAGTAATGGTTAGACCGAATGAAGAAAAATTAGAGGACTTTGATTTCTACCTATCCATGCCTATCATCAGAAGGATGAAGATTAGCTGGAATCCCTGAAAAAAGCAATGAGTTGAGGATAGTGATCAACTGTATAAAAAGTTTAATCCTGTTGACTATCCAAGAAGGCCTAAGAACCTAGCTGATCCTGGTTTGGAACCAAATGAAGTGGCTGATTACTCAGAAAAAGAAGAACAAGAGGAAGTAATAGCTGAAGTTCCACCTAGAGAAGAATCTGTAATACCTCCAATGGAAATAGTTCATGTTGAAGAGGAAAGGGGTGTTATCCCTACTGTTATCCCTACTAAAATACCTCAAGGAGAGGAAGTTGTTGAAAAGGAAAGGACTGAGGATCCTTCGTTTGTTCTTCATAAAGAAGAAGCTCATCCCAATGCTGCAAGGAAATTAGTTTTTCCTGGTTCAGAACAGCAAGCAACCTTTGAGGAAGTTTTTGTTGAAGAGAATATTTCTGTTGAGAAAGAAGCATGTCTGGAAGCTTATCCAGTGGAACAATCGGTTCCTGAGATTATTCCATCTGCTGAAGAAAGAATGGAAATTTCTTTTCAGCTGGCAAGGCAAGAATTTTCTGAAGAGATTAGGGATGATCCTGTGGATCTTGTCCATGTTCCTGAACCTCATGAATCTGGAAGGGAAGCACAAGTTGAGGGGGAGGAAACTCAAAATCTTGATATTGTGGAATCTGGATCTAGTGAATCTTCTCAACCTTATGTCACTTTCTTTGAACACTCTCGGTATGAGTTCCCAAGATTTTATGATGTGAATGAGTCATAGCAAGTGACTGCAACTGGAATGGATCTTTCTTCTCTATTTCAATTGAAGTCCTTAGCTCATTCAGAACCAGAACCAGAACCAATGCCCCAAGCTCAATCTGGATCAGAATCTGAGTATGAAGATGACTCTGACCCTCAACCAGAATCTGAGCCTCTACCTTTACTTGCATCATTACCTGAGCTTTATTCCTTTGTAACCAATGATGATCTGAAAGTTTTTGGTGAGACTTTGTTAGCTGGTTTTGAGAAAATTGTCTCCACTCAACCTCGCCAAGTGACTCAATTAAGTCAAGAAGATGCATCAATTCTCTTGGAAAATATTATCTTGAATATTCAACCAAGGATGATCTGAGAAATTCAAGAAGTTCGAGTAGAGAATAAGCTGCTGAGTGAAGATGTTGAAAATCTGAAAAGTATGGTAGCAAGTCTGTAGAATGAGCTATCTGTGAGATCAGAGCCTGCTCCTGTTTCTGCCCCTGCACCTACTGCTGTTCCACCTGAGTCTTCTGATTCCCTTCTCGCTAGGGATATTGTGTCTCATGTTCATCCTTACCTACTATCATTTGATGAAAAGATTGGAAAAAGGCACACGAAGATGCAGGAACACATGAGAGTGCTTGTGGAAACTCTGAATAAGCTTACAGATGAATATACTGGATGTCTTCAAAAAGTTCTGAAACAGGTAAAAGTTCTAACCGAAGCTATCAAGGCTTCACCTGCTTCTGGTCAGACCTCCACACCTGCTTTGGATGATACTCTGCTGAGATACTTAATTAAGGAAGAATTACAGAATGCCTTCAGTGGCTTGGATCTATCTTCTTTGTCAGAAGTAATTAAGAACTGTGATAGAGAATTGGACTTGGTTAGGATCCATTCAATGATATCCAATGATGCTCAACAAGAGATCTACAAGAAAATAAATTTGTATCTTTCCCAGATTTTCTCTAAAAGTGACATGACAGATCACTTTAGATATCTTGTGGAAAATATGAGAATCCCTCCGGTGACTCAATCTTTTAAATATCAAGTTCAGAAACTTTCAGAGTTCACCAGATTTTTAAAAAGATTTCTGGAGAATAAGGATGATTTTGAAAAGGCTATGCAGTATGGTGGTGAAATAATTACTAATTTCATCAATATTTTGAAGTCGTATCTTCATATGCAGAGTACTGCTATAGTTGCTCCAGCTGCTGCACCCCTTAGACCTGGACTTCCTGCCATATCATATACTACCATGATAGTTAGCGAAGCCCTTTATCAGATCCCGCCAGTCATTCTTGACCAACGTAAGCCTAGATCTTCTACTGCTCCTACTTTGGCTCCATCTGTTTTTGAAGGTCTACCCATACCCTCGTTGTCTACCTCTTTTATGCTTCTTCTACTTCAGCACCAGCTCCTTCTTCTGATAAAGGCAAGACAAAAATGGATCCCTAAAGAGTTTACCGACTATTTTTCTTTTTTATGGGGTGTCATTTCTTGTTTACAGTTTGTACTTCTCCTATACTTTGTATTATGAATGATTTGTTTAATGAAAATTGTCGAGTTTCATTTCCTTTTCTCTACTTTTTGATAATTCCTTGAGGGGGAGAAAAACCTACAAGTATCAGTTCTATAATAGTATAAATGGGGGAGAAAAACTGCAAGTATATGTTCTATAATGTTTTTTCTTTGCTAGTATCTTTAATATTACATTTCTTTTATATTCTGCCTATATATGATTTGTGATCATTAAAAAGGGGGAGATTGTTGGACTCGTCATGTGTTAATCATGTTTTAATAATCACAAATCTCATTACTATTAATTAATCTTGATCTTCAGTGCATATCTTTCTAATGATCTTCAAACTCAACAATAGGTGCATATCATGTTTTTATAATAACAAATCTTATGGATGTTAATTACTCTTTACAAGTTTTATGCATACTCACAATTCTCTCATATATTATCTCTAATGAGTAACCTTAACTCATATTCTCCATTTCACTGTCTTAGTCCAAATACATATTTTATTGTCTAAGTATAGAGACACCGTGAAGGACTCACTGTGAAGGACTCACCGTGACCACACACCGTGAAGGACTCACCGTAACCAAGACACCGTGAAGGACTCACCGGGACCACACACTGTGACCAGACACCATGACCAGACACCGTGACCGGTCACCGTGACCAGACACCGTGACCAGACACTGTGACCACTCATCGTAACCCAGACACCGGGACCAGACACCGTAACCCAGACACCGTGATAAGACACCATGAAGAAGACACAGTTTCCATGATCACTGTGACACCATTTCATAAGCTTTTGTCAATACTATTTTAAACGATGCTAACATTCATATTTGATGTTTTAAATGAAATTAATGTTATTTAATGCTATTTGTTGGATTGACAGGAAATCGTATCTCGTACCTATGAAAAGGGAATCATTCCTACTGTCAGAGCTTGTGGAATATAAAGAATATTGAGCTGCATTAGAGAAATGACGCGCGCTTGACATGTCTCGACACATATACTACAATACATGCGAGATCTAGACTGAACCGAAGAACAATACGGAGAACAACTATGAAGAACACATTGCACGATACTCAAAGAAGTTCCATACACGAAATCATACATTTCTGAAGAACACACAACGAATCAAGAGACTGTAGAACACAAGATGAACTAAGACACTGTGTTTTTCAACAGAAAAACCAGAGAAGGACTCTGAATCATTCCTGCTCAATCCAACGAGTCCAGAGCTACATTGACAATCACTAGTTCCATTTCTAAAATCTATATCTCTGCTCTGTGATTCATTATTTACTTTTCGAGCAGTGTGTGTCATCTTCAGTATTTTTACACACACACTGTCTCCTGCACTTTAACCGGAGGATCTCTAAATCCTCACTCAAATTCTTACATCTTTTATTTTCCACAGGGATAGTGGTAGAGGTCGTGTGTCACCTGAACAGCTGGTTTGTTGTTGTTTTGTTTCCCATGAATAACAGTGGTAGAGGTCTTGGACCTGGAATGTTTTTGTAAAAATATTGTTAACCCCGATCCAGGGTGTGGATCAAATTCTTATATATATTTGAGAGGACTAAGTCTCGGCATGAGACTGAACCTCTTGGTAAATCTGATGTACATCTTTTATTTAGTTTTAATGTATACGACATATATTATATTTATTCCGCTTCTATTACTTTAAAATACAAAATTATTTTGAAGCTACTTTGATAGTTAAATTAGCAAGTGTTTACACTTATTGTAAATCAGTAGATTAGTTTCAAAAGTTAGTTTGATCTTGTGGTTAAACTAACTGAGACCTAATCAATCTTTGAGAAGCTATGTGAACATTTAAAATCTGTATAAATTCACTACTGTTTAACTTATTTTATAAATCGGTGGATTTTAACTAGAAGATGTTTTAACAGAAATTTTAATTGGAACTCAATTCACCCCCCTCTTGAGTGTCCACTCCGACCAACAAAATGGTAGCATTATTTACATTTGATATAATTTTTTTTATGATGAGATTTGATATGATTAAATAATTGAATAGAATTGGTACTGGAATGATTCTCTATGTACTTGTCGATTTTATTCAAGACTAATTCTTTATGTACATATGTTTTTTCTGTTCGAGTAATGATACATTAATATTGGATTTTGGTGGAAGATTAATTCTCTATGTACCTGTGATAATGATGTAGTACTTACACTCCATGAATCCATGATATGGTAGGTAGAATAGTTGTCCAATTAACCGAAATGAAAAATCGAATATAATAATAATGAATTCCCTTGTCGATTAATTTTTTGATCATATGATATATGGGTCAGTCTCCGGTAAGGGATGAGAAAGGTATGACTCACTCATGTGTCACCGAGAACCTTAGGGCCAATGCAGTTATTAAAATAATATTAAAAAAATGAAAACAATTAACTTATTCTTAGCCTATTAATTATTCCTTATACTAATTCATACACTATTATAGACTGGAAATTACTTTAGAAACTATTGGTGGTCGCTTACTGAGTCATACACAGACTCTGCTAAGGCCACTGATTGATATACGAGTAGACTCCATGTTTGTAGTTCAGGATAATGGAAGGGCACTTTGTAAAATGGGTGATTTGGGAGTCAGGAATGAGCACAGATGAGGGTACCAGAGATGAAGTTATGACCAGTTTGGTATTTTATAGTGTTTCTTTATTTGGGGTTTTAAATCAACACATGAAACTTACATTGAATGAAATATTTACTATATTTTATTTACGGTCAATTTCCATATTTTGGGATTTTATTATATGAATCATGGCCACTACTAGTTATTGATTATTATTATCTTGATTATTGATATATTTTGTAACACCCCAGGATTTCATAGTGTGTTATTTCTTAAAAAAAATTCAATAACTTGCACTACACGCAACACCGAGTTCAATCACACCATGACGTACAAAAAAAAGCCATTAAAAGAGGTCATGAATAGTATTAACTACATTTTGAACTTTATATAATCCGTATAATTTTAGAATCCCTATTATGAGTTTCTTAGTCATAATGCAAGAACAGATTCATTTTCAGTATTGCAATTTTATCAACTTTTAATAATGAAACCTTTTTAAATAAAATATTTTAAACTATCTGAATAAATTGGGACATCAAAAAATTTAAAATGAAACATCCCAAGCTTCCACGGTACGCTTTCCTTTGAATAAAATAGTAGCGTGTGTTGTACGCAACCTTGAGTTTTAACACACGCCACAACCAATCAAACTAGCCGTTATGAATAGTAATAACTAAATTTTGAAATTATAGATATTTTATATTTTAAAATGGACTTCATTTTTGGATTCGGAATATCGAATTTAGCCTAAGGTGAAATTTTGTTACTTTTCGGAAAACTTTCATATTTTGATGAATAGTGAAAATTACTAAATTTTAATTAAAAACAGCTTTTTTAATCAAAATAATTAATAGTGATAAATTGTGAATTTGAGTGGTTTTAAAGTATATTTATAATATATTTTTACCATTTAATATAATGTTGGTCATTGGACATAATTTTACAATTAAACCACACATAAACAAGTGTCAATCTTTTGATAGTTATTATCTCTTAAAACACGCTTTTTGTTTTGACAGCGGGATTTAATTTTAAATTAATTTCTGCCACTTATGTGTTTTGAATTTAGAAAAATGGATTCCATATTTGGAATCAGGATGTCCAAATTGTGTAAATAGGTAACTTTTATTTTTAGACATTTTGAATAATTACAGTGGTAAATATTTTATTTACCATGGTTAAGGGTAAATCCGGTAAATAAGGGTTAAAAAAAATAATATTATAATAATACAAAATTACCCTAAAACGTGTCCTAACCTAATTGGTGGACACATACCCGACCATGGGCATCCTTGGGTCGATTTGGGAACCCCTTGGAGCCACTTGTATGTGGTAGGGACACATTATATTAATAAAGTTAAAATAAAAATAAAAATGGCATAAGCTTACATATTTTAGAAAAACAATTTTTACAAAGGGTTATACATGTTGGATTTTCGATTATAAATATTCATTAGAAAGCTAAAACGATTTCCTACATAATAATATTTTATTTATAATTTTTAGACATCAAATAATTTAAATTATTAATGACACAATAATGATGAAATGTTTACCTCATTAATAAATCATTTAAATAAATAAGATTATAATGATTATAATATTATCTAAAACCTGTCCAATTCTTATTGGTTGATGTTATTTAGAATATGAGTCATCGTATCGTCGAACTCAATTATTTTTGGACCATTATAAACCGAATATAATTATATTATAAAGTAATACTTTCACTCTTTCCTAAAGAGCCCCTCCTCTCCCTTATAAAAGGAGACCACTTCTACTCATTCCTCACACCTCTCAAGCAACTTGGATCGTCCAAACTCTGCTCAAATAATCTCCCCACGTCCCTCTCCTCCTCCTTGAAGCTTCCCCCTTAGGCAAAAAGCATTTCAAGAAGTCCTTTGGTTCCAACCAAAGTGAGTTACCTAAATTAAAGGTAACGATTTCTCTTAAATTATTTTCATTTATTTTGCTTCTCCAACCCCCAAACTCTTATTATTTCCTTTCTTTTGTAACAAAAAAAGTATCCTCAATATACTAAGATGTTGTTATAAGAAGGATTCGAACTACACATACAAACACCTCCATCTAATGGATGATGAACATAATGTTTCTGTGGATGGAAAACTAACGCCTCATGAAACGATGATTGTTCAAATACATCTTACCGCCTCTCATGGTGGCCGTTATGATGGCACTGTAATTAAGTGTGATATTAATGATACATATTTTATATATAAGCTTCTGTAATTCCATTTTATTTCATACCATTATTCGTTTCATGTTGTATATACATACGATAATTTCATTTGAGGAAGTACGGACTACCGCCCCCTTAAAATGATTTGACTCGTTCATAACACACATGGAACGTATAAAAAATGGTGTTAATGAACATAAGTAACATATATAAAATATTATATTATACTGGAATAATAATATACCTATGTATCATTTGGATTCAATTCTTTTAAAATGAAAAATTAAATGGAAGTAGCATTCGTGCGTACGTACGGACTACCGTCTCCACGAACACGGTGAGATCCATCCTCCATCGTATCCATTCATGTCTTATTCTAATTTTAGGGTTAAAAATAATGTTAATATCATTCTTATTATTAATAAGATATAATCTATCCATTACAAACATGTCTTACGTAACCAAACATTTAAGAAGAACGGATCGATTATCACCCGAAATGACGATAATACTAAGATATTATTAATAAAGCAATGTTAAAAGATCATATATGATATAATATTGATGTATATGATTATTTTATAATTTAATAATAATGTTTTAATTATTATACAGGAGTTTAACATACCATCGACTAAGGGAAAGTTCAAGGTAAGAGATTTTCTTATCTCACTTTCAATTCCGTGAGATTTCCATTGTTCGCCACTAAATTATTGAAAGTGGTGTATTGTGTACGGCCATTTGATATATATTATCATGATTATCTTTATATTCATGTTATTCTGTAAATAATTTGGTGGTTATTAACTTTTGTCCATACGACTCAGTTGATTAACGTGGTAAGGGGTTCCTTAACTCACTCATAATTTCGTGAGAATTCCATTGTTCACCACTTAATTATTGCATGTGGTGTATGTGTACTGCCCATGATTGTGTTAATTGTGTAATATACTTTATTTTATGGGTATTTACATCATCATGGTATGATATTTCTTTCATGGGTTTTTGTTTCGTAAGTTACCTAATCGATAAGGGAATTTGAGATTTCAATTTCCACTCATTTGGCTTTACGCATATTTCATTGATTATACTACCACAAGATTATGTGTGGAATCACTATTCATTTGATTATGTCATAATTTCCACTCCCCTTCCTGTGGATATACTTTTGATACACATAATCACTCCATTGAAAATTCTCAAGTCATTGATATGAATTTGATAAGAGTAATTTTAACTCTTTCACCAATTGTTGAGTTAAACATCCAATTCGTTGGTGTTGTTTTTACAAGAATATGTGTGAATATCCTTTGATTGTTTTACACTGAATAACCAATCATATTTAGTGTATTTATATTTTTCACACATAATTATGTTGTTTATTTATCCTTAACCTAAGGATATGGCCTTTATGAGAGATTTCATCTCAACTTACATTCCATTGAGACTTCTTTGTTGATATACACCAAATCACTTTTATGTGGTGTATATATTGTACTTTGACATAGTATATCATGAATTCCCTTTATTCTCATGATATTACAAAGTTTTGATTACCTCCATTATTTGTATTCAAGTGTCTCTCTTTTGGTTAGAATCTCTAACTAAATTACCATTTTTAAATGTTTTAAAGACTTATTCATCTAAATCATTCTAATTAATGTCCATGTTTTAAAAATGGTTTTAAGGATTTATTTATATGGACATTAAAGTTTAGAAATTAAAACTCCTTTTAAAAAGTTTCAAAGTGGTATGGGACACTTTGATTCAAAAATCTACTTTTAAATGGCTTCTTTACAAATAGTGTGACTTTTAAATGTTTTCAAGAAAAGGGGGGATATTTCTCTCAAATAGTTTTGATGATTATTTTCATCTATGTCAACATCCTTCATTATTCTTGATTGATGTTAATGTGATACAATACAATCTTCCATATTGTATCGAATGAGTTATGTTTGACTGTGGATGTGCTGTTTTTATACCATTCATGGTTTGTGGTAAAAGTATTGACATTTCGTATGATATTTTTAATACGAATGTTTATGTTATGTTTATACATGTTCATATGAGGAATGCATTGGACTTAATAAGTGACAGGTGGAGCCCTCTATAGCTCCTCGATGCATCATTAGGTCTCATGAGACAAACTAGTGTCTTGGCACAAGGCCTTGGCAAAATCTTATTTGAAGTCTTGGCACGAGGCCTTGGCTATGTGGTTATGATAGTCTGGGATTATGCATTCCATCATTATGAAAGTGGTTATTGATATTTCATGTGATCATTCGACTAGTAGAATATCCATGTGAGTAAGTAAATGGCATTATTTCATTTTACCTTTGCCATTTTATGCTGAAGTTCAAGTTTAAAAGGCTTTTGTTTTAGTTATAAATTGCCTCAAATGTTTATGCTTATTTATGAAAGCTTCTGCTATAATGTTATCCTTACTGAGCATCTGAGCTCACCCCTTTCAATGTTTTATATTTTTTCCAGGATTATGAAGAAGTAATTTATGAATGACCTGCAGGGATAGTATGAGGGGATATGAAGACAAAATGTTTTTTTATGATGTAATGTAAAAATTTATGGATGTATCTAGTTATTCCAAGGCTACTAAACTAATCGGTCATTCGAGACTTGATTTTTCTCGTGATCATGCCAATGTTATGTAACTAATGCACCGACTCTGGGTAACTGGGGTCGGGGCATTACAGTTGGTATCAGAGGAAGTTTAGTACAAACCTTGGTAGCTAGATTTAGATAAACTCTGATTAGAGCACGTAGACCTAAGATGAACTTTGAGGATTAGTATAAAATAACTTCCTAGAATTTTGGTATTGTAGAGATTTTGTGAGTTTTCCGAGCAATACATCCCTGTCTGGATACGAGCAGGTAGAGGTGGCTCTGGCACAGATGTACCTAGGGGTAAAACCCGAAAACACCGCTTTGATCTAGACTCGAACGGGAACTGGTGCACGACAACGGGCCTTGCTGCACTCTTGGTTACGACACTCCCAGGGGATATGCTTAGGATAATTTACATTTTCTTTACAAACCGATTTAAGTAATATATACATAAGATGAGAGTAAATGACCTTGGTTAGTCCTAATATGTTTCAAATTGAGAATATGGTGACATTTAAATCTCTAAATGATTTTCGACTAATATTACTCACACAATGCTTTCTGGTTTTAGTTAATGGCTGGATTCCAAGGAAGTCATAGTGACTTTGAGAATGATGTACAAGCTGGGAACGGTGGTGGCGATGAGCAACAAAATGGAATGTTGATAGGCGTAAAAGATATCGTCTTTATGCCAAATCAGTTTTCCAAAAATATGATCAACAACATATATATTAACCAACTCATAGACTCAACAAGGAAGAGAAAGGTGATGAATGATAAGATCTCCAGCAATGGAGACCATGGAGAAAAGAAACCTCAATTTTCATCATGCAGGAAATGTGGAAAGAGACACCCAGGAAAGTGTCTCAATGGGACAACGAAATGTTTTACGTGTGGGAAGGAAGGACATAAAGTGAAGAATTGCCGAAGAAAAATGAAGAGTACTATGGAAGAAGATAAAAATGGTCCCAAGAGTCCATTTACAGTCATTTGCCGTAAATGTAGGGGACCTGGCCATTACCCGAGTGAATGTCCTATTCTATAGGCTATTATATTGGTCAAAGAAGAAGCTATGTGGAAATAAATTGTTGGAGAAAAATTTAAAAAGTATTAGCACTCCTTGTTGAAGGGTTTACTTTGGAACAATTTTCTCTTGTATTTGTAACCCCGCATTTTGCCATGTGAGAATGATATTTGAGGAAGAATTGTCTCTTCTCTTGTGGATATAGGTATAAATAACCATTTGGTTTTATATGATCATTTGGGTTTGAGAAAATGATAAGTTATTATAATTTGGGATGAAAATGCAAAGTATGATATAACATTTGTGGTTAAATTATGTTATTTTGAGGAATTTATCTCATTTTGGTAATATTATAAAATATAGTTTTTTAAAAAGGACAACACGTAGACCGTGTGACAACCCATCACGTTGGACAAAGCTGTGGGAATCGAACCCACAACCAAAGTGCGATTGGGATTTATCACCTACCACTGGACTACGTGAAGTCCCTGGTTAGTGTGACTATTTTTTTGTTAAATGATTTTATTGATCAATAATAAGATGATTTGGGTTCTTATGTCTTATCAAATGAATACCCTTGGTATAGGAAAATGATTTTGTGATTAAGTGATAAATGTTATTTTGGAAGATGTTCGTTTTGTTAGGAACACTATATGCCTAAGGAAAATAGAATACAATGAGGTTTCATTTGTAGAGTAATGGTGGATTTTTATCTACGTTTTTATTGTTGATTTATAGTGATTTGGGTTATTTATGGAAATGATTAACCTATAATAGAGAATATGTGATGATGTTAATTACTTTTAAGTATGTGACTTTAAGAGTATTTGATGTCATTTGGAGATACAATATAACATGGGAGACTACATAATCAAATTCTTCTATGTTTTGGGTTTCAATATTAGTTTGGATTATATTAAAGGATTGTTAGGACAATTAGTTATTTAATGGTATCTATTTAACTTTGGGGTATTGTTAGTTTAATTTTAGAAATTAAGATTAGTGCATATTTATCTCAATGAATATACTTTTGGGGGATCATTAGATCATTCACTAACCATTTTGGTTTTGATTAATCATCAAAGACAATGTAAATATATGGTTTATCCTATATGGATCATGTGATTCTATAGAAGTTTATTCTAGTTCTTCCAGTGTGACCAAGTCTTCTTGAATACTCATCGTTTAAAAAAAAATTGAGTTAGTGGTGGAAATTTATTAAAGAATGAAAATCTACTTAAAATTTATGTATATCTCATAATGTTCTTAGTCAATATCATAAATGAATTCCTATTCCTTATGTAATGTAACTTTAAAAAAAATGTTGTCCTAGATGGTACATTAAATCATCAATAATTTATGGCGTTGGGATTGTTGGCCTTTTCATAGCCATGTTCTCTACCACTCTCCATCAGATAATTGACGGTTAGATTTCTCTTCCATATCCATATTTTCCTACATGGAACCCTAGTATATGTTATTTTCGGTAATCTTCATACTTTCCACTCTTTATTTTAAATAGAGGCCTCATTAATTCATTTTTCGATATAGGATTTCGACTATGATATTTTGAAACGTCAAAAATGTGTTATCCCAATACCCTATGTTTTCTTGGACCGATGGTATTTCAAATCATCATAGATTGATGAGTTTAAGGACCTCAATTTCATACTTGTTTGTGATTGATGACCTCAATCACTACCTATAAATATTTACGTTTTCCTCCAAATATATGTCTCTAATTGCCACCAATGTTCTCCTAATCGAGATCATAATTTGGTGGTGACCCTTTCATTTCTCTTTTCCTTATATTATGACTAAATTTTAGTAACCCAATTTCCGATGTGGGTTTTCCCACAAATATATTTTCTACTTTAAACCTTTTATTTTCGAAGAACAATTTCAAATTGCGAGGACGCAATTTATTGAAGGAGGGGAGAATGTAACACCCCAAGATTTCATAGTGTGTTATTTCATAAAAATAATTCAATAACTTGCACTACACGCAACACCGAGTTCAATCACACCATGACGTACAAAAAAAAGCCATTAAAAGAGGTCATGAATAGTATTAACTACATTTTGAACTTTATATAATCCTTATAATTTTAGAATCCCTATTATGAGTTTCTTAGTCATAATGCAAGAACAGATTCATTTTCAGTATTGCACTTTTATCAACTTTTAATAGTGAAACCTTATTAAATAAAATATTTTAAACTATCTGAATAAATTGGGACATCAAAAAATTTAAAATGAAACATCCCAAGCTTCCACGGTACGCATTCCTTTGAATAAAATAGTAGCGTGTGTTGTACGCAACCTTGAGTTTTAACACACGCCACAACCAATCAAACTAGCCGTTATGAATAGTAATAACTAAATTTTGAAATTATATATATTTTATATTTTAAAATGGACTTCATTTTTGGATTTGTAATATCGAATTTAGCCTAAGGTGAAATTTTGGTACTTTTCGGATAACTTTCATATTTTGATGAATAGTGAAAATTACTAAATTTTAATTAAAAACAACTTTTTTAATCAAAATAATTAATAGTGATAAATTGTGAATTTGAGTGGTTTTAAAGTATATTTAGAATATATTTTTACCATTTAATATTATTTTGGTCATTGGAAATAATTTTACTATTAAACCGAACATAAATAAGTGTCAATCTTTTGATAGTTATTACCTCTTAAAAACACGCTTTTTGTTTTGACAGCGGGATTTAATTTTAAATTAATTTCTGCCACTTCTATGTTTTGAATTTAGAAAAATGGATTCCATATTTGGAATCATGATGTCCAAATTGTGTAAATAGGTAACTTTTATTTTTAGACATTTTGAATAATTACTGTGGTAAATATTTTATTTACCATGGTTAAGGGTAAATCCGGTAAATAAGGGTTAAAAAAATATTATTATAATAATACAAAATTACCCTAAAACATGTCCTAACCTTATTGGTGGACACATACCCGACCATGGGAATCCTTGGGTCGATTTGGGGACCCCTTGGAGCCACTTGTATGTGGTAGGGACACATTATATTAATAATGTTAAAATAAAAATAAAAATGGCATAAGCTTACATCTTTTAGAAGAACAATTTTTACAAAGGGTTATACATGTTGGATTTTAGATTATATATATTCATTAGAAAGCTCAAAAGATTTCCTACATAATGATATTTTATTAATAATTTTTAGACATCATATAATTTAAATTATTAATGACACAATAATGATGCAATGTTTACCTCATTAATAAATCATTTAAATAAATAAGATTATAATGATTAAAATATTATCTAAAACCTGTCCAATTATTATTGATCTATGTTATTTAGAATATGAGTCATCTTATCTTCGACCTCAATTATTTTTGGACTATTATAAACCGAATTTAATTATATTATAAAGTAATACTTTCACTCTTTCCTAAAGAGCCCCTCCTCTCCCTTATAAAAGGAGACGACTTCTACTCATTCCTCACACATCTCAAGCCACTTGGATCGTCCAAACTCTGCCCAAATAAGCTCCCCACATCCCTCTCCTCCTCCTTGAAGCTTCCCCCTTAGGAAGAAAGAATTTCAATAATTCCTTTGGTTCCAACCAAAGTGAGTTACCTAAATTAAAGGTAACGATTTCTCTTAAATTATTTTCATTTATTTTGCTTCTCCAACCCCCAAACTCTTTTTATTTCCTTTCTTTTGTAACAACAAAAGTATCCTCAATATACTAAGATGTTTTTATAATATGGATTGGAACTACACATACACACACCTCCATCTAATGGATGATGAACATAATTTTTTTGTGAATGGAAAACTAACGCCTCACGAAACGATGATTGTTCAAATACAACTTACCGCCTCTCATGGTGGCAATTATGATGTCACTGTAATTAAGTGTGATATTAATGATACATATTTTATATATAAGCTTCTGTAATTCCATTTTATTACATACCATTATTCATTTCATGTTGTATATACATACGATAATTTAATTTGAGGAAGTGCGGACTACCGCCCCCTTAAATTGATATGACTCGTTCATACCACACATGGAAAGTATAAAGAATGGTGTTAATGAAAATAAGTAACATATATAAAATATTATATTATACTGGAATAATAATATACCTATGTATCATTTGGATTCAATTCTTTTAAAATGAAAATTTTAATGGAAGTAGCGTTCGTGCGTACGTACGGACTACCGTCTCCACGAACACGGTGAGATCCATCCTCCATCGTATCCATTCAAGTATTATTCTCATTTTAGGGTTAAAAATAATGTTAATATCATTCTTATTATTAATAAGATATAATCTATCCATTACAAACATGTCTTACGTAACCAAACATTTAAGAAGAACGAATCGATTATCACCTGAAATGAAGATAATACTAAGATATTATTAATAAAGCAATGTTAAAAGATCATATATGATATCATATTGATGTATATGATTAGTGTATAATTTAATAACAATGTTTTAATCATTATACAGGAGTTTAACATACCATCGACTAAGGGAAAGTTCAAGGTAAGGGATTTTCTTATCTCACTTTCAATTCCGTGAGATTTCCATTGTTCGCCACTAAATTATTGAATGTGGTGTATTTTGTATGGACATTTGATATATATTATCATGATTCTCTTTATATTCATGTTATTCTATAAATAATTTGGTGGTTATTAACTTTTGGCCATACGACTTGTTTGATTAACGTGGTAAGGGGTTCCTTAACTCACTCTTAATTTCATGAGAATTCCATTGTTCACCACTTAATTATTGCATGTGGTGTATGTGTACTGCCCATGATTGTATTCATTGTGTAATATAATTTATTTTATGGGTATTTACATCATCATGGTATGATCTTTCTTTCATGGGTTTTTGTTTCGTAAGTTACCTAATCGATAAGGGAATTTGAGATTTCAATTTCCACTCATTTGGCTTTACGCATATTTCATTGATTATACTACCCCAAGATTATGTGTGGAATCACTATTAATTTGATTATGTCATAATTTCCACTCCCCTTCCTTTGGATATACTTTTTATACACATAATCACTCCATTGAAAATTCTCAAGTCATTGATATGAATTTGATAAGAGTAATTTTAACTCTTTCACCAATTGTGGAGTTAAACATCCAATTCGTTGGTGTTGTTTTTACAAGAATATGTGTGAATATCCTTTGATTGTTTTACACTGAATAACCAATCATATTTAGTGTATTTATACTTTTCACACATAATTATGCTGTTGATTTATCCTTAACCTAAGGATATGGCCTTTATGAGAGATTTCATCTCAACTTACATTCCATTGAGACTTCTTTGTTGATATACACCAAATCACTTTTATGTGGTGTATATAATGTACTTTGACATAGTATATCATGAATTCCCTTTATTCTCATGATATTACAAAGTTTTGATTACCTCCATTATTTGTATTCAAGTGTCTCTCTTTTGGTTAGAATCTCTAACTAAATTACCAATTTTAAATGTTTTAAAGACTTATTCATCAAAATATTTCTCATTAATGTCCATGTTTTAAAAATGGTTTTAAGGATTTATTTATATGGACATTAAATTTTAGAAATTAAAACTCCTTTTAAAAAGTTTCAAAGTGGTATGGGACACTTTGATTCAGAAATCTACTTTTAAATGGCTTCTTTACAAATAGTGTGACTTTTAAATGTTTTCAAGAAAAGGGGGATATTTCTCTCAAATAGTTTTGATGATTACTTTCATCTATGTCAAAATCCTTCATTATTCTTGATTGAGGTTAATGTGATACAATACAATCTTCCATATTGTATCGAATGAGTTATGTTTGACTGTGGATGTGCTGTTTTTATACCATTCATGGTTTGTGGTAAAAGTATTGACATTTCGTATGCTATTTTTAATACGAATGTTTATGTTATGTTTAAAAATGTTCCTATGAGGAATGCATTGGACTTAATAAGTGACGGGTGGAGCCCGCTATAGCTCCTCGATGCATCGGTAGGTCTCATGAGACAAACTAGTGTCTTGGCACAAGGCCTTGGAAAAATCTTATTTGTAGTCTTGGCACGAGGCCTTGGCTATGTGGTTATGATAGTCTGGCATTATGCATTCCATCATTATGAAAGTGGTTATTGATATTGCATGTGATCATTCGACTAGTAGAATATCCATGTGAGTAAGTAAATGGCATTATTTCATTTTACCTTTTCCATTTTATGATGAAGTTCAAGTTTAAAAGGCTTTTGTTTTAGTTATAAATTGACTTAAGTGTTTATGCTTATTTATGAAAGCTTCTGCTATAATGTTATCCTTACTGAGAATATGAGCTCACCCCTTTCAATGTTTTATATTTTTCCCAGGATTATGAAGAAGTAATTTATGAATGACCTGCAGGGATAGTATGGGGGGATATGAAGACAAGATGTTTTTTTATGATGTAATGTAAAAATTTATGGATGTATCTAGTTATTCCAAGGCTACTAAACTAATCGGTCTTTCAAGACTTGATCATTCTCGTGATCATGCCAATTTTATGTAACTAATGCACCGACTCTGGGTAACTGGGGTCGGGGCGTTAAATATTTATTTATTTCATCGACTTCATTTGATAAATAGGGTACCGCCACTCCATTTTTTATGTTAAACCCTTACTCATAGTCTGCAGCCTCTAACATATATGAAGAAAGACATGAAGTGATGTGGTGAACTAGATGAGTCACCAATATGTGGAACCTATTTTGGTGTGTCACAAAGTGGTATTAAAGGAGGTTCTTTTACCATAATTTTACTATTTAGGAAAGTTAGGCAGGATAATAGGATGTATTGGGTATTGGAAATGAGCATGTTTATGTGATTAACTTACCCAACTGTGAGGGAATCCCCAAGTTCCAAGGGTGGGATTGTTGTTATTAATGTTTTGTATTACATTTCAATGTTACTTGATGTTGGATTATTTACTTATCATGTGGTGTTATTTATTTCTAATATTTTACTCATATCACGGTATGTCATTAGGTTTAAGTATGTATGCATAATTCTAGGAACTCAATTTGACATGAATCGTTCTAGGCACACCTAGAAAAGAAAATTATGAATGAGTTTTAGGATAATAAAATACCCATCTTTACATGTGTAATATATGTAAATGGTTCCAAATAATTGATATATAATTATTAAAATATGTTTAAATATGGTAACATGAAGTGGTTAAAAATGAATTCTAATGGGAAACTTATATATCTGTAAAAAAATTTATCTGATGTTAGCTATGACACATGATAGGGATAGTTGAGGGTAATGATAGTGCTACTTTTTTACCCAAGGGAATTATATTCCGATGGAATTGTTGAGGATATATGTGAATATCTCTTTCGAAAATGTCTAAATTATTTGTTATCATTCCTGATACATATTCATTGAATTGTAATGACATGCCTTTATGGTGATGTTTTTTGGTATGATAGCTGGTGTAAATTACTAGAAATGAACCTCTAATAGCATGAAATGTTATCGTTATAGTTTTGGGTGAATGGGTGGAAGATAATTTTTTTGAGAACTTTTCTAAAATTATATTGTTCATTAAATGAGACAAAAGGTAGGTTTTGTGAAATATGTCTAATCTGAAATGAGAGTCTAGCAGCAACACCATCCATAATTCACTAGAGAGTGTTGACCTATGGGAGTGGAGTTATCAATTGGGTCCACCGAGAAAATCTTGGTTTATTTAGAGACTCATAAAAAGACAAATTATCAGCATAAATGTTATGAGAAGTAGAAAAGTGCAAGTGGGATATTTTGTCTTTCGAGGATCTATTGAATGGAATGGTATGGAAGGACTTCATCAACAAGTTATTGGAATACATTTACCCAGAGACACTAAAAGATGAGTTGTGGGAAATGTTTATGTATTTGACCTATGAATGAATGTCAGTGATTGAATAAAATGGATGATTCATAGAGACATGGAACTTTTTCAAAGTACTTGTAGTAGATGAAGTACTTTCGGTGAGATGTTTTCGAGGTGGAATTAATTTTACGATTATATCATACGTTAATTTAATCTTATTAATAACGTTTAATGAGGTAGTAAAACATTCTCTCATTTATAAGAGGAACGTAAAGGTGGATTATAGTGTATGATAGGTGGATTCTTTTAGACTAAAAGGAAGTATGTATTCTGATGGTAAGATACATCATAATGTCAATTCTCACAATATATGTGGTAGTTAGAGTATCCTTGGGATAGTTTTAGTTACTCAGGGTATGGATTGAGTGTTTTTCTGTAAGTGTGGTAAGTTTTAGCACATTCATAACTTGTTTCCTCAACAACCAGTAAAGTACTGAGTATATTAAAGGATGTGACACTTATTGAGGTTCTATAGGAAGACATTATATATGGGAAGTGGTGGAGGACCTAGGCTAACATGGATCAACAGAAGGGGGTCTTCTACCCCACTCTAGTCAGGCAGTCGATGTTTTATTTTTCATTCAAATTATGGTGGATGATATGTAACATCCAAACAACAGTGAATGTGTTTGTAAAGAATTACATTACAGGGGACTCAAACTATAGTACATAGTAAAAGGTTATGTCAGCTTCATGTAGTTTAACCAACATTTATTGATATATTGACAGTGTTTTCCACTATCAGAGGTTAAATTATTATATATTCTACAATATCTACCACATTATTTGATAAAATAACTTCAAATTATGTATATTTTCTTGATTTTTAGATGTTTTGGGTCTGATGGTGGAGATTATGTGTGGTTTTATGATAATTGACACCACCTTGGGTGAAAAATCGAAGGATATATGTCAATTCATGGGATGTTCCCTCAAGGATGGTCAGTATCTTTTCCTTCGGGGTCTTTATATAGTTGACAAGCCAGTTTTTTACTAGAATTTGGGTATGGTGTGGATGGTATCATACTGAACCCACATCGATTGTTACCATATGATAGTAAACTTTACATCACCTAAGGGTGAAATAAATTTTTTCTAGGGGAATGGAATATTCATGCATGATGTGGGGGATAGTTCAATGGAAACTTGGGGATCTCACCACACTAGTTTCATTTCTTTTTTAGGTGATGGGAGTGTAATGAAAAGATTCATTCCAACTGTAGTGGATTGGTTTTAGGATAATATTTTCAGGGACTTCTCAAGGATTCCACTAGATAGAGATAATTTATTTAAGACTGATATAATACCTAGAGATGAACCAGTTTCTTATCCACCTTTTAGAATGGAAATATAATATCTTCCAGATCTTATGTCTCAGCTGGAAGAATTAAGGGATAATGGATTTATCAATTCGAGAACATCACCAATGGGTTCTACAGTTATGTTATCCAATAATTCTGATGGAATATTTCAATGTTGGGTCGATTATAGGGTGTTAAATAAGATGGAAATTTACAAAAAGTATCCTCATAAATGTATTGACAGTCTTTTTGACTAGTCATGGGGTCCTTGTTAGTTATCAATGATTGATTTGGGGTCAGAGTTTCATCAACTGAGTGATATAACTTTTCATATACCATGAATGTTTAGGAGTAGGCCATCCATGGATGAGTTCCCTATAATATTGCTTGGATTAAAAAAATTCACTTCTATGTTTATGGCCTTAATAGACTAAATCATTCACCCATACCTGTAACAGTTTGTTGTTATTTACATTGAAGAAATATTTTTGGACTAAAAAACCCATGATGATCATTTTATTAATCTTTAAATAATCGTGAGTACACTGAGAGATCATTATGTATATGCCAATCTATCTAAGGCGAAGGTGTGATGTTCGGAATAGAAAAAGTTGTGGTAGTTATTTCTTTGTTGCAACCCAATAATGTTTTTTATATCTGGGGCTTTTGGGATTGTAGGGATATTAATGATGGTTATTCAAGGAATTTTCTCATTTGAAGACACCTGTTTTGGGACTAACCAAAAGTGTATCACGTTTTAATGTTATAGATTACTTGAGAATATATTCCATAAGATAAAGATAAATTTGATTACTACATTATTTTTTATCCTACCCAAGCAAGGTGAGGATTATAAATTTTTTGATGATTCTGGGACTAGAATTGTGGATGAATTGATATAGAGTTATTGAATCATGGTTTATGGATTATAACAGCCGAGGACACTTAAATGAAATTATCATATACGTTCTTTAATTTTTTAGTGGTGGTTTATGCCATAATATGATGGAATAATTACATTCTTAGATAAATATTTAATTTCTTATATTGACTAAAATATCCTTAAGTACATGTTTTCCTAGTAGAATTCTAATATTTTATAGTGTAGATGGTCTGATTATGTGTATTCATTCAATATTGATATGGCCTTTACACAAGGAAAAGTAAATATTTTTATTGAAACATTAATCTAAAAGAAATAGACTCAGGATGTCCAAGAGTTCAGTAATGAGTGGATAATTTTTGATTTACTTGATGATATACACATGGGTGTTCAAGAAAAGTGAGAACATATAACCCTTTTTTATCCATTGATCTTATACACCATACCTATATCAAGGAAATGAAGTATGAGGATTTGAAGTTTCTAGTTTTAAGGGATAGTTTTGACGGTGGGGTGCTACATCCCAATTTAACTACAGATGATTTTGATATCATCTATATTTAGGGATATATTGTTATGACTACTTTTATACTGGATGATAAGTTTCATGAGTAACATACAATAAAGTGGTTCGTGCATCCTAGTTTTACAAAGATGTACCATAATATTGTGAGACAAAATTGATGGCCAATAATAAATACGGTGATTGCTTGCTTTGTGACATTATGCAACACATGTCATTATGTGAAGGTCATGCATCCGTGAACTATTGGTCTTCTGCAGACATTTCCCATTCTATAGTGAAAATTAGATGATGTCACTAGGGACCTTGTGGTAGTTCTTGAATGGAATCCTTGGAATAATGACACGATATGGGTGATTCTAGACCATTTAAATAATGTGAATCATTTCATTCCAATATGGGAAAAAGTAATGGTTGACCTATTGGGTGAATTATATGTTCGTGAGATATTTTATTTTAAATGGGTTCTAAAAATTATAGTTTTAAATTACGGTCCTCTTATTGCATTTTTTTGGGAAAAGACTTTCTGAATGAGAAAGGTAATGAAGTTTTTTTTAATAAAGCTTATCACCCATAGACCGGCTAGAAATTAGAGTGTACTATTTACGTGTTGGAGGATATATTGTCGGAATGCATTCTATACACTATATGATCTTAGGAGAACCACATATATATGGTTTATTTATATTATAGCGATAACTATAATGTGAATATTCATATGGAACCATAAGAGGAACTCCGTGGTAGTCCATGCAGATCACCATTATGTTAGATGAAGGTGTGTGAGTCAGAGTTCTTGGGAATGAGTATCTTATATAAAATATCATAACATGATTGTTTGACTAAGAAATATATCTATACAACAAAAATTAGAGAGAAGTATTATGTTTATCAATTATTTTGACCAGTTTATTTTATAATGTGTGACCATGTATTCATTTTGGATTCATTGATATTGGGTTATTGTCATATTATGATGTAGGGAAGGTTATTTCCAAGGTTTTTCATAATAGTTGATATTGTAGAGAGGATCAGAGAGGTGGCATATCTATTGGATCTTTCAAATAGGTATACTTTTATGCATGATTTCATTCAAATTAAATAACATTGGTAGAATCACCCCAACCCTTCTCATCGGTCGATGTGGATGATATTGATCTTGAGGATGATGCATCCTTTTAGGAGCACCTAATTTGTGTTGTAGATCACAAGAAAATTTTTTTTTCAAGATAAAACCTTCCATTAGTCTGATTTTTTCATTGCATTGCCATGTTGAAGATAAATAATTATAAAGAGAAGAAGATTTGTAGGCCTAGTGGCCTACCCTTTTCACCGTTAAATCATAGTGGTTATTTTGAGTTTAGCATGAGGTCGAGTTATTATAAAGTAGGGAGATATTAAGATATCTACCTTTCTCATAATTTCCCATTACTCATTTTTTATGTTCCTTATACACTTATTTTAACCTCTTATTGATTAGGGCATATGTTGGGTGCACTCAGATGATCTTTGGATTTTTTAGGGGGTTTTCCGATGTACACAGTTTTCCCAAACCCTATGGACTCCCCAAGAAAACCCTACACCCTAGAGAATGGTGCTTTTTATAGTTTATTCATGGGTTATAATTCCATTATCATACCTAATGGAATCCATGTACCACAAAATGTGGGGTTTCATGATTATGGTGCCCAATTTTTCCAATCACAGTGCCCATCCATCAGACCATGTGTGCAGACTTTTGAACCCCTAACATTTTTAATTTAAAAATTTTGGATCATTTTTTTTATTCATAATCTTACCCACTAAATAAAAATTTAATTAATTTCTTTTTTAGCCTCTATATAGGATTACTAGGCTCTTCAAACATCCTCTCATAGGAATCAATGATCTCGTGGAAGAAGTTTACACCTCCTCTATATGTAGTCTCTTCCATGAATTAGGTTATCAACAAAACATAATTCCCTACCATTAAAGAGGTATTAATTCTCATATTGTTGTTAGTAAATATCTAGGTTTTAATGGATCTTGTTTCATTGCATCTTAAACCAAGGATTTGATCCTAAGTCATATTTATCATTGTGTTTTCAGCCTTTCTACAATTAATCGAGGTCCATGGTTTGGCTAACGTTCATCAACGAACCTATGGTATGTGGTCTACATGTCAATTCCATTAGTCTTGATGATGATAGTTTATTTTGTTTGCATCATTTCATATCGATGTTTCCCAATTATCTTTATATTTATAAATGTAAATTGAATCCTTATGAATTTATGATACCCTTAACATATCCAATAGGATAAATTAGAGATTATGAGACTATGGTTAATGTCCACCTAAGTTATCAACTAATATCCTTGAAATAATAATTCTATAATGAAAATGTGGAATTATAGGTTTTATGAAACTAAACCATCTATGAATTTTTTAGCATGTTAACTTCTTATAAATGATTATTTCATATAATATGGTAGTGTTAATGAGATTTTTTTTGATTCATGGTATTTGGGTTGAATATTTAATGAATACTTTTTCATGTTGCTAATGGTTTGTAATGATGATAATTGGATATGTTGTAAATTAAATGTAATTATGTTATATATTTGATAAAATATCATCAATGTAGATCCTTGTTATTTTTGAATATTGGAATAAAATTGGTGTAGGAACGATGCTCCATGTACCCATGAATTTGGTACTAGACTGATGCTAAAAATTCTAAAAGTGTTGGTGGTGGACTGATTCTCCATGTTCCCATGATTTTGGTGTTATACTGACGCTCTATGTACCATAGATAATGATGTGGGTATAATTATCCTCGTATTAATGATATGGTCATTGACTGATTCACTAAGGTACCGAAGACAAAAACATGGAATGAATGATAATAAAATTCCTTATGAATTAGTATTTTGATCCTATGATGTATAGTTCAAACTATTTTATGGGAAGAATAAGATATTATTGACTATAGTGTCATTGATAACCTGAGATCCAATGCATTTAATAAAATAATATATAAAATATGTGAATCATTTTCACATATTATTGGCCTGTATATCATTACATATTATACTACAAACAATATTAATGAATAAATGTTTCTTTAGACACTCTTGGTGGTGGAATACTATGTTTCACTCACACCCTTCTTGATTCATAGATCAATTCCTGAGTAGACTTTTGGTTTTTAGGTCATGATAATGAAAAATTTGTATGTTAGATATGAAGGTCGGGAGTCATGAAGAAACATGGATCAGGGGACATGACATGATATCATGACATATTTTAGAGTTGTCAGTGTGTCTTTTTTTGTATTTTCATTCAACACATGAAAATTTAATGGCATAATGTATTTACTATTTTTGGTTTAGAGTCACTTTCCATTTTTTGGGATTTTATTATATGATGCATGGTACTTTTTTGTTGTTTTTTATATTACATTTACTATTGATAAAATTATTTCATCTTGGAAAAGAGGTTATAGTCTCCCAAATATTCATAATAAACCCTCAATGTTAGTCAGTAGCCTCTTCTGTATAGGGAGATTCACATTATTTCATGTGGAAAACTGGATTGGGGTACCAGTGTGAGGCACCCCGGTCGGGTTGTTACATCTTCTTTTTATGGAACTGTTTCAATATTTTAGTTATATGTGTCATAACCTCATTACTTTATGAATAAAAATCAATTACACATTAGTTATAATCCCTTTTAACTTCTTTTGGTTTTTATTTAGATATATCAAAGGCTATAGATTCCCAACTATGAATAGATTATTCAATATTAGATTTTACATCCTCTTCACATATCATCATCTTATAAATCAAATCATTGGCTAGAATCTTGATAATGTCATATGATTCTATTTTAAAAATAGATGTTCTTATCCATATATCATCTATTTATATTAATAATTTATGAAAATGGTGTTTTTCATGCATAGGATTCCCATGCGGCATTATAATTATGCTAATTCAATTAAAAATATAATATATTTCAATAATTCACACTTAATGGTTCAATTCGAATGAATCATATGTTATAGTATGTGTGTTAAATCTCCTTTTATTAATAATACAAGTTATTTTATGAACAAATTCTAAATTTACCTATATTTAAAAATTAGTATCACAACCATAAATTAAATTAATCACATATTCACCAAAAAAATTCATCAATTTCATTATAGTTTGAGTCATAAGAAACCATAGTTGGATCACCCGATTCCTTTCATTTATTCCTAATTTATTCATATTTATCTTTTATAGTTCCATAATTATCAAACACAATACCTAATAGATGTACTTTCATTATAATTTTTAACTGGTGAAGGATATTTTCATTAAAATATGGATTTGGATTGGTAAAGTAACCTCCAAGTTAATATTTATAAGAATAAACTATTAATTATATAAAAATATGGTATATTTTCCCAAGGTATTGATTTAGGTCAAAAGTAACTTATCATTTTAAAAATAATGATCCAGAAATAATAAAATACCTTTGATAAAATATTTTGCCCATAGAGGAGTAATCAAGATATTTTAATTACAATTCCAATTTAAAACTTTTGTTTTTATAAATTTTTAAATTTCAATCAGCTCAATATGAAATACATTCATAGTTATAAAATTAAGTAGGTATAAAAAATTTAATTTTTAAAATTAGTTTTCAATGGTTTTATCAAAACCTAGATAAAATAACTAAAATTACATTGACATTGATATTAATATATCCCAATCAAAAATAGTATATATATCACCTTAAAATACTATAAATATATATTACTCATCCAATGATTCATATCACATAACAAAAACAAAAAGGACAATTAGTTGATTTTTAAAAATAAGTTAAGAGAAAAAAATTTGAAAATGGATTTAAATAAGAGGTTAGCTCCAAGATAATTTTTATACCTATTCACTTTGTATTAATACACTACAAATCCTATTTATTAAAAATTAACAAATATACCACAACATATATTGGATTTAAAAAAAAATACACGTAAATTAGTCTAATAGATACAAAACATATTCAATAGTTTTAAATTGAATAATAGAAGTTATGATATGATAGAAAGAGTATATAAGTATTACACTTTATAATATAAGATACATGATTTGGAAATGTAGAGAAAACTCAAGCTGAACTCATTATGTGAGAAATAATAATGAGAGTGAAGAAATCATGGGTAGTTGATATTTCTAAATGTATGATGTAATTTAAATTTATTAACAATGTTTTCCTAAATGAATAATTATATATATTTCTTAAAAATATTATATGAAATCATATTTTCTATTTTCTAGGTTTTTTTAATGACATCAAGAAAATAGAGTTTCTTAGTGTAGGTGAATGGAAAACATCTTATGTAAAAAGTATCAGAATTTTCCACATTCTTGAGTGTGAGATATTCATATTTAAAGATGATTCACCGTAAATTATACATTATGGAAAAATTATTTCTTTAACTAAAAGTTCTAATATAATCCTAAATATCTCATTAAATGAAAAAAAATCCATTAGAATTTTAATCTTTAGAGATAGAAGATATGTATGTCACATATGACGCAGAGTCAAATTACGATAGCTCCACATTTCACGTGTTAAGTTGGATTCGTCATGTGGTTGCTCAGTATACCCATAGTCAATCAACCATCAATATGTGGTCTCTTTATTTAGGAAATATTTTTTTTACTTCTAGACATCTGGTCAAGCAATTTTTTGCTGAAGCCTCTTTGTCTCTAATTGAGTCCAATTACATAAAATATGTGGACTCTAGAAATATTATTGTTTATTAGACTGATATTCATAGTTAATTGATAATTCCTCACAAAAAACATCACCACTAAAAAAAAATTCATATTTTCTAAAGTTAGTTGATATGATTATTCTAGTTGATCCAAATGTTCATATGGTAGACCATAGAAAGAAATGTTTCAATGTATTTATAGATGATAAATTAAATATAAAAAACACCTAATTTAATAAAAACATAAGAAACATGATTTTGGATCATTAAGAAAAGTAATTATTAGAATTATCAAACCAATAAAACATATACTCATGAAGTGTTAAAATATTTTTTTTAATATCTATAGAATAACTACCCACATGTGCTAGAAGAAAAAGAAGTTTTTAATGAGAGGTATTCAATGTGTCATGAAATAAGATTATATATACAAGATCTATGAAATAATAAAAATTTATAAATGAATATCTCTATTCATTTAATGAATTATTGCTTGAGGAGAAATAAATATAAAGAGTTGGGGAATAGTGAGATTCCATAGACCATTCCACATGGTTATAATGATAAAAACACAAAAAGTACAATATTTCCTTGATACCAAATGATATGAAATCATAGAAAGGTACATAAATCTTCATAATTTAAACATAAAATCTTTTAATAATAACTTAATCTCATGAACCGTTACATTTAGAGTCCTTAGAGAATATAGATATAGAAAAATAATTTTACTAGACTTTGGAAAATCCTTCCATATTGATACTCATATAAACACCATTTTGTAATACCCATATGGTATAATCATCAACTAAACCTATGGAATGGAAGCATAATAACTGGGTGAGGAATGATACTTAGTAAGGGTATACATAAGAGATAACTATTTAAGGTCATAATTAAGAATAAGAAATGAATGTGGGCACGAGAGCAGAGTCAAGTTCCTTTAATAAATCATTATAAAATAACACCAAAATAAACATAGATCATCAATAATAAATCCACGCTTAAAAATCTAATAATAATATAATACAATGTTTATCATACTCTAAGAACATTGGAAACATATGATTATGGAAGGAAAAAAGCTTCAAAAATATTTTCCTTTATCAGGGATCACTACCAGGACCATCATCATATAGTGGATAGATTTCTATAGTGATATATGTTCACTTACAATTCTCATTAACCTTGAATAAAGATCCCCATTGTTAATTTTGTTTTCTCCTTTCTCTCATAAACATTGTATATAGAGCTCAATAAAGGATTGTGATAACTTAAAAATATCATAATCATTTTTGAAAGAGTACCATGTGGGATTTTTTTCACTCCTCAATCTCATAAACATAGTGGGAAGACTCCCATAAGGGTCTGGTTTCAATACTCAATCACATAAATAAGGCTGTCAAAGTCCTTTAAAAGATTATATTCATAGTAAAATATATGAAACAATGTGTGAAGAGTCTAATGAAGTATGGGGTTCACTGCCCTATCTCAATGTCATTATGGAAAAGTCTCATAGTGTAGTGGGTTCAAAACCAATTGTTTATAAAAACAGTGTATAAAATCTTTTAGCGGATTGGGATCCCTCACCAATCTTGAACATTTTAGCGGATGAGATATTTTTCTTTTCACAATGCATTGGTGGGATTTTTAATTATAGACACATCTATAACATAACGAAAATGATTTATAATTTATATAGAAAATGATAAAAACATTCAATATTTCCTTTTATTATATTAGACCTCAGTGATGGAAATAGGTTTAATTAAAAATACATTAAAAATCATCATAAACCATCCCGTAAAACAAGGTGTATGATATCACCAAAACATATCTCAAGGGTAACATAAATGACATCAATTGAAACTAAATTATTTGAAAAACATCTTATTATGATAATTAGAAAATTAAAATTTAATAACTAGAAGAAAATGTTTATTTTAAAATTCATGAAAACTCCTTCAAATATTATCCTTAAAATTCAATACCTTAAGCATCATTTTTTTTAAAAAAATTACTATTCAAAACCAACTTTGTTTTATGGATAGAAATTATAGAAAAAAATCTCAGTTAAATACTTTATTTGAGAAGACATAATGACAATAAGTACTTATTTTCTAAAAATAAATTCCATCAAATTCCATTTTTAATATCAAAAATTCATTTTTTTAAAAATATTGTTTTTTAAAAAAAAATAATATTTCCTTTTCTATTAAAGAACATAAATAAATAATAAAATTATAAGAAAGGTTTATTTTTTTTTAAAAACGTGATCATTTAATTAATAATTTTCATAAAATTAATGTGTTCACATGGATAATGTTATAGAGAAGTTATTTTCAAACTTTTAAAAGCAACAACCCATGTGGAAAATGTTAGAGACTTTCCATATAACCTTTGTAATTCAACTAAAAAATTTATATTAAATCCATAATATATTATTTAACCATTTTGAAGAAAATCCATAAAATCATCCAATGAATATGTTCAATGTGGAAGGAAATTCATGATGTAAAAAATATGTGGCACTAGTTTCTCTCAAAAAAGTCACATTGGGATAATTACCTATGAATGGAAATAAAATTAGGTGTTTCATATAAAAATAATATAAATTCTATAATAATATATTTTTTTGGATTTATAGATAAATTTTAAACAATTATTCTATTATTGTAAATTCATTCATAAATATATCCAATTGAAAATGATATAAGAAAGAAAGACTTTTGGATTTGGTAAACGTTCAGTCAAAACACATCTTAAGGGATATTTGAAGATTTGTTTATATATCCCTTGAAGTTATTTATAATTATATTAATAATAAATCCATGATAATATTCTACACCACCAAATAATATAATTTTTGAATATAAAATTTATCTCAGGGAAGTGAAATTGAGATGCGAAACCCTATAAACACTAGTATCTATTGAATAAAAATACTATAAAAGATATTTCATGAGATTATTTTCAGATTACAAATAATTTTATACAAATTATGATAAAAACATCAATAAGTATATTGACCACACATTATAAAATAAGTGTTGAATATGGAATTTGATTCCATGAAATAAAAGTGAGACCAGAAACCTTTAACCTAACTAATTAATTCCATGAAATATATTTAGCTAAATTTATAATAAGGATAAAGGTCTTATTTATTTATTTTATAAAATTGTTCATATTTATTACCTTTTATATTCATCATTTATAACCATTATATATCCATATATTAGCTAGTTTTTTTTTCATCATCCAATTTTAATAATATTGTTTGTTATATATGAGTTTCAAAATGCAAATGAGAAACACTACTATTATTACTAGTTTTATCATTACATTTTTGTAAAATATTTTTAAATAATTTTTAACAAATTATCCATTCTTCCCCAAGTACATTTTATGGAAGCGATGGTCATGGTTCATGAAAAAGGTACCCGTTATGAACATGTTTCGGGTAATTTAACGATACCGAAATATTACATTATAAGGATAATTAATTTTTTCTGTAGACCATAAAATAAATATTAATGAAATATAGTACTACTTAATATAATATATACTCAAAATAATATATTATAAATAATTCATTTAACTTGGAACTGAAAAATCAAATATGTCATTCCAGGGAGGAAATATTTCCCTCAAAATTGATGAAGGCGTTTACATTTTCCAAGGAATGAGAGTATGATATAAATATGATTGACATTTATTAATGTAAAATATGTTATATTTATCATATTTATTTATTATCTTCAATTTTATAACTATCTATATATGGAGGTGGAAATATATAAAACATGTCATTGATGGAAGTTTTAGCCTAAATGTTCATAAGAATAATATTTAAATTATTCTATGGATATATAAGTAATGTAGATAATGAATGTCCCATAAAAATAATAAAATTGAAGAAATATAACAATGTATATTTTATTAATTGTATATTGAACAAAATGTTGAGTTATACGATGAATACAAAGAGAAATAAAAATGAAAAAGGACAATTTTTTAATTATTACAATAGTCCTTGGAAGAAATCCTTTACAAAATCAGGTAATCCTTTTTGGGTGGTATTTTGAGGAGAGTATATCCACATGTTTGTGAATATGAGTTTTGATAATTTATTTTGGTATAGTTTTGTTAAACTAATGTTCTTGGGGTGTGAGGAGTAGTGTGGTTGTGAAATTATCCATTAACAATTTAGGGGATTGACATATTTTTAATAGGATCTATTAAATTAATTTTTCTCTAAAAGTGGTAAAAATGAATTTGGAAATAGTTTGGGTTCATAAGACCCCTAAACATAGACATTGAGATAAATTTTAGGCATTTTAGTCTTTTCTCTTTAGTTTTTTCTTTTACCATAATATATTTTTTCCATGAAGACTATTTTTTACCCTCAGAATATTATTATTATAAATAAAAAATAAAATTTTATATAATTTGAGATTTTATTTAAAATATAAATGCTATTTGATTATAAAAATGTATTAGAATGTTAAATATTAATTTTAATATAATTAATATATAACCCATAATAATAAGATTCATAAAAAATTAAACATCAGTTATAAATATTTAAATAATTGTTTCTCAATCTGAAATAATATTTTAAATTTATATATTTTACATATAAATTATATTTTTGGTAAATTAATATGATTCAAATATTTTTATATAGTTATTTTCTCCAAATTATGTACTGAAAGTCATAGTATTTATAAAAATTTTATTTTCCACCATTCACCTAAAAATAAATATGTTATGAAAATACTAAGAAAATATTCATAAGATGATTTATAAATTTAAATAAAAAATATGTTCATTTAATCAATGTAAAATTCTAAAATCTCATAATTTAAATTTTAAATTGAAATGTAAAATATAATGATATTATATTTTTAGAAGAGTTTCTTTTAAAAATATTTACTATTCTTATTCCTGTTTCTTATCATTTATAAAATAAAAGAGGATAAATTTATTTCTACGAAAATATATATGTTATCTACTATTAAATATGATATATTTTTTTCATTAAAAAATCTTAAGACCTAAAAAGTAAATTTTTAGGTGAATATAATTTTAATCATAAAATAACCTTTTTAGTTATTTAGCTACGCTAATTTACTTTCATATATGAATTGGAATGAAAAATTAACCGTTATTTTTCATTCTAAAAATATTTAAAAATTATATTTCATTTATGTGTACCCACTTATTCGACATCTATATTACATGGTCACATTTAATGCTTATAATTTTATCTTACTAAAACATATCACAATTTTCTTAGTTTGGTCCTCCATATAAAAGAATAAATTAAAAATATTATCTAATTAAAGGAAACTATATATTAAATTCCCAATGAATTATAAACTACCCCCTTAAATAAATTAGTTCCTCGCTGTTTTTAATTACAACTAACTAAGTAAATTTTTTATTGGCATCTATATGATACACAAGTCTCAAGATATAATATAAACTTCACTATCATAGGTAAGACTATGAAACTCGCATTTTACTTCATAAATAGAATATATTAAAAGAATTTTTGAATATAATTGTTTCATAATTTTTTAAAGACTCTAGATTACCGAGACAGATAAATTTAAAATGAATATCCCCAAGAAGTCGAATTTTGTTTTTCCATTTAGAGGATGAAATGTTTATCAGATCATGTCCATGAGATAATAAAATGGATCCTTATGTTTCATAATTAATGTTTTATTATTCCCATCTATAATGGATACAATATTAATTGGATAAGTTAAAGAAATGATTAATAGGTTTATGTTTTTGTTGAATTTGAAGATAATGTATTGAAATAATATTCCCGACTAATTTTCCATAAAACTATGGGGTTATATTTGACTTGATAATTCCCCGCATGGTATTATCCAAAAAAGATGTAATATGAGATAGTTGGGTTCTAAAAATATAATTGAATATTACTAATGACACTTCATGATAAAAAAATTATAGAAGTGGTTTGGGATATTTTATAGTTTTTGATTCTTGTAACAACAAAATCCTGGGTATTTGGGTGATATATTGAAATTAATTTTAATAATTGTTTCCCAAAATAAAGAGAAAGGATCCTTCACATCAAATTAAAAATTAATTTAGTCAATGGCTTAAAAAAATAGTCTTAGGAACTTTCTTCACTAGTTAAGGTTGATTATCTAAAAAGACCCATTCAGATTACCTTGGTTTCATAGTGAGGATCCAACGATAGAATATCTCTAGCGGTGATCCATGAATGCTCCTATGATCTCTGTGAAAACGAATCGATCTTCGGGTCCTAGCATTTTGTGTCTAATTTCATGAATTTTCCATTCTTAATCCCGTGTTTCTCAGTCTTGAAGAAATACCTCTTTCACTTTTTATTCATTAGAGGGAGAGTGTGTTGGGGGGGGGTTGAGAGAGAATATGTTTTTCACAACAATTCTCTATTCTCATTTTGTTTTTGATTACCTAAAAAAAGACATATCCACCTTTTATAGAGTTTGAATTTAAGATAAAATATAATTTTATGGCATACCAACCATTAAATTACATTTATTACCTTCAATAAATCCAATTATTCATAATAATAATTATAAAATTATTATTTTGTGGCATGTGCCAAAATGAAAAATAAAAAACTGTGTATAATAGTCTTTGTAATTTAATATTTCAAAAGACTCATTCTTGTTCCATTCAAAATCTTCTATTATTTAATAAACAACAGAAAAAATATTTTTTTAATAAACATTTTATTCAGAATTTAGGTGATAAATAAGTATTAAAAATTTGAATAAATAAAATAACTATTTTATTAACATGCCGAAAAATATTTATTTGTTTAATTTATGAGATCAATATAACATAAATAAAATAATTCCTCATACTTGAGATTAATATTTATTTCATTAATTAAACTGAAATAGAATTTAATTGAGATTAATGGAATCATGTAGTGTGTTCCCCTCTAGGATTCTTTCTCATCGACATTAGGCATGTTTTCCTAAAAACCATGATTACTATCTAGTAACATGTTAAAGCACCAAAGAGAAATAACATAATTTCATAATGTCGACAACCACATAAGAACACAAATTGTGTAATACTATCCATTAATCAAAATATATCATCATGCATGGTGTATATCCATGTCACCCACATATATTATCAAAGTATTGAGATATTTTCTTCCAATTACATGGAATAAAAAAATCATTCCTTGAATTTTTCATTAATGACATGTCACTTTTGATGCACCAAATTTATCCAACATCACCATGAACAGTTATCATCATGGTTTATGAAATTCAACTAGGTATGTGAGTTATAACATGAATTAATAAAAATAATAATGTCTAACAAAAAATATGTAATAAGAATGTCTAACAAAAAAATGTAATAAGAATTTTTATTAATATTAAATACATCAAATATTTATGTAATTGGAGTAACAATAGTTGGTTAAAGGATACCAACTCCAAAAAACTCCCACATAGACTAGAGCATACTACCAAAGACCTTCAGTCCGCTAGACCTCACATTATATTCATGTCACTTCTAAGTCATTGCTTTAGTAAAGGGGTCTGCTGCATTTCCCACCATGGAAATACTTCTCAATGAAACTTTACCACTCTGAGAAAATTACTTGAAGATGTTATATTTTTAAATTATGTACTTCATCCACTGATGTGAACTTGGATATTTTGCAAGATCAATCGCAGAAGTGTTATCATAATTGGGTGTGACAGTTTCTTTACTATTAGGTACCACATAAAGATCTTATGAAAATTTTCAAAACTATACTACTTATTTAACTTCTTTAGAATCCTAAATATACTCATACACTAAAATAGGATCTAAAATCATAGTCTTTATTGAGCACCTCTAGATCACAACACCTCGAATCAATGTGAACATGTATCACGATTGTCATTTCAGGTCATATTGATCAGTTTAAAACAATAATATTCATATAACCTGATGAATAGTTCCTCACATCCTCAATAAACTAGGAACATATCCTTATTACAACTCTTATACAAAAGGATAGTCTTGACTACCATCCAAATCGAGGTCACCTACATCATCTTGATATCTTCCTACCACACATAAATTTTTGGCGACATCTAGCCTATAAAATATCATAACATATAGGAATAACCCATCAAATAATGTGCATGGAACCCTTTTAATAATATTCATTTCCTCATGTGTATGATGACACATTTTCCTAGAAAAATAAATTCCATGTTATGCAAGAAAAAACTCCCTCTTGGATTTTCCATTCAAAAACGTCTTCAGTAAAAAGTCAATGTTGGTACTTTGAACCATGTAGAGAAATTTATAGGATCTATCTCGGTGGATATTGATCCAAATAATATATTTTTCCACACATAATTTCTTCAGAGGGAAGAATTTATTCAAACCTTACTTAAGAGACTCTAATATTTGTATTTCATTTTCAATGAGTAATATGTCATTAATGAATACTATTAAGAAAATGACAAAACTCCCACTAAACCATTAATAAATACATGGATTGAAATGGTTAATTATGAATCCAAATTCTATTATGGCCTCATCAAAATGAATGTCCCATGACCCTGATTTTTTCTATATTCAATAAATTTATCTTTGCAACTTACATACCTTGGTGGCATCCTTTTCAGTTAAAAAACCATAATGTTTTGTCATTTAGACATTATCCTAAAGGTTACCATTATAGAAGTTTGTTTTGAAATAAATTTTCTAAATCTCATAATCATGGATTTTCTCAATGTAATGTTGAGTATTCATGGATTTCAGCATTGCAACTGGGGAAAAGGTTTTTCCTTCGTCAATTCATGGATGTTATTTAATCCATTTTTCAACCATTCGCACCTTATAGGTACTGGATTGTCCTTCCATATCTATTTTCTTCTTGAATATACATTTTCAAGAAACATTATTTACATCTACTATTGGGTATACCATAATCTAGAATTGGTTTTGATATATGGAATCCGTTTCAGAATTCATGGCTTCCTGCAACATGGAATCATTTGTGCCACTTTCTTGTTCCTTATAGGTTATTTTATCATTATTATCAATTAATAATGGGTCACAATCCAAGGTGTCTAGAATACCTAATTTTTTTCGTTCTCTAACATATCTTGTACTCCTACACTAAACTTGTGTCTCTAGAACAATTTATTCTTCCATGGTACTTTTGGAAGGTGTTCCTATTCTGACTCTTGTGTATCATGAGCATAGACTTCATCAATGTATACCTCACTCCCACTATCTATTTTAGAGATAAGAAACCCCTCAATAAAAATATGATGTACTTCAACCACATCCTTTTTATCTGAAGGATTTTATAGGTAGTATCACTTTGTTTCTTCTGGATGTCTTATAATGTTAATCATTGTTCCTTGGGTGCATGCTTATTGCATGAAGAGGTCTTAACTAATTCTTCTCATCCACATACATGTAAGTAAGAGAACGTAGGTTTCTATCAATTCTATAATTTGTATAGTATACTATTTGTTGTTTTAGTTAGTAATCAACTTAGTAAGTAGGATTTTATTTGTAACTCGTATCCATAAAAGGTTAATGGAAGACTCGCATGACTCATCATTGATCTTACCATGTCCAACAAGGTACGGTTCCTCCTTTCACTTAAACTATTCCATTGAGGTGTATATGAAGAAGTGAGTTGAGATAAAATCCAAAACTCATATAGATAATAAATTTTTTCTTGATTAAGATATTCTCCATCGTGGTATGGGAAATTGTTCTTAACATTCATTCCTAGATGATTATAATCTTCAATCTCATATTACTTGAATTTTTTAAAATAATCCCACTTATACAGCTTAAAGTAGAGATATCCAAATATACTAAAATAAACAGAAAATGTTATAATTTATGAGAACCCTGTCATTACTGCAATAGGAAATGTTCGATACACATCTATATGAACTAATTCAAGAAATTATTTATCCCTTACAGATTTCACCTAAATGGGTGTTTTTTCATTTTACTAGGTAAATTTTTTTGACAAACACTATGTGGTTTTATTTAAAAAGAATATAAATATCTATCCTAATGTAATTTAGTCAACAAATTTTCATTTATATGGCCTAGCTGGTGATGAAAAAGTTGGGTGTGGTCTGTTTCATTTGAAGTTACTTCGTTATCGATTTCCATTATTTGGTTCGTGTAATATAACACATAAATATTTTTATTTAAATTTTTCATACCATAAAAATGTTATGTTTATAAAAAAAGATACATTTATTCCCAAATTTGAAATTAAATATTTTTGTATAAAATCTAGATATATAAATAATGTTCTGGGAAAGTGAATACACATAATAAACCCCAATTTTAAAAATATCACTTTTGTTGGAAACATGAGGTGGTAGTGCCTACTAGCTACAACAATTAGTTTAGCTCTATTGGTTGGTTGATGATCTTTATATCCTTAATGAATCTTTCTAAATTGACTTGGATCCTTTTTTTAATACATATCTCAAAAACACATGTTTTATATTGCAACCTATCTGTAGAAATAGAAATATTAAACTTCATAACAAACACACATCCATCTTCCCCCTACATTTTTGGATAGGTGCAGTTTTTCATCTAGTTTCCCTTATTTCCACATGAGAAACTGACCAAATCATGTTCCATTTCTTGCCCCATGATAATCCAATTCCTAGAAGGGGATGATGATTATTTGGGCTTAATTCTCTTCACTTTCCATTTTGTTTTTTCACCATAATTATTGAAGTTTTCTCATACTTCATATCCATATCTACTTAGCGATGAAGACTAAGATTATTTGGAAGATATTTATTAGTGTTGTTCATATTTTAATTTATAAAAAATAGATAATCATACATTGATTGAAGAAAAAATGGGTAATGCTCCCAGTTCATAAGGTATTTTAAATCTTATAACCTATAACCCTTTAATGTATCCAATTCTCATGATTACATGAGGCCAAGGTGGGGAACCCTATCCATGATTTATCTAAAATAAAACCTTTTAAATCTCAAAAAACTCCAATCTAGCTCCCTCGTTGTAAAGACCAGAGAGGTGATCAAGCATGTTATACACATCCATGTTTTAATGAGACATCATTAGGTCACTATACATCAATAAAAAATAAAACATTGAATGTACACCACATAACTCAAATGTTTTACATAGACAAGGAACTCATCATCACTCGCCTCTTTAAAGTATGATTTCCATTTAGGGTGTGCCACAATATGAAGGCATCTGAACCACTCCCAGAATTTACTACTAGTTAAGATGTTACCATTCTATAATATTGATCTTAAGGATATTGTGGATGATGAACATTTATTTCTATTTTACAATTTGAAATAGAAAATTATTAGTAATTTTCTTTATTGAAAAATAAGTGAGATATAATGAATTAAATATTTTTATTTATTTTTCATTAAATATCCCACTATTTTAACAAGTCTCAATAAACCGCACCATTGAACTATGCATGTCTATATTAATTAACAATCTAGTGGCAAGGATCCAGATTAAATTTATTAATGATCGAGTCTTTCTCCATTAAAATCATAAAAATGTAATTTGGTAGGCGGTCTTTCTAACCGTGGACTTGTAACTCCTTGGTCTGTTAGGTGGATTCCCCTATCATGAAATCCGAACATGGATTTCTTAAACACTTTACTACAAATTTGTATTGGACATACTTTTTCTGTTAATCTAAATACCATTTCATTTATGTATACCAAAAACTCTCATGAGAACTCTCTGATAAAAGTTAGTATCCAAATATTGCTATGTACTACACATAGTTTTATGTAATCATTCTCAATCAAGTAATAGATGAATTTGTATGAATAAATATTTAATTTAGGGATTTTAATTCATTAATCATATATTTTATCTTTTTTATCCTTTACTTGTCTTGTCAATATTAAGTGGATGTTACTTAAATAAATAATCAAGTTGGATAAAAAATTTATGCTATACCCATTTAAATAATTTCCATATTTTCACATTAATTCATCTATATATGAGGTAATGGAATTTCTTCCATAAAATAAATAATTGAATAAAAACATAATTAATTAATTAAATGACCCATTTATGAGATTTATCTTATGGTTGATTTAATTGGAGGACATTAAATCAACCTTTCACCTAGGGGAAATAACTAATATTTTCAGTCTTGTCATTATTTGCTGCATTCCCCCGGTCCATCTATGTATCACCTTGGTTGGCATCATTATGGTTCCAACATGAACCTCATCCACATACCTTGGGATTTCTTATTAATTAAAAATATTAATTACTCATGTGTAGTGGAGGGGAAACAAAGGATTAGTTAATGGGGGTTATATAAATATCATTGGACACATAGGTTGTATGTAATAATAGAGGGATGTATAACGTGTTGAACATAATTTTATTTAATATTAAATAATTGAAAACGCATGAAATTAATTAAATTAGAAAATAAAAATCATACATAACTCTTAGTCAGGCTCATGAATTGCCATTCAATAAATGAATATTCAAAAGTAAATAGATAGCATTAATATCATTATTTGTTATCTTATTATTAAAGACAAAGGTACATCAATCAATTAATTAATTAATTAATTCTCATTTATCTTAATGATAATAAGATCCTATTTTTATATACATCATTCATGTAATTAGAGTAAATTAAATTGTAGATCCAATAATGTTATATTAATTACAATATATTAATTGATCATTTAAAATTGTTTAGAATAATTACTAAATTTTAAAACACCCAAAGGTGTCAAAATCATTAAAATGGGTTTTTAATATTGAATTTTTCATGTTTAATATAATTTTAATTTTTCATATTAATAGAAGACTACACAGTGTGAACATGTAGTTATATTCCATGTACCTCAATTTCTATATATCCATGTCACATGCCATGGGATTTAGTGTGTTGACTTGGACAGACTTCAGGGTGTGTACAAGCTAGTTATATTAACTATATCAACTAGCCATGTGATAGGTTTTCCCAGTCAACATTAGGTGTCAAATAAAATCACCACGATTAATAAATTTTTATGCACATATTGATACAATGTACATGTTTATATGGTTTTTCCTCTATACAGACACTGTGTAACACGATATTACTAACCAATGATTTGGATCTTTTCAATGGAATATCATGTCTTTCATAATTTTTTCTTAATACTTTATGAAAATGAAACATTAAACGAACAAGATTAATATGTTGATAAAGAAATAATTCAAACGAAATTAAATAATGAATAACATGAAGTAAAAATCTATCCACAATTTTATATAGAGAAATGATAAAATAAAAAATTATAATTTTAAATGTTACCTCTCCGATACAACTTATTTGTTCTAGGTGTAGCAGAAGTGTGTAGATATCGGTGATATATTAAAATTTATTTTATTAATCATTTCCCAAAACCAAGAGAGAGGAAATTTCACCTAAAATTTAAAATTAACTTATTTAACATCTAAAGAAATAAATACCTCGTATTAGGAAATTTCATCGTTATTGAATGTTAATTATCCAAAAATACCATTTCAGATTACCTTCGTTGTGTTCTGAGGATCCAGGGATAGAATCCCTCTAGTGTTGAACCACACGTGCTCCTATGATCATCAAGAAACATAGCATGATCTAAAGGTGCTAGCATAGTGATTCAAATGTCTTATTCTGTTCATTCTCAATCACTAGTTCTTCATTATTGATGAAATATCTCTTGCACTTCTCATTCATGAAAGGGAGTTAGTTTGAGTATTTGAGAGAGAATTCTTTATGTGCAACAATTATCTATTCTCAATATTGTATTGGTTGATCCACATAGTGGACATGGACCCTTATTTATGGAGTTGGTATTTTAGATAAAAAAACATTTCTATTTCACAATGGAAATTAAAAATTATTTATTACATTCCATAAATCTTTTGATGCATGTTAATAGTTATATAATTATTATTTTTTGTAACACGCCATCTTGAACAATAAAAAATATTATATAATGGTATTATTAATCAATATTTTTTAACAGACTTATTCATGGTCCGCTCGGACTCCTTTATAATTTATTGAACAATGGAATAAATATTTGATTCATAAATAAATATTTTATTTATACTCTAGGGAAAAATATTTTCTAAAATAAACAATAAATAAAAGAAATATTCTTTTATGATGTTTGTAAATAAATATTTATTTAATTTATATAATCAGTATAACTTAAATAAACTTATTAATCAAATATTAGATTAATATTTATTCTATTAATTAAACTAAAATATAATTTAATCGTGATCAATGGAAACAAATAGCGTGTGACCCTCTTTGATTCTTTCTTGTTTTCATTGGGTGGGCCAACCAAAAGCCAATGATTAATGTCTACAAAAGGTCCAAAGCACTGTAGATCAATAACATAATGATGCATCATTGAAAGTCATATATGAAGGCTCACTGTGTAATATAATACCTTTGTAAAAATTTATCATCATGTAGGTTTCACATACATATCACCAACCTATATGTTCGATATACATTTCATTAAAAATATTAAATAACAATGTTGTTACACCATATTCATGGAATTTAATGTGAAGGGTATATTCTATTCAAGGGAATTATATTTAGACTTCCATAGAGATAGAAGGGACAAATCCTTCCTCGACATATTCATTAATGAAATATCACTCTTGATACACCCAAAATATCAAACCTCTACATGAACTGTTATTATCATGGTTTACAGAATACATCTATGTATGTGAGTTGTAACATGCATTAATAATAATATAAATGTCTGAGGACCATCACTGATTCTCAAAGATAGAAATATCCATTGACACCAATACATACAGAATTACTACTGGTAGGTTTGATCTCATAATCATTCATCTTGTATATTATCATGTGCAAACATCATGAGAAGAAGCCTCATTTGCTTATGTGTACTTGAACCAAATATTAATTGTATTATGTGTCCCATCATAGAAAGTAATCCAATTAGAGAACATTATTTGAGAATATCATCAATGAAAATCAATGTTATCATAATATAAGGGAACTGTTATAACCTTATCAATGGAAAGTATACTCGTGGACATTATTATGTTAGATTCATGCATAATAATATAAAATATGTAATAATAAATTTTATTCATATTCAATACATTGAATATTCATGTAATCAGAGTAAAAATGGTTGTGTGTACATAAACGATAGCTATAAAAAAATTATTTTTAAGAATGTAATATTTTGGAAAATGTTTCCAAATAATAGGATCTATATTTAACAATTATTATTCCAATTATATCCTATTAAGGGGAAGGGTGGGTTGTGTGACACGTCAGTCTATCTATCTCGAGGGTTAATAATACTTTCACCACATTATTATCATGGAATATTTTAATAGAAACGATTCTTTAAAATCATTCATGTTTACTAGATCATAGAGGTTCTTGATCTCTATCATCCCCATTAGTCCTTGTACTGGGGAATTTTTTCACTTTATATTAGAACACTTTATATTTATAATGTAATTTCTGAGACACTATTATAGTAGGAAAATTGTATATCCCCAAACTATTACACAATGTGAACTCTAAAGAGACTTTATTAGTGAGTATATATATGTTTTTAATTTCTAAATGATAAAAATCATATTTAAAAAAATATACATCATATTGGAATTCTTCATAAAGATATTATATTAAGATGAATTGTTTAGATTTTTTAAAAAATTGGTTCCTTGAATGATAATGTTAGAATTAATTTAAAAAACACATATTACTTTTCTTTTATAAGATGGAGATTATATTTTGAAACATTAGTCCTTAATTATTTAACTGATACAATCTTATTTTTACTGATTGCAAATAAATTACGTCGGACAGAGATTAATTACATTAGTAAATGTAATTTTTTTTCAAAGAATAAATTTCATAAGAGTGATATAATTTTTACAAAATACATTAGATAAACAGAATATAATATATGAATTAGATATAATGATAGAAAATATACCCAGCTATATAATAAATCTTTAAATTAATAATTAAATTCAAGTAGAATAAAAAAAATTAATATAAAAGAATATATTTTTCTATAAAAATGTTTTACTATATATATTCTATGTTAATTTAAATGATTATTATTTCATATATTGAAATTAAATTAGGTTAAATAAATCCAAAATTCAGATTTTTCACATCAAAAACTCACAAAAATGTTTATATTAAATTTTTTGAAATACAAAAATTACCATTGTTATGTTTTAATAATAATTAATATTGGTAATGTTGGTAAATGAGGTATCTTGAATTTTTAATATTTTAGTGGTCACATGTACCTTCTAAAAACCCTTATTAGGTATGAAATTCATGCCCACATATCTCACCTATTATTTCACTTCCAAATCCACCTATCTCATCAAACCAATATAACACCTATGTTTTTCTATTCTTACCCCTTATGTAAGTTCATATTCCCAAAAAATACACTTTTTTCACCAATTAAAATATTTCAATCCATCCATTATCTCTTTTGACTCCACCCTAAGACACTACTCACATTTTTCCTTTCCATATTCTTCTCGAAAGCCCTACCATAGAGTTCCAAATGTTCTCAAGAGTCCTCTTAATATTTAAGATGCTTTTAATAAAGGAATGGTTTCATAGTCCATACCATTTGTTTTTAATTGAAAATATATTATTATAATAAAATTTAAAAAAATCAATTGTTTTAATTCCATGGAGTTATATATTCATTAATATTTTATTAATCAGACATTACTAATCCCCTCTCGTTATAGCCATTTCCCTATGCTAATTTTAGCCAGACATATGGGAACTCATTTCCTACATTATTTATCTATTAAAAATATTTATTATAATCTCCTTCTTATTGTAATTATATGGAATTTTCATCAATTAAATATAATATAAATAAGGATACACTTAATAATTTATTTTTCTAAGCCGTCATAAAGATCCAAAAGCCTAAATTTTATGATTGTCAAAATTGTATGATATTCTGAGCTATGACATCCCAGTATGTATAAAATTTTATAGATGCTACTATAGTATAGATTCAACAAGCATAATCACCCAAATAAGTGTTGGTTGAAGCATTTACACAACCATCACCTAATTTCGTAATGAATGGACCTTATATTAAACACCTATTTATATACTACAATATATTTTCTTTAGAATAGTTACATGATATTTATGAACCACAAAGATTTATTTTTCATATGATTTCTTTTGTATCCAACTTGTGAACAATGTTTTACTCAATTATTATATTCTATTAATAGCCCATCGCATTGAATATACCCTTAACCACATCCTTATATTTATTTATTTGATAAGTGTACTTCCTTTTACATTCCAAATACAATATAGATTCTATATTGATTATGTATTGTTTAAAAATACAAATTTTATCTTTTGATATATGAACATGTTATCCAATTTATTGAAAAGGGAAATAGTATTGGAATTATTTATATTGTTATTCTAATATAGGTAATTATTGTAAATTTGGCATTTTATTGTTTAACCATCATTATTTAATCTCTATATGGATTAGGATCATGTTATATATATTATTAACATTGGAAAAAGTATTGGAGTTAATTATATTTTTAATCAAATATGGTTGATTATTTTTAATTTTACTCTTTATTTTTTGAACACCCAACATCTATATATGGATGTTTAATGATCATGTTACCCATTTAATTAACCAGGGGAAAATTATTTACATTCTGTATATTAATATTCTAGTCATTATAATTACTGAAAAAATTTATTCTTAATGATTTATTTATGTTCTAATATGATGAATGAAATAGAAAAAAATAAATGTCGAGTGTGGATGACATTATATATACTATTGTTTTATTGGAAGGTATTACGGGGCAAAAAGGTTTTTGTTATTTTCATTCATTCCTTCCGAGAAAAAGATTTTACCATGAAGTTAAAATCATGTTCTATAAGACCATGAGGAATTTTCAAATGGTTTGGAATTATTAGTCTGACATTATTCATTTAATCAAAATGACACCTATTAGTTTTATCCTTGTTATCTATTTATTTTTATTTCCATTTAACGATATATTTTACGATAAGTTTTAGTTGATTACGGATTTCTATTGATAATTGATTCATGTTTTATAACATGTTTAAGGTTTATTTAATGAACAGATTCTACTATAGTTTACCCGATACTAATAATATGAGATTAACCTTATTTTTTTCCTTCCCCATCAGACCTAAATGAAATTTATCTTTTATTTTCAAGGATATTATGAATAGGATAAATTTTTTCTCAAAATATGTTCTTTTCATATACTATATTTTTAAATTTATCATATTTATATAACTAGTCTTCCAAGAAAACTATGTTCTTCAATAATATAGCGACTCTTTTATTCCATACTAATAAGAAAATATAAATACTGGATCAATGTTTCTAGAGTTCGGTATGTTAATGTTAGTGTTAGATAATGTGTAGTAGGATTCTTCTGAGCTATATTATGAGGAAACTATTTTTATAAAAAATAATAATAATAACCCTAAAGAATTCTGGGGAACACTATCAATAAATTAATTATAATTTTATTTTATAAATAAATATCATGAGATAATTATGGTTATAGATAGATAATAACTAATGGGGTGAATAAGAACCATTACAATACCCATAGTAAATGCAGGGATGTTCCCCCAAACAAAGTCAATTAAGGTGGGTTTTAGGCTAATAAAATCATAAGAATATTAAGTATCTTAACCATATCTATGTAAAAAATATCAACATCATATAGTGAACTACTGTTATAAATATTTTGGCCACTTCCTGAAAAAACAACCTCCAACATTTAGTTAATCTACAAATCCATTAGTATCTAAACAATTAATAATATCCATATAGAATATATTTCAATCCATTGAAATTAATGAAAATGAAAAATCGACAATGGTAGTCAATCATAAGAAAGGGATATATAAACCAATTTTGGAAAATAATTTTAAAAAATAAGGACAAATTTGAGATAAATTGAATAGATTGTGGAACTTTCCAAGAGGTATTCTATGAAAAAACTTTCCACTAGGGAAAATATCTAAAATTGAAAGGCAAATCCTCATTATTTGATAAAAAGTAGAGGAAACTATTTTTTAGTATTAGTCTAACATTACAAGTTTTTTTAAAATTTTGAGGATTATGTATGTAGACCAAATAGAAAAATTTATTATTTGATTAATGGGTTAAAGTTAATTATTTTATGGGAGTTGGTCTCTCAGACCTTTTAATCATATATGTGCATAATGTCAACCTCTAATAACATAATTTTTTTGGACATATTAAATCATGGAAAATCATGAGAATATTTGTAATGAACCAACAATAAGTATTAAATAATATACTGTTTTAGTTATGAAATTCATTTCTTTTACATTGACGATCTTTTAATGATTACTGTTTTAAAAAATTATTCCATAAATCATACAAAAAAACCATGAAAAACAAATTGGATTCTTCCAAACAGTGTCCATTTTTTCCATAATATAATACTCATAAAATAAAGAATTACCTATTTCATGAAGACTCTTCATCACATTTACAGTGACTTCTTCCAATCCCTTACTCATCCTTAAACATTGTGAAAATGTTTTGGAGACATGGGATGAGGAAAATATCTCAATAAGGGATATAAAAATAAAGCAACCCATTAGTTTGTTAAAAACATTTAAATTCATTTAGAATTTACCTTCATCCTTAAATTTCATTGATTATAAAAAATAATCATTTTATTAAGAAGAAAACATATACATATTTCTCAAATAAAGTCATTAAAATTGAAAGAAATTAAATAAAACTTCTTTAGGTTGCATAGACCATCATATACATAAAAAACATCCATAAACCATTTAATTGGAATAACCAAAATGAAAAATTATATCATTGTCATTACCCAATTCATTTTTTATATATAATGGGGTTGAACCTTAAATTAAGTTATGTCAAGCTCACATATTTCTCAAGAGCAATAATGGGGCTCAACCCATCGTATAAGTTGTATCGGTATCAACCATGAGCTATAATTATCTCAATAGTTCTTATAAGATTTATGAGGCTCACCCATTTCTTATAATTCTCAGTTATCATATTACGAGTAAAAAATATCTTCATAAATCAAGTAAAAATATCCTTTTAAATCCAAACAAAAACATAATCAGGTAAAAACACCCTCTTCTGATGACCAATTTTCAATACCCAAACTCCATTTTCTTTGAAAATAAATAATTTTCAAAAATAAAATATCCAGATAAAATGAAATATGTTTATTCATTTAATAAAACATGGATTAATGAAATGAAATCTGGAAATAAAATAAAATTCACGATGATATGAATGTTCATTATCATCATACATTAAAAATATTAAATCTCATTTTTCATTTTTCAACACATTCCTTTTATAACAGATTAAAATATTTATTTTGATAAAATTTGATGTAAATTCATGATATAAGGAAATTTAATTTATAATAAATTTATTTCCATATAAATAAATATGTAAAATAATATCAAAAACATAAACATGGATAAATTGATTTGAAAATTAAATTATAAAACATTCAAAGTGTCTCATACCATATTGAACATTTATATAAAAATATACATGAAAAAATAAAACATAAAATCATTATCTTATATTAGAATAAATTAATTCATGATATGATATTTCAAAGGATATGTATATATGCCTCATAAAAAGGATGCGGTATAATATGAAAATTTGCATCAATAAAAAAGAGGTTAGGATGAAGTCTCTTACATTGAGAAAAATTGTCATGTGTGTATTTATCTTCTTAAATAATAAACTTATGTTAATTATTTAATTTATTAAGAACAATATAATATTTTTTTATTTTTATTTAACTTATTAATAAGTTTTGTAAAATTACATAATAAATTTTGTCTATATTGGGTGATTTGACCATATTTGGTTTATGTTTCAAAAACGATGTTGGTAGGACAACTATGGTAAAAGGGGTCATAATATAAACATATCCATAACAATATTTAAGAAATAATTATAATAATTATACATATATGATACTTTTATAACCAATCATTGTACATGGTTATGAAAAATAAACCAGCATTACATTCATTGAGACTATAAGTCGTACATACGATGAGTAGTGTTCCTATTTTTCAATGATCATTATAGAAGCAAGATATGTCATATTTATCTTTTTAGATTGATAATTATATCATATATAACAGATTATTAAATCATATATACTTATATATAAATTTATTGTGATGTAAAGAGAATCACAAAGCTTCAAGGATGCGGTAGTCCACACGTCCACGATCAACGTTATCACTTTTTCAGTGTGTGAAAACGTATTTAGTAAAATGATATATAATATTTATATAAAGGATGTTTTTTTATTAATATCATATATTTTTCATTTATATAACATATATTTATTAAAAAAACCCTTAATACATTCCATGTAATGTGTCAATGTACAACATCGCTTTGGGTTGGCGATTGTCCACAAATCCATAAACGATGTTATCATATTTTTAAAAAATTTAAATCATAATGGTGTTTTTTATATAAAAATAACATAAGTATTAACAATAAAATAAAATAAAATATATAATATAAGAACATTCCATAATACATCCCAACTATGAGATGTTTTAATGTAAAAAATGAATGACGTCATTTCGTGAGTTGGTTGTTCTCAGTATACATAAATGGTAATTTCATTATGCATTTGATGGAAGTGTGTCTAGGAGTTGGTATAAACATTAAAAAAACAACATAGAAGTATATTGTTGATACGTATGTTATTATATGAGCATGGAATATATATATTTGAATGGTTTAAGAAGAAAATAAATCAAAACATATCCTTGAAGAATGTTACCAATTTTCAGGTAACTCTTATTGGTTTTCACCAAAGGGATTCCATATTCAGATTTATGGAAAGAGTGATGCTTCCAGGATTATATTAGGCACGTTATGAGGGGATATTTTAAGGTTTGGTAGGATTCAAAATGATGTATAGGTGTGAATATAGGAGAAGGGTTATTAAATTTTTATAGTAGGGGAGCAGTTTCATTCTTATAAATACCAAAAGGTAAACACTATTAGGATGGTCTCCCTTACCTAATATTATTAAAAAATTAAATCTATTGGATTAATGGTAATTTATGTACCAGAAACACTCACACACAAAAATTTCATTTTTATCATTTGTTCGTTAGCCTTTAAGTCTCTGTGTTTTTTAATTTTTTTTATTTAGGATGCTGATATTATATCCTAGGTAATTTATCCATTAAGGCTAGATAAAAGTTAAAATTATTGGAAACATTAGACATTCCTATTATTAAATATTAAATCTAATTCATAAAATAAAAAACTCATATCACTACTACAAAAACAGTTTTTCCCAGCGCCAACCTTTGTCAGTGAAAACGGAGAAGCGTTGATAAAGGGGGAGCCTTTATCAGCACTTTCTTTAAAAGTGCTGATAAAGGGTCAACTTCAAAAAGAATTAATTAAAAATAGTATATTAATATATAAATATATAAATATATTTATATTGATATAAATATAATATATAATTTTTAAATATATTTTAGATAAGTATAAATATACATTTACACTTAATATACTTAATATATAATATATTTAGTGAAAATAGCTTATAAAAAACATTAAAAAATATTTTTAATTTACAATTTGCTAGTTATTATGGAGAAATAGTCATTTAATAACAATTTGAAGACTAAAAAAAGATCCTAAATATGTTGAAAACACAACTCGAACTTCAAACGGCCATAACCTTTGATCAGGGTGTCTGTTTGAGCTCAACCACATATCAAATCGAATCCTACCACGAGATCTACGTCGCTATGACCTGGGGAACCCGTGGTCAAGGTTTTTTCAAGGCCAAAAAAGGCCCATAAGGCCTCTCAAATTGAGTTTTTAGTCGGGTTACCCGGATTTTTTTAACATTTTGTGGATTTCAGCCCTGTTTAAGGGGGTATTATTGACTTTTTTCGTGTGGACTGAATTTATTACAAGGTATTACATTCACATTGATATTATGTATTTGAAATTTCATCATCATTTAAAATTCACCACTATTTATAATCAAATATATAATAATATATACATATTATTTATATATTCACACAAAAAATTTTAATTATATAAATATAAATAATAAAATATATTTACATATAAAATATAATAGCTCTATCTAAATAATAACTAATATCCATTTTATTTAAAATAAAAATATATCAATATTTATATACCTATTTATTAATCTAACTATATATATATATTAATCTTACTATATGTAAATATTAATATAACTATATATATATTAATATTATTATATATATATATATATATTAATATCACTATAAATATATATATTAGTATCACTGTAAATATATATATTAATATAACTATATATATATTAATATAAAGATATACTACTATCCGAATAAATATAACTATATATATATAGAAATATATTAATATAACTATATATATATATTAATATAACTATATATATATTTATATAACTATATATATATATTACTATACGAATACATATAACTAAATATATATATATGTTTATATATATATTAATATAACTATATATATATATTAATATAAATATATATTACTATACGAATAAATATAACTATATATATAGAGAGAGAGATATCATGAAATGGAAAAAAATTAAAATAGAGGAGTGGTAAGGGAATAGGTGTGCAGGGGGGAGGTCTCGAGTTCAAATACTGGTGGAGGCAGGGGCACACGCCCATGGGGGAATATGGGAGTAAGCACTGATAAAGGGTTGACGGCGTGCGTGGGGCGCTGTAGGGGGGGGGGGGGGAAGCGCGGTAAAAGGGGGGTTTCAAGCACTATAAAATACCTCCCCCCCCCGATTGGAAGTATTTTTTAAATGTTTTTAAATTTTTTTTTAAGTTTTTTTTATTTTTTTAATATTTTTAACTTTTTTAAAAAAAATAACTTTTATCAGTGATTTTAAAAAAGCGATGATAGAGGAAGCTCTAATAAAGGGGTCTTTTATCATCACTAAAACAAAGCACTGATAAAGGACCCTTTTAGCAGTGCTTTGTTTTCGCACTGATAAAAGACCCCTTTTATCAGTGCTTTTTTTGGCGCTGATTAAAGGGGGCTTTATCAGCACTTTTTAGAGAGATGATAAAGTAGACACCCCCCTTATCTTCGTCAGCATTAACAGCACTTTTCTATAATTGTTAAAGGCCATTTTTAGTGTTGATAAAATCCGTTTTTGTAGTAGTGTATATTTTGGAAATTATGTTTTGCATAAACACATGTAACACATAAAAACACAATATTAACCCTAACTCCACTAATAAGGTTTGTATATATATGGGTAAATTTGTTCATTATAATATGTTATATTTGTTATGAATTATAATCACTTGTAAGAAGTTAAATTTTTTAGTAATATTCATTCATTTAATAAAATATCATTTATTTTATTTTATTTTTAACTATAGAATCCATGCATTGGTGTTTGTTAAGAAATTAATGTAATTATATCATATAAAAAAATTAATTATAAATTAATATGATAAAAATAACTCGCTATATTACAAATAATATTTATAATGAACCCTTTGTATCTTCTTCTCAACTCTAAATCATTATAAGTGTTTAAGAATTGGAATGTTCTTTTTTGTATTTTTCATTACATAACTCATTATATAGGTCGTATTCAGGGAATAGTATCCCAATAACTCAAAAACAAAAAGATCGTAAGGTAGGGAGGGATAAAATATTCCAATTAAAGGTTTGTTGGATTTGTTTCTGTTCAATTATACACCTTAATTTTATATTTACTCATTATGTAAGTGTGTTCTTACCTTAATCACTATAATTAATTTAAAATATTTTCACTAATAATTTCGGTCAAAAAATTATGTTTATCTTTTTAGTAAATAAAATTGCCAATGGTTCAAAATATTGTTATATATTTTTTCAAATTCAATTCATAGAAGTGGATAAAATTATTTTAAAATTAATCCCACAAACGATGCGAGATAACATGTTTTTAGGGGAAATGTTCAAATGTTTCCCCTGTTTTTATATCGAATTTAAATGTAAAATTAAAACCATTTTCATAAATAAGGCTTATTGATATATAATTAAACGAATTATAATTTAAAATAATTTTAAAATAAAAATTAACTACATTAATAAAATATATGTAAAATTATTTTTCAATAAAAATGTGGTGTTTTTCACTCTTCAACAAAAAATTAAAATTCTTCGAAAAATACCAAATGTTACCAAAATGTAAAAATTGATATTAAAAATTAATAAAAAAAGTTTATTTATTAAAATAAAATTTAAAAATATTTCAAAATTTATTTTTAAAATAAGTCTTCCATTAAAAAGTGGTAAAATTGTTTTTTGGAAAAATAATGTTTTAGCGTAAAACTGATTTTATTTTTATCTTATGCCTACAAAATATATTATATAAATATATAAAATTTATAATTTTTTTTAAAAAAATACCTAGTCTTGTTCACACACTCCTATATACTTTCATGGTGATAACTTTTATATTAAATAATAATTCAATATTTTATTATTGTTTAGTAAGACTCGTCCAAACGTATAGCATAATTTATTGAATTAACTCGATGTTATCTGAAATTAATGATAAACTTGGTGTTTTATATAAAAAAATTTGAATATTTCATTTTATGTAACTTGGGATATGAAGGAATTTTAATAAATTTGATGTCACTACCCATCCCCCGGGGCCCGTGCCGTGACTACCCCAATCCTGCCTTCCATACGCCAGGGGTTGGCGACTTGCTCATAAAAAGGAATATCACTAAAACATAAAGGCATTTCCTTTAAACCTATTCAAAACACAATGTAAGAAAACAACAAGAAGAAACCACAAATTAATGTGGTGTATTAAAGATGGTACTGAATGTAAAGGGGCCCGAATACAAGCCCAACTAAAAAGTAAATGTACAACTAAAAAGATAAAACAGCTCTTGGATCATCCATTCAGGATTTTACTAGAAGGGTAGGTACAAATCATCTCCACAACACTCCAAGTCATTTTGTCTCCTCAGCGTACTGCCTGGTCCTAGCTCCCTTAATCCTTAGCCCATCTTCTCGTCATCTTCACAAGACACAACTAGGTGCGGGCGAAACCCATGCAGGGGTGAGTATAACAATTCTACGTAAGGATCCAAATACCCGTAGGGGTCTCATATAATTCCACAAAAATAATCCACAATGAAGGATCTCAATCACAAAGAACAAAGAAATATACATAGCTCAAACATAGTCTCGTCTCAAACCAGGTATTAGTGAAGTATAGAAGTACAAATGATCAGTCATGAAGCTGGATCATCTTATTTTGTTAAGAGGCACAACTACTGACCATAAAGAGTCTTAACCACACTTGATCGATAGGTACTAACCCCTTCAATAACCCACACAGGATCTGAACCGCTTAGAGTTGATAGATACTAATCCCCGCAATGACATATATACGATCTAACCCACAAAGGATCAGTATGCACTAACCCATATAGGATCGCTGAGTTCTGACCCACACAGCATATGACCCACATAGGATTGGTATGCGCTGACCCACACATGATCAATGAGTGCGGACCCACACAACATCTGACCCACATAAGATTGGTATGTCACTAATCCATGATTGTCCGCTCTAAGGCTTGTCCATTTTGGATTGTAAGGGGCTGATCCTCATAGGGTCTCTAGGTGATGATCCACAGAGGATCGTTCGATGCTGATCCACATAGGATTTCTAGGTGTTGAACCAAAAAGGATCGCTTGGTACTAATCTCTATATGATCTGTCTCCAACCTCTACCTCACTACCAGCAACTGGATTCCCGCTCATAGTACACGTGATTCTGAGAGAGCTTCTACTCAAGCCATCATTCGTATTTTAGTCTGTGAATAGTCCAACAATGAAATAAACTGATGATCTATCACTTCATATGGGTCTCAATGCAAATGACGGCGCGTCAACCGGACGCCCGGTCTATATGTTATTGGTATTTTATTGCCGAGGTCCCGGTTGGATTTGGAGTCGGTCCAACCTAGTCATACTCTAACTTTATCCAAAACTATCATGGATTATTTAAAAAGAACGGCCTTATCCAAAGGGTTCCAATACAACAGATGACACGTCAACCGGATTCCCGGTCTATTAGTGCATCACTTTCCGTGAAACGGGGGTTATCGCACCTCGTTCTAGCCCATCTCCATCGAGCCCATTAGAATACGCCAAAAGGACCTCTTACCAAAAGGGGTCCCAACAGAATTGAAGGTGTGTCAATCGTACACCTGGTTCATCAGTTATGTGCATTTATTTATTCGAGGACAGGTCGGGTCTGGGCCCTATCCAACTCGGTAAGACCAGCCCGACACAACGGGTCATGGTGTCTACCTGACCCCGCTCCAGACCGGCCGTAATGATCCGGCCCGATTCACTGGGTCTATCCCATCAGGGTCGGCCTGATTTGGTTCACGGTTGGCCCGGCCTGCTGGGTTTGGCTCGACCCACTCACACTGGCATGTTTGGCCGCTAGTCCGTCCTTGCCCGTTGGAGGGACCGACCCACTAGGGCCATGGGTCTATCCCGGACCACTGGCAAGTCCCACTAGCTGTGAGGGTTCAGACCACTTGGCCTTCTTGGTCTACCAGGAGGTATCCCATTGCGTCTCGCTAGCCCCGCTCTGTTGGGGCCATTCGCCAGCAGATGGGGTGCTTCCCCACCATAATTAACGGTCGGCTATTTGACCGAACATTGTTTCGCTCAGACGGAACGGCGGGGGACGCGCTTAACATTACTGTCACGGCCTGGTGGTTGTGCCCACTTCCATCGGTGGCTCCTGAGGGAGTCTCCCCTTTCCCAAGCTACCGACTCAGGCCGGCCACCTTTGGCCCCCACGATACGTCGTCCCACGCCACCTTCCACTGCCCGCGGCCAGTTTCCTCGGGTCTTCTCCAGTCGCCGCTGACATAGCGCACCAACGGGTTCTTCTATAGGTCACTGGTCATGCTTCGGTGTCCCTTCTTAGGGCCTTCTGTGCGTATGGCACTCTTGTAATGCCTCCTTCATAGTGTGACCCACTATTTCATGTTGCTGTCGTGTTGGAAATTGTTCCCTGAAGTTCACATCATGAACGAACAGGCGGAGGGTCTGGGCCTTGTTCATTTGGTCGGTGCTCTCCATGTTACATTATTATAAGCAGGAGTGAAATTTAATTCATCAAACACAACTTCAAAATAAACCCCCTACATGGATTAGGATTTCGCTGATGTCGATCTACAGAAATCCTTCGTCTTTGTCATCGATTCGTGATTCAGTGGTGCTTGTCACCGCTCGTTGGAACCAGTCTCATCCTCTAAGTGGTTTGTGTCACGGTACATTACCAGAGCTTTGTCACCTGGTGAAGTCATGTCAACACTTCTCCCCATGCTCAATATAAATAATAGATTAGGAGGGTAGGTAACACACATGGAATTAATGGGGTTCATTTAATTAAGTAACCTTTATAATAACAACGGTGCAATTACAAGAATAAAGGGGAGTCAGTTCATTTAATGGCTTGAAATGTCATTGGTCTTTCCAACGCCACTCATCCTTTGGAGAAAATAATGGTAAAACAAAAATAATATTGTTATTTTATTATTTTTTAATAAGGTACAAAACTAACTTCTTCTCCCAACAAACTGCGGTCGAAGTGAAGCCTCCATTAAGAGAATCCTAGTGCTATAGATTCAACGATGCTCTCAGATTTTTGATCCGAGAAATGAGTTAAAAGATAGAAAAATCCTCCATTTCATTTACTAAACATACCTTAAAAAAAGTTTAGAAATTTATTCTGGGCCCACTGGGCCTCAAAATCACTCGCCATCAATTTTCCCAGACTCGTAAAAAATCCATATAATTAAAAAAAATACATTGAAAATTTGGGTCTTTACATTCTCCACACCTTGGGAATTTCCGTCCCCAAAAGCCAAAACATAGACTAAGGAAGAAAATGGTGATACTAAGAATGAATCTGAGCCTCCCACTGCCATGTGCTCTCCTGGTGGTTCCTATGCTACTAGTGAATGTGAACTAGAGGTATCGATCTTCCCCAATGGACCCACTCCTGTCGATCCTCAATCTCCACTAGAAACTCTATAAAAGTCACCCAATCACCAATGTATAGCTCTCCCTAGTCAATAACATTTGATGGATCATTCACATACTTTCTCAGCTGTGACACTTGGGGAATTTCATGCACCCGATGCATCTGTTGGTGAAGTGCCTGGTGGTACGCCACCTCGCCAACTCTACTGAGAACCTGAAAGCGTCCGATGAGCCATGGAGATATCTTTCAACACTGGATAGATCACCGCAAACCTCATCGAGGTGAGACCCATAGGAATTCATAGTCCACTTCCTCGAACTCCAAAGGTCTATGTCTCGTGTCAGCATAAGACTTTTGTCTGCTCGAGGAAGTCTTTGTCCGCTCCTGGATGATATGCACTTTCTTAGTGGTAGCTCGTACCAAATATAGACCCATAAGTGATGTCTCCCCTGGGTCTGTCCACCATAGAGGAGATTCATATGGTCGACCGTACAAGGTCTTAGACGGTACCATACTGATGGTGGAGTGATAACTGTTGTTTTATACGAACTCCACCAAGGGAATGTGATCCTCCCAATTGTAGCCAAAGTCTACGAGGCAAGCACGAAGCAAGTCCTCTAGTTTCTGAATGGTCTGCTCCTTCTAACCATATTTTTGTTGATTATAGGTGGTTCTCCAAAGTAGTTGGGTCCCTAATTCCTCATGTAATCTATTCCACAACCGGGATGTTGAACGTGTGACATGGTCAGATACAATCGTTGATGGAACCCCATAAAGTCCTACAGTCTACGTTATGTTGAGGCACCCCAAGACCTCTACCGATCCCTAATCTTAGATGGGTAATATGTGGGATGACTTGGTGAGTCCGTAAATGATCACCCAGACCAAATCGTGGCCCTTGTATGTATGTAGTAGCCCGATCACGAAGTCCATGGATATTCCATCCTACTTCCACTCTGGTACCTTTAGTGGATGTGCTAAGCCTGTTGGAACCTGATGCTCGACTTTCACTTGATTACAAGTAAGGCATCATGAAACAAAATCTAGCACTGCCTTATTTATCCTCGGCCACCAGTGAAAACTCCGAATGTCTTGTTATATCTTCTCGACACCAGGATGTATCACCATAGGGGAAGTATGGAATTCCCTCAACACCTCCTCCCATAGCACCATCAGAACCATGATGCATATTCTTAAGATGATATGCTCCACACCTTCTGAAAATCCATCATGTTCCTGTCATATGGATATCTGAGCACGTAGATCCTCACAGTCAATGTCCCCAACCTGTGCCTCTCGAAATCACAGAAGATGTGGGGGTGCGACAGTTATAGAATGTTGGTATGTTCTTTCATCTCTATCCACAAAGGATATCAGTAACACGGCTAGCTGCTCTATCGCGTCTCCCAGCAACTACATACAATAACTCCTGCTGAGTGCATCTGCTAAAACATCTAATTCCCAAGAGGATAGTCTATCTAAAGTCATAGTCCTGGAGGAAGTCAAGCCATCATCATTGTCTCAGGTTCAGGTACTTCTAAGTGAAGATGTACTAGAGACTCTTGTGATTAGAGTAAATAGTAAATTGTTCACCCATCAAGTAGTGTCACAACATATTCAAGGCGAAGACCACTATTGATAACTCCAGCTCATGGGTAGTATATTTTTTCTAATATTTTATCAGCTATTATGAACCATAAGTGATATTTTCTCACTCCTACATCATGAAACATACATTTCTGGTCCATAACCAGTCACAATAGACTATATACCCAACACCCTCTTCTTGTAGACTTCAGATGGGGGCACTCGTCAGTGTTTGTCTCAAATCCTAAATAATTTTCTATCATCTCTCCGTCCACATAGAGGGAATTCCTTTATTCATCAATGCTGAAACGGTTGCTAATAATCTAGAAAAGTTATGTACGGATCTACAGTAGTACCCAGCCAACCCTAGGAATCTTCGCATCTTAGCAACACTCCTGGGTGGCTCCCAAGGAAGAGAAACCTCTATCTTCACCAGATCCACTACAACTATATCATATGATATAATGTGTCCCTGAATGTGGCCTTACCATAACCATAAGTGGTACTTTGAGAGTTTACCATAAAGCTGGTTCTATTGGAGTATATCCAGTACTATCTACAGATGGTAGGCATGCTCCTCCTCTGTCACTGACTACACCAAGATATTGTCGATGAAGACAACCACAATGTGATCAAGGTATGGATGGAAGATCCTATTCATGAGTCCCATGAACACTGCAGGGGCACTGTTCACACTATAAGGCATAAATATGAACTCATAGGGGCCATACAAATATTTGAAGGTTGTCTACTACACATCCTCATCTTGTATCTTGAGCTGATGATAGCCTGATCTGAGTAATATCTTTGAAAACCAAAGAGATCCCTTCAGCCGATAGAATATGTCATAATTATTTGGAAGTTGATACTTGTTCTTTAAAGTCACCTAGTTGAGGCACCAATAATACACACATAGATTCAATCTTTCATTTTCCTTCTTGGCGAACAAAATCAAGGTTTCCCATAGAGAAACACTAGGCCAAATGAAACCCTTCTTTTGAAATTCCTCCAACTGTACCTATAACTCATGAAGCTCCACGAGAACCATCTGATATGCTATAGTAGATATAGGTGTTTTCCTGAGGTATAAGTCGATGTATAAGTCCACCTCTCTGTGAGTAGGTGGTCCTAGAACATCATCAGGGAAGACATCGACATACTGGTCTACCACTACGGGATAGCTCAGACTCCCAACATCAAATGATCTGAGGGTAAGGCTAGCCAATTGAGGTGTGATCGGTTGCACCCTCCTCCAAGTAATTCCATCCCATGCTGCAAAGATTCTCTTCTCACTGGTGAAGGAAAACCTCTTATGATCCTCATAGTCAACCCGTACAGTGTGCCTAATACAGTCAATCTAAGCATGAATTGGGGATAAATAGTTCATACCCCATATGACATCATAAGGATTCGAAATCGCTACTAGAATATCCCAGATGAACCTCTCGTCTCCTAGAGTAATTTCACACTGATTCCACTAGTGTCTAATCATAAAATCTTCTCCCGTATGAGTCTGTAATAGTAATGATCATGCCAACAACTCCACCAAAATCCCCTAGATCCGAACGAGTATCGCTGCAATGAATGAGTGACTAGAACCTATGTTTATAAGTAATATATCTAAGGTGGAGTAGACAACGATTGTACCTCGAATCATCTCTGGAACTCTGTGGTCGTAGGCCACAACTTCCTGGAGTGGAGTTCATCCTAGTCCTACTGCGCATTGTGGTCAGGGAGGACCACATAGTGGTGGTGGTGGTATAACCTTGATCCGTCATCTGCCACCTGCTGTAAAACCTACTCATCTACAACATCTGCTTCCCTAAAGAACCTCCAAACTCAAATATCTATCTCGGCGGTTCCTTGAACATCTTCTGATCATCAGTACGGTGGGTCGGGTAGTCGTAAGCCATGTGGCCCTGCCCACCGCACATAAAGCACACCCTTCCCATTAGTTGACATCATTTTCCTGATGAGCTCCGCACCTCCAACCCTATGTCCTCAGGTCATCCACCAGAAGGTGTAGTCTGCTTGGACCTCTATGTCATCTACCTCTGATACCACTTTGTCACGACCCGTCCCCCGGGGCCTGGGTCGTGACTACCCCAAGCCTGCCTTCCATAGGCACGGGGTTGCCGACTACCACAAAAAGGATTATCCCTAAAACGGGAAGGCATGACCTTTAAATCTGTACAAACACACAAACCAAGAACACAACATGAAGAAACCACGAAGTAAACTGCTGTAGTAAAAGGGTACTGAACGAAAATGGGCTAGAATACAAGACCAAATGAAATGTACATGTACAACTGAAAAGAGAAAACTACTCCTGGATCATCCATCGAGCTTCCTACCTAAATGGTAGGTACAAATAGACTTCACAACACTAAATGTCACCCTATCACTTCTGCGTACCACTTGGTCCTGGCTCCATCAAGCCTCAGCCCAACTTCCTGTCATCTGCATAAGACACAACAATTTGTGGGTGAAGCCCATGCAAGGGTGAGTATAAAAATACTTATTAGGGACCCTAGGACCCCTGAATGTCTCAAAAAATTCCCCAAAGGAAAACCACAAAGCATGATATCAATCCAAAATCTCCAATTAATACACAATAATCAAACATAATGTTAGCTTAAACCAGGTATTAGTGATTTATAGAAGTACATATGATCATTCATGAAGCTAGATAATCAGATTCTGTCAAGAGGCAATGTTGTTGACCATACGTAGTATGACCCGCACATGATCGATAGGTACTAACCCTCACAATGAACCACACAGGACCTGGGCCGCCTAGAGTCGATAGGTACTAACCACCGCATTGACCCACATATAATCTGATCCACACAAGATCTGTATGGGATGACCCACAAAGGATCACTGAGCACTGACCCACACAGGATCATTGAGCGTTGACCCACATAGTATCTAACCCACGCAGGATCGGTTTGTCATTGATCCATGACAGGCCACTCCAAGGTTGGTCCTAATCAGCTCGCAAGGTATTGATCCACACAGGGTCGCTAGGTACTGATCCACATAGGACACTCGGTGCTGATCCACATACGATCTCTACGTGATGACCCACACATGACCACTCAGTAAAAACCTCTATATGATCTGTCTCTAGCCTTTTCCTCACTTCCATCCACTAGATGACCGCTCATAGATCTCTTTATTCTGAGAGAGCCGCTACTCAAGACATCAGTCATATTTCAACCAGCAAGAAGTCCCACAAAAAAGTAACTTGATGACTTGTCACATCAAAAGGGTCTCAACACAATAGATGCAACTTCAACCGGACACCCAGTCAGTATGTTATCATTATTTCGATGCTAAGAGACCAGTTGGATTTGGATTCGATCCAACCTGACCATACTTCAACCTTTTTCAAAACTCATATGCAGTATTTAAAATGAACTGCCTCATCCATTGGATTCCAAAACAATAGACGACATGTCAACTGAACGCTCGGTCTGTTAGTGCATCCATTTCGGTGAAAAAAGGGTGATCGCATATCGGTCTATATTGGCTTATTAGGGCCTTACTGGAATATTCCAATGGAACCGCTTCCCAAAATGGGTCCCTATGCCACTGACGGTATGTCAATCGGACACCTGGTTCGTCAGTTACGAGCGTTTATTTATTCGAGGACCGGTTGGGTCTGGGGCCCATGTGACATGGTCAGATTAGCCTAACACAATGGGTCTTGGGGACTACTAGACCCCGCCCAGGTCCAACCTGAAAAGGGTTGGCCAAGTTCACTGTGTTCGGCCCATCGGTGCGGCCCGGTTCGGTTCGCAGGCCCAGGATGATGTTGGCCTGGAAAGCCTTGTCGGCTCTGCCCACTAGTGCTGGCCCGCTGGGCCGTGGGTCCGACCTCGCCCACTGGGTGGATTGGGACCGCTTGGCCCACCTGCATCGGCTCGTTCTACCCGAAGGCAGACTATTGTGTCCCACTGGTCCCGTGCTTGCGGGGTCGTTTCTTAGCCTGTGTCGGCGCTGCCCCATCGTAATTAATGGTCGTCCGGGGTTTTTCCCACACGGCACAGGCTGTGACGCACATTCCTGCCACAAACTGGGGGCCGCGACCGCTTTTTCGGTCGATGCATGCGGGTTCCGGCCCTATGCTCTACGTCCGGCTACGGCTAGCTGCCTTCAGCCACCGCGTCAGGCCATCATGCGCCCCCTTCCACCGCCCATGGCGAGTTACCGCGAGTTTTCTTCGGCCACCACCAGATTCCACCGACTAGGTGGGCCAACAGTTTCTTCGGTGGGACACTGGGCTTTCCACAATGTTCGTTCTTCATGCCGTCTATGCCTACGACTATCCCATGCTACAACTGTCATAGTGTGGCCCGCTATTTCGTGTTGATGTCGAGTTAGAAATTGTTCCCTGATGTTAACATCAAAAACTAAGCAGTGGAGGGTCTGGGTCTTGTTCGTTAAGCACACTCCATCAGTGATAAATGATAACAAGTGGGAGAAAAAATTAATTCATCATATACAACTACAAAATAAACCCCCTACCTGGATTAGGTGTTCGCTGACGTCGATCGACGGAACTCCTTCGTTGTAATCAGTTTGTGATTTGGTGGTCCTCATCACCTCTTGTGGGAACCAGTATCGTCCTCCATGTGGTTGGCATCGAGGTAAATTTCTAGAGCTTCTTCACTTGGTGAAGCTATGGCAACACTCCACCCTGAGCTCCATATAAGTAGTAGAGGAGGGTGAGTAACACACATAGAATTAATGGGGTTCATTTATTTAAGGAACATTCCTAATCCAATGTTGTGGTTATAAGAATAAAGGGGAGTCAATCCATTTAATGTCTTAACGTTTCATTGGTCTTGCAAACACCGCTCATCTATTGGAAAAAATAATGAAAAAATAACAATAAAATTTTTATTTTATTATTCTTTAAAATTGTCCAAAAACTAATTTCTTCTCCCAACAAACTGCAGTTGAAGTGAAGCCTCCCTTAAGCGAATCTCCGCACTACGGATTCAACGATACACTCTGAATTTTTATCCGATAAATGAGTCAAAATATAGATAACATTTTCCCTGTGTTAATGGAACGTACATTAAAATAAGTTTATAAATTTTATCAGGCACACCAGGCCTCAGAATCACACGCCATCAATTTTTGCAGACTCATAAAAGTTCCATCTAAAAAAATAAAATGGAAATTCTAGGTCTCTAAATTTGAAATAATATATTTCATAAAATTTAGGGATGTCATATCTTAACCCCTTAAAAAACTATGTCCTCACAATTTGACCTTTATCATGGTAAATAGTTGTTATAAATTTGAAAATACCATTGTTTAAAAGTTAATATTCCAAAATTTTATGAATTATTTTATTTTATAATAATATAATTATATATAATTACTTGATATATTTATATAAGCCTAATTTCATCATCATAATATTCCTTGAAATATGATTAACATCCATATACATTACCTCAATCATCAAAGATCAGATAAACCCTAATGACTATCAATACCTTAAAACTCATGTAAAAAAGAAAAGTCATACTTCTAAATAAACTAAATCCGTGCAAAAGCATAAATCCTACTACACATATCTAAAATATTCATCAATAAATATATGTTCGCATCACATAGAGCCTCACAGGAGTGTCTAAATCAATGCTCTTATGGTTACTCATTCATAAATATTGATATCCATGGAGCTTCCATTACTTCACTAAAGTCCAAACATCAACATTTGTATTAGTAAAATATTTCACCACATCTTTTTGTCTCTGATCATGAATATTTCCACTCTGAGTATGTTTCATCAGACAAACATTTTTAAAATTTCCAAACTCATTGCAACTAATCCATCTTATTGTTGATTGCATATCTCTTATCTTATTTTTGGATTTTTTATGACTCTTTTCCTTACAGTCTTTTACCATGTAACCAAATGCACCACAATGTTAACACTTTCTATATCATCACATATATTACAAAAAATGTAATTTACCATTCTTTGAAGTAGTTTTAGTCTTACCTCAGTAATTTTTAGTTGTTTAACTATTTCCTATAACATTGACCATTTCATACTCATTTCATCTCATGGAACATAAGTGTCTAAATACTCATTCTCAACATTCTCAGCACAATGAACCAAAATCTTGTAAATATTAAATTCTTGAGAGGCCAAATATCTTCATATAAATGGTTACAATCCTACGTAAAATCATTTAATTTTACTATCTATGTCTGGAATAAAATTTAGATCATATTTGGCCAATCTTGTGGATATTTATTCATAAGCATTCAATAAATCATAATCCATTGACTTCAATTTAAATAATTGTTCCTCCATGTAAACTCATGAAACTATATGGATATATTTATAAATGAAAATATACTGAATAATTTCCTATTTCATATCATAAAGATCATATATTAATCCAACGTTCCTAAATAAATACCACCATCAATTATCTTCACCTTTGAAATGAAAACTGGGATGATTTTTCTTTTGATGCTATGAAAATACTACGACTTTAAATATATTCTGGATGAAATTGATCAATCCATCAGTTACCATAGGGTATTATGATCCATTCAATTATGGGGGTTTTTTATCATTAAACTATACACTGTAAATATGTTCCTCCATGGAATATAGTTTTCCTCTATATCATGGATACAACTACTATCAATAACATTTCCAATCCCTTACTCATCCTTATAACATTTTAAAACATTTTAAAAACTTTTTATGAGAAAAATGTTTAGTAATTTTTATAAAAAATAAAACATTTTCACATTAAGAACAAACACACATGTTTCTCAAATAAAATTATTAAAACCCAAATAATCAATTAAAACTATTTTAGGTGACTTATTGAATCATATACAAAAAACACTTTCAAACACATTTTAATTTGAATAACTATGAGGATAAATTATAAAATTGTCACTGACTAATTAATTGGATATCTATAATGAGTATCAGACTTCATATATTTCATATTGGGTTCACTCCTTTTTCACGAGTTATAATGGGGTTCAACTCTTTGTATATGTTGTATAGGTCTCACCCGTGAACTATAATTGGGTTCAACCCTTTATATAATCTAAATTGGGATCAACTATTTCATATAATGCTCATGTACCATATTAATAGTAAAAAAATTATCATCATTAAACCCATTAAAAACACATTTTAAATCCATATTGAAAAACATTATCATAAAAACACCCTTTTCTTTTGATATCCCATTTTCAATACACAAACACCCATTACATTGGAAAAAATTAAATATGAAAATAACAAAATAAAATAAAATAGAGTTTTAAATTTAATAAAAATGTAATATTTAAAATATTTAAATCAAATAATATTCATGATGACAAGAAAGGTCATTATCACTATACATTAAAAATTGGACATTTCATTTTTTGTTTGTTATAATGTTTGTTTTTAGTCACATGAAAAGATTTATTTCAAAAAAATTCAATGAAATTAAAGATAGACATAAAAATTACATTAAATAACATTTATATACATATAAATACATATGTAAATTAATATCGTGAATATTGAGATGGAAAAAACAATTTTAAAAATGTATCATTAATCACTAAAAGTGTCCCATACCAATTTGAACATTTAAATCAGAATCTCCATTAAAGAATAAAATTTATGAAACACTATATAACTTGAGAATAAATATATTCATTATATGATTTTTCAAACGGTTTGTATGAACACCTCATAAATTAAGGTGGTTGAATAACTTAAAAATATGACTCTGTGAAAGGAGGTTGAGATGAAATCCCTTACCATTATGCCTGAGTTTTTATGTGTTTCATTATCACCCTAAATAATAAAATTATGTCAATTATTCAAATAATTCACATAATTTTTCATGTTTATGATATATTTCATTTCCCTTATTATAATTTTTTATAAAATTACATAAATAATTATGTCTACATTGGGTACTTTGACCATATTCGGTTTAGGGGATAAAAATGACCTTGGAAGGTCATCTATGGTAAAAATAGAAATTATATAAATATCTCTAGAATAATAATTTTAAAATAATTATAATATTTATGACTAATTTATACTTTTATAACCAAGCATAAAATATATTTATGAAAAATTAACCAATATTAAAATCATGGAGATGGTAGGATGTACGTACGCTTGAATAACATTAAATTTTTTTATGATCAATGTGGAATGATGTTTAGTAGTATTTATAAGTCCATAATTATAATTATATTATATATTACATATTATTTAATAATTTTTACTTATATATAATTCTTTTTATGTATAATAAATCACATCGCTTCATGGAGGCAGTAGTAAGAACATCCATGAATGACATTATCACTTTTTCAATATGTGGAAAGGTCATAAATAAACTTATATATTATACATCAAAAAATATAATTACAAAAGTAATATCATATAGATGTCATTTATATGACTTCTATTTTTTAAAACCATCCTTAATACATTCCATGGAACGTTTGAACATATTACATTGCTTTGAGGAGGTAGTTGTCCACACATACACAAATGATGTTATCTTATACTCCAAAAATGGAAAGCCAGAAGGTATGTGTTATATAATAATTATTGAAGTGTTAATGTAAAATAAATATAATATATATCATACAAACAAATTATTTACATCATAATTACCCCCTATGAGAGGATTTAAAGAGAAAAATGACATCATTTTGTATGGGGGTTGTTTATCCTATACACAAACAATCATTTTGTTACGCATTTGTTGGATTTGTGTATAGGTCTACATATAAACCTTAACAAAAAAACCTATCAAAATATATATGATACTAATTTTATTATATGATAATTATATAATAATAATATAATTGTTTTTGATGGAATTAAAACAAAAGAAATATTTGATTATTGTAACCTGTTTTTTGGGTATCTCTATTTGGCTTTCACCAAAGGTCTTATATAGTTGGATTTATTCCCTATATGAGGCTTATAAAATTAGATTAGTGATTTTGAGAGTTTATTTTGGCAGTGTTTTTTTGATCCATAAGACTTGAGATGTGTGAAAATAGGATAATATTGTATGTATTTTTATAGTGGAGGTGGAGTGGAATTATTTTAAATAATAAAAGGTAAACACCATTGGGTGGTATCCCTTACATCATATGCTTAACAGTTTTTATAAAATTGGTTAGAGGGGTTATGTGGTCGATATTAACTCAATTTAAATGAAAATAAGATCATTTAATCATTTTTTCCTTAGTCTTTAACTTTCCTTATTTTTTCATTTTGGTTTTTTTATTTAGGTAGCAAGTTTTCTAACCTAAGTAATTCATCCATTAAGATTAATTAAAGTGAGAAATATAGGAAAATTTTTATCTAGTTATTATGAAATATTTATACAATTTATAATATAAAAATACCATAAGTGTTGGAAATTGAATTTTCCATAAACATATGTAACACACAAAAACACTATATTAACCTTGAATGCGCTAATAAGGTTTTTAATATTTATGGGTTAATTTTTTCATAATAAAAGTTTAATTTCCCCATTAAGGAAACATATTTTATGTATATTACCACTTGAAAGACAAATTTCACAAGATAATATTTATATCACTTCAAATTAATTTAATAAAATATCAATTATTTTATTTAATTGTTAAAAAATTAATCTATGATTTTGTATTTTTAAGAATATAAGGTAATTATATCATCTATAAAAATTAAATATAAATTAATATTATAGAATATTTTTTTATCATCCAGATAATATTTATACACAAAAATATAAATCTTCTTCACTTCCCTAATTCATTATAAGTTTTAATGGTAGTGAAAGGTTCCTTTTTTGTATTTTCCTTACAAAACATATTATATATGACATATTCTTGTAATAGTATACAAATTACTCATGAAAATAGATCCTAATATGTTTAGGGTTGGAATATGTCCATTAAAATGGTGTTGGGGAATTTTTGGGTCATTTATACAACTTATATTTTATGTTTAATCATTATGTATGATTTTTCATACCTTTATAACTATAATTAATTAGAATGTTTTCACTAATAATTGTGGTCAAAAAGTATGGTTGATAATATTAAAATAGAAATTTCATACTGACCCTAAATACATATATCTATTTTTCCAAATTAAATTCAAATATGTGGTTAAAATTAATTTGATAATAATATCACAAAGGGTGCGAGAAAACACATTTTTATGGAGAAAAGTTAAAAAATTAAATCTATTTTTATATTTAATTTCAATATGAAATCGAATCCATAAAAATATGTTAGATTTAGTTATGTATAATTTAAATAATTATAATTTAAAAACAATTTAAAATATAATTTAACTATATTAATAAATTATATGAAAAAATCTCAATTCCACTGCAGTATCTTTTAAATATTCATCAAAAAAAGAAAATTTTCCACAAAATAACAAAAATTACCAACAAGTTAATTTTAATTTTATGATTTTAAAAAATAATTATATTTTCAAAATTCAAATTTTAATGGTTTCAAATTTTATTTTTGAAAACATCTTTCATAAAAATCATTAAAACGATTTTTAAGAAAAATAAAATTTTTAAGCGTAAAAATTGATTTATTTTTCTCTTATGACTATCAAATATATCGGATTATTGTTAAAAAATTATAATAATTTGTAAACATAATATATTTAATATTATTTATACCCTAAAATATAATTTCCATGTGATGGCATCCAAGTTAAATAATAATATTAGTTGTTTATTATTGTTCTGTAAAACTCCACATTGTCTGAAAAACAAGTTATCCAATAAACTCGATATTGTGTGAAATGAAAGATAATATTGGGGTTGTTTTAAAAAAAATATTAAATTGATTTTAAATAAACATAACATGGAATTTAAATAAAATTTAAATAATATATTTCATAAAATCTCACGATAATAGGCCATCTGAGCATCGCGGGAGGAACAATATAAATATTGGGAAGAAAGGAACGGTTTTATTTCCCACATTTTATAAAAATGTAAATAAATATCATAGAGCATATAGTTAGGTAATATGATATTGTTATCAATTTAGTGTAAATGCCATTAATCTCATGAATTGAAAGGAAATGAATTGTTTTTTTATGTTAAAGGATTTATTTATGAGGATAAGGGATTTTAACAGAAATAATTCCCCAAAAATGGATGGAATGTATATCAAAAAAGGCTTAGGGATAAAGTAATAAGATATTTAATTACCACAACCAATTTTTATGTTTCTAAGGATAAGTTTCTAGAATCCTTTATTGAAGGCTCATAGTTAGGAAATGTTTTATTTGATTTTGGATATTACCCCACATTTATATCATCGATGTTTGCCAAGAAAATTAGATTTTTCATTATCTTCCTTTTAAGGGAGTAATAAAATAAGACACCAATTAGAAATAATATTGAAACATATATATATCATGTAGTTCCAATTATGATGCATGGGTATACACTATTTTATAATTTAGTTTTTGTTGCTAATATTGTCTTTGATTTGATACATGGTACAAATTTGATGTACATTCAAAATGAAAAAAATGTATATACAGTAGGAGAAGATTATTATTTTATAATTTAAAGTGGAATTTCATTTCTTGAGAGGGTAAACATAATTATCTAAAACATTTATGAATCCTCCCTAAATATGTATCCTTAAAAAAATTAATAGAGTAGGATCAAGTGTGAACTTTGGATAATTAATTTAATATAAGTTTAGAGGATATACCAATGGTATAAAAATTAGTTGTTGATTTTAATAAGGAGTTACTTTGTAATCCACTAGAGAATGTTGTTAAGTTATCTATTGAACTCAATATTTATGTAATACCTATATCAATAACTCTCTATAGAGTCTCATCACTGTATTTGGTGGAGTTAAAGAAATAACTATAGAATTTTTTGATAAGGTATATATACACCCTAGTGTTTCACCATGGTGTTCCCCTATTTAATTTGTGAAAAATAAGGATGGGTATACGTACATCTATTATAGTGATATCAGATCCCTTATATTGATGATTAAGTATCATTTACCACACATTTATGGCTTATTTGGTCAACTTCAAGGTTCCAAATACTTTTTAATTATTAATATTTACACTTGTTAACATCAGATAAGGGTGACAAAGGATGATATACCAATGATGACATTTCAAACTAGTTATGGAAATTATTGGTTTATATTAATGTCATTTAGATTGACTAATTCTCCTTTTTTATTTTTAGATATAATGATTTGTGTATTAAAGGATTATCTAATTAACATTGTAGTGTTATTAGTTGATGATATATTGATATAAATAATGAGCTATTAAAAACATGTTATCCGTCTAACAATAATTCTAGGGACACTTAGAATAAGGTAAATTTATGGGAAATAGAGTATGTGTGAATTTTTTTCTCAATGATTATTCATTTAAAGGATATATTAACACCATGGATGGAACATCTAATAACCATTCAATGATTATAATAGTAAAATAATGGCCTATATTTATTAACATAACTATGATCCAATGTTTCATTATAATGATATGTGACTATAGGTAGTTTGTTTTTTTTTTCATATTTTCCAACCTGTTAACCAAATTATAATATAAATAGTTGAAATTCACATAGTTATGGAAATTATAAGATATTTTCCAATACTGAAGATAATATTGATGAATTCACTAGTATTTAACTTACCATTAGGTAAGGTTGGATTGGTAAAATATAGTGATGCATCAAAGAAAATACATATATGTGTCTTTATAAATAATGGGATGGTGATTGAATATGTATCAATGTAGTTGAATATTCATGAAACAAAGTATCCTAATCATCTCATTGAGATGGAATTAATATTATTTAATTTTTAAATATGGACTCACATCCAATATAGATAAAGATAAGATATATATAAAGAACACAAAATTTTGAGGTATATAATCTCATAAAAATATCTAAACATTAGGAAAAGATGATGGTAGGAACTACTCAAAGACTATTATTTCTCAACAAACAACTACCACTAGAAGAAAAATAATGAGGTTTATGTATTGAGTAGGAGGTACCCTTTATTTTATACAATGATGTATAATAACAAAGATCCTATATATAAAGATCAAGTGAATATAGATATTGTGATTTATAGGAATGGGGATCCATTATTTCATTTCAAAGATATTATTAAACCATACATAGAAGAAATACAAGGAAATTACAATAATATTATGAGAACATAAAAATTTAGATTAAAGAAATAAATTATAGAAATTTGATATAATTTATTAATAAATTGGTATTTCTGAGTTTTAAGACGATTTTATGTGGTCTATCCTTTTTAGAGATTAAAATTGAACACTAAGATGAAACACATTTCAAAAATTTCTATATACACCTTAGTATTACAATGATGTATAAGTACATAATATATCATTCATAGTGTAATGACATATAGAAAAAAATGGTGTACTATGTCTATAATATTATAAATCCATTAGGTAGAGGATAAAAGGAAACAACCAAAGGGGGTAAAGAACCATCTACCTATACCTATGTCGAAGTGGGAAAATGTTACATTGGACATTGTAACTAGAATTCAAAAGACATCATGAATTTAATATTCTGTGTTGTTCATCATTTATCATCATACTTGTATATATCATTTATTAGTGATAAGATATGATCTATCCGTTAGGATCACTTTTGGCCCTATATCAATGAACAATAATGTCTTTTGGGGACTTTCAATTGATGGTATAAGATTTTCACTCACAGTTCGCATTGAAAATAAAATGAATTCATCAATGGTTTCTAAAAATTGACTTATATTTATGCACTATTATTCATCCACATACTTATTATAAGAATTATATAACTATCTAGATTTTTTAATACAAGATGAGATAATGTTTCCATGACATCTAAGGTATGTGGTAATAGTTTCTAGAATTAGTGGAATTTTTAAATAGTAATAGATTTCATTATAGAATACATATTACACCACATGAAGCAATGTATGGGTAGATGTTCCACACTCTAACCTATTTTGAATATTTTGGTGAAAGAGTGTTGTTTTTCCATTATCCCGTAATGGATATGATTACTACTAAATAGACTAGTATGGATCATATAGAAGTATCATAGAGAATATAAAAGATCTATGTTTTTAACAGAAGAAATTGAATGTAATTTCGAGATAGGGATCATGTATTCGTAAAGGATTCACATTATATGTGAGTAATAATATTTGGTAAAAAATGTTATTTAATCCCAATATACATTTTACCATTTGAAATATTATATTGAATTGGAACTATAGCTTACCAATTAACTATGACCCACAAAATTAAAATTTCATGAAAAACTATATGTCTCATTAATAAGTAAATACACACCATATTCAACACATGTTCTCACATTTTATGTAATTGATATAGAGTGTGGAATCTTATATAATTAAGAGCTTGTCCATATTCATGACACAAAGGAGCATGTGTTGCAGAACAAAATAACTTGATTAGTGAATGTTCTGTAAGGTAATTAAAAACTAGAAAAGGGAACCAAGGATCCTAAAGATGATATGGTGAAGGGATATAAATATATATGAAATACATAATATATAACCCAATTTCAAGGATGGAAATATTTAATAGGGGTGAATGTAATATGTGAGAAGTTAATATAACAGAATAATTCTATAGAATGAAACTATCACAAAATGCACAGACTAAAGATCCCATATTCATGAGTATATTGATATGTTTAACATGAAATTTTTATAATTTTTTTACATAATAAAAATAAGTTCTTATTTCATCATAAATATATTCTCTTAATATGAGTTTACGATAGTTTTATAAAAGGGGGTCTTATACAAGAACTCTTTAAAAATAATTTTCCCTATAAATTTTATTTTCATTTGATAAAATGGAAATTATATTTAGGATTTGTAGGTCCAAATTAAATAACTATTCCAATATTATTTTTATAAATAAAAAATAAATTAATATGATATAAATTAATTACCATTATAAAAGTAAAAAGGCTGTTTTTAAAGAATCAATTTAATAGGAGGTAGAAAAAATTTAACTAATTATATTAGATTAAAAAATTTAATAAATTAATTTATTATTATTTTTAAACACATGAGATAATATAAAAATAGTCATTATAATAATATTTAATGGTAAAAATAATAAAATTATTTAATATATAAAATACATTTTTCTCAAAATTATTCTTTCTTATAAATTATTTTTTATTTAGAAATCAATTTTCAAAAATTAGAAATATAATTATGGTTAAAGAAATGAAAATTAAGATTCCTTGTGATGAAATTTGGTATAATGGGACAACTTATATTTTTAGTGATAATAAAATTTCCATGATTATTTGTTAACCAAGATTCATAAGGGTTAAATTAGTAAATGAGGTATATCGAATTTTATGTAATCAAAAGGTCACATACTCCTTATAAAAGGACTTATTACATTTAAATTTCATAACACATGACTCAAATACCATTTCTCTACATAATTAAACTAGCTCAACAAACTCACCTAACACCCATGTGATTCCACTCTTACCCCTTTCTTAACTTTACTTTCCAAGGAAAATGCCCCTATTTTTTACTATCAAAATAATCCCACTTAAACCTATTCTCTCATTACAATCCACCATAAAGTAATTCAACATAGGGATTATTTTTGTACCCCTTTATAAATTCCTCCCAATGAGATACTTTGGTTATTAAGATTCATCCCAATCATTTTGAAGTAACATAAAATAATAATTGGTTCTAGTCCTTCTCCTTCCGTTTAAATAGAATTCAATTTTTACAATCCCATTTCAGAATATTTAATTGATTTTATTGTCATCTAATTATCACCCATTATATATGTTGTTAATTAGAGACTACTGATATCCTATTATTCTATCATTTATTCTATATTGTTATTATTCCAACATAATATCTCTCCCTTCAATTATCAATTAAAAAAATTATGATAATTTCAACATGATTTTAATTATATAGAATTATCACTTATTTGATATATTTAAAATGGGACATTCTCTAATTGAATACTTTTTCTAATCCTCCATAATTCCTGAAAATTATAACATTGTGGAAATTAAAACATATATGATTTCTTAGAAAGGTCATCCTTATCTAGATAATATCAAGTTGATATGGTTGTGGGACAAATGTGACTAGGGGTAACCACCGTAAAAAAGTTTGAATTATGTATTGAATCATCCATCACAATGATGAATGTAGAATTCTTCTAAGAATACATACATATATAGAAACTCATGGAGGATACGTTTTAGAATATTTTCACAGTATATATGAACCATTGTGATAGATTACCTCTACCATTGTTGTGGTCTCCAACCATTGAAAACTAATGAACTCAATTGCTAATATCTGTTAATTTAAATAAACTATAAAATTGCCCATCTACACTATTATGTCATTATTTATCTGATAGTGGTACTAAACTTTTATAAATACCTTATATATTCATTGTTTATTATATATTATTTTAATCACCCACTTCTACATCAAGATGTGTTATGATATTTTTATCGCATTCATTATCATGGAGAAATGTATTGGCCTTCTGTATTATTTTATTTTAATATAGATAACTATTGAGAATTTTAATATATATATATTTACCATAAAATTTATTCCCTAGTTGGGATATGATCAATTTAACCTATTTATTAACATGGATAAATTAATTGGAATTCTATATATTTTAATTATTTTATAGATGATTATTATAAATATTACATTATATTTTATAAAAATCCACCTTATATATCTAGATTGTTTTCCATCATGTTATATCAATTTTTAAAAAGGGAAAAAATATGGGCATTTATTCTATTTTTATTCCAATATGGATTATTATTATAAATTTTGATAATGAATTTTTTGTTCATTTTCTCATATAATGAATTTATTCGACATAAACATATGAAAGGTTGTTCTTGACATTATATATCCCCACTATGAATTGGTATGTCTTATGATAAAAACATGTTAGGCTATTTTCATGTGTTCCCACCAAAAAAAAGGTTTCAATGATGTTAAGATCCTAAAGTCTAAGAACAATATGTCATGGATTATTGTATGAAATTAGTAGTTTGATTTTTTATAATTTCATCACTAATGAACGAGTTATTTTTATCTATGTGATATATCTATTTTTATTCATATTAATGGATATATTATGATCTAATTTTAATATGGTTATGGATTTATGTTGTTAATTTATTCCTTCAATATCTCATGTTCCCTAATTATGTTATGAATATCATTGACTATATATTACCCATAAATAACAATATGAGATCAGCCTTGTGATATTTTATTTACCATGGGAAACCTAGAGAATAAATATGTGTAAATTTTAGGGATATGATGCGTGTCCTAATAGTTTTATATCAATACATTCATGTTGTAATTTATGTTTTAAAAGATAATTTATGTATGTATCTATACATCCATGGATTATATGTTATTTTATCTTGAATGAACTATTTTATTATGAACCTATACTTCAATATAACCATATACTGTTGGTTTCTAATGTTTAAGATTTTACATAAAATATTAAATTATTATTGGATCCCAAGGAAAACTTATTTTTATTTTATCATTTTAATTTAATACTTTTTTATTGTTAGTATAATTCTATATGAATATATTTAATAATTTAAAAAAATTATATTTCCCATGATAGATGTCCCTAGTGGATATTCCCATATTTGTGACAGATTATATATCGAATAATATTACTTTCATGTTCTATAACTCTTAAAAACCTATATAACGTCGTTTTTTTGTTTTCTTATATTCTTTTAAATTCATTAATGTTTAAATGGTTACTAAAAACTAAAGACAACATTTTAGGAATGACCAATAGATTTATCACTCCATCTCCTTTGTTTTTGGGCTCTAATTTCATAGACCTTCACATTACACATAACATCAATTATTAACATCATTACTCTCAGATCTAAAAATTACTATATATAATTTATGGATGATGTATGATAAAATTAATAATTTACAATGGGAAACTATATTCTTGAAATAATGAATTAAAAAATTTCAGGAATATCATGACTTATAAATCACTATGTATCAATCCTGATAATTTTTTGTAAATTCCAATTAGGATTTTGATTCTAAATATATTTCAATTCCTCATAATGGTATATAATGAAAATTTATTTTTTAATGATTTTTTATTCATGAATAAATGTGTATAATATATTATATAATGTTATAAATGTATAAATATAGAGAAAACAACAAAACCATATTTCACTAATAAATATAATTAAATTAGTCACCTATGAAACCAATTAAAATTTCAAACATTATAAATGGAAAAATATATAAAAATAATAGTTATAATATAAAAATATGGACCACCGCAATCATGTAGAGTCATTATCCCTGAAGAAAAAAATACATAAATTAAAAAAATAGTATATCAATTAATATCTTAGAAAATTACAATATATAAACGTAAGGGGAGTTTTATAGAATTTTGAGTAAAATAAAGACTGTTTATTTATAGTGTATTAATGGAAGTGTGACTATTTTAATTTTACTATTATATGACCATTTGTCATTTTGAAAGTTGTAAACCATTCCCATTAATGATAATTTTACCATTATAATTAGTTTTATAAGTATTAGTGATAAACGACAATTAGTTAAGAAATAAGAAATGATGGCCTCAACCAGGAGATTTATGTACTTTGATTCCCATTTTTCATATCATTGGAGGGTGGTAGCATCATTGGGGTTGTCCCTTGATAAATCCCAATTTGTTCTTCAATAATGTAATTTCCTGATTCTATGTGCTGCCCAGAGGTGCCCTGTACCCGATTGGTCACATGGACTCAAGCATTTTTTTCTCGAATTCTTGAGGATTCTGACAAGCTATTTGGACCTTCAGTGTTATAGTGGGGAAACTATGCCTATATTTTAAAAGTATCATAGTAGAAAAAAATAGAGAGAAATAGCATAAGTAGTAATACCATACAAAAGATGTAAACAATGGAAGACAAATAGTATAAACAGCTGCAGTAAATATAGATAAACGATGTATGCCACATGTATCTAAGAAAGAATCCAAACAAGTCACAATGTTGTAAATACAATACTAAAACCAAAGTATAGAAAACATTAAACTCCAATAGCATCGTAGGCCTCACTCGGTCCCACGCTCCCCCGCTCCAACAACAATCAAGTACCCGATGATGAAGGGCACTTAGCCTTGTCTATACATGAAACCATATAATCTGTTTGTGTCCAAAAACATGAACCAAACAAGGTGTGAGGTGAATCCTAATTGGCAACACCAAAATTATATATGCCTAACTGTCAGTGAATATATATAAAAGGTTGTATAAAAAATGATGCAATAAACTTGGAAGTACTTAAAATTAAACAATCCTATAATTTACAATTACATTCATCTACCATCATTAATTATTCAATCCATTGAATAACATAACCATAGGATCTAGCATATTCTTTGTGTCCTCTGTGTAATAGGAAAACAGATTTCTCAGAAGAACATCTGACAAACAAGTAAGACTGAGTTCGAGCATGTTCTTTTTCTTGGAAGGCTCATCACATTCATAAAATTATTCATAATAACCCCCCTAGAAATGTTCTCGTGGTTTATCCCATTTTGTTTAACATATCATCAAATTAAAAAGTAATTATCCTCTGGGGAATCATACACAGCCTAACGCCTTTAGTCCCACATAGCACTAATCATTTAAAAATGAACACATGGGTAGCTCTCACGATTCAATACCCCTCTTAGTCTACATAGAAAAAATAAAATTTAATGACCCCTGGAAACTCTCATAGTCAATGCCCTATGGTCTAACATTCATTTAAGGACGGCCCTCTCGGTATCTCTCTCAGTTTAACCCCTCTGTTCTATGACCTCCTGTCAGCTCTCATAGTAAATATCTCTCGTTCAACATAACAACAAATTATACATAAATAACCCTACCTAGAGAATCTCTCACACTCAATTCCCCTTGTCCATTCTTTCATAATGAGAAACAAATTCATATCAAATAAACAAAAACATAATTCTAACAACACTATTCATTGAAAACAAAGAAAGCCTAACATGATTTATAGACCCAATGACCGTAATCTACAAAACAAGGGCAACACACCCATAATAAATGTAATAATACTTATACATAATAAATAACCCTTTCTCAATAAAAAACACCATAACATGTCTTAAATAGGGTTAAATTTTATAACACGCAATACCCTAACATGTGTATTCCGGTCTTTTTGCATATAAAATCCAAATACAACCCAAGAATGGAAAAAAACAAATACCTCGATGTTGTACGATGAACAATATAGAACATCGGCCCTTGAATCGGCCTAGAACGACATAGATCTACAAAATGTTTAAAATAGTTCAACCTTGGATTACTCAAGAGAGAGAAAAAATTAGGAAAAGAGGCTCTAGGGTAAGAGAGAACTCACTCATGGGAATCCAACACACCTAGTAGCATCTCAATCGGAGATTAGAGGGAGGAATGTTAGGGTTTCTATGTTATCAGTCATGTCGTCACTCACCTCTATGAAAAACTGGAATAGGAAGATAGTTCTAGAGATGAGACATGACCCCGCTACATTTAATCAATTAAAAAGAAAAGTACATGGAATTTTCATTTAATGTACATGTCATTTACTAGTCTCAACTGGCCGCCTCTTAAAGTAGTCCACTAAGTCACACACATGGCCATGTACTCTGCTGTTACACGTCTAGTGCACAACTACATGCGACCACTGGGTACATGACATGTACTCAAAAGTACACGACATGTACTCAAAAGTACACAATGTGTACAAAGATAATTTTCCTATTCATCATTTATCCTAAAAATCCCAAAAATAAAGATCCATGCCCAAAATGAATATTTGGGTTCTTACAAACTTCCCCCATTAAATAAATTTGTCATCGAATTTCCCTTCCAAAGGTGGTGAAGAAAAACTTCAAAAAACTATGTCTAATGTGATTGAACATCGGCCTCATTCTCCTATGTATCGTCATGTACCCACCGCGCTGCCATAGCACCCATACCATAGGAATATACTATCCATAGATAACTATCATGCTGTGATCCACACTATGAATAGGGTGCTCCTTGAAAGATTTATCCTCCTCTAACTCAACCTCCTTGAGTTGGAAGACATAATACTGGACCAACAAGTAGTATCGTAGCTAAGAAACATTAAAGACATTATGAATATCCCTGTAACTCTAATGTGACTACAACTGTTAGGAAATCAGAAAAACTCACTCCAAAACCTCAAATAGCCCTACATACCTCCTTGAATGCTTCCCCGATCGTCTAATCCTCTAGTGTCCCAACCTCTGTGTGACATTTAAGAAAACATGATCTCTGACCTCGAACTGCAGAGGTCGTATCTATCAATAAATATAATATTTCTATCATGATTTTGCAGTAGATATCCTCTTAAAAATATAATCCACTTGCTTAATGGTCTCCTGTACAAGATGAAGTCCCATCATAACTACCTCTCCTACATCCAGAAAACATAGGAATGATCAGAATATTCTACCGTATAGATCCTCATAAGGTTCTATATAAATCATTTCATGAAAACTGTTATTGTAGTAAAACACCACTAGGGGTTTGTGAATCTCCCAAGAACCGCCTACATTTGAGACGCATGCTCAAAGCATGTCTTATAAAAATTGAATCATGTGCTGGGACTATCCATATGTATGTGGATGGTAAGATGTAATTAGAAATATCTGTGTTCCAAAATCCATTTGTAGTACCTTCTAGACACAAGTAGTAAAATGTGCATCCCGGTCTGAAATGATAGAGTGAGCAACCCCAGGGAAAAGAATAATCTCTTAGATGTAAAACCATTAAAGCTCATCAACACTAAAATTTTCCTTAATCTAATTGAAATGTGCAACCTTCTTGAGTCTATAAACAACCACCCAAACCACATTATTCACTCGAGGTGACCTCGGCAAACCCATCACGAAATCCATCGGGACATCATTCCACCTCTACTAAGGAATGGGTAAATGTTGTAATTTTTCTACTGGTAATTGATGCTCCACCTTCACCTGCTGAATGGTGGAGTATCTCAATACAAAACCAACTACATCCTTCTTCATACCTAGACCCTAATATTGATAGAGTAAATCTCGATACATCTTGTTGAAACCAGGACGCAATTACCAAACGGAGGAATGAAAATATTGAATCAACTCACCAAGTATGTCTAATGACACCCATACGTGTCTATGAAAACACAAGATCTCATCATTTCATACCATCCACATAGGAGCATGTTTCTCTCCTTACACAATATTCTGTAAACTAGTCCTTCATAATCTGATAGCTGCCTCCTTCTCACTCAGTCCAATAGAGTAGAGGTAAAAACTATTGGAGAAAGAAGTGTTTTCCCTTGTATTCAATTCACATCCAAATGTATCTCATAAAACATAGACATAACATTCTACTCACTATTGGCCTCCTGAACTGCATATATCTGAGTCCTCCTCCTCAACTCATCAGCCACTGTGTTGACTTTCCCAGTTGTTTAGGAATGGTCAAATCCAAAAGACTGAAGGCACTCATCCCACCTTCTCTATCTCAAATTCCGATCATGCTGAGTAAAGATGTACTTGAGACTTTTGTGTTCGTTGAATACCACAAAATTCTCTCCAATAAAAGATAATGTCTCCAAAAATGAAAATCACGAACAATTGAAACTAACTTGAGAAATTGTTTTGTGTAATTACTATCATGTGGCCTCAACTACTGAGACCCGTATGAAATGAATCATTTACCAACATAAGTATTGTTCCCAGACTGATACCTAAGACATCACAGTAAATGGTGTAATGCTTTCCTCACTCTAGAAAAATGAGTATCAATGCTACTGTCAATCTCTCATTCATCTTCTGAAATTCTGAATCGCAGGAATCCGTCCACAAGTACTTTTCACCCTTATTATTTTGGCCCATCAGTATCACTGCTATGTCTAAAAATAAATGTATAAGGATTCTATAGTAACCAGACAGTGCGAGAAAACATTTTACCCCAAAGGAATTCCTCAGATTCTCCCATGAAACTACTTCTCTCACATACTCTTGGTTTACTAATAATCCATTCTTTGAGATAACATGACCCAAGAAGATAATCTGGTATATCCAAAAGTGATATTTTGATAGCATGGCATACAACTGATTATCTCTTAGTGTACTGAAAACAATCTCAATATGGGTAGCATGGTCATGTCAAGTTCGAGTGTACACCAAGATATCATCCATGAACACTACCACAAAAGAATCCAATTAAAGATGGAACACTCAGTTCATCAGTTCCATGAAATGTGCAGGTGCATTCGTGAGACCGAACGACATAATCAAATACTCATATACACCATACCTTCTATAAAAGGCTTTAAGAGGTATATTTGATGGTCTAACATGCAACTGATGATAACCATATCTCAATTCAACATTAAAGAACACTGAAGATCCTTGAAGATTATCAAAGAGGTCATTAATCCTAGGAAAAGGATATAGATTCATGACCGTCAACTAGTTCATCTTCCGATAATCCACAAAAAGGTTGAGGGTATCATCTTTCTTTATCACAAAGTGGTTAATAAAACCCCAAGGAGATGTACTGGGTCAAAATAAAACAGTTTTCTATAACTCCTCTAACAATTTTGTGATCTCCTATAATTCTGGTGTAGCAATAATATTTAGAGGAATGAACAATAGGTCCACTCCTTGCTCACGCCCAATAGAGAAATCTAACACTCTATCCAGATGTAAACCACAGAATTAATCTGTAAATACATGCCTGAAATGATCCACCACTAGAGGGAAGTCCATTTGTGATGTCCCTTGGACATCTAGATATAAACTAGAAATCTAGGACATAATTCTTCCCTACCCATGATGCTTGGGTCCAGCTCTAGTCACCTGGACATCCCATTCACCTTTGTGTAGAAAAGACCCACCCTCAGGTGATGTGAAACTCACCCTACAACAATAGAAGTCAATAAAGTCTTGAAATGAGACCAACCAATCCATTCCAAGAATGAAATCAAATCCTGGAATCTCTATGACATAGAGGTTCCATAAGAAGTGACACCCACCAACCCCAATAGGGCACTTCTTGCACTGACGTACACTAGTTGTCCTAATCCCCAATGGAGTGTCTAATGTCATAACATCCTCAAATTTAAATATGAAAATCCCAAGGCTCTCCACAATAGAAATAGATATAAAACTATTTGAAGCCCATTTATTAAAAAGATCATAATATAAAAAAATGGAAACTAGAATCATACCTCTAACCGTAGAGGGTCCAGGATCTTGTTCATGCTGGTTCTGTTCCACTAAAAATGTCTGACCTATACCACGACCCTGTGTCCCTGCCTGACTACCCTATGTTGGTCCACCATACTACCTCTGAAATCATACCAACTGGCTACCATGACCATAACCACCTCGTCGTTCTAAACGGCATGTCGAACTTCAGTTCCCAGATGGATGAGAAACTGGTGGTCCTAATCTTGAATATGGAGTCATAGAAGTACCCATATCACCCCTACAAGTGAGTTAGTCTAGAAAAAAATGCTGAAGATGACCCATCTTGCTACAAGACTGGCACTCATCTATGTATTTTGCGAAATGTGGTTTGGAATTCCCACTCTTCCCTCACTGGTAGAATACCACCTAGATACCTAAATAAACATCATGTGAAATCTCCAAATAATGCTTCAAACTATCTTCCTAATACGTACCAACCCAAGATGCGGAACCACCAAGGATCACAGCTCCCAAATCCCTCATATTTTATATGGTAATAAATGCTAGGTTTACTATATTCATCACCAATGTCAGCTTCAAAAAATTTACATGTGATAAGATGTTATACTTGGTACAATCCTCAAAATTCCAAGCCAAATATAACTGGTCACCACCCAGAATAGGTGTATATCAATGAAGCTCTATAAAATGAGATGAATAATCCATCAAATATAGAGAGCGCTGATCCAAATTCATGAACTCTCGGGCTCAATCGGACCTCAAAATATCAGGGTAGATTTATTCATAGAAGGTCCCCTATAATCCTTCCTAAGACATATCGTAATGATGTCCATCCATTGAGATAACATGGAACAATATCTCAGAATTATCACATAACAAGTACGTCGCAAGATTCACCCTCCGCTCCATAGGTGTCTTCATATGCTCAATGATAGAATGAATGGCCTCCAATCATGACTCTACCACCTGTGATCCTCCATCTCTAAAAAAAAGTGGGAGGATAATACTGCAAGAACACCCTCATCAGCTCTTCCATAGAAGGTGAAAGATGTGGTTCTCCCTGGAAGGTCTATAACATCCTCAAAAGGCCATCATGGAACTGTGCATCAACACCTTTGTCCGGTAAAATAGCTAGTTTTTGAATGGTCACAATGAGAGGATCTGATGGTAGTCTCTGGTATATCCTTTCTAGTATCTAGTCACATCCCTATACTTGGCGTACAACTAGATAAAGTCTTCGTACATGACTATCTATGGTCAGGAACAAACCTCAATTCATGTTTATGAAGGAAAACAATATAGAAGTGAACGAGTTTAACAAGAGAAGAAATCATTCATGTTTTAAAAAACAGGGTTACACGGTGTGTATACCCAGTACACGGTGTGTTCCCTTAACCTTTAAACGTGACATGTACTTCTTCTAAACCTGGTTGTGTGACACCCATACACACAGAATGTTTCTTATATGAAACAGTGTGTACTTGAATTTTCCCTCCCACCCAGGTTCCTCTACATGGATAGAACTACATGGATCTCTCCTGGGTAGCACTACATGGGGTGCTCATCATAGACTTGGTGTATACTAGTTCTGTTCATTATACCTGTGTCGTTTGTCACACAATCAGATACATGGTCGAATCCACCCGGCATGTAAAAGATAGACACAACATGTATAACCTATGTTTCATCCACCCGTGTCATTTTTCACAAGGCCAAATACACGGTCGACTCCACACGACATGTATAATCTATACACGGCATGTTGTACTGAAAGTTTCCCATCCCCGTGTCACTTATCACACAGTCCGTTACTTGTTCAATCCCTACATACCATGTACCCCCAGCACACAACATATACGTAAGAAAAATAGTTTCTTCTAGAATTGAAGAACACATGGAGTGTGTTCATAACACCACACGCCGTGTTGTCTGGGATTACAGACATTAATCCTCTAAAACTTCTTGAGAACCCTTAAAAACATAACTACTTTTCCAAGGAATGAAAAAATTCCAACTCGTGAGAGCCCATTCTCCCAAAAATCAACATCTGGCATACTTATTCATCTCATAACATGACAAAATTCAATTAATTTTCAAACATGATCCACCAAATTCTGATCCAAGAGTTCCCATAACACCTAATGAACAAAAATTTGGCATCCATCCAATTGAAACATTACATATTATAATACCCTATCTAAATAGTATGTATTTTATAACACCATCGATAAAAAATACATTCATATCTAGAATAGTATCTTTCACAACCGCATGCAATCAGTAATTCACCCTAAATGCCACGAAAAAAAGGAATGACATGTGTTTTCAATAAAGTGCCTACATGATACATGAGATGGAATAACATCACCTCATTAGGATTAAATAGAAATAGAACCTCAACAATATCAATGATTACATCACAAAACATGTGAATCACCCAAAAATGAAATCAAATCAACTGTAACAATTGGAAAACCATAAAAATTGAAATATTCAAGGTAACATAGATTTTCCCTGAACACATGTTAGCTACTCTCAGTCACAACTTTTTACCACCTACCCATTCCTTCATATCGCTACCTATAAGCTTCAAAAAGTTAGAAAAATATGAAAATAAACTCCACTGATATCAATTTGTAATGTCTCGGTTTTGGGTGCTTCCCAGAGGTTCCTTGTACCCGGTTGGTCACATATACTCAAGCGCATCTCTAAGAATGTTAGAGCCTCCCGACTACCAGTGAGGGCCTATGGTGTGATAGTGGGGAAAATATTCCCCCATTCGAAGAGTAAAACAGTAGAAACAAATAGTGAAAATAGTAGAATAAGTAATACCATAAAACAGAAGTAAACAACAGAAGAATAAGAGTATAAACAGTTATAGAATATATAAATAAATGAGGCATTTCACATGTATCTATGAAAATCATCCAAACAAATCACAATGTTGTAAATACAATACTAATATCAAATTATAGAAAATAGTAAACTCCAACAGCATATAAAGCCTCATGTCTGTCCCACGATCTCCCACTACAATAGAAATCAAGAACCTGATGAAGAAGGGTTCTTTCCCTTATCTATACCTGCGACCATATAATATTTTTGGGTCAAAAATCATGACCCAAATATGGTGTGAGACGAATCCTACTAGGTAACAAAAAAATATCTTTTCCAAAATGTTAGTTAATATATATAGCCAAAAATATTCTAAATGAAGAATTAAACAAGTAATTACTCATTTCTAAACAATCCTACAGTTTCCAATTAAATTCAATTACATTTTTTAGTTATTAAATCCATTAAATAATGTAACCTTGTGATATTTCTTAATCTCGGTATCCCATGTGTAATAGAAAAACAGATGTCTCAAAAGGCCATCTAACAAACAAGTATGATTGAGTCCAAGCATGAGCTTCATCTTGGAAGTCTCATCACATTTATATAATTATTCATAATTAACCCCTGGTAATTTTCTCACCTTCCAACCCCTCTAGTTTAATATATCATCAAATAAATAGGTAATGACCCTCATGGATAGATCACACAATGTAACCCCTTTGGTCCCACATAGCACTAATCATTTAAAAACGACCACCTGGGTAGTTCTCATGGTCAATACCCTTCTTGGTCTATAATGTAAAATAAAATGTAATGACACCTAGATGCTCTAAAAGTCAATGCCATATGGTCTAACATTCATTTAAAAACAAAGGTCTATCTAGATCTCAGAGTATAACCCCTCTAGTATATGACCACCCGACATCTCGCATAGTCAATACCTCTAGGTAAAAATTATAATAAATTATTCATAAATGATCTAACCTCGAGAATCACTCACAATTAATTCGCCCTGGCCATGCTTTCACAATGCAAAACAGATACATCTGAAATAAAAAATAACTCCATATAAACAACACTAGTAATAGAAAACAAAGCAATCCTAGCATGATTTAAAGACACAATATACATAATCAATCAAAAATGGTAAACACACCCTCAATCAAGAAAGTAATTCTTATGCTTAATCGATAAACCTTTTCCAATGAAACACCCCATAACATTTCTTAATTAGGGTCAAATTCCATAACACGCAATACCTTAAACAAGGGTATTTGGAACTTTTTGCATATAAAATCCAAAGACAATCCTAGAAATGTAGCAACCACATACCTCAATATTGTAATATTAACAATCTATAATGTTGGCCTAGAATAACATAGATCTACAAAAAACTTAAAAGAGTTCATCATTGGATAAATCATGTCAGAGGAGAAATAAGGAATAGAGGATCTATGAGAAGAGAAAACACACCTATGTGAATGAAAAGAACCTAACATCATCTCAATTATAGCTCAGATAGATAAACTATAGGGTTTTGAAGTTCTCAGTCATCTCTTCATTCTCCCATATAAAACATAGGAAGAAGAGGAATGTTTTGGAGATGAGATGTGTCCCAGCTCCGATTAATCAATTAAAAAAAGTACACCGAGTGTTCATTTAATGTACATTCCATGTACTAGCCTCAACTAGCCCTGACATTAGGTGGTCTTCCAAGACACCCACACAACCATGTACTCATCAGTTACACAACCAATACACGACTACACATGGGAATCGGGTACATGATGTTTACTCAAAAGTGAACAGAGTGTACATAGAGAATTTATCAATTCTTGTTTTTTACTCAAGAAAAACTTAATATAATGATACATTCCTAAAATGAGGATCTGGGTTCATACAAATAGTTGAATATATAATGAAAAATATAATGGGAGAAGTTAAAATTATTAAAGATTACCTCGCGGTCAATGTTAGCTGATCGACCCCAGGAATCTACCACCATCACAATACTTACCCTTAGGGCATATGTGTGTGTAATAAAAGATAACAGATCCATAACATAGACACATAATGTGTTATTTCTATTTTCTAATAAAAGTGGTTTTTCTATTAGTCCCATTTAGTGAATAATTTGGATTAGTAAAATATAGGCTTCAGAAAGTCCAATTTGATAAATTAATTATTGGACACAAATAAAAACTAATTGTAATTTTTCGTAACTATATAAACTATTATAATAAAATTAGGTATTCTAAATTATATTTATTTTAATTTTTTTTAAAGAAATGTATTATTTAAATATAAATGATAAAATAATATCATATTGTCCTTATAAAATTTTATGTGTCAAAAACATCACTATGTCTTAATGACTACTATTTAAAAATAGATTATGATTTTCCTATTTAAATGTACAAATTCTCATATTTAGAGAATTATTTTGATAAATATATATTATATCTGAAATCGACATGTATAAATTATGTTAAGGGTATTTTTTATAATTTTCTAATATATATTTATTTTAATGAATAGAAGAATAAAGTTTTTTGATACGTTTTATGAATTAATAATTATTTAATTTTAAGTTAATCACAATAAAAATTACTAAAATATTTTATTTTATTATTATTATGTTTTTAATGGATTTCAATCAATTTCTAGACTAATGAGTGAGTTTCTAAAATCTGAAATGGAAAAACTAAATTTTAAAAATATTCTATTGTGGAAAATTTACCATTTCATTCCCAAAGGAGAATTAAAATTTGGTGTCTAGTTATGATAGAATAAAATATGTGACTCAAATATCTAAAATTTTATGGAAAAACTTTCATAACCTAATGGGTTTTTACTTTCAATAACCTATCTTTCCAAGACCTATATTAAGAAATTATAAAACAATTCTTCCACCTTTTCTATAAATACACACATATTTCACCATTTAACTTAAATATCAATCCATATTTTATTAATTTTTAATTATATTTTCTCCCAATAATTCCCCCTAAATTCTCTTTAATCCCCTAATATTCTATTCTCCTATTTTAGTAACAACTCTTGAAGGTAAAGAAAATTTCTACTTCCCTTTTCCATTTCTGTTCCATTTTTATGGTTTTTCTTTTAATAATTATAATGATTTATTTTTTCACTTAGTATTGTCCCATTACTATATGAGAATTAATTTATAATTTTGATACCCTCATTTCCTATCAATTTTCCTTTCCTTAACCCGTGTTTTGTACCCATATTTCTGCTGAATTTATTTCACAAATTTATATCATTTACATGATAATTTTTCTTTACCTATTTATTTTAATTCCCAAACCTCAACATTTTCAATTAGTATAAATATATATTATAAAATGACTAATTTATTTTGGGATTTATATACATTGAACCCACATTCCATTTCTTTCGGTTAAAAATGATGTTATGGTCATTCCTTTAAGAATTGTGTACTCAAACAAATTTTATGAAACCCATAAAATATTCTCCTTGAGCATTTAAATTTTTTTTGTGAATATAAATTTGTCTCACATAAAATATAAATATATTATTTTTTAACATTGGTATCACACTAGTTCATTTAGAAAATAATTTAATACATATCGATGAAATTCTTTATGATTCCTTGGTGGATAACATCAGTGATTTTTATTTATGGAACCTTGGTGATAAAAATTGTTGATTTAATTATAAATGTATCATTGTTTATATTGTATATATATATATCCATGTTATGATACATGTTCTATTTAATATTATATTCTTCATGTTCCGTTGTTCATTCCTTACTGTTATGCATCATTTTCTAATTTTTATGCCTTATAATCACATGGAATATATGTCCCATTCTTATTCCATTATTGGGATTTATGCTTAGTCGTTTACATTGATGTATGTCCCAATGAGATGATATGTAATAAAATAAATGTAAATTTAACCCAAGAAGATGTATTTTAAGTGGATATAGAATTTATTTTTATGTTTTTTGTATTTTGTTTTTAGTTTTCAACAAATTAAACATTAAAAAATCATCTTGTTTTCCTCATGTAATGAATTATTAAAAAAAGGACTCCAATGTTGGTATCAGATCATGATTTAGTTATTTTTCAAAATTTGGACAAGAAAAATAGTATGTGAACCCTAGGGAAAAATAAAAATATATTAAAACATCCTGTTATTTTGGGGAGTATTGATTATCTTGTTTTTAAGAATACATACCCAAGTATTGGTACTCCATGTGGATGTAGATCTTGAATATATATACCTTATGGTAAAACCCAAAAACACTGTATTAAGCTAGATTTGATTGAGTACTAATACATGACAATGGGCCTTATTTCACACCTCTGTTGACACTCGCGGGGGTGACATTTCATTAATAACATGATTTTTATGAAGTATTGTAAAGGATATATATAAAATGTAATTAAAAAGATTAATAAATAAATGTTTAAGACAAAAACTCATTTTATAATTATAATATTACTACACGTAACATTTTTATCACTAAGGTAATTTCTATTAAAAATATTCCTTGAAATAGGAGGAACCCAAAATATGATGATTGAAAAGGATAATTTACTCGAGTCCTTCAAAAAATAAAAGAATATATATTAGAAAACATCAAGAGTATAATGAATCAATTATCTCGAGTTATGAATAATAACGTGAATCAAGTTGAGTGATGAAATTCATAATGAATGAATCTACTTTTCATTGATGCCTTTATTCATTAACAACCGCCTACATATAGTGAATCTAAAAATCCATTGATTACGAAAACATGGATAACCTCTATAGAAAATATCTTTCTTGTACAATATTTCTCATAGCTAGATAAAGTCACCCTATCAGAATAGTTTTTAGAAGGAGAATCTGATCAAAGGTGGATACTGATTAAAAACACAAATCAAAGAAAGGATATTAATGGAATGGAGTGGGGTAGTGTTCTGTTTAATATTTTTTAATAAATATTTTTCACATTAAATGAAAACAAAAATGGATATTGAATTTATATAGATGATGAATAAGGAAAACAAATTTGTGGGAAGCTGGGAAATAAACTCTACAAGACTTTTTTGATAAACCTCTGCCTTTTTATGGATCCTAAGTGAATGGTTAATATATTATTTTCTTATTGAGATGCTATTTGTGGTTTAATTTCTAAATTCAAGACTATATAATCTATGATAAGATAGTTCATAGTTATATAATGGTTGAATTAGTGTTTGAATAGATGCAATGGTCAAATAGGTCAAATTAAAAGAAGACAGAAGGGGATCCAATCTCGGGGAATAGAATTGATTGCATAAGAGGAAGAGATAAATTCAGATGTACCACATTTAAAAAATGTGTCAATAAAAATTTGGAGAACTACTATATTTGGATTGTAAAATTATACAAATATGTAAGAGATAGGAATATATATTCGAACTTTCATGGTGAGGTAAAGCCTAAACATTTGAACAGTGATGAAAAAAGGAGGATGGTGTAGTCCAAGCCAGATGTTTGATTCTTCATGTGTGGAAAACATGGTAATGTTACCAATAAATGGCCAAATCTGATTTTAATGGAGGTAAATTGACAAATACCTTATCATAGGATAATAGAGAAAGGTATGGAAATTTCATATGATTAAAGCTGAAGTATAAGCTCTAAATGATTTGATGGAGGGTACAATCATAGTGATCTAAAAGATAGAAAATACTTTTTTATTACTAATATATGAATTCCATTATTTATTCCAAGTATGAAAATAATATAGAATCCATCCCAAAGATTCTTGGAGTAGATTTATAAGTGAGAAATATTAGAGATATTATCCTAGCATAAACGGTGTACATGAAATTTTGTATAATTTTTGATGAGTAAAAGATCATCAATAACCATGTAGTCATTCCCATGGTGGAATTTAACACTATAATAGGGATGGATTGAATATAAAATTATAATAATAATATCAACTACATGAGAAAGGAATATTCATTAGTATTAAATAGAAAACGTATAGTTATATTATATTGAGTGATAACCCGACTATAGCTATTTCAAGAAGCAACTCCCATAGACTTTTTTGTGGATAATATTAGTGAAAATGGAAAAGGAAATCAAATTATAAAGGAAGAAAATTTCCCCAACATTCAGAAATAATTTCAAATATCTCTTTAATAATTATATATACCTCCCCCAAAAATTGATTTGGTGTTCTATATTGAAATAATATATGGATCCAAGCCGATATTGAAGAGCCCGTATATAATGGAAAATGTGGATTTAAAGTTATTAATGAATAAACACCTAGAAACTTTGGAGAAGGGATTTATCTAACTATCTGTGTCTCCTCAGGGATCACATATTATATTTGTAAAGAAGAAATATAGATCAATTTGGAAATTAATTGTTTATAGGGAACTTAATGGGATCACAGTGAAGAACGTGTACCCTCTCCCAATGATTGGTAATTTATTTTAAAATCATTATGGGGATCAATCCTTCAACATGATTAACCTCTGATTGGGGTATCATTAATTCATGGTAAAGAATGAATATAATCCAAATAATATCTTCCGAATAATATATGATCATTATGATCTTATTATTATGTTATTTGTCTTGAATTATTCTCCTAACATATTTATGGTTTTAAGGAATATTGTAATTATGGACTGATTTGAAAAATTCAATGTATTTTTTGTTAATGCTAATTTCATATATTCTAAAATTAACAAGGATCATGATTGTTATATAATGGTTATATTAAAAACATTTAGAAAATATAATATCTTTGGAAAATTTATAAAATGTTAATTTAGTTTACAACATGTTTCATTCAGGGGTAATATTGTATTCAATAATAGAATATTAGTTGACCCTAACAAGATGAAGGCTATAGTGGAGTGTCCTCTTTCTACAAAAGTAACTGGGATATGTAGTTTCCATTGTTAACAAGGATATTAGAGGAGGGTTGTGAAAAAAAATTCATGAATTTATAATCAACTAGAAAAGTTAAGTTGAAATGGAGAAAATTTCAACATGATAAATGAGTATGAAGATATTTTTCATGAACTGAAGAATGGATTATGTATTACACCAATGATAACTCTACACTCCATCATAGAATGATTTATTATTTATAATGATTCTTATTTGAAATGGATTGGGTGAATCTTCATGAAATATTAGAAGCAGATCTCTTATGCATCTCGACAATTAAAGCCTCATGAGCAGAATTATCATATGCACTACCTTGATTTACCTGTAGCCATTTTTTCATTGATTTTTTGCTGGAACTATATTTATGGGGAGAAATGTTATATATATATAGACCACTAGATATTTAATTTTATATTCACATAAAATAAACTGAACATGAGATGAAGGATATTGTTAGATCTTCTTAAAGATAATGGTTATTTAATTTTCTATCACCCTAGATGAGAAGATAATGTATCTAACACATTTTGTATGAAAGATCATGTTTTGAGGAAAATGATGATGATTCAAAGAGCTACCTTGATCACGAAACATGTAATGTTAGACATTGTATGTATGAGGAAAGGGACATGATTGATCATATCCCAAATTATTTATCACCCATCTTTAATAGATATTATCAATATAGATAAAGGATAATATCATTTGATACTGAAGAAGATAGAGGTTGTGAAGAATGGGGTGATTCCTATATTCATTTACTATAAAAAAGATATACTAAAATTTCATAAAAAGTTATGTGTATCATTTATTAGAAAGATAAATAAGAAGATGATGGATGATGCTCATTTCTCTATATTATATATACATCATGGATGCACTAAAATTTATAAGGACCTTTATGATCATTAATGGTGGGATAATATGAAAAGGGATAATTAGAACAACACTACAGGGTTATTAGTGTGTAAACAAGAGTAGGCTAAGTGATAACTTCCTAAAGGGGTGTTGAGACCATTACCCATAATAATATGGATGTTGGATAATATCACTATGAACATTATCACTAGTATCCCAAGAACATCCAAAGAGAAAAAATGTGATATGGGTTATACTAGATTGAATCACCAAGACTGCCCATTTCATTACACTTTAAGAAGATTTTATTCTTGAACAACTTTTCAAGATATACATAATGATGTGGTGAGGCTACAGATTGAAATTATTTCTATCAATTCATTTCATGTTCTAGGGTTCAAATATAAATCTAGAAAATAATTCCACATTCCCTAGATATTGAATAGTATTTCAGTACAACATATCACCCCCCAAACAGAAGATGAGCCAATAAGTTTTCATTATGACATTTCCATTCCTATACGTTTAGAAAATCACAAAAACAATATCTTAATGAAAAATGTTTTCCAAAATAATTATCTTAATAATGAAAATATTCCATCAATAAGGAAATTTTATCATTACCTATGTTTTCGTTATTCATTTTATAGTTTCTATAAATCTAACTCATTTTATTCCTATGTCAAAAAATCAGTTTCATATCTAAAACCTCTGAATCCTATAAATACTTAGATATTGAGTATTCTATTTTTAGTTTCTGAATTCAGGTTCCGAATTCTCTGAAATTAAGATTCAGAATTATCTGAAATTCATATTATGAATTCCCTGAAATTCAGACTCCAAATTCTATAAAATTCAGACTCTGAATTCTATGAAATTAAGACTCATAATTTAGTGAAATTCTTAATCCAAAATCATTGAAATTCAGACTCTATGTTCTTGGAAATTCAGACAACGAATTATCTGAAATTCAGACTCCAATTATCAGATATTTAGAATCTGAGTTCTTCAGAATTCAGACTCTGAATTCCACATAATTTAGACTTAATATTCTTTAGAATTCAGACTCTAAAATCCATAAAAATCAAGATCTGAATTCTTCATAATTATAACTCTAAATTCCATAGAATTATAACTCCGAATACCGTCGAATTGAGACTCTGAATTCTTTAGAATTCAGACTCTGAATTCCTTAGCATTCAGACTCTAAATTCCTCAAAACATAGAATCCGAATTCCTCAAAATCCAAACTCTTAATTCCGTAAAAAACTAAACCCAACTATCCATGATCTATATTCTCTGAATTTTTAATTGGTTAGACACTGAACATTATTTTTTCCCTTAGAGTCCAATAATTATATTTGGTTATGAAAACATATTTTTCTTACACTTGTTATAGTTATGAAATGTTGTCATACATTCTGTTTCTAACTAACTATTTTTTGAGTGACACGTGTATAGGTACCTCTAAGATTCAAGGAAAAATATGACCATTGGAGGAGGGAGTCGACCATTGGATAAGTTATTATAAATAGATTCTCATTTGAATGAGCTTAGACAACTGAGAATTACAAGTTGATCACTCAAGAGATTATATGTTGTGAATTGATTTCTAGATAAATAGACTCTCATTCTTTGTGTGTACTATACATATTGTTCAGCTTTCTACATTCGAATCTAATTTTTGCTGAGTACATTCAAGGGTTTATGTTGATTGGAAGACAAAGGTACCAACTACCTTAATGTCTGAGAAATTCTGTGGATAAGAAGACAGAGGTGCCGACTACCTTAAAGTTCAAGGGCTTGTGGGGATAAAAATACAGATTCTGATATTATTATCAAGAGAATACCATAGGTGTGGGTAAGAAAAACATTCTTTAATGTATAAATCAAGGGATCTTAATCTAGGGTTTTTGGATACCCTTCTCTTTGGGTTAAAATGTTTAATACTTTTTTACTTGTTTTGTTTCATGTTTATTTTCGCTACATTTCGATAAAGGAAGAAAATATAACATTCTTATACTTATTTATTCACATATGTAATCTGATTAATATGATTCTATATTCTTTAATGAAGAATATTTTCCTTGTAAACATTCCTTACTTTTCATTTCTGGAACCATATTTTCAGAACCTAGAATGTTTGTACAACTAAAATATGTCTTGTAAATTTACCATGTTTATCATTGTTAAACATTGTTTTCCTTAAGGTTAGAAATGAATGTTTTTAAACATACAATTCACCCCCCTCTTGTATTTGAGCATCTATATCATTATGTTGATCCTATAACTAGTATCAAAATAGGTCTCTAAAAAAATTATATTCACAAATAAGTTTTCTTTATCATGTTTTCATTGTTCTAAATACTTTCATTGATTATTAATTTTTTACTAACATTTATTAAAAAAAAATTGTGGATAGATATTTTATTTTAGAATGGTAGGAATGAATGTTGGTTTAATTGAAAATCTAAATCCTACCAAACCACTTATATTTCATGGAAATGACTATGAATATTAGAGATATTGTATGAAGAGTTTTATAATTAATACTGGAGTAGCCAATTTCGTTATTCTTACATTAGATTAAAAGAATCCTGATAAGGAACTCTGAAACTTCACCAGTCATGAAAAGTTAGAATATCAACTAAACTACAAGCTACACTATACTTTTTTGTGTTCTACGACAATGAATATATATTTTCATATTTCTTCTTGTGAAGATTTTAACTCAATCTGGAAGAAATTGGTGGTTACTCATTTGGGTACATCCAAGGTTATAGAAACTAGAATAACTATTCTAAGAGAAGAATATCATGGATTTTTGTTTCCTTATAGTGAACTAGTATTTAATGTGAATTTTTTTTATGAAAATTGTTAACAATTTACAATCTATTGTGGAGAAAAGATTGGATGGGGAGGCACTTGTGGACAAGATTATAGATATCATGTATAATGATTGGTAATCTAAGAGAACATATATTGATGGGAATATGAATATATCTCATGTTACTCCTGATAATTTTTTGGAACTCTTCTTCCACATGAGACATGAATTAAAAGATATCCTAATATGAATATGATGAAAAAATGGTAATGTAAGAATATCATTTAGTACTACTAAATCCAAGACTCCTGAAATTGTTACGAGATCCAAATAAAAGAAAGAAATTATTTTATCTGAATTTAGTGAATGAGAACATAGTGAGAATAAATTAGTTAATCATGCTTGAAGGATGAACAAGATATTTGTAAAGATATACTTTTATAAGAGATATAAGAAGAAATAAATAAAATTAAAGAAAGTCTCAAAAGTCACTTATTATGAATGAAAAAGAGCAAGTCATATTAGGCCAGATTTTCTTTTGCTTATGAAAAACAATAGAAAGGTTTTTTTTGAAATGAATAGAAATAGATAATACAAGACTAAATCTAATAATGTCTTGAAATCCAATGACACTTGGTGTGCCAGTGGTGGAGACTTTTCTAATGAATCCTCAGAGTATGAATCTTTTGGTCTGATGAATCTTGGTATACTTGCAAGACTACCCATTAAAAATCATTATCGAGTGACCAAGTACACAATACAAGATCTATCACTAATGTATCCTTGAATGAAATTTATACTGACGATAGATACAACAATAGTTCAAATGAAGAACCTTCCTCTGATAGAGATAATATATTACATACTTGTGAAAAAGTGTCTAGGTTTTCTATACTTCTAGGGAATGAAATTTCTAAACCCAAGAAAAATATTGATAAAGAAATTTGTAGATTTTTTTTTTAAAAAAGATGTATCAAATCATTCTGATGATCTTGATAAGAAAATTTATGATTTTGAAAGTTTTTCCAAAAACCTTGAGGAAGTTAATTCTGGGAAGGATAAAATTTCAAAGGATCATGAAAATGTAATTTCGAAGAAAAATATTTTAGAGACTAACTATAGTTATAAAACTAATGTTTTTAGGATAAAAACATGGTTATTAAACTAATGTCAAAAATATTATCCTTGAGGAATTTTTTGTTAAACATTACCTTTGATAAGGAAACATAAAAAGTTGTATTCACAAATTCAACTTCTAAGTAACAGTTATGGATTTGGTTATACTCATTCTATGGCAGTTTTAGTAATAACTATTTTGTTCCTCAATTTTCTCCATTCTGCATTAAGTGCCAGGGTGGTGAAAATTGGGCTAAAAAAATTTCTTTAAACAAATCCCAGTCTTTAGGTTTACATAAAGCTTATTTTTCTATGAAAATGTGGATTCATAAAATATCTCTTTCTAAAAGTTAAGGAACTCAGAATGTTTGGATTCCGAATGTATAACACTCTTATTTACATGAAAATAAAGATAATACCCATATGAATACATGGTACATGGATAGTAGACTTTCCCGACATATGAATGGTAAGAAAAATTCTTTGAAAAATTTATCATGATGAAAAGATGAAAAGTAACTTTCTATGATAATTCTCAACGAGAAATTATTGGTATAGGTAACACTGTTCTTCTTTGAAAAACATTAATTTCAATTGTATTATTTGTTAATAGTTCTAAGAACAACCTCATTTTCATAAGTCAATTATCTGACGATGGTTACCTTGTGAACATTTGGAATGATAAGTGTTTAGTACACAATCCCAAGGAAGAGTTTATTCTTTCTACCCACATGCAAGAGAATGTATACACACTAAACATATATGATATTAGGAGCCAAGATCTACCATTACTGAGTTTAATGAAAGATCAATTTTGGATATGGAATAGATGCTTAGGACATTGTAACCTTAGGAACCTATGTAAACTCTCTATTAAAATACTTTTTCAGGTTCTACTGAAGTATAGATTTGATTTTTAAAAAGTTTGTGATTCTTTTCAATATAGAAAGAAACATAAATAATGTTTTAAATGAATCGGTGAAGTCTCAACTACTGATGCATTATAGTTGGTTCATATGGATTATTACAGTCCAACACAAATAGGAAGAATTGGAGGAAGATATTATGTATTTGTCTTAGTTGATGATTACACTAGATTAACATGGGTTTATTTCCTAGAATAGAAATATGAGGCTTTTTCTTATTTTAAAAATTTTAGAGCCCAAGGTAAAAATGAGAAAAACCTTTCCATGGATAACTATTCATAGTGATCGTGCGGAAGAATTTCAAATTCGGATTTTGAAACATTTTGTAGTAAAAAAGGAATTACTCAAAACATCTCAGAACCAAGAACTCCTTAATAGAATGGTGTTGTTGAAAGAAGAAATTGAATTCATCAAGAGATAACTAGAACCATTTTGAGTAAATATTCTATAACTAAACATTTTTGGGTTGACAATGTATGTACTACCTGTTATACTATAAATCAAGTTTTAATCAGACCTTTTTTTAACAAAACCCATTACAAATTGTGGAATGGTAAAAAACCTATACTTTCTTACTTCATTGTGTATGGTTGAAAAGTATTCATTATGAATACTAAAAATAATTTACATAAATTCACACCAAAATCCGATGAAAGAATTTTCGTAGGCTACTCCAATAAGTCTATGACTTATAGAGTTTTTAATAAAAATACTTGTACAATTGAAGAATGAGTACATGTTAAATTTGATGAAACTGATCCTTTTTTCTAAACAACCTCAACCTATATCCTTAGATATATTTTCAAAAACAGAATATCAATCCCTGATAGGAGAACCTTCTGATAAGGAAATTGTTCAAGAAAATGTTTCTGAAGCATTTACCCAAGATGATTTCGTACCATATGTTGATGAACAGGTTTTAAAAAACACAAATTAGTTGTTTCTTAAAAATAATCCATGTGATAGAATAATTTTAGATGTAAATAAAAATATAATTACTAGAATATCATTAAGAAATAAGGTAGAACATCCTTCATTCCATTAGCAATTAGAACTAAAAATCACTGATGAAGCTTTTGGTGATGAGGATTGGATAAAAGCCATGAAATATGAGATAAGTAATTTCTAAAGGAACAATGTTGGGACCTTGGTTGAAAGAATTAATGAAATATATATTATTAGAGTAAAAAGGGTCTTCAAAAATAAGTGTGATGGAAATGGAAGCCTTGCATGAAATAAGGCTATATTAGTTACTAATGGCAATAATCAACAAGAATGAATAAACTATGTTCAAACCTATGCTCCAGTAGCTAAACCTGAATCTATCCATATTCTACTTGACTTTGCATCATTCTTCAAATTTAAACATTTTTATATGGATGTTAAATGTAATTTCCATAATGGATATGTTCGAGAGGATGTTTTTTTGAACAACCTCTAGGTTTTGATGACAGAAAACATCCTGAACATGTTTTCAATTTTACCAAAGCTTTATATGTACTTAAACAATCTCCTTGAGCCTAGTATGATAGAATTACATGATTTTTGCTAAAAACAATTATGTTGAGGGGAATGCTGATCCAATACTTTTTATAAATAAAGATAATAACAATGTCTGTATTATTCAAATTTATGTTGATGAAATTATATTTGGTTTAACTCAGCATTATATAACTGATTTGTTTTCAAAATTAATGAAATTTGTGTTTGAAATGAGTAGGAAGTGTGAATTAACATTTTTCATAGGTTTTGAAATTTCTCAAAAACCATAGGTTACATATATATCTCAATAAGAAGTAAATTAAATATTTTATTAAAATTATGTATATGAGAACACTGAGATTATAAGTACTCTCACTAGTATCTCAAATTCTCTTGATCTTGATGAAGTTGGGAAACCAGTAGATCAAACAACATTTTGAGGTATGATAGGAAGTTTACTATAATTGACAGCTAGTCATCCATACATAATATTTTTCGTATGCTTATGTGCAAGATATCAATCCAATCATAAAGAAACTCATTTAAAGGAAGTAAAAAAATTCTATTTAAAGGCAACCATGGATTTATGACTCTTTTATACTTCTCGAAATGATTTTGTTAAAAATGTTTTTTGGATGCTAATTCTGGTGGATGTAGAATAGATAGAAAAATTATATCTAGAGTATGTCATTTCTTATGAGATTAAGTAGTTTCTTGGTCATGAAAAAAGAAATACTAATTAGAACTTTCCACTTCTGATGCTTAATATGTAGTAGTTGGATGTTGTTGTGCCCAAGTGTTGTGGATGAAACACACACTAACAGACTATAGTATGCATTTTACCAAAACACAAATATTTTTTTTATAACTCAAGTTCCATTTCCCTTAGTAAAAACACCACATATCACTCTCGTGAAATGAACATAGATACTTGGCATTAATTTCATAGGTATCACAAAAAAGGGGATATCATTCTTAAATTTATTAGAATGCAAGACCAAATCGCTGATATTTTCACAAAATATTTACCCTCCGATAGATTTCAATACATTAAACAGAAGCTTGGAATGATAAACATAAAGTAATCTTATATATTAGCATCTTAATGAAACCTATATCCTTATAGTATTAAACAAATTTTCATATGGGGGGGTACATTTTCTTATTAGTTAATTTTGTTTCAAGATTTTCCTTCCTCGTTTTTTATTAATCAAAATTTTTGTAATCAAAATTTTTGTAATAAACATTTTCTTAATACAATTTTTTTTTAATGAAACATCTTCGAAAATCTAATTTTCTTTAAGAAGAATTTTCTATATTGTGGATAAAATTCCAAGAAATCCAGAATGAACCATTTTATCTATTCCCTTTATTCCTTTTTTAAAACCACAAAAGGGAGAAATGAATGATAAAAAGAATACTAATTAATTAATTGAATTCTGTAAGTATGGATTAATCTATCTAAGGGGTAGTTTCATCAATGAAGATTTACCTATATAGGAAAAACCATATTCTATTTAAGGAAGTCATGAATGTGATCCTTACGGATTTAAAAACCTAAGAGGAGTTAGTCGTATACATCACGATTCATAAGTAAAGGGAGATAAGTTTTACTTTTCAAGTCCATAAAGGAAAATTCTAAGTACTTATATTTTTATCATAAGGATGTTCTTGCTTTCCAAAAATCGGAAGATTGTTTTGTCAATAAGTTTTACTTATGAATTTTTAATTCATCTACGTTTTAAAAATCACAAGCACTTTATCTAAAGGAAGATTTTTTTCCATAAGAATTATTTTAATATGGAAAATTATCCTTCTGAAAGGAAATTTTATCCTTACCTATGTTTTCATTGTTTGTTTTATAGTTTATATAAACCTAGCTCATTTTATTCCTATGTCTATAAATCAGTTCCACATATAAATCCTCAGAATCCTATAAATACTTAGATATAGATTATTCTATTTTTAGGTTTCGTATTTTGGTTCTAAATTCTAAAAAATTATGATTCTGGATTCTCTAAAATTCAGACTCCAAATTATTTGAAAATTAGGCTACGAATACTCTAAATTTGAGACTATGAATTCTGTGAAATTCAAACTCCAAATTCTCTAAAATTCAGACTCCAAATTCACTAAAATTCAGACTCTGAATTCATTGAAATTCAGACTCCGAATTCTCTAAAATTGAAACTCCGACTTATTAGAAATTCAGATTCTAAATTATTTAAATTTTAGACTCCTAATTCCTCATAATTCAGATTCTGAATGTTTATTTGGTAAGAATTCTAACTTTATTTTTTCATTTGAATCTGATAATTATATTTGGTTATGAAAAATTATTTTTCATACAATTGTTATAATTACAAAACTATGTAATACTTTATGTTTTTAACTAACTGTTCTTTGAGTGAAATTTGTACAAGTCTCTATAATATTTGAGGAAAAATATGACTGTTGGAGGAGGGAGACGACCGTTGGAGAAGTTCCTATAAATAATAGCTTATTTTAACGAGCTCACACAATTGTGAATTACAATTTGATCACTCTATAGATTGCATGTTGTGAAGTAATTTCTAGAGATAGAGCCTCTCAAGATTTGTGCATACTAATCATCTTGTTCATCTTGCATCGTGTGACTCTGATTGTTGGTGAGTACAATCAAGAGCTCCCTAGAATAGGAAGACAGAGGTACCAACTACTTTAACGTTTGAGGACTTCCGTGGATAGGAAGACAGATGTGCTGACTACCTTAATGTTCGGGGTCTTGTAGGGATATCAAGATAGATTCTAATATTTCTTTTGAGGGATTACCCTCTGTGTGGGTAAGACATAATTTCATGAAAGTATAAATAAACGGACCATTATCCAAGGTTTTTGGATACCCTTCTCTTTGGGTTAAAATATGTCAAACTTGTTACGTGTTTTGTTTCATGTTTATTTATGCTTCATTTTGATAAATGAAGAAAGTATATATTTCTTATAATTTATTATTCACTTATGTACGTTAATTAATATGATTATATATGCTTTAAGGTAAAATATTTTCTTTATAAACATTATTTAAGATTCATTTCGAGAACGATATTTTTTGGAACCTAGCATGTTTGTAAAACTAAGAGAGGTCATGTGAATTTACATTGTTTGACTTTGTTAAACATAGTTTTCCGAAAGGTTAAAAAGGAATGTTTTTAAACTTTTAATTAACCCCCTCTTGTATTTGAGCATCTACATCATTATTTCAACTGTACACCAAAAGGATAATCTGAAAAACAATTCTAAAAGTTGAGGACATGATGAGAATATGATCAAGGAAATTTTAAGGTGGAAGGGATTAAAACATTCCATTAGTTGATTTTTAATACAAATATATATTACTATAGAGTATTCAAATAAAAACATATTATTCTATATATCGGATGTGACGTAAAACTCCAAATTTTTGGGATGATGTTGGTGGGAGAAAGATACTTGGACGCAATGTTGTTCATGAGGTAAAAGAAAAAGGTTCATGCCAACAATAAAAATATAAAGTCTTATCAGATTCATGAAAAAACATAGGTTGACAACCATCGAAGTGACATAGTGTTTGATCTTAGAGACAATGTTCTATTTTAAATATAACCATAGAAAATTTTCCTGTGATTTGGACAGAAAGGGAAGATTATACCTAGGTACGTTGGTCCCCTGGTAATCCTTGATCACATACATATATTGTACCATCACCTATATCTTCCAACAAATCTAGATCAATTTCATTATATATTCCACATATATCTCTTCAGAAAGTACATAAATGATCCCTCAATTGTACTGAATCTAGAGATGGTACAACTGCAACATGACCTCTCTAACGAGGATTATCTAGTAAAAATCATTAAACGTAGAGAGAAAGTACTATGAAAAAAATAAAACTCACCTTATCAACATGATATGGAGGAACCATACGTATAAAGTAGTGAAATGGGAATGATAACAAGATATGAAATAAAAGTACCCTAACCTATTCTCAATTGAGTGTATGATTTAAAATTTCAAGGATGATATTTTTAAAGGTGTAAATAAGTAATGGCATGGTAATTTTAAATGATTTTTGTTTCCTGAATAATTTTATGTTTTATATTATATAATATTATACATATATATATATATATAGAATCCAAAAAACATTATCTCATTAATCATGATAATTACATTTTTCATCTATGAAATAAACTAATATTCCATATATTACTACTAGGAAAAAATATATAATTTAATAACTAAAATTAAATAATATGAAACACCCCAATCTACAAAAATCATCATCTCAATGTCCTAAATAACAAAAAAATTAAAAATATATTATTAAACTGATAAAAAGCATATAAAATCAATATATATAACTTTGGGAGTATTTGTAGTGAAGGTTGAGTTAAATAATGAAGTGGAATTTATAGTGTATAAAGGGAAATGTGACCGTTCATATTCGGCCTCTATATGACAATTGGTCAAATATAACAGTTGGTTAAATATTAATATTATTTAATATAACCATTTTTCAGTTTTATCATTGGGAACTATACCCATTGGTGACAATTTTACTATTATAATTTATGTTTATAAGTGGTAATGAAAATTTATAATTTATATAGAAGTGAAAAATGATGACATCAATCAATAGAGTCCTGATGTTTGAAGCCCATTTTTTCATAACATAAGACATCTTTAGTGTCATTGGGATTATCCCAAGTTCATTCCCAAGATAAGCTTAAACAAATGTGTCTTGAAAAAAATTTCATGTGAGGAATGATCAAATTAGTGGGTATTACAATTATGTCAATTTTTGTTATGCAACCCCATGAAACTACCATGATCGCACAACTTACCATTATGGTGTACATGGTTGTAATAAGCTATTATGTGTCTGACTCATAGTTACTAAAATGGTAATTATCCTTTTATAAATAATTTGATTACATATATTCAATTTTGATAATTATTTTTCTTTTAAAATATATTTATTTCGAAGACCAATTTGATAAATTCATTGTTATATGAAAATAAAACATAAATGTATTTTTTCAGAAAATATATTCACTTTTTAGTAACCTACTATATTATAAATAATATATATTTTGATGGAATTTTGTTCCAATAACTTTTTTATTTAAATATAAATGATGTAATAATTTTATAATGTCCTAATAAATATTTATAAGATTCAAAAATTTTACTTGTCTTTAAAACAATTATTTTTTTTAAAAATAAGGATGTTTATATTTAAAAGTCATGATTATAATTTTTAGTTAATTAATATGAAAAAATTAATATTATATTTGAAATCATTTCAATGAAATTATTATTTTTGTGAAAATGTTCAAATTTTCTAAAATACCTTATTTTTCAGTGAAGGGTAAAAATACATTTTTGGGTTTTTTGTATGCTTTATGACATAATAATTTTTCATTATGATTTAATAATTAAATAACCATAATCCAAGACCTATTATTTTTTTTTATTGTTATTTATTTTAATTTCTTGTAATCTATTCCCAAACATACAAGAGACTTTCTAAAATATAAAATATAAAATTTTATTTTTAAGAACATCATTTTGTGGAAAATTAAACATTCCATGTCGAAGAAAAATTACGAAATATGTTTAGTTATGATGGAAAAAAAATATCATAATATGTGGCTTAAATGTCTTAATCCAGGACTAAGAAAAATTTATTTCTTTTTCCACAATTTAGATTTCTAACACCTATATTTGGAAATTATTAAATAATTTCTCCACTTTTGCAATAAATTCCCCATATTTCTCTATTCTCATTCACTACAAATCCACCCCTATGAATGTTTAGTGACTTCTATACCCAGTGAGACCTCCAAATGTGTCCTTAATCCCCTTGGTTTCCATAGTCTTGTTTTATGAAAAAACCTTCAATTTAATAGAAATTACCACTTCTCTTTTCAATTCACGTTCACTATTTTAGTATGTCATCTTATTGTTAAACTAATTTTTGTTGTTCACATTATATTGTCTCATAACTATAAGAATAGTATTCCATAAAAACAATACCTTCAATACCTCTTAATTTCGCTTTCCTCAAACCTTTTTTTATACATGTCTTGATATCAAATTTATTTATTCAGTTTCTCTTATTTCCATGAGAAATTTTCTTATCCTTTTTATTTAAATACCCATTCCTCTCCATTTTCAATGGCTATTCCAGTAGATTTAAAATGAATTATTTATTTTTTTATTTATATACATTAAACCTTCATTACCTTCCTATGTTTTAAAAATGATGTTATCATCATACCTTTAAGGACATACATACTCGATGCTTTTATGTTAAGCACATGCTTTATTCACATTTTTTATTGAGAAAATGATTTTTTTATGATCAATGTGGATCATATGAAATAAATACATATAAAGGGTTCACCCTAATAGTGCTTAAATTCCTTGGTTAATGAATTTTATCTCTAGATATGACATGTTTTACAATACGTTAGTGAATTAACATAGTTTTTGACAACATGCTGACTGACCTTAGTGATATTGTTTTGAATTATTATGTTTTATGTTGTATTCACATTTTGATATTATGATTCATGTTTTTATTATAATATTCCTCATGTTATGTTTTCCATTCCATAATGGTATGCCTTATTATCATATTTGAATGCCTCAAGATCAAATGATATATGTCTCCCTTGTTTATTCTCTTACTGGGATTCATGATCACCCCTTTCTATAGATGTATCTTCCAAGGATAGGTCATGCAGTAAATTTATTCTACGGTGAACCCATAAATATTTATTTCAATTGGATTTAGAATAATAATTTTTGATTTAGTTATTATGTTCCTAATTTCTAAGAACATAAAATTTAAAAGATCCCTTATTTTTTTCATGTAATGAATTTTTTATGTAATAAAAAAGGGGGATTCAATATGGTATATAATGAAAATCTGAAATAATAAACTCATATATCATAGGATAGAAAAACTACATGAGCCTTTTCCTAGTTTATGAAATATCATTAAGTGCATCCACAAGACCCAGGTTCAAACCATGTAGAGTCATATTCCCAGGGTACTGTAGCAGTTCTGTAGCAGGCACTATGGAAGTGCTGTAGAAGAACTATACACTATGTAGTACTATAGCTGAACTGTACGTTGTACAAGTACTGCACCCGAACTATACATTGTGTGGGTACTGTAGCGGGTACTGTAGGAGTTACTGTAGCAGGTACTATTTGGTATTGTAGCTGCGGGAAGTATTTACCTTGGGCCACCGGTTCGGGCTTGGAGTCATGAAGGTTTTTGGGCCACCCAGGCCTTTAGGTTAGTAGGGATTTCGGGCCTCCATTAAGGCCTTCAGGCCACCTCATGGCCTTCAGGCCACATGCAGTTTCCATAGACACACTACAAAAAAAAGCATCCCTAGAAGGGGATTCAGAGAATGTGCACTCACCAGAGCAGAGCCAAATACATTTTTCAGAATGATAGGGTATGACTATGTCATAAGGACTAGCCTATGCTTGCATGAGAAGCCAAGCCAGATGACCATGTGATGGTGGAGAGCTATAATAATGATGGAGATGCTGGGGAGGGGCAGTTCCTTGGAGATTTTCTGGTTGAAATTCCCTAAGACCATCAGGTCATGTAATCTCCTAAGCCTACGGGCCATGTAATCTCTAAGCCTACGGGCCTTGTAAGAGTTCCCCCTTGTACCTTAAAATGGGGGGTTATCAAAAATCAATAAAAATGAACGCCTTCGAGCCATTCGGGGTAGGATATTAAAACCATGATTGGAGTTATCCCCCATTGGTATGCCACAGATGATGTATTTGTCAATACCCAACCAGCACTTTCTGGATTATTATACCAATGTGAATATATGGAATAGTACATATCAACTTATTTATATCAATAAAGGGATAAATTTTAATTTAAACCACATAGTATATACTTTACAATTTTTTTTGTATATTTGGTATATCTAGGCTTAATACTAGGGTTCTCAGAAAGGTTTTATTATCCCAAACCAAAAAAATAACAAGACCCTATATCTATACATGTTGAGATTCCCTAGAGCCTCAATACTAGGTTAATATAAAAACCCACATGCATTATATACTTGATTTTAAGAAAAATTATATGACAAAATAAAATATAATATATTTTTCTGTAATTTGAAAATTAAATTTTAGAATAATCACATAATTCTAAGAATCATTAGGTTTACTGTATTTTCATACCAGATATATAGGAAATATATTTTACAACTCATGTGATTATTCCTTAAAAATTATTCTTATATAGAACCCCTTATATAATTCTTATAAGTTATAAAAATCTTATTAACCTATGGAATTTATTCGCAAGAAAGGTGTGAGAAATGATGCTCGATAAGGTTAAACATAAGTGATAAGAAATGATGATAAAAAGTGAACATAAGTTAAAAATGGTTGTATAATAAAATATTCAAGGTCCATGAATGTTATAATAGATAATAATACACAAATAAATATGGATTCTCAATAATATATTAAGGAGTATTGATATCGACATAAAAAATGCTTGAGTTATCATAACCTGAGAACATTGAAAAATGTAATATTTTTTCCAAAATATAATTTTCAAAATACATTTAATTTGTTTAGAATAGATATCAATACCATCATTACAAATTGTAGGATATTCCCATATAATATTGGGTTCACTCCCCAATATTATAAAAACATGGACAAATTCCCATTATGGAAGGTGATTACAATCAAATATCTTAATCATTATAGAGTGAGGCCATATATGACTGGGTTTACTTCCAAATATCATAAATATAGTGGAAATGGTCACATAAGGATTGGATTCACTACAAAATATCATAATAATAGTTTTCATAGTACCATAATAGATTTTTTTCACTCCCCAATATCATAAACATAGTGTCCAAAATCATATATTGTATTGGGTTGACTTTCAAATTCATAAGATCCTAGCTCAGGAGATATATGTCTTTACCCAATTCATTAGTGAGACATATAATTTTGAGATCATCAATCACACAATGATAAACATAAATTATTTCTACATTATTTCATAAAAACATAAATAATTTAATCATATCTCAGTTTACAAGTTTGAATGAAATGGGTTTTAGGAAAAGCCCCTTAAACCATTATCATCATATTAAAATCAAAGAAATATGTTTTATATTATTAAAAAATATCCCATGTTTGACATAAATAACATAAAATTATATTGAAATAGATAAAACACACACTTTAATGATAATTGTATAAAAATCATTGAAAAAAAATATGAAATATCCATTTTTAAAATGCTTGAGAACTCTTTATATATGTTGTCTTTAAAGAAAAATATATTTACCCTATAAAATAATTTTAAAATTTTCACTTTAAAATTAATTATGGATTTTAAGAAACATATTTTATAAATGAAATATTATATGAAAACATTCTTTTTGAATACATGAAAATAATTAGGACTTCTTTATTTAAAAACCATGATATTAAAAACCCTTTTTTATTAATTGAATTCCACTTTTAAAATCATACACCTAATTTGGAAAGATATAATAGTATTTAATTTTCATTATATAATCATAAGTAATTAAAAATATTCATTAAAACAATTTTAAAAAATTAAGAGGAATCATGTAATGTAAGAATTTTTTTAATGGAATGTGTTCCCATAGAAAATGACAAAAATATGTTAGTTTTAAAAAATTAGAAAAGTAACCCTTACAGAAAATCTAAATATATTTCATTCAATACATTATATGGAAACTAAAAATATCTTACATTACAGTTTATTTATTATTGATAAATAGATATGGATTTCCATAAAATAATCGAATAAATATTGACATAATGGTGGAAATTTCCGAACCAATATAAATAGGTGGGGTTGGTTTCTCTTCCAATTTTCAAAATAGGTAAATTATTTACCAAGAGAAATTTAATTGAAATGGGACATTTAAAACACCAATAATAACCAATATAGAATAAAATGGTTAGTTTTTAATTAATAGTTTCACAAAAAAATTTCCCTATTTAAAATTCATTCATAATAATCATGATTTCAAAATGTGATTGTGAAGAAACCCATATGGAATATATAACCATTATCTAAGAAACCCCTTGATAGGTAATACATGAAAATTATTTTTGAATAAATTGTATTTAATTATATTCATTTTGAAATTTCTTCTATGTGTTTCATAGAAACAATGAAGTAAAATTATTTGTGGATAGGAATTATATCTCAATGATGTGAAATTGAGGTGAGGAATCCCATTCAACATTGGACTATTTTGAGTAAAAATACCATGAAATAAAGAACATAAGATATTTTTTTAAATCCCTAGAAATGAAATAATATTCTAATAATAAAATCTATGGAGTATTATATATGCCACACTCTATAAAACAAGTGATGAATATGGAATATGTCTCAAAGAATGAATAATGAGGTATAAAAACCAGACTTTAACACATGAATGACATTAAATAACATCAACCTATTTTATAATAAACATATAAATATAAATAACATATTTTAGAGACATTTTTACTTGTATTAACTTATATATTCTTCCATTATAACCATACTATAAACATATATTATTTATTTATAGTTTCATTACATCATATGATATTTATAATTTTGTTTATTTCATATGGGTATCATAATGGTGATGTAAAAATTTATTATTTGATAAAAATTTATTCATTTCAAGAATATATAATATAGATAAAAAACATATTTGATTCATTGATTTATGAATCCCCATATTAATCTAATATATACTCTGGGAATGGTTTGAGAAAATGTGATCCATGTTGATCTTGTTTCATGTGATTTACTGATACATATGGATTACATTATAATGGATTTCAATTTTTTAATACATTTGGAATTACATTAATGAAATATAATACTCTTTAAAAATATATATATTCAATGAATATTATTTATAACTCTATGTAATTTTCAATAATAAAAAATTAATTGTTCCTTGGTGGTAATAGTTTTCACATACACACAAATGATGTTTTAAATCTTATTAGAATGGGTGGGACATATAATTTTTTTTTTATCATTTTTGGATCTTAAACAATTTAAAATTATATTTTTTATTATGTAAATAATCTTTAATAAATATTCATATAATTTGGTGGAAAAGAATAAAACACATTGTTCAGGGTGGTGGTAGTATTCATATACACATGGAAAATTATTTCATTCTTCTATGGGGAAGGGAGGATTATAGATAATGATTTTTCAATAAAGATAGTATATTTTTCATATATTAATGATTATGGTTTTATTATGATTTTATGATATAATATAATATGAGGTAGAATAAGAAGACTAAAAGGAATAAAAATCAAATGTAGGGATTCATATATTTTTAAAATAAACCATATAATATCTCCTTTCAACAAGCATTAATCCTATGAGTGGTGGAATTCAGAGGATTAAAAAAACTCTATGAGGTTTTTATAAGTGGTTGTTGTAGATTTCCGTAGTGTTTGGTCAAACTAAATTTATTATTTTATTAGTAAAATATGGCTGGTGAATTTATCCATTTATAAGTGGGGAGTGGAATTTTAGTTTTAAGAGGTTCACTGTTCATGGTTTGTTGTAGAAAAATTGCATAACAATGTAGGGGGTAAGAGTATGGGTCAAAAAAATGTTCATCTAATATGTTTTCATAATCTTTTAAAAAAATTTATATTTTTCCCCATAGTTTTATATTTTACACTACATTACTTTTACAATGATAACTCTTTTTCTACCCTCTGTATATAATTTTTTGACTAAAAAATTTACCCTTATCATTTATTTTGGGTATTATGATTAATAGATATAAAAAAATCATGATATAAAATTTATATAATAGATAATAATTAATATAAAATTAATACATCTATAACGCATAAAAACAGTTTTAGAATAAATATAACATAAGTTAAACATTGGAAAATATTGGTTTATGACTTAAAAATAGTATTTATAAATGGGTAATATCATATATTAAATAAATATTCAGTCAAGAAATATAAATCAGAAAAATTTAACTTAATCACTTATCATAATAATTTCATCAAAATTGATGGTATTTGTAAAAATTTAATTTGATTAATTCCCCAAAAAATAAATATTTCCGAAATATCCAAAAATTTATTTGTAAGATTATATTTACATTATATTTCCAAAATTTAATCTAATTTTTTAAAATTTAATATCTCAAATAAAAGAATAGAACTATTAGATTTTAATAAAAAAAATAAGATAACCCATTTTTATTGGAAAAAAAGACTTTCGAAATCTAAACTATTTATATTTTTATTTCCTATCAACTAAAAATTATTTCAGTGTTAATATTTTTTTATGTAAAAAATATATTTTATTAATATTTATCCAAAGTGTTTTTATTTTAATAAAATCAAAAAATAAATAGTGAATCAAAAAATTATTTTGTTTTGAAAAATAGTTTTTATGCATAAAATAATCATTTGAGTTATTTATCTCAACTAATCTAATTTCATAAATTATTTTTTAAAAAAAAATTATCGTTTCTTGTTCATTTTACCTTTATTTAAAAATTTATTTACTTATATTTTTATCATACATTTTAATTGATACATTATAGTTGGCATATTTAATCATTATAATATTATCTTAATAAAATGTATTTTGATATATTTGGTTCAATGATTTGTCTGAATGATGATAATCAAAAAATATTTTGACTAATGAAAACTATATAACGAAATCATGGATTGTTAAAATAAAACGTCCACACTAATTTTTTTATTGATGAAACTGAGGTGATTGAGATGGTATTACATGAAGAGAGACTGCTAGTACATTATAATCCATTGTTAGAAGAGATTCTTGAAGGATACCTACCAACTGATGCACATACGAAGGATAAAAAATGAATAATTATTGATTAAATTTTAAAAATGTGACCAATAACATGAATCTATTATCACTATATAATAAGAACCAATACCAATTATTCTTTCTCTAGATTTGGATGAATAAAACCCCACTCAAGTGTTGATATATCCAAAGAAAATGGTGGATATTTAATACCAACATATATCCCTAAAAAACCAACATATAGTGTCATTGAGAAATGAAGAAAAAATTTAATTCTAGACAACTCTTATATTTACCCAATTATTTATGTCCTTTAGTTTAATTTTATTTAAAATTAATTGATCATTTTAATCAATTATTTAATGCTTTCGAAATTATCCAATTCCTATTTTACAATATAGGTTGGAGATGAAAATGAAATCTCACTTAATAGGGGAACACATAGATATCTCAAAATCCATTAAACAGAGAGCAAAGTATTTACATGAAGAGAACACATTATATTATTCCTAAAGAAAACAAATATGAATATTCCTACTTAAATGTTGAATATTCTTATATTAATTAATTCTTATTTAATATTTATTCATCTTGACCTTTTCACATATATTCCATTTGATTATTATGTTGTTTTAATGCATTATAAGTAGGTCCTAGATATTAATGAGGACGTTTTACATTTAGTAGTCGAAAATAGGAGGACACATATTTTCTTATTCCACATCATGCATATAGTAACTTATTATAATGGGGATGATTATGGTATTCTCTATAAGAGGGATATTTTACAAGAATTATAAGATAATGATCAATGGATTAAAAAAAGGTCATAGTTCACATAAAATAACTCTCATCAACCATTTTATTTTGGATAATTTTTGGAACTGCATGAATATGGGTATTAAATCATCATACCCACTTCGGGGAATAAAAATTATTCATCCCTCGTATTTTCATTCCCATTCTAGTTTTCAAATTTTATTTTTAAAAAATCCATTGTATTATTCTTTCCTTTAATTTATATGTTCTTAATGAGTAGCAGCATTCTACTTTACCTAAGGTGACTACAACTAATAATTCAGGATGTGTGATTCATTTCTCCCAAAAATTGTTTTCTTCGTCATTAATTTCTATATCCAATGTTTATAAGATAGTTTAAAAAATAGAAGTAAATTATTATGTGTAGAGGAGTGGTACAAATCTATTTAGTATTGAAATGTTTTATTCCTCTTTTAATTTTTTTTGTATGTTCTATATTTGATATTACACCATTAATTATTGTCATTACTAGTAAAAAACTCCATTATGATATTTGATATTTCTTAGAAAATAATTTTTTGAACTTATATAATTATAATGTCTTTTTTCTACAACATTCAATGAAATATTGACTTTAGAGCCATGAAATTTATTATAAATTATAGGAAATTATGCGGGAAATAATTTATGACACGAGGAAACATGAATTTCGATGTTTATTTTGTATAAAATTTCCTTTTTGAAAAATAAAACCTCATAAATACAACCAAAATAACATTTAATTATATTAAAAATAGAATAAAATGGGAAATTAGGATCCTTCATGATGTTCTAATACATTTCAATATCGAGAAAAACAAAAACAAACCATAAAAAATCAATCCCAAATATATATATACATATATATCAGAACAATTCTGAAAAAGGAAATGATTTATTTGAGAAAAATATTCAACACCTCTAACACCCAAATATTTAATGATATATTTATATTTAAATGTGATTTATATCATTGATAGTTGGTTTGACACACAACATATTTTTTAAAAGAATCATGATATACTATTGAACTATTGTTTTTAAATATTGAAATTATCATTAAGTCATTGGGTTAGAAGGTATGAATAGTACTAACTATGTTATGAAAAATAATTTTTTAACCAAGTATATATTTATTTCCTTAGCTATGAATTGGTTAGAAATGAAAATAAATCCATATGAAATTATAAAAAATGGATATTTATGAAAAATTATTGTTATGTGTGAAATGTTTTATTATATTAGTAAATTAAATTTATACCTATTAATAAATGATTTAATACAATTTATAGATAATATATTCAAATATGACATTTAAAAATTCATCTAACTATTTTTAATAAGCATGAAATTAGAATAAATTGATTTCTATCAAAAAAATGAAATTTTATAAAAACAGATTTAAATGAATACCGGATCTCTAAGGATGATGAGGTGAGTAATGAAGTTTTTTTATAGATAGAGGAGAAAGAAAAAAATTATACACAAACAATATCTATATTGTCATATTTTTTCTTACACATACCTTGAAATCCAAAAACAAATGTATACAAGGATGGATGCTGAATATAAGAAGAATATAAAAATTAATTTCATAGGAATACCATGGGTTTGATCTTGTCAGATTAAATTGTGGGTGGTTGTCTCATGAAACATTATGGTTCCTTTATTCTAGCTACCTTTCTAGCCATAATACTAATGATTCTTGATCTTTCATCCCTAGTAAATTAGCTTGTCATCATGTGTGACGGATGAAAACCATAGTATGGATAATTTTTTGTGTGTTTTTTGCGATCTGTCATCACATTTGGGAAGGCCTATTCGTATTCTTATCCCTTATAGGTATACAAAATCCCCATTGGCCTCTCATCATGGATGTTGGTAGGGACCTGCTTTGCATCAATATAGTTCTCTCCTATTTTGGGTGCACTGGGGCCTACGTTTTCAACCTGTCCATATGTGTTGAACCTGCTTTTGAGGGGTGTTTTCTTCATTTGAGAGTGCTATCACATATAAAGATTTATCTCACTATTTTTTATTCCAATTTTCCTATTTCTTTTCATTTCACTTCTCTATTGCCTCCTAGTGACATCGTATATTAAGTAGTTGAAGCTTTATTGGAGTTGTTTAACTCTTGGTCTGATGTGTCTTGAAGGCATGAAGTTTTATGCAGTTTGAGTGAGCTTTTGCTTTCACCTTTTTTATCATTAATCATGTATCTCTCTCTTTTTAAGTTTCTATAAACTCATTAAAATTCAATCATTCATTATAATACTTTTGTTTTAATAAGTTTTCTTATAGAATAAATTGGATGACTAATTCATGTCACTGTTTGTCTAACAAATTTAAAATATATTTATACCAGCTATAAAAAATAAATCTGAAAAAAAAATCCATATTTGATATCTTTATATAGAAATTTTATATGTCTTAAATTTTAATATTTGGTCATTATGAATAATAACTGATGTAAAATATCATTAATACACAAAAAGATAAGATGGTTAACATGGAGTTAAACTAAATAGATAATGCATAAATTAACCTAAAACATGCCTAAATTATAATTTTCGTGGTGGATTTAAATCCACTATTAGGTTATATATAAAATTGGGCTTATATGTTTCATGTTTATCCTGAATATAATTTTAATTTCATTTAATGGTATAATTATTTACTAGAGTTTTACTCCCCTCACTTATATAACGGGACATCTTAGACTCCCTTATCCAAAAAACTTAAACCCTTTATCTAAAATGATATTTTCTTATACACTCTACCAACATCAGTATCTATGACTATGGTGTCTCGATATTCCAAATATATCCATCCAAAAAGCCTTAATGTGCTTTTAAAAGGAGGATACCTAGAAAATATGTATATGTTTATACAAATATTTTTCAATTTTAATTCTTGTTAAAAAACATAAAAATAATATATAATCATGTAAACCTGATTAAATAAACATATTTACTATAAATAGATTTTTTATGAAAATATTATATCCATTTTATCTTTAATTACCAATCCTTAGGAAATGATAACATTATGTTTGCTTATGTGTGGACTATAACCTCTACCAAGTGATGTGATTTATTCTCTATGTCCACTACACAGAGATGATAATAAAGATATATTAAATGTTATTTATGCTATTTATGATATAATAATGATTGAAATAATGAGAATTATCATTTCCCTATATGTTGTTTTATCTACAGAAAAGGGGAAACTTCTGTAATGTGTACGTATGGACTAACATCTCCATGAAGTGATGTAAATAATTCATCATCACTACATTATATTCATTGTTATAAATGTGTATATAATGAAAAATATGATTAGTATGAAATTATTGTGATTATAGAAAGTATGTATCCGTGAATAAGTTGGAAGGTACATGTTCATTGATTGGAATCATGCATTTAAAATAGATAATCCTTCACATGAATGTCCGTTTTAATGATGATTTGTTAATAGAAGGATAATTGAAAATATTGATGGAATTATACATAAATAGTTTTATATGAATGCGTCTCTAGATTTGATTTATAATATATATTAATTATATAAGAGGTTTCAATGTTTTTGAAATATTATGGGACTTGGGTTACGGTTTTTTAGAGAACCCTAAAAATTTAGTTTAAAAATAATAGTTTCCTCAATAGCTTTCTTCAAAAGCAACACCAAACGATAACCAAATTGATATATAACATAAAAATATTCAAATTTATATGTTACCATTATAACCAAGTTGTTAAATTTATGTATTAATAGTATCAACAAAATTAAAAAAATATCTATAAGGGTTTTATATAATGAAAATATGTTGATTTATTTTTAATAAATAAGTATCCAATTTTTATCATAAATTGTTTTCTTCAAAAATATGGTAGCTTCAAAAATGAGTTTCTATTAACATTAGTTTTGTGATATTGTAATAAACATAAAATTTTTAATTAAATTTTATGTTGTTAAATTGATATCATTTTTTAAATAAGTATGCTAATATTAGTGTCTTATGAAATTTGGGATTTTTCTGAAATAAATGATTTTTAGTGAATTAGGAAAATATTAATTTTTAATAAAAATGAATATTATTTTAAATTATTTTAAATTATTATATTTATTTTCATTGTTTTTAAAATTAAATTAGTTTATTATTCTAATATATAATTCAATATATACAATTTGGGCTTATATTAAACTTGATCATTGTATAAATATTGCTTTTTCTTTTAATAATGAATTTCCAAAAAACTATATTTCATCCGGATTTTTAGGATTCTTATATAATTATTCTCATACACATATAGAGATTTAGGGTTTTGTAAATGGTTTCCATATTTCTTATGATCATAATTAAAATTATTTCATAACGTCAACATAATTTTTGTTAAAAAAGAATAATTATATAGTAAAAAAACTCACAATATTAAGTGGGTAAATCATGTCAACATAGGTTAAAACTGAGTGTTAAGGAACCCATTTTTCATCTTATTTATTATTTTATTATTTTTTACCCTTATCACATAAGTCATGAGATTTAATTTATTATGTAAATAATTTCCATTGAGATGACCTATATAATATTTTATGTAATGTAAAATACATAATGACACTCTCTTACTTTTAAATTTTTCTTTATGTTCACATATTGAAAAATTTCAGTTGTGAATTAATATGTGTGCTAATTTTGATAATAATTTAATTTCATTACTGATGGTAATTTATTTACAAGTTTTAGTGATTATATAATTTCCTTAACCACTTATACAATACTAGCACAATGCCTATAAATAAAGTGGGAAACTCGATGTAAATAATTTTATAAAAATTATAAAAAATATATTTGGGATATATTTGGTTTCAAATACAAATTTATTATTTATGGTGAAATTTATAATATGATAATTCAATTATTATGGTCATTCATTCACTGTCAAATTAAATTAATAGTGTCAAAAAATGACAATGATGATATTTTATGTTAAATAATATGTTATTAAATCATTTAAAATCATAAATATAATAAAATATGAAAAATAGGTTGAGAAATGGATAACAAAAACATCCCTTTTCAGTTTATGGGATAGTTTTTATCTAATAATTAAAATTATAACCCCTTATTATTCCAAAATTTCTTTCCACGCTGAAGGATAAAAACAGTTAACAGAGTTGTTAAACAAATTAAGTGTTAAAATGACCTAAAACATTCATAAAATATCATCATCGGTTTTATTCCAACCACACCCTTTATAACCATTGAATATGAGAAATATTGGATCTATTTATCTATGTATGTGACTTAACAATATTTGAAAACATTGAAAAATTACAATTATTCCAGTCACCTCAATTATAAAACGAAACACATCCTTTCTATTCTATACACCACTATTATCCACGTATCATGACAAAAAACTTCCCATTTAATTTATAAAATTAAATATACACTATTTATATGTGATAGTGTTCTTAAATTATCATTTAAGGCTCAATAAAATGGGATATAAAGGATGTTTATCAAATAAGAGGTAATCAAATTTACCAAAAAATTCAAAATTATATATTTTTCTAATTCCTATAAATATATATTATATATCCTAAAATAGTAATGGTGGTATAATATATATATTTATATGTTATTATTACTATGGGATGACCATTTTCCATATTGTTTTCTTCCAATAAAAATCCAGAGCATTTCTCTTCCCTTTGTGTGGCTTTTTTGTATCCACATAGTGGTATAACTCATTTTTTATTAACATTTTTATTGGATGGTTAAAAATATTTAACCAATTAATATATATTATATTTATTAAAAATTATAAATTTTTAAATATAACAGATCATATATCATCATAAATATCTATCTGGTAGAAAATTATATTATCACTCATTTGTACGTCTATACTACATCCTCCACGAAGCGATGTGATTCTATTTTCATATACTCTTTAAATGGATGGTAATAAAAATAGATTTGATGAATATTTTTTATATATACGATATAATAATAATTCCTGAAATGTGAATTGTTTTTTAAAATTCTTTCACTATAGCCATCGAAAAGTAAAAATCGTTGTTAATGCAAACATACATCTTATCATCTCCATGAACGATGTAATTCATTTTGATATCTTTATAGTTAAATAATGATTATAAATATGAATATAACTTATATTTAATTTATTTATAACATGATTACAATTACTATGATTATGGAATAGTGAAAAATAATAAAATATTGAAACTACTGAACCAAAAGATACAATATAAACTGAGATAGTAAACACTCAGAAATGAGGATTATATTATAGAATTAATAATAAAAAATTTTGAAATAATATAAGTGGATAATATATGATATTAAAAGTTATTAAATTATTTGTTTATTTATTTATATTATATTTAAATTTATTATATAGATGTTTAAAAGTATTTATGATGTTATTCATAACATGGGTAAGATATTTCGCCTCACTTTCTCTTAATTAAAGAATACATCAATGTTATTCACCTAATATAATTTATATGGTGTATATATTTCCAAATTTAAATGTTATATCATAAGTCATTTATAATTCATGTTATTTTATGTTTTAATTCATATTACTTCATCTAAGTAGATTTGACACGAATGTTACATGGTGGTAAGTTGTTCTATAACTCAATATCCATTCATTTGGTTATACTTCTACTACATTGAATATTTAATTTTATGATTATATTTGAAATAACAAATTGTTTTGATTCATTTTTATTTCAACTATTTTTGTATGGATTTTAATTTTTCATACATAATCACATCATTAATTACGTATCACATAAATGATACTTTATTTGTAAGGTTTAGTCCAAAATATCATCCATAATTGTAATTTTTTTTATATAAGTTTCTATTATAGAAAGTTTGGTATCATTATATTTTACCCCCCACCCAATTTTATTCCCCTGTTTTTTGTAAATGTATTAATTCATATTTATCTTTTTGTTCACTCAAAAACACAAAAAAATGTTTTTAATGAAAAATTACTTTATTTTTCCATTTAGTTGGGAATATTTGTCTTCCATTTTAGTGTTTTATTTCAAATGATTTAATATTATTATTATAATAATTATTAATTGTTTTATTAAAATAGTTTTTACAAATTTTCATGTTATAAAATATTTTTAAATCGAATTTTCTTATGATTTTATAAATGAGTTATTTTTACTGAAGATGTGAATGAAATCATTTTTAAGGTACACCGTACTAATGGATTATCCCATCATCATGCATACACAATACATTGATTCTTAAACTATATATTTCCTTGGATTATTTAAATCAATAAAATTCCCAATATTTTATAATTTTCATAATTTTAATACATGTGATTTAAAAATAAAAAGTGTATTTTCATCAAGAAATTCTCTTGGGATCATTTTAGAGTATTTTCATCTATATCAACATTATTGATTGAATAATATTATTTAACATGAATATACTCATTTGATAATATCCACAAAATATATTTATATAGATTATGATCATGTTATATGTATTGATTTTAGAAAATATTAATATTTTTATACAATACAATATAAAAGTTTATATTTATTATGTATTGAATTGTTATTCACATATTTAATATGATGAATTAATTGGACTTAATAAATGATTATTGGAGACTGATATATCTACTTAATGAATAAATATTTCTCATAAGACAAATTAATTTTTATATTTGGCATATGCCATAATGGTTTACCCATTGTTTCATGGCATAAGTCCCCAATAGTATGATAATGATGCTCAACATTATGAATTATATCATTATATCACTAGTTATTTTAATAAATTTAATTATATATTTTTTTATTTTATCAATGTTTTTATTCTAGTTTTATTTTATTATATATATATATGTTTTTATATGTTTTTTATCTCTACCCTAGTTTTTATGTTTTACTTATATTATGGCAGATTTTGTTGTATTTTTGTCCTTATTGAGCATTTTTTCTCATTGATTTTTATGTTTTCCTTTCCTCAAAATGAAATTTGCTATAATATGAATGAAAATCAATAAAATTCAAGATATAATAATAATGTTATCAAAAAAAATTCTGTAATTTATGTTTTGAAATGTAAATTTAGATTCAAGAAAATATCATGTTTACTATAACTAATAATCTCTTCAGTATTTTGGGATGAGTTCACTATTAAATTATGACATTCTAATAAAGTGAACACCGACATTGGACTACTAGATTTGGGGTTTTAATATTGGTATTAAACAATATTTAGTAAAAAAAATGGTAAATAGATTTATGATAACATATATTGGTGAACGTAAACCTATGGAATACTTTGGGTATCTGTCAAATTATAGGAAATTATAACAAATTTTTTCTAATCTAGATATTATATGGAGTATATAGAAATAAATCCATAATTGGATACTATAGGTTAATGTGGTTTTATTATATATTCATATAATGGTAATAACCCAACAAATGGTTTGTTTAGTATATCTCAGCCATAATTCTAGTGCATGGTGAGTTAACCATTACTGCACAATTTTTTAACACTCCATGAAGATATCTATGGGTTAATGAACATTTCTATTTTGATTAATTATGATAAATGAGATAATAGAACCTATTGAAATGTATGATATTCCATAGTGGTATTGGATAAACCTAAAGTGTCATGGGTTAATATGTCAAAGGTTAATCATATGATTAAAGAAAAAAATACCCTTTTTGATGTTTCATATTATTGATGCTCATACTTTTCATACATATAAATTATATCTTTTAGATATGTATTCAATACATAACATAAATATTTCCACTTGAACCAAATAGGTCTTGTTTAATTTGTCACATTGATACATAAAAATGGTTCACATGTTTATATTGTCATATATCAATAAAATAGTAACAGTTTGAACCCTTATTAGACATATCATACATAATACCTTTCTTCATAAACTAAGGGAAAATAAAACATAGTAATTTGTGAACTAAGATACCAAGTAAGGGTAAAAAAAGGTGGAATAAATGACTATATGAGAATAACAAGAGAATAAATGTTTTTGAACATGATATTAATTTTATAAAATCATAATCTATATATAAAATATCTTAATCTTAATTCATGTAATAATTATTATCATTTCATAATACATGATTCAAATTGGAATCAAACAGCATGGGGTATGATATCATAATAATGGTATAAGACATAATATCATGGCATACATATAAGTATATAAAATTATTTAATTATAGGATATGGAATATTTTTAGGACTATCATATTGGATTGGGTTCTCTCCTAAAACCATTTTTTGAATAGTTTAAACCCCAATACTATCATATTCTATGGATCCCCTTATATAACTAGGTTAACTACACATTCTATTCTTATTCATCTAATGGGATATCCATATTACCTAATGAATTGGATGGAAATATAATTCTAGTCCAAGTGTCATATAATCAAATCCTTATAATTGTGTGCCAAAAAATAAAAAAACATTCATCATATAATAACATGTGAAAAGAAATGGGTCTTATAAAAATGTCATTAGGGCATGACTTCTAGAAAAGTGATGAGTTTTATAATCATTTTATAAATTTATCATAGAATAAATCATGGAAAAAGAAAAGGATTGCTAAACATATTTTCATAATAAACATAAAACATAGAGATAAATATTGGACATGGTAGAATTGGATCAAATCCACAGTAGTGCATAAGAAAAATCATGTTTTGTTTTTCCTAGGATGAATATGAATACCATTACATGGTTTTTAAAACATTTATAAAGAAAATAATCATTCACATTGAATACCTTTTTATAAAATTCAAAATATTTTGTAGATATTTTTTAAAAAACACAGACATGGAATTATTGAAATAAATTTTATTTTATCAAGTGGAAGTAATAGTGGGATATTTTATTCATTTGGTATATGTTAATAGAAAACCTTTATTTCTGGTTTTTTTTATTCAAAAATCACCACATTTAAAACATGATAACAAAATTTCTTTTATAAAATATCAAAAACAAATGAATCTATGGGTTAAAAGGTCTTTAAATATCTTTTTATAATAGAAAAACCGATCTTTATAACATTTTTATAAAACATGAATTTTGGATAAATATATTTCTGAACAAAAATAGAGAAAAAATATGGTTTCCAAAGAAAAATATTTTTCGTATCATGAGTAATTAATTTAATGTATTTGAATAGAAATAAATTATTCTCAATAAATAATAATAGGATAAGATAGTATATTAATTTATTGTGAGCTCTATAATAATATTTTATTATTATAAAATTAATCATAAAAAACCTAATAAGTGATGATATTGCAATATTAAACCTCACTTGATTAGTGACATTTGAATCATAGCCCCATTAATGAATGAAACATAGTTTTATATTTAAATCCATATAGAATTAATTAGAGGAATCATAAAATACATTCATAAGATTTATATAAACTATATAAAATAAACATGTTGTAAATATGACATGAGTCTCATATAAATTATTATTAGATGAAAATATGTTACGTTAGGTTTGACATCTTCATACCCCTTAAAAAATCACATATAAAAAAAATATATTAATTATATATATATTTCATTAAAGTAATAATAAATTTAATACCATATATGATTTACTTATAATCTTTTATCACATGTTTATTGTAATTTATTTATTAAAATCCCTATTTTGGGTGATATCTGCTTCATTGTTAATGTATCATTTAGTTTGGTTGATTTTTTCCTTGTACATTGATCATGGTTCCATATTCTATGGAATATTAATATAGATATAAATATAATATATATTCAATATATATATATTTATATTTATATTGTTCTATAAAATTGTTGATATGAAAATGCATTACACTATTCATGGATATGTTAGGCTTCACTTACGCATGAACATTGATTAAAATTTTAAATGGATAGAATAAAAAAAGGAAAATATTAATTTAAATTTATATAATTATTATATTATTTATATCATTTGTACTAATTCTATTTATCCTTATTACCATTCAATTTTAATGAAAATGAAAAATAATCACATCCCATTGAAGAGGTGGAAATCCATATATACACATCAGTGACGCTATCATATTCCATTGGTTTTCAAGGCCAAAAAATAGAAATGATATTCTCATTATAGATTCATAATGTTTTCATAAAGTTTACATATAAGCATAAAAAACATCATAATATTATTCCATTAAATATTTTAGTGGAAAATTAATTGTATCATTGCATGAAGACGATATGTCATGCGTACGCATGATCGATATATTAAATTCTTATTTTATTTAAATAGGGTGAATACTTTTGATTAAATAATATTAATAACATTTACATATATTGACGATGCCATTTTTATTATTTTATGATAAATAATATTGATTTTGAGGAAGAAAAAAATAACTAAAAATAATGTGATCGGTTAAGGTGACAAACACTTATTTGAAAGATATTATTTAGATCCCTTCTTAAGGATGATAAGGCTAGAATTTTTGGAATACAATAACCTATAAAATTTTGTTATAAAATTTTATAATGTAATTTGGTTGGGTATGATCATGGTAAATGCCTCAATGTTTTCTAAGGAAGCGGGATGAGGGTTGTCCTTTTATAAGGAAGGGAGAGGGCATACAAGAAATTTAAAAGATATTGAAATTTAATAAAGTCACTATCAATATAAATTATTCAAAATGGATATTAATTCTAATATAACATGTATAGGGTTCAAATAAAAACATCCAATGAAATTTAAAAAGGTTTTGGTGTCATTTTAAACCATATCCTTTTTATTAATCCCTTTGTTAATTTTTTTCTCTTAAGTCATGATAAAAAACTATTTTAAAAATAAAGGCTTAATAATGTTACCATAAATAGATATGTGAATCATAAATGAAAAATGCATGTTCTGTTATCTATTATTTCACTCACTTTTCAAAATATAAGAGTTCTTTGAATTTGGATTCATTTAATAAAATATTATTTTCTATAATATATTAAGAATGTAAATTTTAGAATTGTTTATTTAATTTTAATTTAATGTCATCTAGACAATAATGAAGTCATTATATAATTTATTTACACAACAATAATATTGTATGATTATCTATAAAAGTTCTATAATACAATATATCACTCTAATTATATTACATTTAATTTTTTTAAATTCATTTGTTATACTTTTCAACTAATTGAATAAATAATGCATCGAAATTGGAAAATCATTTAAAGTAATTAAATATTTAGTAAATATTGAAAGAGTTTCCATTAGTGAAATAATTTTGATATTATAAAAATATAAATATTTATTCCTTCATAATAAGTTTTTGTCCTTATGTGAACACATAGGTTATATTTAAAATTAAAAGGGTGACATTTTTCATTTTTTTCATTAAATATTATTTAAGCCATTTTAATAGGAATGTGTCCCTTAATAATAAACTTTTTGACATAGAGATCCATTCTGAGAATTGAATTAATCTTATAATAATTTACATGAAAGCTTATATCATTATCACATAGTTTTATCGAAGATTTACTCAATTTACAATTTACCGAGGTGATAAATTTTTCATAAGTTAATTTTCATAAATAGGAAAAATAAAAGTGACCTATATTGTAATTATGAACCTCTTGATTGAAAATAAAGAATCCATTTTTCAATATACAATATCATAATGTTGTAAAAATTATTTATAAATATAATAATGAAAAATAAGTTGATTTTTTTTAGATTAATACATTTTTAAACATAAAATGTCATTTATTCTTATCACATTGATAGATAAAATATTAAATTAATATTAAATATTTTTATTCAATATATAATTTATACATTAAATTATAATAATTCACTAACCATGATTAATTTAATTTAATATGATAAAAATATATTTCATAGAAAAAATAGTTGTATAGAAAATCATCTTTTTAAATTTTCAAATGATTTGAATTTATAAATATTTGATAACAAATGAATTTATTTTATTCATATATAACCATATGTTTTTCATAATTTATTTACCCCTTTTTTTACCTTCTAATCTAATTTATGGAAAAAACTACCATATTATAATATTTCAATAGTATATCATAGTTTATTTAAACAAAATGATACATGAAACACAATAAATCAATGAAATAAAATTACTTAAAGAGAAATATATTCTAAAATATCGGCGTATTAAATTCTATCCCACATCAAATATATTAATCCCTTTAAATTCTTTACCGTATTAATAAAATGATGATATACCTATTTCAATACATCCATGATCCCAAAATAGCCTTTTGGAATTTTATAATTATCTATAGAACATTAGCTTGTTGATTAGTATTGTTTTATAGAACATTTCTTTATGATCTAATACTTCTATTGTGTTGTCATTATAATAAATAACATGTTCCAATAGTATGATCTATGAGTTTTTTACATGTTATGGATAATGTATGTACTTGCTCGTGATAGATACGTGGAACACATCATAAATATGATGGAGGTTTGATGGATGTACCATGAGGTAAGCTATCGTCTCTACTCGGTTAAGAATTTTAAAATGTCCAATATACCTAGGGCTATTATTTATCTTATTTAATAATCCCATAAATTTTGAACATGGATAAATTCATCAAACTAAATTCTCACCAAATTCAAATTCTAGATCACACTGAAAATTGTATGTGTAACTTCTATGTCGAGTCTGAGCTACCTTAAATTGCTATCTGGTCCCAATACATTTCATTCCTAAACATCAACCAAAGACATTAATGTTATAACCATATTTATATAGATCACTTCAAAAGGAGAATTTTTAATTCATGGGTGATATTTATTTTTTTAATAAAACATTACCAGAGGAAGGTGTTGATCCCAACTACCTTTGAAATCCATTGAACAAGATATCAACATATCCTACTAGGTTAGAATATACCTTTCAAATTGACTAACTTTCTCAAAATGATACTCCATACTAAAACTCAACTATATATCTAGATAATTATGAAGTCTTCACTAGAACATCGACGTAATCCTTGGATCTTGACAAGATATAATAGAATATGGTAATCCATGCAACCGTATTGTTTCTTTAATGTATGTTCTTGATATATTATTAAGGGAGAAGTTTTATCTGATAGAAATGATGTGTGATGCAATTATAAGGCGGTCAATTGTAATCCAAATGGCATTTTTCCCTCAGAATACATGGGGAGTCTAATGAAAACATATATGGAAATGTTTTCTCACTTCTATTATGGTATGGGTGATGGATGTATCATACCCTTAGACATATATATCTCATTATTAAGTTGACGAAATTCTAAGCATTGAGATACATAATTAATGGAATATATATTCACGTTTTCTAACAATAAATACTCTTTTAGATATCTATATGTCTTTATAATTCTTGGATGAATAGAAAATGATGATCTATGATTCTTATCCAATAGCTTCTTCTTCCAATATTGTGTGGATGGAACACATACATGAATCCTAAAGATAATCATTCACTTATAATCGATGTTAAACTCTTGATCATTTCTCTCCTTCCTTTTTATTTATATATCATCTTTTTTCCTACACAATACTCACATATATAGATAGTTAAACACTCATTGAAGAATATATGATTTATCTCATTCCTTCATGATTTCCAGAACAGTCCTTTGAAAATCTAGAAATATTGGATCTTTTGTGATCCACGTCATATATAAGATATCATGATCTATTAGAATTATAGATTCATCCACAATATTTTCTTCCCCAATGTGGTAATGAATTGAGATTTCATAATCTTTAATCATCCCCACCCTTCTTATCTACCATATATTTATCTATTTCTAAGTGAATATATACTTTTAAATTTTCGGATAACCATATTTATATATATATCACACATTTCTCCATAAACATAATTTCCATTTATCATTAATAAAAAAGTTACCACAGGTTACTATAAATCAGGAGTTGGGAAATTTTACTCTGGAATGTTCAATTGGTGTGAGGAATAATATATCTCTATATCATTATGTATCAGATTACATACAAATACCTTCACTGATGCATGAATAAATATTAAAATCTCATCTCCACTGTAGGTTAATGTATGAATAAGTGAAATGACTTACCATCCCTTCATTTCCTAAAAATTCTCTTCATATTCATATTTCCAATGGATCTTAGATCTTTTAGAGTAAAATTAGTGAATGTATTATAGAATTGATAGAAATTATACACAATGTTCCAATAATATCAATCCACACTATGAAAACTACCTATCTTAGTCATAGTGGCTGGTCTAGGCCAATGTTCATTAACTTTTATCATTGAAGGATCTACTAAAATACCTTAAATTGAGATTATATGATCCAAGAATGAATCACTGTGAATTGAAAATTCATACTGGTTAATTTTATATAATGATACTTCATCCTCAGGGTCTTTAGTAGAATTCCCAAATAATAATCATCTTCTTTCAATCTTTTTTAATATATAGGAATATAATATATAATGGCTACAAAAAATTGGTCAACATATTCTATAAAAACACTATTACTTAAATCCATAATGATAATGGGGTTATTATTAATACCAATTGTAATAACTAAAAATTCACTATGTTAATACCTTGTATGAAAAACATTCTTTGGTATATCCCCCTTATTATCCCAAAATTCAAGATATATAGAATTAAGTTAAATTTTAGAAAAGCATTATGTTTCATGTAATTGATCAAAAATAGAAATCAATATTGGGTAGAGGATACTTGTTATTTATTTTGATCTTTTTATGTTCTTAATAATCAATAAATATTTTCATTGATACATCTATGATCATAAAAATAAGTTAACCCCATGGTAACACACATAGTAAAATAAATACATTGAAAAAATTATCTAGGAGTTTAATCATTAATTCTTACACCTTAATATGGATCATTCTATATGGATTATTTGAATTAGGTTTATAAAAAAGTTAATTATTCTATTGAGATCTCAAATACATGATTTGATGGAACACCAATAAATTTATCTAGAATGAAATAAAAAAAACTCCAAATCAATATTTATATCGGTGATGTTCAGTTTCTACCTACCCATATATGACAAACACCCCTTTTAAATAGGGATCATGTCCTTTTAAAAGGATGTTTTTTAATCAGAAGTTCGTATTCATCATCACAATAATATATGTCCAATGGTTGTTTTGGAATATCAAATTTCTCTTCTATTCCTCTGAAATTAATAGGGTCTTTATGTAATAAATTCTAATATGATCCAAAAATATCATTTAATTCAACTATACTAAGAATATAGTGATTTGTAAGAAGTATATATATAGAAGAATTATTATTAGTAGAATCATAGACTTTTGATATGATCATCATACCATTAGAGGTTTCTGCTGCTAATTTAAAATTTTATTGATGATATAAATTAACATTATATGATACGTTTTCGGAAATATAATAATTCATATAAAAAATATCAAATTGAGTTCTTCAATATTTTAGCATACATATTTCCACCTCGACATCATTTTTCAATATCCAATTCCATAATGAAACCAAAATTGTTTGCACGACCATCATGAATATTTGGTTAGAGTTATGAATCATGAAAAAACATTTAAAGGTTGTCTAAATTAGGATAAATTCATTTCAATATATGAACACTTATTTTTAACTATGGTTATCCATGATCAATACTAAAAAATAAGTTATTATCTTGAACTTAGACATTCTCTAGGGATCTCACAATAGTTCTCTCCTTATAGTTTCCAAGGATATCTAAAACATGTATTGATACCAACTATAGTGGGATATACATTTAGTTCATAGAAATTAAATTATTTTATATGATTATTCAATATATAAGATAATGATCCAAGCTTAAATAATATTGGTCTGGTAACTTAAAAATAAGGATACACAATGAACTGGTTCATAAGAATATGTTATCATCTCTCACTAAATTTTTCATAACTAGCACCCTTATTATTTATATTGTACTTAATAACATTCCTCTAAATCATATAAAAAAGGAAACATATGAAAGGGTTATCTGAGATGCCCAGTAAGTGTAAATAAATTTAAATATGAATGATCAATTGAGAATATCATGAGACTAAGTATATGAGAACATGAGAATGATATTTCAAAATTATACCTTGTATATTATAGATCCCAATCATGAGTCATGAATAATTCTTAGCAGTTCATAAGATGTAAATCATATAATAATCAAATAATATGGGTCATGAGATAATAACATTGGCATAAAACATCCACACATGGTATAAACATATCTATAGAATTTTATTTAATTATTATAAAAGGCTAATTCCCAAGACTACCTTAGTGGATTCGGTTCACTTACCAAACCATTGTATAAATCGATTTTCTCACCCAAGACTATCATATTGGATAATGTCTCTTACTGAATTGGGTTACTACCCATTCTGGTCTTATTTATATCAAGAGATATCCATATTTACCTAATTCATTAAAGGGATTTATAATTCCAGTACCACCCATCATATAATAAAAATCATACTAATGAGTTCCATAAGATCATATAACATTCATCATATCATAAATAATGAAAATAATTGAGTTTCATAAACATTTTATCAGGACATAATGAATGGAAAAGAATTTTGTTTCATTAAATTCTTGTCATAATAACCGTAAAACATTCAGATAAATAATTATGATGGTATCATAGGATTATATCCTCAAAAGATAAAAAGCAGAATCAATTTATGTCTCCATATATTAAAATAATCATAATTACAAAATCATTAAAAAATTCATAGGGAAAATAAACATCACAATTTCAAAATAAACCTTCAAAACCTAAAAATGGAAAAATTATATTGAAATTAAATTTATTTGAAAATTTCCTCTGATATGTATCATATAATATTTATAGTATTAATATATCATAAATTTGGTAAATTCAATTTATTCTAAATAATTTAACATAAAAAACATTTCACATTTCTATAAAAGTTCAAAATTCATATCATTTAGAAAACAAAAACATGATTCCTTTTAATAATATTAATAAAATTTATAACATGTGTTAATATGAATTTACAAAATTATTTTAGAATTTTGAAAAACCATTTTGAAGACATTTTTAGTAAACTTGGTTATTTAAGAAAAATTATTTTTCGTCAAAGAGATTGATAAAGCCAGTTTTGTACAAAAAATGTTCATTTTTCCCCATGAGTACTTAATGTGTGTAAAATTAAAGGAATACATGTATCATAATGATGTAATATTTGGATAATAAAACTAATTTTTTTGAGATACAAATCATAAGATAACTTTATTGGAAATATAATAAAAAAATCCTGATAAACAATGACATTGTGATATAAAACACTTACACATTCTTATAAATTGAATTGTAATCCTGATTCAATAAATAAAAACACATGGATTTTTGAATCCCATAAATTTCATAAAAATAATCATATTAATTGGTATCATATAAACAATATAAAATAAACAATTAGAGAATATGTGAGGTGTCTCATAGAAATAAATGTTAGACAAAAATCCCTTACCTCTGGTATTACTTCCTTCGTAGGCATTCAATTCTATTATACAATATATATATATATATATATTACTATTATTAAATAAATATAATCAAATATATAATAAAATATATTATATAATTATATCATTTTATTAACTATTTTCTAACAATTCATTAATAAAATATCTATTCTTAGTGATATCTATGTTGTTTTTCATGTGTGTTATAGTTCCATAGTTTTGGTCCTTATACATTGATTATACTTCCACCATATAAATAAATTATACCATTAAATAAATATCATATATATTCATTATATAAAAATTTATAGACATCCATAATGTTTAATATAGGAAATTGATTTTCCTAATTAATGGAGATGATAGGTCGTACATATGGATGAACGTTCTGTCCATTTTTCAAAAGATGGATCAAAAGGGGGATAAATGGTAATTAACCATTATTGAATAATTATATCTTATAAATCATATATATTCATAGTTTTTATCCTTATTAACATCCATGTTAAATGGAAGTAAAAAAATTACATCGATTTGTGGAGGTGGTTGTCCACATGTACCCATGAGTGACATTATCATTTTATAACTTTCTTAAAGGTAAGAAATAAGATATAATATTATCATTACATGAATATAATTATGTGATAAATATTAAATATAAAATTCAATCATATCATAATAACCTTCCATGAATTATGGTGAGGGAGTCTAAATTGTATCACGATGTGGATATAATAAGATTCACATATATATAAGCAATACTTTAACTTCCAAATTAATGTAGATAGCTTGAACAAATGGGGGTATAATGCTCACAATAAAATTTAATTATATTTTTATACTGATTTTTTATGATAAATTCCATATATTTATTGTAGTTTAGAAGAATTAAAAAAATTGATTAGTTAAAGAAATTTCCTCTTCATTGAAAGAACTCATTTAGATATCCTATTAAGGTTCCTACAGTTGGTCTTTCATAAAATCCATCACCTCTATAATGTTGATAATGAACTTGATAAGGGAACTTTTCAAGGTATTTTTGTGATATAGGGATATATTTTTTTTGTAATGAAAATTAAGTAGGGGAGTTTTATTATAAGGTTGGGAGAGGACACACATAGAATTTATTAAATTGAAAAAATATAATAAAGTCATTAAAAATAGAGGATAATCTAACTGTTCATGAATTCAATGAAAGTGTGTATATCGTTGAAATAATATTATAAACTTAAATTCATAACGGTTTAGGTTTCATTATAGCTATTGTGATTTTTTAATATCTTTTCTAGTAATTTAGACCATACCTGCAGTAACACCAATTTTAAAAATAAAGAGGTAGAATTTTTAGAATAAATGGAAATGTCACTCATAGATAGACCATAGATTTTATTCAATCAATATTTCTCAAAATATTTAAAATATAATATTTTAATAAATTTTAAATCATTTAATAATTTATTTTTAATTATAAATTATAAATAATATAAATTTTGTAACATGTCATTTAATTTCATTTTAAAGGCACCAAGAGAATTGTAAAATTAGAATATAATAATTAAAACATAAATAATGTGTCATATTATTCTATAAAGTTCATGTAATACTATTATTCTCTCAAATTATATTAGTTTTAATATATTTAAAATTATTTATTTTGTTTTTATATTATTTGATTAAATATTGTATCAACATTACAGAAGCACAAAAAGTTATTATATATTTACTAAAAAACAAAAATAAATTTCCATTATGAAAATAATTTTAGGAATCTCAAAATAGAAACATATATTCATTTTTAACACACTTTTGTCCATATACGAAAACACACGAGTTATATAAAACTAAGAGACTGAATTTGTATATCTTTCTTTTCATTAAATAGTATATATGTTATTATTAGGGAAAAGTTTCTCATAATTAAATAATATTATAACATAGTGATAATGGAAGAATTCACTTACTCCAATAAGAATTAATATAATAATGTATGGACTTATAACCTAGTTTAGACTTATAATAATTTGATTTTTCCTTTACCGAGTTGATAAAATTTTTTGTGGTTATTATTCATAATGCATAAAAATTAAAGGGAAATTATTAAAAAAAATTAACCTCCAAATTCAAAATATTGAATTCATTATTGATGATTAAATTTCAAAATTTAAGTCAAATTAATTTTAAATATAATACCGCTAAATGTGATGAAAAGAAATTTTTAGAAGAAAAAAAATTTAAGAAAAAACCTTGGTTTGTTCTTTACAAATTCATAGAAAAACTATAAAATAAATTTCAAAATAATTTATGTAATATATAATATATAAATTTCATTAAATTTATTCAAAAATATTAAATAATTTAATTTATTACTATGAAAATATATTACATATATAAATACTATTTTTTTATAAAAACAACTTTTTAATATTCAAATGATTTTAATTTCCAAATATTTTATATCTAGTTAATTAATTTTATAAATATGTAACCATATTTTTTTCATAAAAATATTTTGAACTATTCATACCCACTAATCTAGTTGCTATGAGTTAAATATGAAAAAATATATTTAAAAATATATCACGGTTTGTTTAAACTCGGTGTTGAACATAACACAATCTATTGAATAAATCATATTTTTTAAAGGTAGATATATACTAAATTCTAAGGGTGATTTAAATTTAAGTGGTTATTAAAAAGATTAGGGATATTTCTAGATGAATTAATGGGAGTAAACCCCTTTGATTTAGTATCTCATTTAGTGAAATGGTAATTTGATTAATAATTTTTTTATGTTTTGTGGATATAAGATTAATGTTATGGATAGAAATTAGTAATAATATGGTCATTGATGTTGATTTTATTATGGTTTATTGGGAAAAATTATGTTGTACATTTTGGGAATTTGATTTGATGTAAATCGTGGGATGGAATAGTGATTTGGGGATTATGTGATTAATGTTAGGTACATGATATTGGGAATATTATATTATAAAGGTAATTATAGATTGTAGAATGAAGATTGAGTAATTTTATTGAAAAATATAATATTTTATTGTGGATTTATAGTGATTAAATATATTTATTGAAGTGATTACATATTTTGTGGATTATATTACTACGGTATGTATGTTTTTTATAAAAACATATAAGTGATAAAAATTATTTAGATAAAATAATTAGGTTGATCCTAAAAAAATATATGATCAAATATCATAAATGTTTTCACCGAGAATTTGTTTGAATATATTTTGGTAGATTATTATGGTTATTTATATCATTTAATGTTGTTGTTATTGTTTTAGGGATTAAATTTTTATTCCATCATATGTTGATTTTTGAATTTTTTATATCATGTGCTCCTAATTTTATTTTTCGTAAATATTGTGAGGTATGGGGAATGTGTTTTTATTCATTTATGGATCTTATGATTTATTAAAATTTACTTTTAGTTCTTAAATCATGAAAATTTCTCTTCAATACTCAATTCGTGGTATTAGAGATGAAGTGTAGATTAATAAATATACAACAGAAGGATGAAATTATGCTTATGAAATTGAAATAAATCACATATCTATATATTATCATCATCTAAATATTGATAATAAATAATATTTATAATTTATGAAAAATATATTAATTTAAAAACGTCATTTGTTTAAATTATTTTTTTGAATGGATGGCCTTTTCACCATTAATCAATTTATGGTGTTGTGGTAATTAAAGTTTTCATGAGCACATCCTCTATCACTTTGTATTAATAAATGGATGTCACTACCATCTTACATGTATTTATTTTAACTTCCCACCAATTTGGTCCTTATCAGGGAATAATATTATGTTTAATTGTTTACAACCTTAATGTTTCCCTAATCCAATTTTCAAAGGAAGTTTTATTATTCTATTATTTGATGTGGGTTTTAAATAGAAGTATATTCAAATATTTCACTTTTTATTAATGAGATATAAATTGTGATGGAATAATTTATTTGACATGGGGATAATTTATCATCCCAAAAATTTAGTTTTAAAATAATATTATGGAAGATGGTTTGTTTAACACACAACACCATTCTTTAAAAAAATTGTGATATATTATAAATATATTATAATTTAAATGTTACCATTATAACCATTCCTTTTAATTAGTGGTATAAATTGTAAAAAAATAATATGAAAATATATAACTTATTTCCATAATGAAAATATATTTATTTATTCATAATAAATTAGCAGTAAATTTTTATTAACTCATTTTAGGAATAAAAAATTGATTTCAGCAAAAATATATTTTATTGACTTTTGAAAAATTATTATATTCAATTTATTCCATTTATATAATATATTATAAGTAATTAAAATATTTTTTAAAATTATAATCTTAATAAAATATTAGGATGAAATTTTTGGATTTTTCAAAAAAGATTGGTTTTTAGTGTATAGTGAAAATAATGATTTTAAAGAAAGTAGTATTTTATTTTCTAGTATTTCAGAATAATATTATTGACTTGTATTGGTTTTATAATTAAATTTACTTATTTTTATTTTATAACAATACAACTAACACTGTTTTATCATCATTAAAAAGGATCTTAGTATAAAATATATTTTTATACCAAAAAAAATACATTTTTCATATAACGATTTTTCATCTGGTTTTATGAGATTTATATAAAATTAGTTTCATCCAATTATAGTGATTAAATTTTTTAAAATCCATTAAATATTTTTAAATATTTTATTTAATATTATTTAATATGGTCAACTAATTTTTTTTCATTATGAATATTAAAAACAACAACAAAATTACCACGGTAAATTTGTAAATCATGATAACTGAGGTTAAAACTAATTGATAAGGCCAATATATTAATATTAATTATTATTTTATTTATTGATTTATACACTTAACACCATAGGCTCGTTATTATTTTATTATGGGATATTTTTTCTTGAAAATGACTTATATAATTTATTACATAAAAAATACCAAAATGATACTCTATCATTTAAATTTCTATTATATTTTCACATATTGATAAAATAAGTTATTAAAGATTCTTAAAGGTTATTTTGATAATAATTTAATTATATTTATTATTTTAATTTAGTTAATATTTTTATTGATTATATAATAACATGAAATGATTATATAACACTAATATAGTGCTTGTGCATGGGGTGGAAAACATAAAGCCAATAATTATAAAAATATTAAAAGTAATTTATTTCAGATAATTTGTGGTTACAATTAAATTTTATAGATAATAATAATTTATTATAGATGTATAAATGGATTATATGAGAATTCAATAAAATTTTCTTGTCATTAATTTCAATGTAAATGAATAGTGATAAAAAAGACATTAATTACACATTATACTAAATAGTATATTATTTTATTGTTTAAAAATATTAAAAATATTAAAAGAGTAAAATTATTATGAGAAGTGGTTTAGAATTTCTTCCCTTTTAACATTATAATCAAAATTACAATTTTTTATATTTTAAATGTTATTATCAGGCCAAAGGATAATAATTGTTAACAAATGGCATAAACAAAAAGTTAAGGGTAATTGTTACATAAAAACATTATTAAACCTAATTTTATGGTTTAATTTATAACTTAACCTAGTTTACTCAAAATTTGAGACATTTTAGATCTATTTTTTCCAAATAAGTTACTTAATAATATTTTAATGTTTCAAAAAATTACAACTGTGTAACTCACCTAAATTTTAAATGGACATCCCTATTTTCTCTTTATTACACCACAATTAAGATTATAGCTTGAAAATACCATACCAATTTATATTTTATGATTCTAAAAAAATACTGATTATTCTTTTCGGAATTCTTAAAAGACCATTCCAAGAGTCATTATGAAGGGTTATAAAGGAAGTCTAACGAAGAAGTGGTAATGGTCTTTACCGACCCATTAAAATTTATTTATACATATACATCATATAAATATATTGTAAATATAATAAAACAATATATTTTGTTTCATAAACATACTAATATTTTATTATTATTATGGGAACACCATTTTCTGTGTTCCTCCAATAAAAAGTGAAAACATTTCTCTTGTGTACGCATGACTTACTATCCCTACATAGTTGTATAATGTGTTTTTAATCACCATTTTAATTAGAGGTTTATAAGGATAGAAATATAAAATTTATATTTTATTTATGGGATAAATATTATTTTGTAAATAAAATAAGTAATTTTAATTTTTACATTTTCATCCATTGGAAAATCATAATGTCGCTTGTGTGTACTTGTGGACTACCACCTCCACGAAGTGATGTGAACAATTATTATTTTATGATCCTTTTATATGTCAATAATTATAGATTAAATAAGTGTACATTATATATTAATTATTATATAAATTTAGTTATTATTATTTATATTTAATTCATTCCAACCACTCAAAATTGAAAAAAGAGTTCATTGGTACATATAACCTACCCTCTTTATAAATGGTGTAATTCATTTTTATATCTCTACAATTTATTTATGGTTATAAATATGTTTATAGTTCATATACATGAAAATAATTCCATGATTATAAATCTGGATATGACGGAACCAAGAAAAGTTTAAAATGATTGAATCTTCCAATCTGAAGCATATACATGACAAACAAGACCGCTAATACTCGAGAACGAATATTTTAATAATGAAATATTATTAAATAGGTATTAAAATTTTATATGGGGATAATATATAATATTATAACTCTATAAATGGTTTATTTATATATTTAAAATAAATTTAAATCAATTATATATAATTTGGAATGAACAGACAATGAAATTCAAACCTAAGGAAAGGGATTTCTTCTGAATTTTACTTTATTGAGGCTTATTTTAATTTCATATGCCTATTATAAATTATATGGATTATATAACTACCATTATAAATTTTATATTATAAACTGATCATAATTCATGGTATATTATGTTTTAATTCGAATAATTTTGTCAATGGGGAAATCACATTAATTTTACCAAGTTGTAAGGGGTTTGTTGACTCAATTTCTATTCAATGGGTAATACTTGTCAATAAATTCTCATGTCATGAAAGGATTATGTGTGAAATTATATTTGATTTTTTTATATTTTATTTTCACGGTTTTTTGTGTGTATTTACATTTTTTCTACGCAATCACTTCAATGTTTATTTTTCACTTCCATGATATGATCATTGTAAGGGTTTATTTGAATTTCTCATACATATGCAGGATTTATTATTTATATGTTTATAATTGAATGATAATAGATAGTTATACGTTAATACCCTGAAATAATATTCTAATTTGTTTATTTCTATGTTTTTTAAGTATTATTTCCATTTTCAACTTCTTGGGATCTCAAAAAGACTAAAGGAATTTTTTTCCTAAAAAAGATATCTATTTTCTCTCCACATATGAATAATTTTATTCTATATAAATATTATCCATTAAAATGAATGAAGGATGATTTTATTATACACAAAGGATTGATTAATGAAATTATTTCCCTCATTAATTTCTATAAAATATTTTAGACTTATATTTTTTTTCTTTTCTGAAAGACGAACTTCTCTACCACCATTATGAATGAAATATTTATTTTCACATACACTCCATGAATGAAATATCACGTCATCATGAAAAATATTTACTTTAAGTCTTAATTTACATGTTTATATGGTTTTTTTAAAATAATAATATTTTCATAATATTTTATAAATTTGTTTATTTTTATGTAAGTGACTTCATAATGAATTGGGTATTTTCCTCAAGAAATATTTAAGTGGTATTTATAAAGTGTTTTTATCTATTTAAAATATGTTTGGTAAATATTATTCTTTATTGAATATATAATCACTCAATACCATAAACCATAATACTACTTATGGCTTATGATCATTTAATATTTATTGATTATGGAAAATTATTATCATTTCATATATATGTTTTTTAATATGAGTGATTATGCTGAATATGTGTTGAATTTTTATTCACCCCTCTTATATTATAAATTCATAAGAATAATTAAGTGATGGCATGGGACCATTATAGTTATTTGATGCATCTGTCTATCTTGGGAGACAAACTATTTTGTGTATTTGGAATATTCCATAATTGTTTATATTTGTTACCTTGGCATAAGTCCTTGATGTTAAGATTATGATATGTGAAATTATGTATTCTATCATTATAAAAATAATTATTGTTATCATTGTTATTATTTATGTTGTTATTTTATCCCTCTATTTAGTCCCTTTTTATAGTATTAGTAATATTGAATATTTTAGTAATGGTTTTATCAACTTTATTATTCATCTTTTATATATTTTATAATAAGTTATGTAGTACATTTTTTCATTACCAAGAAACTAATATCACAGTTTTTTATGTTTTCCATTCTTCAGGATGCCAGGATGTCTACCATGGATGATATTAAATGATATTTATGAGATAATAATGATGAAATCAAATAAAATATTAGGTGGAAACTTATGTTTTCAAATGTAATTTTGGTTTTAAGAATGTATCTAGATTACTAATACAACTAAACTATTAATTATTTTGGGATATATTTTCTTTAATCTCGTGCCAGTGTGATAATGTAACCATTAGATCAGGGATACTAGATTTGGGTTTGTAACATTTATGTTACAATATCATTTATTCATTGTATTTTTTTAAAAAAAATCATTGGGGGGGGGGGATTATATTGTTATTAAACTCTAAAACCAATCTATTTTATTACCCTAAATTTATTACTATATTTTTTGTGTTTTATTAATATTTTCTTCTAGTTTTAACTTAATATAATATAGAAATTTTAATGAAAAAATTGACCATATTTCCTCTTTAGATAGTTACGTTTTTATTCTATGTCTATGTTCTTCAAAAAAAATTCAATAATATTATGTTTTATAATCAAATTATTTTTTATTCCCATTTCTATACAAATATGAATCTGTATAGAATTTTTTAAAATGAATATTTTCATCATTCTTCAGATGTGACATTTTTCTTTTTTTTCATAAGTGTAAAAGGAATCATTATTTAAATGTTTACCAAATGAAACATGCCTCATTTGAAAAATGATGACTACTATTCTATGTAGTTCTTACCCTTTAAACCCCATTTATTTTGTTAACCTCAATTTATTACTATATTTTTTTGTATTATTAACATTTTTTCTTGTTTGAACTTAATAGCATATAAACTATTTTATGAAAAATCATCCATATTTCCTCTTTAGATAGTGAAATTTTTATTCTATATCCCTTTTCTTCAAAAAGATTTCAATAATATTGTTTTTTTGATCAAATAATTTTTTATACCCATTTCTATACAAATATGAATCTATATTGAATTATTTAAAATTAATATTGTTATCATTCTTCAAATGAGGCATGTTTCATTTTTTACCGTAAGTGTAAAATGATTCATTTAATAAATGTTTACAAAATAAAACATATTTCCCACCGTTGTAACTAATATTTTATAAAAATATTCATTTTCATAATTCAATAGTTATTTTCAATGATAAAATTTTTCTCTCTTTTATTTGAATTTTATTTTGATATTGAAAGAAGAATATATATTTTATGTTTTCAAAATAAATTCCAAATTATCTTTTAAAGGTATTATTAATAAATTTCCAAACCATTCAAGGATTGTTATTCTTCATTTAGGATATTATCTATTAATATGATCTAATTTTTTCTTTGAATAGATTATAATGATGATGAATTGAGGATGACTCAATGAAAATCATTTGTTTCCCATAAGGAAATTATGTATTCATGAAATACTTGTGAATGATTATTACTTTTAATGTATTATGGTATTTTTAAACGATTAAATGATTATGAAACACATTTCCTTTCCACATGTTATTCTATGACGATAGGGTTAATGAATTTATGACCTTTTGGAACACATATGTACAATTTTCATTATCTTATAAGTGTACCTAATATTATTTATCCCTCCAAAGAATTTGATAAATATTGATATATAATGAATGAATATATACTAGAATGAGAGGTTCCACTATTTTGGTTATTGACTCTATCAATTATTATAAGCATGGGAGTGATCCTTGACATGGAAAATGATGTAATATTGAGTTACCCTAATCCCTAATGATATTCCACTTAGTGATCCTTGAATAAGGAAATAGTTTTTCATTCTTATTTGTATTCCCTAAATCTATGTCTTGGTTTTATGATAGGATATTTGGAATCATGGTTTATTATTGATGATTAAAAAGTATTTTTATTGTTTCTATTCCTTATGAAAAATTGTTCTGTCGTTATTCAGGATTATAATATTCTGACTTTTTATTATTGATTGATATCGTCTATTTTTCTCATATTGAGCTTTTGAGCTCACTATTTCTTATCTTTCCTTTAACTTTGTTAGAAATAATTTTTTATAGTTTATGTCTATAAAGTGTACTATAAGAAATATTTTAGATATGTTAAAGATATTTTATGAGAAAAGATGATTCTGTATATAGCCTCAACAGACACTAAAACATTATGGTTATAGGGAACGTTTTATTTGAAATTTATAAAATATTAATTTAAAATGATGTAATAGTTATGTATGTGATGATTGGGTTACATTAATTGGTATTAGATTATGTTTTATTTATTTTAAAATATTAGGATTATTGAGTTTTAGGGAAACCCTGGGGGATATGTCTTTGTATAGGTTAACATCTTGATATTTTATTAAAATAATGATTATGTTGCTTTCATGAAAGGATATGAATTTTTAGATATTATAAAGTAGATAAATTTATAGAAAATATGAACATATGGGTAAACTTCTGTAAAAATTATGGTTTAGTATCGACTTGATATTTACTATCGGCATGTTGAGTTAGATTAAAAATGAAAACTTGGATAGACACGCATGGGGGAAAAGATTTGGATAATTATCACTATCATTATCAACCATTATGATGAATGATAGGATAGAATCGAGGAAAATATAACATAATCCATAGGGATATGAGATTAAAATGAAGTTTATTTGATTGAATGAAGTTCTTTAAATAGAGACATCATACGATTGGATTTCTTAATCATGTGATTTCCTATACTTATTATGGATACTAAATAACCAAACTATGTTTTTTATTATGAGTTAGTATATGATGAAATGGATAATATTGTGAATAATTAATGTGAAAACCAATCAAATGATCATCCTTATGAGAAACATAATGAAATTAGAGCTAGAATTTTGACCCTTATAAAAATTCATAATAAAATATATCAAATTATGATCAATAACCTCAACCTAGGAAAATATATCAAGTAAGAAAATAATATATAAATAGAATTTTTAAATTTTATCTAGGAAAAATATATGGATATAATAAGAATAAAATTTCTACAATTACATAATTTATAAAGAAGTACCCATGTAAATTTATCAGTGGAAGGGGAAAATGTTTTATATTTTTAAAATATGGAAATGATGAAACTAATTAAAATGGGAAATTGTTAAATTAAATAGAGGTAAATAATTTTCATCATTATAACATTCCAAGATTTTATATAATATTTTTTTCAAATAAATTATAATTCTTCGATAACATGTGTTACATGCAACACTGAGTTTTAACAGACCATTATATATAATTTATGATATTATTAAGACATGACTATTATAACCTGGACGTTTAAAAATTCAATATGAATACAAATAACCAAATATTAAAAATTAGTATTTTTTAGATAAATAAAATATATTGTTATATAAGTACTTACTTTCTATTACTTTCTTCCAAATTCATTGAAAATATATTTTTCAAAAAATGATATATTTTTTAAAAATACAATAAAATTAATATTTTCTTAAATTAGAAAATATCTTTTTAAGAATTAACATCATTTTTTTAATCACAATATGATAATTATATTGGATTGATGTTTTGGGAAATTTTCTAAACGTTTAATTTTTTGATGAATAATGAAAAATACTTTTTTTTGAAAATTTTCTTTGCATATAATAAATTTATAATGTGAAAATTTATTTTAAAATTGTATTAAATTTAAAATTATTAAAAAAATATATTTTATAATCCAATTTTGATCATTAGAAGCAATTTCAAATATAATTGCGATAATTAAAAGTTTTAAAATTTTGTATATTTTTTCATTGGAAAACCATTTTCACATCACATCAGTGGGATTAATTTAAAAAATAATAATTACTAATTATGGTAATTTAATGTTTTATTTTTTTTAATATATTTTGAATAAGTAGAATTAAAATTATCTAATGAGTTTAAATTATTTTTTTACCATGATAAATATTACAAATAGAAAAAATTAATTACTATAGCTAAGGTTGAATGAGTTTACCAAGGATTAAACTAAAAAGATATGGGGATGAATGACACAAAAACACCTAAAACATTAATTATATGTGAATATATAGACCTTATAAAATATGAAGTTCATTAATTAAGTATTTTATAGCATTTATACAATTTATAAATCTGGGAACACTTTATTGATTTCAAAACATCCATGTGTGTCCCCTCCCCAACTAAAAAAATTCCACCCCCTTTCTTGTTATATAAACACAAAAAAAACCCATTCAGTTTATAAAGTAAATGTAAAAATAACATCCTTAATTATCTAACCACATCCTATGGGCCTTATTTTTTTTGGAAAACCCACCTAATAGTGCTTTAGGTATAAACCTAATGAGGCTCTCTGAAAAGGAGGTAAAATTATTAACCTTATGTTTAGTTATATTTCATCCTCAAAATAGTTATAATATCCACAAAAAAGTTGACATAAAAATAACACTATATCCCATATACTAATATGTTATTTTTTAATGTAATAACATATATCCATCTCCCCTTAATCAAATGGGAAATGAAATCATCAATCGTGTGTACGGAAGACTACCAACTTGCGAACCAGTGTTATTTATTTTCCATCGCAACCTTTCACAACTAGACATAATGATGTATTAAATATTTATATATGATATTTATGACATTATTATTCTATTCTAATTATTATATCAAATATACCTTCTTACATTCCATTCTATGGGAATAGGATAACATCATGCGTTATACATTAGACTACAGCCTCACGAAGCGATTTGATTCATTTTTCCTTTACACTTTTCATATATAATAGTAATGATAAATATAATTAATATATGTTATATATATATGAATTCATAATTAATATTTGAAACATATATTTAATCTATCTTCCATTATTTCCATCGGTCAAAAAATAGAAATAGCAGTTATGCGTACATACGACCTACCATCTCTATGAACAATGTTTTTATTTTCTATGACTAATTTAAATTGTTTAAAATAAATAAATAAATTAGAAAAATATAAGATATTTATATAATATTTAAAATTCAATATATTACGTATCCATGATCAATATAAATTTCATGTATATAACAAATGATGACATACATTTAAAACTAAGCAATTGTTTCCTAAAATGTATTTTTAACAAGGATTTGTTAACCAATAGGTAATAAAATTTATTACGTATATAATATATAGAATTATATATATATATATATTATAGATTTAAAATTAACCTTTATTAATTATACAAAATTTATGAATGTGTTTGAAAGAAGTCCAGACTTAAGCTAATGTATTTTCTATTCACTTTTATTTTTATGGGATACATGCCTTAAAGAGTATTTGTTTCTTTTATGTGTATAATATACTACCAAATAATCTATTTTATAATATTTATCATGAAAATTTAGGGATATAAATATCCATAAAATTTCATCATTTCATCGATCTTATGATTCAAAAGAAACAAAAATGGTAATGTTTTAATGTTACAATTTAATTGATTTCCCAAATTTGAATGATATACTTCTAATGATAATATCTTATGATTTTACTCTCAATAACCTCGTTTATTTTATCCTACATAGTTTATTTTTAGATAATTCTCATTTTACATTCAATTTCATTTGTTAAAGTATTAACGATATGATTTTTGTTTTGAAAAAATCTTATTTATTTTGTTGAAAACCCCTTTTCCATATTTATGTTTTCTAAATATATTTTAGAGAAACATTTCACATTAATCCAATTATTATATAAATAATTTTTTTCCATGTTTTATGTCTTATAAAATGTTTTAATATAAATCTTAATATCTATTACCAAACAAAACCCTTTTTGGTTTTTACTAAAAATGATGAAGGGATCATTATTTTAACATGTTTGGAATAAATATCATTATCCAACATCATGACCGATAAAGGATTTAAAAATTATTTTAAATCATCTATGATTATTTTTCGAGAAATGTAATTTAAAAAATATTTCTAAAATTCTAGTTTTAAATAGTTATTTGTATATTTGAATGGTTATTAGCCACAACATACGGTCCATGTTATCTTTCAAAATACTTTTTCATCTAAGATGACATGATTTAATTTACCTATTATATACTAGGCATATAATCAATTTATACATTATTAATTATTTTTCAATATAGATTATTGATTATTAATTGATGAGATGGTTATGGGACATATTTCCATTCTTTGGGTTCTGCTATGGTGGAATTATTATGAGGCCTTCTTCATGGGTCGTTATATGATGAATTTTTTATGATCATGTGCCACATATATTTTCATAATGATATTTTTATTATGTAATACCCATGGATGGTGGATTATTAATAAACATGTACGGTTATTAAATTATAACCATATAGAGTTGGTATATTATAACCAGGTACGGTGGTGATGTTATAACCGATGATGGGTGGGACCTATATCTCCCTCCAATGCAATGGGTAACGACATGTTAATTGTTAACTGAATTCCTTGTTCACAAGTGTTATTGTGGACATTCTATCATTCCCATCAAATTATTTGAGGGCTTCATTTTGTGTTCTTAATGTAATTAGTAAATATGTTTCAATTTATAAATGTTCAAATTGTTAGGTGTTTATGTGTACTTTACAAATCTATGTATTATATCAAGGTTTTTATCCTATTGATTATGTACTATGATTTACTTTTGATTCATATATTATGAATAATAAAAATTTATTTCATTAATCACGATTATTATCTATGATATAAAATTTAGGATTTTTTAATGTCATGCTAGTGTATGAATAGGCTTATGCTCATAATATTCTTATGAGATCATTGGAATCTCCCTTTTTTACACATACTAAGCATCTGAGCTCACCCATTATTATTTTTCTTAAAATAGTTTTGAATAAAGTTTATATTTATGATATGTCTAAAAATGGTTCAATATATAAATGATATAGTGGGATAAAATATATTTCATCTATAAACCAGTTGTTTTTGTTTCCAAGTTAGCAAAGGAACTATAACTATATGATTCTAATATGAATCATCATGTTATGTAATAAATAATAATCTATTAAGATATTGTATCTATGTATGAAATGTATGGGTTACTATTTGTTATATTAGATCAAGGTTTAGTTAACCTTTGGATACTAGGAAGAGAAATATTTATTGAAATCCCTTAGGAAAATACTGAGTATAAGATGACATCCTGAAATTTTTATAGGTATGAGACTATTTGGTTCTACTATAGATATATCCAATTATAGATAATTCAAGTGGATGTTGTTATAAAACATATGTACCTACGGTTAAAAAATATGAAATATGAATATTGGTCCGGACTCCAGTGTCACCTGGTACAATAAAATGGACCATAATATGCAACTATTTTCATACTCGCAAAGGATAGGATTTGGTTAATTCAAATTTTATTAACAAACCATAATGATGTATTTGAATGGATGGTGAACATGAACGTCCCAAGTTAACCCTAATGTATCACATATAGAGAATGAGGATTCATTATATAGAGACAATATGAATGATTTTTAATTATTATTTGGTTTCCCCACTATGAATAATATCTATAACACAATGTTTTTTGTTATAACCAAAAACTAGAACCTGTAAGAACATGATAATGATAAACATGATGTTCAAATTAATTATATTCCTTTCTGGACAAAATATTCTGGGAGATTGAATGAAAAATAATGTTCTTATGTTCTCACAAACTTCTTAAGAAATGAATCGTGTTGAATATAAAAATGATAAAAGGAGGGAACAATGGACTATTGAGTAAATGATGAGTTATAAAAAACCATTATTTAATGGAAACAATTATCCAATAGTTTATTTATAACAGATCAATACAATTGAACAAGATATTTTTAGTCTTCGAGTTTTTGAAGCATGAAAAAATAATTTTTTTTATTTATCATTTGTAAGGAGAATAAGATCTATAGTGGTCTCATATTATAAAAACGAGGCATGAAGAAACATTTAAATACATTGTATGGTTTGTGTTTAAGATACTATATTTCAGTAATTACATCCCTCAAATTTAGTTCCCATGGATGTATATATAATTTCATGAGCCCAAGTATAAGGATGATGAATCTTTTGGTACCTATGGAAATAAATTGGAAAGAAATTCAGTGTATTCTTATATTTCAATCATCATCCGTGAAATAAAAAACAATCCATGATATGGTGTCTTAACACCATGTCTCAAAAAGGAATTATATATGATGATTTAGTGTCTATAAATAAATCATTCGATGTGCACTATAGGTAGAAATCAAAATTTAATATTCCAACCATAACAAGTTTTTAATATGAAAGTAATATTCAAGTATCATTATAACAATAATAAATCAAATGGTTGAACGAAGTCATAGTTCACTACATTCAATAAATATGGGAAAAATGTCATCATAATCGCTTAAGTGGAACTACGATGTTTTTTAAATGTGGTAATGTTGGTCATATATCTTTTGAATGTTAAAAGGTAATGAATGGTATGTTCAACATAGTATGATATATGAAAACTTCCACTAAATTATCACTCACACTCTAATGCATCAAATATAAGGATTGTGGGTATTATTCTAACTAGTTCTGAAAAAAAAAATGTTAATGATAACGATCTTTTTAAGAAACCTATTAAATATAGGGAAAATGGTAAATCTGAAAGGATGATTATTTATAATTAGTTGTAAGATAATGAAATGGTGTGTGGTACACTTAACATTCTTTATATAAATTCTAATTCCTTATTTAATTCTATATCTACACAATAATTTATATATTAATAGTTTTATAAGGGTATCATAGTAACACATCAATCATTATATGTTGAATTAGTAGTAAAAACCCCTAATGGTATGATGATTTCATCTCAAGTATACGATTATTCTCAAGTTGATTTATTTGGGAATTTGCTTCCTGAAAATAATATTATTCCCCCTATAGTCATATTTGTGGTTCTATTAGGCATGGATTAAATTTATCTAGATAAATCCAACATCAATTTTCAGGGATGGAAAGTCACATTTGATATTCCAAAACAACCTATGAACTTCTATCAGTGAGACGATATATATGGACATCCGATGGAGATCACATCCATTGTTTTGGTCATTATTTTCATTCAAAAGGTGAGTTTATCATAGATGGTTGGAGTGAAACTCAACATTGATGATATACTAACTGTGTATGAGTTTTTCTTTTCATATTTTAAGTGTTTTGTAGTCATCCACTAAATTATGATGATTTATTTTTTTTATTAAAATCCTTCCCTCTTCCATAACTATTTTAAACATCCCTTTTAGAATGTTCATGATTATGATACAACAATTCAAAAATAAACTCTTGGAGAAACTTGATTAGGGAATATTTTTGATAAGTGTATCACCATTGGGTGCACTAGTTTTTTTATGAAACAAGATGAATCAATGTGACTCTGCATTAATTATTAGAAACTAAACAAGATCACAATAAATAAAAAGCATCCACTACCCTATATTGATGACTTGTTCAGTCAACTAGAAAAAGAAAAAAATATTCCATGATTGACCGTTATTCCTGATATCATTATTTTTTGTTATAGACGGATGATATATTCACAAAATCATTCCGTACAAGGTATAGAAACTTTGAGTATAATTTTATGTCATTATATATTACTAATTACCCTATCATCTTCATGGATTTAATGAATAGATTATTTAGAGATTACCTTGATTAGATTATTGGAGTCTTTATAGATGATTATAATATATTCTCAAAGATAATGGAAGTGCCTGAAGATCATACCAGTATTGTGATGAAGACCATAAGGATAAATAAACTATTTGAAAAAATAAAAATTATAAATTCTGGAAAAAGAATATTTCATTTTTGGGTAATGTAATCTCAAGAGATGGTACTTCGTTGTATCTGTCAAATACCAAACTGATTTAATGTTGTCCTCGAAAACCCCTATTACTAAGATCTAAATTTTCTTAGTTTGGATGGATATTATCATTGGGTTATGGATAATGTTTTAGGACAATATAATCCACTTTCCATGAAAACTCAGAAGGGAGATAATATCCTCTAAATGGATGAATGTGATGAAATTTTCGAAGAACTAATGTTACGATTAGACAACATACCTATTTTCAAATTATCCTATAGTGGATAAGGGTTTATAAACTATAGTGATGTATCCAATAAGGTATTGTAATATTATATCATATAGAAGTACACAGTTATTGGTTATACATCATGCTAATTGATGGTTCATGTGAAAAATTACCAAACTAATGATATAGATTCAGTTGTGGTAATTATAGTGTTAATGGTATTCATTATATTTATATGGAAACATGTTATATATATAAAGATAAACAATGTTTAAAGTTTGTATTCACATATATTGATTTCAATCTCTATTAGAGAAGATAGTTGGGGATTATTGAGTATTATTAATTCTCTATTCATTACCACCCTAGGAAAGGTTTCATGGTGGAAAATGATTTTTGTTGAAAGGTCATTATATATTACCCATGATGAGGATCAAAAAAGATCCAACATTTGTAGATTTTAAAAGTATTTATCTAAAAATACAAGAGGCAGGGGGGAAATCATATCATTCATAAATGATTCTTCAACTATCCATACATGAAAATATTAAAGAGGTGCATAAGGAATATATGGAGATATCGAAGAATGTGTGAAGTGTTCTTGAGTTTAACATTGATTGTTATGTAATGATAATTTTAAGGAATTGCATATTTGATCCATCCATACCATATTTGAGAAAATAACTATTAAAGTAGACTCATAGTTCTTCATTTTATATTCATCCTGGATATAAAATCTTTGTACATGGTTTCGAATAAGTATATTTTGGGATGGAGTGAAAAGATATATTATAGAGTATGTATCAATTCTCTTTGTATGTATGAAAGTGAAGGTTGAGGGGGAATATTATAAGTTTATATTAAAAAAAATTCCAATACCAGAATAAAATGGGAAAACATCACCATGTATTCTATCATTATATCCCCAAAATTTCTATATGGAATAATTCTATATGGGTTGAAGTCAATAGCCATAGAAATTCAGAAAAATACCATATATTAGAGAATATTTTTCTATATATCTTCTTAAAAGGATATATATTATATATGTGGTATGGTTTATTTTAGTTTTATATTTTGTTGTTCTAGATTAGGATATATGGTTTACCTCAAGTTCCTTTTGAAGCCTTCAGTAGGCTATATACATGATGTTGATTTTAAGAATTTCAAATATTTATCTAATAGATTTTTTGTCTAAGAAAGAAATTATAATTATATAAGTTATGTTCAAATCATTTACTATGATTTTCATGGGTGGTTGGGATTGAAACCTTCCTCTGGTTGAGTTTTCAAAAAACAATAGAATTCTATTGAGAGTCTAGATCAATCATTATAAAACCCTCAAAAGATATATGTTTATAACTCTTACAAAATGGGATGAATTTGGAAAAAATAATGATGTTTGGACCCAAGATTTTTAAGTAAATGGAAGAGAAATTTAGATCTATTTATAAACACATAAGGGTAGGCCAAATTCAAAAAAAAATATACAGATAATCACTAGTGTAATATTTAATATATTGTTGGTGGAAAGGTGTTTCTCATAATGTGTATATAGAATAAGGTAATGTTGTTTGGAAATAATGAAAAAAAAGATCTAGGTACATTAGTCCCTTTTAAATTCTCAATCATATCGGGATGGTAGCTTATCATCTAGCACTTCCACCAAATATCTCTCATTTGTACGAATTGTTACATGTATCTCAACTAAATATGTACACACCAAATCTTTCACATGTACTAAAATAATTGTTTGTACCACTGGAGAAAGATCATTATTATGAGGAACAACCGGTGTAGATTTTGGATCATACATTGAATTTTCTATAAAAAAAGACCACTCACCTTGTTGATGTTTTGTGGAGAAATAACCAACTTAGAGAAGATACATGAGAACTTGAGGATGCAATGAGAAGGATGGATCCTCAATTATTTTTGACAATTTGAATGAATTTTGAGGGTAAAATTCATTTTAGTGGTGGTATAATGTAACACCCAAAGAATGCATTAATTGTTTTCAATTATATATATTTTCTATGATATATTTTGTTAAACACTAAACTGAGTTTTAACAAACCATGATATACTATTAATATTTTAATTTAAACATTACCATAGTAACCTAGAAGTTTAACATGGATATATTAATAGGAATAAACATATATTAAAAATATTTATGATGGTTTTAGTTAAATATAATATATTTCTAAATAAATACACATTTTTTGTAAAGTCTTTAAAATTATTCAAAAATATAGTTTCCAAAAAATGAGTTTTATATCTTTTTGTTAAAAAAATTAAAAAATTTCTTTTTACTCCACTTTCAAAAAATTTATTTGAAAAAATTTACTTCATTTATGGAATCAATATTTCAGAATTAACTTAAGGTGACTATTTTGAAGTTTTTTGAATTGATTAATTTTTCAATTAATAGTGAAAAAACCTATTTTTATTGAAAAATAACTTTTAATTTAAAGAAATAGAAAGGTTATATTTTCATTTAAAAATTTTTATGAATAATATTATGTCAATAATATATTAATTAATACATTTATTTTATTAAAATAAATTTTATATTTAACGTCAAATAAAAACTCTATTGGATGTTTTTTTCTTTGGAAAACTATTTTTTCATTCGGTCTATGGGATTAATTTGAAATTAAAATTTTCAAATTTTATAAATTGAATTTTGAAAAATAGATTCCATATTTAAATTCATAATAATTAATGTATCGAATAAGTTCAATTTATTTTTTACCATAATGGAAAGTACAAATAGTAAAAATTAATTATCGTTGTTAGGGTTTATATTAGTTTACCGAGGCATAAATATAAAATTATAAAATGGAAATAATCTGGGAACTTATACAACTGCAATTTTATGGACACATCTAAACATTATAATCTCTATGTTTTTATAATTATCCATTTTTATATAATTTTTTTCTTGTTGAAAACAAGGGTGTTCTTTATCTTTTTTAAAAACATCATTAATGGCGTCTCCCGCACATTTAAAAGGCCGCCCACTCTCTTTGCCTATTCACAATTCCTAAACAATTTTTATTATCCAACACCCTCCCAAGAAATTTTTTTAATTTAATTCCCTCTTCTTAGAGTGAATATTTTAATTTCAAAACATTCCAATGAAGTCTTTAGGTATTTACCTAAAGAGGATCTCAATAAAAGATTTAATCTTTTTATCAGTATTCATTATTTTATTATTTCCTCCAACTCCTTCAAATATCCTTCCTCATCTATAGAATTGGGAATGAATCCTTTACTCATGTTTACAGAGTACTACCACCCTGTTAATTGATGTTAATCATTTTCCATTACCACCTTTTTATGAACCTAAAACGTCTTTTTAGGTATTATTTTTCAATTCAGGTTGTTTTTTAGGAAAAACGGAAGAATGAAAACTTTTGAAGTACACGTCATGTACTTACTTGTACACGCCTTGTACCCTGGCACCACGGAAGGATATGTTTTCATGGTTCACGAACATGTAAACGACCATGTGAAGACGTGGCAGGTCTACATTAGGTGGGACCTAGTAGAGGTATATACACGATGTGTATCCTTAAAAAACACACCATGTATTATTATTTTTAATTGATATATCAGACCGTTACCACATCTCATTTACATAAACACCTTCTTTTAAACCTATCTTGTCCAGGAGTGACCAGGACTGATCATTCTTCTCTAAGAGAACAACCTGTCGTCCGTTTGCTAAATCAAACACTGTCGATTACGTTGGAACCACCTCGGTGAGTTCTTCCATCATCTAGATCATCTCCTATTGATTTCTCTTCTTTTGGGAGACTTTCATGGTTGAGAATGTTTTGAAATTTTTTGTAGATCTACAATATTATAGGTCAAATCAAAGGTTGAGACTCAACTATATCGATCATACAACGTCAAGGTAGGTGGTTTTTTCTTTTCCATAGTTTTCTTTGGATTATATTTTCACAATGTGCCAAATACCCTAGTTTAGGGTATTATATGTTTTGGATTATAACCCTCTTGATGTCTGCTATGTGTTTCTTTCTTGATAAAGGACTTTTTATAATGAATAGGGTCTATTACCTTTCTTATGGATGTATTTTACCATGTATTCTTAATATTGGTCAGTGGTTCTAGAACTGCATGTGAGGTTGTTTTGTTTTCCATGCCGAGTGCGGCTAGGATAGAGTTGATTTTATATGACGTGCTTGTGATGTGCGTTGTAGTTTCTTAGACATGTTGTAGATGAGATTACTTTGGATACTGGATATCATTTGTTCAAGATTTTATTGCGCAGGGATGTGGGATCCAGGTGTAGTGATACCATAAGGGAGAATTTAGGTTGAGGTCTTCTCTAGTGTATCTATTATAATTTTTACGTTGAGAGACCATAGGGAGGATTGAAGTTGAGTTCTCCCTCATAGTTTCTATAGTTTACTATTATGATAACACATATAGAATTGATTTTGTATGATTCCTAAATGATTCGGTAGTTTATTGTTAATATACTAGAAGAGGAATTGATGGCGAGTGACTCCTCAGAGAGTCTTTTTTTATATGAGAACAATGGGGTTAGACTGTGTGAGATTTCCCAAAGTTTTGTTATAATTTAAATATTTAAATGATAATTTTCACAAGAGGGGTTAGACTGCGAGAACTTTCCCAGAGTTTTTCTTGTGAATTATTGGTTTAATAAATAGTAAATGTAGATTATTTTATTTGAAACTGTAGGACTGTTTAATTTTGAGTACTTCTTTATTTATGACATTATTTTTCATTTTTCCTGCTATATATATATTCACTGACAGTTAGGCATATATCTTTGGGTGGTTTACAATTGGATTCATCTCACAGCCTGTTTGGGTCATGCTTTTATTCCCAAAGAGATTTTATTGTTGTAGGTATAGATAGAGAAAAATTCCCTTCTACATTAGGTTCTTGATTGCTGAGTATCTGGAGACAGTGGGACCAAGATGAGACTTATGATGATGTTGGAGTATATATTTTGTCATTATAATTTGTATTAGTATTTTATTTTCTATATTTGTGACTTTTTGGGATATTTTTCTAGACATATGTGACATGCATCATTTATATATATGCTCCAGTTATTTATTTAGTTTTAGTCTTTCACTATTTGTTCTCATATGGAATTACTGCTTCCACTTTTGTCTATTATTATTTTTACACTGTGTTACTCTACCAATTAGAACGTAGTTTATAGACTATCATACTCAAGTCCCTCACTGCTAGTCGGAAGCATTTGGCATTCTGGGAAATGTTCTTGATGCCATGTGACCAACTGGGTACGGGGCACCTTTGGGCGGCACTCAGAACTTGGATATTAGGGAGTGGTATCAAAGGAATTTTTTTTTCTTTGAATTACTGTTTGGAGACTATAAATAGGGATTGTAAGGAATAGGTAGTTGCTAATAATATGTGCCTGAGAGTAGCTAACACATATACAGGGAAAATACATGTTACCTTGATTATTGCAATTTTATGGTTTTGGAATTATTACAGTTGATTTGATTTCACCGTTTGGTGATTCACAGGTTTCTTGCTGTTATCGTTGATATTATTCTGGTTCTATTTATGTTCCAACCCGATGAGATGAGGGTATGCCATCACATGCATTGTATATGAACTTTATAGAGATACAATGTTATGCATTATTTTCATTCCATTTAGGGTGAATTCTTGATTGCATGTTATTTTGATAGATGTTGTGATAAATATGAAAGTTGTTGTAATAGATGCCTTGATAGAATACTTGTTATTTGATAGGGTATTACAGATATGTAAAAGTTTAATTCATATAAACTCCAAACAGTAGTCCATGACGTGTTATAGGACCTCATGTATCAGAATTTGTTGTATCAGGTAATTTATTGCACTGTTATACCTTTTATTATACATGAATATGATTCTAAGATCTAATTCACAGGGATTATCCGCACCACAGATCAGAATTTGGCAGTTTAATGTTTTCTCTAGTGTTTTTATGGGATTGAGGAGTAGAATCTAAGAATTACTATCCAGAAAAACCTGGAATATACGGTGTGTAATGATGAATACACATCACGTATTTTTTCTATTTTGGGAATGAACTGTTTTTCTTATGTATACTCAGTGTACAATGTGTACACGCTGTGTAGTTTTTAATAGAGTGACTGAATGTGTGGCCAGAGACACGGGCACTACCACAAAACGGGACAATGCCAGCGCCACCCTTTATTAGTGCTAACAAAAAAGCACTGCTAAAGGGGGAGGGGGTACCTTTATTAGATTTAAAAAACACAGATAAAGGTACCCCCTTTAATAGTGCTTTTTTAGCTCTGTTAATGGGTACCCCTTTACCAGCGCTTTTTTAGTTTCACTGATAAAGTGGGATCTTTATCAGTGCTTTTTTTAAAAGTGCTGATAAAGGTTCTACTTCTAAAAAAATTCATTAAAAAAATATATTAATATTTAAATATATAGATATAGTTATATTGACATAAATATAATATATATTTTTAAAATATAATTTTAAATATAATTTAGATATGTATAAATTCGCTGTTACAATTAATATATAAGATATTTCGTGAAAATGGATTATAAAAAATTAAAAAAATATAATTAATTATTTGCTAATTATTATGGATTAATAGTCATTTAATAACAATTATAAAACTAAATAAATTAAAAAAAATTAATAAAAGATCCAAATATGATGAAAACACAACTCTAACTTCAAACAGGCATAACTTTTGATTTAGGTATCCGTTTGAGCTCTACTGTAACGACCCAAAGTTTCATTAATGGAAATCCCTCTTGATATAATTAAATGTCTCATTATGTTTATATAAAATGTCAACTTATTTGGTTTTATGATAAGAATTCTGACCGTTTCTAATATAGTTGTTGAACAGTGATCACATGATTAGTATAAATATAGGACTTTAACAAATCCAAATTTACTCAGACAAAGGAAGTGATGGCCTCATCCAATAGAATTGCCCCATACTAATCCCATTTGTTAGAGCATGGAAAAGGGGTGGCATACTTTGGCTTTTCTCTTGACCAATCCCAAGCGGAGCTTCATCATGTCAAGCTCGAACGGGACCGTCTACGGGAGAAGTAGAAGTTGATAGAAATTACCACTCGAGCGATGTTATCCGAGCCACCCCAAGAGTCTGTCACCATCGCACACCTTACCCTTAGGTCTTATGTGGATATTTTAAGGGGTTATGAAACAAATAAATACTACTATGTTCATTTACATTATTTTTTTATATAATAATGAATATACCTCCTTGTCATTTTTGATACATTGTAAATAGTTTTTAAATTACAAATAGTGTTATTAGTTATTATTTAATTATGAATTTTATTTTATTAAATTATGGTATTTTTGAATTAAATAATATTTTAATAAAATATTATTACTATTATTATATTAATTTTTATCAAATTTATTGATCTTATAGTTTTATGAATGAAATTATAGTTTTTATTAAGGTTTGAAAGCCATTTATGTCAAAACCCGTGAATTTTCGATAAATGTCGGTTTTTATTTTAAAACTGAAAATTAACATTTTTAGAAAATTATTTAGATAAAATAAATGTTATTTATGGAATCAGGGCATCGAAATTATCCAACGGTGAATTTTTCATAATTTTCTGATATTGTCAAATTTTTGGGTAAAAATTAATTACCGTTTAAATATATAATGTGTTTTATGACATCATAATGACCCAATAGTGATGTAATAAAATACTATTAGCTTTATGTTCGGCCAATATATGTTTTAACATTAAAATATTGTGATTTTGGGTTTGTTTGACTTACTTTTCAAAACATTAATGGACCCCTCAAGACTTATTAAACATTTTGTCTTTTTAAATTAATTTCCATGGGAGTGTGACTCACCTCCACATAAGAAACCTCATTATATTAAGACTATAGGACTTTTGCCTTATAAAATATTCTTTTCCTCTTCCCTTTTCCTAAAATCATGGGCAAAAACCATGATATGGTTTGTGGTTTTGATAAATTTAATATAAGGGGTCCCAAACCTAAATAATAAATTATTCCTTCAACTTTCCTATTTAAACCCACCAAATATCCCACTTCCTCCTCACTCAAAACCTTTGGAGTTCGTCCAACCTCTTCCATAATCTCTCGATAATCCTCCCAAGGTTCCCCAAGCTCCCAAGAAGCCTCTCACAAACCTGTCTCTAGCCTTTCGAAGCACACTTCCAAGTAAGGGTTTTTTCTTCCTTTCCTATTTTTGTGCAATTTTCATTAAGTTGTTTTGCCCATTTAATTTCAATTATAAATGTTGGGATATGGTTTCTCACCTCCCTCATACTTCCCTCTATATGTTATAAATATGGTAGACCCATTTCTCTCTCATTAAATTCCTCCCATTTAAACCTCTTACTATGCTGAAATTCCGAAAGTAACTTCTCTCTCCTATTTTACATTCAAGCAATACTTTTGTATCATGAATATAGATTCCATTTAAGTTGTTAGTACATGTATCTATATGACCTCCTCACTGTCTATTACATGTAAATATGATGAGGAACCCCTTTCTCTCTCATCAACCTTTTTTATGAATTCTTATGTCACGTCGTTCCGCTGTCGAAATCGCACCGACTTTCTAAGCCAATTCCATTGTGTAGTGAATACCATGGTCATTCATCCATCAAGTGTATTCACCTTTATAAACATTTACATATTGATTATAAAGTTTCATGTATTAATTCCACATTCTTTTATCGTGGAATAAATTATTATATTTAATGAATCCATGTGGCACACTTATGCATGAAATGAAATGTTTTAGGAAGCATACACCTTTATAGAGCTCCAATGCATCAGCTAAGTATATTATCATGATACATAATGTGAAATGAGTGTTGAATCATTCTCATTCATGTGCAACGAGGGTTTACTTGTGCTTTATGTGCAATGAGAATTTACTCATGCTCCATGTGCAATGAGCCTTGGCTCATGCTAATTCCATGTTAAGTGTTGTTCCCACATTTCCATGTTATGATTATCATGCTTTATCATGCCTTTATGTTCATGTTTCTCTTGTGATCTATTGATATTCCTAATGTCTAACATGTATTTCACTCCTCATGTTATTCCATGTGTATTCCCTTACTGGTCGTTATACCTCACCCTTTTCTTATGCATGTCCTCAAGTTATCCCATGCAATGCTAAGTACGAGGGAATGTAGTGGTAATGTAAATGATGTTTTCAATAAAGATGTTGTATTTCATGTTTCAAGTGTTTATGTAATGATCCTAATCCCCAAAGAAACTAAACCTCTTGATCATCTTTGTTTTATCAAGTGAAGTTTTATGTAATAAATCATTTTTATGTTTTAAATAAAAGAAGGGTTTTCATAGTTGGTATCAAAGGGTTGGTTTAGTTATTTGTTGGATTAGGATTAGAAAACCCTAGTAATTCCTTAGAGACAAGACTATGTATAATAAAAACATCCCTATGTTTTGGTAAGTACTTATTAAGTGGTTTATCAAACAAATACATCCCTGTCTGGATACGAGCAGGTAGAGGTGGCTCTGGTACAGATATATCTTAGGGGTAAAACCCGAAAACACCACTTTGAGATAGACTCAAACGGGAACTGGTGCACGACAACAGTTCATGCTACACTCTTGGTTACGACACTCCCGGGGGATATGTTTTGATAAATTCACAAGCTTAGTATGAACTCTTATTAAGGGAATTAAAAAAAATTCCCCTAATAATATATTTTAGAAGGTAGATCATGAAAATCCTAGATTTATGCGTATATAATCATGAGTTAAGGAAATAATAGTTTATTTATAAGTCATCAACTTTTGTCTTTGGATTACCCTTTATGTGTTACCCCTAACTTTCTTTTTATTCTAGCCAATGGACGGTAATAGGAGGACTTGGGCTAACAACTGTTGTGATGATTAGTGTGTTGACTGTACTAATGAGATGCCCAATCCAATGGAAGCAGGAATCATGTACTTTATCACGCTTCTCTCTTAGCTAACTCATGTTTTGAATAGAAACACGGGTCAAGAGGAACGTTCAACCCCCCCCCCCCCAAGAAAGGACAAGTCGCTATAGAGAGCTTCATGAGACAAAGTCCTCCTACTTTTAGTGGATCATCTGATCCCACGATCACTGAAAAATGGATCAACTTCATTTAAAAAATCTTCTCCATCCTTCAATGTTATGAACAAGAGAAGGTTCTCCTGACAGATAATCATTTCGAGGGTGAAGCTGATCAATGGTGGACATTGATCAAAAATACGAATCCTGAGGAGGAGATCGAGGCGTTGGAATGGAAGGACTTCCGGAAGATGTTTTTTGATAAATATTTTCCGCACACCCACCAGCATAAGATAGAAAGAGACTTCCTTTCCCTCGAGAAAAAAGATGATGAATCTATTGGAGCGTATGAGGCAAACTTCAAAAGGATTTCACGATACGCTTCAGGCTTTTTCGTTACCCTCGAATGCAAAGCTGACCGCTTCTTTGGTGGGATGAATCCTAGCCTGCGGAAAGCATTGGAAATCCGTGAATTCGATAGCTATGAGCAAATTATCCGATGTGCCCTCAAGGTCGAAATGGATATCTGAGAATCACAGGGGTATCATAGGGATAAGAAGTGTATGATGGAATTCAATGTTAGTGGTCCGATGGATAAATCCAACGGTGCTAAGAAGATCCAGCACCCCACTTTCCAAAAGTGCAGAAAGAAGCACCCTAGAAATTTCCTTAAGGGGACGAGGAAATGATTCAGGTGTGGAAGAGAAGGGAACCTAGCTGTTAACTATTGGCAAGAAAGACCCGCAACTGCTACAGAGGAGAGGAATGCTCCGTTCGAACCTCACCGCGTTGTTCAATGATACAAATGCAAATTACTGGGTCATTTTACAAATCAGTGCCCTAATACAAGGGTTTTCGGAGGCAACCAACAACCTCCAAGGCATCAAGGAATAGCTTTTTCCATCACTTCTTCCAAAGTGAACCCCGACAATGAAGTGGTGATAGGTACTCTAGTTATTCATTCAAGAATAGTGAATGTACTTTTAGATTCAGGTTCTACGCATTCATTTATATCTCGAAAGTTTAGTAGTGCAATCCCAGCACCACCAAAAATCATGGAAGTGAATATGTAGGTGAGTACGACAAATGGGGCAATCATTGCATCCCATGAATATAAGTCCTCCCCTATTTTAATTTGTGGATTTAATTTCCCGGAAAACCTCATCATAATCCCTTTGGTGGAATTTGATGCAATTCTTGGCATGGATTGGCTTTCCTTATATATATCCAACATAAATTGTCGGGAAAGGGAAACCACACTCCATATGGAGAATCTACCCCCTATTCATTACAAGTGTAAGGAGGAAGAGGAATCTCTGTTAGCTCCATCATCTCAAGCATGGATATTACTGCCCTATGAGCACGCGTATCTGTCTAAGATGATTAAGTCCAAGGAAGAAACCATACTTGAAGAAATGCCTATTGTGATGGAATTCACTGAGGTGTTTTCCAAGTAACTGGCTGGTCTTCCTCCTAGAAGAGATGTTGAATTCTAAATTGAAATTATACTCAAGGATTTACCAATATCCAAGACTCCATATAGAATGGCTGTTGTAGAGCTTGAAGAGATGAAGAAACAACTACAGGAGCATCTGGATAAAGGGTTTATACGCCAAAGTGCTTCACTATGGGGTGCACCAGTCCTCTTCATCAAGAAGAAGGATGGGTCAGTGCGACTTTGCATCGATTATTGTGAACTTAACAAAATCATGATAAAGAACAAGTGTCCTCTCCCAATAATTGATGACTTGTTCAATCTGCTGTGTGGATCACAATACTTCTCCAATGTGGACTTACGGTTGGCATATTATCATGTAAGGGTGAAGAAGGAAGATATCCCCAAGACTTCTTTTTGCAAAAGATACGGGCACTATGAATTCATAGTAATGCCTTTTGGACTCACTAATTCTTCATAAATCTTCATTGAATTAATGAATAGAGTCTTTAAAGATTACCTAGACAAATTTGTGGCAATATTTATAGATGATATTCTAATATACTACAAACCCAAGGAGGATCATGAGGAGCATTTCAGAACTATACTGGAGACTTTGCGCAAGGATAAGCTCTATGAAAAGTACAACAAGTGTGAGTTCCAGTTGATGGATGTCTCAATATTGGGCCATATCATCACAATCAATGGGATATATAGAATCCAGCCTTTTTATAACATAAACATTCATTACATTACACAAAACTGAGGATCTTTAAGGTCTAGTGTCTTGGAAACCAGGAACATAATACATGAAAACAACATAAAACATTCTTCTTAAACATTTAAAGGCTTCTTTTTAAGTTCATCCTAGGTTCATTATTACATCTCATAACCTGGGGACATACATCAAAAGAAAGGGTGAGCAGAAGGCCCAGTAAGGGAAACAAAAGGAACATTTTACATGTGAACTTGAGATACTTCAATAAGGACATGAAAAGAACATTAAGGCATGAGAAAGAAATAATGAGGCATTTCATAATAAAAATAACATTTTACATAACTTGAAGATTTGGCTACATCATTTAACATAGAAAATCATGAACATATCACCAAGGTCCATCCCCAAGGTGTCATTTGAAAATTACCAAGGTTATTCACCAAGGTATCGTGAAAATTGTAATCTCTAGTGGTTACATCATTACCCAATGCATTGGAGCGCAATCAGGGTGCACCCTTAAATTTTCCTTTATTATCATGTTATCCAAATATATAATCATCAAACATTTCATAAATAACCCATATAGCATAAAATAAATGGGTTTCATTTCATAATCATAACGTTTTAAAAACTGCTTTAAAGACATGATCTTTACGTCACTTTAAACCCACGGAAGGGAAAGTGGGTCTGATGTATGTAAATCCCAGAATTTAAAATAGAACATTTTGATATATATATGTGAATACCCTTGTAGAAATAAGATCTTTGAGTATTCACTTTATAACATAAAATAATTTTGAGAAAAGAGAGAGAGGCATTTTGAGACAAAAATTCTGCAGCATAACGGCTATGTTTCGGGGTTTTAGAAAACATTGAAAAGAGAGGGTACATGGGTCACCCACTCATAAATGATCCATAAAACAGTAAGGGAACAGAATAAGAAGGATATATGGACATGGTAATGAAATTTGAAGGAAATAGCATTTGAAATGAAAAACATGGAAGGAAGACAAAAAATTAGATTTCACTTATGAAAATTCGGCAGCCTAACGACGTCACTTAAACTTCAATAAAAAAGAATTGACAAGATCAAATATGGTCTCTCATCATATGATCATAAGAGATCAGTATGATAGATATAGAAATCATAACCCAACATAATAAAAAGGAACTTGAATGACTTGACATGAAAATCGAAGTTGAAAAATGAGAAGGGTGAAAGAATCCCTTAAAAATTCGGCAGCATAACGGCGTCACTTAAACATTCATAAAACGAAATGATGAGAGTAAGAGGAGATATCTCATCATATAAACATGAAAATGGAAGTAAGAGGAATATAAAATAACATCCTCTCACATAAGAACATGGAGCATAAAAGGAATGACATAAAAAGGATTACATGAAAAGAAAGAGAGAGGTCGGATCCCTTTCCTTAAAACGTGACTCTTGAAACTCAATGGTTTGGACCTTGAGGGCTTGGGGGAACCTTGGGAGGACTACTTGAGAGGTAAGGAGACCAGAACATCGTTGGGGGAGAGTTGGGAGTGAAAAATAAAGGAGGAAATAGTTGGTATTTATAGGGAATGTGAGGGGACAAGGCATTAATGGCCAAGGGACACCTCATTAGTGGTTTTGGCAAAACCATGGGATTTCCCATGGTATTTTCCCATGGTATTGGAAACTTGGGACACCTCATACCTTATCTTACTATTCATAATTCTACAATATTGAATATATACTTAATAAATCATTTAATGATGTCATTAAACACCCGTAACTTAAAAACTATATTTTCACTATTCATCGAAAATTCAACTTTCTCAGAATAATCCCAAAATTTCACCTTAACCAAATATCAATGCTCTGATTTCAAAAATGAAATCCATTTTATAAAAATAATTTTCTAAATATTTTTAATTTAATTTTTAAATAAAAACACTATTCATCGAGAATTCATTTTTTCAGAAAAATCCCCAAAAATTACCTTAACATAATATCGATGATCTGAGTTCAAAAATAATGTCCTTTTTATAAAAATACTTTCCTAATTATTTTTATTTAAATTTTTAATTAAAAAACACTATTCACCCGAAAAAACTAATACTTGACTAATAATTTATGAAACCGTTATTTACCCATTTTATTGAATCACATTACTTAATCTAGGTGTCTAAATTATATTAAAACTTTCTTTGAGTGAAATTACTAATCCATTTGGTCACATTACTAATCCTAAGTAAAAAATTACTATTCATAATTTACTATTCATCAAAAATTAAGTTGATCTTATTAGACTCCAAATTCTTTACCGAACACTTTTATAGAAGACCATTTTTTGAAAATCATTACACATCATTAGTTATTTAGGGTTTTCATAAATATTTTAAAATATCCTTTTTTCCAAAATTCATCAATAAAATACATTCTAAAATTTTGAAATTTCACAAACATCACTAAAGGAAGAAATCTCAATTAATTCATCGCAAAGGATTACACAAAGGAGCTAGGGTCTCGTCACATATCCCCGGATAACACCGACATATGTCCTAAGTGTAAGGTGTGATATGGTGAGAGAATCTGAGGGAGGCTCAGATAACATTTCCCTAGTAGTGATCTCTACTAACTTGAACTTCTCTCGTAGGCATTTCCGTTCAAGCTTGACACGCTGGAGTTCGGCTTGGGCTTGGTCCAAAGAGAAGACCACAGATGCTACCTCCCTCCCAAGCTCTGATAAGTGGGCTTCATAAGGTTCAAGTCTACTGGATGAAGCCATCGCCTCCTCTTTCTGTATTAACCATTAACATCTCTATTAAATCATTAAGAGTAAGTTAATATACTACTCAAAAAGATTGGGTCGTTACATTCTTCCCCCCTTAAGAAATTTCATCCCCGAAATTTATACTTGAGGCCTAGTCGAAAAGGTGAGGGTATTTTTGCTTCATCGTTTCCTCAGGCTCCCAAGTCGCTTCTTCATACTTATGATTCCTCCACAACACTTTCACAAGGTGGGTAGTCTTGTTTCGTAGGACCTTGTCTCTACGGTCCAAGATCTCTACTGGCTGCTCCTCATAAGAGAGGTCATTTTCCAGTTGTACCACCTCTGGGTTCAGTACATGCGAAGGGTCGGGTATGTACTTCCTCAAGAGAGATACATGGAAGACATCATGAACTTGAGCTAGGTTTGGTGGAAGTTCTAGATGATAGGGCACTGATCCTATGCGATCAAGGATTTCATAGGGGCCAATGTACCTAGGGATGAGCTTCCCTTTCTTCCCAGACCACATGACTCTCTTCCATGGAGAGATTCGAAGGAAGACTTTGTCACCAACACCAAACTCTAAGTCCCTTCGACGATTATCAGTATAGCTCTTCTACCGACTCGGAGCTGCCTTTATGTGTTGTTGGATGGCATGAACCTGTTCTGTCATCTCTTGCACGAGATCAGGCCCAAGAAGCTTCCTCTCACCAGTTTCATCCCAACAAGTTGGAGTTCTACACCGCTTTCCATACAGGGCTTCATAGGGTGCCATCTGAATACTCGTATGGAAGCTGTTGTTATAGGATAACTCCATTAATGGGAGGTGTTGATCCCATCCACCCTTAAATTCCATTGAGCATAATCTCAACATGACTTCGAGTGTCTGAATAGTCCTTTCAGATTGGCCATCAGTTTGAGGATGATAGGCCGTACTAAAATTCAATTCAGTATTCAGAGCATGAAGAAGACTTCTCCAGAATTTTGATGTGAATCATGGGTCACGATCAGATACGCTGGATAGTGGTACCCCATGCAGCCTTACCACTTCCTTCACGTATATCATGGCAAGCTGATCTAGAGAGAAATCTTCCCGAATAGAGATAAAATTGGTTGTCTTGGTGAGATGGTCCACAATAACCCATATCGCATTGTTTCCTTTGGATGTTTTCGGGAGACCAGTTACAATGTCCATAGTGATATTATCCCACTTCCATACTGGTATGGGTAGTGGTTGTAATACCCCCTTAGGAAGTTGTCGTTCTTCCTTTACTTGCTGACACACCAGGCACCTTGTAGTGTAATCAGCAATCTCCCTCTTCATGTTATTCCACCAATAATTATCACGAAGGTCTATATACATCTTAGTGCTTCCCGGATGTATAGAGAAAGTAGATCTATGAGCTTCAACCATCAGTTCTTTCATTATCTCCAGAATAGATGGGACACATAGTCTTGTATGAAATTTTAATACACCTTCTTGATCAATATTGAAATCAGGGAACTTCCCATCCTTTACAGCCTCAAACTTCTCCAACAGCAAAGGATCTTCTTTTTGAGCCTTCTTGATCTTCTCTAGTAATGAATGTTGAGAAATCATTTTGGATAAGGTTGATGATGTCCCTTTCCTTATAATTTCCATGTCCAGTTTTACTAGATCTTTAATCGAGGGATCTCCTAAGATCCTCATTATTGCCAGAACAACAGGATCTTTCCTGCTTAATGCATCCGTGACTTTGTTTTCTCTTCCAGGGTGATAATGAATTGAACAATAATAGTCTTTAATAAGCTCTAACCATCTCCTTTGTCTCATGTTCAATTCATTCTGTGTGAAAATATACTTTAAACTTTGGTGGTCGGTGTATATATCACATTTCTCCCCATAAAGATAGTGCCTCCATATCTTTAGAGAAAACACAACTGCCGCCAGTTCTAGATCATGCGTAGGATAATTCTGCTCATGAATCTTCAACTATCGAGATGCATAAGCAATTACCTTTTCATTTTGCATGAGGACGCACCCAAGCCCCTTCAGAGATGCATCGCTAAACTTAAAGAATCCTTCTCCGATAGAGGGTAGTGTTAACACAGGTGTAGTAACCAATCTCTTCTTCCTCTCTTGGAAACTTTCCTCACATTCCTTTGTCCAGATGAACTTAACCCCTTTTCGAGTCAACGTGGTTAGTGGATTAGAAAGTCGTGAAAAGTTTTTCACAAACCTCCTATAATATCCCGCTAAACCAAGGAAACTACGAATATCAGTTACTGTTGTGGGTTGAGGCCACTCCTCCACAACCAATGTCTTTGCAGGTTCAACCAAGATTCCTTCCTTGGTTACGATGTTCCCCAAGAAAGCCACTTGTTGTAACCAAAACTCACACTTGCTGAACATCCCATAGAGCCTCTGCTTCCGTAGAGTTTTCAAAATAACCCTCAGATGATCTTCATGCTCCTCACGAACTTTTGAATATATCAAAATATCATCAATAAAAACTACCACAAAGTTATCAAGGTAGTCCTTAAAGACTCTATTCATCAAATCCATGAAAATAGCAGGAGCATTAGTCAAGACGAAAGGCATAACCGTAAACTCATAATGCACATATCTTGATCGGAAGGCAGTCTTTGGAATATATTCCTTCTTCACCCTCAGTTGATGATAACCAGATCGAAGGTCAATCTTAGAGAAGAATTGAGCCCCACGAATTTGGTCAAATAAATCATCAATTCTTGGAAGATGGTATCTGTTCTTCACTGTGATCTCGTTCAGTTCTCTATAATCATTGCATAGCCACATTGATCCATCCTTCTTCTTCACAAAGAGAACTGGTTCTCCCCATGGAGACACACTCGGTCGGATAAACCCCTTCTCCAACAAGTCTTGGAGTTGTTTCTTTAACTCTTCTAGGTCCACATTTTCCATTCTATATGGAGTCTTTGATATCGGTTGAGACCCAGGTACGAGTTCAATGGAGAACTCTACCACTCTTTCGGGGGGAGGTCTGGGTAACTCCTCATGAAATACATCAATGTATTCCTGAACAATCGGAACATCTTCAATTTGTATGCTCCCTTTCCCTTCTTCATCATCATAGATTAAATCCATAAAGAAAGCTATGGGAGGTGCTTCTAGATAGGGATCAGTTCGGGATATCTCTCCTTGGAAGATAAATGTAGGTAGTTTATTCAAGACTACTGAGATTTCCTTACTTCTGCATTTGATCTTAGCATTATACTTTGAGACCCAGTCCATCCCTAGTATAAAGTCAAATTCCAAAATGGGAATGACTACTAGATTTGCGATAACATTGTGCTCACCAAAGTAAACACTAGAGTCTCTAAATACTGTTGATGCAAGGATAATCCTACTTGGCGCCTTGACTGACAACTCTTCCTCTAGCAGTTCGGGGATTGATTCTATATATTCGTTGCAAACTTGGAGGAAATAAAGGAATGCGTAGAACCAGAATCAAATAAAGTACTTTCTAGTTTTGAGAGGATGACAAGAGTACATGCTACCACATAATTTGTAACTTCAACTTCAGTTGTTGTGATAGCGAAAGCATGACCTTTCTCCCTTGGCCTCTGCTGAGGTTGATGGTGATTCCCCTCCACTGCCATCGGATTTGGACATTGATTAGAAAAGTGCCCAAGCTGTCCACACTTGAAGCATGTGACTTCGGGTAGGGCCATAACCATCATTCCTCTTTCGTTAGTGTTGGGAAGTTGAGGCTTCACATCACTACGACAATTCTGAGAAATATGGCCTTCTTTTCCACACCTATAGCACTTGCCACTTCCGATCAAGCAGTTCCCCGAATGCTTCTTTCCACATTTATTGCATGTGGAATGTTGCATATGCTTTCCACCTCTTTTCCTGATCAAAACCTCTTCCCAGGATCGGTTCTAGAGTTCTATTCTTCTCATTAGATTTGTGAGACCACTGTGTCTCCCCAAACTCTAGTTCAACTTTCATGGAACTTCTAACTATTTCTTCATAGCTATCATAGTCCTTGTTGGCTAGATTCTTCCGAAGATGAGGTTGTAGTCCACCAAAGAATCTATCAACATTACCATTAGGGTCCATGACGAATCTTGAGGTATAACGGGAAATCCTTGTGATGTTCATCTCGTAGGTTCCAACTGATTCATTCTCCTTTTGCTTTAGCTCGAGAAATTATTTCTCCATTCTCGTTCTCATCGAACGAGGGAAATACTTATTAAAGAATATTACCTGGAATTCTTCCCACTCCATAGCTTCCATCTCTCCTTGTGGCTTCGTGATTTTGATCAGTGACCACCATTGATCAGCTTCTCCCTCTAGGCGGTAAACAGCAAAGGTGACTTTTTCTTGTTCCGAACAATGAAGTACAGAAAAGATCTTTTCAATGGAGCTTATCCATTATTCCACAACCAATGGGTCAGTAGATCCACTGAATGTTGGCGGTCGTTGATGCATAAAGGACTCAACCGAAAGTTGCTCCCTTCGTGGTGAGATCGGCCTCTCATCTTGGTTCAAGTTATTACTCATAACTTGAGTCAGTTGGTTCATCATTCGCATGAATGTTTCCATTCCGGCTTCCATTGGTGGGTCGTCAGCACATGGTGCATTTCGGTCACCATCGACACGATTTCTCCTATTGACCGCCATTTTCTAAAAGAATAAAACCTTAGTGAGAAACTTATTTCATTTTTTAATCTTTTAACTAAGACTTCATGCTTAGAAAATTATACTTCTCTATAATTCCTTCATAAGGATTCACAAAAAGCTTGTGATTAACCAAACATATCCCCCGGGAGTGTCGTAACCAAGAGTGCAGCAAGGCCCGTTATCGTGCCCCAGTTCCCGTTCGAGTCTAGCTCAAAGCGATGTTTTTGGGTTTTACCCCTACGTACATCTATGCCAGAGCCGCCTCTACCTACTCGTATCCAGACATGGATGTATTTGTTTGATAAACCACTTACTCAATACTTACCAAAATACCAGGATGTTTTCCTATATTTAAACTTTTCTATAGGGGTTTTCATAAAGTTTTTATATCCTAATTTCCACAAATAACTAAACCATCCTTTAATACCAACTATAGCATCCCTCCTTTTTATAACATAAACTTTCATTACATTACACAAAACTGAGAATCTTTAAGGTCTAGTGTCTTGGAAACCAGGAACATAATACATGAAAACAACATAAAACATTCTTCTTAAACACTTGAAAGGATTCTCCTTAAGTTTATCCTAGGTTCATTACTGCATCTCATAACCTGGGGACATACATTAAAAGAAAGGGTGAGCAGAAGGCCCAGTAAGGGAAACAAAAAGAACATTTTACATGTGAACTTGAGATACTTCAATAAGGACATGAAAAGTACTTTAAGGCATGAGAAAGAAATCATGAGGCATTTCATAATAAAAATAGCATTTTCCATAACTTGAAGATGTGGCTACATCATTTAACATAGAAAATCATGAACATATCACCAAGGTCCATCCCCAAGGTGTCATTTCAAAATTACCAAGGTTATTCACCAAGGTATCGTGAAAATTGTAATCTCTAGTGGTTACATCATTACCCAATGCATTGGAGCTCTATCAGGGCGCACCCTTAAATTTCTATTTATTATCATGTGAGCCACATATATAATCATCAAAAATTTCATAAATAACACATATAGCATAAAATAAATGGGTTTCATTTCATAATCATAATGTTTTAAAAACTTCTGTAAAGACATGATCTTTACGTCACTTTAATCCCATGGAAGGGAAAGTGGGTGTCATGTATGTAAATCCCTGAATTTAAAATAGAACATTTTGATATATATTTGAATACCCTTGTAGAAATAAGAGCTTTTATTATTCACTTTATAACATAAAATAATTTTGAGAAAAGAGAGAGAGGCATTTTGAGACGAAAATTCTGCAGCATAACGGCTATGTTTCGGGGTTTTAGAAAACATTGAAAAGAGAGGGGACATGGGTCACCCACTCATAAATGATCCATAAAACAGTAAGGGGACAGAATAAGAAGGATATATGGACATGGTAATGATATTTGAAGGACATACCATTTGAAATGAAAAACATGGAAGGAAGACAAAAAATTATATTTCTCTTATGAAAATTCGGCAGCCTAACGGCGTCACTTAAACTTCAATAAAAAATAATTGACAAGATAAAATAGGGTCTCTCATAATATGATCATAAGAGATCATTATGATAGATATAGAGATCATAACCCAACATAATAAAAAGTACCTTGAAAGACTTGACATGAAAATCGAACATGAAAAATGAGAAGGGTGAAAGAATCCCTTAAAAATTCGGCAGCCTAACGGCGTCACTTAAACATTCATAAAACGAAATGATGAGAGTAAGAGGGGATCTATCATAATATAAAAATGAAAAGGCAAGTAGGAGGAATATAAAATAACATCCTCTCACATAAGAACATGTAGCATAAAAGGAATGACATAAAAAGGATAAATGAAAAGAAAGAGAGAGGTCAGATCCCTTACCTTAAAACGTGACTCTTGAAACTCAATGGTTTGGACCTTGAGGGCTTGGGGGAACCTTGGGAGGACTACTTGGGATGTAAGGAGACCATAACTTCGTTGGGGGAGAGTTGGGAGTGAAAACTAAAGGAGGAAAGGGTGGGTATTTATAGGGAATGTGAGGGGACAAGGCATTAATGGCCAAGGGACACCTCATTAGTGGTTTTGGAAAAACCATGGGCTTGCCCATGGTATTTGCCCATGGTATTGGCCACATGGGACACCTAATACCTAATCTTACTATTCATAATTCGAACATATTTAATATATACTTAATATATCATTTAATGATGTCATTAAAAACCCATAACTTAAAAACTATATTTTCACTATTCATCGAAAATTCAACTTTCTCAGAATAATCCCAAAATTTCACCTTAACCAAATATCAATGCTCTGATTTCAAAAATGAAATCCATTTTGTAAAAATAATTTTCTAAATATTTTTAATTTAATTTTTAAAAAAACACTATTCATCGAGAATTCATTTTTTTCAGAAAAATCCCCAAAAATTACCTTAACATAATATCGATGCTCTGAGTTCAAAAATAAAGACCTTTTTATAAAAATACTTTTCTAATTATTTTTAATTAAAAAACATTATTCACCCGAAAAAACTAATACTTGACTAATAATTTATAAAACCGTTATTTACCCATTTTATTGAATCTCATTACTTAATCTAGGTGCCTAAATTATATTAAAACTTTCTTTGAGTGAAATTACTAATCCATTTGGTCACATTACTAATCTTAAGCGTAAAATTAATATTCATAATTTACTATTCATCAAAAATTACGTTGATCTTATTAGACTCCAAATTCCTTACTGAACACTTTTGTAGAAGGCCATTTTTTGAAAATCATTACACATCATTAGTTATTTAGGGTTTTCATAAATATTTTAAAATATCCTTTTTTACAAAATTCATCAATAAAATACATTCTAAAATTTTGAAATTTCACAAACATCACTAAAGGAAGAAATCTCAATTCATTCATCGCAAAGGATTACACGAAGGAGCTAGGGTCTCGTCACATAGCCCCTTATAACACCGGCATATGACCTAAGTGTAAGGTGTGCTATGGTGAGAGAATCTGAGGGAGGCTCAGATAACATTTCCCTAGTAGTAATCTCTACTAACTTGAACTTCTCCCGTAGGCATTTCCATTCAAGCTTGACATGCTGGAGTTCGGCTTGGGCTTGGTCCAAAGCGAAGCCCACAGATGCTACCTCCCTCCTAAGCTCTGATAAGTGGGCTTCATAAGGTTCAAGTCTACTGGATGAAGCCATCGCCTCCTCTTTCTGCATTAACTATTAACATCTCTATTAAATCATTAAGAGTATGTTAATATAAAACCAAAAATATTGGGTCGTTACAGGATATCTATGGATCCCTCCAAAACAAGAACAATTGAGGGATGACCGAGGACAATATCGGTAATAGATTTCCGTAGCTTCTTGGTGTTAGCTGGATATTATCGGCGATTTATGAGAACTTTCTCACGATTGTCCAACCCTCTTACCAAGCTAACTCAAAAGGGAGTAATGTTTTCTTGGAGTGATGAATGCGAAGAAAGCTCCAAGGAGTTGAAAAGGAGGCTTATCACTGCGCCCGTGTTCACTTTAACCACAAGTGGGGAACTTTTTTTTCAGTGATGCTTCAAATAAGGGATTAGGGTGTGTGCTGATGCAGAATAATAAATTTATATCCTATGCCTCAAGCCAATTGAAAATCCATGAGCAAAACTATCCAACGCTTGATCTGGAGTTGGCGCAGATGATATTTGCCTTGAAAATCTAGCGGAATTATCTCTATGGAGAGAAATGTGAGATATATACTGACCACAAGAGTCTTAAATATATATTCACACAATAAGAGATTAATATGCGCCAGAGAAGATGGATAGATCTCATCAAGGATTATGACTATTCAATACATTACCACCCTGGGAAAGCGAACAAGGTGGCAAATTCCCTAAGTAGAAAGGATACGACGATTCTATCAATGATGAGAATTAAGAAGGATCCAATCTTCTTATACTTGATGAAGAGGGAAATGGGAATCATAGAGAACAGAAAATCATAAATCCTTTCACAAATGATTACTCAACCGTCTCTTTTGGAGAGGTTAAAGGATTCTCAAAAGGATGATGTGGGAATTCAAGAAAAAGTGGAAGCTATCAAAAAATGGAAATCCTTGGAGTTTAATGTTAGGGAAGAAGGAATTGTTCGGTTTGGGAAATGACTATGTGTTCCACCAAGTCTGGAGCTGAAGAAGGAACTTTTAGATGATGCACATAGTTCAAATATCTCTATTCACCCAGGGGGCACAAAGATGTATCGAGATCTCCGAGAAAACTTTTGGTGGGATAATATGAAGAATGAGATCGCTGAATATACATCAAAGTACCTGGTGTGCCAGTAATTGAAGGTAGAGAGGAAGAAGTCTAAAGGGATGATGCAACCATTTCCCATACTAGAATGGAAATGGGAGAACACCACCACGGAATTTGTCACCATACTTTTGAGGACATCTAAAGGCAACAATGCAATATGGGTTATTGTGGATCGTCTTACAAAGACTGCACACTTCATTGCTATTAGGGAGGATTTCTCATTGGATCAACTGGCATGGATATATATCAGGGAAGTGGTAAGGTTCCATGGAGTACCACTATCTATTGTGTCTGACCAATATCCAAGATTCACCTCTAAGTTTTGGAAGAGTCATCAACATTCTCTGAATACTGAACTGAAATTTAGTTGGTTTCTCATCCTCAAACTAATGGACAATCCCAGCGGACTATCTAAACAGTTGAGGACCTGTTGAGAGCATTCTCAATGGACTTTAAAGGAGGATGGGATCAACATCATCCTCTGGTTTAGTTCTCTTATAATAACAGTTTCCACTCGGGTATCCAAATGGCGCCACATGAAGCACTCTATGGGAAAAGGTGCATAACACCGACATGTTGGGATGAGGTTGGTGAACGTAAGTTGCTTGGACTAGAAATGGTGGAGAATGTGAAAACCATTCAGCAACATATCAAGACAACCCAGAGTCGACAGAAGAGTTATTCAGATAACCGTCAATGAGACCGTGAGCTTAAAGTTGGAGACATGGTGTTTCTTCGTATATCTCTGTGGAAGAAGGTCATGAGGTTTAGAAAGAAAGGGAAGTTAAGTCCATGGTACATCGGCCCCTTCTAGATTCTTGATCGTGTTGGGGCTGTGGCCTATCGACTAGCACTTCCACCTATCATGGATAAAGTGCATGATGTCATTCATGTATCCCTCTTAAGGAAGTACATACCAGACCCTTAACATGTACTCTCTTCTGAGGTGGTACAATTGGAAGATTATCTTTCTTGTGAGGAGCAACTAGTGATGATCTTAGATCATTGAGAAAAAGTTCTACGAAATAAGACAATTCCCCTCATCAAGGTGTTGTGGAGAAACCACATGTTTGAAGAAGCGACTTGGGAATCAGAGGAAATGATGAAGCTGAGTTACCCACATCTATTTTAGTGTGGGAAAAGGAAAATTTCGAGGGCAAAATTTCTTAAGGGGGAATATTGTAATGATCCAAAGTTTCATTAATGGAAATTCCTCTTAATATAATTAAATGTCTATTTATGTTTATATAAAATGTCAACTTCTTTGGTTTTATGATAAGAATTCTGACCATTGCTAATATAGTTGTTGAACTGTGATCACATGATTAGTATAAATATAGGACTTTAACAAATCCAGATTTACTCAGATAATGGAAGCAATGACCTCGTCCAGTATAATTTCCCCATACGAAGCCCATTTTTCAGAGCTCGGAAAAGAGGTTGCATTCTTGGGCTTCGCTCTTGACCAAGCCCAAGCTGAGCTTCATCATGTCAAGATCGAACGGGACTGTCTACGGGAGAAGTGGAAGTTGATAGAAATTACCACTTGAGCGATGTTATCCGAGCCACCCCAAGAGTCTGTCACCATCGCCCACCTTACCCTTAGGTCTTATGTGGCTGTTTTAAGGGGTTATGTAACAAATAAATAGTACTATTTTCATGTACATTATTTTTTGTATATAATAATGAATACACCTCCTTGTCATTTTTGATACATTGTAAATAGTTTTTAAAGTACAAATAGTGTTTTTAGTTATTATTTAATTAAAAATTCTATTTTATTAAATTAAGGGATTTTTGAATTAAATAATATTTTAATAAAATATTATTATTATTAAATTAATTTCTATTAAAAGTATTGATCTTATAGTTTTGTGAATGCAATTATAGTTTTTATTAAAGTTTGAAAGCCATTTCTGTCAAAACCTGTGAATTTTTGATAAATGTCAGTTTTTATTTTAAAAGTGAAAATTAACATATTTAGAAAATTATTTAGATAAAATAAATGTTATTTCTGGAATCATGACGTCGAAATTATCCAATGGAAAATTTTTCATGATTATCTGATACAGTAAAAGTTTTGGGAAAAATTAAATACCGTTTAAATATATAATGTGATTTAGGATAACATAATGACCCAATAGTGATTTAATAAAATACTATAAGATTTATGTTCGGACAATATATTTTTTACCATTAAAATAATGTGATTTTGGGTTTTTTTGACTTTATTTTCAATGCATTAATGGACCCCTCAAGACTTATTAAACACCTTGCCTTTTTAAATTAATTTACATGCGAGTGTGACTCACCTCCACATATGCAACCTCATTATTTTAAGAAGTTCGGACTTTGGCCTTATAAACTATTTTTTACTCTTCCCTTTTCCAAAAACCATGGGCATAAACCATGGGATGGTTTGTGGTTTGCATTAATTTAATATAATGGGTCCCAAACCTAAATAATAAAGAATTCCCTCACCTTTCCTATATAAACCCACACAAGATCCCACTTCCTCCTCACTAAAAACCATTGGAGTTCGTCACAACTCTGCCCAACTCTCTCTATAATCCTCCCAAGGTTCCCCAATCTCCTGATAAGCCTCTCACAAGCCTCTCTCTATCCTTTGGAAGCAAACTTCCAAGTAAGGGTTTTTTCTTCCTTTCTCATTTTTCACCAATTTTCTCTAAGATGTTTTGCCCATTTCTTTTCAATTATGAATGTTGAGGTATGGTTTTTCACCTCCCTCATACTGCCCTATTTATGTTTGAATGATGGGAGACCCCTTTCTCTCTCATTAAATGCCTCCCATGTACACCTGTTACTGTGACGAAATTCCGAAAGGAACTTCTCTCTCCTCTTTTACATTCAAGCAATAATTTTGTACCATGAATATAAATTAAATTACAATTATTGGGAGATGTATCTATATGACCTATTTATTTTTCATTACTTGTAAATATAATGAGGAACCCCTTTCTCTCTCATCAAACTTTTTTATGAATTCTTATGTCACGCTGTTACGCTGCCGAAATCGCACCTACTTTCTAAGCCAATTCCATTGTGTATTGAATACCATGCCCATTTCTCTATCAAGGGTATTCACCTTTATGCACATTTACTTATTGATTATAATGTTTCATGTATGAATTCCACATTCCTTTATCATGGAATAAATGATTATGTTTAATGAATCCATGTGGCACACTTATGCATGAAATGAAATGATTAAGAAGGGTACGCCCTTATAATGCTCCAATTCATTTGGTAAAGTATAGTATCAGGGTACGTCATGTGCAATGATTGTTGACTCATGCTAATTCAAGTGCAATGAGACTTTACTCGTACTTCATGTGCAATTGGAATTTACTCGTGCTCCGTGTGCAATGACCCTTGGCTCATGCTAATTCCATGTTAAGTGTTGTTGCCACATTTCCATGTTATGATTATCATGCTTTATCATGCCTTTATGTTCATGTTTATCTTGTGCTCTATTGATATGCATAATTTCTAACATGTATTGTACTTCTCATGTTATTCCATGTGTATTCCCTTACTGGGCTTTATAGCTCACCCTTTTCTTATGCATGTCCTCAGGTTGACCAATGAAATGCTAAGTATGAGGGAATGTAGTGGTCATGTAAATGAAGTTTTCAATAAAGATGTTGTATTTCTGGTTTCCAGTGTTTATGTAATGATCCTAATCCCCAAAGAAACTAATCTTCTCGATCTTCTTTGTTGTATCAAGTGATTTTTTATGTAATAAATCATGGTTAAGTTTGTAATAAAAGAAAGGTTGTCATATATACCACATATCAAATCAAAGCCTATGATGAGTTATACACCCCTATGACTTCGAGGTACCCCAGTCAAGGTTTTTTCGAAGCCAAAAAAGGCCCAGAAGGCCTCCAAAACTGAGTTTTTAGTCGGGATACCCCGATTTTTTAACATTGTGTGGATTTTCAGCCAAGTTTAAGGGGGTATTATTTGTTTTTTTCATGTGGACTGATTTTATTCTGAGGTATTAAATTCATATTAATATTATGTCTTTGAAATTTTATCATTTTTTATATTTCACTACTATTTATAATCAAATATATAATTATATATACTTTTTTTTATATATTCACACATAAAAATTTATTTATAAATATAAATAAAAAAATATATTTACATATAAAATATATTATCTTTATCTAAATAATTACTAAAATTTATTTTATTTAGAATACCAATATATAAATATTTATATACCTATATATTAATCTAACTATATATATATATTAATATAACTACATAATTATATTGATATAACTATAAATATATATATTAATATCACTATAAATATATATTTTAATATGACTATATATATATTAATATAACTATATATTAATATATGAATAAATATAATTAAAAATATATATAAATAAATAGATATGTCATTAACTGGAGAACAAATCAATATGGAAGAGTGGTAAAGGCTTTAGGCAGGCAAGGGTGAGGTCTTGAGATCAAATCTTGGTAGAGACAAGGGCGCACGCATGGGGGTTGATTTGGGGGGCTAGCACTGATATATGGTGGATGGGGTGTGTGCGGGCACTGGAGGTGCTGGAAAGTGCTGTTAAAAGAGGGGTGAAGCACTATAAAATCCCCCCCATTGGCAGGATTTTTTTAATTTTTTTTTTAATTTTATCAGAGCTAAAAAAGAGCTGATAAAAGGGGTCTTTTATCGCCGCTAAAACGAAAGCACTGATAATGACCCCTTTTATCAGCACTTCTTTTTAGTGCTGATAAAAGACCCCTATTATCAGTGATTTTTTAGCGCTGATAAAAGGTGTCATTATCAGCGCTTTTTGGAGCATTGATAAAGGGGACCCCTCCCACATTATCTTCACTGGATTTAACAATGATTTTCTAGCACTGTTAAAAGTTATTTTTATCATTGATAAACAGGATATTTGTAGTAGTGGGGGTTGTGTATTATTTAGTGGACCATTCTGTTTACAAGACATATATTCCATGATTTATAGACCGTGTATCCAGCCATGGGTCTAATGACATGAATGGATGAAGCTTAGCTGGTATACGTCGTGTGCTTCATGAACATGCCATGTAGAGTCGACTGTGTTTTCGGTCATCTGACTAATGACACTGGTCAGTTAAATCGTTCTAGTACACACTGTGTCTGGCTTAAACATGATGTGTAGTTTTGTTCTAATAGAACCGTGTGGATTAGCCGGGTAGGGAAACTCAGGAAAGGGGGGAAAGATTCAAGTACATGCCATGTCTCAAGGAGAACATGATGTGTGTATTGGTGTTACACAACCATGTTTGGAAGAGGCATATGACTTGTTAAAAAACCAAAGGGAATACAACGTGTGTAGGGTATACACGCTGTGTTACTCTTTTTTGAACATGATGTTTTCCTTATCCTATACAATTCCTTCAATTTTAAGATCCAGTACTTGATAATCTTGGACTAAGGTGTGTGCTTGACCTTGCAGATGTATGTCACTGATACATCATCCGGTTGTACACTAAGTACATGGAAATGATCAGACATAAGACATGGTAGATGAGGGAATACTAGTAGACCCTTTTGTCATGAATTTATTGGAACTAGCCCTCATTCTGGATACAGAGACCGATGGACATTTCTGAGAAGGCATCTTGAGGTTTATGCCGACCTTCCAAGCATAATTGCATCATTCCCCATCTGTAGATGAGTTGATGCGGGCTTTTCAGCAGAAACATTCTCCCTACTTCTTAGGGGATGGGGGACCTCGGGCTATAGAGTCATGGTTAGAATCCATGTTTTCTATCTTTGGTTATCTCTATATGTCTCCAGAGAGGATGGTGAATCTTTCTTCATAAATTCTTCGGGATTCTTCCAAGAGATGGTGGGATGTGATTTCGCAGGCGGGACGCAAAGAGGTTATGGAATGGGATGAGTTCCAGCATACCTTCTATGATAACTTATACCCAGAGATTTTGGGGGAAGACAGAGCTCAAGAGTTCATGAGTTTTGAGCAGGGTACACTCTTAGTCATGGAGTATTCATCTCGCTTCATAGGGCGGAAGCACCTCACACCCCTTCTAGGGGTGATGAATTATTTCTTGTGTGGAATTTTGAGGATGGTCTCAGGTATGATATATTATCTTATGTGAACAACTTTAGGTTGACATACATATCTTTTATAGTCAACCAGGTGATGATCACTGAGTGCATCCAAAGGTATTCTAGTGTTGTGGTCCAGGGTGGTTCATCATCCAGAGTTGGTACCCTTCCAACAGATAGTAGGAAGCACCACAACAATTCAATGTGCGGAGATCTATGTGGGATAGATACTCATTAATGTAGCAAGGTGGTTTGATAGCAATGAGTAAAGAGCTATAATAAGAGGCGACATTGCCCGAGGGCCCAATTTGAGTGCCAATATTATGGAAATATGGGTCATCTTCAACATTTATGTCAATTATTCTCTGCAGTAGCTAATGACATGGGTTCTATTATGAATCCACATTCATGAGAAGGACAACCAGTTTCTCATTTGTATAGGAGCTGGAGTTTATCCGACCATTCAGGACAAGGTTGAGGTTCTGGCCGTAGTGGTTAGACAATGGTTTTTTGACAACCGTATAGTAGATCATCCCAAAGATATCAAACAGCTTCATAGGTCTTCGTCCCAAGTTATGATTTTTTGCTAGATTAGACCTAGGAAAATCAGGATCATGTACCCTCTACAGTTTGAGATACGATCTTGGATTCATCATTTTTAGCTTCTACTAATTTCGATACAAGGGATTCCCATAGTTTCATATTTTTTGTTGTTGTGGAGATCCATGGGATATTTATTCTTACAACCGGGTCCCGGTGATAGCACAACCACCCCGCCTTAGCAAGGTTGTTGGGTCCTGGCCAACCAGGTACCACCATTTGCCACCGCAGACACGTGGGTCCCACCCAAGGGCCTACCCACATGCCTGAACGGGTCATCTGACTAATTATTGTCCCCACAGGCCAACACATGTCCTTTCCAGAGTGTTTTTTCCTCACTCACACACACCCTGAGAAACTTCCCACGAGGTCAGCCATCCTGATCACTACTCCAGGCCAAGCACGCTTAACTGTGGAGTTCTAATCAGGTAGGCTCTCGAAAAGGAAGGTTCACCTTCTTGACATGAGTCATATCATTAGTCATTTAACCCTTTATCATTTTGGGATGTTACAATAACCCCCCCCCCCTAGAGCACAACACCCTCGTTGTTGTACCTACATCTCAACCCAGGCAGTGCACTGCACTTAAGGCTGGGTTCTACCCTCTGCGGTTTGAGATACGATCTTGGTTTCCTCATTTTTAGCTTCTACTATTTTTGATAAAAGGAATTCCCATAGTTCCATATTTTTTTGTTGTTGTGGAGATCCTTGATATATTTATTGTGACAACCGGGTCCCGGTGACAGAACAACCACCCCGCCTTAGCAAGGCCATCGGGTCCTGGCCTACCAGGTACCACCAGTTGCCCCCGCAGACACGTGGGGCCCAACCCAGGGCCCACCCACATTCCTGAATGGTTCATCTGACTAACAATTATCCCCATAGTCCAACACATGTCATTTTCAGTGTGTTGTTTCCTCACTCACACACCCTTAGAAACTTCCAGGAGGTCACCCATCCTGATCACTACTCCAGGCCAAGCATGCTTAACTGTGGAGTTCTAATCAGGTAGGCTCTCGAAAAGGAAGGTGCACCTTGTTGACATGAGTCATATCATTTAGTCATTTAACCTTTTATCATTTGAGGATGTTACAATCACCCCCCCCCAACTTTACAGCACAACACCCTCATTGTGGTCCCTACATCTCAACCCAGGTAGTGCACCACACTTAAGGCTGGGTTCTTCCTCTGATACCAAATGTGACAACCGGGTCCCGGTGACAGCACAACCACCCCGCCTTAGCATGTTCGTCAAGTCCTAGCCTACAAGGTACCACAAGTTTCCCCCGCAGACATGTGGGGCCCACCCCAGGGTCCACCCACATGCCTGAACGGGTCAGATGACAAATGATTGTCCCCCCAGGCCAACACATGTCATTTCCAGTGTGTTTTGTCCTCACTCACACACACCCTGATAAAAATCCCTGGAGGTCACCCATCCTGATTACTACTCTAGGCCAAGCATGCTTAACTTTGGAGTTCTAATCAAGTAGGCTCCTGAAAAGGAAGGTGCACCTTGTTGACATGAGTCATATCATTTAGTCATTTAACCCTTTGTCATTTGGGGATGTTACATTTATCTTTACTTCTTCTAATGTCATGATGTTAGACACTCCATTGGGGACTATAACGACTACTGTATGTCTGTGTAATGAGTGACCTCTTATAGTTGGTGGGTGTCACTTCTAATGGGATCATTATGTCTTATAGATGATGGGATACGATGTCATTCACAGAATGGACTGGTTAGTTCCCTTCCAAGTAGTTGTTGATTTATATCATCATAGGTTAAGCTTCACATCACCATAGGGAATATAATTTCTATATAAGGGAGAATGGGATGTCCATGTGAGGTGAGCTGGACTCAACCATCATGGGTTGGGAGGAGTTACAACCCATTTTACTAGTTTATATCTGGATGACCAGAGGACATCACAGATGGGCTCCCCTCTAGTTTTTGATCATTTAAAGAATGTATTTTTATCGGAATTTTTAGGTTTACTACCAGGAGAGGTAGATTTATCTATTGAGCATGTTCCAAGAGCGGCACTAGTGTACATTCCTCCTTATAGGATGTCTACACCAGAGTTACAGGAGCTCAAGAAGAAGTTAGAGAAGTAATAGGAAAAGGGTTTCATCCGACCTAGTACATATCCATGGGGTTCTCTAGTCCTATTTATGAAGAAGGTAGAAGGTGAACTCATACTTTTTGTGGATTATCAGAATCTAAACCAGTTGATGGTAAAAAACCGATTTCCCTTGCTGAGGATTGATGATCTCTTTGATCAGCTTCAAGGAGCCCAGGTGTTCTCGAAGATTGATGCGATACTAGTTTTTCATCTGTTTCCTATTAGACCATCAGATATACCTCGTACATCCTTTCAGAGTAGGAATGGTCTATACGAGAATGTGCTTATTCTAGTCGGTCACACGAACGCGCCTTCAGTTTTTATGGTACTGATGAACCGAGTGTTCCATCCATACATGGACTACTTTTGGTACTTCTTTTTGACAATATATCGGTGTACTATCACACTCAAAATGGCCATGCTACCCATCTTGAGATAGTTTTTATTATACTAAGAGAGCATCAGTTATATGCTAAGCTCTCAAAATGACACTTTTGGATGATCAAGATTCACTTATTGGGTCATGTTTTCTTAGAGAAAAGAGTATCAGTAGACCCGGATAAAGTGAGAGAAATAGTATCCTAGGGTCAGACGAGGAGAATATTTTAGTTATAGAGTTTTATAGGGTAGGCTGGTTACTACATATGTTTATATAAGACATTTTATGCATAGTAGTGCCACTGATGGGCCTGACTAAAAATGGGGAGAATTACCTATGGACAAATTCATGTGGTTCAGTGTTCCATGAGTTGAATGGAAGGTTGAATTCAGCACTAAGACTTTTTTTTTCATAACCAAGAAAGAGTTATACTGTTTACTATGATGAATTAGGTATTGGGCTTGGAGCTGTTCTTATGTAGGGGGAAGTAATTATTGGGGATGAGTCTCTATATTTGAGTCCACATAAGAAGAATTACCTGATGCATGATCTTGAGTTAGTAGCAATTGTTCATGCCTTACACTATTGGAGTCATTACCTTCTAGGAGATCATTTTGTGGTGTACACTAACCGCAAATGTCTCAAGTGTATATTTACACTGCATGACTTGAATTTGAAACAACTAAGGTGGGTTGAGTACCTTCATAATTTCCACATTGATCTTTCCTACACAACTAGGAAAGGTAACACAGTGACTAATGATTTGAGAAGGAGGACTCAGATATAAGCATCTTAGGAGGCTAGTAGTGACTAGAATCTTATGGATATCTTCTCTGAGATGCATTTGTAAGTGTATGATAGACAGGGGAATACGTTTCATTCTTCGGTAGGTTTTTCCACTACACTACATAATTGATTATGAATGAGAAAGCTATCAGATTATGAAGGCCTAGTTCTACAAGAGAGTGTATCATGAGAGGACCCTATTCCAAGATAGACCACAGGCAAATATGAGATCTTGCGTTTTAATGGGAGAGTGTGGGTGTCAGCAGACATATGCAATGATATTTTATAGGATTTTTATTCCTTAGTTTGGGTAGTTCATCATGGTGTCCCCAAGATATACCAATATCTACACCATTAGTATTGGTGGCCCTGTATGAAGAGAGATGTTGCAGGTATTTTGATATGGTGTTCCACCAGTTAGTAGGTGAAGGTGGAGCATAAGCGACCAAAAGGGATTTTTCTACAGTTACCCATTTTCGAGTGGAAGTGGAATACTGTCACGATGGATTTTTTGATAGGGTTTTAGAGTAAACCTTTATGGAATGATCTAGTTTTGGTTGTCATTAACAAACGCATGAAGGCTGCACATTTTTTACCGATCAAGGATACCATCAATGTTGAGGATCCTGTAAGGTTGTACACCTGATAGATTGTACGTTTTCATGGGATCCACACTCCCTTATTTCATATAGGTATGAATGTTTTACTTCTAAGGTTTGGAAATGACTACATAGGGCTTTGAGTACACAGGTTCTTCTAAGTACAACTTACCATCCCCAGAAAGATGGCTAATCCGAGTGTAAGATTCATGTACTGGAGGACATACTTCCAGAATGCGCCCATGATTTTGGTGGTTCATGGGAGAAGCACATACCTCTAGTGTAGTTTTCCTACAATAACAGTTTTTAGGAAACTATTCTGATGGAATCTTATGAGGCTTTGTATGGTAGGCCATTCTAATCACCCCTAAGTTGTCTTGAAGTGGGAGAGGTGGTTATGATGAGACCTCATCTTGTCCAAGAGACCACAGAGCAGGTGGAGTAGATTCAGAAGAGGATGGATACTGAATAATCAAGAAATAAGTATTATTCTAATCCAAGGAGGAAACCTCTGAGGTTTGAGATGGAGATTAGGTTTTCCTATGTGTCAAACTGAGGATAGGACACAAGAGGATTAGGAGACAAGGACATATTTCATCGAGATACGTCGGGATGTTTGAGGTTTTGGAGAGATTCCGACCGATTTCCTATCAATTGAAGTTGCATCAGATGTACTAGGCAATTCATGACATATTCCCTGTTTCTCAGCTACAACTTTACTTATCATACTCTTATCATGTTGTTCAAACTGAGGAGGTTGAGTTGGAGGTGGTTGCATCATTCGAGGAGAATCTTATCTGGATTGTCGATAGCAGCGTGAAGGTTCTTAGTGGTGGGTCTGTTCTTCTAGTATAAGTGATGTGGCTGAATGGGTGAGTATAGGATGAGACTTCGGAGAGGGAGACTGATGTTCGATCATAGTGTCAGAAGCTGTTTGAGGATTCTTCTCCTTCTCCTACTTTTTAGAAAAATTCGGGGATGAATTTATTTAATCGGGGAAATTTTTAATAACCCAGATCTTCTTTTCGAGTATTATTTTACATTTACAGTTGTTTTTTAGGGAAAAAGGAATACAGAAAACATTTTATGTACACACCATGTACATACTTGTATATGTCGTGTACTCTGGAACCACATCGAGGATGTGTTAGTCCATGTCACGGCTACGTACACGACCGTGTGACAATGTGGTAGGTCCACATAAAGAGGGACCTGGTAAAGACATATACACTCCATGTATATTTAAATAACACGCCATGTATTTTAATTTTTAATTGATATATCAGACTGAGACTATGTCTTGATTATAGAAATGCATTCTTCTAAACCCATCTCATCTAGGAGCGATTGTGAGTGACGATTAGAATTTGAGCCCCCGACCAACCGTCTGTTCTTCAAATCAAACACCATCAATTGTGTTGGAATCACCTCAACGAGTTCTTCCTTTTTCTAGAGCCTCTCCTCCTGATTTATCTTCATTCATGATATATTAATGGTTGATTGTTTTTGATCTTTTTGTATATCTACATCATTGTAGGTTGAATCAAAGGACGAGATTCAACATTATCAATCATTCAATGTTGAGGTAGGTTGTTTATGCCTTTCTTTAGTTGTCTTTGGATTATATTTGCACAAAGTGATGAATACCTTGGTTTGGGGTATTACTAATCTTGGATTATAACCCTTTGGATGCCTTCTATGCATTTTTTTCTTGGGAAAGGGATTTTGATTTTGAATAGGATTTATTACCTTGCTTAATGATGTGTTTCCCCTTTTTTTCTTGATTTTGGTCATTGGGTCTAGAACTGCATATTAGGCTATTTTGTTTTCCATGCATAGTGCTATTAGGATGGAGTTCATTTTATATAACATTCTTGTGATATGAATTATTGTTTCGTAGCCTTGTATTAGTTGAGATTACATTGGCTATTAGATATTTTTTTGTACATGGTTGTATAACATGGGGTTGTGGGAACCTGGTGTAGTGAGACCATAGGGGGAACAGATGTCGAGGGCTTCCCTAGAGTGTCTATTATACATTTCACGTTCTGGAACCGTAGGGGGGATTGATGTTGAGTGATCCATTAGATTTTCTATAGCTTACCGTTACAAGACCACAGAGAGAATTAATATTGAGTTATTCTTTATAGAGTTTGTAGTTTATCATTAAAATACTAGAGATGGAATTGACAGTGAGTGCTTCCTCAGATAGTCTATGTTTTCATGAGAACAAAGGGGTTAGACTGTGTGATATTTCCCAGAGGTATGTCATAATTGTAATATTTAAATGATAGGTTACACCATAGGTGTTACACTGTGAGAAAACCCCAGAGGGTTGCTTGTGAATGATTGGTTGAATAAATTGTAAATGTAAATGATTGTAGTTGAAACTGTAGGATTGTTTACATTTTTTGTACTTACTTGTTTATTAATTTATTTTGCATTTTCCCTTCTATATATATATAATCACTGATAATTAGGAATAGATATTTGGGTTGGTGCCTTATGGTATTAGTATCACACCCAATTTAGGTCATGATTTTGGTGCCAAATAGATTATATTGTTGCAGGTAGAGATATTGGAAAGCACCCTTCTACTTCTGGTACTTGATTACTGAGGAGCTGGAGCGAATGAGACCGAGATGAGGCTTGTGATGCTACTAGAGTTTATTTGTTTTATTTTTTTAATTTGGATTTGTATTTTCTTTTCCAGCATTGTAACTTTTTTAGCTTCTTTCTTAGACATGTGTTACATGCATCATTTATATATGTGCCCTAGTTCTTTATTTACATTTAGTATTCTGCTCTTTGTTATTGTATGGCATTACTACTTCCGTTATTGAATATTATTGTTATTCCCCTGTGTTAATCTTCTAATGAGGCCATAGTTTCCACACTATCACACCCAAGGCCCTTGCTACTAGTCGGTATCCTCTAGCATTCAGGTAAATGAACTTGAGGCCATGTGACCAACCGGGTACAGGGCAATGTTGGGCGGCATCCGGATCTGGGATGTTAAAACCTTTCATAGATGGTTATAATGATGGATATAATATTTATATATGTAATTTGTGATATTAATATAATTATGACATTTTTGTATCACATATCACATATTACATCTTTCATTCGATTATTTGGGAATATGATAACGTCTTACATGTGTACGGAAGACTACCGCCACGCGATGTGATGTGATTCATTTTTCAATAATACTTTTCATATATGGTAATAAAGATAAATTTTATGAATATATGTAATATATATTTCATAATAATTAATCTTTAGAAGTGATATATTATTTTTCATCTTTTACTTATATCCTTCTAGAAAATGGAAATAGTGTTCATGCATACGTATGACCTACATTATCCATGAATTATGTATTTCATTTTCTATATTAAATTTTCATGGGAAACTATAAAATACATATATAATGAATATAAAATACATTCATATCATTTTTTAAATTTGTTAAATTATGGAATCATTATCAATAAAAAGTAACTAAATATAAAAAATCAAAGCATACAATAAAAACAATGTTTTTATTACATAAAATGGGATTTAAATAATACATTATAAATAAACTAGTAATAAAATGTAATTAATAAATCATATATGGTAGGATATATATTAATGTGTGTGTGTCTGTGTGTGGTTATAGAATAAATTTATGATAAATATATATTTATTATCCATGAGGATTGAATGTGTAGGAAGGGAGTTGAAACTTATTGTAAGGTATTTTCATCTAGGATTTGTTTATGTGAGACACATTCCTTATACACTACTAGATTATTTTGCGTGGTGAATAAAATGCCAATGAATAAATTTTATGACCTTTATCTGGATATTTCTAGGATATTTCTATCCTTATAATATGCTATCTTTCACAAGTCTTCTGATTCAAAATATATCAATGTAGTAAAGGTTTAATTTTACAATCTTATAGTTTGATGGTATTGTTTATAATATGTTCCCAATGGTCAAATCATATGATTTACCATTCAAGAACCTCATGTATTTTTTTTATTTGAGTATTTCAAAAAAATTAATGATTTCCCTACATTTTCCTCTCTTAATGGATTAAATTTACCAAAAGATAATTTTTATGAAAATCATCTTTATCTGGTTGAAAACCCTTTTTCATTCATTTCCATGTTTTCCGTAAATGTTTTAAAGAAACATTCCACTATAATAAAATGATTTTAATGTCATTTTACATTGTTTTAATTGTTAAAAAAAGATTAATCATATTATTCAAGACATTTTCCATACAAGTATCTTTTAGATTTTAGAAAAAAATGAAAGGAATATTCAATGTAACTGGTAAAACATGAACAGAATGTTCCATGATCATGGAAAATTAAATATTTTTTTCCTTTGTTAGATTCAATGGTTATTTTTAAGGAATTAGATTCTGTAATTTTTTGGGAAATGTTAGTTTTAAATAGTTTGTTTCAATGTGGATAGGATATTTTTCTCAAGAAATGTTCCCAGTGATCTTTGAAAATCATTTTCCATATAAGATAACATTCTTTGATATTACATATGATTTTTTGGGAATATGATACAATTTTATCACCATTATTTTATCTCTATATTTTTATTTATTAGGAATTTTTTGTATGATTAGAGGCCCATTTATTTATGTGTGTTATGTTATAATGGAATTTTTATCAGAACATTTTTTCATGCATCATAATATAATGAATGTTTATAATATGATGGAATACATATTTATGGTTTTCATTATATGAAATTGGTTATTTCATAACCCTACATGGTTGTTACATTATAATGAAAGATGGTTGTTCTGTTATTACCTTAAATTATGGTTACATTATAAACAAGAATAGTTACCAAATTATAACTATGAATGGGTAGGACTTATGTCTCCCTCCAAATCATTAGGTAATGACATATTATGCATGAAAATTATTTTATATTCATCGATTTCTTTGTGGACATATATTCATGTCCATATGATAATTTGACAGTATTATTTGACATCTTAAAATAAATCAGTGAACTTTTTCCTATTTATACATTCCCACAATGTTATAATTTTACGTGTATTTCACAAATATATTTCATATTCCAAGGTTATACTCTAATTGATTATATAATTTCTTTCAATTAAGATTCACGTCTTTTAAAAAAATGTGGATGCATTCTATGACTCATGTTTATGATCTCTGATATGCAGGTTATGGTTTCGAAATGCTAATATCATGTACTTATACCCTTATTATCATATAATTATTATGTAATCCTTGATATATCATTTTTTACACTTATTGTGCACATGGACTCACTCTTTATTATGTTTTATTCCCTATGTTATAAAGAATTTTTTTAATTATTCTTTGTCTAAGAAGAGTTCATCATATAGAGAAAATAGTCGGAGAAAATTTAGTTCACTTAGGAACAATTTTTTATGTATATATTTTCCAAAAATCATTAAAACTATAAGATTCTATAATTGATAATTGTGGTAAATAAAAAATATTCATCTATTTAGATGATATATATATGTATGAAAATAGTGGGTCAATATTGTTGGTATCATAGTATGATTTAGTTAACCTTTGGAAACTGGGGAGAGAAACCATTAGTGTAAACCATTAAGATAAGCCCACGTATAATACAACATCCAAAAATTTTGATAAGTAATAGATTATATGGATTACCTAGAAATAAATTGTGGTCTAGATTTTACAAGTAAATATGGTGCTATAATATATGTACCTAGGGGTAAATAATCCATAAAATTTATGTTTTTCATGACTCAACGGTCGCCTAGTACATAACAAAAGGATTTACTGTGCACATGGTTTTAAACTCTCAGGGTGGATATGAATTAGTTAATTAACATTTTCAATATGAACCATTATGAATTTTTTGAATGGATGATGAACATTAATGACCTAGTTTTATCCTAAGGTGTCATATATTATATGTTCCACACAATGATTAGTTCATATAAAACTATACCTTTTGATTTAATTAATGGTCACAATACGAAGGAACTATATCAATGTTTATTGCGATTGAAAATGAAATTATTTCTCATTGAAGAAAAAATGATTTTATTTGAGATAAACTCATTAATATTGTTTCTATTATAAAAAAAATCTACTAATATGAATCTTAGTTAGTTTAATAAAAATAAAAGAAGGGAAAAACACTTAGTTGATTCATTGATGAGGAAAATTCTACCATTATTGAGTAGTTCCACGGATTCATTTGTTTTTGATAAATTTTCCAGTACCATTGAAAAATTATTTTCCATTCTCAGGTTTTTGAATCATTGAAAAATTATTTTGACTGATTATAATTTATAGGTAGAATCATATCAATAATGGAATCATAAGAATAATATAATTCAAGAAGAATAAATTCAATCAATGGGATAGGATGAGTTTATGATAATATTTTTTTAGTAATTATGTTCCTTATATACTTTGGAAAAGGATAGAGAAATAATTTATTAAACTCATGATGAAGGATTGTGAATCTATTATTACCAATGAATTAAATTTTAAAATCCTATCAAGGTTTTATTTTTGTGTAGTTATCAGACCTAAAATAAAAATCAATCATTTCTTTGGTGGCATTAAACAATGTATATTAATATCGTTAGCTATAAGAGACATTAGTATATACCAATAAATAATTTGGTGTGCACTCATGGTAGAAATAGGAATTAGAGATTCCCACCATTCCCATGGTTTTGATATGAATAGGAAGATCAAGACTTGTGATAAATAAAATGAATCACATGGTAAAAGTAAATTCCAATCCCCTAAATGTAATAAATGTTGAATGAAACATCAGGGGGATAGTTTTAGTGGAACTATGAAGTATTTTAAATGATGGAAGGTTTTCTATAGGGCTTGTGAATGTCGAGAGGAAATTAATGGTCTAGTTAACATTGTATAAGAGAACAATAAATCGACTAATATATCAGTCACACTCCAATGATTCAAATGCAAGGAGTGTGATAATTATGTTAACTAATGCTCAATTCCAAATGTTAATTATGATAATCGACATCACCAATCTCATAAGATGGGGGATATTGGGAAATATTGTTTGAAAACTATTTTTTGATAATTTTATAATAATGACATGTTTTAAGGTACACATAGCATTCACTCTAGAACATCTATAATTGTATTGGATTCTAGTTATACCCAATCAATTATATATAAATAATTTTATAATGTATTAAAGCCCAAACCCAATTATTAGTTGTTGAATTTCATTTGAAAACTCATAATGGTTAGATTAATGAATCTCATGTATATACTTCCTCTATAAATGATGATTATGAGAATATTAATATTTTAAATCTTGTCATTTTCTCTTTGTTTGAAGATGATGTAATATGAGGCATGGATTGTATTTATCTATATGAATCATGCATCAATTTCGAAGGTAGGGAAGTCAAATTTGATATCCAAAAAAACATATGATAAGATAACAGGGTTAAGATAAAAATAAACATATGATGGAAATCACATCCATTTTTTAGGTCCTGATTCCCAAACAAAATGAGAGCTTATGTTTGATGGTTTTGGATAAACTCAAAATAAACTGTTTTCCCATCGTACAAGATCTTATTAATATTTTTCTCTAAGAGTTTAATAGTATTCCAACAAATTGTGGGGTTTTATTTTCAATAGATCTAATTCATAGTGCACCAATGTTTTAATAGACTCCCTATAGAATGGCTCTTATTGTGAGGGAGATTGTTAAGTCACCTTGGGGTGCACTAGTTCTTTTCTAAGAAGAAAAATAGATCAATGAATATTTTCATTGGTTATTGGCAATTAGGCATGATCAAAATCCATAAAAAGAATATTCTGACCAATATTTATGACCTGTTTGATTAACTATATAGAGATCATTAATTTACCAACATTAACCTTCATTACGGATATCATCAATTGATGGATAGTAAGGAGAATATACCCAAGGCATCATTCTATAAAATGTATGGACTATATGATTATATAGTTATGTTAGTTGGTCTTACTAATTCCCTTATTATCTTTATGGATTTATGTAATATAGTCTTTAGATATCCCCTTGATCAGCTTTTGGTGGTCTTTTTTGATGATATTATCATATATTTAATGATCAATGAATAGAATGAATATGATTTTATGACTCTAATTAATATCATAAGGAAATAGAAAATGTTAGATAAATTTTGAATGTGTAAATTATGAATACAGATGTATTCATGCTTTGGTCGTATAATCTCAAGAGAGGGTATATTGGTGGATACATCAACGATAGAAGTTATTGATCATTTCCACAGAACAACCACTACGATTGGGATCCAAAGTTTTCTTAGATATATATGTTATTATTGATGGTTTCTGTAGACTTTATCATGAATATATTTTCCACTAAAAATTATAACTAGAATGGGAGATATTTTTTAATATATAGATGAATGTAAGAAACATTTCATGGAGTTGTGTAGAATATTAGTCAACAAACATTTTCACACATTAACCTATAATTGAGAAGGGTTTGTGATCAATAGTGATGAATCCATGCATAATTTTTATGATTTATCAATAATAATGACAAGGTTACAGCTTATGAATTATTAGATTTGATGGTACATTAGTAAAATTACCAAACTAGTGATTTAGAGTTTGTTGTGGTAATTGTTTCATTAATGATTTAAAGGTATTTTTATTGTGGTGAAACGTTTTACAAATTTACAGACATTGCATGTTTAATGTATATATTAACAAATACGGAATTGAATATGTACCAGATAATATGGTTTTAGATGATTGTGGATTATGAATCCTCAATATAATACCAACATAATGACGTAAAATGTGTGTGAAATTCATTGAGTCAAAAGGATCATTCTAGATTATCCATGTTGAGGATAAAAAATATCCAATATTTTTACGTTTGAAAAAGATGTATTTGGATATTTTAATGGATGGAGAGAAATATTATCTTTTTAAAATGATTATTTAACCATTCATACATGTAATGATTAAGGAGGCACAAAAGGAATATATAGAGATCAAAAAATTAATGAATTGTTTATTGAGATTAACCTTGATTGTGATGGAATTAAAATGTCCACAGACCATGTGTGTGATCCATCCAAACCATATTTGAAAAAGTAGCTATTAGAGGAGGCTCATAGTTATTCATTCAATATTCTTCTATAAAGAAAAAAATATATATTGAAATTTAAAAGGGTTTTTTTCATGAGATGGAATAAATGAAGATATCCTTGAGTTTGTATCAGGTAAATTTCAATTAAATCATGTTAAGGATAAGGGGGACAAGTCTAAGGGGGTGTTACCACTATTTACCATAAAAAAGAAAATTAGAAAATATCACCATGTATTTTATCATCAGACTACGAATAAAATCTACAAGGGGAAATTATATATGGGTTACAGTAACTAACTTTACAATGTCATAATACTTAATTACTATTATAAAAGATTTAACTCTGGATTAGATTTTCAGGATACACACTATGGAGTTGGTAAGGATAGATGTAGAAAAACATTTTATTAGTCGAATGGAGATCTAGGTATTTCCTTTGTGTTCAAAAAAAATCTTTCATAGGATCTGAATACATATTTTAGTATCATCACTTGAAATCATTCTCATATAGATGGTTAGTCTAGGAGAACATTTCAATAACTAAAGGATTAAAAGAGATCTTTTTATATGGATTTAAAATGTGGTTTTGATGAATACCTTCCTGTGGTTGATTTTTCATAAAACAATATCATTCACTTAAGAATTTATATTTATCATTATAAAGCACACTTTGGAATGTAGTGTTGAAATTAAATGTACTGAGATGAAGTAGGGGAAATAATACACTTGTGACATGATCTGCCTAATTAAATTGTATAAAATGTTATATCTATACAACAACACATAAGGGAAGAATAAATTCAATAGAAATGATTTGGTGGTAATCGTCGGCAAGAACCAAAATTTTATTTTTATGATGAGGTGTTTATAATAATTTCTATATGGAAAATTATAATAAGATTTGGAATAAATTTAAAAAAATCCCGATAAATATCGGTCCATTTAAAATTCTTGATCATCATTTAATGGTATCATTCTAACTAGCCCTAACACTGGATATCTATCAAGACCACGATGTGTTCTATGTGTCTCTCCCGAGGAAGTACATACCAGAACCATAACATGTATTGACCTCAGAAGTCAGACAACTAGAGAATAATCATTCGTATAAGGAATAATTTATGGGGATTTGATATTGGAAATAGAAAGTATTTCAATATAACACCACTCATCTGTTTAAAATTTTATGTTGAAACCAATACCATAATTAAGCTACTTGGGGTGCTAAGGGTATAAATATGTAGATTTATTAATGGGTTTTTTCAAAAAAGTAGTGAAATCTTTTTATAGAAATAAATTTTACGGGGTTATAATGTAACAAAAAACAATGTTGTGAAATATATCATAAAAATTAATTTTTTCGATAGATTACATTACATGCACCACCATGTTTTAACAAACATTGATATACTATTAATATTATTATTTAAACATTACCATTATAGAATATCCATCAAACATGATGGTATTGATATAAGTAAACCTATTTTTTTTAAGGATGATTTTTTATATAAATAAAATTTAATTTTAAATAAGTATTTAATTTTTGGTACAGGCTTTTAAATTATTCCAAAATATATTTTTCTATAACTTTTTTATAAATAAATTCTAAAATTATTTTTTTATTTCAAAATATTATAAAATTTATGTCATAAATATATAAATTATTTTTGAAATAAACATCCCAAAATTTTCTTAGGGTGAATTTTGTGTAATTTTCTGAAAAGTTTAATATTTTGGTGAATAAATAAAAATATAGGTTTTTATTGATTTTTTTATGTAAATAATTTTTAAGGTTCCATTTTTTTAGTTGATATTAAAAGTAAAATTAGATCGTTAATATATTTAGTTATCTAATTTATTTCATTATTTTCAATTTCATGATGAATTTATATGTATAATATTTTATACTATTGATTGTCTTTGTATTAGAAAATTGCTCTTTCATCACCTCAACAGGTTAAATATTAACTTAAATTCTTCCAATTCAGTTAATAAAAATATTAATTTTTGATTCAATACATGTAATTAGAATAATAAATTTTATCAATTACATTCAACATAATTTTTTACTATAATGAACCGTAAATATAGTAAATATTATTAACTCAGTTAAGATTAAAACATGTTTATCAGGGTGTTCAACTAAAAAGATATGATGTAAAATGAATTAAAAAATTTCATAAATATAATTGAATGGAAATATTTAACATATATAATCTGTAAAATATATTAATCATTTTGGGTCATTTTTCTGGTAAAAAACATGGGTACACTTTATTCTTTTCAAAAAATGTATATGTGTCCTCTCTACCAATTACAAAAGGCCTCCCACTATTCTTTGTTATTTAAACATTAAAACCCAATTATATCAAAACTAACTATCAAAATATATTCCTTAAAACCCTCCCCACATCTTAGGGTCATTATTTTTATTATCAATCCCTCTTATGAAGGATTTAGGTATAAACCTAGAGTGGTTCTCTGAAGAACAATTAAAATTTTTAACCTTTTTTTGTTTTATTTATTCATCCACATATTTCTAATATCTTTAACCTAAGATGATAGGATGACATAGAATCTCTAATATATTAAAATAATTTCACAATCTATATCCATATCATCTTTCATCACATGGGAAATGAAACTGTTGATCATCTATTTGATGGACTATCAGCTCACGAAATGATGTTATTTATTTTCCAAAACCACCCTCAACTACAAGATATAATTTTGGATTTAATGTTTATATATGATATTTATGATATTTTTAAAGTATTTAAATTATAATATCATATATTTCTTCTTACATTCCATAATGTGGAAATATGGTAATGTCATGTTTGTGTGTGGCAGACTACAGCCTTATGAAGCAATGTGATTGTTTTTCACTTAAGCTTTACATGAAAGGTAATAAATATGAATTAATTAATATAAGTTATAAATTAAACCATAATTTATTTTTCATAGTTATATATATGTTATCCTTCTGTCTTTCAATCTTTTAAGTGAATGGTAACATCATTAATATTTGCGTAGAACCAACCATCAAAATAAACAGTGTATTTCATTTTCTATCTGTAATTTTCATAGTTTACTAAAAATACATATATACTGAATATATATTATATGTATTTCATGGTTAACATTTTGGAGATGATTGATCCACTATTAAGGTAAAAGGACCAAAAATATCATATCAAAACATACATGAAAAACATAGTACTTATTACCCGAAACATGATTTTAATAAATAATTATAAATATATTGGAAATAAAAGATCATAAGAAAATTATATATTATATGGTATATTTTTGTTTATTATGAAATATATTTATAATAATCCTTTATATATTAAATTGTATTTTCGAACGTCTAAAAAATAAGTTGATTCTTAAGGTAATGGATTTGTGTCTCATTTTTTTTCTATTGAACACATGCCTTATACAATACTTTTTTCTTTTGGGTGGTGTTTATAAGACCAATTAATGTATATTATGATCAGTATCATGTTAATTATGGTATATATATATATATATATCAATATAATTTATTTTCTTTCATGGATATTTTGATTTAAAAGATTCCAATGTGGTAATGGTTTAATGTTATAATCTAATTGTTTAACGAGATTGTTTATGATATGCTTCCAATCAGGATATCTTATCATCTACCTCGTATGAAACTCATTTCATTTCATATCCTCTTATTATTTCTAGAAAATATATTTATTCCATTCATTTTCCTATTTTAAAAGATTATGTATACAAAAAATAATGTTTATAAAAAAAATCATCTTTATTCATTCAAAACCCACTTTTATTTAATATCAATGTTTTTTAAAAATGATTTTTATAATTTTTCTTCTATAATACAAAGAGTATTTAAATAAATTTTTTTCATGTTTAATATTTTTACAGTTTTAAAAAAGTAATATTAATTAATATTTATAAACGTGTTCCTTTTAGATTTTACAAAATTATTAATGGAATATTTATTTTAACATGTACATCATGTATTGAATTTTCCACCATAATTAATGATCAATTATTTTGTGCTTCAATTATATTTTTCCTAGGATAATTTCAAAGAAAATATTTTGGAAAAATTTATCCGATATGTTAGTTTTATAAAGTGATTTCTAATATGTGAAGGTTATTTTCCTCAATAAATGTTCCCAGTGATCTTTACAAATAAGTTCCAATATGATATGAAATCCTTTTTCAATACATATAATTTACCTGAGATAAGATTCAATTATTCCATCATTATCATTGTATGGATGGTTAATTTATTATGAATTAATGAAATTATTATGGGACCTATTTCCATTCTTTGGGTTATGCTGTGATGGATTATTTATGAAACCCTTTTCATGGGACATGATATGATGATAATTTTCTAATCTTGTGCAACACATATATATATTTTTAATTAGTTTATAGTGGTTACATTATTAAAATGGATTGTGGTTATGTTATAATGATGGATAGAGGACACATTATAACCAATGATAAATATTCCCTATATATCCCTCTAATGAAATGGATAATGGTATGTTATTTGTAAACATGATATTATGCTCAAAAAAAGACGTTTCATTAATGTCCTTATGTTTATGATGGGGATTGATTTCATATCTATAATAAAATCATTAAACCTATTTCTTTTTATACATTTTCACAATGTTATGAGTTTTTGTGTATACCAAAAATCATTTTCTTATTCCATGGTTATGCTCTCATGGAATGTGTACTTAGATTCCATTATGATTCATATCATATGAACTACCATTATTTATTCCATGAATCATGTTTTTTATCTTTTATATGTAAGTTATGTGTTTCAAATGTTAAGATCATGTCCTCAAACACTCGTGCTCATGTTATTCTTATGTGATCATTAATATCTCCCTTGTTAACCTTTACTGATCATCTGATCTCACCCATTATTTTGTTTTATCCCTTAGGATATGAAGAATGGTTTTATATATGATATTTCTATGAAGTTTGATAGATATGAAGAACATAGTGGGAGAATATGAACTACACCTATGAACTAGTTGTTTAAAATTCCATGTTTCCAAAGAAACTGGACCTATATGATTTTTGCACGAATCATTATGTTATATAATAAATGTTAATATAATAATATGTGATATATAGGGATGAAAATTTTGGGTTTCTATATCACTATGGAAACAATAATTGTTTTATTTCCATATGGGGGAACTCATTTATTATCTGAGAAAATGTCCTGAACTGTTGACTAACTCCTAGACCAAATACGGTTCAATGAAATTTAAATCACTAAAGTGGATGATGAGAGTTAAGGAACAATTATCATATACTCTATAGTATGATATATCATAATGAATTTGGTAATAAACTTCCACATACAAATAATATTATTGATCACATAGTTGAATTTTATTTCATTTTTTTATTGATGAGATCTCTCTATAGAGAATCTATTTAAATTGTTTGAATATGGAAATAAAATTTGGTATTATAAATAAACATATGATCCTTATTTAGTGTAATTAATCAAATGAACTTATAATGTAAATTACTACCATTTTATAGGTCATAATAACCATTCTAAAGTGATATTTATTTAAAAATGTTTGGGAGAAACTCAACACTAATGATATGCTTGTAGTTTTTTAATATGCTAATGAATTTCAAGAAGAGATTCTAAGGAATCCACAAAATACTTAGGTTGAGGTATCAAAAAAACTCATTCCTATTAACAAAACTATTTCAATGACTCCATATAGAGTAGTTCTTATTGAGATGTTTCAATTGAAGAATAAATTCTATGTGAATCTAAAAAATGGATTCATAGTAAAAGTTGTGCCACCAAGGGGTTCAGGTGTTCTTTTTTTAAGAATAAATATGGGTAAATTCATAGTTTATTAATTGTTAATAACATGAAAATTTAAATATTGTGAAAAAAATATTTTCTATACCGTATTAATGAATTTTTTTATCAATACCATTGATAACATTTCTTTTCTTCGATGTTATTTAATTTTTATAACATCACATGAGGTTCAAGAATGAGGGTATAAGAATTATATCCTTCCATATGATGTATGGTCATTATAAATGTATAGTAATTTCATTTTTAATTACCAATTCTGCTTATATCACCATGAATTTAATGAATCGAGTCTTTATTTATTACCTTGATCAGTTTGTGTCAGTCAGTATACATGATATTTGTATATATTCTAATATCAAGTAAGAGAATGAAGATCACTTGAATATTTCATTGAACACCCAAAGGAATGAATTTTTTTCCATGTTTAGGTATTGTTAATTTTAGTTATATAATGTTTCGTTTATTTGTTAAATAATCTCATGTGAAGGTATATCAGTGGATCCATCAGTGATGGATGTTACTGAGTAATGGCTTGGACCAACCATGGTGACCATGATATACAATTTTATTGGGTTGTATGGATACTATCGATGCACCGTGAGAGAGTTATAATTTTTGTGATGTCCATCACCTATATTCCACTTAACTTGTTCCTAATATTGGTGGTCCATAGGACCCTTAGCATGTCACCCCATATACCAGGGGCATATAACTAGTAGAAAGGGTGTATAAGGTATTATTGTGGTGAGACTATAACCCCAAGCTAAAGTAACATAATGGATACAGTATACACCGACATTTGGAAAAGCATGATATAAACAGACAGATATAGTAAACAATGTAAACATATGAACAACTTAATAACTAAGAAACATAAGAAGTAGATAACTGAATAACATGGCCAACAGCCTCAGAGTTAGTGTATAGTACATATATGGATTCATGGAATACTGATATAATAGAAATTAATAGGTATCTAAAATCATGTTATGCAGTAGTCCAGAAGGAACTGAAAGGAAAAAAGAAACTCAATGAGCATCTCAAGCCTAATCTCTATCTTCTTCTTCTATTCTCCAACTATGAAATATTAATAAACAAACTATATAAGGGGGATTTACCCTATCTACACCTGTAGAAAAATAATATTCTCATATTTCAAGAGTGTCATGTGTAGGGGAGAGATAAAATAATCATTGGATGCCCCTGATGGTGTCTACATATAATCTATGTAGGTGATTATAAGTGAATAGTGTGAAACAATAAGCAGGTAAGTAAAGTTGTGAGAAATAAATAATTAAATAACCTCCCATGCAAGTTCCTAAAGGACACCTAGTGGGTCACCCTGCTTCATCCCAAGGTGGGTATGTCTAATCACGTCACCACACACACACACACATATTATGTATTTATTTATTTATTTATATATATATATATCTGTGTGTGTGTGTTTTTGTGTGTGTTGTTGGGTTGGACTGGGATGTAATGTGTTGGCATCCAATACCGGTCTAAAATCTAATATGCTCTACTCACATGGTAGTAATCTCTATGTGGATATAAGGGGAGCTTCGGTTTCCATTCCCTAATTGAGTCATTAACAAAATTCCATAATATATAACTAGCATGGGTTAAAAACCTCCCACCGATAAACGTATATATAGGTCAGAACTGGAATAGGGTAAAAATTTCTCCCACACACACACACACATATTATAATTGGCGTGGTGTAAAAATGACTCCCACCCATGTACATTTGTATAGATCATTCAACATAATATTAGAAAGATAAATCCCTTCAAGGAAAATCATTTATCATTGACAATTTTCCCATGTTATAGATAAAGGAATGAATTCAACATCTATATATATAATTCCTATAACAAAACAACCCACTTCAAATGCGGCCTTTTAAAAAAACAGAAAAAAAAAGAAAATTCCATGCCTACCCTTGAAATGATTCCATTGAAAACCTTTTAATTTTATAAGTCATAACCATCTCATCTTAACTACCCTATATAAGACAAACTATCACATTTTCCTAATATGGAAAATTCATTTCAAAGGATAGGTTGTAATGAAAAAGTCTCAAGGTTGAACACTCGCATGACCATTTTGAAAATTATAACTCAATAGGAACTATAATCCCTTGACACTCCATATTATGAATCAATTATACATGGGACAAATGGTATTTCAATTAAATTTCATGTCGGAAGATAAATTGGGTTCCATGCATTTCGGTCCATTTGGCCAAAATGACTAGTATTTCAGTGGCACTCATATGGGTTTCCATATAGGATATATATTATTCATAACCCCCTAAGAATGTTCCAATTAATCTATATAAATTAAATAGGTTCATTTATAAATAAAGAAACCGTCACATTAAATAATATCACCAACAATAGGCTTATAGTATGACGGGATAAATTCAAAAAAGCCAAAACTAAAATGGAAAACTAGGTGACTACCTAACATAGGGAAAAAGACAAATCCATGATTGATAACAACCTCGTATTTAATGTTCATTATAATAGATATGAGATTCAGTCGAAAAACCAATAAATAGGGAAAATGATCATGCATTTAAATATCGTAGTAGATGGAAAGATTAACTGAAGACAAGGGGGCTTCTGAGGTTAACCTTGCCTTGGGATATTTGATGCATCTAATGGATCAAAGATTAGTTTCTGGATGAAGGAGTATCATGATATTGATGATTAAGGGATTTTGGAACCCTATGGTAGGAAGAAGCCGATGTATAGCCACTGATGGTTTTTGAGTGAGGAGAAAAGGACTTAAAACATAACAGGGGAAATTGGTAATTTTCCCCCTAAATCCCTCTATGAAAAATTTATACACATGGTTTAAAAATACTGTAAAAACTGTGATCAATGGCTCTATAACCAATCTGAAGTAGGCCGCACAACTATTCACTTTATCCAACATGTTTGTAGACAATTGGTGTTGACTTCCATGTGCCCCTGTCTGCACTAGCACTGTTTATGCAAAACTTATGGCATGGGTTGCATGGTGTCCCCTAACCATGTGGCCCAACCTGCAACCCTCTTTAATATATATCCAGGATCCAAACAAGCCCCAAACACTCCTTGTACCTCCCCATAGGCTGTATTATACCTATACAATGATAAAAATAAAAATTAAAAACAACAAAATAATGATCTTTACGTTTTTCAGAAAGGCGGGTCATTACAACCTCCCCAACTTATAGTAACTCATCCCCATGTCGGACTGATGTGGGTAAAAGTGTACTGTAAGAAAAGAATTCTAGACATTGAGGTTGTATATTAGCTTCCTACTATTAGGTCTCTTCCGTTACTCGGATGTTCATCCATAGCATCCATATAAGTGGAACAAACCCATCTAAAAGTGTCTTCATGGTCTAATCAAATTTATGAAGTAGTTACTCCTCAAAGGAGGAATCCATATCCAACTCAACCTCATTAGGCAGAAAGTCATGTGATGGGTCTATATAGTATTAGTAAAGTAGTTATATATGAAATACATCGTGCATGGAATCATATCTATGAGAATGTTCCAGATGGTCAGCTAGTGGTCTTATTTGATTCACAACCTCATAGGGCCCAAAAAAACTCAGTCAAAGCATACCCTAATTCAGAAAAGTTATATTCCCATGCTTGGGTGAGATTTGAAAGAAAAAATGGTCTCCTACCATGATCTTGAGTGGTTTCCAGTGTCTCTTGGAATAAGAATTCTATCTAGACTAAGCATTCAACATATACTTTCTGATCAGTTGTACATTCTCAATTTTCTCCTCCAAGAGACGTAGTCCATGAAAAACAACCTCTCCTACCTATAACCAACATAGAGGTGAGCATAAATTCTTTCAAAACAAGTATAAATATAGATCTATCTCATTGCAATCCTAAAATCTATTATTATGTGTAAACTCAATGAGGGGAATGTGTTTCTCTCTAAAACCAAAAAGTCGATATTAAATTCACGGAGCATATCCTCCAGCTCATGAATTATACACTCCATATTTCTATTAGTATTCTGGTGACAGGTCTTTCTTGTATGTACCTATGTATAGAAGTTCTTCTATAACCCCAACCTGAACCATGATGTGAAACAATTGTCTATGTCAAAAATGATAGAACTTGGATCTCCCTAAAGACATTCCACCTATTTTATGTATATCCTTCCTAAAACATCTACTATGAAGGTCTCTCAGACATGAAAGAAGTGTGTGACCTTTACTAGACGATCAATGACATCCATGCTACCTCATTTCCCCTAGGTGAACTGGGTAAAATAGACATGATGTCCATCCAAATAGCATCTGATTTCAACTAAGGTAAGGGAAATGATAGAAGAATTTGTACTAAACAATAATTGTTTTCCTTCACTTACTAATAGGTGGAACATACAATGATTCAATTTGATATCTCATGCTTCATGTTGGGCCACAAGTATTGGAATTGTAGATCTTGATATATTTTGGTGACATCAGGGTGAACCGTCCGTGATGAGGCATGTAAATCTAACATCATCTCATATATTTTATCTGAAAGGACCCATAAAATCCAATGGAATAACATATTATCATCCCAATCGATTGTCCAACCATAATATGCATCATCATCTAAGAAACATTCCCTATAGGACAAGGCCTTTAGGATCAGAAAGATTTCTCGACCTTACCCATTCTAAAATAGTATATGTCAGCCCTCAGACTGAGAGAATAGTATGACCATGGTCCTCTTGGAAATGATTATAAATATATGAGAATAAAGTCATATGTTTCCATTCATCAAGATAATCCTGAACAACTTTTGTATGACTATTTTGGATCAGAGAATTAGCTACTGAATTCCCATTCCATTGAGTGTAGGAAAGCACAAAGGTACACAATCCTCCTACTCTACTTGATATTAAAATACTACTGAGTGAATATATATTTTTGACTTTTATGTTCTAGGATGTACAAATAAATATCTCTTAAAAGATATTGTCTCCAATATAATATGGCATGAACAACTATAGTGATCTCATGGTCATGATTTTGGTAATTTTTCATGTGAGTAATCAATTGATGAAAATGATACCTAACAGCTTGATATTCCATTATTAGAACATCTCAAATCCTAATACCTGATGTGTCATAATATAATTTAGGCCCTGAATAGTTTCAGAAGTATTTGTTACGGCACTAAATTCATTCTTACCTTTATCTCATGAATGGATATTTCACAATATTCAAAACATTATAATTTCTAACCCTCCTTCTTCAAGACCGTAAGAATCCCTACAAGGCATGAGAAATCCTGGATGAATCATCTATTGTATTCAAAAATCCCTACAAAATTGTGAATATAAAATATTTTCTTGGGTTTTTCCTAACAAATGTTACCTCTCACACTCTCTAGGTCAACTAAAACTCTATTCTCTAACATGATATGACCCAGGAAGTGGACATTATCAATCCAGAAGTGGAATTTACTGATCTTAGCATAGTGATTACACTCTCTCAATGTATTCATATTGATCTCAAGATAAGATTCATGGTCATGTCTAGAAAGAGAAAACACTAAGATACTATCATTGAATAAAACAAAAAATGAATCCAAAAATTGGTGGGAGACCTAGTTAATAAGATCAATAAAGACTGTATGTGTGTTTGAGACTCCAAATGACATAACCAGGTACCCGTAGAGACTATCCTGGATCCTAATATCTATGAGAGTTATGTTTGAAGTCCTGACATGCACCTGATTGTTGGAATCCCTCAAACGTATCATTAAATACACTTTCTCTCCTTGTAGTTAATCAAAGAGATCATCAATTTTTGTAAAAAGATACATGTAATTAAGAGTGATCTAATTTTTATAGATGGTAATCCATACAAATACTAATTGAACCATACAAATTATTAGAAAAGGGGGATTGAAAACCCAAAGATGATGTATTGGTGTATATAAATATTTTCACCTCTAGATCCTCCAACTGATTCTTGATCTCTAGAAGCTCCTTAGGTTCCATCCTATAAGGAGGAATGGTCATATGTGTTGTTCAAGGTAGGAGATCAATAGAAAACTCTACCTCTCAAAATTAAGGTATTCCAACGATAATGTTAGGAAATATTTTTCTTTAAATATTCACTACATGATGAAATTCAATGGGTTGTAACACTCTATCATCAAGTAAAACATAGGAATCATGCATTGTCACGTTACCCAACCTCTGCTACTTGGGTCCTACTCATTTCGTATTGAGATCCCATTTTTTCATAAGTATGACTGTAATTCCCTCTAGTGCTGTTAAAATCACCCTCCAATGATAGCAGTCAATATAGAATTTGTTGGTAACTAACTAGTCCATCCCAATGATTACGTCAAATCATGTTAGGTCGAGGATGTACATGTTACACATGAATAGGTAACCACATATTTCCTGTGGGAAATTATAAAAGTGGTGAATTTCCTATGAACATATACCTAAATGTGTATCTAGTGTCATAATTACATGATAGAACTAAATGTTAAGTCCCAAAATCATTGTGATCATATCATATATAGACCTATGTGATGTGCTTATATCAAACAAATCATACACTAAGGATGAGGCTACTAGGATGGTACGTCATACAGTAGATGGTCTGATACTCTGCTCCTACGACATAGGCTAGAGTACATGCAACTGTCTCATTCCGTGAACCTGAGATACAGCCTGATTGTCTTATGTAGGCCTGATCTATTGGAACTGAGAATCGAATGATTGGTCACCCCTGCCTTGACCGCCACCTCATCCTGAACGACTGGTGGTATTCTCGTTGACTGAGAGTCATTATCCCACTGACCCCACCCCAATTGAGGAGTAGGTTTAGATCCCATATCACTAGAAAATGGGGGTGGAGTCTGGTAGAAATGTTAGATATTCTCCATCCAGTCACATCCTTTGAAATCAACTAGGTTCTACGTACACTACCTCCTGATGTGACCTGGTTCTCCACACAGGTGAAAGATAAGAAAAATACCTGCAAAAGGATCCTGTCCATTATTATCACTGGGAGATTTTTCAAAACAACATTTTTCCTAGAAGAAGAACCATTGGATGCCTTAGGTGATGAACCTACATGGATCACATTTTCCACATCTCTTTGGTATCATTCAATAAATATGGCCTCATTGATAATTTCAAAATAAATCATCATCCTGAGAAAATTGATTTATGATTGGATGGAATAACTCATTGCATCCTCAAATATACTTACAGTCATCAAATCAATAGTGGATATAGAAAGCTATAAATGATGTATCTCGGTGAAATATGAAAATTATTTCATAACTGACATATTCCTCTATTTCAGATTCATGAATTCTCAATCACTTTCATCAATCAGAGTCTTGGATAAGAAATAGTTGTAGAAGATTTCCTGAAATTCATCCCAAACTATATTCTTATGCTGACCTGTAGAGGTGAAGACATCCCACCTTCTTTTGGTTGAATCCTGAATCATGTAAATAGCTAGTATAACCCTCCACTCTAGAGGCTACTTTAAATTCTCAAATATATATAGGATCTCCTAAATCCAAGACATTTTATCTAGTGTTATTTTATCCCTTGTAAAATTGGGAGGACGATGTTTTTGAAACCCACGATTCAACTCTTCCATAATCAGGGAAGGTCGAGCTCCAACTTTCATGTTTTGAAACATACGTAGGAATCCCTCTTGAAAAATGTCATTGACACTGTAACACCCCAGGTAAATAAAGGATATGACATCTTTATATTTATCCATATTTGTGAATAAAATATTATTATTACTTTAAAGGGGATGCTATGCTTGATGGCGTACCCAATACGCAACAATGAGTTTCTTGGGAATCTTACGTTGCACTCTAATAATAAAATAATATTATTTTAAATGGTAGTTAACATGTAGACGTTGTTTTGGCGGGAATGGATAGAAATAACTAAAATATGATTATATATGTTTTTTAAATGTTTTTACATTTATCCAAAGGCTTAAAATATGGAAACAATTCAATTTTAGGCTTTTATACCCTAATTTTCACTAAAGGTTCACTTATCACCTTTTGATGGAGAACTGTCATTAAAAATAGTTTTGATCACTCTTATAAATTATTTTGGACCAAATAAAACTCTTCATTAGAAACGGGACATCAAATTTAACTTTGTGTAAATTTTTGGTATTTTTTCGATAAAGTTCATTTTTTAATGAATAGTGTAAAATGTTGTTTTTTAATTCAAAACCTCTTTTTAATCTAATTTATTTATATGATTAGATTATCTTTTGAATTGGTTTTAAATTGAAATTAGAAAATATTTTTTACCATTACATCCAATAGTGGTCATTGGAATTAATTTCACTTTGAAATCGGACTTAAACTAGTGTCAATCTTTTGATACTTATTGTTTCATAAAAACACGCTATTTGATCTGACAACGGGAATTAATTATTAAATTAATTAATGCAACTTATATGTTGTGAATTTTGTAAAATGGACTTCCTTTTTGAATTCGGAATATCAAATATAGCTTAGGGTGAATTTTTGGAATTTTTCTGAAAAACTTAAATTTTTGATGAATAGTGAAATCACTAAGTGGTACTTATAAAAACTGATTTTCCATTTAAATTAAATTTTGCCACCTTTGTGTATTGAATTTCAAAATTCTTACATACATGGTTGTCATTAAGAAGTAAAATGTGGTTCAATGAGATTAAAATAATTTTTTGGTGAATAGTAACTTATTAAGTTTTTAATCGCGATTAGAGATAATTAGTGTAGTTTAAGGTAAAAATAATGTTTTAATAATATGAAATGAAATTGACACATGTCCTACCTTCATTGGTTGTGTCATGTCAGACCAAGACAAGCCATGGGTCAACTTGGGGACCCCATGGAGACACTTTGGTTGGGAAATGACATAAATAACTTTTTATTTAATGTAAAAGTAAAAATGACACAAACATAATATGTTTTACGAAAACAATTTTTACATGGGGTTATAAAGATTAGATTTTTTATTATAAATAGTCATTGGAAAGATAAAACGATTTCCTACATCATAGTATTTTTTTATAATTTTCAGACATTAAATAAATTAAACTATTTATGACATAATAATGATGCAGCGATGACATCATTATTTGACGATTTAAATAAAATGGAAAGATAATGTAAAATCTATGAACTACAAATGTCCAAAACTTATTTGATGGGTGGATGTCGAACCTTTATCACCTTATACACGAATTATATCATTGTGGGACCTTCTAAAACCGAAACACATTTTCAAATAAAGTAATATTTCTTTACATTCCAAAAGTGCCCCTCCTCTCCTCTTATAAAAGGCCCCCACCTCTACCTCATTTCACACACTCCTCAAGCCTTTTTCTCGGCCAACCCCTGCCCATTTAATCTCTACACATCCCTCTACTCATCCTAGAGGATTCTCTTTGGGCATAATCCTTTCAAAGGAAGCCTTTAGGCTAAAATCAAAAGGAGTTACACTTTTAAAGGTAATTCATTCTCTCATGTTCATTTGTTTTATTTTGCTTCTCCAACCCCCTAAACTCTTTTTATTTATATCTTTTGTAACAACACCAGTATCTTCAATATACTAGGATGTTGTTATATGATTTATTCGAGCTACACTCTCACAAAACTACATCAAATGGTTAAAGAACATAAGGTTTCCGTGGATGGAAAAATTGGGCCTCCCGAAAAGATGATTGTTCAATACTCATTTAACGCCTTCAAAGGTGGCCATTATGATGTCACTATTTTTATATATGATATATAATATGTTTATGTAATGTACATGTATATAATGGATATATATAATTAATGATATATCTAAATGATGAATATAATTCTGGAATTAAAATATACATACCTCTCATTTAGTTTTAATTCCATTAATATGACAAAGAAATGAAAGTAGCGTTCATGCGTACGTACGGCTTACCGTCTCCATGAACAGTGCATTTCATTTCTTACCTCTAAATGATTATGTAATATTATAAATACATGTATATGATGGATATATATTATATATATGATATCAAAATCAGGAATGTCATTCTAGATATAATGAACCTTTGACCACACGAACAACATGTAATTGTAACAAGTCCACTTTCGACTTAAGAACCAAATATCGACAAAACAAACATTATTAACTTAAATAGTTACACAATGTTTATAACATGGAAATAAGTGATATAAAAGGAATAATTAACTCTAAAAAGGTTCTTAATCAAGTAGAAATTAACTCATGTTTATTATTCAGGATTTTAATGAACGATCGAGTCAAGTTGGACCCGAGGTAAGGGACTTCGTCTCAATCTCCTTTCATTGAGGCATATTTCGTTTTATACACAACTTTCTTTTATAAGGTGTATAAACCCCTTTGACTTTTACTTTTATACAAAAGGAATCTTTTTCTATGAAGCATTTTACTAAACGACAAAAAGGAATGTTTTTTTAACGTATGCGGTGACAACGACCTTTTCTGCCACCGCGAGTATTATTTGGTCTTTGGATTTCTCAACAAGACATAATATTTTTATAATAAAATAAATACCATATACTCTTTTATGTATTTTGGTATTGAAAATGGTTTTGAAAAAGGATTCTATTATTTCAATATATTTATGATATATTGTGATTGAAATGTGGAAAAGTTATCATTCCTTTATATTGGTTTTACGTTTTATGATTTTATACTGGTACTTGGACATTTTGACGGGTGGTTACGTTATAAACCATATGACGGGTGGTGCCGTGAATACTAGGACGATTGGTTACGTTATAACCTCCAATGCATTGGGTATGGATGTCAGCCGTATGGCTATTCCATTAAGTATGTATGGAAATTGGCCGTATGGCTATTCCATTAAGTGATATGTGTGGGAGCCGACCGTATGGTTATTCCACTTAAGTATGTTTATGTCCCAAGTTACCTTTATATATGTTATGTTTTCTTTTTATGGACTTTTATGGTAATCCTTTGGTTACATAAAGGTAAGTAATGATACTTTATTCAGTGAAGAGTTTTTACTACTTCATGTAGGTGAAAAGTATTACATTGATAAAGTATTCATGGTTTACTTGTTGTTTTGAAAAACTAACAGTTTTCATTATTTTTGTATCCCTTACTGAGCTTCTTATGCTCATCCCAAGTTTTTGAAATATTTTTCACAGGACTTAGCGTGGAACAGGGTCAAGGATGGGATCAAGGGAAAGTCATGCTACCTAAAACATGGAACTATACATGTTTCTTTTAAAGAGTTTTTATTTTATGGAAATTTAGTAGAAGCGACTACTTTGTAATCTTTTGAGATGTAATAGTTATGTCCTAATTCTATAAAACTCTAAACCTGAAAAGATCCTCAATGTGAATTACTCATTTAATTAAATATTAAGTAAGGTTCAAGGCTGGGGCCTTATAGTTGGTATCATAGGTCGGTTTAGATAACTTTAGAGGTTAGGGTATTCTTTAAGCATAAGTGACATTACCATAATGGTTAGGATTTCAGACAGAGTCCTAGTTTTAGATAAAGTGAACGAGTAAGAATATATCAGTGTTTATCTTCCTCATTAGTACATGATGGTTTTGTTGTTATAATCACACTGACCCTTTTTGGTTTTAGTAAATGGTTGGATCTAGCAGGCACCAAGGTAACGGTGGATGTGAAGGAAACTGTGACAGTTTTCTGACCGAGCAACTGAATGATATGGGGGCTGTAATGAGAACTCTTGTGTTTATCCTCAACCAACTATCTGGAGTCATGATTGACCACCTAAACCTTAGAGATTTCTCTAAGACATCATATTTGCAAGAAAAAAATCCCTACGGAAGTACAGGTAATAATCATAAAGGTAAGTGTGTTCAAAAACCTATGTGTCAATGATGTGGAAAGAAACACCTAGGAAAATGTTTCAAAGGGACAGAAATATGATATAGATGTGGAAATGAAGGTCATAAAGCAAGAACCTTCCATGGGAAAAGGAAGCAACCAGTTGACTGGAGGAAAGGGAAAGAAGTTCTTTCTGAGGGATCAATTGAATGTTTTAAATGTGTTGTGCATGGTCATTATACAAACAAATGTCCCATTAAGAAGTTTCGTGAATGGGATCACCAAGATCATACAAATACTCATTTACCAATACCTAATGCCATTCCGATTGAGGATGAAGAAACTGACAATGACCAATCAAAGGTATGTATTATTCCATGACTATTGTTTTCCTATTTTGGAATCTTAGGATATGATTCATGATTTTGTTTGTAGGAAAGAGGTATTTCGGAATAAGTTGGAAAGGAATGGTTAATGGATCATGAAGAATGTTGAATGAGTAAGATTTCAACATATAAGGGCTTCAAGAGTTATGGTGAAATTATTAAGAGTATTAAGTCTCTTTTGATGATGGGGTTACATTAGAAGACTTTTTATATTATGTGTAACCCTGATGTTTAATATAGGAAAATTTTATTCATGGAATAGTTATATTTTCTTTTGTGGACATAGTTATAAAGAACCATTTGGGTTTATATGATCCTTACTTTTGAGGTAATTATGGGTTATTATATGATATGCTGGAAAATGAAAGGCATGAGATAAACTTGAGGTTAAAATATGTTATGATCATTTTTGATGATTTTATCTCTTTTTGGGGAATTATTTAAGAATTATATAGTTTTGTAAAAAGGACAACACGCAGACCGTGTGACAACCCGTCGCGTCGGAAAAAGTTACGGGAATCGAACCCACAACCAAAGTGCGACTGGCATTTATCGCCTACCACTGGACTACGTGAAGTCCCTGGTTAGTCTGACTGATTCTTTCTAGTTATATGATTTTATCAATTAAGAGTAAGTTGATTTTGGGTTATTTATGAAAATGATTAACCTATCATGGAGGATATGTGATTAGGTTAATTACTTTTCAATACGAGACTTTAGGAGCAACAGTTGTTGTTTGGAGATAAATGTTACGATTTAACTTGGAAGACTATGTGACTAAATCCTTCAAATTTTTGGTTTTCAATCTTAGATTGGTTTACTTTGAGGAATTTTATGGAAAAATTGTTGATCGAATGGTCCTCGTTGAACTTTGGGTTTTGTTGGACAAATTTTGGAGATTATGAATAGATTTTCTTTCTAATGGGTTATCCTTTTCTGTGTTATTTGATCTTGTACTAATCTTTTGGGTTTTGGTTTTGGTTAAAGTCTAAAGACATGGGAAGTATTTAGTTCTTTTTTTTGGGTTAGGTGATTCTCTAGAAGTTGATTATAGTACTCTTAATGTGAACAAGTCTCCCTAAATACTCGTCTTTTGGAAAAAATATGAGTTTGATTAAGGAATCTAGTAAAAGTTGAAAGTCAACATGATAAGTGATTATGTTTCCTTATGAATAAATTCCTCAATAAAAAGTAACTTAAAACAAAAATGTTGTCTAATAACTTTTTCTACTGGGGAACCCAACACCGTTTAACCCATCCAATGTTTGTGATTTTCTTATTGGTAACTTTCTCCTAAACATGTTTTCTATCACTCTCCATCAGAACATGACCCTATGTTTTCTCCTCCATGTCCATGTTTTCCTACATAGAATCCTAGTATGGGTTAACTCGGGTGACCTTTGTACTTATCTTTCTTTATTTTAATGTGATTGTTTTACCGACTCTTCTCTGATGTGGGACTTTCAAGGATGTTTCCAAGCCCAGTTATAAAATTGCGAGGACGCAATTCCCAAAAGGGGGGAATGATGTATCACCCCAGGTAAATAAAGAATATGACATCTTTATATTTATCCATATTTGTGAATCAAATTTTAATATTACATTAAAGGGGATGCTATGCTCGATGGCGTACCCAATACGCAACAATGAGTTTCATGGGAATCTTACGTTGCACTCTAATAATAAAATAATATTATTTTAAATGGTAGTTAACATGTAGAAGTTGTTTTGGCGGGAATGGATAGAAATAACTAAAATATGATTATATATGTTTTTTAAATGTTTTTACATTTATCCGAAGGCATAAAATATGGAAACAATTCAATTTTAGGATTTTATACCATAATTTTGACTAAAGGTTCACTTATCGCCTTTTGATGGCGAAATGTCATTAAAAATAGTTTTTATCACTCTTATACATTCTTTTGGACCAAATAAAACCCTTCTTTAGAATCGGGACATCAAATTTTACTTTGTGTAAATTTTTGGTATTTTTTCGATAAAGTTAATTTTTTAATGAATAGTGTAAAATGTTGTTTTTTAATTCAAAACCTCTTTCTAATCTAATTTATTTATATGATTAGATTATCTTCTGAATTGGTTTTAAAGTGAAATTAGAAAATATTTTTACCATTAAATCAAATAGTGGTCATTGGAATCAATTTCACTTTGAAATCGGACTTAAACTAGTGTCAATCTTTTGATACTTATTGTTTCATAAAAACACGCTATTTGATCTGACAGTGGGAATTAATTATTAAATTAATTAATGAAACTTATATGTTGTGAATTTTGTAAAATGGACTTCATTTTTGAATTCGGAATATCAAATATAGCTTAGGGTGAATTTTTAGAATTTTTCTGAAAAACTTCAATTTTTGATGAATAGTGAAATCACTAAGTGGTACTTATAAAAACTGATTTTGCATTTAAATGAAATTTTTCCACCATTGGGTATTTAATTTCAAAAATCTGACATATATGGTTGTCATTAATAAGTAAAATGTGGTTCAATGAGATTAAAATAATTTTTTGGTGAAGAGTAACTTATTAAGTTTTTAATCGCGATTAGAGGTAATTAGTGTAGTTTAAGGTAAAAATAATGTTTTAATAATATGAAATGAACTTGACACATGTCCTACCCTCATTGGTTGTGTCATGGCCGACCAAGAAAAGCCATGGGTCAACTAGGGGACCCCATGGATACACTTTGGTTGGGAAATGACATAAATAACTTTTTATTTAATGTAAAAGTAAAAATGACACAATCATAATTTGTTTTACGAACACAATTTTTACATGGGGTTATAAAGATCAGATTTTTTATTATAAATAGTAATTGGAATGATAAAAAGATTTTATACATCATAGTAGTTTTTTTATAATTTTTAGACATTAAATAAATTAAATTATTTATGACATAATAATGATGCAGCGATGACATCATTATTTGACGATTTAAATAAAATTGAAAGATAATGTAAAATCTATGAACTACACATGTCCAAAACTTATTGGATGGGTGGATTTCGAACCCTTATCACCTTATCCAATAATTATATCAATCTGGGACTTTCTAAAACCGAAACACATTTTCAAATAAAGTAATATTTCTTTACTTTCCAAAAGTGTCCCTCCTCTCCTCTTATAAAAGGCCCCCACCTCTACCTCATTTCACACACTCCTCAAGCCTTTGGCTCGGCCAACCCCTGCCCATTTACTCTCTCCACATCCCTCTCCTCATCCTAGAGGATTCCCATTGGGCAGAAGCCTTTCAATGGAATCCTTTAGGCTCAAAACAAAAGGAGTTACACTTTTAATGGTAATTCATTCTCTCATGTTCATTTGTTTTATTTTGCTTCTCCAACCCCCTAAACTCTTTTTATTTATATATTTTGTAACAACACCAGTATCTTAAATATACTAGGATGTTGTTATATGATTTATTCGAGCTACACTCTCACACAACTACATCAAATGGTTAAAGAACATACGGTTTCCGTGGATGGAAAAATTGTGCCTCCCGAAACGATGATTGTTCAATACTCATTTACCACCTTCAAAGGTGGCCATTATTATGTCACTATTTTTATATATGATATATGATATGTTTATGTTTTACTTATTCTTCTGTATTTTTCATTTGTGTCTTACCTTTATGGCTTCCATTATTGGTATACGCGATATTTTCATTTTAGGAAGTGCGGACTACCGCCCCCTCAAAGTGATGTGATTCGTTAATGCCATATGTGGGACGTGTAAAGGATGGATTTAAAGTTATTAAATATGATTTTATACTGGAATTATAATATACCTCTATATAATTATTATTTCATTCGATTAAATTATTAGATAGAAATGAAAGTAGCATTCATGCGTACGTAATGCTTACCGTCTCCATGAACGGTGCATTTCATTTCTTATCCCCAAATGTAATGTACATGTATATAATGGATATATATAATTAATGATATATCTAAATGATGAATATAATTCTGGAATTAAAATATACATACCTCTCATTTAGTTTTAATTCCATTAATATGACAAATAAATGAAAGTAGCGTTCAGGCGGACGTACGGCTTACCGTCTCCATGAACGGTGCATTTCATTTATTACCTCTAAATGATTATGTAATATTATAAATACATGTATATGCTGGATATATATGATATATATGATATCCAAATCATAAATTTCATTATAGATATAAAGAACCTTTGACCACACGAACAACATGTAATTGTAACAAGTCCACTTTCGACTTAAGAACCAAATATCGACAAAACAAACATTATTAACTTAAATAGTTACATAATGTTTATAACATGGAAATAAGTGATATAAAAGGAATAATTAACTCTAAAAAGGTTCTTAATCAAGTAGAAATTAAATCAAGTTTATTATTCAGGACGTTAAAGAACGATCGAGTCAAGTCGGACCCGAGGTAAGGGACTTCGTCTCAATCTCCTTTCATTGAGGCATATTTCGTTTTATACACATCTTTCTTTTATAAGGTGTATAAACCCCTTTGACTTTTACTTTTATACAAAAGGAATCTTTTTCTACGAAGCGTTTTACTAAACGACAAAAAGGAATGTTTTTTTAACGTATGCGGTGACAATGACCTTTTCTGCCGCCGCGAGTATTATTTGGTCTTTGTATTTCTCAACAAGCCGTAATATTTTTAGAATAAAATAAATACCATATACTCTTTTATGTATTTTGGTATTGAAAATGGTTTTGAAAAAGGATTATATTATGTCAATATATTTATGATATATTGTGATTGAAATGTGGAAATTTTATCATTCCTTTATATTGGTTTTACGTTTTATGATTTTATACTGGTACTTGGACATTTTAACGGGTGGTTACGTTATAAACCATATGACGGGTGGTGCCGTGAATACCAGGACGGGTTGTTACATTATAACCTCCAATGCATTGGGTATTGAAGTCAGCCGTATGGCTATTCCATTAATTATGTATAGAAATTGGCCGTATGGCTATTCCATTAATTGATATGTGTGGGAGTCGACCGTATGGTTATTCCACTTAAGTATGTTTATGTCCCAAGTTACCTTTATATATGTTATGTGTTATTTTTTTGGATTTTTATGGTAATCCTTTGGTTACACAAAGGTAAGTAATGATACTTTATTCAGTGAAGAGTTTTTACTACTTCATGTAGGTGAAAAGTATTACATTGATAAAGTAATCATGGTTTACTTGCTGTTTTGAAAAACTAACAGTTTTCATTATTTGTGTATCCCTTACTGAGCTTCTTATGCTCATCCCAAGTTTTTGAAATATTTTTCACAGGACTTAGCGTGGAATAGGGTCAAGGATGGGATCAAGGGAAAGTCATGATACCTAAAACATGGAACTATACATGATTCTTTTAAAGAGTTTTTATTTTATGGAAATTTAGTAGAAGAGACTACTTTGTAATCTTTTGAGATGTAATAGTTATGTCCTAATTCTCTAAATCTCTAAACCTGAAAATGTCCTCAATGTGAATTACTCATTTAATTCAATATTAAGTTAGGTTTAAGGCTGGGGCCTTATAGACACCCACATTAGGTATAGGTAGTATATCCATAGGAGGCTCAACATGAGGAATGACCGGTGGCTCGGGGCCCTCAACCTCAGGAACATAATCCTAACTGCATCTGGGGTGAACTACTTGAATAAATCATGTAAGAATAATGAAAGAAATACAAATGAACATAATAGAAATGATTAAAAATATTTTGAGGGTTCTATTTAAGAATTGAATAAAATTACTAAATACTTTTTATAAGAATAGACATACCCATCTTCCTACTTCAAAATTTAGGACTAGATGTTGGAACAGAAAATAATATTGGAAAACTACCCCTACTAAGTCTATGTTTTCGTCAATATACTATGTTAGACAAGTGAAATATGTATTTTATCAAGTAATTAATCATTTACCATTTGAAAACATGTTCATTTAATAATTTAAAATTTATTATTCATCTTAATCCAATGATATTCCATTTCCCAGCCCATCAGGTCCAATACTCCTAATAAACCCGAATGTGGCGCTCAAATTGATGTAATTTTTATCTAATTTGTGCTTGTTCATGTAATTAAACTATTTATAAATGGTTTATCAAGCTAGAATTACATTTTCTCATCCATAAGGGCCCATGGACCTTATAATTAAAACAAAAGAACCCACTAAACTCACACCATAGTTTGATCCAAATCCATTAATATGTGTCCGTGCAATCACATATATGTGAAAATGAACAATAAATATGTAATAGGAAATGCTTTCTAAAAATTAAATGTGGCATGGAAAGAATGCATAGAATATTCATATTATTCCAAACATGATGCATGATCTAAGGCATAGCCTTTATCTCATCATGAAATAATAAATAATTTTTAATTTTAACAACATCTATATCATTAACATTAATAGTCATGTGTATCACAAAATGGTGAAATGGTATTAAGAGTAATAATCTTAAACATAACGACAATCATAGTAGAGGAAACAAGGATTGTACCCCATACATGGGTTTATAATACCCAAAGATATATTCTTACCAAGTTCCAAGTGTTCCCCATCTCGATTATATTATCTAAAAATAGTAAATAACAATGGAATGGATGAGATACCACTTTGTGACATCCCATACCTGGATTCCACTTCACTTGTTTCTGAGCCCAATTGGCCACATGACCCATGGCACATCTCCCTATATGCAAGGTGTTGTTGACTATATATCAGGGTGTGTACGGTATTATGGTGAGGATATTCTACCCCATTTCATAGAAACATAGTAGATATAGTAAATAACAATAGCAATGTAATTATGTTATAAATAGACAAATAAAATAAACAGAAAATACATATCAATCAATGAAATGACCAAGTAGTAGAGGAAGTAGATTTCCGAAAAACAAAATTAAATTCTTAGAGTCAGTGTATTATCCATATATAGATGCATTGAATTGTTGTATTATATAAATGATAAAGTATCTAAAATCATGTTATATAGTAGTCTAGAAGGAAAAAATGGAAAAAATAGCTCCAAGATCATCTTGATCCTAAGCCCGATCATCAGATACTATGATCCATCTATGTAATATGAATCACCAACCTATGAAAAGGTACATTTCCCTATCCATAATTGTAAGAATATATTCTTCTCAAGTGCCAAGGGTGGCCTGAGTTGGGAGTGAGAAAAAATCTCATTAGGCCACCATCAGTGATGTCTATGATTTATTTGAATATGTTCTTATATGTAAACAATGTGTAGCAATAAGATGGTATATGAAGAAGTGCAATAATAAATAAATAAACTCCCAATCAGGTTCTTAAAGGATACCAGGAGGGTATACCTATTTCATCCAAAGGTTGGTATGTCTGATCAAGACCCAAGATATATTTATTGGTATGTATATATTACTGGGTTGGACCGAGATGTAACGTGCATGAATCCAACACCAGTCTACAAGCTAATAATCTCTACTCAAGGGATAGTAAGACAAATGTTGGTGTAAGTGGATCATGGGTTTCATGCCCTTCTGAGGCCCTTACCATAATTCATTTTTATATGATGGGATAGGTGTAAAATACCTCCCACCCAAACACATATATATAGATCATAACTGGCATGGGGTAAAAATGCATCCCAGCCACACACACACACACACACACAAACATATAGATCATTACTAGCATGGGGTAAAAATGACTCCCACCCATACACATTTATTTTGAACATTCAATATGATTTCAGAATGATCATTCTATTCAAGTCATCTTATTTATGATTTATCAATTTACCCATGTCATAGACAAAGGCATGGGTTCAGTATCCATATATCTAGTTCATCTAAATAAATATCTCAATTCAAAGGAATAATTTATAAATAAAACATGAACATGGGAAAGATCATTCCATCCATTGAAACCATTCCATTAAAATCCATTTCATTTTAAGACTCATAACCATATCATCCAATCCACCCTATATAATCCAAACTGTTGAATTTTCCTAACTTGGACTACTCATTACAAAGATAATGTGTCAAGGCCAATATTTCAGGGTAAAATACTTACATGCACATTTGTAAAATTGAATCTTAAAATGGATTTAAACCCATTTAGGCACATTGGTATAAAATAATTACACACGGGACAAAGGATTTTTCAATTGAAACTCAAGCTATATGCCAAATGAGGTTCCATAAATTTTGGTCAATTTTATCAAAATGACCAATATTCAAGTGGTGCACCTATGGGTGTACATATAGGATACAATATATTCCTAAACCCCTAATCATGTACCAATTCATCTATATCAATGATCTATGTTCATTTAGACATGAAGGAACCAACACATTAAATAAGATCACAAGGGTCAACTTATGGAACTGTGTAATAAATATGAAATAGCCAAAACTAAAATGGAAATGTATGTGACCCCCAACTTTAGGGTATTATATGAATCCTCTCTGGATATTGAAGTCATATTCAAATCGTGTTGGAAGATATTTTAGTTTTAGTATCATGCCCTAAAAAAGGGTGAATGAGGATTCATCTAAATAGTAAAATAGGTGGAGAGATTAATTGATTAAAATGTGGTTCATGAGGTTAGACATAACATGGGCTGTCCAATGATTCATATGGAGTGAAGATATGTTTACAGATGGAGGAGTGGAAAGAGAATGAATCTTGAAGTTTTTTCAAACCCTACTGGAGGAAGAAACCACTGCAGGTAAGGGAAATATGATAATATGACTTAAAATATAAGAGGTAAAAATAGTTATTTTTTCCTAAAATCCCTCTTCCTAGTTTTTTGTGCATAATTTAATAATATTGTGAAAACCATGCTCAGTGGATCTATCTCTCATTTACAGCATGCCACGTAGTCATGTACGTTAGCCTTCATGGTTACAAAAAAACAGTGCAGGCCTGCAGGTTCCCCTATATTTAGATACATGATTTATACAACCCATGCAGTATGGGTCACATAGTCTCCACTAACCATTTGGCGTATCCTACAGCCCACCTTTATATATCATCAGGCTCCAAAAAAGCCCTGTATTCTCCTCATACCTCCCATAGGATGTATTATACCATTAATACTATTGAAAGAAATATTCAAAAATAACATCTGATGATTTTTACCTTTTTCAAAAAGGTATTTCATTTAAATTGTTGTCTAATTCCATAAAATGTTGATATATAAGGGATTCTAGATCTTTTAGTCATATGAATTTGTAGAAAATTTCATGGTATTTACGAGATCCTTTGTCAGTGCACCAATTTTAACACTACACTTGCACAAAGAAGAATTTTTTTATTTATAGGGATGCATGAAAGATGGTACTAAGATGTGTTCCCATGATTAATTACATTATAGTAGAATATAACTCATAATAATTTAAACATTATGTGAATAATTACCCAAATCATGATTTAGGGTTGGCATTTATAATAATTGCATTAAATATATAATGATTTATCTTTACGATGATAGTTGTGAAATAAATACTTATCATAATAACTAAAATTATATATTCACATTGATGGAGTTTAACATACATTATATGAGATGGTTGGAACTAATTAACGATTAACACTACTTAATACATAAACTCACTTGGATGGTGAACATGTTAGATGATGTTATGAGATTAAAGGATCGTGCTATTTTCTCCATGATGAGGATTAAAAGAGATAAAATACTTATGATTTTAGAGAATATAGATCTTGAAATCATGATGAAGGAGGGGAAATGTGTTCCTTATCATTTGAATGTTCATCCTTTAATCTATATGTGGATTAAAGAGGCGCAAAAATATGATGTTGAACTATCGATAAATGTGATGAATGATTGAATGCTTAAAATTGATTATGATGGAAAAATTAGACATAGGAACCATGTATGTGACATGTAAATATGTTACTTTAATAAATACCATTTGGATGTAGCTTATATTTAATCCATCTCCATTCAACCTAGTAATATAAAAAATATTAGAGATCTTAAATAGTATTTATAGTGGGAAAACATGAAATGGGATATTACATATTTTTTATCTCTAAGGCAGAAATGTTTGAAATTAAATTCTAAGAGACTAAATATTAAGGGTATGTTACAACCATTACCCATACCAAAATGGAAATGGCAAAAATCACCTTGTATTTCATCCTCACTCTCCCAAAAACATTTCAGATCTATAATGAAATTAGGGTTGTAGTCTATCTATTGATGAAGTAATTACATTTCATTTCAAAAAATGAATATTTATATCATGATCACCTTACAATGATATAAATTAGGTAATGATATGGTTGTATGGAGTATAAAATTTTATTGCATTTGATCAGGATATGATGTTTTTCATTTCTATTCTAGAGATTTATTCAACAAGATTTAAATACAATGTTCAAATTTATATCTTCATATAATATATGAATATATACTTAGTATGGGAGGCCATTTAAAACAATAGAATAAATTTTGGTGGAATATTTTATTTATTTCAATGCTTGTTGGGATCAACACATTTAATTGATTGGTTATTATCATAGAAACAGCTTTCAAACAAGAATTTAGATGACGCCTTATGAATCAATCTATTATAATAAGTTCATAAATACATTTTTTTGGATAAAGATTGAGAATTATATGAATTGGGACTAGAACCAGATAAATAAATGTTTGATAAGGTTATATAAATTCAGTAATACAATAGGGATCTTAGGGTTGTTAGATATTTTATGATGAAATCTTATAGTGAGGTATAGTGTTTGAAGTTAGTGATCAGGTATTGATACTTATATATCCCTGTATGATTATTATGATATTTATAAAACATAGGGAAAGATGATCCCTTTATATATATGTCCAGTTAAAATTATTACTTATATTTGAATAGTTTATTATTATTAGAGCTTCCAATGAATCTATCTCAAATACATGTGGTCTTCATTGTAACCTTCATGGGGAAGTAAATAAATAATACTTCACATGTACATAATTGTTATTTTTTACAACTAGAGAATGATATCACTTATGAGGAACAACATGTAGAGATTATGCATAAAAAAATAGAATTTATTACTGATTATGAACACTCATCTTGTCAATGCTTTGTGGAAATCCCATAAAGTTTTTGAAGCTACATGGGATCCCACTGATTATGAACACTCACCTTGACAATGATTTGTGGAAAGTCCATAAATTATTTGAAGCTACATGGGATCCCATGGATGTGATGAGGAATAATTATCATTATTTTATTTTATAATCATGATGTAATTTTAAAGGAAAAAATATTATAAATGGGGTATAATGTTGAAAATCAACATTTTATAATATATTTTAATTTAAATATGTCTGATGTGTGTGATAGATTACATTAGATGCAACGATGTTCTATTGCCTAGATGGATTATTGAGAGGGTAAGGCGGTGAATTAGTTATCCCATTTTCCTTTTAAGAATTATTTTTATTTAACTCATCTTTTTGAAGATGTTAAAGTTATTTCTCCATTAATTTATGTCCCACAACTTCACCTCATGTAAAATAGTTGATGATGAATTGAATGACAATATATTTAATTTTTTTTGGGAAAAGAATACTCCTATACATGTTGTTCAAACATAGAAGCATGGATTCTCTACTATAGTCTTCTTCAAGATTAGAATGGATGATTCAATAATGGGTTATATAACCCAATACATGATCCTTAATTTGACCCCGGTTCAACAAATTATCCACCAAGTATTCTTCTATAGTTGGGCTGATAACCCCACTGCCATTTTCCCACTACTCATTCATGATTTTTTTTATAGCCAGATCATCAAGACTCTTTAACAATAGGTTATACACCTCAATTAAGAGATCCTCTTCTTTTATGTTGATCATGTAGTAGTAATTCCTCCTCAATTTTTAGAGTGATCTCCATTAAATAGACTGTAATAATTGGCTTACTCATGTGCACCATCAAAATCGTAAATCCCTTTATGGAATATGCTTTTCAGCATTTAAAATCATTCACAATATATCTAGAACAATCAAATTCTTCGCAATATCAAAAAAATAGTTTAATATTCTTTAGGGAATCCTTAGTTCATCTCTTCTCTATCATTAATAATTGAAATTATCAGACTCTCATAATTCTTATAACATTCACTAAATTTCAATAAGTAGTATTTTTCATTTCCTAAATATATACATCCATATCCTAAAAATGATGTTGCTCTAATCAGAAAACTCCAAAATGAAATAGATATAATGGTTTTCATTAAATTCCAAATGATTATTATTATGAAAAATATGAGTTATTCATCATTACTGTATATAAATACATGATTTTTTTTCATTTCATTTCATTTCAAGTCAATGAGTCTCAAATTCACCCCACATTTAAATATCAACATAAATAAATCAATGTATAGGGCCTTCTCCCCTCAGTTTGTTTACATGTTTACCATAATCATATCATCAATTAATATCCCTAAAAAACATTGTATACTTTATTCATCACATGGTATGTTTATAAACCACAGATCTTTTATTTTTCTCATGTCCACATGTGTAATATAATCCTTGAATGCATCTATAATTAACATAATTCATAATATCCTTCTATCTTTTATGATTTTCATGTGATACATGAATCAAAACCATAGAATACTCAACACATTCATGGATGAATGGTCATCTTACAAAGAACTATAAATGCATGGATTTGACATTTATTTTTCACATATATATTATATAAATATAAGTAACACTAATTTAATTTATCACAATTTTGAGATCACCCATTCATAAATCCAGTATCATTATATGGGAACACACATACTAGAACATTTCATGGATATCAGTATCTCAGGAAAGATCCATGATTTCATAGTATGCCTGAAAGGCTATCATTTCATTCTAATGGAATATTATTCAAACACTATATCATCATGGTCTCTTATGATTTTATTAATCAACATGGAATCTCAATATTTTTTCCATGTCTAGGATTTTCATGATTTTTTATGTGTCCATGGTCACACCATTCCAATGCCTGGCCACTTTCATGATGTTATAGTGCAATTTAGTGGCTCCTTCATGTTGTTTAACCGTACCAACATATAGTCTCTTGGCCACATTAGGTCATCTCACTGTTAAAACATGCAATCACTTGGCTAATTAATGTGTTCATACCATTTTAATGTGTGGTTTCTCATCCCCTCAATGCAGTCGCCCCATTTAAACATGAGGTCACTTTTCCCCTTTATACTATCAATACATTTCAACAAGTGACCTTTCATATCCTAGAAGAAGTGGAAACATTCCATAAAAATATTACTCATATGCTTCATGTGGTCACACTCACTTGGTATGTCCAATCCATTATTATTCATGTGTTTGATCAAAGATAGTCATGTTGTAAATGAAAATAACTTTAAAAATGTATACTATTTATCTCAAAATCAACCATGGAATTATCAAGCACTTCTCAATAACCTCAGAGACAAATTTCAATGAAATTAAGTAGACAAGGATCATTCATCTGTTAACACATGTTATGTTTTTCATTAACTAGCATCACAATAATCATTAGATTTACAAGGATAATTCTTGATAAATGATATCCATTATAATTTAATGAATCTATTACAATCTACCAATAATCATCACCTCATATTTAATGACTAAAAACGTTATTTACTCATTGAAAAAAACTTAACACATACTTAGGAAAAAACATCTAAACCTTTTTATTTTTTAAATATAATAATACATATTTAGTGGCATGTTTTTTCTCATTTTATATTCCCCATTATTGGATATAGAAATAAATGAATATTTATTGGATCCTTTTTATTTCTTCATTTACCACTCAAGGAACTAATGATAATCTTCACCATTTTCTGAGAGAAGGATAACACTATAAGGTTCTCATAGAATTTACCCATTAGTTTTCTTACACCTACTGTATTTGGTCTAACAAGGTGTAGAAAACAAGAGAGTGGAGTTAATGTTTGTCTATGTTTTCTATAAAATAAGATGCATGTGATACCATGTTCCAAATGTACACATTTCTCAAATAAGGTTTTATTAAATACATATTTATCATTAAACTTGTAATCATTCTAGATTTATAAAATATATCATATCTTTAAATTTTAATATATATAACTCCCCTTGTTTCTCATTATTTATACTATCAATTATCCCTTATAAAAAATAATTGATACACAAAAAACAATACTTCTATGTGGGATTGAGTACCTCATTATTTGAGTTTTAAAATCAATCCAAAATATAATGATTCACAAGAATTTAGTATACTAAAATATTATCTTGAATAATTATCTCCCTAAAGGGATGCACACCTCTTATTCACATCATGGTTTAGAGGAGAATCCATTAAATAATATATTTTCAAGTTTTTTAGCAGTAACAAACTACAAAATATACTTCAATCCCCTTCATATTACATCTGAACACATAAAATAAAGGGGAATGTGGATGGATTTTTTTGTTTCCTTATAAGTGAGTCTCAAGGGGAGACTTTTCTCTCAACATGGGAAATTACCTATTTCTTATCTCAGAATTTATTTTCTTGTTAACACTCTTAAGAGATTGTGATATCATTTTCTCTCCATGAGTTATATTCTTTTGATAACCTATAATATTTTCCATAGAAATTAAGAAAAACACTTATTTTAATATTTTCAATGTCACTTTAATTATTTCCTTTTAAGTAGGAAAAATGATCATACACTTCATCATATTAGGACCAATTATCTCTCTTCATTGACACATCTTCTATATCATTATCTCACTGATAGTGGATATCTCCTCATGTACTTTTAACTAATTATTTGAAGCCGAATTGATTACAATATCCTCTGATGATGTTTATTTGAACTGCGTCTATTTTTACTAGGTCAATTCATCAATAGATATAATCAAGAATTCATTTTTGACTATAATTATTTTCATAGGCTTCACATTTGACTTATTTGGAATAAAAAATACTTAATTAAACAACCTTACTTTTTGATTTCTATTTCCCAATCATACCAAGATGTTTTTTTCTTATAAGTATAGTTATTAAAACAAAATTATGGTTATCCTGTTATAAAAGTATAATATATAATTCTTATGAATATTTAAATCTATTTTGAGTAGTGGTGTTTTCTATAGATCTGGTCCCTACTTGTTTCTTTGAGATTTTTACCCTTTAATTTCACCAAATCTCCCACTTTGTACTTACCTATTTCTAGGAAATAAAAATTTACAAACAAATTAATTAGATTTAACTCTAAACCATCCATAAAACTAGTAAAAACATTTAACTGAAATATTCTAGATTTATTCTTGATATATCGATATTCATGATGTCATGTCAAAATATTTGGAATCTTTTACTTAAGAGGAAATTAAATTCTTGGTTTGACAAAATAAAATAATGGGAAAGAGTGTCTCTCAATATGTTTCTTGGAAAGTCCTTCTAAATGATTATTTTTGAGACCATCAATTTTAGTTAAAAATAATTCTTGAGAATTTAATTTATTAGATGTTTCCTTATAGTTTGAATCCTTCATCTCATTGGTGTTAGAATATTCTCTATTAATATCTAATAATTTATTGAATACTTCTATGGAAATTTTCATCTATTTCTGAAATGATACACATACATATTGTGTTTCAAAAAACACATATTTATTATCAAACTTTTCATTTACATCACTCACCATCATTTCAATCTCAGCAGACATCAACTTATATAGCATGATCTCATCGGTGTAGCCTGTTTTCTTTTTTTAAAGTTCATCCATTTGTTAAACGACCTTATTTTTCTCCATATGAATTTTTTTCATTGTATTTATGAAATTATCTATATTTTCTTCCAAATCATGTCACATTATACATTTAGGTTCACAACATTAATCAAATTAAATATTACTTATTAATGGATTCAATCCTTTTTAAATATTATCAATGAAATTAAACTCACCTTCTAAAGAGTAACATGAAAAATTAATTGTCATTACCCTGATTAATAATCAATCCCCTAAACTTTATAATATATTGTTACTTCGTTTTCTTTTCCTTTTTTGAATATTATTATCTTCCTTTTCAGATTAATTTTCTTATACCTTTTTATCATTAAAATCATCAGAAAGGTTTCAAATGCTATCATAATTCTTACACTGTGAGTATTTTTCAAATTACCCATTGAATTTTATTTATTAATTGATGCATTCTGAATCATAGGAGGAAGTTATGTTATAATTATCATCAATTTATTTATATTAATAACCACATGGGTAAGAAAAATTTTCTTTTTAAATATTTCTTTTCCATCACATAAAAAGAGATTTCTTACTTTTCATTTTTTAGAAAGATTGAATTTTTATTCTATCATATTGCATGAGAATGTTCTGTAAATCATCAAATGTTTAAACATTTTTTTCTTCCGTGACAAATTTTTTTTAATCCAATAGATTAGGAAAATTCCTCATGAATTTTTAGTAATGATGGAATTATCTGGGTACTTGAAAAAATCCTCAGTATTTTATAAATCCCAATGAAATTAGTAAATTATTAATAACAGGTCTCATCATCTAAACATTATGTCTTAAAAATTGGATCCTTAGTATATTTAGAATGGATTCATGGGACTTTTAATTTTTTTTATAACTAGTTTTTTATATTTACTATATGTTATATGTATTTTTAAGACCTGTGTTCTTGGAATACACATTCTATGATAGAGACATCAAGATAATTTTTTTATATTTTCTGTCTAACTAAAAATTACACTTATTAGATTTATCTATTTAAGAACCTTCTGTAATGGTAGGAAATCCTAATTTTAATGTATCCCTCTCCTCTAATCTAAGTGATATGATATAAGGTAACATCCTATTTTTCTATATATAATAATGTTTTCCATAGAATATAGGAAAACCATAGTTAATTACTAAGTAAATATTTTACATATCTAAAAAATATTATTAGATATTTAGTGCAAACCCTTCATAATAATAATTGAAGTTCCTATAGGCAAATTAATCTTTCATAGGGGATCAGTGAATCAGTGGTCCACATTATCTTTTATTATTTATTTCCTTTCAACTCAACCTCTTGATCATGTTTTATTTATCAACCCACTTACTTGGGTCTCATATCCTCACCTAGTGTACCTTAATATTTGATTAATAAGAGAACAATGTGGTTACAATGTTGAACAAAATTACAAAATTATTTGTAGTACATGATCCAAAAATTTATCCATATTATACACCCTAGCCACCAAATCATTATCCATCATCTGTTAGGAACCCCAAATATATATTTACTCCAAATATACCACAATTGGTTATACACCATAGTTGTCAAGCCTCTTCAGTAATTGATTTGTCACACCAGTTACAATATATTCTTCTTATGTGTTAATATAGATGTATATTTTCCTCCTTATCATTAAAGTGGTTTTCCTAAATGAGCCAATGGGATCATGCTATTTTGTGTGAATTATCAATTACTGCAACATATTCATTTAATAATATAGTTAGTCTTGAAAATTCATCATTGTAGCTCTGGAATGATCGGATTATTATCAATATTCAAATAACCATGTACATATCCGTCCAAAAATCCTGTATTTGGATCCTCTCTCTCTTGGAAAATGGAAATTATCACAATCCCAGAACACCCAAAATATTCTAAAAAATTGAACAAACAATATTCACAATATACTTTAGGAATATATATTCTTCTTATATATATAGTTTTTCCAATAATTTACAATAATTTTAAAATAGATATAAAGGTTTTAGTTAAATCCTATAATATTGAGATCATATCTCCTAGGATTTAATCTTCATTGTAAAATCCCAGGTAAATAATGAATAAAATATTTTCATATTTAATAATATTTACTAATTAAATATTAATTCTACATTAAATGGGTTTCTATGTTCGATAGCGTACCCGATACGCAACAAAGGGTTTCTTTGAAATCTTACGTTGCACACTAGTAATAAAATAATATTATTTTAAATGGTAGAAAACACATAACCGTTGTATTGGCAGGAATGGATATAAATAACTAAAATATGATTATATATGTTTTTTAAATGTTTCTACATTTATCCAATAAAAGGATAAAGGATTAAAATACGAAAAGAATTCTATTATAGACATATATACTCTAACATTCACAAAAGGTCAACTTATCGACTTTTGATGGAAAACCGTCTATAAATATAGTTTTGGTCACTGTTATAAATTATATAGGACCAAATAAAATTCATCTTTAGAATTGGGACATCAAAATTTACTTTGTGTCAATTTTCGGTATTTTCCCGATAAAGTTCATTTTTTAATGAATAGTGAAAAATGTTGTATTTTAATTCAAAACCTCTTTTTAATATAATTTATTTAGTTGATTAGATTATCTTTTGAATTGGTTTTAAAGTTCAATTAAAATATATTTTTACCATTTAATCCAATAGTGTTCGTTGAAATTAATTTCACTTTGAAATCGGACTTAAACTAGTGTCAATCTTTTGATACTTATTGTTTCATAAAAACACGCTATTTTCTCTGACATCGGGAATTAATTATTAAATTAATTGATGCAACATATATGTTTTGAATTTTTTAAAATAGACTTCATTTTTGAATTCGGAATATCAAATATAGCTTAGGGTAAATTTTTGGTATTTTTCTAAAAAACATCAATTTTTGATGAATAGTGAAACCATTAAGTGGTACTTATAAAAACTGATTTTTCGTTTAAATGAAATTTTACCACTTCTGTGTTTTTAATTTCAAAAATCCGACATACATGGTTGTCATTAATAAGTAAAATTCGGTTCAATGGGATTGAAATAATTTTTGGTGAATAGTAACTATTATGTTTTTAATCGCGATAAGAGGTAAGTAGTGTAGTTTAAGGTAGAAATAATGTTTTAATAATATGAAATGAACTTGAAACATGTCCTAACCTTATTGGATGTGTCATGGCCGACCATGAAAATGCATGGGTCAACATGGGGACCCCATGGAGCCACTTTGGTTGGAAAATGACATTAAAATCTTTTTATTTAATGTTAAAATTAAAATGACACAAACATGAGTTGTTTTACTAAAACAATTTTTACATGGGTTTATAGAAGTCATATTTTTTACTATAAATAATCATTGTAAAGATAAAAAATTTTCCTACATTATAGTATTTTTTTATAATTTTTAGACATTAACTAAATTAAATTATTTATGACACCATGATGATGTAGCGATTACCTCGTTATTTAACGATTTAAATAAAATGGAAAGATAATGTAAAATATAAGATCTACACATGTTCAAAACATATTGGATGGGTGGATTTCGAACCCATATCACCTTATCCTTGAAAGAAATCAATGTGGGACCATTAAAATCCGAAACTCATTCTAAAATAAAGTTACATTTCCTTACTTTCCAAGAGTGCCCCTCCTCTCCTCTTATAAAAGGCCCCCACCTCTACCACCATACCCACACTTCCAAAGCCTTTGTCTTGGCCAAACCCTGCCCATTTTGCCTCTCCACATCCCTATATTACTCTTTGAAGCCTCACTTTGGGCAGAAGTCTTCTTAAAGAATCCTTTGATCTCAAATCCAAGAGAGTTACCCAATTTTAAGGTGATGTCTTCACTTGTGTTCTTTTGTTTTATTTTGCTTCTCCAACACCCTATACTCTTTTTATTATTTTCTTTTGTAACAACTCCAGAATCTTCAATATACTAGTATGTTTTTATAAGAATATTTTGAGCTACACTTACACACATCTTCATCTGATGGTTAAAGAACATACTGTTTCTGTGGTTGGCGAATTTCTGCCTCTCGAAACGATGATTTTTCAATATTCTTTTAAACACCTTTAATGGTGGACATTAAGATGTCACTATATTTATATATGATATATATTATGTTTATGTTTTCCTTATGATTCTTTATTTTTCATTTGTGGTATAACTTTATGGTTTCCATTCTGGGTAAACACGATAATTTCATTTTAGGATGTGCAGACTACCGCCCCCTCAAAGTGATGTGATTCGTTAATGCCTTATGTGGGATGTATAAAGGATGGATTTAAAGTTATTATATATGATTTTATACTGGAATTATAATATACCTCTATATCATTATTATTTCTTTCCATTAATGTATGAGATAGAAATGAATGTAGCGTTCATGCGTACATACGGCTTACCATCTCCAGGAACGGTGCATTTCATTTCTTATCCCCAAATGTAATGTACTATTATAAGTACATATATATAATGGATATATATGATGTATGTTACATCTAAAGGATTTACATAAATCTGGAATTAAAATATACATAACTCTCATTTAGTTTTAATTCCATTAATATGACGTAGAAATGAAAGTAGCGTTCATGCGTACGTACGGCTTACCGTCTCCATGAACGGTGCATTTCATTTCATACCTCTAAATGATTATGTGATATTATAAATACATTTATATTCTAGATATATATGATATATATGATATCCAAATCAGGAATGTCATTCTGGATATAAAGAACCTTTGACCACATGAACAACATGTAATTGTAAGAAGTGCACTTTCGACTTAAGAACCAAATATCAACAAACGACCGTTATCAACTTAAATGACAACATAGTGTTCATAACATGGTTATAAGTGATATAAAAGTAATAATTAACTTGAAAAAGGTTCTTAATCAAGTAGAAGATAACTCAAGTTTATTATCCAGGACGTTAAAGAACGATCGAGTCAAGTCGGACCCGAGGTATGGGACTTCGTCTCAATCTCCTTTCATTGAGGCATATTTCGTTTTATACACAACTTTCATTTATACAGTGTATAAACACCTTTGAAATTTACATTTATACAAAAGGAATATTTTTCTACGAAGCGTTTTACAAAATGACGAAAATGAATGTTTCTTTTAACGTACGCGGTGACAACGACCTTTTCCGCCGCCGCGATTATTATTTGGTCTTTGGCTTCCTGAACAAGCCGTAATGTTTTGTTTATAATTAAATAAATACCATATACTCATTTATGTATTTTGGTATTGAAAATGGTTTTTATAATGGATTTGTTTTGTCAATATATTTATGTGATATATTGTGATCAAAGTGTGGAAATGTTTTCTTTCCATTATATTTGTTTTATGTCTTATGATTTTTATAATGGTACTTAGACATTTTAAGGGTGGTTACGTGATAAACAATATGACGGGTGGTGCCGTGAATACCAGGATGGGTGGTTAAATTATAACCTCCAATGAATTGAGTATGTAAGTCGGCCGTATGGCTATTCCATTAAGTATGTATGGAAGTTGGCCTTATGGCTATTCCATTAAGTGATATGTGTGGAAGTCGACCGTATGGTTATTCTACTTAAGTATGTTTATGTCCCAAGTTACCTTTATATGTTTTATGTTCTTTATATGGTTTTTATGGTAATCCTTTGGTTACAAAATAGTAAGTAATGATATTTTATTTGGGGAAGAGTTTTTACTACTTTATGAAGGTGAAGGTATTACTTTGATAAAGTATACATGGTTTACTTGATGTTTGAAAAACTAACAGTTTGCATTATTTGTGTATCCCTTACTGTGCTTTTTATGCTCACCCAAAGTTTATTGAAATGTTTTTCACAGGAAATAATGAGGAATAGGGTCCAGGATGAGATCAAGGGAAAGTCATGCTATATAAAACATGGAACTAGACCTGTTTCTTTTTAAGAGTTTTTTTATTCTATGGAATCTTTTTATAATTGTCTACTTTGTAATCTTTTGAGATGTAACAGTTATTTCCAAATTCTCTAAAACTATAAACCTAAAAATATCTTCAATGTGAATTATTCATTTAATTCAATATTAACTAATGTTTAAGGTCGGGGCCTTATTGTTGGTATCAGAGGTCGGTTTAGACATATTTAGGAGTTAAAAAATTGTTAAATTATAAATTAATTTATGGTATGATTGAAATGATATAGCATTTAAAGATTACCATGTTTCTTCGCCTAATATATTTCTGTGTTAAGAATGGTTTCTCATAGAGGAAACAAAAGAGATTTTCTGGGAAGGCATACAGATGGAAATGACCTTTCAAATTAGTATCCTGAGATAGTCAGAATCAGAACTGAACAGTTTGTTACAGTGATGGCTCAGTTGACTCAGGAACTGAAAAGAAGATTGGTGAATGCTCTCGTTTTGGCACTACCTTCCAGGAATGGGGAGTTTGTTATCTATAGGGATGATTCATTTAAAGGAATTGGTTGTGTCCTAATGCAGAATGATCTGGTAATTTCTTATGATGCATGACAGTTGAAAACTCATGAGGTAAATTAACCTATACAAGATTTGGAATTAGCTGCTCTTGTTTTTGCTTTAAAAATTTTGGAGGCATCATTTCTATGGAGTAAAGTGTGAAATATATACTAATCACAAAAGTTTAAAGTATATATTCACTTAGAAAGAATTGAACATGAGATAGAGGAGAGGGCTGGAATTAATCAAGGATTAGGATTGTACAATTCATTACCATTCGGGAAAAGAAAATAATGTGGCTGATGCTTTGAGTCGAAAAATTAATGCTTCATTAACCATGCTATGTTTGGAACAAGATCCTTTGGTTTTTGATTTGATGAACTTTGGCATAGAAGTTGTTGGTGGAGTACGTTCTTCTGTTTTGTTTCATGTATCAGTGAGATCATCCCTATCAGACAGAATTAAGAAAGCACAGAGGGAAGATAGTGAGTTGCAGGAAAAGGTAGAGCTGGTTCAGAAGGGTAAGTTGCCTGAATTAAACATTGATAATGATTGTGTTTTTAGGTTTTGGAAGAGATTATGTGTCCCTGGTGATTCACAGTTGAAGAATGAGTTGTTATGTGAGGCTCATAGTTCCTCATTTCCAGTTCATCCAGGCAGTACTAAGATGTACAGGGATCTGTGGGTGTATTACTGGTGGGATGGAATGAAAAGAGATATTGTTGTTTTTACTGTGAAGTGTTTGACTTGTCAGCAGGTTAAAGAAGAGAGGCAGTTACCGAAAGGGATGCTTCAGCCTTTACCAGTTCCAGAGTGGAAATGGGAAAATATATCCATGGGCTTTGTTGTGGGATTACCGAGGACATCTCGAGGTAATAATGAAATCTGGGTTATTGTTGATCGATTGACTAAATCTGCTCATTTCCTTGCCATACGTGATAATTTTTCCCTAGATCAACTTTCTAATTTCTATCTTAAAGAGATAGTCAGGTTACATGGATTTCCTCTCTCCATTGTATTTGACTATGACCCCAGGTTTACTTCTAACTTTTGGAAAGGCCTTCAAAAATTCATTGGGTACTGAATTAAATTTTAGTACAGCTTTTCATCCGCAATCATATGGGAAGTCCGAACGAACAATTCAGACCATGGAGGATATGATACGATCTTGTTCGATTGATTATCAGGGAATTTGGGACCAACATCTTTCTTTGGTTGAGTTTTCTTATAATAACAGATTTCATTCCAGTATACAGATGGCACCATTTGAGGCATTATATGGGAAGCAGTGTCGAACTCCAGCATTTTGGGATGAAGTGGGTGAAAGGAAGCTGATGGGACAAAAATTGGTAGAAGAGATGGTAGAAAAAGTTCAGTTGATTCAGAAACACATGAGAAAAGCTCAGAGCAGGAAGAAGAGTTATGCGGATAACCGGAGGAAGGATATATCTTTCGAGGTAGGTGGTCATGTTTTTCTCAAGGTTTCTGCATGGAAAAGTGTGATGAGATTAGGTAAGAAATGAAAGTTGAGTCCAAGGTTCATTGGACCATATGAAATTCTGGAGAAAGTTGGATCAGTTTCTTACCGAGTGCATTTAACTCCGAGTTTATCTCAGGTACACAATGTTTTTCATGTTTCGATGTTGAGGAAGTATATGCCAGATCCATCTCATGTTTTGAGTCCAGAGGTAGTTCAGCTGGAGGACAACCTATCTTATGAAGAACAACCAGTCTAGATTCTTGACCGAAGAGAGAAAGTGTTGCGAAATAAGGTAATTCACCAGGTAAAGGTTTTGTGGAAAACCCATATTTTTTAAGAGGCAATGTGGGAATCTGAAAATGCTATGAGGTATAAATACCCCCCACTTATTTTGATAAGTGAATAAAATTGGGAGGACGCAATTCCCAAAAGGGGGGAAGGATGCAACATCCCTGGTAAATAATGAATAAAACATTTTAATATTTATTAATATTTACTAATTAAATATTAATTTTACTTTAAAGGGGTTTCTATGTTCAATAGCGTACCCGATACGCAATAAGGTTTTTTTTGAAATCTTATGTTGCACACTAGTAATAAAATAATATTATTTTAAATGGTAGTTAACACATAGCCATTGTATTGGTGGGAATGGATAGAAATAAATAAAATATGATTATATATATATTTTAAATGTTTTTACATTTATCCAATTAAAAGATAACGGCTTAAAATATGAAAAGAATTCAATTATAGGCATATATACTCTAACATTCACAAAAGGTCGACTTATCGCCTTTTGATGGAGAACCGTCTATAAATAGAGTTTTGGTCACTCTTATACATTCTATTGGACCAAATAAAATTCTTCTTTAGAATCGGGACATCAAAATTTTCTTTTTGTAAATTTTTGGTATTTTCCCGATAAAGTTCATTTTTTAATGAATAGTGAAAAATGTTGTATTTTAATTCAAAACCTCTTTTTAATCTAATTTATTTATATGATTAGATTATCTTTGGAATTGGTTTTAATGTTCAATTAGAATATATTTTTACCATTTAATCCAATAGTGGTCGTTGGAATTAATTTCACTTTGAAATCGGACTTAAACTAGTGTCAATCTTTTGATAGTTATTGTTTCTTAAAAACACGTTATTTGCTCTGACAGTAGGAATTAATTATTAAATTAATTAATTCAACTTATATGTTTTGAATTTTGTAAAATAGACTTCATTTTTGAATTCGGAATATCAAATATAGCTTAGGGTGAATTTTTGGTATTTTCCTGAAAAACATCAATTTTTGATGAATAGTGAAACCACTAAGTGGTACTTATAAAAACTGATTTTTCATTTAAATGAAATTTTACCACTTCTGTGTTTTTAATTTCAAAAATCCGACTTACATGGTTGTCATTAAGAAGTAAAATTTTGTTCAATGGGATTAAAATAATTTTTTGGTGAATAGTAACTTTTAAGTTTTTAATCGCAATTAGAGGTAATTAGTGTAGTTTAAGGTAAAAATAATGTTTTAATAATATGAAATGATCATGACACATGTCCTAAAATTATTGGATATGTCATGGCAGACCAAGACAATCCATGGGTCAACTTGGGGACCCCATGGAGCCACTTTGGTTGGAAAATGACATTAATATCTTTTTTAAATGTTAAAATTAAAATGACACAAACATGAGTTGTTTTACTAAAATAATTTTTACATGGGGTTATACATGTCTGATTTTTGACTATAAATGGTAATTATAGATCTAAAAAGATTTCCAACATCATAGTAGTTTTTTATAATTTTTAGACATTAACTAAATTAAATTATTTATGACAACATGATGATGCAGTGATTACCTCATTATTTAACGATTTAAATAAAATAGAAAGATAATGTAAAATCTATGATCTAAAAATGTCCAAAACCTATTTGATGGGTGGATTTATAACCCTTATCACCTTATCCTCAAAAAACATCAATGTGGGACCATTAAAATCCTAAAATCATTCTAAAATAAAGTAACATTTTCTTACTTTCCAAGAGTGTCCTTCCTCTCCTCTTATAAAAGGCCCCCACCTCTACCACCTTACCCAAACCTCCAAAGACTTTGGCTCGGACAAAACCTTCCCATTTTGTCTCTCCACATCCCTCTATTATGCCTTGAAGCCTCACCTTGGGCAGAAGTCTTCTCAAGGAAGCCTTTGATCTCAAATCTAAGAGTGTTACCCGATTTTAAGGTGATGTATTCACTTGTGGTCTTTTGTTTTATTTTGCTTCTCCAATTCCCTAAACTCTTTTTATTCATTTCTTTTGTAACAAATCTAGTATCTTCAATATAATAGGATGTTTTTATCAGAATATTTCTAGCTAAACTTACACACATCTACATCTAATGGTTAAATAATATATTGTTTCTGTGGTTGGCGAATTTCAGCCTCACGAAACGATGATTGTTCAATCTTCTTTTAAAAACCTTTAATGGTGGCCATTAAGATGTCACTCTATTTATATATGATATATATTATGTTTCTGTTTTCATTATGATTCTTTATTTTTCATTTTTGGTATACCATTATGGTTTCCATTGTGGGTAAACACGATAATTTCATTTTAGGAAGTGCGGACTACCGCACCCTCAAAGTGATGTGATTCGTTAATGCCATATGTGGGACGTATAAATGATGGATTTAAAGTTATTATATATGATTTTATACTGGAATTATAATATACCTCTATATAATTATTATTTCTTTCCATTAATGTATGAGATAGAAATGAAAGTAGCGTTCATGCGTACGTACGGCTTACCGTCTCCATGAACGGTGCATTTCATTTCTTATCCCCAAATGTAATGTACTATTATAAGTATATATATATAATGGATATATATGATGTATGTTACATCTAAATGATTAATATAATTCTGGAATTAAAATATACATACCTCTAATTTAGTTTTAATTCCATTAATATGACATAGAAATGAAAGTAGCATTCATGCGTACGTACGGCTTACCGTCTCCATGAACGGTGCATTTCATTTCTTACCTCTAAATAATTATGTGATATTATAAATACATGTATCTGCTAGATATATATGATATATATGATATCCAAATCTGGAATTTCATTCAAGATATAAAGAACCTTTGACCGCATGAACAACATGTAATTGTAAGAAGTCCACTTTCGACTTAAGAACCAAATATCGACAAACGACCATTATCATCTTAAATGACTACATAATGTTCATAACATGGTTATAAGTGATATAAAAGGAATAATGAACTTGAAAAAGGTTCTTAATCAAGTAGATATTAACTCAAGTTTATTATTTAGGACTTTAATGAACGATCGAGTCAAGTTGGACCCGAGGTATGGGACTTCGTCTCAATCTCCTTTCATTGAGGCATATTTTGTTTTATACACAACTTTCTTTTATATGGTTTATAAAACCCTTTGACTTTTAATTTTATACAAAAGGAATATTTTTCTACAAATCATTTTACAAAACCACAAAAAGGAATGTTTCTTTTAACGTACGCGGTGACAATGACCTTTTCCGCCGCCGTGAGTATTATTTGGTCTTTGGCTTCCTGAACAAGCCGTAATGTTTTTTTAAACGAAATAAATACCATATACTCTTTTATGTATTTTGGTATTGAAAATGTTTTTTATAATGGATCTGTTATGTCAATATATTTAAGTGATATATTGTGATCAAAGTGTGGAAATGTTTTCTTTCTATTATATTTGTTTCATGTCTTATGATTTTTATAATGATACATGGACATTTGATGGGTGGTTACGTGATAAACCATATGATTGGTGGTGACATGAATAACAGGACGGGATGTTACGTTATAACCTCCAATGCATTGGGTATGGAAGTCAGCCGTATCACTATTCCATTAAGTATGTATGGAAGTTGACCGTATGGCTATTCCATTAAGTGATATGTGTGTAAGTCGACCGTATGGTTATTCCACTTAAGTATGTTTATGTCCCATGTTACCTTTATATGTTATGTGTTCTTTATGTGGGTTTTATGGTAGTCCTTTGATTAAAAAAGGGTAAGTAATGATATTTTATTCGGTGAAGAGTTTTTACTACTTCATGAAGGTGAAGGTATTAATTTGATAAAGTATACATGGTTTACTTGATGTTTGAAAAACTAATAGTTTTCATTCTTTGTGTATCCCTTATTGAGATTTTTATGCTCACCCCAAGTTTTTAGAAATGTTTTTCATAGGAATTAATGTGGAATAGGGTCCAGGATGGGATCAAGGGAAAGTCATGTTATATAAAACATGGAACTAGACATGTTTCTTTTTAAGAGTTTTTTTTATTGTATGGAAACTTAGTAGAAGTGTCTACTTTGTAATCTTTTGAGATGTAACAGTTATGTCCTAATTCTCTAAAACTCTAAACTTGAAAAGATACTCAATGTGAATTATTTATTTTAATTCAATATTAGGTAATGTTTAAGGTCGGGGCCTTATATTCATAGATTCATATAACAGCATAATGTTATTTATCTATTAATGTTAGTGATTCACAATTTCTTTCCTCGTTTAAATATGATAATAAATACCTAAAATGATCATTCATTTTTAAGATATTTTATTCAAATGTTTTTTAATAATTGAATCCTCATTTACCTTCCTAAAAATTATTGAGTTCCATAACTGATAAAATGGTTTATTTATAAAACTGGTCTTTTCATTTCTCTCACCACTAAATGTGACATATAATCCATTAATCCATCCATAAAATACCTAACACATCCACTCCTTCATTCAATCATAGATTATACATGATGTGTTGATTGAATATGTATCATCGTCAGGTATTTCATGTGAAATGATTAGTTAATGATGAACTATAACTGTATGGATATCATAATTATTCTTCTCATATGACTAACATGAATTTGAGTAAAAATTAGTTCATTTATAAAAAGTACAGATAACCCATGAATAAATAAATCTTCATCCTAGGATAATTCTCATGAAAAATGGTGTGTGGATCTTACACACTCAAAAATGAAATTTTTATTTAAATGTATGTAGTGATGGTCCCGTATTCATATTCATGAAATATCATTATACCATTATAGGATCATGGTTACTCATTCTTATATATGTTTATTTTTTCATTATTTCTTATTTTATTCCATTGTCCCTCATGATTTCTTGCATTTCTTGGGTCACACAATTCCAACACATAACTTCTCTACCCCTTCATGTTGTTACACAATAACAACATTTAATAACACAAATCCCTAATAAAGTCACACCATTCAAAAATGTGTTCACTTATACCCTTCATACAGTAATACCATTCCAATTTGATGTCACAGAACCCCTTCATACAAGCCCACTATATTAATTTTTTGTGATGCAGAAACATCATACGGTTGCTCTATTCTACCATGTGGTCTCTAGACCCATTCTTATGGTCCCATAATTTCAACATGATGTTAATATTTCATGTTATATTTTCATATAATTAAATCATATGGTCACATGAACCCATCATGCATTTATCCTCTCTCAACATGCGTGATCTACTTTAAGTCATCTAGTCAATCAAATATAGTCTAGATATAAATGTAGATACATTCCTAAAAGTAAAAAATTTATATCAAAATCATAAATTAAATTTTAATACACTTATAAAAACTTCATTATCAATACCTATGTTTTACAACTTCAATAATATGATGCAATAAATATTTCCTCCTTCCACCAATACTTTCCATGTATGTCATTGATAATGAACCATATAATTGTCAAGTACAGATGGAGAATTTGTCAAGAGTTATTTCCATTTACATTTAATGAAACAAGAATAATACTAAAATAATAATAATCTTATCTTATATCTAAAAACAAATATTTTCAAATTTCAATAAATATTAAATTTACATAGGCTCAATACATAACACCAAGTCTAAACACACCATCATAAACTATTGAATTATTGTTTTTAAATGTGACTTTTATCTCTGAGGTTTTGGGGTTGAAGGTATGTATATGAATATCTATATTGTGTAAATTTATTTATTAATAAATTATAAAATTAATTCAATTATTAATTTATTTTTTTGAATAAATAAATTTAATGAATTTTAAAGTAAAAACCCAATTATATTCAGAGAAACTTTTTTTTGGAATAATGTGTTTTTATTTTTTTATTTAATTATTCACTATTTATTAATGATTTTAACAAAATTATTAGTTAATTTATTAAACTAAATACATTTTCTTTGATTTTTTACTATACATGTAATAAAAATAAATTCACATTTAAGATTACAAATGCATTTTTCAACAACCAGTTTCTATAACATTTTTAAACAATTATTTTAAAATTAATTTGATCCACATATAGAAATTAGATATAATAAAAAATTTCCCACATTTTGCTTTAACATATGCACATTTTTTAATTAATTCAATTTTGTTGATGAGGATTATGAATAGTAAATGTTGTACAAATTCCTTATAATGGTAAAGTTTAAAAGGATTAATGAGGTATTAATATAAAAATATATGGTTGAAAGTTACCCAAAATCATATATAAATCCAATTATATATGTTTATTTTTACCCCAACATATATTTCCATTGAATTTGGAATTTTTTGTTTCTAATTTCACCTGAATATGACATTATTATCCATAAATATTTCATGTATTTATAAGAGTGACACACCCCAATATTTTAAAAGTCCACACAATATCCTCTATAATCCATACCACTTGTGAAATATTCCCTAAAATATATATACCAAAATAATAACTTGAAATCCATATTGATTACAATGACGATTTGGTCCCCCTAAAAGTCACATCTAAGAATCCTTATGGTGATTTTTTGAAGAGGATGCTCGAAGAAGAGGTATAATTTCATACTGATATTTTTCATGTTTCTTTCATATTAAACATCATAATAAATTTATGACAAGATTAAAATGGTGAGATTAGTATAATTATTATTATAATATGGTTTAATAAAAAATATATAGTCATTTTCTATAACCTTATCGTGTTTTGGGAAATGACAATATCTCTCATGCTTACATGTTGACTACCGGCTCTATAATAAATGAAATTTGATTTTAATTTACAATTCATATTTTTAATAATAAGGAAATATTTAATGATTACATATGATAGTTAAAATATAAATTTTATTCAATAAATTATGATTAATATTCGTTATTGTTTTATTCTATACATCATAGTATGGATGCATCACTCATGCATACGTATCGAGTATCATCTCAACAATGTGCTATAATTCATTTTCCATTACTATTTTATATGAATGATTCTAAATTAGTTTATAATAAATAAATATGATACTTATTAAATTATTTTTATTATTTGGATGATGAATCCAAAAACCATGTTGCAATGATTGGAACTATCTAACTAAAACAAGGATGGAAAATAGATCATTTTTCTACTAAATGTTAATTTTAACAATGAATTTCTATGAAAAGGATTGTTTAAAATTATATTGGAATGATCCTTAGAATGATATATAAGAATATTTTATTTAATTTATGTATAAAATTCTTATATATATATTGAACCATATCTTTGAACACAAATGAATACTGATACATCTTTATGTAAGGTATTATGTTACATTCTTATTTCATTTCGGCATTTTCTATACTAAATTTATTTTGAGAAATATTATATAGTTAATTTAATTTTTAATCAGTGTATTTTATTCAAATTTTATTATTACTATAAATTTTAATTTTTAATATGATTTTCCTCTATTTGGTACCTTAAATATTGTGAAAATATATTTAAGAAAAAACAACTTGATTTCTTCTTTGGATAGAGAGGTTTTTCTTCTAAGTCCATGTTATTTAAAAAATTTTCAAGAATATTATTCTTTAAAACAAATAATTTTATAATTTCATTTAAAAATGTATTTCACTTCCACTTAATATTTTATAAAATTAATCTTATTTTCATTTTCTAAACAAGGTACTACTTGTTTTTTACTAATCCTGAGAAAGAAATATTGGTTTTATCTTTTAGAGAATGAATGTATTTTTCCACCATTATTACTATTCATATCTATGACGATTCAATTACTGGTTTCCATGAATATTTAAAAAATAATATCAATTTTTTTTAGAAATGTATGTTTTTAAAAGATAAAAATGAAATGGATATTTTCCCTTTTTCAATTAAAAATTAAATATCACTTATATATATTTTTCATATATGTTGACATTATCTAAGAGTTTGTATGGATCATTGTGCATATGAACATATGATAACATAGAAACTCATTCTCTAGATGGATTCTGATGGTGATTATTGAAGGTTGATTCTATGAAACGCATTTCATTATCATGGGTTTATTAGTTAATGATTTAATATTTAAGAAACCCATTTCTTTTCTAGGGGTTATTCAATGATGAAATAATGAAATCATTATTAAACCATTTTTCTGTCCATTGGGTATTATATAATTATATGATGAATGGTTTCATTATCTTCTATCACACATCTTAATGGGTTTCATATCTTGATAGATGGTCTGATAATTATATATCTTTATAATGCATTGGGTAATGAATGATATCTATTGAGAGATAGTATACACTATAATGGGGATTGATTTATATTCCTTAAAAGCGTATGTTTATTATGATTGTAATGATATTGAACCTTTACTTAGGAAATGATGCGATGATGAGTGATACCAATTCAATTTTATTGTTTTAGCAGTGTTCCTGGGATTAGAAATGAATATATATAATTATGCACATGACACAAATTTATATATTTCTCTTATTATGTATTCTCATTAACCACGACAGATTATTTATGATTAAACACTCTTATGACATATGTAATTTATTATGACAATGATATATTTTATGATTCAAGAATAAATATATCTGACCTTCTCAGTTTGATATTTATAAGTTATGATCTTGTTATCATAACCTTATTCTTATCTTATTCTCACTTATGATAATTAACTGATTTCTCTTATGTTTACACTAGTTATAAATCTAAACAGATATGAGAACCAAAATAGTTTATATTTATTATCTCATTTTTTGTAAAAAAAGAAAAAAACGTATCCCTAACCATTGAGAGCCCTAGTGTATTTGGGTAATTAGAAATATAGAAAATAAACCTGAAATGTGGATATAAGTGTATTCATTAATAAATAAAAAAGATGACCTTAAAAATTTATTGATCTTATAAAATTTCTTGGGATAACCTTGTGTCATACATAAGAAAGGGGTTACTTATAAAGAAATTAAAGGGGGTAATCAAGAATAAAATGGTTAAATTAATACATTTATATCTATATAAATATCATGGTGGAATAAAAGGATTATAATAATGAATATGAACATGATAGTGTGATACAAGATGATAACATGAGCTAAATATATAAATGATAAGAAAACAGAAAACAAGAAATCATAGGCATATGTCAACAATACCCACTGAGACCTCATAACATAAAGTGAATATTATAACTTCTCTTGCACCATACACGTTATCTCACGATATGAAAAAATCATATTTAATTAGAGGTGTTTTTTTGGATCAAAGCATAACATTCATAAAACCAACATGATTTTATAGCCACATATATCATACAACATATGAATGTCTTTAATCAATTTTAATACCATGATTATGGTGTTTGGGTTGAATAAATGTAATTACAAAATCAATTAAGGATAGGTATAATTAGGTGAGTACTCTTCATTTTAAATAGTGACGGGTATTCACAACACAAATGTTTTGGCCTATAAAATAATAGGACAATTTTAGTTGTATAAAGGGTGTTCATAATAGTTCATTGAAAGGATTAAGGGGATTTAGTAGTGTCCTTCTAGTACATGTAAATCATAATGTTATTAAATATATGTGTAAAATAGTATTCCAACATGAAAAATTTGAAATAAAAATTGTTTCATACAATGAATGTTATTAAATATTGTTCAAGAGTAGAGATCCATTACCTTGAGAGGGTGAATCTAAAAGCCTAAGAGGGAATTATTATGACCTTACGAAAAACTTGGGAGATATTTAGATATGGATACAGAGAGAAACTTCTTAAAAATGGGATTTTAGTTAATATGAATGAGACAATTTATAGATATTTATATTATATGATATGGGAATTATTTATCAATTTATAAACATGGGTTTTGGAATACATTTTGTAAAATAATAAAACCCATATAATATACCATTGTTTCTACCAAATTGGAGTTTTTTTAGTATTTTATTAGGGTTAGAACTAAAATCATTAAAATAATATCATTTCTGATGTGGAGGTGAGACATGATTTATAGGAAATTGTTTTAAAACCATATAATATATTATATGTTTGGAGGATTCAATATTTGCTTGAGATATTAATAAAATGGAATCAAAAATAAATTATATAGAAGGGGAAATATAATTTTTTTCATGGAATCATTTTATATTATTTTTTACATCACTGTTTTTTATTATGATATCAGAATTCATATGAAATTATTATAACATATTATTATTTCCCAAAAAAATCAAAATTTTAAAAAATTTATGAAAAATTCACTAGTATAAAATTTTTATGCTATAATTTAAAAATTAATATTTTTAACATAATAATTTTAGAAATTTAATAATTTACACTTTTAAATAAATATCATTGTTTACTAGTAAAAAATATTTTTTACAACAAAAATTTCATTCTAAAACTTATAAAAATTAAATTAGAATTCATTAAATTATATTATAAATTATATTTAAATAAATAGTATTTAATCATTGAATTTTTCGTTATTATAATTTATTTAAAAAATTATTGAAATTTTAAGAGGAGTGTTATAATTTAATATCTCTATTTTAAAAAAAATACATTTTTTCGTTTCATCATATCAACTCTAATTACAATAAAACTCATTATATAATTGTATATATATATATAGTTATAATGGAAAGTGATAAATATAATTGTTATTTTATTAAAAATAAAAAAGGAAAATTCGGACTACTTGGGTCTAGATACATAACCCTTTATTAACTATTGTACACCCTAAGAGCATGGTGTATGATGGTGGTACATTCTTGAGGATGTTCTGAAAACATAGTTTGGGTCGTGATCTCGATAAGCTTAAAATTTTCCCATAAACTATTTTTCTCAAGATTCAGTTATTGAATCTCAACTTGGTATTGGTTAAGGGAAAATTCATGGGAAGAAATATCCCATGGAAGCTCTAATAAATATCCTTCATAGGGAACGGTTTTACTAGTTGAGGTCATTTCATATTCCTCCTTTTTTAATTAAGAATCATCATAACATTTAATATATATATATAAATATATATTATTAATAGTTACAATATAATTACTATATCAACAATTGATATAATTCTTATCAGTATTTTAATCATGATAGTCAAATTATTCCAAATATTTTATAATAAACTAATATAATGAAATTTAGTGCATCTATTTTCTATAAATACAATTCTTGTCACAAAATTTATTCAATTAAAACTGAATTTTATTTATAATATTTTGATTCATTATATTGTTCCCCACTTCAAAAATTTATTCCTAGATATTCCTTTTCTTTATACAATAAAAAATATACGGGTACTCTCTATTTTATCGCCACTTTTGGTTCCTATTCCACCTCTTCAAACTTGTTATCCCACCGAAGTGCATTGATGATTTAGGTTTTTGTGTTTTGTATAAATTTGTATCTATGATCTAAGATCTGAACTGATTAATAATAGTATGAAATATCATTCTCCAATGGCACCAACTATAGTTTCAGAACATGTGAGTAGTCTATAATTGACTTCCATATGAAAGATACAAGAAATACATAATGTACATGAAATATGCTAGGAGGGAGTGTGGGATGATAGAACCCATCATTGATGGGATCAATAATCAGAATGGAATTTATGTATATAAGTTGAATATTTTTCTTAATCCACATCCACAGTGATATATGAAAGAACAATTTACCTCTGACCTCAAACTCTTGGGCTCATCAATAGTCATTTTTTTTGCCTTTTTATTGAAGTTTTTTATATTTAATATGATGATGAATGGATTGAACTGACTATCTAATCACTTGAATAAGATGATCTCAAATAATTTTCATCTCTCCAACTTTATCCCAACATGTTTGAGTCTAACACATAAATTAATACATATCATCATAAGTTTGCATTTAAATTCAAAATGGAAAATCTTGAAATATGATAACTCCAGTATGGGAATTTGATGGTCCTATCATCCGTAAAATTAGCTTCAATGTTATAACAACATATCATCTACATTTTGAATGGTTATCTATAAATGACCATCCTTATGAGGTGATATTTAGTTCTAAAACACACAACATAATATTCAATTCTCACTAAAGGATTCTCAAGAGCCTCGAGGTAAATTGAAAATCTATGTGAGATAAAATGGAGAGTGAAACACCATAAATACTAACCAATTAACTTTTGTATATCCTAGTGTGTCATTTAATAGAGTTATATTCCTTGATAGAAACAAAATCCTGTTATTTTTTAAGGTTAACAATTATGAATCAATATGGATGAAAAACACTTATACCTATACCATTTAGCCTTGAACGGTGGGTGTACTACAAATCAAGCATCAAATTCTCCAATATCTATCTTCATGTTATCCCACGATATGTTTTTATATGGTTATCTATTCAGTTTTATTCATTATACATGGATAGTGAATGATGAGATGTATGAATCATTCAGAAGTTCCCTCTTCAATTTTGGTTTTTATGGGACTTATTTCTTGGTTCAAAAACATTTTACACAATATTTATAAAATCTAAACACTGAATTATTCACAATTTTTCATTGTATCTCCCCATCACCTATTTGGGTATCCTTAATTCTATCAATATTTTAGGGTCGAGTATTTCTTTGAGTAGGGTTAGGATGAAGTCCGTGTTAAAATTATCATGTCCATCATTTTCATGTCCATGAATATTGGATCACAATCAATCCTAATCATGGATAGTGGTGTGAGATCCCTTCTACTCCGAGAATATGCCACTTTGTTCACATTCCCATGACATTATTGGATTAAACAATCATAAAATTTAATCACCTATAACCACATTTGATAGTCTATATTGACCTCTATTTATATGAATATATAATTTATGTTTTCAAGAACCATATATATGTTCCAAAAATACACATAGAGATAATGTCACCATATATTAAATGATAATATCATTCTATCTAAATCTAGATGATGTGTTTTGTGTCTATAAAAATGGATATTTTATTGGATAGAGGAATAGGCTATCACATTATCAATTTCATGAGTTCATAACATAATACTTTTTTCAACACATCACCATTGGTCTAAATCCTTTACCACTGGTGGGTGATGGGAGAATTGGTGCAGTGAATACCCTATTATTCAAATCTTTAAATATCTCATCACATTCATTACTCTATAAAAACCTCAATCCCTTATATGTTATCATGGTTAGTGGGCTTGAGAACCATAATAAGTTTCTCACACGTCATAAATAATACATAGTTAATCAAAATAAACTATGGGTCTCCATAAAAGTTGGTTGTATAATATATTTTTATGTTTCTCTTGAAAATTAAGGATTGGTAAATATTTTTTTACAAAATTACCTAAGAATGTTACATTCTCTATCCAAAACACTTATTTGAAGTACATTTGATGCATAATTGCATTCCAAAAGGTTCTCAGTACAACATTAAAATGATCTTCATGATCCTGGTTGATTTTGGAGTGAATAAGAATATCATGTAACACCCTATGATTTCATAGTATGTTATTTTACTTAATGCAATTCAATAGCTTGCGCTACACGAAACACTGAGTTAGAGCGCAACAAGACTTACCAAACTAGCCGTTTAAAAAGCGTATATGAATAGTATTAACAGAATTTTGAATTTTATATACTCTATATTATATTAGAATCTATATTATGTGTTTCTTAGACATAATATAAGATCAAATTCTTTTTTCAGATAAAAGATGTATTTTCCAAGAAATGTAATTTTAACTCCTTTAAATAGTAAACCCTTTTTAAAACCAATATTTTACACTTTTATATACTCTCTTTAATGAAATTAAATTATTCTTCATAATTTGGAGATAATAACAATTTGGATAAATTTTTGGTACTTTTCTGATTACTTTCATATTTTGATGAATGTTGAAAAATACTAAATATTAAGTGAAAAAACTTTTTTAATTGAAATAATTTTAATTTTTTAATTATGAATTTGAATTTTTTTGAATTATAATTAGATTATATTTTTATTATTTAACAAAATATAGGTCATTATAAGTAATTTCACGTTTAAATTTGACATAAACACATGTCATTCTATTGATAGTTTTAGCTTTTTTAAAAACCACATTTTGGTTTTGACAGTGGGAATTAATTTTAAATTTATTAATAAAACTTATATGTATTTAATTTTTTCAAATATAATCCATTTTTGAATTCAAAATATCAAAATTATCTTTGGGTGAATTTTTGGTCTTTTTCTGAAAACATTCAAATTTTTGATGAATAGTGAAAAACACAGTGTTATTGTTTAAAACTGACTTTTATTTAAATAATTATTTATTTTATTTATTTATGTCAATTTAGATACATAAAACCTATATATGTTCGATGTAATTAACTGGGGTCATTTTATTATAAGGGTAGATATATAAAATTTTACTGAACATTTTACCGTCTTTTACCTACCTTCTAGGAGAATTTGTAAATTTTCATAAAACATAATTTTACCGCTTCTGTGAGTTGAATTAAAAAAAAATTAAACACACGGTTAACATCAGTAAGTAAAATTTCATTCAATAAGGTGAAAATAATTTTTGGTGAATACTAACTTTTGACTTTTATTTACCACGGTTAAAAGTAAATAGGGCAATTAAGGGTAAAAATGATATTATAATTACCCTAACACATGTCCTAATTCTATTGGATAAGTGTAATTAGACCATAAGAAACCTCAGGAAAAAATATGATCCTCTTTGGTCCACTTGTATTAGATTTGGACATTTATTATTATTTTATTTAAAGAAGAGTTAAAAGTGTTAAATTCAAGGTTTAATAACTAAACCATTTTTAATATAGGGATACACATAAGATAAATTCGACTATAAATATTCATTATAAATATAAAAGGATTTCCTATATAATTTTATTTTATTTATAATTTTCAGAAATTAAATAGTTTAATTTATATATGAGACAATGATGATGCTGCAATTACCTTATTAATGGAATATTAAAATAATTGATATTATAAAAATCCAAATAAAGGAAAATTGAGACTTTCGATGTATTAAAATAATTTTATAGTATAATATGACATGTTATGGGTGATTAAATAATTTTTATTCTAAGTGATTATTCTTTTATAGCTTTTAAAAAAATAGAATACTAAATAGTGTCAAAATTGACATAATTGAGTTTTTTAAACAAATATTATATAATTAATTTATATAATATTCTTAAAAATCTATGGTTTGGAAATAGGACTTAGATAAGGTTATATATATTAATAATTTACCACTTTTTGTTCAAATGACTTGTTATAGTATGTTTATTAACCATATAATATAAAAATACAATGAGCCATGGTAAATGTCAAACTATTTACCTAAGAGTTAAATTTAAAAGATAAGGTTAATATGGTGACATAAACCAGTATAAAACCAATTTTTTGAGAATTTTCAACCCATAACCTCCTTATAATCTAAATAAATCATTTTGGAGCAACTATAAACCGAAAATAATTTTATTATAAAATAATATTTCAAGCATTACCTAAAGTGCCTCTCACTACTCTTATAAAAGGGCACTACCCCTTCTATAAAAATCACACCTTCAAAACCATTTGACTCAGTAAAACCCTGACCAAATATCCTTAAAACCTTCCTCAAATCAAACTGGAGTCCTTAATTTTATCATAAATCCAACCTAAGGAGTCATTTTGATCAACTAAAAAGGAAACACCCAAAGAAGAGGTAATAATTTCACCACCCTCATTCAAGTCATTTTCTTCTTCCACTCCCTCTTTCTTTTTTTGTTTCCATACCAAAATAATAAATCCAGTACCTTCTATGTACTGTGATGTTATTATAAATATTCTAAATCCATAATCATTTTTCTATCCATTCTATAAATGACAAAGTCACCATACGTGCGTACCTACGGCTTACTGACTTCACGTCATAGTTTAGTTTGTTATTCAAACACATTATTATTTGGATGAGTATAATAATTATTATAATTGATTTAAGTAAACAATATAGAATTTTAATGATTCTTTATATATGATATACCATCCAATTACTTATGATTTCACCATTAATATAATGATATTGTCGCTCATGCGTACGTACGGCTTACCGTCTCCACGAATGCGATGAGATTCATTCCCCACCGTAATCATTAAAGAATAATGTTAATTTTGTGATTAAAAATTATTTTTATGATCATAATATAATTATATATATGAATAAAATACAACCAATACATAACAGACATGACTTACGTAACAAAACATATAAAGGAAAATGAATCAGTTAACAACCAAAACAATGATACTACTGAAATATCATTAACAAAGCAATATTATAAGATCATATATGATATCATATTTATGTATTTGGTTCTCAAATAATTTATTAACAATGATTTTATAGTTATAAAGGAGTTTAACCAACACTATACTAAATAAAAGTACAATGTGAGGGGTGTTTATCTCACTTCTTATTCCCGTGAGATTCATGCTATATAGAAACTATTACCTTTTGTGTGGTGTATGTCCTGCCCATGATTGTATTATTTGGGTATTATACTTTAATTTATGGGTATCTACATCGTTATTGTTTGATCCTTCTTATATGGGGTGTATGTTTCATAAGTTACCAAATCGGTAAAGGAATTTCAAATTTCAATTTCCACTCATTCGGTTTTGCGCAAACATCATTGATTATTTTACTCCAAGATTATGTGTGGAATCACTATTTATTATTTATGTTGTAATTTCCTCTCCCCTTTCTGTTGATATACCTTGGATATACATAATCACTCCATTTATTAATTCACATTCCATTGATATGAACTTTTTAAGGTTAATCTTAACTCAATTTCCATTCATTAATTTAAACATCCAAGTCATTGGTTTTGTTTTTACAAGAATATGTGTGATTGTAATCTGATTTATTTTCACTAAATATCCAATTATATTTTGTGTATTTATATTTTTCACACATAATTATTTCATTAATTTATCTTTAATCCAAGGATATGGTCTTTATAAGGTATTTTATCTCAATTTACATTCCTTTGAGACCCCATTCTCATTACACACCAATTCACTTTTATATGGTGTACATAATGTCCTTTGACATATTATATCATGAATCCCTTTATTCTCATGATATAATATTTTTTTGATTAATTTTATTCCTCAATTACTTGTATTCAAGCATCTTTTATTTGGTTAGGAACTCTTTAACTAAAATAATGTTTTAAATGTTTTAAATATTTATTCTTCTTAAATCATTCTAATTAATGTCCATGTTTTAAAAATGGTTCCATGTTTTAAAAATGGTTTTAAGTATTTATTTATATAGAGATAATTTTTTGAAAATAAAATTCCTTTTAAAATATTCAATGTGGTATGGTACACTTTGATTCAAAAATCCCTTTTAAACGACTTCTTTGATAATAGTGTGACATTAAAATATTTTCAAGATAAAGGGGATATTTCTCTCAAATAGTTTTAATGGATATTTTCATCTATGTAAATATCCTTCAGTGTATTTAATTCTTGATTGAAGTTGATTTATCATAATAAAATCTTCCATACTGTATCTAATGAGTTATGTTTGACTGTGGAAGTGCTATTTTTATTCCATTCATGGGTTTTGGTTAAAATATTTACATCTCGTATGCTAGTTTTAATGTGAATGTTTAAATTAAGTTTCACTCTTTCATATGAGGAATACATTGAACTTAGTAAGTGACGGGTGGAGCACGCTATTGCTCCTCGATGCATCGATAGGTATCATGACACAAACTAGTTTCTTGGCACAAGGCCTTCACAAAATTTTTTTTATAGTGTTGCCACGAGGCCTTGAATATGGGGTTATGATGTACAACATTATGCATTCCATCATTATGAAATTGGATATTTGATATTATATGTGATTATTCGACTAGTAGATTATCCATAGGAATAATTAAATGAAATTATTTTATTTATCTTTTCCATATTATGCTGATGTTTATGTTTAAAAGTCATGTTTTATAGTCTTGTACATTTCCTTAAATGTTTATTTTTTATTTATGATTGTTTGAGCTATATTGTTATTTTTAATGGGAATCTGAGCCCACCCCATTCTTATGTTTTAGTTTTTCTAGAATGAAAAGAAGTATATTACAATTAACTTGTAGGAATAAGCTAAGGGATATAAGAGTATTCAAAGGGGACACAATTTTTTTTATTCCATGAAGTAATGTAAAAATTATGTATGTATCTAGTAATTAAAAGACTACTAAAGTGATCATTCTTTCAGGACATGATTCCTTGTTTCATGCCAATGTTATGCAATAATGCACAGATTCTGGGTAACTAGGGTTATGGTGTTATAGTTGGTATGAGATAAAGTTTAGTAAAAACCTTTGAAGCTAGATTTCGAAAAAAACTCTTATTAGGAAACAGTACCCTAAGATAGAAATTGACGATTTTTATAGATGAACATCCAAAAATTTGGTTAATGTAAATATTATCTGGGTTTCCAAAGTAATACATCCTTGTCTAGATGCGAGTAGGTAGAGGTGGCACTCGAACAAATGTACCAAGCAGTGAAAACTCTGAAAATGAGTTTCGATCATGACACAGGGTATCCTGGTGCCTGAAAATGGTCCTTGATGCACTCTTGGTTACGACACTCTCGGAGGATATGTTTAAGATAATTCACATTTTATTTATAAACCGATTTGAAGGATTTTTTTATAAAATGATAATAACTATCCTTGCTTAACCCTAACGTGTTTTAGATTAAAAATAAGGTGTTATGACATTATCTATATAATTTCATGACTCACACTATGATTTCTTGTGTTTGTCAATGGCTAGATTCAATGGAAGTAATAGTAACATTGCACATGATGTACATGGTGGGTAAAGTGGTGGAAATGAGCGATGAAATGGAATGTTGATAGGTGTAAAATATATCATGTTCATGACAAAGTAGTTTTCCAAAAATATGATCAACAACATATATATTAACCCACTCCCAGACTCAATAAAGAAGAGAAAGGTGGTGAATGATAAGATCTCCAGTATTGGAGACCATGGAGAAAAAAAAGCTCAATTTCCACCATGTAGGAAATGTGGAAGGAGACACCTAGGGAATTGTCTCAATTAAACAAAGAAATGATTTATGAGTGGGAAATAAGAACATAACGTAAAGAATTACAGAGGAAAAATGAAGAGTATTATGGAAGAAAATAAAAATGATCCCAAAAATCCATTTATAGTGATTTTCTGTATATGTAGTGGACCTGGTCATTAACTGAGTGAATTAACTATTCTATAGGATAACCTCTTGGTCACGGAAGAACTTATGTGTAAATAAATAGATGGTGAAATGCTTAAAAGTATTAATGTTATTTTTTTATTGGATTAGTTTGGATAACTTTTCTCTTGTATATGTAATCCTGCAGTTGGTTACGTAAAAATTCTATTTTAGGATGAATTATCTTTTCCATGGTTGATATAGTTATAAATAACCATTTGGGTTTACATGATCCTTGATTTTAAGGAAATTACATTTATTAAATTTTTGGATGAAAAAGAGAGGTATGATATAATATTTTTGGTGAAATTATGTTATATTTATTTTGAGGAATTTATCTCATTTTGGGAATGTTATAAAAAATATTTTCTGAAAAAGGAAAACACACAGACTCTGTGACAACCCTGTCAGGTTGGACAATGCTGCAAGAATCAAACCCACAACCAGAGTGCGATTGGGATTTATCGCATACCATTGGACTACATGAAGTCCCTGGGTAGTATGACTAATTCTTTTTAGTTAGTTGATTTTAATGAACAATAACAAGTTGATTTGCGGTCTTATGTCTTATCAAATGGATATCCTTAGTATATTAAAATGATTTGGTGATTAAGTGGTGAACTTTATTTTGGAAGATGTGTGCTCTGTTGGGAATATTATATGAATAAGGAAAATAGAATACTATGGGATTTCATTAGACGAGTAATGGTCGATTTTTATCAATGTTTTTATTGTGGATTTGTAGCGATTTTGGATATTTATGGAAATGATTAACATATCATAGATAACATGTTATTAGGTGAATTACTTTTATGTATGTGTCATTAAGAGTAGTCCATGTTATTTGGAGATAAAATTTAATTTGGAAGACTGTGTAATCAAATTCTTCAAAGTTTTGTGTTTCAATATTTGTTTGGATTATATTTAAGGATATTAAGGAAAATAGTTTATTGAATGGTATTTATTGAAATTTGGGTATTTTTGGTTTAATTTTTGAAATTAAGATTGATATTTATTTCTCTAAAGGATTTTCATTTTTAGGGATCATATAATCTTGTAATATCCTTTTTTTGCTAATACTTAAAGACAAATTAAATATATAGTTTATCCTTTTGTGGATTATGTGATTATCTAGAATTCTATTCTAGTGATTTAGTTGTGACCAATTCATCTTGAATACTCATCTTTTGAAAAAAAAAGACGAGTTAGTGGTAGAAATTTATTAAAGGATGAAACTCGACCTAAAAATTATGTATATCCCTTTATGTTCTTAGTTGATCTCATAAATAAATTCCTCAAATTTTTGAAATGAAACTTAAAACCAAAAATTTTATCAATTTACTTTTCCTTCTGGGAAACTAATGACTGTTTATCCAATCACATGTTTGTGGTTTTCTTTTTCTTCACTTTTTCTAGATCATGTTTTATATCACTCTCCATTAGAACATGACACTTAGTTTATCTTACATAACTATATTTTTCTTCATGGAATCTAAGTATGGGTTATCTCGTGTGACCATTGTACTTCACTTTCTTTCTTTTGAATTGATATTTTATTGACTCTTTTTCTAATGTGGGAAATTCAAAGATATTCCCAAGAGGAATTTTAAAATTCTGAGGATGCAATTTCCACATGGGGGGAAGAATGTAACACCCCAATATTTCAAGATAAGTTATTTTCTGTAAAGAAATTAAATATCTTGTGCAACAAGCAACTCCGAGTTCGAGCACACCACAACTTAGAAAATTAGCTATTTAAAAAGTGGTTAAGAATAGTATTAACTGAATTTTAAATTTTATATACTCCATATAATTTTTGAATCCATATTATGTGTTTCCTATACATAATATGAGAACAAATTCATTTTTCAGATAGAATAAGTATTGTTTTTAAAATGAAAATTTACCACCTTTTAATAGAAAACACTTTTTAAAACCAATATTTGACACTTTTATATATTCAATTTAATGAAATAAAATTCTTCTTTAGAATGATGAAACAAAATATTATTTTGGATAAATGTTTGGAACATTTCTCATAACATTCATAATTTGATGAATTCAGAAAAATACTAAATTTTTATTGAAAAAAAACTTTTCAATCGAAATAATTAATAGTGTTAAATTATAAATTTAAATGGATTGAAATTATAATTAGAATATTGTTTTTTCATTTAATACAATTTAGGTCATTATATGTAATTTCGCGTTTAAATTTGACATAAACATATGTCAATCTTTTGATTGTTTTTACTTTTTAAAAACACGCTTTTTGGTTTCGAAAATGGGAATTAATTTTAAATTAGTTAATAAAACTTATATGTTATTAATTTGGTATAATAGAATTCATATTTTGAATTTGAAATATAAAAATTATCTTAGGGTGAATTTTTGTTATTTTTCTAGAAACATTCAATTTTTGATGAATAGTGAAAAACATTGCGTTATTATTGAAAACCGACTTTTATTTAAATAATTATTTATTTTTTTTATTTTATTTCAAAATAGATACATAACACCTATATATATTCAATTTAATTCATTGGAATCATTTTATAATAAGTTTAGATATATAAAATTTTGTTGAAATTATTACCATCTTTTACCCACCTTCTAGGAGCATTTGAAAATTTGCATTAAACATAATTTTACCATTTCTATGAGTTGAATTTCAAAATATGAGAGACACTGTTAACATTAGTAAATAAAATGTGGTTTAATAAGATGAAAATAATTTTCAGTGAATAGTAAATTTTGACTTTTATTTACAACGGTTAAAAGTAAGTAGGGTAATTGAGGGTAAAGTTTATATAATAATTACCCTAACACATGTCCTAATTCTATTGGATAAGTGTAGTTTGACCAAAAACAAACTTAGGAATAAAATATGATCTTCTTTGGTCCACTTGGATTAAATTATTGACATTTATTATTATTTTATTTAAAGAAGAGTTAAAAGTGATTAATTCAATGTTTAACAACTAAACCATATTTTATATAGGGTTACACATAAGATAAATTCGACTATAAATAATCATTATAAAGATAAAAATACTTCATACATAATGGTATTTTGTTTATAATTTTTATACATTAAATAATTTAATTTATATATGACACAATGATGACATATTAATTACCTTATTAAGGAAATATTAGAATAATTGATATTATAAATATCCAAATAAAAATAAATTGATACTTATGATGAATTAAAATAATTTTCTAGGTTAATATTACCTGTTAAGGTGATTAAATAAATTTTATTTGAAGTGAAAATGATTTTATATCTTCCAAAAAATTAAATACTAAATAGTGTCAAAATTGACATAATTGAGTTTTTAAAACAAATACTATATTATTAATTGATATAATATTATTAAAAATCTAAGGTAAATAAAAAGGAATTATATAAGGTTATATGTATTAATGATTAACCACTTGATGTTCTCTTGTCTTTTTATAGAAAATTTGTTAACAATATAATATAAAAATACAAAGAGACGCGGTAAATGTCAAACTATTTAACTAAGAGTTAAATTTAAAGATAAGGTTAATATGGATACCTAAACCTGTATAGAACATATTTTTTGAGAGGTCTTCATCTCATCCCCACCTTATCCTTTAAATAAATTATTTTCAATCCATTTGAAACTGAGAACGGTATTACTATAAAATATTATTTGAAGATTTTCCAAAAGTTCCCCTCACCCCTCTTATAAAATGGCACTTCCCCTTCTCTCAAAATCACACATTTAAAGCCATTTGTCTCAGCCAATACCTACCCAAATATCCTCCCATCTTCCCTCATATCAACATAGAGTCATTAAGTTTATCAAAAACGCCAACCTAAGGAGCCCTTTGATCAACTAAAAATGAAACACCCAAAGAAGAGGAAATAATTTCACCACACAATTTCAAGTTCTTTTCTTCTTCCACATCCTCTATCTTTTTTTTAATTTCTGGAAAAAAATAAAAAATCCAGTACTTTTTACATACTATTATGTTATTATAAATATGGTACAACTATATTATTTATTCTATCCATCCTATAAATGACAAAGTCATCATATGTGTGTACGTATTGCTTACCGTTTCCACATCGTGGTGTAGTTTATTATTCAATCACTTAATTTTTTTTATGGGTATAATAATGAGTATAACCAATATAAATAATAAATATAATATGCTAGTGATTCTGTATATGTGATATATCATTCAATCACATACTATTTCACAATCAATAAAATGATATTGTCACTTGTGCGTACATACGGCTTACCATCTCCTAGAATGCGATGAGATTCATTCCCCATCATAATAATTCAAGAATAAATTTCAATTTATAATTAAAAATAATTTTTAAGAACTTAATATCATTCTTGATGTGAATCAAATACATCTTAATAATTAAAAATGTTACTTACGTAACAAAACATAAAAAGAAAAATGAATCAATTAACAACCAAACCAATGATACTACTGAAATATCATTACCAATGAAATATTAGAAGATCATATATGATATCATATTTATGTATTTTCTTCTTGTATAATTTAATAAAAATGATTTCATCATTATACAGGAGGTTAACCTACCCTATCCTATGGAAAACTTCAATGTAAGGGGTTTTCATCTCACTTCTTATTCCCGTGAGATTCATGCTATATTTCCATTATTACCTTTTATGTGGTGTATGTACTACCCATGATTATATTTTGTGCGTAATATAATATATTTTATTGGTATTTACATAATCATTGTATGATCCATCTTCCATGGTGTGTATGTTGCGTAATTTACCAAATATGTAAGGTAATTTATTATTTTTATTTCCACTCATTCGGTTTTACTCAAACTTCATTGATTTTTTTACTCCAGGGTTATGTGTGGAATCACTATTTATTATTTATGTAGTAATTTCCAGTCCCCTTTTCTGGATATACCTTTGATAAACATAATAAATCTGTTGATAAATTCACATTCCATTGATATGATCTTTTTAAGGGTAATCGTAACTCAATTTCCATTCATTGAGTTAAACATCCAAGCCATAGGTTTAGTTTTTACAAGAATATGTGTGAATGTAATCTGACTGATTTACACTAAATATACAATTATATAGAGTGTATTTATATTTTTCACAAAATATTATTTCATTGTTTTATCCTTAATCAATGGATATGGTCTTTATATGGTATTATGTCTCAATTTACATTCCTTTGAGTCATTTTTGTCGTTACGCACCAATTCAATTTTATATGGTGTATACACTTTCCTTTGACATATTATATCATGAATCCATTTATTCTCATGATTTTATAATGTTTTTATTAATTTTATTCCTCAATTACATGTATTCAAGCGTCTCTTATTTGGTTATGAACTCTTTAACTAAAATATTGTTTCAAATGTTTTAAATATTTATTCTTATAAATATTTCTCATTAATGTCCATGGTTTAAAAATGGTTTTAAGTATTAATTTATATATACATAATTGTTTTGAAATTAAAATTCCTTTTAAAAGATTCAATGTGGTATGGGACACTTTGATTCAAAAATATCTTATAAACGACTTCTTTGATAAATAGTGGAACATTTTAATGTTTTCTAGAAAAAGAGGATATTTCTCTCAAATAGTTTTTATCACTATTTTCATCTATTTAAATATACTTTAGTGTATCTTATTCTTGATTTATGTTGATTTATCCTAATACAATCATCCATGTTGTATTGAATGAGTTATGTTTGTCTGTGGATGTGTTATTTTTATGCTATTCTTGGTTTGGGGTTAAATGTTTTGACATTTTTTATGCTAGTATTAATACGAATGCTTAGATTATTTTTCACTCATTCATATGAGGAATTCGTTGGACTTAGTAAGTGACGGGTGGAGCCCACTAGATCTCATCGATCAATCGGTAGGTCTCAGGAGACAATCTTGTGTCATGGCACAAGGACTTGACAAAATATTATTTGTAGTCTTGGAACGAGGCCATGAATATGTGTTTATGTTGTCCGACATTATGAATTACATCATTATTAAATTGGCTATTGATATTACATTTGATTATTCGACTAGTAGAATATCCATGTGAATAATTAAATGGAATTATTGTATTTATCTTTTCCATATTATACTGATGTTTTTGTTTAAAAGGCTTGTGTTCTAGTATTATATATTGCCTTAAATGTTTATTATTATTTATGACAGTTTTCGCTATATTGTTATCCTTACTGTGCATCTGAGATCACACCTTTCTTATGTTTTATTTTTCCCAGGATGCAAAGAAGTATACTATGATTAACGTGATGGAATATGCTAAGGGAAATAAGTGTGTACAAAGGGGACATAATGTTTTTTTATTTAATGATGTAATGTAAAACTTATGTATGTATCTAGTACTTCCAAGGCTACCAAACGGATCATTATTTCGGGACATGATTCCTTATATCATGCTAATGTTACGTAGTAATGTACTGATTCTGGGTAACTGTGGTCGGGGCATTACATATCATCTGTAAATACTACCACAATGTTATCCATAAGATCAATAAAGACTATATTCACTAATCCTATATGGATATTTATATAATTATTGAGTCCAAATGGAACCCCTATGGACTCGTATTTCTCATACCTTGTACTGAAATCAGTCTTGAAGATATTTTCCTTCTTCAACATTAGATGATAATATCTGAACAGAATATCCACAACAAAGAATTTATGGGGTCCACCAAGGTGATAAAAAAAGTAAAAATTGAATTTTGGATGATACTTTATTTAGAGTGATCTTTTCCTGATCATGGAAATAAATGTGGATCATCATTAACCCATCCTTCATTTGGTTGAAATGTAAAATACATACCATAATGAAGAACATGGGAACATAATACCTTATCAAGATTATCTAAGAGTTACTTATTCCCCTCTTCAATTTCAATAGTGTCCATTCTATATGGAGTCTTAGATATTGAAAAAAATTATGCATATAATATCAATAGATAACTCACCCACTCATATATGTTTAATAATGGTAATTTATCAAGGAACACATCAGTATAATATTTTTCAATAACAATTTAATTAGTTTAGGTATTTTAATTAGTCTTAATAAATTGATCAAGAGGTTATTTCTCATAACAAAAATGTATCCATTTTTGAGAGATGATTCCAAAGGAGATCCATGATCCACCTGACACTTGAATATAATTAGGGGATTATTTTTGGCATGGATGGTGATTTTATCCCCCTGTTAATTTATATTGGGTCTGTATATGGATAGATAATTCACACATAGAATTACATATAATTATACTGAATAGAGTATCACAAGGTTCAGTCCTAAATTTAACATGAAAATACTGATAGGGGATAAGTAATATGCCTGACATGCAATAATTGACCCATTTTTCATTTTCATTGATAACTCAACTTCCATGTTTTTATGTGGTGTTTGATTTAAATAGTTATACAGATCTTGCATTATGTGAATGAATGTGTAGGACGATAATAAAAAAGTATGTTCTGTATCCTTGAATAAATAACTAGAATACTGGTCACCAATTAATTGTTAGGATTGACCTTAATTGTTTTGACAGTATAAGATCACCCTTCCCCTCTAAACCTTGGAGGTTGTTTTCATCCATTATAATTTAAATCCACTGAATTAGAGAATTGGTTTGAATATTATCATTATTCCATCTTGTTGAAATATTATATAACAATGTATGGGTTTACTAGATCATTCCTCTCTTCCATCACATAGGCGGTTTTCCCTTTTCATCATTCCCTAGTTAGGTTCTACCCCCCTTCCCACAACAAAAAATTTCTATATCCCCTTTAAGAAATTTTTGGGATATATATTCCAACACTTTTGATAAGTGGTATGTTAGACATTATTACCACTATGACATTTATCTATTATTCCCACAAAATTAAACACCATTTTATTATTCCTATCTCCAGTCCTAGGACACCAATGAGATTGTTTGATCTCCATATTCGACTTTGAGAGATCAAATGAATATTCATCATTTATTTCAGTGTTTAGAATTCATAAATCATTTTATATATTTAGCAGTATCCCACTAATAAATCCACCAAAATTATAATTAGGGTAAATTAAAATTTTAATGTTGTACAATAAATTTAATTTTAAATTATTGCTCATAATCCCTAATAGATTTTTCATTGTTTTTCATGAGTCCAATGAACTAACTCACTAATTTATTTTGGGGAGTAAGATAAAAAAATTTATAAAAAAATACTAAATTATATCCACTCTATCCCATTTATTTTTTCGTTAGGATTCATATTCTTGATAAGTTTCCATTAGTAATCGTCTTCTCTCTCCATGTGGTAGGAATCCAACATGAAATTATCTTACTTGGAGGATTAAATGATGGAGAATATTTTCTCCATAGATTTGAACCATTGTTCCATGATTAAGGGATCATATGATGAGTTGAATTTTAGTGGCGTTTTCACAAAAATGGTCTCATTATTAGCTTTCCCCTACTTATGGAACTACGGGTTTTTCCCATGAATTATGTTTCCACTCTATATATGAGTAAATTATGTTTTTTTTGGAATTCTTGGACACCTACCCCCACTGGGTATGGAATATCAATTTGGGATATTATCACCCTTCCAATCAAACTAGTTTTTGAATCATTTCTCCAACTTCTATCTGTCCACTAAAATGGATAATTATTGGTTATAATTTTCAAATAATTATTCTCAAAATTGGGAAACAATGAAAATAAAAGGGATGACTCATAAATTAAATTTATTCCTTATCCATTGAAGTTGAAGTATTCAATCTATTTTATCCATTGTCTATTTTCTAATATAACATTTTATAATTTTTTATGTTCCCTTCATAATGGTCGCTAATTGGATTTTGATATTTCTACATAATATCCCCTAGGAGTTTCAAACATGGTTTGATGAAATTATAATTTTTAATTCTCCTATTTTTGATAGAATTTATACTTAATTCCCTCCTTTTTAGGTTATTACATATAGGTAAAACTATTCTATATCTGCACCGACATGTAACAAACAACAATGTAATTTTTTACTTGGAAACCAGTGAACATATAATTTAATCAAATTGAGGTATTTTTTCTTATGTTTATATGTATAACTATTGTTTTCACTACAGATTTCTTATCATAATCCTTGAAAATAGCTAGACAATTATTTAATACAAAATTTCATTATCCGTATCTTTTATACACTTTATCTCAAGATTTCATACATAATTATATACATAACATAATCACAAAAGATAAAGAGTCCTAGTGTCTTTGTGTGATTCGATATATAATAAAAATTGAAATAGGTATACAACTACATTATTTATAAACTATAGAACATTACCTTATAATAAATTTATCTTATAAACATTCAAGGTATAACATAGGTATATACATAAGAAAGGGGTTACTGGTAAGTCCTTGTAGGGGAATAAATAATCCTAAACTGATGAAAGGATTGCATATGAGCCAAGAGTCATATCTAGTTAAAAAAGGGGGGATATTTCTTAACATGAACATCGAATCCTGATATAAGATGATAACATCATGGAAATATCAGAATTTGGCTACAACATAATACATGAAATCCTAATCATAAGTAAAAGATATCTGTAGAAACAACATAACAAATTGTTCTCAGGATAAACTCATATGAAACATAAATGACTTATAATGAGGTAAAAATAGTACCCAATTCATTAGAGGTATACATTAAGTTTTTCCACACATCAAATTTATATCACATAAATGAATTTGTGTTCCACAAAGATCATATAACATTAGAACTTATTTTATAAATTTTAATCTCATCAATAAGTGTTTTTTTAATTAATATATGTCCCTAATCGATGACTAATTTTTATAACCATGTGAATACACTTTATTATAAATGCGGATTGGTTTTAACATAAAAAATTGGCATAAAATATCATGGGATCTTTTTTTGCAGCATAATGGTTGTACATAAAGGTTCATTAAATGGATTAATGAGAGTGAAATGTGGTGTATAATTACTTGTAGATCATACGGAAAGTAATGAAATCTGTAAAAACATATTATAATCATAATAATTATGAATAAAAATGGATTAATATATAGTAAGTATTTGAACAAAGATGAATATGATTGAATTTCTTACCTTTAGAGGGTGGTTCTATATTCTGAGGATATGGATATTATGAGTTTGGAAACCCTATGGGGTGATTTTTTAGAGGTATAGAGATATAAAATTGAGGTAAAATATTTTTTATTCATATGGAATTGGATTTTGGGAATTTATTTATAGAAAAAGATAGGGGGTTATTTACTAATTTCTACAAATAGTATTTGGGCTCTACGTGGAAAAAATAATCAAAACCACATACCATACTATTGATTCCCCCATGGTTTCTTCCATGGAGTAGTGGTTTTCAATATTCTATTAGTCCAAAAACGACACCCGTTAAAATTATGTTATCCATGATTTGAAGGTGAGTAATACTAATAAACAATATTATTTCAAACCTTAAAATATAATAGAGGTTCTGGAAGATTCAATATAGGTTTGTAAAATTAATCAGATATCGTCAAAACTAAATTTTTTGATTCGTAAATATATTTTTGGTCATTTATTCATTTTATAGTATCTATTACATCACTATATATCTATTATGATTTCATATTTAATATTGTACGCTTAAACAGTAATTAATTATTACTCAAAACATCTATCATCTCATATAACTATTAAAAATTCAGAATTTTTTAATTTCTATATGATTATTTAAAATATATTATTCATTTAAAAATAAAAATTTTCTAAATATGATTACATAACCGTTAAATAAAAATACTAATTTACAATATATTAAACATTTTTTTAAAATAGTTTCTTTCAGACCCTTATAAAAATTACACTAGATTCTATAAAATTATATTTTCATTTATATTCAATAAAATTTTAGTTAATTATAAAATTTCATGATAATAAATTTTATTTCATAAATTTGTTATTTTTTGAAAATTTGTGTCTTAGTTGAAATTATATATTCCCCAAAAAATAGTGTTAGTTTCATTATATCAAAAACATAATTTTTATCAAATCCATTATATAATCATATATATATATATATATAATGTAATAATGAAAAGGGGTAAAAAAATATGAATTTTTACTAAAAAATCATACTAATTGGGTCTATATAAGTATCAACATACTATACCAGTGTACACCCTAATAGTAAGGTGTTAGGTGGTAGTACATTATTATGGTAGTTTAGTGAACACTGTTTGGTCTATGATATCTATAATCTTAAATTACTAAGACTATCATTTTTTATTAAATTTATGTTTAGAATTACTACTTAGGATTTGTTTATGGAAAGGGCTAGGGATTACCTCTCATTTAAAAGCTCTAAAAATGTTATTTCTAGGATACTATCTTACTATTAAAGGTCATGACTTCTTAATATATATTATTTATAATTCATTATATTCATTTATATATATATATATATAATATTAATTTTAAATGTAAAATGTAAATATTAAAATTGTGTATGATGATTAATGTCGTTTTGAGATCTGTTAAAGAATTATTGCTATATTTTATAATGGTCTATAGTAGATAAATTTAGTGCATGTTTTTTTATAATTACCTTTCTTAATAATGAAATAATTAAATCAAAATGAATTTTCATATAAATTTATGTCATTACAAATAGATTGTACCTATCTTTCTTTTTCCCATGTCATGAAGAATGGTTTGAAGTAAGTTATGTCTATTTTTTGTACTCTATGAGAATACTTATTTTAGGTTATTTTAATATATATTTCATGAAATAAGATGATTATATATATATTACCTAAAGACTATAATCCTTTTATGGTTATGGGGATTATATTGTTTTATATGTATTGAATATTTATCAAAAATGTAGTAATTTATTTAATTTTATTCTTTGGTCGCCAAAACAATAGAATATGAAGGGAGATATTCAAAAATAAGTATATCAATTATAAATTATCAAGTAAGTTGTAAATAATGAATAATTTTTAGAGTAATTAGAAAAATTAATTTATAATAGTTTCACTTATTAAAATATTTATTCTTATAAATTCAATTCTACTTAAAAACCTAGAATATTAAATATTTCATTAAATTGAAGTGAACTAAAGGATATAAATCTTATAGGTTTTATGATATTTTAAATGATTAATGAATTTTTTTCTTTCATATTGAATGGTTTGTGTGTTTAAATCATGGAAGGGAAATTCATCTTGTCAGCAAAATGCAATTACTTTCCTAAGCGTGGAATGTTTACTAGTTAGGAATATGAATGAAACAATATTTTTATATATTTTATTTTGAATTTACATACTGTAAATCCCACAAATATTGTTACCTTAGTGTTCCTTGTCACATATTAGGATTATATAAATATTTTTTATTGAATAATAAAAATTGCATATTTATTTACATATAAGTGTTTTTAATCATCTTATATACTCTTTAACAAACATTTTTATGTGATGATTTAATTAGAACCTGTAATCATAGAATGAATATTGAAATTTCATCGAAATTATAGTTTTCATATTTCATGTTGACTCTAGTATTATTATTTGAAAATATTCAATGATTCAATCATTATAAATTTTTTTTTATAATTTTACACGTGTTGGGATATATATTTTATTTTAATACCCCAAGATTCATCACAAATTTTCATAGAGATAATGGTCCTTTGATTCGATTCTAGAGTGGATTCATAAATTTTGATATCACTTCAACGTTTATATTATAAATGTTATATCAGTTAAATTATTGTGATGAAAATTAGACACATATCAAGTAAATAAAAACTATTAATTTAATTAAATTGCAGTAATATCTATTTATATAATTTTTTGTATTAACCATGTGGATGAAAAAGGGGATTTACTTTTACTGTATTTTCAACATTCCATTTTATAATGTTTTTCACCCTGGCCTCCCCTTCACTCAATAATTTTGTATTATTCACATTTAGATGGGAGATTATCAGGATAAATACATTGTATAAAAAGAGTTAGGTAGGATTTAATTTTCATTACATACTGGTTTCTTCTATATTTTAATTTTATTTTAATTGTATTTTCTCTCTTTTTTAATTTACATAAGAAATCATTCCATCTATCATTTATGTATTTATCTCTAGATACCTCTATTCATACTGATATATTACACTTTAAATTGGGGATAAATAAAATGTTTCAAACCCTTAGAGAATTTTTCATGACGTTCATGAAATATGTTTTTTAAATTTTTCATGTTTTTATCCAATTTGTGGTGAGAGAGAGAGGAGTGGTCAGGTTAGGTGTGGTGGTATTCCAAAACCACGTTACATGACTCCAAAACTCATTATTTCCTATAATAAATCCTCATTACCTCATTTATCTTATGTATTACCATAAAATGGTTATTTTAATCTTGTATTCATGAAGAATTTGTATATCGTGGAGCTGAGTTTTTTATGGTTTGACACTCTCAGTCGAGGTGGGTTCACAATTTTTGACTATTTGAGGTTGTGTGGTTGGGGTTCCAAATAGAAATATCTTATTCATTATAAACATCCTGCTCAAGGTATAGAATTGTATTCTATATATATTGGTATTTTTAATCAAATATAATTTAGGATATAATAATTAAAAATGAAGGAACCAAAATAGCCACCACAAGGATAGTATTATTTCAAACTCACTCATTCATTCTATATGCATTTCATGAATATTCAAATGATTCTAATTCATTTCAAAATCCCTAATTCTATTAATATTAATTGATATAAAATATAAAATAAGCAAAATATAGTAATTGGATTTATAATAGTTAGTCTATAACTATGAAAGCTGCAACAATAAGATGACCCTAGTCAGCTGCAATGTAGTATTAGAAAAATATAGATTATATTCTACCCTAAACCTCATGTTTTAGTTATCTTATATTACACCCTATATTTTTTATAAAATACTTCTCTTTGAATATTTTGATTTCTTCGATAGCTTTCGGTACTCGCAACACCGAGTTTTGATGAACCAAGTATCATTATAAAAGTATTTTTGCATGTTATCACTATGCCAGTGGTTTAGCAGTTATGAATAGAAATAAATAAATTATGAAAAATATATTGGTCTATAAATTTTTAATATGAATTATTTATTTATCAGTATTTTTATGATAAAAAATTATTCGAAAATTAATTTCATTTTTTCCAAAAAATATTGTTTCTATGCAATGTATTTTTATAAATAAGTTTAATTACTATCTTTTTATAAAATATTTTAATGATATATATATATATATATACTATTTAATTTTTAGTATGTTTTAAGAAATAAATATACTTTTAGGAATAGGATATGAATAAATCCATCATTATGATTAAAAATAGATTTTTTTACAATGGTATTTTTTCACATTATTTTCAATTAATTTAAAATTAATTTATTCCATATATAATAATTTATTTTGATAAAACTCATTAAATATTTTTTATTAGGGTGATCAATTTTTTTAATTAGACCACCATTAATTTTTATCAATATAAATTGTAACCTTAGAAATGTTTATCACCTCAAAAAATGGTAAATCGGGTAAATTTGGATAAAAAATAAGTGCTAAGGATATAAATTTTCATCATAATTATTATTAGATAAAATTATTTAGACCCTTAAAGACGAATATTTAAATTCAGGTTTTTTAATAGTCAATTATCTAGGAAAATCACTTATATATTATTTAAATCAAAAGAAGTTACAAAAGGTCACTCCCTTTTTATTTAAGATCCCTTCTGTGTTCAAATAGTGAAAGAGTTATTTTGAAGGAATATACGTGTGTATTTTGATATTATTAAAATAATTTTCATTATAAAAATTTATTTTTAGGTTTTAGTAATTATATAATGAATATAATTTATTATTCAACACTGATGTAGTATTTCTCCATTTTATAAAAAATTATAATAACTGGATTTGAAAATATTAATGTGATATAAATTTGAATCTGTTAATATGAAACATCAATTTTATTGTTCTAAAGGACATATTATGGAGGTTTTAAACCATTATAATCATATTTACCACTATTTATGCATTTAAAATTTATTTTAATGAATACTTCAAAAATTGAAAATAATGATATTTATCGAAATAATAATTTTAAAAATTATTTCAATATAATAAATATCTCAAAATAACAAAAAATAGATATTGTATGATAAAAAATATAATATAATTTCTATTTTGGCCATTTTTTCCTTAAAAATAAAAAATAAAACCCATTAATATTGAAAAATATATTGCCATAGCTAAAGTTAAAATTGGTTAACTAAGGGTCAGTCAAAATCAAATGGATTAAAATAAAAAAAATCATGTAAAATTTTATGTTGTGATAAGATTACCACCATATCAGTTATTATATTAGATACCCTATCTATTTTTTGTCATTTTTCATGAGAATCAATTTATTATAAATTTACATTTTGAGAAATTCTAAAAGTTCCCATCAGTTAAATTATAATAGTGAACCTTCTTCCGCACTTATTTACATCACGTTGTTCTTTATAGAATGAAAAAATCCTAAAAATATTTTCTCAAATAACCAGTCCACCTTATGATGTGTTTTCCTTCCCAAAATACCAACCCTAGATCCCTTTAGAAAAGATATAAAAGAATCATTTCAAAGAAAAGGTAAACACCGTAACAAATCTATCTATTTTATTCTCTTATTTACTTATTATAATTCAATGGTAATTATCATAATATAATAAATTTAGTATCCTAAATATTCTGAAATTTTATTATGATTATTAAAACACCATTATACACAATCATTCCATTCAAATGATAAATGAAAATATCACTCATGCGTACATATAGTTTATAGCCTCCATGTAGCGATAAAATTAATTTCTCATCAATATGTTTTATGAATGGGTATTATTATTGTTTGGAAGTAAAAAAATTATAATTATAACATAAATAACGTTTTTAAAATTTAATATAACATTTACCTTATTACCTTTTAAACTGTTGGGAAATGCTAACATTTCTCATGTGTACGTGTGGACTACAAATTTCACAAAGTGATGTGATTTGTTTTTCATTTACACTTTTCAAATATAATGATACTGATATATTTAATGATTATATATGATATGTATATATAGATTATTTTCCCTGATAACTTAATTATTATTTATTTTTCTGTCATCTCATCCATTGAAAAATTTAATCAACATTCATACACACTTATGGTCTACCGTCTTCATGAATAGTGTAATTAATTATTCTATATCAAAATTTTGGGATGATTATAAATATGTTTATAATGAATATATATATATATATAATTATTATGATTTAGGTTATAGAACAGAGATAAGTGTATTTAGATCAGAACAACTGAATCAAATTTCTCAGGATAAAAGAAACAACTAACACCAACAAATCGAAATTTTAAAAAGGAATTATTGATAAAATGGGGTATTGAAATATAATAAAGGAATAATATATTATTTTATTATTATGAAAATTAATCATCCATATAATTAAAATATATTTATATTTACTTTATAGTAGGTTATATTTCTTTTATAGTAATAAAAAATTGATGTAATGGGTATTGTATAACATCCTAATTGATTATTATGATTGTCTATGATTATGTAATGATGGTGAAATAATATGATAAACCTATAAATATACTCCTTAATTTTCTTTTCCTCTATTTTTTCCTTGATGATACTTGTTTTAATTTCATTTTCCTTGCCTTTTCAATCAAGAGGGTAAAAATATGTTCTTAAGGATAGTTAACTTGATTTTTCTCTTCGGTAAAAAAAAATTTCATTCCTTATCCATGTTCACTAAAAATTATTTAAAAAGTAATTTTACTATTATCTTATGATTTTTTGAATTCAATTTTACCCATTTTTAACTTTTTAAAAAATGGTTTGAAATGCTTTTTTTCATTCTTTAAAAGATTTTCTTTGTGAGTTTTCTGAAAATAGAATGGAAGGGATATTTTTTTACTTATATAGAATGAAAATATTTTCCATCCATAATTACTAATATTTTATTCTAATATTATTTTAAAAGTATAAAATTTTATTTTTGAATAAAATATTTTCCATTTTTTGTACAAGTTTTTATAATTGATTTCAAAATGAAAAGGTTATTTTATTCCTGAATTATTTAATGATCTTTTAATGGTATTTTTTTTCACTGGAAAAATACCTTCATTTCAATAATAATTTACTGGGGATATGATCCAACGATACCATAATTATTCATTAACTAGATATTTTATGAATAGGATGACACAGGTTTTATAAAACTTATTTCCTTCCAAAGGGTTTTGCTATGATGAAATGATGGGATGTTAATGAAACCCATTTATATTCAATGGGTTATGCTATGATGACATGTTTATAATTAATTTTTTTTCATGGGTTATAATATTTCTTATGGTATTATGGAATAAATATGTATGATTTTTATCTTCTGATAGGTGAGACCTATATCTTCCTCTAATTAATTAATTAAAGTATTATATCTAATTAGATAACTATGGGTTGAAATTTAGTATAATTGATCTAATATGTTTTAAAAGATGACATGATTGATCTAGAATGGGATGAAAAGGGAGAAACCTAATTTTCTATGGTTTGATGGTCTTGTAAGTCATATTGATGTTATGAAATGGTTTTTACACCTTTGTTGGTTTCACACATTTATAATATGTTCTTATGATTGATGGTTGATATATGATAATTTTTCACCCATATAATACATTAATTTATAAATGATAATGATTTTTCCCATTAATAATTTTTCTAGTCTATGAATGTTTCCATATAAACATCATATTTTGTTTTCATTAATTAATTTTATTAATCTTATTTTATTATTTCATATGGTCAAATATTGACATCTTTGATGTTTATCATTATAGTGAATTTCGTCTCACCCTCTTCTTATGTTTCATTTCTCCATGTTATGAAAAATGGTATTAAGTATGATTTGTATACAAATTATTCTAGTTGTGAAGAAATAATTAGAAAAAAATGAATATATTCTTAGAACCACATGTTTATGTATCTATGTTTATAAATAAATTATACCTAAATTATTTTGGAATGGATAAAAATGTTATGTAATTTATATTCATCCATCAAGTTGTAATATCTATGTATGAAATGTATGGGTCCTAATAGTTGGTATCAAGTTAAATCTTATTCTAATATTGGAATATATGGTATGAAATATTTAGTGAGAACCCTTCAAGTACGTCGATGTATAATAAAATATCCTCATGTTATGATAGTGATTATGATGGACCTAGGTTAAACCTATGTTGTCATATACTTAAATAAAAAATTATTTATTTAAACATCCTATTAATATTTATTTTTACATGATTATTTGGTTTTATAATATGATTATTGTTTCTTATTCATTTCATTTTGGGTTTAGTCAATTGATAGAAATTGAAGTTATTGTTTTAATGATGAATGTTATGGTCAACAGAATGATTTTCCTTTTGATAAAGAAAATATTATGAAAGGTAGAATAACATTTATCATTACTACTCCCACACCATACTCTCAATCGTTGAACCCTATTGAGATTCCAAGTGATAAAATAAGGAAAAACATACTAATGAAACCTTCATAATAATAAAAAACCACATTATTTAGTGGATATTTTTATCCACTAGTGTCTAGGTGGTAGATCAGTAGAATTGAGAAAATATTTTCTATAAATGAGTGCTCAAAAAATGAAAAAATTATAATAGTCAATTATCACTTAGAAATTGTAGTGGATCAATGTTGTAACACTTCCAAGAAGAAAATACAAGTGGATGAAAGTGACTCTATGAAATGGAATGAGTTTAAGAAGATATTGTTCATAAATTAATTTCCTTATATTATAGGTATAATGATAGATAATAAAAACCATAAGCATATGTAAAAAGGTAATGAATCATTTATTACTTATGGGGAAGATTTTAAAAGACTCTAAAGGTATTCTTATGGATTAATGATTAGCCTGAAGGAAAAAATGATATATTATTCAGTGTCCTAAATACAATTTTCCAAAAAAATTATCTAAAAGAGACATTACTAGCTACATAGAAATCATTTTATGTGCACTAAAGGTAGATATTTAAATTAAAAATAATTAGTATACATGGGTTCTTGATAAAAAAAATAAAGGTCAGGTCCCGTGGGAGATAAAATAAATCACATGGTAGAATAAAATTTAATCCATCGACATGCCATAAATTTGGAATGAAACATCAAGGGAATTGATTGAATGGAAATGGGAGATGGTTTATATATAGAATGGGTGGTCAAAAAGCTCATTATTGTCAAAGGGTAAGAATAGACAGATAAATTCAATGGAGGAAAAGAATATACCAAATAATTTTCAACTTATTATCTAATGTTTCTATTGTAAGTATAATAGGAATCATTCGAATCAGTTCAAGAATATTGTGTCCTTTGTTGATTAGCTTCAACGGCCTCTAATGCCCAATGATTAATGGAAATCTCTTGTATTTACAAATTCTAAAGTAGGTTATGAGAATTGTGTCGAGAATGGTATTATTATCATTAATTATAAAATATTTCATGTATTATTTATTTTATATTTACCAAATAGTTTTTATATAATTATTTTTTAAACGGTATTTAATTTCTAACGCAATTATTAGATATTATGTTAGTATTGAATAATCTTAATGGTTTTATAGTTTCATATCAAGTCTATAGTTCCACTCTGGTTGAATTTTGTGGGAAATTACTTCCTATGAAATATTTTATTATCCTTTTAGTTAAATTTCATTATTTTCTAGGAATAAAATTTCTTTATTTTTATCGATAAAATATCAATTTTTGTGGGAGGTAAGACACATTTCATATTCTAAATGAATCCATGATTATGTATTGGTGTGGAAATGCATACAAATTTCGTATTTAAATTACTTATTCCATGTAGTTTTTAATTCCTATTCAAGAAGGGTATCTATATCATATAATTGGTGGGAAAAATAATATTTTTTATACACCAAATCATTGGTATTTTCATGATTTTTTTCTGGAAGATTTTTCTAGTCTTCCATAAAATCATGAAGTTGAGTTTTCAATAGAACCCTTACCTATTGTTTCACATGGGGGTGTATTGGTTCTTTTTGTCAAGAATGAACATGGATAAATGTATGTCATCTTTGATTATCAATAATTAAACAAGATTAAAAAAATATGTATCCTTAACCTCATATTGATGAATTGTTTAATCAACTGCATAGATTTTGATACTTTTCTAATATTTATCTACATTCTAGATAACATTAGTTATGAGTTATGAATGAGGATATACCCAAAACATTATACCACAAAAGATATGGATAATATGAATTTATAATGATTCCATTCAGACTTACTAATTTTGATTCTATCATTATGGATTTAATTAATATAGTCATTAGAGATTTTCGTGATCAGTTTTCCATAGATTTTATAGAAGTTATTCATATATATTCATATATTAAAGGAGAGAAAGAATATAATTTTAATATTTTATAGAAGACCCTATGGAATGAGAAACATTATGAATAATTTACCATGTTTAAATTTTTGATTTGTAAACTTTCACTATTCTTTCATGTAATCTCATTTGATGGAATATCAGTAGACCATTAAAAGATATATGTTTTAATCATTGGACCTGACCAACCACTATGACTATGATATATAGTTTCATGGAGTGTCTAGATATTATCTGTGCTTTATGGAGAATTTTTTATGGATATAAAATGCATTCAAAAAGTTAACTAAGAAGGGAGCCAAGTTCCATTGGAAATATAAATGTGAAGAATTATTTAATGAATTTTAGAAAAGGAAATCAATTTCACATTTATATACACTATCCTATATTGGATAAGGGTCTATGATTTATAGTGATGCATCAATGGGGGGATTCATATGAATCCTCTCTCTAAATTATTTGGTTATATATTATTCCATACGAATAATAAAGGCCCATGAGAAAATTACCCAAATTGTGATTTGAACTTATCTGTGTTAATTTTTTCATTAAATTTATTTAGGAATTATCTTTATGGTGAAATGTGAGACACATTTATTGATCATAAAATATTGAACTATATATTAAAATATAAATATATAAATCTGCAGTAGATATGATGGTTGGAATTGATCTCACATTAAGACTATTCAATACATTATAACCCATGGAAAGTGAACACGGTGGAAGATAGTCTTAGTTTAAAGGACAATAAAATTAAATCATTAATAAAATATAAAATCTCAAACCTTGAAAATTATGGATATTTAAATCATGATATAAGTGGATAAATTATATATTTATCAAATGTGCATTCAACCATATTTCCAGGAGACTATTAATGAGTCATAGAAGTGATTTGTAGAGTTACAAAAGAAGGAGAGATGTTTTCATGAGTTCAACATTGATTATGATGAAATAATAAGATCCAAGATTCATATATGTGTCTCTTAAATATAATATTTGATGAAGGATATGATGGATGAATCTCACAGTTCTTAATCCTCTATTCATTCTAGAAGTTTGAATATTTATAAATGTTTTAATCAGTTTTTATGGGATGTAATGAAGAGAAATATTACAGATAATATTTCTCAATGATCGGTATGTTAGTAATTTATGATTTAGAAATATAAGACTAGGGGATGTTACAAAAAATACTCATACCATAAGGGGCATAGGAAAAAGAACAAAGTGTTTTAACATCAAAATCCCCTAATAATTTGAAGGGAAAAATAATATATTTGTTGTAGTCAATCTCATTACAAAGTCAGCCTCCATCATTTCCATAAAAATATTATTTATCTGTTGATAAATTACATAGTTATACATGAAGTAAGTGTCAATATATCTTAGTATACCTCTATCAATTGTATCTAATCATGATCTATGATTTGCCTCTATTTTATAGAGAAGTGTTTAGTAGGATCTGAATAGTGAGTTATGTTTCATCCCATGTTTTCAAATTCAGATGGATAGTTAGTCTGAGTGGACCATTAAAAGAATAGAGAGAATGTTTAGAAATTTTTCTATTTCATTCAAAGGGTGTTGGGATCAACACCATCCTTTAGTTATTTTTTTTAAAAAATTTCATTCACTATAGAATTAAAATAGATCTTTATGAAATCATCAATGGTAGAGAGTTTAGAACCCCAAAATGGTGGAATTAAGTTTGAAAAAGAAATATATTGGCACCTGATCTAGTTGAGTAAATTATAGAGATAGTTCAATCCTTTAAATACCACATAAGATAATCTTAATGTTAATAAAAAAGTTATGCTGACAATTGTTGAAAGGATCTAGAGCATGATATTGGGGAATATATATTCCTATGATGATAAAAATGGAAGAGAGTAGTGATATTTGAAAAAAATTGGAATGATATTCCCTATGTATACTTTTCCTTTTAAAATTGATGTCTTCATCGGGATGTTAGCTTACCTTTTAGTTCTTGCATTGAATCTCTCTCAAGTTCATAGTTTGTTCCATGTATCTCTTCTGAGTATGTACATACCTGATCCATCATCAGTACGAATCTCTGAGGTTATACCACATGATAAGGATATTTTATTTTAAACATAAACTATTAGATATTCTAGATCATATAGATAATGTGTTACAAAACAATATAGCTCACTAGGTTAATGTTATGTGTTGATAACACCAATTTTAAAAAGCTATGTCGGAACCTACTGATACGATGAGGTAGTTTTATCCTCATTGTTTTATATTAGAGTAAATAAATTAAATGAAGAATCTAATTTTATATGTGTTATAATTTAACACCATGAGTTTCTTTATGAAATAGTTATCTTTAAATAATGTTATTTCATTGATAGCTTATGTTACATGACTTATAAAGTATAGATAAACCGTGCTAAATTATTGAAAAATTATGTGAATATTATTACCTATTAATGGATTATAAGGTATTAATAGTAATAATTATATAATAAAAGAATATATTTTCTACAAATTTATAAAATAAATTCAGTATTTATCAACTATTTAAAATTTAAAACAAAAAATATTTCCAAATAAAAGTGTTCATTTTCTGATAAATTATTTTTATGCACAAAATGTATTTTTATTAATAAAATAAATTAATCTATTTTGGTGAATTATATTTTAAATATACATATATATTATTTACCTAATAAAATATTTTATTCAATCATTAAATAATTTTCTATCCAGAGGATAAGAATAAATCCCGTTTTCCTTAAAAATTTATATTTTCTAAAAAAATATGTTCTTTAGGATATTTAATGCTTGTTAAAATTAAATTTTTTTCATTTAATAGTTATTGAATTAAATAAAATTAGTTAAATATTTAGTACTAGTATTATCAAATTTGGTAATTATACCACATTATTTTTTTGTGAATATGAATAATATCTTTGGTAAAATTTATCACCTCTATAAAAGTTTAATCAGGTATGTCTAGATTAAAATTAAGTTTTAATGCCATTATTTTTCATCATATTTGTTTAATGATGTTAATTAGTTTACTAAAACCATATTTTCTATTTTTTGTTATTTAAATGACACTTTTCCATGAAAATAACTTTTATATTATTTAAATAAAAGATTATCATAAATTGTCAATCTCATTGTTTTTAACAGATCTTTTGTGCCCCCATAGGGACAGAAGTCTTATTTGAATTATTATGGTTGTCTATTTTAATATTAATATAATTTAATTCAGTATAAAAATTTATTTTTTATTTATAGTAATTATATAATTCCTTAGTTTCTTTTGAAACACTTCTGTAGTAATTCTCCATTTAATTAAATAATATAATAGATGATTTGAGAAATTTTAATGTGGTATAATTTTAATGATTTAATATGACACAATAATATTTAGATCTAGAGAACATGTTAGGGTGTTTTTAAATAATTTGACTCCAATTCCACCATTTTTCCAATATGTTTAATGTTATAAAAAATGAATGGTTTCAAAATTGATGTTAATGATAATTTATCAAAAAAATATTTTATTATATTATATAAAATTCATAAAAATCATAAAATTAAAAAACATTTTATATGGTCTAAAAAAACATTAATTATCCATTTATAGAATAATTTTCACCTTATAATTAAATATTATATCCCATAAATATTGAAAAATGTGGTACCATTGTAAAAATAAAAAATGGTTAACTAAGGGTTAATCAAAATGATAAGGTTTAAAATGGACCCAAAACATGTTCAAATTCTATTTGTTGATGATATTACAACCGTATAATAAATTATCACTGAACTCTAGCAATTTGGATGCATTTTTCATGAGAATTAATTTATTATTAATTAATCTTTTGGGAAATTCCAAAAGTCTCCTCACCTCAAGTAAAAATGGTACATCCACCCACACAAATATCCTATATAATATTATCTACTAAAATTCCCATTAAACATTATATCAGTTTTGGTATTCCAAAAATATCAACCATTGATCCCAATAGAGGGGATCTAAAAGATATATTCCAAAGAAGAGGAATTTTTTTAAATGATATCTTTCTTTCATACTCTTATTAACCTCATTTAAATATATTGTATTTATCATAAAATAATTACATATATTTCCAAAATATTTTTAAATAGTATTATGTTTATCAAAACAAAACATTTAACCCACTTTCCCATCAAATGTGAAGTCAAAGTGCCCCTCATTTGTATGTGTGACTGGCCCTCTCTGTGTAACGATAAAATTAGATTCTCATAACTATAATTTATGGATGGGAATTATGATGGCTTTAACGTTTATAGATAATACTTATGAAATAATTACAATTCGATAATTATAATTCAAAATCTAACTTCTTACCTTCCAAACAATGGAAAAATGAAAACTTATGTTTGGCTTACCACGTCCATGAAGTGATGTGATTAATTATTAATTTCCATCTTACATTGATAGAAATATTGATAGATTTAATGAATATATATGATATATATAATAATATAATAATTCTAGAAAGGTTAATTATTGTATATAATTGTTTCATTTCATCCAATGATAATTGATAATAATCCTAATTATGATGTATGACCTACCATCTTCATGAACGGTGTAACTCATTTTTATATTGCTAAAATTATGGATGATTTTAAATATGTATATAATGAACATATATAATATTTATGATATTATTTTTATTCTATTGGTGATGGAATTTTAATAATTTTTTATGGAACAGAACTACTAAAATGAAATTCTAATGATAACTGAACCCATTAACACACAGATATAGAAAATTTAACAATGATTTATTGATAAAAGAGAGAGTTGAAATGTTATAAAGGGAAAATATACGATATTATAGGTATAAAAATTACTCTAATATATATTTATTATAAGTTTTAATTTTTATATAGGAGGTTAGAGTAATTTTGAAGCAAGTCCAGCTCATTGGAAGGGGTTTCAAGTTACCATCTCGTTGATTATCAATATTGTTTATGATTATGTTTCGATAATAAAATATTATGATCAACCTCTAAAGATAGTCTTTTTTTTTGTCTTCATGATTTTTCTTAAATATTTATTTTTCTATTCATTTCTATCACCTTTGGTTCTTAAAAGACCAAAAATATGTTTTAAGGAAAATAAACTTCATTTCTCTCATTCATTGAAAATCCATTACCTCTTATATCTATGTTTTAAAAAAATAAAAAAGGTCTTTACTATTCATGTATGATTTTTAATGTATTTTTTTCTAATTTTTGAACATTTTTAAATGGGTTTAAAGAGACATTTTATAAATTTTCCAAACATGGTACTTTGTGGATTTAAAAAAAACATGCAATGAATATTTTTTTTACTTATATGGTATGAACATATTTTCCGACCATCATGTATAGTTTTTTATTTGAATAATCCTTTAAATTTTTATAAGGTTCATTTCAAAAAAATCACAATATTTTTTTATAGGTTATTTAAAAATGGAATGGTTATTTTATTTAATAATGTTTTAATGGTATTTTAATGGTATTTCCATTCATAAAACACAACAACACTTTATTTCACTGATCCTTTATGATGGATAAAATATAATAATACCATGATTATTCATTCTCTGTATAATTTATTAATATGATAAGACAATATTTAACAAATTTATTTCTTGTTTGTTGGGTGTGCTATAATGAAATGATGAAATGCTTATGAACCCCATTTTTCATTGAATTATACTATGATGAAATGTTTATGAAAACATTTTTTCCATGATTGAATTATAATATTTTTTCACTACATTGTTCCAAGTCCATTGAAAAGATAAATTTTTATCCCATGGATCATGTTTATGATCTTTGAAATATTGTGTATGAACTTCATAATTTCTATTCATGAATTCATACCCTTATTCTTATCTTATTCTTTAATATGATCATATATTGATATATCAAATGGTTAAACTTATTGAACATCATATCATATAATTTTCTTATGTTTCCTTTACTCGAGTTATAAATAATGTTATTATGTATGATTTGTCTAAGAATAGTGGTAGTTATAAAAAAATTAGTGTGAGAAAATGTAAACAATTTATGTACCAGTTGTTTATGTTTCCACATTTCAAAATATACGAGACCTAAAAGATTTTGACATGTATCAAAATGTTATCTAATGAATATATGTCTATTATGATTTATTATATATATATGAAATATATGGATGGATATATTGGATTTCAAAATGATTATGTTTTTATAGGGGAAAGGATGATGATTTTGGGGATGGTTATTTTTGGAGATAATGTGACCAATAATATGATAATAAAAAATTAGGAGACTTAATTTTAAATGATGGATATTGATTTAGCATTGTCATATGTTTAACTACATGTTTCACTTTTTTAACTGAAGGTTTCACTTATTAGGATTCCCACATATTAATTTTTCATATCCATATGTTTTTTAATATAATTTAATTGGAAATTATATTTACTTATAGTAATTTATTTTTTTATAAAAACGATGGAAATAATAAGATTTACCCATCATTGAATAATTAATAAAACAATGATAAATATCCATTAGTGGATATCCTGAGCCATTAATTAATGAAAAATATTCCAACCTGGGAAAATAAATTTGTATCATCTTTCAAACATGAAAAACTCATCTATAAAAACAATAATTTTGAATTTGGTGTTTTTCATTCGCGAAACAAAATCAAAACAGAAAAAAACAATATGAAATCTAGACTTCAGATTGTGAGAAAATCAAGAAAATAATATTTTCATGTCAAAAATGTAAATGAATTCCTTGAAATTATATAATAATGGACAAATCTATAAAACCATATGTCGATAACATCCCAAAAATTTTATGGTTTTCATGGTATCTAATTCACTAGTATGAGTCCGGTTACATTATAAAGAACCATAATTCTCCAAATGAGTAAAAAATAGTGGAAATATTAATATATTAATATTATGATAGAGATGGTGAGTTACATGGAATTACCCTAGAATTTATCTTTGATTTATCTAAAGATTTTTAACATAAATTATACTTATTTTAAGGATACACCCACTAGGTTTTCATTGGGGATTAAAAATTGAAATTTCCTATATGGGATTTATTTAGTATTGGGCGTTGTATGAAAATAGTTTTTTAATAATATAATAGTTTGCCATTTTAATAATGTTTATCATAAAAAATAATTCAATAAATAAATATTTTAGATATATATATGATTATTTCATGTCAATATAGACCTAATAATGTAAATTATATAACTATTATGAAATAAAAATAATTTTGTTAACATAATGAAAGTAGTGGAGTTCTATTTAATTATTACAAAATACATTTTATAATAATTTATTGTTTTTATATATCTAAAGAATTATTTAATTATCTAATTTTTATATAAATATGTTAATTATAATAATCATAGAAATAATTGTAGTATATTATGATTGAAAAATTAGATTTTTACCTTAACATGAAATAACTATTTTTTACTAAAATATTTTTTCAGTATATTGTTGGTTTTATTTTGAAACATAAGATTAATAAAATTTATATTGATTTTAATAAAATTAATTTCATATTTTGAGTTGACCTGTTAAAATTACATGGAAATAATTTTTTTAAAACATTTATAAATAAAAAGTTATAATAATAAAAAGTAAAAAAGATTTTTGAATACGGTGTGTCCAAAGAATTATGGTAAATTTTTATAAATAATAATTTCAGTCACTCATATGTTTCCATGAAATTAAAAAAATTATATTTTAATTATTTATTTTAATTATTTATATATTTTCATTGAGTGATGCATTTGATTTAAAATTCCTTTGAAAAAAAATAATATTCATGTTTAACTATACAACTTATTATTAAATCTGTTTTTAGAAAGTTATTGATAAATTTAAAATGGTATGGAATATTTTATAATACATAATATATATATATAATAAATTAATTTATTAAGTAAATAATTGAATTTAAAATGATTAATTGAATAGTAAAAAATTAGACACATTTATGAAATACGAATATTAGATCTAATAGACCTATTATATATAAAATAAAATTTTATCTATAATAATATGAAACATTTTAGAAAAACAATAAATTTTTCATAGAAGATAGTATACAAAAAATGCTTTATAAATGTTTTATAATCAATATAAATTAATTTATATGTAATGTTAGTTATTAAAATTCTTATGTAAGGATGATACAACGTATGGAAAACATAGGAAAATAAAAAATTTATGGAAGAAGTGATTATATTTAGAAATGATTTGGATATTAATTAATTTAAGAGATATGTATGATTTTTATTTGGTGACATTGTTTTAAATTCCTGAATTTTTAAATTTTATAACATTTTAATTATTTGAATACTTACTCAACACATAATTATAAAATATATATTTCATTTGGAGGTTTTATTTTTATTAATGAGAATAAATAATGTTTTTAATCTTTTAGGAGGATGAAACTAACAAATACTAAATTATATTAATTTTGAGACTATAATTTTATAATTATATAATAGATTAATTATGAAATTATAATTGGTTTCGATTATATCATAAATTGAGATGTAAGGTCATTTCTGTATTGAATTTCTATATGATTCTATCAGTCAAAAGGAAAAAGGTGACCTACTTGTAGAAGCTTCTATAGAAGATTTACTTTTTAAACTGTAAGATTTAAATGAAGAAAAATGACTCGTAAAATTTCGGTACTATTTTTTACTCTCATTCATGGATTTTTCATGTGTACGATGATCTGATATTGGATTCATTTTCATATAATTTGTTCCAATTTTTTCATTATTGGGTTATTTTGATGCTAATTTTTGCCAAATAATTTGTGAATCATGAGATCAGTTTATTCATAATTTTTTCATTGTGTTGGTGGTTCATAAATAAAATGAGTTATAATATACAACATAATATCTAGATACATTGAAAAAATATGAAAAATTGTATTCATAGACTTTTGGTTTATCTTGTATTTCACATCATTTTTATGAGACATTAATCGGTGTTATTGATATGAACTGAACCATTGAGTTCCATTCTAGGCCAACAATAATTTGTGTTTTGCATGAAAAGCCTACCTCCAATAAGATAAGTGATAAATAATAGATTCATGAAGTCATAAAAATAAAATTAATTCATTATCCTATAACAATATATAACAGATATATATTATAAAACATGGAATATTAAAAAAATTAACATTAATATAAATAAAAGACTAAATTATATAAAAATTTATATATGGAAAATAGCTATTATAGAAACCCATACATTATATACATAGATATTAAGTCTCATTGGATGAATATTATCTACATAACATAAAAATCTACATCGGAATTGTCTCGATTTAGTATCTTTGGAAACTTGAATACATAAAAAACTAAAATATAAGTTAACTAGATCATATATCACTATGTTATTTTGAACCATTATCTTTATTATACATATCTTACTCAATTTGTTTCTTCATAATGTGGGAATAGTAATTATAAGAAAGTGTGAGCTTAGATGCTCATCATGGGTAATCAAGTTAGTTACGAGTGGACACTTAAACATTACCTGAGCATAAGGATTTCAGAACCTAAGAAAAACGTTTGAAAACCACACCATTTATATCATATAAAATAATAATGCATCACGAAACAAATATTAGATAACTATAATATGGGAATCATAAAGGATTCAATGCACATAGTCCATGAGATAATGACATTAGAATAAGTCATAGATTATTTGTTATCACATAAGCATAGAAAGTAATTTTCATAGTAGAAAAGAATCACTATTAATAATATAATATTGTGTTTGTTTCACTCCCAATTACATCATTTTAGTCATGGATTACTCCCAATAATATCATAGTAGATCGAGTCCCATATTAAATAAGGTTTACACCCTATTCTAGTGATGTTTATCTCATTAGATATCTATATTCACCCACTACAGTGGAGGGACACATAATTATCCTTCCACCAATCCCATAATTAAAATAATATATATATTTTTCCCCAAGATCCATAAAAAATAATCTTATCATAACCCTCAAAATTACATGTCTTTCATAAACATTTTAATATAGAATAAGCCATGAAAATAAAATGGGTTTCATAAAGATAATTTCATTAAAGTCATAGACCGTCTATAGAGAGAATAAATTTGGTATGATTGGATCATATCTCCATTAATTCATAATTAACATGAAAATATGTTATCGTAGATAAAAATTCCCTTAACATGTTACTTTTAATATCTATTGGGAATAGAAACCTTTTCACATTGTAATCACATCCTTAAAATATAAAAATAACTAAATATATATGGAAATCATTTTAAATGGAATGAAAATTATAAAATTTTAATTTAATATTAAAACTATTGTGTGATTATCATAGTATTAAATTATATTTATGTCATAAAATTTAATAGAGAAAATTTATTTCGTATCATTCTTAAAGAGAGTCTAAAACTACCTCATTTGGAAAATGAGAAGAATATTCCTTTGAAAACATTTTTTAAAATTTAAAACATAGTTCATAATTGCCTTGGAATTTCATATAAAAATATTCAAAACATTCTTCATATAATATTTAGAAAACATTGACATGAAATAAAAAATATTCTCAACAATAAAAAATGAAATAATGTCATATTTCCTTTAAAAAAGTATTATTCTTATATATTGAGTTCTTAAAGAGAGAAAAATGAATGAAGAACATTTATTCTCAAGAAATTTATAGAGTATAGTAAAATTATTGTTAATTATCATAAAAATGTCCTATAATTTTGTCAACAACAATTCAAGGATATTCAATAATTATTAAAATAGGATTGACTCATATATCAGTTAACTCGAGTTCCATATGCATTGAATGTTCTCAATCCCCAAGTGTAATAAATATTATCTTAATATAATTATCTTATATGATAACTTTCATACATATAATGTATTTTTTTGTCCCTTTATAAGATTTTAGCACCCATTTATCAATCATTTCATATTAAAATCATCTTTTTCAAGTGTTAAATTTTTAATTTTTTTATAATAATTTTTGTTTGGAAGTTCCGGTCCTTTTACATTGATCTTTGTTCCATCATATTCATGATGATTATAATTCATTAAAAATAATATAAATTCATTATATATAGAAATATATTTATATTCATTCATAAATGATAGAGATATAAAAATTAATTATATCATTCGTTGATATAGTAGGTCGTACATACGAGTGAATGTTGTTTTTAGTTTTTGACAGATGGAATGAATGAGAGGTAAATATTAAATAACCCTAAAAGATTATTTATTATATCATATATATTAATAAAATCTATCATTATTAACATCCATTTTAAGCATAAATGAAAAAACGTAATATCATTTACTGGAGGTGGTAGTCTATAAATACACCCGTGCGAAAATATCATACTTTAATGGATTTGAAGGAAATAATTCATATTTTTTGTAACCATTATAGAAGAATAATTATTTCATAAAAATAATATATAAACAATAAAACCACCATAATACTCATACATACAATATAGTTATGAAAAATAAATTTTATCTCTACATGGAGATGGTATGTTGTACACATGCATGAGCGATGCATTCACATAGGATTAGATTAGAAAGATATTGGATAAATGTAGTTTCATAATTGTAATAAAATTTTAGTAAATTTATAATACTAATTTAATTATTGTATGATAATTACTATATATTTATATATGGTAAAATAAGAAGTAAAAAATATGATGACTGGTTAAGGTGATTGTCTCTTCTTTAAAAGAAATCCATTTGATCTCATCTTGTGGATCCTACGACCGGTGTATTAGGGAATCAGTATCAATTATAATATGTATAAGGTTGTCAATATGGTAATTTTTTAAGTTTTTATTCATATATAATGTTCAAAGTGATGCAAATAAGATAAATTAGGGGTTCCCATTTATAAGTGATGGGAGGGGAACTCTTAGAATTTCATAAAAGAGAAAAATAAGAAAATGAAATTTTCTAGTCAATTTCATCCTAATTTCTATATATTAAAATATAAGGATGGATTTGGTTTAAATCCTATAAACCTAAAAATATTTTATAGGTTTAATTTGTGTTTTAAACCATGTCTTTTGGTTTAACACCATATTTAACCAATTTTTACCATTACAATGTTAAAGTCATTTACATTATCAAAGAGTAATAATATTATTTTTAAACTCTAAATTGGATCACAAGATTCCATGGGATGATATTTTAAACCACATAATATCCAATATATCCTCATTCATATTATTTATTGTTTTTAAATTTCTTAATGAAATATTATTTTCATAAAATATCATTATTTTCATTTCACAAACTATTCATTTAATTTTATACTAAAGACACCATAAAAATATTTAATTTTAATATTTTTCCTTAAACCAAAATAATAACATTTCATATTCAACAAAAAAATTATTTAAATACTATAACTCACTCAAATTATATTACTCTTAATATTTCACAAATGATTTATTTCAATTCTCTATTAATTGAATAAATAGTGTGTCAGTGTTAAGTAAGAATTTATGATAAATATATATATACATAAAATAATAAATAAATTCCCATCATGAAAATATTATCATTATTCTAAAAAGAACTATTAAGATTCATTCAAAACATTTTTTGTCTCTGTGTGAATGCAAAAGTGACATTAAACGTGAGAGAGTGACATTTTGTATTTTTCTTTTCAGTAAACATTATTATGGTCATTCGCATGGAAATTTTCCCAATAATAAATTAAATTTATATAATAAAGGGACATGGGTATAATTACCTTTATCCAATATGAATTAAGATGAATAATAAGGATCTAAACATTTAGTTTTATCCTAGTTATACCTGATTTACTATTTACCATGGTGGTTAATTATAGCAGGGTTTCTATTCATAATGCATAAAAATATGGAAGAAAATTTAAAAAAATTTACCTGATAATTTAAAATATAGAATAACATTTTACAAAATTCAACTACTATTAATGGTAAAAATTTATATTAAAATTAGTTTGGAAAACTAGATGCAATCTATTTTTTAAAAAAATAAATTTTAATCATAAAAGTAGAATTATTCCTATCCTATGTATAGAAATAAAATTATATAAATATTAAAAAATTTGATTTAATATATAATATATTAATTTCATTAAAATAATATATTAATTTTATTTAATTTAAATTTTTAAGACAAAAACTGGTTATGATCATTAATCAAATTTTCAGAAAAACCACATCTTTGGTTTCTAATGATTTTTTTTTGATGTAATAAAAATTAATTTAAAATAAATTCATTTTATTCAAGTATGAACCAAAAAAATAATTATTTAGTATTTCTTATTTAAATCATATAATTTAATAGGTATGTTATATTGCTATAAAACATTATGTTTTATTGAGTCTTGAGGATACTTGTTTCGTAAGCTATCGAAGAAACAAAATTTATTTGAAAATAAATATACCATAAAAAAGTTACAGTGTTACATTATATCCCCATTAAAATGAATTTCTTCCCCCAAATTATTCCAATATGATGCAAAAAATGGGATATAGTTTTTTCATTATATCCTCAAGTTCCTATGTAATGTTTTGAATTTTTTATTCCCCAATAAAACATTAACTAGGTTAGTAGTCATGTTCTGAATCACATTATCTCTATGATCCAATAACTATAAGAGTTTTTTATCATGTGAAATATCATTATTTAGTGGTATAACCTTTTATATTTTTAAATAATATGAATCAATTTTTTACATCCTCAAGAGATATATAGGGAACACATTATGAACTTGAGAGACATTCGGTGTAAGTGAAAAGTGATAAGCTACCATCTCATCTCAATCAAGAATCTAGAAATGGATAATATAAAAAGGACTAAACCTTCCATTATTTTCAAATATTATATACTTATTCACATAATGATTTCACATAAACAAATTCTCAAAAAAATTAGATTCTAAATTTTTTGAATGATTTTCTGTATTACGTTTTTCTCGACTCTGAGCTACCTCAATATGCTGCTGAATAGATATAACTTTTTAAAATTTTTTAATATATTTATTGTTAAAATATCTTTCATTATCTAACCTCAGTTTAATATTATGGAGTTCTATAATTATTTCCATTGTAGCCTTTATAATTCCTCATCAATTTATTTGAGTTATGGCTATTCTTATAAGTGAATTGAACTAATGGACACTGTTAGTCCATACACTATAAAAATACATATATAAAGACCTGAAAATATCATCAAGAATCTTAATGTTCCTCTCGAGTTGACCATATATCTATGGAAGATTTTTAGTGCAGAAACACACATGTGAATCCAAATTATTCTAAAGACTTTCCACAACATTGAGGTAATCCTTGGATCGTGATTATAAACTAAAGAATGCGGGACTCTATATAACATTACAACTTTATTAATTATAATTATGATAATATGATCAAGATATAAATATTATTTGATTAAAATAAAGTGTTATGGCTTAATAAGGTGATCAAATCAAACCAAAATTCCATTATGGATATTATACATTTTGGAGAGTATGATTATAAAATCCATGGTGATTATTATAAAATTACATTCTATTATAGGTAATGTTTGTAAAATCCCTTAAAAATATATATATCATCCATTACATGATTAAATACCAAGCATTGTCATTCATATAATACAATATCTCTTTTCATATTGTTCAACCATAAATACTATTTTAGATCTCTATACATCTTCAAAAATAGATGATAAAATGTTGAAAATGAACTATGAGCTTCATCCAACAACTGATTAAATCCAGTATGTTTGTAATACATATAGAATTACCAAACCTTATCACCCCAACACAGTCATTATTTAACAAATGAGTATTTTTGACTTCTTTTATATTTCTATATCCTCTTTATATGTCCCTTTAATCCTTATAGGGATTGATGTTTGATCATTCATTCGAGTAAGAGAATGCTTATCCTCTTCAATATTTATTTATATATTTTATTAAAATCAAGAAAGATTTCATTATTTGTGATCATCATCGTAGATAATATGTCCTAATTACTTTCACTTAGAGTATCTTCTAGCTTCTCCACCTACAAAGGTTGGACATGTATTAAGAATTCATAATCATTAATTAGGTCCAACCATCTAATCTAGAACATATTCAACTATTACTATTTGAATATATAATTTAAATGTTTCTAATTAGTATATATATTAAATATTCTCCATAAATATAATGTATCCAAATCATTAATGGAAAATTTATAAAAGATAACTCCAAATTACAGAATGGATAACTGGGAACATTAACCATCAATTATTGTGAGGCATAATCTATCACCATATAATTTAGGATAAGGATGCATCCTAGTCCTTTAGTTGATGCTTCACTATAGATTTAAAACCCTTATCCGCTATAATGTAATGTATGAATAGGTGTTTTGAATAAACTTATCATTATTTTCCTTAAATTCTCTTCACATTCATCTATCTAAATGAACTTAGATACATTATGAATTAATATGGTGAGTGGATTATAATATCATGATAAAATCACCAAAAAAATTCTAATAATATCAATCAAAAATAATAAAACATTATATCTCAGTCATAGTGGTTAGTCTCATCCCAAGTTCAATAACATCTGTCTTTGATAGATCCACTGATATAATCTCACATGTGATATTAATTCCCAAAATGAAACTGTTTTATAACAAAAAACACACTTTGTAAATTTTTCATACATATTATCCTTCTATTATTTCATTTGTACAATACTCATGTGATCTTTATGCTCTTCCTTTTTCATTTTATAAATATATGTTTTGTCTATAAAGAATATGAAAAACTGATCAAGGAAATCACTAAAGAAGTTATTCATTGAATCCAGGGATATATTAGTGGTATTAGTAAGAAAAAATCGAATAACAATATATTCATATTATTCATACATTATATGAAATGATTTCATGGGAATATCCTCCTTTTCACCATAAGTTAATGGTTTCTCAAATGAGAAAAAACATTCTCAAATGTGATCTTTTTATGTTCTTGATATTCAATACATCAGAAATTGGGTTACATCCAAGATGGAAAATATAACCTATAATCTAGCACAAAATTCAAGGATCAAATCCGGGTGGAACCCTAATATTTGGGGTGGGATGATTTCGGTTACACGTGACAAGGAGGATGGAAGTTGGGCAAGTGGAAGTCATTGTCAACGGTTGGAGATGGAGTTCCTGGTGGGGTGGTTGGGATCAAAAATGTTTCATGTGATATGATGTATTGGGTAAGATATCTAGGTTAATAATGGGGGACATTGTGATAAGATTGGCATCAGAATAGATGAGTGAAGAAATCCTCCATGATTAGGCAGAAAGAACTCATACGGTGAGTGGGTGATGGCATGGGGATACCATAATGAAATAGTATGGAAAATGAATATTCCATCCATCAGTGAAAGATCTATAAGCGGCTTAAAGAAATTGGTTCCAACTTCATAGGTCTTTCAGATTGGGATGAACGATAGGGTATGTAATTTTCCATTGGGTCCAAGAGTTGTGTATATCTACACAGGTTAATACTATATCTACATCCTTATAAATGCTGAGGTTTGATAAAAAACATATATGATGGGTGGTTTTTCACATATGGTGTCAGATAATTGGTGAAATTTGGGTCATGTGTGAGGAAATAGATTACATCTAGTTCTATAGGCCATGTATGGTTCCCCATAAACAATTATGAGGTGATTATCCCAAAAACAAACAAAATGGATAACCTTTAGGATTTCAATCAATGAAGAGTCACATTGATCCACATTTATTTTTAATGAAAATTACATGTGCACCCGTAGGTGAATAATTGTTCTAAAATTATCCCTTTTGAAGACTCACTTAGTGTTTCTTGTTCAATTCCAACAATTCAATTGGGACCATTATATATGAATTTTGTTTTAAATTGCTGTATAACTATGTATGAATTCTAATGAGAAATCCCCAATATGATCGGATAGGATACTATGAAACTCTTCTAAAAATACACCAAAAAAATCATACACAATAGTTATAAAATTGACATTTAATTTCTCCCTAATCATTTTATATAAAAACCAATTTTTAATATGAAACAAGACACACATAATGGATATAATTTTTATTGTATGATACTAATAATCCTCCTAAAAATGGTAATTTTTTGTTTCAAAATATCCTATGTGACTTCCATTCCTCCGTAATTATTGTTGGATTGTATAAATAAATTGAATCCATTCCTGAGAATACATAAAAATAAACTAGAATTAGAATAAATATATTTGGAAGAAGAATATTTAAAAATGTTTAATCGAAGAAGAATCATAGACATGATATGAAATCCTCATAATTCTAGGAGTGTTCCATAATAATTCAACATATAATAATTTTGTTTGTATTATGATACCCATATATAATTAATTCGATATAAAAGAATGGGTAGATATACAATCAAAGAAGACATTAGCGGTTATAATGTGGATAAAAAGTATACTTTGAACAACTTTGTTATTGTATAATACATCAGTATTAGTGATTGCATGAGATTTACATTTTTCTATAGGCTTAAGTTGTTTATGGAATTGATCATCATCATTAAATTTTCTTTTTGGGCACTAGTTATCACAATTATCATATTCCATTCATCTGAAACAATGGATTTTCAATGGTTCATTATATGGTGATGTTCCATAATAATTTGATAACTTTTTCGCATCACTAAAACAATAGATTTATTGATAACCTTCTATTTAATGGTTAAAACATTTACCAATACCCTTAAAAAATTACCCGAATTTGTATTCCATAATTCAAGAATAAAGGATATATCATCTTCTTTTATCCACGACATTTCATATTTCCTTTGAATCCCATATTTTTTTTATAATCAAAACTATAAGAAATATATTTTACTCAAATATCTATTTCCAAAATTCTATAGCATCGAATAATTTATTCATAGTAACTTACCTCTCTTATTGATAAGTCCATTCAAAGAAGTGGTTTTAAAGTAGTTAAGAATTTCATAAACATTACTTATTTTTTTGATGACAATACCTGAAGCCTACCTAAAAAGTCTTGTAAAATTTTCCACATAGGTAATAATAGAGTCATTATTCTTCTACTTCAGCTCAAGTAAATCATTCACAGTTTTCAAATAATGAATATAATTATTGTAATTATTGATAAATATTCCCTAAAACTTATCTTACACCATACATTTAATTTCATCATGTTTCCTTGTGTTCTTCATATGATTCCACCATTATTATTCATAACATAGGGGAAAAAAGTGTGTGATTATAAACATAGAAATGTATAACAAAAGATAAATTATTTATCACATAAAAATAAAATTATCATCATGGTTTGACAACATGATAAAAAAATTTAAAACCTTACCTTGCATATAACATATAATAAACTTTAGTCGTGGCATAAAGCATGGTAGATCTTAGGGAAAAATCATAATAGAATCTAATAAATTAATCCATTAGATCATAACATTAGCATAATTCACAAATTTTTTTAATACAAATAGGTATATAAAAAAGTTTTCTTATCAGTAAAGACTCATATAAAAGGATATCATTGTGGATTTGGTTCTCTCGCTATTCTATCACAGTAGTCAATATTAGCTCCAAATACTAACATAGTGGAAATATTTCCGTATAAAAATGGGTTCACTCCATATTCTAGTCATGTTTATCTCTTGAGATATATATCTTTAAAAAAATTAATTGGACAGCTATATAAGTCATGTCCCACCCATCACATAATTATTGTCATGTATATGTTTTCCCCAATATCATAAAACATTAATCTCATTATAACATATGAAAGAGAAATGGGTTTCATAAAAAGTTTATCAAGAAATAACACATATAAAAGAAATGGGTTTCTTAATCATATTTTCAACCTATTCATAAACCATCAACAGAAATGATAAGGATGGTATCATCATATCATATCCTATGTTAATAATATGTAATATCATAGGATATCAAATTAGATAAAAATGACCTTAAAAAATCACATTGAATATTTCATGAGGAAAATTACATTGTAACTTCCAAATAAATTCATTAAAATATAAAAAAATAAAGTTATAATTGAAAATAATTCCTTAAAAAATGTTGGAATCTTATAAAATAAACAGTAAATCATTGATTTTTCATGATTGTGGAAGGTTTTGTACTTTTCAAATAAGTTAAAAGAAGAAATCCATTTTATACAATTTTTTAAAAAGTAAAAAAGTACCACATCTAGAAAATGTCAAGGATGTTACTTTAATAAAATTTAAATTGATAATAATGGGTAAAAATGATTTTAAAAAATCATATATGAATACTAAAAATATTATAGAATGAAATTTTTTTAAAACATGGATTCTGAAGAAAAAGACGATTCCTCAAAAAAATATGATTTTCAAATCTTGAGTTATTAAAGAGAATTAAATGAAAGGAAAAAACATTTTCTCATGAAAATATCCATAAGGAATAAAATTAATGGAACATATCTAATAATTATAATAAAATTTCCTCAAATTAATTTCAACCATAAAAATCCCAATTAAATAAGGCTTGAAACCTTAATCCCTTACCACGAGTTCCACATGCATTGATAGTTCTCAATCATCATATATAATAAATTTAAATTTATTATAATTCTATTATATAATCCTTTACATACTTATATAATCATATATGACACCTTTTTAACATATTAAGACCAATTTATCAACAATTCTTTATTTCAAATAATCGTTTTCTGATGTTAATTGTTTCATATTTTCAAATGAATTTTACTTTGATAATTTTGGTACTTATACATTGATAATGGATACATTAAATATAATATTTCAAAAATTATATAAATATCATATATTTTCATTATAAATAAATACGCATATATGTATATATATAATAATTCATAGAATATTTATATATAAAAATCAATTAAACTGTTCATAGAGACCGTTGGTCGTATGTAAGCATGAAGGTTGAATTCATTTTGAACGGATGGAACAAATATAATTTAATTAAAAATGTACCTTTACAAAATTATTATTATATTATATATATTTTATATATTCATAAAATATATTTCTAGTACCTTATATGCAAAAATTAATGAAAAAATTCACATCTCTTCGTGGAGGTGGTTGTCTACACATAACAATAAGGGACATTGACGTTTTACAATGGATTGGATTGTAGGAAGGTAGATATGAAATTAACCATTGAAAAAGAATGAATATTTATAAAAAATTATATATATATTAAACAAATCACAATACCCATCCATAAATTATGGTGTTGAAAAATGAATTGTATCGCTATGTTGAGATGGTAAGACGTACATTCGCAAGAGAAATAATTTAACTTCACATTTCATAGGAAAGAGGGTAGATAATAGTGGTTTAAAAATAATAATAACATTTTATCATATTTATAATACGTTATTTTTTATTTTATTCGACAAATATAGCATTAATTGAGGTAATATAATAATTTTAAAAAAAAGGTGTTTGGTAAAGGTGATTACCACTTCTTTGAAACTACACATTTATATCTCCTATTAAGAATCTGATGGTCTATATTCTGGGATGAAAAAAACTATATAATGTTTTTTAAGATTTTTATAAGATATTTTTGGTGTGGTTGGGTTTGTATATAAGGTTAAATGTGGTGTAATCAAGAGATGTGAAGGATTCCCTTTTATGAGTGACGGGAGGGGAACTTGTGGAATTTTAGAAAAGATTAAAATATATAAGCGTCATTATCTATCCAAATGCTTACAGATGGAATGAAATCAAATGATAAGGTAGGATTTGGATGAAATCCTATCATCCATACAAATTATATTTCATTATGTGATGTTTAATACCTTATAGTTTGGTTTCACCCCTTAGTTAATATATTTTAAACATAACTATATTAATGTCTTTTTCACTATTAAACTATTATAATTTTAAATATAAAGATAAATATGATAATAAATGGACATGGAATAAAATTTTAGATAATATATCATCCACTTATTCCTATTACTTGTTTTTATGATTTTTAAATAATTTAATAAAATATTTTTTTCATAAAAAGTCATTAATGTCATTTATGACACTATTCATTATATTTTACAAAAAATACACCTAGAATTTTTTTTAAAATTTTAATATAATATTTCAACACACCAATAATATGTTATATTAAACTATGAAATTCATGAAACACTTTATATCACTCATATTATATTACATTCAATATTTTGAAAATAATTAATTTTAGTTTTATTCTAATTGAATAAATATTGTGTTAGTGTTGTGTAATAATATAAGATAAATATATACCTAATTAAAATTATAAATAAATAAAAAATTGAAAAAAATTAATTATTATCAAAATAACAATTAATAGTCACTAAAAACCGATTATTCCCCCTATGTGATAACATGATAGATATTCAAAAGATAGAGATAGATTTTTTTTCAGTTTCTCTTAATATTATAAATATCATTTTCTAAAAAAAGGTTTCCCATAGAAACAATATTTCTTAAGGTGGTAATGGATGAATTAACTTAATTCAATAAGATTTTAAATTTTTAATTTTAACTTCTATATAAGAGTATGTTACTCACACACATCCCTATAAGTCTTAGTACATTTCCAAATTTCAACTAATGGAATGATTCATATGAATATTAGAGTTCCTCTTATTTTTTTCAAATGACTCTTACAAAATGAAATTAAAGCTTAATCATATAACCCTTATGAATTTATCATTATACCCATATATAGATCACATATTACCTTTACTTTCTATAGCTACCTCATATAATTTCATATTGATCATTAGGAAATTTCTGATGAAACTTAAGCAAGGGATGATATTGTTAATTTTCGGGATAGTTTTCCAAATCATCAGTTACAATCCCTAATTACCCTTATTAACCATTATTGTGGATAATATAATATTTAGTAGGGATTTAATACTTTTTCATTTTTTTAGTCATCTATTTTTGATGACCCTTAAAATTACAGGGTGCATTAGGGACTACCATTTCCTTTACCAATCTATATTTTTAATATCTATGTATCAAAAATATAACTTATGGAATTTAGAAGTTTTAATTTCTTATTGTAAACAAAATAGTATCTTAAAAACATATAATTATATCAAATAACCTTATAAAAATATTAATGACGTTGAAAATTATCTGAGTATTTTCAAATATCATTACACTTAATCTTTATGACCTTTCGTCATATGAGGTCTTATTTGTGTGATTCTATAAAACGTTGATGCATTATCATTTCCAATGTCAAATCAGCCTTTATAATCCTTCATCCATGTAAAATTATTTACTATATTCAGTATCCCTAATGTTTTGAATGGTTTCTCAATATATATATCTGTTTTCACATATTTAATGATAGATTTATATACTACTTGGTAGATATATTTTCAATCTATAGGGAATTTTTGTAAACATTGCTTCCAACATCAACTACCTACTTTATGAACTTGATGATTTTTTTTTGAAATAAATTAATGTAAATGTAGTTTTCTATTTATCTCATTTACATTTCAATGCCAAATATAAACATCTTCATATTCATCTTCTTTTCTTTTTATAATGACACCAAATAAATAAATCAATATGATATTCCAACATTACTAAAAATTGAAATTAACATGATTATTGAAAAAAAAAATACAACCACAATACATTGGGTTATTAAATATAACCCTTGGCCTTTTTTCGATTCCCATAAACTGATTCAAAAATATAATTTCAAAATGTGTTCGACAATTTTACTTTTCTCCACCATATTAAAAATAAATACAAAGGTATGTATAAGGGAATAAATTTTTTTATATCATTGAATTCATTAATATGACCATTTATCATATCCCCTTAGTTATCCACATTTTTTTTTCTCCATATTTCTTAAGAGATTCGACTTGATTGAAATACACACTTATTTTCTTTAGATAATAATGGCATCTTATTTTCTCTTGGAAATGATTAATCAATTAATAAAATCTATGTACAAGTGAAAAATTATTGGTGTTGAATATAAGAGTGACTAATCTAGGTTAAAATGTTTTTCCATAAACTATATAAAATGTGATATGAACTTTAAAATATATTTCTATGGAATAGTCAGATTTTTTTATAATTTTAATACATATACTCAATTATGAAAAACACATAAAAACGGAAGTGTAAAAATATTTTCCCCCATTTTCAAACAATTTTTAAATATAATTGTTATTCGACCTTAGTTACCATATTAAATATAAAATTTTTTTTTAAAAAAAGATCAATATAATATAGAGTAAGGTATATTTAAAATTATATATTTAACCATGAAATACAAAAAATATTAAATCTTATTCAATATAATTCAACACAGATGTTTTTCTCTTCAAAAATTGAACACAATCATTATCTTTTAATACAAATTAATGTGTTGTGAGGAGTAAACATGATACCAATAGAAATTATTCAAAATGTATTGTTATTCTTACCATATAAATATCACAACATTCATCAGTTATCCTTATTTTATGATTTTCATTTAATTCCTTTTATAAATGTGAACAAATAATCATGTATATGAATACAATGAGTTCTGTCGTCTCCTTACTGAGAGAATAAGAGATGAGACTTAGAACTCAACCCAAAAACACGATTCTTTATAGATAAGTATTTTTTTAGATCTATTTATGATTTCTTGATCTTCATTTTCCCAGATCTTAATTGTAACACCGTAAAATTTTAACTTTAAACAGTATTCTATATATCATACAAGATATGCCACATTATGATTACACAAATTGCTAAATATTATTATTTAATTGTGACTGTTATATCCTAATAATTGGAATGGTGGGAATGAATGAGATTAACTGAATAATATATTTTTTTTAAAAAAATTATAAAATGAATTTATTGGTTACTAATTTATTATAAGTAAAAATAAAAACCAATTGATTATAATGGTTTTGTTTTATAAAATACTATTTTATACACAAAATGGAATTTTTTTCTAAAGAATTAAATTAATCTATATTAGTGAAATATATTATTGAAATTTATATGTTATATATAAAATCAAATGATTTTAAATTAATCCATAATTTTTTATATGACTAATATAAGAATAAATTGAATTTTAATAGTAAAATGGTATATTTTTCTAAAAGACAATTTTGCCTCCTTTTGATGGAACAACAATTTAAAATATAAATTTTGACAATTTCATAAATTTATTTTGACGATATAAAATATATTTTGGTAATAAGAAAATCAAAATTTATCTTATAGTGAATTTTTGGTATATTTCAAACAAGTTTCACTTCTTGATGAATAATCAAAAATATAAGATTTTTTATGGAAACTATTTTTTCATATAATTTATTTATATTGTTAAATTATATATTAAATTAGATTTAAATAATAAATTTTTTAATTGTAAATCAATAAAATAAAATTAGTCATTATAATCAATTTCACATTGAAATTGGATATAAATACATTTCAATATTTTTAACTTTTAACTTTAATTTTTTTTAATTATGTCAAAAGGATTAATTTTAAATCTATTTTTTCCAAGACATTTAATTGAATTAGGTAAAATGGATTCCATATTAGTAATCATAATTTCCAAATTATGTAGTAGGGAAAATTTTATTATGGTTCTTTAAACTTTTTACTATGGTAAAAACATTATTTACCGTGGTATAGGTAAAAAATTAAATTTGTCGAAGTTAACAAGTTTAAGGTTTAAAATAAAAAATACAAGAACATTTAATAGTTGTTTGAGGTGTGGATCGACCCAAACCATGCAATATAATATTAATTTTCATCCAATGTTGTGAAATTATATTCCACATCAATGTTGATGGATTTAAGTATAAAATATTAATTATTTTAATCACTTAAACCCACCTCTCCTCAATTATAAAAACAACCCCTCCCCACCCCATTTTGACTCAATTGTCTTGTAAGTCCTAAAACATATTCCCAAAACACTCCTTCTATGTCTCCCCAAATCTTATGTATTTTTTTATCACTAGTAGATCAATTCCATGTCCTTGAAGGGTCTCTCAAAGAGGTCATATTCAAGGGGAGTTTAAAGTATGCACTACTAAAGGGAAGCGTGAGTTAAGGTATTTATTAACCTAAATTACATTATTTGGGTTAAAATTATACTTACTTTTTATTCCATGAAAATATTATATATGAAATATTTTTTTAATATATTATGTATTATTTTCTCTTTTTTATGTCTATTTACAGTGGATACATATATTCAATTCATATAATTAATTTCCTCTCCCATGATATTATATCTATAAGGGACTTCATCTCAATCTCCTTTTATTGAGGAATATTTTTCTTCTATACACCTATCTTAATTTTGAATATGTATATACATAACATTTGACATATCATATCATGAATTTATTTATTATATTTTTATTTAATGGTTTATTAAATATTATTCTTTCAGAGGTTTAGAAAAATAAGTCCAGTCAGAAGCAAAGCTTCTGACTATTTATTAAAAAGAAGGAAAAGAGTACATAAGAATGGCAGACGGTATCAAACAAACAGAAATTCCCACAACCACTAAAAACAGGTCTAAAGATCATATTATGACAAATCATTTCCATAATCAGAGTCACTAGCTGTCTCCCACTCTGATTGAGACTTATCCCGATTTAATATTTGAAAAATATTTGTATCCACATTCTTTGACACCTTAGACGACGATCTGGTAGACATGTTTCTAGGGACATTAGAATAATCCTTGCGTGGTCTCCGCTTTACGGGAACAGAGGTGAAACACTCACCGGAAGCAACCTTTGTATTTCCACTTAAAATAGCATCCCTATAAGAGGTGTGACCGCCACTGTCCGAGACCCTAATCAGGGTACCCAAATTCCGTTGTTCACCCTCAGAAACGTTCCCCCATTTGTCAGGTAATTCAGAAACTTGGAAAAGCTTCTGGATTTCCTGCTAACAATCAAAATGTTGTTGCGCATCATTCTGCTTGGAGACATCAAACTGGAGGGTATCAGGGTCCACAACTGGAGTAACCTCTTTAACTAAAGCATATGGAGTCCTAAAGGGGCCACGATGGGCCTTCATCGGAGAAGCATCAATTGCCAACCCTTTACCAGTATCGTTGGGAACGAGCTCACTAAGTGAATCACCATCATGAGTAGTAGATTTTGGAAACATTTAATCCTTCCCCTTTGACTTCCTATGACAGAGAGTTGTTTAATTTCCTCTCACCCCACATTCCCCACAAGAAACATTCTTATAACATAACTCCAATGAGTTTCCAACGACCATACATTCATTACAGAAAAGAGGTTTTTTTTCATCTCAACATCAATGTGAATGTTGTCAGAAGGAGTGGAAAGGGTTAACTTGTCAATCAGAGTGGTACTGAGATCAACCTCCACCAGCATCCTAGCATAATGACCAAAAAGAACATCCTCGGTCTCTTTATCAAGCCGAATCAGAGTCCCAATTGCCATGCCAATATCATGCAGAATTTTTGGGTGCCAGAGGACCCAATTGAGCCCATGAAGACTAATCCATACCTGAGAAAAAGAATTTCTTGCACATGAGACATTAAAATCCAATGACCACTCATGTAAATGAAGCCATCCAGGTTTGAGAAACAAGTTTCCCATGCTCCATGCTCGAAGCATCAGATCATCAGACGGAAAAAGGCAGTGGAAAAATCCTCGACCATGCGAAACACATTTCCAATTTGAAAAACCCCACAAAAGCGAGGTTCTACAGATCAAATCATCAAACTTCCACGTTTTCACACCATTAGGAAGGACAATTCGTGCAATCAATGATTTTTTACCAATTGACATTCACTTATCATGAGCTGCAGAATTTGCTTCAACATGAGCTGATGAACCCTTGCGAAGAATTTTACTAGGACCTGAGTCCTTCAACCGCGCAAATGAACATGCTCCATCCAAATTTAACCCTGCATTTGATTTTTTTCATCGCATCATAAGAGGAAATAAATCCAGGAAAAACATCACCATGGGACGGAACCGAATCACGAAGCAACTCTTCCCAGGTCAGAGCCGAAAAAGCCTCAACAGCGGCTACAGTCGCATCAACCGCCTCTCGACATGATGAAGACCACAAATCACCTCGTCTCGCATCAGTCTTTGAGATCAGATGAGATGGTTGGGAAGCTTCCGCAGATCCAGCGCGAGGCTTCAATGTCGTATGAACACCGACCGAAGAGTTCGATTTCACAATAACAATAGGTTTTCACGCCTCATCCAATCGCTGAGGATCGCAAGCAGACGTCAAGGATGGAGCCGCTGATGCCACTCTGCCGGGATGAGAAAACCGATTGAAACCGAGAAAGAATGGAATCGCGATGGCCGAACCAAAACCCTAAAATCCATTGATGCAAGAGGGAGCGCCGACTCCCACAGACCGTAGCGCCATCTCCTCCTCAGAGGTTTTATTATTCAAATAGTTCGATTTTGTATTGGACACGTTGATTTAAAATTAAATTTTTTATTGTTAAATATTTTAATTTCAAAATTTTTTCCTCCATGTAAACATTCATGAAATTATTTTATTTGTTTATTTATATTAATATAAAATAATTATATATAAAATTTTATGACTCTTTCTAATTTCATTCAATGGTTTTAAAAATGAATATTTTTATGTGTTTTATATGGAAAATTTTGACAAGATAAACAAGGAATATTGTATTTTTAACATACACATTGAAAATGAATTTTATTCAATCATGAATTTTATTTAATTTATATATTCCTTTTCAATCATACATGTTTTATTAAAATAAATAACTTCTTTCCATTTTGGTTATTTTGGAATTAATGATGGGTTTTCAATGAAGATGGTTTATTGGTATTGAAAATGGGTTTTAAAGTTATTTTCATATGAATGATTTTAGTTATGTGGGATTAAAATAATTTTTCAAAAGGGATTATGAGAAAATCCAATTATTCATGGAATGGTACTTGGTAATTATATGAGAAACAGGTGACCTCAAAACAACTTATACAAATGGTTGATCTCAATTATAGCTCACAGGTGAGACAAATAAATCTTATATGAAGGCAGAGCCCCAATATAGATCATGAGAAATGGGGGATCCTAATATAGATTATATTAAGGGGTAAGACAAATTGTCTTCAATGGGTGATCTGAATAAATCTTATATGATGGGTGATCCCCATTAAAGATCTCCAAAGCATTTTCTACTAATAATATTGGAATTTGGTTGTATGTTTATTTCAATTGAAAGGGATTTTAATGGGTTTTATGTAGATGATTCTCTAAGTCACATAAAAAGGATTTAAGTTAATTGTTCTGGGTTTTAAAGTAATTATTAGAAAAAACATGTGTGTGTGATTCATTTGACAATATTCTTCTTCATTTACAAAAATAACATTAAATGTGTTTTCATGATTTTCAAAAGACTAATGGTTGTATATATTTTTATGTCGCACACTATAATTTTTGTGATCATCACATGTTTTAAAAAAAATCATGCGGTTAAAGGATTATTAGGGACTATCACGTGGAAAATATGAAAATTGTGATGTTCTATCATGGAATGAAACCATGTATTATTTTAGAATGTTTAGTTTGGTGGGTAAAATGTATACTAAGTAAGTGTAAATATGTACTGTATGGGTTTTACTATAAATGTTTTTACTAATTCTATAAAACCTTCAACCTAAAATATATTTGTGAAAATAAAGTGATTTCTACTTTTAAAATAAATATAATATGTAATGTTTAATGATGGGGAAATATAGTTGGTATCATATCACGGTTTAAACAGCTTTAGAGGTTATGATAGTTTTAATTGCATACCCATAGAAGATTTTACATTATGGTTAAATTGAAATAATGTATAATTTTAATATTACCTTGTTATTTCATTTATGATATGTCTGTTCAGAACGGTTTTCCATAGGTGTAATAGAGATGTTGTGGTGGGATGTCATCAAGGGGAAAACATCCTTCAAAATAAACATCCTGATATGGTTGGAATTAGAAAATAATAGTATTTTTCAATGATGGATTAGTTGGTATAAACTATAAATGGTTGTGGTATTCATGCTAGAGGGGAACCCAATGTGCCAGAAATGAACATTTCTATAGTTAATCATTTTTTGATACAACATCTCCCATCACTCAATGGATCATCTTACCCAGTTGTAGATGATGGACGAATCAATTCCCTAGAAATCATATTTTAAGTCATGTGATGTTCATAACTTCAAAAGGAAACTCTTTCCATATATCATGTTGATGGTGAATTTTATTAATGGTGTAATTTATTTAATAATATATATATATATATGATATCAATTATATGGAATGAGACACATTTAGAAATATTTTCCATGAAAAATAATTCCCTAAGGTTGATTGGTGTTGGGTGGACAAATAACTCTTGGAATTGAGGTGAAACGATAAATATTATGCAGCATCATATGAAGATAAATTCACATTATTGACCAGGTATGTGTCAAAATTTATTCAAGACATTGATATTAAAAAAATAAATTTCTCTCAGGATTAAAACAATGAATATGGATATAATTTTTTATGAGGGAATTTATAATTTGTGAGAATGTAGTTCATTGTGTTGAGAATGTTGGGATGAAGTTTTTTTGACACTTATGTTCTATAAGATTACATGAGTAATAAATGGTCAAGTGGAAGGAAATAGAGAAGCAACCATCTAGGGATTCTTGAGTTAATATAATATATGGTAAAATAAATTTTGGGGAATATATGTCAGGATCGATAAAGTGTTACCAATATAATAAGTTTGTTCACAAGGTTTATAACTACAAATAGAAGAGTCTGGAACAATCCATGAATGAGATGAATGATATAATGTAAATAGTGAGATTTTTTAGTTGTAATGATATGTGGATTTATACTAACCTATGTTAGAAGATAATTAGTTTAGGTGGAAATACTCATGAACGAAAACAAAAAGGTGCCAGAAATTCTTTTTGTACTACTTTAGTTAATGTTGAGACATCTGGTGAATTGATGAAATCTCTTGGGAGCTTGATATTTTTAATGTTTAACCATAAGCTTAAGGTTTTATACAGTTATTCTAAGGTTTTATCTAATGATATCTTAATATTGTTAAGATTTTTTTTGGATATATGTGTTTTTATTTAGGATTATGAAATGATTTTGTTTAATTGTAAATTTTCATTTACTTTTGGACATGAGTTTTGAGGTAATTATAACCTTTATAGTTTATATGATCTTTTGAGATTAAGGTTATTTTAGGCATGCACATCATAATTATAGGGTTTTTTAAGATTGAAATTTTTCTTATAAAATAGAAATAAATCACATAAGTATATTCCCTTATATAATTATATATTAAAGTAATTCCTAGACTCTATGAAAATTATTTATGAATGAAAACTATTTTATGTGTATTTTTTTTTCATAATGAAATGAATGACCTTTTATCCAATTAGAGATTTATGGTTTTCCAATTTTTATCATTCTCATATTCATGTTCTCAATAATTCTCTATCATTCCTTTAGTGTTGTATTTTCAATTACATGTCTATCTTTTTTCTTTATGGAATCCATGTATGTGTTATCTCATGTGACCTTCACAGTTTCCATTCTCTCATTTCATATATAAGTTTTATTGATCCGTTTTTTAATGTAGGATTTCAGCAAAGGTATTTTCAAAAGTCAACCCCTTAATTTTCTTTCCGAATTTCAATTTTGAGGATGAAATTTATTAAATGGGGGAAATGTAACACCCTGAAAATTTTAAAAAGAAACACTATGCTCAATATCATATAAGTTTTGACACATTAAACTTTTGAAAATGACTAAATATTATTATTTAAATGTGACTTGTATAACCTAGTCATTAGAATGGAAGGAATGGATGATATTAACTAAATTATGAAAACATTGTTTAAACATGTTATAAAATGAATTCATTGGTTACCTATTAGTTATAAATAAAACTAAAACCCAACTGCATATAAAGTGTATTTTTTTATTGAAAAACTATTCAAAGCCCAAAATAGAATTTTATAATAATAAATTAAATTAATCAAAATTAGTGAAATATGTTATTAAAATTTATATTTTTTGTAGAAAATATTCTTTTTAAATTCATCCATTATATTTGATACGATTATGATAAGAATAAATTTATTTTAAAGCATACAAATAAATATTGTTTCTAAATGATAATTGTTTCGCCTTTTAATGGAAACACAGTTTTAAATCTAAATTTTGATATTTTTATAAATTTATTTTGTAACAATAAATTCATTTTTTGAAATAACAATATCAAAATTATCTTAGGGGCAATTGTTTTGGTATTTTTCAAACAAGTTTCATTTTTTATTGAATAGTGAAAAATAAAGCATTTTATCTGAAAACTTATTTTTCATCTACTTTATTTATATCGTTAAATTATATTTTAAATTGGTTTTATGTGTACTTATATCAAGTATTCATCAATAAAGAAAATTTATTTTATCTGAATCAATTTTGAATTTAAATTATACATAAAAACATTTCAATCATTTGAACTTTTCTCTTAGAAAAGACGTTTTCATTGTATATGAGGGATTAATTTTAAATATAATTATCTCATTCTTATGAATTGAATTGTGTAAAATGGATTATATATTTAGAATATTAATTTACAAATTATTTTTTATGGTTAATTTATTGTTTAGTCATAAATAAAATTACCATGGTAAAAAATATTTACCCTGATATAAGTAAAAAAGGAAAAATGTTGAAGTTAAAAATGAAAATTATTAAAATACATTAAAACTAAAAAATTTAATGTTTGGATGAGGTGTAGATAAGCCCTAACCAGCCTTTAATATTTTAATTTTCATCTAATACCTTGAAATTCAATGCAACCCCAATGTTTTTGGATTTAAGTTTAAAATATTCGTTATCTTAATCACTTAAACCCAACTCTCCTCAAGTATAAATACAATCCATCCACAACCCATTTAAACTCAAAATTCATGTATCTCCACAATTATCTTACCAAACCTCACTTCCTCACTCTCCCCATATTCTAGTTCTTCTAGTTTCACTCATTGACTAAATCGAAGGTCTTCAAGGATCACTCTTGGAAGTGATATTCAATATGATCTTAAATAACACACCACTAAAGGGACTCATTATGTAAGAGATTTATTAACCCAATTTCTATTAGTTTGGTTAAACTAGTACTTCTAGTTTAATTTGTTATAATATTATGTGTGAAAGGAATTTTTAATATCTTATGATGTATTCCAATATTTTATATGGATTTATAATAGATATATATATTTGATTAATTTTATTAATCTCCACTTCCATGATACAATATATATAAGGGACTTCATCTCAATATTGTTTCATTGATGCATATTTTGATGTTATACACACACCTTCATTTACGGGTTGTATATACAAGCCCTTTTACGTATCATGTCATGAGTTTATTTATTATCATTTTATTTAATATTTTATTAAATTTTATTCCTTCACATATTTTATGATTCATATAATTGAAAGTGGTATGGGAAACATTGATTTAAATATATCTTTTAAAATGTTTAAATATTAAATTTCATAATCTTTTACTCCATGTTAAATTTCTTGATATTATTTTTTATGTTTATTTATCTGATTATTAAATAATTATAATTTAAATTTTATGTCTATTTTAATTTCATTTAATGGTTTTCAAAATGAATCATTTTATTTGTTTTATACTAAATGTTTTGAAAAATGGAAAAAGGAATGTTCATATGTTAACAAATATATAAACAATGAATTATCCTCTAATATGACTATTATTTAATTTCTATATTCCTTTTCAATATTACATGTTTTATTAAATAAAATTAATTATTTCATTTCTTTGGTAGTTCAATGTTGAAAATGGTTTTTAAAAGAAAATGGTGTTTTGGTATTGAAAATGGTTTTCTAAGTGTATTTGTTTTATAGAAAATTGATTTTCATCTGTGTTTTAAAGATTTTTTTCAAATGGGTTTATGATGAAAGTGTTTTATTCTGGAAATGGTACATGAATAATATATGAGAAACAAGTGATCCGGATACATCTTATAGAAAGGGTTGATCACCATTATAGCTCATGGTTAAGGCCAATATAGCTTGTATGAAGTGTTGAGCCTCATTAAATCTCATGAGAAACATGTGAGCCCGATATAGATTATATGAAGGGATAAACCCCATTATAGATCACATTAGAGTCCAATATTGCTTATACGATTTGTGATCCCTATTAAAAATCTATAATGCATTAGGTAATGATATTATTGGATATTAGTCATATGGTTATTCCAACAGAAAGGGTCATAAATGGGTTTCATGTAGATTATGATCTAAGTCACCAATAAAAGTTTTAAATTTCTTTATATGAGGTTTAGAGTATTTATTTGATAAAACATTCATGTTTGATTCATGTGAAAATATTTTGTTTCATTTTCTCAAATGAGGATAAATGAGATTTCATCATTTTAACTAGACTAATAGTTTTCTCTTTTAATAAACCTTACTAATGTTTTTTTACTCCCATATTTCAAAATGTTTTTCATAGTTTTAATGGATTATTAGTGACAATTATAAGGAAAATATGATAATTTTTTATGTAATTTCATGGAAAGAAACCATATTCAAGTTTAGAATGATTAGTTTACTAGGAAAATGGATACTAAGTAAAAGTGTCCACTTGTCATGTATGGGTTTACGTAATAATATTTTGTCTTAATTCTCTAAACATTAATCCTAAAATATAATTGGGATAATAAAATGATTTCTAGTTTTGAAATAACTAGAATATGTAATGTTTAATGTTGAGACCTTACATAAACCTCTTTTGGTGGTATGAGTTTCTTGATCATTTAAAATTTCTTCTTGGATAGAATACGATTATTCATATCAATAAGAAAAGAACATTAATTATTTTTTATTACTCCATCTTCTATTCAAATTACAATTTTTCTAGATATATGGTAAAACACACCTAAAGAACATAGTTATCCTTTTTCTTTCATGAGGACTCGTCATTTTTTTGAAGTTGTAGTCTTAGTATCATGTTTCTTTGGTTATTTCCATTTATTAATCAGTAATTTATAGTTTCTAGATAGTTTGTCCACATATTTATTAGTTGTACTCCCATAAATATTTTTACCTTAAAAAAATTTTTTCAACAATGTTAGTGTAATCACATTTTGATAAATTCGTATGAAATTAAAATTTTTCATCTAATATGTCTTTCACCAAACCAATAATTTTTTTACTCTTATATATTGATTATTTCTTTGATTTATGTTTTCCTACTTTATCATTAAATTATATAGATTTCATACATTGATCCATGATGTTATCTCTCCCACCATAGTGGTATCATCTCATCCTTATTGATGAGACATCATTTTTATCTATTTTCTTGTGTATATTTGGCTCTATATTCTTATTTTGTTTCTTATATAAGAAAAATGTGTCTACATTTCTTTTTTATTTCTTTATTGATTTTTTTATTATCTTAAAATAAGTATATGAGTTGTTTTTAACTCTTTTATACCACTGTTATTCATAATTATAACAATTTTATATTCATAGTTTATAGAAATTATCGAAAAAATTAAATTTTATCTAGATATATTGATTATAAATTTTCTAGGAAATCAATTTCTATAAAAAACATATCATTTCTAAAAAACTACTCCCCCTTAATATAGGTCTTCTATATTCTATATATATTTAAGTATTATCCAAAAAATCGCTATTTTTTTCAAAACTCCAATATCACCAAAAATGACAAATTAGTCTTCTTATTTTGCCTTAAGGATTAGACTAAATAGATTTAATAGATTGTACTACTTGTTATTATTATATAGAAATGGAACCCTTTCAAGTTATTTATATGGATATGATTTTATTATACTTTCTTACATCCACCATAGATATAACAGTATAATTCTTATAATTTTTTTCTACCATGATTCATCAAGATTTTAAAATGTGACCTTAAATATAACATTAAAATGCATAACTATAAACAGAATTAACCAAAACATCAGTTACCTCCATTCTTGAGCTTGTAGTTTTAATTTGTTTAGAGTGGAGTGATCAAGAGAGGTTCAGTTGAGCATTAAACAAAAATCTGGGTTTGGAAATTAATTTAAATAAATATACCCTAATTCAAAACATCCCAACTAACTAAAATAGATTATATATATAATTTGGTAATTTTAAATAGTTTCTCATGGGTGCGATCAATAACCTATTTAAAAAATTTGAAATAACTCTATATTTAAAAAAAATACTCAGAATAAACAAAGTATTTACATAACTAATAAAAGTTTTTTATTAGTGTATAATTTTAAAAAAAATTATTAATACTTAATAAAAACTATAATTTTATAAAATATAATTAAAATAAAATATCTTTTTGATAGTATAAGTAAAAAACTAAATAACACGCATTAGATTTTAAAAAAATAGTATTTGTTACATTTTAGAACATAATACTCTTTATATGATAATAACCCACTACTTGGCACATTAATTATAAAAAATTAAATTGATCCAAAACATAGATCGGGTTTTACGTGTAATAACTATGCATAATGAAGTCCATGATACCAACTGATTAATTTAGATTTATTCATGGGATAATATGTATAAAATAATAAATAAGGTGTATCAGAGTAATCTTATTTATAGTAAAGGGTTATTTCTCAACAAAATAAACAAGAATAATAAGAATTACAAGAATATAAAGAAAATAAAGAGACTATAAAGAGTAAAAGATAGAGTTTGGATGCACTCAATCTATGATCATCTTTGGATGATCATATATTTTTATATATATACTTGAATTATATTAAATATTCATTTGAATCTTATAATCGGATGTGGTAGTCAATAACAAAAAATAGAGTGTCGTTGGGAGCATCAATTAATAGAGTATCCTTATATTATTTTACCTTCATTGCACATGACGCTTACTAAAATTTTTACTCAAGTACCCTCTAATTATCTATAAAATAATAATAATTAATTCGTAATAATAATTATTATTCTTGAAAGTATTAAATGATTTTAATTGTATCTAATGTTGGAAAACAAGCCATTGGAAAAAGTAGTAATTTATTATTTAATTGAACTATTAAATATAGGACAATACAGAGGCTCAATTCAAATAATATTAAGGAATATCGAAAATAAGGAATGAAATAATGAGAAATCACATATAATAATCCATACATATAATTAAATATTTTATTCCCTTTATTAATCGGTCTTTCATTCTCACAAAAGGTCTAGTTCCTTTGTATGGTCACCTGACATCAGCATATGGTCGATTCATACTTTCTGAAACGTTGTGTTGAATAATCTTGGTTAATAAAGACATTATTTTATCACCTATCTAGATTACATGGTCAATAAATATAAAATTTGGTTGATAGATTTTCATTGCATGGAAAATCCAATACATAAGGAAATTTGATATTGTCTTCATGAAAGTTGATTTTCATGGACACTTGTATTCATGAATTATTCAGTAGAATTATGTTATGTTCTTTAAAGAATATCAATAATTATGGTGATATGAAAATTTTACTCACAAAAGGCATATTACTTTCAGATAATATTCATTTTCATGGTGGATAAAAATGTTTTTTCACATATAAAACAATTTATCAGACTAAATATGATTTTATACATAGAATGATTTAATAAATTTCCCATAAAACAATTATCTATCAAAAATTATAGAATTAATTAGTATTAAATTATGTATGATTTTGGGTCATTAAAATAATTAATTTTTATACAAATCCAAAAATTTCCTTTCTAGGTGATTATAAATCATAGCAGGGAATTGATTAAAATGTAATTGAATATGAAAAGAACATTGTAGATTATAATATGAAATATAATTTACACATAATATTCCTTAATTTTGACTATATTCTCAGCATTTTGGTAATATAAAATAGTATTAAAATAAGGAAAAACTATATTAAGAGAATAAAGTAAAATAAGAAAATATAAATAAGGACATGATATAATTTATTAAGATGATGTTAAAATTCAATTTAAAAACAAAAAAGTATTACCTATCAGATTATTAATATTAATATGAATCAAACATATCCTCATAATGTGAATTGGGGTCAATGGGTTTCTTATCCTTAGAGGTTTAAAGTTTCAATAAAGGTATATATATATGACCATGAGGGTGAAAAACAATACCACATGCAACAGGCCAGTGTTACTGAAAGCTTCTACAGGGTTAAGTCCAAAATGAAAAGTTTTAGGATGTTATATATACATAAGAACATATTTATTTGTTAGAGTTAGTGGATCTAGAATATATAGATCAATAGTTTAAAGATATGACTCTATAATCTTAGTGAAATCACTAACTTCTCCTAATCCATACTCTATAATCTGTAAGGAATCCACTTTCACATTCATAAATATTTCCCAGAGAGGTGTTAACACATTCAACTAATCAAAATTATATTTAAAAGATTTTGTGATTTTTGGAATGAAAATATAACTGGATAATAACTTATATAGTTTCTTTAAATTATATTTTTTTAAAATTATACTCATGTAATAATAAATAGGCTTTTGATACCCTCATCATCCTCTATTTCTTGTATGAATTAACTTGTTTCTAGATTATGTGTCTTAGCATCATAGTTTTTAAAACCAACCAGAACCATTTATTGGGTTTTATAATATTCATTTAGAGCTACCATAATATCATCTTTTAGTATCTATACAATGATTCCTTCATAAATCTGATCATTGGTAGAAGTAGAAACAAGGAAATATCTATTAGATGAATTATGAAATGACAGCTGAGTTAACATGTTATGATCCCTTTCAACTAATTTTGGTTTCAAATCATCCATGTATAAAATAAAAACTCAATAATTTTGTAGAACCCACTCATTTTCATTTTCTGAATGACTAATTATAATAGTAAATTGGGATGGATATGATGAATAATGTAATTCATATCCATTGAAATACCACCCCTCTTTTGTAAATTCAGAACTAGTGTAGAAATCCAGAAATAAGATCATCATCATATTAAATAAATTTTTTTAAAACACATTTATATAATCTTTCGTAATAATAAAAGTGGATGTAGGTGAAGATCTAATTTATTAAGAGATATACCTTCTACAATCTAAATTAATTTCAATATCCAATGGAGTTTTTTCTTCAATATCACTTACTTGATGAAAAATTCATTCCATAGTTTCTTCTCAATGAACAATACGACTGAGATATAGGGGTTATATTTTTATTTCTATAGCAATATAATTTAATAAGAGAACTATTTGAATGGGATATATGGGTTAACTGAAAATACCATTATTTTTAGGTGGAATTCCTCCATTAGGATGATCATCATCTACATCATCTTCCAGTTCAAAATTAGAATAGTCCATGTCAAATAAATAAGAGCCTGAATATTTCTCCCCATTGGAGATTCTCTCCATTATATATTTTTTAGAGTTTTACTAATGTATGAACTCAATGAAAACTATTCATTTGATATTTAAACTATCTCAATGGATTTATCCATACATTCTTTTAAAATCATCGTTATCACACTCAAAATATGATTCATCAATATAATAAACCTTGGAAAGATCTGTATCTACAAACTCATTAGAACCTAAATATTCATAATAAGAATAAAGAGACATACCAAAGTCATTATTTCCAAAATATTCACCATGGTATTGGGTTCTTCTCTCTGAAATTGGATGATAAATAATTATTTACCATTAAATATCCCTCAATTCTTCTTCATATGAATTAAGATCATCATTTGATTCACTTTCATAGGCTCTCATATCCTCTTCAAACAAAATAACCAATTTATATTCATTGTCAATAAAATAAATGTTACTTAGAATAATAATTAAAAATTTGTCTGGTTCCAAACTAGAATTAGTTATATCCTTAGGTTTTATAGGATTATTAATATGATTAAACTTCCCAAGAAGTTTCTAACTATCTCTTACCCAACATTTCTTCTAGATATTTTAGTTTATCTTCAGCCTTCAAATTTTGGACATAATAAAAAAAACCTCCAAATGAGGTATATAATTCTTTATACTCATTGGATATTCTAATAAAAATCCAAAAAAGTAGATTTAATATTAGGGCATGGTAATGAAATAAATGTAGATATAGCCTTACCCAAATTCTACCTATACCTAATTAGATATTATCCCAAGCTCACCATTACCACAATAATTAAGTTATAAATCAAGAACACGTCATAGTTTATTAATATACTAAGTCTCATTTCCTAGGATAGATAAGGTGTTATAAAAAAATTAGCAGTGGCATACATTAACCACCATGTTCAATTGAATTTGGCCTCCTCAAATTATTATCTCATGTAATCTCCTAAATAAAATTTTCAAAATCAATATCAAATTCACAATTGAATAATAAATTTGAAAATATTAACATTCTATTTAATGAGCTAACTTTGGGAATTTTTTCTAATTTTTCAAGGAAACAACCAGTTTCTCTCCATTCATATATGTTTTCATATAATATTCTTATTTATCCATCTTGACCTCACCATTTAAATATTATTATTTCTGTAACCTTGGATAAAAATGTTGATCATTTTTTATAACCCATTAATTCCATCCATTATCTTGATTATATTTTATAACCAACGACCTATAGAATATCAACCATTCAACATCTATTATATTTTCTTGAAAAAATTCTCTAGATAATAAATGTGGGTTTTGAGGACTAAAAAATTGCTCGGACCATGTTTTTATTTCATTATCGGTTGATATTCTTTATACGAAGATAACCCCAAAGGACACATCATTCTCACCATTTAAATAGTGGTTAAAAGTGCAAGAATCAAAGGTTTAGTTGAAATGGGGTAAGAGATAGTTTAATAATCATGATAGAAGTGATTTTTTAAAGATACTGATTCAAATTTGAAATCATAAGGATTTAAAATCATTTAGGGAAAATTAAAAACTTTCTAAAAATATATAAAATTTAAAAATAATGAAACTCGTTGTGTAAAAATTATGGTTAACAAGACTAATAATTTAGGAAAGTAAGTATATATAATAAAATTCAAAGTAATAAAATCCACCAAGGTAAATCCATAGAAGAAAATTCATGGAAACAATATCATAAAATTAATTCCATAGAAGCTAAGGTTGTACATAATCTTAAAACACATGAGTTACTTTTTCAATAATTAAGTATAAACACTATTTACATGATCATGAAATAATTAAATTCATAAAATAAGTAATTTAAAATTTTCCAAATATAATTCATCCAATTATAGTAAATTATTCAATTATTATAGTAAAATAATATAATAAAGTGTCAATGATTATTGATTGTTGTTAATTCATGTATAATATTACATATCTCTTCAACACTAAAAAATTTTATGAAAATATCATAAATATGATGTTTAATTCTAATGAACTCAAGTGGAATATAAACTTTTTAAAATGATCTCTAAATGATTTATGTCTTATATCAATATTATTTTCCTTATAACATGATGAAATGTTTTCCAAAATATTAATAGCACTTTTATTGTCTCATTTTATAGGGAAATTTCTAAATTTATATCCATAATATAGTATAGTGTATTCTATCAATAACGTCTATGTAAATAAAATTCTTATAACTATTATATGTAATAATTGTTTTGTATAGCCACATGATTCTATTTTATATTATTCAATGATACCAATGACCTTCCCAAAAGGTGACACGTACCAGAGGTATTTTTTCAAACCATTGAAATTAGCATTTTAATAACTAGATAATTATAAATAATTCTATCCAGAGTAAAAAAATCTAGAAATTTATTATACCATGGAGTTATTATAAAATCCTTTTAAAAGAATAAAGATGTGATTCCAAGTGATTTTTTCTGAAAATAATCATTTATATATACAATTAAAATAATTTCAAGCTTTATAGTAATAAAATATAATGAAATCCCAATCATACTTATGTAAATAGATTGTCCAATTGTTTTCTCAGTTTCCTAAAAATTTATTTTATAGATAGTACACATTATAGTATCAATGATTTTAGTTATATCCATTCCAAAAATGTTTAAAATATTTGTTTTTATACTTACATTGAACTATAATAATTCCATACAAATTTTGAAAAAATTGAATCCAATTAAAATGATTAATCCTCCTATTATGCTCATTTAATATTAATTTTTTATATGTTTTGAATATTCAATACATAAAGAAGGTTTTGAGGATATAAAAAAGGATGTCGTCAACATATAATTGAGAAACAAAATTATCTTTTTATAATATTTTGATAAACAAGTTAGGATAAACTACACCTTTAGAAAATCCATTTTTCATTAAAAAGGGTCGACCCTGTCATTAAAATATCATCTTTCCTTGTTTTAAACCATAAAGTACTTTGGAAGATATGAAATCATGATTTGGAAAATGAGGGTTTGATAATATTAGGGAAGTTGTTCATCTAAAAAATATTCAGCAACATAATAATTTAAAAGTAACTCTTGGCCTCCATTTGATAAAGTTTAAAATTTTATAATTTTTACATAGGATAATAGTATTCTAAAAGATTAATTTCTAGATACACGTGATAATATGTCGTCCCATTCAATACCTTCCTCTTTTATAAAACCATGTCAACCATTCTAGGTTTATTTCTAGAAATTGATCTATGTTTATCAACCTTATTTCTATATACCAACTTATTTATAATTTTTATGTTGTCTGTTGGTTACTCGACTAGATACCACACATTATTCCTTTAAAAATAATTCAATTCTATTACAAAAAAATTCTATTTTTTTATAATTAACTGATTCATTACTTTTTTTAGGTTCATTATAAGAAAAAAATGTCTTATTTTTAACTCTATTTCTTAGTGAACCCCATTTCTATTTTCTTTTTTATAGATCACCTATAAATGTTTCTATAGAGTGATATTTATGGGTTTACGATGATCTATGTATTGATATACATGGTTTCATTAAGAGTTCTTTAGACTTATGTTGGTCAAAATATTTTTCACTTGATGATTTGTTTGGCCAATCAACAGCGTGGCCAAATTTTTTAGATGTATTATTTATATTCAAATTTGACATATCATCCTCCAGGTTTTCTAGGGAATCTTTGGGTTCATGTGGGTCTCTTTCATCTAGAGGTACATTAATAGATTCTGCCACCACATTAACTCTATTTTTAACGAATATTCATGTTTTATTGGTTATTTAACAACCATGGAAAATTCATTTATCGATATTGGGTGAATGTTTCTCCAGATTCAATATTGTATTAGGAATACAAAATTTACACCCAAAATAATTAATATAATTTAAAATAGGATTTCTTATATTCCAAAAAAATATGGATTTTTCTTTCAAAATATTATTTTTGAACACTCAATTAATTATCTAGAAAATATTATTTATATTTTTAATCCAAAATTGAATAGGAAGGTCATATTCACTAAGTATAGATCATGAAATTTGTTAAGGGTTCTTATTTCATTTTTCAACCACTCTATTTATTAGGAGTTAAAGAAGTATATATGTTGTGATTATAACTACTTTTTGAGAATAATATTTCAAAATCATGATTTTTTAACTCAAATCCATGATCACATATCCAATTTTTTATGGTATGTTCACTATCTTACTCAATAGATTTTACATAATTTTTTCAAAAATTATATATTCAATTTAATGATTCACAAAATATACCCTTGTGAATCTTTAATAATCATCAATAATAACATAAGAATAATTATTTCCTTTAAAACCAAAAAACTTTAGATTGTTCAAATAAATCCACACAACCCAAGTACTTGGGTTTATAGGTAGAAAATGTTTTCTTTAATTTGAACGAAATTTTGCACTACTTAACGTTTTTAAAATGAATGTACACTTAGTCATTTGGGAAACATACCTTTAGTATATCCCTAACTAAACATTTTCTAAATATATTCTCATGAAAGTATACATTACAGTGCTCTAGTATCCTATTCTATTTCCATGGTTCTTGTTGAATGTAAATTTACCAATAAATATTTTGTAAAAATAAAGAATTTAAATCCATAGCATGGAGGGAGGAGTGATGGAACAACTTGACCGAGGTGGAATTCACAACATGGTAGGGTTCTTCTTCTAGTGATCAATCTAGGAGGCTATGATTATCATATCTCATATAGATCTGGTAATAATAGGGAGTTTGAAATAGAGTCGGTGCACAGGATAAAGTGTTTCCAGATATGATGATTGGAAGTTCAGTGGTGTTTCAGTGGTCATCCTCCTCAGATATGGAGGTGATTTGATATAATTATAAGGATAAGATAATTCCCTGGTATGATGCTCAAGATATAGTCGTTCGGTTGAAAGAATATGGAAATGTGGGTGTTTCAACGATCATATGGAATACACATTTAATGTCGCGCTCTCCCAACAATAACCTAGATGGTCAATGTAATTCATGAAAGCCCCTCCCCCACTGATGTGGGATGGGGGTATCCTACTTCTCAGATTCATATTTCCTCTTAGTCTTGGTTCTTATGTATTCCAACCATTATGTTAGTCCCAATGGTTTCTGGCCTATTGGACGATCTTCTAATGGTGTTGGTAACCTCATTAGAAATTCCTCTCACCTCGGATCTCCTAGAATTGGCACTGGATGATCAATTCAGTTGAATATTTCTATATTTTCAAGACGTCACATTAAATTTTGGGTCATCTTGGGGTTTTAAGAAGTTCATTTTGATTGGAATTCTTGATTATAATAATTTCATGAAACTATTTCAAGAAAAGGATGATTTTTGGAGAGCATGGTCATGTCATAGCCTATTTTCTGGTTCATATTGATTCATTTTGTTTTGATGGTAAATATATTATCACATGGTTCATGAACCACCTTATGTTTTGTTATGGGTGTTACTTCCAATTTTACCTCTTTCCTTTTTCAATCATGTTATTTAGCGACTGGTTGGGAATTATTGTGGTAGATTATTGTTCTCAGATCATTATTCTATATCATTGAATTATCCTACTAATGCCTATATGTTTGTGGGAGCCAAAATATCTAGAAATATCCTTTATTTTAAATGGATCAGTATATTAGGGTAATAACATTTCAAATAAAAGGTGATTTATGAATCACATCCACCTTTTGTGGAAATTGTTTTTGGTAGGGACATTCTTCAATTGATCTCTATAAGGAGAACTTTGTAAAGAACATGGTCACATCCCAGATGGAGGATATCGAATTGTTTCTGGATTTTACTAAGTTTGGGGATGTCATGGGTGCTTCCTAACCTAATTTCTATCCTCCTATGATTGATTTAGAGTCTGAGTTCCATTTTGGGTTATGGGAAGACCCCAACCCATAGGTGATGGGTAATGATCTCTAATAGTGTAGAGTGGTGATTAGTGAGACTTTAATCCCTCCATTAGAGATTAGGTAACCCTTTAATGTGGATGGTTAACCCCTCCAAGCTATACCCTTAGTTCCAGAGAGTACTAATTTTCATCATGAGAAACAGGATCCTAGGGTGTTTGGAATTTTTTTGGGGTTTGATATTAGATTTGGGTGGAAAATGTAAGAAACCTATGAAGATTAATTTTAATGGGAAGCCTGTAGTTTTGGATAGGGTGATAATATTAAGGGGTCATCTTTAGCAATGTAACATCCAAGGTTTTCTATTAAATTCCCTCAATAAACATAAAATTAAGTTTATATAAGATTAATGTCTGGATACACAACTGGGATTTGAGGGACTATGATTATTCCAATTTCCCAACCTATTTTGGCCCCTATTAAAGGTTTTTCCTAGCTCTAAAGATGATAATGGTTTGAAATCTGAAGGATATGGAAGAATAAGATGATGAAAGTTAGAGTTGTTAAAGATGGTCTGGTGGCGGACATGAATTTTTTCCCAAACCTATTCACACTAATTTTATAGAGGTTGATGATGGTACACTTCTTCTTCTAATTGGGAAGATGATGTTATTATTGCAGGTTTTTTTATCTGATGGGAGAAAAGGGAAAAATATGCTCTAGATTCTAATGACTTTTCATCCCCATCCATGAAGAAGACTATGAAAATAACGGACTTCTCCTACCTTCCCAAACCTTTGATGACTAGAGCGGTGGGAAATAGGTGTATTTCTTAGGGATAACTAATTTTTTTTTTGAGGAAACCTTACCTTTAAAGGATTTGTTTGACTCTATCCCCTTGATGGTGGTTCAATAACTGAGAGTATAAAAGGGAAACTCTGTGAGATCCCCATTTTATAACGGAAAGATGATAGTGGAATTTAGTAAGATAAAAATGGTTAAAAATATGAGATCAATAGAGTGAGACTCAATGATGATACCTTGATAGTAGAGGAGTGGGATATAATTTATCATAGAAAATATCTAGAGAATTTATTATTAGAACGGATGGCATAAAACACCACACAACATGATGTCTTATTACTAGATTTGGACCCCTTTTTTGACATGTATTCATTTCTAGAGTTGATTGATTTTATTGAAATAAAGTTAGTGGATTGTGTCACCTCAAATATTGATACATATATTAGTGATTTATCATAGAAGTAATTGGTTGATATAACTTTACATCTTATCCAGTAAAGTAAGGTTTTTTTGGTTTTCTGGTTGTCTGTTTCTACAAGTTTTCTCAATTATTTGAGGTTTTAAATTTTTTCCAAGGGGTGATTTTTTGAAAATTAAAATAAAATTTTACTTTGGAGTAAATCAATATCATGGACATTATTATTTCGTAATGTAGAAAAACTAAATAATATTTAGAATAATAAATCCTAAATAAATTATTTTCCAATTTAAAATGAAAACTATTATCCCGCAATTGATAAATACTATGATAGTTATTCTTTAATCCAACAATAAAAAAACAATAGAAATAATAATAGTATATAATTACTGATTTGACCAAGGATAATTATTTTTCCATTAGCATTGTGATCGGAAGTAAAATTACAACCATCTATATTCATTATATCCTTGAGGATTTTTATGTATCTAACTATGCTTTTAAAACATACACTATTTAGATACCATAATCACCAGATATATATATTCTAGAAGGTTTCCTAATTTTAGGTAGATAATAGATATTTTTGGTACCTAGATCATATTAGGACTATGTAAGATAAATAATAATACCTTTGGAAACCAATTTCATTAATACACTTCTTCATAGTTTTATTAATATATTTCGATGATTTATAAATATATGTATTTTTAGGGATATAGTGTATTTTTTATACCTAGAAGATCTATTTTTCTTGCATACTAAGGTTGTGTTTATAAGATTAAAACTAGAAAAAAAAATATAGTTTATTTAACAATACTAGTTGATACCTAAAACAATCCCCATGATTAGGTATATATTGACTAACCAAGATTCAATTAATTCTTTTAGTAAAACCATCAATATATTTTTTATGTTTTTATTACCTAATTTTAAGTCATTATTTAACATTAACAACACAACATTCTTTTAGTTTTCAATACTATGATCCTAATTTATAGAGAAAGTTAAATAATGTTCTTTCTTTAAAATCGTGTATTTATACATTAGTTGATTCATGGTATCTTCAATCATTGATTAATACTCATTTAATTCTTCAAATGTCATATCAAAATCATCATTAAATTTCCTGTCATATAAAACATAGATGGAAGCTCTTACCTGTGGTAGTGTATCTACACAACAAAGATAACATTTATTAATAAAATATTCTTTTCATGAGTTAGATTCACTAGAGAAGTCTTCTAAATATTTTTTGTTTTCATTAATGGGATATTTTAATTTTCTCACTTCTTTATCATATTTCTTCTTATATTTCAACATTGGATAGTTTTATTTGATTTGTCTATTTAATTTTCACTCGTATTATGTAACCATAAAAAATAAGTCATCCTTTTTCCAATATTTATTTCTATCATATTACATTTATAATTTTACATTATAAGGATCTTCTTATTCTGCTAGAATATCTTGAATCATCTGGATAGTTTTTTATTTCATCAATATAGTATGTGTGACAATCACTTTCACTAGTTCACTTAGCCAAAACAAACTTTTTTGAATTCAAATGATATACTTTAAAGGATATATACATCTTAGGTTTAGAATCCTCATAATTAACCTTCAATTCCTCCTCATATATCATTATGTTTTCAATTAGTTCATAAACTAGAAAATTTATTTCATCACATGACTCTCGAATATATATCACAACACCCCTCTACGAATCAATTAGAAATGTCACGATCCATAGAACTTATGATTTATCATCTAAATTATTTATTATTGCATGAATAATATTAATAATTTCATTACACTATAAATATATATTGAAAATAGATTCTTCGAGCTTCATGTTGAAAGTATCATATTTAATAGTATATATATTTAACCTTATTTGTTTAACACTGGATACACCTTCATGAGACACAACAAGAGTATCCTGTATTTGATATCCAGTTTCATAAAAAGAAATTATATTAAATTAATCTTACCCAAATTGTAAGAACCCTGTTTTTTCTACGAAAGACTTTGGAATATTCTTGATGATATTCCAGAGCGGCACCCTCAGACGACGTGCGATTCCGAGCCCCGGAGAGGCCGGAATTAAATTTTCATTGCGTTAACACTGGAATCACCAAATAAATGGGATAACTCCTAAACGGTATTTCAGATAAATGATCAGAGTGTACGGATGGGTCCAGAATGTGGTGTTTACCCTATGAATGACATAAAACTTGTCGGCGCGGGACGTTTGGACCCCTCGCCCGCTTCTGGAACGTTAAACGGATTAAATAAATTAATTAATTCTTTTAATGTTGAAACGTAGGTATCTCTTAAACGGTGGCTCGGATTGGAAAACTGAGGGCACCGTTGAGTCCGGAGCATGCCGTTTACCCTAGGCGGGGTGTAAAAGTTGCGGGCGCGGGCCTGCTGTGAGAGATGTCACCCAGGGGAAAAATGGTCTTTTCAAAATGACCACTTAGTGATTTTTTTTATCACTGGCATTCTTTTCAAATAACTTTTAAATGAAATCTCAGAATGAAAATCCGAGACTTCCGTTGATTTAGGAATAGTATTTTTTGCCTAGGCGTGAGATAAATAGGAGGGCGCGAGGGTTTCAGAATCCGTGCCCGTTGGGAGAGTTTTAGTAAGTTTTTATAAATTCACAATTGGGGAAGACCCATCCTCCCCCCCCCCCCCCCGCTCTCTCTCTCTCTCTCATGTTCTTCGATGGATCGAGGAGCCATCTCCGTCGGAGCCTTGGCGGATCAGAGAGGGAGCGTCGTGGACGCGTCGCCAAGGACGAACGAGTGATCCGAGGTAGGATTCTTGTTGAATTTCGTGCCCTCGTCGATTTCTTCAATTTCTTCATCATTTTTCGTATTTGAATTTCTTTTATTTATAGTTTTTAGAAGTTGGGGCGTTCGCCAAACGAACACGGCCAACGCCAGAGCCCCGTTCAATTATTCGTTCTCGAATGTTCTTCGTATCGAATTTTCGGGCGTGCGCGAACCCTGACGGATCGATGAGCTGGGGAAGGCGTTGTGAAGATCTGGTCCTAGGGATCCCGAAACTGGTGTCAGATAATTTTTACGATCACCGGAATGGTCGGGGGGACCGGTCGAAGACTTGGCTCCGGTGAGGGGTTGCGGCCGGAGACCGAACCCGCGGCAGATCGGGGCGACCGTTCCTGGGAACGCGGCGGAGCACGGGGGGTTTGGCTCAGCGGCGGGGTCGCGGTGGTCGGCCGGGAGAGTGCGAGCGGAGCCCGACAGAGGCGTTCGGACGAGTGGCGTCAACAAGACGGAAGGTGGCCGGGGGCTCGCAGCGTCAGCAGGACGAAGGCGGTCGGGGGCTCGCTGCGTCGGCTGGAGGCAGGTGGCCAGGGTTTGCAGCGTCAAGCGAGGGTGCAGGCGAGGGGCGACCGCGACACCCTCACGGTCGAAGGAGGAGGCCCCCGAGGCACTGACCTCGGGGGAGGACCCAGCGGTCAAGGACCCGCTGTTTTCAGGTCCTACGGGGGAAGAAGAAGACCAGCCTTTTGGCCGGTCTACTGGGAAGTGCCAGATCTGAGGGGTCTGGTGCAATGGGAGTGAGCCACGGCCAGCGGGCCGCGGCGGTCTGGACCGGGCCGGCAGTCCGGCCCGACCCCCCTTTGGGCCACTTGCATTTTGGGGGGCCGTAGGTTCCAAACGGCGCGTCTGTTTGACGCGCCGTCTGCGGCGATGAGATTTTATCGGCGAGGCGCTCTCTTTAAGGTGGGTTTTGGGATTTTTGGATTCTGTGCCCGAAGATGAGTGACCTGAGGAGCATCAATTTAATAATAATAAATTATTATTATGGTTGCGACGAATGTGGCTCGTTAGCCGGACGTCCGTTTGACGAGCCATCAGAGGAGCAGTGGCCCTAGGGATGAGATAGTCCTTCCAAAATTGGTTCTGAGTCACTGCAGGTTGGTTCCATTGCTTGGTGGCACGAAACACCAAATTTGAGTAATTAATTAATTAATAAATTAATTAATTAATTAGTTGTTATGTCGTACCTAACTCCTGCTTGGGATGTCCGATTGACGCGTCGTCAGCGGCAGCGTGATCCTAGTCCTCGTGCGGAACTTTTGAGGAGCTTCTCAAAGCATTTTGGTTGGAGACAAGGTGCGGGCCCCACGTGGCCTACTTCGCACGTTTTACGGTGAAACACCACTTTTTCACCCGACATTCATTTGGGGTGTTTAAGTATTTGATTCTGGGTGTTTTTTTTAGGGCATTTCAATAGTGTAGTCCACCCGCTCTAATTTGGCACGATGGTGTAGGGCCCACGAGGGCCGTTTGAGCATCGACGGTGATTTTTCCATCTTTATCACTAGGCGACCGTTTTGGACAAGTGAATAGTCCATCATGTGTGTTTTTTCGAGAGGATCGCAACGGTGCAATCCGTTCGTTGAGTTTCGGGACCGGTACGCGGGTCCCATGTGGCACCGCTCATGTGTGGTGCGCCGGAATGCACCTTTTTCTCTGGATATCCATTGCACTCTTGTGAGTAGTGCTTTTATCGTGTTTTCCCGAGGGGATCGCAATGGTGCGATGCACCCGACTATTTTCATCATCGAGGCTCGAGATCACTGGATGTCGTTCGGGCGTGAGGCGGTGTTGGTGACTTTTCCATTGGATATCTATTTGAGGCGAGTAAGTAGTCGATCTCGTGTGTTTTTCATTGAGGATTAAAACAGTGCAATCCATTTGGTTGTCCAGATCCTCTTGCGTGATCTTGTTAAATGTGGAAATGTGAAGGTGCCTCGGTGGTGTTCCTTCTACCGTGTTTGTAGCGGACCTTTGGCGAGTGTTCGCGTGCACTCCCGTGTGAGTGATGTAAATGCTTTAAGTGATGTGGATGGATGTGCCCCAGCCGATGAGGTGGCAGGTTGGAAAAGTTACTTATATGCCCTTCGTGTTGACGTTGGGGTGTCGTGTGCACGATAGCCCTTGGGTTGGAACTTGGTATACTCTAAGAGTTTACAGGAGCGCATGGAGGTATATGTGGTTGTTTGTACCTGAGAACGTTTGTGCGTTCAGTTGGGATTGACTTGGGGACACAAGTTGTGTGGGAACCATGTGCGTGCTGTGTTCTGCTTTGCGTTCCATTTACCTCTCACGAGGTAGAGGGTCCCTCGGTTCTCGTTTGTTGACTAGCGGGGTTGAGTTTTTCCCCTGGATCTGTGCTCGATGGTTTAGATCAGCAGGGTTGAGTGGTTTCCCCTGATCTTATTCTGGAGTCGGGTGGTTGCACGATACCCACTCCGTGTTCAGTTAGCCAGTGTTGTACTATCCAGTAGAGATGGCCAGAGCAGTTCTGAGTTTTAACCTCCAGCGGGGCTGGGCAGTGGGTTACTCATCGACTTTTAGGGTTTACCCTCCAGTAAAGATCAGGAAGTGGGACACCCGACGCTGTTGTTGTCTACCCTCCAGCAGAGACTGGGCGGTGGGTCACCCGACGCACTTAGGTTCTACCCTCTAGCAGAGACTGGCCAGTGGGTCACCTGACGACCTCTTAGGGTCTACCCTCTAGTAGGGCTGGGAAGTGGGTCGCCCGTCGTCTACTTCTAGGTCTACCCTCCATCAAGGCTGGGCAGTGGGTCGCCTGTCGACTTATTCCAGGTCTACCCTCCAGCGGGGTTGGGCAGTGGGTCGCCTGATGATGTATTATGGTTTACCCTCCAGTAGGGCTGGGCAGTGGGTTACCCAATATCTGGTTAAGAATTACCCTCCAGTAGGGCGGGGTAGTGGGACACGTGTTGGCATTCCAGGCTCAGTCATTTCTACTAGGCTAGCATGTGGCTCTCCTCCGTGATTACCGGAGCGGGACCCTTGGGTATTCGGGCCAGTGTTTTGACAGCCTTGACTTTCCCAAGAACACTCAAGTACGAGGGCTCTTTCCCCACCGAGACGCATTCTTGTGACGTGATCTAAAACTGTGCGGGCGAGTCAGTGCCGCCCAAAGAGGATAGTGTCGAAGTGCGGTGATTGAGCCCCTTGGATTGCGGTTTGTGGAAAACGTGCAGGATGCAGGGCATCGATGGTGTTTACTTATGGGACTGTTGTAGAATCATATTCTTGGGCTGAGCTACGGGAAGGAGATCCCCTTACGACATTGTTCGAGCTTCTTGATTGAGCATAAGGATCTGTATATACCATATTCTGGTACCCACTTCTTGGGTTTGGTTTCTCTCCTTCAAGGAGAGACGAAGACGCGTGGGGTATGGCACGTGCTTTCCGCGTCTATCTTCTCATGGTTGGATGAGTCTACTCTCCTACTATAGGTAGTGAAGACACAACGGGAAGTTCATCTTCTCGCTGTTTCCAGCTCCTTGTGTCTGGACGAGTCTACCTCCTTTCCCTTGTTGGGTTGAGATAGACTCTTTACTGCACTTTTAGTTATACTCCTCTACTTTTCATGTTCGCTCTACTGCTCACCCTTCGTTACCTCCTTTGTTGCTCCCTCGAGCCTTCGGGGTATCCTTTGAGTATTTTTATACTCACCCCTGCTTGGGATTTTCCCGCACTTGGTGTGCCCTTGCAGACGACGAATAGGTGGAGTGTGACTTCAGTGGAGCATAGGAGCTTGGGAGATTGGATCGCGTGTGGTGGTCGCAGCCGGGTTCCAGGTGGGAGACTCGTCACCTATTTCTTTTGTTTACCTGTTGTCGGGTTGTGGTACTTTTTGGTTGGGTGCCTGTTTTTCCCCTTTTTCCTTTTCGGCACTTTTCTTGTACTGTTTAGAGGTCGATGCACTCTGGTGGTTGTTTATAGAAGATTCCCTTTGCATTTCTTTTTACTCTGCACTTTTTCATTGAGTGTGTTGCGTGTGTGTGTACAGGTTCTTAGGCAAAGTCCTCCCCGAGTTGTTGTGCCTTCGGCGGTGGTCTCCAGCCCCTGGCCTATGGAGACGATCTTGGGGTTGTTGCGGCTCCAGCCCGGGTAGGTTCGGGTCATGACACAAATTCATAGAAGAAATAATTAATGGATTTATAGTTATAATCATATATATATTATTTTCATTCCTCTAATAATATTTACAAGATTTTGTAATTTCATATTTGTCTTCTATAACAGTCAAAATTCCCAAATGCATGCTACCAAGATTCATTTTTCATTTTATTTTCAATGAAGCATAGTTTTTTCCATTAATGTGTGTTTTTTATTGGTTTTAGTTCCTTCATGTCTAGATGTATTGATAACTATGAAATATTAAACTCAAAAAAACTTATGTTCACGTTCTAATGACTTGATCAATGTCATAATGAGAATATAATGTATGTAAGAGTAAAAAAATAACTAAAAATAACTGAAAACACCTTTGATGCCTAATGTGAATCTTAGTGGATTTCACAAGAGGGGGTGAGTTGATAATATAATTGAAAATTTTATTTTAAAATGAATTTAAATCCATATCCCCAAATATAAAATATCCTAGTTAAACAATATAGCAAGTACTTATAATTTTTTATTTTTATCTGGTTTCACAAGGGCATAATAAAAACCCAATTAAAAAAATTCTAAATAAATCTAACATAAAAAAATAATTTGAACCACAAAAAACACATTATATATGACAATAAAAAAAGTGAACTATTAGAGTTTAATTATGAAAACATAATTTATAGATTCTGGATAAAAAGAAGAGTTGTAAAAATAATATTAAATAAAAAAATGTTTTAGATGGTATAAGAAACAAATAAATAAAACATAGAATATCTAAAATAATAATAAGTTTCATTCTCATAAATAATATATTCCTATACAATTTACAGTAACCCACTTCCAAGAAAAGTTAGTATTACAAATAAACTGATCAAAACCCTAGATCGTGTTTCACATTCAAAAACTAAACATAGTGTAGTGATGGATACAAAAAACAACTTCTATGTTTTTTTGGGATAGCATGTATAAACAGATAAAGGAGTATCATATTTCTCATCCTTATAGTATAGGATATGTTATTCATAAATTAATAAGTTACATACAAATAACTCAAATGTAATGAAAAATAGAGAGACCACAAATAATTTAGAGAGAGTGTCAATGCTACCCAATATTTGATCATTTTTGGTTGATCAATTGTCCTTAAATATATCCTTGAAATCATATTAAATGATGATTTTATGCTTTTAATCATATGTAGCTTTCATGCATAGAATATATAGTATCCTGAGTAGTATTAATTAATAGATTATTTATGATTTTTTTTACCCTAATTGCATGTGAGGGTACTTTATATTTATACTCAAATACTAATCAATTAATCATTGAGGTATAATTGAAATTAATTACCCATACTAATAATTATTTCTAAAAATATTAAAATTTATAACTTCAATTTCATGTGCATACACTATAAATTTTAAAAAATAATATATTATTCTTGGAAAAACATATTTGAAGGAGGTCCACACTTAGTTATGGTTGGAATTATATCACCGAAGAGAATCATATGAGGATCAAAATAATGAGACTAGACAATGAAGTATCCACATGTGCCAAAAAGATATGATTCTTTATAATGTGTAATATTTACTTCTCATGGAATGTACATTCCTTCTACAGGTTTTCCTTAAATAAACTTATGGTCGATTCATACTTTCAAAAAATAAATAGTCTTCCACACATTGTTAATCATGACATAATGTGGTTTCTTGTATTTTGTTAATGTAAAATCTAAATAACATGTATTTGAATGATTTCCATCACATTTATGGTACTGTACTAAGTGAAATTTGAGATTTTCTTTATGAAATTTGATTTGCAAAAACAGTTTTCTACAAAGGAACTTATTTAGTCTTATGATAGATCCTTCAAATATTATTCCTAAGTATTATTACATCATACTTTGCTACATTGAAGATGTATTAGTCACATAGAATATGAATATTCTATATGGAGGAAAATATTTCATCACACGGAAGAAGATTGATAAAAAATAAGATGAATCTATGCTTAGATTAATTTTATAAATTTTCCAAAAATAAAATTTTATATCCAAAACCATAGAATTCATTAGTAATAAAATATATATGATTTGGAATCATTAAAAGAATAAATTTCAATACTATTACAATATTTTTGTTTATTAAGAATATTTCAATCCACTAGTTGAAATTAACCTTTTAATTTTGTGTTTTTTTCATTTTTAATATTTGTTAAAAAGAGACACATATATATCTGATGCTAAAAGAATATTTTTAATGTCGGTTATTTAAAAAATATGTTCAATGAAAATTACATTTTTATAACTATAACAATTTCTGTTGAAATCCCCACTAAATATTGATATAAAAGTTATTTCAATGTAGATTTTTATTGAAAAAATATTGAAATTTTAAATAAATATAGATATTTATTGGTGACATTAAAAGTTCAATTTGAAGAAAACCCAACATAGGAACTGAATTTTATCATTAGTAATAATAATAATGGATGGTGAATGTACCAAATAAATATCAATTTAGCGGGATTTTAACATTGGTCTTTTATTAAAACCAATTTTTAAGTTCATTTTTAATGTTGGTTTTTCTTGAAAACATAAATTTTATGTGATTTTAAAATAAATTTTCAAAATAACTGATGTTATTAATTAATATTTTTAGTATAATAAAATAAATGATCCCAAAACCAATAAAATTAATTCTAGTTGCATAAAAAATAACAAGAATTATGAAAATATATTAAATAGAAACAAAAAACTAAATTAAATCTTTAATACAATATCATTCATAAAAACTATACACATAGAAAAATATTTTAGATATTCAACTACAAATTAATCATACCTAAAAAAATAGTTATGAAACAAATATCAAATTTTTTTTAAATATACCTTAAAATTTAATGAATAATCCTAAAAAACAATAAAAACAATAAATTTTATAAATTTTAAAATATAAGTAATTGGTTTAAAACATAAAATTATCAATAGAAATAATATTTTGAAAATATATTATCATTTGAGTAATTATAATCTTCAAAAAAAATATTAAAACATTAAAAACATATTAAAAACTTCATTGTTGGTGATGAAACTACAATGATGAAGCAACACTTTGAAAATAAGAAACACTCTATATATAAGTGATAATTATTATCAACCAATATAAAATTTATACACTCGTACATTGACATAATTAATTCTATTTGGTTTACTTGTCAACTTGACAACCTTTTTAAACACTTTCCATGACCTATTTTATTATAATATATTAATTATAAAAAAAATAAGTAATATGAATAACTTAACATTAAAGAACTTATAGAATATAACAAAACATAGTAAATCAAAAAGGCATGAATATTTTAAATAACTCCACCTAGTAAAGACCATAACCAATATGTCATGCATTTATGTGGGAAAAATAAACATAAAATGTAATGTAAAATAAAATAGAAAAAGTTCAATATTAATGATATTAAAATGAATAGTTGTACATAATTATATAATACCTATTACTTATAATGATAGGGATTAAATAAAAAATTAATGTTTATATTTTGAAATATTTTACATTTATTTTTACTCTAATATATTTATATATAAATTTAACAGTCATTGAAATGTTTTACAGATCTACAAAAACCTTAAATAGAAGTGTTCTTATTTTGGATTCAATGATTATAGGGATACCTAATTGGATAAGTTATAAATTCAATCACTATAAGTTATATTTATATAATCAAATCAATGATAAAATTTAAATTTACTTACATGTTTATCACCTACAATACAAGTGTGAAAAACGTATAACTAATAAAAAGATCAATGATATCTTATTTAAATATCATTAATGTATATTATCTTCTAAATATATATATGTGGTCGTCAAAGACTCATAATTCCCCTCTAGTATAAAATAATCAAAGGTAATCTTTTTATCCCATCGAAAAAATTATAATTATTTAAAGGTTCAGCTGCTTGAAACATTTTTTTACTTTATATTAATTCATTAGATTTCATATACACCTATATAAGGTAAATATAAGAAAACAACGAAAGTAATATTAAATAAAAATTAAATAGAAATTAAAAAAACAACACATACCACATATTTCAACTAAATAACAAGACTTGCTAGCTTCAGTAAAAAGTGAATTATATTATCTCTCACTCTAGCCACTTCTTTGGTAGTTAATGGCATTGGATCAGTTTGGCCAATAATATTGTGTCAAAATACTCTTACCTAACATTACTTAATAATATGATTATATATATAATTAACAAAATCATATATGATTTTATATGATATTCTATGTAAATGAGGATCATAATCATGTAACTCATAGTGCATAGTTGAGTCTAAATAATAAGGTATAGGATCTAGGACGGTTGGTTGCATCTATTTTTTCATTTCTTTAAACATATCTTTTGTGAATGATTTAATTCCATCATCTACCTACTAATTTTTCAATAGTATATTATACTCTAAGGAAAATATTTTACATGTTTATTTTATCTCCCTTGATTTTGACTAGAATAGGAAAAAGATTTCTAATACTGACACTTTCCTCATATCCTCTTACAAAACTTGCGTACTTTTAAATTACTAAAGTAGTATCATAAATGTCTATATTACCCACATGGATAAAATGTGGACTACATTTCTTACTCTTAATGGGAACCCTATAGAGATATATTTAAATGATTTATTAGAGGAATGAATTTATAAAATACAATATTCAATAAAACTATTAATTAATTTCTTATAATCTTATAAGATACTTGTTTTGATACATTTGTGTAAAACATACCACTAAATCAATCCCTGTACATTTCCACTCTTCTTGGCAAGTGGCCGACTGGAGTTCAAGACCACACCTCTTCAAGGTATCTTCTAGATTTAGCTCTGAATTCATCAAAATTATGAAAAATAATTGTATCCTATAGTAAAGTATACCCTCCACATAATAAAGTAAGAGGGTATATATTCTACAATTTTATTTCATAAAATGATTTACCAGAGGCCTGTTACATAAAAATATATGAATAAATCATCATGTAATTTAAAAAAATTATTATAAATTTATTTTATCAACAATAATTATCATTTGATAAAGGATTACTCTCCCAGGATGGAAACAAAATTTTCTAACATCTATAAATATAAACCCCATATTTGAGGCATTAGTTTTCATTTTTTTATTTCATGATAATATAAAATGATAACATTTTTTATTTAAAATCACACCATCTAATTCGCACAATATATAATGTCTTATTTTTAATTTATTTTGTATCATGAAAGTATAATTTCATCTAAAATTGAATAGATTAAATTTTAGTCTTTTGGAATATAATATATTTATTGAACTGGAAAAATATTAATTGAAATATTTTATCATTAAAAACTCCCCAAAATAATATTTCATTATCTGGTCAAAGCTATATTAATAAGGATATTTAATTATAATATGAATATGACATATAATGGGTATAAATATTCAATATAACTTTTCATTCAGGATAACCAGTTTATTATTATCATCAAATTAAATTAATGAGATATTCTACCCACAAAAAAACATAATATTTTAGAAAATGTTTAATCCCACATCTAAAAACTATTGGTATTGTCTTCTCTAAAAAATAATACGACTATTCTATTATTGGATCACTATTAATACTTCATGTAATTTTGACTAATAAAATATCAATCTCATTAAATATGTTAACTATTAAAAATATATTAATTTGAAAAAACATACACATTCTTCAATAAATATTCCTATGTTCTTATGTTTATCCTTTAAATAGGTGAATGTAATGAAAATATATATACATGTATTTGATTAGAATTATTTTGTTGTTCTAATTAAAAATATTTTTTTTAATAATATAATGAAAATTATATATGTTATGTTAACTAATAAAACTTAAGAAAAGATAATATCTAAAATTGATTAATATAAAGAAATAATATCTAGAAAAAAATTAATTCATGCTTCATCAACTATAAAATGTGTCATTAAAGTGGATAAATATCAAAAAATAATATAAAAATCAAAATAATGGTAAACATTTATATATTTAAATATCCAAGTTAAAAATAATATTATCATTTCATGTATATGTTTAACGAAAAAAATAATTCTTTCAAATTCCGCAACCAAATTATGTGTAACTAAAATTAATGTACATAAAATTTAATTCAAAAAATGGTAGAAATAATCAACATATATTGATTTAAATATCCTTGTGTAAAAATTGTGTTTTTACACATGTCATTTTTTAAAGAAAATAATGTCGTCAAACTTATTGAATCAAAAGTGGTTTACATAAAACTGATATATATATATATATATATCAAAAAAAATATGGCAGAAATGAGCAACATAAATAGATTAAAATGTCTAAATTAAAAACATTTTTTCTTTTATATGTATAATTTTCATTAAAAAAATAATGATTTCATACTTATTCAAAAAAATAGATAAACATAAAATTTAAGCCAAAATTTAAAAAAAATAATAAACATCCACTAATTCAAATATACAGGTTATGAAAATGTTTAATTCTTATAAAAAATAAAGAATATATTTTATTCATGAATGTTTATTAAAGTGATAATGTATTCTTCCATATCTATTTTATGTGATCATTTGTTATAACATAGACTACATTTATATTGTAATCATTTTTATCCTCATGAAATTGTGTGATGGATGCCAAAACATTACATAATTTAGGAACATCATCAACATCCACATCCCCTAAATACTTTTTTTATTGTAAAAAAAATTACACTGATCAATTGATGGGTCGATAACATAAAATATCATCCTAGAATGTGTCTCCTATAAAAATTATTCTTCATAGAAACTAAATCTTTTCAAATCAATAATTATCGTTCCATAATAATTATATTTCAGACCATTTCTATCATCAACCTCGTAATACAAAAAAATTTATAATTGAAATTTTGTATAATCAATTTCACATAAATCCTCAAAAACCCCAAAATATGTTGTTGATAAAAAAATGGTTTTTTATCTCTTTCACTCAAAAAATTAGTTTCATTGAAAATGATCGTTGCTCCAATATTTTTAGTGGTACTCTTATTGTCTTGATTTTTTGTGTAAAATTTATAAACTGTAATGTCTAAAAAAACAAAATGTGATTTCATTATCATATGGACCCCTAGATAACCATTTCAAGGATTATGAAATAGAAGAATTGGTGTTCAATTTATCCTCAAATAGTGAAACAGATGTATTTTTAGGCTCATCTATCAGCCACCATTCATTTATTTTGTAGTATTATAGCATCAATCTAGTAATATTTGATGATATATATGGTCAAACCACACATGTGTTTTTTAAAATATATAAATGTGACTTCATCAATATATCTCGTGTAATTAATTTTACTTTTATTCTATATATCTCAGTACATTCACAATTAACTATCAGATGTTGACATATATAGACACCAACATGCTCCACATCATACAATTATCCAATTTAGAACTCAAATATCTCTTCCGATATATATTTTTAAAAAATTGAGACCCTTGGTTGATAAAAAATTTCAACATATCCTTTTATAATATTTATATGTCATTCAAAAATATAAAAACTGTAAATAGACAGGACCACATATCCATATCACTCACACCTAATAAATCATCATATAAACCATCATATTAAAAACAATTGTCAAAATTACATTTCTATCTAACAATGTAAGAGTAAAAATTCATTCTCCATCATATTTATTAAATTAGGATTCATAAAAGAGATACCAAAATAATTAAAAATATATAACAACATGATAATAGATTCTGTACCATGCCTAAAAATATTCCCAGATGATAAATATATTGTATTGGTTGCATCAATAAATTCATTTTAAGAATCTTCAACCATATTAAATTTAAATATTTAATTGTAACCAAATTTTTCTTATTTAAATAATAACTACTAGATATTTTTATACTATAAATGAATATATTGAAATTCATATTCGCTCTCTTTCTTAACATGTGATATATATATAAGGTAAATATATTCTGTTTTTCTTTCATTGTGGGAGAAAATTCTAAATACATTTTGATAGATATTAAGTCCAATATATTATTAAATCCCTATTTTATCTTTAATTTTAAATATAATATTATTATGATAAAATTGGCATATATTTTTTGCTGAATGTAAATAAAATAAATGTTTTATTTTATTTCCAAAAATCACAAAAAAATTAAATTTAATAATATGTACCTTTTCATTGATGTGTTTCTTTGAATAATTGAACATTTTGTTTTATAAATATGACGTCAGTGTTTTTCACTTTTTTGTAATTTTCCTCAATAGAAAATGTTTATGGGGGAAAATAAAACTTTTATAAACCATTAAGTACATTTTTTAATCTTTTTTAAGTGTGATAAATTCGTAAAAATATATGATGAGCCTTTAACACTATATTTCTCCCATTATTTATCTGATTATATGAAGTCCATTTTTAAAAAATTTGTCATGATTTATATCCCTTAACACTATATCTATTGAAATTTTCATATGTAGGAAATTCATTTATAGTGAAAATTACCAAAACAAGAAAAGGAAAATAAAATTTCGTATATGTATCAAAAACATTATCACCAACTATAATAACCTAGACTTTTACTAATGAAAATTCAACTTGATATGATTAAATTTATTATTTTGAATGATTGTTATATAAAACATATACACTTATTTGGTTTTATTTTTTGGGAATTAAAAATATCATTATCAATTATTATAGTTGCTAATATAGTCATTGAATAGTGATCACATGATTAGTATAAATATAGGGTTTTAAAAAAAATCAATTTACACAGACAAAGGACGTTGTGCCCTAATACAGTAGAGTTGATCCGTACGAAGCACATTTGTTGGAGCTCGAAAAAGAGGTGGCATCACTGGGATTTGATCTTGACCAAGCCCAAGCCATGATTCAACACATTAAGTTTGAGTGGAACCACCTACAAGAGAAATGGATGTTAGTAGAGATTACCTCTCAAGCGATGTTATCTGAGCCACCCCAAGAGTTTGTCACCATCGCACACCTTACCCTTAGGTCATATGTGGTTGTTATCAGGGGTTATGTAACAAGACCCTAGAACTATGATTATGTGAATTATTTTTTTTATAAAATAAATAAAATACATTCAATTTATTATTTTGACATTGAAAATAGTTTTTAAAGCACAAAAAGTTATTTTAGTTAATATTTAAATAAGAAATATATTTTGATGAATTAATGGATTTTTTAATTAAATAAAATTTTAATAAAATATTATTACTAAATTAATTTTTATTATATATCGATGATTGTATAATTTTTTTGAATACAATTGTGATTTTTATTAAGGTTTGAATGCTGTTTTTTCTCAAAAACCATGAATTTTTTATAAATGTCAGATTTTATTTTAAAAGAAAAAAATTAAAATATTTAGAAAATAATTAAGAAAAAATTAATATTATTTTTTGAATTAGGACTTTAAAATTATCAAATGGTTACTTTTTCATAATTTTTTGAGATAGTCGAATTTTAGGATAAAAATTAAATACTATTTAATTATATAATGTGTTTTATGACATCATAATGACCCGATAGTGATGTAATAAAATTTGATAAATGGGATTATTGGAAAATATATGTTTTGAAATTAAAATAATTTTATTTTATATTTGTTTTTTTTTAATTTTATGGTGCCTTGGTGAACCATCCAAGACTTATAAAACATTTTAACATTTAAAATGATTTCCTTGAGAGTGTGACTCACCTCCACATAAGCAAGCCTAATATTTTAAAACATTCATCCATTGGACTTATAAAATAAAATTTTCTAATCCCATTCAGTAAAAACCATGGGGAAAACCCCTGGTATGGCCTGTGGTTTTGATTTTTGTAATGTGTTGTGTCCAAAATCAAAATTATAAATAATTCCCTCGCATTTCCTATATAAACCCTCCCAAGATCCCACTTCTTCTTCACTCAAAACCTTTGGAGCTCGACCAACCTATTACATACTATCTATTTAATCCTCCCAAGTTTCACCACTCTCTAAATAAGCCTCTCTCAAGGCCCTCCCAAACCTTTGGGATCACACTTCCAAGTAACAGATTTCTTCTTTTCTAATTTTTGTTCTAATTTCATGATATTCTTATACCCTTTTATTTTCAATTAAAAATATTGGGGAATTATTTTGAATCTCCACCATACATTCCTACTTTTATTTTAATGAATATAGACCTCGTTATCTCTCATTAACGCCTCCCATGCACACCCGTTACAATGCCGAAATTCTGTAAGAAATATCTCTCTTCTCATTTACATTCAAAAATTATTTTATACTATGAATATAAATTCCATTACATATGTTTGGACATGTGTATATATTATCACCTTAGTGTAAATTTCATGTTCTTATTATGAGACACTCTTTTCTGTCTCATTAACCCTTTTTATGAATTCTTATGTCCCGCTGTTATGCTACAAATATTACACCGTGGTTTTCCAAACCAAAGTCATTGTGTAGTGAATACCATGCGCATTTATCTATCAAGGGTATTCACCTTTATGTATAGATTTTCATGTATGTATTACAAATTACATTATCATGGAATAAATTATGATGTTGAATGATTCTATTTTGTATGATCTATGTGGCACACTTATGCATAAAAAAGAATTGTTTAAGAAGGGTGGGCCCTGATAACGCTCCAACACATTGCGTAATGATTAGTTTCAGCATACATCATGTAAAATGATTTTTTACTCATTATAATTCAAGTGAAATGAGTTTTTACTAATTCTACATGTAAAATTATCTTTGGATTATTCTGATACCATGTTAAATGTTGCTTCCACATTTCCATGTTATAATAGTCATGTTATATCATGTCTTTATGTTCAGGTTTCTCTTACGCTCCATTGATATGCCTATTGCCTAAAATGTACTATATTCTTTAACATATTCCTTGTTTAATCCCTTATTGATATTTATACATCACTCTTTTCTTATTCATGTTCTCAGGTTATCCCATGAAATGTTATGTACGAAGGAATGTAGTGGTCTTGTAAAAGAAGTTTTCAATAAATATGTTATGTTATGTGTTCTATGTTGTTGTGTAATGTTCCTAATTTACCAATACACTAGACCTTTGGATTCAAATAATTATATTAAGTGAATGTTTATGTAATCAATCATGTTTATGTGTGTAATGAAGAGATGGGTTGTTATAGTTGGTATCAGAAGATAGATTTTGTTATTTTTGGGATTAGGATTAGAAAACCCCAGAGAAAGCCTTAAGGATAAAACTAAGTATAATAAAAACAGCCCTAAATTCTTTGTGAGTATTAATTAGGTGTTTAATCAAGAAAATAAATCCTTTAATGTATACAAGAAGGTAGTGGCGGCTCCGGAAAAAATATATCTAGGTGTAAAACCTAAAAACACCTCTTTGAGTTAGACTCGAACGGGAATTGGGGCACAAAAATGGTCCTTGATACACTCTTGGTTACAACACACCTATGGGATATTATTTGGTAAATTCATGATCTTAGTATGAACTATTATTAAGTGAAAAAAATTCCCCCTAATAATATATGTTGTGATGTAGATCATGGATAACATTGATTAAATCCTTCGAATTCATAAGTTATGGAAATAAGTGAAATTTAAATGTTATCCATTTTATCCATTAGATTCCACTTTGTTGTGTTTCCCATAAAATTCCTTGTATTCCAACCATGTTGCCTATCATTGTAATACTTGGGATAACAACCAATTTTAAGATCAATGTGATGACTGTTCTAATGAGATGCCCAATCCAATGGGAGCAGGAATCACAAACATTGTCATGATACTCTCTCAGTTAACTCAAATTTTGAATAGAAATATGGGTCAAGAGGAACATTAACCCCCCCCCCCCCATAATAAAGAACAGGTTGAAATTGAGAGCTTCATGAGACATAGGCCTCCTACTTTTAATGGATTATTTGATCTCTCAATTTCCAAAAAATGGATCAACTCTATTGAAAAGATCTTCTCCAACCTTCAATGTTCCAAATAAGAGAAGGTCATTCTATCAGCATATCGTATGGAGGGTGAATATGATCAATGGTGGATATTGATCAAAAATATGAATCTTGTGGATGAGATCGAGGTATTGTATTGGAAATATTCCTATAAATTGGTTTTCAATAAACATTTTCTATGAACCCTATGACTTAAGATGAAAAGGGACTTCCTTTCCCTCAATAAAAAAGACGAAAAATCTATTGGAGTGTACGAGGAAAACATCATAAGGCTTTCACGATACACTTCTGGATCTGTCATTACCCCCTATTTCAAGGTTGACCACTTCTTTGGGGGGATAAAACCTAGCCTACGAAAATCCCTGTAAATCCGTGAATTCTATAGCTATGAGGAAATTGTATAATGTGCCCTCAAAGTCAAAATGGAGATCGGAGAATCTCAGGGATATCATGGGGATAAGAAGAATAATGTGAACGTTATTTCTGGTGGTCCGATGGATAAATCCAATCGTGATAATAAAATCTAACACCCCACTTTCCAAAGGTGTGGAAAAAGCACCCTGGAAATTCCATGAAAGGGACAAGGAAATGATTTAGGTGTGGAAGAGAAGGGAACTTGGCCCTTAACTATCGGCAAGAAAAAACATACAATTGAAACAGAGGAGAGGAAGACTCAGTTCGACCTCCAATGTGTTGTTAGTTGCTTCAACATCAAATAAATAGAGAACTTTGCCAACTAGTGCCCTAAGCTATGGGTTTTCAGGGGAAACCAACAACCTCTATGGTTGTACGAGTGATCTTTATCCATCACCACCATCGAACTGAACCCAAAAATAAAGTGGTGGTAGATACACTAGTTATTCGTTCAAGAATAGGGAATTTAATTTTTGATTCAAGTTCTACACATTCTTTTATATCCTGAAATTTTAGTAGAACAATTCCAACACCACTAAAAAACATGGAAGTAATGATGTCGGTGAGAATGGAAAATGGAAAAACCATCGCATCCCATGAATATAACTCCTCCCCTGACATAATATGCGGATTAAAATTTCTGGAGAACCTATTCAAAATCCCTATGATGTAATTGGATTAAATTCTGGGAATGGATTGGCTTCCCTTATATAAGGACATCATAAATTGTCATGAGAAGGAAATCACTCTTTATATGGTGAGTTGACCTCTGATTATATATATGTGCAAGGAGGATGATTAATCTTCTTTAGTATAATCATCTCAATCATTGATATTACTACCCTATGAGCATGCATAACATACTCAGATGATTGAGTCTAAGGAAGAAACCATTCTTTAATACATGCCTATTGTGAGGGAATTTGCTGAAGTGTTCCCCGAGAAATTGCATGGTCTTTTTCCAATAATATATTTTTAATCTTCAATTGATCTTTTACTAGGGTAATATCCAATATCAAAGACTCCGTATAGAATTACTATTGTGGAGCTTGAGGAGTTGAATAGGCAACTAAAATATGATATAGATAATGGTTTTATATGCCCATTTGCTTCACCATGGAGTGCACTAGTCATCTTCATCAAGAAGAAGGATGGGTCAATGCACCTTTGCGTTGTTTATCATGAGCTCAAAAAAATCACGATGAAGAACAAGTATCCTCTATGAATAATTGATGAATTTATTAATAAGCTACATAATGAACAATACTTCTCCATGGTGGATCTGTAGTCGAGATATTATCATGTTAGGGTGAAGATGGAGGATATCCCCAAGACTACTTTTTGTACAAGATACGGGCACTATGAATTCATAGTAAGGCCTTTAAGACTCACTAATTCTCCATAAATCGTCATGCACATTATGAATATTGAATTTATATATTACCTCGACAAATTTTTGGTAGTCATTATAGAGGATATTCTAATATAATCCAAATACAAGGAGGATCCAGAGGAGTAACTAAACACTATACTATAGACCTTAAGAAAGATGAATCTCTATGTAATGTATAGGAAGTGTGAGTTTTGTTTGAAGGTGGTATCACTCTTGGGTCATATGGTCACAAGAAATGAGATATCTACAGATCCATCCAAGACAGCTGCAATTGAGGGATGGTGGAGGCCAACATCGGTAATAGATATCTATCTTTTCCTGGGGTTATCTAGATATTAACACCTATTTGTGAGTAATTTTCATGATTGTCCAACCCTCATACTAGTATAACTTATAATGGGGTAAAGTTTTCATGGAGTGATGAATGTGAAGAGAGCATCAAGGATTTGAAAAGGAGGCTTATCAATAACCTCGTTCTCACACTACCCATAAGTGATGAACACTTTTTGGTATTCAACGATGCTTTAAAGAAGGTCCTCATATGCGTGTTGATGAAAAATGACCAAGTCATTTCTTATGATTCAAGGTAATTGAAACTTCATGAGAAACAATATCCAACACATTATTTGTAGATGGCTCCAGTAATATTCACAATAAAATTTTGGAGACATTACCTCTTTGAGGAGAAATGTGAAATATACACGTATCACAAAATCCTCAAGTATATATTCAGATATAACGAGTTGAATATGTGCCAATGAATATGGCTAGCATAGATCAAAGACTATGACTGCTCAATCCATTACCACCATTGGAAAGAGAACAAGGTGGAAGATGATCTATGTAGAAATTTCCCTATGATTCTATTAGTTATGATCATTGAAAAGGAACAAATCATTATAGATTTGATGAAGATGGACATGGGAATCCTAAAGAAGGGAACATCAACAATCCTTCCACAAATTAATGCTCAACCATACCTTTTGTAAATGATAAAGAATACTCAAAAGGATGATCTAAGAATTTAAAAAAATAATGGAAACTATCAGAAAAGAGAAATTCCCAGAGTTTAATGTTAATGAAGAAGGAATTGTTAGATTTGGGTCAAGACTATGTGTTTCATCAAAACTAGAGTTAAAGAAAGAACTTTTGGATAATGCACATAGTTTGAATGTCTCCATTTAACCAAGAAATAAAAAGATGAATTAAGACCTCCAAGATCATTATTGGTGGGATAACATGAATAAGGAGATCATTGAGTATACATCAACGTTACTAGTATGTCATCAAGTGAAGGCTGAGAGGTAGAAATATAAGGGGATGATGCAACCATTACCCTTACCAACATTGAAATAGGATAACCTCAACATGGACTTTTCACCAGACTTTTGAATAAATCCAATGGAAATAATGCTATCTGGGTTTTTCTGGATCGTATTACAAAGACTTCACACATCATTAAAATTCGAGGGGATTTCTCATTGGATCAAATTTCATGGATATATATCAGATAACTGATAAGGCTACATGGAGTACCACTATATATTGTATACAATCAAGATCCAAGAATCACCTCTAAGTTTTTGTAGAGTCTTTAACATTATCAGAATACTGATTAGAAATTCATTATGGATTATCATCCTCAGACTGATGGACAATCTGAGAGAACTATCCAAACACTTGAGGGCATGTTGAGATAATCCTCAATGGACTTAACGGGAGGATATGATCAACATATTATTCTAGTTGAGTTCTATTAGAATAACAGTTTCCACACAAGAATCCAATTATCACCTTATAAATCCCTGTATGGGAAGAGGTGAAGATCAATGACATGTTAGGATGAAGTGGGGGAATAGAAACTAATTGGTCTTGAAATGGTTCAAGAAATGGTGAAGAAGTTTAAGACCAACTAGAATCACATTAAAGATACCTAGAGTCAAAAAAAAGAGATATGATGATAATCATCAACGAGACCTAGAGTATAATTTTGGAGACATGATAGTCCTTTGCATATCACCATGGAAGAGAGTTATTAGATCTGGGAAGAAGGGAAAGCTTAGTCCAAGGTGCATCAACCCTTTCTAGATTCTTTATCGTATTAGGGCAGTGGCCTATTGACTACCACTCCCACCAAACCAATCTCAAGTACATGATGTATTCCATGTATCACTCTTGATGAAGTACATACCTGGTCCATTTCATGTACTCAATCCATAGGTGGTTCCATTGGATTATGAATTCTCCAATGAAGAAAAGCTGGTGAAGATCATAGATCGTAGGGAAAAGGTTCTACGAAATAGGACAATGGCCCACGTCAAGGTGTTTTGGTGAAACCGCATGTTTGAAGAAGCAATGTGGGAATCAGAGGAAGTGATGAAGTAGAGTTACCCATATCTATTTTCATGTGGGAGAAAGAAATTTCAAGGGAACAATTTCTTAAGGGGGGATGATTATAACGACCAAATCTTTTACTAATGAAAATTCCTCTTGATCTAATTAAATTTATTATTATGTATGATGGGTTTATAATACATATGAACATTCTTGGTATTATGTTTTTTGATTTCAAAATATCATTAAATATTTTTACCATTTCTAATATAGTCATCCATTGAACAGTGATCACATGATTAGTATAAATATAAGGCTTTAACAAATCTAATTTACTCTGAAAAAGGAAGTGATGACCTCATACAGTAGAATTGCTCTGTACGATGCCCATTTTTTAGAGCTCAGAAAGGGTGGGAAATCACTAGGATTCACTATTGACCAATCCCAATCTGATATTCAACACGTTAAGATTGAGTGGAACCTACTACGGGGGAAGTGGAATTTAATAGAGATTACAACCCGAGTGATGTTATCTATGACACCCTAATAGTCTGTCACGCTCCCACACCTTACCCTTAGGTCTTATGCAGGCGTTATCAGGGGTTATGTAACAAATCCTAGCACTATTATTATGTGCATTATTTTTGTATAGAATAAATAATATACATTTATTTTAGTATTGTTAATTTTTAAATAGTTTTTAATGAAAAAATAGTGTTTTTAGTTAATATTCAATTAATATTTCTATTTTGGTGAATTAAAGGATTTTTCAATTAAATAAAATTTTAATAAAATATTATTACTAAATTATTTTTTATCAAATATAGATGATTGTATAATTTTTATGAATGTAGCAGTGATTTTTACTAAAGATTGAAATCTATTTTTTTTCAAAACTCATGATTTTTTTAAATGCTGGTTTTAATTTTAAAAGTAAAAATTCACATATTTAAAAAGTTATTTAGATAAAATGAATATTTGTTTTCGAATTAGGATGTCAAAATTATCCAATGGTGATTTTGTTTCATATTTTTCCAAGAGAGTCGAATGTTTGTGTAAAAATTAAATACCATTTAATAATATAATGTGTTTTATGACATCATAATGACCCAATAGTGATGTAATAAAATATGATAAATCGAATATTCACACAATATATGTTTTACCATTAAAATAATGTTATTTTAGATTTGTTTTATTAGTTTTATGGTGCCTTAGTGGACTCTTCAAGACTTCTAAAAGATTTAATCTTTTGAAATGATTTTTTTGAGAGTGTGACACACCTCCAGATAAGAAATATTTTTATTTTTAGAAGTTAGGAAATTGGAAAAATAAAATAATTTTTTCCAATCCAGTTTTTCAAAAAAACCATGGTGAAACCCATTTGATGGTTTGTTGTTTTGATTAGTTTAACGTGTACTGTCCAAAACCTAAATAATAAGGAATTTCCTCTCTTTTCCTATATAAACCCGCCCAATATCACACTTCCTCTTCACAAAAACCTTTGGAGATCGACCAAACTCTAACCTTCTCTCTCTAGAATCCTCTTAAGATGACCCAAGATCCCAATAATTCTTTCAAAATCCCCTCTCCACCCTTTGGGATCACACTTCTAAGTAATGGATTTATTCATTTCTCATTTTTGTTCAAATATCATTATATTTTTATACCCTTTTGTTTTAAATTCAAAATTTTGGGTTATGATTTATTACCTCCACTATACTTACATCCATATTTTTTTAATGTTGAGATACCTCTTTTTCTCTCATTAATACCTCCAATTCACACATGTTACTATGCCGAAATTCCGAAAGTAATTTCTCTCTTCTTATTTATATTCAAGAAATTATTTTGTATTATGAAGCTAAATTCCATTAAATATGTTGGGAAATGTTTCTATATGACCCCATTACTACTAATATAATCTAAATTTGATGATACACCCCTATCTCTCTCATCAACCATTTTTATGAATTCTTATGTCACGTTGTTATGCTGTCGAAATTGAACCACAATTTTACAAGCCAAAGTCATTGTGTAGTGAATACCATACTCATTTCTCTATAAAGGGTATTCACCTTTATGAAAATTTACGTATTTATTATATAGTATCATGTTTTTATTACAATTCCTTTATCGTGGAATAAATTATGATGTTGAATGATTCCATGTTGTATGATTTATGTGGCACACTTATGCACCGAATGAAATGTTTAAGAACGGTGCACCCTGATAGCACACCAATGCATTGGGTAATGATTGGTATCATGATACATCAAGTGATATGAGGGTTTACTCGTTATAATTAAATTTAAATTAGGGTTTAATCAAGATCGATGTTCAATGAGCATCTGCTCATGCTAATATCATGTTAAATTTTTTTCCACATTTTCATGTTATGGTAGTCATGCTATATCATGCCATTATTTTCGTGTTTCTATTGTGATCCATTGATTTTCCTATTTACTAACATGTAATATATTCTTCATGTTATTCCTTGTTTAATCCATTACTAGGCTTTATATCTTACCCTTTTCTTATGCATGTCCTCCGGTTATCCATTGCAATGCCAAGTACGAAGGAATGTTGTTGTCATGTAAACAAATATTTCAATAAAGATGTTGAGGATTATGTTCTATGTTGTTATGTAATGTTACTAATTTCACAATACACTAGACCTCTCAATCCTCATAGATGTATTAAGTGATTTTTTTTGTAATATATCATGATTATGTGTTTAATAAAGAGAAATGTTGTTATACTGACCACCCATATAAATTTCAAATCATCAATATATTGTGGCTGGTAAACATAAATATCATTTTCTATCTATTTTGGTCTTGCAATAAAAAATCTCATCATAGATTTTTTTTTCTTCGTACATATTTACGGGGATAGGTTATAAACTACCAAAATAACATTCCACAAACTCTATTGGATAATGGGGTCCATTATAGATTCATTTTAATTATACAATATCCCATTTTGATACTTATAAATTTATTTTGAAAATACATAAAATATTGATCAAAACACTTTTAGTGTGGTGAATGATTATGGTGACATAGGTTTCAAACAAAGGTTCACACATATGTATATTGAATCATCCTATTTTCATTATTTAAATTTTTATATAATTTTTTTAAATGATAAATTATTGCAAGATACCATATTATCTTAGAAGAGGGTTTGGTTAACATCTTTGATAATGAAATAAAGTTGGATATTCAGTCAATTTTATACCAGGATATCTCATAATGAGGAAATTTTGATAAATGCTTACATTATTTTCTATACATCACATAGTGAATTGGGAGAACATGTATTTAATATACTCTAGTCATATTTTTATCAATCATAATTATAATCTGGAAGTTCATTTATATCTATAAATAACTCTTTCAAAAGATTAAAAATTTAGTAAAAATTTTATCACTCATAAAATTTCATTATTTTAGTTTAACAAATATCAACACTTCTGATAACACTATAAATTTGGCACAACCTAAGAACAATTAATTTCACCATATCTATATAATCATTCAATAGTTTATGGATTTTAGTTATTTCATTTCCTATATTAGGAATTAATTCATCAAGGTGATCCTCTTTCTCATGATGAATATCTTCATCAACGTTCAAACTTTTCCATTTTGATATTTCACCAATATATATCCATTGTGTATTACTAAGTATAAATACATAGAAAATAATATTGTATTATATTCTTATGGAACATAATTTTCTCATATTTTTAGCCTTCATCCATGGAAAAAAATATGTCTCAATTTTCAGGATTTAGTTTACAAAATTTGAAAAAACAATATTAGCCCCTTGCTCATTTTCATCCCTATTTCATCATTCATTTATCTAATTAAAATAAATTATTTCCAAAAACAAAAATAAAATATTTAATATTTGAAAATATATAAACCATTAATATATATATATGAAAAAATTAAAAACATATAAAAACTTAAAAATATGTAAATTTAAAACACACAGATTAAAATTATATAAAAATATAGCTTTTTTTGAAAATATATTTATAATCAAAATTAAAATTAAAATACCCATTTCTTCCAACAATTTAATCAAAAATTATAAAAAATAAACATTTATATAATAAATAAATAAATATAATATAATAAATGAACTAAACATTTATTCGTAAACACGTAATCAAAATAAAAAACTCAACTAATGATTTATTCATAAACATTTAATAAAAATATTATAAAATAAAAAAATAACAAATAAAATATAAAAAAATGAAAAAAAATTAAATTAATAATAATTAAATTGATAAATTTTTAAAAACCCAAACAGATAATAAACCTTGTTAAAAATTTATATCATAAAAAATAGCTATACAAAATATATCTATAATGAATAAAGGCTAAAATGTATTAAATGAACTACATATTGGATTAAATTAAGTGGTAGTACAGTCAATAATAATTATATATGGACTATTAAAAAATAAAATAACTAAAATAAATCATCCAAAAAAATAAAATTAAATCAATAAATCCAATAAATCTATATGTATTAAGTATATTTGTGATGAAAAAAGAAAAAAAATATAGTCCAAATTCATGTTTAAAGAAATTAAGGGGCGTAGTGGTGAAAAACAAATATTATGAATAATGATGGTGGAATATGGAGAAGAGATGTGGAATAGGTTCGAGGTCAGTGAAATGCAACAAAAGGAGTATGAAAAAGAATGAAACAAGTGGATATGGACCAGGGGATAAAACAAATAAATAAGAAATCATTATTAAATTATAATAGCGAGGGAGTTTCGAACTCTGAAAACATAGAGTTTTGGAATATAAAGTTTCAATGAAATGAAGAGAATAGAAAGTTACATGGTTTTTCATTTTTTTTTAAAATATTAACATTTGGTATTATATAACTAATGTTAAAAAATAAATGTCATTTTATTTATTATATAATAGGCTCTAAAAGTCATGGTTTTTAATGATTTTTTTATAATAACTGATGTAAAAAACCTTGATTGTGGGGTTTTCGCATCATTTATTACTATAACCGATCTTAGATCCCCCATCATCTAGGTTTTCATACCGTTATAATTATTTTATGTTAAAGACCCAATGAAAAAAATATATTTTTTATTAGGGAGTTGTTCTTACAATAATGATTCTTTTTATATTTAATATATTTACCAAAATTATTTTTCACAACATCTTTTATTTTTCAATATTGGAAGATATTTCTAGTTGTGATTTAACATATTTAAAAATCAATTCTAATTAAAGGAACATTATTTTGATAATATTCTTACCAATCTCAACTGAGATTAATCTATATTATCATACTAAATTTACCTTCTCAATCTACTATTCATTTTTCATTTTCATTGATTGTAATATATTTTTAATCTCATTCAACATTTTTACATTAATTTCTCCTAGTGTATCTTTGATATTTATAAAGGTTTTGGGTATTTTATTAAATGAATAGATCGCTTAATAAAAATCATTCTTACTCATATATTTTTAAAAAAACCTTTGAATTTATTATTCAAATAGAGAAGATGTTTCATTACAATGTAATACAAATTATTCCGTAACTGCATTAATTTATGTCAGGGTGTTACATCTATGCAATTTTTTAATCGATGAATTATCCATTTAATTATCTTGTTATTCTAGATGAGTTTTATAGAAATATTGTACCTTTTTAAATGAAAATATATCATTAACAACCTCTATATGTACGTTCTCACAATAATAATTTTCATAACATTAATGGTCATCTATATATTTAACAAAGTTATCCTCATCATAGCTATATTTTTTTTCACCAAAAGGATCAATAATAACATATTTATCTAAAAAAAGTCCACATTGAATACATTTCGGTAGTAGTGGTAGATCATTCATGACTTTTTATTATTACCTCAATGTTCTTTTCTTCTCCCAACATCCTGGTTTTTAGTTTTTTTAATGAACACTCCATATTTTAGTAACTGAAATGCAAATTAAATTTTATATCTAATGATATTGTGATGTATATTCAGATTTATACTAAATACCTATATGATAAAAATCATTAGGGATTAAAAATTAAACGCAACTAGAGGGGACCTGGTAAGATATAATACTCATTAAAGTGACTAGGATTTTATAACGTCACCTTAGGGGGGTTGTTAATTAGGGTGACTAATTTTACCAAATTCATTTTTCCCTTTAATCATTATCCCCTATCAATATTCAAACTTCATTTATCCATTATCATAATTGTGGATCTATTTTTTCCAGCACACATATAAAACATGAAATACAAAAAACCATGTTATGAATATCACAAGATATTTTTACATGTTTTTTCCTTCATGTGGGTGACAATATCCTTCTTGTGTTCTGAATTATATAGGACATAAATTTTATAATATAATAAACCATTATTTACAAGTAATGTAGGATGATTTCATATTGATCCAAAAAAATATCTAGGGTTATCTTATATATCCTTAGATGAATTAAAATATCTTGATTATGATTATTTGTCACGACCCATCCATGGGGCCCATGCGTGACTACCCCAAGCACACTTTCTATAGGACAGGGGCTGGTGACTAGCACCAAAGGCGTAATTCCCTACGCTGGGAAATAATTTCCTTTATAAAAGAAAACAAACACAACAGAGTACGCTATAGGTAGTAAACACTATGTAAAACTGAATACAAAAGAGTGTGCTAGAAAGTAAAAGGGCCAGTATACAAACTCAACTGAAAATAAAGTACAAGTAGAAAGGCACAAACAGATGAAAGTTAAGAGAAGCTCCTAGATCATCCTCCGAGGATTCCTATCTGAAGGGTTGGTAAATATGGACACCTCAGTACTCATGTCCATCAGTCTCCTTTGTGTGTCGACTCGTCGTAAGGTCCACCTCCAGGTACCATCCAGTCATGGCGCTCTCAGCCTCTGTCAGTGTTGTCTGTTGTCTCCATCCAACACAACGAGGTGTGGGCGTAGCCCGTGAAGGGGTGAGTATAACGATACATAGTAGGGACCCCGAGACCCGTAAGGTCTCACAATATCCACTAAGGATAAACAAAATAAGACAGATACAAACACGGAGTATCAACAAACCCTACTTAGGTATATGCCCATACACACACCTATGTTACCAATCTCATCCCATCTCCAGCTCTCGAGCCCAATCGCAACCCAGTCCACACATGAAGTAATGTCAATCACCACGATGATAATGGTTTAAAGACATGACTCAGCTCACACAGGTATTCCACAATTGTAGAGAGATATAGATGATCAAATGTAGCCACTGGATCATCTATGTTGTCGGACCTACACAGGATACAGTCCAGCTAAGCTGTCGGACCCACACAGGATACAAGCCAGCTATCTCTTCTATGTTGTTGGATCCACATAAGATACAGGCCAGATATTCTATAGTAATAGGGATTATCAGATGTCGTCACTGATTTATCTAAGCAGTCAAGAACCACACAAGATACCGGACCAGCTACTCTGTCAAAACTGTCGAACCCACATAGGATTCTGGTACAGTTGTCGTCATTGTCGAACCCACAAAGGATTCCAGTACGGTTGTCATCATCACAGTCACAACCATCTCTAGGGTTCCCACACAAATCACGCTCGATCCTAGGAGGGTCCGACCCTTGAGAAAATGGGTTGATACATCAACAATCACAAAGTCCAGAGTTGATGTATCTCGAAGTTCCGTCTCATCAAAAGAAACCCAACACACCAAACGGCGTGTCAATCAGATGCCCGGTCTGTGACTTATTGGCTTTTCCGTTCTCGGGGCCCAATTGGATTCACACTCGATCCAAACCCTAACATTTTCCAAAGACATCATAAACACACTTAGAGTATCACAAAATGATAGCCTCGTCTCAAGGGTCCTAGTTCCACAGATGGAGCATCAATCAGACGTGTGGTCTACAAGTTAGTCATGTTTAAGAAAAACGGGCACGGCCCATCAAGCCCACTGAGCTAGCGGGCAGGCCCAACCTGGTTCGGAGGGTCTGACCCGACTGGGGGTCGACCTGGCTGGGTGGGGCAGGTCCGACCGGGCTGGGGGGTCGGCTCGACCCGGTGGGGTGCGGCCCACCTGTGAACCCAGCCGGCGAAGCGGGCCGGTCCGGTTCGCCGGATAGCGCCGAGTGGCGCCGAAACTCGCTGACCTGCCGGCTGAAGCTGGCTGGTATTATCTTGTGTGAGGGGCCCTCACAGTGGGCCGCCATCCATCCCACATGGCACCAAGCCTCACCAAGGTCTTCATCCTGGCTGGCTGGCGGTCGGCCGGTTCGCTGGCGAGCGGCCCGCGGTTGTGGGTTGTGCGGTGCCTGCGGGCACCACGATTGTCCTGCCCGGCCGGCCATAGTCGGCCGGTTAGCTCAGCCCAAGAGGCCATCGGTTGTGGGCTGCATCTCCTACACATGGCACCTACTTGTGATGCGGTCCACTAGCTCGGCAAACAGTAGCCTTCCGGTTCATCAGCCTGAGCGGCCCGCGGAAGCGGCCTGTGGTTTTCCTCCACGCGGCCACCGCGCGGCCGCCGCCTCCGGTCACTATCGACTCTTCCGACACCGCTTCTATCGCCAAAATAATCAAAAATCAATGGACGGTCTTTGGCCCATGTTTTTTTCCCATGCCCTCCGCATTAGGTGATAAAAAAGGCCAAAGTCGAACCCAAACATTCATCGAACAACAGGGTATAATTTTATTCATTTAAAATTATACAAAACCCCTACCTTGTAAACGATGCTCTCTCGGCAGAGTCGCGGGAAGACGACATCATTCCGTTGACGTCGGTAAGAGATGACGTCGTCATTGGAAATGTTTTTCATGGGCGGCGTCTACTCCTCTATCGTGGATGGAGGATGTTGAAGATGTTCTTCATGTTCTTTATGGGAATAACACTTTCTTCCTAATTCTCCAAAGCCTACTAGGGGAAAATTTCCAAATAAACAAAAATAAAAACACACCACTTATTTAAAGTATGGATTAATGAATTCAAAGGAATTAAAATTCATTAAGCCACATCCTTTAATTATTTAAAAGTTGAGTTAGCTCATTAAGAGGGAGGGAGGAGATGAAGAGGCTCCCAAATAATAATGGAAGATTCATCCTCTATAATTGGGAGTTCAAGGTGTTTAAGGAGATTATGGGGGAGATGAAGAGTTTGTACTCGTGTGAGCCCCACCACATATTATCCTCCCATGGGAGGTTATGTTGGGTTGGGCCCCACCACCAGCTTCCCTTTGGAGATAAAAACTACCACCCTCATAAAATTATGTCACACATAATTTTATTTAATTTATAAAGAATCCCCAAAAATTAACATCCACTCCTGATAAAACGCAACTATGGGAAAGTGATCCATAAACAAATATCGGCGTTGTTAGTTCATCGGTGTCCTCAGATAACAATTTTGAGCAACGGTTCAAAAGATATAAAATCCCGAACGTTCGTTTACTGAACGTACCTGAAAAAAAGTTTGGAAAAATATAAACAGCCACTCTCGACCCACTACGATCATTGTTAGGCTCTGCCTAGGTGAAACATGCCCCAAAAACCCAACTGTACCCTCGGATTTCCAATTTTAGTTACCTTTTAAATGTAACGAATTTTACAATAAAATAATTGTCACTTAATTATTTTATTTGTGGCCAAAAACTAACGTTATCTAGTTGCCCTCGCTGACCCAAGTTAGTATCTTCTTAAAGAAAACATACCCTAGAGAGTTTAGCGGTGGTCTCTAATTTTTAATCCAAGTTACCATTTTTGAGTTATAATAATTTGAAAAATAAAATAACATTATTTAATTATTTAATATACGGCTATACCATTTTAGGGTTTTCTCACAGGAGGCCTGTGTTGACTAAACTTAAGTCACGCCTAGGGTAAACCCACCATACTAAGCATAACGGTGGCCTCAGATTTATAATATGAGTAACTGTTTAAGAGTTATTCTACTTTTTTAGTAAAACTGCATACGCGCGTTAATTTAAGCTTAAGGAAACTTCGACGGATCATTCCGGGCACTCCGGGCCTCGGAATCGTGTGCTGTTAGAAACTGCGGACTCGTAAAATTCCAAATAATTTAAGAAAAAAATTTCCACGGACTTTATGGGTCTTTACGTTATACCCACCTCATGGCTTTATGTCCCAATAATCTACAACTCACACTAAGGGAATAAAAGGGGGTACTGAGCACGCATCTGAGCCTCCTGATCCCATGTGCTCTCCTAGAGGACCGTCCGCGCAGGACCCGATCCTGTCGATCCTCGACCTCCAATGGAACTTTCGTGAAAGTCATCCCGTCATTGATATCCAGCTCCCCGTGGTTGATGATTTAGGACGGGTCGTGCACGTATCTCCCCAGCTGAGATACGTGGAAGACATCATGCACCTGGTGCAACTAAGGTGGAAGGGCCAAGCGGTACACCACCTCACCTACCCTATTGAGGACCTGGAAAGGTCCAATGAATCACAGAGATAACTTTATACCTCTGCCAAATCACTGTAGACCTCATCAAGGCAAGACTCATAGAAAGACATGGTCCCCATCCTCAAACTCCAGAGGTCTCTGTATCCTAGATGTATATGGAAGTCCTGTCACGAAGTCCATGGATATCTGATCATTCTTGCACTTTGGGACCTCTAAAGGCTGAACCAAACCCACTGGTACCTGTTGTTCCTCCTTTACTTGCTGACAAGTGAGGTGTTGTGAGAGAAACTCTACCACTTATTTCTTCATTTATAGTCTCCACTACTGTCGTCGGAGGTCTTGATACATATTTTCCACTCTAGGATGTACCGCTAAAGGAGATGTGTGGAACTCCCTCAACACTTCCTCCTGAAGTGAAACTTGTACCATGGTACGTCCTCTAAAGAGAGTGACCTGCTCCCCACCTTCAGAAAATCCATCAGGTGTCAGCCCTGTGGATATCTGAGCACATCGCATCTCATAGTCAACATCCCCACGCTGTACCTCCCTGACTCACTGATGAAGTGGAAGAGTGACTATGAGACACTGTAGAAAGACTTCTCCATCTCTATCCACAAAGGATATCTGCAATGTGGCCAACTGATTCGTCGCCTCTCCTAGGAGCTGAATGTCTTATCTTCTACCGAGAGCATCAGTTATAATGTTCCCCTTCCCATAAGTATAGACTATCCTGACGTCATAGACTTAGAGGAACTCAAAACTCAAAATTCCTATTGCCTTGAGGGTAAGGTTGGCCAACTCAAGAGTGTTTGGCTGCACCCTCCAATGCATGAGTTTAACCTGTGCTGCCTGGGTTTCCTTTTTCGCTGACTAAGAAAAACCTCATCATAATGATTTAGATAATACACAACATTTTTTCCTAATACATTTAATCATTGTATGAAATGTGGTTGCCCAGTCCATATCCAAACTAACATCGTAAGGCCTCAACGCTGCTACCAAGAGGCTCTAACCGAAACTCTCGCCTCAAGGGTCAGATCATGCCATCAGCGTAAGTGTGATTATTGAGTCTCCTACCAAATGTATCTCCAGACGTGAGAGTCAAGTCAATGGCTTAACTGGAAACTCTAGGTCTGGGACAAGATTCATGGAAGGAAGGAATGGTTTGTATCTATGTCTATTAATACGGTGACCAGTAGTAGACATAGATCGTACATTGAATCATTCATAGAGCCCTTGGGTCACACTCCTTGACTGCATGCAGCTACTCTCTTCCCCTACACCCAAGATCCCGGAGCCTGATAGGGACTACAAGGTGGGTGGTTATAAGATGTTGAAATATACAGCACCTTATGTTGCTCTCCTAGCTCTGCTTCCACGTCTTCAGCCCTACAGATTCATCTGTCATTAACACTTCCTCTTCTTGAAACATTCTACACACTCAAGTTTCTGAGACTCTCACCAGTTTCATGCTTTCCATCTGCTAACATTCACTAGCTATTTCCACTCAGCCAATGAACATTCAACCACAAAGGTTCTCTCTAGCACCCTAACATAAGTAGGAATGCATAGAGGAAAAAGTGATGGCTCGGTTATCCTTAAAATCACCTCACTCAGAGGTCCGAGCACTAAAGCACTGATCCTATCATATTCATCATGTACCAGGAAAGGTCGGTACGCCTCGATGAATACTCAGCTACCGAAACGTCATCCTGCCGAAACTGTATAAGCTCTAGAAAACTCTCATCCACCTTCTCAATCCAGTCCTCAGCCACATGTGGGCCGGGCTCACCTCAGAACTTGAGGGATATCTGGTGCTGAAACACATGTAAGGCACTAAGCCTACAATTTTTCTCTACCGGTACCGCCGGTAGTGTCTGTTGACCAATGTGTAGTGTTATAGTTGGCACAATGCCTGAAGGTACCATCTCCGAAAATGGTCAAAGTACCGAAACATCATCACTATGCGGTCCATCCTCATAATCACTCACTGAACAAGATCCGTAGTTAAGATCAACATCTGCTCTACTATTTTCTCAACTAGGAAGAAAAACTCCAGTAATCTCCTCTATCCAGTCATCTCCTGCATGGGAATCCGTCTCGCCGTGAAACCTTGGAGGCCCCTACCGCTAGATCTTGTGAAATGTGCTCAGTCGACGTGCACCATCCTCTAATGCGGCTGGTGACATCTGCTACCCAATGGGTGGTGGTTGTGCTGGTACACAACCCAAAGGTTCCAACATAGTAAGAGGGGCCTACACCGGAGCCTCATTGCTCGGTGGGCCGTCATCATGTGCTCTCTCGGAAACCCTAGCTGGTTGTCTACACAGCAGCGTCCTGTTAAGGAATAGATGTGCCACAGTCAATAATTTATACATGGTGAGCTGACTCTAAGAGTTCACAAAGAAGACTCTTGAAAAAACACTCACAATCAGTGTTTTCGTGCACTGATCCGGAAATCAGAAGTCAGTGTCCTAGTGTATGGATATGTTGGCCGCCGCACCAACACCAGTTTCCCTAAACTGAGAACCACACCCAAAACACTTAACACTATTTCCATTAAAATAATTAGAGTTGAAGTTATGTGGTAGAACTGACTCCTCTGATACCAATTTGTCATGACCCGTCCTTGGGTCTGGTGTCGTGACTACCCCAAGCCCGACTTCCATATTCTAGGGGATGGAGACTAGCACCCAAGGCGTAAATCCCTATGCTGGGAAGGCATTGCCTTTATAAGAGAAAAAACACAACAGAGTATGCAAAAGGAAGTAAACACTAAGTAAAACCGAATACAAAATAGTGTGCTAGAAAGTAAAAGGGCCAATATACAAACCCAACTGAACATCATGTACATATAAAAAGGGAAAAATAGCTGAAAGTAAAGAGAATCTCATGGATCGTCCTCTGTGGATTCCTACCTGAAGGGTTGGTACAGATGGCCACCTCAGCACTCACGTCCATCAGTCTCCTCTGTGTGCCAACTCGTCGCAAGGTCTACCTCTGGGTGTTGTCCAGTCGTGGGGCTCTCGGCCTCCATCAGTGCTCTCTGTCGTCGGCATCCAACACAACGAGGTACAAGCATAGCTCGTGCAGGGGTGAGTACAGTGATACTCAGTAGGGACCCCAAGACCCGCAAGGTCTCACAATATCCACTAAGGATAATCAAAAGAAGAAGGATACAAACACAATGTATCAACCAACCCTACTTAGGTATATGCCCATACACATACCTAAGTTACCAATCTCAGACCGGCTCCAACTCTCGAGCCCAATTGCAACCTAGTCCACATAAGAAGTAAAGTCAATCACCACGATGATAATGGTTGAAAGACATGACTCAGCTCACACTGGTATTCAACAATTGTAGAGAGAAATAGATGATCAGATGTAGCCAATGGATCATCTAAGATGTCAGACCCACACAAGATGCAGTTCAACTTAGATATCGGACCCACACAGGATATAGGCCAGCTATCTCGTCTAAGTTGTTGGACCCACACATGATACAGGACATCTATCTCTTCAATGTTATTAGACCCACACATGATACAATCCATCCATTCTAGAGTAATAGAGATAATCAGATGTAGTCATTGATTCATCTAAGCTGTCGGACCCACATAGGATACAGGACCATATACTCTGTTAGAACTATCAAAACCACATAGGATTCTGGTACAGTTGTTGTCGTCGTCGAACGCACGGAGGATTCCAGTACGGTAGTCATCGTTGCAGTCATAGCAAGCTCTAGGGTACCCGCACACAGCACGCTCGATCACGGGAGGTTATTCTCCTTGAGAAAAGGGGTTAATACATCAACTATCACAAAGTCCTGAGTTGATGCATCCAGAAGTTCCGTCTCATTAAAAAAACACAATGTGATAGAGGGCGCGTCAATCGGATGCCCGGTCTGTGAGTTATTGGCGTTTCAGTTCCCGGGGCCTGGTTGGATTTACGCTCGATCCAAACCTCGTCATTTTCCAAAGTCGTAAAAAAACACTTAGAGTGTCGAAAAAGGAACTCCTTGTTGAAAGGGTCCCGGTGCTACAGATGGCTCGTCGATCGGAAGTGTGGTCTAGAAGTTATTCATGTTTAAGCGAAACGGGCCTGGCCGGTCAATCCTAGTGGGCTGGCGGGTCTACCAAACCTGGTTCGGTGGGACCATCCCGGTTGGGGGTCGGCTCGACCGAGTTTGGCAGGTATGACCTGGCTAGGGTGTGGGCCCGGCCTGGTAGGGCGCGGCCCACCCGTGGACCCGGCCCGCGGAGTGGGCCGGTCTGGTTCGCCCTGCGCCGCCTCTCCCTGCCCGGCCAGCCGAAGCTGGCCGGTTTTCTCTGGCACGAGCGGCCCACATAGTGATCCACTATCCTTCCCATGTGGCACCGAGCGACATCGCGTTCTTCAGCTCATCCGGCATGCGGACGGCTAGTTCGCCGGCTAGCGGTTCACAGTTGCGGGTCGCGGTTCTTCTACCGCGCGGTGCCTATGGGAACCGCGATTGTCCTACACGGCCGTTCGTAGCTGGCATGTTCGCTCAGCCCAAGAGGCCTGCATTTGTGGGCCACATCTCCTCCATGCGGAACCTGTAGGTGCCGCGGTCCACCAGCCCGGCTGGCAAAAGCCGGCCAGTTCTTCAGCCCGAGCAGCTCGCGGATGTGGGCTGCGTTTTTTCCCACGCGGACGGCACGCGGTCGCCACCTCTGGTCGCCGTTGCCTCTGATCACAGTCACCTCCGATCTCCGTCGCCGTTTCATACACCTCTTCCATCACCAAAATAATCACGAATCAACAGAGGGTCGTCGGGCCGTGTTTTTTCGGCATGCGCCCTCCGCGTTAGGCGATAACAAAAGGCCAAAGTCGAACCAAAACATTCATCGAAGAACGGGGTAAAATTTTATTCATTTAAAATTATACAAAAACCCCTACCTCATAAACGATGCTCGCTCGGATGAGTCGCGGGAGGACGGTGTCATTCCGTTGATGTCGGGAAGAGATGACGTCGTCGTTGGCAACGTTCTTCACGGGCGACGTCTACTCCTCTATCACCGATGGAGGATGTTGAAGATGTTCTTCGGGTTCTTCATGGGAAGAAAACTTTATTTCTAATTCTCCAAAGTCTCCCAAGGGAAAATGTCTAACCAACCTAAAATAAAAACACACCACTTTTTTAAAGGATGGCTTAATGAATTCAAAGGAATTCAAATTCATAAAGCCACATCGTTTAATTAATTAAAACCTAAGTTGGCTCATTAGGAGGGAGGGAGGATATGCAGAGGCTCCCAATTAATAAATAAAGATTCATCCTCCTTAATTGGGTTTTCAAGGAGTTTAAGGAGATTAAGGGGGAGTTGAAGAGTTTGTACTCGTGCGGGCCCCACCACATATTATCCTCCCATGGGAGGTTATGTGGGGGTGTCCCCTACCACCAACTTTCCTTTGGAGATAAAAACTACCACCCTCATAAAATAATGTCACACATAATTTTATTTAATTTATAAAAAATCCCCAAAAATTAACATCCACTCCCTATAAAACGCAACTGCAGTAAAGGTCTCATTAATTGAATTCCGGCAGTACGAGTTCATCGGTGTCCTCAGATTTCAATTCTGAGCGCCGGTTCAAAAGATATAAAATCCCAAACGTACGTTTATTGAACGTACCTAATAAAAAGTTTGGAAAATTATAAACAGCCACTCTCAACCCACTACAGTCGAAGTTAGGCTCTACCTAGGTGAAACACGCCCCAAAAATTCCAATGGTACCCTCATATTTCCAATCTGAGGTACCGTTTAAAAGTTAAAAATATTTCAATAAAATAATTGACAGTTAATTATTTTATTAGCGGCCAAAAACTAACTTTCTCTGGTGGCCCTCGCCGACCCAAGTTAGTATCTTCTTAAAAAACATACCCTAAAGAGTTCATCTGTGGTCTCAAATTTTTAATCTGTTGCCGTTTGTGAGTTATAAGCATTTCAAAAAATAAAATAACATTATGTAATTATTTTATTTACGGTTATTCCATTTTTGGGTTTTCTAACAGAAGGTCCATGCCGATTAACTTAAGTCACGCCTAGAGTAAACCTGCCATCCTGAGCACAACGGTGGCATCTAATTTTTGATATGTGAAAACGTTTTAGAGTTATTCCACTTTTTTAGGAAAACTGCAAACACGCATTAATTTAATCTTAACAAAATATCGACGGATCAATTCGGGCGCTCCAGGCCTTGGAATCGCACACCATCAGAAAATGCAAACTCGTAAAATTCCCATGAATTTTAGATAAAAATTTACATGGAATTTTCGGGTATTTACGTTAGTATACAATTTTAGAGAAAAAAATCCAATGCTCTAATGAAGAAGATTGGTATTATTATATATTATGTCTTAGAATCCTATAACCAAATCATATTCCTCAACACATCATGTCAAAAATCAATATATTTGTTACAATTATTCTATGCACATTTGTCTAGTACTCGTAACACAAAATCAGAATGACCAACACAAACATATAAATGGATACCTGATGTTTTCTTCTTCCTTCATCATCTTCTTATTCTTCATCATAAGTCTCAACACCAAGATAATTAACTCTAACCTTAATTTAAATCTCTCCTCCAAATATTTTCTTTTTCTTTATTTATTCTTATTCTTCTCTAAATTTGCATTTTTTAATACATGGTATTATAGAATATGGCTTCAATCCTAGTTCGTTTTACCCTTTTCAATTTAAATTAACTTAACACTAAAGGGCATCAAATTCCACTTATTTCTTTGATATATATAGGTATTATTTTAGAATGATGTATTAGGCACTCAATTTCTGTAAAATCACTATTCACTTTCGTTTTCTTAATTTTATATACTAGAATTGCAAAGAATGTATTTTCTATATTCTTAAAAATATAATATCCTTGAATCTCGATTCTTTGATACCCAACTCATTTTTATCAACCACAACATGTGGGATTGATCCCAAGAAATCAAATAATACTCTATTTTTTTTAATTTTGTATCTCCATTAGAATTATAAGAATACCCTTCTTCCCTTTTAAACTAAAAATTAATATTTTTTGATTTCTCCAGTTTTTATTCCCTAAAAAACCTATTTTATCCATGTTTAATAAATATTAATTTAATTCAGAATGAGATTTGATATTCTTATTCTAAAACTATTTCTAAAAAATATTTAAATAAATGAATTTCCATATTTGTATAAAAATATACATCAATAATTCTATTATAGTTTGGAAGGACTCGTTATTTAGAAACGACATCTATAATTTAAAAATTCGATTCTTCATGAGTTTTAATTCAAAGATTACATAATTTCTTTATCTTCTTCTTTATATCTTGAATATCATTTTTTACATTGTTTATCATAAATCACATTCACTTTTGGGATATTTAAATCATTGAATATCATCTCTAACATATTATAATTTAAAATACAGACCTTTATCCTATAATATATCAATTCTATAAAATTATTGTTACTATTTGTGCCTTATTTTTAAAACATTTATTCTTATATAAGAGAGAGTTACTCTTACAAAACAATTTAAGTCTTAGTACTATCTAAATTTCCACTACTTGAATGATTCTTATGAATATCAGAGTAACTCTTACGTCTTTCAGATGTCTCTTGTGAAATGAAAAATAATTATTGTCAGATAAACCTTATGAATTTATTAGGTGGAACTAACTTATATCTAATATGACCCTTAGGTTATTTAGCTTACCCTTATTATTTTATAATGACCTTTATGAAATTTAATGTGACTCCTATCAATAATTATGGTTACTCATATATTTTTAGATACTTCACCAAATAATTGACTATTCTCTTATGTTTTCCAAATAAAACATTATGATGGATTTCATAAAATAAATAGGGGATTTATTCCATTTCCATTTACTAGTTATCGGTTATGTATGACTCATATTATTATAGTGTGCTTTAAATATTTTTTTCTTCAACCATTATATCTTTTAGACTTCTACATTATAGACACCCAACTCTCAAAAATATGAAATATATAATTTATAAAACATAGAAACATGTTTCTAAAAAAAATTATCATCATTTAAAATAACCTCAAAAAATTTAAATCAATCTAAAAGTTCACTATGAATTTTCAAAACTCCTCGAATTTAATCATCAATGTGTTTCGACATACTAACTCTTAATGAGGGATTCATTGAAAATATAATGAATTATCATTTGTATATTCAAATAATACTATTTAATCTATTATCCATGTTATATTGTTTATTTTATTCTATAACATTCATTGTTGTCAGTACATGAATGGTTTCTCAATATACCATCCAATTTTAACGTCTTTAATCATAGTTTTGTATGATTTTCAGTAGCTGGATTCACTAAGTCTCTAAATATTTTATATAAAAAGTTTATAACATAATATAAACATTAAATTAACATTAGGATCATCTTAAAATTAATATTAAGGAAATTTTATTATCCATTTTACAATTTTACATTAGAAAACAAAAAAGAAACATCTTTATCTCCTTCTTCTTTTCCATTTATTATAGTTGCAAATAAAGTAATCTTTGGGCGCTTCTATATCACCCAACACACATATTTACATGATTATAAAAAATAAATACAACCAAAATCTATAGTTATACCCACCGCGTTTTGATGAAACATTCAATTTCTTACCCCCAAGACTTCTTTAATCATGGATCGGTGTTAGGCAAGTTCTTATCTACATAACTTCATCAATAAGATATTTGAATGTTGTAAATATATTATATAAAACACATCTATGATTTTAGGATAAAAATATTGATATATTGAGTATAATAGTGGTGTTCCTTGTATTGATGTAAAGTGAGTTATAAATGATAGATATTTCATTAAGGATGTGAAGAGAAAAACAAGAAATCCCGACAAAATGGGTTTTCTGTTCAATGAAGGGAGAGAATAAGATAAAAGGGTGTCTGTGAGGCCTGGTATTATCTCAAATTCTATAAATTACAAATATAATCTATGAGATTGATTCCATTTTACCTTTTCTATTCATCCAAATGATCACTATATATCTCTTTATAAATAATTACAGTCTGACTATTTTAGAAATATAAGTATTGGATATTTTTTGTGGCTTCTCATTTGACCATCACTTATTTGATTATTTCTACTATAATATATTAATATGTGACCTTACATTATTTAGATAATTATAGATTATCGGAGTTTATAATTTTTTTATTCATTTCGTAATGTCATGTTGTTTAAATGAGTTCATAATATGTGGAATAGAATATATGAAATGTGATGATGATTTAATTCAAATATAGTTATTGTACACCATTTTATTCTTATCAATTTTAGTTTTCATGGTATTAATTTTTCATTCAATATTTTCAGGGATTTATATTACTAGATATAATTTACAAATTTGTATTAATTAATTACTTTGGTGCTTTAATATTCTTCTGTTTAAATTTGGCCTTCGACTTCCACTTTAATAATAGATGTCAAGATAATGACGTTGAATTCATAGAATTTTTTTCCTAACACCTATGATATTCCTTATATTAGACTACCTATATTTTTCATCTATTATTTAATGTTTTAATTTGAAAATAAACCATTAAAATACCTTTAATTATATATTATATATTGTAGTATTTTATACTATCCTTCTATGTTTTACTAGTATATCATTTTTTTATAGTATGTCATGGTCTCATAATTTTTATCCATTATCATTATCTAAGTTAATCATTATTTTATAAAACATTAGGTATATTTTTACATAAAATGATAAGTGTTATTTGATATATTACACTAATTAATCAAAAAAATTGATGATGTAGTAGTTGGAGGATAGCCTAACATATACATGTGAGTGATATATATATATTTATATATATATATATATATAATAGTTCCCAAAATAATTTAATATAAATTAAAAAACACCAGTGTAATGAAGAAAAATTACATCAACCTTATTAAAGTGGATTTGTTGAAGCTCTTCATGTTCGTCAAATTAATTTATTTCATCTTATTAGACTTATTCACTACATACACCATCATCAACCTATCCATATTCCTAAACATATTCAAATTCCCCCCAATTCTTTTCAAAGAAGGTAAATGACCTAATCATTCTAGATTCCATCACCAAAGAATGAGTAAATGAGAATATCAAAGTCAATAATAGATTCACTATCCATTATAAGATGTGTATTTAAGGTCTTCCGGCCATTGGAGGTGATATGAAATCCTTAGGGTTTATGGATTATCCAACATTAGAGAGATCAATCTCAATGTGAAGGATATTCCAAAATTCATTAATGGATTAAATCAATCTTAACAGTGTTATACATTGTCTATAAAATTGGATAAAATATAGTATTAGGGATACCATGCTAGAGTTTCCTGTAATTATTAACTAATAATTTATAGGCTTTCTCCTACTCCGCTGGAATCAATTGCCTTGAAAATGTTCTAAATTATAGCTTTTGTTCCCCTAATTGTCAGGACCTTTCAATATTTTACTATATCAAAAAACAGAAACCTTCTTAGCCATATGAAAAAATAAATATCACATTCATCTAAGACTACATATATTTGTCTAAATATGAATGTAATTAATTATTTAATGTATTGATTAATGGAAATTTCACCCAAATGTCTGTGTCTATGTGAACTAAAAATAATAATGTGTGGTCATCTAATATTGTCCATAATTAACTCCATAATATGATACTTGGAATGGTTTTATAAGTAATAAAATATATTGGAACCCCTATATGGAGAAGTAGGATTATATATGACATCATCATAGATGTATATTGCTAAAATTATATCAAACAATTTAAAAAATCTTCCCATAGATGATGTCATAATCATGTACTATCATTCTAATATATTCCTCATATAAAATTAATATAAACTGTGTGTTTTACCCCATTATAGTGATGATCCCTTGTACATATATGGGCACTATTCACAAATTGGTTATGATTAGTAAATAAACTTTGTACCTAAAGGAGTGAATTTATAATAAATTATAAATTAAATACCCCTTGAGATGCATTATTTAACATTTATACATAATTTTAAATGTTCCACATAATTAATAGATAGACACTATTTTTGTATGTCACCTAACACATGATAAATTCTTATTAGAATGAAAACAACAAGGTTTATCAGCTTCCCACTTTTTTATTCTGAAAATATGATAAACAAGATCAACCTCAATTTATTACAAAATTTATAAATTTATACTCTCAATTCAATCAGAAACATTGAATGAAATCCAAGGTTGTTATCCCCACATGATATAGTATCCATATTCCAATGTTTTCCAATAGAAACCCTAAAGTAAATGATTATGATAAGATAAATCATCTTTTGGTCTCCTTATATCTAACAGTCACTCAAAGCCTCTTAGAAAATATCTATATATTTTCAAAATCATATTTCATGTTTGAGGTGAAGTTCATTATTTTTTTCCTTTATGTCCAAAAACAAAAAATTATCAAATCCAAGGTTTTCTCATCATCATAATAAATATCCTATTTTAGGAGGAACTTATCATCTATATATCTCTAAGAATTAATGTTTTCATGTCTTATAATGATTCGAAAAGTTGTTCCAAATTTTCTATGTAATATATGGAAGTTATTATTAATTGGGTTACACTTATCGATATGTTAAATAATTATTTAAGTAGGTCTAAAAGAAAATAACAATGAGGTTTGGGTAGATTCATACAACCCAACCTTCTTAATCCATTTATCTGATTTTATATAACATTAAAGAGCATAATAGGAAAAACCCCATTTATCTCTTAAAATTCATCTTCGGTATAGTTGTCAACATTAACTCTATCATTTACTATAATTAACCTCATTTCCTGGTCATTAATTTCCTTATTATTTTTGGTGCATTAAGAGTTGAATTTATAACCCTTTTTTTAGAAAGAATGGGAGTTAGTGTAATAGAGTATGAGTAATGAGATTTTAGTGGAGGATTTAATGATGCATAGATTACCTAATGGTTTTATATTGGTTATATGATGGTAGAATAGTCTTGTAGGTGGTTTTATTAGAGCTACATGGTACCCGGTGACCCTGTACTGGGTAATCAAGTTCCTTATACGAAATTATTTTTAATAAATGGTAATTTAGTCATTTTAAACCCAATATATTACTCCCAAAATCCCTTTACATAAGGATTTATCTTCATTTTCACCATAGAGTATACACACGGTGATGTTTGGGTACACCAAAATCCACCATTACCATTTTTTATGCATATTTTTATTTCATGGCCACTTAGTGCCAAGAAAAACTACCCTTATATAGTTTTTGAATGAATCTCTGTTAATTGAATGAAAACTCCCTCTTCTTATCATATACACATTGCTTTTGTGAATGAAATATTTAGTTTATAGACATTGGGGTATCTTCATGTATTTATATACATGAAGGTATCTTCTAAATCATCACAATTTTTTTAGACACTATACTTCCTCATATTTAAATATATTTTCTAATAAGATCTAATTTTATGTTTTATCCTTATTCAATTCCATATGTGTTCTACTCCGTGATTTGAGGGTTGAGTTGATGTCTTTTACAAAAACAGAAAAATAATAAAATTTCAATCCTTCATGAATAGTTGATGATTATGTACTCCTTATTCTTACATAGTCCATCTCTCTTGAACTAAACAATATATTCCAATGGAAATCCTCTATGGTTCGCCTCTCTTCTTTTTCTCTAAATTGGATATTTCAATATGTTCAGTGTCCAATTTTGTTAGATATTTAATTTTTATTCCCCTTTTCCATAACCATTGCAATTTTTTGTAAGTATTAATGAAAACATATCTATTTGATCCATGTATTTGGATAAACATAATCCTCCATGGTGCTCCATGATCATTACATTTTTCATTATGATTAGTGTGGTTTTAAACCAAGTCATCTTTCTAAAAATCATTGCATATCCTCATTTTAAATTTCAATATAATCATCCAAATATTTTTGAAATAAGATGTTCATGTGGTGAAATCCTCATTGATGCATGATATACTACTTATTTAGCTTGATCATGGTGTGATATCATTTTTCAGGAACTACGTCCCAATCAATTACAAGATCCAAAAAATTTCAAAAATACCTTAATTAGAATACCTCCAATGATCAGGAAGCGATTATTAAATTATTCTCGGTCTTCAAACCCATTTTTTTGTGATATTCTACTTTGTATCATGATCTATTAATATTTCATAATATAGTGTTACCTATGGTTCTCATAACCCAGTACCATAATTAAATCTCAAACTATAATACCCTATTTACTATTCATTTCATTCTATTTTATATTTCCTTAGATCATAAAATTATCCCTTATAGAATTGGAATCATAAAATTTATAGAACCAATAAAAACCACTTAAACCCCATCATGGTGTTTCCATACTTCCCATATTAAAACATCCTATTGTGAATTGATTTCAATTATATGGTAAAGGAAAGTTTCTTACGTATTGTCTTTTAAATGTGTCCATTATTACAATTCCACGACTTACTGTAAAAAGAAATATTATTTATTTTCTTAGTATTGAATCATTAACAAAATTGACATGAAATTTATATATCATGGAATGTAGGGTTTTAATTGAATTTTACACCTTATTTTTCATGAAGATATAACAATGTCAAACTATGAGTCACGGTATGATGGTTCTTCTCCATATACCATTAGAAAAGTTGAAAACATAACATATTTTTTGAAAATATTATTACTCTTTGGAAAATATTATAAATTTCATATTTAATTTTATTTATTTTTATGGATTTTTCATACATATCATGAAACGGTTTATTAGTTTTCCATTTTTTTCATAAACATAGTATTTTTTACATTGGTTAATTTTACATATCAAATTCATGACCCTTGCATATCAAATAAAACAACAATTAAGAAAAAGATTTTCTATTTTACAAGAAATCTGACCACACATTGAAAAAAAAACTTTCATAAATTCTTTACATATATAATAGCTCATGAATTCTAGAATATAAACATTAATAAACACTTAATGACATTACTTATGGACTATGTCCTCTTCTAGAATAAAATATAAGAATAACTCTCATGCTATATATGTTATTGTTATGAATCCTCAAAAGCCTGCATGTGGTTCCCATGAATATAGTTACCAAACTATTCTTTGTATGTGTCACTGTATCTTATAATATCATCCAATATGTACTTTTAATCAAATCCAAAATATATTTTAAATAAATATAATACATAACCTCTATAACAACTCTACTTTTTTCACATTAATAAATTATTTATTACATAAAATTACCCATAATATTGCCCAAAATATTGATAATTCTAGATAATTTTTGAATTACATACATAGCATGGAATCATGAACATATGTTACAATAATATTATTAAAAACATCTTTAACATGGTTCTAAAATTCCGAGGAATTTAACAAATTCACGGTATAATATATATAAAAACATGAGAAATGGATAGCTATAAATCCCAATAAGGGAATAAAAAAGGCATACAATGATTAATTTTAGATAATAGAAATATTAATGGGGTATAAAAATATTGTTAATCATAAACATTATTGAAGGACATGATATATCATGATAATCATAAAGAAACTTGGGAAATGTGGAAACAACATAAAACATTCCATTATAAACATAGGTCAAGGTTAAACCCACCAAGTCCTCATGCTGAAATAATTCTCACAATGTAATCAGGTTTACTCCTTATCCAAAGATGACATATCATGATATTAATCATTAACCAATGCACATGAGTGTTATATAATTTGGGTTTCACTCGTCGTATTCATTTCATTCTCATGATTAAGTGGTCAACATCGATCATACAACATGGATTTATTCATCATCATAATTTATTATATGATCAATGAGTGTGAAATACATAAATTTATGTCCCCAATAAAAATTAAATGTTCATAAAGGTGAACACAATATATTGGAAATGTATATGTTTTTCACTACAGAATTGTTTTGTCATGGAAAATCATTGTGATATTTCAGAAACATAATGATCTCACATAAACATTAATAAAAATTGGTTGATAAGACATTAAGGGGTATATCATCACATATAAATCCAACAGTTAGTAATATGGACATGTAAAAACATATCCCGTCAATAGAAATTAGAAACAAAGGCATAAGGTGGTGAAGAAACTTGAACAAAGAAAATAATACAAACTATATTTTGTGATGGTAACAGGTGTAAACAAAGGATCAATGGAGGATTAATGGGAGTTAAATGGGGATATAATAAATTTAAATCAAATGTACATTAAAGGTAACATGGAATAACAAATCCCAACTTTAGGAGATGAAATTTAAGAGACATAGCACAAAACAATTACTTGAATGAAAATGAGAAGTGAGAAATCACTTATAGAATTTATAAATAGTAATGGTTTAGGTAAAGGTAAAAATGAGATATATTAAAAGATATATCATTAAAATAAAATAAATTATATAGTATGTTAATGTTTGTTAATAAATTTTATTATAAAAATGGTAATTAAAAATAGAATTTTCAAAGAATGTTCTTGAATTTAAAGTTGGATAGAAACATCCATTACTTGAGTGTGTGACTCCAAAATCTTGGGTAGGGATTAATGAGAGACTAAAATCACCTTAGGAGAACTCTAGAATGTGTAGGTAAGAGTATGGGAGTTATCCATGTAATTTGAGTGAAATGAAATGGGATCTTGGGTATGTTTGTGTACAAAAATAGTATATATTTTTTATTATATAGGTTTTGGACACTACAAAATAAAATATCAATTACAAAAAATCATCCCATGATTTTTTCCCATGGTCTCTTCCAAATGGCAGTGTTTAACTCTATTTTATAAGTAAAACGAACTAAAATAATAAAATAATTCCCTTTCTTATTTGGAGGTGATCTATACTCTTAAATAAAGAATTTCAAAACATTAAAATATATTATAATTTTTTTAGGATTCATAATAGATTTAATAAATGCATGAAATAAACATAAAATCAAATTCATTTAATTTTAATACATATATTAGGTCATATATCCCATTTTTATTAATTATTACTTCACTTTTGGTTCATTATGATTCCATAACATACACAATATTTTGATACGGTATTTAATTTTTACCCAAAAATTCGATTGTCATAGATAATTAGGAAAACATCAGCATTGTATAATTTCAACATTTTGATTCAAAAAAATATTCATTTTATCAAAATAATTTTCAAATATGTACACTTTCGCTTTTAAAATAAAAATAGAAATTTATTGAGAACTATTGTCTTTTTGAAAAATAATAGTTTTTCAAAAACTTATAATGATTAGATTTGACTCTATAAAAAATATATGATCATTTATATTTGATAAAATATAGTTAGTAATAATATTTTATTAAAATTTATTTATTTCAAAAAACAATTAAATCATAAATTCATTAATTTAATTTGAATATTAAACCAAAATGAAATTTCAGCTTTATTCTTTCAAAAATAAAATCATTTACAATGTAAAAATAATAGGGTGAAAATATATTAATTATTCTATGAAAACCAATGTACATATTCATACATATAGGGTATTGAAACATATCCATTTAATACACCAGTATACACCCTAAGAGTTAGGTGTGTGATAGTGGGATATTCCTGGGATGGTTCGGTGAACATCATTTGAGTCGTGATCTCAATGAGCCTGAATATCTCCCATAAATGGTTTCGCTATTGCTTAAGTTGTTGAATCATGGCTTGGGCCTAATTAAGGGAAAATACCAAAAATGTTATCTCCCTTAGAATCTCTAATATGTGGTCTTTATAGTGTATGATCGTACTAGTTGTGTTCATCACTCCCCTTGTCTATGTCAATTTGGTTTATTAGTACACTATATTATTACTAATCATGTGATCAATATTCAATGGCTATGTTATCAGTGGTAATGAAAAATAAAAATCATTTAAATCAGATTTATATATTAAAATATTAAGTGCATGTGTTTTTTATATAAATATTACTTAATACAACATCTAATTAAAAAAGGTTAATTTTATTTATAACAGTTCTGGTCATTACAATCTTCTCCCCTTTTGAAATTTCACCCTCAAAAGTTTCTTTTCCCTCACTAAATCAGATGAGGGTAAATCCTCTTTATCACCTCTTCCAGTTCCCATGTTTCTTCTTCAAAATTTGTGTTTATCTACAACACTTTGACAAGGTGAATTGTCTTATTTTGGAGACCTTTTTATCTATGATATATAATATTTACCATTTTCTCCTTGTAGGAAATATTATTCTCTAATGGTACAACCATGCTATTGAGTACATGTTAGGGTTCCAGTATAAAATTTATCAAGTTGCATACGTGGAATACACCAAGTACATGAGATATGTTAAGTGGTAGTGCAAGTCGGTAAGCCACTGCTCCAGTGCGAGATAGGATATTAATGGGGATGATGTATCTTTGACTAAGATTTACCTTATTCCCAAATCACATCACTTTCTTCCATGGTGATATTACAAGGAATACCATATATCCAACATAAAACTATAGGCCTTTTCAATTATTGTCATTATAGATCTTATATCAACTCTGAGAAGATTTGATGTGTTGTTGAATGCTCTTAATATTTTTTACCATTTTGAGAACTAGTAGTTTTTGTTTCCCAACATCTTCCCAACATTCCAATATCCTTCACCTCTTCTCATAAAGGGCTTCATAGAGATCCATTTGGATGCTTGAGTGGAAAAAATTATTTTAAGAGAACATGACCAAAAGAAGATCACAAACTCATATTCATTTAATTTTCATAGAATATTATCACAACTATGTCTTCCAATTTATCGATAATCCACTCATATTGGCAATCAATTTGAGGATGATAGGTCATACTAATGTTTTTCTCAGTGTTTAGAGCTTGTTGGGGACTTTTACAGAACATGGAGGTGAATCATATATCTCGACAAGATATAATAGATAGTGGTACTCCATGAATATATACCACGTCTTTGATGTATATATGTGCATGTTGAGAAAGTGATATGTCCTCTCAGATTGTGATAATGTTATTTTTCTTGGTAAGAAAATCCACATAATTCTATATAGCATTATTTACCCTTGATGTCTTATAAATTCCGATGACACATTCCATGGGGTTTTTATCCCATTTACATGTTAGTATGTATAATATTTTCATCATCCCCTTATACTTGTACATTTTATCCTTCACTTGAGAGAATAATAGGCTCTTTAATGTATATTCAGCTATCTCCTTTTTCATATTTTCCCACCAATAGTGCTCATAGAGATCTCTATGCATATTTGTGTTTACTAGGTGAATGAATAATGTTAAACTATGTGAATCATCCAACAGGTCCATATTTAAATTATGATTTTATGAACGCATAGTCTTGACCAAAATTTCACAATTCCTTATTCATTAACATTGAATGCTGAGGATTTCCCTTTCCATATAGTTTCCACTTTCTTCAAAATTACCACATCATTTAATTCATAATAATTTAGATTTTTTAAAAGAGATGATTGAGATATAATTTGTGAAAGGATTCATGATTTTAATTTCATTATGATTCCCAGGTCCAACTTGTTTAGGTCTAAGAAAATTGGAAACTTTTCAATTCTCAATATTGAAAATGATGTCAAATCCATTATTCATAGAGCCTCATCCACTTTATTTAATGAAAAATAATGGTGGGGGATTGAGAATTCATAATCATTGATGAGATCTAACCATATTCACTGGCACATGTTAAGATATTTTTGTGTGAACATATATTTGGTACTCTTGTTGTAAGTATATATCTCGCACTTCTCCTCATAGAGATAATGCCACCATATTTTAAATGCAATGTTCACAAAATTCAACTCTATATAATTTGTGGGATATTTTTTCTCATAAATAATCAACATCCTTGAGGTGTAGGCTATTACATTATCATTTTTCATCAGTACATAGTCTAAACCATTATATGATGAATCTCTATATACCATAAAGATTTCCCCACTTATCGGTACTGTGAGAACTAGTTCAGTGATAATTCCCTTTTTGATCACCTTAAATACTTCCTCACATTCTTGAATCCATATATAATTCAATTCCTTCGATTTTATCTTGGTAATAGGTATTGATAACCATAGGATATATCTAAGAAATCGGAAATAGTACCCAAATAACAAATGGAAACTACGAATATATGACATATATGTTTTCCTCATCCATCCTTCAATTTCATACATATTTTAAGGGTCCAAAGATATCTCATTACTTGTGTTAATATACCCCAATAAGGATACTTACTTCATCCAAAACTCACATTTTTGGAATTGGGAATAAATCTTCTCATTTATTATGGTCTATAGCATAGTTCTCAAATACAGCTCATGTTTTGCCTTAGGTTTGAAGTATAATAGAATACTATCTATTAAAACAACCAAATATTTGTCGAGGTAATTTATAAAGTCTCTATTCATCAACTCCATGAATTCTAACGGATAAATAATGAGTCTTCATGGAATCACTATAAACCCATAGTTCCCATACCTTGTATGTATATTGGTCTTCAGGATATCTTCCTTCTTAACCCTTACTTGATAATATCCTGATCGAATAACCACCATAGAGAAATATTATTCTCTATATAACTGATTAAATAAGTCATTAATTCATGGTAAAGGATACATGTTATTTATTATGATATTTTGACCTCGTGATAATTAATTCAAAGGTGAATTCCCCCATCTTTCTTCTTGATGAAGAGGATTAGTGTAGCTTATGGTGAGGAACTTGGGAATATAAACTCTTTATCAAGTTTCTCCTATATTTTCTTCATCATCTCCTTAGTTTTCATAAAATTTATTTTATATAGAGTCTTAGATAATAGAAAATCTCCAGGTATATGCTCTATTGAATCATTAACCTCTTGGCTACGAGGAAGACAAGGAAATTCCTCGAGAAACACATCAATGTATTCCCTCACAATAGGCATGTATTTGATCATGGTTCATTATTTGGACTAAATAATTTGATTTAGATAATCTTGGTCATATGTAAATAATATTTACACTTTAGATAATTGTGATAAAGTAGATTCATCCTCCTCTTTTCACTTGTACAACATTGTGTGTCAATTTTCAATACAAAGATTGATTTTCAGCAGATATTTACGTTGTCTCTATAGAGGGAAAGTTAATCCATACCAAAAATGGACAACAATTACACCAAAATAAGTATGACAAGGTTCACTATGAAGTTTATCCCACAAATTGTGATATGGAATAGTAATATACTTTGGATGAAATCATTCCCACATTTTTCATTTTCACCGATAACTATACTTACATGCTTTGTGGTGGTGTTTGACTAGTTATACTAAGCTTTTGTGATATGAAAAAATGTGTAGAACTAGAATCAAAAAGTACATTAGATATGTTGGAATAAATAACTATTTTACCTATCACTACTTTATTTTTTAGGGACCAACTCGGCAGTTATGATGGAAAAATATCACCCTTGCTACATTGGAGACGCATGGTTGTCTCTGAAAACCCCTGTCACAATTCATTGATTTATAAAGTATTATAGAAACATTAAGTTGAAATAATTAATAATTCATTATGGTTATACTATATAATTCAATTCTTCTATAAAATTATTGGGTTTAAGTTGTAGGAAAATGTTATATATGTGTCCTTCCTACCCACACATAAATAAAATCATTGTTCCCTGTAGGTAATTTCTAGGGTTCTTCTTTAGGAAACATTTATAAGTAGGATGTTATAATTTCTTAGCATCATTAAATTTTTCCATCAAACCTCCACAATTGAACTCCAATTTCTATATATTATAAATATTATACCATTTAGATTTTCTAACCTCCATTTCAACTTTGAGTACACATAGGACAATTTTCTAATAGCTTTTAAAGTCACATCTCAGCAGGTATTTACAGAGTCAAAGTGTTAGTCCACAAATAAGTTGTCAACATTTCATTCGCGGGTTAATGAAAAAACTTTGGGAATATTTTTCATGTCTTGTGAAGTTTTACTCACACTCCCAAATAGATTGTTTGATTTTTTTCATTAGGGAATGTAAATCCCTTTCAATTTTATGCTGGATTATGCAAGGAAAATATTTATCAAAAAACGTTTTTCTGGTTTCCATCCACTCCAATTCCAAAATCTCTTCTTAAAGCTTTGTATTTTTTATCAATATACACCATTGATCAGCATATCCCTTCATATGATAAACAACCATCTGAACCTTCTCTTTCTCTGAAAATTGACAGATGGAGAATATCTACTCAATTGAGTTGATCCATTATTCTATATTTAAGGTATTAGATGACCCATTGAACGTTGGAGGGTTTTGTCATATGAAGCTCATGATTGATGATTTTTCTCTAACAGTGTGGGTTGAGATATACTCTTGGTTAATGTTTCTATTTAGAACCTGACTCGTTTGAGAGGGTATCATCACAAAGTTCTTGATTCCTGCTCCAATCGGTTTGGAAACTCATTGCAGAAGTCATAAAATTTTATTTTTCATTGATTTTTTACCTTATTATTCCAATTTTTATCTATTGGCTAGAATAAAGGTAAAATTTGGGAAGATTATTTTTAATCTATTAAATACATATTGGATAATCCAATGACAATAAAGGGATAATATATAATTACATTTATTTCATTAACTTATTAACTTCTAGGATTCAATCTATGTTATCCATGACATATTTTCTAATATGTATTCTTATAGTTATTTTCCTTCTGTTCTCAAAATAATGAATCCTAATGAGCTTATGAATTTACCAAAGACTATCTCGCAATATTTTCAAACCTAGTGTCCAGTAAGGCCCATTATCATTTACCAGTTTACCTCGAGTCAGGCTCGAGACACCATGTTGGAGTCTTTATCCCAAAGTAAATTTGTTCTTCAACCACGTCCATAATTAGTATCCAGATAGGGATGTATTTTCTTGATAACCCACATACTCTATACTTACCAAAATTTAAGGATTTTTACTCATACATAGTCTTACCCCAAGGCTTTCTATATAGATTTATAATCATAATCTAGAAATTAACTAAACATTTTCTCTAATACCAACAATAATATCCCATCTATTTCTTTTTCATTAATTAAAGATTTATTGCATAAAATAACACAAAATACAACCCAAGAGATTTAGAAGTATAGTTTATTGGTGAATTAGGTGAATATAATTCCATCATGAATATGGGATACAATTAAATTATTAAAAACATCCTTAACATGCTTCTCATATACCATGGTTTTTTGAAACAACACAGTATAACCTTGGGGAACACATAAGAAAGGGGTGATCTAGAAATCCTAGTAAGGGAATTAAAATTGCATAAAATTATAGTAGTTGTAAAATAGGAATGTAAATGGGGCATAAAAAGTGTAGGAATCATAAAAATGAATAATGGGACATGATATAGAATGATAATCATAAATGAAACATGGGAATTGTGCCAACAACATAAAACTTTTCATCATAAATATAGGTCAAGGATAAACCATATCATAAATCATGGTGGAAAATGTCCCATATAGAAATTAGGTACAATACCTATCCCATCATAGTGTATCATGATACTAAATATTAACCAATTCATTGGAGCACTGAATAATTCCATAGGCACCTGTAATATTCATTTCATTCCCATGCTTAAGTGTCCCACATAGATTATACAACATGGATTAATTAAATATAAAAATGTATTCCACAATAAAGGAGTGTAAAATAAAAATATGTATTTCCCCATTCCAAATTATATGTTCATAAAGGTGATCACCCTTGATAAGAAATGGGTATGGTATTTAATACACTATTATGTTTCCATGGAAAATCACGGTGATAATTCGGCAGCATGAAAAATAACAGTTTTTCAAATCCATTTTAAAATTTCATTTGAATAAAAAAAATTTATGGTCATTTATATTTGATGAACATCATTTAAAAATTATATTATTTTAAAATATTTTTTATTTCAAAAAATCCATTAATTATTAAATTCAATAATTTAATTTTAATATTAACCAAAAATAAATTTTTTTCATTATTGTATCAAAATTAAAATCATTTACTAATTAACAATAATATGATTAAAATATATCAATTATTACATAAACAATAATGAATAGATTAGTATTTCTAGTTTCTTGATACATATCCCTTTAATACACCAGTATACTCTCTAAGAGTAAGGTGTGAAATGGTGGGAATTTTTTTGGGTTGTTGGACATACATGGTTTTGTTCATGATATTGATGAGACTGAACTTTTCCCATAAACAACTTTTCTCAGGCATAAGTTGTTGGATCTCAGCATGAGATTAGTAAAGGGAAAATACCAAAAATGCTATATAAATATTAAATTATCTGATTAGTGGTATTGATAGGGTATGATATTACAAGTTGATGTCACCACTTCCATTATCAATATTTAAAAAGATTTTCCCCCCTATGATGAAATTGTCACATGGTCCCTAACATGTTTGTATAGTAAAAATTCTTCTAAAAACTCTTCTCTTGAACTTTAGGCTCTGTTTACCACATTAAAATATTTAGGCTCTCTCAACCACATATTGATTGATCCTTTGGAACTATCAATCATTGGTGGAACTCAAAATTTTCACAAAAAATATAAAACCACTTCCTGGAAAAATACATCCATAGTTTTTTAATTCTAAGATTCAAATTACTTTTTGTTTTGAGATATATTTTACACATATATTTTTAATGAGTTAATTTACAACTATAAATTTGTTATTTATGATTTTTCTAAGCCTATGGAGATGAAACTCATTTTGAGATACAAGAGTCTATGAAAATGATGTCAAATTTTTTCATGTAACTAACTTAATTCCATAACCATTCACAACATGATCATTTAATTAATTAGATAATTATTCATGTGATCTCAAACTCGCTTATGGAAGAATGATAGTTAATGAACAATGATGTACCAATTGAGTGAGTCCTATCAGACATTAAAAAAATTAATTATACTTTTTCATGATAATATTGTGATATCACTTGATATATATGTTCATCTATACTTCATAAATAGTATTCTATCTCAGATAAGGCTAAATAACCTTTCAATGGTCATCATTAACTCCCCCTAAATTCATTGAGTTATAAAAAAATTATTGAGATACTTTTTAACATAGGGAAACCAATTATTATCATATTTTTTAACATAGGGAAACCAATTATTACTTTTAACACTTTATTCCTAACTGTTTTTATTATGAAAATTAATCATCTTATAACATAACCTTTTAACTTTAACAAATAACTATTAATTACATGAATGTTAATGATTATTTCCTTTGAGTTGTATCCTCATTTTTAGTGGTCTAATACCACTTGATATATAGGCTAGTACTATTTATTGATAACCATAATTTTATTAATAATAGTAGAAATTTAATATTTGGCATTGATAAAAATTTTATTATAGATCAGGATCTATTTTCTTATAACTTGGCCATCATATCATTAAACTCCATATTCCATAGTGAAAACCAAGGTGGTCAATTATAACCACTTTTTGAGATGGATAGGGCATTGATACCATTTGATTTTAATGTTTAGTCTGAATAAAAAATTAATAATTGCAATAACTCTAACCCCATTTATTTTATTTATCACATTTTATCATTATCACACATAATGGTTTGTATCCCCCAATAAATCTAAATCAATTTAAATAATAGTTATAAACATTTAAACACATAGGGAGAGGGGTACTTCCCAGAAATCCTCAAGTTGAGGAATATGGTTGGTCTTGGTGACTCAACAAACTAATTCCAACTTCCTTCCAATACATTATAGTATTTCTCAATTTTGTGATCCCACTTGTACAAAAATTATTCTGGATATATAATTTATAGTTCTACATTTTATTTAGCATATTATTTACATCTATTGTGAGACTAATACCACTAATATATATTTATTCCTTTAATGAACCACCATTTAATTTTTATTTATGATTCCTTTTAAATACAAGATATATTACACCAACATTAGATCTTTATTTATTTTATTACCTATAAACCCACTTAGGTATAATTATATCAAATCCAATTTAATATCCATTAGAGTCACCTTAGAAATTTTCACCCTTAATGTATCTCTTTTCACATGATTGGCCATTTTTTCTATCATATAGTGAAACTTCTTTTTTAATCCTCTATTTTATTCCAGAGTGTTACTGTAGGTAAGAATATTTTTTTGGTTCACCCTTTTTTGAGCATTAAAATTATTTTCCTCTAAAGTGGTAAATTTATTTTCTAGCATAATATATATTCTATTGGTGAAATCTAATTTCCCATTTTTCATAGGGGTATAAGAGCTCATTATTACACCTTTAACTCCTCTCTTAGGATAATTTATATTTATATATTAACCATTTTAAAAATAAATCATCTATCATTAAAAAACCTCATGTAATCATTTCTCATCTGGGATGTTGATAAAAATTATTTTATTCCACTATTGAGCCATTGAGATTAGAGACAATCACCAATAGAGTTTTCCAATATTATATAGATGTAGAACTTAATATCTACCTTATTTTTAGATTTTTCACTTCCATAATGGACGTAGATCTTTCAATTGCATCCCAATTCAATAATTGAAATTTAATTCCTTCAACCTTTTAGTGATTCCATGGTGGAAATTACTACATTATCATTTCCTTTAAATGAGGCTAAATTTAATTTTAGAACATTGGTCACCATTCATTCTCTTTTAATTGGTAGTCATATATCCAACCATGATCTAGCATCATATTTGGATTTTACCCACTCGTGAAGTTGTTTTTTGAGAGGAACAATACGAGACTTTAGTCCCTTATATGTGGTTGTATTTTTATTATTTTATGAAAAAATAATCCGGGTAGATTACGTTTTCCCTTCATTATTTTCACCTACTATCATGATGTATAAATTCATAGCCAACTATAACCCCTTTAGCCTTTTATTGACCATGTAAAAATGTTTTATGAATGTATAATAAATTTGATAATGAATTGTAATTGATAAAACATCTCATACTGGGGTTGTATCTCTTTTTATCACTACATGATAATTATCAAGACTTTTCACACCCATATTTTTAATTCCATGCTTTGATTTAAATCCTCTTTTGATTTGTAGATTTCTCATTGTTTCCAGCTATTCCGAGTTGGACATTTTGGGGTCTCTAGTGTTCTTGATCTATGACATTAGTCCTGGGTTTCTTGGATGGTAATTGGCCTCCTATTTTTCAAATGGATGGTGTGAGGTTGTGGTGTTTTAGCGATGGATTAGTGACACTACTAGTGGCACCACTTTTGGGGTAGGTTGTTGAGGTGGTTTTTAAACTTGAGATGGATGAGACTTGGAGTGAAAATCTGGTTTTATTTTGTGTACTATTTCCCCCTATTCTTGGCCTATCATTCCCCCATGGATTCCCCCTTAGAACCCCCTGAAATTGGAGGATAATGGATGTATTTGGGTGACTAGAACCTGTCGCATGATTAGGCCACATTGTTTACTAAACCATGAAGGAAAACCGTGAAAGGGTGTCCAGGTCATCAAAATACTTTTGTAATTCAAATTCATCCCCCCCAAAAATAAATCTAATATGATCCATTATCCCCCCCATTCGACCCCAGTATCCATGGGAGTCCTCAAAGATCCCTCAATATCCCTTGAAACCCATATTAGATGGGGTTTTTGGTTGGGAAACTCTGAGATTTTCTCAGGTAAGTGTTTCTATCTTAATTTACATTCTTCTCCTTAGGGTTTCCTCCCACTTTTGTGATGTTCTAAAATGTCTAGAAGATGGGGATAAAACCATGGGCTTGATTTAGTGTATTTTTTTGCCAAATATTGAGGTCTAGGGCTGGATTTATCTCCCTTGTGGGGCGGCGGAGGTGCGGTTGAGGTTTCACACCATGTTTTGAGGGTTTCTACACAAAAGGTAGGATATAACATATGTATAAATTCTGTGATGTGTTATCATGCTTGATTTACATATTTTTCATGTTCCTTGTCTGTTTTGTGTGGTGCGAAAACTATTTTTGATAGATTTGGTTAAGCGTTTAATTTTATAGTTTCATTTTAGCTTGAAAATGTGAGATTTTCATGTGTTACTCTTGGGGTAATATTTGAATGTATATTATAACATATGAATGTGACTAATTAGTGTTGAAAGGGGCTTACAATTCTGGTTTTTAATTCTTTGGTTCCATGTGGGCCTCATAATGGGGTTTTTGGATGGGTGTTATCTGTAAAACTATGTTCCAATCCTTGAAAGTGTTTTAAAAAAAATTTTGTTTCCCATGGTTATCTTATGTTGTATTATTTTATGTAATTTTATAGCACCTGAAAATATTTTAATAAATGTTTCAAGGGCTTAACATTTCTAATTTGTTAGGGTATTTGTGTGATTTTGTTTTATAAATGAGGGTTTTGAAATGGGTGTTGTGTGCAAGACATAGTTACACCCCTTGGGTTTGTTTTATGAAAATTGTAAATGTTTTATTTGGATAAAAAAATTTCAAAGGGTCTAAATGTTTTGTTTTGGGGAGTGTGATAACCTAATGTTTTTTTTGGAAAGTTAATGTGATAATTAATGATGTAGAACATTTTTAAAATGTTTTATAAATTGCTTAAATGTTTTATTAAATTGTGATGTGGGTGCGGAACATGTTTATGGACTGTTTCGTGTGAGTTTGATGATAAGATAAATTTTGAAGGTGATAAGTGTATTCTATGATATGTTTTTGGGTTGTTATGTGAGTTGAAATATCTTGGAAGGTTTTATAAAATTTTAATGGATTTCTTGGATTGTGAAAGATATGAAAAATGTGTTGTGGGATCTTTTTGTTTTATTTAGATTTCAAAATAAATTTGAATGAAAGGGGGATGATGTGACTTGTGTGATATACATGGGGGATGTTTGGTTAATGTTTTATATAGAGGTGGTATTTTCATGTTAAAATTATATTTCATGGCTTGTTGAACTTGTTTGAGAACAAGAGGGAAACCTGGGTATCTAGGTGGGTGGACGTGTACTAGTATGCTAGTGATCCCATGGGGTTTGGACATAGTTAAATATAGAATGTTCAACAATGAAAACAATAAATAAACTATGATGGTTATGATGATTATGGGGACCATTAGGTTGTGGGTATTTTCCCTACTAGTGGCTCATGCATGGGAACAGATATTGTGATGGTTACTTTCAACGAGATACGAGGTACCTGGGACCCACAATGAGCTAGTTCCAAGGGGTTATTTTCCCGTTGCTATTCTTATTAGATGATTGTTTCTAACCATTGGCATATAGTATAGTTGGATTGAAAATTAATTATGATTTCAATTATTTTTAAAAGTGATGATTATTTAAAATAGCCCACTTGAAAACCATTTTTATTTAAAGGTGCATCCTTTAGAACTTGTAACTATCATTTGTTATTTACAAAACATGCAATATTTTTGTCTTTGAATATTTATAACATGTAATATCTAGTGGTGGTATCCTACTAGGATTTTTCTCACACCCTACTAAATTCTTTTGGTGTAAGTAGACTTGGTTATTTTTGTCGTAGGTTCGGGTACAAATTTTATACCAATGGTTCTAGTTTAGTAGTCCTTTGCGATGTCGTGTTGTGGAGATGGCTTAAGGGTGGTTCCTCTTTCCATGAGGAGGTTATTGGGATGCCCTTTTTGTTTTTTAATTTTTTATAGTATTTGAGAGTAGTTTTAAACTATGTAATTTAGATATAAATTTTGGTAAAAGATGGTTTGGTTTGAAAACCCCATATTTGGTTTACTAATTTTGTTTGTTGTTATATGTTTATAAATTTTGGTAAATCATTCCCAATTTTCATTTTATGATACCCTAAAACTTGTTCCAGCCCATGGGGATCGGGATTACCCTTTGGGCCTTGTCATGGGCCAATTTTGGTGACAGTTTTGATGGCTACTAGATTCAATTCGTAACAAAATGGTATCAGAGGGTGTTTTAGGTAAACACATTGGGTCATGTTATTTGGGGAAATGTTTCGAAAAGATTGAAGTTAGGATTTTTGAAACATTGAATTCTGGTTATGGGTAGTGTGCCTGATCACCAAACCACATGATGGGATTTGATTCTCCAGGGGAAATTATGATTTAACCAATCCCTCTAGTTTTCTTGTCAAGATGGTGATTAGGGGAAATGAAAAGAGAGTTGGGTTAATGGTTTCAGTAAGATCACAGGGCCTGGAAAGCCATGTGACGTTGGGATACTCCCAAGAGCACTCTCTATGATGAAGAAGTCATTGGAATATGGATGCCAACCATATGTCCATGTCACCCACTAGAGCTAGTTTCTTCTCGCTTCATCCTGTTTCCATTACATTCTGAACACAGGAAGTTTGGTTTTAATAAAAAAATTACATGGTTTTAAAAAGTGTAATGTCTTTGTCAAATAATTGTTTTAATAAAGGGAGAATGGTTTTATTTTTGAGATGGTGGAACTGAATTTTCATAATTGTTTTGAAATGGAAAATGGTGTGTTTACACCTCTTTTGAAAGCAAGAACTATATTAAATTTGGTTTCAAAAAACTGATTCCAATAGTGTTTTCTAAACTATTGAAAGGTATTTTAATGGGATGAGATGTTTTGAAATTGAAATTAATAGATTTAAAGTGATTTTTCATTTGAATGGTTGTGTCTTTCTGAAAAGTTTTTTATGATTTAAATTGGGATTTTGATATCATTGTTAGCAGTATTGAGAAAAAAGAAATATTAGTTGATTGTTTTGGTTCTTAAAAGTGGAAAGAATTTTTGTTTTAACCTTTTGTATTTTCATGAGCGACCACATGAATGGGGTTATATTGGATGATATATGGTTGATGTGATTTCTAGATTATTTTCATGATATATATGAGGAGGGTGGCTGGTTTGGCATAAAAACATGCATGTGTGAGGCCCATGGGGTATCATTAGTAGATTTTCTAACTGCTGAATCGTTTTTTTCAAAAAAAAAATTTAAAGGAAATATATATGACTTGATTAATGGTTCGGGACAATGTGTCTTATGTGATTTGGAAAATTTTGATGTTGTGGGATTTTTTTAGTCCAAGAACCCCACCTATTTGAATGGTGTTTTGGGTTTTTGTTTGGTCAGTAAGCTGGGTTGAAGGGTTGGTTAGTGGTCTTTTCTGATCAATGTTCAGGAATACTTTACGGTGGTTCCCTTCATGTGTTTTGATCTGGTTTTAAGCATTTTTTACTAATGGACCAGCTTGGTTTTGTCCTTTGGTTCTCTCATTTGATAAGGAACGCCCCCATTAAGGGTTAGTGCATGACTGATGTGCAACCCGGATTGTTTCACCATTAGAAAATCCTCCAATTGATCAATATAAAGAATTATTTTCTCAAGCTTTGGAGATTGAGTTTACACAATTTATTTTATTTGTTTTGTGGACCCACTTGTAGTAGGATATTTCTCATGTAAGGTTGAAAGAGACCATAGTTTCTTATGCTACCCGATTTAACAAAGGTGAAAGTAGTCTGGGGTTGTCAGTGTGGATAGTCTCTAAAAGGGCCTCTGGGTCCTTCATAGTCTCTTTGAAGCAGGGGTTTCTGTTAAACCACCAGTGTTGGAAATCTAGTCATGAGTGGATATTATGGCCTCTTTCTAGAATTTTGTGTGGTTTGGGACTTGGAATAAGGTCCCTTTTCATGTATTGTTTCTATGAGTCACAATGGTCATGTTCAGTAACACCTTGTGATGTTGTGTGCTCATTTGACTATAAATGTGAATGTCGTGCAATTCTTTGAGAGTCTCTGTTATGTTGGAAGTATGTGTACCTTGAAGAAAGATCAAAATCCTCTGTTTTAGAGAATGTTTATTATATGATTCCTTTCTTTCTATTGTTTCTCACCCAAAGAAACATGGTGTTATGTGTGTGCATCTTCTAGGACCTTGTTTTAGTGAAGTGTCAGGTTATGTAAGGTGAGTTTTGAATGTGTTATATCTTGGTAAAATTATCAAGGATTTTAGTGTATTTTTTTGTATCATCGGAAAAAGAAGTTAGGTTCAGTGGGTTTCCAAAGCCTAACTACATGGCCGAAGATACTTCAATCATTTGAGCTCCTGCCATAGGTTCTGGAGTGAAGCTAGCGCGTAGTAAGGGGAAATCCCAGGGTCATTCAAACCCTACTACAAAGTCATATCCTTAGAATGAAGGATGGAAATAGTTTAACCATATAAGGTATACATGGTTGAGCACCCGGTTTGTGCACGATTAGTAATGACGATGTTTTGGGAAGCCATGTATACAGAATGATCCCCACAACGCACACAGTTTCCCAAACTGTGTGGAAAAATTGTGCGGTCGTGCAAATTTTTTAAATTTTTGGGTATTTTCATGTCGGCCCATGCTGGTCAGTTAACATTGATGGTTCTTATGGTTGGGAGTCCCATGATGAGTTTTATTTAAGTTCTTTTGGAAATGTATAATGAAAGTTTACCCCTTATATAAGGGAGTCCGTTCGGGCCTCCCCCTGTTAGTGCCCTTATCCTATCTTGGGAAAATTCGAGTTGTCCTTATGGAGGGGAGCCATTTTTGTCTCCCCATAATTGTAACTCAGATATGTACTTGGTCTTGGATTGGCAGTTGATAGTGTTTTTTAGAGCTATCTAACTACCTACATCTTCCTTGGGTAAACATTGGGATTAGAGAATGCCCAACGGTTTACCTAAAGCAAGGTAATTGTAACCTTGTTCATTTTTGTTGTTCATTTAGTAAACTTCTTGAGCCTTGTTAATATTGATATTAAGGAGTTTTCTTTTGTTATAATGTCTGAATGTGCTTAATCATTTCAGGAAAGTGATGTATGTTTTGTTTCTGAGAGTATTCCGTCCTTATTTGATCACTGGAGGTGTTTTGTCCTTTGGGGGTGAAACACGGCAAAGGATTCCATCTTGGTTTATCAGTTTTATTTTGTATTTGGATTTGTATTCTCCATGGATTTACATGGGTGGAAAGCTTTATGGTGGGGAGAATTATCACAACCAGATTTTTAATTCCATGCTTTGATTTAAATCCACTTTCGGTTCTTAGGATTTTCTTGGTTTCTGGGATTTTTGGGTTGGAAATTTTTGGGTCTCTTTTGTTCTGGATCAATGAACTTAGTCTTGGGGGTCTTGGATGGTAATAGGCCTTATCTGTTTTCAATGGGATGGTTTGAGGTTTTGTTGTTTTTGTGTTTGATTAGTGACACTTCTAGTGGCACCACTTGTGGGGTAATTTGTTGGGGTGGTTTGTATTCTTGAGAATGATGAGTCTCAAGGTGAAAATGTTGTTTTTTTTGGGTATTATTTCCCTATATTCTTGGCCTATATTTTATCCATGTTTTTCCATTGTACCCCCATAATATTGGAGGATAATGGATTGTCTTTGGGTGGCCAGAAAAGGCCACACAATTAGGTCGTACGATATACTAAACAATGCCGGAAATCCGTCCAATGGTGTCATGGTCATTAAAATATTTTTGTGATTCCAATTTTTCCCTCCCGAAAATAAATATTATCAGCTCTATTCTTCCCCCATTTGACCCTAGAATCCATTAGAGGCCTCCAAGATCCCTCAATCTCCCATGGAACCCATATTTGATGGGGTTTTTTTGTGGGAAACTCCATGATTCCTTCAAGTAAGTGTTTCTATCTTCATTTCCTTCCTTCTCCTTAGAGTTTCCTCCCTCTATAGTGAAGTTCTATAATGTCAAGATGTTATAGTTCAAACATTGGTTTTTATTTGGTGTCTTTTTAGTCAAATCTAGTTGTCTAGGGATGGATTTATCTCCCATGTGGTGCGACAGAGCTGTGGTTGAGGTTTTGCACCATGTTTTTAAGGTTTCGACAAAAAAGGTAGGTGATTCCATATGTAGAAATTATTTGATGAGTTAACATGCTTGATTTACTTATTTTTCATGGTCATCATATGTTGTGTGTGGTGTGAAAACTTTTTTGATGGATTTCATTAAGCATTTAATTTTATAGTTGCATTTTAGCTAGAAATTGGGTGCATTTCAAGTGTGAATCTTGGGGTAATATTTTGGTTTATTTTAATTATTAGTGTTGAAAGGGGATTCAAATTCACGTTTCAAAATGATTTGGTTCAATGTGGTACTCAAAAGGGGTTTTTTGAATGGTTTTTATGTGTAAAATCTTGTTCCACTCCTTGAATGTGTTTTATGAAAATGTGTGTTTTTCATGGGTAAATTTTGTGGTATTATTTGAGGCAATTTTATAGTACTTGAGAATACTTTAATAAATTTTTAAAGGGATGTCCCTTTCTACTTAGTTAGGGTCTTGGTGTGATTTTGGCCTTGAAAGAGGGTTTTGAAATGGGTGTTCTGTGCAAGACATAGTTACACACCTTCGGTTTGTTTTATGAAAATTATTAATGTTCTATTTAGTTAAAAAATGGACAAAGGGTGTAAATGTGTTGTTTAGTGAGTGTGTTCCCCTAACATGGGTTTAGGAAAGGTAATGTGGTGATTTAATATGTCAATAATTTTTAGATTATTTTTTAAATTGATTAAATTTTTTACTAAATTGTGATATGGGTGTGAAATATGTTTGTGGACTGTTTCATGTGAGTTATATGACAAGATTATTTTTGAAGGTGAGATGGGTATTATGTGATATTCATGTGGGATATTATGTGAGTTGTAATATCTTGGAATGGTTTTATAAAATTGTTAAAGGATTTTTTGAATTGTGAATGATATGAAAAATTTGTTGTGGGCTATTTTGGTGTGATTTCGATTTAAAAATAATTTTGAATAAAAAGGGGGTTTATCTGACTTGTGTGATATAAATGGTGGATGTTTGGTTAATGTGTGATGTGTAGGTGGTATTTTCATATGAAAATTATATTTCATGGCATCGTGAACTTGTTTGTGCACAAGAAGGAAACCTGAGTATCTAGGTGGGTGAACGTGTAATAGTATGCTAGTGATCCTATGGGGTTTGGCCCCAGATTCCCACAAAAAGTTTGACGATGTCAACACTAAATAAACTATGATGATGATGGTGGTGGTGGGGACCCTTGGGTTATGGTTATGTTCCCTAACAGTGGCTCATTTATGATAATAGATATAGTGATTGTTAATCTCAACGAGATACGAGGTACCTAGGACCCACAATGATCTTGTGGCTAGGGGCAATTTTCTCATTGCTTGTGCTAATTAGATGTTTTGTTCTTACCATATGAAAATAGTATGTTTGGCTGGAAAATTTAGTATCATTGGAATTATTTTTAAAAGTGTTGATCCATTAAAATTTCCCACTTGAAAACTATTTTTATTTAATGTTTCATTCGTTAGATATTTTAACTACCATTTCTTGTTTATAAAACTTGTAAGATTTTCATATTTGAAGGATTATCACATGGAATCTCTTCATGGTTGTAAACTACTAGGCTTTGTATCACACCATAGTTACACCCAAAGGTGTAAGTAGACTTGGTTTTATTTTTAACATGTTCGGGTATAACTTTTATGCCTATGGTTCAGGTTTTGCAGTCCTTCGTCATGTCTTGTTGTTGATATGGCTTGAGGACAGTGCCTCTTTCCACGAGGAGGTTCTTATGGTACGATTTTTGGTTTTGTACCTTTGTTATAGTCTTTTAGAGTTGTTTCAAACTGTGTAATACAGTTATGAATTATTATAAAAGATTGTTTGGTTTGAGAAATCCATATTTGGTTTACTACTTTTGTTTGTCGTTCTATGTCTAAAAGTTCCAGTAAATCGTTACCTATTTTCATTTTAAGATATCTGGGAACTTGTGCCAGCCTGTGGGGATCGGGAATGCCCTTCATGCCATGTCAAGGGCTAAGTTTGGTGCAGGTTTTGATGGTTACCAAATTCGGTTCATGACAAGATTGATGGCTTCAAATCCTTTTCAGGTCATCAATGGAGTCCACATTATATCCTTACACAAGGGTGATAATAAATTTTTAGATTTACATGAATCTTACAAAATATTTATTAACCTGGATTTAGTAATAAAATCAATGTTTTTCACCACAATTTTAGTGTGTTTATTACTAGTAATTTTATTTTTATTCTTCATTTTTAACCATTTAATATAAATATGTTTTACCAATATTTAGATGATGATACCTCCATCTTCTTTACTAACACTATTTTCTCATAGTTAATTAATAGAGTCTACCATATCTATAATGTAGTAACATAATAAGATGTGTTCTTTTATGTCTCGTTGGAAAAGGATTTAGTCAAGAACATATTTATCCATTCATTTCCAACTATTACACTATACATAGAAAATATGCATCTCAAAATATATAATTCATGACATCCATTCCACAAGTAGTAGGAAAATATGAATCCCCATTTTAAAAAATTTAATGTTTATAAAGATAGTAAATGGAGTGTTAATCATTGAATTCATGTGCATAAAAAATGAAAATATATTTTAAGATTAAACACCAAGTTAACACCATTTAACTCTTATGAATCTTTTTAGAAATATGCTAAATGTACCCACCCTAAAATTAGGAATGATTCAGGGTTCACATTTAATTAAAAAAATTCACTTATTTTAGTCCCCTAGGTTGTAAATATTGTGTTCCGTTGTTTGAAGGAATATTTGTAATCTCATTATTTCTCTTAACGTTTATATTTATGAATATTAAATATGAATATAGAATGAAAATGGAGATAACATAAAATGATTTTACTTATTTCACCACTAATAGATAGTCCAATGAATACACAGATAACTATGCATCAATGTACAAGAATTAATTACACTCACATTCATTGTATGTGTGTTTTTTGGTTAAATTTCACTTTATGCCAAGGTTCACTTACCATACGTGGTTTTGGAATGATTCATTCTCTATCCTAAGGAAAGTACCTCTTCAACAAATTGGTGCCCTAATTTAGTGATGGAAACAGTCAATTTATGGACATGAGGTTCTATTCCATATTTTTTGACATTAAGGTCTATTCTAGGATTTAATATATTATTGATACTCCTTGAATTATCATTGTTATATTGATGATCTGATACGATCTACTTTTTCCACTCTGCTAATTCAATTATAGTTGTGCTCCCTTGATGTTGAGGTTGAGTTTGATTCTTCCATAAAATCACTACATTATCAAATTCCTCCTATTTAAGATCAACCCATGCTTTAATTATCTCTTTTTACTCCTTATTATATATTCATATATGATAATGTTACTATTTCTTCTTCATTAATACTTATCTCTTGAAATTTACAAGATATGTTAATGGAAATCCATACGGTTTAAATACCTTCTTACACTCTAAAACTAATATTTCAATATGTACAACCTCTTATTTTTGTAGATATTAAATATTTAGTACCATTTCTATATAAATACTGCCATTATTGTTTTATAGATCATTAAAAAACATATATTCATTTGATTCATTGATTGGGATCATGTTTATCATTCTCTATAATCGATGATCATTCCATGTGTCCACACATTTAGTGCTATAAAAATATACCAATTAAATCGATCCATATTCCTAAAATATAGTGTCACCTCATTTTATTAAATTTCAATAAAATATTCCATGTAATATTGAAATAACCTGTTCATAAAATGACTTCTTCATTAAGGTGTAATATTCTACATCCTTCAATTAATCGTGGGGTAATGTCATTATTAAAGGTATGATTCTTTGTGAAAATAATGTTATATAGAATATATCTAATACCGTGTTCAGAATACATATTAATATTGTAGTTTGATTCTCAATTCCTTCTTGATCTTTAAAAATATTACGGTGTGATATTATACTTCATGGAATGGTCTATTCATATTACACAAAATAGAGATACATGCCATTATCATGTAAAAGAACTGTGGATTGATCCCAACATTCAGTCTCCTCTTCACCATTCATATTCATGTTCTATATTATCCATTATCACATGATACAGTCCCTCATGAAATGGGAATCTTAGAATAGGAAAAAGTACTAAACATTACCCCAACCACTTCATGGAGTTTCTACCATCCTCATGAAATGACTTACTCTTAAGTATTTATTTCACTTATATGATAAAATAAATGTTTTTATGTATTATCTTCATGTAATGGCCATTATTTTCATTATATGGATTCTAAAAATAACTTTTATCTGTTTTTATAGTGTTGAATCTTCAACTCAAATGTAATAAGATTAATTACTCATGATATAAAATGTTTACATGGAATTCCACAGCTTCCCATGTTTATAGGCATTGATCCATCAATAACCAAGTGATAACATGATAGTTATTCCCATTATCCCAGTAGAAATATATAAAACCTAACATATTGATGAAAAGATGTATGTACCATTAGAAAAATAATAACTAATTCATTTTTTACTTTTAAATATATGTCTGGATTTTTCTTACATATAATAATGTAGTACAAAACTTTTCTAGTTTTTAAGAAATGTAGTATTATTAAAACCATTAACATTTATATATCAAATTTATGAGCCTTTTATATCAAATAATAAAACCCTTATGTTTTTATTTTTCAATTTTCTAAAAATATGCTCAAACTTTTATACCAACCTCTAGAACCTCTTTACTTCTATAATAACTCATGATTTTCATAACTTCCACTTCAATAAAAACATTTAAACATAACTTTTATTCCTTCTCCTCTTTAATATTGGAAAATATGAATAAATCCGAGGAAATATATGTCATTTTTATTCATCATTACCAACCCACATGTGGTTCCAATGTATATGGTAACTAACATATTCTTCATTCAGTCCAATATGTCTTCTAATATCACCTTTCTGTACTTGTAAACAAATACAATTTCCATTATTAATAAATCCACTTCAAAACCATTTATTTTAAAAATATATATCTATTTCTTTTATTTTTTCGTTCCTTATTCATCATTGGCAGTGATTAAATATATAATGATCTCATATGATATGTTGATCTAAATTTCAAGTGAAAAGTCACCTCCTTACTTTAATTCCCCAAATAATCATTCTATAATTATTTATATTGTTAACACATTATTATTATTATACTCATAAAGGGTTTTTATAATAATGATATGGGTTTTGGTTAATGTAATTACAATAAATAAATTCAACAAATAAAGGGTTTTTTAAAATATTAGGTAAATTATGTGAATGTTTTATCTAGTTTGACATATAACTGCTAGGTTTCCGTGAAATGAAAATTATATCAAGTATTATTTCATGTCTATTAGATTTATTTGTATTATTGTAATTTATATATGTGTAGTTATTCATGTCTGTATTAATTCCAATTTACTATGTTATTGTTTTCATGGTTTTAAATGTGGTTTAAATTATAACTCATTCCTTTCAAATTAATCATTATTTGTAATATGAATAATCAATTTTGTCCATGATGAGTTATATTATACATAGTTTGAGGAAAATATATTAATGTATTTGAAAGAATGTGTTGTGATTTATATATCCTAAGAAATATTCTTTATGTTGAAGAGCGGTTGATAGAGTGGGATAACCTGTAATACCCTAGCTCATTTTACATGATTCTATTTCCCTTGGTATGAGTTCCAATACCCAGAAACATTACACAATATTATCTTTCTAATGTGATTTTTTTAATAACCTAAATCATTATAATCAATTTCCTTTCCGAAAGGATAGATGATACGCCCTAACTCTTTATATACATTCATATCATATTATAAGCTATGTATCAATGTATTTAAATAGGTATCAATACTAATTTTATTAAAGGGTATATGTAACTTATATTATTTTCAATATACTTGATATTCCATGTTGATAGTAATTTTTTTATTCATTAATATTTACATTGTTTACACATAAACATTAATTTATTATAGGTCATAATGGGTTGAGTGTAAATTTCAAACTAAGTATGTTATTCTCACACCGTGTGCATATCTTCATGGGATGCATGTATATCCATTTATATATGATCTAGGTAAATGTAAATCACCAGTTCATGTGACTCATAATAAATAAACTATGGTACTTGGGTGGATTATTTTAGATCTTTTAGCATATATACTGAAGGAGAATAAAGGGGTTTTCCATGGTTTTATTTATATGGTATATTACTTATATAAATCTTTTCTTTTTTCTTTTATGGTCTATTTGGATCATTATTTATGTGTATGAAATATTTCAACCTTGTAACACTTATTTTGTAGTCTTTGTGGATATTTTGGACCATGATTTTTGGTATTTCATGTCCATATAATTTCATTCATTTAGTGTTTTTTGTTATTCATTCTATTATAACACGTAAATAATTATAAAAAAGGTGTAATTGATGTTAAATAGGTTCTACCTATTATGTGTGTAAACCATATTTACTTTTGAAATCATTTACGGATGGAATATTATCTCCCAAAAATATATACTTATAGACATTTGTTTTCATACTAGAATCTAATTATTGTTAGATGTGTGTGAAGTATTTTAGCAACCTGTTTTGTTATATTTTAGGTTTCCATGTCATAGTAATTACAGTTACACTAGTAAAATATTAATGAATTGATAATTAGAGGATGGATAGGGATTGATGGATCGTGTTTTTGAGGTAGTTTATCCATGGTAAAGGGTGAATTTTCTAGGATATATATTACTCAGGTATTATCTTCCCCTATAAATTTACCATTGAATGATGCATTCACTTGTGTCTTCTCTAGTGAATATTACAACTAAGAGGATTGTCATAGATCAAAATGGGAATAGGTTCATCATTCAACCGTTGATATTTTTTAATGTAGTACCTATCACTATATTATTATATATTCTTTCAATCATTTGTATAATAAAAAAAATAATGTGTATGAAATAGAACAAAAATAAGTGGTATTTATCAAAGTATAAATTTATATATACGTTCTTCTTTCACAGAAAATTTCATATTCCAATCGGTTATATACACTATTAATGTAATTCATATAACATAAACAATAAAACTAATATAAATAATCATTATGTGTAAGGAATAACTTCATTAAAATAGAGAGTGTGAAGTTTCATTGTTCCATCTTTCAATTTCCCCAATATAAAGGTAAAAAAAGAAACATTTCGACTACTATTTTTACATGAGTCAAGGATAATTCACATAATCCATTCATTTTATTTCAAAAATTATACTTTTTTCATCATGAGAAAATTTAATTGTTATGGGATGTTTTATAAAAAAAATCAAATGTATTTAACACATCAATGAGGATAAAAAATATATTTATAAAATACTGATATCATTGAGACTTGTGCATCAAAATATTAATTTTTATGCATAAAATATTTTAAACTTCCCTAAATATTCATAACATAACCACAGTTGATGGTCTAGAGGAATCATTAAGGTTAAACACTAACACATCACTTGTATTTTAAACTATAAAATTATAGTTTGCACAAGAAAATTAATGGACTATAAAAGAACACTTCGAAGAACTAAAGAATCACTTACTTAGAGAGGTGAATTTTTTTACTACTATAAGAACATTCAAATTCATATATTCCAATTTCATAACAATAAATACTAAGTTTCTCCAATGAAATTTTTTTTCACAAAAATCTCATTTTGATAGACTTGTACTAGGGTCCACATCATGCATGTTAAAATTTATAACTTATTCAAATAAACATAAAATTATCCCATGATAAAAATATATACACCTTCCAAACTCTTATGTGTCCCAAATTAACTTGATATAACCTCATTAAGGTTTTTTATATTTCAAAAAACACATTTTTCATACACAATATAAAAATTTCATGATATATGCTCATTATTAAATAACAGTAAATTGATTATAATGATTTTAAATCATGAAAGAATTAGTTTTTTAAAAATTGATTCATTTTACCAAAACAACCAAAGAAAAATTAATGTCAAAAGAAAGTTTACAAGTTTCTAAAGGATGTGATCATATTACAATCATTGTCATGTAAGGAAATAAGATCAGTGGGGAGGTCTTCGAACCAGATGATGCCTTGATTAACTCCTATGATGGGCAAGCCATATACAACCACGTTTTCTTCTCAATAAACATGTGTGATTATAGAGTTGAGGTTGATAAGTGAATGGGTGAATTCCATACAACTGGTAGTAATCATCCAAGAAAGATGTGTCATGCCATTCCAAATTTAATGCATGATGGTCGTTGAGTCACTTTCAGTACAGAGGTTATTTTAACCAGTGTGATTAGGGAAGGAAATAACTTGTATTAATAACATCATCTCAAATACAAGGAAGGTGTTCATGCCACCACTACCCATGAAACATCCAAGGATCTGACTGAGGTGATTCTTGAAGAAAACACAAAATCCCTCAGGGCCCAAATTTCCTTTTAAGGCGCTATCAATATTAATTTTAATCTAACTAGGAAGAGGATATCTCCATAAAACCTCCAATGTGTGAAGTGTGTGAAATAAATTTTCATTAATTCACTGTTGTTGTAGGATTCAAAATTTATAGATAGTGTTATTAATTTTGATCCAATATCACTTAATTTTTTATTTCAACACAGTCATTCAAATCCCCCAAAGAATAAATGTTTCATTTTTATTTTTTATATTCATTATGGGGTTTTCCTTTTGTCCCTTTCCATCTAACATAGATCATGTGTGGTTTGGGATGCTTCTGTTTAGGAATCACTTATATATTATACTGTATTCAACATACATCTATCTTCTATAGATTCCATTACATTCTAGAGATCTAATGTATAAATCACACTGTAATAAATTATAAATTATTTCTTATAACTAGTGTCCATTCAACATGACATTAATTTGAAGGGAAATGTTCAAAATTTAATGTGCATAAATTGGATTTTATTTTTTCTTCCATGAATTATATTCCTAATCTTCATTTATCAAGATAAAGTGTTATGCCTTTCTTTAGTGGCATTAAATTTCATGGAGTAACATCTATTCACGGATTAAAACTATGAATAATCATTTATCATATATCAGTTTCATTCTTTTACATATGAATTTAAATAATGGGAATACCCTTATAAACAATTTGGATTTTTATTCCCATAATTATAATATATAAGAATCCTCCAGCAGGTTCAATCCCAACCCATTTTCCACAATTTATTTCATAATTAACATGCTTCAATGTTAATTTATATCTATGATGGATCCTAAATGGATTCACTATTCTCTAATATTCTTTAGTGGATATAAATTTCTCATTACATGATAACATGAAACTTTATAGTAACCTTTCATCATTCTAAAAGACTCTAAACCTTATATAAACCCTTTTTCCTTCTTGGAAAACTAAATACAAAAGAAACCTTTCACTTTCGTAGACTCTACTAAACCCTATAATAATAATTTTCACTTCTTATATTATAAAAATTCAAAATTAATCCTTTTATTATCCAAAATGACACTAAACATCACAAAATTCATTTTTTTATTTTATGACACTAATATCAAAACAATCCTTTCACCTTCTAAAAAATTTATTTGGATGTATTTTATTACAAAATAATCATCCTATGAATGTTATTTTAGAGGAATGGTTTTTAAAATACTATATTAATTTCCTTCTGATGGGGTTTAAATTTAATTTCCTTCATAAGGATAAAAATCACGAAGTTCCTTCCTAAAAGATTTAAATTATTCATATTCTTCTCAAAAATTAAAATCCTAGAGTACATTACTATATGAATTTTAATTGCATAGATATTTTACATGATAGAAAATTTAATAGTATTTAATTTTCCTTGTCTGATAAGAATAATATGCTATGTATGATAAGTATGATAAGACATCATTGTTATTATAATTTGGGTACATAGACAAAACAAAACCTCTTCAATAGAAGGTATTTATTTTATTTAATAAAGAGTGATGCTCACTGTCTATATCCATTAAACCAGTTTCATGAATGGTTCCAAGAGTACTCTTAAATTCTTCGTTGAGTTTTGATCTAGATAATATGCTCATTTTGTGAGATGATTCAATCATTTATCTTCTTTATTTCAACACATAAATTCCTAAACACTTCATTTTTTCACCAAAAAAAGAAAATAAGGGTAAGGGAAGTGACATAAAAAACAATTTTTCCTAAATTACCATATTCACTGAGAGAATAATCATTATCACATGTTCATAAATACGCTTTTAACATTTTTATTTTTTATTTTTCACATTGGTCAAATATAAATTTCAATACAAATGACTTTTTATGTAAGCTTTTGACATTGGTTATATAATTTGATGTTATAATAGGCCTTCAATGTTAGTTATATTTAGAGAATTAATACCCTGAACTAAAGTGATACATGACCTCTGGTATGCTTCATATAATGTAAGAGTCCTCTGACTATAGGAAAAGTTCATGTGATGTCATGGGGAAAATATACTATTGGTAATTATGACGACAAATATTTTAAAACAATTTAATTTATAATTTATTACATAATGGTGCACATAATAAAATCTTAAATACCATTAATACTACTGATTTTAGTAATTAGGTACATAGAATATAATGCTCAAATAGGAATAAAATGTAATATTTGAAAACTTCTTTAACATTCTCTTAAAATACCATTACTCTTTTAAAATTTTATTAGACAGATTTGGGCCACGCGTACGAAAATGGTGTGATACAAATCCACTAAGGGAATATAAAAAGAATAGAATAAGTTAAATTAATACATGTTATTTAAGAGGTATATCAAGGTAATGTAGAAGTGTTGAGAATAATAATCATGAACAATAAGAAATTATATAACATGATAGAATAAAGGAACCATAGGAATCAAGCGACAACATTACAAATGACATAATAAAAAATGACCAGCGATATCATCCTTGATGACATAACATGGAGGGAAAAGTCCCATAATTTTTTAGGTTTTCTTCCAATTCTTGTACATTACATCTCATAATACTATAACATTACCCAATGCCTTTATGTGATTTATTTGCGCACCCTTCATTTTTATATCATGTATATGCATAAGTGTGCCACATAAATCTTTCAACCTAAATATTCCTTTCATAAATTTTAATCCCATGATAAATGAGTGTGGATTATATACAATTATATCCAAAATAAATTATGGATAGTTATATCTAGATGAATACTCTTCAGTGAAAATAAGGATGGGTATTCACAAAAAAAGTGTTTGGCATGCAAAAATCAGAGCATAATTCTGGCAGTATAACGGGGGTGCGTAATGGTTCATGGGAGATATTAATGAGATTAAATGGGGTATATAAACACCTTTAAATAATTATTTTAGTAATATTTACGTTTTAAATCATATCCCAAAATAAAAAACATGAAAAAAATGGAATCGTATAATGGATGTTCTTGAATAAATAGGAGAATGAGATGATCCTTTACCATGAGAGGTTACTTCTAAAAGATTAGGGAGATTATTAATAGCTTAAGGTAACCTTCTAAGGAATCTATAGAAGTAAAGGAATGGTAATTTCATGCTGAAATGGTTTTAGGGGAACATAAATGGGAGGATTGGTGAGTTTTTATATAAAAAGGTATGAGAGTTCTTTATTAATTTCTATACATAGTTTTTTTATAGTATATGATAATTTAATAAAAAATATTGTATATCACATGGGTTTTCAAATGTTTTCTTCCAAATTGTAGTGGTTTTAATTATTTTATGTTCTTACAAACTAATCTAATTAAAATAATACCCTTTTTAATGTGAAATGGATTCATGATTGCAATAAATTGATTTTAAAACATTAATGTATAATATAGGTTTTGTAGGTTTCATTAAGGTTTGTAAAATTAATCAAATAACCTCAAAAACATTATTTAAATAGGAAATATATATTTGGTAATTTACATCTTTAATGGAATATGTTTTATCACTTCTGGGAAATTATGATGTCATAATACACTTTTTATTTTCAAAACCTGTTTAATTTTGAACTAAGAATTCAATTGTCTCCAAAAACTATGGAAAAATCATAGTTGGATAATTTAGATGTGAAGATTTTGAAAATTAAACTTATTTCATCCAAATAATTATCTATTTATATAAAATGAAACTTTTATTTCAAAAACACATATATATTTAAAAACATTAGTTTTATGAATATAACAGTTTTCAGATGATTATAACATTTATTTTTTACTTCATATAATAATATTACCATTTATATTAAATAAATATTTTATTGAAAAAAATATATTTCAATTTTTTTATAAAATAATGAAAAATAGTTTCTTGGTAGAACTATAGTTTTCCAAAAAATAAAATTTATGTATCATCATATGAGAATCTAATTTTTATCTAAATCATTATCTAATCCTTTAAAAGGTAATAATACAAAATGTAATATATAATATTTTTCTAATTAAAATAAAATATAAAAAATCATTTTATTAGGGTCTATATTCTTACAAATTTATTACACTAGTGAATTCACCAAGGGTAAGTTGTACAATGATGACATTTTCATGGGGTGGATCGAGATACACGGTTTTGTCTATGATCTCGTTAAGCTTGGAATTCTCCCATAAATGATATTGTTCATGTTTTATTTGTTGAATATGTGTCTGGGGTTGATAATGTTAAAATAGAAATGATGTTATCTCCCTTGGAAGCTCAAATAAATTGGCTTCATATTGTATAATCATATTGGTCAAGGCCATAACATCTTTCATCCCCATCAATTTGACATTATCTTAACCCTTAATATATAAATATTAAGGGTAATTGTAAAATTTCTATATTATTAATGTTTAGGATTTATAATAGTAATTTAAATTTCATAGACCATATAACTATTCAAAAATAAACATAGTAGTTCATATTTTTTCTATAACTTCATTACAAAATAATTCTTTTATTAATTCAAAAATGGGGAATTTCATTTATAAATGTTCTATTTGTTACATTATTACACCATTCAAAAACTGGACCTTGGGAATTTTAATTTCATACACTAAAATATATGAGGTTATATATTTTCCATTTCCTCTTTCGGTTTCCATGTTGTTTGCTCAAACATGTGGTTCTTCCATAACACTTTGACCCAGTGAGTTCTCTTGTCTCATAGAACCTTGTCTCTAGGATCTAATCTCATCAACAGAAGCTACTCATATGATATATCATTCTCCAATGCTAAGGCATAGGTATTCAGTACATGTGAGGGTTATAGTATGTTCTTCATCAAGAGGGATACATGGAATACATCATTAACTTGAGATAGATTAGATGAGACTGTTAGTTAGTTATAAACTACTACAATTCGAGCAAGGATCCCAAATGGGATGATGTATCTAGGTATAATATTTTCAATCCTCCAAAAACAAATTAATTTCATCCATAGATATATATGAAGGAATGACTTCTCTCCATCCTTAAACTCTTGATCTCAATGGAAATTAACTATTCTGGAGGCTTTGTGAGGATTTCATATGATGTTGAATATCGTGAACCTTATCTGCCATGTATTATATAATATTTGGTCACATAAACTTGTTATCATTAGCTTTATCTAATCATGTTAGAGTATGACACCTGTTCCCATACAGACCCTCATAAGGTTCCATTTTAAAGCTATAATAGAAACCTTTGTAATATGAAAACTGCATTACAAGAATGTTTTGGTCCAAAAACCCTATTATATCCATTGAACATGATATCATAATATTCTCTAGAGTTTTGATGGTCCTTTTATACTGATTATCTTCTTATGTAATATAATCTGTGTTGAAGTATAGTTTTATATCCAATGCTCGTCGATGGATTATCCAAAACCTGGAGTTAAACATCAGATCATGATCATATATAATATATATTGTAACATCATGTTTTCATACAACTTACATTATCTATATCATTATGAGTTGATCAAATAAAAAATATTCCTTGATATAAATTAAATTCACTTACTTGGTAAGGTGACACACTACCACCTAGATAGAATTATGGCCTTTAGGTTTCATGTGGTGTCCTATAATGAAACCCATGTTTATGTTTTACCATTTATATAATGATATGTGAATTTGTTTCATTATACCCTTAGACTTATTTCATTATACCTTGAACTTTAGGTATACTAATAATTAATATGAAAACTCTACAATCTCCCTCTTCATGTTATCCTGCTATTAGTTTTGTTTCAAATCTCCATACAACTTTTTTGCATCCAATATTAATAAGGAATGATTATCTTATCAAATCATTTATAATTTCCCATATTGGATCTAGTTTTGGTGGCACACATAGCCAAGTTACAAACCTTATAACTCCATCTTTAGTAATGTTGAACTCCATAATATTCACTACCTTCTTTTGTAGAAACTCATCATATTTCTTGGCCTCCTTGATCCTATCAGGAATGGATTTTTGGGAGGTTATTTGTGTATTCTAGGATAAAGATAAAATTATTATTTCCATATCCATTCTTTTTATGTCTGAAAATACTGGATCCCTTATAGTTCTTATATGGGATAGAGTTGTGGGGTCTTTTATACTCTGAGCATCATCCACATTGTTTACATTACCAGGATGTTTAGGGATTGAAAAATTATAATCCATGGTAAATTATTACTACCTTTTTGTATCATATTAAGATACTTTTATTTGAATATATATATGACTATTTTATGATACGTATTTACGACACAATTTTCTCTATATAGTTAATGTCTTAACAACTTCAATGTGAAGATCACTTCATCAAATTATAGATCAAGATATAGGTAGTTCTTTTCATGGATCGTTAATTGGTGGGAAGCATAGACTATGAATTTTTCATCTCACATGTGTACAAAACCCAATCTCTTTTTAGGCACATTGTTGTAGATCAAAAATCATTACACACTGGTGGGTAATGTGAGAAAAGGTGTAGTGACTATCCTATTCATTATATCTTTAAATGTTTACTTTTATTGTTGAGTCAAAAAAATAAGCCTCCTTTCCCAAGTAAGCATGGTTAGTAGGATTAAAAATTGCGATAATTTTCACACAAATAGACGATGGTGCCCAACTAGTCCGTGGAAACTATAGGTTTCCATCAAAAATGTTGGTTGGTCCATCTATTAATTTCCAATATTTTTTAAAAATCCATATATATCGCTATACTAATGATAACATGTCCCAATAAGATAATTTCTCTAACTGTGATTCACATTTATTGTAAATTGCATACATATTTTGTTTTCTGCATGGTCTTTAGTACAATATTCATATTATCCCCATGTACCTCCTTACTATTAGATTATATTATATTATCGTCTATAATGACTACAATAAATTTAACTTAGCAATATTTAATGACTATTAATTAATTCCATAAATATATATAGAGTAATAGTGATCCCAAATGGAATCACTAGAACTCTTAGTACCTTTACCTTGCATGAAAAGAAATCATGGGGATATATTCCTTCTTCAAATTTACTTGATAATATCCTTGAAAAATATCCCCCATAGAGATGTATTGGGATCAACATAGATGACTGAATAACACATCAATCCATGGTACATGATACTTTTTATTCATCTTGTTCTTGATGATCTCATGAAAATTAATTCATAGGCGCATTGAACCATCCTTATTCTGGATTTGTAGGATGGATCCACAACTTAGTGAATCACCTGGAAATATAATCCCTTTATTAAGATTCATCTGCAATTGTTTCTTTAACTCATCAATTTCAAAAATTTACATTCTACATGCAGTCTTGGATATTGGAAAAGATTTGGGTATGAGCCCTATTGAGAACTCAACCACACTTCTTTGAGGAATACCTAGAAATTATTTGGTAAACACATTACTGAATTTCCTTAAAATGAGAATGTTATCATGGTTGATCTTTTCTTTAATTGAAATCATTTAAAAAGAGATACACTTTCTTATTAGGAAATAAAATGAATTCTAGATATGTTGGTAACAAATAATATTTATCCTCTTCCTTGAACTTTTATAAAATCATAGGGTGAATTGAAATATGGACGGTGACTTACATCTCTCGATAATTTACGTTGGCTCTCTAGAAGGGAATCCCATGAATGCCAAAAATAGAATCTAATTATGCTAAATTAATTATCAAAATGAGGATTGTGAAGTTAAGACCACAAATTTTGAAAAGAGATTTGTTATATACTTGGGATGTAATAATTAACCAATTTTCTATAATAATAGAGAACTCTACTTCCATTCTTTTTGGTGGGATTTAAATTGTTCTAAAAAACTTGCGAGATACGATAGAATGCATAGTACTGAGGATGATCGGATTGCCTTTCACTATTTGATTTTGGTTTTAATTTTTTACTTCATCCAAAATATAATTAGGGATGATAATTTGTAAACTATTAAACACGTGAAGATAAAATTATAAATATTAAATGGTGAACTCATAAATGGAATATATTCATTAACCATTGAATTTCTAGGTTTTAATTTATGTTATTAATGATCTATTTTCTAATAGAAAATATTATGAACATTTTATATTCCATTAATAATGGTGCATAAGAATATTAGTAATTTACCTAATCATATCCACCAAGAGTTTCAGACTAGGTTTGTATAAAGGGTCATTTTTGTTGACTATATAAAAATATAGTCCAACCCAATGTGTCCTTTTTGATGTTATTACATTTATGTACATCTATTCCTTAGCCAAATCCACATATTAAATACAAATATGGTTATATTTACTGGGAAACCACTTAATCTATAATTTATTAAAATTTATGTATTTTTTCCTATATTTAATCTTATCCCTAGTGACTTTTTTAAAGTTTTTAATCTTGATCCCAAAAATTACGAGGCTTTTCAATTATACCAACTATGACAATCCATATTTTAAAAAACTTCAATTAAAAATTTATTTTATAAAGGAAAACATAATACATTCCCAAAATATTTTTATTCCTATTTTATTTGTAAATTCAATACCTCTCATAAAAAAATTGCAACAATAATATAATTTAATCATTCAAAACTTATTTAACATGCTCCTATAATTCCATTACTAGTTTCAAAATGAATGGGGTGACCTAAAAATATACATAAAAAAGGGGTGAGATGTAAAACAAATAGTTGAATAAAAACATATCATAAGGTAAATTAGTACATGTTAGAAAATTTGAATATCAAGGTAACATACGAGGGGAGAGAATCATAATATTGAACAATATGGAACGATATAGTATGATAGTATAATGGAAACATGGGAATGTGGTGACAACATTAAACATTATATAATAAACATTGGTCAAATATAACTATAAATAAAACATAACATGGTGTAAAAATTCCCATAATGGATTATTTATACTCCCAAATACCATAAGCGATGTCTCGTGAGGAAAAATAACTACCCAATGCATTGGACTGCTATCTGAGTTCACTAATCAGTTTAATATCATGTGAATTCACAATTTTCCGACATGAATCATATAATATGAAAATTATATTCATCAATTTTAATATAATGACCATGTATTTTGTGATATATACATCGAAGACCCAAAAAAGGAATGATCAGTACATCTATGTGAATACTCTTGAGTAGAAATAATGATGTGTATTCTCAAAAAACCTGAATGGAAAAATCATTGGTTAATTCAGGCATCACAACTAGGGTATGTAAAGGATCATGGGAGGGATTAATGAGAGTTAAATGAGTATATAATAACATAGAAATCATAATGTAATTAATATGGATGTTGGAAATTATATCCCAATATGAATATTTGGATGACAAAGTTCATAATAGAAAGGAGGTTCTTGAATAATGTGGAGAAGGAGAGTATCCATTACCTTGAGTGGGTGATTTCAGAACATTGGGAGGAAATTCATAAGGTCATGAAGAACCATGGGAGGACTATAGAGAGGTAATGGAAGAATAAAATTGCGCTAAAATGGTTTTTAGTAAAGATTAATGGGATATTTTTTTTGTTTTTATAGAAAAATAAAGGAGTGTTCTTCATTGATTTTCAATCATGGGTTTTAGACTCCATATTATTCAGTAAGAAAAATAAAAACAATACCATTTTTTTGAAAAAAGTATTATTCCAAAATATAGCTTTTATCATTACATTACATTTTTAGGAACCTGTAACATTAATATAATACACTTGGGTATGTGGAAGTGACTGATGTTTATAATGAATTTGTTTTAAAACATTAAAATATAATATTGGTTTTGGGGGATTCATTAAGGGTTTATGAAATTAATAAAATAACCTAAAAACACATTATTTTAAAGTGGATATATATATTTTTCATGTATACCTTTTATAAAATATATTAAATCTCTTTTGGTTAATAATGATGTCATAATACATAATGTATATTTATACGATATTAAATTTTGACATAAAATATTGACTATCTCCAAAAATTATGAAAAAATTATCATTTGATAATTTTGAGATGATGGTTTCATTAATAATATTTATTTTATCTAAATAATAATCTATGTTTGTGAATTTATAATTTTAAATAAAAAATCAATATTTATAGAAATGTACTGGTTTTTTGACGATAACAAAATTTTGGCCATTATAACAATTATTTTTTACTTTATAAAATTATATTATAATTTATATTTATTAAATTTTTTATTTAAAAAAATTATATAAAAAATGATTATAATTATTTAAATGATTTTATTGATTGAAACTATATATTTCATAAAAATACATTCTATGCTCCTGCATATTAAAATCTAATTTTTATCAAACTCATTATTTAATCCTTTAAAAATTAATAATAAAAGACGATAAATAAAATAACTTTTTAATTAAAATTAAATAAAAAATTATAACTATTAGGATCTAGATTCATATCCATTTAATCTTACAACAAATTCTCTAAGGGTAAGGTATGTGATGGTGATGTTTTCTTTGGGTACTTTGGCATACATGTGTAGGTTTATGATCCCGATGAGCTTTAACTTCTATAAAAATAGTTTTTTATTTAGTTTTTTAATCTATGATTGGTATTGAACAAGATAAAATCCCAATTATTCTATCTCCCTCATATTCTCTGATAAATTATCTTCAAATAGTATGATCCATGTGGTTGAGGTCATCGCTTCTTTCATCTATATCAATTGTACTTTATCATAACCTTTAATACAATTTTATTAATGGTCACTATAAAATAGATATATTACAAATGGATATAATTCATAATTGTATTTTAAATTTAAAAAACCATACAATTTTCCAAAAATAACCAAAGTAGTGAATGGGTTTTCTATATCATCATTACTTGATAATTAATCTATTCATTCATAAAGAAGGAATTTTATATATAAAAGTTCATTTCATTAGAGTAATCATATAAATAAACTAAAATATAACAACATATAAAAATTTCAACTTAAAATTAGGGTGTAATTTTACATGAAAATGTTTCTATAACATATGTTTTGTGAGGTTATAAAATATCATCCCAAGAGACCGGTAATGAGGCAGGTCGACAAGTATAAATAGTATAACTATATATAAATAAATAAAATATTTTTTTAGAAGTTGTATGGAGTTTGTACATATACCATTTACATAACATAACTCTATGCTCCCTCGAATCATTTTTAGGGACCTTTACCATATCTAATTTCTAATCATAAAATCTACACGTGAACTAATATGACCATGTGGGGTGTCATTATAATCCCAGTAGGTCTCCTCAAATGAATTCTGAACACAGGTGCACAAGTATACAGAGTTTCATGTGATGATGGAAAGGTAACTACACATATAATAATAAAACCAATCATAAAATAAGTGATTTTCCACTAACCAAGATGCCATGAACCCTGATTATACTAACTTCGGTGCCATGCTGAAATAATATCACGGGTGGTCATCATATGAGTTAAATCATTTTATGTAAATTCAGTTTACATTATCTTCCATACATGGTCCACCTTTAATAAACAACTCCTTTCCTTCCGTTAAGGTAAGGTCACACTCGTGACTCATGAATACATGATTTCTTCTAATGTAATTCAAGCTTCGAACATTGTAATCAATGGAACTCCACACAAATGCAATAATGATCCCCATTGACATATTAGGTCAGCCTAGGGACCATCTTTCAGTGGTGTATAGTATTCTTATATAATGTGATAAAAACATTCCAAAATCTAAACATATCCATTATATATTAATATCCACAATATATGAGACATGTCCTGTAAGCTTCCCCTCTAAGAAATCAACTAAATACATCAGGTCTACCTATTAACCGTAACACTAAAATATAGGTTCCACTAGTTATTCACAAACCCACTTGTATGGAATCAAATAGCAGGGAACATATATCACAATAAATATTCCACAGACTATGACACAATACATAAGAAAGGTATAACATAGAAAAGAACAATCATGGCTTATCAAAAACTCCATGGCTATAAAATGACCCCAAATAAGCTGCGATATAGAAAGGAACATAGAATCTATACCCAACAATGGTCTCATAGGCTACCCATGCAAGCCAAATTTCCATATCCTACATGGTTTTCTACAAAAATAATATACATATATTTCAATCATGTCACACAACTATATAAAAAGACCCAATATGGTAATTACTTTATACATTTTACATGTTGATACTGATTTCAATGATCTGTCGAGGGATGAAACTCAAATCACACCCACAAACCAATATTAACTAGAACAACAACCAATACATCAAAATAGAGTCACTGGAATTAGGATTCAAGGATGATATCATTATAATAGGTGGAATCCACATCAACATACCAAATGAGATTCCTTGCTAATGGAATATCTATTATCAATAAAAGAGAGGTCACCAATTCTCATAATCCAACACCGATCTATTAATCAAGAATGAATCCCCTATTAAATCATGGTGGAAATTTTTAGATCTAACCAATATGGATTGGATATATGATCAATAATAGTGAAAAATGGAGAATTAGTCTCTAAACATATAGATATTACCATGAAGGATTCCATCAGATCGATCTCAGCTTCAAGAACTCATGAGGAGTAGAGGAATCCAAGAGAACCAATGGAGATCTATCAAAGAGGTTTGAATTATATTGTGGACAGATTATGGTGTCAGTTAAGATAATAATTAAGTTATTTAAATGGAAACGTTTTTATTAATGTTGGTTATTTTTTTGCACTATCTGTTTCTTGGTGTGTGGACATTGGTTGACTGGTGGGGTCTGTAGAAACGAAGGTCCTAGTACTTGTACCACTGCATCGCTACTGCACTCCACTGACAAGCCAGTGGCCTTTTTTTAGACACATTGTATCCCACTAAGCCTCCATTTTCTAATAACACTAAATTAAAAACCCTTTTAACACATATGATACACCTCCAAAGAATGAATCAATATAATATATTTTTTAATTTACAATAAAACATACCATGAAATTTAGGATTATTACATTTCACCCCCTCGATTGACTTATCATCCCCATTAAATGTCTCTAGTGGTCATAATTGTCCAACTTGTTCCACTATGACTGAAATTCATACACATTATCCCATGATTCCATATTAAAATGACCATGCTACCATATGAATTTTATAAGTGGAATCATATTCACTTGAAACACATTCTTTCTCAAGTTAATGATCTACATTGGGCACTACATAAACGATGTATTAGGATCTATCTCAATATCTTCAAAGTTAATCATATAAATAGGATTGTTAATATACCTGTTAGGTTCACTTTGTCAAATACCCTAGGAGGGGGTGAATCGGGGTATGACATATTAAAAAAAACCCCTTTTGATCCTAATTTTTTGTTAACCAACACTCACTTCTATCTCTTTCTCATAGCATGGTATAAAAAAATTAGAGCATGAACATGACACCATTATTTTACTTGGTTCACCCTCTCTAGGATATATCCAATGATAATAAAATATTGATGTGACGATATACCAAATCAACTAAAATCACACTTCCCCTTATAATGTTCAAAGGGGAATCATTATCCCTCTTGGTTTACAACCAATCACAATTTGAAATCCAACTTCTCTCTCAAATGAGTGTTTTCACTACATATTCAAAATATACACTCACAATTTATAGACTTATAGGTACTTTTATTGTCTCTAATTAAGGCATCCTCCACTATTTGTAGATTCTCTATTGATATCCCAATTTCATTGAATAATGTATACAACTTTACCATAGAAGTAATGGGAAACATCAATTCTTTCACACTACCCTTACTATACCTTGTTCGAATTTTTTATGCCTTGCATGAAAAACCACATCTTATGCACAAATTCAATTCTATGTGAAGCTCCAATTGTTTGAACAACTTCATTATCGTGTGTGAAACTTCAATTCATTCCTACAACTCAATTTTCATTAAATTATTACGCGATATGGAGATCAGAATCTCTATAAGTGTTGAGATTCTTTGAATGAGAGGTTCACCTCTTACATATAAGTAATTCTGAACCCAATGCAGAATATTTGATTTTTCGTGAAAGATCCTCTTCGAGTTCTCAAAACCCCATTTGACATCACATTGGGAAGGTTAGCCTCTTTCGTGAAAACTTATATTTCGAACACATTTCTTAATATTTCACACATTTAAATCCTTTTCCAAATCATAGAATTATGATCACCAAATATTCCTTATACACAAGTCTCCAAACCATATTTAATCTTGAAATCCAATTCCTTTTCTAAAAACAGTTTTCTCAATTTTCCGAATTTTGGACCCAAAAAAGTTGGCAAAACATAGGATACAAAGCCACCATTTATACAATATTTTTGTACCACCTCCTGATATTCTATTTATTTGTCATTTTTATTTGTCAAAAAATAAAATCAACCCAAAATTTTTTTAATGTTTCCTTAAGGGTTTTTCCCAAATATCTCCACCTTTGGGTTTATTGACAACTCTTTCATAAATCAATACATCTTTATACTTTTATCCATATTATTCCACCATTTTCATTATGTAACTCAGATAGTGATCAATGATTTACTCAACACATACTCTTGGACTACATGAGAAATTCTTTTTATGAGAAACAAGGGTATAGTGACAATTTCATAAATGGATATCATCATTCTGGATTCCAATTGAAACCAATCAACTACTTTCATCACGAATCTCTGATGTCAATATATATCTTCTTTTATTGATCACTTCTAGAATAATCATATTTAAAACTCCCCTAGCATCATTACATGGGTTCTCATTTTCTTGAATGCATAATGTTATCAAAGATAATCTCTGACTATTTCTTTATAACATTGAAGAAATATCATCATGTTTATCCCCTTATCAGCTTCTCAATATGACCTGATTACTTCCCCCTATCTCGTTGCTCCACCTGTTAGCTTCTTTCCATGCCTTGTTTAAGACATTTACTCCCTTTTACAACCACAATGTATCCCCCTTGGTCAGTAAACCCAAAGCTTACTCCTTTATGGTCTGTAGTATTCGGAAGAATAGAGGTCGTCACATGATGGAAAAAACACACCACACCTCAGGGAGATGGGGTCCCACATCCACACTCTTTCATGTATGAGGAGTCGACTGAACTACAAAATCCTTTTGATTCCTCTAAAATTATTCTTTTGGTAAGGCCTTTGTCATAATGTCTCTAACTTATAGGTCTATAGGCACAAACTCTAATTTCATGATCCTTTTCTCTACATTCTCTTTGATAAAATGATATTTGATTTCAATTTTTTTCCCTTGAGTGATGAAATTGATTTTTCCTATGTTTGATATCACATGATTTTTGGAAATGGATTACTATTATGGAATACACTTTAACTCCCATGTTACCACGATTTTTCTTCATCATAAATATTTTTGTTCAATCTTGAGTGGTCGCAATATACTCAACTTGTGCGGTGCTCAATGAAATGAAATATTGTTTCATAGTAAGCCAGGAAATACACAATAAACATAGAAAAATGCACCTAAAAATGTTGATTTACTATCATATGTGGAACCATACCAATCTTCATTTATGTATCCCAATAGCACTGGCTGAGATTTTTCATTATATATTAAACCAAAATCCACACATGCCTTGACACACCAATGTATTCTTTTAACTACAAGCATGTGGATTTCCTTGGTATTTACTTGATATCTTGATACTTTTCAAGTGGAAAAAACAATTTTAGGTCTTTTTACTCCTAAATATAGTAAACATTTAATAATTTTCCGGCATTCGGTGGTGTTAACTTCCTTATCGTCATTATATTTTGATAGTTGTGTTTGGTTTGGAACTAGAGACTTCATTTCCTTGTAATTATCCATTTGAAACTTACTCAAAATATCGATGGAATATTTTGATTTGTAAATGAATGTTTTATTCCTTGTGTATCCTATAAACCAAGGAAAATTTTTATCTCAAAAATAATTGACATTTCACACTCACTCTTCATGAATTTAAAAAATCATCTTCACTATGCTTACTTTGATACACTGAAGATTTTTCCATCAACATACACCAACACATAATCATTTTATTACTACCGTTGTTCACATATAGATTTTATCCAACTCCACCACATTTAAAACAACAAATTATCACAAACCGATCAAGCATTGAATACCATGCTCTTGGTTCCTGCTTCAAACAATATAATGCATTCTTCATCCGACAAACTCTATTCTTATTCATGAATGATAAATCCATCTGGATTCTTAATATAAAATTATTCTTCCATAACCCCATTAATGAATGTGAACTTTACATCCAACTGGAAAAAATTGAAATTTTTTAGCACTACAATGGCAAAAAATAATCTGCTTGTCTCCTATCTTGAAATAGGTGTGAATGTCTCATCGACATTGATAACCACTATATGAGAGTAACCTTTTCAAACTAGTAATTATTTATTTTTAATAATTCTCCCATATCCATCCATCATTTTGTGGAAGACCCATTGATTCCCAATGACATTCTTATCTATTGTCCTCAAAACAATCTCCCCTGTCTGATTTTTCTCAATCTTGTCTAGCTCATCATTCATTTCCTAAACCTAGTTTTCATCTTCCATTGAATTGGAAAAACATTTAGGCTTTACCTAAGATAGGAAATATCCCTACTATAATTTCATCATTCTTCTTGTTTGAACTGTTGTTTTTAGATCAAAAATAATATTTTTCCAACAAATTTCAGCTCAAATAATTTTATTATGCATAGACACATACTTCAATTCCTCCTTATTTCCATTAGTGACTTCTTCTAAATCCAAATATTCCATTTTTACTCCCCTTAGGTTACTTACCTACTAATCACTTTCACCAGGAAATCGTTCACTTTTTTGTTGAATATTCTATTTATTTTCAAAAATATTGTCATCATTTCTTGCAAATACTTTTCCCAACATCTTATTAAAGCATTTATATAATTCAAATTTTTATGAGTAGCCAAGTAATATCCACTAATCTCCACATAATTCAAATTTATTGTGTGTATATTTGTTGAGAATAAGGAACATAATTTAAAATATTTGAAATTATTTTAACATTTCCTTCTTTTCATACAACATCTCATATGGATTCTTTCCTTCTTTCGGACACAACATAGCCCTGGTAAAAATGTTGACCAATGTCAAGACTACCTCCTTCCAAAAAAAAATTCTGGTGGGTATTTTTAAATAATAATTGTTCTGGAAATGTTTTTGATGATATGATTTCTCCTCTAAACCACTCCAGTTAATTGTGGAATTTTGAATAATGATACTTGATTTCATATTTCATATTTCTTGAGATTGTATTCCACTTGACTCTTTGTGAATTTTTTATCATTCCCAGTATGAAACTTCATAATTTTCTATCTAAGTATCCTTTAACCTTCTCTCTGGTAATAATTTATACAACTGAACACATCAGACTTGTTTGCAATGAAAAATAAAAATTCCATTCGTCTATAATCATTAATGAAAATAAAATAATATCCTTTCATGTCATGGGATCTTGGTGAGATGTCCACATACATCAGCATGCACCAACTCAAGAAATGTTGTTAACTTATATTATTTTTCCTTGTATGCCTTTTCTTATGATATTACCTCATTAACATGCATCTCATGTATTATTATGATTATGTGATAGCTTAAGTAGGTCTCTAGATGCATCAAATATTACCAGATCCTCCAAGGATGGTTGACATAGATGACCAGGTCGTTTATGCCAAAACGTTTTCTCTTCCTATCTAGATAAAAATCACATATCTTCTTCCCCACTAATAAGGTATATTTTTTCTTTTTTTCTTTTCCCCTATAAAATAAAAAAATACTTCTTTTCCCTTTATGATACACATATTCTTAGTAAATTATATAGAATGGCCTAATTCACATAGTTTATTGACATTGAGAAAGTTGTGAATAAAATATTCTAATACTAGGACATTAGCACGTATCATTTCTATGCCCCTAAATATGGCCATCATACATCAAATTATCATCAGGCCTTCATCGATTCTAAATTTGACAACAAATTCTTTTTCATATTTTATACCTATAAAAAGATCCTTATTTCTATTTATATAGAATGTCCAACCGCTATAAAGTATCCATGCTCCAAAATGATCTAATTCTTTAAGAGAAATTTCCGCAACCACTAACTTCTCAACTATTTTCTTTCTTATCCATGTTTTTGTCTTCACATTCAGTATAGATTGAAAATATTATTCTTCATCAGAGTATGATGGAACAAATGCATCTTACACTGCTAAAAATCAATTTTTTGTTTTCAACTCACCAGTTGAATCATTTATTTTATTCTTTTAACTATTTTGATTCTACTTCGTAACATTCCTATGAATGGTTGATGTACAATATATATAATTTTTTCCAAATCCTTCTGAACAAAAACAATTTCCCTAAAAATATATTAAAGAGCATCAAGCTATGTTTGCCTTCCACTATTGTTCTTGTGCCCTTAAATATCTTCTGGATGTGGAACACACATTTTTTGAATCTCCTGTCATTCCTCAAAAATAAAACATGATCTAAGGTTCATACCTCCATGTCACTTCCGCACTGCTAGTTGTCTGTTAGGTTCACTGAATCTTTTCATTTTACTTCATACCCAAATAATTTTTTAATCTCAAAGTGGGATCTTGTAGTCTGAATTTAACCATGATCGATTTCTATTTTTTTATAAAACCACATACAAGCCTTATCAGTTAGATTTTAATGTTGATTCTCTTCTGTTGACCCTCTATGAACCACTTTTATATTTTATATCTTTTGAATGATCTTCATTCTTAATTTCACATTGCGATTCAAGAGTTTTTTTATCCTTAACTTTTTCTCACAAACAAACAACTTACTCTTCCAGTTCTTTGATATGTTTGATTTGATCTTGTCCAATGTTATTCAAACTATCAATTTTACTTTTATGTTATATAATTTCTATATTATAACAAACAACTTTTTGAGCTCTACGGTTTTGAAGAATTATGTTTTTTAAATTCTCTAATCAGATCAGACTTCTCTTCCTCCTACTTCTGCATATAGGGTTTGTCATTTCAAACCAATTTGTTGGATTTATTCATTTTGTCTCTCAAAACATCTATCTCTTCAACAATGGCTTCTAATTCAGCCTCCAAGTCAACTCTTCCTTCAAATTATTCTTTATCATTTTCACATTCTTCTATTTTTTTGATTATTTCTAATGACTATCACCAAATAATTGTCTCCTTGTTCCTTACATTTCTCTATCTCTTCAACCTCAGATTCATCTGAACTGTCACATTCTTATGATAGAATATTCATTTACTTAAATAAATTTTTCTTAAAATTTTTCTTTCCTTTAGAAAAGGATAAAGAATTATTCATAGGTATTTCAACTACATCATCATCATATTCATGGAACTTCTTAGGACATCTTACTACAATATGAATAGCCTTTCCACGTCTAAAGCAAGCATGTGGGAGTTTCTCCTTGAACATTCCTTTTCATCATTGGAAATTTGAAGAAATGAATGACATAAATTTATCTGTATCATCTTCTAATTGGTAATATTAAATAGTAAGCGTCTTCATGGACATGAATGCTACATAATAATATTTCACCTTTTCCAAAGAATCATTATGTTCATTTCTCATTTAATATTCTACAAGGGTACTATAAAGGTTATCTATTGTCACTTCTTCTAGATCTTTATCTTTCAATAATAAAATTTTCATATTGAATTGAGGTGTAATTATACTCATGATATGCTTCACAATATTTATATATTTAGTAACATCCCCAAGACCAGGTATGTATTCCAATATAACATTTACCCTATCAAAGAATGCATCAACATTCTCAGTAGGGTTCATTCTCATATCTTTGTACTGATTCTGTCGAACCTGTAGCTTTTCCTCTCTAACCTATGAATCACATTCATATATATTCAACACCTTTTCCCACATATCATGTGATTTTTTATATGACATCAAATTTTTATATATTCAATGGGATAGGGCTCCCAATAAATCATTTATTCCTTTGGTATTAGCATCTAATTCTCATAGTTCAACTTCTGATAATGTACCACTATCCATGTTGGTTAAAATACAATGCATCCCGATTGTAAATAAATCCATTCAAAGTGATTAGAAGTAGTGTTGCATCTAATTATTCTATAAATGAAAAAAATTCCAATTGAAGATGAAAAATCCATTGTGATTGATGACCTCAATTGAGATTGAAAAAATTATATTAACCTCTTTCCTATGATACCGATTGTTTTCTCCACTAAACCAAATACCCTAAGGGGAGTGAATTAGGGTATTCCATATTAAAACAACTGCACCTTTTTTATCTTGATATTTTTAAAACAAAACTAACTTCTCTCTCTTACCCATAGTAAGGTATGAATATGAATGAAATCATCCACATGGAATAGTGATTTTACATGGTTCACCCTCACTGGGCTACATTCAAGGAGTATAAAATAACAATGTGTCGATGTACCAAATCCACTTAAAGAACATTTCTGTTTAAAATGTTTGAAGTGGAATCACTGTCACAAATGGTCTACAACTAATCAAAATTTTTAAGCTCATTGCTCTCTCAAAAATAGTTTGATCATTTATTCTTCAAAATATGCACTCACTGTTTATTGACTTGTTGTTCCTTTAATTTTCTATAATGAATGCATCCTCCACTCTATGTAGAAGCACATTTTATGTCTCACTTTTATAAACTGAGGAATTACACTTTACCTCAGATGTTCCGGGAAACTTAAAATTTTTCAGGCAACCCTTACAACACCTTGTTAAAGAACCTCCTATTACCCAAAACATCAAACTTATGTGAAACTCCAATCTTATACGCAACATTCTTAGCATGCGTGTAACTTCAATTCCTTCTTGCAACTCCCTTTGTACAAAATTATTTTTCAATTTGGAGCTTGGATTATTTCTAAGTGTTGAGTTTCATTTAATGAGGGGGTCACCGATTATTTATAGGCACCACTGACCCATGCATATAATATTTGACATGTCACACAAGATCCTCGTTGAGCGTGCGAAACACCATTTTATGTCTCATTGGAACTATTATCCTTTTTCACGCAAACTCATCTTTCACAAAAATTTCTATATAGTTCTACAATTTCAATCCTTTTACATATATTAATGTTCTGATCCAAAAACATTCCTTGTGTGAAATTTTTCAAACTATCTTCAATCTGGCACAGAACTTCCTTTTCCAAAAACAAATTTCTCCATTTTGCCAATTTTTAACCCCAAAAATTTGGAAAACGCTGGGAAACGGTGACACTATTTATAAAATCTTTTTTGTACTCTCTCAAAATCATCCATTAAATTTTAATGGATCTTTGTATACATAAGATTCCAACAATCTCCCAAGAAATCCACAACTGAACAAAGAAATAAATATTGTAAACAAACCTAATCAACCAAAAAATGATTCAATATTTCCATGAGGGATTTTTTCCAAACAATACCTTTAATGATAAGACACTGGAACACACCATTCTTACGTTTTTAACATGGAGAAATATCCAAATGGTAGGAAATTGTCCTGATACTCTCAATAATATCTAATGGTCCAAAAAAAAATGGTGCTAGATTTTTTATTATGTAAACATTAATTCCTTAATAAAAGGAGTCACATGCGAGAAAACGAGTTCTGCCATAGAAAACTATATGGTCCATATAATGTGTTCATAATATGATTAATGTACACTATAATAGGTAATTAAATACTTATTGATCAATTAAACTCTCTCTTAGGTCTCCTATATAGATCTTATCCCCACAACTATAGCATCATCGGGCATGTGCTAATATAACTGTGACTAACCTAGCCCACCATTATGAGACAAAAATGTTTAGTCTGAATCAAATCATGGAATTTGTTTTTATATGTGAAATCAACCAATGGTGGGTGATCATCCCAAGCTCCAATTAAGTCTAGAATGCACGACTGCAGTATATCCTCTCATTTCTAGATTTGTATCTATGAATTTATATAAATCAATAGATGATACCTTATACTACTTTTCAGATGGGTACCTAGAGCCTTCTATAATACCTTAAAAAAATGATTTAAAATAAGGGTCCCTAACTAATACAGTGCTCTATGGAAAATCATATAGGCCTATAATATTCTATACATATAGATTTCCCAACTAATATGTTGAAAGAGTCTCTTGAATTGGAAATAAATGTGGCTCTTTCATCAACTGATCAACTATCACCCCAATAACAACATGACTCCCTAGGATATGGGGTAACCCTACCACAAATTACATCATCAAATCATCCCACTTCCATATAGGTATCAGAAGTGGCTAATGAAAACCCCCATGAAATTGAGGTTTGGTCTTTACCCTCTATCAAGTAAGGTATCTTCTAACAAAATTGTTGATGTCTGTTTACATAACTGATGATAAAAATTGACATTTCATATCATGGTACATCGTTTTAAATATTGTATGCATAAACCATTTCAAAACATGAGAGTCTAATGTAAACTCTTTATTCATGGAAACTAGTGCTACATAACACTCATGAACATATATCACATGTTCATCATTTATGGTCCATCATGGGACTGAATCATCCCCTTCAAAGTGGTCCCACATCACTATTCATGTAGGATCCCCCACCTATATGACCATTACATGGTCCACTAAATAATATATGTTAGCTAAAGGGGAACAAATCATAAATCCATGATCGACATATAAAACCACCAGACTATCAGCGACCAAACTCATTCGACATCATTCCTTCTATGAAGGCCACTCCCCTAGACCATGTTCCTCTAGAATATTCTTACTGATAGAAACTCAAATAACATCATATTTTACTAAATAATATGTCATATTCATATTGGAAACCTATTGATACTCCACCCAATTATTATACCTCAGATTCAAATCCCACTAAGGGAAAATTTATCACAATCTCTTATGGTTATTGAAGATGAAAAACATATAACCAAAGAGATAATGTCTCTAAAACATTATAACATGGACATTGGTAAAAACGTTAATTCATGCATTAGTTAGTTCCACTCATGGAGTCATAGATGACATATCCCATCAGTGACTACTAGATCCCTCTTTATCAACACACCTCCAAACAAAATACTTAACTCATTATAGTACAATGGTGTCCAATCCCATGATTTGTAAGAATAAAAACTAGATATATCATTAATATCCTCTTAATCTCTATGAATGAATCATTAATCTAATCTAACAACTCAAACCTTACCCAATTTTTAGTCAGATTTTCCATTGGTGCTGCTGAAGGTGATACACTTTTTATGAAACATCAATAGTTCCCAATGAGCCTAAGGAAACTTATAATCTTACACTCATTATTGGGACATGTTCATTATATCATTACCCCAACCACCTCTATTTAAAATAAATTCCCCACCTAAAAAATTACAAGTCCGAGGAACCACACCTCCTGAATCTAAAAGTGAAATTTCAATAGTTTTTCTTAAATTCGATATGCTCAAAGTATACATAATACAACCTCATGTTTTCTAACATTAATGTATGAATTCCATGAGTATATCATGATATATTCAATGAATATAATTAAAATGAAGTCAATTCATGGATGGAAAATCTTATATATTAGATCCATGATAACCACATGAGAATTTTTCAACCAAAAAAGAGATAAAAATATACTCAGAAAGATCAATTGTTCTCTTAAACATTATCTTGGGAAAATCCTCCTCTATGACCTATAGCTGGTGGTGACTTTGATGAAGTTAAATCTAATAAAACAATCAATCTCCCCATAATCGATCAAATGGATCATCCATCCTATGTATTGGGTACCTATTGTTCATAGTTATATAATTCTCTTTCCATTAGTCGAAACAGAGTCATATATTTCCATAAATCTTCTTGAAAAAATATCATTATAGAACCCCAAGAAAATTTCTTGAGATTAAAAAATCCCTTAACCTCAATGTCCTTCAACTGCACATTCAAATCTCTCAAATTTGTCGGTGCTATACAATAGAGAAGAATCAATATCGGTTGTCCCCTAGGTAAAATGTTAATCTCAAACATAATTAATCCTCATACAAGAAGACCTTAAAATCTATTTAGGTAAACGTACTTATGAGGATCTACCATTAGAGATATTATAAAGGTAACTACTATTGATTCTTCACCAAGATCCATGTATTCTTATTGCATCATGATAGCTCTAATATGGATCATGTTTGGTCACATCCTACCATCTCTAACATCCCTCTCAATGGTCCACAAAAATATCTCTTATCTCTATGTGGTGAAAGATCATATTTCATGTAGTCATCAATATTATTTTAATAGATATTCAACAATTTATTCTAAATTTCACACTGAATGTAGTCACCTCTAAGATCATGAAGTCCCATATATATAAAGTCAGTAGCAACTATTGGATGCATAGTTGATCATTTATGAAGGTCATATTTTTTATCAAAGGCATGAAAATAGATAGAAACTCATAAGATTACTTAATTTTATAATTTTATCCATTAGAAACATGATACGTTATAAAGAAATGCCAAACTAATGTAGTAAAAATATCTGTAGAGAACATAGAGGTAATTAAAATTGTAACTCTAAATATAGTAGATAATTATTATATGATGACTAGAACCTCATCCATCTCATGCATCATACTTTCTTGTAGAGCATAACATTTCCTTTATGGTGAAAAATTATTCTGAATCTCATGGGTCTGTGGTGCCTAGATCTAATATTGAATACCCATACTAACACCCTGACAAGAAAACCTTCAGTGTGTATGTGTCACATTTCAACAAAATTTCTATATATGATCCGTCTTTCCACATCTAATTCATTCCATTAGTTGAATGAAGCATCGTGTACTAAAATGTATAATCCATCTGTAGTTATATAAAATAGAAAAAGCACCACTTGTAGAGGGAGTATAAGATATCCTACTCTGTTTTACATGTCTTACAACTTATTTAACCCCCTTGTACATCATCTTTGTACTGATGAAGGAGTCATGAATTGTAACATTCTGTAGTCTTGTCATCACTGCACAAAAATTTGGATTAAAACCTATAAGATTATCCTCCCCTAGCACCTTCTAAAAATTTAGGTCCTTATAAAGAACCTATACATATATTATCAGGTAAAATCTTGTAAAATATCATTTATGATTAAAAAAGCCTAATATAAAAATTACTAGACTTCTACACCTCACTCCAATCCAAAAGAGGAGAGCAACATAACAAATCAACAAAATTATCATAATAATAAGAAATTAACATTTTCCCTTATTAAAGATTGATAAACTCATATGCTCATTCTAGATTCATCATGTTATGAAATAACCCTTAAAATAATATCTCTTTGATTCCCTACCATGTAAGACCCTCACTCTATCCTTCCTGGACTATAACAACCCACCATCTCTAAGTACTTCATCTAAAAATAATGTCATAATGATTAAACATCATTTCCCTAGGAGTCTCTAACAAATTAATGATTCCCTTAGTAATGTAAATTCATTCCTTATTATCCTAAATAACACCAGTTCTCTATAATACATGTAGTTTTTGGAGCTAGAAATCATGAGAATAGTCAAATATAATCCATTTCACCCTTATTCCCTAAGAAGGCTTGGTCTGAAAGACTCTAGTATTATGTGAATTTTCTAAAAACACAACTGAAATGAGTGTGGAAGCATGATCAAGTGCATCATGATACATAGCATGTGGTAGAACTTACAAGTCCTCCGTATCGGTAGAATTATCTCTCTCTTCACAAATCAACCCCATCAAGACTCATTATGGATTAATTTGTATTCAAATTATATAGGTTTTTTTTAGAAAGACTATAAAAAATTTATTATAGGTATAGCATAAAAAGTTATAAGGTGAACATATGGGATTTATTTTGGAAGTTATATCCTAGGAGATACCCACGAAGAAGGTATGACCCTCCTAGTTCTACCCATGGATCAAGTCCAAACCTCCCTACTAGTAGGTTTTTCACAACATATATATAAATAATCACAACATGCAAAAGTTCATGTAACTGATTCCAATATAGTTTTATCACAACAATATAGAATATATATATATATATATATATATATATCATCAAAATAGCTAGCATAAAACATGAAATTTTATTGAAGAACAAATATAGAGCAAACAAAAGATATAGACATGAAATTTGATCATATTTTCCTAATCATGGTTCAAAAATGCATCAAAATCCCATTAACATTAAAAACACAACATACTCATCATCAACATCAAACAATAAATCCATAACTATAATAGAAATCTCACTATAGTAACTCGGATTCATATTACACATGATATGTCTAGACAAATGGGAGCTCCCCTACCCAAGTTCAACATAACCTATATCATTTCCACCATATCCTAGAATAGTCAAGATTAAAATAATTTTAAGTCTATCTGTAATAAAATTTTGTATCACCCTAACCCGAATCACTGGGTTTGAGTTGAAGTGCCACATTACCTCATGTGTGCCTCCCCATACATGAGAGGTTTTCGACTTGTGGTGAGGGTCTACTGATTTTGTGGGAATAATATACCATTGGTAATAATATCCATAATATATAATATAAAAACACATATACTAGTCATCTAACCATTAGAATGGGAAATAATATAAATAATATGAAATAATAGATTTCATACTAGTTCATATAACATAAATCTAATGGACCTCCATTGTGGAAAGAAAATATATATAATTAGTACAACTTGAAATAAATAAATAAATGTTGTTATAGAATTTTTCTATAGTCTTCCCTATACTAATTCTTTCTCCTAAGTCAAAACTCCACAATAACCTGTCATTGGACCCTTTCCATTCTCTTGATCCTTGATCATGAAGTATTCACATGTATAGATATGATCATGTAGGGTGTGATTATAAAACTAGTAAGACCCCACCAATGAATCCTTAACACAAGCTCATATGTACATATAGGTTCGTGTCCTGATGGGAAGGTAAATGTGAATAAAAACATATAACCAATCATATTTTGATCAACCGTTCACTAACCAAGATACCATGAACCTTGACCTTAATATATTCCATTCAATATTATATTAATGTAATAGGATTTCATAACATGAAATAATTCATGTTATGTGACTATATCCAGCTTTATAGAAAGAACACATTCCACCTTTATGTAACAAATCCAGCCCCCCCCCCTTAATAGAAATTCACACATGTGAATCATGGATACCTAATTTTCTCATTGAGAGTGCATTATTGGAACAATAAAATCAATGAAACTTTACACATTGATATTGATTTTCCCAATTGACACATTATGTCAGCATATGGACCCCCTTCCAATGGAATATATTATATTTCCCTATTAGGATAATCACATTCTATGAATTGGAACAATCCATCCTATATCAAGAGAAAGAATCTATGAGTCTTTTCATCCAAGATCCCCTTCTAAGGAATTGAATAAATCTATCAAGTCCACCTATTAATTTGCCAACTAAAAAATATATTCCACTTTCTATATAGAAATTCACATATGAGGAATGACATAGAAAAAAAGTATATCAAAATAAATATTCCACAGACTATGAAATAGTACATATGATTAGAATAACATTGAATTTACAAAAATGTAATAGAAAATACTCCACAGCTCTGAAATAGCCACAAATATGGTACAATGTAGAAAGGAATAGGTCATATTTAAAAAAATGTCTCACAATAGACCCAAACGTGGAAAAAGTACATATCATGCATAGGTCACTACAATAGCAAGAATAAAATAATCCAAGTATGTTAAACAACACCATATAAAGACCCATGATTGTATGGACTTCCTACCATTAGAGTTTTCTTTCAAATTTCCAAGATCCATTGAGGAATAAATCGCAGATCACACTCTTGCACCAATGTTCACTTGAATAATTCCGAATCTATCCTAAAATTGTATCTAGTATTTTGTTTTAAAGAATATATCATTATAATATGTAGAATCTAGAACAATATACAAAAAGATATTTTTTCCAACATAAAGATCTAGGATCGGTCAAAGAGGGGTCATCACATACATCATCTAACACTGATATATAAATAAATAATGAATCTTCCATCAAATTAGGTGTGGATTCATAAATTTAGTGATTTTTTCTTGGATATATGATAAATCCTAGAGAAATAAGGATAATTATTCTTAAATTTGATAGATATTTCCTATAAGTATTTCATTGTATTAATATAGACATCAAGAATCCAAGAGGAGAGGAATACGAATCCTATATCACTAATGGAGATCTTTCTATGAGGATATAGTTGAATTATGGTCATATTATGGTGAGTTATAAGCTACTAGTTATGTTAAGAAAAAATATCCAAAACACCATTAATAGTCCCACTTTTGGGATCCACCGTTTAGCCAGTAGAACTCACCATCTAGTTTGTGTAACCACTAATTGGACAATTTCTAGCCCATAATTGGTTGGTGGAATCTATAAAAATGAAAATTTCATTGATCACACCACTAGCTTGCTGGATAACTACTTTAGCAAGTCAATGTACATTTTTATTAATTGTGCATCCTAATAAAACTACATCCTCAAAAAAATTTCAAACACACTTTTAACCATGGGAAACATATCCAAAGAGGGAAAAAATAAATTTTTGCCTCATAATATTAAAGAAAGTGTAATTTTTATGTCGAGTGTGTTGCAATAACAAATGAAGAAAATCCAAAATTACAAACAACATCTTTTGGGATTTTTTGATCAATTACTCTGATAACCAATATAAAATGCTATATATATTTTTTAAAATATGTACATTACAATACCCATAACATTTATTAGAAAAAAAACAGGACAAAAGTTTTAAAAAATAAAAAAATGTATATATGAAAAAAAATAAACTATTTTCCTTACGTATATATCCTCCAAATATAAATATCATTCTTTGATGTACATGCTTTTATATAGTCTGTAAGGGAAAACATGTGAGGCATTTTGAACATCTATTAACAAAACTCTTGGGGAATTTAAAATATTTGTCCCTAATAACACCATCATTAATCTCTTGGATGCTTGATCATTTATGATCCACCTAAAAAAGAATCTTTATTAACTATTATAATAATGTTAGAGTGTCAATAAATAGATTTGTGATCAAATGAATAATTTTTAAAAAAGAAAGAATAAAATAGAGGATGTGAAAATAAAGGGATACAATGAGTGATGAAATCAAAGAACATGAAAGAGAAGAAACTAAATTGCGATGGAACAAGAAAATAAAAATGTAGGTTTTTTCATTGTGTAATAAGGCGGAGAAATCGAAGTAGGATGAAAAAAAAGGTGCGAGGTAGTTATGGAAGATTCCTGGCTGGGATTACAAAATAGAGCATCAAAAAATATGGATGATGATTATTTTCTTATATTATAATTTTATAATTAATTATAACATAGTTTTTTCAATAAATTGATGTTATAAATTATATTTTAATTTAAAATCTCTATTTACCAATGTGAAAAATATCGAGTCAATATTTTTACAATGGTAATTATATAATCAATATTGAAAATATTTTTAATAACAATTATTAAATATATATAGTTAATAAAAAGATGTGACAAATAATTATTTTACCAGTCTTTGATAAATATATTTTGGAGGGAGTTAAATTATATAAAAATTTTAGTAGTCGATAAAAATATTTTCTCATATTTAGTTATTCACCAGACACATAGTTATTTACCAATTAGTAAAAGTAATTTGATGTTTTTAGAAAATAATTTTTAGAAATTTATTATATTATTTTTATTAAATTTTTGAATTATAAAAATGATAAATACTGTATACCCTAATATAATATAAAATGTATCATTGTTTTATAGATTTCATACTTCTAAATAATGAGTTTAAAAATGATATATTATCTACTTTAAGGATGATACAAAATATAAAAAACATTATTTTATATTTATATAATATATATGATAAATAAAAAATATATATGTTCCACCACCATGATCCATAGCTCATGTAATGAATTAAATCAGACTACCCCATAGTGCTCCCCGAGTGATCTTATTAAAATGATGAAAATGCATTCTCGATCACCATGGGCAAAAAACTAGTACATGGGAATAAAATATATTCGGATTGTTTTCTCCTTATAAAAAATGGAAATAAAGTAAGCTATATTAACCCTGAAACATGGTATGAACTTCCCATACTTTGGTAGGTCACACATGCATAATAAAAAATTTATTCATATAAAATATTACCCAGTATATAGAGATATATCAAAAATGTAACACAAACTATTTTCAAAAAACCCTTATCTATAACCAATAAAAAAGGACTGAATAATCCATGAACCAAAAAAGTTTATAGAAAAACTAATGGACATGACATGGTGGGAAGATAATGTGGTTAAGTGTAAAATAGATAGTTATATAAAAAATTTAAATAATAAAAATTATTAGAAACATTTAGCTATCTACATGTGATAATATGGTTCGTAAATTTTTTCAACTCCTCCAGGATCATGATAAAATGATAAAAATATCTCTATACCTATTAATAAGGCTTTTACATTACATATATCTGATAAAATATGATCTTCATACACCTAAGGGTGTGTGTAGGGTGTGATCATAACTATCCCAGTAGTATTCCACCACATTCCCTATGTACATCCATAAAAAAACCTGTTATGTATGTTTGAAGAATATATAGGAAAATATATATTTATACTTTAAGTAACAATAAATCTCAAAATATAGAATTAAAAAGTATAAATTACATAAATAAATATCTTAAATGAATGGTGATTTTAAGAATAAATAATTTTAAAGTAGATTAATGTTAATAAACATTGTTTTATGGGTAGGTACCAAAAGGATAGTGAAGGGCAACATATCATCCTCATGTTATATAATATATAATCAATATCTAATTATATTTAGTGCCCTATAACCATTTTATTTTTTATTTTCAATTATAGTAGAATATATATAAATCATCTTATCATATAATTGTTTTTATTCTATGTATAATTAATGTGATAATGTCCTTAATAAACTCTTGACATTAATATGTTATAATAGATTCTTGTTATCTTGAGAACCTAATGATACCTTGTAAATATTCATTAATATATATATCCTTTGGTCTAGATATATATATATATATATATATATATATATCTAAAGAGACACAAATTATGTTTGATTATGTGGTGTTGGGGGATTTTACACATTGACACTTATTCTCATGAAGTTTACAATTGTGGTTCTATAAGAAGGGAGGTCAAGAGGAAATACCCACAAATAATAATTCCACATGTCTTATTAATAATTGAATATTTATATCTACAATAATGTGTACTTGTTCCTAGATTCAATATTTTTATTAATTTGTAATATAATTCACTTAATTTAGTGTATGGATGAAAAACATGACAACATATACCAATGAATTGTTATTATTTGTTAGGTGTGTTATTAGTGATGTAGCATTAATTAAATAAAAAGATTAGTGATTTTTCACACCTATTTTGATGGAGGAAGATATCTCTAACCCTTTGACTAAAATATAACAGTCTGACAAAATCCATGGCTTGGGCAGTTTATAGACAAGTTCATTTCAGAAAGTTAATGAAAGATAAATTATATGTAGATGGTGTTAACATGAGTAGGCATATAATGTAGAAAGATATCACGATAAAAGGGGTTATATTATAGATTATCATTCAAAGGAAGGTTTTGTAGTTGTTAAACTAACTTCTTTTACTATATGTACCTTAATATATTGGCTATACGCTGATTGTGAACATTAGGTATGTTCGCCGACTTTGAATGACATCGAGACTTGGAGGGACATGCAATACATGTATCTAGAATATTATTGAATTATTATAAATCTATTTATTAATAAGAAAATTATTCTGGGATTGTAGAATAATATTTATTCTTGAAATGTTTGATAACATGGATTCAACCATGAGATACTAGAGTTTAAAATATGTGAGTTGAATTTTTACTCTTTCATTTATTCATAAGGTATCTAATATAATATTTATTTGTTAAAAATTATATATAATATAGTAAAATAATTTTATTTAGATACATGATTATTAAAAATACATATTTATTAACAATTTTGTAAATATAATAAGTATTTTATTTTATTAAAAATTATATTTTATTATAATTTAAGGTTTGTTAACTTTTATGAGAGTATATAGGTCAAGATACTAACCTAAATGGAAATAATTTATTTAATATCATTTAAATAATTATTTATTTATTTATAATAATGATATTATAATAAAACACATGTCATGATATATAATAATATAGTTATTATTATTATTATCGATATATGGGTTTTTCTTTGATTTTATATTATGACGAATCAAATTTTGAAATTATCATTGTTTAAATATTACTCTTTATTATAAAATATTTCATTATTTATATGTGTGATGTGTGGAAATAATGGATACATCCTTTATAATTATCTCAATCCCTATAGAGAAATTCTTCCTTTATCCCTCTTAATTAATTAGATAAAACAAGATATTCCTTATTGTGATCAATTATGAATGACGTGAAGCACTTTATTTTTCTATGTTAGGACCAAATATATCAAGAAAGTAATTTAGATATTTTTGGAGTGTGTGTGGATACACAAAGATAGATCCCTAATTGGATTCTCCACTAGAGTAAAAGTAAACATGAGCGGTGACAAAAATTAATCGAGGAGATTAACACATATGATGTAAATATATATTTAAATTAATTATAAATAATATATTGATGATCATAACTATGTTATTTTTTTGGGTTTTTTTCTTTTTCATGGGATTTGTAAATTAAATATGATGAAAACCCAAAATTGGGAATCTGTCCAACCATTTCACTATGCCCCAAAACCTTTAAGTAATATCAGATTTGTTACATTATATCTTCTAATTATTTAAAATTTATTTGATTAATTTCCTACATTATTAGTATTTTTTTATATTTTTATTCTGATTCTTACAGTTGATAGAAAATGTTAACAAGATATTATATGGCTAAGAACATGCACGGAATGTGTGAAGAACACTCAAATAACCTATCAAGATGTTCTATAGTCATTGTTTTCATGACAAAGTTGCATGGAATGAAATTGAAAAGAGCATGGTTTGTGATGGGTTTTTCACCAAAAATGTTTCACACCACCTAAATCATGACACGTCTTGTGGGTTAATACATGGTGTCATTAAATGATTCATATTTACTTCCAAAATGGTACCCAGTTTGATAGAAAGCACACAATGTCTAGTTAGTTACTACATTCCATATAACCCAACATAAGGCACTTCTTTCAAAATTTATGACATGTACTATGGATAAATACATGGTATCGTTACACACTACTTATTCACTACCATTATGACTCGAACTACATAATGTATAGCTAAGGTTAATGTCATTTAACACATATCATTATAAACAAGGTACAAAATGAGTGATTTTTTAAATGTATTTGTAGTCAATACATGGTTTCTTTACATATCAGGTAATTAACTACCAATACATGACATTACCATCCATCACATTTCATATAATACACATGGTTTTATAGTGGTACATACTAAATATTAATGGTGTGTCTTGTGGTCATACAGACCATGAAGATTATGTTGTCTACCTATGTGAAACTATGCATCGTATATTTTTGTGAAACATTGTATTGAGTAACATGACTTATAATACGTGTTAAATTACATTCATGTGGTCAAATATATCTTAAATTGTTGAATTTTTATTTAATATTATACTATAAGTAAATAAATTTTGGTCTGAAAATTACTTTTCGTGTACTTCGTCATTATAAATTTAAAAATATTTATATTTATATTTTATTTTATAAAAATTAATGGGATTATTTCAAATATCACAAGGATCATAATATTGAATTGGATTTAAGATAAATAATTTATTTATTTTTTATTTTTTATAATTTTATTAATTTATTAATTTATTAAATCATGATAATTAATCCTAAAATTTGTGATTTTAAATGAATTCTTGCAATACAAAATGTGTGTCCCATTGTAAACTGTGAACGATCTTTAGTTTTGACTAATATTCATATATATTCAAATTATTTATTAAATTTAAATATTTATCCTAGGGTTTATTCCATTATAATTTTATTAAATTAAATATGATGATGTATGGATCATCCATCTCTATTTTATTGTGTAGTAACCCTTGTGTCTAAGGATTATTTAGCTAAAAATAAACCCCTTGTGCCCCTCACTTTCAAGTGATTACACATTTTAAAGTCTGGAATTCTCATTTTAGGGAAATGGTTTCAGACTTAAGCCGAGATGAATCAAAACAAAGAGATACATATGAAAATTTTAGAAGTTTTAACTTAATTCTTGTTAAAGGATGAAGGATTTATTTCTCCTAGGGTTAGGGTCAGATAATTACATCATGATAAACCAACCAATTGATAATAGTCATGATAATTGTATCCCTTTATATTTTTTATCAGTGCATTATTATTCATTTATTTATATGATGCATGGTTTATTTGGAGGACCAAACATGATAACATAAATTTAATAAATTAACAACCATGTTATAATCAAATATATATGATTTTTTGCGACTATGGTTAATTGATTATATAAGTTCCACCTAAAGTAATTAATATGTATACAAAGGGAAATATAAGATATCCTATACAAGTATAATTTAAATTCATAAAATATTTTATTAGATGTGGGTAATTATTTTTGAGATTCTAAATAAATTTGATAATAATGTGAAGAAAAAAATATATGACATTTATACCTAACATAAAAAATCTCATCAATTAAAATATTCAATCATAAAATTACTTACATCACATGATCTGGAGTAGAAAAATAGTTTAAAGTACTGTTATATCCCTTGATAATTTATTTTAAATTATAAATAAGTTTTAATGAATGTTTTAGGATTACATAACAAAGTAATAATCAAGAATATTTTCATTATAAATAAATTGTGTAACATGGAAGAAATATTGGATAAATATAAATATAGGATTTAAATATTTAGGATTTCACTCAAAAAATCAATGAGCTTTGAGTTCATGAAACTGGTAAGAGAAACCATTCATAATGCCTTTTATTAATTTGATAAGGCTATCATCTGAGCTACAAGACGAGAAATATAGATATTTACCATAAGATTATTTGAATGACTTTATATTCTAAATATAATGGTGATGGTCATTGGAATTTGATAAAATAGTGGGAGACATAATTAAATAATTAATTATGTAATATATAGAAAACAATATAATGTATTAATGTTACACTTTATTTGTTGTAGATAAAGACAAGTAACACATTTGGGAGAAATTTTTGGACTCCACCATGGAATAAAGGTAGTATCAATGGTTAGATGAATTAACCACATTCTAGGATAAAGGATCACAATGGAGGAAAATAACATTTCCATGTATTGAGGAAGAGTACTATGGAATATCTCTAAGAATAATGATTCTAGGAGGAACACTATGATGTATTTCATGATTGATGAATCATAGATAATGAGCCAACGATTTGGGAAGGCTAACCATGTAACATGAGGGTGTTGTGACTTGGATTTTCGGGGAATTACAATGTAACTTAAGTCTTATGGAATTAACTTGCAGGACACAACATAATGATAGGGGAAACCCCATGTTTTGGATTTGAGTCCATTTTTCCTATTGAAAATTATAAGGGTTCTCTATCATCTAAATTAAAAATAATATTACCTAGAAATTAAATAAAAAATGGATTTTCAGTAACTCAACCACATGAATTTACCTATATTAATATTCAATAAAGGAAATTAGGGAATATTATTTATGTGGGATATGTTTCTTTGAATTTTAATATTCCAATAAGGGAATTTATATTTGTTGTATTCCCTAGTTCCTACTAAGAATTTTGCGGAGGGGAGTGAGGAAAAAGAAAACTTCTAGAAACACAAGGAGGATTTGTTGAAGTATAATGGCTCATGTTGTCAACCATGAACAATGATATTTTTAAGCTTCACAAATACAGGGATTCTTACTCTGTATTTTCATATCTTTATAATCTAAATATTGGGAAATAAATACAAGATAGGTTTAAAGTATTTGTGAAACTATTTACAAAAAATTTAAAAGAATGATCCCACATCCATCCTTATGTATTCAACATGATTTATAACATTAAACGTCTAGATATTATAGGTTTTATGATAACCAAAGTGTTATGGCCAAATCTTATTCTCTCCTCACTTCCTCAAAGATTCTAAGGATTTATTTTCAATTTCAACCTAAAATTTTAGATAAGTAACACCTGGGTTATTTTAATTTGATTCAAAAGGTGGATAAATATATTAAGTGACATAATATGTTTTACCTTATGGTGAATAAAAGTAAATTAAACTTAAAAAGGTATATGGTTGGATCTACTTCTAAGAGACCTTTGTAGAACCCTTCAAATAAGTGAAAGGTTTAGATGGAGGATAATGATTTATATACTGTTTTTTTCTAATGGGTCAATAAGTTCACCCTTGAAGAATAAGTATAACTTAGATAATAATCATGGGTAATATTTAGGCATGTTAATAATACAATGTAATCTCTCTATTTATAAAAATTGGGTGTTAGACACATCTTGTTGTTTAGACATTTGTATCCAAATAACAGAACCAAATATATTCCCTAATATTAATAATTTCGAGGTGAATATTAAAGTAATAATTGAGTGAGATTATATATTCATTATATATGAGACTACAATCTAAAATTTCCAACTAGAATGATTCTAGTTTTGAAGATCTATTTTTATATTCCCAGTGTAACCAAAAACCACATTTCTATGTCAATTCTTGACATTGATGGATTGATTTTCATTTTCAAAAGTAAAAGTTATTACATTTTTAAAGATATAAAATGGTATCGTTTGGTATATCTGAATAATAGTCATTATATGTTAAAATATAATAAACATGTCTTGGAATAAGATAACGAGTCAGGTTCGCATGGCTTGTATTACAACTAGCTATGGAATTTTTAAAATGGTAATATAAACCTAAAGAATCTAAAATATTATATCAATATGGATTTTCAAATTATTTTGAGTTATAACCATTAGATATATTCCATTATTTTTTAAAATCAAAATGACCAAAGATATTTTTATAGGGAAATGTGATAAATTCTTAAAGATTCTTGAATTTTTCCACAGAGATGTATGTATACCTTTTCCTATTGAGGCTAGATGTGGATTCTAAAACATCACTACTTTTACTGTCAATTTTAGTTGATATGGATATATCTACATGATAGGATATAATTCTAATTACCTTATAAAATTTAATAAATACAAATAATAAGTAGATAATCATCTTGAAAAGAAGATAAATAAGGTCTACTCTGATGGAGCGGGTGGATAAATTCACCAAGGAGTCATTAATTATCTAAAAAATATTGGGATATTATCTCAAATTATTCCTCATTATACTCCATAGTGGAATGGTGTAATTGAAATTAGTAACTTCACTGAGTTAAGCATAGTGAGATCGATGATGAGTCATGAAATTCATTAATAATACTTCTAGGTATTTTCATTCTAATCAACAACATGAACATTAAATAGAATGATAACCAATGTTGTAAGTGGAATATAGTATGAGTTTTGGTATGGGAAGAACATTATTTGTTAAATATATGTGTGTGGGGATAGAAAATAATTGGTATGGATAATTATAGAATCAAATAACCATATTTAGGAAATAATGGTATCTTTATAAGATAACCTTTTGAGATATGTGGATATCTATAACATCCCAAAATCAAATGGTAATTTCGAAAATTCATTCCATTTCTCTAGAAAAGAGAACATATATAAATGATATATTGGGAGAAATATAGACTTTGAAGAATTCATTTCTCATGATACACAAGAGTTGGTACAAGAACAAACTCACCAATACCTTGTAGAAGAAGTTGTTCCAAAGACATAAGAGATTTGTAAGAGTAATAAAAAGGTTATAGGAATAATTGAATTTTGTTTTATTATCGCTAAGAAACGTGAAACATTATTAGATAAAAATAATTAATGTAACACCCCAAGATTTCATAGTGTGTTATTTCTTCCAAATAATTAAATAACTTGCACTACACGCAACAACGAGTTCAATCACACCATGACTTACAAAAAAAATCCATTAAAAGAGGTCATGAATAGCATTAACTATATTTTTAACTTTATATAATCCTTATAATTTTAGAATCCATCTTATGAGTTTCTTAGTCATAATGCATGAACAGATTCATTTTCAGTATTGCACTTTTATCAACTTTTAATAGTGAAACCTTTTTAAATACAATATTTTAAACTTTTTGACTAAATGGGGACATCAAAAATTTTAAAATGAAACATCCCAAGCTTACACGGTACGCTTTCTTTTGAATAAAACAGTAGCGTGTGTTGTACGCATCTTCGAGTTTTAACACACACCACAACCGATCAAACTAGCCGTTATGAATAGTAATACCTAATTTTTGAAATTATATATATTTTATATTTCAAAATGGACTTCATTTTTGGATTCGGAATATCGAATTTAGCCTAAGGTGAAATTTTGGTACTTTTCGGATAACTTTATTATTTTGATGAATAGTGAAAATTACTAAATTTTAATTAAAAACAACTTTTTTAATCAAAATAATTAATAGTGATAAATTATGAATTTGAGTGGTTTTAAAGTATATTTAGAATATATTTTTAATATTTTAATATAATGTTGGTAATTGCACATAATTTTACAATTAAACCGAACATAAACAAGTGTCAATCTTTTGATAGTTATTATCTCTTAAAAACACGCTTTTTGTTTTGACAGCGGGAATTAATTTTAAATTAATTTCTTCCACTTCTGTGTTTTGAATTTAGAAAAATAGATTCCATATTTGGAATAAGGATGTCCAAATTGTGTAAATAGGTAACTTTTATTTTTAGACATTTTGAATAATTATTGTGGTAATTATTTTATTTACCATGGTTAAGGGTAAATCTGGTAAATAAGGGTTAAAAAATAATATTATAATAATACTAAATTACCCTAAAACGTGTCCTAGACTTATTGGCTGATACATGTTCGACCATAGGCATCCTTGGGTCGATTTGGGGACCCCATGGTGCCACTTGTAGGTGATAGGGACACTTTATTTTAATTAAGTTAAAATGAATACAAAAATGACACAAGCATATATCTTTTAGAAAAACAATTATTACATAGGGTTATATATGTTGGATTTTAGATTATAAATATTCATTAGAAATATGAAAAGATTTCCTACATAATGATATTTTATTTATAATTTTTAGACATTATATAATTTATTTTATTTATGAAACAATGATGATGCAGTAATTACTAAAATAGTGAAAAATTAAATTAATTGATATTATAAATACCCAAATAAATATAATATGAAACTTTTAATGAATTAAACTAATTTTATAAGATAATATGATATATTAGGATGGATTTAATTGACTTTTTTAGAAGTAATCAATCTGTTATGAGTTTCACAAAAATCAACTATTGAATAGTGTCAAAATTGACATAAAAGAGTTCTTAAAACAAATATTATATTATTAATTGATATTAAATTCCTAAAAATCTAAGGTTCGTCCAAGAGACTGATATCATGATAGGTTCATCATTAATGGACCACTTGGGGGTCTCTTGGATGTATATAGTAATTTTATTAACCATATTATATAAAAATACAAAGAGACATTGTAAAAGTGAAACTAATTAACTTAGAGTTAATACTTAAAGATAAGGTTAATATAAGTACCCAAACCTGTCTAAATTCTATTGGATGAGTTATTTTCGAACCATCCCCACCTTAACTTTTGAATAGTCAACTTTGGAGCCATTAGAAACCGAATATGAATTTATTATACATTAATATTTATAGCTTTTCCAAAGGTGCCCCTCACCCCTCTTATAAAAGGGCACTCCTCCTTCTCATTTCTTCACACCTTCAAAGCCTTTTGGTTCGGCAAAACTCTGCCCAAATACTCTCCCAACTTCCCTCACTACAACCTAGAGGCATTAGTTTGATCAGAAATCCAACCTATGGAGCCCTTTTGATCAAATCAAAAGGAAGAATCCGAAGAAGAGGTAATGATTTCACCACCCTTTTCCAAGTTCATTTCTTCTTCCACTTCTTCTTCCTTTGTTGTTACCATTATAAAATAATAACTCCAGTATCATATATATACTGTGATGTTATTATAAATATTGTACAACCATATTCAGTGTTCTATCCACCCTTTGAATAACATGTCACCATACGTGCGTACGTACGGCTTACCGTCTCCATGTTGTGGTGTAATTGTTATTCAATATAATATTATTTGGGTGGGTATAATAATGATGTGTAACTCATGTAAATAATAAATATAACATGTTAATGATTCTGTATATATTATATACCATCCATTTATATATTTTTTTAATATCAAAAGAATGATATTGTCCCTCGTGGGTACGTACGGACTACCGTCTCCACGAACGCGATGAGATTCATTCTCCATCGTAACCATTAAAGTATAATTATCATTTGATGATTTAAAAATGATGTTTAAGGACTTGATATCATTCTGGATATGAATAATATAAAACCTATCCTTTACAAACATGTCTTACGTAACAAAACATATAAAAGAAAACAAGTAAGTTAACACCCGAAACAACGATAATACTAAGATATTATTATCAAATCAATATTAAAAGATCATATATGATATCATATTAATGTATATGATTCTTGTATAATTTAATAACTATTATTTCACCATTATACAGTAGGTTAACCTACCCCAACCAAGGAAAAGTACAAGGTAAGGGATTTTCTTATCTCACATTCAATTCCGTGAGATTTCCATTATTCGCCACTAAATTATTGAAAGTGGTGTATGGTGTACTGGCATTTGATATATATATTATCATGATTATCTTTATATTCATGTTATTCTGTAAATAATTTGGTGGTTATTAACTTTTGGCCATACGACTCAGTTGATTAACGTGGTAAGGGGTTTTCATCTAACTCTTTATTTCCGTGAGATTTATGCCATATTTCCACTATTATCTTTTGTGTGGTGTATGTACTGCCCATAATTTTATTATTTGTGTAATACACTTTACCTTATGTGTATTTAAATTTTCATTGTATGATACCTCTTTCATGGGTTGTATGTTTCATAAGTTACCAAATCGATAAGGGTTTACTTCACAATCTCTTTAATATCCGAGGTTGTTTTTACGTAAGTATTTACAGGGACATATTTACTATCCATGTCCATATTTCATAAAAGAGTTTTCAAAGGGATTCTTTCTAAGGGAACTTTTACTAAAACATCATTTTAAATGTTTTAAATATTTATTCTTCTAAATCATTCTCATTTATGTCCATGTTTTCAAAATGGTTTGTAAGGATTTATTTATATGAAAATGAATGTTTTAAAAGTGTTAATTCCATTAAAAAGTTTCAAAGTGGTATGGGACACTTTGATTCAAAAATTTATTTAAATGCCTTACTTTCTAAATTGTGTAACATTAAAATGTTTTCATGAAAAAAGGATATTTCTCTCAATAATTTTTAAAAAACATTTTCATCGATGTCAACATCCTTTGATGGATTTTAAGATTATTTAAAGTTGATTTATTATGATATAAAACTTCCATATTGTAGTGAAGTTTTGTGATATGTTTGACTGTAGATGTGTCATTTATATAGAATTCATGGTTTATGAGTAAAGTATTGACATTTCGTATGCTAGTTCGAATAAGAATATTTATGTTATATTTCAACCTATACTTCATATGAATGTGTTGGAAAAGTATGTTCCAGGTTGGGGATTGGTTAAAGTAAGCCCTCCAGGTTGGGGACTGGTAAAAGTAAGCCCTCCGGGTTGGGGACTGGTAAAAGTAAGCCCTCCGGTTTGGTCTCCGGTTATTAGAGGCACTCCGGGTTGGTTTCCGGTTATTAGAGGCACTCCGGGTTGGTGTCCGGTTATTAGAGGCACTCTGGGTTGGGTTCCGGTTACAGTTAGCCCCAAGGACTTGGGACGAGGCCTTGAAAATAAATTAAAGTTTAGCATTATGCATTCCATCATTATGAAAGTGGTTAGTGATTTTGCATGTGATTATTCGATTAGTAGAATATCCATGTGAATGAGTAAATAGCATTATTTCATTTTATTTATGCCATACAAAGTTGAATGTTCAAGTTTGAAAGGCTGTTGTTTTCGTTATACATTGCCTTAAATGTTTATTCTTATTTATGAAAGTTTCCGCTATATTGTTATCCTTACTGGGCATTTGAGCTCACCCCTTTTCTATGTTTTATTTTTCCCAGGAAGTGAAGAAGTAAATTATGAATGACCTGTAGGGATATTATATGGGGATATGAGTGTGGATTATGGAGACATTATGTTGTTGTAGTATTTTTTCATTTTATGATGTAATGTAAAACTTATGAATATATCTAGTGTTTCCAATGCTACTAAACCAATCGGTCTTTCGAGATTTGATCTTTCTTATGATCATGCCAATGTTATGTAATAATTCCCCGACTCTGGGTAACTTGGGTCGGGGCATTACAGTTGGTATCAGAGGAAGTTTAGTACAAACCTTGGAAGCTAGATTTAGATAAACTCTGATTAGAGCACGTAGACCTAAGATGAACTTTGAGGATTAGTATAGAAGAACTTCCTAGAATTTTGGTATTGTTGAGATTTTGTGAGTTTTCCATGCAATACATCCCTGGCTGGATACGAGCAGGTAGAGGCGGCTCTGGCACAGATGTACCTAGGGGTAAAACCCAAAAACACCGCTTTGAGCTAGACTCGAACGGGAACTGGTGCACGACAACGGGCCTTGCCGCACTCTTGGTTACGACACTCCCGGGGGATATTCTTAGGATAATTCTCATTTTCTTTAAAAACCATTATGAAGGGTTTATGAGTATATACATCCTCAAAGGAGACATTTTTATGATTATGGATTATATCCATAAATAGTTCAATTTATGTTAAGTGTTTTATAAGTATGGGATTATGTATTTTGATTCATAAACTGATCTAGTTTATGCCATTGTTTAGAAATGGCGCCCAGTAGAAGGAATGAGAACTCCAGAAATGCACATGATTCAAAGAGAAGGAAGGATCATATCTTTCATGGTCTTAAGCTATAATTTATAAAAGAAATAGTCTCCCATGTATTATCATCATATGAAGAAATAATATCATGTGTTGATAAGATAAGTAAATAGTTTACTGAGTCCTATGGCTTTGAAGGGAAGCAAGAGAAGAAAAGGATGGAAGAGAGAAAGATGGATAAAGGGAATAGGGAAAAGAATAATTTTCCCATGTGTGGTAACTGTGGAAAGAAACACCTTGGAACTTGCCTGAAAGGAATGGGAGTTTGTTATAAGTGTGGAGGAAAAGGGCACAAAGTACGTGACTGCAAGGGTAAGAAAATGGTTTCAAATGTACAATGCTTCATTTGCAAGGAGTTTGGACACTACGCGAACCTATGTCCTAGTCATCAGACTATGCCGCAAATGATGTTATTGGATAATAATCAAGTTATGATACTACCACAGATGAAGAGGAATGATTAGAGTTCTTATGTTGATTATGTCAATTGAGTGTTGTATCAACAATGTACTTGTTATAATAATTATGGAGTATATAAGGATTGTACTGTAGTACTATTTCATTAAGGACTTGAGATTGTGTGGAACAAAGAAAAGTGACTCAATAGCAGGATAAATTTTTGGAAAATATATGGTTGAGAGAATGATAAATCATAATATAGTTCTGATACTGAGGTAGTGATTTTGGAATAATATGTGATTGTTTTGGATAAATTATATTGGATATTCTTGACTACCTTGGAACTGATTAATGATTTGTATATTCCATCATTGTTGGGGTTTAAAACATTTTTGGATTAATGAAGTATATCCAGCATTCTATATGGAAAAAGGGAACATGAATGTAATCAATAAGGAATATGGTAATACATGATGAAGGTATTCATATGCTATTATGGGGTAAAAAGGATCTATATTATGTTTACCTTCCTTATAAATGTTGGACTGTGAGTTTGGACAGAAGTATTTTGGATAGTTAGAGTTTGGATTATTTTGGATTTCCATAAAAGGACAACCCGGAGGTCGGGCGACAACCCATCGCGTCCGGCAAGGCTGTGAGACTTGAACCCGCAACCGAAGGGCGACAAGGGTGTATCACCTACCAATGGCCCACGAGATGTCCTGGAATAAATAATGTAGTTTTTTTTAAAAGATCTGGTAGATTAATTATAAATTCATTTATTTTGGAACCCTGTACGAATAGTATAAATAGAAATTTTCTTTACGTTCTATTATCTTTTAGAGTGAAAGATGAGTTTGTGGTAGAAATTTATTAATGGATAAAACTCTAATTATAATGTAAGTATATCTCCTTATGATCTTAGGCAATCTCATAAATAAATTCCTCAACATTAATAAAAGGAACTTAGAACAAAAATGTTGTCCTAGATGGTACCTTAAATCATCACTAATTTATGGCTTTGGGATTGTTGGCCTTTTCATATCCATGTTCTCTACCACTCTCCATCAGATAATTGATGGTTAGATTTCACTTCCATATCCATATTTTCATACATGGAACCCTAGAATGTGTTATTTTCAGTAATCTTCATACTTTCCACTCTTTATTTTAAATAGAGGCCTCATTAATTCATTTTTCGATGTGGGATTTCAACTAAGATATTTTGAAACGTCAAAAATGTGTTATCCCAATACCTTATATTTTGTTGAACCGATGGTACTTCAAATCATCATAGATTGATGAGTTTAAGGAACTCAATTTTATACTTTTTTGTGATTGATGACCTCAATCACTACCTATAAATATTTACATTTTTCCTCCAATTATATGTCTCTAATTGCCACCAATGTTCTCCTAATCAAGATCATAATTTGGTGGTGACCCTATCATTTCTCTTTTCCTCATATTAAGACTAAATTTTAGTAACCCAATTTCCGATGTGGGTTTTCCCACAAATATATTTTATATTTTCAACCTTTTATTTTCGAAGAACAATTTCAAATTGTGAGGATGCAATTTATTGAAGGAGGGGAGAATGTAACACCCCAAGATTTCATAGTGTGTTATTTCTTCAAAATAATTCAATAACTTGCACTACACGCAACACCGAGTTCAATCACACCATGACTTACAAAAAAAATCCATTAAAAGAGGTCATGAATAGCATTAACTACATTTTTAACTTTATATAATCCTTATAATTTTAGAATCCATATTATGAGTTTCTTAGTCATAATGTAAGAACAGATTCATTTTCAGTATTGCACTTTTATCAACTTTTAATAGTGAAACCTTTTTAAATTCAATATTTTAAACTTTTTGACTAAATGGGGACATCAAAATTTTTAAAATGAAACATCCCAAGCTTACACGGTACGCTTTCCTTTGAATAAAACAGTAGCGTGTGTTGTACGCAACTTCGAGTTTTAACACACACCACAACCGATCAAACTAGCCATTATGAATAGTAATAACTAATTTTTGAAATTATATATATTTTATATTTCAAAATGGACTTCATTTTTGGATTCGTAATATCGAATTTAGCCTAAGGTGAAATTTTGGTACTTTTCGGATTACTTTAATATTTTGATGAATAGTGAAAATTACTAAATTTTAATTAAAAACAACTTTTTTAATCAAAATAATTAATAGTGATAAATTATGAATTTGAGTGGTTTTAAAGTATATTTAGAATATATTTTTACAATTTAATATAATGTTGGTCATTGGACATAATTTTACAATTAAACCGAACATAAACAAGGGTCAATCTTTTGATAGTTATTATCTCTTAAAAACACGCTTTTTGTTTTGATAGCGGGAATTAATTTTAAATTAATTTCTGCCACTTCTATGTTTTGAATTTAGAAAAATGGATTCCATATTTGGAATCAGGATGTCCAAATTTTGTAAGTAGGTAACTTTTATTTTTAGACATTTTGAATAATTACAGTGGTAAATATTTTATTTACCATGGTTAAGGGTAAATCTGGTAAATAAGGGTTAAAAAATAATATTATAATAATAATAAATTACCCTAAAACGTGTCCTAGCCTTATTTTTTGATACATGTTCGACCATAGGCATCTTTGGGTCGATTTGGGGACCCCCATGGTGCCACTTGTAGGTGATAGGGACACTTTATTTTAATTAAGTTAAAATGAATACAAAAATGACACAAGCATATATCTTTTAGAAAAACAATTATTATATAGGGTTATATATGTTCGACTTTAGATTATAAATATTCATTAGAAAGATAAAAAGATTTCCTGCATAATTATATTTTATTTATAATTTTTAGACATTAAATAATGTATTTTATTTATGAAACAATGATGATGCAGTAATTACTAAAATAGTGAAAAATTAAATTAATTGATATTATAAATACCTAAATAAATATAATATGAAACTTTTAATGAATTAAACTAATTTTATAGGATAATATGATATATTAGTATTGATTTAATTGACATTTTTCTAAGTAATCAATCTGTTATGAGTTTCACAAAAATCAACTATTGAATAGTATCAAAATTGACATAAAAGAGTTCTTAAAACAAATATTTTATTATTAATTGATATTAAATTCATAAAAATCTAAGTTTAGGCCAAGAGACAGATATCCTGATATTTTCATCATTAATGGACCACTTGGGGGTGTCTAGGATGTATATAGTAAGTTTATTAACCATATTATATAAAAATACAAAGAGACATTGTAAAAGTGAAACTAATTAACTTAGAGTTAATACTTAAAGATAAGGTTAATATAAGTACCCAAACCTGTCTAAATTCTATTGGATGAGTTGTTTTCGACCCATCCCCACCTTAACCTTTGAATATTCAACTTTGGAGCCATTATAAACCGAATATGAATTTATTATAAATTAATATTTCTAGCTTTTCCAAAGGTGCCCCTCACCCCTCTTATAAAAGGGCACTCCTCCTTCTCATTTCATCACACCTTCAAAGCCTTTTGGTTCGGCCAAAATCTGCCCAAATACTCTCCCAACTTCCCTAACTACAACCTAGAGGCATTAGTTTGATCAGAAAGCCAACCTAAGGAGCCCTTTTGATCAAATCAAAAGAAAGAAACCGAAGAAGAGGTAATGATTTCACCACCCTTTTCCAAGTTCATTTCTTCTTCCACTTCTTCTTCCTTTGTTGTTACCATTATAAAATAATAACTCCAGTATCATATATATACTTTGATGTTATTATAAATATGGTACAACCATATTCAGTGTTCTATCCACCCTTTGAATAACATGTCACCATACATGCGTACGTACGGCTTACCGTCTCCACGTCGTGGTGTAATTGTTATTCAATATAATATTATTTGGGTGGGTATAATAATGATGTGTAACTCATGTAAATAATAAATATAACATGTTAATGATTCTGTATATATTATATACCATCCATTTATGTATTATTTTAATATCAAAAGAATGATATTGTCGCTCGTGCGTACGCACGGACTACCGTCTCCACGAACGCGATGAGATTCATTCTCCATCGTAACCATTAAAGTATAATTATCATTTGATGATTTAAAAATGATGTTTAAGGACTTGATATCATTCTGGATATGAATAATATACAACCTATCCTTTACAAACATGTCTTACGTAACAAAACATATAAAAGAAAACAAGTAAGTTAACACCCGAAACAACGATAATACTAAGATATTATTATCAAATCAATATTAAAAGATCATATATGATATCATATTAATGTATATGATTCTTGTATAATTTAATAACAATTATTTCACCATTATACAGGAGGTTAACCTACCCCAACCAAGGAAAAGTACAAGGTAAGGGATTTTCTTATCTCACATTCAATTCCGTGAGATTTCCATTATTCGCCACTAAATTATTGAAAGTGGTGTATTGTGTACTGGCATTTGATATATATATTATCATGATTATCTTTATATTCATGTTATTCTGTAAATAATTTGGTTGTTATTAACTTTTGGCCATACGACTCAGTTTATTAATGTGGTAAGGGGTTTTCATCTCACTCTTTATTTCCGTGAGATTTATGCCATATTTCCACTATTATCTTTTGTGTGGTGTATGTACTGCCCATAATTGTATTCTTTTTGTAATACACTTTACCTTATGTATATTTAAATTTTCATTGTATGATACCTCTTTCATGGGTTGTATGTTTCTTATGTTACCAAATTGATAAGGGTTTACTTCACAATCTCTTTAATATCCGAGGTTGTTTTTACGTAAGTATCTATAGGGACATATTTACTATCCATGTCCATATTTCATAAAAGAGTTTTCAAAGGGATTCTTTCTAAGGGAACTTTTACTAATACATCATTTTAAATGTTTTAAATATTTATTCTTCTAAATCATTCTCATTTATGTCCATGTTTTCAAAATGGTTTGTAAGGATTTATTTATATGAAAATGAATGTTTTAAAAGTGTTAATTACATTCAAAAGTTTCAATGTGGTATGGGACACTTTGATTCAAAAATGTATTTAAATGCCTTACTTTCTAAATTGTGTAACATTAAAATGTTTTCATGAAAAAGGGATATTTCTCTCAATAATTTTTAAAAAACATTTTCATCCATGTCAACATCCTTTGATGGATTTTAAGATTATTTGAAGTTGATTTATTATGATATAAAACATCCATATTGTAATGAAGTTTTGTGATATGTTTGACTGTAGATGTGTCATTTATATAGAATTCATGGTTTATGAGTAAAGTATTGACATTTCGTATGCTTTTTCCAATAAGAATGTTTATGTTATATTTCAACCTTTACATCATATGAATGTGTTGGACAAGTAAGTTCCAGGTTGGGGACTGGTTAAAGTAAGCCCTCCAGGTTGGGGACTGGTAAAATTAAGCCCTCCAGGTTAGGGACTGGTAAAAGTAAGCCCTCCGGTTTGGTCTCCGGTTATTAGAGGCACTCCGGGTTGGTGTCCGGTTATTAGAGGCACTCCGGGTTGGTGTCCGGTTATTAGAGGCACTCCGGGTTAGGTTCCGGTTACAGTTATCCCCAAGGTCTTGGGACGAGGCCTTGAAAAGAAATTAAAGTCTAGCATTATGCATTCCATCATTATGAAAGTGGTTAGTGATTTTTCATGTGATTATTCGATTAGTAGAATATCCATGTGAATGAGTAAATAGCATTATTTCATTTTATTTATGCCATACAAAGTTGAAAGTTCAAGTTTGAAAAGCTGTTGTTTTAGTTATACATTGCCTTAAATGTTTATTCTTATTTATGAAAGTTTCCTCTATATTGTTATCCTTACAGGGCATTTGAGCTCACCCCTTTTCTATGTTTTATTTTTCCCAGGAAGTGAAGAAGTAAATTATGAATGACCTGCAGGGATATTATGTGGGGATATGAGTGTGGATTTTGGAGACATTATGTTGTTGTAGTAGTTTTTCATTTTATGATGTAATGTAAAACTTATGAATATATCTAGTGTTTCCAAGGCTACTAAACCAATCGGTCTTTCGAGATTTGATCTTTCTTATGATCATGCCAATGTTATGTAATAATGCACCGACTCTGGGTAACTCGGGTCGGGGCATTACAATTAACCTCTATCATACAAGGTAGTAATAAATATGTCAGAACATATTTATGGGAAGAATCTATGAATTCTGAAATGGATTTCTTATACCAAAGTCAGGTTTGGGTTGTAACATCCTCACACAGCTCCCAACCATTGAGTGGTGACCAAACCATAGAATTTTTTACATTACCTCAAGCATTCCATCCCTTTTTCGAGAGGATATTTTCTAATATTGGGGGACTGGGGTAGTATTTTTGGGAGAATATTCCCTCAAGTAAAAGTATAAATATAATAATAAATGAAAAAAATAATCTATAATAATGATCATTGTACATAGAAACAATAAACACACATGATGTAAAAAATTTAATTGTTGAAGAATATAATCATATAGAGTCATAGTCATTCTATAACACAAAAACTAATCACCCATTAGGCTGATAAAATATACAAAAATAAAAGAAATAATAGTGTTAGAATATAGTAATAACCCCTATTCCATACCTAATCAATATCTTTACTCTTTCCATGTTTTCCAACTAAATTATCAAATCCTAATACATTACCTAAAATAAAACTATGATCAATGAAGACCTTATAGGGTACCGATGGGCCATGGTCACCAGATCATGGTGTGTGTATAACTCAATATGGCACCACCAACATTGTTCCAAACATAACTCATAAATAGAATATTTGTGAAGTAGATATTATCATAATAAAGAAATAAATTTGGAATGATAATTAAATAAACCATTGATACTCAATTTCTAATGTGACACCTATCATTAATAATTACTACTTTATTCAGTGTAACAGTTTCTCTGAGAACATCACGTGACTGTGCCAACCAGTACCATACTAAAAATTGTAAGATTATAAATGAAAACACAGATTTATATGGGGATGACCATAGAAAATCTAATAGAATCTGTTAAAATGGATGAATCAATAGGAATTAATCATATACCTTAATCAGGATGTGGGAATACAACTAATTCCTAGAGGGATTACCCTACAGAATCTTATAACATCATCCAGAATATTGAAAATTTCTAGGGGATGATGCTAGGAAATCCATATAGATCCAAAGTTCAAATCCTTTAATCTTGGTCATTATATATTAAATTGACATCTATATCCAACGAGATTTCCCAAGGCATCAAAAAATTATTAGGTTCAATATATGGATCCTAGGAGAGTGTCCTATGAATAAAATATTATTATACTCAATGATCAAATCCTGGGGGACCACTCCTTGGAATTATATTTAGGCTAAATCCTTGAATTACATGTATTGTCATGGGAAATGAACTTAAAGTATCATGAGAATTTATTCCATACCATAATATTTTATAAAATATAACTCTTAATGGTTTCCCATTTCCCAACACATCTAACATTGCCATGGTTGGCCTCTAAAGAACATGACCTATAAACGTAACAACAACCATATCAGGTTCATTATCAATTTTAGTTCTATAGTGAAACTTATAATCATTACTACCCATTAAATCAAACACAAACACTTTTATAGGATAATAAATCATTGGGAAACCCAGTTGGGCCCCCCTACGTCACATCATATTCTGGGCACCCAAACTAAGGTCCTCAATCCATTTCTCATCACTCATCTCACAACCAATAACTCAGAGGGTATAATATACCTCAACACTATAATGATCATATCATTTCCTAAATTTCCTCAAAGCATTATCCTTATTAGCATCATTCCAAATAATTGACAAATTTCCCATCATGCTTCCCATTTAGTCTCTAGTCAGTCCACTCGCCCAACTTTACCATAGTCTATCTAGGGAATATCACCTAGGTGATCTCATATTAACAATAGAGGATCTCTCAAATCATACTCATATCAACTATTATAAAGGATTTATAGCATCTCAAGCTTCTCACATGGAGAATACATATGTCATCTTGTTGATTCATCACTCACCTCTACCTGGAGATCACTAGGGAAACCAATCACTAGGGTTATTATATATCATTAAATTCATATTATTTAATTAATTTGATTTACCCCATAGGTTCTATACATGTCAAGGAATTAATTTGTAATCATATCCTTTGTTATCAGTAGTTGATGCATCATGTCAGTGTAGAAGGGTTCATCGTGGCCCTAGTCACTTTGTTCAGTCTTAGTGTTTCATTGAAATTAAAGACATTATTTTCTCAAGAGGTTTGGTTCCCATAGTGGCAACACAATAGATAGCACATGACATTAATATAAACAAATGGAAGCCTCATGGGTGTATTATCAAAGGGTTTAACACCCCAACCACATAGTTACTATCCCTCAAAATATATCATCCTACCTTGTCAATTCCGATCCATACTCATATCATATCTCGAGCACAAATCTCAAGTTATGACATCTAATAATTAATTATAAACATTTATATTTAATTATTAAAATTACATTTAACAATATATAATGAAATTATAGACCAATTTACGAAGGACTGATTCTTTAATAACAAATAAATCCACCCTTTTTAATCAAAAGGATGACCAAACACTCATAGAAGGTATGTTGTAACACCCCAGGATTTCATAGTGTGTTATTTCTTAAAAATAATTCAATAACTTGAACTACACGCAACACCGAGTTCAATCACACCATGACGTACAAAAAAGCCATTAAAAGAGGTCATGAATAGTATTAACTACATTTTTAACTTTATATAATCCTTATAATTTTTTAATCCCTATTATGAGTTTCTTAGTCATAATGCAAGAACAGATTCATTTTCAGTATTGCACTTTTTTCAACTTTTAATAGTGAAACCTTTTTAAATAAAATATTTTAAACTATCTGAATAAATTGGGACATCAAAAAATTTAAAATGAAACATCCCAAGCTTCCACAGTACGCTTTCCTTTGAATAAAATAGTAGCGTGTGTTGTACGCAACCTTGAGTTTTAACACACGCCACAACCAATCAAACTAGCCGTAATGAATAGTAATAACTAAATTTTGAAATTATATATATTTTATATTTTAAAATGGACTTCATTTTTGGATTCGGAATATCGAATTTAGCCTAAGGTGAAATTTTGGTACTTTTCGGATAACTTTCATATTTTGATGAATAGTGAAAATTACTAAATTTTAATTAAAAACAACTTTTTTAATCAAAATAATTAATTGTGATAAATTGTGAATTTGTGTGGTTTTAAATTATATTTATAATATATTTTTACCATTTAATATAATGTTGGTCATTGTACATAATTTTACAATTAAACCGAAAATAAACAAGTGTCAATCTTTTGATAGTTATTACCTCTTAAAAACACGCTTTTTGTTTTGACAACGGGATTTAATTTTAAATTAATTTCTGCCACTTCTGTGTTTTGAATTTAGAAAAATGGATTCCATATTTGGAATCAAGATTTCCAAATTGTGTAAATAGGTAACTTTTATTTTTATACATTTTTAATAATTACTGTGGTAAATATTTTATTTACCATGGTTAAGGGTAAATCCGGTAAATAAGGGTTAAAAAAATAATATTCTAATAATACAGAATTACCCTAAAACGTGTCCTAACCTTATTGGTGGACACATACCCGACCATGGGCATCCTTGGGTCGATTTGGGGACCCCTTGGAGCCACTTGTACGTGGTAGGGACACATTATATTAATAAAGTTAAAATAAAAATAAAAATGGCATAAGCTTACATCTTTTAGAAGAACAATTTTTACAAAGGGTTATACATGTTGGATTTTCGATTATAAATATTCATTAGAAAGATAAAAAGATTTCCTACATAATTATATTTTATTTATAATTTTTAGACATCAAATAATTTAAATTATTAATGAAACAATAATGATGCAATTTTTACCTCATTTATAAATCATTTAAATAAATAAGATTATAATGATTAAAATATTATCTAAAACCTGTCCAATTCTTATTGGTTGATGTTATTTAAAATATTAGTCATCTTATCTTCGACCTAAATTATTTTTGGACCATTATAAACCGAATTTAATTATATTATAAAGTAATACTTTCACTCTTTCTTAAAGAGCCCCTCCTCTCCCTTATAAAAGGAGACCACTTCTACTCATTCCTCAAACCTATAAAGCCACTTGGATCGTCCAAACTCTGCCCAAATAAGCTCCCCACATCCCTCTCCTCATCCTTGAAGCTTCCCCCTTAGGAAGAAATCATTTCAAGAAGTCCTTTGGTTCCAACCAAAGTGAGTTACCTAAATTAATGGTAACGATTTCTCTTAAATTATTTTCATTTATTTTGCTTCTCCAACCCCCAAAATCTTTTTATTTCCTTTATTTTGTAACAAAAAGAGTATCCTCAATATACAAATATGTTTTTAAAAGAAGGATTCGAACTACACATACACACACCTCCATCTAATGGATGATGAACATAATGTTTCTGTGAATGGAAAACTAACGCCTCACGAAACTATGATTGTTCAAATACATCTTACCGCCTCTCATGGTGGCCATTATGATGGAACTGTAATTAAGTGTGATATTAATGATAAATATTTTATATATAATCTTCTTTAATTCCATTTTATTTCATACCATTATTCGTTTCATGTTGTATATACATACGATAATTTCATTTGAGGAAGTGCGGACTACCGCCCCCTTAAAATGATATGACTCGTTCATACCACACATGGAACGTATAAAGAATGGTGTTAATGAACATAAGTAACATATATAAAATATTATATTATACTGGAATAATAATATACCTATGTATCATTTGGATTCAATTCTTTTAAAATGAAAAATTAAATGGAAGTAGCGTTCGTGCGTACGTACGGACTACCGTCTCCACGAACACGGTGAGATCCATCCTCCATCGTATCCATTCAAGTATTATTCTTATTTTGGGGTTAAAAATAATGTTAATATAATTCTGATTATTAATAAGATATAATCTATCCATTACAAACATGTCTTACGTAACCAAACATTTAAGAAGAACGAATCGATTATCACCCGAAATGACGATAATACTAAGATATTATTAATAAAGCAATGTTAAAAGATCATATATGATATCATATTGATGTATATGATTATTGTATAATTTTATAACAATGTTTTAATTATTATACATGAGGTTAACATACCATCGACTAAGGTAAAGTTCAAGGTAAGGGATTTTCTTATCTCACTTTCAATTCCGTGAGATTTCCATTGTTCGCCACTAAATTATTGAAAGTGGTGTATTGTGTACGGCCATTTGATATATATTATCATGATTCTATTTATATTAATGTTATTCTGTAAATCATTTGGTGGTTTTTAACTTTTGGCCATAAGACTCAGTTGATTAACGTGGTAAGGGGTTCCTTAACTCACTCTTAATTTCGTGAGAATTCCATTGTTCACCACTTAATTATTGCATGTGGTGTATGTGTACTGCCCATGATTGTATTCATTGTGTAATATAATTTATTTTATGGGTATTTAAATAAACATGGTATGATCTTTATTTCATGGGTTTTTGTTTCGTAAGTTACCTAATCGATAAGGGAATTTGAGATTTCAATTTCCACTCATTTGGCTTTACGCATAATTCATTGATTATACTACCCCAAGATTATGTGTGGAATCACTATTCATTTGATTATGTCATAATTTCCACTCCCCTTCCTGTGGATATACTTTTGATACACATAATCACTCCATTGAAAATTCTAAAGTCATTGATATGAATTTGATAAGAGTAATTTTAACTATTTCACCAATTGTTGAGTTAAACATCCAATTCGTTGGTGTTGTTTTTACAAGAATATGTGTGAATATCCTTTGATTGTTTTACACTGAATAACCACTCATATTTAGTGTATTTATATTTTTCACACATAATTATGTTGTCGATTTATCCTTAACCTAAGGATATGGCCTTTATGAGAGATTTCATCTCAACTTACATTCCATTGAGACTTCTTTGTTGATATACACCAAATCACTTTTATGTGTTGTATATAATGTACTTTGACATAGTATATCATGAATTCCCTTTATTCTCATGATATTACAATGTTTTGATTACCTCCATTATTTGTATTCAAGTGTCTCTCTTTTGGTTAGAATCTATAACTAAATTACCATTTTAAAATGTTTTAAAGACTTATTCATCTAAATCATTCTCATTAATGTCCATGTTTTAAAAATGGTTTTAAGGATTTATTTATATGGACATTAATGTTTAGAAATTAATACTCCTTTTAAAAAGTTTCAAAGTGGTATGGGACACTTTGATTCAAAAATATACTTTTAAATGGCTTCTTTACAAATAGTGTGACTTTTAAATGTTTTCAAGAAAAGGGGGATATTTCTCTCAAATAGTTTTGATGATTATTTTCATCTATTTCAACATCCTTCATTATTCTTGATTGAGGTTAATGTGATACAATACAATCTTCCATATTGTATCGAATGAGTTATGTTTGACTGTGGATGTGCTGTTTTTATACCATTCATGGTTTGTGGTAAAAGTATTGACATTTCGTATGCTATTTTTAATACGAATGTTTATGTTATGTTTAAACATGTTCATATGAGGAATTCATTGGACTTAATAAGTGACGGGTGGAGCCCGCTATAGCTTCTAGATGCATCGGTAGGTCTCATGAGACAAACTAGTGTCTTGGCACAAGGCCTTGGCAAAATCTTATTTGTAGTCTTGGCACGAGGCCTTGGCTACGTGGTTATGATAGTCTGGCATTATGCATTCCATCATTATGAAAGTGGTTATTGATATTGCATGTGATCATTCGACTAGTATAATATCCATGTGAGTAAGTAAATGGCATTATTTCATTTTACCTTTGCCATTTTATTTTGAAGTTCAAGTTTAAAAGGCTTTTGTTTCAGTTATAAATTGCCTTAAGTGTTTATGCTTATTTATGAAAGCTTCTGCTATAATGTTATCCTTACTGAGCATCTGAGCTCACCCCTTTCAATGTTTTATATTTTTTCCAGGATTATGAAGAAGTAATTTATGAATGACCTACCGGGATAGTATGAGGGGATATGAAGACAAGATGTTTTTTTATGATGTAATGTAAAAATTTATGGATGTATCTAGTTATTCCAAGGATACTAAACTAATCGGTCTTTCGAGACTTGATCTTTCTCGTGATCATCCCAATGTTATGTAACTAATGCACCGACTCTGGGTAACTGGGGTCGGGGCGTTACAGTTGGTATCAGAGGAAGTTTAGTACAAACCTTGGTAGCTGGATTTAGATAAACTCTGATTAGAGCACGTAGACCTAAGATGAACTTTGAGGATTAGTATAAAAGAAATTCCTAGAATTTTGGTATTGTAGAGATTTTGTGAGTTTTCCGAGCAATACATCCCTGTCTGGATACGAGCAGGTAGAGGCGGCTCTGGCACAGATGTACCTAGGGGTAAAACCCGAAAACACCGCTTTGAGCTAGACTCGAACGGGAACTGGTGCACGACAACGGGCCTTGCTGCACTCTTGGTTACGACACTCCCGGGAGATATGCTTAGGATAATTTACATTTTCATTACAAACCGATTTAAGTAATATATACATAAGATGAGAGTAAATGACCTTGGTTAATACTAATATGTTTCAAATTGAGAATATGGTGACATTTTAATCTGTAAATGATTTTACGACTACTATTACTCACACAATGCTTTCTGGTTTTAGTCAATGGCTGGATTCCAAGGAAGTCATAGTGACTTTGAGAATGATGTACAAGGTGGGAACGGTGGTGGCGATGAGAAACAAAATGGAATATTGATAGGCGTAAAAGATATCGTCTTTATGCCAAATCAGTTTTCCAAAAATATGATCAACAACATATATATTAACCAACTCCCAGACTCAACAAGGAAGAGAAAGGTGATGAATGATAAGATCTCCAGCAATGGAGACCATGGAGAAAAGAAACCTCAATTTTCATCATGCAGGAAATGTGGAAAGAGACACCCAGGAAAGTGTCTCAATGGGACAAAGAAATGTTTTACATGCAGGAAGGAAGGACATAAAGTGAAGAATTGCCGAAGAAAAATGAAGAGTACTATGGAAGAAGATAAAAATGGTCCCAAGAGTCCATTTACAGTCATTTGCTGTAAATGTAGGGGACCTGGCCATTACCCGAGTGAATGTCCTATTCTATATAATATTTTCTTGGTCAAAGAAGAAGCTATGTGGAAATAAATGTTTGGAGAAAAATTTAAAAAGTATTAGCACTCCTTGTTGATGAGTTTACTTTGGAATAATTTTCTCTTGTATTTGTAACCCCGCAGTTTGCCATGTGAGAATGATATTTGAGGAAGAATTGTCTCTTCTATTGTGGATATAGGTATAAATAACCATTTGGTTTTATATGATCATTTGGGTTTGAGAAAATGATAAGTTATTATAATTTGGGATGAAAATGCAAAGTATGATATAACATTTGTGGTTAAATTATGTTATTTTGAGGAATTTATCTCATTTTGGTAATATTATAAAATATAGTTTTTGAAAAAGGACAATACGTAGACCGTGTGACAACCCATCGCATCGGACAAAGCTTTGGGAATCGAACCCACAACCAAAGTGCGATTGGGATTTATCACCTACCACTGGACTACGTGAAGTCCCTGGTTAGTGTGACTATTTTTTTTGTTAAATGATTTTATTGATCAATAATAAGATGATTTGGGTTCTTATGTCTTATCAAATGAATACCCTTGGTATAGGAAAATGATTTGGTGATTAAGTGATAAATGTTATTTTGGAAGATGTTCGTTTTGTTAGGAACACTATATGCCAGAGGAAAATAGGATACAATGAGGTTTCATTTGTAGAGTAATGGTGGATTTTTATCTACGTTTTTATTATTGATTTATATTGATTTGGGTTATTTATGGAAATGATTAATCTATAACAGAGAATATGTGATGATGTTAATTACTTTTAAGTATGTGACTTTAAGAGTATTTGATGTCATTTGGAGATACAATGTAACATGGGAGACTACATAATCAAATTCTTCTATGTTTTGGGTTTCAATATTAGTTTGGATTATATTAAAGGATTGTAAGGACAATTCGTTATTGAATGGAATCTATTTAACTTTGGGGTATTGTTGGTTTAATTTTAGAAATTAAGATTAGTGCATATTTATCTCAATGAATATCCTTTTGGGGGATCATTAGATCATTCACTAACTTTTTTGGTTTTGATTAATCTTCAAAGACAATGTAAATATATGGTTTATCCTAGATGGATCATGTGATTCTATAGAAGTTTATTCTAGTTCTTCCAGTGTGACCAAGTCTTCTTGAATACTTATCGTTTAAAAAAATGAGTTAGTGGTGGAAATTTATTAAAGAATGAAAATCTACTTAAAATTTAAGTATATCTCATAATGTTCTTAGTCAATATCATAAATGAATTCCTCTTCCTCATGTAATGTAACTTTAAAAAAAATGTTGTCCTAGATGGTACATTAAATCATCACTAATTTATGGCTTTGGGATTGTTGGCCTTTTCATAGCCATGTTCTCTACCACTCTCCATCAGATAATTGATGGTTAGATTTCACTTCCATATCCATATTTTCCTACATGGAACCCTAGTATGTGTTATTTTCGGTAATCTTCAAACTTTCCACTCTTTATTTTAAATAGAGGCCTCATTAATTCATTTTTCGATGTGGGATTTCAACTAAGATATTTTGAAACGTCAAAAATTTGTTATCCCAATACCCTATGTTTTCTTGGACCGATGGTATTTCAAATCATCATAGATTGATGAGTTTAAGGACCTCAATTTTATACTTGTTTGTGATTGATGACCTCAATCACTACCTATAAATATTTACGTTTTCCTCCAAATATATGTCTCTAATTGCCACCAATGTTCTCCTAATCGAGATCATAATTTGGTGGTGACCCTTTCATTTCTCTTTTCCTTATATTAAGACTAAATTTTAGTAACCCAATTTCCGATATGGGTTTTCCCACAAATATATTTTCTACTTTAAACCTTTTATTTTCGAAGAACAATTTCAAATTGCGAGGACGCAATTTATTGAAGGAGGGGAGAATGTAACACCCCAGTATTTCATAGTGTGTTATTTCTTAAAAATAATTCAATAACTTGCACTACACGCAACACCGAGTTCAATCACACCATGACGTACAAAAAAAAGCCATTAAAAGAGGTCATGAATAGTATTAACTACATTTTTAACTTTATATAATCCTTATAATTTTAGAATCCCTATTATGAGTTTCTTAGTCATAATGCAAGAACAGATTCATTTTCAGTATTGCACTTTTATCAACTTTTAATAGTGAAACTTTTTTAAATAAAATATTTTAAACTATCTGAATAAATTGGGACATCAAAAAATTTAAAATGAAACATCCCAAGCTTCCACGGTACGCTTTCCTTTGAATAAAATAGTAGCGTGTGTTGTACGCAACCTTGAGTTTTAACACACGCCACAACCAATCAAACTCGCCGTTATGAATAGTAATAACTAAATTTTGAAATTATATATATTTTATATTTTAAAATGGACATCATTTTTGGATTCGGAATATTGAATTTAGCCTAAGGTGAAATTTTGGTACTTTTCGGATAACTTTCATATTTTGATGAATAGTGAAAATTACTAAATTTTAATTAAAAACAACTTTTTTAATCAAAATAATTAATAGTGATAAATTGTGAATTTGAGTGGTTTTAAAGTATATTTAGAATATATTTTTACAATTTAATATAATGTTGGTCATTAGACATAATTTTACAATTAAACCGAACATAAACAAGTGTCAATCTTTTGATAGTTATTACCTCTTAAAAACACGCTTTTTGTTTTGACAGCGGGATTTAATTTTAAATTAATTTCTGTCACTTCTGTGTTTTGAATTTAGAAAAATGGATTCCATATTTGGAATCAGGATTTCCAAATTGTGTAAATAGGTAACTTTTATTTTTAGACATTTTGAATAATTACTGTGGTAAATATTTTATTTACCATGGTTAAGGGTAAATCCGGTAAATAAGGGTTAAACAAATAATATTATAATAATACAAAATTACCCTAAAACGTGTCCTAACCTTATTGGTGGACACATACCCTACCATTTGCATCCTTGGGTCGATTTGGGGACCCCTTGAAGCCACTTGTATGTGGTAGGGACACATTATATTAATAAAGTTAAAATAAAAATAAAAATGGCATAAGCTTACATCTTTTAAAAGAACAATTTTTAAAAAGGGTTATACATGTTGGATTTTCGATTATAAATATTCATTAGAAAGATAAAAAGATTTCCTACATAATAATATTTTATTTATAATTTTTAGACATCAAATAATTTAAATTATTAATGACACAATAATGATGCAATGTTTACCTCATTAATAAATCATTTAAATAAATAAGATTATAATGATTAAAATAATATCTAAAACCTGTCCAATTCTTATTGGTTGATGTTATTTAGAATATGAGTCATCTTATCTTCGACCTCAATTATTTTTGGACCATTATAAACCGAATTAAATTATATTATAAAGTAATACTTTCACTCTTTCCTAAAGAGCCCCTCCTCTCCCTTATAAAAGGAGACCACTTCTACTCATTCCTCACACCTATCAAGCCACTTGGATCGTCCAAACTCTGCCCAAATACGCTCCCCAAATCCATCTACTCCTCCTTGAAGCTTCCCCCTTAGGTAGAAAGAATTTCAAGAAGTCCTTTGGTTCCAACCAAAGTGAGTTACCTAAATTAAAGGTAACGATTTCTCTTAAATTATTTTCATTTATTTTGCTTCTCCAACCCCCAAACTCTTTTTATTTCCATTCTTTTGTAACAAAAAAAGTATACTCAATATACTAAGATGTTTTTATAAGAAGGATTCGAACTACACATACACACACCTCCATCTAATGGATGATGAACATAATGTTTCTGTGAATGGAAAACTAACGCCTCACGAAACGATAATTGTTCAAATACATCTTACCGCCTCTCATGGTGGACATTATGATGGCACTGTAATTAAGTGTGATATTAATTATACATATTTTATATATAATCTTCTGTAATTCCATTTTATTTCATACCATTATTCGTTTCATGTTGTATATACATACGATAATTTCATTTGAGGAAGTGCGGACTACTGCCCCCTTAAAATGATATGACTCGTTCATACCACACATGGAACGTATAAAGAATGGTGTTAATGAACATAAGTAACATATATAAAATATTATATTATACTGGAATAATAATATACCTATGTATCATTTGGATTCAATTCTTTTAAAATGAAAAATTAAATGGAAGTAGCGTTCGTGCGTACGTACGGACTACCGTCTCCACGAACACGGTGAGATCCATCCTCCATCGTATCCATTCAAGTCTTATTCTCATTTTAGGGTTAAAAATAATGTTAATATAATTCTGATTATTAATAAGATATAATCTATCCATTACAAACATGTCTTACGTAACCAAACATTTAAGAAGAACGAATCGATTATCACCCGAAATGACGATAATACTAAGATATTATTAATAAAGAAATGTTAAAAGATCATATATGATATCATATTGATGTATATGATTATTGTATAATTTAATAACAATGTTTTAATTATTATACAGGAGGTTAACATACCATCGACTAAGGGAAAGTTCAAGGTAAGGGATTTTCTTATCTCACTTTCAATTCCGTGAGATTTCAATTGTTCGCCACTAAATTATTGAAAGTGGTGTATTGTGTACGGCCATTTGATATATATTATCACGATTCTCTTTATATTAATGTTATTCTGTAAATCATTTGGTGGTTATTACCTTTTTTCCATACGACTCAGTTGATTAACGTGGTAAGGGGTTCCTTAACTCACTCTTAATTTCGTGAGAATTCCATTGTTCGCCACTTAATTATTGCATGTGGTGTATGTGTACTGCCCATGATTGTATTCATTGTGTAATATACTTTATTTTATGGGTATTTACATCATCATGGTATGATCTTTCTTTCATGGGTTTTTGTTTCGTAAGTTACCTAATCGATAAGGGAATTTGAGATTTCAATTTCCACTCATTTGGCTTTACGCATATTTCATTGATTATACTACCCCAAGATTATGTGTGGAATCACTATTCATTTGATTATGTCATAATTTCCACTCCCCTTCCTGTGGATATACTTTTGATACACATAATCACTCCATTGAAAATTCTCAAGTCATTGATATGAATTTGATAAGAGTAATTTTAACTCTTTCACCAATTGTTGAGTTAAACATCTAATTCGTTGGTGTTGTTTTTACAAGAATATGTGTGAATATCCTTTGATTGTTTTACACTGAATAACCAATCATATTTAGTGTATTTATATTTTTCACACATAATTATGTTTTCGATTTATCCTTAACCTAAGGATATGGCCTTTATGAGAGATTTCATCTCAACTTACATTCCATTGAGACTTCTTTGTTGATATACACCAAATCACTTTTATGTGGTGTATATAATGTACTTTGACATAGTATATCATGAATTCCCTTTATTCTCATGATATTACAAAGTTTTGATTACCTCCATTATTTGTATTCAAGTGTCTCTCTTTTGGTTAGAATCTCTAACTAAATTACCATTTTTAAATGTTTTAAAGACTTATTCATCTAAATCATTCTCATTAATGTCCATGTTTTAAAAATGGTTTTAAGGATTTATTTATATGGACATTAAAGTTTAGAAATTAAAACTCCTTTTAAAAAGTTTCAAAGTGGTATGGGACACTTTGATTCAAAAATCTACTTTTAAATGGCTTCTTTACAAATAGTGTGACTTTTAAATGTTTTCAAGAAAAGGGGGATATTTCTCTCAAATAGTTTTGATGATTATTTTCATCTATGTCAACATCCTTAATTATTCTTGATTGAGGTTAATGTGATACAATACAATCTTCCATATTGTATCGAATGAGTTATGTTTGACTGTGGATGTGCTGTTTTTATACCATTCATGGTTTGTGGTAAAAGTATTGACATTTCGTATGCTATTTTTAATACGAATGTTTATGTTATGTTTAAACATGTTCATATGAGGAATTCATTGGACTTAATAAGTGACGGGTGGAGCCCGCTATAGCTCCTCGATGCATCGGTAGGTCTCATGAGACAAACTAGTGTCTTGGCACAAAGCCTTGGAAAAATCTTATTTGTAGTCTTGGCACGAGGCCTTGGCTATGTTGTTATGATAGTCTGGCATTATGCATTCCATCATTATGAAAGTGGTTATTGATATTGCATGTGATCATTCGACTAGTAGAATATCCATGTGAGTAAGTAAATGGCATTATTTCATTTTACCTTTGCCATTTTATACTGAAGTTCAAGTTTAAAAGGCTTTTGTTTTAGTTATAAATTGCCTTAAGTGTTTATGCTTATTTATGAAAGCTTCTGCTATAATGTTATCCTTACTGAGCATCTGAGCTCACCCCTTTCAATGTTTTATATTTTTTTCAGGATTATGAAGAAGTAATTTATGAATGAACTGCAGGGATAGTATGAGGGGATATGAAGACAAGATGTTTTTTAATGATGTAATGTAAAAATTTATGGATGTATCTAGTTATTCCAAGGATACTAAACTAATCTGTCTTTAGAGACTTGATCTTTCTCGTGATCATGCCAATGTTATGTAACTAAGCACCGACTCTGGGTAACTGGGGTCGGGGTGTTACATCTGTGGCACACTCCCACCATCATCTATTGAAAATCCCTAAGAAGAGATATTTATTTAATTACCAATTTTATTTTATTTATTAAAAAATATGATCAAAATCATAAGGTGTAGTACCTTCAATTAAAATGTACATGAATATGTCTATTCAACTCCTCAGGGTATTCTCTAAACATGCAAAGCATATGCCCCATCATATTAGGATGATCCCAACCTTATTTGGTAGAATCATCAATGATCCCCAAATAAGTTTCAAAATTATATGGAATTCAATAATAAGATTAAGGAGAAAGTAAATTGGATATCAGTACTTATATTAATAAATAAATCACATCGCAATCACCTCAATTAGAGGAGAATCAAATGAGACAAAGGGAGGGATCCTCCTTGGTTTGGATATGCACACTGGTGGATGGGAATAGAGGATGAGGTGTAATAAAATATGTGGGGTAAAATCTGAATTTAAAACTATTAAAATTAAAATTGAACAAGGCTTCACCATAGTGTGGTCACTAGAACCATTTCATGGTGTGTCCCCAAGTATCATAAAACACTTATGCACCACGACAAGACCAAGGCCGACCCACCATTTTGTAAAGAGATCGAACAAAACCTACATTCCCTAAAACAAAGTTTAGTGGTCACCATATCCCTAAAAAATATATAAATAAAACATCCCATGTCACGGTGGACTCATCAAATTGGCTCCCCAAACAGCCACCATGGGCAGGCACCACTAAGGCTCCACGGACTGTTCTACAAAATAAAAAACATAGAGCTAACCTATCCTCATTTTCCAACGGGAGACATTATCTCTAAAACTATATATAAATAAGATTTTTGGAGGTTATTCATATATTTCTTTTTCCATAGACATTACTATGACCAAGATGGACAAATACACCCACAACCTATGGTAGCCCACTATGGTGGAACCTACCCACTGTGACATGGTAACCTAACCTTCACTCATAAAAAGACACATATTCTACACCACCATGACATTACACTTTGGATTGAATGTGGACTTATTTCCATTATAATAAATAATCATGTCCCATATACCATTCAATACTACAGTACACATGGCTACAACATGGTATACCACAACTAATACAAAATAGCCCTTTAATAGTGCTAAAAATGGTCATCATTAGTGGTATAGGAAATCTACAACTCGAGGAAGAATAAAATCCTAGTTCTTTTTTCAAAACTAAAAATAACTAATAAATTAAATTTATAATGTATTTTAAAAACACTAAAAAGGGGAATACAGTAGTGTGATATAAATGGACATTGTAGCAATAGTGTAGTGTGCTATAACGGGACACAAAAACACCAATAACACCATGAAATTAGTAAAATCATGTATGAATACAAAATTTAATTGATGTTGAAACAATCTAGGCTTTTTTTACTCAGTTTTGGTGATGTGATCCACGTTTTAAAATAAAATGATACTTATATATTGAAAAACCTCACATGGAGTCATATCAGTCACATCATGCATTGGATTGAGGTTTAACTGATTCTCACATGTCTCAAATGACTTATGGACCATTTTCCTAAATTATCAAAATAATCAATTGTTTCTTCTCATTTTTTAGTACGTCATTTGTCTTTTTTTAATAAAATGTCATTTTAAACTATAAACGCAAACTTTAACGGATATTAGTCACGTCGTGAGTCAGTTTGACATGATATTAATTACAACATGTCACGGATTATTTATGAATTGTTTTCCTAAATTATAAAGACAATTTGAGCATGTTTTTTCATTTTTTAGTGAGTGACACTTTTTGAACTATAATGTTGATTTTAAACTGATAACGGTAACATTGAAAATACTAGACACATAATGTATCAGATTGAGGTGGTTCTGATTCCTACACATCAAAAATTTCTTTTGCATCATCTTCATAATGTATCAAAACAATATAAATGTATTTTCTTTGTTTTGAGTAGGTGAGATGTCCTTTTTACAAAACTTTATGTCAATGTTAAATAAAAAGATTCACTTGGAGGCATATTGGTCACACCATGCCTCAAATTTAGTTGAAAATAATTCTTACATGTTCCAAATGGTTTTTGGATAATTTTTTAATTTATCAAAACAATATGAATGTGTTTACTCAATTTTAAGGACGTCCCTTGTCATTCTTACCGAAAATTCAGTTTAAATTGAAAACTCACACTCTTATTCATACCAATAACATCGTGTATTGGTTTGATTTGAGACCAATTCATACATGACACAAAATAAATATGAATAAATTTAATAAATTATAAATAAAATTTGAGCGTGTTTTCTTTTCTAGAAGTGAGTGAATTTTTTTGAACTAAACTGTCGATTTTAAACTCATAACAGACCCATTGAGTCATAACAGGTACATAGTGTATCAGATTAAGGTTCAGCTGATTCCTACATGTCACAAATGACTGGTGGATCACTTTACTACTGTATAAAAACAATATGAATGTGTTTTATTGGTTTTTAGTGTCTCAATATCCCTTATTATTAAAATTGATGTCATTTAAAAAAAGGTTCACTTAGAGTCATACCGGTCACACCTTCAGTGGGATTGAGGTTCATATGATCCTTACAAGTCTAAAATGGGTTATTTATTATTTTCCTAAAGTATTAAAACAATTTTATTTTTTACTTGGTTTTGAGTTGGTTACTTGTCCTTTTTATTAAAAATGATGTCATTTTAATATAAAAAGATTTACTTGGAGTCATACTGGTCACACCATGCATCAGATAGAGGTAAGACTGATTCTTACATATCTCAAATGAAATATGAATGATTTTACTAATGTAACAAAATAATAAAAATTAGTTTTCTTTATTTTTGATTATGCCACTTATTTTTTTTACTAAAATATCATTTTAAGCTGGAAACACCTACTTTGACCTATACTAATCACATCGTGTATCAGTTTGATTGATACCAATTAATATAATGAACCAATTTTTTAAATTATGAAAAAAATACAAGCATTTTTTCTTTTTTTTACTAAGAGATTTTTGTAAAACTAAACTATCAATTTTAAACTGAAATTAGACACATTGAGTCATAGAGGCCACACCCAGAATTTAATTGAGCTGTGGATGATTACTACACATAAAAAATGACTTATGGATCATTTTCCTTATGTATAATAAAAATAATAATGTGGTTTCTTGGTTTTGATTATGTATGTTTTCCATTTTACTAAAATTAATGTTAATTTTAAATAAAAAGAAGCACTTGGAGTCATATCGGTCACACCATGTGTCAGATTGGGGTGTGGATAATTCCTACACATCCTAAAGTCTCAAGGTAATCCTAAATACAAATCTTAACACATTTCTATTTCATTTCTATGTCTAACTTCCAACACTTCATATTGACTCTATAATAAAAGCCATCATCATTTCTTATTATCAAAAGTCATATGAGCAGGGGCATTCGACAATGATAAATTTTTTTGATCTAATAACATAGAATCAATATTTAGTGTTGGATGTTATGAAATTAATGTCAATGAAAATGGAAAACGTGGTAAAATTGTCAGAAAGGATCATTTTATCTCTTTTGTGACTTGTTTCATATATTTGAATGAAAAATATGACATCGCAAAAGATCATTTAAAAAATCTAAATAAGTATTATATAAATATGTGAAAGAAATTAATATACAAATAATATATAAAATGATAAAGAATTTAAAAAAAATAATTAGTAAGAACTCACCATTTCTAGTGGTTGTATTCATTCTTGATACACTTCCTTGTTTTCACTATCTCAGTTGAAGGCTCAAAGTCAAATCCCTCACGAGGATGAGCGGCTTCACACAAACCACCCCAACTTGAACAAAATAATCCACTTGTACAAGAAAACAATTATTATATGAGTAATAATAAAAAATAAACAAAAATATGAAATACTGCATTAATTATATGGATAATGATTTTATGGTGCAAACATTATTTATCATATGGATATTCTGACGATAAAGCGAGAATAATGATTAAAAAACATAAATAGTTCTTTCCAAACAATCAATCAACTAGTGAAGAGTTTGAGTATAAAATAAGATACATTGAATTGAATATTTTAATCATCCAAGAGAAAGTAAATATATCGTATTAGGTTCATAAAATATTCATTTTGTAAAAAAAATAAATAAATACACATAAGATATTCATTATCCAAGGTGAATATCAATAATTTGTGAGAATTTCATGGCTAGTAATCAGATATCCCAAAGGGTGGGAAAAAAGGCAATGTTAAAAAAATGATCTAATTTTAGATGGATTTAAGTAAAAAAATACACATTTTTTATTAGATTTGTGATGAAATAAATGATGTGATTTTTAAGAAGTATTAATGAGTGGGTTATGACATCATTGATTTCAGTATTTTTATCAACTAAAAGAAATATAAGCTAGGATAAAATCAATGAATAGAATTTTATTGTTGATAGGAACGTTTTGGTGAATAATTTATGGAGTAATAATCTAAAAAGGACTTTATTATATTCCCATGTAGAGCATAAATCATTTGGATATGATGATAATAATGATAATCTGATATAATCAATGCATGAGGAGCATGATCGAATAAGAACAATGTGATGTGAGGAGCATGATCTAAATAAGAACAATGAAGGCTTCTTATGGGTCATGTTGATTTATATATTGTTCCAAAGAATGTATATTAGTTTAAAAATACATGATTTTTTTAGTTAATTGTCTCCCTTAATTCTATAAAACTCTTATCATAAAAGGTATTGTTAATGTACTGTAATGAATTATTTTTTTATGTCATGTAATGGAGAAGGTAAGAAATCTAGGGCATCATATTACCACAATAAGAAAAAAAATGGATTTAATATTATATTAGAAAATAGTAAAATTCAAAATAATTAAGAATCAATAGTGAACATAGCTTGAAATTAAATTATTAAATCCAAACTAATAAAGTTAACTTGATGTGGGATTCTAAATGTTCTATGATTTTATCAATGAAAAATAATTTTTATTTAAACAAAATAGATTCTATTAAAACATATTTATTAAATTTATATAAATCAATATTAATATTTTATTTTATCAAAAATAGATAAATTATGTGGTAAAGGTTTTATTCATTAATTCTTTAAAATATTCTTTAAAAATTAAATAATAAAAAACTTATCTCATTAAATAAGTTATTATTCAAAGAAAATATCAAATTTATAAAAAAAAGTTATCAAACCAGAAGGATTGACAACAAAAAATTCTATCAACAATGTACTCTTATTCAGTACCACATAATGAAACAATATTTTTTTTCATGAAACACCATGATGCTGAGGATTTTCCTAGAAAATGATTCATTCTTATAGTTTATTTCTGGACTACATTTCAATAACCAAAATCAAAATATCAATTACATGTTATCTCAAATTAATTTTTCCACTATAATATAGTCCAAGGATTATATAACCTCAAACCTCATTGATTTTTATTTTTAAATCATTTAATTTGTATTATTTAAATTCAAATTGAAATATTTCAGAAATCAAAACTAAATTAATTATTTTTTCATGAAGTAGTTAATTAAATAAGAACACAATTCAGAAATATATTATGTTTTTTCTTAATTGATTTTACAAATTCATCAAAATAATTTGATTTTTACATTTGATAAGTGACCCGTAATTCTATCTGAATCTTATTAAATAGTTCATAGTCATCCCAAATAAATCCATTAATTATACACCATATTTCAGTGCCAATTATCATAGGAAAAATTTACAAGAAAAATCATTATATAGTTGTTCCCATGTGTTCGATATTTCATCATCCATTTTTTGGAAGTAGTGTCTAGAATTACTTTTCAAATATAAGGGGATAGCCCTATATTTCAGTTCCACCTCACTCAATCCTTTCAGTTCCAATTATTTCATTGCATATTATAGGACCCCAGTGATGCCAGATATTTCAGCATCCACATGATTTTTAGTGTAATATTCTAAACCAATGACAATGTAGACTACCATATAGATTGATTTTGAAAACTTTGATGATTTAAAAGAGGTATATGTCATAGAATATAGTTATTGGGATCAAATAATACATTACAACAACCTGATCCCATGTTGGGTTTGAAATATTTGAAGTTGCACAGTTCCAATGTTTTCCCAGGGAGGCCAACATGATATCGGGGAAGAAGATACTTAATTATATCTAAAAACAATGAATTTTTTGTTATTAATTATTTTTTAGTGTAACTATATGTTTTGGGATACATGGATGTGGGAAGATAAGGCTCATTAGATAACTGATTGAAATTTGAGATATCAAAAAACCTAGATTTCATTAATAGCTCAAGACTTGGATTTGAGCCTTGGATTAGTTGGATTGTTGATACCATCCAAGATTTGATCTTGGATTTGAAAATTAGGAGTGTTGATAGCACGTCACTTCCACAGATAACTTTAGATTTCATAAAACATTTCCAAATGGATAGTGTTCTAAAAATAAATCAAAACACTTTTATCAATGCGTCAAAAAATGTAGTGATAATGATACCTTTTATCAGAGCTTTTATAAGTGCTGATAAATATTGATTTTTTAAAAAAAATATGTTTTGTAAAAAAAATAATACGTTTTGTAAAAATACTAAAAAATACTAAAAAATACTGAAATATATTAAAATATACTAAAAAATACTTATAATACTATTTTGTAAAAAGAATAATACGTTTTGCAAAATAATAATTCTATAATTCTTTGAATATATAATTATTTATTTATAATTATATAAATACTTTTTGAAAAAATAATATTTATTTCATTATATATATTTGTATAAATATATATATATAGTAAATATATAAATTATTTAAATAAATTTTCTTATAATTTTATAATTATTCATTAATAAAGACTAAAATAATTTTTAAAAAAAATTTATTTATTTATTTATAATTATAAATGTATAAAAATGGTAATCATACATTTATAAATATAATTATTTATAAATTGTTTTTTAACAAATGTATTTCTAAGATTATTAATGAATATTTAATCTTAAGTTCATGCATGTAAAAAATGACTAAAACTGATTAATAAAAAATGATTATAATATTGATAATTTGGAAAAGTTTGATTAATATAAATCATTAAAAAATTGAAATATATTGAAATAAGGATGAATACATATTTAAAATATTAAACCATCGTAAATATATATATATATATTTATAAAAAATAATATAAATTTATTACATTTTAAAGAAAATATTTTCTTATTTGAATATATAAAAAATTCAATAAATACATATATGCAAAATCAATATAATATGTTTGATCTATGTTATAATTTAAAAATAAAATGACTTTCAATTACGTCCATTAGTCGATGCAATTAATTATTATTTTTTATTCATAATATTTTTTATTTATTCACCATTTTCCACTATATATATTAATATTTACTATAAATCATAGATAATATTTTGTATTATATAAATCATATATATATATATATTATAATATATATATTTTTATTTAATGTATACAATTTATCAACATTGTCTGTAATGAACTAATTAATAAAATATTTAATATTTTTCTCAATTTTCTTTTGTTAATTGTAATTTGATTAATTTTTATTATGTATATATCTATATATTTAATTCATACTATTTATTTCTATTTATAATTTATATATAGTATAATAAATTTATTCATTTTTATCAATAATTATTTAATTAATAAAATTTGTTACATTTTTTTAATAAACTTATTTTTTCTTAATTTTTAATTTTTTAATTATTTTATTTTATTTATTTGGACATTTATAAGTGAAAAAAAGTGCTGATAAAGAATTATATTATGACTTCTAAACAAATAGCACTGATAAATGGTAGCCTTTATCAGAGTTAAAAATAAAGCACTAATAAGGGGTACCCTTTTCTACACTAAGAATAAAGCGCTAATAAAGTGACCCTTTAACATCATTAGAAACAATAACTTATAAAGGGTAAAATTTATCAGTTATTTATTTATCCTTGATAAATATTTTATTTATCAGCGCTTGTTTCTAGCACTGATAAATATCTATGATTTTTAAGGCTTGTTTTTTAGTAGTGAACTTGTAGACACCTACAACTCCCAAGCCACCCCAACCACTTCTTTTATGATTATAAAAGCATTATAATACACATAAGGGGAATGATACACATTTAAAAAAATACTGTAATGATATATATATTATCATATTCTTTATTCGAGGCCTAATTTTAAAAACAAAACTCTAATAAAAATTGAAATTGAAATTCCTTCTTAATTTTCACAACTAGGAAGACATGACTCTTTAGAATATCCCCGCCATAAAAATTATCATTCTTAATAAGAATCAATGGTCCTCAAATATTGATCCCAACCTACCATAGATATCAATTCACGATCTAAACATCAAGTCCTACCTTATAATTCCAAACAATCTTCTATTACGCAACTCTAATCCTGGGGTGCACTATTAATCATCACCTAATCCACAACATATAACCACCAAAGAATCACTAAAAATATTCTTACGAATGAACTCCTATCATGAGACTTCATAGTGTCATTGAAAAATTCATCATTTTGGTCATGGTTATCCCCACTATAGAGATCTTCTCATAATGTCCCATTATATGCCATTGTGCTCCCCACTATCGGAACCACCAAATGAAAAATAATTCTCAGTGATCCATAATCCTAAAAATGATGGTTTTCATCTTAGTACAACCAATTATATATATAATCACTGGTTGGACCTCTTATGGATAAACATTCTAGAAAATTCTCAAGGACACTTACCAACTCACCATTACATCACATGATCATGAGGACTAACCTTATCAAGGCATCACATGATCACCCAAATACCCACAATGAAGTGCATCCCTAATACCTAGTGTAATTTTATGTTTGGATTCTTGACCATTCAAATCCATCATCATACTCCTATTATGAGAACCATCATGCCTCATATCTATTTCATGTTATAGTTATACAAAACCTTCTTGAGTTAAATACCAATATATATACTCCATCCAAAATTACATCTGAATAACATATCAATTATTCTCAAGAAAACTAGATAATACCTAATTCATCTACACACCAACATTAAAATTTCCTCCCAACCATCCAATAACCAGTCTAATCACATCCATGACCCTTCTAGATATAGGTACTTACCATCATGGATTATTTTATGCTCCTATAATGGGAGTGTCATTATCATCACTCCAACAAACAAATACACAAATCTATATGGACCACACTCCATCTATTACAATTTCTAATGGTTAGATGTGTGCATCCCATTCATATGTGAGCTCCAACATGAGATATCAACCTCACACTTTCTCAGCATACATGGAGTGTCACCCTTAGAAACTTCCTAGTTTTCATCTATAATGAGGGTCACACCATCTATCAGTCAATGGTGTGCTCCCCACCATATGTATTCTCTTATAAAAATCATCAAGAACAATATCAATAGGTTCTGTCTTCACCCACATGTCTCTCCTCCCAGTTCAAGCTCATGTTATCCAAATAAATCATGTTAAATCAAAAAATCTGAACATCCTTGACATCAAACCCATTACCTTTTAAATTCCTCCACTCTTTAAAAAGGAATATTTCTCACTTTTATCAAAAACCATAAGAACTCTATACAATAATAATTTTACTGAATCCATCATCCCTTGGATCATAAATCAACACTCAACGATCCTACACTCAACTAACCCCATGTGTAACCATTGTGTCCTACCTTGATCACAACCAAATCCAAAGGGTGTACACTCTCATACGACTTGATCGTAGAACCTAACTCATGGTCTCCTAATTTACACATTATAACAAATTATAACATGTGTTTAATCCATTTATCATTCTCAAAAAAATCAATCTCAAATATTCAAAATCCCCCTTCACAATCCTCTTCAAAATCAAGCATTTCACTTAGGTCATAGTCTACTACTTGAACACCCATCAACATATTATTGTCTCAAAACCACAATAATTTACCTGTACGCTATTAATCGTAAAACTAACCCTTTAGGATCATAATCCACCATCTCAATGGGTACCGTGCATGAAATCAATATGATCATTCCTTAGACTTATCATGCCAATTAAAACCAAACATCATTTCCAAATTCACCTCTAGTTTTTTTCATCTTAATATATTATGGAAAGCTTATACCTATAGAACATATTCGATAGAAATGTATGTGTATCAATCTCATAACACAATGTATCTTCACATTTTTTTCAACTCTAAGGAACTCACAATTTCTCTCTATCACCTATATCGGCTCACCCTATTATAGGTTAGCTTAAATCAACCACAATACCGATCTAACTAATATCCTAAGAAGCATCACAAAAGAACTAGGCTCTCCCAACTTTCCCACAGGTCATATATTATATAAATCATATTACATGGGTAATACCAATATGTTTCTAACCCAAACATTGTAATGAAAATCATTGGAAAAACTACCCACACTAGGGTCCTCAAACAAAAATCTTATTATGCATTACATGTACTTCCATAAACCTTATAGAATCCCGTCTTTTTATAACATAACTTTTCATTCCATTACACGGAAATGAGGATCTTTAAGGTTTAGTGTCTTGGAAACAAGGAACATAAAACATGAAACAAAAAAAACATTCTTCTTAAACACTTGAAAGGCTTATCCTCATGTTCACCCAAGGCTCATTACTGCATCCCATAACCTGGGGACATACATCAAAAGGAAGGGTGAGCAGAAGGCCCAGCAAGGGAAACAAGTGAAACATTTTACATATGAACTTGAGATACATCAATAATGTCATGAAAAGAACTTTAAGGCATGAAAATGAAATCATGAGGCATATCATAATAAAAATAAAACTTTTTCATAACTTGAAGATGTGGCTACATAATTTAACATAGACAATCATGAACATATCACCAAGGTCCATCCCCAAGGTGTCATTTTAAAATTACCAAGGTTATTCACCAAGGTATCGTGAAAATTGTAATCTCTAGTGGTTACATCATTACCCAATGCATTGGAGCGCTATCAGGGCGCACCCTTAAATTTTCCTTTATTATCATGTGAGCCACATATATCATCATCAAAAATTTCATAAATAACCCACATAGCATAAAATAAATGGGTTTCATTTAATAATCATAATGTTTTAAAAACTGCTTTAAGGACATGATCTTTACGTCACTTTAAACCCACGGAAAGGGAAAGCGGGTCTCATGTATGTAAATCCCAGAATTTAAAATGGGAAATTTTGATATATATGTGAATACCCTTGTAGAAATAAGGGCTTTGAGTATTCACTTTATAACATAAAATAATTTTTGAGAAAAGAGAGAGGCATTTTGAGGGGAAAATTCTGCAGCATAACGGCTAAGTTTCGGGGTTTTAGAAAACATTGAAATGAGAGGGGACATGGGTCACCCTCTCATAAATGATCCATAAAACAGTAGGGTGAATAAATAAGAAGTACATATGGACATGGTAATGAAATTTTAGGGACATACCATTTGAAATGAAAAACATGGAAGGAAAAAAAATTAGATTTCTCTTATGAAAATTCGGCAGCCTTACGGCGTCACTTAACTTCAAAAGAAAATGATTTGACAAGATCAAATAGGGTCCCTCATCATATGATCATAAGAGATCATTATGATAGATATAGAGATAATTCCCCAACATAACAAAAAGTAACTTGAAAGAATTGACATGAAAGTAGAACTTCAAAACGAGAAGGGTGAAGAACCACTTAAAATTTCGGCAGCCTAACGGCGCCACTTAAAACATCAAAATACTGAATTGAAGAGATAAAATGGGGTCTCTCATCATATGAACATAAGAGTCTAGTATGATATATATAGAGATGATACCCCAATATAACAAAAACGAACTTGAAATAATTGACATGAAAGTAGAACTTCAAAACGAGAAGGGTGAAGAACCACTTAAAAATTCGGCAGCCTAACGGCGCCACTTAAAACATCAAAATACTGAATTGAAGCGATCAAATGGGGTCTCTCATCATATGATCATAAAATATCAGTATGAAAATTTAGAGATCATACCCCAAAATAATAAAAAGGAACATGAAAGACTTGAATGAAAATAGAACTTGAAAACGAGGAAGGTGAAAGAATCCCTTAAAATTTCGGCAGCCTAACGGTGCCACTTAAACATTCTTAAAACGAATTGATGAGAGCAAGGGGGGGTCTCTCATCATATGAACATGAAATAGGAAGTAGTATGAATATAAAAGAACATTCTCCAACATAAGAACATGGAGTATAAAAGAAATGACATAAAAGAGATTACTTGAAAAGAAAGAGAGGGGTCGGATCCCTTACCTTAAAATGTAACTCTTAAACCTCAAAGGTTGGGACCTTGAGGGCTTGGGGGCACCTTGGGAGGACTCCTTGGGAGGTAATGAGACCAGAAATTCGTTAGGAATGAGTGGGGAGTCGAATGGATGAGAGGAGGGCTTGGTATTTATAGGGAAAGTGAGGGGACAAGGCATTAATGGCAAAGGGACACCTCACATGTGCTTTTCTCAAACCCATGTGCTCTCCCTTGTCATTTATCATGGAGTTAGGCCACATGGGGCCCCCAAAACAATAATTCATCACCCTTGGCCGGCCAACCCTCAAAAGATCTCATGACATCATCATGACACCGTTATGATGTCCTTAAACATACCGAAACCCTATAACTGTATTTTTACTATTCACTGAAAATTCAACTTTCTCAGCAAAATCCCAAAATTTCACATTAACCAAATATCAATGCTCTGATTTAAAAAATGAAATCCATTTTATAAAAATAATTTTCTAAATATTTTTAATTTAATTTTTAAATAAAAACACTATTCATCGAAAATTCATTTTTTTAGAAAAAACCCCAAAAATTACCATAACATAATATTGATTCTTTTAGTTAAAAAATAAATTCATTTTTATAAAAATAATTTTCTAATTATTTTTAATTAAATTTTTAATTAAAAAACACTATTCACCCAAAAAAACTAATACTTGAATAATAATTAATGAAACCGTTATTTAACTATTTTATTGAATCACATTACTTAATCAAGGTGCCTAGATTATTTTAAAACTTTCTTTAAGTGAGATTACTAATCCATTTGGTCATATTACTAATCCTTATCATAAAATCACTATTCATAATTTACTATTCATCAAAAATCAAGTTGGTCTTATTAGACTCTAAATTTAGTACTGAACATAATTGCAGAAGACCATTTTTTGAAAATCATTACACATTTTTAATTATTTAGGGTTTACATAAACATATTTAAAATATCCTTTTTCTAAAATTCATCAAAAATATTCATACTATATTTATCCGGTCATTTCAAAATTCATAAACTTCATCATAAGAAGAAATCCCAATTTTTATTTAAAACAAGGATTACACAAGGTAGTTACGGTCTCGTTACATAACCCCTTATAATACCAGCATAGGACCTAAGAGTAAGGTGTGCTAGGGTGATAGAATCTTGGGGCGGCTCAGTCAACATTTCCCAAGTAGTAATTTCTATCAGTTTGAACTTCTCACGAAGGCTATTCCGTTCCAGCTTCACATGATGAAGTTCAGCTTGGATTTGATCCAGAGCAAAGCCCAGTGGTGCTACCTCCTTCCCAAGCTCTGTTAGATGGGCTTCGATCGGTCCAAGACTACTAAGTGATGCCATCGAATCTTCTTTCTATAATAATTAACCAAGATTACTTATATCAAAACATTTTGTTCACAGCGGTCATATTGACCAATAGTTATATAATAGTTAAAACCCACTGATCTCATTTTAATTATAATCATGTTTATCAAATAAAACGTTTTTGTTGAGTATAACAATAACACATAAAATTGGGAAACAAAAATTATTTAAAAAATTTCGGGTCATTACAATCTTCCCCCCTTAAGAAATTGCGTCCTCGCAATTTTAAAATTGGGTTTTGAAATTTAATTGAAAGTCCCACATCGGAAAAGGAGTCAGTAAAACTATTACTTTAAAATAAAGAAAGGGAAGTACAAAGGTCACCCGAGTTAACCCACACTAGGGTTCCATGTAGGAAAACATGGACATGGAGTAAAAAACAAAGGGTCAAGTTCTGAGGGAGAGTGATAGAGAACATGATTAGGAGAAAGTTAACCATGAGAAAATCCCAAAATTATGATGTGTGTAAACGGTCTTTGATTACCTAGTAGGAAACGTAAACCAACAACATTTTTGTTTTACGTTTCTTTTCATAATTTTGAGGATTTAATTTACTACATAGAACAAAAACATAAGAAAATATACCTACCTTCAAGTAGAGTTTCATCCTTTAACAAGTCCCTACCAACACTAATATTTTCTCCAAATGATGAGAATTCAAAAACACTTGGTCTCATAAAACTACAAGAATCATCTTCTATAGAATCACATAATCTACAAAAGATCAACTATCTATTTATTCTATCTTTAAACATTATCCCAAAAACTGAAAGGTTAAGGTAAAACAACTCTTCAAAAAGAAAGAATCCCATAGGAATGGAAACTTCTTTTAAATCATCAAAGTTCCATGGTACTACCCAAATTTCATCATAGACCATTCCCTAAATAACGGTCCTTAAAATTCTTCAAAACAAACCAAACTAAGATTGAAACCCAAATACAATAAGGATTTGATAACATAGTCTTTCAAAACAACTTCATTGTTCATCTCCAGACAACATCAACCACTCCTAACATCTTATAAAAAAAGTAGCTAACCTAAACATATTTTTCCCAAGATAGGTTAGTCATTCCCATAAGTATCCTAAATTACTATAAGTTCACCTTAAATTCATCGATTCTTCAAAATATAAGTCAACCTTACTCCTCAATGAAAATACCGTAGTAATCTATTTACCTCAATCAAATATGGTTCCCAAAATAATGAACGTCTTCCAAAATAATAATCATATTTTAATCCCCTAATCATCCCTGTCATATTAATTCTAAAATCGTCGCATTTCCTATCACAATGGTTGTCGGGACATGTTCTTCCATTTCCCACCATTAACTAAGAAGAGAAAGAATAATTAGGGGTTTAAGTACTTAGCTAATAATCATGAAAAGGAACTGAAAGCATATAAGGATAACTTGTATATGAAAGGTATACCCTAACTTGTGATCTCCTAGGTTCCCATCTAGGTTATGAATGATCATATATTCTTATGTGAACCTTTATTTTATTTTATCTTTGTTCCTTTAACAATGGTTCATACCAAGCTTATGAATTTACCAAAGCATATCCCCCGATAGTGTCGTAACCAAGAGTGCAGCAAGGCCCATTATCGTGTACCAGTTCCCGTTCGAGTCTAGCTCAAAGCGGTGTTTTCGGGTTTTACCCCTATGTACATCTGTGCCAGAGCCACCTCTACCTGCTCGTATCCAGACAGGGATGTATTTTCTTGGCAACCCCTTACTCAATACTCACCAAAATAGGAGGAAGATTTCCTATATTAAAATTTTCTATAGGGTTCCTCCTAGAGTTTTCATATCCTAATTTCCACAAATAACTAAACCATCCTTTGATACCAACTATAGAATCCCGTCTTTTTATAACATAACTTTTCATTCCATTACACGGAACTGAGGGTCTTTAAGGTTTAGTGTCTTGGAAACAAGGAACATAAAACATGAAACAAAAAAAACATTCTTCTTAAACACTTGAAAGGATTCTCCTCATGTTCACCCTAGGCTCATTACTGCATCCCATAACCTGGGGAGATACATCAAAAGGAAGGGTGAGCAGAAGGCCCAGCAAGGGAAACAAGTGAAACATTTTACATATGAACTTGAGATACATCAATAAAGTCATGAAAAGAACTTTAAGGCATGAAAATGAAATCATGAGGCATATCATAATAAAAATAAAACTTTTTCATAACTTGAAGACGTGGCTACATCATTTAACATAGACAATCATGAACATATCACCAAGGTCCATCCCCAAGGTGTCATTTTAAAATTACCAAGGTTATTCACCAAGGTATCGTGAAAATTGTAATCTCTAGTGGTTACATCATTACCCAATGCATTGGAGCGCTATCAGGGCGCACCCTTAAATTTGCCTTTATTATCATGTGAGCCACATATATCATCATCAAACATTTCATAAATAACCCACATATCATAAAATAAATGGGTTTCATTTCATAATCATAATGTTTTAAAAACTGCTTTAAAGACATGATCTTTACGTCACTTTAAACCCACGGAAAGGGAAAGCGGGTCTCATGTATGTAAATCCCAGAATTTAAAATGGAAAATTTTGATATATATGTGAATAACCTTGTAGAAATAAGAGCTTTGAGTATTCACTTTATAACATAAAATAATTTTTGAGAAAAGAGAGAGGCATTTTGAGGGGAAAATTCTGCAGCATAACGGCTAAGTTTCGGGGTTTTAGAAAACATTGAAATGAGAGGGGACATGGGTCACCCTCTCATAAATGATCCATAAAACAGTAGGGTGAATGAATAATAAGGAAATATGGACATGGTAATGAAATTTTAGGGACATACCATTTGAAATGAAAAACATGGAAGGGAAAACAATTAGATTTCTCTTATGAAAATTCGGCAGCCTTACGGCGTCACTTAACATCAAAAGAAAATGATTTGACAAGATCAAATAGGGTCCCTCATCATATGATCATAAGAGATCAGTATGATAGATATAGAGATAATTCCCAAACATAACAAAAAGGAACTTGAAAGAATTGACATGAAAGTAGAACTTCAAAACGAGAAGGGTGAAGAACCACTTAAAATTTCGGCAGCCTAACGGCGCTACTTAAAACATCAAAATACTGAATTGAAGAGATCAAATGGGGTCTCTCATCATATGAACATAAGATTCCAGTATGATATATATAGAGATCATACCCCAATATAACAAAAAGAAACTTTAAATAATTGACATGAAAGTAGAACTTCAAAACGAGAAGGGTGAAGAACCACTTAAAAATTCGGCAGCCTAACGGCGCCACTTAAAACATCAAAATACTGAATTGAAGTGATCAAATGGGGTCTCTCATCATATGATCATAAAATATCAGTATGATAATTTAGAGATCATACCCCAACATAATAAAAAGGAACATGAAAGACTTGAATGAAAATAGAACTTGAAAACGAGGAAGGTGAAAGAATCCCTTAAAAATTCGGCAGCCTAACGGCGCCACTTAAACATTCTTAAAACGAATTGATGAGAGCAAGGGGGGATCTCTCATCATATTAACATGAAATAGGAAGTAGGATGAATATAAAATAACATCCTCCAACATAATAACATGGAGTATAAAAGAAATGACATAAAAGAGATTACTTGAAAAGAAAGAGAGGGGTCGGATCCCTTACCTTAAAATGTAACTCTTAAACCTCAAAGGTTGGGACCTTGAGGGCTTGGGGGCACCTTGGGAGGACTCCTTGGGAGGTAATGAAACCAGAAATTCCTTGGGAATGAGTGGGGAGTCGAATGGATGAGAGGAGGGCTTGGTATTTATAGGGAAAGTGAGGGGACAAGGCATTAATGGCCAAGGGACACCTCACATGTGCTTTTCTCAAACCCATGTGCTCTCCCTTGTCATTTATCATGGAGTTAGGCCACATGGGGCCCCCAAAACAATAATTCATCACCCTTGTCCGGCCAACCCTCAAAAGATCTCATGACATCATTATGACACCGTTATGATGTCATTAAACATACCGAAACCCTAAAACTGTATTTTTACTATTCACTGAAAATTCAACTTTCTTAGAAAAATCCCAAAATTTCACATTAACCAAATATCAATGCTCTGATTTCAAAAATGAAATCCATTTTATAAAAATAATTTTCTAAATATTTTTTATTTAATTTTTAAATAAAAACACTATTCATCGAAAATTCATTTTTTTAGAAAAAACCCCAAAAATTACCATAACATAATATCGATGCTTTGAGTTCAAAAATAAAGTCATTTTTATAAAAATAATTCTCTCATTATTTTTAATTAAATTTTTAATTAAAAAACACTATTCACCCGAAAAAACTAATACTTGAATAATAATTAATGAAACCGTTATTTAACTATTTTATTGAATCACATTACTTAATCAAGGTGCCTAGATTATTTTAAAACTTTCTTTAAGTGAGATTACTAATCCATTTGGTCATATTACTAATCCTAATCATAAAATCACTATTCATAATTTACTATTCATCAAAAATCAAGTTGGTCTTATTAGACTCTAAATTTAGTACTGAACATAATTGTAGAAGACCATTTTTTGAAAATCATTACACATTTTTAATTATTTAGGGTTTACATAAACATATTTAAAATATCCTTTTTCTAAAATTCATCAAAAATCTGCATACTATATTTATCCGGTCATTTCAAAATTCATAAACTTCATCATAAGAAGAAATCCCAATTTTTATTTAAAACAAGGATTACACAAGGTAGTTACGGTCTCGTTACATAACCCCTTATAATACCAGCATAGGACCTAAGAGTAAGGTGTGCTAGGGTGATAGAAGCTTGGGGCGGCTCAGTCAACATTGCCCGAGTAGTAATTTCTATCAGTTTGAACTTCTCACGAAGGCGATTCCGTTCCAGCTTCACATGATGAAGTTCGGCTTGGATTTGATCCAGAGCAAAGCCCAGTGGTGCTACCTCCTTCCCAAGCTCTGTTAGATGGGCTTCGATCGGTCCAAGACTATTAGGTGATGCCATCGAATCTTCTTTCTATAATAATTAACCAAGATTACTTATATCAAAACATTTTGTTCACAGCGGTCATATTGACCGATGGTTATATAATAGTCAAAACCCACTGATCTCATTTTAATTATAATCATGTTTATCAAATAAAACGTTTTTGTTGAGTATAACAATAACACATAAAATTGGGAAACAAAATTTATTTAAAAAATTTCGGGTCGTTACAAACCTACTAGGGAACTAATCTTCACCAGGTATCCATATTAGATAGTACACCCTCATTGAGTATAATCACATCCACATGCATATAAAAATATTTTCGTAATATTATATGTGTTGATTCTACTACAAATGTGTTATTTGGATAACTATAATGTCACCAAGAAGAAATTTGGGGATACACCACATTGGTTTTTACTGACACTTTAAATTAATTAACCAATTTTTATTTTATAGATGTAATATCATAATTACCCACAAAGGGGTCCATTAATAAGGCGTATTATTCCAATACCAACCAACTAAAGGTCACTATATATCTCTTATGATAGGGAATTCATATTCATCATCAAGTAAGATCTATCAATAAGATTAAATTGACCAATAATTATAGAAAATAAATTTTGGTTCAACTAAGTATAAGAAACCTACATGTTATATGGGAAAACATTATATACGTTGTGGTTAATACTTTCAATAGTTGATCCCTATCATTAGTGATATCAAGAAAAAAAACAACTATGTGTATCTCATGTGAATCTGATGTACCAAATATGATACATATTCCTGGCCTCGTTTGATTGGTACAAAATAAAAATTCAATAAATCATAAATCCAAAACTCATGTGCATCAAACTAGGTTAAATAATTAAAAAATAAAATTGAAATCCTAGGAATAGATATACCATATATATATATAGTAACGTAGACTTCCCATATGATAAGTTTCTCATGGTGAACCAGTTTGAGTTCCATTGCAATCTCTGACATAATCTATGTCACTTTTCTACCACATCCCAAATAGTTAGACAATATAAAAAAACTATGTTTTAACTTTGAAACATGCTCCCTCATCTCAGAGCTGCTGAGAAATTACCAAACACGAGATGTTGCTACTTGACCTCATGTATGCTTCCAAATATCGTAAAATATACTGATAAGCAGTGGGGTCTTGGGTAGTATATTAGGGAGAATATATCCATGTATCCTAGTAGAAATAGTTTAGAAATATACAAATAGCATTCAAAATAATGATAAGAGTGCATGGAAAAAATAAATATCAATACCATAACAAATGTAAATGTGGAAGAATACAATCATGAATAATCATGGTAATTATAGAATATAATATATAATCCCCTCATATGAAGATCACATATACAATAAATATAATAAATATAAGTGAATGAATATACTATTATTCCCAATGTATGTGTTATCCATCTTATGACTCAGCCCAAGTATTCTAGTAGAATTATCAAATCACATTCCTCTACCAAGTTCAATATTTTGATCATTATATATATTCGTAATTACAGATGTGACTTGATATTCCAAGTTGGGTGTGAGTATAACACAATATAGAACCACCAATGTGGTTCCTAACATAACTGGTAAACACATTGTATCAGAATTTGATGTTATCAAAATACTAACTACATAAGAATAAATAAAAAAACATTGTAGATTCTTGAGTGCTAAGTTGACACCTGGGATTCAAATTACTAGATTTAGTAAATTATAGATTTTCCTTGAGGATGTCATGTGGAAGTGTAAACTAGTATCAATCTCAACTAATATAAGATAGAAGGTTCAAGCCCCAATTACTTTTGATATGACCATATGTGATCTAATAGTATCCTAAAAACTAATGAATACATAAAATGTAATCAGGTGAATTACTTAGGTAGAATTAATATACCTGATTCGTATGAGTATCACTATAAAAAATATATTAGATTCATCAAGCATGCAACTGATTCCTATGGGTGACCCTAAGAAATCCATCTACACCCAAAGGATGAATCACATCACCTTGTTCATTCCAAATAGACCCAAATTATGAATCTAAGGGGTTTATAAATGTATTTTTATAATATATGGATCAATAGCTAGATCCTAGGATAACATCCAAGTCATCCAATATAATATGGCACAATAATATAATCCTAGGTGGCTGGACCTAGACATTCCATTTAGACCAAAAAGATGAATCCCACATAACCATTGAGGCATTACACTTAATGTATTAATGGTAGTATATCCCTCCCTTAATATATCATATAACATAATTCATAACGGTTGACCATCATCTTAACCCATCTCATATATCCATGGTATGCCTCTCAATAGAATGACCAATCATCATGACTACAATCGTGTAAGTCATATCATCAATTCAAGTTTTAAGGTGACACCCCTAATCATCACTACCTATTCACACACATTCACTCTCTTAGGGGTCAATATATCATTGGTCCCCCTATGTCACATAATAATTTGAACACCGTACTTGGTTTTTTTAATATAAATATCAATACTCAGTTCATCACCCATAACTAGAAGGTAATAGAATCCCTTAAGACTATCATGACCATATCATGGCCCCTATAGCCTCATAGGATAGTCCTCACTATAATCACTCTCAATATATGGCATAATTTCTATCTCACTAAACAAGTCAACTCAGTATATTTCTCTCACCCAACATAACTATAGTTTACCTTGGGCATACTTACCCAGGTTCTCACATCTATGTAAGGGAGGGTCAACCATCCCATTATCATCTCGAATACATTGATGGATTCAAGGAATTTCATGTTTCCCATTTGTCCCATCATAATTCCATCCATCTTGATTCGTCAATCACTTATACCTAGAGGTACCTAATAGAAGCTATCACTAGGGATGTTACAAAAAATTCATTTCTTTTTATTTTCACTACTAGAAATTATACCTATACCAATATCCTTAAAAATAGTTTGTGAAAACCATTGGGATAGTCCATACAAAATAAGGCAATCCCAATGGTTTTGTAAAACCTTTGGGATAGATCTAGAAAATTGCCCCTATCAAAACGGTTATGTAGAAACCATTGGGATATACCATTTTTCGACAACAAATATCCCATGGTTTTTTTAAAAACATTGGGATAAGGTATGGTTATCCTAGAAATTTTCAGAAAACCTTTGGGATTGGCCATTTTTTACAACAATTATCCCAATGGTTGTGTAAAACCATTGGGATAGGGTAAGGTTTTTCCAACAGTTTTACTAAATCTTTTGGATATACCATTTTGACAACACTTATCCCAAAGGTTCTTCAAAACCATTGGGATTGGGTAAGGTTATCCCAATGGTTTTGGAAACCCGTTGTGATAGAATATTTTACAAGGGTACCTATCCCAATGGTTCTCAAAACCGTTAGAATAGGAACCCTTATTTTTATGAATTATTTTGTCGAATATCATCAAATAAATATATGTATATAAATTAATTATATATATATATAAATATATTATCAAATATTATTGTATCCTAGTGGTAAGATCATTGATAAATAACGTCCAAGTCATGGGATCAAACATTTGTGGTGAATTTTATTTTAGATTACCCATCCCAATAGTTTGGGGAAAGTCGTTGGGATTGGTCTACAATAATGGAAAATCAACCAATGGACCTCCAAACCATTGTTATAGGATATAAAAATGGTTTGGGGACCTATACCAATGGTTTTAAACCATTGGTATATGCCATTTTTCTGTTACTACTTATTCATTGGATTTAATCCTCAGATGGTCCATACATCTCAAGGAATTCATTTATAATCATATTCTCATCCATCGATGTTTTGAGTCATCAAGACATTACATTGGGTTCTATTATAACCATTATAACTTTGTTCAATCCTTTTTTATTTAAATAAAATAATTTCTTATTTAATAGTGCCAATCCCCATAGTGGTGAGACAACACATATCAAATTTCATACATATAAAAAAGTTAAATACCATGGGGTATGTTAAAGGGACCACCTACCTCACACACCAAGTTATCATCCCACAAAGTAGATCCATCACCCTCACCAAAGCCCATCCAAGATCGTATCATCTCTTGGGAACCTATCTCAAGGTTCAACATTAATAATTAATTGTTAAAATATATAGTTAATCATAAAATTTATTTTGAAGAATATATAATTAAATTTAAATCCATGTTTAATTGCTATAATTTTAAATAACTCATTAATTTACCTCGTTGCACTAAAAAATAAACCAACCACTCATGGAAGATTTACAGCGCACTCTTTCCATCATCTGGGTCAAAATACTTTGCTGGCAACACCCATTTAATCAAAAAAATTATTTTATTTAGAAAAAAACAATGAATAAAATCATTTGGAATCATAACATCAAAAAATTACGTGTAACAATGTGTGATCTTATCCTTGGGATATCCTATAAACATGCCAAGAATAAAAATCAGAATATATAGATTATTGCACCATGATATAGTGGAAACATTAATAAAACCCTCAGTTGGGTCAAGAAAAATTAGAGAGAGATTAAGAGGAATATTATGGAGGGAGGATAAGGGAGATATCACCTGATATCACATAAGAAACCAGATCATGGTAACCTAACCCGAGGTTAATCTAAGGACATAAAAGCATGTCTCTTTCTTTGTTTGACCCATTTTGTAAGGGGATGTGAATAGAGGAGGGGAATAAAATAAATGGGGTTAATAGGTATTTAAAAATTTTAAAATAAAAAATGAACCAAAAATAAACATGACATAGTACTCGTACCATGGAAGGGGGTTTCCCTTGGTACACCAAAACACCTGAGCACCATGTCAAACTCCATCCCTGTAACACTCAAGCATCAATTATAGTACGTAAAATTTACTTTCTATTGAAATTATAGCATAATTCTCAAATATTTATTCAAAAATGGGATGAATAAAAACATTCCACAATTTTAAATAATTAATTTAAATAAATTTATTTAATTTTTCAATTTATCATGTAAAAATTATATTTGGTTAAATTTTGATATTTCTTGGAGATCTTTGATTTTTAGGTGAATAATGAAAAATAACGATTATAAAAATATTGTTACTTTTATGATATTATAATGATAAAAAATAATATAAATGTTTAAAAAAAATTTATAGTCCAAATATATTTTCCAGAATTAATATAATTCATGTTGAAGAATAATTCTGAAGATATAAATATTTTCTTGATTGTTTTCAAAACTAAGTAATTTTTTATTCAAATAAAAGGTGTCTTTATTTCTTCTCTCTCATTCAAGTATTTACAAGGTTACTTTAAGTTTTTATTTGGTTTTAAATATAAATAATAACCATTTGATTTAATATAATTAAATTAATTCCATTGGAATTAACATTATAATTGATTTTTCTATAAAATCATTTTTATGTTGAAAACAATCATTTCTCTAAAAATAGTTTTTATTTCATTTTATGAAAATATATTAAATGTAATTTTTACAATTTATTAAAATTGAACATTTTAAAATTTTTCCTTTTTAGAATAAAAATAATTAATTATTCTTAATATGATAAACATAATTTTTCTCATAATAAATAGTAAAAAAATTAAAAAATTTATTCTAGTTATGGTTTAAAATCGATTACCAAGGGTTAAAATGAGAGATAAATGTAAAAAAAATAAAATTTTATAAATATATTTGATTGAATAAATTTAAACCTTATATTATCTTATATTATTATTCCTCTCCATTTTTTGTAACTTCTGCAAGAAATTTTATTTATATTAATTAAGATATTTATGTAATTTCTTGTGTGTCCCTCCCCTCACATATAAAATAGCACATCCTATATACAATTATTCACAAACATTGCGAAATATATATTTTAAAATACCTACCCAAATACCTTGTTATCTTCCTCCCATAAATTCTTGAGCTTCTTTTCATACCCTAATACTGTACTAAGAAGGCTTACGGTGTAATCCAACGAAGGTATCTCAAAGAAGAGGTAATCTTCTAACCCAAATCATTAAAGGTTTAAATATTCTTATAATATCTATAAATAAATTTTATCTGTCATGTGATAATTTCTCTAGTATAATGAATATATTTATATTTTTTATGATTATGGTACTATGGTATCCCAACTTTTTATTACAGAACATAACCCAACATTTTACAAAGAGAGGATCTTTTAATGTTTATTGACTGGAAAATAAGGTACATAATACATGAAAACATAAAAAATTATTCTATTACAATTGAGATTCTTATTAAAGTATCATCCTAAATACATTTATCACATCTCATAAACTTGGGACATACATCAATGGAATGGGTGAGCAGAAGACCTAGTGAAGTAAACCATGTGAAAGCGTTTACATGTGAACTTGAGTAATATTAATAAGAAAATGAGGAATATAGTAAAGGAGTAATAACTAGTAATATAATAATAATACTATCATGAATAATAACATAAAAAATTTGTCTAAAACATTTAATTTTATACATTCATAAGCATATCACCAAGTTTCATCCTCATGGTGTAGATATAAATTATTTAGGTTATTCACCAAGGTATCGTAAAACACTGTAATATAAGAGATTAATTTCATTACCCAGTGATTGGAAGTGGTATTAGGGATCACCATTAATATGTATTTATTTTCATTTGGGACACATATATAATAATCAAAAGTTTCATAAATAACCCCATATTAGAATAAAAGAAATTGGTTTCACATTTAAATCATGGTGTTTTAAAAAGTACTTTAAAACGTGATCATTATATTCCTATATAACCCATGAAAAGGGAATGAGGGTATTATTTATGTAAATTTAAGAATAAAATTTTTATTTTTTATGTATTTATGAATTACCTTATAAATGATATAGTTTTGGGTATTCACATAAATAAAATAAAAATATTTATTAAGAAAAAGAGAGAGATGTTGAGTCAAACATTCTGCAGCATAATGTGTATGAAACCATGGTTTCATAAAACATTAAAAATAGAGGATAATGGGGTAAGCCATTAATAAAAGACTCATAATATAGTAAAGGTATATGATAAATTTGAAATAATAACATGGTATGGAAATTTGAAATACATATCACATAAAAGAGAAGTTGAAAGGAAAAATGAAGTTGAGAATTCCCTTACCTTGAAGAGTAACTTCTCAAACTCTAAGATTGAGACCTTGAGAGATTAAATAAACCTTTTTTAAGACTCATTTAGAGATATAAATAGCAAAAAAAATTTGAAGGATTAATTTTTAATGAAGAGAAACTAAAGAATGAGTGGGTTTTTATAGTAAAAGAGATGAAGTTTTTTATTAATTTCAAAGGACACCTCATTAGTGATATTTGTAATACCATGGGTTTTGACATGGTATTTGCCTATAGTATTGGCTACTTGGGACACGTCATATCATATTTTTATCCAAAATAGTATATTCATAATAATATCTTACTCATCACATTATTTATTACAAAGTTATGATTTCATTAAACATACCAAAAACTCAAAACTATATTTTTACTATTAATAAAAAAATTCAACTATATTCAGAAAAATATCAAAAATAAATCCAAACCATTTTTCAATGTGTAGAATTCAAAAATGAACCCCATTTTGAAAAAAATTATTTTATTTTTAATAATAAATTAATTATATAAAATATTAACACTCAAATTATAATTTCTAAAACATTTATTTACATATACTTATGATGTGATTATATAACATTACAATTTAAAGATGACTAAAATATATTTATACCCTATTAAGTGAGGTTATTATTCCATTGGTCATATTAAAATTCATAAGGGTAATATTAAAATTCTAAAAGTTATCTGTTGACTGAAAATTACATTGATCTTATCTTTCTATAATTTTCGTAATGAATACAACCATGTAAGACTATTTTTCTATAATCATTTCATAAAATTAACCATTTAATAATTTATTAAAAACTATCTTTTTTACTATTCATCAAAAAAACTATTCATAAAATTATATTCATCCAGAAAACACATTTCATACAATACTATTTGTCAAAAAAAATTTATTCATCGAAAATTTTAAACATCTAAAAAATCTACTGGAAATTTAACCAAGATTTATTTTGATATTTGGAATTTAAAAATGATATTTATTTAACTATAATAATTATCTATGTATGATAAATATCAAACAAGTGCAATTTTTTACTTCTATAATAATTTTGTAAAATTTGTCTCAATTGAACATATATTTTATTTAGAAAAGCTATTACTAAAATGAAAATTATGAGATAAAATGATTATTTATACAAAGGGATTACACAATGTAACTATGGCCTGGTAACATAGACCATTATAACACCTACATAATACATAAGAGTAATGTGTGAAATAGTGATAGACTATTAGAGAGTATCGAATAACATCGCCCGATTGGTAATATCCACTCTCTTGAATTTCTCCCGTAGGCAATTTTGTTAAAGCTTAATATGTTGATGCTCGCCTTGGGCTTGGCACAAAGTAAGGCCCAGTGATGCTACCTCCTTCCAATGCTCTAAAAAATTGCCTTCCTATGGTCCTAGTTTACTATATGAGGCCACAGACTCTTATTTATGGATTAATTATCCATTATCATTTCTATCTTTAAACAATAATTATAACGTTAAAATTTATTATTTTTTCCAATGGCCATATTCACCAGTGGTCAAAACTCGATGGTCACATTTCATTTATACGGATACATTTTTTTGATTATCAAATAATAAAACATACATTTTCAGTAAAAAAATATTATTCAAAACTTTTTTCGTTATAGGTACAACAAATTTCTACCGCATTTTATTCCAATGTGAAATGATTGTATCGCTCAGGAATATGTGTGGACTACCACATAGTGATAGGATTCATTTTCAAGTACCACCTAGAATTTATGGATAAAATTATTGGTTTAATAAATAAATATATTAATTATGATATAATTAAAATTATATAATGAAAAAATATTATTTATCTTTGTTCACTTATTCTCATTAGAAAATGAAAACATTATTCATGTGTATGTTTGGACGCTGAACTCTATAAATACTGTAATTCATTTTTCTATCTCTACATTTTATAGATTGTTATAAATATTTTTATATTGAATATATGTGATACATATATCATTCCTAACACAATATATATTATTTAATAATGATCAATATTCAAGGACTATGACTTCCAAATCAAAACATACAAGAAAAACAAAGTTGTTAGCGCCCGAAATGATTATGATAATGAAATATTGCTAATGAATTGGTGATTTGAAATTATATGTAAAATATATATGTTATTATAAGTGTTAATATGATAATAGTATAAAATTATACAAAAAAACATAAACATAATATATAGAAAATTAAATTCACTTACAATGAAAGACGTAGTTGAGGTAAGGGTTTATTCTTCAATCCTATTTTTATTCAAGAATTTTTATGTTTAAATTTAAATTAAATTTTTTTTAATCATTTTATACTTTTAAAAAATATAATTTATTATTCTATGAATTACTTTTTAGTTTATATTTTTTACTTTATTTTACTCTCTTTAAGTACTCAATATTTTGAAAGAATTTTCTCAAGTAAAACTAACTTCAGATCTTTTATTCGAAAAGGTATCATTTTCTTCCATGTCCCCATTTTCATTAAAATGATTTCAATAATGTTTTTACTATTATAAAATGATTATTTAAAGTCATTCTTACCAAATTTTTACTTTCTATAGAAAAAATTAAATGGTATCTTCTTTTCATTTCCCAAATGAGGTACTTTTTACTGAAGGTATTAACATGAAATTTATTTTAACATTTACTGGACAATCATCGTTTCTCGCCACCGAGTTATTATTTTACATATAGATAACCTTAAAATTTTCTATTTTTATTTCATAGAATTATTTTTTTCCAAAACTATTGATATTTTTATATTTTAAATTAGTGACATCAAAAAGAAAAATATATTTTCCTCAAGAAATGTTTGAGTGATCTTTAACAAAATATTTTCATCTATATAATTTTCATTTGATGAATATTATTATTTATTAGGGATATAATATAATGATACCATCCACCATATTACTCTGTTTAAAGTATGATCATGTTTCTATAATTATTGAATGGGTAAATATTTATCATTTTGTTTTATAGTTTTTCAATATGAATCAATATCTTGATTATGTATTTAATTGTTATTAATTTATTTTATATAATGAATTAAATTGAAATAGTAAGTGATGGGTTTGACATATTATAACCCTGATATGTATCGGTAGGTCTCAAGATACACACTAATTTTTGGTATTTTTTGGTAGCCTTCATGATTTATCTAATATTACTTGGAATGATGGCTTGGAAGTATGATTATCCTTCTAAAATTATCCAATATTTCAATATGAAACTTTTTATTGTTATCCATGTGATTATTTATGTTGTTATTTCATTAATGGATATATTCACCTTTTATGATGTTTTTATATGGAATATTTGATTATTGATTATCTCCACCATATTATTGATTTCATATTTATTATATAATATATTTTTATCATACTCTTTCCATTACTGAGCATATAATCTCACTCATTGTTATGTTTCCATTCCTATGAGACCTATAAGGTATCTATGAATGATTTCAAGGATAAAATTGAAGAAATAATAATTCTTCCAATATTATTTTTTTATTTAATTTATTCAAATATAATGTGTGAATCAGGTATGTATTTAGCCTCCAAAAAGTAAAAGACTATTCAATAATTAGCTATGTGATCTCTTTTATCTTGTTCCAATGTCCTAAGATAACTATTGGCACCAGTTTATTAGAGTCTGGGTGTTAAAAGGCCTACCTGTGATTTTATAAATGTATATAAAATGACCAATATTCCCTACACTATGTCTTGATAGACCAAATTTCCCTCAAAACTAATTATAATAATCCAGCGATTTGTTGGTGGTTGTGTTATTTTATTTACCTAGGATTCCATTGTGGCCAGCCACCACAACAAATCCACAAAACATGCACCATTACACACTAAGGAATGAAAAAAAAAACTATTCCAAAGCATCCATATTTCCCTTGGGGAAAGAGGATATCTAAATACCATATAAAATGAGTGTTTCGGTAATTATATCTTTATTTCATAATCCAGACGCAAAATCATACCCAATCCAAGTCAAAACACCCTCCACCAATGAGATCCCTCAATAGTGTAGCCTACCTACTATGACATGGTCTCATAGCCTTCCTTTATATACTGACACATACACAACACAACTATTTTTTAGTCCTTAGGTTATGTTTTAGCCTTTATTCCCTTTGTGAAAATATTTAAATGGTTATATCATATTCCACACAACATCACACAGAGTTGTAGAATGTTCTATACCTTGCATCCACCTCCAACTCCTGAGTTAGGTCATTCTTTCTTTGACACTTCATTAGTCCCTAAAATATCCATACGGTTCTATTTCATCTCCAAAAACATACTCTAGATATGTATAAATTCATGTATTGTTTATCCAAGCCACAATTCATAAAAAAAACATCTTACCAATATCAAAATTCAAATTCTTTATAAATTTTCACAACTAGGAAGATGTGGATCTTTACATGGGTTTTGGTAGATCCTCCAGTTTTGGAAAAACTCTAGGGGATAAGGTAGATATTCCAAAATAAACTCCTAATTAATTATTGAGTACATAAAAATAAGTAATGATTTATTAATATTGGATTGAAGCAATATTAGGCTGTATACTTTGATGAAATCATTTCACTATTTTCTTTTTTAAGATCCATTTGAATTATACTTTCTACGGAAACATACCATGATTATGATATTTTGCAAATGGATATCAAGACCACCTTACATAATTTAATTCTTATATAATATGTAAATTTTATGGTAATATAAGGTATTGTGAAACAAAAGGAATCTAATAAGAGGTTAATGTTGTATAGATCTAATTATGGGTTCAAGAAAGAATCAATATCATTAAATATTAATTTTAAGGAATCTATAATATAATTTGGTTTTTTTAAGAATAAATGTAATCCCTATGTATATTAGAGGTTTATTGGGAGTGATACTTTTTCCTAGTAATATATTTTTATTTTATATTACAAATGGGAAATGAGATACCAGTCTTATTTTCATTGAATAAATGATTTAAAAAAATCTTCTCCATAAAAAACATGGATAAAGTGGACACTCATCTATGGATAATTATATAATATAGGCTTCCTGTACAAAGTCATGTTGTATATATTTACAATTTATTGAAATGATATAATATAAAGAAATTATTTTTTCCTTATGTCACATGTTATACATCTCCCTAAACAATGTGTCATCGAACATAAGAAAATAGATAATGAATCTGTATAACCCCCTACACATCATAATTCGGATATATAGTGTTTTTTCTATGTACCATAATTATTTTTTCCTATTACATTAAAATTATTGGAAAATATTAAGCATACCTAGAAGATAAAGATTGTAGTAATGTACTTTAGGCATGAAAATGATGTATCCCTAGTTTATAGAGGAGGTGGGGAACCAAGTGAGAAGGGACACATAGATGTTTCCTTATAAATAAATCAGAATGATCTTAAATCAAAATCTATTTTTTTTCTTCAATAGAGTAGTTGTGAGTTGGAGGAGTTGTAAGTATATTGTAGTGACTATTTATAAAATATAATTCAAATATAATGTAGATTCTCATACATCTGAAGAAGTATTTTTGATATAATACTTCCTCTAGGATCTTAGTGTTTAAAATTGAAATAAATAGTCTATTACTCTATATTGTAACAATACTACAATATTGGTTCCAAAAAAAAGATACTAGATCACATAAATGGAAGAATCAGATAATACAGAATTATCACCTCTTGAGATATTTTAGTCAAAGGGGAGAAGACATAGATAACAATTTAGTCATATAGAAAATTTCCAGAAAACCTGTAATACTCAAAAACATAAACAACCTATAAAAATATTATTTAAAAAATGGTTTATATTTCTTACATTTTTAAGATACATTCAATTTATAGTTTTAGAGAATTATTAAATACTTTTACATATCAAACCCATACAATACAAAGTGTTTACTTCCATTGAAAGCCATATTTTTTAAAATAAAATAATATTTCTAAACAGGAAATCAGGTTTCATTCAAAACACATTTTCTTATTTAAATACAGATCCCTATAATAGAAATATTGTCTTTGTTATAGTTCCTACTAACGTTTAAGTCCTGTGAAATTTTTTTGAAAACATGGTTTGAGAAAACAAATTCTTATTAAGGGATATAAAAATAAATGAAACCTAATAATACTTTTTAAATTAATGAAAACCCATTGGGAAATTTTCCTTTTCTCAAAATAAACATTGAGTTTAAAATGGACACTTACTCTTGAAATAAGCATTTTCCCAATTGTTTTCATAAAAAATTTCATAATAAATCATAATTCATGAGGGTTTCTTAGAAAACATCAACCCTCTTGCTTGAAAACAATAATTTTAAGCAATGGATATCATAAACAATATTTGAAATCTAAATTCATTTACTTATCCTATGAAATGAAAATATTTCTATAAAAACCATCATCAACTATAACATGAAATATATCTTAGGATAAAAATAAAAATAATCCCGTGGATAATAATAATAAATTTAATAATTATGTATTTTACAATGATAGACATAATAATAATATTTTCATGTCCTTATTCCAATATATCATAAAAATGCCAATGAGGCCTTCTTCCAATACATCATATATAATTGGGAAAGCATAAACAAAACACCCATACATGTTTATCTCATGGTACCAACTAATTTATCAAGGTTCAATCTATATCTAAGACCCACCCATCACTTAATAAGTTTAATTCATTCATAATATGTAATAAATAAATAACAATAAAATACATAATCAATATAACAATTCATATTGAAAAACTAGAAAAAAATTCAAAAAAATAATCATTAATAAATTGAGTAACACGATTATAATCCAAATATATAAATAATTAGTATAGTAACATTTAATCATATCCATTGTAAATCATAAGAATAATTAATTGATGTTTACATAGATCCAAAATCTATTAAAATAAAATTTGAACGTTGCTTTGAAAACATGAGAAAAATATCAACTTATTTTAATAAACTTTTAAATAAAAATTTGTAGATTATTAATGAAAAATGTATATTTAAGAAAAATAGTTGAAACTTATAAAGTTATATTCTAATTAAATAATGTTTATGATTGTAATTAAATTATTTTATGCTATATACATTAAAAGAGAACATTCATTTCACAATTTTATAAAAATTCAAAATGGATTTGTATGGAAATTTTTTCAAAAGATTAATTTTAATAATTTGTAAATAAAGTCAAAATTATTTGTAAATAATATTTAATAAAATTTTAAACATAAATAATAATATTTTTATAACATTTATAGACAAAGATTAGAATTATTTTGGAAATGAAACATTAAAATAATTGTTTAAAGTAAAATACTTACCTTGAGTCTATTTCTCTGCGTACGTTCACTAAATCTTTTATAAACATTTTTTAATTTTCAAATTTATTAAAAAACATTTTAATGTTTATTAACATATTATTATCTATTTTATTTCATTTATTACCAAGTCTAATATTGTATTTAAACTAAAAATGTTCATGTTGGAAGTTCGATAGTGAACATGAAAAATGAGTCAGATTTCATTATGGAGATGGTAGTCCACATATATATATGAACAAATTTATTATTTTCCAATGGATGGAAGGGTAACAAGTTATGTAATATAATATATTTAAAATTTCCTTATTATGTCATAAATATAATTTATATTCATTAAATCCATCAAAATAACTATCCTTGTGAGGTGGTGATGATAAAAACACATCGCATCATAAAAGTTGTTATCCACACATACATATGAGAAATGTTTTCATTTATCATAAGATGGAAAATATTATGGGATAGGGTTGTTAAATAAATATAATAAAATTTTATTACATTTAATGTATTTATTCTATAATATCATCATGGTTAAATAATATTTGAATGATATGGAAGAAAAAATAAATATAAAAACACTCAGTTAAGAGTTATACCTCTTCTTTGAGAAACCTAATATTTCTACACCTTAATCCTTCTAGGTTAGACATTTTATATTTATCCAAACCTTTTATTCATATTATTACATGATTTCTAAACATAAATGAACATTAATATAGAACAAGGATTAAAAATATCTAATGTCTTTGGAAGAAAATTTTCACAATACATCATAAGAAACTCAAAACATAGAAACCTCAATTTATTATCCTTAATGAGCTCCTAAACGACATTTGAGTTCCTAAAAATAGTTGGAATAAATTAGGGAATACATAAATAAAGGTGTGAGATAAAAATATCAATAACAGAATAAGCATGATAAGTAAATTTATGTTGTAATTCAGTGGTATAACATTATATCATAAAAGATAAATAATATGAGTAATAATATGGAATAATGACAAAAAGAAAATGGAATCATAATATCATGGAAACATATTAAATTTTTTTGAAAAAACATGGTTCGAGGTTAGCTGCATGTACAATTTCTCATGGTGAACAACATCCAATTATAGATTAGATTTACTATATAATCTTACACATAGCATCTCATGAGACTATAATATTACCCAATTCATTAGATCACTATTTTGGTGTACCCATCATAACATTTTCATGATATAATTTTATCCATTAAAAAATAAATCATAAGTCATAACATGATAATTCTACATAGAATGAAAATGGGTTTCATAATCATTCATCATATCATAATCAAATGAAATTTCATAATATGGAATTTCATAAATGAGAATAAGGCATGTATTTCATCATAAAAGTAAGGGAGATTAAGATAGTTATATATGTTATAGTAATATATATATAATTTTGAATCATTATAGAACATTAATGAGAGAGATAATGTGAGTTAGAGACTGAATGGTCATAACCCAAAGGAAAGGGTGGTTTAAAGAGATCACCTACCTCAAGCCTAATTAATCACATGTGTTTTCTATCATCCCGAATAATGAAATTATGGTAATTATTTATATCATTAAAAAAAATTCATCATGTTTATTATTAATTATATTTTATTTATTATAATTTTTTATTCAATTACATGATCATTTTGGTTCGATTGGGACGTTTTGAAAATGTTTTTTTCATATGTCTAAAATCACTTTGGAATGTTAAATAATGTCAATGATATTTCTATTTCATCATATCTAGAATAATAAAAAAAATCTCATTTTTTTGAAATAAATTATAAGTTTAAAACCAATCAATATGTATGGTTATAAAAATGAACTAATTTATAGTCATTGCGATGTAAGTCATACGTATCCATGAGTAACATTTCAATTTTTCATAAATACTAATGGGAAAAATGTAATGGTTATTTTATCTTTAAATAACTATAATTATATAATTAATATCATATTATTAATTTCAATATAATTTCATATAACATCCATGGGGTTTGGTAATAAACAATGAATCAAATAACTTCATGAGGTGGTAGTCTTCTGTACACACGAACGATGTTATCATTTTTCAATGGATGTTATAGTAATAGGGTTTATGATATATTAATTTAACAAAATTAATAATATTTAATTAATATATTATATAATAATTAAATCTGTTATCATAAATAATTGTGAAATGTGATGATGGAACACAATTTACATTGGTTCATGGGGTAGTAGTTATCCATACACATGATTGATGGTTTCATTTCCCAATTGATAGAGTTGGAGAGATATTTTGGTTATGACATTAGCATAATGAAATATTAGTATATGTGTGAAACTTCTATTATTATATGAGCATTGTTGAGTAATATTTTAATTAGCTGGAATATGAAATAAAACAAACATGCTTGGTAAAAAAGAGTTACCACTTCTTCGGACCACCTCTTTAGGATCAAACATAAAGCCTCCCTAGATTGGATCAATGATATAACTATGGCCTCTAGTACTTGTATAGTGAATTAAAGGAGGGGGTTTTTTGTGTGTTTTATAGACAATGTGTTTATGGAAGTGTTTAAATGATAGGATAGTTATTCCATTTATAAGGGTGGAGGAGTGGAATTCTTATAAATGGAAAAAAATATTCAATAATGGGAAGTCACTCTCAATTAAATTGCCTAAAATTTTAAAAAATAAATGAGTTTAGGAGATATGACGTCAATAAAAAACTATTACACTCAAAATAAACATTTTTTAAACATTTTATTCTATTTACCTCTTTAGTTTACCCCCACCCATTAAACCTGTTTAAACATTAACTTGGTAAATGATTTTTTATATTTTTATTATCACTTATAAAAACTTTATTTGAACATATTATAAAATATTAATTATTATGATTCGAAATATGAAATAATTTTTTTCAAATTAAATTGAAAGAAGATTAAAATTTTAAATTAAAATTAAACTTGTAGAACATTCAAAAAATGGTTTTTTGTTAAAATTCTTTTTCAAGAATAAGATTATTTTATATTTTTAATATGTCAATTATTAATAATTAAATGAACATAAATTAAAATTTATATATAAATAATTTATATCTTTAATTTAAATCATTACTCATTAGGGATTATTTTAATTAGTTAAAATGATGATATATTAGGTAATTTAAAATAGTTTTCATGAAAATGTGTTTTAATGCTTAAAAATAAACTTATTTGAAAATATAATATAAATATGATATAAAAGTTATTAATTTTATTAAATATAACTATATAATGTTAAAGTAAATTTTAAATAATATTAAAATAATAATATGACTTTTAAATTATTTAATTTATTAAAATAAATGAGAGTTTACCCAATTTAAGTTTTTTCCCTCTTCAATGAAAAATCAATTATTTCTGAAATATCCAAAAATTTCAACCTATGTTAATAAAAATATTATCTTTTCCAAAAATAATTCATTTTGAAACAATTAAAATTTTAAAAATAAATTTTAAAATTTTCTCACAAAAATCTATAAAAACAATTTTGAGGAAAATATTTTTTTTGGAATGAATCTCTATTTAAAAGTGAGGAATAATATCCTAAGAATTTATAAATTGAGAATAAAATTAATATCTATTTAATAATATATTTTATCTTATTCACATTTGATAATTTCATGGTTTGGTTATAACAGTCATATTTAAATAGTAATTGTTTTTTGGGATCAGTGTTGCGTGTTTCATACACTATCGAAAATAGTTTTTCTTTCAAAAAAACTATGGGTGTTACATTCTTCCCCCTTAAAAAATATCTCCATTAAAAGTTTATATTACATACTAGGGTTAAAACATGTTAGTTTACTTCTTCTACATCACCTATTTTGGTTACCATGATTCTTTCTCAAACTTTTGTTTTTTCCAAAACACTTTGACCACATGAGTTATCTTATTTCTTAGAACATTATCTCTATTGTATATGATCTTAACTAGATTATCCTTGTGTAAAATTTCATTCTCCAATGTAACCACCACATGATTAAATATATGGTACGTGTCTATTATGTGCTTCCTCAATAGAGATACATGGAACACATCATGTACTTGATATAGTTTAGGCTGGTGGGTTAGTGGATAGGCCAATGCTCTAATGCAATAAATGATGGAAAAGGAGTTGATGTATCTTGGACTAAGATTTCCCTTTTCCCCAAACCTCATAAATTTATTCCATTATGATATATGAAGTTTCATCTTAAATCTGACCTCAAAATCTATTTATCAACAATGGTGGTCTGTATATATTTTCTGTTTACTTTTTATTGATTTCATATGACATTAAATGGTTTTAATCTTATTTTACATATAATATATATGGTCAGGTCACATTATCTTCCACTTGATATGGAATATCTAAAGGGGATCTCTCCACGCTCTCCATGGAGGTAACTCTCAGTGATCTTCTTCTCCTTTCGTCTAGGGTTTTAGATTTTGACCACGGCTTCTCCCCTTCGCTCTCGCCTCATACCCTCCACTCTTCACCGCTCCTATGGATTTTATTATGTGGTCCACTTAATTCTTATATATAAGGTATGTATTTTGGATTCCATCTACTGCCTTAAAATGTTCTTTCCTTATGTTACTTCATGAATCTCTGGTTCAGGGATGGTGTGGAGTTATCCTGAGAGTTTGGGTATACAGTGTGGTGGACGTTGGTTTTCCAGATGCTGCATGGGTCAGTATTTCATCCTCGGTGCCCAAACTTGCTCTGATCTAGGGTTCCACCTCTTCTCTGTAACACCCCAAGCTTCCATGGTACGCTCCTCTTTGAATAATAGAGCAGCGTGTATTGTATGCAACCTCGAGTTCTAACACACCGTGACTAATCAAAGTAGTCGTTATGAATAGTAATACCCACTTTTTAAAATTATAGAAATTTTATATTTCAAAATGGAATTCATTATTGTATTCGTAATATTGAAATTAGCCTATGTTGAATTTTTTGTAATTTTCTGAGAACTTCCAAATTTTTATGAATAGTGAAAAATACTTAAAACAACTTCTTTAATCAAAATAATTTATAGTGATAAGTTATACTATTGAGTGGTTTTAAAGTATAATTATAATATATTTTTACTATTTTATCCAATGGTGTTCATTAGAATTAATTTTACTTTGAAATTGGACATAAACAATTGTCAATCTTTTGATATATATTGTTTCTTAAAAACACACTATTTGTTTTGACAGCGAGAATTAATTATAAAATTAATTAATTCAACTTATATGTTTGTAATTTCATAAAATAGTCATCATTTTTGAATTCGGAATATCAATTATAGCTTAGGGTGAAATTTTGGCATTGTTCTAAAAAACTTCAATTTTTGATGAATAGTGAAACCACTAAGTGGTAGTTAAATAACTGATTTTTCGTTTAAATGAAATATTACCACTTTTGTTATTTGATTTTCAAAAATCCAACATACATGGTTTTCATTAAGAAGTAAAATGTGGTTCAATGAGATTAAAATAATTTTTTGGTGAATAGTAACTTTTAAGTTCTTAATCGCGATTAGAGGTAATTAGTGTAGTTTAAGGTAAAAATAATGTTTTAATAATATGAGATGAGCTTGACATGTGTCCTACCCTCATTGGATGTTCCATGGCCGACCACGAAAATCCATGGGTCAACTTGGGGACCCCATGGAGCCACTTTAATTGGAAAATGACATAAATACCTTTTATTTAATGTTAAAGTAAAAAATGACACAAACATGAAATGTTTTTCTAAAACAATTTTTACATATGGTTATACAAGTCATATTTTTGACTATAAATAGTCAATGGAAAGATAAAAATATATCCTACATCATAGTATTTGTTTTATAATTTTTGGACATTAAATAAATTAAATTATTTATGACACCATGATGATGCAGCGATTACATCATTAATTAATGATTTAAATAAAATGAAAAGATAATGTACAATCCAAAGCTTAAACTTGTCAAAAACATATTGGATTAGTAGATTTCGAACCCTTATCACCTTAACCTCGAATTATATAAGTTTGGGGCCTTTGGAATCCGAAAGGAATTGTATAATAATGTAACATTTCCTTACTTTCCAAGAGTGCCCCTCCTCTCCTCTTATAAAAGGCCCCCACCTCTACCACCTCATTCACACTTTCAAGCCATTTGGCTCGGCAAAACTCTACCCAAATACTCTCCCAAATTTACTCCCTTACTCCTAGAAGCCTAAATTTGGGCAGAATTCCTCCCAAGGAATCCTTTGTCTCAAAGAAAAAGAGTTTCCCGATTTTAAGGTAATGTCTTCTCTTATATTATTTTGTTTTATTTTTCTTATCCAACCCCATAAACTCTTTTTATTCATTTATTTTGTAACAACACCAGTATCCTCAATATACTAGGATGTTGTTATGAGAAGTATTCGAGCTACAATTACACACAACTACATCTAATGGTTAAAGAACATACTGTTTCTGTGGATGGCGAATTTCTGCCTCACGAAACGATGATTGTTCAACACTCATATAACACCTTCAAAGGTGGCCATTAATATGTCACTATATTTATATATGATATATAATATGTTTATGTTATACTAAAGGTTATGTATTTTTCATTTATGGCATACCTTTATTGTTTCCATTGTGGGTAAATGCGATATTTTCATTTAAGGAAGTGCGGACTACCGCCCCTTCAAAGTGATTTGAATCGTTAATGCCATATGTGGGATGTATAAAGGATTGAGTAAATGGTCTTATACACTATACTATACTGGAATTCTATTATACCTTTATATAATTATAACTTCATTCCATTAAATATGAAATAGAAATGAAAGTAGCGTTCATGCGTACGTACGGCTTACCGTCTCCATGAACTGTGCATTTCATTTCTTACCTCTAAATGTTATGTAATATTATAAATGAATGTATATACTGGATATATATGGTGTATATGATATATAAATCATGAATATAATTATGGATATAATTGATATATTACAACATGAACAAAGTGTAATTATTATAACATTATTTTTGACTCAAGTACCTAAGATCGTCAAAACGACCGTTATTAACATAAATAATTACATAATGTTCATAACATGGTAATAAGTGATATAAAATTAATAATAAACATCAAAAAGGTTCTTAAGAAATTATAAATTAACTCTAGTTTATTATTCCGGAGATTAAAGAACGATCGAGTCAAGTCGGATGCAAGGTAAGGGGACTTCTTAACCGAGTTTCCATTCTTTGGGTTAATCTCCTACTTTCAAATTATGTCATGATATTATTATGTCCTATTTTGTATTTTTACTTTCATTATGTGTACCTATAGTGAATTAACATAATAGATCTATTTTATTTTAAAAATGATCTTTTTAAGGACTTCGTCTCAATCTCCTTTCATTGAGGCATATTTGGTTTTATACAAAACTTTCTTTTATACAGTGTATAAACCCCTTGGCTTTTACGTTTATTCAAAAGAATTTTTTTTATACAAAGCGTTTTACTAAACGACAAAAAGGGAATGTTATTCTTTCCGTACATATGCGGCGACAACAACTTCTCCGCCGCCGTGACCATTATTTGAGTTTCGGCTTCCTCTACAAGCAATCACTTTTTTTTAATGAAAAATAAATACAAAGTTTTAACATTCTTTTATTTTGGTATTGAAAATGGTTTTGAAAGCGTTTTTATTATATCAATGTGTTGTATTCATATCTTGTGATTGAAATGTGGAAATGTTATGTTTCCTTTATGCATGTTTTATGTGATACGACTATATTATGGTTTATGATATGTGTAAACCTATACATATGAGGAATGCATTGGACTTAATAAGTGACGGGTGGAGCCCACTATAGCTCCACGATGCATCGGTAGGTATCATAAGACAAACTAGTGTCTTGGAACGAGGCCTTGACAAAATCTTATTTGTGGTCTTGGCACGAGGCCTTGGCTACGTGGTTATGATAGTCTGGAATTATGCATTCCATCATTATGAAAGTGGTTATTGATATTTCATGTGATTATTCGACTTGTAGAATATCCATGTGAGTAAGTAAATGGAATTATTTAATTTTATTTTTTCCATATTATGATGAAGTTCAAGTTTAAAAAGGCTTTTGTTTTAGTTATACATTTCCTTAAATTTTAATGTTTATTTATGAAAGCTTCCGCAATATTGTAATCCTTACTGAGCATCTGAGCTCACCCCTTTCAATGTTTTAATATTTTCCAGGATGTGAAGAAGTATTTTATGAATGAACTGCAGGGATAGTCATAAGAGGATATGAGTGTTGACTATGGAGACATTTTTATTGTAGTTTTTCACTTTATGATGTAATGTAACATTTACGAATGTATCTAGTGTTTCCAAGGCTACTAAACTAATCGGTCTTTTGATACTTGATCTTTTGTGATCATGCCAATGTTACGAAGTAATGCACCGACTCCGGGTAGCTGGGGTCAGGGCGTTACAGTTGGTACCAGAGGCAGTTTAGTACTAACCTTGGAAGCTAGATTTAGATAAACTCTGATTAGATCACATAGCCCAAAGATAGACTTTGAGGATTAGTATAGAATAACTTCCTTGAATTTTGGTATTATAGAGATTTTGTGAGTTTTCCGAGCAATAAATCCATGTCTGGATACGAGCAGGTAGAGGCGGCTCTGGCATAGATGTACCTAGGGGTAAAACCAGAAAACACCGCTTTGAGCTAGACTCAAACTGGAACTGGTGCACGACAACGGGCCTTGCTGCACTCTTGGTTACGACACTCCCGGGGGATATGCTTAGGATAATTCTCATTATCTTTACAAACCACTATGAAGGGTTATGAGTATATAATTTCTCAAAGATAAAATTTTTATGATTATGGATTATATCCATAAATAGCTCAATTTATGTAAAGTATTTTATAATTATGGAATTATGTATTTTGATTCATAAACTAATCTAGTTTATGCCATTGTTTAGAAATGGCGCCTAGTGGAAGGAATGGAAACCGTATCAATGCACGCACTCCGTGTAGGGATTGCCCTCCTGCTCAAGATAATTATTATGGAGCTGGAGATACAACTGGTGTTGATCAACTTATTACCATACTGGGACAACTCACTCAGGTTATTAATAATAACCTTACTCGTATGGAGAACCCTGATCCGCAACGTGGAGGATCAATGTTAGACCGCTTCATGAGGAAAAAACCACCAACATTTAATGGGGGTAAAAATCCATTAGTAGCTAAGCAATGGATAAACTCCTTAGAGAAAATATTCCATGCCTTGGGGAGTAGTGAAAGGGAGAAGGTTATCATGGAAGTTTACCACCTCACTAGAGATGCCGATCAATGGTGGTCATTGATTCAAAATAAAAAGGAAGATGAAGAAGTATCAAGTATGGAATGGAGAGATTTCAAAGATCTTTTCTTAGAAAAATACATTCCACATGACCATCGAGCAGATATGGAAAGGAAATTTCTAAGTCTGAGACAAAAGGAGTATAAGAATGTCGCAAAGTATGAGGCTAACTTTACAAGGTTTGCAAGGCATGCAACAGATTATATACGTAACCCAAAAAGTAAGATTGATCGTTTCTTTGATGGGTTAAAACCTTTTCTTCGTTGAGCATTAGTCTCACAAACCTTCTCATCGTATAAAGACATTGTCTCATGTGCTATCAAGACAGAAAAAGAATTCTCTAAATCTTATGAAAATAAAGTAAATCAAGAGAAGAAGAGAACTGTGGAGCAAGAGACAGATAAAGGGAAAAATGGAAAGAAGTATTTTCCATTATGTGATAATTGTGGGAAGAATCACCCTGGTACTTGCCTAAAGGGAATGGGAGTTTGTTATAAATGTGGAGAAAAACATCACCAGGCACGTGATTGCAAGGGAAAGAAAGAGGCTATCAATGTTGAATGCTACAATTGTAGAGAAATGGGGTATTATGAAAATGAATGTCCTAAGTGTCAGAGAAACTTACCTCAGAAAAGGCCAAGGGATCAAGGACAATCTTATGTTGCTACTACAGTTGAAGCAGAATAATTAATGTATTGGTGCTTTTGGACTCATGGATTATATTCTGGTTATTAGAATAATGTGATATATATATAAGGATTGTACTGCAGTACTTGTTGTTATCATTAAGGTTTTAATATGATGAAGGAAATCATATTTTTAGTATGTACCAATAAGAGAAACATTACTTTGTTTGGGGAATCTGATGTTACAATTGATTTTGGAATTTAGAGACCTTTTAAAGAAAGTCTGGACAGAGGTATTTTGGATAACTATAAAGGTTGGAATGGATTAAGCTGAACTTTGGATAGTATTTTTTAAGGTTAAAACATTTATCAAGATTATTTTGGAATAATATAATACTATAGTTTTAGGAAAAGGACAACCTGCAGGGTGGGGCATAACCCATCGCGTCGGACAAAACTGCAGGAATCGAACCCACGCCCATAGTGTGACATGCCTTTATTACCTACCACTAGCCTATAGGAAGTCCTTGGTTATTACAAAATCTAAATGGTTTGTGTTAATATTTGGAACCTTATACAATTAGGATAAATATATTATTTTTGAGTTCTATTATCTTTTTGAGTGAAAGATGAGTTTGTGGTAGAAATTAGTTGAAGGTTGAAACTCTACATGTCAATCATAAATATATATATATATACCTATATCTTATTATATGAATAAATTAATTCTTAAAATTTATTATAGGGATATTAAAACAAAAAAATTTGTTATCCTAATACCTTATGTCTTGTTTTACTGATGATATTTTAAATCAACATATATTGAAGGCTTTGAGGCCCTCAATTTGACACTTGTTTGTGATTGATGACCCCAATCACTCCCTACAAATATTTATGTTTTTCCTCCAATTATATGTCTTTAATTTCCACCAATGTTCTCCAAATCGAGATCATAATTGGGTGGTAACTTTTTCATTTTCCTTTCCCTCTTATTAAGGATAAATTTTATTAACCTTATTTCCGATGTGGGTTTTCCACAGAGGTGTTTTCTATTTTCAACCTTTTATTTTCAAAGAAAAAATTCAAATTGCGAGGACGCAATTTATTGAAGTAGGGGAGAATGTAACACCCCAAACTTCCATGGTACGCTCCTCTTTGAATAATAGAGCAGTGTGTGTTGTACGCAACCTCGAGTTCTAACACACCGCGACTAATCAAAGTAGCCGTTATGAATAGTAATACCCACTTTTTAAAATTATAGAAATTTTATATTTCAAAATGGAATTCATTTTTGTATTCGTAATATTGAAATTAGCCCATGTTGAATTTTTTGTACATTTCTGAGAACTTCCAAAATTTTTATGAATAGTGAAAAATACTTAAAACAACTTTTTTAATAAAAATAATTTATAGTGATAAGTTATACTATTGAGTGGTTTTAAAGTATAATTATAATATATTTTTACCATTTTATCCAATGGTTTTCATTAGAATTAATTTCACTTTCAAATTGGACATAAACAATTGTCAATCTTTTGATATATATTGTTTCTTAAAAACACGCTATTTGTTGTGACAGCGGGAATTAATTATAAAATTAATTAATGCAAAATATATTTATGGAATTTCATAAAATAGACATCATTTTTGAATTCGTAATATCAATTATATCTTAGGGTGAAATTTGGGCATTGTTCTGAAAAACTTCAATTTTTGATGAATAGTGAAACCACTAAGTGGTAGTTAAATAACTAATTTTTCGTTTAAATGAAATATTACCACTTCTGTGATTTTATTTTCAAAAATATGACATACATGGTTGTCATTAATAAGTAAAATGTTGTTCAATGAGATTAAAATAATTTTTTGGTGAATAGTAACTTTTATGTTCTTTATTGCGATTAGAGGTAATTAGTGTAGTTTAAGGTAAAAATAATGTTTTAATAATATGAGATGAGCATGACACATGTCCTACCCTCATTGGATGTTCCATGGACGACCAAGAAAATCCATGGGTAAACTTGGGGACCCCATGGAGCCACTTTAATTGGAAAATGACATAAATACCTTTTATTTAATGTTAATGTAAAAAATGACACAAACATGAATTGTTTTACTAACAAATTTTTAGATAGGGTTATACAAGTAATATGTTTGACTATAAACAGTAATTGTAAAGATAAAAAGATTTCCTACATCATATAATTTGTTTTATAATTTTTGGACATTAAGTAAATTAAATTATTTATGACCCCATGATGATGCATCGATTACCTCATTAATTAACGATTGAAATAAAATGAAAAGATAATGTAAAATCCAAGGCTTACACTTGTCAAAAACCTATTGAATGAGTATATTTAGAACCCTTATAACCCTATCCTCTAATTATATAAGTATGAGACCTTTGGAATCCGAAAATCATTGTATAATAATGTAACATTTCCTTACATTCCAAGAGTTCCCCTCCTCTCCTCTTATAAAAGGCCCCCACCTCTACCACCTCATTCTCACTTTCATGCCATTTGGCTCGACCAAACTCTGCCCAAATACTCTCCCATCTTCCCTCCCTTACTCCGAGAAGCCTAACTTTGGGCATAATTCCTCCCAAGGAATCCTTTGTCTCAAATCAAAAGAGTTGCCCGATTTTAAGGTAATGTCTTCTCTTATGTTATTTTGTTTTATTTTTCTTATCCAACCCCCTAAACTCTTTTTATTCATTTATTTTGTAACAAAACCAATATCCTCAATATACTAGGATGTTTTTATGAGAATTATTCGAGCTAAACTTACACACACCTACATCTAATGGTTAAAGAACATACTGTTTCTATGGATGGCGAATTTCTGCCTCACGAAACGATGATTGTTCAACACTCATATAACACCTTCAAAGGTGGCCATTAAGATGTCACTATATTTATATATGATATATAATATATTTATGGTTTACTTAAGGTTATGTATTTTTTATTTATGGAATACCTTTATTGTTTCCATTATGGGTAAACGCGATATTTTCATTTAAGGAAGTGCGGACTACCGCCCCCTCAAAGTGATTTGAATCGTTAATGCCATATGTGGGATGTATAAAGGATGGAGTAAATGGTATTATACACTATACTATACTGTAATTATATTATACCTTTATATAATTATAACTTCATTCCATTAAATACAATATAGAAATGAAAGTAGCGTTCATGCGTACGTACGGCTTACCGTCTCCATGAATGGTGCATTTCATTTCTTACCTCTAAATGTTATGTAATATTATAAATGAATGTATATACTGGATATATATGGTGTATATGATATATTAATCATGATTATAATTATGTATATAATGGATATATTACAACATGAACAAAGTGTAATTATAATAAGTTTATTATTGACTCAAGTACCTAAGATCGTCAAAACAACCATTATTAACATAAATAATTACATAATGTTCATAACATGGTAATAAGTGATATAAAATGAATAATAAACTTCAAAAAGGTTCTTAAGAAATTATAAATTAACTCTAGTTTATTATTCCGGAGATTAAAGAACAATCGAGTCAAGTCGGACGCAAGGTAAGGGAACTTCTTAACCTAGTTTCCATTCGTTGGGTTAATCTCCTACTTTCAAATTATGTCATGATATTATTATGTTGTATTTTTTATTTTTACTTTCTTTATGTGTACCTATAGTGAATACACATAATAGATCTATTTTATTTAAAAAATGATCTTTTTAAGGACTTCTTCTCAATCTCCTTTCATTGAGGCATATTTGGTTTTATACACAACTTTCTTTTATACGGTGTATAAACCCCTTTGAATTTTACGTTTATTCAAAAGGAATTTTTTTTTATACGAAGCGTTTTACTAAACGACAAAAAGGGAATGTTTTTATTTCCTTACATATGCTGTGATAACGACTTCTCCGCCGTCATGACCATTATTTGAGTTTCTTCTTCCTCTACAAGCCATCACTTTTTTTTAATGAAAAATAAATACAAAGTTTTAACTTTCTTTTATTTTGGTATTGAAAATGGTTTTGAAAGCGTTTTTATTATATCAATGTGTTGTATTGATATCTTGTGATTGAAATGTGGAAATGTTATGTTTCCTTTATGCATGTTTTATGTGATAAGATTATGTTATGGTTTATGATATGTTTAAACCTAATCATATGAGGAATGCATTGGACTTAATAAGTGACGAGTGGAGCCCGCTATAACTCATCAATGCATCGGTAGGTCTCATGAGATAAACTAGTGTCTTGGCACAAGGCCTTGACAAAATCTTATTTGTGGTCTTGTCACGAGGCCTTGGCTACGTGGTTATGATAGTCTGGCATTATGCATTCCATAATTATGAAAGTGGTTATTGATATTTCATGTGATTATTAGACTAGTAGAATATCCATGTGAGTAAGTAAATAGCATTATTTAATTTTATTTTTTCCATATTATGCTGAAGTTCAAGTTTAAAAAGGCTTTTGTTTTAGTTATACATTTCCTTAAATGTTAATGTTTATTTATGAAAGCTTCCAGAATATTGTTATCCTTACTGAGCATCTGAGCTCACCCCTTTCAATGTTTTAATATTTTCCAGGATGGGAAGAAGTGTTTTATGAATGACCTGCAGGGATAGTCAGAAGAGGATATGCGTGTGGACTATGGAGACTTTGTTATTGTAGTTTTTCACTTTATGATGTAATGTAACGTTTACGAATTTATCTAGTGTTTCCAAGGCTACTAAACTAATCGGTCTTTTGAGACTTGATCTTTTGTGATCATGTCAATGTTACAAAGTAGTGCATCGACTCCGGGTAGCTGGGGTCGGGGAGTTACATTCTCTCTGTGTCAGAGATAGAGTAATGGGTACACAAGGTTTTGGTCCATATGGTTTATGGTCGGTGAGGTTTCTTTTTGAGTCTCATCCCCAGTCTTCTTCATGGTTTAATTCTTGTCTTTTTTCAGGTTTTTTCCCTAGTTTCATGTTTGACTTATTCCTCCATAGTGGTTTCTATTTTTTTCAACTATTTATTTTTCTTGTGTTGGTTTTCTATGTCATGATTGTGCTTGTGGTTTCGATTAATGGGTTTCGTTGATTTGGTGGGATGTTAGATCAATAATAATGGTGATGTTGGTGGTTTGGAGGTGGTGATGTGTTTGATGTAGATAGTGTTTATCAGTGTTGTTCCTGGAGGTGATTACTCCAAGTAGGTGATTCTTGAGATGTTTTGAGGACGGTGAAGGTGATGTGATAGTGTATCTAGGAATCGTCGGTTGTGAATGCATTTGACATTGGAGTATAGGTCAGCTATGATGAAGCGTTGAGGAAGAATACCATGATGATTTTATACGTGAAGACAGTGATGGAGTTTGACAGGTGATGTGATGATGGTGGTCCAGTGAGTCCTTGATGGTTGTGTCCTTGGCAGAGCATGGCTTGTGGATCAAAATTTGTTGATGTCTTATTGGATTTTCTTGGGTGGTTTTTTTTAATCTATTTTGGTGGGATATGAGGCACCAATCAGGGTTAACTTATTTAAGGATTTTATCTGGTTGAATTGTATAGAATTGTAGGTTTCATACTTTTTCCTCAAAGCTGTTTTTATAATAAAAAATTTAAGTTTCAGTCAGTCATTAGCTTCAACTCTCCAAATTCATCCTAGCATGTCATAGTTCAACACTACTTCCCTTACTGAGAATCAAAATGATCCATTCGAATGATATAATAGAATCTATTGTAATTTGATAACTCTAATAGGGGATGTTTTTTATCCTAATATCCTTGTAAATATATAGAATAGGATCTAAGAATATCATCTAGTGTTGGGATTGTTCTCTCATATTGACCATCCATCTGAGTGTGATGTGGAAAAATAAAACAGAGTTCTATATCCAACACTTCATGAAGGATTATCCAAAATATTTAGGTAAACCTCAGATCTCAATAAAATTAAATATAAAGTGGCACTCTATTGAAATATTATTAATTCCCTTGTGTTTATCTTAGAATGTCGTTCAAGAGACAAATATTCATTGATAGTAATGAAATATAAGGAATGTTTATGGTTATCCGCAACCACCCAGATGGAGTTATTTCCTTTAGCTATCATAGTGTGTTATACAATGAAATAAATGGTAATATGCTTCCATTTTCATATAGATATGGGAATTTTTTTTATCATAACCATAGACTTCAATCATTGAGTCTTGACTTTTTGGCATACCAAACATCAAGACAGAAATTCTTTAATCTCCCTCTACATGTTATCCTGCAATAATTTTTTCTTTTGATCTCAATCCATCATAGTGATTCATGGATGAATAGAGAAGGATGAGCTGTATAAATCATCTATAAGCTCCCACTTTTGATCTGTTTTGGATGAGACACATATCTGAGTTCCAAACCTTATAACTACATCTTTAGAAAAATTGAACTTTGGAATATTCACTAAGTTTTTTTGTAGAACCTCATTTTTTTTCTGGACCTCCTTGATCCTCTTACGAATGGATGGTTTACTATTTATTTGGTCAATGTTGGATGACTATACTTTTATTATTCCAATATCCATCTTTTGTATGTCTAAGAAGACTGGATCCTTCTCAATTCTCATCATTGATAAAAATTTCAGATCCTTTCCACTTAGAGAATATATTACTTTGTTTTCTTTCCCTTTATGGAAATCTATTGAGCTATAATAGTACTTGATCAACTCTCACCATCATCACTAGCACATCTTAATCTCATTTTGGGTGAAAAATATATTTTAGGATCTTTTGATCCATATATATTTCACAATTATCACCATAGAGATAATATCCCCAGATATTCAATAAAAATACCATTACAACTAACTCTAGGTCCTGCATGGGATAGTTCGTCTCAAGAAAATTAAACTACCTTCATATATGTTATATCACCTTATCATTCATAATTATTACTTAACTTAAAACATTCAATAAATAATTTCTATAAACCATAAAATGTTTCCCACTTAAGCGATGCATGTGGAATGATGGAGTGATAATCCTCTTTTTCAACTCCTTGAAACACTCTTAAAATTAATTAGAATAGAAAAAAAAACACTTCATTACATATTATCATGGTTAGTGGGTTTGAAAATCATGAAATGTTTTCTAAAATCATCGATAACACGAAAATAGTATAAGGAAACTATGGATCTCTTTTATAGATACTGGTATAGGAGAGTCATTCTTTTCCTTTGTCTTAGAAGGTTATGTAGATTTTCTTTTTCTGGTGATAATTTGACCCAATAATGATACTTCTTTAATCCATAATTAACATTTATTTTTATTTTCATATATTTTTCCCTTTTGAAAAACCTTGAGCCTAGTATTAAAATACTCCTCACACTCCTCCTTTATTTTGGAGTAAATAAGAATATTATTTATAAATACTACCACAAATTTTTCAAGGTAATATCTAAAGACTAATAATTAAGTCCATAAATATTTTTATTGTATTAGTAATTCCTACAGGAATTATTATGAACTCATAGTGTCCATACCATGTTCAAACTGAATTTTTGGGAATATATTCCTTCTACATACTTAAATGGTGGTATCTTGATCAAATTTCCACCTTAGAGAAATACTAGGATCCACATAGATGATCAAACAATTCATCTATCCATGGTAGGGGATTATTTTTCTTTTTAATGATTTATTTGAGTTTATTATAATCAATACATAACCACATTTATCTATCCTTATTCCAAATGAAGAGTGGTGGGGCACCCCATGGGGAAGCACTCAGGTATAAAAACCCTTTTCCAGAGTCTCTTGTAACTACTTATTCAGGTCATCTAAATAAAGTTTTTCTATCCTATACGGGTTATTTTATATGGGTCGATATCCAGGTATAGTTTTGATTGAGGACACATCCACTCTTCCAAGAGGAAGACCAAGACACTCTTTGGGGGAATACATCATTATAATCCCCCATAATGGTAATGTCTTAAATAATAATTATCTCCATTATATAGATCATTTGGGGTAGATATATTTCACATAAGGAAGCATTATCCATGCTTTAATGGAATATTAAATATTAGATTCATCCTCCTCCATACAAAAATATAGAATCCAATGGTAACTTAGGATGTGGAGAGTGATCTCCCTCTCATTACCGTTGATGATGTCTTTATATAATGATATAAAATCCATGACCAAAATAAAATCAAATTCATCTAAAGGATATAATATAATAATTTATAGAATATTAAGTCTACAAATATCTTCATGGGAGGATTTATATACTTGGGATGAAACTATCACACGATTTTATTTTCACACAGATAACTCAACCTCATGTTTTTGGATTGTACTTGAATAGCAAAATTAAAATTGAAATATATTATATAATGTTTATAAACATAATCAATGATTACATTTTCTATTTTTGAATGAATAACTAGTATACCTATCACCACATTGTTTTAGTATCCACCTCAATAATGTTTATAATATATTCTCTTCCTTTCTCTATAGGCCCTAGAGGTTGTTGTCATTGATTTTATCTAAAAAATATTGGATTAGGGTATTGGATAGAATGATTCATATGTTCCCTGTAGTTTAATCACTTAATTGAAAGATTATTTTTTATTTTAACATTCATTTTTTCTTCTACATTTGTGGGTTTCTTCATTTCTCTTCGACACAGATTACTATAGTTCCCCTCTATTCCACATTTTAATCATCTACCATTTCACATAAGATAGTTTCAAGTATTCTTCTTACCATTATTTTGAAAAGTAATATGTTGGGTTTAATTTTCTCCATTTTATTTATTTATTAACATTCCCAAAGAAAATATTATTTTAAATTTTTTGATCTAAACCAACAAGACTGCTAGGAGTTGTTGATCTTCATATCAACTTTAAATGCACTACAAATAATATCATAATAGCTATCAATGTCCTAAATGGCTAATTTTTTTCTTAGAATCATCATTAACCCAAAACATAAATAGTCTTCTGCACTTTAAGTGTAAATTAAAAAGCTAAAGGTTTATCATTTGTGCCTTGTGAAGTTTTCCATATATGCCTCAAATGACTTATCTTCCTTATGCCTCATATAAAGGATCTCCCTTTCCTTTTTAATATGGAGAGTTCAGGAAAAATATTTGTTGAAAAATATTTTCCTGATGCCATCCCATTCCATGGAATAAATACCCTCTTTGGAATTTTTATTCTTAGTTAGTGTCCACCACTGATCGACTTCTCCCTCAATTTGATAAACAACTATCACAACATTATCCTACATTATGTAATGGAGAAAATAAAATATCTTCTCAATATAATTAATTCATTGTTCAACGATAAGGGGATTAGATGATATAAAAATGGTAGGGGCCTTTTCACATAAAATACTATTCTCATAAATTCTATTTCATAGGATAATATTCGTGTTTAGTTTGATTCATGTTATTATTCATAACCTGAGATAGTTGTTCTAGTACTTCCAGGATGTTATAAACTCCCACTCCCATAATATTGAGTATATCATCGGGTAAATTGCCCCATTGCTTGTCATATTGGTTGATAGCATTGTTTCTCCTATTTCCAGCTATTAACTAATGAAAAAAACATGATGAGAAAATATTAAAATAAAAATATGAAATATACCGACTTGGGAGGAATACAATATAAATGATAAGTATTACCTAACATAGGAGTCTCCATGTTTAAATATATGTTATCTATAGTAATTTTTCCTATTATTTTTTTATCCTAATTATTTTTTTCACGTCCTTCAAAATGTTTAATAGAGTATTTTTGAATTTCAAAATAACATACCTTGTGAGTGTCAAACTAGGTGCTCAACAGGGCCCACTATCGTGCACCAGATAAAAATCGATTCTAACTCAATGTTAACTTTGTAGAGTTACTACCACAAGGTATAACAATTCCAAAGTCACATCCACTTGTACAATATATACATGGATGTAAGAACTTGAAAACAACTCGCTCTAACAATTTAAAAAACTCATTTATATATTTATAGACATAGAATTATCCATAGATTTATCCATGGGGTTATCATTAAAGTATTCTCATTCCAGTTTCCAATGGTTAACTAAATACTTTCTCTAGTACCAACTATATTAACCTTGTCGTTTTATAAATATTATTACATGATTATGTAAACTAAGTATCCATTATTACAAAATATTGATTGAAACTTCCAATTTTCCTTAGAATTATAAGTTCATAATACATCAATAAGATCTTAAAATAGAAAATCCGTATTTTATTCAGCATAATGAGATCTTAAAATCCATTTTAGACCCTAAAACATCATGGTCTAACCTAGAGAATACATAAAAACGAGGTGATCTAAAAATACCATTAAGGTAATAATCTTAATAACGAAACAAAACATACGATTCAAAGGTATAACATGATATCATAAATGTAAACGCTCATGAGTAATCATATAGAAGCTTAACATAAAGAACATGGAATCATAAAACATGGTTACATGGGAAATGTGGTAGAAAAAAATACATAAACATGATTCAAGGATAATTTACTATAAAATATCACATAGTGGATAAAGTTCCATAATAGATTATGTTTACTCCCTAATCCCATTCATGATGTCTCATGATACTATAAAATTAATCAAAGCATTGGATATCTATCTATGTGAAACAATTAAAACATGTACATGATCTATGTGTGACACATAAATTAAATAACTCATACATCGTAACATATAATTACCCATAAAAATGGGTTGCATAACCATGCCTCATATACCAATAAAAGGAAATATCATAATGGTGGAATTTAAGAAATGATTATAATAAATTTATTACTACATTAAAGGAATAAAGAATAAGATAAGTATCTATGTGAGATACATATACACAAAATTTATAACCATTGTATTATATTAATGAGACGGAGAAAGTGGGAATGGTCGTAACCCCAACGAAAGGGTGGTTTAGATATATCTTTTACCCCGAGTCTGATTCATCACTTGAATTCATTATATTCATGATTAATAAATGTGTGATAATTATTTAATTTTATAATAACCTTTTCAAATTTATTATTCTTTTTATTTTAATTATTTTAATTTTATATTCATTTACTTAATCATGTAGTTTCAAGTTGTATATTTTGATGGTGTCCGGCTCATATATAGAAGTAAAATTGAAAATTTGGATAAAGTCAAAGAGATTATTATTTAATGATTTATAGATTAAAAATATTGATATAATTTTAATTTCTATTCATAAATTATAATTTTAAAACCAATCATGAAGTATTTCTATGAAACAATAACTATGTTACAACCATGGACATGGTTATTTGTATGTACGTATGAGTAACATTTCCATTTTTTTAACAATCTTGGTGGAAAGAAGTTAAGTGTTATTTTAACATTCTATAATGATAACTATATCCTAAATATAATATTTATTCTTTTAATACAATTAGATATACCATACATATAATGTGGTAATAAATAATGAATCTCATTACACCACGAGGTGGTAGTCTTTCATAAACATGAGAGACATTTTCATTTTTCGATGGATGGAAAGGTAAGAAGTTATATAATATATTAATTTTATAGAATTATTAATGTGTTTTGAATATAATATATAAACATTAAATCCATACTCACAAATATATGTGAGATGTGGTGATTGAAAACTAATTACAATAATTCGTAAGGTGGTAGTCCGTCGTACACACAATCGTTAGTTTTGTTTCCCATTTTATGGAAGTGGAGACAGATTTAGGTTAGGAAATTAGCATAAAAAAATATTAGAATATGTAAGATATTTTTTTTAATATATGATCCAGATTGAGTAATATTTTAATGAGGTCTCATAAAAAATATAACATATATGATCGTTTTAGAAAGATGCCTCTTCTTCAGACAACCTCTTTAAAATCATACTTAAATCCACCATAGATTGACTTTATAATCAATATAAGGAATATAAGACATGGGGAGAAAATTAAAGAAGGTATTTGGGTAGTTATTGGCTGAAAAAATTGGTTTTTTATGTGTGTAAAGGGGAGTATAAGGGGTTCCATTTTATAAAATAGGAAGTGTAACGACCCAAAAATTCATTAATGAAAATTAATATTGATCTAATTAAATGAAATATTATGTAAAATGGTTATATAAAATGTGATAATCATTGGTATTATGTTTTTTTATTTAAAATATCATTATGAATAGTTACCATTTCTAATATAGTTGTTGAACATTGATCACATGATTAGTATAAATATAGGGCTTTAACACATCCAATTTACTCAGACAAAGGAAGCGATGACCTCATACTGTATACTTTCCCCGTATGAAGCTCATATTTCAGAACTCATAAAGGATATGGAATCATTTCACTTCAATCTTGACCAAGCCTAAGCTGAGCTTCGGCATGTTAATCTCGAATGGAACCACCAACGGGAGAAGTGGAAATTGATAGAGATTACCTCCTGAGCGATGTTATACGAGCCACCCCAAGAGTCTATCACCATCACACACCTTACCCTTCAGTCTTATACAGGTGTTATAAGGGGTCATGTAACAAGAAACTAGTACTATAATTATGTACATTATTTTTGTATAGAGAATATACATTCATTTTATTATTGCAACTTTGTAAATAGTTTTTAAAGTGAAAAATAGAATTTTTTCTGTTAATTAATGAATCTATTTTAATTAATCATTGTATTTTTTAGTTAAATAAAATATTTAATTAAATATTATTACTGAATTAATTTTTAGATAATATAAATGACAGTATGATTATTATGAATACGATTGTGATTTTTATTAAGGATTGAATGCTATTTTTTTCAAAACCCATAAATTTTGGATAAATGTAAGTTTTTATTTTAAAAGTAAAAATTCACATATTTAAAAATATATTTAGATAAAATGAATATTATTTTTGGAATCAGGATATTGAAATTATTTAACAGATAATATTTTATAATTTTCTGAGATAGTTGATTTTTTGGGTAAAAATTAAATAACCTTTAAATATATAATGTGTTTTATCACATCATAATGACCCAATAGTGATTCAATAAAATACTATAAATGATATGGTCGTCCAATATATGTTTTATCCTTAAAATAATGTTATTTTAGATTTGTTTGATTAATTTTAAAAATCCTTAGTGGACCCTCCAAGACTTATATAACATTTTATCTTTATAAATTGTTTTCCTTGAGAGTATGACTCACCTCCACATAAGGGGACCTAATATTTTATATAGTTCGGCCATTTTCCTTATAAAATATTTTTTCCTATCCCCTTTGTAAAAAACTATGTGCCAAAACCATGGGATGGTTTGTGGTTTTGACTAGTTTAATGTGTAGTGTCCCAAACCTAAATAATAAAGAAGTCCCGCTCCTTTCCTATATAAACCCACACATGCTCCCACTTCCTCTTCACTCAAAACATTTTTAGTTCATCCAACCTCATCCCACCCTTATCTATAATCATCCTAAGGCCCCCAAGCTCTCAATAATCCTATTTCAAGCCCCTTCTAAGCCTTTGGGATCACACTTCCATGTAAGGGATTCTTTCCATTCTCATTTTAGCCATGTTTCTTAATATTGTTATGTCCTTTTATTTTCATTTATTATTATTGAGGTATTATTTATGTAACGCCCTGATCCCAGTTACCCAGAGTTGGTGCTTTATTTTAATACATTATCATGATCACAAGTAAATCTTGTCTCAAAAGTCCAATCTCTTTAGTATTATTGGAAACAAGATTCATACAGAAGTTCAACTTTACAGCTTTAAGAGAAACACAACACAAATATATATCATTAGAACCATCCAAGACTCCTATATTATGCCTGCTGGTCACTCATAACTAACTTCTTCATATCCTGGGAAAATGAAACATAAGAAAGGGGTGATCTCAAATTCTTAGTAAGGGTACGTAATATAGCGGAAAATGACATAAATATTAATCATAGTGAATAATTGAAACCACATGCATTTACCAATAATAAACATGAATAATTTTATAGAAAGAAAATGAGGTGAGTAAATAATTCCAAAATAAAACATAATCATGGGATTCTACTAGTCGAATGACCACATGAACCATCAATACTATTACCATAATTAGGGAATGTATAATGCCGAACATTCTGAAACATTTTTTCAAGGCCTTAGCCAAGACATCTAAAAATTATTAAGGCCTCGGCCAAAACCATATTTCAAAATTTGGAAAGGTCCTCAGAAAATTCCATGTCCAGTTGCCTCATGAGACCTACCATTGCATCGAGGAGCTATAGCGGGCTTCACCTGTCACTTACTAAGTCCAATACATTCCTCATATGAAAAGGTTTAACCATATCATAAACATTCGTATTAAAACTAGCATACGAAATGTCAATACATTAACCATAAACCATGAATGGTGTAAAAATAAAACATCAAAAGTCAAACATATCACAAAACCTTCAATACAATATAGAAGTTTTGCATCATAATAAATCAACTTCAAATAAACATAAAATCATTCAAAGGATGTTGACATAGATGAAATCAAAACCCTTTTTAAAGAAATATCTCTTTTTATTTTGAAATCATTTAAGAGTCACATAATTATGAAGAAAACATTTATTTTGAAAAAATTCTTATAATATTGTAAGGGAAGCATTGACGATTTTATAATGGTGGAAAATAACTACACCTGCCATATAAGTTAAAATAAGACATTCTTACCATAAATTGATCGAAAAGGTTAAAAAGTAACTTGTTTGGAAAATGATAGAATGGTTCCTTTCAAAACACATAAGGGTATAAATTAATTTAACCCATTGTCTAGTAAATAGTAAAAATGTTTTGAAATACATTTTTAAGAATCATGGATGTGGATGATAAAGTGGTCCTAGTATATAATTAGGTATAAAAAATCTCGGATAATGACGATATTGTAGAATTAACCTTTACCTTGTACTTTTCCTTAGTAAAGGGTTGGTTAACCTCCTGTATAATAGTTAAATAATTTCTATTAAATTATACAATAATCATATACATAAAAATGGTATCATATATGATCTTTTAATATTGATTTGTTAATAATATTTTAGTATTATCGTCGTTACGGGTGTTAACTTACTCGTTTTCTTTTATATGTTTTGTTAAATAAGATGTGATTGTTATGGATATGTTGTATCTTATTCATATACAGAATTAAATCAAGTCCTTAATCATTTTTTTAATCATCAAATGAGAATTATACTTTAATGGATATGATGGGGAATGAATCTCATCTCGTTCATGGAGACGGCAGTCCGTACGTACGCACGAGGGACAATATCATTATTTTGATATTAAAATAATATATAATTGGATAGTATATCATATATAAATAAAAATTATCATGTTATATTTATTATTTACATCAATTACATATCATTATCATACTCATCCAAATAATAATGTTTTTAATAACAATTACACCATGACGGGAGATGGTAATCCATATGTACACACGTATGGTGACATGTCATTCAAAGGATGGATATAATAATGAATATGGTTATACTATGTTTATAATATCATCACATTATATAGAAGATACTGGATTTATTATTTTATAATTTAAATAACAATGAAATTAGAAGTTGAAGAAGAAAGGAACTTGAAAGAGGGTGGTGAAAACGTTACCTCTTTTTCGGGTTCTTTCTTTTGATTTGATCACAAGGATCCTTAAGCTGGATTTATGACTAAAGGAAGGCCTCTATAATAAATTGATGGAAGTTTAGAGGACATTTGGGTAGAGTTTGGCCGAGCCAAAAGGCTTTGATGGTGTGAATTATAGAGAAGGGGGAGTGCCCTCATATAAGAGGGGTGAGGGGCAACTTAGGAAAAACTTAAAATATTATTTTATAATAAATTCATATTCGGTTTTTAATAGCTCCAAAATGATTTTTTTCTAGGATAAGGTGGGTATGGGTAGAAATACACTCAACCAATAGGTTTTATATAGGTTTGGGTCAATATATTTACCTTATCTTTTAGATTTAACTCTTAGTTAAATAGTTTGACATTTACCATGTATCTTTGTATTTTTATATTATATAGTTAATAAACATACTATATACTTCCAAGAGTCCCCCAAGTGGTCCAATAATGATACGCCTATCATTATATAAGTACTTTGGATGATACCTAGAATTTTACGAATAGAATATAAATTAATAATATATATTTTTTAAAAAACTCCTTTTTGTCAATTTTGACAATATTTAATATTTTATTTTTGTTAAAGTCCTAAAAATTTTATTAATTATAAATAAATTCATTTAATTAATAATAACATGTCATATTATCCTATAAAATTCTTGGATGTCATCAGAACATTCAAATTATATTTATTGTAACATTTATAATACCAATTATTTGATTCTTTAATTAATAAGGAAAATATTTCATCATTATTGTGTCACAAATAAATTTATTTATTCAATGTCTAAAAATTATAAATAAAACCCAATTATGTATTAAGTTTGTTTATATTTCTAATGAATATTTATAGTCGAAAATATAACATATATAACCCTATGTAAAATTTGTTTTTCTAAAAGATATATGCATAAGTCATTTTTGTATCTACTTTAACATAATAAATATAAAGTTTCATTATCACTTACTAGTGGCTCTATGGGGGTCCCAAAATCGACCCAAAAATGCCCATGGTCGGACATGTATCAACCAATAGGTTTAGGACACATTTTAGGGTAATAAAATATTATTATAATATTATTTGTTTACCCTTATTTACTGGATTTACCCTTTAACCATGGTAAATAAAATATTTACCGAAGTAATTATTCAAAATGTCTGAAAATAAAAGATACCTTTTAACACAATTTGGACCTCATGATTCTAAATATGGAATCCATTTTTCTAAATTCAAAATACATAAGTGGAAGAAATTAATTAAAAATTAATTCTTACTGTCAAAACAAAAAGCATGTTTTTAAAAAATAATAACTATCAAAAGATTGACACTTGTTTATGTCCGGTTTAAATGTGAAATTTTTTCCAATTACAAACATTGTATTAAATGGTAATAATATATTCTAAATATACATCAAAACTACTAAAATTAATAATTTATCTCTATTAATTATCTCGATTAAAAAAGTTGTTTTTAATTAAAATTTAGTAATTTTAACTATTCATCAAAATATGAAAGTTATCAGAAAAGTACCAAAAATTCAACCTAATCATATTTTGATATTCTGAATCCAAAAATGAAGTCCATTTAAAAGATAAAATGTATATAATTTCAAAATTTCGGCATTACTATTTATAATTGCTAGTTTGATTGGTTGTGGTGTGTGTTAGAACTCGAAGTTGTATACAATAGACGCTACTATATTATTCAAAGAGAAGCATACATTGGGATCTTGAAGTGTTACATTCTCCCCTCCTTTAATAAATTGTATCCTCACATTTTATGCTCGTTATTGGAAACTTGGGGTTGGCATTCCAAAATATGTTAGTTGAAATCCCACATCGAAAAATTGATTAATGAGGCCTCTATTTAAAATAAAGATTGGTAAATATGAAGGTCACCAAAAATAACACATACTAGGGTTCCATTTAGGAAAACATGGATATAGAAGAGAAATCTAACAATCAATATCTGATGGAGATTTTTAGAGAACATGGCTATGAAAAAATCCAATAATCACGAAGCCATAAAATTTTGATGATCTAAAGTACCATATATGACAACGTTTTTGTTATGAGAAATTTATTTATGAGATTGGATAAGATCATAAGGATATATACTTACTTTATAATTAGAGTTTTATCCATTAATAAATTTCTACCACAAACTCATCTTTCACTCCAAAAAATAATACAACTCAAAAATAGTCTATTTATCCTAAATGAATATGGTTCCAAAAATAACCATATACCTCCTACAATGGCCCGAAGGCCTTCATTTTTTCTTGATTTTGATAATCCACCTTTCAAGGGGTGAGGTGGAACCCCTACAAGGCCCATAGGCATAAGAATTACATGACCCATAGGCCTTAAAGGAATTCATTTCTCGTAGGCTTCGAACATTATATACAACCCAGACTAACAACTTGGAACTTCTCCTCCACAGCATCTTCATCGTGAAATCAGCTCTAAACCTTCGCATGGCTGCTCGGCTAGGCATTCCCATGCATGCACAGGCTTTTCCCGATGGCAGGTTCCATACCCTCTCATTCTTGCAATCTTTTTAGCTTCTGCTGTGGTGAAAGCTCCTTGGTCGTCCTCCTTGTAGAACTTGTTCCCTGTAGGTTGTCTGGTTTTCATCTACACATAAAGGTGGTCCAAAGTCCTTGAGGTGGCCCTAAGGCCTTACTGACCCGAAGGCCTGGGTGGCCCAAAAGCCTTAAAGGACTCAGGGACCAAATCGTGGGCCCAAAGGCCCAAACGGGGGAATATTCTAGGCTGCTACAGTGCCAAAGAGTGACAGCTACAGTTCCCACTATAGTACCTTCTACAATACTGCACAATTCCCTCTACAGTACCTGCTACAGTACTGCTATAGTACCCAGAAAGTCTGCCTCTGCCTGGATTTGATCCCTGGTCGGTTGGATGCACTTACAGAGTCCTTACCAACCATGCTAAGGCTCATGTTCCAAATATAACCATATACCATCTAAATGATGAAAACTTTTTTTAACAACCAGGGACTTTTTTTAGGCTAGTGGTAGGTAATAAAGGCCTGTTGCACTATGATTTTGGGTTCGATTCCTGTAGCTTTGTCTGACGTGACCGGTTATCGCCCGACCTGCAGGTTGTCCTTTTCCCAAGACTGTAGTATTATAATATTCCTAAAATAATCATAAGAAATGTTTTAACCTTAAACAATACTATCCAAGGATCAACTTAATCTATTACAAACAATATAGTTATCCAAAATACCTCTGTCCAGACTCTCTGTAAATGGTATCTGAATTCAAAAATTAATTGTAACATCAGATTCCCCAAACAAAGTAAAGTTTCTTGTATTGTCACATACTAAAAATATTATTACCTTAGTCACATTAAAACATTAATGAAAACAACAAGTACTACAGTACAATCCTTATATATATCATATTATTCTTATAACAAGAATATAGTTCTTGAATCCAAAAACATAAATACAATAATTATTCAACTTCAACTATAGTAACAGCATAAGCTTGTCCTTGCTCCCTTTACCTTTTCTGTGGTAATTTTCCTTGGTGCTTAGGAAATTCATTTCCATAATGCCCCATTTCTCTACAATTATATCATTCCATGTTGACATCATATTTTTTTCCCTTGCAATCATGATCTTGGTGGCCTTTTTCACCACAATTGTAACAGACTCTCATTCATTTTAGGGAACTACCAGGGTGTTTCTTCCCACAATTATCACATAATGGAAAATCCTTCTTTCCCTTTTTCCCATTACTTGTCTCTTGCTCCATCGTTATATTTTTCTCTTGATTTACATTATTGTCATAAAATTTAGAGAATTCCTTTTCGGTCTTGATAGAACATGAGACAATATCTTCGTATGACGAGAAGGATTGTGATACTAAATATCGATAAAGAAATGGTTTTAACCCATCGAAGAAATGATCAATCTTACTTCTTGGGTTATGTATATAATATGCAGCATGCCTCGCTACCCTTGTAAAGTTAGCCTCATACTTTGTGACATTCTCATCATCCTTTTACCTTAGACTCAGAAACTGTCTTTCCATATCCGCTCGATGGTCATGAGGAAAGTATTTTTCAAAGAAAATTTCTTTAAACTCCCCCCATTCCATATTTGATACTTCATCATCTACCTTTGGGTTTTGAATCAATGACCACCTTTGATCAGCATCTCCAGTGAGGCGGTAAAATGCCATGAAAACTTTTTCCCTTTCATTACTCCCCAAAGCGCGGAATATTTTCTCTAAGGAATTTATCCATTTCTCATCCCCTAATGGATTTTTACTCCCATTTAATGTTGGTGTTTTTTTATCATTAAGAAATCTAACATTGACCCTCTGCGTTTTTGATCAGGGTGCTCTATAGGGGTAAGGTTATAATTCATAACCTGAGGGAGTTTCCCCAGTACGGTGTTAAGCTAATCAGCACCGGCTGTATCACCAGCTCCACTATAATTTTCTTGAGTAGGAAGGAAATCCCTACATAGAGTACATGCGTTGATACGATTTCTATTCCTTCCACTAGGTTCCATTTCTGAACAAAGGCATAAACTAGATTAGTTTATGAATCGAAATACATAATTACAAACTTGTAAAATACCTAACATAAAATGAATAGTTTATGGATATAATCCAAAATAATAAAAATGTTTTCTTTAAGAAAGTATATACTCATAATCCCTTCATAATGTTTTGTAAAGAAAATGAGAATTATCCAAAGAATATCCCCCGGGATTGTCGTAACTAAGAGTGCAGCAAGGCCTGTTGTCATGCACCAGTTCCCGTTCGAGTCTAGCTCAAAGGAGTGTTTTTGGGTTTTACCCCTAGGTACATCTCTGCCAAATCCGCCTCTACCTGCTCGTATCTAGACATGGATGTATTGCTCAGAATACTCACAAAATCTCTACAATAACAAAATTTTAGGAAGTTCTTCTATAATAATCTTCAAAGTCTATCTTAGGTCTATGTTCTCTAATAAGAGTTTATCTAAATCTAGTTTCCAAGGTTTTTACTAAACTTACTATGATAGAAAATGTAATTCCCCGACCCCAGTTACCCAGATTCGGTGCATTATTTTAATACATTGGCATGATCACAAGTATATCATGTCTTGAAATACCGATCATTTTGGTATTATTGGAAAGAAGATTCATACATAAGTTCAACTTTACAGCATGAAGAGAAACACAACACAAATATATTTTATTAGAAATATCCAAGCCACCTAGATTATACCGGCATGTCACCCATAACTAACTTATTCATATCTTGTTAAAATGAAACATAAGAAAGGGGTGAGCTCAAACGCTCAATAAGGGTAAGTAATACAACGAAAAATGACATAAATATTAATCACGGTGAATAATTAAAACCACATGACTTTACCAATAATAACCATGAATACTTTTATGGAAATAAAATGAGATGGGTAAATAATGCCAAAATACAACATAATCATGGGTATTCTACTAGTCAAATGACCACATGAACCATAAATATTATTTCCATAATGAGGGAATGTATAATGCCGGACATTCTCAAAACATTTTGTCAAGGCCTCGACCAATACGTCTAAAAATGATTAAGGCCTCGGCCAAAACCATATATCAAAATTGGGAAAGTGCCTCATCCAATTCCACATCAAGTTGTCTCATGAGACCTACCGATTCATCGAGGAGCTATAGCGGGCTCCACCCGTCACTTACTAAGTCCAATACATTCCTCATATGAAAATGTATAAACATATCATAAACATTCATATTAAAACTAGCATACGAAATGTCAATACTTAAACTATAAACCATGAATGGTATAAAAATAGCACATCCACAGTCAAACATATCACAAAACCTTCAATTCAATATGGAAGTTTTTTATCATAAAAAATAAACTTCAAATAAACTTAAAATCTATCAATGGATATTGACATATATGAAATCAAAACCCTTTTTAAAGAAATATATCTTTCTATTTTGAAATCATTTAAGAGTCACATGATTATAATGAAATCATTTATTTTGAAAATATTCTTATAATATTGTAAATTATGCTTCGATGATTTTATAATGGGGGAAAATAACTACACCTGATGTAAAAGTTAAAAAAAGACATTCTTACCATAAATTGGTCGAAAAAGATAAAAAGTACCTTTTTTGAAAAATGACGGAAAGATTCCTTTCAAAACACATGAGGGAATAAATGACTTTAACCCATTATCTATTAAATTGTAAAAAAAATTTGAAATACATTTTTATGAAACATGGATGTGGATGATAAAGAGGTACCAGTAGATAATTACGTATAAACAACCTCAAATAATGAAGAGATTGTACAATTAACCCTTACCCTGTACTATTCATTGGTCAATGGTAGGTTAATCTCCTGTATAATAGTGAAATAATTGTTATTAAATAATACAATAATCATATACATAAATATTATATCATATATGATCTTTTAATATTGCTTTGTTAATAATATTTTAGTATTATCGTCATTTCGGGTGTTAACTTACTCGTTTTCTTTTATATGTTTTGTTACATAAGACGTGTTTGTTATGGATAGGTTGTATCTTATTCATATAGATAATGATATCAAGTCCTTAAAATTTATTTTTAATCATCAAATGAGAATTATACTTGAATGGATATGATGGGGAATAAATCTCATCACGTTCGTGGAGACGGTAGTCCATACGTACGCACGAGCGACAATGACATTATTTTGATATTAAAATAATATATAATTGGATTGTATATCTTATATAAAGAATAATTATCATGTTATATTTATTATTTACATCAATTACACATCATTATCATACCAATCCAAATAATAATGTTTTGAATAAAAATTACACCATGACGTGGAGACGGTAAGCCGTACGTACGCACGTGTGATGACATGTCATTAAAATGATAGAGATAATACTAAATAAGGTTGTACAATATTTATAATAACATCACAGTATATAGAATATACTGGAGTTATTATTTTAGAATTTAAATAACAAAGAATGAAGAAGTGGAAGAAGAAAGGAACTTGAAAGAGGGTGGTGAAAACGTTACCTCTTCTTCGGGTTCTTCCTTTTGATTTGATCAAAAGGCTCCATAAGTTGGATGTAGTACTAATGTAAGGCATCTAGTATGAATTTAGGGAAGTTTATAGGATATTTGGGTAGATGTTGGCCGAGACAAAAGTCTTTGATGGTGTGAATTTGAGAGAAGGGGGAGTCCCCTTTTATAAGAGGGGTGAGGGGCACCATAGGGAAAACTTAAAATATTATTTTATAACAAATTCATATTCTGTTAATAATAGCTCCAAACAGATTTATTTCGAGGATAAGGTGGGTATGGGTAGATATACACTCATCCAAAATGTTTTAGACAGGGTTGGGTCACTATATTAACCTATCGTTTAGATTTAACTCTTAGTTAAATAGTTTGACATTTACCATGTCTCTTTGTATTTTAGATTATATAGTTAATAAACATACTATATAATTCCAAGAAACCTGAAAGTGGTACATTAATTATACAACTATCATTATATAATTTTTTTTTCCTAACATTATATTTTTAGGAATAGAATATCAATTAGCAATATAAAATTTGTTTTAAAAACTTCTTTATGTCAATTTTGAAACTATTTAATATTTGATTTTTTTAAAGTCCTAAAAACATTATTAATACTAAATAAATTCATTTAATCAATACTAACATGTCCTATTATCCTAGAAAATTCGTTTATGTCATCAAAAATTTCAAATTATATTTATTGTAACATTTATAATACCAATTATTTGATTCCTTCATTAATTAAGAAAATAATGCATAATTATTTTGTCATAAATAAATTTAATTATTAAATGTCTAAATATATATATATATAATCCCATTATGTAGGAAATATTTTTATCTTTCTAATTAATATTTATAGTTGAAAATATAACATATATAACCCTATGTAATAATTGTTTTTCTAAAAGATATATGCTTATTTCATTTTTGTATCTACTTTAACTTAATTGATATAAAGTGTCATTATCACTTACAAGTGGCTCTATGGGGTCCCAAAATCAACTCAATAATTTCCCTGGTCGTAAATTTATCAACCAATAGGTTTAGGACACGTTTTAGAGTAATTTAATATTATTATAATATTATTTGTTTAACCTTATTTACCGGATTTACCCTTTAACCATAGTAAATAAAATATTTACCAAAGTAATTATTCAAAATGACTCAAAATAAAAGATACATATTTACAAAATTTGGACTTCCTAATTATAAATATGGAATCTATTTTTCCAAATTCAAAACACAAAAGTGGCAGAATTAATTTAAAATTAATTCCTGCTGTCAAAATAAAAAGCGTGTTTTAAAGAAATAACAACTATCAAAAGATTGACACTTGTTTATGTCCGGTTTAAGTGTGAAATTATGTACAACAACAAACATTGTATTAAATGGTAAAAATATATTCTATATATACTTTAAAACCACTCAAATTCCTAATATATCACTATTAATTATTTCAATTAAAAAAGATGTTTTTAATTAAAATTTAGTAACTTTCACTATTTATCAAAATATGAAAGTTATCAGAAAAGTACCCAAAAATCACCCTAATATTATTTTGATATTAAAAATCCAAAAATGAAGTCCATATTGAATGATAAAATTTATAAAATTTCAAAAATAAGGTATTAATATTTATAACGGCTAGTTTGATTGGTTGTGGTGTGTGTTAGAACTCGAAATTGCATACAATACATGCTACTGTATTATTCAAAGAGAAGTGTATCGTGGATGCTTGGGGTGTTACAATTTATCACCTCCCCATAATTCCCTCTGAATTTTTGAATGATTAGGGACCTTATTATCTCTCGATAATGCCTCCCATGTGCATATGTTACCATGCTAAAATTCAGTAAGGAATTTATCTCTCCTCAATTACATTCTTGCCATTATTTTTATTATAAATCTAAAATTACATTACTCATGTTGGGAAATGTGTCTATATGTCCCCATTACTGTACATTTCATGTATATATGATGAGACACCCCATTTGATCTCATCAATTATTTTTATGAATTCTTATGTCACGTCGTTATGCTGCTGAAATTGTACCACAATTTTCCAAGCCAAAGTCATTGTGTAGTGAATACCATGCCAATTTCTCTATCAAGGGTATTCACCTTTATGCACATTTAATTATTTTTTATTGAGATTTATGTATGTATTCCACATTCATTTATCGTGGAATAAATTATTATGTTGAATGATTCCATGTTGTATGATCCATGTTGCACACTTTTACAGGAAATGAAATGTTTTAGAAGGGTGCGCCCTAATAGCGCTCCAATGCATTGAGTAAAGATTATTATCATGATAATTCAAGTTCAATGGGGGTTTAGACACTCTAATTTTAGTGAAATGGGTGTTTACTAATGATAATTCAAGTGCGATAAGGGTTTACTCATGCTCCATGTGCAATGAGCCTTGGCTCATGCTAATACAATGTTATGGGTTGTTGCCACATTTCCATCTTATGATAATGATGATATATCATGTATTTATTTTAATGTTTCTCTTGAGATTCATTTATATTCCTATTTCCTAACATGTATTTTAGTCATCATTTTATACTTTTTTTCTCCCTTACTGGGCTTTATAGATCACCCTTTTCTTATGCTTGTCCTCACGTTATCCCATGAAATGCTAAGTAAGAGAGAATGTAGTGGTCATGTAAAAGACGTTTTCAATAAGATGATGAATTCTTTGTTTTAAGTTATTATTTATTGTTCATAATCACCAAATAAACTATACCTCTCTATAATATATGTTTTATCAAGTTATGGATTTATGTAATTAATAATTTTTAATTATGTAATAAAAAGCAGGGTTGTTATAGTTGGAATGACAGGATAGGTTTAGTTATTTTTTGGGTTAGTATTGGAAAACCCTAGTAAATCCTTAGATACATGACTAAGTATAATAAAAACATCCCAACATTGTGGTGAGTATTGGGTAAGTGGTTTATCAAGAAAATACATCCATGTCTTTATACGAACATGTAGAGACGGCTCTGGCATAAATGTACTTAGGAGTGAAAACTCTGATAAAGAGTTTTAGGCTTGATCTAGGGTATCCTAGTACACGAAAATGGGCCCTTATTTACTCTTGCTTATGAAACTCTCTATGGGATATGCTTTGGTAAATTCACAATCTTAGTATGGACCATTATTAAGGGGATTCAACAAAATTCCCCTATGAATATATGTTAGAATTTATATCATGGATAACATAGATTGAAGCCTATAGATTATTATGTTAAGGAAATAGAAGCTATTTATAAGTCATATGTAATTTCCTTGGGTTACCCTTTATGTGTTACCCCTAAAATTCCTTTATTCTAGAAAATGACTGGTAATAGGAGGACTCAGGCTAACTACTGATGCGAAGACCAATGTGACGACTATTCTAATGAGATGCCTAATCCAATGGGACCAGGAATCATGAAATTTTTCATGATACTCTCTTAGTGAACTCATTATTTGAATAGAAACATGGGTTAAGAGAAACATTCATCCCACCTAAGAAATAACAAGTTTCTATCAAGAGCTTCATGAGACAAAATCCGCCTACATTTAATGGATCATCTGATCCCTCAATCACTGAAAAATGGATCAACTCCATTGAATATATTTTCTCCATCCTTCAATGTTCTAAAGAAGATAATGTTCTTCTGGATTCTTATCATATAGAGGGTAAAGCCTATCAATTGTGGAAATTGATCAAAAATACAAAGCCGAAGGAGGATATCGTGGAATTGGAATTGAAGGATTTCCAGAAAATGTTTTTTTGATAAATATTTTCTATGAACCCTCAGGCATAGGATGGAAATGGACTTACATAACCCCAAGCAAAAATATTTTAAATCCAACAATTGTACAATGAAAAAATCAAAAGGCTTGCATGATACACCTTCAACTTTGCCGTTACCCCCAAATGCAAGTTTGACCGCTTCTTTGGTGTGCTGAAACCTAGCCTATGAAAATCCCTAGTGACCTGTGACATCGACAGCTATGAGGAAATTGTTCAATGTGCCCTCAGGGTCAAAATAGAGATCAAAGAATCTCAGGTGTATCATGGGTATAAGAAGCATGAGGTAGACTTCAAATCTAGAGGTCCAATGGATAAATCCAACAGTGCTAAAAAAATCCAGCACCCCACTTTCCAAAGGTGTATAAAGAATCACCCCAGAAATTTTTTGAAGGGGATGAGGAAATGATTTACACGTAAAAGATAAGGGAACCTAGACACTAACTTCCAACAAGAAAAAACCCACGTCTTCAACAGAGGAGAGGAACGCTCAGTTCAAACCTCAATGCATTTTTCATTGCTTTAACTGAAAAGAACCAGGGCACCTTGCAAATCAATTCTCTAATACAAGGGTTTCCTAAGGAAACCAAAAACCTCCAAGGCATAAATAGAGAGATTTTTCCATCACCACCACCAATTTGAACCCTGATAACCATGTGGTGACAGGTACGCTAGTTATTCTTTCAATAATAGTGAACGTACTTTTTGATTCTGGTTCTATGCATACTTTTATATCCCAAATGTTTTGTAGAGAAATCCCAACACCACTACAAATCATGTATGTAATGATGTCGGTGAGTATGTAAAATGGGGTAATCATTTCATCCCATAAATATAACTCCTCTCCTATCATTATTTGTGGATTGAAATTCTAGATGAACTGAATCAGACTCCCTCTAGTTTAATTTGATGTAATTCTCACCATGGATTGGATTTCATTACATAGATCCAACATAAATTTCCATGAGAGAGAAATAACTCTCCATATGGAGAATCAACCCCCGATTCTATACATGTGAAAGCAAGAGTACGAATATTCTTTGGCACCATTATCTAAATAATTAATATTATTTCCCTATTGATCACGCGTATCTGGATCAGATGATTGAGTCTAAAAAGGAAACTATCCTTGAAAACATTCCTATTGTGAGTAAATTTGCTGAAGTGTTCCCAGAGGAATTTCCTGGTCTTCCTCCTAGAAGATATGTTGAATTCTCAATTGATCTTATACTTGGGGAATTTCTAATATCCAAGACTCCATATAGAATAGGTGTTGTGGAGCTTGAGGAGATGAAGAAAAAACTACAGGAGAATGTGTATAAAGGGTTTATATTCCCAAGTGCGTCACCATGGGGTCCACTAGTCCACTTCGTCACGAAGAATAATTGGTTAATGCACTTTTTCATTGATTATCATGAGCTTAACAAAATCGCGATAAAGAACAAGTATCCTCTCTTATGAATTTATGATTTTTTTGATCAGATACGTGGAGAAAAATACTTCTCTAAGGTGGATTTTTAGTCAAGATATTATAAAGTAAGGGTGAAAAAGGAAGATATCCCCCAAGTCTTATTTCTATACAAGATACAGGCACTTTGAATTCATAGTAATGCCTTTTGAACAATAAAATTTTCCATCAATATTCAATGACATGATGAATAAATTATTTAGATATTACCTCAACAAATTTTTGGTAGTCTTTATAGATGATATTATAATATACTCAAAAACCATGTAGGATCATGAGGAGCATCTAAGAACTGTACTAGAGACCTTCTGAAAGGATAAAATCTATGAAAAGTACAGAATTTTTGAGTTCTGGTTTAAGGAGGTCTCATTCTTGGTAAATATCATCACAAGAAATTGGATGTCTGTGGATCCCTCGAAGATAGTTGTAATAGAGGGATGGTCGAGGACAACATTAGTAACGGATCTCCATAGCTTCTTGGGGTTAGATGGATATTATCGCCGATTTGTGATAAATTTCTCACAATTGTCAAACCCTCTTACCAAGATAACTCGGAAGTGTTTCATGTTTCCTTGGAGTGATGACTACGAAAAAAGAATCATAGAGATGAAAAGAAAGCTTATCTTTTCTACCGTACTCACATTACCCATGATTGGAGAACATTTTGTGGTATTTTTTGATTCTTCGAAGAATGTCTTGGGTTGTGTGTTGATGAAGAATAAAAAAGTGATAGCCTACACCTCAAGGAAGCTAAAAATCCCTGAGATAAACTATCCTACATATGATATGGAGTTGGTTGTTGGGATCTTTGTGCTGATAATCTAGAGGCATTATCTCTATGGGGAGAAGTGTGGGATGTATACTAATCAGAAGAGCCTCAAAAATATATTCACACAAAAATAGCTTAATATGCACCAACAAAGATGGATAGAACTCATCAAGGATTATGAATACTCAATCCACTACCATCTAGGTAAGGAAAACAAGGTGGAAAATGATCTAAGTACAAAGGATCCTTCATATTTATCAATGTTGAGAATTTAAAAGGATCTAATCTTCTTATATTTGCAGAGGATGGACATTGGAATCATTAAGGGAGGAACATCATCAATCCTTTCACAAATGATTGCTCAACCGTCCCTCATGGAGATAATAAAGTATTCTCAAATAAAGGATGTGGAAATTATGAAAAGGGTGGTTGCTATTAGAAATGGGAAATCCTCAGAGTTCGTAGTTGAAAAGGATGGAATTGTGAGATTGGGGTCACAATTATGTGTACCATCTGATCTAAAGATATAGAAGGAGCTTCTGAATGATGCTCGTAGTTCTACCTTCACTATTCACCCAGGGAGAATAAATATGTACCGAGATCTCCGAGAAAACTTTTGGTGCGACAATATGAAAAGGGAGATTGTTGAATATACAACAAGCTGCCTAGTATGTCCGCAAGTGAAGGGTGAGATTCAAAATTATAAGGGGGTGATGAAACTACTACCCATACCAACATGGAAGTGGGACAACATTACCATAGACCTTGTCACTGGACTTCCAAGGACATCTATACAAAACAATTCTATATGGGTCGTTGTCGATAGTCTTATGAACACAACTCACTTTATCACGATTTGAGAGACTTCTCATTGGATCTACTATCATGTATTTACATCAAATAATTAGTAAGTCTATATAGGGTACCACTATCTATTATATCTGATCGTGATCATAGATTCACCTCTAGGTTCTGGAAAAGTATCCAACATTCTCGAAGCACTGAACTAAACTTCAGCACGGCATATCATCCTCAAACTGATGGCCAATATGAGTGAACTATTTAGACACGGGAAGATATGTTACGTTCATGTTCCATGGACTTAAAAGGAGGATGGCTCCAACATCTTCCACTGGTTGAATTCTCCTACAATAATAGTTTCCACTCGAGAATCTGAATGGCCCCATATGAAGACCTTTATGGGAAAAGTTGTAGAACATTGGTTTGTTGGGATAATGTTTGTGAGCATAATCTACTAGGACCTTAAATGGTTGAATAAATGGTGGAGAAGGTGAAAACCATTCAGCAACAAATCCAAGCAGCCCAAAGTCGACAAAATATTTATACAGACAATCGTTGATGAGACCTTGAGTTCAAAGTTGGAGACATTTTATTTCTATGCATATCACCATGGAAGAAGTTCATGAGGTTTTGAATGAAAGGAATGTTATGACCTAGGTACATCGGGCCCTTCGAGATTCATGATAGTGTCAGGGTTGTGGCCTATCGACTAGAACATCCACCTACCAGGGCCGAAGTACATGATTTCTTTAATGTAACCCTCTTGAAGAAGTACATATCAGACCCTTCACATGTACTCTACTAGTAATGATCTTAGATTGTATAGAAAAGGTTCTAAAAAATAAGACAATTACCCTCATCAAGGTGTTGTGGAGAAACCACACATATTAAGAATCGATGTTAGAGTTGGAGGAAGTTATGGAGAAAAGTTACCCACATCTGTTTTAGGGTGGGAAAAGGAAATTTTGAGGGTGAAATTTCTTAAGGGGGAAGATTGTAATGACTCAAACATTCATTAATGAAAATTCCTCTTGATCTAATTATATATATTATTATGTAAAATGGTTATGTAAAATGTAAACATCATTGGTTTTATGTTTTTGTATTTTTAAAATACCGTTAAGAATTGTGACCATTCATAATATATCCATTGAACAATGATCACATGATCAGTATAAATATAGCGCTTTAACAAATCCAATTTACTCAGGAAAAGGAAGCGATGGCCTCATCCAGTAGACTTTCCCCATATGAAGCCCATTTGTCGGAGCTCGGAAAGGAGGTGGCATCACTGGACTTCTCTCTTGACCAAGCCCATGTCAATATTCAACATGTTAATATTGAATGGAACCACCCACGGGAGAAGAAAACGTTGATAGATATCACCACTCGAGCAATATTATCTGAGCCACCCCAAGAGTATATAACCATCGCACACCTCACACTTTGGTCTTATGCGGGTGTTATAAGGGGTTATGTAACAAGACCATGGTAATATGATTATCTACATTTTTTTGTATAGAGAATATATATCATTTTATTATTTCTACTTTTTAAATCATTTTGAAAAGAAAAACTAGCAATTTTTAGTTAATCAAGAAATATATATTGATGAATTAATAGATTTTTGAATTACATAATATTTTATTTAAATTTTATTAATCTATTAATTTTTATATAATATAAATGATCGTATAATTATTATGAATATGATTGTGATTTTTATTATGGTTTGAATGATATTTTTGCCAAAACGCGTGAATTTTCGATAAATATCTGTTTTTATATTAAAAGTAAATATTCACATATTTAGAAAATTAATTAGATAAAAGGAATATTATTTTAATAATCAAGATGTCGAAATTATCTAATGGAGAAGTTTTCATAATTTTCTGATATAGTTGAATTTTTTGGAAAAAATTAAATACCATTTTAATATATAATATGTTTTATGACATCATAATGACCTAATAGTGATGTACTAAAATACATTAAATGTTATTTTCGGCCAATATATGTTTTATCCTTAAAATAATGTGATTTTTGATTTATTTTATTTATTTTACAGAGCCTTAGTGGACCCTCCAAGACATATAATACATTTTGTCTTTTCAAATTATTTTTCTTGAGAGTGTGACTCACCTCCACATAAGCAAGACTAAAATTTTAAAAAGATCAGACATTGGAATTATAAAATATTGTTTTCCACTACCCTTTGGAAAAAACCATGGGAAAAAACCATGGTTTTTTTTTGTGGTTTTGATGAGTTTAATGTGTGGTGTCCAAAACATAAATAACAAATAATTCCCTCTCATTTCCTATATAAACCTACCCAAGACCCGACTTCCTCTTCACTAAAATCCTCTGGAGTTCATCCAAACTCTACCCTCCTCTCTCTAGAATCCTCCCAAGTCAGCCCAAGATCCCAAGAATCCTCCCTCAATACCCTCCCAAGCCTCTTGGATCACACTTCCATGTAAGGGATTCATTCCATTCCCATTTTATCCATGTTTATTAATATTGTTATGTTCTTTTATTTACAATTATAAATGTTGGGGTATGATTTAAAACCTCCCCTATACTAAAATAAATATGTTTTAATGATGAGATACCCCTTTTATCTCTCATTAATTCCTCTCATGTACAACTGTTACCATGATGAAATTCAGTAAGGAATTTCTCTCTCCTCATTTAAATTCAATCCCTTCTTTTGTATTATGAATATAAAATTCCATTACTCATGTTGGGACATGTATCTATATGACACCCATATAGTCCATTTCAAGTACATATTATGAGACTCCTCATTTTCTCTCATCAACCATTTTTATAAATTCTTGTGTCATGTTGTTATGCTGCCGAAATTACACTGTGATTTTCCAAACCAAAGTCAATGTGTAGTGAATACCGTACCCATTTATCTATCAAGGGTATTCAAATTTATGCACATTTACTTATTGTTTAAAGAAATTCATGTATGTATTCCAAATTCATTTATTTTTTAATAAATGATTATGTTGAATGATTCAATTTTGTATGATTGATGTGGCACACTTATACATGAAATGAAATGTTTAAGAAGGGTGTGCCCTAATAGTGCTCCAATGCATCGGGTAAAGATTAGTATCATGATACATCAAGTGAAATGAGGGTTTACTCCTACTAATTCACGTTAAATTAGGTTTTACTCATTCTAATTCAAGTTCATTTAGGGTTCACTCATGCTCCATGTGCAATGATCCTCGGCTCATGCTAATACCTTGTTAAGTGTTGTTGCCACATTTCCATGTTATGATAATCATTCTATATCAATCCTTTATGTTCAAGTTTCTCTTGCGCTCCATTTATATACCTATTTCCTAAAATATATTTTAATATTCATGTTATACCTTGTTTAATCCATTACTGGGATATATAGCACACCATGTTCTTATGCATGTCCTCATGTTATCCCATGCAATGTTAAGTACGAGGGAAAGTAATGGTTATGTAAAAGAAATTTTAAATAAGTTGTTGTGTTATATGTTTTATATTTTTGTGTAATGTTATTAATCCCTAAATACACTAGACCTATTGATATTATTTGTCGTATCAAGTGAAGGTTTTTTGAAATAAATCATGTTTAAGTATGTAATAAAAAGTAGGGTTGTTATAGGATGAGTTCCATTATTGTGAATAACCAAAACATTTCAATAATGGGAAGTCATCCTCAAGAAAAATGAATCCAAAAATGACAAATAAACGAGTTTAGGTAATACAAGGCTGGTAAAAACAAGTAAAATTAAAATGAAACATGTTTTAAGCACATTATTCCATTTAACCCTTTTGTTTAACCCCTCTCCTCCCAGTAAACTTGTTTTAACATTAACTGTGGAAATATATTTTTTCTATTTTTACTCTTCATTATAACAAATATTAAGTTCATTATATTATATAATATAAATAATTATTATTATTCAAAATATTAAGTAAATTTTATAAAATTCAATTCATAGAATATTCGAAATTTAATTTAAAATTAAACCTGCATATGTGTCGAAAATGGTTTTTCAAGAAATGCATTTTTCAAGAATAACAAGATCATATATTAGCTAAATAGAAAGTAATAATAATTAAATGAATTTAAATAAATATTTATAGATATATAATAAAAAATTAATTTAATAAATTACAGATTAGGGGTCATTTTAATTAGCTAAAATGGAGACACCTTATGATCTTTTACACATTTTCTGACAAATGGGTTTTTAAGCGAACAAATAACTTTAAATTAAAATATAATATAAAGATGATTTAAATGTAATTAATTAAATGAATTTTAACTATAAAATATTTATGTTTCCATAAAATTAAATTAAAATAATAATTGGTATTTTAAATTTCCTAATTTATTAAGATAAAAGAATGTTTTTTAGAAAATTATAATTTTTCAATATTCAATGAAAAATCAATATTTTCCAAAACAATGCCAAAATTTCGCCCAAATTAGATATTATTGTGATGACTTAAAAGAATATTTTTTTAAAAATATAATTTCTAATTTTTTTGATAAAATATATTATAAAATTTTATCACAAAAAACAATAATAATTATTTTTTAAGAAAACATATTTTTTTGAAGAATAAATGTCATTATTAAAAAATTAAGAGCATATTTCCTAAAATTTAATAAATTACGAATAAAATTTATATCTATTTATTAAATTATTTAATCTTATTCAGATACTATAATTTAATGGGTTTGTTATAATAGTCATATTTAAATAATCATGATTTTCATTGGTTTAGAGTTTTGTGTCACATACGCTATTGAAAATAGTTTTCCATTAAAAACTCAGGGAGTTACACTTTTGGGGAGAACCAAAAATATATTAAATTGAGAGGAATCTTGGGAAGATATTTAGTTGGATATTTTTTTAGTTAAATATTTCAAGGGGAGTGAATATTGGAGGAGATCAGTTTCCATTTTATAATTGGGGTGGGTGGAAATCTTGTAATTATTATAAACATTAAAATAATATATGGTTACTTTCATGGACAAGTGGTGACAAAATGGCTCAATTTGAAATTTGGGATGGTATATGGGTTAAATTAATTCAATAAATAAGGTTTATAGAATTTTTCAGTAACATTAACCCGTATATGTTTTGTTTGACTCCATGTTAACCCTGTTTAACCTTAAAATTTGTAGCACATTTTTTAATCATTTAGGGTCTTCAAAGTAATTATTGAAATTCCAAGAGGAAAATAAATGAGAAATTAAAGATATCCTAGAAATTTTCCCATTCAATTGATTTATGATATTATTATTTTATTTTATAGTTAATTGAAAATATTTCTTAAACAAAAAATTCTATTTGTGGTCATTTCTATGACTATTCACCACATTTAACTTTAAACATTTTAAGATAATAATGGACGTAGAATATAAAATCTTAAAAGATAACTTAGAAATAATAATTATCTAATAAATTATTTGACAACCATTATTTATCTGAAAATTTAGTTTAAATGTTTTTATAATAATTTAGTTTCTTTCATACTACTTTCACAAGAGCTACGTTAGAGTGGTGTAAACATTCGAGGTAATTATATCATTAATAACAATTAAAAATAAATTTCAATCATAAAAAAATAATTCAAATTAAAAATAACTTTTTAAACCATTCCTAAATTCTTTTTATCCAAAGGAAATCATATTAGAGATATTAAAAAATTAAAGTGGCATTTTGTAATTATCTTTTTCTCAAAATAATATAATGGCCATTTATCAAAGGAAAATGGTAAACAATTTCGATAATTTTGAATCAAGGATGTGGCTGGTAAAAATAAATTTATTCAATGAAATAAATTCATGTATTTGATTTACATTGGGACCTTATCCCATAGTTTGTAATCACGTTTAACCCATTTTACCTTTTATCGTGGTTATAAGGTTTTACCATGGTTACTATTCATAATGACTAAAATTTAAATTTACATTATTACTAGATTTAAACCTACCGGTTCAAAATATGAAATCAATTTTTCAAAATAAATTTTTTATATCTTTAAAAAATTACTTTTTATATAATTTTGTAAAATGAAATAAAACATAGTTTTTTAAAACAGGTTTTTTTAGCATAAAGATGAACTTACACCAAATATAAAGTTGGTTCATATGAAATTAATAAGATTATGCTTAATCAAATGGGATATTTTTTAAATAATTTAAAACAAATTATATATATGATGGGGCATGAAAATTATATTTTTAAAAGAAATAATAGTTTTCGAAAACATGTAGGTTTTCCCGATTCAATCAAAAATCACTATTTTCAAAAAATACTAAATATTTACATTAAGACTATTTTGACATGATGATTTCAAAAAAATCATTAAATCTATTATAATTTCTAAAATTGGTGTAATGTAACTTTAATATAGGTATACCAAATGTTATAGAAGCCAATTATGAGGTAAATGTATTTTTGAAGCATAAAATGACTTTTTTCTCATTCTTTTCCAAATAAAAAGAATTAAATGAATGTTAATTGATTTGATTGGATATATAATATACTCTTTTAAATGGGATCATTTATCAATCACTACGTAAAAATAAGAATTTAGCGGAAAATGGCTACTAAAATTGTGTGGCAGTATTTATTTAGCGGTGATATTTTTTAAAATTGGGGGAATCATTTACGAGAGATTTAAACAATCTCTAAATCATTTCTATATTGTTTTTTATTTTATTCAAAAAAAATTTAAAATTTTCATAATTAATTTTTTAAAATATTTTAATATTTTATAATTATCATAACTAATTTATTATTTATTATTTTATTTTATTATTCTATTGTTTTTTATTATTATATTTGTTATTTATTTATTATTTACTATTTACTATTTTTTATTTATCATTTATTATTATCATAATTAGTTAATTTATTACTTATTGTTCTCTTATTTAATTTCTTTATTATTTTTCATTATTTTCATATTTCTCAATTTTTCTTATTTTTTTATTTCTCATAATTAATTGATTTTTTAATCAGCATTTATCATTATGCACGTGAATTTGCACATGCACATGAACATGCACATGAATATGCCATATATAAAAATTTTGTGCTTGGTGAGATTTAAATATCTTGCCTCTTTTTTATTATCCAAAGCCTTTTCCACTCCTATATGCACATCATTTAGTGAATAAATTGATTTTAATATACTTATATATAAATATATATATTGATTGAAAAAATGAATAATACATAACAAATAGATACAAACTAAATAGTTAATAATTAATAATTAATGAATATGTAATTAATAAGTAATTAACAATATGTTACAAATAAATTAACAATAAATTAGAAACAACTTAAAATTAATGTATAAATAATAAAAATTTAATAAATAAAATCGTAAATAAATAATAAACAAATAAATAAGGAATAAATAATAAAACATTGAAGAAAAGTAAATAAATAAATAATAATAAATAAGGCATTAATAATAAATTATTAATAAATTAATTGTAAAATAATAATAAATGTATAATAAATAAGAAACGAATTAACAAATAATGTATAAAAATACCTCAATAATAATTAATTAATTAAATATTAATTATTTAATTATTCAATAAATAATATATAAATAATAACATAATAATAAATAATAAATAATAGGTAAAAAATTCAGCACTAATTAAAAAATAATATATATTAAATAAAAAGCTAATTATTACTAAATAATTAATAATTAATATTAAACAAATAAATAAGATATAAAAAATAAATACAAAATACAAAATAAATTAATAATCAATCAATAATAATTGAATAATAAATAAATAATAAATGAATAACAAATATTAAATAATAAATAAATAATATTAAATAAATATTAAATTGTTATTTAAAAGAAATTTAATACTAAAAATAAAACAACAAATAATATATTTTATATTTTATATTTTATAATATAAATTATAAATAATAAGGATTAATTAAATAATTAATAATTAATAATTAATAATTAGAAATTAGAAATTAATAATTAATAATTAATTACTAATTAGTAGATATAAATATCAATAAATATTTATAGATATATCAAAATTTCCACAAATATATATAAACAGACATTTGTGATGTAGAAACATAAATAACCACACTCATATATACAATTGTATATTAATATACATATTTATATAAACATAATTAATTATAAATATCTTTATATATATTTACACATATTTGATATAATAATATATAAATATGTATATGTATATATATTTACAAAGTATATAAATATTCACAAATATTCATAAATATATATAAACATATATATAAAATTGAAAATAAATTACCAAAGGAGGGGAAAACACAATAATTGGGACACCATCAAATCAGTAAGATTGTAAATCAACGGAATAAAATCATAAATTACATAAAAACATATAAAGACACTCTTAAACGGAGATGAATTCTCATCGAATGTGTATGATATATATATACTTAAATTTATTTAAATATATAATTTATAAATATTTATTTACATATATTACATTATAAATATTAATATATAACTATTAGTCAATACACAAATATATATGTATATATTTAATTTATTTATAAATATATATGTATATATATTCATATTGTTTTCCTTTAAATTCATTTATATAGTATATTTAATTATAATGATATATTTTTATAAAAACATGTTTATAAGAAAATACATTTATATATGATGTATAAACACGATATTATTGACACAAAACAAATTTTTTTATTTATAAAATACAGAAAAATATTTACATATATATTTATTTATTTACACATATTAGAATATTTATATAAATATAGATCGTTTTGTTAACACACACATGTTTATATATAAATAGTACATATGTAGGTATATGTATGCAAATTAATTCATTTTTTGAAGGTATATAAAATAGATAATTATTTATTTTAAATTAAATTAATAAAAAAGATTTATTTCTATATTGTTTATATGTTTAAAAATAAATTTCTATGTAAATAACTACTTATATAAGTGATTTAGTATAAGTAAATAAAAGAAAATATTAATATATTTAATTATAAATAAATATATATTGTCAAAAATGATAAGACATAAAAACCATAATATTATAATGAATTTAATCCTTGGGAATAAATTCATTCCCCATGGAAAAAATACAATAAAACCCCCTTAAATGAGACTGAAATTCCTTCGAATGTTAAACAATTGGGACACCCTGATCAAATGTATTGGTCATTTAAAGTTCATGTTTTGTTTCATACTTTTATTGAAAGTATAATACATTTTCTTCATTTAATTATTGCACTATTTAAATCTAATTTGATTTTAATTCATTTCATAAACATCAATTTTATCTATTAAGATAAAGATACATTATTCATATAAAATAGGTTTAATAAAAATATATCTTCTACCTTTAAAATATATTATCTTCATTTATAACCAATTTCTAATCAATGTGTAATTTATTTTTCTGTTTTTTCAAAGAAAATATTTCTACACGTATTTTATAATATAGTTATTTTATTCATAAATTTCAAACCAACAACTATCTTATATGGGTAATATTTAAATAAAAATATTTTTACTATATATCATAGTTCATTTAAGAATGGTGTTACACGTGACATACACTATCAACACTACTATTCATTTAAATAATAATTAATGGTTAAATATCATGGTGTTACATCCCCCCTTTTAAAAATAATTAATCCTCATAGTTTGAATTTGATTCTCTTGAAATTAATTTATCATAACATGGTAGTAAAATCAGATATAGACATTATCATGAACATTAATTATTAGGTCAGGCCTAGAAAACTATAAATGCATTCACCTCTATAATATTTATACATTGAAATTATTTTATAAAAGCATGCCTCAAAAGTTGAGTGTTACTTTTGGCATAAGAGTCGATATATTTGAGAAAATAATTCACTATAGAGATGGATATTTTAATAAATTATATAAACATGATTTATATCAACTTTATAAGTGTAATTTCATCCTTATTTTTCATTTTTATCAGTTTCCATTTATATCTCATATCTTACTCTATGAAATCAATATTCAAGATGAATTTTTCATGCATGAAGTACTAAATTCATCTTTTAATGGATCCTAAGATCTATAAGAGGATGAAACTCTATTTATCAAGTTCTTATCTATTAATCAAAACCTAAAATGGTTATCACAAATTTTGATAATATCTGATATGAATAAGTATTCTTATGAATGAAAACTACATTATACTCAAAATACTCAAAAATAACACCCAAAGTTTTTCCTAAATCATTACATAAGTAACTAACCTTAAAAATATTAAAAATATTCCAGACCAAGTTGCAATCCCAAAAATTATTAATAATTTAACAAATATTTTCTTAGGCAAATAAAATATTTATCTCCAAACAAAATCAATCACTCATAAAGTTTCATTCTAAAAATGAATATTCTTTAATCACATAATCTCCAAAATATTATCATATTTTCTATAAATAACCTAAATTCACAAAAATGTATACTAAAATTAAATATTGATCCAAAACATAATTCAACCAATATTTAATGAATGCAGTCCCATCTGATCCAACAATACTTCTAGTTACTTTTTCCAACATAGTGAAGATCTTTAAAAATAATCAATCTCTTAGAAACCAAAGAACTTTTCAATCCAATGGTAATATATGAGATAGATCATATATTATCAAAATGAAAAAACCATTTTATCTTAATTAACCATAATTACATCAACCTCAATTATCACATTAACCCTAACATTTTTCAATACCTTCAAACTTATGTACAAATAATATAAAATAATCATTCCTAAAATAAAATTTTTAGTAAAACATGTATTAAAACCAAGGGGTTTTAAGGTAATTATCTTACAAAATAACCTTAATCGTTATAAAATCTCATGACATGAAACCTCAAAATGGGTATCATTGACCTTAAACATATTATCAACCATAGACTTATTAACCTTTGTTGGTATCTGAAATTATAAAAATATCCTCATCTAAATTATATTAAACTCTAAATTTATTTAAAATATTCCATTTATACCAATAATAATAATATATAACTTATATATCCTATAATTAGATGATTTATAACAACTATTGTACTTTGTTACATTTTCAGGACCCATTCTGTTTAGTGTTCAGGAAAATTAAAAAAAAAAATTTTACATATAAAACCCTTAGAAAATTAATACTATACTTACACTAAATTTAAAATTTCCCTCAAAAATATTATTCCTAAATTTAAATTAGCATTTCATTCAAAACAATTTTTCTGCTTTTATGATAGATCCTCATACTGGAAAGATAGACCTTGTTATATTTTTTACCCATCGTTAAGCCCTGTGAAAGTCATTTTAAAAGATGTGATAAGAAAAACAAACATCATTAAAGGATATATAAATAAAGGAAACCAAATAATTCATTTTAAATTTCTGAAAACCCATAATGTTTTATTCCATTTTCACTTAATAAGTATTTAGGTTAATATAAAAACTTACATACTCTTGAAATTAACTTATTCCAATTTTTTTATTAAAACATTTTATATGAATAAATAAAGGAAAAAATCATAATTCATGAGGGTTTCTTCAAAAACATGAATGTTTTTCTATATGAAAAAACAATTCACCCATAAGATATCATAAACAATTTTATAAATCAAATTTCATTCTCTTATCTTATGAAATAAAAAAATTAAATAAAACCATCAATAATTAGAGAATGATATTTATCTACGGGTAAAAATATAAATAATCACATGGATAAAAATAAATGATTTCATAATGATGGAATTCATAATTTAAGACATCATAATCAAACCATCATGTCCTTGTGATAAGACATCATAAACATACCTTTATGTACTAATTCTAAAACATTGTATATAATTGGGCGGGAATACACCAAATAATCATCAAGTTTTATCTCCTAATACCAAATAATTTACTGATTGGATATATATAACCAAGAAAGACTCATCACTAACTAATTTCAATATATTCATCGCATATTTAAAATAAATAACAACATAATACAAATCAATATAAACATTCATATTGAAAAACTATCATATGACATGTCAATATTTTCCCTAGTCAAAAAAATATATAACAAGATAATAAGTCATCCATATAAATAAGGAGGATAGTATAATTTGATTATATACCGTTTAATGTATAATAATAATATATTTTTTTACATATATTAAAATACCATTAAATCAATATTTGAACCTTTATTTGAAAATATTATAAACTATATTATTCTTTTTATAACAGTAAAAATAAAAATTCCCAAAATATTGAGGAAACTCATTTAATTCAAAAGAACCATATAATTGTGTTAAGAATTTTTCTAATAAAATAATGATCTTCATTGAGGGAAAATCAATCCATTTCATATATGTTAAAAGAATCTATTAGTTTCACATTTTTTTAAAATTTAAAGGTGAGTCATAGAGAAGATATTTGAAAAGATTCATTTTAATCATTAACAAATAAAGTAAAATTAGTTTAAAATGAACAATAAAATTTTTTTAAACATAAATAAAAAAACTTCTTGAAAAAATTAGGGACATATATGACAAGTATTTTTAATGTAAAATTTTTTATCAAGGTTTCTAACGAAAATATCCTACCTTGAGTGTAAATCACCATGTATGTAATTTACATCCTTTGTAAAATTATATTAAATTCCTACTAACTTAGAAGACTTTTTAAGATAATTACCTATTGAAAATAGATTTTATTTTATTTATTAACATGCCTCACATAGTTATTAAATCAGTTAAGTTCATATCGAATGTTTTGAGGTTGTTAGGATCATAACCCTAAAACAACTTCAATAGGTTGGGAATGGTCTAAGGGAAAATTATTCCATCATATACATAATATTAATAATGAAATATATATAATTTTTAGACATAAAAATATTCTTATGATCATCCATGAAATCTATACATGTAAAAAATCACATTTCATTATGGATGGGGTACTGCATAGGTACACAAGAATGATGAAATCATTTTTTTATGAATGTAAGCATAAAAAGGTATGTAATATAATGTCAATGAAAAATAATTATAATTTAATGAATATCATATATATTCATTAAAAATAATAATAAATAGATTTATGAAGTGGTGATGATAAACAAAAAAACATCATGTCATTGAGGTAGTAATCCACACCCATGCATACCAGTGTTTTTATTTCCTATAGAATGGAAATAAAAAGGTTTCTGACATATATGTAACTAAATTTTAGTATATTTAAGATAATTATGTAATCATATAATCATTTATATATATTATTTTAAGGATATTTAATAATAAATAAATAGTAAAACACTTTTTTACATGTTATACCTCTTTTTTAAGAAACAAATTTTGGATTACACCTTGAACCTTATAGTTTAATATTTAGTTAGACCATAAAATATAGCATATGGGGAGTAATTTATTAATGTATTTGGGAAGATATTAGTTGTGATAAATAACTCAATGTGTGTGAATAAGACATGATAATAGGTTCCCTTTTATAGGTGAGGGGTCGCAATATTTTAACTATTCTAAAATTTAAAATAGTATAAGGTTACATCCATGGAAAAGTGGCACCAAATAGAATCAATTTAAGGGGTGTGATGAGATAGGGTTGAAATAAATTCAACCAATAGGATTTAGGATACTTTTTTGGTTATTTTAACCTAGATATTCATATATTATTTCCTCATTAACCCAATATAACCTGAACCATTGTAACATACACTACTAAAAACTGGGTCTATCCCAATGCATTTATACCCATTGATTAAAGAAACTGTGGGTATAGATGTTCAGCCCAAATCAATACCCATGGTTTCAAAAAACAGTTGGTATATCTTATGATATACCAATGGTTTTTTGAAAACATTGGTTATAGCTCTCAAAATAACTAGTTGTACTCAGGCTCCCCCTCCCCTTCTCATTTTTAAAGCCATATTCCCCTCCCCTTATACAAGCTCAATGTCCCCATCCCCTCTACTTCGATGACATTTCTACCCAAAAGTAGGTGATATTCATCCATTTATATAATTTTTGGTTGTGATATTTTATCTTTCCTTACCCTTGGTTCTTTCTTCTCCCCTCACCCAACTAATTGTTGTACCTATTCCCTAGAGTTCTGCCCTAATTCAAAGATTTATTATTTTATATCTTCCTTGACATCATATTAGTGAGGTATGAATCCATATTATCATATACTGGGTGTTATTTTTATTTTTATATATTCATATGATTCCACATGAAGTTTATACCGATGTTGAAAATTTATTAGAATATTATTTATTACCTTTATTTCTTATTTTTGTTACTGATAAATAGATTTTTAGATTTCGGTGATGATTCCATAGGATCTAAAATAATGTTTTTCACTTGATTCCTAGTTTAATTAATTCAATAATGTAATTACAATTTGATCCAATGTCATATTATTAGGTATTGTTATGCCTTAATGCTTATTATTCATTCCATGTTCTAATGCATATCAAATTTTTATTTCATTAATTAAAAACACATCAACAGATTTATTAGATAAAAATATATGTTCCTTGTGATAATTAAAACATGTAATTGAAAAGTATTAGAATTTTGGTTTTTATACAATGACCCAACTATATCGCATATTTTATGATAATACATATTGATATATTAATCTATTACAATGAAAATTATAAAAAAAATATAGTGTTGTTTGATCATGAATACTCCTAAATATGTTGCATATAGATAAATTAGACTCCCAAGGATGAACTAAATAACATATCTCCTTTTTATGGCCATGTAATAATAATGTTTTCTATATAAAAATTTTCATTGACTATTTATTGAATATTTTATGTATCATTTGAAACCAGGAAGAAAAATAATATTAATGTACATTTTACATTGATGGAATAATTCTTTGGAAATTATATGTGAATGATGGGAGTTAGATTTATATAACCCCTTAATTAAATTTTAGGTCCACTGTGACAATTAAAATAGTTTAAAGGGTGAGTCTTTGCACTATTTGTTTGTTTTCGAAGAACTTGGCCCCATATATATATTTAAGATATATGAAACTTTTTATTTTGATAATTATGTTATGGTTCTTGTTAACTTTTTATGTAATTATTTTCATAATTTTTTATTTGTTTTTATTTATTTTAAAATCATGTCTTTATTTATGTACATTATCTGATTTGTTGTCCCATACTAAGAATCCAGTCCCACCCTTTTCATATATTTTCCCATTTCCCGGGTAAATTGTATTAGGTACTATGTAAAATTTAATATAACAATAACATAAAGTCATGATATCATTTATTTAGGTTTAAAAGTGAATCCTTAACTTTATAATTATTTTAATGTTTAGGTATACAATATATCCTCTTAATGATACTAATTAATAGAAATAATGTATACATTCATGTTCTACATTACTTTCTGTTTGTATAATATTAGTAATGTTAACCTTAAATAAAATCATTTCCTAAATAAATGTTATCTTTAATTATGTTTTCAAATGAGAAGACCTATATTGATAATAAATACAAATTTTTATGTTAGTATTCATTAGTTTTTATTTATTCTAATACATGTACCTTATTAGGATTTCTATGAGTTTGCCTTGGTTTTTCTTATGATACTCTTTATTTTTTGTTTGTATGGATACATGAATTATATAATGGTTACTTTGTTCATGAATTTTGATAAATTTGGTTTCCTTTTAGTTTTTTTAAATTTCTTATACATTTCACATATAAATTGACCTTGAATTTGGATATAATTATAAATATGATTTACATTGTTGATTGGAATATAAATGTTTTCCCATGTAGTAGAATGGATAGAAGCATGATGTATCATACCAATTTGATTTTAATCGAGTTCCAAAATAATTTTTTATTTTTTATTATTTTTCATTTATTAGTGCTTTAGATAGACGTCGTATATATTGTCCATGTTTTAATTTTGTTATAAGACCATGCATAAACTGTGAAGAAGTTAGCTACCATATAATGAAAGGTGGATTTCAAACTAACTATTATTTTAATTATCACAATTTATAAATGGGAAAATCTTCAATAGATGAATAATTGAAAGAAAGAATTAGTATGAAGAATTTGATGTTTGATCGACTTCCATTTGTGCATTATCATAATAGAGATAACATCCTAGTGTATAATGGAAATTTTATAAATAAACCTGATGAAAAGACAAAAGATTATGATTTTGAGAGTGTAAAAAATTTAATGGATGATTCTGGAGCTCCATTATATCTGGTTTGTACTAAAAATGAAAAGTCGAAATTTTTAATGAAATTATATCATGGAAACCCCACATAAAGAATTTCTAAGACCTCCGTTGATTATATTCTTAAATTTTTTAATTAATATTTTCCTCATGGTTCATTTATTCCCTCAAATAATTATTATAAATGGAAGTTAAATAATAAGATCTGCTTTTCTAGTAATAAAATTCATGCTTGTAGAAAGGATTGCAGTTTATTTAGGGAGGAAACAGCTGACCTTAATGACTATAAAGAATGAATTTATCTAAGATGATGGAAAATTCATATGTAAAAACATCTTGTGTGCCACAGAAAGTCATGTGGAACATTACATTAATTCCCAGTCATCAAATTCTATTCATGTCTTCAAAAATAGCATCCAATAAGTGATGGAATGATGCTGAGAGAATTAATGGTAATGATGAGTTAGTATATCCAGCAGATGGATTAACATGTAAGGGATATGATGCAAAACATCTTGATTATACAACTGAAGTGTGTAATTTTATGTTGGGTCTATCTTATAATGGTTTTAATCCATTGGCTTATATTCATACTCCTCATAGCATGTAGCTAGATTTTATTCATGATTATAATATTCTTCCATGGATATTTATGAAAAAACCTTTCCCTTTATTGAGTATACTAATATATAGACCTTTTAATCCAAGAAATGATATATATGTCTACATGAAACCTTTAATAACATATTTGAAACTGTGTTGGAATATAGGTGTGTTCACATTAGATACTTCTTCAAGAAAAATATTTCAATGGTGTGATGCCTTTCTATGGACTATAAATTGTTTCCCTGATTATATAATGATGTCTAGTTAGAGAATGAAAGGAAACCTATCATGTATTATTTGTATAAAAAATGATCTAAAAGTCTTAAATATCATCTTAGTTTCAGTTTCATGGGGAATCGATGATTTTTTCAAATGGATCGTCAATACAATAATAATTTATGGAGGTTTGATTATACTAATGACATTAAAAAGCCACCTCAATGTATGTTAGGAACTAGTGTTCTTAATGAATAAAAAGATTTTATTTTTTTATTTTTTAAAGGATAGATACAATCTAAAAAGATTAAGAAAGATGTTACTAAATCTATATATAATTTGAAATCCAGAAGTATCTTTTTTGAGTTTCCATATTAGTTTACCAATTTATTACATAATTTTTTAAGCATAATTCACATTGAGAAAACTCTATTTTGAATGTTGTTTTCAATTCTTCTAAATATCAAGGGTAAGAACAAAGTTTAATTGTACTCTCAACGGGACTTGTTGGATTAGTGTATTCAACCAGAACTGTATCACATGTATATTAGTGAAAAAAGGGAATGTGAGATATATTTATTATGTGATAAAACATTTAGACAAAAATAAAATTTAGGAAGTATTATTTAATTTCAATATTCCTGATGGATATTTTAGTAACATATCTAAATGAGTCAACAGAGTTGATTTGAAACCAAAATCCCTAAAAACTCCTGATTATCACATGCTTCATCGTGAATTTATTATAGTAGTAATCTGAAATTTTCTATCCAATAATGTATAGATGAGAGTGATTCAATTGTTCTATTTTGTAGAGAACATTTTTCTAAACACTTTTCCATGTCTTTCTTGATAAAAATTCATAAAGAGGAACCATTAATTATGTACGGTCTAGAAAAAAATTCCTCTATTGTCTTTCACATGCATGCTTTATTTAACATTTCATCTTCTAAATGGAAAACTTGTCGAGGGACCCATTTCTTTATGGTGGATGTAACCTACTGAAAGATATACGTGCATTTAGAAATATTATGTCTAATATAGAATTAATCTTGAATGTTTCATTATGAGAGGTTATCTAGCTCAAGAATGTATGGATTTTTTCCCAATGTTTTTGTTTTATGTGAGAAAAACATATAACTGGACCCTGAGAAATAAATATGAGAAGTATGTGTAAATTGATTCCTCATTTCCATATCTTCTCCAAATATTTGGAATTATTAGGTCATATTCGTTGGATACATTAATCCTCGAAGAGTGGGATGTGGACCGTCACACGGTCTTGTTTGAAATTAGTTTTCTTGATGACTATATAAAGTATGAAATTTTAATATTTATATGTTATCTCATATAATTTACATTAAAAATACATTAAACTATTATTATCAATTTGTGTGGGGAACATAGACAAATTATAATTAGAGTTCATCCATATTTTCCTTTGAGAAGGAGAGAGGATTTACATATCCAATACTTTCCTTCTTAGTTAAAATCAAATGTATAGATAGTACATTAATAAAATTAAAATACATATATTTATTTAATTGTATTATTCATATAAATTTTATTTATTGGTTTTATATTTGGACTCTATTTCTCAAGAATTAATGGCATTGGTTTTGTTTTAAATTATTTGTTTTGTAAATTAAAATCCTTAATAATCAATGGGTATAATTTTTTTACAACTAATCGAGTAGTGAAAATAGGAACATATCATGATGGAATTCTGTTAACTTCTACAAAATATTGTTATACCAGTGAATCATATAGTCTTCCTCAATATAAAACTACATCTTATTATGGTTTTGTTGAGAAAATATTGTTATTGGATTACTACACTCAAGGTCGAGTCACTATGATGTAATATAAATGGTTGGATTCAATGATCTGAAATGGTAAATTTATTGATGATTGTGTATTTAGAGTTATTTACATGATTTGATTCCTCACTACCAATGAATGATATATTTTAGATCCAATGGAAATGAAATTGTTTTATATGAAAGATCATATAAGACCTAATTACGATCTCCTTAATGAAGTAATCCAAATTCATATATTACCTTATATTGGGGATAGAATTAACGCCATTGATTCTCCTATAGTTGTTGACCCAAATTTTTCTTTTGATTGATCAAATTTTCCAATTATGAGTGTTTATTTTTAACTTGAAGTAGTAATGGGTAATATATAGAATAAACAATATATGTTCATAGTTATTTCTGTTTACCTTTACATGGGTTTCTCAGGTTGGTATTACTATAATCACTTTAATTTAGTTCTAGTTTGGAATTATATGATTGTTTAAGTATTTTTTGGATTCATTTTATTTGATTAGATTTATTTTAATTTCAAAACCCTTTTAAAAATGGGTTATTAAAAAATTTATAAATCGTTTTTAAGTTGTTGTTACTAAAACATGTTATGAAATTTTTCTAGACTTCTTTGAATTCTAAATTTTATGCATGATTTTTAAAAATATTTTCCAAAAAAATATATATATTTCAATCTTATGTCGATTATGAAAAATACTACATCAGTTCTAAGTGATTATTTGATGCTAATAGGCATATGCATGAACATGGGTTCCTGCCATTGTTTCCCTCCTTTTCGTCCCTTAGTGATTATAGTAATTTTAATATTTTTCTTCTACCTTACATATAATTTCATGTTCATATAATTTATAAATTTTTTAGGGACATTGAGTTTCACAAAAGATGAATCTTCTTCATCTTACTAGCATGGGTTCAAGAGGGCGTGCTCCTAGACCTAGAGGGAGAACCCATCATACCTATCACATCCTCCTCTTGAGCCTCAAGTGATTTTCTAACCCATTAATGCATCATCACCTCATTTAGCTTCTTTTTTCCATATCATGTCTACACTACCTCCAAATATGTTCCCTCCTTGACCATATCTATATCATTTTATATATCCCCAACCCTATTTTCCATATTCTACCATGTCTGCACCACCTCCATTTCCTACCATCCATCCAGGATATGATGGTTCTCTTCCTTTATCTTCCACTTCATTGTATACAGATCACTATGAGGATACATTGGAATAGACCCATCCTTCAGAGACTACTAATTCAGGATATCCCATTGATCCTTCAAATCCCAATGATCATCCTATATCATGTTTTTTTATTTTAATAAGGGCCAATTATTTCACATATTTTCTTCTTATTGTATCATGAATTAATTATTGTTTTTATCCCATATGTTACTAAGTGAGGTCTTCTAGTCAGTGACATCGGCCCACCCATATTCAAGAATCACCAAACTAAATTAATGGTGGATTACAATGAAGAAAATCTGATTATAGATATAATTTCATTTTAGTATAGAGGTTTTATATGAAATTTATCCAAATATTGTGATATAATTACCATTGAACCAGTCTCATTGGGGCATATCAGGAATTACATCAAGTAAAAATAATGGGTGGAGATAGGGGTAATAAGAATTTGAAAATTTATATATATATATATATATATTATGGTTTTATTTATATGAATTAACTAGTTCATTGAATTATCAATTTAACTTTCCTGATATTTAAGATATTAAGGTTACAAGGCTGATGGATCTTGGGGTGTACTGTTGATCATATAAGTATGAGTTATATGTTGATTGGACAAGAATAGTTAGTTTTCATTTAGAGGGTGTACCAATATTCACCAACTGTTTTATAAAATAGTATCAAAAAATAATCACATATTAGATGTCTGGTGACTTTAAGGTTTTCTAAATATTTAATAGTTTGTATAGAAAATTTAATTCTCATTAAATGTATTGGATTTTCGTTTTTTTTTGTTAGGTAAAAAATAAAAATGATTCAACAGTTAATTTTCAAACATTGGGGTACACTATAACACCCTATCATGAGTATCACTAGATACTTTAATATAAATAAAAATAATATCTAGATTTATATTGATACTTAGTTATATTTTATTACATAAATTTAAGTTTTATTGTAATTAATATCATTAATATAAGGCTAAAAATACCCCTTTCAACTAAACAAATGGTGCATTGGTTAAATTTCATAACAGGAAACAGATAAAATGGGCTAATGGACTAAAGGCCAATTTTCCAAATAGCCTAAGGCATAATGGTAAATTGACTTAATGGACAAATGTCCAATTGTGCAAATGAAATAATTTCCTAATAGAAAATTGGCCTAATAGGCTAATGGTTAATTTCCCAATTGGACTAAGTGGCCTAATGGATAATTGGGCAATTTGACTTATCGTCTAATAGAATAATGACCAATTTTCTTAACGTCCTAGTGTCCAGTTGGAAAATTTTCCTAAATGGTTTGATGGCCTAACGACCAATTATCCTAATGGCCTAAAATACAATTAGCCTAATGGCCTAATCACCAAATTTCATAATGTACTAATGGCTAATTGGACTAATGGACTGATGGACTAATGGAATAATATAAAATTGTCATAACGATCTAATGGTCAATTGGTCTAATGACCTGATGGACAATTCACCAAATGTCAATTGCCCAATTGACCTAATGACCAATTTTCATAATGGAAAATTTTCATAATGGCCTAATGGATAATTGGCCTAATTACCTATTGAACTAATGGCCTATTGTACTAATGGAAAATTGTCCAAATAACTAAATTTATAATTGAGAAAATGGCCTACTTTCCTAATGGCCAATTGGCCTAACATCCTAGTTGCCTAATGGCCAATTCACATAATGGGATAATGGAAAACTGGACTATTAGCCGAATTTTCCATTGGAATAATGGAACAATGAACTATTGGGAAATTGGCCTAATGACCTAATGTCCTAATTGGCATAAATGGCCTAATTATCCTACTTGGCCAAAATGGCCTAAATGACCAAAATGGCCTAATTAGCCTATTTACCCTAAATAGCCTAATTATCCTAAATGTAATAATTAGACTATATGGACTAAATGCACTAATTTTCCGAATTATACTAAATGGACTAATTTTCCAAGATGGTTTAATTGGAATAAATTTCCTAAATCACCCAATCGACCAACTTTTAATAAATAGATAAATTTAAAATTGACTAGTTGGACAACTTACAAAATAAACTAACCTATAAATTAACCTAATGACCAAATAATAAAATTTATCAAGTGGATAAATTACCAAATAACATAATACAAATAGAATTGGACTGAAATAAACATTAAAGAGGAATCAATATCACATTCATGTTTAAAATCCTAATTATCATGTACTATTTATGTTGTGCCACTAATATTGAATTTATAATTCAATGTATATTTAAATGCTAATTCATTTTACAGATTTCATAAATTGATAAAATTCTAATTATTTTTAGGTTTATCACTTTCATATTATTCAACAATGTAGTTTTATACTAATCAACTCCATTTTCATCAAGCAGTATTGGGCATCTAAGGTCGTGTTCCTCAATCAAAATTATTTTTCTTGAGTAGGAATAAAATTGATATAAGTGAAGTAAATTCATAAATATAATAAAAAATTATATGATTTTTATTTATACATAAAATATTTATTGGTAATCCATAATTAAATAACATTTTTATATTTTCAACAGTTTGACCTGGAGGCCATCGATAATAAAGAAGATGATAACTTGGGGAAAAATAATCAATTGAGTTAGGTATTAGGTGAGAGGAACCTGGGGAGATCCCATTGTTTTCCCAAGAAAAACATCCTATCTAATTGGTATTGTTCCTCTCCAAACTCTCAGAATACCTAGCTACAAAGAACTAATGTAGAAGCAGCTAAGGCCAAAACATATCTTTATAGGAGCATGATATAAGTAAATAGATCATTGAAAACTTTTTTAAATCTATGTCACTTACAATCCAATCACATTAATCAGAGGCTAATACTACTGTTGAATCATACATGGCATCAATTATCTCATTAAATGATTCCCCAAGTGATATTTAAGAGGGTCCTAGTGGTTGTCGAGTTGATAGTAGGGACTATAGAGGTGGTGGTGGAGATGATGAAGATGATGATGATGATGATGAGGATGATGATGATGATTCTCCAGATGATGTTGGTGGTGATGAGGATGTTGATGATGGTGATGGGGATGGGGATATTGGGGATAGGGGAATATTTATTCCCTATATTTTAGAATTAACATTTAAGATACATGTAGATATTTTATAATTAATTGAATTTATTGGTTTTATGTATGTATATGTATGTTATATAATTGTAAGTGGTTTGAGAAATATTTCAATTATTTGGTCAAATGGTAAATGTATAATATATTTATTGCATTGAATGTGTACTATGGATTGTATATTATTTAAATGTTTAGGATGGGAAAAGGGAATATGTAGCTTACAAATGGGGATAGAGTCTTATACCCATGGTTCATTGAACCAGGGACATATATTTTAAGCTAGGAAAAGTGATACACATGGTTTGTAGAACCGTGGGAATATATGTATACCCATGGTTTTGGTTAAACTAGGGGTATGATAAAATCTCTAACGTTGTACCCACAATTTCAATAAATACGGTGGGTATAGATCTATACCAATGCCTCCCAAAAACAAAGTTCTAAAAACAGTGGGTATATGCTATAACCACAGTTTCGGGGGTTATACCATGGTTCTAGACCATGGGTATAGGGTATTTTTCTAGTAGTGATATTTTTTAATCATTAAGGGTATTGAATGTAATTTTAAAAAATCCATGTGTCAAATAAATGAAACATTCATGATATTGTAGAAAATTTCCCATGCAATTTAGTCTATAATGTATTTTTATGATTTTATAATTATTTAAAAATAATTTTTAAGCATTAAATAAAATTTATAATTATTTTTAAAATAATTCACAAAAATTTATTTTCAACATATCAAGATAGAAAAATGGATTTCTAATATAAAATATTCCACCATAAATTATATATTATAATTATCCAATAAATTCATCTAAATCCCTAATTTATCTAAAAAAATTCATTGAATGTTTTTAGACTAATTTACTTGCTTTTTCTACTACTTGCACCAGTGCTACGTCGATGTTCCATAAGTGTTCAAGGTAATTATATCATCAATCAAAAATAAAAAAAATATCATAAAAATAATTTATTAATCTTTAAAATAACCATTTATATACTTTAATAACATATTTTTATCTATATGAAAACATATTCTAAATATTAAAAGAATGAAAGTGACATTTTGTAATTATCCTTTACTTAAAATAATTTAAATTTCCCCATCAAAGGATAATGCTACTATAACATCCATAATTTCTTTTATTTAATATTTCATGTCAAAATAACCTTATCCAATGAAATAAATATGTGTGTTATATTGTTTTTTAGATCTTATCCCTTAGTCTTTAATCTTATTTAACCCATTTTACATTTTACCATAGCGATAAACCTTTAACATAGTTACTATTCATAATGACCAAAAATTAAATTGAACCCATTAATAAATTTGAACCACATAATTCCAAATGTGAAATACATTTTTAAAGATTCTATTTATATACATGTTTAAATTATTTTTAATATAAGTGTGCAATACACAATGAATAACAGTTTTTAGAAAACAATTAACCATAAAATGGAACTTATACCAAAAACAAATATACTGCTAATTGACTGGAATTAATTAGATTATTATTAATTAAATAGTTATTATTTAATCATAAATACAAATTCATAACATAGTATAACTTTTAAACTATATTATTCTACGAAATAAATGTTGGGTAATGTATTTTTTATTATTCACTCAAAAACAAATATTTTCAGAAAAATCCAAAAAAAACTATATTAAGGAAATTTTACATGATGATTTTAAAAATGATGTCGATCTAATAAAATAAAATTTATAAATGTGGAGTTACTGAAGAAATTTTCTATACCAATTTTTTGGAACTGTTGGTATTTGTTCCCAAACTATTGGTATAACCTATATCAATGATTTAGAGGGTCGTTGGTTGATTTGTCTTTTGGATAGACCTATCCAAATGGTTTGGATACAATACGGATAAGTCTATACAAATGGTTTAAACTGTTGGGATATTTCTATCACAATGATTTCCAAATCCATTGGGATAGGTAATGTAAAATAAAATACACAGTTGAGGTTTGAACCCACAACCCCTACCTAATATGTCAAAGACCCAACCACTATGCTACAATTATCTTTGTGGATATATTTGGATATATATATATATTTATGAGAATAATTTATATATTGATTTATTTTATTATATTTGGGAAAATAATTTATAAAAAAATAAGAGTATATATCCCAATGGTTCTGATAACCGTTGGGATAGGCGTTTGTCAATGGTTTTGAGAACTGTTGAGATATCCACCCATGTTTTTGCAACCTATAAAAATATATCCCAACAGTTTTCTATAACTGTGGGGATGGACATATATTACTTGTATCTATCCCAACAGTTTTACTAAACCGTTACTATTGGATTTTATTATATTTCATATCCCAACGGTATTCCATAACTGTTGGGATAATACCACCTACCCTAACATTTTTTTGAAACTGTTGGGATATGTCCCCATATCCCAATGGTTTTTTCAAACTGTTGGGATAGGTTGGTTGGGATATGTAGTATTTCATGTAGTTTGGACTAAATTAATTGTAATTTCTATGCACAAAATTAAATAAAATCTATTTTTGATGAAAATGTACTTTAGAAAATAAAATGACTTTATTCTCATTCATTACCTCATAAAAATAATTAAATTAATTTTTATTAATTTTATTAGATATATAATATATTCATTTCGTTATAATAATTTACAAATATATATTAATTTTATCTAATAAGAAAAAAATACATTATACACATAAAAATAGTTTTAGGAAAAATATATCTTTTACCTACAAAATATTTTATCTTATTTTCTAACCAATTGATAATCAATGTATGATTGATTGTTCATTATATTAAGGAAAAATGTTTCCGATATATTTCATAATATTTTTATTCCTATTTATACCCACCAAAAGATGGATAACATATAATAGTAATATTTAACTAAAAAAATTTATATAGTATATCATGGTTGAATTTGTATCATCCCAACCCAGAATCCACTTAAACTAGTGCTTTGGGATGACTCGACACTAGGCCTTCGGTGCACCTCCTTGTATACCAGAGGCTATCAACTGTTATTGAGGGCCTGATTATGTGATAGTGGGGAGACTATACCCTCATGATATGATAATAATAGTGTTATATATATGTAAAACACAAAGGAATGTAACTCAATGGAAGAAAAAAATTAAACTCAATAGAAGAATAATAGAAACAATAGTAATAGTAATAAAGAAACCCAAAAGGCATACCATTTGAAGAAAAATACAACATGTTATAGCAGGTCATACAAGACAGAAAATGAGGGTTGGTAGGGGAGACCATATAAGTACATATAATAAATCAAAAAAATCAAAAAAATAATCCATCTCGATTCAATAACCACCATGGTCCTTTTCCATCCATCCCATGAACAAAGTATAACTTCGATCACTAAGTTTTATCTCCCAAGCACCATATCATACATGATCCAAAAGAAATAGAGTCCTACACATCCTGTGGACCCCATGTATGGTGTGAGAATGAATTTAGTATATGACCACCAATGTGTTTTTGTCATACATCCATAATTATATTGGTGTATACTAAATATAAATAGAAAATGAATCACATGCACATTTATTAATTATACTGCCTCCCTTGCTCTCAATAACCACAATGAATTATCTACCTACTTCATCCATCACTGATAAATCATTTAAAACATTCCCACAACTATATATATATATATATGTGCATAATACTATAAATGTCTACATATATAGATTTTCATTGTCAAAGACCTTGGATTAGCACCCAAGGTATCCTTGATGAATAACATATCTGGTGAAACACCACGTTCTACTAATAAATATATCATTTTTACCTTATGATAACTGACACCTCTTGTGTCGTCAATCAAGTACCCAGTGTCCATGTGGAACACCCAAATAATATTTCCCTAGTCTCTTAGACCTTTACTCAAAAATTTCTCAATGGCATTGCAGCCCAATGTCCTAATTCACGGGGATGTCTTCCCACTAATTATATGATCACTAACGGCTCAACAATCGATGTCCCAAGGCATGGAAATATCTATCATTCCAAAATCCTAACCCATCAGCCTCAAGTATCATTGTGATCCTTAACACCCAATCAAATACCTCTAAATCATCTCTTGATGGTCCATTTCCATCTTTATTACATTCTAAGATGAGTACCTCTAACATATCTAATAGTCAACACCATCCCCTAATACATAAAAAATATACGAAGGTCTCCACCCACAATGAATGGTCAAAACCACCTCAGGTGAGTCCTATATATCTGAAAAAAACTCAAAAGGATTTTCAGTTAGCAATAGTGAGAGGAAATCAGCAATCATAACTTATGACACATCATCACACACTATGTTCCCCTATAAACATGTCTCTAAATCTTGATGTTCACCACCATCAAAAGTCACATGGGCCAAGCCATTATCCTAAAAACCTCATCACCTCTAACCAATGATCGTGTCACCTCACCTAGTGATCATCATCACCCCATGTATCTTAGTCTATTCCCATATCCTAATAACCTTGTCACATTAGTCTGGATGATTAACATCACTTCACTCCTCAGGCCATGCTCGTTGTGTTCCCATGGAACCATATTAGTCATATAAAAATTTAATTAATTTAAATGACACACCTATTTATCATGCCTATGTTTTCAAAAGGCCCTTAACTTGGATTAGCATTATATATCTGAACTAGGTCATGTCCAATCCCATCCCATATCAATAATTCATTAATTTTGAAGTATTAATTAGTTATTAGGGGTTTCCATTAGACCACCCACATGGAATATTAGAACACACCATAGAAATACCCATAAAATTAAAGATAAATCAAAGAACCCACTACTTTATAATCATAGGTGTTGCTCCTCTGATATCGATATCTAATTAGAGCCAAAATGAGGGAAACCAGGCATTCAGACAGACACCATAAAAATTAGATCAAATAGATTGCATAGATTTAGCATTCTGTATAAAGAGATAAACTAGAAATATATGAATGTTGATATATGGCCTTACTGATATTCTTCCAATGATATAAATGTCATACAATTTGATGCTCAGATGGAGAAATGATGCCAAATCCTAAGGTGGATAAAAAAATGGAGAATACCCCCTTTGCATGTGGTGTAATGAGGAAAAAGGGGGGAGAATCCCTAAATATAAGGGAGGGTCAAATTTTTAATTCCCCCTTTTTAAATACCTACATGGTTTGGTCTCATGGTTTGGTTAACCATGAGACAACCATTTTGTGCTCACTATCCAAGCACAACACTACCAATTTTTAGGCGCATGATTTTCCAAACCATGAACACACCATTCATATCACCTCTATTAAAAAATACCAAGGTGTTATATGGTCTTACACCCCCTCCGACATGATTTGAAAAACCATATCCAATGTTTTCAGTGGGCCACACAGTTTCTCTTGGTAGGACACACAATTAAATCTAATAGTATTCCTTTATAAATGCTTTCCTGAAAGTAGGTTTCCAGGGACAGAGACACCCAAAACTCCTCTGAAACCCTGAGGAACTTGTCATAACTTCAAACCCATCTAAAATCAAGGCTTTAGGACAATGAAACTCTCTAAATTTTGTTCTAAAGATAAATATAAGATTCTTCTCAACCACCAATCTCAAAAATTTAAATAGATTAAAGAATTTTGACCCACTCAAAAACCAAATCTGTTTAAATCTCCCCACATTAACAAAGCTCATCCCTGAGCTATAAGTCTTTATCTAAAGATGGTATTGAACATACACATCTCATTTAAATCAACCCGGACTACCCCACTTATTAGTAATAGTTCTACACCCCTCAAGGATCTCCCCATCATATCAGTTAACTACTCTGTCAAATCCAAACCAAAAATTTTAATATTCTAATAGTCCAGTGTCCATCCATGGACTCAAAAGTCCTCCCATGATGAATTTTCATTCCAACACCTCATCATGATGTCAGATTATTCCCATGTCATACCTGACACCCATCATGTCTCACATATCATCTGATGCCCGTATCATACTTATTAAATACATGACATTCATCAAAACTCACATCTCATAAAATGCCCAACGATCCTTCATCTCAACAGATGCTAAAAATAAATGTACATCATATACCTATGCATGCCAATTATAGTCTGGATGCCTTATAAACTCAAACAAATCCTAGATCGCATTAATACCATAATAAATCTCAATTACAGCCCACCTTATATATATATATACATATATATCGCATCATAACTAATTCCAACCTACTAACCATCACATGGGTAGTCTAAAAATGGTATATGTGTACCTAGTGGACCAAACTAACCATTCCAAAAATAACTGAAGGCCACACCATGAACAAGGAATGCCTCTAACTATCATCATCTCACCAACCTACTCTAAACCTAGTATCTCAATAGAATTCAACTATACTAATTCCCAAATACCTAAGGTATGTCATCCATGAAGAGATTTTCCATATACCAGCCACTAAACCAACTACTGTGTCCCAGTATCTCTTCCAAAACCTCTACATTCAGCTAAATACAAGCTAAAATATCCTATCATTACTATTAGTTTGACCCAAAATCCTAGAGTTTGGCCTAGTCCCTAGATCCTAGGTATCCAAGGAGTCTTCCTGCATAACCTCTCTAGATAGACCATCTGACTACACACCCAACACTCCTTTGGAATTTGATCATACTAGGTCTGAACATTCCCGGCTACCCATACTACAAGCACACTACTAAATACACCAATATTGATGGTATTAATGAATCTATATCCTGACTACCCCATTAATACTCCTCACATTCCCACATTCACCTACCTAATGAAATTGTGCTAATCTCACCTGACATCATCACCCAGCTCGAATATGACCCAAATAAAAGTTTCCCATGGATATAAGAACCTAATATGTCACCTATAAAAAATATGATATCCTAAAGATGTTCACATACACAGTGATGAAATTATTCAATCCATCCTTAAAACTTCACACACTGACGATATCTTCACCAAACATAGAAGGTTAAAATCAGGACAAGTGTGTAATGTTTTCTTCATAGTCCATGAAAATTGTGTTTCAATAATAATGATTCCTGGACTTGTGGGATTTTTCCACCATCAACATCTTAGGGAATAATACAAAGAATATCATAGCCTCAAGGCCCATCCAATATGGTCCCTCATGTCTACTAGCCTACACCAACACATCCCATCAGTTCTTTTTCAGCCAAATGTGTATGAAAATCACCAGTTTTACCCTTGACATGAGTTGATAGAAGATAGCATGAATTGAATCAATCTAGGAATTTACTACCAAAGGTCCACACTCACCCTATAACAAAGAAAGGTTCTAGGACTCAAACTCAGGAGTCAGGTATGACATAGATGGATCAGCTCCCTGATCTCCCCGGTCAGTACCATGCATAAGTTGGGCCAAACTTACCCTGAGATGCTAGTCAAGACATGTACAAAAGTTTCAATTATTATTTTTATCCAACCTGTACTAGAACCTATACTAGTGGCTCATGATCAACCTATCCCTCTGGGGCTTTATCCCGACGCTTAAGGGACTCATCTTATATATGATCATTTGGCACTATATCCCCACCTTCTTGAAGATCCACTAGAATACATCTAGGTGGAATCATGTTGAATACCAATATTATGGTCATATAGACATAATAGTCATATTTTTATTTTATATAGGGAAAGGAGTAACCTAAAACATATCTCACCACACTTACAATCCACCACCACACCCATGTCACATAACATCTAGCCTCAAGGACCCATACCTACCCATTAATGTGTAAGGTATCAAGTATCATCTGGCATCATGGTTCATCACCTACCCATAACAGAGTCACACCTCACATATCATGTTTCTATGTCTGAGGTACCCAAGTAGAATTCCAATAAAGAGGCTATACATGAAAACACTGTTTAAATTATTTGATGAAACTTTCGAAAACGTTCCCCCATTATCATCAATGCCTACCCTTATCATAGGCAGGACCATTTATTACATGATTGTTGAATCACATAGATATCACATTGGGAACCACATTTTAAGGATAGCTAGGTGGAATGGAACTAAAATCATTTATTAGGATAACTTAGTTTATATTATTTGTTGAAACTTTAAACAACTCTATCCCATTTATCACATTCTAGGATTCCAATGAAAATCACCAGAAGAAACATACATAATATGAGCCTAATTTACTATCATGATTAATAAACAAAAATAAATTTCCATATCATTCCATGGGTCAAAATTAAAAATAAATACAAAACCATCACACTCATGTTCACCACTCGAGCTAGAAATCAATCAACCATAAAAGTACACAATTGAACATAAATCGATCACCCTAGGAAACTTGTTATATTCCAAATTAATGGGGTTTCAGGTACCCAAACATGATATATTTACCATAATCTAAATAAGTCATAGTCTTTGGTCTACCACATCCCAAATAGTAATACAAAAAAGGAAAAAGAAAACCCCTCTGATACCATTTATAGAATCCTGACCCAAAATCCTCTAAAAATGCTTCTCCGGATTAGTTTTTCACTTTGCATTATGTTCACCTCCCCATATTCCAATGGATTTAGAATAGCATTATGTGTCTGATTTGGTGATAGTTGGAAGACTATACACTTTAGTGGTGATAATAATAGTGGTTTATATATATATACATAACACAAAGAGCCATAAACTAGAAGAGGAAACACATGAAACTCAATAGAAACAAAATAAAAATAGCAGCAGTAATAAAAACCAATCCCAGAGGAATAATATTTTTAGAAAAATACAACATTTCATATAAGGTAATATAAGATAGATAATCTGGGTTTCCCGTGGGCAACCATATTAGTACATATAAAAAATCACACAAAATCTTAAATGAACTCCAGCTCGATACAAGAACCACTATGTTCTCTTTATATACATCCCAATAAAAATGTACAAATATGGTTACTAAGGTCGATCAACTAAGATTGATCCATTTCCTAGTCTAAAAGACATAATGTCTAGAAACATCTCAATGGTCCCATTTAAGGTGTGAGAATGAACTCAGTATGCCACCACCAACATGACCGATTCTTACATACATAATTATGCAGGTGTATACTAAATATAAATAAAAATGAAACACACACCCATGAATTAATTAACTAATTCCCTTATTATCAAGAGCCATAAGGAAGAATCGACCTACTTAAATAATCACTAATAAACCTCTGAACATGTTACCCCTAAAATATATATGGTATATAATAAATCTATATATATATATTCATTAGACATGATCCAAGACTTAGTTCCCAAGGAATACCTTGACGATTATCACATCATATGAACCCACATGTTGCACCTATAAAAATATCACTCAAAACATGTGAAAACCAACATCTCCAATGTCATCAATCAAGTACCCGACATCCAAGAGGCATGCTAAATAGTACTTCCCTGGTCCCTTAGGCTTCATCTCATAAAGTATTTTTTGGATCAATATACTGACATTCTAAAGAATAATGATGTCCTTATATCCATATAATAGTCATTGTATTCTCAAAATATGACATTTTTAGGCATTGAGATATCCATCCTCCCAAAATATCGGCCCTTTATCCTCATGTGTTATAGAGAGCCTTACCCCCAACCGATGGAATTTACACTATCACATGATGGTCTATCACCATCTATGTGGATTTCTATGATGTGAATATCAAACATATCCAATTTTCAAAATCATCCTCCAAGACACAAAATCAATAGGATCCTACACCCAAAATTATTGGTCAACACCACTTCAACAGGGTCCTATCTATGTTCACGTGAGTCCAATAGTACTTTCTTCTAACAACAGCGAGTGTAAATAACCAAATATAACCTAATACTCACCATCTATCACCTCATACCCCTAGTAAAAATGTCGCTAAATCCTAATGGTCAAAACCATCGCAAGTCACATGGTTCATTACCTTATGTTGAAGACCCAATCATCTCAAACTGATGACCATGTCTCCTCAACCTTGGGATCATCATCACCCCATGTATCTCGAGCCACACCATTATCATGATGTCCTTTTCACCTCAATCTGGGTGATCAATATCATCTGAATCCCCATGACACACCCATCACATTCCAATGGAACCATATCTAACATAAAATAATTAATTTAACTTAAATCGCACACCTTCCCTATCCTTCACAAGTGGTTAAATTCCTTTAATATGTAATTTCATTATATATATGAACTAGGGTATAACCAATGATATCCCATATCATTAATTAATTAATTTTAAAGCATCAATTAATTATTAGGGGTCTCTCTCCGGATACACATATGGAATATTAGAAATAACCCGTGAAACACTCATGAAATTAAGGGAAAAGAGATGAACCACATACCTTATATCCATAAGTGATCTCTCATCGGTATATTGGCCTCTAAGTACATCCAATATGATAGAAATTTCCCTTTTAGAAAAAGTCCTAAAAAATAAGAAAAATATCCCACATGATTTTAGAATTCGATATGGTGAGATAATCCGGAAATAGAAGTAAGAAGATAAAGGACCATACCAACATGATTCCAATGAGACCAATGACTTTCTATTTGATTATCCAATAATGAAAGGAGGATAAATCATAGGGTAGAAGGAAAATAAAAAATCCCCTATGATTGTAGTGGAATACTGAAGAAAGGGATGAGAAAATAATAAATAAAAGGGAGGGTAAATTTTTAATTTCCCACTTTTTAAAGACCCTCATGGTTGGATGCATGGTTTGGATAATCATGTGCTAACCGTGTGGTGCTAACTACCCAAGCACCAGACTGTGCAGGGTAAGGTGCATGATTTTCCAAATTGTGTGAAAACTATGTGTATAACTAATATTAAAAATTGAAATGGTTCTATATGGTTTTGTTACCCCGCCCACATGGTTTGAAAACCAATTTACAATGATTTAGGTTGGCTTAAAAGTTTCTTCTAGGATGTTTCATTGTTAAATATAATAGTTCACCACTGAATACATTTTCCTTAAATAGTGTTTCTAGGCACTAACACACTCCAAACTCATTTGAAACTAATATTCACTTATCATACCTTAAAATCCATCTAAAATCATGGCCTTATTTTAATAGAACTCTTATAATTATGTACCATATATTACGAGAATATTTCACATGACCACTAGACTGAAAAATTCAAACAACATGAGCAATTATAACCCACTTAAAAACCTGAGATGTTACATATTTAAGATCGTTGTTTCATGTGGGACATGATATAAAAAATGAAATTCATTTAAAGTGTAATTATAAATTTGAATATCAGGGTGTCACATCCCCACCCCGAATAATAAAAATTACATCCTTGTAATTTTAATTTGATTCTCATAAAATGAATTTATCATAACATAGTAGTAAAATAAAATATATATTTTATCATGACAGTTAATTTCATGTTCAGGAAAATGAAATTATAAATTCATGCACCTCTATAATATTTATCCTTAAGAATGAGTTTTTAAAAGTGTACCTTGATTTTAGAGTGTTACTTTCCATATAAGACCCAATTGATTTATGAAATTAGTTTACTATCAAGAAAGAGATTTTAGGAAAATAAGTGTATTTTATTTTTTTTTTTCATAAAATAAATTTTATACTTTATTTATACTTCAACCAGTTTCTATTTCAATATCATATTTTACTCCAAGAAGTGAATATTATAGGTTAATTTTTCATTCATGAAGCACAAAATTTAGCTTCAAATGAATCAAAAAATCCAAAATAGTATGAAAATTTATATGATTCACTTTAATCTATTAATAAAAACTAGAAATAGTTATCACAAGTTAGGATAATATTCAACATGAATAATCCTACATATAAATAAATAATAAATTAATCTTTAAATACTTGACAAAAAAACCAATGTAAAATATAAATAATTATGTAAGTAACTAATATTAAAAATCTTAATAATATTCTTAACTAGTTTGAATACCCAGTAATAAGAAATATTTCATCTCATATTCTTCTGAGACCAACTTAACATATATCTCAAAACAAAATTAATCCCTCATAATGTCACAACCCAAAAAATGAATATACCCCAATCATATAATATCCAAAATACGCAAATATTTTCTATGAATAACCTAAATTACTTTAAATCCCTACTAATACCATATATTATTTAAAAAATAATTCACTCTTTCTTTCCCAAATAATATACCTCCTTATCAAACTATATTTCCATTTTCTTTTCCCAATATATTAGTCGTATTAAAAAATAAATTAAATTACTTAGTAACAAAATCAATTTTCAATCCCATAGTTATCTATATGATACATCATATATTCTAAAAATATAATAAAACATTTATCATAGTTAACTATAATTACCTCAACAATAAATGTCTTATTAACCCTAATGTTCACCAATACCTTTCAACTTATATCCACAGAATATATAATCGTTATTCATATAATAATATTCTTACCATAACACATGTTAATCCCAAGGGTTGTATTCTAATAAATTTATTCAATAATATATTTAATCATCTTAAACTCCAATTATATAAAACCTCAAAATTTGTATTTATGAATTTAAACTTATTATCAACACTAAAATTATTAACCCAATGTAGTATATAAAATTTTTAAATTATCTTCATCTGAATCATCTTATCCACTAAAGATATCTAAAAATTTCCTTTGATACCATTGGTAGTTCCCCATAACTTAAACAACCCATAATTACATGATTTATAACAACGGTTTTACTTTTAAACATTTTGAGTATCTTTTTGTTTTAGAGTTTTAGAGAATTAGAAAAAAAAATCTTACATATCAAACCCTTACCAAACAAAGATGATACTTACAGTAAATTTCTATTTTTTCATAAAAATAAGATTATTAAATTGAAAATCTTCTTTCATTAAAAATACAATATATTCTTTTAACAAAAAACCCCATAACAAAATGATAAACCATGTTATAGTTACAACTCATCCTCAAGACCTTTTAATAAAATTAGATAATTTTGATGAGAAAAATATCGATTAGTAAGGGATAGAACAAATATAGGGAACCCAATAACCCATTTAAAGTTAATTAAACACTTAAGTATTCCTTTCTTTTTTGTATAATAAACATTTACTTTAAAATAATCACGAACTCTTAAAATCATATTTTTACAATAGTTTTTCATAAAACATATCATAAGAAAGCATGAAGGAAAAATAATAATTCATGATTATTTCTTTAAAAAAACGAATTTTTTTCCTTGATCAGAACCCATTTACCCATAATATTTCATAAACAATATTGTTAATCAATGTTCATTTTATTATCTCACGAAATGAATATATTCCAATAAATCCCCGTAAAAACATGATCATAATATATATACATGGGTAAAAGTATAAATAATCACATGAATAACAATAAATAATTTTATAATGATAGAATGAATAATTTTGGGCATAATAATAGTACAATCAAGGTGTTGTGCTAAGACATCCTAAATAAGCCATCACGTCCCCTATCCCAGATATCAAATATAATATGTCAGACATATACCAAATATCCAAGCTAGTTTTTCTCATAATAATTATAGAGACATCGAGGTTATATCTATAACTAGACATATCCATTTACATACTAATTACAATATTTTTATCAAATTCAATAAATAAATAAAAACACAATATAAAAAAATACATACATTCATATTAAAAACTAAACATATGAAATTTTAATATTTTCACTAATCAATAAATATAATAAATTTCCATAATCTAACCAAATAAATATTGTGGATGGTTTCATTATATTAGATCACCAATAAACTATTATAATTATCAATTTATTTTGACATTGATGGAAATAAATTAAAAAGTACATTTGAATATTTCTTTGAAAACATAAGAAAAATATCCTTTTCATTTGATAAAATTTTAAATAACAATTTATATAATGTTAATTGAATGAAATTATTTTAATATAAACATGGAATATTTTAAATAAATAAACAATTAAAATATTGGCCATGAATGGAATAATTTTTATACATGACTTATAAATTAAAATAGAAAATATTTTCAATATTTTTAAAAGGTCAAAAGTGAGTCAAACAAAAAACATTTGAAAATTTCCTTTCAATAATTTGTAAGTTAAGTATAAAATAATTGAAAATTTCCTTAAACATATTTTAAACAAAAATAAAAAAATTTATTGAAACAATTTATAGATACGGAGGAGAAATATTTTGAAAATAAAACTTTAAAACATGGTTTTAAAGGAATGTTCCTTACCAAGAGTCTGACTCTCCCCTGACATACATTAATTCCTATATAAAATTATATTAATTTTAAACATTTCAAAAAACATTTTTTATGTTTATTAACTTATTATTATCCATTTTATTTCATCTACTACCATTCTTTTCATATTTATAAACTTATTTAAGCTCATGTTAGATGTTTTGAGGATATTTGGTTCATAATCCGAAAACAACATGAGTAGGTTGACCATGTCAAAGGTATCATTATTCCATCATCTGAAGAATATTAATAATGAAATAATTATCTTTTTAAAAAATTAAATACAATTTTATTGTCATCCATGAATGTTGAACATGAAAAAAATCACATTACTTTGTGGATATGGTATTTTTCACGTACACATAAACGACATTATGATTTTCTATTTGATGGATGGGTAAGAATATAATTAATAAAATATCTTTATATAATAATAATTATTTCATGAATTATATATATATATATATTTATTAAATAAATAATAACATCCATCCTTGTGATGTGGGGGTGAAAAAAAGTGTCACTTTTATGGAGGTGGTAGTCCACACGTATACATGTGTGATGTTTTCATTTCTCATATGATGGAAAAGAAGATATAAAAAAGTTTTCCCCTAAATATAATAACATTTAATTAGATTGAAGATAATTATTATATTATATTAATATATTATTTTATATAGTGGTATGTATAAATAAACTCGAAAACACATGGTTAAGAGTTATACATATTATTAGAGAAACCTTGTTTTCCTTGCACCTTAGGCCTTTTAGGTTGGTATTTTGGTGATACAAAATCCTCTAGAACACGGGGAGGATGACTGGGAAGTTATTTTTCTAGAATTATTTAGAGATAAATGGATTAGGTGGTGCAAATAATAGAGGATGGGAGGTTTCCTTTTATATGTGAGGTGGGTGCCAATATTATAATTATTCTAAACATTAAAATAATATAATGTTAATTTCATGGAAAAGTGGTTTAAAATTAGATCCATTTATAAGGAATAAATATATAGTGTCAAAATAAATTAATCCAATACGATTTGGATAATTATTTAAGTATATTTAACAAAGATCTCCGAAGATTGACCCCACGTTAACCATGTCTTACTTTAACCATTGCAACAAATCTTTCAATTTTAGGTGTCTTGAAAATAATTTTCAAAAATAGAAGTGGAGAATAAATGAACCATTCAGTATATCCTTAAAAATATACCATAAAATGAGATATTATAGGTTTTTTAGGATTTTATAATGATTTTAATGAATATAAACATTAAAAACAATTTGTGGTCATTTTTTAGGACTATTCAGTAATTTTTTTAACAATATCAAGATAAAAATAAAATTATAATATAGACTCATTAACTAAAAATTATACATTATACATATCCTATAAATTCATATAAAATCATAATTTATTTAAAAAAATATTAATTTTATGTTTTTAAAAATAGTTTAATTTTTTTACTACTTGCACAAGTGCTACATCAGTGTTACATAAACATTCAAGGTAAAAATTTCATCACTAAAAAAATAAAATCCTAAAAATAATTTATTAAAAAATAAAAAATATAACTATTCATAATATCTTTTTATTGATAGGTAAACATTTTAGAGTTATTAGATGAATGAAAGTAGAAATTTGTAATTATCGTTTTATTAAAATAATATAAAAGTCATTTATTAAATGAAAATGGAATAAAAATGAAATAATTTTGAATATATGATGATTATGGTAATATTAAAAATAATTTTATGAAGAAAAATTTTTGATCAATTTTGAGACATTATGCCATAGTTTTTAATCATATTTATCCCATTTTACCTTTTACTATGGTCATAATTTTCTACAATAATTACATTCATAGTGACCAATATTGAATTTACTTAATTTATAAATCTAAACCTCCTGATTTAAAATATTAAATAAATTTTTGATTATTTAATTTTTATAAGGGGAATAAATTACATTTAATATAAGTGTGAAAAACTCAATGGTAAATAATTTTTAAACAAATGTGTTTTGAAGCATAAAATAAACTTATAGAAAAATAAAATATAATGTTGATTAATTAGGAATTAATTATATTATATTTAATAAAATTGATAATAAACTACCTTAAAACCAAATTCAAAATAAAATGTTACTTTTATATTACATTATCTAAAAATTAATGTTTTTTGAAAAATCCTAATTTTCCAATATTCGTTAAAAAAGAAATCTTTTCAAAAAAGTCCCAAAATTTTATATTAAGAATATATTTAAATGATGATTTAAAAATTGATTTCAATTTTTTAAAATATAATATCTAAAAGGTTTAGAAATTAATTGTAATATTTTTTCACAAAATGAAATAAAACCCATTTTTGAGGAAAATGTATTTTTGAATCATAAAATAACATTATTCTCATTCATTTCCTAATAAAAACAATATAATGAATAATAATTAGTTTTATTGGATATATAATCTAATAATTGTTGTATAACAGTTTATAAATAATTATTAACTCCATCTATTAAGATAAAAATTCATTATACACATAAAAATAGTTTTAAGAAAAATATACAGTTCATCGATATAATATTTTTATCCTCATTTCTATCCATTTGATTATCAATGTATTATTAATTATAAATTTTATTAAGGAAACAATTTCTAAATATATTTCATAATATAGTTATTCATATTAATTCCAACCAAACCAATGGCTGGGTTATAACAATCATATTTATATAATAATATTTCTATATTATATGGAAATTCATTAAAGCTCAATGTTGTATATGGTAGATGCTATCGAAATTAGTATTCATTTAAATGAGAGTTATTTATTGAAATTTGATGTTCTAATAGACCTAAATACTTATTCCATATCTCATAATAAATATAAACATCATGTTCGAGCTATTGGGTTAAGAGTTATCAGCAGCTGGCTCAAGTGCAAGTTGGAGTCTATTGGATCTTGTGCCTCAAAACCAACTAATTTTGAAATTTAAATTACCATTCAAAATAAATAAATTATATAATCATATAATGAGTGATATTATGTGTAAAATAAAAATAATCTCCTAATATTACTCGTCGCATAAAAAATCTAGTAGTTCCACACTATAAATAGAACAAATATATTCCATGAAAATATTCTTAAATATATATTTCATTGTCTGGATACATCCATACGATGGGAAAAAAATGGTGTCTTAATATTATGTGTTAGGGATCATAAGAACTTATAATTCTTATAATTAAAGTTTAAATTAGTTATCTCTAAGACCAGAGATTTGGAGGACTTACCCACCAATAGGAATTGCACATGTTTTATGTGTTAGTGGATATTAATATTTGTAAATGGTTTTATTCATCCTTAAAAATATGATTTTTATTAATTTTTATCATAAATTGTGTACATTGATGTATTAAAACACTCATGAGGACATATTATCATATAGATTTATCAAAAATTAGGTGTGTCCCAAGTGATATGATAATAATTGATTAATCCAAGAAGGACTTTTTCCCTTCTATATTAACATAAAAATATATATCTAGACCTTTTATTAATGTATATATATCGTACAAAATCCACTGTCATGGTATTTTATAGACATGTTCATTTCATAATGTCAAAAAAATATAAATCAAGTATATTGGGTGATGACATGTGTATATATCTTACATATTGAGATATCTAGAGAATAGGGGATTATATTATAAAATAGTGTTTGCAGATTGGTTTTTGTAGTTTTACACTAACTCATTTCTCCATGGGTGTCTTGATGTGTTTGTAGACCATGATATTGTACTCTAGGTAAGTTCTTAAATTTTTATTGAAAAAGTATCTTATAGGGTCACATGAAAAATGTATCCAAAATCTCATTAAATTATATTAAATTTCTTTATTAAAAATAATTTTTTTAATAATATTTATTAAAGTAAAATTTAATCATATAAATTAAAATATGGGATATTTTAATTTAGAATATATGAGTTTAATTTTATCTCTTGTTCATTTATTCACATGGTATTGAATATAATATTTATTTATTCTTATGTTTAGTTAATTGAGTAAAATAAATATTTCTTCAATATATATTATTATTAAAAATATTTATTTATTTTCAAGATTAGTGAATATAATATATACTTTAATATATAAGATGATTAGATTTTATTATAATCCATGTCTTAATAAACTTATGAAAGTATATGGGTTGACTTTAATGACCTGGTGGAATTTTTTTATTTAATATCATTTAAATAAATATTAATTTATTTTTTAATGAAATGATATTTGAATAAAACATGATTCATGGGATATAATAATAATATTATTATTATTATTATAAACATGGTATTCTAGCATAGATTAAATTATATAGTAAGGCCATTTATGTAAATTTCATTATTTACCACTATGTATATATATAAAATATACCATTTTTCATAATTGATCCATGTTAACATAGGGAAACTGAGTAATATATATAAAAATATAACATCTTTTATATAAATATTCAGTACATCTCAAAAATATACATGTATATGAATAATAAATGTTTAGTTTCTTTATAGACTAAATACATAATAAAATTATTTAATGAATGATCTTCAATATATCCCAAAAATTAATTCTCACATAGTTCCCTTATTAAATAGATACTACATAAAATATATCTTCATAACTTGAGGAAAAAAGAAACATATTAAAGGTTGAGCTCAAATTCTGAGTAAGGTTTAATATAGGAGATATAAAACAATGATCATAAGTGATCATAAGAAATACATAGGGGAATGGGAGTAAAATTTGATGCATAACGTAAGAGAGTCAAACCTAAAAGAACATATCTGAAAACTTAAGGGTTATTACATAATTATATTCCTAACAAGAATCATGGTTATAAAAAACCATTATAATGAGCTCTAAATAACATTACATAAACATGTGTCTTAACATAAAAATTTTACATAAACATTTCTATTGTAAATCATAAAATTGTGGATCAGAAATCACTACCAAAATACCATAACATAATGGATCAGGATTCATCAACATCATCCTATATCACAATGGGTCAAGAATCAACACCAAAATCCCTCAGTGTAATGGATTATACATTATTACCAGCATTCCTTATTATAATAAATTAGACATTATTACTAGAATTCCTTAGTGTACTAGATCATGCATTATTACCAGTATCTATTAGTAATATCATGATATATAACACCTTTAACCAATACATTATTGGTATGAAAAAAATCCACTCATCACAAAATAATAAAACGTACAGATGATTTCTATAATAACATTGCATTCATGATTACATCATCACATAATTAAACAATGGAAAGAAACAGGTTTCATGGGAACTTTCATAACGCATCATCATAATAAATCCATAGAAAATATTTTATGGAAACATTAAAGAATGTCTTTATTGAATGAAAACAATCTATAATGTATTTGGACATTTATGTAAAATACTTTTATAAAATCATTTGAAATATAATTTTAAAAACAAGGAACCTATCAATTTCTTTTGGTAACCATTGAAATAAAAAATTCCCCAAATAATGGGAATATAATTTTATTTTAAAAATAAAATAAACACTTAAATTAAACATCATGAAAAATAAATTAAGTGAATGTGGGAGAATATTTTTATGTTGTATATGTTAAAAAATTAACATTTCTTTCATACTTTTTAATAATGTAAAAAACAGGTCATTTAGAAAATATTTGAATCAATTCCTTATAATAATTTTTAAATAAATTAATAATTAGTAAAAACTATTTTTATGAATAAAATTTAGAGAAGGTAAAAATTTCCATAAAATAATATCTAAGAATATTTAAAAAGAGGGAAAATATTACTAACCTTACAGAAGAGATAAGGTCATCTTTGATTAAAAACATCACTTTGGTATTTTTAAATGCCAAATAGAGGTAAAATATTATTAATAATTAAAAATATAATAAATAAATAGAAGATCAGGAAATATAGTAGGTCTAAGATATGAAAAGTTAATAATTTCTTATGATCTAAATTGAAACATAAATAATCCCGAAAAAATGAGATTATAACATAAACCCTTACCTCAAATCCCAAATTTCTTCATATGCACTCTAACCACATATATAATAAATTTATACATATTATAAATATATTAACTAAAAATATTATTACTTATATTACTATATATAATTCCTTTATAATTTCTATTTACTTATTTGTTTACAATTATTCAGTAAAATCAATATTAGAGTGTCCACTATTTTGTTTTCCACATATGTTTCAAATTGGAGGATCACGTACTTGAGCCTTTTTCAGGGTTTCATAATATCTATAATATTTATAATATCGTAAATATAATATTTATTCATTATATATACTCTTATAACCATCCATTTATTGTGGTTATGAAAAATGGATTACTTTTCTTTGCGTAGGTGGTGCCCCACATATACACAAGAGTGAAATTTTTATATTTAATGGTTGTAATAAAAGGAATTTAAATAATAATTTACATTTATAGAATAATTTTTATATCATTTATATTCATTTAATGTATCTATATAATCATACAATAGATCCAGTTATGAAAATAAAATACATTTAATTATAGAGATGGTAGTATGTGCGTACACATGAATGGTGTTTTCATTTTCCATTATATAGAAAATATATATAAAATGGTTATAAAATTAACATGAAATAATTTCTGTATGTTAAATATAATTATTTATTTATTTTTATATTCTTAAAGAATATTTTGAGTTTCTAAAAGAAGATATAATCATGAAAGATCTCGGTTAATATGATTACCTCTTCCTCGGGCATCTTCCATTATCTTACACTTTAATACTTATTGGGTTGATCTTTTGGTGATAATAGGACCTCTAAGATATGGTTGAGAAATATTTTAAGGTGTTTTGGTATATATTTTTCCTTAGAAAGGGCTCAAAATTTGTTAATAAATTAAAATAGAAGGTTTCCTTTTGTAAGTGAGGGGAGTGACATCCATGTGAATATTCAATGTTTAAAAATAATATATGGCCGTTTTCTAATTAATGTGGAACAAAATGGAAAAACATTCAATGATATGATAATTTAAGGTCTAAATAAACTCAAACAATCATATTTATACAATTTTTAATAATAATTGAAGCCTTTTCTCTTAATTTATCTACCTCCTTAACTGTTTTTGGCCCTTATAGCAGTGACACAATTTTTACCATGCTAAATATTAATTATGGATACAATTTAAGTAAAAAATATAAACTAATATTTATTTTAATTAGTTTAAATTTCATATCCTTTTTCCAAAATTCAATACTCATAGGGAGCATAAAGGAATCTAATATTAGTGCAATAAATGAATAAAACCCATTTTTTGAAATAACACCATATTTATGAATAAAAACGAGTTTATTATAATTAAATTTCTTGTAAGAACCAGTAGATAAATTTAAATTTATTTAAGTGGAAATATTATATAAATTTTTTATTAACATCATTAAAAAATAGTGATTAACATAATTTATTAACAGAAAAAAACATTGCACACATAAAAATAGTGCTCTGAAAAATATCCCTTTTTACACTCAAAATTATTTTCCCTGATTTATAACAATTAGATAATCAATGTATGAATGATCAACAGTTTTTATAAATATATAAACAATAATTCCATAAGATTAACACTCAAAATAAAATAAATTAACTTTTAAATAAAATATATATATTGAAAACAATGTTTGTGAAAAAATTGTTTCGTTTAGCCAAGAGTAACTAGAAGAACATTCCTTAATATTTATCAAATATTTCATGAATTTAATTACTTTATTTTATAATTTTAATTTTTTTTACTATGTATTTATGTATTTCATTTTATATTTTTAATAATTAATTATTTAATTATATTAGGTGTTGTGTACATCAAAATCTATTAAACACAATAGATTTATTAAAGAGATATGTATTCTAAAATCTCATGGAGTTAGATTATAAAACCTTATCCGAATTTATCCTTTGAGATTTCATTACTTTGATGAATTAAATGGGTTAATTTTTTTGTCACTATATCCTTATGTTCTCACATATTTTCCATAAATTTATCTTTTCTCCCCAAAAAGGTAATAAGTCGACTAATCATATTTCACATTACCTTATCTCTTCGATCCTAAATCTCAATAAGTTGTTCTTCATACGAATGATAATTATCCAATTGTACAACTTTTGAGTTTAGTAAGTGTTAAAAATCAAGTATGTATTTCCTCACAAGTGAGACATGGAACTCATCATGAACATGGAAGAGGTTAGGTGGATGTTCTAAGAGATAATATACCATCCATATATAATTAATAATCTCATAGGGATTGATATATTTGAGGATCATATTTAGCTTATTTTTAAATCTCATAACGTTCTTCCAATGGGATAATCATAGGAACACCTTTTCAACCACATTTAACTCTAGATCTCACCAATGATTGTCAAGATATCATTTATGTCGACTTTATGTTCCCTTGATGTGTTGTTGAATGGATCAATTTTTTTTCAATTTACTTATCTAGATCAGTTTATAATAGCTTACATTTTCAAACTTCATATCATTATATTATATTTCTACATTTCATTCCATAAATGTCTGGATAAGGAACAACTTAAATTCTCGAGTGAATGCTAATATTGTATTAAAATTCAACTAGTGTATGGTATTGATCTAACCTCCTTTGAAATCCATATAACATGATCTCAATATATCCTCTAACGTTTTATTTGTGTTCTTATATTTACCTCATTTATAAAGACTATATGCAATGTTAAATCTCAACTCTATATTCCACACCTACTTGAGGATTTTATAGAACATCAAGGTAAACCTAAGATCCCAACCGAAATAAATTCAAAGTGGTAATCGATATTTACTTTGAAATTCATTATTGTATATCCCAACAATTTTTTTATGTAATAAATATTCTCTAATATAAATGAAGTGAGATGGCTTTAAATGGTAATAAAATACAATAAAAATGGAATTAATTCTTTTATATTTCATATAGACTTCAATGATGAAATCCCATGATATTTTTTCCCATTTACATTATGGTATAGGAAACAGTTACATCACCACTTTATGCTTATGTCACACAACCTTAACTTACTAACAAACTAATAAAATTTATACGGACTCTAAAATATTCATCTTCATATTACCCAACCATAAATGATGTTTAAAATCTCTATATATATTTTTACTCCAATGAAAGATCAAGAATGATGAGTTATGTGCTCCATCAATAAAATATTTCTTCAGTTATGGTATTTATATGGTACCTGCTAGATTTATAAACCTCATAATTCCACCACTATGAATGTTGAGTTCAATAACAATATTTACCTTCTATTTTAGCTACAAATCTTCCTTTTCCGCTGCATTAATCTTTACATAAATAGATGTTGAACACTCATTTGAGAAATATAGGATCCCACCTATCATGATTTATAGATTTATAATCCATAAATACATAAATATTGGCTCTTTTTAAATACTCATCATGAACAATCTAACATAGTCCTTCAACTCAAAGCATTATCCACCTCATTCCCCTCACTAAGTTGGTTATATATTTAATATTAATAATATTTAATCAACTACAACTGTCACCATTGGTGATATTCAAATATTTTTGGGTGAATATATATATATATATATATCTTATGATAATTATATAAAAATAAAACATTTCACTATATGGACAATTACCCCAATTTTCAATACAAAACATACATCTTATAGCTCTAAATCAAGAGTCGAGTAATCTTTCTCATGAATAATCAATTACGATGAGGCATACACTACTATAATTTTTATTACTCATGATAATGTATCTTAGAAAATTATTTGAAGCATCATTTTATATCAAAAAACCTTCTTCACTTTAAGGTAGTGTAATCATAGGTTCACTTACCAACCTTATCTTAATCTCCTTGAAATTTTCATCACATTTATCTATCCAAATGAACATAACAACCTTCTGAGTCAAAATGGTTAATGTAATCTATATCTATGATAAATTTTTAACAATGTATCAATAGTGTCAATTAAATAGAAAAAAAATTATCTTGTAACATTTGTTGGTTTATTCAATTTCTTAATAACATTAATATTCTAAGGATCCATTGATAATCCATCACTTTTAATTATATGACCTAATAATGATACATTTTTGTATCTCGAATTCATAGTTTCTAAATTCGGAATTAAGATTCTCAATTTTTAATTTCATCAATAAAATCCAAAATGATCTTCATGTTATTCCATAGTCTTATAATATATGATAATATCATCTATAAATACTACCACAAATTTATCAAGATGATCTTTAAATACCATATTCATTATGTCTATAACGTTAGTGGTGGTATTAGTAGGTCTAAATTGAATCAATCTAAATTCATAGTGTCCATACCTTGTATGAAAATATTTATTAGGTATATCCTCCCATTTGAACCAAAATTTATGAAATTTAGAATGAACATCAATCATTGAATATTATTGAGCTCTACCTAGTTCATCAGATAAAAAATTAGTACAAGCTATAAGATATGTATTCTTGAACATTATCTTTTCATGTTCTTGAAAATAAATGTAGATAATCATTGACTAATATTTCTAAATAATAAAAATAATTAGTGAACCCCATGGTGAATCATTAGGGAGTATAAATACCTTCTCAAAATTCTCTAAGATTTTATTATTTAATTCATGTAACACAATTGGGTTCATTCTATATAGTTTTCTAAATTATATTATCATGTGATAATAGTTCTAGATAAAAAACAACATCGTAATTCAGGGAAGTCTTGGAAACTATTTCATTAATCCATTAGTACAATCATAAAAAATATACATATCTTCTATTCTTTGTTATTCCGAATAATTATAGATAAATTTCTATCATGTATATGTTTTATGGCCTCTATAATGGATGTAATTACCATGGGATGTTCATGTTCACCATTATATTGATATACAATCATAGGTTGATTCAAAATATCAAATTTGACACATCATCCATGAAAATTGATATTGGATTTAAATAGATAGATCCAACACACATCCAAAATAACATTAGATTCAAGTATAGAGAGAATAAAAATATTTATAATAACAATATACCCATATGATTTTATTAGTGGGGAGTTACAAACCTGAATTGAAATTATCATACCATTTTTATTATTCACAGATAAATCAATATTAACCGATTTAGGTGGTGATATAAAACACTTATAAAAAACTAAAAATATAAAAGAGAAGGTATATCCAAAATCAAATAAGACATTTTCACTTCTACGGTTGATGATAAGTGAACCTTTCATAACATTATTTTCTAGACCCGATTTAGTTGATGTGATTCATGGGACATATATTCGACCTTTGGATTAGGAGGTTTTTGTGAAATTTTTTCATCATAAACCATTGGATTATGTAATTGTTTTTTGAAATTCCCAGACTCCTTGAATCACAATCATTGGATTGTATTATTTATAAACTTTTCTTGTGATCTGTTATTTGAGTTCCCTTGAAAATCCATTTCCTTTCCTTAAAACTGAACTTATGATTAAATTTAGTGTTTCTATATTCTATTTTAACCTTTAGAGAACATAAAATATTTTTTATACTAAATTATCTTAATTTTAATTCATTTCAGAGGCTAGGTTTTCATCCACCAAATAACCAGTCTATTTTCCATTTAGGTCCGATTATAAAACCAAAAGCGCACTTTGAAAGTATAGTAAATCATTATTCATATATAATAAGGGATTCGTCTTCCTCATTATATAACTCTATAAATTCCCTCCCTATTTTAGTACAAATAATGTGAATAAATTACTTATTGAAAAATACCCTCTTAAACATTTTTAATTGCATGGAGTGAATTTATTTCTATTGCCTCATGTTATTAATAAGAGTCTTCCATTGATTATCCTCACATTCTAAGTGATATGTAGATAAAAACATTATAATAGTTAAAACACTATATAATTTGAAGTATATTTTACATTTCTTCGATCCATTATTTTGAAATTAGTGGATTGAAGACCCATAAAATGAATATTGGTGTTTACAAATAAATATCTCAATGGAATGTTACTACTTCGTTGGTGGGTTTGAAAGATCAACATGGGTCACATAATAATTAATTACATAAGAGAGTTTGGAAATTTTTTCAATAATTTATTTCAATCCATCTCCCATTATATTTGGTTTCTCATGAGTAAATTTATTGTATTACACTTCACACTGATTTCTAATAAGATTCCTGTTAGTTTTAGACATTGAAAAAAAAACCTCAAATGGTTAACATAAGTACTTGGGAAATAATAATCATTATTAGTAGTCTTTAATAAGAAAATAATTCTTGAGATATATTAAATTATGAAATATTCACTTTAACCTGTAACACTTTTGGTTTATTCTATATCACATTTATTTCAATATAGGTTGTTATAGGTTCTATAATCATATTTTTCATAAGCTAATCCCAAAAAATAAATAAAATGTTCTCTGATTCAAATTAAAGAAACCCAAGAAATATATATATTTATATTACATCATTTTAAAAGAATATTCAAAACAAATCCCAAATATACATGCTCTAGAACCAAAATGGTTTAGTTTATTTAGAGGCTAGATATATAATCAACTTATTTCATGAATGATATTCAATATCACCCACAACATTCATATCACATAGTTCCCTTTAAAATCATATCCTACTTAATAAAATTATTCATAAACTAGGGATTGTAAATATAAGAAAGGGTGAGATCATATTCTCATTATGGTTAAGCATGGGAGATATCAACTTATGATCCTAAGTGATCATAATATAAGAATAAGGGTATAATAGTATAATCAATTTTATAATATAATATATACACATCCTTATTGAAAATATTACATAACTTATGTTTCATAACATAAACATATTTATAAAAAGAATCATAGTTATTAGAAAAAATATTTATCATGAGCAATGAAAAATATAACATGAACATATGGAATAACATAATAATTTGGTGCAAACATAAGAATAAGAAATCATAACATTGTAGACTAGGAATCACTACCAGAATACCATAACATAGTATATCAGTAATGATATCTAGCATCCCATATCATAATGGATCAGACATCATCACCATAATCCCATAGTGTAATGGATCATGCATTATTTCCAACAACCCTTAGTATATTAAATCAATCAATATTACCAAAATACCTTAGTATATTGGATATGAAATTATTTATAGAATCATATAGTAATATCATGATATATAACATATTTTCCCAATTAATTTAAAAGGTATAATAGTCCCACCCATCACAAAATGAGAACCATACAAATGAGTACCACAAGAACATAAATTCATTATTCTATCAACACTTAATTAACCCATGGAAAAATTGAGTTTTAGGATAAAATTCATAATGCATCATCACAGACCATAAAAATAAAAAAATGGATGGTATCATTAAATCATATCCCCAGTGAAGAATAAAAATATATAATTCAATTTTACAAGAATTAAAAATACATCTATAACATCATTTAAACTTCACTTTGAAATATTATAAAAAGATTCATTTTCTATAACTTTTGGACATTAAAATTTCCTAAAACAATATGATTATGATTATATTCTAAAAACTAAATATTTATTTAATGTAATCTATATAAATATGAATTTAAATTATGGATGTAAAATATATTCCATCCATATACATTAAAACCATTCTTTTTACACTATTGTAAACAAACAAAATTGATTAATACAGAAAATATTTGAAATGATTCATTTTAATAATAAGTAAAAAACAAAGGTAGTTTCAAATATATTTATCAAAAATTTAATCAAATCTAAAAGGATCTATAAAACATTTTTGAAAAATATAAATAGAATGGAAAAAAAATCTTAACCTTGTAGAAGAGATAATGTTGACTTATCTCAAAAGAATCATATCAATATTTTTGACTACCAAAGAGATGTAAAATGGAAATAATACTTTAAAAACTATTAAATTAATATATGATAAAAAATAGATAGTTATTAATATAAAATTAGTATAAAATTTCCCATAATATAAATTGAATCATAAACAATTCAAATTAAATTAACTTTGTAACATAGAACATTACCTAAAGTCCTGGTTATTTTACAAACAATCTGACAATGTATATAATAAATTTTGTGTTATTATAAATCTATCTAATAAAAAATTCAGACTTATGTTGTAAGAACCCGGTTTTTTCTACGAAAATCTTTGGAATATTCCTGATAACATTCTAGAGCAGCGCCTTCAGACGGCATGCGATTCCGAGCCCCGGAGTGGACGGAATTAAATTTTCAGTGTGTTCACACTGGAAACGGTAAATTAATTGGATAACTTCTAAATGGAGTTTCGGATCAGAGATCTGAGTGTACGGAAGGGTCCGGAATGGGGTGTTTAGCCTAGAAACGACATAAAACTTCTCGGTGCGGGGTGTTTGGACCCCTCGCCCGCTTCTGAATGTTAAATGGATAAATTAATTACTTAATTTATTAATTTACTGGTGAAATTCTAGTATCTATTAAATGGTGTCTTGGATTGGAAAACTGAGGGCATCGTTGAGTTCGGAGCGTGTCGTTTACCCTAGGAGGGGTATAAGTTTCGCGGGCGCGGGCCGTTTGTGAAAAATGGCCCCAGGGGTGTTTTCGTAATTTAGCAGCTTCGGACGTTAAATTTTAGAACATTTAAACGGGGTCTCAGATTAAAATTCTGAGACAACCGTTGCGCTCAGAGCATCGTGTTTACCCCAGGGGAGGCTTAACCTCGACCCTGCTGAGGGTTCGGGTTCGGGCCGACAGGCGGGTGGTTAAGCGTTTTCTATTTAAACGCTTAACACACCCCTTCCTCTTCTTCTTCCCCACCTGGACAGCCGCAGGAGTTAGCCTCTCCTCTCCTCCTCCATCACCGGCGAGCCAGATCCGGAAAAGCAGCTTCGGGAAGGTGCGGCGCGGTGGCGGACTCCCTGTGAAGCTCCGGGCATCGCCAAAGAGGTAGGAGGTTGCGTTTGGTTTTCATTTCCGAACCTCCCTTTGAATTGACATTTATGCGTCCATTTGATGTTTCATCTTCGAACAACTCCTTTATATGCGTAGTACGTTTTCTGTTCTTCCCATCACTTTTTTCGGATCAAAAATCCGAGTCCGGACATAGTCGCAAACTCTCGCCGATGTTTGCGGGTTTTGGGATTTTGCGGCGGCAGCGTGGTGGTCCGGGGAGCTCCAGGGCGGCGCGACATCGGTTCCATGTGATGGCGCGGTGAGCAGGCAGCGGCGTGGCGAGCAGGCGGCGGCGCGGCGCTTCGGTCGGGCGAGCGGCCAGCGGAAGCGGCCGGCTTCAGGGCGACGGCGAGGCGGGTCTCGGGCGGCGCCGGTGTAGCGCGAAGAGGGAGGGCCATGGGGTGCGCGACCCCGCGTGCGGCGACCGTGACCCGCGTAACGTGGGTCACTGTGGTAGAAAGGGACCGGCCGGCAAGGCCGGTCGGTTGTGACAGGCCGCGGCCAGCTGGTCGCAGCGGACAGAACCGGACCCGCGGCCGGGCCGCGGGCCGGCTTTGGACGGACCGGCCGGACAGGGCCGGTCCGGCCCAAGGGAGTTTCCCCTTTGCAATTTCCGACACCCGTAGCTTTCGATACAAGCGTCCATTTTGCACTCCATCAGCGGAAGTGCAGACCTTGCATCGTGGGGAATTTTTAGAACTAGTTTCGGGAATTTTTAATTCCCAAAACAAGGGGCCGCGGAGGCCCGACGTGTCCTTCAGTGGACGAGCGTATTTCCCAAGAATCTTGTTTTGGACGGCGCGGACGCGTCCGACGTCCGTTTTGAGCACCGTCAGCGGCGTTGCGACCCTGGAAATGAGGCAGAGGTTTCCATGGTGGTTGCAGGCTTTGAGGCCGAAGTTGAGGCACGGGCCCCACGACCCGCCTTTTGAGCTGTGTGCAGCTTTTTAGCGATTTTTTCCTCGGACATCTGTTCGGGGCGTGCGAGCAGTCGATGTTGGGCATTTTTCCGAGGGCATCGCGTTGGCGCAGTCTACCCGATGCAATTCCCCATGATGGTGCGGGCCCCATGAGGTCCGTTTCAGGAGTTGGCGGTGATTTCCAGCTTTATCACCGGGCGACCGTTTTGGACAATTGAATAGTCCATTTCGTGTACGTTTTCGAGAGGATCGCAATGGTGCGATTCGTTCGTTGAGTTTCGGGACCGGGATGTGGTTCCCACGTGGCCCCACTCGTGTGTGGTGTGCCGGGATGCACCTTTTTCTCCGGATATCCGTTTCACTCAAGTGAGTAGTGATTTTTGACGTGTTTTTCCTGAGGGGATCGCAATGGTGCGATGCGCCCGACTGTTTTCGGGGCCGAGGCTCGGGATCACGGGATGTCGTTCGGGCATGAGGCGGTGTTGGCGACTTTTCCGTCGGATATCCGTTGGAGGCAAGTAGGTAGTCGATCTCGCGTGTTTTTCCGCGAGGATTAAAACGATGCAATCCGTTTGGTGGTGCGGATCCTCTTGCACGATCTTGTTAAATGTTGACCATTATAGGTGCTCCGGTGGTGGTTCGTCCTACCTTGTTTGAAGTAGACCCTTGGCGTGGGATCGTGCACTCTTGGGAGAGTGATATAATTGGTCCACGAAATGTGGCTGGCCATGCCTAGGCCTTTGAAGAGGAGTTGTTACGTCACGCCTTCACGTAGACACTGGGTGCCGTGTTCACGATAGCCTTTAGGCTGGAATGAGGTATACTCCGATAGTATACGAGAGTGCTTGGAGGTATATGTGGTTTGTACCTAAGGCGTTCGTACGCTTGGATGGGGTTGACTTGGGGCCACACGTCGTGTGGGTCCCATGTGCATGCCAGGCTCTACTATACGTACTTTTACCTCTCGCAATGTAGAGGGTCCCTCGGTACTCGTTTGTTGACCAGCAGGGTTGAGTGGTCTCCCCCTGGTTTCGTCCTCGATGGATCAGCTAGTAGCGGTGCTAGTGGCATCCCGTGATGGAACAGGTGATGAAACTCTTTTGGGAGAGTTGTTCTGGAGTTGGGTGGTTGCGCGATACCCACTCCGTGTTTGATTGGCCAGTATTGTACCCTCCAATAGAGATGGCCAGAGCAGTTCTGAGTTTTACCCTCCAGCGGGGCTGGGCAGTGGGTTACTCATCGACTTCTTGGGGTTTACCCTCCAGCAGGGCTGGGAAGTGGGTTTCTCACTGACTTTTAGGGTCTACCCTCCAGCAGAGACTGGGCAGTGGGTCACCCGACGCTATTAGGTTCTACCCTCTAGCAGATACTGGGCAGTGGGTTACCCGATGACCTCTTAGGGCCTACCCTCCAGCAGGGCTGGGCAGTCGGTCGCCCGTCGTCTAGTTCCAGGTCTATCCTCCAGCAAGGCTGGGCAGTTGGTCGCCTGTCGACTTATTCTAGGTCTACCCTCCAGCGGGGCTGGGCAGTGGGTCGCCTGATGATGTATTATGGTTTACCCTACAGCGGGGCTAGGCAGTGGATTGCCTAATGTTGTATTAAGGTCTACCCTCCAGTGGGGCTGGGGAGTGGGTCGCTGGATGATGTGTTAGGGTTTACCCTCCAGCAGGGCTGGGCAGTGGGACACCTGTTGGCATTCCAGGCTCAGTCCTTTCTACTAGGCTAGCCTGTGAATTTCCTTCGTGATTACCGGAGCGGGACCCTTGGTTATACGGGTCATTGTTGTGACGGCTTGACTTTGAGGAGACCTCTCGACTGCAGGGCAGTGACGGGGTGTGGTTTGACTTTCCCTAGAACTCTCAAGTACGAGGGGCACTTTCCCCATCAAGACGCGTTCTTATGAAGCGATCTAAAACTGTGTGGGCGAGTCAGTGCCACCCAAATCGGATAGTGTCAAGGTGCGGGGATTGAGCCCCTTGGCTTGCGGTTCAGGGCAGACGTGCGGGATGCTGGACATCGATGGAGTTTTCTTCTGGGATTGTTGGTGACTCTTTTCTTGGGCTGAGCTACAGGACAAAGATCCCCTTACGACGTTGTTCGGGCTTCTTGTTTGAGCATATGGACATGTATATAACTTTTTTCAGGTACCCACTTCTTGGGTTTAGTTACTCTTCTTCCAGTAGAGGCAATGACGCGCGGGGTATGCCACGTGCTTTCCGTGTCTAGCTTCTCATGGTTGGACGATTCTAATCTCCTGCTATAGGTAGCAAAGACTCGATGGGAAGTTCATCTTCTCACCATTTTCAGCTCCTTGTGTTTGGACGAGTCTACCTTATTTTCTCTTGTTGGGTTGAGCTGGACTCTTTTCTTCACTTTCAGTTGTACTCCTCTACTTTTCTTATTCGCTCTACTGCTCACCCTTCGGTACCTCCTTTGTTGCTCCCTCGAGCCTTCGGTGTATCCTACTGAGTATTTTTATACTCACCCTTCCTTGGGTGTTGCCCGCACTTGGTGTACCCTTGCAGACGATGGACAGGTGGAGCGTGACTTCAGTGGAGCGTAGGAGCTTGGTAGCTTGGACCACGTGCGGTAGTCGTAGCCAGGTTCCAGGTGGGAGACCCGTCAACTGTTTCTTTTGTTTACCTGTTGCCGATTTGTGGAACCTTTTTGGTTGGGCGCATGTTTTTCCCATTTTCTTTTCAGTTTGTTCTTTGTACTTGTAGAGGTCGATGCACTCTTTGGTTTATACATATATCAATAATGTCACTTTTAGAACAATTAAATTACATTGACTATTATAACATCAATACAAGAAATGAGATTTGAATAAAATAATTCAGTACATCAATAAAAAAATTATCTACATAATATGTTAGTTGAATTAATTATTTCAAAATATAATAATTTTAATATTTAAAACATTATTTATTTTATTTTTCTGTTAATGGAATAATTATTTCATCAGTGTTATGTAGGCATTTAATGTAATTATTTATTCACTAATATTTTTTAAAAAAATATCATGATTAATTTAAATAATTTATCTTCAAAAATAATATTTATAACCAAATATATCTTCTCTTTATTTCCATGTTAAAAATACTATAGTTATTAAATACAAGAGTGTAACATTTATTACTTTTCATTACATAAAACATTATAAATCTCATAACCATGCCAAAATGAAAAAAAAATTCCATATAACCAAATTTTGAATGATTATGTATATAATGGAATCATTAAATAAAATTAATTTAGGTGTTTTTTCCATTTTCTAGTCTTTATCATTTTAATTTTAACCCTTAATTACTTGATTTACCCTTTACCTTCATAACAAAAACTTATTTAGTTATTATTCATAATGAATAAAAATAGAATAGTTCTATTTAAAAAATTTGGACCCCAATATTATAAATATAAAATCCTTTTAAAAAAATTAAAAACCCAAAAGTGGAAGAATTTAATTTCAAATCAAACTGAAAATAGCGATGAAAAGTGTTTTTTCATAAAAATTCTCTTTTAAATATTAAATGTTTTTATGCTAAATTAAAGTATAAAATTAATTTCCATAAAAATAATTGAATTATTTTAAGTCAAAATTTAATAAATAAAATATATAAATAATCAAAAATATAATTTTAGTTTCTTATAAATTAAAAGAGAATAAAATTTCTAATAAAAATCAGTGTTTTCATTATTCTTTGAAAAATCAATCTTTTCAGAGAAATTTGAAATTATCACCATAAGATTATTTTTTTATGGTGATATTCATAACGAAATTAATTTTTTATAATTCAATTTCTAAATTTTTGATAAATTAATTATATTATTTACTCATAAAAAGCAATAAAAACCTTTTTTGTGGAAAACATGTCTTTAAAGAATAAAATGGCTTTACTAAAATTTGAGTTCTTATTTCTCAATCATTAATCAATAAATTTTCATTGACTATGACCCTTATATATGATACAATAATTATTTATTCCTATTTATACTCTCAAATTTAATTTCTATATTATAACAATCATATTTAAATAATAATATTTCAGGGTTCATTTAAGTTCAATGTTTTATATCATACATGTTACAAAATATAATGTTTTTATTTTAAAATAATGGGATATTAAATTATCCCCCTCACTTTAAAAAAAACCTTTCAATTTTTACTTTATTTTGGTAATCAGTGGTTTAAAATATGATAATACCTTTCTTGAAACCCCACATTGTAAAAAGGGTTAATAAAACATCCACCTAAAAATATAGAAAAAGGAAGTATAAAGGTAATCTTGAATAACACATAATAGGTTTCTAAATATGATAAAATTATCTGTGATTGAACGTATAGAATAAATAATAATTTCAAAATAATTATAGAGAGTTATAGAGATCATTAATGATAATAAAGTGAATAATAATGATGAATTAAACACTAAAAAACCATAAAATAAAGTGGTGTGAAAAATAATATTAATTCATCAAAAATTAATTTAATGGGATAATTTTTTTCAACATCTATTTCATTGGTTTTTTTAATTAATTTCTATATATAATAATAATATATGTAAAATATATTTTTTTTTAAAAGTATAAATTCATCTTTAATAAATTTTCATCACAATCATATGTTTTCCTCCAAAATAGTTAACACAAAGAAATATAATTCCCAAAATTTGTAAACTTTTATATGAATAAATAATAAATTAATCTCCAAAATTAAATAGTAGTATCCAATGTATCAACTAAATAAATATATAAAAAAATATCCTTAAAATTCATCAATATATTTCTAAATAATATTTAAACCAAAATATTATAATTATTTTAACCCCTATTCTTCTAATTGTTGCTCCAAATCACATCAATTAATCATAAACTCTCATTCAAAAAATGTATATGACATAGTCAGATATTCTCCAAGATATGATAATCATTACTTAAATTACCTAAATCACCATAAATCCACCTTAAAATTATATATACCTCTAAAAGATAATTCTACCATTAATCCTCAAATAAAATCCGAGTATTTTCTGTTTATCGTAATTATTTAATGTTCCCAAAATTGAAATCTTCTTCTAAAATAACATTAATCAACAATAACATTTAAATCCTATGGTATTATATATTTTAAAACATATCAATTTAATCTATATCATTAATTACATACTTACTTGGACATCATGTCGTCCAATGGTAGTCAATGCACCCTTGATGCCCTTTGGGTATGGGTGCAAGACCCACAGCCTTGCCAGATGTGTCAATTATTGTTTGGCATGTGGGTTGTCATTTTAATAATATTATATTAATATGATTCCTATAAAATTTAAAAAACATATTATGATAATCTGAAAAAAAAATTACCATTATTCATCAAATAAATTTTTAATATCTAAGGTTTGTTATATAGCTAAATTTTCTACAAAACTAAATAATAAGAATTGACAATCATTTACATAACATAAATAACTTTTAATATCAAAGGTTTATCTATACCTTTATCATATATACTTAAATGGTTGTCTTTAAATAATTTATCCTTTTTTCGACACCACTTTTTAAAGGTATTATTTCATCTATCATGTGATTCGAAATTTTGAAAACAAAATCTACTATAGAATGTTACATATTTATCATAATATATTAGAATTTCATTGATAAACACATTCTTAATTCAAATTATTTCGTAAAACCCTTGACCAATGTTTTTTCATATTATTCAGTAATGTAATATTTTTTTATGATTCATCAATATAATCACAGTGGTGATTTATACATAAATCATAATAAAAAAACTCATACCTTAAATCCATACATTAGAGCCATACATTATGTTCTTTAAATCCCATTTATCTTCCAATAAGATGTTCATATCTCTAGAAAATAAATATTCAGGTCCATAGTTTTACTTCCATTTCTAAATAGGATAGATGAGTTGAAATTTTGAAATCAAATGAATGATATTCCATAATCCATTAAAATTTTAAGGAAAGAAAAATGTTTCAGATATTCTAAACAGTTTATTAGAGGTGATTTAGATTTTAAAAAATCATTCAGAATCATTTGAAAATTATTTTTCCCTGATAATTATGATTAAATAATTTAGAACATATGAGAATGTTTCACTAGGTCTTTTTTCCTTTCATCTTGATAAAATATCCTCAATATTTAGAAAAGAACATCATTACTACATGAAATAAATTTTTACATGTTAAAATGAAAATTAACTTTATAAATACAATACCTATTAAAATTATTTAATACTTTAACCTTCATATCCATAGAAATAACTATAATAACATCATAATTAAATAATTTTGTAGCCTAAAAGTTCATCCCAAACCTTTCTAATTATATCCCAAAAAATTTAATAGAATATTTCTAAAATAATCCTTCATGTTAAACCTAAGAGTAGTATATAACTAAAATCATTAAAACATCTCAAAAAATATCATTAGTAACCTTAAAATTCAAGAGCTTAATTCCTCAAAAATTGTGTGTCTATGAAAATGAACCTATAATAAATATTCAACTTATAAACCTATGATTGAATCCATAAATATTTTGATAACCTAACATGAAAAAAATAACACTCTCCAATGATGTAGAGATATTTATATAGTACCAACTACAAAAACTCAACATTATACATTACATATTTTAGTGAATTTAAAATGGAATTCACTTTCTTACATTCCCAGAGATATTTTAGGTTTAGAGTTTTGTAGATTTTGGTTATAAAACATACATAAAATCCTATATATTACAAAGTATATACTTCTATTCAGTATCCATTTTTTCTATAAAATAAAAAATTTAAAAAGAAATATGTTCTATTTTCATTAAATATCTTCACAATTTTAATATTAACCTTGTATTTTTCTCTAATCATCCTTTAAACCATATGTAATACATTTTAAAACATGAGGAAATCACAAAAACCCAAGTAAGTGTCATAAAATAAAATACCAAAATTGTTAGTCCATGAATACTCATAAAAATTTTCATTTTTCAATATAAACTTTGGGTTGAGAATAAACATTAATTCCAAATAAATCCCCTTATCAAACCAGAAATTTTATTGAAAAATTTCATAATCTATATTAATGGAAAAAAATAAAACTCATAAATAATTCTTTGTAATCATGAATACACATCAAAACTTTTTCACAATGTTATACTTTTCACTATTAAAAATTGTCATGTAATTTATTTTAAACATAATATCAATATATTTCCTTGAGAAATCATAATATTTCTATAAAACCCTATAAAATAATAGATAAAACAATTTATTAACTTCAAACACATTTCCATATCACTCTTACAATCACCCTTGAAAATGGAATAACCATACGGTTGACATCCATGCTCAATGAATTGAAGGGCTGTCAAAGACCAAAATTTCCATAGTTTATCAGGGAACCACCCATCCTTAATTAATAACATAACCACCCATCCTTGGTTTACAATAGAATCCCACATCCTTAGTTTATAACAGAACAAACCATAATTATAAATAATTACCAACAACCATAAATATTTATAAAACATGTAATTTTTTTATTCATCATCAATGTTATAATAAAATTCATATCAACAATAAGAAAAAATTTTGGGATATTGAAATATCCATTAAATTTTAAAACCCCTTTCAAAGATAACCAGAACACAGGGAAAGATGGTTTCTCTTTATAGAAAACATATAATCTTGTAATGGATTAAAAAATAAAATAATGGTTATGGTGATTGGAAAATTAATTGTCACCTTATATTTTAAAATAGAACATTCTTGTTATCATTTTGAAAATAATGTCAAAAAATTCAGAAAATATGTAATACAATTTCATTGGAAAACCTCTAAAATAAACATAACAAGAGACATAAAACATCTTTTATAATTCTTCTATTTCCATATTAAAAAATCCATAAATATTTTTAAAAAATTGGCTTGGTATAATAATAGTTTTAAAGGAAACTTGAAAATATAATTTTTAATAGAAAGTCTCATACCTCAATTTTTGCTCATCACATACATTCTTTATCTTTATCTTCTTTGGAAAATATCCTTTTCCAAACACATTAAGACCCCTCATATTAGTATTTTTCCTAAAATAAGGCATCTAGAATGTGGGGATGGATGTTAGGAAAAGATTTGGGTTGGTTTTGGTGAATCCCAAAATATTTTGAAGTGTGAATAATTGTAAACAAAGGGATCCCTTTTATGAGAGAGGGAGGTAATTCATGGAATTTCATTAAATATACATTAATATAACATAATTTTGAAGTCCAAATGGCTCAAAGTTGGTATTATTCTATGAAAAGCAGAGGCTCAGTCTGGATACACATATACAATAGAATTTTAACATGTTTTGATCAAATCTTTCACTTATGATTTTATTTTAACCCCTCGTTATGCCTTTTCACAGTTACCAGGATATCATGGTTTTTTCACTTCTTGAGGGTTTGTATAGTTAACATTAATGGATAAAAGTACCATAAATGTAAAATGATTTATATTTTAAACAATATTCTAATAATATGGTTAAAATAGGTTTTTTTATAAAATTTTTATATTTCAATAAAATAGTATTTTCATAAAATATCAATAATGTCAATTTTTGAACAATTTAATTACGTTGAATTTTATAACATTATGAAAAAAAATTATATTCAAATAAAATATTTCATAAATCAATAAAATGTAATTTTTACCTCTAAAATTTTAAAGCTACATTAATTATTTCAAATAATACTACTTTTAATATTTTTTAAATAATTTATTTTACTTTTCCATTAATTGAATAATTACTGCATTAGTATTTTGAAGGAATTTAAGGTAAATATTTTTCTATTAAAATTTATAGATAAATAACCATGATTAATATAAATTATTTATTGGTAAACTTAATGTTTTTAAATGAACATATCCTATGGTTATCAATGTTTAAAAAATATAATAGTTACTAAAATTAATTGTGACATCACAAGTAAGTAATGAATAATAGATATTTTTATCTATGTGTATTAATGATTAAGATAGTGTTTTAGAGGCTTAAAATGAAAATAAATCCAATCTTAAGCAAGTAATACACTAATATTCTTAAAAGATTGTTTTACTACCTTTTGATGGAAAACCCTTCTTAAATCAATATTTTGACAATTTTATAATCTATATTTGTCAAAATAAACATATTCATTATTATTGGGACATTGAATTTTACATTGGATAAAATTTGGTATTTTTCTGACAATGTTTATTTTTTAATGAATAGTGAAAAATACTGCATTTTACATCAAAACTACTTTTTAATCTAATTTATTTATATGATTATATTATCTTTTGAATTTGTTTTGAAGTGTAATTAGAATATATTTTTACCATTTAATCCAATGGTGGTCATTGGAATCAATTTCACTTTGAAATTGGACTTAAACTGGTGTCAATCTTTTGATACTTATTGATTCATAAAAACACGCTATTTGTCATGACAGCGGGAATTAACAATTAAATTAATTAATGTGACTTATATATTTTGAATTTTGTAAAATATTATTATTTTTTGAATTCGGAATATCAAATATAGATTAGGGTGAATTTTTGGTAATTTTCTGAAAAACATCAATTTTTGATAAATAGTGAAACCACTAAGTGGTACTTATAAAAAACTGATTTTTCCGTTTAAATGAAATTTTTCCATCATTGTGTTTTGAATTTAAAAAATCTGACATACATGGTTATCATTAAGAAGTAAAATGTGGTTCAATGGGATTAAAATAATTTTTTGGTGAATAATAACTTATTAAGTTCTTAATAGCGATTAGTGGTAATTAATGTAGTTTAAGGTAAAAATAATGTTTTAATAGTATTAGATGAGCTTGACACATGTCCTACCCTCATTGTATGTGTCATGGCCGACCAAGAAAAGTCATGGGTCAACTTGGGGACCCCATGGAGCCACTTTGGTTGGGAAATGACATAAATAACTTTTTATTTAATGTTAAAGTAAAAAATGACACAAACATGAGTTATGTTACTAAAACAATTTTTATATGGGGTTATACAAGTCAGAATTTTGACTATAAATATTCATTAGAAATATAAAAAGCTTTCCTACATCATATTATTTTTTTTATAATTTTTAAAAATTAATGAAATTAAATTATTTATGACATCATGATGATGCAGCGATGACCTCACTATTTAACGATTTAAATAAAATGGAAAGATAATGTAAAATCTAAGACCTACACATGGATACACCCAATTGGATGAGTTTATTTAGGACCCTTATCACCTTATCATAGAATTATATCAATTTGGGACCATTTGAATCTGAAACTCATTTTAAAATAAAGTAACTTATCTTTACTTTCCAAGAGTGCCCCTCCTCTCCTCTTATAAAAGGCCCCCACCTCTACCTCCTTACCCACACTCCCAAAGCCATTTTCTCGGCCAAACCCTGCCCATTTTGGCTCTCCACATCCCTCTCTTACTCCTTGAATCCTCACTTTGGGCAGAGGTCTTCCAAAGGAAGCCTTTTATCTCAAACCAAAGAGAGTTACCCGATTTTAAGGTAATGTCTTCACTTGAGTCCTTTTGTTTAATTTTGCTTCTACAACCCCCTAAAATCTTTTTATTCTTTTCTTTTGTAACAAATCTAGTATCCTCAATATACTAGGATTTTTTTATAATAAGGATTCGAGATACACTTACACACACCTACATCTAATGGTTAAAGGACATATTGTTTCCGTGGATGGTGAATTTATGCCTCCTGAAATGATGATTGTTCAACATTCTTTTAACACCTTCAAAGGTGGAAATTAAGATGTCACTATATTTATATGTGATATATAATATTTTTATGTTTCCCTTAAGCTTCTGTATTTTTCATTTTGCGCATACCTTTATGGTTTCCATTATGGGTAAACGCGATGTCTTCATTTAAGGAAGTATGGACTACCGCCCCCTCAAAGTGATTTGATTCATTAAATACCATATGTGGGACGTATAAAGGATGGAACTATGATATTATATATGATATTATACTGGAATTATAATATACCTTTATATCAATATGATTCCATTCTATAAAATAAGAAATAGAAATGAAAGTAGCGTTCTTGCGTATGTACGGCTTACCGTCTCCATGAACGGTGCATTTCATTTCTTACCTCTAAATGATTATGTAATATTATAAATGCATGCATGTACTGGATATATATGAAATATATGATATCTACATCATTAATACCATTCTGGATATAATGGATACATGAACAACTTGTAATTATAAAGGGTTTATTTTTTACTCAAGTACCAATGATCATTAAAATGACCATTATTAACTTAAATAATTACATAGAGTTCATGACATGGAAATAAGTGATATAAAAGGAATAATGAACTTGAAAAAGGTTCTTAAAGAAGTAGAAATTAACTCAAGTTTATTATACAGGACATTAAAGAACGATCGAGTCAAGTCGGAGCCGAGGTATGGGACTTCGTCTCAATCTCCTTTCATTGAGGCATATTTTTTTTTATACACAACCTTCTTTACACGGTGTATAAACCCCTTTGACTTTTACATTAATCCAAAAGGAATCTTTTTTATACGAAGCGTTTTACTAAACAAAAAAGGGGAATGTTTTTGTTGTACGTATGCGGCGACAATGACTTCTCCGCCGCCGTGACCGTTATCTGAGTTTCAGCTTCCTCTACAAGCCATACCTTGTTTTTAATAGAAAAATAAATACCATGTTTTACTTTAATTTTATTCTGGTATTGAAAATGGTTTTCATAATGTTGTTATATCAATGTGTTGTATTGATATCTTGTGATTGAAAGGTGGAAATGTTATGTTTCCTTTATTCATGTTTTATGTGATACGATTATGTTGAGGTTCTTTGGCATTATTATGAAGACGGATGGTTACGTGATAAACTAAGGGTGGGTGAGCCTGATATAGCTCTCTAATTCATTGTGTAACGCGAAGGAGTGAAACGTTATGGTTTATCCGAAGAGATTTAGGGAATATACTATGATGGGTATTCCAAACGTAACCAAGCGGGTTACTCCCTACGTAAGGATGTTATGAATGCCTCAAGTTACCTTTATGTCTTATGATTTCTATGATTTATTCATGATTTGATGAGGTATGTTAAAGTGCATATGTTTTATGGGTAAAGTATGATTTCATTCTTATGTATATATGTACCCATGTTTCCTTTCCATATTTTTATATCCCTTACTGAGCTTTTTATGCTCATCCCATGTTTTTTGAAATGTTTTTCACAGGTCAAGGGAAAGGTACATGATATGATGATAGTGTTAAGGAAGTGTCAAGAAATAATCCATGTTTTATTTTAAATATGTTTCCATTGGTGGGAATGAAGAATACTATCATTATGTAACCACTTTGTTTATATATGGAATGTAATGCAAGTTTTATGATCTAATTATCTAAAACTCTAAACCCAAAAAGATCCTCAATGTGTAATCTTGTAATAACTCAAGATTAAGTAAGGTTTAAGGCTGGGGACTTATAGTTGGTATCAAAGGTCGGTTTAGATAACTTTAGGAGTTAGAACTATATTAAATGATTATCCAAAAATATTTTTTTTGAAATGATATAGCATTTGAATATTACCATGTTGCTTCATCTAATACATGTTTGTTCAGAATGGTTTTCCGTAGAGGAAAAAGGGAAGCAGTGCAAGGAAGGCATACAGAAGGAAATAACCTTCTGAATCAGCATCCTGAGATGGTCATAATTGGAACTGAATAGTTTGTTGCAGTAATGGCGCAGTTGACTCAAGCGATAAATGGTGGTGGTATCCATACACGAGATCATCCAGATCAACCGCAGAGGAACATGTCAGTGGTGGAACATTTCATGAGGCAACATCCCCCATCATTCAGAGGATCATCTGACCCTGTGTGAGATGAAGGGGGGATTGAAGCACTAGAGAAGATTTTCAATGTCATGTGGTGTTCAGACAATCAAAAGGTTAGTCTTGCTATTTACCGTTTGGAGGGTGAAGCAGATCAGTGGTGGTCGATGGATAAAAATATCAGGGACGCTGATGAGATTGATGCTCTCGACTGGGATGAATTCAAAGGTATGTTTCTTGAGAAGTATTTTCCTAAGGTTGTTCAACTTAGGATGGAAAATCAATTCTTGGAATTGAGGCAAGAGTAAGACTCAGTGGCTACCTATGAAGAAAGGTTCACTCGATTGGCAAGGTATGCTCCAAATTTTATCTGAGACCTTGATAGTAAAATCAATCATTTTTACTCAGGATTAAAGCCAAAATATCGAAGGGCATTAGCTTCTGGTGAGTTTAAAAGTTATGAAATGCTTGTTCGATGTGATGAGAAGGTGGAAATGGAGTTTTCCGATGATCAAGTGTTCTATAACAACCAACAGAAGAAGAGACCGAGGTGGCAGGAGAAAGGTAAGAATTCTTCAAAAAAGTCTGATAGTAAGAAAACTAAGTTTCCAGTTTGTGATAAATGTGGCAAAAGGCAAGCTGGGGAATGTCTTATAAATTCTGGAAAGTGCTACCGATGTGGTAAAATGGGACATAAGGCTCGTGATTGCACTGAAAATGATCAAGGTGAAGGGAAGACCAAATTTGATTTACAGTTAGTGAAATGTTATAAGTGAAATGAGATGGGTCACTATGCAAACGAGTGTCCGACAAAGAGCTTGAGTGATGGGAAAAAGTTAGACTACAAGCAGAAAGGTGTGGTGAAATCCTTTGCAACTACTTCAGCAGATGTCGGTCCATCAAATGAAGTTGTATCAGGTACTTTGTTTGTTTTTTCAGAATATTCCAGTGTGTTGTTTGATTCGGGGTCTACACATTCATTCATCTCTGAAACCTTTTCTAGTAAAATGGGAATACCATCTCAAAAAATGACTCCTGGACTTGGTAAAAACACCTGGGGGGAATGTTGAGGCAAAAATAATTTATAAGAATCTTCATATCCTTATATGTGGAAAGAACCTATTTGCAAACCTTATTGTTCTAACTCTAGTAGAGATTGATATTATCCTGGGTATGGAATGGCTCTCTATTTACCATGCTAAGATTGACTGTAGAGTAAAGAAGTTTCTTTTCAGAAAGACTTTCTGTTTGTGTACAAGAATGAACCCTTACTATTGATAACTTATCAAGAGGCCGAGAAACTTGTAAAAGATGGAAATGAATGTTACCTTGCACACATCGTTGAAAATAAAGGAACTATTCAGATTAATGATGTGCCAGTGGTAAATGAGTATCCTGATGTTTTTCTTGATGAGCTTCCTGGAATAATACCAGATCGGGAAGTTGAATTTACTGTTGACTTAGTTCTTGATGCTAAGCCAATTTCAAAACCCCCTTATCGAATGGCTCAAATTGAACTTTTAGAGTTGAAGGAGCAATTGCAATATTTATTAGAGAATGGTTTCATTCGACCTAGCACATCACCATGGGGTGCTCCTGTATTGTTTGTTAAAAAGAAAGATGGTTCAATGAGACATTGAATTGATTATAGTTCCTTGAATAATATCACTATTAAGAACAAATATCCTTTTCCTCATATCGATGATTTGTTTGATCAGCTCTAGGGAGCTCAGTATTTTTCAAAGATTGACTTGAGATCGGGGTACCATCAGCTGAAGCTAAAGGAAGAATATGTTCTAAAGACCGCGTTCCATACAAGATATGTCCATTATGAATTTGTAGTAATGCCTTTTTGGCTAACCAATGCACCTGTTGTATTCATGGACTTAATGAATAGAATTTTCCATGAGTTCTTGGATAAGTTTGTGGTGGTTTTCATTGATGATATTTTGGTGTTTTCTAAAAGTAAAGAGGAGCATGAAAGACATTTAAGGGTTTTCTTGCAAACCTTAAAAGAAAATAAATTATATGGTAAATTCAACAAGTGTGAGTTTTGGTTGCAACAAATTTCTTTCCTTGGTCACATTGTTTCTAAAGATGGGATAACTATTGATCCTGCAAAAACAAAAGTTGTGGAAGACTGGCCAAGACCCACAAATGTAACTGAGATTTGTAGCTTCCTTGGTTTGGTAGGCCATTACCGAAGGTTTGTTAGATATTTTTCACGGTTATCTAGTCCAATGACTAAGCTAACTCGGAAGGGTGTTAAGTTTATCTGGACAAAAGAATGTGATGATTGTTTTCAGGAATTGAAAAAAAGATTGGTGAATGCTCCAGTTTTGGCACTACCTTCCAGGAATGGTGAGTTTGTTATCTACAGTGATGCTTCATTGAAAGGACTTGGTTGCGTCCTAATGTAGAATGATCAGGTAATTGCTTATGCTTCACGACAGTTGAAAACTCATGAGGTAAATTACCCTAAACATGATTTGGAATTAGCTACTATTGTTTTTGCTTTAAAAATTTGGAGGCATCATTTGTATGGAATATAGTGTGAAATATATACCGATCACAAAATTTTAAAGTATATATTCACTCAGAAAGAATTGAACATGAGACAAAGGAGATGGCTAAAATTAATCAAGGATTATGATTGTACAATTCATTACCATTCGGGAAAAGCAAATAAAGTGGTTGATGCTTTGAGTCGAAAAAGTAATGCTTCATTAGCAATGTTGCATTTGGAACGTGATCCTTTGGTTAAAGATTTGATGAACTTTGGCATAGAAGTTGTTGGTGCAGGAAGTTATTTTGTTTTGTTTCAGGTATCAGTGAGATCATCTCTATCAGATAGAATCAAGCAAGCACAGAAGCAAGACAGTGAGTTGTAGAAAAAGGTAGAGCTGGTTCAGAAAGGTAAGTTTCCTGAATTCAACATTGATAATGATTGCGTTTTGAGATTTGGGAAGAGATTGTGTGTTCCTTGTGATTCACAGTTTAAGAGAGAGTTGTTATGTGAAGCTCATATTTCTCTGTTTTCAGTTCATCCTGGCAGTACTAAGATGTATAGAGATCTGCGGGAGTATTACCGGTGGGATGGAATGAAAAGAGATATTGCTGATTTTACTGTGAAGTGTTTGACATGTCAACAGGTTAAAGCAGAGCGGCAGTTACCGAAAGGGATGCTTCAGCCTTTACCAGTGCCAGAGTGGTAATGGGAGAATATATCCATGGACTTTATTGTGGGATTACCGAAGACATCTCGAGGTAAAAATGAAATCTGGGTTATTGATGATTGCTTGACTAAATCTACTCATTTCCTTGCTATATGAGATACATTTTACCTAGATCAACTTTACCGTTTGTATCTTAAAGAGATAGTCAGGTTACATGGAGTTCCTCTCTCCATTGTATCTGATCGTGATACCAGTTTCACTTCTAACTTTTGGAAAGGCCTTCAGAAGTCGTTGGGTACTGAATTAAATTTTAGTAAAGCTTTTCATCCTCAATCAGATGGGCAGTCAGAACGAACAATTCAAACCTTGGAGGATATTCTACGAGCTTCTTCTATGGATTATCAGGGAAGTTGGGACCAACATCTTTCTTTGGTTGAATTTTCATATAATAACAGCTTTCATTCTAGTATACAGATGGCACCATTTCAGGCATTATATGGGAAGCGGTGTCGAACTCCAGCTTTCTGGGATGAAGTGGGTGAAAGGAAGTTGATGGGAACAGAATTGGTAGAAGAGATGGCAGAAAAAGTTCAGCTGATTCAGAATCAGATGAGAACAGCTCAGAGTAGGCAGAAGAGTTATGCGGATAACCGGAGGAAGGATCTATCTTTCGAGGTAGGTGATCATGTTTTTCTCAAGGTTTCTCCTTGGAAAAGTGTGATGAGATTTGGTAAGAAAGGAAAGCTGAGTCCAATGTTTATTGGACCATATGAAATTCTGGAGAGAGTTGGATCAGTTGCATACCGGGTGGCTTTACCTCTGATTTTATCTCAGTTACACAATGTTTTTCACGTTTCGATGTTGAGAAAGTATATGCCAGATCCATCTCATGTTTTGAGTCCAAAGGTAGTTCAGCTGGAAGAGAACCTATCTTATGAGGAACAACCGGTCCAGATTCTTGACCACATGGAGCAAGTGTTACGGAATAAGGTGATTAATCAGGTAAAGGTTTTGTGGAAAAACCACATGATGGAAGAGGCAACATGGGAATCTGAAAATGCAATGAGGGATAAGTACCCCCATTTATTCGATAGGTAAATAAATTGTGGGGATGCTATTTTCTAAAAGGGGGAAGGATGTAACATCCCATGTAAGTAATGAATAATAGATATTTTTATCTATGTCTATTAATGATTAAGATAGTGTTTTAGAGTCTTAAAATGAAAATAAATCCAATCTTAAGCATGAAATACACTAATATTCTTAAAAGATTGTTTTACTGCCTTTTGATGGAAAACCCTTTTTAAATCAATATTTTGAAAATTTTATAATCTATATTTGTCAAAATAAACATATTCATTATTATTGGGACATTGAATTTTACATTGGATAAATTTTTGGTATTTTTCTGACAATGTTCATTTTTTAATGAATAGTGAAAAATAATGCATTTTACATCAAAACTTCTTTTTAATCTAATTTATTTATATGATTAGATTATATTTTGAATTTTTTTTGAAGTGGAATTAGAATATATTTTTACCATTTAATCCAATGGTGGTCATTGGAATCAATTTCACTTTGAAATTGGACTTAAACTGGTGTCAATCTTTTGATACTTATTGTTTCATAAAAACACGCTATTTGTCATGACAACGGGAATTAATAATTAAATTAATTAATGTGACTTATATGTTTTGAATTTTGTAAAATAGTCTTCATTTTTGAATTCAGAATATCAAATATAGCTTAGGGTAAATTTTTGGTAATTTTCTGAAAAACATCAATTTTTGATGAATAGTGAAACCACTAAGTGGTACTTATAAAAACTGATTTTTCCATTTAAATAAAATTTTTCCATCATTGTGTTTTAAATTTAAAAAATCCTAAATACATGGTTATCATTAAGAAGTAAAATGTGGTTCAATGGGATTAAAATAATTTTTTGGTGAATAGTAACTTATTAAGTTCTTAATCGCGATTAGTGGTAATTACTGTGGTTTAAGGTAAAAATAATATTTTAATAGTATGAGATGAGCTTGAAACATGTCCTACACTCATTGGATGTGTCATGGCCGACCAAGACAAGCCATGGGTCAACTTGGGGACCCCATGGAGCCACATTGGTTGGGAAATGACATAAATAACTTTTTATTTAATGTTAAAGTAAAAAATGACACAAACATGAGTTATGTTACTAAAACAATTTTTATATGGGGTTATACAAGTCGGATTGTTGACTATAAATATTCATTAGAAATATAAAAATATTTCTTACAACATAGTATTTTGTTTTATAATTTTTAGACATTAAATAAATTAAATTATTTATGACATCATGATGAGGCAGCGATGACCTCATTATTTAACGATTTAAATAAAATGGAAAGATAATGTAAAATCTAAGCCCTACACATGGACAAACCCAATTGTATGAGTTTATTTCGAACCCTTATCACCTTATAATATAATTATATCAATGGGGGATTATTTGAATACGAAACGAATTTTAAAATAAAGTAACTTATCTTTACTTTCCAAGAGTGCCCCTCCTCTCCTCCTATAAAAGGCCCCCACCTCTACCTCCTTACCCACACTCCCAAATCCTTTGGATCGGCCAAACCCTGCCCATTTGGGCTCTCCACATCCCTATATTACTCCTTGAATCCTCACTTTGGGAAGAAGTCTTCCCAAGGAAGCCTTTTATCTCAAACCAAAGAGAGTTACCCGATTTTAAGGTAATGTCTTCACTTGAGTCCTTTTGTTTTATTTTGCTTCTCCAACCCCCTAAACTCTTTTTATTCTTTTATTTTGTAACAACTCCAGTATCCTAAATTTACTAGGATGTTTTTATAAGAAGTATTCGAGCTAAAATTACACACACCTACATCTAATGGTTAAAGGACATACTGTTTCCGTGGATGGTGAATTTATGCCTCCCGAAATGATGATTGTTCAACATTATTTTAACACTTTAAAAGGTAGCCATTAAGATGTCACTATATTTATATATGATATATAATATGTTTATGTTTTCCTTAAGATTCTGTATTTTTTATTTTGGTCATACCTTTATGGTTTCCATTATAGGTAAACGTGATATCTTCATTTAAGGAAGTACGGACTACCGCCCCCTCAAAGTGATTTGATTCGTTAAATACCATATGTGGGACGTATAAAGGATGGAACTATGATATTATATATGATATTATACTGGATTTATAATATACCTTTATATCATTATGATTCCATTCTATAAAATATGAAATAGAAATGAAAGTAGCGTTCATGCGTACGTACGGCTTACCGTCTCCATGAACGGTGCATTTCATTTCTTACCTATAAATGATTATGTAATATTATAAATGCATGCATGTACTGGATATATATGACATATATGATATCTACATCATTAATACCATTCTGAATATAATGGATACATGAACAACTTGTAATTATAAAGGTTTTATTTTTTACTCAAGTACCAATGATCGTTAAAATGACCATTATTAACTTAAATAATTACATAGTGTTCATAACATGGAAATAAGTGATATAAAAGGAATAATGAACTTGAAAAAGGTTCTTAAAGAAGTAGAAATTAACTCAAGTTTTTTATTCAGGACATTAAAGAATGATCGAGTCAAGTCGGACCCGAGGTATGGGACTTCGTCTCAATCTCCTTTCATTGATGCATATTTTGTTTTATACACAACCTTCTTTACACGGTGTATAAACCCCTTTGACTTTTACGTTTATCCAAAAGGAATATTTTTTATACGAAGCATTTTACTAAACGAAAAAAGGGAATGTTTTTGTCGTACATATGCGGCAACAATGAATTCTCTGCCGCCGTGACCGTTATCTGAGTTTCAGCTTCCTCTACGAGCCATACCTTGTTTTTAAAAGAAAAATAAATACCATGTTTTACTTTTCTTTTATTCTGGTATTGAAAATGGTTTTCATAATGTTTTTATATCAATGTTTTGTATTGATATATTTTCATTGAAATGTGGAAATGTTATGTTTCCTTTATGCATGTTTTATGTGATACGATTATGTTGAGGTTCTTGGGCATTATTATGAAGACGGGTGGTTCCATGATAAACTAAGGGCGGGTGAGCCCGATATAGCTCTCCAATGCATTGGGTAACGCGAAGGAGTGAAATGTTAAGGTTTCTCCGAAGAGATTTAGGTAATATACTGTGATGGGTATTCCAAATGTAACCAAGAGGGTTACTCCCTACGTAAGGATGTTATGAATGTCTCAAGTTACCTTTATGTCTTATGATTTCTATGATTTATTCATGATTTAATGAGGTATGTTAAAGTGCATATGTTTTATTGGTAAAGTATGATTTCATTCTTATGTATATATGTACCCATGTTTCCTTTCCATATTTTTATATCCCTTACTAAGCTTTTTATGCTCATCCCACATTTTTTGAAATGTTTTTCATAGGTCAAGGGAAAGGTACATGATATGATGATAGTGTCAGAGAAGTGTTAAGAAATAATCCATGTTTTATTTTAAATATGTTTCCATTGATGGGAATGAAGAATATTATCTTTATGTAACCACTTTGTTTATATGTGGAATTTAATGAAAGTTTTATGATCTAATTCTCTAAAACTCTAAACCCGAAATTATCCCCAATGTGTAATCTTGTAATAACTCAAGATTAAGTAAGGTTTAAGGGTGGGGCCTTATATTAATAGTATGGAATTTTTTTATTTTCATTAAATAAAACATTATAAAGGTCATAATCACATTAAAATGGAAAAAAATAGAAATATAACTGAATATTGGATTATTATTGATGAAATTAACTCATTAAATAAAACCAATTTAAGTGTTTTGGTTATTTTACTGTATTTATCATTTTATTTCAAACCTTTAATTACTGGATTTAAACTTTACCACGGTAATAAAACTTACTATGGTTACAATTCATAATGACTAAAAAATGGGATATATTTACAAAATATGGACCTAATTATTCCAAATATTTAATCCTTTTTTTAAAATTTACAACACATTTGTGAAAATTTTCATTTTTAAATCAAAACGGTAAAACGTGGAAAAAATGGTTTTTCAAAAAGATGCCCTATATAAATATAAATGTTTTTATAATAAATTAAAGTAAAAACTTAATATAAAAACTATTTTTTAATTATTTTAAATAAAAAATAATTAATAACGTTTTTAAACAAATCCAAAATATAATTTTACTTTTTGATTACATTAAAAAATATATTGTTTTCATAAAAATAAGTATTTTCATTATTCATTAAAAAATAAAACTCTTCGAAAGTATTTCAAAACATCACCACAGGATGATTTTGATATGATGATATAAGAATTTATATTAATTTTAAAAAACCTAATTTATAAAATTTCTATAAATTAATTATATTATTCATTAAAAACTATATTTTTGATGAAAACGTATATTTGAAAAATAAAATGGATTTACTATAAAATGTGTGTTTATTTCGTAACCATTAATCAATAAATTTTTATTGATTAGAAACATTATAAATATTTCAAAAATTATTTTATCCTATTACTACCTTCAAAATTAATTGTTGGGTTATAATGTTTATATTTAAATAACAATTTATCATGATTTTTTTAGCTCAAATTTGTGTCTTATAGGTTATCAAACATAATTTATTTTTTTTAAAATATCATGATATTATATCAGGTTTCCATTTTTGAAAAACATGGTTGAGAATTTCAGAACTCCTCTATTATAATATGATATATCCATGTGTTAGAGAAATTATGAAGAATTATCTCAAATTATTAACCTTTTTTTACTCGTTTTACCCTTACATACCGAGATAACACATATTTTCTAAGGTTAAATAATGAAAAACATAAACATGACATATTTAAAAAAAATTGACCTCATAGTTAAAAATATTGAATCTATTTTTTATTACTCAATTTCAAGAAATGGTAGAAAACCATTTTAAAATAAATTCCCAAAACACAATGAAAACTATTTTTCAAAAAATGTGATTTTAATTATAAAACTAGATTTATTCTTATCTCAGAACTAAAAAACCATGATATGAAAATTATAACATTTTATTGAACATATATTATATAAACTTCATTAAAATAATTCATAAATAGTGTTTAATTAAATTTTTTAATTAAAAAACATGTTCCATGCATAAAAATAGGTTTTCATAATAAAACATATCTTTTTCTTTTGAATGATTTTAATTTTATTTTTAATTAACTAATAACAAGTAAATTAATTTTTTGCATGTGTAAACCATAATTTTTAATAATTTATTTAGTCTTACTCATATCCTCAAATCCAATTTCAATGTGATACCTACCTCATTAAAAAAGTAATATTTTAATAGTATATCACAGCTTGTTTGTCTTCAATGTTGCAAATAAATAAACCTATAAAAGGAATTAAATTTATTTAAAGATTAATATATTATAAAATCTCAAAGTTTTACATTCAATCACTTTATAATAATTTCTCCCTAAAAATTTTGTAACTCTGATATAATCAACTATGGATTCTTCTACCTCATTACATCCTCGGGTTCCCATGTAGCTTTCTCTAATTTTCAGTTTCACCACAAAAAAAAATTAACCATGTGAGTGGTCTTGTTTTATAGAAATATTTCCCTAAAATACAAAATATCAAGTAATTGTTCATCATAATAGAGATATTGATCAATTGATATGACATATGAGTTCAATACATTTTAATGATCATGTATGTACAACCTTATGAGAGAGATGTAGAACACATCATAAACTTGAGAGTGTTTAAATTGAAGTTCCATATGATATGATACTATCCTAATGTGATAATGAATCTAAAAGGGACTGATATGTCAATTTATTATCTTACTCTTCTATAAAAATCACTAGACTCTCTTCCATAGAGATATTCATAAGATTAACTTCTCAGTAACATTGAAATATATATCTCACTGAAGATTTCAATCATAACATTTCTATCGAATATGATCATCCCTTATGTTTTTCTGAGTGGATTTGACCTTATCTTTATTTTCCTTATATATTTGAGGTCTGAATAAATAATTTTTACTTTATCTTATTTCATTAGATATTTTCACGTCTTACTATATAGGTTTTTATAAAGATACATCTAAGTTCTTGACTGAAATCTATTACTATAAGAATATTCAACCACAGAATGGTGTTGATCCCAAAACCCTTTTAATATCCATATAAAATGCTATTAACATTTCTTATAGTGTTTGAAAGATCCTATCATACTAAAAATAAATTTGAGGAGGCTATGTAGTATTGAATCTCAACTCTATATCCAGATCCTATTAAATACATCTCCAGAACATCGAGGTAAACGTCGAATCCCTATCAAATAAAATTGAAAGTGGTATTCCATGAAATATCCCAACTTCATTAATGTATATCCTATAAATAAAATCAATAGATAAAAAATATTTAAAGGAAATTAAGTGTTCAGGATTCAAAAAATGATTGACTACAACCTAAAAATAATTATTCCATTAATATATTTTTGGGAGTCTATTGATAAAATACATGGTAATGTTTTACATATTTTATTCTGGTATGGGTAATAGTAATAGCATTACCTTATACTTATTTCCCATATATTAACATGATGAGATACTATCTATTGATATACATACTCTGAAATATAAATTTTCATGTTCTCCTACAAGAACAACTCTTTCATATATCTATACATCTTCATACTTCCAAGATAAATAAAGAATGATGAATCATGGGCTTGATCTAACCATTCTTTGTTTAGATCAAGTAATAATGAGAAACATACTCAGTTCCTAAATCATATCATTCTATCACTATCACAGTTGAACTTTGGAACATTTCTCACTATCTTTTATAGTTTCATATCCCCCTTCTACACCACTTTAATACTCACATGGATGGATGGTTGAATATTCATATAAGAATGATATAATTTTTTCTCTTTTAGTTTGATTTCTTGTTTTATATTTTGTAAATCCATTAGTATTGGATCTATATCAATCTTGATCATTTCCAAACTAGAAAAATCCTTCTGACTATGTGAATCGTCCCCCATGTTCTCCTTCCCTGGGTAGTAGTATACTGAGCTGCAATAATCATTAATCAGTTACATCCATATTATATGGAACATAATCCTCACATTATTTGTGAATATATACTTAATGATTTTATGATCATTACATATATCACATGTTTCACTATAAATATAATTCCACTATATCTTCAAATAAAAAATTAACACTTCAAGTACAAAATCACGAAATCGAGTAATCTTTTACTTTTATTTTCAATTAGTGAGAGGAATATGTTTTCACCATATTATTCTCCATGGGGACGCATCTCAATATATTCTTAGATTCATCACTAAAGAACAAAAACCATTCTTTTATTATAGGGTACAACTAATAAAAGTACACTACCCAACCTTCTTTTCATCTCCTTGAAATTTTCCTCACACCAATCTATCCAAATGAATTTTGATCCCTTCTATGTAAAAAGTATTTTTATATTAGATAATTATGATGAATCCCTCATAATGAATTGTTAGTATATATCCCACCCAAGAAAACGAGGTCTCTCAATTACCATGATGGGACTTGATTATTGGTCAATAAATTATATCTTTAAAAGATCCATTGATATACCCTTTAACAAGATTATACGACCCCAGAATGTGATTTTATATTGCCAAAACTCACACATGGTAAACATATCATACAACTTATCCTTTTTCATGTTCCCAAACACAATCCTCAAGTGTTCTTCATGCTCTCCCTTTTTCTTTGAATATATAAGAATCTTACCTATAAAGACATCCAAAAACTGATCAAGGAAATTTATAAAGACTGTATTCATCAAATACATAAAGATAATATAGTAATTAGTAAGTCCAAATAGAATTATAATAAATTCATAATACCCATACCTCTTAAGAAAGTTTTCCTTCAGTATGACCTCCTTATTAGTATTAAATTGATGATATCCAAAATGAAGGTTAGTCTTGTAGTAGTATTGATATCCTTATAATTAATCAAACAAATCATTGATACAGGGTAGAGGATACGTATTCCTGATAGTTATCTTTTTATGTTCACGATAGTCAATACAGAGACAAATTGACCCATATTAATTCTTAAGAAAAAGAACAAATGGACTCTATGGTGATGAACTCAAGTGTAAGAATTCGTATTCTATATTCTCCTTGTATTTATTCTTCAATTCCTTTAACTCATCCAAGTCCATTCTATTTAGAGTCTCTAAAATAAGTGTAGCACTAGGTATGCGTTCTATTGAAATCAAACTCATGATTTATATGAAGGCTATAAAACAATACATAAAGACATCTAAAAACTCTCAGAAATCAGAATATCAACAATGTTTAGTTTCTCCTTAAGCATATAAGATAAACACCCTTCATGGATGGGAATTAATACAAAAATGATATAATTAATATCCCTTAGAATTACATTTTCATCCTCACATCAATAAATGATCATATGTTCATTTGGAAAATCAAATGTGACTTCCATTTGAAATTCATATGGGCTATATATAAATATATCCAACTCATGCCTATAATATGATAAAATTAAACTATAGGGGAATCATAAGATTTTCAAGAAGTAATTTTCCACAAACTTTAATTATAGATGAATTATAAGCTTGAGATCTGATCATCAAACTATCAAGAGTTTTCCCCAACAACTCAACATAAATCATTGAGGGGGTAATGTTATAAACTTATATTACTTATACATAAAATGGTAAGTATATATATATTTAAATAAGAAATTAATTATTCTATAGTTGATGATAAGTATACCTTTAACCATTCCATCCTCATTACCCACTTCAACAATCGTGATCGCAAGATATTTAACATATTATTTAGGCTTAAGAGGTTGTTGGTGTCGATCATCATCCTAAAAAAATTAGATTCATTCACAGGTTAGTGTAATACTTATTCTCCTTTCATTTTAATAATTATAGTGGGTGTGATTCATTAGTTGGTTTATTCCATTAATCTATTTTATCAACCTTCCTATTCATCTCCTTTTATTTTTAATGTTCTTTATAACCATCCATTCAATTTTTAAAGTGCCTACCAATTACATTATTAAACTTTTCTTGATTATTCATCCCACATTTATGGAATATAAGTGATTGGAATTTATTTAAACCGTTTGATTTATTCATGGTTTCCTGAAGCTCTATCATTATTTTCATATCAAAACCATAGTAACGATGGGAATCTAAAATTTCCATTTCTAACCTACGATCACATTGAATGATTTCTTCATAAATAATAAATCCTAAAATAGTTAATTAATTTGGGAGACATGGTTTTAAGAAACTAAATAATTGATCAATATTGATTTATTGGATAATGATTAAACCATAATAATAACATGGATTTCTTACAAAATCTTCCTCAATAATCATCCTTCTACTTAAGATCAAGGAACTCCTTCTCCATTATTGTATATAGAATATGAGTGAAATTAATATTAAAAAAATTTATTCTTTAACAAATCTTATTCAGGGAAGTAAAATTATTAAACTTTACTTATAATCATTAAATGATTCCACCATTGATATAATTTTCCTTCAAAATGACAAATGACAATGATATCATTTTTTCTGAGAATTGGAGACTATAAAATATTTTTTCAGTGGTACTGATCCACCACTCAGCCACTAGTGGATTATATGACCCCTCAAAAAGGTGGATGTTTCCTTATGAAAAATAAACATTATGTTGTTCCTACCTCTGTTCATTAAAAATCTTGACATGATTTATGGCCTAAAAAATTTTGTTAGCATAACGAGAATATTATCTATTCTATCCCCCATACAATTTTGTTTCTTAGTAGGAAAATCATTTCATTTTCCATCATATTTTTTTGCATTATTCCACTTTTTTTAATACATTCATGAAAACCTATAATCATATTATAGGTATAAATTTACTATATTCATCATTGAAAATCGTTTAATCATTAAAAATTAGTCAGGGGATGTATAGACCACGACACCTTCTTTTTAATATATGACATCTTATTTTTAACCTAGGTTATCCATGGTTATAAATATTAAAATTTTCCATAATGGTTCATAAAGAACATGTGAATTAAACCAAGAGTATCCCCTAGTATTTTTTAGCTAGGTGTGCATTCTTAGACCCACTTATTTTGCACTCGTGATGATCGAGTTAATAACCAATCCACCCCTTTTAGATTTATTACCCATAGGTGAATCTTTTTCATAACTACTTCCATATGTTAGTATCAAAAAATGAATTTATTTTCTTGGAAAACCATATTCCTTTATTGAAAATAAATAAAGATGTTATCTAAAACTTAGGTTAATCCCTAGGGTTTCTACTAAATTTCTATAATCTTAATATCTATAAATAAATAAACCTTGCTCTGATACCAACTAAGGTGAGCCTAGTATTTCATACATAAATATTACATTTGTTTAGATAAATATAAAAAACATATAATAACATTACAGGCATCAGAACGATAAATGTATAGTGTACTTGGATAATAGATACATAAAAATATAATTTATGTATAATCATCATCATCTCTTGTAATGTTCTTTTCACATTGTACCCTTCTTGACATAAATAATTTAAAACCATTATCTATAACCTGGGGAAAGGAAACATAAGAAAGGGTGATCACATATTCTCATTAAGGGTAAATATGGGAGATATCAATATGTGATAATATTTGAGAATTAGATAATAAGAAGGATATGTGATAATGATTATAACATACAATTTTTATACCCAATCTATCATAGATTGAAAAAATGATTCATCGAATAAAGCTTTATCATATCAAAATACATGAATCATAAGAGCAGTAAATCATCATAAATCAATCATGAACCATAATTTTAAATCATAGTCATAAAGACATGTTTTAAGACTGGTGTTCTACAATAGGCATAGAAACTGCATCAATTGTCATTGTTAGATACTATTTCTATAATATTATTATGCACGAGGAATCAAAACATGGTTACCTTATCATAATGGATCAACACTTTTTTCCTATATCATAGTGTTTCATGATTCCCTATATGTTTCACATTGTGTATTGAGTACATGAACTCATTTACTATAATTATCTTATTAGATGTTAGATTTTTCACAATGCATTGGGTGGATTTAATAGACCCAACCATCACATAAAAACCATTAACATTTTTTCCAGAAGATCATAAACCATTCATTATTTCAAATAATCATAACCCATGGTAAATAAATGGGTTTTATAAAGGTCTAATAAATTAATTATAGCATAACCAATAGAAAATAAAAGGGTTTCAATAAAAATCTCATTACCATAACCATGAACTATCATAAGAAATAAAAAGGATGGTATCATTCGATCATACCCCCAATAAAAAAATAAGGGACTTCAAATGATGTTATCATAGATGAAAAATGATTTTAAAAGATCATTTTGATATTTCATGAGGAAAATAAACATTTCAATTTGAAATAACTTATTTAAAATTCAATTATTTACAAAATATAAAGGGAATATTTTCATTGAAAATAAACAAGGAAACTTTTAAATGACTCTTCAAATCAATGATTGGTCATTATAGTGGGAGATTTCATTCATTCCATAATCATTAAAACCAATATTATGTTCACTACATCGGTAAAAAGTGCCTTGTTCATAAAATAAAAATAAGTTACATTTCAATCCTTTTTATAAAATGTAAAACATTGATAAAACAGAATTTAAAAAATAATTGAATAATAGTAAGGTCATTTGTTAAATTTTTCATACAATTTAAACATGGAAGAAAAAAAAATTGATCAAAAGAGGATAAATAAGGTCGGTATTCTTAAAACAATTAAACCATATTGATTATTAAATAGAGAAGAATGGTACGAAAATTTAAAAATTATAGAAATAAACAGATGATAATTAAAATTAAAGGGTTTTATCAAATAAGGATCATATATTTTCCTCAACTAAAATTCAATCATAAACAACCCCGATTAAAATGGGAATGAAACATATATCCCTTACCTCATGTCTCATCTTTTTTTTACTTATAACATCTTATCACTCGGTTATAGACAATTTTTTTTTAAAATCACAATTATGGGTGATAATTGCTTTGTTTCACATGCATGTTTTAGCTTAATAGCCCTAGTCCTTATTGTTTGATATGGGTTACATCATATATGGAATATTAATTGTAACACCCGAGACTTTTATGTTATATAAATCATCAAAGGAATCTTTTTCTACACAACACTTGCTTGGCTTGCTTTACACGCAATCGCGACCTTCCTCGATAGCTTGCGTCGTACGCAATACCGAGTTTCACTAAACAACAATATGCTATTAAAACTAGCTGTTATGAATAGTAATAACCACTTTTTGAAATTTTATAAATTTTATTTTTCAAAATGGACTTCATTTTTGGACTCAGAATATCGAAATTAGCCTAGGGTGAAATTGTGGTATTTTTCTGAAAACTTTCAATTTTTGATGAATAGTGAAACCACTAAGTGGTAGGTTAAAAACTGAATTTTGCATAAAACTTAATTTTACCGCTTCTGTGAATGGAATTTCAAAAATACGACAGACACGGTTGATATCAGTAAGTAAAATGTGGTTCAATGAGATAAAAATAATTTTTTGGTGAATAGTAACTTTTTACTATTTTTACCGCAGTTAATAGTAAATAGGGTAACTAAGGGTAAATATGATATTAATATTACCCTAACACATGTCCTAATTCTATTGGACAAGTGTAATTCGACCAAAAACAAACTTAGCAATAAAATATGACCATTTAGGCCCACTTGGATTAGATTAGGACATTTATTATTAATTTATTTAAAGAAGGGTTAAAATAGTTAAAATCAATGTTTAATAAGTAAACCATTTTTAATATGGGGTTATACATAAGATAAATTCGATTTCAAGTATTCATTAGAAAGATAAAATGATTTTCTACATGGTGGTATTTTATTTGTAATTTTTAGACATCAAATAATTTAATTTATTTATGACACAAAGATGATGCAGTAATTATCTTATTAATGAAATATTGACATAATTGATAATATAAATACCAAAATAAATGTAATTTAAGACTTTTTATGAATTCCACTAATTTTCTAGGTTACTATGATATATTAGTGTTGATTTAATCAACTTGGTTTGAACATATAATTCTGTTATGACTTTCACAAAAATCATATATCAAATAGTGTCAAAATTGACACAAAATAGTTTTTAAATCAAATATTATATTATTAATTGTTATTTTATTCCTAAAAATCTAAGGTTCGGCCAAATGACTTATATAAGGATATATATATTAATAATAAACAATTTGGGGTTCTTTTGGCATGTTAATATAAGTGTATTAACCATATAGTGAAAGAAAACAAAAAGACATGGTAAAAGTTAAATTATTTAACTTAGAGTTAAATCTAATTGATAAGGTTAAAATAATACCCTAAACTTGTCTAAATCCTATTGGTTGATAGGATTTCAACCCATCCCCACTTTAGCTTCTAAATAAGACCCTTTGGAACCATTATAAACTGATTTTGACTTTAATATAAAATAATATTTTGAGATATTCCTAAGGTGCCCCTCTCCTCCCTTATAAAAGGGAACCTCCTCCCCCTACTCCTCACACCAATTTGAGCACTCAAGCTCGGCCAAACCCTACCATTTTCTCCTCTCCACTTCCCTAGAATAATCCTAGAGGTCCTGGTCTTCTTCAAAGACCAATCTTAGTTCCCTAAGTGGAGGATTCAAAGAGGCGTTCCCAAGAAGAGATAATATCCATTACCGATCTTTTCAATTTCATTCTTCTTCAACTTCTTCTTCTTTAGTTGTTTCATGATAATGTAATAACATCAGTATTACTTACATACTGATATGTTATTATAAATATGAAACAACCCTAATTCACCTTCTATCCATCCTACGAAAAAATGAAATCACCGCGCGTGCGTACGTACGGAATACCGTCTCCACGCCGTGGTGTAATCTATTTTTCCACCATCACATTACAAGGATGGGTATAATGGTGTAATGAGTAACTATTTATTATTATTATAAAGTAATATTGATACTGAAATAATATATATATACTCCAATACAGTTCCACGATCATAGGAACGATATCATCACTCGTGCGTACGTACGGAATACCGTCTCCACGATGTGATGCGACTCGTTCTACATGATCATCATTACATAGTAATTATATAAATGAATTGAATGAATAAATATGATATATGTTACACTAATACCATTCTGGATATAAGGTATCTATAACCTTAAAATAAGAATAAGAATGTATTTGGCAAAACACGCATAAGAACAAAAGGCAATAAAGACCCGAGTAACAAGTAACAATGAAATATTACTAACAAGAAGCTAAGAATATGACCATATATGATATCATATCAATATGTATGATTCTGGAATAAGTCAATAACATTATTTAAACCATTATACAGGAGCTTCGGACACGTACAAAGCAAATTGGACCTAAGGTAAGGGAAATATCACAATCTCATTTTTATCCGAGATTGTTTATTTGTAAGTATTTACTGGGGTGTATTTTATCATCCACATCCATGATTCATAAATATGTAATATTATTTCCATCCACCTACAATTGTTTAAATCCATTTTTACCCTTCGGTGAGTTTTTAGTAAATGAAATGAAAGGAATCTTTTGTCATTTTTCATACGAGGTACTTTTTGACTTTTCCGACAAAAGTACGAAGAATGTTTTTTTACTTATACGACAAGAATGGATTTTTAAAACATTATTTCCAAGAATATTCCTTTATAAGTTTTCATGTTTATTTTTAATCAACTTCTTTTAGTTTATAATTGTATGACATGTTAAGAAAAGAAAAGTGTTTTTTTTGAGGTAGAAAGGATATTTTCCTCAAGAATGTAGTTCAAATGTTTTATCAAAATTATTTTCCATCTAAGATAATATAGGGTTCTGTTTTTATCCCTATTATTACATTGATTTGATTATGTTGTGAGGGAATTATTTTTATGAAGTCATTTACCTTATATGATTTGTTTTATGATGTCATGATGTTTCAAGAATCCCATTTTTGTTACATGTGTTATGCGATGATGTATGATTTATGATTATGTGGCACACATAAGAAAGGATTCATTATAAGATGGGGGGATCTATATCTCCCTCCAATGCATTGGGTAAAGATTTTATATCTCATGAGATAGACATGGCTAGAACGGAAGGTTATTTCGGTTCAGTGATACAGGACTGAAACGAGGAGTGAACTGGGTTCCGAAAGGGACTTTGTCCACTAAGATAGTCTTGGCAATGAGTCATGACTAACAAGAAATGATTTTCCATGATTATGTGTGCATGCCACAAAGTTTCAAGTTTTATGTTATGATTATGGGGATCTCATTTTCACTTCTATGATTTATTCCATGTTAAGATATTATGATCTCTTTTGCAGGTTTTGATTTTCAAAAAGATATGATATGATTTTTATTTCCTTTATTTTCCCTTGCTGAGCATTTGAGCTCACCCTTTTATGTTTTATTTTCTCCAGGTCAGGAAGATGGATATTAAGTAGAATATGCTAAAAGGGACCCTAGATATAATGAAATAAATGGGGGACACTGTAGAAGATTTATGAACCAGTTGTTTATGTTTCCCAGTTTCTAAAGACACTATACCTATACGGTCCTTTGTGGTTTTGTCATATGTTGTAATAAGTGTGCTTCAATTTTGAAGTATTAAAAATGTATGTAAAGTATGGGTCGTTATATTTGGTATCAGAGGAAAGGTATAGTCAACCTTTGGAAACTAGGATGTGAAAGCCTTAGTAAGAACCCTAAGGATAAGTCTAAGCATAGAACACAATCTTAGTGTTTTAGAAATGGCCTTGAATAACCTAGGATAAGACCTTAAGCATGAAAATTTTATTCTTGAATTATGTGGTTTTCCTATTATAATTAGTGTTGCTCACACTGTTCTTCTTGGTTTTAGTCAATGGCTGGAACCCGAAGGAACCGTGTTAATGCGGAATGCGATGGGAAATGCAATGATTGTCCCCCTGAGCAACCAAACGATATGGGAGCTGGAATACAAAATCTTGTAGCCATGCTCACACAACTTTCTCAAGCTATGAATCATGCAGGACTTCCAAACGAGCAGAGGAAGGAGCAACATTCTGTTGAATCCTTCATGAGGAAGAGTCCACCTTCTTTTAGTGGGTCTACTGATCCATTAGTTGCTGAACAATGTATTAGTACTACTGAAAAGATATTTTCAGTTCTTCAATGTTCTGAACATGATAAAGTCGTCCTATCAGTGTATCATTTGGAAGGAGATGTTGATCAATGGTGGAATCTTATTAAGAATATGAGGCAAAGGGATGAAATTGAGTCTATGGAATGGGACGAGTTCAAGAACTTATTATTCAATAAGTACTTCCCTCGTATTCTCTGAACAAAGATGGAGAAAGAGTTTCTTGAACTGAAGCAAAGGGATGATAAATCTGTTGGTACCTATGAAGCAAATTTTACAAGACTTGCAAGGTACGCTTCTGGTATTATTATCCAACCTGAGAGTAAGATCGATTGATTCTTTAGTGGCTTAAAACCAAATCTTTGAAGGGCGTTAGCCATAAGTGACTTCAATAGCTACGAGGAAATCGTTTGATGTGCTCTCAAGGTCGATATGGAGATTGGAATAACCCATCAGTCACATGGGTTTGATAAGAAGAGGAAGATTGAATTCAAAGAAAAATCTAAAGAGCACACGGAAAAGAAGATGAGCTTTTCCTTATGCTCAAAGTGTGGAAAGAAACATGGAGGGAGTTGTCTTAAAGGGACAAGTAAATGTTTTAAATGTGGAAAGGAAGGTCATCGGGCATTTGAATGCCGTGATAATGGGAAAAAGATGTCTAATTACGCAAACAAAGGAAGGGATACACAGAATGAACCTACTACACTTCAATGTTTCAAGTGCAAGGAGATGGGGAATTATGCCAATCAATGCCCAAATCCAAGGGTTGATGATGATGGTCGACATCAACAAAATATTAAGGCTAAAGAAAAAGGAAAGTCACATGCAATTTCTATCAGCGATGTGGAGTACGATAACGAAGTGGTGAAAGGTACACTTACCATCCACTCTAAAGTAGCAAATGTTTTATTTGATTCTGGATCCACCCACTCTTTTATTTCTAAAGAATTTTCTAAGGGTATCACCGTATTACCTCAACAATTAGATGTTGAGTTAGCTGTGACAACACCTAATGGCACAACAGTCGCATCAAAAGTTTATAATTCTTCTCCGATCGAAGTTTGTGGGAAAGTGCTTCCTGAAAATCTTGTGATCCTTCCTTTAGTAGAATTTGATGTGATTCTTGGCATGGATTGGCTTTCTCTACATGGAGCTCATATCAATTTCCAAAGAAGGGAAGTCACATTTCATATTCCAGATCAATCTACGATCGTATATCAATGCAAGGATGAACATAATCTTCCAGTGGAAATTTCTTCCATCTTATGGGTATTGATTCCACTAAATGAAGGTTATTTATCTCAAATGGTTGGTGAGAAACTCAAGATTAAGAATATGCCCATTGTACGGGAGTTTTATGATGCCTTTCCGGAGGAATGACCGGGTCTTCCACCAAATCGTGAAGTTGAGTTTTCAATAGAACTCGTACCGGGTGCTTTGCCTATTTCAAAGACACCTTATAGAATGGCCCCAATTGAGTTGCAGGAATTGAAAGAAGCAACTCCAAGAGAATCTTGATAAGGGATTCATACGCCCTAGTGCGTCACCTTGGGGAGCACCTGTTCTATTTGTTAAGAAGAAAGATGGATCAATGAGACTCTGCATTGATTATCGAGAACTTGAAAAGATCACTATCAAGAACAAATATCCTCTCCCATGCATTGATGACTTATTTGACCAACTACGCGGAGCTCAATACTTTTCCAAGATTGATCTTCATTCAGGGTATCATCAATTAAGGGTCAAAAGGGAGGATATACCAAAGACGGCTTTCCGTACAAGGTATAGACACTATGAATTTATAGTGATTCCATATGGTCTTACTAATTCCCCTGCTATCTTCATGGATCTAATGAATAGAGTATTTAGAGACTATCTTGATCAATTTGTGGTAGTCTTTATAGAATATATTCTTGTCTATTCAAAGAGAAAGGAAGAGCATGAAGATCACTTGAGAATTATATTGAAGACCCTGAGAAAGGAGAAGCTTTATGCCAAATTTACCAAGTGTTAATTTTGGCTTCAAAAAGTTGCATTTTTGGGTCACATAATCTCAAAAGAGGGGATATCTGTGGATCCAGCAAAAACAGAGGTTATCGAAAGATGGTCAAGACCAACAACAGTAATTGAGATCCGAAGTTTTCTTGGTTTGGCTAGATATTATCGACGTTTTGTAAAATATTTTTCACGATTATCTAATCCACTCACCAAGTTGACTCGGAAAGGAGTTAAGTTTGTCTGGACAGAGGAATGTGAAGAGAATTTCAAGGAGTTGAAAAGAAGGTTATCCAGTGCACCTGTGCTCACACTGCCTTGTAGTGGAGAAAGGTTTGTGATCTACAGTGATGCATCCAAGAAGGGATTGGGGTGTGTTCTTATGCAAAATGATATGGTGATAGCTTATGCCTCACGACAGTTGAAAATCCATGAGCAAAATTACCCACCACATGATTTGGAGTTGGCTGCGGTAATCTTTGCATTAAATATTTGGAGGCATTACCTTTATGGTGAAAGGTGTGATATTTATACTGATCATAAAAGTTTAAAGTATATTTTCACACAAAAGGAGTTGAATATGCGTCAAAGAAGATGGTTGGAGCTGATTAAGGATTATGACTGCTCAATCCATTACCACCCTGAGAAAGCAAACAAGGTGGCAGATGCATTAAGTCGACAAGACCATGCTAGTTTATCCATGATGAGGATCACAAAAGATCCAATATTTATGGATTTACAAAGGATGGATCTTGGAATTATAATGGAAGGGGAAAAATCTTATCTTTCTCAAATGAATGTTCAACCATCTATACATGTGAAGATTAAAGAGGCACAGAAGGAAGATGTCGAGTTACAAAAGAAGGTGAGAAATGTTCCTGAATTCAACCTTGATTGTGATGGGATAATAAAGTTCCGGAATCGGGTTTGTGTTCCTTCCATCCCTGAATTAAAGAAGGAGCTGCTGGATGAGGCTCATAGTTCTTCATTCTCTATTCATCCTGGAAGCACGAAGATGTATAGGGACCTGAAAGAGTACTTCTGGTGGGATGGCATGAAAAGAGATGTTACTGAATATGTCTCTCGATGCTTGGTTTGTCAACAAGTTAAAGCTGAGAGACAAAAGTCTAAGGGGATGTTACAACCATTACCCATACCCGAATGGAAATGGGAAAACATCACTATGGACTTTGTCACAGGACTTCCTAAAACATCCAAAGGCAATAATGCTATCTGGGTCATAGTTGATCGTCTTAAAAAGACTGCACACTTCATTCCTATTAGAGAGGATTTCTCTCTAGATCAGCTTTCCAGGATATATGTAAAGGAAGTGGTAAGATTTTATGGAATACTACTTTCTATTATATCTGATCGGGATCCGAGATTTCCCTCGAAGTTCTGGTGAAGTCTTCAGCATACTCTGGATACAGAGTTGAGTTTCAGCACTGCTTATCATCCCCAGACAGACGGTCAGTCTGAGAGAACAATTAAAACCCTAGAAGATATGTTGAGAGCTTGCTCTATGGATTTCAAAGGAGGTTGGGATCAACACCTACCTTTGGTGGAATTTTCTTATAATAATAGCTTTCACTCCAGTATTTAGATGGCTCCTTATGAAGCTCTCTATGGAAAGAAATGCAGGACTCCAACTTGATGGGATGATGTTGGGGAAAGAAAGCTATTAGGACCTGATCTCGTTGATGAAATGGCAGAAAAGGTCAGATCTATTCAACAACACATAAGCGCAGCTCAGAGTCGACAGAAAAGTTATGTCGACAACCGAAGAAAAGACCTAGAGTTTGAAGTGGGTGATAAAGTGTTCTTACGAATATCTCCCTGGAAGAGGGTTATGAGATTTGGAAAGAAGGGGAAGTTGAGCCCTAGATATATCGGTCCTCTCGAAATACTGGATCGTGTTGGGAAGGTAGCTTACCGATTGGCGCTTCCACCGAATCTCTCTCAAGTTCACGATATGTTCCATGTATCTCTACTGAGAAAGTACATACCAGATCCTTCAAATGTACTCAGCTCAGAAGTTGTACCGCTGGAGCAAGATCTTTCTTATGAAGAACAGCCGATAGAGATTCTGAATCGTAGCGAAAAAGTCCTACAAAACAAGACCACTCGATTGGTGAAAGTTTTTACATGGGAGCTTGAGGATATGATGAGGGAGAAGTATCCTCATCTGTTTGTTACAAAGTGACGAATTTTGAGGGAGAAATTCTTTTTAAGGGTGGTAGAATGTAACACCCGAGACTTTTATGTTATATAAATCATCAAAGGAATCTTTTTCTACACAACACTTGCTTGGCTTGCTTTACACGCAATCGCGACCTTCCTCGATAGCTTGCATCGTACGCAATACCGAGTTTCACTAAACAACAATATGCTATTAAAACTAGCTGTTACGAATAGTAATAACCACTATTTGAAATTTTATAAATTTTATTTTTCAAAATGGACTTCATTTTTGGACTCAGAATATCGAAATTAGCCTAGGGTGAAATTTTGGTATTTTTCTGAAAACTTTCAATTTTTGATGAATAGTGAAACCACTAAGTGGTAGGTTAAAAACTGAATTTTGCATAAAACTTAATTTTACCGCTTCTGTGAATGGAATTTCAAAAATCCGACAGACACGGTTGATATCAGTAAGTAAAATGTGGTTCAATGAGATAAAAATAATTTTTTGGTGAATAGTAACTTTTTACTATTTTTACCACAGTTAATAGTAAATAGGGTAACTAAGGGTAAATATGATATTAATATTACCCTAACACATGTCCTAATTCTATTGGACAAGTGTAATTCGACCAAAAACAAACTTAGGAATAAAATATGACCATTTAGGCCCACTTGGATTAGATTAGGACATTTATTATTAATTTATTTAAAGAAGGGTTAAAATAGTTAAAATCAAAGTGTAATAAGTAAATAATTTTTAATATGGGGTTATACATAAGATAAATTCGATTGTAAATATTCATTAGAAAGCTAAAAATATTTCCTACATGATGGTATTTTATTTGTAATTTTTAGACATCAAATAATTTAATTTATTTATGACACAAAGATGATGCAGTAATTATCTTATTAATGAAATATTGACATAATTGATAATATAAATACCAAAATAAATGTAATTTAAGACTTTTTATGAATTCCACTAATTTTATAGGTTACTATGATATATTATTGTTGATTTAATCAACTTTGTTCGAACATATAATTCTGTTATGACTTTCACAAAAATCATATATCAAATAGTGTCAAAATTGACACAAAATAGTTTTTAAATCAAATATTATATTATTAATTGTTATTTTATTCCTAAAAATATAAGGTTCTGCCACATTACTTAGATAAGGATATATATATTAATAATAAACAATTTGGGGTTCGTTTGGCATGTTATAGTAAGTGTATTAACCATATAGTGAAAGAAAACAAAAAGACATGCTAAAAGTTAAATTATTTAACTTAGAGTTAAATATAATTGATAAGGTTAAAATAATACCCTAAACTTGTCTAAATCCTATTGGTTGATAGGATTTCGACCCATCCCCACTTTAGCTTCGAAATAAGACCCTTTGGAACCATTATAAACCGATTTTGACTTTAATATAAAATAATATTTTGAGATATTCCTAAGGTGCCCCTCTCCTCCCTTATAAAAGGGAACCTCCTCCCCCTCCTCCTCACACCAATTTGAGCACTAAAGCTCGGCTAACCCCTGCCATTTTCTCCTCTCCACTTCCCTAGAATAATCCTAGAGGTCCTGGTCTTCTTCAAAGACCAATCTTAGTTCCCTATGTGGAGGATTCAAAGTGGCGTTCCAAAGAAGAGGTAATATCCATTACCGATCTTTTCAATTTCATTCTTCTTCAACTTCTTCTTCTTTAGTTGTTTCATGATAAATTAGTAACATCAGTATTACTTAAATACTGATATGTTATTATAAATATTAAACAACCCTAATTCACCTTCTATCCATACTACGAAAAAATGAAATCACCGCGCGTGCGTACGTACGGAATACCGTCTCCACGCCGTGGTGTAATCTATTTTTCCACCATCACTTTACAAGGATGGTTATAATGGTGTAATGAGTAACTATTTATGATTATTATAAATTAATATTGATACTGAAATAATATATATATACTCCAATACAGTTCCACGATCATAGGAACGATATCATCACTCGTGCGTACGTACGGAATACCGTCTCCACGATGTGATGCGACTCATTCTACATGATCATCATTACATAGTAATTATATAAATGAATTGAATGAATAAATATGATATATGTTACACTAATACCATTCTGGATATAATTTATCTATAACCTTAAAAGAAGAATAAGAATGTATTCGGCAAAACACGCATAAGAACAAAAGGCAATAAAGACCCGAGTAACAAGTAACAATGAAATATTACTAACAAGAAGCTAAGAATATGACCATATATGATATCATATCAATATGTATGATTCTGGAATAAGTCAATAACATTATTTAAACCATTATACAGGAGTTTCAGACACGTACAAAGCAAATCGGACCTAAGGTTAGGGAAATATCACAATCTCATTTTTATCCAAGATTGTTTATTCGTAAGTATTTACTGGGGTGTATTTTATCATCCACATCCATGTTTCATAAATATGTAATATTATTTCCATCCACATACAATTGTTTAAATCCATTTTTACCCTTCGGTGAGTTTTTATTAAAAGAAATGAAAGGAATATTTTGTCATTTTTCATACGAGGTACTTTTTGACTTTTCCGACAAAAGTACGAAGAATGTTTTTTTTACTTATACGGCAAGAATGGATTTTTAAAACATTATTTCCAAGAATATTCCTTTATAAGTTTTCATGTTTATTTTTAATCAAATTCTTTTAGTTTATAATTGTATGACATTTTAAGAAAAGAAAAGTGTTTTTTTGTAGTAGAAAGGATATTTTCCTCAAGAATGGAGTTCAAATGTTTTATCAAAACTATTTTCCATCTAAGATAATATAGGGTTCTGTTTTTATCCCTATTATTACATTGATTTGATTATGTTGTGAGGGAATAATTTTTATGAAGTCATTTACCTTATATGATTTTTTTTATGATGTCATGATGTTTTGAGAATCCCATTTTTGTTACATGTGTTATGCGATGATGTATGATTTATGATTATGTGGCACACATAAGAAAGGATTCATTATAAGATGGGTGGGACCTATATCTCCCTCCAATGCATTGGGTAAAGATTTTATATCTCATGAGATAGACATGGCTGGAACGGAAGGTTATTTCGGTTCAGTGATACAGGACTGAAACGAGGAGTGAACTCGGTTCAGAAAGGGACTTTGTCCACTAAGATAGTCTTGGCAATGAGTCATGACTAACAAGAAATGATTTTCCTTGATTATGTGTGCATGCCACAAAGTTTCAAGTTTTATGTTATGATTATGGGGATCTCATTTTCACTTCTATGATTTATTCCATGTTAAGATATTATGATCTCTTTTGCAGGTTTTGATTTTCAAAAAGATATGATATGATTTTTATTTCCTTTATTTTCCCTTGCTGAGCATTTGAGCTCACCCTTTTATGTTATATTTTCCCCAGGTCAGGAAGATGGATATTAAGTAGAATATGCTAAAAGGGACGCTAGATATGATGAAATAAATGGGAGACACTGTAGAAGATTTATGAACCATTTGTTTATGTTTCCAAGTTTCTAAAGACACTATACCTATACGGTCCTTTGTGGTTTTGTCATATGTTGTAATAAGTGTGCTTCAATTTTGAAGTATTAAAAATGTATGTAAAGTATGGGTCATTATATTAATAATGTAATTAGAATCTTATTTAATCATTAAATATACTTTTATAACTATTCATATAAATTGGTGATGAAAAATTAATTACATCACTTTGTGGAGACAGTAGCTCGTATGTACGCACAATTGATGTTTTCTTTTTTATGGATGGAATAAAAGAACGGTAAAAAATAATTCACATTTATAACCATAATAATAAAATAAATATCATGTATATTAACTAAATTCTACATTATAACCATCAATGTGAAGTAGTGATGAAAAATGAAACACATGCATTTGTGGAGGTGGTAGTCCATACATACACATGGGTGATACTTTCATTTATCATAAAATAGAATGTATTTGAACTATGGTTGTTCCATAATCATAAAAAAATAATTATATTGAATATAAATAATTATTTATTTTATAATGCATACCATAAATTTATAATAGGTAAAAGATTAGATAAAATTGAAAGTACTTAGCTACATGTTATACCTCTTCATTGAGGAACCTCCATTAAATAACACCTTAATCCTCGAAAGGATTGTTTTTGGATAGAAAATAAGCTCTATGGAGTGAGGAAAAAATATTGGATGATATTAGAATATGAATTTTCTGATCTATAAGGATAAAACATTGTGAATAAGTGGGTAGATGAGGTGGCCTTTTATAATTGAGGGGAGGGGAGCCCATGGAATTAGTTAAAGTATTAAATAAATATTAATTAATTTTCAGGTTCATGTGGGTCAAGATTGATATATTTAAACTATAGTATATGGATAATTATAAATACACTCATTTGATAATATTTATACAAGTTTAGGTGATGTTTTGACCCTTGAATGTTTTCGCACTCTATTAACCCTTTTGACAATTGTTGTTGTGTCACAGTTTTTTACTTTTTAATGGTCAAGAATGTTACTATAAAATAAAGATTTACATATAAGTGGAAAATGTTTTGTTTTCTAAACCATATCAAATTCACTAATAATAATATTATATTTAATTCATTTAATAGAATATTTTGTAACATAAGATACCATTAAAGTCATTTTCAGGACAATTCACAAAGTTTTACATTAAAGACAACATGAATGAAATGAAATTTTAATGTAAACTTTTAAAACATTACTATTTTGTTATTTTTATCTAATTTTTTATTAACTTAATAATTATACCAAATTTTATATCATTTAATATTTTTAATTCATTTATTTTATTTTTTTAATTGCTTGATAAAATTAAGTATTGATGTTTCATAAGAATTTAAGGTAATTATTTCATCACCAAAAATAAAAATAAATTAGTATGATAGAAAAATTAAATCCATATTTTAGATAAATATTTCAAACCAAACTTAAATAATTTTTATCCTCATAAAAAAATAATATATATATATATATATTCACATATACATATATATAAGTCAAGAGAGTGACATTTTGTATTTATCCTTTTCATAAAATAATAAAAAGGTCACAATCAAAGAAAATGACATAAAGATTCCATATTATAGAAACATGGGTGATAATGGCTAGAATAAACTCATCCAATTAGCTAAATGAAAATCTTAGATAAATTTTAAAACCTTATCCTGAAGTTTTAACCTTGTTTTACCCATTTTACCCTTACTAAGGTGACACATACTTACCAAGTTAGTATTCAAAGTGAACAAAAAATAAAATTGTCATAATTACCCAATTTGATACTACTTATTCAAAAAACGATGTTAATTTTTCATGTTTCAATTTCAATATGTTGAAGAAATCCATTTTAAAATAACCATGAAAATGCAATGAAAATTGCTTTCAGATAAATGTGTTTTTAAGCATACAAATGGATTTATTCTTATCTCATGAAAAGAAATAATAAATATATGAATATTATAAACATTTTATTAAATTTATAACATATAAATTTCATTAAAATATTTCATCAATAGTGATTATGTTAATTAATTTAGATAAAACACACATTACGTGCATAAAAATGGTTTTTTAGAAAAATAATTTTTTTACTTTGGAATTATTCTATTTCCATTTCTAATAAATTTATATCCAATCAAATAATTTGATATATTTATAAATATTAATTTTTTATAATTTAATTATTCTTATTTATACCCTCAAATATAGCATTTGTGTGATTACTTCCACTTTAAATAAGAGTATTTAAATAGTATATTGTAGTCCACTTGACTTCAGAGTTGATTGTAAAGAAATATATCAAAGAAGTTAAATTTATTTAAAGATAAATATATCATAAAATTTCAGGGTATTATCGAAATCTCAAATATAAATCTGAAAATTTTCTATAATTTCCCTTGTGAAAATCTCTTATCGATTCCACACTACTTCCATTAGATAGAGTATAGGGATATCTTCCCATCACACATATCAGTTGTACCTTCTAATAACATAGTTAATAACATTAAATAATCCATAATTTCGACACCACCATGTTAATTGATACTTATTTATCACCATCCAATCCATTGAAAATCATGCCACCATAATTTGTCCTTCTGTTGGATTTAATGTCTTTGTTGAAAATGCTTTTCATAATTGATCCTAACAGGCCAAGCTAAACAAGGGTATCACATTAAAGATGTTTGAGGAAATGTTTACCCTGTAATTTTTCTTAGATAACCTGAATATGGATAAAGACATAGGTATTTTAGCCCCTGAGAAATTGAATAATTCTATAATGAAGTTTTCCACCGGTTTTTTCAATCTGGTTTAGTTTTCCTCAGAGCATCTAATAAATTACATCCTAAAGGCTAAATAATTTAAGATGGTCCTAAACCCCAAAATAAGATCAAATATTGTTCTCTAGTTCCTGTCAATGTATTCATGGGTGGTAAATTAGGTGGAAATGGTTGAGAATGATATGTCACGATGGATGTTCTTGGGTGATGCTACCATTGCTATTGGAGGAAACAATAGTTCCTCATTTAGTCAGAAATAAAATCATGGGTAGTCTCATAAGGGTAATAGATGGAGCTTCTAATAAACCACTAACCCGGCCCACTATAAATATAATGTTATATAACTCTTATTTTATTCTAAAATGATAATATTATTCATCCTAAACTAGATTTCCATGAATCTATAAAACTATAACATCAATAATGGTGATTGGGATACCTTTATTTATTTTGTAAGTGTCCTACTTTAGAAAGAAACAAAAAAGGTTCCTCCTTTACTATTAGTTACACGTATAGTCATAAGAATATAAATAAGATAGTTCTAATTATCATAGATTGGAGGATCATATTCAGACAAACGGAAAGTATCACCATGATAGAGTACTCTTGAGTGCGTCTAAATCTGGGTTTTATTATATAGTTGAGCATCGACCTACTAAATACAAAGTTATGATATTGTCTCTTAAAGGTACTATCTTTATTAATTCATCTATGGTTATATATTTTTCATGATTCAAGTACTTCTCATTCAATTATCTCTTATAAATTTATTTATTCATTCATTTTTTAATATAAATTGATAGATAATGTGATGGAGGTCACCACTTTGTTGGGAAGGAATAAAGAGAAAGGTTTTAGGTTCCATTTTCATTAGTGATTATCATTTATATTTAGATCATATGAGATTTTATTTATCCAAATATAAACATATTTAATCTCATATTTTTAAAGACTATATGATCATATCTATGTTTAGAATTTCTAATTTTCAATATAATTTCATGTTTATCTCTTCAAATGGGTACTCTCATGTAATCCACGGTGAGTGGGATCCAAGAACAAGTGAGAAAGGGATTATTATTCTAGATATTGGGTTGATCTAATTCTATATATCTTTTTTATCTTGTATTTAATCTAATGGGTTCCAAGTTATCCTCTTCCTATGGTTGTTTATAGGTGTATCAAGGTCTTTCCAAAGGATTAATTCATGTTTCTGTTGGATGGATAGGTCAAGTTATCCATTGACCTACTTGTAGGGATGAGCCCATAACATTTCCATCATATTTAATGGCTCTATCTGAGCTACATGAATAAAAAATTCAGCTATTATATCTTTCAATCATGTGTCTCATAGATCCGATCATGTCATTATAGGAAACTCTATATCTTTTTACAAATAATGATAACTAAAGTATCCAAAATTTCATTGACTATCATAAGATAAACTAGGTTACTATAAAGAAAAACTACTCGCTACCTCATATTGATGATCTTCTTTTTATCTCAATAGAGCATAGTGGTTTTCTAAAATCAACCTCAAGTATATGAGCCATCATTTGAGAGTGAGGGGTTAGGTATTCATAAAAACTTTCAGAAGAAAATTTTCACATTATAAATATCATGTTATATCATTTAGGATTTCTAATGATCTTGTGTTATTCATGGAACTTATCAACCGAATATTTTGTATCTAATGTGACACTTTTATCATAGTTTTTATGGAAGATATATTATTTTACTCTAATAAAATGCGGCATCGTGATAACATTTTGGATATTTTCTTGAAGGAATTAAAAAGAACCATCAATATGATAAAATTTTTAAAGTGCCAATTCAGTATTTAGGAAGTGAAATTTTGGGGTCATGTGGTGCTAGAAAATGGACTTTTTGTTGAACTGAGAAGTCTAAGAAGTTAATTTAGTGGAAACCCCAATAATATGTTTGAGATTCAAATTTTTTTATCAAGTTCAATATTACATGTGATTTTTTCAAAACTTATTCAATTTGGAATCTCACTTTATAGCCTTGACCCAAAGTGAAAAAATTAAAATAATTTGAAGGGTATCATATGTCCATTGAAGAGATAAATTCATGTCTATAGTACACACCTAATCTAGTTTTTCTAGATCTTGGTTAATGATATGTTGTGTATTGTGATGTCTCATGGCTAATTTTGGAGTCTTTTTTATGCAATATGAACTTTTTGTAGCGTACATCCCTTTCCAGTTATGTCATAGTGAAAAAAACTATCTAACTAATGACCTAGAATTAATAGTGATGATGTGTTCATTAAAAACAAGGTCCACCACTTATTTGAGGAGAATTTTATAATGTATATATATTTTAAAACTATAAATTATCTCTTATGATTTAGATATTTAGACCTCAAACAAAGAGGATTGGAAGGGTATCTTCGAAAAATTTATTTCTATTTGTATTATAGTCTAGGAATAGGGAACATGGTTATATATATATGATTAGAAAGAATATTTCATATCTTGTAATGAAAGAGTCTATATAGAAATGAAATTTTTTGAGTATTTTTACAAAATGAATCTAGATGTGAAGGATGAATTTGATCATGTATTCTTAGAGAGTGTTCTAGTAATAGTATCCTTAGATGGTTTATTCCAAAAACATAAAGAATGTGATCCGTAATGTTAGTATATTAGTGTAGTTTTGAATGGTGTGGAGACCTCCAGTGATTGGCCTTGATCTTCTGATAATGCATTATGTTTCATGAAGATTTTGTTTCATCCAATGTCTCTAAGAAAATATATGATAAAATATGGTCATCATATTAGCTGGGTTATTCACCTCAGTTCTACTGATATGTTTTTTGGTCTCAAACCATGATGTTGATGGCTAGGGATGAAGTTACTAATTCTTGAGTTTGTATCTCATTTCATTAACAGTTATAGGGTAACGGTTGAGCAAAAAAATCGTATTTTATTATTTATACCTATTTTTATTTATGTATTGAAATAGAATGACATATCATGGGATGTTTTCACTATAATTCCTTTATATCCTCTTTTACAGAATAAAATTTGCGTGACAATTGGAAAAATCATGAAATAAGACCATTTATATCCCATAATTAAGAGTATATAAGTGGAAGGTATTTAGAATTTTTTATATTCAATTGATCATGAAGATTTATGGAGTACCATAAACTATTATGTTCCATCAAAACCCACACATTACTTACCAATTTTGGTAAGGTCTCTAATATGAAATCAGTTCCCAATTAATGTTGATCATGGATTATTACAAGAAAATGGATGGTCAGGCTAAGTGAGTGATTTGGATTCTGGAAGACAGGATTCGTACTTGTGTAATCAATTTTAGAGGTTCATGGGTGAAAATGATCAATGATAAAATATTCTTAAAAATTAGTTTTTCATCATTGATAAATATGGTTTTGTTTGTGGATCTTTATATGTTGTCATTTCAGTCCCTTCATTGGTCTCTGGAATTCGTTGAGCATTCTCTTTTGAGACCAAGAATTTTTTAGGAAACAAAAATAAAAGAATATTTCATCTATAATATATTGGAGACAACTAAAAGTCATAAATAATCTTGTGTTGATTATTAATATATTCCCATGTTGTTTTCAGTAGGTGATATAGTATTCCCCAATGTCTTCCATGGCTTAGACATCGAATATTGGGAAAACAAGATAAGATCATTTCACAGTATGGTAAGCAATTTAATATAGTAGAAAATATGGGGAATTTGGCATACCAACTAGATTTAACACACCAATTGGTGTCAATTCATGATTTATTCCTTGTATCATAGTTGAAGAGGTATTCTGCCAATCTATCTCAAGTGATTGAAGGGAGAGACCTTGATTTGTAACCCAATGCCACAATAGTGGAACAACCAATTCATATTAATGATTATAAGAGTGGTGTAGGGTGATATAAATCAATTATATTATTTTATATATTATATAAACATAGAAAATATATACATGAGATTTAGGAGAAAGATACATTGATGAAGGGAATATAGACCCACTTGTTTTCCTGGTAAAGAATGTTGATAAATTTTTAAGGGATAAAAGTGTCTTATGAGGATGTCATAGGAAAGTACATATTTTGAAAATTATTTTTTCATTCAGATTTTATATTTGGATAAAATAAAAATTATAAATCTATGAAATTTTTCAGATTACATGGTCTAGTTTCACATTCATGGTGACCGCTCAGTCAGACCGTGTAGAGGGGGAGACATTATATAAGGGTTATTGCACAGTTGATTCACAATCTTAGAGACTTTCTAGTCAATCCATGTGAATTCCCATGAAACTTGTTATTTTTAAAGTTTATGAATCCCTTATAAAATTTTTCCCTAATTTATTCTAGGTTCTTTCAAGAACATATCAAACAGAACATTAGTTAGTGTATTCTCTCCCCCTTAGCCTCTATCAATTCCCCTAATCCATCACAAGTGATTATCAAGGTAAATCCCTCCTCTCCCCTTTTTCTCATTCCAACCCATCTATTATCTTATTCTTCTATGTTATTCACTTATTCATTCCATAGTAAACCATGGTGGCCACAACCATTAATAGGGAATGTTTTGATCAAAATTTTTCTGGTTTATAGGGATTTTAAGGATTTTCATTTGTCCTAATCTCTTTCTATTTAATTAAGATGGATTGGTTCCCAATGATTGTGGTGGGTATCTATATAACATCTTTTTTTGACACACACTCTATAGTTAATGTTTTCTATGAATATCATTATAATATTATCATGTAAATTAAACGGTTATGTTCACTATAATAAAAAAGACTAATTCATGGAATTTTTTTATAATATGTGGTGGTTTTAACCATTTTACATTATTATACAATTTTTTTAGAAACCATCACAGATTTAAAAATTTTATATTAATTAATATTGTTTCATAAAAATATGAAACACTTATTAAAAATTATAGTAAATCACTAATATGTGGCAATTTTGTAACTATCACATTTGTTTTAGAATTGGTTTTGAAAATGAGACTTTCCCCATAACAAAGTGGTATTTTTAAACACAACATTCATTATAGCAACAATTTGTTTAAAATGATTTTCTAATCATAAATTTAAGGTTGTTTAAACTTCATTAAATTAGTTATAGATTGGTTTTTAGTAATTAGAGATGGGTTTTTAATTGTTAAGAGTGATTTAAATTAGCTTAAATATATTTTAGGAGATTATTTTTACTATTTATGGTTAAAATTACTATGAATTTTATAAAATATTAAAAATAAAAAATAAGAGGTTTTGAATATGTGTTTTACTAAAATATATAATATCCTATATAACAATACAATGGTATATAAAATTTCAACAAATCATATAAATAAAACAAATATAAGGAACCACCAACACCCATATACAAGTTTATAAAAAATCAATAATTAAATATACAACAGTTTTTGTTTTACATTTATATTAATGATATGTTATTCATGTTTTTCTCTCTTAAAAAAGCAGAGAGATATAACTAAGGGGAACTACTATCATCCCTACTCCACTTGGTCAAAACAATTCACCCCCCCCCTTCCAATAATAAATGTTGTAGTTTCTCTTGGTTTTCCTACATGATGCCTCCATATGATGTATATAATAAATATAATATGGAATGTGAGTTAGATTTGTTTCGATATTGATTACAGAAAATATATTTCAAATAATTATCAAAATATTATTTAATTATATATATAAATTTATATAATTTAGTACCAAATATTTCATTCTATGAAATAAGCTATCCAATGCACTTTCCACTACAACAACTTGATCATCAAAACTTTTCCATGTTGACTCACATATTAACTACCCCAATATAAGCTCATATAATACCCCAAAATCATATATATTCACCCCATACAGATTAAATGGTATCAGTAAAAAAATGGGGGCATACCAAAAGTAGTGAGCATACCTGATGCTAGTTGAAGGGTATCAGATAGATCATCTAGATATATAGTGAGGGGTTTTTAAATGTTCATCTTATGAACTTTAGCAATATAAACAAACACATAAATTATATAATCTAAATTCATTTACTTAAATATTAGAAAAATGACATGAACAAGAGTACCTTAACATGTATTAGATCCATCATTTACTCTTTTACATGGTATCGTGATGGATATCTCCAAACTATAATTTAAATGCCTCCATCCTCTAATTGATTACACCATCCATGGATCTGTGATTGAATCAAGAGGATGTTGAATCACCAAATAGATTCTAGATCCTTCTTCAAAATACAAATGGTGATTTGGGAATGAATAGAGTTTCATATTGGATTATATACATCAATCATACTAACAATATGTGGGGTCATATCCCTTTTAGTGACTAAATATATTTAATGAATATAATTTAGTACCAAATATTTCATACTCTGAAATATTTCTCATGTTACATCGATATTTTCAATTAATTTAAAATTTCAATAAATGTATTAGTATGAAAATACATTAATAAATCAATCATAATGATTTGTAACCAAATATAAAATGAAGTAATATGTGGTAGTTCCATGAACTCAAATTTTTAAGCTCATGCATCATATTCATATTATATATGTTTTAACATAATTTCATAGGGTTTTTTATTAAGAAACATATCCTTAAGATCGATATAAATCATATGAATATTATTGGAGATGATAATGGGATATAATAAAATATGATATACCCATTTATTGTACATCCAAATAACTATAACATTACTAAAATCATGAAAGGAATCTATGAAAAAATTAACAAATCATTGTGAGTCAATAAAAAACACTTTTGGATATGGTGTATTAAACTCTCGTCTTTTTGGAACAAAAGCATTTCAAAAATATTATTCCTTATCCAAAGGATTAACTTTTTTTGTAACGCCCTGACCCTAGTTACCCAGAGTCGGTGCATTATTATATAACATTGGCATGATCACAAGAAAGATCAAATCTCGAAAGACCGATTGGTTTAGTAGCCTTGGAAACACTAGATATATTCATAAGTTTTACATTACATCATAAATAAAAATACTACTACAACAACATAATGTCTCCACAGTACACACTATTATCCCCTCATAATATCCCTGCAGGTCATTCATAACTTACTTTTTCACATCCTGGGAAAAATAAAACATAGAAAAGTGGTGAGCTCAAATGCCCAGTAAGGATAACAATATAGCGGAACATTCAAAATAAGCATAAACATTTAAGGCAATGCATTACTAAAACAGAAGCCTTTTAAACTTGAACTTCAACATAGTATGGCAAAAGTAAAATGAAATAATTCCATTTACTTGTTCACATGGATATTCTACTAATCGAATAATCACATGAAATATCAATAACCACTTTCATAATGTTGGAATGCATAATGCTAGACTATCATAACCACATAGCCAAGGCCTCGTGCCAAGACTACAAATAAGATTTTTCCAAGGCCTTGTTCCAAGACACTAGTTTGTCTCATGAGACCTACCGATGCATCTAGGAGCTATAGCGGGCTCCACCCATCACATATTAAGTCCAATGCATTCCCATATGAAAAGGTTTAAACATAACATAAACATTCGTATTAAAACTAGCATAAGAAATGTCAATAATTTCACCATAAACTATGAATGGTATAAAAATAGCACATCCACAGTAAAACATATCACAAAACCTTCAATACAATATAGAAATTTTTTATCATAATAAATCAATTTCACATAAGCGTAAAATCCATCAAAGGATGTTGACATAGATGAAATCAAAACTCTTTTTAGAGAAATATCTCTTTGTATTTTGAAATCATTTAAGAGTCATATATTTATAAAATAAAACATTTTCTTTGAAAATATTCTTATAATCTTGTAAGGTAAGCTTCGACGATTTTATAACGGCGGAAAATAACCGCAGCCGCCGTATAAGTTAAAAAAACATTCTTACCTTAATACTGTCGAAAAGGTTAAAAAGCACCTTGTTTGGAAAGCGATGGAAAGATTCCTTTATAAACTTCTTATAAAAAGTCAAACAAGGGTATAAATGACTTTAACCCATATTCTAGTAAATAGTAAAAATGTTTTGAAATTCATTTTTAAGAAACATGGATGTGGATGATAAAGAGATCCCAGTAGATTATTACGTACAAACAACCTCGGATAATGAAGAGATTGCGAAATAACCCTTACCAATTTGGTAATTTATGAAACATACAATCCCATGAAAGAGGTATCATACAATGAATATGTAAATACACATAAATTAAAGTGTATTACACAAAGAATATAATTATGGGCAGTACATACACCACACAAAAGGTAATGGTGGCAATATGGCATGAATCTCACGGGATAAGGAGTGAGATGAAAACCACTTACCTTGCACTTTTCCTTGGTTGGGGTAGGTTAAACTCCTGTAAAATTGTGAAATAATTGTTATTAAATTATACAAGAATCATATATATTAATATGATATCATATATGATCTTTTAATATTGATTTGATAATAGTATCTTAGTATTATCGTTGTTTCGGGTGTTAACTTACTTGTTTTCTTTTATATGTTTTGTTACGTAAGACATGTTTTTACTGGATAGGTTGTATATTATTCATATCCATAATGATATAAAGTCCTTAAACATCATTTTTAAGTCATAAAATGATAATTATACCTGAATGGATACGATGGAGAATGAATCTTATCGCGTTCGTGGAGACGGTAGTCCGTACGTACGCACGAGCGACAATATCATTCTTTTGATATTAAAATAATATATAAATGGATGGTATATCATATATACAGAATAATTAACATGTTATATTTATTATTTACATGAGTTAAACATTCATTATTATACCCATCCAAATAATAATATATTGAATAACAATTACACCACGACGTGGAGACGGTAAGCCGTACGTACGCACGTATGGTGACATGTTATTCAAAGGGTGGATAGAATACTGAATATGTTTGTACCATATTTATAATAACATCACATTATATATATGATACTGGAGTTATTATTTTATAATGGTTACAACAAAGGAAGAAGAAGTGGAAGAAGAAAGGAACTTGGAAAACGGTGGAGAAATCATTACCTCTTCTTCGGGTTCTTCCTTTTGATTTGATCAAAAGGGCTCCGTAGGTTGGCTTTCTGATCAAAATAAGGCCTCTAGGTTGTAGTTAGGGAATTTGGGAGAGTATTTGGGCAGAGTTTGGCCGAACCAAAAGGCTTTGAAGGTGTAAAGAAATGAGAAGGAGGAGTGCCCTTTTATAAGAGGGGTGAGGGTACCTTTGGAAAAGCTAGAGATATTAGTTTATAATAAATTCATATTCGGTTTCCAATGTCTCCAAAGTTTATTATTAAAAGGTTAAGGTGGGGATGGGTCTAAAACAACTCAACCAATAGAATTTAGACAGGTTTGGGTACATATATTAACCTTATCTTTAAGTATTAACTCTAAGTTAATTAGTTTCACCTTTACAATGTCTCTTTGTATTTTTATATAATATGGTTAATAAACTTACTATATACATCCAAGAGACCCCCAAGTGGTCCATTAATGAAGAAACTATCATGATATAAGTCTCTTTGCCGAACCTTAGATTTTTAGGAATTTAATTTCAATTAATAATATAATATTGTTTTTAAGAACTCTTTTATGTCAATTTTGACACTATTCAATAGTTGATTTTTGTGAAACTCATAATAGATTGATTACTTTGACAAAAGTAAATTAAATCAATCCTAATATATCATATTGTCCTATAAAATTAGTTTAATTCATTAAAAGTTTCATATTATATTTATTTGGGTATTTATAATATCAATTATTTTAATTTTTCACTATTATAGTAATTAATTCATCATCATTGTGTCATAAATAAATTAAATTATTTAATGTCTAAAAATTATAAATAAAATATCATTATGTAGGAAATATTTTTATATTTCTAATGAATATTTATAAACTAAAATCAAACATATATAACCATATTTAAAAATTGTTTTTCTAAAAGATATATGCTTGTGTCATTTTTGTATTCATTTTAACTTAATTAAAATAAAGTGTCTCTATCACCTACAAGTGGCACCATGGGGTCCCAAAATCGACCCAAAGATGGATATGGTCGAACATGTATCAACCAATAAGGCTAGGACACGTTTTAGGGTAATTTAGTATTATTATAATATTATTTTATAACCCTTATTTACCGGATTTACCCTTAACCATGGTAAATAAAATATTTGCCGCAGTAATTATTCAAAATGTATAAAAATAAAAGTTACCTATTTACACAATTTGAACATCCTGATTCCAAATATGGAATCCATTTTTCTTAATTCAAAATACAGAAGTGGCAGAAATTAATTTAAAATTAATTCCTGCTGTCAAAACAAAAAGCGTGTTTTTAAGAGATAATAACTATCAAAAGATTGACACTTGTTTATGTTTGGTTTAATTGTAAAATTATGTCCAATGACCAATATTATATTAAATGGTAAAAATATATTCTAAATATACTTTAAAACCACTCAAATTAATAATTTATCACTATTAATTATTTTGATTTAAAAAGTTGTTTTTAATTAAAGTTTAGTAATTTTCACTATTCATCAAAATATGAAAGTTATCCGAAAAGTACCAAAATTTCACCTTAGACTAAATTCGATATTCCGAATCCAAAAATGAATTCCATTTTAAAATATAAAATATATATAATTTCAAAAAGTAGGTATTACTATTCATAACGGCTAGTTTGATTGGTTATGGTGTGTTAGAACTCGGTGTTGCGTACAACACACGCTATCACATTATTCAATTAGAAGCGTACCATAGAAGCTTGGGGTGTTACATTCTCCCCTCCTTCAAATAATTTCGTCCTCGATATTTCTAGAATACTACCGCATGAAAGGACTCGGGTGGTTCTTCATCATAATTTCCTCGGGTTCCCACGTTGCCTCTTCCATCTTATGGTTTCTCCACAAAACATTTACCAGACGCGTCGTCTGGTTTCTCAGCACTTGTTCTCTCATATCAAGAATCCTGACAGGCTCTTCACAATAAGACAGATCGGGTTCCAGTTCTAATTTCTCGTAGGTGAATATATGCATTGGGTCAGGCATGTATTTCCTAAATAGAGATACGTGGAACACATCGTGAACTTTGGAGAGACTTGGCGGAATTGCCAATCGGTAAGCCACAGCCCCAATTCGTTCTAGAATTTAGAAGGGTCCGATGTACCAGGGACTCAATTTACCTTTCTTACCAAAACGTATGACTCCCTTCCATGGAGATACCTTCAGGAAAACATGATCACCGACTTGAAATTCCAAATCCTTCCTTCGATTATCAGCATTTCTCTTCTGCCTACTTTGAGCTACTTTGATGTGATTTTGGATTACCTTCACCTTTTCCATTGTTTCCTCCACCAGTTCTGGACCTACAAGTTTTCTTTCACCAACGTCTTCCCAACAGGTTGGTGTATGAAATCTCTTTCCATATAATGCTTCATATGGTGCCATCTGAATACTCGAATGGAAGCTATTGTTATAGGAAAATTCTACGAGAGGTAAGTATTGATCCCACATTCCCTGAAAGTCAAGTGAGCAAGATCTCAACATGTCTTCTAGGGTTTGAATAGTCCGTTCTGATTGTCCATCTGTCCGAGGGTGGTAAGCAGTGCTCAAATGAAGTTCAGTATCCAGGGATTTCTGAAGACTTTTCCAAAAACTTGAAGTAAAACGGGGATCACGATCAGAAACAATCGATAAGGGTACTCCATGAAGTCTCACAACTTCATTAATATATAGTCTTGCTAGACGTTCCAGCGGTAGATCTTCTCTTATGGAAAGAAAATGTGCTGACTTGGTAAGACGATCAACAATAACCCATATCGCATCATTCCTTCTAGGATTCTTTGGTAGACCCATGACAAAGTCCATCGTAATATTGTCCCATTTCCACTCTGGTATAGGAAGAGGTTGCATGACTCCTCCAGGATGTTGCCTTCCAGCTTTCACTTGCTGACAAACCATACATATTGACACAAAATCAGCAATCTCCCTCTTCATGTTGTCCCACTAAAAATGTTCCTTCAAATCTCTATACATTTTGGTTCTCCCAGGGTGTATAGAGAAATTGGAACTATGAGCATCATCCAGCAATTCCCTTTTTAGATCAGGTATATCGGGAACACAAAGACTCTTCCCAAATTTCAAAATTCCATCTTCATACACAAAGTCTCTCAATATCCCATCATTCACAGCTTTAATCTTCTTTTGAAATTCTTCATCATCGGTCTGAGAACTCTTAATCCTTTCTAGTAAAGATGGTTTGGCAACCATTTGAAAAAGCATTGATGTTTCACCTTCCCTGGTTATTCCCATGTCCATCTCCACTAGATCCATGAAAATTGGATCCCTTTCAATTCTCATATTGTTCAAAACTCCATGGTCTTTTCTACTCAAAGCATCTGCCACCTTGTTTGATTTCCCCTGGTGGTAGTGTATCGTGCAATCATAATCCTTGAGTAATTCAAGCCATCTTTTTTGCCTCATATTGAGTTCTTTTTGTGAGAAAATATACTTCAAAATCTTGTGATCAGTATAAATCTCACATTTTTCACCATAGAGGTAGTGCCTCCATATCTTCAAAGCAAAGATCACAGCTGCTAACTCGAGATCATGAGTAGGATAGTTTTGTTCATGAATTTTCAACTATCATGATGCATAGGAAATAACTCTATCATTATGCATAAGGACACAACCGAGTCCTTTCTTTGATGCATCACTATAAATAACGAACCCATCATTCCCCGATGGTAGAGTCAATATAGGAGCATTGACTAATCTTCTCTTTAGTTCTTCGAAACATTATTCACACTCTTTTGTCCAAACAAATTTTACCCCTTTACGTGTGAGCTTCGTTAATGGGTTAGCCAATCGGGAAAAATTCTGGACGAAACGTCGATAATAACCTGTCAAAACCAATAAAACTACGTACCTCAGTTATACTCGTAGGTGCTGGCCATTCTTGGATTGCTATGGTATTAGAAGGATCAATAGAGATTCCATATTTAGAGACAATATGGCCAAGAAAAGAAATCTCATGAAGCCAGAATTCACACTTGCTAAACTTCCCATATAATTCATGCCTCCTCAGAGTCTTCAAGATAATGCGCAAGTGATTTTCATGATCTTCGTAGCTTTTTGAGTATACCAAGATATCATCAATAAATACCACCACAAATTCATCGAGATACTCCTTGAAAACTCTATTCATCAGATCCATGAATACAGAGGGTGCATTAGTCAATCCAAACAGCATTATAGTAAACTCGTAATGCCCGTACCTGGTTCGAAATGCTGTCTTCGGAATGTCTTCCTTCTTTACACACAACTGATGGTATCTAGATCGAAGGTCAATCTTTGAAAAGTATTGAGCTCTATGCAGTTGGTCAAATAAATCATCAATGTGTGGTAGGGGATACTTGTTCTTTATTGTTATAGCATTGATATCCCTATAGTCGATACATAACTTCATAGATCCATCTTTCTTTTTAACAAAAAGAACAGGGGCTCCCCATGGAGAAACACTAGGGAGAATAAATCCCTTATTACTCAATTCCTCTAGTTGTTTATTTAGTTCAACTAATTCTACAGTGGCCATTCTATAAGGGTTCTTCGATAAAGGCCTTGATCCAGGAATCAAATCAATGGAAAACTCAACTTCTCATTCTGGAGGATGTCCAGGTAAATCTTCCGGAAATACATCTACAAATTCTTTCACAATAGGTACATCCTCTATTTGAAGATTCCTTTCCTCACCCACAGTTATTTCATTCTCTTCCTCCCCAATAATTGAATTTAGTTGAGCTATTGAGGGTGGATCTAAATAATAATTAGGTGCTGACGATTCTGCTCTAAAGATAAGGTGTTCCTTATCATTATCATCAAGAATCGTAACCTCTTTCTTCTTACAATAAATCTTCGCATCATAGTCCGAAATCCAGTCCATACCGAGGATTATATCAAACTCAATCATAGGTATGATGATGAGATCAGCAGATAACGAACATTTATGTGCTCTAATGGGGACTGATTCACAAAACATTGTTGCAATGATACTTCCCTTAGGAGTTTTAACCGACAACTCCCTTATTAAATCAAATTGGAAATATCTAATTTTCTTAGCAAACTGGGAAGATATGAAACAATGTGATGATCCAGAATCAAATAATGCATTTGCTGAACTTGAGGAAACCATTAAATTACCGGCCACCACGTCTTTCGTAGCTTCTACCTCAGCAGTAGTGATGGCATAAGCTTGGCCTTGTTCCCTTGGCCTTTTCTGAGGTATGTTCTCCTGACGCTTAGTACATTCATTTGCATAATGTCCCATATCCCTGCAATTGTAGCACAGAATGTTGGTGGCTTCCTTGTTCCCTTTGTAATCACGAGCTTGGTGGCCTTTTTCACCACACTTGTAACAGACTCCCATTCCCTTCAAGAAAGTACTGGGGTGTTTCTTCCCGCATTTACCACAAGGTGGATATTGAACCTTTCCCTTCTTCCCCTTATTTCCATTCCCAGATTGATCAGCAGGTCTCTTCTTCTCTTTCTTTGCTTTAAAGTCATAAGACTTAGAGAATTACTTTTCAGTCTTGATAGCACATGAGACAATGTCTTCGTACGATGAAAAGGATTGTGAGACTAATGCTCGACGGAGAAATGGTATTAACCCATAAAAGAAATGATCAATCTTACTTCTTGGGTTACGTATATAATCTCCATCATACCTTGCTAACCATGTTATGTTAGCCTCATACTTTGTGACATTCTCATCCTCCTTCTATCTCAAACTCATAAATTGCCTTTCCATATCTGCTCGATGGTAGCGAGGAAAGTATTTTTCTAAAAATAGATCTTTGAACTCCCTCCATTCCATATTTGATACTTCATCATCTTCCTTCGTATTTTGAATCAATGACCACCATTGATCAGCATCTCCAGTGAGGCGGTAAACTGCCATGATAACCTTTTCCCTTTCACTACTCCCCAAAGCCTGAAATATTTTCTCTAGGGAAAATATCCATTGCTCAGCTACTAATGTATGTGTACTCCCATTGAATGTTGGTGGTTGTTTCCTCATGAATCGATCTAACATTGATCCTCCACGCTGCGGATCAGGGTGTTCCATACGGGTGAGGTTATTATTCATAACTTGAGTGAGTTTTCCCAGTATGGTGATTAGCTGATCGGCACCAATTGCATCACCAGCTCCACTATAATTATCTTGAGCAGGAGGGCAATCCCTACATGGAGTGTGTGCATTGATACGGTTTCCATTTCTTCCACTAGGCGCCATTTCTAAACAATGGCATAAACTAGATCAGTTTATGAATCAAAATACATAATCCAATACTTATAAAACACTTAACATAAATTGAACTATTTATGGATATAATCCATAATCATAAAAATGTTTTCTTTGAGGAAGTATATACTCATAAACCCTTCATAATGATTTTTTAAAGAAAATGAGAGTTATCCTAAGCATATCCCCCGGGAGTGTTGTAACCAAGAGTGCAGCAAGGCCCGTTGTCGTGCACCAGTTCCCATTCGAGTCTAGCTCAAAGCGGTGTTTTCGGGTTTTACCCCTAGGTACATCTATGCCAGAGCCGCCTCTACCTGCTCGTATCCAGACAGGGATGTATTTCTCGGAAAACTCACAAAATCTCTACAATACCAAAATTCTAGGAAGTTCTTCTATACTAATCCTCAAAGTTCATCTTAGGTCTACGTGCTCTAATCAGAGTTTATCTAAATCTAGCTTCCAAGGTTTGTACTAAACTTCCTCTGATACGAACTGTAACGCCCCGACCCTAGTTACCCAGAGTCGGTGCATTATTACATAACATTGTCATGATCACAAGAAAGATCAAATATCGAAAGACCGATTGGTTTAGTAGCCTTGGAAACACTAGATATATTCATAAGTTTTACATTACATCATAAATTAAAAAACTACTTCAACAACATAATGTCCCCACAGTCCACACTATTATCCCCTCATAATATCCCTACAGGTCATTCATAACTTACTTCTTCACATCCTGGGAAAAATAAAACATAGAAAAGGGGTGAGCTCAAATTCCCAGTAATGATAACAATATAGCGGAACATTCAAAATAAGCATAAACATTTAAGGCAATGCATTACTAAAACAAAATCCTTTTAAACTTGAACTTAAACATAGTATGGAAAAAGTAAAATGAAATAATGCAATTTACTTATTCACATGGATATTATACTAATTGAATAATCACATGCAATATCAATAACCACTTTCATAATGTTGGAATGCATAATGCCAGACTATCATAACCACATAGCCAAGGCCTCGTTCCAAGACTACAAATAAGATTTTTCCAAGGCCTTGTGCCAAGACACTAGTTTGTCACATGAGACCTACAGATGCATCTAGGAGCTATAGCGGGCTCCACCCGTCACATATTAAGTCCAATGCATTCCCATATGAAAAGGTTTAAACATAACATAAACATTCGTATTAAAACTAGCATAATAAATGTCAATAATTTCACCATAAACTATGAATGGTATAAAAATAGCACATCCACAGTCAAACATATCACAAAACTTTCAATACAATATAGAAGATTTGTATCATAATAAATCAATTTCACATAAGCATAAAATCCATCAAAGGATGTTGACATAGATGAAATCAAAACTCTTTTTAGAGAAATATCTCTTTCTATTTTGAAATCATTTAAGAGTAATATATTTATAAAATAAAACTTTTTTTTAAACTATTCTTATAATATTGTAAGGGAAGCTTCGACGATTTTATAACGGCGGAAAATAACCGCACCCGCCGTATAAGTTAAAAAAACATTCTTACCTTAATTCTGTCGAAAAGGTTAAAAAACACCTTGTTTGGAAAGCGACGGAAAGATTCCTTTATAAACCTCTTATAAAAATTCAAACAAGGGTATAAATGACTTCAACCCATATTCTAGTAAATAGTAAAAATGTTTTGAAATTCATTTTTAAGAAACATGGATGTGGATGATAAAGAGATCCCATTAGATTATTACGTATAAACAACCTCGGATAATAAAGATATTGCGAAATAACCCTTACCAATTTGGTAATTTATGAAACATACAATCCCATGAAAGAGGTATCATACAATCAATATGTAAATACACATAAATTAAATTGTATTACACAAAGAATATAATTATGGGCAGCACATACACCACACAAAAGGTAATGGTGGCAATATGGAATGAATCTCACGGGATAAGGAGTGAGATGAAAACCCCTTACCTTGCACTTTTCCTTGGTTGGGGTAGGTTAACCTCCTGTATAATGGTGAAATAATTGTTATTAAATTATAAAATAATCATATATATTAATATGATATCATATATGATCTTTTAATATTGATTTGATAATAATATCTTAGTATTATCATTGTTTCGGGTGTTAACTTACTTGTTTTCTTTTATATGTTTTGTTACGTAAGCCGTGTTTGTAATGGATAGGTTGTATATTATTAATATCCAGAATGATATCAAGTCCTTAAAAATCATTTTTAAATCATCAAATGATAATTATACTTGAATGGATACGATGGAGAATGAATCTTATCGCGTTCGTGGAGACGGTAGTCCGTACGTACGTACGAGCGACAATATCATTCTTTTGATATTAAAATAATATATAAATGGATGGTATATCATATATACAGAATAATTAACATGTTATATTTATTATTTACATGAGTTATACATTCATTATTATACCCATCCAAATAATAATATATTGAATAACAATTACACCACGACGTGGAGACAGTAAGCCGTACGTACGCACGTATGGTGACATGTTATTCAAAGGGTGGATAGAATACTGAATATGGTTGTACCATAATTATAATAAAATCATAGTATATATATGATACTGGAGTTATTATTATAGAATGGTAACAACAAAGGAAGAATAAGTGGAAGAAGAAAGGAACTTGGAAAAGGGTGGTGAAATCATTACCTCTTCTTCGGGTTCTTCCTTTTGATTTGATCAAAAGGGATCCTTAGGTTGGCTTTATGATCAAAATAAGGCCTCTAGGTTGTAGTGAGGGAATTTGGGAGAGTATTCGGGCAGAGTTTGGCCGAACCGAAAGGCTTTTAAGGTGTGAAGAAATGAGAAGGAGGAGTGCCCTTTTATAAGAGGGGTGAGGGGCGCCTTTGGAAAATCTAGAGATATTAGTTTATAATAAATTCATATTCGGTTTCCAATGGCTCCAAAGTTTATTATTCAATGTTTAAGGTGGGTATGGGTCGAAAAAAACTCAACCAATAGAATTTATACAGGTTTGGGTACTTATATTAACCTTATCTTTAAGTATTAACTCTAAGTTAATTAGTTTCACTTTTACAATGTCTCTTTGTATTTTTATATAATATGGTTAATAAACATACTATATACATCCAAGAGACCCCAAAGTGGTCCATTAATGATGAACCTATCATGATATAAGTCTTTTGGCCGAACCTTAGATTTTTAGGAATTTAATTTCAATTAATAATATAATATTTGTTTTAAGAACTCTTTTATGTCAATTTTGACACTATTCAATAGTTGATTTTTGTGAAACTCATAACAGATTGATTTCACGAACAAAGTCAATTAAATCAATCCTAATATATCATATTATCCTATAAAACTAGTTTAATTCATTAAAAGTTTCATATTATTTTTATTTGGGTATTTATAATATCAATTATTTTAATTTTTCACTATTATAGTAATTAATTCATCATCATTGTGTCATAAATAAATTAACTTATTTAATGTCTAAAAATTATAAATAAAATATAATTATGTAGGAAATATTTTTATATTTCTAATGAATATTTATAATCTAAAATCCAACATATATAACCCTATGTAAAAAAATTTTTTCTAAAAGATATATGCTTGTGTCATTTTTGTATTCATTTTAACTTAATTAAAATAAAGTGTCCCTATCACCTACAAGTGGCACCATGGGGTCCTAAAATCGACCCAGAGATGCCTATGGTCGAACATGTATCAAACAATAAGGCTAGGACACGTTTTAGGGTAATTTAGTATTATTATAATATTATTTTATAACCCTTATTTACCGGATTTACCCTTAACCATGGTAAATAAAATATTTACCGCAGTAATTATTCAAAATGTATAAAAATAAAAGTTAACTATTTACACAATTTGAACATCCTGATTAAAAATATGGAATCCATTTTTCTAAATTCAAAACACATAAGTGGCAGAAATTAATTTAAAATTAATTCCCGCTGTCAAAACAAAAAGCGTGTTTTTAAGAGATAATAACTATCAAAAGATTGACACTTTTTTATGTTTGGTTTAATTGTAAAATTATTTCCAATGACCAAAATTATATTAAATGGTAAAAATATATTCTAAATATACTTTAAAACCACTCAAATTCAAAATTTATCACTATTAATTATTTTGATTAAAAAAGTTGTTTTTAATTAAATTTAGTAATTTTCACTATTAATCAAAATATGAAAGTTATCCGAAAAGTACCAAAATTTCACCTTAGGCTAAATTCGATATTACGAATCCAGAAATGAAGTCCATTTTAAAATATAAAATAAATATAATTTCAAAAAGTAGGTATTACTATTCATAACGGCTAGTTTGATTGGTTATGGTGTGTTAGAACTCGGTGTTGCGTACAACACACGCTATCACATTATTCAATGAGAAGCGTACCGTAGAAGCTTGGGGTGTTACATTTTTACCCCAAAATCCAATGAGAAATCAAAAAAAAATGAAATCCCAATTTCATTAATGTGCGTAAGTATTGGATTTTAGCAAAATATGTGTGCTTATCTAGCTATTTAGGGGTCTGTTCTAATCTTAATCAGACATTATCATATCACTATATAAACATTTCCACCATAATATATTTAATATAAACCATATTTATATCTATATAATCCCCTTCTATATGTTATTGAGTGAAAACTAGACACAGAACATGTCAATCTAGTTTAGACCACCTCATCCACTCATGATTATCTAAACTAAACTAATGAGGTTTATGAATAAATCACTTTTCATTCATCTATACGATTAACACATCATAGGTCCCTCATCCAAGTAGTTGAATAAATCATATGTGACTCAACTGAGAATGGCCATATATTTCATTACTGTAATTCAATCAAGTATGTGGATTTATTTTCTCATAATACTAGTGGGAAATCCCATCTCAACTGATCTCTAACTGGAAACATGATCCTTAAAATACCTAAACACCCCCAAATTTGGTAATATATGAGGATTTCATAAAAATTGTACCAATTTATGATGGTTATCATGCTAGGAATCTCACCAAACTTATGTAATATGTATTGATAATAATCATATGACCCTAGGTATATCTATGATTGTATGACATTCCATGTGATGTAATTTGGAAAGTTAGTCCAAGTAATAAGTCTAAAATTATTACCACATGAGTTTATTCTTCATATATCATATATAACTCTTATATATAGTATAATATTATACTTATTAAAATCTTAACATTTCATCACAACCCATAATTATCTATTATGATCAACAGTTAGGGACAACTCAAAATCATACTATGAGGGGATATTATCATACCATTTTTCATGTAAAATAAATTATAGCACACATGAAAGAACAATAAATATATATTTTCATTTTTTATAAAATAATGATAGATTTATAAATATTAAAATTAATCTATTATGTATCATATACCAATGGATTTATCAAAAACCTTATGATTATGTTAGGATAATGGTTTCCCTAGTTCATCCACTACATTTTCCTTTGTAGCCACCCAACGGATCCGATCATAACCTTTATCAATGATTTCTTATATGAGATTATATTTTTGAAGGATGTGTTTAGTCCTTTGGTGATTTTGGGTTCTCTTATCCTATGAAATTTCTCTAATATTGTGTCACTAAATCTTAAGTTATCCCTCGACACTAATAACAACCCCTTGTTTAGAAATGAAATTTTTAATCTAAATATATTTCTTCACAGCATTTAATAAATTGATATACTTTGAAATTATTTTTGATTCCTACAAAGTGATTGGTTTTTAACTCTTCTAATTGTTTATAAAAAACATTAAACCATATTGGGGTCATATGTCTTATTTACCAAATCGAATACTAGAATCAGTGTAAACCCTTACACATATCTAATCCTCACCTCCAAATATCAATAACATATCCTTGATTCTTATTAAGTACTTTAGAATGATTATCACAAAAACATTATGAATCTCAAAATTAATGGATTTTTATTTACTAATATTTCTATAGTTATAGGAAACATAATGTCGGTTACACAATATAGAATACATGATATATGCCATTGTTGATGCATAACAAAAATTTATCCATACATTCCAACTCATTAGAAGGATTCTGAATCATTTAAATATTAATACCATGAAATATTATTAAATAACCTTTTTGGAGATCTCCATGTTGTATTTCTTTTGTAATTTACTAATTTATGTGTCATTGAAGGCATTAATAAACATATTTTATGTATATCTATAGATCCTCATACCCAATATATAATTTGTTTCACCCATTTATTTCGTATAGAATCATTTAACAAACCATATCTTTATAGAAGATAAAGTCATGATTTCATTTTTGGAATAATGTATGACATCTAACTGAAATATGATAAATAATACAACACTAACACTAATTCTATAATATAAATAGGAATTATATTCATTATTTAGAAAATAAAACTCAATGATCGCATCATTAAACTGGATATTATATCTTTGAGAATATTACATTAATTCATAAATATATTTTTGAAACTTTTATACCTTATTAGACTCATTTTCCACATCAAAATCTTCAAGTATTATCCTATAAACTAGCTTGACTAAATTATCATCAAGGAAATAGTTTTTAAATCTATTTGATATATCTCATAATCAAAATTAGAAAGTATGGAAAGAAATATCTAAAACGTTATTATCATTTCAAAAAGTGAAATGGTTTCTTCTTAGTAAATTCCATGAATTTTCATGTAACCCATTGATATTAGGTGTGATTTATAGGTAGACACTCTTCCAACCATATTATTTTTTTATGGAAAACCCACATTCACTGTATGTATAAGGAACCAACCTTAAAATGTTACTTACTTTTGAATTTTAGTCAATAACATACATTATCAAACATTTATGATCTTTTAGGATTTATAGTTTTAAAAAATTAGGATATCTTATACACATAACATACCACATTCATACAAAGATGATACCATTAAATACAGAATCCATGTTTTTCAAAATATTATAAATTAAAACTTAAAACATGATTTTTTTAAAACACTCCATATCAAACATCACAACTACATTATTTCTCTACCCAATCCTAATATCCTATGAAAAAAATCAAAAAACTTGGGATGAGTATAAAACTCGGTGAGGGATATAAATAATGAAATTATTGGTGAAGTGGTAACATAAAAACCAATAAAACCCATAATCATAAAAACACATATACATTGAAACATCATGTAGTTTCCTTGGGAAATATTTACCATATCACTATTACATTCAACCTTACACATGGAATATCCTTTTGGTAAATATCCATCATCAGAGTACACAATACATAGGATAGCTACAATAAGGCTCACCCGTCATATCTTGAACTATAATGGGTTAAACAGAACATATCTTGAGCTATAATGGGATCAACCCAACATATCTTGAGCTGTAATGGGTATTAATATTCATATCAGGATTTTTAATGGGCTCAACCCATTAAAAATTATATTCAATAAACATATCATGAATAAATAACTTTATAACTTATTCACACCCTTGGGCAAAACAGATTCACATTTCAAAATACACTTTTCGTAAAAATTACTCTTGGAACATAAATAGTTCATGCACAAAATAATTAAAATATTCTTAATTAAAGATAGATATAAAACAAATAATGGAGATACAATAGTATTAAAACATCAGGAAATCATAAGAGAACACTCGTGACATAAAAAAAGGAACAATCTATTTTTGATTTCATAAAGGCGACATCTAAAAGGATTTTAGGGGGAAAGTCCTTCACAAATACCATAACATTTAAAATATAATTCATTAAATGAAGGAATATTTATATATAATGTAAATAAACATAACAAAAAATAATTTATTCAAATTACATTTCACAAATCCTCCTATCATGATAAATCCATTGTAGTTTAAGGTTAACAAAAAGAATTGAAATTGGGTTTAGAATTCACCTACGAGATTTTGGCATGGTAATAGGTGTACAATAGAGGGATTAATGAGATATAAATGGGGTATCTAGTTATTAATATATCTTAATGGATGTATGTGTGATATTTGAAAACACACACCATCATTAGGAATTAAAAATTAAAGAGCATAACATAAAATAGATTCTTTAATAAAGTTGGGAAAGAGAGAATCTATTACCTTGGGTTTGACATCCCTAAAATGTGTTTAAACCTCTTGTATGAAGGTTTAAATAGTGTTATTAATATTTTACAGAAACATATTCATATTTATAACAACTTTCATGATAATTTTATTACATTATTCTACCCATTCATTAATAATATTATGTTAATTTCATTGTTTCGGGTGCGTTCATTACATGGTTTCCATGAGGGGTTTCTAAATGATATTCTTGTCGATAAGAAATAAATCTCCAAAAATGTAATGGAATTTTATTTTCATATTTAAAGAACCATAAATTTCACTATTTATCTTTTTTAATTATGACATGAGGATGATTCATAAGTTAAAACATTATTGATATTTTTTAGGTCATTTTAGTGATTCATCGATCATAATGAACTCATTTTTTCTACTAATTAATAACATGTGTAAAAAAATATTTTAGAAACATATATAAGATATAATACACAATTTATAACCTGGTTAAACCATAATAATGGTTTCATGATCAGTCTTTAATGATGTAAAATAAATTAAAATCACATCGTCCACGATGTTTGTAAGTCAACACTTCACAGACGGTGTTTTAATTTCTTAAACAATAGGGAGTGGAGGAGAAGTATAATGTTGACTCTACCATAAATATTATTAAATAAATAATATGTTAGTTATTGGATCACTAATTCCTCTTGTATAAGGCTAGGTGAGTAAAGAATAAGAATAGAAAAGAAAATGAAAAGAAAAGAAAGAAAACAAAATAGGATGTTTACCTCTTGATCTCTTGTCCTTGAGAACCATCTTAAGGCCCCTGGTTTTGGCCTCTTGGTGAGACCACTAGGTCTTGGACATGGGAAAGGGTCTTGGGAGGATTATTGGATTGAACATAGAAAGTATCAAGCATTGAGTGGTGAGGGAGGAAGAGGGGAATGAGGGTGGTATTTATAGTGGAGGAGATGAGAGGTCGTATATTATTTAAATCCTTAGTTTAATATATTTGCTCAAAACTATGATTATTCTGGATTCATGTGACCAAAACAGAAATAATATTATGTGAGTTTGAACCAAGTGGGTTTACATCAGCATTTAATCACCTATGATGCAGTAAAAAAAGTATTCAGCATTTATCATAATTTATAATATTTTATTATTCATCAAGAATTCAAGTATTTCATAAAATTTCCAAAAATTAATCCCAACCATTTTTCGATGTGTAAAATCCATAAATGATCATAATTTTATGAAAATAATTTTCTAAATTAAATAAATTTAGTTTTTAAATAAAATCATATTTTATTTGAACAATAAAAATTTTAAAACATTTATTTACGTGTTCCATGATATGGGTATATCCTACTTTTAATCAAATATTATATAGATACTATTATTGGGGAGGTTACTATTCATAATGGTATGTTTATATTCATAAGGGTGATATTACTATTCATAAGTGTATGTTACTATTCACCCAAATAAAATTGGTCTTCTCAGACTTTAAATAACATACTCATTACAACCGTGTATTTCCATTTTTCAAAATTCAAAACATAGAAGTGGGAAAATTACGTTAAGTGCTAATAATAACTATCTACTTAAAATAATGTTTTAGGAATTTAAATTTAATTTTAAATCCATGAGGTGTACATTATCCTGAACTTTTGGAAAATTCATCCTCTCAATTTTATTTACTTATTAAACAAGTGAGGGTGCTTTTCCCTCATAGCATTTTCATATTCCAACATTGCTTCTTCTACCATGTGGATTATCCACAAAAACATTACCTGGTGGACAACCTTATTCCACAATACTTTCTCTCTATGACCAAGAATCTGAATGGGATGCTCTTCATAAGAAAGGTCCTCTTCCAACTGAACTACTTATAGGCTCAAAACATGAGATGAATCTGGAACACACTTTCTCAACATCGAAACATGAAAAACATTGTGTACCTATGATAAACTCGGAGGCAAAGCTACTCAATAGGAAACTGGTCCAACATTCCCCAGGATTTCATAAGGTCGAATGAATCGTGGACTCCTCTTCCCTTTCTTACCAAAATGCATAACACTTTTCCAAGGATAGATTTTAAGGAAAACAAGGCCACCTACCTAGGAAGAGAAGTCTTTTCTTCTGTTATCTGCATAGCTTTTTTTTCCTACTCTAAGATATTATCTTGTGATGCTAGAAAATATTTAATTTATTAGCCACTTACTCTACTAATTATGGACCCATCAACATTCCTTCCTCAACTTCATCGCTAAACATTGGAGTCCAACACCTCCTCCCATAAAATTCCTAAAAAGAATCCATATGTATACTGGAATGAAAATTGTTCTTATAAGAAAACTCAAATAAATAAATATATTGATCCCATGTTCCCTAGAAATACATTGAATAATCTTGAAGAACATCCTCCAAAGTCGAAATAGTTTTTTTTTTGACTGCCCATCTGATTGAGGATGAAAAGTTGTATTGAAATTTAATTTTTTTCCTAGCGACTTCTGAAGGCCCTTCTACAAATTAGAAGTGAACCTAGGATCTCAGTCAGATACAAAAAAAATAGAAACTTCATGTAACCTGACTATCTCATTGAGATATAGTCAAGAGATATGATCCATATACATCGTATCTAGAATAGAAATAAAATTTTCAAATTTAGTCAGTCTGTCAACAACAGCCCAGATTTCATTATTTCCTCAAGATATCCGTGGTAGTCCCACAATAATTTCCATTGATATATACTCCCATTTCCACTCGAGCACTAAAAAAGGCCGAAACATCCCCTTCAGTAACTTCCTCTCTTATTAACCTTTTGAAATTTCAAACATTTCATGGTAAAACCAAAAATATCCCTTTTTAATCCATCCCACTAGTAATACTCTCAAAGGTATTTATAAATCTTTGCACTTCCTGGATGAACTGAAAATGAAGAACTATGAGCTTTGTATAACAGTTATTTATTCAACTAATAATCACAAGGCACGCACAACCTTTTTTCAAATATTAAAACATAAGCATTATCAAGGTTATATTCTAACAACTTACCCATTTTAACCAGTTCTACCTTTTTTGTAGCTCACTGTCTGTCTTCTGTGCTTTCTTTATTCTGTCTGACAAAGATGATTTCATTGAAACCTAAAACAAAATAGATCAATTTCCTGCACCAAAAACTTCCAATCCAATGATTATCAAATCATTAACTAAAGGATCATGTTCTAAATATAACATGGTTAATGTGGAATTACTTTTCCTACTCAATGCATCAGTCACTCTAATTTATTTCCTAGGATGGTAATAAATCGTGTAATCATAATCATTTATTAGTTACATATGTCTTCTTTGTATAATTTTTAATTAATTTTGAGTAAATATATACATCATGCTTTTATGTTTAGAATATATTTCACATTTTACTCTATACAGATGATCCCTCCAAATTTTTATCCCAAAAACCATATCTTCTTATTTCAAATCATGTGTGGGATAATTTATGTCAGGAGGTTTTTGTTTTATTAAAGAATAAGCAATTACCTGATCATTCTACATCATAACACAACCAATTCCCTTCAATGAAGCATCACTAGAGGTAAAAAACACCCCATTTCAAGAAGGAAAATCCAAAACTGGAGTATCCACCAATCTCTTCTTTAGTTCCTGAAAACAAATGTCACATTCTTTTATCCAAAAAAATTTACCCATATTCCTGTTAACATGGTTAGTGGGATATATATTCATGAAATTTTTTTAACAAACTATCAGTATTACCCTAAAAATATAAGAAAACTAAGAATCTCTGTCAAATTTGTAGGTATTTTCTATTCATCAACCACATTTTTTTGGTAGGATCAATTTTTATTCCATCCTTATTTAAAATGTTCCAAAAAAAAGATATCAATTGCAACCAAAAATCACACTTCCTAAATTTCCCATAAAATTTCATTTCTTTAAAGGTTGTAAAAACAACCCTTAGATTTTTTTCATGCTCCTATTTACTTCTATAATATACCATAATTTCATTAATAAACACAACCACAAACTTATCCAATAACTCATGAAACATTCTATTTATAAGATCCATGAATACAATTGGTGTGTAAGTTAACCCAAACGGAATAACTAAAAATTTATAATAACCATATCTAGTACAGAATGCACTCTTCGGGATGTCTGAATCCTTTACTTTAAACTGATGGTACCCAAACCTTAGGTCAACCTTTGAAAAATACTATGGTGCCTAGAGTTGATCATAGAAATCATCAATACGAGGAAAATGATACTTTTTTTAATAGTAATGTTATTCAAGGCTCTATAATTAATGAAAAGACTCATTGGACCATATTACTTCTTTATAAACAAGACAGGATCACACCACGGTGAAGTGCTAGGTTGGATGAAGCTTTTATATAATAATTCCTTCAACAGCATTTTTAATTCTAGAAGTTCTATTTAGGACCTTTGATAAGGGGGTTTAAAAATTAGCGTTCCATCAGGAACTAAGTAAATAGTAAACTCAATTGATCGATCAAGAATAAAACTAGACAAATCGTCATGTAAAACATCCAAGTATTTATTTACCACCAGTACATCATTAATCATGATTGTTTCCTTATCTCCAAAAATATGAGCAAGATAACTTTCATTGAAATATTTTAACAGATTCATAGCTTCCTAATATGTTATCAATGGTATGGGTTTATTCTTTTACAAAAAATGAAATTATTTTAGAAAAATAACTTATGTTCCTCTAAAATATTCCTTATCATGATAAAAAGAAATAAAATCTGTATCCGTAATTACATCAAACTATACTAGAGGAAAAATTACAGGGTTTATAGGTAAACTATTTCCACATACAATGATAGGTATATTCTACAAATTTCTTTTTGACATAATATTTCCTCTATGTGTTTTTACCTTGAGTTTTGGTTTCATTTCATGAGGTTTAATTCCAAATTTGTCTGAAAATTTCTCAGAAATGAAGGAATGTATGGACCATGAATGAAAAAAAAATTCAAAATCTGTGAAAACAAGAAATGTACCTGATGCCACCTCATTTAATGGCTCAACATCTCTTGAAGTGGTTTCCAATGATTTTTCCACACCCTTCTTCTTCTAATATTTTTTTATTACCAATCTGAGTGAATAGCTTTTGAAAAACATTAGCTAAATAACCCAATTCCTTATAGTTCAAGCATCTCACCATCCGATTCTCATTAATTTTCAGATCATTTTCCTTTCACTCATGAGGCATGTGTCTAAAAATTACACATTGGTATCACTTCCTAGAATTTAAGGGACATTCACCAGGATTCCTTTTTCTACACTTTTCACAAGAAGAGGACTTGATTTTCTGACATCCATATTTTGTTGAATAATTCTTCCCCAAAGCCTGCCAACCTGACCACTTCATTGTATTTTCATCATGAGGCACATACATGTTAGAAAACTCCATATCCACTTTTTCACCAAAATGAACATGTTTCTCATAGCTTTTAAACTCTTGTGAATTCAATGATATTCACAAAAATGGTTTCAAACCATAGTAAATATATATTAATTTTACTATCAAAGTCTCAAGTAAAATCTGATACATACCTGGTTAGTCTTGTAATATTGGCTTCATATGATTCCACAGAATCATAATCGTTCTACATAAGTTCCATGAATTTATTCTCCATTCAGAGTCGAACAGTTTTAGGAAAATATTTTTCCATAAATAGACTCTTAAAGTTATCCCATTCTAGATTGTCAAGATCATCTATTTCTCACATAATTTTAACTAGAGACCACCGTTGATTGACCTCACCTACCAAACAGTAAAATTATTGTAATACCTTTTTATATTCCGAAAATCCCATGACATCAAATATATTTTCTAAAGTGTTTATCCATCCTTTAGCTATCACTGGATATGTGGTTCCACTAAATACTGGAGGATGATGACACATAAAATGCTCCAAAAAAATACATGTTTCTTCCTATTTAATCATGTTCCTTTCTAGAATTGATAACACCACCATTTATTTATTGAGTCAACTGATCCCTTATTGTCACAAATAGCTCATTTCTGATTCCCACCATTCCAGGCAATAGAATCAGACAAGCATTATCCTATTGGTGCCTTCCTACTTCAGCATCTGTGTTTCTTCTGCAGAAAACCATTCTAAACATATATATCTTAGATGAAGAAAATGGTAATATTTAAATGAAATAACACTTAAAATTAACCGGAGATTAAAAATAATTTATTTATTCTCTTAACATCATCATAACCCCAAAATTTATCTAAAGAATCCTCTGATACCAACTATAAGGACTCAACCTTAAAACGTTACATAATCTTGAATTTTATTCAAGAACACACATTATTACACATTGAGGATATTTTTAGGATTAATTATTTATAGAATTATGATATCTTACATAAAAAACATTCCATATTCATACAAATAGGATACCACTAAAAACAGTATCCATTTGTTTCAAAATATTATACATTGAAAAATAAAACATGATTTATTTGAAAACACTCTATATCAAATATCACAACTCCTTTATTTCTATTTACCATATTTATATCCTTTTAAAAACAATTTAAAAACATGGGATGAGTATAAAACTCAGTAAGGGATATAAATAATGAAATTTTTATTCAAGTGATAGTATAAAAACCAATAAAACCCATAATCATAAAAACACATATACATAGAAACATCATGTAGTTACCGAGGGAAATATTTACCATATCAATATTAAATTCACCCTTACAAATGGAATAACCTTTTGGTAAACTTTCATCTCTAGAATACCCAATTCATTTGAGAGCTATAATGGGGCTCACTCATCATATCTTGTGCTATAATGGGCTCAACCCAACATATCTTGAGCTATAATGGGATCAACCCAATATATCATGAGCTATAATCCGTATCACCCATCATATAATGAGATATAATGGGATAAAACCAATATAAATACTATCCAAGGAACATATCATGAATAAATCACTTTATAACTCAATCACACCCTTGAGAAAAACACATTCACATTTCAAAATACCCTTTTTCGTTAAAACCACTCTTATAACATAAACACTACTTGCACAAAATAATGAAAACATTATTATTAAAAAATAACTATAAAACAAATAATGGAGACACTATATTATTTAAACCCTATGAAATCAAAAGTGAAACTCATGAAATAAAAAAGGAACAATCTATTTGGATTTTATAAAGGAGAGAGCTAGAAGGATTTTAAGGGGAAAGTCCTTCACAAATACCATAAAATTCAAGAGAGAATTGAATAAATGAAGGGAATATGTATATATACTATAAATACACATTAAAAAAATAATATAGTAAAATTTAATTTCAAAAATATTCTTATCACGATAAAACCATTGAAGTTGAAGGTTAACCCAAAGAATAAAAATTGGGTTTAGAATTACTTGCTAAATTTCCGCATGGTAACGGGTTTACAAGGGAGAGATTTATGAGATAGAAATGGGTTATATAATCATTAAAATATTATAAGGGAAGTATGGGTAAGGTTAAAAAATATAAACCATCATTAGGAATTAAAAATCAATGAAAATAACATAAAATAGATTCATGACTAAAAGCGAGAAAGAGAGAGTCCATTACCTCGGTTTCGACTTTCGTCAAACGTGTCTAAACCTCCTATATGAAGGTTAAAATAGTTTTATTAGTATTTTAAAGAAACATATTCCTGTTTATAATATATTTTATGATCGTTTTATGACATCATTCCACCCATTCATTAAATATATTTTGTTAATTCCATTGTTTCGGGTGCGTGCATTACATGGTTTCCAAGAGCGGTTCGTAAAGGATATTCTTCTCGATTGGAAGTGAAACTACATAATTATAATGGAATGATATTTTAATATTTAAATAATCATAAATTAAACAATTTTTAATTTTTAATTATTACATGAGGATGATTCATAAGTTAAAACATTGTTGATATTTTTTTAGGTCATTTTCAAGATTCTTCGATCATATTGAACGCATTTTGTTTTATAAATTAATAACATGTGTAAAACATGATGCCAGAACCTTTTATAAGATATAATACATAAATTATTACCTGGTTAAAACATAAAAATGGTTTCATGACCAGTATTGATGGATGTAAAGAAATTTAAATCACATCGTCCACGATGTCTGTAAATCGACACGTCACAGATGGTGTGTTAATGTCTTGAATAAGTGGGAGAGGATAAGAAGTATAATGGTGAATCTCCTATAAACATGATAAAATAAAGAATATTTGTGATACTAGATCATTAATTTATCTAAGGTAAGGGAATTTGAATAAAGAATAATAGTAGAAAATAAAATTAAAAGAAAATAAATAAAACAAAAGTGGATGTTTACCTCTTGATCTCTTCTCTTTGAGATCCTTCTTAAGGCCCTTGGTTTTGGAAACTTGGTGAGACCAGAATGTCATGGACGTGGGTAAGGTACTTATGAGGATTATTTGGAAGAACATAGGTAATGATCATGTCCTGAGAGGTGTGGGAGGAAGAGGGTAATGAGGGTGGTATTTATAGTGGAAGAGAGGAGAGGTTTTACATTATTTAAATCATTAGTTTAATATTTTTTCTCAAGACTATGAATAGTCTTGATTCATGTGACCAAAAAAATTAATAAGTGAATGTGAGTTCTAACCACGTGGTCTTATAATATCCTTGCATCAGATATGATGTAGTAAAACAAGTATTTAGAATTTATCGTAATTTATCATATTTTACTATTCATTAAAAATTCAAGTATTTCAGAAAATTTCCAAAAATTTACCCCATATATATTTCGACATGTAGAATCCAAAAATCAATTCCATTTTATAAAAATAATTTTCTAAATATAATAAATTTAGTTTTTAATAAAATAATATTTTATTATAAAAATAAAAATTTAAAATATTTATTTACATATTCCAAGAAATGGGTATATCATACTTTTAATAAAATATTATATATATATACTATCATTGGTGAAGTTACTATTCATAAGGGTATGTTAGTATTCATAAGGGTAACATTAATATTCATGTGTTTATATTCCAGTTCACCAAAAATTAAATTGGTCTTATAAATCTCTAAATAACTTACTGATTGCAACTGTGTATGCATGTTTTTCTAAATTCAAAACCTAGAAGTGGAAAAATTAAGTTTAGTGATAATTAAAAATATATAATTTAAAAAAATAATGCATTTAAATTTAATTTTAAATCATTTGGGTGTTACAGTATGGGTCTTGATGTCCATATTTCAGGCATAAAGTTTTTAAAATTATGTTTTTTCATTTTTTTAATTTCAATTTATAATTTTTTTTCAAAATAATTATTGATTTATTATTTTTTGGGTAATTTTAATTTTAAAATAAATTTTCTAAAAAAATAAATTAAAATGATAATTTTGATGTAAATTATACTTAATGAAAATATTTTTATGTTTTTTAGTGTTAAAATATGGTGAGTTTCACATGGATAAGTGAGAACACAATCTTGGAAGACAAAAATGGAAATGAACTATGAATGGGTTGGTGCATACACGGGTGTCAGTTGTGGAAATCCAGTTGTGTGAAGGTGAAAAGCAGGAGGAAGCATGAGGGGTGGCTTGGAAGATCCACATATGAGCTAAGGATATAGTGAGATTGCTTTTTATGTGAATATCACCTCACATGGACTCCGATGTTAGATGAATTATTTGTAAACATTATTCATAGAACCAAAACATATTCATTTTGTCTGATCCTATGTTTCTCCCTAATCACATATTTCATGTTTTCACTCTAAGATGTAAACTACCCATCTATGTCATGAATTCCACTAGTGAACATCATTATCCCCTCACTATATCTCTATCTCAATATAATACCACCACTACAAGGAATAAGATCACAATTCAAGAAATAATAATGAACCGGTGATAACTTTTGGGCCTTTAAGAGTTTTTTTGATATTATGTATGAGATTAATGAATTTTGTAAATAATAGATCACCAAGGTTTCTCAAGGTATGACACAGACACACCATTATGATGAAATAAGAATCCCTACATGTAACTGATGAATATAGTGGGAGTTTTCATTGTGAATGCATGAAGAGAATGAAGATAAGGACTAGTGGAAGGTCAAGATGAGTTTATGTGTTAAAATGGATGTACACATTGTAAATAGCATGATTTAGAAAGGCCATAGAATGAATAAATTTATTCATGACGTGGATTGGAATTATATACAGCGTAAAAAATTTCCTAAAATGGTTGATAATAATCATAAAATATGGGTTCTAGATTCATATGATGAAATAGACATACACAGCATGAATGATGGATTCATATAGAAATAGAGGGAATGAAAACTAGTGTTCGCAGGTTGAATGATTTTCATTTCATCATCTTTATGATGCTCGTTCATGAATCACAATAGACTTAAAAATTCATATAGTGAATATTATTTCATGGAACAAAAATTCCCCACACCGAAGATATATTTAGTTATATTTCTGCCCAATTTTTCCCATTTACTTGGAAAATATGATATATTTTAAATGAGATATAAGAGGGATGTTTTTTCAAATGGGATTGTGAATAATTCGAGTGAAATTTGAATAAATATAGAGAGGGGAAGGTGGATGAAATTAAAGGATAGATATATGGTCATATCTCATTAAAGAGACCAACTAGAGTGAACCCATAACTTCACTTGAGTTGACCCACCACAAGACCTAAATCATGTTCCTAATCAACATGGGTTGGTGATAATCACATAGGTATCATACGAGGAGAGATTGTAATGATTTCAAACTCAATAGATATATGATATAAAATATATAACTTGAATAAAATAGTGGATAACCAATATATATCATATATGAATATAAAAACCAAAATGGTCACATCCAATATCTGGATAACAAGGTCTCCAAACACAACTAAAAGAACATCAGAAACATAGAACCTAAAACAACCCATAGTCCCATATTCACATGACCATAATTCATTTCCATCCCAATCCACTGGTAAGAAACACGATCATGGAGATTCATCCTCTAAATAATGATCTTCTCTTTACGTATATGAAATAAAACTATGAAAAATTTCCAAAAGGTAAAAATAATGGCTTGATGATAAAATTCCTAGTAGTATTCCACTAAGTAATCTCAACAATTTATAACCATGTGTATCCATTTGTTCAAGTTTTAGATAGATTTATAAATCACTTCAAAAGGAATGATTTTCTATTTATTAACCCTTCTTTTTTTTTCTATTCAAAATCATATATTTCCTATAAAAATAATTCCATAATCCATCCAACAAAGCAATATGTCACATTACATTTCCAAATCCATAATGATAAATAAATATTTCTCAAACATCGATGTGTTAACATAACATAAACAAGTGGGAAAAGAATCATATTGAATGATCATGCATGTAATGTAATCTCAAAGAAACTACAAAGGAAACAACGACATAAAGGTGTATACAACCAAACCACTAAGACCAAAAAAGCAACAGAAGTTGTAAAATATTGCTTAAAAATTATGGGAAACTTGGTCCCTCATAAAGGATACCACTAGTCTCCATGAAATCAAGGGAACCTCTAATATTTATAGTTAATCCCATTAGGTATAGCCTTTGTTTAGTTTTTCCCATACTCTAAAGTCTCTAATGTTTGAAATTATGTTATCATTATGTCAAGATAAATAATGAAATGTTTAATAAAAAATTATAAGTAATAATCCCTTTCAAAACAAATAATTTCTTCATAAAAAAAATTTCTATAGAGATCCTCACTTCGTTCATGCTTGAAACCCCATTTCCCTTTTTCAAATCATCTTTGAGGAAATTAATTAAACATATTATGTATCTCAAATTGTTTCTATTAAAAAATCTCTTTTCAAAAAAATAAAAATACCCCTAAATGACTGAATACATTATAAATAATAAATTTCAGAACTGAAACATTATGAAATAATAAAATAACATAATTCATGTTGATTCTTACACTTTCAGATAGAGACACCAAACATGAGAATGTCAAACTGAAAATGCCGCATTATGTGCAGTGATGGGAGATAAGAATATCAAATTATAATGAACCTAGATCTTCTAAAAACATGGTTAATTGTCCATTTATATGATAGATCAAATTATTTATCCTCATGATACATAAAAGTACAATATAAAGATAGCATAAACCAAATTAGAAGGAATCCTATTATAGGATTATGATGAACAGATACCCGAGATTCAACATGCATGAAGAATCAAAACTTGGAGTAGAATGAGAGATATGAATGACACTTTGGAGCCTCTATATTAATAAAAACAGAATTAGGGTTAAAGTGTCGGATTCTAGGAGGATAAGAAAAAATTTTCGGATAAATAAAATTAGTCCATTCTAAAAAAAATTTCAAGCACCACCACTAGCTAGTTATTGGGCCTCACCGACTGTAAGGTGGAACCTCCAGGCTTCATGGTGTTCTACTACCCAACAATGGCTAGACGATGGCCCTCTGCTTCCCCAAGCTATCCAAAAACAAACTACCAACTTAAGAAACCCATAATATAAAAATTAAAAAGATAAAGGGAGCGAAATACCAGGTTCTGCATACACAGGTGTGACGTTTATACCCAACATAAATTATTTTTATCTCCATAAAAGGCAAGATACTAATCCCAATAAAAGATATGTCGATTGATACATCATTAAGGCATCACACTCTCTTATCTTGTGGTTTTACCTAATTTATTTATATCTAAATAAAATCAATGGAAACTTTTTCCCACACTACACTTTATTTTGTTGTTCTATGATCTAAATAGGTCTTTCAACCGCTAATGTGTAAAATTTAATCTCAATTTCCTCTCAATCAATCAGGTTTCATGAATCAGATAGATATATAATCATATAGGAAATATATAACACATCAAATATAGAAATCAAATGAACATGTAATCCTAAATGATAATCCACCATCCAAGTCACACCATAATCTCCAATGGGAAAACATAATAAGGTTTTAACATACCCTAATTCCCTAAGAATATATTACCCAGTCGAGGTGAAACTATGTGATAAACATGATTACCTACCTCAATGTCTAACAGAAAATAATTTTGATCATCATATGATTTTTTGAATCTATAAGCTTTCGCTAACCACTTCCTGATCAATTTCACGGTATCCATTATCTCCTAAATGATACTCTATCAAATGAAATAAATTTCTACAATATCTTCCTAATAAAGAGTAAACCTACAAGGCCTCCCATAAAATTCTTCAAATAGAACTTTCCATATATAATACTAATAACGTTGTTTATAGGAAATCTCCAAAACAAGCAGTTATTTCTCCCAGGATCAACTAAATTGACCCACAAATTTTCAATGAATGTAATAATGAATATAGATGGATAAATTAGTAAATTCATCTATATTTTGGGATAATATGTTGTGTTCAACATCAATTGATAACCAATTTGCCTCTATAATCCACTCTAAAATCAGGATGTAAAGTGAGGGTCTTTATCAGAAACAATATTCAATGGAACTCTATGATGCTTTACCACCTCCCACATATATAATTTTATAATATCCTCTGCCTTAGTCAAATCCTTTACTGGTTTTAAATTTATTTATTTTCTGATTTGATCAATAATCAATCCAATCACTTCCTTACCACTAGGTGATCATAGTAGCCCAATCATAAATTCCATTGTTATATTATCCCATTTCCACACTAGAATGGGAAACAGTTTCAATTTCTAATTATGTCTATGATGTTTTAATTAGGATTTTATAAAATGTGAGGAATTGAGATACAAAACCTACTATTGAATGGATCATACCCAGCCACCAGTGGTGATGTATAAAATGATGATACATCTAAGTTGATCCAGGGTGTATAGACCAACTTGAGTTATGATCAGTACCCATCAAATCCTGGCTCAAACCTATCAGAACAACCCACTAAACTCTAAAGCATAAAACAACATTGGGATACTGATACCACTCACCTGAGGTCTCTCCACAATAAAACATTCCAAAAAAATGATGTTCTACATCCGCATCCCACCCATGTTGAATCTGATCATTCATAAATGATCCTTCTTGATTAAAATATAATAAAACTATTCTATTGGATCTCCCTTCATCATTGTTAACAACCTACAAACAATGTCATCAAGGACCATAATGAAACTAATTTTTTCAATTAATATGTTGGTAACATCCTACTTTAAGAATCTTGGACAACATTCCCTTTACTAGTGGTGCACGAAATTTGAAAAACAATGTTTAAAGATACACCACCAAATGCTTATGTATCAAGATGGTATTACTCTTGGTGAAACTATATTTTATACAATTATGGTCATAATACACCATCTTCTACTCCCAAAATTGGTAGTTTCCCTAGGCCTTAACATACATAATTTACCACCACTGACTAAAGATAATGAGTGGGATAGTTCTTTTCGTGAATGAATAAATCATTGAATCCATAAGCTACCACCTATCTCCCCTGATTAAAACACAACCTATATAATATCTAACTTATCAAAGTGGGTATCATAACCATCATATAGATAAAGGATAATTACTAATTGATCTGAAGCCAATCTCACTTTAAAATCCTCAAAAGAACTCTTACACCACTCACTCCAAAAACACGTTACAACCTCATGAGTTAAATTTTTTCATCAGAGAAGAATGTTTAGAAAAGTATCAAATAAAGTTCCTATAATAACCATCCATACACAAGAATATCCATATTTACTAAAACATATATAGGCTACTCCCATGACATAATTGATTGAATCTCTTTAGGATCCATTGAGACACCCATCTTAAAAATTATGTGGCAAAAAAAGTTTACTTCATGAATCTAGAAGTAACTATTGGATATATTAATATAAAAACAATGTTCTATTAGGATTATAAGAAAGATATTTAAATAATTATCATGATCCTACTCTAATATGTAATGAATTAGAATATCATCTATGGATAAAATCACAAAGGAATCCAAGGACCAATGAAATATTTGATTCTTGAATTCCATAAAAAACTATAGGAGGATTAATAAACCCAAATGTAATAACCAAATCCTCATAGTGATCATACCTTCTCCTAAATTAAATCTTATCAATATCTTCCTCCCAAATCCTCGGCTGATGGTACCTTGATCTTAGATAAACTTTCATAAACAACTGAGTCCCCAAAAGCTATTTAAAAAGTCATAAATCATAGAAAATGAATATTTTTCCTTTAATCCATTGGTTTATTTTATGGAATTAAACATAAAGTTAGATACTCTTTTCTACATTCATTTCAAAGAGCTATAGAAATTCCCAAGTCAAAATATTAGTATAAATGAATCATACAGCCTCAAGTTCCTCAATTTAGGCATTTAGTTCTTTAGTTCTGTGGGTTCTGAATAATGTAATTATATAGAAATGGGTCGAGTACCTAGAAGTAAACGCATAAAAAATAAACATCCCTATGGTGTGTGAACCCATAAGAAATCATTAATAAATTTTTTTGCATACTCACAGACCATCACTAAGAGAGGTACAATAATTCATGGATCAAAAGAATCTATAAACAACTTTGATAACTGGAAGGAGATAAAAATCAACACTAGAAGTAATGAGGCCTTCTCTTCTCAATCATGGATATTACTCACCTTTTAATACATGAGTGAAACTATCAAGAGTCATAAACTAGAATTCATGATGATAGAAATCAATCTAAACATTACAGATAACCATACCATCCCTTCTAATGATTTGGTCAAATATGTTAAGGTTAAGAAGTAAAAATTTAAAAATAGTTTTTTAGTAATAAATAATAACTTTACACTCAAGACATATAAATCCATGATATGTCTTCTTTCCCAAAAGAGTGGAAAGGGTCATCAAGATAGGCATGATCTTCGAACACAAGACCAATGTATCAATATGTTTGGAATATATAAAATAAATAGTTATGTATGTATCAAAAAAATCCATTACCATAGTATATTCTACGAAAACCATACCTCTAATGGCATTTGATCATTACCCTTTTATTCTTTAGTGCACAACTCTATACATACGGCATCCAACCTCATCTTTACTTTCCTTTTATACTTGAGAATCTCCCTTATCATGAGGTTGATATCATTCACATTTATTATTTCAAGTATAAACTGAGATCCTTTAGTTAAGGTGGATATAGATCAATTTCCCATTCCCTAGGATGCTCTCTCATTTAAATAATAAAGATGAATAGATTTCCACATAAGTGTGACACACTCTAGGTGCATCCTAAAAATCAAGTTTTGTGTTTCCATTTTTTCCATATTGGTAATAGAATACCTTAATCTACCCTTAATTATATAGAACAGTCATTCTTCTACCTCAGTTTGGGTTATACCTATTTATTTTTTAACCAATAAGTGAACCCCACCACATCACATTGTCAATAATTCTCCAAAGATTTGATTCTTCCATGATATGTATACCTCATCCATATCTACCTCATTACATCCTCCTTATAAATCAACATAGATTAGATATCTTTCTATAACCCCTTTTCAAACATCCAAAACATGATATAACCATTGGAAACAAGATATGGAGACAATAAAACCAACTCAATAAAATAAGTAGCATACTCCCGGATAGAACATTCTCCCAGATCTAAATTAAAAAATCACATTCCTTCACCATCCTCATTGTAGTAGGATAAAACTATTCGTTGAAGGCTTTATTTAAGGTATTAAAAGTGATATATTTATGTAACTTGGGTTGTAAGATTGCATCGGAATGCATTCTACTTGTCCTTTTGATCATATAATTAGTGAAACCAACCTTGGAGTCATCTATAGTTTTAATAAATTAGAAAATTATCTCAATACATTCAATCCCCTCCTCAAAATCCTGTGTAACCTTGTGACCATGGAAGATATGTGGATTTTTTATAGTAAATTTTGATGCATTTTCCACCTTCCATTCATATTCACTATTGGTGACTTGTCCCATATACTGGATAAAATGAATGATATTTTCCATTAAAACTATGTAAAATTATGGATTCTCTTATGGGACTTGATTTATATCCTCCTTTATAGATATTCATAGATATATTCTTAGATATTTCATAAACTATAATATAAGTGGATGGAAAAAATTTAGAAAATTATTAGACTCAGTTAACATAAACCAAATTTAAATAACTAAATCAAAAATATTAAAACATTAGAAAAGAATACAATACAACCTTGGAATTATAATGGTAACATGAGACTTCTCATTAAAGTGAGTTGGTTAGGCACACTCCCACACTACCTCTCATGATTAGACAATCTTAGCACCAAAAAAATAACCCCAGAAAAAGAAAGATGATACAAAATCATGAAACTAGAATTTAACACAACCTATAGATTTTATTTATAATGGACCAACCTAGGTGAACCCATAAATTCACTTGAGTTGACTTTCCACAAGGATCAAAGCACATTCACAATTACCAAAAGCTAGTGAAAAGAACCTCTCTATCATACAAGTTAATATGGAAATGATTTTACCCTCAAAATAAATATGATATGAATGAAATAAATAGATTAAAACAATTGAAAACAAAAATATATCATATATCAAAAAAACAACCATAAATTTTACACCAAACATCTTGATAATAAGGTCCCAAAAAACAACCAGAAGACCGTAAATGACATGGAACCCAAAAAACCCCATGGGTTTATCTCCATATGAACATAAGTCACCTCATCCCAAACCTCTAACAGGCAACATGAGAAAGTATATTCATCTTCTAAATCTATTCCCTTTACATCTATCTTACAAAATCAAGTCTAAAAATGCTCAAAGGAAAAACTAGGGCGAGAGAAAAAATTCCCACTATGAAACCACCAAGTAATCTATGTAATTTATAACCATGTGAATCAATTTCTTCAAGTTTTATGAATATTAATAAAAAACACTAGGAGAAATTATTTTTTATTTATAAATCATACATTAGTTTTCTTTTCAAAAAAAATAGAATTCCTCTCAAAATCATTTTAATAGTCCTTCTAACAGAGAAATATAAAATTTTAAATTTCCAAAGCCATAAACAGATAAATAAATATGTTTCAAGACTTTTTTATGTAATAAGAAAAAGTGGGAAAATAAACATATCAAAAGACCATTCATGTAATTTACTCTCAAAAAAACTAAGAGGGAAAACCATGAAACAATGTTGTACACAACCAAACAGCTGAGTGACACAAAATAAAACTAGCTAGAAAATGTGGCTTCTAATTTTTGGGAACCTCATTCTCTTCGAAAGGTGATACCCTAGTCACCATGACATCAACGGAACCCCCCAATAAATAGATAAATACACTTGGGATATATATTTTTATTTTTTCCATTCCACAAGGTCTCCCAGGTGTATAATTATATTTTCATTCAGATAAATATAAATGAATAAATTATTCATAATCATTTTTCATGGAATTAACCATTTCAAAATAGATCCCATGTTTTCATAAAACATTTCCTATAGCGATCCACACCACTTCCAAGATTGAAAACCCACGTCCCTTTCTAAATTCATTTTGAGAATGTTAAGTAATCATTTTATGTATCTCAAATGTTTTACAACAAAACTCTCTTTTTCAAAACCTAATAATAGCCCTCAAATATTAAATCCATTATTAATAATCAATTTCATAATTAAAAACAATTCAATGAATCAATTAATGTTTGTTATGATAAGGGATAGATCATAGGATAGAGACACCTACCTTGATAATGACGAAAAGTTATTACCTCCTTCAGACTTGTAATGGGATACAAGGAGATCATATTATCATGGATCTAGATCCAATAAACACATGCTCAATTATCTATTTCTATAAAAGATACAATTATCTTATCTCATGATACATCAAAATCATGGAGAAAGAGAGAAGAAACCATATTATAAGGATTAATCTTACCAAATTTCGATGAATAGAGACCTAAGCTCCAATCGGAATGAAAAATCAATATCAGGGAGAGGAGGAGATTTGATAATGCCACTTTAAAGCCTCTTGATTAATAAAAATTGAATTTGGTTCCAAGGGTCATATTTAAATAGATTTAGAAAAATTTTAATGATAAAAATAAAATAAGTCCCTTCCTAAATCATATATATGGATTCTCCATCGACAAGCCACCATTCCTCACTAGTTATCCAATGGGTGGTGGTATATTATATTCACCTACAAGTGTACAATTGGATAGGCGATGGAACCTACAGGCTTATAAGTGTTCTGATAACCAACATGGGCTAGTTTGTTGCCTTCCATCCACTAGTCTATGGCCCTGTATTACCAATAACTACCCAAAAACAAACTCCCAAATTAATAATTACCCATAATTTGAAAAGACAAAATTGAATAGGCTCTTTGTACTAGGTTCCTTATACCCATGTGTGACATCTTAGGACAACTATATCTATAAATAAAAGTTGATTTTATAATATTAGTGGTATATAATCCAAGATACAAAAGGCTAAATGATTAATTATCGACGCTATGATTGGAGTGTTGATGTTGTTTTACAAACATTTATTTTTAGTTATCCCTCATGACTAGCTTGTTAGGGTAATTCTCTTTAATTCCAAATGATGTAAAAGAAGGTGGTGTCTTTTAGTGAATTGTTTTTGATATCTCTAGTTCGTGTTTTGGTTGTCTCATTTATCATTATTTTCTCAAAAAATTTCCTTTCTCATGGAATGATAATTATTTATATACATTATGATGTAAATTTTAATTAATCAAACCGTTATTCTGAACCATGTATAAAAATTTCATGATTTAAAATAATTTTGTTTAAACAAGGTACTTATACACCTAACCCAATAATAACTTATATTTCTTGATCATAATAAAAAGATAAATGTGGTGTTTGGAAGTAAGTGTTAAGACCAAGGTCTTCGTTAGTCTCAACTCTGACAATAATAATTGATAAGTAAATTATCACTTCACTTCAGTAGCATATAGACCAAAAATTACAAATATTTACATGTATTCTCATATTTTTTCATCACTGTTTTTGTTTTTACTTCTTTTTCTCATTCACCTAATTTTATGATGTTTTATAACCCATCATTTAGGTTCAACCGTGAACTTTTCACATTCAATTTAAATTTAATTTCTAGTTATTAGTTTCATCTTTCATTATAAATTTATAAATTTATTTAACATATAGTATTTAATAATTCCATTTAATCCAAGAAATTTCTAGATCCCTTTATAGGGAAGTATTCCTAATATACTTAAGAATTTTATGTGATTTGTTTTTCAATTTGTTGTTTTATTTCCTTATTACAATGGGTGTACTCATATAATGATTTTAGGATTTATTTTTTCATGAAATACTATTTTAATTGTGTAAAGGGTGAATAGATTCTCAAAAAGGACCTCAAGTTATAGAGAAATATAAGGAGTAATCTCAAAAAAAAAGTAATTGTAAGATTAGAACAATAAGGAAAAGATGCATTTGGTAATGTACCACAAAGAGATCTAGGGATGAAGACTCTAATGGATTATAAAATACCATCAAACATAAGGTTGAAACCAAGAATATTAGTACCAAATGTGGTATAAAGCCACATCAAGATCAACCTAGCCATAATTCAAATTAGTTTCACATAATTTAATTATATAGGCTACCACATGAGGATTTAAACATACATCTAGATATTTTTCTCAAAATTTCTGTTAGTTTTTAGTTTTAAAATGTTTTGAGAGATGTGGGGAGACTTATCTTATTCATATTTAATTTATATATAAAGATATAATGGATTAAAATCCTCCAACCACATATCATCACCACATGTGATGAGTTTGAAAGGAACTTAAATATATTCTACCCTCCATCCATATCATTGAATATTTACAATGAAATACTAAACTTTAGTCAATTTGATAATAAATCAATCTATAATGAATAGGATCTATATAAAGACATAATATTAAAATTAAACTATCATGTAATCAAGATGTGTATTATAATTCAAACCACTTTCAAGGGGCCAGTCATAGGGAAAATATTATATTGTTGATGCTATAGTTGGTGTATCACCCCTGAATAAGTCATCCGAAGCAATTTGTGATATGGTTAATTAAATGAAATGTAATATCTTCCAATGGTGATATGAAGAAAGATTAAATTGGTTAGTACACATGGTTTATAACAATAGATGGATTGAATCACAAATTGAATCCTTGACCATGAATAGAGTTACTGAAGAGCCCATTTCTTGGTTGTATTTTTCTTCAGGTTGTTGTGATATTTGTATGTTGTCAATATGTGTTAGAGAATGATGATAAGTTGATGTTTCTCTCAATGATTTAATACATGAGAAAACATTTGTTGATAATTCACTTTTTCTACAAAAATTAATGGAGTGAAGAAGTTCCATCAATTGATGTTTTAAAATAAATAATATATATTGGGTGATGTTTTTTAGTGAAGTATTGAGACAACCATAATTGTGAACATAGGATAATGTGTGCATATTAGGGAGATGAAAAAATGGATTTGAGTTGGTCATTGAATTTATATGTTTCTTATCCATGATTATAGTTTTATTATGAGAAATTGACTAATTCCTTTTATAGGGGTTTAAAAAAAAAAGTCAAACATAACCATTAATGGGAACTGAATCACTATATAAGGAGTCAGTTCAACCAAAACTATCCCACCATGGTATAATGGTGGAGTGTATAGGTGGAATAGCTTATGAAAGGGGTAGGTAGGTTCATATGTGTGGCTTGTATAGGAGGAAATGGTGTATATGCTGGGCATCGTACATCTTGGGAATGTGTGTGTGAGTTTGAAAGGATCCAACCCTAGTGTCATGGTTGAGTGGTGTTAAAATTTTTATAGACTATTAACATCACTCAGTATATTGGAAACTCCAAAATGGTACATACACATATATGGTACTATTAATTATATTGATATAACATTTGAACATTTTAAATTACATAATTTTGAACCTATAGGGGCCATATGTTTCATATTCTTACATCGACCTATATGGGTTCTTTGTTTCATGTTTCCACACAATCAATTAATTGACCATATATAGATAATGATCAATCACAATTCCTGAGATACCGTGAGCACACTGACCACACCTAAATCCAATGTGATTGCATAAAGAACACTAATCTACCCACGGTCAACTGCAAGTACCACCATGCATGATATATGTAATTGCCTCATGTATAAATCAAGAGCTACATTGGATGATGTTTGACTTACCATAATAAGGTGATTGCCTCATAAATTTAATGTGACATACCACATAATAATAATTCTACCTACCACATAAACATAATTCAACTTACTACATGAAGAGCATGTGACCTACCACATGAATAATATTCATCCTGACATATGAATAGGTCATGACCTACCATGAGTTATGCACCTACCGCTTGAATGTAATTTCTCATGGTAGCTAAAACTACCATGAGATAAGCTACTATATAATGAAAATGACTGTTTATAAGAGTATTTTACAAATACATTGTCATTGGATCAACCGAATATGTATTTTGTATGTTGGTCCACTATGATCTATTCATAATAACCTCATGTGATCATCTGAGATCACCATTGTACTATGATACACTATACATGATTACATGGATCATGAGAAGATTGAAATGATAATATCAAAGGTGAAAATGAGATGAATATATATGTGTTTCATTTTGTGATAATGGAAGATGAAAATGTATTCAAAGAGACTATATCATTCTTATAGCTTCAATTTCATGAATGTGATATCATCATTGATTAGATAATAATGAAAATAATTAATGATACCTGAATATAGTACATTTCAAATCAGATGATGCATGTTCACTAAAAAACATAGAATAAATATCATAGTGATTTCAATGATTATTTTCAAGATATATCATGGATAATGATTTGATCATCGTCTAATAGTTTCATCACAAATAATAAAATAAATTCATGTATGGAGAGAGAAGACATTTACGGTTTCTTTAATAGATACACAGACATATTCAGTGTTTTAGCATGATCTAATACAGAGTGAAGAATCCATGTAAATGTGATATGCATGTTGTTCATGTTGTATAAATAAAGTATTTCTAAGTCACAATGATGGGTTACTACAATCATAATAAGTCATGCAAGCATGGATATTTAATTTCATGTAGTTTTAGAATCTATGGGAAATGAAAATGCATGAGAAATTTCATTCACACATGATTTGAGTATAAAAACAAGCCCATGATAATTTGAATACCATGATAATGGGGATGGAATAATTCATATATCACATGAGAATTATCTTTAATCTCTTAGATTTAAATGGGGATTAAATTTAGGTTATTGAATGAGTTTCAATTAAGAGTTTTAAATATTAAAATGCATCTGGATTTAAATGAATATTATTATCATGGGATTTATGGAAAGGATGATCCATGGTTATTCAAAAACCACGTGAATATAATTAAATAATTCTTCATGAAATTTCATAGGATATGTTATAAAAATGTTAAATTAGATTAACGACTAGGTTTGGAGAAGATTTAAAATATAATGAAGGCAATGAAATGTTATTCCCAATATTATTTTGTAAATACACACACACACACATGAAAGAGAGAGAGATATTTTTTTTATTCCCTGATACTAAAACCTTAATGATTATCTATTTTATGTCAAATGAAAGACCAATGTATCCAATAAATAGCTTTGTGTTAAAGAATATAGATTTGAGGTGACTACATTCAAGATTTCTGGTCAATCAAAGTGTGAGAAAAAGACTTGTTGTGAACCTATTTCAACATTGTAACCAAGGATAAGTGATCCTCAAAGAAGAGGGAAGTCATGCTAAATTGATAAAGGACAAGTTAGATAATCTGTAGAAACCGAAGACATATTTGAAGACCTATTTAAGGTGGAGTTAGAAGGACCCTTAAATAACTATTAAGAGTCAGTATAAATATCCCACCGAGTGGCGGTAAGATGAATCTTTTTCGGATATGGATTTCAGTCATGGGATTTATGTATAAAAACTCATCAAGATTTGGTTGTTTTGAAATCATTAAGACAATATGTTTAGGGATATTTTCTATTAGATATTAAAAGATATTACTCGTCAATATTTTTGAGAGATATCTTATGAAATTTATTCAAGTGATTCATAGTAGAGAATCTAGGTCTCTGAATATTACATGAACATACAAATGAGTGGTTTTTTAAGAAAAATCCTTGTATATCATTATATATTATTCGTTATATATTATGTATACTCAAGTAATACTAAGAAAAAATAATAAGTGAATATCTAGATTTAACTGGTTACAAATTCTGATTAAAATAAATAAATATTAAAAATAAAATGGATCACTAATTCACACCCTCCCCCTCTCAATAATCACACATAATATGGGATCAACAAGTGGTATCAAAGAAAACCAAGTTTCATCTAGAAATATCCTACCATTTGTGAATATTAAAGATTGAGAGTTTGAATTTATTTTATATTAAAGGATTTATTTACTTAAATGGAAACAAATTTCATGTATATAAGAATATTCTGCCTCTATGTATATATTCATAAGACCATAAAGTTAATTATTTTTTAATAGTATGACTAACTCTACTATAAAGACATGATTTCATGAATTAAGAAGAAAAGAGAAATGTATAATTATATAGAAAATTAATAAACTACCTCTTATAATCTTTATCTGATAAAATCTACCCCAAGGTAATAGGGATTAAAATATCCAAAGAGATATTGGAGAATCTTGAGAATATTTTTGAATGAAATGAGAATACCAATGAAATTGAACTACATGTAAGGATATCTTGGTTAAAATACAATAGGATAACTGATGATGAGAGAATAGATGACTACATTACAAAGTTGAATGAAATTTAAAGTTATATCAGGGGCTTCAGTGTCACAATATAATCTAATATAATTTTGTAAAAACCAGTGACGAATTTCCTTGATATATTTGATATAAAAAATAAACTCTTGAAGAAATTCGATATATTTCTCTAGATGTCTTGTAGAATAACCTCCACAATTATGAAATAATAAAATCCATATTTTTAAATAATAATTATAATAAATAATAAATTTCACTTGAATATATGAATGTAATCAATTTTAAAGTTAAGTAATATGGATGAATTTCATAATCAAGATATGAAGAAGATAGAGAATACAAGAAAGTCATCTATTTTTTTCTCTAAAAACTAGAGATTGGGAAGTGGTCGATATAAAGGTAAGCTTCATCATGAATTATTTAATTATGGGGATACATTAATTTTTGAAATTGACTACCCAATGAATAAAATTTATGAATTTTAAATCGATGATCAAGTAGACTATTATAAAGGAAGGTATCAAAAATCTCGAAAATTTGATTCTAGAAAAAAGATGTCTATAAGGAAATATTGGAGGACAATGATGAGAAAAGAAGATACTGAAAAATCTTAATCCTCATGTTAGATAGATTCTTCTTAACATCATATGGATTTCATACCCAAAGATAACAGGAGAGAATGTATATTAGGTAGTTTTGAATATTAGGAAGAAATTTATAGTGAGTATACACTTCTATATGAACCGGTGGCCTTCCTTGAGGAGAATAAAAAGATCAATAAGACTGTTAATATAATTTAAAAGCTGAAAATTATTGAATATATAGAGAAAGGTGATCTAAATAAAGATATAAACATGTCCAAGGTTAAGGTTGTAGTGAAATAAATAATTTTAGAGGATCATAATGAAAAGTTTACTGTAATGGAGGAAGAACTAAATGAGATGCAATCTATATTCATCAATGAAACAAAATCATTAAAGGATATGAGACATGATTTTGATAAAACTATAGAGTTTACATATGAATCATCCTATTCTTCTGAAAAGACTATCCCCAAAATGGAGGTATATACTACTCCTTGTTCATATAATTATAATAAGTTCGGATCGCTCATTTTTACTGAATCTTGGGAAATATCTGAAGAATCTTAGACTGAAAGAAGTTATAGAAACATTCTTCCAACATCACAGGAAGTTGGGGTTATGAAGTGGGAAGAAAATACCTTATAATAAAGATAAATAATTTTTATAAGATTCATTTATAGCAAGTATAATTTCTTTAATATATTCTATTGATATGTTGGAAGATCAAGTTTAATGTTATATTGCTAGTGATGTGGTGGTTTCATACATAAATCCTATGAATTCTCATACAACATGTGTTTTATATGTATCTGAAATGATTTAAGGGATATAATACCTGAATGATTGATGATCACTTATATGAAAAGAATAAATAGTCTACGGTTTAAGGTAAATACATCTTATAAATATATAAAAAAAATATTCCCCAATGATAAATCTATGAATAATGGAAACACATGTCTGAGAGAAAAATATCAACCTTCTTCTCTTATTAATTATCATTGAGAGACACCTCTTTATTCATTTTCATTTTATGTGAACTAACATGTAGTTAATTGAGGGAATCAAATACAGGGGGATTTGGATGTGTTTGTTAGTGCTAGAAAACAAGGAATGGGTTTTTATCATTGGGTATTGATAAAAATAACAAACCATGCTGAGGAAATGGTTTACGCACCCCTTTAAGGGTATAAAAATGAATATGTGGCTACCATATTGTATTTCATTTTAAAATCTTTAATTTCTAGATACTTTCAAAAGGATGATGTTTTGGGTAGTCCCAATCACACTTGTCGCCCCTGTTTCATTATGATAAATGTTTTTATAAATGGGGAGTGTTTGTTGATGTTTAAAATAGGGGAGTTGTTTTTTTATTGAAATTTATGAATAGTTTTATAGAGATTATTTCCTGACAAAAAATATTTGAAAATTTGATCAAGAACCCCTATTTTTAGCACATTGGGAATGGTATTACATCTGAAGTTATTATGTAGAACATTGAATGGATAGGATATGATATCTTGTTTTCTATACTAGTTTATAACACATACCCTTAGCGTAATTAGATTATGGATCATTTCTAGGATTCACATGTGGCATCATATTTATATCAACAATAGAACTATGTTTCAATATAAATCCAATAAGAGAGGTGAATATTTGACTATGGAAGAACTTTTTCTCAAGGATAATAAGGTGTCTATGAGTGAGTTACATCCCCTGTTTCTAATTGAATTTATTTTACAACAAGGGGGTATAAATCAAGAGTATTAATACACACATATTTACATTTTAGTTCGATGGTATTGTCAAATATTTTGACAGGGTATACTGAAGAGTCCATGTGTTAGTCTCATTTGTTGTCTAGTCTGCTATGATATTTGTATACATTCCATTTTTTCTAGAAAATAAATATATGTTCATTATAAATTTAATTATTTTAAACATGTACTAATAGTTTTGGATAATTCATATTATCCACACCAATTTAAGGAGTTAAGAAGATCAATCAATTGACGATTGAAAATGAAGAACGTATATTTGATGATATTGGTTAATGCTGTTTTGAGACAACCATAATTCTGAAAATATGGATGATGAGTGATGATTGAGGAGTTAAATAGTATATTAGAGAAGGTGATAGAATTTATATATAACTTATAAATGCTTAAATTGTTTTATGATAATTTTACTATCAATTTTTATAAGGCCTTATTAAAAAGAGGCCAACCATAGCTAGTTGTGGGAACCTTCTCACTATAAGTGGGTTCCAGTTAAACAACACATACCCATCTATGGTTATATAGTGGGGTATAGAGGAATCATATCCTACATAATTGGTAGTAAGGTTCACAGATGTGGAATTCACATGTAGTAAATGGTATGCACATTGGGTGGCATGCATCGTGGGAAAGTGTGTGTGATTGTGCAGGGAGAGATCCCCAATGGCATGGTCAAGTGGGATCCAGAACATCCTTGATTATTAACCATTGATTAATATATAGGAGACTTTTATATGTAAAATTCCCATATGTGGTACTATTTATTTAAATGATGTGGTATGCACACATTTTAAATGACATAACGTTGAAGCAGAAAGGGACACATGAGTCATCTTTTTTTTACCATTGATGGTTCTATGCATTGAGTCTATTTATGGTTTATTAATTAATTGTATGCATAGGATGATCAATCATGAGTCTCATATTTTCATGAGAACACTTATGACATCAAAATCTAGGAAATTGCATCAAGAACTTTATGTTACCCACGGTCGACCACAACTGCCACCAGGCTTGGTAAATAGGCATACCACATGAATAAATCTAGATCTACCTTGGCTCATGTTTGAATTACCGTAAGAAGTAACCTACCATATGAATAGAATTCTACCTAGAACACAAAGAAATTTATACCAACCACATGAAGAGAATGTGACCTACTGCATGAAGAGAATGAAACCTACTCTATGAAGAACATTAGACATAATGTATGAATAGGTCATGGACTATTATGAGCTATGATCCTACCACAGGAAGGTAATTACTCATGGAAATTATACCTACCATGAGATAAGCTACCTATTGAATAATTAAATTGATTGCATGAGTTGTGCCATATTTTAATTTAACTAGATAAAATGCATGATTATTTTTCATGGTGGTTCCACTATGATGCATCCACAATTACCTCTTGTGATCATTCCAAGATAATTATTATGTTGAGATAAAGTATACATGGTTATAAAGAGCTTGATAATCTTGAATTGAGACTATTGAAGGTGAGAATTATATGAATATACAAGTGTTTATTTTATGGATAATGGATAAGGAAAATGTATCCAATGAGAACATAGCATGATTATAGCTTCACATGTATGTAATAAAGATCATCATTAATTAGATAATAATGAATCTAATTGAAGTAATATGAATAAAATACATGTAAGATCAAATTATTCATATGGATTGGAATTCATAGAATAAATACCATAGGGATTTCTATGATTCTTTTTTAGAAATATCATGGAGCATGATGTGACCATCATGGAAGGGTTTCTCCATAAAAATAAAATAAGGTCAAGTATAGAGAGATAAGATATATGAGTTTTCTTTTATAAAGATGCTAACAAGTTATCTGTTTGAGCGTGATCTAATACAGAGTAAATAATATATGTACATTTGATACTCATGTAGTCTACCTTTCATGAATTAAACGGTTCCAAGTCATAAGGATGGGTTACTATGATCACAATAATTCATTAATGCATAAATATTTAATAGCATGTAGTTGTGAACTTTATCGAAAATGGGAATGCATGAGAAATTAAATTCACACACCATTTTAGGAGAAATATGATCCCATGGTATTTTATATACCATGATAATGAGTATGGGATTATTCATATATCACATGGAAATTATCTCGACTCTTCTGGATTCGAATGTATATTAAAATTTTGTTTTTCAATTAGTTTCAATGATGTGTTTTAAATCCAAAAATTAAAGAAGATTTAAAATAAAATTATTATTATGGGATTTATGGAAAGGATGAGCTAAGGTTTTTCAAAAATGGTATAAAGATAATTAATCGAGTATTCATAAGATTTCATGGGAGATATTATCTCTATGTTAAATGATATTTAAGAACATGTTTACTGGACATTTCAAAGTTATTTAATTCATGGAAATATTATTCTCAATATTATTTTTTGGATATATATATATACATGTATTTGATAGATATATTTTTTTTAGTCCCTAATACTAAAACCTAAGTGATTATATGTTCTGTATTGAAGGAGATTCCAATGAATCCATAAAAATCCTATGTGTTGAAGAAGAAAGAGTTGCAGAAATTGCATTCAGGTTATCTTGTGCATCAAAGTGTGTGAATAAGACCAGTGATGAACCTATAGCACTATTGTTATTAAGGATAACTGTTCGTAAAAATATAGAGTACTTGTGTACTTGAAGATGAATAAGGTATATTGTCTACAACAACAAAATAAAGATTCAATGTCCTGGTTAAGTATGATCTTGGAGGAGATGTGATGAATAATCAAGAGGAATCATAAAGATCCCACTATGAGGTGGAGATACAAATATTTTATGAGATGGATTCAACTTAAGGGGTGTTAGTATAAAGAAGACATTAGGGGGTAGTTTCTATGAAAACATGAATACTATATATTTCGAGATATTGTTTGTCAGTTATTTTTGGATATTTCTCATTAATATTTTTAGGAAATATCTTGTGAGTTATAATCAAGTGATTTATAGTGGATAATTCAGGTCTCATAAAATTACCCAACCCTATAAAGAAGTATGAGTTCAAGTTTTAACCTTTTACATCCTTGTTTATTGTGCCTTTTACATTCTTTATACTCAAGTGAGGCTAAGAGATAATAAGAAGAGAGTATCTGGCTTTATAGTGGTGATTAAAAAAAATATACCAAAAAGAAAAAGGTTCTGTAACTTACCCCATCCCCCTATTGGTGATCACACATGATCTGTAATCAATTGATACCATGATGGAATGACACCAAAAACAAGTTAAATATTGTAAAGAATTGAATTATGTTCATTATAATCACCAAAATTAATTTATCGGTTATTTGATATAAATACAACAAGTTAAAATTTATCATTACTAGGAAACAGGATATTAAAAATCTAAATTTCCCTCCCTTAAAAACCAAATCAGTACTTTATAAGATACCATTTCTATATCCTTGATAAATATATGGGTTTTTATCAAAGAGATTAATGTAGACTCCAAAGATAAAAAGTATTCTCTATGGAGTTTGGAATTACTGGTCGGTTAGATTTCTAAACAACTCAAGGAAAATCGTAAAGGTATATTCCTAGGTAAAATGAAGGTCAACCCATGAGGATTATTAAATGAAAAAAACCTAATATGTGGTGGAAAACTGAAGTACAGACCTAAAAAAGTAGAAAATAGTAGGAGTATAAAGTATTAAAACTGAAGTAAAAGCAAAAAATAAGGAAATTCTAGGAGAAGTGAGAGAAGAACCCCACCACTCTACACTCCATCATTACCATTTATAGAAAGAATAATGTATTGTTAAATTAATTCATAGTGAGGTATGTTTTTTGAAAATATTGAAAATTTATTTATTAATATATTGTTTTGCAGATGCTCTAGATAACATGATAATATATGAAAAATTCCTAAAACAACTTTTTTTTTAAATATTGGGGAAAGTTGGCACCATCTCACTCATATTGGAGTGCTCAGTCATGGTATCATGACATTTATCAAAATAGAAATACGTCCCAGGTCACTCTTCAATTCATATTCTTATTATTTGTAATAAATTTGGGACAGAATTGTGTAACCTATGCAAGAGTATAAACATTTTTCTATATGCCACATTCAAGATCTTGGGATTGTAATCCATGGATACATTGAGAGTTTCCATCCAACTAGAAAATATCATGGTAAACTACCCATTAGTATTGATCAAATAACTCTTGGTGAAAGTGGAGAATTAAATGTTTCAAATGGATTTTCTAGTGTTGGATATCGATAAATAATGGATTACCTTCATCCTAGAATGATCATTCTTTGAAACTGAAAGACATTTAATCTATGTTCCAAATGGTGAGATGTTCTTGGGGTGGGTAGTGAAGATGTTAGTTTTAGTATATAGTAGTTCATGAAGAATTATAAGGTTAAATAATAATAAGTAGAGGATTTAATGAAGTTATAAGCTAAATATGTTTCTATAATTGAGTATATAGAAGAGTTAGTGGTCGTTTGGAACCAAGAAAATGTTGTAAAACGAGGGAAAAAAAGCTGGGACTATGGGATAAGATTATATAAGATTGAGGAATAGTGAGGAAATACATGTTTGAAGAGGTCCAATAGGTTTTGAGGTTTTATGAATTTGATTTTAGTTATTTAGGACTGATCAAGCATTGGTGGATCATACCAATGAAATTAGAAAAGTTATTACCATAGGTAATAATATAACTATTTTTCAAGTAATGACATGGAACCATATATGTGAACAAATACCAACTTCGCCTATATATTAATCTTGATAGAGTTTCCTTTTTCCAATATTCCATTATGTAAGCACAAAACAGGTATGTTTTAGATAAGCAATCCTATAAAAATCTCTTCATGGAGGTAATATGAGTTTTTATTAAATTTTCTTACGATTTAGGAATTTATAATGTAGAAACTCTACCCTTTTATATTTTTGAGATTATATTCTAAGGACCTTTCACTTTCAATTTTTATTTCATTTTTTAGGTCTATGATAAGGAAAGCATAAAGTGGGGATGAATATAGGAAAGGCAATGCCTCATGAGAAAATGGTATTATGAGTATAAAGTGATTTTGTTACTCACTTATTCTTATTTTTTTGATTTTTAATTCAAATTATATGCACCACCTTTGAAATTTTGATAATGTTTAATATATGATACAAAAAATGCATATGAATCCCATGATTCCTTGTTTTGGATTTCAATTTTTATGAAATTGGACAAATAAAATGGGGTATTAAATTATTACAAATGAGCATAAGGATATGGATTTTAGGAATCATTATTTGGTAAGTCTAGTTAGTCTATTTTGATGAAATTATTTCCCATTCTTCATGATTTTATTGTATGAAATTCATGTCAATAATTTTGAAAATATTATTCATTCCAAGATTTAGTGCCCCAAAATTATATGTTCTCATTCCCAAAAAGATTATAGACCTAATAAATTCCATTTTTATATACATATTTTTTAAGAGATACCTAGTGCATGCCACCATATAGAACTTATAATATAATATTTTCCAATTCAAGACCGAAAAAAGTCACATTTAATATGATTGAGTCATTTTATTATTTGGCCATTAAAATTGAGACCCAAAATGTCATTTAATACTACATTATTCCACATAATCCGTGAATGGATTTTTTAGGGAATATCCACATTATATGCCAATATTTTACTTTCTACCCGTAATCTATGTATTTTTTATGATATTCATTTGAATAAGTGTGGGAGAGGTTTCATATGGTGTAAGGGGATGTTTTCGTTTTGGATTTAATTTTATGAGGTGTTTATTGGGTTGGGTAAAAATTTCTTGATATATTATTAATTTTATTCTATTACTTAACACTCTTGAAAAAAAAATAAAACAAAATATGAATTAGAGAATAAAAAAAATATTGGTTGTGCCATGGTTGGGACAAAAAACATTATTAATTGAAAATTGATATTGTTATAACTATGGAAATTATTTTCACTAGGAGATCATATGGGGTTGGTTGATGTATATGATACTTTTTTCTAGGAACAAATTTCAAAAAATTGATGAAAAGTTAGGGGGGGGAGTGGGATATCTTTCAATGGGATTTAATAGAGTTCATGACCTTTACATTGATTTTGGTAAAGTGGGAGTGGTGTTATTATTTCATGATTATTTTTATTTTAATTTAGTTTTAATTATCATGCATAGTTCTTAAGAGTTTAACCTCCTTTTTGAGTATTATATTTTTTTATCATCATTTACCGATTTTCCCTTAAACCTCATAGTCATTTAATCCATAATGATAAGATCTCATGATTATTTGTGATCTTTGTCTATACAATGTGGTAATTTAACATCCAATGTATTCTTGAGGTTAAGGGCCTTGTATTCAAGGTATGATAAATACTCTATGACATCAATACATTGAGTGGTGAGAGAAATATTTTGAAGATGAGTTCAATAAATATTTTCATGTTTAGTAATACTAAATTGAGGATCTTGAATGGATGTTAAGAGAAGTTCCATCAATTTCAACAGGGAAAAGTAAAATTCATGTTTGACTTTTTTTCATTGAAAAGTGAGGTATTAGATTTATATTTATATGTGATACTCGAAGTATCTTCTCCCTATTGATAATTTTTTATTTGTGTTATTTTGAAATTAAAATATTGTTTGCATGGTTTTTTTGTGATTTATGTGGATATTATATGATTTAGGAAAAACATACACTACTAAAAATTAGAAAAATATAGTGCTAGACATTATCAATCCTATAAAAAAAAGTATCGATAAAGGGGGCCTTTATCAGCACTAAAAAAGTGGTGATAAAGGGGGGCCTTTATCAGTACTAAAAAACACTGATAAAGGAACCCCTTTATGAGAAAATTTTGATATCACTAATCATGGGTGTTTTATCAAGGATAAAAAAGCACTGATAAAGCCCACATTTAGCAGCACTAGAAAAAATCACAGATAAAGGGGGATCATTATCAATGCATTTATTTTAACATTGACAAAGTCACCCATTTATCGATGCTTTTAGTAGCATTGAAATAAGATATATTCCACACACACACACACATATATATATCATTAAAAACAATTTATTAAAATATTAATATATTTATATTAGTACAAATATAATATATTTTATTCAATGTGATTTATATATGATCATATACTCATTTACATTTAATATATAAGATATTTAGTGATAAGTGAATTATAAAATAATAAAAAACAGTATTAATTAATAATTTACTAATTATTATTGAAAATTTTTCATTTTATGATAATTTGATTACATAAAAATTCAATTAATTAATCAATGATATAAATAAGTTGAAAATATTACTTGAAATTCAAATGGCCACAACCTTTAATCCCGGTGTATGTTTGGGATCTACCACATATGAATTTGAATTATCTAAACAGATCTATATTGTGTTGACCAAGGGGACTTGGTTTACTGTTTTTTTAGGTAAAAAAGGCCCAAAAATCCTTCAAAACAGAGTTTTTAATTGGGATAACATAATTTTCTTCATATTTAATGGGATTTACACTTTTTTTATGAGGATATTTTTATCCTTTTTTAGTAGAGAATGAATTTATTCCCAAGACAAACATTCATATAGATATTATGGTTTTAAAATTTTATCATTTTTCATATGATGGTTTTTTTATAATTACATATATGCATATTTTATTATATTTATATATAATAAATCAATTGTATAAATACATATTTAAAAATATTTATAGATAAATGTATTTTTAAATATATAAATTATATTCAAATAAATATTTATTATTCATTTTATTTAAAATAAAAAATTACCCATTTTATTTATCATATAAAATACACTAATATATATATATATATATATATATTCCTATACAACTAATGTTTATATATAAATATGTGTATTTCAATAAAAAATATGTATTTATATGTAAATAAATACATATATGTAAATATTTGTGTGTGTATGTGAGAAATATAAATGTGTGTGTGTGTGTGTAAATATGTGTGTATGTGTGTGTGTGTCAATATTTTTTATATACGTCATATATAAATGTATTTTTATAAATATATCATTATCATTAAATCTTGTATATTAATATATTTACATTAAATAATTACAAATAATATAAATAATTATATATATATATATCAAAATATATAATTACATGTAAATATGTATATGTATATATATGTCATGTATAAAATTTATATCTCCATATATACACATATTTTAAAAATGCATTTTAAAAAAAATTATAAAGCTTATGAAACTAATTATTATCCATTTTATTTAAAAGAACATCTTACAATTTTTTATAAATTATGAAAATATATGAATATATATTTAATTATCTAAATTTATATATATTCATTATATATACATATGTGTTTGTATTAATATATATAAATGAATTTGAATATAAACCATATTTATATAAATAAAATTTCATATATATATATCCCACACAGGAAGAAATATGAATAAAGATATGTATCAAAATGAATACAAATAAAGAGAAATATCATAAAATATAAATCAAAAAAAGCTTGATGGAGTGGTAAAGGGAATCTAATCACATAAGGGAGGTCATGGGATCTAGTCCTGATGTGAGAAGGTATTTGGGACAACATTTTAAAGCTAAGAAGAGGAATTGTTTGTGATCATTGAGAACAGGTTAGGGGTTTGTGATGGTGGTTGGGGAATGAAAAGCACTGAGAAATGGGGTCATGACCACTAAGAAAAATGAGTGTTGGGATGCGTTTGTTTTTCAAAAGGTCTGATTTTAAAATCGATTGCAATATCCGAGGTGTTAAATCCCTTTTGGGTAGTGTTAAATAATAGTGATATGTATAAATGTGGGGGTATATTTGATGCCCATATGGCACAAATTCATTTTTTAAAACTAATTTTATTCATTATTTATTTTAATTGAACCATTGTCCCAATTGGGAACTCCAAATTTTGATTATCGATGGAGATGGATTAGTTATGAAGCGAAACTCATGTCTCATGGAGTCTGATGTATGATAAGTTATGAGTGGTAATTTTACACATAAACCTCATCATTAATCTTAATCTTATAACACTCACTACTTTCAAATTTCTTATTGATGCTCTAAGCATTGAACGACCCATCGATGTTATAAATTACACCGGAGAATGTCACTAAAACTCAGACTCTATTGATTGTAACCAATACAAGGAAAAATATCACCATTAAAGATATTTTTAATCTTCAGTAAAAATTTTTGTGCCATCAAGAGGTTAATTGATTCCATTCATGAGATCGGTGAAGTCAGAAAACATCAGAACAACATGATTTCTTGAGGAAAGCTTGGGACATGCCACTTTTATTAAAGAAGACACCCTACATGTAACTGATGAAAATAAACAGTTTTTTAATCATGAATGGATGAATGTTAAGAAATACTAGAATAATTGGAAGTTTTATTTTTATTCATGAAACAAAACTGATGAATACGACGTGAAACAATTTGAGCAAGTAGGACTATAGAATGAGTAAAATGATATGTGGCTTGTCTTAGGATGATATGCAGTGTCAAGCATGTCACAAAATGTTTGAGTAGAAACAGAGGGAAAGAAAACTAGTGCTCATGGCCTAAATGAAGATCATGTTGTGAACTATATGATACTAATGCATGTTTCACTTGAGTGAATTTCTAAAATTACAATAGAAATACTATAAAACATTCTGTAAAGTCACTATAGGAATGTGGGTATTGTAGCCGGTACTTCAGTAGTAGTACTCTTCATGTCGAATGGGATTTAGAGACATTGCGCCTTCCGGCCTTCAATGGGATATTGATGCAAGCTTCGCATTTAGGTAGTGATGTTTGAATAATGCAAGAAGGGCCTTTGGTTCATCCAATGGTGGGCCAATGGGCCATGTAATGGGTTTCATGCCCACCCTTCAGAAAAAACTATCTAATTTAGTAAAGTGGCTGGTTGGGAGGGTTATCCATTAGAGGGCTATAACATGCCTTTTATTCACATGTGTGTGGTATGTGTGTGTTTTTGAATGTTATTTTACCCCCAAACATCTAATATAATATAATAGGGGGTTTTCATGTGGGATTATAGAAATTTCAAGTGAAATTCAAATAGATATAGAATGGAGAATATAAAGAATATTTAATTGATATATAAGGCTATATCTCAAGAGAATGTTATCTATAAGCATGAGGGGGATCAAAACCTGGATACCAGAGGCTGAAGGTTGGAAATCTATTCTAAGATTAGAGTTTTCCTGGTGGTTTTAGTTTGGTAAAATTTTCCATATGGGATATTTTATTTTCTTTTTAATAAAATGGGGGTATGTTTTTCTTTTTTAGTTTCTTAGGATACCTCAACGCCAATTCATGTGATGCTCACCCCCCTCCAATTCTTGGGGTGCTCACAACTATAAAAACACAATTAATGTTACTATATATATATATTAATTAATATATATATTTATAAATATATATATAATATTTCTTTTAACAAATATTTTTATGTTATAAATTAAAAATATATATTTAAATAATTTTAAAATTATAAAAATACATTTAAATAATAAATATATTCATCATATTTATAATTATATACTTCTAGTTATATTTATAAATATATTTAAATCATTATAAATGATTTTTAAAAAATTATAAATATGTTTATATAATTATATATAATTTTAATTAGATAATTATTTAAATAAATATATAAATAAATATCTATATATATGTATAAATACATATATTTATAATTACATATATATATATATATATATAATTATATTTATTAATATATTTATATAATTATGAATATATTTATATAATTATAATTATAATTATATTTAGCAGTCCAGGTGGAATCTGAGTAGTAACCTCGTAATCCTATATCCAAAAGACCTGGATTCGAATCCTGGAAATCCCCTTGGGGATTTATGATAGAAGGCACTAAAACTTGTGGAGATGATGTGGGCATGATGCATGTACAGTGTATAAATGCATGGACATACTGATGTAAGAAGGGACTTCAGGCCATTAAAACAAAGGGGTCTCTGGGCCATCTATTTCTTCGCACGTTCTGAGTCCGAACTAATTAATCTCAGGTTGCTGGATATTTAAAATTGATCAAATAGTAAACATATTTTCCCTGAGGAATTTGGTAATGTTCATAATGATGTGCATTTCTCAGGCATTAACATCTCCATAATATTGTTTAATATTATCAAGATTCCCATGTCTTGAAAGGTGACTCCTCTTGAGGGTCTCATGATGTGGATGATGACTCATCGAGCATGGGTGATAAAGATGTTGTGTGGCAAGCTCCTAAGTAATGGAAGAGGGACAGACACCTACGAACTCAGGCCAGCTCCCGAGCAAGGTGTGGCAAACACAAAATATGGTGGTTGATGTTTGTTCGTAATTTTGGTGGTACTATTGAGGCCACCCACTTTTCATTTTAACCCATACTCTATCTGCTATGTTTTTTATTTTCATTAATAAATTTTGATGGACCATGGATTCTAATCCATGGTTTGAAATGTTTTGAGTATAATTTTAAATATTTATTTATAAATATTTACTTAAAATTATGTAATTATAAATACAATTTTAAATATGTTCCTTATATATATATATATATTTATTTATTTAAATCTATATATATAATTATAAATATTTCTATATAAATATAGTTATAAATATTTTTATATAATTTTATATTTTTACAATTATATAACTACAAAAAAATTTATAATTATATTTATTATATATATATTTATATAAATACAGTTTTATAATTATAAATATTTTAAAATAAGTTTTTATAAATACAATTATAAATATATAAATATATATATATGTATATCAGTATAATTATAAATAAATTAATTTATAAATATATCTATAAAAATAATTATATAATTATAAATATACTTATATAATTATATATATATTGTTATATACATAATTACATATATAGTTATATACATAATTATATATATATATTATTTATACTTAATTATATAAATATGTATTCATAAATATATTTGGTCAAAGGCATTACGAACCTTATTTTATTTATCTAAAATTCATATATTATTAATTATGTAAATATATTTTGTAGATATAATTATAATTATATAAATAAATATTTATATATGTATACTCATAATTATATATATATATATATAATTATGTACATATATTTGTATTTATTTATTATAAAAAATAATTATACATGACTATATTTTTTTTAATTATAATTATTTATAATTATTTATATATAGATTTATTTAATATAATTGAATATTTATATTTATTATATTTATATAATTATAAATATATAATTATAAATATGAATATATATATATTTGTTTATAATTATAAATAAATATATAAATAAATATATTTATAAATATATAAATATATGAATTTATAATTATATTATTATATATTTTTTAAATTATACATAATTATTTATAATTATAAATAAATATATATATAATTAATTTTAAATTTAATTTTGATGTATAAATAATTGTAAAATTTTTTTTGGTTTTGAAACCAGTAAATTAGGTCCGAAGGAGGTTTCGATTTTAAAAATACTACCAGAATCTTCCCATGTTAATAATCATGTAATAACATTAAATTTAGTTTTGTTATATATATATATATATATATAATCCAAAAGGTTCGATTGTTAATTAGAAAGCTAAACCACACCCAAAAAAATTACTTGAAAGATAGTAAAGTCCAATAAATAATGAAAGACAAGGTATAAAATGACCACCGTAGATAGAACAAGAGATTAATTCATTCCTCGTCCACTAAAACCCAAATTCCTGATATAATGACCTCTATCCTCTAGATTTCAAATTCTCTACCATGCTGTGGTCCATTGGTGTGGAACAAGATCACTATCAGATAATAATTCCAAGGAGTCATTTGGAATTATGAAACTGTTGTATTTCAGGGAAATATCTTGAAAATCCATCCCCAGATTAGTTCGAAAACCATCTTCAAAAAAATTATAATAGTTTCTAGACTAAGAGGTTGTCCCTATATCCAAAAACATATCATTCTATTTTGGTGAATGTGGGTTCAAGTTATATATCAAACCATTTTTCATCTCTTCTATAATTCCCTGGGGGTATATTTTACCCTCAAAGTACTCAAGGGGAAATTAAAACAAATCATTGCAGATTCACATTTCATGATGGAGGCTTTTATATATGTATCATAAGTGGTTTTCATATTGTCTAAAAACATTTATGGGTAAGACCATACCACCTTTTCGATAACATCAAAATTCATCAGTCTACCGACCCCTTCCTCAGGATCCACCTCCACCTCTAGGATGTTTACCTCTCTTCATTTTATTTAGAGCCTTCCAATATGAATCCTTGTTATCCATTCCAATTTCATGACCTCCATCATTCTTTTCACCCTTCTTAAGAAAGTACTCATTATAGGGAGGCCTATCACCCAATATATCATAAGTTTCAGGTGATTAATACCCATAATGTGAGTCAGAAAAATGAATACCCTCCTTAGTACAACCTGAAGACTGTCTTGAAATATCCCCTGTAGTATGGGACTTACCATGCACCATTACAATGTGATCACTTTCCAGAACAGAGTGACATGCATCCTACTTACCCCTAATACTCCTCAAATCTTCCTGGGTCATCTTCATGGTTTTCACCACCATTGGTTTTCCACTAGAAACATTCCTTGGGTAATTATCCCTATAAGTCTCACCTACTACATCAATCTTAGAAGAATTAGCAGAAGCAACATCCAGTTCTGGATCCTCCTACCGAAGAAGAACTATTGGTGTGGTCCACAACTATTCTTATCAGACTCTTGGTTATGTAAAAGATTAGGGTTCACTCCAGGTATTTTGTTTCTTGGGTTAAATCCCAACATATGTTTCAAGTATATCCTTTTATGAATGTTGGTCCTTCTAACCCTATAATTAGACGATATTATCATTGATAGTTTTAGTTTTTCCCTTTATGAGAAATTTTTTACGGGAAGTTTCTCTCCTGCACCATATCATTGTCATCTTCAATATCACATTCTTAAAACATCAAATTATCATTTTTGGTTCTCAAAGCATCATGAAAACATTTTGTGACATCCTTGAGATTTCATTCTACCTCCATGTGAGTTGTAGTAGGACCATCTAACCTGGGAATTGATCCATTCCAAGGGTAATATAGGGAGGAATGGACAAAAAGATCATGGTGATAAGGTCAATCAACTTCACCTTGTGGCTTCCTCCCATATCCTTTATCCTTGATCAAGGGGACACCTCAGTCAATTTCCCAATAATATGTCTTAAAATGGACTTTTCTTCCAACCACACATGGACCCCGATGCCTCATTCCATATCCTTTTATCCTTTCATCAACATTCATCAAAGGTAGTTTAAATTTACAATTCTCTAAAAGGTGTCCATATTTCATACAATGGGTGCACTAATATCCCCTGCAACATTTCTCCTTAACATGATCAATAAAAAAGTAGTTAGAAAAATTCTTAGGCACAAGATCACACTCAATTGATAAGTCAAATGTTAATTCCTCAATCCTTAAAAAATTCAATGAGTAGTTAACAAATATCAAATTCAATAAGAATTTGGGTAAAATTCCCAAATATGGAAAATTCATTATCTTTATCAATCATGATGGGATTACCTACAACATATATGATATCCCAAAGAATATGGGGGTGAAAAAATAACCTATTCAATCAAATAACACAAATCCATGACTGGGTCATTGAAAATGTTACCTTTTCCGAATCAAACCATGGATCCTAGTCTTGGAACCTCAAGGTTCCCAGATTTAGGGAGATAAAATCCTAGCCCAAACCATTCTTTTTTATCTTTGATGAAGGCAAGATGATGTGGAAAAAATCACATACCAGTCGATATGATTCATCAATTGTCAAAACCCCAAAGCTATAAAAGTTGTCTCTTTAGATATTCATTCTCCCATAGAATGTATTTTCATTGGGTGGCGAATCATGTAATAATGGAGTTCTTACAGCCTTTGATGTGATCCCTGAAAAAATTTGGGTTCACTTCAACAAATTCCAAAGCACCATTCTTCATAATCTTATGTGAGGTTCATAAAACATATCAATAAATAGAGATGAGTTAACCATTCTTTACTATGAAGGTTTGACTAACCTTCTCCTTCTTCCGATCATCAGGCGCATCGCAGTCCCCCACCCTAGAGATTGCGGCCTCTTTCACTAAACCTTCTTCCACACATTTCATGAAGACTTCGGACATCTTCAGGGGAGAAACAAACAACTCATGTGGATCAAAGTAGTAATCCAGATCGAGAACCATCAAGTAGAATCCCTAAAAGCGATGGTGTCACAGAGTGATAGAGGCTCACGGATCACATCCATTCAAGAGTAGAGTTATATTTACTTATTAATATATATATATAATTATAAATGAATATAAATTTATATACTTATAAATATATTTAAATAATTTTATATTTTTTTTATAAATACAATTCTAAATAAATGTTAATATATATAATTATAAATAAATAATTATTTATATAATTAAAATATTTATTAATAGAATTTTTAAATATGTAATTATAAAAAAAATTATATTAATATTTAATAATAAATATATTTCTAAATATATATATTTATATAAGTATATACTTATAATTATAGAAAAAAAATTACATAACAATATATATATATATATATTAATATATAAATATATATAATTATAAATATATAATTACAGATATAAAAATAATATTTATAATTTAAATGAATTATTTTTATTTTTATCATTATTTAAATATATTTCTTATTTATAATTATATAGATATTTTAAAAAAAATTATATGTATTCTTTTAAATTTATATATATTGACATTAATTTTTATTAAGGGTGGGGGTTGGGTGCCACATGAGTCATCACATCACCCCCAAACCCCCATAGTGCTAATTGATTTTCCACTAGGGTATCCTAGGAGACTAAAATAAAAAAACTACACCAATTTTGTTAAAAACATAATAAGAAATCCCATAGAGAAACTTTTTCCTTTTAGCTTCATTTTCATTTCTCCATCATGACCGGCATGATGGAGTAAGTCTCTTTTGTTCCATGAGATATAAAATTAGGGGGTTTTTTTAGTGATTTATTTTTAGATCTCTAGTTCATTTTTGTGCTACTACATGCACTATTCTTTTCATAAATTTTTTCCTCTTTCTCTACTACTATAAATCAGTTTTTAAAGCATTGGAAATAGGATTTATTAGTGCTAAAAATCATTGTTAAGATTAGTTCTATTAAAATTTGGCCATTATTAGCACTAAACAGTTGTGCTAAGAAAGGATTTTTTTATCATCACTTTTTTAGCATTGCTATGTATTTCCTTTATCAATGTTTTTTAGCACTGATAAAATTTAAAAAAATATATATATCTTTTTCGGAGTGCTCCCATGATTTATCAGTACTTTTCAAATAACCTCCCCCACCACTCCTAGAACCCACGCTCCCCCACCATTTTTTAGTTCTTGGAATTCCCCTTTTTATTGACTTTTCCACTTCCCATAATCTTATTTGTAACATCACTACCCAAACTATGGATCCCAGCTAGAGTTCCACATGTCCTCATGCATACCTCCATGTATGGTAGAGTCTACCAACTAGAAGTGAGGTTCTATATTAGATAATGCGGAGATTATACCCTACATATCAAATCATATAATAATAGAAAATAAATAATAATAATAATAATAAATAATAATAATTATAGTAATAAGGTGGAATAATAAATATGACATACGCATCAGATAGTAAACTAGCTCCCAAGGTGGTCAGAGTAAAAGTGAATGTAAATAAATAAATAATTCTAGGTCCCCCAGTTCCCAGCCTTGTCCACCTCCATCTCCATGCTCTTTAGCTTAGAAACCTCCCACATGGTCCTTTCCCTTCACCAGGTCCCTCATGAAATCTACAAGAAAACTGAAATTTTCAAGTAGTGTGTGTGTAAAATACTCAGTAGAAAACTCCCAATGGGTCCTTAACCTTAAATTATCATGTATAACATTGTATGTTATAATAAAAATCAATATATAACATGAATAAACAAAAAATCCAAAATCAAGTGTTTGTACGCTAACGAAGCATCTGAAAACCCCCGAACATACCTACTTTGGCTCTATTCCAGAAAATGTAATGTATGTTGATAAGGATCAGAACCAGCCACAAGGTTTTTGGTGTGTCAATGAGAATCCACAAAGAATCAACTTACCCAAAATCCATAAGGCATCGAATGTCTAAAACCTACATGGAATCTATAAGGCATCGAGTAACACTCATAATCCACAAGGCATCGATTCTTGGCCATTTACTTAGAATCCAAAAGGCATCGAGTGGAGACTAGGTTATAATGATATCATGCACAACTGAAGTCCTCACCGCACTCCATATTTACACCCCTCACAGTGTAATCATAGTATGATGGTCACCTTTCACTTATACAACATACCAATCCTCTAAAGGAAAAACATGGAAATTTATGGCATGATAATATCCAAAACACTCATCATGAGAAAAAAATAGCATCATTATATATCCAACATGTGAATGAAGAATCAAAATGGAAATGGGTTATCTCAACACATCACATGGAAAAAATTCATACGGTGTCACATTCTACACACACCCACATACAATTACAAATAAATAATTGATATTAAATATGCAAACACAATTCTCATACAATTTAAACAAAATTAACAAGGCCCCAAGAAGGTAAAGAACGTCCTACTGTAAAGTTTTCAATGTCAACAGAAAGGATAAAACACTTGGTGTGGTTTGAAAGCTAGATTAGAAGCCACAACAGTCAAGAAAAACTCCTTGAGGGCCTTATTATTTTTGTTTATGACATGTCAATGCTCATGGTTCAACAAGGTTTTATAAAAAGCACTTTGGTGTTGCAGCTAGAATAATATGACTCACACCCCAAGAGTTGCGTAAAACCATGAATCAGATCATTTTATATTCACCAATTCTTACTAAGGGAGTTCCAAGGTAGTATGAACATGATGGAATCAACCCCCACCAAGGATGATCTAGGTTAGCTATTTAGAGACACTTACAGAAATCATAAAACCCCAAATTAAAAATCTCATTTAATTTTTATTTAATCTGAATCATGAATGCAGAGGATTTATTTTCACCCAATTAAAGTGTTTTAATCCTTACTCGGTAAAAAATGAGTGACTTTCAAGGTTTGGGATCAATGTAGTAGGAAATAATAGTGTTATTGGGGTTTGTGGTGTGTGGTTGAATATGAGGGATAAAAGAATAAAATAAGTAGTAATAATAATAACAATAATAAATAATTATGTGTAAACAATTACCCATTTGATGTAACTATGCACCCAAAAACACTATGTTTATATTGTTCTTAGGGTAAAACTCATATTCTAGACCTAACGTTTGTCTCAAATTTCTCACATGAAATAGAATTTAGGATATACTTAATTTTTTATAAAAAATTATAATAAAAATATTAAATAAATTACCCCCATGTATGATTTAACCAAACACTGAATGCGTATAAATGTTATGTTGCGCCAAGGATAATTCTCACATTCCAAACCAAGAGGAATTCTCAGTTTTCTCATCCAAGACACTATTTTGGAGATATACCTTATTTTATAAAAATCTTTTTTTTTGTGATAAAATATATTTAATATTTTTATTATATCATTACCAAGGCTCTACGGGCCTCAGAATTTCACACCGAATAAATTCTTAACCCCAAATTATGTCATAAAATTTTTGAAAGTATTAAAAATAATTTTACCCTTACGTTAAGTAACATTGAAATAAATAACTTATAAGTTTATTTTTATTGATAAAATTACATTTTCCATATAAAAACTATAAAATTGTTAATAAAGTGTTTTTTTATTCTCGTTAAAAATTTATCATATTAAAATTATCTCCCTTTATCAAATTATCACCCCAACAAAGTAAGTATAGTTGTATTGATCAAATAACTCAGGCCACTAATATCTAACATTAGACTCATTCTCCTACATACTTTTCTAGATCCGGCCATGCTACCATTAAATCTAAAAAAGTGGTACCATCTTCCCTTAAAGGAATCTCTCACTTTGATCTATAATCTACACCAGAATCCCCTCATTAGATAAATTTGTCTCCAACTCCACATCCTAGAAGTCGATGACATGTGTATAATGGGACATGTACCTTATTAGTAATAACACATCAAGTAGTATGTGCATACCATGGTAGTGAGAAGGAACTTATATAAGATATTCTACTGTTCTTAACCATTTCAAAATCATGAAAGGTTCCAAAAAACATGGTGATATATTTCATTTCTTCCTCACACATCAGTGGCCTAACTGAGGAGCCACCCTAAAAATAATTGATCACCCATAATGAACTCCAAAGGTCACCTCCAATAGTCATTATAGGATCCATGCCAACTATAAGCATTGATCAAGATCTTTTGAATAAACTACAATCTCTTAGAGGTCTCTTGAACCATGTTCCAGCCAAAAAATATTTCCCCCACTTACCTCATGCCAACAGACCAGTGACCGACATGGCCACATGTAAAGATCCTTATTAAGAGACATTTGAATTAAATCTTGGTAACTATTGTTGAATTAATGTTCAACCAATGATATGTGATCATCCCCCACCATACTAAAGTCAAAAACCCAATATCTAAAAATATCCTCTAATTTTTTTATAGTCCGCTCAGACTATCTATCCATCTAAGGATGGTAAACCATTTTGAATATTAACTATGTCCATAAAAATTTATACAATCCCTAGAAAAACGTGTGATGTAAAACATGCATATCTATCCAAAATAATTCTTAAGGGAACTCCATAAAATCGTATAATCTCTTATACAGAAGGCTTTCTATACTCCTCCACTAAGAGAGTATATCTAATCGCTAAGAAGCTAGCGGTCTTTGTTATCCAACCCACAATCACTCAGACTGTATCATGACTCCCTGGGGTACTAGGTAACCCTATAAAATTCCATTATTAAATCCTACCACTTCTTCATGGGTATAGTATTTGACTGAAGTAAACCACTAGGTTGATGGTTTTCATTATTCACCCTCTGATAAGTAAGGCATCGAGTGGCAAATACTAAATTGCCCCTCTTGATCATCCACCACCATAAATGACATATAAATTCATTAAACATATTGGTCACATTAGTATGTAATTTCCATCTATAGGTATTATAATCTCTCAAAATCTTTTTCTTGGTGGGTGAAGAGACCTCTAATCTTCCTTTTACCATGAACACATTGACATTCTTAAAAGATCACCCATGTATTCGATCAACCACATCTAGTTTTTCCATCATCACAAAACACTCTAGGTGTGACTTCAGACCATTATTCACCTAATACACAAGTGAGGATATATTGACTAAAGTGATACAAGTCATAGATTCTTGATCCTCTGAAACACCCACTCTCTAATCAGCTAATTATATGATCAAGCATCACGAATCCTTTGAAGGAAGCTCACCAACTTCCTACTCGGCCTTCATCTTATGGCTATGAAAATATAAAATGACATTATCTTTACCTAGTGAATAAGACATATAAACTTAACTTGTCTTTAAATACTCACCCATCATCTCAATCATAAATTCATTTCCTACTATTTGAATATATAGTGAAGTCCCTGTTAGTCCATGTAAATAAAAAATCTCTCCCTGAAGAGATAATGTAACCAACACTTTAGATCATATACCACGACATCAAGATCTATATCATGTGTAGTATAGTTTCTATTATAGGGTCATAGATCATGATTCCCATTGGATTAAATATTTTCTATCTATATCAACACCACTCCAAGAACAATTCCAATTCATCACAGTAAACTACATAACTAATCCCAAGCTCAGGGAGTGTCAATATTCAAGCTATTTTCAATATTACCTAAAGCTCAAGAAAATTTTATTTATAGAGGTATGAAAACTATAATTTAACTACATTTTCATCAGCACTATCATGGGTGATGATATTTTGGATAAATCATGGATAGACAGTTAGTAATATCCTAATAGGCCCAAGAAGCTCCTTATCTCAAAAACATTCTAAGGAAATGTATGGGACAATATTGCCTCTAATTTATCCCATTCCATTACGCATCATAGATGCCACATGTACTTGAAATTTCACATCTTGAATCAATAAATCACACTTTGTCATCTTTGGAAAAGGGAGATATTCTCAAAGTGTTCTCAGGTCTATCTCAAGGTTCCTAGCACAAAACCCTAGTGTTGATGAGTATATGATGATATCATTGATTAACAACATAATGAACCAGTATGTGAATGGGTGTCAGATCATTTTCACAAGTTCCATGAACATTTTTGGTCCATTCATTTTACTAAAAGACATCACCAAGTACTCGTACACCCATGCCTTCCCTAAAAATCTATTTTTAGAATGTCATCATTTATAACTCATAGCTGGTGATAGCCCGATCAAAGATCAATCTTGAAGAACCACTAAGATCCCAGTAAATTATTGGAAATATCATCAATAATGGGAAATGAATATCTTCTATTCATCATAACTTGGTTCAATATCTATTAATCAATGTAGAGATGAAAACTACCATCTACCTTCTAGGTGATCAACACAAGTGAACCCCACGGTGAAGTACTCATCCTGATGAAACCTTTCCACTCTGAGTAATCTAGTTTCACTTAGAGATCCTTTATCTCTATTGGAATCATACGAAACAATAGTATCAAAATGGGTTGCACAATCAATGTCAAGTCAATATTCAAGTAAAATTTATATTATAAAGACTTTTGGTTAAATCTTCTAGAAATATTACTTAGTAGAGATCCATGATTGGAAGAAATTTTTGGGGGTTATCACTACTCCTACCAAAAGATACATTCCTTCCTTCGTTGATGTGATCATCTCAATTTGACTCAATTTTGGTCAAAAATTTCCTGCTCCTAGTTTCCACTATCATTTCATCATTTATCTCTCTCCCTTCAGTTAAGTAAAATAAACTTTTATATGATATATATTTATGTGATCTCAGAAGCTTGTCATCCATTCCATGCTGAGAATAACATCAAAATTCAGCATCTCCAAAATCATTAATTCCAAAAGATGTCCATATTTATTGATGACTAAAGAAAACTCTAGGCATCTATGAATATGGTTGAATCTCATGCCCAAAGGTGTATCAATGGAAACTGTCTTAAGTGATAACTTGACTGATAGGTCAAGTCCAACAAATAATTGTGCAGATATGAAATAATGGGAAGAACTAATATTTAATTAGGTATTAGATAAATTATAGGTGATAAAAAATGTACCCTATAAAGTAGATATCCTCCTCCACGATCTAATGGAGTTTGATCCACTATGTACACGTAGACTACCTCAACTCTTATCCCTTTTCCCTGAGGTGCATGACTAGTGTGGAATCTCTTTTCAGAACTGAAGATGGATCCCTTTGTCTAACCCCTACCTCTGTGAGAATTCAGCCTAGAAATATTGGACCAAAAACTGCTGAGGAATCCTTTGATTTCCACACTATCAACATGTGATCTGAGGAGTTGTTTAGAAACAATGAAAGTTTCCACTCCTTCCATAGTTGAAACACTGTTATACTCATCTGAGTGGAGATGATGAAGCTACACTCTACTCTATCTACATGTTTTTACTCTTTGATAAATCTCTGGTCCTCCTATTCTTACTATCAAAATAAAATCCAATATTTGTGGGATGAAACTCAGTCACTAGCTTACTATAGGCCAGAAGTAAGCCTACTCCCCTTTCCTCCTTATATCCCTTCTCAATGATCAGGGCCTTAAAAAAGACCTATGTTTACATCATCAGGTAAAAACCAATAACTAAATTTTTTATTTGTGGTTGAAGGACTATATTGAAATTTTGAGTCTTCTATGCCTCGTTCCTATCAAACAAAGGAGAAAAGTTATGTAACTCCATGAATTGGGAATAATATTAAGATATGGACATGGAACTGTAATGTAATTCCATGAACTCCAAGGCATGATCAATCTTCATTTTGTTCGGAAAATACTAATCAATGAATAACTCTTTGAAGGTCTCCCAAGTAAGAACTTTCATCTCCTAGAATAACTCATGGTAGTCCACCATCTCCAACAGGGTCCCCGAAATATGAAGGTCTCCAGGATCTTATGCCATTACATAGTATTCTAGACCACCTCAAAGATGTTATCAATAAAGTCCAGCAAATACTATGTGTTATACAGGCCACCAATACCATAAAATGTTGGGGGATTCTATAGTTGTAAATCCCAAGAATGATTTTTCATGGTCATATAAGTGGATCTTACTTGGATAAGAACTATTTGAAAGAGTCCTGGATAAATGGTCTTTATATCCTAGATCACCTATGCTAGTATAGGAGCATGCTGGGGTACATCCCCCTATAATACAAGTGGTGGTAAGGAAGCATCCCGGGCTTCCATAACTAATAATCCCATCAAACATCTATAAGGTGGAATTTCTGAAACAAGGATTACATTATGAACATAAACAGGTCATATATAGTCTATGGGATCACTCAAGATCTCCCTAGGTGTCTATTTATAACCAAAATTATAACCCATCAAGTACTAAACCTAGTTTGTGTACTTACAGGTTAGTAAAATTTATTATATAACTAACACAATAGCATGATCAATTTGAATAATTAATGGAAATAAGGATATATCCAGATAACATGGAAACACATATATATAACAGAAGGAGAAAATATCCCGAATAGATTGAATAAATCAATACAGTTTTTAAATATCTATTATTCACTATAAAAACTAGTTTATATATGTTTTATTTAAACCTACATATCAATTAATGATGCGTTAATGCACCTAAAATCTCATAAATCACATACCAACATCATGTACATCACCAAAGTTGAATTAAATTATGGCTAATAATAATCACAATTTCCCCCACTTTATGACAACTAAGAGGTCCACTATAAATTGTTGGTCAAGAGTTGTCATAATTCCTCAACCAGAGTCTTAACTATCCTATATCATATCTAGACCACCCCAAATCAAGGAAAATAAAATATATAAGTTAGTGAGTCCTGGTTCTCTAATATAATTTTTGTAATATCCCAAACCAAACCACCATGTTCGATCTAGAGTACCACATGACCTCATGTGAACATCGCTGTGTGCAAGAGGCTTCTGAATAATAGCATGTGGTCTAAATCTAATAGTAGGGAGACTATACCTTCTGAATAAATTCAGATCAAAATAAAAAATAAAAAATAATAATAATAAATAATTAGAGTAATTATATAGAATAATAAGTATGGAATGGATGTGAGGTAATAAATAGGATCCCAATGTGGTAGGACAACCATAGTAAAAGTTAATGTAAAAAAATAAAAAAATGTGAGTTCTATAAGTGTACTTCTTAGTCCACCACCAATGCCACACTCCTCAACTCAATAGTCCTCTATAGAGCCCTTTATTTTTACTAGATCCCTCATGAAATCTACAAGAACACTGAAATGCATGAGTAGGGTGTGAGTAAAATACTCAATAAGACACCACAAATGTGTCTTTAACCTTACATTCTCAATTATAAAAATGTATTCTACAATAATAATCAATTAATATCAAGTATAATAATAAAATCCAAAAATTTCTAGTCATGTTCTAACTAATCCCCCACAAAACCCTAGTCGTACTTTCTTTGAATCTAAGTAGGAAAATATATAGAATGTCAATAGGGATCAGAATAACCCAGAAGGTTATTTGTGTGTCACTCGTAATCTATAAGGAATTAAGTGAGTAGTCTACCCAAAATACACATGGTATCGATTAATACTCAAAATCCTCAAGGCATCAAGTATCTGCAACCTACTTGAAATCCAAAAAGCATCGAGTAACATTTGGAATCCACTAAAAATAATGTGCCATCCATCTACTCTGACTCCATAAGGCATCGAGTTGAGACTAGGTTATAAGGATATCATGCACCACTATTTTCATATCCACAATCCATGTGTACACCCCTCAAGGAAAAATAATATAATTATGGACAATTGTAACATAATAAACATACCAATCCTCCAATGAAAAAACATGACAAGGAATTGCATGATAATATCCATAACACGTGTCACGTGAAAAATAGAGCATTATAATATATACAATATGTGAGTCAAACATCTTCATGGATTATGTCAATCTCAATAATTATCCTGAAATCAAGTCATACTGTGTCACGGGCTACATACTCAACCAAATGTGATTGAAAATCTATCATGGATATAAAATATGATAGCATAATAATCATACAATGTAAACAGGTGTAATTTCAAACCCTTTTTTTCTTTTATTTTGGTTTATATTTTTTTATTTGTATTTTCTCTTGAGTTCTGGGTGTTTCATATTGATCTTTTTAGTTTTAGGATGTTTTTCCTTTGTTATATAGTTTAGGTTCATGGTTAAGGGGGAATCATTCAACCTCCTAATGTTGAACCTCTTTTCATATCATTTTTCTATTCAATGGTTAATGTTGATTGGGTATCACATGGTTAGATTTAAACTATGTATCTCTTAGGATAAATCATATGGGTCTTGTTTGTTTCTGGATTAGGGATCATGGATTGAGCATAATCAGTACAAACAATGTGACTAGTGTGTACTTGGTTCTGTAATTGTTTATAGAACCAAACCACATAGTTGGTGAATGGTTTCCCAAACCATTCATCTATAGAATGTGAGTATCCTGTGAGTCCAGTAAGGTACACATGGTTGGCACACAGTTTCCCAAACTGTGCTACCAAACCATTCAAAATACCGAGATTTATTAAAAAACATTTATCTTTTCAAATTATAACCTCAAACCCATATTTCATCCCTTTATGGATCATATGACCCTAGAGGGATCTTATCTTCTTTATCACACCTCCCACCTCCTTCACTTTGTGTTTTTACGTGTATTCCTTCATGATTTGGGGTGATTTCTCAAGGTAATATCCTCTTTTATCCTTTTTTCCTTCTTCTATTTTCCCCCTAGTTCCTTTTCTCCCTTGGTTAGATTAGTCTATGGTTCATGTTTTCTTTGGTTTTAAATTATGGGTTTTTTTCTTATTAAGGTTCCTTTTCCATCTTCATTGGTCCTTTGTAGTGTTTTTCATGGATTTCATTCTCTATTTTTTAAGAGTTTGAGATAGAATTAATTTTTTTTTAGCCTTTAAATTTAGGAAACATTGATTTTTTGATGTTCACACATTTTTTATTTTAATTTGTGATATGTGATGTTTAGAATAATTATTTTAAATGAAATCACGTTTTTTTCATTTGTAATTGACTTGTGTGGAATTGTTTTATCTGTCCTTTTACACCAAGTGATTGATAAAATTCACATTTGTATTTTCTAAGTAGTTTTTGGTTTCTAAATGGTGTTTTGGATTTGAAAATCTATTTTAATTCAATGAAGATATTTGAAATTGCCTTTTTGGATCTCATTGAAATTAATATTTATTTAAATGATGCCTGAGGCCTTGTTGTAACTTTTGGAAAATGTTTCACTTTGTAAAACTTTCCTTGGAATGAATCTCTTTACATTATGATTGAAAAAGGAAATGAGAGGTCATTGGTGTGGGAATTACCTTGTGACCTGATAGTTGGAGGGAAAGGGGATCATCTCGTATTGTTATTTAGGGGTGATTCTTGGTTGTGTGGGTTGTGTGATGGCTTGATATTATTATATATATGTGGATGGTTGTTTGGAATTTCATGGATCATCCCAAATTTAGATATATCATCAGAACCAATAATATCTAGAAGATTATCCAAGTAAATTTGTTTCCCTAGTTTAGGATTATTCTTTGGTTAGTGTGCCTTAGTATGGATTTTCTCTACTATGGGATTATGCCCCTCAATTAGGCCAGGTAGTTTGTGATCAATTGTGTGGGATGTTTGGTTACATAATGCATGCCAACATGATGGATTAGGTTTAGTATGTTATATATTTTCCCATAAGCTCTATGGAATTCCAATGAATACTAGAACATTTTTATCTATGATGGATAAACTGGGTTCCCCATCTAGGTTTGTTATATGGGAACTTCTTCCCCATTTCCCTTGTAATGTTATAATAGTTTTTGTTCCCTTTTATGGTGTTTATTTTTGGTTAAAGTTAATTTTTGGTATTTTAAAAGGTTTTTGGAAATAATGTTTTGAAAAAAAAAAGGTTTCAATTTCTTTCATTTTCTTTATCTCACATTCCCACTTTTCTTTTAAATGCATAATTTTTCCATTTTTAGTAGTGAAGCCTATTTTAAATATAGAGGAAAATGGGCCATGATTTGTTTTCGAACAAAACTTGTAAAACACTAAGTTTATATACTATATTTTAGACTTGTAGTTAGTGAATCATTATTTTAAGGAAATTCATTCGGAATAGATTATTTAGGCAGGCCTAATGAGTTTTAACACTCTTTCCTATACTTATATGCTTGTTTTTAGCCTTGGGTGTAGGTTCCATCTTTTATTCCAATGTCATGGAGCTATATTGGGTTTTGGGATTGGAATATAACCCATGGGGTCATGTGGATATTAGTGTTTGTCATGTTTGTTTTGGTTTTATTTTTTTAGTTTATGTTTTTTTAATAATTTGTATTTATTTTATTTTTTATTTTTTTTATTGTTCATATTTTTTTGTCATTTTTTTATTTTTCTTGGATGAAATTGTAAAAACTATTAGACTATGATTCCCCAGTTCCTTTCAGCACCCTGGGGCAATCGGGAATGCACCTCGAGGATTTCATGGGCCGGATCATGTGATCGGTTTGAGGTTGACTAGGGTTGGTCCATGACAAAATGGTATCAGAACATAGGTTTCATAGAGAACCTAAAATTTAGGGAACCCTTTGTTATTTGTGATGTCAAGGTAGATAGAGTAGTATTATTGAAACATGGGGTGTAGGTATGAGGAAGTTTCTGGCTAACAGTTTCAACACTGAACCTTGGGTTACTATTGGAAGTTGGGATTTGAATTTTTTTCTTTCTAATTTGTGTTCCATTATTTTCATAGTATTTATTGTATTTTTTTGATGATGTTTGGGTAATTTAGTTTTATTTTATTTTTTTATTGGTTGTTTTGTGTTTGGGAAAGTAAATGAGAGTTGTTACATTATTTTCAGTGAGCTTGCTGGGTCTGGAAGATCATGTGGAACCTTGGAATAAGGTTGTTAATAACTCTATGCAGTGTCGTGATTGCCATATGGCCACTAACCATATAGACATATCTCTCATTATCACTAGTCCCCTATAAGAATTTATTTTGGAACTTTCATAATTTTAAATCTATTTTTATGTCTTTGTTTTAAATTATGAAAAACAATATTTCAAGTGGTAATGTTTTGGTTTCCAGAAATAATGAATGGGTTTTTTGATTTATTTGAAAATTATCCTAGAAAAGGGGTTCTAAATAAAGTTATGTTTGATAAAACATATTTTTAATCAAATTATATTTAATAAAATGAGTGTTTTTTAAATGGAAAAGAGTTTTAATAGAAAATGGGTTTGATTTATTGACAATATTTATGATACTTTAGTGGAATATAATGGCTTAGAGTGTGATGTTTGAAAAAATATTTTGAAGTGACGGCTGGTAAGATTTCCGAAAAATTATTTTGGGAAAATTGTGAGTTGGTTTTTATTGAGTTTTTCTTCATTTTTATTCAGAGTATTCCCACCCCAAATATTCAATGGATATTCAAGGTGATGTTTTAGGTTGTTCACCATTAGTAGATACTCCAGTTGATTTAACAAAAGAATTTCTCCTTGAGTTTCAAAATTTTAACCTTTGATCTTTAATTGTCTGATGGATCCTTTTGAAAAAGAATAGTGGATGTTAAAAATCAAAAGTATATTCGATTTTCTAGAGATTCACATGTCTCTAAAAGTTATTTTTTTACCTTTATACTTGATGGTACGAGTTAAAATTAGTATAATTCATTCATTTGGACCAAGACATGAGAAGGCCTCCTATGAGAATTCATTAATGATTTTTTCATCCCATTGTACCAATATGAAGTTGTGAAGGTAGCGAAGCCGATAGAGATGCACAACCTTCTACAAAGAAATATTTTTGTGTTGTAATTTGTCCTTAATTTTTTGGATCGTGTCCCATGTCTCATGAAGTTAGATTATGAAGATTCTATGAAACATCTACATTTTGAAAACGAGCTTCATCTTAAGCTGCATTTGAAGGTGTCATAATACGGTCTAACATCTTATGTATATGTGGTGATGCAATCAGTGAGTGTTGAATTCATGTTATAATGAGTTCTCATGGTATCTAATACTCCTTTAGTATCTATAAATGGTTAATGTAATTCTAGTATAGATATATTGAAGTGACCTGATGTTGATTATACTGGTGGAGGAATTAAGAGGCTTTCTGATCTTTCGATACCTTCTTCAAAGTATAGGATTATAGTGTGCCACCAATGTAGCAAGTTAGGTCATGAAGAAGCCCTCATGTCCAAGTGATCTAAAATCATATCATTATTGTGTTTATTGGGACCATATTTCATGGTACTCTAAGAGAGTCACTCAAAAGAAGAGTGGATCTAGATCCTCTCTCCCTAAGAAGATCAAAATTTAATCAGAAGAATGTGGGGCCAATGCACGTTCTTTTTTTTAGGTTAAAGTTTCTTCGGTTTATTGGATGCATGTTATGATGTTTTTTTTGTTTTTTGAAATTTAAAAGAATTTGGTGTATCTCCTATAGAATTTTGTTTTAATGGATACCACTTCATAGAAATTCTGAATTTTATGATCTTGGTGTGAAGAATGTCTTTTTGTGTTTCGGGTTTTTTTGGTTTGTTCTAGGGTTGGTTTGTGGTTGTTCTGGTATAGAGATTCAATGTTTGGTGAGTAGTTTTGTTTGGGAATCTAGTAAGAATAAAAACATGGTGGTTATTCCATCATGGCCTCCTGTGTTGATTGAATTAATATCTTTCCTCATATCTTGTTCCTTTCATTTTTTTCCTTTGAGGGGTTGTTAGGATGTAATGCTTATCTTGTAGATTCATCCAGTGTTGAATTATCCTCCCCTTAGTCAATGTTGGGCCCTTAAAGAAGGCCTGATGGTCGTGGTTATGTTGATTTGTGTGGCTATGAATTGGTATTTTTATTATCCTTTGATAATTAATTGGGTTTTACATGTTTTTGTCAGGTATAAATGAAATTATTCATCGCAGTGGTGATTAAGATGTCCTTTGGTTTGAGGAATTGATTCATGAGAGTGTGTGAGCCCTGGTATTTAACTCAATCAACTAGGAAACATTTAGGATTTATGCAGGTATAAAGTGTAATGGTGTGAATAATTTTCATACCATATTTTTAAATTTTCTCTTTTTTGTTTTATATTTTTTCATTCATTTTTTATTTTGAGTTTTGGTGTTTCAGATCATGCTTTTGAGATTCAAGCTACGTTTATAGTGTTGTATATTTTACATTCATGGTTAAGGGTAAACTGTGCAGCCTCCTAATGTTGAACCTATTCTCAATTCATTTTTCTTTTACACGGGTATCAAATAGATAGATTCAAACTATGTGTCTCTAAGGATTAATAATAAAGGTCTTTGGTGTTTCTGGATGAAGGTGAATGACTTGAGCATGGTTAGTGTATAATTTTTTATAAGAGTGTTAATGGTTCTATAATTTTGTACATAACCAAACCCCACTATTGTTTAATGGTTTCTCAAACCACGTGGGTTTCATTTGAGTCCAGTAAGGGATTCATGATAGGTGTATAGTTTCCCAAACTAAGTGAACAAACCATTTTTAGTTCCCAGATTCTTTAAAAATGTCAAATTACCTTTTTCCCTCTTTGAATATAAAACCCAAAACCCATATTTCTTCCTCTCATAGATTGTACGACCCTAGGGGGATCCTCTCTTCTTCATCATGCCTCTCACCTCTTTCAATTGGTGATTTCAAGTGTATTCGTTCATGTTTTAGGGTTATTTCTTAAGTTAATCTCCTCCTCACATCTGATTCTTCCTTCAGGAATTTTATTCTTGTTCCTCTTCTCACTTGGTTTCTTTTTTCTAGAATTTATGTTTCCTTTGATTTAAATTAGTTGTTTTTCTTTTTAAGGTTTCTCTTGGATGTTCTTTCTTATTTGGACCATTGTGAAATTATTGCAGGTTTCTATTGTTGAAACTTCATGAGTTTGAGTTAGTATTCCCTTTTCATTTGGGCTTTAATAACAGAAAATATTTATTTTTTGATGATTTCACCTTGTTTTGATATTAATTAGTTATATATGATGTTTAGAGTAATAATTTGAAATTGAATCAAGTTATTTTCCCTTTTTAATTGACTCATGTTGAATTGTTTTATATGAAATTTCACACCATGTTCTTGATAAAATGATCAGTTGTTTTTATAAGATTCTTTTGGTCTCTAAATGGTGTTTTGGATTTCTACATGTTTTCTAATTCCTTCAGTTGATTTTAAATGGTGTGGTAGTTTCTTAGTGAAATAGTCCTTTATCCAAAAGATTCTTGAGGCTTGGTTGGAACATTCGAAAAATTGTTCACTTCAGAAAAATTTCCTTGGAATGTATCTCTTTCCTTGAAAATTTCTAAAGGGAATGGAAGGTTCTCAACATGGGACTTACATTGTGACTTGGTGGTTGGAGGATAAGGCGATCATCGCTTCCGGGGATTCCTGGGTGATTATTAGTTGTGTGGGTTGTGTGATTGCTTGAGGTTATTATTTTTATTATATATATATATATGGTTGTTTGTTTGGTATTTCTTGGATCACCCCAACATTAGACATAGAATGGTAACTTAGCATAGATAGTGGATTATCTAAGGATTTTTTCTACACTAGTATAGGATTATTCTATTGTCAGTGGGCCTTTGTATAAATTTTCTAAGTTTTTTTATTATGACCCTCAGTTAAGCTAGGTTGGGTATAACCATGGATGAGGGCTTTTTTATGTTATTAGGTGTGTCAAAAGGATGGATTAGGTTTAGTATGTTCAATATTTTTCCTCGATATCCATGTAATTCCCATATATATCGATAGTTTTTTCTTTATGGTAGATGAACTTGGTTTCTTATTTGGGTTGGTTAATTGTGAATTTCTTCCCCATTTTCCGTATTATGTTATCATTACTTATTATCCCTATTGTGGTGTGACTTTCGATAAAATTAAATGTTTTTTATGGTTTTCATAAAGGATGTTTTGAAAAAAAATGTTTCGCACTCTTTCATTTTCTTTATCCGTCTATCCCTCTTTTCTCTTAAATGTAAAATTATTCCCTTTTTAGTAATGAAGACTATTTAAAATAGAGAGGGAAATGGGACATATTTTTGTTTCAAAAGAAGTGTAAAGAACTATGTTTTTATATTTTATTTTAAAAATGAAGTTATTGAATCTTTATTTAATTTAAATGCATTAGAAATAGATTATTTGGGCATATATAATATGGTATAGTACTCTGGACTATAATTATACTTTTGTTTCTATCACGAGGAAAATTTTATAACTTATTTTTTATCGTCGTACAGTGATGTTGGGTTTTTTAATTAGAAAGTAACCCATGGGGTCATATGGAGATTTAATGGTCATGAGGTTTGGATTGGTTTTATTTTTATTTTTTATCTTTTTTTGTTATTGATTATTTCTTTATTTTATATTGGTCTCCTTATTTATCATTTTGCTGAATTTTTTTATTTATCTTAGGAGAAATCATTCACATTGTTACTCTGTGATTCCTTGGTGCTTATCACTGCCCCAGGGTGATCGATAATGTGCCTTGAGTATGTATCAAGCTAGCTCTGGTTACCGGTTCAGCGTCTACCCAGGTTGGTTCATGACATGTAATGAGAGATTTATAAGGTAATAAACTTCTTACCTCGTTGTTTTTGACATCAATAGAAAGAATAAACCACCCTATGTGGTTTAAAAGCAATAGTAGAGACCTTAATAGTCAAAAAAACATCCTCAAAGTCCTTGTTATCAAAGTTGTAGGCATGTCAATAGTCATGGTTCAATAAGGGTTCTTGAAAAACACACAGGCTCCATGGCTGTGAAAACATGACTTGTTTTCCAAGAACCGAATAACAACCCAGAATTAGTTCATTGGTGGTTTTCCAATCAAACATAATGGAGTTACAATAATGTAAAAAATTAATGGAATCAACCCATTCTATGGATGATATGGTTTGACTATTTAGATCTATGTTGAGAAATTTCAAAAAACCAAATAAAAAAGAAAATTAAATTTGTGTTAAATCTAAAACATAAAGGTGGAGGATTTACTTTCACCACATTACAGTATTTCAATCCTTAATCAGTCAAAAATGACTGATTCTAAAGTTCTAGGTTCAAGGTTATGTTAAATAATGGAATTGAATGGGTGTATTGTGTGATTTTGATGATAATGAGATAAAAGAATAATAAAATAATAATAATGTAAATAAGGGTAATCAAATTATGCATGTGATGTTACAAAAAACCCAACATTCATAAATTTCATATCACATCTAGGGTAAAACATACCTTCTGGACCTAATTAAGGTCTTGTATTTCTCATATGAGACATAGTTTATGATGCACTTAATTTTTTTCATTTGATAAAAATATTAAATAAATCACCCCCTTGTATGATTTAACCAAACACCTGATGCACTCAACTTTTATCTCACGCCTATGCAAAATTATATATTACATACCTAAAGACATTCTCATATTTTCCATCTATGACATGTTATGGGAGATATTTCACTATTTCAGAAAAATCATGCTCATGTGATAAAATATATTTAGTATTTTTATTATATCAATAACAAGTATATATGCGCCTTGGGATCTAATGTCGACTAGATTTCTAACTCCAAAAATATTCCATAGATTATTCCAACGTGTAAATAGTAATTTTACATTCACTTGAAGTCTCTTAAAAAGAAATCACTTATATGGTGGTTTTTATTGAAAATTTACATTTCCCGTATAAGAACACTCGTAAATTACTAATAATGAAGGTTTTTATTATCATTAAAAATTGAATATATTTCAATGTTCACCTAAACAGAAGCATGAATTTGATCCTTGGACCACATTTAGATAAATTAAACAGCTTAACCACTACACCAAACATGTTTTATTCTATATTTTACGATATTTCTATTTTTACACACACACACACAGATATATATATATATATATATATATATATATATATATTTACATACATCTTTTTAATTCATATATTTATATAATTATTTTTAAATACATATATAAATTATATAGTTGTGTGTGTCTGTGGTATTTATATACTTATATTTATTTAAATATATTTTATATTAATATTCATTAAAATATATTAGAATATAAACTGAAATATACATACATGTATTAATACACACACATATGTATATATAAAAAATATATATAAATTTTTATATGTATATATATATTCATATATCATTTAATTTAAAATAATGGTCAGATATTGTTTTAAATAATATTGATAATACTTAATTCCATATGAAATATATAATTTTTTTAAAGGTTGGGGCTGAAGCCTCATTTATTATTAAATCAAAGCAAAGACCTCTTTAACTGGGTAGAGGGAGACCCATTACATAGCCCGAAGGCCTAGTGGGCATTTATCCCATTACAAGACCCGTAGGCCAATTTTTTTGGCCCAAAGCCCATTCTGTAAATAGTACTGCTACAGTACCCGTGCTGCTACAGTACTGCACAGTACCCACCGCTGCTACAGTACTCTGCCGCCGCTACAGTGCCCGCTGTTGCTACAGTGTCGCCGCTGCTATAGTGCGCTACAGTACTGCTACAGTGCCCTACGCCCAATGGGATTTGAACCCCCATTTTCTATGTAGAATTAAGGGGTGCTTACCACTAAGCCAAACCCCAACTACACCATGTGATATATATAATTGTTTTTAAATACATTTTTAAAATATGTCTCTACAATGTATATTTAAATATAAATTTTATAAATGACATATATATTTATATGCCTATATATTAACATTTATATTTATTTATATTTACATATAATTTTATATTTAGATATAAATTTATTATAATGTATTTATAAATATTTATTGTAAATTTTTTGTATACTATATTTAATGGTAATGATATATTTTTTAAAACACATTTATATATGATGTATTTAATCAATATTAATACATAAACATATTTATATATAAACATCACCTTTATATGTATAAATATAAATATATATTTATATATTAGTTCATTTGCATAAGGTAAATAAAATGTTTTTTTTATTTTAAATAAAAAAAAGAATTAATATTTATTTCCATATGGTTTTTATTTTAAAAAATAATTATTTATATATTTTTAAATATTTATTTTTGGAATTTATTTATTATATATAAATTTATGAAAATATTCATATATATAATTATAAATAAAACTAAAATATGAAAATGAAAAAAAATTAAAAACTGTAATATCTATATGAATGTAAACCCGAGGATTAAATTCAGTCATTAATGAAAAATGATAAGAAAACCCTCTTTAATGATGGTAAAATACCATAAAATATTAAAAAATTAGGCTATCCCAAATAAAAACTCCGTTTTGGAGGCCTTCAAGACCTTTTTTGACCTCAAAAAATAGAGACCCAGGTCCCCCAATAAACATATTGTAGATATTTTCGTAGGATTTAATTTTATATGTGGTAGATCCTAAACAGATACCCAAAGCGAAAGTTATGGATGTTTTAAGTTCAATCCATGTTTACAAAATATAATAGATCGTTCATTAGTTTACAAAATTCTTATTTAATCCGGTTTCTATTCAAGGAAAATTACTCAATAAAAATTATCAAATTATTAGTCAATACTTTTTGTTAATTATTTTTTAACCATTTTCACTAAAAATATTATATATTAAGGGTAAATGCATATTTAGTCTTCTATGAATCATGTTTACTAAAATATATTATATTTATATCAATATATATAAATTTATATATTAATATATAATTCTTAATTATATTTTATTTATGAAACATATATTTTATTAGTACTAAAGAAAAGCACTTATAAGAGGTTCCTTTTGTCAATACTAAAACAAAAGCACTAAAAAATGTCGTCTTTATCAGTTCTTTTTTATGCACTAATATATAAAAACCATTATCAATTCTTTTTTATAACATTGATAGTGGCTCTGTTATTAGTTTTATTTTAGTGCTAATAAAGGAAACCTTTATCAGTGTTAGAAAAAGTGTTGATAAATGTGTCATTTAGCATTTCTTTCATTAATGTTGATAAAATAATCCTTTATCAGTGGTTTTCTTTATCTAATAATGAGAAGCTCTTTATATTTCATAATCTATATTAGTGTTCATGGACTGATTATTATTTATGAAAATTTGGATGTACCATTTATGCATCGACTAATTATTATAAAATACGTATAACTATTGCATGATTTTATATTAGTGTGTTTAAACAAGGAAATGTTACACCTAACCCACTGATAAACTGTAGTACATGATCATAATAAGTTAAGGATTATATAGTTAAGAAAATTGTCCAAATAATAAGGGATTCCTTTATCTCAGTAAAAAAACAGTCCTAGATAAACAAAATATCACTTCACAAACCCAGAATTAAAATTAATAGAAAATATTTTGATACTTTGTTTCATTACTTCTTCAATTTATACATTCATTTCTAAAAAACCTAAATTTAAAAAAAATTACAACTCATCTCATGGGTTCAACCTATAATTTCCCCCATATTATATCCATTTATTTAGAAGTAAATATTTTATGTTTTCTTTATAAATTTTTAAATTTATTTAACCTAGATTATTTAACGACGCCCTTTGGGTTAATAAATTTTGGGCATCATTGTTACGATGATTTCCTAAAATACATAAGTGTTTTTATATGTTTTTATTTAACTTTTATTTTTTAGTTTCTTTTTATCTTCGGGTGAGATCATGGTGTGATCTTATGGTTTAGTTCTTGATTAAAGAAAATTATACACAAGTAAAGGAAGACGATATCATCAACTATGTCCCTTGGTTATAGATAACTCTAAAGAGAAATATTAAATAATAAGTGATAGATACATTAAAATAACTAGAACAAGGATTTGTCGGTGATTTACCCTAAAGAGGTCCTGGGAAGAGAACTCTAATAGAATTTTGGAAGGCCAAACACATGGGGCTAAAGCAAATAATATTGGTACCCCTCATGGTATCCAACTACATTAGAATCAATATGTCCATAATAAAAATTAATACTAACATGATTAAATTTTCTAATATTACTCATGAGGACCTGAAATCACATCCATGGTGTCTTCTCAAACTCTTTTGACACTTTTCAATTTCAAAATTTTCCAAGAGATGTTGTGATTTTTTACTATTTTAGATTTTACATAAAATATTGAGTGATAGAATAGATCTAAGTCTTACCACATCATTTCATCACCACATGGTATGAGTTAGAAAGTTACTTCTTAAATTTATTATTCACACCCCCCATATTAAATAATTTATGTATTTAAATACTTAAAGTTAATCAATTTGATGATGAATCAATCTATAATATATGGTAGAGGTTCAAAGGCATGATAATAAAATTCCCACATCATGGAATCTAGATGAAATTTTTAATTCAATCATTTTACAAGGGTAACTTATAGGGAAACAAGTCTATTTTTTTTGTATCTAGTGGATCAATCAAGTAGAAGTCATTGTAATAGAGTTTCAAGCTACTAAAAAAATTCCATGTAATGGATTCCAATGGAATTCTGAAGAAACTTAAAGTGGGGAGTGCACATGGTTGATAAGAATGGATGGTTACTATAAAAAAATTGAATCCTTGACCAAGAATATGGATACCATTATGGGTCAACACCAACAAAAGTTTACATACACTGATTAAGTGAATTATGTAGATTATAATTGCCAAATCAATTTCAAGGTTAGAGACCACAACTACAGCAAGCTCAAGGATATCGAAATGATAACCAAAATATCACCCACTACAAGGTTCCTCTCTCTAAATCAAAATGAGTACCTTAGACTAGGCTTTGTTCAAATTCATGACAATAATAGGGTATTCTATTAAAGAGATAAAAGAAGACTCAAAATATCAAATGGTTTATCTATGGAATATAGAATTATAGTTTGGTTTGATTACCAACCAACTCAAAGAAAGTCCTAGATGGGTATTATCATGTGACATAGAGGTAAAACACTGAGTATAAGTTAGGTCCATAACCATGATAAGTGAAAAATTAGTAAATGATAACCCTAAGGTAAAAATAAAATAGTAGGAGGAACAAGATAAAAAGATTAGTAAAAGTAAGGATATAATAAAGGAAAAAAAGAAAGTAAGTTAATTACTAAGGGTAATAAGAACTCCCACCACCCTACAAGCCATTATTTCCATTTTAAAATACAAAATCAAGGGAAAATTGATTTAAAATAAGCAATTTTTTTAAAAAATTTAAAAATGTTATACATTAATATCCATTTTGTGGATGCTCTATCAAATAGAACAATGTATGTAAAATTCATAAAAGTTATTATGTTGAAAATAATAAATATGGATTAAATATTCCTCATACCACACATAAGTGATTGGTCAACCATAATATCAAAAGATATACTAAAGAATCAACTAGACCATGGTAGCTTTTCAATTCATATTCACATTGGGTCTAATGTATTTTATAAATATTTGTGTGAGTTGGGTGAAAGTGTGAATATTATGTTAAACACCACATTCAAGTATTATGATTTAAATACATGAAAACCATAATATTTTCACTCTAACAAGTGGATTCAATGAAAATGTACATGTAAGGCCTGATCAAAGACATTTTGGTGAAAGTGGAATATTTCATCTTCCTAGTGGATTTTCTAATATTGGAAAAGGATGAATAAAGGAAACATCTTATCTAGGGAAGACCATTATTAGAAATTGGAGTAGATTTAATAGATATATAAAACAGTGAGTTGTGCTTGTGTTTTGTTGTTGAGCGGGTGAGTTTCAATATACATCATCCATAAATAATTTTGATATAAAAGATGAAGAAATGGATGAGAACAATAAGTTGGAAGTGGAAGATATTGTATTCATTAAAGAAATAAAGGATTTAGGTTCTATCTAGAATAAAGAAAAAATTACAAAAGATGAGAATAATAAGAAAGTATAGGAGATATTATTATAAGAGATGGAGGAATAGGCATAACAAATAATTTTTAATAGGTACAATAAGTTTGGATCATTCAAGACATGAATTTTGTTTTTTATGACTAATCAATCATTGGTATAATGGAACTTGGAAGTAGAATAGGTGGTAACACAAGGAATAATGTGGTTATCACATAAGGAACTAAAATGAACCATCTATGTGGGAAGATCTCAACTTATTTGGTTTATTTATTTGGATACGGTAACCGCCTTCCAATTTTCTATTTCATGAGTGAAAAAGAGGTAAGGTTGAAATAAAAGGATATAAAATAAGTTCTTCCAAGAGGATACCTCAATTTTTTATGTATTATTAGGATTTGGTAATTTAAGATACAAACACTCTTCTATTTTATATTTTCCAGCTTAAATTTCAAAGACATTACACTTTCACTTTTTGTTTCATTTTATCAGTATTTAATGAGGAATGAACAAAGTTGGTAAGAAGAACAGAAAGGTAATGATTCATGTGGAAAGAAAGGTGTGATTTTAATGTTTTTTTATTACTCCACAGTTTTCCTACCTTTTTAGTTTCAAAAAAAATCATGCACATCTCTATATTTTTTCTTAGTTTTTATATCTTGATAAAAAATTACATAAAAATACTATTATTCCATGTTTTTTATTTTAATGTTTTTAAAATTAGATGAGTAAATTAGGGGAATAAATTATTAAAGATAATTATAGGGATACGTATTTGATTAATTATTACTTTTCAGGGTATGTTAATCTATATAGAAAAAATTACCCTCCATTTTTCATGATTCGATTTTCTCAAAATCAAGATGACTAATTTGATATTATTAGTTATTCCATGAGTGATTGTCCCAAAATTTTCTAATCTAGTTTCATATGAAATCCTAGATCTACAATTTCCCATTTTTGCTAGAAATATTTCTTAAGAGAAACTTGGGGCATTACCCCTTCTATATCTTGTATTGGTATATTATCAAATCCATGCTTGAACAAAGTCACATTTAATATCATTGATTAGTTTTATTATTAATCCCTTATCCTTGAGGCCCAACTTATTATTAAATACTACTTTATCCAATATAACAGTGGATGTATTTTTTAGGTTAGATCAACATTACATGATAATATTTTCCATCACATCCTTACTCTTTATATTTTTCATTATGTTTAATTGAATAAGTGTGGTGTATAGGTTGTTTATAGGAGAAGAGGGTCTTCCATTAAAGAGATAATGTGAGTATTTTTTTCATTGGGTTGGGTAAAAGGTTCATGATATATTATCCATTGTATTCTATTTCTTTTTCCTCTTGGAAAAATCAAACAAAATAAGAATTAGAAAAAAAAATAAAAAATAAAAAATGGGTTGTTTCATAGGAAGGTCAAAATTCATCATTAATTAAACAATGATCTTGTTATAATTATCATAATTAGTGTTATGTAGTGATTATATGGGTTTGTGTTATGTTTGAGATAATTTTACCTAGTAAAACATTAAAAAACTATGAAAATGTAAGAAAAAAAGATGATATAGATGTTGTTTATTATTCTTTTATAGATTTCATGACCTTTACATTGAGTTTGGGAAATTTGGTTGGTGTCATTATTAGAGGATTATATTATAAATTAATTTTTATTATCATGTATATTGATTAATATTTTTTCATCCTTTTTCATCCTTATATTATTCTAACATCATTTACCTACCTACCCATAAACCTCAATGTTATTTTATCCTTAATGTTAATTCATTTTGATTATTTTTCATCTTTTTCTTTAGGGGGTGAATATTTTAGATCTCATTAATGTTTATGTTTAAGGATCATGTATTCAATATATGATCAAAACACTATTACTTTTAGACCTTGTGTGATGATATAAATAATTTGAAGATGAGATAAATCATTATTGGAATTCTTAGTCATAATAAATTATGAAGCATGAATGGAATTATGGAGAAGTTCCATCAATTTAAAATCGGAAAAGTTAAATGAATAGTTGTTTTGGTTTCCTTTAAATGTGAGGTGTTAGATTGATTTTCATATGTGATACTTGAAAGTTTATATCTCTATTAATAATTGTATAATTTTATTTCTTTGAATTTGAAATATTGGTTGCATGGATTTTATTTTTGATTTATTTAAGTATAAGTTTAACTGTATAGGTATATTTGATGTCTATATTTCATATATGGAATTTTTAAACATAATTTCATTAATTTTTTGAATTTAATTAAGCCATTTTTTTCCTAATAATCATTTTTTATTTTTATGTCTAATTATAATTTTAAAATAATTTTTGAAAAAAATAAATTAAAAGATGATATTTTTTTGTAAAATTAATTGATTACTGATTAAAATTGCAAAGAATTTCAAAACCTAAAATTTAATATCGATCATAGGTGAAGCACGTCATTGATGAAGAGACTGTATAATTTTTGTATGGATATGATAATGATGATAAATAGAAATAAAAATATAATTGAAATACATAAATTAAAAAAAGAAAAATATATATATCCAAATATTATTACCAATTTATTAACATAACACCATATATATAGAGTACGTGGAATATTATCTAATGAATGAGATTAATCCCTATAATATCTAATATAATGTGTAGAATTCCAATGGTCATATAATGTAGAAGGTTGGCCATTTTGAGGGAAATTTATTTGGAATTAAGGATTCTTCTGTATTATCATTATTAGAACATCTATTAAATAATTGTTCATAACACTCCCCCTTGGATGTCAGAATTTCATGGCATCTTATTTAATATTCACATAAAAAACCATGTGTGAAATAAAAGTGAATCCAAAATAAATAGATTCCATGTCATGATGCCTTATTAAAAACCTTACCATGAAAACCCAGTGGGAAAAACATAATGATGTGGACAAGAGTGAAGAGTTCCCAAATCCCGCTAACTATATCATTTAATTGTTTCGTCAAGACATCAATTAATATTATTATTTAATTATGTATTTTGGACATGGAGGAAGACCAAAGGTAACAATGAATGGACTCGTTGAAAAAATATAACTCGTGGGGAAGGCCAAAATTTTCCATTAATTATTGATATCCATAATAATTTATAATAGTCTATTAGATATCTTTTATGATTTATGATTTCCTCATTAGAACCCTCATCTTGGGAAAACCTCTCGAGGGGAAACCACTTGATTAGGGAAAAATACTACAATAACAGTATGTCTTGAGAGTGTTTCCTCATTAAAAACCTTATCAAGAAACCCCATTGTGAAAAACATGACTAAGGAAAAAATTGTAAAACAGCTACATCTCCAACTCATAAGATCACCACTACATCACTTAGCACATATAATGTACATTATTTATATACAACCAAAAAATAGTTTTTTGTTTTTTAATAATAAAAATTTATACCATTTATATTTCAATGAATAGGGAATAACATTACCTTGCATCATAAAATGATTTATTATTAATTTCAAGGTACATTTTCACATGTACAAGTACATACATTAGGGATATATAAAATGTTCATTTAAATTTAATCATTTCAGGAAAATAATGTTCTTAATTAAACCCTCATGTATGAATTATATCACTTTTGGAATCAATTGATTTAATTATTTATTAATGTTAAAACCATTCAAAAATTTAACATTTCATCATTAATAAGATTAATACAAAATTCAAGGACATTCCTTGAAATTCAATGATCAAATAAGTAATTTATTTTAGAAAACACTTCAATAGTTTATATTTTTTTTCAAAATATATTAATAATATGATTAATAAAATGATTCCTAAAAACCATGGGATGATAAATCAAATTTTATATTCTTTCTTATATTAATATGGATACAATAAATACAACTTATTCAGGTTGGGTGAAACTTACATAATTTTTAATATGCTTTAGGAATTTTGAACCCCTCAGTGATTTATAGTTATTATATAGATAAATAATGACAACATCATTTTTACATAAACCAAATATCCAAAATTTATAAGGAATAGTATTTCTTATAATAATATCGTCATTATTAAATTGTCTTAGTAGTTTAGATAATCATTCCAAAACAAAAAATGTTGAACTTATCATAAGTTCCTTCAATAAATTTGTCCAATTATTTTTGATTTTACATCTATCAAAATCCATTTTCATTGATGAGTTTTAAAATCATTAAAATAAAATATATCATTAACAACATTTGATTCAGATCTCGTAATTTTTTTGGTTACCAATGTCACTTCAAGAATGATATCTAAAAAGATATAATGTTTTTGATATATTCATTTTACTCTTCGAGGGAAAATATATTTATTAATTTATACTCATTTTGAACAATGATTTTATATAATTAGTTCAACCACACTTCAGGTGTATAAAATCATACTATTTATTTTGAAGAATTTACTTTCATGTAGGTGTTGTGAGCATAATTTCAATGGTTCTTCTGGACCATTTTATATATTTCATGTGATGCATAATATTTATATTAATCAACATGCATATCTTGTAATGTATACTCACTAGTGGAAATAAAATACGTGATCATTTAGTGGATGCATCTTTCATATAGTATTTAAATGGATTACATGGTAGATAGGAATGCCCATATATATTTATATATAAATATATAGAAAATTATTTCCAAAATAGTTTCTAATGATATAAATAATTTATCTCAAAATGGGTACCTTATAGTAAATTACTATACATGGTACATTCATAATAACTTAATGAGAATGAATTCATTGGTAATTTAGTAGACATGCATCCATTAAAAAATCATCATTCTCCCCCTAATGAATGTCTACAATGTTATAAATAAATCAATTATCATGTATACTTGAATCAATATCATTAACTATAAATGATATTGGATAGACTAAACCATCACGTCATATATTTAATGTATCAGGATTATTAAACCTATGGTTTATCTTTATAGATTCCATTGTAAATAATAAATTATTTATAATCACTTTTATGAAGTCTTATTACATATCTAGGTACCTATTTTATCCAATATCACTATATGATATTATTTTTCAATAAAATCATGATATATCTCATTGATAATTTAGATATAATAAATCATTATGAATTTGTACTACCAAATAGTAATAATTTATCTCTTCAGAAGCTGTTATTTAATTTTATCTACTAGTAATTATACTTAAATGAGAGTATACTATATAATAGATGAGTTCTTTTGAATAATTTAATCAAAATAATATTTATAATTATTTTTCTTCATGTTTGGTAAAAGATCTTCAGGATCATCGATTTTCCATAATCACATTTGTCATTATAATTTCTACTAATGTCGGTTGATGAATTCATAATATAATCATAACGAGTTACGCCCAACACCATGTGGATTATCATACTTTTTAGAAAATATAGCCCAAATATTTTGGAACATCAATCCCAGATATTATTTTAAAATACATCTATTTTGGGTCAGAGACCCCACTTTTTTAAATTCGATGATTGTTATAGTGAGAATTGATGTAGAATAATCTTTTAGATTCACAAAACAAACATGATCTCCATCCAAAATTATAAATCATTGAATATAATTTTCCAATTTACCAAATTAAGGATATATAATTTCATTAAATTTCAAAACTCTCAAATATTCATGAAAGAATAATAAGTATGAGTACCAAAAATCATATTAAATTTTTCATGATAATTTCATTATCTTCAAGTAATTAATTAAATATAAATTCACATCATGGAATGAATTCATTATTTGAATTTCATGGTTTGTGAATGATAATTTTTTATTTATCAATAATGGTATAAAATAAAAAATTTATAAATTATGATGATCGTTGTTTTAACCACATCAGGTGGTAAAATCATTTTCATAATATATATCAAATTATCAAAACTATGTAATTAAATCATTACATTTATGAACTATATGAATAATAAATTCCACTTCATGGGATAAATGAAATTCATGAGATGGTATTGATAATCCATAAGAACATGATAAATAATATCTTTTACCTTGATATTTCTACTTTTGGAACAATAATAGATATATGAAGATATTATTCAATATAATGTCAAAGGAAATTATTTTAATATCAACATTAAGGGATTCATTATTTTATAAATATTAATAATATTAATTATTCTTTGTAAATTTTTATTACAATAAAACTACTTATGTTGGTTATATTATTGTTATTTATTATAAACAAATATAGCATAATGATCATTCACAAAACATCATATTCACTTTTAACATGATTTAAAATAAAATTATGTTTTTCATTCACATTAGGGAATGAAATAAAACATTATCAATAAATATTCTCATTTTATATAGGGAATGAAATAAAATTATTTTCTCGAGTTTTATAGTGTCTTCAAAGAAATTAACATTAATATTAAATTAATAAATTTCTTTAATTTCATCCACTTCGTTGGATGAATATATATAAAATAAATTTATTCTTGTTTGTTGAGAACATTTAATATCACTAAAACATTTTATAAGAAATAATAGAATGGGATGAGATATGAAACAATAAAATATTTAAAAATATTTAAAAGTAAATATTATCTTTATCATGAACCTTTATACCATACAATCAAACTTGAACCCTTATCGGTGAACAAAGGAATAAGAGATATAAAATTTCAGGGTTCAGGGCAAGATCAGTGAACTTTATATTCATGTTTGATAGGTATGTTATATTCAATATTGATTAGTAAACATTTTTTTGATGTATGTAAGGTATGTTATGTTCATTACTTGACCCCTTATGGCAGTGTTATCAACCACATCGATTATTAATCAAACACATTCTCTTTAGGGAATAGAGTGAAATTTTTCATTCATGGTTCATTACTGCTCTTTAGGGGATCATTATTTTTCCTACAACAAAATATTAATAAAATCATATATTATTTTCAGATTTATCTAGAGGGTAAAAATAAAAATTAAATATCTTATATAGAAAATAAGGTTCATCTTTTGATGTAGCTCTTTGAATGAGTGTAGTCAATACACACATGAAAGAGTGTTTTGAATGAATAATGTTTATAAAAACATGTGACATACCTTTTTTATGTGATATTTAACTAATGTCAATGATAGGGATAAAAAAAATTTCATCACGATACACAATATGGAGAAGATGCTTATGCTTATAATTTGTTGTAAAATTGATCAAATACCAATTGAAACAATAATGAATTTTTTAAATTAGAAATATAAGACTGGACACTAGTGAATCACATAATTGATGAAGATATAATCGAATTTGGATATGGCGATGTTGATGATTAATAAAATTAGAAATGTAATATAAATACATGAATTAATGAAAAGAAAACAGTGTAAAATAAAATTTTATTACTATTTTATTAACATATCACCGTATATATAGAGTACATAGAATGTGATCCAATGTTTTTATTTTAAAGTTTAAAAATATTTCTAGTTCCATAAATCCAAGGTATAACATAATCAAGGTGGAAAAATCATAGAGAATATCCATGTACATATTGGGGAATATATATCTATTAAGAGAGGAAGGCTCTTACTATGTAGCTTCTAGGAAAAATAAATTTATTACGGGTCAGCCCAGGATTTTCTCGTCTAAGGTAAGGATGGAGTAGGATAACTTGTGAAGAAAATATCATCCATCCTGGAGTATAATGTGAGATTAGTTATGTGTGGTTACAATGCACAAAATCTAAATGTCATTATTCCACTTGAGCCTATGTTACTCCCTACTCAAACATTTCACCTCATCACTCTAATCCATTAACCACCTATTAGTGTCATGAATTACACTATAGAACACTATTTTAATCACACTAAAGTTTGGGATAGAGCTACAACCACAACTGCAAGGAACAATATTACTATGAAAGAAATGGTTAAGATCATTCAATCATTGTTAAGACACTAATAGGTCTGTTGATTCCCTGTATGTGTTCAATGAAGTCAAAAAAGATCTGATCACCATGGTTACTCAAGGGAAGATCAGGACCTGCCACTATGATGAGTAAGTATTCCATATGTACAGCTAATGAAAATACTAAGAGTATAAGGATAACTCATGAAGCACTTAAAATCACATAATTCAAGAAGTGAATACTATTTCATGGCGTGAAATTCTTGATACAGTAGATATATTTAGGTATAAGACTGGTAAATTATCCTAACTCACATGGAAAATATGATATATTAAAAAATATATATAGGAAGGGAATTTTTTCATATATTATTATAAATAATTCAAGTGAAATTTGAATAGAGAGAGAGAAAGGGTGAGATTCAAAACATAGATATAAGGATATATCTCATGAGAAACCTTACTATAAATAAGAGGGTTTTGTATAGAATGAGGGGGGTCCAAACCTACAGACTAGAGTCTGAAGGATGAACTACTTATACATTGATAAAAAATATACTAATGTTCTTATATTCCTTTTTTTTATTTTTCCCTCATAACATACATGAGGGAGTATGTTTATTTAGTGCCAATTTATGATAAAAATGGGTGTGTGTTAGTAAATTACTCGAGTAACATGGTTTTATATTTGGGTTGCTGCATTTATTATTATATTCTTAAAATTTACCATATTTACATTGGAATGATCATTTTTATGTAAATTTTTAAGTACCATTCAATGAATAAACTAATTATTTTCAACCACGTATCACCATTGAATAATCTCGGATTTATATTTTTTGAAAATAGTACTAACCCACCTACACCACTAATTAATTGAATTACTTGATCATAAGAAATGGAAAATTATAGAGTTAGTAAGTAAGTACTAAGACCAAGGGATTATTTAGTCTCAACGATGACAGTAATCATGTCTAAAAAATTATCACTTCATTTCACTAGCAGAGAAAATAAAAATTAAAAATCTTGGAACATCTTTTAATATTTTGTTTCACCATTACTTAAATTTCTATATTTTTTCCCATACAACTAAATTTCAATTTTTTTAAAATCATCTCATTATTTTTACCTTGAAACTTCCATGTACAAGATCCATTTAGTTTTTAGTAAATTGCTTGACCATTCTTTATAAATTAAAAAATTGATTTAACCCGAAGGATTTAATGACACCCTTTGAGTGTATCAGGTCTCACCCATTTAGGATCATCCACTAAGTTACAAACTTGATTATAATGTATAATAATTCTATTTCATATTCCATGTATTTAAATGTCTTTCATATTCAAAACTCTTAATATCCACACTAAATATAGTAGTTTCATTTCCAATGAACATTAATTCATCATAGTTTTCTAAAATAAATCCATATCTCTCTAACTTATAAAAAATTTGAATAAAACATCAAGGTTCATGTAATACTTCAGTTAATTTACATATTATGGAATTATATAAACTTCCATTTCAGGAACACTTTCTATTTGTTGTTCTTGAATTTATATAAGTTCAATTTTCTTCTAACTGACACCTCATCTTATATGTTTCCTTTCAAGGAAAGCAGCATGTTAGTCTATAAACATGTTTTGTTTAGTAGAATTGTAGATATAATATCCCCTTTTTCCTTAGGATAACAAAAAAATAACTAGTTTTCTAATTAAGGGTTATGTTTTTCATAATCCCATCATTATACAAGATCTCATAGCCCCAAAAATTCATAAAATAAAAACTGGTGTGTTTCAAATACTATATCTCTTACGGTTCCTTTATTATAACTAGAGATGGAATGTGGTTTAGGGATAGTGCAAAAATACCTAGAGAATAACCCTAAAACGAAATAGAAAGGTCGTGTTGTCTCATAATCGACTAAACCATGAAAAAATGTACAATCCCTCCTCTGAGATTCATCATTACACTAATATTTTAAAGAGGATTTAGTTTCAAAACAATACTATAATCTCTCAAACAAACATTAAATTCCATAAAAAACGTAATCACCACTCTGATCAAAGAATAGAATCTTAATACTTTTTCACTGTTGATTTTATACATAATTGTAAAACCATTTGAAATTTTGAAAGTTTTCATACTTGTTTCTCATTAGATACCCAAAACTATACTGAATAAATTCATCAGTAAAACTGATGAAGTATCTAAAACTACAACTTTCACATGTACTCATTGGAACACATATATCATTATGTTTTATATTCCAAAAAACCACAACCCATTTCAAAATTTCCACTAAATTTTTTTTATTATCTTTTAAAATAAATAAAATTTATATGAATTAAATTATTTATTGAATGAGTCCAAAAAACATTTTATATGCTGAATTTTAAATGTGTTTCTCATTTATATTTCCAATATGAAAATGAAAATTTTAGTTGAGGTTATAATCAACTATGGAACTCTTATTCCGAATGTTATAAATAGGATTATCAATATCTGTCATTTATAAACCATTTACCATATTCCTTTTTAGTCAATAACTCGTTTTATTCCTTTGGTTTGAAAATCACTATAAAATTTATAAGAACTTGAATTAACTTGATTTTTTCATTTTAGTTTTTCTTATTGAGAAGAATGAATTTCTAGTAAACATTTTCTATAGGTTTTAGTTAAAATAAGAAAATATTGATAAATAGTGCTTCATTTTAGAAAATATTCACTAGATTTTGGACCATTGTAGTAGTTTAAATTAATTTCATAGAAAGATGTTGTATGATGTTGGGTCCCTTAGAATATGTAGCTAAATATTTCTATTCTATTGAAATTGACTCTAATGAATTTTTAATCTAAACAATAATTTTTTCTATAACATCATCTATAAATAGACATAATCTTCAGGGGACAGATGGTATATTTTGATACTCTGAAATCATATATTCATTTTGAATTTTTTTTCAACTGTTTATTATTTAGAATACTTCTAATCAATGAAATGTTTTATTTATGAATTTTTTATAAAGAGATAATATTATGATGTTTTCATTATAAATTATTAATATTTTCTAGTGTATTAATTCTATTTTTAATCATTGAAATTGAGTGTTTTTGGGGATAATAATAAATATCTTGTTCTGATTATCTTGATCAAAGGATTCCATGGGTAAGAAGACCGATATACCTTCCAATAGGTTTATAGTTTATGGATTCCAAGGAAAGGAATATAGAATAACATAGATTATGTTTATTTATCCCCCTTACACTTTACATTAAATGTGTTATTTGGATAAAAATATCCTTTTTAGACTTCAAGGATTTTAATAATTACTCCACTCATTTTTTTAAATGTGTTGTACATGGAATTTTTGTTGTATTTTTATATTTATTAGATATTTTGAGATTACATCAAGTTGAATTTATATTATTCTTACTAATTTAGTCAAGTTGTTTTATCTTATAATTGTTTTAATTTTTTCTATATTTTCTTAATAATTTGCTAAATTTTAATTTTATTATAAAACTGAATTTCCAACAGAATTGCACCTTCTGGTGGATTTAAATTATAAGGTAATTGTTTTTCTATAACTCTCCCCCTATTATAGTTTTTCTACCTTATTTTATAGGAGAAAAACATGATATCAAATGTAAAATCTAATAGTTTATGTGATTCATTTCTTCTTCTAACTAATACTAACACTTGGTATCTGATAATAACTCTACTACGTTCTGAGACTCGTTCCTTTTTTTGACTGATGCTGACATATGGTATCAGATTTTTTCTCTATATTCTGTACTAATACTTGTTTTATTTTTTTGATTTATATTGGTTTTTCATAAATATATGAGTTTCCTTACACAAATTATATGGTTGATAAATTAATTTTTTATGACAATACTACTTCTTGGATCTATTTATTAAATGAATCTAATTAATATTCATGTTTATAATGTAAATTATAATGAGTATTGGATTGATCTAATGAATATTTTTAATATTAACACTAGTGTGGATAACTATTTTATGATGACCGAAAATTAAAAAATTCTAGAGAATTATTTTTTTTGTTTACCATAGATTATAAGGATGAGTTTTAGGATAATTATGAAGTGTGGAATGATTTATTATGTTAGATAATGAGGCATATATATGGTCATATATATTTTTTTGAAATATAAATTTAATTGAAAATATATTTGAGATTACACACTTCAGAACATCCAAAGTTATTGAAACCAGGAGATCTATGCTAAGAGTTGATCATCAATATTTTTTTCTTCCTAGAGAATATATTTTGCAAATTAATCATGTTTTATGACTATATGTAATATTTTACAATCCACTGTGATAATATATTATCAGATGATTAGTTGTTTCAAAAAAATATTGATACACTTTCAAATGATTAGGAGTCTAAATAGAATTAAATTTTTGATACTAAGAATTTGACTAAACCAAGTCTTCATAACTTTATTATCACTCTTAGGCAATATAAGACTGGATTTAAAAGATATTATATAGAATAGAAGATGAATAATGGAGTATTTTTTTTTACTTTAATAAATATTATTTTCGATGCTATTAATAATAGATAAAAATGATTCAAATATTTTTAAGAAAAAAATAAAAGCATCATTATGATAGTTGTTATTTTGATGATAGTGGGAATGAATTTTATTAACACGATAAGTTCTTGAATAAAATTATCACAAAAAAACTTCATGAATGATAATTGGAAAGATAGGATGGAAATATATCACAATAAATATACTTTAGATGTTACATGCTATGAATGTAAAAAGGTTAATCATATAAGATTGTATTTTCGTATATTTAATAAAAAATAAAAAAGATTAATTATATCTTCTAAAATAAAAGGAAATGAAAGATTGATGGTGTTGTAAATATATAGTGCAAGAGGAGGAGATAAAACTTATGATATTTCATCAAAAGATAGTGATATAAGTCAAATGATTGTTTTATTATAGGAAAATATTCCTAAGGATAAAAAATGACTCATGGATAAGTTAACTGTTGAATATATCTAAAATTTGTCTTTGAAATTTATTTTTTTTATACTTTAGAAGATGAGTACTCAACATCATTTTATGATGGAAATTTTTATTCATCAAAATATGAGGATAGTTTTGTTAATTTTGAGGGAATTTTAAGAGTTTTAAATCTTATAGAAAAAGAAATAAAAAAGTCGAAAAATAACTATTATTATGCTAAAACTAACCTTGATAACGAAAATTGTATAATTTCAAAAATTACATCCAAAATATCTAAACATTAATTGTAACTAGATTTTAAATAATATTCTAGTTTACTTATTACGATTATAAACTAGATATTAAACTTAAATATGAAGGTAGTAGTGTCAACAAAAAAATATAATTTTACTTATAATAATGACAAAATTTAATAATATTTATAAATAGATGAATCTATCAAAAAAACTAGTGGAATAGGTTGTACTTTTATAAAATCACATTTTCAATCAAGTGACTTTATTCTTATAAGTGTGCAAATTTTTACTAAATATAAAAGGGATCACTAGAAAAACCATAATTCATTAAATAAAATTTAATATTTTTTCTTTAAGATTCTATTTTTAAGAGATTATAAATATTCACAGGTAAATAGTTAGAAAATTTCGGTTTCTAAATATTTATTTAATTATTTTTTGTGACCTAAGAATGTTTGGGCACTAAGAACATAGTATTATTAATTTTAGTAAAAGTGTATGAGTACCAGCATCCAAAAAAAGTGGTACATGAACAATGGTTGTTCTCCATATAAACAATGAGATATCTTTCTTGAATTTATCAAAAAATAAATTCAATTTGATGAAATCATCATTAAAATATAAAATTATGATAGATTTTAATATAATAAATAGATCTTCTAAATGAGAAATTTAAAATGTTCATGAATCCCCTTCATGTTTAACCTATCTCCTAAAATTTAAAATCACTAAAAAGGGGGGGAATTTATATTATAATTTTTATAACTTATTTTACATATTTTATTATTTTTTAAACGTATTATAATATAAATGAATTTTTATTTCTCCAAAATTACTTCTAATGTAAGGAAGTTTTTATGTTTAACAAAATGAATATTTTTATCTAATGAAAGTTTCTTTAGTTTTTCATGGGATTAAATCTTTAGTGCCATAGAAGACAAGAGGTTTCAATTTGAACTTTTTATGTAACCATTTTAAAATGAAGAAGATATTCTATAGGGATTAAAAGATAACTTTCAAAAGTTATAATATCTTCAATCATATCAAATGTTTTTTTATTATTGAATATTTAATTTCTTACCCCTTGTATTTTATTGAATATTCAATAGGATATATTTATATTCAAGGATAATTATGACTAATTAATTTATATAACTTATTTTATGGACTACTCTAGTTTATCTCCTCCCCCATTTTACTTACTTTTAAAATTCATAAAGGTGTATAAATTTTAGGAAAAATATAATTATATAAGTTCTAATTATATAAGTGTTTTGAGAGATATTTTTGGGAGATATTTTGGGGGGCGATGTTAAGAAAATTGAATTAGTTTTTATTTTTCCATAGAGGAGGATAAATATTTGAAATTAATAAAAATTTATGAATTTAATAAAGATGGGAATTTATTATACTTATCTTGTTTTTGACTAATGGGTTTGTTTGTAATTTTTTTAGTAAAGGAGAAGAAATGTATTCAATTAAAACTTATATGGGGAATTTTTGAAAAATCTAGTGAGACTTTTAATTTTTTCTATGTTTCTTTTTCTTTTTGAAAATGGGGTGATTTTTGAGTAAATGGTGCCTTTTCCCACTTTTATTTTTAAATTCCAACACACTTAATAATAACTTTAATTTACTTTAAGTGGTGTTTTTTTAAGATTGATTTTTTGATAAATTTATTTTCAGAGGCTTTAGTTGAAAAATTAAAATCTCGAGTACTAAGGTTTTATGTTAAGTTACATTCATCATATTTTGGAGTGTTGTAGTGAGAAATATTTATTTCATTAAAAGATGAAGAATTAGTATTATTCTATTGAAAAATGGTCTTGAATGTTTTTATTCCATTAAAAATGACCCTGAAGAATGTGGAGTCTTACTATTGAAGTTTTTTACAACATAATCTATAAATAGGTTTATATATTTAAAGAAAATAGGAAATATTTTAATACTCTAAAAGTTTAAGGTCGTTTTAAAGTTTTACAACTATTTTTTACTTAGAGATCTTATGATTTGTGTAATAATTTATTTATAATTTCTTTGTTAATTGTTACTATTTTGGATGTTTCTATTCTATTTATCTTATCATTATTAATTATATTCATTCTAATTATGATCATTAAGATCGAGGGCCTCTAATGACAGGAAGATAGAGGTTTTTTTAATCATTTTTAATTGAGGGATTATAAGGATAGGAAAAAAATCATGTTTCTATAATCTTTATTGAACTTACATATATAGGAAGACATATATAACTTTCGATAGTATTACAATCTAGGGATTCTAGGGATATGAAGATAAGATACCTTATATTAGTTTTATTGATCCTCCATACAATTTGGTTTAAAACTGTGATTTTATAATAATATTCTTTCTGTATTTTAAGGATTTTTATCCTTAATCCAAGAGTTTTTTACTATAATTCACCCATCTTATTGTTTTAATGTCTTATTTTTCTATGAAAACCATTCCCAATTACATAAACCATTTCATTATTATATATACATAAACTTTTTTTCTTAATAATGAATGAAAATATTATTGTGTCCATATAATATATAGAAATAAAATTTCTATTGATGATAAGAATACAGTAATAGTTTTCAAATTATCAAACTAATGTACTAGGTAATATTAGATCATAAGTTCCAACTTCTAATGCAGAAACTCTTTGTCCATTTCTATCATGAAGAAATATTTATCCCTTCATAAATTCTATCTTATTTATCAGTCAATGTTTTTCTGAACAAGTGTGTGCTTCACATTGGGTATCAAATTCCCGTGATCACGAGATATATAAATTGATCTCTATAATATTCACAATCATGTGCTCCTAATTATTAATATTAATAACACTTATCTACCATATATATATAAATTTAAATTTGTTTTACATGTTATACAATATGATGTCTCAATATTATTAAGATCATGTATGTCATAATTTATAATAAAAAATATATATGGGTGAGTATCATATTTTATATATTTTACTCAGGAACTTTTAATGATATCTCTGCCACAAAAAAATGACTAGTCTATATATATATATATAGTGATCAAAGGTCCATTTTTCATCATAAATTTCACTTGGTATCACATAAATAGGCTATGAATATATATATCAAACAACTATATTCAATCATATCATATATAATTTTAGATTTATTATTGGATAACTCTACCCAAATCTATCATAAATATTTTCTCAACTTCATTCCTCTAGTATCAAAGAAGTTATGTTTTATCAGCTAAGTGTAAGATAGATAAAACATAAATAATGAGGAATCTAATGGTTAAGGTCACTTTATAACTTTATTGCCTTATAAAATATAATTCATAGACACCTAACAGTTAGGGTTTCCTATATTTAATGATCATATTCTTGAAAATTGATAATTTGAACGAAAGTTCTTACTTAGTATTTGCTGGGGTTTTCGTTAAAAGTATCACTAAATTAATATATATCACAAGTTGTGAGTATGGGATGATGATATACAGATTGTGGCATTTAGATGTCTCTATGGTCTCTATGAGTACATGTTGATTCCCTTTGGAATGAAGAATTCCCTATTAGTGTTCATGGGACTCATCAATGGTATTTTCATCCTTTATTAGGATGATTCATGGTAGTCTTCATAGATGATATCCTAGTGTACTTAGCATCTAAGGAGGAGCATTAGAGACACACGGGGATGGTTTTAGATGTAATCAGATAGCATCAGATGTTTGATATTCTCTCAAATTGGTAGTTCTATATTCAATATGTACACTTTTTGGGAATGTTATCTCATTAGATGTTGTGGTAGTGGACCTAATAAATATTGAGGCAGTTTTATCATGGGAGCCACCCAAGAGAGTGAAATAGGTGTAGAGACTCCTTAGGTTGGAAGGATATTACTAGAGATTCATACCTAACATATCTAGGATATCAATCCCCATGAAAGAATTAACCCAAAAGGTGTATAATTTCATTGGGAGAGAGAGGATTCAACAGGATTTTCTAGAGTTGAGGTAGAGACTGACGTGCACTCCCATCTTGAGATTACCATAGGATGGTATCAAGTATATAGTATTTTGAGATGCATTAGGAACTGAGCATGGTTATGTTATAATGTATATAATGGATTTGATATTCTAAAGTTCACATTAGATAAGACCACATGAGCTGAAATATGTGACCCATGATCTTGAGTTAGCAATGGTGGTCTTTGTACTGAAGATGTAGTGGAAATACCTAATGGAATAATAGTTTATCATATATTATGACCATAAAAGTATCAATTATATATTCTCTTAGAAGTATCTTAACATGGGAATGATGTGGTGGCTGGATATCCTCTAATATTATGACTTCAATATTGCCTATAATCCTGGGAAGGGGAATGTGGTAGAAAATTCTCTCAAAAGGAGATCTTGTTTGTAGTTTATAAGGGACACATCACGGAAATAGGCCTCGTTTCCACTATAATTTATTAATGGAGATAGATCATATTATCTCTAGTTGATAGTTCTAACCCCTCTACTTTTTCACCTAGATAAAGAGACATGCCTTGGTGATGCTGAATGTGAGACCCTATGAACTTAGATATCCACTAGACATGATCCTGATGTATTTTATGAAGGTGGGGAGCATGTCATTTCTTTTAGATGAATCATGATGGTACCCACGATGTTATAAGAGGATATTTTAAGATAGTTTCATAAATCTCCATTTGTGGTACATTCAAGAGTCAAAAATATGTACCAGGGCCTCTGACATCAGTTTTGGTTGCCATAGATGAAGAAGGGAGTTGTAGAGTTTGTTTTTTAATGACATACTTATCAGTAAGTAAGGTTAAGTACCAAGTTCCAAAATGTTTAGATCAACCCCTTGAGTTTCTGGAGTGTAAGTGGTATGAGATATCCATGGAAATCATGATGGTCTTACCATTTATGTCTAAGGGACACGAATCTATCTAGTTTATTGTTGATCTACTCACCAAGACAGCCCAATTCCTAACGCTCTAAGATCATAGTTTAGTAGAGATATTGAATTGCCACTACATGATGGTAAAAATTTAACTCCATTGAAATCCATCGATGGTAAACTATAACCAAGATTCATGCTTCACATCTCAGTTATAGAAGGAATTTCAGGAGGCTTTTGGGCCTTAGTTTTATTTGAGCCTAGATTTTCACCCCCAAACTAATGGAAAGGCTGATCAGACCATTCATATTTTGGATGAAATTCTACATGTTTGAATGTTGGAGTATGGATATAGTTGGGAGGATCACCTACCAATGGTGGATTTTTTTACAACAATAATAACCATCTCACCATTGCTATGGCACTATTCGAGGCCTTGTATGGGTGACCTTGTAGGTCATCGCATTAATGGACTGACCTAGGAGATTCATAAATCATGTGACTAGAGTTGATTTGTGCCACTAATGAGACAGTTCAGATAATCCAGGATTGGATAAAGACTACACATATCAATCATAAGTCTTATGTGTATCAATGAACGAGGCCTTTGGAGTTTGAGGAGGAAGGCCATATATTCCAATGGGTTTCACCTTGAAATGGATTATAGTGATTTGGAAGGGGTGTAAAGATATATCCACAATTAATTTTCACTTTCCAGATACTTCACAGAGTTTTTGAGGTGGCATACCACTTAGATTTACCTAAAAAATTAGACCAGGAACAAAACATCTTCCACAGGTCATAGCTGAGGAAGTACGTGCATGACTCATTTCATGTTATTGATGAGGGAGAGCTATACATCAGGGATTGAGATACGTATTTGGAGTACCAATTGGATATTTAGGATCAACAATAGTGGATCCTTCATGGGAATACAATTTCTTTTTTGTGTGTCTGGTGGTAGCATAGAAATCTTCAGGAGGGCACTTGGGAGAAGGAGGCTCAAATGCATGCTGAAGACCCACATCTTTATTGTATAGCCACTTATTTTGGATATTTAGATTGTAAATACCCAAATTGGGAAGAATTTAGGGGATTTTATTTTCTTCGTATTATTTTTGGATATTTTATTTATTATTTTTTAGGCCAGGCGCTGAGACGGTGTGTGATTCTGAGGATTGGTGTGCCGGGAATAAATGTTTGAAATATATTTAATAGAATGTGTGTTCACATTTCCTAAAAAGTGGAATAATATTTAAAAAGGTTCATATTAGAAATAATATGTAATCATTGAGTTTAGAGAAGTGTTTTTACCCTAGGCATGAAATAAACTTTGTCAGTGTGGGTTTTTTGAAGAACATTTGTTGCAGGTGTGGATAAAAAATAAATTAATAAAATTCATTTATTTAATATATAATGATGCAGTGAATGAATCATATTATTTAAATACATGACTATGGAAAACATAAATGTTTATTCACATAATCCTAAAAATCAATGAGAGCCATTGGTGAGATTTGGAGGAACTCTATTGGCAGATGATAACCAAATCAATGTTCTATAATCGATGTGAAACAATATAAGAGGATCTTTCCAAAGACAACAATGTAGCTTCTTTCTTCATAATAAATCAATCCTAATTGATGTAGGATGATGTTTTTCCTTAATTTATCCCTGTTTTTTGATTCCTACAATGAACCTGAATCATTTAACTAACAATTTTTTTGAGGAACAGATGTATTGCGGGTATGAGTTAGATTTATCTAGGACTTGGGAAATTTCTTTTTAATTTTTTTATTTATCATTTAATTAATCATTTTAAAAGAAATGAATCAAAACCAATATGAAAATTTTCCAAAGTTTTTTCCTCATGTTTGTGATTTTTCTTTCCATACCCATGTCTTCATACATCACAGGAAAATTGTTTGGCCCATAGTTCAACATATATTGGTAAAATGAACATTACACACATGTTTCTTTGCACAACTATTCAATAGAGTAGATCTTGGATCGGTTATATGAGACGATCATGTGACGATGGAAGCATAAGAATATCGAAACAATTTGGGATACCTGATATTTTTCCATTATCAAGTGATGTCAAATGGCGTGTCAAGCTAATTTATGAAAGGATTCAAAGCCCAAATCATAGCGTTCGACAACAGATATTTCTATTGACTGTGAATTCACATTTTCTGATAAGGTGGGTAGTTGGATCAGTGTCCAGAGGAATGGGAGTAAACACAAAATCTAGATATATATTTTTGGAATCTTCTGTAACACAAATCATTTACTATAGAGCTACATTCCTTGTGGGACCCCCACAATGATGGCTAGGGTTTTCAGATGATGTTACGTATGGAACGACATGTGACCCCCCCCCCCCCCCTCTAGTTCTCTCATCATATACCTCATAGGTTACACAAACACATCCAATATTACATGAGCACATACATTCCACGTACACCTAGATGGACATGGATAGGCCTAGTGAACATGGGTATAGATGTGTACTTGGACACGGAAATAAGAACACGGGCATGGGAACACCGCTTACTTTTAAATGGTCTTGGGAACAATCAATTTACATGGGTAGGTCTTGGTGCTAAAGGAATATTCCATGTACTTATTCAAAGTTGGATTAGAGCCACTATTCTCTTTATCTTAGATAAGCTTTGTTAGGGTTCATTCCCTATATCCATTCCCAAATGCTTAATATGGAATAGAATATTATATAATGGATAGTGAACCCTTATGCATAACTTCTTTTATAGAATTTTTTGAATACCTTCGTAAGGCCTAGAGTGAGATCCTCTATCATATTATTTCCCTGGGTAGATTTCATCATATCATCATGACCAACACTATGCGGGCATCGATCCTCTACTTAGTGGGTTATTCCATATTGATTTTTTGGTATACCCCATGGCCTTGGGTATGATCCTCATCTTTGTCTCATTATCTTAAAACCTATGGTGTATACTTATAATGAAGTGACTCAGTGATCATGACTTCTCAAACGGACATCATCAGTGTTATCTAACTCTTGGAGTGTGTTCTCTGAGATGAGTGTTATGTGGATCCTTCACATAGGAATCTTGGGCTAGAATTATATTTGTGACTATACCTTAGGAATATATGTCTTTTTTACATATATCTAGATATTCTTGTTATATGTACTTTAGACATATACATGTGTAATGATGATTGTTATTCTTATTGTTATATGCCTAGTGTTTTCAAGGTGACCTAGTAGGTATTTGTATACTCACCCCTACATGGGATTTTCCCACATGTATCTTGTCTTATGAAGATGAATGTCCTTTTTATTGATTCATAGAGGCACCATGACTAGGCATTTCTTAGTGAGATAGACAAAAGAGGTGTGTTTTAGTGGTGTCTTTATAGTAGTCCCCATCATTACATTCAGGTTGGAGTTTTTTTCAGACTCTTTGTCGTGGGCTTGTATTTTGCCCTATTTAATTTCAATTACTTGTTGTAGTACTCTGGTTGTAGGATTTGGATATATGAATTCATGGTTTATCAGTCGTTTTGCATTTCAATATTTTATGGGATTAATGATTTGTGTGTGTGTTCACAAGTACTTTAGTCTAAGGCCTCTCATATAAGTGATATTCCTACCCATTGATAGTCTTCATCCCTTGTCTTATTTAATTCAGGCTTAGGGAGTCACATAACAAGCCCAATTGGGATAGGTCATGAAAATTTATGATTATAGTGAGAATGATATAATTAATATCATTTACATGAATATTAATTTATTTATTGATATTTATATTATTTATGATATATTTCATCATCAAAGAAATAAAAATATTATTATTATTATCATTATTATTATTATACATAGGGTTTGTGAAGGATTAAGGGATTTCTTAATGGCCTATGTATAATTATTGATAATCTAACCTAGATCTATATATAAACAATTATATTACTTCTATATTACTGTGAATTTGTGTAAGATCATCTGTGGATTGCACAGTGCATTCTCACCCTTTAAAAGTCACTCAATAAAGAACATCTCAAGGGTTAATCTCGAGTTAGAGAGAATTTTTTCACTTATTCCTCCCAAAAAATATTGATAGAATATGAGAGATAATCTGTCAAAACTAAAGGATTATGTCTTTATCAAGATGAAAAATAAAGAATGGTTGAATCATCTATACTAGCACCTAGAGCTCCAACATCATTATTTGAATATCTAGGAACATATGTGGATCACCACTAGAGGTATTCTACTTGGGATCCTCTTAGTGAAATAATGGTACAACTCAATGAAAGGTTTTGAATGATCAAAATATTCTTCAAAGAAATAATCTCAAGAAATAGGTAATTTATGTTATTAAAATAATTATTAATTTAACTTGAAGTGTCATCTCATCTTGGTTTTTGCATTCCTTTCATATTGTTTATTTTTTTGTATTCATTATACAATAAAACTTCACATCATGATATTATGGATTATCTATTAGATATAACTAAAAAATATCATTAGGCATGGGACCAACTAGATTATATTATTCCCAAAACATTTAATAAAAACCAAATATAGTTTATGTGTTATCCTTGTCTGTTATATGTCAAAGTGATATAAATAATCACACATAGTGGAATCTAAAATAATTATCATATATATCAAATAAACATAAAATTATGTTTTAATGTATAAAATAAGTGGAAAAATGAACATACTTGGTTTCATATATGATTACTAGAATGGAGATTTTAATGATTGAAAATCAACATCTAGGGTTACTTCCTTTTGGGGGGAATTTTTTGCGAGCTTTCACAGTAAGAGACAATGTTATGTGACCATAATTACTACTGAAGAAGATTATATTATTATAACAAATTAAAGTACCCAAATTTTATGGACGAATGTTCAACTATTATATTTTAAGTTGAATTGGGAGAAACCATTGAATATTACTTGTGATAATCATAGTGAAATTGATCTGTCTAAATGTTTGGTGCAACACAAGATATACAAGAATATTAATATAAAATATAATTTCATAAAAAAGAAACTTTCTAATATAGATGTGAAGTTAGAGTATATCTCAACAAAATATCATTTTTATGACATGTTTACAAAATTTATTTTGATAGAAAGGTCAGTGGTGTAAAGTATGAAACTTTATGTTCAGCATCCCCCCACAATTAAGGGAGTTATGGTCATACCTCACTATTAATTGAATCTTTTAATCAAGGAGGTAGATAAGTATATAACTCTATACCTTATTATTTTTTGAATTTAGATTTGATGAAAATGTTAAAAATGGAGAGAAAATATTAATTAGTTGAATGAGGGAGATCATATCAAAATCATGGATAAAAAATTTCATATCACTAAGGGTTTAGATTCTATAAAAACATTTATTTATACAATAGTTTTGTTTCATGATACATCTCTTTGAGAAAGTGTGTCGTTTTGTTGAAAATTTAGAGTTTTTATTGTTGAAAATAAATTCAAAGGGGGATATTGAAGAACCCCTGGATTGGAATTGTTGGAGTTGTTATATTTTTTCAGCCCAATGATTAAGAAGGTTTTAGAGATACAAGTGGATATAAAATATATATGTTTTGGAGGTTACTATAAGATGTAATCTAAGGTGAACTAATTTTGCAACTATAATTTATCATATGATAGATTTTTGAAGAAGAAGATATTAAATGATTGTAGAGAGATCCTAAGGAGACATGATTATTCATAGATGATGAGTTACGTTAAAACATAAAAATATGGTAGTTAATGAGTGTTAATGACCAAAATTTAGGTATCTAGAAATCATAGAAACCGATGTATGAATTCTATAATGAAACAAAGGTTTGTAAGCTGAAATGAGTTCATAAGATTCCTCTACTCTTATAAAATTATTTTATACTAAAATATTGGAAATTTATTGATACTTATAGTCATTAATAAGAGTAAATTGATCTTATGAAAAGATTAACACCTAAAAAAGTTTCATCAATGCATCAAATATGAAGAGATGAAGTATATTCAAATGATATCCTCTAAATTAGGTTTCATGATGCTACACTAATATTCCATTGAATCAAACATCACAATGATTAATGAGATCAACTATGATTCAATATTATCTAAATTTAAAAATATAAAGGGGTATATGAAGGCTACTAATGAAGTATCTATAATATATAATGATTTTATAATTATAAAAGGTGGGAGATTATGAAAATTGATCATGCAGGTATCATGAAGTCATATCCAAGAGATGATGAAATGGAATATATGAATAAAAGAGATAATTATAGAAATATATCCTATCTATTTTGATAAAGAAAATGACCTTATGAATTTGAGGAAGTTTGAGAGTTGAGAAACTCTTGTGAAAAATTAACTTTTTATTTTATTTGATTATTAGTGTTTAAAAGGTTCAATGTCATGAGAATTTTGAGGTGCCTAAAAACTAAAAATGGAAAATGAATCAGATGATTTATCTTACGTGAGTCCAAAAGAAGGAATAATTATTAATAATGATAAAATTGGTATTTAATAATCCAATGTTTCAAAGTAATTGAAATAAAATTGACTGATCTGGAGTATGAATGAATGGAGAAGGTCAAAAATCTAGATGTTTGAAAGTAAAATAGCATTAAAAATTGGTGAAAATATATGGTTATGAAGACCATATGAGTTTATATTACATGTTAAATGATGATATATTCAAAATTCATGTCAATAATTTTTTTTATTGATTGGGATTTGAAAATGTTAAAAGGGAAAGAAGACCAGAGAATATAATGATAAAAAATTATGAGCATGGATTGTGTATACTATGTGATTCCAAAAACCTGATATATAATTTTTATAGGTGAAATAGATTTTAGAATATGGTAAATTCAAGAGGTATGATAGAAATTTTTTTAATAACTCAGATGATATATGATCTAGATATTGTAAAATAAAAAAATCAAAGATTGAGGAAAATTAAGAGTGTATTTCAAGATTTTTGGAAGATGAAGAACTAGAAGATGTAAAAACCTTCAATATATTTCACTTAATATTTTGGTGAAGTGAAACACTAATTTAATATGTTTATTTTTACATTAAATATAAAAATTTCACAAATATCAAATTTTGAGTCTAATTAGGATGTCTAGAAGCCTTGAATATTTTTATTGGGTATTACTGGAGTTTTGATAAAGTTAAAATATAATACCATCTGGGGAATTAAAAGTGGTCAAGTGAGATTCAAAGAAGTAATAAGATATAGAGTTCAACGATTTAATTTATTTATGAAGGGTTGGATTTATAAAGGGAGAGTTTATTTGAATATTTTTTCTGGATTTTTCTAAAAATAAAAGTATAGAGAGCCTGACTAGTAAGTGATAAAAGATCAGTGAGGTTAAAGAAGAATAACTAACGTTCCAAAAAATTTAAAAGTAATGAACATAGAGATTAATTTATAGAATATAGTTTTTTTTATATCAAACAAATGAAGTTTTAGTAGTTAGAGGTTTTCATAGTTATGTTCTGGAAATTAAGTTCATAAGAAAGTTCATATTAATATCATTCTAAAGGATTGTTGAAAACAAAACTATTTATTATAAAAGCATCTTAGTGTTAAATTGAACTTTAATGTTTTGTTTTTGTTACCAAAATAAACTAGTGGGAGCCAATATAAATATCCTATCTTGAGATGGAGAAGGATTTTTAGGATATAGAACATTTTTATTAACTTACTTCATTTAGTGAATATCTATCTCTGAGGATAATAACATAATAAATCAATAATTATGTTCCCACATTAGGACCGAACCTTGAAAAACTATTGTGTTATTTGTATTTACTTTTATTACTACTTCAAATAGATAACGGTAAGATAAAAATTAGGGATAATCAAAACTCTAACAAGTTATAGAGGACAATTTTAGGTACAAATAAATTGTAAAATAACACCACTAGTTTATCCCCACCTTCTAATTGTTATGTCATATTTTTAGGAATATTGATAATAATTGGGGGGATCTTATCCCTTTTATAGTCTCTCATCATTTAATAAAGAGATTTTAAATGTTTGGAGTGTTGGATATCATCACATAGAATTCATCAAATGTTACTTCCAATTAGATAATTCATTTAATGAACATTAAAATGAATTTATTTAGTATAAAAATCCATTAATAAATCAATCAAATTTATTTATAACTGAAGGAATATATGATAGTTCCATTCACTCATAGTTGTAAGCCCATGCATCATATGCATACTACGCTAGTAATAATTTAGTCTCAATCTCATCCTAAAAGTTACATTGGTGAAAAAATATCCTTTATCCCAATATGAATCCTATTTAAATTTTTGATGATAATAGGAGGATGTAACACAATAAGATATCCCAATTAGTTCACATCCAATACATAGGAGTTGTGGAAGACCTGTTTGTATATTTTTTCAATTTCAATATTTCTACATCAAACAATATAATAAAACATGTTGGAACATTATATATGATATAAATTAATAAAATAATTTAAAATTTTGATTTAGTTTAATCGAATAAATGTATTCTATCTATAACAATAAAATAGATTACTAAATTAGTTAACGGATTACTTAACATACAATCAATTAATTAATACTTAAGAATGTCGTTATCTTCCTCCACCAATAATATGATTTCATAATCTTTACCCACTTTATAAATCCAACTGTTTCAATATCATATGAGGAAGATAAATCAAGTTACTATTTTTAGTGAGGTTCAAAAAAATTATTCAACTTCACTGCTCATATCATACACTTTTCTCCATCTTAAATTAACTAAAAAAATCTAACATTTATACTCTCTATCACCCATATAATATTCCATTCTAGCTTGTAAATACAAAATATAAGGACTATATTTTTCATTATCAATTGTATCAATAAACCAAGATAATTTTACACAGGTCAAATATAATGAATCTTTCTTTATGCTCTTATAAATATCAACCAAGTTGTATTAAAACAATATTACTAAAAACTATCCATGAAAATTTAATTTTATAATATCAGTAAAATAGTTAAGGAATTTTAACTCATTAAATTTAGTGAAAATCTCACTATTTATTTTATTGAATCCTTCTTCACACAAAAATATAGGAAACATGAATATGTTATTATTATAAGTGTTGAGACCAGAGACACCCTAAGTTGGGGGTGAATCAGAGTATTAAACAATTTATAACTTTTCTTTTAGGACCTTATTCTCATGTTATCAAGAAAAATTATTCAACCAATATTTTTGAATGCATCCATATCACACATCACACATATAAAATATAGACATTGGAAAGATATTATTTTATTTTGTTTACCCAAATATGCTAATATAATGAGAACATATCAATAGGGTATCCATATTACCAATTGTAACACTACTCGCTTTATTAGTTACAAAGATTCAGAATAGATAATTATTGATCTTGTTTCACTCCCACATCTCTACTCCACTCACTGATCCAAAAGAGGAAAAGGTCATTATATAGATGTAATGGTATCTTAAATATCATAAATATATAAATATATTATTTTGTCCCTAATTCTAGACAGATTCACTTTGTTCTCTAATATGATTATAATATTTTTTTCATTCCTCATGGTTATAACTCTTCTTTAGTAATTTTTGTGGCAGATTATTACCTATAATTTCACCAAAACCTTCTCCAAAAAGATGATAATTCAAGGATTGAAATTATCCTCTATTATTTTCTTCCTATATTTCCAAATATATAAGTGTTATTCTATTTCTCTCTTCACTTGATCCTTTCTCTCCATTAATATTTTTTAGGTGAGATCCTTGAAATCCATCACTTTTATTTATTTATTTAGAAACCATGTATGTCAATGAATTCAAACCTATACATCCCTCTCTTAATTATTCATTGAAAATAAGATATGGAAATAAATTGATCATCCTTTTATTTTATGAAATCTCTATTTATTAAAAAAAAATCATATCGCCCATCTTCTCCTTTCACTAATACCTCAATATCACACTGGTTTCTCCACTCTTTTTCAGAATTCATTCATGTAGTAGATATGCATCCATAATCGACTCCATGCATCACAACCCATGGTGTAGATCAAACCATGTTTCTATCAACTCTTCAAAATGTGTCCGTATTTTTATGCACTAATCCTACTTAAAATTCAATTGTATACTTTAATTGAAGCTTCTCAAGTATCAACCATGACTTAAAACCCATTTCTGTATTTATATTCCCGATAAATTTGTTTTATATTATTGAACAGTAAATTATCGATCTATTAATATCATTATTATAGATTTTATTTTTAATACCCATATTCAATAGAATAATATTTCCATTTAAGGATCCAGATAACATGGAAATATGATTTCAATTTTTAAAAAAAAATCAGAAAACAAATTTCCATTTAAGATCTCAAAGATGGGTTTTGCTGGATCATCAAATAACCCTCGGTAATATATATAAACCCAAAAAAGATAGATCTATATCCAAGGAATAAAACACATAATTTTTTTTGAAAAAAAAATATCATAAATTGTAATTCCTAAAATTCCATCACATTAGAAAATTACATCATTATTCTTCAATGATGTTAGCTTGATGAAAATCACGAGGAGCAGAAGATGATTACCTCCTAACTATGAGGGGGTAACACTATCTAATGGTTCCAAAAAAATCTTCAGGAGGAATATTGAATACCCAAATGGGTAATATTTTAATTCCTTAAAAATTTATTTTAAATTAATAATAAGCTCAATATATTTTTAACCCATAACATTGATATTTATGATTATTGAGATATATTATAAATATATTATTGTGTAAATGTGACTGAGACGTTGAATAGGTTGGAATAAATATGATTAACCATATTATGAAATCTATTTATAATATTCTAAATCAGTAAACATGTATTTATTAACAATTTATAAGCAACACTCAATTCTTAGTGATGTTAGTTTATACTTCAAATTTTCATTTTCCTTCAAAAATGATTTTATTACACTTGTACATGGAAATTATTATTAATTTCTACCAATTTTATAAATTTTATTTTATAAAATTAAAATAATTTTTAAAATCATCATATCTAAATTAACTTAGGTTAATGATTGGTTATTTTTTGATATAAATGATTTTTCGGTAAATAGTAAAAAATACGAAATTTTTGAATACTCTGATTTATTATCATTAAATAAAGTATTATAAAAATAAATGTATATTATTTATTTAGGACTAAAGTGAAATAAATCATAATTTATATATAATAATAAAATAAATTCCATTTTAATCATAAATATTTATTATTTTTGATATAAGTTAATTTTTATGATTAAAAACACATTTCTTCTACAAACTAATTTTTGTTGTGATTTACACATTTATATTAAAATTGATTAATACCATTTATATATATTGTATATGGAGAAATGGATATAATATTTGAAATAATTATGTTAAAGTTTATTAAATATATCCCTTTTATTTTTTATCATTATAAATGGTAATTGTGGTAAATATTTTCCACCTTGGTCAGGGTAAAATTAGTAAAACTAGGTTAAAACTAAGAGATAAGGTCTGAAAATAAACTCAAAAACATGAATTTATTTCATTATATGGGATAACTTAAATCATATCCATTATAAATTCAAATATATGGTATCTTTGTGTTATTTTCACTTGATAATGACATTTATATTATTCTAAATAATGAATATTCTAAAATGTCACTCTCTGACTTTTAATTTTTTTTTATATTTTTACATAGGGATAAAAATATGTTATTAATGAAAAAAAGATTTTATTTATAAAAGAATTTATTTATTTTTATTATTTTAATTTATTTTTAGTTTTTAGTAATGATAAGTACATTAAATTATTGCATAACACCAACATAGTGAAAATACAAGTAGTGGAAAAATCATGAAAGTTATTTTAAAAACTCAAAAAGTAATATTTTTTTGGTGATTTATTATAACCAAAGGAATATATACATGAATATTAAAAATTAGGGATGTTTAAAATATTTATATTTTACTTCCATTTCGATATTAATATCATTACAATCAAATAAAATGAATAGTGTCAATAATGGCATTAATGATATTTTATGAAAAAATTATATTTTATTAAATTATTTAAAATTAAAAAAACTTGAAATAGGACAAATAGCATAATAAATTTTCTAAAATATCATCCATTTTCAATTTATTATCCAATTTTTACCGTATAATGAGAATTATAACCCATTAAGATTAAGAAATTTGTTACCACATTAATGTTTAAAATTTGTTAATGATGATGATAAATAAAATGGTTAGGGTTATTATGACCTAGAGAATTTCTTAAAAATCAATTTCTGTTTTTATTTTTTCATTACCTATATCACCTTCTAATATGAGTCATTTTGGATCTATATTACCAAACAAGTGACTCAATCATATTTTAAAACTCTAAAAAATTACAAGTGTGACACTCACCTCAATTATAAAAGGACGCCCCTCCCCTATCTTATTTACAACACATTAAGAATAGTATATAAAATAACCCCTAAATAATTATGTTCTAATATTATCTATACATAAATTAGAGGTTATTTTCTTCTTAAAATACCATTTTAAGGGTCCTTAATAAGGGATCTAAAGGAATCCAACTGAAGAAGAGGTAATCGTCATTACCGACTCTTTCAATTTTATTTCTTCTTATAATTACTATAAATATATTTTAAACAAGCTAAAATCAATCCTCAAGTACCATAAATATAATTATATGTTATTATGATAAAGTAAAAACTATTTTACATCTATTTTTTAACCTATATAAAGCGACAACAACACTCATGCGTAGGTATGTCTTACCGTCTCCACGAATCGATGTAAATTTTTTTTCATTGCCATTTTACTTTTTTGGGGATAAACATGAAACAAATTAGTATATATTAAATTTATGAAATTATAATGCTTCTTAGGATATAATATATCATTTATCTTCTTTCATTTTCACTTTTTGAAAAATGATAATGATGCTCATGTGTACATGTAGACTACCACCTCCATGAAGTCAGGTGATCTATTTTTCATTTATAATTTTAATGGATAGTAATAAGGATATATTTAATGAATATATATTATATAATAATTATTTTATAAAGTTTAATTATTATGTACCTTTCATTCTCTTTGTCCTTAAGAAAGTGAAAACAAGGTTCATTCGTACATACGGCTTACCATCAATATGAATAGTGTAATCCATTTTTCTATATCCACATTTAATGAATGATTATAAAAATGTATCTAATGAATAAATATGATATTTATAAAATTAATATTATTCTATATATGGATAAATTTTATCCAATGTACAAGAATCGAAACATAAGTGATGAAACATACATGAGAAAACTATGCAGTTAACACGAGAAACAAGAATAATAATGAAATATTGTTGAATAAAAGGTGATAATAAGTTTTAATTGGATAATATATGATATTATAAATATTAATATAGTTATATTATAAATTAATAACATTTTTAAAATTATTATACATTAAGTTAAATCATGTTCAACAAATAGGAATATTGAGGTAATGGGTTTCTTAACTCAATATCCATTTATGGGGTTATAAATGATATTTATTGAAAATGTTATGTAGGTATTATATATTAAATGAAATATGATTTTATTATTTTATATTTACACTTTCTTTATTTAAATTTGTTACACATAATCACTTCATTGAATAATTCTTACTTCAATGATACAATCTTTTTTAGGAATGTCACCTCAATTTCACTCTATTAAGACATATATGGAATTATGCACCTCTTTTATTTTATGAGGTTTATATAACAAACCATTGAAGTATTTAACCAGAATATATATTTATTAATGGTGATGAAATTTTCAATTCATGTTTACTCCTTCAAGGGGTTACAATTTAAGAGTTACCAAACGGGTAAGAATTTATTTTACAATCTTATTTTTCTAGGATTGTATATATTTTTTATTTAAATTATATTATAATATATCATTTATTAACTCTATATACTCTATTATTCTATAGTTAATTTAGGATTTTACTTATTTTCAACTAAATTTTCCTCTCTTTTTCACTTGAATCAAGAAATAAATTTTTAAAATACAATTTTATCTTATTTAACTTTTTGTCCAGTTATATTATTATTCCATATTTCCTAAGTTTTAAAAAAAATTAAAAAATCATTTTTTAAATTAAATATAATTATTTATTAAGGACTTTTTTTATTATCATTGAATTTTTACAAGGGTTTAATGGAATATTTCTAATTTTTTTAAAATAATCATTTTCAACATTTTGTATCTAATGTAAAAAAAAGAAATTTTTCCTTCTAACATGTATTACATTAATGAAATTTCTCACTACCATAACCATTTTATGATATTTAGCTTCTTCTACATGTTTTCAATGGTTTTACAAATATAACACTTTAATTAAATATTATTTTATTATTTCTCTTTGATTTTATTTTATCCTCTAAAAAACATGAATTTATCGAAAAACCTATATCTTTAATGAATTCATATATATCTTTTATCTCTTATTAATTTTATTATAATAAACATTATCTTGTAAAAATAAATTCCATATAATTATATTTCATTATACATTCCATTTTTAAGGACCGACATTTCTCCAGATCATGAATTTGAGCATAAATTTGAATTTTTTCTTTTGGGTTCTCGTGAGGTGTAAAATGTTCATTTTACCCTTAAAGTTAATTCCATGAACTTTTTATGACCACATAGTTGGTATTATAATTTTTATTTTACCATAGAAAAAGAGTTTATTAGAATTCCGAGTCATACGATTTTTGATAGAATATTTAATATTTAATTTATTAGATATTAAATTATTCATGGAAGTTTGGATAGTGATATATTTTGAATGGAATGTAATATTGATATTTTAAATATATGGTTGATTCCAAAATATGTTTTTTTCTTAGGAAGGGTATAAACAAGCTTTTGGTTTTGTTACTATGGATGGATATGAAAACGGGGTAATTAATTAATTAATTAATTAGATACTTCCACCCCATTTGGGGTTTTCTACACAAGGTAGGATGAGTGGGTTGCCTCCCATTCATGATGCATGGACTAAGAGGATAAGAAATAGGATATACCATCAGGATTCACCCTTGGTGGATATCTATATCGGATCGACGTGTAGTGGCTTTAGGGAATGGGTTTGGACACCAAGTTTCGATGTTTACACCACAAGGTATGACTATTTTTTATTTTTAGGTATATATTCCCATATATGTGTTGTTTTGAAGTTTTAGATCCCTTTTACGACGAATAAAGTGCCACATGGGGTCAATCTATGTCTAATCAGAGAAAAATGAGGGTTTTGGGAGGTTTTTAGGGGTTTTTAATTCTGAAATACTGATCGCACAGTGTGTAGTTTAGGAACAAACAGGGTGTGTTCCTCCAATTTGGGGGATATGGAATTTTTAGAACTACACACTGTTTACTATGAGTATAAACCATATAATGGGACATGTCCACATGGACAAGTACTTGTGAAGATGAAATTTTTTGAAACTACATGTTTTTTAGTAGAGGTACAATCCATGTAGAGGGACATGTCCATGTGGCCAAGTGCATGGGAAGACACCCCATGTGGAGGGGGTCATGGCCATGTGGAAGTACACTGCTAGACCCAAAGTATGGAAAAGTCATGTAGAAGTACATGAAAAGACCTAATGTAAGCCATGTCCATGTATTAGTACACGTCAAAACACTGGTTTTACTTAGACCATGTAAAAGTACATGGACAGGTTGAATATTTTGGGGTATATGTCGTGTACTCAGGGTACATATCGTGTACTTACCCTCTGTTACCCTTTATAGGTTTTAGGTTAATTTTTACCCTATAGTCAGAATGAGACACAAAAGAAGTCTATTTTGAGTGGTTTTTCTTGTATAACATGATGTTGAAACCTTTGAGGTGTTTTGAGGACTACTAAGAGACCTTTTGAGGCTAGTATATTATGATAGAGATTTTTCCCCTAGAAAGTGAGTTTAGTTGTCTCTTAAGAGTGACACATGGGATGTGTCTAATTTTATTTTCATGAAAATGATTTGATGAAATAATTTGAATTCGTAGGATACCTCAATTATAGTTGGAAATAGAATATATCAACTTAATATAACTAAGTTGTGACTAAAGGGGGTGGATAGGTTGGGTGTACAGACCAACCTTTGGTGACATGAAAAGGGGTTAGTCTTAAGGCCATATCCCTTATAAGGATATAATTCAATTCTGTCCTGTTTGTTCGTGAGATTATAGAGACCATGTTTTGGGATGTCTGAACTACCGGAGATGAGCATTGTCCCATCATTTTGGTTGTTATCATTTATTGGAAGAGGGATCCCTCCACTTGATTACTAGTTTTAGGGATCTAAACAGAGATGCATATATTTATGTGTTGACCCATAAGTCCAGGTGAGTGCTTGATTTATAGAATGATCCTGATTAGGTGAGTGGGATTTGGTATTATTTGTAATTGGTGCCCCCTTGGGACCCAGATTGATGTATGAGCTGATGAGATTGAGTTTTTGATAAAGGGAATGGGTGTTCGACCATCCCACAATATATTTTCTCATATGGTTTATGTTGATACTTGGTTTCCAATTATAAGGATATTGAGATATATATGAGATTGGTGGGTATGGACTTCCATAGATATCTATGAGATTGGTGGAAGTGAAAGTCCTCAAATAAGAAGGATGTCGATCAATAATGAATTCCATATATATGGCATAGGTTGTTGGTCATGGCAGTCCTTTACCATGGTTTAACATGTTGGTCATGGATATCCTCACCTATGGTTTATGGTTTTGGTAATAGTGGTCCTCTTTTAGGGTGTTGATCAAGGCGGTACTTACCCATGGTTTAAGTTGTTTCTCAAGAGGCCCTCATATATGGTGTATGGTGTTGTTCATGGTGGTCCTTACCCACATTTAAGGAGGCCGGATATGACATTCTATATTGATATTGATAGTTTGTTGGTTATAATTATAAAATGGGGTTCCATGAATGTCGATAGATATTTATGATATTAGGGAACATCTAATTATTCATAAGATGTTAGATTCCAAACTGATTCTTCAGGCACTATGAGGTATAGTTTCTGGTGCCAGACTAATGCTCTAAGAACTATTGAATTTGATACTTAGGTTAAATGTTGGACTGACATCCAAGGTATTGGTATTTATTTTGGGTTATATGAGTACCTGATACTTGTGTGATTAGGTACTATGTAAGAGATAATAAGTGAGGTAGTGAGGTTTGGTTGGGGTGTCTATAGAGGTGGATCCCACATGTTATTTGGGATGCATGGTCTTCGAGATATGCTTAGATACACCCAAAACTGGAAAAGTAGTTATGGTTGATTAGACTCATGGAACCAAATATCGATGATAGTTTTATTTTTATTTATTTTAGGTGTGTTTTAGCTAGGATGATCGTATTACATGAGCATTCACTTATGGAATCGGGTTATAGTTTCACAATTGGGGTAGCCTACTGAGACTTATTTCTCACCCCTATATGTGCACCTCGATGTGTGTGAATACCTTATGTCTAGTTTTAGGTTGAAATTAGATGAATGGTAGATAGGTAGAATTCCCAAGATTTCATGATTGAGCGGGTTTCTCATTTGGAGTCTTATTATTGTGTTAGAGAAACTTGAATGGGTATTGGAGACCAGGTCTCTGACATGGATCAAAGTTGGTAGTGGATCCTGATGTATTTATTTTTAAGATATATTTTTATATGTGATCAACCTAGTGGGAAATCAATTTTTTATGTATTGAATGGTTCCTTAGGTCTTTACTATATTTAATTTTATTAAAACATGCTTCTATTTCATTTATTTATTCTTTATATGTACTCTGATGTGTATGATGTTTGGTAATTTGTTTTTGGTTGTGGACTCTAATATGAGGGTATATACTACTCACAATTCCACTTTAGACCCTCACTACTTGTTAGTGGCCTATATCTTACATGGAGTCAACATTGTAGTCTTATGGTGAATTATCTTAGGCCACCAGTTTAGTGGTATTTGATCCAAGATATTACAAAGTGGTATCAGATCAATTACATTATTAATTTTCTATTTGATATTTGTAGATTAAAGATATATGAATACTCCATATCCTATGATAGATATCAGCTAGTGCATCAGAACAACTATTTTTTAGGAATATTATGTTACTAGGGGTTGGGATTGATGTTATTAGTTTTCAATTTTATGGTTGTAAATGATTTTCACCTTGGGAGGTGAACATGTTGTTTCGATTTGGTGGTTTATGATGGGTTTTTTGATCCTGGCTCATTGGAAAGAGTCCAGCGATTTTATTTTTACTCTTAGCCTATTGAGGTAAGAGGAATATCATTCATCATGATAGGTACATAGGATATTCATGTTAGAATCCCAATAGTGTGTATTTTTATGGATTTACCTCAAATGGTTTGTTATGTAGATCTATAGTGAGGTGATTGATGATGGGTTCGTTGATTCAATCCTTGTGAAAATTTGAAAAAATAACCTTGGTGCGTCATTGTGATATAAATTTATAATAATTGGACCCTTGGAGGTAGCTTTTTTAAGTTGTTTTTGAGACCTAGTCCTCCAGAGAGTAGTCAGATGTGATGATATTTGAAGCAGGTAGGTTCACTATTTATGAGTGGTTAGTTTGATGTTTCAAGTCTCTCTAGTGTAAAACAATATACATGGGTGTTTTGGAATATTTATTTTAGGTAATTATGTTATGAAATAATTTCCCCTATATTTTTAACCTTTTGTGAGTCAGCATGGACCTATGTGGGTGGACCAATTAGAGTTTTTTGAGAATTTACTAGTGGGTCTAGCTGGAAGAGCCTAGTGACCTTATTCTATGTGACTACAAATTGGGTAGTTAGTCCTATGTGGCTTCCAAGGGTGATGTATGAGAGGGTTTAACTATGTTATGTGTGAATTTGGGCACGTGAGGAACAAATGGTTGCTTCGAACTTTTGACAATGGTTCATGGAGGGTGCATCCTAGTGTGGGGGTTTGGCCACATATGATGCATTTTGAGAAGGTGAACTCATGTGATAATGACTTAGACTTATTCAAGGCTTCATGTAGGGTAGTTTCATTTGGGTTTCTAGCCCAAGGAATGGTTGTGAATATAGGATGCACCTGATGGTCTTGAGCAGGATCAAGAGCATGAATGGTGCTTGAGGTTGTGTGGTTAGGTCTTGTGAGATTATTTTTTATGGGATGTGACTTGATAAAGTGAGAACATGTTATGTGGTTGAGTTACACAATAGTGTGTTACAGGTAAGCATTAATGTGATGTCAGATACATGAGCACTAGTGACATGATATGTCGATTAGGTTATAGATCATATGTTATGAGAGTATACAGTCGAGGTGCTTGATTTGAGGAGGTAGGGTGGGAACTAATCTCGATGTGATAATATTCTTGTGAGAAGAGAGGCCTAGGGATTTTAAATGGGTTTGATATGTCCCTATAGTTAGAGGGGGCATTTTATATCGGTGTGTTTGTGGGGGTATTGATTGATGATATCTCAGTGTACTCCTAGTGAAGATATGATTACCCACAATATATTGACATCATACTGAGTATACTAAGAGAGAATCATCTATATTCCTATCTACCTAAATGTATTTCTAGTTTTATTAAGGTTCTATTTGGATGTGGTGCTTATGGAGTGGTATATATGAAGATGTATGGTGGGGATTTTACCATTGACCATTGGTGTGTAAGGTCCTCATGATGGACTGAATATAGATGAATGTATGGGTGTCATTCTCAGATGATGGGAATGGGTGGTAGATGATATTTTTTCTTCCACTTAGGTTGGAGTGACATGACCATATCCAGTTATGAGGTTTGGTTGTGATTGGAGCATGGTATGTGGAATGGTGTTCTGGTTTAATGTGAAGATAAGGCTAGTACTATAGTGGGGAGTACTAGATCAGATGAGGTTACATGACCCTTGTATAGGTAGGTTCAATGATACTATGATAACCACATCGAGCAGGTCGGTGGACTACACTAGATGTGTTTTGATAGGTGAAAATGATGATGGTAGGTTTTGTTTATTTGAATCAGTCGTTATGAGTCGTTTTTTATGGTGAGGTGAACCATTAGCTATATAATGAGTTTTATATGACATTGTGATGTCTCAAGATGGATGGGTGTGGTTATGCTCCATCTTCGTAGTTTTCCAATGGTATAAAGGGGTGCCTTGACCTTTTATGGGTTGTACACTTTATCTTTAGAGTTATATAGTGAAACTTGGTTATCATCCTTCAATAGAACACAACAAGTTGAGAAAAAAATGATGACTGAGGTTGGTTGAGTTTTGTGTTTGGAAGGCCATTGATAATTTTATAGGATGATAATTTTTATGATGGGGAGGTTTTAAGGACCCATGTTTCCCCAAATCTTAAATTTAATCATAAATTTGAATTTTTTCTTTCGTGTTCTCATGAAGGGTAAAATGGTCATTTTCATTAACCTGATGATCTTGAATAATTTTTGGGACTACTCCATTCATTCTAGAATAGGGTTTTTACCTTAATATTGGAGTTTTGGGGAATTTTGATCCATTTTCATTTTCTAAAAATATTTAACATTTAATTTATTAAGTATAAAATTATTCTAGCAAGTTCGGGTGGTGATTTCATTTGAAGGTAATGTTGGATGAGATTCCAAATTTGTGGTTGAGTGTGGAATGGTGTTTTTTTCCAAGTTGATTTATAAACTCTCTCTAGGTTCAGAGACTTTGAATAAATATTAAAAAGGATTAATTAATTAAGTACCCCTCCCCCCCCCATTCGGTGTTTCCTACACATAGGAGGATGTGGGAGAGAGTGACTCCCTCATGTGATAGTTATACTAAGAGGATAAGGGGGTATAGATACTACCATAATTTGTCACTAGTTAAGATTGATAGTGGATTTAGGTACAGCTACTTCTAGGAGAGGATTTGGAACCAAATCTTTTGTGTTTAGGCCACTAGGTAGGTTGTTTTTTAGTTTAATTACTAAGCTTTGTAAATGTTTTGTGTTCAATTTTTAGAGCCCTTTTATAACTTATAAGGACCCCATCAAGGTTGATTTGTGCCTAATCAAGGAAAACATGGTTTTCATGAGATTTGTAGGGGTTTCCCAATTAGAAATCACAATCACACGACATATGGTACAGGAAAATTTGTCATGTGTTCTTCCTATTCAGGGATGATATACGTTTTGGAACTACATTCCATGTCTTGGGAGTACACACCATGTACTGGGACTTGTACATGTTGTTGAGTACTTGTGAATATGAAATTTTGGAAACAACCTGTCATCTAGTAAAGGTACATGCCATGTTGAGGGACTTGGCCATGTGGCCAAGTGCATTGGATGACACCCAATGTTAGGGGCCATGTCCATGTTGAAGTAAGTAATTAGAAAATTTTTGATTTATGTGGAGGAACTCAATTTTAATGATGAGAATATAGAACCCAAGAAATCTATTTCTTTTAAAGAATCTCATTCGAAATCTAAAGAGGTAGTTAAGGATGTGAGCACCAGTGGAATTGATGATGACACTGATAGTGATGAGGAAATGTCTCAACTAGACATATGATTTAAAATGTTCTAAAGAAAGAAAAAAAAATTCATAAATTCATATAATAAATGAAAATATGAGAGAAAAAAGAGACAAGAAAAAAATATTCATTGGGTGAGGTAAAATGTTGTTAGTGAAATATAAAAGGACACCTAAAAATAGAATGTCCAAAGATAAAATATATAACACATTTCAAAATAAATGGAGATAATTCAAGAAATCCATGAAGGAATATTTATGTGATTAAGAAGATATCTCTATTGGATCCGATCAATAATATAAGATGTTAGTGAGAAGGATAATCTCTATTTTATGTGTATTTCACCTGATGTGAAAACTTATAACTCTACTTAATCTGAAATTGATTTTCATGATGATTCAAATATGACATGTGATGAATTGTTTGAGTATTTATCATTGCTTGAAGATAAATTTAATGAACTGAAATATTAATAAAATAATCTGAAGAAACAATATGATTTATCTATTTCTATACAGTCTGATCTTAGTATTAAAAAAGAAAAAAAATTGTGTTCTTAAAATAAAATAATAATTTAAAATAAGTTAATGAATAGCTTAAAAATGATATTGAAGGTTTTACCGAAATAACTGAAACCCTCAATAAATTTTTTGGTAGTCAAATTGTACTTAATCTTTGGACTTTTTTTCTTATCAACAAGAAAAAAATACAAATATTATTTTTCCCTAGTATTAATCCTATAAATAAATCCTTTTTATATAACACATGTGGAACTAATAAATATAGGGTAATCCACTCTAGACCTAAAAAATGATTATTTTTATAATTATTTTAAATATTTTGATGAAACTATTAATAAGTGTGTTAAAAAAATTGGATTATAAAGGAATTATTTTCTAACTTCTCTTGACCAAAGAGAATCTGTGTTCCAAAATTATCTCTTGCCTGATTAATTGTAGGAACCCTACTTGAAAAGATCCAACACAGGATTATGGTAGTTGGAATGTGTATATTTCAAACACATGTCTGGATTCTTCTCAAGCCTCAAGAATCTAAGGAAGGTATATGGTGGGAATGTCACTTTTTGTGACAATTATAAAGGAAAAATAATTTTTCATGGTCAAATAATAAATTTTGAAGATATTATTATTTATAATGTTTTATTTATTGATCTTTTATAGTATTATCTATATATAATTTATCAAATTCATGTTGATGGATTTAATGATAAATTTGAAAATAATACTCGCAACATTTTTTGATTCTAAATATAATTTATTATTTACTACTTTAAGAAATTATAATGTCTATGATATTAATTTAAATTATTTATTTTCAAAAAATTATTCTTATTTAAATGAAATTTATCAAGAATCTTGATTGTGGAATAGGAGATTGGAAAATTGTAGTGTATAGTCACTTAATAATATATTTATAATAAATTTATTCAAGGATCTACCTAATCTATAATTCCCAAAATATAATGTATAAAATCCTTATCAAAACGGGAGGTAGAAAAAAATTATTTCAGATAAAAGAAAGTGGTTTGTTCCTATCAACACCTAGGGTTGGTTTATATGGATCTATTTTTATAATTTTTATTTTTTAGTTTTACAGGAAAGAATTATGATTTTTTGATTGATGATGATTATTCAAGATTCACATGGGTATATTTCATGGCTCATAATAGGAATCCTTTAAATTATTTAAAAAATGAAGAAAATTTTTATGATCCTTAGAAGAATTACCATTAATAATGTGATAATTGAACATCTAAATGAATTTTAAATTCAATATTTGATATATTTTTCTTACAATATGTCTATAATTAGGACTACTCTCTGAAATCCTCAACAAAAATGAGTGTAAAAAATAATTAATAGGTCCCTCCAAGAAATTTTATAAACCATTCTTAGTGAATATGGTATACAATTCTATTTTTGGGAGACATTTATAAATACAGATTTGTTTATAATAAATTGTGTCTAAATAATAACTCTTTTAAAATATACTCTTTATGATTTATCTAATAGATTAAATCCTAAGGTTATGTACTTCGATTTTTTTGTTGAAAATCATCATTATCAATACGAGAATCTGGAAAAATTTAAACCCAAGAGTGATAAAGGAATTTTCCTTAGTTATTAAACATCAATTAAAACCTATAATTATTTTAATAAATGAAATAAAGTGGTGGATAAATCTATTTCTGTCACTTTTGATGAAACATATCAACATGAACCCAAATTTTCTAAGGAAAATATCGACTATTTTATATCTAATTTTTATATCAATAATACATATTTTTCATAAAAACCACCTGGTGTAGATAGAACTGACCAACCTAACCTATAAAAATACTTAGAAAACCCATGTACTTTGATTGCTAGAACAGTTAGAACCCTTAAATATCACCCTATAGATGTTGTTATATGAAATATGAAAAAATGGACTTAAACCATGGATTCATTACGAAAAAAGGTTGAACATCCATCCTTATTATCTCAATCTAAACCTAAAAACATCACTGAAGATAATGATTAACATTGGGTAATGCATATACATGATTTATTGAATCAATTTGAAAGAAATAAAGTGAGGTATATGATTGAGAGACCCAATGAATACATGACTATTGAAACTAAATGGGTATACAGAATTAAGGTTGATAAATATGGAACAATTTTTTGAAATAGAGGTAGACTCATTACGCAAGGTTATATCCAATATGAACATACTGATAATGTAGAGGAATTTGAACAAGTATATAGATTTAAATCCATAAAAATACTACTTTCTTATGTAGCTCATCTAAATTTCATACTTCATTGAATGGATGTCAATAGTGCTTTTATAAATGGTTATATTAATGTAGATGTTTTTATTGAATAACCCACTTGGATTTTAAAAACCTCAATTTATAAATCATGTTTATAAATTTTCGAAGTAACCTTTTTGGTTTAAACCCACCTCCAAGAGCTTGGTATGATAGGATCATCTCCTTTTTACTTTAAAATATATTTTTCTAAACGTGTAGTCTAGCCTATTATATTAATTAAAATAATTTTTAAATATGTTTTCATTACTAAAATATATGTTGATGAAAATATGTTTTTTTGTTTTTAAAAGCATTCTTTTTGTATTGAATTTTCAAAAAAATTAAAAAATGAATTTGAAATGACTTCAGCAGAATAATTAAAATTATTCCTTTGTTTTTAAATTTTTCAAAATAAGGATAGAATTATTTTAATATAAAGTATTTATAAAAATTATATTTTAAAACATTTTGGAATGGATAGAATTAATTGTAGTGATACACTAATGAGCACCACCAATAAACCTAATTTTGATGCATCTAGGAAACCAGTTGATCAAACTATTTATAGAGGTATGATTGGGAGTGTATTATATTTAACTACTAGATAAACTGATATTATGTTTAGTATATGTGTGTTTGTTCATTTTTAAGAAAATAGTAGGGAGTCACATCTTAATTTTGTTAAAAGGATTTTAAAATACCTTAAAGGTAAAGTGTAACATCTTTCCCCTCACCCATTGTCTTCGGAAGAGGCAGTTAAATGATACAAGGCCTTAGGTGACATCCCTAAGACACCAAAGTCTTACAATAAATTCCAAAGTCTTCAATAATAGTGGGGAATGATTTTCCCTTGGGGAATGAAAATCCCGACGAAGAATACCATAACCAAATAACCATTATATGATGCATGAGAATAATGTAATACAACTCAAGGTAATGGCAACTAAAAAATCTAAATTATAATATGAACCACATCAGAGTACCTAGAAAAAACTATATCCAACCAAACATATAGACAACCAAAATATCTAGCACCAACTCTAACACAAGTTCCAAGATCCAACTCCACCATCCATGCCGAAGGTATCATGATGACTCACTAAATAAATTATATAAATTTTCTTTACATGAGTCTCGATATACAACATATAGAAATGAACCAAAGTTCCCAAGCAGAGGGTGAATATAAAAAATTGTAGGATTTCCTCAAATGACATCCCTACTCACACTGCTATGATAGAATATTTTAGTACATTTATATAAAATATTTTAAATAAATCAATTTAAATAAAAACAATTTAGATAAGTTTATAATAAAAACAACTCTCTTATAAGTAAGAAAATTTTTTAATGGAAAGCATCAAAAAAATTATTTAAAACAATTTCTCAATACAATTGGAATAACCCATTTTGTGCCCACACATGAAAACACACACACTCTCACTCAATCTTGGTGTTACCATTGACTATGGAACTTCATGTCCATAGTCCATCCCTTTGATAGTGATAGATTAGAAGAATTATCTATCTCATTTAACTCACGCCCAGGAAATTATTCCAAACCAATGACAAACTAATCATGCTAACCCATTTCAATAAAAAAATAGTTTATTGAAAAAACATTCCAACAAATTTTCCATCCATTAAAACCAAACAACAATTTTAAAATCATCATTTTAAAATCAAGTAACCAATAACACTTTCCACAAACAACCAATTTCCATAATTTCCCATACCATCACTAAATTAGTTTCCAATGAAACATTTCGTGATAATTTCACAATTTAAATCAAGAAATTAAATCAATTTTAAATCAATCCTTCTAGTTCTCATAGTAGGAGTCGATTTTGAAGCGACCTACCTTGCAACATAGGTTAAAATGGTGAATGGAAAAAAAAATTCTTTAACAAATTGTCTTAGATCATTAAAAAACCACTTTATATATTCTTCCCTTTCATCCAAAATATCATATCTCATCATAAATGGAATCACACACCTTGAATATATCCCCAAAGGATTATATCCATGAATCCAAGAGAGGTAAGAAGAGGAAAACTAAGGGAAATCGCCATTAATAAGAACATACTAAGGAATCCAAGCCTCCAATGCACCAAGAATCTCTACGGCATGTATCAAGGGTAAGGGTATTCATGACCTTTTGGAGGATTTTAATTCATGTTAGGGTATTTTTAGGAGAAAATAAACCATTAATGGGAAAATATGAATTAGATCCACTATTTTCAGATCTTTTTTTAATATTGGATGGTTAGGGCGCATAGTTAGGAAAATCATATGCAAACCATGTGCTAGCCACTAGCTCCAAACACCCCTTACATGGTTGGATTTCATTATTAGACAAATATTTTCCCAACTTTGTTTCCTCTATCTAGAATATTCATGGATTCCCCTAGCTAGAAACATGATTTCGACAAATAGTGCACCAACCATGTGCCTCCTAGTGACCATTTTTTACCCTACACAGTTTCCTAGAAAAGTTTCATGGTTTCTACTAACAATAACCAAATCATGTTCCAAAATAATAACAAAAAATGCTCCAAACCCCCTCCAAATGTCCAAACACTTGACCCAATTACTTTATAAACATAAAATAAATAAATTGATGGTTAATTACCTGAAACTGGGGGTGACAAATTCTCCTCATCACTGGTATTTTCATCCCTATAAATTTTAAAACCTACATTTTCATGAAAGAGTTCATACAATTGCTTGACCATTTCTTTCTTATGTTCCCACATTTCATATAACTTCCATGCACTTTACTACACACTAAATCATGATTTATTACATAAACATCACTTGATACAACATAAAAGATCGATATTTATAGTGTCTATGGGGCTTAGGATCATTACGTAACAACATAAAACATGAAATTCAACATATTTATTGAAAACTTCCTTCACATTACCACTACATTCCCTCAGACTTAGCATAGCATGGGATAACCCGAGGACATGCATAATAAAAGGGTGAGATATGAAGACCAGTAAGTGAATAAAGATGAAATAACATGAGGAATACAATACATGTTAGACAATAGTCATATCAGTGGAGGAAAAGAGAAACATGATCATAAGGGAATGATAAAGCATGATAATCATAACATGGAAATGTGGCCACAACACTTAACATGGAATTTAGCATGAGCCAAGGCTCATTGCACATGGAGCATGAGTAAACCCTCACTGCACATGAAGCACGAGTAAACCCTAATTGCACTCGAATTAGCATTATTAAACACTAATTTCACATGACATATCATGATACTATACTTTAACCAATGCATTTGAGCGCTATCAGGGCGCACCCTTCTTAAACATTTCATTTCATGCATAAGTGTGACACATGGGTCATATAACATGGAATAAATCAAAATAAAATGTTATTCAATGATTAAGTAATGTGGAATAAATAAATGAAAGTACCATTAAATATATATATATTCATAAAGGTTAATACACTCAATTGAGTCATGGTTATGGTATTCACTATACAATGATCTTGGCTTTGAAAAATGCGATGTAATTTCGGCAGCATAGCAGTGTGACATAAGGATTCATGAAAATGGTTGATTTGTGAAAAATGGTTGTCTCATCATATGTACATGAAATTTAAATTAAGGGGGTCATGTAGATACATGTCCCAAAAAATGTAATGGAATTCAGATGCATAATACAAAAGAATTACATGGATGTAAAAGAGGAGAGAGAAATCCCTCAAAGAATTTCGGCATGGTAACAGGTGTACATGGGAAGCATTACTGAGAGAAAAGGGGTCTCCCATCATCGAAAAATAAATAGGGAAGTATGGCAGAGGTTTTAAATCATACACCAACATTTTTAATTAAAAAAAATAGGGAATAACAACTGAAAGAAAATTGGACAAAAATGAGAATGGAAGAAATCCCTTACTCTGAAGTGCAATCCCAAAAGCTTGAGAGAGGATTGAGAGAGGATTATTTGGAGCTTGGGGAACCTTGGGAGGAATATATATATAAGAGGTAAGATTTTGTACAAACCCCAACGGCTTTGAGTGAAAAGGGATTGGGAGCTTGGGTGGGTTTATATAAGAAATGAGAGGGAATTTTTTATTATTTAGGTTTGGGACACCACACATTAAACTAATAAAAACAACAAACCAGTCCATGGTTTTTGCCAAAGTTTTTTTCCAAAGGGGATTGGAAAAAAATATTTTATAATTAAAATGGCATAACTTCTTAAAATAATTGGGTTTCTAATTTAGTGGTGAGTCACACTCTCTAGGAAAAAAAATTAAAAGGCTAAAATGTTTTATAAGTATTAGAGGGTCCACTAAAGCTTTGTAAAAAAATCAAGAAAACCAAAAATCACATTATTTTAATGGTGACACATATATTGGCCAAAAATAATGTTTATAGTGTTTTATTACATCACTATTGGGTCATTATGATGTTATAAAACACATTATATAGTTAAACAGTATTTAATTTTGACCCAAAAATTTGACTGTCTCAGAAAATTATAAAATTAACCATTAGAAAATATCAATTTCTTGATTCCAAAAATAATATTCATTTTACCTAAATAATTTTATAAATATGCGAATTTTTAATTTTAAAATAAAAAGTGACATTTATTGAAAATTCATGGTTTTTGACAAAAACAGCTTTCAAACCTTAATAAAAATTACAATAGAATTCATAAAATTATATGATACTTTCTATTTAATAAAAAGTAATTTAATAATAATAATAATAATTTATTAAAATATATTTTAATTCAAAAATTTAGTAATTCATTAAAATATATTTCTTAGATAAATATTAACTAAAAATACCATATATGATTTAAAAACTATTTACAAAGTAACAATAATAATGAGAATGTGTATTCTCTATACAAGAATAATGTACATAATCGTAGTAATAGGGTCTTGTTACATAACCCCTTAAAACACCTGTATAAGACCTTAGGGTAAGGTGTGTAATGGTGACAGATTGTTGGGTGGCTCAGATAACATCGTTCAAGTGGTAATCTCTATTAACATCCACTTCTATCATAGTCAATTCCTCTCAAGATTAACATATTCAAGCTCATCATGGGTTTGGTCAAGAGTGAAGCCGAATGATGCCACCTCATTTCTGAGCTCCAAAAAATGGGCTTCATACGGGGCAAGTCAACTAGATGATGCCATCGCTTCCTTTTTCTATGTAAATACGATTTGTTAAAGCCCTATATTTATACAAATCATGTGATCATAGTCCAATAGCTATATCAGGAATGGTCACAAATCATAATGGGATTTTAAAATCCCAGACATAAAACCAAATAACTTCATAAATTTTACATAACCATAAAAAGACATTTAAATATACTAAGAAGAATTTTCATTAATGAATTCTTGTGTCGTTACAATCATCCCACCTTAAGAAATTTTTTCCATGAAATTTTATTTTCCCACACTAAAACAGATGTGGGTAACTTTTCTTAATCACTTCTTCCGATTCCCACGTTGCTTCTTCAAACTTTTGATTTCACCAAAGCACCTTGATGGGGTTCATTGTCTTATTTCAGAGAACTTTTTCTCTATGATCTAAGATCTTCACTTGTTTATCCTCGTAAGAAAGATCATCCTCTAGCATTACTACCTCTGAAGAGAGTACATGTGATGGTTCTAGTATGTACTTCCTTAAGAAGGATACATGAAAGACATCATGTACTTTGGCCATGGTAGGTGGATGTGCTAGTTGATATTCTACAACCCCGACATGATCAATAATCTCTAAGATGACGATGTACTTAGGACTTAACTTCCCTTTCTTTCCAAACCTCATAACCTTCTTCCACAGAGATATGTGTAGAAATACCATGTCTCCAACTTTAAACTCAAGTTCTCAACGATGGTTATCTACACAACTCTTCTGTTATCTCTATGTTTCCTTGATATGCTGCTAAATGTTTTTCTCCTAATCCATCATTTCTTCGACCATTTCTAGTCCTATAAGCTTACGCTTTCCAACTTCATCCCAACATGTTGGTGTTATGCACCTATTCCGATACAGGGCTTCATAAGGTTCCATTCGAATGCTCGAGTATAAACTGTTATTGTAGGATAATTCAACCATTGGAAGATGTTGGTCCCACCCTCTTTTGAAGTCAATAAAACATGATCTTAACATATCATCCAGTTTCTGAATATTTTACTCGTGTTGGCCATCCGTTTGAGGATGATAAGCCGTATTGAAGTTCAACTCAGCATATAGATCATGTTGAAGACTCTTCCAAAACATAGAGGTGAATCTTGGATCTTAATCGGATACAATAGATACTGGTACTCTATGTAGCCTTACCACTTCCCTGATATATATTCGTGCGTGTTGATCCAATGAGAAATCCTCCCGAATTTCAATGAAGTGTGCAGACTTTGTAAGACAATCCACAATAACCCAAATTGCATAGTTTATTTTAGATGTCTTCGAAAGTCTAGTGACAAAGTCCATAGTGTTGTTCTCCCATTTCCATGTTGGTATCGGTAATGGTTTCATAATCCACTAATACTTCTGCCTCTCTGCCTTTACATGCTGACACAAAAGTCACCTTGATGTATACTCAGCGATCTCCTTCTTCATATTGTCCCACCAATAATGCTCTTGGAAATCTCGATACATCTTTGTGTTTCTGGGTGAATAGAGAAATTAAAACTATGTACATCATCCAAAAGTTCCTTCTTCAACTCTGGACATGATGGAACACATAGTCTTTTCCAAAATCTCACAATTACTTCTTTATTATCACTGAAATCTAAGGATTTACATTTTCTAATAACATCCACATTCTTCTATATTCCCACATCATCATTTTGAGAATCCTTTAATTTTTCTAAAAGGGGAAGTTGAGAAATAATTTGTGAAATGATTGATGATGTTCCCTTATTTATGATTCCCATGTCCATAATCATCAAATCAAAGAATATTGGATCCTTCTCAATTATCATCAATGATAGAATCACTAGGTCTTTTATACTTGGAGAATCTGCCACCTTGTTTGATTTCCTAGGGTGGTAATGGATTGAGTGGTCATAGACTTTGATAAGTTCTAACCATCTTCATTGGTGCATGTTCACCTCTTTCTGTGTAAATATGTACTTGAGGCTTTTGTGGTTCATATATATTTCACACTTCTCCCCAAAGAGATAATACTACCAAATTTTTAAAGTAAATATCACCGCAGCCAACCCCAGATCATGTGTTAGATAATTATTCTCATAAACTTTCAGTTTCCATGAAGCATAGGCAATGACTTTGATATTTTTCATCAACACACAGCCTGGGCCCTTCTTTGGAGCATCGCTGAATACCCCCAAAAAGTTCCCCACTTGTTGGTAAAGTGAGAACCGGCATAGTGATAAGCCTCTTTTTCAACTGCTTGAATCTTTCTTCGCATTCATCACTCCAAGAAAACTTACTCCCTTTCAAGTTAGCTTGATAAAAGGGTTGGAAAATTGTGGGAAATTTCTCACAAATTGTCGATAATATTCTACTAACCCCAAAATTCTATAGATATCCATTACTTTTGATGGCCTTGGACATCCCTCTATTGCAGTTGTCTTGGAGGGATCCACAGATATACCATTGCTTGTGATGATATTACCTAAGAATGAGACCTCCTTTATCCATAAATCACACTTTTTGTACTTTTCATAGAGATTATCCTTTCACAAGGTCTTTAGTATAGTTCATAGATACTCCTCATTGTCCTCCTTGGTTTTAGATTATATTAAAATATCATCTAAAAATACTACCACAAATTTTTCAAGGTAGTCTCTAAATACTCTATTAATAAAGTACATGAATATTATTGGATCATTACTGTGTCCGAAATGCATTACTATGAATTCATAGTGCCTGTATCATGTACAAAAATCAGTCTTGGGGATATCTTCCTTCTTCACCCTTACTTGATAATACCCCGACTGCAAATCTACATTGGAGATGTATTGTGATCTACGTAGCTGAGAAAATAAGTCATCAATTCGTGGGAGATCATACTTGTTCTTTATCGTGATTTTTTTAAGCTCGCGATAATTGATGCAAAGGTGCATTGATCCATCCTTCTTCTTAGTGAAGAGGAATTGTGCACCCCATGGTGAAGCACTTGGGTGTATAAAACCTGTATCCAGATTCTCCATTAGTTGTTTCTTCATCTCCTCAAGCTCCACAACATCCATTCTATATAGAGTCTTGGATATTGGAAATGCCCCAGGTATAAGGTCAATTAATAATTCAACATCACTTCTAGGATGAAGACCAGGCAATTCCTCGAGAAACACTTTAGTAAATTCCATTACAATAGGAATGTATTCAAGGATGTTTTCTTCCTTTGAATCAATCATCTGATCCAGATACGTGTTCTCATAGGGTAGTAATATCCATGCTTGAGATGATGGAACTAAATAAGATTCATCCTCCTCCTTTCACTTGTATAGAATCGGGGGTCAATTCTCCATATGGAGAGTGATTTTCCTCCCAAGGAAATTTATGTTGGATCTATATAAGGAAATCCAATCCATGCTAAGAATTGGATAAGATTCCACCATATAGAGTATGATGAGGTTCGTCAAGATGTTCAATCCACATATTGTGACCGGGGAGGAGTTATATTCATGGGATGCAATGATTTCCTCGTTTTCCGTACTCACTGACATCTTCACTTACAAGATTTGTGGTGGTGTTGGGATTATTCTACTAAACTTTTGAGAAACGAAATAATTCGTATAAACTGAATCAAAATGTAAATTCTCTATTCTTGAATGAATAACTAGCGTCACAGTTATCACATTGTTGTCGGGGTTCACTTTAGCAATAGTAATGGAAAAATTTCTCCCTTGATGCCTTGGAGGTTTTTGGTTACCTCTAAAAACCCTTGGATTATGGCACTAATTTTCATGATTCCATGCTTCTTTGTTGTTGAATTAATGAACAACGCGTTGAGAGTCGAATGGAGTGTTCCTATCTTCTTTTGCAGACGCGGGTTTTTCTTGTCGGCATTTAATGGGTAGGTGCCATTCTCATTCACACCTAAATCATTTCCTCGTCCCATCCAGGAAATTTCCAGGGTACTTCTTTAAACACCCTTGGAAAGTGGGGTACAAGAGTTTCTTAGTACCATTTGATTTATCCATCGGACTTCCAGAATTGAATTCCACCTTATGCTTCTTATCCCCATGATACCCCTGATGTTCGCTAATCTCCATTTCAACCTTGAGGGAACATCGTACAATTTCCTCATAGCATTCAAAGTCACGGATTGCCAGGGCTTTCCGCATGCTAGGTTTCAGCACACAAAAAAAGTGGTCAACCTTGCATTCAGGGTTAACGAAAAATCCAGAAGTGTATCGTGAAATCCTTGTGAAGTTTGCCTCATATGATCTGACAGATTCAACTTCTTTTTCTTGAGGGTAAAGAATTCCCTTTCCATATTAATCTAGAGGGTGTGAGGAAAATATTTATCCAAAAACATCTTCTGGAAAACTTTTCATTCTAAAGACTCAATCTCCTCTTCAAGCTTCATATTTTTTATCAATGTACAACATTGATCAGCTTCACCCTCCTTATGATAAGCATCCAGAAGAACCTTCTCTTATTCAGAACATTGAAAGATGGAGAAGATCTTTTCAATAGAGTTGATCTATTTTTCGGTAATTGAGGGATCAGATTATCCATTAAAAGTATTATGCATTTGTCTCTTGAAACTCTCGATAGACACTTGTTCTTTCTTAGGGGGAGATGAATGTTCCTCTTGACCAATTTTTCTATTCAATTCAAGATTTAACTAAGAGACTATTATCACAATGTTCGTGATTCCAGCTCCAATCGGATTGGGAATCTCATTAGAACAGTCATCACATTGGTCTTCACATAGGTTATTAGCCCAAGTCCTCCTATTATCGGCCATTAGCTGGAATAAAAGGAATGTTAGGGGACAAAAATAAAGGGTAATCCAAAAAAATATGACTTATAAATATCTTTTTTTCCTTAACTTATGAATATATAGGCTTCAATCAATGTTATCCATGATCTACTTCCTAACATATATTCTTAGGGGAATTTTTTTTATTCCATTAATAATGGTTCATACTAAGCTTGTGAATTTACCAATGAATATCCCCTAGGAGTGACATAACCAAAAGAATATCAAGGTCAATTTTTATGTACCAGGATACCCCTGGTCAATACCAAAGCTCCTTGGCAGGGTTTTCACCCCTAGGTACATCTGTGCCAGAGCCACCTCTACCTACTCATATGAAGACATGGATGTATTTTCGTGATAAACCACTAAATAAATACTCACCAAAACGTAGGTATTTTTTTATTATATTTAGTCTTATCCCTAAGTATTTCAATTGGGTTTTCTAATCCTAATCCCCAAAATAACTAAACCTATCCTCTGATACCAACTATAACAAATTGTATCATTATTACACACTAAAACATGATTTATTACATAAACTTCTCTTGATAAAATATAGGAGATCAAAATGTCTACTGTCTTTGGGGATTAGGATAATTATATAAAAACTTAAAACATGAAATAAAACATCTTTATATACTTCCTTTACATGACCACTACATTCCCTCGTACATAGAATTGCATGTGATAACCTGAGGACATGCATAAGAAAAGGGTGATCTATGAATCTCAGTAAGGGAATAAACATGGAAAAACATGAGGAATACAATACATGTTAGAAAATAGGCATATCAATGGAGAACAAGATAAACATGAACATAAAGGCATGATAAATCATGATGATCATAACTTGGAAATGTGGCAACAACACTTAACATGGAATTTAGCATGATCCAAGGCTCATTGCACATATGGAATGAGTAAACCCTCATTACACATGAAGCATGAGTAAACCCTTATTTAACTTGAATTAGAATGAGTCAACACTCATTACACAAGATGTATCCTGATACTATACTTTACCCAATGCATTGGAGAACTATCAGAGCGCACCCTTGTTAAACATTTCATTTCATGCATAAGTGTTCCACATGGATCATATAACATGGAATCAATCAACATCATAAGTTATTCCCTGATTAAGTAATGTGGAATAAATACACAAAATTACCTTTAAATATGTATATGTTCATAATGTTTAATACCCTTGATAGAGACATGGGTATCGTACTCACTACACAATGATCTTGGCATGAAAAAATGTGATGCAGTTTCGGCAGCATAACGGCATGAAATAAGGATTCATAAAAATGGTTCATGAGAGATAAATGGATTTCTAATCATATTTAAATTAAATTTAAAGTAAGGGGGTCATATAGATACATGTCTCAACAAACGTAATGGAATTTAGAAGCATAATACAAAAGAATCGCTTGGATGTAAAAGAGGAGAGAGAAATCCCTCACAAAATTTTGGCATGGTAATGGGAGTACATTGGAGGAATTAGTGATATATAAAGGGATATACCATCATAAAAACACAAATAGGGAAGCATTTGGGAGGTTTGAAATCGTACCCCGAAAATTTTAATTGAAAACAAAAGGGAATAACAACTTAAAGAACATTGGACAAAAAAAGGAAGAAATCTCTTACTAGGAAGTATGATCCCAACAGCTTGGGAGAGGCTTGAGATAAGCTTCATGGGAGATAGGTAAACCTTTGGAGGATTATAGAGTAATGAGGGAATAGGTTTGACAAACTACAAAGGCTTTTGGTGAAGAGGAAGTGGGAGCTTGGGTGGGTTTATATAGAAAAGGAGAGGAAATTTTTTATTATTTAGGTTTGGGACACCACATATTAAACTAATCAAAAACACAAACCAACCCATGGTTATTGACAATGTTTTTTGCTAAAAGTGATTAGAAAACAATATTTTATAAGTAAAATTTCTGAACTTCTTAAAATAATATGGTTGCATATGTGGAGGTGAGTCACACTTTCTAGGCAAATAATTTAAAAGGCCAAAATGTTTATAAGTCTTGGAGGGTCCACTAATGCTTTCTAAAATAAATCAAGAAAACCCAAAATCACATTATATTAATTTTAAAACATATATTGGCCGAACATAATGTTTATAGTATTTTATTACATCACTATTGGGTCATTATGATGTCATAAAACTCATTATATATTTAAACAGAATTTAACTTTTACCCAAAAATTTAACTGTATCATAAAATTATGAAAATTTCAATTTTGGAAAATTTTGACATCTTGATTCCCAAAATAATATTCATTTTATCTAAATAATTTTCTAAATATGTGAATTTTTACTTTTAAAATAAAAACTGGCATTTATTGAAAATTCATAGGTTTTGACAAAAACAGCTTTCAAAACTTAATAAAAATTACAATTGCATTCATAAAATTATATGATAATTTATATTTAATAAAAAGTAATTTTATAATAATAATAATATTTTATTAAAGTATTATTTTATTCAAAAATCTATTAATTCATTAAAATATATTTCTTAGTTGAATAATAACTAAAAATACTATTTTTTCTCTAAAAACTATTTACAAAGTAACAATAATAAAAAGAATGTATATTATCTATAAAAGAATAATGTACATTATCATTGTACTAGGGTCTTGGTACATAACCCCTTAAAACACCCGCATAAGACCTTAGGGTAAGGTGTGCGATGTTGACAGACTCTTAGGGTGGCTCAGATAACATCGCTCGAGTGGTAATCTCTCTCAACTACCTCTTCTCCCAGAGGCGATTCCTCTCAAGCTTAACGTATTCAATCTTGGATTGGGCTTGGTAAAGAGCGAAGCCAAATTAAAACACCTCCTTTCCAAGCTCTGACAAATTGGATTCGTACAGGGTAAGTCTACTAGATGAGGTCATCGGTTCCTTTGTCTGGGTAAATTGGATTTATTAAAGCCCTATATTTATATTAATCATGTTATCATTATTCAATGGAAATATTAGCAACGGTCATTAATCATAAAAGTTTTTTAAAATCCAAAACATAAAACCAAATAAGTGTATACGTTTTTCATAACCATTAAGATAAATTTAAATAGACTAAGAGGAATTTTTATTAATTAATTTTTGGGTCATTACAATCTTCCCCCATTAATAAATTCTGTCCTCGAAATTTCCTTTTCTTACACTAAAACAGATGTGGGTAAATTTTCTTCATCACTTCCTCTGATTCCCTTGTCGCTTCTTCAAACATGTGGTTTCTCCACAACACCTTGACGAGAGGCATTGTCTTATTTCATCAATAATTTTCTGTACGATCTATGATCTTCATTGGTTGCTCCTCGTAAGAAAGATCATCTACAGATTTACTACTTATGAAGAGAGTACATGTGAAGGGTCTGGTATGTACTTCCTTGAGAGAGATACATGAAATACATTATGTACTTTGTCCATGGTAGGTGGAAGTGCTAGTCGATAGGCCACATCCCCATCATGATCAAGAATCTCAAAGGGGCCGATGTACCTAGGACTTAACTTCACTTTGTTTACAAACCTCGTGACCTTATTCCATGAATAAGTGCATATAAATACCATGTATCGAACTTTAAACTGAAGGTCTCGTCAACGGTTATCAACATAACTCTTCTGTCGACTATGGGTTTCCTTGATATGCTGCTGAATGGTTTTCACCTTCTCCACCGTTTCTTCGACCATTTATGGTCCTAGCATCTTACTCTCACTGACTTCATCACAACATGGTGGTGTTCAACACCTCTTCCCATATAGGGCTTCATAAGGTTCCATTCGGTTTCTCGAGTGGAAACTATTATTGTCAGAAAATTCTACCAGTGGAAGATATTGGTACCACCCTCTTTTGAAGTACATAGAACATGATCTTAACATATCCTCTAGTGTCTGAATAGTTCACTCAGATTGGAAATCCATTTAAGGACGATAGGCCATACTGAATTTCAGTTGAGTATCCAAAGCATGTTAAATATTCTTCCTTAACATAGAGATGAATCTTGGATCTCAATCGAATCCAATAGATTGTGGTACTCCATGTAGACTTACCACTTCCTTGATATATATCTATGACAGTTGAACCAATGATAAATCCTCCAGAATTATAATGAAGTGTGCATACTTTTTAAGACAATCTATAATAATCAAGATTTTATTGGTTCCTTTGTATGTCTTCGGATTCCCAGTAACAAATTCCATGGTGATGTTATTTATTTTCCATGTCGCTATAGATAATGGTTGCGTCATCCACTTAGACTTCTGCCTCTATGCCTTCACTTGCTGACACACCAAGCACTTTGAAGTATATTCAGAGATCTTCTTCTTCATATTATCCCACCAATAATGCTCTCAGAGATCTCGATACATCTTTGTGTTTCCTGGGTGAATAGATAAATTCAAACTATGTGCATCATCCAAAAGTTCCTTCTTCATCTCTAGGAATTATGGAACACGTAGTCCTTTCCCAAATTTCACAATTACTTCTTCATTAACATTGAACTCCAAATATTTTCCATTTCTTATAACTTCCACTTTCTTCTAAATTCCCACATCATCCTTTTGAGAATCCTTTAACTTTTCCAAAAGGGACAGTTGAGCAATCATTTTTGAAAGAATTAATGATTTTAACTTCATTATGATTCCCATGTCCATATTCATCAAATCTAAGAAGATTGGATCCTTCTCAATTCTCATCAATGATTGAATCACTGGGTCTTTTATACTTAGAGCATCTGCCACCTTGTTCGCTTTCCCAGGGTGGTAATGGATTGATCAGTCATTGTCCTTGATCAGTTCTAACCATCTTCTTTGGTGAATGTGCATCTTTATCTATTTGAATATATACTTGAGGCTTTTGTGGTCCATATATATTTCACACTTCTCCCCAAAGAGATAATGCTGCCCATTTTTTAAAGTGAATATCACTGCATCCAACCCCGGATCATTTGTTGGGTAATTATGATCATGAACATTCAATTGCCTTGAAGCATAGGCAATTACATTGTCATTTTGCATCAACACATAGTCCAGGCCCTTCTTTGAAGCATCATTGAATACCACAAAAAGTTATCCACTTGTGGGTAATGTGAGAACAGGTGTAGTGATAAGCCTATATTTCAACTCCTTGAATATTTCTTCTCATTCATCACTCCCATAAAACTTTACTCCATTATGAGATAGCTTGGTAAGAGGGTTGGAAAATAGTGATAAATTTCTCATAAATCGACGATAATATCCAGCTAACCCAAAAATTATAAGGATATCTGTTACCAATGTTGGCCTTGGCCATCCCTCTATTAGAACTATCTTGGAGGGTTCCACTAATATCCCATTACTTGTGATGATATATCCTAATAATGAGACCTCCTTCAACCATAACTCACACTTGCTGTAATTTTCATAGATCGTCTCCTTTCTCAAGGTCTCTAGTACAGTTCCTATATGTTCCTCATGATCATCCTTGGTTTTGGAGTATATTATAATATCATCTATAAAGACTACCACCAATTTGTCAAGGTAATCTCAAAATACACTATTCAGCAAGTCCATGAATATTATTGGGGAATTAGTGAGTCTTAAAGGCATTACTATGAATTCATAGTGCTTATATCTTGTATGAAAAGAAGTATTGGGGATATCTTCCATCTTCACCCTTACATGATAATACCCCGACCGCAAATATACCATGGAGAAGTATTGTTCTCCACACAGCTGATCAAATAATTCATCAATTCATGGGAGAGGATACTTGTTCTTTATCGTGATTTAGTTATGCTCATGATAATTGATGCAAATGCACATTGACCCATCCTTCTTCTTGACGAAGATGAATGGTTCACCCCATTGGGAATCACTTGGGCATATAAACCCTTTATCCAAATTCTTCTGTAGTTGTTTCATCATCTCGTCATGCTTTACAACATCCATTCAATACGGAGTCTTGAATATTGGCAGCACCCCAGGTATAAGGTAAATTGAGAATTCAACATCTCTTTTAGGAGGAATACTAGATATTCCTTAAGAAACACTTCAATGAATTCACTTATAATAAGATTGTCTTCAAGGATAATTGCTTCCTTGGAATCAATTATCTAAGCTAGATATTTGTGCTCATAGGGAAGTAATATCCATGCTTGAAATGACATAACTAAAGAAGATCTGTCCTCCTCCTTGCACTTGTATAGAATATGGGGTCAATTCTCCATATGGAGAGTGATTTCCCTCTCATGTAAATTTATGTTGGCTCTATATAAGGAAAGCCAATCCATGCTGAGAATTGCATCAAATCCCACCAGAGGGAGTAGGATGAGGTTTTTCGGAAAGTTAAATCCACATATTGTGATCAGGGAGGAGTTATATTCAAGGGATGCAATGATTTCCCCAGTTTTCTTACTCACTAACATCTACACTTCCATGATTTGGGGTGGTGTTGGGATTGTTCTACTAAACATTCAAGGTACTAAAGAATGTGTAGAACCTGAACCAAAAAGTGTAGTCACCATTCTTTAATGAATAATTAGCGTACCTATCACCACTTCATTGTCGGGGTTCACTTTATCAGTAGTGATAGAAAAGGCTCACCCTTTCTGCCTTGGAGCTTGTTGGTTGCCTCTGAACCCCCATTGGCTTAGGGAACTGATTTTCAAGATGCCATGATTCTTTTCAGTTGAAGCAATGAACAAAGTGGTGAGAGTGGAATGGATAATTCCTATCCTTTGTCACATCTGTAGTTTTTTCTTGTCGGTAGTTAATGGCTAGGTGCCCTTCCCTTACACACCTAAATAATTTCCTCATCCCCATCATGAAATTTCCAATGTGCTTCCTTCTGCACCTTTGGAAAGTGGGGAACTATATTTTCTTAGCACCGTTGGATTTATCAATCGTACCACCAGAATTGAATTCCACCTTAGGCTTCTTATACCCATGATACCCCTAAAGTTCGCCGATCTCCATTTCAACCTTGAGGGAACATTGGACAATTTACTCATAGCTGTCGAAGTCGTGGATCGCCAGGGCATTTTGTAGGCTAGGTTTCGACCCACCAAAAAAGTGGTCAACCTTACATTTGGGGGTAACAACAAAGCCGGAAGCATATCGGGCAAGCCTCATGATGTTTTCGTCGTATGCTCCGATATATAATTCATCTATTTTCTTGAGTGAAAGTAAGTATGTTTCCATATTAAGTTGGAGGGTGTGCGGAAAATATTTATCAAAAAACATCTTTCGAAAATCCATCCATTCCAACACCTCGATATCCTCCTCTGGATTCATATATTTTTTAAATTCCCACCATTGATCAGCTTCACCCTCCATATGATAAGAAGCCAGAATAACATTCTCTTGTTTGGAACATTTAAGGATGGGGAAGATCTTTTCAATGGAGTTGATCCATCATTCGGCGATTGAGGGATCAGGTGATTCATTAAAAGAAGAAGGATTTTGTCTCATGAAGCTCTTGATAGTGACTTGTTCTTTCATAGGGGGAGTTGAACATTCCTCTTGACTCGTGTTTATATTCAATTTTTCAGTTAATTGAGAGAATATCGTGACAAATTTCGTGATTCCCACTCCCATCGGATTGGTAATCTCATTAGAATAGTCATCACATTGGTATTTACATCGGTTGTTATCACAATTCCTCCTATTACCAGCCATTGGATGGAATAAAATGAAAGTTAGGGGTGACACATAAAGGTAAATCCAAAAACAGATGACTTAATAATATATTATATTTCCTTATCTTATGAATATATAGGCTTCAATATATGTAATCCCTGGTCTACTTTCTAACATATATTCTTAAGGGAATTTTTTTTATTCCCTTGATAATGGTTCATACTAAGCTTTTGAATTTACCAATTCATATCCCTCGAGTGTAATGTAACCAAGGGTGTAGCAAGGCCAGTTTTTGTGTACCAGGATACCCCAGGTCAAGCACAAAACTCCTTGTCATGGTTTTCACCCCTAGGTACATCTGTTCCAGAGCTGCCTCTACCATCTCATATCCATACAAGGATGTATTTGATTGATAAACCACTTGCTCAATACTTACCAAAATGTTATGATGTTTTCATATACTTAGTCTTATCCCTAAGTCTTTCACTATGTTTTTCTAATCATAATCCCCAAAATAACTAAACCTATCTTCTGATACCAATTATAATAACCTAGCTCTTTATTACACCCTACAACATGATTTATTACATTAACTTCACTTGATAAAACAAACAAGATCGAGAGTTATAGTGTCTTGGAAGATTAGGATCATTACATAACAACTTAAAACCTAAAATAAAACATATTTTTTGAAAACTTCCTTTACATTTCCATTACATTATGTTGTACTTTTCATTGCATGGGATAACCTGAGGACATGCATTAGATTAGGGAGATAAATGAATCCCAACAAAAGAATAAACATGAAATAACATGAGGAATACAATACATGTTATAAAATAGTAATATCAATGGATAAAAATAGAAACGTGAACATTAAGTCATGATAAATCATGATAATCATAACATGGGAATGTGGAAACAACACTTAACATGGAATTTAGCACGAACCAAGGCTCATTACACATATAGCATGAGTAAACCCTCATTGCACATGAAGCACGAGTAAACCCTCATTGAACTTGAATTATCATGAGTCAACACTCATTTCACATGACGTATCATGAAACTATACATTACCCAATGCATTAGAGCGCTATCAGGGTGCACCCTTCTTAAACATTTCATTTCATGCATAAGTGTGCCACATGGATCATATAACTTGGAATCAATCAAAATCATAAGTTATTCAATGATTAAGTAATTTCGAATAAATAAATTAAAGTAACATTCAATATGTATATGTGCATAAAGTTGAATACCCTTTATAGAGATATGGGTATGGTATTCACTACACAATGATCTTGGATTGGAAAAATGTGGTGCAATTTCGACATCATAACGGTGTGACATAAGGATTAATGAAAATGGTTGATGATAGAGAAATGGGTGTATTATCATATTTACATTAAATTTAATGTAAGGGTTCATATAGATACAGGTCCCAACAAACTTAATTGAATTTAGATGCATAATACAAAATAATTACTTGGATGTAAAAGAGGAGAGAGAAATCCCTCATGGAATTTCGGCATGGTAACGGGTGTACATGGGAGGAATTAATGTGAGATAAATGGGTATCCCATCATCCAAAAATAAATAGGGATGTATGGGGGAGGTGTAAAATCATACCCCAACATTTTTAATTGAAAACAAAAGGGCATAACAACTTAAATAAAATTGGACAAAAATGAGAAAGGAATGAATCCCTTACTTGGAAGTGTGATCCCAAAAGCCTGGGAGATACTTGAGAGAGGATTATTGGGATCTTGGGGAACCCTGGGACGATTATAGAGAGATGATGGAAGAGTTTTGAAAAACTAAAAAATCTTTGAGTGAAGATAAATTTGGGGCATGGGAGGTTTTGTATAGAAAATGAGCGGGAATTTTTTATTATTTAGGTTTGGGACACCACACATTAAACTAATCAAAAACACAAACCATACCATGGTTTCTGCCAATGGTTTTTGCCAAAGGGGATAGGAAAACAATATTTTATAATTAAAATGGACGAAATTCTTAAAATAATAGCGTTTCATATGTGGAGGTGAGTCACACTCTCTAGGAAAACAATTTAAAAATCTAAAATGTTTTATAAGTCTTGGAGGGTCCAATAGAGCTTTGAAAAATAAATCAAGAAAACCAAAAATCACATTATATTAATTTTAAAACATATATTGGTTGAAAATAATGTTTATTGTATTTTATTACATCACTATTGGGTCATTATGATGTCATAAAACAAATTATATATTTAAATGGTATTTAACATTTACCAAAAACATTTGACTATCTCAAAAAATTATGAAAATATTACCATTGGAAAATTTCGAAGTCATTATTAAAAAAATAATATATATTTTACCTAAATAATTTTCTAAATATATTAATTTTTACTTTTAAAATAAAAAACCAACATTTATCGAAAATTCGTGGGTTTTGACAAAAACACCTTTCAAACCTTAATAAAAATTACAAGTGCATTCATAAAATTATATGATAATTTATGTTTAATACAATTAGTTTAATAATGATAATTATAATATTTTATTAAAATGTTATTTAATTAAAAAATCCATTAATTTATTAAAATAGATTTCTTAGTTGAATATTTACTAAAAATATTATTTTTTCTAGAAAACTATTTACTAAGTAATAATAATAAAAAGAATGTATATTATCTATACAAGAATAATGTACATAATCGTAGTACTCAGGTATTGTTATATAACCCATTAAAACACCCACATAATACCTTATGTTAAGGTTCACGATGGTAACAGACTCTTGGGGTGGCTCAGATAACATCACTCGGGTGGTAATCTCTATCAACTTCCACTACTATCGTAGGAGATTCCTCTCAAGCATAATATATTCAAGTTGGATTGGGCTTGGTCTGGTGTGAAGTGTAATGAAACCACCTCCTTTCCGAGCTCCAACAAATGGGCTTTGTATGGGGCAAGTCGATTGGATGAGGCCATCGCTTCCATTGTCTGATTAAATTGGATTTGTTAAACCCCAATATTTATACTAATCATGTGATCACTATACAATAGATATATTAGGAACGGTCACAAATCTTAATGGTATTTTAGAATCCAAAACATAAAACCAAATAAGTGCATATGTTTTAAGTAACCATAAGAAGACTTTTAAATAGACTAAGAGGAATTTTTATTAATGAATTTTTGGGTCGTTACAATCTTCCCCCCTTAAGAAATTTCATCCTCTAAATTTATTTTTCACATACCTAAACAGATGTGGGTAGCTTTTCTTCATCACTTCCTCTGATTCCCACGTCGCTTCTTCAAACTTGTGGTTTTTCCACAACACCTTGACAAGGGGCATTGTCTTATTTCGTAGAACTTTTTCTCATATAAAATATTATCCTCTAGTTGTACTACCTCTGAAGAGAGTACATGTGAAGGGTCGGGTATGTACATCATTAAGAGGGATACATGAAATACATCATGTTCATTGGCTATGGTAGGTGGAAGTGCTAGTCAATAGGCTACAGCCCCAACACAATAAAGAATATCGAAGGGGCCGATGTACCTAGGACTTGACTTCCCTTTATTTCCAAACCTTATGACCTTCTTCCATGGAGATATGCATAGAAATACCTTGTCTCCATCATTAAAATCAAGTTCTAATCGATTTTTATATGCATAACTCTTTTGTCGACTTTGGGCTTCCTTGATATGATGTTGAATGGTTTTTACGTTCTCTAGCATTTCTTTAACTATTTTTGGTCCTAGAATCTTACGCTCACAAACTTCATCCCAACATGTCGATGTTCTGTACCTCTTCCCATGTAGGGCTTCATAAGAAGCCATTCAGATGCTCGAATAGAAACTATTATTATAGAAGAATTCAACTAGTGGAAGATGTTGGCCCCACCCTCCTTTCAAGTCCATAAAACATGATCTTAACATATCTTCCAGTGTCTAAATAGTTCGCTCAGATTAGAATTATGTTTGAGGATGATAGCCCGTACTAAAGTTCAGTTAAATTTCTAGAGCATGTTGAAGACTCTTCCAAAACTTAGTGGTGAATCTCAGATCTTTATTGGATACAATAGATAGTGGTACTCCATACAGCCTTACCACTTCGCTGATACATATAAGTGATAGATGATCCAATGATAAATCCTCCTGAATTGAAATAAAGTGTCTAGACATTGTAAGATGATCCACAATAACCTAGATTGCATTGTTTCCTTTGGATGTCTTCGGATGTCCGGTGACAAAGTCCATGGTGATGTTCTCCCATTTCCATGCAACTGTGGGTAATGGTTGCATCATCCCCTTATACTTCTGCCTCTCTGCCTTCACATGCTGACACACCAGGCACTTTGATGTATACTATGCGATATCCTTTTTCATATTATCCCACCAATAATGCTCTTGGAGATCTCGATACATCTTTGGGGTTCCTTGGTGAATATAGAAAGTCAAACTATTTGAATCATCCAAAATTTCCTTCTTCAAATCCGGACATGATGGAACACATAGTCTTTTACCAAATCTCACAATTCCTTCTTTATTAACATTGAACTCCAAGGATTTCCCTTTCCTGATAACTTCCACTTTCTTCTGAATTCCCACATCATCCTTTTGAGCATCCTTTAACTTTTCCCAAAGGGACGGTTGAGTAATAATTTGTGAAAGGATTAATGATTTTCCCCTTTTTATGATTCCCATTTCCATCTTTATCAAATATAATATGATTCAATCCTTCTAAATTATCATCAATTATAGAATTGTTGGGTCATTTCTACTTAGAGAATCTTCCACCTTGTTCACTTCCCAGGGTGGTAATGGATTGAGCAGTCATATTCTTTGATCAGTTCTAACCATCTTCTTTGGTGCATGTTCAAATCTTTCTGTGTGAATATATACTTGATGATTTTGTGGTTCGTATATATTTAAAACTTGTCCCCAAAGAGATAATTCAACCAAATTTTTAAATCGAAGACCACTACAGCCAACCACAGATCATGTGTTGGATAATTCTGCTGATGAAATTTTAATTTCCTTGAAGCATGGGAAATGACTTTGTCCTTTTGAATCAACACACAGCCTAGGCCCTTCTTCAAAGCATCACTGAATACCACAAAAATCTCTCCACTTGTGGGTAAAGTGAGCACGAGCGTAGTGATAAGCCTCCTTTTCAACTCCTTGAAGATTTCTTCACATTCATCACACTAAGAAAACATTACTCTCTTTTGAGTTATCTTGGTAAGAGGGTTGTAAAATCATGAGAAATTTCTCACAAATCATCGATAATATCCACCTAAGCCCAAAAAGCTACAGATCTCCATTACCGATGTTGTCCCCGACCATCCCTCTATTGTAGCTATCTTGGAGGTATCTATAGATATCTCATTTCTTCTGATGATATGGCCCAAGAATGAGACCTCCTTTAACCAGAACTCACACTTATTATATATTTCATAGAGATTATCCTTTCGCAAGGTCTCTAGTACAATTTCTAGATGCTCCTCATGATCCTCCTTTGTTTTGGAGTATATTGTATTATAATCTATAAAGACTACCAAAAAATTTCCATGGTAATCTCTAAATACTTTATTCTTCAAGTCCATGATGATTTCTAGAGTATTAGTGATTCCTAAAGCCATTAATATGAATTCATACTTCCCATATCTTGTACAAAACGAAGTATTGAAGATATCTTCCTTCTTCACCCTTACTTGATAATACCCCGACCACAAATCTACCTTGGAGAAGTATTGTGATCCATGAAGATGATCAAATAAGTCATCAATTTATAGCATAGGATACTTATTCGTTATTGTGATCTTGTTGAGGTCACAATAATTGATGCAAATGTGAATTGACTCATCCTTCTTCTTGACGAAGAGGAATGATGCACCTCATGATGAAGCACTTGGGCGTATTAACCCTTTATCCAGATTCTCCTGTAGTTGTTTCTTCATATCCTCAAGCTCCACAACAGCCATTCTATAGGGAGTCTTGGATATTGGATATTCCCTAGGAATAAGGTTAATTTATAATTAAACATCTCTTCTAGGAGGAAGATGAGACCATTACTCAGGAAACACTTCAGAGAATTCCCTCATAATAGGAATGTCTCCAAGGATGGTTTCTTCCTTGGAATCAATCATTTGAGCCAGATACGTTTTCTCATAGGGTAGTAATATCCATTCATTATATTATAGAACTAAAGAAGATTCATCCTCCTCCTAGCACATTTATTGAATTGAGGGTCAAATTCCCATATAGAGAGTCATTTCCCTCCCATGATAATTTATGGTGGCTCTATATAAGGAAATCCAATCCATGTTGAGAATTGCATCAAATTCCACCATAGGGGGTATGATGAGGTTTTCAAGAAATTCAATCCAAATATTGTGACTGGGGAGGATTTATATTCATGGGATTAAATGATTTCCCCATTTTCCATACTCACTAACATCTTCACTTCCATTATTTGTGGTGGTGTTGGGATTGTTCTACTAAACATTCGAGATACAAAATAATGCGAAGAACATGAATCAAAAAGTATTTTCGGTATTCTTGAATGAATAACTAGCATACCTGTCACCACTTCGTTGTCGGTGTTCACTTTGGAAGTAGTGATGGAAAAAAGAACACCCTTGATGCCTTGGAGGTTGTTGGTTGCCTCTGAAAACCCTTGGCTTAGGGAATTGATTTGTAAGATACCCTTATTCTTTCAAGTTGAAGCAATGAACAATGTGTTGACAGTCAAACGGAGTGTTCCTCTCCTCTGTCGTAGTCGTGGGTTTTTCTTGTCGGTAGTTAATGGCTAGGTTACATTCTCTTCTATGCCAAAAGAATTTCCTCATCGTATACAAGAACTTTTCAGGGTGCTTATTTCTACACCTTTGGGAAGTGGGTGCTGTATTTTCAAAGAACAATAGGATTTATCCATCGGACCACCAGAATTGAATTCCACCTTATTCTTCTTATCCCTATGTTACCCCTGAGGTTCACCGATCTCCATTCAAACCTTAAGGTCACATCGGAAAATTTCCTCATAGCTGTCAAAGTCACGGATCGCCAGGGCTTTCTGTAGGCTAGGTTTTAGCCCCCCCCCAAAAAAAAGTGTTCAACCTTGCATTTGAGGGTAACGACAAATCATAAAGTGTATCACGCAAGCCATGTGATGTTTTCCTCGCACGCTCCAACATATTAGTCGTCTTTTTTCTTGAGTGAAAGGATGTCCCTTTCCATCTTAAGCTGAAGGGTGTGCAGAAAATATTTATCAAAAAAATATTCTAAAAATCCTTCCATTCCAACGCCTCGATCTCCTCCTTAGGCTTTGTATATATGATCAATGTCCACCATTGATCGGCTTCACCCTCCATATGATATGTATCCATAATAACCTTCTCTTATTCAGAACATTGAAGGGTGGAGAAGATATTTTCAATGGACTTGATCCATTTTTCAGTGATTGAGGGGTCAGATGACCCATTAAAAGTAGGAGGCCTTTGTCTCATGAAGCACTCAATAGCTAATTGTTATTTATTAGGGGGATTTTAATGTTCTTATTGACCCATTTTTTTATTCAATGCATGAGTTTACTGAGAGAGTATTATGACAATGTTCACAATTCCCACTCCCATCAGATTGTGTATCTCATTAGAACAGTCATCACATTAGTCTTCACATCGGTTTTTAGCCCAAGTCCTCCTATTATGAGCCATTATATGGAATAAAAGGAAAGTTAGGGGTGACACAATAAGGTTAATATAAAAATAGATGACATATAAATAGATTTTATTTCCTTATCTTAGGAATATATAGGCTTCAATCTATTTTATCCATGATCAACTTTCTAACGTATAATCTTAGGTGAATTTTTTTATTCCCTTAATAATGCTTCATACTAATCTTGTGAATTTACCAATGCATATCCTCCAAGAGTTTCATTACTAATAGTGTAGGAAGACCCGTTGTCGTGTATTAGGATACCCTGGGTCATGCTCGAAACTCCTTGTTGGGGTTTTCACCCTTAGGTACATATGTGCCAGAGCCATCTCTACCTACTAATATAAATATAGGGATATATTTTCTTGATAAACCACTTACTCAATACTCACAAAAACAAAGTTATGTTTTTATTATATATAGTCTTATCCATAAGGCTTTCACTATTGTTTTCTAATCCTAATCCCTAAAATAACTAAACCTGTCCTCTGATACCAACTATAAAAACCTTGCTCTTTATTACACACTAAAACATAAATTATTACATAAACATCACTTGATAAAACATAAAAGACACAGAGGTCTATTTTCTTTGGGGATTAGGATAATTACATAACAACTCAAAACATGAAATACAATATCTTTATTGAAAAATTCCTTTACATGACCACTACATTCCCTCGTACTTATCATTAGATGGGATAACCTGAGAACATGCATAAGAAAAGGGTGAGCTGTGAAACCCAGTAAGGGAATAAACATGGAATAACATGAGAAATACAATACATGTTAGAAAATAGGCATATCAATGGATTACAATAGAAACATGAACATAAAGTCCTGATAAAGCATGATAATCATTACAGGGAAATGTGGAAACAACACATATCATGGAATTTAGCATGATCCAAGGCTCATTAGACATAGAGCATGAGTAAACCCTCATTGCACATGAATCAAGAGTAAACCATAATTTCACTTGAATTACCATGAGTCAACACTCATTACACATGATGTATCATGATACTATACTTTACCCAATGCATTGGAGCGCTATCTGGGCACACCCTTCTTAAACATTTCATTTCATGAATAAGTGTGCCACATAGATCATATAAAATGGAATCAATCAACATCATAATTTATTCTACAATTAAGTAATGTAGAATAAATAAATTAAATTACCATTCCATATGTATATGTTAATAAAGGTGAATACCCTTGATAGAGATGTGGGTATGGTATTCACTACACAATTATCTTGGCTTGGAAAAATGTGATGCATTTTCGACAGCATAACGGCGTGACATAAGGATTCATGAAAATGGTTAATGAAAGAGAAATTGGTGTCTCATAATATGTACATGAAAAGGACAGTAAAGGGTTCATAGAGATACATGTACCAACAAATGTAATTGAATTTATATTCATAATACAAAATAATTACTTGGATGTAAAAGAGGAGAGGGAAATCCCTCATAGAATTTTGGCATGGTAACAGGTGTAATGGGAGGAATTAATGAGAGATAAAGGGGTATCCCGTCATCCAAAAATTAACAGGGAAGTATGGGGGAGGTGGGAAATCATACCCCAACAATTTTATTTGAAAACAAAAGGTTATATCAACTTAAAGAAAATTGGCAAACATGAGAAAAGAAGAAATCCCTTTCTTGGAAGTGTGATCCCAAAAGCATGGGAGAGGCTTGAGAGAGGCTTCTTGGGAGCTTGGAGAACCTTTGGATGATTCTATAGAGAGTAGGGAAAAAGTTGGACAAACTCCAAAGGCTTTGAGTGAAGAGGAAGTGGAATCCTGGGTGGGTTTATATAGGAAAGCAGAGGGAATTGTTTATTATTTAGGTTTGGGACACCACACATTAAACTAATCAAAACTAAAAACCAGCCCATGATTTTTGACAATGTTTTTTGACAAAGGTAATTGGAAAAAAAATATTTTATAGGCAAAATGACCTAACTTATTAAAATAATAGGGTTACTTATATGGAGGTGAGTCACACTCTCTAGGAAAACAATTTAAAAAGATAAAATGTTTTATAAGTCTTGGAGGATCCAATATAGCTTTGTAAAATAAATAAAGAAATACCAAAATCACATTATTTTAATATTAAAACATATATTGGCCGAACATAATGTTTATAGTATTTTATTACATCACTATTGGGTCATTATGATGTCATAAAACACATTATATATTTTAACGGTATTTAACTTTTACCCAAAGATTTGACTATCTCGGAAAATTATGAAAAATTCACCATTGGAAAATTTTGATGTCTTGATTCCAAAAATAATATTCATTTTATCTAAATGAATTTCTAAATATGTGAATTTTTACTTTTAAAATAAAAACCGACATTTATCAAAAATTCATGGGTTTTCATAAAAAAAGCTTTAAAACCTTAATAAAAATTACAATTGCATTCATAAAATTATATGATAATATATATTTAATAAAAATTAATTTAATAATAATAATAATATTTTATTAAAATATAATTTAATTAAAAAATCCATTAATTCATTAAAATAGATTTCTTAGTTGAATATTAACTAAAAATACTATTTGTGCTTTAAAAATTATTTACAAAGTAACAATAATAAAAAGAATGAATATTCTATATACAAGAATAATTGACATAATCATAGTGCTAGGGTCTTGTTAAATAACCCCTTAAAACACCCACATAATACCTTTGGGTACGGTTCGTGACGGTGATAGACTCTTGGGGTGGCTCAGATAACATCGTTCGAGTGGTAATCTCTATCAACTTCCACTTCTACATTAGGCGATTCCTCTCAAGCTTAAAGATTTCAATCTCAGCTTAGGCTTGGTTAAGAGTGAATCCCCATGAAGCCACCTCATTTCTGTGCTCTAATAAATGGGATTCGTATGGGGAAAGTCTACTGAATGAGGACCTCGCTTCCTTTTTCGGAGTAAATTGGATTTTTTAAAACCCTATATTTATACTAATCATGTGATCCCTATTCAATGGCTATATTAGCAATGGTCACAAATCTTAAGAGTATTTTAAAATAAATAAAAAAATCCAAATAAGTGCATACATTTTACAAAACCATAATAAGACATATAAATAGACCAAGAGGAATTTTCATTAATGAATTCTTGTGTCATTACAATCATACCCCCTTAAGAAATTTTATCCTCAAAATTTCCTTTTCCCATACTAAAACAGATGTGTGTAACATTTCTTCGTCACTTCCTCTGATTCCCACATCGCTTCTAGAAACTTGTGGTTACGCCACAACACCTTGAAGAGGGGCACTATATTAATTCATTGAACTTTTTCTCTACGATATAGGATCTTCACTGGTTCCTCCTTGTATGAAAGATAATCCTCTTGATGTAATACCTCTCAATATAGAACATGTTAAGGGTCTAGTATGTACTTCCCTAACATGGATACATGAAAGACATCAGGTACTTTGGCCAGGGTAGGTGGAAGTGCTAGTCGATAGGTCACAGCCCTGACACAGTCAAGAATCTCGAAGGGACCGATCTCCCTAGGACATAACTTCCATTTCATTCCAAAACATCATGACCTTATTCTATGAAGATATTCATAGAAATACCATGTCTCCAACTTTAAAATCATGGTTCGTAAATGGTTATCTGCATAACTCTTTTGTCAACTCCGGGCTGCCTTCATATGCTGCGGAATGGTTTTCACCTTCTCTACCATTTATTAAACCATTTATGTTCCTAAGAGATTATTCTCACTAACTTCATCCCAACATGCTAGTGTTCTGCACCTCTTCCCATACAGGGCTTCATAAGGTTTTATCCAGATGCTTGAGTGGAAACTGTAATTGTAGGAGAATTTAATCAGTGGAAGATGTTGGTCCCACCCTCCTTTGAAGTTTATAGAACCTGATCTTATCAAATCCTCCAGTGTCTGAAAATTTCACTCATATTGTCCATCCATTTTAGGATGATAGTCCGTATTGAAGTTTATTTCATTATCCATATCATGTTGAATACTCTTACAAAAAATAGAGGTGAATCTAAGATCTCAATCAGATAAAATAGATAGTGGTACTCCATGTAGCCTTACCACTTCCCTGATATATATATATGTGCCGGTTTATCCAATGAGAAATCCTCTATAATTTCAATGAAGTGTGATTACTTTGTAAGACGGTCCAAAATAACCCAGATTGCATTGTTGACTTTGGATATCTTCAAAAGTCTGGTGACAAAGACTAGGTGATGTTCTCCCATTTCCATGCTGGTATGGGTAATGGTTGCATCATCCCCTTATACTTTTGCCTCTATGCATTCACTTGCTGACACAACAGGCACTCCCATGTATACTCAGTGATATCCTTCTTTATATTATCCCACCAATAATGGTCTCGGAGATCTTGATACATATTTGTGTTTCCTGGGTGAATAGAGAAATTCAAAAATTTTGCAACATCCAAAAGTCCCTTCATCAGCTGTAGACAAGATGGAACACATAGGCTTTTCCCAAATCTCACTATTCCTTATTCATTAACATTTAACTCCAAAGATTTCCCTTTTATGATAATATCCACTTTCTTCTGAATTAACACATCATTGTTTTTATCATCCTTTAACTTTTCCAAAAGGGACAGTTGGGAAATCATTTGTGAAAGGATTTATGATGTTCCCTTCTTTAGGATTCTCATGTACATATTCATCAAATCTAAGAAGACTGGATCCTTCTCAATTATCATCAATGATAGAATCACTGGGTCCTTTCTACATAGAGCCTCTTCCACCTTGTTCACTTTCCCATGTTGGTAATGGATTGATCCATCATTGCCTTTGATCAATTTTAACTATATTCATTGGATCATGTTTATATCTTTCTATTTGAATATATACTTATGGATTTTGGGGTCTTTATATATTTTACAATTCTCACCACAGAGATAATGCTGACAAATTTTTAAAGTGAAGATCACTACAGCCGACCCCATATCATGTGTTGCATAATTATGCTCATGAAATTTCAATTGCCTTGAATCATTGACAATGACGTTTTCATTTTACATCAAGAGACAGCCCAGTACATTCTTCGAAGCATCATTGAATACCAAAAAAAGTTATTCACTTGTGGGTAAAGTGAGCACGGGTGTAGTGATAAGCCTCTTTTTTAACTCTTTGAATATTTCTTCTCATTCATCACTTCAAGAAAACTTTATTCCCTTCTAAGTCATATTGGTAAGATGGTTGGACAATCTTGATAAATTTCTCACTAATCGTCGATAATATCCAGTTAACCCCAAAAAGCTACGGATGTCCATTACCGATGTTGGCCTTGTACATCCCTCTATTGAAGTTGTATTAGATGGATCCATAGATATCCCATTTCTTGTGATGATATGGCCCAATAATGAGTCCTCCTTCAACCAAAACTCACACTTGTTGTACTTTTTGTAGATATTCTCATTTCACATGGTCTCTAATATAGTTCTTAGATGCTCCTCATGATCCTCCTCGGTTTTAGAGTATATTAGAATATCATAAATAAATACTACCACAAATTTTTCAAGGTAATCTATAAATACTCTATTCATCAAGTCCATTAAGATTAATGGAGAATTAGTGAGTCTAAAATCCATTACTATGAATTCATAGTGCCTGTATCTTGTATGAAAAGCATTCTTGGGGATATATTTCTTCTTCACCCTTATGTCATAATACCTTGACCGAAAATCTATCTTGGAGAAGTATTGTTCTCTATGCAGCTAATCAAATAACTCATCAATTCGTAGGAGAGGATACTTTTTCTTTATCTTGATTTTGTTAATCTCATGATAATTAATGAAAAGGCGCATTGAGTTATCCCTCTTCTTGATGAAGTGGAATGGTGCACCCCATGGTGAAGCACTTGGGTATATAAACCCTTTATCTAGATTCTACAGTAGTTGTTTCTTTAGCTCATCAATCTCCACAACATCCATTCTATACAGAGTCTGGGATATTGGCAACGACCCATGTATAAGGTTAATTAAGAATTCAAGATCTCTTCTAGGAGTAAGACCATGCAATTCCTCAGGAAACAATTCATAAAATTCACTTATAATTGGCATGCCTTCAAAGATGGTTTCTTCCTTGGAATCAATAATCTGAGCCAGATACGGGTTCTCATAGGGCAGTAATATCCATTCTTGAGATGACAAAACTAATGAAGATTCATCCTCCTCCTTTCACTTGTATATAATCGGGGGTCAATTCTCCCTATGGAGAGTGATTTTCCTCTCATGGAAAATTATGTTGGATCTATATAAGGAAATCCAATACATGACGAGAATTGCCTAAAATTCTACCAGAGGGAGTATGATGAGGTTCGTCAGAGATTTTAATCCACATATGTTAATCGGGGAGGAGTTATATTCATGTGATGCAATGATTTCCCCATTTTTTGTACTCACTGAAATCTTTACTTCCATGATTTTTTGTCGTGTTGGGATTGTTCTACTAAACATTTGAGATACAAAAGAAATTGTAGAAACGAAATCAAAAAGTATATTCAGTATTATTGAATGAATAACTAATGTACCTGTCACCACTTCGTTGTCGGGGTTCACTTCGGCAGTAGTGATGGAAAAAATCTCACCCTTGCTGCCTTGGAGGTTATCGGTTGCCTTTGAAAACCCTTGTCTTAGGGCACTAATTTGCAATATTCCCTACTTCTTTGTAGTTTAAGCAATGAACAACGCGTTGAAAGTCGAATGAAGCATTCCTATCCTCTTTCGCAGCTGCGGGGTTTTCTTGTCGGTAGTTAATGGATAGGTTCCCTTCTCTTCCACATCTAAAGCATTTCCTCGTCCCCTTCAATAAATTTTTAGGGTGCTTATTTCAGCACCATTGGCAAGTGGGGTACTATATTTTCTTAGCACCATTGGATTTATCCACTGGACTACCGAAATTGAATTCCACCTTACACTTCTTATCCCCATGATACCCCTGAGGTTTTTCGATCTAAATTTCAACCTTGAGGACATATCAGACAATTTACTTATAGATGTCGAAGTCACAGATCACATGGGATTTCCGCAGGATAGGTTTCATCCAACCAAAAATCGGTCAACCTTGCATTCGGGGGTAACGAAAAAGAAGGAAGCGAATCATGCAAGCCTTGTGATGTATGCCTCGTACACTCTGATAGAATCATCCTTTTTTGATTGAGGTAAAGGAAGTCCCTTTCCATATTAAGCTGGAGGGTGTGTGGAAAATATTTATCAAAAAACATATTCTGGAAATCCTTCCATTCCAACTCCCCGATCTCCTCCTCAAACTTCATATTTTTAATCATTATTTTCCATTGATCGACTTCACCCTCCATATGATAAGCATCCAGAAGAACCTTCTATTATTCAAAACATTTAAGGATGGAGAAGATCTTTTCAATGGAGTTGATCCATTGTTTGGTGATCAAGGTATCAGATGATCCATTAAAAGTATGAGGACATTGTCTCATGAAGCTCTCAATAGAGACTTGTTCTTTCTTAGGGGGAGTTGAATGTTCCTCTTGACCCATGTTTTTATTCAATGATTGAGTTAATTGAGAGAGTATCATGACAATGTTTGTGATTCCCACTCGCATCGGATTGGGCATCTCATTAGAATTGTCATCACATTGGTCTTCACATCGGTTGTTAGCCCGATTCCTCCTATTACCAACCATTGGATGGAACAAAAGGAAAGCTAGGGGTGAAACATAAAGGGAAATCCAAAAATAGATGACTTATAGATATCTTTTATTTCCTTAACTTATGAATATATAGGCTTCAATCTATTTTATCCATGATCTACTTTCTAACATATATTATTAGGGGAATTTTTTTTATTCTCTTAATAATGGTTCATACAAAGCTTGTGAATTTACCAATGCATATCCATCGGGAGTGTCTTAACCAAGAGTGTATCAAGGCCCATTGTCGTGTTCTAGGATACCCCAGGTCATGCCCGAAACTCCTTGTCGGGGTTTTCACCCCTAGGTACATCTGTTCCAGAGCCACCTCTACATACTCGTATCCAGATAGGGATGTTTTTTCTTGATAAACCACTTACTCAATACATAGACAAATGTAGGGATGTTTTTATTATACTTATTCTCATATTTATGGCTTTCACTAGGGTTTTCTAATACTAATCCCCAAAATAAATATACCTATCCTCTGATACCAACTATAACAACCCGTCTCTTTATTACACACTAAAACATGATTTATTACATCAACTTCACTTGATACAACATAGAAGATCGAGACGTATAGTGTCTTTGGGGATTAGGATCATTACATAACAACTTAAAACATGAAATACAACATATTTATTGAAAACTTCCTTTACATGACCTCTACATTCCCTCGTACTAAGCATTACATGGAATAATCTGAGAACATGCATAAGAAAAGGGTGATCTATGAAGCCAATTAATGAAATAAAAAAGGAATAATATGAGGAATACAATACATGTTAGAAAATAGGAATATTTCTGGATAACAAGAGAAACATGAACATAAAGGCATGGTAAAACATGATAATCATAACATGGAAATGTGGCAACAACACTTAACATGGAATTTATCATGGGCCAAGCCTCATTACACATGTAGCTTGAGTAAACCCTCATTGAATATGAAGCATGAGTAAACCCTCGTTGAACTTGAATTAGCATGAGTCAACACTCATTGCACATGACATATCATGATACTATACTTTACCTGATGCATTGCAGCACTATCAGGGGACACCCTTCTTAAACATTTCATTTCAGGCATAAGTGTGCCACATAGATCATATAACATGGAATCTATAAACTTCATAAGTTTTTCCATGATTATGTAGTGTGTAATAAACACATGAAATTATCATTCAATATTTATATGTACATAAAGTTGAATACCCTTGATAGAGACATGGGTATGGTATTCACTACACAATGATCTTGGCTTGGAAAAATGTGGTGCAATTTCGGCAGCATAACGGCGTGGCATAAGCATTTATGAAAATGGTTGATGAGAGAGAAATGTATGTATCATAATATGTGCATGAAATGGAATGTAAGGTGGTCATATAGATACATTTCCCAAAAAACTTAATGGAATTTAGATTCATAATACAAAATAATTACTTGGATGTAAAAGAGGAAAGATAAATCCCTCAAGAAATTTCAGCATGGTAACAGGTGTATATAGGAGGAATTAATGAAAAACAAATGGGTATACCATCATCCAAACATAAAAAGGGAAGTATGGGGGAGTTGTGAAATCATACCCCAAAATGTTTAATTGAAAACAAAAAGGGCATAACAACTTAAATAAAATAGGACAAAATGAGAAAGGAAGAAATCCCTTACTTGGAAATACGATCCCAAAAGCTTGGGAGAGACTTTAAAGAGGATTATTGGGAGCTTGTGGAACCATGGGAGGATTCTATAGAGAAGGTGGAAGATGTTGGAAAAACTCCAAACGCTTTTAATGAAGAGGAAGTGGGATCTTGGGTTGGTTTATATAGGAAAGGAGAGGGAATTTCTTATTATATTTGTTTGGGACACCACGCATTAAACTAATCAAAACCAAAAACCAGACTGTGGTTTTTTCCAATGTTTTTTTCCAAAGGGGACTGGAAAATAATATTTTATAAGTAAAATGGATGAACTACATAAAATAATAGGTTTTCTTATGTGGAGGTGAGTCACACTCTCTAGGAAAACAATTTAAAAATCTAAAATGTTTTATAAGTCTTGGAGGGTCCACTAAGGCTTTGTAAAATAAATAAAGAAAACCCAAAATCAAAATATTTTAATGGTAAAACATATATTGGCCGAACGTAATGTTTATAATATTTTATTACTTCACTATTGGGTCATTATGATGTCATAAAACACATTATATATTTAAACGGTATTTAATTTTTACCCAAAAATTGACTATCTCATAAAATTATGAAAATTTACATGTTAGAAAATTTCGACATCTTGATTCCAAAAATAATATTCATTTTATCTAAATAATTTTCTAAACATGGGAATTTTTAGTTTTTAAATAAAAACTAGTATTTATTGAAAATTCATGGGTTTTGACAAAAATAGCTTTCAAACCATAATAAAAATTACAATTGCATTCATAAAATTATATTCTAATTTATATTTAATAAATAGTAATTTAATAATAATAATATTTTATTAAAATATTATTTAATTCAAAAATCCATTAATTCATTAAAATAAATGTCTTAGTTGAATATTAACTAAAAATATTATCTCTACTTTAATAACTATTTACAAAGTAACAATAATAATAAAAATGTATATTCTCTATACAAGAATAATTTACATAATCGTAGTACTAGGGTATTGTTACATAACCCCTTAAAACACACACATAAGTCCTTAGGGTAAGGTGAGCTATGGTGACAAACTCTTGGGGTCGCTCAGATGACATCTCTCGAGTAGTAATCACTATCAACTTCCACTTCCCCCATAGGTGATTCCTCCCAAGATTAAAGTATTCAAGCTTGGCTAGGGATTGGTCAAGGGAGAAGCCCAATTATGACACCTCATTTCTGATCTCTGAAAAATGGACTTTGTATGGGGAAGTCTACTAGATGAGGCAATTTATTCCATTGTCTGAGTAAATTGGATTTGTTAATGCCCTGTATTTATAATATTCATGTGATCATTGTTTAACGGCTATATTAGCAACAGTCACTAATCTTAACGGTATTTTAAAATTAAAAACATAAAACCAAATATGTGTATACATTTTACATAACTATAAGAAGACATTTAAATAGACCAAGAGGAATTTTCATTAATGAATTTTAGGGTCATTACAATATTCCACCTTAAGAAATTTCATCCTTGAAATTTCCTTTTCCCACACTAAAACAGATGTGGGTAACTTTTCTTCATCACTTCCCCTAATTCCCACATCACTTATTCAAACATTTGGCTTCTCCAAAACACCTTGACGAGGGGCATTGACTTATTTCATATAACTTTTTCTCTCTGATCTAAGATCTTCACTGGTTGCTCCACATAAGAAAGATCATCCTCTAGATGTGCTACCTCTGAAGAGATTACATGTGAAGGGTTTGGTATATACTTTCTCAAGAGGGATACATTAAATACATCATATACTTTTTCCATGGTAGGTGGAAGTGCATGTCGATAAGCCACAGCCCCGACACAATCAAGAATCTTGACGGGGATGATGTACCTAGGACTTAACTTCCCTTTCTTTCCAAAGCTCATGACCTTCTTCCGTAGAGATATTCATAGAAATACCCTATCACCAACTTTAAACTCAAGGTCTCATCAACAGTTATCTTCAAAACTCTTCTGTCGACTATGGGCTACATGGATATAGTGCTAAATGGTTTTCACCTTCTCTGCCATTTCTTCGACCATTTCTGGTCCTAGAAGCTTACGCTCACCAACTTCATCCCAACATGATAGTATTCTGCACCTCTTCCCATACAAGACTTTATAAGGTTCCATTTGGATGCTCGAGTTGAAACTATTATTGTAGGATAATTCAACAAGTGGAAAATGTTGGTCCCACCCTCCTTTGTGGTCCATAGAACTTGATCTTAACATATCCTCCAGTGTTTGAATATTTCACTAGGATTGGACATCTTTTTTAGGATGATAAGCCATACTGATGTTTAGGTTAGTATCCAGAGCATGTTGAAGACTCTTCCAAAACATAGAGGTGAATATTGGATCTTGATCGGATACAATAGATAGTGGTACTGCATATAACCTTACAACTTCCCTGATATATATCCATGTCATTTGATCCAATGAGAAATCCTCTTGAATTGCAATGAAGTGTGCAGACTTTTTAAGACAATCCACAATAACCAAGATTATATTATTTCCTTTGGATGTCTTCAGAAGTCCAATGAAAAATTTTATGGTGATGTTCTCCCATTTCCATGCTGGTATGAGTAATGGTTGCATCATCCCCATAGACTTTTGTCTCTCCACCTTCAATTGTTAACACACTAGGCACATTGATGTATACTAAGTGATCTCATTCTTCATATTATCCCACCAATAATGCTCTCAAAGATCTCGACACATCTTTGTGTTTCCTCGGTGAATAGAGAAAGTTGAACAGTGTGCATCATCCAAAATTTCCTTCTTCAGCTCCGGACTTGATGGAACACATTTTCTTTTCCCAAATCTCACAATTCCTTCTTCATTAACGTTGAAATCCACGGATTCTCCTTTTATGATAACTTCCATTTTTATCTTAATTCCCACATCATCTTTTTTATCATCCTCTAACTTTTCCAAAAGGGATGGTTGAGCAATCATTTGTGAATGGATTGATGATGTTCCCTTATTTATAATTACCATGTCCATCTGCATCAAATCTAATAAGAATGTATCCTTCTCAATTCTCATCAATGATATAATTGTTGGGTCCTTTCTACTTATAGCATCTTCCACCTTGTTCGCTTTTCCAGGGTGGTAATGGATTGAGCAGTCATAGTATTTGATCAGTTCTAACCATCTTCTTCAGTGCATGCTCAACTATTTCTGTGTGAATATATACTTGATGCTTTTTTGGTCCATATATATTTCACACTTCTCCCCATAGAGATAATGATGCCAAATTTTTTAAGTGAAGATCACCGCAGCCAACCCCAGATCATGTGTTGGATAATAATGCTCATGAACTATCACTTGCCTTGAAGCATAGGCAATGACTTTGTCATTGTGCATCAACACACATCCCAGGCCCTTCTTCGAAGAATCATTGAATACCACAAATAGTTCTCCACTTGTGGGTAAAGTGAGCATGAGCGTAGGGATAAGCCTCCTTTTCAAATCCTTGATGCTTTATTCACATTCATCACTCCAAGAAAACTTTACTCCCTTCCAATTTAGCTTGGTATGAGGGTTGCAAAAATGTGAAAAGTTTCTCACCAATCGTTGATAATATCCAGCTAACCCAAAAAAGTAAGGGATATCCATTACCGACATTGGCCTTGACCATCCCTATATTACAAATATCATGTAGGGATCCACATATATCCCATTTCTTGTGATGATATGGCCTATGAATGAGGCCTCCGTCAACTATAACTCACACTTGTTGTACTTTCCATAGATCTTCTCCTTTCGCAAGGTCTCTAGTACAGTTCTTAGATGCTCCTCATGATCCTCCTTGGTTTTGGAGTATATTAGAATATCATCTATAAATACTACCACAAATTTGTAAAGGTAATATCTAAATACAATATTCATAAAGTCCATGAAGATTATTGGATCATTAGTGATTTCCAAAGGCATTACTATGAATTCATAGTGCCTGTATCTAGTACCAAAAGTAGTCTTCAGGATATCTTCCTTCTTCACCCTTTCATGATAATACCCCAACCGAAAATCTACCTTGGAGAAGTATTGTGCTCCATGCAGCTGATCAAATAAGTCATAAATTCGTTGTAGAGGATACTTGTTCTTTATTGTGATTTTGTTAAGCTCACGATAATTGATTCAAAGAAGCGTTGACCCATACTTCTTCTTGAAGAAGAGGAATGGTGCACCCTATGGTGAAGCACTTGGGCGTATAAACCATTTATCCAGATTCTCATGTAGTTGTTTCTTCAGCTCCTCAAGCTCTAAAATAGCCATTCTATATGGATTCTTGGATATTGGAAATTCCCCAGGTAAAAGGTCAATTGATAATTCAACATCTCTTCTAGGAGGAAGACCAAGAAATTCATCAGGAAACACTTCAGTGAATTCCCTTACAATAGGCATTTCTTCAATGATGGTTTCTTCCTTCGACTCAATAATCTGAGCTAGATACGCATGCTCATAGGGTAATAATATCCATGATTGAGATGATGGAACTAAAGAAGATTCATCCTCCTCATTTCACTTTTATAGAATTGGGGTTTAATTCTCCATATGGAGAGTGATTTCCCTCTCATGGTAATTTATATTGGATCTATATTAAGAAAGCCAATTCATGCAGATAATTGCATAAAATTCCACCAGAGTGATTGTGATGAGGTTCGTTAGAAATTTTAATCCACATATTGTGACCGGGGAAAGTTATATTCATGGGATGAAATGATTTCCCCATTTTCTATAATCATCGACATCTTCACATCCATGATTTGTGGTGGTGTTGGGATTTTTCTACTAATCTTTAGAGATACAGAAGAATACATAGAACCTAAATCAAAAATTAAATTCTATATTATTGAATGAATAACTAGCATACCTGTCACCAATTCATTGTTGGTGTTCAGTTTGGTAGTAGTGATGGAAAAAGATCGCCCTTGCTGCCTTGGAGGTTGTCGGTTGCCTCTGAAAACCCTTGTCTTAGGGAACTGATTTGCAAGATACCCTAGTTCTTTGTAGTTGAAGCAATAAACAACACGTTGAGAGTTGAATGGAGCATTCCTATCTTCTGTCACAGCTGTGGGTTTTTCTTTTCAGCAGTTAATGGCTAGGTTTTCTTCCCTTCCACACCTAAATCATTTCCTCGTCCCCTTCAAGAATTTACAGGGTTCTTCTTTACGCACCTTCGGTAGGTGGGGTATGAGATTTTCTTAGTACCGTAGGATTTATCTGTCAGAATACCAGAATTAAATTCCACCTTACGCTTCTTATCCCCATGATACCCCTAAGGTTCATCAATCCCCATTTCAACCTTGAGGGCATATCAGACAATTCCTTCATAGCTATTGAAGTTGTGGATCACTAGGGATTTCCGCATGTTAGGTTTCAGCCCACCAAAAAAGCGGTCAACCTTGCATTCGGGGGTAACGACAATGTCGGAAGTGTTTCATACATGCCTTTTGAAGTTTTCCTCGTATGCTCTGACAGATACCTTATTTTTTTCTTGAGGGCAAGGAAGTCCTGTTCCATCTTAATCTAGAGGGTGTTCGGAGAAATATTTATCAAAAAAATCTTCCAGAAATCCATCCATTATAACTCCTAGATCTCCTCCTTAGGCTTCATATTTTTGATCAATGTCCACCATTGATCAGCTTCACCCTCCATATGATAATTATCCAGAAGAACCTACTCTTGTTCAGAACATTGAAGGATGGAGAAGATCTTTTCAATGGAGTTGATCCATTGTTCAGCTATTGAGGGATCAAATGATCCATTAAAAGTAGGTGGCCTTTGTCTCTTGAATCTCTCGATAGGGACTTGTTCTTTTTAGGGGGAGTTGAACATTCTTCTTGAATCATGTTTCTATTCAATTATTGAGTTAATTGATAGAGTATCATGAAAAAGTTCATGATTCCCGCTCCCATCAGATTGGGCATCTCATTAGAACAGTCATTACATTGGTCTTCACATTGGTTGTTAGCTCGAGCCCTCCTATTACCGGTCATTGGATGGAAGGAAAGTTAGGGGTGACACATAAAGGGTAATCCAAAAATAGATGAATTATAAATAGATTTTATTTCTTTTACATATGAATATATAGGCTTCAATATATGTTATCCATGATCTACTTTCTATCATATATTCTTAGTAGAATTTTTTTATTCCCTTAATAATTGTTCTTACTAAGCTTGTGAATTTACCAATGCATATCCCTCAGGAGTGTCATAACCAACAGTGTAGCAAGGTCCATTTTCGTGTACCAGGATACCCCAGGTCAAGCCTGAAACTCCTTTTCAGGGGTTTCACCCCTAATTATATCTCTGTCAGAGCCGCCTGTACCTACTCGTATCCAGACAGGGATGTGTTTTCTTAATAAACCACTTACTCAATACTCAACAAAATGTAGGGATATTTTTATTATACTTAGTATTATCCTTAAGGATTTCACTATGGTTTTCTAATCTTAATCCCAAAAATAAATTAACCAATCCTTTGATACCAACTATAACAACCCTACTCTCTATTACACACTAAAAAATAATTTATTACATAATCATCACTTGATACAAAATATAATATCGAGAGGTATAGTCTCTTTGGGGCTTAGTATCATTACATAAAAACTTAAAAAATGAAATAAAACATCCTGATTGAAAAAATCCTTTACATGACTACTACATTTCCTTATACATAGCATTGCATGGGATAACCTGTGGACAAACATAAGAAAATGGTGAGCTATGAAGCCCAGTAAGGGAATAAACATGGAATAACATGAGGAATACAATACATGTTAGACAATAGGCATATCTATGGTTAAAAAGAGAAAAATGAATATAAAGGTATGATAAATCATGATAAGCATAACTTGGAAATGTGGCAACAACGCCTAATATGGAATTTAGCATGAGCCAAGGCTCATTACACATGGAGCATGAATAAACCCTCCTTACACATGAAGCACGAGTAAACCCTTGTTTCACTTGAATTATCATGATTCAACACTCATTGTACATGACATATCATGATACTATACTTTACCCAATGAATTGGAGCCCTATCAGGGTGCACCCTTCTTAAACATTTCATTTCATGCATAAGTGTGCCACATGGATCATATAACATAGAATCAATGAACATCATAAGTTATTCCACGATTGAGTAATGTGGAAAAAATATATGAAAGTACCATTCAATATATATTTGTGCATAAAGTTGAATACCCTTAATAGAGACATGGGTATGGTATTCACTAGAAAATGATCTTGGCTTGAACAAATATGGTGCAATTTCAGCAGCATAACAGCGTGACATAAAGATTCATAAAAATATTTGATGAGAGAGAAATGGGTGTCTCATCATATTTACATTAAATGGATATTAAGGGTGTAACACCCCATGATTTCATTGTACGTTATCTCATTAAATTAATTCAATAGCTTGCGCTACATGAAACACTGTGTTCGAGTGCACACAACTTACCAAACTAGTCGTTCAAAAAGTGGTTATGAATAGTATTAACTTCATTTTGAATATTATATACTCTATATAATTTTAACATACATATTATGCATTTCTTTGACATAATATAAGAAGAAATTCATTTTTTCAGATAAAAGAAGTATTTTAAAAAAATGTAATTTTACTTCCTTTTAATGGAAAACCCTTTTTAAAACTAATATTTGACACTTTTATATATTCAATTTAATGAAATTAAATTTTTATTTAGAGGTGAGACATAAAAATCTAGTTTGGATAAATTTTTGGTGCTTTTCTGATTACTTGCATATTTTGACGAATAGTGAAAATACTATGTTTTAATTAAAAACAACTTTTTTAATTGAAACAATTTATAGTGTTAAATCATGAATTTTAATGGTTTTAAAGTATAATTAGATTATAATTTTATCATTTAATACGATTTATGTCATTATAAGTAATCTCACATTTAAATTTGGCATAAACACGTGTCAATCTTTTCATAGTTTTTACTTTTTTTAAACCCGCTTTATGGTTTTGATAAGGGGAATTGATTTTAAATTAATAAATTAAGCTTCTGTGTTTTGAATTTGAAAAAATAGACATAATTTTTTAATTTGGAATATCAAAATTATATTAGGGTAACGTTTTGGTATTTTTTCTGAAAACTTACAATTTTTGATGAAAAGTGAAAAACAGTGCGTTATTATTTAAAACCCCCTTTTTATTTAAATAATTATTTATTTTATTTAAATTTATTTTAAGTAAAAATAGATATATAATACCTATATATGTTCAATGTAATTCATTGGAGTCATTTTATAATAAGTTTAGATATATAAAATTTTATTGAACTTTTTATCGTCTTTTACCCACCTTCTAGGAGTATTTGAAAATTTTCATAAAACTTAATTTTACCACTTCTGTGAGATTAATTTCAAAAATACAAGATACATCGTTGACATAAGTAAGTAAAATATGGTTCAATAAGATGAAAATAATTTTTGTTGAATAGTAACTTTTGACTTTTATTTTCCACGGTTAAAAGTAAATAGGGTAATTGAGGGGAAAATGATATTATAATTACCCAAACACATGTCCTAATTCTATTGGATAAGTGTAATTTGAAAAAAACAACCTTAGGAATAAAATATTATCTGCTTTGGTCCACTTGGATAGATTAAGACATTTATTATTATTTTATTTAAAGAATAGTTAAAAGTGTTAAATTCAATGTTTAATAACTAAACCATTTTTAATATAGGGTTATATATGAGATAAATTTGACTACAAATATTCATTATAAATATAAAATATTTCATAAATAATTTTACTTTATTTATAATATTTAGACATTAAATAATTTAATTTTTTATGACACAATAATGATGCAGTAATTACCTTATTACTGATATATTAAAATAATTGATATTATAAATATCCAAATAAAGGTAAATTGAGACTTATGATGAATTAAACTAATTTTAAAGGTTAATATTACATATTAGTATTTATTAAATAAATTTTATTTTAAGTGATAATATTTTTATGGATTTCAAAAAATCAAATACTAAATAGTGTCAAAATTGACATAATTGAGTTTTTAAAACAAATAATATATTATTAATTTATATAATATTCCTAAAAAATATAAGGTTCAACCAAAGGACATATATAAGGTTATATATATTAATAATGAACCACTTGGTGTTCTCTTGGTTGTTAATAGTAAGTTTATTAAAAATATAATATAAAAATACAAAGAGACATGGTAAATGTCAAACTATTTAACTAAGAGTTAAATCTAAAAGATAAGGTTAATATGGTGACCTAAACCTGTCTAAAATCTATTGGTTGAGATTTTATTTACCCATAACGACCTTATACTCTATATAAATCATTTTTGAGCCATTATAAACTGAAAATGATTTTATTATAAAATAATATTTTATGCTTTTCCTAAAGTGACCCTCACCTCTCTTATAAAAGGGTACTTTCCCTTCTCTTAATTGCACACCTCCAAAGCCATTTTGATCTACAAAGCCTACCAAAATATCTTATAAACTTCCTTAACTTCAATCTAGAGACCTTAATTTTATCATAAATCCAACCTAAAGATCCCTTTTGATCAACTCAAAAGGAAACACACGAAGAAGAGGTAATAATTTCACCATCCTCTTTCAAGTTCTTTTCTTCTTCCACTTTCACTTTCTTTGTTGTTTACATACCAAAATAATATATTCACTAACTTCTACATACTATGATGTTATTATAAATATTTTACAACCATATTCGTTATTCTATCCATCCTATAAATTACAAAGTCCCCTTACGTGCATACGTACAGCTTACCGTCTCCACGTCATGGTGTAGTTAGTTATTCAAACACTTAATTATTTGGATGAGTATAATAATGATTATAAATGATGTAAATAATAAATATAAAATTTTTGTGATTATTTATATATGATATACTATCCAATTACATAATATTTCACCATCAATAAAATGATATTGTCACTCGTGCATACGTACAGATTACTGTCTCCACGACGCAATAAGTTTCATTTCCACGTTCCCCATTCAATGATGATTATTAAAATATATATTAATAATAATTATGTAATACAAGACATAACAATTCTACTAGATATATATATATTTATTTAATTACATATATCTAATTCACTTACTTTCGTTCAATACGATAAGAAAACGGAAACAACATTTATGCGTACGTACGACCTACCGTCTCCATAAACGATGTTTTCCATTTCATATGTCTATCTATTATACATATTTATATTATATATATATGATATGTATAAATCATGTTTTATATTCTATAAGTATTCAAATAATGATCTATGTTATACAATCCAGAATAACAAGTTAAACCACGTGCGATAAAGAAAGTAATTATTACCCAAAATGTTAATTTAATATGGAAATCATTATTAAATGGGTAGTATGAAGTCATAAATGAATCATGTATGATATAATAGATATTAATATGTTTCTGGTATAATTTAATAACATACTATGGTCATTATACAGAAGGTTAAATGTTCCCTCGACCAAATGAAAGTGCAAGGTAAGGGTTAATTTCATAATCTCTTTATTATTCGAGGTTATTTTTTCGTATCTACTAGTAAATATTTATTATACATGTCCATGTTTCATTAAAGTGTTTTCAAAGGGATTATTTTTTAGATAATTTTTACTAGAACATAATTTTAAATTTTTTAAATAGTTATTCTTCTAAACCATTCTCATTAATGTATATGCTTTCAAAATCGTTTTAAGGATTTATTTTTGTGGACATGAATGTTTGAAAATTTTAATTCCTTTCAAAGTATTAAAAGTGTTATAGGAAAATTTAATTCAAAACTATATTTTAAAACAAATCATTTATATGAATTTTAAATGATTTCATGAAAAAGGGATATTTCCCTCAAATATTTTTACTGATCATTTTCAATTATGTCAACATCCTTTACGGGATATTATTCTTGATCGAGGTTGACTTATTATGATACAAATATTACATGTTGTATTTAAGATTTTGTGATATGTTTGACTATGGATATGTTATTTTTATACCATTCATGATTTATGGATAAAGTATTGACATTTTTATGCCAGTTTTAATATGAATTTTTATGTTATGTTTAGTCATTTTAATAAGAGGAATGTATTGGACTTAGTAAGTGACGAGTGGAGCCTAATATAGCTCCTAGATGTATTTATTGGTCTCATGAGACAAACTAGTGTTGTATAACAAGTCCTTGACAAAATATTTTTTGTATTCTTGGAATAAGGCCTTGACTATGTGCTTATGAAGTCTCGCATTATGCATTCAATCATTATGAAATTGGCTATGGATATTTCATGTGATTATTCAACTAGTAGAATATCTATGTGGATAAGTAAATGAAATTATTTTATTTATGTTTTACATATTATGCTGATGTTTAAGTTTAAAAGGCTTTTTTATTTTTATACATTTCCTTAAATGTTTATGCTTATTTATGAAAGTTTTCCATATATTGTTATCCTTACTGAGCATCTGAGCTCACCCATTTCTTATGTTTTACTTTCCCTGGATTCCAAGAAGTGTATTATGATTGATAAAAAGTGTTAAGATATGGGATTAATGATGTTCTCAAAGGGTCATTTGTGTTTTGTTTTATTTTCTAATGTGTAATGTAATGTTCATGTATATAATCTATTTTCCAACACTACTAAACTGATCGGTCTTCTGAGACTTGATTTCTTATAATCATGACAATGTATTAAAATAATGAACCAACTCTAGGAATCTGGGGTTGCGGAATTACAAATGGTTTTATATAGATACATGTCCCAACAAACGTAATGGAATTTAGATTCATAATTAAAAATAATTACTTGGATGTAAAAAGGGAGAGAGAAATCCCTCACGAAATTTCTGCATGGTAACAAGTGTACATGGGAGGAATTAATGAGAGGGAAAGGGGTATCCAATCATCCAAACATAAAGATGGAAGTATTGGGGAGGTGTAAAATCATACCACAACATTTTTAATTGAAAAAAAATGGTCATAACAACATATTGAAAATTGGACAAAAATGTGAAAGGAAGAAATCCTTTACTTGGATGTGCGATCCCAAAAGCTTTTGAGTGGCTTGATAGAGGATTCTTGGGAGCATGGGTAACCTTGGGAGAATTATAGAGATATGGGGAAAGAGGTTGGATAATCTCCAAAGGCTTTTAGTGAAGAAGAAGTGGGAGCTTGGGTGGGTTTATATAGGAAAGGAGATGGAATTGTTTATTATTTAGGTTTGGGACACCACACATTAAACTAATCAAAACCACAAACCATCCTATGGTTTTTCCAATGGTTTTTCCAAAGGGGATTGGAAAACAATATTTTATAAGTAAAATTTCTGATCATTTTAAAATAATTTGTTTTCTTATGTGGAGGTGAGTCACACTCTCTAGGAAAACAATTTAAAAGCTAAAATGTTTTATAAGTCTTCGAGGGTCCACTAATGGTTTGTAAAATAAATCAAGAAAACCCAAAATCACATTATTTTACTGGTAAAAAATATATTTTCTGAACATAATGTTTATAGTATTTTATTACATCACTATTTGGTCACTATGATGTCAGAAAACACATTATATATTTAAACGGAATTTAATTTTTACCCACAAATTTGACTGTCTCAGAAAATTATGAAAAATTAACCATTAAAAAATTTTGACATATTGATTCCAAAAATAATATTCATTTTATCTAAATAATTTTCTAAATATGTCAATTTTTACTTTTAAAATAAAAACTGACATTTGTCTAAAATTCATGGGTTTTGACAAAAATATCTTTCAAACCTTAATAACAATTACAATTGCATTCATAAAATTTTATGATAATTTATATTTAATAAACATTAATTTAATAATAATAATAATATTTTATTAAAAAATTATTTCATTCAAAAATCAATTAATTCGTTAAAATATATTTCTTAGTTTAAAATTAACTAAAAATGATATTTGTGCTTTAAAAACTATTTACAAAGAAAAAATAATAAAAAGAGTGTATATTCTCTATACAAGAATAATGTACATAATCTTAGTACTAGGGTCTTTTTACATAACCCCTTAAAACACCGACATAAGACTTTAGGATAAGGTGCACTGTGGAGATAGACTGTTGGGGTGGCTCAGATAACATCGCTCTAGTGGTAATCTCTATCAACATCCACTTCTCCCATTGGCGATTCCTCTCAAGATTAACGTATTCAAGCTCATCTTGGGATTGGTCAAGAGAGAATCCAAATGACACCACCTATTTTCCATGCTATGAAAAATAGGATTCGTATGGGGAATGTTTGTTGGATGAGGCCATCACAACCTTTGTCTGAGTAAATTGGATTTTTTAAAGCCCTATATTTATACTAATCATGTGATCACTATTCAACGGCTGTATTAGAAACAGTAATAAATCATAATGGTATTTTAAAATCCAAAACATAAAACCAAATAATTGCATGCATTTTACATAACAATAAGAAGACATTTAAATAGACCAAGAATCATTTTCATTAATTAATTTTTTCTTCCATTACATTTCATCCAAAATCCAACAATGTTTCCATAAAACCTTTTCTAGACCAATGATTTTCTAACATGAGACTTTCCTTTTCCTATCCACAATCTGAACTGGTATATAAACCAGCGTAGCATCCAACTCTAAGAAAATGTGATCCAATTTAATCACATGGTCTGGATCAAGTTGTTACTTCTTCAATTGAGATACATAAAACGCATTATGCACTGAATTGAACCCTTTTGGAAAAGATAACAAATAATCCACCTCACCAACCCATTAAAGTACCTTAAAAGGGACTTTTTTGAGGAGATAACATTTTATTCTTCCCAAAAGGAAGATTCTAAATCCGTGGAGGGATTCGGAAAAAACACATAATCAATCACCTTGAATGAAAATATGCATCTAAAATTATCCACATATTATTTTATATGACTCTGAGACGTATCTATATTTTTTTGATCAACTGAATCTTCTCCATCATCTCTTACACTGGGCGTGGTCCAACCAGTGAAGTCTCACTTCTTGCTACCCAAAAAAGTAGATAATGACAAGGATTTCCATAAAATTATTCAAAATTATCCATATGTATTGAGTCTTGATTATAAAAATTTGTATGAGAACTCCACTAACAGTATGTGACCCTCCGATAAGCCACAAAAATTCATTACAAAAGCTTAAAGCATGTATTTAATGTTTATATCATTCTTTTGTCTTATCTATACATCTGAGTAAGATACGCCTTACTTATATTCAATTGATCCCTAAGGGATATTTGTAATTATTTCCAAAAATGAGATATAAACCACAGATCATGGTATAATACTATCAAAACACGTACACCATTCCTCTTTAACACTTCTTGGATATAGATTTTTGGAATTTCCTCCACCACATGAGATTGAAAAATAGGGATACAATGGGCCAAAATTATGAGTCAATACAATATCACCCATATGGGATTGTGTTTTTGTACCATACTTGGGAGATCTGTCACAAAAGCTATGTCTATTTTCTCCCACTTCAAAAAAGGAATAGGTAAATACATCATCATACCCACTGGATTTTGGACCTCTGCCTCAACCTACTAACAACTGAGGCATCTAAAAATAAACTCAATCATTTCTCTTTTCATACCATACCACCAAAATTTTTATTTCAATTCCTTATACATATTATGTATTCCAGTATGAACATGCCATCTCAAATTGTGGTAATAATGAATAATTTATTCTTAAGAATCCATAGGTACAACCCTCTAATCTATAATCAACAACATTGGACTCCCAACTAGATTTTATACCACAATGGTCACCCCCCCCCCATTGAGTTTTTACCATATATAAACACATTCTGAATTAGATGATTCTACCTCTTTAATAGTCTCAACCAAATTAGGAACAAAATAAACAAGAAAGAAATAGAAACAATACCTCAATATTCACAATCCAAGTGAATGACATATCTCATCAACATAAACTTCCACTAATCTAAAGCCTCTTTTTCCAACTTATTGTAGGACTACCTGCTTAATGAAACCCCCCCAATGAATTACTTTTACCCAGTGTATACATCAAGTAAAATTTGAAAATTTTGTGATACTACATCCATTGACATTATTTCAGATTCAAATCTCTTTTTGAGAAAATTTGCTTCAAGATATTATGATATGTAAACAATGTAAATTTATCACTAAATAGGTAATGGATACAAGTCTTGAAAGCTTGGACTGATATAGAAAACATATAATTTTGATTTGGATAGTTTTTATTATACAATCGTAACTTCCATGATCCATAAGCAACAAAATGATTTCCCTATATGAGAACACATCCCACCAAAAATCTTGCAGCATCACAATACACTATATAACCATGTCCTCAATCGGGAAAAATCAAGATTTGCGGTGATGAAGGTAACCTTTAATCCCTTGAAAACACTTATGACATTCAACATTCCATTAAAATAGAACATTGATATTTTCGAAAATGTCATTGGTGAATCTAGTCCTGAAAAATCATGAAAAACGTCAATAATAAATATCTAATACATGGATACTATGTATCTAAAATACAGTCTTTGTTACTTTCCAAGATATCACAACCTTTATCTTTTCCAAATCTACAGAAACACCACTTTTAGAGATAACATGGCCAAGAAAATGTACCTCATGTATCCAAAAATCACAATTTGAAAGTTTGGCATACATATGATGATCCCGCAATATAATCTACATTGTCTACATGTGTTGTTCACGATCATCCCTTGTCCTTGAATACACCAATATGTCATCCACAAACTCCACCACAAATGAATATTGATACCTTTGAAATATATGATTCATGAATTCCATAAATAATTATTGGGAATTCGTAGGATTGAAACGTATAAAAAAATACTTGTAATAGCCATATCTAATTCAGGAATATTTTTTCAGAATATTCTCATTTTGAACCTACAAATAGTGATATCCTGATCGTAAATCAATTTTAGAGAACCACTGGGATATCATCAATTGATTGAACTAATTATCAATGCGTGGAAGTGGATACTGATTCTTTATCTCAATATGGTTAGGCTTATGATAATCTACACACATTTGAAGTGTTCTATCTTCATTTTTCACAAATAAAACTAGTGGTTCGCACTGAGATGTACTAGGATGAATGATCCCTTTTCTTTCCAACTCTTCTAACTATACATTTAATTATCTTAATTTTGTTAGTGTCATCTAATAATATAGAAGTGAGATAGGAATGGTCATTGTGAGGAGATAAATCATAAAATACACTAATCTTATGGGTGGAAACCCTTATAAATTATTTGGAAAAAACATAAAATTGTTAATAACTACTGTAAAAATTATATTCATTATCTCATCCACCGATACCAAGGTCAAATCTACCAACGTGTATGAGATAGTTCCAAATGATGGTGGAAATAAACCTATTGCACCTTCCCTTTCATTCTAGTCTCCTCTAAGGGGGTGTTGAATGTCATCCTCAGTCATAATACTAACCCTTTAGATATAACAGTCAATTCTAGATTTAAACATAGCCAACCAATATAAACCCTGGAATATGTTATAGATATCTATCTCAAGTATAGAGAAATCCCATTTCTATTCATCTCCATATTTTATTATAGAACATGAAGTACACGTAATTTCTTGACATTCTCTTTGGAAAGGTTGAGCTTAAAGATTCAAAATAGAAGGCATCATCTCAAAATGAAAACCCAAAATGTGAACAAAACAAGAAGAAATAAATGAATGGGATGAACCTGTATCAAACAATGCTTTCATAAGGGTATAATTATAAATAATTATACCTATCACTTTCGAATGTCTAGATTGATCATCTGTAATAACTAGCTTAACTTCATACAATTGATTACTCCATGAACATTGTTCTTTATTATCCTGTTGAGATTTCACTTTTTATGGAGTCATTATATTCTAAGAATTTTCATGGGTTCCCTTGTTTCACATACAAGGAATATTCTACTATCCTTTTCCCATAAAATCATATGATGTATTTGAAACATAATATGTGTCTCGATTACCAAATCATGGAGCACTATGACAATTTCACTGAATATGTCCCATATGATTAAAATCGTGACATAATCTAGGGGGTGTAATACAATCATGCTTTATGTGATCCAAATAACCACCTTGAAAACATCCCAACTTAATCTTGGTTTTTGTAGGAAGGTTCAATGATCTAACTTTTTGAATTTGATTCCTCCCATTACCTTCAAAATCTGTATCCATCTTCCATTTATTCCCATCATTAGAGTTCCCACAATTTCCCATAGGTATCAACATGCTTCCTCCACCCATATCTCTATATATGTCTCTTTCTACCACTATTTCACTATTAACCATATCTTTATAATCTATTATAAAAAGTGAAATAATCTTTTAATGAATATTTGGTGCCAACTGTGATTTAAAAATTCATTCCTTCAAGGACACACTTTCAGTAACTTTAGGTGAAAATTGAACTAAATTGATAAATTTTTCTGCATACTCTATCACTGATATATTCTCTTTATTCAAGAAAAAAAGTCTTCCATTCTGTAAATTGTAAATGTTTGAGGATAGAATTATTTGATAAAAAAATATTTTAAATCCTCCCATGAAATTACTTGGTCAAATTTAGAAAGAACTTTTAAATCCCACAATTAGCATGCAGGATCCTCCAATATGTACATTTCTAACTGGACCATTAGCTTAGTTGGTGTTCCTAGGAAATCAAAATTTTGATTTATCCTATTCATCCATGCCTCTATCTTTTCCATCTCTGAACCACCCTAAAATATGGGTGGATTATACTTCTAGAACTAAATGTAATGATCCACTTTCCTTGGTTCACCCCTTACATTCCCTCTATAGATAGCCTAAAATGATTATACTATACTATGAACTAGCTGTTGGTTCACCTGTGGATCAGGTGAAACCAAATTTTTAACATCCTCTTCTATTTTTTTCTTCTATACCTAACTAGTTACATTTTATATAACCAAAAGAAAACATTATTTATTTTCACTCTCTAGAAACTGAAGGCTTCTCAATTTCAAATTAACCATATCCCACATGTCATAATAATTATTTACAACATTTAACACTTTCCATTTTCTTACCCATTTTTTAAAATTCTACCATGCTTTTTGAAAATCAAACCATTTTCAACTATTTTCAAAAATAAATAGTTTTCACCAAATCCTAAATCACTACTCAAAATTAAATATTCACTCCTAGTGGGAATTCATTCTTATCAATGCATGTCATTCCCTTAATGTAGGCTAAACCCATGGAAATGAGGTTACAACTCCTAGAAGTGTCTTAAAACACTTATTTATCCAACTCCCTATGAACATGAAGTTAGGCCTAAATAGGTTAGCTATGACTTTTTATGGTATACATTTCATGCTCCAATGATCCTACTACTTTATACCATTTCAAATCTCCAAGATTTGAAAACTAATAAAACGTTTTTCAAAATGAAAGAGAGACTGGTCAAGTCTGATACCATTTGTAACACCCCCCACCCATTGTCTTGGGAAGAGGTGATGAAAAGATACTAGGCCTTATATGACATCCCTAAGACACCAATGGTTGGAAATAAATTCCAATGGATTTAATAACTATTGGGGGGATTTCCCTTTGAAAGTAAATAACCAAGATAAGAATACCATAACCAAACAACCATTATATAATGCACAAGAATAATGTAATACAACTCAAATTAATACTAAATAGTAATAAACCCAAAATATAACATGAACCACATTATAGTACAAAGTGGAAACTAAAACAGAAATAACTCAAAGACAACCAAAACATCAACCATAAATTCCCACTCAATCTCCAAGCTCCAACTCCACAACCATGTCCAAGGTATCCCTATACATCACTAAAGAAATGAGATACCTTTCCTTTCCCTATTTATCAATATACAAAATATACAAATACACCAAAGTTCCCAATAAGGGGGTGAGTATAAAACTCACTAGGATTTCCCCAAATTAATTCCCTACTCATTCCACTAGGATATAACATGTTAGCAGATTTATATAAATTATTTTATATAAAAAAATTTATATAAAACAATTCAGATTAGTTTATAAAAAACCCAAACAATTACTAAGTAAAACAATTTCTCATGGAACCAAACCAAAGAATACATTAAAAACATTTCTCACTCCAATTGGAATAACCCATATTGTGTCAAAAAACGCATCCACATACACACACTTAACCTTGTTGTTTCCATTGATGGTGGATCTTCACACAAAAAATCTATCCCTTTGATAGTGGTGCTTAATGACCATTATAATTCCCATTAAACTCATTGCCAACCAATTATTCTAAAACCATGATAAACCAATCATGTTAAACCATTATAACAAAAAAATCGTTTTTTAAATGCTTTCCATCAAAGTTTCCATTAATTAAATCCAAAAATCCATTTTAAATTCATGTATCCAATTTCACATTCAATAAATAACCAATTTCAATAATTTCATAAAACAACACTAAATATGGTTCCCATCAAACATTTCACATCAATTTCACAATTTAAATCAACCAATTCAATAAATTTGAAATCAAGCCTATTGGTTCTAATAATAGGAGTTGGGAGTGAAGGCACCTACCTTAAAACATAGGAAAAATGAATAACGGAACAAATTCATTAGAAACATGGCTTAGATGTTCCAAATACCACCTTAGATCTTGTCACCTATAATCAAAAAAAATTATATATCATCATTATTGGAATAACTAAACATGGATCTATCCCTAATGGATTAGATCCACGAATCCAAGAGAGTTCACGGGAATAAAACTAATGGAACCCACCAAGAAAGACCCCTTACCAAGGAATTTGGACCTCCGACAAACCAGTAATCACCAACATGTCACTCCTAGATCAAGTAGAAGAGTCTTAATAGCCTTTGGGTGTAGTGGAATTCATGTTAGGGTCTATTTAGGGGTAAAAAAACCATTAAAGGGAAAATATGAATTAGATCCACAATACTTGGATATTGTTTTTAACGGTGCATTGTTAGGGTGAATGATTAAGAAAACCATGTGAAAACTATGTGTCATCCACTACCTACAAACACCCTTCACACAGTTGGCTCACACGGTTAGAAAAACTATGTACCAACCATGTTTTTTCCTCTATCTAGAACAAGCATGGTTTCCCCTGGGTGGCCACATGGTTTAGCCAAACTATAGACCAATTGAGTTCTTGCCTAGTTACCTCTATTTCCCTTTCATGATTTCTTATAGGTGTTGCACGATTATTACTAACTATGATCAAACTGGTGACCTCTATAAAAAATCCCCAAAACCCTTTAAAAACCCTCCCAAACTCCCAATAATTAACCCAATTACATTACAAACTTAAAATACATAAATTATTAGTTGATTTCCTGAAATGGAGGGTGTTACATATTATCAATTTTAGATTTTTTTTATCATGTAAATGTTTTAAAATTAGTTATTTATTTCAATATTTATTGTTCAAGTTATTTGTTAGATTAAAAAAAACTCTGGTACATGTCACAATTTTTATAAAATCACTAATATCATTGTGCAGTAAAAAAATAATTATGTTTCTCTGTATACTACTAAATATGAATACATAGTTATGGGAAGATTCTTTGTAGAAATTCTATATATTAAATACACACTACTATATTATGGATATCAATTAATACATGACCCTATAAAATGTGGAAAAAAAGTTCTATTAATATTTCTAAAAATATTATATCACATTCTAGGATAAAGCATATTTATATAAGACCAAAAAAATTTGGAGATAATTTTAAAAAAATGTATATTACTCTTGTGCTCATTAACATAGAACATCATCTTTTTTATATTTTCACAAAGGATTTTAGTTTTAAAAAATTAGTTATATTATGCTTGAATTAGGAATTATCTATTATCCTTGATTATTTATTATCTTATTTTAATATTTGGTGATTATTGAATACTTTACTTGCATGAATTATATTCGAACATTGTTTAATTTTTTTATTCTTGTCATAATTATATTTTTAAAATGAACTAGATTTATAATTATGTATGGCTAAACCATGTCTTGGGTTTTAATATTTCATGGACCCTTATATTCTATGAAAGAAGTGCTTCCATGATGTCAATATATTTCATGGAGTTTCTTATATTGAGTTTCATCTATGGGGTTTCTTGCATGGATATTCTTCCATGGAATTGATTCTATAGAATTGATTACATAGAATTACTTATGTGGAGTTAATTATTTAGAATTTAGCTTCAGTGGAATTACTTTAATGAATGGTTTATTTTGTGAAATTTAACTCTTCATAAAATAATTTTATTATTTTTTATTATTTTAACTATTTTTATAGATTTAATTATTTATTCACCCTGAATGGTTTTAAAACCCCATTATTTCAACTTTCAATCAGACCTTTTAAAAACCCTAAATTATCTCATTATTCTTCAACTATCTCTTTCCTATATTTCAACTGAAATTTTAATTATTACATCTTGAATATCTGTTGAAATGGTTATAATGAATATTACATTGGTTTTCCATTCACATAATGAGGAGTAGCCTATAAAAAATATAAATTTTGCCTGATATTTTTTTAAGTCATGAATCCCTCATCCATAATCTCAAGAATGGGTTATTGAAAAAGAAATAGATGTTGAATGGTTTATTTATAGTAAATATTTAGTTTGGAGATTTATTTAAGACCATGGTTGGGTTGAATGGTTTATAATTAATGACTGACCTTTCTATCCAATGATAGAAAAATAATTCTTTTTATACATTGAGTATGAGATGAGTAAACATAAAGATTATATGAGAATGTATGTTACTGGATAGGAACTGGTATTTTTCTTGAAATAGTGGGAAAAGTTCCTAAAGGCACCTCATGAAGGAGAATATGAAAATTGTAAAAGATATTATTAGATTGGGAATTAAATCTTTGAGATTGAAAAGGCTCTATAGGAGCTTACTAAAGATAAAAATTTCTATGAGGCAAAATACTACTAAACTCGATTGTGAATATTGATTGTTTCTAAATACTATAATGCACCTTATCTATCAAGGGAAAGGGGAATTCAGTATATTAATACATCAATATTTTTTTCTTGTATCTTTTAATGAATGGGTTAAAGGTGATCTTGCAAAGATATATAATGAGGAATATATTGGATTTGAGTAATCCAAAATCTAATTTTGATAATTTAGCATACCATAAGTTTATATATTATTGTCAGATTGAAAGAATATTATCCCCAAGGGGGAGGAAATTAATACCTCATATAGTGGTATTTTTCTAATTCCACTTTCAGAAGCATGAAGATAAACTAGAATCCCTAGAAATAAAATTGTGTTGTATATTCTGAGAAAATTTATAAGAATTTGGTTTCTATTAAGAACCCTATGTGGCCTAGAGATATAACATAACCTCTTTTACAATAGGATGAATTTTTTTAGTATTCTTCCAAGGATGAAATAGTTTCTAAAATTTGAGATAAACTATCCATGAGGTCCTATAAAATTTAATGAAATGTGTTTTTTGATTCATATGAAGAGTCATTTAGAGCTTTTAAAGACAAAAATAGTATTTCTACTTCTATTTTTGAGCGAAGAACCTGAGATTATAATGTATTGTTTGGACTTATAGACTATATCATGTTCCTTTTATCATATAATGAATATTTAAATTTTTATGAGTTTATAAATACTATGATTTACCTTGTCTATTATTATGGGGAATCATATTTTGAGTTTCAAAATGATGATTTTGATGAATGAATTGAACAATATACTGAGATGGTTTCAAGAGCCTCTAAAGATTTATCTTTGATCCCCAACGCTTTTTCAACATTAAGGAATAAGAAAGATAGAGCATATACTAAGGGATTAAATCTTAAGGATCTTATTTATTTTCAATTTTATAATCTAACTCTGGTCCCCATGGTGATAGGGATGATGTTCATCATGATAGAGGAAGTCCACCCGAACATGATGGATCTTACATTCCTCTTATTTATTCTATTCCAGAAGGTTCTTTATTAGCTCTAATTGATTTAGAAATAATAATTAAGTATCCATAGCTTAGTATTATTGTTCTTAGAGAAGAAACTCAAGATAGAATTATTGATCAAGTGTGTGATTTTGAAGAAATAGTTCCTTTAGCTGGTAAAGGTGAATTATCTAGTTGGAGGGATCCTTCAAGATTAGATAGATATCCTTCAACCCTAGTTACTAATAAAAATTATTCATATACAAAAAAAATGATAGGTTTCTCCATCTCATTTTATTTATTCATCCTAATTTATAGGATTTGAGACTAAACATAGCTTGGAGGGATCTTGGTATATTTTCCCAAGATGAAAATATGATCAAACTGAATTTAAAAGATGATATTAATGTTATAATGTATGAATATTATATAACTAAATAAATACCACTAGATAGTTTTCAAAACCATGCTACAAAGACACTAAATCTTTCCATAAGCGATATCAAGCAATCCACAGAAGACATGGTGGTTATCAAAAGGGCTATTTATTATTATTTCAGAAAAGTATTAAAAAATATATGTTTTGAATACCATGTTTAAATTATTATACAAGGAAAGTTTTTTCCCTCTACTAACTCAATATTTTTAATCTCATGTAGAGAAGATTAAGGATTTAACACTTCTTCTGGAATGTGTTATGAATGATAAAGAATAATACTCCCTGGTTATGGGTCATGGATCTAGAGCAGTCAATTAATTTACTCGAATTATGGAACCTTATCTTTGAACTTCCAATTCCATTGTTCTATATATTCTAGCTCTACCAATGAAATCTGTTCCTACCTCTACAATTCCTACTCTAACTGGTCCTTTTGGTATTAATCGAAAAAATATGTGTAGTATTTCATACTAGTTGCAAGAGGTATTCTCTTTTACCCTCCCACCCCCATACCTCATCCATATCTACACCTTATATCTCCAAGGACAAGTAACTCATTGATATTAATGTCCCGAATGAATATATTTCATATTTATATTCAGATTAGGAATCTGATAGGGCTTCTTTTTTAAATTTTTAACTATATTCTCACTTTATCTTAATGAATTTTATCGTATTTTTATTTATATTTTCATATTTTACATTCTTATTTTAATAATATGTCTCTTTATTTTATATCTTTTTTACAATCCCAAAAGAGGGAGCATATGGTAAATGGTAACAACTATTAATTTTTATCATTTTTTTACATGATTAAAATTCTTGATAAATTATTTATCATATTATAAGATAAAATATTTTGTTTATAGTTAACTATATTTTAATCATATCATTACTATGATTTTTTATCATTAAAAAGGATGATATTTTTGTCTTAGTCCAAAAATTACTTATTTTAATTCTCCCAAATAATTCTTATTTTATTAATAATGCATTACATGTAGTTTAATAAAAAAAATTATTTCAAAATTTTTTTTGAAATTATGATATGTATAGAATGATCTTTTGTATGATTAGTCATATTTCATGAAAAGAAAATTCCATAAAATCTTCATTTATTATTGAAAATAAAATTTTCCTTACATAAGGAAAATGCACCTTCTATTAAACTATTTCATCTTCTGTAATGAATGTTTCAATGCAACCATAAGTAGATATATTTCATGAAGGATCAACTCTAAGACTAAACGAGAAGTTTTGTAGACAAGAATCCTTGCAGATCAAAATCCCTCATAAAAATATTAAATTTTTCTATGTTTTGGATAATCCATGCAAAGTAAATCTATCAAACATGTGTTATTTGGATCAATCATGAATTCAAGACATGTTACCACATGAAGTATCAACAGATCATGTGTTCCAAACTAAAATTTTCACAAAGTGTGTGTCAGCCAGAAGTTAAAGTTAAGAGACTGTGTGTGATGATAGATGTTCCATGATAAGTATTTCTTATTCGGTATAAATAATTCCCAATCTTCCATACCAATGAATCCGTACTCAAGCATCCTTATGAAGATAAAATGTGAGAAGAAAGGTCTTTTTTAATAAATAAATATCGTCAATAAAAACGAGTAGTATCTTCTATGATAAGTATGGAATCTTATGTGTTAAGTATCATTATTTTGTTCCATGACTAATGAAACATGTTTTCAGGATTATGTAAGACCATATTGTCGGGCTTATGTAAGATCATTCTTTCCATGCCTAATTATAGACCATGTTGTCACTCCCTATGTGCCTTAGTAAGACCATGTGGTTAGGATTATGTAATATCATTCCTATCATGCCTATGTATAGACCTTTTTTGATCCTGTTTATCTGAGAATAAAATAATATTTTTTTAAATTTCTAGTTTATGAACATTGAATGAAATTTAGGTTATTTAGAACATTTAAAGAAGATGAAAATTTCAAGTAATTATGTATGATTATTCCTCAAAAGATAATTGGTGAGTATTTGAGTATTAATATGAGGAAGCCTAACGTACAATGGTGTGTAAAACCTATGAGGATATTATGTTACTTAATACTCCTTATGATACTCTATTTGTTCTTCTTAACTATCAAATATAATTAAAAACTTAAAAGAATTATTTTAACTAATTTCATTGATAGATTTTAATATAATTGATTGATCAAATATGATTAGAGACTGCACTATATCAAGACTCATTTTTCACTTTTTTTACCTCTCTCTTTTTTTCATTATATTAATGTTTTGATTTTTCTACTTATTTATTCACTAAGAACTACTCATGTACTATAAATAGGAGTACTCATATACACCTTTTTTATTTTTAAAGCGGTAATTTCATGAATAATGGTGGAAAAGTTTGTTTTTATCCCGTAATAAACTGTATACAGTTATTTCATATAAAGCTCAATCTTAGTTATGGACTAGTTTATTTGTTATAGTAAATGTACTTGGTAGTGAATTACATTCATGTGTAGAGGACTATGTTCCATATTAGATCTAAAACTCTTGTTTCCATAATTCCATAGTTTATTTTTCTTACACTGTCTAAAACTATTTTTAATTTAATACTATATTTTATAATTATAATTTTTATCAAGTATCTAAAAATTATGTTTGAAAAATTATACTCTGAAATATAACTTTAATAATTGATATATACATATATATATATATTATCTGGTGTGAGTATATTTTTTATCAAAAGTTTTACTAATTTAAAATTGTTTTGACTAGGTTTAGATCATTCCCCTGGGAAAATATTTAAAAATAGAAAATATTATATACCTATAATATTAGTTATCTGAGTTTTCCTAAATTATCAAATGGTGATTTAAAATTTTTTTTAGATAGAACTATTTTTGGATTATTAATTCACCCCCCCCCCCCCCCCCACACCCTTGATCACTCCATTGTGATGAACACTGAGTCATCAATAGATTTGTGCACACCATTATGAATAAATTGAATAACCTCCTTCCATATAGATTTCTCACCCTACAGATCTTTTAACTTTATCATTATTTTTTTATAAACCTTATAATGTTATATATTTTCCAATATAGATTTTTCCATTGTATCCTTTATGGTTTTATTAGCATCATAATCAATTTATAGGGTTATTTTAACAGCCTTATACACCCATCCATGATAAATTCTCAATAAGATCCCATTTTTCAAATCATGAAAAGGAATAACAATAATTTTTTTCATAGTTTGAAAATAGATCCCTTCTTTCATTTAGTAAAGTGAGTTCAATGAAAAATAAGAGTCTTTAGAATTTATTCAATTTCTTGCAAAATATTTATGAACATCACATAGTAGATTAGATAGGCTGAATAATCAGTGAACGTTTATGCTCTAATACTACTTTTTGGGACCTAATAAACCCTGAGGGGTGAATTGGGGTATTAACTAATTTATAATTTTATTTTAATACCTTATTCTCTTGGTATTATGAACACTTATTTTTTTCCCCCACAATAAATTTTTAAATTTTATTGAAAAAGGGTAAGTGGGAACCTACATAACCATTCCTCCAGCATTAAGACACAACCTCATAAAACAACCATTATAGAGACAAATTTCAAACTGAAAAACACAACCATTAACCGTGCCTTGACAGTTAGATTAAACCTGTTTCAAAATTCAAAAGATACCAACATGAAAAACCCACATAGACTCAACAATACCGCCACTAAAAGAACCATTTCAAAATTTGAAAATCAAAAGGCAGTAAACCATTGTTACGCCGCTGTCACTATCACCTTGAGATGCACACACTAACACTGAAGAAATATCGTTGTACCACCATAGACCCCCATCATTTTCATTGAAAGAAACCATTAGGGACCATCATTGCTGAGAAGTATCCATCATCATTACCTCCAAGAAGAAACTCATTGTCAAAATTTGAAACCAAACCTGAACCAAAAATTGGAACACCACTGAAAAAACATCGAATAGATTGACCACTGGGAAGAATCATACAAACCATCACTAATATCATGAGGAAGAAAACTAAAATACCAAAGCCAACGTCGAGGCATAACATTGACGGTTTTCGAACCACACATCCCAAAACCCCGTTGTAACCCCTACTCTAGATCTGACCAATATTGGAGTAGTGGAATATAGGGTCAGAGAAATGGTTCAAGTGACTGACGTCTCTGAACAAAGGCATCATCAACAAGGAAAAAAACTGAGGAACATCAATGTAAAAGAGAGGAAACCTTGGAAGAATATTTCCTTGATACAAAGAAGACTGAAGAAGATGTCGTCAATTCTAGAGATACAGAAGAAGATACCAACGATTTGTGGAAGATCGAAGAAAACTTGTTCGATTTGAGGAAGACCAAAGAGCCTTCACCGAAGAGAAAGTGGAAAATATTACAAAATAGGAAGACACAGAGAGATACTGATGGCAATGGGAAGAGGAACCCTGGTCACTAAGAGAGAGAAAATGAAGCTAGGAGGAGAGAAGGGGGGGAAAAGAAGAGAAGAGTATGAGCGCCAGAGAAGGACCTTCACCATGAAGACGGAGAGGGAGGGAGTGGTGGCGATGTTGGGGAAAACCCTCATGTAGAGGAGAGTATAGTCCCGAATAGTGTGGATCCATATGAACACTTATTCATCCTATATTTTTTAATCCATCCATCTAAAACATCACACATATAAAATAAAAGACATAGGGACGCCAGGATTTTACACGGTTCACTCAAATGGGATAATATAAAAAACACATATCCACATTGTGTCAATATTCCCAATGGAATCACTAATCATTACAGTTGTAACAAATATTTTAAAGGGGTCACTACTAATCTTGGGTCACTGCATATTATCCACTCTACTCACTACTTAAATTGAAGAAAGAGTCGGTTTATAGACATGAGTGTCACTTCATGATAGTCATTGTATACACAACATGGTTTCGTCTCCAATTACATGTAGATTCATTTTTATATCCAATAGGTTTCATAACACCCATAGATTTTGAGAATTTGTTCCAAATGAATTTAATCTTTTTGATATTTTTTATTTCACACAACACTAAATATAGACCGAGTTATATAAAAATCGCTATGTTTGGATTGCATTTCACGCAACACCAAGTTATGGTTTCTCTCCATGAAACACTTAATTAGATTTTAGTACACACAAAAATATATTTCGCTTGTGTTATTAGAAATTATGAGTTTCTTTTATTTCATGCATTATATGAAAGGTCGATTTTTACCAAACTAAATTATAATTTTAATATTTTTATTAAAATATTATTATAGCTGCCGCCTATTATTTTGAATGGAAGTTACAAAAAAGATTAACTAAATTGTGAAAATATGATTTAAAAATGTATATAAAATGAATCTTTTGGTCATTAATTATTTAGAAATGAATTTAAGAAATATTTTCAAAGAAATAAATATCTTTTCTAAGAAAACTATTTTTCTATTTACAAACACAATTTTTTCTAAATAAATTAAACAAACAACATTGGATTAATGTGTTAAATAAACTTTATAAAAAATATATTCAATAAATATTTTTAATACTCATCCAATACATTAAATAGTTGAAGATAATAATAAATCCAATTATATGAATATAAATTAGTATTTTTATAAAAGATAATTTTACCCCCGTTCAATGGAGAACCTATTTTAAATATGATTGTTCACACTTTTAAAATATTTATTTGAAAAAATAAACATATTTTTTTAAATATTAATATAAATATTTAATTTGGGTCTTTTTTTGTTATTTTTTAGAAAAGTTTAATATTTTTTATGAAAAGTAAAAAATAATGAATTTTAATTGAAAAATTTCTTTTAGTCTAATTTATTTATATAGTTAAATTTAATATTAAATTGGGTTTGATGGATATTTAGATAAATTATATGACAATTAATACCATGTAGGTCATTATAACCAATTTCACATTGAAATTAGATATAAAAACATTTCATACTTTTTAACTTTTTACTTTAAAAACATGTTTTCCCATCATGTCTACGGGATTAATTTTAAATTATTTTTTCCACATTTATGATTGGAATTTGAAAAAATAAATTAAATATTTTGAATCATAATAATTTAAAATTTATAATACGGTCAAATTATTATTTGAAAAAAAATATTAGTGAATGTAATTAAAATTATTTACAATGATTATGGTAAAAAAGAGTTTACTTTGTGGTAAAACATTATCTTAAGTGACCAAATAAACTAGAAACATGTCCAAAATCCATTTTATGGCCATATTTATACCAAATACATCATTTTATAGAAAATGTAACATTATTGGAGACACGTTATATAAGGGAGACTTCTCAATAGTGTTTACCTTTTTACATTTAAAAGAATGATAGGTCTGCTCCACTATAAAAATGCACTCACCCCCCCCCCCACTTCCTCACACTTCTCAAGATAAATTTATCATCCAAAAAATTCCAAAATAATCTCCCAAATTTCCCCCTTTAAACCTAGAATATTCACTTTGGGTATAAATCCAACCAAAGAAGGCCTTTGGTGAAAACTAAAAGTTGTTAACTGAAAAAAAAAGAGGTAATGTTCTTCAGTGGGAATTTCTATTTTATTTCTTTCTCCACCCATTCAGTTATTATTATTCTATGATTATATAATAACCTAAATATCCTAAATATAGTTTTATTTTTTTATTCTAAGGTTTTTACCTAAACCTAGACTCATTTTTATCAAATGGGTAACAAATATACCGTTCGTGTTTGTGGAGAACTATCGATTCGTGAAATGATGTCATTAATTTATTCCTTTATCACCTCTCATTGTTGGGAATTATAATAGACATACTATTTATATATTTTATTTATTATATTTATGATGTATTTATTATTCTATAATTTCTTTTATAAAACATATCTTCTTTCTTTCCATTATTTGTAAATACGATTACTTTGTTTGTGGACATGTGCACTACCATCTCCACAAAGAGATGTAATTCGTTCTCACTTTTCATTTAATGTATTAAATATGGGTATAGAAAAATTATATTATATTTACTAAATAATAATTATACTATAATTATAATATATATATATATATTTACTTTCTTTCTTTCTTTCAATATGACAAGAAAACGGGAACAACATTCACACATACGTACAACCTACCGTCTCCATGAACGGTGTATTTCATTTCATATTTATATATTTTATAGATTATTATAAATAAATATATACTGAATATATATCATATCTATATAATACCTTATATTTTGTAAATATGTAAGTCATGATCTATATAATAGTATTAATAATAACAAGTCAAAACATATACATAAAACAAATTGGTTATTACCTGCAAATAAACTTTAACAAGAAATTGTTAATAAACTTGTAATATAATTTCACAATAAAATAATATCTTGTTTGATATATCAGAATATGATTTTTAGGTATATGTATAATAAACATATAATTATTATACAGTATTTTGGAATGTGTTTGAAGAAAATTCAAGACTTAAAGTAAGGGTTTTATCGTCTCACTTTTATTTCTGTGAGATGTATGATATATTCACAACTTATTCTTATTGTGTGGTGTATATAATTCTTTATGAAATGTTATATCATGAATTTAATTTACTTAATCATATTAAAATTTTCAATTTATGTTATTATTTTATAGATCTAATGATTTAAAAGATACCCATGTAGTAAAGGGGTTTCTAGTCTAACTATTATTTCTGTGAGACATATATCGAATTCACCACTCTTTTATTTTCTATGGAGTATATACTACACAAGAATGTATTATATGATTATTAAACTTTAATTTATGGGCACTTTAATATCTATTTTATTATCTCTCACTCATGGGGTTTATGGTTCAAAAGTTACCAAATTGGTAAAGTAATTTTGTCTTAATTTTCCATATTTGAGACAAATGTCATGTTATAAACTTGTATTTATTTACAAGGTGTATATACTACCTTTTACATATTCTACCTTGAATCTCATAATTTTAATGATATTTTATGCTTAATGTAATGTTATTTTTTCCATAGGATTATGATTTAATGTTACTAAAGTGGTAATAGTTTCTTGTTATAATCTCAACGTTTATTGATATTTTTTATGATTATGATTTCATTGATGAATTATTACGCTCCATTTCCTAATACCAATAATGATATGTATTAAACTTCAGTAATTTAGGATATAATCATGAAATTGTACCATTTTTTCACTCATTGGTACTTAATATTTTTAATAAAATGTATTTAAGAAAACAAGACCTTATTTCTCTCTTCAATTGGAAATCTGTTTTATTAAAAAAAAAATTTCTAAAAATGATTTTCCAAAATGTTTTTAAGTGAAATTTTGAATTTATTTTCAAAGAATAAGATTTCAATTTTTTCAAATCATCCTGAATATTTTTTCAAATATAATTTCAAATAATTATTTTTAAAATGTTTTCAAACTTACATTATAATTTTTCAAGGTAATTTTTAACGAAAATGGTTTTTAAAAGGATTTATGTTTCAAAAATTATTTTTCCAAATAATAAAGTATATTTTCCTAAAGAAATTATTTTAAAATATATTTCAATATTATTTAACATCCAAGATGACATCTTTTGGTGTTACTCATGACTTTCTAGGGATATAAAACAAGGGTTCCACTCATATTATTTCTAAGAATGGTTTATGTTTTGATGGAATGATGGTTCTGAATCCCATTTCTCTTTAATGAGTTATATGTCTGTGAAACTCGATTCTCTTACACGGGTTATGTGCTTTTGAAACCCAATTATTTTCATGGGTTATGCTTTGATGAAATTATTATGAAACCTCTACCTTTTCAATAGTTTTTTATATAATGGAATGTTTATGAAACCCATTTCATTTCATGGGTTATGATATAATGTTTTTAAAACCCATCCCTTTTTATGGGTCATGATATGATTATTTTTTATGATTTTTTGTCACTTATATGTATGATTTCATTATGTGATTGGTGGGACCTATATCTCCCTCCAATTTCTTGGTTAAAAATAAATGTTTTATGAGCTCAAAGGGTACATTGGAGGGCATCCCAAGACTAAAATAAGAGGGTACATGGGAGGGAATCCCAAGATCAAAACAAGAGTATACATGGAAGGGAATCCTAAGACCAAAAAAATAGGGTACATGGGAGGGCGCCCTAAGCCCAAAATAAGAGCATACATAAGAGGTAATCCTAATCCCAAAATAAGAGGGTATACGAGAGGGAATCCCAATCCTGAAACAAGAGGGTACGTGGGAGGGAATCAAAAAACCTAAGTAAGAATGTGGGTGATTATCCCAATCCTAACTTGTTATGAAGATATTAGTATATTCCCTTGATTTAGTATTTTCTATGCTTATGTTTATGCTAAAAATCCTATGTTTTATTCCTATGTTATGAATTCATGGATTATGCTCTTAGTTACCTTATTATTCATGTCAAATAGACTACCAATATTTATTCTATGACTCTTGGTTATGATATTTGATATGTAGGGTATGATCTTATAATTTTATAACCATGTTCTCATACCCTTATGACCATTCTAATCTTATTTATATCACTTTTTCATCCTTACTAAGCCTCTTATTTCACCCCTTTATTATGTTTCCTTTCCCCAATTATAAAGAAAGGTTTCACATAGGATTGCTAAAGGGGAATATATTTAAAGGAGATATGGAAGATATTTCACCAAGATAAAAGATTATGTCCCCGTGTTTTCAAAGAACCTAAACTAATAAAATCCTCTGGCAAGTAATTTTTTAATGTGCTGAATATCCATCTAAAATGATGTAATATCCATGTATGTTAAGTCTGGGTTTCTATAGTTGGTATCCATAGAAAGGTTAAATCAACCTCTGGAAACTAGGATGAGAAACATTTAGTGATATCCCTTGGGATATTTCTAAGGATATGTTTATGGATGTATTTAAGGGTATTACTATGAAGTCATATATCTAAAACAAGGTGTATTGTTTTAGACATTCTATAAGTAATTTTTCAAGATTATGTGGTTTTCTGATAAGATACGTATTGATCACACTATTATTTTTGGTCTTAGTCAATCTTGAGAACTAAAAACAACTAGATTATCATTATATGTTTTGGATGTCGAAATAATGGGCATTATGAAAATCGATGTCATAAGTGGAAATATCATGGAGAGAATCAGGAATCTAGTACGAGTATTGGTTATACTGTTAACGATAAAGATATCGAGAATGACCTAAAAATGTATGGGATGTTTTAATAGTATTTTTTACATTAAATATAAGAATAATGATTATATTAAGGTTGAGTTACCTTAATATGTGATTCATATTTCATATTCTTTGAATGGGGTATTAATGAATAAGATGAAGAATCCAGTGTAATGTTTTAAGAATAAATTGGGATTACTGAAGTGTATATGTTTTTGAATTCAAATATAATGTTATATGAATCATGATATATATAAGTATTTTCAGTATATGTTTTTTATTAAGGATTGAAAAGGATATGATGAATGGTGATAAAGACTTAAAAAAGTGATTTAATGGAAATGTGATATTTTGATTAAGGGAAGGTAACCCTTAATATGTTCCTACTTTTGAGATAATGATGTTTGGATAAATATATGTAGGATATAAATAAGTAAATTGGATTGTAATGATTGCCTTGGAACTAATAAAAGGATTTATTTAAAAAGTGTTTTTTGTTATCAAGGAAGGAGTTTACAACAATTTTTATTTAAGGAATATATTTAATAAACATTGGAATAAAGAAACATGCATGTTTTAAAAAAGGATTTATGGTAATAAACATGTTTCAAGATAATATCTGATGACGGTATTCCCATGTTTGTTATGTGACAATTAATATCTACATTATGATATATGGGAGATCATTTATCAACAATCGTTTTGAAATTTAGTGACCTTATTTCTAATTTTTCCGGATTTCGTCTTTTGAAGGGGCTATATGGTTAACCATTTATGTAATGGTTTATGTTAAACTTCATATGAGGTTTTATAGATTAAACTATTCTCTCAAAATATAAGGATTTATGCATATTGGATAACTTTTTCTAACATTTTTTTGTGATAATGATTGTTGGAATGAACTATTATTCTATTTTTTGTATCTCATGATCTATTTATTCATTAGGATTGAAAAACTCACCTTAAATTCATATAATAAGTGAGGAAGTGGAAACTTATCAAGGAACAACAAAGGTTGAGGTTATCCTGAAATCATGTGAGTATATCCTCTCATGAAAATTACAACTTTAGGAAAATGGGTCTTGAAAAAAATATTGTCATGTTATCATCATTTTTTATGAGATCAATGATCTTTTTCAAGCCTCTTTGGGTTATAGTATTTATAGCATTAAATTTCTCCTAACCATGTTCTCTATCACTCTCAATTAAATCATAATAGTTATATTTCTCTTCCTTTTCCATGTTTTCACTTTACACCTATGTTCCAGTATGTGGTAATCATGTTATGAGATACTTTGGGCAACCTTTGTGTTCCTAAATTTCCCTTCTTAAATCAATTTTTAGTATTCATTTTTATAATGTGGGTTTCTATTAAAGGAACATTCAAGTATTAAACCATTGATATCCCATAATAATTTTGAGGGTGAAATTTATTTTAAAAGAGGTTTAATGTAAAACCCTAAGATTTTGTGTTTTTTTCAAATTAATTTAATCTTTTTGGTAATTTTATTTCACCAACACTGAATATAACTTTTGTTTTATAAAATTACTATTTTTATTGTGTTTCATGCAACACGAAGTTATTATTGCACTACATGAAATACTTAGATTATCATTTCATACATACCACACTATGTTTGTATTGTCTTACACACAATTACAATTTTCTTCGATTGCTTGAGTTACACTTAAGGATGAGTTTTATCGAACTCAAATATATTATTAATATTTCTATTAAAATATTATTATTGTTATCACTAAGCCATTTGAATGTAATTAATGAATAAGATTAAAAAAAATTAAAAATCTTATTAAAACATGTATTTAAAATTAATTCTTTGGTTATCAATTAGTTATAAATGAATGTATGTACCATTTGAAAATAAATAAATTACTTTTCTCAGAAAACTATTTTTCTATGTAAAAACACAATTTTATCTCAATATATTAAAAAACTACTTTAGATTATTTTTTTCAATAAAATTTATATATTATTTATTCAATAAATATTTTTTATACCCATCCAATATAATTTATAGGTATACAATAAGAATAAATCCAATTATACGAATCAAAAGAGGTGTTTTTCTAAAAGGTAATTTTCCTTCCCTTTAATGGAGAACCAATTTTCAATCTAATTTTTGACACATTAATAAATTTTTTTCAAAAAATAAAATTCATTTTTGAAATAAGAATATAAAATTTTAGTTTAGGTATGTTTTTGGTATTTTTTAGACAAATATTTTGATGAATAGTAAAAAACTAAATTTTAATTGATAACTGCTTTTTCATTTAACTAATTTATATAATTAAATTAAATTAGAAATTGATTTTAAAGGATATTTAGATCAATTATACAGAAATACATCCAATTTAGGTCACTGGAACCAATTTTAAATTGATTTGGATATAAAAACATTTCAAACATTTTAACTTTGCACTTTAAAAATCAACTTTCGCATCACGTTATCTAGATTAATTTTTAATTAATTTCTTCCACTTTTGGGATTGGAATTTGGACTAATGGATTCAATATTTAGAATAAAAATAATATTTAATATATAAAAATCCCAACATATTTTTTGGCAAAAAATATTATTGAAAGTAATTAAAATTAATTATAATGATTATGTTAAAAATGAGATTACTTAGTCGTTAAACATTAACTTAAGTTCCCAAATAACCTAGGCATAGGTAAAAAATATATTTTATGGACATATTTTTAAAATATCACATTTTTTATATAAACATTTCCATCATTAGAGACACATGATGTAAGGGAGACCTCTCAATAGTGTTTACCTTTTTATATTTACAAGAATGCCACTCCTCCACTATAAATAAGGCACCCACCACCCCTCACTTTATAAAACCTATCAAACCACTTTCACAAATCCAAAACCTACCCAAATTATCTCCAAAATTACCTAATATAGACCTAGAATCCTTAATTTGTATATAAATCCAACCAAGTAATCCCTTTAGTGGAAAGCAAAAGGAGTTAACCAAAAAATGAGGTAATGTTCTTCAACGTGCATTTCTAATTTATTTCTTTCTCCACCCATTAATTTATTCTTATTACATGATTATATAATAACATATTAATCATAAATATACTTATATTATATTATTATTAGGGTTTTACCTACACCTACACACACTTCCATCAAATGGGTAATGAACTTGTCATTCGTGTGTACGACGGACTACTTTCTTGTAAAACAATGTCGTTCATTTTTCATTTACCACCTTTCATGGTTGAGGATTATGATGGGATTGATATTATAATATTATATATAATATATTTAGTTTTTCTTTATTCTTATTTAATTATTATATAAAACAAACATAGTTGATTTCAATTTTCTATAAATACGATAACTTTGTTTGTGGACGTGTGGACTACCACCTCCTCAAAGTGTTGTGATTATTTGACACTTTGTATAGAATTTATTAAGAATATTCATAATAAATTTATATTATATGTAATAAATAATAATTATACTGGAATTTTAATATATATATATATATGTGTGTGTGTGTGTGTGTGTTTGTGTCATTTACTTTCTCTCTATCAATACGACGAGAAAACTGAAATAGTGTTCATGGGTACGTACGGCCTACAGTCTACATGGATGATGTATTTCATTTCATATTTCTATCTTTTATATATTATTATAAATACATATATACTGAATATAAATGTTATTTATATCATTATTTATATTTTAAATATAATTAAATCCTAATATATCAAAACATATAAGAAAAACAAAGTGGTTATTACCCACACTGTTACTTTAACATGAAATTGTTAATAAACATAAAATATAAATGCATTATCAAATAAAATATGGTATGACATATTAGAATATATTTTTTTAGATTTAAAAGAAAATTATTTCTATTATTTGTTTGTTTTTAACATGTCTAAAGAAAAGTCATGACTTATTGTAGGGATTTTCTTGTCTCACTTTTATTTATGTGAGATGTATGCTATATTCACCACTTACTATTGTTCTATGGTGTATATACAGACATATGAAATTTTATATATTGAAGTTAATTTATTTAATGATATTAAATGTTTTAATTGATGTTATTATTTTATGGATCCTATGATTCAAAAGATACTCAAGTAGTAATGGGATTTCTAGTCTCACTTTTATTTCTATAAGACTTATGTCGTATTCACCACTCGTTTATTTTGTGTGGTATATATACTACCCATGAATTTATTATATTATTATTAACATTAAAATTATGGTTATTTTAATATCCATTTTATGATATCTCATTCATGGGGTTAATGGGTCAAAATTTCTCAAATCGGTAAAGTAATTTTGTCTCAATTTGCCTTCTTTGAGAGAGAAGTCATGTTATCAACCAATATTCTTCTAAAAGGTGTATATACTACCTATTGACATGTTATATCATGAATACCCAAATTTTTATGATATTTTAATCTCTATATAATGTTATTATTTGCATAGTATTATGATTAAATGTTACCAAATTGGTAATAGATTATTGCAATAATGTCATTGCTTATCAAGATTATTTATGATTATACTTCCATTGATGAAATCTTATGATTCATATCTCATGAATTATCATGAATTATATTTTCATCTATTTATTCTTTATATCCTCACATAATAGTTCCTTTTTTCCACTCTTTGGTACTTATGTTGATTAATAAAATGTCTTCAAGAAAACAAGACAATGCTTAACTCTTCGGTCGGAAATTTGTTTTATTAAAAAAACCATGATTTCTAAAAATGTTTTTAAGTGATATTTTTAAATTATTTTCAAATAAATGGATTTAAATGTTTTCAAATATTCCTTTATAATTTTTCTAGTCTCATTTAAAAGAAAATTTTTTCAAAATATTTTCATACTTCCTTTATATGTCTCCAATTTTATATTTAAAGAAAATCTTTTTCAAAAGGTTTTATGTTTCAAAAGGATTTTTTTAAAAGAGTAAATGATGTTTTCATTAGGAAATGTTTTTAAAAGATATTTCAAAAAAATTCCATCCAAGATGCCATATATTATGTAACTCATTCCTTTATGAGGATATGATCCAATGTTTCCGCTCATATTATTTCTATGAATGGTTTATGGTTTGATGGAATGATGGTTGTGAAACCCATTTCTGTTTCGTGGGTTATATGTTTATGAAAATTGTTTCTCTTCCATGGGTTATATTATTTTGAAACCATATTCTCTTCATGGGATATTATTTTTTGAAATTATTATGAAACCTATATATTTTCCATAGGTTCTGATTTGATGGCATTTTTATGATACCCATTTCATTTTAGGGGTTATGATATGATGTTTATGAAACCTGTCTCTTTTTGTGGGTCATAATATGAGGAATTTTTGTGATCTTGTGGTACACATATTAATGACTTAATTATGTGATAGGTGGGAACAATATCACCCTATAAATCATAGGGTAGTGATAAATGTTTAATGTTATCAAACGGTACATGGGAGGGCATCCCAAGCCTAAAATAAGAGGGTACATGGGAGGGAACCCCAAGACCTAAACAAGATGGTACACGGGAGGTCATCCCAGACCTAAAACATGAGGGTACATGTAACACCCCATGACATTAAAATATTTTCATTTTTTAAGTAAATTTAATTTTGTTGCCAAATTTCATTATATGAAACACCATGTTAAGCTTACGTGACAGACAAAAATGAGTTAGCTTGCATTACACGTAAGGCAGAGTTTTACCAAAAATAATAAATTATTAAAATATTATTATATAATATACTAAGATATAACTTTTCCATTAAGTTGATGGTTATGAATATTATTTAATAACTTGTTAAAAGATATGGTTGAATTAATTGGTTACAAATTAATTAGAAATTAATATATGAACCAACTAAATATGAAACAAATGTTTTTATAACAAACTATTTTTAAACTCACAAAGTTGTTTTATCTTAGTAAATTAAATTAATAATAATTACTGAAAGATATTAATGAAATATAGATTCCATAAAATATTTCTTACATTCATTCAATAGATTTAATAGGCATAAGATAAGAACTACACCAATATTACACAAAAATATCAATATTTTTATAAAGGTAATTTTACTTCCTTTTAATGGATAACCAATTTCAAATCCAATTTTGGAAATTTTAATATATTTTATTTGAAAAAAATAAAAATATTATTTTAAACCAAACAATAAAAATTTAATTTTGTTGACATTTTGTTATTTTTATGATAATTTTCATGTTTTGATGAATAGTGATTAGTTATTACATTTTAATTGAAAATAATTTTTTCATCTAGATAATTTATAGTCCAAAATTGTATTTTTAATTAGTTTTAAATTATAATTAGATCAATTTTTGTCAGTTAATATAATTTATTTCATTGGAATACATTTTAAATTGAATAAGGATATAAAAACATTTCAATGTTTTGAACATTTTCACTTTAAAACCTCACATTCACACCACATTTATGGGATTAATTTTAAATTAATTTTAGAAACATATGTGTTTTTGAAAATTTATATTTTTTTATATTTCAGAATCAGTTTTGAGGAAAATTTGGGAAACCGGAAAGACATCAAAGTCTTAAAACACAACTTTGCATCCATTGGCCAAGATCATCAAGACAAAAAACATCTAGTTCACGACTAAGGAAAAGCTCCACCCTAGCAATAAGAACAATATGAATAGCGTCCTTATTACCATTGTTGCTCAGCTAGCAGTCTCGTTCAATGATGCATGGGCACGGTACCGATGGAAAATGACATACCCTCTCAAAACATCTAATTCTGGATAATGGTGATATGAGGGATGCTTCCTGCTCTGAACCTCTTCTGAAGAATTCCCTAGAAAGTAAACTATATGAAGTGTCTCATGGACCAAGGCCACAGGGCCACAAGAGATTCAGACCAACAAAGACCAAAACCACTTTTCCACATCATAAGAAATCCATATTTCAATCAATGAAGATTGTAGGTCTGCTTCAAAAAATCATACCACCATGAAATTCAAACAACACCGCCCAAACCAAAGGCACCATCGATTCCTCAACAAACATCCGAACAATTATTTAGACAAACCCATCGCATCCATATTCAGGCATGACTATACTCAGTCTTTCATTCTCCAAATCTGGACATCGATGCACTAAAATCAGCACCAACTAGCACTGATTAAACCCTTCGGTCACCGGAACAGAAAAAACTCAACCACAAAAGCCACTTAAACCGACTACAAGAGGAAACATCACCAAAAACCTCCAGCATTCAGATTGGAACCCACACTTGTATTCCTCATCCCAGCTAAGCATGGAACCCGAAGTAACCTCAAGCCCTCCATCGATCAAAAACCCACAAAAAAACATGAACCCAAGAAGAACTGATCCATATCCCAGAACAAAAATCCCAAGAAAAGTTCAGACCCAAAACCAACATAAGAAGAGTAGCAACCAAATCTAAGATCTAAAAACAATGTAAAAAAAATTAAAGGATCGAGAAACAATCACCCAATTTACAGACACCCTAGCATATGTGTTTTGAATTTTAAAAAACTTGATTCCATATTTTTAATAAGTGGGTCCAAATTATGTGAATATTTTACGTTTATTTTTTTACAATATGACTTTGAAAGTTTGGTAATTTTTAAAAATTACCATGGTTATGGGTAAATCAGGTAATTAAGGGTAAAAAAATATTATAAGAATTATAAAACTAACCAAAAAATTTCCCTAATTTTACTGGATGAGTTAATATTAACAAAAACCCTAATTAGGCTGATTTTATAGCCTCTTGGAGCCACTTTGATGACTTTAATAATTTTTTGGTATTTTATTCTAAGGGCAGTCCAATATGTCTCGCTCATATTTTAATAAGTACTACATTTTTTATATGTTGTTATACAGAATTTGTCTTTGACTATAAATATTCAATTGAAATCTAAAATTCATATATAAATCATGATAAATTATTTTCATATTTTAGGAAATAAATAATTAAATTAAAGGCTTTCATACTAATGATGCAGTAACTGTTTAATTAATAGGAAAACCAAATAAATGTTATTAAAAATATTAAAGTAAATATAACCTGATTTAATTAATATCCTGTAGTAATTTTATATGTTACCTAGACATATTAGGGATTTATTAATGGTTTTTTTCAAAGTTATCTTGTGTATTTATATTTTTTTAAAATTCAGGAAATGAATTGTGTTAAAATTTACATTAATGATATTTTAAAATAAATAATATTGTATTAAATGAAATAAAATTCATAAAAATATAAAATTTAGACAAATTATTAGGATAAAGTTAAAAAATTTATCCGTGTCTCATTTATGGTTCTTTTGGCATTTTATAGTAACTTTATTAACCCTTAATGTGTAAAAACCTAAGTTGTCATGGTAAGAGTTAAAGGGTTTAAGGGTTAAAGCCAAAATATAAGAAAAATAATGTAAAAATAAAAATGTCTAAAAATTATTGGATGAGATTATTTAGAACCATACCAATATTATATTAGACATAAATCTCTTTGGAGTCATTTTCAATTGAAAATTAATTTATATTAATTTAATATTTTATGAGTTTTCAAAAGTTCCCCTCAACTCAATTATAAAAGGGCACCTCCTCCCTAACTTCCTCACACCACTTTGATCCTTATAGATTGTCTGGACCATATCCAAATAAGCTCTCAACTTAATTACCCTCATTTTAGAATCCTCAATTTGGGAATAATGAAAATCATGGAATGATTTTGGTATAAACTAGAAGAAGTTACCCAAATAAGAGGTAACGTTCTTCAACGATCACTTTAGTTTTATTTCTTTCCCAACACCTTAATTTCTTATTATTCCATGCTTATACGATAACATCAGTATCCTCAATATACTGAGATGTTGTTATGTTATGTTTTATACCTACACCTACACACACTTCCTTCAAATGGGTATCGAATTTTCCATTCGTGTACAATGAACTACTGCCTTGCGAAACAATGTCGTTCGTTTTTTCTTTGACCACCTCTCATGATTGGTAATTATAATGGACAAGTTGTTTTTATATGATATATATGAAATTTATCTTGTCTTTATACTTCTTTAACTTTTATATAACACATAATTTCATGCTTTTCATTGTGTTTAAATATGATAACATCATTTGTGGAAGTATAGACTACCCACTTCGGGAAAACGGCTTTTTGTGATGGGTTATTTGTAACGAGTCAACCAACGATCGCAAATAGTTCATTGAAAAATACTATTTGATATGGGAATCATATCCCATTGCAAATAGTCTGTTAAAAAAATATTTTTTATGGGAAGATATTCTCATCATAAAAACCTTTGGCATGCGATTCGTGCCAAACTGCAGGAATACTATTTGTGACGAGAATATATCTCCATCCCAAATAATATCGCGTCGCAAATGTTGTGTCAGTAGGAAAGTATTTGTGATGGGACCCGTCACAAATACTTTCCATAATTTTTTATTATTTTCAACTGGATTTTCTCTCATTGTAAATAAACATTCAGTAGAGGGTACTTGTGACGGGTCTTGTCGCAACTACTTTTTTTACCATCATTATAATTAATAGTGGTGGCACTATTTATGATGGCACCCTTCTCAAATACTCAAATCGTTTGTCATCTAACCTATATATACCCCCCCCCCCAATTTTTCCATTTCATTTTTCCCTAAACTTCTCTCTTCTTCCTTACTCTCATATTCTTCTCCTTAATTTTTTCGAAGTTTTAAATTTTATAGCGGAATAACTTTAATGTTTTGTATCCACCAAAATATTCAATTTTAAGGTATTTATTTAATGTTTTTATTTTTTATTTTATTTATTTTATTTATATTAGTAATAATTTTTATTAATTAGTGAAAATTATATTTAATTGGAATTATTTAGTTTTATTTTTCAATAATTAGTTTTAGAAATATTATGTTTCAATTGGCAATAATGTTTTTAACTAAAAGTAAATAGTTTTAATTTGTAATAATTTGGTTGAATTATCATTAATTAGTAATAACTAGGTGTAATTAGTAATAATTAGTGGTAATTAGTAATAATTAGTGGTAATTAGTAATAATCAGTGATAATTAGTAATAATTAGTATTAATTAGTATTTATTAGTAATAATTAGTGATAATTAGTAATAATTATTATCATTTAATAATCATTAGTAATAATTAGTATCAATTAGTAATAATTAGTATTAATTACTAATAATTTGTATTAATTAGTATTAATTATTAATAATTATTAAAGATTTGTAATAATTAGTAATAAATTGTTATAAAATAATAAAAATTATTACTGATTAGTTGTAATTAGTAATAATTTTTTATAATTAGTAAAAATTAGTGAATTTTTTTTATAAATTAGTAAAAATTAATTAATTTATTGATATTAAAATAAATTGATAGACAGTAGTATAAATTATTATAAATTATTATAAATTAATAAAAATATATTAACTAATTTGAATTAGTAAAAAATTGTAAAAATTGGAAATAAACTAATAAAAATTTGTAATCATTAGTAATAAATTGTTTCAAAATAATAAATATCAGTACTCATTTGGGGTAAAGAGTAATAATTAGTATAAATTCATCAAAAAAATTAAAATTTATGAAAAATTAATAAATTGATAGAATTTAAAATAAATTGATATAAAATAGTATACATTATTATAAATTAATATAAATTAATAAAAAAATTATTCACAAATAGAAATTATTAATAAATTTTACAAATTAGTAATAAACTAAAAAAATTGTTAAAATTAGAAATAAATTGTTATAAACTAATAATCACTTAGTACTCATTAGTCGTAATTAGTAATAGTTACTATAAATTCATCAAAAAATGTTATAATTTAAAAAAATTATTAAATTGATTTAATTTAGAATAAATTAATATAAAATAGTATAAATTATTATAAATTATTATAAATTTATAAAAATATATTAACTAATGGAAATTAGAAATAAATTGTCCAAATTAGTAACAAATGAATAAAAATTAGTCAAAAAACAGAAATAAATTTTTATAATCTAATAAAAATTAGTATTAATTAATAAAACATCGTTATAAATTAATAAAAGTGGACAAATGGAATGATTTAACAATAAATTGATATAAAATTTTATAAATTATTATAAATTAAAAACAATTATTTACTAATAGAAATTTGTAATAAATTGTACAAATTAATAATAAAATAATTATTATTATTAAAAATTAGTAATAAATTATTATAAACTAATAAAAATTAGTACTCATTAGTAAAAAATTATTATAAATTAATAAAAATTAATATGTTTTTAAGTTATAAAAAATTGACATAAAATTGTATAAATTATTATAAATTACATTTAATTAATAAAAATAAGGGGTAAATAGTAATAATTATTGGTAAAACACAATAATTAGAAAAAAAATAAAAATGAGTGGTTGATAGAAAAAATTATTAAAAAATATTAGTAATGACTAAAAATTAGAAAATATATCAATGTTCAGTAAAAACTGATACTAATTAGGAGTAATTTGTGGCAATTAGTAGTGATTAGTGTAAATTAGTAAAAATAAGCGGTAATTGGTAATAATTATTAGTAAAACATAATAATTAGTAAATATTAATAAGAATAAGTTCTAGTTAGTTAATATTAGTAAAAATTAGTAAATACTAGTGGTAAACCAGTATAATTAGTAATATTTAGCAGTAATTAGTAAAATTTAACGGTAAATCACTATAATTATAAAATATTAGGGGTAATTACTAAAACATAAAGTTAAATAACTTTAATTATTAATAATTACTAGTAATTAATGGTACTGAATAATGTTAAGTATAATTTTGTATAAATTACTAGAAAGTAAAAAATGAAATAAGTAGTCAATTTGAAGGTGATGAGTAATAAAATATTCAGACATGGTTGGTATGAACTAGTGTAATGAAAAAACTGGACATGGTTGGCATAAATTAGTTTCATCAATTGATTATTATAAAATCCATAATTTACACCTTTTTTGGTAATTTATATTTTATTTTTTTACTTTATCTTAAATTATAAAAAATAGTATCGTTAATTAGTGGTAATTATTTCTAATTACCACTAATTACCTTTAATTTTTAGAATAATTTAACATAAAGTAATAAAATATATTAAAAATTAATAATAATTTTTAAATTATAGAATTTACAATATTCAGGTGATTAGAAATGTCTTATTTGTGTCAACCCTATCCAATTTTTTCATTAGGTTACCAGAACCGAGGTAGGAAGGACATGACGCATCGATGACAACAGTTGTAGTGGCAGGAGAAAAAGGTGTGTTGATGATAGGACATGGTTGCTATAAATTGGTGTAATGAAAAATTAGGATATGGTTTGAATAAATTGGTATCATCACCAGATGATTTTGAAATATATGATTTATATATCTTTAGTAAATCATAGAATTTTGAATATTCATGTGATTAGAAATAAATAATTTGTGCTGACTAGGTCTAAGTTTATCATTAGGTCATTAGAACCGAGGGTAGGAAATATGTGATGTGTCGATGGAAGTAATAGTAAGAGGAGTGGGATATGTGTTTATGATAGGAGTAGTGACATGAGAAGAAGATGGAGTACATGGGATATTTATTATAAATTAGAAATAATAAGTTTTAATTAGTAAATATTTGTGAAAATATAGTAAAAATTATCGATAAATTAGTAAACATTAATGGAAAATTGGTATATTTATTAGAAAGTAGTGGTAATTAGAAATAATTAGTAAAAATTAATAATAATTAGAAATATTATGAAAAATTAACATTAAATCACTATAATTCATAAAAAGTATCTTTAATTAGTAAAGATCAGATGTAATTAGTAAAAATCAGCAGTAAATTTGTAATATTGGTAATATTTACAAGTAAATTATAATTTCCCATTTTCTAATCTTTTTCAGATCATATTTTTCTTATATAAAATTATTTATAAATAGTTTTTTATATTTTATTTTTAGAGAAGTATGGAGTAAGGAATTCAACATCAGTTTTTATTACATGATTATAATTGGATAAATCATCGTAGTAATCTAAATGGATCGGGTATAAATCAAGAATATATATTCAAGGTGTTGAATATTTTTTATCATTTGCATGATCAAAAGAGGATGTTATTTCAGAAGGGACAATTAAGTGACCATGTATGAAATGTGATCTAAGAAGGTTTGACCCATTTGAAAACATTTTTGGTCATTTATGGAATTTTGATTTTTGAAAAGATTGTGTTTTTTGGGTATTATCATGGTGAACACAGTTCTAGAGAGGATACTAATAATTTGGTTCAATATCCATCATGGTTTCCAATTCATTAAAGTATGTGGTTGGTCCATATTTTCAACAAACTAAAACTTGTGATGATAATAATTTAACTCCTGAGTTGAAACCATCCCAATTTTATGAGTTGTTGAAGTCCACTGAGGATGCCTTATATCCTGGTTGCAATATAAGAACATTTTATGTGGTTGTAAAATTTATTCCTATTAAATCAGATAATAGAATGTCAAATATATATTTTTATTTGATATTCCATTTGGTTAAAGAACTATTACCAAAAAGAAATGAGTTTCCTATAAATTTATATGAGAACAAGAGATAAGTTCATAATTTGGGTCTTGGTTATCAGAAGATTCATGCATAGTAAAATTATTACTTCTTATATTATGGTGAAAATTATTCATTAGTTAATTTTACTACATGTGGAAAATCAAGGTACAAAAAGACTCAATTAGGGAAGTCTGGATTGATTCCTATAAAATAGTTGAGGTATTCCCCACTAGCACCAAAATTTCATGTTTTATTTATGTCTCAGAACACAGAATCATTGATGTCATAGCACAAAACCAATATTTCAACTGGAAAAAGCTTAAATTATCCAACTATTGGTGATTCATAGAAAAATATTTACTAAGTACAACCGTCTTTTTCTTCAGAAGTTCAAAATGTTTGATTTGGTATTTTTAATAACAGTTTCTTCCCATTTGGTTCTTATGGTAGTCAATATTTTTTAGACCATCTTTATAACTCTATAGAATTTACCTCTTTGGATGTTGATGAATGTGCCATATATCTTTTTACCCATATTAATTCTAGGAAATCCAAAAAATAATATCAATGTTTATTTGAAGACATGTATTGATGAGTTAAATTTATTGTCGAGTAATATTATTAGTACATAAGATTTTTTTTGCAGAAATAATTTTCCTAATGAAAGCTGCATTGATGTTGAAAATTAGTGACTTCCCATCTTTTGAAGGTACATATAGTCATTCATATTTGAGACACTGGAAGATGTATTAAATGTTTTTTGTTTTTCGGTGGAGATTCCCTCTTGTAGTGTGGTTTTCTTTTGGTCACGATATTTTGGTCTGTTGGGGTTGTTTGTTGTGTCTAAGTTGATGATTTAATACATTCCCCCTCAACCCTTAAAACGGGGTCTGTTTCAATAATAAAAATTATAATTTTTATTCAGTAGTGACTTCCATGAATATGGGAAGTTATCTAGATGGATTACACATAGTACAAAATCATTTCCACAATGTATGATAGACTTCAAAGTGTTTATACTCATCAATGGGAAAAAACCAACATTTCTTCAACTATTATTAAATATTTCTTCCTATTGATTGTACTTTTCGAAGTAATAGATTTATTTTGAGAAAAGATAAAATTGAAAGAGATAGACCTCCAAAAATGATATCAGGTATTGAGTTAAAATCAATTGTCTCTTCATTACCACCCATTACCTTTAGACTAACTACAAACTAACAAAAAATAAACAGAATTGGGAAAGAACGTAATTGGGTAAAATGAATCATTTTTTGGGATCATTCATATTGGTCATATTTTTTGGTATGTCACATGATGGTTTTAATTCATATTAAGAAGAACAATTTTGGTGATAAATTTTATACAATTTTGGACAGACCTAGTAAGACCAATGATAATGTAAAGGCATGATTATATCTTTCCCAAATTTATAGGTTACCAAAATTTGAGAATTTTGAAAAAGACAGACCATAAAAGTTACTGAAAACAAAATTGGATTATTTAGTTTCTACAGAAAAAAAATTATTATTTATTCAATGGATTTAATATTTGACTCTATCAGATGATTATGTTTCCAATTTGGTAAGATGTGTCAAAAATGGTCATATTACTGGATTAAAAATTCATAACTATCATGTTATAATGGAAATAATTATACTAATTTGATTTATAGTTTTGATGAATTCTATTATTTGGGATTTGATAATATAAATTTCATTTTTTATCTGATACATTTTTGAGGTGAAAACATACTACGGTGCACTAATTATAATGTAATAAGATATTGTTTAAATTTTATGTAAATTATAAAATATCTTCCAACCAATTTTATTTCTTTCAATGGAACATTTTATCTTAAATTTTCCACATGAAGAAAAATGTGCAGGTCTAATACAATTTCAATGGATGTACCCATTCGAGAGATGCATGAAAAAATTAATGAAAAGATACATAACAAAGCATTAGTTTAGTGTCAAATTGCATAATCTTATATACAGGAGAATTTTTTTTCTTATTCTCTCATTATTTTCAATATAAATATCCCTCAAAACATAACTACATGGTTCATAATGTGAGAAATGTTAATAATGAAATGAAAAATGAATTATCAGTTATTAATCATCCTAAACATCACTTTGGTGGTGTTTATGAATGATGTATTTCAGATGATTAACATCAGAGATCTCATACATATGTTGTTATCAATTATGAATATATGAATCCATTTCTATTGTGAGTTATCTTATCACTTATTCTATAATTTTTTTAAGTAAATTAAAATTATTTTATTTAAATATTATATGATAATAATATTAATAAATACTTTCCAAAAATTACAAAAATTTCTCTTGAATAACATTAGAAAAATAATTTTTCCTATTAGTTTCAGAAACATGTAAATTAAATTGTTTATGGTTTAACATATAAAATTAATTAATTACCTTTTATATTGAAAACTGTTTCTCAAATTTCTAGGTAACATAACATAATAATAAAATTGATAACCGATTGTGTGTATTGGGTAACCTACTATCCAAAATGGTTAGATCTTATAATATATATATGGTGAATGGTTTTTGATTTCATAAATAAGCTTATGGGGAATAAAAAATAATTAATAATGGGGATTAATTGAGAGGATCCCATCATATAGACAGTGAAATTTACTTATATGGTATGCTATACGAAATAATTGAACAATGTTATCTGGGACAGAATTATTTAACAATGTTTAAACGTCATCTGTTGGATACTAATAGAGGTTTTCATGTTCATCCACTCTATAGAAGTGTTGGTATTAAATATAAAATCCATCTTATAGTAAATTAACAACTTTTATTGTATCATTGGGATAATAAAATTTATTATGAAAATTGTTTTACTACTTCAAGAGAGTTTAGTGATTGGTGGAGCATAATAAAAATGAAATCTCTTGAAAATAATTTTATCCAAAGTGAATTAGGTTTTACTAAAGTGCAAGGAATTTAAATTTTTCAATGGAATACTCCAAATCCATATTTTTCATGAAGATACATGGATATCAATGATGAAATCCCATAGTTGTGGGTCAATTATGATGATGATGTTATTGATGTAAAAAATGAATTTAAAATTGAAAGAGATGATAAAGATAAAACATGTATGTAAATTAATGATAATTAGGAGGAATATGAAGTTATTGTCACTATCATATACGAATATAAGGATGGAGATGAAGATTGATATAGTTAAATTATGGTTATAATCACATATAATATATATCTATATATAATACTTGCTTTCAACTATTTACTAACAATAGTCCTTTCATGTTTAAAATAGACGATGATGATTTATCTTATCTATTTCATGAGTTGGAGGAGGCTTCACTACCTAGTGGTGAGCGTGATGCTACATCATTTAACCCTCATATGGTTTGCGGTTCAGCGATGACTCAGAGAGTTCATAGACTTTTGAGATTGATGATTCCTAACCATATCCCTAAGTGACATCCACATATTGAGCTCAATCCATGCATGAAAAGGTATGTTTAGTTGTGTATTTTAGTTAGTTTTCATTATTTTTTATTAATTTATTTATATGTTAATTTTTTGATTATTTCATTATTTTGTCTATTTTTGCACAACATTTATCATATAGTTGTTTCATAAGGGTGTGCTATATTGTAAAATTATTTTTCTGGAGAATGGGTGACATGGGATCAGATTCTCATTTATGTTTCATACCTCACATTTGATCACTGGATGGTATATAAAGAAATAATAATAATTATTGAAATTTATTAAAATAGTTAATTGATATAGTAATTATTTGTAGGGTTTATGGTATCCCATTAATGATAGCATGTGGTACTCTATCTGGGAGGCATAGGAGGTATGTATGTGAGATCCTTGTTGCTACTGTTTCACAATCTAAGGACGATAGCTATGTGGAAAGCAAGAGTGACAGATTTTGATCAGTCTTACTATTCCCACCATCCAAATTACATCTCATATCAGGTTTGGGATGGATTATGTCTATACTGGATGGGAGATACTTTTCAGAGGAGAGCATCATTTGGTCGACAGAATTGGGGAAAGTAGGGGTGACACATCGAGCTGGTAGTCAACATTCAGTATGCATCGATGACATATGGTAAGTACTCTTTTTAATAATTTATATAAATTTAAATGTGAAATATTTATTTTATTTTCATATAGGATGTTGAATGTCACACTATTATATAGTTTTATGTTTATAAGAGGATGTATAACAATATTTTCATTGGAGATATTATAGGTGGTCTGCATTAGCATATTATTCTCTGTATAATTTTTTTTAGTTTTAAAATTAACTTAAAATAATATTTGAACAATTTTAATTTTTAATTACAATTTAAGGAGTCATATGAGGCTAAAAATTCTCAAACACAGATTGAGAGTCAGATCGAGACCAAGGTTAAGATCACCAGTGCATCATCATTTGATGATATAGAATGGATTTTGGTGACTCGATATGCCTTAGAGAGGGGATGAGTTGTCAGTATCATCTCTCGATTGATATATGAGATTTCTAATGTTATCATTATGATGTCAGTATCCAGGTTAACAGGATCGTATGGAGATCCATCATATTTTATTTCATAGTATAAGGAGCAGCGATGAGCTCAAGGTGAGCTTATGGAGACTATACATAGGGAGCAAGAAGAGATTCATTGACATATGCAGCAGGAGGATAAGGATATGTGTTGATAGAATCAATAGAAGTATAAGAATATGATGAAGTACATGTAACGTTTGACTCATGGATCAGGGATGGCATTCCCTCCACCACCTCCTCCAGATGACCCCTTCCCCCTTAGTAATTTATGTATTTTTTATAAGAATTTGAATGTACATATTTTTTATAATATTTTTATTAAATCATATATTTACATTTCTGTATAGTGATTATTTTATATTATTGTGAATATTTTTTTTTATTTTTTTTTATTTTTTTTATTTTTTTCATTGTTTTTTATTATTAGTTTTTTTATTTTTTATGTTATTTGGGACAGAAAGGCACTCCCATTGTAAATAGTTTTTCAAAAAAATAGATCATATTATCTCTTATGGCTCATCACAAATAATACTATTTACGATTCCATTTTCTGGAACGAGTTATTTGCGAGGGGACCCCGTCACAAATAGTTCAATGTTTTGTAGTGACTACCTCTATAAAGCGGTGTGATTCGTTAACAATATACAAGGAACGTATAAAGGATGGTTTAAAAAAAATATGTGATATAAATGGAATAAAAATGATACTTTAATTATAATATACATAGATACCATTTAATTTCCATTCTTTTAATAGGGTAAGGAAATGGAACTAGTGTTCATGCATATATAGAGCTTATCATCTCCAGGAATGGTGCATTTCATTTCTTGTCTCAAAATTTTATGGATTATCCTAAATACATATATACTAAATATATATGATGTTTAAATCTTGGTTTATATTTTGGAGTTGATAAAATAATGATCTAATTAATATGAACAACAAGTAACAAGTCAAAACATGCTCGAAAAACTAGGCAATTAAAACCAAAAATAGTAAAAATAATGTAATACTATTAACAAAAAAGTTATAATATTTTATAAGAAGTTAATATATGATACAATAAATATTATTATGGTTCTGGTATAAGTAAATAAAATGATTAAAACTATTATATATAAGGTAAATGGTGTTCAACCAAAAGGAAACACACGGTAAGGGATTTTGTCTCAATTTCATTTAATTGAGACATATTTCAATGTTATGCACATATTTTCTTATATATGGTTTATATAATTCCCTTTGACATGTTATATCATTAATCTCTTTATTTTCATGATATTATAATTTTTATTTAATCTTATTCCTTCATGGGGATTATGATTCAAATGTTTCAAAGTGGTATAAGACTCTTTGTAATGTTTAAAGATTCTTTTCCTCAAGAATGTTTTTAATGATATTTCAATGGTATTTACTTTCATCAACATCAACCATTGACTTTAATTATACTCCAATGGGTAATTATTCATAAATCTATATTATTTATTCAATATAGATATTTTATCAAGTCTGTTAATTATTAATTAAATTGATTACACGATATAAAAAATACTTTGGACTGGAAATGAAGGGTGGGACCCAAACATTATATATCCCCTTGATGTATCAACAAGTTCTCATGAGACAAATATGTTAACCAAATTAAATGGGTTTTTACATATGGTTTTAAACCATCTTGTAAAAGGTCTTGACGGGATAGGTTTTTATGTGCCACAAACTTGATGTCTAATAATTAATCATTCCCATCATAAATATTTCCATTAACATTTATATTATCCATGATGTTTTCATATGATAATATCTATGGATGTTTTTCATTCTCATTTTATTTATTAAATGTATTTTTTTCAGTTATTTACCTTTCCAAATTGATTATTCCTTATCCAATTATTTCAATGGCATGTGTTCTCAGATATTTACCATTCCATGTTGATTTATTATTATTGTTTCTGTATTTTTTCCATTTTACTTACCCATACTGAGCATTTGATATCACCCTTGTTATGTTTCCTTTCCCTATGATATGAAGACAAATCCTTTGAATAAGTTTCAAGGATGTCAAGCAATTACTTATGTTATGATTTATTTTCTTTTCCCAATGTAATATGGGTATCATGTATGTAATCTAGTTTTCCTAAACTTCTATGTTGTTTGGTACTATGGGATTTGACTCCTTGTAATAATTTCAATGTAATAAAATAATGCATCGCCTCTAGGCTTCTAGATTCGGGGCATTACCATTGGTATCAAAAGAGGTTTAGCAGCAACATTAGAAACTAGATTTAGAAAACATTGATTAGGGAATATAACCCTAAGATTGAATTTGAGGATAAGAATAGAAGAACATCCTGTAATATTGGTAAGTTACATATTGTGTAGGTCTTCTTAGTAATATATCCATGTCTGGATACTACAAGTGGATGTGGTTCGGGAATATATGTACCTAGGGGTAAGAACTCTGAAAAGGTGTGGTGGTCCTGAATCAAGTGTAACCTAGTACATGAAAATATTCTTTAATATGAACCTAGTTTGACACTCCCAGGGTATACTATTAAGATAATTCTCATTTTCCTTACAAAAAATTATAAATTATTTGAAATTAATGATATCCCAAAAGAAAAAATGTTTAATATTATGAGATTAGTTATAGATATTTTCTTATATTTATGATAAGTGTTTCACTAGTTTTGGGATTATACATCATGTTACATAATGATATGATCTAATCAAGTATATGTCATTTTTTCGAAATGGTACTGGGAAGGGATAATAGTATCAATAATCATGGAAAATATAGATGTTTTCCTACTAAGAAAGATGATATATCTAGTATTGGAACTGAGCAAGTTATGGATATATTAGGGACGATTAACCAATTTATTACACATAACCTTGCCTAAATAGAGAAACATTTTCCACAATGATATTCTCTGATGATGGATCTCTTTATTTGGCAGAGTACCCTATTTATTTTGTGGTACAACTGATTTAATGGTAGATAATGAATGTATTAATTCATTGAAGAATATATTTATGGAATTAAGATGTGGTGAAAAGGAAAAATTTAAACTTATAGTGTATTATATCAATAGATATGTGGATAAATGGTGGTAATTTATCTATAATATTAGGGATTAATAAGAACTGTAACTCATGGAATGGATAACTTTTAAGGATACATTTTTTGGTTAAAAAATCCCTCACGAGAAATAAACTGAGATGAAGAGAAATTTACGTAGTTTAAATAATAAGGAGGAAGGAATTTTTGCAGAGTATGAAGCTAACTTTACAAGGTTAGCAAGGTATGATACATATTTCATATACAAAATGGAGTGTCATATTAATCACTTATTTGAAGGTAATAATCAAATTCTCCAAAGGGAGTTGGTTTCTTAGAATTTTTAAACATATGATGAAATAGTTTTATGTGCTATCAATGCAGAGAAATAATTCTCTAAGTATTATGGATTTAAAGGGAAACAAGAGAAAAAGATAGAGGAAGATAAAATAATAGATAAAGGGAAGAAAAAAAGAATTATTTTACCATTTTTGATAGTTGTGGAATGAATAACCCTGGGAAATGATTGAAAATATTGAGAGTATGTAATAATTATGAATAGAAATATCACTCAGAAAAAGAATGAAAAGGGAATAAGGAAAAGGTTTTTATTCATTTTTATAACCGCAAGGATATTGGAAACTATGAAAAAAAATTCCCCAAGTATCAAGGGAATATACCTTAGAAGAAGATAATGGATCAAGGTCAATCTTATGTTATTGATATAGCTGAAGAAGAATGATTAATTTATCCTATATTTGGATCTTATAATAATGACTTAAAATAATTTTTTGAATGATATCTTGGTTATATGTTTTATGGAATGTATAAGTATTGTACTGTAATACTTTTCATCAAGAATTTAAAAGGTTTTATTGATTGGTAATGATAACCATTAAATGTGATTCCGTAGAAAGTTAAACTTTTTTGGAAATCACATGTTTGAGGGAATGATAAGCCTTAATATGTTTCTAATGATTAGGTAATGACATTTGGACAAAGAGATGATTCATATGGATACAGTATATTGGGCACTACAAGTTACCTTAGAAATGATTCTAAAGTGTTAGATCATAATCATTTGGAAATCTTAGCCATTTAAGAAATGGTTTAAGTTGATATTTGGATAGGGTTTTAGAGGTTAATGTATTTCTTTATTATATGATACATATTGTTTATAGAGATAAAGAAGAAATAGTTCAAGCCACAATCAAATGAAAAGATTGTGTTTGTAGAAACATATATTCACTTATATTCTTAGAGAGTGAAAGAATTTATCAACATTAGGGAAAAGGGTCTTAATAAAATTCCAATTATCATCATTATTATGATATCAATTACCTTTATTCACACTAATAGTTTATGTTTTTGGTGGTCCATAACATTCTAATGAACATGTTCTCTACCACTCTTCATCAGAACATCATGGTTAGACTTCTCTTCTATATCCATGTTTTCACTAATTTTCTCTCATTTGAAAGCCTATTTTTGTGGTGACCTTCACATTTCTTTTTCCCCTTTATTAAGAATATGTATTATTAACCCTATTTATGATGTGGGTTTTTCAACAATTTTTCATTTTCAAATATCAAACCCTAGACTACTGAGATTAGTTTTAAATTATGAGGGTGCAATTTAATTAAGGTGGGGAGAATGTAACACCTCAAGAATTTAAAATATTTTCATTTTTGAATAAATTTAATTATGATTCTAGATTTATTTATACATAACACCATGTTAATATTATGTTATACACAACAATGGGTTACTTTCTATTACACACATGGCTGAGTTTTACCGAACAATAATATATTTTTAAAATATTATTATTTAATATAATAGGATATAACCTAGTTGTTAAGTTGGAGATTATTAATATTATTAAATAAATTACGAAAATATATGGTTTAATTAATTGTTTATACATTAATTAGAAATTAATATATGAACTAACTAAATTTATTGGAAATGTTGTTATAAAGAACTATTTGTATGCTCACAAAGTCATTTTATATTAACAAATTAAATTAATTGCAATTAGTGAATTGTATTAATGTAATATATATTCAATCAAATATTTTTTACATTCATACAATATATTTAATAGGTATAATATAATAACAATCCCAATATTACATGTAAAAGTTTATACTTTTATACAAGCAGGTTTACCACATATGAATGGACAACCTATTTTAAATACTGTTTTTGAAACTTTTATATATTTTATTTGAAAAAATAAAATTCTCATTTTAAATAGTAATATAAAAATTTACATTGTTTTAACTTTTGGTATTTTTCAGATAAGTTTCATGTTTTGAGGAATACTGACAAAATATTTCATTTTAATTGAAAAAAAAAATCATCTAAATAATTTATAATGTTAAATTATATTTTTAATATTCATTAAATTATAATTGGACTAATTTTTAGCATTGCATCTAATTTATTTCATTAGAATAAATTTCACATTGAATAAGTATATAAAACCATTTCAATCTTTTTAATGTTTTCACTTTAAAAATTCGTTTTAATGTCCCATTTATAGTATTAATTTTAAATTAATTTTAGCCACTTATGTGTTTTGAATTTTGAAAAATATAATAAATATTTGGAATAATTGTGTACAAATTATTTAAATAGGTTTCTTTTATTTTTGTACAATAATAATAGTAACTTTAGTATTTTTTAAATTGCCAAGGTTGAGGGTAAATCGAGTAATTGAGGTTAAACATAATATTATAAGTATTAAACAATTAACATAACACTTATCCTAATTTGTTTTGATAATTTATTATAGACCAAAACCATTCTTGGACTGATTTTATGGCCTCCTAGATTTACTTGGATTACTTTAATAATGTTTTAGTATTTTATTTTAAGGGAGGTCTAATATGTCACACTCATATTTTTAAAGTATTTATTTTTTTATATGTGGTTATATAGAAGGTATATTTGACTATAAATATTAGTTTTAAAGTTAAAATAGTTTTATTTCTCATGATAATTTATTTTTAATTTTTATAAAATAAATAATAAAATTGATGTCTTTTATAATCATGATGTAATAATTGTTTAATTAATGGAAATTCCAAATAAATCTCATTAAAAAATTAAAATAAATATAATTTTATATAATTAATGTACTATAAAAATTTTATATAATTTCTAAACATATTATGGATGTATTAAAAGTTTTATTTATAATTTATATTATGTATTGATATTTTTTTAGAAGTCATGAAATGAATGGTGTCATAATCGATATTAATGATATTTTAAAATAAATAATGTTTTATTAAATGATATAAAATTCATATAAATGTAAAGTTCAAAAAAAGGATTGGGATAAGGTTTTAAATTTTATCCAAGACTCATTTGTTGTTCTTTTTTTTATAGTAACTATATTAACCCTTAAAGAGTAAAAATGGCATGTTGTCTTGGTAAGAGTTAAAGGATTTAACTAAGGGTTAAAATCAAAAGATAAGGGTAAGAATGTAACCTTAACGTGTATAAAAATTATTGACTAAGTTTATTTCAACCCATGCGTATTCAAAATAATTCAATTTGGAGTCATATTTAATTGGAAATTAATTTATATTAATTCAATATTTTGAGAGTTTCCAAAAGTGTATCTAACCTCAATTATAAATGGGCACCTCCTACCTCACTTCCTCACTCCACATTAAGACTTATAGATCATCCAGAAACTTCCCAAATAAGTTCAAAACATGCCTCCCATCATCCTAAAATACTCTATTTGGAAGGAAATAAACCCAAGGAAGGATTTTAGTATAAACTAAAAGGAGTTACCCAAATAAGAGGTAATGTTCTATAACAATCACTTTAGTTTTAACTTTTTCCCCGCTCACTAATTTTTTATTATCCCATGATTATATAATAACACCATTATAATAAATATAATTATATGTTTTTATTTTAAAGGTTTTAAATACACCTACACACACTTTCAACAAATTGGAAATGAATTTACCGTTCATGTACGGTGAACAACCATCTTACGAAAAAATGTCATTCATTTTTCCTTAATCACCTCCCATGGTTGGTCATTACGATGGAGACACTATTTTTATATTATATTTATTTTTTATTAATATTTATTTTATTGTTATATAACACATACCTTCATGATTTCCCTTTTTTGTAAATATGATAACATCGTTTGTGGAAGTGTGGACTACCGCCTCCTCAAGGAGATATGATTCATTCATACTGTACATGGAATGTATAAATGATGGTTTCAATAAATATAAATGAAATGAATGAAACAAATATTATAATGAAATTATAATATACATATATATAATTTACTTTTCATTCTTTGAATATGGAAAAGAAGTGGAAGTAGCATTCATGCGTATGTACGACCTACCATCTCCATGAACGAGGAATTCCATTTCATATCTTGAAATTTTTTGGATTATCCTAAATATATATATATATATTGAATATATATGATATTTAAACCATGTTTAATATTATGTATATTATAAAATAATGATCTAATTCATAGGAATAACAAGTAAAAAGTCAAAACATACTAGAGAAACTCGGCAATTAATACCAAAAATAGTGAAAATAATGTAAGACAATTAACAAACATGTAATGAGATATTTTAAGAAGTCAATATGTGATACTATAAATATGATTATAGTTCTTTTAGAAGTTAGTAAAATTATTAAAACCATTATACAGGAGGTTAATGGCTTTCTCCCAAAAAGAATCATAAGGTAAGGTATTTCATCTCAATTTCATTTCATTGAGGCATATTATAATGATATGCACAATGTTGATTTTATATGGTGTATATACTTTATTTTTACATGTAATATCATGAATCTATTTATTTTAATGATATTATAAGTTTAATTTAATGTTATTACTTATTCAGATTATAATTCAAATGTTTCAAAATGGTATGGGAAACTTTGGAATTTTTAAAGATTATTTTCCTCAAAAATGTTTTGAATGATATTCCAATGGTATTTCCATTCATCAACATCAATATATATTTTTTTTAATTATCCAACAATGGTGAATTATTAATAAATATATTTTATTTATTAAATATGGATATTTGATAATTAATTTTAGTTATTAATTAAATTGATTACTCAATATGAGGAATGATTTGGACTGGAAATGGTGGGCGGGTCCCAAACTTTATATAGCCACGCATTGCATTGAAATGTTCTCACGAGAAAAATAAGTTACCCAAATTAAATAGATTTCTAATTGTGTTTTTAAACATTCTTTTGAAAGGTCTTGATGGTATAGGTTTTCATGTGCCTCAAACATGACGTCCAATAATTAATCATCTCCTTTATAGATATTTCAATTACCATTGTTATTATCTATGAGATTTTCATATGATAAAATACATGGATGCATTCAATTATATTTTTATTGATTAAATGGAATGTTTTTCTGTTATTTACCATACCATATTGATTATTCTTCATCGAGTTATTTAAATAGCATGTGTTCTCAGTTATTTACAATTCCATGTGGATTTATTCTTATTCATTCATTATTGTTTCCTATTTACATACCATTAAAGAGCATTTTATATCATTATTATTATGTTTCCTTTCCCTAGGTTATAAAGAGGAATCCATTTAATGAGTTTCAAGGTTGTATATATTTTACTTATTTTATGCTTTATTTTCTTTTTCCAATGTATTATGAGTACCATGTATGCAATCTACTTTTCCTATACTGCTAAGTTATTCGATCCTTTAGGATTTGATTCATTATAATCATGTCAATATAATAATATAATGCACCAGACAAAGGATTATAGGGTTGGGGTGTTATAGTACATGGGAGGTAATCCCTATCCCAAAACTAGAGGGTATGTGGGAGGGCATCCCATTCCTGAAACAAGAGTGTATATGGGAGGGAATCACAAGCCCAAAATAAGTGGGTACATGGGAGGGCATCCCAATCCTGAAGCCGGTACACAAGAAATTAGCACAATCCTACTATATTATAAAGGTCTTTGTCAGTATAAATTATATAGGATTTTTTATGCTTAGGTTTCTACCACAAATTCCATGTCTTATTCCAATGTTATTCTTTCATAGATTATGCTCTTGATTACCTTGTGATTAATGTTGTATGAACTACCAATATTTATTCCATGACTATTGATTATAATATTTCATATTTCGGGTATTATTTTCTAATTTTATGATCATGTTCTCATACCCTTATGCTCATGTTATGCTTACATATCTCTCTTATTTACCCTTATTGATCATCTGAGATCACCCCTTTTTTAGGTTTCCTTTCCCCAAGTTATAAGGAGAGGTTTTAAGTAGGGTAACTAAACAGGAAGATAATTAAGGTGGATATGGATGTTCTTTTACCAATTTAGAAGATTATGTTTCCAAGTTTCCAAAGACAATAAACTATTATAGTACTTGGGCATTTACTTTTATAATGTGATGAATATTCAACTAAAATCATGTAATATGCATGTATGTTAAGAATGGGCCACTATAGTTATCTCCTCTTCTTCTTCAATCCATATGGATACAATTCCTCATTGCTGAGTGTTATGGTGGTGTATTTCCTTAAATTACAGAAAAACATTCTACCAAAATATTATAATTCTATGATTGGAATTAACCTTTATACTAATCTTTCTCAATAAATATATATAACAGTACTATGTTATGGATCTCTTCACCCAAGCAGTTCTCTCCTTAAATATTTTTTTCATGTGGTCACTTGAATGCCTCACCTTCTTTTATTTGTACAGAAATCAAGTATATCATTACATTCCAACTTCTCCCCCTACTCTCTCTCTGTTTTATTTCTTATTTGAAAAGACATATGTGGAAATGAAGAACTCATCCTTTACTTATTTCAAAACATCGATGAGGAAATAAATCATAGGCCCTATCAACTTTAACTGATGTCACAATATCATATGATTTTCTCTTCTCCTTTTCAAAACTACTTCATGTAGTAAATATACATTCATGCTCAACTCTATGCATCGTATTCCATGGTGTAGATCACACTATGTTATCCGTGCACTACAATATCCTTTTATCAATCCATGCACTACACCTAGTTTAAATCGAACCGAATACTATAAATGATGCTACATGAGACTGAGACTTGACTTCAAACACTATTTCCATATTTATCTTCATGCTCATATTGTTCTAGATTCCTAAACAGAAAAATATCAATCCTAGAATATATATGTTAAAACATTCATTTTCAATTTCCAAATATTATAGCGTAATATTTTTAGGTCAAGAATTCGAATATCATAGAAAGTTAATTTCAAAAATTCGTAAAAATACATAAAAATATATGTTCAGTATATTTGAATATATTATACTCCATTATCTTGAAAATATCATTGTATCCTTTTTCAATATTGATTACTTGAATGTTGATGACTCGTATGTGGATTCCATACATAAAACCATAGTTATAGTACAACAGTTTTCTTTGTGGAGTGAAATGTCCTTATTTTTTCTACATTTATCATCTCCTATAATTGTATCATGGTCCATATAGATGTGGAATAATTTCTACATCATCATGTTGGGTGGTTGATCTATTTTCATTTTTTTTGTAGTGTGGGCCTTACAAAATTAGCACAAATAACCCAAACATGAATAATAGAATCTATATTTTGTTAAATAAGATAATTATATAAATATACTATGAATTTTAAATTGATTAGGATCTAGATCACTAATAAAAGTAATTAATAAAATATTTCTTAATAGATCTTCTATATCTTTTCCATTTCAAGTTTGAGTCTGAATTCATCTATTTTTTTGTGTATTTATTTATTCAATGAAAGTTTATGAAATATTATTGTTAAGTATAACATATCTATGTTCTTGAATAAACTCTGTCTATGTTAATTTAATTAATGATAGTTTCTCAACATAATGACATAACATTAGAAAATTTATTAATTTACTGTAAAGTAATAATTTATTTTCATTATCATCAACATATCCAAATCTATTGAATCATATCCCAATCCAATAAATTTTCCTAAAGAATACTTCATACACTCTTCATCCATATATCCTTCATCAATAGATCCTTTTGGTTGAGATTTGTTTCTCACATATGATTTTAAATGGCCTATATACCTAATAGAAGAAGGTAAAATAAAAAAATTAAACATATATTTCATTTGTTTTAAAAAAATAAACTTAGTAATTATAAAAAATGTATAGAAATGACTCTATATAGGATACATCCATCAAGAATGTATGGTCCCTCCAACGTTATGTCCCTCAGTCATGTAGGCAGTCAAATAAACCATCATGGTGAAAAATTATGGGGAAATATCATCTCTAAATAAAATAGTGTAATTAAAAAATCATGAATTTTTTCAAGTTAAATTAGGTTTAATTTTTTCTCATGGGGTGGTATAAAGAGTGTGAAAAACTTGATTATGGATGTAGATATTTTATCAGGATATAACTTACAAAATTCCAAAGGAAACAATTTTTATATCACAATATGCGAGTTGTGACTTTTAATCCCATTTAATTTATGATATTTTATGTCAAATAATTTATGAAACATTTCTTGAATATTTGTTAGGTATATTCACGTTTTTTCATTCCTTGAAGGGAAATAAATTTATTTAGATTTTTCAATGAAAAAATTATTCCAGGATATTTTCCATTTTCATTTTCTTATAGAACATGATTTATATTCATTTTTTATAAGTCTTTATGATCGTTGAGATGATCTTTTGACTTCCCTTACTCATTTCATATTGTAAAAACCAAGTTTTCATAAACATTTTTTCAACGTGAATAACATCATGATTGTAATATGACAAGGAAAATTCCCAATAATTATGTTTAAAAATATACTCTATTTATTCTATTATTATGTTTCATATTAATATTATGATGTTATTTTTAACCAATATTCAACTTATAGTCTTTCCCAAAATGCAAATCAATAGTTGTTAGTTGAGATTGGATTTTAGAAGATGATAATAGTTTTGGTGGGGGACTCAAATCATTTCATCCATCTAATTGGGTGTTTTTTAACCAAAATCTTTGATAAGTATATAGGAATCACTAAAAAAACATGAAACCCCATTTCCTACTATAGGGTAATCCTTTATACTCAAATTCTAATTTAGATACCAGACATGCTTGGATAGTAAGAGTGTTCTAACTAAAAAAGTTTCCTAGTCCATAAAATATGTAATATTTAAAATTAAATTGATGTCCATATTGAACATGCTGGTCATTTTTGAACCAAATGTATCTATACTATAATACCATAAATCATGTTGCTCTTCTGTAAGAGGATGAATGTATACATTTATTTCATTTCTAAGTATTTTATTTCTAGGAATGATCATTGAAATAATGAAATAATTTTTCTTCATACACATCCATGAAGGAAGATTGTAAGGGATTAAAATATTTAATCATATACTAAAATTTTTACATATATTCTATAATTATTTAAATCAATTACTATAAAATCCCAAATTCACATTCTTGGGATCTAATTAGATATTTTAGTATAAAAAATCAGATAAGTTTTATGACTTAAAATATATTGTATGAGGTATAAACCTCCCTTTTTTCCACGGTATTCCACTTCATTTACCATGTTATTTTAGAATATGTGAACAATATTCTGAAACATGTTTTCAATGCAAAGTAAAACAGAAACTTCACACAAGTTTTATTTCTATTCTCATTTTTAATAGTAGGTTCACTCTGACATTCATCATAAATCCTTGATTTATATCTTGATGTATGAAATCTATGGAACATTTCTGTGTATGAATCTTCTCTCTAATATAACATACATTCATTGAGTCATGCATGTATCTTTGTATAATAGAGACTAAACCAGTTAAAAACGTTTTATATCCTATAAATTTTTTTTATGATCTTAGATTCATTAAATGCGTGATGCATAAACTATAATATCATCAACATTGATTTGCATAAATTTTTTGACAAGCACTTTATATTGTATAGTTTATTTAGACCATAAAAGTTTATATATTTCTAACATCCTTCATACAAATATTGATTTACATCTTCCACCTATTCTTGAAACTCATGTGATAACTCATGTAGCTATTTTCTTATATTGGTATCCTAAAATTCAAGAAGATACTATACTAATATATTAAAATCTTCATAATGTTGTGATGTATTGTTGAAAGCATCATTACTTAATTCTGGAAAGTCAGTATCCACTATCTAAGAAGTATATTTTTAATTATTAAAATGTTCATACCTTGAAATATTTTCAATATTTTATTCTTTGTACTAAATTAATTTCACATATCCTATTATAACCCATCCTTGGTGGAGATGAGTCTGACCCCTGAGGCCCAACTCCAATAGGCCCTAGGTTGCTGAAAAGCACTGAAGATATTTTTTTCTCAAATTGGAGGCATTTACATCATAAAACCACAGTAAAAAATAAAAATAAAATATAATTAATCAACTCCTTATATAAAACTAAAGATTTTATAATTCCCTGACACCACCCATATAAACCAAACAAATAAATATAGTACATCAACAATGAAAGATAAAGTTCTAGACTCCACTCTAGGTTCCTGAAGAGAAATATCCCAAAATTTCGATTAATAAATCTTGTAAGACAACTCATTAAACTGTAGAAGGGTAAGCAGTTGGGAGTAATTATTAGGATAATCCCTTTAAGAAATTATATAACAATATGTAATAAATTATTTGGTACATGCATGGATGAAATCATTTAAACAGGATAAGAATATGGATGCAACTAATAAGAAATTTAATACTCCACAAACTAAACACCATAACTGTGTCACCAACAATCATCATTTATATATAAAATTATTTCCCTAATAAATTAGGGGGTTATAAATAGTTTTGATATCACATTATCATAAATGGACGTAAAAATAACTTCTATAAAACCACCTACAGCATCAATGGAAGATCCATGAGAGTGGGGTAAATCAGTGTTCTATTTTTTTTAAAGGTTGGGGTCGAAGAATCAATTTATTATTCAAAGAAAAGACCACTTTATTGTGGGTAGAGGGAGACCAATTACATAGCCCAAAAGCCCAAGTCCAAGTATCCTGAATACAAGGCTTGAAATCCTGTTTTTTGGCCCAAAGGACCCCTCGGTGAACAGTACTGCTACAATACTTGTGCCGCTACAGTACCTGTTACAGTACCGTCGTCGCTCTAGTACCTCCGCCGCTACAGTGCCTCCGCTGCTACAATGTTGTCGCTGCTACAGTTCTGCCATTTCTACATTACTATTACAGTTCCCCTGCTACAGTGCCCTAAATTTTTTTCCCTTCCTGGATTTGATCCTGGGTCTTTTGGATGCCAAGCAGGAGCCTGTACCACTTGGGTACTGGCTTGTTGGCATCAGTGGTCTATATTCCATTAAATTTTATTCTAAAATAACCTTTGTCACATGTTAGTGTATAGTTATGATTGTTGTCCTCATACCCAAATGAAAACTACTATAAAAGAACAAATCAATTTAATAAGTTTAAATCTCAGTGTGATAAGGTTAGTCTTTAGTGTGATATGGTTTCCTCCATGATCACACTACTCTCTAGAATCATCATATGAGTGCAACGAGCAGGTAATAACCATGAAACTCGAATTTTCATATCTTCTTACTATAATTTTTTGCATCCCATACTAAATTAAACCCTACACTTTACAATGATCAATAGTTTGGGTAAAAACTAATACGTCTTTCTCCTATTAGAGAAATATTAAGTTTTCGAGTATGTTGAGTTCTTCTTCTTCTTATATTATTTTATAGAAACAAGACATCACGTTAGTTTTCTTGCATAACACTTCATACAATGAATTCACAAGATAAATAGATATGTATCCTGAAAAGTATTCTTATAATACATATATATATATATATATGGTAGTGGTGACTTCTTCATCTTCTATATCTACTGTGAAATTCACTTAACACTCACCCGATATCTTTTTCATAATTCACAAATTATTCTTTATTATTTTTTAATGAATATATATTCATAGAATACAATATGAATAATATTCCAACGCATCAAACTTCTTTTTTGGTCTCCCTCCTTAATAATATTATATAGGGTATTCAAATTTAATTTCTCCTGAAGACTCATATCTTTGTCTTAAAACTCTTACTACTCCTATTCATAATTGATAAAATAACCACATACAATAAATGTATCATAAATAAATTAAAATATAATTAAATTATAATGTGGTTACTAATATAAATTTTGTGGAACAAATATCTCCCAGAATATCTATATCTATATATATATTCTTGATGTATCCTATTTAATTTGCTATGTGGATCTCTCAAATAAAATCTTGAATCACAGTCCTTGATCACGCTATTTATCTTGGTGAAGACAACATCACCTAGCATCTTCATATTTAAAATTATTCTGAAAATAGATACTAACTATAAACTATGACATGGTCCCTGAATTTTTGTTTTCCCAATCTGATTCCACAACCATCTCCACAACATAGCCAAGTTAGTCATTTCACATAGGTAAAACTTTTAGTTAAAATTCCCATAGAATGTTCACCACAACATGTTACTCAATGTTTTATCTTCCCACTGCATTAATTTATTCTTTTTTTATATATCAATCCAACATAAATTTCACTAATTCTAGAAGCCATATGGAATCAATAAGTCATATTAAATCTTTATGAATTTTATAAATTTCTATAAACTATAATTTCATAGGACTTGTAAAGTCATAAAAAATATTAAATTAATATTAAATATATCTAGATGTCAAATTAAAAAATAAAATATATAATATATCCCATTGGAAGTAATATGAAATAATAAAATTATTATGAAATCCATTTGGAAGTAATATGCTCATATACTTTTATCAAATTAAAAATCCTACTTCAAACCCCATAAATTCATATTGACTCTAAATGATTTCATAAATATTCAAAATCTCTTTAAAATCAGTCCAAATAGCTTCAAAAACTTCTAAATGTTGGAATGAACTTCACCTAAAATGAATCACCAAACATAACTTGATTTTTAACATGATTTATGTGTTGATAAAAAAAGATAATATAACCATCATATATATTTCATCATTATCTAATATTTCTTATCTAGATGAATACCATATCCAAGAGTAACTTCTTTAATTTAAAGACTTTTTCTAAAAAATTCACCCCATTTGGAATTATTTTTAATCCATGTAATCTAAATCTCTATCAAACTTTGGATTCTTAAAAATGAATCATCACTCAAAAATTTTAATCCTATTTTAGAAAACTCATTGTATGAAATAAGAATAATGTATAATAGTATAATGATGTCATAAAAATAGGAGTACATTATGAATTTTTTTCAAAAAAAAATCTTGATTCCTATTGATGAAATGATACCACATAAGAATAATTTTATGATGAAATATTTCTTTAATTAGTACTTTATCATAACATATGATAATATCACTTCTTATCTATTATAAAAAAATTCCTTCATGCACTTCCACAAAGTAATTAAAAAATTCCACACATGTAACATATTGAAATAATAACTTTACAATTTTAATAAATATCTTTAAATATATAATCCCCCTATGTAGATACATGTATCAATTTAAACTTCCCCTGTGAATATTTTTCCCATTGTAAACAAAACATAGGAATATAAACATAAATAAAAATTTATATTTCCATTTATTTTATCCCATTTTAAAAAATATACAAAGAAAATATGATAGAGGGGGGTTACCACCATACCTTATCCTTATAAATGGTGATGTTAAACTCCTAATATCAATATTATATTCTAAAATTCATCTTTAGACAATTTCTTAGTGAACATATATACTATTATTTTCTTTATATGAGTAAATTAAATATTTAATTGATTACTCTACACAAGATTCTTGATGAGCTGATATTGGATATAAATTTTCTTTATTATTGACTATTGAACATGAATCGTTGATAAAAATTATATTAATTTAATTATAATATCCTAAAATTAGTGGAATATTTAATTCAACCATGACATCTTCCAACTAGTTTTTCATCTACATTAGTTAGGTTATGTAATTTGAATCAACTATATTTTTTGGGCTTATCAATGCTCAAGGAAACCAAAATTTTCATCTTTTATAGCCAACAAACACACCTCTCTTTGAGGAATAAATCTCCAAAATATTTGGATCATTTGTTATCAACACAACCTGCCCAATATTTATATGTATAACTAAATAGATTCAACCTTTTCCATATTTCCATTTTTAAATCTATAGTCTTTTGTGAATTTTATATACCTAAAAATCCTTTTTGAAGCAATGAAGTGGGACTATTTCTATGTAAATTGATACCTAGAACAATGTATAACAACATATAATAGATCTATCCTTGATGTTTTAAAGTACAATAGAATTTCAATAAGAACTTTAAACTCTCCCATATTAACATTTTCCCCTTTTTCATCTTTATATTGAATTAATCTCACTAAAATGGTTGTATAAATGGGCTTTGAATACTCTATTCTAACAATTTTTATGATTTCATTGGGATAATTCTCTTGAGAAAGAAATATATAATATTTATCTTGAGAAATTTATAGGCTAAGAAAGTACATCATCTCTCCAAGAATGAGCATTTAAAAAAGATTCTTTATATATTCATAAATCTTCTTCATCATCACTATAAAATATGATATTATCTACATGAAAAATAATTAATAGAAACATCACTTTTTCATATTTAATATAGAGATTATTGTCTACTTTTCCCTTTCTAAAATTCACCATCTTCAAGAAGGTTCCCAGTTTAGAATAATATGCTCTTGAGGATTGTTTTGTCCAATATAAAACCATATTTTACACTCACTCACTCAAAAATATCTTTTTATTTTTTTAGAAATCCAAAATAAGATTCCAGAGTCCAAAAAACCATAGGGGAGGTAGTGATGAAAGCCAAGTACATCAACCCTGAAAATGATATTACCCTCATTGGGAATGGATCCAAGACTATGGTAGAGAACCAGACTATCATAGGGACCTCATTTGTGGGAAAGGTTATCTACTGCACTTTTCCCCTTCCTAATGGTATGATCCATGTTCATGGCATTACAAATGAGAGACTTTTATTTCCTTAGGAGATTGGTGAGGTCTTATGGGGGTTTGGTGTTGTGATGAATAAATCCCAAAAGAATCTTTGAGTCTGTTTCAATCTCTTTAATGTTTATGTTATACAGATTTCATAAAGATAGGACACTAAAAAGGGATATTGATTCTACCTTGATTGAGTTACCTAGGCTGTAATAAGCATTTAACCTAAAAACACCGAACGCCAGGCATCAGGAATGATTCCACCACCTATTATGATTCCTTGAGAACATGATTTGTTCATGTTGAGTTTAAAACCATTACTGGGAGTATTCCACTTGATCTAGGTCCCAAGGGCTGGCAAGGCACTCATGTTTGGACCCCTTGAGTGAATGCCCCTATTGATTTCCCGCCACTCTCCACCCTGCATAGAGAACCTGAGCTACTCTAGAAGAGAAACAAGACTGATCTTCTACAGGACATTGAAAATATTTCTCCCTCTATGTTCGATATTTCTCCTTTCCCATAAGACCCAAAAAACAAAAGCAAAGACCATAGCTCAGGGCTTCACATCAACCACCCACCACTCTCCGCCTTGTATTTAATTTGTGCTATAATGGTATCAAAAAATTTAATTCTTTTAATCCATGAAAGTGGTGAAAAGGTATCATAAAATTACACTCATTAAACCTATAAATATCCTTTACACACCAATATTTCATTATTTCTTACTACATCTCCTTTTTTTAAATTGGTTTCAAAAATACCCAATTTGTTCTAATTTTATTCTAGTCATTAGGTTTGGGAACCAAATCCCACACATACTTAATTTGGTCTAATATTTCATTCATATAATTAACCCACCTTTTATGATACAATTATTCTTATACATATTTATGTTAAAATTATAGAATAATGAAGTATGAGTTTTTTTTCCATAGATTTCTCCTAGTTTGTACAGACTAATTTGTATTTATAATAATATTTTAGACATGAACATTCATTTTAAATATTTGATAAGATGAAATGGGTTATTATTCATCACTTAAAAAGTATAAATCTTCTTATATAATGTGTACATTTTTAAACTTTCAACTTTTTATGAAATTTCTTTGGGTTGATTACCAAAAAACAGCATCATCTTCACTTCTATAACAGTATTCTTCCTGAATAAAATCTTTTATTGAATGCTCCGGAAACTTCACATAGATAACATCAACTATTATTAGAGTGTAATTTTTATAATATCAGTATCCTCTTCCATTTCAAGGATAACCAAGAAAAATTTCAACAACACCTCTTGAAAAAACTAACCCAGATTCTCATTTTTTTTACCTTGACAATAAAATGGATTCCAAACACAAACTGGTACTTCAAAATTAGAGATTTTTTAATAAATATCATAAGGGTACATTTCATAATTTGATCTATGTAGAAAATGGTTTTGAATTTAAAATAATAAACCAATATCATACGTTAAAAAATATCAAGAAGTATCATGCTCAGTTAGAAATGTCTGATCCATCTCTACCAAACACTTGTTCTTCCCTTAAGAATTTTTTTTTAGTCTGTATGGTGAACTGAGTTCATTTTGAATTCCTGTATTTTATTAATAATCATAAAACTTTTCCATTTTTAATGTCAATTCTATAATATTTTTGGATCTTCTTAGGAGAAATCCAACACTCTTTCAGTGGAGTGCTTCATAAAAATTAATTTTATTAAGGCCTCAAATTTCTATTTTCTAAACATAACATAAGTAATCTGATTGAATTAATCAAAAAAGGTAATAAAGTAATTATATCTATTGATTTATTAGTTAATCATAAATCCAGACACATTATAATGAATAAGATACAAAGGTTTATTATATTGAATCTTCACCTTCTTATGTAAATAGTTGAAAATTTTCCCCTTTTGAAAAATTGGGAACATCCAGTTTCATTCTATTTTTTGAAAAGGAACATTATGAAAATTTTATCCTTAGGCGCCCAATTTCATTTAATTTTTGATAATATATCTAAGACATTAATTACACAATTAATTCTAATTTTCTATACTAATATTTCATGAATTTTTAGTATCGCCAACTTGCAATAAATTGCCTCTAGTCTATTGTCCTCTTGTTGTAATTATTCTATCATTAAGGTTTCTGACCGAGAAACCATTATTCCAGAAGAAAATTTTGTTTACTTTATAAAAAAGATAATAAATACATAAAAAAAATTTAAATTAATAAACTAAAAGAGTTTTTTTGGATCTCAGTATTTCTTCCCCAATAATAGTTGATACAGCTCTTTTAAAATTTAGTTACCCTTAAATTCAAAAGGTTTCAAAGCCTCCATTTCACTTTTAAACTTATTTTAAAAGTTTTATACCTAATATAATGTAATAGGAAAATCCATTTTCTAGTATTTACGTACTTTACCATTTGTATGCTTTGAGTGTAACTTCAATAAGTCAATTTTCTCCTTCCCTTTTCTCTTATTTACATCAGGATTTTGAGTACTAAAAATAAATTTTTTATGGGATGGTATACAAAACACATTTTAATGGTGATTAATCTAATTACACCTTACATAAACCTTTTAATTAATATCTTCTCTCTTCTAATATTTCAGTCAATAATTTTCAATATGTTTCATAATTTTCTTCTTTCAAAAGGGATAACTCCCCATAACCCCCCACCCAAGACTCTAGGGTATATAATGATATTGTAATTTAAACTAAAAAATATTTTCTATATACCCAAAGACTTTAATTACCTATATAATCTATAGAAATAATACATACCTTCTTAATTAGAATGCTGTTAAGAATTCATGAGTTATCTTCCTTCCTTATATGAGACACCAATATTGACTACTATTTTTAAAGAAAATTTGTTATGAGATCTTAAAATATTATTTTCATATTATATGTATTCTAAACCTTTATAGAGTAACCAGTTGTAGTATTTATTTTCTTCAATTTAGTATTCCTAGAATTTCTATATTTCTAAGTGTCACTAGATTTAGCCACAAAACTAGTCTCTCTAACATTGATATTTTTATTTAATTATTTACCAATATTTTATCTACTATTTTAATCCTTAGAAGATGATATTTTTTTAATTAACAAAAATTATTATACTTGTAATATTATCTAGCTTCTAAAATTGAGTTTTAAAATATGAATATGGAATTCTTCAATTCTTATTTTATTTTAACCAACTTTTATTAAATATGGTCAAAATCATTATCCTTATCACTAAAAATTTCATCAAAATTGATGTTAATAGTCTTATTAGAATAAATTATATTTTTTAATTCATCAATATCCATTAATATATTTAATATTTCTTCTATTAAAGTGGATTAATTTTAATTGGATGACTCATTTTCCTTCTTCGATATTCTGATTTATTTTTTCAATTTAGAAATATTTGAGTAATATTTTTCAACTATTTCTTCATAAAGAAATATATATTAGTATCTTATTATTTCATTTCATAACTAATTTAATAAATTTTAACTTTTCTATAAATCTATTTTCAAGGATCAATTTTTTACCATCTTCATCTCTAGATATATCAACTTCCTCTTCATCTTCATTACCTTCACATTCTTTAGGAATTAAGTGTCTCCATTTAAATTTAGATGATTTATTAAACCTATCATCAAAAGAAACCATTAACTTATTCGATTTATTCATAGATAATTTTCCTGTATAAACCACTTCTTCATCACGACCTTCTTTAGTTTTTGATTTTGGACAATTCATATAAAAATTCCCAGTACCACCACACCTAAAATATTTCAAAGGGATCATTCCCTTGTACTTTCCTTTCCATGTTCTCATTTTTTTAGATAAAGTACATAAATTTTTCAAACTTGTCCTCTATAACTTCATCATAATATGAAAATCATGATTCTTATACAAAAATAGCCTTATAATTTAATGTCGTAGGTTTTAAGGATTTTAAAGAAATGTTATGACTGTTTGAGTTCCCATGAAACCTTTAGAACTAGGTTTTCTTGAAAATGAACAAAAATAAATTTTGGAATGTAAAACCCCAAAACCATGCTTCTAGACTATGTCTGAAAAACATGTTGTTGATTATTTTTATTAAATATAATTAAAAAAATATAGAATATTTTACATTCTAGGAACTTTTTGATTCTAGGTTTTGGAAAATTATGTAAAACCTTACAAATTTTGAGAGTTTTACAAAAAATAAAATAAAATAACTAATTTCTTAATTTGCACTAATTATATATCAAAATACATCCATCTAAAACCTTATAAAATAAATATGAAAATAATTTTAAAATAATTAAACAGCAATAAACTTTACAGTAAGGGGTTTTAAAATCATTTGAAAATACTTTTATTTGAAAAATATAAATCTATTTTAAAAACATTTTATAAAATAGAATATTTTATAAAATAAATACATAAATTGGGGTTTAAATGAATTTAAATATTATATAAATATCCATAATAAGTACATATTAATTTAAAGAGCATTTAATTTCTAAAATAATAATCATTTGAAAATATTTTTTGGATTTATCCTTCTTAAAAATAATAACTTTTATAGATTATTTATGAAACATAGTATGCTATAAGAAAAAAACATGTGGTCAAATAGCCATATCACTTATAGGAAAATTTCCCCTTGAGGTCATGGGTTTACTCCCCATAACATATCTATCATTCAAAACTCCACCTCTCAATTTAAAAAAAATTAATGGTCTTACATTTGTCACTCATAACCCAAAAACATTTCAAAATATTACAAAAAATATTTTCATAGAAATAAATATTTATAAAAATTATTTACATGGAATATTTTCTTTTTTAATAATTTATTAAAAAATAGGAGAAATCCACTCTTATAAAGAATTGATTTTATTTAATAAAAATAAATAAAATTGGTTTATAAATTTAAATAATGCTTGAATTAAAGTGCATGGAATTTCAAAAATACCTTAGATGGTGGACATATCTATTAATATGAATTAACTTCATGAATGCCTAAGAATTAATTACTTAATACTAAAAATATAAAACACACATAAAATGATATATTATTTTATAATAAATAAGTATTTTGATGAACTCTTACCATATTTTAATAAAGGTTGTTTTAAAGAAAAAATTAAATAATAACCAAAAAAAATTCTTACTGTTTAATGATTTGAAATAAAGGACAAAGTTTAAATAAAAAAATCATAATATATGTTTGAAGTAAAATAGAGATTTAATTTTTAAAATATAATCTTGATAAAATTTTTAAAATAATATCCTTATAATAAAGAATTTAAGATTATATATTTAGATAAATATAAATTTTTGATAACAAAAACATCCATTACCTCATACTGGTAGCCAAAGCAAGTTAGACTTATATGCAGAACTTCGGTATTCTATAAATATCGACCTCCATCTTTGTTTCCCTTCTCTCTCACTCACTTTAAATATTTTGTAGTTACACAACATGATTTCTTATAATAGGACACCTCATGGGTGAGGGTCTGTTGTGTTTTTTATAGCCTAATTTTTGTGAAAGTATTTATTTTATAACACTAAATTAATCTATATGTGTATACAAATATTTTAATCAAACTAGAGGCACGAAAACACATTAGGTGGTTTTTTTATAGCCAAAAATCCAATTGAAACCATATATTTTATCATAGGATTTTTTTAGTTTCCCTCTAGGTTTCTAATTAATTATTATGGGTTGTAGATAAGGATTGGGGTTCGAGTTGCCCCTATTTTCTTGCCTCAGATTCCTCGATCCTCCATTTTCCAGTTGTTGAAAATGACCATTTCATGGTTAGGGTTTATGGAATCAGTCAGTGTGGGTGTGTTTTCAATTTAGCTTTTTGGGAAATATCTATGGCGTTGGTCATATGATGATTATACAGCATTGACGTGGTTGGATTAGTGGCGATGAGGGGTGGAAGATGATGGAATGGATCAAGTTTCCAGAGGTGATGACGGAGGACTCGCATGGTGGTTTCAGAAAGAAGATGGTCCATATCTGAGGAAGGAGACAGAAACCAATATATATATGCAAATATTTTTACAATTGATGAAGACGATGAACAATCTTGCATATATATAAATATAACCTATTCTTTTTCAATATGACAAATTTAACGTAAAACAATATATAATAAATGATAGAGTTATTATATTTTTAAATAAATATATATTCTTATTATAATACCCATGTTTCAAATTGGCCACCTAATAAACTTTTGTTATCAAAAAAATTACAAAATTACAAATACAAAAAAATTTAATTATCTTAAATTGAAAATAATGTAAATTAATTTTTTTAGTATATATACCTATAAATTATTTATTAAAAACAATTAAACTTAATATAATAATATTTCATGCTAATATTATTTCTAATATTAAAATTTTAGAGTTTAATAAATAATTTGTTTAAATATAGTATTAAATTATTTTTCAAAAAAAATATAATTATCTACTTATACCTATTAATTAAAAATATACTTTTATAAAAATTTAAAAATATATATAATTTATTTGAAATTTTTTTTCCTTGAAGATAATAATATATTCCAAAAAAAGGATTTATTTAAAAAATAAATATTGAAACTAAAATATTTTCATTAAAATATTCTTAAAAATACTATTTCCCAAAAAATTGGTTTTTCATTTGAATATCTCATGAGAGAACTTATTTTGATTCTAGAAAAAAGCTTAGTTTCATAATAGATTTTATAAAAACATTTCCTAGTTGGTTTTTAATTATAAAAAAATATATTTATTAAGCATTAAATTAATATAAAAATATATTTAAAATTATAGGATGTAACATTCTTCCCCCATTAAATTAATTTTTCTCTCACAATTCATTTGTTAAAATTAATATATTTTTGAATTTCCATATTCATAATTAAGAAAAACTAGGACTTATAAGGGAACTTTATTACATAGGATTTCAAAAGAAAATTATTTTGTGTAGAGTTTTTTTCCTCAAATGACAATGTCTAATCTCTAAAGATATATATATTGTTTCTCTAATACCAACTGTAATGTCTCAAACCAGTGCTTTCATATTCAGTGCTAAAAACATGATATATATTTTTTATAAAAGATAACTTAAAAAAATACTTAACATTTCACATTTTATGACATTTTCTAGTCTAGGTTTTGAAAAATTAGACAAAACCTTACATATTTTCAGAGTTGTGAAAAAATAAAATAAAATAACTAATTACATCGCATGAACTAACTCCATAAGTGAATTTTTTCATCTAAATACTTATGAAAGACCTATGAAAATAATTTTAAAACATGAGATGAGCATTAAGTTTTTTAATAAGGGGTTTTTAAATCATTTGAAAATAATTTTATTTGAATAATATAAATCACTTTTGGAAACATTTTAACCAATGGAATATTTGATAAAATAAATACATAAAAAAGGGTTTTCAAGGCATTGAAACGTTTTTTAAATATCTATAATAAGTATATATTAATTTGAAATCAATTTATTTTTCAAAATAACAATATTTTGAAATACATTTTTTTGGATTTCTCATTCTTGAAAATAAAAACTTTTATGGATTATTTATGATACTTTAAATTCCATAAGACAAACCATGAATCCACTTAGCCATATCACTTATAGGATAACATCACCTTGAGGTCTTGGGTTTAATCCCCATACCATATCATATCATCCAATATTATAGTTCAAAATTTCAAAAAAATATTTTTAATGGTCCTTCTTTTCTCAGTCATAACCCAAAAATAGTTCAAAATCATTCATAAATTATTTTCATAGAATAAAATAATTTTAAAACTTCTTCGCAAGACATAATACTCTTTTCTATAATTTATAAAAATAATTATAATAAATACATTCTTAGAAAAAATAAATTTATTTAAAATACATAAATATATATGATTTATAAATTACAAGAATATTTGAATTAAAGTTCATAGAATGTCAACAATACCTTAGATGATAGCCATAACAATTAATATGAATGGAATTCATGGATGTATGAGGTAAAATGCACATAAAATAATTACATACATAATACTTAGAATAGAAAACATGCATATAATGATAGATTATTTTATTAGATGTAGATATTTTGATGAACTGAATGCTTCTTTTAATAATGGTTTTTAAAAAAATTAAAAAATAACAAAACAATGTTTTCTTATTGTTTAAAACATTGAAATAATGAAAAAAAAATCAATACAAAATCATAATAGATGTTTAATAAAAAATAGATACTTTATTTTTAAAATATAATCTTTATAAAATTTTGAAAATAATATTCTTATGGTATATAATTTGATAATATATATTTACATACATAAAAAATTTGGAAAACAAAAACATCACTTACTTCATACTCCTAGCCAAAATGGATTGAATTATATGTAGAGCTACAATATTCTCAAAATATTGACCTCCCTCTTTATCTCCAACCTCTCTCACTCCCTTTATAAATTTTTTAGTTATAAAACATGTATTATTATAACTAGACCCATCACGAGTGAGGGTTTGAAGGGTTTTTTATAGAATTTATTCTGAAAGTATTTATTTTATAATATTAAATTAATATATATGTGTGTGTGTGTATTTTAATCAAGGAAGAGGCCCACAAACACATTTTTTAGCTTCCTAATAGCCAAAGGAACCAAGTGAAACCACGTATTTTCTTTTAGAATTTATTTTATTTTACTTTTCCTCTAGGTTTATAATTAATCATTATGGGTTGTAGATAATGAAAAGGGTTTGAGTTACCCTAATGTCCCAACATCGAATTCATTGATCCTCCATTTTCTATTCATTGAATATAACCTTGTCGTGGTTAGGTTTGATGGCATCATTCAGTGTGTGTGTGTGTGTGTGGTGGCAGTTTATGTTTTAGGGAAACGTCGATGGTGGTGGCCATGCAATTTCCATGCAGCATCAACCTAGATGGATCAGTGGTGATAATGGATTGAAGATTATGGCATGGATCGAGTTTTAATAGGCAATGATGGATTCCTCACATGGTTGTTTCTATAAAGACTCATCCATAAAACATCCCATAATCTTGCGTTAAATGGATAATTCACATTGAGGATCCTTTCAAGTTTATAGTTTTAGATAATTAGGCCATAACTATTACATTACATCTCACAAATTACAAAGTATACACTTCTAACAAATTTCCATTTTTTCATAGAATGAAAACTCTTGAAAAAAAAGTATCATGTCTAGTTCCTTGTTTTAGACAACATAACTTTTCCTTGATCTCAAACTTGACCCAATTCATCTATAATTCCGATGAAAAACATTTCAAATCTTGGGATGAGCATAAAAAGCTCATTAAGTGTTATAAAAAAAGAAAGAAAACATTAGTTTATCAATACATACATAACATTAGATCTTTAACATACCTCATGAAATCATAATATTTATGAATAACATATAGTAATCACAAATCATAAAGGTAACTTGTGGCATTCATAATATACTTAAATTGTAGCTTTCACAGCTACATAGAGAGTTACATTTGGAATACCCGTCATAATATATTCCCAAAATCTATTAGGAGAAACATTCACATGATTACCTCTGTCACATTACCCAATGAATTGGAGAGATGTCTCAGGATCACCTGAACTTGGTTTATCACAGAACCACCAGTATATGTAAACAATTCCCAAGAACCATAACATATTCATAATACATAAAACAAATTTAAATGAAAGATAACATTTCTACATTTCAATCACAATATATCATTTAAATATTTTGACATAACAAATAAATTATCAAAACCATTTTCAATACCAAATATGTAAAAGAGTATAAGGTATTTATTTTCCTTTTAAAAACATTACGGCTTGTTATGGAAGCCAAAGATCAAATAATACTCACGGTGGCGGAAAAGTTGGCATCACTGCGTATGTTAAAAAAGAAACAGTTATTTTTTTCATTTAGTAAAAATCTTTATAGAAAAATATTCCTTTTGAATGAAAATATAAGTCAAATTTTTTTATACACCATATAAAAGAAATTTGTGTATAAATTGGAATATGCCTCATTGAATGGTTATTGAGATGAAGTCCCTTACCTTGTGTCCGACTTGACCCGTTTGTTCTTTAATATCGGGAATAATAAACTAAAGTTAATTTATAATTTATTAAGAACCTTTTTCAAGTTTATTGTTCCTTTTCTACCACTTATTACCATGTTATAAAAATTATTTAATCATTTAAGTGTATAAGGGTCATTTTGTTGATATTTGGTACTTGAGTCAAAACTGATCTTCTTATAATTACAAGTTGTTCATGTGGTCAAATTTCTATTATCTATAGAATTATATTCATTATTTAGATATCATATATATCATATATATCCGGTATATATATATGTATTTTATAATAGTACATAACATTTGGAGGTAATGAATGAAATGCACCGTTCATGGTCACGGTAATCCATACGTACGTATGAACACTACTTTCATTTCAATTTGGTATTTTTAATTGAATGAAAACATAATGATAAATAGGTATATTATAATACCATTATAATGTTATATATAATTTCTTTGGCTCCATCCTTTATACATTCCACGTATGGAATGAACGAGTCGTGTCACTTTGAGGGGGCGGTAGTCCGCACTTCCTCAAATAAAATTATCACATTTACCCATTATGGAAACCATAAAGGTATGATATAAATTAAAAATACATAAGTATAGAGAAAATATAAATATAATATATATCACATATAAATATAGTTTCATCATAACGGCCATCATAAGATGTGGCAGGAGAAGATTGAACAATCATCATTTTGTGAGGTAGTAGTTCGCCGTCCACAGAAACAGTATGTTATTTACCCATTAGACAGAGGTGTTTGTAAGTTTAGTTTTATTCCTTATCATAAAAACAACCAATTATATTAAGGATACTATTGTTGTTATAAATTAAATTAATAAAAAGAGTTTAGGGGGTTATATAAGTAAAATAAAAGAAAAGAACTTAAGAGAAGACGTTACCTTTAAATTAGGTAACTTCCTTTGATTTGAACCAAAAGAATATCTTGAAGTTACTTCTACCTAAGGTAAGGCTTCTGGGTAGAATATATTGATCCTGAAAGCTTATTTGGGCAGAGTTTGTATGATCCAAGGGTATTGAGAGGTGTGAGTTATGGGTTAGAGGTGAAGGCTTTTTATAAGGGGGAGGAGGGGCTCTTTAGGAAAGTTTGAAAATATTGTTTTATTATATAATGATTTTCGGTTTCTAAAGATCCAAAACATATTAAAGTTAAAGATAAGATGAATCGTGTTAAAAATAAAATCATCCAATAATAATTGTATAGGTTTTGGATATTTTTTTAATCTCTAAAATCTTATTTATTTAAATCATTCATTAATGAGGTAAATACTGCATCATTATTGTGTCATACCTAATTTTATTTATTTGATGACGAAAAATTATAAAAAAAATACCATGATGGAAGAAATATTTTTATCTTTCAAATTAATATTTATATTCAATGAGATAATTTATATAACCTCATGTAATAATTTATTTACTAAAATATATATGTTTATGTCATTTTTGTCATTACTTTAAATTAATTAATATAATGTGTCATTATCACTCTTAAGTGGCTCCATGGGGTCCCCAAATCCACCCAAGGATGACCATGGTCGGAAATGTATAAACCAATAGGATTATGACCCATGTTAGGGTAATTTAATATTATTATAATATTATTTTTTCTTTGAATTACCCAATTTACCTTTAACCACGGTAAATAAGTCAAAAGTTAATATTCACCAAAAATTATTTTCATCTTATTGAACCAAATTTTACTTAATAATAATAAACATGTATGTCATATTTTCAAAATTCAATTTACAATAGAGGTAAATTTTCATTTAAATAAAGAAGTCGGTTTCTTAACTACTACTCAGTGTTTTCACTATTTATCAAAAATTGATATTTTTTAAAAAAATATCAGAAATTAAGCCTGAGCTATATTTGATATTAAAAATTAAAAAATTATGTCTATTTTACCATATTAAAAACATATAATTTGCATTAATTAATTTAAAATTAAGTCTCGTTGTCAAAACAAAAATGTGATTTTAAGAAATAATAACTATCAAAAGATTGACACTTTTTTATGTCCAATTTCAATGTAAAATTACTTCCAATGACCAACATTGGAATAAGTGGTAAAAATATAATCTAATTAAACTTTTAAGATAATTAAAAAGATAATCTAACCATATAAATAAATTATATTAAAAGGTAGATTTGAATTTAAATGTAGTATTTTTTACTATTCATTAAAAATGAACATTTTCATAAATATACCAAAATTTCATCCAAAGTAAATTTTGATGTCTTGATTCTAAATAAGAATATTATTTTGTAAAATATAACATATAAAAGTGACCAAAACTATATTTTAATAGGGTTCTCCATCATAAGGCGGTAAATCAACCTTTTAAAAAATATTAGAGTATTTATGCTTAAAATTTTATTCATTCTCATTTTAAGCCTCTAACTTTAATTGGATAAATCTAAAAAAATTTAAACAATTCACTGGTTGATACTCCAATTGATCACTTAGAGCTGACCCACATAGGATCACTATGAGCTGACTCAGACAGGAACGTTAGGAGCTGACCCACAGAGGATCGCTTGGAGCTGACACACACAGGATCGCTTAGTGTTGACCCACATAGGATCGCTCTTCATTCTTATCATCACATCCAGCTACTGGGTTCCCGCACTAACCCTTCTCATCTCCGGTATGATCCACTCTACAATTCACTGGTCAATAATCCAACTGCTATTAAGTCCCACAAAGAAGTATCTCAAAAGTCAGTCACGTCATAGGGGTCTCAATGCAACAGACGATGCGTCAATCGGACGCCCGGTCTTTGAGTTATTAGCCTTTTTCCCATAGGGGCTCGGTTGGATTCGTGCTCGATCCAACTCGATTGTACCTCAACTTTACCCAAAACACCAGTGGTTAATACTCAAAGGGGCTGTCTCGCTCCAAGATTTCCAGTGCCGCTGACGGTTCGTCAAACGGACGTCTGGTGTCAAAGTTATGGCCCAAGTAAAGTATATGTTCGTATAAGGTCAGGGTCTGGTCCGACCCAGTCGGACCAACTTGACCCGGCCCACTGGGTGGTTCGGTAGGCCGCGTATGTCATGACCTGAACCTACTGGTCTCAAACCACAACTACCCCAAGCCCGCCTCTATAGGCCAGGGGCTGGCGACAAGCGTCAAAAGCGTAACAATCTCGGGGAGGCCTTTTCCTAAGTACTTGTACACACACAGCCCACTCGATGCAGAAGTGCAGAGTAAAAAAAACCAAAGAACGAACAACTATTACCCAACCACAGTCCTGCATCAACCTCTAAATAAAAAGACAAAAGTAATGGGCTGAAAAGATACTAAATAGAAAAAGGAAAAAACACATGTCTAACTCGAAAGGTTCCACAACCTGGAAACAGGTAAACAAAAGTAAACAGCTGATGAGTCTCACACCTGAATGTCCTACTACAACCAATGAATGTAGCCCAAGCTCCTATATCCTCTACACTCCTCTGTAGTCTTGATCAACCTGTCTGTCGTTTTCAAGGGCACACCAAGTGCGGGAAAAGCCCAAGCAGGGGTGAGTATAAAAATACTCAGTAGGATGCCCCGAAAGCTTGAGGGAGAAAAAAAGGAGGTTCCAAAACGGTGAACAATAGATAGAACAGAGAACAGTGAAAGTGTATAGTAAATAGAGTGCATCACAACCCAATGAGAGAAAGAGAGTAGGCTCGTCTGACCAAAAGGAGCTAGACACGGAAAGCATGTGGCATACCCCACGTGTCTTCGCCCCTCTTAGAATGAGAGTAACAGGACCCAAGGAGTGGGAATGAAATTAGGGTGTAAATATATATGCTCAACAATAAACCCAAACGAGTGCATAAGGGGACCTCCATCTTTAAGATCAGCCCAGGAAAAGTCGCTAACAGTTCTAAGGATATCCATCACTGATGCCCAAACGTCCCACATGTCATATCTATCTCATCACTGAATCACACAACCAAGGATCCCGCTCTGGTAACCACGGAGAAAAGTCACTAACTAGCCTCATAGAAAGGGTTGAGTCTGAAAGAAATCGTCAGGTAACCCACTACCCATCCCAACTGGAGGGTAAACTCTAGAAGTTTGTCGGGTAACCTGCTGCCCAACCTAATTGGAGGGTAAACCCTAAAGTCAATGGGTAACCCAATACCCATCCCCACTGGAGGGTAAACCCTAAGGTCAACGGGTAACCCACTGTCCAACCTCGTTAGAGGGTAAACCCTGATATGTCGGTGGGTAACCCACTGCCAAGCCCCGCTAGAGGGTAAACCTTGAACTGGTCTGATAACTCTGCACTGCCTGAACCATCTCTAGGAGCCACTAACATCACGACAGTGTGTTGGGTCAGAGTGTGTCAACGGAACCTCCGACCAAAGTCCTTTCATGTTCTCACATTTAATAAGATATCTAAAGAGGCTCTGCACTCCCAAATGGATTACAACGTTTTAATCCTCGTGAAAAAACACGCAATATAGACTACTTACTTGATGGAAACGGTTTCCCGATGAAAAAGTTATTAAACACCACTTTATGCCCGTACGGCGCCTCGTGGGGACCACACCTCAGTCCCGAAAGAGGTCGGGCGAACTGTTCCATTGTGATTCTCTTGGAAAAACCCACTGAAACGATAACTCATTTGCCCTGAATGGACGTCTGATGAAAAGGTCGTAAAACGCTACTCACAGCTTAAAAGATGGCCTATGGGGCCCACACCTCAACTTCGGCTTCAATGCCTAAAACCACCATGGACCACTTTTTCTCAACGCCGGGGTCACAAAGCCACTAATAGCACCTTAAATGAATTCTAAATGTGTTCGCGCCATCTGAAGGAAGAAACACGGCGAGGTACTTAACGAGCGTGTCGTGCCACCAAGCTCTTGTCCCAATAATTAAAAATCCTCAGGACCATCTCAAAAACTCCATATCGATCCAAGGATTGTTCACCACAGATAGAACGTGAATTTGACACTCGGTTTGTGAGCGATAGTGTTTTTAACATCATCGAATGAAATGGGGTGGGCCTGGGCCGGCCCACCCCTTCAGACCGGCAGTCCGCGGCTGGGCTGCCCAGACCGCCCGGTCCACCGTGGCCCGTGGTTCACTATGTGGGCTGCCCCGCGTCACCCAGACCGGCTCAGTCGGCCCGGCGCATCCTCCAGGAGACCTGTGAAGTTCAGGTCTTTGTCGCCTGGTCGGGGTCGCGACGACCCCGGTTTTCCACGCCTCCCACAGACCGGTGAAGCCGCCCAGCCAGCCCCCCCCCCCCCCGCGTCACCCCGCGTACGCCGCCGTCCCGGACCACCTGAAGCATGCCGCTGCTGCTGGGAGCCTGCCGCCGCTGCTGGGAGCCACCGTCGTGCGAAGCATCCACCACTGCCTAGAGCTACCACCACGCAAAGCCTCTGCCGCCGCCTGGGATCTGTCGGACCGCCGCGCCGACCACCAGACAGCCCTGGAACTGCCAGAAAAAGAATAATTCGGCCGAAAAACATTCCGGGGTCACCATGGACACCCAGGGACTCGAAAATTTAATTTGAAAGGATCATTGGGATGCTCAAATCGAGTCCTACGCAAATATGACCTTCACTCAAGAATTGGACAGCATTTTGACGAAATTAATTTAATTCAAGGAAGATGCGGAAACGAAAACGAAAACACAAACTTCCTACCTCGCTGGGCGTAGCCCGTAGCTTCACGAGTGATCCGCCAGACCGCCACACAACCTTGGAGAGGTGGAGGAGAGGATTTTGGAGCTTTTTGGGAGGGAAACGCCAGGGAGAGACAAAAGGAGGAGGAAGAGGAGGAGGGGTGGGAGAAGTGTTTAAGTATACAAACACTTAAACCTCCACCAGTAGGCCCCATACCTAAACTTTCGACGGGGACGGTGTTAAGCCGCCTCTAGGGTAAAAACCATGCTCTGAGCGCAACGGTGGTCTCAAAATTTTAATCTGTGTCTCCTTCCATAACATAAAAAGTTCACGCCTGGGGGTCGCCAAATTGCGTGCCCCTGATGGTGTTTTCCACAGAAGGGTCGCGCCTGTGAAAGTTACACCCATCCTAGGGTAAACGGCACACTACGGACTCAACGGTGCCCTTGATTTTCTCATCTGAGCAAATGTTTAGGAGTTATTTTTTTAATTTGGCATGTCCAGTGTGAACGCACTTAAAATTTAATCGCGACCACACCGGGGCTCAGAATCACACGCCGTCTGAACGCCCTACTCTGCAATAACATCAAGAACAATTCAAAGTCTTACAGGCTCAAAACCTGGGTTCTTACATCATTCCATTCTTCATTTTTGTCATCCCCTAAAAATAAAACTATAAAAACAACTTGGGATATTGAGCCCGCATCTGGATCTCTCGTTCCCAGGTGCTCTATTGCACCGTCTCGTACTGCCATAGAACACGAACCAAAGGAATGGTCTGTCCACAAAGTGTCCACTCTTGCCGGTCCTCAATTTCCACTATGTCCTCTGAAAATTTGGCTCCATCCTTGATGTCCAGCTCTCCCCATTCGATAACGTGTGTGGGGTCTTGCACGTATTTCCTCAGCTGCGATATGTGGAATATTTCATGCACCCTCTCTAGCTGTGGGGGTAAAGAAAGATGGTAGGAGACCTCACCAACCTTTCACAGGATCTCAAAGGGTCCAATGAACCTTGGGAATAGCTTGCCACCCCGGCCGAACCTCCATGTACCACACCGCGGAGAGACTCTCAAAAAGACATGGTCCCCCTGCTCGAACTACGAAGGCCTATGACGACGATCTGTATATTACTTCTGTCTACTCTGAGGTGTCCTCATCCTCTCATGAATGACTTGCACCTTCTCTGTTTTCACTTTCACCAACTATGGGCCCACGAGGGAGGTCTCCCCAACCTCCACCCAGCACAACAGTGACCTGGAGGGTCTCCCGTAGAGGGCCTCAAAAGGTTTCATCCCAATAGTAGAGTGGTAACTGTTGTTATACGCGAACTCCACCAAGGGTAGGTGATCCTCCCAGCTTAGGACAAAGTAAAAAATTCACTCCCTGCACATATCCTCCAGCACTCGGATAGTGTTCTCGGTCTTCCCTTCTATCTGGGAGTGAAAAGTTGTACTCATTCATAGCTGAGTCCCGAATTCCTCCTACAGACCTCACCACAATCATGACGTAAATCTCGTGTCATGGTCGGAGACGATCGTCGAGGGTACTCCATGAAGGCGGAAAATCTCCTGAACGTATAAGTTCCCTAGACTCTCCACCGAGCTCTGCTCCCTGATGGTAAGGAAGTGTGCCGACTTCGTGAGTCATTACATTATCACCCAAATGGATTTTTGGCCATTCGATGAGCATGGGAACCCTGTGACAAAGTCCATAGATATTCCAACCCACTTCCACTCTGGAATATCAAGGGGCTGCAACAACATTTCCAGAACCTCATGCTCTGCCTTCACCTACTGACAGGTAAGACATTGAGAAACGAACTCAGCTACACTCTACTTAATGCCAGACCACCAAAAATACCGCTGAAGGTATCTGTACATTTTCCCCACATCGGGATGTATAGCCAAGGGAAAAGTGTGGGACTCCCACATCACCTCCTCCCACATCTCCTCTAGTACTACAGCTCGCCCCTGGAATAGGATCTCATGATTCCCTCCTTCAGAATACCCATCGGGTGCGTCGCCCATGGATATCTGATCACACAGTACCTTGCTGTCGACATCCCCCAGCTGCGACTCTCTCACATGCTCAAGGAGTGAAGGAGTCAATACACATAGACTGCAGAAAATACATACCCTCCTTCTCCGCCAAGGTTAGTCGTAGGGAAGCCAACTGCTCTGATGCTTCCCATGCTAAACGATCCTGGGAATTCCTGCTAAGGGAATCTGCTACTAAGTTTCCCTTCCCTGGAGTGTAGACTATCTCAAAATCATAGTCCTTCAGAAACTCCAGCCAGTTCCTCGGCCTCATATTCAAATCCATCTGAGTGAAGATGTATTTAAGGATCTAGTGGTCTGAGTAGACAACAAAAATCTCACCTAGAAGGTAGTGTCTCCATAACCTTAAGGCGAAGACCACCGCTACCAGCTCCAAATCGTGAGTCGCATAATTCTGATCATGGGGTCTCAACTGCCTCAAACCATATTCAATCACTTCCTATTGCTCCATCAACACACACCCAAACCTAGATCCTGAAGCATCACTATACACCAAAAACTCAACACCCTCCTTTGGCAGCCTCAACACTGGAGAAATAGTCACCCTCTGTCTCAACTCCTTGAAGGCCTTTTGGAGCTAATCAGTCCAGGTGAATGGTCATCCCTTCTGTGTAAATTTGGTCAAATGGGCGTCAATCCTAGAAAAATCTACCACAAACATCCTGTAGTACCCTGCCAAACCAAGGAAGCTCTACACCTCTGATGCATTCTTGGGTGGCTCCCAAGAAAGAACTGCCTCTATCTTTGTGAGATCTACAGCCAATCCCTACTCCTTAATGACATTCCCTAGAAAGTGAACCTCATGAATCCAGAACTGATACTTCGAGAGCTTCCCATATAGCTGGTGCTCTCACAGTAAGTCTAGGACCATCCTCAAATGCTCTGAATGCTCCTCTTCCATCGCAGAGTAGATGAGTATGTCATCAAAAAAACAACCACAAACTGGTCCAAGTACGGATGGAAGATCTGGTTCATCAAATCCATGAAATCAGCGGGGGCATTCGTCATGCCAAAGGGAATCACCAAAAACTCATAATGCCCATAACGACGACGGAAATCCAACTTTCAGATGTCAGCCTCCCGAACCTGCAACTGGTGGTAGGCGGATCTAAGGTAAATATTGGGGAAGCACTTTGCACCTCTCAACTGGTCGAAGAGGTCGTCGATCCTCAGCAAAGGGTACTAGTTATTTATTGTGTCCTGATTCTGGCAACGATAATCCACACAAAGCCGCAGACTCCCATCTGACTATTTCAAAAAAAAACTGGAGCTGTCAAGGGGGACACACTAGGCCTGATAAATCCCTTCTCACAAAGGTCATCCAGCTGAATTCATAACTCCCTAAGCTCTTTGGGTGCCATCCGATATGTTGGACATGATATCGGGGCAGTCCCCAACTACAAGTCAATGCAGAACTCCATCACTCGCCTCGGAGGTAGACTCGGGACATCCTTAGGAAAGACATCCATGTAGTCCCCTACAACAATAGGGATCTAGGTGCATGTATCATATACTTCTATGAGAGCCATGCTTTCCAACTAGTGAGAAACATGTCGGGGTCTCCTGCTTAGGGTACCCGTCTGCTCTACCACGAGGTCTCGTTCACCAAGGATGGTGAACCTCGTCCCATCAGAGAACATGCCTCTGACCTGTCTGTGATGACAGTCGATCTGGGTGTAAACCATGGAAATCCAATCTAGGCACAGGATTACATCATAAGGTTCCATCGTGATGACAAGTAGGTCCCATTTGAAAATCCCTCCTCTGAATGACAGCCCGCACTGTCTGCAGATAAAGTTCACCAACGAGGCACTTCCCGTAGAAACCTTGAGGCTAAGTGCACGCATCAACACCTCTACTGGAAGCTCCAACTCCCATACCAAATGCAGGGATATAAAGGAGTGGTTGGAACCTGTGTCTACTAGTACCGAAGCAAGAATATATTAAACACAAAGCATGCCTAGGACCATCTCATCTGCTGGGGGGTCACGAACACCCATAACCTGAAGCTCCCCACGGCCCCTACCGCCTGCTCCCTGATCTTGGCATGGGCCGCCCTGTGGTGGTGGTGGAAGGACCCCAAAACACCATCACGAGCCTCCATGTCCTGCCGCTCTGCCTGCGTTGCCTCCCTGAGGACCACCCTATCCTCGCCTGGGAGATCCCTGGTCACAGTGTTGCCTCTGCCACTGCGGTGTGTCCACTGCCTGCCACAGCTGCTCGGTATGCCTATTAGGGCAGTCCCATGATAGGTGACCCCATCAATCATAGGTATAGCACCAGCTCTCTCATGACTGCCTCGGTGCTCCACAGCGCCACTGCGGTGTACGACCATACCCCTGTGTCTGTTCACGGAAGGGTCTCCTCGACCGAGGCTCTGCTCTCTGCCGCCTTCCTGTCACGGAAGACTCTCCTCTAAAGCAGCCACTACTAGGCCCTATCAGCTGGAGTCCCTCATCCATTAAGCTCTCCATCACGAGTGCCCTCTCTAGAACCCAACATACGTAGGGATACATATAGTTACTACACTAGCACGGATCTCCTTGCGAAGACCCTGCTCAAAATTTCGCGCCCGGAAGTAACTATCGCGGACCATATCCTGGGAGTAGCGTGTCAGATCGAAAAACCGGGCCGAGTAATGCTCCACAATCATCCCACCCTGCTTCAGCTCCAGAATCTCCTGAATCTAAACGGAACGTAAAAAATAGGGGGAGTACTCCTCCCGGAAGAGCTTCTAGAAGCTATCCCACGTGAGAGACGACTCGTCGTGGGTCTGCGTAACCAACCCCCACCAACGCCCGGCCATCCTGGGGAAAAGGCTAGCAGCTAGGGCTACCATCTGGTCCGCGGGTGTCCGTACAAGCCTGAAAAGTCGATCCACGGACTCTAGCCAGTCTTCCGCTGCTGGGGGATCCGGGACTACACAGAACTTCTGCATTCACTAACGCTGAAAGTCTCGGAGTGCACTCATCATGCGCTCAACCTCGGCCTGTGCTTCTGGTACTAACTACCGCTTTATAGGTGGAGGGGCTACTTCTGAAGCACTGTGCAGAAGGGGATCACTTGAGGGTCCCTGAACTGATGCCTCGTCGCTCGCCAGGTCATCGTCACGAACTAGAGAGGGTAACCTAGCTAGTTGCTATCGTGGGGGTATCCTAAAAATTATCAAGGAATACCACGATCAGATAAGCATATATATATGTAACAGTAATCACAAAGTGGAGCTGACTTGACAAGGATAGTCAAAGACTCAATCCTACTGGATGCATGTTCCAAAGTTCCCTGCAACAAGTGTCTCAGCATGCCGATTCGACAAGTGGGTTATCAGGGTCCTGGTGAATGGATACATCAGCCACCCATACCACCACTGGACTCCCTGACCTATGATCCACTCTCGAGTCACATCGACACTATTGCCCTAAATCCCAAACAATTCTTTTTTAGGGATGTCCGAACAACTCCCCAAGTAATTAACCACCTCTGATACCACTCTTTCAGGACCTGAACCAACCGGTCTTGAGCCCCAACTACCCCAAGCCCGCCTACATAAGCCAGGGGCTGGCGACAAGCACCGAAAGCATAACAATCTCCGGGAGGCCTTTTCCTATGTACGTGTACACACACACAACCCACTCGATGTAGAAGTGCAGAGTAAAAAAGAAAACCAAAGAACGAAAAACTATAACCCAACCACAGTCACGCATCAACCTCTAAATAAAAAAAAGTAAAGTAAAGTTTTGAAAAGATACTGAACATAAAAAGGGAAAAACATGCACCCAACTCGAAAGGTGCCACAACCCGGCAACAGGTAAAAAAAAGTAAACAGCTGATGAGTCTCACACCTGAAATTCCTACTATTACCACTGAACGCAGCCCAAGCTCCTGTGTCATCTACAATCCTTCGTAGTCTCGATCGACCTATTTGTCGTCTGCAAGCACACACCATGTGTGGGCAAAGTCCAAGCCGAGGTGAGTATAAAAATACTTAGTAGGATGCCCTGAAAGATCAAGGGAGCAAAAAAGGAGGTAATAAAATGGTGAGCAGTAGATAGAATAGAGAATAGTGAAAGTGTACAGTAAATAGAGTATAGCTCAACCCAACAAGAGAAAGAAAGTAGGCTCGTTCGACCAAGAGGAGCTGGACACAGAAAGAACGTGGCATACCCAACGTGTCTTCACCCCTCTTAGAAGGGGATTAACTAGACCCAAGGAGAGGGAAAAAAAGTAGGGTGTAAATATATATGATCAACAAGAAACCCTGAATGAGTTTGTAAGGGGGTATCCATCTACAAGCTCATCTGAGGAAAATTTTCCAAAAGTTCTAAGGATATCCATCATTAATGCCCAAACATCTCGCACGGCAAAGATATCTCATCGCTGAATTGCACAAACAAGGATACCGCTCTGGTAACCACGGAGAAAAGTCACTAACTAGCCTCATAGAAATTGCTAAGTCTAAAAGAAATCATCAGGTAACCCATTGCCCAGCCCAACTGGAGGGTAAACTCTAGAAGTTCGTCGGGTAACCCACTGTCCAGCCTCGCTGGAGGGTAAACCCTAAAGTCAATGGGTAACCCACTACCTAGCCCCACTGTAGGGTAAACCCTAAGTTCAACGGGTAACCCACTGCCCAGCCTTGCAGGAGGGTAAACCCTGATATGCTGGTGGGTAACACACTGCCCAGCCCCACTAGAGGGTAAACCGAGAACTAGTCTGATAACTCCGCACTACCCGAATCATCTTTGGGTGTCACTAACATCGCGACTTTTCATTAGGTCGGAGTGCATCAAAGGAACCTCCAACAAACACCCTTTCATATTTCCACATTTAATGAGATCTCTAAAGAGGCTTTGCTCCCCCAAACGGATTACACCATTGTAATCCTCACGAAAAAACACGCGAGATAGACTACTTACTCGCTAGAAACGGTCTCCCGATGAAAAATTTATTCAACACTACTTTATAATCATACGGTGTCTCATAGAGCCCAAACATAGGTCTCAAATGAGGTCGGGCAAATTGTGACATCGCGATGATATCGAAAAAACGCGCTGAAACGACTACTCATTCGCCTCGAACGGACGTCTGATGAAAAAGTCATTAAATGCTGCTCACAGATTAAACGACGACCTATGGGGCCCATGCCTCAATAAAGGATTCAATGCATGAAACCACCATGGACCACTTCATCTTGACTCCAGGGTCACAATGCCGCTGACAGCACCTTAAACGGACTCTGGATGTGTTCGCGCCATCTGAAGGAAGAAACCCGGCGAGGTACATAACGAGCGTGTCGCACCACCGAGCACCCATCCTGGGAATTAAAAATCCATGGGAACATCTCAAAACATCTGTCTTTATCCAAGGATCGAAATTCCGCAGATGGCACACGAATCTGACACTAGGTTTACAAGTTATGGCATTTTTAACGTCATCGGACGGAACGGGGTGGGCCTGGGCCGACCCACCCCTTCAGACCGACGGTCCACGGCTGGTCCGCTCGGACCGCCCGGTCCACAGTGTCCTGTAGTTCTCCGCGCGGGCCTCCCCGCGTCACCCGGACTGGCTCAGCCGGTACGGATCATGTTGAAATAGTGGGTTCCCTAGACCCAACTATGTAGTACTTTTTGATTACCATATCATGTGTACAGTTAGGTATGCATGATGTTATCTTACCATTATAGTGCATACTTTTATGCGTCCACTATAATAATGGTAATGTCCAAAGGTTAATTGTCATGTCAAGAGGTTATAGCAGATCCGAGGCTATAATGAGAACCTCAAGATACAATTAAATTGATCTTAAATATATGTTCTATAGTCTAGATACATCTTACTGACTGAACATAGTAGATGTCTGACTATCAGGTGTTGGGGGCTCATAAGCATTGAGACTTCTTCTCATGAAGTCTGCACTTGGTGATCTCGGGTACTGAGACCATGAGGACATACTTGTCAATAGGAACACCACATGTTTTGGGTGTCATTGGTTGTTCCTATCTACGGACATATGTATTGGTCTCCTGGCTTGAGACCATTACCAAGGTATATCATTTAATTACATACTTTGATGCAAGGAAAAAACCATGGCAGTAATGTCGTGGATAGGTATTTTGTGTTGGGTGCGTTATTGGTGGTATGACGTTGGTTGAGTGCTCAAGAAAGGATGTGTCACTTCCAAGTTTAGGAAGTTGTATATATCTGACCTAGTTGATCAGGATGGTACCGCCTTCATAAGTCTTTGGCCAAAGCAGTAGAAAGGAAAATCCATCCGAATAGTTCAACAAATAATAAAATCAAGATAAGGACAATGACACAAGAGTGCATCCTGCTTTATGAGATATTTAATGACAAAGAGACTATAGTACACAGACAGTGTTCGTAGGTTGGTAGTTGTTGCAATAACTATACTTATCTCTTTAGGGGCCATGACGGGTTGCGAGACCCCGCTCTTGGTTAGTGGATTTTATTCACTAATATTGAGGTAAGGGCCTAGAGAGTCACACACAGTAGCGTATTCAAGAATCCTCCCTATTCATTTGAATAGGTATATGGACATAGTGGGCCCTACCACGGGGTCCGAGTATTGTCCATGTTGTCGGTCACTAAAAGAAGTAAATAAATTCATTAATATTCAAGTTACGAATATTTGGGATTGAATTTATTTAATGTATTTACGAGTTCAGTAAATACGAGAAAATATTAATTGAAGGAATATTATTTTAATATTCCAAGTTCGTTTAATATTAATCGGGACAACAAGTCGAGTTAAATGGCTCGGATTTTATCACGTAATATATTTCATATATATTACAAGTATGTGATAAAATAAATAAATAATATTGACGCAGTTTTAAGTCATCATAGTTATTTATTTAGTGGACATGGAATTAATGGGGGCCGGGGAACCCAACCGGGTAATTTCCACAATCCACTATAAATAGAGAAAAGGGGCTCAAGCGCAACAACTATTCATGTCATTTTGGCTAGAGCTCCTCTCTCCTCCCACTCTCTAGAGAGAGAGAAGCTGTCGATCCGTGCTCGGATTGAGTTTCTTCTCACATATCGTAATATCGACGATGCGATGATCATAGGGACGTCGAATATATCGTCGGATCGCAGTGCTAGCACCCGGAGTTTGACGATCGGCGTTCTAGAGGATTTCTGAAGCATGTGTGGACAATCTAGAGGGATCCTGTTATGGATCCTTCGTGCAATGATCGCCGACGACAAGTTGTAGTCGACAACGGATTAGGATCTGAAACGGGTAAGTTTTTCTGTTTATGTTTGTGCTCTTAATAATTTACATGAGATTATCAGGCCTCTCTAGGGCTTGGATTGTCGGCGATGGCATGTTTCGTCAACCCACCGATGAAAATTTTAAAATCCCTGGGCCACCGGCTTCCGCTGTGGGCCCTAGAAGCCTAACAGTGGTATTAGAGGGATCGTGTAAATTTTCTAAGTCAAATAAAAATTAATTTTCATGAAATTAATTAGAGGGTTTAAAATTGGTCAAAATGGATCAAACCGCGTTTCAATCTGATTTCGAATGACCCTGATATGGTCATTTGAAATTTCTGGAATGGATCATGTTCGTGTTTTTACTCGGGTTTTAATGTTTGTAGATTATTTCATTTTATCAAAAATAGTAAAAGTTTTAATAAATTATAAGTATTCTAATTATAATTATCCTAATAATAATTTTATGTCATAATGAAAATAATAATAATAATTATTATTATTATATTATAATATTACAATAATAATAAACTATTATTATATTAAGGGGAGTAGACATGATTGGAGGTCAAGTCTTCAAAAAAATTATAAATTAAAAAATAAAAGAAGTCCCATATGTGGGTCTTACCGCGTGGAAGGAACAAGGAGGAGACTCCCTTTTTGGGTACTCCACGTGGAAGAAGCAAAAAAAGGGTGGAGAGAAGGGTCGGCTTGTAAAAAGAACAAAAAAAGGAACATGTAGGGGGTCTGAGTGGACCCCCTCCTTCCTCCCTGTGCGGTGCACTGCAGCGCCGCCGGGACACTTCACCGGTGTAGCGCACTGCAGGCACCGCACCCGGCCTCCCTCGGCTTCACCCTGCACAGGGCTAGGGGGCCTTCACCCACCCTACCGGCGCCGCACCCCGCCCTAAGCCGGTCTCCTCCGGTGCGACGCACGCACCGGGGAGTCGCACGCCGCCACCTGCCTCCAACCTCACGCACCTCCTGAGCACCCTTCTGAGCTCGTTGCCCAAGCGCCTCCAGCCGCTCGCTGCCAGCTGCTGTGGTGTCACCCCGGCGCACAGGGCCGCCACCCGAGACAGTGCACCAGGCGCCCGAGCTGTCGCCTCCCACTGAGGACCGCTTCCAGCTCCGGCCTGACCCACGGTCTCCCTCCCTCAATGCCTCCGGTAAGATTCGGCCAGCCCCAGCACCGCCAGCCAGTCCGAGCACTGTTGCCTCCCTCCAAGGAGGCCGCCAGTAGCACACCGTACGGGTCACCCGGCCAGATCCCGGCCATCCTCCTTCCATGGGCATTAACCCTGTGAGGTATCCTTCTGTCCAGACTGGAAATGACTCAGAATAGGACCCTCCCGATTTCCCCGACCAAGTTTAGGTCCGGGCGGACCTGCCTGGCCCACAGAAGCCAAGCACAGCCTTTGCCCGACACGTTAAGGGTCTGTGCAGGTTCGGCACAACACGCAACGGATCAGGATAATTAATTAATTTAATTGATTAATTTAATTTAATTAAATTAATTAATATATTAATTAAGGTTAAAGTTAAATTTTAATACCCAAGTAGAATTAATTTAATTTAGATATTATATTAAATTAATTAAAGGACCGATAATTAATTATATTATTTGAAATTTTAATTCATTTAATTTAATTAAATAACCCTCGTACTTATTTATTAATTTTAATTTTTAATCGCGCTGTAGTTACCCGACTATTGGTCCTGATCATTGGTCCCGTATGTCTTCCTTTTATTTATTTATTTAATTAATTAAACTTCATACGATCTGTGTAATTAATTAAACGACGGGTTGTGCATCGTCTTAGCTTCCGGTTAAAATGTATAAGGACTAGTGTGTCCAATTTATAAGATGTACATTTATACCTCAGTTCCCCTCGCCTGCACGCGATTATCTTTGTACTTCGTACGAAGATGGAGAGCGATGTGGAAATAGCCAAGATGAGGCACTGCATGACGGTGCAAGACGACACGTGGATTCTACCAAGACGAGGTGGTACTCCAAGATGTGATGTGGACTCTACCAAGATGAGGTGATGCTCCCGATGAGAAGCACTTATACAGCACGGGTTGAGATGCATCTAGTGTCAAGTTTCGATACAGGTATGATTCCCCTTAGGTCGTTTAGATGATCAAGACCAGTCGGGTATTAGTTAGCCTTTATGCATTTATTTATTATTTTATGCATTTTAGAATAGAGGAAAAAATACATAAAATAATAGATAATAAAATGCATATGGAAGCGGCATATGTTTTTCTATTAATGATCAGTTGTGAGCGTGACAACATAGATGAACAAGTTTAATAGAAATTGATCACATTCGTCGAGAGAAACCCAATAAAATCCTCAAATAAAAGATTAAGTCACAAAAAACCTTCTATCATTCATGTTTGAACAAAACCAGGTGTTCGAGGTGCCGTTTCATGCCTCAGGTGAGGGTGCCTCTTACTACCGGGGAGTTCTTATTCATGTGGTGGGTCGACTTAACTAAAATTGCAGCAATGGAATAGCCTTATCTAGAATGTTGTAATTTTAGAGGTAAGTGTTGAGTAAATCAGTAAATGATTTTTGAAGCTAGGACTTCACTCAACAGATCAAGGAACCGCGAGCTAATGTGGTTGGCTAGTCAAAAGTATACCTTGGACTCTCCGAGTAGTGGCGTAGCCCTAGCTTGTAGACTATAAGGGGGGTTCAGGGATCCTTGCCACTAGAATACTCAAGAGTATTCCGATTCTAGTACAGAGGGTTCCTAGAATTTGAAAAATTAGTGGGATACATTTAATGATTAAATAATAAGTAATGTCAGATTAGGTAATCACATAAAAGTACAATCTGCTAAAGTATATTTGTAGATAATGGCAAGCAATACCACAATAAAACTGCGATAAGTATTAGAAAAAGTTAATGCCTAAACTATGCACGAATTTCCTAAATGTAGTATAGGAGCTTGCGCACATTACTACTACAATGTAAATTCAAGGTGCTTGTGTCCCAACCTGTTAAGCCACCTCAGGAAGCGAGGGTGTAAAATTACTTTCTGGAGACTCATGAATGAAGCATTTGATGGTTCTATCATAATGCTATCATCAAATTATGATGTTATTTGTGGTCTCTACATCAATACTTGGATTTTGATCACATGAAGTTTCATTTCCAAGATCCTTTCGAGGAGAAAGTGAAGCAAGGTTTGAATGTGATGGTCGCACTCAGTTTTTGTAAAATGAAAGATAGTTCACAATCATTCATGCCATCCCATTTCTTATACCTTTTACACTCAATTACTCTATTATTGTTTAAGGATACAAAAAAATGGTATGGAGTAAGCGCTTCATTGCTTTTTGGTTAGATTCTCCAAGTAATAAGAATATTGGAGACAACACCATCTTTTATTATTATGGAGAATAATTTGAATGAAAAAGCGAAAAGGCCTATGGAAAGTTACACCAAAGGCACCTTCTCCATGCCCTTAAAAGTAATGTTGATGGTTATTTAACAGGAGTTTATTTGCAACACATAATGAAATGATTTCATGGAATTTTAAAAACTGAAATACAAGAAACAAGCACACGCTTCTTATTCAGTTTATATTCATCAAATATATTAATTTTTCTAACATAATTCTTGGGTATTGAATATAATATGCCAATAACATATGTTTATTTAAATACAGTAACCAAGAAAGTAGAGAAACATTACTAGAAGTAAAGTGTCTTCTCCAAGCAACTGAGAAAGGGTGACTCCTAAGTTAGCGGTGAGAAACAAATAACTTCTAGTTGCCAAGTTATTGATTCAAGATGAACAAGTTGTTGAGTATAACCAAAAAAATTATCTCACATTCCATTTTGGTCATGATGAGACATTGTTCCATGTTTTGGAATGAATGTTGGTTATGGTAACATACTCAACAAAATAGTTCTGACATACTTGAATCAAAGGCAATACATGATGAATATAAAATGTAAGACTTATCCAGTTATAGAAAGAAGATACTTTGTCAAGTAAAACTAAAATTGGATGTCATTAATGGTATTTAGGATCATCCCAACTAAACACCTATGGTGTTATTGACATCTTTAGTTTAGACAAAGAAACCTTTAGAAATAAAGGTATAACACAAAGCTTCTGATGTTAGTTCAACACGAGAGTGTGAACTGTTCCAATAAAATCTATAGGTAAAGATACTTCATAAGATTCCTTTAAGTCATTAAGGAATGTACCAATGAAGTGTAAGTTTGGTCAGAAGATATGAGTTTCTTCGGATTGGCAGGCTGAAGAATATCTTGACCAAGCAATCATCGACCATGATAATGTAGCGTGGATTAATTTCTAAACGCATGTTACCGTATCTACATCACTATATTGATGTTCATAAGGAGGATCAATAACGAGTCTTACATATTAACATTGATCAAAAAAATTTATCATAGAGGAATTCCTAAATGCACATTTTATACATCAAAGTTAAGATGTAAGTTGTATCAATGTTACAACCTGCAGAAACTTCCATTATATTTCATGATGTGCTTTGTAAATAACAACTTAAACCCATACCCAATATGCCAACTAAAATGAAAAATGGATATCATAAGAGTCATAGTATGATGGAAATACCATTATGTCATAGGACATGATTAGATGCAAAGAATTTGTTAGGATATAAACAAACATGAATCAAGTTAAAAATGTTGTGCATCTAAGGTAATTATCCTAACAGTTTCTCAAGATATCACCTAAATCCCTAAGATATAAAAGATGTAGTCAAGTATTAGACTACATTTCTATACAAGGGTGAACGTATCTATTAGAGATAGTGGGAGCTGAATTGACTTGAACTTAGTCAATGATTGAGATGCACAAATGGTTGGCATAGGGAACAAGTTCCACAAGTACATGTGGAATAGGTATGTTCTAGTGACACATACTGCGTAGGAAGAATGAAACCATTGTGATGGATTTATATTCACCGTGGTCGGTGATATATTATTTAATAAGAATAATAAATCCTACAAGTAAGCAATATAAGGCAGCGAGCTAAGATTGACAAGATCAACTAAAATTCAATAATGGATTCCATGTATCAAATTGCTAAGGGGAATATAAATTGAATACTGGGGTGGGTATTCAAATGAAATGATACATGGATGGTACAAGTATGGAACCAATAAGGCTAGATTGGTTATACCAAGTCGGTATGCCTAAATCTACTAGAATTTTAATTGTCATAGCGGAACTTATAAGATCTTTTTATTGGTCATTCGATTTCAAGATCATATTTCGTGGAAGGTGTCTATACGATGCAACCAGAAAGGGATGATGACATCAAATGATGATAATAAGGGTTAAAAGTTACTGAAATCCAATTCTGGATTAAAGTAAGAAATAAGATCTTAAAACATTCATTATAAATGCACCTTTCCTTGTGTCTACCAAAGGTTCGTGGGAGAACTAATGTTTTTCCAAATGAAATATTTTCGACAACATATGGAAAATAGATTTTGATCTTACAGTTAGATAAGATCAGGTCAAAATCAATTCTCCAATGATTGACTTCAAGTAGAAACCTAAGTTCTGGGGAACCTGATCCACTGAGGTAGATCCAAAGGTTTCTTGGTCCTAGTCAATAGTACATAGAGTGACATTGTATTGAAAAATACAAGCTGAAACAATTCAAGTTCAGGATTGTTTCCAATGTCACATGGCTTAATCTCTTCAAGTTAATAAGTTCAGAACATAGGAAGAGATTGAAGTTGTGAATTGGTACAATATGCTTTAGAGATGGATCAATCACATATGCCATATTATGTACAATAATTGATACTGCCAGGATATAATTATTATAGGTTGATATCAATTATTTCCAAGAGCACTGCAAGTGATTCAGTTAGAACAATAATCTTTTATTTTGGCAAGTACAAATGACACGTACCTAGAATATGGAGAAGAAGGTATACTAGTTATGGTGGGACAGATACTAATAGTCCTTAGATCAATTTGATCTAGTATCGTAGTTGGGAAAAGGAGATGAGCGAGTCAAGCTCATAAAATCTAGTGGTATCCATACCTACAAATATCGAGTACATTGCAGCTTCTAAGGCAGCTAAGAAGCAGTTATAAATTGCAACGATTTGTTTTAATTCTTGGATTCGCACCTAGTGAGAAAATTATTATCATAATGAGAATTATGATATTCTTACTAGCCAAGTTGTCAAGCTATGACAATGAAAAAAGTGATATACTCAAGGATACCCTATCTTGAGAAGTTCTACTCAAGCATATGAGGTCACATATAGCAGATATGCCACACGGTGAAAACACGACAGGCCCAGCAGTTAAAGCCATTACTCAGTAGAAGCATGGTATTTATCATGTGAGTATTTAGAAAGATTAGTTATCAAGTTGGCTCTAGTGCAAGTGGGAGTGTTGAAATAGTGGGTGCCCTAGACCCAACTATGTAGTACTTTTTGATTACCATATCTTGTGTACAGTTAGTTATGCATGATGTTATCTTACCATTCTAGTGCAGACTTTTCTGCGTCCACTATAATAATGGTAATGTCCAAAGGTTAATTATCATCTCTATAGGTTATAGCAGATCCCAGGCTATAATGAGAACCTCGAGATACAATGACATTGATCTTAAATATATGTTCTATAGTCTAGATACATCTTACTGAATGGACACAGTAGATGTCTGACTATCAGGTGCTAGGGGCTCATAATCATTGAGACTTCTTCTCATTAAGTTCGCACTTGGTGATCTATGGTAGTGAGATCATGAGGACAGACCCGTCAATAGGAAGACCACATGTTTTTGGGTGTCATTGGTTGTTCCTATCTACGAACATGTGTATTGGTCTCCTGACTTGAGACCATTACCAATGTATATCATTTAATTACATACTTTGATGCAAGTTTAAAACCATGGCAGTAATGTCATGGCGAGGTAGTTTGTGTTGGGTGCGTTATTGGTGGTATGAAGTTGGTTGAGGGGTCTAGAAAGTATTTGTCACTTCCAAGTTTAGGAAGTCATATATATCAGGTCTGGTTGATCAGGATGGTACTGCCTTCATAAGTCTTTGTCCAAAGTAGTAGAAAGGAAAATCCATCCGGATATATCAATAAATAATAAAGTAAGATAAGGACGATGACACAAAAGTGCATCATGATTTATGAGATATTTAATGACAAAGAGACTATAGTACACAATCAGTGTTCGTAGGTTGGTAATCGTTGCAATTACTATCCTTATCTCTTTAGGGGCCATGATGGTTTGCTAGACCCCGCTCTGGATCAGTGGATTTTATTCACTGCTATTGAGATAATGGCTTAGAGGGTCACACACAATAGCATATTCAAGAATCCACCCTATTCAGTTGAATATGTATATGGACATAGTGTACCCCGCCACGGGGTCCGAGCGTTTTCCATGTTGTCGATCACCAAATGAATTAAATAAATTCATTAATATTCAAGTTAAGAATATTTGGGATTGAATTTATTTAATGTATTTACGAGTTCAGTAAATACGAGAAAATATTAATTGAAGGAATATTATTTTAATATTCCAATTTCGTTTAATATTAAGCGGGACAACGAGTCGAGTTAAATGGCTCAGATTTTATCATGTAATGTATTTCATATATATTACAAGTATGTGATAAAATAAATAAAAAATATTGACGTAGTTTTAAGTCGTCATAGTTATTTATTTAGTGGATGTGGAATTAGCGGGGGTCGGGGAACCCAACCGGGTAATTTCCATAGTCCGCTATAAATAGAGGAGAGGGGCTCAAGCGGAATAACTATTCATGTCATTTTGGACAGAGCTCCTCTCCCCTCCCACTCTTTAGAGAGAGAAGCTGTCGAGCCATGCTCAGATCGAGTTTCTTCTCACACATCATAAGATCAACGATGCGGTGATCGTCGGGACATCAAATATATCATCGGATCGCTCTTCTAGCACCTGGAGTTTGACGATCGGCATTCTAGTGGATTTCTGAAGTGTGTGTGGAAGATCTAGAGGGATCCTGTTATGGATCCTTCGTGCAACGATCGCCGGTGACAAGTTGCAGTCAACAACAGCTTCAGATCTGAAATAGGTAAAAAAAATTGTTTATGTTTGTGATATTAATAATTTAAACTAGATTCTCGGGCCTCCCCCGGTCTCGGATCGTCAGCGATGACAAGTTTCATCATCCCGCCGACGAAAATTTTAAAATCCCCGGCCCATCGGCTTCTGATACGGGCCCCAGAAACCTAACAGTGCATCCTCCATGAGACCCGTGAAGCGCGGGTCTCTGTCGGCTGGCCAGGGTTGCGACGACCCCGGTTCTTCACAACTCCCACTGACCAGCAAATCTATCCAGCCTGTCCTCCCCCCGCGTCACCTTGCATACGCCGCCGGCCCAGACCGCCTGAAGCCCGCCGCCGCCGCTGGGAGCCCGCCGCCACCGCTGGGAGCCGCCACTGCACAAATCTGCTGCTGAAACCTGGAGATGTTGTCATGTGATGTCACCGCCGCCACCTGGGATCCATCGGACCACCGCGTCGACCACCGAACAGCCCTGGAACCCTTAGAAAAAAGAAGAATTCGGCTGGAAAACTTCCCGGGGTCACCCCAGGCACACCGAGACTTGAAAATTCGATCTGAAAGGATCATTGGGAAGATAAAATTAAGTCTTATTCAAATATGGCCTTCGCTCGAGAATTTTATAGCATTTCGACGAAATTAATTTAATTTAAGGAAGATTCATAAATGAAAATGAAAACACAAACTACCTACCTCATTGGGCGTAGCCCGTAGCTTCACGAGTGATCCGCTAGACCAACGTGCCACCTTGGAGAGGTGTAGGATAAGAGTTTGGAGCATGTTGAGAGGGATCCTCCAGGGAGAGACAAAGGGGGAAGGAAGAGGAGGAGGGGTGGCAGTAGTTTTTAAGTAGAGAAACACTTAAACCCCCACCAGTAGGCCACGTACCCGAACTTTCGGCGGGGTTAGGGTTAAGCTGCCTCTAGGGTAAAAACCATGTTCTGAGTGCAACGGTGGTCTCGAAATTTTAATTTGAGCCTCCGTTCAGAAGTTAATAAGTTCACTCCCGGGGGCCGCCAAATTAAGAAAATTCCCCTGATGGCGTTTTCCACATAAGGGTCGCTCCTGTGAAAGTTACACCCCTCCTAGGGTAAAGGGCACACTCCGGACTCAACGTTGCATTGTATTTTCCCATCCGAGAAAACATCTAGGAGTTATTCTATTTATTTGGTGTTTCCAGTGTGAACACACTTAAAATTTAATTCTGGCCACACCAGGGCTCGGAATCACACGTCGTCTGAACGCCCTACTCTAGAATAACATCAAGAAAAATTCAAAGTCTTACATGATCAAAACTCGGGTTCTTAATGTAGAGGTCGCGAGTGTCGTGTGGTCGCGGAGGTCGTGGGTTAGCTCGGCCTCGGACGGTGGCTCAGTCACGGGGGTTCCGTGAGGGCATGGGGCGGCTTGGCTCGACCAGGGGCAGCTCGGCCGGGAGGGTGGAGGTCTCGGGGTGGCTCGGTCGGGGGGTGCCTCAGGGCGCGGGGCGGCTCGGCCAGGCCCGGGGCGGCTGGTCTGGGAGAACGGAGGCTGCAAGATGGCATGGCGAGGCCGCGGGAATTACAGCGGGGCCGCAGACGGCGGAGCCATGAGGTGGCGGCTCGATCATGGGGTTCAGCCGCGGATGGTAGCTCGGCCACGGAGGGTGGCAGCTCAGCCATGGGAAGGCAGTGGCCGCGGGGTGGCACTGTCACCTTCTTCATAGCCAGCGGTGGGTTCAACCTCCGTTCTCATTCCCCACCATGGTTTGTATTCTTTCCTCCATCGCGATCAACAATTAATCACATTTTTTTCAGAGAAGATGGGCCATGTTTGTTTGGACCTTACTCTTCACGTTAGAGTGGTAGCAAGCGGCTATAATTCCTTCTAAAATTATGAAGAATTATCAAGAATGTAAAGAGAGAATAATTTCAAACAACCACCCTACCTTGGATTGTTCGTTGATGTTGGCACGGGAAGGAAGTCGAAGAAGGCGAAGAGAGTGCCCAGGATCGTCGTTTTGAAACCATGCTTCGATATCGGGCTTGTTTTCCGTCCTCTTCCTTGATTTACTAAGAACATTATTTGTTGGCGTTCTTCGTTGAAGGATGTTCTGAAGAATATTTCCAAGTCGTGTGTCGGCGTTCTTCATTGGAAGAAGTTCAATCCTCCCAAGAGCTCTCCCCTTTTCCAATACTTTACCCCAAAATGAAAAATAGCCAATTGTTGTGTTTCCCCAATTTTAATTATTGGGACAATTTATAATTTGGTTAATTAATTACATTAGTTGTCATAATAAGTTAAAGGGGGTGGCACAATTTAAGTGGGGGAAGTTTAAGAGGCTCCCCACACTTCTGAGGTAGGTCAAGGGGTTCGGGGGGTTTTAAGACAACGGTGGTCCCCACCACCATAACCTCTCATGGGAGGTTATGCTCGGTGCTCCCCATCTCTATAACCTCTCATGGGAGGTTTTAGTTCAGGTGTTCCCCACCTGTGAAATATCCACATGGGTGGTTTCAAAATAAAATAAAAATGGTACACCATTTCATTTTATTTTATTCCTTCACGAAAAACCCAAATTCTATCTTTCACTGTCGACCCACTACGGTCGAGGTGAATGTCTCCTTAAGTGAATACTAGCGCTGCGATTTCAACGGTGTCCTCGAATTTCAATTCTGAGCACCAGTTTGAAAGTTTGAAAAACTCGCTCGCACGTTTACTAAATGTACCTGGACAAAAGTTCAGAAATTCATTTTGGTCACTCCGGGCCTCGAAATCATGTGCCGTCAATTTTCTCAAACATGAAAAATTACCTTATATTTAGAAAAAATTACATGTAAAATCCTGGTCTTTACATTCTCCCCACCTCAGGGCTCTACATCCCTGTAAGACATAACTCAAACTAGTTAAACAAGTGGGGGTACTGAGCACGCATCTGAGCCTCCTGCTCCCATGTGCTCTCCTAGAGGTTCTCTTGCTGCCAACGAACGTGCACCAGAGGTATCGACCACCCATAAATGACCTGCTCCTATCGATTATCAATCTCAACTGGAACCTCCGCAAAAGTCTCCCCATCGCCAATGTTCATCTCTCCGTGGTCGATGACATGGGAAGGGTCATGCACATGTCTCCTTAGATGAGATACGTGGAATACATCTTGCACCCGGTGTAACTGAGGTGGAAGATCTAAGCGGTAAGCCACCTCACCAACTCTGCTGAGGACCTGGAAGGGTCCAATTAATCTCGAAGATAACTTGCCGCCTAAACAAAATCTCTGCAAACCTCGTCAGGATCAGACCCGTAGAAAGACGTGGTCGCCATTCTCGAACTCTAGAGGTCTCTGTATTCTATCAGTATAAGACTTCTATCTGCTCTGTACAGTCTTCATCCACTTCTGGATGATCTTCACTTTCTCTGTGGTAGCCCGTACCATCTCTGGTCCCATTAGTGCTGACACCCCTAGGTTAGTCCAGCACAAAGTTGATCTACAAGGTTGCATGTACAACGCCTCAAAAGGTGTCATCCCAATGGTGGAGTGATAACTGTTGTTGTATAAAAACTCCACCAGAGGTAAGGGATTCTCCCAACTATGACCAAAGTCGAGGACGCATGCACGTAGCATGTCCTCAGGGGTCTGAATGGTCCACTCTATTTGGCCATCCATCTGAGGATGGAAGGTAGTGCTCAAATGAAGATGCATCCCAAAAGCCTCCTGCAACACCTTCCATAGCCAGGAAGTAAAATGTGCATCATGATCGGAAATAATCATTGAGGGTACTCCATGTAACCGCACAATCTCCTGCACATAAAGGCGTCTCAATATCTTTACTGAACCCTGCTCGCTGATCGGTAAGAAGTTGGCCGACTTGGTGAGTAGGTCAACTATCACCCAAATCGAGTCATGACCCCTAGATGTACGTGGAAGACCCATTACTAAGTCCATTGATATCCCATCACACTTCCACTATGGGACCTCTAAAGGCTAAACCAAGCCTGCGGGTACCTGATGCTCCGCCTTCACTTACTGACAAGTGAGGCACCGAGAGACAAACTCTGCTTTTGATTTCTTCATTCCTGGCCACCAGTGCTATCATCGGAGATCCTGGAACATCTTTTCCACTCCTGGATGTAATACTAAAGAGGATGTGTGGAACTCCCTCAACATTTCCTCCTGAAGTGACAATGGTACCATGGTATGTCCTCTAAAGAGAATGATGTGATCCCCACCTTCAGAAAATCCATCAGGTGCATGTCATATGGATATCTAAGCATGTTGTGTCTCGTAGTTAGAGTCTCCACATTTCGCCTCCCTGACTTAATGATGAAGTGGGGGAGTGACTGAATAAAATTTTCTTTATCTCTATTCACAAAGGATATCTGCAAAGTAGCCAGCTACTCCATTGCCTCGCCTAGAAGTAGTATACCAGACCTCCTGCTGAGTGCATCTGCTACAACGTTCACCTTAAAAAAAAGTATAGACTATCTCGAAGTCATAGTCCTGGAGGAACTCAAGCCAACGTCACTATCTCAAGTTCAGGTCCTTTTGAGAGAAGATATGCCTGAGACTCTTGTGATTTGAGTAGACTGTAAAATGTTTTCCAATTAGATAATGTTGGCACATATTCATGGCGAATACCACTGTTGGTAACTCCAGGTCATGGGTAGCATAGTTCTACTCATGCTGTCTTAGTTTTCGAGAACTATATGCGATCACTGATCACTCCTGCATCATGACACATCCAAGCCTAGTCCCTGATGCGTCACAGTAGACTATGTACCCTATTCCCTCCTCTGGAAGCCTCAAGATGGGGGCACTAGTCATCCTTTGCCTCAGCTCCTGAAAACTCTGCTGGCATCTCTCCAACCACACGAAGGGTTTCCCCTTCTTCGTCAAGAATGATAGTGGTGCTGCAACTCTAGAGAAAGATGGTACAAATCTATGGTAGTATCTATCCAAACCCAAGAAACTCTGTACCTCCGTCACAATCCTGGGTGGCTCCCAAGAAAGTATCGCCTCAATATTCACTGGATCCACTTCATCTCCAGCCTCTGATATGACATGTCCCAGAAAGTTAACCTCTCAGATCCAAAACTAGCACTTCGAGAGCATAGCATAAAGCTGGTGCTCTCGGAGTGTGTCCAGAACTACCTGCAAATGATAGGCATGCTCCTCCTCAGTATCCAAGTAGATTAGAATTTCATCGATGAAGACTACTACAAAGAGATAAAGGTATGGCTGAAATATCATTTTCATGAGTCCCATGAACACGTAATGGCGGTACAGACATCTGAAATCCATCTTATGCACATACTTCTCTCATAATATGAGCTGGTGAGAGCCTGATCTGAGGTCTATCTTCAAGAACCACCGTTCTCCCTTCATCTAATCAAAGATATCGCCAATCCTTGGAAGTGGGTACTTATTATTCACAGTCACCTGATTCAGGCACAAATAGTCAAAAAAAAGACTCAGGCTCCCATCTGCCTTCTCAGCGAATAAAACCGGGGCTACCCAAGGTGAAACACTAGGCAGAATGAATCCCTTCCCCTACAAGACCTCTAGCTGTAACCGCAGCTCACGAAGTTCCACAGGAGCCATCCAATAAGCAGGTGTGGATATTGGTGTCTTCTAGGGGTACAATTCTATGTAAAATTCCACCACTCTAGGAGGAGGTAGACTCAAAACATAATTAGGGAAGACATCTGCATACTAGTCCACCACTACAGGATAACTCGGACTCTCCACATCAATTTCTCCTAGGGTAAGGCTTTCCAACTAATGAGTGATCGGCTGAACTCTCCTCCAGTTAAGTCCATCATGTTCTACAAAGGCTCCCTTCTCACTGGTGAAGGTAAAACTAGTCCCATTTGTATGGACACACTGCACTTTGTGCCTAACACAGTCAATCTGAGCATGGACTGTACATAACCATTCCATACCCAAGATGATGTCGTAAAGCCTTGATGCTGCTACTAGAAGATCTCATCCAAAGATCTCGCCTCCTAATGTAAGCTCACACAACCGGCACCAGTGTGTAATATTCAAATACGATCTCGTAGGAGTCTCTAGAGATAAGGATAGAGACAATGGATCCATCGGAATCTCCATGCTCTGAACGAGGGCAGTGGAAAGAAAAGAATGACTGGAACATGTGTCTATAAGTACTACAGCTAAGGTGGAGTAGACACAGATCTTACCTTGTATCATCTTCAGAGCACCGTGATCATAGGCCTCAGCTGCCTGGAGATGAGGTCTCCCTTATCGACCTACTCCCTATGGAAAGGGTGGACCTACTAGTGCTGGTGGTGGTAATATCTCGAATTTTCACCCACCGCTAGCTGCACGGCCAGCTCCTCTGCCACGTCTGCCTGCTCCCTACGGACCTCCTCGGTCAAACCTCTATCTCTGCCTGGGTGGTCCTTTGACCATATGCTGATCATCTATATGCTGGTTCAAACATTCATGAGTCATGTGACCCCACCCTCCATATGTGAAACACTTCCCACTCCTCGTATGACTGGCACTGCTTTGGGTTCCCCACACAACCGACCCCGAGTCATGTAGTCGTCCACCTATAGGTCTGGTCCTCTTGGACCTCTATGTCATCTGTCTGCTACCATATACAGACGACTTCACTATATGACGACTGGTGGTGGGTCTCACTGCTGGTGACTTCCCATCAAGAAAACATTCCACTAATATGGCTCTCTCTAACACCCCCGCCTACGTCGGGATGCTGAGTGAGATCATCGAAGCCCTGATCCCTTGCCTGATCACCTAATCGAAGGTCAAAGACCTAATTAATGGGTCCCACACCATATTTTATGAGTAATGTGAGATTTAGGTGAACCTCACTAAGTACTGAGCCACAGTCATGTTTCCCTTCTGCAGATGAAGTGGCTTCTGTATGTGCACTATTCGAAGAGTTTCCGGGACAAACTATGCTTGAAACAAGCTCTCGAAGTATTCCCAGAGAAGCGTCACCTCGTCATGAACCTCGAGAATCAAGTTCCACCATCTACCTACTTTTTTCTGTATAAGGATGTTGGTAAAGATCACCATGAGATCGGCGGGTGTCCCTACCAGTCGGAAGACTCTCACTACAGCCTCCAACCAATCCTCAGCTTCCTATGGGTCCATATCTCCCCTGAATCTGGGTGGCCTCTAGCATTGGAACTCATGCAAAGCACTCAGGCGGCATGCACCGTCTACTGCTAGGGTCGGTGGCAACGGTAGCCCAATGGGTAATGGTAACGCTGGTGCCTCCGTCGGTGCCTCTACTGGGAGAGGGACCTACACTGAGGCCTCGTCACTCGGTGGGCTATTAGTGTGTATTACTCTCAGAACCCTAGCTAGCTATCTGCATGGAGGCATCCTGAAAAGAAACAGGTGTGCCATGGTCAATAAGTTATACCTGGTGAGCTGTATCCAAGAGATCGCAAATAAAACTCCTGAAAACAAACATGCAATTACTGTTTTCATGCACTGAGTCAGAAATTAGAAGTCAAGGTCTTGGTGAATGGATACGTCGGCTGCCGCACCAACACTAGATTCCCTAAACTGATAACCACACTCACTACACATAACACTATTTCCTTTAAAAAAGAAATATTAGAGTCCTATGTTCTACTGTAGAACCAACTCCTATGATACCAATTTGTCACAACCTATCCCCTGGGGCCCGTGTCGTGACTACCCCAAGCCTACCTTCCATAGTCCTGGGGCTGGCGACTAGCACCAAAAGCCATAATCCCTAAAACTGGAAAGGAATTTCCTTTATAACCTGTAAACACACACAAACAAGCACAGAAAAAGATAAAAAAAATAGTAAACTGAATAGAAAACAGAGTGAGTACAGTAAGTAAAAGGGGCCATAATACAATCCCAACCGTAAAGTACAAGAAACTAGAGCAAAAAAAAAAGATAGCTGATGGGTCGTCCTTCGAGGTTCCTACCTGAAGGGTAGGTACAGATCACATCCTCAGCCCTCCACATTCGTCTGTCTTCTTCGTGTACTGACTTGTGGTAACTTCCTCCTCCAGGAACCATCCAGTCTTAATACCCTCAGTCTCGATCAACGTTGTCTAACGTCTGCATAAAAAACAACAAGGTGCGGGAATAGCCCGTGTAGGGGTGAGTATAACGATACTTTGTAGGGACCCCGAGACCCTCAATGTCTAACAAAATTCCCAAAGGATAAACCTCAAAGAATGAAGTAAACTGTCAAACCTACTTAGTTATATCCCCATACATATACCTAAGTTATCAAGTATACCCATATTAATCATGAGGAAACACAGGGTCCAACCCAAAATCCCAAAGCTCAACTGTTCCACAAAGGAAGGAAAACCAAAAAGGCAAGTACCACATAGGTACACCACACAGAAGAATACCACCAAGGTATTACCACAAAGGAAATTACCACACAGGTACGAACTTAGCTCACACCGGGTAAAACTTAAGTACAGTAGTAGACATGATTAGATGTAACTACTGAATCATCTTACTCTGTAAAGAAGCTGACTCACACAGGTCGCTATGAGCTAACCCACACAAAATCCATAGGTGCTGACCCACACAAGATCGCTAGGAGATGACCCACATAAGATCGCTAAGAGCTGACCCACAGTGGATCGCTAGGAGATGACCCACACATGATTTCTAGGAGCTGACCCACACATGATCGCTAAGAGATGACCCACACAGGATCACTATGAGCTAACCCATATTGGATCGCTAGGAGCTGGCCCACACAGGATCGCTAGGAGTTGACTCACACAGGATCGCTAGGAGATGACCCACACAGGATTGCTAGAAGCTGACTCATGCATGAGTTCTAGAAGTTGACCTACACAGGATCGCTAGGGGCTGACCCACATAAGATCGCTCTTCATTCTTCTCGTCACAGACAGCTACTGGGTTCCCGCACTAAGTCTGCTCGTCTCTGGGAGGATCCTCTCCACAAGTCACCGGTCGATACTCTAACTACTACGAAGTCCCACAAAGAATTATCTCAAAGTTCTGCCGCATCATAGGGGTCTCTACGCAATAGACGGTGCGTCAATTGAACGCACGGTCTGTGAGTTATTAGCCTTTTAGTCATAGGGGCACGGTTGGATTCATGCTCGATCCAACCCAACCATACCTCAACTTTAACCAAAACTCTAGTGGGGTATACTCAAAGGGACCGTATCGCTCTATTATTTCCCGCGCCACTGACGGTTCGTCAAACGGACATCTGGTGCCAAAGTTATGGCCCAAGTAAAGTATAGGTTTGTATCAGGTCCGGGTCTGGTCCGACCCGGTCGGACCGAACCGACCCGACCTTGCCTGGGTCGACCCGGACCGTGGTGCGGTCCGGTCCGTTGGGCGTCCCGGCCCGCTGGGTGGTTCGGCAGGCCGCGAGGGTGAGGTCACGGGTGACGCAGGGCGGGGGAGGCCACGGGTCGGCTCAGCCGCGGATGGCGGCTCAGCCGCGAGGGAGCCGCGAGGGCGCGGGGTGGCTCTGCCAAGATGGGGGAGGCCACGGGGCAGCTCATCTGGGGGGTACTGCAAGGGAGCGTGGCGGCTCGGTCCAACCAGGGGTGGCTCGACCAGGGGGCGGAGGCTGCGAGGCGGCCCGAAGGGGCCGCGAGTGGCGTAGTGGGGCTACGGACGGCGGAGCCGCGGGGCGGCGGCCCGACAGTGGGGCGGTTCAGCCGCGAACAGTGGCCCGGTCGTGGGGTGGTTCAACCACAGATGGGGGCCTAGCCGCAAGATGTTTCGGACGTAGATGGCGACCCGGCCGTAGGGAGGCGGCTTGGTCGTGGGGTTCGGCCGCAGAAGTTGGCTCGGCCATGGAGGGTGGCGGCTTGGCCATGGGGCGGTGGTGGCCGCGGGTCGGTGGTGGCCACGGGGCGGTGCTGTCGCCATTTTCGTGGCCGGTGGTGGTGCTAGTCGTCGTTCTCAATCCCCACTATGGTTCATAGCCATTCCACCATCGCGATCAACAATTAATCACAAGGTTTGTAGAGAGGACGGGCCATGTTGGTTTGGCCTGCACTCTCTGCGTTAGAGCAGTAGAAGCGGTTATAATTCCTTCTCGATTTACGAAGAATTATCAATAACAGAAAGGGAGAATAATTTCAGACAACCACCCTACCTTATATTGTTTGTTGGCATTGGCATGGGAAGGAAGTCTAAGAAGGAAAATAGAGTGCCTTCGATCATCATTTCTGAAACCACGCTTCGATGTCGGGCTCGTTTTTCGTCCTCTTCCTTGATTTCCAAAGAACATTCTTCGATGGCGTTATTTATTGTAGGATGTTCTGAAGAAGAAGTTGAAGTTGTGCATCATCTTTCTTCATTAGAAGAAGTGTAATCCTCCCAAGAGCTCTCCCATTTTCCAATACTTTCCCCCAAAATGAAAAATAGCCCTCTGTTATGTTTCCCCAATTTTAATTGTTGTCATAATTTTAAATTGGGTTAATTAATTACATAGGTTGTCATAATAAATTAAAGGGGGTGACACCATTTAAGTTGGGTAAGTTTAAGAGGTTTCCCCACACTTATGAGGGTGTTCAAGGGGTTTAATGGGTTTTAATCCTCGGGTGGTCCACACCACCACAACCTCTCATGGGAGGGTAGGCTCGGTGGTCCCCACCTTCATAACCTCTCATGGGAGGTTTTAGTTCAGGTTGTCCCCACCTGTGAAATATCCACATGGGTTATTTCAATATAAAATAAAAATAAAATATTACACCATTTTATTTTATTTTATTCCTTTATAAGAAACCCAAATTCTATCTTTCACTCTCGAACCACTACAGTCGAGGTGAAGGTCTCCTTAAGAGAATACCAGTACTGTGAGTTCAACATTGTCCTCAGATTTCAATCTCGAGTACTGGTTCAAAAGTTTGAAAAACTTGCTCGCATGTTTACTAAACGTACCATAACAAAAGTTCAGAAATTCATTTCGGGCACTTCGGGCCTCATAATCACGCGCTGTCAATTTTTGCAGACTTGTAAAATTACCTTATATTTAAAAAAAATTACATGTAAAATTCGGGTCTTTAAAATCCCCTTTAGATTAAAATTTATATTTAATTAATTTTTTTTAATAAATATGAAAATTTATTATTCTTTATTTAGATGGGATGTTACATCCTTCCCCCCTTTTGGAAATTTCTTCCTTGAAATTTTTATTCACTTATAAAATAAGTGGGGGTATTTATCCCTTATAGAAGTTTTATATTCTTACATTGCCTGTTCAACCATACAGTTTTTACAAAAAAACCTTTACTTAATGATTTACCTATTTCTGCAACATTTTCTCACTTCGGTCAAGAATATGGACTGGTTGTTCCTCATAATAGATATTTTATTCCAACTAAACTACCTTTGGGCTCAAAACATAAGATGGATCTGGCATATACTTTCTCAACATTATACATGAAAAATATTGTGTACTTGGGATAAAATTGGAGGTAAAGCCACTCTGTACACTACTAATCCAGCTTTCTCAAAGATTTCATAAGGTCCAATAAACCTCGGAGTCAATTTTCCCTTATTAGAAAAACGCATCACACTTTTCCATGGAGAAACTTTGGTAAAGACATGATCACCTACCTCAAAAGAAAAATCCTTTCTCCGGTTATCTGAATAAATTTTCTTCTGGCTCTGAGATGTTCTCATGTACTTCGGAATCAACTTGACTTTTTCTTTCATCTCTTCTACAAATTCTGGTCCCATCAACTTCCTTTCACCTACTTCATCCCAAAAAACTAGAGTTCGACACTGATTCCCATATAATGCCTCAAATGGAGCCATCTGTATATTGGAATGAAAACTATTATTATAAGAAAATTCAACCAAAGAAAGATATTGGTTCTAACTTCCCTGGTAATCAATTGATCAAGCACATAGAATATCCTCCAAGGTCTGAATTGTTTGTTCTAACTGCCCATATGATTGAGGATGAAAAGTTATACTAAAATTTAATTCAGTACCCAACGAATTATGAAGGCTTTTCCAAAAGTTGAAGTTAAACCTAGGATCACGATCAGATACAATGGAGAGGGGAACTCTATGGAACCTGACTATCTCTTCAACATACAACTGAGAAAGTTGATCTAGAGACAAAGTATCTCGAATAGGAAGGAAATGAGCAGATTTAGTCAATCGATCAACAATAACCCATATTACATTATTACCTCAAGATGTCTTTGTTAATCCCACAATGAAGTTCATGGATATATTTTCCCATTTCTACTATGGCACTGGTAAAGGTTGAAGAATCCCTTTTGGTAGCTTCCACTCTTCTTTAACTTGCTGAAAAGTTAAACACTTCATAGTAAAGTCAGCAATATCTCTTTTCATTCCATCCCACCCGTAATACTTCTGATGATCACTGTACATCTTAGTACTTTTAGGATGAACTGAAAATGGAGAACTATGAGCATCACATAACAACTATTTCTTCAACTATGAATCACAACGCACAGATAATATCTTATAAACCCTCAAAACACAATCATTATCAATGTTAAATTCAGGATACTTACCCTTCTAAACCAACTCTACCTTTTTCTGTAACACATTGTATTCCTTCGGTGCATGCTTAATTCTGTCTGATAGAGCTGGTTTCACTAACACCTAAAACAAAACAGAATAATTCCATGCACCAACAACTTCTATGCCAAATTTTATCATTTCTTTAATTAAAGGATCTTGTTCCAAATGTAACAAGGATAATGTAGCATTTCTTTTTCGAATCAAAGCATCAACCACTTTATTTTCTTTTCCCGGATGGTAATGGATTGTGCAATCATAATCCTTGATTAATTCCAGCCATCTCCTATATATAGTGTTCAATTCTTTCTGAGTTAATGTATACTTGAAACTTTTGTGGTCAGTATATGTTTCACATTTTACTCCATACAAATGATACCTCCAAATTTTTAATGAAAAAACAACACCGGCTAATTCCAAATAATGTGTAGGGAAATTTAACTCATGAGGTTTCAACTATCATGAAGCATAATCAATTAACTGATCATTCTACATAAGGACACAACCAAGCCCTTTCAACGAAGCATCACGGTAGATAACAAACTCACCATTTATGGAAGGCAGTTCCAAAACTGGAGAATTCACCAATCTTCTTTTCAATTCCTGAAAACAGTCATCACATTCTTTTGTCTAGATAAACTTAACACCTTTTCGAGTTAACATAGTCAGTTGGATAGATAACCATGAAAAATTTTCAATAAACCTCTAATAATAACCCGCTAATCCAATAAAACTACGATTCTTTGTGATGTTGGTAGGTCTTGGTTATTCTTTAAAAACTTTTGTTTTAGAAGGATCAATAGTTATGCCATTTTTTGAATCAATGTGACCAAGGAATGAAATATGTTGTAACCAAAAATCATACTTTCTAAATTTTCCAAATAGATTCTTCTCATTTAAGGTTTGAAAGACAACCCTTAAATTACATTCATGTTCCACTTTACTTTGGGAATAAAGAAAAATATCATCAATGAACTCAACCATAAACTTATCCAAGAACTCACAGAAAATTATATTCATAAGATCTATGAATAAAATAGGTTCATTGGTTAATCAAAAAGGCATAACTACAAATTAATAATGGCCATATCTAGTACAAAATGTGGTCTTAAGAATGTATGCTTCCTTTACTTTCAACTGATGGTACCCCGACCTCAATTCAATCTTCAAAAAATATAGATCTCCCTAGAGCTGATCAAACAAATCATCGATATGAGGTAAAGGATACTTGTTATTAAGAGTTATGTTATTCAATGATCTATAATCAATGAAAAGTCTCATTGAACCCTATTTATTTTTAAAAAACAAGATAGGATCACCCCATGGTGATGTGATAGGTCGAATGAAACCTTTATCTAATAACTCCTTCAATTTCTTCTTTAACTCCAAAAGGTAAATTTGATCCATTCGATAAGGTGGTTTTGAAATTATATTAGAATAAGGAACTAAGTAAAACGAAAATTTAACTTCCCGGTCCGGTATTATACCAGGAAAATCATCAGGAAAAACATCAAGATACTCATTTACCACTAGCACATCATTAACTTGAACAGTTCCCTTGTTTTCAATAATATGTGCAAGGTAACATTCATTTCCTTATTTTACTAGTTTCTCAGCTTCCTGATATGTTACTAAAGGTAAGGGTTCATTCTTGTACACAAACTAAAAATCTTTCAGAAAAGAAACCTATTTATCTCTACATTCAATCTTAACATGATAAACAGAAAGCCAATCTATACCCAAAATCACATCAAACTCTACTAGAGGCAAAACAATAAGGTTTTAGGTAGATTCATTCCACAAAAAATTACAAGAAGGTTCTTATATTTTCTTTTCATCTCAAAATTTCCCCTGGTGTTTTTACCATAATTTTAGGATTCATATCTTGAGACGGAATTCCCAATTTACTAGAAAACTTCTCAGAAATGAACGAATGTGTAGACCCTGAATCAAACAACACATTGGCATAATCTGAATAAAAAAATAATATACCTGATACTACTTCATTTGATGGCCTAACATCTGATAAATTGGTTGCAAAGGATTTCTCCACCCCATTCTACTTTTAGTCTGGATGCTTTCCCTCATTTGAGTTCTTTATTGGACACTCATTTTCATAATGACCCATTTCATTGCACTTAAAACATTTTATTAATTATAAATCAGATTTTGTCTTACCATTACCCTGATCTTCCTCATTGTAATTAAGAGCCTTATGTTCCATTTTACAACATCAGTATCACTTACCAGAATTCAAAAGGCATTCCCCATCGTGATTTTTATGACAATTTTTACAAACTATAAACTTATGTTTCTTACCATTAGTCTTTTTTGAAGAGTTCTTCCCTTTTGTCTGCCACCTCGACCTCTTATTCTGTTGTTTTTCAAAGAACACCTGATCATCATCAAAATAAATTTCCACCTTATCTGCACATCAAACATGTTTTTCATAACTTTTTAACTTGTGAGAAGATGAATCCCTTCGATACATTGGCTCCAATAATGAGTAAAAACTGTTGATTCTATTAATACGATCTCATATGAAGTTTGAAGCATACCTTTCCAGTCAAGTGAATTTGGCTTCATAAGTATCTACTGATTCATCCTCTAACCTCAATTCCATGAATTTCTTTCCATCCTAAGATGAGCCACCTTAGGAAAATATTTTCAAGAAACACACCTTTGAATTCATTCCAATCAAGAGTCTCAATATTCTCACTATCCTTGATATTTTTCACCATCGGCCACCACTGATCGGCTTCACCTTCAAAATGGTAAACAACAAGACTAACATTTTGATGTTCTAAACACCCCATGACATCAAAAATCTTCTCTAGTTCATTAATCCACTCTCCAGCTAGAATAGGGTTAGATGATCCTCTGAATGATGCAGGATGTTGCCTCATGAAATGATCCAATACTGACATGTTCTTCTGTGGCTGATCTTGATGATCTCATGCATGGATACCACCACTATTTATTGTCTGATTCAACTGTGTTATCATTGAAAAAAACTATTCAGTTCTGATTTCGACCATCTCAAGTTATTGATTTGGAAGCTTGTCTTCCTCCTGATGTCGTCCCATCACAGTATCCCTGTTTCCTCTACAGAAAACCATTCTGAACACAGAAATATCTTAGGCGAAGCAACACAGTAATCTGTAAATTCTATAACATTTCAATATTACCATAAATTAATTTATTGACAATAATTTAATAATATTCTAACCCCTAAAGTTGTCTAAACCGACCTTTGATATAAACTATAAGGACCCAGCCTTAAAACATTACATAATCTTGAATTAAATGGATAATTCACATTGGGGATATTTTCTGGTTTAGAGTCATAGAAAATTAGGCCATAACTATTACATTACATCTAAAAAATTTCAATGTAGACACTTCTACTCAGTTTCCATTTTTTCATAAAATAAAAACACTTGATAAAAATAGTCATGTCTAGTTATATGTTTTAGATAGCATGACTTTTCCATGATCTCATCGTTGACCCTATTCATCTTTAAGTCATGTGAAAAAACATTTCAAAACTTAGGATAACTATAAAAAGATCATTAATAGTTATAAAACAAAGAAAGAAAACATTAGTTCATCAATAAATTCATAACATAAGCTCTTTAACATATCTCATAAAATAATAAGATTTACGAATAACACATAGTAATCACAAATCATAAAGGTAACTTGTGGCATCCAAAACATACTTACGTTGTAGATTTCATAGCTACGTAGGGAGTTACATTTGGAATACCCATCACAGTATATTCCCTAAATCTCTTAGGAGAAACATTTACATTTACCTCTGTCACATTACCCAATTCATTGGAGAGCTATCTCGGGATCACCCACCCTAGTTTTATCATAGAACCACCCGTATAAATAAACAATTCCCAAGAACCATAACATGTTCATAACACATAAAACGAATATAAAGGAAAGATAAAATTTCCAAATTTAAATCACAATATATCATTTAAATATATTTACGTAAAAAATGCATTATCAAAACCATTTTCAATACCAAAATACATTAAAGAGTATATGGTATTTATTTTCCTTTTAAAAACATTACGATTTGTTAAGGAAGCCAAAGTTCAAATAAAACTCACGGTCGCGGAAAGGTCATTATCAACATGTACGTTAAAACAAACATTATTTTTTCGTTTTGTAAAACACTTCATAGAAAAAGATTACTTTTGAATTAAAAGAGAAGTCAAATGTTTTTAAACACCATATAAAATAAAGTCCTATATATATTAGAATATTCCTCAATAAAAGGTGATTGAGATGAATTCCCTTATCTCATGTCCGACTTGACATGTTCGTTCTTTAATCTATTGAATAATAAACTAAAGTTAATTTATACATTCTTAATAACATTTTTCAAGTTGATTACTCCTTTTATATCACTTATTACCGTGTTATAAACATTTTGTAATCATTTAAGTTAATAACGGTCATTTTTTTGATATTTGGTACTTGAGTCAAAAATGAACTTCTTATAATTACAAGTTGTTCGTGTACTCAAAAGTAAATTATCTCTAGAATTATATTAATTATTTATAAATCATATATATCTAATAAATATGTATTTTATAATAGTAAATAACATTTGGAAGTAAGAAATGAAATGCACCGTTCATGGAGATGGTAAGTCGTATGTATGCATAAACGCTACTTTCATTTCTATTTCATGTTTTTAATGGAATGAAAATTTAATGATTAATAGGTTTATTATAATTACAATATAATATCATATATAATTTCATTAACTCAATCCTTTATATATTCTATGTATGTCATGAACGAGTCATATCACTTTGAGGGGGCGGTAGTCCGCACTTCCCCAAATGAAATTATCGCGTTTACCCATTATGGAAACCATAAAGGTTTGATATAAATGAAAAATAAATATTTATTGAGACAATATAAATATAATATATATCACATATAAATACAGTTTCATCATAATGGCCAGCATAAGTGGTGGTAGGATAATATTGAACAATTATCTTTTCGTGAGTCAGTAGTTCACCGTCCACAGAAACAGTATGTTCTTTACCAATTAGACGGAGGTGTGTGTTAGTGTAGTTGAAATACTTATCATAAAAACAACCTAGTATATTGAGGATACTGGTGTTGTTATAAAAGAATGGAATAAAAAAATTTATTGGGTGGATAAGTAAAATAAAAGAAAAGAACTTAAGAGAAGATGTTACCTTTAAATCGGGTAACTCTCTTTGGTTTTAACTAAAAGGATTTCTTGAAGTGTCGTATTCCTAAGGTAAGGATTATAGGTTGAAGAGAGGGATCTTGAGTTATTATTTGGACAAAGTCTGGATGATCCAAGAAGCTTTAGAGGTGTTAGTAATGGTTTATAGGTGATGGCTTTTTATAAGGCAGAGGAGGGTATCTTTAGGAAAGTTTGAAAATATTATTTTATTATATAATAATTTTCGATTTATAAAGGTCCAAAACTTATTTTAGTTTAAGATAATATGACTATTGTTCAAAATAAAATCATCCAATAAGAGTTGTATAGGTTTTGTATATTTTTTTAATATTTATATTCTTATTTATTTTAATCATTCATAAATGAGGTAAACATTCCATCATTATTTTTTCATAAATAATTTTATTTATTTGATGTCTAAAAATTATAAAAAAATACCACGATGTAGGAAATATTTTTAGATTTAAAATGAATATTTATTGTTTAATAAATAACTTATATAACCCCATGTAAGAATTGATTTACTAAAAGATATATCCTTATGTCATTTTTGTCATTATTTTAAGTTAATTAATATAATGTGTCATTATCACTGTTAAGTGGCTCCATTGGGTCCCAAAATAGACCCAAATATGCTCATGGGCAGAAATATATCAACCAAGAGGATTATTACACATGTTAGGGTGATTTAATATTATTATAATATTATTTTTACCTTAAATTACCCTATTTACCTTTAACCGCGGTAAATAAAAGTCAAACGTTACTATTCACCAAAAAATATTTTTCATCTTATTGAACGAAATATTACTTAATAATAACAACCATGTATATTGGATTATGGAAATTCAATTCAAAAAAGAGGTAAAATTTCATTTAAATGATGAATTCGGTTTTTAAGTTTTACTTAGTGTTTTCACTATTCATCAAAAATTGAAGATTTTCATAAAAATACCAAAACATAAGCCTAAGAAATATTTGATATTCCGAATTCAAAAATGATGTCTATTTTAACAAATTTTAAACATGAAAGATTCATTAATTAATTTAAAATTAATTCCCGTTGTCAAAACAAAAAGCGTATTTTAATGAAATAATAACTATTAAAAGATTGACAATTATTTATGTCCAATTTCAAAGTGAAATTACTTCCAATGACCACTATTTGATTAAATGGTAAATATATGATCTAATTAAAATTTAAAACTAATTAAAAAGATAATATATCCATATAAATAAATTAAATTAAAAGGCAATTTTTAATTAAAATCCAGTATTTTTTACATTCATTAAAAAATGAACATTATCAGAAAAATACCAAAATTTCGTCTAAAGTAAATTTTGATGTCCCAATTCTAAAAAAGAATATTATTTTGTCAAATAGAACATATAAAAGTGACAAAAACTAGATTTAAAGAGGGGTTACCATCAAAAGGTGATAAATCGACATTTTAAGGAATATTAGAGTATTTATGCTTAAAATTTGATTTGTTCACATTTTAAGCCTCTAAATAATATTGGATAAATGTAAAAACATTTAAAAAACATGTATAATAATATTGTAGTTAGTTCTGTTCATTCCTTCCAATAAAATGGCTAGGCGTTAACTACCATTTAGAATAATATTATATTATTATTTTTTAGCATGCCTGAGCATTGTGTGTAACATTTGTCTTCAAAGAAACCCGTTGTTGCATATCGAGTACGCCATTAAACATAGAATCCCCATTAAAATAAAGTTAATATTTAATTCATGGATATTAATAAATATGAAAATGTATTATTCTTTATTTACTTGGTATGTTTCAGTTTCAGGAAGAAGATGGCCCACATACACGGAAGGAAATAAAAGCTGATACTTCTGAAAATACTTTTTCAGTCGTAGAAGATGATGAACAATATTCTATATATATAAATATAACTTATTTATTTTTAATATAACATATTTATCTTATAACAATATATAATATATGACCGAGTTATTATTTTATAAAATATATATATATATATTATTCTTATAATACCCATGTTTCAAATTTGACACCTAATATACTTTTTTTGTCAAAACAAAATTACCGAATTACAAATACCTAAATTTTTAATTATCATGAATTGAAAATAATGTACATTGAATTTTTTTAGTACCTCTAATTATAAGTTTTTTATTAAAAACAATTCAACATAAAGTAATAATATTTCATGCTAATAATATATCTATTATTAAAATTTTGGAAATTAATAAATAAATTGTTTAAATATAGTATTAAATAATTTTTCAAAAATAAATAAAATTATCTACTTACACCTATTAATTCAAAAAAGGACTTTTATAAAAATTTAAAAATATATAGAATTTATATGAAAATTGTTTTTCTTGAAAATAATAATATAATCATAAAAAAATATTTATTTAAATAATAAATATTTAAACTAATATAATTTCTTTAAAAAATTTATTAAAAATGCTATTTCACAAAAAAAATAGTTTTTTATTTTAATTTATCATGAAAAAACTTATTTTGATTATTGAAGATAACTTTTTTTCATAATATACTTTATAAAAATATTTCCTAGTTGGATTTTAATTATAGAAAAACATTTATTAATATTAAAATAAAAATGAATAATATATTTAGAATCATGGGATGCTACATTCTTCCACCCTCAAATTAATTGTGCTCTCATAATCTGTTCCTCAGGATTAGGAAAATTTTTAATTATCATCTTCATAATTAAGAAAAAATATGAATTATATGGGAACCTAATTACCTAAGAATTCAAATTTCATTAATTTATTTTTAGATGTAGATGTGTGTGACCCCTGAGTTCCACCTCCAATAGGCCCTAGGGTGATGAAAAGTGCTGAGGATATATTTTTCTCAAATGGGAGGAATTTACCTCAAAAAACCACAGAAAAACTAAAAAACAATATACAGAGTCAACTCGTTGTATGAATCTAAAGAGTTTATAATTTCATTACATCACCCATATAAACACAAAAAAAATAATGCATTAACAATAAATGATAAACTCCTAAATTCCACTCTAGCTGTCTGAATAGAAACATCCCCAAATTTCCATCAATAAATCTTATAAAACAACTCATTAAACTAAGGAATGGTAAGAATTTGGGAGTGCTTAGTAGGATCATCCCTCTAAGAAATTTTATAACCTTATGCAATAAATAATTCAAGACATGTATGGATGAAATCATTTAGACACTAAAAGAATATGGATTAAGCTAGTGATAAATGTAATAGTCCACAAACTAGACACCATAACTGTGTCACCTGAAATAATCATTTAGATTTACAATTATTTACATAATAAATGAGGATGATAGGAAGAGTTATGAGATCGCATTATCATAAATGGATAGAAAAATAACTTATGCGGAACCACCTACAAGAATAATGGAAGATCAATGAGAGGGGTAGATCAGTGGTCTATATTCGTTTAAATTTTCTTCTAAAATAACATTTGTCTCATCATAGATTCTAGTTATTATTTTTTTACTCATACTCAAATGAACACCACCATAAAGGAATGCATCATATTTTATGGTTTTAACTCTCAGTTTGAGAAGGCTAGTCCATAGTGTGAGATGGATTCTTCCATGATCACACTACTCACTAGAATCATCATATGAGTATAACAAGTAGGGTATAACCTTGAAACTATCATGTTCATATCTTGTGACTATGATTCATTGCACCCCATACAAAATTGAACCCTACACTTTACAATGATCAATAGTTTTGGTAAAACTGATATGTCTTTCTCCTATTATTCAAACATCATGTTGTCGAGTGTGTTGATATCTTCTTCTTATTCTTCTTTTATTATTTATAGAAATAGGATACCACTTCAATTATCATTCATATAACTTTAGGGAATGAATTCACTATATAAAAGGATATCTATAATTAAAAGTATTATAATATATATATATATAAGTAGTATATTCTTCTTCCTCTCTCTCTACTGTGAACTTCACATCAAATTCACCTGATATCTTTTTCATAATTTGAAAATTCTTATCTATTATTTTTTATTGAATATATATTCATCAAATACTATATGATTAATATTTTAATACATCATACTTCTTTTTCAATCTCCCTCTTTAATAATATAGTTGTAGAGTATTCAAATTTGAATTCTCCTGAAAACTCATATCATTGTCTTAAAACTCTTAATTGTCCTCTTCATAATTAATGAAATAACCATATAAAATAAATTTCTCATAAATACATTATAAAATAGTGAAATATATAATCCGGTTAAAAATATTAATTTCATCGAACAAATATCTCCCCGAATATCTATATATATTCATGATATAACTTATTTAATGTGGAACATGGATCTATCAAATAATATCATGAATCACAATCCTTGATCATTTTATTTATCTTGGTGAAGATAAAATCCCCTTGAATATTCATATTTAAAATTATTCTCAAAATAGGCACTAAATATTGACTATGATATGGTCCCTAAATTTTCAGTTTCACAATATGATGCCACAACTAGCTCTATGGCATAGTCAAACTAGTCGTTTCACACAGGTAAAATTTTTTGTTAAAATTACCACTGAATATTCAAAACAACATAGTACTCCAATTTTTCAATTCCCACTTCTTTAATTTATGCCTTTTCTAAATATGAGGAAAACTAAAATTTTAATGATTCTAGAGGTCATATGAAATCAATAAGTCACATAAAATCATTATAAATTTTCTAAATTTCCATAACATATAATTTCATATTTCTTGTTAAGTCATACAAAAAATGTTAAAGTCATATGAAATCTATATATAATTAAAATGAAATAATTAAAGTTATAATAAATTCCATTGGAAGTCATATGAAATGATCAAATTCATATGAAATCCATTTGTAATTCATATGCTCAAATACTTTTATCAAATTAAAAATCCATCGTCAAACTCCCTCAATTCATATTGATTCTAAATGATTTCAGAACTATTAAAAATATTCTCAAAATGACTCCAAATAGCTTCAAAAAATTTAAATGTTGGAATGAACTTCATGTTAAATAAATCACAAAACATCACATGATATTGAACATGATTTATGTGTTAATAATGAAAGATAATATAACCATGATATATATATTTCAATATTCTCTCATATTTCTTATCTAGATTAATATCACATCCTAGAGTAACTTCTTCAATTTCAGGACTTTGTGTCAAAAATCCCCCCCCCCCTCGCTATGGAATTATTTTCCATCTAAATAATATAAATCACTATCAAAATATTAATTATTATAAATGAATCATCGCTCAATAATATTAATACTATTTCATCAAACTCATTGTAGGAAATAATAATATTGAATAGAAATATAATGATGACCCTAAAAATAGGGATCAATGTTCAAATATTTTCAAAAAAAATCTTGATTCCCATTAATGAAATGATACCACTTGAGAATAATTTCAAGATGAAATATTTCTTTAATTAATACTTCATCATCACATATGATAATATCACTTCTTACCTATTATATAAAAAATTCCTTCATGCACTTCTACAAAACTTTTAAAAAATTCTACACATGAAACATGTTAAAATCATAGCTTAAACATTTTAAAAAATATTTATAAATATATAATCCCCCTAATGAGATACATGTTTCAATTATAAATTCACTTATGAATATTCTTCCATTTTTAAAAAAACATAGGAATATAAACATAATAAAATATTTATGTTGCCTTTTCTTTTTCCCCCATTGAAAAAAATATCGAATGAAAATATGATAAAGGGGTATTAAAAACATAATTAGAATTTTAAAGGGTAATTTTGAACTCCAAAAATAAACCTTAGATTCTTGAATTCATATTTATACAATGTATTAGTTAAAACATAAACTATTTATTTCTTTATAGGAATAAATTCTTTCTTAAATTAATTACCCTCCATGAGATCCTTGATTAGGTGATATTTGATACAAATTTTCTTTATTCTTGATTTTTGAACATGAATCTTTGATAAATTTATATTAATTTGATTATCACATTACAAAAGTAATGTCATATTTACTTCATCCTTGAGAACATCTAATTAGGTATTCATCTAAATTATTTGGTTTATGGAATGTAAATCACATATATATTTTTGCCTTATAAATGCTCAAGGTAACCAAATTTTTCTTCTTGGAGTTCCAACAAACACACCTCTCTCAAGGGAAGAAATATCCACTAGATGTGGATCTTCTGTCATCAAAACAACCTTCCCAATATGTATATGTATAACTGAATAGATTCAACCTTCATTTGTTTCCATATTTAATTCTATAATCTCTTTTTAATTTTTATACCTGAGAAGCCTTTTTCTTTAAATTAATTGGAACTATTTTTGTGTAATTTGATACCTAGCACAATGTATTACAACATATAATAGATCTATAATGGAAGCTGTTAAGTAAAATAGACTTCCAATAAGCATTTTAAACTCTCCTTGATTAACTTTTCCCATTTTTCATGTTTAGATATAATTTCTCCCACTAAAATGTTTGTTGAAATGGGATTTGAATCCTTCATACTAAATATTTTTAATATTTCCCTATCATAATTCTCTCAAGAAATAAATATATAATCTTCATCTTGAGAAATTTATAAGCTAAGAAAGTATATCATATCTCTAAGCATTGGCATATCAAAAATACTCCTTATCTCTTCATAAATATTCTTTATCATCCTTATAAAATAAGATATTATCTACATGAACCATAATTAATAGCAACATCACTTTATCATATTTAATATAAATATTATTTCCTACTCTTCTCTTTCTAAAATTCAACATCTTCAAGAAGGTGTAAAGTTTAGAATAATAAGATATTACGGATTTTATTATCCCATATAAACCCATATTTAGCATACATACATATTTATATTCTTACCTAATAAATAAATTTCATGTTTTCTCAATGTAAACTTCCTATTCCAATTCACCATTTAAGAAGATGGACTAGAAATCCATTTGGAATATCTTATATTTCCTTTGTGTTGCAATGGTATGAAATATTATTTTCTTTAAATCCTTGAAAGTGGTGAAAAGGTGTCATCAAATTCCACTCCTTCAAGCTATGAATATCATTTACATGCCAATATTTCTTCATTTCTTACCACATATCCTATTTCATTCAACTGGTTCCAAAATACACAATTTATTCCAATAATATTCTTGTATTTTGGTTTGGTAACTGACCCCCATGTTTCATTCTTCATAAATTGGTCTAATATTTAACTCATACATCAAACCACCTTTTATGTTACAATTATTCTTCAAAATCTTTAATTTCAACTTATAGAATAATGAAGTATGAGTTTTTGTCCTTAGATTTCTCCTAGTATATACCAACTAATTTGGATTTCCAATAATATTTTAGACATGCGCTTTCATTTTTAGCCTTAGACAATAGGAATTGGGTAAATCCTCATCACTTCAAATGGATGAATCTTCTTCAATAATTTGTACATTTTTAACACTTTCATCTCTGTTATGAAATTGCTTCTAGTTGTTTATCAAAAAACAACATCATTATCCGTTCTAGAATTTGGTTCTTTATGAATAAAATCTTTCATTTAATTCTACAAAACCTATACATTAGTAGTATAAAATATTATTCTAGTCTCATTGTTATAATATTAGTATCCTCTTTTATTTAATGGATAACCAATAAAAATTTCAACAACACCTCTTAGATCAAACTAAAAAAAATTATTATTTTTTATCTTGATAATAAAATGGATTCCAAATATAAAAAGGTACTTCAAACATTGATATTTTTTTAATAAATCTCATAAGGGTATATATATTAATTATATCTATATAGGAAATGATTTTTTAATGTAAACTAACAAAACAAAAGTTTGACTCCAAAAATATCAAGAAGTATCACGCTCGGTCATTAATGCTTGAGCCATCTCAACCAAACAGTTGTTATCTCGTTCAACCACAAAAATTTGTTATGGTGTGTATGGTGCACTGAGTTCATGTATAATTCTATTATTTTCTTGATAACCTTAAAACTTTCCATTTTTAAACTCGGTTCTATTATCAATTTTGATCTCCTTGAGAAAAAACCAACAGTATTTTGATACACTAAATCAAAAAAAATCATATTTAAGGCCTCACAGTTCTTTCTTATAAAGATAACACAAGTAATATGATGAATTCACCAACAAAGTTAATACAATAATTATCTACATTGGTTGATTACTTTGCCATAGGTCGGCACAAATCATAATAAATGAGCTCCAAAGGTTGAGTATATTGAACCTCCACCTTCTTATGTGAATATTTGAAAAATTTTCCCTTTTGAAAAATTAGAAACATCCAGCATCATTATATTTTTAGAAAAGGTACATAATGAAAAATTTCTCCTCAGGTTATCATGTTTATATTCTTTTCACTAATATATCTAAGGCATCAATTTCACCATTAATTCACCTTTTTCATACTAAGATAGCATGAATTTTTAGTATCACCAACTTAAAATAAATTTCATCTACTCTATTTTCATCTTATCATAATTATTCTATCATTAAGTGTTTTGACAAAGAACCCATTATTCCTAAAGAAAACTTTATTTCCTTTATAAAAAATCTAATAAACACTTAAAAATTTTGTTTCAATCGATCAACATGAAGAGAATTTTTGGATCTCAGCATTTCTTTCCCAATACTATTTTAGACAACTATTTTAAAATTTAGTTACCCTTAAATTAGAAATTTCAAAAAGAATCCATTTTATTTTTAAAATAATTTTAAATTTTTTAAAACCACATATAATGTGATAGAAACATCCATTGTCCCAGAATTATGGAATTTTCCCTCTGGATGCTTTGTGTGTAACTTCAACAACTCAATCTTTTTTCTTCCCTTTTCTCTTATTTATCTAACGGTTTTGATTATTGAAACTCTAGTTTGTATCGGATGGTCTAAGGAAAATACATTAATTTTAATGGTGATTATTCTAATCACTCTTTCAAAAAAATTCAAGAATATCAAATCTCTTTTGTTATTTCAGTCGAGAATTTTCAACATGTTTCTCAATTTTCTTCTTTTGAAGGGCCTAACTCCCCACAATCCCCCCCCCCAAGCCTTAAAGGTATATAATTATATTTTAAGTTAAACAAAAAAATTTCTATATTCATTAAGACTCTTTATTTCCTATATAATCCACTAAAATAAAACTTACCTTTGTAAGCAGCATGATGTGAAGAATCCTTTAGTTATCTTCCTTCCTTATGTGAGAAAAAAATATTGACTAATTTTTTTGAATAAAAATTATTATTATATACTGAAATATTATTAATTATATAACACTTATTATCAACCTTTATAGAGTCACCAATTGTAGTAGTATTTTACTTAAAGTTAGTTTTCCTATAATTTATAGCTTTCTAAGTGTCACTAGATTTATCTACAAACCTTGTCTCGATGACATTAATATTTTTCTTTAATTACTTACCAATATTTTTTATACTATTTTAATCCTTAGAAGACGGTATTCATTGAAATTCAAAAACATTATTATTCTAACAATATTATCCAGATTCTTTATTTGAGTTCTAAAATTTGAATATAGAATTGTTTAATTATTCATTTATTTTAATGAACATCTATTGAATATTGTCATAATCATTCTCCTTATCCTTTAAATTTTATTCAAAATTTATTTTAATAGTCTTATTAGAATAAATTTTATTATTTAATTTATCAATATCCATTAGCATATTTTATCTTTCCTCTATAAAAGTATATTAATTTCAGTTGGATCACTTTTCTTTCTCCAATATTGTTATTTATTTTTCAAATTTAGAAATATTTGAGTGATATTTTAAAATTATTTCTTAAGAAAAAAAATATATCCATATGATCTTATTAACTTTCATAAATACTTTAATAAATTGTAAATTTTTCATCATTTTTTTCAATGAGCGGTTTTTCACCAACTTCGTCTCTAAAAGAATCGACCTCTTCGTCATCTTAATTTCCTACACATTTTTTAGGAAATAAGTTTCTCCATTTAAATTTAGAGAACTTTCTAACAATATTATTAGAAGAAACCTCTAAATTATTAGACTTATTATTAGGGAATTTTTTATGATAAACCACTTATTCATAAAAATATTCTTTAGTTTTTATTTTGGAAATTTCATAGAAAATTCCCACTACCACCACTCATAAAATATTTCAAAGGGATCATTACCTTATACATTAGTTTCCATATTATCATTTTTCTTGAGATAAATTACATAATTTTATAGAATTTCTCCCCCATAACTTAATCATAATTTGAACTTCATGATTTGTATTCAAAAATATACTTATACATTAATGTATCAGGTTTTAAGGATTTGAATGAAATTATATGATTGTTTGTGTTCCCATGAAACCTTTAAAACTTTATTTTCTTAAAAATAAATAAAACTAAAATTTGGAATGTAAATACCTGAACCCATGCTTCTAGATTCCATGCTAAAATCATGATGTTTTTTTATAAATTAAAATTGAAAAAATAAAGATCATTTTACATTTCATTACCTTTTTGGGTCTAGGTTTTGAAAAATTAGACAAAACCATACATATTTTTATAGTCGTATAAAAATAAAATATAATGAATACATTCTTCACAAGTGATAACTCAATAATTTAACTCATCCATCTAAAAACTTCTAAAACACCTTTGAAAATAATTTTAAAACATGGGAAGAGTAACAAATTTCCAAATAAGTGGTTTTAAAGTCATATGAACAAAAAATACATTGAAAATTATGAATCTATTTTGGAAAAATTTTATAAAAATAAACATTTGATAAAATAAATACATAAAATGGGGTTTCAAAGCATTGAAATTTCTTCTAAATATCAATAATAAGTACATATTAATTTTAAAACCATTTATTTTCTAAAATAATAATCAATTGAAATAATTTTTTGGATTTCTCCTTCTAGGAAATATTAACTCTTATGGATTATTTATGATACTTAGTAAGATATAAGAAAACCCATGTGGTCCCTTAGCCATATAACTTATAGGATAGAGTCCCCTTGAGTTTATGGGTTTTATTCTCATACCATATCATAGCATTCAATAATCTAGTTCCAAATTTCAAAAAAAAACATTTTCAATGGTCCTATATTTCTCACTCATAACCCAAAAAACATTTCAAAATCTTAAAAAATTTATTTTAATAGAAAAAATAATTTTACAACTTCTTTAGAGCGAATAATTTCATTTTAAAGAATTTATAAAAAAATGGAGAAATACACACTTATAAAAATTTCATTTATTTAAAAGACATTAATATAAGTGCTTTATAAATTAAAATAATCACTAAATTAAAGTTCATGGAATTTACAATATACCTTAGATAGTGGACATATCTATTTATATGAATGTAATTCATATATAAATAAGGACAAATTAAACATAAAATAATAACTTATTTAAAACATAAAATAGAAAACAGACATATAATGTTATATTATTTAGTAGTAAAAATAGATTTTTATGAACTCAACACTTATTTTAATAATTTTTTTTAAAAAAAATAAACAATAACCAAATAATATTTTTTTATTGTTTAAAACATTGAAATAAAGAACAAATTTCCAATAAAAAATCATAATTGATGTTTGAATAAAAAAAAGACTTTATTTATAAAAAAACTTAATAAAATGTTAAAAATATTGTCCTTATAATATAGAATTTGAGAATATATATTTACAGAAATATAAATTTTTTAAAACAAAAACATCCCTCACTACATAGGCCACCTAATGGGTGAGGGTCTGTGGGGTTTTTTAAATCATATTTTTTGTAAAAGTATTTATTTTATAATACTATATTAATCTATATAGGTATATATATAAATTTTAATCAATGTAGAGTCCCAAAAACACATTTGGTGGTTTATTTACAGCCAAATAATCCAACAAAACCACAAATTTTCTCTTATAATTTGGTTTATTTTACTTTCCTTATATGTTTCCAATTAATTATTATGGGGTGTAGAAATGGGTAGGGGTTAGAGTTACCCATATACGCTAGCCTTATTTTCGTCGATCCTCTATTTTCTAAACTTTAAAATTACACTTTCCTTGTTAGGTTCGATGGAGCTAGTTGGTGTGTGTGTGTGTGGTCTCAATTTAGCTTTTAGGGAAATGTCAATGGTGGTGGTCATGTGATGGTTGTGTAGCATTGACCTAATTGGATTATTGGAGATATTGGGTAGAATATGATGGAATGGATCGAGTTTCTAGAGGTGATGGAAGAGGCCTCACATGGTGGTTTCAAGAAGAATATTTCCAACGTCTAAGGAAGGATATGGAAGCCAATACATCTGTAAATCTTTTTGCAGTCGAGGAAGACGATGAAAAATCATCCATATATAGAAATATAAACTATTTGTTTTCAATATAACATATTTATCTTAAAAAATATATAATAAATGATCAAGTTATTATCATTTTAAAAATATATATTTATATTCTTATTATAGTACTCATGTTTCAAATTGGCCAAATAATATACATTTGTTGTCAAAAAATGTTAGAAATACTTAAATTTTTAATTATCTGGAATTGAAAATAATGTACATTAATTTTTTTTAATACGTATATTTATAAATTATTTATTAAAAAACATTCAATATAAAGTAATAATATTTCATGCTAATATTATTTCTAATATTAACATTTTTAAATGAAATAAGTAATTTGTTTAAATATAGTATTCAATAATTTTTCAAAAATAAATCAAATTATTTACTTATACCCATTAATTAAAAAAGGATTTTATAAACATTTAAAATATATATAATTTATATGAAAATAGTTTTTAATGAAAATAATAATATATTCCGAAAAAATATATTTATTTTAAAATAAATCTAGAAACTAAAATACTTGAATTAAAATATTTTTAAAAATATTATTTAAAAAAAAATTCATTGAATATATCATGGGAAAACATATATTTTTTATAGAAAATAAATTAGTTTCATAAGATATTTTAAAAAAATATTTCCAATTTTGGTTTTTAATAATAAAAAAATATTTATTAAGTGAAAATTAAAAGGATAATATATTTAAAATCCTGGGACATTACATTATTACCACCTTAAATGAATTTCTCTCTCATATTTTTTTCCCCATACCTAAAAAAATTCTAAATTTTTATCTTCTGAATTAAGAAAAATAACTTCTAAGGGAACTTTATTTCCTTGGAATTAAAAAGACATTTCTATCACAAATATTTTTTTCCCTCAAATAAAAATGTCTAATCCCCAAAGTTTTCTAAACTATTTCTTTGATAACAACTGTAATGTTTCGAACCCATGCTTCTAGATCTAGTGATAAAAACATGATGTTTATATTTTTATAAAAAATAACAAAAAATATATGTATAACATTTCACATTCCAAGTCCTTTTCTGATCATGGTTTTGGAAAATTAGACAAAACCATATATATTTTTAGAGTTGTAAAAAATAAAATAAAATAACTAATTGCTTCATGTGTGATAACTCTATAAGTTATATAATTAATTTAATTACTACTAAAATACCTTTGAAAAAAAATTTAAAACATGAGATGAGAATTAAATTTCATAGTAAGGGGTTTTAAAATCATTTGAAAATGCTTATCATTAAAAATTGTAAATATCTTTTTGAAATATTTTATCAAATGAAATATTTTATAAAATAAATACATATAAATGGTTTTCAAAGAATTTAAATATTGTTTAAATATCCAAAATAAGTACACATTAATTTGAAAACCATTTATTTTTCAAAATAATCATATTTTGAAATACTTTTTTTTTGATTTATCATTCTTGAAAATAATAACTTTTATTAATTTTTTTATGATACATTGGATACCATGATAAAAAACATGTGACCACTTAGCCATATCACATGTAGGATATAATCTCATTGAGGTCATGGGTTTACTCCCTATACCATACAATATCATCTGATACTCTAGTGCCAAATTTCAAAAAAACAACATTTTTAATTGTCCTTCTTTTCTATCTTATCAACCAAAAAGATTTCAAAATATTTTTTAAATTATTTTCATAGATGATAATAAATTTATAATTTATTTACATGGAATAATATCTTTTTTTGAGTTTCTAAAAATAATTATCACAAATCAATACATATAAATAATTTTATTTATTTAAAAGACATGAATATAACTGCTTTATAAATTAAACGAATGCTTGAATTAAAATTAATTTAATGTCAACAATACCTTAGATTATGGTCATATCTATTAATCCATATGAAATTCATGGAGGATAATGAAAAATTAAACATAAAATAATAACTTACATAATATATATAATAAAAAAACATATAAATTGATAGATTATTTAATGAGAAATAGATATTTTGATGAACTCAAGCCTTCTTTTAATAATGATTTTTAAAAAAACAATTAAATAATAACAAAAATATTTATTATTATTATTTCAATCTTTGGAATAAAACACAATGTTCCAATCAAAAACAAATCATAAAAATGTTTAAATAAAAATAGATACTTTATTTTTAAAATATAATCTTGATAAAATTTTCAAAATAACATCCTTATAATATATAATTTTAGAATATATATTTGCTTAAATATAAATTTTTGAAAATAAAAACATCCCTTACCTCATACTTCTTTCAAAAATTGGTTGTAAATCTATATATAACTTTAGTATTCTCTAAATCTCAACATCCCACCTTCTTCACCTTCTCCCTCACTCCCTTTATAAATTTTGTAGTCATGCAACATGAATTCTTATAATATCCCCCCTCACCAGTGAGGGTCTATGGGGATTTCTTTTATAGAATTGTTTTTTGAAAGTATTTATTTTATAATACTAAATTAATATGTATGTGTGTGTGTGTGTGTGTATATATATAATCAAAGAAGAGGCCTTCAAATAAATTAAGGCCTTTACTTATAGCTAAGGGAACCAAGTAAAACCACATATTTTCTCTTAGATTTTGTTTTATTTTACTTTTAATATAAGGTTTGAGTTGCCCTAATGTGCCAGCCTCAAATTCCTCGATCCTCCATTTTATAATCATTAAGGATGACCTTTTTCATTATTAGGGTTCATGGTTTCTGTCTGTGTGTGTGAGTGGCTTATGTTTAGCTTTTAAGGAAACATTGATGGTGGTGGTCACTCGATGGCTATGAAGCATTAACCTGGTTTGATAAGTGGCGATGATGGGTGGAAGAATTTGGAATGGATTTAGTTTCAATAAGTGATTATAGATGCCTCTCATGGTGTTTTTATGAAGAAGATGCCCATGTCTAAGGAAGGAGATGGAAGCTGATACATTTGTAAATATTTTTTCAGTTAAAGAAGATGATGAATAGTCTTATGTATATATAAATATAACCTATTTTTTAAAAATATAACATATTTATCTTAAAAGAATATATAAAATATGATAGATTCATTATCTTCTTAAAAAATATATATATTATTATTATAATATCCTTGTTTTAAATTGGCCACCTAATATAATTTTTTTGTCAAAACAAAATTATAGAATTAAAAATACATAAATTTTTAAATCTCTTAAATTAAAAAATGTACATTAAATTTTGTTAGTACATATACTTATAAGTTATTTCTTAAAAAATCTACATAAATTAATAATATTTCATACTAATATTATTTATAATATTAACCTTTTAGAAAGCAATAAATAATTTGTTTAAATATAGTGCTAATCACATCATAAATAATAAATAAAATTATATACTTATATCCATTAATTCAAAAAATAATTCTATATGGATTTAGTAATATATATAATTTTTATGGAAATATTTTTTATTGAGAATAATAATATATTCAGAAAAAAAATAGATTTATTTAAAGAATAAATATAGAAACTAATATGCTTGCATTAAAATATTCTAAAAAATAATATTTTACAAAATATATTAAAAAATTAATAGTTTTTAATTTGAATATCTCATGAGAAAACTTATTTTATTTATAGAAAATAACTTTGTTTCATAATATATTTTATAAAAACACTTATTAGTTGGTTTTTAATTATAAAAAATTATTTATTAATGTTTTAATATAAATAGAAATGTATTTACATTTTTTGAATGTCACATCCTTTCCTACTTAAATTAATTTTTCTCCCATAATCTATTCATCAAACTTAAGAAAATTATGATTTTTTATCTTTCGAATTAATAAAGTATTTTAATTCAAAGGTTAATTAATTATGTAGGAATTAAAAAGTTAATTTGATCGTGTAGATTTTTTCTTCTCAGACAATAATTCTTAATCCCCAAATTTTTCCAGACCGTTGCTTTGATACCAACTATAAATTCCTGAACCCGCACTTCAGATTCAGTTCTAAAAACATGATAGGTATTTTTTTATAAAAAATAAATGAAAAAATAAAAAACATTTTAGATTTTAGCATCTTTTTTGTACTAGTTTTTTGAAAATTATGCAAAACCTTACATATTTCTATATTTGTAGAAAAATAAAATAACTAATTTTTGTGTGTGTGATAACTTTATAAAGGAATTCACCCATATAATAACTTCTAAAATAACCATGAAAATAATTTTAAGACATTAGATGAGCATGAAATTTCTCAATAATGGATTTTAAAATCATTTGAAAATACTTTTCTTTGAAAACTATAAATCCGTTTTTGAAACATTTTATCAAAATGAACCTTCGATGAAATAATAACATAAAAAGGGTTTTCAAAGCATTAAGTTTTTTTCTAAAAATCTATAATAAGTGAACATTTATTTGAAACCCATTTATTTTCCAAAATTATAATCTTTTCAAATACTTTTTTAACATTTATCTGTCTTGAAAATAATAATGGTTATGGATTATTTACGATACATAGCAGGGCATAAGAAAAACCATGTGGCCACTTAGCATTATCACTTGTAGGAAATAATCCCCTTAACGTCATTGATTTACTCCCCATACAATATCTTATCATTAAATAATCTATAGTCAAATTAAAGAAACATTTTTATTGGACTATCTTTCTCACTCATAACCCAAAAACATTTCAAATTATTTCACAAATAATCTTCATAGAAGAAAATAATTTTACATCTTATTTACATGGAATAATCTACTTTTAATGAATTTATAAAAAAAACTATAATAAATACATACTTATAAAGAATTGATTTTTGTTTAAAATACCTAAATATAACTTCTTTATAAATCAAAATAATGATTGAATTAATGTGCAATCCATATCAACAATACCCTAGATGACAACTATATATATAAATTTGAATATCATTTATGGATGCATGAGGAAAATTTACACATAAAGTAATAATTTATTTAATACTTAAAATAGAAAACTCACATAAAAAGATAGATATTTTTTTGATCTCAAGCCTTCTTTTAATAATTATTTTAAAAAAAATTAAATAATAACAAAAAAATGTTATTTTTTTAATACTTTTATATAAATCACAGAGTTCCAATAAAAAAAACTCTTAATATATTTTTGAAGAAAAATATAGAATTTAATTTTAGAATATAATCTTGATAAAATTTTGAAAATAATATCCTTATAATTTAAAATTTGAGAATATATCTTTACATACATATAAATTTTGGAAGAAAAAAAAACATCCCTTCCATCATATTTCAAACCAAAACTGGTTATAATTCTACACAAAACATTATTGTTCTCTTAATATCAACCTACCTTCTTGTTTCCCTTATCTCTCACTCACTTTAAAAAAAATTTAGTTATGCAGAATGCATGATTATGACAGGCCCCCTCATGAGTGAGGGTCTGTGGGGTTTTTTATAGCCAAATTTTTGTGTAAATATTAATTTTATAATACTAAATTAATATATATATGTGTGTGTGTGTGTTTGTGTGCATATATTAATCAGGGAAGATGCATACAAACACATTTTTTGGTTTTCTTATGGCTAAAGGAACCAAGTGAAACCACATATTTTCTCCAATAATTTGTTTTATTTATCTTTTCCACTTGGTTTACAATTAATTATTATAGGTTACATATAATGATAGGGGTTCAAGTTACCCCTATGTTCCACCCTTGGATTCCTTGATCCTCCATTTTCTAGTCATTGAAAATGACCTTGTTATGGTTAGGGTTGATGGCATCGGTCGATGTGTGTGGTTGTAGTTTAGATTTTTTGGGCAATGTCGATGGTGGAGGTCGCACGATGGCTATATGACATTGACTGGGTTTGATCAATGTTGATGAAATCTGGAATATGATGGAATGGATCAATTTTCAGGAGGCGATGATAGAGGCTTTATAAGGCCCCAGCCTTAAACATTACTTAATCTTGAGTTATTATAAGATTACACATTGAGGATCTTTTCAGGTTTAGAGTTTTAGAGAATTAGATCATAAAACTTGAATTACATTCCACATATAAACAAAGTGGTTACATAAAGATATTATTCTTCTTTCCCATCAATGGAAACATATTTAAAATAAAACATGGATTCTTTCTTGACACTTCCTTGACACTATCATCATATCATGTACCTTTCCCTTGACCTGTGAAAAACAGTTCAAAAAAACTTGGGATGAGCATAAAAAGCTCAGTAAGGGATATAAAAATATGGAAAGGAAACATGGGTACATATATACATAATAATGAAATCATACTTTACCCATAAAACATAATCACATTAACATACCTCATCAAATCATGAATAAATTATAGAAATCATAAGACATAAAGGTTACTTGAGGCATTCCTAAAATAGTTACGTAGGGAGTAACCCTCTTGGTTACGTTTGGAATACCCATCATAGTATATTCCCTAAATCTCTTTGGATAAACCTTAACGTTTCACTCATTCACGTTACCCAATGCATTGGAGAGCTATATCGGGCTCACCCGCCCTTAGTTTATCACGGAACCACCCATCTTCATAATAATTCCCAAGAACCATAACATAATCGTATCACATAAAACATGCATAAAGGAAACATAACATTTCCACCTTTCAATCACAAGATATCAATACAACACATTGATATAAAAACATTATGAAAACCATTTCCAATACCAAAATAAAAGAAAAGTAAAACATGGTATTTATTTTTCTTTTTAAAAAAAAGGTATGGCTTGTAGAGGAAGTCGAAACTCAAATAATGGTCACAGCGGCGGAGAAGTCGTTGTCTCCGCATACATACGACAAAAACATTCCCTTTTGTCGTTTAGTAAACGCTTCATATAAAAAGGATTCCTTTTGAATAAACGTAAAATTCAAAGGGGTTTATACACCGTATAAAAGAAGGTTGTGTATAACACAAAATATGCCTCAATGAAAGGAGATTGAGACGAAGTCCCATACCTCAGGTCCGACTTGACTCGGTCGTTCTTTAATCTCCTGAATAATAAACTTGAGTTAATTTATATTTTTTTAAGAACCTTTTTCAATTTCATTATTCCTCTTATATCACTTATTTCCATGTCATGAACACTGTGTAATTATTTAAGTTAATAATGGTCGTTTTAATGATCATTGGTACTTGAGTCAAAAATAAGCCCTTTATAATTACAAGTTGTTCATGTATCCATTATATCCATAATGGTATTCATGATTTAGATATCATATATGTCATATATATCCAGTACATGCATGAATTTATAATATTACATAATCATTTAGAGGTAAGAAATGAAATGCACCGTTCATGGAGACGGTAAGCCGTACGTACGCATGAACGCTACTTTAATTTCTATTTCGTATTTTATATAATGGAATCATAATTATATAAAGGTATATTATAATTCCAGTATAAAATCATATATAATATCATAGTTCCATCCTTTATATGTCCCACATACGGTATTTAACGAATCAAATCACTTTGAGGGGGCAGTAGTCCGCACTTCCTTAAATGAAGATATCGTGTTTACCCAAAATGGAAACCATAAAGGTATGCCCAAAATGAAAAATACAGAAGCTTAACGAAAACAGAAACATATTATATATCATATATAAATATAGTTACATATTAATGTCCACCTTTGAAGGTGTTAAATGAATGTTGAACAATCATCGTTTCGGGAGGCATAAATTCACCATCCACAGAAACAGTATGTCCTTTAACCATTAGACATAGGTGTGTCTAAGTGTAGCTCGAATAATTCTTATAACAACATACTAGTATATTGAAGATACTGGAGTTGTTACAAAAGAAATGAATAAAAAGAGTTTAGGGGGTTGGAGAATCAAAATAAAACAAAAGGACTCAAGTGAAGACATTACCTTAAAATCGGGTAACTCCCTTTGGTTTGAGCTCAAAGGATTCATTTGGAAGACTTCTGCCCAAAGTGAGGCTTCAAGGAGTAAAATAGGGATTTGGAGAGAAACAATGAGCAGGGTTTGGCCGATCCAAAGGCTTTGTAAGTGTGGGTAAGGAGGTATAGGTGGGGGCCTTTTATAAGAGGAGAGGAGGGGCACTCTTGGAAAGTAAAGAAATGTTACTTTATTTGAAAATGATTTTAGGATTCAAAAGGTCCCACATTGATATAATTCAAGGTTAAGGTGATAAGGGTTCGAAATCCACCCATCCAATAGGTTTTTTACATGTGTAGTTCTTATATTTTTCATTATTTTGCCATTTTATTTAAATACATTATTAATGAGGTAATCGCTGCATCATCATGATATCATAAATACTTTAATTTATTTAAAGTCTAAAAATTATTAGAAAAATACTATGATGTAGGAAATCGTTTTATCTTTCCAATGACTATTTATAATAAAAACTCTGACTTGTATAACCCCATGTAAAAAAAATTTTAGTAAAACATCTCATGTTTGTGTCATTTTTACTTTAACATTAAATAAAAAGTTATTTATGTCATTTCCCAACCAAAGTGGCTCCATGGAGTCCCCAAGTTGACCCATGGATTGTCTTGGTCGGCCATGACACATCCAATGAGGGTAGGAAATGTTTCAAGCTCATCTCATATTATTAAAACATTATTTTTACCTTAAACTACACTAATTACCACTAATCGCGATTAAGAACTTAAAAGTTACTATTCACCAAAAAATTATTTTAATCTCATTGAACCAAATTTTACTTCTTAATGACAACCATGTATGTCGGATTTTTGAAAATCAAATCATAGAAGTGGAAAAGTTTCATTTTAACGAAAAATCAGTTCCTTTAACTACCACTTAGTGGTTTCACTATTCATCAAAAATTGAAGTTTTTTAGAAAGATACCAAAACTTCACCCTAAGATATATTTGATATTCCGAATTAAAAAATGATGTCTATTTTAAAAAATTCAAAACATGAACGTTGAATTAATTAATTTAATAACTAATTCCTGCTGTCATGACAAATAGCGTGTTTTTATGAAACAATAAGTATCAAAAGATTGACACTTGTTTAAGTCCAATTTCAAAGTGAAATTGATTCCCATGAACACAATTGGATAAAATGGTAAAAATATATTCTAATTTCACTTCAAAACCTATTCAAAAGATAATCTAATAATATAAAAAAATTAGATTAAAAAGAGGTTTTTAATTAAAATACAACATTTTTCACTATTCATTAAAAAATGAACTTTATCGGAAAAATACCAAAAATTCACACAAAGTAAATTTTGATGTCCCAATTATAAATAATAAGTTTATTTTGACAAAAATAGCTTATAAAATTTTCAAAAGATATATTTAAAAAGGTTTTTCCATCAAAAGGCAGTAAAACAATATTTTAAGAATATTAGTGTATTCCATGCATAAGATTGTATTTATTTAAATTTTAAGCCTCTAAAACACTATCTTAATAATTAATAGACATAGATAAAAATATCTATTATTAATTACTTACTTGGGATGTTACATCCTTCCCCCCTTTAGAAAATTGCGTCCCCACAATTTATTTACTTATCGAATAAATGGAGGTACTTATCCCTCATTGCATTTTCAGATTCCCAAGTTGCCTCTTCCATCATGTTGTTTTTTTCACAAAACCTTTACCTGATTAATCACCTTATTTCGTAACACTTGCTCCCTGTGGTCAAGAATCTGGACCGGTTGTTCCTCATAAGATAGGTTCTCTTCCAGCTGAACTACCTCTAGACTCAAAACATGAGATGGATCTGGCATATACTTTCTCAGCATCAAAACATGAAAAACATTGTGTACCTGAGATAAACTTGGAGGTAAACCCACTAGGTAAGAAACTGATCCAACTCTCTCCAGAATTTCATATGGTCCAATGAACCTTGGACTCAACTTTCCTTTCTTACCAAATCGCATCACACTTTTCCATGGTGATACTTTTAGAAAAACATGATCACCTACCTCAAAAGAGATATCCTTCCTCCTGTTGTCCGCATAACTCTTATGCCTGCTCTGAGCTGTTCTCATGTGTTTCTGAATCAACTGAACTTTTTCTTCCATCTCTTCTACCAATTCTGGTCCCATCAGCTTCCTTTCACCCACTTCCTCCCAAAATGCTGGAGTTCGACACTGCTTCCCATATAATGCCTCAAATGGTGTCATCTGTATACTGGAATGAAAACTATTATTATAAGAAAACTCAACCAAAGAAATATGTTGGTCCCAAATTCCCTGATAATCCATAGAACAACCTCGTAGCATATCCTCCAAGGTCTAAATTGTTCGTTCTGACTGCCCATCTGATTGCGGATGAAAAGATGTACTAAAATTTAATTCAGTACCCAACGACTTCTGAAGGCCTTTCCAAAAGTTAGAAGTAAACCTGGGATCACGGTCAGATACAATGGAGAGAGGAACTCCATGTATCCTGACTATTTATTTAAGATATAAATGGGAAAGTTGATCTAGGGAAAAAGTATCTTGCATAGCAAGGAAATGATCAGATTTAGTCAAGTAATCAACAATAACCCAGATTGCATTATTACCTCGAGATGTCTTCGGTAATACCACAACAAAGTCCATGGATATATTCTCCCATTTACACTCTGGCACTGGTAAATGTTGAAGCATCCCTTTCGGTAACTGTCGCTCTGCTTTAACCTGTTGACATTTCAAACACTTCACAGTAAAATCAGCAATATCTCTTTTCATTCCATCCCACCAGTAATACTCCCGCAGATCTCTATACATCTTAGTACTGCCAGGATGAACTGAAAATGGAGAACTATGAGCTTCACATAACAACTCTCTCTTCAACTGTGAATCAGAAGGCACACACAATCTCTTCCCAAATTTCAAAACACAATCATTATCAATGTTGAATTCAGGCAACTTACCTTTCTGAACCAGCTCTACCTTTTTCTACAACTCACTGTCTTGCTTCTGTGCTTGCTTGATTCTGTCTGATAGATAAGATTTCACTGATACCTGAAATAAAACAGAATAAATTCTTGCACCAACAACTTCTATGCCAAAGTTCATCAAATCCTTAACCAAAGGATCACGTTCCAAATGCAACATTGCTAATGAAGCATTACTTTTTTCGACTCAAAGCATCAGCCACATTATTTTATTTTCCCGGATGGTAATGAATTGTACAATCATAATCCTTGATTAATTCCAGCCATCTTCTCTATCTCATGTTTAACTCTTTCTAAGTGAATATATACTTTAAACTTTTGTTATCAGCATATATTTCACACTTTACTCCATATAAATGATGCCTCCAAATTTTTTATGCAAATACAACAGCGGATAATTCCAAATCATGTGTAGGGTAATTTACCTCATGAGTTTTAAACTGTCGTGAAGCATAAGCAATTACCTGATCATTCTGCATTAGGACGCAACCAAGTCCTTTCAATGAAGCATCACTGTATATATAAAACTCACCATTCCTGGAAGGTAGTGCCAAAACTAGAGCATTCACCAATCTTCTTTTCAATTCCTGAAAACAATCATCACATTCTTTTGTCTAGATAAACTTAACACCCTTCCGAGTTAGCTTAGTCATTGGACTAGATAACCGTGAAAAATTTCTAACAAACCTTCTGTAATAGCCTTCCAAACCAAGGAAGCTACGAATCTCAGTTACATTTGTGGGTCTTGGACAGTCTTCCACAACTTTTGTTTTTACAGGATCAACAGTTATCCCATCTTTAGAAACAATGTGACCAAGGAATGAAATTTGTTGCAACCAAAACTCACACTTTCTGAATTTTCCATACAGTTTCTTTTCTTTTAAGGTTTGCAAGATAACCCTTAAATGGATTTCATGCACCTCTTTACTTTTAGAAAACACCAAAATATCATCAATGAAACCCACCATAAACTTCTCCAATAACTCATGGAAAATTCTATTCATTAAGTCCATGAATACAACAGGTGCATTGGTTAGCCCAAAAGGCATTACTACAAATTCATAATGGCCATATCTTGTACAGAACGCGGTCTTCGGAACATCTACTTCTTTTACCTTCAGCTGATGGTACCCCGATCTCAAGTCAATCTTTGAAAAATACTGAGCTCCCTAGAGATGATCAAACAAATAATCGATATGAGGCAAAGGATATTTGTTCTTAACAGTGATGTTAATCAAGGCTCTGTAAGAAATGCAAATTCTCATTTAACCATATTTCTTTTTAACAAATAAAACAGGAGCACCCCATGGTGATGTGCTAGGTCTAATGAAACCTTTATCTAATAAATCTTGTAATTGCTCCTTCAACTCTAAAAGATCAATTTGAGCCATTCGATAAGGGGGTTTTAAAATTGGCTTAACATCATGAACTAAGTCAACAGTAAACTCAACTTCCCGATCTGGTATTATTCCAGGCAACTCATCAGGAAAAACATCAGGATACTCATTTACCACTGGCACATCATTAATCTGAACAGTTCCTTTATTTTCAACAATGTGTGCAAGGTAACATTCATTTCCATCTTTTACAAGTTTCTTGGCCTCTTGATAAGTTATCAACAGTAAGGGTTCATTCTTGTAGACAAACTGAAATTCTTTCTGAAAAGAAACTTCTTTAGCTCTACAGTCAATCTTAGCATGGTAAATAGAGAGCCAATCCATACCCAGGATAACATCAAACTCTACTAGAGGTAGAACAATAATGTTTGCAAGTAGGTTCTTTCCACAGATAAGGATAGGAAGATTCTTATAAATTCCTTTTGCCTCAACATTTCCCCCAGGTGTTTTTACCAAAAGTTCAGGAGTCATTTCTTGAGATGGTATTCCCATTTTACTAGAAAAGGTTTCAGAGATGAAAGAATGTGTGGACCCCGAATCAAACAACACACTAGCATAATCTGAAAAAACAAACAAAGTACCTGATACAACTTCATTTGATGGCCCGACATCTGCTGAAGTAGTTTCAAAGGATTTCACCACCCATTTCTTCTTATAGTCTAACTGCTTCCCATCACTCAATCTTTTTGTCGGACACTCGTTTACATAGTGACCCATATCATTGCACTTATAACATTTCAGTAATGGTAAATCAAATTTGTTCTTACCATCACCCTGATCTTTTTCAGTCCAATCACGAGCCTTATGTCCCATCTTACCACATTGGTAGCACTTTCCAGAATTCAGAAGACATTCCCCAGCATGCCTTTTTCCACATTTATCACAAACTGGAAACTTAGTTTTCTTACCATCAGACTTTTTTGAATAATTCTTACCTTTATCCTGCCACCTCGGTCTCTTATTCTGTTGGTTGTTATAGAACACTAGATCATAGGAAAACTCCATTTCCACCTTCTCAGCACATCAAACAAGATTTTCATAACTTTTAAACTCACGAGAAGCTAATGCCCTTCGATATTTTGGCTTTAATCCTGAGTAAAAACGATTGATTTTACTATCAAGGTCTCGAATAAAATTTGGAGCATACCTTGCCAAACGAGTGAACTTTTCTTCATAGGTAGCCACTGAGTCTTCCTCTTGCCTCAATTCCAAGAATTGTTTTTCCATCCTAAGTCGAACAGCCTTAGGAAAATACTTTTCAAGAAACATACCTTTGAATTCATCCCAGTCGAGAGCATCAATCTCATCAGCGTCCCTGATATTTTTAACCATCGACCACCACTGATCTGCTTCACCCTCCAAACAGTAAATAGCAAGACTAACCATTTGATTGTCTGAACACCCCATGACATCGAAAATCTTCTCCAGTGCTTTAATCCACCCTTCAGATAGCACATGGTCAGATGATCCTCTGAATGATGGGGGATGTTGCCTCATGAAATGTTCCACCACTGACATGTTCCTCTGCGGTTGATCTGGCTGATCTCGTGTATGGATACCACCGCCATTTATCGCTTGAGTCAACTGCGCCATTACTACAACAAACTGTTCAGTTCCAATTCCGACCATCTTAGGATGCTGATTCGGAATGTTATTTCCTTATGCATGCCTTCCTAGCACTGCTTCCATGTTTCCTATGCGGAAAACCATTCTGAACAAACATGTCTTAGATGAAGCAACATGGTAATCTTCAAATACTATATCACTTCAATTTGACCATAAAAAAAATATTTTTGGATAATCATTTAATATAATTCTAACTCCTAAAGTTATCTAAATCGACCTCTGATACCAACTATAAGGCCCCAGCCTTAAACCTTACTTAATATTGAGTTATTACAAGATTACACATTGAGGATCTTTTCAGGTTTATAGTTTTAGAGAATTAGATCATAAAACTTGAATTATATTCCACATATAAACAAAGTGGTTACATAGAGATAGTATTATTCTTTCACATCAATGGAAACATATTTAAAATAAAACATGGATTCTTTCTTGACACTTCCTTGACACTATCATCATATCATGTACCTTTCCCTTGACCTGTGAAAAACATTTCAAAAAAACTTAGGATGAGCATAAAAAGCTCAGTAAGGGATATAAAAATATGGAAAGGAAACATGGGTACATATATACATAAGAATGAAATCATACATTACCCATAAAACATAACCACTTTAACATACCTCATCAAATCATGAATAAATCATAGAAATCATAAGACAAAAAGGTAACTTGAGGCATTCATAACATTCTTACGTAGGGAGTAACCCTCTTGGTTACGTTTGGAATACCCATCACAGTATATTCCCTAAATATCTTCGGAGAAACCTTAAAGTTTCACTCCTTCGCGTTACCCAATGAATTGGAGTGCTATATCGGGCTCACCCGCCCTTATTTTATCACAGAACCACCCGTCTTCATAATAATTCCCAAGAACTATAATATAATCGTATCACATAAAACAATCATAAAGGAAACATAACATTTCCACCTTTCAATCACAAGATATCAATAAAACACATTGATATAAAAACATTATGAAAACCATTTCCAATACCATAATAAAAGAAAAGTAAAACATGGTATTTATTTTTATTTTATTTTTTAAAAAGGTATGGCTTGTAGAGGAAGTCGAAACTCAAATAATGGTCACGACGGAGGAGATGTCATTGTCGCTGCATACGTATGACAAAAACATTCCCTTTTGTCATTTAGTAAATGCTTCGTATAAAAAGGATTCCTTTTGAATAAACGTAAAAGTCAAAGGGGTTTATACACCGTATAAAAGAAGGTTGTGTATAACTCAAAATATGCCTCAATGAAAGGATATTGAGACGAAGTCCCATACCTCGGGTCCGACTTGACTCAGTCGTTCTTTAATCTCTTGAATAATAAACTTGAGTTAATTTCTACTTGTTTAAGAACCTTTTTCAAGTTCATTATTCCTTTTATATCACTTATTGTCATGTAATGAACACTATGTAATTATTTAAGTTAATAACGGTCGTTTTAACGATCATTGGTACTTGAGTCAAAAATAAGCCCTTTATAATTACAAGTTGTTCATGTATCCATTATATCCAGAATGGTATTCATGATTTAGATATCATATATGTCATATATATCTAGTACATTCATGCATTTATAATATTACATAATCATTTAGAGGTAAGAAATGAAATGCACCGTTCATGGAGACGGTAAGTCGTACGTACGCATGAACGCTAATTTCATTTCTATTTCGTATTTTATAGAATGGAATCATAATGATATAAAGATATATTATAATTACAGTATAATATCATATATAATATCACAGTTCCATCCTTTATACGTCCCACATATGGTATTTAACGAATCAAATCACTTTGAGGGGGCGGTAGTCTGCACTTCCTTAAATGAAGATATCTTATTTACCCATAATGGAAACCATAAAGGTATGCCCAAAATGAAAAATACATAAGCTTAAGGAAAAAATAAACATATTATATATCATATATAAGTATAGTGACATCTTAATGGCCACCTTTGAATGTGTTAAATGAATGTTGAACAATCATCGTTTCGGGAGGTATAAATTCGACATCCACGGAAACAATATGTCATTTAACCATTAGACGTAGGTGTGTGTAAGTGTAGCTCGAATCCTTATTATAAAAACATCCTAGTATATTGAAGATACTGCAGTTGTTACAAAAAAATGAATAAAAAGAGTTTAGGGGGTTGGAGAAGCAAAATAAAACAAAAGGACTCAAGTGAAGACATTACCTTAAAATCGGGTAACTCCCTTTGGTTTGAGCTCAAAGGCTTCCTTGGGAAGACTTATTCCCAAAGTGAGGCTTCAAGGAGTAAAATAGGGATGTGGAGAGACAAAATGAGAAGGGTTTGGCTGAGACAAAGGCTTTGGAAGTGTGGGTAAGGAGGTAGAGGTGGGGGCCTTTTATTAGAGGAGAGGAGGGGCAATCTTGAAAAGTAAAGAAATGTTACATTATTTGAAAATGATTTTCGGATTCAAAAGGTCCCAAATTGATATAATTCAAGGTTAAGGTGATAAGGGTTCGAAATCCACCCATCCAATAGGTTTTGGACATGTTTTGGTCTTAGAGTTTACATTATCTTTCCATTTTATTTAAATCCATTATTAATGAGGTAATCACTGAATCATCATGATGTCATAAAAAATTTAATTTATTTAAAGTCTAAAAATTATTACAAAAAATACTATTATGTAGGAAATAATTTTATCTTTCCAATTAATATTTATAATAAAAAAATATGACTTTTATAACCCCATGTAAAATTTTTTTTAGTAAAACATCTCATGTTTGTGTCATTTTTACTTTAACATTAAATAAAACGTTATTTATGTCATTTCCCAACCAAAGTGGCTCCATGGGGTCCCCAAGTTGACCCATGGATTTTCTTTGTCGGCCATGACACATCCAATGAGGGTAGGACATGTTTCAAGCTTATCTCATATTATTAAAACATTATTTTTACCTTAAACTACACAAATTACCACTAATCGTGATTAAGAACTTAAAAGTTACTATTCGCCAAAAAATATTTTAATCTCATTGAACCACATTTTACATTATAATGACAACCATGTATGTCGGATTTTTAAAAATCAAATCACAGAAGTGGAAAAGTTTCATTTAAACGAAAAATCAGTTCCTTTAACTACCACTTAGTGGTTTCACTATTCATCAAAAATTGAAGTTTTTCAGAAAGATACCAAAACTTCACCCTAAGCTATATTTGATATTCTGAATTCAAAAATGATATCTATTTTAAAAAATTCAAAACATGTAAGTTGAATTAATTAATTTAATAATTAATTCCCACTGTCATGACAAATAGCGTGTTTTTATGAAACAATAAGTATCAAAAGATTGACACTAGTTTAAGTCCAATTTCAAAGTGAAATTGATTCCAATGACCACAATTGGATAAAATGGTAAAAATATATTCTAATTTCACTTCAAAACCTATTCAAAAGATAATCTAATCATATAAATAAATTAGATTAAAAAGTGGTTTTGAATTAAAATACAACATTTTCACTATTCATTAAAAAATGAACTTTATCGGAAAAATACCAAAAATTCACACTAAGTAAGTTTTGATGTCCCAATAATAAATAATAAGTTTATTTTTACAAACATAGATTATAAAATTTTCAAAAGATAGATTTAAAAATTGGTTTCCATCAAAAGGCAGTAAAACAATCTTTTAAGAATATTAGTGTATTCCATGCATAAGATTGTATTTATTTTCATTTTAATCCTCTAAAACACTATCTTAATCATTAATATACATAGATAAAAATATCTATTATTAATTACTTACTTGGGATGTTACAGGCTTCACATAGTTATTTCAAGAAGAAGATAGCCCATATATGAGAAAGTATATAGAAGCTGATATATCTTCAAATCCTTTTGTAGTTGATGAATACGATGAACAATCTTCTGTATATATAAATATAACCATTTTTTAAAATGAATTATTTTTCTTAAAACAATATATAATATATTATAATTTTATTATTTCTTTAAACATATATATATATATATATTCTTAGTATAATACTCATGTTTCAAATTGGCCTTCTAATATATTTTTGTTGTCAAAAAAATTACAAAATCACAAATAAATAAAATTTTAATTATCTTTAATTGAAAATAATGTACATTAAAAAAATATTACATATACTTATAAATTATTTATTCAAAAAATAAAATATAAAGTAATAGTATTTCATGCTAATATTATTTCTAATATTAACATTTTATAAATCAATACATAATTTCTTTAAATATAGTATTAAATAGTTTTTAAAAAATCAATCAAATTATATACGAATACATATAAATTCAAAAAAGGATTTTACAAACATTTAAAAATATATAGAATTCATATAAAAATATCTTTTCTTGAAAATAATAATATATTACAAAATATATATATATTTATTTAAATAACGTATATAAAAACAATATATTTACATTAAAATAATATTAAAAATAATATTTTGTGAAAAAATAATAATAATAATAGTTTTCATTTGAATATATCATGATAAAACTTAATTTGATTATATAAGGTGAATTAGTTTTATAATATAATTTATAAAAACATTTCCTACTTGGTTTTGAGTTATAAAAAAATATTAAATAAGATTTAAATTAAAATAATATATATATTTAAAATCCTGGGATGTTAAATAGAAGGAAAGAGGCTTAGAAGGAAATATCATTATCTGCCTTTACCTTGTACTTTATAACATTATCTTTCATTATTTCATAGATATAAGAGTAATATATAAGTAATTAAGAGCGATAGTACCTAGATCTATTTCTTCTAAAGTAGTACTTTTGAATCAAAGTTTTAGGTAATATATGAAATATCTTCTCCATAGTAGTAGAGACTTCCAACTTCTCACCATAAACTTTGATAATGCTCAAAACTTTACTAACCCATGTGAATAAGCTTTCAGTATTCATATCATCAGGTATTTTTATATCTTCATACTTAAGTCTTTAAAATAGAAAATTATCCCACTTGACTTTGGTCATTATATATATATATATTCTCTATTTTTTACTAAATACTATTTTCTATTTTAATTCCTTTGGATTTCATAAATTAATTTTCTAAAAGAGAAGATAAAATATCATTTCTTGTATAACCATCATCCTTCATATTCCTTTTATTTACCACTATTATAGCAGCACCTACAATACATGGGATAAATCCATAAATTGAATCATCTAATACATCATAACTGATAGAAATAAGGTATGAAAAAATTTTATACTATTGTGCATGTTATCATTTCAAATAAAATGTTTTAATTCCATCTCTATTTAATGAATTATAATTATACATAGTAGATAAAAATAAATAAGTGACAAATTTTCCTTCTAGGGATAGAATCTGAACTCCAATATTTAAATATCCAATCAAAATGAAGGTATTCTGTGTCTAAAACCACTTGTGGAACCAACTACTAGTTCAATAAAATATCACTATCGGGGGTGAATCAGTTATCTATATTCTAATTAATTTTATTATAAAATAACCATCATCACATGTTAAAGTGAAGTGATATTTTCTATCCTCAGACCCAAATTCACATTAACACAAGGGAATGTATAAATTTTTAATGGGTAACTCTAAATGTGTTATGGCTGGTCCCTTGTTTGATATAGATTCATTTATGATAAAATTACCCACTAGAATCATCATGTTATTACAAAAAGAAATGTATAACCTTGAGAATTACATTTTTATGTCTTTTTAATATATTTCAGTACACCTCACACTTAAAAAAATTGATAGTTTGGGTGTGCTAAGTTATTATTCTTATTCTTTTCTTACACATAATCAAGACACCACTTCAATTTACATGCACAACATTACATGCAATGAATTCACTAGTTGAATTTATCTCCATCATGAAAAATATTCATTGAAATATATGTATATATATATATATATATGGTGAAAACAACTTATTATTACTTTCACTCTACTTTGAACATAATATCCAACTCACTTAAGATATTTTTCATAGTTTTCACACTATTATTTCTTCTTCTTATATGGTTATATATTCATATAATACCATGTGAATAATATTCCATCACTTTATACTTATTTTCTGGTATCCCTCCTATAATAATATAGTTATAGAGTATTAAAATTTGAATTCTCCTAAATAAATGGATATTTATATTTAAAACCTTATTTTTACCTCTTTATAACTCATTATATAACTAAATGCATTAATTTTATTATCATTTCATGTAAATATAGTGAAAATATAATATTATTACTAATATTTATTTCACATCAAAACATATATCCCAATATATGCTTTTATATCTTCAAGATGCAACCCATTTAAATTGTGATGTGGATATCTTAAATAAACTCCCAAATCAAAATCCATGATTATGATATTTATCTTAATGAATAGAACATAACTTAAAATTTTATTATTTAAAATATTCTAAAAAATTCCACTAAAGAGATACCATGATCTAGTACTTATTTTTTTAGCTTCCTAGGTTAACACCACGACTATCTCCATAACATAGTTAAGCTTGTAATTTTACACAGGAAACCATTTTAATATAAATTTACAATGAATGTCCACCATAGTGTGGTACTCCTTGTTTTCTCTTCCCACTACTTGAATTCATGCCTTTTCAAAAAATTAGGATAACTAAAATTTCCCTATGTCTGGAAGTCTTATGGAATCTATCAGTCATACAAAATATACTCACTATTTCAAAATTTCAAAAAACAATAATTTCATATGACTTGGGAAGTTATACGAAATGTTTATGAAAGACATAAAAAAATAAAAGCCATATTAAATCACATTATAATTCATATAAAATAATCAAATTCATGAAAAATCCATTTGGAAGTCATCAAAAAATGATCAAAATCATAAATAAATCCTTTTTGAATTCATATTCTTGATGAATTTTCCAAAGTTAAAAATCCAACGTAGAACTCTAAAAAATTAGATTGAATAGAAATGATTAAAGACCCATTCAAAATATCCCCAACCAAATTCCAAAAAATATTCAAATTCATTCAAATGTTACAAAGAACATCAACTCAAATAAATCAATAAAAATCATCAAAATATGAAATCCCTATAATGAATTTTTTCAATCATCCCATCATCATCACATCATCAATATAGAAAATCCCTACTCCAATCCCATTTTAATCATCCCATCATCATCACATACTAAACCCCATAAATCCCATCATATCCACATCATCATCACATCTTGAACCTCATGAAACCCATCATATCCACATCATCATCTCATTTTACACCCCATGCAACCCGTCATATCTACAACATCATCAAGTCTTCTGCATTGCCACATCACCTCCACGAATCTTGTTAAAACTTTGATCCATCACAGCCCAAACATTATTTAACCTTCAATCCATCGTAGCCCGAGGAAATACATAAAAGTTAACTATAAGGTACTGAGACCTATAATTAGTGCACAAGTTGTAATGATGATCCATTACAACTCATAGGAACAATACATGTGATACCTTGATCCATCACATCCAATTTATATGTGCACTTCACCTCAATCCAATACAGTCAGTGTAGATATAAAAAAGATGGTAATCCATTACAACATACATATATAGTATAAAGGAAGCACATAAAAGTGAGGATAAAACAGGAAATCACACAAACATTAAATCCATTCAAAAACTTACAAGCATGATAATAATAATAATTGTCATGCAACATCATAACGAATTTATAAAGGGATAATAAAATGCATAAGTTAATAAATAACCACATCATTCTAGTATCCAACATAACACTATCAAAAATACTGATTCCAATCATTGTATAATCATCAAGCTATACTATTTTATCATCTATATTTTAGGCATTTCTCTATTTCAATTAATTCTATATTATACATTAATAAATATTACTATAAATACTAATAATTTTCAACCATTAATTATTCCATTATCTATCACACTTAATTATTAAGCTAATTAATTTAGAATCCCTATTTAAAACCTATGATTTAACTCTTTAAATTCTCTTCACTGAAATACCTTGATATTAATCCAAGGTTATATTCATCTTTATAGTTACCCCTATGTTTATAACACCATATACCTATATTTTACACATCATTTTTGTCTTTATGTTATCTTCTATTTACCACCATATTTTAACTTTCGTATTTGTATTTCTTTATAATTATATCATCTATCCAATTTATACTTAAAATTCAAAGTGATGAATTTATAATACCCTTTCCTAATTCCAATTAACAATTATAATTTTGTAATTTAGTCATCATAATTCTCATAAGTACCAACAAAATGAATTATTTAGCTGGAATATTCAATTTACACCATGTTCTGATTCTTTCATCATATTATCATTTCTTTTTTACTTCACATTAGACTTAATATTTATCATAGAAATATGAACATAATTAGGTTACCGGTATAATTAAATATAAAACATCATTTATAATTGTAGTAAATATAAACATATTTCATCAACAGTGAACACATATTTAAAAAAATCATGAATATATTGATAATCAATATAACAAATAAATTAAATAAACCTCTTTAACTATACTATAATTTATATTATATATTCATATTCCTCTTCCATTTATAGAACCTTTCTCAATTTCCTATTTTAAATCACAAAATAATGAATTCACATATCATCATATCGTCAACACATGGAATAAAAAGAAGTAATATTCATCTTCCTATTAACAGTGTCATTCTAGATTTTACTCTTCCCATTTTCATTTTCTTAATTCTCGTTTCCTATGGAATCACATAGTCATAATAGTGAAACCATATTAAAACTATCACAATAGTATAGAGTAATAATAAAAAATTATCCACAAGAAGAAATTAAACAAAAGAAGAACATTCAATAACACCTTCCCCTCTAACCAAACACGTTCTAAGAGAATATTAATATAGAAAATGAAAAAAAAAATCATAACTCCTCCCATTGAATAAATATATACTACTGATCCCATGGAGATAGAATAAAAAATGAATAATTAAATCACATCCCCTCCCCCTAGAACATATCTTCTCCACCAATCCAAAAGAGAGAGTTAAATGTCCTTTATCTCTGAGATTAAGGTAAGGTAGTTTATAAATTTTTTTAGATCGTATAACGAATCTTTCTATATAGAATATAATGGTATGTTTCAATCAAGAAAATGGTTAGGTTTCCCTTCAATAATTCATAAAGTAAAGATATAGATATTGAATGCTAATATTTCTGATCAATCAATTCAAATGGGTGATAATAAATAGATTTTACAAGGGTTCAATGGGGGTGATATAACAATTCAAAGAATGCAGAGAACATTTATTCAATAAGATAAAAGGAAATAATCAAAATCCCATATCTCAATCTGAGCTAAATAAAGTTGGGATAATAAAACTAAGTTAAGAACCTTTTGTTAAACCAATGTCTTCCATTATACCTACCACATTACATCAATTATCAACCATAAATTATAATCAACAATTACTAAGCATTATCATTATTTCCACTATTCTTGGTGAAAAATAAAAAAAATAATGAGAGAGGGTCTTGAATGAAAGAATAATAAACATCATGAATGGAGAAGTTCAAGGTCCTTCATGGGATGAAGAAATGGTTTATAAAATCCCTTATAGTTGACCAGGGTTAGATATGAATGACAAAGAAGACTAAAACTTAAGTTCAAGAGGGGACAATATTAAAATAAAAAATATAGACATGAGAGTATTCTCACGCATTATTTGAGGCTCAATAACTCCCACTTAGTCTCTAAATAAAAAAGGAAGAAGGTAGGAAATTTCCAAGTTACACGATACCCTATTCAACATTTTTAGTTAAATAATTGAAAGATTATGGGTGGTGAAAATAAAATAAATAAGGCCAAAAAAATAGTTTCAGGATGTCTGAACTGAGTCATGGTCATCACCACAACATAGTGGTATCCAGCATGACATGATTTCTTCAACTATGGAACACCATGGTGACCCATCGTAGCATTATGTAGTAATCCTTACTATTTTCAACTTGGGTTAATAAATACTAAAAATCACTATGGGGAGTGACCACGATTTAGAGGATATCCCCTTACCACTTTTGAATCGAACACGGATCCCACCATGATGCGGCGGAGCCATGCTCCCTATTTCAGCTATTCTTGTATAGTGTAACCATGTATCAACTAAGATCCATCATAACCACTAACATTTCTTGGTAGTCTTTACATTTCCCATATTGAAACTCATAAAAGACTATTCTTATGAAATGTGTGTTTTATCGAGCGTGGTAACCCCTCAACAGCATGCACAAGGCCCAAAACGGCCTCATCCACTTGAAATGGAAACCCACACAACAACATTAAAAACTCTCCATTTCACACAGGGAGATCCAACATAAACCATACACATAACCATGGGGGGTTTTTGTCACCATAGTTCTCTATACACCCCTAAAACGCCCATATTCAAGGGAAGACCCCCATCTTGGAATGGTCTAAAGCTATAACGGCTATAGGAACCCAACAAAGCATCCACCATGGTCATTAACACACTATGGTGAACCCTAAGAGCTCTTAATCACAACTAAAATCCTCTGATACACCTCAAACACACCCCCAATACCTCTAAAACCTTGAAAAAGAAAAATAAAGATGTTTGAAAATTCAGTTCCCTACATCATATGCCAATCAAATGATTCTCATCCTAAAAAATAAAAACATACCTAGATAAATAAACCCAAATCTTAATATCTAAGAAAATATACCTCTCAAATAAAGTATATTCTCTATGAACACTTCTAATGAGGTGATTTGAACTATGAATCTAACTAACATCGACAAGATAAATCCAAAAAATCTCACATCTAAAACCCCACTAATTACTCCTTAAATTTTAACTATGTTTTAATCATAGTTATTTTTTATTAAAATGGACCATAAATCATTCAAAATATTTCCAACATCTTGAAAAAAAATACCTTCAAAATTTTCAAAGTGTAGGAAATACATTTTTGAAACAAATTAATTTATTTATTTCACAAAAGTATGCACATGTCCCATTATTTTTAAATAAAAACAATAATATTGGTTTCAGGATATACATCTATTTGGAATATGCTTTAACATGTTTGAAACCCTTCAATTTTGAAGATAAAATCCCTTTAAAACTTTTAAAGTGTTGCGATTATTTTCAATGGAATGAATATTAAGAATAAATTCTCACCACCCGTTTCATTTTCATTTACATAAATAATAATACACTTTTTTCTTTAATACATAATTTATATTAGCTTCAAAAATAATTTTGGAGTTTTGTAGGAAAGGATTAGAGGAACTAGCCTGTAAATGACCTCACTCCATATACCATAACTGACCAACCACCAACGGCTATGAGACTCACTAAGCCTTCGATATTCATACGGATGACACACCAATAAAAGAGGTGGAATATCATACCTATTTTAAGACTTATTACATCATCCATATCAAATTAACCATGTCATTTTATCCATCATCTTCAGGACATTTCTAAAGAATTAACAAGGTTATCAAATGTCTCATAAATCACATCAACTAACCCAAAATTGGGATCTATCTTGATATATATAAAGGGTTAAATGTCTCATAATATATAGCTATGAATTATAAACACCATAAGTAATGAATATAAACAATAAAAAATATTATTTCCATCAGATAATGCATTCTTTAAATAATCATGGCATGGACTCAGTCAGTCACCATCATCAATTCTAGTAACATCATCCATTCATATCCATTTTAATTCATTTTAATCGGTTAAAATCAAGTTTTAGTCTAAAACAATTAACAGTGGATATAATAGTAATAAACATAAAAAAAATATGATCAAAAAAAATTTAATTATCTCATGAAATATATAAAATAAATAAATATTTTCTAGCAAACAATCAACCAACAGTTATCAACTATAAGATATAGAGACTATCAAACAAGCCATCAATGGATAACAACCATAACATTCCAAAACCTAAAGAAAATCATCACTTAATACCAAAAAATATCTAGTCCAACCATTAATTTCAACATAATATCATACCATATCCTATCAATGATATCAGCAACATTCTATAAAATAAAAACCTATAAATTTTAATACCATATCTAATATGATGTTCTTATGACTTCTTTAGAAGGAATGTTTTTTAGAAATAATATTTCAGTCTCCAAAGAATAACCTCAAAATGATATAGTAAGGTTTCACTTTCTCATCATTGATAAAACCATGTCCAAGAGAGTATGATTCCTCCTTTCAAAAAAACCTTTCTATTGTTTTGTTCTCGGAGGAGTGAGTTGTAGAACAATTTCATAATTCCACATATGATCAGTAAATCCCTAAAACTATTTGAACTTTTCAAAATTTTCATACTTTTGTTTTATCAATAACCCATAGCCATACTTACTAAAATCATCAATAAAATTAATGACATTCTTAAAACCAAGACTTCCTTTAGTACTCATTAATCCATATATACACTATGTATAACATCCAACAATCCACTAGCCCTTTCACATTTTCTCCTAAAAGGTTCCTTGTTCATTTTTTATATTAAACAATATTTTTATGAATCAAATGATTTATATGAAATGAGTCCAAAAATACATCTCTTTAGAGTCTTTTAGACATTTCTCATTTATATATTCATGGAGATAATTCCGAATGTTGGTGGGATTATAATCAACCCTAAACTTCTTATTCTAAATGTTATAAATAGTGTTATCCATATCCATAATATATAAATAGTTCATTGTATACCCAATTCTAAAAAAATTATTATATATATAAATATGTTTTCCTTAGTAATGAATGAAACTCCCATATTATCTAAATAAGATAAAAATTTCAAAATTATGTTTATTGTGGGAACATAATTACATTTTTTCAATTCTAGGACTAATCTACTGGGTATAATTAGATCATAGGTGTTGACTTATAATGAATTTACTCTTGATAAATTATAACATGAAGATATATTTCACCCTTCATCAATTCAATCACATATCTTATTTTTTCTTTGTCTTTATAAATGTGTGACGGGAAGCCAGTATCGAATAAGCTTGAGTTGTGGCTCATGGAATTTATATCTATAACATTCACAATGAAATGATCAAAAAAATTATCTTTGAGAAAACCTCTTAACCCTTAATAATAATCATTAGTTGTTTTATTGGTCATAGTTATTAGTGATTATAATATGATTGTGATTAAGTGCTCCATAATATTCAACAAAGAAATATCATTTAATGAGTATCATGTATTATATTTTTTCATTTGGGAATTCAAATGAAATTTCTCCCACTATAAATGATGACCCAAACATAATTTACCTTTAGTGATCTAATATATATATTCACTAGGTAATGACCCCACTATGGCGTGAAACTCGTCACTTTTATTATTTAGGTATGGATTCATCTCAGTCACAATAGTTATGATTCTTGGACAGTTGAGTTGATAATTCTTCATCCATATCCATCATATGGGTAATACTACACACTATTCTCTAGGTGTCCCAACCCTTGGGGTTTTCAAGATAAGTGTAACTTAAAAAAATGTCAAAAAATAAAATAGATAATCTAGGGGAACCATACTATGGATTGAAACTACCCGATTAGAAAATCTAGTCTCTCATTATCTTCTTTCATTACACAAGAAAATCTAGGGGCACCCCATTACGGCATGAAACTACCTCGTTATATTATCAAGGTCTTGAAAATTTCTACAATGGAAGGAATTTTGTACTTAGTATTTAAAGGGATTTATTTTTAAACACTTTCTAGTCCAGTATACATCATGTGCATATTAAATTTAGAATTATTAAATCTTACACAATCTTTAACTTCTCATGTTTTATTCCTTTTTTTGTATGCATGCTTCTATCATTTTAAGTTTTTGGAATCCCTATTCAAACCTCCAAATTAATGTGTTCACACCATATTAATGTGTATCTCTTTTCATAACCCAATTGTTTGTGTTACTCAACCAAAATCAAAATTCAACTATATTCATATACATTTGAATACATCATATGTATAAGGAATATTAAATCTTCAAGTGAAGTAATAGAGTTAATGAGGTTGAAAATATACACATGATTAATCCTATATCAACAAAGATCTAGTCTCATTCACCTTTCTAGATAATTCATATTCTCCTGGTCGATAGGTGGTCCAACCCCAAGTCCCTCTACCGAGGGAGACCATACCCAATTGAGAACCTAATTCATGATATCTCTAACACCTAATATACATAAACTATATACAAAAACTATTATGAAGCATATAACTATAATTACAAACCAAGTTCATGGTAGATGTAACTAAATATTATGGAGTCATACGAAACATGTAATATAGATATCAAACTCTTAAAAGTGGTTTAATAGTTAAACATAAATTGTACACAATATTCACATTTCTAAAAAAATATTTCTATCTCATAAGATATTCCATATAAATTGAAAAAGTTATTTTTATTATTAACATATAATATTTTGAAATATTTTAAAAGCTTAAAAAAAAGAATTAATTATAATTAATTTATAATTAATTACCTTATGAACCTTTTATAAATTAAAATATCTAAAACCACTTTTTATAATGATTTAAAAACATTTTATAGACCATTGACTACGAAATGTTAAAAACTGATTTTAAACATTTTAAGCTTCACCATAGCTTTCAAAATGTTGTGGTGCCCAAGTTATGGTCTTTTTGAATCCTTCACGTAAAGGAATCCAATGTCTTACCTTTATATAGACTATTTTTATAAATGTAAGATAGGGCAAAATTGCTAATCAAAATGAAAAAAAAAACCATTTCACCACCTGTGGTGCAGACCATCATCAAGAAATGTATCATGTAAAGTTAAGAAGTCCTAACTTTACATATTAGAAACTAAAAGGTGTGTCATTATTTACACTACAACATGGTATTGATTATATATTTTTATTAAAGGAGCATGGGGACTCCTACCTCATAGACCCAGACGTGATTCCTGGATAGTCCGAGAAAAAAACACCATGGTCACCAATATATCATGGTGATGGTATTGTATTAGGAAAAGAAATATTAAAAATTTTTAATACTTGTTTAATCTCATATTGATATTACTTTTTGGTTTTTTTGAATCATTATATAAACCATGACTAAAGAAGAAAAAACAAACATAGATATATATATCTCCAAGGAATCAAACATGTAAGTATATTAAAAAAATAGATCATATAATGGAATACCTGATACATAGGAACATCAACATATTCCATCCTTTTTATTTGATGGATTAATTTTCAAAGATATCATGGGGATTAAAAAGTGAATTATGTCTGCCTCTATGGGGGGGACACTAGCCAATGGATCCAAAAATGCTTCTTGAGGACTCTTAAATTCCCAAAGGTGTTTTAGAACCATAATCGAGTGATGAAAAAGATTTTCAAATGGAATAGAGCTTCAGTTATGGATAAATCATGTCTCATACACTCAACACAACCACTAAGATGGGATAATATCCTCTTATAGGAATACATAATTCTATTCATTTTATGAATATCCTTATACATTCATGAAATGGTTCGATTATCATCACATGATACTCAAGTGTTACATATTTTGGATTGATCATTCATTTAATAATTCAATTAATTAGGCGCACCAACTATAAAAAAACAAACCCTTTTGTTAATAAATTAAGAATAACCAAGTATATATGGATGTGGTAGTAACACGCGTCACATGTAGGATAAAATAATCAAGGTTATCGACCATGGAATCAAATGCATCACCATGATATGGCGGTGCCCATTTTAGTGAAAATTAAACACTCTAAATATATCAGAGTATATTCTCCTAAAAATCTCATTATTTCCATTTTCAATATTGTTCACTCATTCATTGATGAATAATATTTTAATTTCCCACATGAAACCATACTTCTGACCCAACACTTATCTTGGAGGATTTAAATGATCCTCAATTTTTCTACTTTGATTTTCTCATAAAATTGAATCCTTATACTTATAGGAACAACACAATTATTTCATTAGATATCATGGTGGTTGATCTATTAGAATTTTCTATGGTGTAAGACTCAAAAAAGCTATATAGAAAACTCATGCATGAATAGAACAAGACAGAGTATGGTGATGAGCAAGAACGGTGTTGTACCGATATTTTTAGCACACTTTTTTGAAATAGTGACCAGTGTCACTGTTAACATTTCCCAAATAAAAATCCATATTTTACTATTTTATGGTTTATAAAAATGAGCATGAAATAAGCCACTTTATAATACTTTTAAGGAAAAATCACCTAAAGAACACCTACACCCATCTTACATGTGCCAACTCGCACTCATCTTGAACCTATACACACTAATGATGACCTTCACTAGTTTTTTACCAGCACTTTATACCCTCTTGGTTTGAGTCACGATTATTATCAACCAGTTCTCACATGAATTTGGATACTTATGTGGTTATCCATTGAGATATCTCCTATATTTTTGAACTTATTCCTTTTTCAAAAAACAAATCCAAAAATCCACTTCTCCATGTATATATATATATTATTTATTTTATTTTATGTATTTATTCAAGAACCTGGAAACATGAATGATTCTTTAAATATTTTTTATTTAATAAAAAAATCACACCTTTCCAAGCGTAACCATGAATACACTCCCATGAAACCCATGATACCTTTTCACTTGGAAAAAAACTCATTAACATATCCAATGAATTTTAAATCATACATAATGCAATTTAAAAAAATACAACCAATAAACTATAGGTTGAAAAATTCTCTATGTTTGGATTTTCTTCACAATATTCAAAAAAATATGTATCCCTTAAACCTATACTAGCCATCAAAACCAAGTATGTATTTTATATGAATATAATTTTATTCTCCACCTTATTAAAAAAATATAAAGGGTATTCTTCATATTTCCCTTGGGGTAAGAAAACTATCTTTGAGACTCGTATTTTATTTTTAATACCCATTTTTCATCATATTTTCTTAAGTAAAATAATTACATTGTCACATATTCTAGAGTTATAAATTATTATCCCCCTTAATGCATTCCATAAAAACCATATTGCATCAAGCATCATTGAGATATATTCAACTATAAATAATACTTTCATCTTTGAATACTTTTAAACAGAAATATTTTATTCATTATTTTAAATTCCAATTTGTTAATTCTCTACATAGAAAACACTTTCAATATATCCTCTAGGCCTATTGAGTCATATTTAGGTGTAGGAAACAAGAGACTTTATAAATATAATTAATTTTTTCCATTTTCATTCACTAAATATTCACAAACCATATGAAAAATGAGCAACCAAAAGTATTATGATCTCAAAAAACATAACACCAAATTGTTATTATATAAAATTTAAAGAACAAGGGTGAGAAAAATTACACTTATAAAACAATTTATTCAACTTGTTAATATAAAACAAGTTATGCCACTTTTGTTTCAAATCTTATAATATTTCACAAAACAAATCCCTTTGTTCAAATGAGGCTAAGAATCCTTTAATTGTTAATATTATAATCCCTCATAATGATTTATCTTCTAGAAAATATATTTTGAAATGATATACTTCTTGAGATTTTTTTTTTGAAATTGTTCTTTATTTCATGAATCTTAAATGTATCATAAAAAATACATTTTTTGATACCATTGTGTTAGTGTATAAAAAATATACATGAAATAGTAAACTGTTTAGATTTTTCATCAAGTTTTCTATACACTCCTTCAAGTGATGTGACCATTAAATAATACCTAAAAACGTTTTTGGAGGATTATAAACCTTTTCTTAACACCGTTGGGAAGTCCAGAACATGGATTTGAAACTTGGATCACTTTAAAATTGCCTTGATATCAGCTAGTTTATGTTATTCTAGAATGTAAAGACCAGTTCCAACATATATGTACAAACTCAACTAATTTTTCTCTAATGTGACTAATCGAAAAACATTACTGGATATATTTATCCTTGATACTACTTTCATCATTTCCTTTATACATTAATAAACAGATTCTATCATTGTCTCCTTAAATATGAAAAATTAATCATCACTTTCACTTTCTTCCTTTTATCATTTTTTCAAAATTCAAAATTATTCTTATTTTTATGTGCACATGGTGTATTTACCCCATGGATTTTATGTCTCCCTAAAACACCTAATTCATTAATTTTAACAATAAAGAACACTAGTGAGAGGGGTATTTCGATATTTCTTGAGTAAAGGATATTGGATGGACATTACAAGAAAACACTCTTCTTAAAATAATATTTTAGGTCTTTATTTGATTATAATTACTTATACAATCCTATTTTTGAGGTTTTATCATTAATGTGTCTTCTTACATATCTTATAATTATCTTATTTAGTGAGATATAGTCCACTGGAGAATGTTTTGTTTTGATTGTATGAACATGAACCATCCATTTTAATAGATTGTAATTCACCCCTTTGTTGTGAATCAACTCATAGGTACATAATTCCTACTTTTATGTCTAAATTGTGATTTGTTTTCCAAGGGATTCTCTTGCACTATTACTATCATGTTATGTAGTGGAATGATGGATATCATTGTTGACGCTCCTTTCGTCACAGAATCTAAAGATCGGAAAAGGGAATATCTGAGCTCAAAGTGATTCATCCTTTGAAGAAAACATCAAAAATCGACAAAGGCAGGAAGAAAGGATCAACAGCAACTACACCGTGCAAGTTATCTCACTGTTGCGCAAGTACACTTGCGTGACGCCCTTGGTCGCGCAAGTCACTTGCGCGACCTAAGTGGTAACCGCCCGGTAACCGCCCGGGGTCTTCTCCTGCCTATAAATAGACCCTGTGGGCCCCCATTCGAGAGGATCTTTTTCCAGAAACTCGGATTGAAGCTCCTGATGCCCAAGTCTCTTCTCAAAGCTTCCGGAACACTTCTAAGGTAATTTCTTACCTAGAACGGAATATTTAAAGAGAGGGAGGAAGGCCTAAGTGTTGAAACTCATCAACACTTGCGCGCCTGAATGGCCATCCCTTATGGGAATTGGTCATACTTTCACGCCGCCTTATTCCTTCAATAGAATTTGCGCATCCCTTTTCTGGAAGAACCTCAAGGGGATTATAAGGGGTTTAAAAAGGAGTCTCTCAAGTATTTCAATTCCGATTGAAAATCGCTCAAGTACACCATGTGTCGCGCAAGGTATACCTGCGCGACCAATAATTGCGCGCCCATGCAAGACTTGCGTGCCTTTCAAGACTTGCGCGCCCCTACCATTCTGGGTGCCCATCTTGCCCATTTTACCCCTTTTAGGCCATTTCACATTTCCTATTCAAGATCCTGTCTTCAAGATACTCTTCAAATCCATTTATGGCATGATTTCATGATTTTACTTCCTTATCTGAAAGGAATTCGGTGGAATATCTCTCAAAACCTAGTGATTTATACATATTTATGTCACCAAAGATTGAGAGTTCGTTCATTCAACCTCATCCTTTAAGATGAGAGAATCCTTAACCTGGGTCTCCTTTTCAGGAATAATCCCCAGGTATAAATCCTTTAATCTGGGCATCCTCCTCAGGATTAAGCCCCAAACCTTAATTCCTTAAACTTGGGCATCCTCCTCAGGAGTAAGCCCCAATCATAATCCTTTAACTTGGGAATCCTCCTCAGGAGTAAGCCCCAATCTCAAATATGGGCATCCTTTTTAGGAGTAAGTCCCAGTCATAATCTTGGGCTTCCTTTTTTAGGAGTAAGCCCCAAGTCCCCTAACCTGGGCCTCCTTCTTTAGGAGTAAGTCCCAGTCATAATCTTGGGCATCCTCTTCAGGAGTGAACCCCAAGTCCCTTAATTTCTCTTAACCAGTCCTAAATTACGTTTGATATGGGGTTCCTTCTCAAGAGTAAAACCCAATTATCAATCCTCTCCTAATTTGGGTTTCCTTCTCAAGAATAAGTCCCAAGTTAGAGTATTCAAATCTCCATAAAGCACATATACCTTTATGGACCCTGTTCCTGGATTTTCTCCCTAAAAGTAAATCCTAAACCTTCATCTATTTGGGCAGTCATACATACATAAGCCCCAAACAATTTCTTATGATTGCATCTTTCATGAGACAATTGTCTAATTTTTTACCAATACCTCTTGTTTCTCACACCGAGCATGACTCACGTGAGCTTAGAGTGTAAAAGTAATTATGACATTCTTCTTTGAGCCATCAATCATAAACATCATACTCCATTACTCGAACTACGTGGGTTCTGATTCCTTTTCCAAAACAAAGGATACGTAGGTTGCCCATTTTTTGGGTTCGATCCCAACTTTGAAATAATCCCTGTCCTTCTGAATGACGATAAACTTCAAGTTCCCCATTGAGTGGCTTTAAAACCAGCCTGGTCATCATAATGACCAAGATACTTTTATATAAATGTTTTGAAGGATACCATTGACCAAGAATCTCTAAACAGATATAGATGATTCTCTATTGATGAAGAAACTCGAATACATATAAAAGATTCTCTAAATTTCATGCATATTTAATCATTGATTGTTAAAACTAAAGGAAAGCACATTTTATACTTGGTAATGTAATAAGGATTCATGAACATAACTTAAATCTATAAAGAGAGTCCCGGAGTAGACAATAATTCCCCTCAAAAAGGTGTGATGAGTCCGACCTCCCATCCTCTCGACCAATGAAAATTCCTAAGCCTCATCAGTCCACAATCTAATGAGCGCATACCTTTGGAAAGTAGGTCCAAACGGATGTGGAATCATTGGATGTTTCTGGTTCTACGAACAAACCCGCTAGAAACCGATCGGAACGTTTGAATCTCCCGTCCAGGAGGTCATCCCCGAAATCCATGCAAAACAAAAAATGGTGAACCCGACGTGAATCCTTAACCAAGTTAAAGTGATGTTCTTCTTATTTGTTAGGCCCCTTGGGCCAACAAATCAATCATTGACATGTGCTCATCCAAAAGATGCAGTGGCCAGATTCATCTTGATTATGTCTGTTATATGGAACAGGAACTCTTTTCTCAAGATCTTCTGCAAAATGGCTTTTCTTAAATTCACCCATGTGAATACTGCTGCTGTGAACACCTCTACTGTGAGGTCTGCTGCTGTAAAAACCAATGCTGCTACTCCTGATGGAACGTCGTCCGCTCTAAGGATGACATCACCAACTCAGCGTCTTCAACACTGGGTTTCTAATGCACTGGTTAAGGAGTACCGTCGCAACGGTACTATCCCAACTCTGGAGGCCGCTCGTCAAGCCCTCCAAGTTAACAACTCTACCTGGTCGTCCGGACAACAGCGACCAGCGATCAAGAAGCAGGCGGTGCTGACTACCGTCTCCAACCGTTTCGGGTCGTTATCCCCGGAACGCAATTTCCATTCACTCCCTTACTCTGAGGAAGTGAATGAGCAGGTCCTGCAGGACCTTAATTCAAAAAAAACAGGAGTCATTCTCAAGGGCTCCCATCAACAATCACCGCCAGACTCATGCGGTAGTGAGCCCTCAACATGATGACGGTACCGACTCCAGGCATTCAGATCAGGTTCCTCGAACCCGAGCAGGCAAGATGAACCACCAGAGACGGAATCCGGTTAACAATAGGCAGGTTTTCATCCCTACCATTGCCGGAGAAGTCCACCAACCTAACTTGGTGGTAAACAATGAGCAGGCACACACACCTGTCCATTTTAATTCCTCTGTCCAGCTGACTCGTCTGGCAGCATCAAGCCAATCCCGCCAGGCAATTCCGGGGGAGTACTATAGGCAGGAACATGCACCTGCATATGCATCACCAGTTAGTCAGCAGGCTCGTCTGACTACATATGATGGATCTCATCAACCGCGTTTGGCGAAGTGTAATCAGCAGTCACATACACCTGCTAATACTAATCAAGCCTACCAATAGTCTCGCTTGGTAGCGCACGGAGAAGTCAGTCGGAAAGCCCCAACGACAAACAGGAGGCAGACTCAACTCTGTGCCTCCACACTTGAGTACTGTCAGGATTCACTGATAGGAAAAGGAGGACAGGAGAAGGTACATACACCTACTCCAAACCCGGAATGGACGTATATTCCCGTTCCGGCGACTGAAGTCACCAAACATATTTTATCAATGGTGAAAGAGCAGAAGCAAATTCCTGCTCATATTCTGGATGCTTGCCAGGATATCATAACAACTTCAGCATCATCTCAGAGACAGACACATAAATCTATCCCTAGCAGTGGAGTGACACATCAACGATTCACTCCGGAACAGACACACACATCTGTTCTAGTCCAAGAGGGTTATGGGGCATACTCCCACATATCATACGGACAACCAAGTCAGGCACATACACCTGATTTGAGTGGAGATCGTCAGCCTAACCTGACCATCTTTCCTGATCAGGAACATACACCTTCTCAGAGTAACCACTTTCGTCAACAAGTGGTTTCTAAAGTGAGTAAGAAGGCATCTAAGAAAAAGATCTGCCCAGCACAGTGGGGAGATCAAAGGCCAATCTGCAACCAGGCCTTGCTCGATGCTGGAGTTCTTGAAACCCTCATACATTTATCTGTCGGAATTCAAGATTCTACTCCCTCAGTTCCCAATAACAGGAACATTAATTTTTAAGGTCTTCAACAGAAACTTCTTCATGAAGGCTTGCTTCATGAAAGTTTGGTCAATCTTGAAGTTTCTTCTTCATATGAGAGCCACAGTAACCCTCTGTGTGGTCAGAAGACCAAGGAGAAAGAGATCTCATCTTTTACTGTAACCCATTATGGTGGTCCTCCCCATGATGATGAACTTCGCTGCGAAAGTTCTCTCCGCAGTAGTGATTCACATTGCCTGGAAAATACTCCGGTGGATAATGTAGTGCCGAGAAAGCCCTCTTATCTTGAGGAACTTGCAAATGTGAAACCAGTCATGTCTGATGCTTTATCGCTAACAAGTGAAATACTTTCTCAATCAGAAGATAGCCCAGGGTGTAGGTCATTCTCCGAACCACCCCTAAGTCATGCATCTTCTAGTTTGATCTATGATCTCTCTACCAATCTTGTTGAATCCGATGAAGAAACAAGGAAACACCAACTATGGTCAAAACAGGTAGAAGAATCTTCATTTAATGATAAAGAGGAAATGCTGAACATGAGAAAAAAACTGGCAAAAGGTGAAATACCAGTCATGTTTTGGCCTTTGGCTGACTCCCAGTACGACATTCCAAAGATGTTGACGGATGATGGAATCCATGATGTTCGTCTCAACTTGTGGAAAACTCTTTGTCAATTAAAGAAGAAGGTATTATCTTATGATGAATATGAAAATCATCTTAAGATAATAGAAGGGATACAACGTCATATTGATTTGGCATCTCTATCAGTCTCTCGGTATCCGAAGGCTGAAAAGAAACAGAGAACCCTTCAACATTCATGCCTTGGCGCATTAAGAAAATTGTGTCAGTTAATTTCCAATGCTCCATCTGGTGTTCATATCAGAGGATGGGGTGTTCACGGAGCACTGCATTTCACAGTGCTTTCCAGTCAGCAAAGCCCGCCGAAAATGGTTTCATGCAATGTTATTGCCCATGGCCGGCCACATTCAATGGGCTTTGTTCATTATAAAAAGCTTGCTCAATAACAGGATTCAACTAGTTCCTCTCAAAACCAAGTATATAGAGAACAAGTTATTGAATTGCTCCTATATCAAGCAGGCGAGAATATTGCTCAAGCCTCTCGTCTGGAGAAAACACGTCATCAAATGACAGAAGTTTTGGAAATCATCCAACGGTCTGTTGAACGAGGTGATAAAAGTGGATACGGGTTAATGCATCCAGCTAATTTCTGAACTAAGATTCGTAAGATCAAGAGAGATTTTAAAAAGATCTCAGACATAGCATGTCAAGAGACACCCCAGCTTGTCAGACTGGGGACTTCTCTAAACCAACCCTCAGAGTCAACAAATGGGATTTGAGGAGTTGAGCGGAAGCAGCAGGAACATCCCCAGTCCACCGGACTGGGGACTTTTTCAAATCCTCAATCCCTCCCTCAGAGAAAGTCAGTATTCTCTCGATTAGGGAATAAGCCTCAAGAGGAACGAAGAGCCAAGCTATCAGGAGATTCTCTCCAAGTGACGGTTCTCCAAGAAATTCCTGAGGGATCAAGTCAATGGAATGCCATGTCTCATCATGGACATGGAAGAAGAAAATATCACAGAAATGCTGATAGAAAGGATTCCATGCAATATGCATCCATTAATGTCATCAATGATGTTGTTGCTGATTCACCAGATGAGGCTCAATCAGAGGGATCGGATGAAGAGATTCCTGCTCAAGAAGTTGCGCACACAGACCTAAATGAAGAAGGTGTGCGCACACGTAATCAAAGGCTTACCCAAAATCTGGGTATTCCTTCAAGTAACCCACTTCCCCCTCTCCGAAAAGGATCCAATAAGGGGAAAGGAAAGAATCAGGTTACTTCTCACCCTTCCTCTGAAGGAGGTCAATCGCTCTCATTAGAGCAAAGGTTTGCACAACAGGAGGAAGAAATGAAAGAATTAAGAAGGTTGAATGCAGAACTACTTCAGAGTAGTCTTCTTCTTAAGAATTCTGAAGTCCGACAGCCAAAGGAATTTGTTGTAACTACTGAGATGGATCAGGAATATCCTCCTTTATCAGTACACCCTCAGAGGTCTAATCCTACGAGTCAAACGCAACAACGGTTGGCAGCACTACCATCAGTTGCAGCACCAACCACCACGTCTGTCCAAGCTCCATTCATTGCACCTACCCAAAACCAAGTTCAACCTGGTGTTTCTCAAAAGTTAATAACTACTATTGAGTCATTAACAGCTCAGTTAGAAACTATGGAAGGGAAACGGGCGTAAGTTCAACCTGAAAAGAAATTTTACCCTGAATGGGTAGATTCAATTTCTCCTCCATCCAGTTTTGGAAACCCTGTTTTCCCTACTTTCAATGGATCAGGTGACCCCGAACAATATTTGACGCATTACGTGTCTTGTTGTGATCCTATGATGGGAACTCCAGAGCAGCAAGAAGTAGTGAAACTCAGATGCTTCGTGCGAACCTTGCAAGGACCATCTTTTGTCTGGTATACAAGCTTGCAATCCCGGTCAATCATCGGATGGGAGGATCTTCGTCAAAAATTCCTTCTTCAGTTCAGCTCAACTTTTCCAAAAACGACAGTTTTCGATCTTACAAACTGCAAGCAAAGGGAGAATGAAAGAGTCTCTGATTTCATTGCTCGTTGGAAGGGATTAACGTATTCCCTGAGTTTAGCACTCCCTCAGGAGGAACTGTTGCCAATCTGTGTGGAAAATTTGCGTGACGAATTACGCATGCCATTGATACCTGTGAAATACACAGGAGGGTTTCGAGACCTTACTTCAATCTCTCAACAGATTGAAGATTCCCTTATACAGGCTAAGGTTAAATCTCGTATAATTCCATCAGCTCCAGGAAGGAGAATGGGTAAAGCGGAAACTGCTAGAGTTATGCTTAAACAAGCACCTGTACCTATTTCTACTTCAAAACCCTCATCTTCTCGAAGGGCTCCACCTCCTGAATGCCAACAAAAAAGGTTGTTTCGTCCAAATGATAAAAAAGATCAACGACGAAAACAATTTGAGGATTTGAAGATTAAAACATACTCTTTCCGAAGTGAGCAAGTTCCTGGTTACTTCATTTCAGCTCTGGAAAATAATTTGGTTCAATTACCAGTGCCCAAGAGGCCAAACAAGGAAGGAGATGAAGACCGTCCCAATTATTGTCCCTTTCATCAAATGTTGGGGCATCCCATCCAGGAGTGTTTTGTCTTTAAAGACCTCCTGCAAAAGATGGTCAACTTGGGACAAGTCAAATTGAAGGGTTCTTCAGCTCATGTAGCGTGTATTACCACTACAGATCCAGAGGAAGGAGGCGAGTGGCAGGAAGTCAAAAGAAAAACTGCAAAAAAATATGATGATTAGATGGTCAGAAAGACAATCAATCAGACCCATTCCATTTTGCGAACACAATTTAAGAATCCAATTGTGTCTCCTACAAAAGCTGCAATAAAGCCTCCATGAAAAGACAAATCCTCAAAAGGGCAGCACAATTCAAAGAAGAAAGAGGAATCAGGAGAAGATGAGTATGTATCAAAGCCTAAATTTTCTTTGACTCTGGAAGATTTCATGCCATCTACTTCAAAGCCACGGGCACCGCCCCATCAAATGGCACAACCTAAACAGGCTAGTCAGGCAGGGTCTTTATCAGACGAAGAGTTAATCTTCGGTTCTGTTATTATGATTCAATTAACAGATCCATATTCCAGTCTTGATGAGCCTGAATTCCCTGTATCAAATAAGGAAATCCGAGGAGGTTCTAGAGGTTCAGGATATAGGGGAAGACTTGGATCTTTCCGAAGCCACTACTCTAATTTTACCTCTGCTAGCACTGTATATGCAGCAGAAACTCGTGGTAGAGCCCTTCAGCGAGCTCAAAAAGAACAAGCAAGTTCTTCTGGCAATGACCAACTCAGTTTTGGCACAGTTATTTTGTAAGACCGATTAAAGGTTCCATCTTCTTTATCTCATCAAGTAAATGGATCTAATCAGTCTAATCTTCCAAAACCAAGGATGTTTCCAACTTCAATACAAGATGCATCAGCTTCCAAAGCATCTGCTTCCAAAGTACCTGCTAAACCGCATATTCCTATTGGGAAACGCAAACCTCTAGATCAAAAGTATGATATATTGAAACACTTGGCCCAAGTACCAGCCAAGTTATAAATTTTGGATGCTTTGAATCTGTCAAAAGATCTTCGGGAAGCACTCATCGAAGCTTTGTCAAGTCCTCAGGAGTTTGAAGCTGAAATTGCTGCAGCTGAAATCTATCACATAGAGACTAATCCTGCAGAATGCCATGCAGTGATATCTTTTACTGATAAAGATGAAGATGATTTTGTGCATGGGCACATAAAACCTTTGTACTTATCTGGAAAAGTCAATGGTGTAGATGTTCGAAGAGCTTTCATTGACAATGGTTCAGGAGTCAACCTCATGCCCATTCATACACTTCGTCGATTGGGCCTCACGGAATCTGATTTATCTCCTTCTACCATGATGTTACAAGGATATGATAAAAATGAACAAGAACCACTGGGAGAAGTTACACTCAGAACTCAGTTTGGAGATCTTGTATCCAATTCGGATTTCATGATTGTTGATCAAGACTCAGCTTTCAATATCTTGCTTGGAAGACCCTGGCTACATCAGCATGTAGTTATTCCTTCATCATACCATCAATGTCTCAAATACTGTTTCGATGGTCAAGTTGGAACATTGTATGGTGATAAGTCCCCGTTCAAGACATGTGAGTCTCAATACATTGAGGCGGAATTTTATCACATGAAGGGAAGAGAAAAATCTACAATGAAGGTAATTACCAAAGTTAATGCTCCATATGGTTTGGAGAAAATTCCAATAAATCCATTTTCACATGTGAGTAAAGATTATGTATTATCTATCAGTCAAATTGACAAAATAGGCCCAAATCAAAATACTCTTATGGAAAGATCTATAATGTCAATTACGGCGATCGATCCAGAAAACATGGGAGAAATTGGTAACCTACCAAGCAGTGATGAAAGCATAAGTGGTGACGTTTTCATTTCATCTGCTGAAGTCCAACAAGTCTATACTTCGCTAATCAGGCCAGAAGAAGCTATAGCAACACCAGAGGTGAATAATGATGTCGATTCTCAATCCATCATCTCCTCTTTATTTCCCAAATAAGACCCTTTATCATCAATAGGGTCGGAAATGGAAGCTTCTTCTTCAAAATGTGAAAATTTTGACATCTCTTATGATCATGAGAATTTCGTTTTTTCATCTACTATGCAAGTAGAAATGGAAGAAATAACACATGATGAAGAGGAAGAGGAAGATATTAGAGATGCTCCTCCAGCATTTGAAGAGGGTATCTCTACCACTGTGGATGAACTCAGAGAAATAAGTCTGGGTATAGAGAAAGATCCACGCCCCACTTTAATTAGTGCGGCCATGACCCTTGAAGAGCAAGAGATGTATATTTCTTTTCTAAAGAAAAATAAAGATATTTTTGCTTGGAATTATACATAAATTCCTGGTCTTGATCCTGATATTGCTACTCATCATTTGGGTTTACCAAAAGAACATCGAGGATTTAAGCAAGCCGCAAGAAGAACACACCCAACCTATGCTTCCAAAATTGAAGCTGAAGTGGATAAGCTGATCAAAGATAACTTCGTCAGAGAAGTTCAATATCCCAAGTGGTTGGCTAATATTGTCCCTGTAAAGAAAAGGAACGGAAAAATTAGGGTTTGCATCGATTTCAGAGATCTTAATCGGTATTGTCCTAAAGATGATTTCCCAGTTCCGATTACAGAACTCTTAATTGATGTGACGGCTGGTTATGAAGTACTTTCCTTCATGGATGGATATTCCGGATATAATCAGATCCGAATGGCCCCAGAAGATGAGGAATCTACATCCTTCAGATCCCCTCAAGGTGTGTTTTGTTACCGGGTGATGCCCTTTGGTTTAAAGAATGCAGGCGCAACATATCAACGTGCCATGCATCGTATCTTCAAACCTTTCTTAGGGAAATTTTTTGAATGATATGTAGATGATTTGGTGGTTAAATCCAAACAACGTTCTAATCACTTGGCTTATTTGGAAGTCATATTCCACAAGCTTCGACAACATAATTTGAAGATGAACCCCTTAAAATGTGCTTTTGGGGTAACCTCAGGAAAATTCCTCGGCTTTGTTGTACACCATTGTGGTATTGAAGTCGATCCTGAGAAGACCAAATAAATCCTTGGTATGTCACCTCCTCAGAATTTGAAAGAATTAAGAGGACTTCAAGGACACTTAGCCTATATTTGGCGTTTCATCGCCAATTTGGCGGGTAAAAGTTTACCCTTTACCAAATTATTGAAAAAAGGAGTCACTTACCAGTGGACTGAAGAATGTCAATAAGAATTTGATATTCTCAATAAATACCTCTTGAGTCCACCAGTACTCATGCCACCTGTTGTGGGTAGACCGCTTATCCTCTATGTGACAGCTTTAGAGCGATCATTGGGTGCCTTTCTCGCTCAAAAGAATGATGCTGGGAATGAAAATAGTCTCTACTATCTCAGTAGAACTATGCTTGAAGCAGAAACCCGGTATTCAAGTATTGAAAAGTGATGCCTAGCATTAATCTTTGCAGTTCAGAAACTGAGACACTACCTGCAACATCACGAGATCCAATTGTTATCTCGTAATAATCCGCTCAAATTCATCCTTAGTCGTCCAATGCTTACAGGACGTCTGGCAAGGTGGGCGGTTATTCTACAGCAGTTTGACATTCAGTATGTGTCTCAAAAGGAAATTAAGGGCCAAGCTCGGGATGATTTCCTGGCTGAACATCCTTTAGTGGAAGACACGTATTCAGATATTGAACTCCCTGATGAGGAAGTTTTCTCTATTCAAGAGAGTTCTCAAACATGGGAACTGTATTTTGATGGTGCTTCCAGAAGTCCAACAGGGAAGAAAATGGAAAATCCTAAATTCAATAAAGTTGGTTTAGGAATTGTGCTCATTTCTCCAGATAAGGCAGTGTTACCTTATTCCTTTTTGTTGTGGGAAGGTGGTACCAATAACGAAGCTGAATACCAAGCTCTCATTACAGGCTTGGAGTTAGCGCTTCAAGCACAAGTGAATCAATTAAATGTGAAAGGTGATTCAGACCTGGTAATCAAACAAGTCAATGGGGATTATGCCATCAGAAAAGAAGAATTAATCCCTTTGTATGATTACGTTAGAGAGTTAATGTCGGAATTCCCTTCAGAACCGACATTTTCTTATGTCCCAAGATCACAAAATGCTCAAGCTGATGCACTGGCTAATATAGCCACGGCTTTAGCAGATCCAAATCGGGACGAGACAACCATCTGTATTGCCCACCGTCGTGCAATTTCACCTTATGTTCAAGTCAGAACAGAGGAAATTAATGAAATTAGTCCCATTCCTGAACCGTGTGGTCATACTACAGGATGGATGTCACCTATTAGGTAATACCTTCAAAATGGAACACTTCCACCTGATAGAGCCGAGAAAGAACAAATCCGGCGACATGTGGTCAATTTTACTCTTTATGATAGCCCAAACCACCTCGAGAAAATTCTCTACAAACGTGGTTTTGATGGAGTTCTCTTCAGATGTATTGATGGTGAAGAGACAATGGTTGTCATAAAAGAAGTGCATGCAGGAGTCCGTGGTGCCCACTAGTCTGGACATAGACTGTCTGATCAAATTCGAAGGCTTGGATACTTTTGGCCTTCAATGATACAAGATTGTGTTAATTTTACAAAGAAGTGTCATTCATGCCAAGTATATGCCAACTTCATTCATCAACCTCCAGAGTTGCTTTATACAGCTAAATACTCATGGTCATTTTCCACATGGGGAATGGATGTGGTGGGACCTTACCCTTCAGCTACGGCCAAGCAGTTTAAGTACATTCTTACTGCTACTGATTTCTTTTCCAAATGGGCAGAGGTAGTACCTCTCAAAGAAGTCAGTTCTAAATTCATTATTAGCTTCATCAAGTCTAACATCATTACTAGATTTGGTGTCCCTCATACCATATTGACGGACAATGGCACCAACTTCTGTTCTTCAGAGGTAATAAAATTGTATCATGAATACAACATTAAGTCCAAACATTCATCTCGATATCATGAGGCGGCTAACGGCCAGATAGAAGCCTTCAACAAGACTCTTTCAAATATACTGCAAAAGATGGTGGATAAAGATAAGAGATCATGGCCTGATAAACTCTTTCATGATTTATGGGCTTATCGGACTACCACTCGCAATGAAACGCAGTCAACTCCATATTCATTGGTATATGGAACAGAAGCAGTCTTGCCAATTGAAGTTCAATTGCCCTCACTCAGAATAGCCATTTGTGATCAGTTATCTACAGATGAGCAATCCCAAAAGCGGTTGAATGAATTGGAACAGTTAGATGAGAAAAGATTGTGCACTTCGCACCACTTGGAAATCTATCAGAATCGAATAGCACGAGCTTTTAACAAAAAAGTTTGTCTTCGTTCATTCATTCAGGGAGAATTGGTATTGGTTCTCAGAGCACCAATGATACCAGGAAAGAAGCCTCCCAAGCTTAACCAAAATGGGAAGGACCTTATTCAATACATAAGGTCTACTCCAATGGAACTTATTCTCTAATCTCAATGGTTGGAGAACACATCACGACTCCAACTAATGCTAGATTTATGAAGAAGTATTTTGTATAAACACAAAATATTGTTCCCATTGTCCTATCTACATGACATTAAACTGTATATGTAACACCTCAAGAATTCATAATGTGTTATTTCTTCAAAATAATTCAATAACTTGCACTACACGCAACACCGAGTTCAATTGCACCATGACTTACCAAAAAGCCATTCAAAAGAGGTTATGAATAGTATTAACTAAATTTTAAACTTTATATAATCCTTATAATTTTTCCATATTATGAGTATCATAGACATAATGCAAGAACAAATTCATTTTCAGTATTGCACTTTTATCAACTTTTAATAGTGAACCCTTTTTAAATACAATATTTTAAACTTTTTGACTAAATGGGGAAATCAAAAATTTAAAATGAAACATCCCAAGCTTCCACGGTGCGCTTTCTTTGAATAATACAGTAGCGTGTGTTGTACGCAACCTTGAGTTTTAACACACACCACAACCGATCAAACTAGCCGTTATGAATAGTAATACATACTTTTTTAAATTATATATATTTTATATTTCAAAATTGACTTCATTTTTGGATTCGTAGTGTCGAATTTACCCTAAGGTGAAATTTTGGTACTTTTCAGATAACTTTCATATTTTGATGAATAGTGAAAATTACTAAATTTTAATTAAAAACAACTTTTTTAATCAAAATAATTAATAGTGATAAATTATGAATTTGAGTGGTTTTAAAGTATATTTAGAATATATTTTTACCATTTAATAGAATTTTGGTCATTGGACATAATTTTACAATTAAACCGAACATAAACAAGTGTCAATCTTTTGATAGTTATTATCACTTAAAAACACGCTTTTTGTTTTGACAGCGGGAATTAATTTTAAATTAATTTCTTCCACTTCTGTGTTTTGAATTTAGAAAAATGGATTACATATTTGGAATCAGGATGTCCAAATTGTTTAAATAGGTAACTTTTATTTTTAGACATTTTGAATAATTACTGTGGTAAATATTTTATTTACCATGGTTAAGGGTAAATCTGGTAAATAAGGGTTAAAAAATAATATTATAATAATACTAAATTACCCTAAAACGTGTCCTAGCCTTATTGGTTGATACATGTTCGACCATAGGCATCTTTGGGTAGATTTTGGGACCCCATGGTGCCACTTGAAGGTGATAGGGACACTTTATTTTAATTAAGTTAAAATGAATACAAAAAAGACACAAGCATATATCTTTTATAAAAACAATTATTACATAAGGTTATATATGTTGGATTTTAGATTATAAATATTCATTAGAAATATATAAAGATTTCCTACATAATGATATTTTATTTATAATTTTTAGACATTAAATAATTTATTTTATTTATGACACAATGATGATGCAGTAATTACTATAATAGTGAAAAATTAAAATAACTGATATTATAAATACCCAAATAAATATAATATGAAACTTTTAATGAATTAAACTAATTTTCTAGGATAATATGATATATTAGGATTTATTTAATTGACTTTGTTCGAAGTAATCAATCTGTTATGAGTTTCACAAAAATCAACAATTGAATAGTGTCAAAATTGACATAAAAGAGTTCTTAAAACAAATATTATATTATTAATTGATATTAAATTCCTAAAAATCTAATGTTCGGCCAAGAGACTTATATCATGATAGGTTCATCATTAATGTACCACTTGGGGGTCTCTTGGATGTATATAGTAAGTTTATTAAACATATTATATAAAAATACAAAGAGACATTGTAAAAGTGAAACTAATTAACTTAGAGTTAATACGTAAAGATAAGGTTAATATAAGTACCCAAACCTATCTAAATTCTATTGGTTGAGTTGTTTTCGACCCATACCCACCTTAAACTTTGAATAGTATACTTTGGAGCCATTGGAAACCGATTATAAATTTATTATAAACTAATATCTCTAGCTTTTCCAAAGGTGCCCCTCACCCCTCTTATAAAAGGGCACTCCTCCTTCTCATTTCTTCACACCTTAAAAGCCTTTTGGCTCGGCCAAACTCTGCCCAAATACTCTCCCAACATCCCTCACTACAACCTAGAGGCCTTAGTTTGATCAGAAAGCCAACCTAATGAGCCCTTTTGATCAAATCAAAAGGAAGAACCCGAAGAAGAGGTAATGTTTTCACCACCCCTTTTCAAGTTCCTTTCTTCTTCCACTTCTTCTTTCTTTGTTCTTACCATTCTAAAATAATAACTCCAGTATCTCACATATACTGTGATGTTATTATAAATATGTTACAACCATATTCAGTATTCTATCCACCCTTTGAATAACATGTCACCATACGTGCGTACGTACGGCTTACCGTCTCCACGTCATGGTGTAATTGTTATTCAATATATTATTATTTGGATGGGTATAATAATGATGTGTAACTCATGTAAATAATAAATATAACATGTTAATGATTCTGTATATATGATATACCATCCATTTATATATTATTTTAATATCAAAATAATGATATTGTCGCTCGTGCGTACGTACGGACTACCGTCTCCACGAACGCGATGAGATTCATTCTCCATCGTATCCATTCAAGTATAATTATCATTTGATGATTTTAAAAATGATGTTTAAGGACTTGATATCATTCTGGATATGAATAATATACAACCTATCCTTTACAAACATGGCTTACATAACAAAACATATAAAATAAAACAAGTAAGTTAACACCCGAAACAATGATAATACTAAGATATTATTATCAAATCAATATTAAAAGATCATATATGATATCATATTAATATATATGATTCTTGAATAATTTAATAACAATTATTTCACCATTATAAAGGAGGTTAACCTACCCCAACCAAGGAAAAGTACAAGGTAAGGGGTTTTCATCTCACTCCTTATTCCCGTGAGATTCATGTCATATTGCCACCATTACCTTTTGTGTGGTGTATGTACTACCCATAATTATATTCTTTGTGTAATACACTCTAATTTATGTGTACTTACATATTCATTGTATGATACCTCTTTCATGGGTTTTATGTTTCATAAGTTACCAAATTGGTAAGGGTTATTTCACAATCTCTTCATTATCTGAGGTTGTTTATACGTAATAATCTACTGGGATCTCTTTATCATCCACATCCATGTTTCTTAATAATGTATTTCAAAACATTTTTACTATTTACAAGAATATGGGTTAAAGTCATTTATACCCTTGTGTGTTTCGAAAGGAATCTTTCCGTCGTTTTCCAAACAAGGCACTTTTAACCTTTTCGACAAATTTAAGGTAAGAATGTTTTTTTTAACTTATACGGCGGGTGCAGCTATATACCGCCGTAATAAAATCATCAAAGTTTTCCTTACAAGCTTATAAGAATATTTTCAAATTGAATGTATTATTTTATAATTATGTTACTTTTAAAATGATTTAAAAAAAAGAGATATTTCTCTAAAATAGTTTTGATTTCATCTATGTCAACATTCTTTGATGGCTTTTAAGCTTATTTGAAGTTGATTTATTATGATACAAAACATCCATATTTTATTGAAGGTTTTGTGCTATTTTTGACTATGGATAAGTTATTCTTATGTCACTCATGGTTTTTGTTTAGAGTATTGACATTTCATAAGTTATTTGTAATCCGAATGTTTATGTTATATTTCAACCTTTCATTCAGATGAATGTGTTAGACAAGTATGTTCCGGGTTGGGGACCGGTAAAAGTAAGCCCTCCGGTTTGGTCTCCGGTTATTAGAGGAACTCCGGTTTGGTCTCCGGTTATTAGAGGAACTCCGGGTCGGTGTCCGGTTATTAGAGGCACTCCGGGTTGGTGTCCGGTTATTAGAGGCACTCCGGGTTGGTGTCCGGTTATTAGAGGCACTCCGGGTTGGGTTCCGGTTACAGTTAGCCCCAAGGTCTTGGGACGAGGCCTTGACAAAGAAATTAAAGTTCATCATTATGCATTCCATCATTATGAAAGTGGTTATTGATTTTTCATGTGATTATTCGATTAGTAGAATATCCATGTGAATAAGTAAATGGCATTATTTCATTTTATTTATTCCATACTATGTTGAAAGTTCATGTTTGAAAGGCTTTTGTTTTAGTTACACATTGCCTTAAATGTTTATTCTTATTTATGAAAGTTTCCGCTATATTGTTATCCTTACTGGGCATTTGAGCTCACCCCTTTTCTATGTTTTATTTTTCCCAGGAAGTGAAGAAGTAAATTATGAATGACCTGCAGGGATATTATGTGGGGATATGAGTGTGGATTATGGAGACAATATGTTGTTGTATTAGTTTTTCATTTTATGATGTAATGTAAGACTTATGAATATATCTAGTGTTTCCAAGACTACTAAACCAATCGATCTTTCGAGATTTGATCTTTCTTGCGATCATACCAATGTTATGTAATAATGCACCGACTCTGGGTAACTGGGGTCGGGGCGTTACAGTTGGTATCAGAGGAAGTTTAGTACAAACCTTGGAAGCTAGATTTAGATAAACTCTGATTAGAGCACATAGACCTAAGATAAACTTTGAGGATTAGTATAGAAGAACTTCTTAGAATTTTGGTATTGTAGAGATTTTGTGAGTTTTCCGAGAAATACATCACTGTCTGGATACAAGCAGGTAGAGGCGGCTCTGGCACAGATGTACCTAGGGGTAAAACCCGAAAACACCGCTTTGAGCTAGACTCGAACGGGAACTGGTGCACAACAACGGGCCTTGCTTCACTCTTGGTTACGACACTCCCGAGGGATATGCTTAGGATAACTCTCATTTTCTTTACAAATCATTATGAAGGGTTTATGAGTATATACTTCCTCAAAGGAGGCATTTTTATGATTATGGATTATATCCATAAACTATTTAATTTATGTTATGTGTTTCACAAGTTTTGGATTAGGTATTGTTATTCATAAACTAATCTAGTGTATGCCATTGTTTAGAAATGGCGCCCTGTAGAAGGAATGAGAACTCTAGCAATGCACATGATACAAAGAGAAAGAAGGATCATATATTTCATGGTCTTAAGCCAGAATTTATAAGAGAAATAGTCTCGCATGTATTATCATCATATGAAGAAATAATATCATGTGTTGATAAGATAAGTAAAGAGTTTACTGAGTCCTATGGCTTTGAAAGGAAGAAAGAGAAGAAAAGGATGGAAGAGAGAAAGATGGATAAAGGTAAGAGGGAAAAGAAGAATTTTCCCATATGTGTTAACTGTGGAAAGAAACACCCTGGAACTTTCCTGAAAGGAATGGGAGTTTGTTATACGTGTGGAGGAAAAGGGCACAAAGTACGTGACTGCAAGGGTAAGAAAATGGTTTTAAATGTACAATGCTTCATTTGCAAGGAGTTTGGACACTACGTGAACCTATGTCCCAGTCATCAGACTATTCCGCAAATGATGCTATTGGATAATAATCAAGTTATGATACTACCACAGATGAAGAGGAATGATTAGAGTTCTTATGTTGATTATGTCAATTGAGTTTTGTATCAACAATGTACTTGTTATAATAATTATGGAGTATATAAGGATTGTACTGCAGTACTATTTCATTAAGGACTTGAGATTGTGTGGAACAAAGAAAAGTGACTCAATAGAAGGTTAAATTTTTGGAAAATATATGGTTGAGAGAAAGATAAACCATAATATGGTTCTGATACCGAGGTAGTGATTTTAGAATAATACATGATTGATTTGGATAAATTATATTGGATATTCTTGACTACCTTGAAGCTGATTAATGATTTGTCTATTCCATCATTGTTGGGGTTTAAAACATTTTTGGATTAATGAAGTATATCCAGCATTCTATATGGAATAAGGGAGCATGAATGTAATCAATAAAGATTATGGTAAATCAGGATGTTTCAGTGTATTAAAAGAATACATGATGAAGGTATTCATATGCTATTACGGGGTAAAAAGGATCTACATTATGTTTACCTTCCTTATAAATGTTGGACTGTGAGTTTGGACAGAAGTATTTTGGATAGTTCTAGTTTGGATTATTTTGGATTTCCATAAAAGGACAACCCGGAGGTCGGGCGGCAACCCGTCGCGTCCGGCAAGGTTGCGAGACTTGAACCCGCAACCGAAGGGCGACAAGGGTGTATCACCTACCAATGGCCCACGAGATGTCCTGGATTAAATAATGTAGTTTTTTTTAAAAGATCTGGTTGATGAATTATAAATTCATTTATTTTGGAACCTTGTACGAATAGTATAAATAGAAAAAAAAATTACATTATATTATCTTTTAGAGTGAAATATGAGTTTGTGGTAGAAATTTATTAATGGATAAAACTCTAATTATAATGTAAGTATATCTCTTTATGATCTTAGCCAATCTCATAAATAAATTCCTCAACATTAATAAAAGGAACTTAGAACAAAAATGTTGTCCTAGATGGTACCTTAAATCATCACTAATTTATGGCTTTGGGATTGTTGGCCTTTTCATAGCCATGTTCTCTACCACTCTCCATCAGATAATTGATGGTTATATTTTTCTTCCATATCCATATTTTCCTACATGGAACCCTAGTATGTGTTATTTTCGGTAATCTTCATACTTTCGACTCTTTATTTTAAATAGAGGCCTCACTAATTCATTTTTCGATGTGGGATTTCAACTAAGATATTTTGAAACATCAAAAATGAATTATCCTAATACCCTATGTTTTGTTGAACCGATGGTATTTCAAATCATCATAGATTGATGAATTTAAGGACCTCAATTTTACACTTGTTTGTGATTGATGACCTCAATCACTACCTATAAATATTCACATTTTTACTTCAATTATATGTCTCTAATTGCCACCAATGTTCTCCTAATCGAGATCATAATTTGGTGGTGACCCTTTGATTTCTCTTTTCCTCATATTAAGACTAAATTTTAGTAACCCAATTTTTGATGTGGGTTTTCCCACAAATATATTTTCTACTTTCAACCTTTTATTTTCGAAGAACAATTTCAAATTGCGAGGACGCAATTTATTGAAGGAGGGGAGAATGTAACACCCCAAGAATTCATAATGTGTTATTTCTTCAAAATAATTCAATAACTTGCACTACACGCAACACCGAGTTCAATTGCACCATGACTTACCAAAAATCCATTAAAAAGAGGTTATGAATAGTATTAACTAAATTTTAAACTTTATATAATCCTTATAATTTTTCCATATTATGAGTATCATAGACATAATGCAAGAACAAATTCATTTTCAGTATTGCACTTTTATCAACTTTTAATAGTGAACCATTTTTAAATACAATATTTTAAACTTTTTGACTAAATGGGGACATAAAAAATTTAAAATGAAACATCCCAAGCTTCCATGGTACGCTTTCTTTGAATAATACAGTAGCGTGTGTTGTACGCAACCTTGAGTTTTAACACACACCACAACCGATCAAACTAGCCGTTATGAATAGTAATACCTACTTTTTGAAATTATATATATTTTATATTTCAAAATTTAATTCATTTTTGGATTCGTAGTATCGAATTTACCCTAAGGTGAAATTTTGGTACTTTTCAGATAACTTTCATATTTTGATGAATAGTGAAAGTTACTAAATGTTAATTAAAAACAACTTTTTTAATCAAAATAATTAATAGTGATAAATTATGAATTTGAGTGGTTTTAAAGTATATTTAGAATATATTTTTACCATTTAATATAATGTTGGTCATTGGACATAATTTTACAATTAAACCGAACATAAACAAGTGTCAATCTTTTGATAGTTATTATCACTTAAAAACACGCTTTTTGTTTTGACAGCGGGAATTAATTTTAAATTAATTTCTGCCACTTCTGTGTTTTGAATTTAGAAAAATGGATTCCATATTTGGAATCAGGATGTCCAAATTGTGTAAATAGGTAACTTTTATTTTTAGACATTTTGAATAATTACTGTGGTAAATATTTTATTTACCATGGTTAAGGGTAAATCTGGTAAATAAGGGTTAAAAAATAATATTATAATAACACTAAATTACCATAAAACGTGTCCTAGCCTTATTGGTTGATATATGTTCGACCATAGGCATCTTCGGGTCGATTTGGGGACCCCATGGTGCCACTTGTAGGTGATAGGGACATTTTATTTTAATTAAGTTAAAATGAATACAAAAAAGACACAAGCATATATCTTTTATAAAAACAATTATTAAATAGGGTTATATATGTTGGATTTTAGATTATAAATATTAATTAGAAAGATAAAAACATTTCCTACATAATGATATTTTATTTATAATTTTTAGACATTAAATAATTTATTTTATTTATGACACAATGATGATGCAGTAATTACTATAATAGTGAAAAATTAAAATAATTGATATTATAAATACCCAAATAAATATAATATGAAACTTTTAATGAATTAAACTAATTTTATAGGATAATATGATATATTAGGATTTATTTAATTGACTTTTTTCGAAGTAATAAATCTGTTATGAGTTTCACAAAAATCAACAATTGAATAGTGTCAAAATTGACATAAAAGAGTTCTTAAAACAAATATTATATTATTAATTGATATTAAATTCCTAAAAATCTAAGGTTCGGCCAAGAGACTTATATCATGATAGGTTCATCATTAATGGACCACTTGGGGGTTTCTTTGATGTATATAGTAATTTTATTAACCATATTATATAAAAATACAAAGAGACATTGTAAAAGTGAAACTAATTAACTTAGAGTTAATACTTAAAGATAAGGTTAATATAAGTACCCAAACCTGTCTAAATTCTATTGGTTGAGTTGTTTTCGACCCATCCCCACCTTAACCTTTGAATAGTAAACTTTGGAGACATTGGAAACCGATTATGAATTTATTATAAACTAATATCTCTAGCTTTTCAAAAGGTGCCCCTCACCCCTCTTATAAAAGGGCACTCCTTCTTCTCACTTCTTCACACCTTCAAAGCCTTTTGGTTCGGAAAAACTCTGCCCAAATACTCTCCCAACATCCCTCACTACAACCTAGATGCCTTAGTTTGATCAGAAAGCCAACCTAAGGAGCCCTTTTGATCAAATCAAAAGGAAGAACCCGAAGAAGAGGTAATGTTTTCACCACCCCTTTTCAAGTTCCTTTCTTCTTCCACTTCTTCTTTCTTTGTTCTTACCATTCTAAAATAATAACTCCAGTATCTCACATATAGTGTGATGTTATTATAAATATGGTACAACCATATTCAGTATTCTATCCACCCTTTGAATAACATGTCACCATACGTGCGTACGTACGGCTTACCGTCTCCACGTCGTGGTGTAATTGTTATTCAATATATTATTATTTGGATGGGAATAATAATGATGTGTAACTCATGTAAATAATAAATATAACATGTTAATGATTCTGTATATATGATATACCATCCATTTATATATTATTTTAATATCAAAAGAATGATATTGTCGCTCGTGCGTACGTACGGACTACCGTCTCCACGAACGCGATGAGATTCATTCTCCATCGTATCCATTCAAGTATAATTATCATTTGATGATTTTAAAAATGATGTTTAAGGACTTGATATCATTCTGGATATGAATAATATACAACCTATCCTTTACAAACATGGCTTACATAACAAAACATATAAAAGAAAACAAGTAAGTTAACACCCGAAACAATGATAATACTAAGATATTATTATCAAATCAATATTAAAAGATCATATATGATATCATATTAATATATATGATTCTCGAATAATTTAATAACAATTATTTCACCATTATAAAGGATTTTAACCTACCCCAACCAAGGAAAAGTACAAGGTAAGGGGTTTTCATCTCACTCCTTATTCCCGTGAGATTCATGCCATATTGCCACCATTACCTTTTGTGTGGTGTATGTACTGCCCATAATTATATTCTTTGTGTAATACACTCTAATTTATGTGTACTTACATATTCATTGTATGATACCTATTTCATGGGTTGTATGTTTCATAAGTTACCAAATTGGTAAGGGATATTTCACAATCTCTTCATTATCCGAGGTTGTTTATACGTAATAATCTACTGGGATCTCTTTATCATCCACATCCATGTTTCTTAATAATGTATTTCAAAACGTTTTTACTATTTACAAGAATATGGGTTAAAGTCATTTATACCCTTATGTGTTTCGAAAGGAATCTTTCCGTCGTTTTCCAAACAAGGCTATTTTAACCTTTTCGACAAATTTAAGGTAAGAATGTTTTTTTAACTTATACGGCGGGTGCGGCTATTTACCACCGTAATAAAATCATCAAAGTTTTCCTTACAAGATTATAAGAATATTTTCAAATTGAATGTATTATTTTACAATTATGTTACTTTTAAAATGATTTAAAAAAAAGAGATATTTCTCTAAAATAGTTTTGATTTCATCTATGTCAACATTCTTTGATGGCTTTTAAGCTTATTTGAAGTTGATTTATTATGATACAAAACATCCATATTTTATTGAAGGTTTTGTGCTATTTTTGACTATGCATAAGTTATTCTTATGTCACTCATGGTTTTTGTTTAGAGTATTGACATTTCATAAGTTATTTGTAATCCGAATGTTTATGTTATATTTCAACCTTTCATTCAGATGAATGTGTTAGACAAGTATGTTCCAGGTTGGGGACCGGTAAATGTAAGCCCTCCGGTTTGGTCTCCGGTTATTAGAGGAACTCCGGTTTGGTCTTCGGTTATTAGAGGAACTCCGGGTTGGTGTCCGGTTATTAGAGGCACTCCGGGTTGGTGTCCGGTTATTAGAGGCACTCCGGGTTGGTGTCCGGTTATTAGAGGCACTCCGGGTTGGGTTCCGGTTACAGTTAGCCCCAAGGTCTTGGGACGAGGCCTTGACAAAGAAATTAAAGTTCATCATTATGCATTCCATCATTATGAAAGTGGTTATTGATTTTTCATGTGATTATTCGATTAGTAGAATATCCATGTGAAGTAAATGGCATTATTTCATTTTATTTATTCCATACTATGTTGAAAGTTCATGTTTGAAAGGCTTTTGTTTTAGTTATACATTGCCTTAAATGTTTATTCTTATTTATGAAAGTTTCTGCTATATTGTTATCCTTACTGGGCATTTGAGCTCACCCCTTTTCTATGTTTTATTTTTCCCAGGAAGTGAAGAAGTAAATTATGAATGACCTTCAGGGATATTATGTGGGGATATGAGTGTGGATTATGGAGACAATATGTTGTTGTAGTAGTTTTTCATTTTATGATGTAATGTAAGACTTATGAATATATCTAGTGTTTCCAAGACTACTAAACCAATCAGTCTTTCGAGATTTGATCTTTCTTGCGATCATACCAATGTTATGTAATAATGCATCGACTCTGGGTAACTGGGGTTGGGGCGTTACAGTATAGAAGTTCCTTATATGTCCGAGATGACATTAAACTATATTATGTCCTATCTACATGACATTAAACTGTATAGAAGTTCCTTATATGTCCGAGATGACATTAAACTATATTATGTCCTATCTACATGACATTAAACTGTACAGAAGTTCCTTATTTGTCCAGGATGACATTAAACTATATTGTGTTAAACTATATTATGTCCTAGCAACATGACATTAACCTGTGTGGCACTTCCAACGTCCAGCATGACGATAAACTGTAAAAAGTCCCCAGAATTGATATCCTCATATTGGTTCACCTTAGTCCTAACTACATGACTTTAAACTGTACAGCACCAGTTCGTCCTTGCTATATGACGTTAAACTATACAGCAATGGTCCAGTATGACTTTAAACTGCAACTTCGTCCCACACGACATTAAACTGTGAAAAAGTTCCCTAAACCGTCCAGCATGACCTTAAACTGCATCATCCCTGGTCCAGGTATATGACCATAAACTATTTTCAAATCCCTTATGTCCAGCAAGACGTTAAACTATGACGTCCTAACTACATGACGCTAAACTGTATAAAAGTCCCTCACGTCCGGAAAGACGTTAAACTATATAATCATCAAAGGTCCAGCATGACATTAAACTGCACCATCCACGGTCCATGAATATGACCTTAAACTATTCGCACTTTCGTCCAACATGACATAAATGGTGTACTTCATGACATTAAACTGTACAGTCCCCCTTTCGTCTAATATGACGTTAAACTATTTTATCCACATCGTCCTAACTACATGATGCTAAACTGTACAGAAAATCCTTGATATGTCCTAAAATGACATTAAACTGTATTTTGTCCCTGCTACATGGCACTAAACTGTGCAGCACCAATAGTCCTAACTGCAAGACTATAAACTTCATAGTCCCTTTATATATCCCACATGACATTAAACTGTGAATCGTTAAGGTTATTGTTACCTCTTGTTTCTCACACCGAGTATGACTCACGTGAGCTTAGAGCGAACATCAACCATAACACTCCCTTTGGTCCACTAACCATGTGTAAGTCCCAACAACATTTTAGTTAGATCGTTGTCCCCAAGAACAACTTGATCATTAATTCATTCTTTAATTGAACTACACGGGCTTTGATCCTTGCCCTCCAGGCTGGGTATGTAGGCAGCCTCCCAGGGTTCAAGCCCAAAAACAATCTCTTCACATCGGTTCACCACCATCTCATATGATGTTGATTCGTGAAACCGCACCTAGAATCAATATCTTTACATTTATTCACTTTCGTCCTTGTTATATGACGTTAAACTATGCAACACTTTTGTCTGGTATGACAATAAACTACAATATTCTTTGATTTCCTCATTTGAGAGAGAACTATTATTGAGATTTATTTTTCAATCATGGTTTTCATTTTCAAAAGACTACGTGCATACATGGTAATGCCTAAACTTTTTATCTTAGGTTAAACCATCATTGCACTAAAGTCCCCTTTCACCCTTCACATGTACGAACCAAATTTGTACAAAGGGTAGTTCTAGAACTACGTGGACTTGATTCCCATCCCTATGGGATACGTAGGAACATTCGAGTATCCCTCGAATCCAGTCCCAAGTCTTTTGGGCCTAACCCCAAATTTCACTTTCAGTCCCTTGGCTGAAAATTCCTCATGAAAACACACACTGTGTATTCATTATTATGGTCTGAATTCTATGACCCTAAACTAAGATCACTCATACTTTCATCCTGCACGACGTCAAACTGCATTTCAAGAACTACGTATGGATTGATTCTCATTCTTATGAGATACGTAGTGAAGTCCAAAATTTCAATTCAGGACTCAGCCACAACATGATTATGGTTATCATTGACCTATGTATCTCTATATACATTGGACAATACCCATCTTTATGTGTTATAATCCTAACCTTAAATATTTTCAGATCTTCATAACCCTTTTCATGACTTCTAGTCACAAAAATGTCAAACTTATGAGAATTCTTTTGCCTGACTATGCAGCACGTGCCCATAGGTGGCCTTGCATAAACAGTCCACATAACAGACTTGTTAGCCAAAAGATACTATTTTATTTAACTATGTAGCCAATGCCCATAGGTGGCCCTGCATATTTCAACCCCCTAACAGGTTTGTTAAATAATGGTAACTTCATTCTTGGGAAGAATGCCTCTTTTGTCCTTATTTGTCTTAAACGACAGTATGTAGGGATCCTCAAAAAAAATGGCCATCCTTAACATATTTGTCCCATATCCTTTTTCATGATCTGAAAATATTCAAGTCTATGGTTTATTATTCTTCCCTACGTTTGGGTCAGACCTTCGTAGGAGTGATATTCATCCAGTTCTTCGATATTCTTGTTCGGAAATATCTTCTCCATATTCAAGTACCTCTTTTCATACAACAAACTCTATACTTTAGAAAATTTGAATCTCCATAAACTTTCACTGGCTTTTAGCCTTAGGAAAGTAAATTTCTGGGAGTTCTTTTGCCTGACTATACAGCACGTGCCCATAGGTGGCCTTGCATAAATAGTCCACATAACAGACTTGTCAGCCGAAAGATGCTATTTATTTGACCATGCAGCCAATGCCCATAGGTGGCCCTGCATATTTCAACCCCCTAACGGGTTTTGTTAAATAATAGTAACTTCATTCTTGGAAACTACTTCTTCTAATGCCTTTTAGCTCTTTTTCATATCATTCCTCAGATTCAAATATTCTTAAGCCATAGTTTACATTTTTTCTCTCATACTTGAGTATGGTAATATGTTTTCAAATAAATTTTCAAGGAATTGAATCAATTTTAATCTATTTTGGTCAATGCTATTTCGACCTTAAACATTATCCCCTTTATGTCCGGCATGCATGACTTTAAACTACCCACAAAAGACAAAGGAACTCTGAATAAAAGTCAAGTTCCAGCTCACTAAATATACATTTATGTATAATTTAGGTAATATTGAGCAATTAAAAGGTTCAAAGTTTGTAGGATTATTTGTAATAATCCTAGTAAAAATCAAACTATGCTTACTAGGCCCATTGGCTTAAGTAAATTTGAAGCAGGTAATGAAAGAATGCAGGTACAAATGATTGAAGATGAAAGTGTTTTTTTCATTGATACACAAGAGTTAGAAGGACATCCACAGACTGGAGTCTCTTCTCTTTTTTCAAGAATTACAAGAGGCTTTCAACATAACACTTCATTTGATTTACGACATCCCGACCTTCATCAGAAACCACCTGGAATTCATTCATTCAACTGGATACAATAAGAGATGCAGTGATACCAGCTCTTCTTGGAACAATTGTAAAAGGATGTTCTTGAGTGCGGTTTGAGAAAATTTTCTGCTGATCAAACAGTGACTATGTTTCTATCCAAGAGACTTGAAAGATGGATACATGGATTTGAGAATGGAGCATTGGAAGTAAAGAGCCATTTGGAGAGAGTACTCTTTTCATATATTGCTCTAAAAACATGTTTTTCTTCTCTCCACCAACCACTAGTGGAAAACATTTCATCCCATGGGTTTTCCATTTTCATATCTGCAAGGAAATGACATGGAGGAAGAATTTGAAAGTTCACACCATTTTTGTTTCTCTTAATGCACAACATAACCGAAATAGAGGAGTAGCAGTGCAGCTGCATCTCAGGTGTATAATTGTTTGCATTTGGAACATTGACTCCTTGCAGATGACCATGACCACACAAAGGCAGATGGATGCTCTGTGGAAAATTAGGATGATATTTCTTCAAGTACTTAGCCAAATCTGGGAGAGTGCTATTTCAGATATCATAGTAATCATGGCCAATAATGTTCATCATGTCATCAATCCGCTTGCTAGCAAGTTCATCATCCGTTCCAATTCCCTTGGGAACCACTGAATCTGCACAGAAGATGAATAAACTAACTCTTAAATGGGTTTATTTTTTCATAAAATTTGTGAAGAAATTTGAAAAAATGGCAAAGGCATTAAATCGTGCAAGTCTAAACATGGCGCGCAAGTATCCATGTGCCCCGCTAGTTTTTTACGCGCAAGTATAAGCCGCGCAAGTACAAATACCTTTACAGTAGCGCGACATCAAGGAAAACACTAGAAAACAGAGCAACCTGAGCGGCTAAGGCGACCTGCGTGACGAGAGCTCGAGAAGGTATGAAGTCCGGAAATCCGGATGCTTGTACGGAGGTGAGGCCATATATTTATAGGCCAGGAAGCCTATCAGCGCGTCGTACCCAGAGCGCTTAAGGCCTGCGCGCCGCAACTTGCACGCCACCCTCTGTGCACTGAAGACTTGCACACCCCCCTTTTTCCTTTGGATGGATTCGATTTCCTCAGAGTCAAATCCTCATTTCTCTCTCCGGATCCAACTCTGAGGGGGGACTTTTGTTGATGCTCCTTTCTTCACAGAATCTAAAGATCGGAAAAGGGAATATCTGAGCTCAAAGTGATTCATCCTTTGAAGAAAACATCAAAAATCGACAAAGGAAGGAAGAAAGGATCAACATCAACTACACCGCGCAAGTTATCTCACTGTCGCGCAAGTACACTTGTGCGACGCCCTTGGTCGCGCAAGTCACTTGCGCGACCTAAGTGGTAACCGCCCGGTAACCGCACGGGGTCTTCTCCTGCCTATAAATAGACCATGTGGGGCCCCCATTCGAGAGGTTCTTTTTCCAGAAACTCGGATTGAATCTCCCGACGCCCAAGTCTCTTCTCAAAGCTTCCGGAACACTTATAAGGTAATTTCTTACCTAGAACCGAAGATTTAAAGAGAGGGAGGAAGGCCTAAGAGTTGAAACTCATCAACACTTGCGCGCCTGAATGGCCAGCCCTTATGAGAATTGGTTATACTTGCACTCCGCCTTATTCCTTCAATAGAATTTGCGCGTCCCTTTTCTGGAAGAACCTCAAGGGGATTATAAGGGGTTTAAAAAGGAGTCGCTCAAGTATTTCAATTCCGATTGAAAATCGTGCAAGTACACCATGTGTCGCGTAAGGTATACCTGCGCGACCAATAATTGCGTGCCCACGCAAGACTTGCACGCCTTTCAAGACTTGCGTGCCCCTACCTTTCTGGGTGCCCATCTTGCCCATTTTACCCCTTTTAAGCCATTTCACATTTCCTATTCAAGATCCAGTCTTCAAGATACTCTTCAAAGCCATTTATGGCATGATTTCTTGATTTGACTTCCTTATCTGAAAGGAATTCGGTGGAATATCTCTCAAAACCTAGTGATTTATACATCTTTATGTCACCAAAGATTGAGAGTTCGTTCATTCAACCTCATCCTTTAAGATGAGAGAATCCTTAACCTGGGTCTCCTTTTCAGGAATAATCCCCAGTTATAAATCCTTTAATCTGGGCATCCTCCTCAGGAGTAAGCCCCAAACCTTAATTCCTTAAACTTGGGCATCCTCCTCAGGAGTAAGCCCCAATCATAATCCTTTAACTTGGGCATCCTCCTCAGGAGTAATCCCCAATCTCAAATATGGGAATCCTTTTTAGGAGAAAGTCCCAGTCATAATCTTGGGCTTCCTTTTTTAGGAGTAAGCCCCAAGTCCCCTAACCTGGGCCTCCTTTTTTAGGAGTAAGTCCCAGTCATAATCTTGGGCATCCTCTTCAGGAGTGAACCCCAAGTCCCTTAATTTCTCTTAACCAGTCCTAAATTAATTTTGATACAGGTTTCCTTCTCAGGAGTAAAACCCAATTATCAATCCTCTCCTAATTTGGGTTTCCTTCTCAGGAATAAGTCCCAAGTTAGAGTATTCAAATCTCCATAAAGTACATATACCTTTATGGACCATGTTCCTGGATTTTCTCCCTAAAAGTAAATCCTAAACCATCATCTATTTGGGCAGTCATACATACATAAGCCCCAAACAATTTCTTATGATTGCATCTTTCATGGCACAATTGTCTAATTTTTTACCAATACCTCTTGTTTCTCACACCGAGCATGACTCACGTGAGCTTAGAGTGTAAAAGTAATTATGACATTCTTCTTTGAGCCATCAATCATAAACATCATACTCCATTACTCGAACTACGTGGGTTCTGATTCCTTTTCCAAAACAAAGGATACGTAGGTAGCCCATTTTTTGGGTTTGATCCCAACTTTGAAATAATCCTTTTCCTTCTGAATGACAATAAACTTCAAGTGCCCCATTGAGTGGCTTTAAAACCAGCCTGGTCATCATAATGACCAAGAGACTTTTATATAAATGTTTTGAAGGATACCATTGACCAAGAATCTCTAAACAGATATAGATGATTCTCTATTGATGAAGAACCTCGAATACGTATAAAAGATTCTCTAAATTTCATGCATATTTAATCATTGATTGTTAAAACTAAAGGAAAGCACATTTTATACTTGGTAATGTAATAAGGATTCATGAACATAACTTAAATCTATAAAGAGAGTCCCGGAGTAGACAATAATTCCCCTCAAAAAGTTGTGATGAGTCCGACCTCTCATCCTCTCGACCAATGCAAATTCCTAAGCCTCATCAGTCCACATGCTAATGAGCGCCTACCTTTGGAAAGTAGGTCCAAACGGATGTGGAATCATTGGATGTTTCCGGTTCTACGAACAAACCCGCTAGAAACCGATCAGAACGTTTGAATCTCCCGTCCAGGAGGTCATCCCCGAAATCCGTGCGAAACAATCATTAAAACATTTCTCTTTTTTATCCTCTATGATTTCTATATGAGAGAATTCCCCCTTTTTATTTTCACTCTATAACTACTTTATTCCTTTCCTTTCATTAAAAATGATAAATTTGGTTTTGGATGGACTAGATTTCTCATCCTTATCTATGAAACCAATTTTCAGTAAAATAGATTTCCTATTCTTCCATTCATGATTCATCTAGTTATAGGAGTGGGGGGTTCAATATTGATATCCATATTTCTTTTTTTTTTGTATTTCCTTTTAATAGTACCTGTTTTATAATAGATATAAAAATTTATAAGACCACTGCACCTCATGTGAAATTTTTTTCCTCAATGGGGTTTGATAGTAGTTGGTATTAAACCAATATTAAACCTCCTATCCTTCATACACACACTCATGGTGGGTCCAACTATCCCATAGAAATAAAATTGTGTGACCTTCCTTCCTTGAGTAAAATTGACCACATTGTTTGAAGGTCAAGGGTGTATCAAGGATATCTTGTGATTATTCAAAGACTATAGCCCCGATTTGGAAAGAAAAGGTTAGGACACACGGTTATTAGAAACTGTGTAGGGTAGGACGCAAAGTTACTCATAATTTTATGAAGTTGGATAAAAGATAGCTAAAGCCCCATGGTTTAAAGAAACTGTGTGGATGGAGGCATACGCCCAGGTGGGGCACCTGTATTTTTTAGCACAACTGAATTGAATAGTTTTCACATTTGTAGTCAAACCACTCGTAGTGACTATGTGGGTGCCCCCTTAGCAGAGTAGAGGGCACATCGTTAGTGCACGGTTTGGACAACTATGTATCCAAACCATGTGGTCTAGTATTTTTGGTGAAATTAATGAATTTACCTTCATTATTTTATAACTTGAAAATTAATTTTAAATTCACCTTCTATGTTGGAAATTTTCCCATTGGATCTCCCATTGAAGTAAAATCATAGCTTTTGACCTCGTTTCTATATCTGAACTCAGAATCGAGCATCATCGGTCTCTTAGATCTGCTTTAGTTAGTAATCAATTAATTTTGTTTCGTTATTAATTATTCTTAGTATTAGTTGTTCTATTTAGGTGAAAACTAATATTCCATATTTTCATGGTTTTCATCCATTATTCATTTTTCTCCTGATCTCAGTCGAATTAGAAACCTATACGGGATGACCACATAATACAGACCTAGTGTAGGTGGTATATACTTTTCCCATATGGTTTGGTGCTTTATTAAGATATTTTCCATTGATACACCCACCAGACTTTTTAGCATGGCCCTAAAATTGAATTGATTAATTGAATTAAAGGACATGGAACTTTTTAGGGATTTCCTTCAGTTATTTTGAGATGTGATGGTGGTTATTTACCCAACAAAGGCCATCCATGTGGTGTGCCATGTTGATTTATTATGCCTATGCCTTTGTTAAACCACCCATGGGGTGAGTTGATGATTTCCTAGTTAAATAAATCTTGTTAATATTTGAATTGAACTAAATTGGTTAATTAGGAGATGGTTTTACTAATTTTTCATGTTGATTATTTTGATTGAATTTCTTGAATGTATTAATTAGAAATTATGATATGATTGGGTATAATCATGGAACATGAGTGTGAATTATGATAAGAGTTGGTATATTCATTGAACATGAATGTGAATTGATGAGTGGTTATATGGGACACCATGTGTGTGTTATTCCATGGGACATGGAAATGGTAGATAATTCCTTTGAACTACATGCTCCATGGATTTGGATTCCATGGTATGCCTTGGGCCTTTCTACCCCTTCGATCCAATTTTTTTGGGCTCACAGTGGACATGGTCAGTATACATGCTCCTTGGACCCCAATAAAAGCCTAACTGAGTTTCTATCGAGATGATCTTGGGACATGATGAGGATTACATGGCCCACTATAACAAATATCTGGCCCCATAGGGCCTAACACACTTGATTATATGACATGACTATGGTAAATGTGTTGTTCTTGGTTGTACGGTGCTTCTGGGGTTGATATGGAGCTTCTAGTTACATGATAAGACCAAGATTGTTTGATATACAGGTTATACAACAAGGTCATTGTTGAAATTATATGATTGGATGTATGATGATTTCATGGTAGTTATTTCTCTATGTTTGTATCAGCCTTGTTATAGAATATTGAACCATGTTTTTCATGGAGCTATGTTGGGATATATAGTATTACATTCTATTTAGTATATACCCCATGGTAACTTTACTTTTATTTATTTCTTACCTGTGATATTTATTGAAATTTGTTTTAGCTGGTTATATTGAATATAAAGGACTTGTTATAGACTTTTGGGTGGTTACATAATGGTATTATATCTCACACCATGTTCATGTCATCGTTGGGTACCCATACATACTATTTGGATATAGGTAGGGACCGGGGAAAGTGCCCATAGACACGTGGTCCCCACCCTATGGCCCACCCATATTCAAGATCTTGTTTCATAGCTCTACGTTAGGTGGGGATCTAGAGTAGTACTGGTCGACTAGGCTAACATGGTGGTGGTTGTGGCTGAGGTAGCTAGACAGCAGTTACACCGAGAAAATAAAGTGGTCCTACTATGAGTAGTGTGTTTGTGACACAAGGCCACAGTTCATGCCAAATATATTTTGTACAACCTATCCTCAAGGAGTAGTGTGTCAGACCATATTTGGTCAGAGGTACAATCTTAGTAGTCTCTAATATTGTATATTCTCTTTTTGACACACGTCCATCACATAGTTTTATATTTGAACCTATTTTGGAGAGCCTTGGGCTCATGGTTCAATTTTCAGAGGGTGTTATGATGATAAAAACTCCATTGGGGATTAGAATAGAGGATATACATCAATGTAGGAAATTTCCCCTTGATTTTGGTTGGTGTCCCTTCATCTGTAATCTTTTTACTTGATATGACTGGATTTGATGCCATACTTGGGATGGAATAGCTAGTAGAATATCAAGCTTATATTAAATTATATCATCAGAGGGTGGATTTCACATCACCAAAGAGTAAATTTTATATTCATAGGGATGGATGGGATGTCCAAGAGAGATGATATGGACCACAGTTTTGTTGGATGGGTAGGATTATAGCCCTAATTACTAGTTTACATCTGAATGATCAAAGAGAATGTCAGGAAGACTTTCCTCTAATGGTTGAATATTTCAGGTACATATTTCCAAAAAAACTTTTATATTTTACCTTATATGGTATAGGTGGATTTATATATTGATATAACTCCAAGAGATACATCGGTATCCACTCCTCCTTATAGGATGGCTACAATAGAGTTGCAGGCGCTCAATATGTAGCTATAGGATTTAGAAGCAAAGGGGGTTTATTCGACCTAGTAATTTTTTATGGGCTTTTCCATTCCTATTTGTGAAAAGGTAGATGGTACCCATAGGATATGCATGGATTACCATAAATTGAACCATCTAAAGGTTAGGAACCGATATCCCTTTCCATAGATAGATGATCTTTTGACCATCGTTGAGGAACTCGAGTGTTCTCAAAAATTGATTAGAGATCAAGATACCATAAAGAGTGTGGTTGACCTACAAACATAAATCATACATATTTTCATAGAAGGTATGGTCTATATGAGTATATAGTTATGTTTTTCAGTCTCACGAACATGCCAATGGTTTTCATAGTGCTGATGAACCAATCTTTCCATCCTTATCTGGATTTGTGTGTGGTGGTTTTCATGGATGATATCTTAGTGTATTCTCACAATTAACACGACCATTACAAACATCTTGAGAAAATTATAGATACACTTAGAGAGAAATAGTTATATGATAATCTCAAAAGGTGACACTTTTGGATATAAAATATTCACTTCTTGGGTCACATTATCTCAAAAACAAGAGTATTGGTTGACCTAGAGAAGGTGAGAGTTTTAGTTTCTTGGGATAATCCCAAGAATTTCTTTTACACACAAAGTTTCTTTGGGATAGATGGATATTACATGTGTTTCAAATAGGAAATATCATACTTAGTAGAATCCTTGAATGGATTGACTAAGAAGGGTTTGAATTTTTTTTGGTTAGATACCTATGAGACAACCCTTCAAGAGAAGAAAAGGAGATTGAATTTAGCACCGGTCATGATTTTTCCAGAGTAGGGTAAGAGATAAACTGTGTATTGTGATGCATCGGGTTTCAGTCTTAGAGTAGTGTTAATGTAAGGAGACAGAGTCTTGGAATATGGGTCTCAGCAACTAAGGCCACATGATAGGAATTACCTAGTGCATGATCAGTAGTTAGCTTCAGTTGTTCGTGCTTTACGTTGTTGGAGACCCTATTTACAGGGAGAGTGTTTTTTTGTGTACATGGACCAAAAAATCCTCAAGTACATATTTACATAGAATCATATGAATCTAAGGTAGAAAAGTTTGGTTTAATACCTAAAGTATTTTGACTTATAGATTTCCTACGTTCTAGGTAAAGGCAATGCATTGGTTAATAAACTGAGTAGGAGGACTCAGATATAGGCAGTTCAGGAGGCCAGTAGTGAGTGGAAGATTATGGATTCATTCTCAGAGAATCACTTGGAGGTGCAAGATAGTTAGGGGTGGACTTTTCCTTTATCCTTAGTTATAACCTATACACTACTAGATGGAGTGAGGATGATGCTTCTATTAGATTTTGAGATCCTAGTCCTATGGGAGTCTGTAGAGGGTGAAGAACCACCTACTTGTTGGACCGTAGGTGGGGATGATATCCTATGTATCCATGGTTGTGTTTGGGTTATAGTGGACATACACGAGGAGAAAATTCAGGAGTTTCAAGCCTCAGTTTGGGCAGTGCATCTTAGTGTTACCAAGATGTACCGTGACTTATGCTATCAGTACGAGTGTTTGCGTACGAAACGTGAGATATCTGGTTTTTTTACATGGTGTTACACCTATCAGTAGGTTAAGGCAGAAAATCAGTGACCATCGAGAGTTTTGTAGCATCTACCTATTCCCAAGTGGGAATGGGATGATTTCATGATGTATTTCATGACCAGTTTACCGAGGTTGCCTCGGCGTAGTGATGTTGTGTGGGTTGTTGTTGATGGGCACACAAATGTTTCACATTTCTTGCATATAAATGAATCCTTTTTTGTGGATGAAATCTATGATATAAAATGAATTCATAGGGTCACACACACTATCATTTAGGATAGCGATGCCCAATTTATGTATCATTTTTGGCAGAGTTTTTAGAGGGCACAAGGTAAATAGGTGCTGCTGAGCAGAGCCTTCCACCCTCAAACTGATGTCTAATTAGAGCATATGATAAATGTGCTCGAGGAAATTCTATGAGAATGTGTCCAAGATTTTAGGGGCTCTTTAAAGTTGAATATTTTCCTAGTTGAGTTCACCTACAATAATAGTTATTAGGGGATGATAAACATGGAACCTTATGGGGATTTGTACAGTAGGTCATGCTGATCTCTAATGTACTGGTTAGAGGCAGACAAGGAAGATTTACTAGGACCATGTCTCATGCATGATAATTCTGAGTGGGTCAATTGATTTAGAAGAAAATGGATACTATAAAGTCTCAAAATAAATCTTACGTTGATATCCATAGATGGATTCTAGATTTTGAGTTCAAGGATAATATATTTTTTTCATGTTTCACTAAGTTTGGTACATAGATGGATAAGGATATAGGGTAATATTTTACCATGATATTTAAGGTTGTTTGAGATTCATGAGAGAGACGGGTTGGTTGTCTATCGTTTGCAGTTACTTCAGAGGTACTAATACATGAATGACATCTTCCATGTATATCAGTTGTTCCATTATCATCCAAACCCTTCTCACATTCTATAACCTAAAGATGTGGAGTTATAGTTTGATGCTTCAGTTGAAGATCATCCTATTCATATCATTCATAGAAGAATGAAGGTTCTTCAAGGCCAGTCATTTCCTCCAGTATGGGTGATATGGAATCACAATAGTTTTTAGGATGATACATGGGAGTGGAAATATGACGTACGTGCTCAATGGATGGAGTTATTCTCAGGCGATTCTTGACCAATCTTGAGAGGTAAATTAAGGGACAAATTTCTTTGTGGGGGGATATTGTAAGAACGTGAATTTTCAGACAAGGTTTAGATATTTTTAATTTTAGTTAAAATTATTTTTAAGACCCAATGTGAATTCCCTTTGAGTTCACGAGTATATCGGAGTTTTCCAGGGATTGTTCATAGCCTGAAGGAAGACTTTTGGAAGAAAAATACATGATGCCCAGTTAGTAGAAATCATATAAGGAAGGTTACAAAGTTAATCCTAACCGTGTGATACTGGACAGAGGAGGGATATAGGCTGCAACTTTTAAGAAAACCATGTGGGTGTAGGAACACATCTGTGTGGGGAAGTTATAATTTATATCATAGTTTAATTTCTTAGTTTTCACATAGTTAGTCAAATAGTTCATAGTGACCATGCGGGTTCCCCATTAGCACAATAGTGGGCACATGGTTGACATAAGGTTTAGGCAACCGTTCAGCCCAGTATTTTGTGTGAAATTATAAAATCTCCCATAATGATTTTATAAATTTAAACCTAATTTTCACTTCTCCACCTATATTGGATAAAAACCCATTAGAGCTCCCATTGAAGGAAAATCATAGCTTTTAATCACTTTCCTCCATCTGAACATAGAATTAAGAAACATCGGTCTCTTTGGATATACATCATCAAGTAATCAACTCATTTTATGTCATTATGCATTCTTCTTAGTATCAGTTGTGTTATTTAGGTGGAAGATAATTTGACCTATTTTCATGTTTTTAATATGTTATTCATTTTTCTTCTGATCTGAGTCGAATCATGAGCTTATATAGGACAATCACTCTAAAAATAACCTATTACAGGTGGCCTACACTTTTCCAATATGGTTTGGTGCTTTATTAAGATTCTTTTCATTTAGTTTCCCTCCATACTTTCTGGTGTGACCCCAAAATTTAATTGATTAATTTAATTAAATGGAATGGAACTTGTTGGGGATTCCCTTCAGTTCCATTGAGATTTGATGGTGGTTGTTTCCCTAACCAAGTCAAGTCATGGGGTGTTCCATATAGATTTATTATTCTTATGACTATGTTAAACCACCCCTGGGGTGAGTTGGTGCTTTCCAAGTTAGAGGAATCATGTTAATAATTGAATTGAACAGAATTGGTTTAATATGAGATGGTTTATCTTCTTTTCATGTTGATGATTTTGATTGAATTTATTGAATGGATTAATTGGAAATTATGATATGAGTGGGTATACTCATGGAACATGAATTTGAATTATAATATGAGTGGGTATACTCAGGGAACTTAAATGTGAATTGATGAGTGGTTATATAGGAAACCATGTGTGTCCTACTACATAGGTCATGGAAATGATAAATAATTCCATAGACATGTATGATCCTTGGATTTTGATTCTATGGGAGGTCCTAGTCCTTGCTACCTCTTGGATATGGTTTGTTTATGATCGTATTAGAAATGGTAGGTATACATGTTATTTTCACCCTAATTCAAGACTAACTGAGTTTCCATCGAGATGCTCGTAGGACTCGATGATGATGCCTTGGTCCACTATACATTGGATATGGCCCCGTGGGGTCTGACACACTTGATTATGTGGCATGATCATGTTAAATATGATATTATTGCTTTTAAGATACGTTCGTGGATGGTATGGAACTTATAGTTATATGGAAATGCCCTGATTATTTGATACACATGTTATATGGAAAGGTTGTGTTTTACATGATATGATTGGATGTACGGTGAGGTCATGGTAGTTATTTATATGTTTTTTGTATATACCTTGTTATAGGAAATTGACCCACATTTTCAATGTATCCATGTTGGGTTTTACAGTATCACTTTATTTATGGTATATACTCCATGGGTGAATTACCTTTATTTACTGGTTACCTGTGATATGTATTTCACTTTGATTTTTCATTTTATATATCGTGGTAAGGAATTGTTATAGGCCTTTGGGTGGTTAACTACTAGGATTATATCTCACACCCTATTTATTCCATTGTTGGTGTAACACCCGAAGATTTCATAGTATGTACTTCTTCAAAACAATTCAATAACTTGCACTACACGTAACACCGAGTTCAAGCGCACTCTGACTTACCAAACAAGCCGTTCAAAAGAGGTTATGAATAGTATTAACTAAATTTTGAACCTTATATAATCCTTATAATTTTAGAATCAATATTATGAGTTTCTTAGACATAATGTAAGAACAAATTCCTTTTTTCAGATAAATGAAGTATTTTTCAAAAATGCACTTTTACCAACTTTAATAGTGAACCCTTTTTAAAACCAATATTTTAAACTTTTATATATTCAATTTGACTAAATAAATTTATTCTTTATAATGTGGACATAAAAAAGTTTTACAATGTAACACCCCGAGCTTCCACAGTATGCTTCTCTTTGAATAATACAGTAGCGTGTGTTGTACGCAACTTCGAGTTCTAACACACACTACAACCAATCAAACTAGCCGAAATGAATAGTAAAACCTAATTTTTAAAATAATATAAATTTTATCTCTCAAAATGGACTTCATTTTTGGATTCGGAATATCGAATTTAGCCTAGGTTAAATTTTTGGTACTTTTTGGATAACTTTTATATTTTGATGAATAGTGACAATTATTAAATTTTAATTAAAAACAACTTTTTTAATTAAAATAATTAGTAGTGATAAATTATGAATTTGAGTGGTTTTAAAGTATAATTAGAATATATTTTTACCATTTTATCCAATGGTGTTCATTAGAATTAATTTCACTTTGAAATTGGACATAAACAATTGTCAATCTTTTGATATATATTGTTCCTTAAAAACATGCTATTTGTTGTGACAGCGGAAATTAATTATAAAATTAATTTATGCAACTTATATGTTTGGAATTTTGTAAAATAGACATCATTTTTGAATTCAGAATATCAATTATAACTGAGGGTGAAATTTTGGCATCGTTCTGAAAAACTTCAATTTTGATGAATAGTGAAACTACTAAGTGGTCGTTAAAAAAAACTTATTTTTTCATAAAACTTAATTTTACCACTTCTGTGATTGGAATTTCAAAAATCCGAGAGACATGGTTAATATCAAGGAGTAAAATGTGGTTCAATGAGATGAAAATAATTTTTGGTGAATAGTAACTTTTTTACTTTTATTTACCACGGTTAAAAGTAAATAGGGTAGTTAAGGGAAAAAATGATATTAATGTTACCCTAAAACATGTCCTAATTCTATTGGACAAGTGTATCTCGACCCAAAACAGCCTTAGGAATAAAATATTATCATTTAGGTCCACTTGGATTAGATTAGGACATTTATTATTATTTAATTCAAAGAAGAGTTAAAAGAGTTAAAAGAGTTAAAATCAAAGTTTATTTACTAAAACATTTTTAATATAGGTTTATACTTAAGATACAATCGATTTTAAATATTTATTAGAAATATAAAATGATTTCATACATAATGATATTTTATTTATATTTTTTAGACATTAAATAATTTAATTTATTTATGACACAATGATGATGCAGTAATTACCATAATAGTGAAAAAATTGAAATAATTGATATTATAAATACCCAAATAAATATAATTTGATACTTTTTATGAATTACACTAATTTTCTAGGTTAATATGACATGTTAAGATTGACTAAATTAACTTTTTTCGAAGTAATCATTCTGTTATGATTTTTACAAAAATCAATTATTGAATAGTGTCAAAATTGACATAAAAGAGTTTTTAAAACAAATATTATATTATTAATTGATATTAAATTCTTAAAAATCTAAGGTTCGGCCAAAAGACTTATATCATGATATTTGTATCATTAATGGACCACTTGGGGGTCTCTTGGATGTATATAGTAAGTTTATTAACCATATAATATAAAAATACAAAGAGACATTGTAAAAGTGAAACTAATTAACTAAGAGTTAATAATTAAAGATAAGGTTACTATAATGACCCAAACCTGTAGAAATTATATTGTTTGAGTGGTTATCGACCCATACCCACCTTAACCTTTAAATAATCCACTTTTGAGCCATTAGAAACCGAATATGAATTTATTATAAAATAATATTTATAGCTTTTCCAAAGGTGCCCCTCACCCCTCTTATAAAAAGGCACTCTCTCTTCTCATTAACTCACACCTTCAAAGCCTTTTGGTTTGGACAAACTCTACCCAAATACTCTCTCAACTTTCCTCACTTTATCCTAGAGGCATTCCTTTAGTCAGAAAACCTACTTAAGGAGCCCTTTTGATCAAGTAAAAAGGAAGAACCTAAAGAAGAGGTAATGATTTCACCACCCTTTTTCAAGTTCCTTTCTTCTTCCACTTCTTCTTTCTTTGTTATTACCATTATAAAATAATGAATCCAGTATCTCATATATACTGTAATATTATTATATATATGGTACAACCATATTCAGTATTCTATCCATCCTTTTAATGACATGTCACCATACGTGCGTACGTACGGCTTACCGTCTCCATGTTGTGGTGTAATTGTTATTTAATATATTATTATTTGGATGGGTATAATAATGATTTGTAATTCATGTAAATAATAAATATAAAATGATAATGATTCTGTATATATGATATACCATCCAATCATATATTATTTTAATATCAAAAGAATGATATTTTCACTCGTGCGTACGTACGGATTACCGTCTCCACGAAGCGACGAGATTCATTTTCAAGTTCACCATTCATCGATGATTATAAAAATATATATTACTAATAAGTATGTAATATATGACATAATAATGCTACTGAATATATATATATATATATATATAAGTATTTATGTACTTACATATATCTTATTCATTTACTTTTGTTCAATACTATATGAAAACAGAAACAACGTTTATGCGTACGTACTGACTACCGTCTCCATAAACGGTGTTTTCCATTTCATATATATGTCTATTATACATATTTATATTCTAAATATATATGATATATTTATCATGTTTTATATTCTGGAAGTATTTAAATAATGATCTAATTGATACAACCAATAGTGACAAGTTAAAACACGTACGATAAAGAAAGTGACTATTACCCAAAATGTTAACTTAACATGGAAATTATTATTAAATGGGTAATATAAAGTCATAAATGAATCAGGTATGATGTCATAAATATTAATATGGTTCTATTATAATTTAATAACATAATACGATCTTCGTACATGATGTTAAATGTACCCTCAACTAAAGGAAAGTGCAAGGTAAGGGGTTTTCATCTCACTCCTTATTTCCATGAGATTCATGCCATATTGCCACTATTACCTTTTGTGTGGTGTATGTACTGACCATAATTGTATTCTTTGTGTAATAAACTTTAATTTATGTGTATTTACATATTCATTGTATGGTACCTCTTTCATGGGTTGTATGTTTCGTAAGTTACCAAATTGGTAAGGGTTAATTTCACAACCTCTTTATTATCTGAGGTTGTTTTTACGTAAGTATCTACTAGGACATATTTATTATCCATATCCATGTTTTATGAAAGTGTTTTCAAAGGGATTCTTTTAATGTACTTTTTACTAAAACATCATTTCAAATGTTTTAAATATCTATTCTTCTAAATCTATCTCATTAATGTCTATGTCTTCAAAATGGTTTTCAAGGATTTATTTATATGGACATGAATGTTTTTAAAATGTTATTTCCTTTAAAAAGTTTCAAAGTGGTATGGGACGGTTTGATTCAAAAATGAATTTAAATGAATTCTTTTCCAAATTGTGTGACATTTAAATGTTTTCATGAAATAGATATATTTCTCTCAAATAGTTTTGATTTCATCTATGTCAACATCCTTTGATATATTTTACACTTGTTTGAAGTTGATTTATTATTATAAAAATCTTCCATATTGTATTTAAGGTTTTGTGATATGTTTGACTATGGATGAGTTATCTTTATGCAATTAATGGTTTATGATTAATGTTTTGGCATTTCTTATGCTAGTTTTAATAGGAATGTTTATGTTATATTTCATCCTCTTTTTAAGATGAATGAGTTGGACTAGTATGTTCCGGGTTGGGGACCGGTAAAAGTAAGCCCTCCGGGTTGGTGTCCAGTTATTAGAGGCACTCCGGGTTGGTGTCCGGTTATTAGAGGCACTCCGGGTTGGTGTCCGGTTATTAGAGGCACTTCGGGTTGGAGTCCGGTTACAGAGGCTCTCCAGGTTGGGTTCCAGTTATAGTTATACCTTAGGTCTTGGCACGAGGCCTTGACACAGAAATTAATGTTCGGCATTGTGCATTCCATCATTTTAAAAGTGGTTAGTGATATTGTATGTGATTATTCGATTAGTAGAATATCCATGTGAATAAGTAAATGGCAATATTTCATTTTATTTTTTCCATACTATGTTGAAGTTCATGTTTAAAAGGATTTTATTTTAGTTATACATTGCCTTAAATGTTTATTCTTATTTATGAAAGTTTCCGCTATATTGTTATCCTTACTGGGCATTTGAGCTCACCCATTTTCTATGTTTTATTTTTCCCAGGATGTGAAGAAGTAATTTATGAATGACCTGCAGGGATAGTATGTGGGGATATAGTGTGGACTATGGAGACAATATGCTGTTGTAGTAGTTTTTCACTTTATGATGTAATGTAAAACTTTATGAATATATCTAGTGTTTCCAAGGCTACTAAACTAATCGGTCTTTCGAGATTTGATATTTCTTTTGATCATTCCCATGTTATGTAATAATGCACCGACTCTGGGTAACTGGGGTCGGGGCGTTACAATTGGGTACCTAAATAGAATATTTGGGTACAGGTAGGGATCGGGGTAAGTGCCCATAGTTTAATGCTTTTTTTGTGTTGTACTTAAGAGAAGGGGATCACGAGACTAATATGAGGCCCATGATTCTATCAAGAGATAGTGATTTTTGGTATTCTTGGCATTTTGATACATGTTTGAATTAATTTAATGTATACATATTTTGGTTGTTTTGTAGACACATGTTTATCATAATTGTATATGGGATTCATTTTGGAATTGTTATCTATTCCCGTAGTTTACCTTTTTTATGATTTTTATACTACTTCCTCTATTTTAATTTTATGTTTTCTACCACTAGGTTACACTCTAACAAGAGGGTATAGTAACTCCAAAGACACACCCTAGTCTCTCACTAATTGTTGCAAACATCTGGCATTTAGGGATATGATCTTGAGGCCATGTGGACAACTGGGCTCGGGGCACCGTTCAGTGGAATCTGAGTATGGGTCATTACAAGAAGAAATATATTCATTTATAGGAGCATCATTATTCTATGCAAATAAAATTTTTCTTCTACAAGGAAAATGAGTCTTCCATGAAAATACTATTTCTTTTGTGAATTAAAGTTCCATGAGACCCTAAGTTGAGATCTTTTATGAAGGATCAATCATAAGACTAAACAATTGTATATGTAAAAAAGAATCTGTATAGATCAACTTCCATGATTAAAATCTAAAATTTCACTAATTATTGTATCATTCATGAAAAAAATCTATCGAACATGTGTTATGTTGATCATTAATTCATTTGAGCTAAGTAAACACATAAATTCTAAATCAATCATCATAGTAGACTCAAATTTTAGTGAAGTTTGAATCGACTATAAGATAAAGTAAAGATACTATGCAGAAAGATGGATATTCCAAGAGAATTATTTTTTCCTTCAGTATGAAGACGTTTCAATCTTTCATGCCTATGAATCCATGCCCAAGTTACCATATGAATATTTTCTATGAGAAGGTAGACCATCTGTGAGAAGGAAATATTTTCTGTAGGAACGGTTCGTATATTTTATGAAAGTTATGGATACTCCTATGTAACATCTCACTATTCCATTCCTTGTTTAGTTGACCTTTTATGCCTCGGTGAAACCATATTGTCGAGCTTCTGTATGATCATTCCTGGCATGACTAAGTTTGGAACAACTTCGACTATGTCTATCCAAGAATAAAATATAATTTATTTTGATGGCTAGTTTTTTAATATTAAATTAAATTCAAAGAATTTAATAATTTTAGAAAAAATTATTAGTACAAGGAATTAATTATTATTATTATTCCTCAATAGATAATTGGAGATTATTTTTGTATAAATATAAAGAAGCATCATGTGTAATGGTATGTGAAAAATATGAGGATATTCTATTACTTACCACTCTTTACAATGATATATTTTCTATTATTGACTTACACATATTATTAAAAACTTTAATGGATAATTTAAATTTATTTAAATAATATATTTAAAGATAATTGATCAACTGATGCTAATCAAATATTGAGATACACCAAAACTCTCTTTCCACTCTTTTATCTCTCTTTATTTTTTTTACATTTGAGATATGTTTGTACTATTTGTTTATTTACTAATCACTTCTCCTATATTATAAATAGGAGTACTCTATAACTCCTTATTTATTGTTTTTATACATTTTATCCCAAGAATAAATTTAGAAGAGCCTGGTTGTAGCCAGGATTATATCATGTGTAGTTATTTAATGTAAAATGTGATCATGGTTTTGTGGATTAGTTTTTTTGTTATACTAAACTTTCTTAGAAGTGAGTTACTTTCAAGTGGAGAATACTAGATTCCATCTTGGAACTAAACCTCTTTTTTTTCAAATTTCGTTGTGTAATATTTATTTTATTACACTGTATAAAACAATTTTTCATTTAATACTATATTTTACAATTATACTTTTCATCAGGTATCTAAAAATTGTGTTTTCAAAATTATACTCTAATAGTTAACTTTTTTAGTGATATATATATATATATATATGGTGTGAGTAAAATTATTTCAAAAGGTATAGTGATTTAAATTTATGTTAACTGGGATTTGATCATTCCCTTAAAAATTTATTTAAAAATACCAAGTAATATATTCCTACTATATTAGTTAACTATGATATTTTAAATTAGGGAATACAATTTTGATTTTTTTTCAAATAGAAATATTTTGGATTCTCAATTTACACCCTCTTGATTAGTCCCCTATAACCAAAATTTTTTAACCAAGGTGTTTGGTTGTTTTAATTTTGTGTTTACTCACCCTCTGTTCTTTTTCAGACTTTCATCAATCCATCAGAACAAGATCTTAGTTTTTTTTATTTAATATTTTATAGTTATGAATACCATTAGGGTTAAAGGAACTATAACAAATAGAAAATGATAATTTAATGTCCATAACTATTATCAATGGAAAATAAATATTAAAATACATCTTGAAAGCATGTTTCATGACATTGGGACCATTATAGAGGATAGATATAAAAATACAAAATCTTATAAACCTGGTAATAGTGATTCTACTAAAAATACATATGATTGTAATTAAAAATACATAAATGTTTTGTATTGTGCATTAATAGAAGATGAATTTAATATGATTTCTACTTCGATACTACATATCCGATTTTAGATACTCTTTTTGTGTCTTATGAATGAATTTCCAATGTTAAAGAAATGATCTTAAATACACATATTATCAAATATGGTACATTCAAGATAAATCATAGTGAATATATTTTCGAAATGTATCAGAATTTCACTAAAATCATAAAAACTGAAAATACACTTAGAATGACCTTGGACTATAAAACATAAGTTATGAGGATTAATTTTCCTACTTAACTGGTCAAGAGGCATTGTTTTATCCATTTGGAGTCATGTGATATTAATAAGCTGACGGTGAAGGAACTAATTATAAAATTGATGATGTATGAGAAGGAAATCAAAATTAATGATGAGGATGTTGAACCCAATAAATATATTTCCTTTAATAATCTAATTAAAAATATTAATAGGTTATTAAGGATGATATAACCATTTAAAGTGATGATGACATTGATAGTGATGAGGAAATAGCTCAACTATATTGACAGTTCAATAAGTTTTACAAGAAGAAGAATATTTTCATAAAGTAAAATTATAAAAAGTAATATATGATATAAATGGAATCTACAAGAGGGATGATTAATTTAGTGAGGTTACATGTTTTTGTTGAAAGAGAAAAGGAAACATAAAAATAGGTTCTCCAAAGTTGAAATATAAGAAGGAATATGATAATAAAATGAGAAAATTAATGAAATCTATGAAGGAAACATAGAGTTATTAGAAATATAGATCCATTGACTCTAAATCAAGTAAATAATATGTTAGTGATAAAGATAATCAATATTTTATTTCTACTGCCCTGAAGGTAACAACTTATACCTCTACTTTATCAAAAAGTGAATTTCATGATGATTCCAATATGACGAGTGAAGATTTTTTGTAGTATTGTTCAATGAGTAATGATATCCTGAATGAACTAAAAGATAAATAAAATAATATGAAGAAACAACATTATTTAAACATTTCTATAAAGTCTAATGTTAGCATTGAAAAAAATAATGTTGGGTTGTTAAAATAAAAAATCAATTTGAAATTGGTTATAGAAAACGTTAAAAATGATATTAATGGTTTCATTGAAAGAAATGAAATACTCAATAAAATTTTAGGTAGTAATATATACCTAATATTAAAAATGGTTTTTCTTGACAACCATGATAAAAAAATTGTAAAAAAATTATTTTTTCCATGTTATAATCATGTAAATAAACCTTTAGTATATAACGCAAGGGGGAATTTTTAGTATAGGGAAATCCACTTTAGACCAAAAAGGAATATTTTTATTATTATTTTAAATACATTAAGTAAATATTAATAATTGTGTTAAATATATTTGGATTACAAAGGAATTATTTTCTAACTTCTCTAGATCCAAAAAGATCTGGGTACCAAAATCATCTCTTTTCTAAATAATTGTAATAAACATACTTGAAAACACCAAAAGGGATTATAATATCTAAATAGTTGATGTTCTAGTTTCATGTCTAGATAATTCTCAAGGTTTAATATTCTAATGAATATATATGGTTGGAATATCACTTTAATTAACCATTTTAAAGGTAAAATAATTGGCCTCGGTCAAATTGGTAATTCTGAAATTGTTCTTATTACCAATGTTTTATTTATTAATAGTTTAAACTATAATCTGATAAGCATTTTTCTATTGTGTGATGATGGTTTTTATGTTAAATTTAAAATAATACATGTAATATTTGTGATTTTAAACAAAATTTACTTTTTATAACTTTAAGAAATTTTAATTTTTATGATATTGATTTAAATTCATTATTTTTACAAAATGTTTCATATTTAAATGAATTTTATCATGAACATAAGTAGTATAATAGGAGATGAGTTCAATTTAATCTATAATTTCTTAAGAAGTCAGTTAAAAAGGATTAGTCAAGGATATAATAAAGAAAGAATTTCCCAAATATGAACTATGTAATACTTATCATAAATGGAATTAGAAAAAATATTTTTTCAAACTAGATAAAGTAGTTTCTACCTCTTAACCACTAGAGCTGGTTTATATGGATTTATTTGGACCATTTGAAGTGTCCATTTTAGTAGGAAAGAAGTTTACTTCTGTGATTATTGATTATTATTCAAGATTAACAAGGGTATATTCAAATGGGAATCTAGTAAATGTTTTAAAAAAATATGAAGAATCTATTGATAAACTTACTGGACTTACCATTAAAAATTTAAAAAATTGATCATGTCCATGAGTTTGAAAATCATTAATTTGAGATATTATACTGACAACATAGCTATAATCAAAAATTATATTCTCCTATAACTCTTTAACAAAATAGAGTGGTTGAAATAAGAAATAGGTTCCTTTAAAAAATTCCTTCAACCATGCTTAGTAAATATGACCCATGTATCTATTTTTTCAGATAAATATGTAAATATAGCTTGGTATGAAATTAAAATAGTCTTAATAAGATATATTTTCTTGGATAATTCATATAAGTTATGGAATGAAATAAATCCTGAGGTTAATTACATCAATGTTTTTAGCATTAATGTCTTCAATTTAAATAAAAATGATAGTCTAGACAAATTTGAAACCAGGAGTGTTGAAGGAATTTTTCTAGGTTTTTCAACATTTAGTAAAGGCTAAAATGTTTCTAATAAATGAACTAAAGTGGTGGAAATATGTTCATGTCACTTTTTGATGAAATAGGAAAATAAGAACAAAACGTTCCCATGGAAAATATCAAGGTTGATATTTCTAATTTGAATATCAATAATACATCCAAAAAAGTTTAATGTATTATTTAATTAACAAAAAAACATCCAATGTACACCAAAATTATGAGCCTAGCCCAGAATAATACTTGAAATAACCAAATACTCCAATTTCTAGAACCATTAAAAACTTTAAATAAAACCTTATAGATGATGTCACATGTGATTTGGAAAAATGGTCTCAAACCAGAGCTTCCCTGAGAAACAAGGTTAAACGTCAAGACTTTTTTTCTCAAACTAAAACAAAAAACATCAATGAAACAATCAACATTCAATATTGGGTATTGGATATACAAGCGGAATTATATCAATTTGAAATAAATAAATTGGGGGATCTAGTAAAGATACCCAAAGACTACCTAACTATTATCACATAATAGGTATATAGAAATAATGTTGATCAATATTCCATAGTTGTTATAAATAAAGCTATACTAGCCTCACAAGGTTATATCTAAGAGGAAGGTATTTAATATGAAGAGACCCTTTCACTAATACCTAAACTTAAATCCCTCAAAATATTGTTATCTTCTGTATGTCATCTAAATTTAAAAATTTATCACACAGATGTTAAGGGTCCTTTCTCAAATGTTTATATTGTTGAGGAGGTTTTTGTTGAAACCCCCATATATTTTCATAACCTCATTTTCCAAGTAATTTTTTCAAATTTTAAAAATCACTTTATTGTTTAAAACTATCTCTAATAGCTTGGTATGATAGGCTCATCTCATTTTAAATTAAAAATGGATTTTATAAAGGTGTATATGATATTAACCTAGTTATTAAAATAATTTTAAAAGATGTTTTGGTTGCTCAAATATATGTTAGAGACATCATTTTTTATATAAAATCATTATCAATGTATTTAACTTTAAAAACTTATGAAAAATGAATTTAAAATGTGGTTAATCAGAGATTTATAATTCTACCTTGGTTTACAAATTTTTCAAAATAATGAATTAGTTATTTCGAATCAAATTCAGTACACAAAAGATATTTTAAATTTTTTTGGCATGGATGGAACAAAAATTAGTGATATGATAATGTGTACCACCTATAAAACCAATTTTGGTGAAACCAAGATTTCAGTTGACTAATTATTTAAAGATTTTTTATTGAGATTTAATTATATTTCACTACTATATGACCATAAATTTTGTTGTATGTATATATATGTTCTCGTTGTCAAGAAAATCCAAAATAATCACAAATTAATTTTGTTAAAAAAATTAAAATAACTCAAATCTATAACCAATTTTGGATTGTTTTACTCTATAGGTCATTATTTTAAATTAGTTAATTATTCTGATTCTACTTTTGGTGGTTATTAGATAGATAAAAAATAGACCTCTAGTATATGTCAACTTTTTGGAAAGTCACTAATATCATGGGGTGTTAAAATAGAAATATTTTATTCCTAAATCTACTACTAAAGTTGAATAAAAATATATGGAAAGTTATTGGGCATAAATTCTGTAAAGACCCGTAAATTTCTAGGAAATTTTTTTTCTTAATTTTCTTTGAATTTTAGAAGAACGCGGTTTCTAACGGCACCTGATTCCGAGGCTCGGTGTGCCCGGAATCATTTTCCGAAGTTTGGCTCGGGTACGTTCAGTGAAAGAACGAGCGGGTTTTTCTAACTTTTGAACCGGTGCTCGGAATCGAATTCTGAGGGCACCGATGGAATCGCAGCGCCGGTATTTTCTTAGAAACGCCTCTTCCGGAGTTGCATTTTCTTTGGTGTGGTTTTTAATTTTTGGGGTTAAGTTAAGAAATAAAATAAAGTGGTGAGACAAACTTTATTTTATTTCACTTAAATCCTCTTAAAGACACTTTAAGCTGCTTAAGCTGGGTTGAAGCGGATAGGGTGGAACCCAAAATATCCTACCCTCTTGGTAGGATATTTGGGAGGTGGGGCCCACACGAGCCCCACCGTTTCTTTTCCCCTAAGTAACGCACCCGCGAAAACCCTTTTTAAATAAGGTCAATGGACGCGTTTTCTTAAATTCTAAACGCCCCTATTAATTGGGCAGTTAAGTCGTACCTTTAATTCATCAAATTAATGGTTCGTTATTTAACTTAGAATTTTTGTTTGTTGGCATGTAATAAAATAAGACCAACACTTTTCTTCTTAGGTGTTGTTCGTTGAGAGGATTTGACATAAACCTTAAGTCCTTCATCCTCCTTCGCGAAGAACGCGAAGAACATGAAGAACGAGAAGAACGCGAAGAACTCCAGCCTTCGACGAAAGGAGACGAAGAAAGCCGAACCCTTGAAGATCAATGATGTGACACTGTGTTCCGCGATGCCAACGATTCTCCTCCTGCGATGTTCTTCTGCAACGTTCCTTCTACCGCGACAAATCTTCAAGCATCCGTTTGAGGTAGGAGTTTACGAATCTTTTAAATTCCTTTGTGGATTTTATACTTGACATGGATTTAATTCGTGTAAATTAAATCTGTGTGTCTTCTTTACCCCTCAGAGATCGTCGACGCGACGCCGTATACCGTGACGACGCGACGCCCTTCCGCGACGTGATGATCCTCTTCTTCCGCGATGATCAATTCCACGAAGAACGCATGTTCGACAACTTCGACGAGGTAGGGGTTTGATTCTTAAAAATCTTTGTGATTTATACCCGTGACGTTTGTTAAACTTTTGTTGTGTTTTTTTTAAACTGCTAATGCGGTGGGTGCGGACTAACGAACAAGTCCGAACCCACTGCACTTTTTCATTCTTGGTGCGAGAAACGGCGGACGATGACAAACGGGGTTGCAATGGCGATTTGAGGGCCTGGCAGTGAAGAATGGGACCCGGGAGGAGCTACGGCGCAGACGGAAATGGAATCGGACCACCGGAGCAACTCCGGTGGCCCGCGGAATCCACTGGTGGCGCGGGTCGTCGGCGCGACGACGACGGCCGACCAGACCAGCGACCACGCGGGTCCGGCGAGACACGGGATGCGGCAGAGCCGCGTCCTCTGACCAAGCGCGGCCCCACGCGGGGCCGCAGCTCCTCTTCTCGCGGGGGCAGCACGCCCCGCGGCTCCCCCTTGCTCGGCCGCTCGGCCGAGCTGAGCCGAGCCGACCCACCGGCCGGGTCGCGCCCAGGCCGGGTCGCGCCCAACCGGGTCCGACCCGGACCCGGGTCGGGTCGACCCAGTTCGGGCCGACCCAGGGGAGGTTGGGCCGGGTCGGTCCGGGCCCAGACCCCCCATTTCCGGACCTTTTCGGTCTTTTGCTCATAACTTGAGCTACGGGCCTCCGAACGACTCTCTGTCAGCGGAGATGCGATCCTTGGATCGAGACGGTCGTTTCGGTATATCACACTGAAGGTTTCAGAATACTTTGGGTTCGTCCGGGTTGGTTCGTACACGAAACCAACCGGGCCCTCGGAGCGGAAACGCTCATACCTTGAGCTTCGGACGTACGATTGATGTGCCGTAGACTTTGTTGAATTCCTCTAAGTGAGACGGATCTTTTGGCTTACTCCGCCCGAGGTTTGGACGCAGGTGTAGTATGGTCGGGTTGGTTTTTCTTTAAAAACCATCCAGGCCCCTGGAACGAAAAAGCCAATAACTCTCAGACCGGGCGTCCGATTGACGCGCTGTCTGTGACGTCGAGTTCCTGTTGACGATAAGGAAATTTTGGATACATCAACTCTAGACTATGTGTTAGTTGATGTATCAGCCTCTCGGCTCGTTGAGCGGACCCTCCCAAACGATCTTGCTGTGTGCGGGAACCCTAGAGCTGGCTGCGACTGCTACTGTGACGACGACGACTATGCAGAGATCCTCAGTAGATTCGACGACGACGACTACAGAACTCAGCGATCCTTTGTGGGTCATTGCTACTGATCCTGTGTGGGTCCGATCCTATGTGGGTTAGTGCTCAGCGGTCCTGTGTGGGCCAGCGCCTACAGATCCTGTGTGGGTCTGATCCTGTGTGGCTCTTTGCGGGGGTTAGTTACCTATCGATCATGTGTGGGTATGATCCTGTGTGGGTCATTACGGGGGTTAGTTACCTATCGATCCTTTGTGGGTCAGATCCTTTGTGGGTCATTGCGGGGGTTAGTTACCTATAGATCCTTTGTGGGCCAGATCCTTTGTGGGTCATTGCGGGGGTTAGTACCTATCGATCCTTTGTGGATCTGACGGCTTAGATGAATCAGTGGCAATACCTGGTCATCTTTATCGTCATATAAAGAAGTATACATGTGTAAGCTGAATCCTGTTTTGATTTCCTTTGTGGATTGTGTTATGTTATCCTGTGTGGATTTACGTTTTTCTTTCCTGTGTGGACTGGGTTGTACTTGAGATCGGATGTTGGAGCTGAGTGAGAATTGATGACTTAGTTATTTGTATGGGCATATACCTAAGCAGTGTCGGATGTTACTTCGTGATTGTATTTTTTCTTTTGTGGTTTATCTTTGTGGATTCTGGGAGACCTTAGGGGGTCTCGGGGTCCCTACTGAGTAGCTTATACTCACCCCTTCACGGGCTATGCCCGCACTACGTTGTGTTGGTTGCAGACGACGGACAACACTTATCGTGGTTGAGGCTTGCGGAGCAGGACGGTACCTGGAGGTGGACCACTGGGCGGGACGTACTCGAAGCGGTTGGCTAGACCCGAGGAGCAGTGGAGGCTTTCTGTACCCACCCTTCAGGTGGGATTTCTAGTGGACAGCTCGACGTTGCGGCTTTACTTTTCAGTTGTTGTTTTCCCTTTCTAGTTGTACTTTACTTTAAAGTTGGGCTTGTATTTCCGGCCCCCTTTACTTTTCTGCACTTACTGTTGTACCAGTTTTCACTTAGTGTTTACTTCTTCCTTCTTACTCTGTGGTGTTTGTTGTTTACTTTACAAAGGTAATGCCTTCCCTTTTTCTGGGATTTACGCCTTGGTGCTAGTCTCCATCCCCTGGCCTATGGAAGGCGGGCTTGGGGTAGTCACGACACGGGCCCCGAGGACGGGTCGTGACAAATTGGTATCAGAGGAGTTCAGTTCTATCGTGGACTCTGATATTTTCTATGTGAAGCAATAGTTTTTAGCGTATTGGGTGTGGTTATCAGTCCAGGGAGTCCAGTGTTGGTGCGGCGGCCGACGTATCCGTACACCAGGACCCTGACTTCTGATTTCTAACTTAATGCGTGAAAACATTGATTGCATTTGTGTTACAAGTTTTCTTTTTGATTACTTTTTGTCAGCTCACCAGGTATACTGTTCTGACCGTGGCGCACCTGTTTCTTTTCAGTATGGCCCCACGACGGCAGCCATCTAGGGTTCCGAGAGTTGTATGTGACGACAGCCCGCCGAGCGACGAGGCCTCGGTGCAGGGCCCTTTGATAGCTGAGGCACCGGCGGTACCTCTACCCCCCGAGCCGGCGATGCTTCCAGCCCCAGCCGCTGACGATGCACGTCGCCTCAGTGCACTGCATGAGTTCCAGCGCCAGCGACCGCCCAGGTTCCGCGGGGAGACAGACCCCCAGGTAGCTGAGGACTGGCTGGAGGAAGTGGTGCGAGTTTTCAGGCTAGTGAGGACACCAGCAGACCTCATGGTGATCCTCGCAGCGAGCCTACTGCAGGCTGCAGCGGGCCGATGGTGGAGCTCGATGCTCCAGGTGCACGATGAGGCATCTCTTCTATGGATGGACTTTGAGAGCCTCTTCCGCTCAAAGTTCGTCCCAGCCACCCTCCGTGCGGTGCGCATCCAGGAGCTTCTTCATCTGTGGCAGGGCAGCTCGACGGTCGCCCAGTACTCGGTGAGATTTACCGATCTCTCGCGCTACTCTACAGACATGGTACGAGACCCATTCATCCGGCCCCAGACCTTTGAGCAGGGGTTGAGACATGAGATCAGGGCATTGCTGATCTCCCTCAGCATTCCGACTCAGGCAGGAGTACTGGAGCGAGCCCTTTTGATTGAGAGCTTTCTTGCTGAGACTTTTCCAGCGGCGAGAACTACCGCGGGGCGGCACGTAGCAGAGTCTTCCGCATCAGGCAGTAGACAGATGACTCAGGGGTCCAGGAAGACCAGACCATCACGTAGACGGCCTTAGGACACTGGCTCAGCAGTGCGGGGCATACAGCGCGGAGCCAGTCTTTCGAGAGGCAGGCAGTACTACACATGCGGCGGGCAGGGTCACATGGCTCGTGACTGCCCTACCCACCATGCTGAGGAGTTGCAGACGGTTGAGGGGCCACCCAGGCAGAGGCAGAGGGTCGACCGTGGCGGTCCGAAGGGAGGAGGCGGATGAGGCAGAGGAGTTGGCCGAGCAGCAGGTGGTGGGCGATGCTTTGAGGCTCTACCACCACCACCACCAGGAGGTCCACCCCGACCATAGGGAGCTGGCGGGAAGAGACAGGCACAACTCCAGGCAGCGGAGGCCTATGACCACGGCGCACCCGAGATGATTCGAGGTACGATTTGTGTCTATTCCACCCTTGCTTCGGTTCTTATAGACACAGGAACGAGTCACTCTTTCATAGCCGCTGCCCTTGTTCGGAGCTCGGAGATTCCAACAGAGCCGTTGGCTCGATCCTTACGGCTAGAGACTCCTACGGGAGCAGAGTCGACGATTACGCCCTGCTGCTGGCAGTGTGATCTTACTCTAGGAGGTGAGAGCTTTGGCTGGGATCTTCTTATAGCAGCGTCGAGGCCTTATGATGTCATCTTTGGCATGGATTGGTTATCTACATTCCATGCACAGATTGACTGTATTAGGCGCAAGGTGCGATGTGTACGCACTGACGAGAGCAGGTTCACCTTCACTGGAGAGAAGGGAGCCTTCACAGCACAAGATGGACTTCCGTAGAGGAGAGGACATACCATCACTCATCAGTTGGCTAACCTCATCCTATTAGTAGTTGACGTGCAGAGTCCTAGTTTTCCTGCATTGGTGGATCAGTACGCGGACGTCTTTACCGACGACGTTCCAGGACTACCTCCTCGCATAGAGGTAGACTTTTATATTGACCTGTACCCTGAGACAGCCCCAATATCGACTCCAGCATATCGGATGGCCCCCGCTAAGCTTCGAGAGCTACGGGTACAGTTGGAGGACTTGCAAGGAAAGGGATTCATCCGACCCAGTGTTTCACCCAGGGCTTCACCGATATTGTTCGCCAAGAAGGTGGACGGGAGCTTGAGACTTTGTGTCGACTATCGTCGCCTGAACCAGGTGACAGTGAGGAACAAGTATCCACTACCGAGGATTTATGACCTCTTAGATCAGATCAAGGGAGCACGGTGGTTCTCGAATATAGACCTCAGGTCAGGCTATCATCAGCTTAGTGTTCGGGACGAGGACGTGCAGAAGACGGCCTTCAGATGTCGGTATGGCCACTATGAGTTCTTGGTTATTCCATTCAGTATAACCAATGCTCTAGCAGTGTTCATGGGCCTCATGAACAGGATCTTTCATCCATACCTCGATCGATTTTTCATAGTCTTCATCGACGACATTTTGATATACTCGACGACTGAGGAGGAGCACACCTACCACATGCAGGTTGTACTAGACACACTCCGAGAGAACCATCTTTATGGAAAGCTCTCGAAATGTTAGTTCTGGATACGTGAGGTCCACTTCTTGGGACACGTCATCTCTGAGGTGGGAGTTGCAGTGGATCCTACGAAGATCGAGGAAGTGCTAGCTTGGGAGCCACCAGGAGCGTGACGGAGGTGCGGAGTTTCTTGGGACTAGCGGGATACTATCGGAGATTTGTGCCGGACTTCTCCAGAGTTACGGCACCACTCTCAGCCTTGACGAAGAAGGGGAAACCCTTTGTGTGGTTAGACAGATGTCAGCAGAGCTTCTAGAAGCTAAGACAGAGATTGACCAGCACACCTATATTGAGGTTTCCTGAGGAGGGATTAGGGTACGTAGTCTACTACGATGCATTAGGGACCGGGCTCGGATGTGTCCCAATGTAGGAGCGGGCAATGATCGCCTATGGATCATGTTAGTTGAGGCCGCATGAGCAGAACTACTCTACCCATGACCTGGAGTTAGCAGCAGTGGTCTTCGCTCTGAAGACATGGCGACACTATCTGATGGGAGAGCGCTTTACAGTCTTTTCTGACCACCAGAGTCTTAGGTACATCTTCTCGCAGAAGGACCAGAACCTGAGATAGCGGCGATGGCTCGAGTTCCTCCAGGACTATGACTTTGAGATAGTCTATACTCTTGGGAAGGGAAACGTAGTAGCCGATGCTCTCAGCAGGAGGACGGGCATTCAGCTACTTGAGGAGGCGACAGAGCAGCTAGACGCTTTGCAGATATCCTTCGTGGATAGAGATGGGGAAGCCTTCCTTCAGTCACTCATAGTATCTCCTCCACTACTACAATGGGTCAGAGTGGCAGAGTTTGGGGACGCTGACTGTGAGACGCGGCGTGCATAGATATCCTCAGGACACGCACCTGATGGATTCTCCTTTGGAGCAGAGCAAGACATACTTTTCAGAGGACGTACCTTAGTACCAGTCGCTTTACGAGAGGAGGTTCTGAGAGAGTTTCACACTTCTCCTTTGGCGGTACATCCTGGAGTGGCGAAGATGTACCAGGACCTCAGACGATAGTACTGGTGGCCGGGCATGAAGAAGGATGTGGCAGAGTTCGTTTCACGATGCCTCACCTGCCAGCAGGTGAAGGCAGAGCATCAGGTACCAGCAGGTTTGGTACAGCCCTTGGAGGTCCCAGAGTGGATGTGTGACGGGATATCTATGGACTTCGTGACTGGACTTCCACGAACTTCCAGAGGTCACGACTCCATCTGGGTGATTGTCGACCGACTCACCATGTCGACTCACTTCTTACCCATTAGAGAGCAGGGCTCAGTGAAGAGCTTGGAGCGTCTCTACATTCAGAAGATTGTACGGCTTCACGGTGTGACATCATCTATCATCTCCGATCGAGATGCTCGCTTTACTTCCCGGCTTTGGAAGGGGTTGTAGGAGGCGTTCGGGACGCAGCTACGTCTGAGCACCGCCTTTCACCCTCATACGGATGGTTAGACGGAGAGGACCATTCATACTCTAGAGGACATGCTCCGTGCATGTGTCCTCGACTATGGTTGCAGCTGGGAGGACCACCTACCCTTGGTGGAGTTCACGTACAACAACAGCTACCACTCCACCATCGGGATGGCACCATACAAGGCGTTGTACGGCAGACCTTGCAGATCTCCTTTGTGATAGATTGACCCTGGGGAGTTAGCACTTGTGGGACCAGAGATGGTCTGGGCCACGACAAAGAAGGTCCAGGTCATCCAGGAGTGGATGAGGATAGCTCAGAGCCGGAAGAAGTCTTATGCTGACAGGAGGCGGAGGACACTAGAGTTCGAGGATGGTGACGACGTCTTCTTGTGTGTCTCACCTCAACGTGGTTTATGGAGATTTGTCCATGGAGAAAAGTTGTCTCCATGCTTCATCGGACCTTTCCAGGTCCTTAGCAGGATTGGCGAGGTGTCTTATCGCCTGGCTCTACCACCTCAATTGCACCGGGTGCACGACGTCTTCCACGTATCTCAGCTAAGGAGATATGTGCATGACCTGACGCACATCATTGGCCATGGGGAGCTAGACATTGATGATGGGGCGACTTTTTCGGAGGTCCCAGTGGAGATCGAGGATCGATAGGAGCGGGTCCTATGTGGACGGTCGATTCCTCTTGTGCGCATCAGATGGCAGCACGGGAACCTCCAAGAGAGCACTTGGGAGCGGGAGGCTCAGATGCGTGCTCAGTACCCACATTTTTTTCCCTAGTTTTTGATGTATCTTTACGGGGACGTAAATCCCTAAGGTGGGAGTGATGTAAAGACCCATAAATTTCAATGAAATTTTTTTTCTTAATTTTCTTTAGAATTTTACAAGAACGCAGTTTCTAACGGCACCTGATTCTGAGGCCCAGTGTGCCCGAAATCATTTTCTGAAGTTTGGCTCGGGTACGTTCAGTGAACGAACGAGCAGGTTTTTCTAACTTTTGAACCGGTGCTCGGAATCGAATTCTGAGGGCACCAATGGAATTGCAGCGCTGGTATTTTCTTAGAAACGCCTCTACCAGAGTTGCGTTTGCTTGGGTGTGGTTTTAAATATTTGGGGTTAAGTTAAGAAATAAAATATAGTGGTACAACAAAATTTATTTTATTTCACTTAAAGCCGCTTAAAGCCACTTTAAGCTGCTTAAGCTAGGTTGAAGCGGATAGGGTGGAACCCAAAATAACCTACCCTCTTGGTAGGATATTTGTGAGGTGGGTCCCGCATGAGCCCCACCGTTTCTTTTCCCCTAAGTAACGCACCCGCGAAAACCCTTTTTAAATAAGGTCAACCAAGGCGTTTTCTTAAATTCTAAACGCCCCTATTAATTGGGCAGTTAAGTTGTACCATTAATTCATCAAATTAATGGTTCGTTACTTAACTTAGAATTTTCGTTTGTTGGCATGTAATAAACTAAGACCAATACTTTTCTTCTTGAGTGTTGTTCGTTGAGAGGATTTGACAGAAACCTTAAATCCTTCATCCTCCTTCGCGAAGAACACGAAGAACGCGAAGAACGCGAAGAACGCGAAGAACGCGAAGAACGCCGGCCTTTGACGAAAGGCGATGAAGAACGCCGAACCCTCAGAGATTGACGACGCGACGCCGTGTTCCACGACGCCAACGATTCTCCTCCTGCGACTTTCTTCTGCGATGTTCCTTCTTCCGTGACAAATCTTCGAGCATCCGTTTGAGGTAGGAGTTTACGAATCTTTTAAATTCCTTTGTGGATTTTATAATTGACATGTATTTAATTCGTGTAAATTAAATCTGTGTGTTTTCTTTACCCCTCGGGGATCGTCGACGTGACGTCATATACTGCGACGATGCGACGCCCTTCCGCGACGCGAAGATCCTCTTCTTCCGCGACGATCAATCCCGCGAAGAACACATGTTCGACGACTTCGATGAGGTAGGGGTTTGATTCTTAAAAATCTTTGTGATTTATACCCGTGACGTTTGTTAAACTTTTGTTGTGTATTTTTTTTAAAACCGCTAACGCGGTGGGTGCGGACTAACGAACAAGTCTGAACCCACCAAACTTTTTTCGTTCTTGGTGCGCGAAACGGCGGAAGATGACAAACGGGGCCGCAATGGTGATTTGAGGGCCTGGCAGTGAAGAATGGGACCCGGGAGGAGCTACGGCGCAGACGGAAATGGAATCGGACCACCAAAGCAACTCCGTTGGCCCGCAGAATCCACCGGCGGCCGGAGGCGGCGGCGCCCCGGTGCGCCGTCGGATGGAGCCACCGCGGCTGAAGCCGCGGTGGTGACGGCCAACCAGACCCGCGACCGCGCGGGTCCGGCGAGACACGGGACGCGGCAGAGCCACGTCCGCTGACCAAGCGCGGCCCCACGCGGGGCCACGGCTCCTCTTCCCGCGGGGGAATCATGCCCCGCGGCTCCCCCTTGCTCGGCCGCTTGGCCTAGCCGAGCCAAGCCGACCGGCCGGCCGGGTAGCGCCCAGGCCGGGCCGGGTCGCGCCCAACCGGGTCCGACCCGGACCCGGGTCGGTCCGGGCCCAAACCCCCCGTTTCCGGACCTTTTTGGTCTTTTGATCATAACTTAAGCTACGGGCCTCCGAACGATGCGCCGTCAGTAGAAATGCGATCCTTGGATTGAGACGGTCGTTTCGGTATATCACACTAAAGGTTTCGAAATACTTTGGGTTCGGCCGGGTTGGTTCGTACACAAAACCAACCGGGCCCTCGGAGCGGAAACGCTCATACCTTGAGCTTCGGACGTCCGATTGACGTGCCGTCAACTTTGTTGAATTCCTCTAAGTGAGACGGATCTTTTGGCTTACTATGCCCGAGGTTTGGACGCAGGTGGAGTATTGATAGGTTTGTTTTGCCTTAAAAACCAACCAGGCCCCTGGAACGAAACAGCCAATAACTCTCAGACCGGGCGTCCGATCGATGTGCCGTCTGCGACGTCGAGTTCCTGTTGACGATACAGAACTTTTGGATAAATCAAAATTGGACTATGTGTCAGTTGATGTATCAGCCTTTCGACTCATGGAGCGGACCCTCCCGAATGAGCTTGCTGTGTGCGAGAGCCCTAGAGCTGGCTGTGACTGCTACTGTGACGACGACGACTGTGCAGAGATCCTCAGTGGATTCGACGACGACGACTACAGCACTCAGCGATCCTTTGTGGGTCAGTGCTACCGATCCTGTGTGGGTCTGATCCTGTTTGGGTCAGCGCTCAGCGGTCCTATGTGGGACAGCACCTACAGATCCTGTGTAGGTCCGATCCTGTGTGGGTCTTTGCGGGGGTTAGTTACCTATCGATCCTATGTGGGTCTGATCCTGTGTGGGTCATTGCGGGGGTTAGTTACCTATCGATCCTTTGTGGGTCAGATCCTTTGTGGGTCATTGCGGGGGTTAGTTACCTATCGATCCTTTGTGGGTCAGATCCTTTGTGGGTCATTGCGGGGGTTAGTGCCTATCGATCCTTTGTGGGTCTGATGGCTTAGATGAATCAGTGGCAATACCTGGTCATCTTTATCGTCATATGAAGAAGTATACCTGTGTGAGATGAATCCTGTTTTGCTTTCCTTTGTGGATTGTGTTGTGTTATCCTGTATGGATTTACGTTTTTCTTTCCTGTGTGGACTGGGTTGTACTTGAGCTCGGATGTTAGAGCTGAGTGAGAATTGATAACTTAGGTATATGTATGGGCATATACCTAAGCAGTGTCGGATGTTACTTCGTGATTGTATCTTTCCTTTGTGGTTTATCCTTTGTGGATTCTGGGAGACCTTCAGGGGTCTCGGGGTCCCTACTGAGTAGATTATACTCACCCCTGTACAGGCTATGCCCGCACTACGTTGTGTTGGTTGCAGACGACGGACAACGCTGATCGTGGTTGAGGCTTGCGGAGCAGGACGGTACCTGGAGGTGGACCACTGGGCGGGACGTACTCGGAGCGGTCGGCTGGACCCAAGGATCAGTGGAGGCTTTCTGTACCCACCCTTCAGGTGGGATTTCCAGTGGACATCTCGACGTTTCGGCTTTACTTTTCAGTTGATGTGTTCCCTTTCCAGTTGTACTTTACTTTACAGTTGGGCTTGTATTTCCGGCCCCCTTTACTTTTCCACACTTACTGTTGTACCAGTTTTCACTTAGTGTTTACTTCTGCCTGCTTACTCTGTGGTGTTTTTTGTTTACTTTACAAAGGCAATGCCTTCCCTTTTTCCGGGATTTACACCTTGGTGCTAGTCGCCAGCCCCTGGCCTATGGAAGGCAGGCTTGGGGTAGTCACGGCACGGGCCCCGAGGACAGGTCGTGATAAATTCTATGGATAAAAGATAGTCTACTAGGTTATGGATATTAATTTAGGCATGTCCTTATAAAATGTGATAATACAAGTGCTATTAATATTTCTAAAAAATATGTATCACATTCTATGATAAATCATATTTATATAATACATTACTTTTGAGAGATTATATTAAAAAATGTGATATTACACTATAGTTTATTCCCACAGAACATCAGCTTTCTGATATTTTCACAAAGACTTTGAGTATTAATAAATTAAGTTATATTAGACATGAATTGGGAATGAACAATTATCTCAGAGCATTTATTATATTATTTTAATATTCTGTAATTATTTATTACTTTACTATACTTTCATAAATAAAATTTTGATAATGTTCAATAACTCGTTTTATTCTTGTTTTAATTTCATTTTTAAACTACACTATATTTATACTAAAATAAGTCATGATTTTTAAGCTTCTGTAGAGCCATAGATTCTATGAAGGGAGAGATTCCATGAAGTCACTATTTTCAATGAAGCTACTTTCATGGATTTTCTTCCATTGAGTAACTTCCATAGAGTTTCTTCTATAGAGTCTCTTCTGTGAATATACATCCATGGATTTTATTCTGTAGAGTTAGTTTTGTAGAATATAGCTTCCGTATACTTACTTCAGTGAATAATATCCTTAATGGTCCTTAAAAATTAGATATCTAATTATATTTTTTTATTTTAAATTATTTATCAATTTATTTATTTAGTAACCCTAAATTATTTTAAAACCTCTTGATTTCTAATTTGAATCAGGCCCTTTATAAACCCTAAACTTTCTCCCAACTCTTAAAATATCTCTTACTTCCATCTTGAATGAATCTTTACTCATTTATTTCCTACCATTTATTTTAATGGTGGTAATGAATCGTCCATTGGTTTCTTCTTAACTTGATGAGAGAGACCTACAAAAATATTAAAATATAGCTTGAGTATTTCTATTAATCCTTGAAACCCTCACCTATCAGATCAAGAAGTGGTTCTATAAAAATTAATAGATATTTAATGGTTTATGTTTAGTTGATCTCTAGTTTGGAGAGTTATTCACGAGTATATATGTATTTAATTGTTTATATTAAATGATCATCCTTTTTATCTAATGTTAGTGAAATAATTCAATTTAAATGTTGAGTTCGAGATGATTCAACATAAAGAATATATGAAAAAAATTTCTAATAGAGAGGAACCGGACATTTCATTGAAATAGTGGGAAAATTTTTAAAGGTACCTCATGAAAGAGAATATAATGATTTTCAATGATATTATTTGATTGGGAATTAAAGAATTCAGATTAAAAAAGGCTCTTCAAAAGATTATTGGAGATAAAAAAATTGAGGATACCAAATGATATTGAACTCAATGGTGAATGTAGGATACTTCTATAGTTTATAAAACACTTTATCTATCCCAATAAATAGTAATTTGGTATATTAATACATAAAGATGTGTTTTTCTTGTATATTTTAAAGAATGGGTTTAAGGTGAGCTTGGGTAGATATCTATTAAGGTATATACATGACCTGACTAAGCATATATCTAAGTTTAATTCTTTATCATTCCTTAAGTATAAAAATGATTTTAGATAGGAATAAATTCATCCCTAATGGGGAAGAAATTTCTACCTCATATAGAGGTATTTTTCTAATTTAGTTCACTTTTTGATGGATAAAGACAAACTGGAATCCTTGAAAGAGAGTTTTGATCTCAATTAGTGAGAAAATTTATGAGAATTTTGATCATGTTAAGAACCCTCTAATACCTAAAGATATAATTGACCTTATATTAGAACCAGATAAATTTTATGAGTAATCTTATGAGGAAGAATTTGTTTCTAATAGTGTAGATGATCTAGCCAAGAGGGCTTATGAATGTGAAGTAAATGTGGTTATTGATTCAGAGAAAGAAGCCTTGAGGTCTTGTTAAGATGAAAAGAAACTTTTCATTTTTATTTTTTAATAACTCAATATCATAATGTATATGTTGGACCTCTAGAATATCCTAAGTCTCTTTTATCTTGTGAAGGAGGTTTAATCTCTAATGAGATTTTATATAATATGATTTCTCTTATTGATTAATATAAGGAATTAGATTCAGAGTATAATAATGATGGTTTTTAAGAATGCGTGAAAAAATATATTGAGAAAGTTTTAGGATCCTCTAAATGTTTATCAATGATGCCTGAATTTGGGTTAAATTCAAGAACTAAGGAAGAGAGTGAATATCTAAAGAGTAATAAATGTCTAGGCTCCTCTCTATTTGGAATTGACTATTTTGACTCTAGGCCTGATGATGAAGGGAATGATGACCATCATATTGGAGGAAGTCCACCAATGACTTATAAACTTGACATACCTTCTATTTATTATATTCTAGAATGTTTTTTATTATCCTTAATTTATTAGGAAAGAAGAATACAACCTCCAAATATTAGTCTTGTTCTTCATAGATAAGAAACTCTATATATAATTCTAGATCAAGTAATTGATTCTAAGGAAATAGTGACTTTGTATGGGGAAAGTGATTTATGTTATAGGACGGATACATCTAGATTAGTTATATCTATACCTCCAACCTAATCCTCTATTAAAAAATATGATCAGAATGAGTTCCAAAAATATTTAATGAATATGCTGAAGAGATTAATATTGTATGTTGGTGCTAGTTTTGAATCTCCTGAATATGATACTATTTCAATGGGGTTTTCTTCCATTATTCATTATATACAACCCCAATTACTAAGAAAAATTATTCATATAGAAAAAATGATAGTTTTCTCTAACATTTTGTTGTTATTCATGATTATTTGGTTTACATGAGATTGTACATAGCTTAGAGAGACCTAAAAATGTTTTCCCTAAATTAAAATATGATCATGTAAATGTTAAAATATAAGATTAAGATTATTTTTTATGAATAATCTAAAACTATAAAAATAGATATATGTTGTTTTCAAACTCATGCTACTGAGACACATGAGTTAGTAAAAAGTGTTACCAAGCAGGAAACTAAGGGAAGGTGGGTTATCAAAAGAGCTATTGATTATTATTTAAGAAAAACTTTCAGAAAATATTATTTAAATACCATGTTTAGATCTATATCAAGGGGACTTTAGATTCCACCACTAAACCAAGGTTTTAAATATATAGTTGTAAAATTGAAGGTGTTACCACCTCCCCTGAAAATCTTTATGAAAGATAAAGAACAATTATTTTATATTATAAAGTAGGGATTTAGAATATTTAGGTATTTCACTTGGATTGTTGAGCATTATATTTACATTTCCAATTATTATATTCTCTCTCCTCCATCTCTACCTATAACATATGTTCCAACCTCTACATATCCTACTCTAACAAGTCCTTTTGTACTTAACCCAACATTGGTTGTTCAGCAACTCAGACCTATTACAATACGTATTTTCTTTCACCCTCATTCTTTTGTACCTCAGTCTTCATCTCTAAATTTTATCTATAAGGATATGTATCCAATTGATCTTAATTCCCCTCATAATGATAGGCCTAATTTATATTCATATTATACATTTGATAAGGAGTGTTATTTAATTTTTTAATAGTATTTTCACTTCATTATAATTCATTCCATCATGTTCTTATTTATCTTTTCATATTTTAATTTATTCTCTTAAAAATGTTTTTATTTATTTTCTATCTTTTTTATAATACCAAATGGGGTATACTTAGGTAATAGGTAAATAAATGTTATTGTTTATCATTTTTCAATACATGATTTAAATTCTTGGGAATTATGATGTCTTATTATTAGCTAAAATATTTTATTTATAGTCAACTATATTTTAATTATTTCCCTACTATGATTTTTTATCCTAAAAATCTAGGATATTATTGGCTTAGTCAAAAAATTAATAGTTTTAATGATCTCAAATAATAATTATTTTATTACTTATGAATTCTATGTTATTTGATTGAAAATTTTATTTTGGAAAATTTATGAAATTATGTTAATTATATAATCATCTTCCATATAACCAGTCATATTAACTGAGGAAAAAATTATTCATTAATAAGAGCTTTATTATTTCATGCAAAGAAATTTTTTATTCCATAAGGAAAATTCATATTTTTTGAAATTACAATAGCTTCCACTCACACAAAAATCCATGTGACTGTAAGTAAATATCTTCCATATAGGATCAATTATAATACTATACAAGTGTATGTCTGAACAAGAGTTTCTATAGATCATCTTCCATAAAGAAAATATTAATTTTCTCTATGTTTTGGATAATATCTAAAGAGTAAATATATCTATTGTGTGATATAATAATTGATATTTTATTTAATGCAAGAGACAACATTATGTTTTGATATATCAAGCATGGTAGATTCAAATTTTCTCAAATTGTGAATCGACCGAAAGTTGAGGTCAAGTGACCATGCATACTGAAGGATCTTCTATGAGAATAATTTATTATTTTGTATAAAGAAGTATTAATATTATGTTCCTATGAATTAGTTCCCCAGAATTCATATGATGATCATCCATGAGAAAACATACATTTCATAATAAGGAAAGATAATATATAAGAAGTATGTGGATATTCTATGACAATTATGGATACATTTGTATGATGTATCATTTTTCATGCCTTGTTTGATTGATCTTTTAATAGACTCCTTTAATGAAACATTAAGATTATACAACTAAGATTTGGTAAGATCATTCATATCATCCCCAAGTATGGACCTATTTCAGCCCAGTATATTAGAGAGTAAAATATTTTTTTTAATGGACTGATTATTAACATTAAATGAAATTTGGATCATTTAGGACTTTCATAAAGGATGATCAGTATGAAGAATTGATTTTGATTATTCTAGAATGGATAATTATAGAGTAGGTGAGTATAAATATGAGGAATACACACATTCTATGGTGTGTAAAACATACAAGGATAGTCTTTTACTTACTGGTCCTCATGTAACTCGGGTTTTACACTTGTCTTCACATTTGAGTATAATCCTTGAAGGAACATTTCATCTGATTTAAAGGACATATTTTGAAAAAATTTATCAACAAAATATGATTATAAATTTAGTTGAATCAATAATCCATTTTCACTATTTTTTCTCTATCTATTTTTATTTAAATTCAAGTTTACTTGTGTTTCATATTTATTAACATATCACTTATCATGTACTATAAATAGGAGTGTTCTAATACCACCTAATTATTCTTTTTATACTTTTTATTTTATAAATAACTATAAAATAGTTTGTTTATATCTTGGAATTCCCTATGTGTAGTTATTTTATATAAATCCTAATCCAAGTTGTGGATCAGTTTGTTTTTTTAAGAAATGTTCTTGGTAATGGGTTAATGTCAAGTATAAGGTACTAGGTTTCAACATGGAATTGAACCTCTTTTTTTTTAATTCCATTTTGTTTGTTTTTTTATTTTCTTAAACTATCTACAACTATTTTTAATTTAATAAAATATTTTATAATTTTAATTTTCATCAAGTATCTAAAAATTATGTTTCCAAAATTGTGCTTTGATAATTAACTTTTATTAGTGATATATATACTGTGTTTGATGTGATTAAAATTGTTTCAATGGTTAGAGTGATTTAAAATTATTTTTACTGGGTTTTGATCATGCCCTTGAGAAACTATTTAAAAATAATTAATTATATATATCTATTATATAAGTTAATTAGCTTATTTTAAATTGTGGAATATTGATGTAAATTTGTTTTTAGATAGAAACTTTTATTTGATGCTTACCTCACCCCCATCTTGAGCACTCTACTCGGACTAACATTGGTTCATCAAAAAAATTGTGCAGACCATTATAATCAAATTGACTTCCCTCCTTCAAGATATATTTTTCACTATATAGATCTTATAACTTTATCTGCATTTATTTAGAAAGATTATTATCATATATATTTTTTAATATACCATATTCTATGGAATCCATCGTGGTTTTCTTAGAACTATCATCAATTTACAGGTTTCTTTGAACTGTCACATACACCCTACTTTGATGACTTCTCAACAAGATTCCATTTAGAAAAACATGACAAGGAAGTCCAAATGATTTTTAAAGTATGAAAAAAAATTACTTCTTCCATTTAGAGAAGTGAGTTCCATAAAAAATAGGGGTCTTTAAAATTGATTCCATTTCTTGCATAATATTCAAGAACTTCACATACCATATTAGAAAAGTTGAATAATAAAAAACCATTATGATCTAATACAACTTTTTGGGACATGAGACACCTGAAGAGGGGGTGAATTAGGGTGTTTAAAAATTCATACATTTTATTAAAATACCTTGTTCTCGTGACATCATGAACACTTATTCATCCTATATTTTTCAATCTTTCTACCTCACACAACACACAGATAAAATAAAAGACACAGGAATGCAAGTATTTTAGTTGGTTCCCCCAATTGGGTTAATCCAATTAGCACATATTAATAGGGTATCAATATTATAGAAAGTAACACTAATTACTTTAGAAGTTACAAATATTTGAAAGGGGGCACTATTTATATACGATCACTCCCTATTCTCCACTCTAGTCTCTATTTTGATACAGGAAAAATTTAGTTTATAGACACAAGGGTATCTTCAAGATAATCATTATAAATCTATTATTATTGTTTCCTATGGAATTCCACTTCATTTAATTATTATTTTTAGATAAGATGAATAATATGTTCAACTATGTTTTCAATGGAATATAACATAAAACGTTTAAACTAGTTTTATTTATCATATTCTTTTTCGTAGTTGTTTCACTTAGACATTCATTATGATTCATCAATTTCCATATAGAAGTATGATATCTATTATAATTTTAGATGTCTGAATATTCTCTCTAATACAGCATATATTCATTGAGTCATGAATGAATCTTTTTATAATAGAGACCAATATTCTAATAGGTCTCTATATGTAATAAAATGATTTCATGATCTTAGCTTCATTAAATGCATCACATAAAAACCCTAATATCATCAAAATTTATTTATCTATAATTTCTCATAATTATTTTATATGGTATAAATTCATTAGATTTTTTTTTGTATATTTCTCATATCACTTATACATATATTGATTTACATCTTTCAACAATTCATAGAACTCATGTGATTACTCAGGTAGCTTATGTATTGTATTGGTATCCATAAATTCAAGTGGAGTCTCTAATAATATGTCATGATCTTCATTATGTTATGATTCATTATGGAAATCATCATTAATTAAGATCCTAATGTTAGTCCCCACTATATGGTAAGTATCTTTTTCATTATGACAATGGGCAGAACATAAATTTGTCACATTGTTTCATTCTCTAAGGTAAATTCATTGCACATATCTTTTCAATACTCATCATCGTTAGAGATGAGTGTGACCCTTGAGGCCTTCCTCCAATAGTACTTAGGTTGGTGTCTAGCACTAAGTGTATTATTTTCTCAAATAAGAGTAATTCCCCTCATAAAAATCCAATAAAAATAAAACAAAATCTACCAAATAAAATCCTTATATAAAAATAAATATTTTATAAATCCCATACATAGACTATATGAACATGAAGATGAATACAATATAGCTATGATGAAAGATAAACTCATGGACTCCATTATAGTTTACCTAGTAGAAACATCTCGAAATTTCCATTGAACAATCCTATAAAAAACTCATCAAACTATGGAGGGTGAGAACTTGGGAGCAACCAATACGATCATATCTCTAAGAAATTTTATATCCATGTGTAATAAATAATTCAAGATAGGCATGTGTGAAATCATTTAAATATAAAATCAATGTGGATAAAGATAATGAGAAAAGTAATACTACACATATTAAACACTATACCCATGTATCCTATAATAATAATTTAGAATTATAATTATTTATATAATAAATGAGGGTTACATAAAGAGTTTCAGGATCAAACAGTCATAAAGAGAAAGAACAAATCACCTTAGTGGAATCACCTACAAGATTAATGGAAGATAACTAAGAGGGGGTAAATTAGTTATCTATATTATATTTAAGTTTCTTATAAAATAAAATTGTAACCTATTAATGTTCAGTGATTTTTATTGTCCTCGTTGTCACATATCATGCCCAGTTCACTCATATGTTACACATGTCCTAAATCGTGCCTCCTCATAGGCTAGAGGCTACTTACTAGAACTGAGGGTCTAATGGTAGTATGGAGTGGATACTATACCCTATGGATTAGTACAAAATACAATAGAGGAATAATAAAATGAAATAATAGTGGAAGATAATAATGAATTAATAAATTTATAAGTGCTAAATAAACTAATCATACATGAGTAGTGTTGATAGATATACAAGGAAGTCAATCATATAGTAGGTAACACTTATAACAAGGATAGAGGGATAAAATAATAAATAAATAAATAACCAAATTATAATATGTTTTTAGAGTACATGATCATCCCACTACTCTCATTCCATCTCTGAAACTAAAATAAGAAATATCAAAGAAGAACCCACCAATTCCAAACCTTTAATTGTGAGATCTACCCAGATACTAAACGAAGGCCCGAACATGGTGTTAGTAAAAATATATAGGCCACCACCAATAGTGTATAATTTATTTTAGTCTATGAGTATGAATCATAACCATACATAAGATATATTTTCAAGAGGGAAATTAGTAAAGTGGTGGTGAACCAGGAAATACCACCTGATTTGGGATAGGCTGAAGCATCTCTATGTTATAATAATAATACTTTAGTCCTAGGACCCATGGATATAATCCAAGGATCCCAAGAACATGTATCTAGATGAATCCATGGAAATTTTTTGGGTAATTTCTACATATCAGAACCAAGAGAATCCAAGGAGTAAATCAATGTCATTTTACTCTATAAAGGGGGTTTTAATTGAGTCTGAGGAACAAATCCAAGGTAATATTGGGATAAACTTTATTGGGACCCATGGAGGTAATCTATGGTGTCGTATATCCGAGCACATCAAGAAAAATCCTAAGATATCATACCAAGAATCATAATCTTTCCATAAGTACCTAGTAAATCATTGGTATCATGAAAAATCATTCACTAAATAATTCATTAACTAGATCTAAATAGATTTTATCACATGTAATTTGTAATAATGAATTTTAGGGTGTCCATCATGCTCGTACTTTTCACTAAAAACTGGAATCCAAGTCTAGCCTATGGAAGGCCTCACTATAACCATAACCAGTCTCATTATTTTAACAAGCACAAGGCTATTAATTAATAATAAGGAAAACAAATTAATCAATTCGTGCATTATCTCATGAAATTTTATAAAAGTTATAACAAAACACCCTTTACTTATAATCCATTAGGTTCTATTAACACATTTCATAGTTTAACATATAAAAATACGATTTCAAAATTTCATCAGCACCCTTTAATTCATTTAAGCCAAGGTGTTCATAAAAAAGGTCACAAGTTCCAATGTATTTTATAAGGGTAATGTAAGTATTCAAGGTATCAATCATAGGCACAAGTGAAGTAATCATATAAAGGTTTTATGTAAAATAAACCATATAAAATGTGGGGTTTCCCAAGGTTGTCTATAAGGTAGCACATCAATCTCCAATTAAAATATTCCATTTATTTTTAGGGATACAAAACAAGAAAATTACATGGGATCTAGCATCTAGTCAAGACACTGTAAGTACTTGAGATGAGTTTAAAAACCCAAAACATCTTTTTGGTTATCCAAAGAGTTACCCCATACATGTTTTATTCTCATGATACTTTAAGGGGTGGTTTTTTCAGGAAGAAAATTGGGGTTCTTAATTTTCATACTAAACACACCCTAAGGGATGTTTTGGTTACACTTAAGGCCATGTTATTAAGGAAGACAAGTCTAAGAATACCCAAAGTGGTGGTTTCATTACATGGGGAGAGTTAATTGGGGATTAAATGTGTGTCAATTCAAATACATATTATGAGTTGTTATGGTTCCTGAAAAGAAATTTCATCATGGGAGTTAAGATGAACTCTCCCTAAGGGGTGGTCCAAGTTGAGGTTATCAACCTCCAATAGTGTAAGGGAATCTTACAATATGTCTATATCAGGTTTTAGGAAAAAAATTAAAGGACTAGTAATTTATATAGCTAACACTCGGAATTCCTATCATGTATAATAATGAAACATTTTATAAATAGAAAGACTTTTATGGAAAAGTAGATAGACAAATTACCTCATGCTAAGTAAGATTTACTCATCCGATATAATCCATTGATTCAAGTTAAAATGAGAGGAAACAAGAAACCAAAAAAAAACACTCTACAAATAGAGAATAGCCTATATAAACAATGCGAGAAAACTAAACATTGAAATAAACAAAGAAAAGAGGGAAGAGAAGTAGTATAATCACCATGAGGCTTCCAACTATTCAGATAGTGATTGAATCAGACTAGGAACAAAGAAGATATTCTATAGAGGAAGGGATAATGAGGAGGGAGTATATAAGAGGTTTAATGAGAAATTGGGGAAGAAAATGGGGTGAAACTCATTTAAGGTCAGAGGGGAAAATGGTAATTTTTTTCATTTTAATGAGGTTCATGGTTTCTCAGTATGGTTTGGAAAACTATATGCCAACCATGCAGACACACTGTCTAAGCACCCACCATGTCACATGGTTGAGGCACACGATTTATTAAACCATGTACCAACCTTGTACATGGCTCTGAAATTTATTAAAGACCATGAATGGTTATTTGGGACACCTTGTACTATTTAAGAAATCCATGTTCTTATATATAATATGTTACATGGTTTGGGTGTATAGTTAGAACTAACTATGCACTAATTGTGTTCCCAAAGCTATTTCACCCAAAACTAGGTTTTCAAATCCCCAAGATTCCATGACTTATTTGAAAATAGGAGGCACTACATGAGACTCTAAAAATACACAAAAACACCACTTTAAGGTGTTGGAACTCTCATAAATCAATTTGGAATCCTGGTTTTATAGTTGGATTTTCCACTAAAAAACTCAAATTCTTTTGGAATTTAAAACCCATTCAAAATACGGGATCTTATAAACTATCCACTTTATCACTTCTCATCCTCAAGAATCCTTGGTGGACATCTAGAAACATCACCTGACATACACCAATTTTCAAAGTCCATTTAAATGAAACCATTCCAAATACAATCACCCAAAGCACTTCCTTTATAGCTCTAAGCACGCAAAATATGATTTCTTGAACCCAATCCAACACTCATGTTCCTAAGAAAACACCATGATAATGCTCTATAGTTTTCATCTAAGACAAGACACTTATGGCATTTTCACATTAGACCAACGAGGCCATGGTTCTTTCTACTCTAGATATTATCTCATAGGGACAGTTCTAAAATATGGAACAAACCACCATCTTAATTTTCTATCGAATCAAATTCTTAGTGGTTCATCGACCCACTTTCCGTAGTTTCTCAACATACAGTACCTCAATATAAATGAGATCGTTATCAACCTAGTACCCACTCTAATTTCGAAAACCCAAGTCAGAATGGACATTCCACTTTTTACATTCACAACATGAGTATGTTTACCTTGTAACATCTTGATAATTTAAAATAACTCTATGTTTGATATCATATGTAACATGAAACATTAAGTTTAAATGAACCATGATATATTATAAAAATATTATTATTTAAATGTGAATCATATAACATAGTCATTAAAAATGTGGGTGTGAATAGGATTAACTCCATTATGAAATATATATAAATTTCCTACTCAATATAAATGTATTAATAAATTATTAGGAAATAAATACCCAATTTTTTAATATATTCATTTAAAGAAATATGTATTCTTCAAAAATATTTTTTTTTTATTTTTGACAGAAAATATTATATTTAATTTCTAGAAATTTTAGTAATTTTATTTTATAAAATAGAAATAATTTTTAAAATTATCATTTCAAAATTAATATAGGGTAAAATTTTGGGATTTTTCTAAAATATTTGATTTTCTAGTGAATAGTGAAAATTAAAAACAATTCAAATACAGTTATTTCTTTTCATTAAATCAACTAATTTAAAATTTATATTATATTTTGGGATTTGGTATTAAATTTTCATATGAAAAAAATTCAATTATAATAATCTAATCAATTTTTTTGAATCCTCAATTTTCATGATTTTGGAAAAAGTTTATTTTTATGCTTAAAAACATTATTTTCAACAAACTCTTTATAAGTGTGTAAAGATTATTCATTTTAATTAATTAAAATAACCCCTATTAAGGAATTATTTAAATTAAATTCATATATTATACATATATTTATGTCAATTTAAATTCATATAATGATTATTTATATTCCTAAAGATAATATATGATTATATATTGCTTGAAAAATGTATTTATTGAAAAAACTATTTTTTGACACGTTTTATGAGTTTACTTTTAAATTTAATTATACCATTTTTTATATTTTTTTTATAAAATTTATTTAATATTTTAATAATAATAATTAATATTATTTAATAATTTCAACTTAATGTTTGACATAATGAATAGTAAAAAATAGTAAAAAAACTAGTTACTGTGGGGAAAAACAAAAATGGTAAAAGTGAGTAACCATTGTGGTAAATGAAACAAAATGTTTTAAAAAATTTATTTTTGAATGGTAAATATTTAGATTGACCATATAACCCCTGAAATCCATTATTTATCAATTTTTGAGGCACATAGAAAGAGAGAGACTTCCCATTATTGAATAATTTTGAGTATTTGCAATAATGCCACTCTCTCTCACTTATAAGAGGTACCTCATGTCCTCTCATTTTCGCACTTAAAAATAAATTTGGTTTATCCAAGACCTACTTAAATACCTTCTTTAATTCCATTAACATGTATTACAGTCCTTTTTTTATCATAAATCTATTTTGGGGAAGTTTTAGATATAATCAGAAATATGTTGGCTGAAGAAGAGGTATCGTTCTTAATCGAGCATATTTATATTATTTATTCTTACGCATCCTTATAATATTAATCAGTCATGAAGATATAACTAAATAATAATCTCCCACATATTAATATGTTGTTATATACATTTAGTAACCAATATTCCTCTCATCTACAATCAAATGGGAAATGAAATCTTCATGTCTGTGTATGGAAGACAACCGCCTCGTGAACTAATGTAATTAAATTTCCATCATCGCCTATCATGGATATTCATGATGATATATTAAATATTTATATGTAATATTAATGAAATATTAATCGTTATATCAAATTAATTTATCATATAAATTCTTATCTTACCATCCATTGAAAAATGATAATATTATTCATGTAGACGATGGACTAGCACCTTGTAAAGGGATGTGATTTTTTTTATTACTGCATCACATAGATGGTATATGAAACTAAATTTAAATAAATAATATTAAAATTATGATATAATGAAAATTTTTAAAAGATAAAATAACACTTAACTTTTTTCTATCATGATATTTTGAAAAATAGAAACATTAATCTTGTGTACTTACAACCTACCGTCTTCATGATTAAAATATAGTTCATTTTTCGTAACCATCTTTCATGATTGGTTTTAAAAATATAATTGATTTATAAAAATTATAATTATTACATGAATATTATTATGTAGATTATGTAACAATGAATTATTTTACCATATTCAACCTAATGAAGTAATTTTATACACATGAACTGAATACCATGAAACAAGTCTAATTTTAATCTAATTGATTAAGTAAATATATATATAATGGTAATAAATAAAATAAAAGGATTAATAAACTTGAAATTTTTTATTAATAAAATAATTAACATAGTCTTATTATTCAGGAATATAAAGTGTGTGTGTGATGAGTCGAACTCGAGGTAAGGGATTTTATAACTCAATTATTTCATTGGGTTAAATTACTTCTTCATTGTCCTTAATATTCTATGATTTTGTGAGTAATTACCATTGATTATTTTTTTATTTTATTTCCACTCGTTTTATGTTTAATTATATTTGACTCTCATAATAACTTCATATATTTCCCTCACTTAAATGACATAATCTTTGTAATGGATTCCATATCAATTTCCTTTTATTGAGACTTATTTTAATGTTATGCACAAATTTATTTTCTATATTATATATAATTATCCTTTTACATGTTATATAATAAATCCTTCATGATTTATTTTAGTTTATGTTACAATTAATTTTACTTTATTTAATTGTATTTTATTCGAAAGTTACCAAGTTTTTAATGGTTTATGTTACAATCTGTTTAATTTTCAGGATTGTTTTTGTTCAAGGTTATTTTGGGGGAAATAACATACAATTATTTTCTTAAAACACACCAATTTTATTCTACTATATTATTGAATATGGTTTACAATATTTTGTTTCCATTTACTCCACTATTGAATAAAGAAACATCAAAAAAATTACTTATAAGTTATAATAATCTTGTATCCTCATTTAGATATTGAATCTTTCTCTTGAATTTCTATATTTTCATTAAAATGTTTTTAAATAATGTTTTTAATATTCCCCAATTATTTATCAAAGAAATATTTACATATTTTTTACTTTTTACCAAATAGTTTAAAATGAATCTTTCTGTCATTTTCCAAACAAGATACTTTTTGAATTTTTATAAAATAGTGAAAGGAATGTTTTCTTTTAACTTATAAAAAATGTAAAAAAATTTCCATCATCATGACCACTAAATTATTTAAATATTATAATATAATTTTCCTGGGTTTTTTAAATAAATTTTTTTCTATAATATTTTGAAACTTTTTAGTTTTTAAAGAAGGGATTTCAAATTATAAATGGTATTTTCCTCAGGAAATATTCCATGTGATCTTTTAAAGACATTTTCATCAACAAAAATAACCATTAATGTTATTTATTGATTCTAAATTATGTATATATGTCTCTCACATATATAATTATCTTATTATCCCTTACTTTGACTAGGTAATGCATTCCTTATGTTCAACTCTCAAATACTGTCATTATGAAATTTCCTTTTATTATGATATGAGATAAGATGATGGAACCCTTTTTTTTTTTGCAAGTATAATTGTTATGTTTATTCACTATGATTGATTTCAATTTTTTGGCATAGATAATCATGAACATGTTTTTATGGGTGAACCTAGATATAACTTCAATGCATTGGGTAAATATTTAGTCTCATGAGGCGTCATGTATGAGATAAGGAAGTAAACCTAATCCATTCTGGGACTTTTTCCACCATGTGATATTGTCTAATAACATAGCCTCGACTCATTTTTATGTCATGTTTTATATTATTTCCACATTTCTTATGATTTCATGATTTTATGATACCATGTTTGTTATGTTATTCTCCCATTTGATCACTCTTGAGCCTTTTGTTTTGTGATATAATTTTATAATTTTGACTCACAGGTGATGCTTCCCTACTATGTTTACTCCCTTACTGGGCTTTTTAGCTCACCCATTTTATCAATGTATTACCTAGATTATCCCATGCATTTTTATGGTCTCTAAAGGATTTATGATCTTGTTATGGAGAGAAAAAATAAATAAGTTTTATTTTATCCTCACTTTAATGAATTATGAACCAAGTCTTCTAAATAAACTAGGCCTTATGATATTTGGGTTGTAATTATTGGATGGTTATGTTAAAAATCATGGAATACTATGTGTTAAAGGATTGGGTATCTATATTTCGTATAAGTGAAAGTTCTAGTTTTTTTTATTAAGAAAAGAATAATTAAGTGTGAACCATAGGTAAAAGTATAAGGATAATAATAAATATAGAAAAATATTATGGAATATTGGTGATGTATAGAGTGAGTGGGTTCTAAAAAATTACATCCATGTCTAGATGTAACAAGTGGATGTGGCTCTAAAATATTTATACCAAGGGGTAATAAATCCAAAATGGTTGAATTGGTATGGACGTGATCTCTATCTAGTGCACGATAATGGGACTTACTACACACTAAATTTGACACCCCCATGGAACATGATATTTAAATTCACAAACTCTTTATGAACCATTATGAAGGAATTGAACAAATTGTTAGGATAAAATACCTAATTGTAAATGTAACCATAGATAAAATAGATTGAAACCTATAGACTCATAATTCAAGATAAACTTATTATTTTTAAGTTATTCCTTCTAGGTTTATAAGTTTTACTTTTTATGTTAAAGCATTCTCATCTTGTTCTTCTATTCTATTTAAATAATAGAAGGAAATGGGAGAAAGCATGACAACAACCAATGTGATGGACAATGTAATTATTTACCTAAAAATATGTCAATGAAAATAGGAATTAAATTTATAAATTGATATTTCTATTTCATACATATATTTTAGGGTGTTTTAATACATTGATTTGTGTAATATAATTTATATTATTGCTAATATTTGGACTGTTTAAATTGTATTGTGATTTATGGAAGGATACTACCAATATATTAAAAAAAGAGAAAAATTTGAGGATAAAAAGCCACTTAATTCCATGGAACAAAGGAAACACCAGAAAACTAAAGTTGCAATTGTGCTTGAAATTGAAGAACTAAGGAAAAAACAGAGCTTCTGACACTTGAAATTAAAGATTCATGTCGTGAAAATATTTCACTATATGAAAAAATTACCAGTGATGATGTAAAAACCTATGTAATTAGATAATAATATTACACTCTTTTATAAAATTTCTTTTTAACATTCCTACAATATATTTTATAGGAATAATATAAGAATAAATCTACTTTTACGCTTAAAATGTATTTTTTTCTAAAAAACATTTTTACCATCTTTTGATGGCATACTTATTTTAAATAAAGTTTGTGTCACATTTATAAATTATATTTTATAAAATAAACTGTATTTTTTAAAATAGAAATATAAAAAATTACTTCAGTTACATTTTTGTATTTTTCTAATAAGTTTCATGTTTTGATGAATTGCGAAAAAATATTGCATTTTAATTGAAAGATGCTTTTTCATCAAATTTATTTATAGTGTTAAATTATATTTTTGAATAATTTTAAAGTATAATTTGATCAATTATTTATCATTTATTCTAATTTAGTTCATTGAAATAAATTTCTCATTGAAATTGGATATACAAACATTGTGAACTTTTGAACGTTTTTACTTTAAAAACTTGTTTTCTCGTTCCGTCAACGGGATTAGTTTTTAATTAATTTATAAAATTTACGTGTTTTAAATTCTAAAAAAATGGATTAATTATTTTTAATAAGAGGTTCCAAATTTATTAAATAGGAACCTTTTATTTTTGGATAATATGAATAGTAACTTTAGTAATATTTTTATTACTAAGATTAAGGGTAAATCTGATAATTAAAGGTAAAAATAATATTGTAATGCTATAAAATTACCCTAACACTTATCTTAATTTCATTTTATGACTTTTTTATACCAAAAGAATCATTTTTATGAGATTATAACCTTTTGAATACACTTTTGTGAGAGTATGACATTTATAATATTATATTCAAAGAAAAATAAATTTTGTTATGATTTTGTTTTTAACTAGTGATATATTTCTTAAAGGGGGTTATATAGGTGATATATTCGACTATAAATAGTATTTTGAAATATAAAACATTTATATTTATCAAGATAATTAATTTTTAATTTTTAAGGAATAAATGATTATATTAAAGGCTTGCGCAATAACGATACAGTAATTGTTTAATTAAAAAAATATAAAATAAATGATATTACAAATACTAAAATAAATATAATTTGATATGATTAATTTCATAAAAAAATTTATATTTATTTGATATGTTAGTGATGTTTTATATTTTTTTTTTGCATTTATCGGGGTTTTATGATATTTTGAAAAAGTTAAGTAGTGAATAGTGTCAAAATTGACACTATTGATATTTTAAAACAAATAATGTTTTATTAAATGATATAAATTTTATAAAAATATAAATTTTATAAAAATGGATGTTATAATTATTTAAATGTCATAAATGACTCATTTATTGATTTCTTGTCATTTTATAGTAATTATATTAACCCTCAAATTCTAAATTACATGATATCACGGTAAGAATTAAATAGGTAAAATAAGGGTTAAAACAAAAAAGATAAGGATTAAAAAATATTCACAACATGTCTAGTTTTTATTTTATGAATTTATTTAGACCCATATGCATACTATATTCTAAATAAATCACTTTGTACCCATTTTAAATATTAAATTAATTTATGTTAATTTAATGTTTTGAATAATTCCAAGAGTGGCCCTCCCCTCTCTTATAAAATGGAATTCATTCTTCTCATTTCAATACACTAAAATAACTATTTGGTTCCGCAAATATCTACTCAAATAACTTCCTAGAATCCATACCCACATCATATATCTCTTATTTTAGGTATAACACCACCCTTAGTGGTTTTAAGGAGTTAATAAAATAGGAGGTTCGAAGAAGATGCATCATTTTTAATCAAGTGTTTTTATTTTATTTATTCTTACACTTCCTTAGTATCTTCATAAATAATTATGAAATAATAAATCCAATATCCTCAATATACTTAAATGTTATTATTTTAATATCATCACCTAAATTCATCTCTAATTTCACCAAATGGGAAATGAATTATTCATTCATGTATACGGTGTACTACCACCTCACGAATTGATATAATTATTTTTCCATCACCGTCTATCAAGACTATTCATAATGATGAAATTAATGTATATATATTATATTCATGAAATATTTATCATTATTAAAGAATACTATATCATTTATGTTCTTACCTTTCCATGCACACAAAATTTATAATGTAGTTCAGGCGTAGGTGTGAAGTATCACCTCTATGAAGCGATGTGATTCTTTTTTCATCGCCTAATCACATGAATAAAATATTAAATTATATTTAAATTTTTAATAATATATTAATGATATTATTATAATTTTATAGAGATAAAATAATTCTTACCTTCTTTTCAAAATGATCATTGAAAATTTGAAATGTTACTCATGTGTACGTACGACCTACAATCTTCATTATTATAGCATAGTTCATTTTTTGTAACCATATATAATAGTTTGATTTAAAAGTATAATTAATGTATAAAAAAGATAATAATTTCATAAATATTATTCTGTAGATGATGGACTAATGACCACTTTGACAATTGATATCATCCCAAATTCATTTTGAACTCATTTACTAAATATCCTCAAAACATCCAATGTTGACTTAAATAATTAATTGATTGTTATAACATGGTAATAAGTAATATAAAAGTAATAATAAAAATAAAAATGTTATAAATAAAATAAATAATTAAGCTAAGTTTACTATTTAGTAAGATAAAGATTGTATGTGATGAGTCAGATTTAAGGTAAGGGATTTCGTCTCAATTTCCATTCGTTGAGGCAACTCTTGATGTTATGAACCTTTATTCTATTATAAGGTATATATGAAACTTATTTGAAATTATATATCAATAATGTACCTATTATTGTGATATTTAGTGTTTAATGGAATTATTTTATGGTTTTTATGATTTAAGAGTTTCCTAAGTGATAAGGGGCTTTTCTTTGCAACAATCCTCTTTTATGGATTTCCATCAAACTATCTTTCTTCCATGTCCATGTCTTCAAAATGATATTGAAATGTTTTATTCATTATGTGGTTCTTGGGAATTTTAAATAATGGGTGCACTGATATGTCACTGGATGATCCCATTATAGCTTAAATAGTGGGTGCGCCCAGATAGTACTCAAATACATTGAGTAATTGTAATATTCTCTGGATAATTATGTTGGAAGTTGCTCGTACGGTTATTCCAAACTATAAGGGTTATGTATGTGTTTTGTAAGGATTAAAATTGATTATATACCAATATACCTAAATGAATTTTATATTCTTTCTAAATATTTTTTTTGGAAATAATTTATTTTTAAAAGGTACAATAAATAATCTTCTTACAGGAATGTTAATTACCTTAATGGGTAAAATGTTATGTTTTAAAGAAAAGTGATTTCCATGGGTTTTCATGTTTTTCATAAACTAACAATTTACATTATTTTTATATCCTTTAATGTTTTTTTGTACTCATCCCATGTATTAAATTTTTTTTCATAAGACTTAAGGGAGAATAGATACAAGGATGAGATCAAAGGGATTTTTTTATGATTGATCACATAAAGAAACCATGTTTTATTTTAAAAGTTTTATATTTTTTGAAGAAATTGATAATGTTTTAGAAGCATCCACTTTGTATAAATGTGGGATTTTATGTATGAACTGTTTCATAATTCTATAAAACTATAAACCTAAAATGATCCTCAATATAAGAGAATATAAATATATGACTAGAACTCAAGATTATGTAATGTTTATGAATGAGGCCTTATAGTTTATATCAAAGGTTAGTTTAGATAAATTCAGAGATTTGGGTAATATTATTAACTTTCCCTTAAAATATTTTACCTTGTGTTCAAGTTAAAATGTTATAGAATTTGAAGATTACCATGTTGCTTCTTCTAAATTATTTCTGTTCAGAATGGTTTTCTATAGGGGACATAGGGAAGCTATAGTAGGAAGGAACCAAGAGGGAGATATCCTTCCAAATAAATATCCTAATATGGTTAGAATAATAATATAATATTTTGTTGCATTGAAATATCAGTTGACTCTAGAAATAAATGGTCATGGTATCCATTCTAAAGTGTAACCCAATATATCATAAAGGAACAAGTATTTTAGGGAGAATTTAATGAGGCAACATCCCCCATACTTTAGTAGATCATCTAGCCAAGTGGTAGCTAAAGAATGGATAAATGATCTAGAGAAGATATTTGATGTCATAGGATGTTTGTAACATCAAAAGGTAACCCATTTCATTTATTTATTTGAAGTTTAATCCGATCGATGGTTGTATTTGGTTAAGAATACCAAAGAGAAATATGATATTGATTACTTGGAATGGGGGAAAATGAAGGATATTTTCCTTGAGAAATATTTCCCTATAGTTGTTTGGCTCCGAATGAAAAATTATTTTCTAGAATTGAGGAAAAAACATGAATATTTCGTAGCTGAATATGAATTAAAATTTACAGTATTAGCAAGGTATGTACCACATTTTATTCGGGGTATTGATAGAAAAATTAATCGATTTTACTCAGGATTGAAACAAGGTCTACGGAGATCTTTGTCTTTATGAGAATTTAAAATATATGAGAAAGTTTTTCATTGTGATGAAAAGTTGGGGATAATGTTTTCTTAATCCTATGTTCCTCGTAATGATAAAAGTAATTAGTGGTCGGGATAGTAGACAATGGGTAAAAATACAACAAAGAAATACATAGGTAAGAAAATGAAGATCCAGTCTTATGTTAAGTGTGGTAAAAATCACCCTAGGGAATGTATTATTAAGACAAAGAACTATTACAAATGTGGAAAGTTTTCCCACATGAAACTAAAAATCAAGGAAAAGAATCTCAAGGAACCAAATAATGGGATAACTAATAGTAATCCAATGAGGAGATGTTTTATTTGAAACAAGTTGGGTCATCCTTCTAATAAGTGTCCGAAGATAGTTTGAAATGGTGAAGATTTTCATGATTGAAAAAAAAAACTGGTTTAGAGAGGTCAATTTATTATAATATAGTTGATTTCGGGCCAACATAGGAAGTGGTGAGAGGTATGTTACTTCTATGTTCAAATTTTGCCAATATCCTCTTTGACTCTGGATCATCACATTCTTTCATTTTTGATAAATTTGCAATTAAATTGGGAATATCACCTAATCAAATTAAGATATGGGTTTTAGTTAAAAATTTGTGTATAAGTATTAAAGCAATAAGATTTATAGAAATATTCCTATTGTTATCAGTGGGATGGTATTTCCTTCAAATCTTATTAAACTGGACATAGTATATTTTGATATCATTATTGGTATGGATTGGATTTCAGTTTATCATGCTAAAATAGATTTCAGTGGTAATAAAGTTGTGTTCAATGATTTTATACCTTTGAAGACTTACCAAGAAGCTGAGAAATTAATCGGAGATGGCAATGAAAGTTACCTAGATCATATTGTTTAAAATAAAGAGATTGTTCAAATTACTCTTGTTCCATTTGTAAAAGAATTCCTGGATGTTTTTTCATATGAGTTTCCTGGTGTTATTCCTAATCGAGAGGTTTAGTTTACTATTGACTTAATTCTTGATGCTAAGCCAATTTCTAAACACCTTATCGAATGGATCAAGTATAAATTTTTGAGTTGAAATGGTAATTGTAGGAGTTATTAGATAAAGGTTTCATCTGAACTAGAACTTTACCATGGAGTGGTACTATATTGTTTGTTAAAAAGAAATATGGTTCAGTAAGACTTTACATTGACTATAGAGCCTTGAATAACATATCTATTAAGAAAAAATGTCATTTTCCACATATAAATGATTTTTTTATCAGCTATAGTGAGCACAATATTTTTTGAAGGTTGAAATAAGGTTGGGGTACCATCAGTTTAAAGTAAAAAAAGAAAACATTCTAAATAGTATGTTTCAAACTAGATATTGGAATTATGAATTTTTAGTTATGTAGTTTGGATTATCTAATACAAATGTTATATTCATAGATCTTATAAATAGAATATTTCATGAGATCTGGGATAAGCTTGTAGTTTTGTTTATTGATTACATTTTTATATATTCTAAAATTAAATAGGAGCTTGAAATATATATAATAAATTTTTTCATACCTTAAAAGAAAATAAACTGTATGTAAAATTTAGAAAGTGCGGATTTAGGTTGCAAAAAATTTCATTCCTGGGTCACATTGTTTCTAAAGACGGTATAAGCGTTGATCCTGCTAAAACAAAAGTTATTTATTAATATAAAATAAAAATAAATATAATCGATATTCATAGTTTTCTTATTTTATCAATATATTATAAGAGATTTGGTGAAAACGTTCATGTTTATCAAGCCCACTAACTAAGTTAACTTGAAAAGGAGTTAAGTTCATCTCGAAAAAATAATGTGATGATTGTTTTTAGGAATTAAAAATAAGATTGGTGAATGATCTAGTTCTGGACCTAACTTTCAAAATTGGTGAATTTTTCATCTACATTGATGCTTCATTGAAGGTAATTAGTTATGTATTAATGAAGAATGATCAGGTAATTTCTTATGCTTTACATCAGTTGAAATATCATGAGTTAAATTAAACTACACTTTATTTGGAACAATATGTTTTTGTTTTTTCATTAAAAATTTGGAGTAATCATTTATACAGAGTAAAATGTGAAATATATAATGATCATACAAGTTTAAAGTATATATTAACTCAAAAATAATTTAATATGAGACGGATAAGATGATTGGAAGTAATCAAGGATTATGATTGCATGATTCATTACCATATTTGAAAAGAAAATAAAGTGTCTGGTTCTTTGAGTAAAAAAGGTAATGCTTTATTAACCATGATACATTTGGAATTTGACCCTTTGGTTAATGATTTGATTAATTTTGGCTTGGAAGTTGTTGGGGTAGGAAATTCCTCTATTCTGTTTCAGGTATCAGTGAAATCGTCTCTATGAGATAGAATTAAGAAAGTGTAGAAGGAAGACCGTGAGTTGAAAAATATGTAAAATTGGTTATAAATTTTAATTTTTCTAAATTTAACAATGTTAAATATTAGGTTTTGATATTTTTTAATAGATTTTGTATGCATTGTGATTCAAATTTAAAGAAATATTTCTTATGTGAAGCTCATGGTTCTCCGTTTTCAGTTCATCAAGGCAGCACTAATATATATATAGAACTTCATGAGTATTATTGTTGGGGTGGAATGAAAATATATATTATTAAATTTAACCTGAGATGTTTGACATGCTAACATGTTAAAGTATAATAAAATTTTATTAATGGGATGCTTCAACATTTTCTAATTCCAGATTGGAAATGGGTAAAATATTTCAATGGATTTTTGTAGTGGTATTACCAAATAATTATTGAGGTAACAATGTGATCAAGGTTATTATTGATTGAATGGATAAATCTGCTCATTTTATTTCTCTACAAGAAACCCTTTATCTAGATCAACTTTCTTGGATGTATCTAAAAGAAACATTTAGGTTACAATTATTGACTCTCTCTATCGTATCTTATCATGATCCCAGGTTCAGTTTTAACTTTTGTAATGGTCTTCAGAAGTTATTGGGAACTAAATTAAATTTTAGCATTATATTTAATCCTTAGTCTGATGGAAACAGAGAACAAATAATTCAAACCTTTGAGGTTATACTACGTACATAGTCAATAGATTACCAAGGAATTTGGGATCAATATATTTTTTTATTTGATTTTCCTTATAATAACAGTTTTCATTCTAATATACAGATGGTACTATTTTTAGAATTATATGGGAAGTGGTCTCATACACCATCATTTTGGTATGATGTTGGATAAAGGACGTTTATGGGGCCAGAGTTGGTGGAGGAAATAGTATATAAAGTTCATTTTATTCAAAGACACATGAGAAAATCTCAGAGTAGGCATAAAAGTTATGAAAATAACCAGGGGAAGGATCTTTCTTTCGAGGTAGGCGATCATGCCTTTCTCAAAGTTTCTCTATGGAAAAGTGTGATATGATTTCATAAGAAGAGAAAGATGATTCTACAGTTCAATAGGCCCTACCAAATCTTAGATAAAGTTTGACCAGTTTCTGTCTAAGTGAACTTACCTCCAAGTTTATCCTAGGTACACAACATATTTCATGTTTCAATGTTAAAAAATTATATGTCAGATCTATATCATGTTTTGAGCCCTTAGGTGGTTCAGTTGGATGAGAATATCTTTTATAAGGAACAATCAGTTTAGGTTCCTGACTATAGAGATAAAGTGTTGTGGAATAAGGTGACTAATCAAGTTAATATTTTATGGAAAAACCATATATTCAAAGAGGAAACATGAGAATCTAAAAATAATATGAGAAAAAATTTATTTTTTTCTAAAAGACAATGTTATCAACTTTTGATGGAACACTTTTATTAAATCTAGTTTTTGTAACTTTTTTTAATTCTATTTAAAAAATTAACTTTAATTTTTAAAGATAAATATCAAAATTTAGTATGGTTACATTTTTTGTATTTTTATGATTTTTTTATGTTTTGATTAATAGTGAAACAATACTGCATTTTAATTGAAAATTGTGTTTTCATAAAATTTATTTATAGTATTAAATTATATATTTTAATGATTTTAAAGTATAATTAGATCAAATTTTTATCATTTAATCCAATTTAGTTCATTGGAATCTATTTCTCATTGAAATTGGATATAAAAACAGTTTGAACTTTTGAACATTTTTACATTAAAAACATGTTTTCTCGTTTCATCAACGAGGTTATTTTTTAATTAATTTATGAAATTTATGTGCTTTAAATATTGAAAAATGGATTTATTATTTGTAATTATAAGGTAAAATTTAGTAAATCGGTCCCTTTTATTTTTGAAATAATAACTTTAGTAATATTTATATTACCAGAGTCAAGGGTAAATCAGGTAATTAAAGGTAAAAATGATTTTATAAAATTATAAAATTACCCTAATAATTGTCCTAATTTTATTGTATGAGTGTTTTTCAACCAAAATAATCCTTATTCTGATATTATAACCTTTTAATGACAGTTGGATGAGAGTATGACATTTGTAATATTATATTCAAATAAAATTCAATTTTGTCACACTTTTGTTTTTAACAAGTGAAATATTTTTAACAAAGGTTCATATAGTGGATATATTAGACTATAAATAGTATTTTAAAAGATAAAACATTTATATTTATCATGATAATTTATTTTTAATTTTTAAGGAATAGATAATTAAATTAAAGGCTTCCACAATAATAATGAATAATGTTTATTTAAATAAAATATAAAATAAATGATATTAAAAATAATAAAATATATATAATTTGAGATTATTAATATAAAAAAAATTATATTAATTTAACATTTTATTTATTCTTTAGGAGTTTTTTATAATTTATATTGTTTTTATGATATTTTGAAAATGACAAGTAACAAATAGTGTCAAAACTAACACAATTGATATTTTAAAATAAATAATGTTTTATTAAATGATATGAAATTTTAAAAAAAAATTCAGCCAAAATTATTAGTATAAGTCTTAAAAATTCAAAAACAACTCACTTATTGGTCATTTGGAATTTTATAGTAATTATATTATCCCTCAAAGTGTAAATTATATGGTATTAAGGTAGGAATTAAAGATATTAAATAAGGGTTAAAAAAATATTATGATTAAAAAAATTTAAAAACTTTTCTTATTTATATTTTATGAATTTATTTAGTTCGAACCTTATCCTATATTCTAAATAAATTAATTTGGACCAATTTTTAATAGAAAATTAATTAATATTTATTTAATAGTTTGAAGAATTCTAAGAGTTCCTCGCCCCTCTCCTATAAAAGGGTACACATTCTTCTCATTTCAGAACACTTAAAACAATATTTAGTTTAGAAAATATCTTCCCAAATTTCTTCCTAGAATCTATCCCTGCATTCTATATCTATTATTTTATTCAAAACACCACCCTTAGTTGTCTTAAGGTGTTAATCAAAGGAGGAGATTCGAGGAAGAGGTGTCGTTTTTAATTAAGTGTTTTTGTTTTATTTATTATTCCACTTCATTAAAATATTATTTAATCCTGATGAAATAATAACTCCAACATAATAAATATACCGAGATATTATTATATTAATATCCTCACCTAAATCCATCTACAATTTCATCAAATAGGAAATGAATTATTCGTTCATGTGTATGACAGACTACCACCTCACGAACCGATATAATTCATTTTTCATAACTGTCTCTTAGGACTAATTAAATGATGGAATTAATCTTTATATATTATATTAATGATATATTTTCATTATTAATTAATAATATATCATTTATGTTCTTTCCTTTTCATGCGTACAAAAATGATAGCGTCGTTTGTGCATACGTGTGAACTATCACCTCCACAGAGTGATGTGATTTTTTTTCATCACCACATCACTTGGATGATATATATAAGTATATTTAAAATTTTAATATGATATTAATTATGTTATTATAATTCTTGAAATATAAAATAATACTTACCTTCTTTCCATAATGATCATTGAAAAATGGAAATGTTACTTATGCGTACATACGACCTACCATCTACATGATTATAACATAGTTCATTTTTCATGACCATATATAATGGTTTTATTTAAAAGTATAATTGATGTATAAAAATTACAATAATTCAATTAATATTATTATATATATTATGGAATAATTACCACTTTTTCTATTGACATCATACAAAATTCATTTTGGATTCATGTACTGAATATCGTCAAAATGTCTAACATGGACTCAAATAAATAAGTAATTGTTATAAAATGGTAATAAGTGATATAAAAGTAATAATAAATTTGAAAATGATATAAATCAATTAAATAATTAACCTAGGTTCATTATTCGGGATGATAATGATTGTATGTGACAAGACGGACTCAAGGTAAGGGATTCCGTCTAAATTTCTTTTCATTGAGGCAATTATTGATATTATGAACCTTTATTCTCTTATAAGGTGTATATACATCCTATTTTACATTTTATATCAATTATTTACCTATTATCATGATATATAGTTTTTAATTTCATTCTTTTATGGGTTTTACGATTCAAGGGATTCCTAAGTGAAAACGGACTTTTCATTGCAACAATCCTATTTTATGGGTTTCCACCAAACTCTCTTTCATCCATGTCCATGTATTCAAAGTGATATTTTAAATGTTTTATTCGTGATGTGGTTCTTGAACATTATAAATTAGGGGTGCACTTATATTGCATCGGGTGATCTCATTATAGCTTAAATTATGGGTTCACCTACATAGTGCTCCAATGCATTGGGTAATGATAATATTTTCAGGAGAACTATATTGGAAGTCATCCATATAGTTATTACAATCTATAAAAGTTTTGTAAGGTTTCTATAATTATTATATGTGATGATTTACCAATTTACCTACATGAATTTTTTATTCTTGGTAATGGTTTTTTATGGAAATCATTTATTTTACAAAGGTAAAATAAATGATCTTATTAAAGGAATTTTAATTACCTTTATGGGTAAAATGTTGTATTTTATAGAAAAATGTTTTCCATGGGATTTCAGGTTTTTCATGAACTAATGATTTCATTTAACTTTATATCCCTTATGTTTATTTGGTTATCATCCCAAGTTTTAAAAACAAATCACATGACTTAAGGGAGAATAGAGACAAGGATAAGATCATGGGGAAATTTGTGATGATTGATCCGAAAAGAAACCATGTTTTGTTTTAAAAAAATTATATTTTTGGAATAAATGGATATTGTTTTTGTAGTATCCACTTTTTATAAATGTGATATGTTATGTATGAACTATGTCATTACTCTCTAAAACTCTAAACATAAAAAGATCTTTAATATGAGAGAATGTAAATTCTTCACTAAAACTCAAGATTATGTGATGTTTAAGGTTGGGGTGTTATATATGACCCTCTTAAAAATTTACAGAACATGAAATAAATCTATTAATACTTCAAGACCCCAAAAATTACAATTTTTGAATAAATTAAATGATTTGAAAGTCTTGGGATGACCTAAAAATAGACATATTTGATATAATAGGTGGTAGAGACCTATTTTATAATCCTAGGACCACTTGGAATGACTTTATAACCCATTATGAATCCATTGAATGTTATATGATCCCTATAAGAGTCAATAAATATGGATCTGAGAAGCTTCTACCAAGGATATTCTGGAGACCAAAGTCTAGGGTGTGAAGCTACACTACAATAGGGTCCTTCCCCTTTTTCCTTTCAAATTTTTCTTTATGTTTTCTTTTCTCTCTTTCATTCCTCCTTACTCTATCGTCACTAAGATGAGAGGGTAAAACCAACCATGTTACAGGGTTATGTAGATATAGTTGGAAGGTTTCATTAGATCTATTTCATATTCTTATTCATCTATTTGGAATTTTGTGGGTTGATTTTCCACTTTTAATCCATTTCTTTTCCTTTCATCATGACCATTGATAATTGAATCTGAATGAACATATAAAATTTCACAACTATTTTCCTAGAATTGATTCATAACCATTATTTCATTTACAAAAACCAGGTTTAAATATGGTATTGAGAAAAATTCAGTTTGAAAATCCCCTAATTACCTGACCATGGGAAAAGGGGAATCGCCGCATTGAGGAGGGGATACGATGACCATTGGATCCACCTCATCTCGACTCTAATTCCAAAAATTGATTAATAAATTTTATTGCTAAAATATAATTTCACCTTAACCTTGAAATTAAAAAACCCTAACATGTCTTCAAATATGATTTCTTATAACCAATCTGTTATGCTTTGATTCCTTCTTTCACTTTCCTAAAACTATTCACAAAACCAAAGTCTATTTCTTCTACTTTTTTAAATTTAAATAAATCATTTATTTTAAAACCCAAAATTAACTAGTTTCACTATCTCTATGGGTTTGACCTTAAACATTCCCAATACTATATTTTAATTAATTAAGTATCCTAGTTTAAATTTTTATAAATTTTTTATTTTTATTAGACCCATAGGGAAATAACGACACCCTTAGGGTCTATCATACATCTTGGGATTATAACAAATGAGATGTATTAAATTATGATTAACAACTAGAATATATTTTAATTTGAAAATACCTCAAAGAAGATAATGGTGGTGTATTAATTAATTTCAAGTATTATAAATGATAAATAAAATAAGATTCAATTTTCAATACGTACAAAATATGGGAAGAGGAACCATGGAAAATCCTTAAAGGAATTGTAAGATGCCTTATGTGTGGAAAATAAGGGTGTAAAAAAATAATTATTGAAGACAAATGAAGAATCTGGTTAACAAGACTTAGGGAAACAATGTTAAACCAAAGGCACCACTAATAGTTCAATGTTGAAGATGTGGGGAACTTGGTAATTATACAATTTAATGGCCTAATTCAAGGATTACTTTCTACTTTCATTTGTTATTAAAATCAATAAAGGGTAATGATTGACGTTTTTAGGTGTTGAAACTCAAGAATCATATTGTTGAAGTATTTTTATCAATGTTATTATGGTTATAAGATTCATGAAACTTATAAGGGTTATTCTACATTATTTTTTCTTTAAGGATTTTAAAGAATAATTTGAATGGTACTAATGACCGAGAAAGGTGATTTAATTTTAAGGTGATATTTTATGAAAAAAAAACGTTATTGAAGAAAATTTAATCATTAATATGTTCTTGTTGAAGAGGTAATTATAGTCAATAAAAATTATTTAATTTTTTGGAAAATAATGAGATAACTAAAAAAACCTAGAGTAAAAAAAATTGATTTGATGACTGATGTTATTTTTCAAGATGTTCATCATTTTCATGGTAACATTATAGGATAAGGTGAATTATGAATATGATTATCACATTTTTCCACAGTTTTAGAAAAATACAACATGAAATCTAGGAAAGAACTTATCGCATATGAAAAGGCCTAAGGGTTTGAACACACAACCTAAGGGAAATAAGGGTGTAGTTCCTACCACTATATTATGTGATATACTAGTTACTATGAAATTTTCTTTTCTTAAAGGATTTTGTGGATAACATTAAGTAGATTTTTTGAAATAATGTATATGATGAAATCTTTTGTATTTTTTTAGGATTTTGAGATTATAAATTGTATTTTATGAATTTGTTCATTAGGTTGAGGTATATGTAACCATTATGTATAACATTTGATTTAACTTGAAATATTATTTTTCAATAATAAAATTAAATCCTTTAATATTGATTTTATTTGGGATGTATGGTTATTTAGTTATGGAATGATTTAAGTTAAACTTTGGATTTGGAGATTAATATTAAGGTGTAACCATTTTTGGAATTATCATACCTTTTATAACCATTTATGGTATTGGTTAATGTCTAAATATAAGAGTAATATCTTGATATCATTTTTTGGAATCATTTGATCCACTAAAAGTTAATTTTAGTGCTTTAGGAAGAAAATATTCATCTTGAATACTCGTAATTTGGTGAAATAGATGAGATTGTGGTAAACATGATTTAAGGATGAAATTATACTTTTTAAGTAACTATATTTTCTTATTTTCTTAATCTAAATGGTAAAATCATCACTCAACTTTAGTAAAAGGATCTTGAAATAAAAAAACTATTCATTTTTGATAAATAGATGGTCTCTTGTCTCTTAAAAAAGGGAATAACGTTGTCTTCTATTTGGATCTTCTTTCAAAATATATTTTTTCACCTCCCAAAAATGTTCTCCTTATTTGGAAGCCTAATTTTTTATTATTTCATATTACCTTTGTATTTACATTTCCCTCTTATTAAGAGGATGTTTTATTAATCCATTTTTTGATGTCGGTTTTCCACAAAGAAATTTTTTAATGTAAATCCTTTGATTACTGATAAAATGTTAAAATTTCAAAGAAATAATTTATTTATGGGGGTTAGAATGCAACATCTAAAGAATTTAAAAGAAAACTATGTTCGATAGATTATAAAAAATGGAATATTTAGTTTAAATGAATAATGATATACTATTAAAATATTATTATTTAAATGTGACTAATATAACCAAGATGTTAAATTGGCATATATGAATAGTATTAACTAATTTATGAAATATATATGTGGTTACAACTCAATATAAATGTATTGATAAATTCATTGGAAATAAAGTACCCTATTTTTTAATAAATACATTTTTATAAAAAAATATTATCTTTAAAAATGATTTTTATAACATTTTATGACAGAATATTAAAATTAATTTATGGAAATTTTCTAAATGTTATTTAAAAATATTAAAATAATTTTTTAAATCATCATATCAAAATTAACTTATGTTAAAAATTTGGGATTTTTCTGAAATATCTGAGTTTTCTGTAAATAGTGAAAATTACCGATTTTCCAAATATTGTTATTTCTTTTCATCAAGTCAGTATTTTTAAAAGTTATATTATATTTTGGATTTGGTGTTAAATTTAAATATGAAAAATTTTATTTATAATATTCAAATTAATTCCATTTGAATCATTAATTTTCAAGATTTTAGAAAAAGTTTATTTTTATGCATAAAAATGTTGTTTTCTGCAAACTGTTTTTAAGTGAATAATGTTTATCGAGTTTAATTAATTAAAATAACCCCTTTTAAGTAAATATTTAAATAAAATTAATATATTATAAATCTATTTATATGAATTTAAATTCATATAATGATGATTTCTAATCATAGAGTTTATATAAGATCATCTATTGTTTGGAAAATGAATTTCTTAGAAAATTGTTTTTTGAAACATTTTGGAGGTTTAATTTTAAATTTAATTATGACACCTATATGTTTTGAATTTGATAAAATGGTTTCTATATTTTAAATAATAATAATTAATACTATTTAATAAGTTTAACTTAATTTTGTCCATAATGAATAGTAAAAAAGTAAAAAGCTAGTTAGTATGGTGAAAAAACTAAAATGGTAAAAGTGAGTAACGTTAGAGGTAAATGGAATAAAATATTTCTTTTTTAATGGTATAGATTTTATTGACCATATAACCCCAAAATTCTATTATTTATCAATTTTTAGGCACTTTTCATGAGAGTGATTTTCCATTGTTGAAAAGTTTTGTGTATTTACCAAAATGTCACTCCCTCTCACTTATAAAAGGGAAACTCATGTCTTATCATTTACACACTAAAAATACTTTTGTTTCACAAATTAACAAGTCAAATACCTGCCTTACTTACCTCCAAAATTCTTAGGGTCCTTTTTATCATAAATTTAATCTATATAGGCTTTAGGTGTAATCCTAAAGATGCGTTCTGAAGAAGAGGTATCGTTCTTAACGAGCATCTTTGTTTAATTTATTCTTCAAAATAATTCCAATACTAATAAATAATTCTGATATAATAAAATATATATCCCCCATTTACTAATATTTCATTATGTAAATTTAATAACCTAACTCCATCTCCTCTTCCATAAAATGGGAAATGAAGCCATCATTCATGTGTACGGTGGACTACTACCTCGTTATTTGATGTAATTTGTTTTCCATAATCACCTATAAAGGTTGTTCATGGTGATATATTTAAAGTATATATTTGATACTAATTATATATTAATCATTCTGGAATATTAATATATCATATACCATCTTACCTAACCATTAATTTAAAATTGATAACATCGTTCGTGTGTACAGCTGACTACTGCCACATGAAGCGATGTGATTTGTTTTTTATTACCGAATCACATGGATGGTATAAGTAAGTGTATTTAAAGAAATAATATTATATTTATTATATAAAAATAATTCTGTAAATATAAAACAAAAAATAGCTTTTTTCAATCATCATCATTGAAAAATAAAAATGTTACTCATGTGTACATGTGACCTACTATCTCTATGATAATAACGTAGTTCATTTTTCATAATGATAATTCATGTTTTGTTTTAAAAATATAATTTATGTCTAAAAATTATAATTATTTCATTATTATTATTCTATAAATTATGTACTAATGACTTATTTTACTATATTAAACCTACCAAAAGTCATTTTAGACACATGAACCAAATACCATCAAAACTTCCAACATGAAATTAATTGATTAAGTATATATATAATGGTAATATATAAAATAAAAGGAATAATAAATTTTAAAATTGTTCTTAATCAAGTAAATAATTAACATAGGTTTATTATACAAGAATAGAAAGTATGTACGTGATGATCTGAACTCAAGGTAAGAGGTTTTATAACTCAATTTTTTTCTTTGGGTATGTTACTTCTTTATTGTTTTTGATGTGATAATATTATGTGTGAAATTACCATTTATTATTTTATTTTATATTTCCAACTATTTTATGTGTAATTATATTTACACACATAATAAAATCATCAATTAATTCTCACTTCAATGATAAGTTCTTCGTAAGCGATTCTGTTGCAATTTCCCTTCATTGAGTCTTATTTTAATATTAAACTCTAATTTTTTTTATATGGTGTATATACTACCCATTTTATATGTTATATAATGAATACTTCATAATTCATGGAATTTTAGGATAAAATTTATTTTACTTTATCCAAGGTGATGTTATTTGAAAGGTGCCAAAGAGGAAAATGTTAGATGTTACAATCACTTTCCTTTTCAATATTGTTTATGTTCAAGGTTACATTGGGGGAAATCATATAAAATTATTTTCTTGAAACAATTTCCTTTTATTCTACTCTATTCAGGAATTTGGTTTTCATTTTTTGGTTTATATTTCCTTTATTATTTAATAAAGAAACATCAATAAAATTATTTGTAAGAAATATTGATCTTGTATCTTCATTTAGATCTTAAATATTTATTTTCCATGTTTATATTTTCTATAAAATATCCTAAGTAAGTTTTTTACTATTCATCTGTGATTTATTAAGTAAAAGTTTTACTATGTTTGACCTTTTTCCAAGTAATTTAAAATGTATCTTTATTTCATTTTCTAAATAAGGTTTTTTTAATTTTTACAAAAAGTGTGAAGTTAATGTTTTCTTTTAACTTATCTGAAATGTAGAGAATTTCCCATTATCCATAACACTCAATTAATTGAAAATTACTTTATAATTTTATATGGTTCTTTTTAAATATAATGTTTTCTATACTATTTTAGAAATTTTTATGTCTTGACGAAGTGATTTCAAAGTGAAAAGGGTGTTTTCCTCAATAAATATTCCATGTAATATTTTAATGACATTTTCATCAATGACGATAACCATTGATGTTATGGATTATTTATAAATTATGTATATATGTCTATAAAATATATACCAAGCTTATTCTCCCTTAATTTTATGGGGTAATAAACTTATGTTCATCTCTCAAATGCATTCATTATGAAATTTCCTTTGATTATGATATGAGATAAGATTATACAACCCATTATCTTTCCGTGGATAATTATTAAATTTATTCCTTATGATTGATTTTCTTTTATGGAAAACATAATCAAAAATATGTTTTAATTGGTGTTCCCAGATAGCTCTCTAATTCGTTGGGTAAATATTTAGTCACATGAAGTGTCATGTATGGGATTAGGGTGAAAAACTAATCAATTATGGAGCATTTCCCACCTTGTGATATCATCTAATAAGTTATCATTGAATCATGTTTATGTAATATTTTGTGTTGTTTCCACATTTATTATGATTCTATGATCTTATGATATGTTATTCTATATGTTATTATACCATGTGATCACTCTTGAGCCTTCCCTATTATGATATCATATGTTATAATTTTGACTCATAAGTTATGATTCCATGCTAGGTTTACTTCCTTACTAGGATTTTTAGCCCACCCCTTTTGTTTATGTATTCCCTAGGTTATCCCTTGTAGTTTTAGGATATCAAAAGTATTTAAGATTTCATTATAGATAAAAATAGATAAGTTTTATTTTATCCTCACTTTGATGTATTATGAACCTAGTCTTCCAAATACATTATGCCTTGTGATCTTTGGGTTGTAATTATTGGATATTTATGTAAAGAGACCATAGAATAATATGTGTAAAAGGATTAGGTGGCTATAGTCCATTTCCTCAAAATACATCTAATCAAAACCAAAAATTCTTTTTCATATCCAAAACTGATGTTCCTAGTATAGTTTCTAACCATCCATATCCAATTTCATATATGAATGATATTTGAACCTCCTCTAGCCTACTTTTCTCAAAAATGTATGGATTCACCGACCTCCATGTCTACACTAACCAATTATGATTCCCTACCCCCATAGGAATATCTTGATCATTTAAGAACACTCCCCAAGGTTCATACCAAACCCTCGGTGACTTCCATGATTAGAAACAAAACATAGGTTGCCTTTCAACAACTAAATAAAACATTGCACCATGCTCCAGTAAGAGGGAAAAAAGTAGTATAAATGTGACCATTTACCAAACTAGTTTAAAATTGATCACCATTTACCCAGAAACCAATACCATGAACCAACGTTCTAGTTGTAAGTTTATCCCCAAACATTAATTTTCACACTTTAGAAAATATACCCAACCATTCTCTACATACCATAAACATTTTCATATGAGAATGTCATTAAAACCCCTTCAGGTTTACCAATTCTAGGGAACTCGACTTAACCAATTAATTCAATTTACATAACTATTATAACCCCTAAATAATACCCAACAGATAATGTTGTGGTCATTCTAGATAAAGGGACTCAAACCAGAGCTTCACTAAGAAACATGATTAAACATTAAGCCTTCTTATCTTAGTCTAAACCTAAAAACATTAATGAATAAAAAAATGATATCCAATGGGTAATATATATGGAAGATGGATTGAATCAATTTGAAAGAAATAAAGTGTGGGATATAGTTGAGAGACCCAAATACTACATGACTATTAGAATAAAATGGGTATATATAAATAAGGTTAATGAATCCAGTATAGTTTTTAGAAATAAATCTAGACTGGTTTCATAAGGTTATATCAAAGACAAAGTTATTAACTATCATGTGACCATTGAAACAGTAGTTAGACTAGAATCCATCATTATACTACTATCTTATCTAGATTATCTAAAATTCAATATTTATTAAATGTATGTCAAGAGTTCTTTATTAAATCATTATATTGTTGAGGATTTGTTTTCAACACCCTGTTGTATTTTCAAACCCTCGATTTCAAAAACATGATTTCAAATTTTCAAAATCACTTTATGCTTTAAGACAATCTCTAAGATCTTGGTATTATAGGATCATCTCATTTTAATTAATAATGGATTTTATAATGGTGTATCTGATCACATGCTATTTATTAAAATAATATTAAAATATTCTATGGTTTCTCAAATATATGTTGATGACATCATTTTTGGATCATCAAAACATTATTTATGGATTGACTTTTCAAAAACCTTTTAAAAATTAATTTTAAATGGTTATAATGGGAGAATTAAAATTATTCCTTGGTTTTCAAATTTCTAAAAATAAGGATGGATTTATTTTAAATCAAAGTATGAAAAAGAAATTTTAAATTTTTTATAGCATGGATATCACTAAAACTAATTATGTTCTAATTAGTATCACCTGTAAACCATATTTGGATGAAATTGGGAAACTAGTTGAGAAAATATTTATAGAGTTATGATTATTTTTTTTATTATATTTAACTACTAGCCATACTGAAATTATGTTCAGTATATGTGCATGTAATTTTTATCAATAAAATACCCTAAAATTACATCTTGATGTTGTTAAAAGTATTTTCAAATACCTCAAAGGTAAAACGAATTTAATATTTTTTTAATCTAGATATAATGATTTTGAATTAGTTAGTTATTTATATAATGATTTTGGTTTTTGCAAGTTAGATCAAAAAAGGTCCTTTTGTACATGTCACCTTTTAGGAAGGTCAGTCGTATCATAGTATAGTAGAAAGCATAATTTCTTTTCACTATCTACTATCGAAGTTAAATACATAGTTACGATAATTATTTGTGCAAAAAATCTACGGATGAAATGAACTTTACTAGATTATTAACATCAATTAAGACATGTCCCTATAAAAGGTGACAAAACAAGTGTTGTTAATATTTCTAAAAAATTCATATTGCATTCTAGGATAAATTATATTGATACAATACAAAATTTTGAGAGATAATTTTTAAAAAGTTGATATTACACTTGATTTTATTAGCATAGAACATCAACTTGTTGATATTTACACAAAGCATTTGAGTATTGAGAAATTAAGTTGTATTTTACATGAATTAGGAATAATCAATTATCATTGATCCTTCATTTTATTATTTTAATATTATTTAATTATTAAATAGTTTAATTTAGTTACATGAATTATATTTTTAAAATGTTAAATAACTCTTTTATGATTTTAATTATCGAATTTTTAAACTACACTCGGTTTATACTTAAGTGTGGTTAAACTAAGTAATCAGTTTTAAGATTCTATAGACCCTTAGATTTTTTGAAAAGGAAGAGATTTTTTAAAGTCACTATCTTATGTGGAGATGATTTTATAGAGATACTTAAATGGATTTTTTTTCATGAAGTTTCTTCCATGAGTTTTCTTCCATAGACTTACTTTAGTGAATAATAGCAACCATGAACTTTAAAGATTCCATGTCTAATTTTATTATTTTTTATTATTTTAACTTTTTTTTTGATTTTTTTATGTATTCTCCATAAATGAATTTAAAATCTCCTAATTTAAAATTTTATTATTTTTTATTATTTTGGACATATTTTTAATGGAAAGTAACATAAAACCATCACATCATTTTTTTAATCTTCTTCTTTTTCTTAGTAGGTTTACTCAGACATTAATCATGATTCCTTGATTTTATTTAGAAGTATGACATCTTTGGAACATTTTTGTGTCTTAATATTCTCTCTAATATAATATTTATTCATTGATTCATGCATATATCATTGTATAACAGAGACTCGTCTTGTTAACAACTTTTTTATCTCATTATATGATTTCATGATCTTAGGTTCACTAAGTTCATCATGTTGAAACTATAATATCATAAACATTGATTCATAATTAATTTTTCATAATCACTTAATATGTTATATCATCTATAAAATAGAAAATTTTATATATTTATAACACCTTTATACAACTCTTGATTTACATTTTCCACCAATTCATAAAACTCATGTGATTAGTCAGGGATTTTTTCTCTTGTATTAGTATTTTTAAATTCAAGAATATTATCCATTAATATGTCATGATTTCCATAATTTGTTTTATTTGGTGTTGAAATAATCATTAATTAATTTTTGAATGTCATTCCCCAATATCTGGGCAATGGCTTGTTTTTTATGATAAAGGTCATGACTTGAAATTTTTTCATTATTTGGTTGTTTATGTAAAATTAATTTCACATATCCTTCCATGAACTATCCTCATTAGAGAAGCGTGATAACCTTAAGGCCCACGTCCAATTGGCTACGAGTTGTTGAAAAGCACATAGGGTATTTTTTTTCTCAAATAGAAGGAATTTACCTAATTAAAACCCATGAAAAATAAAACAAAATATTCCAAATAAACTATATATAAAACAAAAGAGTTCATAATTCTATTACACTACCCATATGAACACAAAAATAATTACAGTGTAGTAACAATGAAAGATAACTTCCAAGACCTAACTCTAGTAACTTAAATATAAACATCCGCAAATTTCTATCAATAAGTTCTATAAAACAACTCATTAAACTATGGAGTGGTGAGAACTTGGGAGTACTTATTAGGATCATCTCTCAAATAAATTCTATATATATTTAAAATAAATAATTTAGGATAGTAATTTGTGAAATCATTTAAAAAAATCTAGAATGTCGACAAAGCTAATGATAAATGTAATACTCCACATACTAAACACCATAACTGTGTCATCTTCAATAATATTTTAGACTAAAAATTATTTCCATAATAAATTAGGGTGATAGAAATAGTTTTGAGTTCATATAATCATAAAGTTATAGAACAAATCACATATGTGGAACCACCTATAGTATTAATCAAAGATCATTGAGAGGGGTAATTTAGTGGTCTATATTCTTTTCATGTTTATTTTAAAATAGCTTTTTTATCCTATTAGAGTGTATTTATTGATGTTTTCATCACACCAAAATACACACCAACACAAAAATATATATAGTATTTAATAGTTTCTCCTCGCAATGTGATAAGGCTAGTCCTTAATGTTGTATAGATTCCCCCAAATCACACTATGCACTAGAATCATCATATGAGTAAAAAGAGTTGGGTGTAACCTTGAAACAATCATGTTCATGTCTCCTTACTATGCTTTGGTGAATCTTATACAAAATTGAAGTCCAAACTTTATAGTGATCAACATTTTGTGTAATAACTGATATGCCTTTCTCCTATTGTACAAATATCAAGTTCTTAATTAGGTTGAGTTCTCCTTCTTCTTCTATTCTTTTGTAGAAACAATCTGCCACATAAACATACATTCATATCACTTAATGAAATTACTTTACTAGATTACTAGATCTCTATCATGAAAAATATTCTTATAATATATATTTTAAATATGTGACTTCTTATTTCCTCTCTCTATCTGCTATGAACATCACATCCAACTCACCTATGATCATTTTCACATTTCGTACATTTTTATTTCTTCTTATTTAATGAATATATATTCATACAATACTATATGAATAAAATTATATCACATCATACTTCTTTTTCAATCTCCATACTTAATAATATAGTTATAGAGTATTCAAATTTGAATTCTTCATAAGACTTAAATATTTTTCTTTAAAACTCTTATTGATCATCTTTATAATTGATAAAATAACCACATATAATAAATTTCATATAACTGAATTCGAATATTGTAAAAATATAATGTCATTATCGATATTCATTTCATGATACAAATATATCCCATAATATATCTATATATCTTCATGATGAATTCCATTTAATTTTCTACGTGGATATCTCAAGTATTAGCCTGAATCACAGTCCTTTATCATTATATTTATCATGGTGAAGAGTACATCTCTTTAAATATTCAGATTTAAAAATATTATAAAAACTAAACACTAAATATAGACCATGATTTGGACCCTACCACTTTGGATTCTCAGTCTGACACTATGACCAGATCCATGGAATATTTAAGCTAGTCTTTTTAAACATTTAAACATTTTAGTTAAAACTCCAAATAAATGTTCATCATAACATAGTACTCCCAATTTTATCTTTCCACTTATTGAATTCATGCCTTTTCTAAAAATAAATCCAAATAAAATTTCACTAATTCTAGAATTCATACATAATAAGGTATTCATTTGAAATATTCATTAATTTTCCAAACTTCAATGAAATATAATTTCTATGACTTGTGAAGTCATAAAAAAACATAAAGTTGTATGAAATATTTATGTAATTCAAATAAAAATTTCAATGTTTTAAGAAATACCTTTGGAGGTCATATTAAATGATTAAAGTTAAATTAAATCCACTTGGAAGTCATATATTCAAAGAATTTTCTAAAATTCCAAATATAGATTCGAACTCTAGAAATTCATATTGAATCCAAATAAATTCAAATATGTTCCAAATATCCTCACACTAATTCCAAATAGATTCAAAAAAAATAAAATTTTATTATAAAAATTACATCAAATGAATCACCAAACATCATTTGAGTTTGAACATGATTTATGTGTTGAAAAAAAAAGATAACACAATAATCATATCCATTTTAACCTTTTCTAATATTTCTTCTTGAGATGAATACCACAACCTAGAGGAACTTATTCAATTTCAATACATGGTCTAAAAAATCTCCCCTATTTGGAATTTTTTATCATTAAAATAATATAAATCACTAACAGACTCTAAATTCTTAGTAATTAATCATCAGTCAATAATTATAATCCTACTTCAGAAAAATCTTTGTAGGAAATAAAAATATTGAATAAAAATTTCATGATGTTTATAAAAAAGTGATAAATGCTCAAATATTTTCAACATAATTTTTTTAATCCCCTTTTTGAAATGATATCATTTTAAAATAATTTCAAGATAAAACATTTCTTTAATAAATACTTCATAATCACATATATGAATCATCACTTCTTACCTATTAAAGAACAAACTTCTTCATGTACTCTAAAAAACTATTAAAACATTCAACACATGCAACACATTTAACTCATATTTTACCCCTTTTAATAAATATATTTAAATATATAATTCCATTAAGGATATAAATATATAAATTGAAACTCCCCCTATGAATATTCTCCACTTTTTAAACAAAACATATGAATATAAACATAAAGAAATATTTATGATTCCTTTTCTTTTCTCCCCATCTGAAGAAAATATCCAAATACAAGATGAGAGAGGCAGATGAACACCATACCTTATCCTTCTAAAGGATGAGTTTGAACTCCTAAAATCAACCTCATAATATGAAATTTATCTTTAGATAATTTCTTAGTGAACACATCAGTTATTTTTTCTAATATAGTAATAAATTCCATCTTTAATTAATTTCTCTCCACAAGATCCTTGATGAAGTGATATTCATATAATTGTTCTTTATTATTTAATGTTTAAAATGATTCTTTAATAAATTTATATTAATTTGATTATCACATCCCAAAAGTAGTGTCACATTTACTTCAACCTTGAAATATTCCAACTCAATCTTTATCTATATTAGTTAGGTTCTTGAATGTGTTGTAGCTATATATTTTTTCTAAAAAGTTCTTAAGTTAACCAAATTTTTCTTCTTATTGTTCCAAAAAACACACCTCTATCCTAGAAATAAATACCTACCATATGTGGATCTTTTTTCATCAATAAAACCTTCCCAATGTGAATATGTATAACCAAAAAGATTAAAATGTCCCTTATTTCCATATTTCAATATATAGCCTATTGTGAATTTTATATACAAGATAATCCTTTTTCATCAATGAAGAAATACTATTTAGGTGTACTTTTATAGCTAGAACAAATTGTAACAGTATATAATAGATTTATCCTTGAATATATTAAGTACATCATACTTCCAATAATATTTTTTATAATCCCTTTGATCAACTTATTTCCCATGTTCGTTTTTGGATATAATTGTTCCCGCTAAAATGGGTGTGAAAATGAGTTTTGAATATTCCATGCCAAATATTTTTAAGAGTTTCCTAGAAATTTTCTATTAAGAAAAAAAGATATAGTCTTTTTCTTGAGAAATTTTTAATCTAATAAATTACATCATCTCTCCAAGCATGGTCATTTCAAAAAGATTCTTTATCTCTTTATAAAACTTCCTCATCGTCACCAAAAAATATGATATCATCTACATATACAATAACTAATAGAGATATAACTCTGTCAACTATAATATAGATATTTTTTCTACTCTTACCTTTCTTAAATTCAATATCTTTAAGTAGGTGTCGAGTTTAGAATACCTATTTATTGGGGCTTTTTTTATCCCATTTAAACCCTTCTTTAACATAAAAACATAATTATAATATTATCTAAGAATGAAACCACATGGTTTCTCAATGTAAACTTATTCTTCCAATTCACTGTTTATTAAAGCATACTAGGCATCCATTTGAAATATTATGTATTTCATTTGTGATATAATGGTATGAAATATTTTATTTCTTTCAATCCATGAAACTAGGGAAAATGTATCATCCTATTACACTTTTTAAGACTATGAATATCATTTACACATTAACATTTCTTTATTACTCACCACATATCCTTTTTCATTCAGTTGGTTTCAAAAGAACCACTATTTACCAATAATATTCTTGTCTTTAGGTTTGGGAACTAACTCCCATGTCTCATTCTTCATAATTTTGTCCAATATTTCAGTCATAGAATCAACCCACTTTTTATGCTCCAATGATTCTTCAACATATTTAGGTTTAAATTATATAATAAATAAGTATGAGTTGTTTTCCTCATATTTCCCCAACTTTATATGATCTAATTTTGATTTCCAATAATATTTTGGACATTAATTTTATGTTTTATTCCTGGATAAGATGAATTGGTTTGTTCATCATCACTTAAAATGGATGAATCTTATTATCTAATCTATATATTTTCAACCCTTTCATCTATGCTAGAAATTGATTCAGGTTTTTAATAAAAATAGTATCATAATCACTTCTAGAACTTTCATCTTCATGAATAAAATCCATCTTTGAATACACTAGAGCATTTATATTAGTATTATCAACTATTAATATTATATCATTGTTATTATAGTAGTATTCTATTCCATTTTAAGGATAAGAAATAAAAGTTACAACAAATACTCATGGATCAAACTTACCTAGATTCTCACATTTTACCTTGATAATAAAAGGGCATCCAAAAACATTAAGGTAATTAAAATTATATATTTTTTTAATACATATCATATGGGTACATTTATAAATTTTATCTATATAGACAATGGTTTTTAATATGAACTACTAAAACAATATATTGATTTAAGAAATATCAAGAGGTATCATGCTCGATCGGAATTTCCTATGAAATATCCACCAAATACCTATTCTTCCATTCATCCACACCAAAAAAAATTGGTGTATATGGTTTATTTATTTCATGTATAATTCCTATATTTTCTTGATAATGTTTAAAATTTCCATTTTTTAATTCGTTTATATTACCTTTTTGGATATTCTTGAGAGAGAAAACCACTCTTTCGATACAATTATTTGACAAAAATTAAACTTATTTAAGTATTGAAACTTCTATTTCATAAACATAACACAAGTAATGTTAGTGAAGGAATAAATAAAATTAATAAATTAATTTTATTTATTGTTTTATTAATTCCCCATAGGACCACACACATCTAAATGAATGAGCTCCAAAGGTTGAGTAGATTTAATCTACACCTTCTTGTGTAAAGATTTGAGAATATTCCCCTTTTGTAACGTTTGTAACATCTAATCTATTTCAATTTTTAGAAAAGTACCATCATGAACATTGTATCCTCATGTGATCATGTACATGTTCTTTTGGAAAATATACCCCAGACCTCAATTCCAAAATTCATTCACTTTTTCATGCTAAGATAACATGGATTTTTAGCATCATCCATTTGAAATAAATTACCTCTAGTCCACTATATTCTTCTCATAATTCTTAAGTCATAGAGTTTTTTGACCAAGAACCAATTATTCCTAAAAATAACTTCATTTAGTTTACGAAAAATCTAAGAAAAATCTTTATAACTTCTTTCCCTGTAACAATTAAGAAAAATCTTTTAAAATTTAGTGACCATCACTAAAAATGGTCACCAAGACATAATTTTATTTTTCAATATCTTTTAAAATTTTAAATCACATATCATGTGATAGGAACATCCACTATCTAGGATCCATGGATTTTTCCCTTTGGATGATTTGTGTGCAACTTAAAAAAACTAAATCTTTCCCCTTCCCTTATCTATACTTCACCTAAGGCTTATGAGTATTAAAAATAAATTTTTAATGGATTGGTAGAAGGAAAAGAAAATTATTTTAGTGGTTACTAGGAAAATCATACCATCCATGGGCTTCTTCAAGAATATCAAATTAGTTCTGAGATTTCAGTACATACTTTTCCATATATTTCTGGGTTTTCTTCATTTGATGGGGATGAATCCCCTACAAACACATACCCACAAGAATACAAGGTATATAATGATGTTGTAAGTATAAAAAAAATATGTTTTATATATTCCAAAATCCTCTAAAATACAAATATAATCTATAAAAATCAAACTTTATAAGTAGCATGTTGTTCAGAATATATGCATTGTCTTCCTTCCTTCTCTAAGACACCAATATTGACTCATTTTTGTGAACCAAAATTATTATGATATATTTTAATATTTTTATTCATATTATACTTCTTATCAGTCTTTCTATAGTCACTATTTGTTGAATTTTTTTTCTTGAATTTAGTTTTCCTAAAAAATTTGGATTTCTGAGTGTCACTAGATTTAACCCTAAACTTCATCTCCATGACTTTATTATTTTTCTTTAATTCTTCAGAAATATTTTATATACTATTTTAATCCTTAAAAGATGATATTTTTGTAAATTAACGAACTTTAGTATTCTTATAATATTCTTTACCATCTGAAATTGGGTTCTAAAAACTGAAACTTGAATTGTTTAATTTTTTTTAATTTTAACAAACTTCTATTGAATATGATCAAACTCATTATATTTCTCCCTAAAATTTATTTCATTTTGATGTTAAAGTTCTTATTAGTATCAATTATATTATTTAATTCATCAAAATACTTTTCTATATTTGATTTTTCTTCTGTAAAATAAGATTCATTAAAATTACATGACTGGTTTTCCTTCTTCAACATTCTGATTTATTTTTCTAATTTAGAAATATTTGAGAGATGTTTTTTAATGATTTATTTATAAAAATATATATCTTAGTATATTATTATTCAGTTTCAGAACTAATTTCATCACTTATAACGTTTCTATCATTTCATTTTTCAATTAGTGTTTTTTCACCATATTTATCTCTAAAAGTATCAACTTCCTCTTCATCTTCACTACCTTCACATTATTTAAACTGGAATTTTCTCCTTTAAAATTTTGATAACTTATTACAATTATCATTAAAAAAAATCTAACTTATTTTATTTAATCTTATATAATTTTATAGGATAAACCACTTCATCATCACTATCTACTTCAATTTTACATTTTGGACAATTCATAGAAAAATTACCAATAACACCACACCTGAAATATTTCAAAGGTATATTTCTCTTTTACTTTCCTTTTCAAATTTTCATTTTTTTAGATAAATAACATAAATTTATTCAAATTATCCTCTAAATATTAATAATAATATAAGATTCATTATTATTATTCAACAACACCATTCTACTTCAATGTATCGTGTTTTAAGGCTTTGAAGGAAATGTTATTTCCATTTGAGTTCCCATACAACCTTTAAAAGTGAATTTTCCTGAAAATGAATAAAAAATTTATAAGGAAGAAGTATTATAATGAATTATAATTTTTAGTCTTTCCATTTTAGTTAATAAAATTATCTTTCCTCATTTCATAATATATAAGAGTATCGTGCAAGTAATCAAGAGGGTTATTACCAGGGTCTATTTCTTCTAAAGTAGTACTTTTGAATCAAACTTGTAAGGTAAGATATGAAATATCTTCTCTAAAGTAGTTTTGTATTCCAACTTCTCACCATTTTATCTTATCATTATCACAACTTAATTAACCCTTACAAATAATTTTTCAATAGTCACATCATTAGGAATTTAGAGATCTTCATACTTAACTCTCCAAAACTGAAAATTATCCCGCTTCACTTTGGTCTTTCCTTTATATATATATATATATATATATAATCCAGGTTTTTACAAATACCATTTTCTATTTTAATTCCTTTGACTTTCATAAATTAATTTTCTAAAATAGAAGATAAAATATCATTTCTTTCATGGCCATCATTCTCCATATTCCTTTTTTATCAATATTAGGGTAGAACCTCTTACACATGGGAGAAATCCATCAATTTCATCTTACAATAAATCATAACTAATAGAAAAAATTATAGAAATATTTTTTTTACCCCATACCTAGTAACCTTTCAAATAAAATATGGTTATTCTCTCAATATTTAGAAAATTCAAAGTATCCTCAGTTGATAAAAGAAATTAGTGATAAATTCATCTTTCATAGAGTGACTCTAAACTCTAAAATTAAAATAGGTTATCACAAATTAAGGTGGTATATCTTTGATAACACTTCTATAACCACCTATAGATTCAATAGATGATAATTGGGATGGGGGTGAATCGGTGATCTATATTATTTTTATGTTTCTTCTGAAATAACCATCGTCACCTATTAAAATGTTGTGATGTTTTCTGTCCTCACACCCAAATTCACATTAACATAATACAACATATAGATTTATAATGTTTAACTACCAATGTGATAAGGTCGGTCCTTGGTGTGATATGGAGTCCTTCAAAATCCCATTACCAACTAGAATCATCATATGAGTACAAACAGAATGGTATAACCTTGAAACTTATATTTTTTTATCTTGAAACTAATTTTTAGTGCATTCATAACTTCAAAATGATCAATTGTTTGGGTAAAAACTAATGAATCATTCTAATGTTAGAAAAATATCATGTTTTCATATTTTTTTTGAGTTCTTTTTCTTCTTATATTCTTGCATGGAAACATCACACCACTTCAATTTACATTCACAAAACTAGATGTGTAAGATCATGGTTTCAATAGAAGTATTTCATTATATAAATTTTGGTATTAATTCCATATTTTTTTGTTAATTAAATTTTCACATGTTTATGAGAGTCCTCAGGGGTTTTCCAGGGGTTTGGTACATGAAAAGAAGGAAAACCATTCCAAAATGTGTAAGGTGCACGGTTAGTGCACTGTTAAGTAAATTGTTTGGCCTCCTTATGAAAAACATGCAACCTGACTGAAAACTAACAATTTTATTGATTTTAAAATGAAACATAGGATACAAAATAAATCACAAGGGTCAAAAAAAGTGCAATCCTAGAGAATAATTAATAACAAACTCCATCCCCTCACAATGAAAAGAACCTATGCTAAGGAAAGATGACATACTTAGATTTGGGGATTCCATGGATGAAAAGAAATCTGCCACTTGGTTCCCCTCCCACCATGTGTGTGTGATCTGAATGTGATTACCCAATATCTTGTTTCACTTCATGACTAAATATGAAATATTCCACAGAACTCGGCCTGTACCTGCTACTTATTTGAAGAGATTAAAGAATCTGTTTCCATCGCCTTAAGTGTGATGTTCTGCTGCCCGCACAGCTCTAAACCTGTGAGCATCGCATACACTTTAGCCTATAATACATTTCCCCTACCATAGAGGGTAGAGAATGTTGCTACAACAAACCCAAAACAATTCCTGATGACGCATTTACCTCACATCTCCCCCCAATAAGAGATCCATCAATGTTTATATTTAGCCTGAGGTGGAGAGGGTTCCAACATACCCAATGCCCCTATCCTAGCTCCCTGACTGGATTGGAAATAAACTAATTCGGGATGAGGGCTTTAACCAATAGTGCATCATGGAAATCTACACATAACCAAACTAGATCCTGAAATTAGTTCTTCATTTTAAATCGAATTCTATCCTGATAACCTCATATGCTTTTGTGTCATGCATAATTTTTAGCCTTCAAAATGGTCCAGCATCCCACCAATAGGATAACAGCCCTTTCCTTCCTCTTAGAACCATTATCACCTGATCCTTGAAACCATGCACTAAGAAAAATGTCATGCATCCTTCCCTGACTGTTTCATCCAGTGAAAACACTTAAGGCCTACCAAATCCAACTAGCCCATTCACTATCAAAAATAGATTACCCATCATTTATGTCTTGGGATCATGGAAACACCATCACCTAGAGGTGATGCTCACACCCATGCGTTGAATGTTATCATTAGTGGGAAAAGCTTGATTCCTCACCTAACACAACAAGAAGCCATATTTGGAGGGAACCTCCTTTCACCACATAGTCACCCCCCATGGATCATAATTAATTGTATCCCTCCTCACACGAGCAAATGTATTTAATGAAAACTCACCTGATGCACAGCTTATAAAAATGAGGTTATTGGGTTCTTCATTAATAAAAATGTTATTGAAAATAATGCATTGATTCACATCAAGAGTGGCCTGAATAAAATCGGGGTGGCTTCCAACCTCTCTAAATGAAAGATTTGTTGTGGGTAATCTGGGGAACCATAACCTACCATCCCCCAATCTTGAATCCAGAAGTTGATGTCAATGATTCCCACCATTTACCTATAGTATTGATGAAAGAACTCCGTGTACAGGTGAATCATGTTCCAAATTTTAGATGGCCTCATCCTCTACCCATTCACATTAAGGACATACTTATCCTACATTGTTCTGCCCCATACTGTTATTCCTTCCAAAGCCTCCCATGCTAGTTTAGCATGGATCCCTTGCATGGTCAATGAAACACTACTCAAATTAATTCCCCCTTCAGAGAGACGTCTTGAAATATGCTTTCCCAAAGCCCAGTTATGTATGTCTTCCATCTTTCCATCCTATATGAAGGACAACATAATCCTCTCCATGTTGGTGATAATGTTTTTGGGGACCTTCAAGGTGGACATTACATGCATGGTAATGGAAACAATAACACTATTAACAAGGGTAATGCAGCCTCCAAAAGACAGAAATCTATATCTCCAATTGTAGATGTGCCCTATGATCTTGCTAAACAACTTATCAAAATGAGGGATTCTAAGTGAGATAGGACTCACTGGTGCCCCAAGGTACTCTATAGGGAATGATCCCCTACTTATATTCAATATGTCATCAAGAATCCTTACCCTTTTCTCAGAGATATTCTTGGTTGTATAATGCATGCTTTATAACGACCCATACTTTACATACATTGTTATTACTTCAAAATTAAAGAACACTTATTACAACATATAAAAAAACTAGGAAAGGACCGTATAGGTATAGTGTCTTTAGAAACTGGGAAACATAAACAACTGGTTCATAAAGCATCTACACTATCTCCCATTTATTTCATCATATCTGTAGTCCATTTTGGCATATCTTACTTAATAACCTTCTTCTTGACCTGGGGAAAGAAAACATACAACAGGGTGAGCTCAAATGCTCAGTAAGGGTAAACAAAAGAAATCTAAATTACATCATTTTCATAAGAACATAACTTTTGGAAATATTAACCTGCAAAAGAGATCATAAATTCATAACATGGGGTAAATCATAGTAGTGAAACGTAATCCCAATAATCATAACTTAAAACATGAAACTTTGTGGCATGCACACATAATCATATAGAATCATTTCTTAGTAGTCAAGACTCATTTCCAAGACTATCTTAGCGGACAAAGTCCATTTCTGAACTGAGTTCACTCCTCGTTTCAGTCATGTTTCACTGAACCGGTTTAACCCGCCGTTCCATCCATGTCTATCTCATGAGATATAAAATATTTACTCAATGCATTGGAGGTAGATATAGGTCCCACCCATCTCATAATGATATCATTCTTATGTGTGCCAAAAAATCATAAATCATACATCATTGCATAACTCATGTAATAAAAATGGGATTCTTAAACAACATGACATCATAAAACAATTCATAGAAGATAAAAGAATTCATCAAAATAATTCCATAACAACATAATCAAATCAATGTAATAATTGGGATAGAAATAGAACCCTATATTATCTTAGATGGAAAATAATTTTGATAAAACACTTGAACTCCATTCTTGAGGAAAATATCCTTTCTACTTCAAAAACATTTTCCTTTCTTAACATGTCTTACAATTTTAAACTAAAAGAAGTTGATTAAAAATAAACTCGAAAACTTGTAAAGGAAGCTTCTTGGAAATAATGTTTTAAAAATCTATTCATTCCGTATAATTTAAAAAAACATTCTTCTCGTACATTTGTCAGAAAAGTCAAAAAGTACCTCGTATGAAAAACGACAAAAGATTCCTTTCATATATTTTACTAAAAACTCACCGATGGGTAAAATTGGATTTGAACAATTTTAGGTGGATGGAAAAAATATTACATATCGAGGAAACATGGATGTGGAAGATAAAATACACCCCAATAAATACCAAAGTTTAAACAATCTTGGATGAAATGAGATTGTGATATTTTCCCTTACCTTAGGTCCGATTTGCTTCGTAAGTGTCTGAACCTCCTGTATAATGATTTAAATAATGTTATTGACTTATTCCAGAATCATAATCATTGTTATGATATCATATATGGTCATATTCTTCGCTTATTATTAGTAATATTTCATTGCTACTTGTTATTCGGGTGTTTATTACCTTTTGTTCTTATGCGTGTTTTGTCGAATAAATTCTTATTCTTCTTTTTAGGTTATAGATACCTCATTTCCAGAATGGTATTAGGGTAATATATATCATATTCATTCATTCAATTCATTTATATAATCATTATGCAATGAAGATCATGTAGAACGAGTCGCATCACAACGTGGAGACGGTATTCCGTACGTACGCACGAGCAATGATATCGTTCCCATGATCGTGGAATTGTATTGGAGTCTATGTATACTATTTCAGAAACAATAGAAATTTACAATAATTATATATATTCATTCTTTACACCATTATACCCATCCAAGTAAGGTGGTGGTGGAAAATAGATTACACCACGGTGTGGAGACGGTATTCCGTACACTACTGGAAATATCACCTATACCCACGGTTTAGAACCGTGGGTATAGCCCATGAAACTGTGGGTATAGGCTATACCCACGGTTTCATGAACCGTGGGCTAGAGTGGCGTCACAATATCTCTATACCCACGGTTCCTATAAAACCGTGGGCATAGCCCAAGAAAAACTCAGACTACCCACGGTTTACCAAACCGTGGGTATACAGTTTTCCAGCATACCCGTACAGCAGAATTACCCACGGTTTACCAAACCGTGGGTATATATCTATACCCACGGTTCGGTAACCGTGGGTGTATATTTTTCCAGCACCCAAAATTACCCACGGTTTACCAAACCGTGGGTATAAACATTTTACCCCAGAAACTGCAACTTCTAGCTTACTATCCTGCACCTCTGCAACTTCTAGCTTCCTACCATCCTGCACCTATTCCTACCATCCTGCACTTAAAAACAATAGAAACCAAAATAAATGATAGATGTATTTCAATCATGGTGGTGGGAAAATTAAAAATTCCAACTTAGATGGAGAAAAAGTGATAAAATTCTAGCATTCCAAAACGATGCATATCTTAAAATGATGAAAAAAGTAGACATTATCTATTTTACTAAGGTTATTACTAATCCAAATTCAGAATTCCCATCGGTGTTACAATCAAAAGAAAATGTAGGAAAAATCATGTCACACAGGAGTTCCCAGAACAAAACTGACTTACATTATCAATAATGATTACTACAAGACTAAGTCAAATCTAGGATATTATAAACCAACACAATACTAACCATTTATGTTTCCTCATGTCCAAGATTGTGTAACCATCTGTATTGCCTCATACTAACTACAAGAACATAAAAACAACTAATTATGAACCTTTATTTCAAATTCTAACAAGAATGATGTACAATAAAATCCAATACTGAACTTGCATGAATAATAAAAGATCATTTTTGTTCAAGGATCATGGAAATCAGTGAGGATCTATCCCAAATGAAAATAAAAAATATAATGGAATTTCTGCTATGTCAAAAAATTAAAATCAAAACAATAAGACCATGTTTTTAGCAAACTCAAGTGACCATCCAGATTAAGGAAATTTGGAGTGCACTAACTTGAATATAGAAACTGCTAAAAAAAGTGAAGAAAAATATAGCTAATAATATGTTGAATATGAATATGGAAGATTCAGATGTTCACCAAAATTCTGGTTTTTATAGAGGATCTAAAACTAATTGTGGGAAGAATTTTGATTTGTGTCTAGATGCAGGGGGTATACAGTTAACGCTGCCAAAATTTATGATGAAATGGTCATGACCGGGTTTACTCAATATATCAAGACTTATAATGCCCTTCAAAATGAACTGGCTCAATTGGGAAATTGAAAAGCAGCAGAATTTATCTTTCTAGACATGAAAATAAATAACACGCTGCTCTTAGACACTCAAACTACTCACTAACTCCATGATTCTTGTTGTCCGACTCTTCACTATCAAAGAATGAATTTACACCAACATAGGTGTATCAATTATTCTCCATGTTCATCTAATGATGAACTCAATGAATCTCCAATAGGAATACCTCCTAGATCTCCTTAATCTAACTTTCCATACCACATATGGAAATCATTAGTTCTCTCTTTCTCCATTCTTGTTGTTGTCATACTCTTCACTAACAATGAATGAATTTACACCAACATAGGTGTATCAATTCTGCTCTACATTCATCTAATGATGAAATCAATGAAACTCCAATAAGAATACCTCATAGATCTCCTTTCTCTGACTTTCCATCCCATATATGGAAATCCTTAGTTCTCTCTTTGTATCTTTGAGATCTATTTCTATTGGTATATTCCAAGAGATTTCTTCCTTCTTTTGAAAGAGAAATATATCTATTTCTTATATCTATAGAATCACCATGTCACCCTCCAAATATCGAGTCATGATCACCAATTTAATCCACTGATGTTCTTTCTGAAAGAGAGAAATTTTTAACCTACAGGCATGTTAAGCCTATTCTAAAATAGTGTGTTCATTACCACCATGGTGTGGAACCTTCATCTTCCAGTAATACCTACAAAAAATTTCATGTTCATTACTTCGAAATAAACCTCTAACATGAATACCACAAACATCAACTCTATGACTATATGAGTGAACCTCGTTGTATCAAATATGAAAATGATGAAAAAAATCCTTCGATGATGCATTTGTTGGTCGACTCAGAAACCGTATTCAAGACTATTTGGACTTTGGAATTTATGAAGACTTTTCTTGGGAAATCTGATTTCAAGTACTTGGGAGAATTTGGAAATATATGTACAGTAGCCGATGATGAGTAATCAATTATAGTACTCAACCCATCATAGCGGTTGAAGAATTATAGAATTTATTGTCCTAAAGTTACAAGATGAGTTATTGATGCTAATCTAAAGTGAATCTAAAAGATGATAGATGAAGGAAGGTGCACATTTGGAAGATATGTTGAAGTGAAGAAAGAATGAAGATACATTTTTAAAATATGACTTGTAGACAAAAGCCCTCCACCTGCCCAGCCCTCCCCATCCCTCCCCACTGCCCAGCCCCTCCCCATCCCTCCCCACTGCCCAGCCCCTCCCCATCCCTCCCCACTGCCCATCCCTCACCCTCCCCCCTGCCCAACCCTCCCCCTCCCCCCTGCCCAGCCCTCCACCTGCCCAGCCCTCCCCCTCCCCCCTGCCCAGCCCCTCCCCCTCCCTCCCCACTGCCCATCCCTCCCCCCTGCATAGCCCTCCCCCTGCCCAGCCCCTCCCCATCCCTCCCCACTGCCCAACCCCTCCCCACTGCCCAGCCCTCACCCTCCCCCCTGCCCAGCCCTCACCCTGCCCAGCCCTCCCCCTCCCCCCTGCCCAGCCCTCCCCCTCCCCCCTGCCCAGCCCTCCACCTGCCCAGCCCTCCCCCTCCCCCCTGCCCAACCCCTCCCCATCCCTCCTCACTGCCCATCCCTCCCCCCTGCATAGCCCTCCCCTTGCCCAGCCCCCTCCCCCTCCTCCTCCCCCTCCCCCTCCCCCCTGTCCAGCCCTTTCCCTGCCCATCCCCCCTCCCCCTCCCCCCCTGCCCTACCCAGCCCCTCCCCCTCCCTCCCCACTGCCCAGCCCTCCCCCTGAATCTCCCTGCATGAAATATGTAGATGCATGACATGTTTTATTTGGATGCAGACCCAACCAGGTAAGGTACTGTAACTGTTAGAAAACATCCTAAAATTTTGATAAGGTACTAAAACTCACTGTATTATAGAACAGATTATAACAGAAAACAAATCTAAAATCGGATGTCCAACTAAATATGTTCCCTTAAGGTATGTTTATTTAAGGTAATACAACTCACTGTAATACAAAACAGATTATAACACAAGAAATACCAGTCAAACTCATGAAGAATGTGATTATCACTGTATCATTTACTGCTTGAGTTGTAAACAATATAAACTTCCATACATCCTATCCTGTTGAAGAGTTATTTGGGAAAAAAATACCTTCATCAATCCTCGCTGAGACATAAATGATACACATATCTTATGTTTCTTCTCCATGCTTGTAAATCGAAGGCATTCATTCCATCAACCCATGCACATTCACCGATATTTCTGTTCATCGCTATGCTGGGATGAGAACAATCAAGGTATGTCTAGCAACTCTTAGACATGAACCACAAAAATCAATATACAGTGGAGTCAATAGTGAAAACATATCACATGCATTCATATGTTGGATGAAAGGTAGGTTAACTCCATTATTTTACAACAAATAACCTGCATTCATATAGTGTGTAAATGCAAATGAAAAATGATGCATGGTAGGAAGGTTAATTCAACAATTTTATGAAAACATACCTATTTTAGAGATCTGGCACTTATTAGTGCAGGATTCCCTTGATCTCTTCATGTGCAGAGTGAGTCACCTGCAATATATAAATAAAAAATAATCAATATTCATCTTAAAAGATGAAGTGCATAATAACGTATGAAAAAGTATTATGCAAAGGGAAATACTGCAAATTGTCTAGGAGATTATTTCAACGATATTACGAGAACATACCTATTGCGGGGTGAGCAACACATCGGTCAAGATTCGATTTAAGTGGATGCTCTGGGCGGTTTTGTTAACATCCACCTCACCCGTGCACTTGCTTTGTGTTTCCAGCGCACCCTTCAAGAACACTTTCAGCTTCCAGAATGTTGATTCACTCTGCATCCCACATATCAATTATGGCCAGAAACAGAGAGGAAACAGAGCATTTGTGCTGCAATGAATAGTCAGAAATGTCATGTTTAATGATAGCAACCAGAAGTGTTTATCTTCAACTGGAAGACAGTGCCCCATTGATGATTGTTCAGAAGGCGCTGAAGAAAGGTGATGTCCTGGGAGTGGTTGATCCTCTAATGCTCCATGGTAATCAACTAAATCAGCTGCAAATTAATTTCTGGGAGCACTTGAAGTCCTACTGCATCATATTATGAAAATATGAGTCTGGGGTTAAATTGGTTATTTGAGGATGCAGTTGAGTAAAAACGAAAACTTGTCATGATGTAAAAAATGGTGTGGAAAACCCATACCTTTAGCGATGGTGGATAAGTAGACACCATGTCCAGCTCCTCCCCCAGCCCCTCCCCCTCCTTCCCCACTGCCCAGCCCCTCCCCCTCCCTCCCCACTGCACAGCCCCCCTGCCCAGCCCCTCCCTCTCCCTACCCACTGCCCAGCCCCTCCCCACTGCCCAGCCCCCCCTGCCCAACCCCTCCCCCTCCCTCCCCACTACCCAGCCCCTCTTCCCAACCCCTCCTCACTGCCAATACCCTCCCCCTCCCTCCCCACTGCCCAGCCCCTCCCCTTCCCCACCTGCCCAGCCCCTCCCCTTCCCCACCTGCCCAGCCCCTCCCCCTCCCTCCCCACTGCCCAGCCCCCCTGCCCAGCCCCTCCCCACTGCCCAGCCCCCCTGCCCAACCCCTCCCCCTCCCTCCCCACTGCCCAGCCCCCCCTGCCCAGCCCCTCCCCACTGCCCAACCCCTCCCCCTCCCTCCCCACTGCCCAGCTCCTCCCCCTCCCCACTTGCCCAGTCCCTCCCCCTGCCCAGCCCCTACCCCTCCCTCCCCACTGCCCAGCCCCTCCTGCCCAGCCCCTCCCCCTCCCTACCCACTGCCCAGCCCCCCTTCCTAGCCCCTCCCCACTGCCCATCCCCCCCTGCCCAACCCCTCCCCCTCCCTCCCCACTGCCCAGCGCCCCTGCCTAGCCCCTCCCCATTGCCCAACCCCTCCCCCTCCCTCCCCACTGCCCAGCCCCTCCCCCTCCCCACCTGCCCAGCCCCTCCCCCTCCCTCCCCACTGCCCAGCCCCCCCTTCCCAACCCCTCCCCCTCCCTCCCCACTGCCCATCCCCTCCCCCTCCCCACCTGGCCAGCCCCTCCCCCTCCCTCCCCACTGCCCAGCCCCCCTACCAAATCCCTACCCCTCCCTCCCCACTGACCAGCCCCCCTCCCCAGCCCCTCCCCACTGCCCAACCCCTCCCCCTCCCTGCCCACTGCCCAGCCCCTCCCCCTCCCCACCTACCCAGCCCCTCCCCCTGCCCAGCCTCCCATGCCCATCCCCTCCCCCTCCCTCCCCACTGCCCAGCCCCCCCTGCCCTGCCCTCCACTGCACCCCCAACCCCCCTCCTAACCTTCCCCTCCCATCCCCCCCAACCCGCCACTACAGCCCCCCATCCCAAGCCTCCCCTCCACTGCTAAGGCCAAGATTAGATGACGAGATAATAATTAACAAACCAAGCCATAAAAACAAAAATGGAATGTGAATATTACCTAAAGAATTGTCAAATAACACCCCCGATGAAAACATAATCCAAAATGAATTTCATTGCATAAAGAAATTCACATACAAGCAGTCCACCAATATAAAAAAAATTAAAACTCCAACACAAGTCTCTCTATTAAGTCAAAATGGAGGGGATTAATATCCCCCCCCCCCATCACCATCATCGTCATCCCCATGTCCAGCATCATCATCACCAGCAGTAACATCGTCAGCATCATCATCACCAGCAGCAACATCATTATCATCATCATCATCAGTAGCAATCTCATCACCAACAACGGCATCAACAACATCCTCTCCAGCTCTATCGCCACCACCGCCATCGCCACTAGGACCCTCATGGGAATCACCCGAGGCATTATGTAAAGAGCGCATTGATGCTATACATGAATCAAAAGTGGCAGCAACATCTGGTAGTAGTGACTAACTCAACATTGACATAGCTTTCATGAATTTTTCATTCATTAGCTTACATTTTTCATGCTCCTCTAATACTAATTTCTTTGTCGCAGCTAATTAAGCTGGAGTACTTTCCAACTCAGAGGCCTTAGAGGCATTAGAGGAGTCTGATTATGACCAATACCTAGAGGGGACAATGTTTTCGCCTGGTCTACAACGGACTCTTCCTGGATGCTCCACACCTAACACCTGACTCAAATGATCATTTGGCCCTAAGTTGTCATCTTCTTCATCCATGGCCTCCAAGGCAGACTGTTGAAATTATACACATATTAAATTATGAATTTCGTATAAATGTTTCAAATATATATAAAAAAACTTACAATTTTTTCTTGTGTTTGTGAATTAACTGCAGTTCCATAATTTCTTTTCCTACTGAAGCAGAATAATTTGGCACGAGGTACAGGACCTTCAATGCCCCATTCAGCTTGTTGCATATGAGAAATGCACAAATTTGGATTACAACCATATATGATAAATCCAAAAAATTGGATTGAACATACCAGCCGCTTCTCATGATCGGGCATTGTAGTGCGCCCCAATGTGTGTAGATATATCATTTCATCTTTGTTTTTTTGTTTTTTCGCTGACACTTCCTAAGAACCAAAAAAACAATACAAGTAATAAGAATTAAATTTTATATAAAAACCATTAAATATGGGTAGTACCTTATACTGTTCAGTCTTACAATGTGTGATCATTTTTTGATATTGACTTTTTGGACAGTCAGGGTTTGTGGGTACACCCTCTAACTCGGTACCCACTCTGCTCCTCCAACCAATATGTAACTCATACCTGTATGACCGCCAATACTCTCCAAGATCACTCAAGCTAGCAGCTTTGGAAGCTTCACCGTTAGGAAAGTTAAATCGACTCTACAACGAAAATGTTAAGTCATATAAATACATTACTAATATAAATATAAATTTATAAAACTTCTGTACCCATATCTGTGCCCATGTCCTATCCTTGATGTCAGCACTGATATGTATCCATGAGACCAGTTCCACCGGAATGATATCATGATATTTGGCTAAAGTAGCCATGAAACTTCTACACTCCTTAGCATTTTTACCTACCATTTGATTTTGAGGATTGTAATCCACCATAATCTGAGTTTCGTGATTACAGGCATCCCACATTCGAGTGCGCCCACGTCGCCTACTAGAAGATCCCACTAAATAACAGAAGAGGTGAAAAGAGAAGAGTTAAGTAAAAATACAATAAGACAAAAATGAAATTCTATAATTTGAAACATTTATAATAAAAAAACCTGATGCAGGCTCCTGAATAGGCTTTGAGGCATCCATGGACTGTGCTGGATCAGCATACTCCGAAGAAAGTATCTGTTCCACAACATGCTCCGACTGATATTCATGAACAGGAGTGGAAACTGAAGGAACAGACTCAATATGTGCATGATGGATGGTAGGAAAAGGAGGTGGCGTAGACGTGTTAGAATATGCGTAGTAGGTCTGGGGATACATGAATGGATATGGAAATTGTGGAGGTGAGAACATCGGTCGAGTCGGCGTGGACATGGGATGGGAAAAAGAGGGTAAGTGGGATGATGATGGCAGCATGTATGGGAACATCCCAGGGGTCTCAAGCGGAGGGCGGACATGTGTGGTAGATGGGATGTCCACTTATGGGTCAGTGTGGGGAGTGGTAAGACGGGAGCTCCACCTAGGTCTAGGAGGATCCCTGCTCGGTCCCATACTAGGAAAAGGAATCTCTGAAGTTATATATCCCTAAAATAAATTTGATCAAAAATATGAACTTCATATTATATGTAATGCAGAAGATAAATATTAGAATTATTATACTCACTGAAGACAACTCACGCTCGCGTCTAATAGGATCAACATAAAATAATCTTTTCTTGCGAGCTTCTATAGTTTTCTTCATAATCTGTATAAGAATGAAATAAATATTTTTTAGCAACAATTTTTACAAATCATACATACAAATTAGAAGCCAAAAAAGACACAAAATGCCATAACATCTTTCAGTAATGATAATTTACAACCAAGTTATACAATTTTTAAAACCACATTTTAAACCCAGTTTTCTGAATTGAAATAAATATAATTAAATGAAACGAAACCAAAAAATACTAAAACAAACATATCATTCCAAACTAAAACTAAATTATAGTAATTACATTCGTACCAACCTGAGAAACTCACGTCAATGTAAAATGAATGAACTCTGAATATATATGGTTGCTTTTATATATTACCCTCCACTACCTTAGGTTCAACATCATCTCTCACAATGGGACAATTTGTGTCATCAAATAAAATATTTTGGCTAACACCGATGGGGGCGTCAATGGTGACAATTTCATCCCCAGCATCATGAAAAATATGTCTTGGGATTACTTCATTAATGACACCGTAATCAGGTTTCAGATGATCTTTCACATAAAACACTTGTTTTGCCATTGATGCCAAAATGTATGGTTCATCGGTATGCAGGAATCGACTCATGTCAATAACTCTAAATCCGCAATCATCAATAAATGTACCATGTCGCGTCATTGAATCAAACCATTTACATTTCATCATAGTGACTCGACCTTGAGAGTAGTAATCCAATAACAATATTTTCTCAACCAGCCCATAATAATACACATCTTCATATCGAGGTCGACTATCTGATGCACTGGCATAACAATCTGTTCTAGAAGTTAACATAATGCCATTATGTTGTGTTCTCATTTTCACCGCTTTATCAGTTGTAACAAATTTATATCCATTGCTTATTAAAGATTTGCAATCACGAACCAACGAATTGGGACCAAAAGCCAACGCTCTTAATTCTTGAGAAATGAAGTCAGCAGGTAAACTCAATACCTGAAATACATATGAGTAATATAATTAAATATATATCTATATTTTATGGTATATAATGTAATGGTCATACCTTTGATTTAAACCAAGCTGGGAACTCTTGGCTATGTATAGCCTCTCTCCTTCTCAACGGCAAAGACCGATGAACTCTACTTATAATTTGTTTATGTTCTCTACATAAAATGACAATAAAAGTATAAGGTATATGTGATATGATATCGTATGAGATAACATATATATATTAAAATTACTTACTTGATATAGGCATCGAACAAACCACAATTAAACAAGATTGTTCGATGTGCCATATTCCGCTCTTCAAAGCTCAATGTAACCAATGTATATGACCCGACAATTCCACCTATTTGGGGAAAAGATGGAAATGAGGGCTGAATTTCCTCATACTCCTCATCTTCATTTCTCATTTGTCGATTATGTCTTGTTCTCACATCAGACAAATACAATGAACAAAAATACATACATTCTTGGGCTAGATAACTCCTCACAATGGAACCTTCAGGATAATTCTTATTTCGGAAAAATGATTTCAAAGTGCACATATTTTTTTCAGTGGGATACATCCACCGAAAAGCGACTGGTCCCCCAAGAAGTGTCTCAGTTGGAAGGTGAACTGTTAAATGAAACATGCAAGTGAAAAAGGATGGAGGAAATTTTTTTTCCAACTCACACAGAATTAACAGAGCCTCTTGCTGCATTTTTATCAACAATGATTTGGATAACCTTTTAGCACAAAGGTCTCTAAAAAATGACACAACCGAATCATTGCCACTCTTACATTATTGGATAGCAAATGCCGAATTGCTATTGGAATCAATTCATGAAGTAGGATGTGATAACCATGAGTTTTTAGGGATTTCAATTTCAAATGTCTTCTGTGGACTTGTTTAGATATGTTGCTGGAATAACCATCTGGAACCTTGATATTCTCCAATATTTCCATAAATCGAACTTTCTCTGCCGGTGTCATCACATAAGAAGCACAGGGAACTTTCCATTTGTTTTCACTGATACAAACAGGATGTAGTTCTGGTCGAATACCCCAATCCAATAAATCCTGACAAGATCGGAGGTCATCTTTGGTCTTCCCCTTAATATTCAAAAGAATTTCAAGCAACATTTCACATATATTTTTCTCAATATGCATTACTTCTAAACAATGACGTAACAAATTAGTAGACCAATATGGCAACAAAAAAAATACTTCTCTTTTTCCAATTGTAAGTGACTTCAGTATCATCATTCTTCCTCTTTCGAGATTTCAACTGACCTTTCCCTAATGAAAAGCTGAAATATTTCAATTCAACAAGCACATAACTTCCTGACATACGTTGAGGTGGTTCTTCAGTGTCAACATTATTATCAAACCTCCAACGATTCTTCCTGTATTGACGATCCATTGTCAAGAATTGGCGATGCCCCATGAAACTAAAACTACGACGATATTTAATCCTTCTCGATCGTGTATTCTTCATACAAACAGGACATGATAGTTTTCCCTTCGTGCTCCACCCAGACATCATTGCATAGGAAGGGAAATCATTTATGGTCCATAGAAGGGAAGCACGCATCTGAAACGTATTCTTTGAAGAAGCATCAAATGTCTGCACACCTAAATCCCAAAGTTGTTTCAATACTTTTATTAAAGGCTGCAAGTAGACATCTATATCATTACCAGGATCCAAAGGTCCAGATATCAATATACTCAAGAAAGTGAAAGGTTTTTTCATACACATACATGGAGGAAGATTATAAACATGAATAAAAACCGGCCACGTGCTATGAGTAGTAATCATCTGACCAAACAGATTAAAACCATCACATGATAGGCCCAATCTGACATTACGCACCTCAGCTGCAAAATCAGGATGTTGTGCATCAAATTTCCACCATGCTAATCCATCTGCAGGATGGACCGGCTCATCATTACCTTTAATTCTATCAACATCATGCCATCGCATATTAACTGAGATTTCTGGAGACATGAATAGATTTTGAAGTTTGGGAATCAATGGAAAGTTCCACATGACTTTCTGTGGCACACGAGATGGTGTTCCATCTTCATTTGTCTTCCACTGAGATGTACCAAATTCTTTACAGTCATTACGGTCAGCTGTTTCCTCCAAATATAAACTGCAATCTTTCAGACAAGGATGGACTTTTTTCGTAGCAAATCCAAGCTGCTTAATTAACTTCCGTGCCATGTAATTATTGGAGGGAATATCTGCACCATCAGGAAGCAAGTCCTTCAAAAATGTAAGAATATAATCAATGGCGGTATTAGAAATCCCATACATGGTTTTTCCATGATATAACCGCATTAAAAATTCCAACTTGGTCATTTTAGTACATTCTTGATATACTAGAGTCCTGGCATCATCCAATAAATTTTTCACTCTCTCAACATCATCATCTTCAACATTTCCCTCGTGTGTACTGATATCATTGTCTTCTTACACCGGCATGTTATCTCTCTCAGAATGATGCACATATGGAAAACGATCAAATATCAAATTCTCCATGTCACTTTTTCATTTCGTTTATGAATATTCGAAGATTGACTCGTCTCTCCATGGTGAAACCAAACATTATAGTTAGCTTGAAATCCAAATTTCGTTAAATGGTAACTAACTTCTTCTTGTCTTAACCATGGTCTTCCAACACAATTATAGCAGGGACATTGTATACATCCTCCATCTGACGCATTGTTAAATGAAAAATCTAAAAAATTCTCCTAATTACTTTGAAACTCGGTTAAAATCCGATCGGTACGATACATCCAGCTTCTATCTATTCTATAACAAGAAAAAAAATTATCATTCAATCAAAAATTTAAATCATATTTAAAAAATTCATTACAACCAATTTTATTATTAAATTAATCAATGCATATTAGTATCTAGAAAAACATATTTAATGACAAGAGGAGTCCATGATTGAATAAGTAGCAATAATAAGAATGATCAGGATAAACCATCTTTCCATATTTATTTTCCATGTAAATCTAGAAAGGATCACATTGGATATCATTGTAAATCCTAAACCTGGATAAGAAATTTGAGATCTATTTCCTTTAAGGATAATAAATAATATCTAGCAATAATAATAATAACAACAAACAAATGATAAATTATATTTAAATCTCAAGGACTAATTAAATTCTATGTAAATGGTTTGGTTTCTTGGCTTAAAAAATCATGCTCTAAACCGTTACATGTTGTTCAATTCACCTTTAAATATAACATTGAAATGTTACGTTAATACATAGTAAAAAACATTAAATTTAAAAAAAAATTAACTAATTGTTTTTCATAATTTATGGAACATACATTATCAAGATTTGAAGATGATTTCCATGTGTCACTAGTCATAAAGTTTAGTATGTTAATTATGAATCATTCCATGATTGGTTTAAGAATTATGTATGTACTCATATAATTATGTTAAAAATAAATTATAAATGGTATTTTCAGATAAAGCACTATATATGATCATAATGTGTCTTATATAGTCTAGCATGCTTAAAAAATTAATTGAGCATGATTTTCCAAATGCATTCAACTAAAATGTTATTGTACTACTCAATACAATAATGAATTAATTATTTTGAAATACAAATGACTGTTAATTTCTCATTATTTAGGTTGTTCAAAATAGGTCAATACAATACAATAATATTTTGGAGTTTGTTTCAGCTTGGTGTTTAGTGAAAAGTAAGATATCAAAGAGAAAAAAATTTAGACATAGAAAAAAATCTTGGTGTGTTACAATGAATATTAAATTATTCCTCCCTATGTGTTGTGATCATTATTGGTTTTCAAATCTATTCTCTTAGGATGGTATGAGCTTGGTCTTCCTGGTTTCACATCGGATGGTTTGCAACAGGTCATGACCACATGGAACAGCCCTAAGAGATAATTTAGATCTTTCAATTCATCTATGCAGAGTTTTTTGGATTTGTTCATTTGAGAGGGTATGGCATCAGCCATCGGATCGAGACTGTGCTTTGACACAGGACACTTTCTTGTTGAATCACTTTGCAATGGTGGAGAGCTTCGTCACATTCAAATTTTGGGGAGGGGCAGTTTTTATGTTGTCAATCTAGTTTTATTTTCCTTGACCCTTAGGGAATTATTTGTCCCAATTCATGATGTCTTTGTGTTTTCCCATTAATACCTTAAAATTCAGTCTTATCTTAATAAAAATTTGAAGGCCTTCAGGCCATTGGAGGAGGTATGAGCTCGGTCAAGTGTCTTTCGAGTCATCTATTTATCGAACATTTTTTCCACACATAGTTAGTTTTTCTTGATAGTCACCCTCTTCTTCTGGTATGGGTAAAGGTTAAATATGCCACCTATGTTGGGGCCTTATCTAATATCATCTATCTATAATCAACTGTGCTCTTTAGAATTTCATTGAAGACAAATCAGCCTTAAACGGTGTGGATCAATCTCCTATAAAAAGAATAGTAGACATGATTGTCTGTGAGGTTGACCTCATTAGGTTTCATAGGTTTTTGTATCTTGATTATGTTATTTTCCATGTATGTAAGGAAATAATTGTAAAACTTCTCCTTTAATAAGTAATACACTTTGTCCATCCGTTCCTCAAGTCATGGGTGACCCAGATCCCTTTTTTCTTCCATTCAAGGGAGAATTTGTTGTTAATGCCGCTCAATGGGAGGTGTCATGTGATTTAGGGCCTTCCTAGGTGCTTGAATTGGAACTACTACTGTTTTTAGGGTAAGAGAAGTATTATCTACCACATTAATGCCTATACGCAGGGGTGTGGAGACACTTTTCCATTTCATTCAAGTAGGTAGCTACCACATTAGGCTCTTCTTTAGTCAAAATAATGGTAGGAGAAAATGCTCCCCAAAAACCTGGAAGGTTGAAACATCCTCCCGGAAGAAGCCTCCAAATATCTTCATGTTAACCATTTACCCTTAATTAATCCTAGTCACTCCAAGAATCTAGAAATGCATCCATGATTGGGATGACCATCAATGGGAGGTTGGTGTAGTGGAGCGGAGTAGGTTTCGACAACCAAAAATGTTTCCTAGGTGTCCCCACAAGCTTAGGACCTCGAGAAGATAAATGCTTAGAAGACATTGGGTGAAAGTAAGCATCATTTTCCACAGTATGCACAATAGGTGAGTCATCAACGTCGTCGTACTCATCACCATTTTCTGGCTGCAGCATGGAAAGTACTCAATGCGAGTATTTGCAGTGACCACTTCAGGAATGTATGAGGGCATAGAGGTTCCTAAGGTAATGACCCACATTTTCAGGATTCTCAAAAAAAGAAATGACAATGGGCACTAACACATAACCAATTATAGTAAGAGAAACTTCCCTAGTTTAGAGGACCTTCCATAAAGCACTAGGGGACCGGTCTTGAGTGGATGGGTGGCCTTTGAAAAGGTCACATTACGTCCATGCCATTGGGAAATCAGCCTCAGGGGAATGAATGGTATACTCCCAGAAAGAGCTTCAGTAGCTTTTTCGGACTCCCTTGAGGCCATGACCCCATATTTTACAATTTTCCTCGGGGGGGGGGGATGAGTGGATTTCAAATGAATTTTCCTAGACAAGAGTTTCCAACAAATCCCTTTTTCTTATCCTTCAACTTTTCACCATATGCCTTGAAAGTTATCACGAGGGGAACTGGATCAACTAATTGGTTATGGGTATATGATTTAACGCAGGCCTCAGCATTGCTATTGGTGAGGAAGGGTATGAAATCCCTAGAGTTTGGATGTTTGGCCTGGCACTGGGTGTCCTCCTGGGTGAACATCAGCCATAATTGACAAGCTATCATAAGATTCTTCTCTTGACATAAACTGTTGAGAGTGGGAGGACACAACTTCAAAACATAGTTAAATTGAAGAATAAATTTATAGGGTGAATATCCTTTTCAAATAAGATCTCCACCAATATGGGCTACCCAGATTCCTTATCTCAAAGAAAATAAGTAACCTTGGTTGACAAATTCTTCAGATGCATTATTCGTAATAGTAGCGATAGGGAAATCATAAGGATGGTAATAGAAATGCTAGTAGATTTTGAGATAAGAAATTAATTCCTACTAATTATTTATAGTTTTCTCATCTTTCTTATCCTTTGAATCCCAAACTACCAACATAACCCCACTGGTACTCTGAAGATATGGTCGGAGGGTGGAATGCAGAATTAGTAAGGATTTGATAATGTTATAACCTACTATAATCAACCAAGAATCATCGATATCCTCCCATAACATTAATGGAGCATCACAAGTAAAATTACCTTGTTTAAGAGATGTCGAGGTGGAGGCGAAGGCCAGGGGGTCCAGGTCGGGAGCTGGGACGCAGAGCCGGGACGCGGAGCCGGGACGCGGAGCCGGGACGCGGAGCCGAGACGCGGAGCCGGGACGCGGAGCCGGGACGCGGAGCCGGGACGCGGAGCCGGGACGCGGAGCCGGGACGCGGAGCCGGGACGCGGAGCCGGGACGCGGAGCCGGGACGCGGAGCCGGGACGCGGAGCCGGGACGCGGAGCCGGGACGCGGAGCCGGGACGCGGAGCCGGGACGCGGAGCCGGGACGCGGAGCCGGGACGCGGAGCCGGGACGCGGAGCCGGGAGGAGGAGGTCCGGGAGAGGAGTCGGATAGGGGAGGAGAGGGCAGGGAGGTGGTGATCGGGGAGGGGAGGACAGGGCCGAGAGTAAGGGTCGGGGAGGTAGGGTTGAATGGGGGGAGCGCCGAGTGAGGAGGAGCCCGAGGAGGAGCCCAATAGTTCGGGCAGTATGCTGTTTTAATACCCACAGTTTTAATAAAACCGTGACATACAAGTTTAAACTACATCTATAAATATAATCATCTTCATTTTTAGTTAAAACAAAAAATTTGGTAATGGAATTTTAAGGAAGCTAGTAACATTAAAAAAATAGTAAATATAAAAAAAATGCAAATGAATTAACATGAAATTTCTTAAATTAAAGTAAATTGAAAGCCAAGAACATGCCATATGAGAATACTTATCTGTAGAGGTTGAGAAGACTAGGATCCTTACTAAAAAAATTTCCATATTCTATATTTGTAGAGATCTACAAGGTAGAGTCTCATCATGCCCTAGTGTTCACCATCACGGGCAGTACAAGTAACATCCACTAGTCATGGCCTATCATGCACTAGCATGCACCCGGTGGGAAGTCCAAGTAGAATCCACAACCCATGACCTTTCATGCACTTGCATGTTCTCGATGGCCCGTGCAACCAATATTTGTTGGGTCGGGAGGTCCCGTAAACCTAGAGGAGTACTTGTACTAGGTTCCCCCATAAATACCCAAGGCTTCCCATGTGCCACTATTTTGGTACAAGTAATCCAAGAAGTTCAACCATGATAAAAGGTACCATCTATAATAAAAAAATGCTAAGATTCCTTAAAACTGGTTTTCCTTACATAAAACAAAGTCCTCAGCCCATAATAGACAAAACCAGCATTAATTTGGTCAATACTATCCACTTTGGCCAAACAACAGATTTCCTAAGAAATTTCTCTCCAGAATTGTTTTTATAAATCATTATAAATCAAGGGTAATCATTCCACTAAAACACAGCCATGTATTTCATGGAAAGTCATATGATGCATTACATCAAACACATAGTGGTAGACATGTAAAACCAATGTGTTTTTATAATTTTAAACAACCCTTACACCACAAATTTAAGAAATCAATAGTGAAAGTATTATTAATATCAATCCTCATGAACATTAAATACCATAAATTTACATTAAAAATTCTTTTAAAATCATCAAGAATGTGTAGTTTGATAAATGACAGAAAATACAAAGAGTCGCATACCTTTATACAGAGTGTGATAAATTTCAGAGGGCATCATCCATGGAATAATACTCTTAAAGACCTATGAAGACATCTTTAACAAATTAGAAAACCAGATAAAAAGAATCAAGCAATCTATTGGGACCCCAGAAGTGAGAACACTTACCGACAAGCCATGGGTTAAAATCACCCAACTGGGTGCGGATGACACATATAGGGCTAATATTACTCCCAAGATCAAAAGCCATATAATGTTTTGGTCATCGGTTGAGTGAGGAAGTCGCTCGACCTAGGATAAATTGCTCAACTTCAATATGTCGTCAATTGGATGAGGGGGGAGCACGCAGACCAGAGCAGGAGGGGGGATGCGCATGGACCGGCGGAGGATGAGGATGTGGGATGTGCGCCATCTGGAGGAGGGGTGATGATTGCCAACCGGAGGTGGGTAAGGGGATTCAATTGAAGGAACCACAGGGGAGGGACTAGATAGGGGGAGTTGCGGCCCAACGAGTGAAGGAGATCGAGCAGGGTAGAGAAAAATATCGGGCCCTCTATTTCGACGGTTCAATAAAAACCGTTGGGGTAGAATTTCTATACACATGGTTATTAATAAACCGTAGGTATAGGTTACCTTGAATCAGGCTATTCCCACGGTTTAAACAACTGTGGGTATAGCTCTGTGGGGATAACCCCTCTTTCCAGTAGTGGTACGTACGCACGCGCGGTGATTTCATTTTCCGTAGGATGGATAGATGGTGAAATAGGGTTGTTTCATAATTATAATAACATATCTGTATATGAGTGATAATGATGTTATTACTTCATAATGAAACAACTAAAGAAGAAGAAGTGGAAGAAGAAATAAAGATGAAAGAATCGGTAACGGACATTACCTCTTCTTTGAAGAGTTTCTTTGAGACCTCCTTTTAGGGCACTAAAATTGGTCTTTGAAGAAGACCAGGACCTCTAGGATGTCTCTAGGGAAGTGGAGAGAAGAAATTGGCAGGTTTTGGCCGAGCTTTAAGGCTCAAAGTGGTGTGAGGAAGAGAGGGAGGAGGTTCCCTTTTATAAGGGAGGAGAGGGGCACCGTTGGAATAACTAAAAAAATTATTTTATTACAAAGCCAAATTCGGTTTTAAATAGCTCCAAATTGATTTATTTAGAAGATAAGGTGGGGATGGGTAGAAATAATATCATACAATAGAATTTAGACAAGTTTATGTTCCTATTTTAACCTTATCATTTAGATTTAACATCAAGTTAAATAATTTTACTTTTACCGTGTCTTCTTGTGTTCTTACACTATAAGGTTAATAAACTTACTATAACAAGACAAAAGAACCCCAAGTTGTTTTTTATTAATATACATAACCTTATCTAAGTCATATGGACGAACCGTTGATTTTTAGGAATAAACTAACAATTAATAATATAATATTTGTTTTAAAAACTATTTTATGTCAATTTTGACACTATTTATTAATTGATTTTTTTTAAAATTATAACAGAATTATTAGTTCGAAAAAAGTTAATTAAATCAATAATAACATGTCATATTAACCTAGAAAATTAGTGCAATTCATAAAAAGTCTCAAATTACATTTATTTAGGAATTTATAACATCAATTATGTCAATATTTCATTAATAAGATAATTACTACATCATCGTTGTGTCATAAATAAATTAAATTATTTAATGTCTAAAAATTATAAATAAAATACCATTATGTTGGAAATATTTTTATCTTTCTAATGAATATTTATAGTTGAATTTATCTTATGTATAACCCCATATTAAAAATGATTTACTTATTAAACTTTTATTTTAACTATTTTAACCCTTCTTTAAGTAAATTGATAATAAATGTCCTAATCTAATCCAAGTTGTCCTAAATGGTCATATTTTATTCCTAATATTGTTTTTGGTCGAATTACACTTATCCAATAGAATTAGTACATGTGTTAGGGTAATAATAAGATCATTTTTACCCTTAATTACCCTATTTACTTTTAACCGTGGTAAATAAAAGTAAAAAAGTTACTATTCACCAAAAAATTATTTTCATCTCATTGAACCACATTTTACTTACTGAAATCAACCGTGTCTCTTGTATTTTCGAAATTCCACTCATAGAAGCGGTAAAATTAAGTTTTATGAAAAATTCAGTTTTTTTAACTACCACTTAGTGGTTTCACCATTCATCAAAAATTGAAAGTTTTCAGAAAAATACCAAAATTTCACCATAGGCTAATTTCGATATTCTGAATCCAAAAATGAATTCCATTTTAAAAAATAAAATTTACAAAATTTCAAAAAGTGGTTATTACTATTCATAATGGCTAGTTTTAATAATATTTTAATAGCATATCGTTGTTTAGTGAAACTCGGTATTGCGTACGACGCAAGCTATCGAGGAAGGTCATGGTTGCGTGTAAAGAACGCCAAGCTAGTGTTGTGTGTAGTGAAAGATTCCTTTGATGATTTATAAAAACAAAATATTTCTCATAAATGTCTCGGGTGTTACATTCTACCCCCCGTAAAATGAATTTCGCCCTCGAAATTCATCACTTTGTAACAAAAAGATGACGATACCTCTCCCTCATCATATCCTCAAGCTCCCATGTAGCTTCTTCTAATTAGTGGATCCTCCATAAAACTTTCACCAAGAAAGTGGTCTTGTTTTGTAGGACTTTTTCGCTACGATCCAGAATCTCTATCGGTTGTTCTTCATAAGAAAGATCTTGCTCTAGCGGTACAACTTCTGAGTTGGGTACATGTGAAGGATCTGGTATGTACTTTCTCATGAGAGATACATGGAACACATCATGAACTTGAGAGAGATTCTATGGAAGCGCCAATCGGTAAGCTACCTTTCCAACATGATCCAGTATTTCAAAACGACCGATATATCTAGGGATCAACTTCCCCATCTTTCCAAATCTCATGACCCTCTTCCAGGGAGATTTCGTAAGAACACTTTATCACCCATTCCAAACTCTAGGTCTTTTCTTCGGTTGTCAGCATAACTTTTCTGTCGACTCTAAGCTGCTCTTATGTGTTGTTGAATAGATCGGACCTTTTCTTCCATCTCATCAACAAGATCAGGTCCTAATAGCTTTCTTTCCCCAACTTCATCCCAGCAAGTTGGAGTCCTGTATTTCTTTCCATAGAGAGCTTCATAAGGAGCCATCTGAATACTGGAGTGAAATCTATTATTATAAGAAAATTCCACCAAAGGTAGGTGTTGATCCCAACCACCTTTTAAATCCATAGAGCAAGCTCTCAACATATCTTCTAGAGTTTGAATTGTTCTCTCAGACTGGCCGTCTGTCTGAGGATGATAAGCAGTGCTGAAACTCAACTCTGTATCTAGAGTATGTTGAAGACTTCGCCAGAACTTTGAGGTAAACCTCGGGTCCCGATCAGATATAATAGAAAGTGGTACTCCATGCAATCTTACCACTTCGTTCACATATATCCTGGCAAGCTGATTCAGAGAGAAATCCTCTCTAATAGCAATGAAGTGTGCAGACTTTGTAAGACGATCAACTATGACCCAGATAACATTATTGCCTTTGGATGTTTTAGGAAGTCCTGTGACAAAGTCCATAGTGATGTTTTCCCATTTCCATTCGGGTATGGGTAATGGTTGTAACATCCCCTTGGACTTTTGTCTCTCAGCTTTAACTTGATGACAAACCAAGCATCGAGATACATGGTCTGCAACATCTCTTTTCATGCCATCCCACCAGAAGTTCTCTTTCAGTTCCCTATACATCTTCGTGCTTCCAGGATGAATAGACAATGAAGAACTATGAGCCTCATCCAGCAGCTCCTTCTTTAATTCTGGGATGGGAGGAACACAAACCCGATTCCTGAACTTTATTATCCCATCACAATCAAGGTTGAATTCAGGAACATTTCTCAACTTCTTTCGTAACTCGACATCTTCTTTATGTGCCTCTTTAATCTTCACATGTATAGATGGTTGAACATTCATTTGAGAAAGATAAGATTTTTCCCTTTCCATTAAAATTCCAAGATCCATCCTTTGTAAATCCATAAATGTTGGATCTTTTGTGATCCTCATCATGGATAAGCTAGCATGGTCTTGTCGACTTAATGCATCTGCCACCTTGTTTTCTTTCCCAGGGTGGTAATGAATTGAGCAGTCGTAATCCTTAATCAGCTCCAACCATCTTATTTGGCACATATTCAGCTCCTTTTGTGTGAGAATATACTTTAAACTTTTATAATTAGTATAAATATCACACCTTTCACCATAAAGATAATGCCTCCAAATCTTTAATGCAAAGATTACCGCAGCTAACTCCAAATCATGAGTTGGGTAATTTTGCTCATGGATTTTCAACTATCGTGAGGCATAAGCTATCACCATATCATTTTGCATAAGAACAGACCCCAATCCCTTCTTGGATGCATCACTATAGATCACAAACCTTTCTCCACTACAAGGTAGTGTGAGCACAGGTGCACTGGATAATCTTCTTTTCAACTCCTTGAAATTCTCTTCACATTCTTCCGTCCAAACAAACTTAACCCCTTTCCGAGTCAACTTGGTGAGTGGATTAGATTATCATGAAAAATATTTCACAAAATGTTGATAATATCCAGCAAAACCAAGAAAACATTGGATCTCAGTTACTGTTGTTGGTCTCGACCATCTTTCGATAACCTCTGTTTTTGCTGGATCCACGGATATCCCCTCTTTTGAGATTATGTGACCCAAAAATGCAACTTTTTGAAGCCAAAATTCACACTTGGTAAATTTGGCATAAAGTTTCTCATTTCTCAGGGTCTTTAATATAATTCTCAAGTTCTCTTCATGTTCTTCCTTGCTCTTTGAATATACAAGAATATCGTCTATAAAGACTACCACAAACTGATCAAGATAGTCTCTAAAGACTCTATTCATCAGATCCATGAAGATAGCAGGGGCATTAGTAAGACCAAATGACATCACTATAAATTCATAGTGTCCATACCTTGTACGGAAAGAAGTCTTTGGTATATCCTCCCTTTTGACCCTTAATTGATGATACCCTGAACGAAGATCAATCTTGGAAACATATTGAGCTCCGCGTAGTTAGTCAAATAAATCATCAATGCGTGAGAGAGGATATTTTTTCTTGATAGTGATCTTGTTACGTTCTCGATAATCAATGCAGAGTCTCATTGATCCATCTTTCTTCTTAACAAACAGAACATGTTCTCTCCAAGGTGACGCACTAGGGTGTAAGAACCCCTTATCAAGATTCTCTTGGATTTGCTTCTTCAATTCCTTCAACTAAATTGGGGCCATTCTATAAGGTGTCTTTGAAATAAGCAAAGCACCCGGTATGAGTTCTATTGAAAAGTCAACTTCACGATTTGGTGGAAGACCCGGCAATTCCTCCGGAAAGACATCATCAAACTCCCGTACAATGGGAATATTCTTAATTGTGAGTTTGTCACCAACCATTTGAGATAAATAACCTTCATTTAATGGAATCAAGACCCATAATATGGAAGAAATTTCCACTGGAAGGTTATGTTCATCCTTGTATCGATAGATGATCATAGATTGATCTGGGATATGAAATGTGACTTCCCTTCTTTGGGAATTGATATGAGCTCCATATAAATAAATCCAATCCATGGAAAAAATCACATCAAATTCCACTATAGGAAGGATCACAAGATTTGCAGGAATCACTTTCCCACAAACTTCAATCGGGGAAGAATTATAAACTTTTGATGCGACTATTGTGCCATTAGGTGTTGTCACAGCTAACTCAACATCTAATTGTTGAGGTAATATGGTGATACCCTTAGAAAAATATTCAGAAATAAAAGAGTGGGTGGATCCAGAATCAAATAAAAAATTTGCTACTTTAGAGTGGATGGTAAGTGTACCTTTCACCACATCGTTATCATACTCCACATCACTGATAGAAATTGCATGTGACTTTCCTTTGTCTTTAGCCTTAAGATTTTGTTGATGTAGACCATCATAATCAACCCTTGGATTAGGGAATTTATTGGCATAATGACCCATCTCCTTGCACTTGAAACATTGAAGTGTAGTAGGGTCATTCTGTGTATCCCTTCCTTTGTTTTCATCATTAGACATCTTCTTCCCATCATTGCGGCATTCAAATTCCTGATGACCTTCTTTTCCACATTTGAAACATTTACTTTTCCCTTTAAGACAACTCCCTCCATGTTTCTTTCCACACTTTGAGCATAAGGGAAAGCTCATATTCTTTTCAGTGTGATCTTTAGATTTTCCTTTGAATTCCATTTTCCTCTTCTTATCAAACCCATATGACTGATGGGTTACTCCAATCTCCATATCAACTTTGAGAGCACATCGAACGATTTCCTCGTAGCTATTGAAGTCCCTTATGGATAAGGCCCTTCGAAGACTTGGTTTTAAGACACTAAAGAATCGATCGATCTTACTCTCAGGTTGGATAATAATACCAGAAGCGTACCTTGCAAGTCTTGTAAAATTTGCTTCATAGGTACCAACAGATTCATCATCCTTTTGCTTTAGTTCAAGAAACTCTTTCTCCATCTTTGTTCGGAGAATACGAGGGAATTACTTATTGAAAAATATGTTCTTGAACTCATCCCATTCCATGGACTCAATTTCATCCCTTTACCTCGTATTCTTAATAAGATTCCACCATTGATCAGCATCTCCTTCCAAACGATACACTGCTAGGATGAATTTATCTTGTTCAGAACATTGAAGAACTGAAAATATCTTTTTAGTAGTACCAATCCATTGTTCAGCAACTAATGGATCAGTAGACCCGCTGAAAGAAGGTGGACGCTGCCTCATGAAGGATTCAACAGAATGTTGCTCCTTCCTTTGCTCATTTGGAAGTCCTGCATGATTCATAGCTTGAGAAAGTTGTGTGATCATGGCTACAAGATTTTTCATTCCATCTCCCATAACGTTTGGTTGTTCAGGGGGAAAATCATTGCATTGCCCGTCGCATTCCGCATTAACACGGTTCCTTCGGGTTCCAGCCATTGACTAAAACCAAGAAGAATAGTGTGAGCAACACTAATTATAATAGGAAAACCACATAATCAAGATTAATATTTTACACTTAAGGTCTTATCCTAGGTTATTCATGGTCATTTCTAAAACACTAAGATTGTGTTCTATGCTTAGACTTATCCTTAGGGTCCTTACTAAGGATTTCACATCCTAGTTTCCAAAGGTTGACTATACCTTTCCTATGATACCAACTATAACGACCCATGCTTTACATACATTGTTATTACCTAAAAATTAAAGCACACTTATTACAACATATAACAAAACCAGTAAAGGACCGTATAGGTATAGTGTCTTTAGAAACTGGGAAACATAAACAACTGGTTCATAAAGCGTCTACACTGTCTCCCATTTATTTCATCATATCTATAGTCCCTTTTGGAATATCTTACTTAATAACCTTCTTCCTGACCTGGGGAAAGAAAACATACAAAAGGGTGAGCTCAAATGCACAGTAAGGGTAAACAAAAGAAATCTCAATTACATCATTTTCATAAGAACATAACTTTTGGAAATATTAACCTGCAAAAGAGATCATAAATTCATAACATGGGGTAAATCATAGTAGTGAAATGTAATCCCAATAATCATAACTTAAAACGTGAAACTTTGTGGAATACACACATAATCATAGAGAATAATTTATTAGTATTCAAGACTCATTGTCAAGACTATCTTAGCGGACAAAGTCAATTTCTGAACCGAGTTCACTCCTCGTTTCAGTCCTGTTTCACTGAACCGGTTTAACCCGTCGTTCTAGCCATGTATATCTCATGAGATATAAAATCTTTACCCAATGAATTGGAGGGAGATATAGGTCCCACCCATCTCATAATGATACCATTCTTATGTGTTCCACAAAATCATAAATCATACATCATTGCATAACTCATGTAATAAAAATGGGATTCTTAAACAACATGACATCATAAAAAAATTCATAGAAGATAAAAGAATTCATAAAAATAATTCCATCACAACATAATAAAATCAATGTAATAATTGGGATAGAAACAGAACCCTATATTATCTTAGTTGGAAAATAATTTTGATAAAACACAAGAACTCCATTCTTGAAGAAAATATCCTTTCTAATTCAAATACATTTTCCTTTCTTAACATGTCTTACAATTTTAAACTAAAAGAAGTTGATTAAAAATAAACTTGAAAACTTGTAAAGGAAGCTTCTTGGAAATAATTTTTTAAAAATCCATTCATGTCATATAATTTAAAAAAACATTCTTCTTGTACTTTTGTGGGAAAAGTCAAAAAGTACCTCGTACGAAAAACGACAAAATATTTCTTTCATATATTTTACTAAAACCTCACCGATGGGTAAAATTGGATTTAAAACATTGTAGGTGGATGGAAAAAATATTACATATCAAGGAAACATGGAATTGGGTGATAAAATACACCCCAGTAAATACCAAAGTATAAACAATCTCGGATAAAATGAGATTGTGATATTTTCCCTTACCTTAGGTCCGATTTGCTTCGTAAGGGTCCGGACCTCCTGTATAATGATTTAAATAATGTTATTGACTTATTCCAGAATCATACTAATTGTTATGATATCATATATGGTCATATTCTTAGCTTATTATTAGTAATATTTCATTGCTACTTGTTATTCGTGTGTTTATTACTTTTTGTTCTTATGCGTGTTTTGTCGAATAAATTCTTATTCTTCTTTTTAGGTTATAGATACCTCATTTTCAGAATGGTATTAGTATAATATATATCATATTCATTCATTCAATTCATTTATATAATCATTATGCAATGAATATCATGTAGAACGAGTCACATCACAACGTGGAGACGGTATTCCGTACGTACGCACGAGCGATGATGTCGTTACCATGATCGTGGAATTGTATTGGAGTGTATGTATACTATTTCAGAATCAATATCAATTTTTAATAATCATATATATTCATTCTTTACACCATTATACCCATCCATGTAAGGTGGTGGTGGAAAATAAATTACACCACAGCGTGGAGATGGTATTCCGTACGTACGCACGCGCGGTGATTTCATTTTCCGTAGGATGGATAGATGGTGAAATAGGGTTGTTTCATAATTATAATAACATATCTGTATATGAGTGATACTGATGTTATTACTTCATAATGAAACAACTAAAGAAGAAGAAGTGGAAGAAGAAGTAAAGATGAAAGAATCGGTAACTGACATTACCTCTTCTTTGAAGCGTTTCTTTGAGACCTCCTTTTAGTGCACTAAAATTGGTCTTTGAAGAATACCAGGACCTCTAGGATGTCTCTAGTGAATTGGAGAGAAGAAATTTTCAAGGTTTTGACGAGCTTGAAGGATCAAAGTGGTGTGAGGAAGAGAGGTAGGAGGTTCCCTTTTATAAGGGAGGAGAGGGGAACCTTTGGAATAACTAAAAATATTATTTTATTATAAAGCCAAATTCGGTTTTAAATAGCTTCAAATTTATTTATTTAGAAGCTAAGGTGGGGATGTGTCGAAATAATCTCATCCAATATAATTTATACAAGTTTATGTTCCTATTTTAACCTTATCATTTATATTTAACATTAAGTTAAATAATTTTACTTTTACCGTGTCTTCTGGTGTTCTTACACTATAAGGTTAATAAACTTACTATAGCAAGCCAAACGAAACCCAAGTTGTTTATTATTAATATATATAACCTTATCTAAGTCATTTTTCCGAACCTTAGATTTTTAGGAATAAAATAACAATTAATAATATAATATTTGTTTTAAAAACTATTTTATGTCAACTTTGACACTATTTAGTAATTGATTTTTGTTAAAATTATAACAGAATTATTAGTTCGAAAAAAGTTAATTAAATCAATAATAACATGTCATATTAACCTAGAAAATTAGTGTAATTCATAAAAAGTCTCAAATTACATTTATTTGGGTATTTATAACATCAATTATGTCAATATTTCAGTAATAAGATAATTACTACATCATCGTTGTGTCATAAATAAATTAAATTATTTAATGTATAAAAATTATAAATAAAATACCATTATGTTTTAAATCTTTTTATCTTTATAATGAATATTTATAGTCTAATTTATCTTATGTATAACCACATATTAAAAATGATTTACTTATTAAACTTTGATTTTAACTATTTTAACCATTCTTTAAGTAAATTGATAATAAATGTCCTAATCTAATCCAAGTGGACCTAAATGGTCATATTTTATTCCTAAAATTGTTTTGGTCGAATTAAACTTATCCAATAGAATTAGGACATGTGTTAGGGTAATAATAATATCATTTTTACCCTTAATTAACCTATTTAATTTTAACCGTGGTAAATAAAAGTAAAAAGTTACTATTCACCAAAAAATTATTTTCATCTCATTGAACCACATTTTACTTACTGACATCAACCGTGTCTCTAGAATTTTCGAAATTCCACTCACATAAGCGGTAAAATTAAGTTTTATAAAAAATTCAGTTTTTTAACTACCACTTAGTGGTTTCACTATTCATCAAAAATTGAAAGTTTTCAAAAAATACCAAAATTTCACCCCAGGCTAATTTTGATATTCCGAATCCAAAAATGAAGTCCATTTTAAAAAATAAAATTTACAAAATTTCAAAAAGTGGTTATTGCTATTCATAACGGATAGTTTTAATAATATTTTAATAGCATATCTTTGTTTAGTGAAACTCGGTATTGCGTATGACGCAAGCTATCGAGGAAGGTCATGGTCGCATGTAAAGAAAGCCAAGCTAGTGTTGTGTGTAGTGAAATATTCCTTTTATGATTTATAAAAACAAAATATTTCTCATAAAAGTCTCGGGTGTTACATGCTTTTTCCTCTATTCTCCACCTACCCACTCCACAGGCAATAATCACCTAGTAGCCCATCTATCCCCTACACTGACCTCATACTACCATTGATAAAAAAATTGTTTCATCTGCGAACATCAAATGCGAGATACCCCTTGTTGAATGCCTATTCTGGTAGAGTAGGATTTTCCCCATGAGAAGACCCCAGTTGATATAGTAGCTGAAAAATTTTTGAGAGAGGATGAAGAGAGTGGGGAGAGAGGATCTCTTTTCCTAAGACCTCTGTAAGCCTTGAGGAACCCAAAATTCTTACCCATAAATGAGTTTGATATCCAGGCCAAGATGAAGTAATGTAAAAGAAGATCGGTAGTCTAGTTGGAGAACCCCATGCAAGTCAGCACCCTTAAGATGAAACCCTATTCCAATCTTTCATGGGCCTTGCTCATATCTAATTTTATCACAAAGTTACCCCCAAAAGACTTGTTCTTAAAGTCACTAACCATTTCTTTCACCACTCCAATTTCCCCCTATATTGACCGCACTTCAATAAAACCATGATGCTCGGGAGACACCCATGTGTTCAAGTGAAGGGCTATCCTTTTGTTGAGAATGATGGCCAAAACCTTGTATGGAATATTACACATGCTTATGAGTTGATACTGATCAGTGGATTGTGGGTTGAATATCTTCAAAATCATAACCATTTTGGTAGCACAGGCAATACACGAAAAATTACCTCAATGTAAGAAGTCCTACACTCCCTTTACTAAGTATCCCTTAACAGTGTACCAAGATGCCCTATAAAAGGATCTTAGAATTCCATTAGGCCCTGGTGTGCTCTCCGAGTTTAGAGTCCAGACCACCTCAATCACTTCAACCACCTTTGGAGTCCTCCTCAAACAGTCATCGCTTTCTCTGAAACACAACGTGAGATTTCCTCAAAAATGTTAGCAACACCCCTTGGGTACCCACCATCCAAGCTAGGATTGGGGCCTACCAAAAAAAAAAATTATACTATCATTGGACAGCGCTCCAACCTCATCACAGTCACTATAATTATAACCATCCTCTCTTAGAATATTCGTTCTCTAAACGTATCGACACTCCTTAATGCAAGCATGGAAAAAAATGGTGTTCTGGTCCCCCTCTTGAAGCCAATGAATCCTATCTCCTTCTCTAGCCAAATTTTCTTACCTCGGGAGGGTATCAGAGAGAAGATCTTTTTAAATCCTTAATTCAGTAAAAAGGGTTTCATCCCATTCTTGTTCCAGACCCTCCTCTATTCGAATGACCTCCTTACAAATCTCAACTAAGTACTTATCTCCCGTGGGAATATACTTCCTCCATCGGCATAGAAGATCTTTAAACCACCTGATCTTGTTATGGATTATGATCCATGGGTTTCCCATATGGTGGAGGCTCTATTCCTCCATAAGAACATCATTGAATCTTGGTTCCTCTACCTAGGTATTAGAAAACTGGAAACTCTCCCCTCTCGACGACCTTGAATCTAAGGAAAGGTGAAGTGCAGATTGATCCGAGAGGCAACGCACCAAGTGAGAGTCTTTGGTGTCTGGGAAAATAGATAATGTGGCCTCGTTCATCAAGCACCAATCAAAGAGACACCATGTCTGATATCCTCAATGTTGGTTATTTCACCAGGTGAAGTTATCTCTATCGTACCCTACATCCAAAAGGCCACATCTCTCCATGAACAAGGAAAAGTCTTGGCTAGCGATCTTAGGAAAGGTTCCACCCCTGTTTCTCCTTCGGTCGTAAAATGACATTAAAATCACCCCCGAAGATCCAAGGAACAAAATATGAGATGATACCATCCAAGTCCCTCCACAACATCTCTCTGTCTTGAGTGATTCACTTTTCATAGATGAAGGAAAAGAAAAACGAGTGAGACCCAACATAAATTTTTGTGGCCATAAATTGATCAGACACACTATGCAGATCGAACATGATTTGGTCCTTCCAGAACAAACATATTTGAGATTTGAGAGGATTCTCATGCTTGAAACCATTCTCTCGAAGCCTTTGAGCATACTAATTGATCTTTTTGGGAACCTGATTTGTTTTGAGAATCACAAACATAGATACAGAATTGTTACAGAGTTCGTTGACTATGAAATCATATTTCTCCCAAGCCTCAATACCATGAGAATTCCATATAAGGATTCTAAACATTGAAACAAGAAAGTCTGGATTTGGCCCCAGACTTCTGTCCCTTAACATGATGAGATGAAACTGGGGAGACAACTGTTCCAATTCTGGATTGATACTAGGTGTGGATAATACTCTGCACCTTCAAACAAACTAACACAGGAGAGCATCGTCCATCGAACATTGCCCTGGGTAAGTTCTCTGGAGAGCCAAAGAACTGGTTTTTCACATTTCTCTTATCAACCCCATTCGATAGTGGAGGTGATTGCGGAGGAGAGGAATTCAATTTCTTAATAGGTGACAGTAGGGTGAAGACACCATTAGATGAAGAGATAGCTCCCTAGGCAAATAATGCAATGCCATTTCAAAGTCAACATAGCCTGGCTCTATCGGGAGAATATCCAAAATGAAAATGTGGTAGAGAACCCAAGGATCAAGATATGATGAAATGATATGAGATATGTTGTTGATCAGTTCCCCCCATAGACGGTAGGACCCTATCTCAGAGCTAAAGAGACTGATCCCTACCCATAGATTTGTTGAAGAGAACCAGGTCACGGCTGAGAGACTTTTGTCCTTCGCGACTAAAGGATTTCATGGATGAGGAGGCCTCATAATCTAGACTCATAGAATCCACATCTTTACCCTTATCTAGACCCTACAATCATGGAGATCAGCGTGAGCTGGAAAACCTTGTGAAAGGCCTCAATAAATCCGGAGATCTGGAGGCCCCTAATCAAGATTTGTGGAAAACCTGCAATGAGTGACCTGAAATGTGGAAAAATTAGAAAAACATGGGAACTTCAGGATTTATTAGAAGTTGATGACAATCCTCCATCCCTTCAATACAAATCACCAGGTGGTTCTAATGTGGATGAGAAATGTCTATCTCTACACAAATCCTTGTAACTGACACCTCTACCAAGTGACTCGTCCTATCATCTTCACACACAAAACACCCCAATGAATCCCCAATCACCCTAAGGAAGGATTATTTCATAAGGAGAAGAGAGATCCCTAGGTGCGAGATCCAGACTACTGCCCAAGGATATTCTTTACTGGAATGGGCTTCCATCGACTAGTGAGAAAGGTAAAACCTCCAAATCCCCACAAAGCGCAGGCCTCTACTCCAAGATTTAACAAAATCATCCAGCAAAGGCAAAAAGATACGGAAGTCCATCCAATCCAAGATCGACACTATAGTTGGGAGATCCAAGCCCCATCTTCGAACGCAGTCCTGGAAAACCGCAAGGGGGGTTTATCCGCACCAAAAAGTGCTATCAAAGTCCATTGGATATCCTTGGCCACCGCCTCAAAACAAACTATCAGGACCGCAAGCATCGGGAATCCATTCTTTGTGAAGAAGGTAGAATGCAATGGGACCATCGATAAGGGATCCTGAGCTAGAAATTTCCCAAGGGGAGGCCACAGAATGGCATCCTTGAATGAAGGTAGAGGAGGGTGATCAAAACCACCATCTAGCACTAGAGATCCAGGCACGCCATCATAGATCATCGAAGCAAGAGGTAGTTTTTCAAAAACAATTAGAGCTCCCCAGGAAACTTTAAAACCTCATTCACCCAAGTTAAAGGCTTGTACATGGTTTGTGCACAGTTTGGTAAACTGTACAGATAACCCGTGTGTCCCATTAAAAGTTGTAAAAATTACAATTTTTTCATCTTTATATTTTAAGTCTCCAAATAATTTTCATCCCCTTTCTCCTACCTATAGCCCTAGGGTTGACCCAAAACCCTCAATATCTCCCAGGGATCGATCTTTCTCATCTATAGGCCATTTGGAGCACCGTGAGTTGCGGATCAAAGATCTGGGTAAGTCTAATATCCCTCTTCCTTCTCTTTTCCAGATTAAGGATTGTATCTTTGGTTATCTTATTATGAATCCATAAAACCCTATTTTTACATTTGAATATAGGAATAAGATTAAAGGGGTGATTAAATTTGTATCTAAGGACACAATTAGAAGTGCGTTCATCATCAAATTCATGGAAGGTGGTATATAAGTTATATCTAATAGTCGTTAGGTTGATTTGTGAATGTTTGGTTTTGTTCTTGGTTATCTCTTATTGTGTTTTTGATTCCTTTGGTGGGATTTAGTAAAATTATCACCTAAATCATAAATTGAACCACTCATGATCTTCGTGGGATGAATTCAGGATGATTTGACCAATTTAGGCTCACCCTTGGGGTGCACCGACATTCTTGAACCTAGAAATTGGTAATGTTAAGTGTAGAGTTGATGTTTGATAATGTAGAACCCATGAAAAACATGCTAATGTGGTTAGTTGAGTTGACATTGATAATGATAGTTGTGTCTAGGGTTGATAGTGATATAATAGGTTATTTGGATTGACATGAAAATGGGTTTAAAGGGATTAAGTTAAATGTTCCAAATTTATTTTGAATTTTAAATGAGGTGCATAATGTGGTTAATACATGGGAAATGATGAACGGGTTATGTGAGTTAACATATGAATTTTTTTGAATATGTTAAATGTGTTACTATGTGGTAACTATTGAATATTCTTAATTAGATTAGGCATAATAAATGGGAATTTTTCTAAATATAATTTCAATGTAAGTGGAATTATTTTAATGGGTTATGGTATACTAATTATTACCATGTCGATTTTTTGTAAATTATGATTTATTTTTGTATTGGTCATTTTTTCTGTGATAATGTATACATGTGGTGAATGGATAAATAAGAATGTGCACATGTCTTGTTAGTGTGTGGTATTGACTAAGGTTATACACCCATGGGTCGAGATATAATGAGGCTCTAAACTCTACCCCAAAATAGACGGGCTAGGGAATGGGATGGAGTTTTATTCCCCTATTAGTTTCATTCCACCCGGAATGAGGCTTTGAGATGAGAATAATGTGTTTCTTATGATGTGTTTATCCCTAGTGAGATATGGACTTGACTTATTCTCTTATTAATAGTTATTGAATTCCTTAGACCCTTAAGTAAATGACATAAATTCCTAACCCATGGATCACATGATGAAAATGGATTAACTTATGATAATAGTAATATTGAAAGAAATGGTTAGATTGTTCCTTGTAAAATAATGGAACCTAAGTTATCCTTTGGTTTACTTTTTCACTTATTTCATACTTGCATGAACTATCTTTTTAAAATGGATATTTTGTAGATGTTGTTGGTGGTGGGCTACTGAGTAGTACTCACACCCTGCTAGAGTCTTCATTGGGTACCTAAGTATACTTCCTTGATGTAGGTTCAGATAGGGGTAAAGTCTTAGTGCTAGGGAGTTGATTTGGGGTTGGGATATGCATGAATGAGGATCCAAACATGGATTCAAGAACCATTTGTGGATTTTGTTGTTTTTATTTATTTTGGGTTTCCTTCACTTTTGAAATTGTTAGCATGAAATGAAATATTTATTGTTGTTTTTTGTTTGTACCTAGTTTTGGTAAACATTTGGTTATGCATGTTTATTGGTTATTTCTTATCATTTCTAATATATATATTGTTGTCTGATGTGTATTACTTTGGTAAAGAGTGTATTATCTCCCCACATGTCTTATTATACCCTTACTACTAGTTGGAAACCTCTTCCATATGGGGATGGGCACTTGAGGTCGTACAGTGACCCGACTCAGGGCCTTGGTTTAGTGGCTCCTAGTTCGAGGATGTTACAAAGTGGTATTAGAGACAACGTCCATTCGATGTGATAGTGATGAAGTTAGGCCCTTCTAGGGGGAGGATTTTGTCAATCCCACATAAAAGGAGGAAGAGCATGAAGCACCCATTTATAATGTGGTGTAGGTACCTCTCCCATCATGAGGCCTTTTATTAGGTTATGCCTGAGGGCCAGATCCCATGGAAAGGAAAATCATGTGGGCTTGGCCCAAATCAGACAATATCATGACCATGGGCTAGACTGGGCCATTACAAAATGGTATAAGAGCTGTTCTTTTCAGTGGTCTTACTATTTGGGATGATAGAAAGGAGAATAGGATGTGTCTAGACTTAGAAATGATCTTGTTATTAGGATTATCTAATCCATGTATGAGGGAAAACCCAAGTCACCTAGGGTGGGAATTGTTGTTTTTATTGTGTGTTGTTATAGTTGAATGATATTTCACCATTGGGTGATGCACTTGTTGTGTGATGTGACTATTTTGTGATATTTTTCTCATAGCTGGAATGACATGAGGTTCTGCATTCATGAATAATTATAGAAACCTAGGTATATGAGTTAAATGTATAATGATAGAAACACATGGGATGGGTGTGTGGGGTAAGAAAGGTTGAATTCATCTTACATCCTTGTAAAATTAAGGAAATGGTGTCTAATAGAAGGATGCAAATGGGGAAAGGGGGGATAAATTATAAATAATGGTTAAAAAAATTGTTTAATTAAGGGGACCAACATGAGTTGAAAATGTAGAGAGTAACAATTTCTGAAATGGGAAATATTCCTAGGACGAAAGATTTGCGTTGTAAATATGGAAATAGTTTTGAAATAGTGTATAATGTACGAATTATAACCATTTAAGTTGGTTTTCCCCATGTTAACCCTGACACGTGGTAGGAATGGTAGAGGGAAGTTTTATAATTGTGATGATATCCATTAGGATAATTTATGTGAATGGTTTGTTTCCAACTAATGAAGAGCCTTCTTATGTGTAGCTTGTGAAAGCTTTATGATATATATTCTAAAGCTTGTGTTTGGCATTGCAGAGGAATTACACTATAGATACATGTGATGGTTGGTTGATAATAGATGTTTCCAAGAATTATCCCTGGGTAGTGAAGCAAGAAGACCTATTGAATTATGGTAATAGATAAGATAATTTTCATGATAACATTGCTCGTTTTATGCAGATTATGGAATGAGACACTGGGTGGGTTTTACTGAGTATGTTTAAACTGACTAGAGAGTTTTAGTTGGATCATCCAATGAACTTTACTATAGAGAGTGGTCCATAGGTATCTGAGTTCTAGATAGATTCCATGAAGATGAATCCTTACCATTTGGATACTCCTTTTGAGAAGAGAGTCAAGTTGGTGGCCTATATGTTGCAAGGTCAGGTAAGGAATTGGTGGGACAACATGGTTCAGACTGAGTAGTATGAAGGAATTACATTGAAATATTTATAGGATAATTTTATAGAAAAAATCTATCTAGAAACCATGAGTCTGGAAAAGGATGTGGAGTTTATGAGTTTGACCCAAGGGGTAATGTTTGTGATAGATTATGTCAGTCATTTCACTAACTTGTGATGCTACATTCTAGTGTTGGAATGGGATAAAGAAGATATGGTGAAACATTTATAGGATGGACTTAGACATTATATCATGTCCAAGGTGAACATATTTTGTTTGAATAGGTTTGAAGAGGTAGTGGTATAATCCCTTATCTCATAAGGGAACCTGAAGGGGGATTCAAGTAGTGGACTTGTGGTGCCAGTTGGACAGACAAGTGGTGCAGATTATGAGTTAAGAAAGTTTCTTTTTTATATTTTCCATCTGAGTGAAAGTGTATGGAGTAGTCAGAAGATAGGGCCAGCCTCTCAGGGTGGCGATCATGTGTTCTATTACCAGTGTGTTTGGTCGGCGCATATATGTGGCTAGTGTACCCATCCACCAGTTGAGCATTGGTTGTGTAGTAGGTTAGGAAACATACATAGGTTCTACAGTAACCCTTAATAGTTGTTCATAGAAGGAGGTCAAAGGAAGATACTAAGTGCAGGTAGGGAGTCAGTTATCCCATATTAGGCAGGCAGTTGGAGTTCCATGGGCCGTACCGGTGGGGGTGGTGGATGTGGTACTCTAACATGAGATCGTCTATACTTGTAGGTTAGTACAGTTCCAGGTAGTCAGGCCAGGTCCTAGGTCATAGGGATGGGTTATCTTTACGTAGTTAAGTCTAGACCTTGAGGTGTTTAGGTTGGGACATCTACTGTTCAAGGTACGATTCTTTTAGCTTCCATGATTTCTAGTGCTTTGTTTGACATGGGTGTCACACACTCTTTTATCTCTTCTAAATTTCGAGTTGTGTTGGGCGTAGCAGTAAATTGTGTGTGTCAGGTTATAAAATGATAATAAGTGATATAAAAGTAATAATAAATTTGAAAATGATATAAATCAATTAAATAATTAACGTAAGTTCATTATTCGGGATGATAATGATTGTATGTGACAAGGAAGACTCAAGGTAAGGGATTCTGTCTAAATTTCTTTTCATTAAGGCAATTGTTGATGGTATGAACCTTTATTCTCTTATAAGGTGTATATACATCCTATTTCACATTTTATATAAATTATTTACCTATTATCATGATATATAGTTTTTAATTTCATTCTTTTATGGGTTTTACGATTTAAGGGTTTCCTAAGTGAAAACGGGCTTTTCTTTTCAACAATCCAATTTTATGGGTTTCCACCAAACTCTCTTTCTTCCATGTCCATTTCTTCAAAGTGATATTTTAAATTTTTTATTCGTGATGTGGTTCTTGAACATTATAAATTAGGGGTTCACTTAGATAGCATTGGGTGATCTCATTATAGCTAAAATTATGGGTTCACCTACATAGTGCTCCAATGCATTGGGTAATGATAATATTTTCTGGAGAGCTATATTGGAAGTCATCCATATAGTTATTCCAATCTATAAATTTTTTTTAAGGTTTCTATAAGGATTATATGTGATGATTTACCAATTTACCTGCATGAATTTTCTATTCTTGCTAATGATATTTGATGGAAATCATTTATTTTCCAAAGGTAAAATAAATAATCTTATTAAAGGAATTTTAATTACCTTTATGGGTAAAATGTTGTATTTTATAGAAAAATGTTTTCCATGGTATTTCAGGTTTTCATGAACTAATGATTTCATTTAACTTTATATCCCTTATGTTTATTTGGTTATCATCCCAAGTTTTAAAAACAAATCACATGACTTAAGGGATAATAGAGACAAGGATAAGATCATGGGGAAATTTGTGATGATTTATCCAAAAAGAAACCATGTTTTGTTTTAAAAAATTTATATTTTTGGAATAAATGGATATTGTTTTAGTAGTATCCACTTTTTATAAATGTGATATGTTATGTATGAACTATGTCATTACTCTCTAAAACTCTAAACATAAAAAGATCTTTAATATGAGAGAATGTAAATTCATCACTAAAACTCAAGATTATGTAATGTTTAAGGTTGGGGTGTTATATATGACCCTCTTAAAAATTTACAGAACATGAAATAAATCTATTAATACTTCAAGACCCCAAAAATTACAATTTTTGATTAAATTAAACGATGTGAAAGTGTTGGGATGACCTAAAAATAGACATATTTGATATAATATGTGGTATAGACCTATTTTATAATCCTAGGACCACTTGTAATGACTTTATAACCCATTATGAATCCATTGAATGTTATATGATCCCAATAAGAGTCAATAAATATGGAGCCGAGAAGATTCTACCAAGGATATTCTGGAGACCAAAGTCTAGGGTGTGAAGCTACACTACTATAGGGTCCTCCCCCTTTTTCCTTTCAAATTTTTCTTTATGTTTTCTTTTCTCTCTTTCATTCCTCTTTACTCTATCATCACTAAGATGAGAGGGTAAAACCAACCATGTTCTAGGGTTATGTAGATATAGGTGGAAGGTTTCATTAGATCTATTTCATATTCTTATTCATGTATTTTGAATTTTGTGGGTTGATTATCCACTTTTAATCCCTTTCTTTTCCTTTTATCAAGACCATTGATAATTGAATCTGAATGAACATATAAAATTTCACAACCAGTTTCCTAGAATTGATTCATAACCATTATTGCATTTATAAAAACCAGGTTTAAATATGGTATTGAGAAAAATTCAGTTTGAAAATTCCCTAATTACCTGACCATGGGAAAAGGGGAATCGCCGCATTGAGGAGGGGATACGATGACCATTGGATCCACCTCATCTCGACTCTAATTCCAAACATTAATTAATAAATTTTATTGCTAAAATATAATTTCACCTTAACCTTGAAATTAAAAAACCCTAACATGTCTTCAAATATGATTTCTTATAACCAATCTGTTATGCTTTGATTCCTTCTTTCACTTTCCTAAAACTATTCACAAAACCAAAGTCTATTTCTTCCACTTTTTTAAATTTAAATAAATCGTTTATTTTAAAACCCAAAATTAACTAGCTTCATTATCTCTATGGGTTTGACCTTAAACATTCCCAATACTATATTTTAATTAATTATGTATCATAGTTTAAATTTTTATAAATTTTTTATTTTTATTAGACCCATAGGGAAATAACGACACCCTTAGGGTTTATCATACATCTTGGGATTATAACTAATGAGATGAATTGAATTATAATTAACAACTAGAATATATTTTAATTTAAAAATACCTCAAAGAAGATAATGGTGGTGTCTTAAGGAATTTCAAGTGTTATAAATGATAAATAAAAGAAGATTCAATTTTTAATATGTAAAAAATATGGGAAGAGGAACCATGGAAAATCCTTAAAGGAATTGTAAGATACCTTATGTGTGGAAAATGAGGGTGTAAAGAAAATAATTATTGAAGACAAATGAATAATCTGGTTAACAATACCTCGGGAAACAATGTTAAACCAAAGGCACCACTAATAGTTCAATGTTGTAGATGTGGGGAACTTGGTAATTATACAATTTAATGTCCTAATCCAAGGATTAATTTATAATTTCCTTTGTTATTAAAATCAATAAAGTGTAATGATTGACGTTTTTAGGTGTTGAAACTCAAGAATCATATTGTTGAATTATTTTTATCAATGGTATTATGGTTATAAGATTCATGAAACTTATAAGGGTTATTCTACATTATTTTTTCTTTAAGGATTTTAAAGAATAATTTGAATGGTACTAATGACCAAGAAATGTGATTTAATTTTAAGGTGATATTTTATGAAAAAAAACACTTTATTGAGGAAAATTTAATCATTAATATTTTCTTGATGAAGAGGTAATTATAGTCAATAAAAATTATTTAATTTTGTGGAAAATAATGAGATAACTAAAAAACCCTATAGTTCAAAAAAAGTGATTTGATGACTGATGTTATTTTTCAAGATGTTCATCATTTTCTTGGAAATATTATAGGATAAAGTGAATTATGAATATTATTATCACATTTTTTCACAGTTTTAGAAAAATACAACATGAAATCTAGGAAATAACTTATCGCATATGAAAAGGCCTAAGGGTTTGAACACACAACCTAAGGGAAATAAGGCTGTAGTTCCTACCACTATATTATATGATATACTGGTTAGTATGAAATTTTCTTTTCATACAGGATTTTGTGGATAACATTAAGTAGATTTTGTGAAATAATTTATATGATGAAATCTTTTTTATTTTTTTAGGATTTTGAGATTATAAATTATATTTTATGAATTTTTTCATTAGGTTTAGGTATATGTAACCCTTATGTCTAACATTTTATTTAACTTGAAATATTATTTTTCAATAATAAAATTAAATCCTTTAATATTCAGTTTATTTGGGATGTATGGTTATTTAGTTATGGAATGATTTAAGTTAAACTTTGGATTTGGAGATTAATATTAAGGTGTAACCATTTTGGGAATTATCGTAACTTTTATAACCATTTATGGTATTGGTTAATGTCTAAATATAAGAGTAATATCTTGATATCATTTTTTGGAATCATTTTATCCACTAGAAGTTAATTTTAGTGATTTAGGAATAAAATATTCATCTTGAATACTCATCATTTGGTGAAATAGATGAGATTGTGGTAAAAATGATTTAAGGATGAAATTATACTTTTTAAGTAACTATATTTTCTTATTTTATTAATCTAAATGGTAAAATCATCCCTCAACTTTAGTAAAAGGATATTGAAATAAAAAACTATTCATTTTTGATAAATAGATGGTCTCTTCTCTCTTAAAAAAGGGAATAACGTTGTCTTCTATTTGGATATTCATTCAAAATATTTGTTTTTACCTCCAAAAAATGTTCTCCTTATTTAGAAGCCTAGTTTTTTATTATTTCATATTACCTTTGTATTTACATTTCCCTCTTATTAAGAGGATGTTTTATTAATCCATTTTCTGATGTCGGTTTTCCACAAAGGAATTTTTTAATGTAAATCCTTTGATTACTGATAAAATGTTAAAATTTCAAGGAAATAATTTATTTATGGGGGTAGAATGTAACATCTAAAGAATTTAAATGAAAACTATATTTGATAGATTATAAAAAATGGAATATTTAGTTTAAATGAATAATGATATACTATTAAAATATTATTATTTAAATGTGACTAATATAACCAAGCCGTTAAATTGGCCTATATGAATAGTATTAACTAATTTATGAAATATATATGTGGTTACTACTCAATATAAATGTATTGATAAATTCCTAGGAAATAAATTACCCTATTTTTTAATAAATACATTTTTATAAAAAAATATTATCTTTAAAAATGATTTTTATAACATTTTATGACAGAATATTATAATTAATTTATGGAAATTTTAGAAATTTTATTTAAAAATATTAAAATATTTTTTTAAATCATCATATCAAAATTAACTTATGTTAAAATTTTGGTATTTTTCTGAAATATCTGAGTTTTTAGTGAATAGTGAAAATTACTGATTTTCCAAATATTGTTATTTCTTTTCATCAAGTCAGTATTTTTTAAAGTTAAATTATATTTTGGATTTGGTGTTAACTTTAAATATGAAAAATTTTATTTATAATATTAAAATTAATTCCATTTGAATCATTAATTTTCAAGATTTTAGAAAAAGTATATTTTTATGCTTAAAAATGTTATTTTCTGCAAACTATTTTTAAGTGAATAATGTTTATCGAGTTTAATTAATTAAAATAACCCCTTTTAGGTAAATATTTAAATAAAATTAATATATTATAAATCTATTTATATGAATTTAAATTCATATAATGATGATTTCTAATCCTAGAGTTTATATAAGATCATCTATTATTTGGAAAATGAATTTCTTAGAAAATTGTTTTTTGAAACATTTTGGAGGTTTAATTTTAAATTTAATTATGACACCTATATCTTTTGAATTTGATAAAATGGTTTATATATTTTAAATAATAATAATTAATACTATTTAATAAGTTTAACTTAATTTTGGCCATAATGAATAGTAAAAATAGTAAAAAGCTAGTTAGTGTGGTGAAAAAACTAAAATGGTAAAAGTGAGTAACGTTAGAGGTAAATGGAATAAAATATTTATTTTTTAATGGTATAGATTTTATTGACCATATAACCCCTAAATTCTATTATTTATCAATTTTTAGGCACTTTTCATGAGAGTGATTTTCCATTGTTGAAAAGTTTTGTGTATTTACCAAAATGTCACTCCCTCTCACTTATAAAAGGGAAACTCATGTCTTATCATTTACACACTAAAAAAGACTTTTTTTCACAAATTAACAAGTCAAATTCCTTCCTTACTTACCTCCAAAAGTATTATGGTCCTTTTTATCATAAATTTAATCTATATAGGCTTTAGGTGTAATCCTAAAGATGCGTTCTGAAGAAGAGGTATCGTTCTTAACGAGAATCTTTGTTTAATTTATTCTTCAAAATAATTCCAATACTAATCAATAATTATGATATAATAAAATATATATCCCCCATATACTAATATTTCATTATGTAAATTTAATAACCTAACTCCATCTCCTCTTCCATCAAATGGGAAACGAAGCCATCATTCATGTGTACGGTGGACTACTACCTCGTTAGTTGATGTAATTTGTTTTCCATAATCACCTATAAATGTTGTTCATGGTGATATATTTAAAGTATATATTTGATACTAATTATATATTAATCATTATGGAATATTAATATATCATATACCATCTTACCTAACCATTAATTTAAAATTGATAACATCGTTTGTGTGTACAGCTGACTACTGCCACATGAAGCGATCTGATTTGTTTTTTATTACCGAATCACATGGATGGTATAAGTAAGTGTATTTAAAAAAATAATATTATATTTATTATATAAAAATAATTCTATAAATATAAAACAAAAAATGGATTTTTTCAATCATCATCATTGAAAAATAAAAAAGTTACTCATGTGTACATGTGACCTACTATCTCTATGATAATAACGTAGTTCAATTTTCATAACGATAATTCATGTTTGGTTTTAAAAATATAATTTATGTTTAAAAATTATAATTATTTCATTATTATTATTCTATAAATTATGTACTAATGACTTATTTTACTATATTTAACCTACCAAAAGTCATTTTAGACACATGAACCAAATACCATCAACTTCCAACATGAACTTAATTGATTAAGTATATATATATATATAATGGTAATATATAAAATAAAATGAATAATAAAATTTAAAATTGTTCTTAATCAAGTAAATAATTAACATAAGTTTATTATACAAGAATAGAAAGTATGTACGTGATGATCTGAACTCGGGGTAAGGGGTTTTATAACTCAATTTATTTCATTGGGTATATTACTTATTTATTGTTTTTGATGTGATAATATTATATGTGAAATGACCATTTATTATTTTATTTTATATTTCCACCTATTTTATGTGTAATTATATTTACACACATAATAAAATCATCAATTAATTCTCACTTCAATGATAAGTTCTTCGTAAGGGAATCTGTTGCAATTTCCCTTCATTGAGTCTTATTTTAATATTAAACTCTTATTTTTTTTTTATGGTGTATATACTACCCATTTTATATGTTATATAATCAATACTTCATAATTCATGGAATTTTAGGATAAATTTTATTTTACTTTATCCAAGGTGATGTTATTTGAAAGGTGCCAAAGAGGCAAATGTTAAATGTTACAATCACTTCCCTTTTCAATATTGTTTATGTTCAAGTTTACATTGGGGGAAATCATATAAAATTATTTTCTTGAAACAATTCCCTTTTATTATACTCTATTCATGAATATGGTTTATATTTTTTGGTTTATATTTCCTTTATTATTTAATAAAGAAACATCAATAAAATTATTTGTAAGAAAATTTGATCTTGTATCTTCATTTAGATCTTAAATATTTATTTTCCATGTTTATATGTTCTTTAAAATATCTTAAGGAAGGGTTTTACTATTCATCTGTGATTTATTAAGTAAAATTTTTACCATGTTTTACTTTTTACCAAGTAATTTAAAATGTATCTTTCTTTCATTTTCTAAATAAGGTTTTTTTAAGTTTTACAAAAAGTGTGAAGTTAATGTTTTATTTTAACTTATATGAAATGTATAGAATTTCCCATGATCCGTAACACTCAATTAATTGAAAATTACTTTATAAGTTTCTATGGTTCTTTTTAAATATATTGTTTTCTATAATATTTTAAAAAAAATTATGTCTTGACGAAGTGATTTCAAAGTGAAAAGGGTGTTTTCCTCAATAAATATTCCTTGTAATATTTTAATGACATTTTCATCAATGACGATAACCATTGATGTTGTGGATTATTTATAAATTATGTATATATGTCTACAAAATATATACCAAGCTTATTCTCCCTTAATTTTATGGGGTAATAAACTTATGTTCATCTCTCAAATGCCTTCATTATGAAATTTCCTTTGATTATGATATGAGATAAGATTATAAAACCCATTATATTTCCATGGATAATTATTAAATTTATTCCTTATGATTGATTTTCTTTTATGGCACTCATAATCAAAAATATGTTTTAATTGGTGTTCCCAGATAGCTCTCTAATTCATTGGGTAAATATTTAGTCACATGAAGTGTCATGTATGGGATTAGGGTGCAAAAATAATCAATTTTGGAGCATTTCCCACCTTGTGATATCATCTAATAAGTTATCATTGACTCATGTTTATGTAATATTTTGTGTTGTTTCCACATTTCTTATTATTCTATGATCTTAGGATATGTTATTCTATATGTTATTCTACCATGTGATCACTCTTGAGCCTTCCCTATTATGATATCATATGTTATAATTTTGACTCATAAGTTATGATTCCATGCTAGGTTTACTTCCTTACTAGGATTTTTAGCCCACCCCTTTTGTTTATATATTCCCTAGGTTATCCCTTGTAGTTTTAGGATATCAAAAGTATTTAAGATTTCATTATAGACAAAAACAGATAAGTTTTATTTTATCCTCACTTTGATGTATTATGAACCTAGTCTTACAAATACATTATGCCTTGTGATCTTTGGGTTGTAATTATTGGATATTTATGTAAAGAGACCATAGAATAATATGTGTAAAAGGATTAGGTGGCTATAGTCCATTTCCTCAAAATACATCTGATCAAAACCAAAAATTCTTTTTTCATATCCAAAAAAGATATTCCTAGTACAGTTTCTAACCATCCATATCCAATTTCATATATGAACGATATTTGAACCTCCTCTAGCCGACTTATCTCAAAAATGTATGGATGCACCAACCTCCATGTCTACACTAACCAATTATGATTTCCTATCCCCATAGGAATATCATGATCATTTAAGAACACTCCCCAAGGTTCATACCCAACCCTTGGTGACTTCCATGATTGGAAACAAAACATAGGTTACTTTCAACAACTAAATAAAACATTTCACCATGCTCCAGTAAGAGGGAAAAAAGTAGTATAAATGTGACCATTTACCAAACTAGTTTAAAATTGATCACCATTTACCCAAAAACCAATACCATGACCCACCATTCTAGTTGTAAGGTTTATCCCCAAACATGAATTTTCACACTTTAGAAAATATACCCAACCATTCTCTATATACCATAAACATTTTCATATGAGAATCTCATTAAAACCCCTTCAGGTTTACCAATTCTAGGGAACTCGACTTAACTATCAACACTTGAGCTAATGGATAGAACATATTACCTTAAATCCCAAGAGTAATCATGAACATATATACATACCTATTAAAGTCCATCCTTGACTCTTGGTGTGATTTAATAGTTGTGTCCCCAACCAACCACTTCACCATCATGCTTCCTTGCAAGAATAGATGTGATATCGGCCCATCACACTCTTGGATCACTTACTCAACCTATGCCTAAATAAAGAATCTTTACATGATATAAACATAAATGAGGCTTAAAATTATAAATGTATTTGAGACTAGATATATCTAAATTATTGGATCACATGGTTCCATGAGTTTTTTTTACCATTCCCAACTTTCCATATATGACTACATTCCCTCTATCTTAAAAGACACACTGTACCCAAATAAAGTGACGCTCCCCACCTTAGGAGTTTCCTAGACAACATGTTACTAAAAATGAAAACATGATTCCTATGGCACACACTCCATCCACTATTGAACACAGTTTCTAGTCACGGACCACATGATTATACCAAGTGCCAACATGAGATCTAACCATTTATAAGTGAAACTAGAATGGTTTCATTCTTAGATGAACATGTGATGATCCTTCTGATAAACACTCATTCACATCCTTATAATCATACATATAATCCATATTAGAAGTACATTTGATGCTCCTTATAATTCATGCTCGCATATGTCCTTAGAATCACACATAAAATCTAAACTAACTCTAACATGTAGTGTTCCAGTAATCAACCATTTTTACAACATTATCCCAAGCACTATGATAACTTAGAATTATCTTAACATATCAAGTATACTACAATCACAATAATCTCATAATTCCCTTGTCACTCTACTCTGAAAGTGACCCATGAATGTAGCCTTCAAGAACTCATGACAACATTATCCCATTGCACAAACCACCCCAAAAATTAAACGTCTACCATAAAAAAACATGAATAATTAAACCCTCTCGTAACTCATCAAAAACCATATGTGACAATTCATACTCCCCCAATATTATGTCACACATTGGGCACACACATTTTAAAATAAAATATAATTTTTTTGACAATTAAATATTTCATTCAAGTAAATTAATTAACTAATTTAAAACCATTTCATTTAATTTAATTCCTTTTAGGATGGTTAAATAGAATACCACCATAAATCTATATAATAAAACACCATTTCGGTTTATGTGGACCCTTTATTTATCCCACCATATATCATAACTATTAAAATAAAATCTATCATGTAAGAAGATAATACAACTATACATATAAAGAAATAACAAAAAAATTGTATACAAATAGACATGTTAATGACATGTGAATCCTTTATGCTTGAAATGATGCATGTACACACCTCCTCATATTGTACCATCTTGCAAAAAAATTTCCCATAAATTAGAAATAGTGGAATGATGAAAATAGTCACTCAAGGATAAAGAATAATAAAATTTAATAATGAATAGCATGAATAACATTCCCATCCCTAGAAACTTGATCCTTCTCCCATCCATGGATTTTTTATTCCCAAAAATTATATATTTACTAAGTTTTGTGATATTTATAGTCTCTTACCTACCCACTAAAAATAATAATACAAAGGAAAAAAAGATACAGTTGATACCACTTTGTGACTTCATGTTCTTGGTTCACTCTTAAGTAACTGAACCTGAGGACCACATGGGCTTAAGCACGCCTCCGTATACACCAGAGGCTTTTGTGTAGTGGTGAGGGTCTAATTGTGGCACAATGGGGAGACTATATCCTCTAGATTGGTACTAAATACAATGGATTAATAAAATAAATTAAGGATTAGTGGAAGACAATAATTAACTAATAACTAGGAAAGTTAAAAATAAACTAACCATGCATGAGTAATGAAGGTACACATACAAGGAAGTCAAGTATATAGAAGGTAATACATACAACAACTCTAGACAAATAAAATAATAAAAAAAATAAAAGACCCAACTCCAATAAGTTGTCTGAGTACTTGGTTTTCATGTTAATCTCATGCCATGTACTAATCCAAAATAAGTAACAATAAAGAATCACCAAACAATTACTAACTTACAACCATGAGATATTTTTGGGTACCAAATGGCATCCCAAACAGGGTGTGGGTAAAAATTAGTAGGCCATCAACAGTGGTGTCTAATTCATTCCATTCAATGAGTATGAAACATAATTGTGTTCAATATATATATACAATAGGTAAAATAATAAATTAGATGCATACTAGGAAATGTCACCTACTTCAACATAGGTTGGACTATCTCTATGTCATGGGAATAATAATGTAGTATTCATACCCATGGATAAAAGCCCATACGTCTAAGAAAAGGAATATAGATGAATCCAGGGAAAGACATTTGAGAATTTCCACATATCATAACCAAACAAATTCAAGGTGTAAATCCAAGGCATTCCACTCTATATAGGGGATCCAACCGATACTGAGGAACAATTCCAAGGTATTTGGAGATAAACATGATTAGGGGCCAAGGAGGGAATATGAGGTTTCACATGTTCAAGTACATCAACCCAAATACTTAGATCTCACCCCAGACATCCTAATGTTTTCAGAAGTAGCCAGTGAATATTTTTCCCCATGTCAAGGCATTCACAAAATAATACATTGGCTTAATCCAAAGAGAGTGTAGCCCATGGAATTCACATCAATGAATCATGGGGCATCCATCGGGCTCTTACTTGGCATTGAAAACTAGAATCCTAGTCATACCCATGGTAGGCCTCACTATAACCATAAAAGCCTCATTATTTCAACAAGCGCAGGGTTATTAATTAATAATCAATAGAATCAATTAATCAAATAGTTCATTGGATCAAGGAATTTAATAAAATTTATAAAAAAACACCCATTACTTATAAGAAATTATGTTTCATAAACACATTTCACAATTTACCTTATAAAAATGGGGTATCACAATTTCACAAATACCCATACTCTAGTCTATTTAGTCCAAGGTGTTTATAGAAAATGGTCACAAGTACCAATTAATTTCATAAGTGGAATCCAAGGCTTCAAGTTATAAATCATTAGAACAGGTGAAGTAATCATATTAAGGTTTTTTTGGAAAATAAACCACAACAAATGATAGGTATCCCAATGTTTTCTATAAGGTGACACATTAATTACCAAAGAGGTAACATGAGAATCTAAAAAATAATATGAGAAAAAATGTATTTTTTTCTAAAAGACAATGTTATAAACTTTTGATGGAACACTTTTATTAAATCTAGTTTTTGTAACTTTTTTTAATTCTATTTAAAAAAATTAACTTTAATTTTTAAAGATAAATATCAAAATTTAGTATGGTTACATTTTTTGTATTTTTATGATTTTTTTATGTTTTGATTAATAGTGAAACAATACTGCATTTTAATTGAAAATTGTGTTTTCATAAAATTTATTTATAGTATTAAATTATATATTTTAATGATTTTAAAGTATAATTAGATCAAATTTTTATCATTTAATCCAATTTAGTTCATTGGAATCTATTTGTCATTGAAATTGGATATAAAAAACAGTTTGAACTTTTGAACATTTTTACATTAAAAACATGTTTTCTCATTTCATCAACGAGGTTAGTTTTTAATTAATTTATGAAATTTATGTGCTTTAAATTTTTAAAAATGGATTTATTATTTGTAATTATAAGGTAAAATTTAGTAAAACGGTCCCTTTTATTTTTGAAATAATAACTTTAGTAATATTTATATTACCACGGTCAAGGGTAAATCAGGCAATTAAAGGTAAAAATGATTTTATAAAATTATAAAATTACCCTAATAATTGTCCTAATTTTATTGTATGAGTTTTTTTCAACCAAAATAATCCTTATTCTGATATTATAACCTTTTAATGATAGTTGGATGAGAGTATGACATTTGTAATATTATATTCAAATAAAATTCAATTTTGTCACACTTTTGTTTTAAACAAGTGAAATATTTTTAACAAAGGTTCATATAGTTGATATATTAGACTATAAATAGTATTTTAAAAGATAGAACATTTATATTTATCATGATAATTTATTTTTAATTTTTAAGGAATAGATAATTAAATTAAAGGCTTCCACAATAATAATGAATAATTTTTTATTTAAATAAAATATAAAATAAATGATATTAAAAATAATAAAATATATATAATTTGAGATTATTAATATAATAAAAAAAATTAGATTAATTTAACATTTTAGTTATTCTTTAGGAGTTTTTTATAATTTATCTTGTTTTTATGATATTTTGAAAAATACAAGTAACAAATAGTGTCAAAACTAACACAATTGATATTTTAAAATAAATAATGTTTTATTAAATGATCCGAAATTTAAAAAAATATAAATTTCAGCCAAAATTATTAGTATAAGTCTTAAAAATTCAAAAACAACTCACTTATTGGTCATTTGGAATTTTATAGTAATTATATTATCCCTCAAAGTGTAAATTATATGGTATTAAGGTAGGAATTAAAGATATTAAGTAAGGGTTAAAAAAATTATTATGATTAAAAAAATATTAAAAACTTTTCTTATTTATATTTTATGAATTTATTTAGTTCAAACCTTATCCTATATTCTAAATAAATTAATTTGGACCCATTTTTAATAGAAAATTAATTAATATTTATTTAATAGTTTGAAGAATTCTAAGAGTTCCCCTCCCCTCTCCTATAAAAGGGCACACATTCTTCTCATTTCAGAACACTTAAAACAGTATTTAGTTTAGAAAATATCTTCCCAAATTTCTTCCTAGAATCTATCCCTGCATTCTATATCTATTATTTTATTCATAACACCACCCTTAGTTGTCTTAAGGTGTTAATCAAAGGAGGAGATTCGAGGAAGAGGTGTCGTTTTTAATTAAGTGTTTTTGTTTTATTTATTATTCCACTTCATTAAAATATTATTTAATCCTGATGAAATAATAACTCCAGTATACTAAATATACAGAGATATTATTATATTAATAACATCACCTAAATCCATCTACAATTTCATCAAATAGGAAATGAATTATTCGTTCATGTGTATGACAGACTACCACCTCACGAACCGATATAATTCATTTTCCATAATTGTCTCTTAGGAATAATTAAATGATGGAATTAATCTTTATATATTATATTAATGATATATTTTCATTATTAATTAATAATATATCATTTATGTTCTTTCCTTTTCATGCATACAAAAATGATAACGTCGTTCGTGCATACGTGTGAACTATCACCTCCACAGAGTGATATGATTTTTTTTCATCACCACATCACATGGATGATATATATAATTATATTTAAATTTTTAATATGATATTAATTATGTTATTATAATTCTTGAAATATAAAATAATACTTACCTTCTTTCCATAATGATCATTGAAAAATGGAAATGTTACTTGTGCGTACATACGACCTACCATCTACATGATTATAACATAGTTCATTTTTCATGACCATATATAATGGTTTTATTTAAAATTATAATTGATGTATAAAAATTACAATAATTCAATTAATATTATTATATATATTATGGAATAATTACCACTTTTTCTATTGACATCATACAAAAATCATTTTGGATTCATGTACTGAATATCGTTAAAATGTATAACATGGACTCAAATAAATAAGTAATTGTTATAAAATGGTAATAAGTGATATAAAACTAATAGTAAATTTGAAAATGATATAAATCAATTAAATAATTAACCTAGGTTCATTATTCGGGATGATAATGACTGTATGTGACAAGGCGGACTCAAGGTAAGGGATTCCATCTAAATTTCTTTTCATTGAGGTAATTATTGATGTTATGAACCTTTATTCTCTTATAAGGTGTATATACATCCTATTTTACATTTTATATCAATTATTTACCTATTATCATGATATATAGTTTTTAATTTCATTCTTTTATAGGTTTTACGATTTAAGGGTTTCCTAAGTGAAAACGGACTTTTCATTGCAACAATCCTATTTTATGGGTTTCCACCAAACTCTCTTTCTTCCATGTCCATGTCTTCAAAGTGATATTTTAAATGTTTTATTCGTGATGTGGTTCTTGAACATTATAAATTAGGGGTGCACTTAGATAGCATCGGGTGATCTCATTATAGCTTAAATTATGGGTTCACCTACATAGTGCTCCAATGCATTGGGTAATGATAATATTTTCAGGAGAACTATATTGGAAGTCATCCATATAGTTATTACAATCTATAAAAGTTTTGTAAGGTTTCTATAAGGATTATATGTGATGATTTACCAATTTACCTACATGAATTTTTTATTCTGGCTAATTATTTTTTATGGAAATAATTTATTTTCCAAAGGTAAAATAAATGATCTTATTAAAGGAATTTTAATTACCTTTATGGGTAAAATGTTGTATTTTATAGAAAAATGTTTTCCATGGGATTTCAGGTTTTTCATGAACTAATGATTTCATTTAACATTATATCCCTTATGTTTATTTGGTTATCATACCAAGTTTTAAAAACAAATCACATGACTTAAGGGAGAATAGAGACAAGGATAAGATCATGGGGAAATTTGTGATGATTGATCCGAAAAGAAACCATGTTTTGTTTTAAAAAAATTATATTTTTGGAATAAATGGATATTGTTTAGGTAGTATCCAATTTTTATAAATGTGATATGTTATGTATGAACTATGTCATTAATCTCTAAAACTCTAAACATAAAAAGATCTTTAATATGAGAGAAAGTAAATTCTTCACTAAAACTCAAGATTATGTGATGTTTAAGGTTGGGGTGTTATATATGACCCTCTTAAAAATTTACAGAACATGAAATAAATCTATTAATACTTCAAGACCCCAAAAATTACAATTTCTAAATAAATTAAACGATGTGAAAGTCTTGGGATGACCTAAAAATAGACATATTTGATATAATAGGTGGTAGAGACCTATTTTATAATCCTAGGACCACTTGGAATGACTTTATAACCCATTATGAATCCATTGAATGTTATATGATCCCTATAAGAGTCAATAAATATGGAGCCGAGAAGCTTCTACCAAGGATATTCTGGAGACCAAAGTCTAGGGTGTGAAGTTACACTACTATAGGGTCGTCCCCCTTTTTCCTTTCAAATTTTTCTTTATGTTTTCTTTTATCTCTTTCATTCCTCCTTACTCTATCGTCACTAAGATGAGAGGGTAAAACCAACCATGTTATAGGGTTGTGTAGATATAGGTGGAAGGTTTCATTAGATCTATTTCATATTCTTATTCATGTATTTGGAATTTTGTGGGTTGATTATCCACTTTTAATCCCTTTATTTTCCTTTTATCATGACCATTGATTATTGAATCTGAATGAACATATAAAATTTCACAACTATTTTCCTAGAATTGATTCATAACCATTATTGCATTTACAAAAACCAGGTTTAAATATGGTATTGAGAAAAATTCAGTTTGAAAATACCCTAATTACCTGACCATGGGAAAAGGGGAATCACCGCATTGAGGAGGGGATACGATGACCATTGGATCCACCTTATCTCGACTCTAATTCCAAACATTGATTAATAAATTTTATTGCTAAAATCTAATTTCACCTTAACCTTGAAATTAAAAAACCTGAACATGTCTTCAAATATGATTTCTTATAACCAATCTGTTATGCTTTGATTCCTTCTTTCACTTTCCAAAAACTATTCACAAAACCAAAGTCTATTTCTTCTAATTTTCTAAATTTAAATAAATCATTTATTTTAAAACCCAAAATTAACTAGTTTCACTATCTCTATGGATTTGACCATAAACATTCCCAATACCATTTTTTAATTAATTAAGTATCCTAGTTTAAATTTTTATAAATTTTTTATTTTTATTAGACCCATAGGGAAATAACGACACCCTTAGGGTCTATCATACATCTTGGGATTATAAAAAATGAGATATATTGAATTATGATTAACAACTAGAATATATTTTAATTTAAAAATACCTCAAAGAAGATAATGGTGGTGTCTTAAATAATTTCAAGTGTTATAAATGACAAATAAAAGAAGATTCAATTTTCAATATGTACAAAATATGGGAAGAGGAACCATGGAAAATCCTTAAAGGAATTTTAAGATGCCTTATGTGTGGAAAATAAGGGTGTAAAGAAAATAATTGTTGAAGACAAATGAAGAATCTGGTTAACAAGACTTAGGGAAACAATGTTAAACCAAAGGCACCACTAATAGTTCAATGTTGAAGATGTGGGGAACTTGGTAATTATACAATTTAATGGCCTAATCCAAGGATTAATTTATAATTTCCTTTGTTATTAAAATCAATAAAGTGTAATGATTGATGTTTTTAGGTGTTGAAACTCAAGAATCATATTATTGAAGTATTTTTATCAATGGTATTATGGTTATAAGATTCATGAAACTTATAAGGGTTATTCTACATTATTTTTTCTTTAAGGATTTTAAAGAATAATTTGAATGGTACTAATGACCGAGAAAGGTGATTTAATTTTAAGGTGATATTTTATGAAAAAAACACGTTATTGAGGAAAATTTAATCATTAATATGTTCTTGATGAAGAGGTAATTATAGTCAACAAAAATTATTTAATTTTGTGGAAAATAATGAGATAACTAAAAAACCCTAGAGTTCAAAAAAAGTGATTTGATGACTGATGTTATTTTTCAAGATTTTCATCATTTTCTTGGTAACATTATAGGATAAGGTGAATTATGAATATGATTATCACATTTTTCCACAGTTTTAGAAAAATACAACATGAAATCTAGGAAAGAACTTATCACATATGAAAAGGCCTAAGGTTTTGAACACACAACCTATGGGAAATAAGGGTGTAGTTCCTACCACTATATTATGTGATATACTGGTTAGTATGAAATTTTTTTTTTCTTAAAGGATTTTGTGGATAATATTAAGTAGATTTTTTGAAATAATGTATATGATGAAATATTTTGTATTTTTTTAGAATTTTGAGATTATAAATTGTATTTTATGAATTTTTTCATTAGGTTGAGGTATATGTAATCATTATGTCTAACATTTAATTTAACTTGAAATATTATTTTTCAATAATAAAATTAAATCCTTTAATATTGAGTTTATTTGGGATGTATGATTATTTAGTTATGGAATGATTTAAGTTAAACTTTGGATTTGGAGATTAATATTAAGGTGTAACCATTTTGGGAATTATCATACCTTTTATAACCATTTATGGTATTGGTTAATGTCTAAATATAAGAGTAATATCTTGATATCATTTTTTGGAATCATTTGATCCACTAGAAGTTAATTTTAGTGCTTTAGGAATAAAACATTCATCTTGAATACTCATAATTTGGTGAAATAGATGAGATTGTGGGAAACATGATTTAAGGATGAAATTATACTTTTTAAGTAAATAAATTTTCTTATTTTCTTAATCTAAATGGTAAAATCATCACTCAACTTTAGTAAAAGGATCTTGAAATAAAAAAAACTATTCATTTTTTATAAATAGATGGTCTCTTCTCTCTTAAAAAAGGGAATAACGTTTTCTTCTATTTGGATCTTCTTTCAAAATATTTTTTTTCACCTCCAAAAAATGTTCTCCTTATTTGGAAGCCTAGTTTTGTATTATTTCATATTACCTTTGTATTTACATTTCCCTCTTATTAAGAGGATGTTTTATTAATCCATTTTATGATGTCGGTTTTCCACAAAGGAATTTTTTAATGTAAATCCTTTGATTACTGATAAAATGTTAAAATATCAAGGAAATAATTTATTTATGGGGGGTATAATGCAACATCTAAAGAATTTAAAAGAAAACTATGTTCGATAGATTATAAAAAATGGAATATTTAGTTTAAATAAATAATGATATACTATTAAAATATAATTATTTAAATGTGACTAATATAACCAAGCAGTTAAATTGGCCTATATGAATAGTATTAACTAATTTATGAAATATATATGTGGTTACAACTCAATATAAATGTATTGATTAATTCATTGGAAATAAAGTACCCTATTTTTTAATAAATACATTTTTATAAAAAAAATATTATCTTTAAAAATTATTTTTATAACATTTTATGACATAATATTATAATTAATTTATGGAAATTTTATAAATGTTATTTAAAAATATTAAAATAATTTTTTAAATCATCATATCAAAATTAACTTTTGTTAAAAATTTGGGATTTTTCTGAAATATCTGAGTTTTCTGTGAATAGTGAAAATTACCGATTTTCCAAATATTGTTATTTCTTTTCATCAAGTCAGTATTTTTAAAAGTTACATTATATTTTGGATTTGGTGTTAAATTTAAATATGAACAATTTTATTTATAATATTCAAATTAATTCCATTTGAATCGTTAATTTTCAAGATTTTAGAAAAAGTTTATTTTTATGCATAAAAATGTTGTTTTCTGCAAACTGTTTTTAAGGGAATAATGTTTATCGAGTTTAATTAATTAAAATAACCCATTTTAAGTAAATATTTAAATAAAATTAATATATTATAAATATATTTATATGAATTTAAATTCAAATAATGATGATTTCTAATCATAGAGTTTATATAAGATCATCTATTGTTTGGAAAATGAATTTCTTAGAAAATTGTTTTTTGAAACATTTTGGAGGTTTAATTTTAAATTTAATTATGACACCTATATGTTTTGAATTTGATAAAATGGTTTCTATATTTTAAATAATAATAAATAATACTATTTAATAAGTTTAACTTAATTTTGTCCATAAGGAATAGTAAAAAAGTAAAAAGCTAGTTAGTGTGGTGAAAAAACTAAAATGGTAAAAGTGAGTAATGTTAGAGGTAAATGGAATAAAATATTTATTTTTTAATGGTATAGATTTTATTGACCATATAACCCCTAAATTCTATTATTTATCAATTTTTAGGAACTTTTCATGAGAGTGATTTTCCATTGTTGAAAATTTTTGTGTATTTACCAAAATGTCACTCCCTCTCACTTATAAAAGGGAAACTCATGTCTTATCATTTACACACTAAAAAAGACTTTTGTTTCACAAATTAACAAGTCAAATAACTTCCTTACTTACCTCCAAAATTCTTATGGTCCTTTTTATCATAAATTTAATCTATATAGGCTTTAGGTGTAATCCTAAAGATGCGTTATGAAGAAGAGGTATCATTCTTAATGAGCATCTTTGTTTAATTTATTCTTCAAAATAATTCCAATACTAATCAATAATTATGATATAATAAAATATATATCCCCCATATACTAAGATTTCATTATGTAAATTTAATAACCTAACTCCATCTCCTCTTCCATCAAATGGGAAACGAAGCCATTATTCATGTGTACGGTGGACTACTACCTCGTTATTTGATGTAATTGGCTTTCCATAATCACCTATAAAGGTTGTTCATGGTGATATATTTAAAGTATATATTTGATACTAATTATATATTAATCATTCTGGAATATTAATATATCATATACCATCTTACCTAACCATTAATTTGAAATTGATAACATCGTTCGTGTGTACAATTGACTACTGCCACATGAAGCGATGCGATTTGTTTTTTATTACCAAATCACATGGATGGTATAAGTAAGTGTATTTAAAGAAATAATATTATATTTATTATATAAAAATAATTCTATAAATATAAAACAAAAAATAGATTTTTTCAATCATCATCATTGAAAAATAAAAATGTTACTCATGTGTACATGTGACCTACTATCTCTATGATAATAACGTAGTTCATTTTTCATAACGATAATTCATGTTTTGTTTTAAAAATATAATTTATGTTTAAAAATTATAATTATTTCATTATTATTATTCTATAAATTATGTACTAATGACTTATTTTACTATATTTAAGCTACCAAAAGTCATTTTAGACACATGAACCAAATACCATCAAAACTTACAACATGAACTTAATTGATTAAGTATATATATATATAATGGTAATATATAAAATAAAAGTTATAATAAAATTTAAAATTGTTCTTAATCAAGTAAATAATTAACATAAGTTTATTATACAAGAATAGAAAGTATGTACGTGATGATCTGAACTCGAGGTAAGAGGTTTTATAACTCAATTTGTTTCATTGGGTATATTACTTATTTATTGTTTTTGATGTGATAATATTATGTGTGAAATGACCATTTATTATTTTATTTTATATTTCAACCTATTTTATGTGTAATTATATTTACACACATAATAAAATCATCAATTAATTCTCACTTCAATGATAAGTTCTTTGCAAGGGATTCTGTTGCAATTTCCCTTCATTGAGTCTTATTTTAATATTAAACTCTAATTTTTTTATATGGTGTATATACTACCCATTTTATATGTTATATAATGAATCCTTAATAATTCATGGAATTTTAGGATAAAATTTATTTTACTTTATCCAAGGTGATTTTATTTGAAAGGTGCCAAAGAGGAAAATGTTAGATGTTACAATCACTTTCCTTTTCAATATTGTTTATGTTCAAAGTTACATTGGGGGAAATCATATAAAATTATTTTCTTGAAACAATTTCCTTTTATTCTACTCTATTCAGGAATTTGGTTTACATTTTTTGTTTTATATTTCCTTTATTATTTAATAAAGAAACATCAATAAAATTATTTGTAAGAAATATTGATCTTGTATCATCATTTAGATCTTAAATATTTATTTTCCATGTTTATATTTTCTATAAAATATCTTAAGTAAGTTTTTTACTATTCATCTGTGATTTATTAAGTAAAAGTTTTACCATGTTTGACTTTTTTCCAAGTAATTTAAAATGTATATTTATTTCATTTTCTAAATAAGGTTTTTTTAATTTTTACAAAAAGTGTGAAGTTAATGTTTTCTTTTAACTTATCTGAAATGTAGAGAATTTCCCATTATCCATAACACTCAATTAATTGAAAATTACTTTATAAGTTTATAAGGTTCTTTTTTAATATAATGTTTTCTATAATATTTTAGAAATTTTTATGTCTTTACGAAGTGATTTTAAAGTGAAAAGGGTGTTTTCCTCAATAAATATTCCATGTAATATTTTAATGACATTTTCATCAATGACGATAACCATTGATGTTATGGATTATTTATAAATTATGTATATATGTCTATAAAATATATACCAAGCTTATTCTCCCTTAATTTTATGGGGTAATAAACTTATGTTCATCTCTCAAATGCCTTCATTATAAAATTTACTTGGATTATGATATGAGATAAGATTATACAACCCATTATCTTTCCATGGATAATTATTAAATTTATTCCTTATGATTGATTTTCTTTTATGGAACACATAATCAAAAATATGTTTTAATTGGTGTTCCCAAATAGCTCTCTAATTCGTTGGGTAAATATTTAGTCCCATGAAGTGTCATGTATGGGATTAGGGTGAAAAACTAATCAATTATGATGCATTTCCTACCTTGTGATATCATCTAATAAGTTATCATTGAATCATGTTTATGTAATATTTTGTGTTGTTTCCACATTTCTTATGATTCTATGATCTTATGATATGTTATTCTATATGTTATTATACCATGTGATCACTCTTCAGCCTTCCCTATTATGATATCATATGTTATAATTTTGACTCATAAGTTATGATTCCATGATAGGTTTACTTCCTTACTAGGATTTTTAGCCCACCCCTTTTGTTTATGTATTCCCTAGGTTATCCCTTGTAGTTTTAGGATATCAAAAGTATTTAAGATTTCATTATAGATAAAAACAGATAAGTTTTATTTTATCCTCACTTTGATGTATTATGGACCTAGTCTTCCAAATACATTATGCCTTGTGATCTTTGGGTTGTAATTATTGGATATTTATGTAAAGAGACCATAGAATAATATGTGTAAAAGTATTAGGTGGCTGTAGTCCATTTCCTCAAAATACATCTGATCAAAACCAAAAATTCTTTTTTCATATCCAAAAAAGATGTTCCTAGTACAGTTTCTAACCATCCATATCCAATTTCATATATGAACGATATTTGAACATCCTCTAGCCTACTTTTCTAAAAAATGTATGGATGCACCAACCTCCATGTCTACACTAACCAATTATGATTCCCTACCCCCATAAGAATATCTTGATCATTTAAGAACACTCCCCAAGGTTCATACCCAACCCTCGGTGACATCCATGATTGGAAACAAAACATAGGTTACCTTCCAACAACTAAATAAAACATTGCACCATGATCCAGTAAGAGGGAAAAAAGTAGTATAAATGTGACCATTTACCAAACTAGTTTAAAATTGATCACCATTTACCCAAAAACCAGTACCATGAACCAACGTTCTAGTTGTAAGGTTTATCCCCAAACATTAATTTTCACACTTTAGAAAATATACCCAACCATTCTCTACATACCATAAACATTTTCATATGAGAATGTCATTAAAACCCCTTCAGGTTTACCAATTCTAGGGAACTCGACTTAACTATCAACGCTTGAGCTAATGGATAGAACATATTACCTTAAACCCCAAGAGTAATCATGAACATATATACATACCTATTAAAGTCCATCCTCGACTCTTGGTGTGATTTAATAGTTGTGTCCCCAACCCACCACTTAACCATCATGCTTCCTTGCAAGAATAGATGTGATATCGGCCCATCACACTCTTGGATCACTTACTCAACCTACGCCTAAATCAAGCATCTTTACATGATATAAACATAACTGATGCTTCAAATTAGAAATGTATTTGAGACTAGATATATCTAAATTATTGGATCACATGCTTCCATGAGTTTTTTTACCATTCCCAACTTGCCATATATGACTACATTCCCTCTATCTTAAAAGACACACTGTACCCAAATAAAGTGACGCTCCCCATCTTAGGAGTTTCCTAGACAACATGTTACTAAAAATGAAAACATGATTCCAATGCCACACACTCCATCCACTATTGAACACAGTTTCTAGTCACGGACCACATGATTATACAAAGTGCCAACATGAGATCTAACCATTTATAAGCGCAACTAGAATGGTTTCATTCTTATATGAACATGTGATTATCCTTCTGAGAAACGCTCATTCACATCCTTATAATCATACATAGAATCCATATTAGAAGCACATTTGATGCTCCTTATAATTCATGCTTGCATATGTCCTTAGAATCAGACATAAAATCTAAACTAACGATAACATGTAGTGTTCCAGTAATCAACCATTTTTACAACATTATCCCGAGAACTATGATAACATAGAATTATCTTAACATATCAAGTATACTACAATCACAATAATCTCATAATTCCCTTGTCACTTTACTCTGAAAGTGACCCATGAATGTAGCCTTCAAGAACTCATGACAACATGATCCCATTGCACAAACCACCCCAAAAATTAAACGTCTACCATAAAACAAAACATGAATAATTGAACCCTCTCTTAACTCATCAAAAATCATATGTGACAATTCATACTCCCCCAATATTATGTCACACATTGGGAACACAAATTTTAAAATAAAATATAATTTTATTGACCATTAAATATTTCATTCAAGTAAATTAATTAACTAATTTAAAACCATTTCATTTAATTTAATTCCTTTTAGGATGGTTAAATAGAATACCACCATAAATCTATATAAGAAAACACCATTTCGGTTTATGTAGACACTTTATTTATCCCACCATATATCATAACTATTAAAATAAAATCTATCATGTAAGAAGATAATACAAGTATACATATAAAGAAATAACAAAAAAATTGTATACAAATAAACATGTTAATGACATGTGAATCCTTTGTGCTTGAAATTATGCATGTACACACCTCCTCATGTTGTACCATCTTGCAAACAATTTTCTCATAAATTAGAAATATTGGAATGATGAAAATAGTCACTCAAGGATAAATAATAATCAAATTTAATAATGAATATCATGAATAACATTCCCATCCCTGGAAACTTGATCCTTCTCCCATCCATGGATTTTTTATTCCCAAACATTATCTATTTACTAAGTTTTGTAATATTTATATTCTCTTACCTACCCGCCCAAAATAATAATACAAATGAAAAAAAGATACAATTGATACCACTTTGTGACTTCATGATCTTTGTTTACTCTTAAGTAACTGAACCCGAGGACCACATGGTCTTAAGCACACCTACGTATACCCCAGAGGCTTTTGAGTAGTGGTGAGGGTCTAATTGTGGCACAATGGGGAGACTGTATCCTCTAGATTGGTACTAAATACAATGGATTAATAAAATAAATTAAGTAATAGTGGAAGACAATAATTACCTAATAACTAGGAAAGTTACAAATAAACTAACCATGCATGAGTAATGAAGGTACATATACAAGGAAGTCAAGCATATAGCAGGTAATACATACAACAACTCTAGACAAATAAAATAATTAAAAAAAATAAAAGACTCAACTCCAATAAGTTGTCTGAGTACTTGGTTTTCATGTTAATATCATGCCATGTACTAATCCAAAATAAGTAACAATAAAGAATCACCAAACAATTACTAACTTACAACCAAGAGATATTTTTGGGTACCAAATTGCATCCCAAACAGGGTGTGGGTAAAAATTAGTAGGCCATCAACAATGGTGTCTAATTCATTCCATTCAATGAGTATGAAACATAATTGTGTTCAAGATATATATAAAATAGGTAAAATAATAAATTAGAGGCATACTAGGAAATATCACCTACTTTAGCATAGGTTAGACTATATCTATGTCATGGGAATAATAATTTAGTATTCATACCCATGGCTACACGCCCATACGTCTAAGAAAAGGCATCTAGATTAATCCATGGAAAGACATTTGAGAATTTCCACATATCATAACCAAACGAATCCAAGGTGTAAATCCAAGGCATTCCACTCTATATAGGGGGATCCAACCAAGACTGAGGAACAATTCCAAGGTATCTGGAGATAAACATGATTAGGGACCAAGGAGGGAATATGAGGTTTCACAAGTTCAAGTACATCAACCCAAATACTTAGATCTCATCCCATAAATCCTAATGTTTTCAGAAGTAGCCAGTGAATATTTTTTCCCCGTGTCAAGGCATTCACAAAATAATACATTGGCTGAATCCAAAGAGAGTGTATCCCATGGAATTCACATCAATGAATCATCGAGCTTCCATCGGGCTCTTACTTGTAATTGAAAACTATAATCCTAGTCATACCCATGGTAGGCCTCACTATAACCATTAAATCCTCATTATTTCAAAAATCTCAGGGTTATTAATTAATAATCAATAGAATAAATTAATCAAATAGTTCATTGGATCAAGGAATTTAATAAAATTTATAACAAAACACCCATTACTTATAAGAAATTAGGTTTCATAAACACATTTCACAATTTACCTTATAAAAATGGGGTATCACAATTTCACAAATACCCATACTCTGGTCTATTTAGTCCAAGGTGTTTATAGAAAAAGGTCACAAGTACCAATTAATTTCATAAGTGGAATCCAAGACTTCAAGTTATAAATCATTAGAACAGGTGAAGTAATCATATTAAGGTTTTTTTTGGAAAATAAACCACAACAAATGATATGTATCCCAATGTTTTCTATAAGGTGACACATTAATTACCAATTAAAATAGTCCATTTCTTTTTAGAGATACAAAACAAGAAAATGACTTGGGCACTAGCATATACTAAAGACATCCCTAAGTGCTTTATGTGGGTTAAAAGAACCAAAAACATCTATGTTCTCCACCTAATAGTTATATCATGAAATTTTTATGCCCAATACGCCTTAATAGGTGGTTGGATATAAGAATAAAATTGGTATTATTCTTAATTTTCAAACCAAACATACATTAAGGGGTGTTTTTGATTCACCTAAGGCCAGGTGCTTAATGAAGACAAGTCCAGACACACTCTAAGGGGTGGTTTCATTACTTGGGAAGGTTTATTGTGGGATTAAATATGTTTCAATCCCAACACAACTTATGAGGTGTTTTGGTTCCATGAAAAGAAAGTTAGACATGGTAGTTAATTCGAACTCACCCTAAGGGGTGATCTGAGTTGCGATTATCAGCCTCCAATGGTGTCAAGGAAGAATACAAAATGTATAGGTCAAACATTAAGAAAAAATTGAAGGAAATATATATTACATAGAAAACACGCAGAATTCCTAGTGTGTGGAACAATAGAATATTTTATAGACAGTAATAATTTTATGGAAAAAAATATATACTACCTACCTTGGGATAGAGAATTTCACTCATTTGATATTATTCTTCGATTCGAGATGAAATAAGAACAAATAAGATACTAGAAAAACATCATGGAAATAATGCATAACCCAAATAAACCATGAGGGGAATCTTAACAATAAAAGAAAATAATAAAATAAGTAATATGAGTTGTAGACTCACCACTAGACTTCCAATACATCTGATGGTGATCAAATCATACCAAGAACGAAGGATATCTCTCATGGAGGAAGAGAGGCGGAGGAGGGTCCATGGGAGAGGCTTATAGATAAATGTTAGAGGAAAATAGATTGAACCCATTTAATTTCATTAGGGGAAGTGATAATTTTTTTCCTGTTAATTAGGCACATGATTTCTCTACATAGTTAGGAAAACTACTTTCCAACTATGCGGACTCACTATCCAAGCACCCCCCATGTCACATGGTTGAGGTACACAATTTATCAAACCGTGTTCAAACCATGAACCTGGCTTTGTAATTTGTTATAGACCTTGTACGGTTAGTTGGGATACCTTTCATGTTTTAATTAATTTGTGCACCTATATAAAATAGGCTGCATGATTTGGTTTCATGATTAACACTAACTCTGTGATAACCATATGCACCAGTTTGTTTCTCTTGGAACTAGTTTTTTGAATCCTAAAGCTTCCAAAAATTATATGATCATCTAAGGTACCTCTCATGACTTTAACCATACCCAAAAACACCACTTTAAGGCATTAAACTCTCATAAATCCATTATAATACTTAGTTTGAGATATTTCCCTTCCAGCAAATGAAAAACTCAAATTCCTTTTGGAATTTCCAACCCATTCAAAACATAGTAAATTTCACTGATTCCCGATTGCACACCAACGCAAGGTAACATATCATATTTAAGAGCTTCACCTATCAATTTTATAAGGATATTCCTTAGTGTGATATAGATTACTCTAGGATCACACAACTCACTAGAATCATTATATAAGTACAAAATGTAGGGAATAACCTTGAAACTAGCATTTTCATGTATCCTAACTAAGCTTCAGTGCATCCTATACAAAAGTGCACCGCACTATTTAAAAATATCAATAGTTTAGTTAAAAACTAATATTTCTTTCTCTAATTAGATAAATATTATGTTATCATGTGTATTGGGTTTTTCTTCTTCTTCTGTTATTACATATCAACAAGAAACCACTTCAATTTTCATGAACTGTACTTCAAGAAATGAATTCACTGTATGATTTCATCTTTATTGTGAAAATAGTTCTTATGAAAATAGTTAAAAAAAATTCTCTCCCTTGTGAAATCAATAACCAACTCTCCAAAGATCATTTTCACAATTCAAACATTCGTCTTTCTTCTTATTTAATGAATAGATATTCAAAAAACATTTAATGAATAATATTCCATCACATAATACTTATTTTTTAGTCACCCTCCTTAATACTATAGTTATATAATATTTAAATTTTAATTCTCCATAATACTCTGATCTTTATCTTAAAAACTCTCATTACTCCACTACATAATTGATGTAACATTGAAAAACAACAACTATCTCATAAATACAAGTAAATATAGTTGAAATATAATGTGATTACTTATATTCATTTCACATTACAAATATATCCCTAGATATCTCCAAATATCATTATAATACATACTATTTAATTTGTGATGTGGATCACTCAAATAATAGTCAGAATCAAAATCCTTAATTGTAAAATTTATATTGATGAAGATAACATTACTTGTATTTATTATATTTAAAAAATATAAAAATGGCCATTTAAGATAGATCATGATGTTTCCCCCAAATTTTGGCTTTCAAGGCTGAAACCATGATCGACTCCGTTGCATAGTCAGTCAAGTCATTTTACAGAGGTATGACTTTTACCTGAAACACCCATTAAATGTTCACCACACTATGGTACACCCAATTTTCTATTATCATTACTCAAATTCATTACTTTATCAAAAATAAGTAGAATATAATTTTCACTAATTATATAAGTCATATGAATCTCAAAGTCTTATTTAATCTTATTTTCTTTTCCAAATTTCAACAAACTATAATTTCATTTGACTTTTAGGCCATACAAAATATCTTAAAGACATAAAAAATATATCTGAATGTCATATGAAAAAAATAAAAGTTATACAAAACCCTTTTGAATGTATATAAACTGATCAAAGTCATGTGAAATTTATTTTTTATTCATGTAGTTTTCTAAAATTACAAATTCTTCTTTGGACTCTAGAAATTCAAATTGCCTCCAAATGATTTCAGACCAATTCCAAATATCCTCAAACTGATTCCAAGAATATTCAAAAAAAATTAAAATGTTGGAATCAATTTCCCCTCAAATGAATCACCAAACATCACTTGAGTTTGAATATTATTTATTTATTGAAAAAAAATAAAACACAACCATCATATCCACTTCAATATTCTCCAATATTTCTTCTCTAGATAAATACCACAACCCTGAGAAAATTCTTCAATATCAACACTTGATCTCAAGAATATACTCTATTTGAACTTTTTTCCCACCAAATACCATAAATACCTATCAAAATATGTATTCTTAAAAATTAATAATCACACAATAATTCTAATCCTACATGATATAACTCAGTGTATGAAATAAGAATATTGAATAACAATATCATCATGTCCATAAAATAGTGATAAATGTTCAAATATTTTAGAACCCGGTTGTCTTGATTCCCCTTCCTAAAATTATAATAATTGATAATAATTTCAATATGAAACATTTCTTTTATTAATACTTCATCATCACATATAAGAATAAACACTTATTACCTGTTAAAGTAAAAGTTCCTTCATGAACTTTCAGAAAAATGTTAAAACATTTCACACATGAAACATACTAAATCATAACTTTATAATTTTAATAAATCTCTCTAAATATATAATCCCATTAAATAGTTGTATTATTTAATAAATAAAAACTACATATCTTAACTCACAATGCACAAGGTAACTGAAATTATATTCTTAGTGTACCAGAAAACACACCTCTCTCTAAGGAAGAAATATTCTCCACATATGGATCTTCTATCATCAAAAAAAACTTTCCCAATATTCATATTTATAATTGAATATATTCAACCTTCCATTACTTTCATATTTCAATCTATAGTATTTTGTTCTTTCTATAAACCTTGGAATCCTTTTTCTAGTAATGAAGTGAGATAATTTTTGACAACTTTGATACCCGGTACAAAGTGTAACAACATAAAAAAATATCCTTAGAGTTTTTAAGTATAGTAAACTTATTGTAATAATTTTAAACTCTATTGTAATAAATTATTTACCTTTTTAATATTTAGACATATTTGTTCCCATTAAAATGGGTGTGGAAACAAGATTTGAATCCTCCGTGTAAAATCTTTTTAAGAGTTCCCTGATATAATTATTTTAAGAAATAGATATATAATATTTTTCATGAGAAATTTATAGGCCAAGAAAGTAAATTATCTCACCAATAATTGGAATTTTAAAAAGATTATTTATTTCTTTAGAAAACTTATTCATAATCCCAAGAAAATATTATATCACCTACATAAACAATAGCTAATAGATATATCTATTTTTCATCTTTAATGTAGATATTTTATTCTAATATTCCCTTTATAATTCTTTTATATTTATTAATAATACTATTAATATGTGTGTTAAACTGATTTGGATTTCGAAGGTATTTTTTTCAAACTTATTTATACCCAATAAGATATGAGTATGAAAATCATCTCTTGTCTGACTAATTTCAAGAAATCTATTTGAAAATCTCCAACAAGGGAATATAGTATCTGAATAATGGATATTTCATATACATGTCTAGAGACCTCTAAAGCCTCAAGAATCTAATGAAGTTAGATGGTGGGAATGTTACTTTCAGTTAAAATGATAAATGAAAAAATAATTTTCTTTGGTAAAATTTGTAATTCTAAGATTGTTCTTATTTCTAAAGTTTTAAATGTTAATTGTTTAAAGTATAATATGATTTGAATTTCCCACTATATGATGGAATTTTTCATGTTAAATTTGAAAATAATTCATGTAAAATATTTTATTTTAAATATAATTTAGTTTTTACTAATTTAAGAAATAATATTGTCTATTATATTGATTTATATTCTTCATTTTCATAAAATATATCTTGTTTAAATTAGTTTTATAATGAATATTTGTTATGTAATATGAGATTGGTTTACTAGGGTTTATAATTTCTTAATATTATAGTTATAAAAGGCTTAGTCTGGTATCTACCAAATATAGATTTCCCAAAAGAAAAAGTATGGAATCCTTATCAAAAAGTAAAGCATCAAAAAAATTATTTCAAACCAAAGAAAGAGGAATCTACCTCTTATTCTAAATATTTCTTTCATATCAATTTATTTGAACTATATAAAGTTTCTAGTTTAGTAGGAAATCATTTTTTATGTGATTGTTGATTATTATTCAAGATTCACAAGGGTATATTCAAAAGGGGAGGTTGTAAATGTTTTGTAAAATATAAAAAATCTATTGAGGACCTTAGTAAAATTACCATTATAATTGTGATAAGTGATCATGTTCATTAGTTTAAAAATAAATATTTTTATATATTATACCCACAACATCGAAATAATCAAAAATTATCTGCTCTTAAAACTCCATACAAAAATGAAGTAGATGAAAGAATAAATTGAATAATTTAAGAAATTCCCCCAACCATTCTTAGTTAATATGACCTAACTATCTATTTTTGGGATAAATCTGTACATAAAACTTTCTATGTTTTTAAAAGTCTTAATAAGATCTCTTTTAAAGGAGAATTCATATGAGATATGGAATGGAAGAAATCCAAAGGTGAATTATACTTAAAAAAATTAGTTCCAAAGTCTTCATTCTCAATATAAAAGAGAATCTAGATAAATATTCGCTGAATTTTGATGAAAGAATATTCCTTGGTTATTTAACATCAAGTAAATCCTACATATGTTTTAATAAAATAAATAAAATTTTGGAAGAATATGTTCATTTTACTTTTTATGGAACATTTCCACATGAAACCAAAGTTTCTATGGAAAATATTAAGGATTATATTTCTAGTTGTAATATTAATAATACATTCAAAACTTTTGATTCTATTATTGTTTTTCCTAAAAATTTACCCAGTGCATACCAAACTGACCAACCAGACCCAGAAGAAGACTTGAAATAACTAATTAATTCAATTTACATAACTATTATAACCCCTAAATAATACCCAATAGATAATGTTGTGTTCATTCTAGATAAAGGGACTCAAACCAGAGCTTCACTAAGAAACATGATTAAACATCAATCCGTCTTATCTTAGTCTAAACCTAAAAACATTAATGAATAAACAAATGATATCCAATGGGTAATATATATGGAAGATGGATTGAATCAATTTTAAAGAAATAATGTTTGGGATATAGTTGAGAGACCCAAATACTACCTAAATATTAGAACAAAATGGGTATATATAAATAAGGTTAATGAATCCAGTATAGTTTTTAGAAATAAATCTACACTGGTTTCATAAGTTTATATCAAAGACAAAGGTATTGACTATAATGTGACCTTTGTAATAGTAGTTAGACTAGAATACATCATTATACTATTATATTATCTATATTATCTAAAATTCAATATTTATTGAATGGATGTCAAGAGTTCTTTATTAAATCATTATATTGTTGAGGATTTTTTTTGAACACCCTGTTGTATTTTCAAACCCACATTTTCAAAAACATGATTTCAAATTTTCAAAATCACTTTATGCTTTAAGACAATCTCTAAGATCTTGGTATGATAGGATCATCTCCTTTTAATTAATAATGGATTTTATAATGGTGTATCTGATCACATGCTATTTATTAAAATAATATTAAAATATTCAATGGTTTCTCAAATATATGTTGATGGCATCATTTTCGGATCATCAAAACATTATTTATGGATTGACTTTTCAAAACCTTTTCAAAATGAATTTTAAATGGTTATAATGGGAGAATTAAAATTATTCCTTGGTTTTCAAATTTCTAAAAATAAGGATGGATTTATTTTAAATCAAGGTATGAAAAATACATTTTAAAATTTTTTATCATGGATATCACTAAAAATAATTATGTTCTAATTAGTATCACCTGTAAACCATATTTGGAAGAAATTAGGAAACTAGTTGAGAAAATATTTATAGAGTTATGATTAGTTGTTAATTATATTTAACTACTAGCCATACTGATATTATGTTCAGTATATGTGCATGTAATTTTTATCAATAAAATACCCTAAAATTACATCTTGATGTTGTTAAAAGTATTTTCAAATACCTCAAAGTTAAAACTAATTTAATATTTTTTTAATCTAGATATAATGATTTTGAATTAGTTAGTTATTTATATAATGATTTTGGTTTTTGCAAGTTAGATCAAAAAAGTTCATTTGGTACATGTCACCATTTAGGAAAGTCACTCGTATCATAGTATAGTAGAAAGCATAATTTCTTTTCACTATCTACTATCGAAGTTAAATACATAGTTACGATAATTTTTTGTACAAAAAATCTATGGATGAAATGCACTTTACTAGATTATTAACATCAATTAAGACATGTCCCTATAAAAGGTGACAAAACAAGTGCTATTAATATTTCTAAAAAAATTCATATTGAATTCTAGGATAAATTATATTGATATAATACAAAATTTTGAGGGATAAGTTTTAAAAAGTTGATATTACACTTGATTTTATTAGCATAGAACATCAACTTGTTGATATTTACACAAAGCACTTGAGTATTGAGAAATTAAGTTGTATTTTACATGAATTGGGAATAATCAATTATCATTGATCCTTCATTTTATTATTTTATTATTATTTAATTATTAAATAGTTTAATTTAGTTACATGAATTATATTTTTAAAATGTTAAATAGATCTTTTATGATTTTAATTATTGAATTTTTAAACTACACTCGTTTTATACATAAGTCTGGTTAAACTAAGTATTCAGTTTTAAGATTCTATAGACCCTTAGATTTTTTGAAAAGGAAGAGCTTTTTTAAAGTCACTATCTTATGTGGAGATGATTTTATAGAGATATTTAAATGGATTTTTTTCGTGAAGTTTCTTCCATGAGTTTTCTTCCATGGACTTACTTTAGTGAATAATAGCAACCATGAACTTTAAAGATTCCATGTCTAATTTTATTATTTTTTAATATTTTAACTTTTTTGTTGATTTTTTTATGTATTCTCAATAAATGAATTTAAAATATCCTGATTTAGAATTTTATTATTTTTTATTATTTTATACATATTTTTAATGGAAAGTAACATAAAACCATCACATCATTTTTTTTAATCTTCTTCTTTTTCATAGTAGGTTAACTCAAACATTAATCATGATTCCTTGATTTTATTTGGAAGTATGACATATTTGGAACATTTTTGTGTCTGAATATTATCTCTAATATAATATTTATTCATTGATTCATGCATATATCATTGTATAACAGAGACTCATCTTGTTAACAACTTTTTTATCTCATAATATGATTTCAAGATCTTAGGTTCACTAAGTTCATCATGTTGAAACTATAATATCATAAACATTGATTCATATTTAATTTTTCATAATCACTTAATATGGTATATCATCTATAAAATAGAAAATTTTATATATTTATAACACCTTTATATAACTCTTGATTTACATTTTCTAACAAATCATAAAACTCATGTGATTAGTCAGGGATTTTTTCTCTTGTATTACTATTCGTAAATTCAAGAATATTATCCATTAATATGTCATGATTTCCATAATTTTTTTGATTTGGTGTTGAAATAATCATTAATTAATTTTTGATTGGCATTCCCCAATATCTGGTCAATAGCTTGTTTATTATGAGAATGGTCATGACTTGAAATTTTTTCATTATTTGGTTGTCTATGTTAAATTCATTTCACATATCTTTCCATGAACTATCCTCATTAGAGAAGTGTGACACCCTTAAGGACCACGTCCAATTGGCTACAAGTTGCTGAAAATCACATAGGGTTTTTTTCTCAAATAGGAGGCATTTACCTAATTAAAACCCATGAAAAATAAAAAAAATATTCCAAATAAACTATATATAAAACTAAAGAGTTCATAATTCCATTACACTACCCATATGAACACAAAAATAATTACAGTGTAGTAACAATGAAAGATAACTTCCAATACCTAACTCTAGTAACCTGAATATAAACATCCCCAAATTTCCATTAATAAGTTCTATAAAACAACTCATTAAAATATGGAGTGGTGAGCACTTGGGAGTACTTACACTACTATAAATAAGCCCATTAGCGACCGCCATTGGCGGTCGCTGTTGCCTCGTCGCTAGAGGCCATTAGCGACCGCCAATGGCGGTCTCTATTATAAAAAAAAATTAAAATTTTTTTTATTGAATTGAATATAAATATATATATATATATATATATATGTGTGTAAAAATATTCATATATATACTATTAAATACAATATTTTAAATATATATATATATATAATATATTTTAAATGTTTTAATATATATTTAATATATATTTAATATATATATAATATCAAATCATTGTGCTATAATAATTTAAAAACTTCAATTCAAGAAATAATCTCATTTCAGGTCGTTCGGAGCACGTTTGCTCCGAATCGGACCGCCGCACGCCGTTTTGGTGTTTAACGGCGCCGGAAACGCGTTTCCGGCCGCCGCGGTCACACGGCACCTCCGAATGAGGTTCCGTCTGGCCTACCACTTCACAATTCACGCCCCGGATGTTGTCGTACGGTTTCGTGGCATTCGGAGGTCGTTCGGGTGGTTTTGACCCCCCAACGCGCCATTTCAGCGCGCGTCGCGCTGCTGAAAACGACACAATCGGACGTGCCGCGCGCACCGCACGTCCGATGGACGTGCGGCCTCCTCCTACATCTCAGGAATAATATTTCTATCGTTCCCGTGCGGTTTCAAGTCGTTCGGAGCACGTTTGCTCCGAATCGGACTGCCGCACGCCGTTTTGGTGTTTAACGGCGCCGGAAACGCGTTTCCGGCCGCCGCGGTCACACGGCACCTCCGAATGAGGTGCCGTCTGGCCGACCATTTCACAATTCACGCCCCGGATGTTGTCGTACGGTTTCGTGGCATTCAGAGGTCGTTCGGGTGGTTTTGACCCCCCAACGCGCCATTTCAGCGCGCGCCGCGCTGCTGAAAACGACACAATCGGACGTGCCGCGCGCACCGCACATCCGATGGACTTGCGGCCTCCTCCTGCATCTCAGGAATAATATTTCTATCGTTCCTGTGCGGTTTCAGGTCGTTCGGAGCACGTTTGCTCCGAATCGGACCGCCGCACGCCGTTTTGGTGTTTAACGGCGCCGGAAACACGTTTCCGGCCGCCGCGGTCACACGGCACCTCCAAATGAGGTGCCGTCTGGCCGACCATTTCACAATTCACGCCCCGGATGTTTTCGTACGGTTCCGTGGCATTCGGAGGTCGTTCGGGTGGTTTTGACCCCCCAACGCGCCATTTCAGCGCGCGCCGCGCTGCTGAAAACGACACAATCAGACGTGCCGCGCGCACCGCACGTCCGATGGACGTGCGGCCTCCTCCTGCATCTCAGGAATAATATTTCTATCGTTCCCGTGCGGTTTCAGGTCGTTCGGAGCACGTTTGCTCCGAATCGGACCACCGCACCCCGTTTTGGTGTTTAACGGCGCCGGAAACGCGTTTCCGGCCGCCGCGGTCACACGGCACCTCCGAATGAGGTTCCGTCTGGCCGACCATTTCACAATTCACGCCCCGGATGTTGTCGTACGGGTTCGTGGCATTCGGAGGTTGTTCGGGTGGTTTTGACCCCCCAACGCGCCATTTCAGCGCGCGTCGCGCTGCTGAAAACGACACAATCGGACGTGTCGCGCGCACCGCACGTCCGATGGACGTGCGACCTCCTCCTGCATCTCAGGAATAATATTTCTATCATTCCCGTGCGGTTTCAGGTCGTTCGGAGCACGTTTGCTCCGAATCGGACCGCCGCACGCCGTTTTGGTGTTTAACGGCGCCGGAAACGCGTTTCCGGCCGCCGCGGTCACACGGCACCTCCGAATGAGGTGCCGTCTGGCCGACCATTTCACAATTCACGCCCCGGATGTTGTCGTACGGTTTCGTGGCATTCGGAGGTCGTTCGGGTGGTTTTGACCCCCCAACGCGCCATTTCAGCACGCGCCGCGCTGCTGAAAACGACACAATCGAACGTGTCGCGCGCACCGCACGTCTGATGGACGTGCGGCCTCCTTCTGCATCTCAGGAATAATATTTCTATCGTTCCCGTGCGGTTTCAGGTCGTTCGGAGCACGTTTGCTCCGAATCGGACCGCCGCACGCCGTTTTGGTGTTTAACGGCGCCAGAAACGCGTTTCCGGCCGCCGCGGTCAGACGGCACCTCCGAATGAGGTGCCGTCTGGCCGACCATTTCAAAATTCACGCCCCGGATGTTGTCGTACGGTTTCGTGGCATTCGGAGGTCGTTCGGGTGGTTTTGACCCCCCAACGCGCCATTTCAGCGCGCGCCGCGCTGCTGAAAACGACACAATCGGACGTGCCGCGCGCACCGCACGTCCGATGGACGTGCGGCCTCCTCCTGCATCTCAGGAATAATATTTCTATCGTTCCCGTGCGGTTTCAGGTCGTTCGGAGCACGTTTGCTCGGAATCGGACCGCCGCACGCCGTTTTGGTGTTTAACGGCGCCGGAAACGCGTTTCCGGCCGCCGCGGTCACACGACACCTCCGAATGAGGTGCCGTCTGGCCGACCATTTCACAATTCACGCCCCGGATGTTGTCATACGGTTTCGTGGCATTCGGAGGTCGTTCGGGTGGTTTTGACCCCCCAACGCGCCATTTCAGTGCGCGCCGCGCTGCTGAAAACGACACAATCGGACGTGCCGCGCGCACCGCACGTCCGATGGATGTGCGGACTCCTCCTGCATCTCAGGAATAATATTTCTATCGTTCCCGTGCGGTTTCAGGTCGTTCGGAGTACGTTTGCTCCGAATCGGACCGCCGCACGCCGTTTTGGTGTTTAACGGCGCCGGAAACGCGTTTCCGGCCGCCGCGGTCACACGGCACCTCCGAATGAGGTTCCGTCTGGCCGACCATTTCACAGTTCATGCCCCGGATGTTGTCGTACGGTTTCGTGGCATTCGGAGGTCGTTCGGGTGGTTTTGACCCCCCAACGCGCCATTTCAGCGCGCGCCGCGCTGCTGAAAACGACACAATCGGACGTGCCGTGCGCACCGCACGTCCGATGGACGTGAGGCCTCCTCCTGCATCTCAGGAATAATATTTCTATCGTTCCCGTGCGGTTTCAGGTTGTTCGGAGCACGTTTGCTCCGAATCGGACCGTCGCACGCCGTTTTGGTGTTTAACGGCGCCGGAAACGCGTTTCCGGCCGCCGCGGTCACACGGCACCTCCGAATGAGGTGCCGTCTGGCCGACCATTTCACAATTCACGCCCCGGATGTTGTCGTACAGTTTCGTGGCATTCGGAGGTCGTTCGGGTGGTTTTGACCCCCCAACGCGCCATTTCAGCGCGCGCCGCGCTGCTGAAAACGACACAATCGGGGGGTTGTACGGGGGTGCGGGGGGCTGTACGGGGGTGGCGGGGGGCTGTACGGGGGTTCGGGGGGGGGGGGGCTGTACGGGGGTGCGGGGGGCTGTACGGGGGTGGCGGGGGCCTGTACGGGGGTGGCGGGGGGCAGTACGGGGGTGCGGGGGGTTGTACGGGGGTGCGGGGGGCTGTACGGGGGGTGGCGGGGGGCTGTACGGGGGTGGCGGGGGGCTGTATGGGGGTGCGGGGGGCTGTACGGGGGTGCGGGGGCCTGTACGGGGGTGGCGGGGGGCAGTACGGGGGTGCGGGGGTTGTACGGGGGTGCGGGGGGCTGTACGGGGGGTGACGGGGGGCTGTACGGGGGTGGCGGGGGGCTGTACGGGGGTGCGGGGGGCTGTACGGGGGTGCGGGGGGCTGTACGGGGGTGAGGGGGGGGGGGGCTGTACGGGGGTGGCGGGGGGCTGTACGGGGGTGGCGGGGGCCTGTACGGGGGTGGCGGGGGGCAGTACGGGGGTGCGGGGGGTTGTACGGGGGTGCGGGGGGTTGTACGGGGGTGCGGGGGGGCTGTACGGGGGTGCGGGGGGCTGTACGGGGGTGCGGGGGGGGGGGGGGCTGTACGGTGGTGCGGGGGGCTGTACGGGGGTGGCGGGGGCCTGTACGGGGGGTGGCGGGGGGGCAGTACGGGGGTGCGGGGGGTTGTACGGGGGTGCGGGGGGCTGTACGGGGGTATCGGGGGGCTGTACGGGGGTGGCGGGGGGCTGTACGGGGGTGGAGGGGGGCAGTACGGGGGTGCGGGGGGGTTGTACGGGGGTGCGGGGGGCTGTACGGGGGTGCGAGGGGGCTGTACGGGGGTGCGGGGGGCTGTACGGGGGTGCGGGGGGGGGGGGGGCTGTACGGGGGTGCGGGGGGCTGTACGGGGGTGGCGGGGGCCTGTACGGGGGTGGCGGGGGGCAGTACGGGGGTGCGGGGGTTGTACGGGGGTGCGGGGGTCTCTCGGGGGTGCGGGGGGGGGTGTCGGGGGCTGTACGGGGGTGCGGGGGGTGCTGTACGGGGGTGCGGGGGGCTGTACGGGGGTGGCGGGGGCCTGTACGGGGGTGGCAGGGGGCAGTACGGGGGTGCGGGGGGTTGTACGGGGGTGCGGGGGGTGTACGGGGGTGCGGGGGGGCTGTACGGGGGTGCGGGGGGCTGTACGGGGGTGCGGGGGGGGGGGGGGGCTGTACGGGGGTGCGGGGGGCTGTACGGGGGTGGCGGGGGCCTGTACGGGGGTGGCGGGGGGGCAGTACGGGGGTGCGGGGGGCAGTACGGGGGTGCGGGGGGTTGTACGGGGGTGCGGGGGGCTGTACGGGGGTGCGGGGGGTTGTACGGGGGTGGCGGGGGGCTGTACGGGGGTGCGGGGGGCTGTACGGGGGTGCGGGGTGCTGTACGGGGGTGCGGGGGGCTCTACGGGGGTGCGGGGGGCTCTCCGGGGGTGCAAAGGCCATCCCATTGATTAGAAAAGTGAAAAATAAAAGTGATAACATCTAATTAATACATATTTCTTTTATCGATACCATACTGAAATTTATAAAAAATATATTGGATAATACATAATCTATAATATCAGATTTATTGATCTGTTGGAATTAGTTCGACTTTTTCAAATGTAGAATCATTCAAGATTATCTGATCAAAAACTCAATATGTGTATAAAATATTTAAAAGACCACCATGGATGGTAATAATGCATTACTTAAATGAATAAATACAGTACATCAATATCAACCCTACCAGTAAAAACAAAAAACATATCTCGTGAATATATGGTGCGTCACGCGTTGCCATCACTGCTACCTCCTTCTGGTGGGCCAGGTGCCTACAACAAATAAACATTATAAATATTTTAATAACAAAAATAATTTAAATTAAATAAATAAATACAGTATATACCTGCGTCGTATGATCCCCTGTACCATCAGCTCGACGCACATATTCCCGCAGTGCTCTAACCTCAGCTGTCAATTGCGCATTTGTCTCCTCGGAAGCGCGCAGCCGTGCCTCAAAATCTGACATCTGCTGTGTCATATGAGCAACAGCAGGACCGACAACCGCAGCGCGTGACACTACAGAACGAGGAATCCCTGCTCCATAGGTCAAACTATAGCCATGCCCGTCCCGACCAATAATGCGATGAAAGATCTCATCTCGTCGCATGGGAAGTTGTCGCTGGTCCTCTGGCAGATGTTCTAACTTAGCTTTAAATTGATCCTATGAAATATTTAAATATATATAAATATATATATGTTAATATATAGATTTATGTAATTATTGGTAAGTACAGACACTTACTATCAATGCTGCAACCTCTGGATCATTGCGATCACGAGTCCTTATCCACACCGACATTTTATCAGTTGCTGCAACTTGCCCTCGCAACTGTATATTAAAAGAATATAAACACAAAACCATATTAATTAATAAATTAAAAAATGAATAATATATACCTCATGTCGGATCTGAGACACGTGACGAGTCCCGAGCCTGTGAGCTGGTCCCTACAACGCTCGATTCTCCGAATGGCGTGTTGACACCTCCTACATTCAATTCATTCAAATTTCAAACAAATCACATATTCTTGAAAATATATATACAGCAAAATAATTAATATACAAACCGCAACACCCTCAGTAGACCAATATGCAACCAAGTCACGCCACTGATCCGGGAGGACACCTCTCGGGACTTTTTCCAAAATGTCAAGGGCACCCACATTTGGTACCCAGTGGTCCCTCTTCACTTTGCCTTTATAATCTTTCCATAGCTTAAGGCATTTGCTCATACACACGGGCCGAAACTCTTCAGGGCATACTTTAAAATTTTGCTATAATGAAAATAATCAAACATATTAGTATTATTTATAAATAGAAAATAAAGTAAAATTATTTTCTTACCTGAACCTCCCTCCATAGACGATCTAATGTGTCCTGAGGGATAGAAGCCCAATCACGCATGGTCAATGGAAATCGATGTGGGTCACGTATGATATGACCCAGCTGACGAATAAATGCCGGGGCATTCGGTCCCACGGGATGAAATACCTCATCAAATGAAACATCTGTCGTCGTGTCGGAATTCCATGATAATGCCTCTCCTGCGAGAGGAAGAACTAGCCGAGTCTGATCCTGTTGAAAACAATTTTATATATAAATTGACAAATGTTATATATATATATATATATATATGTCAATTACATAAAAAATATAGACAATGACATTCAAACATACCTCGACCCTGAGACGTAGATGCCTCAGATGGATGATGTGGATTTTCTGCCTCTTCCCCTGACATGTCTGCAGTCATACAAAATATCAGTAATGAGTCCAAAGTGTTTAAAAGATAAATTGTATTGTTCTTAATAAATCAAACTTGTACAACTGTTAATCAAACAAAAAATGGATTGAATAATTAGTTGTGAATGAATTTTAAAAAATCAGAAAGTTAATCAACCTAAATATTTATGACTGAATTAACTTACAAAAGTGAGGATTAAAACTTATAAGGATTTATAAAATGATTAGATAATTTATGATATCCTAGGACATTCTACTGAATAGCGGGAAAACAATTATACCTTTCATTAAGCATGCAAATCGACCGTTTCTCCTTCAACAGCCGCTCTGACCCAATAAATATCTTCTTCACGTTGAACTACGGTATGTTGATCAAGTTGTTGGTAAACAAACGGAACAGTCTCGGGTTCATCTTCTTCAAATAAAAACACTCCTCGCCGAGACATTTTGACAACAACTTGCCAACTTGGATCCGAAGGCAAAGTAACGAAGAATACTTGTTCCGCTTGTGATGTCAAAATGAAAGGTTCATTCTCAACTCGTTCATTATTTCTGTATAACATATAGTTAAAATTCACCAATGAAAACTGATATTGATCGACTTTACATCCACGCACTGGATCAACCCAATTACACTTTAACAATATGTACTTCAAACCGTGTGTGTATACAACTTCAATGATGTCTATCAATTGACCATAGTAATAACCAGAATCGACAAAGGGACAACCGATGCCACTGTTTTGTGTTGCTCGTTTGTCGTCAACATCTTTAATGCGAAATCGAAAACCATTAGCATCAATAGCTTTATAACGACGAGCCGTTATAGATGGACCCTCAGCCAGTTGGATAAATACTTCAGGTAGCGTGGGGTCCCCTAACTCCCTCAGCTTACAAACCTACATAATTTATAAAAATCAATACTGATATATGCAGAAAGAATTAGTTTAATACTTCACTCATAATGAAAATCAATTTATACATACATAATCCTTGAACCAATCATGAAATGCCGCATAATGAGATTGTTGAATTTGCAACTCAGTCGCACGATGCATCTCTTCTTTTATCTCATTAATGTGTTTCCTGCAAATGATTACGCGATGTTTAAAAGATCAACTTATGCAAAGAAAACATGTAAAAGTTATACAAGCACATTGATAAGATACTTACTGCATTAATGGTGCAACTGATGGAGTATTGAACAAGATATATCGATGTGCTTGTATCCACTCGATGTTGTCCATGTCAAATGTGGTTCCTTCTCCAACTGGACCATCATGAATCCGAGAGGTCTTATCTAATTTTGTTTCAACATCCGTAAGATATTCTGCACAAAAGGTAGTACACTCATCCATCAAATAACCATTGGCTATTGATGCCTCTGGACGAGCTCTGTTGCGTACAAATCTTTTCAATGTACTCAAATACCGTTCAATAGGATACATCCACCTGAATTGCACTGGACCAGCAGCCATTACTTCATCAGTTAGGTGCACTGTCAAGTGGACCATAACATCGAAAAATGAGGGGGGGAAAAGTTTCTCAAAGTGACAAAGCGTAAGTACAATTCGGTCCTGCAAACTTTTTAAATCACTCATTCGTTGATTTCTTAAACAAAGCTGTCTAAAAAAATTACTCATCTCAATCAAGGGCTGAACAACATTGGGGGATAAACAATCACAAATTGCGATTGGAATCAACTGCTGAAGTAATATGTGATTGTCATGACTTTTCAACCCTTGCAATTTCTTGCTCGTCAGATTCACACACTTTGAAATATTAGAAGAGTAACCATCAGGCACCTTGACCATCTTCAAAATGGAAAGAAATGTCTCTTTCTCCTCTGTAGTCATCGAATACTGTGCAGCAGGCATATATGCCTTGTTTCCCTCAGCTAACTGTAAATGCAACTGTTTCCTTAAACCCATTTCTTCCAAATCACGGCGTGCATTAACATGGTCCTTTGACTTTCCACTGACACCTAAAATGGTCCACAATATGTTATAACAAACATTTTTTTCAATGTGCATGACATCCAAATTATTCCTCAACATGTTAGTTTTCCAATACGGAAGACTATAAAAAATACTTTTCTTTTTCCAATTGTGACTGCGCTGCCTACCCGCAGCACGAATATTACGTACTGGAGGAGCCACCAAATCCTGAATTTCATATACCGTGCGGATGTTTTCTTCCTCAATCTGCGATAACATTTCGACTCCTGTCATGATCTTTGGTGCTGGGCTGAACTCTCTAGAACCATCAAATGCCACTCTGTCCTTTCTGAACCAGTGCTGGGGAGGGAGAAAACGCCTGTGACCCATGTATGCCCATTTTTTGGAATGTTTAAGCCATACAGATTTTTTACTTTTATTGCAACAAGGGCAAGCAAATTCCCCTTTCGTACTCCAGCCTGATAAATTTGCATAAGCTGGGAAGTCATTGATTGTCCACAATAAAGCTGCATGCAGTTTGAACATTTCATTCGTTTCGCAGTCATAAGTCATCACACCATCGCCCCAAAATTCATTCAACTCATCAATCAATGGCTGAAGGTAAACATCAATCTTATCCCCCGGACTTTTAGGTCCATCAATAAGAGTGGAAAGTAATATAAATTGTTGCTTCATACAAAGCCACGGAGGAAGATTATATGGAACCAACACCACGGGCCATGTGCTATGAGTTGCACCAACCATAGACTTGAATGGATTGAAACCATCTGCTGCCAATCCCAATCGGACATTACGAACATCTTTAGCAAAGTCGGGATGTCTCTTATCAAAATCCTTCCATGCATGAGAGTCTGCCGGGTGGGTTAACATGTCACTTTCATGAACTCTTTCTGCATGCCATCTCATTAAATTAAGAAACTTTAGATGACATAAAAAATCTTTTCAACCTTGGTTTAAGGGGAAAGTAACTCATTTGCTTTACGGCAATCGGTTTCCCCTGTATCGCAATCTGACTTTGATGAGTCTTATTTCCCCTGTTCTCTTTCCACCTGGAAGCGCCACAAACCGTACAAATATCCAAATGAGCAGTTTCATTTCTAAACAACATACAGTTGTTTGCACATGCATCTATAGTCTCATATGTAAAACCTAAGTTCTCTGTCAACTTACGAGCATAGTAATACGACTCAGGAATCTTAGCGTCGACGGGAAGAACTTTTTTCAATAAAACCAAAAGCATGTCGAATGATGTGTCTGACCAATTATTCAAAGTCTTCAAATGCAACAACTCCACGATAAACGACAGTTTATTGTAAGAAGTACATCCAGGATATAATTCTGTTTTCGCATCATCAAGTACTTCATAAAACCTCCTCGAATCACGATCTGCACCAGAGCGAAGATTTATCTCACCGGTCTCAAGATTCTGGATGTCAATACCTTCAGGATCAAACCCACGTACCATTTCAGTAAGCATTTCATGCATTGGATCAGTCATCCTTGCATCAACATCCATCTGAGCTGCATCTGTATTTTGACAATGAACATATTCTTCTCCATGACGAGTCCAACTCTTATAATTTTTCAGAAATCCATTAAAGAAAAGGTGCTCCCTCACAGTATCTCGTGTGAATTGATATCTGTTAGCACATTTTCTACATGGACAACTAATATAGTCACTTTCAAATCCTCTCGTGAAGTCAATAAACTGCATAATTCCATTGAAATATTCTCTAGACGTTCGATTTGGAAGATCAATCCAACTCTTATCCATAATAATATCTGTATAACAAACATTTACACAATACTTATTACATTTACATTTTTCAAATCAACTATATTCAAAATAAATATTAACCATTTGTTTATGAACCATTGATAAAATAATAATGTAACTGAAAGCTCATGTTACCTGATTGAGCTACAAACCTGAAAGGGAGGGGAGCCGAAGGCGGTGCTGCGAGGGAGAGGAGGCAGCGAAGGGGAGCCGGAGCCAAAGGCGGTGCGGCAAGGGAGGGGACGGGCGGCGGCGGCGGCGGGGAGCTGGAGGAGAGGAGGCGGTGAGGGGACGGGGGACGGGCAGCGAGGGGGGGGGGGTGTCCGGGGTCGGGGGGGATGTTCGAGGTGCGGGGAGGGGTGTCCGGGGTGTCGGGGGCCTGTCAGGGGTGCGGGCAGGGGTGTTCGGGGTGCGGGGGTGTCCAGGGTGCGGGGGAGGGGGGGCTGTCTGGGGTGCAGGGGGGCTGTCGGGGGTGCGGGGTGGGGTGTCCGGGGTGCGGGGGGCCTGTCCGGGGTGCGGGGGGGCTGTCCGGGTTCGGAGGGGGGGTGTCCGAGTGCGGGGGGGGGGGGGGGCTGTCCGGGGTGCGGGGGGGCTGTCCGGGTTCGGAGGGGGGTGTCCGAGTGCAGGGGGGGCTGTCCGGGGTGCGGGGAGGCGTCCGGGGTGTGGGGGGCGGTCCGGAGTGCGCGGGGGGGGGGGGGGGCTGTCCGGGGTGCGGGGAGGCGTCTGGGGTGCAGGGGGCGGTCCGGAGTGCGCGCCGGGGGCTGTCCAGGGTGCGGGTGCCGTCCGGGGTGGGGGGGAGTGCCGAGAGGCCGGAGGGCGGCGGCCGGAGGTCCGAGGGCGGAGGGCGGCGGCCGGAGGCCGGATGGGAGGCGGCGGGGGAGGCCGGGCGGCGGGGGAGGGCGGGCGGCGGGGGAGGACGGGCGGCGGGGGAGGCCGGGCGGCGGGGGAGGGGAGGGCGGCGCGAGGGAGGGCGGTGAGGGAGGGAGGGGGTTAGGGCGAGGGAGGTCGAGGGAGATCGAGGGCGCGGGGGGGGGGGGGGGGGGGCGCAGAAACCCCCCGAAATTTTTTAGGCAGGTTAGCGACTGCCATTGGCGGTCGCTAATGGTGAGCTATAGCGACCGCCAATGGCGGTCGCCCGAGTCTGGGGGGCTCCAATGCCCCCTTTTCTAGTAGTTTTATTAGGATCATCTCTAAAATAAATTCTATATAAATTTAAAATAAATAATTTAGGATAGTAATGTGTGAAATCATTTAAAAAAATCTAGAATGTTGACAAATCTAATGAGAAATGTAATACTCCACATACTAAACACCATAACTGTGTCATCTTCAATCATCTTTTAGACTAAAAATTATTTCCATAATAAATTAGGGTGATAGAAATAGTTTTGAGTTCATATAATCATAAAGGTATAGAACAAATCACATATGTGGAACCACCTATAGGATTAATCAAAGATCATTGAGAGGGGTAATTTAGTGGTCTATATTCTTTTCATGTTTATTTTAAAATAGATTTTTTATCCTATTAGAGTGTATTTATTGATGTTTTCATCACACAAAAATACACACCAACAAAAAAATATATATAATATTTAATAGTTTCTCCTCACAATGTTATAAGGCTAGTCCTTAATGTTGTATAGATTCCCCCAAGATCACACTATGCACTAGAATCATCATATGAGTAAAAAGAGTTGGGTGTAACCTTGAAACAATCATGTTCATGTCTCCTTACTATTCTTTGGTGAATCTTATACACAAGTGAAGTCCAAAATTTATAGTGATCAACATTTTGGGTAATAACTGATATGTCTTTCTCCTATTGTACAAATATCAAGTTTTTAATTAGGTTGAGTTATCCTTCTTCTTCTATTATTTTGTAGAAACAATCTTCCACATAAACATACATTCATATCACTTAATGAAATTACTTTACTAGATTACTAGATCTCTATCATGAAAAATATTCTTATAATATATTTTAAATATGTGACTTCTTATTTCCTCTCTCTATCTACTATGAACATCACATCCAACTCACCTATGATCATTTTTACATTTCGTACATTTTTATTTCTTCTTATTTAATGAATATATATTCATAGAATACTATATGAATAAAATTATATCACATCATACTTCTTTTTCAATCTCTATACTTAATAATATAGTTATAGAGTATTCAAATTTGAATTCTTCAGAAGACTTAAATATTTTTCTTTAAAACACTTATTGATCATCTTTATAACTGATAAAATAACCACATATAATAAATTTCACATAACTGAATTTGAATATTGTAAAAATATAATTTCATTATCGATATTCATTTCATGATACAACTATATCGCAGAATATATCCATATATCTTCATGATGCATTCCATTTAATTTTCTACGTGGATATCTCAAGTATTAGCCTGAATCACAGTCCTTTATCATTATATTTATTGTGGTGAAGAGTACATCACTTTAAATCTTCAGATTTAAAAATATTCTAAAAACTAAACACTAAATATAGACCATGATTTGGACCCTACCACTTTGGATTCTCATTCTGACACTATGACCAGATCCATGGAATATTTAAGCTATTCTTTTTAAACATTTAAACATTTTAGTTAAAACTCCAACTAAATGTTCATCATAACATAGTACTCACAATTTTCTCTTCCCACTTCATGAATTCATGCCTTTTCTAAAAATAAATCCAAATAAAATTTCACTAATTCTAGAATTCATACATAATAAGGTAGTCATTTGAAATATTCATTAATTTTCCAAACTTCAATGAACTATAATTTCTATGACTAGTGAAGTCATAAAAAACATAAAGTTGTATAAAATATTTATGGAATTCAAATAAAAATTTCAATGTTTTAAGAAATACCTTTGGAGGTCATATTAAATGATTAAAGTTAAATTAAATCCACTTGGAAGTCATATATTGAAAGAATTTTCTAAAATTCAAAATATAGATTCGAACTCTAGAAATTCATATTGAATCCAAATAAATTAAAATATGTTCAAAATATCCTCACACTAATTCCAAATAGATTCAAAAAAATTAAAATTTTATTATAAACTTCACATCAAATGAATCACCAAACATCACTTGAGTTTGAACATGATTTATGTGTTGAAAAAAAAGATAACACAATCATCATATCCATTTTAACCTTTTCTAATATTTATTCTTGAGATGAATACCACAACCTAGAGGAACTTATTCAATTTCAAGACATGGTCTAAAAAATCTCCCCTATTTGGAATTTTTTATGAATAAAATAATATAAATCACTACCAGACTCTAAATTCTTAGTAATTAATCATCAGTCAATAATTATAATCCTACTTCAGCAAAATCTTTGTAGGAAATAAGAATATTGAATAAAAATTTCATGATGTTTATAAAAAAGTGATAAATGCTCAAATATTTTCAACATAATTTTTTTAATCCCCTTTTTGAAATGATATCATTTTAAAATAATTTCAAGATAAAACATTTCTTTAATAAATACTTCATAATCACATCTATGAATCATCACTTCATACTTGTTAAAGAACAAACTTCTTCAGGTACTCTAAAAAACTATTAAAACATTCAACACATGAAACATATTGAACTCATATCTTACCCCTTTTAATAAATATATTTAAATATATAATTACCTTAAGGATATAAATATATAAATTGAAACTCCCCCTATGAATATTCTCCACTTTGTAAACAAAACATATGAATATAAACATAAAGAAATATTTATGTTTCCTTTTCTTTTCTCCCCATCTGAAGAAAATATACAAATACAAGATGAGAGAGGCAGATGAACACTTTACCTTATCCTTCTAGAGGATGAGTTTGAACTCCTAAAATCAACCTCAGAATATGAAATTTATCTTTAGATAATTTCTTAGTGAACACATCAGTTATTTGTTCTAATATAGTAATAAATTCCATCTTTAATTCATTTCTCTCCACAAGCTCCTTGATGAAGTGATATTAATATAATTTTTCTTTATTATTTAATGTTTAACATGATTCTTTAATAAATTTATATTAATTTGATTATCACATCCCAATAGTAGTGTCACATTTACTTCAACCTTGAAATCTTCCAACTCAATCTTCATTTATATTGGTTAGGTTCTTGAATGTGTTGTAGCTATATATTTTTTCTAAAAAGTTCTTAAGTTAACCAAATTTTTCTTCTTATTCTTCAAAAAAACACACATCTATCCTAGAAATAAATACCTACCATATGTGGATATTTTTTCATCAATACAACCTTACCAATATGCATATGTATAACCAAAAAGATTCAACTGTCCCTTGTTCCCATATTTCAATATATAGTCTATTGTGAATTTTATATACAAGATAATCCTTTTTACATCAATGAAGAAATACTATTTAGGTGTACTTTTAAAGCTATAACAAATTGTAATAGTATATAATAGATATATCCTTTAATATATTAAGTACATCATACTTCCAATAATATTTTTTAGACTCTATTTGATCAACTTATTTCGCATGTTCGTTTTTGGATATAATTGTTCCTGCTAAAATGGGTGTGAAAATGTGTTTTGAATATTCCATGCCAAATATTTTTAAGAGTTTCCTAGAAATTTTCCATTTAAGAAAAAAAGATATAGTCTTTTTCTTGAGAAATTTTTAAGCTAATAAATTACATCATCTCTCCAAGCATGGTCATTTCAAAAAGATTCTTTATCTCTTTATAAAACTTCCTCATCGTCACCAAAAAATATGATATCATCTACATATACAATAACTAATAGAGATATAACTCTGTCAACTTTAATATAGATATTTTTTATACTCTTACCTTTCTAAAATTCAATATCTTTATGTAGGTGTCGATTTTAGAATACCTATTTATTGGGGCTTGTTTTATCCCATTTAAACCCTTCTTTAACGTAAAAACATAATTATAATATTCTCTAAGAATGAAACCACATGGTTTATCAATGTAAACTTCTTCCAATTCACTTTTTATTAAAGCATACTAGGCATCCATTTGTAATATTATGTATTTCCTTTGTGATATAATGGTAAGAAATATTTTATTTCTTTCAATCCATGAAACTAGGGAAAACGTATCATCCTATTACACTTCTTCAAACTATGAATATCATTTACACATTAATATTTCTTTATTACTCACCACATATACTTTTTCATTCAGTTGGATTCAAAAGAACCACTATTTTCCAATCATATTCTTGTCTTTTGGTTTGGGAACTAACTCCCATGTCTCATTCTTCATAATTTGGTCCAATATTTCAGTCATAGAATCAACCCACTTTTTATGATCCAATGATTCTTCAACATATTTAGGTTCAAATTATATAATAAATAAGTATGAGTTGTTTTCCTCATATTTCCCCAAGTTTATTTGAGCTAATTTTGATTTCCAATAATATTTTAGACATTAACTTTATGTTTTATTCGTGGATAAGATGAATTGGTTTGTTCATCATCACTTAAAATGGATGAATCTTATTATCTAATCTATATATTTTCAACCCTTTCATCTATGCTGGAAATTTATTCAGGTTTTTAATAAAAATAGTATCATAATCACTTCTAGAACTTTCATCTTCATGAATAAAATCCATCTTTTAATACCCTAGAGCCTTCATATTAGTATTATCAACTATTATTATTATATCGTTGTTATAATAGTAGTATTCTCTTCCATTTTAAAGATAAGAAATAAAAGTTTCAAAAAATCCTCTTGGATCAAACTTACCTAGATTCTCACATTTTACCTTGATAATAAAATGGCATCCAAAAACATTAAGGTAATTAAACTTATATATTTTTTAATACATCTCATATGGGTAAATTTATAAATTTTATCTATATAGACAATGGTTTTTAATATGAACTACTAAAAAAATATATTGATTTAAAAAATATCAAGAGGTATCATGCTCGATCAGAATTTCCTATGAAACATCCACCAAATACCTATTATTCTATTCATCCACACCAAAAAAATTTGGTGTATATGGTCTATTGAGTTCATGTATAATTCCAAGATTTTCTTGATAATGTTTAAAATTTTCATTTTTAAACTCGTTTATATTACCTTTTTGGATATTATTGAGAGAAAAACCCACTCTTTCGATACACTTCTTTGAAAAAAATTAAACTTATTTAAGTATTGAAACTTCAATTTGATAAACATAACACAAGTAATGTGAGTGAAGGCATCAATAAAATTAATAAAGTAATTTTATTCATTGTTTTATTAATTCCCCATAGGACCACACACATCTAAATGAATGAGCTCCAAAGGTTGAGTAGATTTAATCTACACCTTCTTGTGTAAAGAGTTGAAAATATTCCCCTTTTGTAACGTTTGGACCATCTAATCTGTTTCTATTTTTAGAAAAGGACCATCATGAACATTGTCTCCTCATGTGATCATGTTCATGTTCTTTTGGAAAATACACCCAAGACCTCAATTCCACAATTCATTCACTTTTTCATGCTAAGATAACATGGATTTTTAGCATCATCCACTTGAAATAAATTACCTCTAGTCCACTATATTCTTCTCATAATTCTTAAGTCATAGAGTTTTTTGACCAAGAACCAATTATTCCTAAAAATAACTTCATTTAGTTTACGAAAAATCTAAGAAAAATCTTTATAACTTCTTTCCCTGTAACAATTAAGAAAAATCTTTTAAAATTTAGTGACCATCACTAAAAATGGTCACCAAGACATAATTTTATTTTTCAATATCTTTTAAAATTTTAAATCACATATCATGTGATAGGAACATCCACTATCTAGGATCTATGGATTTTTCCCTTTGGATGATTTGTGTGCAACTTAAAAAAACTAAATCTTTCCCCTTCCCTTATCTATACTTCACCTAAGGCTTATGAGTATTAAAAATAAATTTTTAATGGATTGGTAGAAGGAAAAGAAAATTATTTTAGTGGTTACTAGGAAAATCATACCATCCATGGGCTTCTTCAAGAATATCAAATTAGTTCTGAGATTTCAGTACATACTTTTCCATATATTTCTGGGTTTTCTTCATTTGATGGGGATGAATCCCCTACAAACACATACCCACAAGAATACAAGGTATATAATGATGTTGTAAGTATAAAAAAAATATGTTTTATATATTCCAAAATCCTCTAAAATACAAATATAATCTATAAAAATCAAACTTTATAAGTAGCATGTTGTTCAGAATATATGCATTGTCTTCCTTCCTTCTCTAAGACACCAATATTGACTCATTTTTGTGAACCAAAATTATTATGATATATTTTAATATTTTTATTCATATTATACTTCTTATCAGTCTTTCTATAGTCACTATTTGTTGAATTTTTTTTCTTGAATTTAGTTTTCCTAAAAAATTTGGATTTCTGAGTGTTACTGGATTTAACAATAAACTTGGTCTCCATGACTTCATTATTTTTCTTTAATTCTTCAGAAATATTTTATATACTATTTTAATCCTTAAAAGATGATATTTTTTGAAATTAACAGACTTTATTATTCTTATAATATTCTTTACCATCTGAAATTGGGTTCTAAAAACTGAAACTTGAATTATTTAATTTTTTTAATTTTAACAAACTTCTATTGAATATGATAAAATCATTATATTTATCCCTAAAATTTGTTTCATTTTGATGTTAAAATTCTTATTATTATCAATTATATTATTTAATTCATCAACATACTTTTTTATATTTGATATTTTCTCTGTAAAATAAGATTCATTAAAATTAGATGACTGGTTTTCCTTCTTGAACATTATGATTTATTTTTCCAATTTAGAAATATCTGAGAGATGTTTTTAAATGATTTATTTAAAAAAAAATATATCTCAGTATATTATTATTCAGTTTCAGAACTAATTTCATCACTTGTAACTTTTCCATCATTTCATTTTTCAAATAGTGTTTTTTCACCATATTTATCTCTAAAAGTATCAACTTCCTCTTCATCTTCACTACCTTCACATTATTTAAACTGGAATTTTCTCCTTTAAAATTTTGATATATTATTACAATTATCATTAAAAGAAAACTCTAACTTATTGTATTTAATCTTATATAATTTTATAGGATGAACCACTTCATCATCACTATCTACTTCAGTTTTACATTTTGGACAATTCATAGAAAAAATCCCAATAACACCACACCTGAAATATTTCAAAGGTATATTTCTCTTTTACTTTCCTTTCCAAATTTTTATTTTTTAGATAAATAACATAAATTTATTCAAATTATCCTCTAAATATTCATCAGAATATAAGATTCATGATTCTTATTCAACAACACCATTCTACTTCAATGTATCGTGTTTTAAGGCTTTGAAGGAAATGTTATTTCCATTTGAGTTCCCATACAACCTTTAAAAGTGAATTTTCTTTAAAATGAATAAAAAAAATTATAAGGAAGAAGGCTTATAATGAATTCCAATTTTTAGTCTTTCCATTTTAGGTAATAACATTATCTTTCCTCATTTCATAATATATAAGAGTATCGTGCAAGTAATCAAGAGGGTTATTACCAGGGTCTATTTCTTCTAAAGTAGTACTTTTGAATCAAACTTGTAAGGTAAGATATGAAATATCTTCTCTAAAGTAGTTTTGTATTCCAACTCTTCACCATTTTATCTTATCATTATCACAACTTAATTAACCCTTACAAATAATTTTTCAATAGTCACATCATTAGGAATTTGGAGATGTTCATACTTAACTCTCCAAAACTGAAAATTATCCCGCTTCACTTTGGTCTTTCCTTTATATATATATATATATATATTCCATGTTTTTTAAAATACCATTTTCTATTTTAATACCTTTGACTTTCATAAATTAATTTTCTAAAATAGAATATAAAATATCATTTCTTTCATGGCCATCATTCTCCATATTCCTTTTTTTATCACTGTTATGGTAGAACCTCTTACACATGGGAGAAATCCATCAATTTCATCTTACAATACATCATAACTAATAGAAAAAATTATAGCAATATTTTTTTTACCCCATACCTGGTAACCTTTCAAATAAAATATGGGAATTCCCTCAATATTTAGAAAATTCAAAGTATCCCTAGTAGATAAAAGAAATTAGTGATAAATTCATCTTTCATAGAGTGACTCTAAACTCTAATATTAAAATAGGTTATCACAAATTAAGGTGGTCTATCTTTGATAACACTTCTATAACCACCTACAGATTCAATAGATGATCATTGGGATGGGGGTGAATCAGTGATCTATATTATTTTTAAGTTTCTTCTGAAACAACCATCGTCACCTAAATGTTGTGATGTTTTCTGTCCTCACACCCAAATTCACATTAACATAATACAACATATAGATTTATAATGTTTAACTACCAATGTGATAAGGTCGGTCCTTGGTGTGATATGGAGTCCTTCAGAATCCCATTACCAACTAGAATCATCATATGAGTACAAACAGAATGGTATAACCTTGAAACTTATATTTTTATGTCTTGAAAATAATTTTTAGTGCATTGATAACTTCACAATGATCAATAGTTTGGGTAAAAACTAATGAATCTTTCTCATGTTAGAAAAATATCATGTTTTCATTTTTTTTAGTTATTTTTCTTCTTATATTCTTGCATGGAAACATCACACCACTTCAATTTACATTCACAAAACTAGATGTGTAAGATCATGGTTTCAACAGAAGTATTTCATTATATAAATTTTGGTATTAATTCCATATTTTTTTGTTAATTAAATGTTCACATGTTTATGAGAGTCCTCAGGGGTGTTCCAGGGGTTTGGTACATGAAAAGAAGCAAAACCATGCCAAACTGTGTAAGGTGCATGGTTTGTGCATGGTTAAGTAAATTGTTTGGCCTCCTTATGAAAAACATGCAACCTGACTGAAAACTAACAATTTTATTGATTTTAAAATGAAACATAGGATACAAAATAAATCACAGGGGTCAAAAAAAGTGAAATCCTAGAGAATAATTAATAACAAACTCCATCCCCTCACAATGAAAAGAACTTATGCTAAGGAAAGAGGAAATACTTAGATTTGGGGATGCCATGGATGCCAAGAAATCTTCCACTTGGTTCCCCTCCCACCATGTGTGTGTGATCTGAATGTGATTACTCAATATCTTGTTTCACTTCATGACTAAATATGCAATATTCCACAGAACCCAGCCTATACCTGCTACTTATTTGAAGAGATTAAAGAATCTGTTTCCATTGCCTTAAGTGTGATGTTATACTGCCCGCACAGCTCTAAACATGTGAGTATTTCCTACACTTCAGCCTGTAATACATTTCCCCTACCATAGAGGGTGAAGAATGTTGCTAAAACAAACCCAAAACAATTCCTGATGACGCCTTTGCCTCATATCTCACCCCAATAAGAGATCCATCCATGTTGATATTTAGCCTGAGGTGGAGAGGGTTCCAACATACCCAATCCCCCTGTCCCAGCTCCCTGGCCGGATTGGAAATAAACTAATTCGGGGTGAGGGCATTAACCAACGGTGCATCATGAAAATCTACACATAACCAAACCATATCCTGAAATGAGTTCTTCGTTTTAAATAGAATTCTATCCTGATAACCTCATATGCTTTTGTGTCATGAATAATTGTTAGCCTTCAAAATGGTCCAGCATCCCACCAATAGGATAACATCCCTTTCCTTCCTCTTAGAACCATTATCACCTGATCCTTGAAACCATGCACTAAGAAAAATTTCATGCATCCCTCCCTGACTGTTCCATCCAGTAAAAACACTGAAGGCCAACCAAATCCAACTAGCCCATTCACTATCAAAAAATAGGTTACCCACCATTTATGTCTTGGGATCATGGAATCACCATCACCTAGAGGTGATGCTCACGCCCATGCGTTGAATGTTATCATTAGTGGGAAAATCTTGATTCCTCACCTACCACAACAAGAAGCCAAATTTGGAGGGAAAATCCTTGCACCATATAGTCACCCCCCGTGGATCATCATTAATTGTATCCCCCCTCACACGAGAAAATGTATTTAATGAAAACTCACCCGATGCACAACTTGTAAAAATGAGGTTATCGGGTTCTTAATTAATAAAAATGTTATTGAAAATAACGCATTGATTCACATCAAGAATGGCCTAAATAAAATCGGGGTGGCTTCCAACCTCTCTAAATGAAATATTCAAGGTGGGTAATCTAGGGAACCATAACCTACCATCCCCCAATCTTGAATACAGAATTTGATGTCAATGATTCCCACCATCCACATAGAGTATTGATGCAAGAACTTCGTGTACGGGTGAATGAGGTTCCAAATTTTAGATGGCCTCATCCTCTACTCATTCACATTAAGGCCATACTTATCCTGCATTGTCCTACCCCATACTTTTATTCCTTCCAAATCCTCCCATGCTATTTTAGCATGGATCACTTGCATGTTCAATGAAACACTACTCAAATTAATTCCCCCTTCAGAGAGAGGTCTTGAAAGACGCTTTCCCAAAGCCTAGTGATGTATGTCTTCCATCTTTCCATCCCATATGAAGGACAACATAATCCTCTCCATGTTGGTGATAACGTTGTTGGGGACCTTTAAAGTGGACATTACATGCATGGTAATGGAAACAATAACACTATTAATAAGGGTTATGCAACATCCAAAAGACAGGAATCTATATTTCCAATTGTAGATGTGCCCTATGATCTTGCTAAACAACTTATCAAAATGAGGGATTCTAAGTGAGATTGGAATCACTGGTTCCCCGAGGTACTCCATAGGGAATGATCCCCTACTCATATTCAATATGTCATCAAGAATCCTTACCCTTTTCTCAGAGATATTCTTGGTTATATAATGCATGCTTTTTCCCCTATTCTCCACCTACCCACTCCACAGGCAATAATCACCAAGTATCCCATTTATCCCCTACACTGACCTCATACTACCATTGATAAACAAAAGTGTGTCATCTGCGAACATCAAATCTGAGATACCCCTTGTTGAATGCCTATTCCAGTAGAGTATGATTTTCCCCATGAGAAGACCCCAGTTGATATAGTAGCTGAAAAGATTTTGAGAGAGGATGAAGAGAGTGGGGAGAGGGGATCTCTTTTCCTAAGACCTCTGTAAGCCTCGAATAACCCAAAATTCTTACCCATAAATGAGTTTGATATCCAGTCCAAGCTGAAGTAATGGAAAAGAAGATCGGTAGTCTAGTTGGAGAACCCCATGCAAGTCAGCACCCTTAAGATGAAACCACATTCCAATCTGTCATGGGCCTTGCTCATATCTAATTTTATCACAAAGTTACCCCCAAAAGACTTGTTGTTAATTTCACTAACCATTTCTTTCACCACTCCAATTTCCCCCAATATTGACCGCACTTTAATAAAACCATGATGATCGGGAGACACCCATGTGTTCAAGTGAAGGGATATACTTTTGTTGAGAATTTTGGCCAAAACCTTGTATGGAATATTACACATTCTTATGAGTTGATACTGATCAATGTAATGTGGGTTGAATATCTTCAAAATCATAACCATTTTGGTAGCACAGGCAATACACGAAAAATTACCTCTATGTAAGAAGTACTACACTCCCTTTACTAATTCTCCCTTAACAGTGTACCAAGATTCCCTATAAAAGGATCTTGGAATTCCATTGGGCCCTGGTGTGCTCTCCGAGTTTAGAGTCCAGACCACCTCACTCACTTCAACCACCTTTGGAGTCCTCCTCAAACAGTCATCGCTTCCTCTGAAACACAACGTGAGATTTCCTCAAAAATGTTAGCATCACCCCTTGGGTACCCACCATCCATGCCAGGATTGGGGCCTACCAGTAAAAATTTTATAATATCATTGGACAGGGCTCCAACCTCATCACAGTCACTATAATTATAACCATCCTCTCTTAGAATATTCGTTCTCTGAACGTATCGACGCTCCTTGATGCAAGCATGGAAAAAAATGTTGTTTTGGTCCCCCTCTTGAAGCCAATGAATCATATCTCCTTCTCTAGCCAAATTCGCTTACCTCAGGAGGGTATCAGAGAGAAGATATTTTTTAAGCCTTAATTCAGTAAAAAGGTTTTCATCCCATTCTTGTTCCAGAACCTCCTTCATTCGAGTGACCTCCTTACGTATCTCAACCAAGTACTTATCCCACGTGGGAATATACTTCCTCCATCGGCATAGAAGATGTTTAAACCACCTGATATTGTTATGGATTATGATCCATGGGTTTCCCATATGGTGGAGGCTCTATGCCTCCCTAATAACATCATTGAATCTCGGTTCCTCTACCTAGGTATTAGAAAACTGGAAACGCTCCCCTCTCGACGACCTTGAATCTAAGGAAAGGTGAAGTGGAGATTGATCTGAGAGGCAACGCACCATGTGAGAGACTTTGGTGTCTAGGAAAATAGATAATGCGGCCTCGTTCATCAAGCACCAATCAAAGAGACACCAGGTCTGATGTCCTCTATGTTGGTTATTGCACCAGGTGAAGTTATCTCATTCGTACCCTACATCCAAAATCCCACATCTCTCCATGAACAAGACAAATTCTTGGCTAGCGATCCTAGAAAACGTTCCACCCCTGTTTCTACTTCAGTCTTAAAATGACATTAAAATCACCCCCGAAGATCCTAGGAAAAGAATTTGAGATGATACCATCCAAATCCCTCCACAACATCTATCTGTCTTGAGCAATACACATTTCATAGATGAAGGAAAATAAAAATGAGTGAGACCCAACATAAATTTTTGTGGCCATAAATTGATCAGACACAATATGCAGATCGAACATGATTTGGTCCTTCCAGAACAAACATATTTGAGAGTTGAGAGGATTCTCATGCTTGAAACCATGCTCTCGAAGCCTTTGAGCATACTCATTGATCTTTTTGGGCACCTGATTTGGTTTGAGAATCGCAAACATAGATGCAGAATTGATACAGAGTTTGTTGACTATGAAATCATATTTCTCCCAAGCCTCGATACCATGAGAATTCCATATAAGGATTCTAAACATTGAAACAAGAAAGTCTGGATTTAGCCCCAGACTTTTGTCCCTTAACATGATGAGATGAAACTGGGGAGACAACTGTTCCAATTCTGGATTGATACTGGGTGTGGATACTACTATGGACCTTCAAACGAACTAACACAGGAGAGCATCATCCATTGAACATCACCCTGGGTAAGTTCTCTGTAGAGCCAAAGCACTAATTTTTCACATTTCTCTTATCAACACCATTCGATAGTGGAGGTGATTGCGGAGGAGAGGAAATCAATTTCTTAATAGGCGAAAGCAGGGGGAAGACACCATTAGATGAAGAGATAGCTCCCTAGAAAAATAATGCAATGCCATTTAAAGTCAACATAGCCTGGCTCTATCGGGAGAATATCCAAAATGAAAATGTGGGAGATTACCCAAGGATCAAGATATGTAGAAAAGATATGAGATATGTCGTTGATCATTGCCCCCAATAGACGGTAGGACCGTATCTCAGAGCTAAAGATACTGATCCCTACCCATAGATTTTTTGAAGAGCACCAGGTCACAGCTGAGAGACTTTTGTCCTTCGCGACTAAAGGATTGCATGGATGAGGAGGCCTCATAATCTAGACTCATAGAATCCACATCTTTAACCTTATCTCGACCCAACAATCTTGGAGATCAGTTTGAGCTAGAAAACCTTGAAAAAGGCCTCAATAAATCCTGAGAACTGGAGGCCCCTAATAAAGATTTGTGGAAAACCTGCAATGAGTGACCTGAAATGTGGAAAAATTAGAAAAACTTGGGAACTTCAGGATATATTAGAGGTTGATGACAGTCCTCCATCCCTTCGATCCAAATCACCAGGTGGTTCTAAAGTGGATGAGAAATATCCATCTCTACACAAATCCTTGTAACTGACACCTCTACCAAGTGACTCGTCCTATCATCTGCACACAGAAAACACCCCAACGAATCCCCAATCACCCTAAGAAAGGATTATTTCATAAGGAGAAGAGAGATCCCTAGGTGCGAGATCCAGACTACTACTATAGGATATTCTTTACTGGAATGGGCTTCCATTGACCAGTGAGAAAGGGAAAACCTCTAAATCCCCAGAAACCGTAGGCCTCTACTCCAAGATTTAACAAAATCATCCCGCAAAGGCAAAAAGATACGGAAGGCCTTCCAATCCAAGATCAACACTATAGCTGGGAGATCCAAGCCCCATCTTTGAACGCAGTCCTGGAAAACCGCAAGGGGGGTTTATCTGCACCAAAAATCGCTATCAAAGTCCATTGGATATCCTTGGCCACCGCCTCAAAAAAAAAATATCAGGACCGCAAGCATCGGGATTCCCTTTTTTGTGAAGAAGGAAGCATGAAATGGGACCATCGACAAGGGATCCTAAGCCAGAAATTTCCCCAGGGGAGGCCACAAAATGGAATCCTTTAATGAAGGCAGAGGAGGGTTTTCAAAACCACCATCTAGCACTAGAGATCCAGGCACGCCATCATAGATAGTTGAAGCAAGAGGTAGTTTTTCAAAAACAATTGGAGCTCCCCAAGAAACCTTACAACCTCACTCACCCAAGTAAATGGCTTGTACATGGTTTGTGTACAGTTTGGTAAACTGTACAGATAACCTGTGTGTCCCATTAAAAGTTGTAAAAATTACAATTTTTTCATCTCTATATTTTAAGTCTCCACATAATTTTCATCCCCTTTCTTTTACCTATAGCCCTAGGGTTGACCCAAAACCCTCAATATCTCCCAAGGATCGATCTCCCTCATCTATAGGCCATTTGGAGCACCGTGATTTATAGATCAAAGATCTGGGTAAGTCTAATATCCCTCTTCCTTCTCTTTTCCAGATTAAGGATTGTAGCTTTGGTTATCTTATTATGAATCCATAAAACCCTATTTTTACATTTGAATATAGGAAGAAGATTAAAGGGGTGATTGAATTCGTATCTAAGGACACAATTTAAAGTGCGTTCATCATCAAATTCTTGGAAGGTGGTATATAAGTTATATCTAATAGTCGTTAGGTTGATTTGTGAATGTTTGGTTTTCTTCTTGGTTATCTATTATTGTGTTTTTGATTCCTTTGGTGGGATTTAGTAAAATTATCACCTAAATCATAAATTGAACCACTCATGATCTTCTTGGGATGAATTAAGGATGATTTGACCAATTTAGGCTCACCCTTGGGGTACACTGACATTCTTGAACCTAGAAATTGGTAATGTTAAGTGTAGATTTGATGTGTGATAATGTAGAACCCATGAAAAACATGTTAATGTGGTTAGTTTAGTTGGCATTGATAATGATAGTTGTGTCTAGGGTTGATAGTGATATAATAGGTTATTTTGATTAACATGAAAATGGGTTTAAAGGGATTAATGTAAATGTGCCAAATTGATTTTGAATTGTAAATGAGGTGCATAATGGGGTTAATACATGGGAAATGATGAACGGGTTATGTGAGTTAACATATGAAATTTTTTGAATATATTAAATGTGTTACTATGTGGTAACTATTGAATATTATTAATTATATTAGGCATAATAAATGGGAATTTTTCTAAATATAATTTCAATGTAAATGGAATTATTTTAATGGGTTATGGTATACTAATTATTACCATATCGATTTTCTGTAGATTATGATTTATTTTTATATTGGTTGTTTTTCTGTGATAATGTATACTTGTGGTGAATGGATAAATAAGAATGTGCACATGTCTTGTTAGTGTGTGGTATTGACTAAGGTTATACACCCATGGGTCTAGATATAATGAGGCTCTAAACTCTACCTCAAAATAGACTGGCTAGGGAATGGGATGGAGTTCTATTCCCCTATTAGTTTCATTCCACCCGGACTGAGGCTTTGAGATGAGAATAATGTGTTTCTTATGATGTGTTTATCCCTAGTGAGATAAGTACTTGACTTATTCTCTTATTAATAGTGATTGAATTCCTTAGACCCTTGTGTAAATGACATAAATGCCTAACCCATGGATCACATGATGAAAATGGATTAACTTATGATAATAGTAATATTGAAAGAAATGGTTAGAGTGTTTCTTGTAAAATAATCGAACCTAAGTTATACTTTGGTTTATTTTTTCACTTATTTCATACTTTCATGAACTATCTTTTTGAACTGGATATTTTGTAGATGTTGTTGGGGGTGGTCTACTGAGTAGTACTCACACCCTGCTAGAGTCTTCATTGGGTACCTAAGTATACTTCCTTGATGTAGGTTCAGATAGGGGTAAAGTCTTAGTGCTAGGGAGTTTATTTGGGGTTGGGATATGCATGAATGAGGATCCAAACATGGAGTCAAGACCCATTTTGGGGATTTAGTTGTTTTTATTTATTTTGGGTTTCCTTCACTTTTGAAATTGTTAGCATGAAATGACATATTTATTGTTGTTTTTTTTACCTAGTTTTGGTAAACATTTGGTTATGCATGTTTATTGGTTATTTCTTATCATTTTTACTATATATATTGTTGTCTGATGTGTATTACTCTGGTAAAGAGGGTATTATCTCCCCACATGTCTTATTATACCCTTACTACTAGTTGGAAACCTCTTCCATATGGGGATGTGCAATTGAGGTCGTACAGTGACCCGACTCAAGGCCTTGGTTTAGTGGCTCCTAGCTCGAGGATGTTAAAGTGGTATTAGAGACAATGTCCATTCGATGTGATAATGATGACTTTAGGCCCTTCTAGGGGGAGGATTATGTTAATCCCACATAAAAGGAGGAAGACCATGAAGCACCCATTTATAATGTGGTGTAGGTACCTCTCCCATCATGAGGCATTTTATTAGGTTATGCCTGAGGGCTAGAGCCCATGGAAAGGCAAATCATGTGGGCTAGGCCCAAATCAGACAATATCATGATCGTGGGCTAGACTAGGCCATTACAAAATGGTATAAGAGCTGTTCTTTTCAGTGGTCTTACTATTTGGGATGATAGAAAGGAGAATAGGATGTGTCTAGACTTGGAAATGATCTTGTTATTAGGATTATCTAATCCATGTAGGAGGGAAAACCCAAGTCACCAAGGGTGGGAATTGTTGTTTTTATTGTGTGTTGTTATAGTTGAATGATATTTCACCATTGGGTGATACACTTGTTGTGTGATGTGACTATTTTGTGATATTTTTCTCATAGCTGGAATGACATGAGGTTCTACATTCATGAATAATTATAGAAACCTAGGTATATGAGTTAAATGTATAATGATAGAAACACATGGGATTGGTGTGTGGGGTAAGAAGGGTTGAATTCATCTTGCATCCTTGTAAAATTAAGGAAAATGGTGTCTAATATAAGGATGAAAATGGGGAAAGGGGGGATAAATTATAAATAATGGTTAAAAAAATTGTTTAATTAAGGGGTCCAACATGAGTTGAAAATGTAGAGAGTAACAATTTCTGAAATGGGAAATATTCCTAGGAGGAAAGATTTTCATTGTAAATATGGAAATAGTTTTGAAATAGTGTATAATGTAAGAATTATAACCATTTAAGTTGTTTTTCCCCATGTTAACCATGACCCGTGGTAGGAATGGTAGAGGGAAGTTTTATAATTGTGATGATATCCATTAGGATAATTTATGTGAATGGTTTGTTTCCAGCTAATGAAGAGCCTTCTTATGTGTAGCTTGTGAAAGCTTTATGATATATATTCTAAAGCTTGTGTTGGAATTGTAGAGGAATTCCACTATAGATACATGTGATGGTTGATTGATAAGAGATGTTTCCAAGAATTATCCCTAGGTTGTGAAGAAAGAAGACCTATTGAATTATGGTAATAGATAAGATACCTTTCATGATAACTTTTCTCGTTTTATGCAGATTGTGGAATGAGACACTGGGTGGGTTGTACTGAGTATGTTTGAAATGACTAGAGAGTTTCAGTTGCATCACCCAATGACCTTTACTAGAGAGAGTGGTCCATAGGTAGCCGAGTTCTAGATAGATTCCATGAAGATGAATCCTTACCATTTGGATACTCCTTTTGAGAAGAGAGTCAAGTTGGTGGCCTATATGTTGCAAGGTCGGGTAAGGAATTGGTGGGACAACATGGTTCAGACTGAGTAGTATGAAAGAATGACATTGAAATATTTATAGGATAATTTTCTAGAAAAAATCTATCTAGAAACCATGAGTCTGGAAAAGGATGCGGAGTTTATGAGTTTGACCCAAGGGGTAATGTTAGTGATGAATTATGTCAGTCATTTCACTAACTTGTGATGCTACATTCCAATGTTGGAATGGGATGAAGAAGATATGGCGAAACATTTATAGGATGGACATAGACATTATATCATCTCCAAGGTGAACATATTTTGTTTGAATAGGTTTGAAGAGGTAGTGGTATAATCCCTTATCCCATAAGGGAACCTGAAGGGGGATTCAAGTAGTGGACTTGTGGTGCCAGTTGGACAGACAAGTGGTGCAGATTATGAGTTAAGAAAGTTTCTTTTTTATATTTTCCATCTGGGTGAAAGTGTATGGAGTAGTCAGAAGATAGGGTCAGCCTCTCAGGGTGGCGATCATGTGTTCTATTACCAGTGTGTTTGGTCGGCGCATATATGTGGCTAGTGTACCCATCCACCAGTTGAGCATTGGTTGTGTAGTAGGTTAGGACACATACATAGGTTCTACAGTAACCCTTAATAGTTGTTCATATATGGAGGTCAAAGGAAGATACTAAGTGCAGGTAGGGAGTCAGTTATCCCATATTAGGCAGGCAGTTAGAGTTCCATGGGTCGTACCAGTGGGGGTGGTGGATGTGGTACTCTAACATGAGATCATCTATACTTGTAGGTTAGTACAGTTCCAGGTAGTCAGGCCAGATCCTAGGTTATAGGGATGGGTTATCCTTATGTAGTTAAGTCTAGACCTTGAGGTGTTGAGGCTGGGACATCTATTGTTCAAGGTACAATTCTTTTAGCTTCCATGCTTTCTAGTGCTTTGTTTGACATGGGTGTCACACACTCTTTTATCTCTTCTAAATTTCTAGTTGTGTTGGGCCTAGCAGTAAATTGTGTGTGTCAGGTTATATCAATTAATACTCTTTTGGGTGTCTGAGCTAAAGATATTAGGCAATGTAGGGGTTTTTCTCTAGAGGTTGGTGGGTACAGTTTTTTGTAGAACTTGTTCATCCTTGAGATGTTAGGTTTTGACCTGATTTTGGGAATAGATTGGATGGGGTTGTACCAAACCCATGTCGACTATTATAATCATTGGGTAACATTAATTTATCTTGAAGGAGATACTTATTTCCATTGTGTCGAGTGGGATGTTTGAGCAGGACGTGCATGGCTGATTTTTTAGTAATTGGGTGAACTCACAACCCAATTGTCTTGCTAATTATTGATTATGGGGAAGTAGAGAATCTAGTATTCCATCTCATTTTGAATTAATTTCAGAATTTATTTCTTGAGGACTTCTTGGGTCTACCACCCAAGAGATATTTTGAGTTTAAGATCAAGTTGCAGTTAGGGGTAGAACCAATTTCTATTCCGCCATATAGAATGTTTCCATAAAAACTCTAGGAGATTAAGGCTCAGTTAGAGGAATTGGATAATACAGGGTTTATTCATCCCAGTAAATTATCTTGGGTATCTCTAGTATTTTTTTCCAAGAAGTAATATGGGTTGTTTCAGTTATGTGTTGATTATATGAAGTTGAATCAGATGCCGATTAAGAAAAGATACCTTATTTCGATAATTTATGATCTCTTTGACTAGTTGAGAGGTGCTTTTTTGTTTTCTAAAATTGACCTGAGATTAGGGTATCACCAAATGAGGGTGAGACCTTCTGACATACGGCAAAATTATTTCAGGATCAGGTATGGATTGTATGAGTTTTTGGTGATTTTTTCCAGGTTATCCAATGTGCTGGAAGTGTTTATGGCCCTAATGAACTGAATATTTCACCCCTACCTAGATCAGTTTATAGTTGTCTTTGTTGATGACATCTTGGTGTACTTTAAGACTCATGAAGATCATGTCAAACTTCTTGACATCATCCTGAGTAAACTAAGGTAGAATAGGATATATGACAAGCTATCCAAATTTCATTTCTATATCGATAGGGTGCATTTATTTGGTCACATTTTTTTAAAGTAAGTCATTTCAGTAGATATATAGAAATTGAAGGCTGTGGTATCTTGGAAACAGCCCAAAAATGTTTCATATATCCAAATATTAATGGTTTTCGCTAGTTATTACCAAAGATATATCAAGGATTTATCCAATTTGGTAGCACCACCTTCAGGTTTGGCCAAGAAATGGATCAGGTTTGAGTGGTCTGATTCATATGAGAATTATTTTCAGGAGCTTAAGAAGTGGTTGACTACTGCACCAGTTCTTATCTTTACTGAATCAGGAAAATGGTACATCATGTTTTTTATGCATTGGGTGTTGTTATTGGAGATATTTTGATGCAGGATGATCAAGTTATTGCATATGGGTCATGAAAATCGATTCCACATGAAATAAATTACCCTAATCATGATCTTGAGTTGGCTGAAGTGGTTTACACGTTGAAATATTGGTGACATTACTTGATGGTAGAACGATTTACTATGTATACTGATCATAAAAGTCTTAATTACATCTTCTCTCAATGTGATATGAATCATTGGAAGTGAATATTGGTTGAGAACCAAAAATACTTAGAATTTGTGTTGGTTTATACATCAGGGAAAGGTAATAGTGTTGTAAATGCCTTAAGTTAGAAAACTCAATGTCAGTTGGTTCAGGAATCCAATTCTGAGTGGAAGATGATGGTGTTGTTTTATAAAATTCATCTAGAGGTACAAGATGGGTCGGGGAAGTTGACCCTTGCATCCTTGGTATTTGAGTTCGTTCTTTTGAGCTGGATCAAGAAGAGTTATCTTGAGAACCCAGAATGTGTGACTATGAGGGAATGTCTTAAAGGTTGGGAGTCACCTTCTGGTTGGACATTGGGTGATGATGAGATCTTTTGGGTTTGTGGTAATTTTGTTGTGCTGACGTGTATGTGGGAACAGCTGATGCATGAGTTTGATGTATCAAATTGGGTAGTGCATCCCAATTTGACCAAGATGCATCGAGATCTTTGGAGGTACTATTGGTGGCCATAAATGAAGGAGGTTGTGGTTTTCAGGGAGCGATGTCTTACCTATCAATAGGTGAAGGCCAATCATCCGCACCCAGGTGATTTGTTACATCCATTTCCCATTCCAAAATGGAAGTGGGATGAAGTAACGATGGATTTTGTGGTAGGTATTCTGAGGATTCCATAGAAGAATAATGGAATTTTGGTAGTTTTTGATCATTTGACTAAGGTGGATCATTTCTTATTGATTATAGATACTTTCACTATGGATCATTTGGGTGATCAATATGTTTGATAGGTAGTGCGGCTGCATGGAGTACCAAGGACTATAGATTCGTATCGTGATTTGTGTTTCACATCGCACTTCTAGAAGTCATTATAGAAGGTTCTTGGTAACCAAGTGTTTTCAAGTATGAATTTTCACCCACAAATAGTGGGTAGTCTGAGCATATGATTCAGGTACTAGAGGACATGTTGAGGGCTTTTGTCCTATATTTTGGTGGTTCATGGGAGAAACACGTGTCGCTTGTTGATTTTTCCTACAACAAAAATTTTCAAGGTATTATTTAGATAGAATAGTTTTATAAACACTATGGTAGACCATGTAGATATTTTTTATTTTGGATGGAAGTTGGATAATCAGGTTTATTGGGATCAAGTCTCATGCTAGAGATATCAGAACAGGTTCATTTGATCTGAAAGTGGATGTAAATGACTCAAAGTAGGAAGAAGTCGTATGCAGATAGGCATTTTAGACCTCTTGAGTTTTTGGTTTGTGATCATGTGTTTCTTTGGGTGTCTCCAAAGTTGGGTCACCATCAAATTCAGAAATAGGGAAATTTGGAACCCAGGTATGTGGGTTCATTTAAGATTTTGGAGAGTATTGGACCAGTACCATACTGATTGGCTCTTCCACAATGGTACAGTGGTATGAATGATGTTTTTTATGTATCACATCTTCAAAAGTATCACCCTGATCCATCTAATGTGATTTATTTTGAGAATGTTGAGCTTGTGACTGATGCATCCTTTGAGGATCATTTGGTTTGTGTTTTGGACCGTAGTGAGAAAGTCTTATGAATAAATTTTGTGCCTTTAGTTTATATTCGTTGGAAGCATGATAATTTTTAGGAAGAAACTTGGGAGAAGAAATTGGATATGTGAGTCTAGCATCTTGATCTCTTACTTTAAAAGCTCAGTGATTTTCGGGAAGAGTGGCTTGTGGAATATCCTTTATAAGGTTGTAAGGTCGAAATATCCCAATTTCATTGTAGGTATGTCCTTGTTTAAATTTTGGTTTTAATTCCATAATTTTTTTAAATTAAATGCTCACCGAGTGTATGAGGGGACTCAGGGGTGTTTTAGGGGTTCGGGACATGAAAATAAGGAAAGATGGACCGAAATGTGCAAGGAACACGGTTGGCATAGGGTTAAGTGAACAATTCAACCTCCCCAGACAAACAGTGCAACATTGGATAGTGGAATTGTGCATAGTTGGAGCACATTTTTTCAAACCATGAAGATCTCCCCATGTAGTCGTGAAACCTCACTCACCCTAGTCAGTGGCTTGCACATGGTTTTCACATGTTTTGGTAAATTGTGCAGACAAACAATGTGACCCATTAAAAGTTGGAAAAATTACAATTTTTCCATCTCAGTATTTTAAGTGTCCACTTGATTTTCCTCCCCTTTCTCCAACCATTGGCCCTAGTGACGACCCAAAATCTTCAAGAGCTCCCAATAATCAATCTCCCTTATATCTAGGCTATTTGGAGCACTGTCAGTTGAATATCAAAGATTTGGGTAAGTATAATCTCCCTCTTTCTTCTATTTTCTAGATTAGTACTTCTGGCTTTGGATATCTTTTTACAAATCCCTAAAACCCTATTTTTATATTAGAATATAATTTTAAGTTTTATTGGGTGCCTAAATCTAGATCTACGTCTACTATTAGGAGTGTTTTGATCATCATATTCGAGGTAGGTTTTCTACAAGTTATATCCCATATTCTTTGGGTTTATTTTTTCATGTTTGGTTTAGTTCTTGGTTATATCTTATAGTGTTTTTGATTCCTTTGGTGGTATTTGGTAAAATGAGAATCTAAATGATAAGTTGAACCCCTAATGGTCCTCATGGGATGTGTTTAAGATGAGTTTACTAATTTAGGGTTACCCATGGGGTGCACCAACATTCTCAAACCTATAAATTGGTAAGGTTAAGTGTAGAGTTGATGTGTGATAATATAGAACCCATGAAGAACATGTTAATGTAGTTGGTTCCACTGAAATGTTTAATTATTATTGTTTTAAGGGTTTATAATTTCATAATAGGTTGTTTATATTCACATGAAAATGGGTTTAAATGGATTAATGTAAATGTTTCAAATGGATTTTGATTTTAACTTGAAATTCAGAAGGGGTTAATACGTGGGAAATAATGAATAGTTTGAGTGAGTTAACAAATATAAATGGTTTAATATGTTAAATGGGTTAATGCATGGGAACTTGTGAATATTATTAATTAGCTTAGGCATAAGAAATTGTAATTGGGCTAAACATTAATGCAATGTAAATGGAAATGTCTTAATGGGTTATGGCATACTAATTATTCCCATGTTGATTGTTGTGGATTATGATTTTTTTTTATTGGTTTTTTTGTTGTGATATGTTATAAATGTGGTGAATGGATAAATAATAATGTTCAAATGGAATGGTAGTGTGGGGTATTTACTGAGGTTCAAATCCCATGGGTCAAGAAGACCGAGGCTCTAAACTCCACCCCAAAATGCACGGGTTAGGGAAGGGGATAGAGATCTATTCCCATAATGGTTTCATTCCACCAGGACTGAGGATTCTAGGTGAGGATAAGGTTTTTTTGTGATGTATTTATCCCTAGGGAGATAGGTAATTGACTTATTCCTTTATTAATGGTGAGTGTATGTCTTATACCCCTGCGTAAATGATGTAAATACCTAACACATGGAACACATGATGAAAATGGATTAAGTAATGAAGATGGATTAAATGATGATAATAATAATATTGAAATAAATTTATTAAGTTTACCTTATTAACTAATTGAACCCAATTTTCCCTTTGGTTTAACTTTTTACTTATTTCATACTTTCATGCACTATCTATTCAGACTTTATATTTTGTAAACACCATTGGTGGTGGCCAAATGATTTTTACTCACACACTTCTTGAGCTGTTGTTGGGTACCTGAGCATACTTATTTACTATAGGTTTGGATAGGGGGAAAGTTTTGGTACTATAGAGTTGATTTGGTATTGGGATATGCATGGATGAGTATCCTTACTTGGATTGGGGACATATTTTGGGGATTCATCTATTTGTCTTTATTTTGGGTTTCCTTCACTTTTGACACAGTTACCATGACATGACATATTTATTATTCTTTCTGGTTTGTACCAAGTTTTGGGAGATGTTTGGTTATGCATGTTTAGTTTTTATTGCTTATTGGTTATTCTATTTATACTATTTTCTATTGTGGATTACTTTGGTAAAGATGGTATAGTATCAACAAATGTATTATTAGACCCCCACTACTAGTCAGAAACCTCTAGCATACAGGGAGGTGCACTTGAGTTCATGTGGTGACCCGGATCGTGGCACTGTATTAGTGGCTCCTGGGTCGGAGGGAATTACAAGATGTAATGAATTAACTGGTTTACTACATCCCCATCATGAAAATTGTTCTTTATAATATATATGTATATGGAGATAATGAATTTTTATTCCTCTTTATCCAATGTGAACTTCACAGCCAACCCACCTGAGATCTTTTTCATATTTTAAAAATTCTTATTTCATATTCATAGATGATTGTATATTCATATAATACCACATGAATAACATTCCAACACATCATACTTTTGTTTAGTCACCCTCCTATAATAATATAGTTACAGAGTATTAAAATTTGAATTCTCCATAAGACATGGATCTTTTTCTTAAAAACTCCCACTGATACTCTTTATAACACATGTAATAACTATATACATTAACTATCTCATAATTTCATGTAAATTCAATGAAAATATATTATTATTAATTATATTCATTCTGTAAAAAAATATCTCCCTGAATATCTTTGTATATCTTTACAACACAACCAGCTAAATTTATGGTGTGGATATCGCAAATAAAATCATGAATCACAATACTTGATTATAATATTTATCTTCATAAAGATAACATAGCATGACATTGTTGTATTTAAAAACATTCTCAAAATGTACATTGAATAGATATCATGATGTGGTCCCTATTGTGTTGGCTTCCTTGGTTGACACCACATCTAGCTCCACAACATAATCAAGCGAATAATTTCACACATGAAACCATTTTATTTTAAACTCCCAATGAATGTTCACCATGGTGTGGTACTCCTCATTTTCTCTTATCAATTATTGTATTCATGACCTTTATAAAAATTAGGCCAACTGAAATTTCCCAAGGTCTGGAATTTTTATGGAATTTGGAATCCATATAAAATATTCCTTCCTTTTCTAAATTTTGAAAATTGTATATTCATATGAATTGTGAAGTTATATAAAATATTTCTGAAAGTCATATGAAAAATAATATTCACATAAATCACTTTATAAGTGATATTAAATTATCAGAGTCATACAATATCTATTTGGAATCCATACAAAATAATCAAAGTCATATAAATGATTTTGAGAGTCACATGCTTGAGGACTTTACCAAAATTCCAAATCTAGCTTAGAACTCCAAAAATTCATATTAAATATAAATGAATTAAGACCTATTTAAAATCTCATCAAACTAGTTCCAAACATCTTCAATCACTTTCATTTGTTGTAATGAACATCACCTCAAATAAATCAGTAATCATCATTAAAATAGGAAATCCCTTCTCATAACTTGTTTCAATCATCCCATCATCATCACATAATAAAAATAGGATGTCCCTTCTCCCATATTATTTCAATCCTCCTAGAATCATCACATATTAAACCCAATATAGACCATCATATCCACAGCTTCGTCACACCTTACACCCCATGTAGCCCATCATATTCACTATATCATTATAACTTGTGTATCACCACATAATGTAAAATAATATTATTATAACTTTGAGTCATCACATCCCAAACATGATATAACCATCAATCCATCATAGCCTGAGGAAATTCATACATGTTAACCACAAGCTATTGTAGTGTAACAACCTGAAATTTTATGAATAAAATTCCATTTGTGATTAAATTAAACGAACTATTATGGTTATATAAAACACATGAACACTCTTTGGTTTTATAATATTGTATTTAAAATACTATTAAGCATCATAAATGTTGATCATATATTCATTTATCATTGATCGTGTGATTAGTATGAATATAGGGTTTTGATAAATCCAATTGACACAGACAAAGGAAGTGATGGCCTCAGCCTGTAGGATTGTGCCCTATGAAACCCATTTATAATAGATTTTGAGGGATATAGAATAAATTAAATTTTATCCTAACCAATCCCAAGTGAATATCTAATAACTAAAACATGAGAGAAATAGTTTAGGGGAGAAGTTTAAACTCATTGAGATCATGGCCCAATCCCTGTACTTCAAACCACCCCATGAAAATATCACCATCACACACATTAACCTTAAAGATTTTTCTAGTGTAATAAATGTATACGTATCAATACCTTATTAATATGAATATTTATATTTTATTTTTAATGGAATAAGGATTTTATTTACTACTTCTTCTTGTTACTTTATAAATTATTTCTATTTTGATATGATAAAACACAAATTGTATTTTTTGTGTAATATGTAATTTCAAATAAGACAATCTTTTTTGATGAATTAATTAATATTAAAAATAAAATATAATTTAATAAAATAATAAAATTAAATAATTCTTATTAAATATAAATTATAATATAATTTTAATGAAGTCAAATGTAATTTTTTTAATGGTTTGAAAATTTTTATTGTCAAAAAACTCATCATTTCTCAATAAATGAAGATTATTTTTTTGAAATTAAAATTTTAACATATTTAGAAAATTATTTTGATATAATAAATATCATTTTTGGAATCATCATGTTGAAATTATCCAAAAGTAAATTTTACATAATTTTCTAATATAGTCAAATTTTAGTGTAAAAATTATATACGATATTAATATATAGTGTGTATTATGACATCATAATGACCCAAAAGTGATAAAATAAATGATATTAATGGTATCCATAACCAAATATATATTTACACTTTAAAATAATTTAATTTTAAGGTTATTTTATTAATTTAATAAATCTTTTATGAATCCTCCAAAACCAATATTATATCTTAAGGTTTTAAAATCATTTCATTATAAAGGTGACTCACTTCCACATCACCAAGGGTAATATTTTTTTAATTTAAGAATTTTAAATTATAAAATAATTCAAACAAATCCTATTTTTTATAAATCATGGTAAAAACCATGGAAATGTTTGTGTTTTTTATTATTTTATTTTATAGAGTCTAAAACCTAAGTTTGGGAAATAATAAATAAATCCCCTATTCTTATTATATAAACCAACCTAATATCTCATTCATCTTCACTAAAAAACATTGGATCATGTCTTTAATCTTTCCTCCCCACTCTATATTCCTTCCAAGTTTCCCAAAGCTCTAAAGAAGCTCCTCCCAAACTTTCAGAATCACCCTCTTAAAGTAAGGGATCTTTTCCTTCGCTTTATTCAAGTATCTTCTTCATTTTATATATTTTATTTTCAATTACTAATGTTGGTATACGTTTCTCCATATCCCTATTACTATAAATTTAATATCCAAATGAATATATACCCTTTTCACTTTCATTAAACCATTCTATGAATCTTGAAGTTCTGTTGTTATGTAACTGAAATTTCAATGGGATTTTTCCCTGCCAAACCTTTGTATTGTGAATACCATTACTACTCCCACTCAAGGGTATTCACCTAGAAATACCTATACTAATTTTATTGGGGAATTACATTTATGTATTTAATAATCCATGATATTTGAATTAAATGTGATGAAAAATGATTCTATTTTTAATGATCTATGTGGCACACTTATGCATGTACATGATATAAAAGTGATGGGTGCGCCTGAAATTATATAGAACTCCAATGCATTGGGTAATGTTGAATCCTCATGAGATATTATGAAATATATTATGGAGTGAACATAATCCATCATAGGTTATTTTTCACCACGTTATGATGTCTTTGTGGTTATCCTTGACCTATATTTATGATGTCATGTTTAAAGTTGTTTCCACATTTCCCATTTTGCCTTTATGTTTCCATGTTATACCATGCCTTATTGTTCATGTTTATGATTCTCACCAATTTTATGTCCCATTTAAATGACTATTGTTTAACATGTAATAATTTATTCATGTTATTATTATTTTTATTCCATTTTTATGCTTTATATCTCTTCCCTTTCTTATGTACATCCCCAGGTTATCCCATGAAGTTTTAGAGGACCGATGATATAAAAGATAATATTAAAGAAGTTTCCAATAATATTGTTGTATCACATGTTGAATTATACTATGTACCTAATTCACAAAGACATGATAATTCACAGTTTTATGTTTTGTATTATGTTTATTCTTATGTAATAAATCATGAATAAATGTGTAATAAAGAAAAGGATTGTTATAGTTGGTATCAAATGAAAGTTTAGTTACTTTGGTATTAAGATTAGAAAATTTGATCTAAATCCTTAGGGATAAGACTAAACAAAAAAAACATCTCTAAGTTTGAGTAAAGTATAGAGTAAGTGGTTTCCAAAAAAATACATCCATGTCTCGATACTATAAGTGAATGGGGCTCTAGAACAAATTCACCTAGGGGTAACACCAAAAAACACTATATTGAGATTGACTCGATCGGGAATTCGTGCATGACAACAAGACTTGTTGTACACCTGTTTTGAAACTCATAGGGATATTCTTTGGTAAATTCAAAATCTCATTACAAACCATTATTAAGGGAACAAAAAATCCTATAATAGTTTATATTAGGAAATAGATCATGGAAAACTTAGATTTAATCCTTGAAATTACCAAGATAAGGAATAAATTCCATTTAAAAATTATCTCTTTAATGTTATTGGATTCGTATTTATGTGTTTAATAGTTTAAAATCACTCATCCCTAGTTTTCCCTTTATTCTAGCCAATGGCCAAAAATAAAAGCAACCGAGTAAATTGCCAATGTAAAGGGAAATGTGATGACTACCCAACTGATATTCCCAACCCTATGGGAGAAATAATCATGGGCTTTGGGATAATAATCTCTTAGATGAATTATGTTATGAATAGAAACCTGAATCAAGAGTAATTCTAAAATTCCCATAAGAAAGGAAAAGATTAAATTAAGACTTTAATGCGACAAAGGTCTCTAACTTTTAATGGTTCATCTGATCCCTTAATCATGGAGAAATGGATCAAATCCATTGAAATGATATTATTCATCCTTCAATGTTCTGATCATGAGAAGGTTAGACTATATATTTATCGTATCAAGTGAGATGCTAGTCAGTGGTGGACATTAATCAAGAATACGAATCTTGAGGAAGAGATTAAAGTGATTTAGTGGAAGGAATTCCATAAAAATATTTTCAAAAAATATTTTCCTCACACTCTATGAATTAAAATAGAAAGGGATTTCCTTTACCTCAATAAATAAGATGATGAATCCATCAGGGCGTATGAGACAAACTTCACAAGACTTTCATGGCACATATTTGTCTTTATCATTACCCCTAAATTACAAGCTGATTGTTTATTTATTGTGCTAAAACTGAGTCTATAAAACGACCAAAGGATTTGGGACTTTGATAGTTATGATGAAATTTTTTGATGTGCCCCCAAAGTTGAAATAGAGATTAGAAAACCTCAAGGTTAAAATGGGGATAAGAAGAGAAAGTGGAGTTTAATTTTGGAAATGAGATGGAGAAATCTAATGGTGTTAATAAATTTCATCTTTCTACTTATCAAATGTGTGGAAAGAATCACCCCATAAATTTCCTAAAGGGGATGAGGAAATTATTTAGGTGCAGAAAGGAAGCTCACCTAGCTAGTGATTTTAAACAGGAGAAACCCACAAATCTAATTGAAGAGAGGAATGATCCAATCAACCCTCATCTTGTTTTCAAATGTTTCAAATATAATGAATAAGGGGAATTTTCCAACCAATGCACTAAACCAATGGTGGTTAGATACAATCAGTTCCAACAACCTCTAAGGTAGAAAGGTTGGGCTTATTCCATTACAACCACTAAGGTGGATCTTGACAATAACATGGTGATAGATATGCTAGTTATTCATTTAATAATAGATAACTTACTTTTTTATTCTATTTCTACAAATTTATTTATATCACAAAATTTTAGTATAACTATTCAAACACCACCACAAAGAATGGAATTAGAGCTATCGATGAAAAGGACAAATGGGTAAATTATTGTTTCCTAAGTATATGATTCCTCCCCTATCAAAAGTTTTGGGATAAACTTCCCATTTAACCTTGTGATACTCTCTTTAGTGTAATTTTTTAAAATTTTAGGTATAGATTGGATTGCCTTATATAAATCCAACATAAATTTTTGTGAGAAATAAGTCACTTTCCATATCTCAAACTATCCTCTGATTATATACACATGCAAGTATGGGGATGATTCTTCTTTGGAAACAACATCTCAAGAATGGATATTATGTCCCTGTGAGCTAGTGTATCTAGCTCAAATGATTGATTATATGATCATCCTTGAAGGTATACCCATTTTTATGGAATATAATGATGTATTTCCCAAATAATTTTATGGTCTTCTTCATAGCTGAGAGGTTGAATTTTCAATTTATCTTATACCTTTGAATTTTTTTAATATAAAAAATTCTATATAGAATGGATATTTTAGAACATAATAATCTAAAGAAGCAACTTCATGAGTATTTAGAAAAGGAATTCATTCACCAAAGTGCTTTATTGTGGGGTGTAATAGTCCTCTTCATCAAGAAGAAAGATGGGTCGATGCACCTTTTCAATGATTATTGTGAACTCAATAAGATCATGATAAAGAATAATTATCCTCTTCCATGGATTGATGAATCTTTATATTAGCTATGTGGCACCCAACACTTCTCCAAGGTGGATATTCAGTCAATGAATTATTAATTAAGGTTGAAGAATGAGGAAATCCCCAAGACTGCTTTTTGTATAAGGTAAGAGAACTATGATTTTATAGTAATGTCATTCAAACTCGCTAATTATTTATAAATATTCATGGACTTTATGAATTGAGTATCTAAATATTACTTGGATAAAAAATTTTAGTCTTTATAAAAAATATTATAATATACTCTAAAAGTAAGGAGGAGCATAAAGATCTTCTAGGAACTATGTTAAAGACCTTATGAAAGGATAATATTTATGAAAAGTATAGAAAATGTAAGTTATATTTGAATGAAGTCTCATTATTGGGGTATATTATCACAAGAAATGGGATATCTCAAGACCCTTCTAAGATAGAGGCAATTGAAGTATGGTTGAGGCCAACATCTATGATATAAATCCATAGTTTTCTTGGGTTATCTGGGTATTATCAATTATTTTTGAGAAATATATCAAGATTATCAAACCCTATAACCAATATAACTCATAAGGGAGTCGAGTTTTTTATAATAATGAAGTTGAAGAGAGATTCAAGTATTTGAAAAATAATCTTATCACTACACCTGTACTTACACTACCCACACGTGGGGAACTTTTTGTGGTGTATAGTGATGCTTTGAAGAAGGTATTAGGTTGTGTACTAATACAAAATGAAAAATTAATAGCCTATTTCTCAAGTAAATTTAATTTTAATGAATAGAACTACCCAATGTATGATCTGGAGTTTTCTACAGTAATATTTGCATTGAAAATCCGGTGGCATTATGTATTTTGGGAGAAGTGTGAAAAATATATACAGATCATAAGAGTCTAAAGTATATATTCACATAGAAAGAGTCGTATATTCACCAAAAAAATATATCTAGAGATGGTTAAGGAATATTACTACTCAATCCACTTCCATCCTGGGAAAGAAAATAAAGTGTCAGATTCTCTAAGTATAAAATATCCAATAATTTTATTATTAATGAGAATTGATGATGATCCAATCTTCTTATACTTGAAAATGATGGACATAGGAATCATAAAGTAAAGAGCATCATCAATCCTTTAACAAATTATTTCTCAACCATCCTTTCTAGATAGTATAATGGATTCTCAAAGAGATGATGTGGAAATTTAGAATAATGTGGAAGCTATAAGAAAATAAAAATTCTCAGAGCTTAAAATTAATGAATAAGGAGTTTTAATATTTGGATCATGACTATGTGTACAATAAAATCCTATGTTGAAGAAGTAAATTTTGGGCAATGTACATATCTCAACCTTCTCCATCCATCCAATAAGCACAAAGATTTCTCGAGATCTTTTAGAGCACTATTAGTGGGAAAATATAAAGAAGGATATTGCTAGATAGACATCAACGTGTCTTATATATGGTCAAGTGAATTATAGAAGGAAAAAATACAAGTGGATGATAAAACCATTACTCATACCTACATGGAAATGGGAAAACATAAGCATGGAATCTGTAACACCCCAGGATTTCATAGTGTGTTATTTCTTAAAAATAATTCAATAACTTGCACTACACGCAACACCGAGTTCAATCACACCATGACGTACAAAAAAAAAGCCATTAAAAGAGGTCATGAATAGTATTAACTACATTTTGAACTTTATATAATCCTTATAATTTTAGAATCCCTATTATGAGTTTCTTAGTCATAATGCAAGAACAGATTCATTTTCAGTATTGCACTTTTATCAACTTTTAATAGTGAAACCTTTTTAAATAAAATATTTTAAACTATCTGAATAAATTGGGACATCAAAAAATTTAAAATTAAACATCCCAAGCTTCCACGGTACGCTTTCCTTTGAATAAAATAGTAGCGTGTGTTGTACGCAACCTTGAGTTTTAACACACGCCACAACCAATCAAACTAGCCGTTATGAATAGTAATAACTAAATTTTGAAATTATATATATTTTATATTTTAAAATGGACTTCATTTTTGGATTCGGAATATCGAATTTATCCTAAGGTGAAATTTTGGTACTTTTCGGATAACTTTCATATTTTGATGAATAGTGAAAATTACTAAATTTTAATTAAAAACAACTTTTTTAATCAAAATAATTAATAGTGATAAATTGTGAATTTGAGTGGTTTTAAAGTATATTTATAATATATTTTTACCATTTAATATAATTTTGGTCATTGGACATAATTTTACAATTAAACCGAACATAAACAAGTGTCAATCTTTTGATAGTTATTACCTCTTAAAAACACGCTTTTTGTTTTGACAGTGGGATTTAATTTTAAATTAATTTCTGCCACTTCTGTGTTTTGAATTTAGAAAAATGGATCCCATATTTGGAATCAGGATTTCCAAATTGTGTAAATAGGTAACTTTTATTTTTAGACATTTTGAATAATTACTGTGGTAAATATTTTATTTACCATGGTTAAGGGTAAATCCGGTAAATAAGGGTTAAAAAAATAATATTATAATAATACAAAATTACCCTAAAACGTGTCCTAACCTTATTAGTGGAAACATACCCGACCATGGGCATCCTTGGGTCGATTTGGGGACCCCTTGGAGCCACTTTTATGTGGTAGGGACACATTATATTAATAAAGTTAAAATAAAAATAAAAATGGCATAAGCTTACATCTTTTAGAAGAACAATTTTTACAAAAGGTTATACATGTTGGATTTTTGATTATAAATATTCATTAGAAATCTAAAAAGATTTCCTACATAATGATATTTTATTTATAATTTTTAGACATCAAATAATTTAAATTATTAATGACACAATAATGATGCAATGTTTACCTCATTAATAAATCATTTAAATAAATAAGATTATAATGATTAAAATATTATCTAAAACCTGTCCAATTCTTATTGGTTGATGTAATTTATAATATGAGTCATCTTATCTTCGACCTCAATTATTTTTGGACCATTATAAACCGAATTTAATTATATTATAAAGTAATACTTTCACTCTTTCCTAAAGAGCCCCTCCTCTCCCTTATAAAAGGAGACCACTTCTACTCATTCCTCACACCTCTCAAGCCACTTGGATCGTCCAAACTCTGCCCAAATAAGCTCCCCACATCCCTCTCCTCCTCCTTGAAGCTTCCCCCTTAGGCAGAAATCATTTCAAGAAGTCCTTTGGTTCCAACCAAAGTGAGTTACCTAAATTAAAGGTAACGATTTCTCTTAAATTATTTTCATTTATTTTGCTTCTCCAACCCCCAAACTCTTTTTATTTACTTTCTTTTGTAACAACAAAAGTATCCTCAAAATACTAATATGTTTTTATAAGAAGGATTCTAACTACACATACACACACCTCCATCTAATGGATGATGAACATAATGTTTCTGTGAATGGAAAACTAACGCCTCACGAAACGATGATTGTTCAAATACATCTTACCGCCTCTCATGGTGGCCATTATGATGGAACTGTAATTAAGTGTGATATTAATGATAAATATTTTATATATAAGCTTCTGTAATTCCATTTTATTTCATACCATTATTCGTTTCATGTTGTATATACATACGATAATTTCATTTGAGGAAGTGCGGACTACCGCCCCCTTAAAATGATATGACTCGTTCATAACACACATGGAACGTATAAAGAATGGTGTTAATGAACATAAGTAACATATATAAAATATTATATTATAATGGAATAATAATATACCTATGTATCATTTGGATTCAATTCTTTTAAAATGAAAAATTAAATGGAAGTAGCATTCGTGCGTACGTACGGACTACCGTCTCCACGAACACGGTGAGATCCATCCTCCATCGTATCCATTCAAGTATTATTCTCATTTTAGGGTTAAAAATAATGTTAATATCATTCTGATTATTAATAAGATATAATCTATCCATTACAAACATGTCTTACGTAACCAAACATTTAAGAAGAACGAATCGATTATCACCCGAAATGACGATAATACTAAGATATTATTAATAAAGAAATGTTAAAAGATCATATATGATATCATATTGATGTATATGATTATTGTATAATTTAATAACAATGTTTTAATTATTATACAGGAGGTTAACATACCATCGACTAAGGGAAAGTTCAAGGTAAGGGATTTTCTTATCTCACTTTCAATTCCGTGAGATTTCCATTGTTCGCCACTAAATTATTGAAAGTGGTGTATTGTGTACGGCCATTTGATATATATTATCATGATTCTCTTTATATTAATGTTATTCTGTAAATCATTTGGTGGTTATTAACTTTTTTCCATACGACTCAGTTGATTAACGTGGTAAGGGGTTCCTTAACTCACTCTTAATTTCGTGAGAATTCCATTGTTCACCACTTAATTATTGCATGTGGTGTATGTGTACTGCCCATGATTGTATTCATTGTGTAATATACTTTATTTTATGGGTATTTACATCATCATGGTATGATCTTTCTTTCATGGGTTTTTGTTTCGTAAGTTACCTAATCGATAAGGGAATTTGAGATTTCAATTTCCACTCATTTGGCTTTACGCATATTTCATTTATTATACTACCCCAAGATTATGTGTGGAATCACTATTCATTTGATTATGTCATAATTTCCACTCCCCTTCCTGTGGATATACTTTTGATACACATAATCACTCCATTGAAAATTCTCAAGTCATTGATATGAATTTGATAAGAGTAATTTTAACTCTTTCACCAATTGTTGAGTTAAACATCCAATTCGTTGGTGTTGTTTTTACAAGAATATGTGTGAATATACTTGGATTGTTTTACACTGAATAACCAATCATATTTAGTGTATTTATATTTTTCACACATAATTATGTTGTTGATTTATCCTTAACCTAAGGATATGGCCTTTATGAGAGATTTCATCTCAACTTACATTCTATTGAGACTTCTTTGTTTATATACACCAAATCACTTTTATGTGGTGTATATAATGTACTTTGACATAGTATATCATGAATTACCTTTATTCTCATGATATTACAAAGTTTTGATTACCTCCATTATTTGTATTCAAGTGTCTCTCTTTTGGTTAGAATCTCTAACTAAATTACCATTTTTAAATGTTTTAAAGACTTATTCATCTAAATCTTTCTCATTAATGTCCATGTTTTAAAAATGGTTTTAAGGATATATTTATATGGACATTAAAGTTTAGAAATTAAAACTCCTTTTAAAAAGTTTCAAAGTGGTATGGGGACACTTTGATTCAAAAATCTACTTTTAAATGGCTTCTTTACAAATAGTGTGACTTTTAAATGTTTTCAAGAAAAGGGGGATATTTCTCTCAAATAGTTTTGATGATTATTTTCATCTATGTCAACATCCTTCATTATTCTTGATTGACGTTAATGTGATAAAATACAATCTTCCATATTGTATCGAATGAGTTATGTTTGACTGTGGATGTGCTGTTTTTATACCATTCATGGTTTGTGGTAAAAGTATTGACATTTCGTATGCTATTTTTAATACGAATGTTTATGTTATGTTTAAACATGTTCATATGAGGAATGCATTGGACTTAATAAGTGACGGGTGGAGCCCGCTATAGCTCCTCGATGCATCGGTAGGTCTCATGAGACAAACTAGTGTCTTGGCACAAGGCCTTGGCAAAATCTTATTTGTAGTCTTGGCACGAGGCCTTGGATATGTGGTTATGATAGTCTGGCATTATGAATTCCATCATTATGAAAGTGGTTATTGATATTTCATGTGATCATTCGACTAGTAGAATATCCATGTGAGTAAGTAAATGGAATTATTTCATTTTACCTTTGCCATTTTATGCTGAAGTTCAAGTTTAAAAGGCTTTTGTTTTAGTTATAAATTGCCTTAAGTGTTTATGCTTATTTATGAAAGCTTCTGCTATAATGTTATCCTTACTGAGCATCTGAGCTCACCCCTTTCAATGTTTTATATTTTTTCCAGGATTATGAAGAAGTAATTTATGAATGACCTGCAGGGATAGTATGAGGGGATATGAAGACAAGATGTTTTTTTATGATGTAATGTAAAAATTTATGGATGTATCTAGTTATTACAAGGCTACTAAACTAATCGGTCTTTCGAGACTTGATCTTTCTCGTGATCATGCCAATGTTATGTAACTAATGCACCGACTCTGGGTAACTGGGGTTGGGGCGTTACAGTTGGTATCAGAGGAAGTTTAGTACAAACCTTGGTAGCTAGATTTAGATAAACTCTGATTAGAGCACGTAGACCTAAGATGAACTTTGAGGATTAGTATAAAAGAACTTCCTAGAATTTTGGTATTGTAGAGATTTTGTGAGTTTTCCGAGCAATACATCCCTGTCTGGATACGAGCAGATAGAGGCGGCTCTGGCACAGATGTACCTAGGGGTAAAACCCGAAAACATCGCTTTGAGCTAGACTCGAACGGGAACTGGTGCACGACAACGGGCCTTGCTGCACTCTTGGTTACGACACTCCCGGGGGATATGCTTAGGATAATTTACATTTTCTTTACAAACCGATTTAAGTAATATATACATAAGATGAGAGTAAATGACCTTGGTTAATCCTAATGTGTTTCAAATTGAGAATATGGTGACATTTTAATCTCTAAATGATTTTACGACTACTATTACTCACACAATGCTTTCTGGTTTTAGTCAATGGTTGGATTCCAAGGAAGTCATGGTGACTTTGAGAATGATGTACAGGGTGGGAACGGTGGTGGAGATGAGCAAAAAAATGGAATGTTGATAGGCGTAAAAGATATCCTCTTTATGCCAAATCAGTTTTCCAAAAATATGATCAACAACATATATATTAACCAACTCCCAGACTCAACAAGGAAGAGAAAGGTGATGAATGATAAGATCTCCAGCAATAGAGACCATGGAGAAAAGAAACATCAATTTTCATCATGCAGGAAATGTGGAAAGAGACACCTAGGAAAGTGTCTCAATGGGACAACGAAATGTTTTACGTGCGGGAAGGAAGGACATAAAGTGAAGAATTGCCGAAGAAAAATGAAGAGTACTATGGAAGAAGATAAAAATGGTCCCAAGAGTCCATTTACAGTCATTTTCCGTAAATGTAGGGGACCTGGCCATTACCCGAGTGAATGTCCTATTCTATAGGATATTTTCTTGGTCAAAGAAGAAGCTATGTGGAAATAAATGGTTGGAGAAAAATTTAAAAAGTATTAGCACTCCTTGTTGATGGGTTTACTTTGGAATAATTTTCTCTTGTATTTGTAACCCCGCAGTTTGCCATGTGAGAATGATATTTGAGGAAGAATTGTCTCTTCTCTTGTGGATATAGGTATAAATAACCATTTGGTTTTATATGATCATTGGGGTTTGAGAAAATGATAAGTTATTATAATTTGGGATGAAAATGCAAAGTATGATATAACATTTGTGGTTAAATTATGTTATTTTTAGGAATTTATCTCATTTTGGTAATATTATAAAATATAGTTTTTGAAAAAGGACAACACGTAGACCGTGTGACAACCCATCGCGTCGGACAAAGCAGTGGGAATCGAACCCACAACCAAAGTGCGATTGGGATTTATCGCCTACCACTGGACTACGTGAAGTCCCTGGTTAGTGTGACTATTTTTTTTGTTAAATGATTTTATTGATCAATAATAAGATGATTTGGGTTCTTATGTATTATCAAATGAATACCCTTGGTATAGGAAAATGATTTGGTGATTAAGTGATAAATGTTATTTTGGAAGATGTTCGTTTTGTTAGGAACACTATATGCCCAAGGAAAATAGAATACAATGAGGTTTCATTTGTAGAGTAATGGTGGATTTTTATCTACGTTTTTATTGTTGATTTATAGTGATTTGGGTTATTTATGGAAATGATTAACCTATAACAGATAATATGTGATGATGTTAATTACTTTTAAGTATGTGACTTTAAGAGTATTTGATGTCATTTGGAGATACAATGTAACATGGGAGACTACATAATCAAATTCTTCTATGTTTTGGGTTTCAAAATTAGTTTGGATTATATTAAAGGATTGTAAGGACAATTCGTTATTGAATGGTATCTATTTAACTTTGGGGTATTGTTGGTTTAATTTTAGAAATTAAGATTAGTGCATATTTATCTCAATGAATATCCTTTTGGGGGATCATTAGATCATTCACTAACCATTTTGGTTTTGATTAATCTTCAAAGACAATGTAAATATATGGTTTATCCTACATGGATCATGTGATTCTATAGAAGTTTATTCTAGTTCTTCCAGTGTGACCAAGTCTTCTTGAATACTCATCGTTTAAAAAAAAATTGAGTCAGTGGTGGAAATTTATTAAAGAATGAAAATCTACTTAAAATTTAAGTATATCTCATAATGTTCTTAGTCAATATCATAAATGAATTCCTCTTCCTTATGTAATGTAACTTTAAAAAAAATGTTGTCCTAGATGGTACATTAAATCATCACAAATTTATGGCTTTGGGATTGTTGGCCTTTTCATAGCCATGTTCTCTACCACTCTCTATCAGATAATTGATGGTTAGATTTCTCTTCCATATCCATATTTTCCTACATGGAACCCTAGTATGTGTTATTTTCGGTAATCTTCATACTTTCCACTCTTTATTTTAAATAGAGGCCTCATTAATTCATTTTTCGATGTGGCATTTCAACTAAGATATTTTGAAACGTCAAAAATGTGTTATCCCAATACCCTATTTTTTCTTGGACCGATGGTATTTCAAATCATCATAGATTGATGAGTTTAAGGACCTCAATTTTATAATTGTTTTTGATTGATGACCTCAATCACTACCTATAAATATTTACGTTTTCCTCCAAATATATGTCTCTAATTGCCACCAATGTTCTCCTAATCGAGATCATAATTTGGTGGTGACCCTTTCATTTCTCTTTTCCTTATATTAAGACTAAATTTTAGTAACCCAATTTCCGATGTGGGTTTTCCCACAAATATATTTTCTACTTTAAACCTTTTATTTTCGAAGAACAATTTCAAATTGAGAGGACGCAATTTATTGAAGGAGGGGAGAATATAACACCCCAGGATTTCATAGTGTGTTATTTCTTAAAAATAATTCAATAACTTGCACTACACGCAACACCGAGTTCAATCACACCATGACGTACAAAAAAAAGCCATTAAAAGAGGTCATTAATAGTATTAACTACATTTTGATCTTTATATAATCCTTATAATTTTAGAATCCCTATTATGAGTTTCTTAGTCATAATGCAAGAACAGATTCATTTTCAGTATTGCACTTTTATCAACTTTTAATAGTGAAACCTTTTTAAATAAAATATTTTAAACTATCTGAATAAATTGGGACATCAAAAAATTTAAAATGAAACATCCCAAGCTTCCACGGTACGCTTTCCTTTGAATAAAATAGTAGCGTGTGTTGTACGCAACCTTGAGTTTTAACACACGCCACAACCAATCAAACTAGCCGTTATGAATAGTAATAACTAAATTTTGAAATTATATATATTTTATATTTTAAAATGGACTTCATTTTTGGATTTGGAATATCGAATTTAGCCTAAGGTGAAATTTTGGTACTTTTCGGATAACTTTCATATTTTGATGAATAGTGAAAATTACTAAATTTTAATTAAAAACAACTTTTTTAATCAAAATAATTAATAGTGATAAATTGTGAATTTGAGTGGTTTTAAAGTATATTTAGAATATATTTTTACCATTTAATATAATGTTGGTCATTGGACATAATTTTACAATTAAACCGAACATAAACAAGTGTCAATCTTTTGATAGTTATTACCTCTTAAAAACACGCTTTTTGTTTTGACAGTGGGATTTAATTTTAAATTAATTTCTGCCACTTCTGTGTTTTGAATTTAGAAAAATGGATTCCATATTTAGAATCAGGATTTCCAAATTGTGTAAATAGGTAACTTTTATTTTTAGACATTTTGAATAATTACTGTGGTAAATATTTTATTTACCATGGTTAAGGGTAAATCCGGTAAATAAGGGTTAAAAAATAATATTATAATAATACAAAATTACCCTAAAACGTGTCCTAACCTTATTTGTGGACACATACCCGACCATGGGCATCCTTGGGTCGATTTGGGGACCCCTTGGAGCCACTTGTATGTGGTAGGGACACATTATATTAATAAAGTTAAAATAAAAATAAAAATGGCATAAGCTTACATCTTTTAGAAGAACAATTTTTACAAAAGGTTATACATGTTGGATTTTCGATTATAAATATTAATTAGAAATCTAAAAATATTTCCTACATAATGATATTTTATTTATAATTTTTAGACATCAAATAATTTAAATTATTAATGACACAATAATGATGCAATGTTTACCTCATTAATAAATCATTTAAATAAATAAGATTATAATGATTAAAATATTATCTAAAACCTGTCCAATTCTTATTGGTTGATGTAATTTATAATATGAGTCATCTTATCTTTGACCTCAATTATTTTTGGACCATTATAAACCGAATTTAATTATATTATAAAGTAATACTTTCACTCTTTCCTAAAGAGCCCCTCCTCTCCCTTATAAAAGGAGACCACTTCTACTCATTCCTCAAACCTCTCAAGCCACTTGGATCGTCCAAAATCTGCGCAAATAAGCTCCCCACATCCCTCTCCTCCTCCTTGAAGCTTCCCCCTTAGGCAAAAAGCATTTCAAGAAGTCCTTTGGTTCCAACCAAAGTGAGTTACCTAAATTAAAGGTAACGATTTCTCTTAAATTATTTTCATTTATTTTGCTTCTCCAACCCCCAAACTATTTTTATTTCCATTCTTTTGTAACAAAAAAAGTATCCTCAAAATACTAAGATGTTTTCATAAGAAGGATTCTAACTACACATACACACACCTCCATCTAATGGATGATGAACATAATGTTTCTGTGAATGGAAAACTAACGCCTCACGAAACGATGATTGTTCAAATACATCTTACCGCCTCTCATGGTGGCCATTATGATGGAAATGTAATTAATTGTGATATTAATGATACATATTTTATATATAAGCTTCTGTAATTCCATTTTATTTCATACCATTATTCGTTTCATGTTGTATATACATACGATAATTTCATTTGAGGAAGTGCGGACTACCGCCCCCTTAAAATGATATGACTCGTTCATAACACACATGGAACGTATAAAGAATGGTCTTAATGAACATAAGTAACATATATAAAATATTATATTATAATGGAATAATAATATACCTATGTATCATTTTGATTCAATTCTTTTAAAATGAAAAATTAAATGGAAGTAGCGTTCGTGCGTACGTACGGACTACCGTCTCCACGAACACGGTGAGATCCATCCTCCATCGTATCCATTCAAGTCTTATTCTCATTTTAGGGTTAAAAATAATGTTAATATAATTCTGATTATTAATAAGATATAATCTATCCATTACAAACATGTCTTACGTAACCAAACATTTAAGAAGAACGAATCGATTATCACCCGAAATGACGATAATACTAAGATATTATTAATAAAGCAATGTTAAAAGATCATATATGATATCATATTGATGTATATGATTATTTTATAATTTAATAACAATGTTTTAATTATTATACAGGAGGTTAACATACCATCGACTAAGGGAAAGTTCAAGGTAAGTGATTTTCTTATCTCACTTTCAATTCCGTGAGATTTCCATTGTTCGCCACTAAATTATTGAAAGTGGTGTATTGTGTACGGCCATTTGATATATATTATCATGATTCTATTTATATTCATGTTATTCTGTAAATAATTTGGTGGTTATTAACTTTTTTCCATACGACTCAGTTGATTAACGTGGTAAGGGGTTCCTTAACTCACTCTTAATTTCGTGAGAATTCCATTGTTCACCACTTAATTATTGCATGTGGTGTATGTGTACTTCCCATGATTGTATTCATTGTGTAATATACTTTATTTTATGGGTATTTACATCATCATGGTATGATATTTCTTTCATGGGTTTTTGTTTCGTAAGTTACCTAATCGATAAGGGAATTTGATATTTCAATTTCCACTCATTTGGCTTTACGCATATTTCATTGATTATACTACCCCAAGATTATGTGTGGAATCACTATTCATTTGATTATGTCATAATTTCCACTCCCCTTCCTGTGGATATAATTTTGATACACATAATCACTCCATTGAAAATTCTCAAGTCATTGATATGAATTTGATAAGAGTAATTTTAACTCTTTCACCAATTGTTGAGTTAAACATCCAATTCATTGGTGTTGTTTTTACAAGAATATGTGTGAATATACTTGGATTGTTTTACACTGAATAACCAATCATATTTAGTGTATTTATATTTTTCACACATAATTATGTTGTTGATTTATCCTTAACCTAAGGATATGGCCTTTATGAGAGATTTCATCTCAACTTACATTCCATTGAGACTTCTTTGTTGATATACACCAAATCACTTTTATGTGGTGTATATAATGTACTTTGACATAGTATATCATGAATTCCCTTTATTCTCATGATATTACAAAGTTTTGATTACCTCCATTATTTGTATTCAAGTGTCTCTCTTTTGGTTAGAATCTCTAACTAAATTACCATTTTTAAATGTTTTAAAGACTTATTAATCTAAATCTTTCTCATTAATGTCCATGTTTTAAAAATGGTTTTAAGGATTTATTTATATGGACATTAAAGTTTAGAAATTAAAACTCCTTTTAAAAAGTTTCAAAGTGGTATGGGGACACTTTGATTCAAAAATCTACTTTTAAATGGCTTCTTTACAAATAGTGTGACTTTTAAATGTTTTCAAGAAAAGGGGGATATTTCTCTCAAATAGTTTTGATGATTATTTTCATCTATGTCAACATCCTTCATTATTCTTGATTGACGTTAATGTGATAAAATACAATCTTCCATATTGTATCGAATGAGTTATGTTTGACTGTGGATGTGCTGTTTTTATACCATTCATGGTTTGTGGTAAAAGTATTGACATTTCGTATGCTATTTTTAATACGAATGTTTATGTTATGTTTAAACATGTTCATATGAGGAATGCATTGGACTTAATAACTGACGGGTGGAGCCCGCTATAGCTCCTCGATGCATCGGTAGGTCTCATGAGACAAACTAGTGTCTTGGCACAAGGCCTTGGAAAAATCTTATTTGTAGTCTTGGCACGAGGCCTTGGCTATGTGGTTATGATAGTCTAGCATTATGAATTCCATCATTATGAAAGTGGTTATTGATATTTCATGTGATCATTCGACTAGTAGAATATCCATGTGAGTAAGTAAATGGCATTATTTCATTTTACCTTTGCCATTTTATACTGAAGTTCAAGTTTAAAAGGCTTTTGTTTTAGTTATAAATTGCCTTAAGTGTTTATGCTTATTTATGAAAGCTTCTGCTATAATGTTATCCTTACTGAGCATCTGAGCTCACCCCTTTCAATGTTTTATATTTTTTCCAAGATTATGAAGAAGTAATTTATGAATGACCTGCAGGGATAGTATGAGGGGATATGAAGACAAGATGTTTTTTTATGATGTAATGTAAAAATTTATGGATGTATCTAGTTATTCCAAGGCTACTAAACTATTCGGTCTTTCGAGACTTGATCTTTCTCGTGATCATGCCAATGTTATGTAACTAATGCACCGACTCTGGGTAACTGGGGTTGGGGCGTTACAGTTGGTATCAGAGTAAGTTTAGTACAAACCTTGGTAGCTAGATTTAGATAAACTCTGATTAGAGCACGTAGACCTAAGATGAACTTTGAGGATTAGTATAAAAGAACTTCCTAGAATTTTGGTATTGTAGAGATTTTGTGAGTTTTCCGAGCAATACATCCCTGTCTGGATACGAGCAGATAGAGACGGCTCTGGCACAGATGTACCTAGGGGTAAAACCCGAAAACACCGCTTTGAGCTAGACTCGAACGGGAACTGGTGCACGACAACGGGCCTTGCTGCACTCTTGGTTACGACACTCCCGGGGGATATGCTTAGGATAATTTACATTTTCTTTACAAACTGATTTAAGTAATATATACATAAGATGAGAGTAAATGACCTTTGTTAATCCTAATATGTTTCAAATTGAGAATATGGTGACATTTTAATCTCTAAATGATTTTACGACTACTATTACTCACACAATGCTTTCTAGTTTTAGTCAATGGTTGGATTCCAAGGAAGTCATGGTGACTTTGAGAATGATGTACAAGGTGGGAACGGTGGTGGAGATGAGAAACAAAATGGAATGTTGATAGGCGTAAAAGATATCCTCTTTATGCCAAATCAGTTTTCCAAAAATATGATCAACAACATATATATTAACCAACTCCCAGACTCAACAAGGAAGAGAAAGGTGATGAATGATAAGATCTCCAGCAATGGAGACCACGGAGAAAAGAAACCTCAATTTTCATCATGCAGGAAATGTGGAAAGAGACACCTAGGAAAGTGTCTCAATGGGACAACGAAATGTTTTACGTGCGGGAAGGAAGGACATAAAGTGAAGAATTGCCGAAGAAAAATGAAGAGTACTATGGAAGAAGATAAAAATGGTCCCAAGAGTCCATTTACAGTCATTTTCCGTAAATGTAGGGGACCTGGCCATTACCCGAGTGAATGTCCTATTCTATAGGATATTTTCTTGGTCAAAGAAGAAGCTATGTGGAAATAAATGGTTGGAGAAAAATTTAAAAAGTATTAGCACTCCTTGTTGATGGGTTTACTTTGGAATAATTTTCTCTTGTATTTGTAACCCCGCAGTTTGCCATGTGAGAATGATATTTGAGGAAGAATTGTCTCTTCTCTTGTGGATATAGGTATAAATAACCATTTGGTTTTATATGATCATTGGGGTTTGAGAAAATGATAAGTTATTATAATTTGGGATGAAAATGCAAAGTATGATATAACATTTGTGGTTAAATTATGTTATTTTGAAGAATTTATCTCATTTTGGTAATATTATAAAATATAGTTTTTGAAAAAGGACAACACGTAGACCGTGTGACAACCCATCGCGTCGGACAAAGCTGTGGGAATCGAACCCACAACCAAAGTGCGATTGGGATTTATCGCCTACCACTGGACTACGTGAAGTCCCTGGTTAGTGTGACTATTTTTTTTGTTAAATGATTTTATTGATCAATAATAAGATGATTTGGGTTCTGATGTATTATCAAATGAATACCCTTGGTATAGGAAAATGATTTGGTGATTAAGTGATAAATGTTATTTTGGAAGATGTTCGTTTTGTTTGGAACACTATATGCCCAAGGAAAATAGAATACAATGAGGTTTCATTTGTAGAGTAATGGTGGATTTTTATCTACGTTTTTATTGTTTATTTATAGTGATTTGGGTTATTTATGGAAATGATTAACCTATAACAGATAATATGTGATGATGTTAATTACTTTTAAGTATGTGACTTTAAGAGTATTTGATGTCATTTGGAGATACAATGTAACATGGGAGACTACATAATCAAATTCTTCTATGTTTTGGGTTTCAAAATTAGTTTGGATTATATTAAAGGATTGTAAGGACAATTCGTTATTGAATGGTATCTATTTAACTTTGGGGTATTGTTGGTTTAATTTTAGAAATTAAGATTAGTGCATATTTATCTCAATGAATATCCTTTTGGGGGATCATTAGATCATTCACTAACCATTTTGGTTTTGATTAATCTTCAAAGACAATGTAAATATATGGTTTATCCTACATGGATCATGTGATTCTATAGAAGTTTATTCTAGTTCTTCCAGTGTGACCAAGTCTTCTTGAATACTCATCGTTTAAAAAAAAATTGAGTCAGTGGTGGAAATTTATTAAAGAATGAAAATCTACTTAAAATTTAAGTATATCTCATAATGTTCTTAGTCAATATCATAAATGAATTCCTCTTCCTTATGTAATGTAACTTTAAAAAAAATGTTGTCCTAGATGGTACATTAAATCATCACTAATTTATGGCTTTGGGATTGTTGGCCTTTTCATAGCCATGTTCTCTACCACTCTCTATCAGATAATTGATGGTTAGATTTCTCTTCCATATCCATATTTTCCTACATGGAACCCTAGTATGTGTTATTTTCGGTAATCTTCATACTTTCCACTCTTTATTTTAAATAGAGGCCTCATTAATTCATTTTTCGATGTGGGATTTCAACTAAGATATTTTGAAACGTCAAAAATGTGTTATCCCAATACCCTATTTTTTCTTGGACCGATGGTATTTCAAATCATCATAGATTGATGAGTTTAAGGACCTCAATTTTATAATTGTTTTTGATTGATGACCTCAATCACTACCTATAAATATTTACGTTTTCCTCCAAATATATGTCTCTAATTGCCACCTATGTTCTCCTAATCGAGATCATAATTTGGTGGTGACCCTTTCATTTCTCTTTTCCTTATATTAAGACTAAATTTTAGTAACCCAATTTCCGATGTGGGTTTTCCCACAAATATATTTTCTACTTTAAACCTTTTATTTTCGAATAACAATTTCAAATTGAGAGGACGCAATTTATTGAAGGAGGGGAGAATGTAACACCCAAGGATTTCATAGTGTGTTATTTCTTAAAAATAATTCAATAACTTGCACTACACGCAAAACCGAGTTCAATCACACCATGACGTACAAAAAAAAGCCATTAAAACAGGTCATTAATAGTATTAACTACATTTTGATCTTTATATAATCCTTATAATTTTAGAATCCCTATTATGAGTTTCTTAGTCATAATGCAAGAACAGATTCATTTTCAGTATTGCACTTTTATCAACTTTTAATAGTGAAACCTTTTTAAATAAAATATTTTAAACTATCTGAATAAATTGGGACATCAAAAAATTTAAAATGAAACATCCCAAGCTTCCACGGTACGCTTTCCTTTGAATAAAATAGTAGCGTGTGTTGTACGCAACCTTGAGTTTTAACACACGCCACAACCAATCAAACTAGCCGTTATGAATAGTAATAACTAAATTTTGAAATTATATATATTTTATATTTTAAAATGGACTTCATTTTTGGATTCGGAATATCGAATTTAGCCTAAGGTGAAATTTTGGTACTTTTCGGATAACTTTCATATTTTGATGAATACTGAAAATTACTAAATTTTAATTAAAAACAACTTTTTTAATCAAAATAATTAATAGTGATAAATTGTGAATTTGAGTGGTTTTAAAGTATATTTAGAATATATTTTTACCATTTAATATAATGTTGGTCATTGGACATAATTTTACAATTAAACCGAACATAAACAAGTGTCAATCTTTTGATAGTTATTACCTCTTAAAAACACGCTTTTTGTTTTGACAGTGGGATTTAATTTTAAATTAATTTCTGCCACTTCTGTGTTTTGAATTTAGAAAAATGGATTCCATATTTGGAATCAGGATTTCCAAATTGTGTAAATAGGTAACTTTTATTTTCAGACATTTTGAATAATTACTGTGGTAAATATTTTATTTACCATGGTTAAGGGTAAATCCGGTAAATAAGGGTTAAAAAATAATATTATAATAATACAAAATTACCCTAAAACGTGTCCTAACCTTATTTGTGGACACATACCCGACCATAGGCATCCTTGGGTCGATTTGGGGACCCCTTGGAGCCACTTGTATGTGGTAGGGACACATTATATTAATAAAGTTAAAATAAAAATAAAAATGGCATAAGCTTACATCTTTTAGAAGAACAATTTTTACAAAAGGTTATACATGTTGGATTTTCGATTATAAATATTAATTAGAAATCTAAAAATATTTCCTACATAATGATATTTTATTTATAATTTTTAGACATCAAATAATTTAAATTATTAATGACACAATAATGATGCAATGTTTACCTCATTAATAAATCATTTAAATAAATAAGATTATAATGATTAAAATATTATCTAAAACCTGTCCAATTCTTATTGGTTGATGTAATTTATAATATGAGTCATCTTATCTTTGACCTCAATTATTTTTGGACCATTATAAACCGAATTTAATTATATTATAAAGTAATACTTTCACTCTTTCCTAAAGAGCCCCTCCTCTCCCTTATAAAAGGAGACCACTTCTACTCATTCCTCACACCTCTCAAGCCACTTGGATCGTCCAAACTCTGCCCAAATAAGCTCCCCACATCCCTCTCTTCCTCCTTGAAGCTTCCCCCTTAGGCAGAAAGCATTTCAAGAAGTCCTTTGGTTCCTACCAAAGTGAGTTACCTAAATTAAAGGTAACGATTTCTCTTAAATTATTTTCATTTATTTTGCTTCTCCAAGCCCCAAACTCTTTTTATTTCCATTCTTTTGTAACAACAAAAGTATCCTCAAAATACTAAGATGTTTTCATAAGAAGGATTCTAACTACACATACACACACCTCCATCTAATGGATGATGAACATAATGTTTCTGTGAATGGAAAACTAACGCCTCACGAAACGATGATTGTTCAAATACATATTACCGCCTCTCATGGTGGCCATTATGATGGAAATGTAATTAATTGTGATATTAATGATACATATTTTATATATAAGCTTCTGTAATTCCATTTTATTTCATACCATTATTCGTTTCATGTTGTATATACATACGATAATTTCATTTGAGGAAGTGCGGACTACCGCCCCCTTAAAATGATATGACTCGTTCATAACACACATGGAACGTATAAAGAATGGTTTTAATGAACATAAGTAACATATATAAAATATTATATTATAATGGAATAATAATATACCTATGTATCATTTTGATTCAATTCTTTTAAAATGAAAAATTAAATGGAAGTAGCGTTCGTGCGTACGTACGGACTACCGTCTCCACGAACACGGTGAGATCCATCCTCCATCGTATCCATTCAAGTCTTATTCTCATTTTAGGGTTAAAAATAATGTTAATATAATTCTGATTATTAATAAGATATAATCTATCCATTACAAACATTTCTTACGTAACCAAACATTTAAGAAGAACGAATCGATTATCACCTGAAATGACGATAATACTAAGATATTATTAATAAAGCAATGTTAAAAGATCATATATGATATCATATTGATGTATATGATTATTGTATAATTTAATAACAATGTTTTAATTATTATACATGAGGTTAACATACCATCGACTAAGGGAAAGTTCAAGGTAAGGGATTTTCTTATCTCACTTTCAATTCCGTGAGATTTCCATTGTTCGCCACTAAATTATTGAAAGTGGTGTATTGTGTACGACCATTTGATATATATTATCATGATTCTCTTTATATTCATGTTATTCTGTAAATCATTTGGTGGTTATTAACTTTTTTCCATACGACTCAGTTGATTAACGTGGTAAGGGGTTCCTTAACTCACTCTTAATTTCGTGAGAATTCCATTGTTCACCACTTAATTATTGCATGTGGTGTATGTGTACTTCCCATGATTGTATTCATTGTGTAATATACTTTATTTTATCGGTATTTACATCATAATGTTATGATCTTTCTTTCATGGGTTTTTGTTTCGTAAGTTACCTAATCGATAAGGGAATTTGAGATTTCAATTTCCACTCATTTGGCTTTACGCATATTTCATTGATTATACTACCCCAAGATTATGTGTGGAATCACTATTCATTTGATTATGTCATAATTTCCACTCCCCTTCCTGTGGATATAATTTTGATACACATAATCACTCCATTGAAAATTCTCAAGTCATTGATATGAATTTGATAAGAGTAATTTTAACTCTTTCACCAATTGTTGAGTTAAACATCCAATTCATTGGTGTTGTTTTTACAAGAATATGTGTGAATATACTTGGATTGTTTTACACTGAATAACCAATCATATTTAGTGTATTTATATTTTTCACACATAATTATGTTGTTGATTTATCCTTAACCTAAGGATATGGCCTTTATGAGAGATTTCATCTCAACTTACATTCCATTGAGACTTCTTTGTTGATATACACCAAATCACTTTTATGTGGTGTATATAATGTACTTTGACATAGTATATCATGAATTCACTTTATTCTCATGATATTACAAAGTTTTGATTACCTCCATTATTTGTATTCAAGTGTCTCTCTTTTGGTTAGAATCTCTAACTAAATTACCATTTTTAAATGTTTTAAAGACTTATTCATCTAAATCTTTCTCATTAATGTCCATGTTTTAAAAATGGTTTTAAGGATTTATTTATATGGACATTAAAGTTTATAAATTAAAACTCCTTTTAAAAAGTTTCAAAGTGGTATGGGGACACTTTGATTCAAAAATCTACTTTTAAATGGCTTCTTTACAAATAGTGTGACTTTTAAATGTTTTCAAGAAAAGGGGGATATTTCTCTCAAATAGTTTTGATGAATATTTTCATCTTTGTCAACATCCTTCATTATTCTTGATTGACGTTAATGTGATAAAATACAATCTTCCATATTGTATCAAATGAGTTATGTTTGACTGTGGATGTGCTGTTTTTATACCATTCATGGTTTGTGGTAAAAGTATTGACATTTCGTATGCTATTTTTAATACGAATGTTTATGTTATGTTTAAACATGTTCATATGAGGAATGCATTGGACTTAATAAGTGACGGGTGGAGCCCGCTATAGCTCCTCGATGCATCGGTAGGTCTCATGAGACAAACTAGTGTCTTGGCACAAGGCCTTGGCAAAATCTTATTTGTAGTCTTGGCACGAGGCCTTGGCTATGTGGTTATGATAGTCTGGCATTATGAATTCCATCATTATGAAAGTGGTTATTGATATTTCATGTGATCATTCGACTAGTAGAATATCCATGTGAGTAAGTAAATGGCATTATTTCATTTTACCTTTGCCATTTTATGCTGAAGTTCAAGTTTAAAAGGCTTTTGTTTTAGTTATAAATTGCCTTAAGTGTTTATGCTTATTTATGAAAGCTTCTGCTATAATGTTATCCTTACTGAGCATCTGAGCTCACCCCTTTCAATGTTTTATATTTTTTCCAAGATTATGAAGAAGTAATTTATGAATGACCTGCAGGGATAGTATGAGGGGATATGAAGACAAGATGTTTTTTTATGATGTAATGTAAAAATTTATGGATGTATCTAGTTATTCCAAGGCTACTAAACTAATCGGTCTTTCGAGACTTGATCTTTCTCGTGATCATGCCAATGTTATGTAACTAATGCACCAACTCTGGGTAACTGGGGTTGGGGCGTTACAGTTGGTATCAGAGGAAGTTTAGTACAAACCTTGGTAGCTAGATTTAGATAAACTCTGATTAGAGCACGTAGACCTAAGATGAACTTTGAGGATTAGTATAAAAGAACTTCCTAGAATTTTGGTATTGTAGAGATTTTGTGAGTTTTCCGAGCAATACATCCCTGTCTGGATACGAGCAGATAGAGGCGGCTCTGGCACAGATGTACCTAGGGGTAAAACCCGAAAACACCGCTTTGAGCTAGACTCGAACGGGAACTGGTGCACGACAACGGGCCTTGCTGCACTCTTGGTTACGACACTCCCGGGGGATATGCTTAGGATAATTTACATTTTCTTTACAAATCGATTTAAGTAATATATACATAAGATGAGAGTAAATGACCTTGGTTAATCCTAATATGTTTCAAATTGAGAATATGGTGACATTTTAATCTCTAAATGATTTTACGACTACTATTACTCACACAATGCTTTCTGGTTTTATTCAATGGTTGGATTCCAAGGAAGTCATGGTGACTTTGAGAATGATGTACAAGGTGGGAACGGTGGTGGAGATGAGCAACAAAATGGAATGTTGATAGGCGTAAAAGATATCCTCTTTATGCCAAATCAGTTTTCCAAAAATATGATCAACAACATATATATTAACCAACTCCCAGACTCAACAAGGAAGAGAAAGGTGATGAATGATAAGATCTTTAGCAATGGAGACCATGGAGAAAAGAAACCTCAATTTTCATCATGCAGGAAATGTGGAAAGAGACACCTAGGAAAGTGTCTCAATGGGACAACGAAATGTTTTACGTGCGGGAAGGAAGGACATAAAGTGAAGAATTGCCGAAGAAAAATGAAGAGTACTATGGAAGAAAATAAAAATGGTCCCAAGAGTCCATTTACAGTCATTTTCCGTAAATGTAGGGGACCTGGCCATTACCCGAGTGAATGTCCTATTCTATAGGATATTTTCTTGGTCAAAGAAGAAGCTATGTGGAAATAAATGGTTGGAGAAAAATTTAAAAAGTATTAGCACTCCTTGTTGATGGGTTTACTTTGGAATAATTTTCTCTTGTATTTGTAACCCCGCAGTTTGCCATGTGAGAATGATATTTGAGGAAGAATTGTCTCTTCTCTTGTGGATATAGGTATAAATAACCATTTGGTTTTATATGATCATTGGGGTTTGAGAAAATGATAAGTTATTATAATTTGGGATGAAAATGCAAAGTATGATATAACATTTGTGGTTAAATTATGTTATTTTGAGGAATTTATCTCATTTTGGTAATATTATAAAATATAGTTTTTGAAAAAGGAAAACACGTAGACCGTGTGACAACCCATCGCGTCGGACAAAGCTGTGGGAATCGAACCCACAACCAAAGTGCGATTGGGATTTATCGCCTACCACTGGACTACGTGAAGTCCCTGGTTAGTGTGACTATTTTTTTGTTAAATGATTTTATTGATCAATAATAAGATGATTTGGGTTCTTATGTATTATCAAATGAATACCCTTGGTATAGGAAAATGATTTGGTGATTAAGTGATAAATGTTATTTTTGAAGATGTCCGTTTTTTTAGGAACACTATATGCCCAAGGAAAATAGAATACAATGAGGTTTCATTTGTAGAGTAATGGTGGATTTTTATCTACGTTTTTATTGTTGATTTATAGTGATTTGGGTTATTTATGGAAATGATTAACCTATAACAGATAATATGTGATGATGTTAATTACTTTTAAGTATGTGACTTTAAGAGTATTTGATGTCATTTGGAGATACAATGTAACATGGGAGACTACATAATCAAATTCTTCTATGTTTTGGGTTTCAAAATTAGTTTGGATTATATTAAAGGATTGTAAGGACAATTCGTTATTGAATGGTATCTATTTAACTTTGGGGTATTGTTGGTTTAATTTTAGAAATTAAGATTAGTGCATATTTATCTCAATGAATATCCTTTTGGGGGATCATTAGATCATTCACTAACCATTTTGGTTTTGATTAATCTTCAAAGACAATGTAAATATATGGTTTATCCTACATGGATCATGTGATTCTATAGAAGTTTATTCTAGTTCTTCCAGTGTGACCAAGTCTTCTTGAATACTCATCGTTTAAAAAAAAATTGAGTCAGTGGTGGAAATTTATTAAAGAATGAAAATATACTTAAAATTTAAGTATATCTCATAATGTTCTTAGTCAATATCATAAATGAATTCCTCTTCCTTATGTAATGTAACTTTAAAAAAAATGTTGTCCTAGATGGTACATTAAATCATCACTAATTTATGGCTTTGGGATTGTTGGCCTTTTCATAGCCATGTTCTCTACCACTCTCTATCAGATAATTGATGGTTAGATTTCTCTTCCATATCCATATTTTCCTACATGGAACCCTAGTATGTGTTATTTTCGGTAATCTTCATACTTTCCACTCTTTATTTTAAATAGAGGCCTCATTAATTCATTTTTCGATGTGGGATTTCAACTAAGATATTTTGAAACGTCAAAAATGTGTTATCCCAATACCCTATTTTTTCTTGGACCGATGGTATTTCAAATCATCATAGATTGATGAGTTTAAGGACCTCAATTTTATAATTGTTTTTGATTGATGACCTCAATCACTACCTATAAATATTTACGTTTTCCTCCAAATATATGTCTCTAATTTCCACCAATGTTCTCCTAATCGAGATCATAATTTGGTGGTGACCCTTTCATTTCTCTTTTCCTTATATTAAGACTAAATTTTAGTAACCCAATTTCCGATGTGGGTTTTCCCACAAATATATTTTCTACTTTAAACCTTTTATTTTCGAAGAACAATTTCAAATTGAGAGGACGCAATTTATTGAAGGAGGGGAGAATGTAACACCCCAGGATTTCATAGTGTGTTATTTCTTAAAAATAATTCAATAACTTGCACTACACGCAACACCGAGTTCAATCACACCATGACGTACAAAAAAAGCCATTAAAAGAGGTCATTAATAGTATTAACTACATTTTGATCTTTATATAATCCTTATAATTTTAGAATCCCTATTATGAGTTTCTTAGTCATAATGCAAGAACAGATTCATTTTCAGTATTGCACTTTTATCAACTTTTAATAGTGAAACCTTTTTAAATAAAATATTTTAAACTATCTGAATAAATTGGGACATCAAAAAATTTAAAATGAAACATCCCAAGCTTCCACGGTACGCTTTCCTTTGAATAAAATAGTAGCGTGTGTTGTACGCAACCTTGAGTTTTAACACACGCCACAACCAATCAAACTAGCCGTTATGAATAGTAATAACTAAATTTTGAAATTATATATATTTTATATTTTAAAATGGACTTCATTTTTGGATTCGGAATATCGAATTTAGCCTAAGGTGAAATTTTGGTACTTTTCGGATAACTTTCATATTTTGATGAATAGTGAAAATTACTAAATTTTAATTAAAAACAACTTTTTTAATCAAAATAATTAATAGTGATAAATTGTGAATTTGAGTGGTTTTAAAGTATATTTAGAATATATTTTTACCATTTAATATAATGTTGGTCATTGGACATAATTTTACAATTAAACCGAACATAAACAAGTGTCAATCTTTTGATAGTTATTACCTCTTAAAAACACGCTTTTTGTTTTGACAGTGAGATTTAATTTTAAATTAATTTCTGCCACTTCTGTGTTTTGAATTTATAAAAATGGATTCCATATTTGGAATCAGGATTTCCAAATTGTGTAAATAGGTAACTTTTATTTTTAGACATTTTGAATAATTACTGTGGTAAATATTTTATTTACCATGGTTAAGGGTAAATCCGGTAAATAAGGGTTAAAAAATAATATTATAATAATACAAAATTACCCTAAAACGTGTCCTAACCTTATTTGTGGACACATACCCGACCATGGGCATCCTTGGGTCGATTTGGGGACCCCTTGGAGCCACTTGTATGTGGTAGGGACACATTATATTAATAAAGTTAAAATAAAAATAAAAATGGCATAAGCTTACATCTTTTAGAAGAACAATTTTTACAAAAGGTTATACATGTTGGATTTTCGATTATAAATATTAATTAGAAATCTAAAAATATTTCCTACATAATGATATTTTATTTATAATTTTTAGACATCAAATAATTTAAATTATTAATGACACAATAATGATGCAATGTTTACCTCATTAATAAATCATTTAAACAAATAAGATTATAATGATTAAAATATTATCTAAAACCTGTCCAATTCTTATTGGTTGATGTAATTTATAATATGAGTCATCTTATCTTGGACCTCAATTATTTTTGGACCATTATAAACCGAATTTAATTATATTATAAAGTAATACTTTCACTCTTTCCTAAAGAGCCCCTCCTCTCCCTTATAAAAGGAGAACACTTCTACTCATTCCTCACACCTCTCAAGCCACTTGGATCGTCCAAACTCTGCCCAAATAAGCTCCCCACATCCCTCTCCTCCTCCTTGAAGCTTCCCCCTTAGGCAGAAAGCATTTCAAGAAGTCCTTTGGTTCCAACCAAAGTGAGTTACCTAAATTAAAGGTAACGATTTCTCTTAAATTATTTTCATTTATTTTGCTTCTCCAACCCCCAAACTCTTTTTATTTCCATTCTTTTGTAACAACAAAAGTATCCTCAAAATACTAAGATGTTTTCATAAGAAGGATTCTAACTACACATACACACACCTCCATCTAATGGATGATGAACATAATGTTTCTGTGAATGGAAAACTAACGCCTCACGAAACGATGATTGTTCAAATACATCTTACCGCCTCTCATGGTGGCCATTATGATGGAAATGTAATTAATTGTGATATTAATGATACATATTTTATATATAAGCTTCTGTAATTCCATTTTATTTCATACCATTATTCGTTTCATGTTGTATATACATACGATAATTTCATTTGAGGAAGTGCGGACTACCGCCCCCTTAAAATGATATGACTCGTTCATAACACACATGGAACGTATAAAGAATGGTTTTAATGAACATAAGTAACATATATAAAATATTATATTATAATGGAATAATAATATACCTATGTATCATTTTGATTCAATTCTTTTAAAATGAAAAATTAAATGGAAGTAGCGTTCGTGCGTACGTACGGACTACCGTCTCCACGAACACGGTGAGATCCATCCTCCATCGTATCCATTCAAGTCTTATTCTCATTTTAGGGTTAAAAATAATGTTAATATAATTCTGATTATTAATAAGATATAATCTATCCATTACAAACATGTCTTACGTAACCAAACATTTAAGAAGAACGAATCGATTATCACCCGAAATGACGATAATACTAAGATATTATTAATAAAGCAATGTTAAAAGATCATATATGATATCATATTGATGTATATGATTATTGTATAATTTAATAACAATGTTTTAATTATTATACAGGAGGTTAACATACCATCGACTAAGGGAAAGTTCAAGGTAAGGGATTTTCTTATCTCACTTTCAATTCCGTGAGATTTCCATTGTTCGCCACTAAATTATTGAAAGTGGTGTATTGTGTACGGCCATTTGATATATATTATCATGATTCTATTTATATTCATGTTATTCTGTAAATCATTTTGTGGTTATTAACTTTTTTCCATACGACTCAGTTGATTAACGTGGTAAGGGGTTCCTTAACTCACTCTTAATTTCGTGATAATTCCATTGTTCACCACTTAATTATTGCATGTGGTGTATGTGTACTTCCCATGATTGTATTCATTGTGTAATATACTTTATTTTATGGGTATTTACATCATCATGGTATGATCTTTCTTTCATGGGTTTTTGTTTCGTAAGTTACCTAATCGATAAGGGAATTTGAGATTTCAATTTCCACTCATTTGGCTTTACGCATATTTCATTGATTATACTACCCCAATATTATGTGTGGAATCACTATTCATTTGATTATGTCATAATTTCCACTCCCCTTCCTGTGGATATAATTTTGATACACATAATCACTCCATTGAAAATTCTCAAGTCATTGATATGAATTTGATAAGAGTAATTTTAACTCTTTCACCAATTGTTGAGTTAAACATCCAATTCATTGGTGTTGTTTTTACAAGAATATGTGTGAATATACTTGGATTGTTTTACACTGAATAACCAATCATATTTAGTGTATTTATATTTTTCACACATAATTATGTTGTTTATTTATCCTTAACCTAAGGATATGGCCTTTATGAGAGATTTCATCTCAACTTACATTCCATTGAGACTTCTTTGTTGATATACACCAAATCACTTTTATGTGGTGTATATAATGTACTTTGACATAGTATATCATGAATTCCCTTTATTCTCATGATATTACAAAGTTTTGATTACCTCCATTATTTGTATTCAAGTGTCTCTCTTTTGGTTAGAATCTCTAACTAAATTACCATTTTTAAATGTTTTAAAGACTTATTCATCTAAATCTTTCTCATTAATGTCCATGTTTTAAAAATGGTTTTAAGGATTTATTTATATGGACATTAAAGTTTAGAAATTAAAACTCCTTTTAAAAAGTTTCAAAGTGGTATGGGGACACTTTGATTCAAAAATCTACTTTTAAATGGCTTCTTTACAAATAGTGTGACTTTTAAATGTTTTCAAGAAAAGGGGGATATTTCTCTCAAATAGTTTTGATGATTATTTTCATCTATGTCAACATCCTTCATTATTATTGATTGACGTTAATGTGATAAAATACAATCTTCCATATTGTATCGAATGAGTTATGTTTGACTGTGGATGTGCTGTTTTTATACCATTCATGGTTTGTGGTGAAAGTATTGACATTTCGTATGCTATTTTTAATACGAATGTTTATGTTATGTTTAAACATGTTCATATGAGGAATGCATTGGACTTAATAAGTGACGGGTGGAGCCCGCTATAGCTCCTCGATGCATCGGTAGGTCTCATGAGACAAACTAGTGTCTTGGCACAAGGCCTTGGCAAAATCTTATTTGTAGTCTTGGCACGAGGCCTTGGCTATGTGGTTATGATAGTCTGGCATTATGAATTCCATCATTATGAAAGTGGTTATTGATATTTCATGTGATCATTCAACTAGTAGAATATCCATGTGAGTAAGTAAATGGCATTATTTCATTTTACCTTTGCCATTTTATGCTGAAGTTCAAGTTTAAAAGGCTTTTGTTTTAGTTATAAATTGCCTTAAGTGTTTATGCTTATTTATGAAAGCTTCTGCTATAATGTTATCCTTAATGAGCATCTGAGCTCACCCCTTTCAATGTTTTATATTTTTTCCAAGATTATGAAGAAGTAATTTATGAATGACCTGCAGGGATAGTATGAGGGGATATGAAGACAAGATGTTTTTTTATGATGTAATGTAAAAATTTATGGATGTATCTAGTTATTCCAAGGCTACTAAACTAATCGGTCTTTCGAGACTTGATCTTTCTCGTGATCATGCCAATGTTATGTAACTAATGCACCGACTCTGGGTAACTGGGGTTGGGGCGTTACAGTTGGTATCAGAGGAAGTTTAGTACAAACCTTGGTAGCTAGATTTAGATAAACTCTGATTAGAGCACGTAGACCTAAGATGAACTTTGAGGATTAGTATAAAAGAACTTCCTAGAATTTTGGTATTTTAGAGATTTTGTGAGTTTTCCGAGCAATACATCCCTGCCTGGATACGAGCAGATAGAGGCGGCTCTGGCACAGATGTACCTAGGGGTAAAACCCGAAAACACCGCTTTGAGCTAGACTCGAACGGGAACTGGTGCACGACAACGGGCATTGCTGCACTCTTGGTTACGACACTCCCGGGGGATATGCTTAGGATAATTTACATTTTCTTTACAAGCCGATTTAAGTAATATATACATAATATGAGAGTAAATGACCTTGGTTAATCCTAATATGTTTTAAATTGAGAATATGGTGACATTTTAATCTCTAAATGATTTTACGACTACTATTACTCACACAATGCTTTCTGGTTTTAGTCAATGGTTGGATTCCAAGGAAGTCATGGTGACTTTGAGAATGATGTACAAGGTGGGAACGGTGGTGGAGATGAGCAACAAAATGGAGTGTTGATAGGCGTAAAAGATATCGTCTTTATGCCAAATCAGTTTTCCAAAAATATGATCAACAACATATATATTAACCAACTCCCAGACTCAACAAGGAAGAGAAAGGTGATGAATGATAAGATCTCCAGCAATGGAGACCATGGAGAAAAGAAACCTCAATTTTCATCATGCAGGAAATGTGGAAAGAGACACCTAGGAAAGTGTCTCAATGGGACAACGAAATGTTTTACGTGCGGGAAGGAAGGATATAAAGTGAAGAATTGCCGAAGAAAAATGAAGAGTACTATGGAAGAAGATAAAAATGGTCCCAAGAGTCCATTTACAGTCATTTTCCGTAAATGTAGGGGACCTGGCCATTACCCGAGTGAATGTCCTATTCTATAGGATATTTTCTTGGTCAAAGAAGAAGCTATGTGGAAATAAATGGTTGGAGAAAAATTTAAAAAGTATTAGCACTCCTTGTTGATGGGTTTACTTTGGAATAATTTTCTCTTGTATTTGTAACCCCGCAGTTTGCCATGTGAGAATGATATTTGAGGAAGAATTGTCTCTTCTCTTGTGGATATAGGTATAAATAACCATTTGGTTTTATATGATCATTGGGGTTTGAGAAAATGATAAGTTATTATAATTTGGGATGAAAATGCAAAGTATGATATAACATTTGTGGTTAAATTATGTTATTTTGAGGAATTTATCTCATTTTGGTAATATTATAAAATATAGTTTTTGAAAAAGGACAACATGTAGACCGTGTGACAACCCATCGCGTCGGACAAAGCTGTGGGAATCGAACCCACAACCAAAGTGCGATTGGGATTTATCGCCTACCACTGGACTACGTGAAGTCCCTGGTTAGTGTGACTATTTTTTTTGTTAAATGATTTTATTGATCAATAATAATATTATTTGGGTTCTTATGTATTATCAAATGAATACCCTTGGTATAGGAAAATGATTTGGTGATTAAGTGATAAATGTTATTTTGGAAGATGTTCGTTTTGTTAGGAACACTATATGCCCAAGGAAAATAGAATACAATGAGGTTTCATTTGTAGAGTAATGGTGGATTTTTATCTACGTTTTTATTGTTGATTTATAGTGATTTGGGTTATTTATGGAAATGATTAACCTATAACAGATAATATGTGATGATTCTAATTACTTTTAAGTATGTGACTTTAAGAGTATTTGATGTCATTTGGAGATACAATGTAACATGGGAGACTACATAATCAAATTCTTCTATGTTTTTGGTTTCAATATTAGTTTGGATTATATTAAAGGATTGTAAGGACAATTCGTTATTGAATGGTATCTATTTAACTTTGGGGTATTGTTGGTTTAATTTTAGAAATTAAGATTGGTGCATATTTATCTCAATGAATATCCTTTTGGGGGATCATTAGATCATTCACTAACCATTTTGGTTTTGATTAATCTTCAAAGACAATGTAAATATATGGTTTATCCTACATGGATCATGTGATTCTATAGAAGTTTATTCTAGTTCTTCCAGTGTGACCAAGTCTTCTTGAATACTCATCGTTTAAAAAAAAATTGAGTTAGTGGTGGAAATTTATTAAAGAATGAAAATCTACTTAAAATTTAAGTATATCTCATAATGTTCTTAGTCAATATCATAAATGAATTCCTCTTCCTTATGTAATGTAACTTTAAAAAAAATGTTGTCCTAGATGGTACATTAAATCATCACTAATTTATGGCTTTGGGATTGTTGGCCTTTTCATAGCCATGTTCTCTACCACTCTCTATCAGATAATTGATGGATAGATTTCTCTTCCATATCCATATTTTCCTACATGGAACCCTAGTATGTGTTATTTTCGGTAATCTTCATACTTTCCACTCTTTATTTTAAATAGAGGCCTCATTAATTCATTTTTCGATGTGGGATTTCAACTAAGATATTTTGAAACGTCAAAAATGTGTTATCCCAATACCCTATGTTTTCTTGGACCGATGGTATTTCAAATCATCATAGATTGATGAGTTTAAGGACCTCAATTTTATAATTGTTTGTGATTGATGACCTCAATCACTACCTATAAATATTTATGTTTTCCTCCAAATATATGTCTCTAATTGCCACAAATGTTCTCCTAATCGAGATCATAATTTGGTGGTGACCCTTTCATTTCTCTTTTCCTTATATTAAGACTAAATTTTAGTAACCCAATTTCCGATGTGGGTTTTCCCACAAATATATTTTCTACTTTAATCCTTTTATTTTCGAAGAACAATTTCAAATTGAGAGGACGCAATTTATTGAAGGAGGGGAGAATGTAACACCCCAGGATTTCATAGTGTGTTATTTCTTAAAAATAATTCAATAACTTGCACTACACGCAACACCGAGTTCAATCACACCATGACGTACAAAAAAAAAGCCATTAAAAGAGGTCATGAATAGTATTAACTACATTTTGATCTTTATATAATCCTTATAATTTTAGAATCCCTATTATGAGTTTCTTAGTCATAATGCAAGAACAGATTCATTTTCAGTATTGCACTTTTATCAACTTTTAATAGTGAAACCTTTTTAAATAAAATATTTTAAACTATCTGAATAAATTGGGACATCAAAAAATTTAAAATGAAACATCCCAAGCTTCCATGGTACGCTTTCCTTTGAATAAAATAGTAGCGTGTGTTGTACGCAACCTTGAGTTTTAACACACGCCACAACCAATCAAACTAGCCGTTATGAATAGTAATAACTAAATTTTGAATTTATATATATTTTATATTTTAAAATGGACTTCATTTTTGGATTCGGAATATCGAATTTAGCCTAAGGTGAAATTTTGGTACTTTTCGGATAACTTTCATATTTTGATGAATAGTGAAAATTACTAAATTTTAATTAAAAACAACTTTTTTAATCAAAATAATTAATAGTGATAAATTGTGAATTTGAGTGGTTTTAAAGTATATTTAGAATATATTTTTACCATTTAATATAATGTTGGTCATTGGACATAATTTTACAATTAAACCGAACATAAACAAGTGTCAATCTTTTGATAGTTATTACCTCTTAAAAACACGTTTTTTGTTTTGACAGTGGGATTTAATTTTAAATTAATTTCTGCCACTTCTGTGTTTTGAATTTAGAAAAATGGATTCCATATTTGGAATCAGGATTTCAAAATTGTGTAAATAGGTAACTTTTATATTTAGACATTTTGAATAATTACTGTGGTAAATATTTTATTTACCATGGTTAAGGGTAAATCCGATAAATAAGGGTTAAAAAAATAATATTATAATAATACAAAATTACCCTAAAACGTGTCCTAACCTTATTGGTGGACACATACCCGACCATGGGCATCCTTGGGTCGATTTGGGGACCCCTTGGAGCCACTTGTATGTGGTAGGGACACATTATATTAATAAAGTTAAAATAAAAATAAAAATGGCATAAGCTTACATCTTTTAGAAGAACAATTTTTACAAAAGGTTATACATGTTGGATTTTCGATTATAAATATTCATTAGAAATCTAAAAATATTTCCTACATAATGATATTTTATTTATAATTTTTAGACATCAAATAATTTAAATTATTAATGACACAATAATGATGCAATGTTTACCTCATTAATAAATCATTTAAATAAATAAGATTATAATGATTAAAATATTATCTAAAACCTGTCCAATTCTTATTGGTTGATGTAATTTATAATATGAGTCATCTTAGCTTCGACCTCAATTATTTTTGGACCATTATAAACCGAATTTAATTATATTATAAAGTAATACTTTCACTCTTTCCTAAAGAGCCCCTCCTCTCCCTTATAAAAGGAGACCACTTCTACTCATTCCTCACACCTCTCAAGCCACTTGGATCGTCCAAACTCTGCCCAAATAAGCTCCCCACATCCCTCTCCTCCTCCTTGAAGCTTCCCCCTTAGGCAGAAAGCATTTCAAGAAGTCCTTTGGTTCCAACCAAAGTGAGTTACCTAAATTAAAGGTAACGATTTCTCTTAAATTATTTTCATTTATTTTTTCTTATCCAACCCCCAAACTCTTTTTATTTCCATTCTTTTGTAACAACAAAAGTATCCTCAAAATACTAAGATGTTTTTATAAGAAGGATTCGAACTACACATACACACACCTCCATCTAATGGATGATGAACATAATGTTTCTGTGAATGGCAAACTAACGCCTCACGAAACGATGATTGTTCAAATACATATTACCGCCTCTCATGGTGGACATTATGATGGAAATGTAATTAATTGTGATATTAATGATACATATTTTATATATAAGCTTCTGTAATTCCATTTTATTTCATACCATTATTCGTTTCATGTTGTATATACATACGATAATTTCATTTGAGGAAGTGCGGACTACCGCCCCCTTAAAATGATATGACTCGTTCATAACACACATGGAACGTATAAAGAATGGTTTTAATGAACATAAGTAACATATATAAAATATTATATTATAATGGAATAATAATATACCTATGTATCATTTGGATTCAATTCTTTTAAAATGAAAAATTAAATGGAAGTAGCGTTCGTGCGTACGTACGGACTACCGTCTCCACGAACACGGTGAGATCCATCCTCCATCGTATCCATTCAAGTCTTATAATCATTTTAGGGTTAAAAATAATGTTAATATCATTCTGATTATTAATAAGATATAATCTATCCATTACAAACATGTCTTACGTAACCAAACATTTAAGAAGAACGAATCGATTATCACCCGAAATGACGATAATACTAAGATATTATTAATAAAGCAATGTTAAAAGATCATATATGATATCATATTGATGTATATGATTATTGTATAATTTAATAACAATGTTTTAATTATTATACAGGAGGTTAGCATACCATCGACTAAGGGAAATTTCAAGGTAAGGGATTTTCTTATCTCACTTTCAATTCCGTGAGATTTCCATTGTTCGCCACTAAATTGTTGAAAGTGGTGTATTGTGTACGGCCATTTGATATATATTATCATTATTCTCTTTATATTCATGTTATTATGTAAATAATTTGGTGGTTATTAACTTTTTTCCATACGACTCAGTTGATTAACGTGGTAAGGGGTTCCTTAACTCACTCTTAATTTCGTGAGAATTCCATTGTTTACCACTTAATTATTGCATGTGGTGTATGTGTACTGCCCATGATTGTATTAATTGTGTAATATACTTTAATTTATGGGTATTTACATCATCATGGTATGATCTTTCTTTCATGGGTTTTTGTTTCGTAAGTTACCTAATCGATAAGGGAATTTGAGATTTCAATTTCCACTCATTTGGCTTTACGCATATTTCATTGATTATACTACCCCAAGATTATGTGTGGAATCACTATTCATTTTATTATGTCATAATATCCACTCCCCTTCCTGTGGATATACTTTTGATACACATAATCACTCCATTGAAAATTCTCAAGTCATTGATATGAATTTGATAAGAGTAATTTTAACTCTTTCACCAATTGTTGAGTTAAACATCCAATTCGTTGGTGTTGTTTTTACAAGAATATGTGTGAATATCCTTTGATTGTTTTAAACTGAATAACCAATCATATTTAGTGTATTTATATTTTTCACACATAATTATGTTGTTGATTTATCCTTAACCTAAGGATATGGCCTTTATGAGAGATTTCATCTCAACTTACATTCCATTGAGACTTCTTTGTTGATATACACCAAATCACTTTTATGTGGTGTATATAATGTACTTTGACATAGTATATCATGAATTCCCTTTATTCTCATGATATTACAAAGTTTTGATTACCTCCATTATTTGTATTCAAGTGTCTCTCTTTTGGTTAGAATCTCTAACTAAATTACCATGTTTAAATGTTTTAAAGACTTATTCATCTAAATCTTTCTCATTAATGTCCATGTTTTAAAAATGGTTTTAAGGATTTATTTATATGGACATTAAAGTTTAGAAATTAAAACTCCTTTTAAAAAGTTTCAAAGTGGTATGGGACACTTTGATTCAAAAATCTACTTTTAAATGGCTTCTTTACAAATAGTGTGACTTTTAAATGTTTTCAAGAAAAGGGGAATATTTCTCTCAAATAGTTTTGATGATTATTTTCATCTATGTCAACATCCTTCATTATTCTTGATTGAGGTTAATGTGATACAATACAATCTTCCATATTGTATCGAATGAGTTATGTTTGACTGTGGATGTGCTGTTTTTATACCATTCATGGTTTGTGGTAAAAGTATTGACATTTCGTATGCTATTTTTAATACGAATGTTTATGTTATGTTTAAACATGTTCATATGAGGAATGCATTGGACTTAATAAGTGACGGGTGGAGCCCGCTATAGCTCCTCGATGCATCGGTAGGTCTCATGAGACAAACTAGTGTCTTGGCACAAGGGCTTGGCAAAATCTTATTTGTAGTCTTGGCACGAGGCCTTGGCTATGTGGTTATGATAGTCTGGCATTATGCATTCCATCATTATGAAAGTTGTTATTGATATTGCATGTGATCATTCGACTAGTAGAATATCCATGTGAGTAAGTAAATGGCATTATTTCATTTTACCTTTTCCATTTTATGCTGAAGTTCAAGTTTAAAAGGCTTTTGTTTTAGTTATAAATTGCCTTATGTGTTTATGCTTATTTATGAAATCTTATGCTATAATTTTATCCTTACTGAGCATCTGAGCTCACCCATTTCAATGTTTTATATTTTTTCCAGGATTATGAAGAATTAATTTATGAATGACCTGCAGGGATAGTATGAGGGGATATGAAGACAAGATGTTTTTTTATGATGTAATGTAAAAATTTATGGATGTATCTAGTTATTCCAAGGCTACTAAACTAATCGGTCTTTCGAGACTTGATCTTTCTCGTGATCATGCCAATGTTATGTAACTAATGCACCGACTCTGGGTAACTGGGGTCGGGGCGTTACAGAATCTATCACTGGTCTTCTGAATACATCAATAGGAAATAATGTTATATGGGTTGTGGTGTATTTTCTTATAAAGACTACTCACTTCATTGAAATGTGAGAGGACATCTCCCTCATTAAAATTAGAAGGATATACATTAGATAAGTGGTGAGGATACATGGAACACCACTATCGATTATATCTAACAAAGATCCAAGATTTACCTCCTTATTCTATAAGAGTCTTCAACATGCTCTAAATATTGAGTTGAACTTCGCCATGGCTTATCACCCTCAAACTAATGGCCAATCTAATAAGACTATCAAGAAACTTGATGAAATGTTGAGATCATGCTCGATGGAATTCAAATGAGGATGGGATCGATATTTTCCTCTAGTCGAGTTCTCATACAATAATAGTTTCCACTCAAGAATTCAAATGGATCTCTATGAATACTTTTATGGGAAGAGGTGTAAGACAACTACATGTTGGGATGAAGTTGGTGAAATCAAACTATTGGGTCTTGAAATAGTTTATTAAATGGTGTAAAAGGTCAAGACCATTCAAAAACACATCAGGGCTACTAAGAGTCGATAGAAGAGATATGCTGACAATAGTCTATTAGACCTAGATTTTGAGTTTAGAGATAAGGTATTACTATTTATATCTCCATGGAAAAAATTCAAGAGATTTGGTAAGAAGGGAAATATTAGTCCAAGAAACATAAATCCCTTCACTACACCAAAATCGTTATTTAGTAGTGGTTTTTTAAAGGCGGTTTAGTAAACCGTCGAAAGAAAATCCAGAATTTCATGGAATTGTTTTAAATACCTCCAATAAAAATTCATATTTTAATAAAAAAACACACTTTTCCCCTCCCCCCCCCCCTCCTCCCTCGAATACCCCAAACCCAAATACTAGATACCCCCTATCAGCATCGCCCGAGCATGATCCTTCCAAGCCATCATTGGAAGCTCCCAAGCCCTCCAAGAATTCATCGGTGGCTCCCGAGCCTAAGACATCCAAACCATCAATGGTCGAACCTAAGCCCTTGAATCCCTCGCTGGTGTCAACTAAGTCATATTCCTCCAAACTCTCATTAGTCGATCCCTAGCTCAATCCCTCAGATCCCGAGCCACCCAATCCCTTGTTATAGTATCTTAAGTTAAACTTTGGATGATGTTTATTAAGATATGTATTTTATAATAAATCATGCATTAGTGATAGGAATTACATTCTCTCTAAGAATAATAATTAAGGAACATGATTAATTTGTTTAGATCATATGTGCTGACCATAGTCTTTCTATTGTTTCACCATAAACATAGGTCTCTACCAAGGTATCATGGGAATTTTCAATGACCATACTAGTTCCCATTAAAGTTTAAATTGGACATTAAATAACCTATATGAACACTCCAATAATTGATAAAAATTTTACTAATTGAATTTTTTATAGTGTGTAATAAAATTTGTTATTTAGAACCATTTTAACTTTTGGAATGAAATTAAATCAATTTCACCCCAATTATGGAGTTATAAACTCATTTTTTATGAAGTTTTACCATTACGAATAAATTGATGCAGCCTTAGAACTGTGAAACAAACATACCTTTAATGAAGGAAATGAACACAAATATTAAACAAAATGATTATTATAAAACATAAACGAACAATAATAAATCATATATACATAAAAAGTTTCTCTAAAATAAGTGTTTAATAAAAATTAATTTGATTATTTCGGAGTTAAGATGCATGTATTAAGCTGATTCGGGAGTCGAGGTAAGATATTTTTCTTTTTGATCCTTATTTTTTCATATATTTCTTATTTATGGTCCATATTCTATTATATATAATATACTAAAAATATTATAACAATAACTTAATTGTTTATATTGACTTTTAAGGTGTTACTTCTCTCCTTTTCTCTTATAAATATTCAGTGTTCACATCTCATATGTTTTATAGGAGGTCTTCCAAATCTTTCTAGTTATTGATGATATATTATTTATCTCTCTTTCATACTCTTACAATATTTATAATTTATTTATGATTTTATTCCTATTCATCTATTAATTCAAAGCATATGATGTATATAAAAGAAACATTTAAATTTTTTCTGCCTTATCCCCCAAGATTCTTCTACATTAAACCTATTTATTTTTAAGATTACATGATGGAGAAGTTGTATTATTAAAATGATCATTTAAAATACTTCAATAAATTTTTGAAAATAACTATTTAATGTGACTCATTTTATATTTTTATAAACAATTCAAAAATAAAGTTATGAATTCTCTTTTTGCAATTTCTCTTTTGTTTCCTATATGTTCTTATCAAGATTCCTTTTTAATGTATCTTTTATATTATTTGATATAACCATTTTATTATATTAAATATTATTATTTTAATGAAAATTTTATATTTTAATGACTAAGGAAATTATGAACAAAATATATACCTATCTTTAAATATGTTGTAAATACTATATGATTCATTATCATTACTGATGTGTATTTACCTAATGATTTAATTTATTTTATTTTATGATTTTTTTATCTCCGTAGTTTATCATATTATTGTTTTTTATGGATTTATGATTATTTTTATATTCATATGAAAGATATATATATATATATATATATTATGTATTGTGATGAATGGAATAGAACTAGGATTATATAGACCCCAATAAATAGGGTAATTATTAATGTATCATGAGAAGTCTATGTGTGGGTTATATATGAATCATCCATAATTTTATACATGAAAATGTGTGGTGCCCCCTGCCATCTTCTGAGTGCCCCCTTCTATCTTTCGGGTTCCCCATGTGCATCCCTTGCTTGCCTCACTACTATGGTGATAGATAATTACTAGGTTCACCTAGACTTAGTTACACTAGGGTGTTTCTCCCATGATGCTTGTTTTAAATTAATAAATGTATGATTTGTATTTTTCTTCTATTTTACATAATATTATCCATGATTTATTTCCTTTTCTTACTTTTACTTTTGTAGAACTTATATAAACTTCTTGTAATTATCTGGGTTGTGATTTTTCCACTTCCATTTATCTCTTTTCCTACTTAATAATACCTGTGTGTTTTAATTAATTTATTTTCAATGGATTATCATCACAAATTTTTCATTAAAAAAATAAAGGTTATTGATGTGGAATTATTTAAAAAGGAAAATAGTAAATATATATGTTCTTATGGTTGGAATGATTAAATATTTATGATGAAAAATTAAGAACAACAAACATAAGTTTAGAGACATCTAAATATGGTTAGTTTGAGGAATATTTCTGGGAGAATACTAATGACATGTTCAAATATACACACTTCCCCCACTTTCATATCATTTTATTCAACAAAATTCCTCCAACTAAGCCATGTTTTTTAACATTCATAATGCATAAAGAAATTCACTGCCCAAAATCTAGAATTATCTGAAGCCTAACTACTGACTGGGTTACATCTTTTCTTGAAACATCTATTGGAAAACTCGTATAGAAGTTGTTGAAAACATGGAGAGATGAGTATAGGTGCATAAACACAAGAGTGAGAGAGGGAGAGGTAGCTTCACCTTGAGTGGAGGATTAGGGTTCGACAAACCTATGCTCCCAAATTTTTTTTGGATGGGGTCTTACTATAATTTTCTTACCTACCTTCTGAAAGTGGGTAGGCTATTTATGTTACTGAAACATCGAATATGGTGACTAAAAAATTGGAATAGACTTGACATGTGAATATGAGTAAGTAACTATAGAGGATAATTTATAACTCGATGAAATTCCACCTGCCTTCCTAAAACCAAACTCGGTGACCACAAATCTTGTTTCAACAGAATAGAGGATCCCTCCCGAATTCTTGGTCATTAGTTTTGGTTTCAGGAGGGATGGTAGTAGTTTGTCAAGTTCTACAGTATCTACTATAGCTACTTGTTTTTCTTCACATATCAAGTAAATTCTATGTTTTTTTCACCATGTTCAACGTGTTGGAAACAGAAATAACATAATCTCTTTCAGAATATAGGGGAGAAAATTTTAGTAAGCTCTCATCCAAAAAAACTAGGAACACAACATTGTTTAACCTAATCCTCCACTCAAGGTGAATCTACCTCTCTCACTCTCACTCTTGTGTTTGTGTGCCTCTACTTATCTCTCCATGTTTTTAGCAACTTTCATACCATTTCTCCAAGAGAATTTTGAAGAAAAGATATAACCCAGTGAACATTTAGGTTTCAGATCATTCTAAAAATTGGGAAGTGAATTTCTTTATTCATCATGAATGTTCAAAAACATGGAATGGTTGGAGGAATGTTGAAGAAGAAAATGATCTTAAAGTGGGGGTCATGTGTATATTTGAGCATTTCATTAGTTGTCTCCTTGAAAGTGTCTTCAAACTAACCATCTTTAAATGTCTCTAAACTTATGTTTTTTGTCCTTCATTTTTCACCATAAATCTTTAATCCTTATAACCATAAGAACGTATGTATTTACTATTGTCCTTCTAAAATAATTCCACATCAATAGACTTTATTTTTTTATGAAAATTTTATGATGATAATCCATTGAAAATAAATTATTTATTTATATAAACATGATCCAAAATAATATAGTTAATATGTTATTTATTTTTCAAGGATTTTTGTTGCATATAAAGATAAACCACCTCTTCAACTCTCTACAAATATTATTAAGATTATATGGGAATTCATTATCCATTTTTTCAATATTTTTAAAGTGTGATCATTTTAAATTATTTAATTTCATTTTTTTAAATGAATGTATTTAAGATTATATATCCACTAATAATGTTAAAAATATATTTTTAAATAAATATTTTTTTTGTTATTTATAGTATGTTTTCCAGAAATGTCTTCAAAGCTTCTAGTTGGTATCGCCCTATTTATGGTTTTAATTAGTTGTCTCCCATCTTCTGTGGTAATAAAGGTTTGTTAGAGGAAGTTAAGTGTCTTGAGGAAGTTGAAAATGTCTTTAGAGTATATGGAACTCCCGAAGCTATTAGAGTTCATGTTGTTCTGGTTCTTCTCGCGGGTCCAGTTTTGGAAGAATGGTAGTGGTATTCTCCACCAATGATGCAAGTTGGGTTAACATGGGAAGTTTTTAAGTCTATATTTATCCAATGGTTTATACCTGAGGAGGTAAAGAAGAAGAAATGGAAAGAGATCATGAGTGTCTAGTAAGGTTAGTGGATGGTGAAGGATAATGTTGAACACTTCAAAGAGTTAGTTTCCATTTCTCCAAAGGTCGTGTCATAGGATCAATTGAAATATTCTCTTTTCATTGGGGGACTTCATCCAGAGCCCATGGAGTGAGTCCTCTTCTCCAAGGATCTCTATTTTGAGAATTTGGTGGAGGAATCATTTTGGGTTGATTTGTTTAAAAAGAAACATACAACACAATGGTGGCATGTTTTCTCCCATTGAAGATTCATTGGTGTTGGGTTTTTTTAGTTAATGATGAGTTTGTGTTGCATTCTAATGTGTTCAAATGGTTTGTTAATTGAATAATGAAATGTATGGTTTTGTGTGGTTGTTTATTATTGTTTCATATAGTGGTGAAAATTATTGTAATTTTTCACCTATGGTGAAATATTTGTGTTATAGTGTATGCTTTTTTAGTTGTTTTTTAATTGAAAGATTAAATGTATGGGTCTGTTCATTTTTTTCAGGGTAGTTCAGGGCTGCGTAATAGGCAGTTGTATTTTTTTTTAAATTAGCATTTAGTGGTGGTTCAAACTGCCATTAAATATGGTATATTTTTTATTATAAGCTGTTAAAACTGTCACTAAATATGGTGCACTATTAATCTAGTGGTGGTTTTCTTTATTTTAGATATGGTTGTTTGGCTAAAAAAATTATTCATTGGTTTTAACGACCACAAAATCCTATTTATTTTTTACCAAAAAAACTCCATGAAAATGAAGAAAAGTTCCACTAGATACACATTCTACAATGCTTACCAGAAACCATCACCAAATGGAACGAACTGTTGCATATTGTATGTTGACACAAACTTTAGTGACTGTTTCTTAAACTATCGTAGAACCATTTGGTGGCAATTTAAACCTCTTCTAAGTAGAGATTTTCTTGTAGTGCTTTGATATCCTTGATCACGTTGGGGTTATGCCCTATCAAATAACACTCACACCTAACTTATCTCAAGTTCATGATGTCTTCCATGTATCCCTCTATAGGAAGTGCATGAAAAACCCCTCATAACCCCTCATATGTGTTGAATATAGAAGTGGTATCATTGGAGAATGATCTTTCATATGAGCAGGATCTATTGAATATCTTAGAACATATAGATAAAGTTCTATGAAATAATAAAATTCACCTGGTCAAAGATCTATGGAGAATCCAAATGTTGTAAGAAGTGGAATGGGAACCAAAGGAGGTAATGAAATAGAATTACCCTCATCTATTTTAGTGTGTAAAATGACAATTTCAAGGTAAAAATTTCTAAATGGGGAAAGATCATAATTACCCAAACTTTTATGAATAAAATTACATTTATGATTGAATTAAATGTCATATTATAGATATAGAAAACACATGCACTTCATTGTTTTTAACCTATAAAATTTAAAATAAATTTAAGAACTATAACCATTGATAATATATCTATTGATCAGTGATCATGTGACTAGTATAAATATAGGGTTCCAATTGACACAAACAATGAAATTTATGGCCTCAACCATTAGAATCACACCCTATGAATCCCATTTATCAGAGCTTATAAGGGAGATAGAATCACTTGTATTTTTAATTGACCAATATCAAGTTGATATCCAAAAACTAAATTATGATTAAAATAATTTATGGGAGAATTTTAAGCTCATCGAGATCATGGCCAAAACCATATAAGTCGAACCACCATATAAAAGTCTCACCATCGTGCACCTTACCCCTAAGGCGTTTGATGATGTAATAGAGGTATATGTATCATGGACCTAGTAATATGAATATGTATATTTTATTTTCATTAGAATATTTATTTCATTTACTTTTTATTTTTGTTACTCTACAAATGATTTTTATTTTGATATGATAAAACACAAATTGTATTTTTGTGTAATATGCAGTTTCAATTAAGACATTACTTTTTGATAAATTCATGAATTTTAAAAATAAATTATAATTTAATAAAATAAAGAAATTAAATTATTTTTTAAAATATAAATGATAAAAAAATATTTATGAAATCAAATGTAAATTTTTAAGGGTTCTAAAACTCTTATTGTCAAAAAAACCCAAAATTTATCAATAAATATTAATTATTATTTTAAAATTTAAACATCAAATATTTAGAAAATTATTTTTATAAAATAAATATCATTTTTGGAATCAACACATCAAAATTATCCAATAGTGAATTTTTCATAATTTTATGAGACATTCAAATTTTCAGGTAAAAATTAAATAGGGTATAAATATATGGTGTGTATTATGAAATCATAGTGACCCAAAAGTGATGTAATAAATTATATTTATGTTATACACGACCAAATATATTTTTTACCTTTAAAATAATGTGACTTTAGAGTTATTTTATTAATTTTATAAATCCTTTATAGACCCTCCAAAACTTATATTATATTTTAAGGTTTTAATATCATTTCTTTATAAACATGACTCACTTTCACATCACCAAGTGTAATATTTTATTATTTTATAACCTTTAACTTATAAAATAATAAAAACCACAATTTTTTGTAGAAACCATGGGTTAAAACCATGGGAAGCTTTGTGTTTTTGATTATTTTATCCTATAGAGTCCAAAACCTAAGTTTGGAAAATAATAAAGAAATTCCCTCTATTTTACAATATAAACTCACTCAATCTACCCTTAATATTCAATAAAACCCATTGAAAACATCTTTAATCTTCCCACCCTTATCTAGAGTCCTCCTAAGGTGCCCCCAAAGTCTCAAGAAGATCCTCCCAAGATTTTGGAATAACCCTCTCAGGGTATGGGATCATTTCCTTATCCTCGTTATTCAAGAATATTATTATTTTTATTCATTTTATTAAAAATTATTAGTGTTGGGATATATTTTTACACATCCCACTTACCATCATTTTGATTCCCAATTGATTATAGAGCCCTTTTTCTCTCATTAAATTATTTTATAAATCTTTAAGTACTGTCATTGTGTTGCTTTCACTGTGATTTTTCCATGACAAACCTTGGTATTGTGAATACCATCGCAATTATCACTCAAGGGTATTCACTTAGAAAAACCTATAATATTTTCATTTGGTACTTACATGTATGTATTCCACACTCCATGATCATGGAATTAAATGTTATAAAAAATGACTCTATGTTGAATAATCTATGTGGCACACTTATGCTTGTACATTATATGAAAGTGATGGGTGTTCCTAGAATTATATAACAACCAAAAGAATTGGGTAATGTTTAAGCCCCATGGTACATCATTACAAGGATTGGGGAGTAAATCTAATCTATCATGGGACTTTTTTCACCATTTTATGATGTCTTGGCGGTCAGACTTAACCTATGTTTATGATTTCATGTTTAATGTTGTTTCTATATTGCCATGTTGCCTTTATGTTAGCATGTTATACAATGCCTTATTGGTCATGTTTTTGATTATCACCCATTTAAAGTCACATTGAAATTCCTTTTGTATAATATGTGATAATTTCACTACTGGAAAAACAGGTATTTGCGACGGGCTATTTGCGACGGGATCCCGTCGCAAATAGCCCGTTGCGGAAAACGCCGTCGCAACTAAACTTATTTGCGACGGGACCGTCGCTAAAGCCTTTTTTTGCGACGGGCATTCTCCCCGTCGCAAATAGTATTCCGTATTTTTGTAAAAAACTTTTTAAACAGTTATTGCGACGGGCCCGTCGCAAATACCTTTTGCGACGGGACCCGTCGCAAATAGTTTTTGCGACGGGCCGTCGCAATAACGTTCTTTTTTAAAAAATAAAAAAATTAATAATACTAGTATTTGCGACGGGAACCGGGACCCGTCGCAAATACTATTCATAGTAATTGCGATGGGACCCGTCGCAAATACTCTTTTTAAAAAAAAAATAAAAAATTATTAATAATACTAGTATTTGCGACGGGCATAGTATCCCGTCGCAAATACTATAAAAAAAATAAAAAAAATAAATTATTAATAAATTATTTTAATTAATATAATAATAGAATTATAATTTACAAATGAAAATAATAAATTATTTTAATTACTATAATAATAGTAGAATTATAATTCAAAAATAAAAATAATAGAATATTAATAAATAATTTAATTAATATAATAATATTATAATTATAATTCATAAATAAAAAAAATATTAATAAGTTATTTTAATTAATATAAAAATAATAGAATTATTTTACATTCAAATATTAAAATAATTCAAGTATTACAAAAAAATAATTAAATTATAATATTATAAAATTTTAATATATATAAAAAATTTTATTATATAAATAAAATTTTAATATATATATAAAATTTAATATTATAAAATATAAATATTATTATTATTCATATTAATATTGTTATTTAAAAATATAATATTATTAATATTTTATAATGAGACAGAAACTACGAATAGAAAAAAAAATATTTTGATTTCACAAATTTTATAACAGAAATACAAACTCTAATCTGTAGGAGGGGGGGGAGGTGGGGGATCTGCAGATGGTGGTGGAGGAAACTCCATCCCTAAAGCATGAGTGAGTCGGCGCATGTACTCCATCTGCTCCTGATGCTGCTGCTGCCACCGACTCGTCTGCTCCTCGTACAGCTACTGCTGGCGTCGACGCTCCTCCTCATGCTGCTGACGTATCTGCTCCTGCTCCTGTCGGAGACTCTCTATCTGTGCAGTCTGAGATCGCAACTGCTCCTCGTACTGTGTAGAAGAAGATGCATGAGCTCCCCTCGAGCTGGACGCCGACATCGCAGCACTGCCATAATAATCTCCGGGAGTCAGTCGAGAGCCGATACCAACTACCCGGCCCTTCTCGAAGGCATACTGGGTGGCCTGCATCCATGCCGCCTCATCAAACTGACGGACAGTGGTCTGATCTGATGACTCGTCCTGACTCTCAGGCCGGGCCTGTGCCGCTGCGGCCTCATATGACTCCTATAGTTGCAATTTAAAATTAAAATTGTGAATATATTATATGCAGTTAATTTTTAAACTTGAAAACAAATAATACTGACCACGATGTGATGCTGACGATCACCTCTGAGCTCCCCAGTAGCAGGATCACTATACATCCTCCGATATACGTCGTACTCTGTAATATCGGGGTGCTCGACAGCCTATAAGAATAAAAAATAAACTGTTAATATTTATAGTTATATAAAATATTTATAAATAATGTACGTACCAGATGCTGTCTATGAGTACTGAAAGAACGACTCCCAGCTCGATGAGTCACCTCCTGCCTCCCCCGATTCTGCCTCCCCACCGATGATCTCCTCTGAAAGGCACCACTCAACCAGTGCGCACATAATCCATCCCATACATGGGATGAAATGTACTCTGGTCGGTGTGCTCTACATGACTCCTCAAAATCTGACACTCCTGCTTTCTTCATCGCAGCTTTTCTTAAATTGTGCAAAAACTGATGAAGGCGATCACGCATGGCCACCTCCCATGCCTCGTGGATGGCGTCACGCATGGTATCCTCGATCGGATACCACAAACCCTACAAATAAATCAAAATATCAAGTTAGAAATGAAATAATTTTCAAAATAAAAATTATTTATTTACGTACGTACCAACCAATGGCCGAACATGGCCTGCTGCACATCAATGGGAATCTGCTCCCATGTGGTCCACGGCTGAGAGAAATAGTTGCGCAAAATAGCGCTGCCCTGTCTGACTGCTATATGCGAAAAACTGAAAAAATAATAAACATTTATTATGTGAATAGATTAATGAAATCTTAGTCAAATTCACAGGTTATTACACAGGTTATCACACCTCCGGGTGCGCGGATCAAACCCAAGACGTGGACGTCGCTCGGGGACGGGGTCAGGAATCATCAATCGTTCAAGACCGCGCCCCCTCCGCGTACTCCCTGGAGCGCCTGCAGGCTGAGGGTCATCTGTCAGCAACTCATCCGCATCGAAAGGCAGGTCAGCCTCCGCCAACTCACGAAATGTGGCCTCGTCCATCTGAAACAGAAAATGTTAATATTAGCAAATAATTGATAATTACTATTATATATACATATATACATATTATGATTGTATATAAATACCATGGAATTCTATAAGTGTTCATCTTCATCATCATCTTCATATATGTCAATGTCATCTTCATATTCCTCCTCAACATCATCGATATCCATTCGAGTTGCAGTTGCTTCATCTCTTACCATTTCAAATTCATGTGTGACATCATTAACATCATTGTCATCACCGACTCTTAAATGTGGGGTGTCGTCATCGATACTCATATCTCTTTGTAAAAAAGATTGATTTTGAGTACTCTCTTGAAAAACTTCAATTCTTTGCACATCAGTGAAAGCACATTCACTTTGACTAAACTGATTGTCTCGAATTTTGATTTTTATTACACTCCACCAATCAGTCAAGTCTCTTGATGTTGCACAGTACTTTGCATAATAAACTTGATATGCCTGTTGAGCCAATAAGAATGGTTCATTTACTGCGAGAACACTTTTACATTTAATATCGATGATTCCATGAGTCGGATGAACACGCACGCCTCTCTCTGTATCCAACCACCGACATTTGAACATGGTTATGTAATGTTGTCCAAGATAACAGAGTTCAATGATTTCATCAAGTATGCCATAAAAGTCAACTTCATTTTCTCGATGATGAGATCCTCTCAAGCTAACTCCACTGTTCATTGTTTTTTTCGATTCCCCATATGCATGTGTGTGGAATCGAAATCCATTCACCACATATGCATTATAAGTTTGAACAAGTTTGGAAGGTGGGTTACTCAATACCCACAGCCGTTTGTCAATTTTATCAGCATGTCGAGACACCTGAAGATTTGCGAAATAATTATCAATATAGTAAACTATACATTGAATGAGTTTCTAAATGATAAAGAATTTATGTTACCAGTTTTTGAAACCACTGAGAGAAATTTTTCAGTCGACGTTCTTCGAGAGCAGCTGCTGTAATTTGTGGAATTTGTTTCTTGATATAATTATCATACAACCTATAAAAACCAAAGTTATTTACTGTAACATAAATGATAGAATAAGTGATATAAACACTTACAGTACAACTGATGTCATCTCTTCACAGTTGAGCAGAACATACGTATGAGCTCTATGATGTTCATCATCTGAAAGCCAGCGTTCAGAAACTCCACCAAAACCAAGATCTGACTGGTTGAAAACAGATAATTGATTGTCGATTTCATCAATATTCCTCTCATTCCGTCCCATTCGGTTGTGTTTTGAAGGATACGCAGATTCAAAATAATGGGAGCAGAAAAAAGATATTTCCTCTTGCAAATAAGCTTCTGCAATAGATCCTTCAACAGATGCTTTGTTGCGTACTTTTCTTTTCAATTTTTGCATGCATCTTTCAAATGGGTACATCCATCGAAACTGTACCGGACCTCCACATTTGGCTTCATATGTCAAATGTAACATCAAATGTTCCATTGAGTCGAAGAAAGACGGCGGAAATATTTTTTCCAATTTACATATAATTACAACAACATCTTTTTCAAGTTTGCCTAGAGCATCATAATCTGCCGTAGCCGCACAAATTTCCCGAAAAAAATGAGACATGTCTGTTATGGAATCCCAAATCACAGAATTCAACAGACCTCTTAATCCAATGGGTAGAAGTCTCTCCATTATAACATGACAATCATGACTTTTCAATACAGTAATATGACCATTCTTTACACATCTACCCAAATTGAAAGCACAGCCATCTGGAAGTCTCAAATCTGCAATCCATTGACAAAATAATAAACGGTTTTCTTTAGACAGTGTATAAGCTGCTTTTGGTTTCAGTAACCTTTCTGTTCTGACATTCTCAAATAGTTCCAATTCTGGACGCCTGCAAATTTGGGCAAGATCTAAACGTGCATTTACATTGTCTTTGCTCTTTCCTGGCGTATCCAAAACTGTATGAAACAAATTATCAAAACAGTTCTTCTCAATATGCATGACATCTAACATGTGTCGGACCAACAAATCAGACCAATATGGCAAATCCCAAAATATGCTACGTTTAATCCAATTGTGTTCTTTCCCAAAACCAGAAATTTTCTGTTGGTTTATTGTGGGACCAAAAGTGATGGGAGGTAATGAAAATACAACCGATTTTAACTCCGAACCTGATAGCATTTTTGGAGGTCCATCCCTTTCAGTTGTTCCTTTTCTGAAATGAGATCTGTTTCTGCAAAAAGGATGATCAGCTGGAAGAAATATGCGATGACAGTCAAAATAACAAGGTTTCTTTCCATGAATGAGCATAAATGCTTTGTTCTCTCCCATACAGTAAGGACATGATTTCTGACCATGTGTACTCCAGCCAGATAACATCCCATAAGCCGGGAAGTCACTTATTGTCCATATCAATGCTGCTCTCAGTATGAAATTCTGTTTCGTTGCAACATCATATGTACTGACACCAGTACTCCACAATAAATTTAATTCATCAATCAATGGCTTCAAATAAACATCAATATTTTTCTTCGGATGTCCTAGAATTAGTAAAGTCAAAAAGATATATGGCTCCTTCATCAACATCCATGGAGGTAAATTATACGGAGTTAAAAAAACAGGCCAACATGAATATTGACTACCATAAGATCCAAACGGACAAAAACCATCAGTGGAAAGGCCCAGTCGAACATTTCTAGCTTCTAAAGCAAATGATGGATAAACTCTATCAAAATGTTTCCATGAATCACCATCGGCTGGATGATTCAAGCTTTTATCGGTTGAAATATTCTCTTTATGCCATGACATCATTGTCGCTGTATTCTTAGACATGAATAAACGCTGAAGTCTGGATGTAAGCGGAAAATATCTCAACTATTTTACAGGAATCAAACCAGACTTCCCGTGTTGTCCTTCTTTATATCTCTGTTGCCGACATGTGGGACAACTATCCAACGACTCATTTTCCCCTGAATATAAAATGCAGTCATTTGAACATGCATGAATCTTCTGACAAGTAAGTCCCAAATTTCGAACCAACCTCTTACTTTCATAGTAATTTGCAGGTAAAACATTTCCTTCGGGTAACAGTGTTTTCAGCAAAGAAAATATCTGGTCAAAACATGTGTTTGACATTCCGTTATCTGATTTGATAGCCATAAATTTTGCAACTGCTTCTAATTTGCTCATCTTGCAGCCAGGATATAATGCATCCTCAGCAGACTTCAACAACTCATAAAATTCAGACGGTCCCAACTCAGGATTTGAAGCTATATCAGCCGGAGTTTCTGTATGTTGAACAGATGAACCTGCAACATCATGTACTAAATCTTGAAACTGGGATGGATCCGGAATCAAGTTGGTATCATCTGCTCTGGAACTGCGTTCACCGTGTTGATACCAAAAAACATAATCTGCTTGAAAACCAAAACACAAGAGATGTTCCCCCACTTTGTCAAATGTGTCAAACGTTCTCAATGCACATTTTCTACAAGGGCATTTTATCTTTCCTTCTGAAACAAATTCTGAATTTGATGCCGCAAATGATAAAAAAATCTCCACACCCTCTATATATACTGGATTTAAACCAGAACCATTTGGATTTCTACGTTGATTTATCCATATGCGGTCATCTAATAATGACTGTTGACGACCTCGTTGTTCCATATTTTTCTATAAAATAAAAAAGCATTACTGGTTTTGAATAATTTGTTAGAAAAAACACTCAAGCAAGGATTACTAATTATTACAATTTATTACTAATTATTACAATTTATTGCTAATTATTACTATTTATTACTAATTTAGCAATACTTAGCAATACTTAGCAATACTTAGCAAAAGGAAAACTGCTTGAATAATGAAAGGAAATTTGGTAATCATCGTTGTGGAGATGGTTATAAATTTTCCCTTCATTATCCAAGCAGATTTCGTTTACTAATTATTCCTAATTATTACTAATTATTCCTAATTATTACTAATTATTCCTAATTATTCCTAATTATTACTAATTATTCCTAATTATTCCTAATTATTCCTAATTATTCCTAATTATTCCTAATTATTACTAATTATTACTAATTATTCCTAATTATTACTAATTATTACTAATTATTCCTAATTATTTGCAATTATTGGTAATTATTACAAATTATTACAAATTATTACAAATTATTGGTAATTATTGGTAATTATTCCTAATTATTCCTAATTATTACTAATTATTACTAATTATTCCTAATTATTCCTAATTATTACTAATTATTCCTAATTATTTGCAATTATTCCTAATTATTTGCAATTATTGGCAATTATTACTAATTATTGGCAATTATTGGTAATTATTGGTAATTATTACTAATTACTACAAATTATTGGTAATTATTGGTAGTTATTCCTAATTATTCCTAATTATTACAAATTATTACTAATTATTCCTAATTATTACAAGGATTACTAATTATTACAATTTATTACTAATTATTACAATTTATTGCTAATTATTACTATTTATTACTAATTTAGCAATACTTAGCAATACTTAGCAATACTTAGCAAAAGGAAAACTGCTTGAATAATGAAAGGAAATTTGGTAATCATCGTTGTGGAGATGGTTATAAATTTTCCCTTCATTATCCAAGCAGATTTCGTTTACTAATTATTCCTAATTATTACTAATTATTCCTAATTATTACTAATTATTCCTAATTATTACTAATTATTCCTAATTATTACTAATTATTCCTAATTATTCCTAATTATTCCTAATTATTCCTAATTATTACTAATTATTACTAATTATTCCTAATTATTACTAATTATTACTAATTATTCCTAATTATTTGCAATTATTGGTAATTATTACAAATTATTACAAATTATTACAAATTATTGGTAATTATTGGTAATTATTACTAATTATTCCTAATTATTCCTAATTATTACTAATTATTACTAATTATTCCTAATTATTCCTAATTATTACTAATTATTCCTAATTATTTGCAATTATTCCTAATTATTTGCAATTATTGGCAATTATTACTAATTATTGGCAATTATTGGTAATTATTGGTAATTATTACTAATTACTACAAATTATTGGTAATTATTGGTAGTTATTCCTAATTATTCCTAATTATTACAAATTATTACTAATTATTCCTAATTATTACTAATTATTCCTAATTATTACAAATTATTGGTAATTATTACAAATTATTGGTAATTATTACAAATTATTACAAATTATTAAAAATTATTACAAATTATTGTTAATTATTGTTAATTATAGGTAAATATTCCAAATTATAGGTAAATATTCCAAATTATTGCTAATTATTCCTAATTATTGCTAATTATTGCTAATTATTGCTAATTATTGCTAATTATTGCTAATTATTGGTAATTATTTCTAATTATTGGTAATTATTCCTAATTATTCCTAATTATTCCTAATTATTCCTAATTATTCCTAATTATTGGTAATTATTCCTAATTATTGGTAATTATTCCTAATTATTACTAATTATTCCTAATTATTAATAATTATTAGCAATTATTGGTAATTATTACAAATTATAGGTAATTATTACTAATTATTGTTAATTATTGGTAATTATTCCAAATTATAGGTAATTATTACTATTTATTGTTAATTATTACTAATTATTATTATTTATTGTTAATTATTACTAATTATTACTAATTATTCCTAATTATTACTAATTATTGCTAATTATTGTTAATTATTACTAATTATTACTAATTATTGTTACTTATTACTAATTATTACTAATTATTGGTAATTATTACTAATTATTAATATTTATTCCTAATTATTACTAATTATTCCTAATTATTACTAATTATTCCTAATTATTCCTAATTATTCCTAATTATTACTAATTATTCCTAATTATTACTAATTATTCCTAATTATTTCTAATTATTACTAATTATTACTAATTATTACTAATTATTACTAATTATTACTAATTATTCCTAATTATTCCTAATTATTACTAATTATTCTTAATTATTTGCAATTATTCCTAATTATTTGCAATTATTGGCAATTATTACTAATTATTGGCAATTATTGGTAATTATTACTAATTACTACAAATTATTGGTAATTATTGGTAGTTATTCCTAATTATTACTAATTATTCCTAATTATTACTAATTATATCTAATTATTACTAATTATTACTAATTATTCCTAATTATTACAAATTATTACAAATTATTACAAATTATTGGTAATTATTGTTAATTATTGATAATTATTCCAAATTATTGATAATTATTCCAAATTATAGGTAATTATTTCAAATTATTGGTAATTATTGGTAATTATTGCTAATTATTGGTAATTATTCCTAATTATTGGTAATTATTCCTAATTATTGGTAATTATTCCTAATTATTACTAATTATTCCTAATTATTACTAATTATTCCTAATTATTACTAATTATTCTTAATTATTACTAATTATGACTAATTATTCCTAATTATTGATAATTATTAGCAATTATTGGTAATTATTGATAATTATTACTAATTATTGGTAATTATTACTAATTATTACTAATTATTGTTAATTATTGGTAATTATTCCAAATTATAGGTAATTATTACTATTTATTGTTAATTATTACTAATTATTACTATTTATTGTTAATTATTACTAATTATTCCTAATTATTACTAATTATTACTAATTATTGGTAATTATTACTAATTATTACTAATTATTACTAATTATTGGTAATTATTGGTAATTATTACTAATTATTAATATTTATTCTTAATTATTAAAAATTATTACAAATTATTCCTAATTACCATTAACTATGAACAATACTAATAATTTAAATTTATTAAGTAAGAAAACAATATAAACATAATTAAATTACAACTAATCAAAAATAATTGAAATTAATACAAAATTAAAAATAAATATTAAATTAAAATGAAAATAAATTCCTTGAAAATTGATGAGCTCTGATCGTTCTTCAAAACTTTAATAACAGCTCCGAAGAAAAAAATTAAACTGAACAAAAACTCAAATTTAGAAATAGAAATTTTAGAGCAGAAGAAGGTGGAGAATGAGAATGATTTGAAAAAAACGGATGGGGGTATTTATAGGTTAGATTATTAGCGACGGGTCCATTTGCGACGGGCTTCCCGTCGCAAATAGCATTATTTGCGACGGGCACCGTCGCAAATACCTTCGCCCGCATTTATTACGGTCAGCCGGAAAATAGTTATTTACGACGGGACCCGTCGCAAATAACATGCTATTTGCGACGGGAATACTTTCCCGTCGCAAATACCTTTTACCGCCGCCGGGTATTTGCGACGGGAATACTTTCCCGTCGCAAATACCTTTTACCGCCGCCGGTTATTTGCGACGGGGTAGGCTTCCTCGTCGCAAATAGTTTTCCCCGGATTTGGCGCCAAAGCCCGGGAAAACTATTTGCGACGGGGTAGGCTTCCCCGTCGCAAATAGTTTTCCAGCGATTTGGCGCCAAATCCGGGGAAAACTATTTGCGACGGGGAAGCCTACCCCGTCGCAAAAGACTACTTATTTGCGACGGGTAAAGACCCCCGTCGCAAATAAGTTTTTAACGGGACTATTTGCGACGGGATTTATTCCCGTCGCAAATAACCCGTCGCAAATACCCATTTTTCCCGTAGTGTTTCTTCATGTTATTATTTGTTTATTCCCTTTCTGGGATTTATATATCACCTCTTTCTTATGTACATCCCCAAGTTATCCGATGCTTTTTTAGAGGATCAGTGATTTCTAAGAGAATCTTAAGTAAGTTTCCAATAATTTTGTTGCATCCCATGTTCAAGATGTTATGTTATGTACCTAATTCCTAAATAAACTAGAATTCATGATATTCTTTATTTTATCATGTGTATTATTATGTAATAAATTATGAATTAATGTTTAAAAAAGACAATGGTTATTATATGTATCCTATAATTGGTGCACAAGCCATAATGGTGAGCCATTAGAACTCATAGGAACTATACATGTGATACCATGATCCATTATATCCAACTTATAGGTGCACTTCAACTCAAGACAATATATCCCATATAGTTATACACATAATTTTAAGCCATTACAGCTTACAAATATAGCATCAGGAAATTATAGACAGGAAAGGATACAAAATGCAATCACACCAATATTCAATCCATTCATTAATAATCAATTATGTAAATAATAATAGTCATGAAAATTTATAATAAATATATAGGGATACTAATAAAGCATAAGTTAATAAATAACCACATCTCTCTAGGATCTAACACAACACTATCAAAGATACTGATTCTAAGCATCATATAATCATCAGGCTATAATATTTTCTCATCCATATTTTACACATTTCTCTATTTCAATTAATTACTTATTCTATATAACTAAATATTAATAAAAATATTAATAATTATCTACCATTAATTATTTAATTCTCTATTTCACTTAATTATAAAGCTAATTAATTTGGGACTCTGTTTGAAAACCTATGAATTAACAAATTATTTTTTTTAATGAAATATTTTCATATTAATCTCAAGTTATATTCTTGGTTACACTTAACCCTATGTTTATAACATTGTATCCATAGATTTTTCACATAATATTCATCTTCATATTATCTTTATTTTACCATTATATTTCAAATTCCAAATTTATACTTTTTTATTGTTCCATTATCTAGCACATTTATACATACAATTTCACAGTAATGGATTTCTAATACCCTCACCTCATTTACATTGAAAATTATAATTTTGGTAATTATTCATCATCATTACCTGAATTAAATTCAAATGTATCATCACATTTGACATCAATTTTAGGTAAAAAAACCTATATAATAACCAGCAACGTGATGACAGATTTACCTGGAACATTTAATTTACCCCATGTTATTTTAATTTTATCATATTATAATTCCTTATTTACTTATCAATAGGCATAATATTTATCATAGCAATATTAACATAATGTGGTTACCAGGATAATTCAGTATAAAACAACATTTATCACTACATTTCACATAAACATATTTCAGTAGCAATGAAAACATGTATAAAAACAGCATGAAAATATTAATAATCAATAAAACAATCAAAGAAATAAACATCTTCCTCTATACTATAACTTTCATTATATATTCCCCTTCCTCTTCCATTTATACAATCTTTCTTAATTCACATTTTAAATCACAAAATAATGGCAACACATATCAATATTTCATCAAAATGTGGCTTAAAGGGAAATCATATTCATATTCTATTTAACACTAACATTTAAGATTTTACTCTTCTCATTTTTAGTTTTCTGATTCTCATTCCCCATGGAATCACATAGTCATAACAGTGAACCCATATCTTTGAATATCACATCAGTGTAGAGTAATAATAATAAACTATCCATAAGTAGAGATTAAACGAAATAAGAAAATTTAAGGCCCCATTCCCCTTCGACCAAACAAGTTCGGAGAAAATATTTTGAAATAAAATGAAAAAAATTAAATCATTTCCCCTCCCCCCAAAACAAATCTCCACCACTAAGCCCAAAGAGAGAGCATAATAGTAAATGTATAATTAAATCACATCCCCTCCCCATGGAACATATCATTTCTACTGATCCTAGAGAGGGGGTTAAACTTACTCACTCTATGAGGCTAAGGTAAGGTGCATTATAAATTTCATTAGAGTGGTATAAAGAATCTTGGATTATATAATATAATAGTGTGTTTCAATCATGAGAATGAGTAGTTTTTCCTTCACTTATTCTGAAGGTATATAAATAGTGATCAAATGATGATATTTCCATTCATTCAATTCCAGTGGATGACAAACAAGGTATTTTAAAAGGGTTCAATATGGTTTCTATAGGAATTCGCAACATGAAAATAACATTTATTCCAGAAGATAAAAGAAAATAATAATAATCTACTATAAAAAATCGAGCAAAATAAAGTCAGGCTAAGACAACCAAGTCAAGCACCCATGATTCCACTAATATATTACACTATACCTACCACATAACATCAATTATCAACCATAAATCATAATCCATCATCACCATGAATCAACACTTTATTCAATATTATAGGTAAAAATTTAACAAAAAAAGTGGCGAGAGACACCTTGAATCAAATAAGAAGAAACATTATGAATTAAGAAGAAAAAGTTCCTTCATAAGATGAAGAAACACTCTATAAATTCCCTTAGAGTTGAACAGGGTTTGATATCAAGAACAAAGAAGACTAAAATAGAGGGATGATATGGGTAAATCTCAAAATAAAAATCTATGAGAGCACTCTTATGCCTTATTTCAGGATCCTTAACTCCCACTTAATATCTAAATAAGAAAAGAAGAAGGTAGGGTTTTCTAAGATCCATAATACCCCATTAAACCTTTGTAGTTAAATAATTGAATGAACATGTGTAGTTATAATAGAATAATCAAGGCCAAAACATTAGTTTCTAAAATTATGGATTGATTCCCCATTGTTACTGCAGCATTGTAATGGTCACCATGACACGGTTCCTTCGACCAAGGAAAAACATGGTGGCATAATATAGTGTGTTGTATGAATCATTACTATTTTGAAATTGGACCAATAAATACTATGAATAACTATGGGTAGTGAACATGGTTCATAGTACATCCCCTTATCACTTTTGAACTAGTCATGGCTCCCACAACAGTTTGGTGGAGTTGTGCTCTACATTTCTACTATGCCTGCATAGTGCTCCCAAGCATTAACTAAGTTCCACCATACCCACTAACATGGCATGGTAGTCTCCATATTTCCAAAAATAAAACTCATTAAGTACCACACCTAGGAAATGGTTATTTTCCCCTAGCATGGTAACCCCTAAATGGAATTCACCAGGCCCAAAATGGACACATCCACTTGAAAAGGCCACCACTACAATGACATTCCCCGCTCCCTATTTTAAACAGGGAGATCCAACATACACCATACCCATAACCATGGGCATGGTTATCCCCAAGGTTCACCATACACCCCAAAAATGACCATCTCCACGCAAAAACCCCCCACAATAGCATTTTATAATCCTAAAATAGCCAAACACACCCAAAATAACATATACCATGGTCATTACCAAACCATAGTGAATCCAGAGAGGTCCAAACCACAACTCCATCCCTATAAAACACCCCTAACACACCCCCAATACCACTAACACCTGTGAAATGAAATGTAAATACATTAAAAAATTCATCCCCTCACCTCAAATGTCTCTCAAATTATTTTCATCCTCAAGAATCAAAACAAATTGGATAAAAACCCCAAAGCATTATATTTGAGGAAATATTCCTCTCAAATATAGTCTTTAATCGATCAAAACTTACTATTAGAGGATCTGGGCTATGAATATAACTCATATCAACAACGTAACTCTAAGAAATCTCACATCAAATACCATACTAACTACTCCTTTAATTTTAACTATGTTTCAATCATAGGTTATTTTTTATTGAAATATAACATAAATCATTTAAAAAACTTCTAACTTTTTGGAAAAAAATCCCCCCAAACATTTAAAAGTGAATCCAATAAATTTATAATGAAATAAATTTATTTATTTAATATAAATCCACACACAACCCTTTATTTTAAAATAAAAAATATTAAGATTGGTTCCAAAGCACACATCTATTTGGAATATCCTTTAACTAGTTTAAAAACCCTCATGTTTAAAGATAAAATACCTTTAAAATTGTTAAAGTGTTGCAGTTATTTTTAGTGGAAAAAAATTAGAATAAATGCACACATCCTTTCTTCAAAACTCGAAACCATTGGATTAGTACTTATCACTTTAGTACGAAAAAATTTCATTTTTATTTATAAAAATCATAATACACTTTTATCTTTTATACATAAGTTATATTATCTTCTAAAATCATTCTAGATTTTTATATGAAAGGATTAGAGGAACCAACCTATAATAGACCTCACTTCATATACTATAACTAACTAACCAACAAAGGCTAGGAGACTCACTGAGCCTCTTATATTCATACTGATAATGCCCCAAGAAAAAAAGGAATAATATCATACTTTATTTAAGAATTCTTAAATCATCGATGTCTGAGTAACAATGTCATTTCATCTATCATCTCAAAGCCATTTTTGAATCATTAACGTGGTTAGCATATATATCATAAAACACAAACACCAACATAAAATTGGATTCTAAATTGATACATATCAAGGGTTAAATGTCTCATAAAATTCGAATGTGAAATATTAATACCATGAGTAATGAATATAAACAATCAAAAACATTATTCCCATAAATGTATGCATGTTTTAAACAGACATGCAATTGGATAAACCAGTCACCATCATTAATTCCAATAATATATACCTTTCATTTCCATTTTAATTCATTTGAATATGTTATAATCAGGTTTTATCAAGCATCAAATAAATTTAAAATTGGATATAATAGAAATAAGTGTCAAATAAACATGATCAAGTAGTATTCCATCATCTCATGCAGTATAAAAAATAAATAAATATCATAAATAAAATAATCAAACAAAAGATAGTAACTATGATAGATATAGGTTATCAAACAAGCCATAAATGTCTAACCACCATAACTTTCCACCATCTCATGACAATCATCACTTTTTCCCCACAAATATCTAGTACAAGCATGCTTTTTCATATAATATCATACTAGATCCGCTCAATGCTATCAACAGTAGTCCATAAAAGATAAATAGTGACATTTCAAATACTATATATCATAAAATGTTCTTATAACTATTTTAGATGGAACGAGGTTTAGTATGAATATTGTACTCTCTGGATAATAACCTTAGAATTAAATATAAATGTTTCACTAACTCATCATCAATAGAACTAAGTCCAGTAGGGTATGATTCCTCCTTTCAGAAAGACCATTCCTCTACTATGTTCTAATAGGAATTAGTTATCGAATAATTTCACAATTCACCAGATGATTAGTCAATTTATGGATTAATTATTCACAACCCTAAAAAAATAGAATAATCCAAATACTTTTTCTAAGTTGATTTAGAACTTAATTTAAAATAATTTAAACATTTCAAAAGTTTTGTACTTGTGTTTTATCAGTAAAATATAACCATATCTACTAAATACGCCATTAAAAGTAATAAAATACCTAAAACCATAACTTTCTTCAGTACTCATTGGTCTGCATACATCACTCTGTATAAGATCCAACAATATATCAACCCTTTCACATTTTCTTCCAAAAGGTTCCTTGTTAATTTTTTCTAATAAACAATATTTTCATATGTCAAATGATTCGTAATTGAATGAGTCTAAAAATCCATCTCTATGGAGTCTTTGAACACATTTATAATTTATATGTCTTAGCAGACAATGTTAAAGGTTTGTGAGATTATAATAAACCCTAAACTTCTTATTCTAGTTTCTATGAATAGTATTATCTATATATATAATATATACACCATTTATTATATCCTTAATGCCCTAAAACATTTAATTATTATATATATAAAAACTCTTGTCCTTAATAATGAATGAAAATCCCATATTATATAAACAAGACACCAAAATCAAAAAATAATTTTTGGAGATATCATAATAATAGTTTTTCAATTGATTGACCAATCAACTAGGTAGAATTTAATCATAAGTATTTACTTCCAATGTAAAAACTCTTTATTCCCTAACAACATGTAGATATACTTCACCCTTAATCAATTCCCCCATATCTTTGAGTCTTTATTTGTGCCAAATGTGTGACACATGCCTAGTATCTAACACCCATGAGTTGGAGATGGTAAAATTGATCTCTATAACATTCACATTCAAATTCTCAGAAATTTTCTCCTTAATAGAACTTTTAAAAAATAGATATAAATAATTAATTATTGTATTAGACATAATTATTAGTGATCTCAATATGATTATGATTAATTATGTAATAATATATAACAAATAAATATCACTGAATGAGTATCATGTATTATATCTTTTCATTAAAGAATTTAAATGAAAGCACCCCCACTGAATTGATGACCCAAAACATCATTTCCCTTTAGTGAGATATGATCCATATTTTCTAGACAACGACCCCACTATGGTGTGAAACTAATCACTTTAGTTATTTAGGTAGGGATTCATCCCAATAAAAATAGTTATTATTCTTAGATTTTTGATTTGAAAATTATTTATCCATATATATCATATGGGTAATACTTAAAGTTATTCCCCAGGTATCCTACCCATTAGTATTTCCAATCTAAGTGTATCCTATAGAAAATTTCAAAAAAAGTTAACAAAATAAAATCTAGGGGAACCCTTCTATGGCTTGAAAATATCCTATTGGAAAATCCATATTCAATCATTATATTCTTTAATTACACGAGATAATCTAGGGGAACCCTATTATGGAATGAGACTACCTGGTTGGATGATCAATGTCTTGAAAAGTGAAACTTTAGAAGGAATCTCACACTAATTATTTAAAGGGATTTCCTTTTAAACCTTCACCAGTTTAATATACATCATATGCATATTAAATTTATAACTATTACATCTTATGAAATCGTTAATTTCTCATGTTTTTTTGTATGCTTTATTTTATCATTTTTAGTTTTTGGAATCCCAATTTAAACCACCAAATTAATTTGTAGTTTTTTCATAACCAACAATTTTATGTTACTCACCCAAAAATAGAATTCAGGTATATTCATACACATATGAATACATCATATGCATAAGGTACATGAAATTTTCATTTAAAGGCATAGATTTATATGAGGTTGACAATCATCACATGATTATTCCTAAAGCAATAAATATACATCCCCATTAACCTTTCTAGAAAAGGCATATCCCATTGGTCGTCAGGTGGTCCAACCCTATTTCCATCTACCTAGAGTGACTTTACCCAAGTGAGAAACTAATTTATGATATCTCTAACAATTAATATGCACAAACTATATTCAAAAACTACTCTAAATCTTATAAAAAGAATTACAAAACAAGGTTATGGTAGATGAAACTAAATTTTATGGAGTCATAGCTAACATGAAATTCATGGATCTAACTCTTATAAGTAGTTTAATAGTTAAACATAAATCATACAAAATATTCACATTTCTTAAAAAAATCTAAGAATGAATATCATAGTAATTTAACAAATAAATAAGTGTTTTATTTATTTTATAAAACATGATACATATATAAAATGTTCATAAATATAAGCTAACTATAAACATTTTATAAATTATCTAAAATGTGAATATAAACACTTTACATTCAAAATCAATATGAAATTTTCATATTATAATTATATTTAATTTTAAATATTATTTAAACCCTTAATCTCATTAATCATCAAAACAATTTTGATGTGATCTAAATAATACCCTTAAATAAGTTCTGTCTTTTAATTTTATAATTTTAAAATTAATTAATTATGAACAATTCATAATTATTAATATAAACACTTTTATATTTTATCCTTATAGTTTATAACCTTTTATATATTTTTTTTATTATTTCTAAACAAAACTTTTATTTCATGATCATAAGATATGATATATAAATTGTTAATGGTATTTTCAATATTGACATATAATATTTAAGAATGTTTTAAATGTTTCAAAAAAATTAATTAATTATAAAAAATATAATTAATTAATTTATAAACTTTTATAAATTTAAATATCCCAAAACACTATTTATAATGATTTAAAAACATTTTATATACCATTTATTTCAAAATGTTAAAAATTAATTTTAAACAATTTAAGCTTCACCGTGACTTGAAAAATGTTATGGTGCCCAAGCTATAGTCATTTTGAATCCTTCATGTAAAGGTAACCAATGTATTACCTTTATATAGACCATTTGAATGAAGGTAAGCTAGGGTGAAATGGCTTTCTAAAATGACCAAACAAACTGTTTCATCACCCATGGTGCATACCATAATCAAGAAAAGTGACTCGTAAAGTTAGGAAATCTTACCTTTACACCTTAGAAACTCTGAGGTTTTCCATTATTTTCACTATAGTGTGGTCCTGATGATCTAATCATATTAAAGGTGCATGGGGACTTCTATTCCATTAACTCGAATCAGATTATTGGAGAATCCTAACCAAGAACTGCCACAGTCACCACTATATTGTGGTGATGGTGATTTTTTAAAAAAAACAAAGATTAAACATGGTTAATAATTGAATAAAATCACTCTATTTCCACTTATTTGTTTTTTGGATCATTATATAACCCTCGATAGTAGAATAAAACCCAAACATATATAAATATATCTACAAGGAATCAAGAACCTAATTTTATTAAAAAACATAGTATAAAAAGGCATACCTAAAACACTGAATCATCAATATATTCCATCCTTATTCTTCGATAAAGTAATATTGATAAAGATTATTAGGATTATAAGATGAATTCCTCTTGCCTCTAATGGGTGGGGCACCAATCAATGGATCCATTAATTCTTCTTAGGGACTTCGGAACACCCAAAGGGGTACTAGCGCCATCATCGAGTGATGAAGGCAATGGTTGTTTTTTGATGATAATGGAAGAAGACTTTAGTAGTGTCTATTTTGCATGGTGGTTTTGTTCGATGATGAGACTAACATGTCTAGAATGTTGGTGTGATGTTCGATGACTATTTTGGAAATTTTGATGGTGTGTTGTTTTTTCTTTCTCTCAAGTGAGTTCTTCGGTTATGGTTCCATTGGTGGGCCATGGTTTCAGCGGTGTGGGCGTGTGGGGGTTGATGTTGAAGTTAGTGATGGGATGTGGTAGGCACTTAGGGACATTGGGATCAAGGGCATCTCTTAATGAGATAATCTTCTAGCTAACCCCCTAGACCCACTTATCTTACTTCTATTTTTTTCATTTTGAATCTCAAATTTGGGGTTTGGTACTTTTTGGATGTTCGAATTCTTCTAGGGTTTATTATGAAGTTACCACTAAAACATAAAGTGGATTTTTATAAATTAAAAAAATGGAATTTGAAGAGGTATTATCCTAAAAAATATCATTATTTGTATTTTCAATATTAGTCACTCAAACATTAATTACTCATATGTGAATTCCCTACATGATACCACAGTTGTGGCGTAACACTTTTCTTTACGGAGTGAAATGATCCCCTAGTTTTTCTACTTTAATCCTATCCAACAATTTCATTATTGCACTTATAGGAACAACACAAGTATTTCATTAGATCTCATGGTGGTTGATCTCTTATGATTTATTATGGTGTAGGATACACAAAAGATATATAAAATACTCATGCATGAGTAGACCAGAATTGTGGTTGAGGGAGATAAAGAATAGTTTTGTATCAATCTTTTTCAAACTTTTTTTAAAAAGTGACCAGTGTCACTATTAACGCATCCAAAATCAAAAGCTGCATTGTATTTTTTCATGGTTAATCATCCAAGGAATGAAATAAGACACTTGATAAGAATCATAGGGCCCACCCACCAGGTGAACACCTACACCCTTCTCACATGCGCCAACCCATGATCATGTTGAGATTCCATGCACCAATGCCAACCCACACAACTTTTTACCAGCACTTCATCAACTCTGGGGATTATCCACCTTTGATCTCAACCATTTATCACATGCAATTGGATACTAAAGTGGTTATATATAGAGTTATTGCCTATATTTTTTCAATTACTTATTATTCAAAAATATATATAAAACTCCACTTCTCCATATATATATATATATATTTAATTTATTTATTTATTCAAGGTAAAATTCAACATGAATCCTTCTTTAAATATTTTTTTTCCTTTTCAAAAACCAAATAACACATTTAAAAGAATCAACATGAATCAACTTCCATAAAACTCATGATACCTTTTCACTTTGAAAAGAAGTCTTAATATATCCAATGAATTTCCAATTATACCTAATATACTTTCAATAAATCTTATCAATAAACTACAGTTTCACAATATCCCCATTTGTATCTTGTAGACAATATCCAATAAAATCCATCTTCCCTAACACATGTACACATTTTCAGTTGAATGTATGTATTTTATGTGCATCCTCTTATATTATCTCCCATTTTCAAGAAAATAAAAAGGATATTCTTTGTATTTTCCTTGGGGGTATGACCAGCATATTTGAGACTCATTTTTGATTTGTACTCCCCCTTTTTCAACATATTTCTTAAATTACATTTTATTAAGAGAAATCGTATCCTTATCAAATCTTCTAAAGTTAGAAATTATGTTCCCCCTTAACGCATGTCATAAAAACCATATAGAAACTGGAATCCTTGAGCTTTATTCAATTCTAACTCATAATTTCATCTTTAAAATCTTTATTATAGAAATGATTAATTTTTGATTTCAAATTACAATGAGTAAATTATCCACTTTCCAAATACTTTTCAAAAAAATATCTAAGCCTACCAAGTCATAGTTCAGTGTAGGAAACAAGAGTATTTGCTGGTATCATCAATTATTTCCATTATAACTCCCTATATTATCACCAACCAAAAGTAATATGAGAAACCAAAATTCTTCTGAACTCAAACAACTTCTCAAAAAACTATTAGTAGATAAAATTTAAAGAACATGGGTGAGAAACATACCACTTGTAAACCAATTGATTCCCATTGTTAATACAAAACAAGTTATTCCACTTTGGATTTATATCTCCTAAAACTTCACAAAGTATATCCCTTTGTTAAAATGAGGTTAAACAACCTTTTAAGTATTTATATTATACTCCCCCTGAATGACTTATCCTTTAGATGCTAAATCCTGATATGATATACTTCTTGAGAACAACTTGTTGATATTTTTATTTCCTTCATGAATCTTCAAGGAATCCTTAAAAATTCCTTAGTTTATACCAACATGTTAGTGTATAACAAATATTTATATGAAATATTAAATATTTTTTCATTTCCATCAAGTTTTCCATACACTCCATAAAGGGATTACAACATCAAATAGGACCTAAAAACGTTTTAGGAGGCTTCCAAAACATTTCTTAACATTGGTGGGAAGTCCAAAACTTTTCTTTAATGCCTAGAACACTTCAAAACTACCTTGATGACCACTAGTTATATTATTTCAGCATATAAAGATTGATTCCAACATGTATGTACAAACTCATCTTGGTTTCCTCTAAAGTGACTAGTTAGAAAACAAATCTAGATAAATTTAGATTTGATACTAAATTCACCATTCTCTCTTTTCATTGATAAAAGTATTCGATCATTATATATTCAAATATAGATAATTTAGTCACCACTTTCACCTTCTTCTATTTTTTTGATTTTTTAAAAATTCAAAATGCTTCTTATTTTGATGCGCACATGGTGCATTTCCTCTATGGATTGTATCTCTCCCTAAAAAACTTTATTCATCAATTTTAACAATAAATAAAAATTTTGAGGGGTTACCTCAATCTTTCTCAAGTAAAGGAATGTGGATGGATATTACAATCCAACCTTATTCTTATAGTCATATTTCAAGTCTTTGTTTGATGAAAATTACTTATAAAATCTTATTTTTTGAGGTTTAATCTTGAATATGTCTTCTTACATAGCTTTTAGTTTTATTCTTTGGAGATAAATACACTACTAGTGAGAGTTTTATTTTGATTTTATGAACATGATCCCTCCTTTTTCATGGGTTGGAATTAACCCATTTGGTGTGAATCAACTCACAAGTACATAGTTCCTCCTTCAATTCATAATTTTTTATTTATTTTCCAAGGGATGATCTATCAATACTCCTATCATTTTTTTAGTGGAAATATTGATCCCATTCAAACATGTATCTTTTTTATCCTTCATTATTTCCATGTGATAAATTTCTCCCATTCTCTTTTAACTCTATGCCTACTTTCTTCTTTTACATTCATTCAATATGTTAAATATACTTTTGGATAAAATATATGGTTATCTATATATATGAAACTGATTTTAAGTAAAAAATACTTCTTATTATTTCATTCATGGTTCCATATAGTTATAGGAGTGGGGATACAATCTTGATATCCAAATTTCTTTGGATTTTTTAGTGCCTTTCCATATGAACTGTATTAAAAATGATATAACACATTCCAAAAAATAATAACTCATGTGAAATTGAATTACTCAATGGGGTGTGATAGTTTTTGGTATTATACTATTATTGTATCTCCTTTACTTGATACACACACTCTTGGTGTGTCCAACTTTCCCATAGAAAATCATTGTGTGACCTTCCTTGAATAAAATTTACCTCAATGTTGGAAGGTATGCACTACTACTTTTTTAATATAGATTGGTGTTTTCCATGTATTTAGTTTTAGTTATCACATGATACTTCTTATTGGTTAACATATTTCTCATAATATAAATCTCTCCCTTAATATTCTTAGCCTATAACTCTTTCTCCTTTATTCGACCACCTAAATTCTCAACATATTAAATTTTTTAATTTTATGTAATATTCACCAGTTCTTCATGATGTTCCCTAATAAAAACCAATTATTATTTATGGATAATCTTGTTTTACATGATTATTTTTTGTTATTGAAACAATTTTTCACTAAAATCACTTTTCTCCTTCATTTTCTTGCTTATCTTTATGATTATGTCTTTTTAAATCAAACCTTGTTTTATCAACCTATCATTTTTTCTTTGAAATTTGTTATAAGAGAACAATATCATCAACTTTAACCCTTTAAGAGAAGAGCCTCATCTTTTAAGGATTTTATTTCTTCATTTCGGTTCTACTAAAAAACTATGGATTTACCACATGAAGTGGTTGCTTCATCATAAAAATATCCAAGAGATACAAAGTTTGTATCTTTCTTTTTACAAAAATAATCTTCCAAAGAGTTGAAAATATACATACATACAGAATCACATTCTTTTACTAGGATGAGAGAATCTAATTTCTTGTAACCCCTATTCTTTCTCTTATTTCTCTAAATATAGAAAAATGGTATTTTTCCTGAACTGATTGCACATCTGGGTGTTGCATTGGTCCATCAATTTATTATTTTAATAAAACTAAATCATGGTTGTTTTATTTCTAAATAATTATATGTTATTCAATATAAAATTTTATTTATAGAAAATTTATGAAATTTTTTGAAGTGTATAATCTTCTTCCATATGACCAAACATCTTACATGAGAAGCAACTTCTTCATCTATAAGAGCATCATAATTTTATGAAAATAAAAATTTTCTTCTACAAGAAAAATTCATCTTCCATGTGAACAATACATCTTCTCAAAATCAAAGTTACATGAAATCATATGTTGAGATATTCCATGAAGGTTTTACTGTAATAATAAACAAGAATCAATATAGACAAGCATCTATGCAAATTAACTTTAGTAAAGAAAATCTCAAATTTCACTAAGTGTTAGATCATTCATGAAATAAACATATATCACCCATGTGTTGTGTTTATCAGTCATTAATTAAAACTAATTTACTGCATAAAGTCTCAATATATGATGTGTGGAAGACTCAAATTTTGTAAAAGTATTAATCAACTTCTAATTGAAGTCAAGTGACCATGCATACTAATTGATCTTCCATGAGAATTATTTATTATTCTTTATGAAGAAGTATCAATATTTTGTACCTATGTTTCCATGCCCAGGATACCATACAAAGATCGTATATGAGAAGTTATACCTTCTATGAGAAGTAAATATCATCTATAATATGGATATAGGTCTTCTATGATAAGTATTAATGCTTCTATGTGAAGTATCATTCTTATGTGACATGTCTGATTGATCTTTCATGCCTCATTAAAACCATGTTGTTGAGTTTCTATAAGATAATTCCATTCATCACTAACTATGTACCTTCTTCAACTATGTATTTTCGATAATAAAATACTATTTATTTCAATAGTTAGTTTATGAAAATTAAATGAAATTATGAGAATTTAATAATTTTTGAAAGAAAGATTAGTATTAGTAATTAAATATACTTTTTCCTCAATAGATAATTGGATAGTAGTAGTGTATAAATCCATGAAATCCTCACTTGTAATGGTGTGTAAAACATATGAGGATATTATATCACTTACCACTCCTCATGATGATCTAATTTTTGAAACTTAACTACCACATCTGAGCAGGATCTTTATAGCATTATTTTATCTGATTTCGAGGATAGATTTAAAGATAATTGATCAACCGATGATAATTAGAGATTGAGATGCATCAAAAACTCTCTTTTTACTCTATTAGATCTCTCTATTTTTCTTTAAATTTGATTTTTGCTTATAATACTTGCTTATTTACTAATATATTATCTTTTACTATAAATAGAAGTACTGTGGAACTCATTTATTCTTTTTATATCTTTTATCCCATGAATAACTATGGAAACAGTTGGTTGAATCTTAGACTACACTATGTGAAATTGATTCTTGAAAAACTCAAACATGGTTTTGTATATTGGTTTATTTATTATAATAATAATTATTGTAATTAGGTTACATTAAAGTGGAGAGTATGGGGTTTCATCTTGGAATTGAACCTCTTGTTTTCAAAATTCCATTGTATATTATTTTTTTCTTATACTCTCTAAAACAATTTTTCATTTAATACTATAATTTATAATTATAAATTTTATCACGTATCTACAAATTTTGTTTTCAAAATTATACTCTGATAGTTAGATTTTTGAGTGATATATATATATATATATATATATATTGTTTTGTGTGAGTAATGTTTTTTAAAAATTTATAATGATTTAAAAACAATTAACTAGGTTTTGATCTTACCCTTAAGAATATATTTAGAAATACCAAACAATATATACCTATTATATAGTTAACTGGGTTATTTTAAATTGTGAAATATTGATTTAAAAAAAATTCAAACAAAAACCTTAATTAGATGCCTAATTCAGCCCCACCCCCCCCCCCCTCCTGAGCACTCCAGTTCGACCAACATTTGGTATGAGATAGGGTTTTATTATTTTTAGTTCTTTTTTTAACTCTTGTGTGTGCTCACACATTCTTATTTTTCAAAAATTGATCAATAAATTAGAATAATATCTTTGTTTCTATTGAATTTAATATTTTATAATTATGGATACCACTAGAATTAAAGGAACCATAATCAATAAAAAACCTTACTTTAATGGTTATAACTATGTGCAATGTAAAATAAAAATGAAAATATATCTTGAAATCATGGGGTTTGACATTTGGACCCATACCGAAGATAAATATAAGAAACCAAAATCTCATAGAAATGATTTGAGTGATTCTAATAAAAATTCGTATGACTATAATTATAAATCCAAGGATGATTTTTATTTTTAATTAAGAGAAGTTTAATTTAATAAAATATCTACTTGTGATACTACATATTGATTTGGGTTACTCTTTTGTGACTTATGAAGGAACATCCAATGTTAAATAAATGATATTAAATACATATATTATCCAATATGATACATTCACAATGAATCCTGGTGAATCTATTTTTTAAATTTATATCTAGTTCAAGGAAATCATAAATACTATACATACACTTGGAATGATCATGAAAGATAAAAAACAAATGCTGAGGAACTTAAAATGTCTTCTTGATGACTGGAGAGGCACTATTGTCTCCATTCAAGAGTCGTGTGATATTAGAAATATTCTATTGAAGGAACTAATTATAAAATTTATTATGTGTGAATAGGAAGTTATATTTAATGATTTTTATATTGAACTCAAGAAATATACTTACTTTAAAGAATCTCATTCGAAATCAAGATAGGAAATTAAGGATGAGAGCACCAGTGGAAGGGATAGTTACACTGACAGTGATGAGGAAATGGATCAACTAGATAAATAGATCACGAAGTTATACAATAAGAATAATGTATTATAAATTAGGATTATAAAAGAAAAATATGGTATAAAGGGAAACTATAATAAGGATAATTAATTTGGTGAGGTTATATGTTATGAGTGAAATAGAAAAGGACACCTCCAAGAATACTATCCAAAGTTAAAATATGACAAGAAATATGATGATAAAGGGGGAAAATTCAAGAAATACATGAATGAAATATAGGTTTATATAGAAGATAACTCCAGTTACTCTAACTCTAGTAAATAAGATTCTATTGAGAAGGATAATCTATGTTTTATTTCTACCACATCTGTGGTAACACATTCTAACTCTTCTATATATGAAAATGAATTTCATGATGATTCTGGTGTGACTAGTGAAGAATTTTTTGAGTATTTTTCAATGATTGAATATTTCATGAATGAAATTAAAGATAAATAAAATAATATGAATAAATAGAATGATTTAACTATTTCTAATGTTTTTTATCTTCACATTGAAAAAGATAAGAATGGTTTACTGTTAAAAGAAAATAATAATTTAAAATTATTTAATGAAAATCATAAAAATGATAATGAATTTTTCACTAATGGAAATGAAACTCATAGTATAATTTCATGTAGTCAAGTTGTACCTAATATTTGGACTATTTTTTCTTATCAACCAAGAAAAAAACAAACTATACAAAAAATATTTTGTTCTTAGTTATAATGTGTAAATTAACCCTTGGTATGCAACATAAGGGGAACTTCTAAGTGTAAAGATATCCACTCTAGAATTAAAAAGGACTATTATTCTAATTCTTTTAAATCTAGTAATCTAAATATTAATAAGTATTGCAAATAGATTTGGATTCCAAAGGCATTATTTTCTAACTTTTCTAGACCCAAGAAGACCTGGGTACCAAAATCATCTCTTTTCTGACTAATTGAAACAAAGCTACTTGAAAATCTCCAAAAAAGGGATTATAGTATCCAAATAGTTGATGTCATAGACACATGTATAGATAATTATCAACATTTAAGAATCTAATTAATATATATGGTGGGAATATCATTTTCTGTGATAATGCTAAAGGAAAAGTAATTGTCCTTTAGTCAAATTGGTAATTCTAAAATCATTCTTATTACCAAAGTTTTATTTATTAATGGTTTCAAGTATAATCATCTTAGAATTTCTCAAATTTTAGATGATGGTTTTCATTTCAAATTAATGAATGTAATAATTGGGATTCTAAATATAATTTACTTTTTACTTCTTTAAGAAATGATAATATTTATTTTATTGATTTAAATTATTTATTTTAACAAAAAATGTCCTATTTAAATGAATTTTATTATGAAACTTGGTTTTGGCATAGGAGATGAGGCCAATTTAATTTATAATCACTTAAGAATATAGTTATAAAAGTTTTAGTCAAGGATATATCCAATCTATAATTTCCAAAAGATAAACTATACAGTCGTTTTCAAAAATGGAAGTAACAAAAAAATATTTTAAACTAAAGAAAGAGGTTTCTACCACTCAACCCCTAAAGTTAGTTAAGATGGATTTATTTAGATCATATAAAGTTTCTATTTTATTAGTAAATTATTATTATTATGTTATTTTTTATGATTATTCAATATTCACAAGGTTTTATTCAAAGGGGAAGCTTGTAAATTTTTTGTAAAATATGAAAAATATCTTAAGAACCTTACTTGGATTAACATTAAAAATGTGAAACATTATTATGGTCAAGAGTTTTAAAGTCAATATTTTTTGATATTATTCTCACAAAATTTTTATAATCACAACTTCTCTTCTCCTAGAACTTCTTAACAAAATGGATTAGTTGAAATAAGAAATAAGACCATTTAAAAAATTCACTCAGCCATTAATAGATAATATAACCTATCTATCTATTTTTGTGCTAAATCTGTAAATAAATAATTATATATAATTTTAATAGTCTTAATAATATCTCTTTTAAAGGAGACTTTATATTATTTATGTAATAGAAGAAACCCTAAATTTAATTACTTTTAGTAGTGAAATCTTCATTCTAAATACAAAAGAGAATCTGAAAAAACAATTCACCCAAGAGTGATGAAAGAATTTTACTTGGTTATTCAACATAAAATAAAGCCTAAAGAGTTTTTAATAAAAGAACTAAAGTGGTTTAAATCTATTCATGTCACTTTTGATGAAATAGATCCAAAAGAACCCAAACATTTCCATGGAAAATATCGATGATGATATGTCTAATTTTAATATCAATAATACATCCAAATTTGTTGATTTTACTATTGAATTACTTGAAAATAACCCGGTATAGACCAAAATTACCAACCTAACCTAGAATAAGAAAAACACTTATATTACATTATAGAAATAATATAACCCTTAAATAAAACCTTATAGATGTTATTGCAGGTGATCTGGAAAAAGGGAATCAAACCAAAGATTCATTGAGAAATAGGATTGAACATCAAGCCTTCTTGTCTAAATCTAAACATAAAAACGTCAATGATACAATTAATGATGAACATTGGATACTTGGTATGAAAGAATAATTAAATCAGTTTGAAAGAAATAAAGTGTGGGATCTATTTAAGAGACCCAAATACTACCCAACTACTAACATATAATGGGTATAAAAAAATAAGGTTGATGAATATGGAACAGTTGTTATAAATAAATCTAGACCGGTTACACAAGGTTATATCCAAAATGAATGTATTGAATATAAAGAGACCCTTTCACCAGTACCTAAACATTAATCCATCATAATTCTATTCACTTATGTATCTCGCCTAAATTTCAAACTTTATCAAATGGATGTCAATAGTGCTTTCTGAAATGGTTATATTGTTGATAATGTTTTTTTAACAACCCCCTTATATTTTCAAACCCAAATTATCTGATTCTTGTTTTAAAATCATAAAAACAACTTTATAGTTTAAAACAAACTCCAAGATCTTGGTATGATAGTATCAACTCATTTTTAATTAAAAAAGGATTTTATAAAGGTGTAGTTGATACTGCCCTATTTATTAAAATAATTTTAAAATATGTTTTTTTTCTCAAATATATGTCGATGACATCATTTTTGGATTAATAAAACATTCATTATGTAATGAATTTTTAAAACTTATGAAAAATTAATTTGAAATTATTTTAATGGTAGAATTAAAATTCTTCCTCAGTTTTCAAAAGTTTTCAAAATAAGGTTTGAATTATTTAAAATAAAAGTATAAAAAAATTACAAACATTTTTTTCATGGATGGAACTAAAATTAGTGATATGTCGATGTGTACCACATGTAAACCATATTTGGATGAAATTTGGAAAGTAATTGACATATATTTATAGTGGTATGATTGGTAGTTTATTATATTTAACTACTAGCCTGCCTGAAATTATGTTCAGTGAAAATATTTGTGATTATTTTTAAGAAAATCCCAAGGAATTTCATATTAATTTTGTTAAAATTATTATCAAATAACTCAAAGGGAAAACCAAATTTGAATTGTTTTACTTTAAAGAGAATGATTTTGAATTATTTGTTCATTAATATACTGATTCTAGTGGTTGTGAGTTAGATTGAAAAAGGACCTTTGGTATATATATCCTTTTGGGAATGCCACTTGTATCATGGTGTAGTAAAGAAGTATAATATTACTACTCTATCTACTATTAATGTTTAATAAATAACTTCAATAAGTTGTTTTGAAAATATTCTATAAATAAAAGACACTCTACTATATTTCGGAGATCAATTCAGACATGTTCATAAAAAATAAATAATACAAGTGCTACTAATATTTTTAAAAATATTGTATGACACTCTATCATAATACATATTAGTATAAAACATCACTTTTGAGAGATCATTTTCAAAAAGGTGATATTAATCTTGAGTTCATTAGAACATAACATCAACTTGCTAATATTTTCACAAAGCCTTTAAATATTGAGAAATTGTGTTATATTTAACATGAATTGAGAATGATAAATTATTATTGATCCTTTATTATATTATTTTAATATTATATAATGATTTAATAGTTTAATTTACTTACAAGAATGATATTTTAACAATATTCAATAAATATTTTTATGCGTGTTATAATTAAATTCTTAAAATAAACTATATTTACACTTAAGTCTGTTTAAACTAAGTCATGGTTATTAAGCTTCTATGGAACCTTATATTCTATAAAGGAAGTTATTCTATGAAGTTTCTGTCTTCTGTGGAGTTTCTTCCATGGATTTTCTTCTATGAATTTTTTTCCATGGATTTTCTTCTATGGAGTTGATTCCATGCATTTTCTTTTGTGGAGTTGATTCTGTGGACTTTAGCTTCTGTATACTTACATCAGTGAATGATGGATTACGTGAAATTTAAAGCTTCCAAGTATAATTTTTTTATTTTTCTTATTATTACTTTTTTTATAAATTTATTTATTTATTCACCCTAAATGATTTTAAAATCTATTGATAGAATTTGAATCAGACTCTTTAAAAACCCTAAATTCTCTCTTAACTCCTCAACTCTCTCTTTTCTCCCTTTTGACAAAATATTTACTTATTAAATTTTAAACTTATGTTGAAATGGTGGGAATGAATAATCCTTTATTTTTATCTTCACTTTATGATGAGCGGCCTATAAAAATATCAAAATTTGGCCCGATCATTTTTGTTAGGTATTAAAACCCTAATCTATCAGCTCAAGAAGTGATTCTGGAAAAATAAGTATATGTTGAGTGGTTGATGTCTAGAAAATATCTACTTTTAGAGTTATTCAATAACAAGTATTAATTGAATGGTTTATAAGAAATTTCAACCTTTTTATCCAAGGTTAGTGAAAAAATTCAATTTTAATGTTGAGTCTAAGATGAGTCAATATAAATATTATATGTGAATGTATGTGAATGGAGTGGAACCAAAATCTTCCTAAAAATAGTGATTAAAATTCCTAAATGTGCCTCATGAAATAGAATATAAGGATTTTTAAATCTATTATCAGAATGGTAATTTAAGATTTGAATATTAAAAAACTCTTCTAGAGCTTACTGAAGATAAAAAATTTGAGGTGACAAAATGATATTGAACTCGATAGTGAATGTGTCCTACTATAAAGGTTATATAACACATTATCTATCCTAGGAAAGGGTAATTTAGTATATTAATACATAAAGATGTTTTTTTATTCTATATTTTAAAGAACAGGGTCAAGGAGAGAATGGGAAGATATTTAATTAGGTATATAAAGTAGTGGAGAAATCCTACATAAAAGTTTGATTCTATATCATAACCTGAGTTTATATTGTATTTTTTAGATTAAAAGAATATTATCCTTGATAAGGAGGAAATTTATACCTCATATTGAGGTATTTTTCTAATTTAATCCACTTGTATAAAGATAATACAAACTAGAATTGCTAAAATAAATTATAGGTTGCATATAGTATTGAAATATTTGAGAATTTTGATCAAGTTCAGAACCCTCTGAGACAAAAAGATATAATTGATCCTATTTTGGAACCATATGATGTTTTTGAGTATTATTTTAAGGAATAATTAGTTGATGATAGTGAATATGAACTATCTTAGAGAGCCTACGAAAGAGAAGTAAATATGGTTATTGATTTAGATGAAGATTCTTGAAGGTCTTATAAAAATGAAAGGGTTCCTTATAATTCTATTTTTGAAGGAATAAATCTTGATTAGAATGTATCTTTTAGACCTCCAGACTCTACTATGTCTCTTCCATATTATGAAGGTGATTTAAATTATGATGAGATTTTAGATACTAGGATTTCTCTTAATGATTCATATAAAGAATCAGATTCTGAGTCTATCAATAATGATTTTGAGGAATGTATGGCATAATTTATTGAGAGATATTTAAGATCCTTTAAATATTTATCTATGATCCAATAATTTGGGTTATCTTTAAGGACTAATGAAGAGAGATAATATATAAAGGAAAATAAATATCTAAGTTCTTCTCTATTTGGAATTTACTATTCTGACTCTGAGCCGGCTAATGATGGGGTGGATGATCATCCTGCAAGAGAAAGTTCACCAAGACATGATAGAATTGACATTAATCATATTTATCATATTATAGAATTTTCCTTATTAGCTCTAATTGATATGGGAAGAATAATAGATCATATACCTCTCAATATTATTTTTCTTAGAGAATAAAATTTGGATATAATTATTGATCTTGTAAGTGATTCTAAGGAAAAAAATCCTTTGGCTGGTGAAAGTGAATTATCTGGTAAGAGGGATACTTATATATCAGGTATATCTCTACCTCCACTCTCTTTATCTATTACCAAATATGATTGGAATGAGTTCCAAATAAATTTTATTAATATTCATAAGATCTTGTTTATGAATGTTATCATTGGTTTCAAAGTAAAAAAAAGGAAGGTATTTCAATGGTTGTATCTTACATTATTCATCATATCTGACCCCTGTTACTAAGATGAATTAGTCATTTAGAAAAATATAATGAGATTTTTCTCCAATGCATTGGAGTTATTCATGATGATTTTGTGTAAATGAGACTATACTTAGCTCGTAGGTATCTGATCTTATTTTTCCTAGATAAAAATATGAACAAACAGATTTTAAAAGATAAGATTAAGGTTATTTTGGATGATTATTCTAAAACCAGAAAAATATATCTAGATTGTTTTCAAAATCATTCTACTAATCCAATTGAGCTAGCCAAATGTGATAGTAAGCAAGCATTAGAGGGTATGGATGTTATCAAGAGGGCTATTGAATTATTATTTAAGCAGGATTTTCACAGAATCAAATTTAAATATCATGTTTATATTCTTATCAAGGGACCATCATATGACTCCACTAACTAAGGATTTTAAAGCTCAAGTAGTTAAGTTGAAGGTGATACCACCTCTCCTTAAAATATTTATTAAGGAGAAAAATGAACTATTAGATATTGTAGAGAATGGCTATAAACTTTTTAGTTATTTCACTCAGATTATAGAGCATGATCATTACACTACAAATTATTCTATTCAAGATCCTTCATCTCAACCTATGACATTTGTTCCTATATCTACCTATCCATCTCCAATTGTTCCATTTTTAATTAACCCAATGCAAGTTGTTTAACATATCAAACCGGTTTCAAGAGTTATTTTATATCACCCTCCTACTCATGTACCTCAGTATTCATCTCTACCTTATATCTAGAAGGAAAAGTATCCAATTTATCCTAATTCCATTTATTATTATAATTCAAATTATGATTCAGTTTAAGTGTTTGATAGGGATTTTTTTATAATTTTTTAACTGTATTTTCACTTTATCTCAATGAATTCTATCATATTATTATTTATCTTTTCCTATTTTTCTTTCTTCTCTTAATAATTTTTTTCTTTATTTTATAACTATTTATAATACCAAAAGTAGAGAAACATGTAATAGTAAAATCATTTTATTGTTCTATCTTTTTTATTTATATGCTTTACATTATTTGGAAACATTGTGTTAGATTATAAGCTACAATATTTTTTTCATAGTCAACTATATTTAAATCATTTCCCTATGATGATTTGTGATCATAAAAAAGGAGGATATTATTTTATTATTCCAATAATTTCTTATTTTAATGATCTCAAATCATAAATATTTTATTACTAATAAATTCTATTTTATCTGATAGTAAAATGTATTTATGTAAAAATTATGAAATTATGTTAATTATAGAATCATCTTCTATATGACCAATCAAATTCAGTGAGAAGCAACTTTTTCATCTGTAATAGATTTATTATTCCATACAAAGAAAATTTTTATTTCATAAGGAAAAATTAATCTTCTGTGTAATTAAAACATATTATGTGATACAAAATTCTATGTGACAATAACTAGATATCATCCCTAAAGGATTGACCATAAGACTAAACAAGCATCTGTGGAGATAAGATTCTGTGAAAATCTACTTTAAATAAGATAATATCAAATTTTGTTAAGTGTTGGATCATACATACAAAAGATATCTATCAAATGTGTGATATATTGATTAACCATGCATTCAATTAAATTGAATTTGTGAAATCTTGAAGGATCGTGCAATGAAGATTTAAATTTTCTCAAAGTATAAATGTACTACAAGTTTAAGTTAAGAGATTATGAATACTAAAGATATTCCATGAGAAGTATTTATTTTTCTGTATAAATAAGTTTTAAAATTTTTTACCATTGTGTTAGTGCCTAATCTTACATATGTATATCATCCATGAGAATAAAAATCTTCCATGAGAAGGAAATATCATCCATAAAAAGGATTTGGGTCATTCAAGACAAGTCTATATACATCTTTGTAAAGTATCATTATTTCATTCCTTGACTGATTGATCATATGTGCCACTCCTTTCATGACTTAGTAAGACTATACAACTGATCTTCTATATGATCATTCATGTCATGCCTAGGTATGTATCTTTTTCAACCGTGTCTATTAGAGAATAAAATATTATTTATTTAAATGGATATATTATAAACATTAAATTCATTTCATTTCATTTAATAATTGTATAAAGGATAATCAGTATGAGGAATTAATTACGATTATTCCTCAATTTATAATTGTGTCATAATTGAGTATAAATTTGTGGAAGCATCCTGTGAAATGCTTTGTGAAACAACTGAGGATACTCTGTTGCTTATTTCTCCTCATAAATCTATATTTTTTACACTTGACTATATATCTGAGTAGAAGATTTAAGGACCCTTTCATCTAATTACAAGGATAGATTTTAAGGAAACTAATCAACTAAATCTGATAAAAAATCGAGTTTTATCAAGTCTCTCATTTCACTCTTTATGATCTCAATATTTTTCTTTATATTCATGTTGTGATTATGTTTCTTGTTTATTTTCTGAGCACTTACCCTATACTATAAATAAGACTACTCTAATATTAATTCTCTATTATTTTTATATTTTTTATCATATGAATAAATTTAGAAGAGGTTCTTTATATCTTAGACTTTCCAATGTGTAGTTGTTTCACGTAAAACCCAATTCAGGTTGTGGATTAGTTTATTTTTTATAGCAGATGTGCTTGGAAGTGGGTTACTCTTAAGTGGATAATAATAGGTTATAACGTTTTTGTGTTATTTTGTTTTACTTTCATTATCTAAAACTATTTTAAATTTAATACTATATTTTACAAATTAATTTTTATCAAGTATATCCAAATTATTTTTGAAAAATTATACTCTAATAGTAAAATTTTATGAGTGATATATATATATATATATATTGTTCTTGGTGTGGGTAAAATTCTTTCAAAATTAAGAGTGATTTCAAATTTTTATTTATTTATGTTTTGATCATTACCTTGAGAAACTAATTAAAAATACCTAATTATATATATCTACAATATTAGTTAATTGGGTCTATTTAAATGGGGAGATATTGATTTAAATTTTTTCAAATAGAAACTTCTATTGGATACTTCATTAACCCCCCCCCCCCACCCCCTCTAGAGAACTCTACTCTAACCAACATCAGTTCATCAATAGATTTTTTCACACCATTATAAAAAAGTTGACTTCCTCATTCAAGATAGATTTTCACCATATAGATCTTATAACTTTATCCACATGTAATTAGAAATATTATAGTGTTATATATTTTTAATATACATTCTTTTATGTAACTCTTTAATGTTTACTTAGAACTACCATCAATATATATGTCTCTTTGATCTATCACATATATCATGGAATGATGAATTCTAAAAAATATCCCATTTTGAAAAACATGAAAAGTAATACCAAAATGTTTTTCAAATTATGATAAAAATTCCTTCTTCTATTTGGATAAGTGGTGTCTATAAAAACATGGTTATTCATAATGGATTATATTTCTTGGACAATCTTCAAGAACTTCACAGACCATATTAGACTGGTTGAATAATCATAGAACCCTTACACTCTAATATGACTTGTTAGGACCTCATACACCCTTATAAGGGGTCAATGAAGGAATTTATTGATTTTTACATTTTATTTTAAGTCCATATTTCTTTTTGATAGGAACAATAATTCAATCTATAGTTTTGAATCCATCCACCTCACACATCACATGCATAAAATAAGACATGGGAACACCAAGATTATAATTGGTCCACCCAAATGGGATAATACAAGGATCACATATTAATAGGGTTTCAATATTCTATAAGGTAAAACTAATAACTCTAGTTATTAAAAATATTTGAAAGGGATCACTATTGATCTAGGGTCACTCCCTATTCTCTACTCCGCTCACTTCTTTTGTGGAGGAAAAAATTATTTTATAGATATGAGGGTCTCTTCTAGACCATCATTATAAAAATGTTGTTTTTTTCAATGGAATGCCACTTAATTTACTCATTTATTTTAAAAAACATAAAAATATTCATAACTATGTTTTCAATGGAATATAACATAAAATATTTACATTAGTATTATTTCTCTTCTTTATTTTCATAGTTATTTCACTCATACTTGAATCATGATTCATCAATTTTCATCTATAAGTATGACATATCATTTAATTTTTTGTGTCTAAATATTCTCTCCAATACAAAATACATTCATTGAGTCATGTTTGTATATTTTTATAACAGAGAACAATCTTGTTAACATATTTCTTTGTCACATAAAATTATTTAAAGAACTTAGCTTCATTAAATTCATCATGTAGAAACTCTAATATCATTTACATTGCTTTATATACAATTTATCATAATCTCTTGATATGGTATAACTTTAGTATAAAGGAAAATATTATACATTCCTCACAACTTTTATAGAACGATTGATTTACATCTACCATCAATTCATAGAACCCATGTGATTACTCGGGTAGGTTATGTCTTTCATTTTTATCCTCAAATTCAAGAAGATTCTATACTAATATGTCATAATATTCATCATGTTATGATATAGTGTTGAAATCATCATTAATTAAGTTTTCAAGGTGATTCCCCATTATATGGGTAGTAGTTTGTTCATTATTAAAATGGTCAAACCTTGAAATTTTCACTTTTTTTATTATTTGTCCTAAATTCATTGCTCGTATCTTCTTAATACCCATATTTGGTAGAGATGATTATGACCCCTGAGGTCTAACTATAATACGACTCTGGTTGGTGACTGGAACTGAGGGTGTTTATAAGGCCCCAGCCTTAAACCATACTTAATATTGAATTAAATGAGTAATTCACATTGAGGATCTTTTCAGGTTTATAGTTTTAAAGAATTAGGACATAACTATTACATCTCAAAAGATTAAAAAGTAGTCGCTTCTACTAAATTTTCATAAAATAAAAACTCTTAAAAAGAAACATGTATAGTTCCATGTTTTAGGTAGCATGACTTTCCCTTGATCCCATCCTTGACCCTATTCCACGCTAAGTCCTGTGGAAAACATTTCAAAAACTTGGGATGAGCATAAGAAGCTCAGTAAGGGATACACAAAGAATGAAAACTGTTAGTTTTTCAAAACAACAAGTAAACCATGAATACTTTATCAATGTAATACTTTTCACCTTCATGAGGTAGTAAAAACTCTTCACTGAAAAAAAAAGTATCATTACTTACCTTTTTGTAACCAAAGGATTACCATAAAACCCATATAAAGAACACATAACATATATAAAGGTAACTTGGGACATAAACATACTTAATTGGAATAACCATACGGTCGACTCCCACACATATCACTTAATGAAATAGCCACACGGCCAATTTCCATACATACTTAATGGAATAGCCATACGGCCGACTTCCATACCCAATGCATTGGAGGTTATAACGTAACCACCCGTCCTGGTATTCACAGCACCACCTGTCATAATGTCCAAGTACCATTATTACACATAAAATATGGAAAATATAAACATTTCAATAACAATATTTCATTTGAAATCACAATAAATAATTCCCAGATATTGAATTAATCAATCCGTTTTCAAAAACCATTTAAAAGAGATTTTTGAATCAAAGTGTCCCATACCACTTTGAATCTTTTAATGGAATTATAATTTTAAAACATTAATGTCCATATAAATAAATACTGAAAACCATTTTGAAAACATGTACATTAAAGATAAATATTTAGAATAATAAATCTTTAAAACATTTAAAATGATATTTTTGTTAAAGAGTTTTTAACAAAATGAGAGACTCTTGGATACAAATAATAGCGGAATAACATTTAATCCGAACTTTATAATATCATGAGAATAAAAGTATTCATGATATAATATGTCAAAGGATAGTATACACACCATATAAGAGTGAATTGGTGCATAACAACAATGAAGTCTCAAAAGAAATGTAAAATGAGATGAAATCCATTATAAAGAAGGTATCCTTAAATTAAGGATAAATCAATCTCATAATTATGTGTGACAAATATAAATACACCCAATATAAGTGGATATTAAGTGTAAAAAAATAAAAGGTTATTCACACATATTCAAAGGATGACATATTCAATAACTACATGTTGAACCCAAAGAAATCGAAATTGGGTTAAGAAGTTCCCTTGGTAAAATTCGACAGCCTAACGGCGTCACATAAAATTTTACATAAAGGGTTGATGAGAGAGATAAAGGGAATCTCATCACTTGGACATATAATTTACATCAATCAGGATATATAAGAACATATCCCAACATAATAGTATGTGAATTAAAATACATAACAAACGAAGTCTTTTAAAAAGAGGAGGGTGAAAGGTTCCTTTACCGACTTGGGTAACTTTCGAAAAGTACACCCCATTGAAGAAGTGTCATACAATGAATATGTAAATACCCATAAATGGAATTATATTAAAAAAGGAGTTTAATAGTGGGCAGTACATGAACCACTCAATGGGAATTGTGGCAAATTTAGCATAAATCTCACTGGAATAAAAGTGAGATGAAAAATCCCTTACGAAAACTCGGCAGCCTAACGGCGCCACATAAAATATCCGAATATGGATTGATGAGATCAAATAGGGTATCTCATCACATTACAATAAAATGTACAGCAAGAGTAATATATTATAACATCCCCCAACATTACAAAGAGGAGCCTAAAAGAAGTGACATAAAGGAGAGTACTTAAAAAGAAAGAGAGAGGTTAGATCTCTTACGAAAGTTCGGCAGCCTCACGGCGCCACTCAAAACTTCCAAAATGGATTGATGAGAGAGAATAGGGTCTCTCAACACATGAACATAAAAATTACAGTAGGAGTAATATAAAATAACATCCCAATCATAAGAAAGATGAGCTTAAAAGGAATGACATAAAAGAGTGTACTTAAAAAGAAAGAGAGGTGTAGGATCCCTTACCTCGGGTCCGACTTGACTCGATCATTCTTTAACGTCCTGAATAATAAACTTGAGTTAATTTCTATTTGATTAAGAACCTTTTTAATGTTCATTATTCCTTTTATATCACTTATTTACATGTTATAAACATTATGTAATCATTTACGTTAATAATGTTTGTTTTGTCGATATTTGGTTCTTAAGTCGAAAGTGGACTTCTTACAATTACATGTTGTTCGTGTGGTCAAAGGTTCTTTATATCCAGAATGAAATTCCTGATTTGGATATCATATATATCATTTATATACAGAATATACATGTATTTATAATATTACATAATCATTTAGAGCTAAGAAATGAAATGCACCATTCATGGAGACGGTAAGCCGTACGTACGCATGAATGCTACTTTCATTTCTTTCTCATATTAATGGAATTAAAATTAAATGAGAGGTATGTATATTTTAATTCAAGAATTATATTCATAATTTAGATGTATCATTCATTATATATATCCATTATATACATATACTTTTAATAGTACATTACATTTGGTGATAAGAAATGAAATGCACCGTTCATGGAGACGGTAAGCCGTACGTACGCATGAACGCTACTTTCATTTCTATATCATACTTTAATGGAAAGAAATAATAATGATATAGAGGTATATTATAATTCCAGTATAACATCATATATAATAACTTTAAATCCATCCTTTACACGTCCCACATATGGCATTAACGAATCACATCACTTTGAGGGGGCGGTAGTCCGCACTTCCTTAAATTAAGATATCGTGTTTACCCATAATGGAAACCATAAAGGTATGCCCAAAATGAAAAATACAGAATCTTAAAGAAAAAAATAAACATATTATATATCATATATAAAAATAGTGACATCATAATGGCCACCCTTGAATGTGTTAAATGAGTATTGAACAATCATCGTTTCGGGAGGCAGAATTTCGCCATCCACGGAAACCGTATGTTCTTTAACCATTTGATGTAGTTGTGTGAGATTGTAGCTCTAATAAATCTTATAACAACATCCTAGTATATTTAAGATACTGGTGTTGTTACAAAAGAAGTAAATAAAAAGATTTTAGAGGGTTGGAGAAGCAAAATAAAACAAATGAACAAGAGAGAATGAATTACCTTTAAAAGTGTAACTCCTTTTGATTTGAGCCTAAAGGCTTCCTTCGAAAGGATTATACCCAAAGGGAATCCACTAGGATGAGGAGAGGGATGTTGAGAGAGTAAATGGGAAGGGGTTGGCTGAGCCAAAGGCTTGAGGAGTGTGTGAAATGAGGTAGAGGTGGGGGCCTTTTATAAGAGGAGAGGAGGGGCACTTTTGGAAAGTAAAGAAATGTTACTTTATTTGAAATTTTTTTCGGTTTTAAAAGGTCCCACATTAATATAATTCGTGGATAAGGTGATAAGGGTTCTAAATAAACTCATAAAATTGGTTTTGTACATGTTTAGTTCATAGATTTTACATTATCTTTCCATTCTATTTAAATCTTCAAATAATGATGTCATCGCTGCATCATTATTATGTCATAAATAATTTAATTTATTTAATGTCTAAAAATTATAAAAAAAATACTATGATGTAGGAAATCTTTTTATATTTCCAATGAATATTTATAATCAAAACTCTGATCTTTATAACCCCATGTAAAAATTGTTTTCGTAAAACATATTATGTTTGTGTCATTTTTACTTTTACATTAAATAAAAAGTTATTTTTGACATTTCCCAACCAAAGTGTCTCCATGGGGTCCCCAAGTTGACCCATGGCTTTTCTTGGTCGGCAATGACACAACCAATGAGGCTATGACATGTGTCAATCTCATCTTATTTTATTAAACCATTATTTTTACCTTAAACTACACTAATTACCACTAATCGCGATTAAGAATTTAATAAGTTATTATTCACCAAAAAATTATTATAATCTCATTGAACCACATTTTACTTCTTAATGACAACCATGTATGTCGTATTTTTGAAATTCAAAACACAATGATGGAAAAATTTCATTTAAACGGAAAATCAGTCTTTATAAGTACCACTTAGTGGTTTCACTATTCATCAAAAATTGAAGTTTTTCAGAAAATTACCAAAAATTAACCCTAAGCTATATTTGATATTCCAAATTAAAAAATGAAGTCTATTTTAAAAAATTCAAAACATATAAGTCACATTAATTAATTTAATAATTAATTCCCGCTGTCAGAGCAAATAGCGTGTTTTTATAAAACAATAAGTATCAAAAGATTGGCACCAGTTTAAGTCTAATTTCAAAGTGAAATTGATTCCAATGACCACCATTGGATTAAATGGTAAAAATATATTCAGATTACACATTAAGACCAATTCAAAAGATAATCTAATCATATAAATAAATTAGATTAAAAAGAGGTTTTGAATTTAAAATACAACATTTTACACTATTCATTAAAAAAATGAACTTTATCAGAAAGATACCAAAAATTTACACAAAGTAAATTTTGATGTCCCGATTCTCAAGAAGAGTTTTATTTGGTCCAATAGAATGTATAAGAGTGAACAAAACTATATTTAATGATGGTTCAACATCAAAAGGTGATAAGTGAACCTTTAGTGAAAACTAGGGCATATACGCCTAAAATTGAATTCTTTCCGTATTTTAAGCCATTATATTTTATTGGATAAATGTAAAAACATTTAAAAACATAAATAATCATATTTTAGTTATTTCTATCCATTCCCGCCAATACAATGGCTACATGTTAACTACCATTTAAAATAATATTATTTTATTATTAGAGTGCAACGTAAGATTCCCAAGAAACTCGTTGTTGCGTATTGGGTACGCCATCGGGCATAGCATCCCCTTTAAATTCATATTAATATTTTATTCACAAATTTGGATAAATATGAAAATGTCATATTCTTTATTTACCTGGGGTGTTACATCCTTCCCCCCTTTTGGGAATTGCGTCCTCGCAATTTTTAAAATTGAGCTTGGAAACATCCTTGAAAGTCCCACATCGGAAGAAGAGTTGGTAAAACAATCACTTTAAAATAAAGAAAGATAAGTGCAGAGGTCACCCGAGTTAAACCATACTAGGACTCCATGTAGGAAAACATGGACATGGAGGAGAAAACATAGGGTCATGTTCTGATGGAGAGTGATAGAAAACATGTTTAGGAGAAAGTTAACAATAAGAAAATCACAAACTTGTGATGGGTTAAACGGTGTTGGGTTCCCCAGTAGGAAAAGTTAATATACAACATTTTTGTTTTAAGTTACTTTTTATTGAGGAATTTATTCATAAGGAAACATAATCACTTATCATGTTGACTTTCAACTTTTACTAGATTCCTTAATCAAACTCATATTTTTTTCAAAAGACGAGTATTTAGGGAGACTTGTTCGCATTAAGAGTACTATAATAAACTTCTAGAGAATCACCTAATCCACAAAATATAACTATATACATCCCATGTCTTTAGGCTTTAACCAAAACCAAAACCAAAAAGATTAGTACAAGATCAGATAACCCAGAAAAGGATAACTCATTAGAAAGAAAATCTATTCTTAATCTCCAAAATTTGTCCAACAAAACCCAAAGTTCAACGAGGACCATCCGATAAGAAATTTGTCCATAAAATTCCTCAAAGTAAACCAATCTAAGATTGAAACCCAAACATTTGAAGGATTTAGTCACATAGTCTTCCAAGTTAAATCGTAACATTTATCTCCAAACAAAATCAGTTGCTCTTAAAGTCTCTCATTGAAAAGTAATTATCCTAATCACATATCCTCCATGATAGGTTAATCATTTTCATAAATAACCCAAAATCAACTTACTCTTAATTCATAAAATCATATAACTAAAAAGAATCAGTCAAACTAACCAGGGACTTCACGTAGTCCAGTGGTAGGCGATAAATACCAGTCACACTTTGGTTGTGGGTTCGATTCCCACAGCTTTGTCCGACGCGACGGGTAGTCACACGGTCTGCGTGTTGTCCTTTTTCCAAAACTATATAATTCTTAAAACATTCCCCAAAATGAGATAAAATCTTCAAAGATGATCATAACATATTTTAACCTCAAGTTTATCTCATGCCTTTCATTTTCCATCATAACATATAATAACCCATAATTACCTCAAAAGTAAGGATCATATAAACCCTAATGGTTACCTTAATAATTATTACCTGAATTTCCACATCGAGTTGGTTATCTCGTACATGATGCATTAGAGAACTCACCAAGGTTGAAGTGGCTGATCATGACTCCTTGATAGTTGGTTTAGAACAACCATGAGATTCTTCATTGAATCCCCCATCTCATCCAGTCTCTTAATCATAGAACCACCATAGTTTCCTTCAAACCCATTATCACTTTGGTGCCTGCTAGATCCAGCCATTTACTAAAACCAAAAAGGTCAGTGTGAGTATATCAACAAAACCATCAAGTAACAATGAGGAAGATAAACACTAAGATATACTTACTCATTCACTTTATCTAAAACTAGGACTCTTTATGAAATCCTAACCATTATGGTAATGTCACTTATGCTTAAAGAATACCCTAACCTCTAAAGTTATATAAACCGACCTTTGATACCAACTATAAGGCCCCAGCCTTAAACCTTACTTAATATTGAATTAAATGAGTAATTCACATTGAGGATCTTTTCAGGTTTAGAGTTTTAGAGAATTAGGACATAACTATTACATCTCAAAAGATTACAAAGTAGTCGCTTCTACTAAATTTCCATAAAATAAAAACTCTTAAAAAGAAACATGTATAGTTCCATGTTTTAGCTAGCATGAATTTCCCTTGATCCCATCCTTGACCCTATTCCACACGAAGTCCTGTGGAAAACATTTCAAAAACTTGGGATGAGCATAAGAAGCTCAGTAAGGGATACACAAAGAATGAAAACTGTTATTTTTTCAAAACAACAAGTAAACCATGAATACTTTATCAATGTAATACTTTTCACCTTCATGAGGTAGTAAAAACTCTTCACTGAAAAAAAAAGTATCATTACTTACCTTTTTGTAACCAAAGGATTACCATAAAACCCATATAAAGAACACATAACATATATAAAGGTAACTTGGGACATAAACATACTTAAGTGGAATAACCATACGGTCGAATCCCACACATATCACTTAATGGAATAGCCATATGGCCAATTTCCATACATACTTAATGGAATAGCTATACGGCCGACTTCCATACCCAATGCATTGGAGGTTATAACGTAACCACCCGTCCTGGTATTCACGGCACCACCCATCATAATGTCCAAGTACCATTATTACACATAAAATATGGAAAATATAAACATTTCAATAATAATATTTCATTTGAAATCACAATAAATAATTCCCATATATTGAATTAATCAATCCATTTTCAAAAACCATTTAAAAGAGATTTTTGAATCAAAGTGTCCCATACCACTTTGAAGCTTTTAATGGAATTATAATTTTAAAACATTAATGTCCATATAAATAAATACTGAAAACCATTTTGAAAACATGGACATTAAATATAAAGATTTAGAATAATAAATCTTTAAAACATTTAAAATGATATTTTTGTTAAAGAGTTTTTAACAAAATGAGAGACTCTTGGATACAAAAAATAGCGGAATAACATTTAATCCGAACTTTATAATATCATGAGAATAAAAGGATTCATGATATAATATGTCAAAGGACAGTATACACACCATATAAGAGTGAATTGGTGCATAACAACAATGAAGTCTCAAAAGAAATGTAAAATGAGATGAAATCCATTATAAAGAAGGTATCCTTAAATTAAGGATAAATCAATCTCATAATTATGTGTGACAAATATAAATACACCCAATATAAGTGGATATTAAGTGTAAAACAATCAAAGGTTATTCACACATATTCAAATGATGACATATTCAATAACTACATGTTGAACCCAAAGAAATCAAAATTGGGTTAAGAAGTTCCCTTGGTAAAATTCGACAGCCTAACGGCGTCACATAAAATTTTACACAAAGGGTTGATGAGAGAGATAAAGGGAATCTCATCACTTGTACATAAAATTTATATCAATCAGGATATATAAGAACATATCCCAACATAATAGTATGTGAATTAAAATACGTAACAAACGAAGTCTTTTAAAAAGAGGAGGGTGAAAGTTTCCTTTACCGACTTGGGTAACTTTCGAAAAGTACACCCCATTGAAGAAGTGTCATACAATGAATATGTAAATACCCATAAATGGAATTATATTAAAAAAGGAGTGTAATATTGGGCATTACATGAACCACTCAATGGGAATTGTGGAAAATGTAGCATAAATCTCACTGGAATAAAAGTGAGATGAAAAATCCCTTACGAAAACTCGGCAGCCTAACGGCGCCACATAAAATATCCGAATATGGATTGATGAGATCAAATAGGGTATCTCATAACATTACAATAAAATGTACAGAAAGAGTAATATAATAGAACATCCCCCAACATTACAAAGAGGAGCCTAAAAGAAGTGACATAAAGGAGAGTACTTAAAAAGAAAGAGAGAGGTTAGATCTCTTATGAAAGTTCGGCAGCCTCACGGCGCCACTCAAAACTTCCAAAATGGATTGATGAGAGAGAATAGGGTCTCTCAACACATGAACATAAAAATTACATTAGGATTAATATAAAATAACATCCCAATCATAAGAAAGATGAGCTTAAAAGGAATGACATAAAAGAGTGTACTTAAAAAGAAAGAGAGGTGTGGGATCCCTTACCTCGGGTCCGACTTGACTCGATCATTCTTTAACATCCTGAATAATAAACTTGAGTTAATTTCTATTTGCTTAAGAACCTTTTTCATGTTCATTATTCCTTTTATATCACTTATTTCCATGTTATAAACATTATGTAATCATTTAAGTTAATAATGTTTGTTTTTTCGATATTTGGTTCTTAAGTCGAAAGTGGACTTCTTACAATTACATGTTGTTCGTGTGGTCAAAGGTTCTTTATATACAGAATGACATTCCTGATTTGGATATCATATATATCATTTATATCCAGCATATACATGTATTTATAATATTACATAATCATTTAGAGGTAAGAAATGAAATGCACCATTCATTGAGACGGTAAGCCGTACGTACGCATGAACGCTACTTTCATTTCTTTCTCATATTAATGGAATTAAAATTAAATGATAGGTATGTATATTTTAATTCCAGGATTATATTCATCATTTAGATGTATCATTCATTATATATATCCATTATATACATATACTTTTAATAGTACATTATATTTGGGGATAAGAAATGAAATGCACCGTTCATGGAGACGGTAAGCCGTACGTACGCATGAACGCTACTTTCATTTCTATCTCATACTTTAATGGAAATAAATAATAATGATATAGAGGTATATTATAATTCCAGTATAACATCATATATAATAACTTTAAATCCATCCTTTACACGTCCCACATATGGCATTAACGAATCACATCACTTTGAGGGGGCGGTAGTCCGCACTTCCATAAATGAAGATATCGTGTTTACCCATAATGGAAACCATAAAGGTATGCCCAAAATAAAAAATACAGAAGCTTAAAGAAAAAAATAAACATATCATATATCATATATAAAAATAGTGACATCATAATGGCCACCCTCGAAGGTGTTAAATGAGTATTGAACAATCATCGTTTCGGGAGGCAGAATTTCGCCATCCACGGAAACCGTATGTTCTTTAACCATTTGATGTAGTTGTGTGAGAGTGTAGCTCGAATAAATCTTATAACAACATCCTATTATATTTAAGATACTGGTGTTGTTATAAAATAAGTAAATAAAAAGAGTTTAGATGGTTGGAGAAGCAAAATAAAACAAATGAACAAGAGAGAATGAATTACCTTTAAAAGTGTAACTCCTTTTGATTTGAGCCTAAAGGCTTCCTTCTAAAGGATTCTTCCCAAAGGGAATCCTATAGGATGAGGAGAGGGATGTGGAGAGAGTAAATGGGCAGGGGTTGGCCGAGCCAAAGGCTTGAGGAGTGTGTGAAATGAGGTAGAGGTGGGGGCCTTTTATAAGGGGAGAGGAGGGGCACTTTTGGAAAGTAAAGAAATATTACTTTATTTGAAAAACAATTTCGGTTTTAAAAGGTCCCACATTGATATAATTAGTGGATAAGGTGATAAGGGTTCTAAATCCACTCATACAATTGGTTTTGGACATGTGTAGTTCATAGATTTTACATTATCTTTCCATTTTATTTAAATCTTCAAATAATGATGTCATCGCTGCATCATTATTATGTCATAAATAATTTAATTTATTTAATGTTTAAAAATTATAAAAAAACTACTATGATGTAGGAAATCTTTTTATATTTCCAATGACTATTTATAATCAAAACTCTGATCTTTATAACCCCATGTAAAAATTGTTTTCGTAAAACATATTATGTTTGAGTCATTTTTACTTTTACATTAAATAAAAAGTTATTTATGTCATTTCCCAACCAAAGTGTCTCCATGGGGTCCCCAAGTTGACCCATGGCTTGTCTTGGTCGGCCATGACACAACCAATGAGGCTATGACATGTGTCAAGCTCATCTTATTTTATTAAAGCATTATTTTTACCTTAAACTACACTAATTACCACTAATCGCGATTAAGAACTTAATAAGTTACTATTCACCAAAAAATTATTATAATCTCATTGAACCACATTTTACTTCTTAATGACAACCATGTATGTCAGATTTTTGAAATTCAAAACACAATTATGGCAAAATTTCATTTAAAATGAAATCAGTCTTTATAAGTACCACTTAGTGGTTTCACTATTCATCAAAAATTGAAGTTTTTCAGAAAATTACCAAAAATTCACCCTAAGCTATATTTGATATTCCGAATTCAAAAATGAAGTCTATTTTACAAAATTAAAAACATATAAGTCAAATTAATTAATTTAATAATTAATTCCGGCTGTCAGAGCAAATAGCGTGTTTTTATAAAACAATAAGTATCAAAAGATTGGCACCAGTTTAAGTCTAATTTCAAAGTGAAATTGATTCCAATGACCGCCATTGAATTAAATGGTAAAAATATATTCAGATTACACATTAAGACCAATTAAAAAGGTAATCTAATCATATAAATAAATTAGATTAAAAAGAGGTTTTGAATTTAAAATACAACATTTTACACTATTCATTAAAAAAATGAACTTTATCAGAAAGATACTAAAAATTTACACAAAGTAAATTTTGATGTCCCGATTCTCAAGAAGAGTTTTATTTGGTCCAATAGAATGTATAAGAGTGAACAAAACTATATTTAATGATGGTTCAACATCAAAAGGTGATAAGTGAACCTTTAGTGAAAACTAGGGCATATACGCCTAAAATTGAATTCTTTCCGTATTTTAAGCCATTATATTTTATTGGATAAATGTAAAAACATTTAAAAACATATATAATCATATTTTAGTTATTTCTATCCATTCCCTCCAATACAACGGCTACATGTTAACTACCATTTAAAATAATATTATTTTATTATTAGAGTGCAACGTAAGATTCCCAAGAAACTCGTTGTTGCGTATTGGGTACGCCATCGGGCATAGAATCCCCTTTAAAGTCATATTAATATTTTATTCACAAATTTGGATAAATAAGAAAATGTCATATTCTTTATTTACCTGGGGTGTTACAGTGTTTTTTCTAAAATGAGAAGCATTTTCCTCATAAAAACCCCAGAAAAATAAAACAAAATCTACCAAATCAACTCCTTATATAAAAATGAAGAGTTTATAATTCTCATACACATCCCATTTGATAATGAAAATGAATAAAATGTAATGACAATGAATAATTAACTCTTTAACTCCACTCTAGTTTCTCAAGTAGAGACATCCCTAAATTTGCATCGAACATTCATACAAAACAACCTATCAAGCTATGGAGGGGTGATAACTTGGGTGTGCTCAGTAGGATCATATCTCTAAAAAAAATTATGTACATGTACAATAAATAACATAGTAGAGGAATGTGTGAAACCATTTAAACATGATATGAATGTGTATAAATCTAATGAGAAAAGTAATTCTCCATATACTAAACACCATAATCATGTCACTTGTAATCATAATTTAGAATAAAAATAATTACCATAATAAATGGGGATGATAAAAAGAGTTTCAGGATCACATAATCATAAAGGGATAGAAAAAATCACCAATGTGGAACCACTAATAGGATCAACAAAATATCACTGAGAGGGGGGGAGTAAATCAGTGATCTATATTCTTTTTAAGTATCTTATGAAATAAAATTATCATTTTTTAAAGTGTAGTGATGTTTTTATTCTCATAGTGACATCTCATGCCCAGTTCACCCATAAGTAACTGAACTTGAGGACCACGTGGCCTTATGAATTCATCCCCATACACCAAAGGCTATTGACTAGTAGCGATGGTTTAATTTTGGTACGGTGGGGATAACATACCCTCTTTATTAGTAACAAATACAATGTAGAAATAATAAAATGAAGGAATAGTGAAAGATAATAATGAAAAAATAACTTGAAAAGTTCCAAATAAACTAACCATGTATCAGTAATGATGAAACATATATAAGGAATACAAGAATACATCAGGTGATATATATATATATATAGAAAGGATAGAAAGATAACATAATTAAAAAAAATAAAAGACCCCACTCTAATAAATAGTCTGATTACTTGCTCGTACCACTTATCACATTCCAAGTACTATCCCAAAATAAGTAATAATAAATAATCATCCACCATGTCTTAACCTTAATCTTTGAGATCTTCTAAAATACTAAATAGAAGCTCAAATAGGGTGTGAGTAAAACTTAGTAGGCCACAACCAAAGGTGTCTAATTAATTCTAGTCTGTGAGTATGAAACATAATTTTGTGTGTGATGTATATATATATAATAAAGAAATATATAAAGAGGACGAAAACTAATAAATACCACCTTTTTTGATATTGGATAGACTATATTTGTATCATAGGAATGATAATGTAGTTCGGAAACAAGTATCTAGATGAATACACAGAATATAATCAAGTAATTTCCATATATTGAAACCAAGTGAATACATGGAGTAAATATAAGGCAATATACTCTATATAATTCTCACTAACTAAGATTTAGGAACAATTCCAAGGTAATCTTAGGATAAACTTGATTGGGACCCAATAAGGTAATTTAAGGCATCGCATGTCTGATGACATCATGATGAATCCTGAGAGATCATCCCTAGAATCCTAATGTTTCCATAAGTAACCAATGAATCATTCATACCATGCTTATGAATTCACTAAATAAGAAATTTAACACATCCAAATAGAGTGTGTCCCTTGAAATTTTAATTAATGAATCATGGGGAATGCATCAGTCTTGCAATTGGTATTCAAAACTATAATCCAATTATTACCTATGGTAGGCCTCACTATAACTATAACTAGTCTCATTATTTCAACAAGCCCATGGTTGTTAATTAATATTAAGGATAACTAGTTAATCAAGTGTTGAATTGGATCAATTCCTTTCATAAAAATTATAATATAACAACCATTAATTATAATCCATTAGGTTCTATAAACATATTTCACAATTTACCTTATTAAAATGTTATATCACAATTTCACCAAAACTTCTACTCTAATTCATTTAATCCAAAATATTCATAGAAAATTTTCACAAGTTCCAAGTTCCAATAAGAATTTAGAGAAGAATTAATTAAATGAATTTTAATGTTTTATTTTGTAAATTTTATTTATGGTCCTAATTTTACCAAGACACTAAACCTTTGGAAACTGGTCATGTAATGATTTTATGTTTTCTATCATTAAAATGATGAAATAAGATATGTAATAAAATTAGGGTCACTATAGTTGGTATCATAGAATGGTTTAGTTAATTTTGGAATTAGGATTAGAGAATGTTAGTAAAACCCCATAGTATGAGACTAAGTATATGTAAGAATATAAGAAGATTTTCTAAACATAGGGATCCCATAAGATATTCCTTTGGAGTTAATTTTACAAAGGTATAAATTATTGATAAATTGTTTACTTATGTTTTGTTCTAACCTTTTATATTTTATAAAATGGTGGAAACCAAGAGAAATCAGGCCAACAATCCATGTGAGGGATAATGTAGCAATTTCCCAAATGACATTCCCATTGCTTTGTGAGGTTGAGTTCAAAATTTCATGGGAATTATTACCCAACTACCACAGGTTATGAAAAATAACATGAACAATGTGTAACGTCTACCTTTATCTAAGATGGAGAAATTGGATATCCAGTGTTTTATGTGGAAATGACCACCGACATTTAGTAGATCTTATGATCCACTAGTCATGGAATAGTGGGTCGACTCAATAGAGAAGATATTTTTTGTGCTTAAATATTCTTATATGGATAAGGTGACTCTATCCATTTACCATTTAGATAGAGAGGCCGACCAATTTTAGGTGTTGATAAATAACACAAATCTAAAGGATGAAATTCAAGATATGGAATGGGAAGACTTTCAGATAATGTTTCTTAAAAATAATTTCCCTCAAACTCTTCTAACAAATATAGAAATATAATTCATAGATCTGAAGAAAAATGAAGCAGGATCTTTCATGTCCTAAAAATAAAATTTCACAAGGATTTCATGGTATGCTTCTAGTTTTTTTATCAACAATGATATAAAAATTGATATATTCTTTAGTGGATTATAACCAAACCTTCGAAAGGCTCTAGGAATTCGAGACTTTGGGAGTTATGAAGAAGTTTTTTGATGTTCTCTTAGATTAGAGATGGAGTTTTTAGAATGGACCCATGGCTATGATGATTATAAATGAATGATGGAGTTTTAAGATATAGGATCTAATGAGAAAGGAGGAAAGAAAACTCAACCACCCATGTTTCAAAAATGTGAGAAGAAGCGTCATGGGAAATTCCTCAAAGGGATGGTGAAATAATTCAAGTGTGGGAGAGAATGCCACCAAGATCATTAATATCAAAAAACATGAGGAATAAGGATAATGTTGTGTAGTAAAGGAGAGCACCACCCAAGGTCTAATGCTACATCTATAGGGAGAAAGGTCACTATGAAAGGCAGTGCACTAAACCTCAATTCCTCGAGGGTAATCAGTGTCAGCATCCACCAAACCTAAAAGAGAAATGAAATACTTATTCCATCACTACTTCTGAAGTGGAGCAAGAAAATGAATTCGTACAAGGTACACTTCCTTTTCACTAAAGAATATAAAATGCCTTATTTGATTCTGGTTCTACACATTTCTTTATATCTTAAAATTTTTCTAGAACTATTGAATCGAAGCCCCGAAACCTTGAAGTAGAGATATCTTAAAAACATCAAGTGATTAAATAATTGAAACCCAAGTGTTGGAATCTTCTCAGGTTGGCGTATGTGGGAATATTATTCTAGAGAATCTCATGATACTTCCCTTGGTGGAATTTGATTCTATAATGGGAATAGATTAGCTCTCTTTATACAGATCACATATAAACTATCGAGAAAAGGAAATATATTTTCATATTCCAAACCATCCCATGCACCACTACAAATTCAAGGAGGATCATGAATCTCATTTGGAAAATCCTTCAATGGTGTGGGTTTTTATTCCCTATCAAGAAGATTACCTCACTCAAATGGTTGAGTCAAATGAAGGTACTAACCTAGGGAAAATTCCCATTGTGAGGGAATATAGTGATGTGTTTCTAGAAGAGTTACCCATACTTCCCTTAGATCATGAGGTAGATTTTTCAATATAACTCATACCCAGAGCTACTCTTATCTCAAATGTTTTCTATAGGATGGATCCTATCAAACTAGAAGAGTTAAAGAATCAGTTTCAAGGGAATTTGTACAAAGGGTTCATATTCCCTAGTGCATCACCTTAGGGTGTTCCAGTTCTCTTTGTCAAGAAGAAGTATGGATCAATGCGGATATGTATCGATTATCAGGAACTCAAAAATATAACCATAAATAACAAGTATCATCTTCCAAGGATTAGTTACTTGTTAGATAATCTATGAGGAGATCAATACTTCTCAAAGGTGGATCTATATTCTAGAAATCATCAGCTAAAGGTGAAGAAGGAAGATTTTTAGAAGACTTCCTTCTGCACAAGGTATGGGCACTATGAGTTTTTGGTGATTCCATTAGGAATTACTAATTCCCCTAAAATCTTCATGTATTTGATGAATATAGTATCTAGAGATTACCTTGACAAATTTTTGTTAGTGTTTATCGATGATATTATAATCTACTCCAAGAGAAAGGAGGAACATGAAGAATATCTAAGGCTTGTTTTGGATACATTAAGTAAAGAGAAATTTTATGCCAAGTTCAGTAAGTGTGAATTTTGGATGCAGTAAGTCACATTATTGGGACATGTGATCACAAGTGATGGAATTTCTGTAGACCCCTAAAAAAGGTGATTGAGGAATGGAACAAACCCTCTAGTGTCACAGAAATCCATAGTTTTCTTAAAATAGTTTGGTAGTATCAATTATTTGTGAGAAATTTCTAACAATTGTCAAGCCTGATAACTAAGATAATAAGGAAAGGGGTAAATTATGTCTAGAAGGAAGAATGTGATGAATGTTTCAAGGTGCTAAAGAATATGTTGATCACTGCACCTATACTCACATTACCAAAAAGTGGAGAGTTTTTTGATATACAATGATTCTTAAAATAATGTCTTGGTTTGTGTTCTCATGAAAAATGATAATGTGATATCTTATGCCTCATGGTAGTTGAAGATCCGTGAGAATAAATACCTGACACAAGATCTGAAGCTAAAAGCTGTGATTTTTGCCTTGAAAATCTGGTAACACAACCTCTATGATGAGAAGTGTGACATATATACTGATCACAAGATCCTATAGTATATATTCACACAAAAGGATCTCAACATGCATCAAAGGATATGGCTAGATCTAATTAAAGACTGTGACTTCTCTATTCACTATCACCTCGACAAGGAAAACAAGGTAGATGATGCCCTTAGTATAAAATAACTTGCTACTTTATCCATGTTGCAGATTGAGAAAGACCCTATCTTCTTGGACATATAAAGGATGGATTTGGAAATCATTAAGGAAAGGAATACATCCTAACTTTCCCAAATTGTTTCCCAACCATCTATCCAAGAGAAGATTAAAGAGGAAAAAAGGTATGATCTATAGTTAAAAAAAGAAGGTGAGTATAGTAAAGGAAGGGAAACTAAAATAGTTCCATATCGATGATGATGGTTTGATTCTATTTGGAACAAGGATCTATATGCCTTTATCATATAGGATAAAGAAGGAGATATTGGAAAATGTACATAGATAAACATTCTCAATCCATCCCAGGAGTACCAAGATGTAATGTGATATCCAAGAACACTTCTGGTGGTACAACATGAAGAAGGAGATTGCTGAGTATATCTCAAGGTGTTGGATATGTCAGCAAGTTAAATATGAGTGACATAAGTTCAAAGGGTTGATGAAACCATTTCATATACCCATGTGTAAATAGTAGAATTTCACTATGGACTTTTTTATAGGTCTACCGAAGACATCCAAATGAAATAATGCTATATGGATTTCGGTGGACCAACTCACCAAGACTGCCTACTTTTTTGTTACTCAGGAATATCTCTTTCTTGAACAACTTGAAAAGATATATGTGAAGGATTTGATGAGACTGTATGTGGTTATACTCTCAATTGTCTCTAATTGTGACCCCAGGTTTACAAAAAAAAATTGGAGGAGTCTTCAAAATGATTTGAGAATTCAATTAAATTTCAGCATGGCCTAGCACCCCCAAACAGATGTTCAATCTAAAAATACTATTCAGACGCTTGAGATATGATAAGAGTCTTCTCTTTATAATTGAAAGGTGGATGAGATCAGCATCTCCCATTGGTAGAGTTCTCATACAACAATAGCTTCCACTTGATTATTCATATGGATCCATATGAATCTCTGTATGGAAAGTGTTGTATAATTCCAACCTATTGGGATGCAGTTGGTGAAAGAAATATACTTGGACCTGATCTTATGCAAGAGATGATATAGAAGGTTCAATCCATCTAGAAACATATCAAAGATACTCAGATTCGGAAAAATATCTATTCCAACAACTATTTAAGGGGCTTGGAGTTCGATGTTAGAGATAAATTCTTCCTTCGAATATCACCATGGAAGAGAGTCATGCGGTTTGGAAAGAAAGGGAATCTATGCCCAAGGTACATTGGACCCTTTTTGATCCTTGATTGCATAAGATCTTTGGCCTATCATCTTTCACTTCCACAAAATATGGCTCAAGTTCATGATGTGTTCCATGTTTCACTCCTAAGGAAGTACATACCTAATCCCTCACATGTACTGAACTCAGAGGTGGTACAGTTGGAATATGATCTCTCTTATGAGGAGAAACTAATAAAGATTATGGACCGAAGAGATAATATTATATTCAATAAGAAAACCCACCTCGTCAAAGTGTTTTGGAGGAAACATAAGTATGAAGAAGAAACTTGGGAACTTTAAGAGGCGATGAAGGAGAATTACCCTCACCTTTTTTTGTAAAATGAAATTTTGAGGGAGAAATTTCAAAAGGGGGGAAGAATGTAATGACCCAATATTTTTTCAATGAAATTTCTTCTCTATTTTAGTAATTTTATATAGTATAAATCATAAATAATCACTTAGAGACCATAATAAAATTTTATAAATAAATAATTAATAAAATAAGAAGTATTTCTATAAGTTAAGGAACCAATACTGATGAAAAAGTAACTTGAACTTAGGAATAGTAATATGACCCATATGAATAGTAAACTGGCTAAATTAATAGTAACCTAACACATTAAAGTATACATAATATTTTGGAACCTTATAAATTAAATTATGGTATAATTATATCATTGTCTAATTAAATAAATGTTTTAAAATTTATTAATTAAGTGTTGGTGTTTTTGTAAGTCATTATTATTTAATTAAAATTTTATGATTAATTAAATAATTTAAAATAAAATTTATAAAATATATTCATAAATTAATATTTTATATCTTACGATTTTAAGATAATTTTATGATACCTTAAGTAAATTTTAAAAATGTTATAAAATTAGTTATAATTTTAAAATAAGTATTTTCTAAGTAAATAATGATTTTAATAAAAATTTAAATTAATCATATTTAGAAAATTCTTTTCATAAAATGGAGTTTATTTTTGAATTCTATCCATCTATAAATGGTTAGGGTGAAGTTTTGTGTTTTTTCTAAAATACTTGAATTTTTTATGAATAGTAAAATATGATAATTTATAATATAAGTTAAATACATGTATTATGGAGGCATAGATGATGTAAGGATAATGTAAACAAAAAATCTCAAACTATCCTTCATTATTTTAATATATTTAGTCACAATTCTCAAACTATTCATATTATTGATCCAAAATAATAAAATAATGAATATAATAATGAGAAAATACCTTTCTCCTCCACTATAAATACCACCCCTCACCCCCTCTTCTCCTCACACCTCTCAAGATTTTATCCTTTCCAAAATTCTACCTAATAATCTTCTCTATCCCCTTACCCACTTCCATAATATCTTGGTATCATCAAAATAACAAAACTTCTTCCATAAGGATGTTCTCAGGGAGGATAAATCCAAGAGGTAAAATCCTCTTCCTTTTTATTTTAATTTCATTTCAATTTCATTTATTTTATTCTCTTATCCTCACCTTATCACATAAAAATATAATGATAACTCTATTAAATTACTTATACTATAATTATATCATTTTAATTTAAGATAAATCATTAAAATTCTCCCTCTCTCTCTTTTTTTCAAAAAATGAAATCGTCTCTCATGATGTGTCAATTTACCGACATCGTGGGTGATGAACTTTCATTTTCATTTAACAGCTTGAAGGAAGATAATAAAACCATTATAATGGATGAAAAATATTTTAAAATAAATTTTAAAACCCTATTTATGTTCTATAAATAACATATATACATAAGACTAAATGATAAAACAAAATGAGTCTGTTGTGGTTGTAAAACCACCAAAATTAACCTAAAGCGATCATCATTAACTTTTATCTAATGATTAATCTTCATACCATATAATTAAAATATTTATAATATCATTTAAAATTCATTAATATCATTAATAACATATAATAACAATTTTGGATATTTATCCTCATTTTACACGAACTTCCATTCATGTATACAAGTGAATCGATCATGAAAACTAAGAAAATGAACACTCCAAAATGATGGAATTAAACTCTATAACTCATCGAAAAGACCATAAATGAACATAATAAAACCATAATTAATCAAATTAATTTATAAAATGTTTTTTATTTGTTAATTAATGAATCTAATTTGATTATATAGGACATTAAAGTGAAGAAATCATTCGAACATAAGGTAAGGGGAATTCTCGAACCTAACTCTCTTTGGGTTTTCCCTCTTTCACCCCATTTTCAGTATGAATATTTATTAAATATAATTTTTTCATAATTGTATTAACTTTATGGGATATATATTTTTTCTACTTGAGTTTATGAAAAATACAATGTTTTCCAAAAGAACTCTTCTTTCAAAAAAACCACACCTTGTACTGCTCAAGATTGTTTCTTCTTCACTCAAGGTTGTTGATTACCATATCAAGTATGTTATTACCTATTTAATTTGATAACCCAAATTTTATGAATTTATTAGTTATGAAATGAAACCCATTCCTTTACATGTGTTATTATGTCTAATATTAATATATGTTCTTTGTGTCATGCAAGATAATGTAAATGTTATGATGTGATGGGTGTGTCTTGAATTATATAGAGAAATGTAAATGTTATGATATAACGGGTGCACACAGAATTATATAGCACTCTAATTCATTGGGTAATGTGATGTATCTCATTATAAAATTTAAATATTCATGAACATGATGATATGTTTTTTTACAACTATGTGTGGTATTTAACCACTAAGACATGATGTTTCATTTTTATGCATTTCCACATTCCATGCCTTTATCTAATGCTTCCTCTCTTGATTATGATAAATATACTATGATTATGTTATGATGATTATTATTATTATTATCACCTGTGTTATATTTTTTCATGTTCTTATCTATCCTCTTACTAGAATTTTATATCACCCCCTTCTTTTATGTATATCCTCAGGTGACTACTTGTACTAAGGATATTTCAAGGGCCAATAAAAAGATATAGAAAAAGGAATTAAATAAATGTTTATGAGTTATTTTGTAAATTTTATGTATGGTCCTAATTTTTCTAAGACAAAAAACCTTTGGATACTGGTCATGTAATTATTTTATTTTTTTATCATTAAAATGATGCAATAAGATATGTATGAAAAGTAGGCTTACTGTAGTTATAGTTATTTCAAATTGTTTTAACTGGGTTTTGATCATGCCATTGAGAAAATATTTAAAAAAGAAAAATTATATATCTCTAATATATTAGTCAATTTGGTTGTTTTAAATTTAAAAATGTTTATATAAAATCTATTTTCAAATTGATAAATTTATTGGATGCTCAATTCATCCCCACTCTTGAGTGATCTACTCCAACCAACACCAGGTCATCAAAATATTTGTGCACACCATTATAAACAAATTGACTTTTATCCTTCAATATATATTCTTCACCATATAGATCTTATAAATATTTCCAAATTTACTTAGAAATATTGTAGTCATATGTAATGTTTAATATATCTTTTTCCATGGAATATTTTAAGCTCTACTTAGAACTGGCATCAGTTTATAGGTTTCTTTGATCTATCTCATACACCTCACCATACTGACTTCCGAACTAGTTCCCATTTAGAAAAACCTGATATGGAATACCAACATTTTTTTTCAAGTTTTAAAAAAATTACTTCTTAAATTTAGATAAGTGGGTTCCATAAAAACCTAAGGTATTAAAAATAGTTCTATTTCTTACACAATATTCAAGAACTTCACAGACCATATTAGATAAGTTGAATAATCATATAACCTTTACACTCTCATTTCACTTATTGGGGCCTGAGAAACACTGATAGGGGGAAAATCAGGGTGTTAACCAATTTATATTTTTCATTTTAAGACCTTATCTTCATGTTAGTAGGATCAATTTTTTAACCTTTATTTTTGTATACATTCATCTTACACATCACACACATAAAATAAAAGACGTAGGAACACTATGATTTTACTTGGTTAACCCAAATGGGATAATATAAGGAGAAAATATTTTCATGGTGTCAATATGATAGAAGTTAAAAATAATCGCTTTAGTTGGTACAAATATTCAAGAGGAATCACTACTAATCTAGGGTCGCTCCCTATTCTCCACTTCACTCACTGCTTCTGTGGAGGATAATGTTAGTATATACACATGAGGGTCTCTTCAAGATCATCTTTCTAAAAATATCGTTATTGTTTTCCATGTAATATAACTTATTTTACTATTCTATTTTAGATAACATGAAAAATATTCATAACCATATTTTCAATGGAAAGTGACATAAAACCTTCACACTATTTTTATTAATATTCTTATTTTTTTAGTGGGTTCACTTATACTTTCATCATGATTCATTGATTTCCATCTAGAAGTATGATATATATTTCACTTTTATGTGAATGAATATTCTCTCCAATATAACATACAGTCATTGAGTCATGTATATATCTTTTTATAATAGAGACCAAGATTTTTAATAGTATTATTGATCTCATAAAATGATTTCAATATCTTATATTTATTAAATGTGACATGTATAAACTCCAATATCATCAATATTACTTTATCTTCAATTTTTTATAAGCACTTAATATGTTACAACTTCTGTAGAAATGAAACTTTTGTGTATTTCTCACATCCATTACGTAACTCTTGATTTACATCTACCACCAATTCATAGAAATCATGTGATTAATTAGGTAGATTTTGTCTTATATTGGTATCCTCAAATTCAATAAGAGTCTCCACTAATATGTTATGATATTTATCATGTTGTGATGTAGTGTTGAAATCATTGTTAATTAAGTTTTGAATATCATTCCTCACTATCTGAGAAGTAGCTTGTTTGTTATGATAATGGTTAGACATTGAAATTTTTATATTGGTTAATTATCTATGATAAATTCATTACACATATCATGTCATGAACCATCCTTGATTTAGATGAGTGTTACCCCTAAAGTTTTCCTCCAATAGTCCATGTGTTGGGGACTAGCACTGAGGTAAATTTTTATCTAATGGGAGGAATTTCCCTTATAGAAACCTATGAAAAATAAATAAAATCTACCAAATAAAATCCTTATATCAAAGTAAATAGTATAATTGTCATACACATCCCATATGAACATGATAATGAATATAATATAGTAACAATTAAAGATGAACTCCCAGACTCCACTCTAATTTCCTAAATGAAAAAATCCCCAAATTTTTATTGAAAATATCTACAAAAAAACTTGGTAAATTATGGTGGGTGAGAAATTGGTATTACTTAGTAGGATCATATCTCTAAGAAATTAGATATCCATGTTCAATAAATAATCTATGATATGAATGTTTGAAATCAATTAAATAGGAAATAATTTAGTTTAAACTAATGAGAAATGTAATACACTACATATTAAACACCATAATTGCTTCACATGTAATCATCATTTAGAATAAAAATTGTTTCTGTAATAAATGAGGGTGATAAAATTAGTTTTGGGGTCACATAATCAAAAAGGTATATAAAAACTTGTCTATGTAGAACCACCTATAGGATCAATGGAAGATCAATAGTAGGGGGTAAATCAATGATCTATATTATTTTTCAATTTCTTTTGAAATAAACGTTTTTACATGTTAGAGTATAGTAATGTTTTCTCTCCACATAACCAAATGAACACCAATATAAGGAAACACATCAGATTTTATGAGGTTCACCTCTCAATATGATAGGGTTAGTCTTTAGTGTGATATGGATTCCTCTAGGATCACACTACTTACTATAATCATTATATGAGTGCAACGATTAGGGTACAACCTTTACACTAGTCTTTTTATGTCTTCTAACTATGATTTGGTGCATATAGTACACAAGTACACCCTACAATTTACAAATATCAATATTTTGGGTAACAGCTGATACGTGTTTCTCCTACTAGATAAATATAAATCTGTCAAGTGTTTTGGGTTATTGTTCTTATTCTACTCTTTCATAAAAACATGACACCACTTCAATCTACATTAACTACACTTCATTTAATTACTTCATTGTATGACTGCATCTCCATCATGAAAAGTGTTCTTAATATGTGTGTGTGTGTGTGTGTGTGTGGAAATGCTGAATTATTTTTCCACTCCCTATAATGTGAAATTCACACCCAACTCACCTGAGATCATTTTTATATTTTTAACAATATTATTTATTCTTATTTGATGAATATATATTTATAGGATATTTCATGAATAATATTCCATCAGATCATACTTCATTTTTAGTATCCCTTCTTAATAACACAGTTATAGTTTATTCAAATTTAAATTCTCTAGAAGACTTGGATCTCAATATTATAGTGTATTCAAATTTAAATTCTCTATAATAATTGGATCTCAATATTTTAAACTCTCATTTATCCTCTTCATAACTAATGAAATGACTATATATAATATCTGTTGTACCTCTCGTACCCCTCGTGGTTTAATTTTAATGATCACAATCACTCTCTTATTTATCTAATCTTGTTTTAAGTGTTTTTGGATGATAGGCATGATTTCAGGTTGCCAAGGAATTGGGCCAAGAAAGCCAGAAGGCAAAAGTGGACTGATTTCAGTCCACCAGCCAACCGGTGGATGACCACCAGCCAGCCGGTGGAATCTTGACAGAAGGCATCCCCTCTGTCCAGACCACCGGCCAACCGGTGTCCCATCACCGGCCAGCCGGTGGAACCCAGACAGAAGAGACACCTACTGTCTCACCACCGGCCAACCGGTGGCCTCCTCACCGGCCAGCCGGTGGTGCCTGGGTAGAAGGCCTCTCCATTTTCCAAAGCACCGGCCAACCGGTGGCCAAGCACCGGTCAGCCGGTGGAGCTAGTCAAACTAGCCGTTGGGCTTTGACCAGCCTGCTCCCAACGGCTCCGAAGACTTTTCCAATGGCTCCGAAGACCCCGAACGGCCATATGAGGGTTCCCCCTCTATAAATAAAGGACTAGGAAGCCCCGGAACATGTGTGGAACTATAACCAAGCCAACGAAAGCCAACGGACACATTTTTCATCATTTGGCAAACCTCCGGCAGATTCCTTCAAGGAACCTCAATTGCTCCAACCCATTTCCACATCCAAGGAGCATCACCATAGAAGCTTGGGAGCGCTCTTCATCAACTCCACTCAATCCATTGGCGCCCAAGACTTCTCCACATTACGGTTTTTCTTGTTTTATTATTTTGAGCATCAATTCGGGTTTGTGCCTACAAACCCCTCTTTCTCTCATCTTCCTTTTGTTTGGGTTTTCACACCACCTTCAAGGTGTGAAGAGGTTAGTCAATCCTTACCTTTAAAAGGATTGAGTCATAGGTGAGCTAGCCTTCACCTGTAAGAAGGCTAGTGGGTTCTTTCTCAACCATTAAAAGAAAGCTTTAATAGGTTCTAGACTACCTTAAAGTCTAGTGGGTTTCTTGCTAAAACCATTAAAAAGCAAGCGGTAGTAAATCTCTCAACGGTTGAGTTGGGAGCGGAGACTTAGGCTTTGGTTTAAGCCGAACTCCGTTATCAAGTTTTGTGTCTTGCCTCTTTTATTTCCGCTGCACTTTTTACTTTGATTTTAAATTGTTAATTATTTTTTAAAAGGAAATTCACCCCCCCTCTTGCCATCACTCTCCGTCCCAACATTTGGTATCAGAGGAAGTGTTTGAGTAATACCTTAACCGGTTTCAAATTCAAGATCCATTGTGATGGCTTCATCTTCTTTTGCCCCCGAAGGTTATTCTTTGGGTCGTGCTCCATTCTTTGATGGAACCGACTATACTTTTTGGAAAATCCGCATGACCACATTTCTTAGAAGTATTGGTTATCCTATATATAGAATTGTTATGCAAGGATACACTCTCTCTAGCAAAGATGAGTCTAAATGGACCCCCGAAGACATTGCTAATTTCGATCTTGATGGCAAAACCATGAACGCTCTTCATTGCAGCCTTGATCGTAATGAATTCAATCGAGTTTCCACATTCCCTTCATCTCATGAAATCTGGAAACTATTGGAGGTTACCCATGAGGGGACCAACAAAGTCAAGGATACTCGATTGGATATGTACCGTCAAGATTTTGAGTCTTTTACCATGCATCCATCTGAAAATATAACTGAAATGTTTACACGTTTTACTGATGTTTGCAATGGGAGAAAGTCCCTTGGTGGTGATGTGTCTGCAGAAACGATGGTCAAGAAGATCCTTTGGATCTTACCAAGCATATGGGCACCAAAAGTCACGGCAATACAAGAAGAAAAAGACATCAAGAACATGCCGGTCGTAGAGCTCATCGGATCCCTCATGACCTACGAGATCACCATGAGGAGGAAAGCTGAAAAGGAAGGCAACCTCATCAAAACTCCAAAGAACATCGCCTTCAAAGTTAAAAAAGAACTCCTCCTCCTCATCGTCTTCCTCTTCAAGCGGCGATTCAGAAATGGAGAATCTTGCCCGCAAAATGCACAAATTCATGAAGAAGCACAAGAAGAAGAAATCCCGCAAGTCTCAACCCAACGAAAAATCCGAGCCCGAGGTAACATGTTACGGGTGTGGCAAGAAAGGCCATTACAAGCCCGATTTCCCACTCCACAAGACAAGATCCAAGCAAAAGGAAAAGAAAAAGGAATTCAAGGCCACTTGGAGTGATAGCTCCTCATCCTCCTCCTCCTCAAGTGACAACGGTAAAAAATGCCTAATGGAATTTCATGAGGTATCCTCTTCCGACTCCTCATCCTCTAGTTCTTCAAATTCTTTCAATAATTTATCTTATGAGGATCTCCAACATGCTAGAGATCAATTGGAGGAAGGTTTTCACGAACTTTCTTCCAAATTTATTGCTTTAAAAAAGAAATTCAAAATTCTTTCTTCCGAAAAGGATCAACTTCTCAAAGATAAGGAAGACTTGTCCCTCAAGATCCAAAACCTTCCCGATGTTGATTCTATGTAATCAACAATCAAGGATTTAAGGACATCCCTAGATAAGTTCACCGAAGGTGAACAAAACCTCTCAAAGCTCCTTGGTTCCCAATGCGTATCTAGAACCACCCAAGGTCTTGGATATTCCAAGCAAGCTTCCTCTTCCCATGCTCCAACTATTTTTGTAAGGGGGATCTCCCAATATAAATTTTGCAACTATTGTAGAAAACCTGGGCACTTAATTTATGAGTGCAATTGAAAAAATGCCCGGTATGGAAGGCCCAAAACCATTTCCTTTAATGATGAATTTCATAGGATAAGACCCTCCACTAGAAAAGTATGGATTGAAAAATCCCTTTTAGCGAGTCTCTCCGGACCAAAATTTGTCTCGGTTCTAAAATCCTCTCCCCGGTGATTTGTTGTTTTTATTTAGGGGGAGTTAGGATTGTTTAAGCCTTTTTGCTTTATTTTCAAAACTTTCAATTCAAAACTTTCAATTCAAAACTTTCAATTCAAAACTTTCAATTCAAAAATTTCAATTCAAAACTTTCAATTCAAAAATTTCAATTCAAAACATTCAATTTAAAACTTTCAATTCAAATTTCAAAAATTTCAATTGGTTTAAAATCTCTATCTTGTTTTTCAATTCTTTCCCTCAATCAAGTTTTATGCCTCGTGCTATTTTGATAATCACAAAGGGGGATAAATTCTTGGTTGATTGGGGGAGAAATCTTTCTCTCATGCTTTGCTTTACTTTTCAATTTATCCTTTAAAGCATGCCTTTCATTTCAGTCTTTTACATTGCTTGTTTTGGTGATTGTGATCATCAAAATAGGGGGAGATTTTTGTACCTCTCGTACCCCTCGTGGTTTAATTTTCATGATCACAATCACTCTCTTATTTATCTAATCTTGTTTTAAGTGTTTTTGGATGATAGGCATGATTTCAGGTTGCCAAGGAATTGGGCCAAGAAAGCCAGAAGGCAAAAGTGGACTGATTTCAGTCCACCGGCCAACCGGTGGATGACCACCGGCCAGCCGGTGGAATCTTGACAGAAGGCATCCCCTCTGTCCAGACCACCGGCCAACCGGTGTCCCATCACCGGCCAGCCGGTGGAACCCAGACAGAAGGGACACCTACTGTCTCACCACCGGCCAACCGGTGGCCTCCTCACCGGCCAGCCGGTGGTGCCTGGGCAGAAGGCCTCTCCATTTTCCAAAGCACCGGCCAACCGGTGGCCAAGCACCGGTCAGCCGGTGGAGCCAGTCAAACTAGTCGTTGGGCTTTGACCAGCCTGCTCCCAACGGCTCCGAAGACTTTTCCAACGGCTCTGAAGACCCCGAACGACCATATGAGGGTTCCCCCTCTATAAATAAAGGACTAGGAAGCCCCGGAACATGTGTGGAACTATAACCAAGCCAACAGAAGCCAACGGACACATTTTTCATCATTTGGCAAACCTCCGGCGGATTCCTTCAAGGAACCTCAATTGCTCCAACCCATTTCCACATCCAAGGAGCATCACCATAGAAGCTTTGGAGTTCTCTTCATCAACTCCAATCAATCCATTGGCGCCCAAGACTTCTCCACATTACGGTTTTTCTTGTTTTATTATTTTGAGCATCAATTCGGGTTTGTGCCTACAAACCCCTCTTTCTCTCATCTTCCTTTTGTTTGGGTTTTCACACCACCTTCAAGGTGTGAAGAGGTTAGTCAAGCCTTCCCTTTAAAAGGCTTGAGTCATAGGTGAGCTAGCCTTCACCTTTAAGAAGGCTAGTGGGTTCTTTTTCAACCATTAAAATCAAGTTGTAATAGGTTCTAGACTACCTTAAAGTCTAGTGGGTTTCTTGCTAAAACCATTAAAAAGAAAGCGGTAGTAAATCTCTCAACGGTTGAGTTGGGAGCGGAGACGTAGGCTTTGGTTTAAGCCGAACTCCGTTATCAAGTTTTGTGTCTTGCCTGTTTTATTTCCGCTGCACTTTTTACTTTTATTTTAAATTGTTAATTATTTTTTAAAAGGAAATTCACCCCCCCTCTTGCCATCACTCTCCGTCCCAACAATATCTATCTCATAACTACTAGTAAATATAGTATAATATAATATTACTAATGATGTAAAGACCCCAACCACAGTAGTTCAGATTCAATGCCTTAATTTATTACATTGGCATAGATAAATGTGAAAAATCACAAAGGATCGATTATTTTAGTGGTTTTTGAAACTATATTACATACATTAACATTTCATTATAACTTGAAATGAAATACAACATAGAAACACCATTAGAAACACCCAAAAACTCTTAGATTATCCCTAAAAGTCATTTAGAATATGCATCTTTAAATCCTAGGGAAAAATAAAATTTAAAATGGGTGATATTGGATTCTCATTAAGGGTAAGTAATATAGTGGAAGATAATATAAACAATAAGAATTCAATTAGAAATAAACTTAAGCATAAAATAGAAAGAATAAAATCTGGATAAATAATTCCATATAAATAATCACATAAAACCTAACCATGGATATAATACTAGTTGAATAATCATGTGATTTATCAATTACTAATATCATAATGAGGTAATTTATAATTTCAAAAAATTGAAACATATCATCAAGGCCTCAACCAAGACATCTAAAAATAAATGTTTAAGGCCTCACCCAAAATCCATTTCTGTTTTGTCTCATAAGATCTGTTGATTCATAGAGGGGGTCTAGAGGGCCCCACATGTCACTTTATAAGTCTAGTGAATTCATTATATGAATTTTTTTAAACATAAACATCATATACATATGAAAATTAAATAACTTTCCCCGATCTGTAAACATAATCACTAACCATTTTGAGTAGTATGGTGAATGGTATCAAGATAGCACATCCACAGTAAAATTGATCATAAACCATTTAATAAAATATGTTAGATAAAAATAATAATAATAGATCAATATAAATAAAGAATAAAATTAAATAAATGTGTTAAAATAAATGAAAAAACTCTAGTAAAATCATCGAGGCACTCTTGAGAAAAATACCCTTTTTACTTTTCAAAGAATATTTCTTTTGGAAAAATCATTTGTATTTTTCATAATTGTTTGTAAAAAACCAAAAATTAAAAAATATAGATTTTCATGAAAAAATTATTTTTTGAAAAATAATAGTAACTTAAAAAAATTTATGGTTTGTACTTTAAAAATGGGTAAGAAATCGAGACGTTCCCTTTAATCGGGCTTTCGTATCAGGAAGAATTGAAAAGGGAACCTTGAAAACCTTTTATTTATTATAAATGAAAGAATAATTGATCTAGAATAATGATTTTTAAATTTAAACACAAAATTTATAAGAATTATATATAAATAGTGAATAATTACATTAGTGTATATAGGGAGAAAGCATGGCCCAAAAGAAAATGGAGGTTCATGAAGAAACCATTTATGTCCAAAAGTGTTTTTCACTTGGACTTAATGTCCTGGATAATAAAATTAAATCCATTAATTAATTAATTCAGAACATTTTATACATTTATTTTATTTATTATAATTTTATTAATTTAATTTGTGGTTTTTTTATGAGTTATAGAGTTTAATTTCATCATTCGGGGGCATATTTTGTTTTCTCAGTTTTCATGATCAGTTCGTTTTTTATAAGTAATAAAGTTCATGTAAATGTGTATAATTATACAGAATTGTAATTATATGTTATTAATAAAAATATAAAATATTTAATGGTATTATATATTATTTTTTCTAGATATGTGGATGATTTATTAGATAGAACTTTAATGACAATCATTTAGATCATTTGGCAGTTTTTCGATCGTCACAAAATAGTTTGTCTTATTAATTAATATTAAGTATATATAATGGTTACAGAATAATAAGTAACTTATAATATGTATAATAAAATATTTTTTAACAATAATTATTGTTTTATTACCATCCTTGAATACGGTGAAGGAAAATTAAAACTTTTCATCCTTGAAGGCGATTAAACAACACCTCGCGGACGACGTTTACATCTTTAGAATAAAAGGGAGAGAGAAGAGATTTTGATGATGGATATTATGTTAACATGATATAATTATATTATATAAATTATAATTGATTTATCATGTCTATTTGTAAAGGTTATGTTAGGTAAGGATAATAAAATAAAATAAATTGAAAATAAAATAAAATAAAAGAAAGAGGATTTTTACCTCTTGAATTCTCCTCCTTGAGAACCTCATTTAGGGGATTTGTTTGACCTTTTGATGATACCAAAGGATCCTGGAAATGTAGAAGGGTCTTGGTAATATTATTAGGTATAAATTTTATAAGTCTCAAGGCCTGAATATTTTTAGGATAAGGGGTGGTGAGGGGTGGTATTTATAGTGGGGAGAGGGGTGTTTTTTGAATATTTTATTCATTTTTTTATTATTTTTGACTCAATAATATGAATAGTTTGAGAATTATCAATAAATATATTAAAATAATAAAGGGTATTTCTATATTATATTGTTTACATTATTTATTACTCAAGGAATAGTGTATTTAACTTATAATGTATTTATACCATAAATTACTGTATTATACTATTCACCAAAAATTCAAGTATTTTAGAAAAATACCAAAAATTAACCCTAAAAATTTTTCAATGTGAATAATTCAAAAATGGAATACATTTTATAAATATAATTTTCTAAATATGATAAATTTAATTTTTAATTAAAATCATTATTTACTCAAAAAAATACAGATTTTAAATTTATAACTGATTTTATAACACTCTAAAAATTTAACTAAGGTCTCATAAAATTATCCTAAAATCATAAGGGTGAAAAATATTAATTTATGAATACATTTTATGAAAAAAAAATCTTTTAAATAAATTTATTAATTATAAAATTTTAATTAAATATTTATGACTTACAAAAATACCAACACTTGATTAATACTTTTTTGAATATTAATTTACTTATAATATGATATAATTATATCGCACTTTCATTTATAAGATGCCTAAATTTTATTTATACTTTTATGAGTGAGGTTACTATTTATTTGGCTAGTTTACTATTCATAAGGATCATATTACTATTCCTAAGTTCAAGTTACTATTTCATCATTATAGGTTTCTTAACTTCGAGAAATACCTCTTATTTAATTCATTATTTATTTTTAAAGTTTTGATTGTGTTATCTAATTGATTTTATGTGATTTATACTATATGAAATAACTATAAGAAGAGAAATTTCATTGATAGAATTCAAGTTTGTTACATTCTCCCCTCCTATAAAAATTTTATCCTCAAAATTTGCAGATTGTCACCTTATAAAAAGATTTGGGTAATTCTTCATCATAAGTTCCTCAAGCTCCAACATCGCCTCTTAAATTTTATGGTTTTTTCAAAGTACATTTACCAGTAGAGTCATCCAATTCCTCAAAACCTATTCTTTAGTGTACAGAATCTGGATAGGCTCTTCATTGTAAGATAACTCAGGTTTCAAATCTATTCCTTCATAAGTGAGAGAATTTGTTGGGTCTAGCATATACTTACTTAACAAAGAAATATAGAACACATTGTGTACTTTAGAATGGCTAGGATACATCGCCAAATGATAATACATAACTCCAACTCTCTCCAAGATTTCAAAAGTTCCAATGTACCTGGGGCTCAGTTTCCCTTTCTTCCCAAATCTTATAACACCCTTCCATGAAGATACTTTCAAGAAAACATGATATCCCACTTAAAATTACAAATTATTCCTTTAATTATCATCATAGATTATTTTTATACATTAAGATACATTGATATGGGTGTGAATAATCTTTACCTTTTCCATTTTTTATTCCACAAGCTTGGGGCCTACAAGCTTCCTTTCACCAACTTCATCCCAAAAAGTTGGTGTACGAAAGTTTTGCCATAAAATGATTTATATAATTCCATTTGAATACTTGAATGGAATCTATTATTGTAGGAAAATTATACCAATGGAAAATTTTGATCCTGAATACCTTGAAATTCAAGTGAGTATGATCTCAACATGTCTTCTAATGTTTTAATGGTTCTTTCAGACTACCTGTTAGTTTGAGGGTGATAAGAAGTACTCAAATGGATCTTAGTATCCAAATATTTCTGAATAATTTCCCATAATTTTGATATAAATCATGGATCATTATCAGAAACAATTTAAATAGGTTCTCCATGAAGTCTTAAAACATCATTAATATAGATTTGTTCATGGTGATCTAATGGAAAATCCTCCCTTATAGTGAGGAAATTTGCAGATTTGGTAAGTTGGTCAACAATTACCCGTATTGAATCATTATTTCTTGGTGTTTTTGGTAATCTAGTAAAAAATAAATGGTAATGTAATCCCATTTTCATGTAGGAATAGGTAGAGGTTGAATGAATCCTCTAGGATGTTTTATTTCATCCATCACTTGTTGATAGAATAAATATCTTGATACATAATCAATAATTTCTCACTTCGTATTATCCCACCAGAAATATTCCTTCAAATATCGATACATATTAGTGCTACTAGGGTGTATAGTGAAATTTGAGCTATGGGAATAATCCAATAACTCACTTTTTATCTTAGTTATAGAGGGAACACAAACCCTCCTCCCAAATTTCAGAATTATATCTTCATACACGAAGTCTTACAACTTCTCATCATTCACAAATTTAATTTTCTTCTGAATATTCTCATCATTAGATTAATAAATTTTGATCCTTTCTAAAAAATATGGTTGGGAAAACAATTGAAAAAGTATTGATGTTTCATCTTCCATGGTAATTCCCACATCTATATTTTCTAGATCCATGTACACAGGATCCCTATCAATCCTTATTTTTTTAATAACCCCATAATGCTTCTTAATCAATGAATATGATACCTTATTTTCCTTACCTAGGTGGTAGTGTATTGAAAAATCATAATCCTTGAGTAGCTCGATCCATCTCTTTCGCCTCATGTTGAGTTATTTCTATGAGAAGATATGTTTTAAGCTCTTTTTATCTATATATATCTCACATCTTTCACCATAGAGATCATGTATCCATATCTTCAGAACAAATATTACAACTGATAAATCAAAATCATGATTTGGATAGTTTTATTTATGGATTTTTAACTGCCTTGATACATAGTAAATGACTTTATCATTCTTTACAAGGACACAACCAAGACATTTCTTTGATGCGTCACTATAAATAAAAAACCCACCATTTCTCGATAGTAGAGTCAAGATCGGAGAATTCACTAATATATTCTTTAATTGTTCAAATAATTCTTCAAATTTATTTGTCCAAATAAACTTAACCCCTTTACGAGTAAGCTTTGTTAATGGGTTAGATAATCAGGTGAAGTTCTGAATGGAATGCTGATAATAACATGCTAAAAAATAAAACTATGTACCTCATTTATGTTCATAGGTGTAGTTCATTCTTGAAAAACCTTTGTATTTACAGGATCAACTAATATTCCATTCTTAGAGATAATATGGCCAAGAAAAGAAACTATTTGAATCCAAAATTCACACTTTCTAAACTTCTTATATAACTCTTTTCTTCTGAGTCTCCAGAAGAACCCAAAATTGGTTCTCATGGTCCTCAAATATTTTGGAATATATAAAGATATCATCAATAAAAACCACACCAAAATCATTAATATATTCTTTTAACACTCTTTTCATTTGATCCATAAAGGGGACTGACTGACACATCTTTGTTTTAATGATATTTCCCTTAGGTGTGTTGACTGATAACTCCTTTATTAAAACAAAAGGCAAATTTCTAATTTTCTTGTAAAACTTGGAAGATATAAAAGAATGTGATGATATATAATCAAATAAATCATTGACTAAGTATTTGTAAATGATTAAAGTACCAACCACCATATCATTAGTAACTTCGACCTCAACAATTGTGATCGCATAAGTTTGGCCCTACTCCCTTGGAATTTTCTGGGGAAAGTTTCCTTTATGCTTAAGAAACTCATTTTTATAATGTCCCATATCATTAAAATTTCATCACTGAACTTTGGTATCTTTTTTCCCTTGTAATAACAGGCTTGGTGGCCTTTTTCTCCACACTTGTAAGAAACTCTCATTCCCTTAAGGAAAGTATCGAGGTGTTTCTTCCCATAGTTATCGCAGGATGGAAAACTCCATTTCTTATTCTTCACATTATAAATTATTTCTTATGCCACCATATACTTCTCTTTTTCCATTAAATTAAAAATACTTTGATAAATATTTCTCTTTATTGATAGCACATGAGACTATATCTTCATATGATGAGAAATATTAGGAGACCAGTTCCCTTCGAAGGAATGGTTTTAAACCATAAAATAATTGAAAAATATTGTTACCTGGATTATGTATGTAGTATGTGGTATACCTTTATAACCTTATATAATTGTATTTATACTTCACAATGTTTTCATCCTCTTTTTGTTTCAAACTCAAGAACTGTCTCTCTATATCTTCTTGATATTTGAAAGGAAAATATTTTTATAGGAATATTTCCTTAAAATATTTCCATTCCATATTTGAAATTTCTTCCTCCTATTTTGTGTTTTGAATCAAAAAACACTATTTAACAAAATCCTCTAAGAGATGATAAACTATCATGATAACCTTCTCCATTTTGTTACTTCCCAAAGTAAGAAATATCCTATCTAAGGAACTTATCTTCATATTTGCTACAAATGGGTTTTTAGTCCCATTAAATGAAGGAGGTTGTCATTGAATAAAGCGGCATAACATTTCTCCTCCATATTTTGGATCAGGATGCTCCATATAGGTAATTTTGTTAATAACTTAAGTAAGTAATCCAATTATAGTTATAAGTTACTCAACACTAGTTGCAACTTAAATACAAACATCATTATCTTTCATATGAGGGAATTCCCTACATAGGAAATGCATATTGATACGGTTTCCATTCCTTCCTCTAGGCACCATTTATAAGTAATAGAATACACTAAATTAGGTTATGAATCGTAATTCATAATATAGAACTATCAAAACACTTAACATAAATTGAAATTTTATACATAGATAATCTCATAATCATAAACATGGTTTCTTTGGGGACATATTTAATTTTAAATAAATCATAATGGTTTTTAAATAAAATGTGAATTATCTTAAGAATATACCCCAGGAGTTTCAAACCAAGTGTGCAGTAAGTCCCGTTTTCATGTACCAGGTTACCCCAATTAAGGCTTAGGACACCTTGTCAGATTTTTTACCCCTAGGTACATCTATTCAAAAACCACATCTACTTGTAGTATTTGGACAGGGATGTATTTCTAGGAAGAACCAAATAATATCTACCTTAAAAAATTGGATGTTCTTATTTTCTTATCCTTAAATTCTATATTAGGGTTATGTTCCCTACTTTTTGTTTTCTAAATCCATTTTCCAAGGATTCTATTAAACTTTCTCTAATACCAACTATAAATACCCGGACCCAAGTATCCTAGAGTCAGTGCCTTACTTTATTAAATTGGCATAGATACAAGTCATGAATCCAGAAGGAATAATCAATTTATCATATTTTGAAACTAAATTACATAGAAGAACATTTCATTATAAATTTAAATGAAATACATCATATAAACTCCATTGGAAACACCTATAAACACCTAGATTATCCCTATAAGTCATTTATAATATACCTCTTCGCATCCTGGGGAAAAATAAAATATAAGAAAGGGGTGATCTTAGTTTCTCAGTAAGGATAATTAATAAATAATAAGATAATATAAACAATAAGACATGGTGAATGACTAAAAACACATACCATTTTAAAAAAACAAGAGCATAATATGGAAAATATAAAAGTTGTATAAAGAATTCCATATAAATAATCACCTAAAACATAACCATGGATATTCTAATAGTCTAATGATCACTTGATTTATAAATTATTAATATCATAATTAGGGTATGCATAATTTTGGACATCTAAAAAATATCTTCAATGCCTCGACCAAGACATTAGAAAATTAATGGTTAAGGCCTCGGCCAAAATCCATTTCTTTTTTGTCTCATGAGGCCTACTGATGCATCGAGGGGGTATAGTAGTCCCCACCCATTATGTTCTAATTCCAATGCATTCATATATTAATGGTGTTAAATGGAAACATCATATACATATGAAATTTAAATAACTTTCCCCAATCAATAAACATAATCACTAACCATTTTGAGTAGTATGGTTAATAGTATCAAGATAGAACATCCACATTCAAACTAATCATAAACCATTTAATAAAATATGGTAGATTAAAATCATATGAGTTAAATATAAGTAAATAATAAAATTCAACATAGGTGTTAAAATAGATGAAAATAATCTAGTAAAATCATCAAGGATTTCTCGAGAGAAACACCCTTTTTTACTTTGCAAAGAAGATTTCTTTTGGAAACAAACATGTGTACTTGTCATAATTATTTGTATAAAAACAGAAATGAACAAATATAGTTTTTCATGAAAAAATTAGTGATTTTAGAAAAATAATACTATATTAAAATATATTATGTATTATACATGAAAATGGGTAAGAAATTGAGGTGTTCCCTTTAATCGAGATTGCGTATCAGGAAGGATTGAGAAGGGACCTAGAAAAACATGTATTTCTTATAAAATAAAGATGAACTAATCTAGAAACATAAGTTTTGGAATTTATATATACAATTTAGAATAATTATATAAAAATAATGAAGAATTACATTTATTTATATAGGGAGAAATCATAACCCGAATGAAAATGGAGGTTCGGGAAGAAACCCTTACCTTATGTATGAGAGTATTCTTCACTTAACCTTAATGTCCTGGATAATAAAATTAAATCCAATAATTCATTAATTAAGAACCTTTTATATATTTATTTTATTTTTTATAATTTTATTAAGTTAAATAATGGTATTTTTTATGATTTATATATTTTAATTTCATCACTTGGGAGAGTTCATTTTCTCAGTTTTCATGATCGGCCTGCTAGTTTATAAGTAATAAAGTTCTTATAAAATAGGTATAATTATCCAAAATTGTAATTATATGTTATTAATGAAAATAAAAAATATTTAATGTTCTTATATATTTTTTTTCTTCTAGATATGTGGATGATTAATTAGATATAAGTTTAACGATAATTGTTTAGATCATTTTGGCAGTTTTTCAATCCTCATGAAATAGTTGTGTCTTATTAATTAATATAAATTATATATACCGGTTATAGAATAATAAATAACTTATAATATGTATAATAAAATATTTTTTAATTATAATTATGTTTTTATGACCATACTTGAATATGGTGAAGGAAAATGAAAACTTGTCGTCCTTGAAGGTGATGAAACAATACCTTAGGGATGATGTTCCCATTTTTAGAATAAAAGGGAGAGAGAAAAGAGTTTGATGATGGATATTCCATTAAAATTATATCATTATAGTACATAAATTATAATTTATTTATCATGTCTCTTTGGATAGTTTTGGTGATTAAATGATAAGAAAATAAAAGAGATTGAAAAGAAAATAAAAGAAAAGAAAGGGGATTTTTACCACTTGAATTATCCTCCTTGAGAACCTCCATAAGGGGATTGGTTTTGTCTTTTTATGAGACCTAAGTATCCTTGATGTTGTTAAGGTTATTAGGAATAGTATTGGGTAGAAATTTTATAACTCTCAAATCTTGGCAGCTGTGAGAAGAAGGGGTGGTGAGGGGTGGTATTCATAGTGGAGGAGAGGGGTGTTTTTTGGAATATTTTATTCATTTGTTTATTATTTCAGATCAAGACTAGGAATAGTTTGAGAATTATCATTAAAAATATTAAACCAATGAAGGGGGTTCCATATTATGGTTATTAAATCATCTATGACTCAGGGAATAGTGTATTTAACTTATAATGTATTTATACCGTAGATTATTGTATTTTAATATTCACCAAAAATTCAAATATTTTTGAAAAATCCCAAAAAATCACCCTAACCATTTTTCAATGTTTATAATTAAAAAATGGACTCCATTTTATTAAAATTATTTTCTAAATATGGAAAATTTAATTTTTAATTAAAATAATAATTTACTCTAAAAATACAGTTTTTAAATTTATAACTAATTTTATAACACCCTAAAAAATTAACTAAGGTATCATAAAATTATCCTAAAATCATAAGACAATAAAATATTAATTTAAGGATAAATTTTATTAATAAAAAAATTATTTTCAATTATTTTATTAATTATAAAATTGTAATTAAATATTTAGAACTTATAAAAATACCAACACTTAATTAATAATATTTAAAATATTAATTTTCTTATACTATGATATAATTATATCATCATTTAATTTATAAGATGCCTAAATTTTATTTACACTTTTATGGGTGGGTTTACTAGTCATTTTTTCAGTTTACTATTCATAAGGGTCATATTACTATTCCTAAGTTCAAGTTACTATATCATCAGTATAGTTTTCTTAACTTCTAGAAATACATTTTATTTCATTCATTGTTAGTTTATAAATTTTTTATCATGTTATCTAAGTGATTTTATGTGATTTATAATTTATTAAATAACTATAATAAGGGAAATTTCATTGATTGAATTCTATGTCATTACAACTGATATTAATTTCACAATATAAATCTATCTTAAAATATCTCTATATATCTTCAAAATGAAACCCATCTAATTTATGATGTGGATCACTCAAATAATAGCCTAAATCACAATCCCAGATTTTGATATTTATATTGATGAATATAGCATCACCTGGAATAATTAGATCTAAAAACATTCTCAAAATGGAAACTGAAGATAGACCATGATGTGGTCCCTGCCTTTTTAGCTTCCCAAGATAACACTGTGACCAATTCCATGACATTGGAAAGCTATTCATTTTAAACAGGTAAACATTTTAGTTGAAATTACTATGAAATGTTTAACATAGCATGGTACTTCTAGTTTTATCTTTCTGTAAGATCCCATGTTTTGAACTGGTTAGAAATTCTAAAGAAAATTAAATTTTCATTTGGTGGATGATCCAAATCTTAAACTAATATTAAAAATATAATTTTAAGAGTTTTAACTCTTTAAAATGTTGTTTTTTAATAGGTTTTGAGTCCCAATATGTGTCTTGGATGTACAGATGAATTTTTAGAGTATTGGGCTTCGAAAGATTGGTTTCGGGAGAGACATCTATGGGAGCATAGTTGTCACACGATTGACACATGGTTAGTGCTAACTATGTAGCCAAACCATGCGGCTTATTTTTTATAGGGGCATGGTTTGTTTAAATCATGTGAGGGATCCAACAAGCTATGAGAATTGTTTAAAATATAAGGAGGACCTTACATGGTTGGTTCACATTTTTTCTAACCAGGGACTACAACAATGTGGGAAGGGTGTGCTTAGGATAGTATCACCACATGGTTGGTGCATAGTTATGTAAATCATATGACATAACTATGTGGTAGGGAGGTTCTAAGACAGTTAATCCCACATATTCAGTGCATTATTATCCTAAATATACATCCTAACCATGTGCCTATTAAACAGTGGTAAAATGAAAATTTTTACCCTCCAACCTTAAATGGGTTTTTAACCCATTTCCACCTAACTTATTCTAGCATCCCTCTGTGCACGACGCCTCCTTCCTAGTTCTTCCTTAGGTGGATCTCCATCATTATTAATCTTAATTTACTATCATCAGATGAATTGAAATCCAAATGGTGAGCCCACATATCCTCTTGCTTCCTTTTTTTATTTTCCTTGCCCTCTTAAATGTAATCATTGTGTGACCTAATATTCCCTATTTTTAGGTGTTTGTATGATTCTTCATTATCACTTATTTCATCATGAATCAAAGCCCAATATTGGATGAATAAATCTTATCAATCTTGAGATAGGTTCTCTATATTCCTTTCCCTAAAAGTTTCATTATTTATGAAATTATTATTGTTATGTTGCATGCCAAACTTCCCATGTATTACTCCTAAAATGTGAAATACCTTAAATTAAATATCTAGACCATAGACTTGATGTTCTTTAGAACCCTTGACATGGTTAGAGGTTTTTAACCTCAACTTGGGCCACTTCATTGGGTGTATCTTATTATTTTCCCTAATTATTCGTTGAATGTAATTAACCAAAACACCATTTAGGTATGTTTGACTTGATCCTTCAAAGGAGAATTGATCAATTTGAACTAAATGGGTTATTAAATGGTTTGGTAAGTACACTTTACCCTTTTTGATATTTATAAATGAAATTATTAGTGTATTTGATTTAATGTAAATTGTTCTATGGAAAGTACTCACCCTTGTTCATGTTTAAATTGTTAAATATAGTGTTTGTTCTTGAGGAAGAGACTTTAAAGGTGAGTCATAGATTATATGGATATATTGTAATATGATATGGATATAAATTCTTCATTTGGTCCTTTTCACTGGTAAGTGTGATAGAAAATAGAAGTAAATATTTTGGAAGACTATATGTGTGCTTCACATGGCCTCTATATATCATAAATGAAATGTGAATGGTATGATCATGTCACTTTACTTGGTTGGGAAAAATAGAAGAAATGATTAAAGTCATGTTTTGATTATAAATTTGGCATAGTTATTTCTCATGGACTATATTTAATTAGTAATTGTAACATTCCAACTTATTAGTTAAGCTTGGAGTGAGACTTGGATCCCGATACGGAATGCCATGGATGAACTAATAAGGAATATTGAAATGAGTGAATTATTAATGATTAAGTGATGTTGGAAATGATGATCCAAATAATTTATTTGAGAATATTAGACATATAATTCCTCATTATTTATTAAAATCATTGGACATGGCATTCCTCATTATTTATTAAAATTATTAGACATGGAGTTCCTCTTTATTTATCGAAATCATTAGGCATGAAATTCTTCATTATTTATTGAAAATATTGGACATGGAATTCCTAGATATTTATTGAAATCATTGAACATGGACTTCAACATTATATTATTTATAATTATTGGAAATAGTGCTCTTTGCCATTATCTATTGAATTTTAGTACACAACACCCCATTCCCCCTTGGTTAGATGCTCAGGTTAATTACCTTATTTAAATATAAATCCATATATGGTTATCCCTATACATTGAAGCCTTGGTTATATACCATGGGTCTAGGTTCAATTTATATAAAATGTAAAATCGTTGAAAATTCCAACTAGGACGAAGTTGGTATGGTCGGACAAGTTTCCCATGAGGAACCTAAGTTCTGCATGGTTATTTATACATCATTACTCTAATAACTTTATTTATTATACCTGAACACTATTAAATTTTATATTTATAGACCTTATTTTAATTAGAAATCATTAGTGGTGGACTACTAAGTTTTAATCACATCCTATTCAGGTCGTTGTTTGGTACCCTGACAGATCTCCTAACTGCAGGTTAGGACTTGGCTTGTGATTATTTGTTGTTGTGTCTTCTGGGCTAAGACTTGTCATGGGAGTAGTAGTGGAGAATGTACTTGATATAACTTTTAGAGTTTGAGACTTTTATTTATTTATTCTTTTTTTATTCTATCCCTGTTATGTGTATTGTCAGTCGTATGTTGACTTCTTGTATTTATGGCTCAGCATGTTCATACATGGTATTAGCACTTTCCTAGTTATCTATTTTGATTATCTTCTAGGGATTTATTTATCTAAAAATATTTATTTCATTTATTTATTCCTCCATTTTATTTATTATTGAACCAGGGGTATAGTCTACCCATTGTACCACCTTTAGATCCTCGCTGCTAGTTAGCAGCCTCTGGCGTATGGGGAGGCATGCTTGAGGCATTTTCACCAACCGATATAGTTAATTTTATTTGAGTAAACTGGGTCAAGACATGAAAAAGTGGTATCATAAGTTTATTTTTCCTTGTCTTTTTATTTTTTGATGGTATAAAGGAGACTAAATATACGTTAAAACTTGGTAAATATATTATGTCTGGGAATGGAAAACCCATGCACGAGGGAAAGATCAAGTTACCAAGGATGGGACTATTGTTCATGTTGTTAATTATTATAGTTGATAATTATTTCCCCTTGAGTGATTGATGTATTTTCACTTGCTATTGATTTATGAGATTTATATCTTGGAGTGATATGGAAAGAAAATAGGTGTTTTCATGCATCATTTTCAACAAATGGGGTTTACATTCCATTAGCATGTATATCTGTATACCATGTTTGTGTGATTATTTATCATTCTTATCTGTATATTATGCTAGTATAATTATTTTAATATTTACCTATATTATTTCCTGATGAGATAGATTTACATGTAATAGTTATGGAATGATATATGGTTGGTTAAATAAATTTTCTACATCAAACTAAATAGTGTTTTCTTTTATAGCTTAACGGTGTCATTCTATTAAACTAAGTCTGAAATGTATTAAATAAATAAAATGATTTTTAAAATGGTTGATTAATTAACTTCAGTAGAATCTTTAAAATGGAAATGAAATGTATTTTTTTGGATAAATGTGAGTTAGTTCATATGGATATCAGTTAAATCGGATGATAATTGTAACTTATGGAGTGATTTCCTTCATAACATGGAAATGGATACCTATATAATTGAGTCCTTATATGATTTATTTGACCATTTTAGTTCAATATTATCATTGTATTCCTATATGATAAACCCGCTAAGGGTGTTTTAAATTTTATCTATTATGGGTTTCCCTTAAATGGGGTGAAAATAATAATTTATATAGAATATCCTCCATAAATTGTGAATGGATACCCATAAAACTGATCCCAATTTGGCATGAATAAACTATCATTGTTCGCCTTTACTTATTTTTCATACTTAGTTCTTATCCCCATGGGGTATATTCATGTTATATAGGATGTTGTTTAAATTTTAACCAACCACTTATACAATGCTTTGTAAATATTTATGGTGGAATCTTACTTTACCAATACTCTTAAATTGAAAAAATACCTTCTGTATTCTTTTGAGATTCCTAGATATAATGTGTGAGTTAATTAAAATGATAGTGACAACCTAAAGAGTGTTTTCCCCTATAGCGTGTAAATTATATTTTCTTTAACCAAACCTAGTTGTGATAACTTTCGATAAATGATATATAAGAAAGTAAATTATGAGATAATTTTACTAGAATGTTATGAGACATCATCTAAATAATTTCAAAGTATAGATTGACTTTTATAGCTGGTAATTGATATTGCATATATCTAAGTCTCCTTAATGATTATAATAAAAGTGAATTGATGTAATGGATTGAGTAAAACCTTTTCGTGGTTCTTGTAGCATGGAACCTCATGTAAGGGTTAATTATAATTTTGGATTGATAGTTTCCTTGAATGGAAATGTATATTTTGATTGAGGATCTCAATTGGATTCTTCTTTTTTTAGAACTAGTGGTTAGGAAGGTAGGCCTAATGACCATTGGGGAATGAACCTAGTTTTATATTCAATGATTTATGCTTCATTGAGGAGTTATTCTTATGAGGTAGATCTCTTGGAAATGGATACTGGTAGAGTTATAAACCGAGTTCCTATGAAAGATAAGTGTTATTCCTTGACCATTTGAATCAGATAGGACACCTATTTGATTAGAAGACACCCCCAGTAAGGTGGGATATTTTCTAGTAAGTCAAACCTCAAGGGGGTATTTCTGTGTATGGATACCCAGTGAGGGTAAGCGCTTTTTCCTTTTGAAATTATCATTGTGACCCTCCAGAGAGAAGTCCCCTATGAGGATGCTCGGAGAGGATAAGTTCCTAGTGGGTTGATTATTGGTAGGTGATGTTTTATGCCTATGTTGATAGATTTTGACCCTTGTGGATCAATTATATTTTTACCTTATTTAAATTTTACCTATTTTGAGATAGTTTATAGGTTCCTTATATGTTGTGTAGTAAAATCCCTTATGTGGGATATGTTTCTCATGAAATATACCTTAGGGTTGGGTGGACGGAACAAGTGGCCCTATTTTTGAGTTTTCAATGATAGGGTTGGGTGGGATACCTTTAGGCCCTTAGCTTTAACTCGGACTTTGGTGAGTCAACTATATTTTTTTGATTGATGGAAACCAAATAGAGAGGTTGGCCTGAGATTACATATTCTTTTAGAGGAAATAATATTCATTGTACATTAGTTCTAAGACTGATGCATGGAAGGTGCTCGGGTACTCTTATTTAAACATGGTGATACCTTTTTTTTCTAAAAATAACCTAGAGTGATTGGGTATCAAGAGTAGCTTCGATGGAAAGTATTTTTTGGGTGCATGGTCCTATTGAAATGTGATTATACTGTTGAGACATTAATTTGAGAAGAAACATCATGAGGTGGGCAGTCGTTTGATAAATAATGAAACATGTGAGATGACTAATTTTCAAGAGGGGTTCCAAGGGATCTCCCAATGTATTAAAAAATTGATTTTACATGTAGTACATTTATCTTTTCCACGTTGGTGGATGATTTTCGAGAGCATGAGTTGGGTCTTGAATCGATTGTTATGGGATGTACACCTATTTCACATGGAAAGTTTAGTTCACACAAGTTTCATGTGGTAACTAGTTGATGTGGTAAATCATTGAGTAGATAGGTGTGGGTCAAGGATAAATGGTTTTAGTTATGATGATTATGGTATTGGAAACACAGATCATTGGGTTAACTAATGAATTTGTCTAGTGATGAGGGAAATTTTTTGAAATATAACAGGTTCCATGGGATGGTTGACTCATGGGTATCCCTTGACACACATTGTTGAGAGACAGGGTATCAGGGGTTGGTTAAAGTCAAGTACAGACTAATTGATGTGACCAAGGATTAGGAGAGAAATATATAACTATCAATGTAATATTAGTGTACTCCTAGTTTAGATATGATCATGTCCAATATCTTGACACCATTTTGATTTTATTGAGAGAGTGATGACTATAATTTGATCTATTTAAACATATTTTATAGTTTGATAAAGGATATCCTTAGGATTCATTCTTGAGGATCAGTTTGAAGGTAATTTATATGGGGGTGCACTATTACTTATTGAGGGTGGTGACCCTCATTTAGATTTAAAATTTGATGAACACCATAGGAACTGTCCTTAGGAAGTGAGAATAGATTATGGGTGACATGTTTGATAGCACTTAAGGATAAGTTGTTTCTTATTTGTGACATTCATTATGTATGAGTATGGACAGGTCATGGATTTTGGTAATTGAAAAATTTTTTCATTAGCAATACAACATGGATGCTCTAAAAGTGAGGAACGAGACGTTAGTTTCTAGTGGATGACCCTCATGTGAGAAGGTTCATGGGACCTCAATACTAGTTATGTGATAATTTTTTGTCTCTCATATTCTATTGGACAAATTGTAACACCCCGAGCTTCCACGATACGCCTCTCTTTCAATATTACAATAGCTTGCATTGTACGCAAGTTCGAGTTCTAACACACCGCGACTAATCAAAGTGGCCGTTATGAATAGTAATAACCACTTTAAAATTATAGAAATTTTATATTTCAAAATGGACTTCATTTTTGTATTCGTAATATCGAAATTACCCTAAGTTGAATTTTTTGTGATTTTCTAAGAACTTCCAATTTTTTATGAATAGTGAAAAATACTTAAAACAACTTTTTTAATCAAAATAATTTATTGTGATAAATTATAATATTTAGTGGTTTTAAATTATAATTATAATATATTTTTACCATTTTATCCAATGGTGGTCATTAGAATTAATTTAACATTGAAATTGGGCATGAACAATTGTCAATCTTTTGATATAAATTGTTTCTTAAAAACACGCTATTTGTTGTGACAGTGGGAATTAATTATAAAATTAATTAATGAAACTTATATGTTTTGAATTTTTTAAAATAGACATCATTTTTGAAATTGGAATATCAAATATAGCTTAGGGTGATTTTTTGGGATTTTTCTGAAAAACTTCAATTTTTGATGAATAGTGAAACCACTAAGTGGTACTTATAAAAACTGATTTTTCGTTTAAATGAAATTTTACCACTTATGTGTTTTGAATTTCAAAAATCCGACATACATGGTTGTCATTAAGAAGTAAAATGTGGTTCAATGAGATTAAAATGTTTTTTTGGTGAATATTAACTTTTAAGTTCTTAATCGCGATTAGAGGTAATTAGTGTAGTTTAAGGTAAAAATAATGTTTTAATAATATGATATGAGCTTGACACATGTCCTACCCTCATTGGATGTGCCATGTCCAACCAAGAAAATCCATGGGTCAACTTGGTGACCCCATGGAGCCACTTTAGTTGGAAAATGACATAAATACCTTTTATTTAATGTTAAAGTAAAAAATGACACAAACATGAAATGTTTTACTAAAAAAAATTTACATGGGGTTATACAAGTCATATTTTTGACAATAAATAGTAATTGGAAAGATAAAAAGATTTCCTACATCATAGTATTTTTTTATAATTTTTAGACATTAAATAAATTAAATTATTTATGACATCATGATGATGCAGCGATGACCTCATTATTTAACAATTTAAATAAAATAAAAATATAATGTAAAATCCAAGGCTTACACTTGTCAAAAACTTATTGGATGAGTATATTTCGAACCCTTTTCACCTTATCCTAGAATTATATAATTTTGGGACCTTTGGAATCCGAAAATCATTTTATAATAATGTAACATTTCCTTACTTTCCAAGAGTTCCCCTCCTCTCCTCTTATAAAAGGCCCCCACCTCTACCACCTCATTCACACTTTAAAGCCATTTGGCTCGGCCAACCTCTGCCCAAATACACTCACAACTTCCCTCCCTTACTCCTAGAAGCCTAACTTTGGGCAGAATTCCTCCCAAGGAAGCCTTTGGCTCAAATCAAAAGAGTTACCCGATTTTAAGGTAATCTCTTCTCTTATGTTATTTTGTTTTATTTTGCTTATCCAACCCCCTAAACTCTTTTTATTAATTTCTTTTGTAAAAACATTAGTATACTCAATATACTAGGATGTTTTTATGATAATTATTCGAGCTAAACTTACACACACCTACATCTAATGGTTAAAGAACATACTGTTTCTGTGGATGGCTAATTTCTGCCTCACGAAACGATGATTGTTCAACACTCATATAACACCTTCAAAGGTGGCCATTAAGATGTCACTATATTTATATATGATATATAATATGTTTATGTTTTACTTAAGGTTATATATTTTTCATTTATGTCATACCTTTATTGTTTCCATTATGGGTAAACGCGATATTTTCATTTAAGGAAGTGCGGACTACCGCCCCCTGAAAGTGATTTGAATCATTAATGCCATATGTGGGATGTATAAAGGATGGAGTAAATGGTATTATACACTATACTATACTGGAATTATATTATACCTTTATATAATTATAACTTCATTCCATTAAATACGAAATAGAAATGAAAGTAGCGTTCATGCGTACGTAAGGCTTACCGTCTCCATGAACGATGCATTTCATTTCTTACCTCTAAATGTTATGTAATATTATAAATGAATGTATATACTGGATATATATGGTGTATATGATATATAAATCATGAATATAATTATGGATATAATGGATATATTACAACATAAACAAAGTGTAATTATAATAAGTTTATTTTTGACTCAAGTGCCTAAGATCGTCAAAACGACCGTTATTAACATAAATAATTACATAATGTTCATAAAATGGTAATAAGTGATATAAAATGAATAATAAACTTCAAAAAGGTTATTAAGAAATTATAAATTAACTCTAGTTTATTATTCAGGAGGTTAAAGAACGGTCGAGTCAAGACAGGACGCAAGGTAAGGGAATTTCTTAACCCAACTGCCATTCTTTGGGTTAATCTCCTACTTTCAAATTATGTCATGATATTATTATGTCCTATTTTGTATTTGTACTTTATTTATGTGTACCTATAGTGAATACACATAATATATCTATTTTATTTTAAAAATTATCTTTTTAAGGACTTCATCTCAGTCTCCTTTCATTGAGGCATATTTGGTTTTATACACAACTACATTTTATACGGTGTATAAACCCCTTTGACTTTTATGTTTATTAAAAAGGAATCTTTTTATACGAAGCGTTTTACTAAACGACAAAAAGGGAATGTTTTTCTTTCCGTACATATGCGGCGACAACGACTTCTCCATCGCCGTGACCATTATTTGAGTTTCGGCTTCCTCTACAAGCCATCCCTTTTTTTTATGAAAAATAAATACAAAGTTTTAACTTTCTTTTATTTTGGTATTGAAAATGGTTTTGAAAGAATTTTTATTATATCAATGTTTTGTATTGATATCTTGTGATTGAAATGTGGAAATTTTATGTTTCATTTATGCATGTTTTATGTGATATGATTATGTTATGGTTTATGATATGTTAAACTTATTCATATGAGGAATGCATTGGACTTAATAAGTGGCGGGTGGAGCCCGCTATAGCTCCTCGATGCATCGGTAGGTCTCATGAGACAAACTAGTGTCTTGGAACGAGGCCTTGACAAAATCTTGTTTGTGGTCTTGGCACGAGGCCTTGGCTACGTGGTTATGATAGTCTGGAATTATGCATTCCATCATTATGAAAGTGTTTATTGATATTTCATGTGATTATTAGACTAGTATAATATCCATGTGAGTAAGTAAATGGAATTATTTAATTTTATTTTTGCCATATTATGCTGAAGTTCAATTTTAAAAAGTCTTTTGTTTTAGTTATACATTTCCTTAAATGTTAATTTTTATTTATGAAAGCTTCTGCAATATTGTTATCCTTACTGAGCATCTGAGCTCACCCCTTTCAATGTTTTAATGTTTTCCAGGATGTGAAGAAGTATTTTATGAATGACCTGTAGGGATAGTCAGAAGAGGATATGAGTGTGGACTATGGAGACTTTGTTATTGTAGTTTTTCACTTTATGATGTAATGTAACGTTTATGAATGTATCTAGTGTTTCCAAGGCTACTAAACTAATCGGTCTTTCGAGACTTGATCTTTTGTGATCATGCCAATGTTACGAAGTAATGAACCGACTTCGGGTAGCTGGGGTCGGGGCATTACAGTTGGTATCAGAGGCAGTTTAGTACTAACCTTGGAAGCTAGATTTAGATAAACTCTGATTAGATCACATAGCCCAAAGATAGACTTTGAGGATTAGTATAGAAGAACTTCCGTGAATTTTGGTATTATAGAGATTTTGTGAGGTTTCCAAGCAATACATCCCTGTCTGGATACGAGCAGGTAGAGGCGGCTCTGGCACAGATGTACATAGGGGTAAAACCCGAAAACACCGCTTTGAGCTAGACTCAAACGGGAACTGGTGCACGACAACGGGCCTTGCTGCACTCTTGGTTACGACACTCCCGGGGGATATGCTTAGGATAATTCTCGTTTTCTTTACAAACCACTATGAAGGGTTATGAGTATATACTTTCTCAAAGAAAACATTTTTATGATTATGGATTATATCCATAAATAGCTCAATTTATGTTAAGTATTTTATAAATATGTAATTATGTATTTTGATTCATAAACTAATCTAGTTTATGCCATTGTTTAGAAATGGCGCCTAGTGGAAGGAATGGAAACCATATCAATGCACGCACTCCGTGTAGGGATTTCCCTCCTACTCAAGATAATTATTATGGACCTGGAGATACAACTGATGTTGATCAACTTATTACCATACTGGGACAACTCACTCAGGTTATGAATAATAACCTTACTCGTATGGAGCACCCTAATCCGCAATGTGGAGGATCAATGTTAGACCGCTTCATGAGGCAACAACCGCCAACATTTAATGGGGGTGCAAATCCATTAGTAGCTGAGCAATGGATAAACTCCTTAGAGAAAATATTCCACGCCTTGGGGAGTAGCGAAAGGGAGAAGTTTATCATGGCAGTTTACCGCCTCACTGGAGATGTCGATCAAAGGTGGTCATTGATTCAAAATAAAAAGGAAGATGAATAAGTATCAAGTATGGAATGGAGAGAGTTCAAAGATCTTTTCTTAGAAAAATACTTTCCACATGACCATCGAGCAGATATGGAAAGGCAATTTCTGAGTCTGAGACAAAAGGAGGATGAGAATGTCGCAAAGTATGAGGCTAACTTTACAAGGTTAGCAAGGCATGCGGCAGATTATATACGCAACCCAAAAAGTAAGATTGATCGTTTCTTTGATGGGTTAAAACCATTTCTTCGTCGAGCATTATTCTCACAAACCTTCTCATCGTATGAAGACATTGTCTCATGTGCTATCAAGACAGAAAAGGAATTCTCTAAATCTTATGACAATAAAGTAAAGCAAGAGAATAAGAGAACTGTGGAGAAAGAGACAGATAAAGGGAAAAAGGGAAAGAAGGATTTTCCATTATGTGATAATTGTGGGAAGAATCACCCTGGTACTTGCCTAAAGGGAATGGGAGTTTGTTATAAATGTGGAGAAAAAGGTCACCAGGCATGTGATTGCAAGGGAAATAAAGAGGCTATCAATGTTGAATTCTACAATTGTAGAGAAATGGGGCATTATGCAAATGAATGTCCTAAGATTCAGGGAAACTTACCTCAGAAAAGGCCAAGGGATCAAGGAAAATCTTATGTTGTTACTACAGTTGAAGCGGAATAATTAATGTATTGGTGCTTTTGGACTCATGGATTATATTCTGGTTATTAGAATAATGTGATATATATATAAGGATTGTACTGTAGTACTTGTTGTTATCATTAAGGTTTTAATATGATGAAGGAAATCATATTTTTAGTATGTAACAATAAGAGAAACATTACTTTGTTTGGGGAATCTGATGTTACAATTGATTTTGGAATTTAGAGACCTTTTAGAGAAAGTCTGGACAGAGGTATTTTGGATAACTATAAAGGTTGGAATGGATTAAGTTGAACTTTGGATAGTATTGTTTAAGTTTAAAACATTTATGAAGATTATTTTGGAATATTATAATACTATAGTTTTAGGAAAAGGACAACCTGCAGGGTGGGGCATAACCCATCGCGTCGGACAAAGCTGCAGGAATCGAACCCACAACCATAGTGTGACATGCCTTTATTACCTAACACTAGCCAACAGGAAGTCCCTGGTTATTACAAAATCTAAATGGTATGTGTTAATATTTGGAACCTTATACAATTAGGATAAATATATTATTTTTGAGTTTTATTATCTTTTTGAGTGAAAGATGAGTTTGTGGTAGAAATTAGTTGAAGGTTGAAACTCTACCTGTCAAGAATAAATATATATATATATACCTATATCTTATTCTATGAATAAATTAATTCTTAAACTTTATTAAAGGGATATTAAAACAAAAAAATGTGCTATCCTAATACCTGATGTCTTGTTGAACTGATAATATTTTAAATCATCAAAGATTGAAGGCTTTGAGGCCCTCAATTTTACAATTGTTTGTGATTGATGACCTCAATCACTCCCTACAAATATTTACGTTTTTCCTCCAATTATATGTCTCTAATTGTCACCAATGTTCTCCTTATCGAGATCATAATTTTGTGGTGACTTTTTCATTTCCCTTTCCCTCTTATTAGGGGTAAATTTTATTAACCTTATTTCCGATGTGGGTTTTCCACAAAGGTATTTTATATTTTCAACCTTTTATTTTCAAAGAAAAAATTCAAATTGCGAGGACACAGTTTATTGAAGGAGGGGAGAATGTAACACCCCGAGCTTACACGATATGCCTCTCTTTCAATATTGCAATAGCTTGCATTGTACGCAAGTTCGAGTTCTAACACACTGCGACTAATCAAAGTAGCTGTTATGAATAGTAATAACTACTTTTTAAAATTATAGAAATTTTATATTTCAAAATGGACTTCATTTTTGTATTCTTAATATTTAAATTACCCTAAGTTTAATTTTTTGTAATTTTCTGAGAACTTCCAATTTTTTATGAATAGTGAAAAATACTTAAAACAACTTTTTTAATCAAAATAATTTATTGTGATAAATTATAATATTTAGTGGTTTTAAAGTATAATTAGAATATATTTTTACCATTTTATCCAATGGTGGTCATTAGAATTAATTTAACATTGAAATTGGGCATGAACAATTGTCAATATTTTGATATAAATTGTTTCTTAAAAACACGTTATTTGTTGTGACAGCGGGAATTAATTATAAAATTAATTAATGAAACTTATATGTTTAGAATTTTGTAAAATAGACATCATTTTTGAAATCGGAATATCAAATATAGCTTAGGGTGAATTTTTGGGATTTTTCTGAAAAAACTTCAATTTTTGATGAATAGTGAAACCACTAAGTGGTACTTACATTAAACTGATTTTTCGTTTAAATGAAATTTTTCCACTTCTGTGTTTTGAATTTCAAAAATCCTACATACATGGTTTTCATTAAGAAGTAAAATGTGGTTCAATGAGATTAAAATATTTTTTTGGTGAATAGTAACTTTTAAGTTCTTAATCGCGATTAGAGGTAATTAGTGTAGTTTAAGGTAAAAATAATGTTTTAATAATATGAGATGAGCTTGACACATGTCCTACCATCATTGGATGTGCCATGGCCGACCAATAAAATCCATGGGTCAACTTGGGGACCCCATGGATCCACTTTAGTTGGAAAATGACATAAATACCTTTTATTTAATGTTAAAGTAAAAAATGACACAAACATGAAATGTTTTACTAAAAAAATTTTTACATGTGGTTATACAAGTCATATTTTTTACTATAAATATTAATTGGAAAGCTAAAAATATTTACTAAATCATAGTATTTTTTTTATAATTTTTAGACATTAAATAAATTAAATTATTTATGACATCATGATGACGCAGCGATGACCTCATTATTTAACGATTTAAATAAAATAAAAATATAATGTAAAATACAAGGCTTACACTTGTCAAAAACCTATTGGATGAGTATATTTCGAACCCTTATCACCTTATCCTAGAATTATATAAGTGTTGGACCTTTGTAATCCTAAAAGCATTGTATAATAATGTAACATTTCCTTACTTTCCAAGAGTGCCCCTCCTCTCCTCTTATAAAAGGCCCCCACCTCTACCACCTCATTCACACTTTCAAGCCATTTGGATCGGCCAAACTCTGCCCAAATACTCTCCCAACTTCCCTCCCTTACTCCTAGAAGCCTAACATTGGGCAGAATTCCTCCCAAGGAAGTCTTTGGATCAAATAAAAATAGTTACCCAATTTTAAGGTAATGTCTTCTCTTATGTTATTTTGTTTTATTTTGCTTATACAACCCCATAAACTCTTTTTATTCATTTCTTTTGTAACAACACCAGTATCCTCAATATACTATTATGTTTTTATGAGAATTATTCGAGCTACACTTACACACACCTACATATAATGGTTAAAGAACATACTATTTGTGTGGATGGCGAATTTTTGCCTCACGAAATGATGATTGTTCAACACTCATATAACACCTTCAAAGGTGGCCATTAATATGTCACTCTATTTATATATGATATATAATATGTTTATGTTTTACTTAAGTTTGTGTATTTTTCATTTATGGAATACCTTTATTGTTTCCATTATGGGTAAACGCGATATTTTCATTTAAGGAAGTGCGGACTACCGCCCCCTCAAAGTGATTTGAATCGTTAATGCCATATGTGGGATGTATAAAGGATGGAGTAAATGGTATTATACACTATAATATACTGGAATTATATTATACCTTTATATAATTATAACTTCATTCCATTACATACGTAATAGAAATGAAAGTAGCGTTCATGCGTACCTACGGCTTACCGTCTCCATGAACGGTGCATTTCATTTCTTACCTCTAAATGTTATGTAATATTATAAATGAATGTATATACTAGATATATATAGTGTATATGATATATAAATCCGGAATATAATTATGGATATAATGGATATATTACAACATGAACAAAGTGTAATTATAATAAGTTTATTTTTGACTCAAGTACCTAAGATCGTCAAAACGACCGTTATTAACATAAATAATTACATAATGTTCATAACATGGTAATAAGTTATATAAAATGAATAATAAACTTCAAAAAGGTTCTTAAGAAATTATAAATTAACTCTAGTTTATTATTCATGAGGTTAAAGAATGGTCGAGTCGAGACAGGACGCAAGGTAAGGGAATTTCGTAACCCAACTTCCATTCTTTGGGTTAATCTCCTACTTTCAAATTATGTCATGATATTATTATGTCCTATTTTGTATTTTTACTTTATTTATGTGTACCTATAGTGAATACACATAATAGATCTATTTTATTTTAAAAATGATCTTTTTAAGGACTTCGTCTCAATCTCCTTTCATTGAGGCATATTTGGTTTTATACACAACTTTCTTTTATATGGTGTATAAACCCCTTTGACTTTTACGTTTATTCAAAAGGAATCTTTTTATATGAAGCGTTTTACTAAACGACAAAAAGGGAATGTTTTTATTTCCGTACATATGCGGCGACAACGACTTCTCCGTCACCGTGACCATTATTTGAGTTTCGACTTCCTCTACAAGCCATCACTTTTTTTTATGAAAAATAATTACAAAGTTTTAACTTTCTTTTATTTTGGTATTGAAAATGGTTTTGAAAGAGTTTTTATTATATCAATGTGTTGTATTGATATCTTGTGATTGAAATGTGGAAATTTTATATTTCATTTATGCATGTTTTATGTGATACGATTATGTTATGGTTTATGATATGTTAAACCTATTCATATGAGGAATGCATTGGACTTAATAAGTGAAGGGTGGAGCCCGCTATAGCTCCTTGATGCATCGGTAGGTCTCATGAGACAAACTAGTGTCTTGGCACGAGGCCTTGACAAAATCTTATTTGTGGTCTTGGCACGAGGCCTTGGCTACATGGTTGTGATAGTCTGGCATTATGCATTCCATCATTATGAAAGTGGTTATTGATATTTCATGTAATTATTCGACTAGTAGCATATCCATGTGAGTAAGTAAATGGAATTATTTAATTTTATTTTTTCCATATTATGCTGAAGTTCAAGTTTAAAAAGGCTTTTGTTTTAGTTATACATTGCCTTAAATGTTAATGTTTATTTATGAAAGCTTCCGCAATATTGTTATCCTTACTGAGCATCTGAGCTCACCCCTTTCAATGTTTAAATATTTTCTAGGATGTGAAGAAGTATTTTATGAATGACCTACAGGGATAGTCAGAAGAGGATATGAGTTTGGACTATGGAGACTTTGTTATTGTAGTTTTTCACTTTTTGATGTAATGTAACGTTTACGAATGTATCTAGTGTTTCCAAGGCTACTAAACTAATCGGTCTTTCGAGACTTGATCTTTTGTGATCATGCCAATGTTACAAAGTAATGCACCGACTCCGGGTAGCTGGGGTCGGGGCGTTACACAAATAAAAAATGCATGGATGGTTTTCTTGGTAAATTTCATATACAGATCCTAATATGAACTTGCATGAAGTCAAGGTTTGGTCATCAGGGTTGGGATAGTTATGATGATCCATGGGTACTGAATCAGGTACATGCCATTAATTGTGTTATGGAATGGTGAAAGTTTTGTAAAAGGGATGGTTTGAATAGGATACATCACTGAAAGTCGATTACATGCTTTAGTGAGCATGCTTGGAATGATATCAGTATAACTTGGGTTAAAGGATTTTTGGATCTGGTTTTGGTGTTGCAACGACTGTTGAAGCCAAGTATTTTCAAAATTGGTTGGCCTAAGGTTGTTTGACTTGATTTCCCTCAAGTATTTATATGAGGTTAGTGAGTAACTACATTGGGAACACTATTTTTATGGGATAGGTGTAATATAATGATCGGTTAGGGATTTTCAAGGAAAAGTCAATGTAACTAGGTTAATTTGGGTCAATGGGAATTTTCCTATTCAATCAAATTAAGAATCATCCTAATAGGGTTCTAGAATGTTGAGGTCATGATTCAGTTATAAATTCCAATAGCATGAGTACTATTACTCATAATTAGTTGTTAAAGGTTAGAAACTATAACAGTAAATTCCATAGGTTGATTGATGAAATAGATGATGATGTGATCTTGTCTTGGGTTAGACGGGCTCAATTAAGCATTGTATAAGTGTTTTATATAGTTATGATCATTGGATCAAGTTTTATCGATTTTAGTGTTGTAACCTTAAAGTGATTCTTGGTGACTTGTTGGGTGTTTTGAAATGCAACACGGCCATTTGAGTGGAAGTTCAAAACCCAAGTAGGTCGGGTTATGTTTTCATTTTTCACTGGGGATTCTTGGGGATGAAAATTTATAAGGTGGGAGGTAGTAAGATCTTGTTTTTTTTTATCTGGTTGTAAATTCTAAATGAAATTTAATTTTCATTTGGTGGATGGTCCAAATCATAAATTGATATTTATAATGAAATCCTGAGAGTCATAACTCTTTAAAATATTTTTTTAGAGGGGGTTTGAGGCTCGATAGGTATCATAGAAGTATGGATGAGTTTTTGGGAGTGTTGGGATTCAAAATTTCAGTTTCGTGAGAGACATACCTGGGTGTATGCTTGGCACATGGTTAGTGCTAATAGTGTGGCCAAATTGTGTGGATTGTTTTGTATAGGGGCGCAGTTTGTTTAAAAAGTGTGAGGGATCCGACAAGTTGAATGGATTGGTGTAGAGGTTCAGAGGACCTCACATGGTTGGTTCTTGGTTTTTCTAACTGTGTGCTATAACTATGCGATATGGGGGTGTTTAGGAAAATAGCACCACATGGCTGGCGCAAAGTTATATAAACTATGTGAGGCAATGATATGATAGGGAGGTGTTTGGCCGGTGTGGCCTTCATGGTTGGCACATGGTTTTCCTAACTTAGTGTACTAACCATGAACATATTAAAAGGGGGTAAAATTTCCATTTTACCCTCCAAATATAAATGGTTTTTACCCCATTTCCACCCTCATTTATCCAATAAACCCTATGTGCACACCTCCTCCTTCCTCTTTCCTCCTTAAGTGGATCTCTCTCATTCTTGGTCTGAATCTAACATCGTCATATGTGTCGGAATAAAAATAGTGATTCTATAACTCCTCTTAATTCCTTTCCTTATTTCCCTTTCACTCTTAAATGCTATCTTTTTGCAACCTAATATGCCCTATTTTTAGGGCGTTCATCCTGTTTTTCATTTTCTCTCATTTTAGATAAAATCAAATCCTAATATTAGATTAATAAATCTTTCTAAGCATAAGGTGGGTAGTCTATGTGCCTTTCCATAAAAGTTTCATCATTTATAAAATTGTTACCATTGATCCGCATGTTGGAATTCCCATGAAATGCTCCTAAAATTTTATATACCTTAAATCAAAAGACTAGATCATGGACTTGATTCTATTTAGACCTCTTGACATTGTTGGAGGTTTGTGACCTCAACTTGGTCCACCTCATTGGGTGTTTCCTATTATTTTACCTTGTTGTCCATTACGTGTAATTAACCAAAACACACTTTAGGTGTGTTTGTCTTGACTCTTAAAAGGAGTATTGATAAATTTGAACTAATTGTATTATTAAATGGTGTGGTTTCTATGCTTTCCCCTTATTTTTGTTTATAAATGAAATTATTAGTGGAGTAGATTTAATAGAAATTGTTAGAAGGAAAGAAATTACACTTGGTCATGTTTAAATTTTTAAATTCCATGCTCATTGTCAAGGAAGATATTTTAAAGGTGAATATTATCTTATCTAGATATATTGTAATATGATAAGGCTATAAATACTTCATTTGGTCCTTTTTGCTGGTAAGTGACACTGAAAATGGAAGTAAATTTATTGGAAGATGGAATGTGTACTTCGCATGGCCTTTATCTATAATAAATGAAATGTGAATGGTATGAGCATGTCACTTTCCCTTCTTGGGAAAAAATATAAGAAATTATTAAAGGCATTTTTTTATTATAAATTTGGAATGGACATTTCTCACAATCTATGTTTAATTAGTAAATGTAACATGCTTTCTTATTAGTTATGTCTTGATCGATACTTGGATATAAATATGGAATGTCATGGATGAGATCATAAGGTATATTGAAATGAGTGAATTGTGATTGATTAAGAAATTATGTACATGACACTACTAATTTTTTATTTGAAAACATTAGATATAGTGTTTGTTATTGTTTATTAAAGTCATTGGACATGGAATTCCTCATTATTTATGGAAATCGTTGGACATGGAATTCCTTGTTATTTATCAAAATCATTAGACATGGTGTTCCTCAATATTTATTGAAATAATTGGACAAAGGAATTAATCATTATTTATTGAAATCATTGGACATGGAGTTATACATTATATTATTTAAAAAAATTGGGCATAGTGCTCCTTACAATTTTCTATTGAATTTTAGGACATGATGCCCCATGCCACCCTTGGTTAGATGCTTGTGATGATTACCTTATTTAAATATGAATCCTTTTATGGTTATATCTAAACATATATTCCTTTGTTATATACCATAGGTATTGAATTGATTTATATAAATGTAAAATGATCAAAAATTCTGGCATAATTCGAATCATGTATGGTCAGCTAGGTGTCACGTGAGGAACCTGAGTTAGACATGGTTATTTATACACCATTCCTCTAATAAATTTATTTATTATGCCTTCACACTATTAAATTTTATATTCACATACTAGAGTTTCATTAGAAATTTTTGGTGGTGGACTATTGAGTTCTACTCACACCATGTTTGGTACATCGTTTAGTACCCGGACAGATATCCTAACTATAGGTTAGGAAGTGGCTCGTAATTCTTTTTTGTTGTATTTTCTAGGCTAGGGATTGGCATAAGAGTAGTGGGTAAGCATGTAATTTGGATACCTTTGTAAGTTAGAGTCTTTTATTTATTTATTCTTATTTCAGTCTAATCATGTTGTGTGTATTACCTATTGTATATTGACTACTTATATTTATGGCTCAACATGTTCATTCATGGTTGGTTTTATTGGCACTTGATTGGTTATCTATTATTATTATTTTTCATGGATTTATTTATCTTCTTCAATTTATTTCATATATTTATTATTATAATTTATTTATTACTAATCTAAAAGGTATAGTCCCCCCATTGTACCACCTTTAGACACTTACTGCTATAGGAATAGAGGGAGGCACACTTGAGGATGTATCGCCAACCAATATGGTTACAATTATTAGAGTGAACCAAGTTGGGATGTGACACTTCCCACTACTAAAATTTTTTCCCATGTCAAAAATCAGTCTTACTAGATTTTAACTAATTCTAGAAGTCACATGGAATATTGAGTCATATGAAATATTCCTTCATTTTCTAAATTTATGAAAACTATAATTTTGTTGGACTTGTGAAGTCATACAAAAAATCTTAAATTCATATGAAATATATTTGGTAGTCATATGAAAAAGTAAAAGTTATAAGAAATCAATTTGGGAGTCATATGAAATGATAAAATTCATATGAAATCTATTTTGAATTCATATTTTCAAGGAATTTTCCAAAATTCAAAATCTAGATACAAACTCTAGAAATTAGATTGAATCCAAATGATTCTATACATATTCCAACTCTCCTAAAACTGATTCCAAGTAGCTTCAAATGCTTTATAATGTTGGGATAAACTTCACCTAAAATGAATCACTAAACATCACTTGATTTTGAACGTGATTTATGTATTGAAAAAAAAAAAAGAAAACACAACCATAATATCCACTTCAACCTTCTATAATATTTCTTCTCTTGATAAATACCATGTCCTAGAGGAACATCTTCAATATCAAGACTTTGTCTTAACAATATCCCCCATTTAGACTTTTTGGTCAACCAAAGAACATAAATAACTATCAAAATCTAAATTATTATCAATGAATCACTGATCAATAATTATAAACCTACTTGAGAAAACTCATTATAGTAAATAAGAATATTGAATAACAATATCATAATGTCCATAAAAATAGTGATAAATGTTAAAATATTTTTAAACATTATTTTTTGATTCCCCTTAACTAAATGATACTAATTGATAATAATTTCAAGATAAAACATTTCATTAATCAATACTTCATCATCACATCTAATAATCAACACTTATTACCTATTAAAACAAATTTCTGCAAGCACTTTCACAAAAATATTCAAAAATTTCATACATGAAACATGTTGAAATAATATATTACCTATTTTAATAAATATATATAAATATATAATCCCCTTAAGAAGATACACATATCAACGGAAACTCTCCCTATATATATAATACTTTTTTTAACAAAACATAGGATGATAAACATAAAGAAACATTTATGTTGTATTCTATTTTATCCCCCTTTGACGATAATATCCAAAGACAAGATAAGATAGGGGACTGAACACCCATATTGTATCCTTTTAAAGGGTGAGTTTTAACTCCAAAAATCAACCTCAGATTCTGAAATTAATCTTTAAATAATTTCTTAGTGAACACATCATATAATTGTTCCTTTATTAGAAAAAAATTCTATCTTCAATTAATTTCTCTCCACAAACTCCTTGGAGATGTGATATTTTATATTATTGCACTTACTTCTTGAATACTAAACAATATTATTTGATAAATTTATAGAACTTTGATTATCACATCCCAATAGTAGTGTCATATTTACTTTATCCTTGAGATATTTCCACCAGGTATTTATCCACATTAGTTAGGTTATATAATGTATTCTAGCTACATATTTTTCCTCAGTGGTGCTTAAGTTAATCGAGTTTTTCTTCTTCATGTTCCAATGAACATGTCTCTATATAAATAATAAATATACATCAGGTGTGGATATTCTATCATTGACACAAACTTCACAATATACATATGTATAACTGAACATACTCAACCATCCCTTTCTTTCATATTACAATATATAATCTTTTATGCATTTTATATACCTAAGAATCTTTTTTCTATATATAAATTGGGACTCTTTTAGTAAAATTTGATACATGGAACAAAGTTTAATAGCATATACAAGATATATCTATGAAGCTATTAATTACAGTAGGCTTTCAATAAGATTTTTAAAATCCCTTGGATTAACTTCTTTCCCTTATTCATATTTAGATAGATTTTTTCCACTAAAATAGGTGTGGAAACGGGCTTTGAATCCTCTATACCAAATATTTTTAATTGTTACCTAGCATAATAATATTGATAAAGAAATATGTAATATTCCTATTGATAAATTTATAGATCAAGAAAGTAAATTATCTATATAATCATGGGAATTTCAAAAATATTATTTATCTATTTAGAAAACATATTCATCATCCTTGGAAAATGTGATATCATCAATATAAACAAAAACTAATATAGATATATATTTTTCATATTTAATATAGATATTTTTTCCACTCTTACCTTTATGAAATTAAAAATATTCAAGTATGTATCCAGTTTAGAATACCAAGATCTTGGAGCATATTTTAGCCTATAAAAATCCTTTTTTTAACATGAAAACATAATTCTCATATTCTACAAGAAAGAAACCACATGGTTTCTCAATGTAAAATTTCTCCTACAGTTCACCATTTTAGGAAGTTGTACTTAACATCTATTTGGAATATATTGTATTTTCTTTGTTCTACAATGGAAAGAAATATTTTAATAGTTTTAATCCCTTCATTTGTGGAAAAGGCATCATGAAAGTCCACTCCTTTAACCTATGAATATACTTTACACAACAACATTGTTTTATTTCTCACTATTTATCCTTTTTTATTCAACTTGTTTTAGAACACCCACTTTGTTCCAAAGAAATTTGTGTCCTTGATTTTGGGAACAAAATCCCAAGTATCACTCTTCTCTATTGGTTCCAATTTTTATTTCATATAATCAGCCCACTTTTGATGCTCTAATGATTCTTCAATATATTTAGGTTCAACTTGAGACAATAATGAAGTATGAGTTTTTATCCATAGATTTATCCTATTTTGTACCTAAAAATATTAGTTTCAAATAATATTTTGGACCTTTTATTTCATTTTCAGACTTGTATGAGTTGAATTGGGTTATTCCTCATCACTTGTAATGGTTTAATCTTCTTCTCTGATCTATACATTTTCTAATATTTCATCTTTGTCTAAAATTTCATTAGGTTTTTTAAAAAAACATAATAACCATCTCTAGAACTTGTTTCTTCTTATATAAAATATTTTTTTGAATGTTTCGGAACCTTAAAATCAGTATTATTAAACATTATTGTAGTATCATTTTTATAATAGTATAATCCTCTTCTATTTTGAGGATAACCAATAAAAATTCCAACAAAACCTCTTTGATCAAACTTACTCATATTATCACATTTTACCTTGATAATACAAGTGATTTAAAACACATGAAGGTACTTAAAACTTAGATATTTTTTAAAACATATCATAAGGGGATATATCTGAATTTTATTTACAGATTCAATGGTTTTGAAAGTGAAATACGGAACCAATATCTTTCCTCATGCCTGGACAACATTGTCTAATCTATCTCCACAAAATACATGTTCTTACATTAAAACAAACTATTCAGTTATAGTGTGTATGGTGAACTGAGTTCATTATGAATGATATTATTTATTGATAATCTTAAAACATCCCATTTCAAAACTCAGTTCCATTATCTATACAAATCTTCTTGAGATCAAAAACACACTCTTTCTCTAAACTTCTTCGAAAAATGTTAAAATTATTTAAGGCTTCAAACATGTGTTTCATAAACATAACATGAGTAATTTGAGTGAATTAATTAATAAGAGTAATAAATTAATTTTCTTCATTATTTTATTACTTCCTCATAGTCCCACACACATCTGAATAAATGAGACCCAAAGGTTAATTATATTGAATCTCCACATTCTTGTGTGAAGAGTTGAAAATTTTATACTTAGGTAAAGTTGATAACATCTATTATCTTTATATTTTAAGATAAATAACATCATAAACATTTTATCCTTAGTTGATCATGTTCATATTATTTTGGATGGGATATATAAGACTTCAATTCCACAATTCGTTCTCTTTTTCATGCTAGGATAGTAAGAATTTTCAGCATCACTAACTTAAAATAAATTCCCTATATTATAATATAATTCTATCACAATTCTTATATATTCATGTTTCTTGACCAAGAACCCATTATTACTAAAAATATATTCATTTACTTTATCATAAATCATATAAAAACTTAAAAATTTATGTTTCAATCCATCAACGTAAAGAGTGTTTTTTGATTTCATCCTATCCTTCCAAATAATAGTTGAGAAAACTCTTTTAACATTTAGTGAACCATAATTACAAAGGTAAATGATCCTATATTTCACATTTCAAAATCCTCTAAAAGTTTTAAATATCCTATAATTTTATAATAGTATCCACTGTCTAGGATCTATGGACCTTTTCCTTTAGATTCTATGAATGGAACTTCAATCACTAAAGCTTTCTCCTTTACTTTTCTCTTCTTTAACTAAGGACTTTGAGTATTAAAACTAAAGTTTTGTTGATATTGTAGAAGGAAAATACTTTCATTATAATAGTGATCAGATTGATCACACCTTCCATATACTTCTTCAAGAATATAAAATCGGTTCTAAAATTTTATTCCATAATTTTAAATTTGTTTTTGGATTTTCTTCTTTTGAAGGGGAATAACCCTCTCAAACCTTACATTACAATAATATTGGGTATATAGTTAGTTTTTAAGTTGAAATAAACCATATTTTTTATATTCCAAATCCTCTATAATACCAATAGAATCTATATAAAGAAAACTTACCTTTGTAAGTAGTATGTTGTCCAGAATTAGAGGTTATCTTCCTTCCTTCTTTAAGCTAATAATATTGGATCTTTTTCTGAATAAAAATTATTATGGGATATTGAAATATAATTATTCATATTATAATTATTTTAAAATTTTATAGAGTCGCCAGTTATATAATTTTTTGATATGAAGTTAGTTTTTCTGAAATTTCTTTATTTCTGAGTGTCGCCAAATTTAGCCACAAACTTGGTCTCTATGAATTCCATATTTTTCATTAATTCTTCACTAATAGTTTAAATACTATTTTAATCCTTATAAGATGATATTTTTTTACTTCACAAACATTATTATTCTTATAATATTTTCCATCTTCTGAAACTGAGTTTTAAAAACAAGATCTAGAATTGTTCAATTTTTCTTCAATTTTAACCAACTTCTATTAAATATGGTCAAAATCCTACTCTTTATCCTTAAAAATACAGTCCATTTTGATTTTAATAGTATTATAAACATATATAATATTCTTTAATTCATTTATATCCTTAATTAGTTTTGATATTTCATATTAAAAATAGATTCCTTGCAATTGGATGACTGATTTTCCTTCTTCAACATCCTGATTTCCCTTTCAAATTTAGAAATATTTAAGAGATATTTTTCATTTATTTATCCACCAAAAACTCCATCTCAATATCTTCTTATTAAATTTTAGAACTAATTTTATCACTCATAAATGTTTTATCATTTGATTTTTTAATGAGCAGTTTTTCACCATCTTCATCTCTAAAAGTCTCAAATTTCTATTTATCTTCACAGCCTTCACTTTCTTTAAAAAATATTTTTATCCTTTAAAATTTATAAAACTTAACAACTTTATCATTAGAAGTAAATTTTAACTTATTGGATTTAATATTATATAATTTTCAAGGACAAACCTCTTTCTCATCTTTATCTTCTTTAATTTTTTCTTTTGGACAATTTGTAGCAAAATTCATCATAGTGCCACAGCTAGAATATTTCAAAGGGATATTTACCTTGTATTTTATTTTCCCTATTCTCATTTATCTTAAGATAAAAAAATAACTTTATCAAACTTTAACTCCACACCTTTATAAAAATATGAATGATATGACTCTTCTTCAACAATAGCCTTCTACTTCAACTTCTTAGGTTTTGATTCTTTGAAAGAAATGGAATGAATGTTTGAGTTCCCACACAATATTTAAAAGTTTATTTTCTTGATAATGAATAAAAATTGAATTTGGAAGGAAGGAATCATGTAACAAAATCTCATTGTTAGTATTTCCCTTTTTCTTGAAAACAGTATCTTTCCTCACTTCATAAAATATAAGAGTATCGTGTAAGTCATCAAGAGGGATATTGCCTTTATCTATTTATTATAAAGTATATAATTTTATTCCAAACATATTAGGTAAGATATGAAATATATTCTCTATATTAGTATAATATTATAACTTCTCATCATAGCCTCTGATCATGCTCACAACATCATTAACCCTTGTGAAGAAGTTTTCAATAGTCACATCATCATGAATCCAGATATCTTCATACTTAAGTCTCCAAAACTGAAAATTAGACCACTTAGATTTGGTTTTTCCTTAATATATATTCTCAAATTATTCCCAAATAATTTTTTTTAATTACTTTGACTTTAATAAATTCATTTTCTAAAAGAGAATAAAAAGTAGCATTTCTTTCTTGAGCATCATTCTACAAATTCATTTTGTTTGTCCCTTTTATAGTGGAACCTTCAACACATGGGAGAAATTTAATAATTATATATTCCAATAAATCATAACTAGTAGAAATAAGTTACTATAAAATCTTTCCTTCCATACATGATAACATTTCCCATAAAATTTTTAAATCCACTTATTATTCACTAAATTAAAATTATCCATAGTAGATAAAAGAAATTAGTGAAAAATTCTTCTTCTAGGGAGTGACTCTAAACTATAATATTCAAAAATACAATCATAAAGGAAGGAATCATGGATCTGATACAACATGTAGAACCACCTATAGGATCAATGGAAGGTCAATGGAAGATGTTTGAATCAGTGATATATATTCCTTGTATGTCTGTTTTGAAATAACCATCATCACCTATTAAAGTTTATTAATGTTTATTGTCCTCACACTCAAATGCACATTAAAAAAAGAGAACCCAATGGATTTATAAGTTTCACATCTCAATTTTATAATTATAGTCCTTGGTGTGATATAGATTCCATTAGAATCACAGTACCCACTAGAATTATCATGTGAGTACAAAGAGCATGGTATAACCTTCAAAGTTTAATTTACTTGTATCTCAACTATGCATCAGAGAATCTTGAACATAAGTTCATCCCATACTTTACAATGATAAATATTTTGGGCCATAACTAATATTTATTTCTCCTATTAAAAAAATATCAAGTTTTTTGGTGTACCAGGTTCTTTTTCTCCTTCTTCTATTCTTACATAGAAACAATACACTACTTCAATTTATATGCAAAAAACTGTATGCAATAAATTCAGTAGTTGACTTAATCTCCTTCATGAAAAGTTTTATTCAATATATATATATATCATAGTAATGAATTTTTATTTCTCTTTCTACTGTGAACTTCATGGAAAACTTTCCTGATATTTTTTCACAGTTTTTTTATTATTCTTTCTTCTTATTCAATGAATATATATTTATATAATATAATGAGAATAATATTAAAGTAAATCATACTTATTTTTTGGTCTCCCTCCTATAATAATGTAGTTACAGAGTATTAAAATTTTAATTCTACTAAATAATTAGATCTCTATCTTCAAAACTCTCACTACCACTCTTCATAACTGATGTAATAACAGCATGCATTAAATATCTCATAAACACATGTAAATAGAGTGAAAATATAATATGATCACTAATATTCATTTTTCACCACAAATAACTCCTTTAATATCTCTGTATATATTCATGATTGATCCCATTTAATTTGTGGTGTGGATCACTCAAACAATAGCCTAAATCATAATAATTGATTACGATATTTATATTGGTCAAGAGAACATAAATTGGTATTTTCATATTTAAAAATACTCTCAAAATATCAACTAAATATAGACCATGATGTTTTTTGTGATGTTTCATATTCCTAGTCTGACACCACATTTATCTCTAAAACATAGTCAAGCTAGTCATTTCACACCAAAAACTATTTTAGTTAAAACACCCACTAAATGTTCACCATGGTCTGGTAATCCCTATTTTCTCCTCCCACTACTTGAATTCAAGCATTTTCCAAAAAATAGTCCAAATGAAATTTCAATAAGTCTACAAATTATAAGGAATCTATAAGTCAAATAAACTATTATTTGCTTTTCCAAATTTCAATAAAATGTAATTTTCTATGACTTGTGAAGTCATTTAAAAAATATTGAAGTCATACTAAATCTATCTGAAAGTAATATGAAAAAATAAAATTAATATGAAATCCCTTTCAAAGTCATATGAAATGATAAAATTCATAAAAAAAAATATTTGTAAGTCATATGAAAATATCAAACTCATAAAAAATCCTTTTAAAATTCATAATCTCAAAAACATTTCCAAAATTCCAAATCAAGCTTCAAACTCCAGAAATTCAAATTGAATCCAAATGATTTAAAAACTATTATAAATCTCCTCATACTGATTCTAAATAGCTTCAAATACTTTCAAATGATCGAAGGAACTTCACTTAAAATGAATGATCAGGCATTGTGCTGATAAGAAAATAAAATGCTACCATCATATCCACTTTAACCTTCTCTAATATTTTTTCTTTAGATAAATATCACAACCTAGAGGAACTTCTTCAATATTAATACTTGGACTCAAAAACCTCTCGTTATCCAATCATAAAAAATTCATATCATAAAGTATAATATAATCCATTCCATCCAAACCTCATATCATATAAAATGTATAAAATAAGGAAGCCTTGTTATCAATTTGTTCCAATACTCCCATTATTGCCACATCCTAAACCACATACATCCCACTATATCTACATCATCATCAAATATTGAACTACATTCATCCCATAATATACTAATCATCATCACATCCTCCACTTCATGTATCCCATCATACCCACATCACCATCACATCTTGCAACAAATATATCCCATCATAGCCACATCATCATCTCATCTTACACCCTATACTACCCATCATATCCATAACATCGTTGCATAATCTACATCACAACATCACCTCCAAAACTCATGTTATAAACTCAAACCATCACATCCCAAACATGGAATATCCTTAAATCTATCATGGCCTAAGGAAATTTATATATTTTAATCTTAATCCATTACATCCTTTAATAAGTGCATGATTCATAACAACGATCCATTATAGCCCATAAGAACTATACATGTGACACATTGAGCCATCAAAAACAATGTATAGGTGAACTTCACCCCAATCCATTACATCCCATGTAGGAATACACATAACCTTAAGGCATTATAGCTTTCATGTATAGTGTCAATAAAATATAGACAGGTAAGGATATAATAAGAAATCTCACAAACATTTAATACATTCACAAATAGAAAATCATGAAAATAATAACACTCATGTAATTAAATATTGAATTTATAAAAGTATACAAATAATGTATAAGTTAATAAATAACAAAATCATTCTATGATTCAACATAGAACTATTAAAGATACTGATTCCAAGCATCATATATCATTGGGATATAATATTTTCTCATCCATATTTTAAAATTTGATATATTTAAAATAATTCCTTATTCCCCATTACTAAATATTACTAACATGGTTAATAATTATCTACCATTAATTATTCCATTATCTATTTCACTTAATTATTAAGATAATTAATATAGAACACTAATTTACAACCAATGATTTAACACTTTAAATTTTCTTCACTAAAATACTTTTATATTAATTCGAAGTAATATTATCATTTATGCTTACACATATGTTTCTGAAACCTCATACCCAAATTTTACACATCATATTCATCTTTATATCATCTTATGTTAACCCTCATATTTAAAATTATATATTTATACTTCTTTATTGTTCCATCATCCAGTCTATTTATACTTATAATTTCGTAGTGATATATTTCTAATACCATTACCTTATTTAAAATAACAATTATAATTTTAGTATTTAATGATCATCATTCTTAGAAGTATATGAAAATGTATCATCGCAGTTTATATCTACGTTAGGAAAAAACACGTATGTAATAATGATCAAGATAATGAAAGATTTACCTAGAACATTTAATTTACCCCATGTTCTTTTACTTTCATCATATTATCATTCATTATTTATGTCTCACTAGAAATAATATTTATCATAATAATATGAAGGTAATGTGTTTTCCAATATAATTCATCATTAAAAAATATTTATAATAGAAGTTCACATAAACATATTTTTGAAATAGTGAAAAAATATATAAAACCAGCATGTGAATATTAATAATCAATGCAGCACGTCAAGGGAATATACTTATTCCTACATGATACAATTTCCATTCTAGATTCACCTTCCTATTCTATTTATATAATATTTATCAATACCCGTTGGTAATTAAAAAATAATGGAAGAACATATAAACATGTCATCAACACATGGCATAAAATGAAATCATATTCATCTTCCTTCTTCTTAACACTATCATTCTATATTTTTCTCTTCTTATTTTTATTTTCTATATTTACATTCTCCATGGAATCATATACTCAAAATAGTGAATCAATATCTTTGAATATCATAGTATTATAGATTAACAATAATAAACTATCCACAAGAAGAAATTAAATGAGAGAAGAACATTCAATAACCCCTTCTCCTTGGTCCAAACAAGGTCTGAGAGGATAGTATGATAGAAAATGAAATAATTAAATCAAAACCCCTCCCTCTAGACCAAATCACCAACATCGATCTTGAGAATAGAGTATAATAGTTAATGTATAAGTAATTTACTTCCCCTCCCCTTAGAACATATCATCTCCATTGATCCTCATGATAGATTTAAACTTACTTTTCTCTTTGAGGTTAAAGAAAGGTAAATTATAAATTTTTTTAGATTGGTACAATGAATCTTGGATTATATAATTTAATGGTTTTTTTCAATCAAGAAAATGAGGAGGTTTTCAGTCACTCATTCTAAACAGAGAGCAATAGAGAGTGAATGATGATATTTTCGGTCATTCAATTATAGTGTATAAAAATAAAGGTATTTTTCAATAGTTATATAAGGTTATAGAAGAATTTATAGAATTTTAGTCACATTTATTATAGAAGATAAAATAAAATATTTGAAATACCATACCTAGAATTGAGATGAATAATGTTGGGCCAAGACAGTCATGTCAAGCACCCAAGATTACACCAACACCTTCCACTAGCCCTACCACATAACATCAAATATTAAACATAAATCATAATCCACCATCACCATGAATAAACACTATTTCCATCATTCTAAGAAAATATGGAATAAAAAAGTAAAATAATGAGATAGACATCTTGAATTGAAGAATAATAATAAGAAAATACATGAATTGATAATGTCAAGTAACTTTATGAGATGAAGAAATTATCTAGAAAATTTCATCAAGTCAACCATGGTTCAAGATCAAGGATGAAGTAAATTAAAACATGAGAGGTTTTTCACGCTTTATTTCAAGGCTCGCTAACCCCCGCTAGGTATCTAAATAAAAAAAAGGAAGAAGGTACATCATTTCCAATTTCCATACTACCCCATTAGACCTTTGTAGTTAAATATCCTAATGAGAATGGGTGGTGGTAATAGAATATACAAGGCCAAACCCCTAGTTTCTAGAAGGCTAAACTGAGTCTTGGTCATCACCACAACATGGTGGTATCCACCATGGAATAGTTCCTTCAAACAAGGCACACCATGGTGATCCGCCATGGTTTGTTGGAGTAATAATCATCATTTTGAACTTAGCATAGTCAAGACAATGAATCTCTAAGGGGAGAGACCATGGTCTAGAGGAAATCCACTTTTTTCTTTTAAAATAACCACTAATCCCACCATGGAATAGTGGAGCCATGCTCCCCATTTCCACTATCCTTGCATAGTGTGCCCATCCCATGAATATGTGCCACCATGCCCACTAACATGTCATGGTGGACTCCACATTTCCCATAGGGAAATGCACCAAGAATCGCACTTATGAAATGGGTTTTTTTGTCTAGTGTGGTGACCCCTAAATGGAATACACCAGACCCAAAATGACCTCATCTACTAGAAATAAACACCCCTATGATGAACTTCACCTCTCCACATTTCACATTGGGATAAATTCCATAAACCATTCCCATCACCACTGGTGTGGTTGTCCTCGTGGTGAACCGTACACCACTAAAATGCCCAGATCTAAGTGAAGACCACCACTATGGAATTTATAATTCTAAAATAACCATATCCACCCAAAATGGACCCTACCAAAATCATTACCATGCACATAGTGAACCTTAATAAGGAAAATTCACAACTTTAAGCCTCTAAAACACCCTTAACACTCCCCTAATACCTTTATAACCTTGTAAATGAAAAGGAAATACTTTTGAAAATTCACTCCCTTACATCATATTCCTCTAAAATGATTATAATCCTCAAGAATCAATAACAAAACTAGATATAGAAACCAAAATCTTTATAGTCGAGGAAAGATACCTCTCAAATAAATCAGATTCTCTATCAGTACTTCTTAAGAGAGGAGTTGGGATATGAATCTAACTCACATCAATAAGTAAAATCCTAGAAATATCACATCTAATCCCAAATTAATTACTCTTTTCATTTTAACCATGTTTAAATCAAATATTCTTTTTTTTAATAAAATTCTCTATAAATCATTTAAAATATTTACAAATTCTTAAAAACAAATCTCTATAGACTTTTCAAAGTGAATCCAACAAATTTTAGTAAGAAATAAATTTATTTATTTAACATAAATCAACAAAAATCCATTTATTTTTAAATAAAAAATCATTAATATTGGTTAAAAAATACACATTCATTTGTAATATGTTTTAACTAGTTTAAAACCCTTAGAGTTTGATGATAAACCCCCTTCAAATTTTTAAAGTTTTACAATCATTTTCAATAAGAAAAAAAAATTAGAATCAATGCACACCCCCTTTTTCAAAACTAAAAACCTTCAAATTACTGCTTACCAATTTGATAAGAAAAAATTTCATTTTCATTTACCAAAATCATCATACACTCTTCTCATTAATACAGAATTTGGATTAGCTACCAAAATAATTTATTATTATTTTAGGAAATGACTTGAGGAACTAACCTATAACATACCTCACTCTATATACCATAACCAACCAACCACCAAAGACTAAGAGTCTTATCAAGACATAGATATTCATAATTATGGTGCCCTTATAAAAATAAAAGGGAATAATATTATACCTGATTCAAGAGTGTTTTCATCATCCATATCTGAGTAACATGTCATTTCATCCATTATCTCCAATCCATTTTTGAATCATCAACATGGTTAGCATATATCTCATAAATCAAATCAACTAACCCAAAATTGGGTTCTAACATGATTTATATTAGGTTTTTTATGTCTCAGAATATAAGGCTATGAAATCTTAATACCAAAAGTGATGAATATAAAAAATCAACAAAATTATTTCCATTAAAGTATGCATTCATTAAATAATCATGGTATAGAGTCATCTAATCACAATCATTAATTACATCAACATCATCCATTCATTTCTATTGTAATTCATTTGAATATGTTATAAGTAGGTTTTAGAAAGAAAAAAATCAATTTAACATGAGTTATAGTATTAATAAACATCAAATAAACATGCTCAAGAATCATTCCATCATCTCATGCAGTATATAAAATAAATAAATATCATCTAGTGAACAATCAACCAATACCTAGAAAGTAAGAGATATATAGGCATCAAAAAAGACATCAATGGATAACCACCATAATCTTCCACCACCTCAATACAATCATCACTTTATCCCCACAAATATCTACTCCAAACATGCCTTTCCACATAATATAATATCAGATATGCCCAAGGATATCAACAACAATCCATAATGCTTGGTTTCACAAAGCATTATCTCAGGTTGATAAACTAAAAACCATAAAACCAATTTCATAGCTTTAATGAAACATTTTATAAACATAGAATATTACTTTTTAATGCTTCTATAATTATTACACACCTTTAATAGAATATATATTGAACCAAATCAATTCACTCATTAACATTTATCATGATTTTTATTTATCCCATATTTTACACACGCCTTCCTTTCATGCATCAAATTTAATCACTCATAACATAATCTATCATGTGGAAATTTTAAATAATGTGTAATAGAATAATTATTTGAATTTAAAACCATTATATAACTTTGATAATTATCATGATTAACATGGCCTGGAAACAATTATTATATCACATAATTTAGCATAATTTCATAATGATTCACATATAGCATTTAGAAATCTTAGTCATGTTGTCTACACTAAACATTTCATGCTTATCACATTACCTTTTGATCTAAATCATGCTTCATTAGTTCCCCATTTAATTCATATCATGTATTATTCCCTTCCTCTATTTTTTAAACATGATGTGTAACATTCTATAAATTTTAACATATTTTTCTTTTAATAAATACTTATTAAATTGTTTGTTTTATAATTTAAATAAACTAATTTATGTTTTAATAATAAAATATTTTTTGAAACTAAGTTATTTTATTTAATAAAAATAATTTTTTTTATAAGATAAATTAAATATTATGATTATATAATAATAATAATAAATAATATTATTTTGTGTTATTTTTTTAGGAATAATACCTTTATTGAAGAACATAAATGGTGATATATTAAATTTTTAATATATAAATATGTATTCATATTTTTAAAAATATGATTTATTTTAATTTTACTTAATAATCCCTTTTAAACTTAATTCACAAATTATTAATGCAATTTATTATTAATTAAAAGTGTTTTTATGTGGATATAAAAAATTTATATTTCTCAAAATATTATGTTATAATATTTTTAAATAACTTATTATTTTCAAGAAATAAGATTTTATTATAAATTAATACTAAAATTATAAATAAACATTACTTTTTTATAAATGTGGTATTATTTTTTTTAAAATAATATTTTACGATAACTATTTTTATTTTTAAATGTTTATAAAAATATTTTCTAAATATAAAATTTTTTAATATTGTATAATATTTTTATTCTTAGTGATAATAGTTTAAGTTATTACATGTGGTATTAAAATGCTAACATTTTTAATAAGAAATATATCATATATATTAATTAATTTGATTATTAACTTAGAATAAAGGTAATTTAAAAATTAACTTAGTGGTATACTAATATATCTTGGAAGTAGTAATTTTAAAACTTACTTTGTAAAAAAATGGCCAGCCACTAGGCCAACTAAGAGACCCCTAAACTAAACATGTGGGACCCTATGGGTCAACCACATGAGAGTGATCAAGCATGGCTAGCCGCATTGTGGTAGGGGAGGACCGAGAACCTCACAAGGAGATAGATAAGGTGCATATAACCTACATGGGTGTGCTCGGGTGAGCACATGGCATGGCCAGTGCAACCCATGTGTGTGAAGAAGTGTATAATGGTGTCAATCCCCAAATTTTATAGCACGTTGTGTCTATAAAAGTGTTTGATATTTAAGAGAGCACTCAGTTGAGTGATTTTTCAATGTGGGACTCTCTCTCTCTCTCTCTCTAGTATTATTCACCCAACTTAAAATGTTATGCTTAAAACATCATTGATTGATCAATCATATATGATCCATCAAATCTATCGCAGGTTGTCTCATACCTCAAGATCAACCTATCCAACCCTAGATGATTTTTTTCCTCTCCTCCCAACATTGTCTTCAACCATAGCGATCGTACATCCTAGATCGACACCACCCTAAACTTCCATTTTCATCTGCCATTGATGACAAGCCATGTGTCCTTATAACAACAAAACACTGAAGTATTACTTCACACACAAATCTCTCAGTGTATACCATCATCAACATTTCTTTTCCACCATTTTTATCTCAGTTTATAGAAATTAAAACCTTACATTGATCTTGTTGATATCATCAAAACGGGATAATTTTATGTTTTAAAATGTCAAAAATGTCAGCAGGCATTGTCTTGTTCAGTAAATATTCTTGAAGAAGCTTTCATAGAACCTGATTGAAATTAATATATATATATATATATATCATATTTAAAGCTGAATATTATATACAACTGATTAAGATATTCCAAGATCATTATTTTCTCCTCCTAATCTTACACAGGAAGCAATGATGAATTTAATATATATACATTCTTTAACAAGTGTAACCTTCTCAAATTTCTTCAATTTTTTCTCTTGGAAAACAAGATCATTTGATATACACATTTATATATAAATATATATTTCATTTCATCCATGATTCAGTAAAGATAAAATTTATATCCTGGTCTTATCTGGTTGGATATGTGTGTGTGTGTGTCTGAACCATATTCTAAAAATAAAAAAGGTTTCCAAGATAATGTATTTAATAGATATCTTTTTATATGGGAAAAAAGATTTATTTACAATTCTAGAATAGCCCATATATTATCTATTTAAATGCCTCTCTTATTCCTAGAAAAATACCCCATGACCAATATCTTTCCCTATCCCTTCTCTTATTTTATCATTCCATTTCCAAACCATAAAAGGAGAAAACATCACTTCCTAGCTTGTTATTATACACCAACAAGTATAAGGTAAGGAAAAAAATTATTTTCAAAATTTTATGTACTTATTTTCAAAAATATACTTTATTATAGGAATTTAATTATTTTATAAATTATTTATATTTAAGAAAAGTTATAATTTTATAAATATTATAATTTTGTTTCAAAAAATTTATGTAAGGGAATACTTTATTTTCAACAAAGATTATATTTTTTTTAAAACCCTTCTATGAGGGAATTATTTTTAAGAACTTACCTATTTTTAAGAAAAGTTGTAATTTTATGTAAATTATAATTTTTTTCAAAAAATTTATATAAGAGAAATTTATTAATTTCAAACATCTATGTTTCACAATGGGGTCCTTGATTCCAAAACTTATTACAATCATTTTTTCTCCTCCTCCGAGTCTAATTTTTCTTGGTTGAAGTCATTTGATAAACCTTGGATTAAACCTTCCAGGCTTACTCTTGTTTGGTGTATTGCTCACAAGCGCTTACCTACGGAGGTTTGCATTCAATACTTTGGTATCCAACTCAGTTCTAGATGTCACCTATGTCATCAACAAGGGAAGAAATTAATCACTTATTTTTTTCTTGTGCCACATCCACTGCTCTTTGGAATTTTGTTACTGACATCTTTGATTGTAGATGGTTACTTACTGACTCTATTTGCTCTTTACTCAAATGTTGTGTTGAGTTGGATCTCTCACCTCAGATTAAAAATCTCTTTCTATCTGTAGTTTTTGAGCTCATCCACATTATCTGTTAGGATAGAAATGATATTAACCACAATAGTGCCTCTATTAATCTTGATGCAGGTCGGGCGAGAATTCTTATTGCTATCAGGGACGCGTCCACCCTTTAGAAAGCCCCCTACGCTAACTCGGTTATTGAATTTTTCATCCTTAGTCGGCTTAGAATCAATGGGATCTACAAGAAACCAAATTTCTTCATTGATGTGTTCTGGAAAGCTCTGATTCCGGGCTGGATCAAAATCAACGTTGATGGTGCTTCTAAAGGAAATCCAGATCCCGCTGGCTATGGGGAAATCTTCAGAGACTCTCTTGGAAATTTTCATGGCTGCTTCTTTGGTGGATGTGGATCTGCCTCCGTCCTATAGGCTCATATAATGGCGGTGATTCACGCTGTCAACTTCGTTAATCTAAAAGGTTGGAATAATATTTGGATTGAAAGTGATTCAACCCCCATTATCCAAGCTATTTGGAATGGTGTGGTTCACCTTACTTGGTCTCTTACAGCATGTTGGAAGAATTGTCTTAGCTCACTCCAGGATCTCACATACATTGCCACACATACCTACTTGGAAGAAAACATGGTGGATGATGGTCTTTCCAATAAGGGTATCAACTAGGACATTACGTGGAGTGATGATTTACCGGTTGATCTCCTTTCTTACTATGAAAAATATTGTAATAAAATTTCCTCTTTAAAACTCTTGTAATTGTTTCCTTCCTTTTTAAATAATTTTTTTTGTCTTGGTCATTGACCAAGACATTGCCTTTAAAAAACAATTTAATAGATATTTATTTCTATTAAAACATCCATGAAAAGGAGTATGAATTTATCATCAATTCTCTTTAAAACTTTCCATTTTAAAAGTTCTTTTTAAATCAAAGTGTGTTATCTATTTCAAAATTATTTTTAAATGATAAAGTCGATCATTGTATGTTTCAAATGTTCTTTGAGTTCAAAAAATGGAATTAATATTAGTATTTATGTCCATATCCTATAATTATCATTTACATTACATGAATATTAATTTAAGAATTTGTTTTAAGTTCAATTTTCAAAGTTTTTCTACATACTTCCATTGAATTTATGGATTTCTTCAGAAATTATATATTTCTCCTAACCCTTATGGTATATTTTTTGAAATATATATTTTTCTAAAGTTTATAAGTTATAAAATTATTTTCTTCTTGGAAAATAATTTATGTAAGTTTTGAAAGGTTTTTAGTGGATTATAAATGAGAAAGGTAGACCTAAAAACAATCTTAAAATAAAGTTCGGCACTTGGGTATAAAATGACATAATGAGGAACGGGGAGTGAACCAATGGCCTTAATTAAATGTTTTCAAAATGATGATACTGCTAGTTGGCTCGTGTATTTCTTAATACTTTCCAAGTATCATTTTAATCCATAAAAATTAATTATTTTCAAAATATTTTAAAAGAGAAATCCAATTTTATTTGAAAGGTTTATTATGTTGAAAATTAGATGGGTTTTAAAAAATTTATATCTTCTAAAGGTTTTTGAAAAAGTATTTCTATATATATTTTTCATGAAATCCCAAGATTATTAATTTGTAAAAATATATTTATTATATCAAATTCTTTTTATTTGATATAAAAGGAAATTATTTAAAAGGAATTTTTAAATAGTCTTTATAAAAAGGATGTTACACTAGTTTTAAAATCCCATACTGGTAAATTTTATGCTCACACTATATTTTAAAATGATTTTCACTCTCTTAATAGAAGTTACAAGGTGTTCAGTTTCATTTTAAAGAGCTGTAGTGAGTAAATCCAAATAACTCTTTTATTTATAAATTGTGTAAACTCTGATATATTGTAACATTTTCTCATAGTCCTTAAAACCCTAGAATGGAAAATAACCTTCGGTATATAAAGGACTGTATATTTTTTTAGTTAATTTTTATATAAAATATATATATATATATAGTATATTTTTAGCACTAGATTTGGTAGTGTGGGTCTCGGGATGTTATAAAAAACATACTAAGAATGCTTCATAATATTTCATTATTGTTAAGTGATAAGGATTTAAAAATTATATCATGATCATTAAATAAATAAAATCGTGGTTACAACTTACATTAAATTCCAAAAACTTTTCAATTTTATAAATCTTCTTATTTTATAAAATAACATTTCATTTTATGAAATGATAAATATTTAATCATTTTTCTAAAACATTTCTTTTCCAAAAAATTTGAACATGGTCCATAGTTTATAAAATCATGATTAAGAAATAAATCCTTTAGAAATTTTCTCTGGAAAATAATCCTTTTGAAATGCTTCATTATTCATGATAACATATAAGAATTTACTTTTAAAATAACAACTTTATATTTAAACATGATTATAGTTTTTATAGTCAACAAGAACTAATACTTCAACCATAAATCTTAACAAGGCACATTAAAATCTTTAGAAATGATTTATAAATAATAAAGTTTGTTTATCACACCACAACATAGATTTAAAACAATACTTTTTAATTTATAAAATGCTCTTAATATTTTATTAATTGACATGAATCAATTATTAAGATTAAATTCACCATTTAACATTAGGTAAAAAACTAAACACCTCTTCATTTCATGATTTTTTAGATAACATGTTTTATTAACATGATTCAATTTATTATAATTGAATATAACATAATTATTAAGGGTTCATTATAAAAAATATATAGGTTAGCATAAATAAACACACAAGAATAATAAAAAATGAAAATATAAAGCAAGATGCAACCTATCAAAAGGATGCATGCATCCATCCTAAACTTTCTACACTACAAACAATCAATTCTCACCTAAACATGATTATTTATCTTTCATGGTCATCATGTCAGATCATAGGGGGCCACATAACTTGGATCTTATCCAGACTCCCTAATTTTAAAAGTTTGGGAATAGTTCATAAGGGTCCCTAAATTCATGTGCACTAGCCAGTTCTCTTATATGACCACATGGTAGGTTAATCAAAATTATTTCCCTATCAACCCATACAAACCTAAAATGTTTCTAACTTTAAACTTGATTATATCTCTTAAACTATTTTTTATACCAATTTTTTATAACCCATCCCTGGTAAAGACATGTTTGATCCTTGAGGCCCAACTCCAATAGGCCCTGGGTTGGAGACTAGCATCGAGGATATTTTTCTCAAATTTGATGCATTTTCCTAATAAAAACCCAAGAAAACACACACACAAAATCCACCAAAATGACTCCTAATATAAAAATAAAGAGTTTTAAATTCCTAAACATAGCTCATTTGAACATGGAAATTAATAAAATTCATCGAAAATGAAATAAGAAATAAAATAATTCACTCTAACTACCCAAATAACAATATCCACAAATCTACATCGATCAGCCCTGTAAAACAACTCAAAAAGTAGTGGATAAGTGAGTAATTGGGATTACTCATAAGGATCATATCTCTAAGAAATTCTATATCCATGTATAATAAATAAGTTGATTCAGGCTTGTGTGACATCATTAAGTAGGATAGAAATGTGGATAAATATAATGGTAAAAGTAGTACTCCACATATTAAACACCATAATTATGTCACCTTCAATCATCATTTAGAATAAAAATTATTTCTATAATAAATTAGTGTGATAGAAATAATTTTGGTATCACATAATCATAAAGGGACATAATAAATCACCTATCTCTATCCAATCACAAAGAATCCCTCACATCAAGAATACTATAAGCCATGCCACCCCAATATCATATAATAGAAAATAGGAAAAATAGGAAATCCATGATCTCAAACTTTTTCAATCATCACATCATCATAATAGGAAATCCCTGCTCTAATTCAATTCCAATCATCCCATCATAATCATATCTTTCACCCCATATATCCCATTATATCCACATCATCACATCATACACCCTATATAGCCCATCATATCCACATCATCATCATAACCTACACCTTGTACAACCCATCATATCCACATCATCAACATATCTTGAACCTCATACATCCCATCATATCCACATCATCAACACATACTGTGCTTTTTAAAAACCATTATATCCACAACATCATCACATACTCTACATCACCACATCACCTCGATGACTTGTGTTATAACCCTGATCCATCATAACCCAAACATGAAATATCCTTCAAGCCATCATATCTTGAGGAAATGTGTACATATTAACTACAATCCATTACAGCCTATAATAGGTGCATGAATCGTAACTTCAATCCATTACATCCCATAGTAACTATACATGTGATAACTCAATCCATCACATCCCGTGTGTAGGTTCACTTCACCTCAATCCATAACAACTCATGTAGGTATACACATAACTATAATCAATTACATTCGATATGTATAGTTTCAAGAAAACATAGATAAGTAAGGACACAATACAAAATCGCAAAAAACATTCAATCTATTAACAAATAGAAAAGCACAATAATAATAATAATAGTCATGAAACATCATAAGGAATTTATAAAGGGATACTAACTATGCATGATTCAAAAAAAAATAACATCATTATAGGATCCAACATAACACTATCAAAGATAATGATTCCAAGCATCATATAATCACTAGAATGTAATATTTTCTCATCCATATTTTACATGTTTATCTATTTCAATTAATTCCTTAATATCCATTACTAAATTTTACTATAAATATTAATAATTATCTATAATTGATTATTCCATTCATTACTGTACTTAATTATTCATATAATTAATTTAGACCACTGAATTATAACCTATGATTTAACACTTTAATTTTTTTCACAAAAATAATTTTATATTAATCCATGGTTATAATTTTTTTATACTTACCCCTATGTTTATAATACCTTATCCTTATATTTTAAAAATAATACCCATATTCATATTATCTTTTATTTACCTTCATATTTAAAATTCCAAATTTATACTTCTTTACCGTTCTATCATCTATCCCATATATACTTACAATTTCATAGTGAAAAATTTATATTACCCTTACCTCATTTCTATTTACACTTATAATTTCATCATTTAGTTATCATCATGATCAAAATAACTTGAAAATTTATCATCACATTTGATATCAATTTTAGGCAACAATGCCTTTGTAATAATCATCAACATAATGAGAGATTTAGTTGGAACATTCAATTTACCCCATGTTCTTCTTCTTTAATCATATTATCATTAATTATTTACCTCTCATTAGACTTAAAATATATCACAACAATATAAATATAACGTATCTTCCAATATAATTCAGAATAAAGTAACATTTGTCACAGTAGTGAACACAAACTTATTTTAGTAGTAACGAACACAGGTATAAAGCTAATAAAAAATATTAATAATCAATGTAGCACATTAAGGAAACATGAATATTTATAAATGTTAGAACTTTCATTTTATATTCCCTTTCCTCTTCCATTTTTATAATCTCTCACAATTCCCATGGGAAATTATAGAATAATGGTAGCACATATCATCATGTTATTAATACATGGCTTAAAAGGAAATAATATTCATATCCCTTACTTTTAACACTATCATTCCATATTTTACTCTTCCCATTTTCATTTTCCAAATTCCCATTCTCCATGGAATCACATAGTCATAATAGAGAACCCATATCTACAATGCTCTGACTGAATCACTGGGTCCAGCTAGTGTGTCACATGACCTCATGTGCGTCTCCCTATATGCAAGAGGTTGCTAACTAGAAATGAGGGTCTAAATGGTGTCATGGGGAGACTATACCCTCAGTACTAATACCCTTTCACCAGAATCACAAAAATTAATAAAAAATATCCTAGAAAAACACAGTGGAAATTATCATATTATAATAAACGGTATACCTGTTATAAAAAAGAAATAAATCAAAAGTCACCCAATGTAGAAAGTTAACCAATGTATAATAACTAAAAAATAAACTAAAACACTACAGTAATAGTCTGAAGTTTATCCTGACATTTCCTCCATCCTTCAATCTCTATCTTCTCAGCTCTCCAACATAGGGCCCTTGCCCTCAGTTGGATCCCAAGCCTTGAAATCTACAAGTGCATCGAGATTCCCATGAAGGTTGTTTGTATAAACTCAGTAGGACACCACCAATGTTTCCTTACCATAATTGAAAAATATATAAAATTTTATTTCATGAAAAAATAGTAAATGTATAATTATATAATAAATTTTGAGTCATTATGCACTAATCGACCATCCATGAACCCTGACTCTTCCTACTTCAGCACCATACAGAAAGGAGTAATCTAGTCAATGTTTCAATACCCAAATTCCACCTTTAAGTAACAATTACAAACTCAATTTCAAGGTAAAGTCACACACTCCAACTTTATGGAGTAATAATATGTCATTCCTCATGGTTATTCCTTTTTGCACGATGGTACGCACACCCAGCATGCCCGAATCTTTGGAACTCTACTCAAGTGCAAGGATGTTCCCCATCAGTACAATGCACTGATCGTTTCAAATCATGGACCTCTTCTAATGGCATGTGTTTATTACTAAATAAGTTGAATATTCCAAGTTCTAATGATAACCATCATTCCACTCAAAACAAGTGGTTTTCAATAACGAAATCCTTTCTCCCCCTATAAGGAGTAAACTATCCAACCCATAGCATCTTGGTCATCTTGATATCTGAAGCAGAGTTACCACAGGCTATATAAACTTCCATATATAAGGAATAATATAATGAAGAAAAAGAATGTAATATTAATAAAGGGTCTCATAGGCCACACATGCACCCATATTCATATCATAACACACACCCACATGCATATTATAACATAAAATTTTATAAAAAGTCTTTAAATTGTAAGGTCTTTCTATATAAAGTGTTCTAATGCCCAGAGTTTAAAATTACCACTTTGGCCACACCCATACACCAAATATGACAAGAATTATCCCTAGTTCAACACATGATAACTCTAGAATCAGTATCCAAGAAGAAAACCCCAACGTGGGTGAGAATTTGATTAGTCATACCCAATGAGAATAACCATCACCAACGAAATTAGAATCAATCAGGAGGGAAATGAAAATTTGTTATATATGACCATATATCCATCGATAAATCAATAATAATCTATGAAATCATATTAATATTCATATATATGACCATGGAAGTCTAGATCTAAGTTTTAATCCAACTGAAAGTGAGGATTCAGGCTAGAATGGGCAAAACTTACCATTTGGGCACCCATGGATCGATCCAACATTGAAGTGTCGAATATAGGGGAATGAGAGATACAATTACTATAAAAGAGTGGTTTAAGGTTCATTATGGAAGAATTATTATCAAGATAAGTGAGGGAGATATCAAAAAGAAGTTTGGGGGGGGAATAGGGCTTCCCCTTATTAAAATAGAATATTGAGCCCAGTGGAAAGCCAATTGGCCTCACTGTCCAACTGATAGTGGCCAACTGATTAGATGATAGCTCCAAGTAGATTCTTAATCTTATACCTTATCCAATAGGTATTCAATAGCATTGAAACAATTTCTAGTGGCATTTCACTGGCTATCCAACGATACACAAGTATGTCTTGGGTTACTAACACCTCCATCAGCTAGCGGTGGCTCTGAACCGGCTAGTCAGTAGTACCCCATCATCTCTAAAGCTGCTAGTTGGTTCCCATTTCCCTTATTTTGTTTATTTTTATTTCTGGTTCCCAAAACTCTCTAACATGTATCAAAAGAATAATAAGAGTCACCAATATATTCTAAAAACAAAAAAAAAATATCTTGAAATATTGAGTATGTTACAAATCACCACCTCTAACGAATTCTCATCCTCAAGAAGTGTCTTTTGATGTTTGATCAAATAAATTAGGCCCTTGGTCCCGAACATCTGACTCTAGCTCCTAAGTCTCCTGTTGGATTTTTTACATGTTGTTAGAGAACTTGAAAAATTTTACCATTTCCCCTCTCAATGACTTTTCTCTTCATTCTATAATCTATATTGGTTGCTCAATGGATGATGCATTTGGTTCCAACTCAACGTCCTTACTATTGATCACATGCATAGTATTGAGCTCTTACTTCTAAATTTAAGACACATGGAAAACATTTTTCATCCCTTAATATTGTAGAGGGATTTCCAATTAGTAAGACATTACTTTGATATTCTTGATGATATCAAACATCCCCATTAACTATGTCACCAACAGCCCCTATGTCTATAAACATCGAGGGCCCAACTGAGGTGACACATGGAATAAAAACTAACCACCCACAGGTAACCATAATGGTCATCAAATTTGGTTGGAATGTAATCATTGTCTACTCTGAGTGGTATCAAACCATTTCTAAATCTAATGGGACCAATTAGATGTCTCTTGCACCATACTCAAACCAAAAACAGTTTCCCTACCTACCTCAAGTCAACGCGGTAATTAATGACATGGATCACCATAAAGAACCTTGAACAGAGCCATCTGAATCGAATGTTAGTAATAGTTATTATACAAAAAAAATTACTAAGTCTATATGAGCATCCCATGATCCATAAAAATTTATCACACATGTTAGAAGCATATCCTCTAGAATCTAGATCATCCCCTCTAACTTCCCATCAATCTACGAATGATACAATGTACTCGTCTTCAACTAAGTCCCCATTACCTTCTACGAGACTTTCAAAAACTATGATGTGAAATGAATATCTTGGTCATATATTATGCCTTTAGACACTCCATGAAGTCACAAAATCTCTCAAATATATAGTTTTCCTAACTCATATATAGAATGAGTCTCTTGAGTTGGAGGGAAACATGTTCCTTTCATCAGTTGATCAACCACAACCCACACAGCATCTCAACCCCTTAAGGTTCTAGGAAACCCCAAAAAAAACTATATCTTTACATCATTACACTTTCATTTGGGAATAGAAAGAGACTGAAGTAAACCATATAGTCTATAATAATTAGCTTTAATCCTCTGACAAGTAAGACAATGAGAGACAAAACTCATGATATCCTTCTTTATACCTCACCATGAGAACCATCATCTTATGTCATGATACTTCTTCATCGATCTTGGGTGCACTGCCAATTGTGAATCATGAGAGTCCCTAATTATCTCTTCCCTCAAGGAAGCAAGAACCACAACACTCTTAGGAACATAGATCATGTCATCTTCATCTAAAGACCATTTTGGAACTAGATTGTTTCCCAACAATAATTCCCACATCACTTAGCACTCAGAATATAACTCATGTTCGGCTTTCACCCAGTCCACCAAGGTAGATTTGATAACTCATGGGGTACATGACATCACTCTGTGATCCTTAGATGAACCCACTAATGAGGCACTAAATTTTATAAATTTTTAAACTGATTTTCATTATTTATAACCCCCTAATTTAATTAAAATTATGTTAATTCAATGATTTCTGTTGCATTGGATAATTGTGGAGTTTATTTTTCTAATGAATTAAAATGTGTATTTTTAGTAATTTATTTTTTTATTGGATTTAATTTATGAATCCATACTTGGTCAAGAATTTTTCTACAACATTTTTCAAAGTCATATAATTCTAAAATTTATTATCTTATAAAAATTTGAAATTAATCTGTACATATGATCTTTTGGTGATTTTGGTTTTAAAAAAATTATGAATAGTGAAACATTAATTTTCGAATTACATTTTTTTATTTTAAATTATAAAATTATATTCAATTTTAAAATTAATCTAGATAAGGGAATGTTTTGGATGAATAAATTGATTTTTTTAAATAGGAGTTTTGAGTAGTAGAACCACAATTTGAAATTTAATTTGATTTTAATTGATGAATTTGAAATTAATTATGTTTTGAAAATTTTGAAACTAAATTTAAAATTTTAAAATGTGGTTGAAAAGGGAAAATGAATTTGAAATTTATTATTTAAATTCAATAGAAATTATTTCAGGAAAAAAACATTGAATTTTAAAAAATATTGTGATATGTAGATTGCAACACCAATTTGGTAAAATAAAACATGTTTTTACATACTTTAATGGATGTCATAGATCATTCTTTCTTTCATAAAAATCACCCACTTCTATGTGACAATATCTACTTATGTGCCCGAGCATTCTTGTGGGGATTTTTTCTTCATGCATGTAACTCAATTATTTCATGGACAAGAGTCTATGTCACTTCTTTACATTGATATCTTCCATGTGGAATTTCACCGTGAGCTTAGGCTTCTGAAAAAATCTTCCATGTGTATCCATCTTCCATGGAATTCCCCTCCATCCATGCTAAATTCTTCCATGTCTCACCAAGCTTCACGCATGGAAGCACCATTATTCTATGGCACCTCCCGGACCAACCGACCATAGATCTAAAACAAGTGAAATTACATACATAATTCCATCCAGGTCACCAATAATACTCCACCTTATCAATAATTAACCTTGTTAGAATGATACCAAATAATTGAAGAAAACTCATACCTAATCTATGAAAGAGAGATTGACCAAGATTCCTTATTCTGAAAAATTCCGAGATTAATGGAGATATAATAGGTTTTTAGATGAAGAAGATATAGAATAAGATAAGATGAAGAAGATCTTATAGGACATAGAGATTTACATGGTTTGGGAATAATCTCTATGTCAACAAATAGGTAGAATCACTTCACCATGTTTCAAGAGAACAAAATATAAAGAGATATCAAAGTTTCTCACACACAAAAACCCTAGCTCGAAATGAGCTAATAAAGAGGATGAAGTAATGTTCCATAAACCGCATAGAAATATTGTCATGATATAGAGAAAGTTTTATAGAATTACTCACTATTATAATACTATAGAAACCCAAGTCCAAGCTACTATAGTGGCTAGTGTAAAGAAGTCCATGGAGCTATAGTACTGTTGTCTCCAAAGTTCAAGCTGCTATAGTAGTCATGCCCAAGTCTGCACTACTACAGTACCCAATCAATGTCAGCCAATAATCTATTATATAGTATGTCAGAGTTGATAAAGTGTCCAAAAATTTGGATCGGGGTCTTTTAACCCTCGTACCCCTGGAGTAGGGGTTCGTTTCCCCTACAACCCCCCAATGAGCTCACTACGGAGCTCAACCTGCAAAGTTGTGGCCTGGTGTGCAGTATAGGATTAAATAATTATACCTAAATTCATCCAAAAAATGGATTGGGATACAATAATCTAACATTCCTATAATAATAGAACCATAATTGAGCCCACAATGATTGATCCCAACCTTCAATATTGTCCAAAGACCTATTCACCCTAGTTTGACAGACACATTTTGAGACCAAAATTGAATCTTAAAGAAACAACCAAGTTCACTAATATAAGTTTATAAGGACTATGATTTATTTTTTTAATTTTATCCCTATGTAGGATCTGATATAGAGGGACCTCAACCCTTCCCATCGCACCGGTCGAGAGTTTGAAGAATGTTGCACCCTGGGTGTTTGATGATTTGCCTCTATGAATTCAATCATCATTTTCACTAAATTATTTCACTAGATCACCCTTGATGGTAGTGTAGTATCTTATTTCTCCATGAAACTATAGAATATGAGCTTCATCTCTAATATAAGCACGTTTCACCAATAATACATGATCAAAGTTCTAGGCTGAATACACAACATACTCTCCCATACCTGATCGATCATGTAGCATCATATTGTAGACATCATCTCAACAAGTTTTATTCATGAACCTAAGTATCTAGTCCCTTATGCAATAATAGTACACACACACATGGAATGTCAGTACCAACCACACTACTCGAGCCTGATGATGAACTCCAGGCCACACCCCCTATATGATTCAGCCTCCAAGATAGTAGCACCAAAGCTCCAGCCATACTCCAGGGCCAATACAGAATTACTATAACCTTGATCAAAGACACCAGGACCGAGTTCCAGTAGTACAACACTATACTTTCATAATCTCCATTCCATCACCAATTCATGAATTTAGAATTTTCCAAAATTAAAGATAGCATGATGAATTTTAATCGGGCAAGCCTCAATGAGATATTTAAGTATAATTGCAAGTATTCATTAATCAATTCAGTATGATTTTGTAGTTTTATCTAGAGTAGACACTCATGTTGGTTCTCAATGTCCCAGTATTAACATGCTCTAAGCCATACCTAGCTCCTCTCCAGCCAATCATATGCCTGATCAAAGTTCAAAAACTAGAGTTGAGGTTGGGACTACTATTATTGAAGAAAAAATGCAGTGGAATCCAATAAAAAAGTTTAGATCAGACACAAATCTATAAAAAAAATCCCACTCCATTCAAATAATCCCAAATGAGAGGAATTTGAATCATATTCCTAATGATAGCATATCCAAAACATCTGATTTCCACTGTGGGCATAGAACTCCAAAGCATTTCACTCTTTGATACTTCATGAAGTAGTATAGAGCCTGATCATGGGAGGGGAATGATTTTATGGGAAAAATTTTGAATAACGATCACATAAAGAAATATCAACCATTAAACTATTCACATGCCAGAAATATGAAGGGAAATAAGCTTTGAATTTGATTAATTATTTCGAATTGTTGGGTTTATTGGAGTGGAGGCTCATGTTAAACATGTGGAAAGAAATAATTGATTAAAACCCCAAGAATTTATATAAGAGAATCCATTTTTCAATAGAGGAGGTTGATTCAGTGATTAAATTGATCAATTTATTGCTACATCTTATCTAATTTATTTTATTTCATTATACTATAATACTTTGATGATGGAACACTGAGTCATTTGTGGTCATACTAAAGAGAATTCATTTTTCCCCTTCTATTGAATTCAAATCATTAATTCTTAACTAACCTACTTACTTCTCTGGTTGTTTTTAATTTCATAATCAGTAGAAGGTTTATGCTTACTTTTCTTTTAATTACTTCTTTTATCACTATTGTAATTCACATACAAACCAATTAGATTCACTCTATTTCTTATGATTGTGGGTAGTGGGTTGGTTTAAGAGTAATTGGAAATATTTGGTTACTAGAATATGAAATATTAGAGAAAAAAAGATCATTGTAATCCTTTATTCAATTCAAAACATCTAAGAGTAATCAATGATATTTCATTTGATTAGAGAAAGTATAGGGGATGACTTGAATAATAATTTAATTGGAGGATGAGAGAATGATTTGAGTCTCAGGCACTATTTTTAATATTTAATTTTAAACCATTATTTTCACTCACATCTAGAACCCATAAAACAAGATAAAAGCACACCCATGAAACTCTCATCTCTAGAGACAACCTGAATTCCACTATAACTACATTTAAAACTTGGGTTAAAAATTCATTTCTTATAGGACCCATGAAAACTCTTTCATGAACCTAGCACCATTGTCAGGGAGGCTAGTGTTAGTGTTTTAATTTTATTTTAAAATAATTTCAACACATGACCAAAACTAGTGTGTCCCACCTCATTAGTTTTGATTCAGAGGTTAAACAAACTATTCTAGTAAGAATTTTGAACTTGATAATCATATAGGAAGTGGAAATGGAGTTTTCCACTATCTCATGGACTGACTCCCCATATTATTTTACTTCTTACACCATAGTTACTTTAGGGAGTGAAAAAATGGAAAATAAATTGGATCAATTGAATAGGTCTTTTGAGATCTATTTGCACAAAATTTCAATAACAATAATCAGGAAATAAAATTAAACAACCAAAATTAATGTGAACTAAAAACTATAATGATCCAACTATTACCCAAGTTTCATGTTATTAAGAGAATATCCCAATAGGAATCCAAATTACTTTGGGAATGTTTGTTATAGATTCAATCCTAGAGGAGTATTTAAGGCTCAAATCACCTAGAAATACTTCTCATTCTTCTTAGATGGACCATCCAAAGAATTGTTATATGGCTTGAAACCTGGAGAAGTTACCACTTGGGGAGGACTTTAGAGATATTTCCTCGAAAAATTATTCCTTGATTAAAAGAGTACCTATCTGATAAAGGAAATTAATGAGATCAAACAAACTAATAGATAAAGTCTTTATGGGTTTTGGGGGATATTTAAGTGTTTTACAACTTATTTCCCACACAATATCCACAAAGATCGTTATATCATGGTTTTATTTTACTAATGATTGATGAAAAAAGATTGTAATTTATTAGATACTTCATATAGTAATGCACTAATCAAAAATTCACTTACTAAATCTAGAGAGAAAATCGAGAGGATCTCGCAAAATTATTAGCAATTTAGTACAAGTTCCACAACTAAAAGTGTACATAAGGTAAAAATTTATAACTCCCCTTTACTTGAAAATAAAATTAATGAACTAATATCTCTTGTGATAAATTTAGCTTTGAACAAGGTACAAGAAACATCACCTCCCACGCCTCCAAGAATCTTCTAATTGTGATGCTCTCATGATCACTACAGAGATGGATGCGCGTAGGTATAATAAATTTTTTATTCCATGTTCTAAAGGCCATATCAGCAGTAATAAATAAGCAACCAAGGATAGAAAGAGTATTACAATACTCAATTTGGAGCTGGGAACCAACAACAGCAAAATTCAACCTTCTAGCGAACCTTCTAACAACCTTTCTAACCTCAACCAATTCAATAGACTATTTCTCATCCCTTTATAACATATTAACAAGGAATTAATCAATAACCCACCATGAAGGACTTGATGAAACAACTTGTGTATCCTCACACCACTTAGAAAACTACCCTCAACACTCATATATCAGTATTAAAGGAGCTACAAGGATAGTACAACCATATTATGATAGTCATCAATGACTTGAATAATTAAGGTTCAAGTAAGCTTCCTACTCAGTTAATTCTTAACCATTAAAGTCAATTTAAATTATATTTCATTAAGGAGTGACAAGGAGCTAGGAAGCGATTAATAATATCCATATTGAGAAGGAGATGGAAGTGGAAAAACACATAAAATATACCCAGTAAAAAGAATCTAAATAACTTGTAGAGATAATCTTATTTAATATAGATAAAGTGACGGCTATTTTGGAAGACCTACATTAGCCCCAACCTCCCTTCCCTGTAATGATTAAATCACCTAAGAAAACTAGTGAATAGTCATTGAAATAAGAGATTATAGAGATATTCAAAATGGTATATATTAACATCAATTTTCTAGAATAAATTCTCTATATAATGTCTCAAGTTTTTAAATGGTGGAAAAACATTTTTTGATAGTGTATGCGACATGCAACATTAAACCCAAAAAACCATGATTATTTAAATATGAATATTATAACCTAACCATTAAATTGGAGGGAATGAATAGGATTAACTAATTTATGAAATATGTATAAATTTATTATGCATCTTAATTTTTTTGATAAAATCTTTCCAAATAATCACTTAATTTCTAGTAATGTCATTTTATTCTTCAAAAGTGTTTTCTTCAAAAATGATTTCTATTGCTTCTTGTGAGAAAATATTGTAATTAATTTATAAAAAAATCAGAAAATTTATTTGAAAAAATTAAATACATTTTTTAAATAATCATATTGAAATTAACTTAGGTTGAAATTTTGGGATGTTTTAGAAAATTTGGATTTTTCAGTGAACAGTGAACGTTACCTTTTTTTAATGTAAAATTGTCATTTCTTTTGATGAATTAAGTAATTTAAAAATAAAATTATTATTTTAATTTTATTTCAGGGTAACATAAGTATTATTTAGTTATATTTAATTCAATTAATTACAATTAAAGTATCTTTATACCAGATGTTAGTATAAATTTATTTGTAGGCTTAAAAATTAATTTTTCTGAAAATTGTTTTGAAAAATGCATAATATTTCTATATTATAATTAATTAAAAAACCTTAATGAGGATTTATTTAAATTAAATTATTTTTTATTATATTTTTATAATTATGAATTTAAATCCACATAATTAATATTACTGGTTATAGAGTAAAAGTAAACTCATTTTTTCCTTGAAAAATGCATTTTTCATAAAACCGATATTTATCACGCTTCTGGGTTTTTTATATATTAAATTAAATTATTCCACCTCTATTAATTGATTTTTATAAAATAGATTCTATATTTGGAATCATAATAATTAATATTTTATAATAAGTTCAACCTAATTTTTGGAAAGTTTGAATAGAAACTGTAGGAAATATTTATTACCACAATAAAAGAAAAATAGGTTAATTAATTGTAGAAATAATTTAACAAAGAATAAAAAAAAATAAACCTAATTGTATGAATATTTTTATTTTATTTTTAATATAATAATTATTATATTTTTATTATTACTTTTCAAATGATTAAATAATTATTTGAATAAAATTATAATTTTGATACGTTAAAACATAAATTTTATTTAGGGTAGTATGTGGTTTTAATCAAAACACACTTTTTGAATAATTAAATAATTTTTTTAATAAATCGTATTTTAATAAAATATTATATATCAAATTTAAATGTTAAAATAATTTTTATGAATTCAAATGTAATTGTTAAAAGGGTTAGAAAATTGTTATTGACAAAAAAACTGCATTTCTCAATAAATGATGATTCTTGTTTTAAAAGTAAAAAATTCAGATATTTATAAAATTATTTTGATAAACTAAATATTATTTTTTGAATCAAAAAATCAAAATTATCCAAAAATAAACTTTTCTTAATATTATTAGATAGCCATATTTTTGGATAAAAATTAAATATGGTAAAATATATGGTGTGCATTATGAAATCATAATGAGCCCAAAGTGATGTAATAAATGATATAAATGGAATAAATAACCAAATATATATTTCTAATTAAATTTTTATTTGATGTTATTTTATTAATTTTATAAATATTTTATGAATCCTCCAAAACCTATATTATATTTTAAGGTTTTAAAAACAATTCTTTATAAACATGACTCACTTCCACTTGACCAAGGGTAATATTTTAATGATTTCGGCTCTTGGATATATATAATAATTAAAACCACTTATATTTGGTAGAAACCATGGTCAATAACCATGGGAAGGTTTGTTTTATTAATTATTTTATGGTATAGAGTCTAAAACCTAAGTTTGGGGAATAATAAAGAACTCTCCTCTTTTTTCCTATATAAACCGAGTGAAGTTCTCATTCTTCTTCACTCAAAAAACTTGGATCATTTCCATACTCTTCCTTGTCCTCTAAATAGTCCTATCAAGGTTCCCCCAATCTCTTAAGAAGAACCTCCCAATCTTTTGGAATCACTCTCTTAAGGTAAGTGACCTCTCTCTTCTTTTCATTCAAGCACCTTCTTTGTATTTAGCCTTTTGAATATCAATTGGTTATATTTTAATGCCTTTATAAATTTCCATTAACTATACAATTGATTTTATTATAATTATATATCATTTATTTCAACTCATTATAACATTTACCTAAGTCGTTACTATGTTGAAATTTTGTAAGGGACCTCTCTCTTTTCTTTTACATTCAAGAACATTGTTTGTATTTAGCATTTTGAATATCAATTGGTTATGTTTTCATGACTTTATAAATTTCCCTTTACTATTAAATTTATTTTATTATAATGATTTATCATTTATATCCTCTCATTATAACTTTTACCTAAGTCATTACTATGTTTTAATTTAGTATGGGGCCTCTCTCTCTTCTTTTCAATTCAAGCACCTTCTTTGTATTTAGCATTTTGAATCTCAATTTGTTATATTGTATTGAATTTAAGAATATAACTATAATTTAAAATTATTTTCATAATAATGAGATACCATTTATCCCCTATCATTATAGAATTTACCTAAGTCGTTATTTTGATGAAATTTAGTAAGGGATCCTCTCTTTCTCCTCTTTATTCAAGCACCTTATTTATGTAATACACTTTTTATTTCAATTAATATTGATGTGATATGATTTTCCACATCCCTCTTACTCTATTTATTATTTACAAGTGATTAGTGACCAATTTTACTCTCATTAATACCTTTCATGATTTATAATGTACCCCCGTTATGCTACCAAAATTATCCTACGATTTTTTCATGCCAAGTTTTTATTAAAGAACCCTCCTTATATTATGCCTATTAATTGCCAAATTTTAATGTTGGATTATGTTATTAAATGTCTCTTATAATGACATTTTTACATACAAGTGATGAAATACCACATTTCTCTCTCATTTGACCATTTAATGAATCTCCATGTACTGCTGTTATACTATCAAAATGTCACCATGATTTTCCATGCCAAACATTTGTGAGGTGTATTCTCATACCCACTTCCACTCAAGGGTATTCACCTATTTGTACCTATACTTAAGTGATTGCATACTTTCATTTAAGTGACCCTCAATCCTTAATCATGGTATTAAATGTCATGAAATATTTTCTTATGTTATATGATCTATATGGCACACTTATTCATGTACATGATATGATTATAATGGGTGTTCCCAGATATCGCTCTAATTCATTGGGTAATGTTTTAGTCTCATGATATGTCATGTATAGTTTTTGATAGGTTATCCAAAGAAAATTATTTTATGTTTTCTTGGTTTTTAATGTTTAATTATGCTTATGATTTCATGTTTAATGTTGTTTCAACATTCCCATGTTTCCTTTATGTTATCATGCTACATCATGCCTCATTATTCAGGTTTTTGATTCTCACCCATTTTATGTCCCATTGAAATTCCTATTTTATAGCATGTAATAAATTATTCATGTTTTGATTTTTTTTATTCCATTACTAGTATTTATAGCTCACCCATTTCTTATGTATGTCCCCAGGTTATCCCATGTAGTTTTATGTATGATGTAACATTATGATCATGTTAACGAAGTTTCAATAATGTCGATGTACCCCCCCCCCCCCTCATTATAAGTCATTATGTAATGTACCTAATTACCCAAATACACTATAATTATCTACCTTATAGGTTGTATTATATGTATTATTATGTAATAAATCATGAATTAATGTGTAATAAATACTAGGGTTTTCATAGTTGGTATCAATAGAAAGTCTAGTTATTTTTTGGATTAGGATTAGAAAACTCAAAAAAAGACTTAGGTAAAAGACTAAACATAAGAATACATCCCTAAATTTTGGTAAATTATATATTAAGTGGTTTACTAGAAAATAAATCCATTTCTGGATACTACAAGTTGATATGGATCTGGAAAAGATGTAGCTAAGGGTAACACCTGGAAGTAATGTATTGATCTAGACTCGATTGGGAATTGGTGCATGAAAACGGGCATTGATGTACACTTAGTTTCACATTACCAGGAGATATGATTTGGTAAATTCAAAATCTCATTATGAACCATTATTAAGGGAAGAAAAATTATCATAATAGTCTATATTAGAAAATAGATCATGGATATATTAAATTTAATCTTATAAATTCAAAATTTAAGAAAATACATGGAATTTATAAGTTATCCCTTTAATGTTATTAGCTTATCGTTTGTGTGTTTAATATTTTAAAACTACTCATCCCTATTTTTCCCTTTATTCTAGTCAATGGATAGAAATAGGAGGAACTAATTCAACAACCAATGTGATGGGAAATGTGATGAATTCCCAAATGAGATACCTAACATGATTGGAGCTCAAGTAATACATCTTGTGATTATGCCAAACCAGCTATTAGAAATCAATATTAACAACTATAAAATAGTTAAATGTAAAAATATATAAAATAAGAAGAGTATTATGCCTAAAAGAAGTTCATTTTATAAGAGTGATAAAGTAAATAAGATTAAATTTCTTACGTGTCAAAAATGTGGAAAGCAGCCCCAAGGGAAATGCTACAAAGGAAATCGAAGGTGTTTTAACTGTGAAAAAATAGTTTGTAAAGTAGCTAGTTGCCATAAAAAAGTAATAGTATGATGGAAGTAGATAAATTATATCCTATGACACTCTTTTTTGTTAAATGTCTTATGTGTGGACAATATGGGAATTATCTGAGTCAATTACCTAATCCAAGAGTTAAATCCTAGACTAAGGAAGTACATAGGCTATAGAAATCATTAAAGTGTAAGGATTGAAGTTTTTATGTATTAGTATTTGAGTTATTTTTTATAAGTATTTTATCAATTATATTCTGCATATAAGATTCATAAAATATCTAAGGATTGTTCCAAAATAGCTTTTATTTATTGATTTGAAACATATGTTGAATGGTACCGATAACCTATAAAAGTGAGTTAGTAATAAGATGATATTTTGGAAAACAAATGATTAACAGATGGATAACCCTTAATATGTGTTTAATGTTTGGATAAACCTAAAGAGTCTTGGGATGATATGTCTAAGTCTAATATTTTGTTTAAAAAGAATTGATACCACTTTTTAATATTTATGTGATTAAATTTAAGAATGATTAAGAATATTTTGGGAAATATGATCAAATATTTTTTTTTAAGTGATTAATGATATTTCGATATATGTTTTATTAGGTTGATGTATATATATACATTAGGTTTAATATAAAGTATTATTTGAGAAGAATGATATTATGTTTTTGGAGATGTTTCCTGAAGGGTATGAGACAACCTTTTAGGTTAAAACATTCCTTAATTTTGAGGTTATTAATGTTATTTGGGATATAAGGGTATTTATTTAAGGAATGATATTTGTTAAACCTTTAGCATTTTTTATTGAATTTTAGAGATTAATGTATTAAGTTGTATTAATTTTCCAAATTATCTTAATTTATGCTAACCATTTTGGATTTAGTAAATATAGGAGAAATGTCTTGTTATTATTTGGTGGAGTATGTGTTCCATTCAAAGCTTATTCTAGTGCTTCAGGGATAAAAATTTCATCTTTATTACTCATCGTTTGGAGAAAAACATGAGATTGTAGTGTAAATTGATTAAAGGATGAAATTATACTTTTCAAGAAATTATATTTCCAGATTTTCCTATTCTTAATGATAAATTAATTCCTTAACTCTAGGAAAATAATATTAAAGAAAAAAAATTTACATATTATGAATTGATGTTTTTTCACCCATCACCAATCTATGGTTTTTTTTCTCATTGAATTTCTCCTAAAAATGTTCTCTATCACTCCTTATTAGTTATTAGGAATTAGTTGTTTTTCTTCCAAGTATATATTTTTAATTCCCACTATTGTTATCCTACTTGAAAACCTAGTTATGTGATGTCCTTTGTACTTCCTTTCTATCTTTTCAAGTTGATTTTTTATTAAACCTTTTTATGATGTGGGTTTTCAATAAAGATATTTTCAAGTTTAAAAAAATTGGTTACCGAGATCAAGTTCAAATTTTTAGGATGAAATTTATTAAAGGGGGGAATAATTCAATTCCCTGAGTTTTTAAAATGGGGAAAAAGTTTGTTTGATAGTGTATGTGATATGTAACTCTGAACTCAAACAAACCATGATTATTTAAATATGATTGTTATAACCTATTTATTAAATTAATGGGAATTAATAGGATAAAATAATTTATTAAATATATATCAATTTATTATGAATCTTAAAATTTTTATATAAAATCATACCAAATAATCACTCAATTTCTAGTAATGTCAATTTATTCTTCAAAAACATGTTTTCTTCAAAAATGATTTCTATTGCTTCATGTGAGAAAATATTATAATTAATTTCTATAAAATTCATAAAATTTATTTGATAAAATTAACCCCATTTTTGAAAAAATCATATCAAAATTAACTTACAGGGAAATTTTGATATTTTTCAGAAAATATGAATTTTTCAATGAATTTTGAAAAATATCGTTTTTTATGTAAAATTGTTATTTATTTTGATAAACTAAGTCATTTAAAAGTAAAATTATTATTTTAATTTTATATGAAGTTAAAATAAGTATTATTTAGTTATATTTAATTAAATTTATTATATTTAAATCTTCTTTATATTGGATGTTAGTATAAGTTTATTTGTAGGCTTAAAAAATCATTTTTCTCAAAATATATTTTTTAAAATGCATAATATTTCTCTATTATAACTAATTAAAATAAACCCTAATGAGGAATTATTTAAATTAAAAAAAATTATATTATATATCTATCATTATTAATTTAAATTCATATAATGAAGATTACTAGTTATAGAGTTAAAGTAAAAAAATATTTTCCTTGAAAAATGCATTTTTCATAAAACTGATTTCAATCGTGCTTGTGGGTTTTTATATATTAATTTAAATTATTACAAATTTGTGAATTGATTTTTATAAAATTTATTCCATATTTTTAATCATAATAATTAATATTTGGTAATAAGGTCAACCTAATTTTTGGAAAGTTCGAATAGTGATTATAGTAAATATTTATTACCATGGTAAAAGGAAAATTGGTTAATTAAGTGAAAAAATAATTTAATAAGGACTAACAAAAGTAACCATAATAGTATGAATATTTATATTTTATTTTAAATACAATAAATATTATATTTGTTTTTTTTACTTTATAAATGATTAAATAATGATTTTGATACAATTATATTTTTAATACGTTAAAACATAAATTGTATTTGGGGTAATATATGGTTTTAATCAAACCAAAAAAATTATAATTAAATAATTTCTTTAATAAATTATATTTTAATTAAATATTATATATTAAATATAAATGGTAATATAATTTTTATGAAGTCAAATGTAATTTTTATAAGGGTTTGAAAACTATTATTGAAAAAAAACAGAATATCTCAATAAATATATATTATTGTTTTAAAAGTAAAAAATTATCATATTTAGAAGATTGTTTTGATAAAATATATTTTTTTTTTGAATCAATATTTAAAAATTATGTAAGAGTTAATTTTTCATAATTTTCTAAGAAATTCATTTTTTTGGGTAAAAATTAAATACCGTATAAACATACAATGTGTATTATGACAGCATAATGACCCAAAAGTGATGTAATAAATTATATAAATGGTATCCAAGACCAAAACAATGTTCCCCCCTTTAATATAAATTTTTTTTGAGGTCATTTTATTAATTTTGAAAATCTTTTATGAATCCTTCAAAACCTATATTATATTTTAAATTTTTAAAATCAATTATTTATAAACATGACTCACTTCCACATGACCAATAGTAATATTTTAATGATTTTGGACATTGGGATTATAAAATAATTAAAAATACTACTCTTTGGTAGAATAAAAGGGAAAAAACTATGGAAAGTTTTGTGGTTTTGATTATTTTATTATATAAAGTCCAAAACCTAAATTTGGGAAATAATAAAGAACTCCCCTCTCTTTCCTATATAAACCCATAAAATATCTCATTTCTCTTCTCTAAAAACATTAAAGAACATCATTAATCTTACCTCCCCTCTCTAGAGTCCTATAAAGTTTCCCCCAAACTCTCAATAATATCCTCCCAAGCTTTTGGAATCACCCTCTCAAGGTAAGGGACCTTTCTCTCTTTTTTCATTCAAGCACCTTCTTTGTATTTAGTCTATTGAATCTCAATTGGTTATATTTGTATACCTTTATAAATGTCCCTTTACTATAATATTTATTTTATTATAATTATATATCATTTATTCCATATTTTTATAACCTCTACACTATAAAAAAACTGGGTTTATCTAGCATTAGGGCTTTAACAACACTAGCTAAAAATGTTGTTAAAGACACCCTTTATCAGTGCTAAAAAAATCATTGTTAAAGGGGGAATTTATCAGAACTTTCTTACAAGCATAGATAAAAGTATACTTCAATAAAAAAAATAGTTCATTAAAAATAATATATTAATATATAAATATATTTATATTGATCTAAATATAATATATTTCTAAACAAATATGTTTTAGATAAGGAAAATAGGCATTTACACTAAATATATAAGATATTTAGTGAAAATGGATTATAAAATAATTAAAAAAAATTAATTAATAATTTGATTATTATTACTGAGTAATAGTCATATAATATCAATTTAAAGATAAAAAATCAAAAAATTAATAAAATATCTAAAATAAGTTGAAAACGTAACTCGAACTTGAAACGGTCATAACTTTTGATTCGGGTGTCCTTTTAGAATCTACCACATATCAAATTGAAACCTACTATGAGCTATATGATTTGTAGTTCTAGGACTAGAACTTTAATCATTGACAGCCTTCTTTCCCCCAGAAATTCTTAAAAGGCCTCTGAAACAGAGTTTTTAGTCACCGACCTCGATTTCTTAAAATTCAAATGGTTATAACATTCGATTCATGTGTATGTTCGGCTTGTACCACATATCATATTGAATCTTGTTTCATGATCTTTTATTTGACTAGTTTTTGAGCTAATAAAGGACTCTCGAATAAAATATTATGGTTATTTAATGTTTTTAGGGTTTTTAGAGATTCTTAACGTTTTAGGGTTTATTTATTTATTTATTTTTATTAATTATTTATTTATTATTAATTTATTAATTATTTATTAAATTTTTATTTATTAATTAATTATTAATTATATATTTATTATTTATTATTTATTATTTATTTATTTATCTATTTTTTATTTTTTTATTTTTTTATTTTTTTTATTTTGGATTATTTATTATATATTATATATTATATATTTAAATAAATATAAGTATATATATATCACACACACATATATTTTATAAATGTATTTAAAAATAATTATATAATTATATGTAAATATATATGAAAAGATATATATAAATAAACAAATATATCTTTAAAAATATAGAAAAACAACATGGTGTAGTGGTAAAATCATTCCATCTTTGAAGGAGAGATTCAGGGTTTGAATCTAGGCAATCATGCATGAGTCTAGAAATTCACAAAGCACTCATAAAGGGGGGGAAATGTTGATAAAGGTGGGGTGGACTGTTGTTGAAGGGGTCGTGGAAGCACTGATAAAGGATTCGTATGCTTATGGATGTCCAAAAAAATTACCCCCTTTAGGAGTTCTACTTTAGTTATCACTAAAAAATCGCTGTTAAATTCCAACTTTAATGGTGCTAAAAAAGGCGTTGTTAAAAGGGGCCTTTAATAGCATTTTTTTAGCACTGATAAATGTTTCAAGCTTTTAACCATGATCAAATTATCAGCACTTTTTTAGAGATGATAAAGGCCTATTCTAACACTATTAAAGGCCTTTTTTAGTAATATTACCTAAGATGTTACTATGTTAAAATTTAGTAATGTACCTCTCTCTCTTCTTTTCCATTCAGGCACTTTCTTTGTATTTAGCCTATTGAATCTGTAACATCTCAGGTAAATAAAGAATACAACGTTTTCATATTTATTAATATTTACGAATTAAATATCAATTTTACTTTAAATGACATGATATGTTCTATGGCTTACTAGATACGCAACAACAGGTTTTTTTGAAATCTTGCATTGTACACAACTTTGAGTTATACCAAAAAATAATATAATATTATTATTATTTTAAATAGTAGTTAACATATAGTCATTGTATTGGAGGGAATGAACAAAACTAACTACAATATTATTACATATGTTTGTTAAATGTGTTTAAATTTATCCAATAAAAGTTAGAGGCTAAAATGTGAATGAATCTAATTTTAAGTATAAATACTCTAATATTCTTTAAAAGGTTTATTTACCACCTTTTGATGGTGAACCTTTTTAAATATATTTTTTCCTCTTTTATATATTCTATTTTACAAAATAAAATTCTTCTTTAGGATCAGGATATCAAAATTTACTTTGGGTAAAATTTTGGTATTTTTCTGATAAAGTTCATTTTTTAATGAATAGTGAAAAATACTACATTTTAATTCAAAATTGACTTTTAATATAATTTATTTATATGGTTACATTAACCATTTAATTGGTTTTAAAGTTTAATTGGATTATATTTTTACCATTTAATCCAATGCGGGTCATTGTATCTAATTTCACTTTGAAATTGGACATTAAAAAGTGTCAATCTTTTGATAATATTATTTCTTAAAAACATGCTTTTTGTTTTAACAATGAGAATTAATTTTAAATTAATTTCTAAAAGTTCTGTGTTTTTAATTTAGAAAAATGGATTCCATATTTATAATCATAAGGTCCAAATTGTCTAAATAGGTAACTTTTATTTTTAGACATTATAAATAGTAACTTCAGTAAATATTTTATTTACAATGGTTAAAGGGTAAATCTGATAAATAAGGGTAAAAAATATATATTATATTAAATTACCCTAACACGTGTCCTAATACTATTGGATAATACTTGTCTGACCATGGGTATCCTTGGGTTGATTTTGGGACACCATGGAGTCACTTGAGAGTGATAATGACATTTTATATTAATTAATTTAAAGTAAGGACAAAAATAACATAAACATTTATCTTTTAGTAAAACAATTATATATGGGGTTATATAAGTGATCTTTTTTAATATAAATATTCATTTTAAATCTAAAATATTTCCTACATCATGGTATTTTATTTATAATTTTTAGACATTAAATAAATAAATTTAAATATGACACAATGGTTATGCAGTAATTGCTTCATTAATAAAAAATTAAAATAAATGATATTATAAATATTAAAATAAATTTATTTGGAACTTTTTATGCCATACACGAGTTTTAGGAATAATAATGACTTTTTATCTTTGAATTTATGAAGGTTTTTAAAAATAATTAAGTTGTTATAGATTTTTTAAAAGTCTTGATACGAATAATTTATAAATTGATAAAAATTAGTTTTTAAAACAATTAATATGTTAACAAATGATAAAATAATCATAAAAATGTAATATTCCTCAAAATTACTTAAATAATGTTAAAAATGTCATAAATGATCCATTTTTTGGTCGCTTGGCATTTTATAGTAAATATATTGACCATATTGTATGATTATATAAGAGGACATGGTAAAAGTTAAATTAGTTAACAAAGGGTTAAATAAAAAAGATAGGGATTAAAAAATATCCAAAACCAGTCCAATTATTATTGGATAATTTTATTTCAACTTATATGTACCTTATATTCTAATTAAATAAGTTTTGGACCTTTTGAAACTGAAAATCATTTTATAATAAAACAATACTTTCAAACTTTCCTAAAGAGCCCCTCCTTCCTCTAATAAAAGGCCACCACCTCTAACCCAATACACACACCTCTCAAGCCCCTTGGATCATCCAAAATCTACTCCAAGAATCTCCCAACATACCTCTCTTCCTTCTAGAATCCTTCCCCTAGGAATAAGGCAATTCAAGAGATCCCTTTGCCTCAAATAAAAAGAAGTTACACGATTTAAAGGTAACGTCTTATCTCAAGTTATTTTCTATTATTTTCCTTATACAACCCTATAAACTCTATTTATTCCATTATTTTATAACAACACCAGTATCTTAAATATACTAGGATTTTTTTATGATGTTTATTATAATTACACATCCACACACCTCTATCTAATGGATATGAACATATTGTTTCTATAGACGGTGAACTACTGCCTCATGAAATGATGATTGTCCAATTATCTTCTACCGCCTCTCGTGGTGGCCATTATGATGGAACTATATTTATATATGATATATATTATATTTATATTGTCTCTATACTTCTGTATTTTTCTTTTATATCATACCTTTATGGTTTCCATAATGGGTAAATACGATAATTTCATTTGAGGAAGTGCGGACTATTGCCCCCTCAAACTAATATGACTCATTCATTCCATACGTGGAATGTATAAAGTATGGAGTTAATGAAATTATATATTATATTTAAATCATGAATATTATTCTAGAGATAATTGACTTTTGACCACATGGACAACTTGTAATTATAAGAAGTTCATTTTTGACTCAAGTACCAAATATCGACAAAATGACCGTTATTAACTTAAATGATTATGTAATGTTTATAACATGGTAATAAATGATATAAAAGTAATAATAAACTTGAAAAAGTTTCTAAAGCAATTAAAAAATTAACTTTAGTTTATTATTCAGGAGATTAAAGAACGAACGAGTCAAGTTGGACACGAGATAATGGAACTTCTTAACCCAATTTCCATTCTTTGGGTTAATATTCTAATTCTTAATTATATCATGATATGAATATGTGAGAATGAAAACTAATTGTTTTACACTTAATATCTACTTATATTGGGTGTATTTATATTTTTAACACATAATTATGTCTTTGATTTATCTTTAATCTCATGATACAATCTTTGTAAGGGACTTCGTCTCAATCTCAATTCATTGAGGGAAATTTTGATTTATACATGACTTTATTTTATACAGTATATAAACCCCTTTGACTTTTAGTTTCATTCAAAGGGAATATTTTTCTATGTATCATTTTACTAAACAACAAATGGAATGTTTCTTTTTAATGTATGGGGTGACAACAACCTTTCCGCCGTCGTGAGCATTATTTGATATTTGGCTTACTTAACAAGCCGTAATGTTTTTAAAAGAAAATTAAATACCATATACTGTTTTTATATATTTTGGTATTGAAAATGGTTTTGATAATGGATTTATTATGTCAATATATTTAAATGATTGTAATTTTCAAATTTTATCTTTTTTTTATGCTTAATTTATGTGTTATGATTATGTTATGGTTCTTGGGCATTGTTTACGTATACGGGTGGTTCTGTGATAAACCTAGGGTGGGTGAGCCCGAGATAGCTCTCCAATGAATTGGGTAACGTGATGGAGGTAAACATTAATGTTTATCCTAATAGATTGAGTGAATATACTATGATGTGTATTCCAAACGTAACTCCCTACGTAGCTGTGAAAGCTACAACGTAAGTATGTTATGGATTCCACAAGTTACCTTTATGATTTATGATTTCCATGTGTTATTCATAAATCTTATGATCTTATGTGGTATGATAAAGATTGAAAAGTATGATTTCATTGACTTGTATGTATTTAAAGACTAATGTTTTATTTATTTTTTTTATAACCTTTACTGATATTTTTATGGTCGTCCCAAGTTTTTGAAATGTTTTTCACAGGATTTAAGGCAGGGTGAGATAAAGGAAGAATTAAAGAATATTTATATCTAGAAAATAATTCTTATTTTCTTTTAAGAGATTTTATTTTATGAAAAAAAATGGATAATTAGTATAATTTTCTACTTTGTAAATTTTGAGATGTAATGTAATAGTTATGGAATAATTCTCTAAAACTCTAAACCTGAAAAGATCCTCAATGTGAATAATTAACTTAATTCAAGATTATGTAATGTTTAAGTTTGGGTCCTTATAGTTGGTATCTAAGGTCGGTTTAGATAACTTTATGAGTTACGGTATTGTTAAATTAATATCCATAAATTAATTTTTGGTAATATTGAAATGATATAGCATTTATAGATTACCATGTTGGTTCGCCTAAGATATTTTTGTGTTCAGAATGGTTTTTTGAAGAGGAAATAGGGAAGCTATAATGGGACAACATTAGGAGGAATAAAACCTTCCAAATTAGTAACTTGAGATGGTCAGAATCGTAACTGAATAGTTTTTTGTAGTGATAGAATAGTTAACTCGGGCTATAAATAGTGGGGTATTCATACACGAGATCAGCCAGATCAACCACAGAAGAACATGTCAGTAGTAGATCATTTCATGAGGCAACATCCCCCATCATTCAGAGGATCATCTAACTATGTGCTAGCTGAAGGGTGGATTAAAGCACTTGAAAAGATTTTTGATGTCATGTGGTGTTTAGGACATCAAAAGTTTAGTCTCTTTGTTTACCGTTTTGAAGGTGAATCCGATCAGTGGTGGTCGATGGTTAAAAATATCAGGGATAGTGAAGAGATTGATGCTCTTGATTGGAATGTATTCAAAGGTATGTTTCTTGAGAAATATTTTCCTAAGGTGGTTCATCTTAGGATGGAAAAACAATTCATGGATCTGAGGTAGGAGGATGACTTGGTGGATGCTTATGAAGAAAAATTCACTCGACTGGCAAGGTATGCTTCAAATTTTATACGAGATCTTGATAGTAAAATAAATCATTTTTACTCAGTATTAAAGAAAATTATCAAAGTTTTTTATCTTCTTGTGGGTTTAAAAGTTATGAAAAACTTGTTCAGTGTGCGGAGAAGGTGGAAATGGTGTTTTTTGGTGATGAGATGTTCTTTTACAAAAAACAGAATAAGAGGTCGAGGTGGAAGATGAAAGGGAATAACTCTTCAAAAAAGTATGATGTTAAGAAACATAAGTTTATATTTAGTGAAAATTGTGGTAAAAATCACATTGGGGAATGTCTTTTGAATTCTGGTAAGTGCTACCGATGTGATAAAATGGTACATAAGGCTCGTAATTGCACTGAAAAAGATCAGGGTAATAGTAAGACAAAATCTAATTTACAGTCAGTAAAATTATTTAAGTGCAATGAAATGGTTCATTATGCAAATGAGTGTCGAACAAAGAACTCAAATAAGGGAAAATAGTCGTACTACAAACAAAAAGGGGTGGTGAAATCCTTTTCAACTACTTAAATAGATGTGGGACCATCAAATGAAGTGGTATTAGGTACACTATTTGTTTATTCATATTAGTCCAATGTGTTTTTTGATTTAGGATCTACACATTCTTTCATTTTAGATAAATTTTCTATTAAATTGGGAATTCCATCTCAATATATGAATACTAAACTTATGGTAAAAACACCAAGAGTAAATGTTGAGAAAAAAATAAATTATAAGAAACTTCATGTCCTTGTGTGTGGAAAGAATCTACCTGAAAAACTTATTGTTTTTTCTCTAGTATAATTTGATGTTATTTTGGGTATGGATTGTATTTCCATTTATCATGCTAAGATTTACAGCAGAGCTAAAGAGGTTTCTTATCATAAATAATTTCATTTTGTGTACAAGAATAAAACCTTACTTTTGATAACATATCAGGAAGTAGAGAAACTAGTAAAATATGGGAATGAATGTTACCTTTCACATATTGTTGAAAACAAAGGAACTATTCAGATTAATTATGTGCCAGTGGTAAATGAGTATCTTGATGTTTTTTTTATAATTTTCCTGGTATAATACCTGATCAAGAAGTTTAATTTACTGTTGAATTAGTTTCTGATGCTAATCCAATTTCAAAACCCCCTTATCGAATGGATCAAATTGAACTTTTAGAGTTAAAGAATCAATTGTAGGAGTTATTCGATAAATGCTTCATTCAACCTAGCACATCACCATGGGGTGCTTCTTTATTGTTTGTTAAAAAGAAATATGGTTCAATGATACTTTGCATAGATTATGGAGCATTTAATAATATCACGGTTAAGACCAAGTATCTTTTGACTCATATCGATGATTTTTTTGATCAACTCTAGAGAGCTCAGTATTTTTCGAAGATTGATTTAAGGTCGGGGTACCATCAGTTTAAAGTAAAGGAAGCATACATTCTGAAGACCATGTTTCTTACTAGATATGTCCATTATGAATTTGTATTTATAAATTTTGGGTTAACCAATGCACCTGTTATATTCATGGATCTTATGAATATAATTTTCTATGTGTTCTTGGATAAGTTTGTGGTTGTGTTTATAATGATATTTTGGTTTATTCCAAAAGAAAATAGGAACATGAAAGTCATTTAAGGGTTGTCTTGGAAACCTTAAAATAAAATAAATTGTATGGGAAATTTACCAAGTGTGAGTTTTGGTTACAAAAAATTTCATTCTTTGGTCATATTGTTTCAAAAAATGGAATAACTGTTGATCCTACTAAAAGAAAAGTTGTTGAAGAATGTACAAGATCCAAAAATATAATTGAGATCCATAGTTTTCTTGGTTTAACAGGTTATTACTATAGGTTTATTGAAAAAAATTCATGGTTATCTAGCCCAATGACTAAGTTAACTCGAAAAGGTGTTAAGTTCATTTGGAAAAAAGAATGTGATAATTTTTTTCAGGAATTGAAAAGAAGATTGGTGAATGCTCTAGTTTTGACAATGCCTTCTAGAAATGGTGATTTTGTTATCTATAGTGATGCTTCGTTTAAAGGAATTGGTTGTGTCCTTATGTAGAATAATCAGGTAATTTCTTATGTTTTACATCAGTCAAAACCTCATGATTTAAATTACTATACACATGATTTAGAATTAATTATTGTTGTTTTTTCTTTAAAAATTTGGAGACATCATCTATATGGAGTAAAATCGTAAATATATATTGGCCACAAAAGTTTGAAGTATACATTCACTAAGAAAGAATTGAACATGAGACAGAGGAGATGGTTAGAATTAATCAAGGATTATGATTGCATGATCCATTTCCATCCGGGAAAGGAAAATAAAGTGGTTGATGCTTTGATTTGAAAAAGTAATGCTACATTAACCATGTTATATTTGGAAAAAGATAATTCGATTAATGATTTTATGAACTTTGGAATAGAAGTTTCTGGTGCAAGAGATTCCTCTATTTTGTTTCAGATGTCAGGGAAATCATCCCTAGAAGATAGAATAAAGAAAGCACAGAAAGAAGACATTGAGTTGCAGAAAAAGGTAGAGTTGGTTTAGGAGGGTAAGTTACCACAATTTAACATTGATAAAGATTGTCTTTTTGAGGTTTGGGAAGAGATTATGTGTGCCTTTTGATTCACAGTTAAAGAAAGAATTGTTATGTGAAGCTCATAGTTCTCTATTTTCAGTTCATCCTGGTAGTACTAAGATGTACATAGATCTTCAGGAGTATTACTGGTGGGATGGAATAAAAAGAGATATTGCTGACTTTACTGTGAAGTGTTTGACTTGTCAATAGGTTAAAGTGGAGCGGAAGTTACCAAAAGGGATGATTCAGCCTTTACCAATTCCAGAGTGGAAATGGGAAAATATATCCATGGACTTCATTGTGGGATTACCGAAGACATCTCGAGGTAACAATGCAATCTGGTTTATTGTTGATCAATTGACTAAATCTACTCATTTCTTTCCTATTCGAGATACTTTGTCTCTAGATGAACTTTCTTGGTTGTATGTTAAAGAGATAGTCAGGTTGCATGGAGTTACCCTCTCCATTGTATCTGATCATGATCTTGGTTTTACTTCTAACTTTTGGAAAGGTCTTCAGAAGTCATTAGGTACTGAATTAAATTTTAGTATATCTTTTTATCCACAATTAAATGAGAATTCAGAACGAACAATTCAAACATTGGAAGATATGCTACAAGATTTCTCACTGGATTACCAGGGAAGTTGGGACAAACATCTTTATTTGGTTTAATTTTCTTATAATAACAGTTTTCATTCCAATATACAGGTGCCTCCATTTGAGGAAATATATGGGAAACAGTGACAAAATCTAGCTTTTGGGATGAAGTAGGTGAAAGGAAACTGATGGGACCATAATTGGTAGAAGAGATGGCATAAAAATTTCAATTGATTTAGAAGCACATGAGAATAGCTCAGAGCAGGCAGAAAATTTATGCAGATAACTGAAGGAAGGATCTTTCTTTCAAGGTTGGTGGTCATGTCTTTCTCAAAGATTCTCCATGGAAAAGTGTGGTGTGTTTTGGTAAGAAGGGAAATCTGAGTCTGAGGTTCATTGGACCCTATGAAATCCTGGAGAAAGTTGGATTAGTTGCTTACAAAGTGGCTTTACCTCCAAGTTTATCTCAGGTACAAATTTTTTTTCATGTTTCAATAGTGAGAAAGTATATTCCAGATCCATCTCATGTTTTGAGTCTAGATATAGTTCAGTTGGAAGACATTATTTCTTATGAGGAAAACCCATTCCAGATTCTTGACCAAAGAGAGAAAGTGTTGTGGAATAAGGTAATTCATCAGGTAAAGGTATTGTGGAAAAACCATATGGTTGAAGCGGGAACATGGGAATCTGAAAATGCTATAAGGGATAAATACCCCCATTTATTTGATAAGTGAATAAAATTGTGAGGATGCAATTTTCAAAAGGGGGTTAGGATGTAACATACCAGTTAAATAAAGAATATGAAATTTTCATATTTATTATTATTTTTTAATTAAATATTAATTTTACTTTAAAGAGAATGCTATGTTCTATGTCTTACCTGATACGCAACAAAGAGTTTCTTTGAAATCTTACTTTGCACGCAATGTTGAGTTATACTGAAAAAAATATAATAATATTATTATTTTAAATGGTAATTAACGCATAGTCATTGTATTGGTGGGAATTAACAGAACTAACTACAATATGATTAAACATGTTAGTTAAATATGTTTACATTTATCTAATAAAAGTTGGAGGCTAAAATGTGAATGAATCCAATTTTAAGCATAAATACTCTAATATTCTTTAAAAGGTCGATTTTCCGCCTTTTGATGGTGAACCTTTTTTAAATCTAGTTTTTGTCACTTTTATATGTACTATTTGAAAAAAAAATTATTCTTTAGGACCGGGACATAAAAATTTACTTTGGGTAAAATTTTGGTATTTTTATGATAAAGTTCATTTTTTAATGAATAGTGAAAAATACTAAATTTTAATTCAAAACTACCTTTTAATCTAATTTATTTATATTATTAAATTAACCTTTTAATTGGTTTTAAAGTGTAATTGGATTATATTTTTACCATTTAATCCAATTATAGTCATTTGAAGTAATTTCACTTTGAAATTGAACATAAACAAGTGTCAATCTTTTGATAGTTATTATTTCTTAAAAACACGCTTTTTGTTTTGACAACGAGAATTAATTTTAAATTAATTTCTGCAACTTTTGTGTTTGAATTTGGAAAAATGGATTCCATATTTGGAATCAAAAGTTCCAAATTGTGTAAATAGTTAACTTTTATTTTTTGACATTATGAATAGTAACTTCAGTAAATATTTTATTTACCATGGTTAAAGGGTGAATCTGGTAAATAAGGGTAAAAAATAATATTATATTAAATTACCCTAACACATGTCCTAATCATATTGATTGATACATTTCCATGCATGGAAAACCTTGGGTCAATTTTGGGACCCCATGAAGCCACTTGAGAGTGATAATGATATTTTATATTAATTAATTTAAAGTAAGGACAAAAATAACATAAACATATATCTTTTAGTAAAACAATTTTATATAGTGTTATATAAGTGATATCTTAGACAATAAATATTGTTTGAAAGAAAAACAGATTTTCTACATCATGGTATTTTATTTATAATTTTTAGACATTATATAAATAAATTTAATTATGACACAATGGTGATGCATTAATTGCTTCATTAATAAAGGATTCAAATAAATGATATTCTAAATATTAAAATATATTTATTTTAAAACTTTTTATAAAATCCACTAATTTTAAGGATAATAATTACTTGTTATATTTAAATTAATTAAGTTTTTTATAAATAATCAAGTTGTTATGAATTTTTTAAAAGTCATGATATGAATAATTTATAAATTGACAAAAATGAGTTTTTAAAACAATTAATATTTTATTAAATGATAAAATAATCCTAAAAATTTAATATTCGTCAAAATGACTTAAATAATGTTAAAAATGTCATAAATGATCCATTTTTGGTCTCTTGGCATTTTATAGTAAATATATTAACCATATAGTATGAATATATAATAGGACATGGTAAAAGTTAAATAAGTTAACAAAGGGTTAAATAAAAAAGATAAGGATTAAAAAATATCCAAAACTTGTCCAATTATTATTGGATGATTTTATTTCGACTTGTATGTACCTTATATTTGAATTAAATAAGTTTTGGACCTTTTTAAACCTAAAATCGTTTTATAATAAAATAATACTTTCAAACTTTCCTAAAGAGCCCCTCCTCCCTCTTATAAAAGGCCACCACCTCTAACCCATTACACACATATCTCAAGCCCCTTGGATCATCCAAACTCTACTCCAAGAAGCTCCCAACATCCCTGTATTCCTCTTAGAATCCTTCCTCTAGGCATAAGGCAATTTAAGAGAGCTCTTTGGCTCAAATCAAAAGAAGTTACCCGATTTAAAGGTAACGTCTTCTCTCAAGTTCTTTTCTTTTATTTTCCTTCTCCAACTCCCTAAACTCTATTTATTAAATTATTTTATAACAACACCAGTATCTTAAATATACTAGGATGTTTTTATGATGAGTATTCAAACTAAACATTCACACACCTCCATCTAATGGATACGAACATACTCTTTTTGTGGACGGAGAACTACTGCCTCACGAAATGATGATTATTCAATTATCTCCTACCACCTCTCATGGTGTCCATTATGATGTAAATATATTTATATTTGATATATATTATATTTATATTTTCTATATTCTTCTTTATTATTATTTTATATCATACCTTTATAGTTTCCATAATGGTTAAATACGATAATTTCATTTGAGGAAATGCAGATTACCGCCCCCTCAAAGTGATATGACTCGTTCATGCCAAACATGGAACGTATAAAGGATGGAATTAATGAAATTGTATATGATATATAAATCATGAATATAATTCTGTAGATAATGGACTTTTGACCACATGGATAACTTGTAATTATAAGAAGTTAATTTTTGACTCAAGTACCAAATATCAACAAAATGACCGTTATTAACTTAAATAATTATGTAATGTTTATAACGTGGTAATAAGTGATATAAAAATAATAATAAACTTGAAAATGGATCTGAATCAAGTATAAATTAACTTTAGTTTATTATTCCGGAGATTAAATAATGAATGATTTAATTCGGACATGAGGTAAGGGAACTTATTAACCTAATTTCCATTCGTTGGGTTAATCTTCTACTTCTTGATTATGTCGTGCTATGAATATGTGTGAATGACCACTGGTTGTTTTAAACTTAATATCTACTTATATTGGGTGTATTTATACTTTTCACACATAATTATGTCTTTGATTTATCCTAATATCAGGATACAATCTTTCTAAGGGACTTCATCTCAATCTCCTTTCATTGAGGCATATTTTGATTTATACACAACTTTCTTTTATATGGTATATTAACCCCTTTGACTTTTTGTTTCATTAAAAGAGAATATTTTTCTATGTATCATTTTACTAAATTAAAAATGGAATTTTTCTTTTTAACGTACATGGTGACAATGACCTTCCCACCTCCGCGAGTATTACTTCATATTTGGCTTCCTTAACAAGCAGTAATGCTTTTAAAAAAATACCATATACTCTTTTTACTTATTTTGGTATTGAAAATGGTTTTGATAATGGATATATTATGTTAATATATTTAAATGATTTCAATGTGTAAATTTTATCTTTCCTTTATTCTTATGTTATGTGTTATGATTATGTTATGGTTCTTTGGAATTGTTTATGTATACGAGTGGTTCTATGATAAACCTAGGGAGGGTGAGCCCAAGATAACTCTCCAATGCATAGGATAACATGATATAGGTAAACATTAATGTTTATCCTAATAGATTTAGGGAATATACTGTGATGGGTATTCCAAATGTAACTCCCTATATATCTGTGAAAGCTACAACGTAAGTATGTTATGGATGCCACAAGTTACCTTTATGATTTATGATTTCCAGGTGTTATTTATAAATCTTATGATGTTGTGTGGTATGTTAAATATTGAAAATTATTATTTCATTTAATTTTATGTATTTATGGACTAATATTTTTTTTCCTTTTTTTATAACCCTTACTGATATTTTTTTTCTCATCCCAATTTTTTGAAATGTTTTTCACAGGATTTAAGGTAGGGTAAGAGAAAGGAAGAATTCAAGAAGATTTATATCAATAAAAGAATTCTTGTTTTCTTTTAAGAGTTTTTATTTTATGAAAAAAATTTATACTGATTAGAAGTGTCTACTTTGTAAATTTTGAGATGTAATGTAATAGTTATGACCTAATTCTCTAAAACTCTAAACCTAAAAATATCTTCAATGTGAATTATTAACTTAATTCAATATTATGTAATTTTTATGGTTGGGGACTTATAGAATATCAATTTGTTATTTTTTTTATTCCTTTATAAATTTCCCTTTAATGTCCAATTTATTTTATTATAATGATAAATCATTTATTTCCTCTTGTTAAAACCTTTACCTAAGTCGTTACTATGTCAAAATTTAGTAAGGGACCTCTCTCTCTTCTTTTCAATTCAATCACCTTCTTTTTATTTATACTTTTGAATCTCAATTTGTTATGTTTTCATGAAAATAAAAATATCACTCTAATATATAATTTGTTTCCTAATAATGATATATTTGTTATCCCCTCTCATTATATTATTTACCTAAGTCGTTACTATGCTGAAATTTAGTAAGGGATCCTCTCTTTCCCCTCTTTATTCAAGAACCTTATTTATGTAATACACGTTTTCTTCCAAATTCTATTTTTGGGATATTATTTTACACATACCTATTACCTCCCTTATTATTTAAAAGTGATAAGTGACCCCTTTCATTCTCATTAATCCCTTCCATGATTCATAATGTACCCTCGTTACGCTGCCGAAATTATCCTGTGATTTTTCCATATAAAATTTTTATTAAAGAAACCTCCTTGTATTATACTTATTAAATACTAAAAAAATTGGGTTATGTTATTAAATATCCCTCATAATATCCTTTTTACTTACAATTTATGATATACCCTCTTTCTCTCTCATTGAACCATTTTATGCATCTTCATGTACTATCGTTACACTGTTAAAATGTCAATGTGGTTTTCTGTGCTGAACATTTATGAGGTGTGTACTCATACCCATTTCAACTCAAGGGTATTCACCTAGTTGTACCTATAATTAATTTATTGGTTACTTCCACGTATATAACCCATAATCATTAATATTGGGATTAAATGTGATTAAATATGTTCTTATGTTATATGATCAATGTGGAAAACTTATGCATGTACATGGTATGATTATGATGGGTGTTCCTAGATAGTGCTCTAATGCATTGGGTAATGTTTTAGTCTCATGATATTCCATGTATAGTGTACATAATGTTATCCTAAGTACATTATTTTTTTTCTTGGTAATTAAGATCGAATTATACTTATGATTTCATGTTTATTTTTGTTTCCACATTTCCATGTTTCCTTTATATTATCATGATACATCATTCCTAATTGTTCAATTTTATGATTTTGACCCATTTTATGTCCCATGGAAATTCCTATTATATAACATGTAATACTTTCTTCATGTTATTCTTTGTTCATCCCCTTACTAGGATTTATATCACACCCCTTTCTTATGTATGTCACCAGGTAATCCCATAGAGTTTTAAATATTATGGAACATTATGAGCTTGTTAAGGAAGTTTTTAATAATTTTTATGTACCTCACCCCATTTTAAGTTGTTATGTAATTTACCTAATTACCCAAAGAAACTATACTTTTCGATCATATGTGTTGTATTATGTTTATTCTTATATAATAAATCATGAAATAATGTGTAATAAAGACTAGGGTTGTCATACACCAAGTCCCAAGGTATGAAAAATTCATCAAGGATATGTGTATTGGAAGAAAATATTATAAGGTAATGAAAAGTTAAGTTTAGGTAAAAATGTATCAATACTTATAACTCCACAAATATCCCACAAATGTCAAGTTTCAGTTACCTTCTCTATCCCTTGCATTATTAGGGAGGTTAATTTTTCCAATGCATTATATGATTTATGATAATCAATTAATGTAATGCCTTACTTAGTTTATTATTCCCTATAAATAAAATATATCATACCCTCCTAAGTAGTTATGCAACTTGTAAACTAATCCATTACCTTCCCATTAGGTTTTCTATAATATTTTTTGGTAAGTGTATAATGATTTTCATTCCCTTATGGCTTCTATGTTATGAAATTCAAGGAAGTAAAAGGTAACGACCACTCCCTTATCATTTTAGTTAATTAATTCCTCAATAATTCCAAGATAATAATAAATTTTAAGTAAAGAACTATTGAAATTAATTTTGGTGAAAATAATTTGAATTTTTACATTTTATATTCAATAAAATACCCCTATAAAGAGCAATATTTTTTTTACTTTAAACCATTTTAAATTTACTTGTTTCTCTAAGGAAGAAATTGAAATATTTGATGATATAATTTTATTATGAGAATATTTAAAAAACATGATCTTATTGATGAATATTTATTAAAATTATATTAATCTAGAAACAGTGTTTTGTATTGGACAGTTTGAAGAAATTTATGAAAGTTACTTTGATTTTTTACTAAAAACTACCATTGATATTTCTGCCTTACATGCTCATGTTTCCAACATGGAGAATACCAAGCTAAAATAATCTTTGGAACACTCCCATAAACTATAACTGAAACTTCTCTCTTCAAACATAAAATATTTTTTTATTAAGTAAAATGAGAAATTGACAGTCATAATTTCAAATAATTTAAATCTCAAATAAGAGTATCACCTACTGGAAATTATGAAATAAAATGTTACAAACTTAGGCTGCACACTAGTATAAAATCTAGGAATTATCTCTAACACTTGTATGAATTGAATCTTACTTGAAAATGAGTCCAAAACAGTGAGACAACCCCAACTAAGGATCAAATCAACCCTTTTATATGTATTAAAAAGGAATTGTAAATACTATTAGAAGATGGAAAAAATTTCCTCATCTTTGACTCCCAATTGGTGAGTCCCATTCAAATTATACCTAATAAAACTAGATATGCCATCATATAAAATAAGAATAATGAATTAGTTCCCACAAGAATTCAGAATATCTTGAGAGTTTACATTGATTGTAGGAAACTTAACCATGTAACTCTCAAAGACCACTTCTCCACTCCCTTTATAGACTAAATGTTAGAGATTCTAGCTGGGAAGGGTCACTATTGTTTCCTTTATGGGTTTAATTGTGTACTTTCAATTTCTAATTTCTTCAAAGGACTAATACAATACCACATTAACATGTCCCTTTAGTATGTTTTCCTACTTGAGGATGTCTTTCGATCATTTTAAGGCCCTGGGTACCTTTCAACATTGCGTGGTAAGTATCTTCTCAGAACTTATTGAGAGATGATTAGAGGTGTTTCTTGATTATTTTACTATTTATAGAAAGTTTTTTATAGTTTACTTGAAAGTCTAGAAAAATTATTAAAGATATATATTGAGAAAAACATGGTGTTAAATTTTTAAAAGTTTCATTTCATGGTAGAAAATGTAAATGTTTTATGACACATAATTTCTAAAGATGGGATTAATGTGGAAAATTAAAAAATTGATGTTATTTCTAAACTACTTTACCCCACCACTGTGAGAAAAATTAGATCATTTCTAGGTCATTTTGGATTTTAAAAATGGTTTATTAGGGACTTTAGAAAAAAAAATTAAACATGACTAACCAACTTAAGAAGGAAAATGACTTTGAATTTGATGATTCAAGTGGATTAGCTTTTGATAATCTTAAGTAAAGCTTGAAAACTACCCCATAATCTTCCCAGCAGACTAGAACTTCCCATTTTAAAGTTTTTGTGATTCCTAGAAAAAAAAATATGTAGAATATATACTTTTCTAGAAGACTGATGGAAACCCATAAGTGATATCCTACACTTCTCAAACCCTGGATGCAGCCAAAATAAATTATACAACAACAGAGAAGGAGTTTTTTTCTATTATTTTTTCTTTATAAATATTTGTACCTTACAAGTTAGTAAGTAAATTAACTATCTATTTTGATCATGCAACCCTTAGTTATTTTATCAAGAAAGATGAAGTAAAGAAAATTCTAGTGGGATGGATATTGCTACTACAAGAATTCAACTTAGAGATCAAAGATAATAATAGTATAGAAAATATGGTTACAGAACACATGAGCATATTATCTCACACTACTAAGGTTGACCCATATATTAAAGCAATTTTGGATGAATCCTTCCTTGGTGAGAATCAATATGAAGCCACTCAAGCACCTTATATGTTTATTTAGTGAATTTTGTAGTCACATCAAAGTTACATCCCTTATTTACCAGGCATAAAACCCTCAAACTAAATTATGAGACAAAATATTATTCCTAGGAAGATAAATATTTATGGAATATTTTTAGTGATCAATTAATAAGGAGGTGTATCCCTGAATAAGAGGTTAATTTTGTGCTTAAATTTTACCATACATGTTCACGTGGAGTACATTTTGGACCTCAAGTAATGTTCAATAAAGTTTTGGAAAATTGTTTATTTTGGCCCATAATTTTCAAATATTCACATGAATTTTGAAAAAAGAGTTCAAACTGCCCGTTTACTGGGGGAATTTCCAAAAGACAATAAATTTTCTAAAGACCTTTTATTTTTTATAAAATATTTTATGATTATAGATTGGATTTTATGGGCCCGTTTTCTATTTAATTTTTATTTTCCTAAATTATATTAGTAGTGGATTATGTTTCTAATTGGATTGATGTAAAATCTACTTATATTAATGATTACAAAGTGGTAATTGAATTTATAAAATCAATTTTTTTGTATGTTTAGAATACCATGAGAAATAATCAGTGAACAAGGTATGAACTTCTGTAACAAGAACATGGAAGCTCTGATGAGGAAGTATGGAGTGTTTAAAAAAACCTCAACTTCATAACACCCACAAAAAAAATGGGTTGGCCGAGGTTTCAAAAACAGAGATAAAAAGGAATCTAGAGAATAAATTGTAACCCAGCCATGAAAACAGGAGTAAGAATCTTAAAGATGAATTACGAGATTACAGAACTGAATACAAAACCCTCTTAGGTATATCCCCTTATATAATTTTTTATGGAAAACATTTTCACATTCCTATTGAGATGAAACATAAAGTCTACTATGATTTTTAGATATTTAACCTGGAGTTTGGAAAAAATGGAAAGCATATGAAGTTGTAGATGACGGAACTTGAAGATATTAGAATAAAATCTTATGAGAATTATCTATTGTATATGGATAAATCTAGATATATCTATGGAAGAATAATCTTAAAAATAGACTTTCAAATTAGAGATAAAGTTCAATATCCTAAATTTGGATGGAATAGAAATTCTAAAGGGAATTTGAATTTTTTAGGGAACGGTTCCACTTTTTCATCAGGACTCAAAATGGAATTTAAGAGTTGGAATGCCTCAAAGTGGTTTTTTTAGATTATAAATGAGTCTTTGAAGGTATATTGGGTGTTCAAATGATCTTTTGAGGCTTTGGGTTAAGTTTTAGGAGTTTCGTATAATTCTAGTCAGGGTGCACGGTTTGGTGCACACAGTTTAGGAGAAATCATGCGACACCATGATGCTTAGAAGGTTTTCAGTTCATTTTGAACTAATCATGGTTAATTTTCACATTTTGAGCATGGTTTTGGGTAAACTGTATGAACCAAAGTGTAAGTAGTGAGAGATAAAGGATGGTTTGTGACATGGTGCATGTATTGCACATGATTTCAGACAAATCGAGTTCCTAGTTTCACAAGTTGTCTAGTGGGGTGTGCATGCTTGGAACCCAATTTGGGAAATAGTGAAACCAAATTGTGCGGTGGTTTTGGTTATGATAGTTACAACCACATAGTTAGCACATTGTTTATAAAAATATATATCTAAACTATGTGGCTTCTCAGAACTTCATTAAAATGGTGATTTTACCAAAATACCCCCTCAGGTTTTTAGGTTTCTCCACCCCTTTCTTCCCCTTTTTCTACACACGAAACAGGGGGTCTCAGCCCCTTTCCTCCTTCTCCAACCCCTCTATTTGGGGTGTGTTCATGGATATTTCTTGGACTTTTAGGAGAGTTATCTTCCTTCGGTGCCTTCCTTTCCTCTTCTTATTACTCCTTAATTTTCGAGTTCTCCAGTTTAGGTTTTGTCGACGATTCCACCTGATCATGGTGGAATCATCTGTTTCTCAAAGGTTTTTTGGTTGGATTGTATAGAGGAGATCCTGAGAAGACTTTTTCATGTCGTTTCATGAAGTTTCAATAAGTTATTTTCTCATGATGATTTTATTAGGTTTTCCCGTATGAATTAATTTTGGAAATGGTATTTCCTCTTAGGTATTTTCTAAGGAATGGTTTATAGAGTCCATTTTGGACCTCCTATAGAGGTTTCTTAAAGTTTTGATAAGATTTGATCAACCCAATGAGCTTTCTAGCATTATTTTCTGTTGGGGTTTAATGAGGTAATTAATTATAATTATTATAATTGATTAGTTTTTGTTACTTGACATGAGGTAAGGGATTATATGCTTGAGATGAACTCATTTGGATATCTAGGAGTTAGATTGGACTTTGATGATCTTTAGAAAGTCCATCGTGCTTTTAAAATGTTTTTTGAAATCTTTATTGATGAGTTGGGTGGTCTAATATCTTTACCCATAGTCTTGTTAATTGATTTTATTATGTATTTATAATGTTCATTAAATTCCATGTGTTGTGTGTTTGCTTCATTGGCTTAAGTAATTTGGTTTTGGGTGTTGTTTTGATACCATATAACTTCCTTAGATCATGTTGGATCAATGGGTGATTATAAGACTAAACCTATAGTTGCCGATGGGGTGTGTTATTTCTTAAATATAGAAAATTGGGGTTGTAAAGAGTATTGTAAGTGGGTTATGAGATTAACCTAGTTGATCTCATTGGTTAGTTTAGTTGAATGGCTAAGGGCTACTTGGTGGGGAATGAAATTAAATGTTTCATAATATGTTTAAAGGATTAATTAGAACATTGCATGTACAATGATTTTATGAAAGACCTATAAGGCCTTGAGATGATTTTAACTATTTGTGTTGGGTTTTATCCTAGATTTGGGTGAAAATGGGGAGAATCTATGTTTTTAAATGAATTTTTTTAAATGAGGTGTTGACCTCCACGTGGTTATAAAAATGGGTTTTAAATGGATTTCAAATGATGATTTGAAAAGAGTTTGTGGTTCCCTCTTTAGTGGAAAATATCTAATAGATCTTGTGATGGTTTAAATGGAAATTAAGGTCTTGTACCTTGTTTGGTTATTTAAATAGAAAGACACATGTTTTGAAGGTTGGTTTTAAAATTTTCAATGAGGTTGTTTGTTTTTAGTATTTTATATAATGTGAAAGTGTTTGGGCCTTGTTGAGGCATGTTTTGGTTTTGAAGGCCCGTTGGGACCATGGTAATGAGGAAATGGTAAAGGGTTTTGAGTATTGATAAATTAATGGTGGTGCACCATTGATGTTATTATGTTAAAAAGGTTAAGTATGATGATCCTTGAATAATGGGATTGATTGATAACATAAAGGTTTAGGGTGTCGTACATGTAATTCCTCATCCATGGTTTAGGGTGCTAGACATGGAATTCCTTATCCATAGTTTAGGGTGTTGGACATGGAATTCATTATCCACGGTTTAGGGTGATGGATATGGAATTTCGTATCCACAGTTTAAGGTGTTGGACATGGCCTTCCTCATCCATAGTTTAGGGTGATGGACATGGAATTCCCCATTCACAATTTAGGGTATTGGACATGGAATTAATCATCCATAGTTTAAGTTTAAAATGATGTTATAGGCACCAACAGTATTAAATATGCATGATTGGGATGTTTGGACATGGCATTCCAAATCCTGGTTGGATACTTGTACTGATAATCCTTGTATGTCGACATGTGACTCTAATGGTATATTTTTCAGATGAACAAAATAGGATGAAGAATTTTTTATGGGTATGGGTGTGGGTATAATTTGGATATGAGTACTAATGTGGTTAATTTTTATATAATTACTAAATGAAACCTATTTTACTTACCTTCCTATTTATGATTTATTCATACTTATGTAGAAACTTCTGTTTAGACTGGTATTTGCTTCATAAATTATTGGTGGTGGCCTACTGAGTTGTACTCACACCCTTCTCAGGACTCCAATGCACATGGGTACCCAATAATATCTCATATGTTTATTGCAATCATAGGTTTGGGTTGAGGACCGTGTTGATTTTCATATGATAAAAAAAGATATCTCGGATAGTATTAAGTGACTAGATGGGTTTTGGGTAAAAGATGTTGTGGAGCCTTTTCAGTAGTTTATTTTATTTTTGGTATGTCATGTAACTATACTAGTGGGAGGTTGGTTGTATGTATGACTTGGTTATTTGGTCATTTACTGTATTTCACTTTATTATAGCATGATTCTATTTTAGTTCATTTATTCTTTCTTCATACTCTGTTGTGTATGATGTTTAGTTATTTACTTCTGGTTGTGCATTATGATATGGGGGTATAGTCTCCTCATAGTTCAACCTTAGACCCTTAATTCTAGTCGATAACCTCTAATTTATGAGGATGTGTGCTTTAGGTTATGTGGTGTAACTGGATCAGGGTATCAGTTATGTGGAACCTGAGCTGGGTCGCTACATAAAGTGTTATTGTTCTCCTCCAAGATGAAACTTAATCTAGTTAAACTTTATTTCAAGTGGATTATACCATACATAGTGACTAACAATTTTCCATTTGGTGCAGTTGAGATTAAGGTATCCAAATCATGGAACCCCTTTAAAGTAAATAGCCAACAAGTGAAGCATTGTCGTAAGGACTTTTGAAAAGAATCTATGGAGGAGTCCAAACACCTCCCTGCTACTATTAAATAGAGAACCTCAGGTTATCTATTTCTATCACACTAATATATATTCTTTTTATCTTTAATATATTTTCCTTGATAAATGAATGGTGGAATTAAATAGAATCATGTCTTAACTAAGTGTGTGGGGGAGAGTACAAATATCTTAGGATATAAATACTTTTTCTATTTTTTTCATTCTACTTTTAAGTGATATTAGTCTTAAATAAAGTAAATCAAAAATTGTAACAATATATTTGTAGGAATCTGTACATAGTTTCTTCATTTTTTGTTTTTATATTTTTTGGATTTTAAATAAATTAAAAAAATAAAACACTTGTACTTTCATGATGTTCTAACTATTTTAAATACCATTCTAGAGTGTAGGGAGTTCATTTGTTCTGAAATTGTGAGAGTTAAATGATTGATAATATAATTTGGCATTACTTTCATGAAAATTTGGTCTTATAACTAGGAAAAATAGTGTGAGTAAAAATATATTTATGTAATCTAAATTATAACATGAGGATACTAGATTTTTGAACTTAATCTGAGGTAACTTCGCCTCAGTGAAAAAGAACACCTTAGAGATCCAACTAAAAATAAATTAATATAAGTCCTTTGAAACTACAGTAAAATGGAAAATTGGGATCCCATAATGAATCACTAAGACATTAGGAACTGGGTGTGTGAGTAATAAAATACATTTTTGAATATTCAATAAATTCCTTTACCTGATTCTTTTCACATACATAGTTGGTAAAAATTCAAAAAAAAATTAATAAAATGCCTAATTGTCAAAAATAAACATAATCGGGTGTGGGGAGTATTGAAACCAAATAAATAAGGTGAAAATTAACTTATAAAAAAACCATTTGAGTTGTATCAAGAAAGTGGAAATTGAAAATATAGTTTAAAAAAATTATAAGAGAGAGATTAATGTAAGTGCCACTTGTTAAAATTTTGATTATATGTAAATATAATTTGTTTTCCCTCCTTGAACTAGAACTTATCCTGAATTAAAGTGATATAGTAAAATTGAAATCATAGAAGATTCATGATAATTCAAAAAACTAAGGAATCTATAATTTTCTTCTATTTCTTGTGTACTTAATTCAAGGATGGTCTATTTTTCAAATAAATGGAATTCAAAGAATTTTATGAGATAGAAATAGTTCAAGTGTGGGGGAGTGATGAGAGCCCAAAATTTCTAAATTTTAAAATAGATTTTTATTATTTATAACCCCATAATTTAATGAAAAGTAGGTTAATTCATTTATTTTTATTACATTGGATAATTTTTTACTTTTTTTCTAAATGGATTAAAATGTGTATTTTTAGTGATTTATTTATTTTTTTATATTTAACAGAAGAAGCTATATTTTGATTAATAATTATGTGAAAACATTATTTAAATTCATATAATTCTAAATTTTACTCTCTTATACAAATTTGAAATTAGACAAATGAGCTTTTGGTGAATTTGGTTTTAAAAATTGTGAATAGTGAAGAATCAATTTTGAAATTTCATTTTAAATTTTTCAATTTTTAAATTATATTAAATTTTAAAATTTATCTAGATGAGTGAATTTCCTGGATGAATAAATTGAATTTTTTTAACTATGAGTTTTAAATAGTGGAAATACAATTTCAAATTTAATGTGATTTTAAATGATAAATTTAAAATTAATTGTGTTTTGAAAAATTTGGAAATAAATTTAAAATTTTAAAATGTTGTTGAAAAGGGAAAATGAATTTAAATTATATTATTTAAATTCAATTGAAATTATTTTAGAATAAACTCCATCATTTAAAATATTGAAGCCCCAACTTGGAAAGAAAAATATGTCATTCCATACCTCTATGAATATCGTAGAATAATCATTATTCCATGAAAATCTTATGCTTCCATGCGAGCATCTTTTCTTCCATGACTGAGAATTCGTATATAGATTTTTTATCCATGCTTGTGACTTAATTATTCCATGTCCAAGTGTCTATTCCACTTCATTCCATGGATATCATTTGTGTGGGATTCAATCATGAGATCAACCTTTTGTGAACATATTTCGTGTGTATCCATCTTTCATGGAATTCCCCTCTATCTATGCCAAATTATTTCATGCCTCACTAAGATTCATGCATGGAAGCACTATTCTTTATTATCACTAACCTAACCAATTAACCAAAGCTCCAAAATAAGTGACTACACCAGCATCATTATAATAACCCAATGTTTTTAATGGAAATTCCCTTCTTATAAATATTCCATAAAATCACAACATAATTAACTACTAAGTGATAAGTGACCTTTAAACATAAGTTTGTCACTTCTGTGTTTGCAATTTTGAAAATCTGACATACACGGTTGTGTTCAAGATGTTTTTTGGAATCCGATAAAAAAACATAATTTTTGGTGAATAGTAACCTACCCTTATGAATAGTAACATACCCTTATGAATAGTGATATACCCTAATGAATAGTAACCTCACCTATGATATTATAAAAATAATATTCAAGTTGGAAGTACGATATACCTATATTTTAGAATGAGTTAATGAATGTTTTAAAACTGGTTTTTGATAATAAATTATGATTTTAATTAAATATTAAAATAATCATTTTTAGAAAATCATTTTTTAAAAATGGACTTAATTTTTGGATTCTACATGTCAAAAAATGGTCAGGGTGAAATTTTGGGATTTTTTTGAAATACTTGAAATTTTGATGAATAGTAAAATACGGTAATTTACCGAATATATACATGATAAGATAAATATACTATTCCTAGAATCATGGATGATGTCACCACCCATGGTTCTAATTCAAATGACCCATTTACTATTATTGGTCATGGAATACTTACTATTCCTTATCTTGGGAAGAAATAATAAATTAATGATTATAATATTATGAAATCCCTCCACTCCTCCACTATAAAAACCCCCCTTCACTCCCCCTTCTCTCCACTCCTCTCAAGCCTTGTGCCTTGACATTATTCTTCCCAAATCTCTCCCCAATTTCCTCCCCCACATCCAAAAGCTCTCATCCTCCTCAAAATACCAAAACCTCTCCCCTTAAGAGGTTCTCAAAGGAGGAAGTCTCAAGAGGTAAATTCCTCTTCCCAATTTCTTCTTTTCTTTTAAGTTCATTTCTTTTTTATTTCTTTCCTCACCTACCTTCACCATAATAGTATGATAAATCTAGTAACATACATGTACATTAATTTCTTCATGCTAGTGGTATATTTTATTATCGTCTCTCCTTTCCCCACCCTTTTATTTGAAAGAAATGAAAGCACTGTTTGAGATGTGCTAATTTAGCACATTCAAGGACAACAGTTTATCAATTTATATTATTATCTTTAATTCTGGTCATGAAACCATTTGTGTTATGGTTGAAAAATATTATTATATATTTAATATATATCCTATTTTTGTTTCTTTAATCCTTTGGTACAAATGGAATTAATTTATAAAGCAAAACACATTCTTTGTAATCAAATCCATTGATTAACAAAAACGGTTATCACTATGGTTATATATATAATAATTATAATTCACTATAAGTAACCTAATTAAAATTAAAACCATGTAATCTAATGGATATTAACTAAATAATATAACTTCAATTCTGGACATCCACTTTCATCTTGCTTATAATCCAAACATGAATATAAGTGAACCAATCTTTTAAAGCCAAGTAAACAAACAAGCCCAAACAATGAAATTGAACCTTGTAACTAATCAAAAAGGATTTTAATGTACTAAAAAAGGTTATAATAAATAAATTGAATATATAAGAGGTTCTGTAATTAAAAATTAATAGTCATAATTTTTTTATTCAGGTCGTTAATAACAAGTGGAGAACACCGACGGATTTAAGGTAAGGGATCCTCCCCTTTTTACTCTTAATCAAGATTGTTCTCTATGGTATGCCTTTTTGTGTAATACCAAGTGATGGGGTACATTTATACACCTTCCCCATACTTCCCTAATGTTTTATAAGTGATTATAAACCCCTTATCTCTCTCATCAATCCCTCTTAGTTACACCTGATACCATGCCAATAAACCATGATAGATTCTACCCGAACTTTCTTTATTCCTTCAGGTTTCTCTATCCTTCTTTTTACCAAAATGTTGTTGTCTTTTATTTTATTTATAACTTAAACGTTCTGTTTATATTCTCCAAACTCATGTTCCAAGATCCATCTCTCATTCACTTTTGGGGATATACATGCTTTTAATTGAATCTCTCTTCGATACTTCACAATAAGCACACACATTTTAAAAGAACTTCCTGAACTTTTACCCAATTTCAAGTGCACTCTATCTTCTGTTTTAAGACACCATTATCTTTTTAAATTCTGTATTTTTTTTATTAAACCCTTCTTGGTTCAATTCTGGTTTTATATAAAAGAATTTATTCTTTACTATTTTAAAAGCTCTATAGTATTTTCCTTAAAACCGCACAGAAATGTTTTAATGATAATGTTTCTAAAATACATTTCTCATATGTTGTCACTTATGTTTGACACCACTTACCATGTTATATTCCTATTTTACCATATGAACATCCATGTATTTTCTAATTATTTCCTTGCATGGATACTTTAATGATACTCCCATTGGTTATGATTTACATCATGATTGTGGTACCCAATTCTTTCCATGGGTACCCTTATGTTTGTGTATGGTTGATTATGTATGATTGTATATATGGTAATAATATTTATGTGGAAAGAATATTCATGAAAATTTTAAGATGGTTGCTCCCAGATATCACTCCAATGTATTGGGTAAGGTTAAGTCTCATGAGATGTGATGTGAAACGGGATTGGCAGTTAGCCTTGACCTGTACTAAAGATATGATTTATGATTCTGCCACATTTATATGATCCCATGCTTATATTAAATGATTTTATGAGTTTCATTCTTTGAATATCATTATGGAATGCCTCCTAACTCATGTTCTTGAGTTGTATATTTTTAGCTCATCCCTTTGTTCATGTGTTCCCCAGGGTACCCAATGCAGATGTAAGGGATCAAAGGAAGTTAGAAGCTCTTTATGGAGATTAAATAAAGAAGTTTATTTTTGCCCCATGTTTTATGTTACATGTACCTAGTCTTCCAAGACACTAGAATTAATTATCCTTGTCTTGTACTCTAATGATTAATTATTCTTAAAATCATGAAATGTTTTATGTAAAATGCTTGGGTCACTATAGTTGGTATTAGAGGATGGTCTAGTTATTTTTGGAGATTAAGAATAGAGAACGTTAGTGAAAACCTTAAGGATGAGACTAAGTATAAGAAAACAGTCCTAAATTTTGGTGAGTATAGAGTATGTGGTTTATCAAGAAAATATATCCCTTTCTGGATATGAGCAGGTAGAGGTGGCTCTGGCACAGATGTATCTAGGGGTAAAACCCAAAAACACCGCTTTGAGCTAGACTCGAATGGGAACTGGTGCATGATAACGGGCCTTGTTGCACTCTTGGTTACGACACTCTCGGGGGATATTCTTTGGTAGATTCACGAGCTTAGTACAAACCATTATTAAGGGACAAAAAGAAGCCCATAAGAATATAAGTTAAGAAATAGATCGAGGATAACCTAGATATAAACCTAAGGAATCACAAGTCAGGATATACTTCTTCTTTATAAGATCATACTTTTATGTTCAAAGTTTCTTTTTAGGATCAATATCTAAGTATTAAATACCTATAATTATATGTTCCTTTTCTTAGTTAATGGTGGGAAATAGAAGAACACTTTCCAAAAACCAATGTGATAGGAAATGTGATGATTGCCCTAATGACATGCCTGATGTGATGGAAGTGGGTGCTCAAAACTTCATAGAAGTACTTGCTCAGCTGGCTCAAGTTATGAATAATAACTCAAATCAGGTGGAACGTCCCCCTCCTCCAAGGAAAGAGCAAGTTGTTGAGAATCCTTCATGCGACAAAGGCCTCCCATGTTTAGTGGGTCCTCTGATCCCCTCCTCGCGGAACAATGGATTAACTCCATTGAAAAGATTTTCTATGTCCTCCAATGCTAGGAAGAAGAGAAAGTTGTACCGGCAGTCTATCGTTTTGATGGGAAGTTGATCAGTGGTGGACACTGATCGAGAATACAAAGTCCCAAGAGAAAATTGATTCCATAGAATGGGAGGAATTCAAGAGGATGTTTCTCAACAAATATTTTCCTCGAACCCTCCGTCTCAAGATGGAAAGAGAGTTACTTGGACTCAAACAAAAGGAATATAAGTCCATCGGGGCATATGAAGTGAACTTTACAAGGCTTTCAAGGTATGCCTCTGGCTTTGTCATGAACACTGAAAGCAAGATAGATCGCTTCTTTATTGGACTAAAGCCGAGTCTACGAAAATTGTTGGCGATTCGAGACTTAGACAACTATGAAGAGATTTTCCGTTGTGGCCTCAAGGTTGAAATGGAAATTGGAGACTCTCAGTGGTCTCATAGGCCTAGTGACAAGAAGCGGAAAATGGAGAACAACATGGGTGGTTCATCAAAAAAATCCCATTATAGAAAGAATCCTCACTTTCCCCTTTGCAAAATTTGTTGGAAGAAGCATCTTGGTGACTATCTCAAGGGAACCAAGAATTACTTCAAATGTGGACAGTTTGGTCATCTGGCCAAGAACTACCGAAGGGATATGAAAAATCCCGCTAATATTGAAGAAGAAAGGAAGGTTCATATCAACACTCATCATGCAGTGCAGTGTTATAACTTCAAGGATCTTGGGAATTATGCGAACAATTTTCCTAATTCGAGGGTTGTCGAAGGCAATCAGCAACAACCTCCAAGGAAACAAGGAAGGGATTATTCTATCACCACTACTAAGGTGGATCCAGAAAACAATGTGGTGATAGGTACACTTGTTATTCATTCAAGAATAGTGAATATACTATTTGATTATGGTTCTGCGCATTCTTGCATATCATGCAAGTTTAGTATAACTATTCAAACATAACCTCAAAATTTGAAGAACAAGTTACCTATGAGAAAAGGGAATGGGGAAATTATTTCATCCATGGTTTATAACTCCTCCCCAGTTAATGTTTGTGGACTGAACCTCATCGAAAATCTTTTCATACTTCCTTTAGTAGTGTTCGATGCTATCTTGGGCATGGATTGTCTATCTTTGTACAAGGACAACATCAATTTTTAGGAAAGGGAGATCACTTTTCACATCCTGAAGCATCCTCCGATTCTTTACAAGTGTAAGGAAGAAGATGAGTCTCCTTTAGAATCTTCGTATCAAGTTTGGATATTGCTTCCTTGTGAGAAAGAAAATCTAGCTCAAATGATTGGGATAAAGGATAGAATCATTCTTTAAGACATGCCCATCGTGAGGGATTATAATGATTTATTCCTTGAAGAGTTTCTTGGTCTTCCTCCTGACCGAGAGGTTGAGTTCTCAATTGAACTTATCCCTAGATCTCTTCCAATCTCAAAGACACCTTACAGAATGGCCACCGTAGAGCTAGAAGATCTGAAGAAGTAGTTATAGGAGAATATTGAGAAGGGTTTTATATGCTCGAGTGCTTCACCGTGGGCTTCTCTAGTCCTCTTCATAAAGAAGAATGATGGATTAATGTTCCTATGCATTGATTATAGTGAGCTCAACAAAATCACTAAAAAGAACAAGTATCCCCTTCCACGGATAGATGACTTGTTCGATCAGCTTTGTGGGGCCAGTTATTTCTCTAAGGTGTACCTTCGGTTGGGATATCACCAACTAAAGGTGAGGAAAGAAGATATTCCCAAGACTGCCTTTTGAACGAGGTATGGAAACTGTGATTTCATAGTGATTCCCTTCAGACTCCCTAATGCTCCAGAAATTTTCATGGATTTAATGAATAGAGTCTTTAGAGATTACCTCGACAAATTTGTGGTGGTCTTTATTGATGATATTCTGATATACTCCAAAAGAAAGGAGGGACATGAGGAGCATTTGGAAACTGTGTTAAAGACTTTGCAAAGGTAGAAGTTGTATGAAAAGTATAGTAAATGTGAGTTCTGGATGGAGGAAGTATAATTCTTGGGGCATGTTATCACCAGGAAAGGGATATCTGTGGACCCTTCCAAGATGAAGGCAATTGAAGATTGGATGAGGCCAACTTCTATAACGGACATCCGCAGCTTTTTAGGTCTAGCTAGGTATTATCGAAGATTAGTGAAGAGCTTTTCACGATTTTCAAACCCAATGACCAAGCTGGCATGGAAGGGATTAAAGTTTGTCTGGACACAGGAATGTGAAGACTGTTTCAAGGAGTTGAAAAAGAGGCTTATCACTACACTGGTACTCACACTACCTTCAAGTGGAGAACTCTTTGTGGTGTATAGTGATGCTTCTAAGAAAGTATTAGGTTGTGTGCTAATTCAAAATGATAAAGTGATAGCCTATGCCTCAAGGAAACTGAAAATACATGAGCAAAACTATCCCACGCATGATTTGGAGTTCGCAGGTGTGATCTTTGCATTGAAAATCTGGCAGCATTATCTCTATGGGGAAAAATGTGAGATATATACTGACCACAAGAGTCTCAAATATATATTCACAAAGAAAGAGCTTAATATGCACCAGTGAAGATGGATAGATCTCATCAAGGATTTTGACTGCTCAATCCACTACCATCCTAGTAAGGAAAACAAGGTGGTGGATGCTCTAAGTTGAATGGATCCTGCATCTTTATCAATGATAAAAATTGAAAAGGATCTGATCTTCTTAGATTTGCAAAGGATGGACATGGGAATCATTAAGGGAGGAACATCATCAATCCTTTCTCAAATTATTTCTCAACCATCCCTCTTGGAGAAGATAAAGTATTCTCAAAGAAAGGATGTGGAAATTCAAAAAAGGGTGGAAGCTGTTAAAAATGGGAAATCCTCTAATTTCAAAATTAATGAGAAAGGAGTTGTAAGATTTGGGACACGATTATGTGTACAATCTGATCCAGAGATAAATAAGGATCTATTGAATGATGCACATAGATCGACCTTCTCTATCCATCCTGGGAGTACCAAAATGTATCGTGATCTTTGAGAACACTTCTGGTGGAATAACATGAAGAAGAATATTGCGGAATATATATCAAGGTGCTTGGTATGTCAGCAATTTAAAGTTGAGCGACAAAAGTCCAAAGGTATGATTCAGTCATTTCCTATACCCATGTGGAAATGGGAAAATGTTACTATGGACTTTGTCACAGGTCTCCCAAAGACATCGAAGGGAAATAATGTGATATGGGTTTTGGTTGACTGACTCACCAAGACATCCCATTTCATCACTATTCGGGAAGATCTATTGCTTGAACAACATGCAAAGATATATGTGAAGGAAGTGGTGAGACTGCACGATTTTCCACTCTCAATTTTCTCTGACCATGATCCAAGGTTCACATCTAAATTCTGGATGATCCTTCAATATTCTTTGAGTACTAAATTAAATTTCAGCATAGCCTATCACCCCCAAACTGATGGCCAGTCTGAAAGAACTATTCAGACTCTTGAAGATATGCTTAGAGCCTGCTCTCTAGAATTCAAAGGTGGATGGGATGAGAATCTCCCATTTTTTTAGTACTCATACAACAATGTCTTCCACTCGAGTATTCAGATGTCTCTATATGAAGCTCTATATGGAAAGCGATGTAGAACTCCAACCTGTTTGGATGAAGTTGGAGAAACAAAGCTACTTGGACCCGATCTTGTTCAAGAGATGACAGAGAAGGTTCAAGTCATCTAGAAACACATCAAAGCTGCTCAAAGTCGGAAAAAGAGCTATGATGACAACCTTCGAAGGGGCTTGGAGTTCAACGTTGGAGATAAATTCTTCCTTCGAATATTTCCATGGAAGAGAGTCATGCGATTCGGGAATAAAGGGAAGTTAAGCCTAAGGTATATTGGCCCCTTTGAGACCCTTGACCGCATAGGAGTCATGGCCTATCGGCTTGAACTTCCACCAAACATGGCTTGAGTTCATGATGTATTTCATGTATCCCTCTTAAGGAAGTACATACCAGACCCTTCACATGTACTCTCTTCAGAGGTGGTACAGTTGGAGGATGATCTCTCTTACAAGGAGCAGCCAGTGAAGATCTTGGATCGTATAGACAAAGTTCTACACAACAAGACTACTCATTTGGTCAAGGTACTATGGCGAAACCATAAGTATGAAGAGGCAACATGGGAACTGGGGGAAGAAATGAAAGAAAAGTACCCACATCTGTTTTTGGCCTAGAATGTAAAATGAAATTTCGAGGGTGAAATTTTGTAAGTGGGGAATAATGTAACGACCCAATGTTTTTAATGGAAATTCCTTTCTTATAAATATGCCATAAAATCACAACATAATGAACTACTAAGTGATAAGTGACCTTTAAACATAATTTTTTCACTTCTGTGTTTGCAATTTTGAAAATCTGACATACACTGTTTTTTTCAAGATTTTTTTTGGAGTTCGATAAGAAAAACATATTTTTTGGTGAATAGTAACCTAGCCTTATGAATAGTAACATACCCTTATGAATAGTGATATACCCTAATGAATAGTAACCTCACTTATGATAGTATAAAAATAATATTCAAGTCGGAAGTACAATATACCTATATTTTAGAATGAGTTAACGAGTGTTTTAAAACTGGTTTTTGATAATAAATTATGATTTTAATTAAATATTAAAATAATCATATTTAGAAAATTATTTTTGAAAAATGAACTTCATTTTTGGATTCTACATGTCAAAAAATGGTCAGGGTGAAATTTTGGGATTTTTATGAAATACTTAAAATTTTCATTAATAGTAAAATACGGTAATTTACCGTATATATACATTATAAGCTAAATAGACTATTCCTAGCATCATGGCTGATGTCACCACCCATGGTTCAAATTCACATGACCCATTTACTATTTTTGGTCATAGAATACTTACTATTCCTTGACTTGGGAAGAAATAATAAATTAATGATTATAATATTATGAAATCCCTCTTCTCCTCCACTATAAAAATCCCCCTTCACTCCCCCTTCTCTCCACTCCTCTCAAGCCTTTTTCCTTGCCATTATTATACCCAAATCTCTCCCCAAGGTCCTCCCCCACGTCCAAAATCTCTCAGCCTTCTCAAAATACCAAAACCTCTCCCCTTAAGAGGTTCTCAAAGGAGGAAGTCTCAAGAGGTAAATTCCTCTTCCCAATTTCTTCTTTTCTTTTAAGTTCTTTTCTTTTTTATTTATTTCCTCACCTCCATTCACCATAATAGTATGATAAATCCAGTAACATAAATGTACTGGAATTTCCTAATGATAGTGGTACATTTCATTATCTTCTCTCCTTTCCCCACACTTTTATTTTACAGAAATGAAAGCACCGTTTGAGATGTGCTAATTTAGCACATTCAAGGACAACGGTTTATCAATTTCTGTTATTATCATTAATTCTGTTCATGAAACCATTTGTGTTATGGTTGAAACAGATTATTATATATGTAATATATATCCTATTTTTGGTTCTGTAATCCTTTGGTACAAATGGAATTAAGTTATAAAGCAAAACACATTCTTTGTAATCAAATCCACTGATTAACAAAAATGGTTATCACTATGGTTATATATATAATAATTCAACTTCACTCTAAGTAACCTAATTTAAATTAAAACCATTTAATCTACTGGATATGAACTAAATAATATAACTTCTATTCTGGACAACCACTTTCATCTTGCTTATAATCCAAACTTGAATATAACTGAACCGATCTTTTAAAGCCAAGTAAACAAACGAGCCCGAACAATGAAATTGAACCTTGTAACTAATCAAAAAGGATTTTAATAAACTAAAAAAGGTTATCATAAATAAATTGAATATATAAGAGGTTATGTAATTATTAATTAATAATCCTAATTTGTTTATTCAGGTATTTAATAACAAGTGGAGAACACCAACGGATTTAAGGTAAGGGATCCTCCCCTTTTTACTCTTAATCAAGATTGTTCTCTATGATATGCCTTTTTTGTGTAATACCAAGTGATGGGGTACATTTATACACCTTCACCATACTGACATAATGTTTTATAATTGATGAGAAACCCTGTATCTCTATCATCAAGCCCTCTTAGTTACACCTAATATAATTCCAATAAACCATGATGGATTCTACCCGAACTTCCTTTATTCCTTCGGGTTGCTCTATCCTTCTTTTTACCAAAATGTTGTTGTCTTTTATTTTATGTATAACTTCAACATTCTGTTTATATTCTCCAAACTCATGTTCCAAGATCCATCTCTCATTCACTTTCAGGGATATACATGCTTTTAAGTGAATCTCTCTTCAATACTTCCCAATAAGCACACTCGTTTTAAAGGAACTTCTCGAACTTTTACCCAATTTCAAGTGCACTCTATCTTCTATTTTAAGAAATAATTATCTTTGTAAATTCTCTATTTTTATTATGAAAATCGTCTTGGTTCAATTCTGGTTTTGTATAAAATAATGCCTTCTTTACTATTTTAAAAGCTCTATAGTATTTTCCTTAAAACCGCACAAAAATGTTTTAATGCTAATGTTTCTAAAATACATTTCTCATACGTTGTCACTTATGTTTGACACCACTTACCATGTTATATTCCTATTTTACCCTATGAACATACATGTATTTTCTAATTCTTTCCTTTCATGGACACTTTCATGATACGCCCATTGGTTATGATTTACGTCATGATTGTGGTTCCCAATTCTTTCCATGGGTACCCTTATGTTTTTGTATGGTTGATTATGTATGATTGTATACGTGGTAAGAATATTTATGTGTCAAGAATATTCATGAAAATGTTGAGATTGGTGCACCCAGATAGCGCTCCAATGCATTGGGTAAGGTTAAGTCTCATGATATGCAATGTGAAATGGGATTGGTGGTTAGCCTTGACTCGTACTAAAATGGGAAAGAGGATTGGCGGTTAGCCTTAACCCATACTAAAGATATGATTTATGATTCTGCCACATTTATATGATTCCATGTTTATATGATCCCATTCTTATATTAAATGATTTTATGAGTTTGATACTTTGGATATCATTATTTCATGCCTCCTAACTCATGTGCTTGAGATGTATCTTTTTAGCTCATCCCTTTGTTCATGTGTTCCCCTGGGTGCCCTCTGCAGATGTAAGGGCTCAGAGGAAGTTAGAAGCTCTTTATGGACATTAAATAAAGAAGTTTTTTCCCATGTTTTATGTTACATATACCTAGTCTTCCAAGACACTAAACTTAATGATCCTTGGCTTGTACTCTGATGATTAATTATGCTTAAAATCATGAAATGTTTTATGTAAAAGGCTCGGGTCGCTATAATCATTCCATCCAGGTCGCCACTCCCACTCCCCCTTTTCAATCATGAACCTTGTTCAAACTCTACCAAAGAGTTAAAGACAACTTGTACCTCATCCTTGAAAAAAATATAGACCATGCTCTATCTTATCAAAGAACTATAATCGAACCCATAATTATCAATTCCAACCTGAAGCATTGTCCAATGACCTATGCACTAGAGTTTGAAAAACCTATTTTCAGACCAAAATAGAATCTTTAAGAAACAAAATATTTCATTGATCCAAGTTTTCGAGGACTAGGATTTTTTTTTGATGGAGATTTTTTTCCTAGCTTCCTTGGTAGGTGGATGGTGCACCAACTCCACCCAACATCGGTGTAGGTGGGTATTGGTGGGAGTTGTGTCAAACGTGACACCTCCAACCATATTTATATAATGAGGATTTGGGAAGCTTCCTAAAATCATTAGTTCTAATATAGAGAGCTCCATTGTATTAGATAGTCGAGAGATCTCCATATAAGAAAAAGGGAGGTATGGTAGGGGTGTCTTGTAAACCTTTATTCCTTATTAAATAAAGGCAGTTTTTCTATCCATTCATCTCTCTTCATGATTAGAGAATCAAAACAGCTTGTATCATAGGTGGTTTCGGTGAAATAGAGGTGAGTAAAAGAGATTTTCTAGTGACTGGAAAATTCAAGTTTCCTGAAACCATGTTTTGAAGATGGATTCTAAACTTTCATGTCAAGATGATTCCAACATCGCAAATGGCATCGAAAATAGTGCCAAAATTAGATTCCTAGGATTGGTCAAAGTTTGGTAAAAGTTCAAGTTCTATATTACCCCATTACCAGAGAAGATGGAATTGTTCCAGTGTTAGTGAAACTTATGGAGATATTCTATAAGCTGCTCCAACGCACCACATCATCACTGCATCATTATTCGATCTTGGCCATTGACACTGATTTTCTCATATCTTGATCAATAGATGTCCAATTTCAAAAATTCAAGAGTCAATTCCACCATTTTTGAATGTTTTAGACACAATAGTGAGATCCATTTTTCAAAATTATGAACCATTTATTATATAATTGAAATTCAATGGAGGAACCATCCAGGGGTGGGATGATCATGTTGACTTCTTTGAACTAATCCATCTATAAGTGTCAAAATGAAATATATCCTCAATACTAAGGATATTTTTGAACCCATTGAGAATAAGGGGCTCAAAAATAATTCCACCAAATAAGAAGAGTGGAATAAGCTGAAAAGAAGATGATCAGTCAAATCCACCAATGGATTGATCATAGCGTCTACCACCATGTTGCACAAGAGATCGACGCGTAAAAATTTTGAACAAAGTTTTAAAATACATATAAGTCAAAGAATACTTATAAAAAGATCATATTATTGAAGAAATTGATGAACCTTTGAATACAGATTGGAAGCTCTATAGTCAAACACACCAGTGAGTTCCAAAGTCTAGTGAATCAATTGGTGGTGGAAGGTAATACTTTGACTTGTGAATATCAGGTGAACCACCTACTATTCACAGTTCTTGGTAGCTAGGATATACTTTTCATATCACTCAGAAACTCCAATCTTAGAGAAAACTTATCATGGAAATGGTAAAGGATGCATCACTTGATCCTTGAAAATATTGCTTGTATGGGAAGCAATATAGAGTCTCATTCAATACTGCTTCTTCAAGGAGATCAGATTTTTTGGATCTTGTACACTCTGATGTATGCAGACACATGGAGGTGGATTCACTGGTAGGTAAGAAATTTTACTATCCTTTATTAATGATGAATCTCGAAGGGTGTGGGTTTTCTTCTTGTGGATAAAGGACCAAGTACTGGACTACTTCAAGATGTTTCATTCCATGAAGGACATGAAACTAGAAATAAACTGAAGTGTCTTCATTCATACAATGGTGGAGAGTATACATACAAAAAAATTGATGTTTATTGTAGGAATCGGGGCATCCGACATGAGAGTATAGTCCCACACACTCCACAACATAATGGAGTTATGTACATAAATAATGAACATAACCATCATAAAAAAGGTAATGATCATGATGATTTTGGCTAAGATGCTTAAGCCATTCTAGGGAGAAGCTTTTCATGTTTCATGTTGTCTCATCAACAGATCACCATCGGTCCCACTAAATTTTGAGATTCCACATAAGAGTTGGTCGGGTAAACATCCCTCTTACTCACATTTATTAGTATTTGGATGTTTATCATTTGAACATGTATCCAGGGAGATTAGGTAGAAACTAGACATGAGATCTACTTTGTGCATCTTCATTGATTATAGAGATGAGAAGTTTGGATATGATCTTTGGGACTTGAAGGGGGAGAAGGTTATCAGAAGAAGAGATTTCATGTTCCATGAAAACCATATGATCGAGGGAATTAAAAATCCTAAAATATCTCAAAGGGAAAGTGTCAAGGAATCAATTCATGGTCTAACACCTATACCATCACCACCAGTCAATAAAGAGGATGAGGTTCAAGAAGACTCGTCAATAGAAAACTAGGAGGCAGTGGAAAAGGATATTGAGTAGGGGGACTCAATTCTCTCCACAAGAAGTTGTAGAACCATTATAGGATCTAGGTGATGTAATGCCTCTTGAACCTAACATTTCATAGGTTAGAATATCTTCATGTGGAAGGATTATGTCAAAAATATATTCAAAGTTGGAGTACCTATTGTTAACTGCTGAGGGGGGATAGAAGGATACCAGGAAGTAGTGTCTCATCCTGAAAAAATCAAGTAGATGTATGAAATGGATGATGAGATGGAGTCTTTGATGAAGAACCAGACATAAAATTTGTTGGGACTAACCAAAGGTTAGAAGGAACTAATGAAAAAATGGGTGTACAGGCTTAATAATGATGGAAAAAAAAGATTTCGAGTATAAATCTTGGTTAGTAGTCAAGGAAATCATTCAAAAGAAATGATTTGACTTTGATGGTATTTTTTTACGCGTGGTGAATATGGATTCAATCCAATTCATTTTCAGATTGGTGGCTAGCTTGGACTTTGAACTTGGACATATGGACATGAAGACATATTTTATTCATGGTGACCTCTCAGAGGAGATATATATGAAGTTTCCTAAATCTTTTGAGGTTTTTGGATAAGAAATCCTTGTTTTAAAATTGAATAAGATCTTGTACAGACTAAAACAAGCTCCCAAAAAGCGGTATAATAAGTTTGAATCATTCATTGTGAGTCATGTCTAAAAGTGGTCATAGGCAGACTAGTGTTTTTACTTAAAAATATTTTAGGATAGTAACTTTTTTTCTCTTCTACTTTATGTTGATGACATGTTGATTATTGGGAAGGATGTAAAAAAGATCATCTAGTTGAAGAAGTATTTATCCAAGTCTTTTGATATGAAGGACTTGGGAGTAGCTCAAATAATTTTGGGGATATATATCATTTGTGATAGAAATAGGACATTGTTATAGCTATCTCATGAGAAATATGTTGAAAGTGTTATGAAATGTTTCAACATGGACATAGCCAAACCAGTGAGCATTCATCTTCCCAACCATTTAAAGTTGAGAAAGAGTTCATGACCGTCGTCCAAGGAAGAAATTGAGGTAATGGAGATGATACAATACTCCTCAATGGTTGGAAGATTTATGTACACTATGGTGAGTACAAGATCATACATTTCCCATGTAGTGGTGATCAAGAGTAAATTTCTCTCCAGTCTTGGAAAGTAGAACTGGGATGCAGTCAAATGGATTCTGAGGTATCTTAAAGGTAATTCAAATATATGTTTGTTCTATGGGGAATATGACCATCTATTATAGGGATATAGAGATGAAGATATGGTCAGATATCCTGATAGTTGAAAGTATACATCAGGATGTATCTATATATTTATAGAAGGAGTTTTATCATGGTAGTCAAGGTTGAAAAAGTGTGTTTCTTTATCCATGATTGAAGCAGAGTATAATTATTCTTTGGAATATGGTAAGTAGAAGTTGTGGATGAAGTGTTTTCTATAAGATCTTGGGTTCATTTAGAAGGAGTAAAAGGTTCATTATGATAATCAAGGTTCTTTTAACTTGATCATGAACTCCATGTAGCATTCCCAAACAAAGAACATTGACATTATCTATCATTAGATACATGAGGTGATGGATAGATATATTTTTTGACTTGTTAAGATCCACATGAAGGATAACTCGGTGAATATGTTGAAAAAGGTGGTTTCTTGGGAGAAACTGGACCTTTATAGATGCTCTAATGGATTGCAGCTAGAGGGGGTGAATTGATGGAGATTTTTTTCAGCTACCTTGGTATGTGGTTAGTGCACTAACTCCATACACCATGGATGTAGGTGTATATTGGTGGGTATTAGTGGGATTTGTGTAATACTTGACACCTCCCACTAAGGCTATATAAGGAGGCCTTGGGGAGATTCCTAAAATCATCAGTTCTGAGCCATAGAGATCCATTGTATTAGAGATCAGGGATATCTCCATGTGAGAAAAAGGGAGGTGTGGGAGGGGTCTCTTGTAAAACTTTTTCTTTTTGAAATAAAGGATTTTTTCCTCTATTCATCTCTCTTTGTGATCAGTGAATCAAAATAGTTTGTTTAATTTTATCCCTATACAACACCAAATATGGAGGTACCTCGACACTTTCTATTTCACCAGTTGAAAGTTTGAAGAAAAATACACCCTAGGTGTTTGATGATTTTTCTCTATGAATTCAAGTCACATCTTTACTTAGGTGCTTCACCAGATCACCCCCATGATAGTGTTGCATCTTCTTTCTCCCTGAACCTATAGAAGTCAATACCCCTTTCCAATCCAAGCACAATATGCCAAAAATACCTAATCAAAGCTCTATAATTAGTCCATAGTATAATATTCAATACCTTTTCAATCATACAATAGCATACCGTAAGAACCATATTGATATGTTTTCTGAATGAACCTAAGTACCCAATCCCTCATGTGAAAATATGACACACCCACATGTCATTCTAGCACCAACCATGTTGTTTGGGCCTGCTGATTAACTATAAGTCATGCCCCCTATATGATTTAGCCTCCCAGATAGAATCACAGGAGATCCATCCACAATCTAGGCTGATGTGGTATTACTCCAATATTGATCAAATACATCAGGTTCAAGTTCCAGTATCACAACATGAGATCTACATAGGCTCCATTCCATCAAAAATGTGTGAATTCAGTGCTGTCTAGAATTAAAGAAAACAAAATGAATTTTAACAAACAAATTCTGGATAATCTATTTAAGGACAAGTGTGATTATGGAATAATAAATTTAGTATGATTTCGAAGCTCAATCTAGAGTAAACACTCATGTCAGTGCTCAATGTCTTGATCTTAGCATGATCCAAGCCCTATCTAGATCCTCTCTAACCAATCATATGCCTAAAAAAAGTTCTAAACTAGATTTTAAGATAGGCCTTCCATTATTAAATCCTAAATGTAGTGAAATCCAGGCCCAAATCCTTCAAAAAAGGTCCCTACCATTCAAATAAGCATGCACTAGAGGCATGTGAATTATCTTCCTTATGAGAGAATCTCCAACACATATGATTTCCATTGTGGTTATGGTGACCTAAATCATTTCAACCTTTGATACTTCTAGAAGAAGTAAAAATCATGATCATGTGAGGGGAATGATTTTATGAGAAAAATTAAATGATGCTCACATGAAGAAACCTCAACCATCAAACTATACATGTGAAAGTAATCTAAATGGAACTGGGATTAGAATTTGAGTAATATTTTCAATTTTTGGGTTCGTTGGAGTGGAAGATCATGTTAATCATATGAAAGGTAATAGAGGATTAAAAAACCCTAATCATTTCTATAAGAGGAACCATTGTTCAATAGAGGATGGTTCTTCAATGATTGGATCGATCAAGCAATTGGTGCTTCTTCTCTACTTTATTTTATTTTATTTTACAATAATACTCTGATGGTGGATCACTGGGACATTTGAGTTCACACCAAGTAAAATTCTCCCATTCCCATATTATTGAATTATACTCATTAATGATTAACTCTCCTACTTACTTCCCTGGTTGTTTTTAATTTCTTAAATAGTATGAGGTTTTTTCTTGATTTTTCTCTTAATTACTTCTTATATCATTCACGAAATTGCACACACAGACCATTTCTTATTATTATGAGTAGTGGGTTGGTTTTATAATTATTATAAATATCTAATCACTATGATAGGAAATATTAGGGGATATATGATCATTGTACTCCCATATTCAAGCTGAAACATCTAGGTGATAGTAATCAATGAGATTCCATTTCATTAGAGAAAGAATAGGGGAAAACTTGAATATTGATTCAATAGGAGGATGAGGGAATGATCTAAGTATATACCACTATTTTTAATATTGATTTTAAAACCATTGTTTTCACTTGCACCCAGAACCTATAAAACAGGAGAAAAATGCACCCATAACACTCTCCTCTCTAGAGGAAACCCGATTCCCACTATAACTACATTTAAATTTTGGGTTCAAAATTCATTTTTTGGTATCCCTATGATATGTCATGCATCACCCACCAAACATTTAGCCAAAAAACTCATCAATATCTATTCCTACTTTGAATACTGCTCTCGAAGCTTGTGTATCTTCCTACTAAGAGTGTATGTGATAATATTACCCTTTTGGGAGAATAATCCATCTCAAATTTAAAATCCTACAGATACTCAACTCAAAACCTCTGTTGGAGACTAAAGTCTCTTTAAGAGAAGATATATCAAAATATCTTATGGTCTATGTAGATGAAAAACCAATCAATAAAAATATAATGTCACCAACACTTCATGGAATGGACCATAGCCACCAACTCCAGGTCATGTGTGGTGTAGTTCCATTCATGAGGTCATGATTGACAAGAACCATAAGTAACTACCTAATCTATTTTCATCAAAAAATCTACAAAACCAATACATAAAGCATCTTAATAAACCATGTTCCCAATTCTAGGATCAGGTGAGATCAAAATCAGAGTAGATGTCTGTTGGAATTCCAATTGAATGCAGTGCATCCCTACGGTTCAAGGTTGCGGGGTGCAGGGGTCCTGTCCCACATCATATAATGGAGGGGTGTTTGGAATCATATATAATCCTAATTCATCCCCACTACCATCACAAGGACTTTTCAAAAGGGGTATGGAAGTGAGACACCTGTGTGGGAAGTGAGCTCCGCTAAAGAACAAACCTATGAGGTAGTGAACCAAAGCGGACAATATTGTGGTGTAAGTTCCTTCATACCTAATGTATATCCTATAATTGGTATCAAAGGAGGTAGGAAATCCTATTATTTTTAGGGAAAGAACTGTGGGTAGATTATTGGAATCCCAATTGAATGTAGTGCATCCCTACGGGTTAAGTTTGCTGGGTGTAGGGGCCCTATCCCATATCAGAGACAGGAGGGGTGTTGGGCATCATATATAAGACCAATCCATCCTCTATCCCATCACAACTCCTTTTTAGAATGGGGATGGCAGTGAGACACCCTGGTGGGAATTGAGCCCTACTAAATAACAAACTCATGAGGTAATGAACCAAAGCGTACAATATTGTGATATAGGGTCATACAGCCCCAATATAGATCCTATAATGATAATGTCCACTTTATCTCTATGAATGTTTTTTTATACTGATCTATCCACTCAAACATCACCCATTTATTGGTAATCCCAATCATTGGTGCTACTAAATAGGATAAATCCTAAATGAACCATATATATTAATCGGAAAAACCTAGGAAACTCTTAATCTCGAATATGCTTTTAGCGCATGCCTAAGACATCACTGTCTCTACCTTCCCCAGATCAAAAGATATTCCTACCTCACAAATCAAATTTACAAGGAAGAAAACATCTTGAATCCAAAAGTGACACTTTTAAAGATTTTCATAAAGCTAATGCACTTGAATTGTACTCACCATGATCTGAAGGTGCCTAGCATGCATCATCAGGATCTGTGAGTATATCAGGATATTATCAATGAATAGAATAAAAATGTTAAGATATAGATGGAAGATCCTATTCATAAGATCCATGAACACCAATGGATAATTATTTAATCTGAAAGTCATGAAAAGATGCACATATGGTCCATACCTTCTCCAGAATGTTGTCTTATCCTCTTCTCATACCTATAGATGTTGGTAGCATGATTTTAAGTTAATCTTATAGAATCACTAGACTCCTCTCAATTGATCAAACAAATAATCAACCCCCAGTATTACCTATTCTTTATTATGACCTGATTCAGCTTCCTATGGGCTATGCAAAACTTAATTCTTCTATCCACCTTCTTAGTGAAAAAAACTAGAGCACCCTAACGAGAAGTTTTTGGTCTAATAAATCATTTCGCCTCTAAATCCTCAAGTTTCACCTTGAGTTCTTTCAACTCATCTGACACCATAAGATACAGAGGGATCAATATATATTTTCCACATGGTATGAGTTTGGTCTCAAAATAAATTCCTCTATTAGGAGTAATTTCTAAGAAATCATCTGGAAGGTCATCATGGTAGTGGCACACTACTAGAGGAAAATAGGGGGGATCTAATGTCTGATATACCACAAGAACCATGTTGGATATCTATGTTGTAATAGCTCTAAACTGACTCAGTTTTGGTCCCATTCTTCCTACTCTAACATCTCATTTTTTTTTCAAAAAAATTATCTCCCTTAGGTGTAGTAAAGGATACTCATCCCTCATATAAGTCAATGTACACCCAATAATTAGTCAACCAGTCCATTCTAAAAATAACATCAAACCTATTCATCTCTAAGATCATGAAATCCTATAAATTTTTGTAACCAAAAACTATTATAGGACATTTTGGACTTCTCTATAGATGGTATACCTTATTTCCCAAGGGTGTATCAAGAGGAATCAATTTTCAATTCAACTCAACTGATAAGTCTAACTTAGTAACAACTTGAGCAGATGTAAAATACTGAGAAGATATTATATCAAACAAATCTATAGAAAGCATATAAGTAATAAAAAATGTACCTCTAGATATATAAGGTCCTTCTCTGCCATTATTTGGAACTTTATCCGCCATGTAAACCTTTCCTACATCAGATCCATGACTCGCATGGGTCATTGGATTCTGTAAAGTCTCTATCCATATTTGAGGTTCCCTACCAATATCATGATCTCATCTCCCTGAGCTCATACATGATAGCTTCAAAAAAAAGTGTTGAAGGTAGTTATTCTTTCCTTAATAATGACACTCCTTAAGCAGTTTCATGAAATACTTACAATAATGTACTCTTCGCCTATAGTTATAACACTTGACAATGCCTCCTCCCATAGATGAAGTTGAAGATCCATTACTCTACTCTATTTGTCTCCCGCCACCCTGGATAACAACTTCTAGATTCATCCTCCTACTAATAGAAAAAATCACTTGCAACACTACTAGCAATAACACCCACCAGTACACTATAAGAAAGAAGAATTCATGTTGATTTTTCCTCCTCAATTCCCTTCTCAATAGTAAGGTCCTTTCAAAGAACTTCAGAGTATGTAGTCAGGTTAAAATTACTAACCTAGAACATAAACTCTAGTAAAAGGCCAATCTTGAACTTTCAATCATTCTACACCTCATTTATAACCAAATGATGAGTGAATAAAAGAAATTTTTTGAAATGTAGAGAATAGGAAGATACCAACATCGCCCCTTGTGGAAGCTCCCTAAACTCCTAATCTTGATCCAACTTCATTTTATCTAAGAAAAATTCTTCAAAGAAGAGATCCTTAATGGTCTCATAAGTCAAGTCCTCACATATTCCTTCCTAGTTTCTGATTATCCACCATCTCTTCATGGGTCCCTAAAGTATAAAAGCATCCAACATAACCCACTGGTCCTCTAGATCCTCCACTAGATTAAATATTATCTCAATGATTTCAATTCAATCCCTAGTATCCTGGGGTCCTATGGTACCCTATAAGGATGGGGGATGCTAAAGATAGAAGTCCTAAGCATAATAGATCACCATCCTCCGATATCATCTACCATGAATAGGAAATATCCAAAAGAGTCTAGGTTGAAGGGAATTTTCTACATGAACCATTGGAGCGACTATTAGAGCATGCTCAGTTACATCCTCTTGCGTGACTACCTTCCCTAAAATAGAATCATAACCTACTTTTATTGGTGTTAATATAAGATGAAGTCATGGAGACATTATCAAAAATGTAAAATGAAAACTTAGAACACCTTCAACATCTTAAATAACTACACCACTCAAGCAATTTAAGGCATAAACAAAAGATCACTATATGAAGACTCATCCTAAGAGTCTACCCATATCTATAAGGAAGAAATACCTTATTAAAACCTAGGTCCCAACATAAGACTCCAGTACCTACACATTAACTACAGTCATATGAATGTAAAAAAACATATCATGATCATTTCAATTAATTAAAAATACAATACAGGTATATCATAAAATCACATATCATAGATTACCAATGAAATTTAATTAATTGAATTACTATGTATGAAAGTAAATTATATGCATGAAATATAAATATACATGACAATTCAGTATTCATAAACACACCCAAATCCCATAAACTATAAAACTAGAATCAATTACATCACTCGAGGTGAAATAGGTCAAATGTAAAAAATGCAAACCAAAATAGAAATCCCATCACCAGTAACTCGGAGCTACATTACACGTGAGCTTCCCAAGAACACGTGTGACTCCCCTACCCAAGTTCCAAACAACCTATATATTTTTTATCTTAACCCATAACATTTAAGAATAAAGAAAAAAACATCCTATGATACCATTTTTCAACACCTGACTGAATCAGCAGGTCTGATCGACATGTTACATGACCTCATGTGCATCTCCCCATATATAAGAGGTGGTAAACTAATAGTGAGGGTCTGAACAGAACCATGGGGAGACTACACCCTCAGTATCAATATCCATTCATCAAAATCACAACAAGTAATAATAATCATCCCATAGATATACAATGGAAATTTTAATGCTATAAAAAATGAAATACATGTTATACAAAAGAAATAAACCAAAAGACTCCCAATGTGGTAAGTTATCCAATGTAAGATAACCAAAGGAAATAAACTAAAACACTTTAATAAAAATCTAAATTTCATTTTTCATTACCTCTATCCTCTAATTTCCACCTACTCATCTCACCAACATTGTTCCCTTTCCCTTAGCTAAATCCCTAATCATTAAATTTGCATGTGCATTGAGATGTCCATATAGGGTGTGAGTATAAACCTTGTAGAAAACCACCAATGATTATTTAATATAAGTTAAAAAATATATATAAAGTTCATTCCAAGAAAACAAATTAATTTCATAATTAAACAATCAACATTGAGTCATTGGGTGAAAATCAAGTTTCCATGAACTCCGACTCTACCTGCTTTGGTACCACACCAGAAGTAATAATTCAGTCAACTGTCCAATACCACATTCTAGATTTAATTAACAATTCCACACCCTCCTTTAATGTAAATTCACATATTCCACCTTTAAGGAGTAATAATATGGCATGCCTCATGGTTATTCCCTTCCCCATGATGTTATATACACCTGACCCACCTAAATCTTTGCAACTATACTCAAGCATAAAGATATTTCCCATTGGTGCAACACACTGATCATTATAAATAATGGACCTCTTATAATCCCACGTGTTTATTCTAAAATAATTTGAATATACTACATTCTGATAGTAACCATTATACCACTTAGAACCATGGGTTTTCAATCATGACATCCTCCCCCCACCCCCCTCATTAGGATCTAACTAGACAACATAGAGTATCTTGGTCATCTTGACTTCTGAAACAGAGTTACCATAGGCTATACACACATAATATAAAAAGTCTCAAGCATGCCATATTAATAAAGTGTCTCAAGGGCTATAAACACACTCACATTCATATCATAATATGTACTCACAAGCATATCATAACATACAAATTCATATAAAGTTTGTGAATGGTAAGGGATTCCTAACTCAAGATTTTTGACACCCAAAGTCTTTAATTTTCACTCAAACTACACCCATGCACTAATAAAGAAGAAGAAGACCCAAATCAACACATGAGGACTATAAAATCAAGACCCAAGAAGAAGACCATAATAAGGGAGAGAATTCTATTATTCTTACCCAATTAGAATCATTTTTTCCAACATATGTAGAATTTATTAAGAGGGAGATTACAATTCTCAATATATGGCCACCTACCCATCAATAAATCAAGAATTCTCTATTAGATCATATTAAGATTCATATATATGACCATGTTATTCTGGTTCTATGGTTTTTTCCAAGATAAAGAGAGGATTCAGAAAATAATTGATAGAACTTTTCGTTTGTTCGCCCATGGATTGATCCAAGATTAAGAAGATTAAGATAGGGGTAGTAGAGAGATAATTCTATCGAAAGATTATTCCTAGGTTTGTTCTGGGTGAATGATAGCCAATAAATATAAATGAGATATCAAAAATAAGTTTCAAGGGACAAGATGTGTCTTCCCATGATTAAAACCAAACCTAGAGCCCACTAGTCGGCCGGTAGAGGCCAACCAGTAGGCCAATCACCCTAGGAATAAACCTTAGATTATACCTCAAAAATTGATAGGTCAATGGCATGGAATCGGCTGGAAAATTATACTGAGTTTTATCCTAGGATACTACCACATCCCCCGACTAGATGATGGCTTTGAATCGACTAGCTAGTGGAACCCCAACAGCTCTAAAGTTGATGGTTAGTACCAACATACCTTAAATATTCACTTCTTGGTTCCCAAAAACCTCTAACATGTCTCAAAATCATAACAATATTCACCAATATATTTCAAAAATTAAATTATAATTATCCCATGTGGTCCTAACCCAATCTGTAAGACCAGCCAATTAGACTGTGACCTAATGAAAATGGTCCCTTCATCTTTCACTCCATGACCCAACACATTGAAGGTATTTTCCCCTCCCTATGTATTTTTTAATTCACTTACCCCATAACTCAAACCTATGATCATAGGGCTAATATCATAATTGAGAAGTGTTTCATACTTTTAATGCTTCCTGGTTGGCTATTAACCCTATGGTTATAGGACCAAGTTATGGGGGAAGTAAATTAAAAACATTTTCGGGGGGTAGTACCTTCCATGTATTGAGCCAAGCAGTAGAAGACAAAGGGATAATTTTTCCTAGGTCATAGTTTGATTGGTTGGTCTTGCAGATTGGGTTAGGTTTTCCAAGGATAGTTACTGTTGGGTCGGAACAAAACGGGAATGATGGAAAGAGGGGGGGTGAATTGCCTTTTAAAAAATGATTAACAAATTAAAAATCAAAGTTGAAATGCAGCGGAAAGTAAAGAGGCAAGACACACGAAATTGATAACGGAGTTCGGCCAAAACCCGGCCTACGTATCCGCTCCCAACTCAACCGTTGAGAGATTCCTACCGCTTTCTTTTCAATGGTTTTAGCAAGAAACCCACTAGGCTTTGAGGTAGCACTAGGACCTATTATAGCTTGCTTTTGGTGGTTGAGCAATAACCCACTTGCTTTTAATGGTTTAGCAAGAACCCACTAGCCTTTTTACCGGGTGAAGGCTAGCTCACCGGTGACACAAGCCTTTTAAGAGGAAAGGCTTGAAGAAACCTCTTCACACCTTAGTGGTGATGTGAAACCCAAAAGAAAGGGGGATGAGAAAAGGTGTTGGGGTTTGTAGGCACAAACCCAAAATTAAAGCTCAAAATAAATATACAATAAAAACCGTATTTTGAGAAGCCTTGGTCGCCTTTGAATGGATGGAGATGTTGAAGGCCGCTTCCAAGCTTCTTTGGAGGAGCTCCTTGGATGTGGAAGTTGTTGGAGCAATTGGGGTTCCCTTGGAGGAATGCGCCGGAGGTACGCCAAATGATCAACAAGGTGTCCGTGGGCTTCCGTATAGTTCCGGTTGATGTCCGGGGCTTACTTGGCCTTTATTTATAGGCATGGAACCCTTGGGGAGTCTTCGGAGCCGTTGTAAAGGGCCTCGGAGCCGTTGGAGGCCAAAAGGGTGTTGACTGGTCAAAGCCAACGGCTAGTTTGACTGGGCTACCGGCTGGCCGGTACAGCTCCACCGGCTGGCCGGTGCCTTGGATGTTGAGAAGGCCTTCTGCCCAGGCAGCACCGGCTGACCGGTGCCAGAGCCACCGGCTGGCCGGTGGTGAGGCAGTAGCCATCACTGTTGCATCAGGTTGCCACCGGCTGGCCGGTGACAGAGCCACCGGCTGACCGGTGGAACCTGGCAGTGGGCAATGCCTCTGCTAGGTCCACCGGCTGGCCGGTGCTATCACACCGGTTGGCCGGTGGACTGAATTTCAGTCCACTTCTTGTCCATTCTTGGGCCAACTTCTTGGCAACCTTGTGCCTATCATTCAAAAACACTTCAAACAAAATTAGACAAATAATAAGGTGATTGTGATCATGAAAATCAAACAACGAGAGGTACAACAATCTTCCCCTATTTTGATGATCACAATCACCAAAACAATTAAAGTAAAAACAAAAATTAAAGGCATGCTTTTAATGAATAAATTGAAAATAAATGCTAATCATGTTCAAAAGGTTTCTCCCCCAATCAATCAAGAAATTCTCCCCCTTTGTGATTATCAAAATAGCTCGGGGCATAAAACTTGATTGAGGGAAACAGTTGAAAAACAAGATACAGTTTTTTAAACCAATTTGAAATTTTTGAAATTTGAATTGAAAGTTTTGAATCAAAGTTTTGAATTGAGAGTTTGAAATGAGAAATTGAACAACAGTTTGAAAGTTTTGAAGTGAAAAATTCGATACCAAGAGTTGAAAATTTTGAAATGAAAATTTAATAGAAAATTTTGAATTGAAAAATTTGATACCAAGTGTTGAAATTGAAAGTTTGAAAAGAAAGTTTTGAATAAAAAAAACTTAAACAAACCTAACTCCCCCTAAATAAAAACAATGAATCACCGGGGAGAGGGATTTTGAAAAGAGACAATTTTAGGCCCGGAGAGACTCGCTAGAAGGGATTTTTCAATCCATACTTGTCTCATGGCGGGTCTTCTCCTATAAAATTCGTCCGAATAAAAAATAGATTTGGGTTGACCGTACCGGGCGTTTTTACAATTACATTCATAAATAAGGTGCCCGGGTTTTTTACAATAATTGCAAAATTTATAACTAGATCTCCCCCTTACAAAAACAGTGGGTGCATGGGAGGAGGAGGCTTGGTTGGTATAGCCAAGTCCTTGAGTGGTCCTAGAAATTCGTTGGGAACCTAGGAGATTGTTCAAATTTTGTTCCCCTTGGGTGAACTTAGCTAGGGTCTCCCTTAGGTCTTTGATGGTTGATTCCATGGAATCAACATTTGGGAAATTTTGGATTTTGAGGGACATCTCCTCCTTCTCTTTGAGAAGTTGTTTTTTTTTCGGAGGAGAGTTTTTTGAAAGACTTTTTTAAAGCAACAAATTTTGACGATAAAGCATGAAAACCTTTTTCTAGTTGGTCTCTAGCGTGTGAGAGTTCTTCATAAGAAAGATGATTTAAAGAATTTGAATTTGAAGAACAAGAGGAGGAGGAGTCGGAAGATGTTACCTCATGAAATGCCATTAGGCATTTTGTACCTTGGTCGCTCGAGGAGGAGGAGGAGGAGGATGATGAGGAGGTGTCACTCCATGTCGCCTTGAGGACCTTTTTCTTTCCTTTTTCCTTTTGCGTGGCCTGTTTCTTGTTGAGTGGGCAATCGGGCTTGTAATGGCCCTTTTCGCCGCACCCGTAGCATTTCACCTTGGGCTCGGATCTTGCGGTGGGTTCTTTCTTTCGCACCTTGCGAGATTTCTTCTTCTTCTTGTGCTTCTTCATAAATTTGTGCATTTGGCGGGCGAGATTCTCCATTTCCGAGTCGCCGCTTGATGATGAAGAAGATGAAGATGATGATGATGAGGAGGAGCTTACTTCTTTTTTTACCTTGAGGGCGATGTTCTTTGGTGTCTTGATTTGTGTGCCCTCTTTTTGAGCTTGCCTCCTCATGGTGATCTCGTAAGTCATGAGGGATCCAATGAGCTCCTTGACCGGCATGTTTTTGACATCCTTAGCTTCTTGGATTGCCGTCACTTTAGGTGCCCATGAGCTCGGTAGGATCCATAGGATCTTCTTCACCATAGTTTCTGCAGAAATATCATCACCAAGGGACTTTCTCCCATTGCAAACATCAGTAAAACGCGTAAACATTTCAGTAATAGATTCAGATGGATGCATGGTAAAAGACTCAAAATCTTGACGATACATGTCCAATCGAGTATCCTTGACTTTGTTGGTCCCCTCATGGGTAACCTCCAAAAGTTTCCAGATTTCGTGTGAGGAGGTGCATGTGGACACTCGATTGAATTCATTTCGGTCAAGGCCGCAATGAAGAGCGTTCATGGATTTGCCATCAAGCTCGAAATTTCTAATATCGGCTTGGGTCCATTTGGATTCATCGAGGGAAGAGAGAGTGTAACCTTGCATGACAATTTTATAAATGGGATATCCTATGCTTCTAAGAAAGGTAGTCATGCGGGTTTTCCAATAATTATAGTCGGTCCCATCAAAAAATGGAGCCCGACCCAATGAGTAGCCCTCGGGGGCGAAAGAGGTAGATGCCATCAAAAAGGATCTTTAATTTGAAACCGGTTAGGGTATTACACAAATTTTCCTTTGATACCAATTGTTGGGTCGGAACAAAACGGGAATGATGGCAAGAGGGGTGGGTGAATTTCCTTTTAAAAAATGATTAACAAATTAAAAATCAAAGTTGAACTGCAGCGGAAAGTAAAGAGGCAAGACACACGAAATTGATAACGGAGTTCGGCCAAAACCCGGACTACGTCTCCGCTCCCAACTCAACCGTTGAGAGATTCCTACCGCTTTCTTTTCAATGGTTTTAGCAAGAAACCCACTAGGCTTTGAGGTAGCACTAGGACCTATTACAGCTTGCTTTTGGTGGTTGAGCAAGAACTCACTTGCTTTTAATGGTTTAGCAAGAACCCACTAGCCTTTTTACCGGGTGAAGGCTAGCTCACCGGTGACACAAGCCTTTTAAGAGGAAAGGCTTGAAGAAACCTCTTCACACCTTAGTGGTGATGTGAAACCCAAAAGAAAGGGGGATGAGAAAAGGTGTTGGGGTTTGTAGGCACAAACCCAAAATTAAAGCTCAAAATAAATATACAATAAAAACCGTATTTTGAGAAGCCTTGGGCGCCTTTGAATGGATGGAGATGTTGAAGGCCGCTTCCAAGCTTCTTTGGAGGAGCTCCTTGGATGTGGAAGTTGTTGGAGCAATTGGGGTTCCCTTGGAGGAATGCGCCGGAGGTACGCCAAATGATCAACAAGGTGTCCGTGGGCTTCCGTATAGTTCTGGTTGATGTCCGGGGCTTCCTTGGCCTTTATTTATAGGCATGGAACCCTTGGGGAGGCTTCGGAGCCGTTGTAAAGGGCCTCGGAGCCGTTGGAGGCCAAAAGGGTGTTGACTGGTCAAAGCCAACGGCTAGTTTGACTGGGCTACCGGCTGGCCGGTACAGCTCCACCGGCTGGCCGGTGCCTTGGATGTTGAGAAGGCCTTCTGCCCAGGCAGCACCGGCTGACCGGTGCCAGAGCCACCGGCTGGCCGGTGGTGAGGCAGTAGCCATCACTGTTGCATCAGGTTGCCACCGGCTGGCCGGTGACAGAGCCACCGGCTGACCGGTGGAACCTGGCAGTGGGAAATTCCTCTGCCAGGTCCACCGGCTGGCCGGTGGACTGAATTTCAGTCCACTTCTTGTCCATTCTTGGGCCAACTTCTTGGCAACCTTGTGCCTATCATTCAAAAACACTTCAAACAAAATTAGACAAATAATAAGGTGATTGTGATCATGAAAATCAAACAACGAGAGGTACAACAGTTACAATATATTTGACTATCACAATAGTATAGAGTAATAATAAAAAACTATCCATAACAAGAGATTAAATAAAAAGAAGAAAATTTAAGGAACCCTTACCCCTAGACCAAACAGGGGACTGAGAGAAGAGTATGATAGAAAATGAAACAAGTAAATCATATCCCCTCCCCCCAGACCAAATCTTCACCACTGATCTTGAGGAGATAACATAATATTAAATGCATAAGAAAATCACAACCACTCCCCCAGACAATATCATCTCAACTAAACCTAAGGAGAGAATTAAAATTACCTCACTCTATAAGGTTAAGGCAAGGTAGATTATAAATTTTGCAGGAGTGGTAAAAATAATCTTTACTTATTTAATATAATGGTGTGTTTAAATTGATTGAATAAGGAGGTTTCCCTTCACTCATTATAAAGGGATGGAAATTGAGATCTAATAACAATATTTCCATTCATTCAATTTTAGTGGCTGAAAATCAATGAATTTTCCAAGGTATAATAGGATTTCTAGTGGAATTTACAATATACTGAACAAATTAATTCCAAAACATTAAAAAAATGATTAAAATCCCCTACCACAAATCAAGTTGAATAAAGAAGGGACAAGATAACCAAATCAAGATCCTAGAATTCCACTAATGGATTCCACTATCCCTTCCATGTTACATCGATCATCAAACATAAATCATAATCCTCCATAACCATGCATCAATAATACTGCCACCATTTTAGGAAAACAATCTAGAAAAAAAAAGGAAAAGAGTGAGAGAGGAAACTTGACTAAAATAAAAAATAAAATCCATGAATTAAGAAGTTCAAGGTACTTTATGAGATGAAGAAACACTCAAGAAAATCACTTAAAGTTGACCAGGTTTCAAGATGAAGGAAGAAGAAAACTAAAATAGAGGGAGAGGAGGGGATAAGATTAATGTTAAAATGTATACATGAGAGTATGGTTGCACACTATTTTAAGGCTCACTAACTCCCACATAATATCTAAATAAAAAAAAGGAATAATGTGGGATATTTTTAAGTTCCACATTACCCTATTAAATATTTATAGTTAAAGAATAAAATGAGCATGGGCTGTGGGAATAAATAAAATAAGGTCCAAACCCTCATTTTTGGAAGGTTTAACTGAATTCACATCATCACCACAGCATGGTAGTAGCCACCATGACATAGTGACTTTGACCAAGGTACACCATAGTGACTCACCATGGTGTGGTGGAGGATTAATCACCATTTTTAACTCAGAAAATTCAAGACTACAGCTGACCATTCTAAATGACCATGACACAAAGGACATCCCATCACTATTTTTTTAATAGACTATAGATACCACCAAGGAAAGGTTTATTCATGTTCCATGTTTCCACTATGATTACATAGTGTGACTGTAACTTGAATGAGCACCGCTATTCCCACCAATATGTCATGTTGGTCTCTAGGTTTTCCATGAGGAAACACACAAAGGACCATGCCCAAGAAATAGGTGTCTCTCCTGGTATGGTGACCCCTCAATGGTATAAACCAGGCCCAAAACATCCTAACACACTTGAAATTTCCACCCCATGATGACCTTAACCTCTCCCCATTTCACAAAGGGATATCCTCTATACACCACACCCATCACTATGGGTGAATTTGTCCCTATAGTGCACCATGCACCACCAAAACAACTAGCTCTAAGTATATACCACCACCACGACATGGTCTAATTCTAAAATGGTCTCAACCACTCAGAAAAACCTCTATCATTGTGATCACCATACCGTGGTGAAACCTAAGAGGGACAAACCTCAACTCTAAGCCTCTGGAACACCCTGAACACTCCTCTAACACCTCTAACACCTATGAAATACAAAGTAAAGGCCTCAGTAAATCTAGGACCTTACACCATATAACTCTAAAAATAATTTTTTCCTTAAGAATAAAAAAAACCAAAAGAGAGAAACAAAAATCTTCATACTCAAGGAAAAATACCTCTCAAATATAGTGGATACTCTTCCTAGGATATGATTCAGGCTATGAATCTAACTCACATCAATAAGACAACTCTTATAAATCTCATATCTAATCCCCCACTAACTACACATTTTTTTAACCATGTTTTAATCATATATAATTTTTTTTTAAAATGGACCATAAATCCTCTAAAACCCTTCCAACTTTTTGAAAAAACTTCCCTCCATAATTTTCAAGGTGCAGTCAACAAATTTCAGTAAGAACTAACTTTATTTCTTTAACAAAAATACACACACATCCCTTTATTTTTAAATTAAAACATTAATATTAGTTCCAAAATTTATATATGTTTGGAATATTATTTAACTGGTTTAAAAAACTTCATATTTGAAGATAAAACCCCTTAAAAACTTTAAAAAAATCAATCATTTTCAATAGGAAGAAAATATAGAATCAATGCACACCCCCTTATTTTTAAAAATCAAAACCTTAAGATTTATACTTACAATTTTTATAAGAAAAATACTCATTTTAATTTATATAAATCATCATAAAATTTTCCCATTAATATAGAATTTAGATTAGATTTCAAAATTATTATGGATTTTTATAGGAAAGAAGTATAGAAACTAACTTATAACATTTCTCATTCCATATAACATAATCAACTGGCCACCAAAGATTAAGTGACTCGTAGGGCCTAAAATATTCATAACGATGATACCAAAAGAAAAATAGAAGGGAAAAATATCATATTTGATTCAATACATGTTTCATTATTCATATCTGAGTAACCATGTTTTTCATACATCATCTCTAATCCATTTCTAAGGCATCAAAAATGTTATCATATATCTCATAAATTTCATCAACCAACCCAAAACTGGGTTCTAACCTTTATTCAAATCAATATTTATATATCTTTAAATATAAGTATGTGAAATCTTAATTCCAGTAGCAATGAATATTAATAATTAATAATATAATTTCCATCAAAGTATACATGCTTTAAATAATCATGGACTAGACTCAGCCAACCACTATCATTAATTCTAGAAATATCATATTTTTATTTCAATTTAATAAATTTGAATATGTTATAATATCATGAAATATAGAAAAAAATGGTTGGCAAAAAATAACTATCATCAAGGAAAAAATCAACTAGTGATTAGAAAGTAAGAGAGATAGATGTTGTTAATTAATCCATAAATGGATAACTACCATAACTTTCCACCACCTCAAGCCAACCATCACTTTATCCCCATATATATCAAGTAAAACCATGCCTTTCCACATAAAATTATGCAAGATCCTATCAATGATATCAACAACATTGCATAATTCTTGGTTTCACAAACCATTATCTCGGGATGATAAACTAACAACCACAAAAACAATCTCATAGATTTAATAAAACATTTCAAAAGAATGAAATATTCCTTTTCAATACGTTCATGATTATCACACACCTTTAATAGTATATTTCTTGCATGACATAAATTCATTCATTAACATTTATCATGTTTTTCATTTATCATATATTTTCTACACATCTTCCTTTTATGTTCCACATTTAATCAAGCATAACATAATAAATCAAGTATCAAATTCAAATCACATTCAATAAAATTATGTAGTGAATTTTAAAAAATACCATAACATTGATACTTATTGTGATTGACTTCTTAGGTAAACAATCAGTATATCACATAATTTAGAAAGATTACATAAAAAATCTACATATAGGATTTAACAAACTTAGTCATATTTTCTGCACTAAACAGTTTATGTTTATCAAATTACATTTTAATCTAAATCATGATTCATTAGTTACCCTTTTAATTCATTTCATGCATCATTCCTCCAGTGGCCCGAAGGCCTTCATTTTTTATTGATTTTGATAATACACCTTTCAAGGGGTGAGTTGGAACCCTTACAAGGACCGTAGGCATAAGTATTACATGGACCATAGGCCTTAGAGTAATTCATTGCTCGTAGGCTTCTAACATTACATACAACCCAGACTAACTACATAGAACTACTCCTCCCCAGCATCTTCATCGTGAAATCATCTCTCCACCTTTCCATGGCTATTCAGCTAGGCATTCCCGTGCATACACAGGCTTGTCCCGATGGTAGGTTCCATACCCTCTCATTCTTGCAATATTTTCATCATAGGAGTGAGGTATAGGGAACACTACTGGTCTATTGGTGATTAGAAAACAATCCAAGATAAGAAACATAGGATTAGCAGTTACATAGTGAAATAGATGGATGGAAATGATTTTAAGAGTTCATTGCACTAGGATGTTCAAGTGGGGTCCTATATATAAAAGGGGTGGGACCATTTATTTTAGGAGTCACACAATATTTGGATGTAGTTATCTATGAGTCTTATGAGTCATAGTGATTGTAAATTATACTTCTAATGAAATGAAAGATTTAATGTATTCTCTTGTGGATGTAGAATATAAATTTAAACCATGAAAAACCAATGAGTCTTTTAAAATATTTCATTTATGATTTTATTTAATGTCTGTGTGAGTTGGAGTAAATAGGGATTGAGTGTAAATTGGATTTGGTTATTTGGGAGAAGTATATCCTTTCAAATTTGAGTACACTGAACTTATGAAGGGTTCCTACGGGTGACTTATTTTCGTCAGTGTGGTCTTATGGTTCTGAATTTCTAGTGTGTAAAATTCTAGTGTAATTCTCTATAATTGGTATCAAAGTAGTAGGGTTCTCTTCTTAGAGGATTAGTAGGTTACTCAGTAATAACTTAGGTAACATTTTTATCTTTCTCATATGTTTTTCAATTCAATAGTATTTAATGCATCAAAAGTTGATAGTGTTAGAAAAGAGAAAGTTCTAGATTGATGAATTTAATTAAAGGGATTTCAGTAACAATAGGAGGTAGATAGAGGAATATCTCATACAAAATGATATGGAACCTATGTTGAAGGGTGACAAGACATAGAGGATAAAGAAAGATAAATGGGAAAAGTATGATAGAAAGGCATAGGAGTTGTGAAGATGTTGTTAATGTGAAATTTGTCTCTAAACATATAGGAAATTAGGACTATAATATAATTAATATCATCTCTGAAAAGAGGCATGAGACTCCAACAACACTCAATAAAGTGCACCAAATGTGATAGTTGTTTAACATGAGGCTATAAAAAGGGTTATATGGTACCAATCATGTGAATAACTTCAACTTTATTAGGATATATCTTAATTTTGTGAACGTAACATTTATATATGATGTTTGGGTGATATTATTATTTTTATAATTATTGTAATCATGGGAGGGAATGTTTATAATGGTAAGTAATTCCAACAAGAAAGGCGGCTTGATATTTGATGATTTTCAAAACTTGATTTTGAATGAAGATTCATAAAGTAGGAATACTTATACATATTCTAATTATGCATTAAATATTTATGGAAGAGATATTTTTCCTAATAAAAGAAGTTGAAGGTGATCATTGGGGAAGTAAAGGGAGATGAGTAGATGTAAATCTATTATAACCAGCCTAGTGTGCTAGCACTACAGTAAAGGGGGTTATCTCAAGAAATATTTTTGTGATCATAAATAAAATTATGGTAGACCATATACCATGGGATTGAATCTGGTGAATTCAATTACTAAAATTTGTGTCAATATACTCATTAATATCAATACACTGGTAGAATATTGGATCATAGGTTCTGGAGCATCTTTCTACTCCACTGGTGATAAGGGATGTATAATCAATTATGTATCTGGAAACTTTTGAAGAGTGCATATAGTGGATGATGAAGCTCTTTATATAGTGTGAAAGGGTGATTTGAAAATATAGTTGAAAAATGATAGTGTCTTTGATCTAAAAGGGATCGGATATATTTCAGGTCTCTAAAGGAATCTGATTTTAGTAGTATAGTTGGATGGAAGTGTTTATGGAACAAATTTTTCTAATGGACTAAAAAAATCACTTGAGGATCCTTGGTCATAGCTAGATATGTAAAACATGGCACATTTTATTTAATTGTAAGGGAAGTGGGATATACACTTTCCATAACTACATCAATCTGAAATTTAAGTCTATGGAATTTTCATCTTAGGAACATCAGTAAGAAAGCTATGAAATTTCTATAAAATAAAGGCATGTTGAATATGGAACATTTATACTTAATTAGTTTCAATATTTTTATACTAGGGAAGTAGTAGAAGGTGATTTTTTATCTTACCAAAATAACCCCAAAAAACTGAAAGTTGGAACTTTTGTATATAGATGTATGGGGACCTATCCTAGTTAAATATCATAAAGGTTCACAATAATTCATGAAATTTATTAACAAGAACATGAATAAATTATGGATATACTTCCTAAAATAGAAATATGAAGTGTTTGGAGTGTTCATGAAATGGAAATATATGGTTGAAATAGAAATAGGCAGCAAGATAAAATGCTTGAGATCATACAATGGAGGTGAGTGCACTGAAAGAAGGTTTTAGAACTTCTATAAGCATATAGACATTAGGAATTATGAAACTATTCCTATAATTCTTGAGAAAAATGGAATAGTTTAACAAATGAATCATACATTTATGGAAAGGGAACATAGTATGAAGCTATATTCTGGGATGCCCAAGTTTTTCTGGGTGGAAGAAGTAAGTACCATTGCTTATTTGATAATCAAATCCCCTCATTGCTAATGGGGTAGGAATTTCTAGAATCCCTATAGATAGAAAAGGTACCATATTTTTCTCACCTTAATGTTTTTGAATGTATAGCATATGTTCATGTAGATACCAAAGATATAGATAATCTTGATGCTAAATATCATGCATATTTCTTCATAGAATATGGTTATAAAGACTTTGGGTTTAAAAATTGGGATGATGATAAGAAAAATGTCATCAAAAGTATAAATTTTATCTTTAATGAGTAGTTCTTGTGGAAGGATCAGAATTTAGAGGCAAAATAATTTGAAGGTAAATAATAAAATTTAGTTTAAATTGATCTAAATGGAGGAAACAGAAATGTAAAAATTCTAAATAATTCAAATGGATTTGAAACTTCTAGAAGTTTTCAAATTTTGGAGGAATGTTCAGGGGTGGCATAGAAATATAAAGAATGAGATCATTACAGTATGTACCAAAAAAATAATAAATAGTGAGGCTCGGTCCAGATTTATGGAGGATGAAATTTTGGATACATTGGTTACTGAAAGAGTGGAGCTTCAAGTAACATTATGGAGGTCAGAAAGAGTCAGAATACCAGTAGAAATTTATAAATATGACTTGAAATTCATTCTTTTAAAGGATGTGGGAGAACCAAAAATCCTAGAATAAGTGGTTAACCTTGGTGATTCTAGTAAATGGGAGTTTTATATGTAGGAGGAGTTGAAATCACTTCATGCAAATAACACATTGGAGATGATTATTTTACCCATAGAAAAATGATACTTGAAAATAAGTGGATCTTCTGGTTAAAATATGAAGCTAAAATAATTAATATGTATAAGTCCAAGTTGGTTGTCAAGGTATTTTAGTGGAAGAATGGAATTGACTTTTCTGACATTTTTTCTCTAATAGATAAAAAACCACCATTTTTGATGTGTTGATTTCAGTTACTTTTAAAGGATTATATCTACAAAAATGGACATGAAGATGCATTTTCTTCATAGATATTTAGAATAATAAATATACATAAATTAACCTGTTAGTTTCATGGATCATCAGAATCAATAATTGTTGTGTAAACTCAATAAAATTCTCTAGGGGTTGAAACAAACACAAGGGAAGTGGAACTAAAAGTTCAACTCATTCATGGAGGATAAGGTCTTCACAAAAATAAAATCAGATCACTATTGTTACAAGAATGAGTACAGTGATGGGAATTTCATCATTTTACTACTGTACATGTATGATATTACTTCATTGTATCTGTCAATCAAATATATTCATGAGTTTAATAAAGCCTTACTGAAGAAGTTTGAAATGAAAGATATCAGAGAGGAAATGAAAATATTGGGAATGAGGATTGACTGAGATATAAAGACTGGAAGTTTTGAATCATCTCAAAAAGAGTATATTAGTAATATTATTGAAAAAAATTCAATGAATTGATTCAAATCTATTTCAACTCCTCTTATCGGCCACTTCATACTGTCAAATAAACAAGAACCAAAATTAAGTAATAGGTTAAGAACATAGTGATAATTTCTTATGATTTATCATTAAGAATTCTTATGTCTGTCATAGTGTAAAATTGACTGGATTTTTCCCATGCAGTGAGAGTTATCAGTAGGTTCATGTCAAATATACGAAAAGAAAATTGGGAATATATGAAGTCGATGTTGAGATATCTCAATAGAACGGAAGATATAACACTCTTCTTTGGAGACGATGATCCATTGGTTGAGTTTGTTAATGTTGACTTTGGGTAGGCTCTGATTCATGGAAAAAAACAAATGGGTATGTCTTAACCTTTTTTGTGACCACAATTAGCTAGATATCAAGGCCACAACTGGTGACTGCACTATCCACAACAGAAGTTCAACAGGTGGAAAAAATGGAAGTATGCAAGAAAATAGTAGGGTTAAAACATATATGTGATGAGCTTGGAAGTATCCAAGAAAATGAATCACTCTACTTTGATAGTTAAAGTGTAATACATTTGTCCAATAATATTTTTTTTCATGCAAGGATGAAGCACATCGACCTTATATACCATTACATTTGGAAATTTCTTGAAGATGGAGTATTGGGGTAGTGGAAGATATCTAGAAGGAATAATACAATAAATATGTTCACCCAAACTTTTTTTAGGATATCCTAAGGTAACATTGTGCCATAGTTGTACTTAGTTGAATAGAGGGAATAATGAATAGGAGTATTGCATGCAGTAGAAGTATAGTGGTGGTGTTTATTAATGTGTTGGAGGACATCATAATATCCTTTAAGTAGTCTTATAGTGGAATAATTTTTGGATTTTGATCACTATTCACAAACTAGAGTAAGTTCAATAGAAGTAGAAACTATGGAGGACCCTTTAGTTATGTTAAATTAGAAATAGTAGGCTTTAGGTGGGTGATAGTGAGATTGTTGGAAGTTTATGAACTTCCAATGGATGTCAACTTGGTGGTCAATCTACCGATAACTCAAGCAGTTATTCCAATCATCTATAGTGGGTATTGTCTATGTTCAAACTAGTTATATTAATATTTACAACATAGGAGTGAGGTATAGGGAATGTTGTTGGTCTATTAGTGATCTACGGTTAAGTGAAGGCAAGAAATAGGGGATTATTAGTTTTATAGTGAAATGAATGGAAAAAAGTGATTATAGGATGTTGGTATAACTAGATGACTAGGTGAGACCCTCTATATAAATAGGGTGGGACCACTTTTTCTACGGTGTCATGAAATACTTGGATGTAGTGATCTATATGGATTATAATTCATAGTGATTATAAATTGTACTTCCAATGAAATGAAAGGTGAAATTTCTTCTCCCATAGATATAGGACGTAAATTTGAACCATGTAAAACCAATGTGTCTTTTACTTTATTTCATTTATACTTTGTTTGGATGTTTTTTTGAGTTATAATAAATAGGTATTGATTGTTTATTGGATTCATATAGGTGATTGGAGTGAAGTATATTCTTCCCAGTTTCAGTATACTAACCTTTTGGAAGGTTCCTACCAATGGCCTATTTCTTCCAGTGTGGTATTCCGATTCTAAATTTTTGATGCGTGAAATTTCAATGGAATTATCAAAAACATATAATAAGAATACTGAATAACATTTTATTCATACTAAGTAACAATAATTTAAAAATTATAGAATTATTATTTATTAAATAATATCATGATTACATTTCTCATTAAATTCCAAAAACATTCTAATTATTTAATTAAGATTATTAGTGGGAATATTAATCTTGTTCAAGGATTAGGATTCAACTTACCAAAATAAGGAACTCCAAAAGTTCATCAGGATATTGTCAAGATTGTGGTAATAGTATCATCAGTATACATATATTTTTTTTGGAAGTTGGTGAACTTTTGATGGGATTTGGAAAACTGGAAAATAAAATAGATAAGGGTTGTGAATAGTCAACCAGCTATATTGGTTGGGTCTATGATCACATTAGTTGAATGTTGAAATAAATAGATGGTTGAACATGATTCTAGGATAAATTTTTAATTGGATCAATTGTAAGAGAACTTCTATAAATAGAGGTAGGACCAGTTGCTTACAATGTACTATAACTGTATGAAAAATCAAAGTGTTACATTGGAACCATATCTAGTTTGTTTTTAATATAATTTACTTCTGATAATATCCAATTTTGGTAGTTTTCTCCCATATACATAGGACAAAAGTCTGAACCACATAAATATTTTGTATTCTCTTTATCTCTTTTTTCTCTTTGAATGCTTACTTGTAAGTTTTTCGGATGTTGCATGAGGTGTGGCTTAGTGGAGATAATTAGGTTGGTACAGACTTTCTAGTACCAGTTCTCTAAGATATAGGAAAGTTTCAATGTTTTATTTTGAAGTAATGAACCACTTACTATTAAAATATTCCAAGGAATGTAAGTTCTATCATTTTTTGATTGTATAGAGTTATCTCACTTCCCAACAAAAGGTATCAAATCATTGGCTGGTCACATTTAGAAACTTAGGTAAAATTTTCACTTTCCTAAGATTCATATTGATTTTAGTTGGGTATACTATCGTCAGAATATATAATAATTAAAGAAGGAAATATTCTAATCAATAAGTTTGATGGAGCTGACTATAGATTCTAGTATATTTAGATAGAATACTATCTCATCCAGAAGGATCTAAAACTTCTGTTGGGTAGATAAAACCCCAATAATATGGAGAAAGTTGAATGGGAAAAGATGAAAAAAAAGGTTTGTTGAGTATGTTTTCATGAAATGTATCCTTCAATATATTGGAGAACAAGACCACAACTAAGATGATGACAACCCTAGCGGACATGTATGAAAAATCGATGGAATTAAAAAAGGTGATTTTAATGCGAAGGCTATTTAGAATGAAGTTATTGAAAGGAATTTCAATGTAAAATCATGTGAATGACTTCAACATGATTCAGAACTAGCTTAGAGAACTAAAAGTAACTTTTGAAAATGATGGGTGGGAAATTCTATGACTCTCATCTCTATCAAAATCTTGGTATGGGATGGCTATTATGGTAGTAAATTTCTATGTAAAAACTAATATATTGTTTGAAGATGTCGAAAAATTGATCCTTAATATGGATATCCAAATAATAGAGGTCCAATTACCTTCTATAAATTGGTTAAATTACAATGAAATGGGATGATCACCCCAGAGAAGGAATCACCAATGATTGGAAGATAAGTATTGGGAGAAGAGTCATGGAAATTTGACTAGTCCAAGTCTTATATTTTAGCACTATGGGAAGCTTGGAAATCTCCAAAGGAATTATTGAAGACACAAAGAAGGTTTTAGAAGAAAATATTATAGAATTTAATAATTTGTTTATACAATAGAAGAAGGTGGTGACTTACTCTTAGCACTAGTGTCCTAGTTGAGTCTTGGGTAATTGACTAGAGTGAATAGTTCCACTCAATAGCTGATCATGGTTACATGAAAATATATGTATCTATAATCTTTGGGAAAGTTCATCCAGGGGATGATTAATATTTATAATTGATTAGAAATGGATATGTAAATATCCAAATAAATAATGTGTGATTTCTATAACTAAAGGAAGTGAGACACATTCCAGGTCATTGGAAGAATCTCATTTTCATGGGGTAGTAAGATGATACAGGTTATGGAACAAACTTCACCAAAGGAGTATTGAAAGTGAATCAAGGGTATATGGTTGTGTCCTGAGGAGTAAAGGATGGGATCCTTTATCTAAACAAAAGATCATATGCAATTGAAATGGCTGAAATTACAACCTTGGAATATTTAGAGTTTAGGAATTTTAGTCTCTATCACCTTAGTTAGAAAAACATAAAGGTTCTATTTGGGATGGTAATTTTGAAGCTCAATCAAAAAACTATTGGAATTTGTGATAGTTGTGTGCTGGGTAAGAAGAATAATGTTTCATTTGTCTTGAATGGATGGAATCCCAGAGCCTAGAAGTTGAAGTTAGTTCACTCAGATGCAAGGGGACCTTCCCCAATCTGATCTCATGGAGGATCAATTTACTTCAACACATTATTTAATGATGTAAAAAAAGTAAGGTGTGTATGTATTTACTTAAGCATAAATATGAAATTTTCAGTGATTTTGGACTATTGAAATCAATGTATAAATTTGGGAGTTTTCAGAATTCAAAGTGCCTTGGTCAGACAATAGTGGTGAATACAATGAAAGTAACATTCATAACTTCTATTGAAGGAAATGGATTACGATTGATAGGAAAATTCCTATAACTACAAAAAAATCAAGTGGTAGAGAGAATGAATTGTACTTTGAATGAGAAATAAATAAGGATGAATGCGCACTCTAGAATTCCCAAGTCCATTTAAGCAGAAGAAATTAACATAGCATCATACTTGGACAAAATAATTCCATCAGCTACTATAAAAAAAAAATTTATCAGAATAGATATGGGTTGAAAAATCATTGGGAGTTAGACACATAAAAATTTTTAGAAGCATCACATATTCTCTTTTCAATGAAAAATATAGATAAAAGATGGAGGCTGAGTCCAAAGCCTATTTTCTCATGGGATATGGAAATGAAGATTTTGTTTTTAGGCTATGGGATGGTGATAAGAACATTATCATCAGAAGTAAAAATATTATCTTTATTGAGAAGATCTTATAGAAGGACCAGAACTTGGATGAATCATAAGTTGAGAGAAAATTACTGAAGTACAAGTTGATCTGGATAAAAACACTAAAAATTCAAAATCTTTAGTAAATTAGTATATCAAAAAAAATCACCAAAAATTCATCTATAAGAATATATGCCAGAATGATCAAGGTATGAAGAAGCTTAAAGGAAGGCTTTGAAAGTTAAGAAGTCAACAATTAAGTTATAAGAAATTACAGCACCATAAAGAGAAGAATATCAAGAATATTTGATAAGATCTTATAGATTTAGGAAACCAGACTAGAGGTATGGGGTTGATATAAATTTCATAATTCAAATAGATGTTGTAACGACCCTAAACCTAGTATCCCGGAGCCAGTGCCTTAATTTACTACTTTTGAATAGATACAAGTGTCTAATCCTATAATACCGATCAATTTAGCAATCTTATAAAATAGATTACATACATGAACTTTACATTACAATTCAAAACATAATATACAAAATATATAATCCTTTTAAAATTTAATTATTCTTCTAGATTAACCATGTATATTAATCAAAATATGCATCTTAGCATCTTGTTAAAATAAAACATAAGAAATTGTTGAGCTCAAATTCTTGGTAAGGGTAAGCGTACAATAGAATCTATTATGAATAAATAATCATAAACCTTAAGTCAAGGTGTATAACTGAAACATAGGCCCTTTAAACATAATCTTGAGCATAATATTTAAAGAATAAATAATACCATATAAAATATTCACATGATCTAGAAATAATAACCATGGATATTCTACTATTCAAATAAGAACATGGAATATTAATAACTAATCTCATAATGAGAGAATGTATAATGTTGGACATCATAATCATATTGTTAAGTATTTGGCCAAGATACAAAACATTAATGGGTAAAACCCCAAATAGTTTGTCTCATGAGACCTACCGATACATTGAGGGGATATAGCAGGCCCCACTCATCACTTACTAAGTCCAATGCATTCCTCATATGAAAAGGGTGAAACATAACCGACATAAACATTCATATTAAAATTAGCATAAAAAATGTTAAGACATTAACCATAAACCATGAATGGTATCAAAATAGCACATCCAAAGTCAAACATATCATAAAACCTTCAATAAAAAAAATTTAGATTGTATCATAAGATATAAAACTCAATCAAACATAATATTCAATAAATTATGCTGACATAGATGAAAATATTTTAATAAAATCATTAGAAATATCTTAAGAAAAATACACTTTTACTTTGAAATAATTTATTTAAAATCCATAAATTTATAAAATAAAACATAAAAAAATTAATCAAAGTGTCTCATACCAGTTTGAAACATTTGATAAAAAATTTAAAATTAACATTTTAAAATATTCATGTCCTTATAAATAAATCCATAAAACTGATTTTGAAAACATGGACATGAATGAAAATATTTAGAAGAATAAATATTAGAAACATTTAAAATGATGTTTTAGTTAAATATACCCTTAAATAAAAACTTAAAAATATTCCTTTTTAAAATATTTTTAAGAAACATGGACATAAATGATAAATATTCCTTAGTAGATACTTACGTATAAATAATCCCGAATAAAAATGATATTGTGAAATTAACCCTTACCTTGTACTTTCCTTTAGTTGAGGGTGATTTAACCTCATGTATAATGGGTAAAACATGTCATTAAATTATATCAAAACTATATTAATATTTTTGATATCATATATGATCTTATTATATTATTTTATCACCTGTTTTTTCATAATATTGTGTTATTTCCCTTGTTTCGGGTGTGACTTGCTTCATTTTCATATGCGTGTTTTGTCATGTAAGTCAAGTTTATTATACATATGATATATTTTCTCCATATCCATAATTATATTAAGTTCATAAATATTATATTCACTCACCATATATATTTTTATAATCATTATTTAATGGTTAACATGGAGGGTGAATCTCATCACATCGTGGAGACGGTATGTCGTATGTACGCACGAGCGACGCTATCATTCCCTTACTGGTAAAGTGGTAAGGAATTTTATGGTATATTAATTATAAAGAATCAATATCATGTCATATTTATTTTTTATATCCATTATATTCATCATTATACCCATCCAAATTAAGTGGTGATGAAAAACAAATTACACCATGGCGTGGAGACGGTAAGTCGTACGTACGCATGCATGGTGATATTGTTTTTCATAGGATAGATAAAATGGGGAATATGGTTATCCCATAATCATAATAACATATAAGAATATATATGATATTGTATTTATTATTTTACTATGTAAACAACATAGTAATAGGAATTAGAAGAATAAATGAACTTAAATGAATTGGTAAAACAATTACCTCTTCTTCGGTGGATATCCTTTGGATCTCCTCTTAGGGATACTAGGGTTGGTCTTTTTAGAAGACCAGTACCTCCATAACTTAACTAAGAATTTTTTTAGGATAAATGGTCAGGTTTTGGTCGATCTAGAAGGCTCAATGTGGTGTAATTAATTGAGGGAGGAGGTGCTTTTTTATAAGAGAGAGGAGGGTCACTCATGGAATCCTTTAAAATATTAAAATATAATAAGGCTATTCTATAGAAAAAAGATTCAAAATTAGATATAAATGAATGGGGGAAGAAATTTTAGACTATATATTATCCCATTTGTGATTATTTTTCATTTTTTTAATTTTTAAATAATTTAATAATATATTAATTCAATAAAATGTCATCATTGTCAAATTTGATATTATTAATTTAATTTGACTTTAAATGCATCAATACAAAGTGGGAATTCAAATATAATGGTTTAACACATATATATTATATATTATAGATCTATAAAATTAATTAGAAACTTTAATTCATCCAAAATATATCAAAATTAATATTAGGAAAATTAATTATTTTATTTTTCTATTAATTAAATAAATACTATTTTAACATTGAAGAAGAATTTAAGTTAATTATATAATTTATTAAAATTTAAAAAAAATAAATATAATTAAATTAATTTCATTATGATCAAAATATACATTTAGATTCGTTAATATCATGATTTTATCCCAATATGGACACATAAAAGATATTAAATACAAGAGAGTGATATTTTGTAACTATCTTTGACTTTAAATAATATATAAGTTATTTTCAGGGAAAGTCTCCATTAAACAACTCAAATTCAATATTAAGGTGATAAGGGTCGAATATAATTTATCCAATAATTTATGACACATTTTTATTATGTTTTTAATCCTTAACTTGTTGTTTTTACCCTTATTTAACCTCTTTAACTCTTACCTTGATATCATGTAACTTATAAATTAAGGGTTAATATTATAACTATACAAAAACAAACGACCACTAAATGAGTATTTAATGAAATTTTTAGACGTATCCCAATCATTTGGCTGAAATTGAGATTTTTATCAATTTTATATCATTTAATAAAATAATATTTATTTTAAAATATTATTGGTGTCAATTTTGACACTATTTTTTACCTGACTTTTTAAAAATATCATAACAATAATATAAAATCAAAAAATAACTTAAAAAACATTAATAACATGTCAAAGTAATCAATAAAATTCTTGGATGATATTAACTCTCACAAATTTTATTTATTTTAATATTTTTAATGTCATTTATTTTATTCTTCCATTAATTAAGCAATTACTACATCATCATTGTGTCACCATTTAATTTAATTATTTATTTCCTAAAAAATAAAAAAAATTATCATGATGAAGAAAAAAAATTATATTTCCAATGAATAATTATTTTCAAGTTTATATTTTTTACAACCCTTTAATAAAAATGGTATATTTATTAAAAATGTGAGTATGGAATTTTTAACTTATTTTTAAATAAAATATTATAAATGTCATATTCTTACCCAAGTGGCTTAAAAAGGTCATAATTTCGGCCTGAGGTTTATTTTGGCTGAAACCCACTCATCCAATGAAGTGTTAGGGTAACTTTATAATGCATATAATATTATTTTTACCCTTAATTACCCGATTTATCTTTAACCTTGGTAAAAAAATACTAAAGTTACTATTCATTAAAAAATAAGTTGATCCTATTAGACCAAAAATTCCATACTGATTAAAACAATTTATGAATGTTTTTTCAAATTCAATTCACATAAGTGACTAAATTAAGTTTAACATTAATCATGCAGATGTGGTGAAAAGGAGGGTAAAAGAGACGTTCAAAAGTTCATTAAGTTTTTATATCTAATTTTAATATAAAAATTATTTAAATGACCTAAATTGGATTAATATATGAATTATTTATCTATTTTTAATTTAAAATCAATTTAAAATATAATAATTATTTAAACAAAAAGACTGTTTTTAACTACAATGCAGTATTTTTTACTATTCGTCAAAAAATGAAACTTCTTAGAAAAAATTTAAAGACTCACACTAAGATAATTTTGATATTAAAAATTCAAATAAGAACATTATTTTTTCAAATAAAATATATAAAAGTTTCAAAATGATATTTAAAATAGGTTCTTCATTAAAGGGTGGTAAAACTTGATCTTGAATGTAACGTAAGCTAACTTAGTGTTGTGTGTAGCATAAGCTTATCTTTATGTATAAAGAATTCTAAAAAAAATTACTATAAAATTAAAATATTTTGAAGTATTGGGGTGATAAATTATACCCTCCTTCAATAAATCTCATCCTCATAATTTGAACTCAGAATCGAAAACTAGGGTTTTGACTTTTCAAAATATCTTTGTTGAAATCCCACATCGGAAAAAAGATTAAGGAGACCTCCACTTTAAAATAAAGGGAAGAATGAAGGTCAACATAGATAACATGTAATAGGGTTTCATATAGGAATACATGAATATGAAAAAAAATCTAACAATCAAGTTCTGATGGAGAGTGATAGAGCGCATGATTATGAGAAAGTTAAAAATCACAAAGCTATAAATCTGGGATGATTTAAGGGACCATTTGACTCATTAAAAAAAGGAGGTACTGAGATATAATTTTTGGTTTCAAGATACTTTAACTAGTGTTGAATAATTTATTTACTTCATAGACTGAGAACATAAGGAAACATACTTAATTTACAAGTAGAGTTTCATCATTTAATCAATTTCTACCACAAACTCATCTTTATCTCCAAAGGATAATAAAATTTAAAAATATTATATTTATCTTAATCGTATAGGGTTAAAAAAATGAATTTATACTTCATCTATCATATTATTTAAATAAATAAAACTATGTTATACTAAACAGGACCTCACGTAGGCTAGTGGTAGGTGATTCACCCTTGTCGCCCTTCAATTGTGGGTTCAAGTCACGCAGCCTTGTCGGATGCAATGGGTTGTCTCCTGACCTGTGGGTTTTACTTTTTCTAAAACTAAATTATTATAACATTCCATAAATAACATTAATATATTAAACATTAAATAAATTTTTTAACCTCAAACAATAATATCCAATGTTTAACATAATCCATTCTAACATTGAGACTCATCCAAAATACTTCTGTCCAAATTAACTGTCCAAAAAGGTCTCAAAATTTACAAAATCATAAAATTATACAAATATCATAAGGTGGATCTTATTGTCACATAAAAAATATTTTATCACCTTAAAACCCTTAATATAAATGTTCATGCTTCCAAATCCTTAAAGAAAAATTATTATAGTATAATCCTTATTTATTTCTATAATTCATATAACCAGTGCATCCTTGATAAAATACTCAAATAATGTATTTATTTAATAAAAGTATAGTTTTTCTTCATATGTGGTAATATCATAACTTTTACCATGATCCATTATCTTTTATCGAGGCATATTCCTTTGAAACTTGGGGCATTCACTTGCATAGTGCCCCATATCCTTACAGTTGAATTATTAAAGATTGGAAAATTCTTTCCTTCCCTTGAAATTATGATCATGGTGGCCTTTTTCTCTACACTTACAGAAAACTCATTTTCCTATTAAGCATATATCATGGTGTATCCTTACACGATTATCACATGTGGTAAAATCATTCTTCCCCTTATTCCCTTTATCCATATTTTTCCCTACTGTCATATTCTCTAATGCTTCCTTCCAAAGTCATAATACTTAGAAAATTATTTCTCTACCTTGTTAGCATATGATATTATTTCCTAATATGATGATAATATTTGGGATACTAGTTATCTTTGAAATATTGGCATAATCTTAGAAAATATTTTATCATCCTTATTCGTTAGATCACGCGCATTAGTGAGGTTTACATTCCTTCCACTATGATCCATTTTTAAATAATGGAATACACTAGATTAGGTTATAAATCATAATTCATAATTTGAAACTAGTAAAACACTTAATATAAATTGAAAAATTTATGCATAGATAATCTCATAATCATATGCATGGTTTCTTTGGGGATATATTTACTTTTAAATCTTAAAAATGGTTTGTAGAGAAAATATTAATTATCCTAAGAATATCCATCAGGGGTGTCAATCTAGGTGCGCATTAAAGCTCGTTGTCATGTATCAGGTTATGCCAAGTCAGGCCCGAAACACCTTGTCGGAGTTGTTAACCCTATGTACATATGTGCTAGAACCACATCCACTTGTAGTATCCATACAGGGATGCATTGTTTGGAATAATCATATACTCTCTACCTTACCAAAATTTTAGGATGTTCTTCTATGCTTATCCTTAAAGTCTATATTAGGGTTATTTTTCCTAATCTATGTTTTCTAAATCTAGATTCCAAGGTTTTTACTAAAATTTCTTTGATACTAATTGTAATGACCCTGACCCCAGTAGCCCGAAGCCGGTGCCTTACTTTACTACTTTAGCATAGATAAAATTGTTGAATCCCATAGGACCGATAAATTTAGAAGTCTTGGAAAATAGATTGCATACATGAACTTTATATTACAATTCAAAACATAAAATACAATATAGATAATCCTCTGAGAATGACATTATTATATTAGATTAACACTAAATATCAATCATAATACACAAATTGGAATCCTCAGAAAATAAAACATAAGAAAGGGGTGAGCTTAGATGCTCAGTAATGGTAAGCGTACAACAAAAGCTATTATGAATAAATAATCATAAACCTTAAGGCAAGGTGTATAACTAAAACACAATCTTTTTAAACATAATCTTGAGCATAATATGGAAAGAATAAATAATTCCATATAAAATATTCACATGATATAAAAAGAATAACCATGGATATTCTACTAGTTGAATAGTCACATAGAATATAAATAACTAATCTCATAATGAGGGAATGCATAATTCCTGACATCATAATTATATCATCAAGCCTTTGGCCAAGACACCAAACATAAATGTGTAAAAACCCAAATAGTTTGTCTCATGATACCTAATGATGCATCGAGGGGATAGAGTGGGCCCCACCCATCACTTATTAAGTCCAATTCATTCCTTATATGAAAAGGGTGAAACATAACCAACATAAACATTGATATTAAAACTAGTATATGAAATGTTAATACATTAACCATAAACCAAAAATGGTATAAAAATAGCACATCCACAGTCAAACTTATCATAAAACCTTCAAAAAAATAAGTTATATTGTATCATAAGAGATCAACCTCAATAAAACATAACATTCAATACAGTATGTTGACATATATGAAAATACTCTAACAAAGTCGTTATAAATATCTTGAAAAAATACACTTTTACTTCGAAATCATTTATTTAAAAGACACACATTTATAAAGGAAAATATAAAAAATATATTTTTGAATAAAATTATACCATAACACTTCAAAACATTTGATATAAATTCAAAAATAAAAATTTTAAAATATTCATGTCCTTATAAATAAATCCATAAAACCGATTTTGAAAACATGGACATGAATAAAAAGATTTAGAAGAATAAAACTTAGAAGCATTTAAAAATATGTTTTAGCTAAATATTCACTTACATAAAACCTTAAAAAGATTAATTTTGAAAATATTTTTAAGAAACATGGACATGGATGATAAATATTCCCCAATAGATACTTACGTATAAATAATCCCAAATAAAAATGAGATTGTGAAATTAACCCTTACCTTGTACTTTAATTTAGTTGAGGTGATTTAACCTCCTTTATAATGGTTAAAGCATGTTATTAAATTATGAAAGAACTATATCCATATTTATTATATCATATATGATCTTATTATTTTATTTTATCACCTATTTGTTGATAATATTGCAGTATTACCCTTGTTTCGGGTGTGAACTGCTTCATTTTCATATGCATGTTTTGTCATGTAAGTCATGTTTATTAGGCATATGATATATTTTCTCTATATCCATAATGATATTAAGTTCATAAATATTATATTAACCCATCATATAAATTTTTATAATTAATATTGTATGGTTAACATGGAGGATTAATCCCATTGCATTGTGGAGACGGTAGGTCGTACGTACGCACGAGCGACGGTATCATTCCATTAATGGTAAAGTGGTAAGTAATTGGATGGTATATTAATGATATTGAATCAATATAATGTCATATTTATTGTTTATATGCATTATATTCATCATTATAACCCATCCAAATAAATTTATGATGAAAAACAAATTACACCATAATGTGGTGACGGTAATCCGTACGTACGCATACATTGTGATATTTTTTTATAGGATGTATAAAAAATGTAATATGGTTTTCCCATTATCATAATAACATCTCATAATATATATTATACTAGATTTATTATTTTAGTTTGTAAAAAACATATGAAGATGAAGTAGAATAATAAATGAACTTAAATGAATTGGTAAAACAATTTCCTCTTCTTCAGTGGACTTCCTTTGGATATCCTATTAGGGATACTAGGGTTGATCTTTTTAGAATACTAGTACCTAAAAAACTTAAATAATAATGTTTAGAGGACAAATTGGTAGGGTTTGGTTGATATAGAGGGCTCAATTTGGTGTGAGGAAGTGAGTGAAGAGGTGCCTTTTTATAAGAGAGGGGAGGGTCACTCTTGGAATCCTTTAAAATATTAAAATATAATAAGGTTATTCTAGAAAACAAAACATAAAAATGAGATATAAATGGATGGGGAAATAAATTTTACACCATATATTATCCCCTTTATTATTATTTTTCATTTTTTTGATTTTTAAATAATTTAATAATATATTAATTCAATAAAATATCATCATTGACAAATTTGATACAATTAAATTAATTTGACTCTAAATGCATAAATAAAAAGTGTGAGTTCTAATATAATTGTTTCACACATCTCGGATATATCTTATAGATCTATAAAATTCGTTATACACTTTAAGTCATCCAAAATATATAAAAATTTATATTGTTAAAATTAATTATTTTATTTTTCTGTTAATTAAATAAATATTATTTTAACATTGAAGAAGAATTTAAGGTAATATATATACTTATAAAAATTAAAAATAAAATTCCATAATGAAATTAATTTCATTATTATCAAAATAGACATTTATATTCATTCATAGAATGATTTTATCAGAATGTGGACACCTAAAAGATATTAAATATAAGATAGTGATATTTTGTAACTATCTTTGACTTTAAATAATATATAAGTTATTTTCATGGAAAAGTGTCCATTAAACAACTCCAATTCTGCATTAATGTGATAAGGGTCTAATCCCCTTTATCCAATTATTTTTTACAAGTTTTTATTATGTTTTTAATCATTAACTTTTGTCTTAACCCTTATTTAACCCCTTTAACTCTTATCATGATATCATGTAATTTATAAATTAAGGGTTAATATTATTATTATAGACTACCAAAAGACAAATAAATTAGTCACTAATGACATTATGAGAATCATCCCAATTATTTGGCTGAAATTTATATTTTTATAAATTTTATATCATTTAATAAAATAATATTTATTTTAAAATATCATTAGTGTCAATTTTGACACTATTTATTACTTGACTTTTTAAAAATATCATAACAATAAGATAAAATAAAACCATGACTTTTAAAACAATAATAATATGTCAAATCCATAAATAAAATTCTTGTATGATATTAAATCTCTCAAATTTTATTTATTTTAATATTTTTAAGGTCATTTATTTGATTCTTCCATTAATTAAGCAATTACTCCAACGTCATTGTGTCATCATTTAATTTAATTATTTATTTCCAAAAAATTAAAATTTTAATTATCATGATGAATAAAAACATTTTATATTTCCAATGAATATTTATTGAGGATTTATCTTTTTATAACACTATAATAAAAATGGTATATTTTTTAAAAATTTGAGTATGACATTTTTAACTTATCTTTAAATAAAATATTATAAATGTCATATTCTTACCCGTATGGATTAAAAAGGTCATAATTTTAGACTAAGGTTTATTTTTCTCAAAACACACTCATCCAATGAAATTAGGACAAGTGTTAGGGTAACTTTATAATGCTTATAATGTTATTTGTACCCTTAATTACCCAATTTAACTTTAACCGTGGTAAAAAAAATACTAAAGTTTCTATTCACCAAAAATTAATTTGATCTTATTAGACCAAAAATTTCATACTTATTACAACCATGTATGTTCTTATTTCCAAATTCAATTTACATAAGTGACTAAATTAAGTTTAACATTAATTTCGTAGATGTGGCGAGAAGGCGGGTAAAAGAGACGTTCAAAAGTTCATTAAGTTTTTATATCTAATTTTAATATAAAAATGATTCCAATGACCTAAATTGAATTAATATATGTATTATTGATCTATTATGACTTTAAAACAAATTTAAAATATTATAATTCTTTAAACATAAAGGTATTTTTAACTATAATGCAGTATTTTTTACTATTCATCAAAAAAAACTTCTTAGAAAAATAACAAAAACTCACCCTAAGCTGATTTTGATATTAAAAATTCAAATAAGTACTTTATTTTTTAAAATAAAATATATAAAAGTTTCAAAATGGTATTTAAAATAGGTTCTCTATTAAAAGGTGGTAAAACTTAATCTTGAGTGTAACGCAAGCTTACTTAGTGTTGTGTGTAGCGTAAACTTAACTTTATGTATAAAGCATGATAACAAAAAAATTAAATTATTATAAAATTAAAATATTGTGAGGTATTGGGGTGTTACATATGTGGAAGAAACCAAATACTTGAAATAGGTAGCACACTTAGTGACTCAAAATAGTGGGAGTAGGTCATGAAGGAAGAAATGAAATCTCAAAAGTTAAATGGAACTTAGAAAATAGATGAACTACTAGAAGGAAAGTGAGAATTAGAGAAAAATGTATATTATATTTGATAGAAGATTCTTGTGGAAGTAAAATATATAAGTCATTGTTGGTTTATAAATGATTCTCATAGAAGTAAAGAATTGATTGCTCATAAATTTTTTCACTGGTAGTTAATAATACTACCATCCAGATGATGTTGAGAATTGTTGATTCTAATGATATACACTTGGAGAAGATTGATATTAAGGATACCTTTCTTTATGGTAATTTTTAGGATTATACCTACATGAAATAACCCAAGGGATTTTAAGGCCAATATAAGGAGAGAATTAATTATAAGCTAAAGTGAATCCTCTATAGTTTGAAGCAGGCACCTCATTAGTGGAACCAAAAAATTCATACTTTCATGAATGAGGAATTTTTCATGCAATGTAATTCTAATAATTAATTTTATCAAAATTAATTTGAATTATGGGACAAAAATAATTATTCTATTCTACATGGATGACATGTTTCTTATGAGTTCATAGAGTTCACGGATTTAGGATCTTATGGGAATGTCATCTGAAATAATTGAAATGGAAGATCTTATACATTACATGAAAATATTTTGGATGAGGATAGAGAGGGATCAAAAATACATTACTTTGGTGTTATATTATAAATATTACATTTGGTAAATCATATAAAGGTTTCAAATGACTAAATTTAAATCTATCTTGTCTTACCTTGATAGACACTTCAAGGTATCCAAGGCACAGACACTGGAATTGGATGATGAGGTCTAATACATGGAGAAAGATTAATATGAATTAACTATCAGAAGATTAATTTATGTGATAATATCTACATGGATAGAAATTTATTTTACATTGGGAGTGGTAGATTAGTTTATGCCAAACCCTATAAGGGAACATTGGGAGTCTATGAATACTTGAAGTAATATGAAGATACGGCACTCAGTTTTAGTGAAGATGGTCCTTTTTAAGGATTTATTAATATATTTTTTTGCAGATTCAGATAAATGAAAGAGAGTGATGGGATTTATTTTTATGTTTGAAAAAATATTGGTTAGTTAGATGTCTTGATTGTATCTTTTCTTTACTTTGTCTACGATGGAAGCGTAATATATAATAGCTATGGAATCTAGAAAGGAGTTTATCTATTTAATGCACTTACTGAAGGAGTTTGTAAGGTAACCAAAAGGAGTATTGTTATTATGTGATAGTCATAGTGTTATTCTCCTTACTTTAAATCTATAATTTCTTACAATAATGAAACAAATTTACTTGAAATTCCATTTCATTCAACATATACTGAAAGATAAGGTGTTGGAGATATGGAAGATTACATGGAAGTAAAATATAGATGATATATTTATAAAGGTTTTAGTCCTCAAAATTCTGAGGAAACATTGTGCCTCAATAGGACTTGAGTGAACAAAGTATGTGGATGACACTTCATGCATAGATTAAGAGTATGAGTTTTACTTAAGTGTTGGAGCATGACTAAGGTGTTTCCTTAAAGAAGTCTTTAAGTGGGAGATTTTTGGTAATGTGAAGCTTCTTTAAGGATCTGGATTCAACTTATCATAAGGAGTAACTTAGAAAGTTAATCGGGTCCTTATCAAGATATTGGCACTAGTATATTTAGCATACAGATATGGTTTTTAAAAAATGGTGAACTTTCAATGGGCTTTGGAAGAATATTCAGTTCAATATATGGGGATGTGAACAATCAACCGGCTATAGATCTTGAATCAATTATGACTTTAGTTTAACATTTAAGCCAAATAATGAGTGACCATGATTCTTAGATAGTGGTACAACTAAATCAACTGGCTAAGAAATTTTATAAATAGAGGTGGGGCCAGTTACTAATGATGTATTATGATTTTACAATGAATTAAAGTGTAACACTGGCTCTTCAGATATGGTGTTTATAATCCTTTATACTTCTAATAATATCAAATTTTGTAAATTACATCCCATGGATGTAGGATAAAATTTTAAACCACGTCAATCTTATGTGTCCATTTATCTATTTAGCCTCCATGAATTCTTACTTATGAGTTTTTCAGAAGTTGTGTGAGGCGTGACTTAGCAGTAGTGATTAGGTTAGTAAATACTTCTTAGTTATAGTTCTCCAAGACATGGGGAAGTTATGGTGGTTATTTACATGGCGTTGAACCATCAATTGGTACACTCTTCCATAGAATGTAATATTTATCACATGTTGACTTTACAGAGTTTTCTTACTTCCCAAAACTTATCACATAAAATAAAATTTCATTTTAAGAAATGATAGAAATTTAAGCATGTTTCTAAAATATTCCATTTCCAAAATCTATAAACTTGATCAATAGTTTATAAAAGTATACTTAAATAATAAATCCTTCAGAAAATTTACATATAAAATAATCCTTTTGACATGATTCATTATTTATGAAAATGTATAAGAATTTACTTTTAAAAAAATATCCTTAAATTTCAACATGGTTGTAGGTTTTCTAGTTAACATGCATTAATCCTTCAAACAAAAATCTTAAAAGAGCGCATTCAAATAATTATGGAGGCTTTACCAATAATAATATCATATTAGCATACCATAGTATAGATTTAAAATAGAACTTTTTAATTTCTAACATGCTATTTCTAGTTTATTAATTGAGATGCATCAATTTTTAAGCTTAAATTCATCATGGATCATTAGTAAAGAAAAATAAGCACCCCTTTATTTGATGAATTTTTAAATAGAATGTTCTATTAACATGAATCAATTTATTATAATTTAATGACATAATTATTAAGGGTAAATTATATAAATATAGGTTAGAATAAATAAACACATAAGCATAATCACAAATCAATATCTAAAGCTATATGAAATATATGAAAATGACACATCCATCCCTATTAAACTTTAAACCCCACAATCAGTGAATTATCACTTAAACCTTCTTAGTTGGATTTTATAGTCCTCACGTTGGATCATAGGGGGCCACAAGACTTGGATCCTAGTTGAACTCCCTGAATTTAATATTTATGTCATAATCCACAAGGCGCCTTAAATGCATGTGCACTACCTAGTTCCCCTCCTTCAACACAAGTTTGGTTAAACAAAATCATTTCCCTATCGACCCATGCAAGCCTCACACGTGACTAACTCCAAACTTCATACTATCTCTCAACTAAAATCTTTAATTCTACTTTATCACAATCCATACCCAATGGAGATGAGTGTGACCCTCAAGGCCCACCTTCAATAGGCCCTGAGTTGGAGACTAGTACCAAGGGTATTTTTTTCTCAAATTGGATGTATTTCCCATATAAAAACCTAGGAAAAATAAAACAAAATCCATCAAATCAACTCCTTATATAAAATTAAAGAGTTTAAAATTCCCATACATAGCCCATATGAACATGAAAATGAAATAATGTCACAACAATGAAAGAATAATTCCTAGACTCCACTCGAGCTACACGAACAAAAAATCCAAAAAATCTCCATCAAACGGTCCTACAAAACAACTCATAAAACTATGGAGGGGTGAGCACTTGGGAGTACTCAGTATGATCATCTCTTTAAGAAATTGTATATCCATGTAAAATAAATAAGCTTGGAAAGTCATATATTAAATCATATATATAGGAAAATAATGTGGATAAAGATAATGAGAAAATTAATACTCCACATACAAAACATTTTAACTGTTTCACCTGAAATAATCATTTAGAATAAAAATTATTTCCATAATAAATTAAGGTGATAAAAAAGATATTTGATATCACATAATCATAAAGGACTATAACTAATCACCTCTCACCAATGAATCACAAATAATTCATTGCATTAAGAATAATATAATCCATGACATCTAAATCTCATATCATAGAAATTGGGAAAAATAGACAATCCCCATTCTCAACCTATGACAATCATCCCATCATCATCACATCATTACAATAGTAAATCCCCACTCCCAACTTATGTCAATCATCCTGTCATCATCGCATCTTTTACCCTATGTAGCTCATCATATCCACATCATCGTCACATCCTCCACCCTATGTAACCTATCATATCCACATCATCGTCGCATCCTGAACCTTTTTTATACTATCATATCCACATCATCATCACATTGTGCACCTCGTGAAATACATCATATCTGGATCATCTTCACACCTTCATGCCATGTAGCCTATCATATCTACAACATCATCACATCATCTAAATCACCACATCACCTACATAACTCATGTTATAACCATGATCCATCGTATCCCAAACATGACATAACCTTCAATCCATCACGAGCTGAGTAAATGAATACATGTTAATTGAAAGCCATTACATCCTATAATAAGTGTACAAGATCTAACCATGAGCCATTATAGCCCATAGAAACTATACATGTGATACCTTGATCCATCAAAGCCTATGTATTGGTGCACTTTTCCTCAAGACAATATATACCTTGCAGGTATACACATAATCATAATCCATTACATCCTACATTTATAGGGTCAAGCAAACACATACAAGTAAAGAAACAATAGGAAATCACACAAACATTCAATTCATGCATAAATAGACAATAAAAACAATAATAATAGTCATGAAACATCACAAGGAATTTATAAAGAGATACTAACAATGCATAATTTAATAAATAAACACATCATTTTATGATCCAGTACAACACTATCAAAGATAATGATTCCAAGCATCATATAATTAGTGGGATATAATCTTTTATCATATACATTTTACACATTACTCTATTTCAATTAATTTCTTAATCTCTATTACTAAATATTAAAAGAAAGATTAATAATTATATAACATTAATTATACCATTCTCTATTACACTTAATTATTAATCTAATTAATTTAGACCTCTAATTTACAACCTATGATTTAAACTTTAAATTTTATTCACTGAAATAATTTTGTATTAATCTCAAGTTATCTTCTTGTGTATATTTACCTCTACCTTTCTAACACATTATCCCTAAATTTTACACATCATATTCATATTCTTATTATATTATATTTACCCACATATTTTAAATTTCAAATTTATACTTCTTTATCATTCTATCATCCATCCCATATATACTTACAATTTCATAATGAAATATTTATACTAACCTTAACTCATTTCTATTTACACTTATAATTTCATCATTTAGTTATCATCATGCTCAGAAGCACATAAAAATGTATCATCACATTTAACATCAATTTTAGAAAACAAAACCTATGTGATAATCATTAACATAATGAAATATTTGATTATCACAATTAATTTTCCCCATATTGTTTTTATTTCATCATATTATCATTCATTATTTAATTCTCGTTAGACTAAAAATTTATCATATAAATATGAACATAATGTGGCTACCAATATAATTAAACATAATCACAACAGTACATGCAAACATATTTTATTAGTAGTGAACATATGTATAAAACCATCATGTGAATATTAATAATCTATTTAGAACATCAAGGAAATATACCTCTTCATCCATGCTAGGATTTCCATTCCAGATTCCCCTTCCTCTCTTTTTTCTATAATATTTCCCAATTCCCATGGTAAATCACATAATAATGGAATCACGTATCAATATTTCATAAACACGTGGCATAAAAGGAAATAATATTCATATCCCTTCATTTTAACACTATTTTTCTATATATTCCTCTTTTCGTTTTCATTTTTCAAATTCTTGTTCTCCATAGAATCACATAGTTATAACAGTGAACCCATATTTTGACTATCTCAGTACTATAGAATAATAATAATAAACTGTCCATATGAAGAAATAAAATAAAATAACATTCAAGGACTACATTCCCCCAGACCAAACAAGGTACTGAGAGAATATTATGATATAAAATGCAATAGTTAAATCATATCCTCTCCCCCTATACCAAATATCCACCATCGAGTCCATAGAGAGATCATAATTATAAATGTATAAATAAATCAAGACCCCTCCCCTGGACCATATCATCTCCAACAAGATCAATGATAGAGTTAAACTTACCTTTCTATCTGAGGTTAAGGCAATGTAGATTATCAATTTTATTATAGTGGTACAAGTAATCTTGGATTATAGAATATAATGGTGTATTTCAATTGAGAGAATGAGGAGGTTTCCATTCACCCATTCTGAATGGATAGTAATAGAGATAAAATAATGATATTTCCAGTCATTCAATTCTAGCAGTTGATAATCGGGGTATTTTCCAAGGGTTCACTGGGTTTGATTTAGGAATTCATAGTATGAAAAGAACATTTATTCTAGAATGTAAAATAAAAGCATTGAAATCCCTAACCTCAAATCGAGCTGAATAAAGTTGGGCCAAGAAAACTAATTCAAGTGCCTAATATTCCACTAATTAATTACACTATCCCTGCCACATCACATCCATCATAATTCATAAATCATAATTATTTATCACCACATATAAACATTACTTCCACTATTCTAGGAAAACAAGTAAACAAAAAAATAAAAATAATAAGATAGAATCCTTAAACTGAAGAATAATCAATGCCATGAAAGGTCAAGGTCCTTCATGAGATGAATAAACACTCTAGAAATTAGAGTCAACCAGGGATAGAAAGGAAGGAATAAGAAGAATAAAACATAGGGAGAAGAGGTTAAGATCTTAATATTAAAATTTATACATGAGAGTATAGTCACCCTTTATTTTAAAGCTCACCAACTCCCACCAAATATCTAAATAGACAAAAGAATAAGGTGGGGTGTTTCAAATATCCATGTTTCCCAATTAAACCTTGGTAGTTGAATCACCGAACAAGAATAGGTAGTTGGAATACATCAAACATATCTAAAACCCCCATTTTTTGGAAGGCTAGACTGAGTGCATCTCATCGACATAGCATGGTGGAAGCCACCACAGCATAGTGCCTTTAACCAAGGCACATCATGGTGACCCAACATGGTGTGGTAGAGGATTCATCACAATTTAAACCTAGACTAGGAAATATTATGACTCAATATGGGTAGTTTCCATGGTGTAGAGGAGATCCCCTCATTTTTTTTAACCAATCATGGCTCTCGCCATGGTGTGGTGGAGTTGTACTCTCCATTTCCACTATGTATGTATAGCACGCACCAACCTCGACCGAGCACCACCACACCCATAGACATGGCATGGTGATCTCCACAATTTTCACAGGAAACCACACTAAATACTATTCCTAGAAAATAATCATTTTTCCCTATCATGGTGACCCCTCATTGACATAAATCGGGCCCCAAAAAACCACATTCACTCAAAATGGCCACCCCCATGGTGACCTTCACTCTTCCCCATTTCACACAAAGACATTCACTATGTACAATTCCCATAACCATAGATGTGGTTGTCCCTATAGTGCACCATACTCCACAAAAACACCCATATCTAAGTGAAAAACCTCCACCATGGCATGTTCTAATGCTAAAACAACCACAACCGCCCAAAATAGCTTCCACCACATCCATCACCACATTGTAGTGAACCCTAAAAGGGACAAACCTTAACACAAAATCCTATAGGATACCCTGAACACCCCCTCAATACCTTTAACACCTTGTAAACATGATAGAAAGGCTATATAAAATATAGGCCCTTACATATCTAGTAAGAAATTGTTTCAATATCAAGTGAACATAAACTTCATGTCTTTGAAACCATTATCTGAAATTACAATTCTGATATGGAAATTTAATCCCTCCATCTACAAATTGATTTATAATTACAAAATCTATAAACCCCTCTGACCCCATATTGAAGTGTATTATGGGTTTAATTGATCTATCTTTTATCAATTTATAAGATCTGTATAGATAACATAACACCTATTAGTTAAATTAAATTATCTTAATAAAATATTAAAATCATGTAAAATAAAATCACAACCACAATTCTTAGTTAAATAAAATCATTTTAACTAAAAACATAGACATTAAATATTAAAAAAATATTTAAATATGGTAAGTAAAAATATTAAAGTATTATGGGGTTAATTGATCAATCTTTTATCCATTTATAATATCTGTATAAATAACATAACACCTATTAGTTAAATTAAATTATCTTAAAAAATATTAAAATCATGTAAAATAAAATCACAACCACAATTCTCAGTTAAATAAACTCATGTTAATTAAAAACATGGAAATTAAATATTAAAAAAATATTTCAATATGGTAAGTAAAAATATTAAATTTAAATTAATTTAAGAATAAATTAATAGTGAATTATTGATAAAAATCAAAATTAAAATTCATTAATCAAACAATTAACAATTAAACATAATAGAAAAAACTCTAAATGTTATAATCTAAAAAATTTAAACCAATGGTTTTTAGAGCTAAAAAAATATCCAATTCACCTCAAACATGGACAATATATTTGAACTAATTAACCTTAAGAAATTTAAAGCCTTAAAATTTATTATATTTCAATTTAGAATCAATAAAATGATCAAGTATCTTGATATAAAATATAAATATGCAAAACTAAAATTTATATAAAAGAAGATATTGTTATAATTTATTAAAAGAAAAAACGCAACAATGTATCTAGAATTGAAATCTTGGAAATTGAATTAAAAGTACAATATATTTTATATTATTAATAGTGGAAAATGAAATCATATATCCACAATAAAACCTACTATAAAATAGGAGAATAAATTAATAGAAAATAAAATTTAACACCTAACTTTTGGGAAATAAAATGTTATTGATCTTATGATAAAAAACATAATCTATAATAAATAAAATTCAAACATATGAAAAAAAAATTAAATAATCACTACCATATACTAGTGGGTTTGAACATAGGGTTTAACATAATGATGATAGGGTAATAAAATGGACTAATCGTGTTCACAAAATAGTTATGGTAGACAGAGATGGAGGTATGGCATACAATGAATGAAACCCATTGAAGAACTGGTCAAAAAAATAACTGGGGAGAGGGATATATCTTCAGTTGGTAAATAGGGGAGTGTAACATATTTAGGATGAAGAGAAAGGGGGTTTTTATAATGATAATGGGGTTTTATTAGTGGTGATTTTTAAAACCGCCATTAAAAACAACTTACAAAGATATTAGAATCACTTTCAAAAAAACATAATGAATTATTTTTTAGGAATTAGTTATTCTGAATCATCATTAATAAGATGACATAAGGTATGATTTATAACTTTTTTATTATTTAGCATCAATTATATGAAACTATTTTCAATAAACCATCATTGAAGAATACTTTTTTATAGTTGTTTGGTATAAGTGTTTTGATAATTTTAGTCTTGATATGAAGGTTGTTTCATGGATTCAAAGTTATATCAATCTAAAACTAATTTTCATGCCTATTTTGTGTTTGAAAAAAAGTTTAAAAGTGTTTTTTTATTTATATGGGTAATTAAAAGGTGGTTTGAAGGGTTTTTGATTCCAAAGGAAGATTTTTATTAACTTGGGCCTTATTATGGTTTATAGGGGATTGTTTTAAAATATGATTATTTGATATTTATTATTATTATCTCTATTTTGTACATTCTTTGGTGATTGATATAATTATTGAAGTTGGAATATTAGTGAACTATGTTATGATATTTGGATTAGAATTATATTCACATGGAATCCCTACGTAGTCATGTGGGTTATCAGGATGGATGATCCACTAGCTTAGATTGCACACTAGATGGTATCCCCTAGTGTAGTTAATTCCCTAGCAAGGAGGTTCTAGTGAGGCTAAGAGGGTAATTTGGGGTTCATATTATCTGGTTTTCACCATAGGCCGTTAAGTGGTTATATTCATAAAGACTTAGGTTATCCCATTAAAATCAGGGTTGGAACCCCATGCTGTGTTATATTTAAGTCATGTTTTGTTTATTACTTTGATGTTCATTGTGATTTTTCTCTTACATGTTTTCATTTTAGAATTACTTATATTCCCTAATCCCTTATTCTTTTTCTAAATCAGTTATTTCTTTTCAAAACAATTATGATTTGTTTTCTTAGTCATATAAATGGAAAATGAAATTTCTAATTATATTTCAAACTAAAGTTATGTGTTTTTATTATAAAATTAATTATTTGGTTAATGGTGGAATCCTACTTGGAAATTTTTCAAATGTTACACCCACCCACTGGGTGTATATAGACCTTGTTATATCTAATGTAAGTAAAATTAAAGGAGTTTCTTCCATTGGAGATGTGCCTTAGATGCCTTCTTCATATTTATGGTCACATAACAAGCTATTGGTGACCACAGGTCATGTGGAGATGGTTATCATGGAATTTTGGGATGTTTTTTGTTACCTTGGGATGTTTATGTCTTATCCACTTAAACCATATTTTCTTTTAATATCCATGTATATTATATTTCATATATCACACTTTACATTTTATTTATAAATTTATGCTTGGATACTTATTTTGGATTCCTCTTTCCTATTCCATGTTTGGATGGATATATAATTTGAAATTATTTGTTCTTTCTACATAACTATCCAACTTATCGAAACCTAATGTGGGATTCTTGTTTCGAGCTTATTATGTGGTTTAATCGTATAGTAGGGTAAAATCATTATAAATTTTCATGACTTGATACCCTTTGTGTTTTTCACCAGCATATGGGGATTGGGAACCCACTTCAGGCCTATAACGGACCGATTTGGGTGATGTGACGGTTTGAATAGGGATGGTTGGTTACATCCATAGCATTAATTCACCCCTTTTATAAATTTTTACAATTTGAAAAAACAAAACACCATGTTTTCTAATTTCATAAACATAAGAGAATAATTGAAGTGGTGGTTTAGAAAACAACCATTTAATGATAACAAACATTACATAAAACATAAAATTCATTAATAGAAAACACTTTGATTGATCCTTGAAACCATAACCAACTCAACTTGAAAACAATTACATTTAATTACATAAAAAATAGATTGGGTATTTCATTTAACATCTTGTAGGAATTATGATAAACTAATCTTTTCATAAAAATTTAAACATATTCCATTTCATCCAATTTAAAAACACAAAAAAATAATGAAGTATTTTACATGGATCATCAAGAATCATTAATATAACTTAGTATTAATCAAATCCTTTTTAAAATACATAAAGTACTCACGGTTCAAGGTGTAAAGTTATTGACATAGGGACTAACTATATTTCATTGAATCTACTTGAAAAAATTGTTTTCCACCAAGTTATAAGAGAATGGATCTATAAAGACCAAGAGAAAATCACAACATTAATAATACCTAAGTTAAAGCCATGAAATTTGGAAGCCTAATCCACCATAGTATTAGGAGGGAAGAATAATTGAGAGAGGTAGGGCATAGAGAACAAATAGGAGATAAACCACTTAATTAAATAAATTCTTGAGATTTTATAAAGAAATTATAATCTTAAATCCAATAGGATAGGGGGTAAAGGGTTTTCATATAGAGGGGATCATGGATCCTTCTGAAATAGTAGATAGAGGAAAATAATTCTCCCCCTTTAAATTTTAATTTTTGAAAGATAAAAATTTTAAAAAATTAATGGGATATACAGTCTACTTTCATGGTCAGCCCGACCATGCACAATGTAAAATAATGGACCTTATAAAACCATTAATTTAAATATATTGGGTGTTTTTGGTGGTGGGGGGGATTTTGGAGGAAGGAAGGTGTTTCTAGAGTTGATATTTCAGTTGGAAAAGAGTGTTGCAGTGTGATTGTATGTGTTTCATCATGAGTGTATAGTTGGAAGGTTATATCATAGCATGAAGTTATAACCTAAATTGGGGCATAAGTCATGATATTTTGGTGTCACTCTATCTTAATTTAGGATCCCATTTGTAGTGTGAGGGTTGTTGGTTTCAGTGTGATGGTATGGCTGCTACCAAGTCATTATTATGTAAGGTTTATGAGGTGATGTGTAAAGGTTACACCACTGATAGCCTTTACATGTGTATTTTTTGCAGAATTGAAAATTATGTTACATAAGGGTGTGTTAGGTTTTGAGTTAACCTTTATATATAATTCCATTATAATGTGAATTTATATATTGTATCATGTTGTTTTGTGTAGTTAATTTCATGGTTCTTCCTTTTTGGGTATCATTATGTTGTGATGATCTTATTGCATTATGGATTGATTTGGAGTTGCACCGTATTTTTTAGAGAATCATGTACTGTAGTGTGACAACCTTGGTTGCATTAAGACTTTAATTGGATGTGTAGGGATAAGTTATTTTTGACAATGATATTATGTAGAAGATATGGGAGATCAAATTGTGATTTATAGATGTGTGTTCATCTTACCCCCATTGCAGCAGGACCATTATTATATGGATTCTTCTTCTTTCTTATTATATTTATGTTTTGATAATTAATTTATCCATAAAACTTTTATTTATATTATTTGATATTTTATTTCTTAATTTTTGACTCTAAGTTGCATTTTAAAATGAATGTTTTCTCAATGGTAGAACTCTATGTTATGATTTTAGTATAACGAAATTTACATAACAAGTTCACATAAAGTCATTGGATTAATGAAATATTATGAATGAGCTTACCACTTTACCTATAATGAATGTATCTTTTGGGTTTTCTTTTACATGTCTCCACAATGTGAATGTATTTTCCAGTTAAAACTTGAGGTTGTGTTTCTAAAAAAATATACACTCAAGGTATAACTCAAAGTTACATTGATTTTAATGTATTATAAGGTATTAATGTGAGAATATGAATTTGTGCCAATGTAATTGTTATTTTGATGCTCTATTTTATCATATTTTTTATATTATGACTTTCTATAATTTTAAATGGTTTTTTCTCTATCTTATCAATTTTTAATTTATTTATAAATTCTAATGATGTTATTTGTAGTGGTTTTGAAGTGTTTATTATTGGATTGAATAATCTATTGGCTGAAAATCCCATTCCTTGTTATTTAGAAGTTTGATGTTATGGAAAATAAATGTAATGCTAATTGCTTTTACATGGATATGAAATCATGGGAATGAGATATCAAGATGTGTTGTAATGATACGTTATGACGATCATTATCCTATATAGTATTACAACACTATGATCAAGAAAATTAATTATAAAGAATATAGTGAGACTACATTGAAGTAATGGATGTATTATTAAGTGAATGTTGAGAATATATTAAATGGAGGGAAATATTTTAATATTCACCATGAGGTTATGTTTTCATACATAATGTATTATAAAGTGTTTCCGTGAGCATGTGTTAAGATTAATGTATTATTAAGGATGATGTAGAGATTACATTTTGATAAGAATACATTATTAAATAGGGACTGTGATAAACAAATATGCATAGATATATTTTTTAATGGATTAATTAAAGATCTAAAGGTCAATTTTCATGGAAGTATTTAACATAGATTATTATGTATAAATTAATGAAGATTCAAATACCGATTATTATGAGGATTCAAATTGAGACATTTTATTGGGGAGTGGATAATACTCATTGGTAATCTAAAACTGATATTTTTTAGAAAGGAATCATCTAATGGTTATAAAGAATTTTATTTTTTTATTATGAATACATCTCTTTAAATACATATTGGACAACACCATAATGATTAGTGATATAATATATGTGGGATAGGTGATATTGGAAATATTTTTGATCACAATACTGTTTCACTTCATGTAAAGGACTTCATCATACAAAAATTCACTACCTAAATTGATCAATATTATATAATTATTCAATATTTATCTTTTAAATCTGGTTTTTTAGTTATGTATTTCTTTATCTTTTTTGATGTTTTTATTGTAACTGGTTTATGATTTTCCATAAAAAAATTACATTCATTTTGGTTATACCTACATAAAAGGTATGGGTCATTAACCGCATTGTGATTCCCCTTAAAAATCTAGGTTGTGTATTGGTTTTTCCTCCACTAGAAAAGGAAGGTTGTAATTTGGTTGTGAATCCCCTTAAAAGGTCAAGTTATTAGTGGGTGTCAAACCTATCGAGAAGTGGAGGGGTGTGAAGAGTAGATGTACGATCATTGTGATCTAAAATAATATAAAAATATATTATGTTTATATTTATTTTTCTAATTTTTTTTTTGTTTTTGTTTTAATTTATTTTTATTTTCAATCTAGTCAATTCACCCTTCCCCCCTCTTGATCTTTCAACCATCTAACTTCTGGAAAAACAATTGGTAGCAGATCAGATCCTTGTAAGGATAATTGTGTTATAATTTGTATTGTATTTTTATTGCTAACCATATCATAAACATAATATTACAAGGGAAATATATATCTAAATGGAAGTTCATGCATCAAATGATGTATGGATTCCTCAAATTTCGTGCTTTTTTTATGGAAATGACAACAGATATTATAAATATTGGATGGAATCTTGCCACAAGAATCTTAGAATTGAACATTGTATTGTAATGGTAAAACCTTATAAACTACACGAGACTAGACTTTATTCATACATCAGTAATGATGCAAATAATTATGTTTTGAATTATAAAGTTTTTAATATTTTTTATTATGCTACTAGTAAAAATGTTAATCATGTTTTTGCTTATAAAACTACTCATGGAATTTGTAGAATTTTTCAAGTTACTAACTATGGTACAAAAAAATTAAGATAACTAGGCTTAGTATATTGCGAGCTGAGTTCCAAGACTTCAATATAGTAGAATATGATATTATAAAACAAATGTTTCATAAATTCATAAGCATAGCGAATGGAATTATTTTTTTAGGAAAAACTTTGGACAACGCTATCATGGTTGAAAGAGTTATTAGATCTCTACACAAGAAGTGGCATGCCAAGAAGGTTTACATTAATTAAAGAAAAAATTTCAAGGAGGACAAAATTGATGAATTGATTGGTTCAGTTCAACAATATGAATTGGATTTAAATAATATTGATGAAGGAAAAAACAAAAAATAAAGGTGTAGCATTAAAATCTATAAATTATGACTCTTCTCATTATGAGATATAGGGAAGTGAAAAAGATTAATTATCTAAACTTGTGAAAGGGGTCTGTAAAGAAATAAAAATAAAGAAAAGCTTCTCTGAATGGTTTAGAAAATATTATCAAATAGATAATGACAAAGGCATTAAGAATAGTAATACCAATTTTAATTATAATACTTCATATCTCACCTATTATGAATGTAGAAATAAAGGTAATATCAAGTCTAACTATACAATATTTAAGAAAGAAATAAAGGATAAAAATATAAAGAAGAAAGAGAAAAGTGTATTAGATATTGGTTGGAGTTACAATGAATATTTATATTCTAGTGAATTTGGAACCAAGAAAGAATCTAATAACTTATACTTCATGGAATCAATGAATATAGTTAGTGATTCTCATTTTGAACCTAAAAATGATTCTAATACTAAATTTTATTTTGATAAACCTATTATTGATTTGTTTAATGGAATTAATAAAAAACTATAAAGAGTTATAATTATAATTTCAAAGCTATATAAGGAACTCAAATAAGGTAATAAGAAGCTTGTTTAGGAAATAATGATTATTACTTATAAAAATGAGAAACTAAAAATTACTAATTCTAACAGAAATGAAAAACTTGTGATGATATGGGGATTATTTAAAAGGATAATGAAAATATTTATATAGATATTAAAAGTTATATGGTAAATCTATCCACATTTGATTAAGGAAAGGAAATATATGAAAAAATTATGTATAATAACAAAATAACAAGAAACAGGAAATATATTGGTTATGATCAACAACTACCTAAGATATACATGAACATATTTGTAAAAATAATGAAATGTAGTATCTCCACTACTACTTGTTTCAAATGTAGGATAAAGGAGAATTATGCTAGTGAATGTTTTATTAGATTTCAAAAATATTTGGGACACACTAAAGAATTTATTTCTAAATATTTATCTTATATAAGTCCTATTAATACATTTTTAAATTTTATATGGGTTTCAAAAAATATTTTGACTAATACCATTGGATCTAAAGTTGCATGGGTGCTAAAACTGTCTAATATTTGATTTTTTAGGAAATATTCCTTGGAAGTATCAAAAAGGATGTGTGGTACATGGGTAGTATATGATTTAGTCATATGAATTGAGACACATCAAATGTCATTTCTTACAAAATATTTTATGGAGGTACTATCACATTTGGAGATAATTCCAAAGGAAAGGTAAAAGGTTTTGTTGAAGTAAAATTTTATATTTTTATGGTTTACAATATAACTAGATTATAATTTCTCAATTATATGATGATGGAATGTCTTTTAAATTCTAGAATAATAAATTTATTATTTTTCAAGATGATTCGATATTATTTTATGTTAACTGTAATAAGAATATTTATTTTATTGACCTTACAAAACTAACGGTTCATCATGTAAAATTTTTAAATGTTGTACAGAAATATAGTATTTTTTCATAGGAGGCTTGGTCAATAAAATTTTGGAATGATTCATAAGCTTTCTAAACATCAAATAGTGCTAAAATTTCTAGATATTAAAGTGAAAAAAATATCATGCATGTGATCTATGTATGAAGGGAAAGAAACACAAGGATTCATTCAAACTAGTCAAGAATGTGAACACTGTCATACCACTCAATCTTGTTCATTTATAATTATTTAGACCTATTAATACCACTAGCCTTGGTGTAAATAATTAATAATTTTTTATTTTGGATGAATTCAAAATATTTATATGGAATTTAAAAGAAAATATTCTTGAAGAAGATAATAATAAAGAAGACTTTAGAGAATTCAATTTTGGAGATTCTCAATTGGATTATTCGCCTATTTAGGGGATAATCAATCGAGTCAATAAATTATTTGTAAGATTCATTGAGATCACACTATTGAAAGAGTAATTGGTGATTTTGATTCTAGAGTTAAAACTATAAATTCAGTAAGTAATTTCTATGCACATTTCACCTTAATTTCATATTTTATTATTAATTATGTCATAGGAGCATTAAAAGACCTGAATTGGACTATGCCCATGTAAGAGGAACTTAATCAAAATTCAAATAATGAAGTTTGGGAGTTATTTTAACCATATAAATATAAGAAAATGATTGTATATAAATGTATTTTCAAGAATAAACTTGATGAATCTAGGAATATTTTAAGGAATAAGGCATGATTCATTGCTCAAGGTTATAGTCAAAAGGAAGTCATTAAATATAGGGAGACTTTCACACTTTTTGAAAGATGGGAATCTATTCATATTTTATTATATTATGCGGTACATAATGGTTTCAATCTATATCAAATGGATGTGAAAAGTAAGTTTCTTAATAAACTTATATCATTGGATGTGTATATATGACAACCACAAGGTATTTAGTAGGTAAAGAATCTAGATCATGTTTTTAAGCTTACTAAATCTCTTTATAGACTAAAACAGGAATCTCTAACTTGGTATGAGAGTTTGTCACAATTTATTTTGAAGAATGGGTTTTTTAAAGGTAAATTTGATTATACTTTGATTATTAAAAGGGTTTGAAAGCATATTTTGATTATCCGGATTCATATAGATGATATCATATTTGGTTTATCCATTGAATTTATTTATAATTAATTTTTAAACTTGATGATTAATGAATTTGACATGAATCTCATGGGAAAAGTCAAGTTCCTTTTAAGAGTCTAGATTTATCAATGAGAATATGTAATTTCTTTAAATCAAAGAAAGTTTGTTAAAAAATAGTAAATAGATTTTTACTTGATTTTTATACAAGCAAGAATACTTTGATGAGTACTTCATGTAGAATGAAAAAAAATCTACTGGTAAATCATTCAATCATAAGATTTTTAGATGAATGATTGAAAGTCTATTATATTTAATAGCTAGTTAACCAGATTTAATATACAACAATTATATGAGTGATGGATTTCATGATGATCCAAAGGAAAGTCATTTGACTATATTTAAGAGAATTATAAAGTATGTAAAATTTATTGTTAATCATGGTTTATTTTTCCTAGGGAAAACCTCTTTTGAATTAAATATTTATTCTGATTCAGAATTTAGAGGATGTAAGATAGATAGAAAATATACCAGTGGAATGTATCATTTATTAGGTAAAAGTTTGGATTCATGTATTCTAAATAATAAATTTTTAGTTTCTTTATAAATATCTAAATTTGAGTATGTCATAGTAGTAAGTTGTTATGCATAGAATCTTTAGATTGGACAAACTTTATCCAAATTTTATATTTATTTTGAAAGGATTTCAATTATTTGTGATAATACTTCAACCATATCTATTTCTAAGTACCCTTAATATAATTATAGAACTAAAAATATTTAAGTGAGGTATTATTTTAATAGTGATCGTGTATATTAAAGTGATATCATTTTAGAGTGTGTTCCTACTTGAAGTGCCTAATGTAATTGTTAAAGAATGATGTATTTTTTTTTAATCATGATATATAAGCTATAAAGGATGTTTGAGAATATTTATGAAGTGTTTTTAGGTTATTTAGAGATAGAATAGAATGAATGGAAAAGGTTATTTGATTATTTTAATGAATATGGAAAATATAGTTTTTGTGAAAGTGGTTAAGTATTATACTTCGTAAGGTGAACATATGAATTCTGAGATACATATGGTGTATATTGAACAATGTAAGTTGATCTATGAAGTTTGTAAGATTTTTCTCAGAATTAATAAGTTTCCTTAAGTGCAGTAAAATGAAAAATGTAAGACTTAATAAGGTTTATTGTATTCTTTTAAAGGTTCATTTAAAACTTTATATGGTCCATTTAGAAGTTTTAGTAAGGTTCCTATCAAATTTGTAAGGTTGATGGATGTACATCATAAGGATATTCTAGGACATCATAAGATACATGTTGAGAATTCAAAAGGTTCCTCAAGTTCATAAGGTTACTACCTTTTTAAAACTATAACTTCATAAGGTTTGGGGTCTTTATAAGATTGTTCACAGTACCCTGTAAGGTATATAGAAACTTTATAATGTTCATTACTTTGTGAATTAACTGAGAAATCTCAGAATAAATATTCTAAAGAAATTAAATAAGGAAATGTTATTTGTTAATACTAATTAATTCAAACATCATAGAAATTATAAAGATTTTTTATTTAAGAAAAATGTTTGAGAGTTCCATGTTGTAAAGAGGAGTGTCATGTTGCAATGACTCATGTTTCTATCAACACATGGAAGAATTAAAATATTGAGATGTTGTGAATTTTTTGTAGGTTTTAAAAGAAGTTATGATAATTAAATATCAAATGAATAATATAATAAGCCTCATGGGTATTTAAATTAAGTTTGGGACTAGGATTTTAATGAGATTAAATGAGGTCAAACTGGAGAGAATTTTGGAATTTGTTCACCAAATTTGAATGAAAATATAAGTAAACTAAGAATCAATAGGATTCTCTATATTTTTTATTGAAATAATATTCATGATATTATAAGTTAATAGAAATAATAAAATTAATAAGGAGAGATGAATTAAAGTATTGAGAATTGTGAACCTAACACTTTATTGAATTGAAGAATTTTTTTATTGAAGAGAGAAGAAAAAATATTGAAGTTGGTTTTTTTAGAGAAATATGATTACTTGAAAATATAGAGAATTTAGATATTAAAGAATAAGAACCAGATAATTAAAGACCTTAAGGTATTAAGATAATAAAATTCTGGATATCTTGAAAGCTAGATTAGGAATATATTCATCAATTTTTGTTAAAGAAACTAAGATAAATAAGTGAACTTTCTCCTTCAGTTTTAAACATATTATAACAAGAAGTGAGAATATGTGTTTTTAATAGGATTTTGGAGAGTATAGTGTGAATCTATACTGATATAGGATGTATGGATGGATCATGAAGGTCTCTATTTTAACCACTTGCATTTATATTGGAAGAATATTTGATTGGTGCAACTAATCAATCACAACAAGGAGTGGGTTTTCCATAAAGGGGATAAACATTGTAAAAATCATTGTGTTCTATTCCATTTACTTCCTACAGTACTTGGGTAAGTTTGATGGAAACACATTGATATTATCAATATCATAACAGATTATAGAGGTTGATTTAAACAGGTAAATATTAAGAGAGTATCACTGACTCACCCCCCCCCCCTCAGTGATATAATTGAACCTAGGCACTTCAAGTGGTATTAGAGTAAGTTTACCTCTAAAATATACAACCTTGATTAAATATAAATATTGAAAACCTAAATTTAATCAATAATAGGGGTGTCCCTACATTTGATGGAAAGAACTATCAAAGCTTTAAGAATATGATATTTCCATATCTTTTGTCTTTTGGCCTGAAAATTAGATATTTAGAAAAGGTGGTATTTCCAGCCATTGAGAAGGATTCCCCTATGTCCTTTTCTAAAAATAGAAATATGAAATTTGATGGAAAATATAAAAATTATATTCTTATTTATTTATCAAAAAAGGTATAAAAATTGATGGGGCTTCAAGTTGTTAAGGAAATTTGGGGCAATCTGGAGAGTAGCAATAAAGAAATTTGATAATCAAAGAGGCTAAATTATAAATTTGGAGAACCATGTTTGGGATATAAATATAGCTAGGGAAGAAAAAAAATTATAAATACTTTATAAGAGTCAATGAATTTTTTTAAAAATATTTTAGGATAAAAGTTGTATGATTCTAAAATTATCAAAAATATTATGAGAAATTTCCTAGACAGGTTTGGTCCTAATATTTCATCTTTACAAGATAGATAAGATCTTACCATTGATGAAATACATAATATTCTCATTTTTTAGTAAATGGTAAAAAATTAAGACTTTAAAAAGAATTTCAAGGATGAAATGGATTTTGAGGCCATTAGAAAAATAAAAATCAAAGAATATAAAGATATATAGTCAATTCAATATAATCATTAGGAATAATATGAATATTCTAAGATAATTATTTCTCTTATATTAAGGAAATTCAAAAATTCAAAGAGAAAAAATAAAGAAAAACTTCCCCCGAGGTGTTACAATTGTAGGGGGATTGGAAAATTTTCTATAAATTAACCAAATAAGAAGTATTTTGAGTATTAATTAGATGAAAATGATGAGAAACTTTAGAAAAATAAATTAGGTAAAAGATCAAAAGAAGTAACCAAATCTAGTGGAATCAAGATGAATTACTCTAGAATAAAAAAAGTTTGATGAGCAAAGAAGAAGTTGACTCCTCATCAAGAAGTTAATTAGAAGATTAATCTATTGAAAAATAATAAATTTTATAGATCATATTGAAAGTGGTTTTGTAGCATTGAGCATTTAAGAACATGAAAATAAACCAACTGAGTTGGAACACATGCTTAAGGATAAATTAGAAGCATGTATTGAGAAGAACATAAAACTCAAGAAGTAGAAGATGTTGTTAATGAAAGAAACTGAAAATATTACTAGAGTAAAGGAGGAGTATATCAATAGAGAATCTAATTACATTTATGAAATCAAAAAATAATAATTTTAATTTTTTGACCAAGATAATATAGTGAATGGTATTGAGGAAAAATTTCTCTAAGAGAAGAACTAATCAAGACACAATCAAAGTATCTTGAAGTTGAGGATGATTTGAATAAGATAAGAGAAAAATTCAATAAGGTTATTGAGTTTAAGGAAGAATCATCAAAAAATGGTGAAAATAAGAGTTTGATAAGGCAGGATGATTCTTCTCTTGATAAATCTAAAAATAAACCTTTTGTCTCTAATAGTTCAGCTTCTTGAACCAAATTTGGACTAGTTTAGACTAAAAATAGCAGTGATAAAATCACTTCTATATCAAACTAAGATAATTATATCTCAATAATATCATTTCCCCCTAATAAAATAAAATATTTTATAGAAAATAGTAGTAACAATATTCTAGGTAGAATTACTATCAATATAGAATATCAAGACTTAGAGGTTATTGTTGGTGTTGTGGAGTGTTTAGAAACAAATTATAATCATGTTGGTTCAATATTTCACTACCAGGAAAGGGATGGACCAAGGATGGTTATTATGAAAATATGAAAAGAGTCTCTCAAAGGAAGTAATTTGTGACCAAAAATTCATCTCTTTTTCCAACAAAAAAATAAGTTTAATTTATTAGAATAAATTTGTGTCAGATGCAATTAGTAGGGCCACTATGATGATGAGTGAATGACTACCCTACCTATAAAGATTTATTATGGTGAGAAAATAAATTTAATTCATAAAGTGAAAGAATAAAGGTCATGTTTTCTAAGGTTACACTGAAGGCCTACAAGAGAAGCAAGTCGTGGATTTTTTACAATGTATGTTCCTCTCATCTGACTAGTGATAAAAAAATCCTATAGAAAATTATAAAGAAATAAGAAGGATCTGTGATTTTTGGAAATTATTTTTCTCTAAAAATCAATGGAGTTATGTCATCCAAAATATAATATCAATATATAAATTCAAATGATGCTTCATTTATTGAAGGTTTGAATAACAATTAATTAAGTTTCGAACAACTCTATGATGATGGATATGAGATCATATTCAAGAAAGAGTCATGTATCATAAAAATCATAAAATATAAAATGATCTTCACCCAAGGAAGAAGAATAAATTTAAATATATTTCAAATTTGTGATCTTACCAACTCTTGTTACTTGAGTACCAAATATGAAAAAATGTTATGTCATAAAAATATCGGTCATCTTGGATAAATAATTTTGAGTAAAATTATGAAGTATGACATTGTGAGAGATATACCTAAGCTGAAGAGATAAATATCAGTGAGACTTCTCATAAAGGGAAATTAACTCAAGGTTCTTACAAAGTAATGGAGATTCAGTCTACTGGACCACTTCATCATATTCACATTTTCTTATGTGGTCCTATGATACAAAAGTCTACTAGGGGTGATTTATACTTTATTACCTTCATTAATGATGATACCCAGATGACTAATGTCATGTTTATCAAGCACAAGATAGAATCTATTTAGATTTTTAATATCTTTAAAAGGAAATTTAAGAAATAAATTGGGATCTACATCAGGAATATAAGATCATATAATGGTAAGTTTTATACTCTCCAAAAAAATGGTATAGTAGAGAGGAAGAACAGAAGAATAGTTGAGATGGAAAGAACTATGTTTTCTGAACATGAGATTTCAAAATATTATTAGAGAGAGGTTGTATGTATTATTATACACATATATAATATGTTTCTACTAATTCCTAGGCTACATATGACACCATATGATATTTGGTTCAAAACAAAGACATCTATTAGATACATTAAAGTCTCTGTTAATCCTTTTTTTATGAAGATCAAAGATAGAAATCTGGGAAAATTTGAAGAGAAAATAGAAGAAGGGATCTTTATGAGCTACTTATCAAATATCAGAGTCTATAAATGTTGGAATAAATGGTTTCAAAATCTGGTTTAATATTTTGATATGAAAATTATTGAAAATAATTTCAAACCATTTGTGATAGTTGAAGCAAATTTATAAAATTCTTGAGTAGGTTGTATGCATATTTCAAAATAATTGAATAAAGAAAAAGTTAATAAAGAGAAAATCATTATTGATATTGATTATGAACTATTGAAGAAGATAATGATGTTGGAAATAAGAGATTCAATTTCATAATTTTAATAAACATGTTTAAACAAAAATTATTATTGGAAGATAAGAGGCTCAGGTTCAAATAAGAAGAATGTTGAGGATTGAAGATCAAACTACCCTTATCTCATAGATTATGCCTCAATCAGTGGCTAAATATTTAAAGAATAAATATTGGGATGGAGAATTGGGTGAGGTACTAGATCATATAGAAAATAATTCCACTTGGGATCTTATTCCCAGACCAAGATACAAGAATGTAATTGGGGCCAAGTGGGTGTTCAAAAACAAGTTGAATGAAAAAAAAAATTAGTTATAAGAAATAAGTTCAGACTTGTTTTCAAGGTATTTTCATAGGTTTAAGGAGTTATTTTTGTAATATTTGAGAATATCATGATGTTTTTAGTTCTTTCAATATACAGATAGTATAAAATTTATCAAATGAATATAAAACCTTCATTTTTTTAATGGTGATCTGAAAGAAAACGTTTATGTTGATAATCCTAAATATTTTTTCTTGAAAATGATGATTTTTTATGGTGTGAAAACTAAAGGGTTTATTTAGATTAAAAAAGACCCCCAGGTCCTGGTATTAAAAGTTAGAAAGCTTCTAGAAATACAAGAAATTCATAAAAGGTAAATTGGAAAAAAATATAAAAATAAAATAAATGAAGTTGGGTACTCTCATTATGATTATATATGTTGATGAAATTATTTTTATAGGTGATCATTATAGTGCTAGTAATAAATTTTTTGAGAAAATGAAAAATTGGTTTGAGATGTCCCTGCTTAGATATTTGAGTTATTTTCTATAATTATAAGTACTAAAATAGGAGGGGTTTATTTTTTTAATCCTAAGAAAATTATGTAATATAATTTTTTAATAAATTGAGCATATAAGACTCCAAACTAGTATCAACACCTATCTTAGATGGAATTAAATTCTTAAAAGATAGAAAAAGAGAAAGTGTAAATAAAAGGGAGCATAGAATATTGATTAGCATCTTATTATATCTCACTACATCCATAACTGACAATATATTGAAGTAATCTTGTGTTCCAGATATCAAATTGATCTAAAGTAATCACACCTAATGGATTCCAAGGGAGTCCTTATATATATCAAAGAGACTTTGAGGTTTGGACTATTGTACAAGAAGTATAAACACTTAAATCTATCTAGATTCACTAATGCAGACTGGGCATGTGACTATAATGATAGAAATTCCACTTAAAGATGATTAATTATTTTTGGAAGAATTTTCCTGAGTTCAAATTATAGGTAATAGATTTCAGTCACACTAAGTACCATAGTTTCTGAATTTATTGATGTTACTAGTTCTTCTATATAGATTATTTTGATGAAGGAGAAGCTTGAGAATCTAAGGTTGAATATTGAAATACCTCTCAAGTTTTTACATGATGATCAAAGTGTTATTGATCTTTCAAAAAATTATATACAAAACTCAAGATATAAGAACATTAATATCATGTTTAACTTCATTAAAGAGAGAGATTATAATGGAATTATTTTCATGAACCAGGTTGGGATGTCATCCAACCCGACACCCAACCCGGTCTGAGACATGGACCAAAGGGTGTTCCCGATCCCCATGGGCTGGAAACTAGTGTTGGGAATCAAAGTAATCATAATGGGAATGCTTTTTTCCAAAGATAATAGGATAAATAACCAAACTAAACATGCAGCAGAACCAATAATAACTGAATATCAATAAATACAAACTGATATAGATCCTATAGCTTCTAAAAAAATTAAATAAAAAATTAAAATTAAACCATGATAACATGATCTCCACATGACCTTTTGGTCACCACCAACCACAATACCAATCTGCTCCAAAGGAAAACCAAACCAGAAACCTGAACCTACAAAACAGCTCAGGTCTACCGATGTCGAGTGGCATAAGTAGGGTGTGAGCTTAATAGCTCAATAGGTAATCACCACAGAGTCTATGCATTTCCTTTACTAAAATAGTCCAAAAACACTGGTTTTAAAAACATTTATAAAATATGATTTTAAATCATTTCAATCATGTAAACATAGCTTTTCACAAAATCACCTTCTAAAACAACATGCGTAGCTTTTCCTTAAAAAAGGGTTTCACTTTTCACAACCTAGTTCAAAACCAAAACCCATATGAAATCCATACCAAATAACCAAAAATGGGTTGTGCATAAAGTAAAAGAAACAAAAAAAACTAGAAAAACTAGAAAAATCAATATCCAACATGCAGTAGAAATAAACAAAACATACAAATAGTAGATCATGAGCATTTTTTGAACATCTCTAGAGGAAATATTTGGACATGCTCAGTTCAGATTCACCTGTCGACATATGGTGCAGTTCTATAGTCAATAACCAACTGGCCACTCTAAACTGGCCAATCTAGTTGCACGTCCCACTTGGCCTCTCAGCAAATCTAGGGGTTACAACCCACATAATTGGGATCGACAAGAAACCATCACTCGACCCTCTAGATGATGCTCAGTAATCCCATGATAATAGTACACATTGAATGGGAAGTTTCTCACATGTGTGACTCAACTAAACCCACTTCCATCATGATTTCCTAAACAAAACATCGAAACCACCTATGTAATACCCCTCACTTTGTGGAATCCTTCATAGAGGTTCCCATCTCACAATAATCTAATCACAAGTGCCAATTGGGCCATCACATTATTTGAGTTTCAAAAACCACTTTTAAAAACATCATAAAATACCAACTGGGCCTTCACACCACGTAAGCTTTCAAATCATTTTCCAAGACATTATGAAATATCAATAGGGCCTTCACATCACAACACATCAAAACCAACTTTCCCAAAATAACCCAAAGTACCAATTGGGCCTTTAATATTTCTGATTCAAACTATTTTTAAAACCATGTCGGTAATAAAAAAATGAAAAAAAGAGTTCCAAATGGCCTTTTCATCACAATATTTTGAAATCACTTTCCCAAATGTTATAAAATACCAAACAGGATTTCACATCATATGAGTTTTAAAAATAACTTCAAAACATCTCAAGTGTTGAACGAGCCTCACATTTCCAAAACTAATTTCATTCACAACACATTCTCAAAACCATGCTAAAAATATACAACATACATAATGTTTCAAAATGGGTCATAATAAAATTTAGAAAAACAACCATATTCCAAAATTCCAAATGGTCCATAGTTCTGAGAACCACTTAGTTACCAATCCATGTCTTAAAATGCCAAATAGGCCAAGTTTTGAAGAACACATTTTAAGTCACTTGAAGCACCGACTCGCCAATAATAAGTCAAGGAAACATTTTGAGAAAAATGAATAAATAAGGGAGGATAAGCTTTTGAAAAATTGTGGTTCAAGAATAACATCACTTTTAAGTGTCATCGTCATTTGAATGCACATCCATGTGTGCACCTCATGCACCCATGGATGTGACAACATCCAATGTCACTATTCAAGTATCCATGAATTTACCCAAAAAAACATTTATAAGAAATACCACTTTATTTACCACCAAAACCTAAAATTTCACACAATTACAAGAACACAATTAAGCATTTAAAACATGAAAGAACATTTCCAAACATTTTACCACAAATCATCAAGCCATGAAGAGGCATCCATGTAACATCTCGGGTAATTATAGAATAAGACTTTTTCATATCTATTAATATTTATGAATTTGATATTAATTTTACTTTAAATGGGATTCTTTGTCACAATAATGGGTTTTCCTGAAATATTATTTTGCACACAATAGTGAGTTATACTGAAAAATAATATATTAATAATATTATTATTTTAAGTGGTAGTTATCGCCAAGTCGTTGTATTGGAGAGGATGAACATAACAAACTATAATATGTTAAACATTTTTATTAAATATTTTTACTTTCTTCCAATAAATTTTATGGGATTAAAATAATAATAAATCCAATTTTAAGCATAAAAAAGCTATAATATTTTTAAAAGGTAGTTTTACCGCCTTTTGATGGAGAACCCATTTTAAATTTAGTTTTTGAAGATTTTATAAGTTATATTTGAAAAAATAAACTTCTAATTTTTGAAGTAGGACATCAAAATTTACTTTGGTTGAATTTTTGGTATTTTTCTGATAAAATTCATATTTTAATGAATAGTGAAAAATACTGCATTTTAGTTCAAAGCTACATTTTCATCGAATTTATTTATAGTGTTATATTATATTTTTGAATTATTTTAAAGTATAATTAGATTAATTCTTTGTCATTTAATCCAATTTAGGTCATTTTAATCAATTTCATATTGAAATTGGATATAAAACTATGTGAACTTTTGAATGTTTTACTTTAAAAACATGTTTTCTCATTCCATCAACGAAATTAATTTTTAGTTAATTTCATCCAATTATGTGTTTTGAATTTGGGAAATTTGATTCTATATTTGGAATAATAAGTTAAAAATTATGTAAATAGTTCCCTTTTATTTGTGGACATTATGTATAGTAACTTTAGTAATTATTTTTATTACCATGATTAAGGGTAAATCGGGTAATTAAAGGTTAAAATAATATTATAAATATTATAAAACTACTATAAAACTTATCCTAATCTTATTGGATGATTTATTATCGACCAATACAATCCTTTTTTCTGAAATTTTGTTCTTTGGAAGCCAATTAGGCGTGATTATGACACTTATAACATTTTATTTAAAGTAAAGAGAAAGATTTAATAATCATGTCTCTCCTAACTATAAAAATTGTAATATAGGGTTATATAAGTGATATATTCAACTATAAATAGTCCCTAGAAATATAAAAATATTACCTACATCATGATAATTTATTTATAATTTTTATTAAATAAATAATTAAATTTAATTATGATAGAATGTTTATGTAGTAACATATTTATTAAAGGAGGAATAAAATAAATGATATTAATAATATTAAAATAAATATAATTTGAAGTATTTTATTCCATACACTAATTTTTTGGATTAATTTAACATTTTATAGATGATTTAAAGTATTTATTTTGAATTAATCAAGTTTTTATGATTTTTAAAAAAGTCAAGTAATGAATAGTGTCAAAACTGGCATAATCCATATTTTAAAATATAAATATTTTATTAAAATTTATAAAATTTATAAAAATATAAGATTTGGAAAAATAGTTTATATAAGTCTCCAAATTTCATTAATTACTCATTCATTTGTCTTTTGATATGTTATGGTAATTATTTTAACTCTTAAAGTTTAAATTACTTAATAAAACGGTAAGAGTTAAAAGGGCTAAAACATAAAGATAAGGATTAAAAAATATCCAAAACTTGTTTAATTTTTATGTTATGAATGGATTTAGACCCATATTAATCTTATATTCTCAATAAATAAACTTGGACCAATTTGTAATAGAAAATTAATTTATATTAATTTAATACTTTTAATAATTCCAAAAGTGCATTTCCCCTCTCCTATAAAAGGGCACTCATTCCTCTCTATTAATCACACTTCAAAAAACATTTTTTTGGCCATGATCTACCCAAAACCCTTCATATAATCCATCCCCATATTATTTATTCCTTATTTTAGTCATAACACCCTTCTTATAGGTGTTAAGGTGTTAAGAAAGGTGATCATCTGAAGGAAAGGTAATGTTTTTATTTAAGTGTTTCTATTTTATTTCTTCTTCCACTTCCTTAAAATATCCTACAACCATGATTAGATAATAGATATAGTATCCTTAATATACTTAGATTTTATTATGTTACTGTAATCACCTAAATCCATATCCACTTCCATCAAATGGGAAAGGAATTAATCATTCGTGCGTACGTGTGAACTATCACATCCACGAATCGATATAATTGGTTTTCCATAATTGTCTCTCATGACTGGTCATAATGATGTAATTAATATTTATATATTATATTAATGAAATATTTATCATTATAATAGAATAATATATCAATTATTTTCTTACTTTTCATGCATATAAAAATGATAACGTCATTCGTGTGTAAGTGTAAACAATCACCTCCACGAAGCGATGTGAAGTGTTTTATTCACCACATCACTTGTATGATATATATAAGTATATTTAAATTATTATTATGATTTTAATAATATTATTATAATTCTATAAATATAAAATAATAATTAAATTATTTCCATAATGATCAATTAAAAATGGAAACGTTACTCATACATACATACGGCCTACCGTCTCCATGATTAAAACATTGTTAATTTTTCATAACATAAATAAATATTTTGATTTAAAAGTATAATTTATATATATATATTTTATTATTTTGTCATAATTATTATTCTATATATGATAAATTTATGATCACAGGGACTATTGATGTCATATTAAGTTCATTTTTTACTCAAGTACTAAATATCGACAAAGCATCTGATATGAACTTAAATAATTATGTAATTTTTATAACATGGTACTAAGTGATATAAAAGGAATAATAAAATTGAAATAGGTTCTCAATAAATTAAAAATTAACATAATTTTATTATTCAGGAATATAAATAACCTACAAGAAGAGTCGGACTCGAGATGAGGGACTTTGTCTCAATCTCCTTTCATTAATGCATAATTTTGATGTTATGCACCACCTTCTTTTATACGGTGTATAATCAACCCCTTTCAAATTTAATTTCATTCAATGGTTTTAAAAATGAATATTTTTTTATGAATAATTTTACTAAACAACAAAAGGAATGTTTTTTAACATATTCGGTGACAACGACTTTTCTATTGCCATGACTATTGTTTGATATTTGGCTTCCTTTACAAGTCATAATGTTTTTTTACAAGAAAAAAATACCATATTCCCTTTTCAAGTATTTTTGTATTGAAAATTGTTTTGATAATGGATTGATTATATAAATATATTAAGAAGATATCTTTTGAATGAAATGTGTAAATGTTGTTTTTTCTTTATACATGATTTATGTGTTGTGATTAAGTTTTGATTCTTGGGAATTGCTTATGTATACAGGTGGTTCCATGATAGACCGAGAGCGGGTGAGCTCGTGATATCTCTCTAATGCATTGGGTAATGTGTAAGAACCCGGTTTTTGCTGAGAAAGACTTTGGAATATTCTTGATAATATTCCAGAGCAGCGCCTTCAGACGGCGTGCGATTCAGAGCCCCGAAGTGGCCGGAATTAAATTTTCAGTGCATTCACACTGGAAACACCAAATAAATGGGATAACTCCTAAACGGTGAACCGGATCAGGGATCCGAGTGTTCGGATGGGTCCGGAATGGGGTTTTTACCCTAGTAACGACATAAAACTTGTCGGCGCGGGATGTTTGGACCCCTCGCTCGCTTTCGGAAGGTTAAACAGATAAATTAATTAATTAATTTATTCGTTTAATGTTGAAACTCTAGTATATTTTAAACAGTGGCTCGGATTGGAAAACTGAGGGCACCATTGAGTTTTGAATGTTCCTTTTACCCTAGGAGGGGTGTAAGTTTTGCGGGCGCGGGCTGTCTGTGAAAAATGGCCCCAGAGGCATTTTCGTAATTTGGAAGCCTCAGACGTTTAGTTTTATAACTTTTGAACGGGGTCTCGGATTAAAATTTTGAGACCTCCGTTGTGCTCGGGAGGTGGTGTTTACCCTAGGGGAGGCTTATCCTCGACCCCATCGGGAGTTTCGGATGCGGGTCTTTTCAGGGTTTTAAATTAATTAAAACATTAGTTTATTTATTTAAACCCTCCCCCTCCCCCTTCTCCCTTGAACCCCCTGGAGAAACCCTCTCCCCTCTCCTCCTCCATCTCCGGAGAGACGGTCCGGCGAGGCGACTCCGGTGAGGTGCGGTGATGCCGGCAGATCGACGCGAAGCTCCGGGCGAAGCCCAGCGAGGTAGGAGGTTAAGTTGCATTTTTTAATTCTGCATCTACCTTTGAACTCGTTTTCTATCATCTATTTGCCATCTAATTTGCAATCAAAGCCTATTTTTTCGTAGTACATATTTGGAGCTTTCAAACGCTTGTTTCGGAATTGAAATCCGAGTTCCGACGAGTCCTAGGGCGTTCGCCGAAGATTGCGGGAATTTGGGGGGTCTTCCGGGCAGCAGGCGGCGCGGGTGAGTGGGTGTCCTTGGCGGCGGCACGACGGGGCTCCGGTGGTCCTCGGCGTGGTGGCGGGCTCTCCAGCCACGGCTGTTCCGCACGGCACGGTGAGCTCCAGGCCGAGGCGGGGTCGACCGCGAACGGGAAGGGTCGGCCGGCAACCGGTCGGCGGTCGTGCGAGGCAGGGGTCGCGCGGCGCGACCCCGTGGGAGACAGCTGACCTGCCATCGGTGGGTCTCTGCGTGGGAAGGATCCGACCGGCGCTGGCCGGTCAGTGGGAAAAAAAGGAAAAAAATGTAAATAAGTTTATAATAATAATAATATTATTATTATTATTATTATTATTATTATTATTATTATGGAAATGATTTATGCTAATAAATCATAAACCAAGGGTCGGTTCCGCGTTCCGTCAGCGGTGACGCATCCCTTAACTTGGGAGGAATATTTTGAGATGGTTTCGAGAATTTTGAATTCCCGAAACGAGGGGGCTCAGAGGCGCGACACGTCTTTAAGCGAATCGACTCTGTTCGAGGGGTACTTGTTTTGGACGGCGCGGACGCGTCTGACGTCCGTTTTGAGCGTCGTCAGCGGCGTTGGGACCCTGGCGCCAGGGCGAAGCTTTCCAGGTTGGTTTCGGGTGCTGAAGCCGAAGTTGAGGCGTGGGCCCCACGGCCCGTCTTTTGAGTTGCGTGCAGCTTTTAGCAACTTTTTCCTCGGACGTCCGTTCGGGGCGTATGAGTAGTCGATGTTGGGTGTTTTTCCGAGGGCATCGCGTTGGCGCAGTCTAACCGATGTAATTCCTCACGATGGTGCGGGGCCCACGAGGGTCGTTTGGGCGTCGACGGTGATTTTCCATCTTTATCACCGGGTGACCGTTTTGGACAAGTGAGTAGTCCATCTCGGGTACCTTTTCGAGAGGATCGCAACGGTGCGATCCGTTTGCAGTGCTTCGGGACCGGGGTGTGGGTCCCGCGTGGTACCGCTCGTGCGCGGTAAGCCAGAATGTACCTTTTTCCCTGGGTATCTGTTCCACTCAAGTGAGTAGTGCTCTTGACGTGTTTTTCGGAGAGCATTGAAATGGCGCAGTTCGCCCGGCCTTTTTCGGGATCGTGGTGTAGGACCCACCCGGGCTGGCTATAGTGAATAGTACCCCTTTTCACCGGGTGTCCGTTTTGGGCGATTGAGTACTCAATCCCATGTGTTTTTCTGAGGGTATCATAGTGGCGTGATCTGTTTGTTCAGTTTCGGGATCTTGGGCCGGTCCCCACACAGGTTTGGTTACGGTGAAAGGTGCCTCAATGGCGGTCCTTCTACCGTGTTTGTAGCGGACCTTTGGCATGTGATTGCGTGCACTCCTGGGAGAGTGATGTTGGTGGTTAAAGAGATGTGGTTGGTTGTGCCCCAGTCATTGAGGCGGCAAGTTGGAGATGTTACGTCACGCCTTCGTGTTGACGTCGGGTGTCGTGTGCACGATGGCCCTTGGGCTGAGAATGTGGTATACTCTGGGAGTATACGGAAATTCTTGGAGGTACATGTGGTTGTTCGTACCTGAGAACATTTGTGAGCTTGGTTGGGGTTGAGATGGGGCCACACGTTGTGTGGGCCCCACGTGCGTGCCGGGTTCTACTTTACGTACTTTGACCTCTCGCGACGTAGAGGGTCCCTCTGTGCTCGTTTGTTTGACTGGCAGGGTGGAGTTATTTCCCTGGCTATGTGCTCGTTTGTTTGACCAGCAGGGTTGAGTGGTCTCCCCCTGGTTTCTTTCTCAATGGATCGACCGGTAGCGGTGCTAGTGGCACCCCGTGATGGAACAGGTGTTGAACCTCTTTTGGGAGAGTTGTTCCGGATTTGGGTGGTTGCGTGATACCCACTCTGTGTTCGGTTGGCCAGTGTTGTACCCTCCAGTAGAGATGGCCAGAGCAGTTCTGAGTTTTACCCTTCAGCGGGGCTGGGCAGTGGGTTACTCATCGACTTCTAGGGTTTACCCTCCAGTAGAGACTGGGTAGTGGGTCGCCCGACGCACTTAGGGTCTACTCTCCAGTAGAGACTGGGTAGTGGGTCACTCGACGACGCACTTAGGGTCTACCCTCCAGCAGAGACTGGGTAGTGGGTCACCCGACGACCTCTGAGGGTCTACCCTCCAGCAGGGCTGGGCAGTGGGTCGCCCGTCGTCTAGTTCCAGGTCTACCCTCCAGCAAGGATGGGCAGTGGGTCGCCTGTCGACTTATTCCAGGTCTACCCTCTAGTGGGGCTGGGCAGTGGTTCGTCAGATGATGTATTATGGTTTACCCTCCAGTAGGGCTGGGCAGTGGGTCACCCAGTATCTTATTATGGTTTACCCTCCAGCGGGGTTGGGCAGTGGGTCACCAGATGATGTATTATGGTTTACCCTCCAGAAGGGCTGGGCAGTGGGTCACCCAGTATCTTATTATGGTTTACCCTCCAGCAGGGATGGGCATTGGGTCGCCTGATGGTGTATTATGGTTTACCCTCCAGCAGGGCTGGGCAGTGGGTCACCCGATATCTGGATAAGAATTACCCTCCAGCAGGGCTGGGCAGTGGGACACCTGTTGGCATTCCAGGCTCAGTCCTTTCTACTAGGCTATTCTGTGGCTTCCCTTCGTGATTACCAGAGCGGGACCTCTGGTCACGGGTCAGTGTTGTGATGACCTTGACTTTGAGGAGACCTCTCGACTGCAGGGCAGTGATGAGGTGTGGTTTGACTTTCCCTAGAACTCTCAAGTACGAGGGGAACTTTCCCCACCGAGACGCGTTCTTGTGACACGATCTAAAACCGTGCGGGTGATTCAGTGCCGCCCAAAGCGGATAGTGTCGAGGTGTGGTGTTTGAGCCCCTTGTCTTGCGATTCGGGGCAGACGTGCGGGATTCTGGGCATCGGTGGTGTTACTTCTGGGACTGTTGGCGACTCATTTTCTTGGGCTGAGCTACGGGACGGAGATCCCCTTATGATGTTTTTCGGGCTTCTTGATTGAGCATAAGGATATGTATATACCTTGTTCTAGTACCCACTTATTGGGTTTGGTTACTCTCCTTCCAGGAGAGTCGAAGACGCGTGGGGTATGCCACGTGCTTTCCGTGTCTAGCTTCTTGTGGTTGGGTGAGTCTACTCTCCTGCTATAGGTAGCGAAGACTCGACGGGAAGTTCATCTTCTCACTGTTTCCATCTCCTTGTGCCTGGACGAGTCTACTTCCTTTCTCTTGTTGGGTTGATCTGGACTCTTTACTTCAGTCTCTGTTGTACTCCTTTACTTTTCCTGTTCGCTCTACTGATCACCCTTCGGTACCTCCTTTGTTTCTCCCTCAAGACTTCGGGGTATCCTACTGAGTATTTTTATACTCACCCCTGCTTGGGATTCGCCCGCACTTAGTGTGCCCTTGCAGACGACGGATAGGTTGTTTGTGACCTCAGTGGAGCATTGAAGTTCGGAAGCTTGGACCGCGTGCGGTGGTCGTAGCCGGGTTTCAGGTGGGAGACCCGTCAGTAGTTTCTTCTTGTTTACCTGTTTCCGGGTTGTGGAACCTTTTCTGGTTGGGCGCGTGTTTTTCCCTTTTTCCTTTTCAGCACTTTAATTGTATCTTTTGGAGGTCGATGCACATTGTGGTTTATTTATAGCAGTTTCCCTTTTTCTTTACTTGTCTTTTCTTTTACTCTGCACTTTTTCATTGAGTGTGTTGCGTGTGTGCATGTACAGGTACTTAGGCAAAGGAATCCCTGAGTTGTTGTGCCTTCGGCGTTGGTCTCCAACCCCTGGCCTATGGACGCGGGCCTGGGGTAGTTGCGGCTCGAGCCCGGGTAGGGTCGGGTCATGACAAATTGGTATCAGAGGTGGTTCGTTCCTTGAGACATTGTGCGTACTTCCCTAAAAGAGGAATTGGTTGGGATATTGGGCAACAGTGTTAATGTGTCTCGAGAGCGGCTCTCAGACCAGGGAGTCCAGTGATGGTGTGGCGGCCGATGTATCCATTCACCAGGACCTTGATAACCCGCTTGCCGACTCGGCATGCTGAGACACTTATTGCAGGGAAATTTGTTTGTGCATCACATAGGATTGAGTCTTTGACTATCCTTCTTAAGTCAGCTCCCCATCATTGTTGTTATCAGTATATACATATATGCTCATTTGACCATGGCACTCCTTGATAATATTCAGGATGTCTCCGTGAAGATAGCCAGCCAGGATACCAGCTTTGGTTAGTGACGACGACCCTGTGAGCTACGAGGCCACAGTCTAGGACCCATCATGTGGGCCCCTTTCTCCGAGTGGGGCGGTAGCAGCACCCCCACTTGTTGAGCAGCAGACAGTTTCAGCAGAGCAGGCTGAGTTTGAGCGTAGCTTGAGCGCGCTCCGTGAGTCCCAACGGCAGAGACCGCTGAGGTTCAGTGGTGAGCCAGACCCTTAGGCAGCAGAGGGTTGGCTAGAGACAGTGGTTAGTCTCTTCCGGCTTGTTCAGACGCCGACAAATCAGAGAGCGGCTTTGGTAGCCATCCTTTTCCGTGGAGCAGCTCGGTGTTGGTGGAGTCTGGTGACTCGGTTTCTTGACGAGTCTTCGCTTTCATTGGATGACTTTTAGTTGTTTTTTCGTGAGGAGTTTTTCCCCTCCTGCTTGCGCTCCTTTCGTATTCAGGAGATCCTGCAGTTTCAGCAGGGAGGGATGATGGTAGTCGAGTACGCGGCTAGTTTTGCAGACCGTGTACGCTTTTACCCGGACTTGGTCCATGACGACAACATCCGAGCGCGGAAGTTTGAGCAAGGTCTCCGCCGAGAGATTCATGTTTTCATAGTACCCTTGAGCATTTCCACATATGTCGGGGTGCTAGAGCAGGCACTGGTGACGGAGGGATTCCTGTCGCATTCTAGTGTTGGTGGTGGCAGTAGGCACGTTGGAGCCAAGACGTCTGTCGCAGTTAGTGGGCGTCGGCAAGCAGAACCTCGACGCAGGTGGCTTACTGACAACCGGACTCAGGGGCATGGTCGTACACCACAGTGGCACCGGAGGGCACCAGTTCATCCCAGAGAGAGTCAGTGCTATGCTTGTGATGGGCGAGGTCACTTGGCACGAGACTGCCCAACCCAAGTTGTTGAGAGCTTCAGGCAGGCAGCAGGCACACCACCACGGCAGAGGCAGCGCCGTGATCGGAGTAGTGCCCAGAGAGGTGGTGCTAGCAGAGGAGAGAGAGGAGCTGGTGGTGGGGGATGGCTTTATGAGGTCTTCCCACCACCACTAGTCGGCCCACGTTAGGCTCCGGGAGCTGACAGTTGGGACCGCGGATAGCTGTGAGCTTGGATGTCTACAATCCGGTAGAGCATGAGGTGATAAGAGGTACGCTTTACAGCTCTCCTACCTTTTGCAGTAGAATTGTTAGACTCTGTGTGTGAAATATTTTTCTCCCGGTTCCTTGTTTGAGTTGTTACCAGGGTGGCGCGGGGCGTCGGTGTAACCATGTGTTGGTAAGTAAAAAGGCATGGGACCTTTTTCTTTAGTCGATGGTGTCGACTCTATCGCTTTTCAAGCGTGTAAGAGATTCTTGGTTGCAAGACATTGACTGTGAAATCTTGCATGACCAGATATCCTTGGGTGTTCCACCATATGGATATTCTGAAGGAGGGAATCACCGGGCCTTGTTCCAGGTGTAGGTGGTGATTCCAGTCGCGGCGTGCGACATAGAGGTTTAGTCGGGGACGTGAGCTACCCCCAAGAGCCTTCGGGCCGTTTGAGACCATGCAAAGGGATGGCGAGGTACCCTACCGCCTTGATCTAACCCCAAAGTCTGGAGTGGGTGCACGACATCGGCAAGGGCCGACCTTGCATGAACAGATCAATCCCTTGGTCTGTGTGCGGTGACGCAGAGCTGTGTGTGGGTTCTTCTGGGTATGGGAAATCCAGGTGTGGGCTTAGTACCCTGTGTTGCTCCCTAGTTTGGCTTTTCAGGGATGAAAATCTTGAAGGAGTGAATTATGTAAGAACCCGTTTTTTTCTGAGAAAGACTTTGGAATATTCTTGATAATATTCCAGAGCAGCGCCTTCAGACGGCGTGCGATTCCGAGCCCCGGAGTGGCTGGAATTAAATTTTCAGTGCGTTCACACTGGAAACGCCAAATAAATGGGATAACTCCTAAACGGTGCACCGGATCAGGGATCAGAGTGTACGTATGGGTCCGGAATGGGGTGTTTACCCTAGGAACGACATAAAACTTGTCGGTGCGGGATTTTTGGACCCCTCGCTCGCTTTCGGAAGGTTAAACGGATAAATTAATTTATTTATTTATTCATTTAATGTTGAAACTCTAGTATCTTTTAAACTGTGGCTCAGATTGGAAAACCGGGGGCACCGTTGAGTTTGGAATGTGCCGTTTACTCTAGGAGAGGTATAAGTTTTGCGGGTGCGGGCTGTCTGTGAAAAATGGCCCCAAGGGCGTTTTCGTAATTTGGCAGCCTTAGACGTTCAGTTTTATAACTTTTGAACGGGGACTCGGATTAAAATTCCGAGACCGTAGTTGTGCTCGGGAGGTGGTGTTTACCCTAGGGGAGGCTTAACCTCGACCCCATCGGGAGTTTCGGATGCGGGTCTTTTCGGGGGTTTTAAATTAATTAAAACATTAATTAATTTATTTAAACCCTCCCCCTCCCCCTTCTCCCTTGAACCCCCTGGCAAAACCCTCTCCCCTCTCCTCCTCCATCTCTGGCGAGACGGTCCGGCGAGGTGACTCTGGGGAGGTGCGGTGATGTCGGCAGATCGACATGAAGCTCCGGGCGAAGCCCAGCGAGGTAGAAGGTTAAGTTGCATTTTTTAATTCTGCATCTACCTTTGAACTCATTTTCTATCATCGATTTGCCATCGAATTTGCAATCAAAGCCTATGTTTGCTTAGTACATATTTGGAGCTTTCAAACGCTTGTTTCGGTATTGAAATCAGAGTTCCGACGAGTCCTGGGGCGTTCGCCGAAGTTTGCGGGAATTTGGGGGTATTCCGGGCAGCAGGCAGCGCAGGTGAGCGGGTGGCCTTGGCGGCGGCACGACGGGGCTCCGGCAGTCCTCGGCGTGGTGGCGGAAACCCCAGCCGCGGCTGTTCCGCGTGGTGCAGTGAGCTCCAGGCCGACGCGGGGTCGACCGCGAACGGGAAGGGTCGGCCGGCAACCGGCTGGCGGTCGTGCGAGGCAGGGGTCGCGCGGCGCGACCCCGTGGGAGACAGCGGACCCGCCATCGGCGGGTCTCTGCGTGGGAAGGAGCCGACCGGCGTTGGCCGGTCGGTGTAAAAAAAAAAGAAAAAAATATAAATAAGTTTATAATAATAATAATAATAATAATAATAATAATATTATTATTATTATTATTATTATTATTACGGAAATGATTTATGCTAATAAATCATAAACCAGGGGTCGGTTCCGCGTGCTGTCAGCAGCGACGCATCCCTTAACTTGGGAGGAATATTTTGAGATGGTTTCGGGAATTTTTAATTCCCAAAACGAGGGGGCTCGGAGGCGCGACACGTCTTTAAGCGAATCGACTCTGTTCCGGGGGTTCTTGTTTTGGACGGCGCGGACACGTCTGACGTCCATTTTGAGCGCCGTCAGCGGCATTGGGACCCTGGTGCCGGGGCGAAGCTTTCCAGGGTGATTTCGGGCACTGAAGCTGGAGTTGAGGCATGGGCCCCACGGCCCGTCTTTTGAGCTCTGTGCAGCTTTTAGCGACTTTTTCCTCTGACGTCTGTTCGGGGCGTACGAGTAGTCGATGTTGGGTGTTTTTCCGAGGGCATCGCATTGTCGCAGTCTGCCCGATGTAATTCCGCATGATTGTGAGGGGCCCACGAGGGTCGTTTGGGCGTCGACGGTGATTTTCCATCTTTATCACTGGGCGACCGTTTTGGACAAGTGAGTATTCCATCTCGGGTACCTTTTCGAGAGGATCGCAACGGTGCGATCCGTTGGCAGTGCTTCGGGACCGGGGTGTGGGTCCCGCGTGGTACCGCTCGTGCGCGGTAAGCCGGAATGTACCTTTTTCCCTGGGTATTCGTTCCACTCAAGTGAGTAGTGCTCTTGACGTGTTTTTCCGAGAGCATTACGATGGCGCAGTTCGCCCGGCCTTTTTCAGGATCGTGGTGTGGGACCCACCCGGGCTGGCTACGGTGAATAGTACCCATTTTCACCGGGTGTCCATTTTGGGCGATTGAGTACTCAATCCCGTGTGTTTTTCCGAGGGGATCATAGTGGCGTGATCTGTTTGTTCAGTTTCAGGATCTTGGGGTGGGACCCACACGGGTTTGGTTACGGTGAAAGGTGCCTCGATGGCGGTCCTTCTACCGTGTTTGTAGCGGACCTTTGGCATGTGATTGTGTACACTCCTGGGAGAGTGATGTTGGTGGTTAAAGAGATGTGGTTGGCTGTGCCCCAGTCGTTGAGGCGGCAAGTTGGAGATGTTACATCACACCTTCACGTTGACGTTGGGTGTCGTGTGCACGATGGGCCTTGGGCTGAGAATGTGGTATACTCTGGGAGTATACGAAAATTCTTGGAGGTACATGTGGTTGTTCGTACCTGAGAACGTTTGTGAGCTTGGTTGTGGTTGAGATGGGGCCACACGTTGTGTGGGCCCCACGTGCGTGTCGGGTTCTACTTTACGTACTTTGACCTCTCGTGACGTAGAGGGTCCCTCTGTCCTCGTTTTTTTTTTGACTGGCAGGGTGGAGTTATTCCCCTGGCTCTGTGCTCGTTTGTTTGACCAGCAGGGTTGAGAAGTCTCCCCCTGGTTTCGTTCTCAATGGATCGACCAGTAGCGGTGCTAGTGGCACCCCGTGATGGAATAGGCGCTGAACCTCTTTTGGGAGAGTTGTTTTGTAGTTGGGTGGTTGTGCGATACCCACTCCGTGTTCGGTTGTCCAGTGTTGTACCCTCTAGTAGAGATGGCTAGAGCAGTTCTGAGTTTTACCCTCTAGCGGGGCTGGCAGTGGGTTACTCATCAACTTCTAGGGTTTACCCTCCAGCAGAGACTGGGCAGTGGGTCGCCCGACGCACTTAGGGTCTACCCTCCAGTAGAGACTGGGCAGTGGGTCACCCGATGACGCACTTAGGGTCTACCCTCCAGTAGAGACTGGGCAGTGGGTCACCCGACGACCTCTGAGGGTCTACCCTCCAGCAGGGATGGGCAGTGGGTCGCTCATCGTCTAGTTCCAGGTCTACCCTCCAGCAAGGCTGGGTAGTGGGTCGCCTGTCGACTTATTCCAGGTCTACCCTCCAGCGGGGCTGGGCAGTGGGTCGCCGGATGATGTATTATGGTTTACCCTCCATCGGGGCTGGGTAGTGGGTCGCCCAGTATCTTATTATGGTTTACCCTCCAGCGGGGCTGGGCAGTGGGTCGCCCGATGATGTATTATGATTTACCCTCCAGTAGGGCTGGGCAGTGGGTCACCCCGTATCTTATTATGGTTTACCCTCCAGCGGGGCTGGACAGTGGGTCGCCTGATGGTGTATTATGGTTTACCCTCCAGCAGGGCTGGGCAATGGGTCACCTGATATCTGGATAAGAATTACCCTCCAGCAGGGCTGGGCAGTGGGACACCTGTTGGCATTCCAGGCTCAGTCCTTTCTACTAGGCTAGTTTGTGGCTTCCCTCTGTGATTACCAGAGCGGGACCCCTGGTTACGGGTCAGTGTTGTGATGACCTTGACTTTGAGGAGACCTCTCGACTGCAGGGCAGTGACGAGGTGTGATTTGACTTTCCCTAGAAATCTCAAGTACGAGGGGCACTTTCCCCACCGAGATGCGTTCTTGTGACGTGATCTAAAACCATGCGGGCGAGTCAGTGCCGCCCAAAGCGGATAGTGTCGAGGTGTGGTGTTTTAGACCCTTGGCTTGCGGTTCGGGGCAGACGTGCGGGATGCTGGGCATCTGTGGGGTTACTTCTGGGATTGTTGGTGACTCATTTTCTTGGGATGAGCTACGGGACGGAGATCCCCTTACGACGTTGTTCGGGCTTCTTGATTGAGCATAAGGATATGTATATACCTTGTTCTAGTACCCACTTCTTGGGTTTGGTTACTCTCCTTCCAGGAGAGGCGAAGACGCACGGGGTATGCCACGTGCTTTCCGTGTCTAGCTTCTCGTGGTTGGGTGAGTCTACTCTCCTGCTGTAGGTAGCGAAGACTCGACGGGAAGTTCATCTTCTCACTGTTTCAAGCTCCTTGTGCCTGGACGAGTCTACTTCTTTTCTCTTGTTGGGTTGATTTGGACTCTTTACTACAGTCTCTGTTGTACTCCTTTACTTTTCCTATTCGCTCTACTGCTCACCCTTCGGTACCTCCTTTGGTTCTCCCTCGAGCCTTCGGGGTATCCTACTGAGTATTTTTATACTCACCCCTGCTTGGGTTTCACCCGCACTTGGTGTGCCCTTGTAGACGACGGACAGGTTGGTCATCACCACAGTGGAGCATAGGAGTTCGGGAGCTTGGACCGCGTGCGGTGGTCGTAGCTGGGTTCCAGGTGGGAGACCCGTCAGCAGTTTCTTCTTGTTTACCTGTTGCCGGGTTGTGGCACCTTTTCTGGTTGGGTGAGTGTTTTTTCCTTTTTCCTTTTTAGAACTTTACTTGTATCTTTTGTAGGTCGATGCACATTTTGGTTTATTTATAGCAGTTTCCCTTTTTCTTTAATTTTCTTTTCTTTTACTCTGCACTTTTTCATTGAGTGTGCTGCGTGTGTGTGTGTACAGGTACTTAGGCAAAGGCCTCCCCGAGTTGTTGTGCCTTCGGCGCTGGTCGCCAGCCCCTAGCCTATGGAGGCGGGCCTGGGGTAGTTGCGGCTCGAGCCCGGGTAGGTTCGGGTCGTGACATAATGAGATGGAGTTAAATGATAAGGTTTCTCCTAAGATATTTAGGGAATATAATGTGATGGGTATTCCAAATGTAACCATGAAGGTTACTCCCAATGTAGCTATGAAAGCTAAAATGTAAGTATGATATGGATTCCATAAGTTACCTTTATGATTTATGATTTCTAATAAATTTTTTGGAAATATTATGATTTTATGAGGTATGTTAAATAATATATGTTTTATGGGTGAAAATTATGATTTTTTGAAAAAATATTCATGAGTTTAAAATATTTATGGACTAATGGTTTCATTCCATATTTTATATCCCTTACTGAGCTTTTTGTGCTCACCCCAAGTTTTTGAAATACTTTCCATGGGGTCTAAAGATGGGTAAGAGAAATAAATAATTCAAGATGAATTTTATGAATATTTCTATCAAGAAAAAAATAAATCACATTTTAAAGAGTTTTATCTTGTGAAAGAAATGGATAGTGAGTAGAAGTGTCTACTTTGTAATATTTGAGTTTTTATGTAATAGTTATGGACTTATTCTCTAAAACTCTAAACCTAAAAAGATCCTCAATGTAAATTCTTTACTTAACTCAAGATTATGTAATGTTTAAGGCTTGAGCCTTATAGTTGGTATCAAAGGTTGGTTTAGATAATTTTAGGAGTTAGGATATTGTTAATAGAATATCCATAAATGATTTTTACTTTATAGTAAAATTGAAATGATATTGAATTTAAAGATTATCATATTGATTCATCTAAGATATTTTTGTTCATAATGGTTTTCTATAGAGGAAATAGGTCAGTTGTGTTGGGATGACATCTAGAGAAATGCAACCTTCCAAATTAGCAACCTTAGATGGTCGGAATCGGAACTGAACAATTTGTTGCAGTGATGGTGCAGTTGACTCAGGCTATAAATGGTGATGGTATCCATGCATGAGAGTATCCAGATCAACCATAGAGAAACATATTAGTAGTGTGTAATTTCATGAGGCAACATCCCCCATAATTCATAGGATCATCTGACCCCATTCTAGATGAAGGGTGGATTAAATCACTAGAAAAGATTTTTGATGTAATGGGATGTTTAGACAATCAAGGTTAGTCTTGATGTTTTTCGTTTTAAAGGTGAAGTTGATCAGTGGTCATCAATGGTTAAGAATATCAGGTACAGTGAGGAAATTTATTCTCTTGATTGGGATGAATTAAAAAGTATGTTTGGTGAGAAGTATTTTCCTAAGGCGGTTCGACTTCGGATGGAAAAACAATTCTTAGAATTAAGGAGGTATGGGGACTTGGTGGCTGCTTATGAAGAAAAATTCACTTTACTATAATGTTATACTCTAAATTTCATCCAAGATATTGATAGTAAAATCAATCATTTTTACTCGGGATTAAATCCAAAGTATCAAAGGGTGTTGGCTTCTTGTGAGTTCAAAAGTTATGAAAAACTTGTTTGATGTATAGAGAAGGTGGAAATAGAGTTTGTCGATGATCATATGTTCTTCGAAAACCAGTAGAAAAATAGTTATAGGTGGCAAGTGAAAGGGAAGAATTCATAAAAAAAGACATATGGTAAGAAAATTAAGTTTATAGTTTGTGATAATTTTGGTAAAAACACAATAGAGAATGCCTTCTAAATTCTGATAAGTGCTTATGATGTGGTAAAATGGGACATAAGGAACGTAACTACACTCAAAAAGATCAAGGTATTGGTAAGACAAAAGTTGATATATAGTCGGTAAAAAAATTTAAATGTAATTAGATGGGTCATTATGAAAACAAGTGTCCAATGAAGAATTTGAATGATGGGAAACAACCATATTATAAGAAGAAAGGTGTCGTGAAATCATTTGAAACTACTTCAGTAGATGTGGGTCCATAAAATAAAGTGGTATGAGGTAAATTGTTTGTTTATTCCAATTATATTAATGTTTTGTTTGATTTAGGGTCAAAACATTCTTTCATTTCTGAGAAATTTTCTCAGAAATTGTAAATTCCACTACAAGAAATTAATCCATAACTTATGGTAAAAACACATGGGGGGAATGTTGAGGAAAAAATAAATTATAAGAATCTTATTGTTCTTGTATGTGGAAATAATTTACCTTCAAACCTTTTTTTTTCCTCTAGTAGAGTTTGATGTTATTTTGGGTATAGATTGGCTTTCTGTTTACCATGCTAATATTGACTGTAGATCTAAAGAAGTTTCTTTTCAGAAATAATTTCAGTTTGTGTACAAGAACGAACCCTTACCATTTATAACATATCATGAAGCTGAGAAACTATTAAAATATAGAAATTAATGTTACCTTACACATATTATTGAAAACAAAGGAATTGTTCAGATTTATTATGTGTTAGTGGTAAATAAGTATCTTGATATTTTTCCTGATGATTTGCCTACACTACGGGAAAAATGAGCAATTGCGACGGGTTATTTGCGACGGGAATAAATCCCGTCGCAAATAGTCATGTTAAAAACTTATTTGCGACGGGGGTATTTCCCCGTCGCAAATAAGGAGGCTTTTGCGACGGGATTGCTTTCCCCGTCGCAAATAGTTTTCCTGCGATGCGCGCCAAATCGCGGGAAACTTATTTGCGACGGGGGAATATTCCCGTCGCAAATAACCGGCGGCGGTAAAAGGTAGTTGCGATGGGAATATTCCCCCGTCGCAAATACTATGTCGGCAGGGGTTATTTGCGACGGGTCCCGTCGCAAATAACTATTTACCGGTTGACCGTAATAAATGTTGGCTAAGGTATTTGCGACGGGAATCCCGTCTCAAATGGGCTCGTCGCAAATAATCTAACCTATAAATACCCCCATCCGTTTTTTTCATTTCATTCTCATTCCTTATCTTCTCCTTCTCTCAAAATTATATTTCTAGAATTGAGTTTTTCTCCAGTTTAATTTTTTTCTCCGGAGCTGATATTAAAGTTTTGAAGAACGATCAGAACAGATCAATTTTCAAGGTATTTATCTTCATTTTAATTTTTTATTTATTTTTAATTTTTTATTTATTTTTAATTTTTTATTAGTTTCAATTATTATTAATTAGTTGTAATTTAATTATGTTTACATTGTTTTATTACTTAATAAATTTAAATTATTAGTATTGTTTATAGTTAATGGTAATTAGGAATAATTAGTAATAATTTTTAATAATTAAGAATAAATATTAATAATTAGTAATAAATACCAATAATTAGGAATAAGAACATTATTACATTATTAGTTTATTTTATTATTAATATTAAAATAATATAATTTTTTATATATATACAATTCTTTTTTGATCTGTGTGTTTGCTGTCTTCACATGTATTATTTGTATGTGGAGATAGAAAACGCACAGATCAAAAAAGAATTGTATATAAATTAGAAAATTATATTATTTTAATATTAATAATAAAATATATTAATAATGTTATTATTTGTAATTATTGGTAATTATTTCTAATTATTGATAATTATTCATTTAATTACTAATAATTAGGAACAATTATCAATAATTATCAATAATTAAGAATAATTAGTAATAATTAGTAATAATTACCAATAATTAGTATTAATTACCTATAATTAGTATTAATTACCAATAATTAGTATTAATTACCAATAATTAGAAATAATTAGGAATAATTAACAATAATTAGTAATAATTAGTAATAATTAGGAATAATTAGTATTAATTAGGAATAATTAGTAATAATTACCAGTAATTAGTATTAATTATCAATAATTAGTATTAATTACCAATAATTAGTATTAATTACCAATAATTAGTATTAATTACCAATAATTAGTATTAATTATTAATAATTACCAATAATTATCACTATTTAGTAATAATTAACAATAATTGCCAATAATTACCAATAATTAGTAATAATTACCAATAATTATCAATAATTACTAATAATTATCAATAATTAATAATAATTAGCAATAATTAGTAATAATTAGTAATAATTACTAATAATTAGCAATAATTAGTAATAATTAGAAATAATTAGTAATAATTAGAATTAATTAGTAATAATTAGAAATAATTAGTAATAATTAGTAATAATTAACAATAATTAGTAATAATTAGCAATAATTAGTAATAATTAGGAATAATTAGGAATAATTAGAATTAATTAGGAATAATTAGGATTAATTAGGAATAATTAGTATTAATTAGGAATAATTAGTAATAATTACCAATAATTAGTAATAATGATTATTAATTACCAATAATTAGTATTAATTACCAATAATTAGTATTAATTACCAATAATTAGTATTAATTACCAATAATTAGTATTAATTACCAATAATTAGTATTAATTACCAATAATTAGTATTAATTACCAATAATTAGTATTAATTACCAATAATTAGTATTAATTACCAATAATTAGTATTAATTACCAATAATTAGTATTAATTACCAATGTTTAGTATTAATTACCAATGTTTAGTAATAATTACCAATGTTTAGTAATAATTAACAATAATTGCCAATAATTAACAATAATTAGTAATAATTACCAATAATTATCAATAATTACTAATAATTATCAATAATTACTAATAATTATCAATAATTAATAATAATTAGCAATAATTCATAATAATTAGCAATAATTAATAATAATTAGCAATAATTAATAATAATTAGCAATAATTACTAATAATTAGCAATAATTAGTAATAATTAGCAATAATTAGTAATAATTAGAAATAATTAGTAATAATTAGAAATAATTAGTAATAATTAGCAATAATTAGTAATAATTAACAATAATTAGTAATAATTAGGAATAATTAGGAATAATTAGTATTAATTAGGAATAATTAGTAATAATTACCAATAATTAGTAATAATGATTATTAATTACCAATAATTAGTATTAATTACCAATAATTAGTATTAATTACCAATAATTAGTATTAATTACCAATAATTAGTATTAATTACCAATAATTAGTATTAATTACCAATAATTAGTATTAATTATCAATAATTAGTATTAATTACCAATAATTAGTATTAATTATTAATAATTACCAATAATTATCACTATTTAGTAATAATTAACAATAATTGCCAATAATTACCAATAATTAGTAATAATTACCAATAATTATCAATAATTACTAATAATTATCAATAATTAATAATAATTAGCAATAATTAGTAATAATTAGTAATAATTACTAATAATTAGCAATAATTGGTAATAATTAGAAATAATTAGTAATAATTAGAAATAATTAGTAATAATTAGTAATAATTAACAATAATTAGTAATAATTAACAATAATTAGTAATAATTAGGAATAATTAGGAATAATTAGTATTAATTAGGAATAATTAGTAATAATTACCAATAATTAGTAATAATGATTATTAATTACCAATAATTAGTATTAATTACCAATAATTAGTATTAATTACCAATAATTAGTATTAATTACCAATAATTAGTATTAATTACCAATAATCACCAATAATTACCAATAATCACCAATAATTACCAATAATCACCAATAATTACCAATAATCACCAATAATTACCAATAATCACCAATAATTACCAATAATGACCAATATTTTCCAATATTTTCTAATAATTACCAATAATTACCAATATTTTCTAATAATTACCAATATTTACCAATAATTACCAATATTTACCAATAATTAGGAATAACTACCAAAAATTAAGAATAACTACCAATAATTTGGAATAATTACCAATAATTTGGAATAATTACCAATAATTTGGAATAATTACCAATAATTTGGAATAATTACCAATAATTTGAAATACTTACCAATAATTTGGAATAATTACCTTATTACATTATTTGTATATTTTATTATTAATATTAAAATAATATAATTTTCTATATTATATACAATTCTCTTTTCATCTGTGTGTTTTCTGTCTCCACATGTAATATTCGCATTCTTTTTCAAAATTATCAACCTACTCGCCAATGGAGAGGTGAAAGTGAATGCGAATATTACATGTGGAGACAGAATGTTAAACACACAGATGAAAGGAGAATTGTATATAATATAAAAAATTATGTTATTTTAATATTAATAATAAAATATACTAATAATGTAATAATGTTATTATTATATAATTAATGTTTATGAAAAAATTATATTAGTATTATTAAAATAATAAAAAATCAATATAATATTAAAATTATCAATATTTGTAACATGTTTTGCTTTATTCTCAATATATTCAATCTTTACTTGAGTGTTTTTTCTAACAAATTATTCAAAACCAGTAATGCTTTTATATTTTATAGAGAAATATGGAACAACGAGGTCGTCAACAATCATTATTAGGTGACCGCATATGGATAAATCAACGTAGAAATCCAAACGGTTCTGGTTTAAATCCATTATATGTTGAGGGTGTGGAGACTTTTTTATCATTTGCGGAATCAAATTCAGAATTTGTTTCAGAAGGAAAAATAAAATGCCCTTGCAGAAAATGTGCATTGAGAACGTTTGACACGTTTGACAAAGTGGGGGAACCTCTCTTGCGTTTTGGTTTTCAAGCAGATTATGTTTTTTGGTATCAACACGGTGAACGCAGTTCCAGAGCAGGTGATATCAACTTGATTCCGGATCCATCCCAGTTTCAAGATTTAGTACATGATGTTGCAGGTTCATCTGTTCAACATACAGAAACTCCGGCTGATATAGCTTCAAATCCTGAGTTGGGACCGTCTGAATTTTATGAGTTGTTGAAGTCTGCTGAGGATGCATTATATCCTGGCTGCAAGATGAGCAAATTAGAAGCAGTTGCAAAATTTATGGCTATCAAATCAGATAACGGAATGTCAAACACCTGTTTTGACCAGATATTTTCTTTGCTGAAAACACTGTTACCCGAAGGAAATGTTTTACCTGCAAATTACTATGAAAGTAAGAGGTTGGTTCGAAATTTGGGACTTACTTGTCAGAAGATTCATGCATGTTCAAATGACTGCATTTTATATTCAGGGGAAAATGAGTCGTTGGATAGTTGTCCCACATGTGGGCAACTGAGATATAAAGAAGGACAACACGGGAAGTCTGGTTTGATTCCTGTAAAACAGTTGATATATTTTCCGCTTACATCCAGACTTCAGCGTTTATTCATGTCTAAGAATACAGCGACAATGATTTCATGGCATAAAGAGAATAGTTCAACCGATAAAAGCTTGAATCATCCAGCCGATGGTGATTCATGGAAACATTTTGATAGAGTGCATCCATCATTTGCTTTAGAAGCTAGAAATGTTCGACTGGGCCTTTCCACTGATGGTTTCTGCCCGTTTGGATCTTATGGTAGTCAATATTCATGTTGGCCTGTTTTTTTAACTCCGTATAATTTACCTCCATGGATGTTGATGAAGGAGCCATATATATTTTTGACTTTACTAATTCCAGGACATCCGAAGAAAAATATTGATGTTTATTTGAAGCCATTGATTGATGAATTAAATTTATTGTGGAGTACTGGTGTCAGTACATATGATGTTGCAACGAAACAGAATTTCATACTGAGAGCAGCATTGATGTGGACAATAAGTGACTTCCCGGCTTATGGGATGTTATCTGGCTGGAGTACACATGGTCAGAAATCATGTCCTTACTGTATGGGAGAGAACAAAGCATTTATGCTCATTCATGGAAAGAAACCGTGTTATTTTGACTGTCATCGCAGATTTCTTCCAGCTGATCATCCTTTTCGCAGAAACAGATCTCATTTCAGAAAAGGAACAGCTGAAAGGGATGGACCTCCAAAAATTCTATCAGGTTCGGAGTTAAAATCGGTTGTATTTTCATTACCTCCCATCACTTTTGGTCCCACAATAAACCAACAGAAAATTTCTGGTTTTGGGAAAGAACACAATTGGATTAAACGTAGCATATTTTGGGATTTTCCATATTGGTCTGATTTGTTGGTCCGACACATGTTAGATGACATGCATATTGAGAAGAACTGTTTTGATAATTTGTTTCATACAGTTTTGGATACGCCAGGAAAGAGCAAAGACAATGTAAATGCACGTTTAGATCTTGCCCAAATTTGCAGGCGTCCAGAATTGGAACTATTTGAGAATGTCAGAACAGAAAGGTTACTGAAACCAAAAGCAGCTTATACACTGTCTAAAGAAAACCGTTTATTATTTTGTCAGTGGATTGCAGATTTGAGACTTCCAGATGGTTGTGATTCCAATTTGGGTAGATGTGTAAAGAATGGTCATATTACTGGATTAAAAAGTCATGATTGTCATGTTATAATGGAGAGACTTCTACCCATTGGATTAAGAGATCTGTTGAATTCTGTGATTTGGGATTCCATAACAGACATGTCTCATTTTTTTCGGGAAATTTGTGCGGCTACGGCAGATTATGATGCTCTAGGCAAACTTGAAAAAGATGTTGTTGTAATTATATGTAAACTTGAAAAAATATTTCCACCGTCTTTCTTCGACTCAATGGAACATTTGATGTTACATTTGCCATATGAAGCCAAATGTGGATGTCCGGTACAGTTTCGATGGATGTACCCATTTGAAAGATGCATGCAAAAATTGAAAAGAAAAGTACGCAACAAAGCATCTGTTGAAGGATCTATTGCAGAAGCTTATTTGCAAGAGGAAATGTCTTTTTTCTGCTCCCATTATTTTGAATCTGAGTATCCTTCAAAACACAACCGAATGGGATCACAGACCCAAGGGTCGACTGTAGGTTTATTTTATTTGCTTGATTTTTATTGTTCCTTATCTAGGATGAGCACATTGCATGAGAATTATCTCATGAAAACATGCCTTGGTATGACCCTTTTCTTCTAGTTTATCTTTAGTGGCTAATTTTTGTTATTATTATTATTATCTTGATGAGTAGCTCAAATATATATACATTGTATTCTACTTCCTATGTACAGGACCACATTGGTGGTGCCCTACTGAGTTTTTTAATCACACCCTACTTGGGAAGTCATTGCACTGGGGTACCTGAGTAGACATTCACTTTGTTGTAGGCATAGGTTGGGCTTAAGACTAGGTCAGATCGAGAAGGATGGCTCAAATATGTATGTGGATATCAGGTATGTGGTTCATCTCGGTGCATACAATAAAGCCTTATACTTTTACTTTTGTTTATTTTATTTCCTCATGTATATGTATGGTCATCCCAGTGGCTAATTAGTATTGTATATATGGAATGGTCATTCAGGCCTTTACTGTATTTCATTTCTTATTAAAACCTTGTTTATATTTATGACTTTCTCACTCTGTCTATTTACTATTATGGTTGATGTTTATTTATTTTATGTTGTTTTCTTACTCTGATATGAGGTCATAGTCTCCCCATAGACACACCTTAGGCCCTCAGTGCTAGTCATAAGCCTCTGTAATATAGGGAGTCACACTTGAGGCCTTGTGATGAACCATCTCGAGGCACCATTTTAGTGTCTCCTGGGCCAAGATGTTACACTTGGTGAGGTTGGGTGATAGTTAACCTGATATAGGTTTATATTGGTTAAGCTATTTATTCACTATGGTATTATTATAATTCTTCCACATTGTACAAGATTTCATAATGAGGATACTATTTGGTATACATATATGTTAATCCCTATATATATATTTGTGTGTGTGTATTTTTTTTAGATTTACAAGAGGGATTTGTGGATATAGATGGACATTACTAACTCAAGGCTTGGAGATGCAGATATATTCACTACCATAAGAGTTTTATTTTCGATGCTTTATTTTTGATGTTCTATTTCTATATGAAATTTACAAGAATTATAAGATATTGGTTTTTATTTTATACTATGTATTTTATTTATGGTTTTCGTTGTATAGTACTATGGTTATGAGGATAATTTCTCTCATTTTTATTATTTATACCCTTTGTTCTAGTCAACAACCCATGACCTACTGTAGGTGGGTCTTGGGGTGCCTCACTCATCTTTATTGTTGGCCTAGGAGGGGTTCCCAGTGGGTTTGAGCCATGAAAGAGTGGACTTTGAGATATGGATAAGAGTTGATATAGATTTTGGAGTTAGTAACTGGTGAGGACCGAATGGGTTTTATAAGGAAACAATATTATACAAACTTAGTGTGTGAAGTATTAAGGGAGACCATCTAGTAAATGGGTGATTAGGTCCTTTACGATTTTATGCAAGGATATTAATATAATTAAACACCCTAGGTGAGGTGATTATGATTACAGGGTAGAGACATATGGGGTGCATGCATCATGTTTTACTACACTTATAGTTGAACTGGGGTGATTTTAGGAGAGTTAAAATGAATCTGATCAAATGATACATAATAAATTTTATACTATTGGGCTTAGTAGTTTCCTTTTTTCTTGTATATATGGTTTTTGGTCATCATTTTTGTATGGTTCATATTGGAAAGATGCAATAGGATGATCTGATTAATCATAGGAGGGCTAACCTGGCTGAGGATGATGAGTATTGGAGGTGGATGTTGTGTGAGTTCCAATGTTAGAGTTTGGTGAAGTATGAGGGGAGTATAGATAGGTCACTAGTTGGAGGATCTAGAGGTCACTTTCATCTTGATTTTTACTATGATAAAGCATTGGGTCCCATTGGTTATAATTCATATGAGAGGAGTTTCACGTTAGTGGTGGATTCAATTTCTCATAGAGCATAGGGAGTTAGAGATTTCATGGGATGATTTCTAGAAACAGTTTTGTGTAGAATTACTTTCATCAATGATGAAGAAATAAAAGAAGTATGATTCTCTCTCCCTGTATTAGGGGAGTATAAACATGCGGTAGATCAGTATTTTATTTAAGGACCTTCTCCTCTTTTCTCCTGATCTTTTTTCAGATGAGGAATCCAGAGCACAATGTTTTGATGAGGCACTAGGTCCAATTATTCAGTATATGGTTAGCCCATTTATGTTGCCTATCACTAGTGGAAAATTGGGCTATAACCATGGGCCATTATTGTGGTTATAGCCTAATTGACTGTGGATATAGGTTATAGGCATGGTCTTGAATCCCATAGAGGATATCATCATTGTTATAGACCAAAGGCTATAGCCATGAGTGAACGGGTAATATCCATGGGAAATGCATGTGGATATACCCCTATCATCGGGGGACCCTATATCCATGGGTGTCATGCCTACGGATATAGGATAAAAAAAATATTATCATCAATATTTGAACATATATCTCCACTCTAGATGTCAGTACACTTTACCACTATACTCGTACACTAATTTTGAATATATATGTAGAATTTTTCTATATATATAAGAATATATAAATTTATTTTATTATTATATAAAACCTAACCATGGATATGGGTTATCCTATATCCATGGTTAGGACTGATCATGGCTATAGGGGATTTCTTGCACCCTTACTATGGGAAATTTTTTTCCTATGCTGGTACAGGAAAACCTATAGCCACAATTATAATGACTCAACCCCAGAAAGTCAAGATTCGGTGCCTACTACCATTATATTGGAATAAGATACAAGTAAATCGAGTCCCAAAGGACCTAAAAGTTTATTAGTCTTGTTAAATTAGATACGTACACGAGTCTTGTATTAAAAATGATTACAAAAATTAAAACATAATTTTTTTTGAGGAAAATATATTTATTCCATATGGAGTATCCTTGTATATATTTATTAGCACACCTCAGGGAATACTAGGGAAAATAAACATAATAAGGGTGAGATAAAATGCTCGGTAAGGGTAAATACAATGTAAGCAATAATGAATCAATGAGAATAATCATTATAGTAAAGTAAATATCTAAACACACATTCCATTTAATCAATAAACTAAATGGGTAAACAATATGTCATGGTAATAGCTCGAAAAAAATGACATTCAAATATCTAGATAAGGTATAATCAATATGTAAATGTAAGAAACTGAAAACACATTCCATTTAATCAATAAACTAAGAATGAAATGCATCTATAGACTTTTTCAAAGTGAAAATATCATGGATAATAAATATTAAATCAAAATGAAGTAAATTCTTAACTATTGGACGCCATGTCTGAGGCACATGAAAATCTATACCATCAAGACCTTTCACAATATGGTTTAAAACTATAGGTAGAAACCTATTTAATTTTCACAACTAATTTGTCTCATTAGAATCTATTGATGCATCGAGGGGCTATATAAATTTTGGTCCCCACCCTTCACTGCATGTCCAAAACATTCCTCATATCAAATAATCGATTTAATTAATAAACAATGTGCCTTATCAAATATATGTATTGAATAAACAATATGGTTTTATTATTATTTCTCCATATAATCAAATAACTATAAAAGTAATTATTTTATGTAAAAATGGTATACGATTTAGGAAATTAACATATCCATGATAAATGATATGGATAATTAGGGGAAATTCAAGGTCTAGTGATCATAGGAAAATTAATATTTCAAGGGGACTACAAAAATGAATCGAGTGAATGTCAATACAATCCTTGGATAAATCAATCAAAAACCAACCATAGGAGGAGTAAGTATGGTATCAATACAATATATCTCAAGTGGAGTAAAAATAAAGGGATGTTTTCATTGATGAATGTAAATACTATAAAAATATATTTTAAAAACATTCTCAAGTAAAATATTCTTTTCATTTTGAAAAAAAAATTGAAATCCTTTTTTTAAAATAATTTTTAAAAAACATTTTCTTTAAAAATTAACCTTCTAAACTTGAAAATTAATCTTTGAAGAAATGATAGTAGGTTAATTCATACATGTCGTACAAGGTAAAAAGAACATTTATTTTTCATGATAAAAAGGTTAGAAAATTGCCTTATTCGGAAAGAGACAAGAAGATTAATTTGGAAATATTTTTAAAAGGTAAAAAAGGTAAAAATGTAATTAATAAATCATTTTTTAAAGTTTAAAAAAACTTTTTGAAAACCTTTTTATAAAACAGTGTTTCTTATAAGAAAATAGGTTCTCTGACTAAAATGAAAAATGAAGTCGGGTTTTCTTAAAAAAATATAAAACATTTTGAGTACTAAAGAGTGGGGAAAATAGTACTATTACTTGAAAAATATCATAAATAAGCATAGGAGAATAAAATTAAAGGTTTTATTGAATAGTGGTCATATAAATCAATTTAATGGAATTTCATGAATAAGAAATCTCGATTATAATGAGATTGTGAAATGAACCCTTAAAATGGTCATAACGTTGAAGTGAGAATTAATCAATGAATTCATTATTTGTATCAACTATAAATCCAAATAAAATAATTGGAAATAAATCAATAGATAGTAAAATTAATTATACACATAATAATATAATATTAACAACAACTAGGAATTAATATAACCCAAAGAAAAGGAATTGGGTTATGAAATTTATTTACCACTTGGATAAATTTAAGTGTAAATCCCCTTAGGTGAAATAAATAAAATTAAAACTCAAAATATTATGAATATTGAATGAATCATGATATTAAATTTAAAAGTGTAATTATGTACGCCATATATAAGAAATTATGTGCACAATAATAAATTATGCCTCAAATAATGGAAATTGAGATGAAGTCTCTTACTACTTGGTAACTTTTGAATTCTAAGCTCCATGAAAGAAATGAATTAAAATGAAACTTTAAATACCGTGAAAATATATTTATTCATTATATTAAATATAATAAGGGTATTGGATACACCAAACAAAATAATAAAGTGTTTAATATGACATTTATCTCACAGATGTAAAAAGTGAGATGAAAATCCTTTACCTTGCATTTCATTTTGGGTGAACATCCTTTAACATCATGTATAATGGTTTTAATAATTTTATTAAGTTATACCATAACTATAATCATATTTATAGAATCATATATTAACTTTTTATAATAATTTATTACTCATTTGTTAATAATATTTCATTATTTTAACAATTTTGAGTGTTAATTTCCTAGTTTTTCAAGTATGTTTTGACTTGTTATTTTTGTTCTTCTTATATAGATCATGATTTAATCATATCTAGGATGTGAAAAAATATGTAAATATCATATATATTTTGTATATATCTATTTATAATAATCCATAAAGTTTGGATATAGGAAATGAAATATATTATTTATAAAGATGGTAGGTCATATGTACACATGAACACTACTTCCATTTCTTTGACGTGTTTAAAAGAATGAAAATTAAATAGTATATATATATGTATATTATAATTACAGTATCATATTTATGTCATATATGTAACATAGTTTTATTAAAACTATTCTTAATACATTCCATGTAAAGTGTTAACGAATCACATCTCTTTAAAGAGGCAGTAGTCTACACACCGACAAACAATGTTATCGTACTCCCACAAAATATAAGGCATGAAGGTATGGTTATATAAAAAGTTACAGAAGCATAAATACATTATAAATACTATATATATCATATATAAACTATAAATCCATCATTATTCCAATCTTGGAAGGTGGTAAATAGAAGAATGAACAACATCAGTTCGCAAGGCGGTAGTCCGCTATACACATGAACAATGATTGTGTATCCCACTTGATGGATGTGTGAGAAAGAGTAGGTATAACTCTTAGAATAACAACATATTATTATATTTAATATATTGAGGTTATTATATAATCATGATATAAAAATAATTGAAGGGTTGGAGAAGTAAATGAAACAAAAGTGATCATTGAATAACCTTACATCTTATTCAGGTAACTCATTTTGGTTTAAACCAAAAGAATTACTTGGTTTGATTTATTCCCAAAGTGAATATTCTAGGATTAGGGTAGGGATGTTAGGATATTATTTGGATAGAGTTTTTATGAGACAAGTGGCTTGAGAGGTGTGAATAAATGGGAGGGATGAGTGCCTTTTTATAGTGGAGGAAGAGTGAAATTCAGTTTATTAAACATTTTGTGGCTTCAATTTAGTCTCATCATGCCTTTGGGTTTTTGGTTGTGTGGCCAAATCGAATCTTCTAGTTGCTAGTTTTTTTCGGTGTCTCCTCATGAGGTTAGTGATGATTTCATACTTTCTGATTCTGTTTTCTATTAACATTCCTAGCGGGGGTGGTGGTTTGGTAGCTATTCGCTTGGTTATGCTTCTGATATGGTGGCAATGATGGTGTATTAGAAGTGGTGACTATGGATTTTGGTGGGTGGTTATAACTGATGATCTGAATCTCATAGTGGTGGAGTTCTAGAGTGTTTTCATTACCGTGAAATTTTCTGTTTGGCGATGGTGGTTCCAACATGTGGTGTATGGATCCTCCTTGATGGTTGATTGTTGGAGAAGATATTGGTTTTGGTTTCGTGATGGAAGTTCAACAGTGATGATGCAGACAACCTCGGGAAGGTGATAGTTAGGGTGCGCGGCTCTAGGCAGTTTGCATCCCAAGGCTTTGAAAAGTCTTCCTACTTTAATTTGAACTGCATGATTTTGAAATTTGAATCCTTTGTGTTAGTTGAAGTGGTTGGAAGGTTATTTTTTTAAATTTTTTATTGGGTGTTTTTAATTTTGTGAGGTTCTCACTTATCCATAAATTGATTCTTTGAAAATATAAAAATATGGAATTGGGGGGAGTGGCATTCTTGTAAATTTTTGAAAAGGGAATTCCACCCACATTTTTTACATATAAAATGGCTAAAATAATGAACTAAATTAGATAAAAGGGATTATAGGGTCGAAATATTCCCATAAAATGTATTTTTGAAAATTTTCTATGTCATTTTGGACCTTAAGTTTAAGGTTTAGTCCCTTGTTAAGCTAATTTTTTTCTTAATTGTTGTAATAAATTTTAACTGCATTCACTGATATTTTTGGTCAAAAACTAAGTTAAAATTATTATAAATTATATATTATTATGATTCCAAATATTTAATCCATTTTTCTAGATTCCAATCACATAAGTGGTAGAAATTAATTTAAATTTAATCCCGCAGACAAGATGACAAAGCATGTTTTTAAAGTAAAAATATTCAAAAGTATGAAATGTTTTTATATAAAATTTCAATATGAAATTGTTTAAAATTACCTAAATTGAATTAATTTTTGTATAATTGATCTAATTTTTATTTAAAATTAATTTAAATATAATTTATTCATATAAATAAATTATACTAAAAGGTAGTTTTCAATTAAAATTCAGTATTTTTCACAATTCATCAAAAAATGAAACTTCACAGAAAAATACTAAAAAATCACCCTAGGATAATTTTGACATTATGATTTCCAAAATGAAGTTTATTTTTACATATAAAATTTATAAAAGTTCCAAAAATTGGATTTAAAATCGGCTCTCCATTAAAAAGGTGGTAAAACTACCTTTAAAAAAATATAGCTCTTTAAGTGTAATACTGAGTTTGTTCTTATCTTATGCCTATCAAATATATTGGATGAATATAAAAAATATTTGACTGAATAAATAACATATATAGTTCATTAATATCATTCACTAATAGTAATTAATAAGATTTATTAGGATAAAACACCTTTGTGAGTATAAAAATAAAAATATTTCTTTTATATTCAATTGGTTTATATTTTTATTTATAGTCAATTGGTAACTAGTGAATTCATATTATATTTGTTTAAAATATATATTTTCATAATTTAGTTAATATTATTCATAAACACTAATTTAACATCTAGGTTATATCTTATTATATTAAATAATAACATTTTAATAATATATTATTGTTCGGTAAAACTCGGTCTTATGTGTAACTGAAGCTATCGATGAAACTTGTTGTTGCGTACGACGCAAGCTAACTAAGTATTAAATGCATTGAAATCTATAGAATATATTTAATTTATTTAAAATATTAAATATAACATAAATTCTCAATAGGTTATATTCTTTTCTATGTTTGGTGTTGCGTGCCATACATGCTATCGAATAAAAGTTACTCTTTTAGAATTTTTGAGGTGTTACATTCTCCCGACCTTAAATAAATTTCACCTCACAATTTAAACTTGATATTGGTAATGAATTGTTTTATATTTGAAAATTAATTTATTGAAATCCTACATCATGAGAAGGGTTGGTAAAATATTCTCTTGAAAAGAGAGAATAGGAAGTACCAAGGTCATATAGAACGACACAAAACTAGATTTCCAAGTAGGAGAGAATAAGTGACAAGTGAAAATAAGGAGGAAAGAATAAATATTTATAGGGATTGATTGACGTCATCGATCACAAACAAGTGAATGATCAATGGAAATTTGAGGGCCTCAAAGTTATAAATATGTGATGATTTAAAAGACCATTAGTTTAACAAAAATTAAGGTATTATGAAATCATTTTATTTCTAAATAATTTTCCTAATTTTGAGTAATTCTATTACTACCTAATAATATAAGGAAATATTATTACTTAGAATATTTCTATAAACACAATTTTTATCCTTTGTTTGTGATTCGATTAATTTCTAATTCATTCATTACTTCAAGAAATGAATATCCAAAAATTAGCTTTGATGCCTAAAGCACTAAAATACACTTTTAACAGATCATAAGGTCCATAAAAGAGTGGCATGTCTTTCCATTTGTCTCTAACTATTCTCCAAATATAATATGGTTAATATATTAATATCTAAACCTAAAAATTAATATCATAGGTTCATAATTAATATTTATTCATCAAATTTTTTAACTAAAAACAATGACATATTAACCAGGACATTGCGTAGGTCAGTGGCTGGCGTTAAACCCTTATCATCCTTCAGTCATGAGTTCAAGTCCTGTAGCCTTGATAGACTTGATGGTTTTTCACCAGGCATATAGGTTGTTCTTTTCTAAAACCGTATTAATATAATTCCTATAACATTCCCAAGATTATGATGGACATCCTTGAAAGGAAATTAATCATTAAATAACCTTTTTACTAGGGTTTTTAATACATCATTTTTTTCATAAAATCTAATAATATTATTTGTATATCATCCCTAAAGTTTATCAATTCCTTTTAACTTATGTATATAAAATTTAAATTAATTATTCCTCAAATAACATTTTCACTAAAACTTATACTTTACATAAATCTCTCCAAAAATTTCCATAATCTTGGTAGACTCCCTAAAGGGAGATGTTTAAGATTTATAACTTATGATTAACCTTAATCTCATAATCCTATAATGGTATCCATAACTCTTAAGTTAATGAATAAATATGTGCTTCTATTCTAATACTCAAAGTCTATATTATGGTTATGTTCCCTAATCTATGTTTTCTAAATCTATTTTTCAAGGTTTCTATTAAAATTGCTCTAATACAAACTATAGTGACTCAAACCTAGAAATCTCAGAGCTGGTGCCTACTAACATTACATTGGCATAAGATACAAGTAAATCACATCCCACCAGACTGAATAGTTTAGTAGTCTTGGTAAACTATATACATACATGAGTCTTTTATTACAAATGAATACACAAATTATAACATAATTCTTTTTTGAGGATAATATCTTTATTCCATCTAGTGTATCCTTTCATATATTTCTCAGAAAACTTCATGGAATCCTGGGGAAAGGAAACATAATGAGGGTGAGATTAAATGCTTAGTAAGGGTAAGTATAGTGGAATAAATAATGAATCAATGAGCATAATAATTATAGAAATGTAAATATCTAAACACACATTCCACGTAAACAATAAACTAAGTGAATTAACAATATAACAATGTAATAAATGGAAACACATGCCATTCAAATAACTATATAAGGAATAATTAATATAGAAATGTAAGAAACTAAAAACACATGTCATTTAATCAATAAACTAATAATGAAATACATCCATAGACTTTTTCATAGTGAAAATATCATGGATAATAAATACTGAATAAAAATAAAGACAATTCTTAATTATTAGACATCATGACTAAGGCACATAAAAACATATACCATCAAGACCTTTCAAAAGATGGTTTAAAACTACAGGTAGAAACCTATTTAATTTGTGAAATTAATTTTTCTAATGAGAACCTATCGATACATAGAGGGGTTATATAAATTCTGGGCCCAACCCATTACTACCTATCCAAATAATTCCTCATGTCGAATAATAAATTTAATTAATAAATTATATTCCTTATCAAATATCCGTATTGAAAAAAGAATATGGTTTTATCAATATTTCCCCAGATAATCAAATAACTATCAAATTAATTACCGTATGTAAAAATGGTATATTGTTTAGGAAATAAACATATCCATGATAAATTATATGGATAATTAGGGGAAATTCAATGTCCAATAATCGCAAGAAAATGAATATTTCAAGGGGGCTAAAAATTTAATCAAGAAAGTGAATATCAATACTATATGTAGACAAATGATTCAAAAACCATCCAGAGGAAGAGTAAGGATGATATCAATACAACATATCTCAATTGGAGTAAAAATAAATGGTTATTGTTGTTGATGAATGGAAATACTGTAAAAATATATTTTAAAAACATTCTCAAGGAAAATATCTTTTTCATTTTGAAAATCATTTTGAAATACTTTTCTTTGAAAAAGATTTTTTTTTTAAAATATTAAAAAATTAACCTTAAAACTTTCAAAGGAATAGTTGAAGAAATGATTGCAGGTAAATCCATATATGTCTCACAAGGTGAAAAGAACATTCCTTTTACACGGTAAAAATAATATAAAAATGACTTGTTTAGAGAGAGGTGAGAAGATTCATTTGAAAACATTTATAAAAGGTAAAAAGGGTAAAAATTTATTTAATAAATCATTTTTAAAGTTTTAAAAACATTTTTTAAAACCTTTTTAGAAACCGGGGTTTTTTAGAAGAAAACAGGTTCTCCAACTAAAGAGATAAATGAAGTTGGGTTTTCTTAAAAACATTTTCTAAAAAAATTTGAGTACCAAAGAGTAGAAAATGATACTATTACTTGAAAAAGGTCATAAATAACCATATGAGAATAAAATTAAAGGGTTTATTGAATAATATTCATATAAATTCCTTTAATGGAATTTCAAGAATAAGTAATCTTGATTAGAATGAGATTGTGAAATAAACCCTTAAATTGGTCATAACGTCAAAGTGAAAATTAATAAATTAATTGATTGTGTGTATCAAATATAAATCCAAATAAAATAATTTTAAATAAATCAATAAATAGTAAAATTAATTATAAAAATAATCATATAATATTAATGACAATGATAAAGTAATATAACCCAATGAAAAGGAATTGCATTATGAAATTTATTTACCACTTGGGTAACTTTAAGTGTAAATCCCATTAGATGAAATAATTAAAATTAAAAATAAATATATAATGAATAATTAATGAATAATTATATTAAATTTCAAATTTTTAGTATTTACACCATATATAAGAAATTAGGAGCATAATAATAAAGTATTCCTCAAAGAATGGAAATTCAAATAAAGTCCCTTACTACTTGGTAACTTTTGAATTATAAGCCTCATAAAAGAAATGACTTCAAATGAAACTTTAAATACCATGAATATAAATTTATTCATGATATTAAATACAATAGGGCTAGTATATACACCACACAAAATAAAAAAGTGGTGAATATGACATTTATCTCATAGTTGTAAAAAGTGAGAGGAAAATCACTTACCTTGCATTTCCTTTTGGGTAAACGTACTTTAAACTCTTTTATAATGGTTTTAATCATGTTAATAACTTTTAATATAATAATAATGATATTTATAGTATCATATATTAACTTTTTATAATACCTTATTACCTTTTTGTTAATAATCTTTCATTGTTTTCACTATTTCGGGTGTTAATTTCCTAGTTTTCGAGTATGTTTTGACTTGTTATTTTTGTTCTTCTTACATCAATCATGATTTCATCATATTAAGGATGTAAAACATGATTTAATTATCATATATATTCATTATATATGTATTTATAATAATCCATAAATTTTGGATATAGGAAATGAAATGCACTATTCATGAAGACGGTAAGTCGTACAATGCATGAATGCTACTTCCATTTATTTATCATATTTAAAAGAATGAAAAGTAAATTATATATGTGTGTGTGTGTGTATTATAATTAAATTTTCATATTTATTTAATATATATCACATAGGTTTATTAAAACCATTATTAATTCATTCCATGTAAAGTGTGGACAAATCACATCTCTTTGAGGAGGCGGTAGTCCACACATCCACAAATGATGTTATCGTATTCCCAAAAAATAGAAGGAATGAAGTTATGGATATATAAAAAGTTAAATAAGAATAAAGACATTATAAATACTATATATATCATATATAAACTATAAATACATCATTATTCCAACCTTGAAGGGTGGTAAATAGAGGAATGAACAACATCGGTTCGTGAGGCGGTAGTCCGTCATACACATGAATGATGATTGTGCATTCCATTTGATGGATGCATGTAAAAATGTAGGTGTAAATATTATCATAATAGAATATTATTATATTTAATATACTGAAGTTATTATATAAGTGTGATATAAAAATAATTGAAGTGTTAGAGAAGTAAATGAAATAAAAGTGATCATTGAAGAACGTTACCACTTATTCAGGTAACTCCCTTTGGTTTAAACCAAAATACTTCCTTGGTTTTCTTTCTGCCCAAATTTATTCTTATAGGATTATTGGAGGTATTTTAGGATATTATTTGGGTAGATTTTTGATGATACAAATGTATTGATATTTGTGAATAAATGGGAGGGGTGAGTGCCTTTTTATAGTGGAGGAGGAGTTGCATTCTTGTAAATTTTTTAAAAGGGAATTCCAACCATGTTTTCTATGAAAATTGGATCCAACAATGAATAAAATAATATAAAAGGTAGTATATGGTATAAATATTCCCATTATACTTCTTTTGGACAAGTTTATAGGTCATTTTGGCTCTTAATTTTGAGGTTTAATCTCTTATTAAGCTAATTTTTCTCTTAATCGTTGTAATTAATTTTAACTGCATTCACTAATATTTAAAAAAAACTAATTTGAAAATATTATTAACTATAAATTATTATGATTAAAAATATTTAATCCATTTTTACAAATTCCAATCATAGAAATTGTATAAATTAATTTAAATTTAATCTCGCAGACGGTACAACAAAGCGGGTTTTTAAAGTAAAAATGTTCAAAAGTTTGAAATATTTTTATATAAAATTTCATTGTTAAATTTATTACAATGAACTAAATTATATTTATTGATGTTTAATTTATATAATTTTAATTTAAAATCAATTTAAAATATAATTTATTCATATGAATAAATTAGATGAAAAATCAGTTTTTAATTAAAATTCAGTATTTTTCACTATTCATCAATAAAAGAAACTTCACAAAAAATATCAAAAATTCACCATAGGATAATTTTTACATTAATATTTAAAAAATTAAGTTTATTTTTACATATAAAATTTATAAAAGTTCCAAAAATTGGATTTAAAATATGTTCTCCATTAAAAGGTGATAGAACTACCTTTAGAAAAATATAGCTTTTTATATGTAATATTGGGTTAATTATTATCTTATGCCTATAAAATCTATTTTATTAAAGTAAAGATAATTTTATTGAATAAATAAAATATATATTTCATTAATATCATTCACTAAAAATAATTAATTTAATTTATTAGGATAAAACACCTTTGTGAGCATAAAAATAAAAATATTTCCTTTATATTCAATTGGTTTATATTTTCATTTAAAATTAATTGGTAAATAATTAATTAATATTATTTTTTTTAAACATATATTTTTTTAATTTAGTTAATCGTATTCATATATGATAATTTAACAACTAGGTAATATCTTATTATATTAAATAATAATATTTTAATAATATATTGTTTCTCGATAAAACTTGGTCTTGCATGTAATGCAAGCTATCGATGAAACCCATTGTTTTATGCAATGCAATATAACTCATTATTGCATGAATTTTAAGATATAGAATATATTAAATTTATTTAAAATATTAAATATACCATAAAGTCTCAAGAGGTTATATTCCTTTCTACATTTGGTGTTGTGTGTCATGCACGCTATCAAATAAAAGTTACTCTTTTAGGATTTTTGGGGTGTTACAATGGTCAATAATGACCATGGATATAGCCCAATTTTTCACTATTTTATGTATCTAGAGGTGATAAATAATTAATATGTTATTGATAGGATGTATGCATAGTCAGGATCACCTTGAGAGGGGATTCATAAAAAACCCTGAGGAGTAGTGCTGTTGTTGGAGGATATTGTATGTCGGGGCAGTTGAGGTTCCAACTGATAGAGTCAGCCTCATAAATTTACCTCTCATTTCTTGGGATATTGTATATATCATTTATCCATTTATGTGTCTTTTATTATGTATTTTTCTTTTGGAGGTCATGGTAATCATTGATTTCAATTCCTGAACATTATCGATGGACAACATGGTGCAGGTGGACAGTTCCTAGTTCAACCTCAGCAATAATTGCCTCTAAGGCCTTATCAATAATAGGATCAACAAGATTTTATTCAATTGAGGGTATATAGATAAGTAATAGAATAACACCATGATTTTATCTATTCTCAAATACATATGTTTGAGCGCAACCATGGAGGCAGTCATCAGGAGGGCTAGTGAGACAGAGGAGCTAGGCGCAGTTAGTTGCATGTTATGGACAAGTTAGCATCAAGTGGGAAAAATATCATTTGAGGTACCATCTTCTTATATTATATCATGTATTTTACTTTGATTTATTATTGATCATTTCATTACTTTATTTAACCCGAGTTGGTCTATGTCTTGGGACTCAAGGTGGAGAGGCTTTCGGTAACCCTGAATGTTAACTGCGCCAGTTGGATGTTAGTCTAGTTTGCTTGATATGTGTCAGGATTATAATATGGTGATGGGTAAACGTTAGTTATTGAGGGATTTATTTGTATTGTAGATACATCCATACGATATCATCCTTTACATGGATTAGTTGTACTCTCTTTGTGTGTTCATTGATTACTTCCATAGGAGAGTTGAATTCTATGTTATGGAACGAAAGTGTATGATGTTTATTAGTGATCAGGATCATTGTCTAGGTAGTAGGCATCCATATCCTCTTCTATCTCATTTAAGGGAGTTATCATTGGTATCTATAGAGGCGAATGAAGTGGCGTTCTTTGGAGTTTTTGAGGAGTTTTCAGATGTTTTCCTCAAAGTAGTTGTGATGTTGACCTATCAGTATGGTTTTGAGTTTGGGGTAGAGTTATATCCTGCTGCCTCTCTAATTTTTGTTGCTTTTTATTAGATGTCACCTTCTAAGCCATGAGAGTTGAGAATTCAGATCAATGATTTGACATAGAAGGGTTTTATTCATGCTAGTGTGTTATTGTGGGGTGTTCTAGTTTTATCTTACTAGAAGGAGGATGATAGTATAAGTTTATACATATACCACTAGTGATTAAATTAGGTTATGGTCAAGAACTATTATCCCATTATTAGGATAGATTATTTTTTCAATCAGTTGAAGGGTTCTAGCTAGTTTTTAAATATTTATCGATGGTTTGGGTATTATCATATGATATTGAAGGAGGAGGATATCCCTAAGAATGATTCCAGGTGTCATTATAGTCACTTTGAGTTCATATTTATGTGATTTTTTGTCAAGAATTCCCTAAATATTTTCAAGGGACTCATGAACTCTATGTTTTATGAGTTCATGTATTAGTTTATCGTAGTGTTTGTCGATGAAACCCTTGTGTACTCAGAGTCAAAGGAGGGCCATGTGATCATATTAGATATGTTTTAAAAGTACTTAAGAATCATCTTTTCTATGATAATTTGTTCAAGTGAAAGTTTTTAAAAATTTATGTGCATTTTCTCAATCATGTGGTGTCTCTATAGGGAGTAGTGGTCGATCCTTTGGAGATAAAAATGGTTGTTTCTTAGAAATCACTGAATAATGTTGTATAGGTTCATATTTTCCTTGGTCTTATAGGCTATTATTGAAGGTTTTTGTATGATTTATCTTGTATTGTATAACTTTTAACAGTCTTGACTAATAAGGGTCGGTATTTTGTATGTATTGATTAGTTTTAGGCAGCTTTTGACTACCCAAAGGATAAATTGATTAGTGCTCGTGTTCTTCAGTTACTGGAAGAGGGAGTCATGTTTGAGGTTTTATGTGATGTTTATATTCTTGGGTTGGGTTTCATCTTGATGCAATATAGGTTTTTTATATCATATAGGTCTAGGTAGTTACATTCTCATGAGTGTAACTTTTCCACCCATTATATCAAGTTTGAATCAGTGGTGTTTTCTCTAAAGTTATGGTGGAAATACCTCATTGGTAATTGATTTTTTGTAACATCCCAAGTAAGTAATAAATAATATATATTATTATCTATGTCTATTTATGAATTATATAGTGTTTTAGAGGCTTAAAATGAGAATAAATCCAATCTTAAGCATGGAATACACTAATATTTTTAAAAGATTGTTTTACTGCCTTTTGACTGCAAACCATTTTTAAATCAACATTTTGACAATTTAATAAGCTCTATTTGTCAAAATAAACTTATTATTTATGATTGGGACATTGAAATTTACATTGTATAATTTTTTGGTATTTTTCTGACAATGTTCATTATTTTAATGAATAGTGAAAAATACTGCATTTTACATCAAAACTGTTTTTTCATCTAATTTAATTATATGGTTATATTATCTTTTTAAATGGTTTTAAAGTGTAAATAGAATATATTTTTACCATTTAATCCAATGGTGGTCATTGGGATTAATTTAACTTTGGAATTGGGCATAAACAAGTGCCAAACTTTTCATAGATATTATTTCAAAAAAACCCGCTATTTGTTTTGACAACGGGAATTATTTTTAAATTAACTATTGAAATTTATATGTTTGGAATTTGGTAAAATGGATTCTATATTTGGAATCATAAGTTCCAAATTATGTAATTAAGACTCTGTTTTTTTTTTGGACATTATGAATAGTAACGACGGTAATTATCTTTAATTATCTTGATTAATGAGTAATCGGGTAGTTAAGGATAATAAAATAATATCATAATAATAAAAAATGACCACAACATATGTCCTAATTCTACTGGTTATTTCATGGAATACCATGGGATGCCTTGTTCCAAACTTGGGGACCCCATGGAATCAATTTTGTGTGAAAGTGACTTTTTATCTTTTTATTTTTAAAGAAAGTTAAATATAACAAAGAATGTATCACCTGAGTAAAACATTTTTAATTTTGTCTACATAAATGATATATTGTACTATAAACAATAATTGGAAAGATAAAAAGATTTCATACATCATAGTATTTTTTTTATAATTTTTAGACATTAAATAAATTAAATTATTTATGACATCATGATGATGCAGCGATTACCTCATTAATGAACGATTTAAATAAAATGAAAAGATAATGTAAAATCTAAGACTTAAACTTGTAAAATACCTATTGTATGAGTTTATTTCGAACCATTATCACCTTCCTTGAAATATGTAATTTTCAGACCTTTAAAATCCGAAAATCAATTTTTAATAAAGTTACCTTTTATAACTTTCCAAGAGTGCCCATCCTCTCCTCTTATAAAAGGCCCCCACCTCTACCACCTTACACACACCTCTCAAGCCTTTGACTCGGCCAAACCCTACTCATTTTGTCTCTCCAAATACCTCTCTTACTCCTATAAGACTTACCTTAGGCAGGAATCTCTTCAAGAAACCCTTTTGGTTCAAACCAAAGGGAGTTACCCGATTTTAAGGTAATGTCTTCACTTGAGTTCTTTTGTTTTATTTTGCTTCTCCAACCCCCTAAACTATTTTTATTCATTTATTTTGTAAAAACTCCAATATATTAAATATACTAGGATTTTTTTATAATATGGATTAGATCTACACTTACACACACCTACATCTAATGGTTAAATAACATACTGTTTCTGTGGATGGTGAATTTCTGCCTCACGAAACGATGATTGTTCAATATTCTTATAACACCTTCAAAGGTGGCCATTAAGATGTCACTATTTTTATATATGATATATAATATGTTTATGTTTTCCTTAAGCTTCTATATTTTTCATTTATGGCATACCTTTATGGCTTCCATTATGGGTATACGCGATATCTTCATTTTAGGAAGTGCGGACTACCGCCCCCTCAAAGTGATTTGATTCGTTAATACCATATGTGGTATGTATAAAGGATAGATTTAATGATATTATATATGATAACATACTGGAATTAAAATATTATTATGTATCATTATGTTTTAATTCCATTAAATATGAAATAGAAATGGAAGTAGCGTTCATGCGTACGTACGGATTACCGTCTCCATGAACGGTGCATTTAATTTCTTACCTCTAAATGATTATGTAATATTATAAATGCATGTATATACTGGATATATATGATATATATTTCATATACATCATGAATATCATTCTTGAGATAATGGATATTTGACTACGTGAACAACTTGTAAATATAAGAAGTTCACTTTTGACTCAAGTACCAAATATCGACAAAACGACCGTTATTAACTTAAATGATTACATAATGTTCATAACATGGTAATAAGTGATATAAAAGAAATAATGAACTTGAAAAAGCTTCTTAAGCAAGTATAAATTAACTCAAGTTTATTATTCAGGACATTAAAGAACGATCGAGTCAAGTCGGACCCGGGGTAAGGGAACTTCTAAACCCAATTTCTGTTCTTTGGGTTAATCTCCTACTTTCAAATTATGTCATGATATTATTATGTCCTATGTTTTATTTTTACTTTCTTTATGTGTACTTATAGTGAATATAAATAATAGATCTATTTTATTTAAAAAAATGATCTTTGTAAGGGACTTCGTCTCAATCTCCTTTCATTGAGGCATATTTTGTTTTATACACAACCTTCTTTTATATGGTGTATAAACCACTTTGAATTTTACATTTATCCAAAAGGAATATTTTTTATATGAAGCATTTTACTAAACGACAAAATGGAATGTTTTTGTCATACGTATGCGGCGACAACGACTTCTCCGCCGCCGTGACTATTATTTGAGTTTCGGTTTCCTCTACAAGCTATACTTTTTTTTAAAAGAAAAATAAATACCATGTTTTAGTTTTCTTTTATTTTGGTATTGTAAATGGTTTTCATAATGTTTTTATATCAATGTGTTGTATTGATATCTTGTGATTGAAAAGTGGAAATTTTTCCTTTATACATGTTTTATGTGATACGATTATGTTATGGTTCTTGGGAATTGTTATGAAGATGGGTGGTTCTGTGATAAACTAAGGCTGGGTGAGCCCGATATAGCTCTCCAATGAATTGGGTAATGCGAAGGAGTTAAACGTTAAGGTTTCTCCGAAGAGATTTAGGGAATATACTGTGATGGGTATTCGAAACGTAACCAAGAGGGTTACTCCCTACATAAGAATGTTATGAATGCCTCAAGTTACCTTTATGTCTTATGATTTCTATGATTTATTCATGATTTTATGAGGTATGTTTAAGTTCTTATGTTTTATGAGTAGAGTATGATTTCATTGATTCTAATGTATACTTGTACTCGTGTTTCCTTTCCATATTTTTATATCCCTTACTGATCTTTTTATGCTCATCCCAAGTTTTTGAAATGTTTTTTACAGGTCAAAGAAAAGGTACAAGATATGATGATAGTGTCAAGGAAGTGTCAAGAAAGAATCCATGTTTTATTTTAAATATGATTTCGTTGATGGGAAAAATGATTACTATCTTTTATTTAACCACTTTGTTTAAATGTGGAATGTAATTAATGTTTTATGATCTAATTATATAAAACTCTAAACTTGAAAAGATCCTCAATATGTATTCTTGAATTAACTCAAGATTAAGTGATGTTTAAGGCTGGGGTCTTATAGTTGGTATCAAAGGTCAGTTTAGATAACTTTAGGAGTTAGAAAATTGTTAAATTATAAATTAATTTATGGTATGATTGAAATGATATAGCATTTGAAGATTACCATGTTGCTTCTCCTAAGATATTTTTGTGTTAAGAATGGTTTTTCATAGAGGACACAGAACAGATTTTCTGGGAAGGAATACAGAGGGAAATGACCTTTCAAATCAGTATCCTGAGATGGTTAGAATCAGAACTAAACAGTTTGTTGCAGTGATGGCTCAGTTGACTCAGGTGAAAAATATTGGTTGTTTTTATTGATGATATTTTGGTGTTTTCTAAAAGTAAAGAGGATCATGAAAGTAATTTAAGGGTTATTTTGCAAACCTTAAAAGAAAAGAAATTGTATGGGAAATTCAGCAAGTGTGACTTTTGGTTGCAACAAATTTCTTTCCTTGGTCACATTATTTCTAAAGATGGGATAACTGTTGATCCTGAAAAAACAAAGGTTGTTGAAGAATGGCCAAGACCCACAAATGTAACGGAGATTCGTAGTTTCCTTGGTTTGGTAGGCTATTACCGAAGGTTTGTTAGAAATTTTTCACGGTTATCTAGTCCAATGACTAAGCTAACTCGGAAGGGTGTTAAGTTTATCTGGACAAAATAATGTGATGATTGTTTTAAGGAATTGAAAATAAGATTGGTGAATGCTCCAGTTTTGGCACTACCTTCCAGGAATGGTGAGTTTGTTATCTACAGTGATGCTTCATTAAAAGGACTTGGTTGTGTCCTAATGCAGAATGATCAGGTAATTGCTTATGCTTCACGTCAGTTGAAAACTCATGAGGTAAATTTCCCTACACATGATTTAGAATTAGCTGCTGTTGTTTTCGCTTTAAAAATTTGGAGGCATCATTTGTATGGAGTAAAGTGTGAAATATATACTGATCACAAAAGTTTAAAGTATATATTCACTTAGAAATAATTGAACATGAGATAGAGGAGATGGCTAGAATTAATCAAGGATTATGATTGTACAATTCATTACCGTCCGGGAAAAGAAAATAAAGTGGCTGATGCTTTGAGTCGAAAAAGTAATGCTTCATTAGCAATTTTGCATTTGGAACGTGATCCATTGGTTAGGGATTTGATGAACTTTGGCATAGAAGTTTTTGGTGCAGGATTTCCTTCTGTTTTGTTTCAGGTATCAGTTAAATCTTCTCTATCAGACAAAATCAAGCAAGCACATAAGCAAGACAGCGAGTTTCAGAAAAAGGTAGAGCTGGTTCAGAAGGGTAAGTTGCCAAAATTCAATATTGATAATGATTTTGTTTTGAGATTTGGGAAAAGATTGTGTGTGCCTTATGATTAACAGTTGAAGAGAGATTTTTTATGTGAATCTCATAGTTCTCCATTTTCAGTTCATCCTGGCAGTACTAAGATGTACAGAGATCTGCGGGAGTATTACTGGTGGGATGGAATGAAAAGATATATTGCTGATTTTATAGTGAAGTGTTTGACATGTCAACAGGTTAAAGCAGAGCGGTAGTTACCGAAAGGGATGCTTCAGCCTTCACCAGTACCAGAATGGAAATGGGAGAATATATCTATGGACTTTGTTGTGGGATTTCCGAAGACACCTCAAGGTAATAATGCAATCTGGGTTATTGTTGATCGCTTGACTAAATCTACTCATTTCCTTGCTATACGAGATAATTTTTTCCTAGATCAACTTTCCCGTTTGTATCTTGAAGATATAGTCAGGTTACATGGAGTTCCTCTCTCCATTGTATCTGACCGTGATCCTAGGTTCACTTCTAACTTTTGTAAAGACCTTCAGAAGTCGTTGGGTACTGAATTAAATTTTAGTACAGTTTTTCATCCTCAATCAGATGGGCAGTCAGAACAAAAAATTTAGACTTTGGAGGATATTCTAAGAACTTGTTCGATGGATTATCAGGGAAGTTGGGACCGACATCTTTCTTTGGTTGAATTTTCATATAATAACAGTTTTCATTCCCGTATACAGATGACACCATTTGAGGCGTTATATGGGAAGTGGTGTCGAACTCCAGCTTTCTGGGATGAAGTGGGTGAAAGGAAGCTGATGGGACCAGAATTGGTAGAAGAGTTGTCAAAAAAAGTTCAGCTGATACAGAAACACATGAGAACAGCTCAGAGTAGGCAGAAGAGTTATACTGACAATAGGAGGAGGGATCTCTCTTTTGAGGTAGGTGATCATGTTTTTCTCAAAGTATCACCATGGAAAAGTGTGATGCGATTTGGTAAGAAAGGAAAGCTGAGTCCAAGGTTCATTGGACCATATCAAATTCTTTAGAGAGTTGAATTAGTTTCTTACCGAGTCGATTTACCTCCGAGTTTATCTCTGGTACACAATGTTTTTCATGTTTCAATATTAAGGAAGTATATGCCATATCCATCCAATGTTTTGAGTCCAGAGGTAGTTCAGTTGGAAGAGAATATCTCTTATGAAGAACAACCAGTCCATATTCTTGAATGTAGTGAGAAAGTGTTTTGGAATAAGGTAATTCACTAGGTAAAGGTTTTATGGAAAAACTATATGGTTGAAGAGGCAACATGGGAATCTGAAAATGCATTGAGGGATAAATACCCTCACTTATTTGATAAGTAAATAAATTGTGGGGACGCAATTTTTTAAATGGGGGAATGATGTAACATCCCAAGTAAGTAATAAATAATAGATATTCTTATCTATGTCTATTTATGAATTAGATAGTGTTTTAGAGGCTTAAAATGAGAATAAATCCAATCTTAAGCATGGAATACACTAATATTTTTAAAAGATTGTTTACTGCCTTTTGATTGAAAACCATTTTTAAATCAAAATTTTTACAATTTTATGAGATCTATTTGTCAAAATAAAATTATTATTTATGATTGGGACCTTTAAATTTACATTGGATAATTTTTTGGTATTTTTCTGACAATGTTCATTATTTTAATGAATAGTGAAAAATACTGCATTTTATATCAAAACTGCTTTTTCATCTAATTTAATTATATGGTTAGATTATCTTTTTAATTGGTTTTAAAGTGTAAATAGAATATATTTTTACCATGTAATCCAATGGTGGTAATTTGTATTAATTTCACTTTGGAATTGGGCATAAACAAGTGCCAAACTTTTCGTAGATATTGTTTCAAAAAAAACCTGCTATTTGTTTTGACAACGGGAATTATTTTTAAATTAAATATTGCAATTTATATGTTTGGAATTTGGTAAAATGGATTCCATATTTAGAATCATAAGGTCCAAATTATGTAATTAATACTCTGTTGTTTTTGGACATTATGAATAGTAACAACGGTAATTATCTTTAATTATCTTGATTAATGAGTAATTAGGTAGTTAAGGATAATAAAATAATATCATAATAATAAATGACCACAACATGTGTCCTAATGCTACTGGTTGTTTCATGGCCGACCATGGTATGCCTTGTGCCAAACTTGGGGACCCCATGGAATCACTTTTGTGTGAAAGTGACTTTTTATCTTTTTATTTTTAAAAAAAGTTAAATATAACAAAGAATGTATCACCTCAGTAAAACATTTTTAATTTTGTCTACATAAATAATATATAGGACTATAAATAGTCATTGGAAATATAAAAATATTTCCTACATCATAGTATTTTTTTTATAATTTTTATACATTAAATAAATTAAATTATTTATGACATCATGATGATGCAGCGATTACCTCATTAATGAACGATTTAAATAAAATGAAAAGATAACGTAAAATATAAGACTTGCACTTGTCAAAGACCTATTTTATGAGTATATTTCGAACCCTTATCACCTTATCCTCGAAATATATAATTTTAGTACCTTTAAAATCTGAAAAGCAATTTGTAATAAAGTTACCTTTTATAACTTTCCAAGAGTGCCCCTCCTCTCCTCTTATAAAAGGCCCCCACCTCTACCACCTTACCCACACCTCTCAAGCCTTTGGCTCGGCCAAAACCTACTCATTTTGTCTCTCCACATCCCTCTATTACTCCTTGAAGCCTTACCTTATGCAGGAAGCTCTTCAAGAAACCCTTTTGGTTCAAACCAAAGGGAGTTACCCGATTTTAAGGTAATGTCTTCACTTGAGTTCTTTTGTTTTATTTTGCTTCTCCAACCCCCTAAACTCTTTTTATTAATTTATTTTGTAAAAACTCCAGTATCTTAAATATACTAGGATGTTTTTATAAGATTTATTAGAGCTACACTTACACACACCTACATCTAATGGTTAAATAACATACTGTTTCTGTGGATGGTGAATTTCTGCCTCACGAAACGATGATTGTTCAATATTATTCTAACACCTTCAAAGATGTCCATTAAGATGTCACTATATTTATATATGATATATAATATTTTTATTTTTTCCTTAATCTTCTGTATTTTTCATTTATGGCATACCATTATGGCTTCCGTTATGGGTATACGCAATATCTTCATTTTAGGAAGTGTGGACTACCACCCCCTCAAAGTGATATGATTCGTTAATACCATATGCGGTACATATAAAGGATAGATTTAATGATATTATATATGATACCATAATGGAATTAAAATAATATTATGTATCATTATGTTTTAATTCCATTAAATATGAAGTAGAAATGAAAGTAGCGTTCATGCGTACGTACGGCTTACCGTCTCCATGAACGGTGCATTTCATTTATTACCTATAAATGATTATGTAATATTATAAATGCATGTATATACTGGATATATATGATATATATGGTATCTACATCATCAATATCATTCTTGAGATAATGGATATTTGACTACATGAACAACTTGTAAATATAAGAAGTTCACTTTTGACTCAAGTACCAAATATCGACAAAACGACCATTATTAACTTAAATGATTACATAATGTTAATAACATGGTAATAAGTGATATAAAATGAATAATGAACATGAAAAGGTTCTTAATCAGGTATAAATTAACTCAAGTTTATTATTCAGGACATTAAAGAACGATCGAGTCAAGTCGGACCCGAGGTAAGGGAACTTCTAAACCCAATTTCTGTTCTTTGGGTTAATCTCCTACTTTCAAATTATGTCATGATATTATTATGTCCTATGTTTTATTTTTACTTTATTTATGTGTACTTATAGTGAATACAAATAATAGATCTATTTTATTTAAAAAAAATATCTTTATAAGGGACTTCGTCTCAATCTCCTTTCATTGAGGCATATTTTGTTTTATACACAACCTTCTTTTATACGGTGTATAAACCCCTTTGACTTTTACGTTTATCCAAAAGGAATCTTTTTTATACGAAGTGTTTTACTAAATGACAAAAGGAAATGTTTTTGTCGTACATATGCGGCGACAACGACTTCTCCGCCGCCGTGACTATTATTTGAGTTTCGGCTTCCTCTACATGCCATACTTTTTTTTAAAAGAAAAATAAATACCATGTTTTACTTTTATTTTATTTTGGTATTGGAAATGGTTTTTATAATGTTTTTATATCAATGTGTTGTATTGATATCTTGTGATTGAAAAGTGGAAATGTTATGTTTCCTTTATGCATGTTTTATGTGATATGATTATGTTATAGTTCTTGGGAATTGTTATGAAGACGGGTGGTTTCGTGATAAACTAAGGGCGGGTGAGCCCGATATAGCTCTCCAATGAATTGGGTAACACGAAGGAGTTAAAGGTTAAGGTTTCTCTGAAGAGATTTAGGGAATATACTGTGATGGGTATTCCAAACATAACCAAAAGGGTTACTCCCTACGTAAGAATGTTATGAATGCCTCAAGTTACCTTTATGTCTTATGATTTCTATGATTTATTCATGATTTGATGAGGTATGTTTAAGTGCTTATGTTTTATGAGTAGAGTATGATTTCATTTATTCTAATGTATACATGTACTCATGTTTCCTTTCCATATTTTTATATCCCATACTGAGCTTTTTATGCTCATCCCAAGTTTTTGAAATGTTTTTCACAGGTCAAGGGAAAGGTACATGATATGATGATAGTGTCAAGGAAGTGTCAAGAAAGAATCCATGTTTTATTTTAAATATGATTCTGTTGATGGAAAAAATGAGTACTATCTTTTATGTAACCACTTCGTTTAAATGTGGAATGTAATGCATGTTTTATGATCTAATTCTCTAAAACTCTAAACCTGAAAGGATACTCAACATGTATTCTTGAATTAACTCAAGATTAAGTGATGTTTAAGGATGGGGTCTTATAGTTGGTATCAGAGGTCGGTTTAGACAACTTTAGGAGTTAGAAATTTGTTAAATTATAAATTAATTTATGGTATGATTTAAATGATATAGCATTTGAAGATTACCATATTTCTTCTCCTAAGATATTTTTGTGTTAAGAATGGTTTTTCATAGAGGAAATAGAACAGATTCTCTAGGAAGGAATACAGAGGGAAATGACCTTTCAAATCAGTATCCTGAGATGGTCAGAATCAACACTAAACAGTTTGTTGCAGTGATGGCTTAGTTGACTCAGGTGAAAATATTGGTTGTTTTTATTGATGATATTTTGGTGTTTTCTAAAAGTAAAGAGGATCCTTAAAGTCATTTAAGGGTTATTTTTCAAACCTTAAAAGAAAAGAAATTGTATGGGAAATTCATCAAGTGTGAGTTTTGGTTGCAACAAATTTCTTTCCTTGGTCACATTGTTTCTAAAGATGGGATAACTGTTGATCCTGCAAAAACAAAGGTTGTTGAAGAATGAAGAAGACCCACAAATGTAATGGAGATTCGTAGTTTCTTTGGTTTGTAAGGATATTAACAAAGGTTTGTTAGAAATTTTTCACAATTATCTAGTCCAATGACTAAGCTAACTCGGAAGGGTGTTAAATTTATCTGGACAAAATAATGTGATGATTGTTTTCAGGAATTGAAAAGAAGATTGGTGAATGCTCCAGTTTTGGCACTACCTTCTAGGAATGGTGAGTTTGTTATCTACAGCGATGCTTCATTGAAAGGACTTGGTTGTGTCCTAATGCAGAATGATCAGGTAATTGCTTATGATTCATGTCAGTTGAAAACTCATGAGGTAAATTACCCTACACATGATTTAGAATTAGCTGCTGTTGTTTTCTCTTTAAAAATTTGGAGGAATCATTTGTATGGAGTAAAGTGTGAAATATATACTGATCACAAAAGTTTAAAGTATATATTCACTCAGAAATAATTGAACATGAGACAGAGGAGATGGCTAGAATTAATCAAGGATTATGATTGTACAATACATTACCATCCGGGAAAAGCAAATAAAGTGGTTGATGCTTTGAGTTGAAAAAGTAATGCTTCATTAGCAATGTTGCATTTGGAACGTGATCCTTTGGTTAGGGATTTGATGAACTTTTGAATAGAAGTTTTTGGTGCAGGATGTCCTTCTGTTTTGTTTCAGGTATCAGTGAAATCTTCTCTATCAGACAAAATCAAGCAAGCACAGAAGCAAGACAGCGAGTTTCAGAAAAAAGTAGAGCTGGTTTATAAGGGTAAGTTGCCTGAATTCAATATTGATAATGATTGTGTTTTGAGATTTGGGAAAAGATTGTGTGTGCCTTGTGATTCACAGTTGAAGAGAGAGTTGTTATGTGAATCTCATAGTTCTCCATTTTCAGTTCATCCTGGCAGTACTAAGATGTACAGAGATCTGCGGGAGTATTACTGGTGGGATGGAATGAAAAGAGATATTGCTGATTTTACAGTGAAGTGTTTGACATGTCAACAGGTTAAAGCAGAGCAGTAGTTACTGAAAGGGATGCTTCAGCCTTTACCAGTACCAGAATGGAAATGGGAGAATATATCCATGGACTTTGTTGTGGGATTGCCGAATACACCTTGAGGTAATAATGCAATCTGGGTTATTGTTGATCGCTTGACTAAATCTACTCATTTCCTTTCTATACGAGACACTTTTACCCTAGATCAACTTTCTCGTTTGTATCTTAAAGAGATATTAAGGTTACATGGAGTTCCTCTCTCCATTGTATCTGACCATGATCTCAGGTTCACTTCTAACTTTTGGAAAGGCCTTCAGAAGTTGTTGGGTACTGAATTAAATTTTAGTACAGCTTTTCATCCTCAATCAGATGGGCAGTCAGAACGAACTATTCAGACTTTGGAGGATATGCTACGTGCTTTTTCGATGGATTATCAGGGAAGTTGGGACCGACATCTTTCTTTGGTTTAATTTTCATATAATAACAGTTTTCATTCCCGTATACAGATGGCACAATTTGAGGCGTTATATGGGAAGCGGTGTCGAACTCCAACTTTCTGGGATGAAGTGGGTGAAAGGATGCTGATGGGACCAGAATTGGTAGAAGAGTTGGTAGAAAAAGTTTAGATGATACAGAAACACATGAGAATAGCTCAGAGTAGGTAGAAGAGTTATGCTGACAATAGGAGGGAGGATCTCTCTTTTGAGGTAGGTGATCATGTTTTTCTCAAAGTATCACCATGGAAAAGTGTGATGCGATTTGGTAAGAAAGGAAATCTAAGTCCAAGGTTCATTGGACCATATGAAATTCTGGAGAGAGTTGGATCAGTTGCTTACCGAGTGTCTTTACCTCCGAGTTTATCTCAGGTACACAATGTTTTTCATGTTTCAATGTTAAGGAAGTACATGCCAGATCCATCTCATGTTTTGAGTCCAGAGGTAGTTCAGTTGGAAGAGAATCTCTCTTATGAATAACAACCAGTCCAGATTCTTGACTGTAGAGAGAAAGTGTTGCAGAATAAGGTAATTCACCAGGTAAAGGTTTTATGGAAAAACCATATGGTTGAAGAGGCAACATGGGAATCTGAAAATGCAATGAGGGATAAATATCCCCACTTATTTGATAAGTAAATAAATTACGGGGACACAATTTTCTAAAGGGGGGAAGGATGTAACATCCCAAGTAAGTAATAAATAATATATATTTTTATCTATGTCTATTTATGAATTAGATAGTGTTTTAGAGGCTTAAAATGAGAATAAATCCAATCTTAAGCATGGAATACATTAATATTTTTAAAAGATTGTTTTACTGCCTTTTGATTGAAAACCATTTTTAAATAAAAATTTTGAAAATTTTATAAGCTCTATTTGTCAAAATAAATTTATTATTTATGATTGGGACATTGAAATTTACATTGGATAATTTTTTGGTATTTTTCTGACAATGTTCATTATTTTAATGAATAGTGAAAAATACTGCATTTTACATCAAAACTGCTTTTTCATCTAATTTAATTATATGGTTAGATTATCTTTTTAATTGGTTTTAAAGTGTAAATAGAATATATTTTTACCATGTAATCCAATGGTGGTCATTAGGATTAATTTCACTTTAGAATTGGGCATAAATAAGTGCCAAACTTTTCATAGATATTGTTTCAAAAAAAACCCGCTATTTGTTTTGACAATGGGGATTATTTTTATATTAACTATTGCAATTTATATGTTTGGAATTTGGTAAAATGGATTCCATATTTGGAATCAGAATTTCCAAATTATTTAATTAAGACTGTTTTTTTTGACATTATGAATAGTAACGACGGTAATTATCTTTAATTATCTTGATTAATGAGTAATCGGGTAGTTAAGGATAATAAAATAATATTATAATAATAAAAAATGACCACAACATGTGTCCTAATGCTACTGGTTATTTCATGGCTGACCATGGGATGCCTTGTACCAAACTTGAGGACCCCATGGAATCACTTTTGTGTGAAAGTGACTTTTTATCTTTTTATTTTTAAAGAAAGTTAAATATAACAAAGAATGTATCACCTGAGTAAAACATTTTTAATTTTGTCTAAATAAATGATATATTGGACTATAAATAGTCATTGGAAAGATAAAAATATTTCCTACATCATAGTAGTTTTTTTATAATTTTTAGACATTAAATAAATTAAATTATTTATGACATCATGATAATGCAGCGGTTACCTCATTAATAAACGATTTAAATAAAATGAAAATATAATGTAAAATATAAGACTTACACTTGTCAAATACCTATTGTATGAGTATATTTAGAACCCTTATCACCTTATCCTAGAAATATATAATTTTGGGACCTTTAAAATCCAAAAAGCAATTTGTAATAAAGTTACCTTTTATAACTTTCCAAGAGTGCCCCTCCTCTCCTCTTATAAAAGGCCCCCACCTCTACAACCTTACCCACACCTATCAAGCCTTTAGCTCGGCCAAACCCTGATCATTTTGTCTCTACACATCCCTCTCTTACTCCTAGAAGTCTTACCTTAGTCAGGAAGCTCTTCAAGAAACCCTTTTGGTTCAATCCAAAGGGAGTAACCCGATTTTAAGTTAATGTCTTCACTTCAGTTCTTTTGTTTTATTTTGCTTCTCCAACCCCCTAAAATATTTTTATTCATTTATTTTGTAACAAATACAGTATCTTAAATATACTAGGATGTTTTTATAAGATGTATTAGAGCTACACTTACACACACCTACATCTAATGGTTAAAAATATACTGTTTCTGTGGATGGTGAATTTCTGCCTCATGAAACGATGATTGTTCAATATTCTTCTAACACCTTAAAAGGTGGCCATTAAAATGTCACTATATTTATATATGATATATAATATATTTATGTTTTCCTTAATCTTCTGTATTTTTCATTTATGTCATACCTTTGTGGCTTCCATTATGGGTATACGCGATATCTTCATTTTAGGAAGTGCGGACTACCGCCCCCTCAAAGTGATTTGATTCGTTAATACCATATGTGGTACGTATAAAGGATAGATTTAATGATATTATATATGATACCATACTGGAATTAAAATACTATTATTTATCATTATGTTTTAATTCCATTAAATATTAAATAGAAATGGAAGTAGCGTTCATGCGTACGTACGGCTTACCGTCTCCATGAACGGTGCATTTCATTTCTTACCTATAAATGATTATGTAATATTATAAATGCATGTATATACTGGATATATATGATATATATGGCATCTACATCATGAATATCATTTTTTAGATAATGGATATTTGACTACGTGAACAACTTGTAAATATAAGAAGTTCACTTTTGACTCAAGTACCAAATATCGAAAAAACGACCGTTAATAACTTAAATGATTACATAATGTTCATAACATGGTAATAAGTGATATAAAAGGAATAATTAACTTAAAAAAGGTTCTTAATCAAGTATAAATTAACTCAAGTTTATTATTCAATACATTAAAGAACGATCGAGTCAAGTCGGACCCGAGGTAAGGGAACTTCTAAACCCAATTTCTGTTCTTTGGGTTAATATCCTACTTTCAAATTATGTCATGATATTATTATGTCCTATGTTTTATTTGTAATTTATTTATGTTTACTTATAGTGAATACAAATAATAGATCTATTTTATTTAAAAAAATGATCTTTGTAAGGGACTTCGTCTCAATCTCCTTTCATTGAGGCATATTTTGTTTTATACACAACCTTCTTTTATACGGTATATAAACCCCTTTGACTTTTATGTTTATCCAAAAGGAATATTTTTTATACAAAGCATTTTACTAAACAACAAAAGGGAATGTTTTTATCGTACGTATGCGGCGACAACGACTTCTCCGCCATCGTGACTATTATTTGAGTTTCGGCTTCCTCTACAAGCCATACTTTTTTAAAAAAAAATACCATGTTTTACTTTTATTTTATTTTGGTATTGGAAATGGTTTTCATAATGTTTTTATATCAATGTGTTGTATTGATATCTTGTGATTGAAAAGTGGAAATGTTATGTTTCCTTTATGCATGTTTTATATGATATGATTATGTTATGGTTCTTGGGAATTGTTATGAAGACGTGTGGTTCCGTGATAAACTAAGGGTGGGTGAGACCGATATATCTCTCCAATACATTGGGTAACGTGAAGGAGTTAAACATTAAGTTTTTTCCGAAGAGATTTAGGTAATATACTGTGATGGGTATTCCAAACATAACCAAGAGGGTTACTCCCTACGTAAGAATGTTATGAATGCCTCAAGTTACCTTTATGTCTTATCATTTCTATGATTTATTCATGATATGATGACGTATGTTTAAGTGCTTATGTTTTATGAGTAGAGTATGATTTCATTGATTCTAATGTATACTTGTACTCATGTTTCCTTTACATATTTTTATATCCCTTACTGATCTTTTTATGCTCATCCCAAGTTTTTGAAATGTTTTTCACAGGTCAAGGGAAAGGTATATGATATGATGATAGTGTCAAGAAAGTGTCAAGAAAGAATCCATGTTTTATTTTAAATATGATTCCGTTTATGGGGAAAATTAGTACTATCTTTTATGTAACCACTTTGTTTAAATGTGGAATGTAATGCATGTTTTATGATCTAATTCTCTAAAACTCTAAACCTGAAAAGATCCTCAATATGTATTCTTGAAGTAACTCAAGATTGAGTGATGTTTAAGGCTGGGGCCTTATATTTGTGGTCTTCATGGATCATAATAACTTGAGGTATATCTTCTCTCACATGGATTTTAATTTACATCATTGGAGGTGGATGTCGTTATAGCAGGACTATGGATTCAATATCTCTTACACCCTAGGGAAATTGAATGCAGTTGTTGATGCATTGAGTAGAAAGTTATGAGGAGATGTTGTTTGGGAGTCTGATGATGCTTGGAGAGTAATGGAGGGTCTTACAATGATGTATATTGATGTGGAGGAGTTTTGTGGTGTATTTTACCTATACTAGATGATATTAAAGTCCTCCTTGTTATAGTAAGTGAAGGAGTATCTATGGGGTGACTCGGAATTAGAAGTGATGTGCAGTCACATCATCCAGGAAGATGCCCCTAAGGGATGGTTGGAGGTTGATTTGAATTGGGTGTTGTTTCAATGGAGGCTATTTATTATGATGGTGATGTAAGAGGTAGTTCTTCATGAGTTTCATATCTCACCCTTGGAAATTCATCTTGATAAATCCAAGATTTATCATTCCTTGATGAGTTAGTTTTAGTGGCCGGGGATGAAGTGATCCATAGAAAAGTTTTTTTCATAGTGTTTGGTTTGTCTATAGGTAAAGGTAGAGAATCATGTTCTTGATTCTATTTTACAACCATTATATATTTCCAAGTAGAAGTGGGTTAATTTTGATAGATTTCATCACCAATTTTCCTTGATCTCAAGGAGAATGTGACACTATTTGGTTGATTGTGGTTGATTGATGAATTCACCTCATTTCTTAAAGATGGAAGAGTCGAGTTTTATGGATGTTTTGGTGAAGTGGAGTGTGGATGAGATGGTGAATCTTCATTGAGTTCTAAGGACTGTAATTTTTTATTTAGATCCTCATTTTACCTTATGAGTCTAGAAATTTCTTTAGAATTCTTTTGGCTCTCAAATATGTCATAGAGATTCCATTCTCAAATGGACGCTCAGATGGAGCAGACTATCCAGACATTGAAGGATATGTTGTGTGCTTACATTTTTTATTTTGGTGGATCATGGGTGAAGCACATGCCTTTTGTTGAGTTTTTCTATAATAATATCTATCATTATTCCATTAGTATGGATCCATTTGAGGCATTGTACAAGCAGCCTTACAGATCTATGATGTGTTGGATCAAGGTTGGAGAGTTGGTGATATTTGGACCAGAGGTGGTGTTAAGAATTATTAAGAAGGTTAAAATGATTCAAAGGTGCATAAAAGTGATGTAGGACCATCATAAGTCTTATGATGATCATCATATGAGACCTCTAGAGTTTTCTGTGGTTGGTTTTTCATGGTTTTCATGGGGAGATGTGGTTATTTATGTGAAGGTGGAATAATGTTCTAGCTGTTGAATTGGGATGGTGTAGTGGTTGTTGTCTCATGTTTGTGTGATGATTGATGTGTTTATGAGGGGAGGATAATGTGGGTTATGTTATAGTTTCCTAGTGTCATGAAATGTGGTTGGAATTAATGAATATAATAATGGGTGGTGGGATAGAGTTTAATAAATAGTGGATAGTTAATGAACTATTAATGGTTGAAATGAATGGTTAATGGCTGAGATAAACATGGATAATGTCTAATGAATGGTTTGGAATTAAATAAGAATAAATGAATGGAATAATGAATGTAATGTGGTTGGTAAAATAGTAAATATAAAAATTAATAAATGATATTATTAAATGAGAAATTTTGAATGTTCTTGTGGTTATTTTGTGTGAAAATGTTATTTTAGTTTGTTGTATAGTGATGAAATCAATTTTTGTCATGTGTCAGTGGTAGTGTGATAATTGTGATGGGATTAATAGTGTTGTTTTGGTATAAACCTTTAGGTTGATCTTTTGTGTGACTATGATATATGTTGAACTTTCTTGTTATTTCTTATGCACCACCACTCAAGTCATATAATATTATTGACACCTAAATGTTTTAGGTTTTGAGTGTTTTTTCCAGCATCTAGGTTGGTGATGGAACAGATGGTTGGCTACTCCTTCTTCCACTCTCTCCCTTTTAGGTGTAGTATGAGTCATGATGGATCACAGTAGATATATACATACGAGTTATAATGGATTATATATTTAGTATGAAATATACTAGATGAATTGGTTATGTGGTTGTGATGATGATACACGGTGGGGGATGTGCATGGTCGAAGGATGGCATAAGGTTTATGTCCTTCATGTTCACCTTACCCTATTATGATGAGGTTTTGGTGTAGTATGTGTTGATTATGTTATTGTGGATATATAGTGGTATGTAGTCATGGATATGTGATAATGATGATGATATGGTTATGGTATGTGACATGTGGTTATGACATGTGATGTGATGTATGTTGAAATGATTATATAAGGGATGAGAGAAATATGATGTTTATTATTGGGGTGTGAGAGAGAGAGACTAGTGGGGAAGTGGTTGTGAGGTACCTTCTTCATATTTCTTTAGATATTTGGTTATTATATTTGGATGTGATATTGGGTGATTGAGCCTTGGTGAGGTTGGTTGATTTTTTTCCTTGTTATGATTGGTTTGAGAAATCTTTTTACAACTAAGTACTAAAGTTTTTAGAAATGAGAAACTTTTGAAATTTCATACTTATACCAGAGGTAAGGGAAACAGTTCTCTTGAAACTAGAAGTTCAAAACCAAGAAGTAGAAGTGATAGTGAGTCCAAATGTAATATCAAATGTTGAATTTGGAGGATGAGTTCCAGAAGTTGACATGTTACGAACCAAACCAGGTCAACCCTGATCTGGTCACCCGAGCCAGTCCGCGACATGTCCCGAAGGGGGTTCCCGATCCTCACGGGCTGGAAACCAGTGCTGGGCATCAAAATTTAATCGTTGGGAATGATTTTTCCCATAAAAGAAAAATAAATAAACAAGAATAAAAAAACAATAAAAATGAACTCTAGCAGCGAAAAAGAAATAAACAGAACAACTCAACATACCTCCATGTGACCTTCCAAGTCACCTCCCAACCAAAGGTTGACCTTGATCCAATAATGAGAAACTTAGCCAAGAAAAACTTGAGCAAAGGAAACATGCAACTAAAATGATAAAATAAAAATGAGCACCAAGATGCTCAGTAGGGAAGCCGAATATAACCATTGAATCCAAGCATTCCCTTTTCCATAATAGTCCAATGACACTTGTTTGAAATACAATTATAAAATTAGGGTTTTCACATTTTAAAAAAAACATGCCTTTCCCATTCAGAAATCCAGCAGATGCAACATGTTATTTCGATAAAACCATTTTTTATTTTATAAAAAAAAACCGAAACCAAAGATACAAAAGTTGGGCTAAAAATAATACTGTTAAACAAGGAAAGATGGAAATAAACTAGTATGACAGAAAGTAAATAATAAATGTAAATAAAAGAGTAACCATGGGTGATCCTAAACATCCCTAGAAGACCCTTGGACGTAATCGATTTCGGAACCACCTTCCGGCATATGGTGAAGCTCCTAAGTATATAACCAACTGGCCACCCTCAAACTGACCAATCTAGTGGCAAAGCCCATCTGGCCTAACAACATTTCCAGGGGGTACCAACCCGTCTAATCGGGGTTGATCAGCAACCATCACTCGATCATCTAAAAGATTCCTAGGAACCCATGGTGGTTGTAATAATACTTTGTAAGTGGGAGGCCCTCACACGCGTGACTCATATCACCACACATGCCTGCCCCAAACACGAACACTCTATATGATAACCCATAAAGGGATATCTCCCTATAGAGGTAACCCATATATATATACATCATATCATTAAAGGTGCCAACCAGGCCGCTATACCATATAATCATTCAAATATTTCATAAAACATTTCGGGTTTCCAATCAGGAACACTCACTTATCAAGGTACAATCTTTTCTAAAATCCCATACAAACACCACTTTTGAATTGAAAGTGCTAAATGGGCCTTTGAGTTGACATGTCCAAAAACACTATCAGAATATTAAACAAACACAACTTTTTCATTTTCAAGCCAAACAGACCAACCTTGAGGAACACCTTTAAAACCCAAGCTTTTCAAAATGAATGAAGCAACAGTTTATAAAACTCATCTAAAACTTTATTTCAAAATCCTATAAGAAAACCAACTTTTTTTAGAAATTAAACCCATAAAACACAATGGTTTTAATAAAACATCATTTCCAAGAACCATCTTCACTTGAGGGAACATCCATGTGTGCACCTCATGCACCCATGGGTGTTCCAACATCCAATGGAATGCCAAGGCTCAAAAAAAAGAGATTTGTAGCCATTTATAAAAGTCACCACTTCCTTTCAATCAAATCCAACCACACACACATTATTTAGAAAACACAACTCATTACTTCAAAACCACAAAACCATTTCCTTAAGATTATAAAACCTTTCCAAAGAAATTTAACATGTTTATCATGCTAAACCAACATAAAACCATACACACCCGAAATCCTCTTTTGAAATCAAATGCTCTCTAAGAAAACATTTTAAATAATTTCCCATAAAGTCACTACTTCCCCACATTATTTTAAAGGAACACCAACTAAAAACATTGAATCACTTAAACCCTTACAAAAATGTTTTAACAAAATAACCAATAAATGTTCATTATAAAGAAATTAATTGCAACATAATAATGGTGATACATTTCATGAAGGCCCAATTCCTCCTTAAATAAACAAGGCAATTTAAACAAGTTTCCAATATATCATAAAACTAGTCAATTTGCACTAAAACTCATTTAAAATCTATTTTAAACATATCAAATCAATTTTAAAATTCTATAATAATTTAAATAAGGGTGTTATAGAGGTGAAAATCAACTTGATAAATTTATTTAAAATGCCAAGCATCAAAGGAAAGCATTAGGAATGAAAAACTTAGAAACACCAACCTCAAACCAAGCGCGAACGCGATGAAACTCCGACAGAAGGTAGAACACTCCCTCACAGACCAACTTCACACCTAAAACAATGAGATAAATGTGAAAATTAAAACTTAGGGTGTTAGGGTTTTTCTAAATTGAAGGAAACCCCCTAGAAATTGAGAGGAAAACCCACGTGGAAGAGGAGTATGCCCACCAGAGAGGTAGAAGGCCAAAGATGGTGTCGGGTTCACTGGATATGGCCTGGCCGAAGTGAGGAATGTCAGAGATGGCCTAGCCAGTGTGCGGAATTCCAGAGATAGTGGGGGCGAGGCCGGATGCCTGGTGCGCCGGGAGTGGGCGTGTGTCATAGAGCCAGGCAGGGGGGGGGGGTGCGTTGTTGGCTGAGAGTGCGGTGAGGGGAGAGGACCAATAGGGGCGAGCGCGGCAGGGACCAGCGAGGGTGAGACAGCGCCTGCTGATGTAGGAGGGGTGAGTAGCCTCCTTCGGTGCCTCGACCTAGAGCAGAGAGAATGGGGGGAAACGCCCCCCTAGGGTTCGCCCATCTCTTTTTTTTCAATTTTTTATAATAATAATAATAATAATAATAATATCATCTTTAAATAATAATATAACTATTGTGGTATAAATATTAACCATGTTTTATTTAATTAAAATTTTTATTTATTTTAAATGTCATTAAACTGCATAGCTCGCGTGCCACCGAGCGCACAGTTGAGTGAACCACGATCAAATCATGCCACCCAGCACTAATCGTGTACAGGGACAAGATGCGTGCTTACCACGTAGTATTATAACTCGTGTGTAAGTCGCGTATCAACTAGGTTGGGGTATGACAATTCTCCCACCACAGACACTTTTTCCCCCATAAATTCACTCAGCCAAACAATAGTCAAAACAATAATCCATGCCCAATTGAAACTGAAAGAAACCACAACACAAGAGAACATGAGAGCTAGAGAGGGTTCTCCCCACCAAAAGAACTCAACTAGTTCTGAAATTTAACACCCAAACATACCACACTGGGAAGCGGGTTGACGCGGGAACACCCAAATGATCCAAACTAACTTCTATAGCATGAGTGAACAACACCTCTACTGAAACTTGGAACTCTCAACCCAGACCAAAAACCCCAAATACTAGAGAAAAACCTCCGAGAAGAGCTTAACACAAACAGTAAACCCAAGAATAACCACAAACATAGATTATTCTATAGGCACTTACATATCCAAATGAACACATCTAAACCAAGATTAACCCAAACAAGGGCCAAACACACTTTTAAGGAAAACACATGATTCAAAAAAAACACAATCAGACAAACAAAACTGTTTAGATTACAACAGAACATGTACATTATAACTTCATGAAAAAATAATGAACTTACATCAATGTCAAAACTTTAATAGCAAAAAAATAAGAATGAAAATATTTTAAATGTTCCACTACCAACATGGAACACAAAACCCAGAACAAGGCTTCACACCCTCGAAAACTCCTGACTCCACGCGAGCTTCACCCCAAGACTTGTGGATGGGGATCTGATGGATGAAGCATCTCCTTCCTCAAAGTCAGGAACTGGAATTCCTTAGTCATAACATCTTCTTCAAGCGACGCTTCCTAAAAAACTTCTCCAAGTGACCCAGACAGCCGCAATGATGACACGTCTTCAGAGGGATGCAACATGAAGGCTTCATGTGCCTGAACCGACCACACTGGTGGTACACCACTGAACGGTCCAATGAACTGAAAACCATAACCACTATAGAGCAATATTTAGAAATAGGTCCCTCTATCACACCTTTCTCTTCATATGGGGAACCTTCACGAGCAACTGGATATGCTGGATTTTTTACCATATGCACTCCGAAGACCAACTCAGCTAAAAACGCCTCATCCACCAACTTCTCGAAATGATGGTCCTTAGAAGGGATTACCCACTCCTTGATCTCTAGACAAAGATCCCCAATGAATAGATAAGTATTCATCAAATCCTGCAATGCTACCTCTGAAGAAAAGGACACAAGTTCCTTGAAACAGTCAACATATTTCTTCACTGCCTATTGGCCTTGTTGAATACGCATGAGCTCTTCCCTTTTCTTCATATTCACCTCTTCAGGTATGAACCATCGGATGAAGACAGATTTAAAGACATACCACATCATCCCAACTTTCATTGATGGTGGGGCAAACAACTCCCATTCTTCTAGATTTGGACCTTCGAACAGACCCAAAACAACACGTACTCTGACAGCTTTGGGAGTTCCCATTACCCTGAAGACCTTCTCAACCTCTTCAAGACACTCTGCTACCTATAACGGACCTCGATCACCATGAAGGATAGTAAACATCCAAGAAAGACCAAAAACTATGAATGACTTTTCAGAAACCTTAGAGACCTTTCTGGGCGGAATTTTCTGAACAATATATAAAACACAGATCCAAAAACAATATCAAGCCAAAGAAACATCATTGAAAGTTCCATCATCCGAAAACAACCAACTCAAAAAAAACAAATACAAACACAACCCAAAAATTACTTTTTCAAAATCCCCTCTTTATTTTAGATTTCAAAACCAACTTCTTTCAAAGCCACTTTCCAAATACCAAACGCACTTTTCAAACCAAATTCAATTTCCAAAATCATTTTCCCTTTTAAAATCACTTAATAAAAACAAGTTCAAGACTTTAATTCCAAGTACACACCCCAGTAATCCCATGAACCATTGCACATGTATTCATCCACTTTCATTCATATGAACCAACATGCACTTCCCATGCATTCCCTCACATGTGAAAATGTTCATAAAGAGTACCCGAGGTTTCACCCAAACCATTTCTCTACCAATTTCAAGAAAACATCAAATTTTTAGACCAAGAGCTTTCGGTTTTAAAACCACTTTCATGAATTTAAATCCATTTAAAGAAAATCATTCTCATTTTAAAAACCCTTTTTCATTTTCAAAAGCTCACTTACACCAACCAGAACCAAGACAACACTCAACTTGCATCAATTAACTAAGTGAGTGACTAGTAGTCATGTTTAACCTAGTGACATGGTAGTGGGTCATGCCCCAAGTAAGCAACAACAACTAGAAGGAACTTAAACTATGTACTCAGACTCTACATGGGTCACTAATCCATTTGAAATCATGATGTGACATCGGCTTGTCTCTGTTGTCATCCCTCAATCCAAAACAAACTAGAACGAGATAAAGACTCAATTCATGGACAACCCCTGGCGACTCGAGGTTCAGAACGAGTGAGGGTTCATGATGTCCTTCCCACACCTAACTCTCGAGTCCCGATAGTCCTAATATCCATCTACCAGACACCCCAAATAACAAGGGCCTCCTCTAATACCATTTTTTCATGAACCAACCCAAGTCAACCTTGAACTGGTCACCCGAGTTAGTTCGTAACATGTCCTGAAGGGAATTCCCGGTCCCCACAGGCTATTAACTAGTGTCGGGCATCAAAATTTAATAATTGGGAATGATTTGGCCCATAAAAGATAGATAAATAAACAAGAATAAACAAAACAATAAAACTGAACTCTAGCAGTGGAGAAGAAATAAACAAAACAGCTCAACATACCTCCACGTGACCTTCCAGGTCACCTCCCAACCAAAGGCTGGCCTTGCTCCAATAATGAGCAACTCATCCAAGAAAAACCTGAGCAAATGAAACCTACAACTGAAATGATAAAATAGGCATGAGAACCGAGATGCTCAGTAGGGATGACAAATATAACCACTAAATCCAAGTATTTCCTTTCCCAGAACATTAGTTTGAAATACAATTATAAAAGTAGGGTTTTCACATTTTAAAAAAAAACATGCCTTTCCCATTCAGAAATACAGTATTTGCAACATGCTATTTTGATAAAACCATTTTTCATTTTATAAATAAAACCTGAAACCAAAGATACCAAAGTTGGGCTAAAAATAATACAGGTAAACAAGGAAAGCTATAAATAAACTAGTAAAATAGAAATTAAACAAGAAATGTAAATAAAAGAGTAACCATGGGTGATCCTAAACATCCCTAAAAGACCCTTGAACGTACTCAGTTTTGGAACCACCTGTCAGCGTATGGTGAAGCTCTTAATTCTATAACCAACTAAATGCCCTCAAACTGACTTATCTAGTGGAAAAGTCTGTTTGGCCTAACAAAAAATCTAGGGGGTACCAACCCGTCTAATTAGGGTTGATTAGAAACCATCACTCGATCATCTAAAATATGCCCTGAAACCCATGGTGGTTATAATAATACTGTGTAAGTGGGAGGCCCTCGCACGTGTGACTCATCTCACCGCACTTACCTACCCCAAACACGAACACTCTATATGATAACTTATAAAGTTATATCCCCCCTATAGAGGTGCCCCACATATATATATATATATATATATATATATATATATACACATCATATCATCAAAGGGTCCAACCGGGCCGCTATACCATATAATCATTCAAATATTTCATCAAACATTTTGGCTTTCTAATCAGGCACACTCACTTGTCAAGGTACAATCTTTTCTAAAATCCAATACAAAAATCACTTTTGAATTGAAAGTTCCAAATGGTCCTTTGAGTTGACGTGTCCAAAAGCACTATCAAGTTATTAAACAAACGCCACCTTTTCATTTTCAAGTCAAACAGACCAACCTTGAGGAACACCTTTAAAAACCAAGATTTTCAAAATGCATGAAGAAAAACTTTATAAAACTCATCTAAAACTTTATTTCAAAATCCCACAATAAAACCAACTTTTTTTGGAAACTAAACCCATAAAAACACAAAGTTTTTAAGAAAACATCATTTCCAAGCACCATCTTCACTTGAGGTCACATCCATGTGTGAACCTCATGCACCCATGGGTGTGCCAACATCCAATGGCACGCCAAGGCTCAAAAAAAGAGATTTAAATCCATTTATAAAAGTCACCACTTCCTTTCAATCAAATTCAACCACACACACATTATTTAGAAAACACAACTCATTACTTCAAAACCAAAAAACCATTGCCATAAGATCATAAAACCTTTCCAAATCAATTTAACATTTTTAACATGATATACCAACATAAAACCATACAAACCCAAAATCATCTTTTGAAATCAAATGCACTCCAAGAAAACATTTTAAAGAATTGCCCCTAAAATCACCACTTCCCCACATTATTTTAAAGGAACGCAAACTAAAAACATTGAATCCCTTAACCCTTACAAAAATGTTTTAAAAAAATAACCAAGACATGTTCAATAATAAACAAAGTAATTGAAACATAATAATGGTGATACATTTCATGAAAGCCCAATTCCTCCTTAAAGAAATAAGGAAATTTAAACAAGTTTCCTAGATATCATAAAACTAGTCAATTTACACTCAAACTCATTTAAAATATATTTTAAACAAATAAAATAAATTTCAAGATTATATAATAATTTAAACAAGGGTGTTATAGAGGTGTGAATCAAATTGATAAATTTATTTAAAATGCCAAGCATCAAAGGAAATCATTAGGAATGAAAAACTTGGAAACACCTACCTCAAACCAAGCGCGGACGCGAAGAAACTCCAACGGAAGGTAGAACACTCCCTCGCGGACTAACCGCACACCTAAAACAATTAGATAAATGTGAAAATTAAAACCCGGGGTGTTATGGTTTTTCTAAATCAAAGGAAAACCCCTAGAAATTGAGAGGCAAACCCACATGGAGGAGGAGTATGCCCACCAGAGAGGGAGATGGCTAGAGATGGTGTAGGGTTCACCGGAGACTGAATGGACAGAGTGCGGAACGCCGTAGATGGCCTGGCTGGACTGAGGAATTTCAGAGATGGCGGGAGGTGAGGTCGGAGGCCTCGTGTGTCGGGAGTGGGCGTGTTCCGTGGAGCTAGGCAGGGGGTGGGTGTGTTGTTGGCTGAGAGTGTGGTGAGGGGAGAGGACTGGGAGGGGAGAGCGCGGCGAGGACCAGCAAGGGTGAGGCAGCACCTGCTGATGTGGGAGGGGTTATCGGCCTCCTTCAATGCCTCATCCTGGAGCAGAGAGAAAAGGAGGGGGTGGCGCCCCCTAGGTTTCTCCAATATCTTTTTTCTCAATTTGTTATAATAATAATAATAATAATAATATTATTATTATTATTATCATTATCATCTTTAAATAATAATATTACTATTATGGTATAAATATTAACCTTGTTTTATTTACTTAAAATTTTTATTTATTTTAAACATCATTCAACTATATGGCTCACGTGCCACTGAGAGCAGTTGAGCAAACCATACTTTAATCATGCCACCCAGCACTAACCGTGTATAGGGATAAGATGCGTGCTTGCTGTGCAGTATTATAACTCATGCGCAAGTCGTGCATCAACTAGATCAGGGTGTGACACGACACCAATATAGGTGTTGATGCAGTGGATATGCAAAGTACTTACATAAGAGTCATTTAGATGATAATCAAGAGTAACTTGTGAAGTATTCCATAATCATGTATTTTTCATTGGGAGATCTTTTTGAGAATATGATTTCCTTTAACCACATGGTTCGATGCTCGAGAATATCAGAGCCATGGGGCTTACACTCCATGCAGATCATTTGGTAGTGGAACTAGGATTACTAGAAGTTTTCTGCTATAGTTAGGTGGTTGAATCATTTTTATTGTTGTGTGTGATGATTGATTAAGGTGAAACTTCTCATAGATAATTTTTTGGAGTCAATTGTTCTGTTGTAATATCTTGTTTACTTTTCTAGTAAAGTTGTTTTTTCCCATGGATTATGATTTAATTTGAACCACGTATATTCTTTATGTTCCTTCATTATTTACTTTACCTCAATTCATTACATGTTCCATTTTGAATTTTTGTTGTGAGTTTCTATTGAGGGTGTTAGAAGGTGTTTTTTCGGGGTGAGTGGATGTGTATTCATGGTTTCTCGTGTAACGTCACAACCCAGCTCACCACTAAGATGGTGGCCGGACCAACCAACACATGACCTCAAGCGCACCTCCTCGTAATCCAGAGGCTTTCGACTAGCAGCGAGGGTGTAAGGATAGTCAATGGGGAGACTATACCCTCTTATCAGAGTTGTGCAGCGGTATAATAGAGTAAATATCAATCAAAAACGGAAGTAGTAATACATAATTGACAAAGCAGTAGAAGACATATTTCATATTAATGAACAAAATTGGCCATTTCCATTTTATACAATAGATGAATGCATGACATGGTATTAATACATGATGGAAATCAATAAACAGTACAACATGATTTTCAATACAATGAAATGTAGGACTCATGTAAATAAAAGAACAAAAAGCTCAAAGATGATCTCCACGAGAATCTCAAGCCCCAGCTCGGTCCTTTTCTCCTACTCCAGGTACAAGAAACAACAACAAACAAGGTCTAAGGCCCTATGAAAAAGAAAGGTCTACTCGGGTACCCTAGTGCAAAGGCGGCCTGAGTAGGGTGTGAGATATAAATCTCAGTAGGTTGGCACCACCAGTGTCTAACCCAATCCCAATAGTGTAATATAAATTAAACAGGGTGTAAGCATGCATAAATAAAGTAATCAGTACAATGTAACTAAATAACCAAGTACCTAATTCAACCCTCAGCTGGTGTCTGAACCTGTAATTAGTTTATTAATTGAATATTATCAGTTTATTTATAAGTCACATGTGAGTAAGTCGCCTACTGAGTCCAAGGAGTTTCCTCCAAGGTAAAACGAGGTTATGCAATGACCGGGCCCAATTGTCTTTAACCATGGAACCCACTTGTCAAAGCTAGACCTAAGGAGTGTATCCAAGGCATCCTGTGATAGTATAAGTAGTGAATGTTTCAATAAGTAATAAGGAAACCTAGAAAAGATATCTAGTGAGAGAGTTCCAGGGTAAAAACCAAGGTAACATAAACTAACAGACAGCTAACTCGGTAGTATCTGAGTCTAGATAAGGGGTAAGAGTGTAATCCAAGGAGCGCAATCCAAGGAATTCCACAATAATTTTCCTACTGAGTCCAAGGTGATCGACCAAGGTAAAACAGTTCTAAGAAAAGACAGGGCATGATGGTATTTAACCAAGGCACCTACTAGTAAATGTTGGATCCAAGGAGTGTATCTGAGGTATCCCTTAAGAAGAAGGGACCCAATGGTAGTATACAAGGCATCCAAGGAATATACAAGAACCAGAGTCTAGGTGGGTATCAACTTAAGAAAATCATATCCTTGAATCGGAATGGGGTTCCCAAGACCCAAGGTATTCTCCTCTCAGAATCCAAGGCGATCTTGAGTTAGTCTATTCCTATTAGATAAAGAAGTCATGTAATGATTCATCTAGTTCAATTATTTCCTCCCATTGGTGTGGATAGGTCAAGTAGAGTTGAAACCATTATTTATTGGTTCAATCCTTTCCTTCCATTAGTGTGGAAAGGTCAAGTAGCATTGCAAACATTTATTTATTGGTTCAATCCTTGCCTTTCATTAGTTTGGAAAGGTCAAGTAGCATTGAAACCATTTAGTAAAAACCATTAAGGCATTTTCAAAGGTCAAGGTCCACACCGCTACCTTCCCTTAACATGGTAAGAGTTGCCACGGATGTGGAACCAATCCTTGTATCATGAACCCCGGTCCATCCATGGAGTTTCTATATGGGAATCCATGTATCACCCAAGGTATGAGCATGAAAACCCATTGATTACATCATGGCATTCCTACTTGGGAACCCACATGTCACCCAAGGTGTTATTAGCATTCAAAACATTTGAAAATAATTTGGTAACTTTGATTTGAGGGTAAATCATTAAGCATTAACCATTCATTTAACTCAACTCATTCTCTTTATCAAAAACATGTAAATTTCATTTATAAGTCTCCAAGTATCCATGAAAAAGGGGAAATTACCTACATGGGTAATTCCAATCTAAAACCAGACCAAACACTTAGACGGTGATTTGGTCCTTCAATCATTTAAAAAGGGAAACTTAGTGTTTCTAATTCCATTAGGGCCATGTCCTAAACATGTCGTATCACAACATAACATCAATGCATAATAATTATAAACATGAAAAGTCAAGCAAGCAAGGCCTAACCACTACTTTTTAACTTGAATGTTGCGCACCTTCGTTGGAGGGGTTTTATTATAAAAACATGATATTTCTTATCACACAAATCATTTAATACATTTAGAATTTTAAACGAAACATGCTAGATTTACATTTAAGAGGCATACAAAATTAAATAGTTCACTACATTGATTTAAATTCTAACTAAATTGCAGTGAGTAATTAACTAATGCATTTATAAAATTTGATGACTTGGGAAGGGACCCTACCTAAAGGTGGAACCAAGCCGTCCACATCGGCGATGAACCAAAATGAAGAAAAACCACATGGGGAAGCTCAAAGCACTACAAGGAAAAATCCAGGGACTTATAAACACCAAAATCCCCAAATTTAACACGTACGAGGCAAAACAGGAGGTGAAAACCTTACCCCGAAACCAATCTGACAGACTGAAACCATCTGAACCGCCTCGCCTTCGGCAGCGGTTACCAGAACTTTCATCTAAAGGTATTGAGAGACCTTTAGGTCCAACCTACACCAAAATAAAACTGAAATTCAGATAACCCCACAACCCTAGGGTTTGGCCAATTCTCATCGGGCACTGATTAGGTCGAAGTGAAGCCAGGAGAAAGAAGGATAAGGGGAGAGAGGACTCACAATGATGGATCGACCAAGAAAAATGAAGGAATTCGGCCAAAAACAGGAGGAAGAGAAGGCCGGGGGAGGAGGTTCATCCGTCGAAGGGGGAGATCCCCTTAGGATGGTGCATCGTGTATGAGAGGGGAGAGGGAGTATTTTATGTTTTAAGTTTTAATTTAATTAAATTAAATTAAAAAAATAAAAATAAAAATTTGGCATCATGCACAGTTTGACCCACACGGTTTTCCAAACCGTGCGCAAACCATGCGGAGTATTCTCCCTCCAAGACACACCCTACATGGGCTAGGCACACAGTTTAGGAAACCTTGCGTAGGCTGTGCGCAAGACACTGTTCTTTTTAAAATAGGGTTGCACGATTACCTGCAGTGGGCCGCATGGTTTAGTAGGTCGTGCGCAAACCGTGCTCCCTCTGCTGTCTTTAAAAACTTGAATTTTCTCAGTTATGGCACTCCCAAAACTTCTCAATATACTTCTCAGGCCTTCTCTCATGCCTAAAAACATCACTTAAGAGTGATCCAGCTCTTGAAATTAAGTTTTGAAGCTCGGTTTTAAAAATTGACCGGTTTAGTAAATGAAAAAGTTCAAAAACCTTCGTACTTTTGGTCCGATTCAAAACACGGGGTTCTACAATCTACCCACCTTAAAAACTTATTGTCCCTGAGAAGCCTTTTGGAACAACGTAAATATCACCCAACATACAAGGGTAGTGAAGGTTCATTTAGACGGTAGCATTGCATTACCAATGCTAAATGAACCTTAAGCATTTCCAATGCACTATGCACTTCATCCTTTACAACCCAAACCAATGCTCAAAGTTTAACATAAACATAGAAATGAAGCTTACATGAGCCAGTTTAGATAGAGACATGATCACATCAAAGTCTTGGAAAACACTTGACTGGTGGTACTTACCACCATCAGTATTAACATGAGAAGGGGATAATTCCAAGCCATGGTACCTATACCATTGGAATTATTGTAAAAGCATAACTCTAAGTGTTCTTGAGACACTCCAGGCATGATTTCATTAAAAAGAAATGGTCGAATTATGATCGACCTAACAGAACTGGATGAGAAATCTCTCTCAAAAGACACTGGAAACCTCAATACCACACTTTCCTTTACCTGGAAGTGTGCTTTAAAATATCCTCTTACAACCGTAAACATAAAACTAGAAGAAATAGAATGATTCGAGCCACTTGGCCGATGTATCTCGAAGAATTCTAGCTTAGACGGCCATTGAAAACTAAAAGAAATAGCTGGAGTCCATGATTCCATACAAGGTGTTCCTACATGGAAGACCAGGAATCACTCAGGACTTAACAATCCTCGAAGAGAACCACGTTTAGTGTACAACACTGACTAAGATCATCCAACAAGCTCAATAGCTTTTAATATTTAGTGCAGTGTAAAACCGACGCTCTCTTAGTGCATCAAGGACGACGTCAAGATAGGGGACATGCTCATCTATTAAGAAGAATACACTAATAGGATTTAAGATGGGGTTTCCAGTTACACACCTAGAAACTGGATGGAAAAACATTCAAACCAAAACAAAGTGGTGATGTCGAGAAAGAACCATTATAAACAACACCAGCAAGCCATAAAGGCGTTCAAGAAACCCAACCATTTCCCAATGGTCTCCTTAGGTTGTGATCCCTCTACATGGAAGGAAATTTTTACTAGGTTCAATATGACACTACCCACCTTAGAAGTGTCCTATCCACAAAAGGAAAAAAGAAATAACCACTCATAAGCATGCTAGATTATAACAACAAGACCGGCGTGTCAAAACACCTGAGTCTTTCGAAAGCTGGTCTGAGTATTGGAATGAAACTGATTCTTTAATGATCAAGTCACTCTACTTGGAGATGACCTGAGACTATATTCAACAGTACAATAAGATTTATTTCGGATTCATGTTGCCTCATATGACTATAAACCTGGATGACGCCATTACCAATCATCCATTACTAAGAAGAAGAAAGGGTCAAACGACCTACGAAGCAGTCGACCATGCCCAAGGCACATCTAACTAGCTTAAAAAGAGAATTACTCGATGATCAAGCCCATAACAAGGTCAGGAAATACATGACCACCCATCCAAACAAGGGTGTCACTTTAAAACTGAGATTCATACTAGGGACAACGACACCCAAACGACACCAAGAGTGAGAAAATTTGTTGCACTAGCAAGGAATTTAAGTTCTGAGGGCACTACCTACCACGGGTTAGCCCCTTACAAAGAACAAGTTTCAACCCTAAAACTGGGTCACAACAAACCAAAGTCACTAGGCTCAAAATCTGATCATAAATCCATTGCTACGGAAAATAACGCATACGGAAAGTACTCACATTTCCGTTCTAAGGAAACTCAAAGAGAATTCCAAACCACCCTTACACAAGGGTTTTAAACCATGGACACCACTATAGGTTCTATTTCTAATCCTCTTATATTTAATCACATTTAATCTTTAATCATCAAAATATTTAATCAAAACATCAAAGTACCATTTTCAAAACAATTCACAAGGTACTTGATTTTAACTAACGCCCCAAAGGAAAAACAGGAAAGTTTTATAAAACTTACTTTTTTTAAAACGTTTCACATTAGTTATAATCCCATCATTTTCAAGAAACTTATCAAAATAAATTACATTTTAAGCAGATAAGGAGACCTACGAGGGTCCCATTTTAACCAACCTGGTTCTCTATAAAGCAACCCATTAGTAAATGCACAAAATAAACTTTTAAACACCCAAATGGTTCATCCGATAAAAACATTCCCCAACTGGCCTACTTGGGTCCAGTTGCATTTTAAAATATAACCATTTGATTTAAGATCAACACTAAACATATTTCACATTTATAATCATTTCACAAAGCATCGTTCCATTTCATTTAATACGGGCTTCTATTTCCCAATTCATGAAGCACCCATACACTTCATGGATTGAAAGTTAGATCCTGTTAATCGACTCCAATGTCAATTTAGAATTTAACATGGTCAAACATAATGGTCCAAATTATATGGGTGGCCACCTACCAACCTAAAAATATCCCATACACTTTATAGTTTGGCATTTGGATCCCTTTAGTCAAAACTAACTTCAATTAATAATTGATTTTAGCAGCCTTTTCATAATGGTACATGGGTTAACTTTTCCCATCTATAAGGCGCTCATACACCTTACAACTGAAAATTGGATGTCGTTATAATTACATATGTCAAGGTAAGCTAACATGTCACTACAAGATGTTAACACATATCAATAAGATAAAATCACAAAAGCATGGAGATTTAATCACAGGAGCATGCTATAATGAGCAGTAAACATAAAAGGCATGCTAATGTATTACCTAAATAGGTATAAATCTAAGCATGAAATATTAATAAGGCACCGAATCATACTTAGCAGGCAACATACTAATGCAACTACATGGAATGGCATATATGCATGGAATGTGAATTTCTAAGTTCCTAATATGATCCATGTAATGAAACTTCCTTGCCATATCAGGCCATGGAAAGTTTCCAAAGTTCCAAAAATCATAAGTAGCGGAAATTACACCAATAAATCTAGGTGAAATTATATCAATGATAACAGTGAACAACATAAATAATAATCCCAGCCCTGGCTACTTGGTCATCCCCCATACGTTGGGTGATCAGTCCCAAGCACGACTATTAACCAAGCACCGACACTTTCCTAGTCTCATGTCTACCAACCCAAAATAGTAAGACAAAAGGAAACCACCTCTAATACCACTTTGTAACATCCTAACCCAGTTCACCACTAAGACGGTGGCTGGACCGGTCGCCACATGACCTCAATCATGCCTCCTCGTATTCCAGAGGTTGCCGACTAGCAGCGAGGGTGTAAGGATAGTCATTAGGGAGACTATACCCTCTTATTAAAGTTGCGCAGCAGTATAACAGAATAAATATCAATCAAAAATGGAAGAAGTAATACATAATTGATAAAGTAGAGGAAGACAGATTTCATATTAATGAAGAAAATCAGCCAATGCTAGTTTATACAATAAATGAATGCATGACATGGTATTGATACATGATGAAAAGAAGTAAACAGTACAACATTCTTTTCAATACAATGCAATGTAGGACTCTGGTGAAGAAAAGAACAAAAATATCAAAGGCGATCTCCACAAGCATCCTGAGCCTCAGCTCATTCCTTTTCTCCTACTCTAGGTACAAGCAATAACAACAAACAAGTTGCAAGGCCCTGTGAACAAGAAAGGTATACTCAGGTACCCCAGTGAAAAGGTGGCCCAAGTAGGGTGTGAGATATAAATCTCAGAAGGCCAGCACCACCAGTGTCTAACCCAATCCCGATAGTGTAATATAAATTAAACAGGGTGTAAGAATGCATAAATAAAGTAAACAATACAATGTAACTAAATAACCAAGTTTCCGCTTCAGCCCTCATCTGGTGTCTGAACATGTAATCAGTTCATTAATTGAATATTACCAGATTGTTTATAAGTCACATGTGAGTAAGTTTCCTACCGAGTCCAAGGAGTTTCCTCTAAGGTAAAACGGGTCTAAGCAATGACTGGGACCGATGGGATTTAACCATGGAACCTACTTTTCAAAGTTGGAACCAAGGAGTGTATCCAAGGCATCCTATGATAGTATAAGTAATGAAGGTTTCAAGATGTAATAAAGAAACCTGGAAAAGATATCCAGTGAGGGAGTTTCAGGGAAAAAACCAAGGTAACATAAACTCACAGAAAGATAAATCAGTAGTATTTGAGTCTATATAAGGGGTAAGAGTGTAATCCAAGAAGTGTAATCCAAGTAATTCCATAATAAGTCACCTACTGAGTCCAAGGTGATCGACCATGGTAAAATAGGGCAAAGAAAAGATAGGTCCTGATGGGATTTAACCATGGAACCTACTAGTCAATGTTGGATCCAAGGAGTGTATCTAAGGTATCCTGAAGAAGAAGGGACCCAACGGTAGTATTTTGGGCATCCAAGTAACAGACAAGAACCAAAGTCTAGGTGGGTATCAACCTAAGCAAACCATATCCTTGAATCGGAATGGGGTTCCTGAGACCCAAGGTATTCTCCTCTCAGAATCCAAGGCGAACTTGAGTCTGTCCATTCCTATTAGATAAATAAGTCATGTAATGATTCATATGGTTCAAGTCTTTCCTTCCATTAGTGTGGATAGCTCAAGTATATTTTAAACCATTATTTATTGGTTCAATCCTTGCCTTCCATTAGTGTGGAAAGGTTAAGTAGCATTGAAATAATTTATTTATTGGTTCAATACTTTCCTTCCATTAGTGTGTAAAGGTCAAGTAGAATTACAACCATTTAGTAAAAACCATAAAGAAATTTTCAAAGTTTAAGGTCCACACTGCTACCTTCCCTTAACATGGTAAGGGTTCCTATGGACGTGGAACCAATCCTTGTCTCATGAACCCTAGTCCGTCCATAGAGTTCCTACATGGTAATCCATGTATCACCCAAGGTATGAGCATGAAAACCCATTGAGTCCATCATGTAATTCCTACTTGGGAACCCACGTGTCACCCAAGGTGTTATTAGCATTCAAAAAATTTGAAAATAATTTGGTAACTTTGCTTTTAGGGTCAATCATTAATCATTAACCATTCATTTAACTCAACTCATTACTTTTATAAAAACATGTTAATTGCATTTATAAGCCTACAAGTATCCATAAAAAATGGGCAATTACCTACATGGGTAATTCCAATCTAAAACTGGACTAAACACTTAGACGGTTCTTTGGTCCTTTAATCATTTAAAAAGGGAAACTTAGTGTTTATAATTCCATTAGGACCATGTCCTAAACATGCCATATCACAACATAACATTAATGCATAAGAATTATAAACATGACAAGTCAAGAAAGAAAGGCTTAACCACTACTTTTTAGCTTGAAGGCAGCGCACCTCCATTGGGGGGGTTTTATTATAAAAACATGATATTGCTTATCACATGAATCATTTACTACATTTATCATTTTAAACGAAACATGCTAGATTTATATTTAAGAGGCATTCAAAATTAAATACTTCACTACATTGATTTAAATTCTAACTAAAGTGTAGTGAGTAATTAATTAATGCGTTTATAAAAATTGATGACTTGGAAATGGACCCTACCTCAAGGTGGAACCAATCCATCCACATCGGTGATGAATCAAAATGAATACAAACCACATGGAGAAGCTCAATGCACTACAAGCAACAATCCAAGGACTCATAAACACCAAAAGCCCCAAATTTAACATGTGAAAAACAAAACAGGAGGTGAAAACCTTACCCCAAAACCAATGTGATGGACCAAAACCATCCAAACTACCTCTCCTTTGGCGGCGGTTGCTAGAACTTGCATCCAAAGGTCCCGAGTCACCTTTCGGTCCAACCTAGACCGAAAGAAAACCGAAATTCAGATCACCCCACAACCCTAGGTTTCAGTCGATTCTCACTGGGCACTGATTACGTTAAAGTGAAGCCAAGATAAAGAATGATAAGGGAGGAGAGGACTCAGAATGATGGATCGACCAAGAAAAATGAAGGAATTCGGCCAAAACCCATAGAAAGAGGAGGCTGAGGGATGAGGTCCGTCTGTCGAAGGGGGAGAGCACCTTGGTTTGGTGTGTCACATATGAGATGGATGTGGGAGTATTTTAGGTTTTAAGTTTTAATTTAATTAAATTAAATTAAAGCAAACTTAAAAAAAATTGGGCGTCGTGCACGGTTTGACCCGCACGGTTTGTCAAACCGTGCGCAAACCATGCAGATTCTTCTTCCTCCAAGACGCACCCCACACTGGCTAGGTGCACAGTTTAGGAAAATGTGTGTAGGCCGTGTGTAAGACATTTTCTCCTTTAAAATAGGGCTGCATGGTTACCTATAGTGGGCCGCATGGTTTATCATATCATGCGCAAACCGTGCGCACTCTCTTGTCTTTAAAAGCTTGAAGTTTCTTGGGTCTGGAACCCCCAAAACTTCTCAATCCACTCGATAGACTTCTTGGGCCTTCTCTCATGCCTAAAACATCACTTAAGAGTGATCCAACTCTCAAAATTAAGTTCCAAATCTTGGTTTTAAAAAGTGACCGGTTTAGTAAATGAAAAAGTTCAAAAACCTTCATACCTTTGGTCTGGTTCAAAACACGGGTTTCTAAATATCGATTCCAAATACATCTTCCATGGTACTAGTATATTCCAGACCTTATGACATATTTTTTCTACACTTGAGTTCTGGAATTTGGGTTGTTTAGAAGATAAATATTCTATAATATCAAGTGGTATTTGAGCTTGGTTCGGTGTTTTTAAGGGTAGATTAGCCAACTAATTCCATACTACATACTTGTCCTTTACCCACTTCAGATTCAGTGGGATTTTTTTATCCTTATAAAATGGTGTTGGAAGAGGGAAAGTTGAGGATAGATATGTTTGATAGATCTGAATTTGGATTTTGGAAGATGTAGGTGGATGACTATTTGTACCAGAATGATCTTGATATTTAGTTGATCAAGAAGAATCTAGAAGAAATGGAAAATACTGAGTGGTAAAGTATCCTTAAACATTAATGATTTTGGAACAAATCCAAAATTTATGAACAAGCTTGCGACATTGCATGAGATGTCTTTTGTGATGAATAAAGTGTTTATGTTGTGACAAATTTTTGGCAGAGGATATTGAAAGGAAGGTCGAAATATAATCATATGAATGAATTCAATGTGATCCAAAGTTATTTGGAGTCAGTTCGAGTGAATTTCATTAAAGGTGTGTGAGCCTTGGTTCTTCTATTGTTGCTTTTGGAATCATGGGATGTGATTGTGACTGTTGTGAGTAATTCTAACAGAAAGAGTGAGTTGATATTCAAGAATATTTGTAATCTAATCTTAAACGAATAGATTTAGGAGAAAAGGGTTTCAAGTGATACCAAAAGTGTATTTAATACATAATTTAGGGAATTATTTTCCTGAATAAGTCATACGAAAAGAGAAAATGGAAGAAATAAGAGTCATGGAAAGTCGGTTGGTCATGGTGACTCTGTATGTTGGCACTATGAAAATAAGGGATATTTACTAAAGAATTGTTGTGAGTGGCATGTAATATCCAAAAATTATGATTCTAGATCATCCTTAAACTTCACAGTTGAAGGGGAGATTGGAACTTTGGTCCTAAGTATCATGAGTTCAATGGAGTCATAGATTCTTGATTTTGGAGCTTCTTTCCATTCAACTTCTGAAAGTGGATCCATGCACAACTATGTGTCTAAAATCATTGGTAAAGTTCACCTTGTGTATATATAGTCTCTTAAGGTTTTAGGAAAAGTATATTTTTTTCATTCAAATGAAGAATATATGTTTGTTACATTTTCAAAGATTCTGACACATCCAAGGACTACGGAAGAACCTAATTTTCATTATTCAGCTTGATGATGTGGGTTTATGTACCATATTTGTAGATTGTGTGTGTAAAATCACACATGGTTCCATGGTAGTGGATTGTGGTGTGAAGTATAGAACTTTATACCTAGTTGGGTTTTTGGATGGTATCATGCATACCGGAGAAACAACTTATAGAACAACGAAGTTATGGCATAACTATATTGGTCATATTAGCGAGAAATGTTTGTGGACCTAGGTCTCTAAAGTATTAATGTAGCTTTATCACATGGATTATGAATCATGGGAGGGTTTTATTCAAGTTAAATAGTGAAATGTGTCATTCAATTCAAACAAAATGACACCAAAGAGTCTGAATCTTGAACTAATTCATATGAATGTATGGGGACCAACACTACTTTGATCTTGTATACTACATTACATTACCAACATCGATAATTCAACACAAAAAGTGTGGGTTTTTTTCCTTAATCATGAGTATGATGTATTCTTTACTTTCTTGGGATGGAAATCCATAGTGGAATATAAGACCAAAATGAATTTGAAATGCCTTTAGTCTGATAATAGAGGTGAGAATAGAGGAAGAGAGTTCCAGATGTTTTGTTGGACAAATAAAATGTGGATGGAGAAGACTATGCCTGGGGAACCTTAACATAATGGTGTTGTAGAATGAATAAATTGGATTTTTAATGAGCGAGACATAAGTATGAGGTTAAGTACTTGTTTTTTTAAGGAATTTTGGGCCAAAATATTTAACCATGAAAATCATCTCGTGAATCAGAGTCCTTCTAAACCTTTGGCTCAACAACTTCCAGAGTAACTTTGTTCTTCCCAAAAGGTAGTCTTTACTTACCTAAAAGTTTTTGAATGTATCAAATATCCCCATGTCGATAAAAAATATAGGGATAAGTTGGAATCCGAGTCTTGTACATGTTTCCTTATAGGATGTGATTATTAAAGCTTTGGTTTTAGACTCTGGGATAATAGTCAGTGAAGTGTTATCAGAGTTTGGAACATCATATTCAATGATGAGATCTTGTGGAGAGATCAAAATAATATGGAATATTCTATTTGGATCAAGTACCTGATATAGTAATTCAATGTTGTGTTGAATATATGATGAGTGGTGCCAGACTATTCAGGGAGTATGAAAGATAGAGTATGAGAGGTACAACCAAGTTATAGAATGAAAAGTGTTGATCATATTTTGGAAGTACCGAGGTATGATGTTCCAAAATGTTCAAGGATAGTGAAAGCTCAAGGTAGAGTTTTTAAATCATGATATCTAAAAAGAGATTAACCTCAGGAGTTGAGGCTATTTACTGAGGTTAGAAGGCCAGTGCATATGTCATATTCTAAATTGTTATTTTTTACTTCTCATGGATAGTGGGGAACTCGAAATCATGAGAGAGGCAAGAAGTATGAATAAATCATTGTAGTGAGAGTTATCAATGATGGAAGAATTGAATTATTTACATGTTTTCTGATAAATTTATTCTAAAATAACTTCTAAAAGTCAAGAGGGTAATTTAGAACAAATGGGTTTATCATCTAAAGGATGAAGTGGGTGCTGGAGTTCGGTACAAGGTGCGATTAGTAGTATAGGGGTTCTAATAATTAAAAGGAGTATATTTTAATGATATTTTCTCTCTCATTGTGAAATAAAAAAATGGTTGGTTCTCATCCTAGTTTCCATGGGAGGTTTATTTATTGAACAATTTGATGTTGAGGCAACATTCCATTATAGTGATTTGAAGGAAGAAATATATGTGGAGAAATCAAAAGTTTTTTCACTAGAATGGAATTAGGGATTGGTGTACAAGCTCAATCCAAGTCTAAATGGGATTAAGAAATCACCAAGATAGTGGTATTGGAAGTTTTACAACTTAAACATAGAAAAAAAGTTCATTTGGACCAATATGGATCATTGTTGTTACCATAAGGTGTATGAAGATAGAATTTTTGTCAGTGTTCTTCTCTATGTTGATGACCTACTATTAGTTGGACCTATGATGGTGAAGCTAAAATATTTGAAGTATTAATTGTTTAGAAGTTTCCAAATAAAATATCTTGGTTCTGTTAAGTGGATGTTGGTGATAAGGATTGGAAGATACTTGATTTATGGAACATTATTCCTTTATCAGTTGAAGTGTATTCAGAAAGTACTAGCGAGATTCAGAATGAGTGAGTCAAATCTTGTAAGTAATCCCCTATCCGGACACTTGAAATTTTCAAAGGATAATACACCTAAAATGTAAGAGGAGGATAAGTGTATAGATAAGGTTCTTTATGCATCAGTTGTGGGAATTTTGATACATTCCATGGTTTTAATAGGAAAAATATCGCTCAAGCATTGGATGTGGTTAGAATATTCATGGAAAATATAGAAAAGGATCATTGGGAGGTCTTTAAGTGTGTTGTTTGGTATCTTAAAGGTTTGGTGAATCTTTCACTCAATTTCATAAAATTTAATCCCTTTCAAGGTTTTGAAGATGGTGAATTTGATTAATATTCTGATTCACATAAGAGAGCTAATAGTTTTTTTGTTTATTTTTTGGGGAACTACCAAGAAATAGATGTTTTATTTACAAATGGTGTTTTCATTATCAACCATGGAAGTTGGGTATGTTGTAATTACAAAAGCATGGAATAATTTGGTGTGGTTGAAGTGTCTGTTGGTGGAAATCAGAAGAAGGAAATTGATCATCATGTTATATTCTAGAAACTAGAGCATGATTAATTTAGCCAAGAATCTGAAATTTCACTCCTAGAAGAAGAATATTTAGCTAAAATATCACTTCATATGGAAGCTTATAGAGGATGGGTGATGAAACTGTAGAAGGTTAAAGAGAACCAAAATCTGATAGATATGCTGACTAAAGTTATAGATTAGGAATTTTTGAAGTGTTGTTTCACTTCAATGGGGCTTGGATAACTTTGAAGTCTTAAGATCTCAAAATATTGGACATATAAGAAGAAGTAAACTAGATAAGATAGTTATATATCATAGTACTTGTGACCCAAGATACTTACTGTTGAAGCACAAAAATGATTCTTAAGTGGGAAATTATTAGGCTTGGTATGAGAAGTCATTTTCCACCTAAGTACTAAAGTTTCCAAAAAGGAGTAACTTATGAAACTCTGTACTTATATCGTATTCAAGGGTAATTGTTCTCTCAAAACTATAATTTTAGAACCAAGTGGTTGTAATGGTGATTCTAGATATAAGAGAAATTGGTGAAGCTAGAGGATGAGTTATAGAATCTATCACCTATGTGAGCGTTGATGCGACATGGACGGAAAGTACATATGTAAAATTATTTCAGATGATAGGCATTAGTAACTTGCAAAGTCTTCAAGAAGCATGTACTATTTCACAAGGAGATCTAGTTGAGGCAATGATTACCTTTAATCGTGTGGTTTCGATGTCCATGAAGATCATATCCACAAGACATACACTCCATAAATATCATTTAGAAGTTGAACTCAGACTACTAGAGGTTAGCTACTATAATTGGGTGGGTGGGTCATTTGTATCGGTGTGTGTGTGTGTGTGTGTGTTATGGTTGATTAAGCCAAAGCTTCTATTAGCTTGTGCATTGTAGTCGATCATTCTATTATAATCTATTGTTTACTTTTCTAGTGAGGTTGTTTTTTCTCATGGATTAAGACTTCATCAAAATCAGGAAAATTTTGTATGTTCCTTCATTATTTTCTTTACTTCCATTTATTGCTTGTTCAATTTTGAATGTTTGTTGTGAGTGTCTCTTGAGGGTGTCAAAAGGTGTGTGGCCGGGGTGTTTGACTGTGATTGTGTGGATTCTAGGTTCCATTGATATCTTTTATGGCATTGACATCTTCTATACCTTCCGATATCCCTGTTCTACACTTTAGTTTTGAAGGTTGGGTTGTTCGGAAGATATAGCTTCCGGAGTAATAGGCCCCACATGGGTGCGTGTTGGTTTTGCTATTTATTCATTAAGGCATTGGTATGATTCTTCTGCATTGCACAATGGGTATTAAGGAGGACCCTACTAAGTATACATATATGTTCACCTATGTATATATAAATAGGTTTTTCAATCTTCCTAAAGGGATTCAGTGACTGGGTGAGATATACCTAGCTTGAGGCTTGAAATTGCTGATGGATTCACTGTCATAAGAGTTTTCTTTTTGGTATTTCGTTTTTAGGATTTGTTTATGTATGAAATTCACATGATTTGTGATAAATTGGTTTTTATTTTATATTATTGAGTTGATTTTTGATTTTCCTTATATGTTTATGGGATTATGAGAGCAATGCCTCTTGTTTGTGTGTTTTATACTCTTGGTGCTAGTCATTAACCTATGGTATACTGGAGATAGGCCTCGAGGGTCACACTTGTCTTCATTACTGTCCTGAGAGGGATTCCCAATGGGGGTGGGTCATGACACATTGATCTGACATATGAATATGTCTCTCCAAAATGATACCAGCACAGTTGTCTTACACGGTAAGGGGGTTTTTCATCTTGATCATGTGGTCCAGATAATTTCTTGAAAGCCCAATTTTTTAACTCTAAACTTCAAAATCAAAAATGAAACAAATAAATGCTAAAAAAATACCTGAAAATGATGTCATGGGTTTCACACTTCATTTGCGTTGTTTTCATCCTGCAATACCCAAAGTGTGTTGGAAATTATAAGGATATCACGTGACTTGACTACAAATACATCAAAGTTAAAATTATATTTTTATTTAGATATGCTTTAACTCCATAATGTCAAAATTATAAACTTTGAAATTATAGTTCCCTAAAAGAAAAAATAAATATTTCTAAATTATACTTTATCAAATTACTTATGATCATGTCTCTTATGTTGCATTAAGGTCTGGTTTCCATTTGAGGCTATCAAGTGATTCAATAATATCACCTTAGATCGATGATGGATATTTTTTTTGTTGGTAGTTATACAAGATCAACTCCGCATCCAAGAACAAAATCAATTGGATATGAATGTCACATATACCATCACAAATTTTCAAAGCATCAAATTTACATAAAATCAATAGTCATCTATACCAGATGATTAGTTTATATAGTTAAACAATTGTAAACTTTTCTTATTTGGTTTTTATGAATAACATGAAAATGATTGATATACTAACAAAAATCAACCCGGTTGAGATATATTAATTTACTCATAATTTTCATCCATTATTTATAATTACTTTATATGGAAAATATTATATTTGTGTAAAAATATTAAAACACTAATTAAAATATAAATTCATATTTTGATAATTCTTTGAAATTTGTTTTAAATTTATCCCATTATTTATTTATTTTTACATTTTTTAACAATTACTTGAACAACTCATCTGACTACCACTGAATTTATATGTGTAATTTTTAATGAAAATCCCATTAGGACACTTTCCTGCCTAATAATTTTCAGTCGGACCCTCAAAAATATAGTGGGCACGAGCCACATAAAACTAGAGGTGTTAACGGGGCGGGGTGGGTTGGTCCACGAGGCAAATAATGCGGGTTGTGAATTTTATTGAGTGGTATGACCCAGTCCAAAAAGAATGCGGGACTCGTAGACTAATGTGTCGACCCACAAACTTAAATAAAATAATAGATTTTTTTTTATTAGTGAACCATGATAAAGTGGAACGGGAAAATAGAAAGGTTTGAGATTGGTTGAAAATATTTAGTTTCCAATTAACAATGACCCTAACAGCAACAACCCTTAAAAAAGTATATCTTTGATGGTTTATTTATGGTTGTATTAGATGAATATAAACTTGAACTTTTTCTCCATACTCATGTTATTTTATTGGGATAATTTTTTATTTGGGTTTTTTAAAATGTTTATTTAGTTTTATGGGTTTAGGGTTTTAAAATTTGGGGATATGGGTTTCCCAGAGAATAAACTCCATGGGTGGTGTCAATTCACTTAACGCTACTCAATTTTTCCATTTTTTCTGTTATTTTTCTTTTGAAACATTTTTAAAAACATTTTATTAACAATTAAAAAACATGTTACAAAACATTTGTAAAATAACATCTTTTAAAACATTTTGAAATGTTTTATTTTTTAAATAATGTTTTAATAAAGAAAATTAATAATTGACATAAAAAATAAAAATATTTATTAATAATTAATAATTTTATTATTTATTAATAATTTAAATATTAAAAAATATATAAAAAAGTTTTTGTTTGTGTGATCTGAAGCCTCCACATTCACAAATATAATTAATCATATAATTAATATAAATTTTCAATATGTAATTATAAATTATTATATTTTAAATTGTATTATGATTTATTAATCATTATTATATATTTATTTATTATATAAATTATATCACAAATTATTAGTAACAATAAATTATTAATAATAACAAATTTTATTTAAAATTATGTAAATTATATAATGTTATAAATTATTAAAAATTATAAATAATAGTTTTATAAATTATTTAATAAATAATTATTATATTATAAATAATTTAATTACTAATTATTAAATTTTAATTGACAATTTTGTTAATTAATAAATTATATAATTAATTTTATTAATAATATGATCAATTATAAATTATTAATAGATAATTATTAAATTATATCATTATATTTATATTTATTATTTATTATATTAATGACATTAATAATAATAATTAATAATATTTTTTATTATTAAATGTTAATTATTTTAGTTATTTATTATTAATCATTTTTTAATTATTAATAATATTATTAATAAATAATTATATTATAAATTATTTGTTATATTAATTACATTAATAAATAATTAAGAGTATTATTAATTATTATCTTTCATCGTAATTTTTTTAATGTTAATTATTAATTATTTTTGTAATTTTTAATATTTAAATTATTAATAAATAATTATACTATTCACTAGTGATTGGTAATTATGATATTCATTATAATAATAATATTGTTAATTATTTATTGTCAGTTTTTTAGTTATTAATCATTTATTATATTGGTAATTGTAGATAATAATATTAAAAAATAATTATATTATTATTTAATATTTCTCATTTTAATTATTACTATATTATAAATTTTTAATATTTAAATTTTTAATTATTAATTATTGATTGTAACACCCCACCCCAACTCATTGGCTTGAGAAGAGGAAAAGTGCTACTAGCCTTAGGTGACATCCTCAAGATGCCAAAGGTTGGCAATAAATATCAATGGCATTAGAGGACATTTGGGGGAAATTTTCCCTAAAGAACGCACAACCTACCAAGAGATAAACAATATCCAAGATAGATTAAATGATGCATGAGAATAAACCACATAACTCAATACAATACCAATACAGAACAACATTAGAGTACAGCAGAAAAAGAAATGAAAGTGCAAGGCTAAGACTCCAAGTAGAAAGACATCGGCACCAAAGTGGCACTATCTCAGACCAAGATGCACACTCCCAAGCTCTAACTTCAGTAACCAAACCACAATGTCAAGGACCACCACTAGAGAATGTGAAGCATGTCCATTTCCTAAATCTTAGTAGGCGACATCTGAAAATGCACAAAAGTTACCAAGCAGGGGGACAGTATAACACTCAGTGGGATTTCCCCAAAGACTTCCCATCACACTCCACTAGGACAAGAGCCGGTTAGTACATTTTATAAAAATAGGAGAGGAGCAAATAAGAAAATCATGCCAAGCCATAGACAGATCTCATATAATAATATGTCTGGATAAATCTTTTAAATCCATTTCATTTCCATTTGTATAATTAACCTATTTCACACCCACACACACACACAATGCATGCAACAATGGACCTCCCTATACTCGCGAGTGGTGAGTCGTCCTATCACCAAGCCATCACTTAGTGACCAACTTGATAGTGGTACCTCTGACCATGATCTGTCCCAAATTATCATTATTTAATGGTGATACTTCTGAACATTACCCATCCCAAATTATCATTATTTGATGGTGGTACTTCCAACCATTACTTATCCCATATAAACATGAACACACACTACACCATTATGCCAAAATTTCCAATAAAACATTTTTTTAACAAAATACCATCATTTAAAACCCACCCTTTTAAAATCACATCAATAGGTTTTTTCCAATAAATTCCACAAAATATTTCCCAACACGGTATAAACATGATTTAGAAAATATCAAGCCAACAATTTCAAGAATGGTAGAGTAAAAGAGAAGCCACCTACCTATATATGATTAGCACAAAGGATCCAAGATGATTTCTTGTATTAAACCTTTTTCCTCCCATTCCTTTACCAAAATCCAACAAGATCTAATCAACACAAATCTAAACCCATAGATTCAGGTATAAAAACATCAATCTATGGTTCCAAACAAGCCAATACAATGATATCGAATGTGAGAAGGGAGAACAAAACCCTAACCTTTGATTCCACAAACAACTGCTCAAAGATTCGATGTCACCGGAGTTTAGACGTCGAAAATTTCTATAATTCACCGATGGAAACCATGGGAGTTGAGAGGGAGAAGAATAGGATGTGTGAGAACAAAATACACACTTGGTGTATCTAAATTTGTTGGACACAGGGGTTTACATGACATGTAACCCGCATTCACATTGTGTATTTTTGTGAGGCCACATACGCCAAAATTCATGTTTCCTTGATTTTTTTTTTTGAAAACCCAATTTAGATGACGCGGATATCTTATATGATGTAAATTTGTTTCACCCTATGGAAAATATTCACAGAATCAGTCCCTGACCCTTTCACATCATGTAAAAATTACATGATGTGTATTTATTCTGTTGGGTTTTCTAGTAGCCAAACTATTTCTTTTCCCCACTTAACACTTTCAATTAAATTAAACCAAGACTCTAGGACTAAAAGAAAAAACATCAAATGATGGAATACCTCAAACCAGGGGTGCTTAATTATCCTCACCATTAGGATTTCCATACTCAGGAAGCTAGAATAAATCAAGTCATTTATCCTACATAAACATTTATGTTTCTCATGTTTCCTCTTGAACATGACCATGTTTCCATAGCACTAACACCAAGGAAAGAGATTACCCTCCAAGGGACTTTTTCTGCCTATCCAAAACCTATACCAGTTCATGGATAAAAGTCACATCTAGATCAATAGTAACATGATCTCAACTGATCACAAGTTGAGGATCTGGGTGATACTTCTTCAGTTGAGAAACATGGAAGTCATTATGAACAGCATTGAATCTCGGCAGTAATTCTAATCGGTACACAATATTTCCAACCCATTATATAACCTCGAATAGTCCCACATACCATGGCGCTAATTTCCCTTATTTCCCTAAGCATCGATGACCAAGTCTCAGAGACACTTTCAAGAAAACATGGTCACTTACATCAAAATATAAAGGTTGGTGATGATTATTTGTATACTAATATTGTCTACTTTGTGTTGTTTTTATCCATTTATGAATCATATGGACTTTCTTCGTAGTCTCATGTACAATACTCAGTCCAATCATGGATGACTCTCCTGTTTCCACCCAACATAAAGGATAATGACAAAGATATCCATACAAATCCTCAAATAGTGGCATCTAAATTGTTGCATGATAACTGTTGTTATAAGAGAATTAAACCAAAGGAATGGGATCATCCCATGAACCACTAAAGTCCATAACACATTCCCTAAGCATATCTTCTAATGTCTGAATAGTGAATTTTAACTATCCATCCATCTATGGATGATATATTGTGCTCAAATTCAGTTGAATTACAAGACCCTATTGTAATGATTGCCAAAATCGAGAAGTTAAGTGGGGGTCTCTGTCAAATATTATTTAAGCTGAAACTCCATGTAACCAGACCACTTCTCAAATATATAATTTTTCCAAGTCCTCTACCATGTTGGATTCTCTAATAGAGATAAAGTGTGATGAGTTAGTAAGACGATCCACTACTACCTATATAACATCATCTTTGTGTAACATTCTCAGTGGGTCTATGATAAAATCCATTACAATCTACTCCCACTTCTATACAGGTATAAACATAGAATGTAGCATACCAGATGTACTTTGATGCTTTGCCTTTACCTATTAGAAAGTTAAGCATTTCATCACATACTCTATGATACCATGTTTCATTCCTACCCACCAAAAATGTGCTTTCATTGCCTTATACATTTTCTGAACACCTAGATGAATAGACCATTTCAAATGGTGATACGATGAAAAAAGTTGTTTTTTGCAAGGCTGAGGGACTATTATCCATTTCTAAAAATGTAACAAGGAGTTCTTATCCATTTTCCAATTATCCAGAGTATCCTTATGTGGCTCTATTTTTACATAGTTTTGCCACATCTTTTTACTTAATTTTTAATGATTTAATTAATTATTTAAGCACTTTTTACTAAATAAATGTATTTTTGTATTTTTATAATTAAATTTTTTAATTAATCAATTTTTATAATTAATTATGTATTTTTAGTCATTAAAATAATTATTTAAATTTTACTTTTCCTTTATAATTTAATTATTTGTTAATTTGTTTTGTTAATTTTAATCTGATCACTTCTTAATAATTTTAATTTAATAATAAATAATCATTTAATAACCTTATTTGTGTATTAATTAACTTAGTCTTTATTTTAATATTTTATCCTTTAATTTAGTTTCATTAAAAGATATTAACTTCATTAATTAATATTTTTAATCATCCTGATAATTAATTAAGTTAAGAATTTGAGTTTAAATTAAATGAAATAGTGCGATTTTAACTTTAAGAATTCATTTAGTTGGTTAATTAATTAATTTAGAGGTTTAAAACATGAACTATTAAATTTTATGTATGAAGTAAAATTATTAAATAGTAATAAATGGTTTTAGTCTAAGGGTGAGACAAACTAGAGATATCAGTGACTTATTAAGTCACTGATGCTATCCTTTTTCACTCATTGTTTACCCTGTAATTAATTTATATAATAAATTTTAATTTTAGTCTTTTATCAACTTAGTTTAATATTAATCCAGTTTTTAATTTAAGTGTTAACAATTAAAAACTTGAATTGTAACTTTAAGGTTTAAAGTTTAATAATAATCTTGTTTTTAATTTATGGTGTTTAGACTTATTTTAATTTATAAATTTCAATATTTGTATTTTTGATTTTATGTTTTTAACTCGTTAATTATTTCAACCTTTGTATTTAGTTAACTTAAGTTAACTAATTTTAAGTTTAATTTATGCAGTCTTAATTTTTGTGTATAACCGTTTAGTTTTTTTTTTAAGCTACCGTTAGTTTTATTTTTAGTATGCTACCATTGTGGATGATTATTAGTACCAGTCACTTATTTACTATCGGTGACCTTTTCTATGTTATGGCCATCGGTGACCTATTTCTTTCAGTAACCTTTTATTTTCTGCAATGGTAACCTTATATTTTTATACCTATCGGTGAACTTTGTTTTTTAACCAACGGTGACCTTTACTTTTTAACAAGCAGTGACCTTATTTATTTTTATTAGGCATCAGTAACCTTTTTTTTAACTACATCGGTGACCATTTATTTTTCTCTAATAGTAACCTTTGTTTTTATTAACTATTGGTAACCTTTATTTTTTACAATGGTGACCCTTTATTATTTTTTTATAACTATCGGTAACCTCATTTTTTTATAACTATCAGTGACTTCTGATCCTATTTCCCCTACTTCACTCACTATTTCCACGACTCACATTGTCCTGTTTTTTCCATCACCCTGCTACTGATGTTGGTCTATTCAACTGTTTCACCAATAGCCTCTTATCAACGCACCGACTCTCCTTCATCCTTGATATACTGATATATCCATATCCTTCAACTGAGACTCATTCGCAGACTAAAACCCAACTAGTTTTTCATCAATGATCCGATGAATCCCTAAACTACTACCAACTGATGCTCGTAGCACCTCTCAACCTCCCCCTACTGTTCTCGCTACAACCCTGATTTCCAGATCGACCGTAAGCCACCTTTGAAGATCCCAGCCGGGCCGCCACTATAGAATAGGAACCAGCCCCAAAAGGAGTCGCATAAGGAGAAGGAGTCGACCACCGGAGGGCTGAGTTGAAGACGCCGTGAAGGGAAGGCCGCATCGATACTATTGTGGAGGGGAGTCTGCTGATTTGGAGACTCGCTGCGGCTGAGGGGAACCATGGATCTGGATTGCCAGAGTTGCGGAGATTCGATGCAATTGATTTGCAGATGAGGAATTGAGTCGTCGGAGGTTCGAGAAGCAAGCTGAAGTAAGAGATGTACCTGAAGAATGTTGCAACCATGATCATGTGTTGCTACACCAGTCCGAGGAGGTTGAGACACCACCATGATTAGAGGTTGTCACGCCTAAAGAAGTTGCCTTTCCACTGAAGTTGCACTGTCGGAGGGAGAAGAAGGGTCTATCATCGGTGTCGGGCCTGTCTCGGGAAGCCGAAGAGAACCCCCCCCCCCACCTAGGGTTGTGCCAATTTGGGGGGGGGAGGAATAAGTTATAATTTTTTTAAAATAAAACTAAAATTAAAATTCAACTAAAAAATTAACAATTATTAAAATATTAAATAATGTTAATTATAATTAATTTATGAAAATAAGATAATTAATATTAATAAAACAGAATTAATAAATAAATTTACTAAAATAATTAATAATTTATAAATTGTATTAAAATAAATAAATTATAATAACTAAATAATGTAAATTGTAATAATTAAAATAAAACTATTATGTTAAACCTGAATAATAATCTAAAAAACTGTAGATATTCAAAAAAACGTAATACTGCTAGTATTAATTTAACAATTTAATAAATACTAAACTTTTGATTAAATCTAATTATTAATTAATCACCTTCATAATTAAATAAATATAAATAATAACTTGTAAAAACATTAGATAAAATATGTTAATTAATAAATAAAATAACAACTAATATTTATTAATTTTAAATTAATAACATTTAAACATTCTTTAGTGAGACTTTCATTCTTGTATTAAAAGTTAATATTTAAACTTTGATTCATTTATTTATTTTTCTATTATAATTGTGCAGGTTCACACAAGAGTTTAAAAAACGTCCAAATACATCCAACTAACTCATCGAGAGTTAGTTACAAGGGAAAATCTAGTGCGACGTGTGGTTCGTGAAAAAACACACGTGTGCGATGCAAAAGAAAGGAACTGAACTATGTCGGTGGAAATGGGATAGTGACGTGCAGCTTATGGTGGTAGGATTTAAAATCAAATCAAGCAACGAATGGGAGAGAGATAGATTGAATGATCCAGGTCTGAGCAGAGCAAGATCAGGGGGTGACTCTTGAACCACTTCCTGGAGCTAGAGGAGTTCAGAAGTAGAGCATCATCTCAGGAGTTTATCTTCCATATTAATTCAAGTATCAGTACTCTATTTTAGTATGTTACAAATGTTGTAATGATAATGAATATGTTTTCTAGATGAATCATCAATTTTGAGGATAAATTGAAGTTCTGCTGGTTATCTTTTAATTTTCTTATCACTTTATCATTTTGATGTATTCAGTATTGATCGGCAAGATCAATGCTGAATTCATTAAATTGTTTGTACCACTAGAACTTAACTTGAAAATTTCATAGTCAATTGGTGAGATTGATCATGGAAACACATTTTGAAAGATAATAAATTCATAATACTTCAGGACTTACGGTGAGTTTGTCTTGTTATCATTTTCAAATAATGACTATCATAGATGATCTATTTAGAGTGGTGAAATCTTAATTTGATCAACTTGTCACACTTAATTCCTGGTGAGGGAGGTAAGTCATTCTCTTTAAGGTGGTACTCTGTAATAACTTTTAAGTGAATTGAAAAACTTTTAAAACTAGTATAATAGAGATTTTTTCCCAGGCGACTTACTTTGATAGTTCATTTATCAGCGTTCTATATTTTTGTTGTTCACTACTCTCAATCTGTTTTCTTTTTCATCTTAGACTAGTTCAAAAATTAAAAATGTCGAGTTACTTTAATGCATAATAAAAACACAAAAGAATTTAAAAAATAAAAAATAAAAATAAAAAAATAGGAAATCTACTCCACTACTGACAATAGTGGGGTCTTTTGGAGTATTTTTAGAAGAATAGTGGTCAAAATTTCCCTCTCTGTGAGTTCGACCCTACTTTCCACATATACAGCAGTTAGTAGGAATATAAATTTTAAAATTTGATCAAATTTAATGAAGTTTTAGGTCAAGGTTTTGGCACCGTTTCTGGGTAAGTCATGATTCATTCATCTTTTAAAAAAACACATATTAAAAAAATTAAAAAAACTGAAAAACTGAAAACTATAAAAAAATAATTCGTTTTATATTGAATTGATACTATTTTTTGTATTTTTGAGCTCCTGTTTAGTTCTTCTGTTGTGCTACTTGAATTGTTGATATACTTTGTATGATCACAAGACACTCTGCGGTTAGTCTAGATCCACTGAACTTAGAAATAGACAAACATTTAACTACTCTTAGAAAAAAGAAGAACAAAACTGAAATGGAGAACATAGATAATAGAGTCCCTGATAAAAACTTCCAAAATCATCCAGAACTCTTATAAGAAGATGAAAGGCCTGAGATGAGGGAGTTCCAACTTCCCCAAGTTTCAAGAAATCCATCGTCCATTAGACTTAGTCCTAGAACCAGAAAATATGAGATAAAATAGTCACACATTTCACTGCTACCTACATTTAATAGAATCTCTAATGAGGAATCTCTTGCCTTCATTAGAGACTTCTATAATATTGTGCAGCAGCTACCTCTTCTAGGACTAATAGAAAATGAGCTAAGAATGAGAGTCTTTCCCTTTTCCTTAAAGGGAATGCTAGGAACTGGTTTCTGAGTCTAGATGAGAATATTTTTGAAAACTGGGATCAAGTGTACAATTCTTTCATAATGAAATTTTATCCCAAAAGATTTAAAGGTTAACTTAGAACAAAAATCACCAGTTTTTATCAAGAGGATAGAGAATCTTTTCATGAAGCTTGGGATCGATTCAAGGACCTTCTTTAGAAGTGTCTCCATCATCAACTCTCATCTAACCTTCTCATGGACACCTTCTATGAAGGGTTGTCATCCTCTAGACAGAATCTAGTTGATCAAGCTACTGGGGGTAATTATATTGACAAGAAAAATGAATAACTTAGAAAAAATTTAATAATCTTGCACCGAACTCTCAACATAAGAATTCAAGAAGAAAAAAAGTCAATAGAAATGTTAATGTTAACACTGGTTCAACAAATGAAACTCAAGCACAACTTATTGAAATCACCAACCAATTTCAATATTTAATGAAACAAAACTCTAAGAAAACTGTTAATCAACTTGGCTGTCAAAACACCAATCAATATTTAAGGGAACAGTGTGTCTAGTGTGGTATGTTTGGGTATACTGAAAACTTTTTTCCTAACTTTTATATTCCATCCCAACAAACATAGAATTCAAACTTTATTAACTATGGTCCTAGAATGCCTCTTAAGGAAGATCTATTTTCAAATAAGTATAACCAAGGCTATAGGAACCACCCAAACTTGTCCTAGAAAGATCAAGGCCTAATTAAACAATCCACTGCCCCTAATTACTCTAATCAACCAAGAACAAATTTTCAAAACCAACAAAGGGGTTGTAACGACCCAAAGTTTCATTAATGGAAAATCCCTCTTGATCCAGTTAAATGTTTCTTTATGAAAAAAAAATGTTTTTATAAGATGTCAACTTCTTTAGTTTAACGTTAAGATTTGTGACCGTTACTTTTATAGCCGTTGAACAGTGATCATCTGGGTAGTTTAAATATAAGGCTTTAACGAACCAATTTTCTACTCAGACAAAGGAAGCGATGGCCTCATCCAGTAGAATCGCCCCTTACGAAGCCCATTTGTCGGAGCTCGGAAAAGAGGTGGCATCTTTGGGCTTTGCCCTTGACCAAGCCCAAGCTGAGCTTCATCAATTCAAGCTCGAACGTGATCGTCTACGGGAAAAATGGAAGTTGATAGAGATTACCACTCGAGCGATGTTATCCGAGCAACCCCAAGAGTCTGTCACCATCGCACACCTTACCCTTAGGTCTTATGAGGCTATTTTAAGGGGTTATGTAACAAATAAGTAGCACCATGTTCATGTACATTATCTTTTTATATAATAATGAATATAATTTCTAGTCATTTTTGATACATTGTAATTAGTTTTTAAAGTACAAACGGTGTTTTTAGTTATTATTTAATTAAGAATTATATTTTATTAAATTAAAGGATTTTTGAATTAAATAATATTTTAATAAAATATTATTATTAATATTAAATTAATTTTTATTAAATATAAATGATCTTATAATTTTATGAATGCAATTAAAATTTTTATTAAGGTTTGAAAGCCATTTCTGTCAAAACCCGTGAATTTTTTATAAATGTCGGTTTTTATTTTAAAAGTAAAAATTCACATATTTAGAAAATTATTTAGATAAAATAAATATTATTTTTGGAATCAGGACGTCGAAATTATCCAACGGTGAATTTTTCATAATTTTCTGAGACAGTCAAATTTTTGGGTAAAAATTAAATACCATTTAAATATATAATGTGTTTTATGACATCATAATGACCCAATGGTGATGTAATAAAATACCATAATCCTTATGTTCGGCCAATATGTGTTTTATCATTAAAATAATGAGGTTTTGGGTTTGTTTGACTCACTTTTCAAAGCATTAATGGAGCCCTCAAGACTTATTCAACACTTTGCCTTTTTAAATTAATTTCCATGGGAGTGTGACTCACCTCCACATAAGAAACCCTAATTTTTTAATAAGTTCGGACCTTGGACTTGTAAAATATTGTTTTCCTCTTTCCTTTTCCAGAAACCATGGGCAAATACCATGGGATGGTTTGTGGTTTGGATTATTTTAATATAAGGGGTCCCAAACCTAAATAATAAAGAATTCTCTCACCTTTCCTATATAAACCCACCCAAGCTCCCACTTACTCCTCACCCAAAGCCCTTGAAGTTCGTCCAACCTCTGCCCTACTCTCTCTAGAATCCTCTCAAGGTGCCCCAAGCTCCCAATAAGCCTCTCACAAGCCTCTCTCTAGCCTTTGGAAGCACACTTCCAAGTAAGGGTTTTTTCTTCCTTTCTCATTTTTGTCAATTTTTCTTTAAGTTGTATTGCCCTTTTTAATTTCATTTATGAATGTTGGGGTATGGTTTCGCACCTCTCCCATACTTCCCTCTTATTTTTTGAATGATGGGAGACCCCTTTCTCTCTCATTAAATGCCTCCCATGTACACCCGTTACTATGCCGAAATTCCGAAAGGAACCTTTTTCTCCTCTTTTATATTCAAGCAATACTTTTGTATCATGAATCTAAATTACTTTTCAATTGTTGGGACATGTATCTATATGACCTTCTTACTGTCCATTACATGTAAATATGATGAGGAACCCATTTCTCTCTCATCATACTTTTTTATGAATTCTTATGTCACGCCGTTACGCTGCCGAAATCACACCGATTTTCTAAGCCAATATCATTGTGTAGTGAATACCATGCCCATTTCTCCATCAAGGGTATTCACCTTTATGCACATTTACTTATTTATTGTAAAGTTTCATGTATGAATTCCACATTCCTTTATCGTGGAATAAATGATTATGTTTTATGAATCCATGTTTTATGATCCATGTGGCACACTTATGCATGAAATAAAATGTTTAAGAAGGGTGCGCCCTAATAGCGCTCCAATGCATTGGGTAAAGTATAGTATCATGATACGTCATGTGCAATGAGTGTTTACTCATGCTAATTCAAGTGCAACGAGGGTTTACTCGTGCTTCAAGTGCAATGAGGGTTTACTCATGCTCCATGTGCAATGAGCCTTGGCTCATGCTAATTCAATGTTAAGTGTTGTTGCCACATTTCCATGTTATGATTATCATGCTTTATCATGCCTTTATGTTCATGTCTCTCTTATGCTCTATTGATATGCCTATTTCCTAACATGTATTGTACTCCTCATTTTATTCATTGTGTACTCCCTTACTGGGCTTTATAGCTCACCCTTTTCTTATGCATGTCCTCAGGTTACCCCATGCAATGCTAAGTACGAAGGAATGTAGTGGTCATGTAAAGGAAGTTTTCAATAAGGATGTTGTATTTCAAGTTTAAAGTTTTTATGTAATGATCCTAAGCCCCAAAGACACTAAACCTCTCGATCTTCTTTGTTGTATCAAGTGAAGTTTTATGTAATAAAGCATGTTTAAGTTGTAATAAAAAGTAGGGTTGTCATAGTTGGTATCAGAGGATAGGTTTAGTTATTTTTGGGATTAGGAAACCCTAGTAAAGCCTTAGATACAAGACTAAGAATAATAAAAGCATCCCTAAGTTTTGGTAAATACTAAGTAAGTGTTTTATCAAACAAATACATCCTTGTCTGGATACGAGCAGGTAGAGGCGGCTCTGGCACAGATGTACCCTAGGGGTAAAACCCGAAAACACCGCTTTGAGCTAGACTCGAACGGGAACTGGTGCACGACAACGGGCCTTGCTGCACTCTTGGTTACGACACTCCCGGGGGATATGTTTTGATAAATTCACAATCTTAGTATGAACCCTTATTAAGGGAAAAATGCCCCTAAGAATATATGTTAGAAGGAAGATCATGAAAAGCCTGGATTGAATCCTATAGAATCATGAGTTGAAGAGATTAAAGTTTATTTATAAGTCATCAACTTTTGTCTTTGGATTACCCTTTATGTGTTACCCCTAACTTTCCTTTTATTCTAGCCAATGGCCGGTAATAGGAGAACTCGGGCTAACAACCGTTGTGAAGATCAGTGTGATGATTGTACTTATGAGATGCCCAATCCAATGGGAGCGGGAATCGCAAACTTTGTCACGCTTCTCTCTCAGCTAACTCAAGTTTTGAATAGAAACACTGGTCAAGAGGAACGTTCAACCCCCCCTAAGAAAGAAAAAGTCGCTATTGAAAGCTTCATGAGACAAAGGCCTCCTACTTTTAGTGGATCATCCGATCCCACGATTGCTGAACAATGGATCAACTCCATTGAAAAGATATTCTCCATCCTCCAATGCTCTGAAAAAGAAAAGGTTCTCCTGGCGGCTTATCGTATGGAGGGTGAAGCTGATCAATGGCGGACGTTGATCAAAAATACGAATCCTGAGGAGGAGATCGAGGCTTTGGAATGGAAGGTATTCCGGAAGATGTTTTTCGATAAATATTTTCCACGCACCCTCCGTCTTAAGATGGAAAGGGACTTCCTTTCCCTCAAGCAGAAAGATGAGGAATCTGTGGGAGCGTACGAGGAAAACTTCACAAGGCTTGCACGATACGCTTCCGGCTTTGTCGTTACCCCCGAATGTAAGGTTGACCGCTTCTTTGGTGGGTTGAAGCCTAGCTTGCGGAAATCATTAGCGATCCGTGACTTCGACAGCTATGAGGAAATTGTCCGATGTGCCCTCAAGGTTGAAATGGAGATCGGAGAATCACAGGGGTATCATGGGGACAAGAAGCGGAAGGTGGACTTCAATGCTGGTGGTCCGATGGATAAATCCAACGGCGCTAAGAAATTCCAGCACCCCACTTGCCAAAAGTGTGGAAAAAAGCACCCTGGAAATTGCCTTAGGGGGACAAGAAAATGCTTCAAGTGTGGAAGAGAAGGGCACCTAGCTGTTAACTGTCAGCAAGAAGGACCCGCGGCTGCGACGGAGGGGAGGAACGCTCCGTTCGAACCTCAACGCGTTGTTCAATGCTTCAAATGCAAAGAACCGGGTCATTTTGCGAATCAGTGCCCTAATCCAAGGGTTATCGGAGGCAATCAACAACCTCCAAGACAGCAAGGAAGAGCTTTTGCCATCACTTCTGCCGAAGTGAACCCCGACAACGAAGTGGTGACAGGTACGCTAGTTATTCATTCAAGAATAGCGAACGTACTTTTTGATTCAGGTTCTACGCATTCTTTTATATCTCAAAAGTTTAGTAGAACAATCCCTGCACCACCACAAATCATGGAAGTAAAGATGTCGGTGAGTACGGAAAATGGGGCAATCATTGCATCCCATGAGTATAAGTCCTCCCCTGTTATAATCTGTGGATTGAATTTCCCAGCGAACCTCATCATACTCCCTTTGGTGGAATTTGATGCAATTCTTGGCATGGATTGGCTTTCCTTATATAGAGCCAACATAAATTGTCGGGAGAGGGAAATCACACTCCATATGGAGAATCGACCCCCGATTCTTTACAAGTGTCAGGAGGAAGATGAATCTCCTTTAGCTCCATCATCTCAAGCATGGATATTACTGCCTTATGAGCACGCATATCTGGCTCAGATGATTGAGTCCAAGGAAGAAACCACCCTTGAAGAAATGCCTATTGTGAGGGAATTCGCTGAAGTATTTCCCGAGGAACTTCCTGGTCTTCCTCCAAGAAGAGATGTTGAGTTCTCAATTGAACTTATACCTGGGGCGCTACCAATATCCAAGAATCCATATAGAATGGCTGTGGTTGAGCTTGAAGAACTGAAGAAACAACTACAGGAGAATCTGGATAAAGGGTTTATACGCCCAAGTGCATCACCATGGGGTGCACCAGTCCTCTTCGTCAAGAAGAAGGATGGGTCAATGCGGCTTTGCATCAATTATCGTGAAATTAACAAAATCACGATAAAGAACAAGTATCCTCTCCCAAGAATCGATGACTTGTTTGATCAGCTGCGTGGAGCACAATACTTCTCCAAGGTCGACTTGCGGTCGGGATATTATCAAGTAAGGGTGAAGAAGGAAGATATCCCCAAGACTGCTTTTCGTACAAGGTACGGGCACTATGAATTCATAGTAATGCCTTTTGGACTCACCAATGCTCCAGCAATATTCATGGACTTGATGAATAGAGTCTTTAGAGATTACCTAGATAAATTTTTGGTAGTCTTTATAGATGATATTATAATATACTCCAAAACCAAGGAGGACCATGAGGAGCATTTAAAAACTGTACTGGAGACTTTGCGCAAGGAGAAGCTCTATGCCAAGTACAGCAAGTGTGAGTTCTGGTTGAAGGAGGTCTCATTCTTGGGCCATATCATCACAAGCAATGGGATATCTATGGACCCCTCCAAAACAGATGCAATTGAGGGATGGCCGAGGCCAACATCGGTAACTGATATCCGTAGCTTCTTGGGGTTAGCTGGATATTATCGACGATTTGTGAGAAACTTCTCACGATTTTCCAACCCTCTTACCAAGCTAACTCGAAAGGGAGTAAAGTTTTCTTGGAGTGATGAATGCGAAGAAAGCTTCAAGGAGTTGAAAAGGAGGCTTATCACTGCACCTGTGCTCACTTTACCCACAAGTGGGGAGCTTTTTGTGGTATTCAGTGATGCTTCGAAGAAGGGCTTAGGATGTGTGTTGATGCAGAATGATAAAGTGATATCCTATGCCTCAAGACAGTTGAAAATCCATGAGCGAAACTATCCAACGCATGATCTGGAGTTGGCGGCGGTGATCTTTGCCTTGAAAATCTGGCGGCATTATCTCTATGGAGAGAAATGTGAGATATATACTGACCACAAGAGTCTTAAATATATATTCACACAGAAAGAGCTTAATATGCACCAGAGAAGATGGATAGAGCTCATAAAGGATTATGACTATTCAATACATTACCACCCTGGGAAGGCGAACAAGGTGGCGGATGCCCTAAGTAGAAAGGATCCAGCAATTCTATCAATGATGAGAATTGAGAAGGATCCAATCTTCTTAGACTTGATGAAGATGGACGTGAGAATCATAAAGAAGGGAACATCATCAATCCTTTCACAAATGATTGCTCAACCATCTCTTTTGGAAAGGTTAAAGGATGCTCAAAAGGATGATGCGAGAATCCAAGAAAAAGTGGAAGCTATCAAAAAGGGAAAATCCTCAGAGTTTAATGTTAATGAAGAAGGAATTGTGCGGTTTAGGAAAAGACTATGTGTCCCATCAAGTTCGGAGCTGAAGAAGGAACTTTTGGATGATGCACATAGTTCAAATTTCTCTATTCACCCAGGGAGCACAAAGATGTATCGAGATCTCCGAGAAAACTTTTGGTGGGATAATATGAAGAAGGAGATCGCCGAATATACATCAAAGTGCCTGGTGTGTCAGCAAGTGAAGGCAGAGAGGCAGAAGTCTAAGGGGATGATGCAACCATTGCCCATACCAGAATGGAAATGGGAGAACATCACCATGGACTTCGTCACTGGACTTCCAAGGACATCCAAAAGCAACAATGCAATCTGGGTTATTGTGGATCGTCTTACAAAGACTGCACACTTCATTGCTATTCGAGAGGATTTCTCTTTGGATCAACTGGCACGGATATATATCAGGGAAGTGGTACGGTTGCATGGAGTACCACTATCTATTGTGTCTGACCGAGATCCAAGATTTACCTCTAAGTTTTGGAAGAGTCTTCAACATGCTCTGAATACTGAACTGAACTTCAGTACGGCCTATCATCCTCAAACTGATGGCCAATCCGAGCGGACTATCCAAACACTTGAGGATATGTTGAGAGCGTGCTCAATGGACTTTAAAGGAGGATGGGATCAACATCTTCCTCTAGTTGAGTTCTCTTATAATAATAGTTTCCACTCGAGCATCCAAATGGCACCATATGAAGCCCTGTATGGGAAAAGGTGTAGAACACCGGCATGTTGGGATGAGGTCGGTGAACGTAAGCTGCTTGGACCAGAAATGGTCGAAGAAATGGTAGAGAAGGTGAAAACCATTCAGCAGCATATCAAGGCAGCCCAAAGTCGACAGAAGAGTTATGCAGATAATCGTCGACGAGACCTTGAGTTTAAAGTCGGAGACATGGTGTTTTTACGCATATCTCCGTGGAAGAAGGTCATGAGGTTTGGAAAGAAAGGGAAGTTAAGTCCAAGGTACATCGGCCCCTTCGAGATTCTTGATCGTGTTGGGGCTGTGGCCTATCGACTAGAACTTCCACCTACTATGGCCAAGGTACATGATGTCTTCCATGTATCCCTCTTAAGGAAGTACATACCAGACCCTTCACATGTACTCTCTTCTGAGGTGGTACAATTAGAAGACGATCTTTCTTATGAGGAGCAACCAGTGAAGATCTTGGATCGTAGAGAAAAAGTTCTACGAAATAAGACAATGCCCCTCGTCAAGGTGTTGTGGAGAAACCACAAGTTTGAAGAAGCAACTTGGGAGTCGGAGGATATGATGAAGCTAAGTTACCCACATTTGTTTTAGTGTGGGAAAAGGAAAATTTCGAGGGCGAAATTTCTTAAGGGGGGAATGTTGTAACGACCCAAAGTTTCATTAATGGAAAATCCCTCTTGATCCAGTTAAATGTTTCTTTATGAAAAAAAAATGTTTTTATAAGATGTCAACTTCTTTAGTTTAACGTTAAGATTTGTGACCGTTACTTTTATAGTCGTTTAACAGTGATCATCTGGGTAGTTTAAATATAAGGCTTTAACGAACCAATTTTCTACTCAGACAAAGGAAGCGATGGCCTCATCCAGTAGAATCACCCCTTACGAAGCCCATTTGTCGGAGCTCGAAAAAGAGGTGGCATCTTTGGGCTTTGCCCTTGACCAAGCCCAAGCTGAGCTTCATCAAGTCAAGCTCGAACATGATTGTCTATGGGAAAAATGGAAGTTGATAGAGATTACCACTCGAGCGATGTTATCCGAGCAACCCCAAGAGGCTGTCACCATCGCACACCTTACCCTTAGGTCTTATGCGGCTATTTTAAGGGGTTATGTAACAAATAAGTAGCACCATGTTCATGTACATTATCTTTGTATATAATAATGAATATAATTTCTAGTCATTTTTGATACATTGTAATTAGTTTTTAAAGTACAAACGGTGTTTTTAGTTATTATTTAATTAAGAATTATATTTTATTAAATTAAAGGATTTTTGAATTAAATAATATTTTAATAAAATATTATTATTAATATTAAATTAATTTTTATTAAATATAAATGATCTTATAATTTTATGAATGCAATTAAAATTTTTATTAAGGTTTGAAAGCCATTTCTGTCAAAACCCGTGAATTTTTTATAAATGTCGGTTTTTATTTTAAAAGTAAAAATTCACATATTTAGAAAATTATTTAGATAAAATAAATATTATTTTTGGAATCAGGACGTCGAAATTATCCAACGGTGAATTTTTCATAATTTTCTGAGACAGTCAAATTTTTGGGTAAAAATTAAATACCATTTAAATATATAATGTGTTTTATGACATCATAATGACCCAATGGTGATGTAATAAAATACCATAATCCTTATGTTCGGCCAATATGTGTTTTATCATTAAAATAATGAGGTTTTGGGTTTGTTTGACTCACTTTTCAAAGCATTAATGGAGCCCTCAAGACTTATTCAACACTTTGCCTTTTTAAATTAATTTCCATGGGAGTGTGACTCACCTCCACATAAGAAACCCTGATTTTTTAATAAGTTCGGACCTTGGACTTGTAAAATATTGTTTTCCTCTTTCCTTTTCCAGAAACCATGGGCAAATACCATGGGATGGTTTGTGGTTTGGATTATTTTAATATAAGGGGTCCCAAACCTAAATAATAAAGAATTCTCTCACCTTTCCTATATAAACCCACCCAAGCTCCCACTTCCTCCTCACCCAAAGCCCTTGAAGTTCGTCCAACCTCTGCCCTACTCTCTCTAGAATCCTCTCAAGGTGCCCCAAGCTCCCAAGAAGCCTCTCACAAGCCTCTCTCTAGCCTTTGGAAGCACACTTCCAAGTAAGGGTTTTTTCTTCCTTTCTCATTTTTGTCAATTTTTCTTTAAGTTGTATTGCCCTTTTTAATTTCATTTATGAATGTTGGGGTATGGTTTCGCACCTATCCCATACTGCCCTCTTATTGTTTGAATGATGGGAGACCCCTTTCTCTCTCATTAAATGCCTCCCATGTACACCCGTTACTATGCCGAAATTCCGAAAGGAACCTTTTTCTCCTCTTTTATATTCAAGCAATACTTTTGTATCATGAATCTAAATTCCTTTTCAATTGTTGGGACATGTATCTATATGACCTTCTTACTATCCATTACATGTAAATATGATGAGGAACCCCTTTCTCTCTCATCAGACTTTTTTATGAATTCTTATGTCACGCCGTTACGCTGCCGAAATCACACCGATTTTCTAAGCCAATATCATTGTATAGTGAATACCATGCCCATTTCTCCATCAAGGGTATTCACCTTTATGCACATTTACTTATTTATTGTAAAGTTTCATGTATGAATTCCACATTCCTTTATCGTGGAATAAATGATTATGTTTTATGAATCCATGTTTTATGATCCATGTGGCACACTTATGCATGAAATAAAATGTTTAAGAAGGGTGCGCCCTGATAGCGCTCCAATGCATTGGGTAAAGTATAGTATCATGATACGTCATGTGCAATGAGTGTTTACTCATGCTAATTCAAGTGCAACGAGGGTTTACTCGTGCTTCAAGTGCAATGAGGGTTTACTCATGCTCCATGTGCAATGAGCCTTGGCTCATGCTAATTCAATGTTAAGTGTTGTTGCCACATTTCCATGTTATGATTATCATGCTTTATCATGCCTTTATGTTCATGTCTCTCTTATGCTCTATTGATATGCCTATTTCCTAACATGTATTTTACTCCTCATGTTATTCATTGTGTACTCCCTTACTGGGCTTTATAGCTCACCCTTTTCTTATGCATGTCCTCAGGTTATCCCATGCAATGCTAAGTACGAAGGAATGTAGTGGTCATGTAAAGGAAGTTTTCAATAAGGATGTTGTATTTCAAGTTTAAAGTTTTTATGTAATGATCCTAAGCCCAAAAGACACTAAACCTCTCGATCTTCTTTGTTGTATCAAGTGAAGTTTTATGTAATAAAGCATGTTTAAGTTGTAATAAAAAGTAGGGTTGTCATAGGGGTGAGTCTTGAAATGCACAATGAAATAATGATAATAAAATATCTTCTAATATTGATCTAATCTTGATCAAAATTAACTCTCAAGAGGAAAGATACATGACTCAGCTATCCAAACATCAAAATAAATATGAGTTAGATAAAATGAAAATTGATGTGAGAATGCAGAACATGGAAACACAACTTGGAAAACTTGCTAGATATTTTTCATCTATAGAAAATGGTAGACTTCCTAGTACCACTAAGCTTAATCCTAGAGATAATTTCATGGTGGTAGTAACTATAAGTGGGCTAAATACTCAAAATATTGCTGAAAAATACCTTTAAAATTTCCAAAATGAAAATCTGCTTGAGTCTAGTAATAAAAATCTACTTTATTCACATGCTGGAAATTCATAGAAAAATATTGAAAATAATAAAAATCTCAATTTATCATTTAAAGTACAAGCTGTAAATTCATATAAAAAACAAAATAATAAAGGAAAAGAAAAAGTTTAGGAAGAGGTGAGGGATATGTCTACTGTCCTTAAAAATTTTTCCCCACCCATCCCTTTCCCTGAGAAGTTGAAACCACAAAGCAACACCAAGATTGAACTTCTTCAGTTCCTTGGTCTCCTTTTTAAACTTCAAGTAAACATTCCATTCATTCAAGCCTTATTTCAAATCCCATATTACTTGAAATCTCTTTAAAAAATTGTTTCAAATAAAAAGACCCTGAAAGAATTTTTTGCTTACAGCCTCACTAAAGAGTGCAGTACTGTACTCCAAAATAAAATATCACCTAAACTGAAAGACCCAAGTATCTTTGTCATTCCCTGTACTTAGGAAATTATGATCAGCTCAATTGTTTGTGTGATTTAGGTGCTAACATTAATCTACTCCCATACTCACTATTTCGACAATTTAGGTTGGGTGATCTTCAACCCACCACAGCCATATTGCAGTTGGCTGATAGATCTTTCACTCATCCCATGGGTAGGATAGATGACTTGCTAGTTGGGTTAGGGAAGTTGTTTTTGACTGTATACTTTTTAGTCTTAGACATGGAGTGTGATAAAGAGGTGCCCATCATCTTGGGTAGGCCCTTCTTGTCCATAGGTGGTGCTGTAATTGATGTCTATAAGGGTTAGTTAATTTTTAAAATTGGAGAACAACAAGAAGAGTTCAATGTGTTTAAAAATGTTAAAGGACCAACTTTTTCTGAAAACTGTTCAATGGTAGAGTCCTTAGAGGATGAAAACTCAATTGAAAACTCTGAAGAATATGAAAATAAATCCTCTACTGAAGAAAATAATTTAGAATCTAAAAACCCTGTTGAATCTGTCTTAGAAATTGAAAATTCTGCTCAAACACTAGTTCTGGAAAATTTTCCAGAACTAGACAACTGTTCAGTTTCTACTGTAGAAGGGTCCTCTGTTTCTAAACTTAGGAGATTTTTGAGTGAATTTGAGGGTTTTTATATTAATACCAACCTTGATGAACACTTTGATGATGTTGAGGGATAACTTTTGATACAACTTGATTATTCTTCTTTGATTAACTTGTTGAATTCTAATCTAGAAATTCTGGACAGTGTGTTGTCCACTTTGGACAGTAGCACTGTTATTTCTGAATCTTAACATGAAATTGAAAATATTTCATCATTTCAAACTCCTTATAAGAGATATGTTTAAGATCTTGGTCCTCCCAGGCCTAAGAGTATTTTTTATAGTGTAGAACCACCCACTCTTGAATTAAAACCAATCCCTTCTCATTTGAAATATTCATTTTTGGGTGAGAATTCCACATTTCCTGTCATAATTTCTACTAAGATAAATTAAAATCAAGAGGTAAGATTGTTGAGCATGTTGAAAAAGTTTAAATCTACTATATACTGAATCATAGCTAATGTCAAAGGTATTATTCCCTCATTCTGCATGCATAAAATACCTATGGAGCCTGACCATAAGCCTAGGGTAGAATGTCAAAGAAGATTGAACCAAAACATTAAAGAAGTAGTGAGAGAGGAAGTAATTAAGTTGCTAGACACTGGAATGATATATCCTATCTCTGATAGTGCTTGGGTCAACCCTGTTCAGGTTGTCCCCAAGAAGGGAGGTTTCACTGTAGTTAAAAATGAAAACAATGAAGAAATCCAAGTTTGGAAAGCCACAAAATGGAGAGTCTGTATAGATTATAGGAAGTTGAATGCAGCCACTAGTAAGGATCATTTTCCAATTCCCTTCTTGAATCAAATGCTTCAGAGGCTTGCTGTAAATAAAATTTTCTATTTCCTGGATGGGTATTCTGGTTACAACCAGACTTATGTTTCTCCAGAAAATCAAGAAAAGACCACTTTCACATACCCCTTTGAGAAATTTGCCTACAGGAGGATTCCCTTTGGATTGTGTGGAGATCCAGCCACCTTTCAAAGGTGTATGATGGATATTTTTTCGGATATTATTGAAATAATCATTGAAGTTTTCATGGAATAATTTTCCATTGTGGGAAGTACCTTCGATACATGTCTTGGAAATATTGAATTAGTTTTGGAGAGATTCATTGAAACCAACCTTGTTCTTAATTGGGAGAAGTTTAAATTCATGGTCACAGAAGGTATAGTGCTTGGTCATAAGGTGTCAAAGTGATGTTTGGAAGTTGATGTTGCTAAAATAGAAGTCATTCAAAAATTGTCACCTCCTGGAAATGTCAAAGGTGTTAGAAGTTTTCTAGGGCATGCCGGTTTCTACTGGAGATTCATAAAAGACTTTTCAAAAATAACTAAGCCCATGTGTTCTCTTCTTGTCAAGGATTTACCTCTAAATTTTGATGAAAAATGTTTGAAATCATTTAATCTGTTAAAAGATAAACTCACTACATCACCCATTATCACTACACTTGACTGGAAACTACCTTTTGAAATTATGTGTGATGCTAGTGACATGGTTGTAGGTGTTATCCTTGGACAAAGGAGAGATAAGAAGTTACATGTGGTTTATTATTCTAGTAGACTTCTAGATGAGGCCCAAAAGAATTACACCACTACTGAAAAAGAATTGTTAGCTGTTTTGTTTGCTTTAGAAAAGTTTAGACAGTATCTCTTAGGATCTAAAGTCATCATTGTCACTGATCATTCTTCCTTAAAGTACTTGTTGTCTAATAATGGGACTAAACCCAGACTGATTATATGGATTCTGTTGCTACAAGAGTTTGATTCAGATATTGGGGATAAGCAGGGAGCTGAAAATCTAGTTATTGACCACCTATCCAGACTTCCTCATACCCATTCTGAAAATCCAAGGGAGGTAAACTCTTCCTTTCCTGATGATAAGCCACTTACTATGTCAATTAGTAAATCTTCTTGGTTTGTAAATTTTGCCAATTTCTTGGAAGCAGGTGTCTTTCCCATAATTGTTTCCAATAATCAAAGAAATAAATTCATTTCTGAGCTTAAATACTACCTTTGGGATGACCCCCTACTGTTTAGGAGATGTGTTGATGGTATTCTTAGAAGATGTGTGCCTGAGGAAGATGTGATTCCTGTCTTAGATAGTTGTCACTCCACACCTTGGGGAGGTCACCATGGTGGTGAGAGGACTGCTCAAAAAGTCTTACAATCTGGTTTCTATTGGCCTACTCTTTTTAAGGATGATAGAAGCTTTGTGGTTGGATGTGATAGATGTCAGAGGCTAGGAAATGTGGGTAGGAAGCAGGATTTACCCTAAAAAGGAATTCTAGAAGTTGATATTTTTTATGTTTGGGGTTTAGATTTCATGGGTCCATTTCCATCATCTCACGGGAATGAGTGTATTCTTCTTGTTGTTGATTATGTGTCAAAATGGGTTGAGGCAGTTTCACTTCCCAACAATCAAGCATACTTTGTAATAAAGTTTTTCAAAAAGAACATATTTACAAGATTTGGAGTTCCCAAAGCCTTTATCACTGTTAATGGAACACACTTTAAGAACTACAAATTTAAAGCTTTGATGGAAAAATATGGTTGTGTTCATAAAACTGGAACTCTTTATCATCCACAGTTCAGTGGATAGGTGGAAATTTCAAACAGAGAACTGAAACAGATACTTTAGAAAATTATGTCAACCTCTAGGAAATACTGGTCTCTTAAATTGGATAAAAATTTATGGTCATATAGAACTGCTTTCAATACCCCAATAGGTATGTCTCATTACAGGGTTTTGTTTGGAAAATGTTTTCATTTACCTATGGAGTTGCAACACAAGTCTTATTGGGTAGTTAAGGCTCTGAAATTTAATTTCAAGAGTGTTGGTGAGAGGATATTACTTGATCTGAGTGAACTTGATAAGATTAGGAGAGATAGTTATGATAATTCAAGGATTTATAAAGAGAGGACTAAAATCTTTCATGATTCAATTATTCAAACCAAAGAATTCAAACCTGGACAGAAGGTCCTTCTATTTAACTCTAGACTCAAAATCTTTCCTGGAAAACTTAAGTCCAAGTGGTATGGACATTTTACTATAGTGAGAGTGCTTAATAATGGAGCTGTTGAAATTTTAGGTGAAGAAAACAAACCTATGTTAGTTAATGGGCAAAGAGTGAAACTTTATTTTGAGGGACAACCAAAGGGCTTGGTTGCCTTCACTGTGCTTGAGAACTGATCTTGAATAAAGTATGGCTGAAGACTTTAAAACTTAGTGTTTCATGGGAGGAAACCCATGGTTCTTTTTTATTTAATTTGTTTCAATTTTATTCTTGAATAATGTGCTTCTTCTATGCTCTATTGTTGTGAAATTTCTGATACTGCTTGCTCTTGGTTTTCTTGTTCTGTTTCACAGTTATCAAGAAGCTGTTGTTTTGTCATTTAAGGAGTGAAATTACCTTTCTGAATATTTAATGAAAAAACTTAAGTCAGGGAAGTACCTTACAATTAAGTTTTGTTTCATTTTTATACTCTTTATTGCTTTAGAAAAAATATATTGCATGTCACTTTGTTTTTAAAAATTCTGCTTGTTCCTCCTTGCTAAAAAATTGAATTTCACTATTGTTAAAATCATTCCACTGCTTGAACTTAAGTGTGGGGAAGGTACATGCAGGCTGAGAAATTTTTTTTATTGAATCTGCTTTAGTTTGGGGTGTTTTATCATTCATTATTCTGCTCTATTAAATACATTTTATTGAACTTAATCTATTAATATACTTACACCCATTACACAGTGCACCCACAAGTTACATGCCATGTTTTTACTTTAATGGGCAATCTTTATTTTCTAGACTAAATGATAATGCATGTCTCTAGATGTGAACCTACTGTTAATTTATTCATTGTGGAAAACATACTTTTTGAAATTCAATGAGACCCCTTTATACATGTTATAAATCTACTAAAATTGAAAATATGTTTTGAACCTTAATTTTTTAATTGTTCTTCTCCATTTTAGAAGCCAACTTTGGGGAAAATGTTGGGTTTTAAGTGTGGGGGAGGGGGTCATTCAGGGGGTCATTTATTGACTGTGATAAACTATGCTTAATTGAATAAATACCCACTTCACTTCAAACTTTTTGTTTAAAAAATGGTTAAATTTTTTCAAAATTCTTTCATAATTTTAGGCTTTACACTATTTCTCATTTGGTTCTTTCCTTTTAATGATACCTGATTAGTAGTTAAGAGTTTCTTTGAATCTGAAATTAATGTGGGTGGATGATTGTTGAGTGGTCTTGCTTAGTGGTTTTATGGAAATTTGGTTTAGGGACTATTTTTTAGAGTGATATGGGTGACCTGTTAGTGGAGTTATGATCATAACCCTTGGAACCGATTGTTTGATCTTCATCCTAGGGGCCTCATTCATATTTTAATTATAAAAATTAATTGCCTTATTGTGCCAATGTAAATGATTTTTGATATAAATCTTTTGAAACTGGAGTAGTATGGGCATCTGAAATCTCACGGTGAGTCTCTAAGACCCTAGATGTTGGGTGCGTTTATGTTTACTATAAGCCCTATGTACACCTTCAATAAGTGCATTGCACAGTGTTTAGCACATGATACATGGCTTGGGAAAAATAAAATAAAGCATCTGGGGTCAAAAACAGGTTCATTAAGGTGAGGGGAATGATGAACTCCAGACAAAGAAATGATCATTTGGTTTATATAGAAGTCATTTAGGTTGTTTCATTAAGGTGATTCGCAAAAAAAATTAATTATTTTTGGAACTTGGGAAAGAGTCATTATACATAGTTCCTACTGTTAAATTCTTAACTCCACTGAATTTTTACTTGTTGTCACACTTAAGCTTAGAACTTAGGCTTGAATTGAAATGATCACTATCCAGAGTCGTGTATGAGGGATGACACTTTCTTTGATTGATGAATCTTTGCTATCTTGATTACCATTTGAGTACTCATTCGAGGCAATACTTGATTTGAAAATATCTTTTCAAAAGCCTGTTTTCATGTTCTGTCCTCTTTTCTTAAGTGTTGGACATGTTACAATTTGAGCTGAATTATAAATACTACAATATGTTTTTCAAAGATAACAAAACAAGAAATTATTTGAGGACAAACAATTCTTAAGTGTGGTGTAATTTGATGTTGCTCTATTTTTACATAGTTTTGTCACATCTTTTTATTTAATTTTTAATGATTTAATTAATTATTTAATCACTTTTTACTAAATAAATGTATTTTTGTATTTTTATAATTAATTTTTTTAATTAATCAGTTTTTATAATTAATTATGTATTTTTAATCATTAAAATAATTATTTTAATTCTACTTTTCCTTTCTAATTTAATTATTTTTTAATTAGTTTTGTTAATTTTAATCTGGTCACTTCTTAATAATTTGACTTTAACAATAAATAATCATTTAATAACCTTATTTGTGTAATAATTAACTTAGTCTTTATTTTAATATTTTATCCTTTAATTTAGTTTCATTAAAAGATATTAACTTCATTAATTAATATGTTTAATCATCCTTCTAATTAATTAAGTTAAGAATTTGAGTTTAAATTAAATGAAATAGTGCGATTTTAACTTTAAGAATTCATTTAGTTAGTTAATTAATTAATTTAGAGGTTTAAAACATGGACTATTAAATTTTATGTATGCAGTGAAATTATTAAATAGTAACAAATGTTTTTAGTCTAAGGGTGAGACAAACTGGAGCTATCGGTGACTTATTGAGTCACCGATGCTATCCTTTTTCACTCACTATTTACCCTGTAATTAATTTATATAATAAATTTTAATTTTAGTAGTTTATCAACTTAGTTTAATATTAATCCAGTTTTTAATTTAAGTGTTAACAATTAAAAACTTTAATTGTAACTTTAAAGTTTAAAGTTTAATAATAATCTTGTTTTTAATTTATGGTTTTTAGCCTTCTTTTAATTTATAAATCTCAATCTTTTTATTTTTGATTTTATGTTTTTAACCGGTTAATTATTACAACCTTTGTATTTAGTTAACTTAAGTTAACTAATTTTAAGTTCAATTTATGCATTTTTATTTTTTGTGTATCACCATTTACTTCATTTTTTTAAGCTACTGTTAGTTTTATTTTTAGTGTGCTACCGTTGTGGATGATTATCAGTACCGGTCACTTATTTACTATCATTGACCCTTTCTATGTTATGGTCATCGGTGACCTATTTCTTTCGGTAACCTTTTATTTTTTGCAACGGTAACCTTATATTTTTATACCTACTGGTGACCTTTGTTTTTTAACCAACAGTGACCTTTATTTTTTAACAAGCGGTGACCTTATTTATTTTTATTAGGCATTGGTAACCTTTTATTTTATGACATCAATGACCTTTTATTTTTCTCAAACAATAAAATTTGTTTTTATTAACTATTGGTAACCTTTATTTTTGCCAACGGTGACCCTTTATTCTTTTTTTTATAACTATCGGTAACCTCATTTTTTTATAACTATCGGTGAATTCTGATCCCATTTCTCGTGATTCACTCACCGTTGCCACTACTCACACTGTCCCACTTTCCCCATCACCCTGCTACTGATGCTGGTATATCCAACTATTTCACCAACAGCCTCTTATCAATGCACCGACTCTCCTTCATACTCAATCTACTGATATATCCATATCCTTCAACTGAGACTCATTCACAGACCAAAACTCAACCAGTTTTTCATCAATGATCCGATGAATGCCCAAAACTACTACCAACTGATGCTCGTAGCACCTCTCGACCTCTCCTTATTGTTCTCATTGCGACCCTGCTTTCTAGATCGACCGCATGCCGCCTTGGAGGATCCGAGTCGGGCCACCACTGTGGAATAGGAACCATCCCTGAAAGGAGCTGCACGAGGAGTAGGAGTCGACCGCCGGAGGGCTGAGTTGCAGACGTCTTCTAGGAAAGGTCGCATGGCTGCTGTTGTAAAGGGGAGTTCGCTGATTTGGAGACTCTTCGCGGCTGAGGGGAACCATGGAACTGGACCGCCAGAGTCGAGGAGATTCACTGCAATTGAGTTGCAGATGAGGAATCGAGCCACTGGAGGTTCGAGAAGCAAGCTGAAGTAGGAGATGTACCTGAAGAACGTTGCAACCATGATCCTGCGTCGCCACACCAGTCCGAGGAGGTTGAGTTGCCACCATGATTAGAGGTTGTCGCGCCTAAATAAGCTACCTTTCCACTGAAGTTTCACCGCCAGAGGGAGAAGAAGGGTCCGCCATCAGCGCGGGGCCTGTATCGGGAAGCCGAAGAGAACACCCCCCCCCCCCCACCTAGCCCCCCCCCCCCCCACCTAGGGTTACGTCAATTTTAGGGGGGATAAGTTATAAAATTAAAATTCAACTAAAAAATTAACAATTATTAAAATATTAAATAATGTTAATTATAAGTAATTTATGAAAATAAGATAATTAATATTAATAAAACAGAATTAATAAATAAATAAACTAAAATAATTAATAATTTATAAATTATATTAAAATAAATAAATTATAATAACTAAATAATGTAAATTGTAATAATTAAAATAAAACTATTATGTTAAACTTAAATAATAATCTAAAATAACATAGATATTCAAAAAAACATAATACTACTAGTATTAATTTAACAATTTAATAAATTTTAAACTTTTAATTAAATATAATTATTAATTAATCACCTTCATAATTAAATAAATATAAATAATAACTTGTAAAAACATTAAATAAAATATGTTAATTAACAAATAAAATAACAACTAATATTTATTAATTTTAAATTAATAACATTTAAACATTCTTTAATGAGACATTTATTCTTGTATTAAAAGTTTACATTTAAACGTTGATTCATTTATTTATTTTTCTATTCTAACTGTGCAGTTTCACACAGGAGCTGAAAACACGTCCAAATACATCCAACTAACTCATTGAGAGTTAGTTACATGGAAAAATCTAGTGCGACGTGTGGTTCGCAAAAAAACACACGTGTGCGATGCGAAAGAAATGAACTAAACTATGTCGGTGGAAACAGGATGGTGACATGAAGCTTATGGAAGTAGTATTTAAAATCAAAACAAGAAGTGAAGTGGAGAGATACAGATTGAATGATCCAGGTCCGAGCAAAGCAATATCAAGGGGTGACTCTTGAACCACTTTCTGGAGCTGGAGGAGTTCAGGAGCAGAGCATCATCTCAGAAGTTTATCTTCCATCTTAATTCTAGTATTAGTACTCTGTTTTAGTATGTTAAAAATTTTGTAATGATAATGAATATTTTTTCTAGCTGAATCATCTAGTTCAGTGATAAATTGAAGTTCTGCTGGTTATCTTTTAATTTTCTTATCACTTTATCATTTTGATGTATTCAGTATTGATCAACGAGATCAATGTTGAATTCATTCAATTGTTTGTAACACTAGAACTTAATTTCAAAATTTCATAGTCAATTGGCAAGATTGATCATGGAAACACCTTTCGAAAGATAATAAATTCATAAGACCTTAGGACTTACAGTGAGTTCGTCATGTTGTTATTTTCAAATAATGACTATCACAGTTGATCTATTTATAGTAGCGAACTCTGAATTTAATCAACTTGTCAGACTTAATTCCTGGAGAGGGAGATAAGTCATTCTCTTTAAGGTGGTACTCTGCAATAACTTTTAAGTGAATTGAAAAACTTTTAAAAATAGTAGAATGAAGATTTTTTCCCGGGTGACTTACTTTGATAGTTCATTTATCAGCGTTCTATATTTTTGTTATTCACTGCTCTCAATATGTTTTCTTTTTCATCTTAGTCTAGTTCAAAAATTAAAAATGTCGAGTTACTTTACTGCATAATAAAAATGCAAAAGAATTAAAAAAAATAAAAAGTAAAAAAAATAGGAAATATACTCCACTGCTAACAATAGTGGGGTCTTTTGGAGTTTTTTTAGCAGAATAGTGGTCAAAATTGTCTTCGTTGTGGGTTCAACCCTACTTTCCACATATACATCAGTTATTAGGAATATAAATTTTAAACTTTGACTGACTTCAAAGATAGTTCAGGTCATCTCCCCACCATTTAGTTTTGACCCAATGGTGATGCAGTAAAAATTAGATGTTTGAGCTTCTTTTACAAAATTTACCAAGTCTAGAACTGGGCTTACTAGAAAGAAAACTATGTATTCACCCTATGAAACACAATATAAATGAATATCAATAATCATGTTTATCAAATTTCATTGGTCACAAGCTTCTTGGATGACTTTGCTATATGATTTCCAACTCAATGCATCTGCCATAAAATTCCCTTTATCGGGTGTGTATATCAAGTCGAAATTGAACATCTAGAGGTACTCCATCCATCTTTATTGCCTCAAGTTCAAGTCTCACTAAGAAAATATGTATTTCAAACTCTTATTATTAGTAAAAGTTGTAAAAAAAATTACAAAGATATAATTCCTCCATGTTTTAAGGCATGGACAACTACAACTAATTCCAGGTCATGCGTAGGATAATTCTTCTCATGCACTCACAACTTCCTCAAACCATAGGCCACAACATGGTCTCCCTACATGATAAAAAAACCAATACCAGATCCAGATGCATCACAATACACCATATAGTTATTACCTGACTCTGGAAAGATTAGGATGGGTGATGAGGTGATATGAGTCTTAAGTTTCAAAAATCATTTCTAACATTCATCATTCCATATGAATTGAACACATTTCCTTGTCAGAATGGTCATGGGAGAAGCAAACCTAGAAAAAACATGAACAAATTAGCGATAATAACCTATTAATCCTAGAAAAATACATACCTCAAAAACATTCTTTGGTGTCTTCCAAGAGACTATTACTTCTATCTTTCTAGGATCAACATATATTCCTGATTCAGAAATGAAATGCCCAAGGAAGTGAAATTATTATATCCAGAAGTCGCACTTAGAAAACATAGTATACAAATGATGTTATCATAGTGTACTTAGTATAATTTCCAAGTACTCTTCGTGGTCATCACTGCTTTCAGAATAAACCAGAATGTCATTAAAAAACACCATGAAGAAAGAATCAAGGTACCTATATAAGATATAGTACATTCAATCCATGAAACTGTTGGTGAATTTGTTAGACCAAAAGTCATGATGACATATTTATAATGGTCATAGTGACACTAAAACAAAATTTCCTGATAGTGGCAGGTTTTTTTTGAGTTGGTGGTGGTTTAAACCACCTCCATATGGTTTAGCGATGGTTTCCAAAAATTGCTGCTACAGTTGGCGTCGAAATCCAACTCGCATCAGTTTCTTCCATTTAGCAGCGGTTTCTGGTAATCGTCACAGAAAGTTTTTTTAGTGGTAGTTTCCTATGGAAAAAAATGGTGATGATATAGTGGTAGTTTAAACCACCATTATATATCACTTTTAAAAAACCATCTATAGAATCTGCAACCCCAGAACATCCAAAAAAAAATCAATACATATGTTTAAAATCATATCCATGTTCACCTCACCCAACTATGAGATAATGTAAGCATGAAGGTAACCAACATGGTTTACTAGAATGTAAAAATTAATAGACTATTCTAGGAATACATTACACTATGTAAGAAAGGAAAAACATTCAAGTGGCTATTCAATTCCTAAGACATCCTAGGAAGACATCAATGAAGGCAGTAGTGAACTGATTAACAAAATTCCAAAAAAAATTACACAACCCAAACATGGTATTAAACTAAGGCATACTAGTGGTAATTCTCAAACATGGATCCAAACTTGTAAAGGCCTCACTAAGAATAAATCTGTTTAATGAGATTTTACAATACAATAAAAAAGGGATGTGTTTTTGTACATAGTACCAAACAAGCCACTTAGAAAATATTTAACCAATTGTATAAAAATATCTTTAAAAATTATTTATTTATATCTTTAAAATATAAATAGGTTTCATTATTACTTTAGGAAAACTGAAGGTTGGAATCATACATGCATAACCAAATAATCACTCAATGAGTCAACACCACCTACCAAAAATGAAGAAATACTTATTAACATAGTGACAAATGAAAATAAGTTATCAAAATGAAAATGGAATTCATACTCTAACTTCTTTGGTGGGCTCATTAACATAACTCCCATTAGATTTTGTATGAACATCCAACCACAATTCTGTTTGGGAGACTTTGTGCCCTAAATTCTTTAACTACATTAAACAAATATAAATCAAAATTTTAATATATGAAACAGATAATGTTATCTTATAAATATTTAATAAATGAAAATATTACCAGAGTCTATCTATTTCTGGAAAAACTCTTTGACCTGGTAGTGTGAGGGATGATTTGTTTATATTGAATTGATGAATTTTTACTTGAAACATCCTGAAATAAATAAAATTTAATTTAATAACAATGTATTCAATTTCACCTCCTTGTCATATGCATATATATATGTAAAATGAGATTAATATAATAATATATATCTCAATACCACGTGCTTCTCATGACGAAAACTATCAACAAAAACCTTCCATTTGTCTCTAGGTACCCCTTTGGGTACCTTATTATAGAGCTACTGAGTGATCAACAAAGTATCATTGAATTAATTCTATAATCTCCATTTAAAATCCTTCCATTCCTTACCCAAAATTTTCAATGTCCACTTTCATGTTATAAGATCAGCAACGGTAAAGTGGAATAACATCTATACAAAGATATTCATTTTTAAAATATTATAATTTAATAAAATAATGACATTCAATTACACTATAAAGTATTAAAATTACCTTTAACTATGAATCAAAGACTTCATTTTTCCAAGATTAAGGCACATGCCTCTAATCATCATAGGTAATCGGAAGGGTAACTGACTCTGCTGCCAGATGGCCTAGAATCTAGCCGAATAATCTTACGACATCATCTGTAGGGACCCCATAACAGTCAAATATGACAACTAACTTTAATTTTTTCAGATTACAGACATCTGAATTGTTCATACTTCTCTCTATAGTAACATTGTTTGCATATTTTATGAAAAAATAGTTAGTAGTGTAAAAAATTGCAATAAATTTATTCACATTAAATTTTTTACCTATAATTGTCACCCTACAATATCATCATGAAGAAATAGAAGTTAAAACCTACTCCCTCGCTGTTGAAGTTGTTGAATGGGGAGGTGTTATCTCAGATGTTGATGGGACACTGATGAAGGGTGTGCCAGATGCTAATAGAATGGAGGATGTGAGATATAGTGTAGGGGTAGATGGAGGGTGTCTTAGATTCTATAGGGAGGGAGATTGATGGTTCATCATCTATTAGTGTGGTTGAGGGAACTTCAACTGGAATCAATGAAACACTTCCTCCCTGACATTCATGTCATTTAATCAAATAAAATTAACTTTAGAACATATATTGCAAAAAAATCATACATACAAAAATTATAAATGATAACAGATGCACAATATTGACAAACAAAATATACATAGCTATGATAATGAATGACTGCACATATAACATAAGTGGTTGATAAATTAATAGATGATTGTACATACAATCATTTTATCCTTCAATCATGTCATTGTCCCACTCCATCATTACTTCATCTACTTCATCCACCCTTACAAGACTGATATTTTCAATATCATGATAGAAAAATAAGTTTGTTTCTTATTATTTATGGGATTCAATGTTAGAGGTCAAATATTCCACTTCATCACCCATATCATACATGTCTCTTTATTTTATGTGAGAAACTACACTCCACCCTTCATCTATGACATCTTCCACATAATATAAAATTTTCATTTACGATGATAAGATATATGAATCATTTAATTCACGGTCACTGATATTCATCAAGTGAGATAAGTTCACATAAGTAAATTGTAAGGAATCTCTTTTAATACCTCTGGTAGTATCGACCAACTTTCATTTGAATAAAACAACTAAAAAATGTTTGTGGTGGTTTAATTCGATAATATCAGTCAACTTTATATAGTATCCAAATTAGAAAATTGTAAATATACCACTATTATATGTTTTCAAACCATTTTCCTAGTGGACTGTATAAAATTTAAATCCATTCAAATTGTAATCATCAAAATTTCTAGCCTGTTTTAGAGAACCTCGAGCTAGAAACTTCAAATCTTCTGATAACTCAACCTGAGTATCAGTATTCATGATCTATAAAAAGTAATATATATTATTATATTTACAAAATATATGTGTTAACCTAAAATCCATATTGATTTCAATATTTATCAACTTACACGATGTGCAAAACATTCTACAAACTCTTTATTAATAGCTTTTTTTATATCTTTCTCATTTTGTGTGAGGCCTCTCATTCGTCTATTTATTTGTATCTCAAGCTCTTCAATAAATGGATCTACAATTTCACTATTCAACATCACATATCTATGTGCCTGTAATAATTTCATTTCTATCAGTGTAACATTTGAGCTCCTCCCAACTGATCGGCCAATAGCAAGAAAGATTTTTGATTTCCCATGTAGTTGAGATTGATTTGATGTGTCATCAACATGTTCAACTCGATTGAATCTTATCTCAATATCATCCAAGTATTTTTTTTTGAAAGGAAGGACAGATAACATTAACAAAGATCAGCAGATGTACAAGCGAAAAGTCATGAGGGGAAATTGTCCAGCCAGAGCTGATTGACATCGAGGGGGCCTGAGGCCGCCAGCTGATGGGCCACATTGTTTCCTTCCCTTTTGGTAAAGGAGAAGGTATAGTAAGAGAAGTCTTGATGAAGCGAGTGAATTCTCTTGGTGATGAAGCCAAAGAACTGGAGTCCGCCATCGTTGTTGTTAATAGCATCAATAACAGTGAGGCAGTCAGATTCAATGATGATATCAACTCATCCACAATCTACAGCGAACATCATACCGGCAAGGATGGCCATGGCCTCAATAACAGTAGGATCCCATCAAGCCTGATGTGGTTCATATTTTGCAGCAAGGATTTTCCCCAGATGATTTCAGGCCAGGAGGCCTAGGGCGACAAGCCCATCCTTTGGGAATATCATCCAAGTATATAGACAAAAGGTAAGAAACTTATCTTCCAAATAGCCTTTAGAAATAGAGCCTTTAGGTTAAGATTTATTTTTCACGTATGATTTTCAAATGACCATGATATGTGTGAAATAAAATAAATAAAACAAAATTATGTATTTAATTAAGTTCTAATAATTGTTTACTTAAGATTAAAAACATATAAATAAAGCACCTCTAAATTGGATACATCTATCGATAATGTATGGGGCCTCCTAATTTAGTTTCCTTGACTAAATACATAGTTAAATGCATCATGACAGTAAAAAATGATAGAGGAAAGATCATATCCATTGCACAAAGTATCAATACAAATCTCTCATAATGGTTGTCAAGATCAAATGGTTGTATAGTTTTCTCACATAGTTATCTAAAGAATATGCAAAATTGGAGTACAACATCAGTAACATTTTCAGGTAATAATGTACACAATGCCAATGGTAGTAACAGTTGTAACAAAATATGTGAATCATGACTTTTCAATACATGTAACCTACAATGATTTAAGTTAACACGCCTTGAGATGTTGCTTGAATACCCATAAGATACCTTCACGTGTTTTAAAATTCAAAGGAAGGTATCTTTATCCCTATTTGTCATTGTAAAAATTGTTGGAGCATACTTCTCATTCTCATTTAGCCATAGATTATGTTTTATGTTCATTGTTTGTAAGTCTTTTCAAGAAATGAGATGGTCTTTCGATTTTTCATGCTCATTAAGTAATGTAAAGATCAAGTTTCCACAAAAATTCTTCTCAATATTCATAACATCTAGATTATTCCACAACAAATTAAATTCCCAATACATAAGTTTAAATAATATACTTTTTTTCTTCCATTATTGCATTCCTATTTCACTTGACGATGCACTTCGAACTCGTTTCCCACTATCATTCAAATGATTCTCCTTCCCAAATTTTGTTTTAACAATTTCAAGTTGTGTGAATATTTCAGAACCTATCAACAACTTTGGAGGTGGTATATGATCAATACAACCATTGAATTTTGACTTGTTCAACTAAAATATATGAGATACATTGAGAAATCTTCAATGACACAAGAAGAATCATTTTTTACTATAAGGTAGTCATTCGGGCTCAAAATCAAAGTTACAAATAGAACAATCCAAATCTGTGTAAGTGTTTTAACCAGATAAGTTTCCAAATCTAGGGAAGTCACTAATGGTTCACATTAGGGAATCATTCACTTTGAACATTATTCTAGAAGATATATCAAATGTCTCAACACCATTGCTCCATAACTCCTATAATTCTTCAATTAGAGGTTGCAAGTATATATAAATATCATTTTCAATCATTTATTTTCTAATAATAATCATAAAAATGATAAAAATATGTTTGTTTCATACATATCCACGAAGACAGATTGTAAGGGATCAAAACAACTGGTCAAATTCTATAATTGGTGCTCAAAGTCCCAAATGGGTTGAATCTATCGATAGTTAATCCCAATCACGTATTCCTTGGATCAAATGAGAAACATGGATATAATGAGTCAAATGTCTTCCATGATTGTGAATCTATTATATGTCTCATTAAACCGTCATTTTTATATCTATAGAATGTCACTTCATGTGCTCAGTAGTTTTTGATGACATGAATAATCTTTACAATTAAGACTTTAAAGGGAAGTAACATAAAAACTTTCCAGGTGTGTTATTTTTCTTCTTCTTAATAGAAGTATCTTGATTCAGAATTCCAACATCACCTATTTAATGTCATCTATAAGAATAAATTTTTTTACAATCCTCTCTTCGTGAATCCTCTCCCCAATAAAGCATACAATCATTGGGACAAACACGTACTTTTTATATTATTCAGACCAATTTTGTTAACAACTTTTTTCATATTATAAAAAGAATCGGGGATATTAGCTTCAGGAAATGCATCATGCAACAATTCCATTATCATGTATATCACCTTATTTGTAATTTTTCAAAGACATTTGATGTGATACAACTTCAGCAGAAAATAAAGTTTTGAATATTTCAAACATCCACCATACAGCTCTTGATTTCCATCATAAACTAAATCATGAAACACATTTTTATACTCAGTAAAGTTCTCTCTTACATTAGTCTCCACATAATCAAAATAAGGATCCAATGATATGTTAGAATCTTCATCTAGTTGTCTTATAGTTTCAAAAACATCACTTGTCAAGTTACTAATTGTAGTGCCCTCAACTGGTTGTTCTGACATGTTTTGATGTTGATGTTGTTGTCTTGCAATGTCAGAAGCATCGTTTATAAGGTTTTTCATTTCATTGTACATTGTCGACAAAGTTAGGGGATTATTATTTTGATTTACATTAGTGCTCAAACCTTATGTAACATTTGATTATCCATGCCACACCCAACACAAATATTGAGCAGGGAATTGCTTTAATATCAAGTGTTCATAAACTTCATGTCTCTTAAACCATCTTCTAAATTTTCATTTAGTACATGTACATCTTATTTTCCCATCAACAGATTGACTGGAAATTGAAAAATCTAAAAACTCCTCCAAACCCTTAGTATATTGAGGTGTGTTCCACGGTAATGTGATACAACTTTTATCCATACATATCATAATGTTCCTACACTTTATTAAAGAAAATTAAAACACATAAGTATTACTAAGTAGGAAAAGAGATAAATGGAAGTAAAAAAACACAACTCGAGTATTTATAATAAGAGTCATATAAGTACTAAAAAAGTCAAAGTAAAAAAAAGAAAATCAATCATGGATGGTATTATGTAAAACAGAAGCAAGAGAAAAATCATACAATCATTAAGAAAAATATATTTCAAATGGTCTTTGAAAATCATTTATCAAACCGCACATTGAAAACCAATTTAGAAATCTAGTTATTTCTATAAAATCACTTTTGAAGGCAAGACACCCTTATTTAAAGGAAGTCAACTGGTGTCAAGCACCCATTTTTCAATGATATGATAAACCATATATACTAGTTTGAAAAAAAATAAGAAAATACATTTATATTTGTAAGAGATATTAAAGAAAATAAATAATCCATTAACTATTAATTTTCAAAATAAAGATAATTTTTACCAGGTGAAGCAAAACAATAAAAGAATAAAAAATAACCATTAAACATTAGTGGATAAATCTCACGATCTTAATAAGACAATCTAGTACTTTACTCACACATAACCATTTCACTAGGGTATGATGCAATCTTATCGGAACACCCAAAGGTATTGGATATAGATTCCAAAGGGTTAAATTCCTTAAGGGGTCATTATCCAATACCATGTATACAAAGTTTATGTCATGAAAATCCTCAAATTTGATGTTGAAGACACTATTGAATAATCCAATATACTTCCTTAGCATCTATTAATCTTCAAGGTTTCCTCAAACTCAACATTGCAGTGTTGTCTCACACATGCAGTGAATAGTGGATGAATTGATCTCCTTCAGACATCTGCTGTAGAATACTATAGGTGGGATGTCTCATTTTATTTCACCTGGAAATAATCAGCAGTTGGAAAGCCTGGAATATGTTTTCTTCTTATTCTTCTTCAATGCACATGAAATCTATTTTGTATACAATACTTGCTCAAATTTTATTTGATACTCAAAATCTAAAACTCAAAGTAGTATTTTCTAGTTCTCATTATTATTATTCATTTTTCCTTGACTTATAGAATTATGAAACATGATTAGAGTCAAATATCCTCCATTTTCTTTGACTCTCCTGGAATATATATGTTGATTACATGATCAATTCTAACCTTTTCTTTCTCCTCTTTTATCTTTTTATATATTCACAGTGTAGACATTATTATTTTAATTTCCAATATTCTCAGCATTGAAAAGATTATTGAAATATCATTAATTCAAACTAAAAATATTTATCCAGATTTAATTCTCAAATCTTCTTGAAAACTCTCTAGAATAATCAATATCTTCTTTTCTCCTTTCTTCGTGATATTTGGATGCCTCACTATTATTGTCTCAATATAAATTATTCACTAAATCTTACTGAAAAATAAATTATACATCATAAATTTTATTCTTAAATTTATTCTATATAGAATGATTTGTCCTGGTGTAATAATGATGAAAATAGAGATAGGATAGTTAATGTTATAGTAATAGATGAACCTTATAATGTTTTCCACTTAAAATTGTGATTCCCCACTTAAATTGTATTACATTCTCATTCTAACATTATGAGGTCTATAATGAACCATAAATTGTCTTTTATCATCCTTGTAAAGCTGTTTTAAAAACCATTTGATGATGTTCCCTAACCATACATGTAGTTTTTCTCAACCTTATGAATAGATATTAGTAACGTTATGATGAATCCCATCATCCTTATAAAATCTTTCACGAAAATCACATTACCTTGTCTAAACCATATGATATCTTTTCCCAACCTTAAAAATACAGTGTATCAATTTTACATAAACTTATAACAATGTTATAAAATATGTACCCCTTTCATGTCTTGTCTAGGTTTCATCAAACCTCTTCATACATTAATGATACGAACTTCACACACCACAATATATTTTATTGATGATTCCTTCCACATTAATTAATTAATGACTTATCACGCATGAAATCTAATGAAAACTCATCTCTCGCTTAGATAGTCTGACACAACATCTGCTTCCCAATTTCATCAATGATATTAATTCTTCAATCCTCTCAATAGATGGTTTCTTCTATATATCATTCCAAACTTTTATAGATTGTGTTTTTTCATCATCACCTATATTAAACATGAATATCATCACATAAAAAATCACATTTATATGTTACTTAGTAATTACCCACTACCTCAAATTGAAATTAATCTCCTTTCTAATTTTATTTTTCCAAAGGGATATTATTCATGCAATTATTACCCTTGGAAACATATTAAACATTCCAAAAAAACTTTTCCAACATGTGAATATATCTTTGAAAATACACTGGAAATACTTATTTCAACATCTATTTCAACAAAACAAGTGGAAACACTAACTTGAATCACTTCCAAGTCACGAGGTTAGACAAAAAACCTCAAAAAATATTAACAATTTATTACACATCAAAATACCTTTTGAGGGAACTCCATGATTAATCTCAACATTCTTGGGAACCTTCAACATCCTTCCAAGATATTATTCATCAATATATTGACATCATTCAGATTACCTTAATGTCTTTGATCCTTATTGAAAACAAATATAAGACAAAATAAAGTTGGTTCAACAATACCCCCTTTATATTTATTATTAATACCTACTAGAAAATAGATTTTCATTATGCGACTCTATTTCTTTTCTATTTTTTCTCATTTTTAAATTTATTCTCTCTCTACCTTAATGAAAAAAAATACAATGTATATGATAGAGGATAGTATCACTTCATAAAATGTTCCATAAATCATCCCACTAACGTTTATGGGATTCATTCTTGGTGTAGAAAACATGGGGGTTTAATTTAGACAACATGGTTCTCCAAAATTCAAAGAATGTTGAAGCAATCAGAATTGAATATGAATATAGAATAAAGATAAACATCCTTAATAAAAAATGTCTAGTGCATAAAGTCAAAGTTTTAAATATAAAAACTATTCATGTTAACTATTCAAAAAAAGTTTAAATGAGAGTTGATACCTCACATAATTTCAAGAAGGTTTTATATAAAAAAGTTCATTATCTAGTGGAACAAGTATCTTGAGATCATCCAATGATCAATATTTAGTAGCACCAATGGAAAAAAGAACTATCAACATCATAAAATTTAAATTGTATGAATTTTTTTTTCATGTACAATGCAAGTATTAATTATAAATATGTAAAAAAATGGATGAATGAAAATAGGGATAAATCCACCATTAAAACCACATGAACACCATAACTAAATTAAAACCAAAACAAGGAAAAACCTTAGGAAACTCACATGGGCATCATACCTTAATGAAATGAGAAGACAACACCGACAAACACTACCCCATGATGTTTTCTACCATGGTTTAATAGAAGCCCCAAGAGAATTAGGCGATTCCACCATGCTCCTCTAGAATTTCCAAACAAAACCCAAACTGAGAAAAAAAATAGAAAGAACCAATAAACCAATCAAGAGAGGTGCGTGGAGAGTGATACTAACCTCAAATCACTAAAGGAACATAAAAAACATGCCTCAAATCAAGGGATGGTGAACGGAGGAAGGGAGAGGTTTGTTAGAGGCCGACTTGTGGATGATTACTCAGACTCGGGGGGCTCGGGGGGAAAGGGATCACCAATGATGGATAGTGTCGATGAGGAGGAAAGGAACGTAGTGTCCAACTAGGGAGGAAGCACAGTGGCGAGGGATTGGGGGTGCTTAGGGGAGAAGGGCAATGGATTGGGGAGACGGGGGGAATTATGAGAGAAAGTGTGTGTTTTTAATAAATGGTTAAAATTTAGCGGCGGATTTTAGAAAATGTCGTTATGAATTTGGTGTAGTGTGACTTTGAAATGTTGTTTTCATAATATGTTATCTTCTAACTCTGAGTTGATGATATCCTAAGTGTAGATCAATTTTAAAGAATCGTTTGGATCCCTTCAATTAGTCATACAGGTCATCAATCTGAGGAAGAGGATACCAATTTTTTATCGTATCTTGATTCAATTTATGATAATCAACACATAGATGGAGAGTAACATCTGCCTTATTTATGAACAAAACTGGTGTAGCCCAAGGTGATATACTAATTTTGATAAAGCATTTACTTTCCAACTCTTTAAGTTGTGCCTTTAGCTCCTGCAACTCTACCGGAACCATTCTATAAGACAGTAAATAAATAGGACTTGTTCTCAGGAGTAGGTCGATATTAAATTCAATTTCCCACTCAGGTAGTAACCCAAATAAATCATTCGGAAAAACATCTAGGTATCGATCCTATATAACATGAAGAATCCAATTTCCCATTTCATCAGTAGCTTCCAAGGTCATTGTCACTAACTCACCTGAGATTGCTCTATCTATTATCATTAGAGGTCCTTCTCTACCTGAATTTATATCCCAATCTCCCTTGAATGCATGTAGAGATCCATCTGGGGATGTAAATGTCATGTGTCGAGCATAGCAGTCTATGTGGGCTATAAACCCTTCCATCCAGTCCATACCAAAGATCAAATCAAATACGTCCATCTCCAGGACTGTAAACTCCTTGAGAAACCACACCGTGTCAATGGTAATGGAACATTCTGGGAATTTAAATCCTCCACACTCCTATTGTCCAATCGGTGTCTTGATATTCATGACATGATCCATCATTTCCATGTGCAATCCCAATTGTTTAACCACAAAAGAAGTAAGGAAAGAATACGATGTGTTAGTATCAAATAAGACATGCATAATAGAAGAGTTTAGAAGGATGGTACCTCGCACCATAGAGGGACCTGGTTGCTTGCTTGCAATAGTCTACTCTACTCCATAAAATTGTCACTCGGGTGTCACATGATAGCTCTCGCTTCCCTACTAAGGTGTCGACTGAACAATTGAAGTGTTCTTGGAAATGTCCGGGTTTATATGTGTTTGTGGATGCGAACTAGTCTGATGAGACTATTCTGTCCGAGCATATGAAGGTTGAGGCTGTGTCGAGCTTGTTCCACTTACTAATCTTAGAAGTTTATGGCAATACTTCTTGATATGGCATTTCTTGCCACAGTGGTGGCAATTCCTTGGTGGTGCAGTACATTATTTCCTCCTATGCGTTAATGACCCACACTAAGAACAACCTGGTTTGATATCAGATCTTATAGGGAAATTAATTGATTATGTAGTCTGAGTCTGGGGTGTGTTACCCCCATGAGAATAGACATCCCTTCTTCTCTTATTTCTAGCACTAGAGTTGAAACATGCCCCCATGGGAACAAACAGACTACCTCCCAAAGAATTTCTAACAAGATCTCTTTTGGCCACTATTTCCCTATTAACTATATTTGTATAATCCTTAATATAGAGAATCGATATCTTGGATCGAATCTATGGTCGTAATCCCGACTCAAAGATGTGCACCTTCATGAACGCACTAGTAGCTACCTTTGGGATGAAGCGAACCAAGTTCATAGACTTTGTTGTATATTATGTCACAAAGAGGTTTTCCTACTTTAAGCTTAAGAAATTTATGGTTCTTGCTATTTTGAAAGTGTGGGGATAGAATTGTTTATTGAACAATTCTTTAAAGTCCTCCCACATAAGTCCCTAGCTGGCTTTAGCTTGGACAGCTAAATCCCACCATCGGCATGCAAGATCTTCTAATATATAGGTTGTCAACTTAATCTTTAAATCTTCTGATGTAGTAAGAAAATTAAAGATTCTATTTATTCAGTTTAGCCACACTTCTACTTTTTTTGGTTCTGAATCCCCTTGGAACACCGGTGGATTCTGCTTCTGAAACTATACCAAACAATCCACTTGCCTCAGTTCATTATTTTGATTTCCTCTATCAATAGCTTGAAATGCTTGCACAATACTCTGTACAAGTTGTGGGTTCACCTATGGTTTAGGTGCAACCACATTTTCAACAGCTTCTTCTTGCTGGTTTCTACGGTGTCTTCCTGGTTCTATTTTCTATAAGGAGAACAATACACCATTTAGATTATTTCTCTCTATGAACTGAAGGCTTGAATAAATTCCAAAACATCGTAAACAATTATCACTACCATAAGCAATAACTAGTGTAACCATCATTTCAAAGATAAATCATTTTATTTGTTTTTCACAAATCATTTGAACAACAGATGAACAATGCAATCCTAGTAAGAAGTATTATCATAGTTCATGGCATGCAACACTCACCGGCTAAACCCACGATGATGATATAAAAACACTCCTAAAAGTGTGTTATAACACTTTTATACTCAAACCACCCCGGTAACTTGATGTTCAATATAAAAAGGTTAGTTACGCCTTTTTATACTATAAATTTCAAGTTTCTACAGTCCTATATCCTTGCCAACCCAACTCAAGAACTAAACAAAATTAGAACCATATGAAACTCAAGGGCTGAACAAATAGATACCATTTGTAACACCTTGCCCCAACTCATTGGCTTGAGAAGAGGCAAAATGATACTAGCCTTAGGCGACATCCCCAGGACACCAAAGGCTGACAAATAAATGTCAAGGGCATTAGGGGACATTGGGAGACGATTTTCCCTGAAGAGCACATAACCTGACAAGAGATAAACAGTATCCAAGATAGACTAAATGATGCACGAGAATAAACCACATAACTCAAAAGAATACCAATACAGAACAACATCAGAGTACAACAAAAAAAGAAATGAAAGTGCAAGGCTAAGACTCCAAGTAGAAAGACATCGACATCAAAGTGGCACCATCCAAACCAAGATACAGACACTCTCAAGCTCCAACTTTAGTAACCAAACCATGATGTTAAGGACCACCACCAGAGAAGTATGAAACATGACCCTTCCCTGTATCTTGGTAGACGACATCTGTAAGTGCACAAAAGTGCCCAAGCAGGGGGTGAGTATAACACTTAGTAGGATTTCCCTAAAGACTTCTGATCACACGCCACTAGGATAAGAACATGTTAGCACATTTTATAAAAATAAGAGAGAAGCGGATAAGCAAATCATGTCAAGCCATAGACATATCTCATATAATAAAACGTCAAGATAAAGCTTTTAAAGCCATTTCATTTCCATTGGCATAATCAACCTATTTCACACCCACACACAGTGCGTGCAACCATGGACCTCCATGTACTCACGAGTGGTGAGTCATCCCATCACCAAGATGTCACTTGGTGACCAACTTGACTGTGGTACTTCCGACCATGATCCGTCCCAAATTATCATTATTTGATGGTGGTACTTCCGACCATTACCCATCCCAAGTTATTATTATTTGACGGTGGTACTTCCGACCATTACCCATCCCACATAAACATGAACACACACGACACCTTTATGCCAAAAATTTTCAATAAAACATTTATTTAACAAAAGTCCATCATTCAAAACTCACCCTTTTGAAATCACGTCATTAGTGGTTTTCCAATCAATTATACAAAATATTTTCAACACAGCAGAAACGTGATTTAGAAAAGATCAAACCAACAAGTTAAAGAATGGTAGAGTGGAAGAGATGCCACCTACCTCGATATGATTAACACAAAGAATCCAAGATGATTCCGCAGATTAAACCTTCTACCTCCCGTTCCTTTACCAAAATCCAAGAAGAGCCCATCAACACAAATCTGAACCCATAGATCCAGGTATAACAACACTGGTCTATGGTTCCAAACAAGCTAGCATAAGGAGACCCAACACGAGAAGGGAGAATGAAACCCTAACCTTTGATTCCGCAAACAACCGCTCAAATATTCGATGTCATCGGAGTTCAAACATCAAAAATCGTCGGAATTCACTTATGGAAACCCTAAGAGTCGAGAGGGAGAAGAATGGGACGTGTGAGAACAAAATACATGCTAACCGTATCTAAACTTGCTGGACTTTGGGGTTTACATGACGTGTAATCCACATTCACGCCGTGTATTTTCGTGAGGCCACATACATCGAAATTCACGCCGGCTCGTTTTTTATTTTTCAGAAAACCAATTCACACGACGTGAACATCTCACACGACGTGAATTGGTTCCACACTATGGAAAATATTCACGACATCAGTCCTCGACACTTTCACATCGTGTAAAAGTTACACGGTGTGTATTTGTTATGCGGGGTTTTCCAGCAGTGAGGCTCGTTCTTTCCCCCTCTTAACACTTCCAGTTAAATTAAACCAATACTTTGGGAATAAAAGAAAATGCATAAACAACGGTGTACCTCAAACCAGTGGTACTACATTGATTAGCATGTTAATTATATTAATAATATCGTTAATATTTAAATTACTAATAAATAGTTAAATACTGTAAATTATATTATGTTATAAATTATATTATAAATTATTAATAATTATAAATAATATGAATTATCTATTAAAATTTTAATATACTGTAAACAATTTAATTATTAGTTATTGATTTTTAATCGATAATATTGTCCATTAATTAAATGTTAACTATTTTAGTTGTTTATTATTTATCATTTTTTTAATTATTAATAAAATTATTAATAAATAATTATATTACTAATAATTTATCAAATTAAGTGCATCCATAAATTATTAAGAATATTATTAATTCACATTTTTCATGTTAATTGTTAATTATGCTAAAAAAATTGTATTTAAATTATTAATAAATATTTATATTATTAATTAGTAATTATTAATTACCATATTAATTATATTAATAATATTGTTATTTATTCATTGTTAGTTCTTTAGTTATTAGTTATTTATTATATTATTAATTGTTGATAATAATATTAAGGAATACTTATATTATTATTTATTATTTTTCATGTTAATTATTATTATGTTTTTAGTTTTTAATATTCAAATTATTAAAAAAATAATTATATTACTAATTATTAATAATTAATTATCATATTAATTATATTAATAACATTGTTAATAATAATTAAATTATTATTTATTAATAAATATTTATTATTTTTATTGTTGATTGTTACCTTTTTAGTAAAACATTATTTAAAAAAAAGAAAAAGAAAACTAAAAAGGACAAAACAAAATACATAAAAAGTCAAAATGCAAAAAAAGGGGGCTAATGTCAAAACCTAAAATAAAGTACTATTGATGTCACCCGTGTCATCAATTCTTTTAACGTTGAGGCAATCTAGAAACCAAAATAAAACAAACCGAAACCTAAAAAAATAAATAAAAAAATCACTTAACCCATGTAAAAAAATTAGTCTAATTAATTGTATTATGTGTTAAAAAAACCCGCAAAACCACGGGTCGATCAATTATCCTGTATATTTATGTGGGTTAGAGCTTTGAATATTTAAACTCTTAAAAATTCGGACCACATTTGATCCAACCCGCGAAACTCGCAACCCGTGCGGACTAACTCGTGAGATATCCACGAGTCAGTTTGATCATCAATTATAAGTAGGGTTTCAAAACATTATATTTGAAAAATAAAATAAAATAATGTAATACAATGAAAAACCAGCAACGGCGGGGAAAGTTCGTAAAAAAGTACATGTTCTTTTTTTTTGAACAGAAAAATCATATGTTTTCACTTTTACGAAAGCAGGGTAAAAAAAACACCGCAGTTGCAATTTTCGAGTACAATCCCCGGAAGCTGCATGCATTGGAAGCCGGTGGCACTCACAAATGAAGAAGGGTAAGGATGCCGTGGCGTCGAGCCCCAAAAATGGAGATCTTGACGATAAAGCCGATTCTCTCTTCCCATCAGTCAATTTCTCCAGCCGAAACGCTTCCTCCAAATACGATTTCGTCAAAGTTCGCAGCCGATCACCTGAATCGCTGATCCATCTCTGTTTAGTTCGACGAGATTCATCGTCATCGTGTGAATTGTCAGTTTCAATTACCCGAGGATGATCAGTGGTGTTTTTTTTTTCTTTTTCTTTTCCGTTTCTGGTTTTCAGGTAAAGGTGTGGTTGGGCGATAATGCTGATCACTACTACGTCCTCTCCAGGTTTCTTCTGAGCAGAATGTTGACCGTCACAAAGGTATGAAGCTGAACCCATCCCGTATCATTTTTATTGTATCCATTTTTTTCCTAAACAAATAACAAAAAATAAAAAAAGCGCTTCACTAGTTCTCTTGTATGGTTATAGATATGTCCATGATGAATGCCCGTGCCTTCGGCTTTGCGTTTCTCCCTTTTTTTAACACGATGACGTTTCTGGTTTCAGATACCAAATCATGTAGCAATCAAAATTACGCTCGAACTAAAAAAGCTTCTCATAGATAACAGCCTTTTAGATGTGTATGCCATCATCTCTCTCTCTCTCGTTGCGTGTGGGTGTCACGTTTTTTATTTTTTCGTAATTCGTGTTTGTCTTCACTATTTTGCAGCTCTCAATTGGATCTAGAAGCTAATCTGTTTAAGGTTTGTCAAATATTTGCATGATTCTCTACACTTTTTGTCGGTATTTTTTTTAGTTGATTATTTTTGCACCCGTCAATGTGTTGTCAAGAGTCCAACCCCATTCTAGAATCCATGGCCGGAAGCATGCCGAATTATCAAGCAATTACCATTTGGAAAAAGCAAATCAAAACCAAATACTCTATTCCTTTCCTAGTGCTACACTGTACCTGAAATAATGACTTAAATGGCGTAAAACCAAAAATGTTTGTTTAAATCACAAACCTACTTAATATCCATGCATCTGTTCATGAACTATGTAAATGAAATACATGTCAAGGCCAATCTTTAATACTTATTTCCCATTAATAAGAATCCATTCCCTATCCTTCTTTGTTTTGGTGGGGTGGGGGTGATATCCCATTCTTTATTTGTTGCATTCGGCTGTTTTTGAAAATATGTCCTAAAAGTGAAATGAACACTGGGATGCCACTACAGCTCAGCAGGACTCATCTTTACTAGTAATGTTAAACTCGTGCAAACAACGATGAACATAGAGTGTGTGTGTATTGGGCTTTTTGCAAGAACAATGCCACAGACTGATAGGTCATTGTTCCCCAAAGGAAAGCCATTTGAAAATCTAGTAATGAGCAACATCTGATCACAAATCCATATTCAAGTTATATTTGCCTGGCTGGAGAGTTTTATTGATATTTTACTTATAGAACTAGTGCCATTTGCAATCAACATCACATGCTAGGCGGCTCTCTGAAATATTAATACAAAATGGGGTTGGGAGTAATGTTTATAGTTTTATGGTATTTGGCATAAGACAGGATACCAAAATTATAGACTTGCGGAGCCAACGTGTTCTATTGGATTTTCCAAAGAGTGAATAACATCACATAATTATTTTAATGACTTTGATAAACCCCAATCCAGAATACTACTACCAGCACAATAATAAACTCAGAAAATACCAGAAAAGACACAACAACAATGCAATAAAGAAACCGAGATTACAGTGGATAAGAAAATACCTTCTGATTCCTGGTATCAGAGGTCCAAAGCGAAATTTGAGTTTCTAACAAGTTCTTCCACACCTCCTTGCTTTCTAGCCTGCCCCCTCATATCATTCCTCTAATGATTTCAGCTAACAGAATTACTAACCACCTTATGTCCACGTGGTCTTCTAGAATAGATGGGGGCGGGTAGTGATGGGTTGTTTTCTCTCTCCTGGGATGCGGGGGCATTCTTTTATAGATGAGTAAAAATGATTACATGGTGTGATATTCCGATGTGGGACTCGGAAATACCCTTTACAATGAAACATGGTTCAACACTCCCCCTCAAGATGGACATGCCCAGTTTGGACAAAGAGTCCCACAAAAGAAAGATGACAGTGAACAAAACCATACCCAGTCCCCCTCAAGCTGGGTTGCTAATACTGTGGATACCCAGTTTGGTACTGAGAGAGTCGAGACGAGCTCCCAGGAGGCCTTTGGTGAAGATGTCGGCAAGCTGGCCGAAACTGATATGACCCTGCTCGAGGTGATGACGAAGAAAGTGACAGTCTAACTTGATGTGCTTCGTCCGTTCATGAAAGACATGATTAGAAGTAGTCTTCGTAGATGCCTGATTGTCACACTAGATATGAACAGACGTCTGCGGGGGGAAACCAATCTCATGGAGGAGATGATGATTCCAAAGGATCTCAGTAGTGACCGTGACCATTGCACGGTATTCAGACTCCACACTCGATCTGGAGACGACAGTCTGCTTCTTGCTGCGCCAAGAGATGAGGTTACTGACCAAGAAAACGACAAACCCAGAAGTAGACTTTTGCGTAGCAAGACACCCAGCATAGTCAGCATCACAGAAGTCTTAAACATCCAGATGATCGTGATGTGAGTACCGAAGGCCACGGGCGGGGTCTTTCTTGATGTATTTTGCAATGCGGAGTACAACATCCAACTGAGATTTGGTAGGATGCTCCATGAATTGACTAACTTTGCCAACAACGCAAACAATGTCCGGATACGTCATGGTGAGACAATTGAGTTTTCCCACAAGACAACTGTAGCTCTCTGGGTGAGAAAAGAGTTCCATGTTGTCATAAAGCGATCGTTCCCCAGGCTCAAGTGGAGTGTTAATGGGAGTAACCTGAGTCAGCTTCCCTTGTGCTGACGTCTCTCTCCAGCGAACGCGAATCCCCATCGACGATCGTCCTAATGCTGTGATAAGTTCTGCTCCAACAACGTTACAGGTTGCCGAAAAATAGTCACCTTCCAGACTGGGTGTCTACAATTTCTCTCTCCTTTGACCGTGTCTTCCGCACGATCGTTTCCCCAGCGGAGTTGCCAATTGTTATGTAAAATATTGAGAGAAAAATGAGATGAAACAACAATATATTTTTGTATCGAGAGCAAGCAGTACAAGCTGTTTATTGTATTTGAAACCAGCAGAACAAAGAGAGGGAGAGAGTTACAGGGCGGGGGAGAAAAGGAAGAAGAGGAAGAAGATGGAGAGGAACTCGTGGAAAGACCACTCCACACAACGAGCTCCCTGCTGGACGTCCTGACGTACCATCCCCTACAACAACCTGCTGTAGATCCAAAAATGTATCGTGGTCCTTTCCCAACACCCAAGAGCCCTATTTAATACACCCCTACCAAACAACAACCCCTACCAACTACAGCTGGAAAACACAACTAACAAATAAAAGGGAAGATACAAATATACCCCTAGAAGTAATACTCCCATGCCCTGCTCTCGGACAGCCCCACACCTGGACAACCACAGTCCTAACACTTTTTATTTATACTTTACATACACACCGTATAATTATGGATATAAGATAGACACATGTTGGTGGTGACCTACTGAGTTCATACTCACTACCTACACAGCCCCTCGGGACGCGTGTAGATTTTATGGTTTTGAGATCAGGTAAGGGATTAGGCTCTAGAGCTGGACCTTAGTGATCGTAAATGTCGCCTTTGCATGGGATGGATGGCAGTGGACCCGGTGGTTCCTCTACATCAGGCTGGACTTTCTTTTGAGCTTTTCTATCTATGTACTTATATGGTCGGCCATGGGTGACCTTGCTTGTCTACTGTTTTGTATGACTTGTTATGACATGTGTTTTGTATGACTTGTTATGACATGTTTTATCGTCTGCAAATGGTTGTCTTTGGGCTTATTTATTACTGCTGCTGTTTATTATGCTTCCGCTGAGTTTTGTTGTTGCTTCCACTGTTTATGGTCCTTCCGCTGTGTTATATATATACGAACCGTAATTATTATAACCACCAGAGGGTATAGTCTTCCCACTATCACCTCATCAGACCCCTGTTGCTAGTTGGTAGCCTTTGGCGTACGGGGAGGCGCGCCTAAGACCCAGTGGCCAACCGACCCGGCGTACTGTTGAGTGAAACCTGGTCGGGACGCTACATCAAAAAATTGGGCTGCTTTTCTGGTGGTGTTTTCATTGCTTTATATACACAAAAAAAGCTAAACGTATTTACGGCGTAATTAAAACGCGGGAACCACACGGCTTAGTCAAACCGCATTAGGGAAATAATGGCAATTAATTAGGGAAAAATTGGGGGAGAAAAGGTAACAGTGAAATTAATCACTGTGTTGAAATTAGTCAACAACCTTCAGCCTGGTTTGTCAGTTGTGGGCCTGAGCCCAGTCCCCAATCCCTGTCTCATGCTCATTCAAAAGTAGGTCCATAGTGCTACTGCAACTTTGCTGGATGTACAGAGAGAGTTTCGAATTCTGCAATGAATTCCGTAACATAGCTTTTCTGCCTAAACCCAATCATGGCTTCATACTGGTTTTGCACCTCCAGGCTACAAAATCGTGTGAGAAGTTCTTCCTTGAATCTGTCCCACATCTGGATAGTATAAATCTGAGCATCTCACTCCATACAAATTCGCGACATGACCAATCACATGGGTCTTCACCATGGAATGAAGGGAGCTCTGCTCATTTTTCCATGGACGCAAAATCTGCAGTGAGCCTATGGGAATCTGTTTCTGGTCTGACTACACCACCCTTCAGAATAAAACAATTGTCGTTCTTAGAACCCAAGCCTCCTGTTAAGCCAGAGTCCAGGTGTTCTTCCTCATCTAAGGCTCTCTTCTCCTTATAAATAGCGTGATACCATTGCAAGAAGTTCAACTTCGTCCTTCTCAATGCTATCAACCGATTTAGCCATGTGTTTCAACTGATTTCCCTTTTTTTTTAGCATTTTGTTGTTCCATCCTTAGCTGCTATCCACTTTTTGTCTCCATGTCTCCTCTGTTTACTGGCAATGGGACCAATTGATAGGCCCCGACCCAGAATACTACTACCTGCTTAGTAATAAACTCACAGATTACACCAGCAAAGACACACAATAATGCAATAGAGAAATAGAGATGATAGTGGATAGGAAATACCCTATGATTCCCAAAATCAGAGGTCCCAATCTAAAGCTGAGTTTTCACCAATTTCTCCTGTGTCTCCTTGCTTTCCTGCCTGCTCCCTTTTATCATTCCTCCCATGATTTTTGCTAAAAGAATCGCTAACCACTTTCTGTCCATGTGACCTTTTGGGATACACCTTTCACACGTTTACTTTCTTCTCATTCTAATTTTGGTCTAACAATTTGATGTAGCGCAGCGAAGATAAGTGAGTCCTTCCACGAGGAACCCGAGGAAACAGCACACAAGACGAGGCAACTCTCTTTGGAATTGGGGCTTGAATTAGTGCTGTGCATCAGTCTCCCCTACTTGGAAAAGGACTTGAGCTCGAGTCCCGTTAGATAAAGATTGCCATCTGGGTAGAATGGAAAGGTGTGGTGGTGCATGCTTTGTTAAGGAGGAAACCTTGAAGGAAGTTCCTCAGGTGTGCAGATGAGGAGCCACCGATCTCCGTTCTGTGATGGTTGTTTCACATGCTTCGCCAGGAGGGGCTGGTTCCAATGAAAGCGACGATTCAAGCCAAAGCTCTTAACACCACAAATTGCTTCAAACTTCCATGTTCCATCGTCTTTATGCTCGGTAGTCTTTTCCAAACAATTTTGTTGTCTTTCGGGTGACCGTCTCTTTCTGACTTTTGTTTCGAGTCTGTTTTAATCCCAGGGAGTGAAATATGATCAACAATATGTTTGTCCTCCATTTGAATTCGTGACTCTTTGGGAAGTCAACGAAATACAGGCAACAAAACTTATAAATGGCACGTTGACAGAGTCTTCAACTGGTGGCGCGTGTGTCTCCAACTGTTGGCATGTTAGCAGTAGCTTCACCAAGGGAATGGAGGACAATAGCTCGATCCTCATGCATCCGATGCGTCATTATCTTTGCATTCATTACTTCCCTACCTTTCTTGTTGGGGTCTGAATCCACTGATATCTCTGCTGAGGGAGTGCGGGCAACACCACCACCACAAACAAGGTCGAGAACGACATGGTGAGGTGCATGGGCAACCGAAACCTGAGGCTGTTGTAATGACCCGCGCCATTACGGATTGGTGAAATCAGAAGAAATTTGAATTTTGAGTCCCAAAGCGAGGTCGGGGTGATCCTGCTGCAGAATTCCCCTGCAGACTACAGATGATGCCACAACCAGGGGGTGTTGCGGCATGGCGTGTGTTGCGTGCGATTGATTTTTGAAGGGAGAGGGTTGCATTGTGAAGGAGATCATGCCGCAAACCCACTGTGCAGGATTAAATTTTTTGGAGCTCTGTTTGAATCATGCTGCAACCCAGGGGTTGCATTGTCAAGACTGCTGGCAAGGGATGGTTCACGTCGCAACCTGAGTGGTTGCGTTGCAGGGGTTGCTTGGGGGTGAAGTGTTGCGCCGCAGCGGGTGGGGTGCGCCGTGAAGGATGTTGAGGAGGCAGAGGTATTGGGTCCTGCCAGGGGGAGGCTCGCGCCATAGAGCCTGGGGCTGTGCCGTAGCAGATGGTCGGGGGTAGGCGTTGCGTCGCGACCCCTATGAGTCATGTCGCAATGGGTTCTTTTTCCAGTTTTTAAAAACAGGGGCAGACCCGTCTTTTCTAGGTTGGCCCCTCTCACGATTTAGGGGGGAAAGGGGGCTCGGGGAGGGCCATTTGGTCTGCTCCTCCCCTCCTTCCCTTGGATCCCCCTTGATGAGGGGTGTTTTGGATGACTTCTCTGCAGGGATTTGAGGTCTTCGCCTTCTTCCTCTGTTCTTCCTTTTGGCTACCTTTGATTAAGTGGTGTTTCGGGTTAGGGTTTTAGTTACAATTCTACCTGAGCATGGTGGAATCATCCCGATCGATGAGGCTTTTGCGTGCATTGGATGGAGGACGTCTTGGGATGATGAGCACACACTATCTCTCATCGTTTGGTTGGTGGTACGCGGCCCAATGGATTTTTCCAAGGTTTTCACCAAATTGGCAATCGATTGGGTACCGAGTGATGAGGCTTTTGTTCGTAGGTGTGCCGGAAGCATGCTACGGGTGGTTGGCGTGCCGTTGCTCGAGGTTACATTGAGTAAATGTAGCCTGGTGAGTTTTTGACCGTCATGCCTCTCCAGTTTACATTGTATAATTAATTATAAATTATTATAATTAATTATTTGGATGTGGTGGCTTGAGGAGGCTCGGGTGTTGGTGTGGCTTGGTACAAGCTTGTTGTGGCATGAACGAGCTTGGCTAAGGATGTTAACTCTGTTAAGAGGTATTTGGTCCCTATAATACTTAACCATATGCCTGTTTATGCATGATTGCACATGTCTACATGAAAATATGAGTCCGGGTAAAGTGGACAGGGACTGAAAGCGTCCTAGGTAAAAAAATAGGGTGACATTGAGCCTCCTAGAGATGGAGTGAGGGCTCCGTTGAACATCGAGCATTTTGGGATTGCCCGACGACTACGTTGCCAAGGGGGCGAGGATGCCGATTGATTTTACGAGGCCTGAGGCAAGTCTTGGGCCCAGGATGAGTTGCAGGCAGCTTAGGTTGGACTTCCTAGGGCTAATATTGTAGGCATGAAAGGCTTAGGCCTAGGGTTGACGGGTGAGACGACCGCACGTCTCACACACGACTGGTAATACCCTCTTGAGGGTGGATTGGAGTTTTGATGTGTGCTACGAGCTTGGTTTGTCGGGGAAGGTTTCCTCCAAGTAAGGGTCTCTTCTCCTGGTGAATAGTGTGATACCATTGCAACAAGTTCAACTTGGCCCTTCTCAATACCATCAACCGATTGGCTTGGTTGCTATCCACTTTTTGTCTCCACCCCAAAATACTACTACCAACTTAGTAATAAACTCAAAGATTACAGCAGTAAAGGCACACACCAATGCAATAGAGAAATATAGATGATAGTGGATAGGAAAATACTTTATGATTCCCAAAATCATAGGTCCGAAGCTGAAGTTGAGTTTTCACCAATTTCTCCTATGTCTCCTTGCATTCCAGCCTTCTCCTTCTATCATTCCTCCCATGATTTCTGCTAATAGAATCACTAACGGCTTTATGTCCATGCGACCTTTTGGAATACACCTTTCACATGTTTCCTTTCTTCTCTTTCTAATTTTGATCCAGCAATTTGATGTATTGAAGATAATCGATTCCTTTCACGAGGATCTTGGGGAAACAACACATAGAGAGGAAACTCTCTGGAATTTTATCAAACTGGAAAAATTTATTACAAATGATAGCATACAACCTATTTATAGGCTAAAACCCTAAAACAAAATAAAAGACTAACCCGTCCTTAAAAATATCCTAAGCTGGAGGTCTAAAATGACAAAAAAAAGACTTAAAAGGCCACTTGGGCACAGGTTTGCACCACTCGAGAGGCTTGAATTGGTGCTGCATCAGTCTCCACTCGCTTGGAAATCACTTGACCTCGAGTCCCGTTGAATAAAGATTGACATCTGGGTAGAATAGAAAGGTGCGGTGATGCATGATTTGTAAAGGAGGAAACCTTGAAAGAAGTTTCTCAGGTCACGAGGAACCACCAATCTTAGTTCCGTGATGGTTATTTCACATGCTCTGCTAGGAGAGATCGGTTCCAATGAAGGTGACGATTCAAGCCAAAGCTCTTGCTTTCATCAAACACCACCAATCGCTTCAAACTTTCATGTTCCATTGTCCCCAAGCTCGGTGGGTTTTTCCAAGCAACTTTGTTGTCGGTTGGGTGACTATCTCCTTCCAACTTTGGCTCCGAGTCTGCCTTAATCTTTGGGAGTGAAATATGAACAACAATATGTTTGGCCTCCTGGATTTGTGGCATGCATTGGGAAGTCAACGGAATACAGGCATCAAAGCTTACAGATGGCACGTGAGCTGAGTCTTCTACTGGTGGTATGCGAGCAGTGTCTCCAGCTGTTGGCATGTGAACATCAGCCTCACAAAGAGAATTGAGGACAATAGCTCGGTCCTCATGCATCACTTGCATCATTATCTTTGCATTTATGACTTCTTTACTTTTCATGTTGGAGTCTGAATCTCCTTTCATCTCTGCGGAGGGAGTGCAGGCAACAACTCCAATGCAAACAAGGTTAGCAATGACATGGTGGGGTGCACGGGCAACCAGAACTCGAGATTGTGTTAGAGGCGCTACTCGAAGGTCTCCTAGTGCCCCAAAAAGTACTTTGTGCCGGTCTCAGGATTGATCCTGCTGTTGGTGGGATTTATCTTGCTGTTGGTGGGATTGATCATGTTGTTGGCAAAGTTGTTTATGGTGTTGCAGAGTTGTTCCTGAAATTGATATTGTTGCGATCGAAGTTGCTCCAGGACTATTTGCAGGGTATGATTCGGGAGAGAGAGATTCTTTAATTTCACTGTTTTTGGCCAAGACAATTTAAGTAGATATTGCGGCCTTGTTCAGCACGTGACAGACCGGTTCCTCAGGCAGTAGTGGTCTTGTCCTTGGGTTTGGCGGGAAAGGGAGGATGCACATTGGTGGGTCGCGCACAAGCGGGATTGCGCACAACTGCACTCCTTTTTTCGTTTTTTGTTATTTTTTTTGGTTTTTACTTATTTTTTTTACTTTGTGTTTTCAATACTTCACTTTTGTTTTCTGTATTTTGTTCAGACCTGGGTTTTGTGTGCCTATGGTGCTAGACCTGGTGCGTTGGGGTGATGCATGCAAGCCTGGGGCGCGCGAGTTTTGGGTGCACTCGGGTTCTGGGCGCTGAGGGTGAACACATTGGTGGTTGGCGTGCGTTGGAGTATTGCGCTCGTGGCTTGGTGTGTGGTGGAGGCTCGTGCTCAGGGGAAGTTGAGTGTGCAAGGGTGAGCGTGGGGCTCAGGTGAGTAGGTTCTGGGCGCGTGGAGGGCTTGTGCTGTGCCGGAGGTGTGCGTCTCTGACGGGTGAACGACAGGGTCGTTTCCTGCCACGGATCGCGGGACACAAATCACGGCGTGGGGCGTGAATCGTGGCACAATTCACGCACAGATAGATCTGAGTTTGTTTTTTAATCCGTTTTTTTGTTTGTTTTTTTTTATATGGAGACAAGGGGGCTTCAACCGAATGAATGTAGGGTAGTGTGTCGTGATTGGTAGTGACGTAAGCAAGGGGGTTGGTGCGCTGCGGTTGATGGCGGTGCGGGCAAGTGGGGATGATGGCGTCGCCGGATTCTAGAAAGGCTGGTGCCGCACGATGGAATCGGGAACAAGCAGGCATGGTAGATTAGAAACGCAATCTGATGGCAACCAACGTGGAACGACCTCGCTCTGATACCAACTGATGCAGTGCCATGAAGATAAGCGAGTCCTTTCACGTGAAACTAAGGAAACAACTCACAAGGAGAGTTGTCCATTGCTCACATATATTGCCCACTCCACCATCACGGTTGCATGGAAACCTTTAATAGTAACAAGAGATTCAGTTGCCCTCTATCTAATAGCTGACGCTGATTTTCATGCCTCAGATTTTTTTAAATGTCGTCGCCAGTTATCAGTTCTATGAGTAGCCACATTAGTATATCCATCGAGTCTAAATCACGTGTCATTTTATTGAAAACATGCGATTCTCTCTTTTCTGGTAGTTCCTCAGCTTTCCTAATCGAGTATGTATGACTATAGGAGCTTTTGGCATTGTTTGTATGACTCAGGAAGTCTCACGTATCACTTTGGTCTGTTCGTATGACTACATGTGTTGTACATACGATATATCCTCAACACCGTCGGCTCCTGTGTATGATATGTGTAGTGGCATGCAACTTCCACCTCCATGTATGACTAGGATAGTCTCATGTTGTTGGGTACAACGCTAACCGTACGCCCCCAAGAAATAGCCAAGATCAACGGATATGCACGCTTTTTCAATTAGGTATTATAATTTGCAAAATATTTATGGTTATAATGATTTCAATTAGAAACAAAATAGGGCAATAACGATATAAGATGAGATTGGAGCTCGGAAATTAAACAGAAACCATATTCGATTCAAGAAACAATTTCGAAAGCAAAAAAAGCAGTAAAGATGAACAAGTGATTTAACGTGCTTCGGTCCCTTTGGGACCTACATGCACGACAAGAACACCACCCACAATCAGCTCAAGACAAAACAAATGCAAGATACAATCCAGCGACAAAGAACGAAGAAAGAAAACTACGAAAAGTTTATCTTTGAACTTAAATGAGCATAAGAATGAGAAAGTTTACAAAGCCGGAGAAAATGGTTCTCCAACAAGCTTGATCTCTTCACGCTCCACAACGGGGTCTGCTGGTCTTGCAAGAGGAGCTCGTCAATGCACTGCGTCTCGCACAAAAATTTATGCGCATCTCTGGAAACCCCTATATTGTGGAAAAAGGCTACACAAGAGACATCATAAAAAATCTCCACCATAAACGACTCGTGAGAGGAAGCTGTGGAGGACGATAGGCCGAAATACCGATCTCAAGAACCCAACTCATCGAAGGGAGTTAGGGTTTCTCCACGCACCAGAGCGAGAGCAAGGAGAGCCAGAGCAAATGTGGGTCTGTCTCAGAGCGGGTGCTAGTGCAGGGGTGATCAATTCCCCTGACACAATCCAGGCGGTGAAGAGATGCTGGCCAATCAGAGCGCTCTACGTCCAAAGCCCTGAACATAAAGTCGAAAGACAACAACAATAAGGCATACGGATGAACGACCAGATTCAAAAGGGCGGTGCACAGATCGGCGACTAGGAGTAGGCGCGCACATGGATTGCCAACGTGGAATAGGCGATGCAGAACCGCGTGCCAGAGAACTCAAGGCAGGCCAACGGACCAGGCCAATACAAAGGCCCATGCAGAAACATAGTAGCCCAACGCACAAAGGTCTAGAATTGAGTAGAATAATAATAAACCAAAATTTTTCATTTTTTCATGCATGCATATTAAAACTAATAAATAGCAGAATAAAGAATAGACATATTTCAAATTGAAAACACCCAATTTCACAAATCTCCGTCATTTTCATTTGAAATTGACGATGTTCTTGCACCTATAGTTATTAAATAGTGTTAAAATGGAGGAGAGGAGACCCAATACCGAAGATGCCTGTTAAGAGAGATCTTAGAGTTTATAATGAATAATAAGGATAACAAAACACCCAAGATCGATGTGGGACAAACACTCCAACATTCCCCCTCAAGCTAGGTCTACCTTGGTTGTATACATAATTAAAGAAAACAAATCAAAGCAAAACAAAGCACAAACACTTCACCACCCCCTCAAGCTGGACATACCCAACTTGATTACATAATATGACAAAACATAAGAAAAAATAAACCGCTATGGCTGCTCCCCCAAGAAGAAAAAATGATGGATGATGTCGCTGAACGAGATGTGTCGACCAAGGACCAACACCCGTCATGTGGAACCAGCAGGAATAGTTGGAAATTGATTGCATCGACAGGAATAGCCGGATCAAGCCTGCCTGGTTAGGAGCACCAGGCGTTTAGGAACAACACGTGACACGATGGGACACTGATTGGATGTCAGACAGGAGTAGCCGGGTCACATTAATGGTGTAGGTGCAACAAGATGACAGTAGGGGCGATGCAGGATGGGCAGAGGAGAGGCTGGATGGTCAGATCTGACAACAATGGGATTGGAGTGCGTAGGGTGGCGCGCGCGCAGAGGAACTGGGGGATGTCGCCAATCCATGGGGTTGCGACCGGCGTTGGAGGTGTGAGGGGTGCTGTGCATCAGTTGTGGGAATGGGGTCGAGTCGGGCGCGCCTAGAGGAGGACTTGCCAGATGTGGGAGTCGACTGGGGAGATGTGTGCAACAACAGTCCTCGCGTTAGGATGGGGCGACGGGAGGGATGCGCAACTGACAGAAGGCGCGCGGCAGAAGGGGTGCGCGATGAGGGGAAGAGGTGACAACGACGATGAAGGGGGGGGGGGGTGCTGCTGCGATTGCACAGAGACGAGGCAGGAGGCGACGACTGGAAGAGGGGAAGTGCCGTGTCGGGGGCTATCGTGGCTGCTGGGAAGGCAGCGAGGAGGGACACACATAGGGAAGGGGGCAAGGCGAGCGGCTGGGAGGAGGGTGTAACGACGGAGGGGTGCCGGCAAATTAGGGCTCACTGGCCATGGGGCCGCCGCTCACTATTGTGTGGGTGTCCGAGAGCAGGGCAAGGGAGTAATAACTACTAGGGGTATATTTGTATTTTCTCCCCTTTTATTAGCTTGTTACTTCCAACAGTTAGTTTGTTACTGCCAGCTGTAACAGGTGGGGGTAGGAAGAGAATATTAATAGGGGGGTTGGTTCGTTGGGGAGGAGTGAGGGATATTATTCGGGAACTCTTCTACAGCTTGGCAGCTGGGAAATTCAGCTGGTGGTCTCGGCCTGACCTCTACAGGAAGTGGTCTTCCCTTGGTGGTTTTCCTTCATTTCTAACTCCTACATTTTCTTCCTCTTCTCCTCCTCTTGTAACTCTCTATTTTCTCTCTGTTCTGCTTTTATGTCATACAATAAACACTGTTACTCCTCTTTTCTCCCTATCTCAATATTTTACATAACAATTGGCGACTCCGTTGGGGAGGTGATTGCGCGGAAGAGGCAATCGAAGGATAGAGGAGTTGTAAACGTGCAGTCTGGACGATGAGTATTTTTGGCAACAACCTGTAATGCTGCTAGAGCAGAATCGAACACAGCAGTAGGACGTTCGTCACTGGAGGAGACGTGTTAGCTGGAGAGAGGCTCCAGTGCAGTGGACGCTCGTTGGAGGAGAGGCGTCGCAGGAGCCGGTAGAAACATCTTTTTGGAGCGAGTGCTGGACGATTCGGAGTAGGACGAACAGAGAGTGGAAGACGTCTGACCATTGTGGTTGCTGTGCGGAGAGTTTGGAGCTCGTCTGTATTTGAACAGAAGTCGTAGCAAGCTGAAAGTTGCGAGCCATCTTGGAGTCCGGGTGAGAACGAATTGCTGGAAAAAAAAGTCCCGAACGCTGGAAAGAATTACGTCTATTGCAGTGTAGTCGCGTGCGCTGGATGTTTTTTGGAGTTTTCGAACAGTGCTGGAGATATCGTTGCTGCAGCGCAGGCCAGGCGTTGTAAGGAAGCCGCTGCACCTTGGTGACTGCTGATTCAAGCGCTACGAACACAGCTAGGGAGATCGACTTGTCCGAGAATTGAGTCTGACGCTGACTCTGTAGACGGACGGGCCAAATATCTTCACGCAGCAGTGAGGTGCGTTGAAGGAAACCGTTCGTTGTAGTTAAGAAAAAAAAATCGTGACCAAACTGTGAGACACGTTCGTTGGAGGAGGCTATTCGGAACGGAGTTAGACAAAACTACAGACTCGACGATGCAAGGATGATCGGCCGAGGTGCAGGGACAAACATCATTTTCAGATGAATTTACTAGGAGACAAGAGAAGATCAAGAAGCTGTTTAGTGAGCTTAAATTCGACCTGAAAGACCAAAAGGTGGTTCCCGATGTCTATGCAGGGAATCCGATTTACTCTGGACAGTTCACGCATGAGCAGAGAGAGCAGGAGCAAGAACATTTGCTTACGAATGAGGAAAAAACTTCTCAGGGGATTCACTTAGGGCTTTCTGCTTGGCAACAGCAAGGAGTCATGAAAGAATTGTGCTGCCTGATTTTTTTGGTAAGGATCCACTTGGTTGGATCACAACAGCTGAGACATATTTTCTGGAGAATTTGACGATGGAAGTTATGAAGTTACATTATGCGCAGATTTGCATGGGAGGTTCTGCTCTATTATGGTTTTTGTCCTGGCACAGAGCTACGCCAGACCCATTATGAGAATTATATTGTAGGAGAATAAAATAGGAGACCCGAACCCCCAAGGTGTTTCTCCAAAGGAGCCCTTGGGGTGTATTTATAATGAATAATAAAGACCACACCGGACCTCAAGTCCGATGTGGGATGCAGACTCCAACACTCCCCCTCAAGCTAGGTGAACCTAGCTTGGACACATAATGAAAAGAAAACAACAAAACAGACGCTAACACTCCCCCTCAAGCTGGACATGCCCAGCTTGATTACAAAACCAGACGAAATAAAAAGAACGCTGCAAAGACTGCTGCTCCCCCTCACGATCGAAGCTCCTCCGCAGGATGATGGATGAATGAGGTTGCGGGCGCAGCTGAAGAAACCACTCAGATCGGCTGGTTGACGGAGCGCCAGGAATGCCGCACTAGTGGGGCCGGTCGTTGAAACGCCGGGAAATCCAAACTAGCACCGGGAAAACCGCACTTGCGGGGCCGGCGACGGGAGGCGGGGATTCCGCAGAATTGTTGCGGGACTGGCGGCGTCAACGGGCCCAAATCCGAGGATGTCGAGCTACTGCGCCAGCGAATGGACGTGCCGGCGGAGAGAGATGTGGCTGCCGGGAGGTGCCGGGAGATGCCGGCGAAGCGGGGATCCGCAGGAGGAGGCCGGCGAGGGTGCAAGAGGCCGGGAGGCGGCGCTGGAAACCGGAGGAGGCCCCCTGCGTGGAGCGACCGGCACGGGTGGAGGCCAGTTGCTGGCCGGAACAGTCCGGATCTGCCCGGATCTGCCCGGAACAGTCCGGATATCGCCGGAGCTGGCCGGATCTGGCCGAAAATCGCCGGATCTGGCCGGAGTAGCCTGGATCAGGCCGGAGCCGGCCGGAGCTGTCCGGATCTGGCCGGAAAACACCGGATCCGGCCGGAGCGGTCCGGATCAGGCCGGAGCCGGCCGGAGCTGCCTGGATCTGGCCGGAGAATCCGGGAAGGGCCGGGAGAGCGCGCGGAAGCCGGGAGCCGCGGGACAGAGGGCCGCGGGAGGGAGGAGTCGCGACGGGACGGGGGCCGCGCGGGTGATGGCGTCAGGAGCCGCGGGGAGGGAGCGCCGTCGGGGAGGAAGTCCGCAGGGAGGAGCCGACGGAGGAGGCGCGGGCCGCGTCGGGGAGAGAGAGGGCCGCCGGGGAGAGGGCGCGGGCGCCGGGCGAAGGCCTGCTGGGACGAGGGCGCACCGCGGGAGGACGGAGGACGCTGGGAGGAGAGGTGCGCCGGGAGGGAGGGCCTGCCGGGGAGCCGCGCAGGGCAGAGGCGGGACACGAGGCGGAGGGCCGCCGGGGAGCCGCGGAGGAGAACTGCCGGAAGGGAGGACCGGCAGGAGCGGCGTGGGGCAGAGGCGGAGGGGCGGCGGCGATAACCCTACGGGGCCTTGAGGCCGCCGCCCCCCGGACGGGAAACCCTAAAGAGGAAAAAAAAATAGGGAGGGAGGGATTGGGGGTTCAAAAAACCTCCTTTGATACCATGTAGGAGAATAAAATAGGAGACCTGAACCCCCAAGGTGTTTCTCCAAAGGAGCCCTTGGGGTGTATTTATAATGAATAATAAAGACCACACCGGACCTCAAGTCCGATGTGGGATGCAGACTCCAACATATATAAACCGGCACTGTTAGAGAAATATGAGACCGAATTTGGGTTCACATGGTTCTGTTGCTACGACAAAAGTAAGATGTCTCATTTCCGAAGCAGTAACAAGTTTATGAAGAGTTACAGCAGTCTTCACTTCCCTCACTTCATCAGTCCTGATCTTGCCTCCTGTAGTAATGTTACCGGAACACGCCATCTTTGGGTTTTGCCTTGTTCGAATTTGGGTTAAGCTGAAGGCTCGTTATCCGGACAATCTATTTCTACTCTCTTGTTGGATAATTCTGCTGGCAACAACTTCATAGAGAAACTGTATTCTCCCTTTTTTGGTCCAGCTTTGACCATTAAGCTTTATGGCCGAACGCCAGAGCAGCAGGCGATCTTGAGGTACTTAACTTATACAATACAATCGCCCTGTCCTGATAAAAGCTGCAGCAAGAACAGAGAAACGTCATGCCATGTGTCAACAGTAGAGATGAGCTTGGAAGGGAGATCACGATTCCAGTGTCATGTGGAGCCTATGCCACATCGCAACAAATCCAGATGTTTATTATAAAATTTCCATGCTTCCTAATGGTGATTGTCATGGCAACCACTTGTGAAGGCAGCGGATTCAATAATTCTGAATTGCAGCCTAGTGTTAAAATTCCAGAGATTGTCTTGGAGCTGTAGTGGCACTTTGGGAGTTTGCAGTGGGGTGGGTCAACCTGCTGTTTGTTTGTTTCAGTCAACATCAGTATGGTTGAGAATATTACAACAAGATCCAGAAATGATAGAAGAAATACAGTTGGCTGCAACTGCAACTATCTGAGTGCATGGGGACCCACTTCAAAAGGGAGGCAACAAGAGTTTGCTGCATATATTGAAGAAGGGAAATCAGTTCCAGCTTCCAGAAGAACATCTCACGGAACTCAGCCTCACCTTGAGGACAATATGGTTTTTAGGTTGGAGAGAATCGTTATAAATCTGGCTGGCCAGGTGTGGGGCTGTCCGAGAGCAGGGCAAGGGAGTAATAACTATTTGGGGTATATTTGTATTTTCTCCCCTTTTATTAGTTTGTTACTTCCAGCAGTTAGTTTGTTACTGCTAGCTGTAACAGGTGGGGGCAGGAAGAGAATATTAATAGGGGGGTTGGTTCGTTGGGGAGGAGTGAGGGATATTATTCGGGAACTCTTCCACAGCTTGGCAGCCCAGCCGGTGGTCTCGGTCTGGCCTCTACAGGAAATGATCTTCCCCTAGTGGTTTTCCTTCATTCCCAACTTCTACCTTTTCTTCCTCTCTCCTCCTCCCTGTAACTCTCTATTTTCTCTCTTTTCTGCTTGTATGTAATACAATAAACACTGTTACTCCTCTTTTCTCCCTATCTCAATATTTTACATAACAATAAATGAAAGTCTCCACCTCTCTTTGAGGTAGGAATTGTACCATTCTACATGGCATCAGAAGGATACGTCTGATAACCCTTTTTCCCATTCTATTCAAGCATTCAATAAGTCCCTTCTGTTGGGGGGTCTCCCAACAGTCCGGTACCTTACAACGCCCTCGGATTGACAGAACTGAATGAAATCAGTAGAGAGGTATTCTAATCTATTATCAGTTCTCATTTTTTTGATTTTCTTTCCCACCTGATTTTCAACAAGGCTTTTCCAGGTTTTAAAAGTTTCAAAAACATCAGATTTGTTCTCGAGTGTAAATACAAACATTTTTAGAGAAGTCATCAATAAAGGTAACAAAATAGGAACCTCCACCATGGGAGGTAGTCCTAGCTGGTCCCTATAAATCAGAATGAATGCATTCTAAGAAGCAACTAGTTTTGAAGGTAGACCTATTGAAGGCGACTCTTATCTTTACCCATTACACAATCTTCACAAAAAGGAAGATTACTTGGTGTAATGTCAGTTATGAGACCTTGTTTATTAAATTCCTCAAGACCCTTGGAGCTTACATGCCCAAATCTCCTATGCCATAACAACGTATTATCAATATTAAACACATATACTTGATCCAACTGTCTAGAATGGGTCTTCCCATTCAAAAGACATATAGCCCATTATCAAGGGAACCCTTGATGATAGTTCTAAAGCCTTCGAAGATTTTTAGGCAACCTGATTCAGACCTAAAAGTGAAACCCTTTTGGTCCAAAATTCCTAAGGATATCATGTTTCTATGGAGGTCAGGAACCCACCTAACATCAACAAGTGAAGTTGTCATGTAAAATTTCTCTAGTTTAAGCCATATACCAGTAGCATTCATTTCATAAGCAACTTCTTTAAGCACTTTGTCGCATAAAGAAAGAAGCAGAGAACTATGAGCCTTAACAAGAACATTAGAAGATACATCTTGGTAAACAGTGGAGGTCTGCCCATCGGCAGACAAGGTAACAATGGGTTTCTTTGGGCCATAGGCATCAATTAACTCCTGCTGAACAAGCAATACTCTCGTTTTAATTCGCCATAAATTGAAGTCTTTATCACCATTGAATTTTTCGATTTCAAACCTAGTTGAAGCCATGTTTATTTGAAGGCTCTGATACCACTTGTTGGGGACAATGCTAACCGTATGCCCCCAAGAAATAGCCAAGATCAACGGATATGCACGCTTTTTCAATTAGGTGTTAGAATTCGAATAATATTTATGGTTAGAATGATTTCAATTAGAAACAGAATAGGGTAGTGGCAATTTTAGATGAGATTGGAATGCGGAAATTAAACAAAAACTAGATTCGATTCAAGAAACAGTTTTGAACAGAAAAGTAAGAAAACAGTAAAAATGAACAAGAGATTTAACGTGCTTCGGTCCCATTGGAACTTACATGCACGACAAGAACACCACCCACACACGCACACGTTTTATTCAACTCAAAACAAAACAATGCAAGATACAGTTCAGCGATAGAGAACGAAGAAAGAAAACTACAACAAGTTTATCTTCAAACTTTAATAAACATAAGAATGAGAAAGCTTACAAAGCCGGAGAAAATGGTTCTTCGACAAGCCTGATCTCTTCACACTCCACAACGAGGTCCGCTGGTCTTGCAAGAGGAGCTTGTGCAGAAAGGTACGTGCACATCTCTGGAAACCTTTGGATTGAGGAACAAGGCCACACATCTTCATTGGGAAGGGACGTCATCAGAAATCTCTACCATAAACGGCTCGCGAGAGGAAACCAAGGAGGGCGATAGGCCGAAGTACCGATCTCAAGAACCCAACTCACCGGAGGGAGAGTTAGGGTTTCTCCACCCTAGAGCGAGAGCAAGGAGAGCCAGAGCGAATGCGGGTCTGTCTCAGAGAGGGCGCCAGTGCAGGGGTGATCAATTCCCCTAACACAACGCAGGCGGCGGAGAGATGCTGGCTAATCAAAGTGCGCCATGCCCAAAGTCCCAAACAGAAAGTCAAACGGCCGCAGCGATAAGGCATACGAGTGAACGGCCAGATTCAAAAGGGCGGTGCACAGATCGACGGCTAGGAGCAGCCGTGCATGGATCGCCAGCGTGGAATAGGCGATGAAAAACCACGGGCCAGAGAACTCAAGGCAGACCAAACAGACCAGCCCAATACAGAGGCCCACACGGAAACATAGCAGCCTAGCGCACAAAGGTCCAGAATTGAGCAGAATAATAATAAACCAAAATTATACATTTTTGCATGCATGCATATTAAAACTAATAAATGGCAGAATAAAGAATAGACATATTTCAAATTGAAAACACTTAATTTCACACATGTATTACTTTCTCTTTGTGCATATGATTAGATAAGTTGTATTCAACACCGTGGCGACTTCTGCAGCTGTATGCATGCAGCACCCCTTTTGCCGTTAATGTATCACAACTTGGCAATTTTTCTGCTTTCTTCATATAATCTCTGGGTGCCTCTAGCTTCTTTCTGACGTCTTTAAACTTCTTTAAAATTTTTACGAACATCCTAATTACTTTGAATATTAGTCAATTAAGTTCTGATGATGCTGTGGCAAATAATCAGCCTTCCACTGAACTGTAGAAGCAGTACAACTTAACTGTCAATTCCCCTCAACTGAACTGTCAGCACCTCTTCACTAAGCTGTTGCCAGATTCCTCCTGAACCGTTGATCCCAATCTGTTGCACTGTCGACAGGTCTTCACAAATATTGTGGGAATTATGCTAATTCTCCAAATCTGCTCCAAACACTGTCAAATCATTACCAAGGCTAATGGAATAAAGTCTTGAGCCTCCAACAGCATATATGGGCTCTGGAATCTCTCATTTGTCAGTTGCTATGGACTCTTCAAATTCCCCATCATTAATTGAAACGATTTGGGGCAAGACCCTTTATTAAAAAGAAAAGAAACATCCATTTTGACTGGGTTAGAGGAAACCCATTACAAGTCAAGGACCCAAAAACGAATGGCACAAAGGCCCAAAAAATATGAAAATGGCCCGCAAGCTCAAAGACAAAGTCAAAATGGCCTGCCAGCCCAAAGACAAAGTCAAAATGGCCTGCAAGCCCAAAGACATAGTCAAATACATGACCAAAAGGTCCACCCAAAAAACTAGGCACACAGGAAAACCCTAGGAGGCTTATGAACACCACTGCCCGAAGCCACGCTGCCCCGTCCCAATCGCCGCTGCCATCAGCCTGGTCCGCCAGGGCCGTTGGCCACTATGCTCACACGGCGCATCTTCGGGCCAACGCTGCCCGCTATTGCGATGCCCGACCGAATCCGCAAATGCTGTGCCAGCCCCACCGGACAAGAACCAAATCTGCGCAAGAAGCAGATTTGCGCAAGAACCAGGTCTGCCCCACTGGGATGAACCCGCTGACGCTGATGCCAACGCCGATGCCGACTTGTTGAGCTACCTGCAGGTTGAGAGGCATGAGCTTGAACCAGATCTGTGCAACCCGTCCAGATCCGCAAGCCAGTGACGGGGCATGAGGGTAGTAGGTCGGAGGCGAGCATGCTTCCCATGGAAGCCAGCCTGCACAGATGGTCACAAAACACAAATACGAAACACCAGATGAAGCCTATCAAATCCATACATACGAAAAACATCCCGATCGTCAATGATTTCCGGAAATCATTCGAGGCTATGCCTCATAGCGGTGAAGAAGTCACCGGAAGCCAAAAGCCCCAACGAGAGGGCTCCTGACCTCTCCCTTCAGTTTTAAATGATAATCTTCCCCATCATTAATTGGCAATAAATCCAATGCATACCATTAAACCTTGTTGTTAAACCCTCTTTTTATTATTATTATGGGTATTTCCGAGTCCCACATCGGAATACTCCTTTGTACATTCCGCCTTCTCATTCTATAAAAGAAGGGCCCCACCTCACCTTGAAGGTAAGGGGGTTTCTCAACCTACATGGTATCAGAGGGAAATTAATCCCGAACCCTCCCTCCCCTACGGACTCCCGGTTCTGTCCGGCCCCGCCTCTCTCCCCTCCGGCTATCTACTTCCCGGCGGCTACCCCCTTCTCGGCGGCCCTCCTTCCCCCTGCGGCCCTTCTTCCCGGTGGCCCTCGCTCAGCGGCGCTCTCGCCCGTGCGCTCGGGTTCTATCCCGGCGGCCCGTCCCCCCAAAGGCGGCTTCCCCGGCGTCCCGCTCCCTCTCGCGCGTCCCGCTCGCGCTAGGGTTCCATCCCAGCGTCGCCGCTCCCGCGATGCCTCCCCGTCGCACATCCCATCGCCCCCATCGGTCCCGGCAACCACGACTCCCGCGCCTCCCGCTGCTGCCCGCGACGCCTCCCGTCGCGCCTCCCGTCGCGCCTCCCGTCGCCCCTCGCGGTCCCGCTGCGCGCTCATCCGGCAAGGCTCTTCCGTCGCGCCTCCTCCTTTCTCCCGGCGACTCCTCCCAGGCGTGACCCTCCATCGCGGCTCCTCCCGGCCCCCTGCGCGCCCTCCCGGCCCGTCGCCGCTCCCTGGATCTTCCCTTCAGATGCACCGGCTCCATCCAAGCAGACCGGGCTCCTCCCGGCTCTTCCAGCGCCCGGCGTGCTTCGCTTCCCGGCACGTCTCTCTGATTCCGGCACTACCCACCACTGCGTCTTCTCCAACTACACGACGCTTCCATGGCAGACTCCTCCCCTCTGCCGCAGATGATCACCGCTTCTACCCGCCTTGTGGATGACCGATTGGACTCCACAAATTTCTCCATCTGGCGGAAGACTGTGGTGATGTCTCTGACCGGGATGGACCTCGATCATCACCTTGAGGATCCTCCCCCGGCTTCGACTAACCCCAAAGATCGTACCTGGAAGCTTGCTGACAACAAGATCTTTGCTCTGCTGGTCAATTCCATGGAACGATCGGTCAAAGATGTCACCCGCACGGCGAATACCGTCAAAGAGCTCTGGGACTCCTTGAATATCATGTATTCCGAGACCAACAACCTGGCTCGGGTGTCCGATCTCCTTCAGCGATTGTCCCATGTTCGACAGCAGGACCAGTCCTTTACTGCCTACTTCATGGAATGGAAAGGGCTTCGTGATGAATTACAGGAGTTGTGGCCCATTCCACAAGCACCGGCAGAAGCTCAAACCCAGCGGGACCAACTCTGCATCTTCACTCTTCTCAGGGGCCTCCCTTCGGAGTTTGCCACCACGACAACCGAGCTGCTCGCTAGCCCTTTGACGCTGGAGATCCCGCAGGTTTATCATCGGCTGAGCAAGGCCCAGCGGGCTCTTCCTCCTCTCGCCCCCATTATCGACCACTCAGCTCTCGTTGGTCATGGCGGTGGCCGCTCCTCGGGACCTCGTGGACGTGGTCGTGTGGAAGGTCGTCCACGTCCCCTCTGTCAACATTGTGGCAAGGTTGGCCACTCGATTGACCGATGTTGGGTCCTGCATGGACGTCCATCTCAGCGCCCGTGGCAGGGGCAGGCAGCGGTCCAGGAAGCGCCGTCGGCAGTCGCCACTCTTCCTTATTCTCTGGACCTGTCTATGGCCGACATCCGGCTGACTCATGATCCTCGGGACTCTGCCGACCCCGGCCCATCCTCGGCTTCTCTGGCTCATTCTGCTCGTTCCGCTGCCTTTGTCGGTCGTCGCTCCCCTGCATGGATGCTGGACCCAGGTGCCTCCGACCACCTCACCGGTGATGCTGGTATGTTGACCTCTTACTGCCCTTATGCCGGTTCCCCAGCCATCACTGTCGCTGATGGCTCCACTATCCCCATTGTGGGTTTCGGCGCATGCTCCCTGACTCCGTCGATTCACCTACCCTCTGTGGCACATGTGCCCTGCAATCCATTTAATCTTCTTTCCATCAGTAAGTTGACAAAAGATTATAACTGTGCTGCTATATTTGCCTCCTCTGGTGTTGTTTTTTAGGAGCAGACAGCGAACCGGGAACTTGGTAGAGGCCGACTTCGGGATGGTGTCTACATGTTCGATGAACCGGCACCCATCGCTTGCTCGACTACCTCTTCTCGAGCATTGAATCTTCATTCCCGGTTGGGATACCCGCCGACATCCACCATTCATCAGCCTTTTCCAGAATTTAGTCGGAGTCTTTTTTTTCATTGTGAGTCATGTACTTTTGCAAAACATCATCGCACTACATACATTCCTCGGGTGGATACACGGGCCTCAAACCCTTTTGATCTGGTTCATTCAGATGTTTGGGGTCCTTGTACCATTTCGAGTCATTTGGGATATCTTCCATCGATGATTATTCGCGAATGACTTGGCTTTACATCCTTCGAGAACGCTCCGAAGTGTTTTCCATCTTCCAAACCTTTTACAATGAAATTCAGAACCAATTTTCCACATCTGTCAAATGTCTCTGCTCGGACAATGGGCGTGAGTATCTCTCCACTTCCTTTCGGCACTTTCTCCAGACGAAAGACATCCTTCATCAAACCTCCTGTCCTGATACACCCCAGCAGAATGGCGTGACCGAGCGGAAATACAGACATATTCTGGAGACTGCTTGTGCCCTCTTTCACCGACAGATGCCTCTGCATTTTTGGGGCGATGCCATTCTCACCGCCACCTACCTGATAAACCGTCTTCCTTCCTCTATCCTTCAGGGGGAGACTCATTTTCGGACTCTGTTCTCCTCCCTCCCTCTTCACTCCCCATTCGCGTGTTTAGATGCCTCTGTTACGTTCGCGACACACGTCCAGGTCTCTCCAAACTCGCTCCCAAATCTCTCCGCTGCATCTTTCTAGGCTACTCCCGCACTCAGTGCGGATATCGCTATTTCTCCCCCGACCTACGACGGTATGTCATCTTGGCCGACGTTGCTTTTGTTGAGAGTTCTCCGTTCTCCCTTCCTTCTTCTCATTCTGACCCTGCCATCGATGATTGTCTTCCTCTCATCATCCACCCTCCACCGGCGTCAACTCCTGTTGACACCCATTTTGGTCAGGTCTACTCCTGACGACCATCGACTGTATCCCCCGACCCGGCCAATGACACCGATGTTCCCGCTTCGTCTGATGCTCCTGCTCCGCCACCCGAGGACTTGCTCATTGCCCTACGGAAAGGTACTCGCTCCTGCCAAAATACTCTTCTATTTGTATCTTCATACAGGGGTCTGTCCGCTCTGGAGACAGTTTCTATACCTCGCACAGTTGGTGATGCCAAATCTCACCCCGGGTGGCTAGCTGCAATGCGGGATGAATTGCAGGCTCTGGAGGAAAACTGAACTTGGGATCTTGTACCCCTTCCAGCAGGCAAACAGGCAGTGGGTAGCAAATGGATTTACACCGTCAGACTGAATCCCGACGACACTCTCCATCGCCTCAAAGCCCGCCTTGTGGCCAAAGACTTTGCACAGACTTGCGGTATTGACTACTTTGATACCTTCTCACCGGTTGCCAAGATGGCCTCTGTCCGATTATTCATCTCTCTCGCCGTCCATTATCATTGGTCTCTTCATCAATTGGATGTCAAGAATGCCTTCCTCCATGACTTCCTTGAGGAAGAAGTTTATCTGCAGCAGCCCCCCGGATTTTGTTCCTCTGGCGCTGAATCTCGAGTCTGCCGTCTACGCCGCTCTCTTTACGGCCTCAAGCAGTCTTCCCGTGCTTGGTTGGGCCGCTTTAGCACAGTCGTCATCGACTTTGGGCTTTCTCGCAGTATGAAGGACCACACTGTCTTCTACAGGACGACCACCCATGGCTGCATCTTATTGGTCGTATATGTGGATGATATCATCATCACCGACAGCGACTCTGTGGGTATCACCCATCTCAAGACCCATCTTCACCAGCACTTCCACACTAAGGATCTCGGTCCTCTCACATACTTCCTAGGTATCGAGGTTTCCTATTCTTCGGACACCATCTCACTCTGCCAACGGAAGTATGCATTGGATATATTGCAGGATGCTGGGCTGACTCAGGCCACTGCGGTCGACACTCCTCTAGAGCCTGGGGAACGGTCTCTTTATGCCTCCTCGGCACTGTATCCACATCCCGAGCGGTACCGTCGATTGGTGGGCAAACTCAATTATCTCACCATGACTAGACCCGACATTTTCTGTGCGGTTGCCAAAATGAGTCAATTTATGGAGCATCCGACCACCTCTCATTGGGATGCTGTCATCCGCATCGTCAAGTACATCAAGCAAGATCCTGCCCGTGGTCTTCGCTACTCCCAGCATCCTCATCAGCATATTGAGGGCTTTTGCGATGCTGATTATGCTGGTTGCCTTGCCACTCGAAAATCTACCTCTGGGTTTGCCATATTCTTGGCAGACAACCTCATTTCTTGGCGCAGCAAGAAACAGACGGTCGTCTCTCGCTCCAGTGCCGAGTCTGAGTACCGTGCCATGGCCACCGTCACTACAGAGATCCTTTGGCTTCAGCAACTCCTCCAGGAGCTTGGCTTTCCTCAGCAGACTTCTGCTCACATATGGTGTGATAATCAGGCAGCCATTAAAATTGCTTCGAATCCCGTCTTCCATGAACGCACAAAGCATATTGAGGTGGACTGTCACTTTCTTCGTCACCACCTGGAGCATAATCATGTCAGCTTTAGCCATATTCCGACGGCAGACCAGCTTGCTGACATCTTCACCAAAGGCCTCCCCGGTGCTCGCCTCACCTCGCTCAGTTCCAAGCTGGGGCTCCACAACATCTGACGCCCAGCTTGAGGGGGAGTGTGTCTTGGTCTTGTATGATGTCATCTTTATTTTTTGTGGGACTCGTTGTCCAAGCTGGGCATGTCCAGCTTGAGGGGGAGTGTTAAACCCTCTTTTTATTATTATTATGGGTATTTCCGAGTCCCACATCGGAATACTCCTTTGTACATTCCGCCTTCTCATTCTATAAAAGAAGGCCCCCCACCTCACCTTGAAGGTAAGGGGGTTTCTCAACCTACACTTGTTTTATTATAATGGGTATTTTCGAGTCCCACATCAGATTATCCCACCATGTAATCTTTTTTACTCATCTATAAAATAATGTCTCCACCTCAAATCGAGGTAAGGCGAATTCACCATATACATGGTATCAGAGGAGGTCTAATATTTTTCCTCCCCTCCCACCTGTTGCCTCCTCACTCCTGGCGGACCCCCCTCCCGACTCATGCACCCCGCTCTTCCCGACTGCGCCTTCCCTACTGTCTTCCGTCATCGTCTGGCCCCGCCCTTCTCAGCGGCGCCCTCCTTGCGGTCTCCCGGCTCCAGGTGGAACCCTCTGCTTCGCCTCCTCGTGTGACTCCCTGCGCGTGACTCCTGTTCGACGACACTCCTCCCGGCTTCGCGATCGCCCATCGCCCTCCCTCTTGCGGTTTCTCGGTCCCCGCTCGCTCGCGCCCTCCTACGGCGTCGCCCGCCTCCGACGCCTCTCCCGGCTTCGTGATCGACCCCCGCCTGCCCTCCCGCGGCGCTCTTTGGGCTTCGCGATCGGCCCCTGCCTGGCCTCCAGCGGCGCTCTTCGGGCATCGCGATTGGCACCTGCCCGCCCTCCTATGACACTCTCTTGGCTTCGCGATTGGCCTCCGCCTTCCAGCGGCCTCCCGGCTACGCGACCGACCCCCGCCTTCAGATCCCGCCCTCCAACAAGCTTCCCAGCAGAGTCGCGGCTCCCGCCCCGCCTCCCGTCGTGGCTCCCAGCCCGCCTTCTCGGCACTCCCGGTCTCCGCCTCCTTCACGCGACGTCCAAGCCCGCCTTCACCGCGGCTCCCCGCCACCGCTCCTCCCGGCCACCGCCCCTCCCCCGGGGATCTCCCGGCCTCACCCGCTCGTCGGCCTCCCGATCAAAGCGGCCACCTGTCGCCACTGTTGCGCCCGGTGTCGTCTCGACCGGCCGAGACCCACCCTCCCCGGCCCGCGTCCGACGATGCATCCATGCCCTTCCCTCCTCAGCACTCTCGACCCACCTCCCGCAGTCTCCCGGACCCCGCCTCCCTCGCGGTTTCCCAACCCACCTCTTGCGGCAACGTCCCGACCTTCCCACACGACACCCCCACGCTTCATCCGTGCGTTTGTGCGTCCGCTTGAGCAGCCGTCCCATGCTCCGTCATCGGCTCTCCCACAAGGCGGTTCCCCTTCATCCAGTACCCGTTACAGAACGGTGTTCTCGACGGAGGAGGTTGCCTTGATACAATCTTATCGGGCTGCTGTGCCACCGTCCTTTTCTCCGATCCCCATTGCTCAGACTGATAGCTCTATCACCTGTTTATCTCATCGACCGACAACTTGGATGCTTGACTCTTATGCGTCGGAACATCTCACAGGGGACTTCGGTATGTTGACTACCTATCATCCGTACACTGGTGCCTCTACAATTACTGTTGCTAATAAATCAACAATCCCCATTACCAGATTTGGCACATGTCCCTTGACACCATCTATTCACCTGGCTTCGGTCGCACATGTTCCTCACAACCCATTTAATATTATCTCCGTCACCAAACTCACCAGAGACTTAAATTGTGTTGCTACTTTTACTTCCTCTGATGTTGTTTTTTAAGAGCGGACGACGAATTGGGAAATTGGTCGAGGTTATCTTCGGAATGGGGTTTACATGTTCGATACCCCACCATCACTTGATTGCTCATCCACCTCAGCTCGTACTCTTGACCTACATTCTCGTCTTGGTCATCCACCGGCTTCCGTCCTCCATAAGTTTTGCCCCCAATTTAGTCCCCAACTTTCCTTCCATTGTGAATCTTGCAAGTTTGCTAAACATTATCAGGTGACGTATGCTCCTCGACTGGAACCGCGTGCAACGAGTCCTTTCGACCATGTTCATTCCGATGTATGGGGTCCTTGCAGGGTTCCTAGCCAGTCTGGATACAGTTATTATATATCCTTTATTGATGACTACTCGCGCATGATGTTGCTTTATCTTCGCGATCGGTCTGAAGTTTTTTCTACTTTTCAGACCTTTTATAATGAAATTCATACTCAATTCTTCACCTCCTTTAAATGTCTCCGCTCCGACAATGGATGAGAATATCTATCCACTTCCTTTCAGCAGTTTTTCAAGGATAAAGGCATCAGTCATCAGACATCCTGTTCTGATACACCTCAATAGAATGGAGTGGCCGAGCGGAAATATCGCCATATTCTAGAGACTGCTCGTGTCCTCCTATTCCACATGAAGGTCCCTCTCTTTCTGATATGATGCCATCTTGACTGCTACCTACCTCCTAAACCGACTCCCCTCTTCTATCCTTCAGGGGGAGACTCCTCTTCGGACTCTGTTCTCCTCTCTCCCTCCTCTCTCACTTCCTCTTCGTGTGTTTGAGTGTCTGTGTTATGTTCGGGACACCCGTCCTAACCTCTCCAAACTTTCTCTCAAATCCCTTCGTTGCATTTTTCTCGGATATTCCCGCACTCAACGCGGATACCAGTGCTTCTCTCCTGACTTACAGTGATATATCATCTCTGATGATGTGTCGTTTGTTGAGAGCTTTCCTTTCACTCTACCCTCTCCCCATTTAGACACCGCCATCGATGATTGTCTTCCACTCATCATCCACTCATCTTCGGTTTGACACTATCTACTCCTGCCGCCCGTCGACTGCATCTCCCGTCCAGGCCGAGGACACCATCATCCCAGACTCGTCCGATGCTCCTGCTTCAGCTCTAGATGACATGCCCATTGCACCCCGAAAAGGTACTCGTTCTTGCCTGAATACTCCTTTATACACATCCTCATATAGGGGTCTTTCTACTCTGGAGACAATATTTATTCCTTGCACGGTTGGCGACGCCAAATCTCACCCCGGTTGGCTATAAGCGATGCGAGATGAACTGCAGACTCTGGATAACAACCATACTTGGGATCTGGTCCCCCTTTCAGAAGACAAACATGCGGTCGACATAAAATGAATTTATACGGTCCGTCTCAATACCGATGACACTCTCAATCGCCTCAAAGCCCGACTTGTGGCGAAGGGCTTTGCTCAGACATACGACATCGACTATTTTGAGACCTTCTCTCCGGTTGTCAAGATGACATCAATTTGATTATCCATCTCTCTGACCGTTAATCATCACTGACCGCTTCATCAATTGCATGTCAAGAATGCATTTCTTCATGGCTTTCTTGAAGAAGAGGTATATCTGCAGCAGCCTCCCGAATTTCGTGCCTCAGGAGTCGACTCCCATGCTTGTCGACTTCGTCACTCTCTATATGGTCTCAAGGAGTCTCCTCGTGCTTGGTTTGGCTGCTTCAGCACCGTTGTCACCGCATTTGAGCTCTCTCGCAGTATGAAGGACCACACCGTCTTCTACCGTACGACGTCCAATGGCTGCATCCTGCTGGTGGTATATGTTGATGATATCATCATCATCGACAATGACTCCACTGGAATCGCCCAACTCAATGGGCATCTTCACCACCACTTCCACACTAAAGATCTCGGTCTTCTCACATACTTCCTTAGCATCAATGTCTCCCGTTCTACGAACACCATCTTTCTCTGCCAACGTAAATATGTCATGGACATCTTGCAGGATACGGGTTTGAGTCAGACAATTGCCGTGAACACTCCTCTTGAGCTCGGGGAACGTTCTCTCTATGGCGACACGACACCCTTTTCTCAGCTAGAGACCTACCGTCATCTTGTGGGCAAACTCAATTACCTCACCATGACACGATCGGACATTGCCTGTACTGTTGGCAAAGTGAGCCAATTCATGGAGCATTCGACCAATTCTCAGTGGAATGCTGTCCTCCGCATTGCCAAATACATCAAGAAAGACCCTGCCCGTAGTCTTCAGTACTCACATCACGCTCATCTGAATGTTGATGCTTTCTGTGATGTTGACTATGGTGGTTGCCTTGCTACCCGAAAGTCTACTTCTGAGTTTGTCTTTTTCTTAGCAGGTAATCTCATCTCTTGGCGCAACAAGAAGCAGACTGTCGTCTCTAGATCTAGTACGGAGTTTGAATACTGTGCCATGACACTGTCAGTACTGAGATACTTTGGCTTCGTTATCTCCTCCATGAGTTTGGCTTCCCACCGCAGACGTCTGCTCATATCTGGTGTGACAATCAGGTAGCCACGAATATTGTTTATAATCCCGTCTTCCATGAATGAACGAAACATATCGAGATGGACTGCCACTTTCTTCGCCATCACCTCGAACAGAACCATATCAGTTTCGACCACATTTCGACGGCAGATTAGCTTGTCGACATCTTCACCAAAGGCCTCCCGGGAGCTTGTTTGGGCTCTCTCAGTACCAAGCCGGGGTATCCACAGTATCAACGACCCAACTTGAGGGAGAGTGTGTGTGTATGGTCTTGTTCGCTGTCATATTTCTTTTGTGGGTCTCTTGGTCCAAGCTGGACATGTCCAGCTTGAGAGGGAGTGTTAAACCCCGTTTTATTATAATGGGTATTTCTGAGTCCCACATCAGATTATCCCACCATGTAATCCTTTTTACTAATTTATAAAAGAATGTCCCCACCTCACATTGAGGTAAGGGGAATTCACCATCTAAACATACCATGAGCATGGGATGAGCTCTTCTCTTGTGTCGTGTTTGGCGGGGCCGCTGTAACTTTCCTATATATATATATATATATAAATGCTTTATTAGACTCCGTTCCCAAAAAAATGTGCTGAGTGTTTTTTATTCTATATATATATAAATGATTTATTAAGATTTATTTCAGGAATCAGGAGAGAAAGTACCAAATTAATACGTGAGTTTGTTCATTTAAAAAAAATAAGTTTTTGATTTTTTTCATTCTCTAGTAAATCAGGAATAAAATTCTGAGATGAATGATTTATGAAGATGGTTACTGAAAAAAGTTTCAATTTTCTTGATATTTAAGGTTTTTTTATTGCGATAAATCAAGAAAAAAATATCACGGCATGAAGTTTTTTTGTACACATTTTTATAAGCACCGTGTTTATAAAAAAAATTTGAACTACTAATTTTATTTATCTTCAAGTTTTTTGTTGGTGTTGTTAATTATGGGGAAAAGAAGTTATGATATATTTTTTTATCCATATTCACGAGTTTTGATGTTGTTGATGGTTACATAAAAAAAAAACTTTGATTTTTTATTTATTTAAATTTTTGATGATTTTTTTTTGGGATTTTTTGGACATAAATTATTTTTTCTTTAAGAGCCTCTAATAATAAGAAAAAAATAAAAGAAATAAAATTTTAATAAGTAATGGGTAAAATTGCATTTAATGTAGTATGATGTGAAAGATGCAATAAAAATGTTAATGCACAATAAAAAACAAGGATGAAAAATTAATGAAGATATAAAATACAAATATGGGTGGTGAATGGACTAGTTTTAAAGGGTGTTTTATTTAGTTTTTTATGTGGTCTGTTTTTAAATTCTTAAGACTTATTGGTAATGGAAATCGTTTCATTGGATTTACCTGTCATCGCCGCCATGTTATATTGTATGATTTCAATATCCATTAGGTTTAGATGGGATTATGACAAATGAAATCCTTGGCATTTGTTGGCAGCTTATGGAGCGTCGGGGATATGGGGAGGATTATATAAATCGTTACAAGATGATGACCAGGTCAGCATGCTTTCTTAGGATAATAGTTTCTAATTTTGATACTGGGCCTTGTTTCTTGAAGTCCACTATCCTGGAAGAAACTTGCAACACTCTTGGTGGGGAGAGATTTTAATACTCCCTTATTTGGTTGAGAAGAGGTGACTAGTGAAAATATTAATAGATAGACTATTTTACCCTTATAAAATCTATTTAATTGTATTCTTTTATTCTTTTTAATATAAATAAGATAATTTGAGATCATTTCATGTATTTATAAATTATTATTTCAATAAAAAATTATTAATTGCAAACATATTAGATTAGAATATTGCTAATTCATTCAAAATGAGATAAATTTGTGTTTCCCTCCTCTCCTCCATGCCAAGTACCTGCACTTTTGGAGGAGGGGGAGAGGATTTTTTTTTTTTTTTTAATTTATGTTCCTCCCCTTCCTTCCAAATCCCCCAACTTTTGGAGGGAAGGGGGAGGGGAGGGGAGGTGAGGGGATAATTTTAAAATTTTCCCTCTTCTTCCCTCCATTTTTTTTAAACAAACAAGGAGGGTAAAATTTCTCACCTTCTCCTGTTTGCCAAGTCCCTGCAAGCAAACGCACTAGTGTTTATGAGCGTCGATTTATTCATTTTGACAATTTATTCATTGTCTATGGATTTAATTTACACTAGTTCTCTTTGCTTGTGTGTTTCTGGGCACGAATTTATATGTTTTAATGTCTACCTGCGGCTCTGTTCACCTGATGGAGCTAAAATTTTTTAAGGTAATTTTTATGCATTTTTTTTCTTTTGATTTCAAAGCATGCAATGAAACATTCGAAGATTTCTAAATCATGTCATGAATTTTCCTACAAATGCATCCTCTAAACCGAGTCTTAAGTACTAAAAAATATAGCTGTCTCAACAATTTGATTCAGTCTAGGGATTTACCTTGACAATATCTAAACATATCTTTTGTACTTAGAAGAGGAGAGCCATCAGGGGGTGGAGGTGGGATTCAGCATCTTTAGCTAGAGGATATGGTGGTTAAAATTTCTCATGTGATTTTCAAGGCACATGTATGGTGCCTTGTCTACGCATTTAAGTCCTATTGAAACTTCTTGAAAATAAAGTTTAGATCTGTGTGTATATATTGCCATCTCATAAACTCAGAGTTCCAGACATTGCGAATGGCTGCTTGATTGTAACTTTTCAATGGTGTAGCTATTAAACTGATGAATATGATTTCACTCAGCATCTTGACTGATAAACTAAGCACTTGATTGAGCAGCCATGTTTCTTAGATGATAAGTTTCTTCTGGGGAGCACACAAAATTCCGTGATGGACAATTTGTTATTAGGGTACCCAGCATAAGCAGCATCTATCAATCCTTTGCCTCTCATATATCCCATGGTTTCTAGAAATCTTTGTAGGGGTGGTGGCTTGAAAATTGAAATGCCATAACCCCCAAACCCTATTACTCACATCCATGAGTTTCAGTTATTGCTGATATGCATTTCTCAAATGTTTTATCACCCAACCTTGGATGATCTTAAAATAGATATCACTCAACCACTATTTTTTTAAGATTCATGTGATGAAACTGTTAGCTCCTTGTCATTAATCCCACTTTTGATAGTCACGAAACAGAACTGAGTTCTTAGCAAAGTTTGTGAGCTGTGTGTGCTGATATCACATATAGTATTTGACTGGTGGATCATTTTGATCGGAGCATGTGTTGAAGGATTTGAACATATCTGTTTGTCCACATGGCAAGGAAGGAATTCGTATGATTCTGTGTGCATGGAAGACCGTCATGTGTTTAATCTACTGTTCTAGAATAAAAATGGTGAGTTGTCCATGGGGCAAGCATTCTGCATAGCCACCATAACTTGTATGAACTCTGAGATGCCTTTCTCAGTTTTTGTCTACCATTTTAAATGGGCAGCCTGTCCACATGGTGCATGTCTTGTGTTCAGGAAGATTAGGCGAAGATATTCCAGGGATCAGTATGTGTTCGATCCTTTGTCTGAGCTTTGAAGGCTCGTCTGTTTTCATGATGCACATCTTGTGTGTTTATGATGATCAGGTGAAGCAATTCTTAGAGACCGGTAGACTAATGCTTGCTTCACGTGTTTAGATATTCGCACATCTATGACGATAAGCAGATTTTTTGAACAGGCGAAACTATTCACCTGTCCACACATTGCAAAGCGTTCATGGTCATGACAACCAAACAGAGAGTTTGAAGGAGAACAATCACGTTTGCATGACCATGTGGCTGACCTTTTGTGTATCCACAGTGTTATGAGTTAAATGCTTCTTATTATTTGTATCCCACATCGGTGTGGGTAACCCATTGTACTCTTTTTCTCATCTATATTTTGAGCACCCTACCTCATTGTAAGGTACGGGTTTCCATTATAACATGGTATCAAAGGGCTAGGTTAGCCCATTGCTCCTCCTTGCGCGTTTCCCCCTTGCTTGCCCTCCTCCTGCGGGAAAGGCCCCACTGCGAAAGGCGGCCGCCTCCCTACTCGTCTCGTCCGTCCAGGCGGACGACGCCTCAACGCCCATGCTCCCCGGCCCCGACGAAGCGCCCATTCCCGACGCCCCCTCCCCGTACGCGACAATCCCCAACCCCCTGTGCGCGACCTTCCCTCCCCGTACGCGACGGTCCCTATCCCCCCGTGCGTGACCTTCCCTCCCTGCACGCGTCACCCCCGCCCCCTCCTATGCGCGACCTTCTCTCCCGTGCGTGACGGCACCACCCCTCGTATGCGACGACCTCCTTTGCGCCAACCCCCCTGTGCGCCAACCCCCCTGTGTGCCGACGACCTCCTGTGCGTCATCCCGTGTTCCGCTCTTATTATCAAGAAATCACAACGTAGTTTTCTGCTAAACTTCATTGCTTACGTTTTGACAGTGGTTGTGAATATTTATCTAGGACTTTCCCAGTCTTTTCTTGACGATCATGGCATAATCCATCAAACTTCTTGTCCCGATACACCTCAACAAAATGGTGTTGCAGAATGAAAGAACCGTCATCTGTTAGAAGTTGCTCGTGCATTTTTATTTCAGAAAAAAGTTCCCACCGTTTTTTTGGGAGATCCCATTCTCACGACCACTTATCTTATTAACATACTTCCATGGTCTGTTCTTCAGGGGGGACACCAATTCTTTTCTTCCAACTTTATCACCTCATTCTCTGCCACTCCGCATTTTTGGCTGTGTATGCTATGTTCGGGATATTTGCTCCTCCATTACCAAATTTGATGCACGCGCTCTAAAATGCATCTTTCTTGGCTATTCCCGCACCTGACGCGGATATCGATGCTTTTCTCCAGATTTACGTCGTTATGTTGTTTCCGCCGATGTTTTCTTTGTTGAATCCTCAGTTCTTTCTGTTCCCGAGTTTTCGCCACCTTCCCCTATTCTTGATTCCGAAGTTATTTTACCATATTCTCTCGATACACCACCACCCTCTCTCTTCCTAGTGATGTTGTTGGATCCCGATTTGGCCAGGTATATACTCGCCGGTCAAGCACACCTGCCGCCCCAACACCTGAGGTTGTTACCACACCTGACGACTCACCTGCTCCTGATTCTCCATTACCGGAGTTGCCTTCCGAGTTGTAGAGACACTTGCTGCTCAGTTCACGCCGCACACTGTTGCTGATGCCATATCTCATCCCGACTGATTACAAGCTATGTAGGATGAACTTCAGGCTCTGGACGCCAACCATGCTTGGAATCTTGTCCCTCTTCCTTCGAATAAGCAGGTGGTTGGTTGCAAATGGATCTATACAATACGCGTCAACGTCGATGACCCTCTTAATTGTCTCAAGGCTCGCCTTTTTGCCAAAGGTTATGTACAGACACACGAAGTTGATTATTTGGACACATTCTCTCCAATGGCTAAAATGGCTTCCGTTCGCCTACTTATCTCACTCGCTGCCTCCTCTCACCGGCTTGTCCATTGGTTGGATGTTAAAAATGCTTTTCTTCATGATTTTCTTAATGAAGAAGTTTATATGGAGCAACCACTCGGGTTTGTTGCTCAGGGGGAGTCCTCAAAGGTTTGTCGCCTTCGTCGATCGCTGTATGGACTTAGCAGTCGCCACATGCTTGATTCGACCGTTTTTGCACTGTTATACTTAGCTTTGGCATGTCCCAAAGCATAAATGATTCCTCTGTTTTCTATAATCACTCTGCAGTAGGAAGCATCCTTTTGGTGGTCTATGTGGATGATATTGTTATTACTGATAGTGATGCTGCCGGCATTGATCGACTCAAATCTTTTCTCCATCAAAATTTTCAAACAAAAGATTTGGGGTCCACTATGATATTTTCTGGGAATTGAGGTCTCCAGATGTAACAAAGGAATCTTTTTATCTCAAAGAAAGTATGTCCTTGATTTTCTGCAGGAGACTGACATGACTCGAACTGACTCGATTGACTCACCCCTCGAACCTGGAGGAATGTCACTTTATACTGACAGTGAGATATTTTTATTACCTGACAGATATAGACGACTTGTTGGAAAGCTCAACTACCTAACAATGACTCGACTCGATATTGCTTGTGCGGTTAGCAAAGTGAGTCGGTTTATGGAATCTCCAACAAAAACGCAGTGGGAGGCTGTTCTTCGCATTGTTAGATATGTGAAAAATGAACCAGGTTTAGGTCTTCTATATTCTGTTCATGAGTATACATATATTGAGGCATTTTGTGATGCAGATTATTCTGAATGTCTCTATTCTAAGAGATCTACGTCTGGTTTTGCGGTATTTATTGGAGGTGTAGATTGGGAAACCCCCCTTAACTTCAAGGTGAGGCGGATGCCTTCTTTTATAGATTGAGAAAGAGAAATACAAATAGGAGTAGTCCGATGTGGGACTCGGAAATACTCAAAATAATAAAAGGGTTTTAACACACCCCCTCAAGCTGGACATGCCCAACTTGGACAACGAGTCCCACAAAAAAAAAGGTAGATGACATCATATAAGACCAGACACACTCCCCCTCAAGCTGGGCTATAGATGTTGTGGATGCCCAGCTTGGAACTGAGCGAGGCTAGGTGAGCCCCTGGGAGGCCTTTGGTGAAGATGTCAGCAAGCTGGTTCGACGTTGGGATGTGGCTAAAGCTAACATGATTGTGCTCCAGGTGGTGGCGAAGAAAGTGACAGTTAACCTCAATATGCTTCGTGCGTTCATGGAAAACGGGATTCGAAGCAATCTTGGTGGCTGCCTAATTGTCACACCAGATGTGAGCAGATGTCTGCTGAGGAAAGCCAAGCTCCTGGAGGAGTTGTCGAAGCCAAAGGATCTCCGTAGCGACTGTGGCCATGACACGGTACTCAGACTCCGCACTGGATCGGGAGACGACAGTCTGTTGCTTGCTGCGCCAAGAGATGAGGTTGCCGGCCAAGAAGACGACAAACTCAAAAGTAGATCTCCGAGTAGCAAGACAACTAGCATAATCATTATCACAGAAGGCCTCAATATGCAGATGAGGCTGCTGAGAGTAGCGAAGACCACGGGCAGGATCTCGTTTGATGTATTTGGCGATGCAGAGGACAACATCCCAATGAGAGGTGGTCAGATCTTCCATAAATTGACTCACTTTGCCAACAACGCAGGCAATGTCGGGACGAGTCATGGTGAGATAATTGAGTTTACCTACCAGGCGACGGTACCACTCTGGATGTGGATACAGTTCTGAGGAGGCATAAAGAGACCGTTCCCCAAGCTCCAGAGTAGTGTCCATAGCAGTGACCTATGTCAGCCCAGTATCCTGCAAAATATCCAACGCATACTTCCGTTGGCAGAGGGAGATGGTGTTCGAAGAATAGGATACCTCGATGCTGAGAAAGTATGTGAGAGGACCGAGATCCTTTGTGTGGAAGTGTTGGTGAAGATGCCCCTTGAGGTTGGTTATACCTGCAGAGTCGCTGCCGGTGATGATGATATCATCCACATAAACGACCAATAGGATGCAGCCAACGGAGGTCGTCCTGTAGAACACTGTGTGGTCCTTCATGCTGCGAGAGAGCCCAAAGCCGGTGCCGGAGGCACAAAATCTGGGGGGCTGCTGCAGATAAACTTTTTTCTCAAGGAATCCATGTAGGAAGACATTTTTGACATCCAGTTGGTGAATAGGCCAATGATGATGGGCGACCAGAGAGATGAATAATCGAACGAAGGCCATCTTGACAACTGATGAGAATGTATCAAAGTAGTCAATACGTCTGTGCAAAACCCTTGGCCACAAGGTGGGCTTTGAGGCGATTGAGAGTGCATCGGGATTCAGCCTGACTGTGTAACCCATTGTACTCATTTTTTCATCTATATATTGAGCACCTTACCTCATTGTAAGGTATATGTTTCCATTATAATTCACAACAACTCGGTTAAGTGATTCTCATAAAATAAACAGAGGGGTCACCCGTTTTGGGTAGAGGGGCGTCCACTTGTCCACGCGTCTTCATGACTTCATGTTTACGTTGTCCAAGGATGGGGGTTGATATATCAAATTCGTTAATTAACTGTCAATGGAAGTTCAATTTAAAGTTTGGAAATCACGATAAATGATCGACAATTTCTATAAAGATAGTAACGGTTATTTCCAGCATGTTACGAGCATTAACTAAACTGATAGTAAGTGTGTAATTTTGGCCTAATGACATGGGTCATTGGGCTCGTTGGCCCAATTCATGTTGGGGCCACGCGACCACCTCTGGGCTGCCTCGACGTGGGCTGTGTGGGTCAGGATCGACCGAGGGCCTCCCCTTGGCAAGGGTGCCTGAGGTGCAGCTGCACTGCCCCCCTCCTCAGACCGGCAACATCTAGCCCTGTTGCCCATGTTGTGACTACCCCCTCACCATTGTGATCGCTCATCTCCACCACACTGGGCTTTGCTGCCAAACTCTGCGATCACCTGCATTCGTGCTGTGGCACTAGCATCTTCCACCCCCTTCTCTGCCTCCACAACAGTCGCTGTCCGCGCTGGCCCTTGTAATAAAAGGGGTTGCCCTAAAACTACACATGGTGGCAGTGCATACAGACAGGGAAGGGAGGCCGTCCAGTGACCATTGCCGCCCTTTTTTGTGAAAACGCCAAAAAAACCAGAGAGAGGAAGACCCCCCATTGCAACCGGGGGGGGGGTACTGCTCACTCCGTTTGGGGGGTTCCACATGACTCCGGTTTGAGCTCTTGATCGGTTGTCTGGTCTGTTAGATTTTCTGGAAGCCCATTTATTCTCCCGATATCAACTATTGTCGTTCGCTGTCCAGCTGCTAGCTCCTCCCAGACTCAGACGTGACTGCTCTCGAGTTTCGGAGGAGTCACTTGCAGCCGTTTTTGGATTTATCCTAGTCTTGCACAAGGGGTGTTGGAGCGGCAAAACAAAATTCTCATCTTGCGAACTTGAACGGACCGCCGAACTGCTTCTTTTAGCGTAGTGCCTCGCTGCTTCTTTCATCAGGTACCCGCACTACCTGACGAAAGCAGCAGCGAGGTGCTACGCTAAAAGAAGCGGTCCGACGGTCCCTTCACATTCGCAAGATGAGAATCTTGTTCTGTCGTGCCAATGCCCCTTGTGCAAGACTGAAATATATCCAAGAACGGCTGCAAGTGACTCCTCCGAAATTCGAGAGCAGTCATGTCTGGGTCTGGGAGGAGCTAGCAGATGGATAGCGAACGACAATAGCGGCTGCTGTGGGAATAAAAGGGCTTCTAGAAAATCTAACAGACCAAACAACCGATCAACAGCTCAAGCAGGAGCCGCGTGGCACCCTCCAAATGGAATGAGCAGTACCCCCCATTGCAACGGTTGGATCGGGAGGGGTTAAGCCCCCTTCCCTCTGTCCCTCATCCCCACTGTCCCCCTCTCGCATCTCTCCCACTCATTCACCCAATCTCTCTCTTCTTTGTTATCCATGTTGAGCTTAGAGTAATTATGTATTTTGTATGTAGATGAGGATATGTTCACTTTGTTTGACCCAATCTATCCTATCCTTGCATCTTGTTTGAATTTCGTATTTCTTGCCTATCTCAAATCTTCCGTATCTTCTACTTTATAAAGAGTTTCGGTCTCGTTCAGGAGGCGCGACTTTATGGTATCTTGATTTTAACAATTGTGGATGAGATTCATGATTTATGACCTGTTTCTTAGACTGTTGATGAGATGTAGACCCAACATGAACAACCCTTCATGTTTTCACTTCTGCAAGGCTTGAATCTGGAGTTTGATACTACCATGTCCGAAATGCTTGCTGGTCCTACTATGCTGCATTCGTCATTGGTCTACGATCGTCTTCTCCGTGCTAGTTGCCCAACTACTTCCATTGCTTTTGTCAACTTCACATATTGTAGTTCTCTTGCCTCCTGCAATATGGGTCATGTTGGTGGTCATGGTGGAGGTCAATCTTGCAGAGGAGGTTGTGGTTGTCCACGTTCACGTACTCATTGCGGTCGGACTGGTCTCACCTTGCTAGCAACTGCATGGTTGTCCTGACCATCCTCTAAGTCAATCTCATCCTCTTCAAGCTGCTGTTGTTGATTCTACAACCCTGGCTTTTGATATTCACCATGGTGAAATTTTCCAATGCGGAGTATCGTCGTATGCAGCCTCGTTGAGCCAAGCCTGCTTCTTCCGGTGCCTATGTTGTTCGGACCGACATCCATGCTGCTTGCTATCTAAGCGTCCTGCCATGTGGTTGCTTGATTTTGGTGTTTCAATCACATTACTAATACTAAAAGTATTCTTTGCTCTTACCTCTCGATCTCTAATGTCGGTGCTAATACTGTGGCCGGCGGTTTCTCCATCCAAATATGGGATTTTGTACTTGTTTTGCCACTATTGAAATCACACTTTCTTCCATGGAATATGTTCCTCAATGTCCATTCAATTTAGTTTACTTTCATTAGGAAGCTTACTCATGATTTCTGATGCTCTGCTATATTCTCACCCGTAGACGGTGTCTTTTAGGAGCATCGATGAATTGAGTACTTGGAAGTGACCGATTGCGCTTACGTGTCTGTGTTGGACTCAACCTCTTTGTGTGTATGTCGCTTTCTGCTTGTACTCAGGATCTCCATTTTTGGCATGGTCATTGTAACGAACTAGACCAGACTGTCATTTGAACCGGCACCCGACCCACTATTGGCCCGAAGGGCTTTCCCGATCCCCACAGGCTGATAGTGCTTGGGTATCAAGAGGCTGATAGTACTTGGGTATCAAGAATGCTCTTTGGGAATGATTTCACTTTTGTTAACAATATAGAATAAACAAGTAGCGGGAGCAATAAATAAACCAACCAAACACGGCATAACCAATAAACCAACCAAACATGGATAAGCAATTGAAATAAAAACATAGCATAAGAGGATATAAATAAACATTCCAGGCCAAACGATCTATACAATATTCCAAAAAAACCCCAGAGGAAACGGAACCTGAACAGCTCGACCACCACCACTAGTTACCCTTGGTCACTCATCACATCCCACCATTCATCCATGGACCAACCTGAACCTCAAGAAAGGAAACAGAACTGGGCACTTGAAATAGAAATATAAGAGCTGCATAAATACCCAGACACCGGTGCATATGCACGGTGTGAGCTAAACGTGCTCAGTAAGATTTCACCAAGGAGTCTCTGTGAATCCCTTTGCAATATAGTTCATAAAGTGCAAGTTTGAACATAAGATATAAAATAGAGTTTTCACATGCTTAATAAAACAAGTGCAGCACATTTACAAACAACCACCCTTTTTATAAAATGAAAACAAGGATGTTTAAACATTTTAATTAATCATTTCTAACCAAGGAAAGAGACTTTAAAACCATAGAAAGTAAGTCAAATCACCATTTATCCCTCTTTCCTAACATTTCTTGAAAACTCATTTTTCATAACCAACCTAAATGAAAAACCATTTCTTAAATCCCGTTTAAGAAATAACAAAACCATTTCTATTTCAAACAGACTTTCCAAACAATTTCAAAATCCAGTTTGAAAGTAAATCGTAACACACTCAATGTGATACACAAATCGCACATAGGCACCAAAGCAACAAAGAAACATGATCCAAGAAAACAACCAGACAATGGTGCCATATAACCAAACAAATTAGGGGAATGCAAACGGGCCAAGAAAAGAAATCCCCTGAAGTGTCCCGAGAAGGATCCAAGCGTCATGAGCAACATCCCAAGGGTCACGTATCTGGATCCTGAATTGGTGATGAGGAATCTAGGCCAACATTACCGAACTTGTCATGTTTCGGTAGTCCTGCAGAACTAACCGGGCTCTGTCTTGATCTGGGAGCTCAAAAGCAATCCTTTGGCCCTTTCGATACGTTCCAGGGCAACGAAAAACATCCCGTTAACTCGCTAGGTCTAATCAGGTCCTTACCCTTGGCATCACACTCTACACTTACGGCTTGCACTTATTCGGATCCCTACCAGTCTCCTGGGACTACCATGACATGTCAATAGCTGAGGTGAGCACCCAATGAAACAACATATCATCACGTAAATACAATTTCAAGCATTTGAAATTAAACCTCACCCCACCTCCTAAACCCTTGCCCGAAGCAACCCCATTTTCATCCATGCATATGCATTTCATAATAAAATACAACAATATAAAGCATTCCCTCACACGGGGTCACAGGCCACCATGGACAACAATGATCACACGAGGCTCAATGAGGGTCTCACACATTTATAAAGCAACTTCACATACAACACCAACCAGGCTTTTACAAAAGTGCTTAGGAAGCCGAGCCATTTTCACACCATTTGAAAACCACATGTCAAATGCCCTTTTGAAAACCACTTATCAAACCGCGCTTGAAAGCTCATTTGGAAATCCAACTGTTCAACCCCATTTTATTATAATGGGTATTTCCGAGTCCCACATCGGATTATCCCACCTTTTAATCTATATTACCCATCTATAAAAGAATGTTTCCGCCTCACATTGAGGTAAGGGGAATTCGGCACACCTCTCTTTATCATTTTACATGGTATCAGAGGGAAAATCCCGATAATTTCCGTTGCCCTCCCTTCTCCCGGAGAATCCCTCTTGTGCGGCGCTCTTTGCCCCGCCCTCTCCTGCGGTCTTCCGGTTCTATCCGGCCCTGCCCTCCCGTCGGCTCCCTGCGAACTCCCGGTTCTGTCCAGCCCCGCCCTCCCTGTTTGCTCCCTGCGTCAGCGTCTCCCGGTCCCGACGCCTCCCGGCTCTAGGCGGAACCCTCCGCTCCGCCTCTGCGCGAGGCTCCCGCTTGACGCCGCCCCTCCTGAATTCGCGACCGACAACTGCTCACCCTCCCACGGCTTCGCGGTCCCCGCTCGCTCGCGCCCTCCTACGGCGTCACCCGCCTCCGACGCCCCTCTCGGCTTCGTGATTGGCCCCCGCCTACCAGCGGCCTCCCGACTACGCAACCGTCCCCCGCCTTCTTTGCATCTCCATGCCTGCCCTCCCTGCGGCCTCCCTCGCGACGATCGGCCCGCTCTCCGGTGGCCTCCTGATCCCGACGCGACTCCCGACCCGCTCTCCAGTGGCCTCCCGACGCGTCTCGCGGCCTGCCCTACGACGACCTCCCGACGCAACTGTCGGCCTGCTCTCCAACGACCTTCCTTGCGACTCCCGGCCTGCCCTCCCTGCGGCCTCTCTCGCGACGACCGGCCCGCCTTCCCTGCGGCCTACCTCGCGACGACTGACTGCATCTCCCGGCATCACCCGGTCCTGCCGCGGCCCTCCGTCCTTCCCGACGGCAGTCTCCCGCCCGGTCCGCCTCCGGCGATGCATCCCGGCCCACCTCCCGCGGTCTCCCAACCCTCGCCTCCCTCGCGGTTTCCCAACCCTCCTCCTACGACGATGTCCCGACCCCCGCCCTACTTAGTGATTCCCGACCCGCGATGCCTCGGTGCTTCTCGGCCCACCGACTCTTCACTGGTTGGCTCAACCGCTCGCTGCTCTTCAACACAACCTCTGATCGCCGGCGTTCTTGTAAGGCCGCCCCCTCACTGTCGTTGTTGGCCTTCCCGCACGGCAGCCCCACGCTTCATTCGTGCGTCTGTACGCCCGCCCGAGCAGCTGTCCCATGCTCCATCATCGATTCATCCGCATGGGAGTTCCCCATCATCCAATACCCGTTACAGAACGACGCTCTCGTAGGAGGAGATTGCCTTGATACAAACTTATCGGGTTGCTCTGCCACCGTCCTTTTCTCTAGCTCCTATTGCTCAGACCGACAACTCTACTGCCTGTGTATCTCATCGACTGACAGCTTGGATGCTTGGCTCTGGTGCGTCGGAACATCTCACAGGAGACTGTGGTATGTTCACCACCTATCATCCTTACACTGGGGCCTCTACAATTATTGTGGCTAATGGATCAACAATCCCCATTATCGGATTTTGCACATGCCCCCTAACACCATCTATTCACCTGTCTTCGGTTGCTCATGTTCCTCATAGTCCATTTAATCTTGTTAATTCAGAAATCCCCTTTACCTCAAGGTGAGGAGAGGGCCTTCATTTATAGAAAAGAAAGAGGAAGTTACAAGGGAAGTTACAAAGAAAGTGGGGCAGGAAGTTACAAAGGAAGCGGGGCAGGAAGTTACACATACTCCAACACTCCCCCTCAAGCTAGGTGTACCTAGCTTGGACATATAATGAAAAAACAGACAAATCAATAAAAAGACCGCAACACTCCCCCTCAAGCTGGGCGTCAGATGCTGTGGATCCCCAGCTTGGAACTAAGAGAGGCGAGGCGAGCACCGGGGAGGCCTTTGGTGAATATGTCAGCAAGCTGGTCTGCCGTTGAAATGTGGCTAAAACTGACATGTTTGTGCTCCAGATGGTGGTGAAGAAAGTGACAGTCCACTTCTATATGCTTCGTGCGTTCATGGAAAACGGGTTTCGAAGCAATTTTAGTGGCTGCCTGATTGTCACACCATATGTGAGCAGAAGTCTGCTGAGGAAAGCCAAGCTCCTGGAGAAGTTGTTGAAGCCATAGGATCTCGGTAGTGACGGTGGCCATGGTACGGTACTCAGACTCGGCACTCGAGCGAGAGACGACCGTCTATTTCTTGCTTCGCCAAGAAATGAGATTGCCTGCCAAAAATATGGCAAACCCAGATGTAGATTTCCGAGTGGCAAGGCAGCTAGCGTAATCAGCATCGCAGAAGGCCTCAATATTCTGATGAGGATGCCGGGAGTAGTGAAGACCACGGGCAGGATCGCGCTTGATGTACTTGGCGATGCGGATGACAGCATCCCACTGAGAGGTTGTTGGATGCTCCATAAATTGACTGACTTTGGCAACTGCACAATAGATGTCGGGTCGAGTCATGGTGAGATAATTGAGTTGGCCCACCAATCGACGGTACCGCTCGGGATGTGGGTACATTGCTGAGGAGGCATAAAGAGACCGCTCCCCAGGCTCGAGAGGAGTATCGACCGCAGTGGCCTGAGTCAGCCCAGCATCCTGTAATATATCCAATGCATACTTCCGTTGGCAGAGGGAGATGGTGTCCGAGGAATAGGAAACCTCGATGCCGAGAAAGTAGGTGAGAGGACCAAGATCCTTCATGTGGAAGTGTTGGTGAAGATGGGCCTTGAGGTGGGTGATACCCACAGAGTCGCTGCCGGTGATGACGATGTCATCCACATATACGACCAATAAGATGCGGCCACGTGCGCTCGTCCGGTAGAAGACAGTGTGATCCTTCATACTGCGAGAAAGCCCAAAGTCGCTAATGACCATGCTAAAGCGGCCGAACCAAGCACGGGGAGATTGCTTCAGGTCGTAAAGAGAGCGGCGGAGACGGCAGACGCGAGATTCAGCGCCGAAGGCACAAAATCCGGGGGGCTGCTGCAGATAAATTTCTTCCTCAAGGAAGTCATGGAGGAAGACATTCTTGACATCCAACTGATGAAGAGGCCACTGATGATGGGCGGCAAGAGAGACGAATAACCGGACAGAGGCCATCTTGGCAACCGGTGAGAAGGTATCAAAGTAGTCAACACCGTACGTCTGTGCAAAGCCTTTGGCAACAAGGCGGGCTTTGAGGCGGTGGAGAGTGCCATCAGGATTCAGCCTTACGGTGTAAATCCATTTGCTGCCCACTGCCTGTTTGCCTGCTGGAAGAGGTACAAGATCTCAAGTATGGTTATCCTCTAGAGCCTGCAATTCATCCCGCATTGTAGCTAGCCACCCGGGGTGAGATTTGGCTTCACCAACCGTGCGAGGTACAGAAACTCTCTCCAGAGCGGACAAACCCCTGTATGAAGATACAAATAGAGGAGTACTCTGGCAGGAGCGAGTACCTTTCCGAAGGGCAATGGGCAAGTCCTCGGGTGGCGGAGCAGGAGCAACGGATGAAGCGGGAGCGTGGCATTGGCCGGGACGGGGGATACAGTCGATGGACGCCGGGAGTAGATCTGACCAAAATGGGTGTTAACAGGGGTTGACGCCGGTGGAGGATGGATGATGAGAGGAAGACAATCATCGATGGCAGAGTCAGGATGAGGAGAAGGAAGGATGACTGGAGAACTCTCAACAAATGCAACATCGGCCGAGATGACATACCGCCGTAGGTTGGGGGAGAAACAGCGATATCCGCGCTGAGTGCGGGAATAGCCTAAAAAGATGCAGCGGAGGGATTTGGGAGCGAGTTTAGAGAGACCCGGACGTGTGTCGCGAACGTAACAGAGGCACCCAAACACGCGAATGGGAAGGGCAGGGGGAGAGGAGAACAAAGTCCGAAAAGGAGTCTCCCATCGAAGGATAGTGGAAGGAAGACGGTTTATCAGGTAGGTGGCGGTGAGAATGACATCGCCCCAAAACTGCAGAGGCACCTGTCGGTGAAAGAGGAGGGCACGAGCAGTTTCCAGAATATGTCTGTGTTTCCGCTCGGCCACGCCATTCTGCTGGGGTGTATCAGGACAGAAGGTCTGATGAAGGATGCCTTTCGTCTGGAGAAACTGCCGAAAGGAAGTGGAGAGATACTCACGCCCATTGTCCGAGCGGAGACATTTGACCGAGATTGAAAATTGATTCTGAATCCCAGCATAAAAGGTTTGGAAGGTGGAAAACACATCAGAGCGTTCTCGAAGGAGGTAAAGCCAAGTCATTCGTGAATAATCATCGATGAAAGATATGTAGTATTTATATCCCAAATGACTCGAAATGGTACAAGGACCCCAAACATCTGAATGAACGAGATCAAAAGGGTTTGAGCCCCGTGTATCCACCCGAGGAAGGTATGCAGTGCGATGATGCTTTGCAAAAGTACAAGACTCACAATGAAAAGAAAGATTCCGACTAAACTCTGGAAAAAACTGATGAATGGTGGATGCCGGCGGATGTCCCAACCGGGAATGAAGATCCAATGCTCGAGAAGAGGTAGATGAGCAAGCGATGGGTGCCGGTGCATCGAACATGTAGACCCCGTCCCGAAGTCGGCCTCTACCAAGTTCCCGGTTCGTTGTCTGCTCCTGAAAAACAACCCCAGAGGAGGTAAATATGGCAGCACAGTTATAATCTTTTGTCAGCTTACTGATGGAAAGAAGATTAAACAGACTGCGGGGCACATGTGCCACAAAGGGTAGGTGAATCGACGGAGTCAGAGAGCAGGCGCCGAAGCCCACAATCGGGATAGTGGAGCCATCAGCGACAGTGATGGCTGAGGAACCGGTATAAGGGCAGTACGAGGTCAACATACCAGCATCACCGGTGAGGTGGTCGGAGGCACCTGAGTCCAACATCCATGCAGGGGAGCGACAACCGACAAAGGCAGTGGAGTGAGCAGAATGGGCTATAGAAGCCGCTGATGGGCCGGGGTCGGCAGAGTCCCGAGGATCATGAGTAAGCCGGATGTCGGCCATCGAAAGGTCCAGAGAGTGGGGAAGAGTAGCGACTGCCGATGGCGCTTCCTGGACCACTGTCTGTCCCTGCCGCGGGCGCGGAGATGGACGTCCATGCAGGACCCAACATCGGTCGATCGTGTGGCCAACCCTGCCACAATGTTGACAGAGGGGACGTGGACGACTTTCCACACGACCACGTCCACGAGGACCAGATGAGCGGCCACCGCCACGACCGACGAGAGTTGAGTGGTCGATAACGGGGGCGGGAGGAGGAAGAGCCCGCTGGGCCTTGCTGAGCCGGTGATACACCTGTGGGATCTCCAGCGTCGACGAGCTAGCGAGCAGTTCGATTGTCGTGGTGGCAAATTCTGGAGCGAGGCCGTTGAGAAGAGTGAAGAGGCAGAGTTGATCCCGCTGGGTCTGAGCTTCGGCCGGTGTTTGTGGAATGGGCCACAACTCCTGCAACTCATCACGCAGCCCTTTCCATTCCAGGAAGTAGGTTGTAAAGGATTGGTTCTGCTGTCGAACATGGGACAGTCGCTGAAGGATATCGGACACCCGAGCGAGGTTATTGGTCTCGGAGTACATGATATTCAAGGAGTCTAGAGCTCCTTGACGGTATTTGCTGTGCGGGTGACATCTTTGACCGATCGTTCCATGGAATTGACCAGCAGAGCGAAGATCTTGCTGTCAGCAAGTTTCCAGGAACGATATTTGGGATCAGTCGAGGCTGGGGGAGGATCCTCAAGATGATGATCGAGGTCCATCCCGGTGAGGGACATCACCACAGTCTTCCGCCAGATGGAGAAATTTGTGGAGTCCAATCGGCCATCCACAAGGCGGGTAGAAGCGGTGATCATCGGCGGCAGAGGGGAGGAGTCTGTCATGGAAGCGGCGCGTGGAGAGCGAAGATGCAGCGGAGGGAAGAGCCGGAATCAGGGAGCCGTGTCGGGAAGCGGAGCACGTCGGGCGCTGGAAAAAACCTGAAGGAGCCCGGTTTGCCCGGATGGAGCCGGTTCGGTTGGAGGGAGATTGCCGGGGCGAGTGCGCCGCTGGGCGAAGGCGCCACTGGTCGAGGGCGCCGGAGCGAGGGTGACGGGGCGAGGGCGACGGGGCGAGGGCGCCGCTGGGTGGGGGGAGCCGCGGAAAAGGAGTCGCGCTGGGGGCGACGGGAGGTGCGATGGGAGAGGGCGCCGCTGAGCCAGGGCCGCCGGGAAGGAGGGTCGCCGGGACGGGGGTCCGCGCGGGTGAGGGCGCTGGGAGGAGAGCTGCGCCGCGCTTCGGAGGTCCTGCGCGCAGGAGGAGCGGGCGCCGGAAGGGAAGGCGCACCGAGGGGGAAGCCGCCGGACAGAGCCGGAGCGGGAGGCTGCCGCTCGGGAGGGATGACCGGTAGGAGCAAAGCCGGACGACACACAGGGCGCCGGGAAGAGGGCGCCGGAAGAGATCTGCGCGCACTGGGGAGGGCGCTGAGTGGGGAGCCGCGCGGAGCGGGAGGGGAGCGACGTCGTGGAAAAAAGGGGCGCCGGGAAGGAAGGTCGCGCCGCGCTAGGAGAGGCCGCCGCATAACAGGACAGGAGGGCCTCGCAGGGGCAGCGCGCACAGGAGGGGGGGGGCAAAATTGGAGGGTGGGTCGGAACCCCACTGATACCATGTTAATTCAGAAATCCCCCTTACCTCAAGGTGAGGAGAGGACCTTCATTTATAGAAAAGAAAGAGGAAGTTACAAGGGAAGTTACAAAGAAAGTGGGGCAGGAAGTTACAAAGGAAGTGGGGCAAGAAGTTACACATACTCCAACAAATCTTATCTCCATCAACAAATTAACCAGTGACTTGAATTGTGTTGCTACTTTAACATCTTTTGGTGTTGTTTTTCAGGAGCAGACGACGAATCAGGAACTTGGTCGAGGTCATCTTCAGAATGGGGTGTACATGTTCAATACGTCACCATCTTTTGGTTGCTCATCCACCTCAGCCTGTGCCCTTGGCGTACATTCTCGCCTTGGTCATCTACTGGTCTTCGTCCCAACGGTTTCAAAACTATTTAAAGAGAATGAAGGTCAACCCCCTTTGTTTTACAAAACACAGCTTTTAAATGAAACCGGCGTCGAAAAAGCTTTCAAAACATTCACATCCCTTTTAGAAAGTCAATGGGGCATTTTTAAAGACACATGGTATGCGACCAAGTCCATGCCATGTGTTTAAACCATTTGAAAGCCATTTTAAAAAAACCAAGAAGGTTTTGCCACACATTTAATTCCATAAGGAAACATTTCGAAACACTAAAACCATTTTAAAAGAGCCACTTGTGCATTTTCAACTTCACTTAAAGTGCCAACCGGGCATAACAATAATCCATCAATGAAGGTCTCACACACTTATAAAACAACTTCACTTAAAGTGCCAACCGTGCTTTTACAAAAGTGTTTGGGGAGCCAAGTCATTTTCACCCCATTTGAAAGCTACATTTGAAATGTCCTTTTGGAAATCATTTATCATGTTGCACTTGAAAACTCATTTGGAAACCCAATCATTTCCACAAAACACTTTTTAAAACAATAAACCCCTTTCTTTTAGAAAGCAACTAGTTTCATAAAAATTCAATTCCTTTTTGAAAACATTTCAAGCCACCGTGAGGCGTAGTGATCTCAAAACCATTTAAAGAGAATGAAGGTCAACTCCATTCGTTTTACAAAACGCACCTTTAAAACCGCACACACCCTTTGTTAAAATGAAACTAGCATTGAAAACGCTTTCAAAACTTTCTCATCCCTTTAAGAAAGCCAATCGGGCATTTCGATACACATGTCATGCGACCGAAGTCCATGCCATGTGTTTAAACCATTTGAAATCCATTTAAAAAAAACCAATAAGGGTATGACATACACATTTAATTCCACGAGGAAACATTTCGAATAACTAAAACCTCTTGGCATGTGACACGACCATGCCAAGTGCAAAAGCCATTTAAAAACCATTTCAAGCCTACTACAGGCATACAATATGCTTCTAATTCCATAAGAAAGCATTTAAAAACATACTAGCTGTAGATGGGTGAATTCCCCTTACCTCAATGTGAGGTGGGGATACTCTTTTATAGAGAAGTAAAACTAATTACATGGTGTTTAAGTCCAATGTGGGACTCAGAACAGAAATACCTAAATGGGGTCCAACACTCCCCCTCAAGCTGGACATGCCCAGATTGGATAGAGTTGGTCCCGCTGAGTCTGCGCTTCGGCCGGAATTTGAGGAATCGGCCAGAGTTCCTGTAGTTCATCGCGGAGACCCTTCCATTCCATGAAGTAGGTGGGGAAGGTCCGATCCTGCTGGCGGATATGGGAGAGACGCTGTAGAACGTCAGAGACCCGAGCCAAGTTATTGGTCTCGGAGAACATGACAATCAAGGAATCCCATAGCTCTTTGACGGTGTTGGCAGTCCGGGTGACATCTTTCACGGAGCGGTCCATGGAGTTGACTAGTAAGGCGAAGATTTTGCTGTCCGCCAGCTGCCAAGAGTCGAACTTAGGGTCCGTGAGTTCAGGTGGGGGTTTCTCAAGATGAGAATGAAGTCCCATGCTGCGGAGGGACATCAAGACCGTCTTCCGCCAGATGGAGAAATTAGTGGCATCCAGCCGGTCATCGACAAGCCGGGAGGAGGCCTTGATTAGGGACGACAGAACGGAGGACGCGTCCATGGAGGGCGGGCGCTGGACCCGTTCGCCGGGAGTCGGGCGGTGGAAGGGAAGCGGCCCGGAGATGTTGCCGGAGGGAGCAGCGACAAGGGGTCGCGCTCAGGATGGTGCGGCTGGGCAGGGGCGGCGCGGGTGCTGGGGCGCGGGTTCTGGGCAGGAGCGCCGCGGGGCCGAGGGCAGGGCTGGACCTGGGCGCGCCAGGCGCCGGAAGCCAGGGCCGGGAGCAACGCCGGGAGAGGGCGCCGGGAGGGGAGCTGCTGGGAGAGGGCGAGGGCGCGGCGCCGGGGCGAGGCCGAGGGCGAGACGCCTGGGCGGGGCGCCGAGGGCTGGGCGCCGGGGCGAGTCGCCGAGGGCGGGGCGCGAGGGCGCGGCGCCGGGGCGAGGCGCTGAGGGCGGAGCGCCGGGGCGAGTCGCCGAGGGCGAGGCGGCTGGGCGGGGCGCCGAGGGCTGGGCGCCGGGGCGAGTCGCCGAGGGCGGGGCGCGAGGGCGCGGCGCCGGGGCGAGGCGCTGAGGGCGGAGCGCCGGGGCGAAGCGCTGAGGGCGGAGCGCCGGGGCGAGTCGCCGAGGGCGGGGCGCGAGGGCGCGGCGCCGGGGCGAGGCGCTGAGGGCGGAGCGCCGGGGCGAAGCGCTGAGGGCGGAGCGCCGGGGCGAAGCGCCGGCGTGGAGAGCGCGCGCCTGGCAGGAGGGAGACGCGGGGAGGCGAAACGCAGGGGAGCCGGGAGCCGCGGGAGGCAGGAGGGCCGCCGGGAGGATGGAGGGCAGCCGGGAGGATGGAGGGCAGCCGGGAGCCGCGGCAGGCAGGAGGGCCGCCGGGAGGATGGAGGGGAGCCGAGAGGGAGGGCAGCCTGGAGGTCAGGCCTGAGAGAGAGGGCAGCCGGGAACGGCTAGGGTAGCAGGGAGAGAGGCGGGGCCGGGAGGACGCCGGGAAGCCGCAGAGGAGGGAGGGTGCGGGATAAAAATCCCTCTGATACCATGTAGATGAGTGAATTCCCCTTACCTCAATGTGAGGTGGGGATACTCTTTTATAGAGAAGTAAAACTAATTACATGGTGTTTAAGTTCAATGTGGGACTCAGAACAGAAATACCTAAATGGGGTCCAACACTAGCAATTCAAGACACGCATTACCATAGAATTCCAAAGAAATACCTACCTCGTTCAAGCAGAACTCAATCGAAACCAGTTGCCTTTGGTGGCGAACGCATAACTGAACAACGAGACATCCTCCTCAACCCCTAACAACCCAAAGCCCCATCATTAGAACCTCCCCCAACCCTAGTCCCAGTTCGAACAACGATTAGGGTTCACAGGAGTGTGAGAAATCGAGAGAGGGCAAGGAAAAAGAGAGTAGAAAAGGAGGGCTTACTTGCTTGGAATCCAGTTGAAATCAAGGGGAAGAGCTCTAAAATCGGAGGAAGGGAGAAAGCTCCCATGCACATCCCGCGTTCGACTGAGCAAGAGGAGAGAAAAAGGGAGGAGAAAACATAAAAACTCGAGGGTGTAGAAAGATCATTTCACCATTTTATTAAAAATTGGGTAGGCCGCACAGTTTGCCAAACCGTGCGTCAATCATGCAAAATTTACTGTCAAAACTACAACTTTGTTGCACAATTTCTCCTAGGGACTCCGCATGGTTTGACTAACCATGTGCCAACCCCTAGACCCAAAGTTGACTCGCATGATTTTCCTCAAGAGTCGCACGGTTTGGACTGGACCATGCGCTACCCGTGCTGATAAACCATGTGCTATACAAAACGAACTAAAAACCTTCCCGCGTGAGGGTAACCACACGATTTCTACTAAATCGTCTGTGCAAACTATGCGCCGAAGGAAAAATTCCAAATTTTCCAAGTTTCAGACCAAAACTTATCAGAAACTTAAATTACCCAAAGATAAGATAAAATAACACAAAATATAAGGTAACAGTGACACGTGGGCGCCACAGTCATCCATCTGTTTCAGTTCTCCTATGTCTTTATTCAGAGTTAGGTTCCCTTCCATCTATTGACTGTGGCTCGTATCACCTCGCCAAGCTTCCCCGAGTCACGTATATTCCCCAACAACAAAAGCAAATGAAGAATTATTTTGAGTTAGTTTATCATGATGTATGAGGCCCAAGCCTAATTCGTGGTAAATTGGGCTATCACCACCATGTCTCCTTCATTGATGCTTTCTCTCGTATGTCATGGGTATATCTCCTAAAGGGTCGAGTTGATATTTTTCACGTGTTGTTCATTTTATAATGAAGTAAAAACCCACTTCTCCATTTTCATAAAATTTTTGCGTTCTGATAAAGACCGGGAATATTTGTCCACATTTTTTCACACCTTCCTTGATCAATGCAGTATTATTCACTAGATATCTTGCCTCGACACACCTCAACAAAATGGTGTAGCGGAGCATAAGAATCACTATCTTTTGGATGTTGGTTGAGCTCTTCTCTTTCATATGTAGGTCCCAACTATGTTTTGGAGTAATGTCATTCTAACTATTACTTACCTTATAAATTGTCTTCCCTCGTTCGTCCTTGAGGGAGCGACACTGTATCATATGCTTATATCCATCCTTTCTACCTCACTTCCTTTCGTTATGAGGTTTCAAGTGTCTCTATTATGCCCATTATACACACCCTACTCGTTTTAAGTTCGATGCATGTGCCCTTCGATGCATCTTTCTTGGTTATTCTTGTACACCTCAGGGCCACCATTGTCACTCCTCTAATTTGGGACGCTATGTTGCCTCCGATTATGTGCCTTTCGTTGAGACATCCCCATTTGTATCACCTTCTTCTCCATAGGATACCTTTGATCCTAAGGGAAATCTTTCATTTTCTATTACCCTATTTATCCCTTCTCCACCTCCTCCTGTGGTTGGTGTTCTTCGCTTCAGTAGTGTCCCTTTTGTCCCACCCCGCACCCTCTCCTCCTGAGTTTGGCAGGTCCCATTTCGGTCATGTATATACTCGCCATCTGCATGATACGCCTTCTACAATACCTTGTGATGCCCTATTACTTGATTTGTCGACTGTTCAGATGTCTCCCATGGATGATTTTCCCATTGCCTTGTGCAAAGTACATGTTCTTGCCAGCGATCTCCCGTTCTTACTCATGATGGATCCTATTACATTTATTAGCACATTGAATGCTATCTTTGTTTCTCGAAATCTTGTTGAGGGAAAGACTCATCCAAGTCCATTGTCGACTATGTTTTATGAGATCCATGCTCTCGAGGACAACACTTGGGATTTGGTTTCTCTTCCTTTTGGGAAATCAGGCAATTGACTGTAAACAGGTCTATCCTGTTCGTGTTAATGCCAATGACAGTCAATCGACTAAAGGCTCGATTGGTAGCTAAGGGATATGCAAAGATATATGACATTGATTACTTTGATATCTTTTCTCTAGTGGCCAAATGACATAGGTCAAGCTCCTGATTTTTCTCACCATACACTTTCATCGTTTTTTTATCAACCGAATGTCAAGACTTCCTTTCTCCATGGTTTTTTGAATGATGATGTTTATATGGAGCGATCTCCTGGGTTCGTTATTGATACACCACGAGGATAAATGAGTTCTTGCATGAGGAACTTGGGAAGAACACAAGGATAACACCCAAAATAGGGAGATCGCTCTTAGGAATTCTATTAAACTGATAAAAAAACTGAATACAACGGTTAACAAACCGCCTATTTATAGGCTCAAACCCTAAAATAATTAAATGACTAATCTGCCCTTAATAACTTCCTATCCCCGAGGGGAAAACAGAAATTAACCACAATAACTAAAAGACTTAAAGCCCCTCATGTGGAGCGCTGACTGCTATGGATGACAGCCAAGGCTCTGGCTGCCCCGATGGAGGGGGAGGAACAATGTTGTCATCTGGGTAGAATGAGAACGTGTGTGGATTCAGGCTTTGTAGAGGTGGTAACCTTGATGGAAGCTCATCGGGAACGTTGATGCGGAACCACTAACCCCTGTTCTATGCTGACCGTGGGTTCACGTGCTTTGATGGGATGAAATATTTCCACTGATGGTCTGAGCTTGAGTTTGAGCTCCTATATTCATTGAATATCCACTGCTGCAAAATTTTTCGTTTCATTTCCTCTAGGTTCGGTAGGCTTCCCCCTATCATCATTTTTGTTGTTTTGGTGATTGTCGCTTTCTGACTTTGGTTTTGAGTCCTGCCTTAATCTTAGGGAGAGGAATACTGAAAATAGTATGCACGACCTTCGGCGGGAGTCGTGACATGTTTTGGGGAGCCGGTAGAATATAACCAATAACTTTTATTGACATCGCGCGAGTAAAGCTTTCTGCTGGTGGCAAGCAAAAAGTGTCTCCAATTACTGGTGTGTGAGAAGCAGCTTCGTGAAGGGAGTTATGAACAACACCCCAATCTTGGTGTACCCTCATGTTCACGACTTTCATCAACATTCATGCTGAGATCTGAATTCATTGTCATTTCGACTGAGGGGGTGTGTATAACAACTTCTTGCAGTGATGCATGGGTAGCAACGCCATTAGATGGAGTGTGGAGATTAGTGCCACCGTCAATAGGTTCAACCGCAAGGAGAGAGGCCTGTGGTTGGTGGTAGTGGTGCAGTTAGGACGACGACATAATTGCGACATAGTAGGAGTTGTGGTCGATCTCTTGCCCTTATCAAAGGCCGCAAAATGAATTTAACCCGATCTTTGGTGAATTCGATCGTGTTAGCACGACCATTGTGAGAAGTGTCGGTGTCAAACTACCATGGGCGCCCTAACATTATTTGACATGCACCCGTGTCTATCACGTGGCATATAACATGGTCCTCATAACGGACGATGTAGAAGGAAACATTGCACCGCTCAGTGGCCTTGATGTCTCCCACCGATCTGATCCAATCAACTTTATAGGGTTAGGGATGAAGCGTCGTTTCTAGGTGGAGTCTCTCAACTGTTTCCTTGGAGGTAATGTTCTCCTAGCTTCCCCCCGTTGACATTCATCTCGACTAATTTCTTATTAACATGATAACGGGTTCGAAATAGGCTATGATGCTGAGAAATGTTGGACCCAATTATGTGTACGTTAGAGTCCCACATTGGTTTGCTCTATCTTGTATTCTTTTTCCTCTATTTATAAATATAGGGCTCCGCCTCTCATTGAGGTAAGGAGTGCCTTTCTACATGGTATCAAAGGAGGTTACCTAACCCTGGCCTCCTCCGTTGACGTTCACCTCGACTAATTTCTTATTAACATGATAACGGGTTCGAAATAGGCTATGATGCTGAGAATTGTTGGACCCTATTATGTGTATGTTAGAGTCCCACATTGGTTTGCTTTATCTTGTATTTCTTTTCCTCTATCTATAAATAAAGGGTTCCGCCTCTCATTGAGGTAAGGAGTACGGTTCTACATGGTATCAAAGGAGGTTACCTAACCCTGACCCCCTCCCGTGTTTTTCTTCTCCACTCCCCCTGTCGTGCCCAACCACCGCTTATGCGACCCCCCTGACGTCGCCATGCGCGTCTCCCCACCCTACGTAGCCCCACCCTACGCCGCCCTTCTCCTGCGGACGCGACAACCCCCGACGGCCCCCTCCAGACGCGACTCCCCTCCCACGCGTCCACCCTGATCGACGACCTCCCTGTGCCTCCGCTTCAGGCCCGCCGCTTCTACCTGCCGCGTCGAAGCCGCCTGCCCTCTTCTAGGGGCCTCTCTTTTTCACCGACCGCTCCCTCCACATCAGCTCTCCCTATGCTTCCTCCATGTGTGCACGTTCCTCCTAGTGTGCCCGACTTTCCATGTGGCTCCCTTGGCGACTGCACCTACGCCCGCCACGGCCTGATGGAATCAGACCACCCAGGTGCACCTCGACGCCCCTGCTGACAGCTCTTCCTGCGCACATCTGCCACCTTCTCCTGTCACGCGACGACACTTTCGATCCACGGTTCCTACTGCACATCTCTATGCGCCGACTGGCTAGCGCCCTCAGGCAACACCTCCAGTCACCCCTTCCTTTGCCTCCTCTAGGCGCACCTTAACCTTGCCCTCCTGAATGCATATAGCGCTCGATGTCTTGGCCTCCCAGCGCCCCTTCTCACCTATGGCGTCTCTGTCCGATATCACGCCGTCATCAGACTGCAATCACGGTTTCTGCCTACCATTGGCACAACCCACCTTTCTTGCTGAGGTCAGATTTCCCATCTCTGACCGTTCTTGTCGAGTGGGCTCTTGCTGCCTTTTCCCCATCTCCCTGGCAGCGTCTTCACCACCATTTAATTTCCATCACGATTTGTAACTCTTTATGGCTGAGATTGTGCTTATACACTCTTATCGGGCTGCTTTACCACCTACCTCTTCTTCAGCCTCTATTGCTCAGATTGGTGGCCCCATCGCTTGTGTATCTCGTCGACCGACAGTTTGAATGCTTGATTCTGGTGCTTCTAACCATCTCACTGGTGATGCAGGTATGCTTACTACCTATCATCCGTATATCGGTGCTGCTGGAATTACTGTTGCTGTGGATCTACAATCCTTATTGCAGGATTTGACACATGCTCCTTGACTTCTATTCGGTTGGCTACAGTGGCTCATGTTCCTCACAATCCTCTTCATCAGTAAACTTATAAAGGAATTAAATTGTGTTGGTATTTTTACGTCTTATGGTGTTTGTTTTTCAGGAGTGGTCGACGAATCGAAGCTTGGTAGAGGTCATCTTAGTGATTGGGTGTACATGTTCAATACCCCACCATCCCTTGCTTGCTCATCCACCTCTGCTCCTGCCCTCGACTTACATTTTCGCCATGGCCATCCACCTGCTTCAGTCTTACATAAGCTTTGCCCCCATTTCAATCCACACCTTTCCTTCCATTATGAATCATGTAAGTTTGTTAAACATCATCGGACGACATATGTTCCTCATTTGGTGACGCGTGTAGCTAAACCCTTTCGACTTAGTTCATTCCGATGTATGGGGTCCCTGCAGGGTTCCCAGTCAATAAGGGTACCATTATTATGTATCCTTTATTGATAACTTTTTTCGGATGACATGACTATATCTCATTCGTGATCGTTCAGAGGTGTGATATTTAAAAAAAAATTTACCATGAAATTCACACTCAATTCTCCAAGTCTATTAAATGTCTCCGCTCAAACAATGGCTGAGAATATTTATCTTCTTCTTTTTAGTTATTTCTCAAAGATCCTGGTGTCCTCTATCAAACATCATGCCGCGATACCTCTCAGCATAATGGTGTGGGTGAGCGTAAACATTGTCATATTCTGGTTACTGCTTGAGCCTTATTATTAGACATGTAGGTGCCTTTTCCTTTTTTGGGGATGCTATTCTTACTACCATCTATCTTATCAATTGTATTCCTTCTTTTATCCTTCCAGGGGAGAGTCCGTTTTTGGCTCTGTTCCCCTCTCTTCCTCCCCACCCTCTTTCACTTTGCGTGTTTGGGTGCCTTTGTTATGTTTGTGACCCTCGCCCCCACCTCTATCAAACATCATGCCGCGATACCTCTCAGCATAATGGTGTGGGTGAGCGTAAACATTGTCATATTCTGGTTACTGCTTGAGCCTTATTATTAGACATGTAGGTGCCTTTTCCTTTTTTGGGGATGCTATTCTTACTACCATCTATCTTATCAATTGTATTCCTTCTTTTATCCTTCCAGGGGAGAGTCCGTTTTTGGCTCTGTTCCCCTCTCTTCCTCCCCACCCTCTTTCACTTTGCGTGTTTGGGTGCCTTTGTTATGTTTGTGACCCTCGCCCCCACCTCTCTAAATTTTCCCCAAAGGCCCCTCATTGAATCTTTTTGGGCTATTCTCATACCCAATGCGACTACTGTTGTTTCTCTCCTGACTTGGGACATTATATTATCTCTGCTGGCGTCTCATTCATTGAGAACTCTCCATTGTAATTATCTCCACCCTCTCCCCATCTTGATACAACCATCGATAACTGTCTTATTCTCACCAACCATCCACCCACCACTGCCTTCGTTGACCCGATCAGATGATCTTTGCTTTGGCTCTGTCTACTCTCGTCGTCCATCGAACATGCCCCTGCCTAGACTGAGGACACCATTTCCCCGTCTTCATCTGTCGCTCCTGCTACGAGAATCAATGACTTGCCAATTGCATTGCAGAAAGGTACTCGTTCCTGCCAGAATAATCCTCTATACACAACTTCATACAAAGGCTTCTCTGCTCTGGAGATGATATCTGTTCCTCGTATGGTTGCTGGGGAGAAATCTCACCCTAGTTGAGTTCAAGCAACGCGGGGTGTATTACAGGTCTTGGACAACAATCACTCCTGGGATCTGGTCCCCCTTCCGGCAGGTAAACAGGTTGTTGGCAGCAAATGGGTTTATTCAGTCCGTCTAAATGTAGATGGTACTCTTTATTGCCTTAAAACCCGTCTCGTGGCAAAAGGCTTCGCTCAAACATATGATGTGGATTACTTTGACACCTTCTATCTGATTGCTAAAATGGTGTCTGTTCGATTATCTATCTTTTGCAGCTGCTCATAATTGGTCTCTTCATCAACTTAATGTTAAGAATGCGTTTCTCCATGGTTTTCTTGAAGAAGAAATATATCTGCAACAACCTCCTGACTTCCTTGCCTCCGGGAACGGGTCTTATGTCTGTCGACTTTGTCGGTCTCTTTATGGGTTCAAACAGTCTCCTCATGTGTGGTTTGATAGATTTTGCACCGTCATCACTGCCTTTGGTCGATCTCAGAGTATGAAAGGTCACACTGTTTTCTATCGAAAAACGTCCTTTGGCTGCATCATGTTAGTTGTGTATGTTGATTATATCATTATTACTGGGAGCGATTCACATGCATTACCCATCTCAAGGCTTATCTTCAACAACAGTTTCATACCAAAGACTTAAGTTTTTTGACATATTTTCTTGATATTGAAGTTTACCGTTCTCTAACCAGCATCTTCCTTTCACAACGAAAATATACATTGGATACCTTGCAGGATACTCTGGCTTGTCTCCAGAAACTACCGTTGACACTCCTCTTGAACTAGAGGAACGGTCATTTCATGCTGTCATTGACCCATATTCTCATTCGGATATGTATCGTCGTCTTGTGGGTAAACTCAATTATCTTACCATCGTCCGGATGTTGTCTGTGCTGTCAACAAGGTCAGTCAATTCATGGAACATCCAACAAAATCCCAATGGAAATCCGTCCTCCGCACTGTCAAGTACATTAAGAAAGACACTGCTCGTGGTCTTCGGTATTCCCATCACGATTTTCTGGATATTGAGGCCTTCTGTGATGCCGACTACGCTGGCTGCTTATCTACCTGAAAGTCTACTTCTGTGTTTGCGGTTTTTCTAGTTGGTAACTTATGTTGAATCGGTGTAGCCCGACCCGTTTGGATGATGTTGGACTGAATGTTAGCGGCCCATACTGCGCACCAGGTCGCAACTCTCGTGGGTCGAGCTCCGCGGTAAGCTTGTTGGTGGTTGCAGGGGGCAACGTGCCCCTGCTTCGAGGGTGGAAGGCCCCGACCCAAATTTGGGGGGTACTGTAGCAACTTTGACCGACTGTAGTGTTGCGGAATCGTCGGGAGTCACAACGACAGAAATGAGGAAAAACGAAAGAAAAGAAAGCAAATGACACAACGATTTACGTGGTTCGGGAATAATCCCTACGTCCACGGGAGAGGCAGAATTTCACTAATTCGGAAGCACAAATTATAGAGGGTTTTTCAGTAGTAAACCCTAACCCGAAATGGGCTACATATGAAGAAGGCGGTCCACTGTTCCGAAATAGTAAGTCCGCGTTGCAACAGTGATCGGCGGCCAACTTTGTCAAAAGCGCTACAGTGTCTGCCGGCTGGAAGTCAAAAGCGCTACAGTGAAGTTGACCCCGAAGTCCGCACCGCTACAGTGCCTGTCGGTGTCGGTCGGTCAGTTTCGCTACAGTTGCGGGCCACAAGCATTCGGCCCAACCGGATCGGGCAACACCAATCCAACATGTAGTAGTGCTGACTAGGCGACATCGAAAGGGCACTGTAGCAATGTAGACTTTTGGCACGACTACTGTACCAGACTGGACTATTGGAGACAACGGTACTGTAGCTCCACAGACTTTTGCCACCGACCACTGTAGCAGCTTGGGTTTGGGTGGCCACAACACTGTAGCAGTGCGAACTTCCAGTCACCGTTCACGGTAGCACAGTGGACTTACTGTGCAGTTGGTGGCACAGTACTTCGTCATCTTTATTAGCTCATTTCGAGCTAGAGTTTTTTGTAAGTGAAACTCTGAGATCTCCCTGTAATATTTGTGCTCCTGAATTATAGTGCAATTCTGCCTCTCCATGGATGTAAGGATTATTTCCGAAGCACGTAAATCGTTGTGTTCGTGTTCTTTTATTTTTGTCTTTTATTCATCTGCAAACCTGTTCTGTTGCTGCGACTCCCGACGTTTATGCAACAACTTAATCTCCTGGCAAAGCAAGAAACAAATTGTCATCTTCAGATCCAATGCTAAAGCTGAATATCGTGCAATGACCACGGTCACTACCGAACCACGAAGATTGCTTCTAATTCAGTTTTCTATAAATGCACGAAGCATATTGTGATTGACCGTCACTTTTTTCGCCATCACCTAGAGCAAAAACATATCAGTTTTAGTTACATTCGAACAACTCATCAGCTTGCCGATATCCTCACCAAAGCCTTGCTGGGAGCTCGACTGGATTCTCTTTGCTTCAAGCTGAACATCCACAACATTCACGATCCAACTTGAGGGGGAGCGTGTTCGGTGTTTGTGTTTTATTCTCTTTGTTTTTTTTTTGTGGGACTTTTCTTCCAAGCTAAACATGTTCTAGCTTGAGGGGAGTGTTGAACCCAATTATGTGCCACATTGGTTTGCTCTTTCTTGTATTCATTTTCCTCAATCTATAAATAAAGGGCTCCGTCTCTCATTGAGGTATGGAGTACGGTTCTACAAGAATCTTCCACCTCTCGCTCGGTGGTTAACAAAGGGTGCTCATCCACATCCAGAACACTGCTGTAGGGAGCCGTGATTTTTTCACTCTTTTATTTTATGTTTTTTTCTTCACTAAGCTATTGCTTTTGTCTCCTGGGGGGTGGCGGCATGCGTGGGGAGGACATACGCGCGCGTTGACAAACTAAATGTGCCGATGGTTCTGGGTGCACGAAGTGAGCAGAGGCTTGGGGGCACGAATGCGTGTGGAGGCTTCGGGTACGTAGGGACCGTGCGCGTGGAGGACCTGCGCGACAAGGGGATTGTGAAGGCCTAGGAGCGTTGTGGGTTTGTGCTACTCTGAACGCAGAGGGCGAGCGCACGACACCTTGGGCACGTGGGCTTTGGCTGGTGACGGCCGGCGCAGTTAAAGTAAATGATGCTTCACAAGATCCATGTGTCATGGCATGTTTTCATTTTTTCCCTAATAGAGGCAATAAGTTACTAGAAACTCATTTAACAATTTTTACCTTGGTTTTTAGTCACAGGCAAACTCCTAACATCGTGCTAGTTAAGGTGCTGCTGCCTCCTATTATTCTAGAACACCGGATGAAAATCCATTTCAGCAACCTGAAGTGCTTTTGAACACTTTGTTGCTGTGGCTATTTACAACAAATTTTTGGGTTCTGTAGATTGCATGAGACCACGGATGTTTCACTGGAAGAAACATTGCCATTGTTTTGATGTGGGATAGTCACTTTTCCTTGTCCTGGGTTTTTAATTGGTGATTGTGCAAAGTGAAAAATTTGATAGGTTTTCTCTTCTTTTTTCTTTTTGTAGAAGGATAAAATTAGAGACCCGAACCCCCAAGGGGTGTACTCTCTAAAGGAGCCCTTGGGGTTATTTTATAACAAATGCTAAAGGCCACACCGGACCTTAAGTTCGATGTGGGATTCAGACTCCAACACTCTCCCTCAAGCTAGGTGTACCTAGCTTGGACACATAAAGGAAAAACAAAGCAAGTAATAGGCTGTAAACACTCCCCCTCAAGCTAGGTGTACCCAACTTGATGACTAAACAAGACAAAGCAAAATAAAAGATAAAGCTGCAAGGCTGCTGCTCCCCCTCACGATCGCAACTCCCCCGCAGGATGATGGATGAATGATGTCGCGGACGCAGCAGATGAACCACTCAGACCGGGCCGATGGACGGAGCGCCAGGAATGCCGCACTAGTGGGGCCGGTCGATGAGACGCCGGGAAATCCATACTAGCACCGGGAAAACCGCACTTGCGGGGCCGGCGAATGGAGGTGGGGATTCCGCAGAATTGTTGCGGGATCTGGCGGCGCCAAAGGGCCCGTATCCAAGGTGGTCGAGCTGCTACGCCACAGTGGAGGAAGTGCAAAGACGTGCCGGTGGACAGGGAGGCGGCTGCCGGGAAGATGCCAGCGACGGGAGGCAGGGGCTACCGCAGGAGGAGGTCGGAGAACCAGATCTGATGGAGGGCGGCTGATCCGGTCGTCGGCAGAAGGAGGCCGGCATGGAGGAGGAGCTGCCGCAGGAGGCCGGTATGGAGGGAGCAGCGGACAGGGACCCTGGTCCGTCGGGAGTCTTGCACAGGTGGAGCAGCGGGCAGGTACGGTGCCGCTTCGAAGGCAGAGGGCCGGGAGAATCGCTAGGAGGTGGAGGGCAGCAGCGATCCGCCGAGATGGAACTGCCGGGAGAGGAGCGAAGCCGCATGAGGGAGGCACAACAATTTGAGGCGAGCACAGGGGGTCGCCTGGATGAGGGCGCCGTGAGGAGGAGCAACCGCCGGGCCTAAGGCCGTCGCGCTGGAGCGAGCTGCCGAACAGAGGCCGGCTGGGAGAGAACCGTCTGGAAAGAGGAGATTCAGCAGGGGAACCGCTTCTGGAAAAGGGGGCCGTCTGGGCTGGTGCATTGGATCTGGACGGCGAGCAAGGAAGCGTCGCGCCGGTCAGGAGATCTGGATCAGGACGCCGGGAGAGAGCGTCGGGAAGAAGCCGCGAGGGAGGGCTGCGGCGCATGAGGCCGATCACGTGCGGGAAGAAGGCAGATCCGCGGTCGGTCGTCGGGGCGGAGAGAAGCCGGCGGGAAGGGCGGAATACCGTCGAGGTGGAGCGAAGCCGCCGGGGGGTCGCGTGCCTTCGTCGCGACGGCGTATCCCAGAGGGCGCAGGGAGCCGGAAGCCGCCGGGCGGGACTTCGTTGGGAAGAGAGGCCGCGTAGGGTAGAGGCGCTCGACGGGAACCTCGTCGTGGAGGTTGGCCGGGAACCAGCGCTGAATTCCGAGCGGGAGACGCGCGTAGGGAGCAGCAAGGAAGAGGCAGGCTGTCGCGCCTGGAGGGCGACGCGCAGGAGGGGCCATGCCGGCGACGGGGCGCTGCGGAAGAGCGTTGCAGGGGGGGATCCGTCGGAGATGGAGGGAGGCAGGGCCGGGGTGAACCAGGAATCCGCAGAGGCCGGCCAGGGGCGGCAGCTGTTTTAGGGCTCGATGGCCTTTGGCAGAGCCGCCGCCCCCACCGGGGAAATTATCAAAACCCTAAACGGGATAAAAAAAAGATGGGAGGGAGGGGGTCGATATTAGGTTCCCTCTGATACCATGTAGAAGGATAAAATTAGAGACCCGAACCTCTAAGGTGTACTCTCTAAAGGAATTCTTGGGGTTATTTTATAACAAATGCTAAAGACCACACCGGACCTCAAGTCCGACGTGGGATGCAGACTCCAACACTTTTCTTTTCTTTTTTAAGCTGTTTGTGATGATTTTGCATTTGACAGACAAGTCATTATCGCAAGGATGTTCGCAAATACATTTATAACCCTAAATATAACATAATGACCAACTCGGGTGTCGTTCTCAAGGATGCACTGTCGAATGTCCCAGTGGTCTTCCGAAAACTCTTGTTTTTTTTTTTTTTTTTTTTTTTTTTAAATTTCGAAAGCAGAAAAACGACGTGGACAGTGGTGAAAAACACAGAGGGAGTGGTGAAGAGACTGATGAACTTATGGAGAACAAAAGACAGAGACAACGAGACAAGAAATGGAGAAGGAAAAGAAGTGTCAGCAAGAAATATGCCCAGATTCAAGTCGATCCACTCGTCTCCTACCTTTCATTGTCCTCAAATGGACTAAATTATCTCAAGACCTCACTCAGTGGATGCTCGATTTCTCGGGTCGCCCGTCTGCTACCTATCATTGACCTCCCTTGGGTGGTTGAGCTCTTGCTTCACCGCTTACAGAGTCGTTGTCCGCTAAGAGTAGAGAAAAAGGATGATGTTCAGCATGACGCGCAGGCCTCCAGGTAGCATCGTGGTTTCACTTTTTGGAACCGGACTTGCGAATTAGCCCTTCATTGCTGAAGGTTTGAGTTCATAACACGCTGAGGAAGAAGTACGAGCAAAAACATTTATTTACAGAAGAGAAAAACATAGTACATTGGAAGGAATTGGGGGGAAGAAGAACCACACATTGCGCCCTGTCTCTTGGGATGGAGAATGTAGGATGAGAAAATGAGAGGAACCGGAACCCCCAAGGTGTGTCTCCAAAGGAGCCCTTGGGGTGTATTTATAACAAATAATAAAGACTACACCGGACCTCAAGTCCGATGTGGGATGCAGACTCCAACACTCCCCCTCAAGCTAGCTTGGACACATAATGAAAAGAAAACAATAAAACAGACGTTAACACTCCCCCTCAAGCTGGACATACCCAGCTTGATGACAAAACATGACGAAATAAAAAGAAAGCTGCAAAAGTTGCTGCTCCCCCTCACGATCGAAGCTCCCCCGCAGGATGATGGATGGAAGATGTTGCGGGCGCAGCAGATGACCACGCAGACCGACCAGTTGACGGAACGCCAGGAATGCCGCACTAGTGGGGCCGGTCGATGAAACGCCGGGAAATCCAAACTAGCACCGGGAAAACCGCACTTGCGGGGCCGGCGACGGGAGGCGGGGATTCTGCAGAAGTGTTGCGGGATCTGGCGGCGCCAACGGGGCCCGAATTCTAGGTGGTCGAGTTGCTGCGCTAGCGAATGGACGTGCCGACGGACAGAGATGCGGCTGCCGGGAGGTGCCGGGAGATGCCGGCGAGGCGGGGATGCCGCAGGAGGAGGCCGACGAGGGTGCAGGAGGCCAGGAGGCGGCGCTGGAAGCCGGAGGAGGCCACCTGCGTGGCGCGGCCGGCACGGGTGGAGGCCGGTTGCTGGCCGGAACAGTCCGGATCTGCCCGGAACAGTCCGGATATCGCCGGATCTGTCCGGATCTGGCCGAAAATCACCGGATCCGGCCGGAGCGGTCCGGATCCGGCCAGGAATCGCCGGATCTGGCCGAAAAATCCGGGAAGGACCGGGAGGGCGCGCGAAGGGCCGGCCGGGAGGCGCGCGGAGGGCCGCTGGACAGGAGGAGCGCCGCGGGACGGGAGGGCCGGGAGAGCGGTCGCCGGACTGGAGGGAGATCCGTCGGGAGCCGCGAGCGCGCGGGAGCAGTGGGAGGAGCGGAGCACGGGAGGAGGGTTGCCGGAGGAGGAGCCGGCGCGGGATGAACCGGGGCGGGAGGTCCGGCGCTGGAGGGAGCCGCGTCGGGAGCACCGTGCGGGAGGCGGCCGCGCGAAGGAAGGAGTCGGGAGCCGCGCCAGGCAGAGGCGCGGGAGGAGCGGGAGCTGGGAGCTGGGAGCAGCGGGAGTCGCGGGAGGCCACGGGACGCAGGGGAGCCGGGAGCCGCGTCGCGCCGGGGAGCCGCGCAGGGAGGAGGAGTGCGCACGGCGGAGGGGAGACGAGGAGACAGCCGCGCGGGAGGGCCGGCGAGGGTAGGAGCGGCGCTGGAGGGGAGATTCGCCGGAAGGACGCGATCCGGGCAGAACCGGGAGGCCGGCCAGACGAGGCCGTCGCGCGGGGAGAAGCACCGCCGAGAGAAAGCCACGCCGATAGAGAGGGCCGCCTGGAGAGGATGGCGCGAGAATGTGCACTGGAGGAGCGGGCGCCGGTGGGGAGAGCCTGCGCGCCGGGAAGGGAGACCCGCTTGGGAGCCGCGCAGGGCAGAGGCGGAGGGGCGGCGGCGGTAACCCTACGGGGCTTTGAGGCCGCCGCCCCCCACGGGGAAAAAAATGTAACCCTAGAGAAGAATAAAAAAAAAGATGGGAGGGGGGTCGGGATTAACTTCCCTCTGATACCATGTAGGATGAGAAAATGAGAGGAACCGAAACTCCCAAGGTGTGTCTCCAAAGGAGCCCTTGGGGTGTATTTATAACAAATAATAAAGACCACACCGGACCTCAAGTCCGATGTGGGATGCAGACTCCAACAAAGAATAATTACAAGTGAGCCTCATCTCCTAGAATAACAAAAACTACCTACAAAGTTCCGTCTCCGTGCCCATCCTGACTAGTTGCTTCGGCTCTCGCCTTCTGCTCTCTCCCGGCCTCTTGGCCCTTGTCGTGCCCCCCTCATTCCTTGGATCTCTCTTCCCATATAAACCAAATACAAATCATTCCCCACTTACTCTGACAACACCTGCGTCCTGGCAGAAGTATACCTTCTCTGTTCCTCTGTTTCAGTCGTAAAATTTTGAGCTTCGTCGAACCTCCTGCTGGCCGCCACATGCAAGCTCGAATGCTAGAAATTCCAGCTGGCCAACGTAAAAAAACTCCCACCTGGAATAGCGTCGTAGCCAATTTGATCAATGTAGGCGTTTCAGTCGACGAAGCCGAATTGGTCATGTACGCATTTTCCCACGTAGCCGTTTACCGAAGTAGCCGTTTATGCCCTGTCCACATAGTCATTTCAGCTGATGTAGCCATTTGTGCCCATGTAGCCGTTTCGACCGACGTAGCCGTTTGTGCCCACGTAGCCGTAGTGCAGAAAAAGTGAAAACCACAAACCAAAAACGTTTTCAATGAAAATAACAAAAATTGCTTGTTCAAAAATTATGTAAGAATTAAACAACCAAACAATGACAATTTTACCATTGAAAAATCTAACTTTAAAGAAGATTTTCAAAGAATAGAAGATTCAACCCAATTTGTTCCATATTCACAGAATCTCCATTAAAAACTAAACCTATCATTAAAACTAATTTAATCCACTCAAAATAGATGTGGCAAAGTGTGATAAAATAGCGCCACATCAAACTTCCCCACATTTAAAACATTACAATTCTGAGCAATTCAGTAATTTAAATGGTTCGTTAACAAAGGCTTCAGGATCAATGAATATCAACCTGCCTAGGAGAATACCAAATCATTCATTGCAAGTGATTGTCATGCCTCCTATGCGAATTCATCACACTGCCCCATTTCAATACAAACTCAAATCCCAATTCCAGGAGTAAAGACCAGAGAGACCCAAGTGAAATTAGATTTATAACAAAAGGAACAAAAGCTTTCACTTTCCCCTAGGTTCCTCAAACCAAGACTTCACTTCCCACTTTGTTGATACAACTGATTTTCTTATAAAGCAATTGTCTCTTTGTTCATTTGTTTTCAATATTTCCCTCATTGTCATGAGCTCAATTTTGAAAATGGCACTTTATTTTAATTTTTCCCAGCCATGAATTTATGCAAAGCACTATGCAGAGTATTTATTGATTTGACTTTATTTACACACACACCCAAAGCTCTTGTCTTAATGACTCACCGTGAGATCCCAATTGCCCATTTTAATCTGGTTTCAAAGGATTTATAATACTTGATGAGTTGGCTTCCTAAAGCGTTCCATGTTATCCAGGCTAAGTAGCTTAGTTCAAGTTCAAGTTTAAGCTTTCTCAAGTTATAACCCCAATTCCACATGAGTTTAACCTGTTAAACATCATTTTCCTTGTTTTCAAGCAAGATTTCCGTAAATACAGCGAACAAAAACACTCAACAATCACTCAATCCTCACAACTTCAGACTCAGTGAGATCCCTCAAGCAAATCATGACATCTTCCCCTAGGCCGTACACCTTGAGTTCTTATTTTTCGAACCAAGAGACAGAGAGAACTTCTATTTACACTGACCAAAAACTGTTTGAATTGATAAAAAACGGAGGCCTTTTGAAAAAATTGGGAGGGAGGGGGGGGTTGATATAGTCGAATTGAAGCACATCAAAGGTACAAAAAGTTCCCTCTCCCCCACTTAAAATCCAACATTGTCCTCAATATTGAATGCTAAGATGGAGAACAATTACATTTCAAATTAAATATTCAGTTCAACAGTTCATAGATTTTTGGAGGGGTTACATGAGTGTTCAAAACAACACAATTGTCACTCTTCCAGCTGAATCCATTAACATTGTTGTTTTATATATATATATATATATTTTGTGAAAGTTCCTGCTTTACTTTGTTAAAGACTGTTTGCAGCGTCTGTTGGTTGCTTTGTTTTTCTTTATGTGTCCAAGCTAGGTACACCTAGCTTGAGGGGGGGAGTGTTGGAGAGTCCGCGTCCTACATCGGACTTGTGGTCTGATGTGGTTTTAGTATTCGTTATAAAATAACCTCAAGATATCCCCTAGAGAGCACCTTGGGTATTCAGATCTGCCTTCCTTTATCATTTTAACATGGTATCAAAGGGGGTATTCTAATCCGACCCCTCCCTATCTATTTTTTTTCCTTCTCAGCGGGCACTTAAAATTTCCCCCCACTGGGGGGTGGCGGCTCCTCGGCCCTAGGGCAGTCGGCCGCCCTCTGCCATCTTCCGGGTGCATCCCTCGCCGGCCTATGCGGTTTCCCGGCCATCGCCTCCTGCGCCGATTCCTGTGTTGGACGAACCTCGGCGGTCCCTCCCTCCCAGCAGCTCCCTCCGGTCGACACCGTCCCGTGTCGACACCTCCAGGGTTCGCGACTCCTCCGTGCGGGATTCCTCCCCGACGACGTCTCGCCTGCCTAAAGCTACTCCCACGTGCGACTCTTCCTTCCGCGGCGTTTCTCCCCGACGACGCCCCTCCCACCCGCGGATCCTCTCGCGCCGACTCTTCTCCCCGACCATCCCCTCCTGCGTGCCATCCCCTCCAGTGCGCCGCCACCCCCCTGTGCTGCAGACCTTTGATGTTCTGTGCCCTGTCAACTGCCTTCCTGCACCCCATCTGCGAGGCAGCGCTCCCCGCCAGTTTCATTCGCCTCCCTGCGCTGCTTCACTGAGTCCTCTGCAGCTTCTCCGTCCCTCCAGTCCAGCGACCCCTGCAAAACGCCTCCATTAGTGATGCAAAATGGGCCCGCGGTCTTTGCGGGTATGGGGCGGATACGGGGCGGGGCGGGCCTAAAAATTTTGACCGCAAAGAGGACGGGCCAATGCGGGTTGAGCCCGTGCGGGTGCGGGCCAAAGCGGGTTGAGCCCGCGCGGGTGCGGGCTGACCTGCAGGCCTAATTTAAATTTTTTGTACAATATATGCTTCTTTGGCATTTTAGTTTTTTTTAAACATAATTAAACCATGACATATGATTTCTCACCGTAATGGTCATACAAATTCACCATTTATTTACATGTAAATTTTAAATAGGTCAATATTTATTGTTTTAATATGATATAATATTTATATAGTAATTATTAACCATATTCACATGGTGTGTCATCGTACCTCTCGAAAAATGGAATTCATCTCTCCTGCACTCGGTTTCAATTCTAAAAGAGTTATTATAATTATAATATTTTTTTGAACCGATTTAATTTTGTTATTACTTAATTTTATTTTGTTATTAAGAAAACATGAAAGGACCTCATGAGACCCTAGTAGCCTCCTCTAAAACCAGTCATTGCTTGAAGTGTCGTCGTTCATTCATAGGTCTAGCCATTCGCATCGCCACACAATCAACATCATCATTTTTTGCCTCTCATTGATCACTCACCTACTTTGCATTGCAACAGTTTACCACTACATCGACGTTGGCAAATGACACCATTAACTCATAGAAAAATGTTCCATCACATCTGTTAAAACTCTAGCTGTTGTAAATTCATATTTCTCCCAACAACTAAAATTAAGAATAAGAAAAAAATACAATATTTAAATGATTATAAATAGTAATTTTTTAAATGCGGGCAGCCTGTGGGCAACCCGCGGGCTTATGCGGGGCGGGGCGGGCTTGGATTTTTTTGTTCGCATTATATGCGGGCTTTTTTGGACAAACCCGCGTGGGCTCAAACCCGCACGGGCTTGGCCCGCCCTGCCCCGCCCTGCCCGTTTCACATTACTACCCTCCATGCCAGCCTCCTACGGCAGCCACTGCCTCCATGCCAGCCTCATCCTGCGGCAGCCACCACCTCCATACCAGCCTCCTCTTGCGGTTTCCTGGCGCTCCGATGACTTGCCCGCCCGTGTGGATTTCCCGGCGCTCCGACGATTGGCCCGCCCATGTGGATTTCCTGGCGCTCCGACGACCGGCCCGCCTGTGCGGATTTCTCGGCACTCCGACGACAGGCCCGCCTGTACGAATTTCCCGGCGCTCCGACGACTGGCCCGCCAGTGCGGATTTCTCGTCGCTTCGACGATCGGCCCATCCTTTTCACCGGCTTCTTGCATCATCCATCATCGTCTTGAAGGGGAGCAACAACCATGGTGATTTATCTTTTTTGTGTTTTGTTTTGTTTTGTCATCAAGCTGGGTATGTCTAGTTTGAGAGGAGTGTTTGCAGTGTCTGTTAGTTGCTTTGTTTTTCTTTATGTGTCCAAACTAGGTACACCTAGTTTGAGGGGGAGTGTTGGAGTCTGCATCCCACATCGGACTTGTGGTCTGATGTGGTTTTTTGTATTTGTTATTGGTGAATTCCCCCTTACCTCAATGTGAGGTGGAGACATTCTTTTATAGATGAGTAAAAAATAATTACAAGGAGGGTAAGTCCGATGTGAGACTCAGAAATACCCATTAAACTTAAATGGGGTCCAACACTCCCCCTCAAGCTGGATATGCCCAGATTGGATTGAGTCCCACAAAGAAAAAAGATGACAAGACACAAAGACCATCACATACTCTCCCTCAAGCTGGACCATCACATACTCCCCCTCAAGCTGGACATGCCCAGATTGGATTGAGTCCCACAAAGAAAAAAGATGACACGACACAAAGACCATGACATACTCCCCCTCAAGCTGGGCCATGGATGCTATTAATATCCAGCCTGGTAGTGAGGGAGTCAAGACGAGCTCTTGGGAGGCCTTTGGTGAAGATGTCGGCAAGCTGATCTGCTGTCGGAATATGGCCAAAGCTGATATGTTTCTGCTCCAGATGGTGGCGAAGAAAGTGGCAGTCTACCTCGATATGCTTCGTCCGTTCATGGAAGACGAGATTCGTGGCAATCTTTGTGGCTGCCTGATTGTCACACCAGATATGAGCAGAGGTTTGTGCCGGGAAGCCGAGCTTATGGAGGAGATGACAAAGCTAGAGGATCTCAGTGGTGACCGTGGCCATGGCGCGGTATTCGGCCTCTGCACTCGATCTGGAGACGACAGTCTGCTTCTTGCTGTGCCAGGAGATGAGGTTACCGGCGAAAAACACGGCGAATCCCGAAGTAGACTTGCGGGTAGCGAGGCAACCTGCATAGTCCGCATCACAGAAGGCCTCAACATCCAAATGAGCATGATGTGAGTACTGAATGCCACGTGCACGGTCTTTCTTGATGTATTTGGCAATGCGGAGGACAACATCCCAATGAGATTTGGTTGGATGCTCCATGAACTGGGTGACTTTGCCAACGGCGCAGACAATGTCTGGTCGCGTCATGGTGAGGTAGTTAAGTTTACCTACAAGATGTCGATAGCTCTTGGGATGAGGAAATGGTTCTGAGTCGGTATGGAGAGAGCGTTCCCCAGGCTCAGGAGGAGTGTCCACTGCAGTTGCTGTGCTCAAACCTGCATCCTGCAAGATATTAAGAGTATACTTGCGTTGGTAGAGAGAGAGAGTATCCTCAGAACGGGAGACCTCGATGCCAAGGAAGTAGGTGAGGGGATCAAGATTTTTGGTGTGGAAGTGGTGGTGAAGATGCGCCTTGAGGTTGGCGATTCCTGTAAAGTCGCTCTCTGTGATGATGATATCATCCACATAGACCACCAAGAGGATACAACCTGCAGGAGTCGTTCTGTAAAAAACTGTGTGATCCTTCATACTTCGAGAGAGGCCAAAATCAGTGACAATAGTGCTGAAGCGGCCGAACCAAGCACGAAGAGATTGCTTGAGGCCGTACAGAGAGCGGCGGAGTCGACAGACTTGAGACTCGGTGCCGGAGGCACAAAAGCCGGGTGGCTGTTGCAGATAAACTTCTTCCTCAAGAAAGCCACGAAGGAAGGCATTCTTGACATCCAGCTGATGAAGATGCCAACGATGATGTGCCGCCAGAGAGATGAATAATTGGACGGAGGTCATCTTGGCCACTAAAGAAAATGTATCAAAATAATCCACCCCGTAAGTTTGTGCAAAGCCCTTAACCACAAGGTGGACTTTGAGTCGATGTGCCATCGAGATTTAGCCGGACAGTGTAAATGCATTTGCTGCCAACCGCCTGTTTTCCTGTTGGAAGGGGGACAAGTTCCCAAGTATGATTTTCTTCCAGAGTCTGCAATTCATCCCGCATTGCTGCTAGCCACCCCGGGTGAGATTTTGCATCACCAACGGTTCGAGGAATCGATACTGTCTTCAGAGCTGACAGACCCCTGTATGAAGATACAAATAAAGGTGTACTCTGGCACGAACGAGTACCTTTCCGGTGTGCAATGGGCAAGTCGTCTGGTGTCGGGCAGGAGCATCGGACGAAGCGGGGACGATGGTGTCCTCGGCCGGGACAGGGGGTACAGGCAATGAGCGACGGGAGTAGACCGCACCAAAATGGTGATCAGCAGCAGCAGGGGGAGACACTAGTGGAGGGTGGATGATGAGGGGAAGGCAATCATCAATGTCAGTGTCTGGATGGGGAGAGAGATGAAAAAGGAGAGCTCTCAACAAATGATACGTCAGCAGAGATGATATACCGCCGTAGGTCTGGAGATAAGCAGCGATATCCGCGCTGAGTACGGGAATAGCCGAGGAATATGCAGCGGAGGGATTTAGGAGAGAGTTTGGAGAGACTGGGTCGAGTGTCATGGACATAACAGAGACATCCAAAGACACGCAAGGGAAGGGAGTGAGGAGGGAGAGAGGAGAATAGAGTCCGAAAAGGAGTCTCCCTCTGAAGGATAGAAGAAGTGAGGCGGTTAATGAGGTAGGTAGCAGTCAGGATAGCATCGCACCAAAAATTTAGATGCACCTTTATGTGGAATAGGAGGGCACGAGCAGTCTCCAGAATATGGCGGTGTTTCCGCTCGACCACTCCATTCTGCTGAGGTGTATCGGAGCAAGATGTCTGGTGAATAATACCTTTATCCTTGAGAAACTGCTGAAGGGTGGAAGATAAATATTCCCGTCCATTGTCGGAGCAGAGACATTTCAGCGTGGTTGAGAATTGAGTATGAATTTCATTGTAGAAGGTCTGAAAGGTAGAACACACTTCAGACCGATCACGAAAAAGGTATAGCCAGGTCATGCGGGAGTAGTCATCAATAAAGGTAATATAATACTGATACCCGGGCTGGCTAGGAACCCTGTAAGGACCCCATACATCGGAATGAACAAGGTCGAAAGGATTCGCAGCACGCGGGTCCAATCGAGGTACATATGTCACCCGATGATGTTTTGCAAAATTGCAGGGTTCACAATGGAACGAAAGATTATGACTAAATTGGGGGCAAAGTTTATGTAGGACCGAAGCCGGCGGATGACCAAGGCGAGAATGAAGGTCAAGGGGGCACGGGCTGAGGTGGATGGGCAGGCAAGAGGGTGTGGGATATCGAGTATGTACACCCCGGCCTGAAGATGACTTCGACCAAGTTCCCAATTAGTCGATCGCTCCTGAAACACAACACCAGAAGATGTAAAAATAGCACCACAGTTTAAATCTTTGGTGAGTTGGCCGATGGAGAGAAGATTAAACTGGCTGTGAGGAACGTGAGCAACTGAAGGCAGACTAATAGACAGGGTTAAAAGGCATGTGCCAAAGCCCGCAATGGGGATTGTTGATCCATCAGCAGCAGTGATTGAAGAAGCACTAGTCGATGGATGGTAGGTAGTGAACATACCAAATTCCCCTGTGAGATGTTTAGACGCACCGGAGTCGAGCATCCAGACTGACGGTTGATGAGATAGGCAGGCGGTGGAGCTATCAGTCTGAGCAATGGTGGCTGGATAAGAGGGTCGATGCTCAGGACGGGGTCGGGAAACCGCTGGAGGCGGACCGAGAGACCGCATCGGATGCAGGAGCCGAGAAGCGTTGGGAGACTGTCTAGTCAAATGTCGCCGGGAGTGTCGCGGAAGGGTGGGGCCGGATGACCGCATTGGATCCAGAAAACAGGAAACTTCTGGATTGCGGGAGGAAGCACCAGACTGGAGGGCCGCAGTCGCCTGGAGGGGCTCGCCTTGCGGGAGGACGACCGGAGGCGCCACGAGGTGAGCGGCCGGCCCAGATCTGCTGCCGGTGGCCGCGGGCAAGCCTGGTGCTCGTACGGTCGAAGGAGAGCGCCGGCCTAAGGGGCACTCGGTGGAGCGACTTCGAGCTGGAACGCCAGGGAGCTCCGGCACTGGCCGGAGGTCGCGGCGGGGAGACACGGGCGACGCGGGCGGCCAGGCGCTGCGCTCGACGGGGAGGCGCGTGGGTGGGATGGTCCGCGGGAGACTGAGAGGCGAAGCCGCGATTTTGCTGGAGGGCGCGTCTGGCTGTAGCGGAGGTGCACCAGACAGAACCGGGAGGAGGGCGGCCGGATGAGGCATCGCCGGGCGGGGCTGGCCGCGTCTGGAAACAGCGAGGGCGCCGGGAGCCGCGTCTGGAAACGGCGACGGCGGGAGGCGCGGTCTAGAGGAGCGCACAGGAGAGGGGCGCCGGGGAGCCGCCTGAGTGAGATCGGGCCGCCGGGAGGAGACGCCGGGAGCCGGGGCCGGGAGTCGCGCCGGGAGCCGGGGCGAGGGTGCCGCAGGGCGAGGGCGTCGGGAGGGAGCGCGGGAGCCGGACGGAGTCGCGATGGAGGGTTGCGCGCGGGTGGAGGCGCGACGGGAGGGTCGCCGTCGGGAGGAGCCGCGGCGGGGCGTCGGGAGTGTTGCGCTCGGGAGGAGCCGCGACCTGAAGGGAAGGCGCACCGGGGGGGGGGAGCCGCAACGGGGAGGGCTCACGCGCAGGAGGAGCGGGCGCTGGGAGGGAAGACGCACCGGGGAGCCGCACTGGGCAGGAGGCGTCGGGGAAGGAGGGTGCAAAAATGCATCGGGGAAGTGGGGCCGGACTTAGCCGGGAAAACCGCAAAAAAAAAAAAAAAATAGCGAGGCTAGGTTAAGATGTAACCCCCTCTGATACCATGTTATTGGTGAATTCCCCTTACCTCAATGTGAGGTGGAGACATTCTTTTATAGATGAGTAAAAAATAATTACAAGGAGGGTAAGTCCGATGTGGGACTCAGAAATACCCATTAAACTTAAATGGGGTCCAACAGTATTCATTATGAAATAACCTCAAGGCCTCCCTTAGAGAGCGAGCACCTTGGGTATTCGGGTCTACCTTTATCATTTTAACAAAGACAAATAAAAGAATTTTTGAATATAAGTTCAAATAGAAGCATGATAAATAATAAAGCATCCAAAGTTTGAATGCCGAGGCATGTCGGGGGTGCTAGCCGGATTTGAAAATCAGTTTAAATTGATTTTTCAACACTCTAGATATGAGCAAACTAGGCATCCAAGCAAGAAAAACAGATTCACAGTTTTTTTTGTACAAGAAAATCAAGGGGTATTCCCCCACACTTAATTGACAAGCAACAAAAAGAAAAAGTTGGCAGAATATGAACAAAAACTCCACTGGTGTATAAGTTTTTCATGTTTTTTTGAGTCAGGGAGTTTAATCCTGTGATTTCTAGTTTGAAGCTCTTGTTGTTCGTGATTGGCTATCACATGGGATCACTGCCTGATTACTATCCTACAAGAAAAATTACACACTAAGAAAAACTAATAAAATTAAAAGGAAAAAAGGTTCAAAAAGTGAAAAAGATAATCTTAGGATAACCGCTCAAGAGGTGTTGTGTTTTGACTGTCCACTGCTGGACAGACTTTGGATCAACCCCAATCTGATGGAGGTTGTTTCTTTTGTTTAGAAACCACCAGATGTGATTCTTCCCAAATTCAGCGATCGACAATGTTTGGAATACCCCATGGTTAGCTTCTTTAAAGTCCCACTCCTTGACAGTAAACCACTTGTGGAGTACGGGAAGGGAAAACATAATGGAGGGGCATGACCTTTCTTCTACAGATTGAGCTTGGGAATGCGCTGGTAGTAAGAAATCAAATCTAGGGTGAGATTTGTCTTCTGGTTTAGTCTAATCTCTCATTTCTTTTTGAATAACAAAGGATGTATCTTCACCCTCTTTGGATCCTGTAAACAGCTCCAACATCTCCTCTTCAACAACAAACTCCCACAGTTAAATCTTCAATAAAAACCGGGAGTTCCAAAAATTGCTCAGCAGGTGCAGCTTTAAGTTCCTCTTGACTTTCCAGGAGATCACAAAAATGAACTGCATCCTCAATACCTACAACGGGAGTAGTAGAATTTAAACCAGCTTTAAAATGATCAAAGTCAGATAAAAACACAGGTTCGTCCAGTTTGTTCTACTTCTTGATGGAGCAGTGCTCGTGAGAGTATGTTTAGGGCCGGAGAGAGGTAGTCAACCTCCTCCATCCTTGCATGAACCTCTTCAACCTCTTCCAAAAATGTGAGAGGAATGAGTTCAAACTTGGGAAACCTCTTCTGCATAAAACTCAGGGAAAAGACATGAAAATTCTCTAAGTTCTTTTTTGCTAAGGCCTCCACAATAGGTCGCCTAAGTTCCTTATAATCTTCAATAAGTTTAAGAAAATATTTTTCACTCAAAATCTCATATTGCTCTTAGATTTTATAGGCAAGAAGCCTACCATGTCTTTTGATTGTCGGGGAGAGCTCGTCATTTTTTTTAGTTTGTTTTTTTTTTGAAAAATGAAAAATCCACTAAAACATCCGTTGCATCAACGGTAGCGGCGCTAATTGACGGACGCGTCCTTGTCGCGAGGACGGCCATAAATACATTTATAACTCTAAATATAGCATAATGGCCAACTCAAGGGTCGATCTCAAGTGAAGAGGCGAATTCCCCTTAGCTCAAGGTGAGTCAGAGACATTCTTTTATAGATGGGTAAAATAGATTGCACGGTGGAGTATTCCAATGTGGGACTTGTAAATATCCTCTATAATAAAACAGATCACGATCACGATCACCTCTCCCACAATGACTTATATCGAAGACGGATTGACACTTCCTGGTTGCACCAAAACAGGGGGTGCGCATGCAACTGGAAAAATTCCAAGGGGAACACGATCCAAGGATTGCAGTTCGATCGCACAACTCTTATGGGAGGAAGAACTTTGGGCGTCCCGTACCAAGAAAAAACAAGAAAGAAGAACAAAGGCGGAAGGTATCTCAGCCTTTTGAAAATCTAAACGGAGCAGCGGTTTAAATACGGTTTAAATTTTCCATTAAAGGTGGATCTGGTCAAGATTACGTGTTTTGACCGAGTAAAGGCACTCGGACCCTTAGGAAAATTTAGATAGGAGTTATGGGTTTTGAATCGGCCTTAAATCCCTTAAAACAAGGTTGTGAATGCATTTTGTGTCAAAGAGACCAAACTGTAGGAAGCTGGAAACACTGTTCAACCTACCGTTGGACGACTCACTGGTCTTGGAAACACTGTTCAACCTACCGTTGGACGACTCACTGGTCTTGGAAACACTGTTCACAGAACTGAAAATTTTCGCAAATTGTTAGAAATAAGCCGTCTTGACCTCTCAGAACACTTCAAACACCAGATTTTTCCAAAGTAATGGACCGGAGAGGTCCGGGCCATTACAGGCTTTCCCGACGCCCCGTCGACTGGCCCCGCCTGCGCGGTTCCTCTGCTGCGCCTCGACAACTTGCCGCGCCACTGATGTAATCCGGCTATTTCAGCGACATCTTCCATCATCAATCATTTTCATCTCGAGGTGGAGCTACGATCGCGTATGATTTCTTTTTGTTTTATCTTGTTTTGTAATCAAACTGGGTATGTCCAACTTGAGGGGGAGTGTTTGCAGTGTTTCTTATTTGTTTTGTTTTTTCTTTGTTTTGGTCTGTTTTTCTTTATGCATCCAAGCTAGATAGACATAGTTTGAGGGGGAGTGTTGGATTGTGCGTCCCACATCGGCCGTGAGTGTTTTTTCATCTTTATATTTCCCTATAAATAAACTCTAAGGCATCTCTTAGGAGGCATTTTGGGTAGTGAGTTCACCTCTATTCCATTTCTACATTTTTTATTTGTTTGTTATTATGATCGTTACTCAGATTTCACCATCAAAGGGTACCGCTTGTAATCCTTGTATGCGGAACTGCTTGTGTTGGCAAGTCTACTATTGCTACCCAACTTGCACAAAGATTGAACCTGCCGAATGTTTTACAGGTGAATGTTTTTTTTTTCGTCAATGCTTTGCATATTTGTCAGCCTTTTATGGTTGCTTGTAACCTTTGCATCTTATAATTTTGCAGACTGATATGGTGTATGAATTGTTACGCACATCAACTGAGTAAGTGCATAATTGTTTTTTTAAAATTTTATTTGGCGAATTGTAATTTATCACTACAATATGATTGCTAGGCATAGTGGTTGAAAAAATTCTCTTTCAATGGCTCTTTAAATGTCATTCTCAGTGCACCATTAGCATCAAATCCTGTATGGGCACGGTCTTTCAACTCCCCTGAAGAACTAATTACAGAATTTTGTAGAGAATGCCGAATTGTTCGTAAAGGTGATTCTTCTTTTGTTTTTTTTTTCATTATACAAATTTTAGCCATGTAATAAATAACGACACATTTTCTTTTCAGTAACAGTAATTTTTAAGGTCGTTATATTCTGATACATTGTTTTTGCTTTCTTTTTCAGGTTTGGCTGGAGATTTGAAGAAAGCAATGAAAGAGGGAAAACCAATAATAATTGAGGTATGTTTACATGTTTTTTTTGAATAGCATTTATTCTCCTATTGTGTATTGTCTTCTTAATTAGCTATACTTGATTGCGGTTTACTTGATCACTGGTTAGAGGCCAAAGGGACCGAGCATGGGTCCAAACCCCTCTCCTCTGTGCACTCCAACAAATTTTATATTAAAAAAATGGAGTATGATATTATTCCTTTTATTACGAGTTTCCCTCATAAAATTATGGTAAAGGCTTCACAACTCAAGGTGATTTTACTTCTTTTTTAGGCCCCCTAATAAAATTATGTTTGCCCTCATAAGACTTGCCCTGCTTTATTGGCATCTCTTTGTTTTTTTTTTAAATACTGGAAGAAATTTGAAGTTTGCATGATTGGTTTTCATCCGCTATGTGTGACGCAAGAGGTCATTGCTGTTCCTAGGTAATTCTGTGGCCAACTGATTCGCTTATAAATGCACACCTCATTTCTCCTTTAGGTTGGTTTCAGTCCCAAAGATCACACAACTCTGGACAAGTCAAAATTTTCAGAAATTTAATATTATTTGACCATCTAGCTCCAATCATTTTGACCTGTTAAAACCCTTTCTTTCTTATTTTGGGTATTACCGAGTCCCACTGTTGCGGAATCGCCGGGAGACACAACGACAGAAACGAGAAAAAAACGAAAGAAAGAAAGCAGAGGACACAGCGATTTACGTGGTTCGGGAATAATCCCTGCGTCCACGGGAGAGACAGAATATTTCACTATCCGGGAGCACAAATTACAGAGGGGTTTTTCAGTAGAAACCCTAGCCCGGAAATGGGCTATAAAACAATGGAGAAGACGATCACTGTTCGAAAAAGTGGTCCGCGTCGCTACAGTGAATGGCGGATGGCTTTGTCAAAAGCGCTACAGTAAAGTTGACCCTGAAGTCCGCACCGCTACAGTGCCTGTCGGTGTCGGTCGGTCAGCTCTGCTACAGTGGTCAGCATTGCTACGGTGCCCCCCCGGAGCAGGGGCGCGTTGCCCCCTACAACCCCCAACGAGCTCACCGTGGAGTTCAACCCGCGACAGTTGTGGGCCACAAGCATTCGGCCCAACCGGATCGGGCAACACCAATCCAACAATCTCCCACTTGTAGCCTGATCCGCTATACTGCTATGCTTCGATGCAACTGATGAAGAGAACTTACTTAATCTAAGTTCTTCCTCTTCTTCACTCACCAGTGGCGTGCTTTCCCTTCACAGATTTATGAAATACAAACTGTTTTCCTCTTGTGCTCCTAGCAGGTCCTCCATCATTCTGCCTCTCATCCTCCGTTCACCAGTGGAGACCAACAGAGGCACAGCAGTGCCTCAACTTCTGTATCACCATTGGCTTTGTCAACATGTTTGCTGGATTATTGGTTCCACAGATCTTCTGCAAAGTCAACAACCCATCCTGTATCAAACCTCTGATGAAATGGTACTTCAACTGAATGTGCTTCGTCCGGGCATGAAATACTGGGTTCTTGGCAAGATGTATAGCACTCTGACTATCACAGTGCAATACATTCTCCTCTCGCTTTCTTCCCAATTCATCCATGAAGCTCTTCAGCCAAACCATCTCTTTTCCAGCTTCTGTTACAGCAATGTATTCTGCCTCTGTGGTGGATAAAGCCACCACCTTCTGCAATTGTGATATCCAACTTACCGCAGTTCCTCCACAGGTAAAGACATAACCCGTGGTACTCCTCCTGCTGTCAACATCGCCTCCAAGGTCAGCATCCACATACCCCTGCAATGAAGTTCCTTTCCCAAAGCACAGAGATACCTCCTTACTGCCTTTCAAATACCTTAGTATCCACTTCACAGCTTCCCAATGTTGTTTTCCAGGGTTAGCCATATACCTGCTCACAACTCCCACTGCATGAGCAATGTCAGGTCGAGTACAGACCATAGCATACATCAGACTTCCCACAGCTGATGCGTATGGAACTTTTTCCATATACTCCACCTCTTCTGCCGTCTTCGGTGATTGCTCCTTTGATAGTTTGAAGTGGCTCGCCAGGGGAATAGAGACTGCCTTTGCTTCCAGCATGCTGAATCTTCTCAGAACCTTCCCAATGTAATCAGCCTATGACAACATTAAAGTTCCAGCTGTGCGGTCTCTCTTGATCTTCATTCCCAGAATCTTGCCAGCTTCTCCAAGATCCTTCATTTCAAACTTCTCAGCCAGCTGCCCTTTTAGCTCATTAATCCTCTGCATACATGATCCTGCAATGAGCATGTCATCCACATACAGAAGCAATATAATATATTCATCACCGAAAGACTTGATGTAGCAACACTGATCCATGCCACATCGTTTATATTCATTTTTAGACATAAATGAATCAAACTTCTTGTTCCACTGTCTCGGTGCCTGCTTCAGTCCATATAAGCTCTTCTGGAGTTTGCACACCAAGTCTTCCTTTCTAGACTCTACATATCCCTCTGGCTGCTGCATGTAGATATCTTCCTCCAAATCTCCATGAAGGAAAGCAGTCTTGACATCAAGCTGCTCAAGGTGCAAATCCACTCCCTCCTTTTGTTGGAAGCCTTTCACCACCATCCTTGCCTTGAACCTCCTCTTGCCATCATGCTCTTCCTACACCCGGTAGACCCACTTGTTCTGCAATGCTTTCTTTCCTACTGGCAGGGATGTCAACTCCCAAGTGTTGTTGTCATGCAATGAGGAAATCTCCTCCTTCATTGCCAGCTCCCACTTGCTTGACTCCTTCAGCTGCATTGCCTCTTCAAAGCATTCTGGTTCTCCACCGTCAGTCAATAACAGATAATGCAATGATGGTGAATACCTTTGCACAGGCCTTCTCACCCTTGATGATCTCCTCAATTCCACTGGAGTAGTAGGTTCCACCGGTTCAGATCTCTCAAGCTCAGTCACACCTTCAAGCTCCACTTGCTCTTTGCACTCTGATTCAATGTTCCCATTTTCATTTTCAGCTTCATGGCGACCTTGTACATGACACCTTCATTGAATACCACGTTCTGACTTCTGATGACCATCTTCTTGTGATCATCCCAAAACCGGTAACCAAACTCTTCAGCACCATAGCCAATAAAGAAACATGGCTTGGACTTAGCATCAAGCTTGTCCCTTGAGTTAGCATCAATGTGTACATAAGCTAAACTGCCAAAGACTCTTAAATGTGAGAGTTTTACCTCCTTACCAGACCAGAGCTCCTCAGGTAGGCGTTCTCCCATTGGCACAGATGGACTCCTATTGATCAGATACGCTGCCATGTTCACTGCATCAGCCCAGGAGGTTTTAGGCAACCCTGAGTGCAGCCTCATGCTCCTGACACGTTCATTCAGTGTCCTATTCATCCTCTCTGCCACACCATTCTGTTGTGGTGTTCCTGGGATTTTCTTCTCCCACCGAATTCCATTTTCAGAACAAAATTCCCTGAACTTCTGACTGCCATACTCTCCACCGTTGTCAGACCTCAAACATTTCAGCTTTGCACCTGACTCGTTCTCCACCATGACTTTCCACTTCTGAAACATCTTAAACACATCAGATTTGTTTTTCAGAAAGTAAACCCATACCTTCTTCGTTGAGTCATCGATGAATGTCACATAATATTGTGACCCTCCGAGGGATGGTACTGGTGCAGACCCCCAAACATCTGTATGCACCAGGTCCAACTTTCCAGCCTTCGGTGTTCTGCCTCCTTTTGCAAAGGACACCTTCTTCTGCTTTCCAAAGATGCAATCTTCATATAAGCCTACTTCCACCGACTTCAGCTCTGGTAGCAACCCTTTTGTTGCCAGCACCTTCATCCCTTTTTCACTCATGTGGCCGAGTCTGTAGTGCCACAATTGAGAACCTCCGACAGCTTCCAGCGATGCAGCCATGTCCATGCAGGTTTCCGTCAGGTTGTACAGGGTGCCATTCTTTGCTCCCCGAGCTATGACCATAGCTCCTCGGGTGATCTTCCATGCACCACCAGTGAATGTGGTACTCAACCCTGCATCATCAAGTTGTCCAACAAAAATAAGGTTTCTTCTCAAGCCAGGGATATACGTTACGTTTTCCAGAACCAGCAAACTCCCACTATTGGTCTTGATCCGTGCATCTCCTTTACCCACAATCTGTAAGGGCTCGTCATCAGCAAGATGCACCTTGCCAAAATTTCCAGAAACAAAGTTGTTCAGGAAACCCTTCTCCGATGTAGAATGGAAAGACGCCCCAGAGTCTAAAATCCAAGACTCCATCGGGCTGTCCACGCTCAGCAGCAACACGTCATCAGTTCTTTCAGCTGCAGTGTTTGCTCCACTGGTTTCAGGTCCCTTCCGGTTATCTCTGCACTTCTTCTTGACATGTCCTTTCTTCCCGCATGTCCAGCAGGTAGGACCAGGCCCCTTTGCCTTATCTCTGCTCTTTCCTCTTGACTTCGATCGTCCTCTGTGATTGTCCCGCTGTGGGTACCTTCCTCTTCCTTCAATGTTCAAACCAGAACCAGAGAATTTGCCTGATTCTCTTCTTCGAACATCCTCACTAAGGATTAGGTCCCGTATATCTTTCAGAGTCATCTTCGTATTCCCCGAAGTGCTGCTCACAGCTATTACAGTTGCTTCCCAACTCTCTGGTAATGAAGATAGTAAAACCAGAGCACATACCTCATCATCAAGATCAATGTCCACCGATGACAACTGACTTATGATGGTATTGAATTCGTTGATATGATCTGCAACAAGTCTCCCTTCAACCATTTTCAGGTTGAATAATCGTCGTATCAAATGCACCTTGTTTGCCGCAGAAGGCTTCTCGTACATGTTTGTGAGGGCTTTCATCAGGTCCACCATCATCTTCTCCTCTCTGATGTTGAACGCCACGTTTTTGGCCAACGTCAGGCGCACAACACCCAGAACCTGTCGGTCCAGTAGCTCCCACTCCGACTTCTCCATGTCCGCTGGCTTCACACCCAGAAGTGGCAAGTGCATCTTTTTCTGATAAAGATAATCCTCGATCTGCATCCTCTAGAAACTGAAATCAGTTCCATCGAAGCGATCGATCTTCACTTTGCCTTCATCCAGAGCCATCGTTGGAGAATTCCGAACCTCCTTTGATACCAGTTGTTGCGGAATCGCCGGGAGAACAACGACAGAAACGAGAAAAAAACGAAAGAAAGAAAGCAGAGGACACAGCGATTTACGTGGTTCGGGAATAATCCCTACGTCCACGGGAGAGGCAGAATATTTTATTATTCGGGAGCACAAATTACAGAGGGGTTTTTCAATAGAAACCCTAGCCCGAAAATGGGTTATAAAACAATGGAGAAGACGATCACTGTTCGAAAAAGTGGTCCGCGTCGCTACAGTGAACGGCGACTGGCTTTGTCAAAAGCGCTACAGTAAAGTTGATCCCGAAGTCCGCACCGCTACAGTGTCTGTCGGTGTCGGTCGGTCAGCTCCGCTACAGTGGTCAACATTGCTACAGTGACCCCCCGGAGTAGGGGCGCGTTGCCCCCTGCAACCCCCAACGAGCTCACCGCGGAGCTCGACCCGCGACAGTTGCGGGCCACAAGCATTCGACCCAACCGGATCGGGCAACACCAATCCAACACGCACATCGGAATACTCCCATGTGTATTCCGTTTTCTCTATCTGTAAAAGGTCTATACCCCACCTTGAAGGTAAGAGGGTTTCTCAACCTATATGGTATCAGAGGGAACTTAATCCCGACCCTCCCTCCCAGCGGCTTCCCGGCACAGTCCGACCCCGCCTCCCCGGTGCATTTTTTCACCCTCCTTCCCCAACGCCTCCTGCCCGGTGTGGCTCCCCGGTGCGCCTTCCCTCCCAACGCTCGCTCCTCCTGCTCACGATCCCTCCCTGTTGCGGCTCCCCCTCGGTGCGCCTTCCCTCCCGGCGCGGCTCCTCCTGCGTGCGCGGCTCCTTCCGACGGCGACCTTCCCGTCGTCCCGTCGAACCTCCACCTGAGCGCGACCCTCCGTCGCGGCTCCTTCTGCGCGCGTCTCCTCCTGACGGCGACCCTCCCGTCGCCCCGTCGAACCTCCACCCGAGCGCGACCCTCCGTCGCGGCTCCTCCCGCGCGCGCGGCTCTTCCCGACGGCGACCCTACCGTCGCCCCGTCGCTGTGGGACTCTTTTGTCCAAGCTGGGCATGTCCAGTTTGAGGGGGAGTGTTAAAACTCTTTCTTTCTTATTTTGGGTATTACCGAGTCCCACATCGGAATACTCCCATGTGTATTCCGTTTTCTCAATCTATAAAAGAAGGCCTCTACCCCACCTTGAAGGTAAGGGGGTTTCTCAACCTACATGACCAAAGTAGGCCATTTAACATTCCAGTGCTCAGAAAGTGAAAAGTTGCAGAAATGTGGCTTTGTGATGTTTTGGGGTGTTTGGTTTTGGAAAACATTTTTTTGTTTTTTTTCCGATTCACATGATCCACAAACTTCTAATATATTTTTGGAAAATAAAAAATAGAAAATGTTTTCTGAAACCAAGCACAACCCTACTTTTTAGTGAAATGAATTTCTCAAATGATACTATGTTAAATTAGCATTTCTCTGTGAATCGTGGTGCATACTGATATTAATATGCGACTGATTCATTCATGTTGCGTTTGATAATGGCAGGGCATACACCTGGATCCAAGTATCTACTTAATGGATGATGATAATAAACCACCAAGAAATATGACCTCAAAACCCAAAGAACAGAATTCCGAATCATTGGTATCAGAAGACAAACCTGTTGCCCAGAAGGAATGTGATCCTTCAAGTGTTCATGAAAATCATTGTGAGAGTGGTGGTGGCTCTCCTGAAAATTCAAATGCAGGAGAGGGAATATCAAATGTGCAAATGAATCAGGTTTCAGAGTGCCTGGGATCCATTGACATTACGACAAGTGTCCCTGAAAGAGAAGGTTGATTATAGCTCAAAATTCATTTGCGTTTATACTTTTTTCAAGTGAGTACCTTGCAGAGAAGTTAAAACTAAAATTTGGTGAGGGTGGAATGATTTTCTCATTCTTGTTCAGGCCATATTGGTGAAATTCTCAAAGATTCAGTGGCAGGCAGTGATGTTCCTGTTAAGAGAGAGAAGCCTGGTGCCGAGCCAGTAATTGTACCTATCGTTTTAAAGATGGCTGAGTTTGATCATGAGGTGAGGTAAATATTCTGGTCATTTCATGTTTTATATGTCATTCATTATCCCTAACTTAGAAGCGCTAGTAAATTAGTTATTTGCAAACCAATATTTAAGCTTTCAATTGCCCCAATATTTATCCCGTTTGTGAGTTTTTTAATTATGGAAATGAATTGGAGTTAACACGGTGAAACTCAAATAAAAGGGATAAGAAAGTCATTTCACAAGCTTAAATGATCCAGGAATGTTGTAGAAAAAATAAAGCCAAAAACCGTGCCTCTTCAATGAGGCCCGGGACATTTTATTTGTAGAGAGAAATAAAGACAAGATTTGTGATATATGAGAGATACAAAATTCAAACTTATTGAATAAGGGTATAGGATAGAACTAGTCAAACACAACAAATGTAGAAAAACTGACATCCTAGATACATAACCACTCCACATCCCCCTTAATTTGAGACATTTATCCCGCCTAGCTTGTTATATAGTGTAGAGCCGTACTCCTTACCTCAATGAGAGGTGGAGCCCTTTATTTATAGACAGAGAAAAAGTAATACAAGACAGAAAAAACCAATGTGGGGCTCTAAAATGCACATAACCGGGTCCAACACTCCTCAAGCTAGAACAGGTATAACTTTGAAAAAGTCTTACAAAAAAAAAAGCAAAACAAAACAGAGAGAAGACATCACAAAGACCAAAAACATTCCCCCATCAAGCCGGGTCGTTGATGCTGTGTATGCCCAGATTTGTACATAGAGAATCCTATCGAGCTCCCGACAAGCCTTTGGTGAAGATGTCGGCAAGCTGATGAGTAGTTGGAATGTAGATAAATGTGATATGTTTTTGCTCAAGGTAATGACGAAGGAAGTGAGTCAATTTTAATATGCTTCGTGCGTTCATGGAATACTAAATTAGAAACAATCTTTGTGGTTGCCTGATTAACACACAAAATATGAGTTGGAGTCTGGGACGGGAAATCAATTTCATGAAAAAGGTGACGAAACGAAAGAACTTCAGTACTGACCGTGGCCATCACACGGTATTTATATTCAGCGCTAGATCTGAAGATAGCGGTTTGTTTCTTGCTTCACCAGGAAATGAAGTTACCATCCAGAAAAACCACAAACCCAGTAGTAGACTTCTGGGTAGATAAGCAACCAACGTAGTCAATATCATAGAAGGCTTCAATGTTCAGATGATCTTGATATGAATACCGAAGACCACAAGCAGAGTCTTTCTTAATGTATTTGACGACGTGAAGAATATCGTCCCATTGAGATTTTGCCGGATGGTTTATGAATTGACTAACCTTGCTGGCGGCGCAGACAATATTTGAACGAATCATAGCAAGATAATTGAGTTTGTCCATAAAACAACGATACCTATCTGGATGAGAATATGAGTCAGTGGTATCATGGTGGGACCTTTCCCCTGGTTCAAGAGGAGTGTTGGCGGCAGTTGCCCAAGAAAATATTTCAAAGGACAAAGTCTTTGGTATGAAACTGTTGTTGAGATAAGTCTTGAGATAAGCAATGTCATTGGAGTTGCTACCAGTAATAATGATATCATTAATGTACACAACCAACAGGATGCAGTCAGAGGACGTTTGTCGATAAAAAATAGTGCGATCCTTCATACTCTGAGATAGACCAAACGTAATGATGATAGTGCAAAAATCGGTCAAACCAAGCACGAGGAGACTGCTTGAGCCCATAAAGAGACCGACGAATTCGACAGACATGAGAACCTACCTCTGAGGCAATGAAGCCATGAGGTTGTTGCAGATAAACTTCCTCGTCAAAGAAAACCATGTAGGAATGCATTCTTGACATCAAGTTGATGAAGATGCCAATGATAAACAACTGTAACAGAGATGGATAATCGAACATAGATCATTTTAGCAACCGGAGAAAAAATGTCGAAATAATCAACATCACATGTCTAAGCAAAGCTTTTGGCCACCAGACGTGCTTTAAGGCGTTGAAGAGTACCATCAAAATTGAGACGAACTGCATAAATTCATTTGTTGCCAACAACCTGTTTACCTGCTGGAAGGGGGGCCAGATCCCAGATATGATTGTCATCCAACGCTTGTAATTCATCCTGCATTGTTTGAAGCCAATCAGAGTGAGATTTAGCCTTGATAACCATATGAGGAACAAATATCATCTCTAGAGCAGAGAAGTTTTGTAGGAAGCTGTGTACATAGGATTATTTTGACAATAACGAGTATCTTTCTGCAAAATACATGAGATAGCTCATATTGATTCTTCAAGAGATAGTCTCAAGACACGCGAGAGGAGATTGAGAAGATTATTGATCCCTTATAAAAAGTTCAAAATACATGAAATAGCTTAGATCGATTCTTCAAGAGATAGTCTCAAGATATGCGAGCGAAATCATCAATAAACGATATATAATAGTGGGAACCCAGTTTACCAGGGATTGAATTGGGGCCCCACACATCATAATGAACTAAAGTCATAGTTATTAATGGCGCACATAATGGTGCGCCATTGCGCTATGGCTAGCGCCAAGGGCCATTGCCCCATGCAATGCTTGCGCAATAGCCCAGTTGCAATGGCACACCGTGGCATGCACTATGTTGCGCCGTGGCGCCATATGGCGTTGCACGCGCCATTGTGCTTTCTTAAATTTTTTTTCACCTTTTTTATCCAGCTGCATTATTAAAGCACCCTATCGCTAGTTGAGTGACGCATCTCCTTCCTCCCTCAACTTTGGGTGACACATTGATCAAGTGTCATGATTGAGCACAACTAGCAACCCTGACACCTCCTTGACATCCTTCCCATGATCGAATTACAATGATTTGTCATTTGAATGATTTAAGGTTATTTATTAACAATAGATTAGTTTTTCAAAAAAAAACATTCACTAACATTTATAATTTTTTTATAATTTTTTTATTACCGATAATTTTATTATCTAACTTATTATCTGTTATTATTTCGATGTGCTTATATTCCCTTTGTGTGCCGCACGTTCATATTGTCACACGTGTGCCGCCCAATGCACTTTTGTGTTGGGGGCCCTTGTTGTCGTCCTGCGCCATCCGCCGTAAATAACTATGACTAGGGTGAAATGATTTTTTTGTGCTTTTGTGATTGAGGAACATTGGTGACTCAATGATGCCCGGTGAAGTGACACAACTCACATTCAACAAAAGGTATAGAACTTAACCCGGGGTAGAGGCGTTGGACAATCGGTACAGGGGGATGACCATGACGATAGTGGAGGTCCCTGATACGCCCAAGAAGAGAAGTGCATGCTAGGGTAGGGCACTAGTCAAACACATAGATGCCTTCGCAAAGTATGCCTCTATTAAGTACACGATTTGTTGAGCTGAAAGACAACATCCGTTAGTGAGAAGATAGTAGCACAACATAAATTATTATTTTTCTTATTGATGGATAATAGACTGAATGCACTATGCGGGACAACGGCCTCCGAAGACAATGTGATTGCAAGAGTAACTGAACAAGTACCAAACCCGACAATTGGTATAGAGGATCCGTTCACCACAGTTATATCACCACCATTTGAGGTTGGACAATAAGAATGGAGAATGCATGTGGTGCTACTGATGAGATTGGAGGCACCAAAGTCAATCAATCCCGTGGTAGGATGTTGAGAGGGGCAGACAACGTGAGCATTTGGCTGAGTGACATAAATGCTGAAGGAGGTAGAGTCTGCACGTTGAGACTGCATATGTCGAATCTCATCAGAGATCTTGACCATGCATTGTGTATTGGGAGCGGTGGTGGAGGAATCAGCAGCAATCTGATTAGGATGAGAGTGACCAATAAGTGGGGGCTGGTGTGGGCATCCATGAAGCTGCCTGCAAGTGTTGATGATATGATTCCGCTAAGCACAATGGGTGCATTGTAGACGAATGTGGCTGCCACTACGGAAGTGCCTGCCTACATGGCCATTACCCTGAGGCAAGAGCTGTTTTCTTAGGAAGATCAACAAAAGTAGTGGTTGATGTACGACTAAACTTGATAAGATCTATAGACCAATGACAGATGGTGTTAACGCCGATGAGCATCTTGGTTGTCGTAGTACTAGACTTCGGGTTGAAGCTTTGCTCAAGGGGAAAGAGAAACAATTGCTCTTGTTGATTGCGCATTTCTTCTGGAGTTGGGAACAGACCAAAAAGCTGGCTCAACCCCTCATGAGGGCTGAAAAAAATTATACACTCCGAAAAATTGTTAGTCTCATAGTACATGAGAATTAACGAGTCCCAAAGTTTCTTGACCTTACTCGTGTTTTTTATTACATGCTTTACCAACTTGTCCATCAAATTGAGGAGGTTGAAGATCTTTTTGTCCTCAAGTTTCCAAGAAGCAATTAAGGAATCCTTTGTTATGGAAGAGAACTGACAATATGGGCATAGCAATCCGCATGGTAGAATTGGAGGAATCGAGACACTCATATTGGCAAACAGATATGGACGGCAGGAACAACACAAACAGAAAAATTAGGTACAAATGGGCCTGCTGAGAGTTGCTGGAATCATTGAGGAGTAGCAAGGGCCGTTTTGTCATTAGATAAATGGCAGAAATCTGGACAGTCTGGGCAGCATCGGGGTCAGCAGGGGCCTGGGGTGAGCCTGGGCAGAGGCCCAGCAGGGTGCCGGGGCAGGGGATTGGAAGAGGGATGGGGTGTTCTGTGCAGTGGGCTGGGGCAAGGGGCAGGCAGGGTCCTGGGGCATGCCTGGGCAGGGGTGGCAGGGGCCTGGGATGCACCTATGCCAGGGGTGTGGCAGCAGTGGGCTGGGTGTGCTCGGGCAGTGGGGGTGGAAGGCTGCCGTCTGGGCCCGCCAGGTGGCCGGCTAGGGTGGCTGAGAGTGAGGATGCTGGCTAGGGTTTGACTATGATGGCATGTAAAAGGAATAGAACCAAAAACCGTGCCTTTTGAATGAGGCCAAATGCAGTTTATTGAGGGAACTAAAATAGATGTATGAATTAAGTAGGCAGAAGATACAAAATTCAAATCTTTTGGGATGAGGTTATAGGATAGTCCTTGTCAAACAGAATGAATTTGGATGCATCCACATACTAGATACATGATGACTCTAACAAGTGTTTATGTAATTAATGGCCCAGGCTGCCACATTCTGCTTCCACTTCTCTGCCAGACTGTTCGTACAACATGTTTCCCAATTGGAAGTCCTTTGTTCTTTTCTAAATGTTCCAGAAAGTGGAGATGGCACTCTGGAATCACCCAATTATCTGTCTCATAACCAGCTTGAATCTCTACAATTAACTCCTTAATTTTTTTTTCATAGAAAAATGTGTTTCATTTTACTTTTACCTTGTGATACTTCTTGAAGCTTAATTCTAAGTTTGAGCATTCTTTTGAAGTTTTTTCCATTCTGTCATTGTTACTTATGCTAGCTTGTTTCTGACATTTTCAGGCTCTAATGGAAGAGTGGATTTCCAGTCGTGCATTCAGTGATAATTATTTGATTGAGGTCAAAAAAAATTCTTAACCTCTAGGTTCTATTTAAGATGTTTTGCTAGCTATTCTTCATAAATTTTAGTTTTTGGGCTAGTCACGCCTTTGATTAGAGCCATCCTAAATGTGTTGGGAGTACTCATATTTAATGCACTAATGTTGACATCTCATGCCCTGAATGCAATCTGATTTTTTTATTTTTGGGGACTGTTCAGCACCGGATTTGTCTCTCAAGTCTCATGCATGGTTAGTCAGGTCGAGGCCTATTTTTTGAGTTTTTTCATGTTACTGAATTGGAGCTGCAGACTATGATTGAATTATATGAAATTTGCTATGCTGTTGGATACAAGCTAATCCTAGATATCTATCTCTTTCCTTGCAAAATACAGGAATTTTTTTGATTTACCTTTTCTTGTATTTTTATTTTGCAGAAAACATGAAAACGAACCATGAGTCCTATTTAAGTGATCAGATCCCGCTTCATTGTCAAAATAGGAAGTCCTCGCGACCATTGCCTTCGACTCCCAATATGGCTTCATGCGATATTCCACCCATAACTAGGAACATATCTAGCGGTCATCTGTTTGGCTTGAATTCTAAATGGTGTAGGATGGAAGTCTATGACAGGAACGTGTGTTACAGCCCTGCGTAAGGGTCTTGCTGCAAGCCCTGCCTAAGGGTCCTGGGAGCAGGGTGCTGCTGCTGCTGCCAAAGGACTACCGTAAGGGTCTTGCTAGAGCCTTGCATAAGGGTGCTGTGCTTGCTGCGTAAGGTCACTGGGACTGGGGTTGCTTGCTGCTGTGTAGGGGTCTTGGGGTTTTGTAGAGTCGTAGGAAGCAGGTTGGGAGTGTTTAATAAACTGCTAGCGGCAGTATGGTAATATGTGCAAGATAGTTGTTAGCTGGTAGGGTTGTTAGGCGATGGGTGGGGGTTATTAAATGGAGGGGCTACTGTTAGGTGGGGGACAAATTGTTTAGTATTGCTTCCAGCTGAAGCTGAACGGGTGGGTTAGGCCATCAGCCTTGGGGAGCAACGCCTTCTAGAGGAATCCTTCTTCCTCCTCTCCATCTTCATCTTCTTCCTTCTTTTCTGCTGTTCTTCTGCAATTCCTGTACGCTATTATTGCTGGAACTAATAGAAATTCTCTATTATTCTCCCTCTCGCACTTGGATACATATCAATTGGTGCTTTCATTTAGAGTTTTCTAGAGAGAATATAGAAGGAGAATCTCCTAGGAGCTCAAGAAGAAACGTTTGAAACAGACGCAGCGGACGCGACAGCTTCTGGTTCAAACAGTGTTGGTGAAGTAACTGACACAACAACTTGTGCTCGTGCAACAATGTAGAGATCCAGATGCAGCGACTAGAGATTTAGATTCAGGAGCTCCATACATCAATGGAAAAACTCATTAAAGCTTGGAGGAGATGCTGATGATCTCCAGGCGAGAGGTGATGCCGATTTTCTTTGGAAATGATCCTGAGATTTGCATCACGGAAGCTGAGAACTATTTTTCATTCCGCCAAACTCCGGAAGAGCTGAATGTGTTGGAGTTGGTGTCTTAGAACAAACTGTTTGTACTTGTTGGAGTCTGTATCCCACATCGGACTTGTGGTCCGATGTGGAGTTTATCATTCATTATAAAAGAACGCCTCCTCCTCACTTTGAGGCAAGGAGGCAAGGGGGTTTCCTCATTCTACATGGTATCAGAGGGATTTACCCCCGACCCTCCCTCCTGATTTTTTTTTCTTCTCCCTTCGTTTAGGGTTTCCCCGTCCGGGGGCGGCGGCTCCAATCCAAATAGCCGCCGCCCCCCCTCCCTCCGTGACTCCATCCGACGCGGCCCCTCCTTCCCGGTGATCTCCCGTCGGCCTTCTCTGCGCGCAGCCCTCCCGACGGACTCTCCCTCCCGGTGATCTCCCCCTGCTCCGCCGCAGTCCCGGCGCCGGCCCCGCGGCGACGGCTCCTCTCCCGGCGGATCGCCGCTGCCCTCCTTCGGCTTCCCGCCTCTGTGCCGGCTTCCTCCCCAGGCGGACCTCAGGTGCGCTCGCCCGCGCCTCTCCGTCGCGCTCACCCCTGCCGTCGCGCTCGCCCCTGCCGTCGCGCTCGCCCCTGCCGTCTCGCTCGCCCGCTGCTCTCTGGCGTCCAGACCCGACGACCTCGGCGCGACTCTCTGCATGACGGCCCGGTCCTGACGCGGCTCCTCCTCTGCGCATCCCGTCGGCCCGCCCTTCCCGGCGGCCACCTCTCCTCCCGGCAGGCCCTCCCTCCCGGCGCACCTCTCCTCCCGGCGGTCGTCCCTCCCGCTACGCCTCCACCTCCCGGCGGGCCTCCCTCCAGGCGCGACACCTCGCCCAGCGGGCCTTCGCCCGGCGCCCGGCGTCCGCCGTCCTCCCGCGGTGCGCCCTCGTCCCAGCAAGCCTTCGCTCGGCGCCCGCGCCCTCGCCCTCGCGGCTCCCTCGCCCCGACGGTGCCCTCACTCTCGCCGCCAGATCCCGCAGCGCCTCCTGCCGGTCATCCCTCCCGAGCGGCAGCCTCCCGTCTGGCGCACTCCCTTCTCCCGAGCGCGACCCTCCCTCATCCAGCGGCCACCCTGTCCCGACGTCGCTCCTCCCGCAGCATCTCTCTCCAAGCGGCCCTCTCTCTCGCCGCCCTTCTCCTCCCGGCGCACTCGCCCAGCGGCTTGCGGCTCCCATGCCTCCCGGCACTCCGGGCTCTTTTTTTTTAACCACGCCGGCGGCCTCCTCCGGCTTCCAGCGCCGTCTCCCGGCCTCCTGCTCCCTCGCCGACAGATTTCTCTCCCTGCCAACTCCTCCAACAGCCGGCCTCCATCCATCCCGGCCCTCCCAGCAGGCGGCTCCTCGCTCCAGCTCAACGGCCCCATCCCAGCGGATCCCTGCTCCCTCCGGCATCGCACTGCTGCCCTCCGGTGAACCGCTGCTCCTTCGTGCCGGCTCCTCCAGCTGTCGGCCTCCCGAGCCGCCTCTTTCTGCTCCCCGCGGCATTTCCGCCTCAATCGCCGGCCTCCTCCATTGCGGATTTCCCGGCGCTTCGACGACCGGCACTGCCACTGCGGATTTCCCGGCACCGCCACTGCGGATTTCCCGGCGCTTCGACTACCGGCACCGCCATTGCGGATTTCTCGGCGCTTTGACGATCGGCCCGACTTTACGGTTTTCCCGGCGCTCTGACGACCGGCCCGTAGTGCGGATTTTCCCGACGCTCTGACGACCGACCCGCAAGTGTGGATTTCCCGGCGCTCTGTTGTCTGGCCCCGCACTTTTCCGGCGATGACCCATCATTTTCAGCGGCATCACATTACCATCTTGAGGGGGAGCAGCATCCACAACGATTTTATTATTTCGGTTTCTTTTGTTTTCGTCTTGTTTTGTCTTCAAGCTGGGCATGTCCAGCTTGAGGGGGAGTGTTAGCGTCTGTTTTGTTGATTTCTTTTCATTATCTGTCCAAGCTAGGTACACCTAGCTTGAGGGGGAGTGTTGGAGTCTGTATCCCACATCGGACTTGTGGTCCGATGTGGAGTTTATTGTTGGAACCCATTTAAGTGTAAATTGGTGAGTCCCACATTGGACTTACCCGTCTTGTATATTGGTTTCCTAATCTATAAAAGAATATCCTCACCTCACATTGAGGCAAGGGGAATTCACCCACTACATGGTATCAGAGGGATTTTTATCCCGAACCCTCCCTCCCTTGCGGCTTCCCGGTGTTCTCCCGGCCCCGCCTCTCTCCCTCCTGCCCTACCCTTTCTCGGCAGGCCCTCCGTCCCGGCGCACCTCTCCTCCCGGCGCACCTCTCCTCTCCGGCCTGCACCCTCCCGGCGGTCGTCCCTCCCGCTACGCCTCCACCTCCCGACGCCCGCGGCTCCCGGCCCTCCCGTCGCACCACCCTCCATCACCCGCGCGCCCCGCCGGCGGCCTCCCGCTGCTCCCGGCGCCTCCCGGCTGCTCCAGCGGCCCTCCTCTGCGCGCTCCCTCCCGGCGGCCTCCCGCTGCTCCCAGCGCCTCCCGCGCCTCCCTCTGCTCCCGCGGCCTCTCGCGGCTCCCGGCTCCCGGCTCCCGGCGGCATCTCCCGGCTCCCGGCTCCCCGGCTCCTGGCTCGCCCCGCCGTCCCGGCGCACCTCCTCCCGACGTCGCGCCCTCGCGCCCAGCCCTCAGCGCCGGCTCCTCCCTGCGCCCTTCCTCCCCGACGGCGCTCCCTCCCCGCGGCTCCCCGCGACTCCCGACGCCATCACCCGCGCGCCCCCCCCCGTCCCGGCACCACCTCCCTCGACGCTCCCTCCCGGCCAGCCCCGCCTCGCCCCGCCGGAACGCCCTCGGCCTGACGCCCGCTCTTCCCGTCGGCCACCCCTCCTCCCGGCAGGCCCTCTCTTCCGGCGCGCCTCACATCCTGGCGGCCTCCTGCGCGTCGCCCTTGGTCGCGCGGCCCTCTGCGCGCGACGCCTCTCCCTCCCGGTGATCTCCCCTGCCCCACGCGACGCCTCTGCGCGGCTGCCCTCCCTCCCGGCGGCTCTCCCTGGTTCTCCAGCCGCCGGCGCCTCCTCCTGCGGAGCGCTCCCTCCCGGCGACTCTCCCTCCCCGGCGGCTCCATCCCAGCCGGCTCCATGCGCCGGCAGCCTCCCTTCTCCAGCCAGCCTCCAGCACCGACCTCCACCCATGCCGGCGGCTTTGCCCTTCCCGGCAGCCCTCCCTCCTGTGCCCGGCGGCTCTGCCCTTCCCGGCAGCCCTCCTTCCTGTGCCCGGCGGCCTTGCCCTTCCCGGCGGCCCTCCCTGCTGTGCCCGGCGGCCCTGCCCTTCCCGGCGGCGCTCCCCAGCCCGTCTACCAGCAGCTACCCTGCGGCCTTCCTGCGCCGTCGGCCCAGCTCCCTGCGTTAATGGCGGGCGAGTCCGCCCGCGGCCCTCCGGCATCACCTCCGGACGCCAGTATTCCGGCCGGGCCGCACCCTCCCTTCCATTGTCGGCCTTCCTGGGCACCTATGCACCCAGCCGAGCGGCTCTCCCATCCTCCATCATCGGCTCTACCGCGCAGCGGTCCTCCTTCATCCAGTACCCGTTACAGGATAACACTCTCGCCGGAGGAGCTTGCTTTGGTAACATCTTATCGCGCGACTGCGCCACCATCTTCTTCTCTAGCCCCACTTGCTCAGACTGGCAACTCCACCGCCTGTGTTTCTCATCGCCAGACAGCGTGGATGTTTGACTCCGGTGCGTCAGAACATCTCACAGGGGACTCTGGTATGTTCACTACCTATCATCCGTACACCGGTGCCTCTACCATTACTGTTGCTAATGGCTCAACAATCCCTATTACCGGATATGACACATGTTCCTTGACCCCGTCTCTTCCCCTGACGTCGGTCGCTCATGTTCCTCAAAGTCCCTTTAATCTTATCTCTATCAGCAAACTCACCACCGAATTGAATTGTGTTGCTATTTTTAGCTCATCTGGTGTTTTTCAGGAGCGGAAGACGAATCGGGAAATTGGTCGAGGTTATCTTCGGGATGGGGTTTACCTGTTTGATACCCCATCATCCCTTGCTTGCTCATCCACCACAGCTCGAGCCCTTGACCTCCATTACCGCCTTGGCTATCCACCGCCTTCCACCCTCCATAAACTTTGCCCCCAATTCGGTTCTCACCTCTCCTTTCATTGTGAATCCTGCAAGTTTGCCAAACATCATCGGACGACGTATGCTCCTCGCCCGGAACCACGTGCAGCGACTCCTTTCGCTCTTGTTCATTCCGATGTATGGGGTCCTTGCCGGGTTCCTAGCCAGTCCGGGTACCGTTATTATATCACCTTTATTGATGATTACTCCCGCATGACCTGGCTTTATCTTCTTCGAGATCGAACGGAGGTTCTCTCAACCTTTCAGACATTTTTTCAGGAAATCCAGACACAGTTTTCCCTCCCTGTGAAATGTCTCCGATCTGACAATGGGCGAGAATACTTATCCACTCATTTTCAGCAGTTTATGAGGGCCCACGGCATCATCCATCAGACCTCCTGTCCTGATACCCCTCAGCAAAATGGGGTGGCCGAGCGGAAACACCGACATATCTTGGAGACCGCTCGTGCCCTCCTCTTCCACCACCAGGTCCCTCTTCTTTTCTGGGGGGATGCCATCCTCACTGCTACTTACCTTCTCAATCGTCTTCCCTCCTCCATCCTTCAGGGGGAGACTCCTTTTCATACCCTGTTTCCCTCTCTCCCTCCTCACTCCCTTCCACTCCGTATCTTCGGATGTCTCTGTTATGTCCGGGACACTCGCCCAACTCTCTCCAAACTATCACCCAAATCCCTTCGCTGTATTTTTCTCGGGTATTCCCGCACTCAGCGCGGGTACCGATGCTTCTCTCCAGACCTCCGCCGGTATATCACCTCTGCCGACATTTCATTTGTCGAGAGCTCTCCTTTCACTCTCCCCTCTCCTTCTCCTGACACTACCATCGATGACTGCCTTCCGCTCATGGTTCACCCGCCTCTGGTGTCTCCTCCGACCGGTCATCTCTTTGGACAGACCTACTCTCGTCGTCCTTCCACTGTCCCTCCCGTCCCGGCCGAGGAAACCATTGTTCCCGCTTCGCCTGATGTTCCTGACACAACTCCCGAGGATGTGCCGATTGCGCTCCGGAAAGGTACTCGCTCGTGTCAGAATACTCCTCTCTTTGTATCTTCTTACAGGGGCTTGTCAGCTCTGGAGACCGTGTCGCTTCCTCGAACGGCCGGTGAGGCCAAATCTCACCCCGGGTGGCTAGCCGCAATGAGAGATGAATTGCAGGCTCTGGATGCCAACCATACTTGGGATCTTGTTCCCCTTCCGGCAAACAAACAGACGGTCGGCTGTAAATGGATCTTCACGATCCGTCTCAATCCTGATGGCTCTCTCTGCCGCCTCAAAGCCCGGCTTGTCGCCAAGGGATTTGCTCAGACATATGGCGTCGACTACTTTGAGACCTTCTCCCCAGTCGCCAAGATGGCCTCGGTCCGCCTATTCATCTCTCTGGCTGCTCATCATCACTGGCCCCTTCATCAACTCGACGTTTAGAATGCTTTTCTCCATGGCTTTCTTGACGAGGAGGTCTACCTACAGCAGCCCCCTGGTTTCTCTGCCTCTGGTGCCGCCTCCCATGTCTGCCGTCTCCGTCGCTCCCTCTACGGCCTCAAACAGTCTCCTCGCGCCTGGTTTGGCCGCTTCAGCACTGTCGTCACCGCCTTTGGCCTCTCTCGGAGTATGAAAGATCACACCGTCTTCTTCCGTACGACGGCACACGGCTGTATCTTGCTTGTAGTTTATGTTGATGACATCATCATCACAGGGAGCGACTCCAGAGGCATCGCCAGCCTCAAGACGCATCTTCACCATCACTTTCACACCAAGGATCTTGGACCCCTCACGTACTTTCTTGGCATCGAGGTCTCCCGAACTGCGGACACTATCTCTCTCTGCCAGCGCAAGTATGCTCTTGATCTATTGCAGGATGCCGGGTTGAGCACCGCCACCTCAGTTGACACTCCCCTTGAGCCTGGGGAACGCTCCCTTCATTCCGACTCGGATCTCTTTCCTCATCCTGAGAGCTATCGGCGCTTGGTCGGTAAACTCAACTACCTCACCATGACGCGTCCCGACATTGCTTGTGCCGTTGGCAAAGTCAGCCAGTTCATGGAGCATCCCACCTGCTCTCAGTGGGATGCTGTCCTCCGCATTGCCAAGTACATCAAGAAAGACCCTGCACGCGGCCTTCGGTACTCACATCATGCTCACATGGATGTTGAGGCTTTTTGTGATGCGGACTATGCCAGTTGCCTCGCTACCCGCAAGTCTACTTCGGGATTCGCCGTATTCTTCGCCAGTAATCTCATCTCTTGGCGCAGCAAGAAGCAGACTGTGGTCTCCCGTTCTAGTGCCGAGGCAGAGTATCGAGCCATGACCACTGTCACTACTGAGATCCTCTGGCTTCGTCATCTTCTCCAGGAGCTCGGTTTCCCGGCATCGACTCCTGCTCATATCTGGTGTGACAATCAGGCCACTACGAAGATTGCCTCGAATCCCGTCTTTCATGAACGGACGAAGCATATCGAGGTGGATTGTCACTTTCTCCGCCACCATCTGGAGCAGCACCATATCGGTTTCGGCCATATCCCGACGGCCGATCAGCTTGCCGATCTCTTCACCAAAGGTCTTCTCGGAGCTCGTCTTGAGTCTCTCACTTCCAGGCTGGGTATTCACAGCCTCCCTGGCCCAGCTTGAGGGGGAGTTTGAGATTGTCTTGTTATTCTTTTTGTGTGAGACTCTATCCAATCTGGGCATGTCCAGCTTGAGGGGGAGTGTTGGAACCCATTTAAGTGTAAATGGGTGAGTCCCACATTGGACTTACCCGTCTTGTATATTGGTTTCCTAATCTATAAAAGAATATCCTCACCTCACATTGAGGCAAGGGGAATTCACCCACTACATTTATCATTCATTATAAAAAAACGCCTCCTCCTCACTTTGAGGCAAGGAGGCAAGGGGGTTTCCTCATTCTACAGTACTTAAGATTGCATGCATATTTGAAGTGGTGAATATTAATTAAATATCTCATTGCATATTGTTTATTGTTCTACGTGACTTTAATGTAAGACGATCAATTGGCCGTACTAGCACCCGATGGTTCATCGGTGTTGGTCGGAGATCGAAGAAGCATGCGTGGATCACCGCTAGAAGGGTTCTGCTTTGAGTCCTCGCCGCGCAACGACGTTGCATTGATTAAGTTAAAACGATCAACATCATCAATGGAGAAAGATCTAAAGACCGAGGTGATCTTTTTGTTGGATTTGTGTAGCCCGATCTGTTTTGGATGATGTTTGGGCCGAATGCTTGTGGACTTGCTGTGCGGTTTGTGGAATAGTGATCCGTCTTCCTTATTAGTCCATTTCAGGCTGGGGTTTCTTTGTGGTGTTAGAAACTCCGAAAGATCTCCTGTAAATTGTGCTCTCGAATCATAGTGAAATTCTGCCTCTCCGTGGACGTTGGGATCATTTTCCGAACCATGTAAATCTCTATGTTCAATATCTTCTTCTTTTGTTTTTTCCCTTTTACTCTTCTGTGGATCATTTTATGCTTCGTTGCTCCCGGCTTTTTCGCAACACTTTCTTGTGTTTTAAATTAATTATAAATTAATGTGAAAGATTCTCTATCTTGGTTCCGACAAAATTATTTTTCAATATCTTCGGAAAAAAATTCATTTGTTGTAGCATTGACGTTATGCACATTGCGAATGATTTGTTGAATTCGACAGAAGCTGAGTTGGCTATAGGCCCAATAGGCACTTCCGCCGCGTCTGTAACCATCAGAAGGTACTGAGGGGGCGCGACTGTGAATGCCTGGTATGTTTGCAAATTGGTTTTTATCATCGATAACAGAAAAATCTGAGCTCTCTTGGACGCAATTGAAATAAGAGTTAGCAACCAGGCTACTGCAGTGCACGGACTTATCTGGAGTTTCTGACTGGTCTGCCATGGCGGAGTGTCAAGCAATGGATTATTGAGCACCTGGCTGAACGAAAACTGAAGCCAGATGCAGGAGGATCGGTTTGGTATTTTGTTGGACCTCCAGGTGTTGGGAAAACCACTTGGGCAGAAGTTGGGGACCGTAATCAAGAACCCCTGCACCAAAAGAAGTATTGACTTGCTCCTAATACTTTTACTATGGAGGAGGAACCAAGTGATGACTTCACTGATCTGCAGTTCGGTGTGGAAGATAGGCTGGCTCCTGAAGAGGGCTATAAACTGTTGCAGAAACGCCGAGAGTCGCAGCGACATAACATGTTTTCAGATGAAGAAAAGACAGAATAAAAGAAGAAAAAAATCTCCCAGGACACAAAGATTTACGTGGTTCGGGAATAATCCCTATGTCCACGGAGAGGCAGAATCACTTTACTATGTTTTGGGAGCACAAAATACAGAGAGATCTCAAAGTTTCTCACACCCAGATACCCTAGCCCGAAATGAGCTAATAAGGAGGATGAAACACTGTTCTACCCGTAATGGGTTTCATTTAGATTGGTTGATAATGAGAAGAAACCCGTAATGGGTTTCATTTATGAGGCCATGGACAGGGCAAAAGAGATGGTTCAGAAGCTTTTCAAGAATGATGAAACCAAGTATAATGATATATTTGAGATAATTGATGAAAGATGGAATTCTCAATTGCATCCTCCATTGCATGCGGCGGGTTATTATTTGAATCCTCAATTTTTCTATGGAAATCCAAGTATTGAAAGAGATGCAAAGGTGATGAAAGACTTATATGATTGTATAGAGAGATTGTCTCTTAACCCTGATAAGGAAGACAAGACTTGTTTAAAATTGGCAACATATAGAAGCGCACAAGGCCTCTTTAGTGGGAAAGGTTGAATGCGACAACGGAGTACAATAGCTCCTGGTAAGTTTATTTTTGTTTTGATTATTTAATTAAATTACATGATCCTTAATTTTAAATCATTACAAAACAATGCTAATAAATAATAATTGCAACTGAATGATGGAAGAATTATAGAGGAACATCATCTTTGATGACAATTGCCATCAAAGTTTTGAGCATGACATGTAACTCATCGGGATGCGAGAGGAATTGGAGTGCCTTTGAGCATGCAAGTAACTTAGTATCAATTCTAAACTCGCTTTCAAGTTTCATTTAAGTTTAAACTTCATTAGTGATACCAATATTTTTTTAATTTTCATAAAATAGGTTCATTCGAATAAGAGAAGTCGGCTAGAGCATCAAAGGTTGCAAGACTTGGTGTTCATCAAATACAACCAAACTTTGAAGGACCGGTTTGATTCCAAAGATGTCACTGATCCCATTGTCTTAAAGAATTTTGATGATGATAGTAGTGAGTAGTTTTTAGGGCAAATGAATGGTGATGAAGATGGTGGTGAAGATGAATTGGTGTTTGAGGATGACGACACCATGACTTGGAGATTAGTTGAGGAAGCTACAGGGGTTGGTGAATCTTTTCATTATACAAGGAGGAAAATAAACGGAGGAGCAACCCATGCTTCAAGTTCAAGCTCTAAAGGAAAAACAAGGATGGTTATTGAAGAAGAAGAAGAGGACGATGAACATGAATCATATGATGATGATGATGGGGAAGCAAATGAAGATGAGATTTATAAAAGTGATGATTGTGAAAGTGAAAGTGAAGAAGAAATGGAAGATCTTGAAAATGAAGAAGACGATTGAATTGAATTTTGGATGTTCTCATGGTTGTTGTTTATGAATAATTGGATGAGACATGTGTTTGATGTATTATGATGAATTTATGAATGCTTTTAATTATGAATTTGAATGTGTTTTTACTTTTTATGTTTTGTGTTTAATTTTTCAACATATATGTTTATAAAATTCCATAATTTAACTGTCCCGCGATTGGATAAAAAAGCGGCCGCGACGCGATCCGCGTCGCCGCTATCCTGCTATGGGACCCCGCCGCGTCACGCCGCGATCCGAGATTGAAAACTATGGCAGTACGGGCCACAAACATTCAGCCCAACCGGATCGTGTTACACCAATCCAACAGAAGATGTTGGGAGAAGACACTTCGGGAGAGGTTCACTCTACCCGCCCAAGCCAGAAGGCCGTTGTCCCAAACCGAAGCTGATTCCAAGCCGAAGCTGATTTCTGAATATTCTTCTCTGTCCTTTTCCTCCCACCTCCACAACCTTCTTATAAGCACTCTACCCCCTCCCTTCGCTTCATGTGGACCCTAGGTGGTCCCCCTTCTCCAAAACCGACCCCCCCCCATAACAGACTTTGAAAGAGACTTCCCCTGCTATAATGATGCTTTTACCCCTGCTCCCTATAGCTAGGTTTTACCACTCGCACCACCTTGAAATTCAATCTTGTCTTCAAGACTGAAAAAAGATGTCCTGGCTACGTAGGTGAGCCAAACGATCTCCCAAATTCTCCTCCATATGTTTGTGCGTTGAACATAACCAAACAACAGCACTGACTTAGGTTCGAACTACTGTGGTCCATTAGCAAGTCTCCTTTCTACCGACGCATGTCAGAATATCTCCTAGATGCTCCTCAATGTTGTATGGACAAGCCTTGGAAATCTAAAGTCTTGGGTGTTACCGCTATCCAGAAAACATAAAATAGGAATTCCACCCATGCAATCAACCTCTTCCTGTATTTTTGTTGCCCTATGCGCACCTTCACTATTGTCGGATGCATCTGTACCCCATAGAGACACTTCACCTTTGGGTCATCACCCTCATGTATCGGGCGATAAGTCATGTCACACAACCAGTGTTCCCTTTGAGCTGTGAAAGAACCTTTGGGCGTGCACGAAAATGACCTAGCTCATTTGGGTTATGAAGGAAGGTTCCCGATGTCCGCTGTAAACCTGAAACCGGTGAAGAGAAAAAATATTTCCTAGACAAACCAGCAGCATGACCAACAATGGTGGAGAAGCTACCAACAATTGATTCATCGCTGATTCCTTCAATTGGCTTCGCGCACTTTACTTGCTCGCAAATGGTAGTGACAACGCTTAGCTTTTCGATTGGACTGCAATTTTGCTCCTCTTTGTTACTGTCCTGACTAAACCGGAAGTCACTCAAACGCTCTTCAACAGCCTTCCCACGCACCATTTCCACCTCTTCTTCGGTATGCGTCGAATTCAAGGATCTTTCTCGGTGGTGCTTCCAAAATCCTCAAGCATCACTTCTTTGAATTGTGGTCAGGTGAATTCAGTCGTAGGTCCCTTTGCGAATAAAAATCAAAGTTTATACATACCTGAAATGCATAATCGAGTCATTGACACTTTCATTTTTTCCGACGTTTGATGGCTCAAGAAATAAGCCTTTGCTCGCGAGATCCCACTCGACCTATTTTTTTTTATTACTTTTTTTTATTATTTCTGAACGTCTAACCTAGCGGTGCGCCTCATCAGAGTCGTAATCGGCCAGACGGGCCTTCTGATGGGCACAGGTCGCAGGCTGGTAACTTTTGCCGCCTCCGAACAAGAAGAAACGTCATGCACGCATTTTGTGATGAAAGGCGATGGTGCGCGCCTCCTCAGATCACGAATGGTTGCGCATGGCTGGTTTTGCGAAAGGCGCTAACAGTCCAAGACATTGCTGATGACGGTAGCTGGCGAAGCACGCCTCCTCGAGAGGCGATCTTTCAGGGCGCGCCTGACGTTGATTGCGAAGTGGTCGGGCGCGCCTCCTTCGAGTGACGTACCAACAGTGCACACCTCCTCTGGTCGGGAAGAAGCCGACAAAGAAGATTCGACAATGCGCCTCCTCCGAGCGATGAGGTGTTTACTTCTACCGAAGGTGCTGATAGTGCGCGGTGGTGCTGATGACGACGGAAGTGAGGAAGATGGTTGCAGAGGATACGGCTCCGCAAGACATGACACGACAGAGGAAGAACAAAGTGGAAATGGGTGGAAGGTTGGACCAAATGATGGAGAACAGGACTATTTGTATATTAATATGAAAATGAACCAGTGAAATACAACATGGGAGGAAGAAGATGAAGGGAGAAGACACTTCGGGAGAGGTTCACTCTACCCGCCCAAGCCTGCCAGAAGGCCGTTGTCCCAAGTCGAAGCCGATCCCAAACTGAAACCGAATCCACGATATTCCTCTGCCCTTTTTCTCCCACCTCCGCACCTAAGCACTCTAAACACTCTAAACAGGCTTCCCTTGCTATAATGATGCATTTACCCCTACTCCCCTATAACCAGGCCTTTATCACAAACCCTTGAGCATTCCGTATAGCTAAGTGTAGAGGAGGAATTCTCCTTACCTCAAGGTGAGACAGATACCTTTTATAGATTGAGAACGAGGAATACATGATGAGGTATTCCGATTTGGGACTCAGAAATACCCAGAATAATAAAAACAAGGTTTAATACTCCCCCTAAAGCTGGACATGCCCAGCTTGGACCACGAGTCCCACAAAAGAAAGATGACATCAGACAAGACCAAACACACACCCCCTCAAGCTGGGTCGCAGATGCCGTGTATTCCCAGCTTGGAACTGAGCGAGGATAGGTGAGCCCTTTGGTGAATATGTCGGCTAGCTGATCCGCTGTTGGGATGTGACTAAAGCTGACATGGTTGTGCTCGAGGTGGTGGCGAAGAAAGTGGTAGTCTACCTCGATATGCTACATGCGTTCATGGAAGATAGGATTTGAAGCAATCTTGATGGCTGCCTGATTGTCACACCAGATTTGAGCCGATGTCTGTGGAGAAAAGTCAAGCTCCTGAAGAAGATGATAGAACCAAATGATCTCCGTAGTGACAGTGGCCATGACACGGTAATCAGACTCCGCACTGGATCCGGAGACGACAGTTTGTTTCTTGTTGTATCAAGAGATGAGGTTGCTTGCCTATAAAACGGAAAACCCAGAAGTAGACTTCCGGATAGCAAGGCAACCAACATAATTAGCATAACAGAAGGTTTCAATATCTAATTGAGCGTGGTGGGAGTAGCGAAGACCACGGGCAGGGTCTCGTTTGATGTATTTGGCGATGCAGAGGACAACATCCCACTGAGAGGTGGTGGGATGCTCCATGAACTGACTCACTTTGCCAACAACGTAGACAATGTTTGGACGAGTCATGGTGAAATAATTGAGTTTGACCATGTATGGTACCGGGACGGGCAGCGGAAGCCGATGGGTTGGGAATTTAAAAATTTTCTCATCACCGAAGCAACGTTACACCGTCGTCTCCGGTGAACTATCCTGATACGGCCCGAGGACCACGCATGGATTTAATAGAGAACAAAATTAAAAAAACGAAGAAGTACCTTGTTGAGATTTGTCGTGTGCAAGTCTGTCGCAGGATGCCAGCGACCGTTGCTCGAAACGTCGAAGCCCTCTAGATTGTCCACACACGCCTTTCGAATATGCTCGCGCGTCGTTCGTTGGAATCCGAGTGCTAGCGTAGTACACCAACGAGCTCTTCGACGCGACGATGATCACCGCAAGGCAAGAGACTTCGATCCAAGAAGGATTGACTTGAAGTTCTTCCTTGCTTAAGAGAATCTCTCTCTAGTATCCAGGAGGAGAGAGAGGCTCTCAAGTTTGACACATGAATAGTTCACGGGGAGAGCCTCTCTCTTACTTATATAGGGGATATCTAAAATACTCGGTATGGGTTCCCGGCCCCCCGTGTAATAGATATTCTCTGTATAAGTATTATAAATATTTATTTATGTCAAATTAAATTATGCCATAAATAATATTTATAATTTTATCACTAACTGTAATATATAATTAAATATATATTGCGTGATAAACTTGATTCTATAACTCGATTCACTTCTCCTGCAAATATTAAACGAACCCTGGATATTTAAAACCGTTCGAATAATATTTTATCTATGTATTTACTCAATCACTTGTAAATACATGTTATAAATAAATTTAACAAATTATTCCAAACTTGAATAATTAAATAATTTATTTATTACTTGGTGATCCATAGAATTTGGATAATACTCGGACCCATTGGCGGGGTCCACCAAGTTCTATAATCCTATTCACAGAATATGGCAGATTCTCAAAGCGCTATAGTGTGTGACCCTCTAGGCCCTTATTTCAATAGCAACGAATAATATCCACCGACCAAGAGCAGGGTCTAGCAACCCATCGAGACCCCTATAGTGATAAAGTTAAGTCAAAGCAACGACTACTTTCCTACGAACATGGTCTGTGTAATATAATCTCTTCGTCATCGATATCTCAATAAAGCAGAATTCACATTAGTGTCATCATCCTTTATCTTGCTTTATTTTATTTGTTGATTTGTTCGGACGATCTTACCTCCCTCTACCATGGCCATGAATTTAATGAAGGTGCAACCATCCTAATCAACCAGGCCCGAGATATCTCTTCCTTAACTTGGAAGCGACAAATCCTATCTTGATCATTCAATCAATGTAATGTCACCAACGACGTACACAACACAAACTACCTCGCCACGACTTAATTGCCACGGTTTTCGCCTTGTATCAAAGTACGCAATTAAATGACATACATTGATAATGATCTCAAGTCTAGAGACCATTACATATGTCCGTAGATAGAACGATCAATGACACCTTAATCATGTGGTGTTCCTATTATGCAGGTCTGTCATCATGATCTCAACTACTAGAGATCATCAAGTGCGAACTTCATGAGAAGAAGTCTCAATGCTTATGAGGCCCCAACACCTGATGGTCACACATCATCTGTGTTCTTTCAGAATGATGTAACTGGACCATAGGACTTTACTTTAAGATTACTGTCATGACATCTTGGGGTTCTCATTATAGCTTGAGATCTGCTATAACCCTTTGATACGACATGTAATCTAAGGATATTGCCATAAACAAAGTGGATGCAGAAGTATCTACACTATTATGGCAAGAAAAACACATGTATATATAACAAACTGCATACATGTAGTGGTAATCAAAGCACACTACAAGTTGGGTCTAGGGCACCCACTTTCAACAGCCCACTAGTCGATGGTACTTCTCTGGGTGTGAATACAGTTCCGAGGAGTCATAGAGGGACCGTTCCCCAGACTCAAGAGGAGCGTCAACGACGGTGGCCCATGTTTGTCCAACATCCTGCAGAATGTCCAACGCATATCTCCGTTGGCAGAGGAAGATGGTGTCTGGAGAACGGAAGACCTCAATGCCAAAAACGTATGTGAGAGGGTCGAGATCTTTGGTGTGGAAGTGATGATGAAAATGTCTCTTGAGGTGGGCGATTTCAGTGGAGTCGCTTCCGGTGATGATGATATCGTTCACATAAACTACCAACAGGATGCAGCCGGTGAATGTCGTCCGGTAGAACATGGTGCGGTTCTTTATACTGCGAGAAAGACCAAAATCGGTGAAGACGGTGCTGAATCGGTCAAACCAAGCACGAGTAGACTGCTTGAGACCATATAGAGAGCGACGAAGTCGACAGACTTGGGAGTCGGTGCCGGAGGCACAAAAACCGGGGGGCTGCAGCAGATAAACTTCTTCCTCAAGAAATCTATGGAGGAATGCATTTTTGACATTCGGTTGATGAAGAGGCCAATGATGATGAGCGGCCAAAGAGATGGATAATTTAATGGAGGCCATCTTGGCAACTGGAGAGAACGTATCAAAGTAGTCAATACCATATGTTTGAGCAAAGCCCTTTGCCACAAGGCGGGCTTTGTGGCGATGGAGTGTGCCATCGACATTAAGGCGGACTATAAAAATCCATTTGCTTCCAACCGCCTATTTGCCTGCCGGAAGGGGGATGAGATCCCAAGTGTTGGGACCCCATTTTAGTATAATGGGTATTTCCGAGTCCCACATCGGAATATCCCGCCTTGTAATTTATTTTACTCATCTATAAAAGAATATCTTCGCCTCACATTAAGATAAGGAGAATTCACCATCTACATGGTATCAAAGGGTACTCTCTAACCCGAACCCTCCCTCCGTTTTCTCTCTCCCCTATAGGGTTGCGAGAAAATCCCCTATGGATTCTCGGTTCTGTCCTGCCCCGCCTTTGCCCTCACTCCCGGTTCTGTCCGGTGCCTTCCCTCTCGGTTCTGTCCGGCGGTTCTCCACCTGTCGTCGTCTCCCTCCCCGGTGTCCCCTCCCCACTGCGCGCGACAAATCCCTGCCCTCCCGCCTCGGTCACGCTTCCCGTCCCCCCTCCAGATTCTGATGGGATCCAGCCGCGACTCCCGATCCCCATCTTCCCGTGACATCTCGGCGTGCCTCCTGTTATCCGTCGCGACTCGCGGCTCCTGACTACGCGGATCCCCTCCCGACTCCCACCCAGGCCCGACGCTCCTGGGGGACTCCCCCGCCTCCCGACCCAGGCCCGACGCCCCTGTTCCTCCCAGTGGAACCCCCAACTCTAGGCGGACACCCCCCCGCCTCCACCTATGTGCGCTCCCGCCAGCACTCTCCCGCCTGCGCACCTTCGGCCCAGCCCTCGACGACTCCCAGCCCGATGTCCCGTCGCGACTCCCGGCTCGCCTCCACCGACTCCGGCCCTACCCGCTGCCCTTCCCGGCTCCCGCACTTGCCGGCTCCCGTATCTCCAGGCAACTGCCCCTCTCCCAGCGCGCCCCCTGCGCCTTCCCCGGTGATCCACATTGGCGCCTCCCGGTTCCTACGTCGGCTCCCGGCGACCCCGCTTCTAGACGCAGCTCCCGACTCCCGCGGCCCCGCTACCTGCCGCCATCGTCCACATTGTCCCAACAATCACAGCGCCCTCCATCTGTCGACCAGCCGCCTCTCCCGGCACCTTTCAATTCCTACGTCGGCTCCTGACTCGCGGCACCCTCTAGCGATGCATCCCGGCCCTTCCCTGCCAGGCACTCCCGACCCGCCTCCCGCTGTTTCCCGGAACCCGCCTTCATTGCGATTTCCCAACCCGCCTCCTGCGACGTTTTCCCGAACCACCGACTCTTCGCTGTGTCAACCTTTCCAACCAGCTTTATTCGTGCATTTGTATGCCCACCTAAGACTTCGTCCCCTGCTCTGTCATCGGCTCTGCCGCACAACCATTCCCCTTCATCCAGCACCCGTTACAGAACGACACTCTCGGTAGAAGAAATTGCCTGGATACAATCTTATCGGACGACTGTGCCACCGTCCTCTTCTCCACCGCCCATTGCTCCGACTGACGGCTCTACCGCATTTGTATCTCGACAACCGACAACATGGATGCTAGACTCTGGTGCATCAGAACATCTCATAGGGGAACTATGGTATGTTCACTACCTATCATCCGTACACCGGTGCCTCTACAATTACTATTGTAAATGGATCAACAATCCCCATCATCAGATTTGGCACATGCCACTTGACCTCGTCTATTCGCCTGGATTCGGTTGCTCATATTCCTTAAAGTCTCTTTAATCTTCTCTCAATCAACAAACTCAGCAAAGATTTAAATTGTGTTGCTACTTTTACTTCTTCTGGTATTGTTTTTCAGGAGCAAACGACAAATCGAGAGCTTGGTTGAGGTCTTCTTCAGAATGAGGTGTACATGTTCGATACCCCCCCATATCTCGCTTGCTCATCTACCTTGGCCCCTGCTCTTGACCTACATTCCCGTCTTGGCCATCCACCGGCTTCCATCCTTCATAAAATGTGCCCCCAATTTAGTTCTCACCTATCATTCCATTGTGAATCCTGCAAGTTTGTTAAACATCATCGGGTGACATATGCTCCTCGACTAGAACCACGTGTAGTAAATCCTTTCAATTTTGTTCATTCCAATGTATGGGGTCCTTGCAGGGTTCCTAGCCAGTCCTGGTACAGCTATTATATCACCTTTATTTATGATTTCTCCCGTATGACATGGGTTTACATGCTTCGTGATCGATCTGAAGTTTTTCCTACCTTTCAGACCTTTTACAATGAAATTCATACTCAATTCTCCACCTCCATCAAATGTCTTCGCTCCGATGGACGGAAATATTTATCTACTTCCTTTCAGCAGTTTCTCAAGCATCACGACATCATTCATCAGACATCCTACCCCGATACACCTAAGCAGAATGGAGTGGCCGAGCAGAAACATTTTCATATTCCGGTGACTGCTCGTTCCCTTTTATTACACATGAAGGTGCCTCTCAATTTTTGGAGCGATGCCATCCTGATTGCTACCTACCTTTTAAACCGCCTCCCTTCTTCTATCCTTTAGGGGGGGGACTCCTTTTCGGACTCTCTTCTCTTCTCTCCTTCCTCACTCACTTTCACTTTGTGTGTTTGGATGTCTCTATTATGTCCGTGACACTCGTCCCGGTCTCTCCAAGCTCTCTTCTAAATCCCTCCGCTGCATATTCTTTGGCTATTCCCGCACTCAACACGGATATCGATGCTTCTCTCCGGACCTACGACGGTATATCATTTCTGCTGACGTCTTATTTGTTGAGAGCTCTCTGTTTTCATTTCCCTCTCCCCATTCCGACACTGACATTGATGATTGTCTTCTGCTTATCATTCACCCTCCTCTGGCGTCTCTCCCTGTTGGTCATCGCTTTGGGACGGTCTACTCCCGTCGCCCATTGATTGTACCCTCCGTCCAGGTCGAGGATACCATCGTTCCCACTTCGTCTGATGCTCCCACCATAGCACGAGACGACTTGCCTATTGCACTCCGGAAATGTACTCGCTCTTGTCTCCTCTCTTTACATCTTCGTATAGAGATTTGTCAGCACTGGAGACGATATCTATCCCCCGCACGGTTGGCGATGCCAAATCTCACCCAGGGTGGCTACAGACGATGCGGGATGAACTGTTGGCTCTGGTTGACAACCATACACGGGGATCTGGTCCCCCTTCCTGCAGACAAACAGGCGGTCGATTGCAAATAGATTTATACGATCCGTCTCAATGTCGATGACACTCTCCATCGCCTCAAAGTCCGCCTTGTGGCGAGGGCTTTGCTCAGACATATGACATCGACTACGAGTCCTCTCCGATTGCCAAGATGGCCTCTGTCCGCCTATCCATCTCTCTGGCCGCTCGTCATCACTGACCACTTCATCAACTGGATGTCAAGAATGCATTTCTCCATGGCTTTCTTGACGAAGATGTCTACCTGCAGCAGCCCCCTGGATTTCGTGCCTCTGGGGCCGAATCCAATGTCTGCCGCCTCCGTCAATTCTTATATGGCATCAAGCAGTCTCCTCGTGCTTGGTTTGACCGCTTTAGCACCGTCGTCACCACCTTTGGCCTCTCTCGCAGTATGAAGGATCACACCGTCTTCTTCCGTATGACGTCAAACAGTTGCATCTTACTGGTGGTTTATGTTGACAATATCATCATCACAGGGAGCGACTCCACTAGAATCGCCCAACTTAAGGCGCACCTTCACCACCACTTCCACCCCAAAGATCTTGGTCCTCTCACCTACTTCTTTGGCATCGAGGTCTCTCGTTCTGAGGACACTATCTTTCTCTACCAATGAAAATATGCCCTCGATATCTTGCAGGATACAGGGTTGAGTCAGACGACTGCAGTGGACACTCCTCTTGAGCCTGAGGAACACTCTCTCCATGCCGACTCGGCACCCTTTCCTCACCCAGAGAGTTACCGTCGTCTGGTGGGCAAACTCAATTACCTCACCATGACACGACGAGACATTGCCTGCGCTGTTGGCAAAGTGAGCCAGTTCATGGAGCATCCGACCAAATCTCAGTGGGATGTTGTCCTCCGCATTGCCAAATACATAAAAAAAGACCCTGCACGTGGTCTTCGGTACTTACATCACACTCATTTGGATGTTGAGGCATTTTGTGATGCGGACTATGTGGGATGCCTTGCTACCTGCTACCCGCAAGTCTACTTCTGGATTTGTCGTGTTCTTGGCCGATAACCTCATCTCATGGCATAGCAAGAAGCACAGACTGTCGTCTCCAGATCTAGTGCAGATGCAGAATACCGTGCCATGACCACAGTCACCACTGAGATCCTCTAGCTTCGTTATCTCCTCCATGAATTTGGTTTTCCACTACAGTCATCTACTCATATCTGGTGTGACAATCAGGGAGCCACGAAGATTGCATCAAATCTCGTCTTCCATGAATGGACGAAGAATATCGAGGTGGACTGCCACTTTCTTCGCCACCATCTTGAGCAGAATCATATCAGTTTTCGCCATATTTCGACGGCGGATCAACTTGCCAACATCTTCACAAAAGGCCTTCCAGAAGCTCGCCTGGACACTCTCACTACCAAGCTGGGTCCTTCACAGCCTCCACAGCCCAGCTTGAGGGGGAGTATGCATGGCCTTGTTTAATGTTGTCTTTTATTTTTGTGGAACTCTCAGTCCAACTTGGGCATGTTCAGCTTGAGGGGGAGTGTTGGACCCCATTTTAGTATAATGGGTATTTTCGAGTCCCACATCGGAATATCCCGCCATGTAATTTATTTTACACATCTATAAAAGAATATCTCCGCCTCACATTGAGGTAAGGAGAATTCACCATCTACACCAAGTATGGTTGTCTTCCAGAGCTTGTAATTCATCCTGCATCGCTTGTAGCCAACCCGGGTGAGATTTTGCATCGCCAACTGTGCGGAGAATAGATATCGTCTCCAGTGCTGACAGACCCTTATATGAAGATGTAAATAGAGTACTCTGGAAAGAGCGAGTACCTTTCCGGAGTGCAATGGGTTAGTTGTCTGGTGCCGGGGCAGGAGCCTCGGACGAAGCGGGAATGATGGTGTCGTTGGCCGGGACGGGTGATACAGTCGATGGGCGACGAGAGTAGACCGTACCAAAATGAGAATCAGCAGGGGGTAACACCAGAGGAGGGTGGCTGATGAGAGGAAGACAATCATCAATGACAGTGTCGGGATGGAGAGAGAGAAGGGAGTACGGAGAGCTCTCAACAAAGTTGACGTCAGCATAGATGACATACCTCCGTAGGTCCGGTGAGAAGCAGCGATATTCGCGTTGAGTGCGTGAATAGCCGAGGAAGATGCAATAGAGGGATTTGGGAGAGAGTTTGGAGAGGCCGAGTCGAATGTCACGAACATAACAGAGGCATCCAAACACCCGAAGTGGAAGTGGGTGAGGAGGGAGAGAGGAGAATAGAGTCTGGAAAGGAGTATCCTCCTGAAGGATAGAAGAAGTAATGCAGTTGATAAGTTAAGTAGCAGTAAAGATCACATCTCCTCAAAATAGCAGAGGCACCTGTCAGTGGAAGAGGAGGGCGCGAACAATCTCCAGAATATATCGGTGTTTCCGCTCGTTCACCCCATTTTTCTAGGGTGTATCAGGACATGAGGTCTGATAAATGATGCCTTTCGCCTGAAGGAACTGTTGAAAGGGAGTGAATAGATACTCACGCCCATTATCCGAGCAGAGATATTTTACAGAGATGGAAAACTGTGTATGAATCTCAGTGTAAAAGGTCTGAAAAGTAGAAAACACTTCTGACCGTTCTCGAAGTAGGTATGGCCAAGTCATTCGTGAAAAATCATCAATGAAGGATATATAATATTTATACCCTAAATGACTCGAGATGGCCTAGGGACCCCAAACGTCTGAATGAATCAGATCAAAAGGTTTTGAGGCCCGTGTATCCACTCGAGGAATGTATGAAGTGCGATGATATTTCCCAAATTTACAAGACTCACACTGAAAAGACACATGCTGACTAAAATCTGGAAATAGGCGATGAATGGTGGAGGCGGGTGGATGTCTCAACCGGGAATGAAGGTCAAAGGCCCGGGCAGAGTCAAACGGGCAGGCGACGAGTGTCGGTTCATCGAACATGTAGACTCCGTCCCGAAGCTGACCTCTACCAAGTTCCCGGTTCGTCGTACGCTCCTGAAATACAACAGAAGATGTAAATATTACAGCACAGTTGAAATCATTTGTAAGATTACTGATGGATATAAGGTTAAAAGGATTGCGAGAGACATGTGCCACAGAAGGCAGGTGAAGAGATGAAGTCAGGGAGCATGCACCGAAGCCCGCAATGGGGATAGTGGAGCCATCAGCAACGGTGATGGATGAGGAACCAGCATAAGGACAGTAGGATGACAACATACCAGAATCACTGGTGAGGTGGTCGGAAGCACCTGAGTCTAGCATCCAGGCAGGGGAGTGACGACTGATGAAGGCGGCAAAACCACTAGAATGGGCAAGAGAAGTCGAAGACTAACCCGGTATAGAGGGAGTCTGAGGATCGTGATGCAGTCGAAGGTCCACCATGGAAAGGTCCAGAGATGGAGGAAGAGCGGGGGCTGACGAAGACGCATCTTGGATCGCTGTCTGACCATGTCACGCTTGCTGAGATGAATGTCCATGAAGAACCCAACAGCAGTCGATCAGGTGACCGAGTTTGCCACAGTGCTGACACAGGGGACGAGGACAGCCTTCCCCACGGTCACGTCCACGAGGACCCGAGGAGCATCCACTGCCATGACCGAATAGGGCAGAATGATCGATGATGGGGGTGGGCAGGGGAAGAGCCCGATGGGCCTTGCCCAGGCGGTGGTACAGTTGTGGGATCTCCAGCGTAGATGGGTTGACGAGCATCTCGGTAGTCGTCGTTGCATACTCAGGAGCGAGACCCTTGAGAAGACTAAAGATGCATAGTTGGTCCTGCTGGGCCCTAGTTGCCTCCGGTGTCTCGGGAATAGGCCATAGCTCAGGCAATTCATTCCGGAGAGCTTTCCATTCCATGAAGTATGCCTGGAAGGAACGGTCCTGCTATCGGATAAGCGACAGGCGCTGAAGCATATCGGAGACCTGAGCCAAATTATTGGTCTCGGAACACATGAGGTTCAAGGAATCCCAGAGTTACTTGACCGTATTTGCAGTCCAGGTGACGTCCTTGACGAAGCGATCCATGAAATTTACCAGCAAGGCAAAGATCTTGCTATCAGCAAGCTTCCAAGGATGGTACTTGGGATCATTAGATGCTGGTGGAGGATCCTCGAGGTGAGAATCAAGGTTCATGCCTGTCAAAGACATCAAGATGGTCTTTCGCCAGACAGAGAAGTTGGTGGAGTCGAGCCGCTCATCATCGAGGCGGGTGGAGGCGGTGATCATCTGTGGTAGAGTAGAAGAGCTGTCATTGGAGCGTCAGACATCTTTAGAGGAGGGCAGCATCAGCGGTGCGCTGTGAAGAGCGGGACCAAGATGTGGCCGCAGAGGCCGGGATGTAGCAAGGGAGGTCGAGCTGGACGAAGCAGCGTCGGGATCTGGCGGGCGGTCGACAGGTGAAGTGGGAGGCCGACGGAAGGCGCCGCGAGTTGGGAGCACCAAGAGAAGGCGGGTCGGGATTTGTTGGGAGGTACCGCGGGTGCCGAGAGCTGCTTCTGGAAGCAAGACAGTCGGGAGGTGCAGCAGGAGCTGCATTGCGCGGGAGCTAGGAGCCGCACCGGGCAAGAGGGCCGCTGAGAGGCGCGATGGAAGCGGTGGGCATCGTTGGGCGGGAGCCGGGAATGGAGCCGCGAGTCGGGACGGGAGGGGGACGAGAGTTGGGGCTGGATCTCGTCGGGATTGGGAGGCGCAACGGGAGGCGCGGCCTAGGTCGGGGCCGTCGCGCGCAGCGGAGAGGGGATGCCGCACAGGGGGCCGTCGGTGATAGAGCGTAGCGGAGGACGTCGACATCAGGCGGGAGCTGGGGTGCCGCGTAGGGCTGGAGTCGGGAGCGACGCCGGGAGGGGAGTCGCGTAGGGTAGGAGCCGAGAGCGTTGCCGGGAGGGGAGCCGCGTAGGGCGGGGGCCGGTAGCGACGCCAGTAGGGGAAGCCACGTAGGGCAGGACCTGGGAGGAGGGGCGCGTAGGGCAAGAACCGGGAGGGAAAAAAATTAATGGGATTTACCCTTTTGATACCATGTATAGGAGGAATTCTTCTTACCTCAAGGTGAGGCGGATGCCTTCTTTTATAGATTGAGAAAGAAGAATACATAATGAGGTATTCCGATGTGGGATTCGGAAATACCGAGAATAATAAAAACAGGGTTTAACACTAAGTATATGAAATCACTGTTCATGCTACTTTTGTGATGATTCTTGGCTAGTGATAAAACCTGAACTTTCAAGCACCAGGAAGATTATTATCACAACATAGCATGTTGAAGCAACAAAACATAGTGGTAACTGCAGCAAAACAAGCCAGAATGAGTAATTTAATTGTTAAGATGAAATATCCTGGTATTTTAAGTTGATTCAATTCAGTTAAAACTTTCAGCAGATTGTTTAGTGAAAGGGGTGTTTTAAAGAACAAGATTAAAACAAGCAAGATGGGGAAATAGCAGCCCTTTTTCTGTAAATGATGCAGTTCTTTGCCTTGGTTTTCCTTTTTTTGTGTGCATTATTTCTAAACGATTTCATGCATGTTACTGGATCTACATTTGCCCTTGATGTGTTTTACAGGACAAAGATAAGCTGATTAGCAACTTCAAAACCATTCAAGAATACCTTTGCTCATTTAAGACACAGGTATGCCTGTTATCATCTGTTTGCGATTGCCAATTGCACAGCTTTCACTATGTTATGGTGCCCACATTGTTGGTAGTGCCTCCCGTACCAAGGTTGACAAAAAAGCAAAAAAAGCGGGAAAAAAATGGAGAAGTTTTTTAGAAACTGAAAAAAAATGCATTTTTCGAAAAAGAAAACCCGGTTTATTTTCCTAGAAAATGAAGATGCTTGAAAAATGAATCTACATTCTCACAACCTGCCTTACCTTCAAAACATTTTTCTAGCAATTTTTTTTTTGTTAAACTCCGTTTTAGTATAAAAGGTATTTCCGAGTTCCACACCGGAATACTTCAGCATGTAATCTTTTTTACCCATCTATAAAAGAATGTCTCCACCTCACATTGAGATGAGGGGAATTTGTCATCTACATGGTATCAGAGGAAAAATCCCACTAATTTTTTTTCCGCTGCCTGTTGGCTCCCGTCTCTACCCAGTAAACCCTTCCCTACGGACTCCCGGCCTCGCCTTTTCCTGCGACTTCCCGTCTTCGCCAGACCTTGCCCTCCCTACGGCTTCCCTCGCGCTGACCGACCTCGCTCTCTCGGCGGCTTCCCTCACGTCGACCGTCCCCACCCTTCCCTACGGTTTCCCGGCTTCGCCAGGCCCCGCCTTCCTTGCAGCTTCCCTTGCGCCGACCGACCCCGTCCTACCTTCGGCCTCTCGCCTATGACCGACCGACTCCCTCTAGGCAGACCCTTCCCGATCGACGCGATCTCCAGGCCCTCCGCTTCCTCCAGCGGCGTCTAGATGGCTCGCGTCCGACGCGCTCAACCGGCCCGTCTCCTGTGACGGTCTCCCGACTCGCCTCCCTTACATTTTCTCGGCTGAACCCTCATGCATGTCGCCCTCCCTGTGCGACGACCTCCTCCAGGTGCGCCCCCCCCCCCCCCCCACATTCCCGTCGGATCTAGCTGCCTCCCTGCGCACCAGATGCTGCACCCTGTTCCGCTGCTCCTCCTGTCGGCCTCTGCTCATCGTCCCCTCATCGCGCACCTCCCTGCGCGACACATACGACCCTTCTTCAGCGGGTCTCTAGGCCCGCCTCCTCGGTCTCCCGACCCTCCCGCCCTCCTCGGCACTTCCGGCCACTGCCTCCAACGCGGTCGCCTGCCATCCAGCGGTTTCTCGGCTTTGTTCAGCCACGCCCCTCTTCGGCATTTTCCAGATCCCAGCCTCCGTCGCGGATCCCGGCCAGCCCTACTTGCGGCTTTTCGGCGATCTCCCGGTCACCACCCTCCTCGGCGCTTCCCGGCCCGCCTCCTGCGCTGGCCACTGTCACCTCAACGGATCACGCACCACCGACGACCCATTTCCAGCAGCCCACTTCCCGCGCGACGCCCACCGACTTCGTCCTGGTTGGCACTTCTGCCTACGGGACTCCGGTTCCACCTCTAGTCGTCGGCGCTCCTACAAGGTCGCCCCCTTATCTTAGTTGTCGGCCTTTCCGCACGGCAGCCCCACGCTTCATCCCTCCGTTTGTGGACTCGCCTGAGCAGTTGTCTAATGCTCCATCACCGATCTCGAGTTCTCGATACAAACTAGCGCTCTCGTCGGAGGAGATTGCAATTATAGAATCTTATCGGGCTGCTTTGCCCCCTTCCTCTAATCCGGCCACCATTGTTCAGATTGGTGACCCTGCCACGGGTATCTCTTTTCGGCCGATAGTTTAGATGCTTGACTCTGGTGCGTCTGAACATCTCACAGGGGATTTCGGTATGTTCACTACCTATAATCTGCATACCGGTGCCTTTGAAATTACTGTTGCTAATGGATCAAAAATCCCCATTGTGGGATTTTGACACATGCTCATTGACCTCGTCTATTCACCTGACTTTCGTAGCTCATGTTACAGTCCATTTAATCTTATCTCCATCAGCAAACTCACCAAATATTTAAACTGTGTTGCTACTTTTAGATCTTCTGGTGTTGTTTTTCAAGAGCGGACGACGAATCGGGAACTTCGTCGAGGTCGTCTTTAGAATGGGGTGTACATGTTCGATACCCCACCATCTCTTGCTTGCTCGTCAACCTCATCTCGTGCCCTTGACCTACATTCTCGCCTTAGTCCTCCATCGGCTTTCGTCCTACATAAGTTTTGCCCCCAATTCCGTCCCCACCCCTCCTTTTATTTTGAATCCTGCAAACTTGCTAAATATCATCGGGTGACGTGTGTTCCTCGACTGGAACCGCCTGCAGCTAATCCTTTCGATCTCGTTCATTTCGATGTGTGGGGTCCTTGCAGGGTTCCTAGGCAGTCCGGGTACAATTATTATATATCCTTTATTAATGACTACTCGCTCATGACATGACTTTACCTACTTCGTGATTGGTCTGAAATTTTTTATACTTTTCAGATCTTTTATAATGAAATTCATACTCAATTCTTCACCTCCCTTAAATGTCTCTGCTCCGACAATGGACGAGAATATTTATCCACTTTCTTTCAACAGTTTTTCAAGAATAAAGACATCATTAATCAGACATCATGCCCCGATACACCTCAGCAGAATGGAGTGGCCGAGTAGAAACATTGCAATATTCTGGAGACTGCTCGTACCCTTCTATTCCACATGAAGGTCTCTCTTCTTTTTTGGTCCGATGTCATCCTGACTGCTACCTACCTCATAAACCGTCCCCCTTCTATCTTTCTGGGGGAGACTATTTTTCAGACTCTGTTCTACTCTCTCCCTCCTCACTCACTTCCACTCCGTGTGTTTGGGTGTGTTATTTTCGGGACACTCGTTACAACCTCTCCAAACTTTCTCCCAAATCCCTCCGTTGTATATTTCTCAAATATTCTCGCACTCAGCGCGGATACCGGTGCTTCTCTTTCGACTTACGATGATATATCATCTCTGTTGATATGTTGTTTGTTGAGAGCTCTCCTTTCACTTTTCCCTCTCCCCATCCAGACACAACCATCGATGATTGTATTCCTCTCATCATCCACCCACCTCCGGTGCCCCACTCTGTTGGTCACCGGTTTGGTACTATCTACTCCCACCGCCCACCGATTGTATCCCCTGTCCAGGCCGATGACACCATCATCCTAGATTCGTTCGATGCTTCTGCCCTGGCACCAAACGACTTGCCCATTGCACTCCGAAAATGTACTCGTTCTTGCCAGAATACTCTTCTTTGTACATCTTCTTACAAAGGTCTTTCCGCTTTTGAGACGATATCTATTCCTCGCACGGTTGGTGATGCCAAATCTCACCCGAGGTGGCTACAAGTGATGCGAGATGAGTTGCAGGCTCTGGAAGACAACCGTACTTGGGATCTTGTCCCCCTTCCGATAGACAAACAGGCGGTCGACAAATAATGGATTTATATTGTCCGTCTCAATGCCGATGACACTCTCTATCACCTAAAAGTCTGACTTGTTGCGAAAGGTTTTGCTTAGACATATGATATGGACTATTTTGATATCTTCTCTTCAGTTGCAAAGATGATATCAGTCTGATTATCCATCTCTTTGACCGCTCATCATCATTGGCCCCTTTATCAACTGGATGTCAAGAATGTCTTTCTCCATGGCTTTCTTGAAGAAGAGGTGTATCTGCAGCAACCCCCAGGATTTCGTGTCTTCGGAACCAACTCTCAGTTCTGTCGACTTCGTCGCTCTCTTTATGTGCTCAAGCAGTCTCCTCGTGCTTAGTTTGACCAATTCAGCACCGTCGTCACTGCATTTAGGCTCTCTCAAAGTATGAAGGACCACACCGTCTTCTACCGTACGACGTCCTCCAGCTGCATCATGTTGGTGGTATATGTTGATGATATCATCATCGGAGCGACTCGACTGGAATTGCCCAACTAACGGAGCATCTTCACCACCACTTTCACACCAAAGATCTTGGTCCACTAACATACTTCCTTGGCATTGAGGTCTCCTGTTTTACGAACACCGTTTTTTTCTGCCAACGGAAATATGCCTTTGTGACATCTTGCAGGATGCGGGTTTGACTCGGGCAATTGCCGCTGACACTCCTCTTGAGCCTGGGGAACAGTCTCTCTATAACAACATGAAACTCTTTTCTCACCCAGAGCTACCGTCCTCTTGTGGGAAAACTAAATTATCTCACCTTGACGCGTCCCGACGTTGGCTGCACTCTTGGAAAAATTAGCCAATTCATGGAGCATCCGATCAAATCTCAGTGGGATGTTGTCCTCCGCATTGCCAAGTACATCAAGAAAGACCCTGTCCGTGGTCTTCGGTGCTCACATCACGATCATCTGGATGTTGATGTCTTCTGTGATACTGACTATGCTGGTTGCCTTGCTACCTGGAAGTCTACTTATGGGTTTGTCGTTTTCTTGGCAGGTAACCTCATCTTTTGACGCAACAAGAAGCAGACTGTCATCTGCAGATTTAATGCGGAGTCTGAATACCGTGTCATGGCCACGGTCATTACTGAGATCCTTAGGCTTCGTCATCTCCTCCATGAGCTTGACTTCCCACTGTAGACATCTGCTCATATCTTGTGTGACAATCAGACAGCCACGGAGATTGCTTCTAGTCCCGTCTTTTATAAACGAACGAAGCATATCGAGGTTGACTGCCACTTTTTTCGCCATCATCTCGAGCAGAACTATATCAGTTTTGGCCACATACCGACTGCTGATCAACTTGCCGACATCTTCATCGAAAGTTTTCCGGGAGCTCGTCTGGTCTTTCTCAATACCAAGTCTATCCACAGCATCAGCGACCCAGCTTGAGCGGGAGTGTGTATGGTCTTGTTCAATGTCGCAATTCTTTTGTGGGACTCTTGGTCCAAGCTGGACATGTCCAGATTGAGGAGTGTTAAACTCCGTTTTAGTATAAATGGTATTTCCGAGTCCCGCATCGGAATACTCCACCGTGTAATCTTTTTTACCCATCTATAAAATAATGTCTCCACCTCACTTTGAGGTAAGGGGAATTCTCCATCTGCATTTTTAAATAACATTTTAAAAATAAAAACTGAAAATGTTTTTATTAAACAAACACAACCTTAGCCTTCGATGAAGAGTGGTATTACAAGGCCTGCCATAGAGCAACAAAAAAAAAAAAAAACACACGGATTGCAATGCCACTCTTGGCATTGATCTGTTTGATTCTTGTTTGCATTCTTTATGTTGTAGCTTATTGGATTTTAATTTTTTTCTTTAGAATATAATTTACAATTATTGAATTTTTTCAACAGGGGTTAACGGTTGTTAATATATCAGCAACGACATTCCCACAGACACTGGATTGGCTCCACAGTTTCCTTCTTCAGGTATGATGGTGTTGAATCTTAATGGAGAAAATTGTCTGCTGAGACTGGGAAAATTTTGAGTGATGGATGCTAAGTGAAACCTTGACCTGACCATTGAGTTTTCTTAGCGTATTGAGCAAGGTGTAGCTGCTGCTGCTTCCGGAGAGTCTAGCAAGCATCAATCTGAAAGGTAGGCGTCACTTTGTGACGCTAAATCGTCGACGCAGGTATGATGGACATTGCGGACTTTTGTTTTTTACTGTATTTTGGTCTGTCAAAGCGTTTTTTTTTTTTAATTTTTAATTTTTAATTTTTAATTTTTTTTTTTTAATTTGTGTTGGATTGCGTAAGTGGATATTAATATCAATCAACAAAAGATTTATATAATGCGCCTATCGGTATGATGGACATTGCGGACTTTTGTTTTTTACTGTATTTTGGTCTGTCAAAGCGTTTTTTATTTTTTATTTTTAATTTTTAATTTTTATTTTTTATTTTTTTTTAATTTGTGTTGGATTGCATAAGTGGATATTAATATCAATCAACAAAAGATTTATACAATGCGCCTGTTGTTATGTACATTATATATCAATATAATATTTTTAATGCATATAATATTATGATAAAGGTAGGTATTAGCATATATAAATGTTCGCAAAATATTTTACCACTAGAATCCATTTAAATGCATGATTATTAATTTAAAATTTAAAATTTCTTTTATAAATCTAGTATGAACTTGAATGCAAATTAAATAATTTTTAATAAAGCATCGGTAATGTTATTTCATTTCAGTTTTTCCCTTAACAAAAAAATCATAAACGATAAGTGTTTTTAAAAGGATTCTCTTAAAAAGCAAGTGAAACTGACTTATTTTTTTAAGATATTTACAATTAAAACGTGAGCGAAAATTATTAATGTGAGCAGCCTGAAACACGTTTAACTAGTAATTTAAGGCACAATCAATTGTTATCTGAGTTAAAAACATTTTTAGATCAGCAATCAGGTCAAATATGCTGTTAAAGCGTACTCATTTTTTTAATGATTGTTAAATTTAATGTTTGTGCAACATCAATTGTTTTTGAAAAGTCCAGTCTTCTGATTGAAGAGGAGCTTTGGGGTAACAACTTGGTGTTGCCGACGAAGTCTGGGGAGCCGACGAAGTTTGGGGATAAGACTTGTTGCTTTCGAACTTTTAGATTGAGGAAGTTCTTGGGTTTTAGAACTTGTATGCTATGTTTATTGTACGTTGTTACTCTGATATTTCTTGGGTTTTAGAACTTGTATGCTATGTTTATTATACGTTGTTACTCTGATATTTCAGAACTACACGTTACCTAGAGTGGGAAAACATTGTCAAGTTTATAAAAACTTTAATTCACCCCTCTTGAATCTACCATATCGGGAAACATTTGGTATCAGTGTGTCTTTTTTCCTTATAAAAACATATGGAAAATAAAATTTTCTTTTTCCATGGTTGGTTTACCTATCATAGCCTGAATCCTAGTTGGCCACCCGTCTTTAATGGAGTTGATTATGAGTAATGAGGAGACAAAATGAAGATGTTTTTTTATCAATATTGGAGCATATAATTGCCGGATGGTTGGAAACTACAAAGTTCGAGTGAAAGAAATTATAAACTTTACTTATGATGAAAGGATTGAGTATCAAACAAATTATAAGATCCGGAATACTCTGTTTTATGAATTGGAACATATACAATTAGATAACTTCTTGTGAGATGACTCATGGAATTTGGAAGAAACTTGAAATTACTCTTCGGAACTTTGAAGATGTTGGAAATTGGAAGAGTGATGTTGTGTGCGGATGATCAAGCTTTTGATTTTCTTTTGGGAGAGTTAGCTGCACAAATATATCAAAAATTTATGACTATTATAAATAGCTTGAAATCACTTGACGAGAAAGAGATTAATGATGATCTGTTGGTTGAGAATATCATTGATACAATTCCAAAGGAGTGAGAATTGAGAGGATAATTATTGATGACACAAAGTATCTTACAAAGCTGAGTCTTGATGATCTTATTAGAACATTAATGCAATATGAAAATTAACTAAACCAGATGCGGAGAGAGAAGTGGAAGAGTGGAGTTGTGTTTGCTACTACAACTTCTAGAGCCAATACATTAAAGGCCACTACTTCAAAGCATACTTCTAAGAACCATTTAGATGATAGTAATGCAGTGTTTAGTGAAGGTGAATTCGCTTAACCGGTGAAATGTATGAATAAAATAATTGGAAAGAAGAATTCTCGAAATGATTATTGGAAGGGAAAAAAAGATAAATCTAGAAGAAAAGATGACACAAATGATTCTTCAGATGTTATCTGTTATGAGTGTAAGAAGCCTGAAAATATCAGTTCGGAATATCTGAGGTTGAAGAAGAAAGATAGTCTAAAAGATTCTCTAAGTGTAAAAGAATGAAAGTTTTGAAGGCTATGGATACCTGAAGTGTAATCGAAGATCCATCTTCCGATAGTAGCGATTCACTAAGTTGGAAGATCATTGCATTTTGGGTAAGGATGAGAAATATCAAACCAGAGCGATGAGTCATGCTCAAGAATTTACCAAGAAAAACCCACCATCCTTTCATGGTGATCGACTGTCCCATGAATAGATGGAGAAAAAGTGTATCTTCGGTTTTCTTTAGATAATTGAGACTTTTAAAGTGAAAATTTCAATATATATACCAGAAGGCCCTAGTTGTAAATGGTGGGAATCATTAGTGCTGGCTAATATATACAATGGTCTCAATTGGGAGAAGTTTTAGGAATTGTTCAACCCACAATTTTATCTAGAGACCCTGAAGATGGATAAAGCCAAAGAGTTTGCGACCCTTGAGCAAGGGAATCACTCTATGGAGCGTACCACTTGGTTTGTTGTGCTGGTTCAGTTTTCCTTGAAGCTTTTCATTAATGACTTCCTCAAGGCTCAATGAATTGTAATGGGTCTGGAACCTAAAATTAGATAAAATATTGTTCTCTTTTTTCCTTTCGATGTATGTTGAGGTGGTTCATAAGGGGGCAATGGTCGAGACTGATATAGTATGATAGATGAGCTTGGGTGGTGTTACCATTGCTTCGGGAGGAAGCCAGAGTTCCTCGTCTGGTTAGAAATAGAAGTGTGAGGAGTCCATGAAGGGTAGTTGTGGGAGCGTCCAATGACCTACTAACCCCGCCTCCTCTAATTTATCAAGGAATAAACCTCTTATATATTTCCAATGTGGGAAGCCCAATCATTTTAAACTAGAATGCCAAGAAGCTCAAAAAATCTATCATCTATATGAGTGACTGGGCTACTTGTAATGCTTTTGTAAGAGTCCTCAGAGTAGTAAAACAGGTTCCTCCTTCATTAGTGGTTCTAGGTATAGTTAGATGCATATAAGGGAGAAGGGTATCGTTCTCAAAGATGGGAGGAACATAATTAGATGAAGGGCAAGTCTCACCATGGCAGAAAATCCCGAAGTGGGCTCGAATCTGGGTTTTTATATATGACAGAGCATGCACTTGCGAAATCAGAAGCCGATCCAATGACTGTTAAATATCACATTCCTTCATCTCTTTTGAAGTGATTTATTCATTGGATATGCAATCTGGATTGATGCCCTATGTGATGGAGAACACCACTCTGTTGGGAAAGAAGAAATAACAAGTTTTAAGTACCCTTTGTGTCAAGTAATGATTGTTGAAGTTGAGATCATATGGGATTTTCTTATTCTTGATATAGACATATTTTATCTCATCTTTGGCATGAACTGGATGATTAACTCAGGCTCAAATTGGTTGTTATCACCGGAAGGTCATGTTTCTCCCTTCTGATGAGAGTACTCACATCTTCTGAAGTGAGTGGGATCCAAGACCAGGTCAGGTAGGGCCTATTGTTTTAGATATCTAGTCAATCTCGTGTCATATATCCTATTTTCTCTTAGATGAAATTGAAGGGGGTCCGAGTGATCAACTTCCTATGGTTATTGATAGGTATCCCAAGGTCTTTCTAGATGATTTCTGTAATGACTCAATGTTTTTCAATAAAAATTTCATTCTTATGATTATGTCATATAATCACATGAAATCACAACATAATGAACTACTAAGTGCTATGTGACCTTTAAACATAAGTTTGTCACTTCTGTGATTTGAATTTCAAAAATCTGACACACACAGTTGCGATCAGAAAGTTATTTAGAGTCTAATATGACCAACTTATTTTTTGTGAATAGTAACATACCCTTATGAATAGAAATGTTACCCTTATGAATAGTGACATACCCTAATAAATAGTAACATTACCTATGATAGTATATAAATAAGATTCAAGTGGGAGTACGATATACCTATATCTTGGAATAAGAAAATAAATGTTTTAAAATTGTTATTTTTCGAGTAAATTGTGATTTTAATTATAAATTAAATTAATAATATTTAGAAAATTAATTTTTAAAAATGGATTTCATTTTTTGATTCTAAACATCGAAAAATAGTTAAGGTGAATTTTAGGGATTTTTCTAAAATATTTGAATTTTTTGATGAATAGTAAAATACGATAATTTATGATAAATGCTAAATAATGGATTTAATGAGTCAATGATGATGATCTGTTGATGTAAGCCCAATTGGTTCGAACTCACATGCACTTATTACTATTTTTGGTCATAGAATCATCACTATTGCTGGTCTTTAAGGAAAATAATAAACTAAGGAATTAAATATTATAAAAACTCTTCTCTCCTCCACTATAAATATCACCCCTCCTTACCACTTCTCTTCACTCCTCTTAAGCCTTGTGTCTTACCTAAGTTTTGCCAAAATCACTCCCCAAGCTCCTCCCCCACGTCCAACAGGCATTGGTCTCCTCAAAAGACCAAATTCTCTCCCCTTAAGAGGCTCTCAAAGGAGATAAACTCAAGAGGTAAATTCCTCTTTTCAATTCTTTTAAGTTCTTTTCTTTTCTTGTTTCTTTCCTCACCTCCCTTCACCCAAATTGTATGATAAATCTAGTAACATACATGTACTGGAATTCTATTATGTAAATGGGATAATTCATTATCATTCTTTCCCCACCTTTTATTTGAAAGAAATGAAAATATCGTTTGAGATGTGTTAATTTAGCATAATCAAGGACATTGAGTTATCAATTTCTATTACTATCTTCAATTCTGGTCATCAAACAATTTTTACGGTTGAACCGGACTATTATATGTGTATTTTATCTTATTTAATGTTATGTAATCCTTATGTACTCATGATGTAAAATAATAATACAAAACAAGTTAATTGTGAGCAAAATCGCTAAAATTAATTCAATTTCTTATCATTAATGTTTTATATAATGATTCGACTTCACTCCAAGTAACCAAATTAGATTTACAACCATGTAATCTCCTAGATGTTCACTAATGTCATATAACTTCAATTTTGGACAACCACTTTCATCTTACATGTTTATCCGTTCATGAAAATAAGTATATCCATTATAAAAATCAAGAAAACAAACAGACCCGAACAATAAAATTGAACCACTTAACCTATCAAAAAAAGGCCACGAAGGAACTTAAAAAGGTTATACTAAATCTTTTACATATAAAATAGGTTTTGGACTTATTAATTAATAAACCTAATTTTTTTATTCAGGTCATTAATAACAAGTGGAGAACACCAACAAACTTAAGGTAAGAGATCCTATCCATTTCACTTTTATTCAAGAATGTCATTTATGTTATGCCATTTTATGTGTAATCCCTAATGATTGAGTATGATTTTGCACCTCCCCTTACTTCCCTCATGATGTATAAGTGACGAGAAACCATGTTCTCTCTCATGAATCCCTCTTAAGTACACCTGATACCATGTCGATAATCTGTAAGGAATTCTACCCGAACCACCTTTATTCTTTTAGGTTTCTCTATATTTCTTTTTACCCAAATAAAGTTGTCTTTTATTTTTATGTACAACTTCTACGTGTTGTTTATATACTCCAAACTCATGTTTTAAGATCTATCCCTCATTCTCTTTCAGAGATATACATGCTTTTAAGTGATTCCCTCATCGATACTTCCCAATAAGCAAACTCGTTTTAAGAGAACTTCCCAATTTTTTACCAAATTTCAAGTGCACTCTATCCTCTATTTTAATCCACCATTGTCTTTATAAAATCAGTCCTTTTATTATGAAAACATTCTTGGTTCACTTCTGGTTGTATATAAAAGATTGTTCCCTTTTCTATTTTAAATTCTCTATAGTATTTTCTTTAAAACCACACAAAAATGTTTTAATGCTAAAATTTCTCAAATACATTTCTTACATGTTTTCACTTCTGTTTGACATCACTTGCCATGATATATGCCTATTTTACCTTATGAACGTCCATGTATGTTCTAATTCCTTTCTTTCATGGACACTTTCATGATATGCTTATTGGTTATGATTTATGTCATGATTGTGGTACCCAATTCTTTCCATGGGTAACCCTTACGTTTATGTAAGATTGGTTATGTATGATTATTTATGTGGAAAACATATTCATGAAATGTAAGACGTGTGCACCCAGATAGTGTTCCAATGCATTGGGTAAAGTTGAGTCTCGTGAGACGTTATGTGCGACGGTTTTGGTGGTTAGTCTTGGCTTGTGCTACTATATGCAATGGTCTTGGCGGTTAGCCTTGACTTGTGCTACTATGAGAAACGGTCTTAGTGGTTAGCCTTGACTCATACTAAATTCATGTTTTATGTTTCTGTCACATTTCTATGATTCCATGTTTAAATGATCCCATGTTTATATGTTTTGATTCCATATGTTACATTTCTTTTTTATATCATCATGTCATGCCTTCTATCCCATGTGCTAATGCTTTGTTCTTATGGTTATTCCTTTACTAGGTTTTTAACTCATCCATTTGTTTATGTTATCCCCATGTTATCCTATGTAGATGTATAAGCACAACGAAAGAAAGGAGCTCATTATGGAGTGTAAATAAAAAGTTGTTTTTATAATGTTTGATTATGAACCTAGTTTTACAAGACCCTAATATTTACGATCCATGGTTTGTACTCTGATGTATAATTATGCTTAAAATCATGTAATGTTATATATAAAAGGATAGGGTCGCTATAGTTGGTATCAGAGGATGATCTAGTTATTTTTGGAGATTAGGAATAGAGCACTTTAGTAAGAACCTTAAGGATGAGATGAAGTATAAGAAAATATCCCTAAATTTTGGTAAGTATAGAGTAAGTGGTTTATCAAGAAAATACGTCCCTGTCTAGATACAAATAGGTAGAAGTATCTCTAGCATAGATGTACCTAGGAGTGAAAACTCCGACAAGGAGTTTCGGGCTTGACTCGGGGTATCCTAGTACATGACAACAAGTCTTAATTCACTCTTGGTTTGACACTCCTTGAGGATATTATTTGGTAAATTCATGAGCTTAGTACAAACCATTATTAAGGGAATAAAAAAATCCCATAAGAATATAAGTTAATAAATAGATCGGGGATAACCTAGATTCAAACCTAAGGAATCACAAGTTAGGATATAATTCTCCTCTATAAGTTTTTATGTTTAATAAATAAGTATTCAAGCCCTCTAATTGTACGTTTATTTTCTTAGTTAATGACATGAAATAGAAGAACACGTTCCGACAACTAATGTGATAGGCAATGTGAAGATTGTCCTACTGATATGTCTGATATGATGGGAACGAGTGCTCAAAACTTCATGACAGTACTTTCTCAGCTGGCTCAAGTTATGAATAATAACTTGAATCATGTGGAACGCTATCTTCCTCAAAGGAAAGAACAAGTTGTCGTAGAATTATTCATGCATCAAATACCTCCCATGTTTAGTGGATCTTCTGATCCCCTCCTCGCAGAACAATGGATTAACTATATTGAAAAGAAATTCTTCGTCCTCCAGTGCTCGGAAGAAGAGAAAGTTGTACTGGCGGTGTATCGTTTTGATGGGGAAGCTGATCAGTGGTAGACACTGATCAAGAATACAAAGTTCCAAGAGGAAATTGATTCTATGGATTGGGAGGAATTCAAGAGGATGTTTTTCAATAAATATTTTCCTCAAACCCTTCGTCTCAAGATTGAAATAGATTTCCTCAGTCTTAAGTAAAAGGAAGATAATTCCATCAGGGCGTATGAAGAAAACTTTAAAAATCTTGCAAGGTACGCCTCTGGCTTTGTCATGAACATAGAAAGCAAGGTACATCGCTTCTTTAGCGGGATAAAGTTGGGTCTACGAAAGATGTTGGTGATTCCAGACTTCAATAGTTACGAGGAGATTGTTCGTCGTGACCTCAAGGTTGAAATGAATATTGAAGACTCTTAGTGGTCTCGTGGACCCAATGACAAGAAGCGAAAAGTGGATAACAACATGGGTGGTTCAACAAAGAAATCCCATGATGAAAAGAAGTCTAAATATCCCACTTGTAAAAGTTGTGGGAAGAAGTATCCTGGGAACTGTCTAAAGGGAACCAGGAATTGATTCAAATGTGGAAAGATGGGACATCTGGCCAAGAACTGCCAAAGGGATATGAAAAATCCCGCTAATGTGGAAGAAGGAAGGTTCAAATCAATGCTCAGCTAGAGGTGCAGTGTTAAAACTGCAAGGAGCATGAGAATTATGAAAACAATTGCCCTAATCCAAGGGTTGTTAAAGGAAATCAACAACAACCTCCAAGGAAATAAGAAACGACTTAGCTATCACTACTGCTGAGGTGGATTCAGACAACGATGTGGTGACATGTACGCTAGTTATTCATTCAAGAATAGAGAACATACTATTTGATTCTGGTTCTATGCATTGTTTCATATTTTTCAAGTTTAGTAGAACTATTCAAACACCACCTCAAAATTTGGAGGACAAGTTATTTTTGAGAACAACAGATGAGGAAATTATTGCGTCTGTGGTTTATAACTCCTTCACAGTTAATATTTGTGGAATGAACATCCCAACAAATATTGTCATACTTTATTTAGTGGAGTTCGACACTATCTTGGGCATAGATTGAATATCTTTATACAAAGCCAACATCAACTATTGGTAAAGGGAGATCACTCTTCACATCCCAAAGAATCCTCCAATTCTTTACAAGTATAAGGAGGAAGATGAATCTCTTTTAGAATCATCCTCTCAAGTGTGGATATTTCTTCCTTATGAGAAAGCATATCTAGCCCAAATGATTGAGACAAAGAAGAGAATCATGCTTGAAGACATGCCCATCGTGAGGGATTACACTAATGTATTCCCTGAAGAGTTGTCTGGTCTTCCTCTTGAACGAGATGTTGAGTTCTCAATTGAACTTATTCTTGGATCTCTGCCTATATCAAAGACACCTTATAGAATGACCGTCGTAGAGCTCGAAGAGCTGAAGAAGCAGTTACAGGAGAATCTGGACAAGAGTTTTATATGCCTGAGTGCTTCATCAAGGGGTGCGCCAGTCCTATTCATCAAGAAGAAGGATGGATCAATGTTCCTCTGTATTGATTATCGCAAGCTCAATAAAATCACAATAAAGAACAAGTATCCCCTTCCTTGGATAGATGACTTGTTCGATCAACTTCGTGGGGCCTGTTATTTCTCTAAGGTGGACCTTCGGTCGGGATATCACCAATTAAAGGTGAGGAATGAAAATATTTCCAAGACTGCCTTTCAAACAAGGTATGGACACTATGAGTTCATAGTGTTGGCCTTCGGACTCACTAATGCTCCAACAATTTTCATGGATTTAATGAATAAAGTATTTAGAAATTACCATGAAAAATTTGTAGTAGTCTTTATATACGATATTCTGATATACTCCAAGAGCAAGGAGGAACATGAGGAGCATTTGAATACCGTGTTAAAGAATTCGCAAAGGGAAAAGATATATGCAAAGTACAGTAAATGTGAGTTCTTGATGGAAGAAGTATCATTTTTGGGGCATGTTATCACTAGAAAAGGGATATCTGTGGACCCTTCTAAGACAAAGGAAATTGAAGAGTGGCCCAGGCCAACATCTGTAACGGAGATCCGCAACTTTCTAGGTCTAACCGGGTATTATCGATGATTTGTGAAGAACTTTTCATGATTGTCAAACCCAATGACCAAGCTGACATGGAAGAGAGTAAAGTTTGTCTAGACTCAGGAATGTGAACACTGTTTCAAGGAGTTGAAAAATAGACTTATCACTACGTCAATACTCACACTCCCAACAAGTGGAGAACTCTTTGTGGTGTACAGTGATGCTTCAAAGAAGAGCTTAGGTAGTGTACTGATGAAAAATGATAAAGTGATAGCCTACGCCTCAAGGCAGCTGAAAATCCATGAGCAAAACTATCCCACGCATGATCTGGAGTTGGCGGTATTATCTCTATGGGGAGAAGTGTGAGATATATACTGATCACAAGAGTTTCAAATATATATTCACACAGAAAGATCTTAATATGCGCCAATGAAGATAGATATAGCTCATCAAGGATTATGATTTCTCAATCCACTACCATCCTGGTAAGGCAAACAAGGTGGCAGATGCTCTAAGTAGAAATGATCCTACATCTTTATCAATGATGAGAATTGAAAAGGATCTGATCTTCTTAGATTTGTAGAGAATGGACATGTGAATCATTAAGGGAGGAACATCATGAATCCTTTCTCAAATGATTGTTCAACCATCCCTCACAGATAAAATAAAGGATGCTCAAATAATAGATGTGGAACTTCAGAAAAGGGTGGAAGCCATTAAAAATGGGAAATCCTTTGGGTTATTTATTGACAAGGATGGAGTTGTAAGATTTGGGTCACAATTATGTGTATCATCTGATCCAGATATAAAGAAAGAGCTTTTGAATGACGCACATAGCTCGATCTTCTCTATTCACCCAGGGAGCACAAAGATGTATCAAGATCTCTGAGAAAACTTTTTGTGGGACAATATGAGAGGGGAGATTGTTGAATATACATCAAAGTGCCTGGTATGACAGCAAGTGAAGGCTGAGAGGCAAAAGTCTAAGGGGATGATGTAACCACTACCCATACCAACATGGAAGTAGGAGAACATTACCATGGACTTTATCACTGGACTTCCAAGGAAATCCAGAGGAAACAATGTTATATGAGTCATTGTGGATTGTCTTATGAAGATAGCTCACTTTATCACAATTCGAGAGGAATTCTAATTGGATCAACTTGCACGAATTTACATCAAAGAAGTGGTAAGGCTACACGAAGTACCATTATCTATTATATCCGATCGTGATCTGAGATTCACCTTGAAGTTTTGTAAAAGTCTCCAACATCCTCTAAGCACTGAACTGAACTTCCGTACGACCTATCATCCTCAAACTAATAGTCAATCTGAGCAAACTATTCAGGCACTGAATATATGTTGAGAGAATGTTCTATGGAGTTAAAAGGATGATGGGACTAACATCTTACACTGGTTGAATTCTCCCACAACAACAGTTTTCACTCAAGCATCTGAATGACATCATACGAAGCCCTTTATGGAAAAAGGTTCAGAACACCGACGTGTTGGTATGAAGTCAGTGAGCGTAAGCTGCTAGGACCTGAAATGGTCGAAGAAATGGTGGAGAAGGTGAAAACCATTCAACAACATATCAAGACAACCCAAAGTCGACAGAAGAGTTATACATACAGTCATCGAAAAGACCTTGAGTTCAAAGTTGGAGACATGATATTTCTATGAATATCTCTGTGGAAGAAGGTCATGGGGTTTGGAAAGAAAGGGAAGTTAAGTTCCAGGTATATCGACCCATTCGAGATTCTTGACCGTGTCGGGGTTGTGGCCTATCGAATAACAATTCCACCTACCATGATCAAAGTACATGATGTCTTCCATGTATCCATATTAAGGAAGTACATACGAGACCCTTCACATTTACTCTCTTCAGAGATGGTACAGTTGGAGGATGATCTTTCTTATAAGGAACAACCAGTGAAGATCTTGGATCGTAGAGATAAAGTTCTATGTAACAAGACTGTACATCTGGTCAAAGTACTATGGCGGAACCATAAGTATGAAGAGGCAACATGGGAACTAGAGGAGACAATGAAGGAAAAGTACCTGTACCTATTTATGGCCTAGAATGTGAAATAAAATTTTGAGGGCGAAATTTCTTAAGGGGGGAGAATGTAACGACCCAATGTTTTTCAATGGAAATTTCCTTCTTATGATTTTGACATATAATCACATGAAATCACAATATAATGAACTACTAAGTTCTATGTGACCTTTAAACGTAAGTTTGTCACTTATGTGATTTGAATTTCAAAAATATGACATACACAGTTTCAATCAGTTAGTTATTTGGAGTCTAATATGACCAACTTAAGTTTTGGTGAATAGTAACATACCCTTATGAATTGTAATGTCACCCTTATGAATAGTGACATACCCTAAATAATACTAACCTTACCTATAATAAAATATAAATAAGATTCAAGTGGGAGTACGATATACCTATATCTTGGAATAAGAAAATAAATGTTTTAAAATTGTTATTGTTTGAGTAAATTGTGATTTTAATTAAAAATTAAATCCATCATATTTAGAAAATTATTTTTTAAAAATGGATTTCATTTTAGGATTATACGCGTTGAAAAATGGTTAGGGTAAATTTTTGGGATTTTTCTAAAATACTTGAATTTTTATGAATAGTAAAATATGATAATTTATGATAAATGCAAAATAATGGATTTATTGAGTCATTGATGATAATATGCTGATGTAAGTCCAATTGTTTCAAACTCACATGCACTTATTACTATTTTTGGTCATGAAATCATCACTATTGTTGGTCTTGAAGGAAAATAATAAACTAAGGAAGTAAATATTATAAAAACCCTCCTCTCCTCCACTATAAATACCACCTATCCTTCTCTTCACTCTTCTCAAGACTTGTGTATTACCTAAGTTCTATCCAAATCACTCCCCAAGATCCTCCCCCACTTCCAACATCCCTTGGTCTCATCAAAAGACCAAATCCTCTCCCCTTAAGAGGCTCTCAAAGGAGATAAACTCAAGAGGTAAATTCCTCTTTCCAATTCTTTTAAGTTGTTTTCTTTTCTTGTTTCTTTCCTCACCTCCCTTCACAAAAATTGTATGATAACTACAATAACATATATGTACTGGAATTATATTATGATAATGGGATAATTCATTATCATATCTCTTTTCCCCACCTTTTATTTGAAAAAAATGAAAATGTCATTTGAGATGTGTTAATTTAGCACAATCAAGGACGATGAGTTATCAATTTCTATTACCATCTTCAATTATGGTCATGAAACCATTTTTATGGTTGAACCAGACTATTATATGTGTATTTTATCTTATTTAATGTTTTACAATCCTTATGAACTCATGATGTAAAATAATAATACAAAACAAGTTAATTGTGAGCAAAATCACTAAAATTAATTCAAGCGTTTATTATTAATCTTTTATATAATGATTCGACTTCAATTAAAGTAACCAAATTAAATTTACAACCATGTAATCTCCTGGATGTTCAATAATATCATATAACTTCAATTCTGGACAACCATTTTCATATTACATGTTTATCCGTTCATGAAAATAAGTAAATCCATCATAAAAACCAAGAAAACAAATGGACCCGAACAATGAAATTGAACCACTTAACCCATAAAAAAAGATCATGAATGAACTTAAATGGTTATAATAAATCTTTTACATATAGAATAGGTTCTAGACTTATTAATTAATAAACTAAGTTGTTTATTCGGTTCATTAATAACAAGTAGAGAACACTAACGGACTTAAGGTAAGGGATCCTCTCCATTTCACTTTTATTCAAGAGTGTCCTTTATGCTATGCCATTTTATGTGTACTCCCTAATGATGGGGTATGATTTTTCACCTCCCCTTACTTCCCCTATGATGTATAAGTGACTATAAACCCCATTCTCTCTCATGAAGCCCTCTTAAGTACACCCGATACCATGCCGATAATCCGTAAGGAATTCTACCCGAACCGCCTTTACTCCTTCAGGTTGCTCCATCTTTATTTTTACCCAAATGAAGTTGTCTTTTATTTTTATTTACAACTTCTACATGATGTTTATATGCTCTAAACGCATGTTTCAAGATCCATATCTCATTCTTTTTCAGGGATATACATGCTTTTAAGTGATTCCCTCCTTGATACTTCCCAATAAGCAAACTCGTTTTAAGGGAACTTACCAAATTTTTTCCCAATTTCAAGTGCAATCTATCCTTTGTTTTAATCCACCATTGTATTTATAAAATCAGTCTTTTTATTATGGAAACCTTCTTGGTTCACTTATGGTTTTATATAAAATATTTTTCCCTTTTTTATTTTAAAATCTCTATAGTATTTTCCTTAAAACCGCACAAAAAATTTAAATGCTAAAATTTCTCAAATACATTTATTACATGTTGTCACTTCTGTTTGAAATCACTTACCATGATATATGCTTATTTTACCTTATGAACATCTATGTATTTTTAATTCCTTTCTTTCATGGTCACTTTCATGATACGCCTATTGGTTATGCTTTATGTCTTGATTGTGGTACCCAATTCTTTCTATGAGTAACCCTTACATTTATGTAAGATTGATTATGTATGATTATTTATGTGGAAAATGTATTCATGAAATGTAAGATGGGTGCGCCCAGATAGTGATCCAATGCATTGGGTAAAGTTTAGTCTCATGATACGTTATGTGCAATGGTCTTGGCGGTTAGTCTTGGTTTGTACTACTATGTGCAACGGTCTTGGAGGTTAGCCTTGACTCATACTAAATTCATGTTTTATGTTTCTACCACATTTCTATAATTCCATGTTTAAATGATCCCATGTTTATATGTTATGATTTCATATGTTACATGTCTTTTTTATATCATCATGTCATGCCTTCTATCCCATGTACTAATGCTTTGTTCATATTGTTATTTCCTTATTGGGCTTTTAGATCATCTCTTTGTTCATTTTATCCCCAGGTTATCCTATGCAGATGTATAAGCACAATGGAATATAGGAGCTCATTGTGGAGTTTAAATAAAAATTTGTTTTTATAATGTTTGATTGTGTACCTAGTCTTCCAAGACACTACACTTTACGATTCTTGGCTTGTACTCTGATGTATAATTATGCTTAAAATCATGTAATGTTATATGTAAAAGTCTATGGTCTCTATAATTTCTCTGAGTTTCCATTAGAACTAGAGGTTCAATTATCTATCAACGCACTTCCAAGGATGAGTTCTCCATATCTTTTCCATCGTATCAAATGGCTTTGGCCAAGCTAAAGGAATTGAAAATCCAAATGGAAGATCTTGAGACCAAGGGTTTCATATGTCCTAGCATGTAACCATGGGAAACTCCAGTTCTTTTTTTTTTGAAAATAAGTCTGATGAAAGTCCCTAACTTTAGATTGACTATCAGAAGCTAAACGAGTTGATTTCTAAAAATAAGCGCTCATTTACTTGGATTGATGATCTTTTTTATCACCTCACAGGAGCATAATGGTTTTCTAAAATTGACCTTAGGTTGGAGTTGAGAGTAAAGGAATCAGATATTCCTAAGACCACTTTCAAAAGAAAATATTGGCATTATAAATACATTGTCATTCCATTTGGGCTGACAAATGTTTTTGTGCTCTTCATCAAAATGATGAACTTAATATTTCATGGATACCTTGACACTTTTGTCTTAGTATTTGTGGATGATATCTTGGTTTACTCAAAGATGAAAGAGGATCATGGGAACCATTTGGATATTGTGTTGAAGACATTGAAAGAGTATCTTTCGTATGCTAAATTCTCTAAGTGTTGATTTTGGATTAAAGAAGTGAAATTTCTGGGTCATGTGGTTTTGAAGAAAGGTATTTCTATAGATCTTGAGAAAACTCAAGTGATATTGTCCTGGGAAAGACCGAAGAATGTGTTTGGGATTAGAATCTTATTGGACCTTGTTGGATATTATAATCGATTTGTTCTGGACTTTTCCAAGTTGTTATCTCCCTTGATAGTCTTGATAGGAAAGGGAGAAAATTTTGAATGGATTGAAAAGTGTAAAATGTCCTTTTAAGAATTGAAATTGAGGTCGACATATGAACCTGTTCTGGTTCTTTTTGAGCATGATGAAGGCTTTACATTGTATTTTGATACCCTAGGTATGAGTTTGGGGTATGTTTTGATGCAACACAACCATGATTTAGTTTATGGCTCTCTCTACTTATGTCATCATGAAAAAACCACCTCACTCATGACCTGGAATTGGCGACGATGATGCATGCGTTGAAAACATGGTGCCACTACCTCTTCGGGGAGAATTTTATGATGTATATAGATTATAAATGTCTAAAGTATATCTTTTATTGGAAGGATCTGAACCTCAGATAGAGATGATGGGTGGAGTATCTTTAGAATTAGATTTTGATTTGGCTTACCCTCAGAGAAATGAAAGTGTGGTTTCAGATGCTCTCAACATGAAGTTTCCATCTTAGGTGTTGAAATAATCTGAAGAGGAATAAAATTTGAGGAGTCTTTTATAAAAATGCATTTAGATGTGAAGGGGGAAGATGATAAAGTATTCTTAGAGTGTGCTAGTCACACCCTCCTTGGATGGTTTGATTCGATAAGAGCAAAAATTTGATTCAGAATGTCAATATGTAAGTGGAATTCTAAATGGTGGGATCACCTCAGGTGATTGGTCTCAATCTTACAATGTTGCCTTATGTTTTAGGATGATATTGGTGGTTCCAATATCTTCGAGACAAGATATGATGAAATATGATCATCGTTCTATCTAGGATGTTCACCCTAGTGCTACCAAGATGTTTTATGATCTCAAACTTTATGATAAAAATGATACTTATTGTAGTATCTAATGATGTAGATGCTCAATATACAAGAGGGGGGGGGGGGTGAATTGTATACTTTAAAAATTATTTTGGAACTTTTAAAGATGGTAATGCTTTACAAACTTGCTTGATTCCGGAAATATGGTTCCGAAAATGAAACTTAAAAAAAGTTTACAAATATAAAGATTCTACCTTAAAGCATATAGAATCTCACTAATCAGAGTGTACAAGTATAAGGAAGTATAAGATAGTTATAATTTCCTCAACAAACAAAAATGAAACGAAAAACTTGAAACAATACAAGTAACAAGTAGTAAATCTTTTAACCCGAAGAGAAGTTTATCCAACAACCTTGGATAAAGGTCCCTTGATTTATAATTTCAAGAAAGCCTGTCTTACCCACACCAGGGTAAGCCCTTGATATGAATATTGGAATCTGTCTTACTATCCCCGCAATCCCTTGAACTTCAAGGTAGTCGACACCTCTGTCTTCCTATCCCCGGGAGCCCTCGAATGTACTCAACAATATTCAGAGTCGCACAAATCAATTCTAAACAAGATGTTCAGTATGCACAAATCATGTAAGCCTCTCTCTAGAAATCACTTCACAACATGTAATCTCTAGAGTCGTAGAACTATTCATCAAAGTTGTTGTGAACTCTTTCAAATGAGCTCATATTTATAGGAACATCTCCAACGGTCGGCTCCCTCCTCCAACAGTCATATTTTTCCTTGAATTTCGGAGGGACCTATACACATGTCATTCAAACAATGGTTGGTTAGTAACTGAATGCACGTCATCGTTTTATAACCAAAACATGAGTAAAAAAAATATGGTTGGTTAACCAAATTCATTTTTCAGAGTGTAATAAAAGTTTGGAGTCGAACCAAAAAACCATTCGGTGTCTATAATACATGGGTATTCGGATTCTGTCTTCAATAGAATTTGGAACCTAAATTCTATAGAATTTCATAGTCTGAATTTCAAGGAAATTCAGAATCTGAATTCATAAGAATTCAGAGTCTGAACTCAGAAAGTTCGGAGTCTGAATTCATTAGAATTCAGAGTCTGAACTTACAAAGTTCAGAGTCTGAAATCATTAGAATTCAGAGTATGAACTTACAAATTTCAGAGTCTGAAATCATTAGAATTCAGAGTCTGAACTTAGAAAGTTCAGAGTATGAATTCATTAGAATTAGAAGTCTGAAATTAGAGAGTTCGGAGTCTGAATTCAGATCCTTAAAATAGAATGATCTATATCTAAGTATATATAGGAATCTGAGGTTTTGGATATGAAACAAAATTTTATTCTTAGACATAAAATGAACTAGATTAAGATATGAACAATGAAAAACATGGTAAGGATAAATTTTCCTTGGGGAAGGAAAATTTTCCTTATCAAGTAAAACATAGGGTAAATGAAATTTGCCTTAGGATAGGGTGTTTGTGATTTTCAAAACATGAAGGAATGGAAAAGTCATAAGGAAACCTTATTGACTCAACAATCTCCCCCTTTTTGGAAAGCACAAACATCCTTACGAAAAAGAATATAAGGACTTAGAAAATATTTTTCTGGACTTTGAAAGTAAAACTTATCTCCCTTAACACATGGGAATAGATGAATACGACTAACTCCCCCTTAGGCTTTGGACACACTAAGGATCGTATTCTAGATTTCCAGAATGAGACTTAGTATTTTATTGCATACGAAAATATTTTTGGATAAGAACTCCCCCTTAGATGAACTCCCTCTCACTTAGGGAAATTTCTTCTTTACTTAGAATTATTTTTTCCTTTCTACCCCTTTTTGATTTTCAAAAAGGATTAAAGGGAATTGAAAAGAAAATATGGTACATGAAAAAATTAGTACCAGACAACCAAAAATGTACGAAGAGCAACCAAAAAATTTCATTAGGATTGGAAAAAATTATACAGGGATGAAATACAACAAAAGATCGGAATTGAACAAGGTTATCCTTCCTTTTCCTTGGGAATTGTATTCATCACTATTGTTTTCAACTTCTTGAGCTCCTTATGGTCCTCCTCTGCACGTTTGAGTAGCTGATCCTGATCTTCAGTTTTCTTTTCTAAGACTTTGATTCTTTCTTCCTAAGCTTTAAGAATCTCTGCCTGAGCCTTCAAGGCTTCTTACTACTTAGAAAGCTTCTTTTCTATCTTAATCCAGAGATCCCTTTCTCTTTTCCATCTTTGAGAAACTGAATACAACTTCCCATTCAGATCTTTCACTTCTTGAATCCGAGAATTCTATTCCACATTTAGCTTTTCCTCAAAACTATTTGTGAGATCCTTGATTTTCACATCTTTGGGGTCAAATGAATCCTTGACACTTTTTTGGAACTCATCAATAATTCTCATGTATTCTATAGTTTTCCTTGACCAACTGGTCATTTTCTTGAAAGATATTTTGTGGGCTTCATAGTTTATGAAAAAGTTTTTGAAATCAGCCTCAAGCTTGACACACTTATCCATCACCATGGATACTGACTCTGATTTCTGATTCAAGGTGTGTTGAATCATTTGACATCTGGAGTCTATACTAGGAAATATTGAAATAGTGCCAACAAGCTTCTTCAAGGACTGAACTATGAAATCACGTCCAAGGGATGATGATTCTGAATCTGAAACTTTACTTGGTGAGGGATCTTTCTCTATTTCAACTGCCTTTCTCTTCAATGATCCACCAACTTCTTTCTTCTTCACAATATCTTTACTAGGTGTATCAACAAAAACTTGTTTTCCCTTATCAACCTTTGTAATGGCTTCCCCTTGGTTAGGGGATTCGTGTTCACTATCAGATAATTGAACAATTCTGTCTTCATCAGCCTCTTCCTTCCCAGCTTCTACCTCAACATCCTCTGGGTGTATGAAATATTTATTGATTCTTTCTTCTTCGGATGGTATGTCTACTTCATCTTCAGCCTTCTCTTCATCCTTCCCAGAAGTAGCAAGTTTTGATGAATCAACTTGAGAGGTTCATAATGATAATTTTTCTGAAGGAGTTTCTTTCTCATGAAAATACTCAACTTGTTTGATCAGATCTTCAGTATCACCATTGCCTTCTTCTTCTTCTTCTTCTTCTACTTCTTCTTGGACTTTTTTCTTTTTGGATATTTTCCAGAGTCACAAACTTTTTTCTCGGTGTCTTTGGTAATGCTTCTATTAAGAAGGATTGTGGTACCATAATATTTTCGGAGGCTTTCTCAGCAGCCTTCAAAAGTGATTGTACTATCTCTGCTTTAGACATTTTCTTCTTTTGCTTCTTTTCTTTATCTTGTCTGTCAAGCTCTTCTGCTGCTTTTTCTTTCAATGAATTTGCTTCAGTAGGGTCCAAGCCAAACTTAGGCTCCCATTCTTTTAGATTTTTATTTTCTTCCCTCCACTTGGCTACGACCTCATCCGGATAAGATTTTTTTTCTTTGTCTTCGGTGGAGCGGATTGAACTTCCTTGGACACTGGAGTTTTTTTATTTTCTTCAACTTCCTTTACCTTCCTCTTTCTTCCAACCTTTTTATAAGGTTCATCCACCTCCTGTTCCTTTGATATGGCTTTAACCTCTTCTTATGTAAAGTCATAGAATTATTAAGACTCTCTAGAAAAACCAACTTTCATTCTTCTGAGAGTGTCATCACTGGACAACATAACCTTACAATTCCTTGACTTTGATTTTCAAGGGATCTTGAAGGATTCTAAACACCAAACAATAAACTTAGAGAGAATGGATGGATACATAATAATATGAGCTCTCATATTTCCATTCTTTATATTCTCAATTATAATCAGGATATTCTTAACCATGTTAATCTTTCTTAGATTCACCAAGAAATCCAGGATATACATGTCACTCTTCTTCAAAGTATCATTGTCCCCTTTTCTCGGTATGACGAGTCCTTGAACCCACAATTCTAAAATCTGAAAATTTGTTTCCAGATGAATAATCTTTGGAGTCTTCGCCTCTGAGAGACAATGGAAAGCCATGGCCTTCACCTTAACAAAGCTTCCTTGAACATCCGATAGCTTATGAGAACAAAACTCAGCTTCTCCTTCATATGGGATTCCAATCAAACTTGCAGCCTTGGTATATGAAAGTGAATAAGTCTTCCCATAGAACTTTAGGGAAAACTTGTCTCTAACCTCTTCCTTGAAGAAGGTTACTGACTCATAGAATTCTATTAACAATTCCAGATATACCAAATCCTGAGCTCCTGGTTTTGATACACAAACACTCTCCCATCCATTCATCTTGATGTTCTTTGAGATGATAGAATCATACTTAACAAATAAATTTGGATGTACCAAGCTTTCTATGTAAATCTTCTATTCAGAAATCGGCTTGATAGTTGACATGTCTTTCTGGGAAGATACTTTGACAGACATTCAGAGTTGAGGAAAACCTTGAAAATCCAGAACGGGCTTATGTAGGAGGGCATGGTTTCAGCACACACAAGCTTTAGTTTCGATTTGGGACAACCATTAGGGTCCTTTATATAGGAGTTTAAGGTGACGGTTCAACTTTCGTACTCAATCCAATGGTTAAAAAATCTTCTGATCAGATCTGACGGTTGAGATGATAGCCGGAAGGAAATTTTGATAGAATCCGATCTTTTGAGGTTTTTTAAGAAAGACATTCATATTTAAGAAAAAAAATGAACATGAAAATTTAAAAACAAATGAAAATACCAAAAAGTAAAAGATGATTATGAAAATTTAATAAAGGAATCATACCTTTCAGATTTATAGGATGATTATTCGTATTGAGGAAAATTTTCTTGAAGAACTTTAGATTCCGAAAATTTCGATTATGAAAAATCTAACAACGAAAATTTTCTTAAAAAAAACTACGAAGAATTTCCATTACGAATATTTTAAACTACAAAAAAAATCTTCATTACGAAAAAATTTTAGTATGAAAATATTCAGTATGAAAATCTTCATTACAAAAATTTAGAAAATCTTCATTAAGAAAATTTAGAAAATCTTCATTACAAAAATTTAGAAAATCTTCATTACGAAAGGGTTTTAGATTACAAAAAATTTAAAAATATAACAGAAAAATGTACTCCCCCTATGAAAATGAGTTTGTTACTGTGAGGAGATAGGTTTCAATAAGAAGTTAATAAGGAATATTACCTTACAGTTATCATTCCTAACTTCTGTTCAATGTATTCAAATCTACCAGATGGTAAAGATTTTGTGAAAATATCAGTAATTTGATCTTGCATTCCGATAAATTGAAGAATGATATCTCCTTTTTGTGTGTGATCCCTAAGAAAGTGCTGCCTAATATATATGTGTTTTTCATGAGAGTGATGTGAAGGGTTTTTACTAAGGGCAATGGCACTAGTATTATCACACAAAGTCTGTGTTTTGGTAAAACTCATACCATAGTCTGTGAGTGTGTGTTGCATCCACAACACTTGAACACAACAACTTCCGGCTGCTACATATTTAGCTTCAACAGTGGAAAGTGCTACTGAGTGTTTATTTTTTCATGACCAAGAAACTAATTAATCTCCTAAGAAATGAAAAGTTCTAGATGTACTTTTTATATCCATTCTACATCTACTAAAGTTAGCATCCGATTTTTTTTAAAACAAAATCATTTCCAGAAGTATAAAAGAGTCCAAGATCCATGGTTCCCTTTAAGTAGTGAAAAATCCTTTTCACTGCCTTTAAATGAGATTCCTTAGATTGGATTGATATCTTGCACATAAGCATACTGAAAACATTAAGTCTGTATGACTAGATGTCAAGTAAAGTAGATTTCCTATCATATCTCTAAAAGATGTTTGATCTACTGGTTTCCTAGCTTCATCAAGATCAAGTGAATTTAAGGTACCAATGGGAGTACTTATACTCTTAGTGTTGTCATATCCATACTTTTTAAGAAGATATTTAATATACTTATGTTGGGATATATAGATTCCTTCTGGTTTTTGAGAAATTTGAAAACCAAGAAAAAATGTTAACTCACCCATCATACTCATTTCAAACTGAGATTTCATTAGATCTGCAAAGGAATCAGTTAAAGACTGTTGATTTGAACCAAATATAATGTCATCAACATAAATTTGAACAATAAAAACATTTTTCTTATCTTTCTTTATAAAAAGGGTTGGATCAGCATTTCCCTTAACATAATTATTTTGAAGTAAAAATCATGTAAGTCTATCATACCAAGATCGAGGGCTTGCTTAAGTCCATAAAAGGCTTTAGTAAGTTTATAAACATGTTCAGGATGTTTTCTATCTTCAAAACCAGGATTTTGTTCAAAAAAAACTTCCTCTTGAACATAACCATTAAGGAAAGCACATTTAACATCCATTTGAAAGAGTTTGAAATTGAAAAATGCTGCAAAGGCAAGTAGAATACGAATAGATTCAAGTCTGGCTACTGGAGCATAGGTTTCTTCATAGTCTATTCCTTCTTGTTGATTATAGCCTTTAACAACCAATCTAGATTTATTTCTTACTATGATTCCATTTTCATCACATTTATTTCTGAAGACCCATTTGACTCTAATAATAAAAGTTTCCTTAGGTCTTTCAACCAAGGTCCAAACTTTATTCCTTTCAAATTAATTTAGCTAATATTGCATAGATTTTATCCAATCATCATCACATAAAGCTTCATAAGTGATTTTTGGTTCTAATTGGGAAAGAAATGCTAGATGTTCTATTTCATTCCTTAAGAAACTTCTATTCCTGACAGGTTGATTCACATCACTAATGATACTATCACTGGGATGATTCTTTAGAAACAACTGATTTGGGTTTTGTAAAACCTGTTCATCAACATAGGGTAGGAAGTCTTATGGGGTAAATGCTTCCGAAATATCTTCTTGGTCATTTCCCTTATCAGAAGGATCTTCTAACAAAGGTTGATAATCAGTTTTTGAAAACACATCTGAAGATGTAGGTTGAGATTGTTTAAAAATAAAAGGATCAGTTTCATCAAATTTGATATATACTGTTTCTTCAACAGTACAAGTTTTTTTATTTAAAACTCTATAAGCCTTATAAGTTGTGGAGTAGCCTAAGAAAATTCCTTCATCATATTTTGGTGCTAATTTGTGTAGATTATCTTTAGTATTCAGAATGAATACTTTGCAACCAAAAATCTTGAAGTAGGAAAGTCTAGGTTTTCTACCATTCCATAACTCATAAAAAGTTTTATTAAGAAAATGTCTAATCAAAACAAGATTTATAGTATAATAAGAAGTACTTACAGCTTCAACCCAAAAATGTTTGGCTACCAAATACTCACTCAACATGGTTCTTATTATCTATTGAAGAATTTTATTTCTTCTTTTAACAACACCATTTTGTTGAGGTGTTCTGGGTGCTGAGAAGTTATGAGTAATGCCTTTTCTACTACAAAAAGTTTCAAAATCAGAATTTTGAAATTCTCCTCCATGATCACTATGAATAGTTATCAAAGGAAGATTTTTCTCATTTTTAACTTGGGATCTAAAACTTTTGAAATAAGAAAAATATTCAGATTTCTTTGTTAGAAAATAGACCCACGTAAATCTAGTGTAGTCATCAACTAAGACAAATATGTAATATTTTCCTCCAATGCTTTCAGTTTTTGTTGGACCAAAAAGATCCATATGCACCAACTGTAATGCATCAATGGTTGAGAATTTACCGATTGAGTTAAAACTTGATTTATATTGTTTTCCATATTGATAAGGATCACAAACTTTTGAAGAATCAAATCTAAGATCTGGTAGATCCTTAACTAGTATTTTCTTAGGGAGTTTACATAGGTTCCTAAGGTTACAATGCCCTAGTCTTCTATGCAATAACCAAGAATGATCTTCCATTTCACTAAGTCAAGGTAGATCTTTTCTCCTAAGGTCCTCTAAGTTTAGTGTGTAAACATTCTCTTGCCTATTGGCAGAAAGAATAAAATCTTCCTTGGAATTGTGTACTAAGCACTTGTCATTCCTAAAACTCACAAGGTAACCTTCATCACATAATTTATTTATGCTAATGAGGTTGTGCTTAAGACCCTTAACAAATAAAACATTTGAAATCAAAGTTTTTACAAGAAGAACAATGTTACCTATACCAATAATTTCTCCCTTAGCATTATCTCCCAAAGTTACTTTTCCTCCTTTCGTCTTGATAATATTTTCAAAGAAGTTTGTGTTACCAGTCATATGTCAGGAACATCCACTATCCATGTACCATGTATTGCTGTTGGTACTTTCTTTACTTTCCTGAAAATAAGAGTGTTAGACTTTCGGAACCCAAACTTTCTTGGATCCGGAAACTTCAGAAAGAAAAATTTTAGGTATCCACATTTTCTTTGAAAAATATGCTTTATGAAAACCTAAAGATTGAGTTTTGTTTAAGTAAATTTTTTTCTCAATGTCCACCACACTGACACTTAGTACAGAATGGATCACTTTGAGGAACAAAATAATTGTTATTAAAAATCGGTTTTGAACTAGTATAACCAAATCCAGAGTTATTCCTTAGAGGTCGAATTTGGGAATACATCTTATCAAAAAATTTCTTCCCTAAGGTAAAGTTTGATAAATAATTCTTTAAGGAAAATATTTCTGACTTCAGTTTAATAACTAAGTTCTTATCTTCAAAAACATCAGTTTTAGCACTAAAGTTAGGCTTGAAAATATTTTTCTTAGAAATTACTTTTTCTAGATCCTTAGAAAGTTTATCCTTATCATAATTAACTTCCTCAAGGTCTTTTGAAATACTTTAAAAATCAAAAAATTTCTTAACAAGATCTTTAGAAAGATCTGATATTTCCTTGGTAAGAATAGTATTTCTAGAATTGGCCTTATCAAGATTTTTTTTGAGTTTTGAATTCTCATTCTCAAGAAGCTTAGCAAACCTAGAAACTTCTTCATAGGTAGGTAAAGTATTATCTTCATCAGAAGAAGATTATTCATCCAAGGATTCATAGTATTTACTATCACTATAATTAGTATTCAAGGATACATTGGTAATGGATTCAGTATTGTGTACCTTAGCCATTAATCAATTATTTTCAATAGGTAGTCTGGCGAGTAAACCGAGATTCTTCTATCCAGAAGATTCGTAATCTGAGGATTCATCTGAATTGTCACCACCACTGTCACTCCAGGTGTCATTAGTTTTCAAAACATTCTTAGTTTTAGCTTTTTATTACTTCTTTCTATTCCTTCCATAATGCGTTTCCTTTCTATCTTTTCTGTTAAGCATAGGACAATCTGGTCTTATATGTCCGGCTCTTTTACATTCATAACAGGAGACTTCTGAGTCTTTTTTATCTTTCCTTTCTTTTTGTGTATGGATTGAAAGTTCTTTTATCCAACAATCTTGTTCATCCTTCGAGCAAGATTGGATAATTCATTTTTTGAAGACTCACTTCCACTGGATTCAGGTTGAATAATAATTTTCTTATATTTAGATCTAGTAACTCTCTCAAGAGTCTTGGCTTTCATATGATTTGAAGTTGTTTTAAAATCAACACTACCATTCTCATTCTTCTTCTTAACATTGTCATCATCTCTCTTCATTCTAGTTTCATGTTGAAGAAGAGTTCCAAAAAGTTCATCAAGAGTGATCTGTGAGACTTTCCTATTCTAATCTATAGCGGTTCTATTAGATTCCCACTCATTAGGCATGATGTCTATAATCTTGTCTACAAGTGCCTCATCATCCAAACCTTTTTCACCCATAGATTGTAAGCTGTTGACAATAGTCATAAATCTATGTTGTACCTTACAAACTAGTTCTCCATAAGGAAAGAAAAAACCATGATATTTAGCTCTGAACATGGAATAACTTTGGAAGTACCAAAATGTGTAACTTCAAGCTTCTTCCAAATAAAATTTGTTGCTTCACAAGAAGAAATATGGCCATATATATTCCTGGTCATGGAACACAACAAACTATTGTGTACCTTATAGTTTAGTTGATATTCATGCTTTTCTTGATTGGTGAAAGTACTAACTTCCTTGTCAAGGCTTTTATAATCTCTAGTAAGAATAACAAAGTTGTCCACTCCAGTATTGATAACAAAAGTCTTCATATGATCTCTCTAATATTCATAATCATTCCCATCAAAAATAGGTGTTCTAGTAGGATTTAGATTGTCTATGGAACCAACATTGATTCCTATCATCTTAAAGAAAATCTTTCCACACAAACTTTTCAGTAATAAAAGTTTGTAAACAAGGATAAAAAAATATCCTAAGAAAGGAAAATATAGAACAATGAAAAATATAAGCAAGAAAACTTATATGTGAATATAAGTATTTCAGAGACCAACCTCTGATACCAATTGTAGGATCAAAATTATTTTGATTGTAGTATATAATCATGTAGATGCTCAATATACAAGAGGGGGGGGGGGGTGAATTGTATACTTTAAAAAATCCTTTAGAAATTTTAAAGATGGTAATGTTTAACAAAGTTAAACAAGGTAAATTCAGAAGTCCTCTTAGTTTTACAAACTTGCTTGATTCCAGAAATATGGTTCTGGAAATGAAAATTAAAAAAAGTTTACAAAGTTAAAGATTCTACCTTAAAGCGTATAGAATCTCACTAATCAGAGTGTACAAGTATAAGAAAGTATAAGATAGTTATACTTTCATCAATAAACAAAAATGCAGCGGAAAACTTGAAACAATACAAGTAATAAGTAGTAAATCTTTTAACCCAAAGAGAAGGGTATCCAAAAACCTTGGATAAAGGTCCCTTGATTTATACTTTCAAGAAAATCTGTCTTACCCACACAGGGTAAGCCCTCGATACGAATATCAGAATTTGTCTTGCTATCCCCGTAAGCCCTCAAACTTCAAGGTAGTCGGTACCTCTGTCTTCTTATCCCCGGAAGCCCTCGAATGTACTCAGCAACATTCAGAGTCACACGAATCAATTCTGAACAAGATGTTCAATACGCACAAAGCATGAAAGCCTCTCTCTAGAAATCAATTCATAGCATGTAATCTCTAGATTCATAGAACTGTTCATCAAATTTGTTGTGAGCTCTTTCAAATGAGCTCCTATTTATAGGCACATCTCCAATGGTCAGATCCCTCATCCAACGGTCATATTTTTCCTTGAATTTAGGAGGGACTTGTACACGTGTCACTCAAACAATGGTTGGTTAGTAACTGAATGCACAAAATTGTTTTATAACCAAAACATGAGTAAGAAAAAATATGGTTTCTTAAACAAATTCATTTTTCGGCGTGTAATAAAAGTTCGAAGTTTAACCAAAAAACCATTTGGTGTCTATAATACATGGGTATTCAGATTCCATCTTCAAAAGAATTTGGAACCTGAATTCTATAGAATTCCGGAGTCTGAATTTCAAGGAAATTCAGAATCTGAATTCATAAGAATTCAGAGTCTGAACTCAGAAATTTCCGAGTCTGAATTCATTAGAATTCAGAGTCTAAACTTACAAAGTTTGGATTCTAAATTCATTAGAATTCAGAGTCTGGACTTACAAATTTCGGAGTCTGAATTCATTAGAATTCAGAGTTTGAACTTACAAAGTTCGGAGTCTAAAATCATTAGAAATCGGAGTCTGAACTTAGAAAGTTCAGAGTCTGAATTCAGATCCTGAAAACATAATGCTCTATATCTAATTATTTATAGGAATTAGAGGTTTTTTATATGAAACCAAATTTTATTCTTAGACATAAAATGAACTAGATTAAGATATGAACAATGAAAAACATGGTAAGGATAAATTTTTCTTGGGGAAGGAAAATTTTCCTTATCAAGTAAAACATAGTGTAAATGAAATTTTCATTAGGATAAGGTGTTTATGATTTTCAAAACATGAAGGAATGAAAAAGTCATAAGGAAACCTTATTTACTCAACACAAACATCGATATTAGTGGTCGAGGATGAAGAAGGTGACTGCAGAGTTTGTATCCCATTGACTCACCTGTCAAACATGTTATAGAATCTGATGAATCATAATCCATATGCATCATCTCATATTGTTCATACCAACTCTTAGTAAACAACTTCTCTTATCATATAAGATAAATGAGATAACTATACATATCCTTTACTAAGATCCATCTTTGCTTGATATATTACTTTACATTCAAATTTTTTATGTAGCAACTCCTTGCTTCATCACTTGAATGTAAACCACAATCTTTATCAATTATTTTCTTGATCTTGAACTCCTGTATACTTGAAACATTTGTAAAGTATACATTTGGTATCATATACCCTTCAAAAATGAAGAATTAATTTCTATAACAATGATACCTGACATGGAAATTCTATAGAGTTTCACAAACCCCTTCCAGTATCTTGTACAATTCCATCATATGGAAACAATACCCCTCCTTGATAACTCTAGGTTTTAATGACATTAGTTGGCTACTAGAAGAAACATTATTGGACTTTCCAACTAATTTTTCCTCCTTAGATTTGAACTTCTACCCACTTGTACTATTACTAAAACACCACAATCTAGACATCATATGCTTAGTTCATCTATCCTTAACACTGATAATATTTGGTAAAAATTTATTGAAATCAATCAAATAATTGGAACATTTCTATAGATTCTAATAGAATAAATTCCTCAACCAGAACAAGCTTTATAGGACACATTGAGTTTCTCAAAGTCATCAACATACTCAATCATATTGAATATATGAGCAGAGACTAAAATTCCTTTAGTCATATTGTATATAATATCTTTGAAACCATAAGTGAATCATTCTATGCTTCTCAAAAGCATCTAGATTCACATGTTTAACAACTTCAATAGTTGATCACCTTGGAAGGTGGTGCTCTAATACATAGTTTCTCTTAAGAACTTTTTTTAACTTACCAATCTTAAGAGTTGCTTACATTAAGATTCTCTTTTTCAAGAATTATTGTCTTCCAAGTTAAGTTTGATGATGATGATGATGTCTATATACAATAAAAGCTTCTATGAGATGAGTATCATGTCTTACAAACATTTAATAAGGACATTTATTAAATGTGATTCCACTAAAATGATGATCCCTTTTGAACTCATCATACCCATTAGTGGTCCAAGATCCATATTTCACCAAGTAATGAGTCCACTTTAGTGTTCATCTCACTAATTATTTTTTTATGTAGGGAATCATCCCAATCATTTTATATATGATTATTTAATAGTTAAGAGAAAAACACTTTTCCAAATCCATCATAAAGATAAAACAAACTCTATTCCTCTAGTATCATAACTCTTAGAGTTTTCCAGCTAAGTGTAACTCAAAGATCACAATGAGATTTAGTTACTTTCAGGTTATCCATTTTCACCATTCCTTACACAAGATAATCCATAGGTACTCGACTTTAGCATGAACCTACTTGGTTGGATGATTGAGGTCTTGACATGTGCTTACTTTGGAAGGAATCTAACACTCAGTATTTTAAATGGGATTTAATCTCACCATATTATCTCATGCATTCTCTTTATATGTATGCTTACTTAGAGTGATTTAATTTAGAATCTTATTCCTTCTATTAAATCAATATATTCAACCCATGTTAATGTGTAACTCTTTATACAACCCATTGCATGTGTTACTAACCAAAATTAAAAGCTAATTATACTAACACATATCAAAATGCATCCCACTTATTAGGGGCACAAAACCCTTTCATATAAAGACTTAGAATTATTTTAAATCATCAACACCTCATGAGTAAGCCTAGAGAGGAACAAATATTCAACCCCTCTTTTTTTTTACAAGGCATAAGCTTCCAGGATAGTGAGTAGTCCGACCCAAAGTCCCTCCATCTAGAGATACTTTACTCAAGATAGATCTCAATTCCATCATAATTCTAACACCCAATATGTATAAATCATAATTTACCACTTAATTCATGTTTATAACTCAATACAAGCAAAAATCAAGGTAGAAGAAAACTAGATCCATTATCATACCTAGCATGTGATTCCTTAGATGGATGCATGATAATCTCTAGAAGTAGTTTAAACACTTTAAACTAAAACATACACATATTCATAATATAGCAATTATATCTTCGAATAAAAACAAGGTAATAAAATTAAAATAAATGAACAATTCATAAATTTAAGTATGAGATAAACATTTATGAAAAATTCATAAATAAATAATTATAAATAGTTTATAATTTAACAAGAATTATGGACAGCCCATAATTAAAATAAATATAAACATTTTATATTTATTCTTAATATGAACTCTTTCATATTATTCATTATTTGACATTTATTTTGAATATATGACATTGAATGAAATATAAACATTTTATATTTCAATTTCTATTATGTAAACTATTTACATAATCTAAATATCACATATTAAATATTATTTAAACCTTGATCAAATCAATCATAAAACTTAATTTTATTTAGTTTAAATAATTTATCAAATAAGTAAATTAATTTGAACATTTAAAATAAAATATTAACTCTTATATTTTTTTTTCATTACTTTGTAATTTATAAGCATTTTAATAGTTACCCTTATGATTTCTAAATAAACATTTTATTTCTTAATTGTAAGGAATTCCATAGAATTGAAAAAGGTATTTAAATATTAACAATTAATATTTATGAATATTTATTTATTAATTTTTTCATAAACATTTAATTAATTAATTATAAACAATTTATAATTAATTAGTTTATAAACACTTTTATAAATTAAATAAATATCCTAAAATACATTTTTTATAATTTATAAACCTTTTATAAATTATATGAATCAATTCATAGTTGAAAAACTAGACAAATAATTTTTTCTAAGCCCACATAATAATAAAATGAAAGGTCCTATGTAAGATTAAATCGGGAGGCCTACATAATATTAACTGAGCCGCACAAATAGGAATAATCGAGCATCCGTGTAGGATTAAAACCAACACTCATGTAGGCATTAGTTAGATTAATTTCACACACTTGGCCTACAATATGACTCGAGTAACATTAAATCAGCGTGCCACGTGAGATTAGCTTAGCACCTGCATAGGATTAACTTCACATGGGTATGTCCTGCATAACATTAAGAAGGCGCTGGTTATGAATAACCAAGCACACAACTTCCTATATAGGAATATCAGTTTACGATATAGGCACTACATGATATTAAACCCATAATTGTGTAGGAATATATCCGCGTGTTGCATCACATTAACCTTTCCATATTTCATGTATGGTAAGTCTAGAATCCATGTCAGAATAACCCGAGCATTGCATGAGATTAACTATGAGTTATTATTACGTGTGATATGACCTATATAAAAATAATTAAATGCCCATCATAAACAAAAACACCAATACACTGTAATCTCTAGTCGTATTTAACAACATTTACCGAATCATATAAAATAAGTTCTAGACTTATTAATTAATAAACCTAATTTGTTTATTTAGGTCTTTAATAACAAGTGGAGAACACCAACAGATTTAAGGTAAGGGATCATATCCATTTCATGTTTATTCAAGAATGTCATCTATGCTATTCCATTTTATGTGTAATCCCTAATGATTAGGTATGATTTTGCACCTCCCCCTTACTTCCCTCATGATGTATAAGTGATGATAACCATGTTCTCTATCATTAATCCCTCTTAAGTACAACTGATACCATGTCGATAATCCATAATGAATTCTACCTGAACCACCTTTATTCCTTCAGGTTGCTCTATATTTATTTTTACCCAAATGAAGTTGTCTTTTATTTTTATGTAAAATTTATAAATGTTGTTTATATACTCCAAACTCATGTTTCAAGATTCATCCCTCATTCTATTTCAGAGATATACATGCTCTTAAGTGATTCCCTCATCGATACTTCCCAATAAGAAAACTTGTTTTAAGGGAACTTCCCAATTTTTTACCCAATTTAAAGTTCACTCTATCCTCTATTTTAAGATGTGTGCACCTAGATAGCGTTCCAATGCATTGGGTAAAGTTGAGTCTCGTGAGATGTTATGTGCGACGATTTTGGCGGTTAGCCTTGGCTTATGCTACTATGTGCAATGGTCTTGGCAGTTAGCCTTGGCCTGTGCTGCTATGAGAAATGGTCTTGGCGGTTATCCTTGACTCATACTAAATTCATGTTTTATGTTTCTGTCACATTTCTATGATTCCATGTTTAAATGATCCCATGTTTATATGTTTTTGATTCCATATGTTACATGCCTTTTTTATATCATCATTCCATGCCTTCTATCACATGTGTTAATGCTTTGTTCTGATGGTTATCCCCTTACTGGGCTTTTAGCTCATCCCTTTGTTTATGTTATCCCCAGGTTATCCTATGTAGATGTATAAGCACAACAGAATATAAGAGCTCATTATGGTGTGTAAATAAAAAGTTATTTTCATAATGTTTGATTATGAACCTAGTCTTCCAAGACACTAATCTTTACGATCCTTGGTTTGTAATCTGATGTATAATTATGCTTAAAATCATGTAATGTTATATGTAAAAGGCTAGGGTCTCTATAGTTGGTATCAGAGGATGATCTAGTTATTTTTAGAGATTAGGAATAGAGCACTTTAGTAAGAACCTTAAGGATGAGACGAAGTATAAGAAAATATCCTTAAATTTTGGTAAGTATAGAGTAAGTGGTTTGTCAAGAAAATACGTCCCTGTTTGGATACAAAAAGGTAGAGGCGGTTCTGGAACAGAAGTACCTAGGAGTGAAAACTCTGACAAGGAGTTTCGGGATTGACTCGAGGTATCCTGGTACACAAGAACGAGGCTTGCTTCACTCTTGGTTTGAAACTCCTTGGGGATATGCTTTGGTAAATTCTTGAGTTTAGTACAAATCATTATTAAGGGAATAAAAAAATCCCATAAGAATATATGTTAAGAAATAGATCGAGGATAACCTAGATTTAAACCTAAGGAATCACAAGTTAGGATATACTTCTCCTCTACGAGTTTATCCTTTTATGTTCAAAAGTTTCTTTTTTATGTTCAATAACTAAGTATTAAAGCCCTCTAATTGTACGTTTGTTTTCTTATTTAATAGTGGGAAATAGAAGAACATGTTCCAACAAATAATGTGATAGGCAATGTGAATATTGTCCTAATGATATGTCTGATATGATGGGAAGGAGTGCTCAAAACTTCATGACGGTACTTGCTCAGCTGGCTTAAGTATGAATAATAACTTGAATTGTGTGGAACACCCTCTTCCTCCAAGTAAAGAACAAGTTGTCATAGAATCCTTCATGTAGCAAAGGCCTCCCATGTTTAGCGGATCTTCTGATCCCCTCCTCGCAGAACAGTGGATTAACTATATTGAAAAGATATTCTTCATCCTCTAGTGCTCTGAAGAAGAGAAAGTTGTACTGGAGGTGTATCGTTTTGATGGGGAAGCTGATCAGTGGTGGACACTGATAAATAATACAAAGTTCCAAGAGGAAATTGATTCCATGGATTGAGAGGAATTCAAGAGGATGTTTTTTCAATAAATATTTTACTCGAACCCTCCCTCTCAATATGGAAAGAGAGTTCCTCGGTCTTAAGTAGAAGGAAGATGATTCCATCAGGGCATATAAAGCAAAATTTAAAAGGCTTTCAAGGTACGCCTCTGGATTTTTCGTGAACATTGAAAGCAATGTGAATTGCTTCTTTAATGGTCTAAAGTCGGGTCTATGGAAGATATTGGCAATTCAATACTTTAATAGTTATGAGGAGATTGTTCGTTGTGCCCTCAAGGTTGAAATGGAGATTGAAGACTCTCAGTGGTCTCGTGGACCCAATGACAAGAAATGAAAAATGGAGAACAACATGGGTGGTTAAACAAAGAAATCCCATGATGAAAAGAAGCCCGAATATCCCACTTGTAAAAGTTGTGGGAAGAAGCATCCTGGAAACTGTCTAAAGGGAACCAGGAATTGATTCAAATGTGGAAAGATGAGACATTTGGATAATAACTACCAAAGGGATATGAAAAATCCCACTAATGTGGAAGAAGGAAGGTTCATATCAATGCTCATCCAGAGGTGCAGTGTTACAACTGCAAGGATCATAAGCATTATGAAAATAATTTCCCTAATCTAAGGGTTGTCGAAGGAAATCAACAACAACCTCCAAGGCAACAAGAAATGACTTATGCTATCACTACTGCTGAGGTGGAGTCGAAAAACGATGTGGTGAAAGGTATGCTATTTATTCATTCAAGAATAGAGAACTTACTATTTGATTCTGGTTCTATGCATTCTTTCATATTTTTCAAGTTTAGTAGAACTATTCAAACACCACCTCAAAATTTGGAGGACAAGTTATCTGTGAGAACAAAGAATGGGGAAATTATTACATCTGTGGTTTATAACTCCTCCCCAGTTAATGATTATGGAATGAACATCCCAGAAAATATTGTCATACTTTCTTTAGTGGAGTTCGACACTATCCTAGGAATAGATTGACTATCTTTATACAAATTCAACATCAAATGTTGGGAAAGGGAGATCACTCTTCACATCCCAAAGCATCCTCCAATTCTTTACAAGTGTAAGGAGGAAGATGAATATCTTTTAGAATCATTGTCTCAAGTGTGGATATTGCTTCCTTATGAGAAAACATATCTAGCCCAAATGATTGAGAAAAAGGATAGAATCATGCTTGAAGACATTCCCATCGTGAGGGATTACACTGATGTATTCCCTAAAGAGTTTCCTGGTCTTCCTCTTGATCAATAGGTTGAGTTCTCAATTGAACTTATTCTTGGATCTCTGCCTATATTAAATATACCTTATAGAATGACCACCGTAGAGCTTAAAGAGATGAAGAAGCAGTTACAGGAGAATGTGGACAAGGGTTTTATATGCCTGAGTGCTTCATCATGGGATGCACCAGTCCTATTCGTCAAGAAGAAGGATGAATCAATGTTCCTCTGCATTGATTATCGCAAGATCAATAAAATCACGATAAAGAACAAGTATCCCCTTCCTTAGATAGATGACTTGTTCGATCAGCTTCGTGGGTCTTGTTATTTCTCTAAGGTGGACCTTCAGTCGGGATATCACCAATTAAATGTGAGGAATGAAGATATTTCCAAGACCGCCTTTCGAACAAGGTATGGACACTATGATTTGATAGTGATGCCCTTCAGACTCACTAATGATCCAACAATTTTCATGGATTTAACAAATGACGTATTTATAAATTACCTCGAAATTTTTTTAGTAGTCTTTATATATGAGATTCTGATATACTCTAAGAGCAAGGAGGAACATGAGGAGCATTTGAATACCGTGTTAAAGACTTTTCAAAGGGAGAATCTATATGAAAAGTACATTAAATGTGAGTTCTTGATGGAAGAAGTATCATTCTTGGGGAATGTTTTCACTAGAAAAGGGATATTTGTGGACCTTCTAAGACAAAGGAAATTAAAGAGTGGCCCGGGCGAACATCTGTAACGAAGATCTGCATCTTTCTAGGTCTAACGTGGTATTATCGATTATTTGTGAATAACTTTTCATGATTGTCAAACCCAATGAACAAGATGACACAGAAGGGACTAAAGTTTTTCTAGACTCAGGAATGTGAAGACTGTTTCAAGGAGTTGAAAAAGAGGCTTATCACTATGCTTGTACCCACACTCCCATCAAGTGGAGAACTCTTTGTGGTGTACAGTGATGTTTCAAAGAAGGGATTAGGTTGTGTGCTGATGAAAAATGATAAAGTGATAGCCAACGCCTCAAGGCAGCTGAAAATCCATGAGCAAAACTATCCCACACATGATCTGAAGTTTCTGGCTGTGATCTTTGTGTTGAAAATCTGGAAGTATTATCTCTATGAGGAGAAGTGTGAGATATATACTGATCACACGAGTTTCAAATATATATTCACATAGAAAGAGATTAATATGCACCAATGAAGATGGATAGATCTCATCAAGGATTATGATTTCTCAATCCACTACCATCCTGGTAAGGCAAATAAGGTGGAAGATGCTCTAAGTAGAAAGGATCCTGCATCTTTATCAATGATGAGAATTGAAAAGGATATGATCTTCTTAGATTTGTAGAGAATGGACATGTGAATCATTAAGGGAGGAACATAATCAATAATTTCTCAAATGATTGTTCAACCATTCCTCATGGAGAAAATAAATGATGCTCAAAGAAAATATGTGAAACTTTAGAAAAGGGTGGAAGAAATTAAAAATGAGAAATCCTTTGAGTTATTTATTGACAATGATGGAGTTGTGAGATTTGGGTCAAAATTATGTGTATCATCCGATCCATAGATAAAGAAATAGCTTTTGAATGACACACATAGCTTGACCTTCTCTATTCACTCAGGGAGCACAAATATGTATCAATATTTCTGAGAAAACTTTTTGTGGGACAATATGAGAAGGGAGATTTCTGAATATACATCAAAGTTCCTGGTATGCCAGCAATTGAAGGCTGAGAGGCAAAAGTCTAAGGGTATGATGTAACCACTAACCATACCAACATGGAAGTGGGAGAACATTACCATGGACTTTGTCCCTGGAATTACAAGGACATCCAGGGGAAACAATGTTATATGAGTCGTTGTGGATCGTCTTAAGAAGATAGCTCACTTTATTGCAATTCGAGAGGACTTCTCATTGGATCAACTTTCACATAGTACCATTATCTATTGTATCTGATTGTGATCCGAGATTCACCTCGAAGTTTTGGAAAAGTCTCCAACATGCTCTAAGCACTGAACTGAACTTCAGTACGACCTATCATCCTCAAACTAATAGTCAATCTGAGCAAACTATTTAGGCATTGGAATATATGTTGAGAGCTTGTTCTATGGAGTTCAAAGGAGGATGAGACTAACATCTTCCACTGATTGAATTCTCATACAACAATAGTTTCCACTCAAGCATCTGAATGACACCATACGAAGCCCTTTATGGGAAGAGGTGTAGAACACTAGCGTATTGGGATGAAGTTGGTGAGTGTAAGCTTATATGACCTAAAATGGTCAAAGAAATGGTGGAGAATGTGAAAACCATTCAACAACATATTAAGACAACCCAAAGTTGACAGAAGAGTTATACATACAATCATCGACAAGACCTTGAGTTCAAAGTTGGAGACATGGTATTTCTATGCATATCCCTATGGAAGAAGTTCATGAGGTTTGGAAAGAATGGTAAGTTAAGTTCCAGGTATATCGTCCCATTCAAGATTCTTGTTCGTGTTGGGGTTGTGGACTATCTAATAACACTTCCACCTACCATGATAAAAGTACATGATGTATTTAATGTATCCCTCTTAAGGAAGTACATACGAGACCCTTCACATGTAATCTCTTCAGTGATGGTACAGTTGGAGGATGATTTTTCTTATGAGGAACAACCAGTGAAGATCTTGGATCGTAGAGATAAATTTCTACGTAACAAGACTACTCATTTGGTCAAAGTACTATGTCAGAACCATAAGTATGAAGAGGAAACATGGGAACTAGAGTAGGCAATGAAGGAAAAGTACCCACACCTGTTTATGGCCTAGAATGTGAAATAAAATTTTGAGGGTGAAATTTCCTAAGGGGGGAGAATGTAACGACCCAATCTTTTTCAATGGAAATTTCCTTCTTATGATTATGACATATAATCACATGAAATCACAATATAATAATAACTACTAAGTTATATGTGACATTTAAACATAAGTTTCTCACTTATGTGATTAGAATTTTGAAAATTTGACATACATGGTTGCAATCAGTAAGTTATTTGGAGTCTAATATGACCAACTTAAGTTTTGGTGAATAGTAACATACCCTTATGAATTGTAATTTTACCCTTATGAATAGTGACATATCCTAATGAATAAAAACCTTACCTATGATAATATATAAATAATATTCAAGTGGGAGTACGATATACCTATATCTTGGAATAAGAAAATAAATGTTTTAAAATTGTTATTTTTCGAGTAAATTGTGATTTTAATTAAAAATTAAATCAATCATATTTAGAAAATTATTTTTTAAAAATGGATTTTATTTTAGAATTCTACAAGTTGAAAAATGGTTAGGGTAAAGTTTTTGGATTTTTCTAAAATACTTGAATTTTTTATGAATAGTAAAATATTATAATTTACGATAAATGATAAATAATAGATTTATTGAGTCATTGATGATAATATGCTGATGTAAGCCCAATTGGTTCAAACTCACTTGCACTTATTATTATTTTTGGTCATGAAATAATCATTATTGTTGGTCTTGAAGGAAAATAATAAACTAAGGAATTAAATATTATAAAACCCCTCCTCTCCTCCACTACAAATACCACCCCTCTTTCTCTTCACTCTTCTCAAGCCTTATGCCTTACCTAAGTTCTACCAAGATCACTCCCCAAGATCCTCCCCCAATTCCAACAGCCCTAGGTCTCATCAAAATACCAAATACTCTCCCCTTAAGAGGCTCTCAAAGGAGATAAACTCAAGAGGTAAATTCCTCTTTCTAATTCTTTTAAGTTATTTTATTTTCTTGTTTCTTTCCTCACCTCCCTTCACCAAAATGGTATGATAACTCCAGTAACATATATTTACTATAATTCTATTATTCTAATGGGATAATTCATTTTCATATCTCTTTTACCACCTTTTATTTGAAAAAAATGAAAATGTCGTTTGAGATGTGTTAATTTAGCACAATCAAGGACGACGAGTTATCAATTTCTATTACTATCTTTAATTATGGTCATGGAAACATTTTCATGGTTGAACCGAACTATTATATGTGTATTTTATCTTATTTAATGTTCTGTAATCCTTATGCACTCATGATGTAAAATAATAATACAAAACAAGTTAATTGTGAGCAAAATCACTAAAATTAATTCAAGCGTTTATTATTAATGTTTTATATAATGATTCAACTTCAATCCAAGTAAAAAAATTAAATTTACAACCATTTAATCTTATGGATGTTCACTAATATCATATAACTTCAGTTATGGACAACCAATTTCATCTTACATGTTTATCCATTCATGAAAATAATTAAATCCATTATAAAAACCAAGAAAACAAATGGACCCGAACAATGAAATTGAACCACTTAACCCATAAAAAAAGTCACGAATGAAATTAAAAGGTTATAATAAATCTTTTACATATAGAATAGGTTCTGGAATTATTAATTAATAAACCTAATTTGTTTATTCGGGTCATTAATAACAAGTGGAGAACACCAACAAACTTAAGGTAAGTGATCCTCTCCATTTCACTTTTATTCAAGAATTTCCTTTATGCTATGCCAGTTTATGTGTAATCACTAATGATGGGGTATGATTTTTCACCTACCCTTACTTCCCCTATGATGTATAAGTGACTATAAACCCCATTCTCTCTCATGAATCCCACTTAAGTACATCTAATACCATGATGATAATCTGTAAGGAATTCTACCTGAACCACCTTTATTCCTTCGGGTTTCTCTATATTTCTTTTTACCCAAATGAAGTTTTCTTTTCTTTTTATGTAAAACTTCTACATGATGTTTATATGCTCCAAAATCATGTTTCAAAATCCATCTCTCATTATATTTCGTTGATATACATGCTTTTAAGTGATTCCCTCCTCGATACTTCCAAATAAGCAAACTCGTTTTAAGGGAACTTACCAAATTTTTACCCAATTTCAAGTGAACTATATCCTTTGTTTTAAGACACCATTGTCTTTATAAAATCAGTCTTTTTATTATGAAAACCTTTTTTGTTCACTTCTAGTTTTATATAAAATATTTTTCCCTTTTTTATTTTAAAATCTCTATAGTATTTTCCTTAAAACCACACAAAAATGTTTTAATGCTAAAATTTCTCAAATACATTTCTTACATGTTGTCACTTATGTTTGACATCACTTACCATAATATATGATTATTTTACCTTATTAACATACATGTATTTTTTAATTCCTTTCTTTCATGGACACTTTCATGATACGCCTATTGGTTATGATTTATGTCTTAATTATGGTACCCAATTCTTTCTATGAGCAACCCTTACATTTATGTAAGATTGATTATGTATGATTATTTATGTGGAATATGTTTTCATGAAATGTAATATGGGTGCACCCAGATATTGATCCAATGCATTGGGTAAAGTTGAGTCTCATGAGACGTTATGTGCAATGGTCTTGGCGGTTAGCCTTGGCTTGTGCTACTATGTGCAACGGTCTTGGAGGTTAGCCTTGAATCATACTAAATTCATGTTTTATGTTTCTGCCACATTTCTATGATCTCATGTTTAAATGATCCCATGTTTATATGTTATGATTCCATATGTTACATGTCTTTTTTATATCATCATGTCATGTCTTCTATCCCATGTGCTAATGCTTTGTTCATATGGTTATTCCCTTACTGGGATTTTAGATCATCTCTTTGTTTATGTTATCTATAGGTTATCCTATGTAGATGTATGCGCACAATGTAAGATAGGATCTCATTGTGGAGTTTAAATAAAAATTTGTTTTTATAATGTTGGATTATATACCTAGTCTTCCAAGACACTAGACTTTAGGATCCTTGTCTTGTACTCTGATGTATAATTATGCTTAAAATCATGTAACGTTATATGTAAAAGGCTAGGGTCTCTATAATTTATATGAGTTTCCACTAGAACTAGAGGTTGAATTCTCTATAAACCCATTTCCAAGGATGAGTTCCATCACTTTTCCATCATATCAAATATCTTTAGCCAAGCTAAAGGAATTGAAAATCCAACTAGAAGATCTTGAGACCAAGGGTTTCATATGTCCTAGAATGTAACCATGGGAAACTCCAATTCTTTTTTTGAAAAGAAGTCTGACGAAAGTCTCTATCTTTATATTTACTATCAGAAGCTAAACCAATTGATTTCCAAAAATAAGTGCTCATTTACTTGGATTGATGATCTTTTTTATCACCTCACAGGAGCATGATGGTTTTCTAAAATCGACCTTAGGTCGGATTTGAGATTAAAGGAATCAGATATTCCAAAGTCCACTTTCAGAAGAAAATATTGGCATTATAAATACATCGTCATTCCATTTGGGCTGGCAAATGTTTTTGTGGTCTTCATGGAAATGATGAACTGAATCTTTCATGGATACCTTGACACTTTTGTCTTAGTATTTGTGGATGATATATTGGTTAACTCAAAGATGAAATAGGATCATGTGAAACATTTGGATATCATATTGAAGACATTGAAAGAGTATATTTCATATGATAAATTCTCTAAATGTTGATTTTGGATTAAAGAAGTGAAATTCATGGGTCATGTGGTTTTGGAGAAAGGTATTTCTATAGATCTTGAGAAAACTCAAGTGATATTGTCCTAGGAAAGACCGAAGAATGTGTTTGGGATTAGAATCTTATTGGACCTTGTTGGATATTATAATTGATTTGTTCTGGACTTTTCCAAGTTTATATCTCCCTTGATAGCCTTGATAGGAAAGGGATAGAATTTTCAATGGATTGAAAAGTGTAAGATTTCCTTTGAAGAATTGAAATTGAGGTCGACATCTGCACCTATTTTGGTTCTTTTTGAGCTTGGTGAAGGCTTTACAGTGTATTGTGATACCCTAGGTATGAGTTTGGGGTGTGTTTTGATGCAACACAACCATGATTTAGTGTATGGATCTCTCTACTTATGTCATCATGAAAAAACCACCTCACTCATGACCTGGAATTGGTGACGATGATGCATGCGTTGAAAACTTGGTGCCACTACCTCTTCGGGGAGAATTTTATGATGTATATAGATTATAAATGTCTAAAGTATATCTTCTATTGGAAGGATCTGAAACTCAGACAAAGATTATGGGTGAAGTATCTTTAGACATTAGATTTTGATTTGGCATACCCTCGGAGAAAACGAAGTGTGGTTGCAGATTCTCTCAACATGAAGTTTCCATCTTAGGTGATGAAAAAATCTAAAGAGGAATGAAATTTGATGATTCTTTTATCTAAATGCATTTAGATGTGAAGGGTAAGATGATTATGTATTCTTAGAGTGTTCTATTCACACCCTCCTTGTATGGTTTTATTTTTAAAGAGAAAACATTTGATTCAGAATGTCAACATGTAAGTGGAATTCTAAATGGTGGGATCACCTCAGGTGATTGGTCTCAATCTCCCAATGTTTCCTTATATTTTAGGATGATATTGGTGGTTCCAATGTCTTCAAGACAAGATATGATGAAATATGATCATTTTTCTATCTAGGATGTTCACCCAGGTGTTACCAAGATGTTTTATGATCTCAAACATCGATATTAGTGGTTGAGGATGAAGAAGGTGATTGCAGAGTTTATATCCCATTGACTCACCTGTCAAACATGTTATAAAATCTGATGAATAATAAACCATGTGTATCATCTCATATTGTTCATATCAACTCTTAGTAAACAACTTCTCTTATCATATAAGATAAATGAGATAACTATACATATCCTTTACTAAGATCCATCTTTTCTTGATGTATTCCTTTACATTAACATTTTTGATGTAGAAACTCCTTGATTCATCACTTGAATGTAAACCACAAGCTTTGTCAATTATTTTCTTGATCTTGAAATCCTGTATACTTGCAACATTTATAAAGTATACATTTGGTATCATATACCATTCAAAACTGAAGAATTAATTTCTATAACAACGATACCTGACATGGAAATTCTATAGAGTTTCACAAACCCCTTCTAGTATCTTGGACAATACAATCATATGGAAAAAATAGCCATCCTTGATAACTCTATGTTTTAATGACATTGATTGGCTACTAGAAGAAACATTATTGGACTTTCCAACTAATTTTTCCTCTTTCGATTTGAACTTCTACCCACTTGTACCATCACCAAAACACCACAACCTAGACATCATATGCTTAGTTCATATATCCTTAACACTGAGAATATTTGGTAAACATTTATTGAACTCAATCACATCATTGGAACATTTTGATAGATTATAATAGAATCAATCCCTGAATCAGAACAAGATTTATAGGACACATTGAGTTTCTCAAAGTCATAAACATACTCAATCATATTGAATATATGAGCGGAGACTAAAATTACTTTAGTCATATTGTATGTAATATCTTTGAAACCATAAGTGAATCATTATATGCTTATCAAAAGCATCTAGATTCACATGTTGAACAATGTCAATAGTTGGTCACCTAGGAAGGTGGTGCTCTAACACATAGTTTCTCTTAAGAACTTTTTTTAACTTACCAATATTAAGAGTTGCTTACATTAAGCTTCTTTTTTTCAAGAAGGACCGACTTACAAGTTAATTTTGATGATGATGATGATTTTTATCTATAATAAAAGCTTTTATCAGATGAGTATCATGTCTTACAAACATTTAATAAGGACATTTATTAAATGTTCTTCCACTAAAATGATGATCCCTTTTGAACTCATCATACCCATTAGTGGTCCAAGATCCATATTTCACCAAGTAATGAGTCCAATTTAGTGTTCATCTCACTAATTATTTGTTTATGTGGGGAATCATCCCAATCATTTCATATATGATTATTTAATATTTAAGAGAACAACACTTTTTACAATCCATCATATAGATAAAATGAACTCTATTCCTCTTGTATCATAACTCTTAGAGTTTTCCAGCTAAGTGTAACTCAAATATCACAATGAGATTTGGTTACTTAACTCTTCAGGTTATCCATTTTCATCATGCCTTACACAAGATAATCCATGGGTACTCAGCTTTAGCATGAACCTACTTGGTTGGATGATCAAGGTCTTGACATGTGCTTACATTGGAAGGAATCTAACAGTTAGTATTTTAAATGGGATTTAATCTCACTATATTATCTCATGAATTCTCTTTATATGTATGCTTACTTAGATTTATTTAATTTAGAATCTTATTCCTTCTATTAAATCAATATACTCAACCCATGTTGATGTGTAACTCTTTATATAACCCATTTCATGTGTTACTAACCAAAATTAAAATCAAATTATATTGACACATATCCAAATGAATCCCACATATTAGGGACACAAAACCCTTTCATATAAAGACTTAGAATTCTTTTAAATCATCAACACCTCATGAGTAATCCTAGAGAGACACAAATAGTCAACCCCTCTCTTTTTTTGACAAGACATAAGCTTCCAGACAAGTGAGTAGTCCGACCCAAAGTCCCTCCATCTAGAGATCTCAATTCCATCATAATTCTAACACCCAATATGTATAAATCATAATTTACCACTTAATTCATGTTTATAACTCAATACAAGAAAAAGTCGAGGTAGAAGAAAACTAGATCCATTATCATACCTAGTATGTAATTCCTTAGATGGATGCATGATAATATCTAGAAGTAGTTTAAACACTTTAAACTAAAGCATACACATATTCATAATATAGAAATTATATCTTCGAATAAAAAAAAGGTAATAAAATTAAAATAAACAGACAATTCATAAATTTAAGCATGAGATAAACATTTATGAACAATTCATAAATAAATAATTATAAACAGTTTATAATTTAACAAGAATTATGGACAATCCATAATTAAAATAAATATAAACATTTTATATTGATTCTTAATATGAACTCTTTCATATTATTCATTATTTGACATTTATTTTTAAATATATGACATCAAATGAAATATAAACATTTTATATTTCAATTTCTATTATGTAAACTATTTACATAATCTAAGTATAACATATTAAATATTATTTAAACCTTGATCAAATCAATCATCAAAACTTAATTTGATTTGGTTTAAATAATTTCTCAAATAAGGCCATTAATTTGAACATTTCAAATAAAATATTAACTCTTATATATTTTTTCATTAATTTTGTAATTTATAATCATTTTAATAGTTACCCTTATGATTTTTAAATGAAAATTTTATTTCTTAATTGTAAGGCATTCCATATAATTGAAAAAGGTATTTAAATATTAACAATTGATATTTATGAATATTTATTTATTAAATGTTTCATAAACATTTAATTAATTAATTATAAATAATTTATAATTAATTCATTTATAAACACTTTTATAAATTAAATAAATATCCTAAAATACCTTTTTTACAATTTATAAACCTTTTATAAATTATATGAATCAATTCATAGTTGAAAAACTAGATAATTTTTTTTTCTAATCCCACATAAGAATAAAATGAAATGTCCTATGTAAGATTAAATTGGGAGGCCTACATAATATTAATTGAGCCACACAAATAGGAATAACCGAGCACCCATGAAGGATTAAACCCAACACTCATGTAGGCATTAGTTAGATTAATTTCACACACTTGGACTATAATATGACTCGAGTAACCTTAAATCAGTGTGCCACGTGAGATTAACTTAGTACCTACATAGGATTAACTTCACATGGGTATGTCATGCATGACATTAAGAAGGTGCTGGTTGTAAACTGATATCGTGAAATGATGGGTTTAATATCATGCAGTGCCTATATCGTAAACTGATATTCCTATATTGTAATATCACATTAACCTTTCCATATTTCATGTAAGGTGAGTCTAACATCCATGTTAGAATAACCCAATCATTGCATGACATTAACTATGAGTTATTATTACGTGTGATATGACCTATATAAGAATAATTAAGTGCCCATAATAAACAACGATACCAATAAACTGCAATCTCTAGTCGTATTTAACAACATGTATCGAATCATAGATGATGATTTGATGCTCTTAAAAACATGATTTCAAGATTCAAAAGGCATGAAACTGCTCTGATACCACTACTAGGTTTTTTGGATCAAACGAAGCTCTTTTAACAAATTAAAAGAAAAAGAAAACAACAAACCAAGATCGTCATGTATGAAAAATGAAATCATGTGCATATAAAATGAATAACATATGTTGTGTACGTTTCCCCGTAGAAGCTGCCATTGACCCTATCTCCATCAATTCTTGATGAAGATCACCTAGAGGAAGCCTAAAGAAGTCCATCCTCCATGGTGTATTCACATATTGGTTTAATCGTTGATGCTTGAGTGAGACCCTCTCATCACCCATGACATGTTAGTGTCCCATGATGGCTAAGGGTGGAAGGGGAAGAGAGCTTTAGGACTAAGAGACCATTGTACTCTTTCATGCAAGAGTATGTCACTCACACATTAATTGGGTACTGCCTCTTTATATAGGGATCAAGACAACTCCCGCTGCATGAATTTACTCATGTGTTTCATAAACACTTGAGTAAATAACTACTATTACAACCCCTTTGTAACTATTCGACCAAGACAAAATTTCATACGTTTCATCTTATGAAACATTCATTCTAATGAAAACTTACATGGAAAATCTTTCCAAACGTCAACCTTTAACATTCAGTTTTCCATTCTCAATCATAGTTTATACCATATGACATATCTCAATCATACATTACAATTGATAAGGCAACGACATGATATAAGTAAACACATTCTTTATGGTATGACTAAATAAACATGCATCTTGTTCTTTACATTGTGCACATATCGTACATTATGATATGTGTGATTTAGGGCATATCTCCTTCAAGAGGAACATGAAGACCATTTTTAGTAAGCAGAGAGAATGTGTTAGAGTAATCAATGCCATAATTCAATCCATACCCCTGGGAAACAATATGAGTCTTCATCCAACTAAGAGATTCATCCACATTTTCATTATTAGAATAGTTATGTATTTGGTTTGTAGGTATGTTTAGGTGGAATCCAACTTGACTGGGTCAACCTTATCCTAGAAGTTTGGAATTTTGTATCTCTTGCTTATCTAGGATATTGTATATCTTTATTGAATATAAATAAATGGATTGGATCTTATATTGAGGATGGTTTTTTGGTATATAGTTTTCAATAGAGGAACCTTTAATCCCTCTGTCTATTCACTTTCACAGATTCGGGCAAGGATGTGTCGACGTTTATTCGCGCTAAGCAGAAAGTGCTGATAAATGGTATATTTATCAATACTATTTTTAGTACTGATAAATGTTTTTAATAAAAAATATTATTAATATATATATATATAAATATTATATTTATATTAAAAAACAATGTTTATTTATATACATTAATTAAAAAATGCATGTTTATAATTAATATATTTTTTTTAATAATTCAAATATATATAAAATTTTAAAAAAGTATTTATAAGATTATAAATAAATATATATATGTATTTAAATAATTATAAAATTATATATTTTTTAAAATAATAAATATATTTATTATATTTATAATTTTATATAAATAATTTTTAAATAATATATTTATTTGTGGACATGGTTATGGGTTTCTATGTTCCAAATGTTAAGATTACATGTATTATGATGATGCATGCATATGTTATGTATTTATGACTCATGAATGTTCATTTATACATTGACACCCTTATTAATCATGCTTTCATATATATGTGATGACTCATTTTTTATAATCTATACCTTATTAGGTATGATTCATTCATGTTATATCCATTAACATATTATGTTCCCATAAATACTTATAAATTTACAATAAATATATTTAAATAATAAAAATATTTATTATATTTATAATTATAAAATTTTAATTATATATAAATAACTTTTATATATATATATTTAAATAATTACAAAATTACAATAAATACATTTATTATTAGTTTATAAATATATTTATAATTATATAAAATATTTATAAATAGATTTATTTATAATGATAATTACAAATAAATATATATATTTAAATAATTATAAAATATAATAAATATATTTATTATATTTTATAAATATATTTATTTATATATGAATAAATATATAGATATAAATATATTTATTTATTTATTTAAATAATTAAAAAATCATAATAAATATATTTATTATATTTATAATTTTATAAATATATATAATTATATGAAAATATTTATAAATATATACAAATATTTATAATTATAATTATAAATATATATATATATATATATAATTATAAAGTTATAATAAATATTTTTTTTGAAAAGGTTGGGGAAAATCCCCTTTTATTAAAAAGAAAACACAAAGAAACATAGAGAAATAGAGATAGGGCCAGATATAGCGAAACTACCCTCATAAAAAACATTCAAAGACCGAACTTTTGTCTAATTTTAGTCTATATTCTACATTCCTCCCGCAAAGAATTCCAATCGATTCCACGACCACACCCATGACCATAACCTCTGGTATAATGCTCTCTCATGTTTTTCGCTTAATGAAGGAGGCTCTCAATATCAGAGCCTTAAGAATCCAAATCAGCCATTGGTTGTGTTTCCTTCGTCTTGGTAACCCAATTAGCACGACCTCGCCCGCAGCCACGACTTTTTCGATGTCAACCCAGCTTCCAAGACCTGGCCTATTGTAAGGTCCCTTCCCATTCCTCCCTCTCCAAGTTGGGCTTGTCTTTCTCTATAAGAGCGTGCTCTTGATTTTTAAGATTTTTTATGCCCACAGAAGGGTCATTGTCCATCTGTGCAAGACTTCGTACCTCACTTGGTTGGGCCCCATTATCATCCTGAGGTCCAGAATTTGATCCCATGGTCTCAAGCACTCCAAATGAGTTAGAGGAGGGGGTTAGATTCATGTTCATGCAATCACACTCATGAGGATTAATAAGAGGTGAGAGTATTACCTTGACCTTATCAGATCTGGCCACTTCTTTTGATTGTGGAGAGCTCACATTTCTAAGCAGAGGAGCAAGTTTTGGAATGAAGGGATTAACTTTCAAATGGTGTGTCTCCATTTTAAGTTTACCTTTGCAAGCATTTTCCAAAATCATCTTCTCATGATCAACTTGTTGATCAACCAAGTGTTGCACTGTATATTCATCAAAGAATTGTGAATTTATTTCTTCTTCATTGGCTTCAGGGACTTCCCTTGAGAAAGGATACAAGTGTTCAAGTTCCTTAGATGAGCCTGAATCTATAGCGGAGACCACCACATTGTCTTGCACAAGTACAGATGATATAATGTTTGAATTTAAGATGCCATCCATAGCACTAACACCTGTAGGTTTTGAAGTGTTGTCCCGTCTCTTAGCATCATCGTAAGCTTTTTCATCTTCATTAGTGGTTTTAGAACAATATTCAAAAGGAGCAATAACATCCCTATATGAAGGTGTAACCATTTGATTATGAGATGGTGAAAAATAAGAAGACTCTTGATCATCATTATCTACAGGGTATTCTTCAGCAAGGTCATCCCATGTCTTACTCCCATGTATGAATGATATTGAAGGCCCAACATCAATAGATTCCCTATTTTTAGAGACCAGTGCATCACAACGAACAACCACAGCCTTACCGGCAGTGTGAGAAGTAGTATCCTCGACATCCACACCCTTACTAGATCGTGGGATGCTCTTTTTATAGCTAGCAGCTTTATAGCCTCTCAGATTATAAATAGTGCAACTTAGACCTTTTCAAAAATTCTCTTTAACATGACCAATGGTTTGAAAACCAATACAAAACAATGGAAGTTTTTCATACCTTACAGTATATCAAAATTGAAATCCACTGTAGACAGTGTCACAAATTCAATTGGAATTGAATTGAGGTCCACCTCAACCAGAAATCTCGCAAAAAATCCAAATCGAGCCTCTTCTATTGCTCGATCGAGTTTGATCAGAGTGCCAATTGACAAAGCAATGTCAAATAGTTTTTGAGGATGAAATAATATCCAATTCAAATCATAAATTCGCACCCATACTTGAGTTCATGTGTTGCGGACCACAAATGGGTTGAAGTGAGGATTCCATTCTTGGATGCACATGATTCCTAGCCTAAGAGAGATCTGACTAAATCCCTATGCCTTACTCTTCATCTCTTCATAAGTAAACATGATGTGGAAATGCCCCCGCCTAATGGGGATGCACTTCCATTCACAAAATCCCCAAAAGTAGCTACTCGCTTTCTGAAGTCCTCTGTCCTCCATGGGTTTTGACCAGTAGTTAGGACCACTCTCCCAATAATCGAATATTCACAGATTTTAAACCTAGCCAAAAGAAAGTCTTGATTGACCCGGATGTGCACCGAGTTTCCTCATCGGAAGATACGTTCATCAACATTGTCCTTTATTGAGGTAAAACATGGTTTCACATATCTAGTTTTACAAGATTTATTGCCGGGTGGCTTTGAAATCAATGTTGGCTTCACCGAAGTGTTTGCAGCACACGTCATCAATCCGTGAGGAAGGTGAGCGGAAATACCCGCATCCAAAGCGCTTGATCAAAATCCAGGATGGACGAAGCATCTTCGAAACTCTTGTATGATTCGAATCTACCTTGGGTGAGGAAGGAGACATCCAACATCACCCAATTTGAGTCTTCTATATTTGCTGAACCCTAAGTTCCATGAGGGGAAATCAAGAGAGGCTCCTGAAAACCCATCCATCTTCTTATAATAAATATATTTATTATATATAATTATAAAATTATAAATATAATAATAAATATATTTATTATAATTTTATAATTATAAATAAATAAATATTTACTTATAGTTATAAGTATAAATAAATATATTTATTATAATTTTGTAATTATTTAAATAAATATATATTTATTTATACTTATAACTACAAATAAATAAATATTTATTTATAATTATAAAATTATAGTAAATATATTTATTATATTTATAATTTTATAATTATATATAATTGTATAAAGATATAAAATATTTATTATATATATAATTATAAATATATATTTATTTATTTATAGATATAAATAAATAAATAATTATTTATTTATTATATATATAATTTTATAAATATATATAATAATATAAATAAATCATTAACATTAGATCTTTATCAGCACTATAATTTTAGTGCTGATAAAGATAGGTTTTACCAGCGCTTTTTATTTTAGCGCTGATAAAATTATCCTTTATCAATGCTTTTTGAAAATCAGTGATAAAAGTATTTCCCTTCTTTTAAAATTACCCCAACTGAATGTCTTATCTTGCACACCTTTAAGTTCTCATGGAAGACTATTGTCATCGCGCCGCCGCTCTGGCCAAACCCCGTCGTCATCTCTCCTCCGCTCTTGCCCAACCGCACTTCCACTACCCTGCCGCGTCGTGCCGTCGCTCTTGCCGAAGCCCACTATCGTCGTTCCGCCGCTCTCACCCAACTATATTGCTATTACACCACCTCGATGAACCCCACTGTCGACACATTTTCAACAAATCAAGACCCTCAAAACTAAATGTATGATATTCAAATCTTGTTTTTATGTATTTATCAAATGATTCTCTTTATGGGTCATTTTTTTCTTACTCGAACAATAGTGTGTGTGACACCCCCTTTAAATTTAGTGTTGTTTTGTTCGAACTGGATTCACCCCCTTAGTTTCTTCCCCATTACTACACCCGCTCATGGATGAACCCAAGGCTAAGATTTGACCCATTTTTCTTGTGATTTCTTTATGTCTAGGTCATTTGATTAATTTTTTGAGCTTCGTTCATCCTATATTTGAATTTATGAGCCATTCACCATTGATTTGTGATAGGTTACCCCATGCGTTTTCCATTTAATTTGAGAACCTTGATTGTTTCATGTCTAACTCCATGTTTTGTATATCAAATAATAGCATTAAATTTGTTTATGTGTTATTGGAAAGGTAAATCAAGTTTTATGTGATTTTCGTTTCAATTCCAAGGACTTCTCAATTGTGGAACTTGTTAAAAATATTTTTTAATAAACCATGCACACCATGTGTTTGAGAAATTGCACAAATTATCTTTATAAATAAATTCTAAGATTTTATAAAGTGTTTGGTCATCAAAGTGAATTCTCAATAGAAACAATATTTTTACTTTTCATTTCAAGTGATACTTGAAATGCCAAGAATTGATAAAATATTTCAATATTTCTTTAAAATAAAATGCAAGGTTTAACATTTTTTGACCCTGTTTGGTTTATTGGATAAGACAATTATGAAAACGTTTTAATCAATAAAGTGATTTTTTAAAGGTGGACTAATTTATAAATTGATTTCAAGGGTGGTTTAAGTGTAATGTTTTAAGAAGTGTCTTATAAATGATTTCAAATTATTATATAGAGAATTGGCCACATGGTGAGTTTCTAAAAGGCTAATTTGGACCTTTTAAATGGTCTTTGAAACATGTGGGTGTGTGAGACCCACTTATTTCCCTTTATGATTGTTTCCCTTTATATGTGGTTATCGGGTGATGGATAGAAAGGGGTTATTTCTTATGAGAGAGTTAGAGGTGTGAGTGAGTTATTATTTATGCTTAAGGATGATTTTTTGGATTATTAATTATTTCTCACCATTACTATTACTTTAGTCATGGGAACATGAGTAACTAAGTGAGAAGTTTTTATTTATGATATAATAGATCATTACACACTTCTAGTGTCCCCTAGTTATGTATATGACCAGTGGGGAGTGCCCCTGATTCTAGGATTACTGCAAGCTAGTCAAGTGACTTGTGTTAGAATGCAATATAAGCCTACAGTTGGTCCCAATTTGATAAATTCTAGGACTGTCTCACATTAAAGCCCATGGTAAATCCCATGAGACTCACAAGGTACACCTAGAGTTTTTCTGTAAACCGTAAAATCAAGATCGATCGTATCATGAATGGACTAAAAGAGAATAATTTTATAATTTTATACTTTCATAAATTTTACTTTTATATATTATAGTTTTATAGTTTTATAAATTTTTAAAACTATATAATTCTATAAATTATGTATACTTCTATAACATATATATAGTTTTATATAGTTTTATAAATTTATATATATTTATAAATTATATATATTTATTTAAAATGCATATTCTTTTGTAAATTATATATAATTTTATTCTTCTATATATGTCTATAATTTTATATACTAATATAAATATATATAAAATTTTAATTTATACTTTTATAGCTGTAAAGTTTTTTGAATTTATCAATAGTTTAATACTTTTATACTTTCATAAATTCAATGTCATTGTTGAAAATATTTTTAAAATATAATAATTTAATTTTTTAATTGTGAAACTATTATTATATTCAATACCTATATTTTCTATTATGAAAAGGGTTTTCAAATAACATAACTTTTTTTCAATTATTAAATTAAATAGTTGTAAATTCCCTTCAATAAGTTTTTGTTTTTGATCATGTGGAATGATAAATCATTTTTCAATCTTTCTATTTTCTATCAAGCAATTAATAAGATCCATCTTCAATTGATATCTTTTGTGTATTTATTTTGTTAAATATTAATATTACCAAATCAAATAGGATTAATATGAATAAAGAATGGATGAATTTCAATTGTATGATAAAAGAATATGAATATGGGGTGAAAGAGTTCATCATGTTTGAAAAAGATCATGCATATGACCCTTCTCAAATACTTTGTTTGTGTTTACGCTATTTTTATTCAAGACTAATTAGTCCAGAGGTGTTGGAAGAACAAATAATTTTTCACGGAATTGATCGAAGTTATAAATGTTGGAATAACCATGGGGTAAAAGAAAATATAGCTAGTGAGTAGGATAATACTTTGTTTTATGGATCATCTGATATGATTACAAGTGTGGAAAATGAAGAAGATCATATCGATAATGTTATTACAAATATGAATGATGATGAAGATTGTATTGAGGAAATGACAAGGACAGTTGAAGATGAACTTTTTGATTGCCCAAAATTGTTTGAGAAGTTAAAGAGTCTTGTAAAGACATTATTGTATTCTAGTTGCACTAAATATACAACATTGGCATCCATACTGAAGCTGTATAATTTGAAAGTAGACAACATATGGAGTGACACCCATTTTACTGAACTACTTGCTCTATTAAATGATATGATCCCAAAAGATAATAATATCCCTAGCCAAACATATGACACCAAAAAAATGCTAAGTTTTATGGGTATGATCTCTGAAATAATACATGTCTACCCAAATGATTTTATACTATTTCATAAAGACCAAAAAACACTTAAAGAATGACCAAAATGTGGTGATTCTCAATACAAGAAATATGAATTGGGTCTTATGAAAGTTGTATGGTACTTTCCAATCATTCCAAGGTTTAGACACCTATATGGAAGTGAGGACAATGTAGGGAAATTGACGTGGCATGCAGATACAAGAAATAAATATGGGAAACTTCATCACCCAACAGTCTCTCCTCAGTGGAAGAAAATTGATCATGAGTATCCTGAATTTGGAAACGAGCTGAGAAACCTTCTTCTTGAATTATCTACAGATAGAGTGAATCCTTTTGGTTTTTAAAGAATCACTCACCGTACATGGCCGATTATGTTGGTAAATTATAATTTTCTACCATGGTTATATATGAAATGAAAATACATCATTTTATATATGCTTATATCAGTACCAAAATAACTGGGTAATGATATTGATGTTTATTTGGATCCATTGATCAATGATTTGAAATTATTGTGGGATTCAGGTGTTACGTTGTATGATGATTTCAGGAATGAATATTTCACATTGAGATCCACATTTATGGAATGATAAATGACTTTCTTGCTTATAATTTTTTTTTCAGGATATAGCATTAAAGGAATCAGGGGTATCGTGTTTGCAAATAAGGTACACAATCAATTAGGTTGAAACATTCATCAAAGACTATGTTTTTAGGACATCGCTGATTTCTACCCCGACGACATAAGTAATGATCTTGGACGACATCATTAGATTGAAGTTTAGAAGAACATAAAACACTATATCCACTAATAGGAGATCAACTATTTGAGAAATTAAAATATGTGGGCACTGCTTTTGGTAAACCTTTTTTGAAAAACCTTACAAAAACCAGTTGGAAAAAAGAGATCCGTTTTTTTAATTACCATACTCAAATTGTCTGTACATTAGACATTTTCTTGATTTTATACATGTTAAAAAAATGTATGTGATGGTGTAATTGGAATGTTACTCAATGCACCTGAAAAAATAAATAATGGAATAAAAGCTAGGTTGGGCATAGTTGACATGGGAATATGGGAATAGTTGGTGCTAGTAAAGGATGAAAAATGAACATTTATTCCTCCAGCTACTTACACTCTTTCTAGGTAGGAGAGATATATGTTTTTTAACTTCTTGAATGATGTAAAGGTTCCAGAGGGGTATTCATCAAATATCAAGAATATCATGTCAGTGGATGATTTAAATTAAAGGGTCTAAAATCACACGACAATTATGTTTTGATTCAAGATCTAATTCTTGTATCTTTACATTACATTTTTTTCAAGAATTTATGTCATACATTAACCAATCTATGTTTCTTTTTAAAAGCTATATACAATAAGGTTATAGAACCGGATAAATTGATGACTATGGAAAAGGAAATTTTCATCATATTATATGAATTGGAAATGTTTTTCCTGTCAGTATTCTTTGATATAATGGTTTACTTGGTGAGAGATATTCGACTATGTAGTCCTATACATTATAGATGTATACACCCCATTAAACGATATTTAAATATTTTGAAAGGGTATGTCAAAAATCAAAGTAGGTCATAGGGTTGTATTACAGAGTGATATATTGTTGAGGAAGCTGTTGAATTCTATATCGACTACCTGTCTGGTGTGGAAAACATTGGTCCACCAAAATCTCAACACACTGGGTGCCTTGGGGGTGAATGAATTTTTGGAAGAGATGTTGTCACAATTAATATTATAGATCATGAGAAGGTCCACATTTATGTTTTGAACAATATTTTAGAGGTTTCCCCATATGTTGAAACCCACAAAGAAATTATCAGGCATTTGAATCCATCAAGGGTTAAAATATGGATATCAAATACACATAATCAACAGTTTATAGGATGGTTTCAAAACCATATTTTTAAGGAGTCAGATGAAAATATGGATTCAATTTTAGAATGAATTTGATGGCTAGTCAGAGGACCAAGTGTGTATGTATTATCTTACAATGTTTATGTAATTAATGGTTATACTTTCTATAAAAATGAACATGATAAAGGCGGTACCATGAAAAATAGTGGAGTTACACTTGTGGATGAAGCAATGCATGTTTATGGTACTAAGGAAAGAAATATAATTTATACGAATATGTCATACTTTGACATCATCAAACAAATATAGGAGTTGTATTATAAAACATTAAAAGTACTAATTTTTAATGTAAGTGGGTTGTAACATGAGTGTTGTTAAAATAGATGAATTAGGATTCATTAAAGTAGATTTCATTAAGGAATGGTACAAAGATGAATCGTTTATAATGGAAGCACATGTTGTACAGGTAGTTTATATTCTAGATCCTGCAAACTGAAAGTGGTTAATTGTTCTGTTATCAGCCAAAACTATTGAAGGGTTAGATGAAAATTCAACTGAGGATGACCCTTTAATTGGGATGTTGAAATCATTTCAAAGTAGTGCCAATGTAGATGAGATTTTTATGTTATAGGAGACAACAATGAAGAGATTTGGATACTTAATAGAGGGGAAAATCTCTTAATCCTTTAATAAAAAGAGAGTTCAATAATTAGGTTATATATTTTTGTAATATACATTGGGTTATCTCATGTTATTATCTATTATCTACAGCATTAACATAATATAAATTAAATGTTTGGCTACTCATGCAGACAATTTCTTCTTCACATGATGATTTTACCAATCCCGTGGAAGAGTAAACTATAATGAAGGAAACCCTTTGGGAAGGTGTAAAGGTAATTTTATGATATACTTTCTCTATTTTATTGAAAAATTAGATAATGAAATGTTGAGTTAATTTTCATTATTCCTTGCAGAGTTCATTTATTTTAGAAGATTTTTTTCCATCTTTCATTCCTTTTTGCACCAAAACTTCCATAGACTTCTTCTCCCTCAAAACCTTTTCACCACTATAGTGTTGACATTTACCACTTTCCTTCAAGTTCCCTCCACTAACTTTGCAGGAAGAGAAACAATGCTTCATCTTCTCAATAATAGAGGTAATCTTGATGTTTGCATAGTAAAATCATTTTCCATAGAATTAATGTATTGTTTCATATTCATGTTTAATTTATTTATTTTTGGTATTACTCACATAAGAACTGTTTTCTTATATAGGTAGGTTCTTTTTTCGATTTGGGGTGGTCTATCTATATTTCATGCATTTCTACACCAAAACATCCACTGACTTATTATCCCTCAAAACCTTTTCACCCCTATAGTATTCACATTTACTACTTTCCTTCAAGTTCCCTCCATTGCCTTTGCAATAAGAGAAAGGACGCTACCTCTGCTCAATTGTAGAGGTAATATTGATGTTTTCACATTAAAATAATTGTCCATAGAATTAATGTCTTATTTTATATTTATGTTTAATTTATTTCTTTTTTTTATTACTCACATAAGAATTTTTTTTCTTATATAGGTGAATTCCTTTTTTTGAGTTGGGGTGGTTTGTTAAATTATTTTTTTGTGTCGGCCTAACAACACTGCATCTTGAGTTGATGTTCTTATCCAAAAAATCTATCTCATTGTTAAAAACCAAAAGAGTAGAGGAAAATATTGTACCCATTGTGGAGAATTATCCTGATATAATGGGAAGAAGATATTCCTCTACTCTTTTGGTTTTCAATAATGAGAAAGGTTTTTTGGCTAAGAACAATGACTCAACATTGTAGTGTTGGAATTTAAACAAATAAAAGACAATGGTAATCATGGTAACATTGGAATTTAGTATTTTTTATAAACTTTGGGATGTGTAAGAATCATTCTCACATCAATATGATACATGGTGTGACCAGTATGACTCCAAGTGATTCTTTTTATTTAAAATTGATATTAATTTTAGTAAAAAAGACAACTGACATACTCAAAACCAATCAAACATATTCGTATTGTTTTGATACTTTAATAAAATTATCCATAAGTCATTTTTGATGATTGAGAATCATTCATACCTCAATCTCATACACGATATGCCTGGTATGGCTCAAATTTTCTATTATCAGTTTAAAATGGACATTTTAGTTCAAAAAGTGTCACTGATTGAAAAATGATAAAACACACTTGTATTTTCTTAATAATTTAGGAAATATATTCATAAATCATTTTTGATGTGTAGTAATCAGTCTCACATTAAACTGATACATGATGTGACTGTTAGGAGTCAAATTGAATGTTTCCAGTTAAAAATGACATTTTAGTAAAAAAGAAAAGTGACATACTCAAAATTGATAAAAACAAATTTATATTATTTTTATACTTTAGGAAAATGATCCATAAGTTATTTTTAATATTTATGAATCAGTTTTACCTCAATCTGATACAGGATGTTCTCGGTATGACTCAAAGTGTTCGTGATCAGTTTAAAATTGACATTTTAGTTCAAAAAGTTTCACTCATGGAAAACTAAGAAAACACATTTGGATTATTTTAATACTATAGGAAAATGATCCATAAATCATTTGTGACATGTAGGAAGTAGTCTCATGTTAAAATGACACACGATGTGACCAGTATGACTCAAATTTCATGTTTCTAGTTTTAAATGACATTTTAATAAAAAACACAAGTGGCATACTCAAAACTAAGAAAACGCATTCTTCTTGTTTTGATACTTTAGGAAAATAATACATATGACATTTTTTACATTTTAGAATAAATCTCACCTCAATCTGATACATGGTGTGACCGGTATAATTCCAAGTGTGTCTATTTATTTAAAATTGACATTAATTTTTTTGTAAAAAGAATGAGTGACATACTAGAAACTGAGAAAACACATTCAGATTATTTTGATACTTTAGAAAAATGATTCATCTGTCATTTATAATGTATAGGAATCAACCCCACCTCAATTCAACGCACAGTGTGACCGTTATAACTCTAAGTGTGCCTTTATATTTAAAATTGACATTAATTTTAATAAAAAACACAAGTGACATACTCAAAACTGAGAAAACACATTAATATTGTTTTGATACTTTATAAAAATGATCCATAAGTAATTTTTGATGTGTATTAATCATCCTCACCTCAATTCGATGCATGGTGTGACTGATAAAATTCCAAGTGTGTCTATTTATTTAAAATTGACATTAATTTTATTAAAAAGAACAAGTGACATATTGAAAATCGAGCAAACACATTTGGATAATTTTGATACTTTTGGAAAATTATCCATGAGTCATTTTTTATGTTTAGGAATAATCTTCACCTAAATCTAATACACGGTGTGATCAGTATGACTCGAAGTGTCCATTATCAATTTAAAATTGACATTTTTGTTCAAAATGTGTGTCACACACTCAAAACCAAGAAAAAACACTCTAATTTTTTTGATAATTTTAGAAAGAGATTCATAAGTCATTTATGATGTGTAGAAAGTAGTCTCACATCAAACTGACACATGATGCAATTGGTATGACTCAAAGTGCATGTTTTTAGTTTGAAATTATATTCTAGTGAAAAACACAATTGACATACTGAAAACTAAAAAAACACATTCATATTATTTTTGATAATTTAGGAAAATGATCTATAAGTAATTTGTGATGAGTAAGAATCATCCAAACCACAATCCAATGCATGGTGAGACTGGTATAATTCCAAGTGTGTCTATTTATTTAAAATTGACATGAATTTTAGTAAAAAGAACAAGTGATATACTAAAAACTGAGCAAACACATTTTGATTGTTTGATACTTTAGGAAAAAATTCTATGTAATACTAGGTTTTGAGTTTCTGCAACCATGATAGTGGGAGACCTCCATTGGAAGTTGCTATTGATACTATTAGCGATTTCCAATGGCGGCCGATAATATGAAATAAAAACACTGGATTCCCCCCCCCCCCTTCATTCCACTTCCCCTACCTCGCCACAGTAACTTGAGACACTATCCACCATTGTCCCTACCACTGCCCTGCCTCATCTGGTCACCCTTAGCTCTATCTGTGTCTCCCCCATCGTAGTTTCCCTCTTTGGCCTCCCACAACATCAGACCCCCAGCTCAACCACCATCATCTTACTGTACCTCCCTCTGGCCGCCACATATCTACCATGGTTGGTAGTCAAAGATTCTTAGTCCCTCCTCACCCTTGGATGAGTCCCCTACATCCTTCTTACACTCCATCCATGTCCCCAATAGCGGTAATAGGCTGTATTTTGAGATAATATTTAGAGACCTCCGTTAGCGGTCGGTATTTATCTTTACCGATAGAGCAACTGTGACTATCGAAAGCGGTCACTGGGCGGTCTCTAAATTCCTTTAGAGGATTCTTTTGGTGGTCACTAAAATCCATTATTATAGTAGTGATGAGTCATTTGTGACGTTTAGGAATCAATCACACCTCAATCTGATGCACGGTGATAACTCAAAGTGTGTCTTTTTATTTAAAATCGACATTTTATTAATGTATTCTTTCATATTAATGTTTAATTTATTTCTTTATAGTATTAATACCACAAGATTTGTTTTCTTATATATTTTGATTCCTTTTCTCAGGTTACGGTGATTTGTTCATCAACTGATACCATGGGCGGACTTTTTTTAGAGGGGATTGCGGGCACCGAAGAAGATGAAACATTAATGTTTTTAAAATTTTATGGATAATTATAAATGTAATTATACAAAAAAATTGTTTGAAATGTATATAATAGTGTTTTTTTGTATTCATAATGTTAAATTTATTTTAATTAAATTTTATATTTTTCATACATAGTTTACAAGTTTTTTTCTGGGTGTGTTGTTATGTTAACAATACCCTACAGTAGGTTGGGCCTTTTCAGTGCTAAACTAGCACTGGTAAAGTGTTTCCTTTATAAATGATTTTTTAGCATTGATAAAGGTGACCCCCTTTAACAGTATTGACATTAACAATGCTTTTTTTCATTGTTAAATGATTTTTTCATGTTGTTAAATGGAATATCTGTAGTAGTGATTCTGTGTTTCATAACACCTACCCTTTCTTCCTACTCAAGTGCCATCAACAGGTGATATCGCACCTCCCCTCCTCTTGGATCGGGTAACTCTATTATCTTGATAGTGCCTTAATCCCAACACTACACATGGAATTTTTTAATTCATTTTGTTTAATTATTATTTTAACCCATCTTAGGATATTTTAAGGGTAGTTTAGTCATTTTTTAAGGTTTTAGCCTATAAATAGGGGTTGATTGTGAATTATAATCAATTTTTTCGATACTAATAAAATTTCTCTAGAGTGTGTCATATACCTTGTGCATGTTCTATCTAGGTTTCTTATATAAAGACACATCCCTATTCACTGTGCTCCATTAGATGATATTAGAGTAAGGCTATTCCTCTTTCACCACCATCTGATTGCATCTCTGATCCCTTATGACCCTATCCTTACTGGGATCTGATATCCCTACAACCTCTTTCTCGCAACCCATTGCCCCATCTATGACCAATGATCCCTCCATTCAGAGCCAACTCATCTTATCGTATGACCACTCCTACCCCATGGAATAGTGTAATGGCGATTTGAAGTTTCCTTCATCTATATTTGGAACACCACCCTCCTACTTGGATGAGCAAATCCCCACCCACTACTACATATATTACCATTTACAGCATGCAAAAAGGCTTTTAACAGTGCTAAAAAAATACTTTTAATTATAGCGCTGATAGGGGATCCCCTTTATCAGTGCTAAAAAAGTTCTAATAAAGTGGGTCCTTAATCAGCACTAAAAAAGTGATTATAAAGCCTCCCCTTTATCAGTGCTCGAAATAATGTTGATCAAGGCCTAGCTTGCTGCAATGTGTTGTTAATATAATAGCAAACCCATAAAAAACTTGTAACCTATCAATGTAAAATATATAATTTAATTGAAATAAATTTGACATCATGAATACAAAAAAACCTTTTATATACGTTTCAAACAATGTTTTATATAATTACATTTACAATTATCCAACAAACATTTAAAAACATTAATGTTTCATCTTTTGAAGCTCGTGATCCCCTCTCAAAAATGTTTTCCCATGGTATCAGTTGCTGAAAAAATGATCTCAACCCAAGAAAAATATTTCTTCTTTATAAGAAAACAAATATTATATATGTAATGCTATAAATATATAAATTAAACATTAATATGAAACAATACATTAATAAAATGCCTATTTTTAATAAAAAATACACGTTTGGAGTTATACCAGTCGCATTGTGTGTCGTATTGAGGTATGGTTGATTCTTAAACATCACAATTGAGTTATGGACTATTGTCATAAAATATAAAAACAATATGAATGTGTTTTCTTGGTTTTGAGTATGTCACTTTTTCTTTTACTAAAATTAATGTCAATTTTAAATAATGACACATTTGGAGTTATACCAGTCACAATGTGCATTGAATTAAAGTGATTATGATTCCTAACTGTCACATATTTCTGAGGGATCATTTTCCTAATGCATCAAAATAATCTAAATTCATTTTCTTAGTTTTTAGTATGCTAGTTTTGTTTTTTTACTAAAATGTCATTTCAAACTGAAAATACGCATTTTGAGTCATATCAGTCGTATTGTGCATCGGTTTGATGTGGGGCTACATCATAAATGTCAAAAATGACTTATTAATCACTATCCTAATTTATCAAGACAATTAGAATTCTTTTTCTTGGTTTTCCATGAGTGACATGTTTTGAACTAAAATGTCAATTTTAAACTGATAACAAACACTTTTAGTCATACTGGTTACACCGTACATCAGATTGAGGTGTGGTTGATTCCTACACATAAAAAATGACTCATGTATCATTGACCTAAAGTTTTAAAATAATCTGAATGCATTTGCTCAGTTTTCAATATGTCGCTTGTTCATTTTACTTAAATTAATGTCAATTTAAAATAAAAATGACACACTTGGAGTCATAGAGGTTGCACCATGCATCAGATTGAGGTACGGTTGACTCCTACGTGTCAAAAATGACTCATGGATTGTTTTACTAAATTATCAAAACAATCCAAATGCATTTTCTTGGTTTTCAGTATGTCACTTGTTCTTTTTACTAAAATTAATGTTAATTTTAAATAAATAGACACTTTGAGTTATACCGGCCACACCATGCATCATATTTAAGTTTGGTTGATTCCTACACATTAAAAATGAATTATAAATCATTTTTACTAAGGAATCAAAATAATATAAATTCTTTTTCTTGGTTTTTAGTATACCAATTGTGTGTTTTTACTAAAATTTCATTTCAAACTGGAAGCATACATTTTGATTCATACCAGTCGCATCATGAATCAATTTGATGTGAGACTAATTCATAAACATTTCAAATGACTTATGAATCATTTTCCTAAATTATCAAGACAATCAGAGTGCATTTTCTTGGTTTTCAGTGAGTGACATGTTTTGAACTAAAATATCAATTTTAAACTGATAATGGATGCTTTTAGTCATATCGGTCACACCGTGAGTCTAATTGATGTGTGGTTTGTTTATAAACTCGAAAAAAAAAATCATCAATCACTTTCCTAAAGTATCAAAATAATCTGAATGTGTTTTCTCAGTTTTTAGTATGTCACTTGTTCTTTTTACTAAAATTAATGACAATTTTAAATAAATAGACTCACTTGGAATTATACCAATAACACCACGCATCATATTGAGGTGCAGTTAATTTCTAAATATCAAAAATGATTTATGGATGATTTTCCTAAAGTATCAAAACAATACAAATTTATTTTCTCAGCTTTTAGTATGTCACATTTTCTATTTAATAAAATTAATGTCAATTTTAAATAAAAAGACACGCTTAGAGTTATAGCAGTCACAATGTGAATCTAGTTGAGGTGCGGTTGATTCATACACATCAAAAATGACTTATGGATCATTTTCCTAAAGTATCAAAAAAATCTGAATGTGTTTGATTACTTTTCAGTATGTCACTTGTTCTTTTTACTAAAATTAATGCCAATTTTAAATAAATAGACACACTTGGAATTATACCAGTCACATCATGAATCATATTGAGGTACAGTTTATTAATACACATAAAAAATGACTTATGGATCATTTTTCTAAAGTATCAAAATAATATGAATGTTTTTTCTTGATTTTCAGTATGTCACTTGTTCTTTTTACTAAAATTAATGTCAATTTTAAATAAATAGACACACTTAGAGTTATAGTAGTCACACTATGCATCCAATTTAGGTGTGATTGATTAATAAACAACAAAAATGAATTATGGATCATTTTACTAAAGTATAAAAACAATCTGATTGTGTTTTCTTGGTTTTCAGTATGTCACTTGTTCTTTTTACTAAAATTAATGTCAATTTTAAATAAATAGATACACTTTTAGTCATATTGGTCACACCGTGAATCATATTGAGGTATGGTTGACTTCTACATGTTAAGAATAACTTAGGGATCATTTTCCTAAAGTATAAAAACAATATAAATTTATTTTCTTCCTTTTTAGTATGTCACTTATTCTTTTTACTAAAATTAATGTCAATTTTAAATAAAAAGAGACACTTTTAGTCATATTAGGAACAACGTGTATCATATTGAGGTGCGAATAATTCATATATATAAAAAATTACTTATGGACCATTGTATTAAATTTTAAAAACAATCCGAATAGGTTTTCTAGGTTTTGATTACATTAGTTGTATTTTTTACTAAAATTTATGTCAATTTTAAATAGAAATAAGAACTTTGAGTCATAACTGTCACAATACGTGTAGGATTGAGGAGTGGTTGATTCCTACACATCCCAAAGTCTCAAAAAATATTAACCACCAATTTTATCATGATTTCTATTTCCTTTCTTTATCAAACTATCACGACTATATATTAACTTGATGTTCTTAGCTGAAAAACCTTTCTCGTTGTTGAAATCCAGGAGAGTGGAGGAAGATCATGTGCCCATTATATCATGATAAGTCACCGTAATGAGAACATGTGCTTCCTCCACTCTTCTAGTTTTCAATGAGAAAGGTTTTTCTACTAAATAACATCGACTCTATGTAGTGGTGGAATCTTGATAAAGAGAAGCAATGGAAAGTGTAAAGATCTATGAAAAAACTAAGTGTTAGATAAAAATGATAAGGAAATTAACTTTAAAATTGTAGATAAAATTATGAAAAAAATAATTAAATAAGTAGTAGGAATTGACCTTTTCATGGTGTTTGTATACATTATTGACCCATTTCTTTTTTGTCATTATCTCAGTTGGAGACTCGAAGCCCAATAACTCACGAGCATGAGAATCTTTGAATAAACCACCCCAACTTGAACAAAGGAATCCAACTATATAAGGAAACAATTATTATGTGATTAATAAAAAAAAGAAATAAATTAAACATAAATATGAAACAATTTATTACTTATATGGAAGTCACATCTTCATGATATTTGTGTACATTCTACCATCAGGTATGATGCCCATTAGTTTCTAAGAAAATATATATCATCTTATGAACATGAGTCTTTTCAACAGTCATAGTAGTAATTTAAAAATATAAATACACAAATAGTTAATAAATATTTTAAATGAAATTATAATTATCTTCAAAAACTCATCTCTGAGGATGCTAGTTTGTTTGTGGAATATGATCTCTCTCATAAATTTACAAACATAATAATCATAATCATTTATATTTTTTTGTTTCAGACACTACAGAAACATTGAGAAAAATAACTAATTTTTTTTATATGTGTTTGGATAGTGAAATATTATTATATATACACTAATACTTGAATAGTTTTAGAAATTTTCCACATCCTTGTGTTTATCCCCATGCCTCATTCCTTGTTTTTCATGATATTGATACACCACCCTATCATAATAGAATCCTCATTAAAAGATAATATAAATTATATAAATTGAATTTTAGTTCTAAAATATTGGATGTAGTGTATTACTTATTGAAAAAATTTCATCATGTGTGGTCAGTTTTTTGAGTATCCATGCAGTGAATCCAGGAAATAAATATTTAGGGTATTTAAATTAACTACAATGAGCATCCATTGTTTCCTAAAACAAGAAAACAAATAAGTAATGAAAGAAATGAAAATATATGTAATATAATTAAATTGTATAGTTTTACCCCTACATCATTGGTATTAAGAAAATTCTATCATCCGAAATTTTTCTTTTAAACGATTTGACTAGGTGTTCCACTATTTCATCTATTTTTTGGATTCTATTTTTTGTTGTTATGTTGAGGTTGCGTGAGAACTAATGAGTCAAATTATTTTCATGGGTAAATCCCTTCAATTGGTGTTGATATATACACCTACCAAAAATATTAAATGTATTTAGTCATAATTAACATAGTATATCAGATTTTATAAAATCAAACCATGAAAACATACCTCATGTATACATTTACAACTAAGGCACCTAGCCAATCATAGTCTAGGATTTCATTTACATTCTCAACACCAATGTAGTCTTCACATTCCTCTCCATACATATGAATCAACCATGTGACTACTACCATTTTGTAACTTTGTATACACATGAACCTTTAATTTTAGTAAATTTGGATATGGAATGGGTAGGGTAAAGGTTCTTTCAAAAGATCTTTTTGATTGATTGGTCGATCCTTTGGATGGTTTTGAGTCGTTCTTTCATTTCACCCCTTCCCTTTGTCTTCCTGTAATAACATTCATCAATTCAAAAAAAAATCTTTAATTATTAAATTATAAACTTAAAAAATAAATTGGAAATGAATACCTCCTTATTGAAATGTTTTTTACAAGATCTGGAAACCATGCGATGAATGTTCCAACAACTCGATCAACCGTATGAATATAGTTTCCATCACGTGGAATAGGTAGCTCAATGATCGGCTAATGAGATACACTAATCACCACTCTCACATGACCTGTTGGAAGTCTTCTATTATGTAGACGGTCGTCTTGGATATTGAAAACGTTATCCCTCGCTACAAGGTGATGGTTGGGTGTTGATAGATATAAATCACAGTCATTTTCACTCTATAGAATATCAGTACAATAAAGGTATTAGTGTTTGTCTGATTCACATTTCATAGAAATAATTATTATAATATTGATTACCATGACTAAGATAGCTCTTTGAGGGTAATATCTCACCTCAAATTTGGTGGGGGTGGGGCAGGATCTTCATGCAATGGTTGTTCTTGAGTTTTTTCTTCTCTTTGCTTCCCCCATAAAATTTGATAGCATCTCTCTATTCTATTGGAATTTTTCTTCAATGGAATCTAGCCTTTCTTTCATATATTTCATTTCTTTATCTTTATCCTCTATTTTTTCTCAAAATATGTTTGGGGTGTCACCCTAAAACCCACACATATGATGTGACCATAATGTTCTATCCACTTCAAGGACACCTATAATATATGTTCATTTGTTATAGGTTTTGTTGATTCTTATGACTATGTCATGTATAAAATATAGAAAAATATGTAATAATTATTATTTAATAGGTATTTAAAGAAAAAAAAAATTATTATGTCATACAAACATATGTTTCCCACACTTTTTGTGCATTTTCATCTATTAGTATCCCATATTTATTTACACATGGCTTCTTCCATACCACATGGCGTGGGATAGAAGTTGATTTGGATTTGGAGTCATCAATATTCATATAAATAGAGGAACAGAATTATGCTGTAGTTTTGTGTCATATAAAATTATTACGGTAGATTTAAAATATGTACAATTTTTTTCAAGTGAAACGTACCCCATCCTTGCTTTACGGTAGAGGTACATTGGTTTTGTTGCTTGTTCCTTATTTTCAAAACTCAATTTTTCTTCATAAATAAAAAATTATCAATAAAAGTGATGAATTTGTGTATCATAAAACAACATATTACTAGCCACAATGTAACTAAAAAGTCACATCTGCACGACGACCAGTAAACGCATCCCATGCTTCTCAGGTTATCAGGTGTGCATTCATAAGAGGCGGGTGTGAGTTTATTTTCCCTTTAGAATCTTTTATATTATGTCACTTTAGAATTGTGTGAAAGACTCTATGAATCCTTCCAATAATAATTAATAAATATTTCTTGTGGGAGTCATTTACTATAAATTCACTCTGAAGGGGATGATGAAGAGAAAGTCAGTGTTTCATTATTTTATTTTTTATAAAAATAAATAAATGATATCAAAATGTTACCATAATCTCTTCCCACATCAGTGTATTAAGCATGAACCCAACATGGTTCCATGAATCTATATTAATTGGCAAGCATTGTTGAGTGACGATTCCAATGTAATTTCTCAACATGGCCTTTTTGGGGTTAACATGGTGTCCCCATGTATTCCATCAGACCTCATATTTTATGCCTTTGATTTTCACCTTAATGATTTTTTCTAACACCATAAAACTAAGATGCTCATGTTTTTTCTGCATCGTTGATCCTTCATCACCTACCATTTCCTCATATTCAATATCTTCAATATATTTTTTCTCTATAGTGGTAATATCAGCATGTGCATATGGTTATTGTACATATGCACTGGGAGCAACAAAGGGTTGAGAAACCTGTTGTTTCTTGAGATTGGGAGCACCAGCATGTGTAGAAGGTCGTTGTTCCTCTACACTACGAGCAATAACAGGTTGAGAGACCTGTTATTCCTCATGATTAGGAGCACCAACATATACATAATTAATTATCTACAAAAGTGGATTAACATTTAATTTAGATTACATAAATGAAATAGTGAACAAATATTAATATGAGGTAACACAATGTATATTACAAAAAAAACATATAACTTGATTATTGAACTCTCTCTCTCTTTTTAAAGGCTGAAGGTATTTGACCCCTAAATGGACTATCTAAATCCCTTCATTATGGTCTCCTATGACATAAAAAAATACATATACATTGGTACCATTGTAAAATGATTATGATGTTCTAATAAAAGGGTCGTCCTCAGTTGAATTTTAATCTGACCCTTCAGTGGTTTTGGTCAATAAAAATAAAAATTGACCACTTTTGGTTTATAGGATCTGGGACATAAAATACTTTTACTGCTTGTGATTCCATTATAAATGGTTTGTCTTTGTACCCTTCCTTACTGAAATAAAATTTCATGAATCTCAATTCATCTATTTTAATAGAACTCATGTTATTAACCCACTTGAATTAAGAAAATGGCACTTGGAATGTTGTATAATGCAACTCCCATATTTTTTTGATGATTCCAAAGTATGTCATATTCTTATAAATTGGATTTCTTTCCTTAGTACCAGAAAAATGCATCGCTTTAGGCACAAGTGTAACTCCACTATTTTTAATGGTACTTTATTCATCATGTTCATTTTTATAGAACATATAACCATTAATTACATAACCATTTTAAGATAATACATACACAATTGGTCCTATGGCAATCAATTGAAGTCATTCTGAAATTGAATCCAGATTTTTCATTTGACTCCTTAAAAATATAGTCCTAAAACTGTCCTATAAATCGTTGATTATGTGTATTTGATATCCATATTTCATCCCTTTATAGATTCAAATGCCTAATAATTTTTTCTGGTTTAAAAATATGTGGAAACCTCCAAACTATTATGAAAAAAATGTAAAGGTGGGCCTGGTCCTGATCTGTAATATTGATTGTGAAAATATCTCTTCCATAAATTCCTTCACCCACAAGCCACCCAGTGTGATGAGATTTTGATAGACCAATGATTTCCACACTGGATAGGTATTCGGTATATAATTCAATGTCTTCCTCAACAATATATCGCTCAGTAATACAACCCTCTAAATGACTTTGATTTTTTACATACCCTTTAAAAATACTCATATATCGTTCAATGGGTTACATCCATCTATAGTATATAGGACCATATAGTCGAATCTCTCTCACCAAGTGAACCGTCAAATTAACCATCATATCAAAGAATATTATCAGGAAGAATATTTCCAATTCACATAATATAATGACAATTTCTCTTTACATAGTCGACAATTTCGTTGGGTCTATAACTTTACTGCATATAGCTTTGAAGAAGAAACAAATCTTGGTTAGTGTATGATGTACATTCTTGGGAAAAATGAAACATAAAGATATAGGAATTAGATATTGCATGAAAAAATGAAATTCATGTGATTTCATACCCTTCAAATTTAAATTGGTCATTCAAATGATATTATTGATATTTTATGAATACCCCTTTGAAACATTTACATCATTCAAGAAGTTTCATAACTGATATATCTCCTGCTCGAAAAGAGTGTAAGCAGTTGGAGAAAGAAAAGTTCATTTTCACCCTTCACTAGAACCAAATCTTCTTATATTCCCATTCCAACCAGTTATGAAACTTCTTGAATGATGTAAATGTTTCAAAGTGGTATTTATAAAATATCAATAATATCATTTCAATGACCAATTTAAAGTTAAAGGTTATATGTCTAAAATAACCTTAATTCCATCCTTTTTTTGTTGGATTCATTTAGTAATGTATTGATGACACTATCACATACATTTTTTTCAACATGTATAACATAAAGAAAATGCCTCGTGTATAGACAATTCCAATATGATAATTAAAAAAATTGTTCCCTTTTTTCAACTAGTTTTCATAAGGTTTTTTGAAAATGGTTTACCAAAAGTAGTGTTCATGTCTTTTAATTTCTCAAATAGTTGATCACCTGTTAGTGGATATGGTGTTGTACATTATTCTTAACTTCCATCGAATGATGTTGTACAATATTGTTACTTAGGTCGTAGGGGTAGAAATATACGATGCCTTAGAAACATAGTTTTTGATGAATATTTCAACCTAATTGACTGTGTACATTGTTCAAAAATGGGACACCCTTGAGTTCCTTTAATGCTATATCCTAAAAAAATCCATAAGAATGAAAGTCATTTATGATTCCATAAAACATGGATCTTAACATGAAATATTAATTTCTATAAGCATCATATAATGTAACACCTAAATCCCACAATAATTTTCAAATCCTTGATCAATGTATCCAAATAAACATCAATATTATTACCTGATTGTTTTGGTCCTAATATAAGAAAAGATAACATGATATATTTTTGTTTCATGCATAACCATGGTGGAAAGTTACAATTTTACAACATAACCATTCATGTACTATGAGTGATGCTTTAAAAACCAAAAGGATTCACTCCATCTGTAGATAACGCAAGGATGAAGTATTATCAATTTGTTTCCAAATTCAGGATACTCGTGATCAATTCTATTCCACTGAGAAGAGTCTGCTAGGTGATGTAGTTCCCTATATTTATTTCTTGTATCTACATGCCGCACCAATTTCCCTGTAGTATCCTCACTTCCATATAGGTTACTAAACCTTGGAATGATTGGAAAGTACCATACAACTTTCATAGGTCCAGATTCATCTTTCTTGTTTCAACAAGAACCACACTTTGGGCATTCTGTATGTGATTTTTTGTCCTTGAGAAATAGTATAAAGTCATTTGGGCAGGCATGTATTCTTTCAAAGATCATACCCATCAAGCGTAGCATTCATTTGGCGTCATATTTTTGGCTTAGGAGCTCATTATATTTTGAGATCATGTCATTCAAGAGAGTAAGTAGTTCTGTAAAACTGGCATCACTCTATTTTTTGCTTGATTTCAAATTATACATATTCAATATGGCTGAAAATGATGTATATTTAGTGCAACCATCATACAGTGGTGTCTTTTCATAACTCTTTAACCTCTTTAACAATTTTGGGCAATCAAGAAGTTCATCTTCAACCAACCCTGTAATTTAATCAATATGATCCTCATCATCATTCACAACTATAATCATATCCTCAATACGGTCTTATTTATTTTCCACACTTGTAATCATATCTGATGATACATAAAGTGTAGTGTTATCTCATCCACTAGATACATTCTCTTTTTCCAAATGTTTATTCCAAAATTTATAACTTTGATTTATTCCATGATAGATCAAGTGCTATTTCAACTCCTCTGGACTAATTAGTCTTGAATAACAATATCATAAACACAGACAAAGGATTTTAGAAGGGTCATATGATGATATTTTTCAAACTTGATGAACTCTTTCACTCCATCTTCAAACTCTTTTTTCATAATATTAGCATCCATCCATTATTTATTCATATCCACCCTCTTTGATTCACTAATATTAATATTTAACAAAATAAATACACAAAATATGTTTAACTAGGGCCACTATCCAACCATATATCCCTCTCAGAATATCTAAAAGAAGTGAAACAAGCTAGAACAAACCTGAACCTATAAAATATAGGCATGATCTAAAAGTCTAGTAGGTCACCACAACCTACCAAATCTAAGAGAAAAATTTCTTATTACATCCTAAAAAATCTAGTTTTAAATACATAATAAAAATAAACATTTTCTATAAAGTTTTACCAAATAAGTAGTAACACATAAAAGTGTGTTAAAACTAATTTTCTAAGATTTTCATTAAATAAAAACAATAACTTGGAAAAAAATTCCTCAACCAATACATTTTAATGAAATCACCTTTTTAAAATTTGGATTTAAACTATTTTATAAACACCCATTTTTGATATACACATTTCAAAACTCAAAATGGTTTCCAACTATCATACAGTTTTCTAAACATCCATTGAACAACATTCAAAGACACAATAAGTTTCAAAATACAGTCCACATGGGAAAACACACCCTTTTGAAATAATCCATCTCAATTGGGAATCTTAAAATCATTAAACACCCCAAAATGTTGATATAAAAATTAACCAAGGCTAAAAAAGTGGTTTTAAATATAGATCACAAGGGTTAACTCACCACTTTAAAAATAAAACAACATTTTCCAACATTTTTAACACGTTCAAATCACCCAAAATCTTGGTTTGAAATCCAATTAACACAAGAATCATTTTTAAAATATCAAGTCGGTGATTACCACTGATTTTAAAACCAAAATCATTCTTTAAAAAAATCCATTTAGGCATTTTACCAAACACTTTTCATCGAATATCATTCCATAACAAGTGATAAAACCACTTGGAAAACACACCAGGTGTCCAATTATCTATATAATAATTTGAAATCATTTATAAGACATTTCTTAGAGAATTACACTTAAATCACCCTTTAAATCAATTTATAAATTAGTCCACATTTATAAAATCACTTGATTGATTAAAACGTTTCCATATTTGTCTTATCCGATAAAACAACGGGCCAATAAAAGTCACCAAATGTAATGGAACCCTTTATTTTTCATGAATCATAAAAAACCAATTGTATATACACCCCTTTGGAATATTTATGGTGTGAAGTAAAGACCAATAGGAAAACACATTGAATCTAAATAATGTTTTTCACCATGGGAACCATTAGTTCTAGTTTGAAAAAATGACCTAAAAATTATAGATTCTTTAAAATAATATTTCCATAATAGAAAACATGAAAATGGTCAAATAAATTAAAACCAAGGTTGGATGAAATTAGAAATATCAAGATTCAATAATAAATAGGAAAATAAAGATAACACATCACAAGTTGTCATTAATCATGCATCATATGATAAAACCTATGAGTTTGAGGATACTAAGACTGCCACTAGGAACACTAGATAGAATACATGAACCAAGTATTCCATATGAGGGAGCTCATTTATATCATGAGGGTACTAATAAATCATTTTAACACACTTAGTCTAACCAAGACACTATCCCTTTCTAGAGCGTAATCTGTACTGGTTGTTGCATTTGTCCGGGTTTCCAAATCACCCAATGTCTCCCATGTACAAATAATAATCAAACATATAAAATTCAATTATCATAAGTTTTCAATTACAAAAACATCATTTCTACGTTATATTTTTATAAAAAATTATATTGATGATTTATTTGAAACCAAATCATTCCATTGAATCACTGCATTAAGCATTCAATGCACACAAAAATGTTTCCCTTTAAAAACCCACATGGAATTTTTTTTTAGAAAAAAATTCATTAAATTAAATAATAATCCATAATGCTTCATCAAAAGAATGTTTTATAACAACAACTAATGAAAATATCAAAAAAATATGAGTTCATAGGGAATGAATAATGAAGAATAAGCATAGAGGAGGAGAAATCATAGATAAATACATAAAAAAATATTTGAATACCATACCTTTAGTTTTGAGGGTCTTGATTCATCGAAAATGTGGTGACGGTGGGGTTCTTTGAGGTAGCACTACGGCACAACGACAGTGTGGCGGCACGAAGACAGTGTGGCGGCATGACGACAGTGTGGTGGCATGACGACAGTGTGGCGACATGACGACAGTGTGGCGGCACGACGACAGTGTGGCGGCACGACGACAGTGTGGCGACACGACGACAGTGCAGCAACACGATGACAGTGTGGCGGAACATAAACGTAGAGGAAATGCAGCTAGGGGAGAGTGGCACACAATGGTAGTGGGGTTCAGAAAGAGAGGTGACATGGCAGGGTTGAGGCATTGCAGTTGGGAGAGAGCTGAGGAGTGGCGACATTAGGGTTTGGCAAAAGTGGTGGCGTGGTGGGGATGCGGCAGTGCGTCTAGGGGAGAATGTCGCACGATGACAGCGGGGTTCAGAAAGAGCAGTGGAATGGTGGGGCTATGGTAGTGCAGTTGGGTGAGGGGAGGAGTAGTGGTAGTGGTGTTCAGCAAGAGTGGTGGCGCAGCGGGGATGTGGTAGTGTGGTTAGGTGAGAGTAGAAGAGTGGTGGTAGCGAGGTTTGGAAAGAGCGGCAGCACGACAATAGTCAGCTTCCGTGAGAGCTTGAAGGTGTGTGAGGGAAGAATTTGAAATGTGTCAACCAGGTCTTCTTCCAAGGACACTAAGAACCAGCTCACTTCGGAGTAGGAAAAGCTCAAGGAGAAGTGCTCTATGATCTTCAATAAAAAGAACTCACAGTCAGAATAGGAAACAGCTGATGATGATGATGACTCTGATCATGATTATGGGAACGATCTTGCCTTTCCTTTATAGTCTTACCTTTTGGATGAGGGCATGACTCATTGTTTGACCCCACTCATTCTCTTTTCGTCTTTTGTCAACTTTATTTTTCTAATAATTTTTTTAGGAGCGTTCTTGTGTATCTTCTTAACCTTTTGAGTATATAAAATTTTAATAACTGTATTTATTATAATTTTATAATTATTTAAATAAAAATTTATTTATTTATAATTATAACTGTAAATAAATAAATATTTATTTAAAATTTAAAAAATATAAATATAAATATATATTTATTTATAGTTATAATTATAAATATATATATTTAAATAATTATAAAATTATAATATATGTATTTATTATACTTATAATTTTATAAATATAAATAATTAATATATTTATTATAATTTTATTATTATTTAAATATATCTATATTTATTTACAATTATAATTATAAATATTTGTATTTATTTAAAAATATTTGTATATATTTATAAATATATTTATTTAATTATATGCATTTATAACATTATAAGTATAATAAATATATTTATTAAAATTTTATAATTATTTAAATATATATATATATATATTTATTTATAATTATAGGTATAGATGAATAAATATTTATTTATAACTAAAAAATTATAATAAATATATATTTATTTATAGTTTTAATTATATATATATATATTTATTTATTTATATAATTATAAAATTTTAAGAAATATATTTATTATATTTATAATTTTATTAATATATATAATTAATATATTTATTATAATTTTATAATTATTTAAATATATCTATATTTATTTATAATTATAATTATAAATATTTGTATTTATTTATAAATATTTTTATATATTTATAAATAAATTTATTTAATTATGTATATTTATAACATTATAAGTATAATAAATATTTTTTTTATAATTTTATAATTATTTAAATAAATATATATTTATTTATATATAATTATAAATATAAATAGATATTTATTTATTTTTAATTAAAAAATTATAATAAATATATATATATTTGTAGTTATAATTATAAATAAATATATTTATTTATTTAGAATTATAATTATAAATATTTGTATTTATTTATAAATATTTGTATATATTTATTTAATTATATATATTTATAACTTTATAAGTATAATAAATATATTTATTATAATTTTATAATTATTTATATATATATGTATATGTATATTTATAATTATAAGTATAAATAAATATATTTATAAATATTTGTATATAATTAATAATATATATATATATATATATATATATATATATAATAGGATGATGGAGAGTTTATATCTCTTCGATTGAGAGCTTCTCTCTCCTAGGGCTTTCTCCTACGATGGCAATCTGGTGCAGTGCGCTGCAAACAATGAAATTGTTGGGCACTTTCAGATGTTTGCAACATGTGGCGTCAAAAAATCTGAGAGTAAATCTTATGTGATAGAGGGATTTCTCCCTGGTGGGGGAGGTTTCATCTATTAAGGAGGATCTGGTTACAGATGAACTTAGATCCTCATTCTTTTGGGGTTTTCAAAGTTAAGGTCAGTTGGGACCTTCTAGGCGACAACATTGAGTTTGGTCAGGAGATGAGGGCTTGGGGATGAAGGTGGGGCTTCAGATCTGGATAGATGATGGTGTGGGGCTGGAAAAGGTAACCTATTGATGGGGTAGGTGGATGACTGTTCTACGACGGGAGGCACATCCACGGGTGGCTGATGACGGATGATCGACATCGGTCATGATTGGGGCATGTGGGAGAGCTTACATACGATGGATTGAGGGCGTTGTCTGGTGCGTAGGCCAGTGACGAAGCGACGCATCGAGTGACAGATGAGATTTGGAATCTAGGTTTTCAGTGGAGGATTTGGGACCCTAGGGGATGGCGGTGCGACTGATTGCCAACAATAATGGGTGCTGGTTAGAGCCTGTGGCCTTTTTTGTGGTTGCGCAATGTAGCTGTTGACCTTGGGTAGCATGAGGGTGACTTCGGCTGTTGCATCAAGATAGTTTGGCGGTCCTATTTTTCTTCCTTGATGTATATTCTGAGTATTTTCAGATCCTGAATCTGGAATGACTTTGGGGTTTGTACCTGATCTTGTATGGGTCATTGGGTTGTTTTGGGCCTTTAGACTATTGGAGTGGGGCACAAATTTATTTTGGGGATGATTGTTGTTGGCGGTTGTTGGACGACTATCGGTGGTATGGGATGTTGATGGCACAACGTTCCTTGGAACCATGGGATATCAGTGGTATGGGCACCGATGGTGATTTTTTCTCACTGATGATGTGCAGAATGGAATCTAACGACTGGCATCAGTAATGCGAATGATCGCAAGAGTGATAACGTTGAAGGGCACAATGACATCCTCGAGTGATCAGGCACGTGATGATGTATGTGGGTGGTGTTCTGTCAGTTTGTTGCGTCATTTTGGTTGGGTGCACGGGATCTTCACAGTTGACAGTTGTCACTCACCATCTTGGCTTTTTGCTTTTATATTCTTGGGTATTTTGTCCTTTTTGTTTGTTGGCTTTTGGGTCTTTATTTTTGTGGTCCTATGGGCCATTCTGTGTGTGTTTGTATGCCTTTACTTTTTTAATAAATTTTGTAGGGTCATGGATTTGGGTTACCAAATTCAAGATCAAATATGCCTTTATATAAAATTATAATAGATGTATCTATTGTAATTTTATAATTATTTAAATAATAAATATATTTAGTTTTAATTATAATTATAAATAAATATATTTTAAAAGTATTTATATATAATTAAAAAATTATAATTATAAATATAATAAATATATTTATTTTTTAAATATAATTACTGTAATTTTATAAGTATTTCTGAGAACATAATAGATTCATGGGTATAACATGAATGAATCATATACCTAGCCTATGAACTGATTGAAACATTCTTCTTGGTTGCAGGTGACTTCAAAGTGTAGTTATCCATAAAATTCGAGTGGTTTCCCTCGTTTTTTATCACTTGTCTATGTTTAGGTCACTCTCTTGAGCAATTTCATATGAAGCTACAATGTTTACATTATAAAAAGTCAGGCCTTGTCTCAAATTAGTGCAAATTGAAGCAGTTGGATCACAGTTCGGTGTTCTAGCCAAAGGCTAGTGGTGCCCCTTCTATTAACAATTTTGATGTTGGGAGCTCCTCTTTCGCTGATTTTGTTAAGAAAGGTGTGGTGACCTCTGCTCTAAAAGATAACAACGCCCCTTAAGATGAGATTCATCCAAAGACTCAAATGTCTACAACTCAACATATTCAAGGTAATGCATTTGTTGATGTCCAGAATAGCGTGGAGTTTGACATTGGTTGTGGTATCATGGATCCCAATAGGGATACTGTGGGATCAATTGGGTGTGACGGTGGTCTGGGAACATCATGGAATGATGTGAAGGAGAATCTATCTCATGTTGAGGTTTCTGTTCAAGAACAGTTTAATATTGAGATGAGACATGATTTAATTATTTCTACCGGTAGAAATGGGAAATCCAAATTGGTAGACAGTGTGGGATTGGTCTTTCCCAAAAAGTCTAAGCCTATTACATTTTCTCTTCCAACTACTCAGCCTGATCAAGGATAGGACAATAATGCCCATGTGAAGTTTTCAATTGTGGGCTCTCCACATGGTGTGACACCCTTTGATAAGAGTGAGGGTGGTGATCTTATTTTATAGTGTAGTAATGATGGTGGATATGAGGATTCAAGGCAAGGTGGAAGTGGTCCTCATGCTACACTTCCCACTATTGAATAGGTGGATAATGTGACAACCGGGTCCAAGTGACTGCACAACCACCCCGCCTTAACATGTCCGTCGGGTCCTGGCCCACCAGGTACCACCAGTTGCCCCGCAGACACGTTGGGACCACCCTAGGGTCCACCCACATGCCTGAACGGGTCATCTGACTAATGACAGTCCCCACAGGCCAACACATGTCCTTTCTAGTGTTCTTTGCCCACATGCCAACACATGTCCTTTCCAGTGTTCTTTGTCCTCACTCACACACACCATGGGAGACTTCCCAGGAGGTCACCCATCCTGATCACTACTCCAAGCCAAACACGCTTAACTATGGATTTCTAATCAGACAAGCTCCCGAAAAGGAAGGTGCACCTTGTTGACATGAGTCATATCATTTAGTCATTTAACCCTTTATCATTTGGGGATGTTACAGTCACCCCCCCTTTAGAGCACAACGCCCTCGTTGTGGGCCCTACATCTCAACCCAGGCAATGCACCGCACTTAAGGCTGGGTTCCTCCTCTGATACCAAATGTGACAACCGGGTCCCGGTGACAGCACAACCACCCCTCCTTAACATGTCCGTCGGGTCCTGGCCCACCAGGTACCACCAGTTTCCCCGCAGACATGTGGGGCCCACCCTAGGGTCCACCCACATGCCTGAACGGGTCATCTGACTAATGATAGTCCCCACAGGCCAACACATGTCCTTTCTAGTGTGCTTTGTCCTCACTCACACACACCCTGTGAGACTTCCCAGGAGGTCACCCATCCTGATCACTACTCTAAGACAAGCACGCTTAACTGTGGAGTTCTAATCAGACAGGCTCCCGAAAAGGAAGGTGCAACTTGTTGACATGAGTCATATCATTTAGTCATTTAACCCTTTATCATTTGGAGATGTTACAGATAAACAGCCTATTGACATTTTCAATCTTAATGGTAGGGAGTAGACTTCCATGGAGAGAGACAAGCTCAATGAAGAGCCTGAAGATCCTTGCATCAAGAAAAATCTTGGAGATGAGGTCAGCATCCAAAAGGATGGGAGCATGGCTGAGATGATTGGGTTTCTACATGAGGGTGTGGCCGAAGTATGTATAATAGGTCTTCTTCCAAGGAATCTAAGATCCAACTCACCCTAGAGCAGGAAAAGATCAAGGAAAAGTGTTGTATGCTCTTCAATCAAGGAAACTCATAGTCAAAGTGAGAAACTGCTGATGATTATGGTGAATCCAATCATGATCATGGAAATGATCATGACTTTCTTGTTATGTAGTTTCATTTTAGGGATGATGGATTTTTTACCCTGCCCATCTTCATCTATGATGTCTATTTTATAATTTTCTAATAATTTTTTAGGAATAGGCTTTCTCCTGGGTCCTGAACCTATTGGGTATTTTTTAATATAAATATAATAATTTTATATAAATTAATAATATTTTTTATTAAAAACTTTTATTAGTGATAATAATAGCACTGATAAAGGGTAAACCTTTATCAGTGCTTTTTTAGCACTGATAAAGGGTAGATTTATCATCACTTTTAACTAGAACAAATAAACCCCCCCCCATATCAACATTTTTTTCTTAGCACAAATAAAATATGTCACTGACCTTGCACCAATCTATGGTAGTGACCAACCTCCATATAAAAAAACAAACACCTTCAGTATCCTCCTATAGAAACATGAACTATGTTATTATTTTCACCCTGATCCTCATTTAGCACCCTGATCTATGCCAAGAATGATTATGGGGTTTTCCACACCAGAGACACACGAATTCAGTGTAGAGTGAGATCCCCATGCGAGCACCCAGAACTCATGTTCCCTAGGACCTCTGCGCTTTCCCTTCATGCACCTATAACACGCACTCCATAGGCCTCGTGCTCTAGCTTCACATACCCAAAACCCACCCTCCCTAGGCCCCACATGATCCATCTTCATTCCCATACCCCTCTTCCATCACTCTTCACATGCCAGATCTTTATCCTTGTGTGATAAAACCTATAATTGACATAAAAGTCACAAAAAATGAAAAAAAGTAAAAAATGAGAAAAAAGTGTAAAGCCGTGTGAGACCCACTAGCACGTGATCCCTCAACACGTGAGTTTTTTATGTGTTTTTTTAGTTTTTTTAAAATGTTCCTAGTTCAATTTATTTTTGAAAAGTATGTTTAAAATGTGGCAAAACCCCCACCGCCTTTCAGAAAAAAAATTTAATTACACATGTTTTTATATTTATAAATATATATGTTTTTATATTATGATAATATATATTGTGTTTGTTTTATTTTGTTTATAATTATATCATTAAAATTTGAATGTGAAAATTTTATGTTTTTATGAAATAGCTTTTGTGACATGTAAATAAGATTTTACTTATTATATTTATGATTTTTATTATTTTCAATTATGTTTTATTTTCAAGTATTCTCCCAGATGTATCATTACTTTCTAATATAACAAATTTAATCATTTATTTTCCTAGGCATCTTGTTAGAAATCACTTATACAGGGTTTTATTATTTATTTAATTTAGTTAGATACTACTTTTTTGTCATTATTACATAACTATAATATTATTATTCATTATAAATATATATATTATAAATATATACATTATAAATATATATATATTGTTTTTTATATACTTATTTTAATGTTTTCTTTCAATATTTCAATTCATTTGTTTCAATGAAACTCATAAGAAAGCAATGTGTGACTTGAATGAAGGACATGTGAACTGTGTATTTTTTATACATCCAAATTTTCTATAGGAATGGAAGTGCTATTAGCTCCACATCTTGTATTATATTACTCCCTTTTTGAATTTTTTAAGTTAGTATATTATATAGAATTAGAATATACTAGTAAAAGGTGGAGCTCAAGTAGAAAGTATTAATTTTAGTAGGGTTTAATATCTAGGGTTAGTTTGAATCTTTAATGTTATAAATTCATCAATATTTTTTTGAAATTTAATTTTAGTATTTTTTTAAATGATTACAATGGAATTTATAATAGTTTTTTACATTCCTTTCATTTTCAATTATTTATTATATTTATGAAATTATTTTTATTTTCAACAAATTTTTAGATGCTTAGGCTATGTTTTAAATTTTATTCAGATTGTTTTTATAGTTTATATTTTTTATGATTTCAAAGTTTCCTACTTGAAATTTAATAACTTTTCCTATGTTTCAAGTAGTTGAATTTGAAAGAAATTAAAATATAAACTATGAATAAAATATAAATTAAAATTGAAATAATGTCTAAACAATTAATATCTATGACGAGGTTCTATCCCACATGGTGGTGTGTGAATGGGATGCCCGTATTGAGATCACTGAGCTTCGTACTGGGGTGGAGTATGATGACCTATAGAGGGCTGATCCTTGGGCACTGGAACATCAAACTTAGGATGCTTTGCATGTGTCTCAGTGGGAGGAGGTGTCAACTGGATTTCATCTTGCACACTCGATCCTTCTAACACTAGGGTAGTATAAGGACCCGCCATCATCACAGGTGTGAACCATAGAGGCTATGAAGGATCTGAAACCCAAGATAGAGAAAACTGTGGATATCCTATTAATAAAGATGGATCCCATACCTCCTAATTCACTCCTCTAATCAGCTGAGGCTGGACTGCTAGAGGGATGATCTCTACCTATGGAACAAATGAGGTCTCACGTGCATCATGACACGGTCTACGTCGTCATTGTCGTGGCTCCTCCTCATCAACAGCTATTGGAGGAGGTCCCTTAGTAGGAACCTCCACTCCCTGGGCAAGAAAGTCATCTCCCTAGGGTGGATAATCAAATATAATGTCGTGAACCATATGATAAGCTAACATCAGCCCCTGCGATGCAGTATTGTCCACTTCTAGGCTAGTAACCCACTCCTCCTATGGATGAGACATTATAATAATATGATGTGCTTGAGTATATAATAAAGTGATCAAAAATGAATTATAAAATAGTACAATAAACAAACTAATGGAATTTTTTTTACTTATCATATCCTAAATCCCTCTTCCATGTCGAGTAAGATATAGTATAGACTTCAGTATATACCATGGCCCATAATCAAACTTCTCTGAGAGATGGAATTTCATATTAGTTACACCGTGGATATGAAGTGCTTCTCATCTACCCTAGAAGTCAAGATATTGGGCATTTTGTCAATGCTAATCGACATCCTACCTCCCTATCAGCTTCAATCCATGAAGCTGCTATAACTATCAAGGTGGTAATGGAATGCACTGAACACAACCAAACTGGTGCATGACTCTATCGAGCTGGTACTACTCAATAATATGAAAGTGAATGAGGGAAACTACAACCATAGCATCATGAAGTCTAGCAGTATAATATACATGAATTTGGTCTAATAAATCTCAATATGAAATCTATGAAATATGAAATGACATGTGAGATTTATCAAAATATTTCCTTACTATAAACAAAAAATGATGATATAATGAAATTTTTTGTCAATGAAAGATTGTATATACTTACGTTGATGAGTAGGAGACTGTCCAACATGAGCCAGTATGCACCCAAATGGTGTTCCAGAGTGCTGAAGAATCTTTATGTCTAAATCCACCTATAAAATACAACATAAAAAGTGATAAATAATAAGAAATTGAATTCAATAACTCTTACCCGCATTAGAAACCAATAGAGATGATTGATCATGCCAACGTCCATGCGGAGTGTCGTGCAACACCACTGTAAGCAGCAGCGAACCAGTAAGATCAGGGAAGAGTGAGAGGATACACTCCCATGACCACATCTAAAGAAGGATGACACATCCCCTAAGATCTATGTGGTTATAGTGGCATTCTGTTCATAATGCTCTGTAAGTGTAAGCTAAGAATGTAGATCCCCAGTTGTATGTGCCGACTATATCAAATTATTCCAGTATCCCTAGATATATCATGTTCACATGCTTACCTAAGTGATCACCACACAGTGAACCTCTAATAATATATAAGATATAGGCATGGGCCTGACACGTGATAGTCTTATCATCAGGGTCATTGGGTAAATGTGAAAAGTGCATCTCAAGATAATTTGTAGATATCAACCCACCATATGTAGAAAAATCATCGACCAAAATGTCGACACCGAGCGATCTTTGTACCAGATCAGGCCAATCTATACAGGTGGGTCCAATAACTATATCCCCCTAGATAGAAAGATTGAGGAGGACTACCACATCCTTGAGGGTGATGGTCATCTCTCCCTCAGGCAGGTGGAATGTGTGTGTCTTTGGTCTCCACCTCTCTAAGAGGGTGGCAAGCAGATGATGATCAATGAATGTGAAATCAGATACCGTAATACCATAGAAGCCAGCATGGCGTAGGTATGGTATAATGGTGGCTGGAGGCTGCGTGTGATGATGGTGGTGTTCTCAAAGCACCTTAATTCATTGAACCAGACAACCCACTATCACAATATGGGAAACATACATAACCTGATCAGTGAGTAGTATAGTATCCTCCATCTATATGTAAAAAATTGAAATAAGTCTTAAGTGTAAAATTTAAATATAACATTATAGTCAGGAAAATTTTGTGGTAAATATAATATATATAAACATTTTGCCTTTTTTATCTAAATCATTTTATCTTTGTTGTTTATAAACATTTTGTCTTCGTTATCTAAAAGTTTATTAGAAAATGTTGTGTTTTGTAATTTATGTATGATTTCTCGCATTATGGTATTTTCAAGATTATTTTCTCACATGATTTCTTTATTTTTTAACCATGGACACTTTGATTATGGTTTCATTTCACCTCACATATACTTTTCATGTTCCTTTTAATGTGAATATGAAAGGATTATTTTTATTTGATAGTAAAAGTATTAAAAATTTAATAAAATTATACAAAATAAAGGATCTTATATTAACACCATATAATGAACAATAAGAGAATAACACATTGGATAAAATACATCATTATGGATGAGAGTGTGAACTCGAACCAGAAATCTTAGGGCATCGTTTCTAATTATGACCTTCTTTATGAAATATGCTTCATTTCAAACTTTTTCCTTTTTCTTGAGGCCATTCCATATTATTCCACATCTTACTGGATTTTGGTCTCCCTCATTGATGCAACCTATTGATTTTAGGTATCAATATCAGCAGTTCTTCAGGAATTTATAAATATTTAAACTCCCCAATATACGTCTATGGTGAAACATAACAATTAGTAACGGTGTTCAGTTGGTACACTGGATCAACATATTCTTCCCAGGATATGTTCATAGAGGCATGTGATGCGATGGTGTGTGCTCATGGAAACCACAATACCTGGAAATTTTCACATTGAAATTGCCTCAATTCCAATAATACCACCATTTTTACACCACTACTACATATGATGGGGTCCTAACTCTCTTGAACTTCAAATCAAGTGTCTTATCAATAGAAAAGGAACACTTAATAACCGGAAGCTTCTTCAATGTTCTTTTCAATATTTTGATGAAAGTGAAAAAATATTTTGAAAAATTCAAAAGTTAAGTACATCCCTTTGGAAGATGTTATCGATATACCACTTGAAAATAAGTTGGATTTTACCTCACTTCTAAAGTCAGTCTTATCTCATTTGTAAAGAGTTAATATGTTCTTTGATGTGTTTTTTCTTGTTCATTTCACTTTATATGATCATAATTTTCATTTTAACATGGATAAATAAACTGATTTGATGTTTTTACTTATTTTTATCTCAGATTCCAAAACATTCTGTGACTTATTTTATAATAAAATTTTATATAATAAAACATTAGTATAATATTTTAGGATATAAAAAGTCATTATAAAATTTTCCTATCATAAATATAATATAGTTAACCCTCATATTCAATATTATTTATACTATCAAAATCATGATCAAACAACATTTTTTATGTAGAGTCATTTTTTCCTATGTCTACTGCTATAGAGAGCTTATTTAAACCAAGAAAGGAGTTTATTATAGAAAACAACTAAAAAAATGGTTAGAATATCTAATTATGTAACCATAAGTGAGATTCAAGATAGAATTTTTGGTTTCTTAAATCTGAGACCTGATCAAGAGATCAATTCTATTAGCTATAGACATTTTCAATTCCTGACTACACTATGGAATCTAGCTTGTCCATTGGCTGTTGATGATCAGTGGGTCCAAGAAATAAATTCATTTTCCCAGTGGTCGGATGGTACTATAATGGAGTTATATTTTGAGGTTTATACTATGAAATAACAACATCCAATTGTACTAGGATTTATACTTACAAGAGTGGTTGAAGAATGTCCACCGGAAGAAATTGAGTCTCCTCCCTATGATGCAGAATAGAAAAACCTAGATGATCTCCCAAATATACATGTAAATACAAATTTTTATGAGGATTTTGTTAATGATGGAATAGACAGAGACAACAGTGCTGATGAGGAGGGATCAACACAAGTTGGGGAGGAATTTTCTAGAAATATAGTAGTTGTACAATAGCCTCAACCCATAATAAATCATCCACTACTCTTCGCATCTTGGTCGGAAGCAATGACACATTTTCTTAAATTAAAATGAAATGTTCTCATGCCCGCAACTGAGTTTTCTAGAGTTACAGTGGATAGGTTTAGTGATTTGGAAAAAAATTATATGTTGGAAGGGATTTTCCAAGTAAAGATGCATTAAAAAACGTACTAAAAAGATTTTACATTGAAAAGAACTATAGATATTTAGTTCAAGAATAAAGACATAAAAAATACATCATATAGTATGACAAGTATGGGGATGATTGTAGATTCTTCTTGAGGGAGATTCCAAACATTGCATGTGGAGGTTGGAGAATTTCAAAGATTGAGGTAGCTCATACTCACATTAATCCAAACCTGACACAAGATCATACCTCATTAGATACTAAATTCATGTTATCCATTGTCATCGAGATTATTAGGACCTTCCAAGATGTTCCTGTAACCCTTGTTCAAGAGAGGATACAATAAAATTTTGGTGATAATATTTCCTATATTAAGGCGTGGATGAAAAAATAGAAGGAAATTGTGAAGGTCTATGGTGATTGGTATGACTCGTATCGAGTGTTGCCTCAATTTATAGCCATACTAAAGAAACAAAAACCAAGTTATCTTCCATATTCATACGAACAACCATGTGTATCGAGATAACCAACTTGATATATCTTGTGTTCAATTTCATCAGTTGTTTTGGGAATTCCTCCTCTATATTTTCACATTTAATTTTAGAAAATAGTTCATATAGATTGATGGAATGTTTATATATGAAAAATAAAATGGCGTATTGTTGATTGTGGTAACCTAAAATGGAAACCATTCACCTCTTTCACTTATATTTTCCATTAAAGAGAAGGAAAACCATGAATCATGGAGTTGGTTTTTGGTATGTATCAACAACCATTTCACTAGCATTCATGGCGTCTGTTTGATATCATATTGACATCATACAATCAATGATACAATAAATGAAGATCCTGATACATGTAGACCCCCAAAATGTACATCATCAATACTGTATCAAACAAATTTCTATCAACATGTGAAAAATAATTCATAATGAAATGACAAAGAAGGAAATCACGAGGCTTGGTATGAAATGTATTTATTATTTTTAACTATTTCAATGTAAATATAAAATCAATTTATGTGAAATATGAACTCTTATGTGTAGAATATGAGCTAGATCAAGGAAGGTTTGAAGAATGTTTCAAACAAATCTGTAAGGCTAATCAAGAAGTGTATGATTATACGATGCGGATTGAAAAATAAATATGTACATTGGTATATGAAGGGGGGAAGAGGTATAGGCACATGACCATAGATATTGTGGAGTTAATTAATAGCATCTTAAAGGGGCTTCACCTATTACTTTCCTAGTTCAGGAGACATTTTAGCATTCCATGAATTACTTCATTGATAGAAAAAAAACTATCCTCGAATAGGATTCAGTAGGGGATAAGGTATGAAAGGAACTTTCAAATAGAGATTGAAAAGAACATTGAAGAAGATTTTGGCTATTGAGTGTGCCTTTTCCATTTAGAAGACTCTCTATTTGAAGTTCAAGAGAGTTCAGACCCCATCACAAGTAACAGTAGTGAAAAAGTGGTGTTATTACTAGAAAAGAGGAAATGTAAATATGGAAACTTACAAGCATTAATGTTTCCATGAGCACATGCCATCATATCATGTGACTCTACAAAAATATCATGGGAATCATATGTTGATCTAGTATATAGGTTGGACACCATTTATAACTATTATGCTGCACCATGGACACCTATTGGGGAATTTTGATATTTTTCAATGCCCAAAGACCAACCAATATTGATACCTGACATCAACATGCTATGTTAATGAGGGATACCGAAGTTCAAAAGGATTTAAAATGAGATGGTATGACCTCAAGAATAATGAAAATTTTTGAGATGCAGCATATGTCATCAAGAAGGTTATAACCGAAAACAATACCCTAACATTACTAGATCAAGTTCACACTATCATCCATAATAATGTATTGTATCCAATGTGATCTTCTCATATTTTTAATTATATGGTGTTAATATAAGTTTCTTCATTTTGTAGAATTATATCACATTTCTAAATAATTTTACTATTAAATAACAATAATCCTTTCATATTCACATTAAAAAGAATATGAAAAGTACATATGAGGTGACAAGAAAGTATAATCAAACCATCCCTAGATAAACCATAAAGAAAGTATGTGAGAAAATAATCACAAAACATACCATAATGTAAGAAATCCTGAATAAATTACAAAACACACCATTTTATAATAAAATTTTAGATAATGAAGACAAAAAAAATATAGATAAAGAAGACAAAATAATTTAGATAATGAAGAAAAAATGTTTATATATATTCTATATGCCACAACATTTTTCTGACCATAACATTATATTTAAATTTTACACTTAAGACTTATTTAATTTTTTTACATACATATGGAGGATACAATACTACTCACTGAGTAGGATATGCATGTTTCATGTGTTGTGATAGAGGGTCATCTGGTTCGATGGATTAGGGTGCGTCGAGTGCACCATCATCGTCACACATAACCTCTAGCTACCATTATACCATACCTTCACCGTGCTAGCTTCTATGACATTACGGTATCCAATTTCACATTCGTTGATCATCACCGACTTGATTCCCTCACAGAGAGGTGGAGACTAGAGACACACACATTCCACCTACTCAAGGGAGATATGACCATCACCCTCAAGGATGTGGCAGTCCTCCTTGGTCTTCCAATCTATGGGGATGTAGTTATTAGACCCACCCGTGTAGATTGGACTTAATTGGTACAAAGATTGATCAGTGTCAACATTTTGGCTGATGATTCTACTACAAATGGTGGGTTTATATCTATGAATTGGATTGAGATTCACCTTTCACATTTACCTGATGACATTGAAGAGAATACTATCATGTGTAATTCCCATGCCTATATCTTACGGATCATTAGAGGTACATTGTGCACTGATCACTTAGGTAAGCATGTGCACATGATGTATTTGGGGCTACTAGTGGACTTTGATCTGGTTGGGACATACAGTTGTGGATCTACGTACTTGGATTACACTTATAGAGCATTATGCATGGTATGCTTCTATGACCTCATAGATATCAGGGGATGCATCATCCTTCTTCATATGTGGGCATGGGAGCATATCCCCTCACTCTTTCCCAATCTTATTGGTTAACTGCTTCCTATATAGGTTCTACTTGATTCTCTGTGTGGATGCTAGTATGATCACTCATCACTATTGGTTTCTGATACTAGTATGAGTTATTGAGTTTAATTTCTTATTATTTATCACTTTAGATGTTTTATTTTATAGGTGGAGTCAGGCATACAACTTCATCAGTACTCCGACACACCATTTGGGTGCATACCGACTCATGTTGGATAGTCTCTTACCCACCAACTTAAGTATATAAAATCTTTCATTGACTCAAAAAATTCATAATATCATCATTTTTTGTTTTTAGTAACTTTTTTGAAAAATCTCACATGACATTTTAGATTTCATGGATTCCATATTGGGATTTATTGGAAATTTTCCTGCATACCACACTGTTGGACTTTATGATTCTATAGTTGTAGTGCCACTCATTCACTTTCATATTATTGAGTGGAACCAGCCTGATAAATTCATGTGCTAGTTTGTCTATGTTCAGTTCATTTCATTACCACCGAGACAGTTACAGAAGCTTCATGGATTGAAGCTGATGGGAAGGTAGGATTTTGATTGGCATTAAAAACATGCCCAGTATCTCAACCTCTAGGGTAGATGATCATCTCTTCATATATAGTGTGTACCTACGATGTGATTCCATATTTTAGAGTAGGTTTAGTATGATCCATGGTATAGACTGAAGTCTATACTATATATTACTCAACACGGTAGATGGATTTAGGATATGGTAAGTCAATAAATTTCCATTAGTTTGTTTATTCTAATATTTTATAATTCATTTTGAATCACTTTATAGAATACTTAAGAACATCAGATTTTTCGCATGTCTAATTCATAAGAGGAGTAGGTTGCTTTCCTAGAAGTGATCCATGCTGCAGCATAGGGGAAACTTCCAACTTATCATATAGTTGATGATAGTATCTTCGATCATCCACCCCAGGGAGATGAATTTACTACCTAGGGAGTAGAGGTTCCCACTTAGGAACCTCATCCAGAAGTTGTTGATGCTGAGGAGCCATGACCATGATGATGTAAACCACATTGTGTTGGACGTGAGGCCTCACCTGTTCCATAGGTAGAGATTGTTCCTCTAGCAGTCCAACCTCAGCCGATTGGGTGAGTGCATAAGGAGGAATGAGATCCATATTTCTTGATAGGATATCCATAGTTTTCTCCATCTTGGCTTCCAGATCCTTCATAGCCTATATGGTTCCCCCTTGTGATGATGGTGGGTCCTTCTACTACCCTATTGGGAGAAGGATCGGGTGCATAGGATGGTATCTAGTTGACACCTCCTCCCACTGATACACAGACAAAAAATTCTAAGACCGATGTTCCAGTGTCTAGGTCAATAGACTCCACCCCAGCATGGAGCTCTATGATCTCAATATGGTCATCCATTCACACACCACCATGTAGGAAGTAACCTCACCATATACATTTATTATACCCATTCATGTATATGTTTTATTTCTATTAAAATTAATAAATTCATTTTACTATAAACCATTTTTACATGTTTAGCCACCTTTTCAATTTTCATTTATATTTTAGTCACAATTTATATTTTATAATATTTCCAAGTTTAATACTTAAAACATATGAAAACTTATTAAATTTCAAGTAGTAAAATTTATATGATTATAAAATATAAAATATAAAAACAATCAAAATAAAATTTTAAACATATCCTAAGAATCTAAAAAGATGTTGAAAATAAAAATAATTTCATAAATATAATAAATAATTATAAATGAAAGGAATGTAAAAAAAGATTATAAATACCATTATAATGGTTTAAAAAATACAAAAATTAATTTTCAATAAAACATTAATGAAGTTATAACATTATAGATTCTAAATAACCTAGATATTAAACCCAGCTAAAATGAATACTTTCTACTCAAGCTTTACCTTTTACTAGTATATTCTAATTCTATAGAATAAAAAATCTAAAAAGGGGGTAATATAAAAAAATATGTTGAGCTAAGATAACTTCTGATCCTATAGAAATTTTTAATGTATAAAAATATACAGTGCACATTTCCTTCATTCAAGTCGCACATTGCTTTCTTATGAGTTTTATTAAAACAAATGAATTGAAAAATTGAAATAAAATAGTACATTAAGTATATAAAAACAATATATATATATTATTAATCTATATATTTATAATGTATATATTTATAATTAATAATAATATTATAGTTAGGTAATAATGACAAAAAATTAGTATTTAACTAAATGAAATGAAGAATAAAACCATGTGTAAGTTATTTCTAACAAGATACAGAGGAAATGAAATGATTAGATTAGTTAGATTAGAAAGTAACAATACATATAGGAACATACTTGAAAATAAAACATAATTGAAAATAATAAAAATAATAAAAATAATATGTAAAATCTAATTTACTTGTCACAAAAGCTATTGCTTAAAAACATAACATTTTCACTTTAAAATATTAATGACATAATTCTAAACAAAATAAAACAAACACAATATATATATCATAATATAAAAACCTATATATTTATAAATATAAAAACATGTATAATTAAATTATTTTTTTTGTTGAAAGGTGTAAGGGTCTTTGTCGCCTTTCAACTTAACCGAAAACCGGTAGGGGTCCTACCGCTTTTTAGACATGGGTTTCAATTTTTTTGACGTAGGTAGATTTTTTTTTTCAAAAAAAAGGATAAAAAAACTCCCACACACTCCACTACACACTTCCTAACTTTTACACCAGCCCTAAGGAAAAAATTCTCCATTTTCTAAAGAACATGTCTTTCATGTGCTGAATAGAGTTACAACATAAACTTCATTTTTTAGGACCAACAAAAATAAAATTAATGATACTCTCTCTCTGTAAAACCAAAAACTACTACAGATAGAACCTTTAATAGTGTGAAAAAAAAGGACTTTAATAGTGATAAAAATGATTCTTTCCAGTGCTGATAAAGGCTCAACCTGTTGTAGTGTGTTATTTGAATAACAGCACAATGCAGCAAATACCCATAAACTGTAAGAAAATAGATAATTTAATTGAAATAAATATTTCATCACAAATATAAAAAAACATTGTTATATACATTTCAAACAATGTTTTGTATAATTAAATTTACAATTATTATCCACAAACATTTAAAAACATTAATATTTCATCATCTTTGGCACCTGCGATCCCCTCTCAAAAAAGTTTGACCATGGTATCATTTTCCAAAAAAATCATCCCAACCCACGAAAATGAATCCACCTATATAAGATAACAAATCTTATTTTAGTAATACTATAAATAAATAAATTAAACATTAATATGAAAGAATGCATTAATAAAATGTCAATTTTAAATAAAAAGACACACTTGGAGTTATATCGGTCACACTGTATGTTGTATTGAGTTGCGTTTGATTCCTAAACATAAAAAAGGAGTTACATATCATTTTACTAAAGTATCAAAACAATTTAAATGTGTTTTCTTAGTTTTTAGTATCTCACTTGTTATTTTTAATAAAATTGATGTCAATTTTAAATTAAAAGATACATTTAGAGTTATAAAGGTCACACCATGAATCATATTGAGATGAATATAATTCCTACACATCATAAATTACTTATGAATCATTTTCCTAAAGTATAAAAATAATCCGAATGTGTTTGATCGGTTTTGAGTATGTCACTTGTGTTTTTTACTAAAATGTCATTTCACACTGGAAACATGCACTTTGAGTCATACCGGTCACATCGTGTGTCATTTTGATGTGAGACTATTTCTTAAATGTCACAAATTAATTATTAATGGTTGTACTAAATTATCAAGATAATCATAGTGCGTTTTCTTGGTTTTTAGTGAATGACGTATATTTTGAACTAAAATGTCAATTTTAAATTGTTAATGGATACTTTGAGTCATACCGGTCATACCATGTGTTATATTGAGGTGTGGTTGATTCCTACATGTCAAAAATGACTTATGGATCGTTTTCCTAAAGTATGAAAACAATCTGAATGTGTTTTCTCAGTTTTCAGTATGTCACTTGTTCTTTTTACTAAAATTAATGACAATTTTAAATAAAAAGACACACTTGGAGTCATATCAGTTACATCATGCATCAGATTGAGGTACGATTGATTACTAAACATAAAAAATGACATATGTATCATTTAATATCACAATAATATGAACACATTTTCTTGATTTTTAGTATGTAACTTGTTATTTTTACTAAAATTAATGTCAATTTTAAATAAAAACACACTTGGAGTTATATCAGCCACACCATGTGTCATATAGAGACATAATTGATTACTACACATCAAAAATAAATTATGGATTATTTTCCTAAAGTATTAAAACAATCCAAATGTTTTTTCTTGGTTTTCAGTATGTTACTTGTTCTTTTTACTAAAATTAATGTCAATTTTCAATAAATAGACACACTTTAAATTATACAGGTCACACCATGGATTAGATTGAGTTATGGATGATTAATACATGTTAAAAATGACTTATGTATCATAGTATTAAAGTCTCAAAACAATAAAAATGTTTTTGATTAGTTTTGAGTATGTCACTTGTATTTTTTATTAAATTGTCATTTGAAACTAGAAACACACACTTTAAGTCATACCAGTCGCATTGTGTGTTAGTTTGATATGAGACTGATTCCTACACATCAAAAATGACTTATAAATCATTGTCTTAAATTATCAAGACAATAAAAGATCATTTTCTTGGTTTTTAGTGAGTGACACATTTTGAACTAAAATATCAATTTTAAACTGATAACACGCATTTTGAGTAATACCAGTCACATTGTGCATCAAATTGAGGTGAAGTTGATTTATACACATAAAAAATGAATTATTGATCATTTTTCTAAAGTATAAAAATAATCATAATACGTTTACTTATTTTTCAGTATGTCACTTGTACTTTTTACTAAAATTAATGTCAATTTTAAATAAAAAGACACACTTGGAGTTATATCAGTCACACTATGCATCAAATTGAGGTGGAGTTGATTAATATATGTAAAAAATGATTTATGGATCATTTTACTAAAGTATCAAAACAATATGAATGCATTTTATTGGTTTTCAGTATGTCACTTGTTCTTTTTACTAAAATGTAATTTGAAATTGGAAACACACACTTTGAGTCATACCGGTCACATCGTGTGTCAGTTTGATGTGAGAATGATTACTACATGTCATGACTAACTTATGAATCATTGTACTAAATTTTCAATACAATTAGAGAATTTTTGGTTAATTTTTAGTGAGTGACACGTGTTTTGAACTAAAATGTCATTTTTAAACTGATAATAGACACTTTGAGTCATAACAATCGCACCGTGCATTGGATTGAGGTGTAGTTGATTCATACTCATAAAAATGACTTTTGAATCCTTTTCCTATATTATCAAACTAATGAAAATATGTTTTCTCAGTTTTTAGTATGTCACGTTTTCTTTTTACTAAAATTAATGTCAATTTTAAATAAAAATAAACACTTAGAGTCGTACTGGTCACACCATACGTCATATTAAGATGAGTTTGATTCCTAAAAATCAAAAATGACTTATAGATCATTTTCCTCATGTATCAAAAAATAAAAATGAATTTTCTTGATTTTGAGTATGTCATTTATCTTTTTTACTAAAATTAATGTCAATTTTAAATAAAAAGATGCACTTGGAGTTATACCGGCCACACCATGGTTCAGATTGAGGATTGTATGATTTATACACATACCAAATGACATATGGATCATTTTAATAAAGTATCAAAATAATAAAAATTCATTTTCTCAGTTTTGGGTATGTGACTTGTGTTTTTTACTAAAATGTCATTTTAAACTGAAAACACACACTTTGAGTCATACTGGTCATATTGTGTGTCAGTTTGGTGTTAGTATGATTAATAAAAATAAAAAATTAATTATGAATCGTTTTTCTAAATTATCAAGAAAATCTAAGTGTGTTTACTCAAATTTCAACGAATGATTCTTTTTTAACTAAAATATCAATTTTAAATTGATAACGGACACTTTGAGTCATACTGAATACATCGTGTATTAGATTGAGGTTTGGATAATTCCTACATGTAAAAAAATGACTTATGGATCATTTTACTATAGTATAAAAACAATATGAATTCATTTTCTCAGTTTTGAGAATTCTAGTTATCTTTTTTACTAAAATTAATGTCAATTTTAAATAAAAAGACATACTTGAAGTCATACCGGTCAGACCATGCATTGAATTGAGGTGAGAATAATTCCTAAACATCCCAAATGACTTATAGATCATATTAATAAAGTATCAAAAAATATTAATATGTTTTCTTGGTTTTGAGTATGTTACTTTTGTTTTTTACTAAAATGTAATTTTAAATTGGAAACACGCACTTTGAGTCATAACAGTCACACCATGTGTCGGTTTAACACGAGACTAATTCCTACATCTCAAAAATGACGTATTAATCATTTTCATAAATTATCAAGACATCATGATCATGTTTTTTTAGTTTTCAGTATGTCTCTTGTCTTTTTTACTAAAATTAATGTCGATTTTAAATAAAAATACACAGTTAGAGTCTTACTGAGAACATAATGCATCAAATTGAGGAGTGGATGATTCCTACAAATCAAAAATGACTCATGGATTTTTTTCTTAAATTATAGAAAAATTAATGCATTTTATTAGTTTTGAGTATGTGATGTTTGTTTTGAACTAAAATGTAAATATAAACTAAAAACATATAGTTTGGTTTATACCGGTCACACCATGAATTGGATTAAGATGTGGATTATTGAGTATGTGATGTTTATTTTTCTTTCGACCATATTTACTGAGCCATAAAAGAAATAAATGTTCCATTTAGATGGAATAATAATCCCCGTGTTGCCTGAAAGGCCTCATCTAAAAGCAACATGTCCTCTCTCTCTTGGATTACTACAGACAATTAAAAGAAAAATATGATTTCCCAAAAGATCTATTAAAAATAATAGATAAAAATAATAAGGAAAATAAATTAAAAATTATATTTAAAATGGAGAAAAAATTAACTAAATAAGTAGTAGGAATAAACATTTCATGATGGTTATATACATTCTTGACCGATTTACTTATTGTTGTTATCTCAATTGTAGCCTCAAAGTCCAATCTATCACAAGAACAACTAGCTTAAAAAAATACCACAAATCAAGAAAAATAATACACTTGTATAAGAAAACAATTCTTTTGTGATTAATACTAAAAAGAAATAAATTAAACATAAATATGAAAAAATAAATTACTTCTATGGAGAATGATTTAACTATGCAAACATCAAGATTACCTCTATGATTGAGAAGATACATCATTGTTTCTCTTCCTACAAAATTAAGTGGAGGGAACTTGATGTAAAGTGATAAATGAAAACACTAAAGGGGTGAAAAGGTTTTGAGGGAGAATAAGTATATGGAAGTTTTAGTGAAGAAATGCATGAAATATGATAGAAATATTCTAAAATAAATAAACTCTTCAAGGAATAATGAAAATTAAATCAACATTTAATTTTATAATTTTTTGGTAAAATAGAGAAATTATATTGTAGCATTACCTTTACATATTTCCGAAGGGTTTCCATTATTATAGTTTGTTCTTCTACAGGATTGGTAACATCATCATGTGTAGAATACATTGTCTACATGAGTAGTCAAACATTTAATTTAGATCATGTTAAAACAGTAGATAATATATAATATTATGAGAAAAACATAGTATATTAAATAAAATTTTAACCTTCTCATTGAACTCTTTTTTCAAAGGTAGTATGAATTAACCTTTTCATGATGGTTTTATACATTCTTGACCCATTTCTTTGTTATCATTATTTTAGTTACACTCTAAAAGTATAATCTTGCATGAGGTCATCTCTTTATGATCTCTGTGAAAATTAAAAAAATAAGTATCAGATAGAAATGGTGAGAAAATTAACTAAAAAATAGATAAAATGATGATAAAATCAACTAAATAAGAAGTAGGAAGTCACATTTTTCTGATATATGTGTCCATTCTACCATTAGGTATGCTTCCCATTAGTTTATAAAAAAAATCTATGTCATCTTGTGAATATGAATATTTTCAACAGTTATAGTAGTACTATAAAAATATAAATACACAAAGGATGTTGGTGTTTTCCCAAGGTCTCCCCAACCTCCCCACACATGGGAGGTTAACCACCATTTTCTCCAAATGCATGCTACCCTGGATGCTTCATACTTAACCTTTGCTCCCCTATTCATGCTTTTCCTCACCTGTGCTCCTCTCCTCAACTTACTGCACATTTTTTAGTAAAATCAAAAAAGGAAAATAGTTGGTATAATAAATTACAAATAATACTATATTCCAAGGTACTCGACACTATAACCTTCTCCTTAATCATAAAATTATTCATAAGGGATTTTAAAATGAATACTAAGACTTATCCTTTTATAATTCATCTCATAATATTTTAATTCATCAAATAAATAAGGCCACTTCAACTATTCTATTAATCTTTACTTCTTCACTTGATTTAAACAATGTGATTTCTCTAAACACTATTATCATATATCTTAATCATTATTAGAGTAGATCTACAATCATCACATGTGCATCTCAAAAACATGCTTAACAATTTATATCAAATGGTTGAAAATAAATACAACTCCTATAATAATTCCATTGGGTAGTTCAACCCCCCTGTATTTGTTGTCAACCCTGCTCAAATTTTTTCAAAATGAACCTACTTATTAAACAAACAGAAAATCATAGCCTATCTCACATTAGATATGTCTTGGAACCACACTACAAGATAGTGTAGTTTTTTTTGAGAAAATTATATCTCTTAGTGATAAGAGATATGTGGCCAATTGATTAAGATATTATCCCCCTCAAATCAAGCACTCACTTTTTAATATTATTCCCATTTTTATAATAAAAACAACCACTAGATACAAAAGAAAAAATAGAATTAGTATGGTCCCCTATTAAATGTGTGCACCTTTTCTCTCCCTTTGAAAAAATAATTCAAGTAAAAGTGGGGGTTTCTAATAAATATCCTTAATAATGAGAGAGTGACTTGACACCCATGTTCATCCTTAAAAACTAAAATATATCCTTAAGGATAACCCTGGTGAAAATATCATCCAACTGGTCTTGAGTAGGAACAAATTCAATCTTGATTCCTTCATTTTATACATTATCTTTAATGAAATGATGTTTGATATCAATGTGATTAGACCTAGAGTGTTGCACAAGATTTTTAGTGAGGTGTATAACACTTTGATTATCAGAATGAATTCTAAGTGGTTTTTGTACATTCACTCTCAAATAATTCAATTATTTATTCATCCAAATCATTTGATTTAAATAAATAGTAGTGGTATCATATTTGGCCTTAGTAGTACTTAGTGTGACTGATTTCTATTTCTTTCAATGCCAATTTACATAACTATCTCCCAAGAGAAAAATTCCAACCTAAGTGTACATTCTATCATCATAATCACCTACCCAATCAACATATGTAAACTCAAACATATTCAAATTATTTCCATTCTTTTTTAAAAATCCAATAAATCATAGTTCCATTGATATATCTAAGAAATATTTTGGTAGCCATAAATAGTGTTCTAAATTCTCTTTAGTTTACACATTCACCTTTAGCGTCTTCAGAAAACTTTAGTTCCACTTGAATGGGTGTATATACTATATTTGATTATTCCATTTCAAAATTATTCTACAACTATTTAGAATACTTCTCTTGGGATAAGAAAATAAAATTTTCACTTTACATGGATTGTAATACCAAGAATTATTTTATCTCACAAAACATGTATATCTCAAACCACTACTTCATTTGGTTTGAAAAATCTTTACAAGCATTTTCCTGATCACCTGGAAAAATGATATCATTTACATAAAAAATTCCTAAAAGTGTACAAGTCTTCATTTCTTTGACATACATGTTTTCCACTTTGGATTTGATAAATTTTAATTTCCATGAACCAGATCAGGTACCCTGGTAACCAAATAAATGATATGGATCTGACATGGACCAAAGGGAGTTCCTGATTCCCATGGGTTGGCGACTAAAACCTAGCATCATACAAAAATAAAGTGGGAATGAATTTTCCACAAAAATTTTAGAAGTAAGATAAAAAATTTAGTGTGAATACAAGAAAACTCCATAGGGATAAGTTTAAAAAAAGTAAAATAGGTATAAACAACCCAAAGTACTATAGAAAATTACCAGAAAAAAAAGGATAGATAACCCAAGTCCCAACAGATGCAACTCTCCAAGTCCATGGATCAACAGATAGAACCACCTCCAAGTGGTTCCTTACCCTTACTCGAACCTAGAAGGATATAATATATAAACACCTAAAATCATAGGTAGGGTGTGAGATAAAATCCCAGTAGGGTCTCACCAAGGATTTCATAAAATATTCCAACATTTAATTAACCAAATAAACCTTTCAATTTTAAATAAATAGGTTTGTAATTTCAAAAGCATATATAAAAAATTCATTCTTTACATTTCAAAATATGGAAATTCTTTAAAAAAATTTATTAATTCAACATTTTATATAAAATAGTTTATATAAATTAGATGGCATGTAAAATAGTTACAAAAATAGAATATATTCATTTCAAATACAAACAAGTGAGCAACATGGTCATATGTATAAAGGTATGATTATTCCAGGATATAAGACTTAAACTCTTTCATTTAAAATGGTTCCATGTGGTAATAAGGAATAGACACTAGTGGAGTACCAATCACTAAGTTGATAGGAAACTCCACCTCCCTTACTGATGGAAAACTAAAGAAGTCAGAAGGAAAAATGTCGGGAAACTCGACAAAAACTAGAGAGAGATCACCACTCAAAGATTCACACTCCAGATCAAATGTAAACACCGATATTACTTTCCCCAACTTCAGATAAGAAGTTTTGGATTTGATCAAACTTGGGTCCCATTATCCATGAAATATATGACATACACCATCATGTGTAGTAAATGAGACCCATCAAAGATAAAAATCAATCTAGACTTTATTGTAAATGAGCCAATCTATCCTGAAAATGATGTTAAGAGGTTTAATGTCGAGAACTAGAAAAATAAAAGTAATCACAACATCTCATAGAGATAAAACATAAGAGGGACTACGAAGACCCTACTCTCTCTTTATTATGAGGGTTATAGTAATATCTATTACATATGACAAAAGCTCTATAAGAATATTTAGTAGATTAAAAATACGGGTAGAAATAAATGAATGAGATGAACCAATATCAAATAATATAAGGCCTCAACCTTAAAACATTACATAATCTTGAGATAAGTGATTCATTCCTATCACGGAGCATGGAAAAAAGTAATTATAATGTTTCCTAGTACAACACAGTGGTTGACCAGGGTCGTCTCTCTTGAGGATCCTTTTAGTGTGTTCACTTACTTTATTCTAATTCAACTAAACTATTTCTTTTTATTGTTTTATGAATTTAATTAAAACAATAATAATCTTTTTGTTTTTTTGATTATTTAAAACTATGAAATGTAAAATACGAATTCTAAATTTATACTAAGATGCAAGTCTAAAAAAATAAAGTTAGGAAGAAAGTACTTGGTTTTGGGGTTCAATCAGGGATTCAATCATTATTTTCCATCATGTGCTTGATTTAGTTTGATAATACAAACATAAAATCTCATATTTGAATCACTATTATTTTCTATAATAGAAATAGTTTTAGTTTTATGTCATTGAGGGGTCGTCATCACATCAGGGACATTCACCTCACCCAAGCATGCTACTCAAATCTATCACAAACATAAATAAACTTTAAATAAAATTCATGAATATATTGACCTCCCCCCAGGCGAAGTCTTGGGGTTACCCTCTCATTTCTGAGAGTAAGATATTACTTAGTGGAGTGGGTGGAAGAGGAGAGATAAAGAGATTGAAATAAATGAAGAAAAGTGGATAGAGAACACAGATGCATGGATTAAAACTAAAATTTGAATTACAATTGAAATTAAAAATAAAATAAAATGAAAATGAAAATAAAATAAAAAGAATAAATTAGGGGGTAAGATAAAATAAGCATCATCCCATGCCCTGGTGGGATCCCTCCTTGATTGTGGGTGTCGAGCTGATGATTTGTGAAGGAGGCGAGAGCATCCTTTTATAGGCATAATTCATCCTCAAGATGTTGTCACGTTTTTGACCCATTAATTGGCTGATTCACGCATGGAACCCTTCATAAAAGTTGTTTATAACTATTTTGGACGTTCAACCTCCAAATTTCAGATTATTTTTCCATCATATCTATGAGTTATGATTTTTTCATTGAATAATACTTTTTCTGGAAGAAATTTCTAGGAAGCTTCCTTCAAATTTATAACAATAAATATCCACCTTCATGGATGAAAAACTCCATGTCATTTAATGGGTGGATGATACTATGAGTCCTACTCTATATCCAGGTAGAATCACTTAAATTGGAATTGTGGATACTAATACGTGGTTCTGTTACAGTGGTGGGGTCCATGATGTCCGCCCAGAAAACATCTTCAAATTCATTGATTTTTAAGGCCTCTAGATAGACAAATAAGACCCTGGTCCAGAAGACAAAGATAGAGGAAATAAAATAAGTATTCTAAAAATTAATAATCACTCAATTTGGAATTATATTTAATACCAGATCACCATTGTTTGTAAAAATCTGTTAAAAATCCAGAATTATGCACTTTTCACAATTTAGACCATTTTCATTCTATAATTCAAAATACACATTATTTTAATAAAAAATTTAAATACATGGGTTTTATCATTGAAAAAAATTAAAAAATACTCATTATTTGATAAAAAATATGCAGATAAATTTGCTCTGTCAATAAGTTAATAATTTGACTTTAATTCACATCGAGGATCATTTCAGGTTTAGAGTTTTATAGAATTAGGCCATTATTAATACTTATCATATCATATTCATACAAGAGGATACTATCAAAACAGTATCCATTTTTTCACCAAAGGAAACCCTTTTAAAAATAAAACATGATTTATTTTCTTAATAAAAACTTTCTTAAATTCTTCCTTTCTCTTACTCATCTTTATACCCTGTGAAAACATTTTAAAAAAAACTTGGGATGAGCATAAAAACTCAATAAGGGATAAAATAAGGAAAGAAAACATTAATCCATGAAAACATACAAACCAATGAAATCGTACTTTTCACTCATAAAACATAATCTTTTTAACATACCTCATGAAATCATAGGATTCTATAAACACTCATAGAAATCGTAAATCATAAAGGTAACTTGTGGCTTTCATATCATACTTACTTTGTAGATTTCACAACTGCATAGCACTACTAGAAATTAAAGCTATAGCCATGGACCTATATCCATAATTTTATTGGTCCATGGATATACCTTTCTAATCACCATAGTTTAATTAGTCCACCATGGCTATACTGCGTCCATCAACTATTTAGTATCGGGCTCGTACTCCCTGATTCGTTACTCACCTCCTGCTCTCTCTGGCGACTTCTCCTCCCGACGAATTCTCCTCACCACGGCGCCCTCCTCCCCAACGACTTCTCCTCCCCGGAGAATTCTCCTCCCCGACCTATCCTCACCACAACGGCCTCATCCCCGATGAATTCTCCTTCCCGACCTCTCCTACCCGACCTCTCCTCACTGTAGCGCCCTCCTCTCCGACGAACTCCCTCACCGTGACGCCCACCTCCCCGATGACCTCTCTTACAGTGGCACCCACCTCCCTGGAGACCTCTCCCATCGTGGTTCCCTCCTCTCTGACAACCTGTCACCGCGACCCCCTCCTCCCGAAAGCTTCCAATCAACACAAGTATTTTATACCATCTAATCTCATCAATGTTATGATTTTAAGGTTGTACTGTGATTTTTGGTTTCATGTGTTAGTGGTAATTCAAAGATGGGTAACCATTCTAAATGATATGAATGGTTGTGTGGGGATATCATTAGAAAATAGTATAGGTCGTCCATTGGCTATGCAGATTTTAAAAGACTATGTTCTTTACCTGCATAGTTGGTTCGAATTTAGAAGTAGCAATGCACAATTATCATTCAATTAGCCATACCATGTATACAAATCCTTAAAATCATTAATGGTTTATAAATTATGGTTTTTCCCATCCCACATATTTATTATTTTCTCCCATTTTATCCTCACATCCAAACATAGGTACCCTTCCCTAGGTTCCATGTCCCCCCCCCCTCTAGGCATAGAAACATATTATTCATCCAAATTCTAAATTTAGTGTCATTGGTTATGTTGGATATACCATGGTTATCATGTGATTCTTATTCCTTTCATTCATCAATTATCATTCCATCTCCTACACTATCTTCATCCGAGCTAATTCATACTATTTTTAGTTCTTTTGTATTTTTCATTGATTTCCCTCAAACTGGATAGAATTGAAGATTGATTTTGGACAATTGAAGAGTCTTTAGTATAAGGTAGGTGGTCCATATATTTTACCTTACTGTATGTATTTTTTAGAACAATATATTTTTGTTTCAAACTATAATTTCTATCTATCACCCTTAAAATGTGAAGTTAATAATGTAGATACTAATGACTTAGATTAAATAAAAATTGTACTCTTAATAGAACTATTGGTTTCTCTCCTAAACCCAAACCACTAAATGGGTGTGTTTCCTTTGTGGTTGTGATCTATGCTTCATATAAAATATTAATAAACCATTTTGGTTGATACTTTAACTAATTATAATTATAATGCCTTTCACAATTTTGATTATAATTGGCGGTGTGATGATTAATCCCTCATGCAAGGGATAGCTAAATTGAATTAAGAGACATGAGAATGATAAACAACCTAGACCATTTTATAATTAACCACAATAGAGGTGTGTTGTCTTATTAAATAAAAAGGTGTATCTAAATAATAATATTTGAATGATGAGATTCAAGGACCATCTTATGGGAATATTGTTTTTATAATAAAATAAACTTCCCTAATTAAATTATTTAATTTATTTATGGAAAGATTATAGGCATAGATATTTCGTGTGTAATGAATTAAAATGTAGCAGGGAATGTTTTCCCACACGACACTATTTTTTTATTAGTGCATTAAATTTACTAAAAATAATGATCATGGAGAATCATTTATCCCGAGATACTTTCATGTACTATGATATACCTATGCATGTATGGTTCAAACTGCCTATAAATAGTTCACCTAGACATTGTTTTATTACCTTATGATACTCAATCATGGAGTCCCATATATATTTTGAAGCATTTTTATAGAATCATTTAAAAATTATTTCCCTTATATAAATTTTAATACATGGGAATGGTGTCCATCGGGCATGATATCCTTTATATATTGGATACTCAAGCATGGAATCCCTAATGCATTTTGATACTCAGACATGGAATCCCTCATGCATAGTTCCCCATAAATGTTGTGACATATGGGAATGGTTTCAAATATATGCTGTGATTATTAGGAATGGGGTCCATTATATATTGTGAAACTCAGATATGGAATCCCTCAGCAGTATATTCCATTACAAATTATGATACCCTAGGCATTGTGTTCCTTATATTGTGATACAAGGGTCTTTCACCTTGTATATAGCACCCTTATATGATATGTGTTCATATTTGTGGATTATTTGGATCTAAACCTAAACCCAACACCAGTTAATCTATATATAGGAAATATATTATCTTAAAAATGTATATATATACATGATGGAAGGTGTAAATATATATGTAATATTATGACAATGAAAATATGGTTGATCACGTGTCCTGGAGGAAAATGAGACTAAATTGATTACATTTATTTATTTTTTATAAAATTATTGATATACTTATGCACTGTTATATTTTATAATCATTGAAAAAATAGATCTAGAAACCATTGGTGTTGTCCCACTAATTATATCCCAAACCCTTTTTGGGATGGCTTTTCACTATTATAGCCAAAAAGACTGCATGGTTACAGGATTATGTTCTATATTTTTTATTCATGAAATTCATCTTGAATATGGGATTTAAGAGAACAACGATGTGATGGAAATTAGGATAGTCATGAAGATATAATTTTTTTTATTTTTTAACTTTTAATATACATGTACTATATTTTATAGTAACCACTTTAGTATGTTTACTGATTTATATTTTATAGCCTCATATGGACATGAATGCATTGTTGTATAGTTGGAATTTTCTATTTTATCAGTTATTGTTTTCATTTGATTCTATGTCAATCATATATACTTCTTATTCTTTTTGATTTAGTTATTGTATAGTAATATGATACTATTTTTATAAGGTTATGGACTCTCTATTGTACCATAATTATACCCTCACCATTGGTCGGCTGCCTCTAACATATGTGGTGGCACTCTTGTAGCCATGTAACCAACTATCTTGGGGATCTGTTTAGTGTCTCTTGGGTTGGGATTTTACAAAGTGGTATAAGAGGTTTCTTTTTATATTATCGTGCATTTTTTTTATATTAGATATGATTCTAGGAATGTGTCAGTTTAGGCTAAATAATCATGTCTGGGAGTGTTCAACCCATGCAAGGGGAAAAGACTAAGTGTTCAGGTATGAGACTGTGGTCTTATTGATGGTTATTAAAATTGATTATGATTTCACCTTTAGTGATTGATTTAAATTATTCTATATATAGATTTATGATATTAGGTTATTTTATCCCCAGGTTTCATGGAATGAACATGTTGTTTCATTCATCATTATAAGAACATAGAGATTCAAATGCCTTAAATATGCCATGATATGTGGGTTTCATACCATGATTTTATGTTATATGTGATATTTTCCTTAGGTGATTTTATTAATTGATTCATGATTATTTATCATTATCTACCTATATACCTTGATTTTGTGGTTTCTTATTTATAAATCAATATTATTTTCTAACATATGATATCATTCCTTGTGATAATTGTGATATATGATTGGTTATTAATGTGTTAGCATCAACCTAAATGGTTTTTTCCTATATAGTTTGATGGTGCTACCTTAACTAACCAATATTTACAAGTATCAATGATGAACCATATGTTACATATGCTAAAAAATTTATGGTAATGGTTAAATGGGTTTCAAAAACAATTTAGGATGTTGTCGGGACTTTATAAATTTGGAACAGTAACCCATATAATCAAACCATTATAAATGTACTTTCTATATTCTATAGTCAAATATGAAGACCAAGTTGTAGGTACATGAATTCCAATAATGACATATAAATACAAGTATCATTGTTATTTAGAAATGGTAATGTATCTTACTGAACCATGGTATATACTAAAAGGTAATTCATATAAATAATGTTTTCCATTATGAATTATAGTACCTACAAAATTTCGTCATGACAACCCATGTTAATAAATTCCAAAATACACATCTATACCCATGTAGGTCATTTGGGGAAAGATTCTAATGAGATAACCCATTAATGGTGTTTTGAAACATCAATAAATAAATCAATTGTTGTTTGGTGGAATTTATATGAACCCAGGATGGACATGATGGGACCCACCTAGGTCAATACAAGCGGCACCCATCTTGTTGGATAAAGGTTACAACATACCATATGTGTTTATTGACGGTAGTTTGATTCTTGATCTGCTATGCATTGATAACTGACCATCTCTGAGTTAGATTGACCTAGGTGATATTGGAAATATGACATATCACACTGATTGGGATGATGTTCCCAAGATGTTCAGGTGTTTTGATACACTATTCATCCTAGTTTTTGTGTTTTTCCCAATTTAAAAAAAACACATGTGATCATGTATTAGAGAAGGGTTGTCCAGGAGGGGGAAGTGTGCAGGGAGGGGGGCAGTGTGTAGGGGGCAGTGTATAGGGAGGGGGTAGGGGGTGTAGGGGGAGGGGGATGTCCAGGAGGGGGGTGGGAGGTGGGGGGACAGTGTGAAGGGAGCATGTGGTGTGGGGGTGCAGGGGGAGGGGGGCAGGGGGTGCAGGTGGAGGGGGGCTGTCCGGGAGGGGGTTGTCTAGGGTGGGGGTTCGGGGGCAGTGTGCAGGGGGTGTGGGGGTGTAGGGGGGGGGGAAGGGGGTGTGGGGGTGCAGGGGGGTGTCTAGGGGGGTAGTGTGCAGGGAGGGGGTAGGGGTGCAGGGGGAGGGGGGTTGTCCGGGAGGGGGGTGTGAGGTGGGGGGTAGGGAGTAGGGGGTGCAGGGGGTACATGGGGTGTGGGGGTTCAGGGGGGAGGGGTGTCCAAGAGGATGGGGGGTGTCCGGGGGGGCAGTGTATAAGGAGGGGGGGGTAGGGGGTGTAAGGGGGGGGTTTCCATGAGGGGGGTGAATGGGTCTGGGGGAGAAGTATGTAGGGGGAAGGGAGGGGGGTAAGGGGTGTGGGGGTGCAGGGGGAGGGGGGAGGGGGTTGTCCAGGGGGTCGGGGGGGCGTTCGAGGGGGGGGAGGTAGTGTGTAGGGAGGGGGGAAGTGGTGCAAGGGGAGGGGGCTATCCAGGAGGGGGTAACGGGGTCTGGGGGAGCAGTGTGCCGGGGGCAGGGAGAGGGGAAAGGGGTGTGGGGGTGTAGGGGGAGGGGGGCTATCCAGGGGGGTCGGGGGGGCTTTCCAGGAGGGAGGGGGTGTCTGAGGGGGCATCTAAGAGGGAGGGGGAGGGGTGTCTAGGAGGGGGGGGTTCCCATCAAAGAATTATATAAAAAATATAATAGGTCATTGTTCAAACATCTAGGTTTTAATGTGGTTGTTTGAGGTACACCAAAATACTCTTATGTGGTCATAGAAAGGTGTGACTATTCATGATTTTTTATAATTTGAAACATTTATGAATTCCCTTAACCATAATATTTGTTATGATTTTTTTATTGACATGTTATTGATGGATACTTATTATCTTATGAAATAATACATATTATGTTAAGTCATTTTATTGATTATTTATTTAATTTATGTTTATATGCCTCAGAATGGATAGATACTGGATGTACAACATTGATCAGATCACTGATGAATTTTAGAAGGAGTTACGATATTTCTTGGACTTTGCATTCACTATTGATTCAGATGGCAGATTGATTCGATGTCCATGTTTTGATTATGTTGGAAGACCATGGTTAACTCACAAGGAAGTGAGTTATCATATCACTAAACAAGGTTTACAAAAAAATTATCATGTGTGGTATCACAATGGAGAAAAATAACAAGTGGTGAATGACATCGATTCATTGGAAAGTATTGGTATGAAAAATATGATTTCCAATCGGTTTCCTTTTGTTTCTGAAGCCAAATCCTTATGTAGACCAGTGCAAGAGGAAATGAATACCAAAACATAGTTTTCATCTATTAATCAGGATGATGATGTTGAGAGTGTTAGAAATATGATAGAAGATGCAAAAACCCCAGTATATCTGGAATGTGAAAAAATGAGAAAACTTGAGTTTTTAATGTGATTATATCATGAAAAAGAAATGTATGGATTTAGTAATATTGTGTTCGACTATCTCCTTAAATTTATTAAGTATTTACTGCCTGATGATGCATGTATTCCAGAAAATGATTACATGGCATCAAATTTGGTTGGAAAATTTGTATTTTCATATATTGAGATTCATTCTTTCCCCAAATATTGTTGTCTATTCTAGAAGGAAAATACAGAGTTAAGTTAGTGCAAATATTGTGGCACATCAAGGTGGAAGACTAATAAAGATGGAATGCAATATTGAATACCAAATAAAGTGATTTGGAACTTCCCTTTAATTCCCAGGCTTCAAAAAAAATTTATGTCAGAACAAATGGTAAAGAATATGAGATGGCATGAAGATGAAAGAAATAAAGATAATGATGAAATGGTGCATCTTGCAGATGGGTTGGATTAGAATAAATTTGATAGGTTACATCTTGGTTTTGCAGCTGACCCATGAAATGTTAGATTGGGATTATCCTGTGATGGTTTCAACCCATTTAGCCAAATGCATATTGCACACAGTATTTGGCCTGTTTTCATTCACATTTATAACTTTCCTTTATGGATGTGTATGAAGAATCCATTTACTATCATGAGTATATTGATATCTGGACCTAGTGATCCTAGAAATGATATTGATATATACTTGCAGCCATTAATATAGGATTTAAAGGAGATTTGGATTATTGGTGCACAGGCGTACGGTGCATTCAGGAAGGAGTACTTTATGTTTTGTGTAGCTTTATTATAAACGATAAATGATTTCCCTACCTATGGAATGATGTCTGGTTGGAGTACTAAAGGGAAATTATCTTGCCTTATTTATATGAAAAATACACGTTTCTGAAGATTAAAGTTTCTACGAATGTTCATATTTATAGGGAATCGGCGATTTATACCGATGGATCATCCATACAGGAAAAATCGAAGACAGTTTGATAATACCGTTGAGACATATGAGACACCTCAATGAATCTCAGGGAATGATATTGTTAAAGAACTTTATGATTTGAATTATGTTATTGGAAAAAATTCAATCAAATATCAGAAAGCAAAAACATTTTAATTCGAATTCCAATAACAATTGGAGAAATAAAAGCATATTCTTTGAGTTGCCATATTGGTCATTGAATTTATTGCATCATTGTTTGGATGTAATTCATATCAAGAATTTTTTTTTTGAGATGTTACTTGCTACTATTTTAAATTTCAAAGGCAAAACAAAAGACGATTTGTGGTCTCGTTGTGATTTGATGGATTGGGGTATAAGAGAAAAACTTCATCTTGAGTTAATTGGTCAAAATAAGTGGAAATTTCCTATTTCCTATTATTTGATGACAAATGTGGAGAAGAAACAATTTCTTCATGTCTTGAAAAGTTTGAAAGTTCCAGATGGTTATTCAAGTAATATTTTAAAAAGGTTTAATACACAAGATGTGAAACTAAAATCTCTTAAAACCCATGATTACCATGTATTGTTACATGAGTTGATTCCTATTTCCATTCGACATTTACTTTCACATAATGTTAGAGTTTTTGTGATTAAGTTATTTCATTTTTATTGAGACCTTTTTTCCAAAATACTGAGTAGAAGTCTTGTTCAGAAATTACAGAGAGATGCACTGATTATTATTTGCAACTTGGAGAAAATTTTCCCACCGTCATTTTTCACATGTATGTTACATCTGACTGTGCATCTTCCCACAGAAGTTCTTTTTGGTGGTCCTATTTCGAGTCAGTGGATGTATCCTATAGAAATAATGATGTTTACATTGAAATATTATGTTAGAAATAAATATCACCCCAAAGGCTCCATTTTGAAATGTTATTTAGCACAATAATACATGGATTTCTGTTTTTCTTACTTGGATAACGTCACCATGAGGTCTAATCGACTTATGAGAACTGAAGATGAGAAATATGATCCCATTGAGCCTGCATTTCCTTCACCACCCCAAATAGTGGGGATATCTAGATCATATTCTTTGTGTACTTTAAGCAGGGAAGAGTGGGAAATAGCTCATCGTACAGTATTATTCAACTGTGGTGTGCTTGATGATTATATCAAGTAAGTAAACTAATAAATATGCATTTTTTCATTATGTTATTTCTTCATATCTTCTGAAATTTTTAAGCTTTCATATTTATAGAGAAAATTTAGAAATTATAAAAAAGAGACATCACTCTCTATCGATTAAGAAGAAGGAACTGTTGCACATCAAATAATTTGGTTCTTGGTTAAAGTTAAAGGTAATAGATTTTTTTTCTTCTCATAACATAATCACATGTCTCTATTTAATATTCAATGTTGGTATCTTTTAGGTTTTAACTCTACCAATGAATGAAGTATTAGATGAAGTAAGAGCGTTATCCTTTGGTCTAAACGATGTGGTACGTGATTGTAAAGCAATGGTTGTCAATGGATTTAAATTTTTTATAAATAGCTGTGAAAAAAATGAAAATATAGCATGACAGCGTCACGATAAGTTCCATAACAGATTGTTATGAGAGTGCATCAGATAGACAACCTCGGTCAAAAAATATATCATATTATGGTGTTGTTGAAAGAATAATTTTATTAGATTACTATGCACATGGTCGTGTCGCAATGATGAAATTTAAGTGGTTTAATTAAATGACATGAAAAAAATGCATATTGATAACTGTGAATTTAGATTGATTGATATGAATCGCCAAATTCACATAGATAAACCTTATATTCTTGTATCATAGGCTAGACAGGTGTTTTATGTAACTGACATGTTACAACAAAAATTTAGTGTTATTGTTGATGTAATTTTTAGAAATATTTTTGATGAAGACATGGATGACAATGATGTTGTGGATAAACCTGTCGGTATTTATTCGAATATTGAATTTGATGACACAAATGAATCAATTACTAGAACAGATTGTGAACCAGAAATTGTCACAGAGCACAGATAACGTTGACACATTTGTAAGTATTTACCTGACATTATCGTAATATTTTATGTGTTTTTTTAAACTTATATACATGATATCAAATTAACTAGTATATTTTATACCATTGTTTAATATAAAACTATTTATAGTCTGACAAATTTTTGTTTAAGCACATATATAGAAATTCTTAAACATAGAAAAGTCTTGATATTTTATCAATATAAATATCACATTGAAAATGTATCACATTGTTTTATGATACAATTGTAATATTTAAAATTTTTCATTATTTATATTTATTTGAGAATATTATTTTAAATTTCCAAGTCAAAATGTCTTAATATGATGATATTATAAGAAATATAAGAATACGAAGAAATGAACAACATATGTCTCATATGGCCAAAACTGTAAGTACAATTTATGTTTGAATATTATGGTCTTTCATATTATTTATCTTGTTATTATTCATTTTATTTTATCATCTATGTTATTTTAGGATACTTCGTAGAGGATACAGTTAGATTATACTACCGAGGTTAATAGTATGGTGGGGAGTATTGATTCTATAGTTCAACCTACTACTATGCCGTTTGAGTCACCAGAAGGTCATCTTCCCATTATGACACCTCTATATTATCCATACCCACATTTTCCATATCCCTTTATGCCCGCACCCACATCAGATGGTAGTTCTCAGAATCCCATCCCTCCTTATTTTCCATTCCCACCATCCACTGTATAGGGAAATATGCCCCCATATATCCCATATCCATATCCATATCCATATTCATATCCACCCTAATCTGTACAAGGTTATCCATCTACTGTACAAAGTACTACTACTGTAGATATCCCACCTACCATAGAGGCTACTCCCCCTCTAGATGCTGCACTTCAGGGGTCAGCAGATCCCTCATCTACTAGTATGTGTTTAAACATTACTGTTAGTTATTAATGATAAATTCATATATATTATTATCCTTTTTTACTTTTTTTATGATTAGCTCCAATCTCCACCATATGATGAGTCCTCACAAAAATGCAAGAGGTTTGGAATCGAAACATTCAAATCATGGTTGAATAAAATGAGGACAGAGATATAATTAAAAAATGGTATGGAATGTAAAAGCTTTATGGGAACACTTTCTAGACACAAAAATATCATTTTGGTTCAACCAATAAGTTGGAGGGAAGTTGGAGAAAAAATAAAGGACAATTCCTGGGTAGAGATCTGGGTAAGTAATGTTAATCACCTTTTATATATATTAATTTATAATATTTTTTTAACAAATATCTTGTCCATTGTAGCTCCGATATAATTTTCTTAATGGAAAAAATTCCAAGGCTACAAGGTTAATGTATTTATGTGAAATGTGGTGAGCGTACAAGTATGACTTATATCTTGGTTGGAAAAAGAGAGTTGGAAGAGAGATTGAAGAAGTACTTATGATTCATGATTGCCCAATATCACAATACAAAGAGATGATCGGCTATAGGAAGAGTCAAGATTTTAAGGTATTTGTTAAATTTATATATATATTCATTTATTTATTTTAAAATGAGTTTTATTTATGTTAATGAAATTATATAATTATTTTTTTATAGGAGAAATCAGACAGAAATAAAAGAAATAAGAGTGGAATGAAACATGTTTATACTCATGGAAACACTTCACTCCCAGATCTTGAGAAAACACAGGTAATTTAATATTTAAAATATTTATCTTCATTTAGTGTAATTTTTTTGACTTCCAATTTTGATTTATTTCATTGTATTTTCAGAAAAAATAATTGGATATCGAGGGTCGTGTTCCTTGCTCTAATTTGTTTTGTATAAGCAGAAAAAAAGATGGTACTATGCCAAATAATGACACCGAGAAGGCTATTGTAAATATATTTCAATTTATTTTATTTTGAATTAATTTAATTCCTTATATTATTTTATCATTTTAATTTATGTTATATATCAATAAACAAAATTCTTTGGAGGCATTGGCAGAAAAAGAACCTGAAAATTTGGGCCTGAACGATCATCTACATCAGGTATTAGGAGATGAGCATCAGGGAAGAGTGTGTTGTCAACTTGGGAAGAAGATTGTTCCATCTCTATACTATTCTATTGATAAAGTTTCTTCGATTATCGGTTCTAGTTTGGTCATAGTGGAACAGATGAGTTCCACAATCAAAGAAGCAACTCAAAAAGCAGAAAATGTGATATTTGAAAATAGGAAGAAATTTATGTCTGCCATTTATTCTACACTTTCACCAAAAGAAACTATATTGGTTGATGCATGTTTGATGTCGATGAGTTCTGCTAATGTAGATTCTTTTATCAGAGCCGGAGCTGGAGCCATAGCTATAGCTGGAGCCGGTCCCAGTGTTGGTTCCTGTACCGATGCTGATGTCGATGATGATATTGGTGGTGTGGGAGGTACTGATGGTGTTTCTGTAGGAGGCGTGGATGAGGGTTATCATGAATCTGATGATACTGATATTGAGACTCTCTATTGATGTGAATTTTATTTTTGGATTGTTAATGTGTGTAATTTTATTATTCAATGAGGTTTGATTATTGTAATATTGAATTGTATTGCGGTGTTTCCGACTATTTATACATATATTGAATTATGATATTATGAGATATGTTTGTTTATGTAGTAGTTAATTTTTATTGTAATTATATTGAATTGTATCCTCCTCTAACGCGACCATCGTACCTCCTCTATGTCGTTGCTCTAAGGCGGCCCCTCAATCTCCTCCAGCACACCTCCGATGGTATGTAGTCCAATTATCCATTTTTTGCTTGAGGTGGCCACTCAATTAGTTTCACTAATCATATTGTGGGTTTGATGACTTGTACTGGTATGCATGATAGAAATGCATGCTATGCAGAGAACCAACAAGAAAACATAACCGATGCAATTGATTTTCTCTCACAACTTGCAACCAGGATTGACGTGAATATAAAATTCAAGAGGTATGATTATTTTATACCATTTTTGAAAGACATTAGTAACAATTTGTTGTGTTTTTAATAAAATTTACTTGGAATACACCATGCTTGCAGAATTGGTGATTTCTATTTTACTCTTGAGTGTGCAATATTCGATCTTCTGGACATTGGTCTGTATCATGGTTGGATAGTTGATCCCCAGGTATGCACTTTTGAATCATGTACCTTTATATTTTGTTTATAAAAAATGATACATTATATGCATACCTTCATCATGTTTATTTATTGTTCAGTTTCTATATTCATATTTGGTTCACTGAGTGGTGGTTCTTAGCTCACTTCAAATGTTTTTGATCAATTTTGGCTATCCCATATAGGTAGTGGGAAGACTAATCTCACTGCTATGTTTAAAGGGACATGATTCCATTGAAAATATATTGACGTCCTTTATGTTCTTGTTCATATAGGAAGAGGATACTGATGAACAGACACTACTTCCATCCCCTAAATATTATCTCCATGATAAAAATATGGGATAAGTGTTCTGTGACAATTGGGAGACCAATAATAATGAATTCCCAGGTCTATTATCCCAGATGAGGGGGGCTATTCCACTTTGGGAAGAACCATTTCAGCTTTAGTTCCTTCCAATGATCATTCCCTGGAAGGGAATATGAATAGAAGAAAACTATATTGTCAAGGTATTATACCCTATAATCCTTTATTATATGTGGAACTTCACTCCTTTCATTCATTGGATTATTCTAGCAACACATTCTAATTTTTCAAAAATGAGCAGGTCCCTACAAAGCTCACTTGGAAGAGTATGTATCCACTTATGAAGATGTGGATGAGTGTTCATTTTATTTGAATTATCCTTCACTATCAGTCATGTCTCATAAATAAGTGGTGGTGGCTGAGGTGTTAGTCCAATCATGTTTGTTTCCAGCTATAGAGGTCTTCGTGAACATACCACTTGATCTGGCGGGGATGGATGCACTTCTAGAGGATACTGATATATATTATTATTCGGCCAGCACATTAGCCCTGATGTAAGAGAGTTTTGTAGATGTTGAATAATTCTTAAATACTAGAAACCTTATATATATATATATATATATATATTATCTCCTAATATTGTAGTTTTGGAGATGGTGAATAATTCTGGGGTACTGGGTACAGCCTACTCATATACTACTAGGGAACTCTACATTGTAGTCGTGGTCTGTGTTGGAGTTTATGTTGAGGGATACTCATTAAGTACCTTTATAATCTAAAAATATGTTCTAGTTTGGGTATTATGGTTAAAAAAGTAGTTCTCTTCAACTTTTTTGGTGGCATGTCCCTTCCCATTGCTTTGGTAATCCAACAAATACTCATGTTGGGCAGTCAGGCTGTTGATATCAACAGAAATTTGAATATATTGTTGGCTTGTCGAGCCACTAATTTCAGTCAGAATAGGGATAGGGGTTGATAAGTCAATGTAATATGAAGTCTACAAGGACAAGGAGGTCTTAGGGAGATAAAATGGGTGGACTAGTGGCTCGGTGAACAATAAACCACAACCCTATAATAGAATATGAATTTGATCAATATGTAATTGGATAGAGGCATCCAAGTAGTGAAACCACACCTCCAAAGTGAGGGTGGGTGAATATGGTTAGGACTGGGAAATATATATCCGCTTTTTAGTCTCTTTATGGGTGATCCTATATCCTGAAGTTCATGGAGATAGATCCTCACTCTCGATAATAGTGTACTCAGGTGCCCACTCATACTATTTCTTGATCAATATAAATAGGCCCAACATAAGTAGAAGATTAAAGTCAATAAAATATAATTGGAACAAGGATGATAGTGGTATTGAGGCCTCAAATATGATGAGGTTATCTGCCATATGTGTAATAAAGTTTCCTCCCACCGGTGTAACATCCTTCCTATTACCTATTGGATTGGTAATGGTAATAGGTTTTATTAACCTTAGGTGGAATCCCCAGAATATCAAAGTCTATAAATATATTCTAGGGTAATACTAGATCATTAGGGGATGATTTTCCTAGAGATGAGAATAACCTATTGAATATGAAACAAATGTAACCAGTTCTATATGATGCATTTAATGAAATACAATACAACCCAAACTAGATGTAATATCATAGTAGTGGATGGAATAAAATAAAAGATACTACACAGACATGAGACTGAGTAGGTAATCCCCAAATACATTACAATATATACCACGGGGAAGAAGAACAATTTATCTCACATTTATATTTATATCATAATATAAGTAGAGGGAATTGGGGGGGGGGGGCTGGTGTAGGATAGGGGGTTGGGGGCTGGTGTAGGGGGAGGGGGACTAGTTTTGGGTTGAGGGGACTGGTTTGAGGGGGAGGCTAGTATAAGAGAAGGGGTGGGGTGGTGTAGGGGGGGTTAGGGGGGATGCTTTAGGGGTGTGGGGGTGTGGGGGCTAGTGCATGCAAGGGGGTTGGGGGGGATGGTTCAGGCTAGGGGGCTGGGGGTGGTGTGGGGGGAGGGGGTTAGGGAGGTGGGGGGTTGGGTTTGGGGAGAAGGGACTAGTTTAGGGGGGGGACTAGTTTTGGGGGGAAAGGACTAGTTTGGGGGGAGGCTAGTACAGGGGAAGGGGTGAGGGTGGTGCAGGGGAAGGGGTGGGGGAGGTGCAGGGGGGTTAGGGGGGTTGATACCGGGGTTTGGGGACTGGTGTAGGATAGGGGGGATGATGAAGGCTAGGGGAAGGGGTGGGGGTGGTGCAGGGGGAGGGGGTTGGGGTAGTGGATGGTTATGGGGGATGGGACTAGTTTGGGGGGAGGCTAGTATATGGGGAGGTGGGGGTTAGGGGGGTTAGGGGATTTAATAAGAATAAAAGAAGGAAAATTATCTACTTTATAAAATTGATAAACCTATATAAACTAATAATAAAGGTGAATTCCAGAAGAAGAACGTGCTAAAAAATGAGGTTTCAATCTAGAAAATCAATAAGTATATAGGCATGAAGAGTTTTATATATTTTATACATTCAAGGAATGGATTTTTTGGGTTAAGACCAATGTCTAATACCTATTTCTCACATTTAAGTGCTGATGAAAGTTTACTTTATTCCTATATTTTGGTGATTTTTGATTATTTAATAGGAAATTGAAGGTGATGTTTGAAAAATAGAGGTTTATTAATGATAATGTTATTTAGTATTGGGTTGTACATATCAATCTCAATATTATTTGTTCATTGTTGGTTTTTTATTCATGTATCATTTATCATGTACAGTAAACACACTGATCACACATATATAAGAAGTCGTTATATATCATTTTTTCCCACTATTTTCTTATAGGTGGTTTCTTATGATGAGGTCGGTTTTATCCAGCACCATCGATGATAGTGAGTTCAACATCGTATTTGGGTAAGGTTTATTACATTTTTATTATTTGGCCCAATTTTAATTAGGGAATTTGTGATTTTTGGATTCCTTATATTTTTGCAGTTTGTTTTGAATTTCGTTGAGGAGGGTGCAGGCGGGGAGGGGGTAGGGTGAGGTCGGCAGGGCAGTGGGGAGGGTGTAGGTGGGGTGCAGGGGGGGGGGGGTAGTAGGGGGTAGTGGGGGGGAGGAGGAGGGGGCAGGGGGTCTGCAAGGCATTGGGGAGGGTTCAGGGGTGGTAGGTGGGGGGGAGGGGTAGGGGGGTCTGTAGGGCAGTGGGGAAGGTGCAGGTGGGGTGCAAGGTGGGCAGTGGGGGAGGGTGAATGGGGGAGGGGGTTTTCAGGTCAGTGGGGAGGGTTCATGTGGGGTGAAAGGGGTTAGTGGGGGGAGGGTGTAGGGGGAGGGGTATGTAGGGAAGGGGGAGGGGTAGGGGGTCTACAGGGCAGTGGGGAGGGTGCAGGTGAGGTGTAAGGGGGGCAGTGGGGGAGGGTGAAGGGGGTAGGGGGTAGGGGGGTCAGTAGGGCAGTGGGGAGGGTGTAGGTGGGGTGCGGGGGGGGGGGGGGGGGGTCTGCAGGGCAGTGGGGAGGGTGCAGGTGGGGTGCAAGGGGGGTGGGGCGGGGTGCAAGGGGGGTGGGGCGGGGTGCAAGGGGGTGGGGCATCATTAAATAAATATGATTTAATATTTTAACCATCTCTAAACTTGATTACTCTCTCATTCTTATTTTGTTCTATTTAGACCATATGCCACTTACTATTGCTCTATATTCTAAACATCCTTCTTATTTCTCTTCAATTTTATGTTCACAAATCATTATACACAAGAATATTTCAATGTTTTCATTAACTGTATGTTTTCTAATTTGTATGCATTATTTATATCAGAGTATTCTATTGGTACATAATGATATTATATGAATCACCATATAAACATTGAATGATTTTATTAATTAAATGTGTTCTCATTTGTATTCATTATGTTTATCAGTATTCTTCACTCCTTCCACTGATTTAGGTGCATAAACCAATAAATATTTCAATGATCATGATGGTGGTGGTGGTGGTGGTGGTGGTGGTGGTTTGAGAGGAGGTGATAATGATGTTGTTGTTTTTATAGGAGAATATGAGGGTCATGATGGTTCTGGTAGTGTTGATATTGAGGTACATTTCAGATGTAAATTTTATTCTTGGTATATACATTTAATTTTATCAAATAGTTATTTTTATTATGATGATATTGATATTGAAATTTTATATTGTTTATATTGGAGAGATTTTTAATTCTTATGATATATATTGTATTATGCTTGAGTTCAGTTTTATTTGGAAGGTGGTGTTTTTTTTGATGTAGCTAGAGGATGTGAGTACTGCTATAAGGTGAACCTATTATGGAAGCATTTGGTGATTAAGTATAGCTGGGTAGGAATCAATTTACAAGGTTATTAACTGTGGTTGTAGGGTCTATTTTCCATGGTTTTGAAAGTGTTATTAGGGACCAAGATCTATGGTTTAACCATGGGGGGCTGGTAGGGGGGTGGAAGGGGGACTGGCAGGGAGAGGGGTAGGGTGAGGGGGTGTCCAGGGTCTGTCTTGGGGGGGGGGGGGTCTGTCCAGGGTATGTCCTAAGGGGGGGTCTGTCTGGGGGTGTCCAGGGTCTGGGGGTGTCCAGGGTCTGGGGGTTGTCCAAGGTCTGGTGGGTGTCCAAGAGGAGGGGGGATGGTAGGGGGACTGGTAGGGGGAGGGGTAGGGGGTGGCAGGGGGGGTGGCAGGGGGACTGGCAGGGGGAGGGGTGGGGTGAGGGGTGTCTAGGGTCTGACTTGGGGGGGTCTGTCTAGGGTTTGTCCTAGTGGGGTCTGTCTGGGGGGTCTAGGATCTGAGGGGTGTCCAGGGTCTGGGGGGTTGTCTAGGGTCTGGGGGTGTCCATGAGGGGGGCTGTCCAAGGGAGTGGAGGTCTGGGTATATCCTGGGGGGGTGTCCAGGGTCTGAGGGGGGGGGGGGGGTTGTCCAGGGTCTGTTTGGGGGGTGTCCAGGGTTTGGGGGTGAGGGGTGTCCAGGGTCTGTCCTGGGGGGCTATCTAGGGGAGTGGAGGTCTAGGTCTGTCCTTGGGGGGTGTTCTGTTTGGGGGGTGTCCAGGGTCTTGGGGGGGGGGGGGTCTATCCAGGGTCTGTCCTGGGGGTCTATCAAGGGTCTGTCTAGGGGGTGTTCAAGGTCTGTCCGGGGGGTGTCCCGGGTCTAGGGGGGTCTGTCCAGGGTCTGTCTGGGGGGGTGTCCAGGGTCTATCTAGGGGGGTGTCTGGGGTCTAGGGGGTCTATCAGGGGGTGTCTAGGATTTGGGGGTGTCTAGGGTCTGTCTGGGGGGGGGGGTCCAAGGGGTGTCCAGGAGGTGGGCTTTGCAGGGGGAGGGGGGTTAATGTAGGATGTCTAGGAAAGAGGGGGTGTCCTGGGGGGCTATGCAGGGGGTGGGGGCTATTTTTTGTGGTTTTTCAGACCCTATAGCCACAGTTTCTTACTGTGGTTATAGTTCTATTTCCACGGTTTTGAACTGTGGCTATAGGTCTAATGCCACGATTTCTAACCATGGAAATAAACTGTGTCCATCCTTTAGAATAACCACAGTTATAAATAGTGGTTATAGTGATCTTACCACGATTTGAACCGTGGCTATAGACCTATAGCCACGGTTTGGAATCGTGGCTATAAGTATAGGCCTATATCCACGCCAAACTTAGACACAGTTTTCCAAACCTTGTCTATTACTTATAGCCACAGTTTGAGGACCTATATCCACAGTTTAAAACCATGGATATAGCCATAATTTCTAGTAGTGTAGGGAGTAACCTTCATGGTTACGTTTGGAATACCCATCACACTATATTCCCTAAATCTCTTAGGATAAATCTTAAAGTTTACCTCTATCATGTTACTCAATTAATTGTAGAGTTATCACGGGATCACCTACCATCAGTTTATCATGAAACCACTCGTATACATAAAAAATTCCTAAGGACCATAACATAACTCATAAAACAAGCATAAAGGAAAAATAACATTTCTACATTGCAATCATAAGAGATCACTTCAAGATTTTACATAATCAATATTTTATCAAAACCATTTTAAATACCAAAATACATATAAAGGTTATATGGTATTTATTTTTCTTTAAAAAATATTATTTCCTTTAGAGTAATCCAAATATCAAATAATGCTCATGGAGGCGGAAATGTCGTTGTCGCTGCATACATTAAAAAGAAACATTCCTTTTATTGTTTAGTAAAACAGTTCATGGAAAATGATTCATTTTGAATACCATTGAATGAAATTAAAATTAAAAGGGATTTATTATATACCGTATAAAATAAATTCATGTATAAATCCAAATATTCCTTAATGAAAGTAGATTGAGATGAAGTCCCTTACCTTGAGTTTGACTTGTCTCATTCATTCTTTAATTTCATAAATAATAAACTTAGGTTAATTTATACTTTATTCAGAATTTTTTTAAATTTTATTATTCATTTATGTCACTTATTACCATGTTATAACAATTAGTTAATTTTTTGAGTTCATATAGGACATTTTGTTAATGTTTGGAACTTAAGTCAAAAATGAACTTGTTTTGATGAAAATTATCCATGTTGTCATAAGTCCATAATATTTAGAATGATATTAATGATTTAAATATCATATATATACAGTATATATTTATTTATAATAGTTCATAATATTTTTACATAAGAAATTAAATGCACTATTCATGGAGACGATAGGCCATACGTACGCATGAACACTACTTTTATTTCTTTGTCATATTAGAGGAATGAAAACTAAATGATACATAGGTATATTATGATTCCAGTATAATATCAATGTTATATATGTTATATAATTTCATTAATGACAACCTTTATATGTTCCACATATGGAATTAATGATCCATATCACTTTGAGGGAGCGGTAGTCCACACTTCCTCAAATGAAATTATTGTATTTACACATTATGGAAAGCATAAAGTTATGTTGTAAATAAAAATTAAAAAAACATAGAGACAATATAAATATAATATATATATATCATATATAAATATAGTTCCATCATAATGGACACCATGATAGGTGGTAAGAGAAAATTGAACGATCAACGTTTCATGAGGCAGTAGTTCGTCGTACACAGAAACAGTATGTTCTATATCCATTAGATGGAGGTGTGTGTAAGTGTAGACCGAAACCTTAGCATAAAAAATACTAGTATATTTTGGATACTGGTGTTTTTATAAAATAATATAATAAAAATATGTTAGGGGGTTGGAGAAGGAAAATAAATGAAAGGAGCTTGAGAGGAGACGTTACCTCTAAATCAGGTAACTCCTTTTGATTTGAGTCAAAAGAATTTCTTGAATTAAATTATAACCAAGTTAAGGATTATAGGTTGGATATTATTTGAGAATAATTTGTATGAGACAAGGGTCTTGAGAGGTGTGAGTAAGTGATTAGAGGTGGTGGCCTTTTATAAGAGGGAGGAGGGTCACTTTAGGAAAGTCTTGAAATATTATTTTATTAAAAATTGGTCTTTGAATTATAATATATCCAAAGTGATATATTTCAAGGATAATATAATTATGGGTCTAAATAATCTCAAAAAATAGGTTTTAGACAAGTTTAGATCACAAATTTAACCTTATCTTTTGTCTTTAACCCTCAGTTAAATAAATTAACTCTTACCATGTCTTCTTATATTTTTACACTATATGGTTAATATAGTTACTATAAAATGTCAAGAGAACCTAAATTGGATAATTAACTAAATTTGTAACATTATATAAGTAATTTGGTCTAATATTATATTTTTATGACTATTATATCATTTAATAAAATAGTATTTGTTTTAAAAACTTATTTATGTCAATTTTGACACTATTTAGTAATTGATTTTTGTTAAAGTCATAAAAACTTGATTAAATCAAAAAAACTAAATTAAATCAAATATAACATGTCATGATCATCCATAAAAAAAAATTTATGGCATAAAAATTTTCAAATTCCATTTATTTTAATATATATAATATCATTTATTTGAATATTTCATTAATAAGGTAATCACTGCATCATCATTGGGTCATAAATAAATTTATTTATACAGTGTCTAAAAATTATAAATAAAAAACCATGATGTAGGAAATATTTTTATCTTTATAATTACTATTTATAGTCAAATTTATCATTTATATAACTCTGTATTAAATTTTTTTAGTATAAATATATATGTTCATGTTATATTTCTCTTTACTTTAAATTAATTATTATAACATGTCGTTATCACACCCAAGTGGCTCCCAAATACCAAAATTTCAGAACAAGGATTATTTTGGTCACCCATGACTCATAAAATAATATTATGAAACATGTTAGGGTAGTTTTATATTATTATAATATTATTTTTACCCTTATTTACCTAATTTACCCTTTAACTGTGGTAAATAAAAATAATTACTGAAGTTACTATTCATAATGTATAAAAATAAAGGTAACTATTTACACAATTTGGAACTTTTGATTCCAAATATGTAATCCATTTTTCCAAATTCAAAACATAGAATTTGCAGTAATTAATTTAAAATTAAATCCCGTTGTCAAAACGAGAAAACGGGTTTTTAAAAAAATTAAAAAACCATCAAAATATTGACACGTGTTTATATCAAATTTCAATGTGAAATTACTTAAAATGTCTATAATTTTATTAAATGATAAAAAATTAATCAAATTACACTTTAAAATTAATTTAAAGGATAATTTAACTATATAAATAAATTAAACAAAAAGACATTTTTGAATTAAAATGCAGTATTTTTCACTATTAATTAAAATATGAATTTTATCATAAAAATAAAAAAAATTCAACCAAAATAAATTTCAATGTCCCTCTTTTAAAGAATAAATTTAATTTTTCAAATAGAACATATAAAAGTGACAAAACTATATTTAGAAAGGGTTCACCATCAAAAGGTGGTAAAATGACCTTTTAAAAATATTGGAGTATTTTATGATTAAATTTAGATTCATTTTAATTTTAAGCCTCTAAAATTTATTGGATAATTGTAAAAATATTTAAAAAAGACGTGTAATCATATTTCAGTTAGTTCTATTCATTACCACAAATACAATGGCTAGGCGTTAACTACCATTTAAAATAATAATATTATTATTGTATTATTTTTTGGTATAACTCAATTTTGTGTGCAACATAAGATTTCATTGAAACCCATTGTTGCGTGTCGAGTACGCTATTGAAAAAAGTGTCCCTTAACATAGAATTAATATCTAATTTATAAATATTAATAGATATAAAAAATTATTATTCTATAAATACCTAGGATGTTACATCCTTCCACCTTTTGGAAATTGCATCCTCGCAATTTTATTCACTTATAAAATAAGTGGGGGTATTTATCCCTCATAGAATTTTTAGATTCCCATGTTGCCTCTTCAACCATATGGTTTTTCCACAAAACCATAACATGATGAATCACCTAATTCCACAACACTTTCTCTTTGAATTCTATAATCTAGACTGGTTGTTCCTCATAAGAAATATTCTCTTACAAATGAATAAATTTTGGACTCAAAACATGAGATAGATCTGGCATATACTTTATTAATATGGAAACATGAAAAACATTGTATACCTGGGATAAACTCAGAGGAAAATCCACCTGGTAGGCAAATGATCTAACCTTCTCCAGAATTTTGTAGGGTCCAATAAACCGCGGACTCAGTTTACCCTTATTACTAAAATGCATCACACTTTTCTAAGGGAAAACTTTGAGAAAGACATGATCACCTACCTAAAAAGAATGATCCTTCATCTAGTTATCTACATAACTTTTCTTCCTACTCTAAGATGTTCTTATGTGCTTCTGAATCGACTGAACTTTCTCTGCCATCTCTTCTACCAATTCTGGTCCTATCAACGTCTTTTCACCTAATTCATTCCAAAAATCTAGAGTTCGACACCGCTTTCCATATAATTCCTCAAATGGTGCCATTTTTATACTTGAATGAAAACCGTTATTATAAGAAAACTCAACCAAAGAAATATGTTGGTCCCAAATTTCCTAATAATCCATTGAACAAACAAATAGCATATCTTCCAATGTCTGAATTGTTCAATCTGTCTAGACATCTCTTATGGATGAAAAGCTTTACTGGAATTTAATTCAGTTCCCAATGACTTCTAAAGGCCTTTCCAAAAGTTAGAAGTGAATTTGGGATCACAATTAGATACAATAGAGAGGGGAACTCCAGGTAACCTGACTATCTCTTTAATATACAATCTATAAAGTTGATCTAGAGACAATGTATCTTGAATAGAAAGAAAATGAGAAGATTTAATCAATATGTCAATAATAACCTAGATTAAATTATTACCTCAAGATGTATTTGGTAATCCCACAATGAAGTTCATGGATATATTTTCCCATTTTCACTCTAGTACTAGAAAATATTGAATCATCCCTTTCAGTAACTTTCATTCTACTTTCACCTATTGATAAGTCAAACACTTCATAGTAAATTCACCGATATCTCTTTTCATTTCATCCCACCAGTAATACTCCTGAAGATCTCTGTACATCTTAGTACTGCCAAGATGAACTAAAAAGGGAGAATTATGATCCTTACATAAAAACTCTTTCTTAAACTATGAATCACAAGGCACACATAATATCTTTCCAAACCTCAAAAAATAATCTTTATCAATGTTAAATTTAGGAAAATTACCCTTCTGAACTAATTATACCTTTTTCTGTAACTCAATGCCTTCCTTCTATGCTTGCTTTATTCTGTCAGCTAAAGATGATTGCACTGAAACCTAAAACAAGACAGAGGAATTTCCTTCACCAATTAATTCCATGAAAAATTTCATCAAATCATTTATCAAAGGTTCATGTTTCAAATGTAACATGGTTAATGTAGCATTACTCTTCCGACTCAAAGCATCATCCACTTTGTTTTCTTTTCCAGGATGGTAATGAATCGTGCAATCATAATCCTTGATTAATTTCAGTCATCTCCTCTATCTCATGTTCAATTCTTTATGAGGGAATATATACTTTAAACTTTTTTATCATTATATATTTCACACTTAACACCATACAAATTATGTCTCCAAATTTTTAATGCAAAAAAAACAACAGCTAATTCCAAATCATGCATAGGGTAATTTAACTCATGAGTTTTCAACTGGTGTGAAGCATAAGAAATTACCTAATAATTCTATATTAGGACACAACCAAGTCCCTTCAATGAATTATCATTTTAGATAACAAATTCACCATTTATAGAAGGCAATTCCAAAATTGGAGCATTCACCAATCTTCTTTTCAATTCCTAAAAACAATCATCACATTATTTTGTCCAGATGAACTTAACACCTTTTCAAGTTAACTTAGTTAGTGGGATAGATAACCATGAAAAAATTTCAACAAACCTCGAGTAATATTTTTCTAAACAAATAAATATATGAATCTTGGTTATATTTATGGGTCTTGTCCAGTCTTTAAAAACATTTGTTTTAGAATTATCAATATTTATGTCATATTTAGAAACAATGTGACCAATGAAAGAAATTTTTTGTGACCAAAACTCACACTTTCTGAATTTTCCATAAAATTTCTTTTCTTTTAAGGTCTGTAAGACAACCCTTAAATGACATTCATGCTCCTATTTACTTTTATAATATACCAAAATATCATCAATGAACACAACCAAAAACTTATCCAAGAACTCATGGAATATTCTATTCATAATATCCATGAATAAAGTAGGTGCATTAGTTAACCCAAATGGTATAACTAAAAAATTATAGTGGCCACATCTAGTACAAAATTCAGTCTTCAGAATGTTTGCTATTTTTACTTTCAATTGATGGTACCCTGACTTCAAGTCAACCTTCAAAAAATAATAATCTTTCTAGAGCTGATCAAACAAATAATCAATATGATCCAAAGGATACTTGTTCTTAACAGTGATGTTATTCAAGGCTCTATAATCAATGAAAAGTCTCATTAAACCATATTTCTTTTTAACAAACAAGACAGGATCACCCCATGGTGATGTGTTGGGTCGAATGAAACCTTTATCTAATAACTCCTGCAATTGCTTCTTCAAATCTAAATTTTCAATTTGATTCATTCAATAAGGGGGTTTCAAATTTTGATTAGAATCAAGAACTAAGTCAATAGTAAATTCAACTTCTCAATAAGGTATAATACTAAAAAAATCGTCAGTAAAAACATCAAGATACTCATTTACTGCTGGAACATCATTAATTTGAATAGTTATTTTATTTTTAACAATATGTGAAAGGTAACATTCATTTCCATATTTTACTAGTTTCTCAGCTCCCTGATATGTTATCAATAGTAACAGTTCATTTTTGTACACAAATTTAAAGTCTTTATAAAAATAAAATTCTTTATCTCAATAGTCAACATGTCCCCCCGGTGTTTTTACCGTAAGTTATGGATTCATTTCTTGGTATGGAATTCCCAATTTATTAGAAAATTTCTCAGAAATGAAAGAATGTGTAGACCTGGAATTAAACAACACATTGGAATAATCTAAATAAACAAAAAATATACCTAATACCACTTTATTTTATGGCCCAACATCTAATGAAATAGTTTCAAAGTATTTCGCCACACTTTTATGCTTATAGTTTGGATGCTTCCCATAATTTTAGTTCTTTGTTAGAAACTCATTTTCATAATGACCCATTTCATTGTACTTAAAACATTTTACTTACTGTAAATCATATTTTGTCTTACCACTATCTAGATCTTTTTCAGTGCAATTATGAGCCTTATGTCCCATTTTACCACATCAAAAGCACTTACCAGAATTCAGAAGGCATTCTCCAATGTGTTTTTACCACAATTTTCACAAACTATAAACTTAATTTTCTTACCATTATATTTTTTTGAAGTGTTATTCCCTTTTACCTACCACCTAGACCTCTTATTATGTTTTTTTTCAAAGAAAAACTAATCATAGGAAAACTCCATTTCCACCTTCTCCGCATATAAAACAAGTTTTTCATAACTTTTGAACTCACGAGAAGCCAATTCCCTTTGATACTTTGGATTTAATTCTGAGTAAAAATGAATAATTTTAATATAAATATCCCATATAAAATTTGGAGCATACCTTGTCAGTCGAGTGATTTTTTTTAATAAGTAGACACTGAGTCATCCTCCTGTCTCAATTCCAATAATTGCTTTTATATCCTAAGTAGAACCGCCTTAGGAAAATATTTCCCAAGAAACATACCTTTAAATTCATCCCAATAAAGAGAATCAATCTCTTCACTATCCCTGATATTATTAACTATCGACCACCACTAATTGGATTTACCTTAAAAATGGTAAACAACAAGACTAAACTTTTGATGTTCTAAACTCCCCATGAAATCAAAAATCTTTTCTAGGGATTTAATCCACTCTTCAGTTATCACTAGATCAGATGATCCTCAGAATGATGAAGGATGATGCCTCATGGAATTCTCCACTACCAACATGTTCCTCTGTGGTTGATCTAGTTGATCTTGTGCATGGATACCACCACCATTTATAGCCCGAGTCAACTATGTCATCACCACAACAAACTATTCAGTTCTAATTCCGACTATCTTAGTCTACTAATTTGGAAGGTTGTTTTCCTCTAGATGTCATCCCAACACAGCTGCCCTGTTTCCTATATGGAAAACCATTCTAAACAGACATATCTTAGATGAAGCAACATGGTAATCCTAAAATTCTACATCATTTCAATTTGACCATAAAGTAAAAAAAATTGTGGATATTCTATTAACAATATCCTAACCCTTGAAGTTATCTAAACTGACCTCTGATACCAACTATAAGACCCCATACCTAAAACATTACATAATCTTAAGATAAGTCAATAATTTGACTTTAATTCAAATCAAGGATCTTTTAAGGTTTAGAGTTTTAGACAATTAGGCCATTATTAATACATATCATCCCATATTCATACAATAGGATACTATCAAAACAGTATCCATTTTTTCCACCAAAGGAAACCCTTTTAAAAATAAAACATGGTTTCTTTTCTAGATAAAAATATTATTGAATTCTTATTTTATATTACTCATCCTTATACCCTGTGAAAACTTTTAAAAAATTAAGGATGGTCATAAAAACTTGATAAATTATAAAATAAGTAAATAAAATTTTAGTCCATTAAAACATACAAACTAATGAAATCATACTTTTCACTCATAAAACATAAGATCTTTAACATACCTCATGAAATAATAGGATTCCAGAAAAACTAATAGAAATAATAAATCATTAAGGTAACTTGTGGAATCCATATCATACTTACTTTGTAGCTTTCACAAATTCATAGGTAGTAACCTTCATGGTTACGTTTAGAATACCCATCACAGTATATTCCCTAAATCTCTTAGGAGAAACCTTACCGTTTACCTCTTTCATGTTACCCAATGCATTGGAGAGCTATCACGGGCTCACCCACCCTCAATTTATCACAGAACCAGCCATATATATAAAAAATTCCTAAATATTATAACATAACACATAAAACAAGTATAAAGGAAAAAAATAACATTTCCACATTGCAATCACAAGAGATCACTTCGAGATTTGACATAATTAATCATTTATCAAAACCATTTTCAATACCAAAATATATATAAAGGGTATATGGTATTTATTTTTCTTTAAAGAAAATTATGGATTGTATAGGAATACAAATATCAAATAATTCTCTTGGTGGAGGAAAGGTCATTACCGTTGCGTACGTTAAAAAGAAACACTCCTTTTGTTGTTTAGTAAAACGCTTCATGGAAAAATATTCCTTTTGAAAACCATTGAATGAAATTAAAAGTAAAAGGGATTTATTATATACCATATAAAATAAATTTGTGTATAAATCAAAATATGCCTCAATGAAATGAGATTGAGATGAAGTTCCTTACCTTGAGTCCGACTTGTCTCATTCATTCTTTAATTTCCTAAATAATAAACTTAGGTTAATTTATACTTTCTTTAGAAATTTTTTAAATTTTATTATTAATTTTATGTCACTTATTACCATGTTATAACAATTAGTTAATTATTTGAGTTCATATTGTACATTTTGTTGATGTTTGGTACTTAAGCCAAAAATGAACTTTCATTAGTGGAAATGATAGATTTAAGGTCGATTTTTTTATGTCAGCTCTAAGAAACCGATGCAAAATAGTGAAGAAAAAAGTTTTTTTGTGCTGGTTTTGATGAAAACTGATGAAGAAAACTAAAATCATATGGTTTTCAACATCGGTAAAAAATTTAAAAAAAATATATAGATTTGGCATCAGTTTTACAATAAACCGACACTGAAAACCTAAAAAAAAATATTTCAGCGTTGGTTTATATAGAAACCAATACCCAAAATATAAAAAAAAATGGCGTCGATTTCTAGAGAAACTAATGCCGAAAAGTCTTTTAAAATTTTTACATGCGCATTCAGTTATCCAAAATCTTAAACCCTCTTTCATTCTCTCATCTCTCCCGAATCGCGACGGTAATGAAGACTTTCGTACCACCACCCACACCTCATTTTGGTTGATTTCTAGCATTTTAATCTTCATTCCATGATCAGTGGTTCTCATTACTTCATCCTTTATCTTTGGTTTTTCATGTATGTTTATATTCTTGATCTGAATCATCTTCACAGCCACACCTAAATGGGTTTGATTTTTTTTGTTCATGATTATCTATTATATATACTACTTATTTTGTTATATCTTTCAATGTTTACTATTCCAAATAATTAGAAAAATAAAATTGATATTATTTCATGATTTATCATTTTCAACTCTGAATATTTTAAGTTTTTTATAATTTTAAAAATAAATTAGTTATTATCTAATTCATTCGTATCAATTGGTTTTACTCAATTGTGGAAATTTTTTTATTCTGTTATTATCTAATTCATTCTTATCATTTTAGCTTAATGAAATTATTGATTTTTATTAATTTAGGAGTAAATTGATGACCACTCCTGTCATAGATTTCTAATTGTTTGAATGGTTGGTGATTTCAACCATATACTTTAAAATTATTTGAATCCATTTATATGAGTAATATGCATGTTATGTGTGAATATGACACTAAGTTTTATAAATGAATTGATATTTAAATGAATTCAATTGTGAAATTAATATGCATGTTATGTGTGATTCTGACACAGAGTTTTAATAGTGAATTCTGGTTGCTTCAATGACTCTTTTGCATCTTTGTTCTGAAAAATAACATTGCAGTAAAAATTGAACTTGATATAACATAAAGGTAGTATTAGTTTATTATATGTTTTTATGTTTAAAATTTATCTGTTTATATATATATATATATATGTTTATATTTTTTAATATATCACTGATTATATTATGATTTTAGGTATTGAATGGATCGTAATTGGATAAATTTACGAAGATCCACTAATGAATATGAAAAATGAGTTGATGATATCTTGGAATTTTCTAAACAAAATATTCAAAACATAGATTTGATTTTCTGTCCATGTGTAAAGTGTTTTAATATGATAAAGTTAAATTATAGAGAAATAAAGGATCATCTCATTTGATATGGTTTTAGCCTTAATTATACATGTTAGATCTAGCATGGTTAAAGAACTATAAATTCAACAGATAATATTGATGACAATATTCATAATGTGACATAGGATCGTATTGAATATTTAATTCATAATTTAGGTGTTGAAACCATTGAAAAAATAGCAAGTGTTGAACGATTGTATGGAGATTTTGAAAAACCATTATTCCCAGGTTTTAGTAAATATACAGTGTTATCAATCTTTTTGAGATTTGTTAACTTGAAAGAAAGAAATGGTTGGAGTGATAAAAGTTTCTCTAACTTACTTTTACTTTTAAAATAGATGCTTCTAAAAGGAAATGAGCTTCTAGATTCCAATTATGAGGTGAAGAAAATATTATGCTAAATGAGATTGGGGTATAAAAAGATACATGCTTTCCCCAATTATTATGTGTTTTATAGGAAAGAATATAAATTTTTATAAAAATATCCTACATTTGGAACATCATGCTATAATATTAATTCAAAATTCAATTCAGATTCATTCTTAGGTACTAACATCAAACCTCATGCTAAATTAAATAATTTCTTCCAATAATCCCTTCACATAATTCCAATAAATTAACTCAGATTCAATATCAGGTACCAAAATCAAAGCTCCTGCTAAATGAATTTGGTACCTTCCAATAATTCCCCATTTGAAGCGTCTATTTTCAAATTCAATTGATGCAAAAGGTTAATATGACATTTAGATGAATGCATCTCTAATGGTAAATTATGTAACATTCCAAGTATTTATAGAATAATACCTTTTAATATATATTAATAATTATGAATAAGATATTAATTTTACATGAAATGGGAATATTTCTCTGATATAATACTCGACACGCAACAACAAGTTTCTCTAAAATCTTACATTGCACACAATATTGAGTTATACTGAAAAATAATACAATAATATTATTATTATTTTAAATTGTAGTAAACGCCTAGTCATTGTATTGGAGAGAATAAATAGAACTAACTACAATATGATTACATATATTTTTTAAATTTATTTACATTTATCCATAAAATTTTAGAGGCTTAAAATGAGAATGAATCCAATTTTAAGCATAAAATACTCTAATATTTTAAAAGTTCATTTTACCGCCTTTTGATGGAGAACCCTTTTTAAATATAGTTTTTGTCACTTATATATGTTATATTTGACAAAATAAACTTCTTATTTAGAATATTTATATCAAAATTTACTTTGGTTGAAATTTTTTGTCTGATAAAATGCATATTTTAATGAATAGTGAAAAATACTGCATTTTAATTCAAAACTACATTTTCATATAATTTATTTATATAGTTATATTATCCTTTTAATTTGTTTTAAAGTTTAATTGGATTAAGTTTTTATCATTTAATACAATTTTGGTCATTATAAGTAATTTCACATTTAAATTGGATATAAACACGTATCAATCTTTTAGTAGTTTTTACTTCTAAAAAACTTTCTTTTTGGTTTTGACAATAGGAATTAATTTTAAATTAATTACTCAAATTTTTATGTTTTGAATTTGAAAAAATGGATTCCATATTTGGAATCATGTGTTACAATTTTTTTAAATAGATACTTTTTTATTTTTGGACATTATGAATAGTAACTTCAATAGTTATTTTTATTTACCATGGTTAAAGGGTAAATTAGGTAAATAAGGGTAAAAATAATATTATAATAATATAAAACTACCCTAACACGTGTCCTAATATTATTTTATGAGTCATGGGTGACCAAAAAAACATTATTCTGAAATATTGTCATTTTGGAGCCACTTGGGTATGAAAATGACATGTTATAATAATTAATTTAAAGTAAAGAGAAATATAACACAAATATGTGTCTTTTTACTAAAACAATTTTAAGGTGGGGTTATATAATTGATATCTTTAACTATAAATAGTAATTATAAATCTAAAAATATTTCTTACATCACGGTATTTTATTTATAATTTTTATACATTAAATAAATAAATTTATTTATGATACAATGATGATGTAGTGATTACCATATTAATGAAAGATTCAAATAAATGATATTATAAATATTAAAATAAATGTAATATGAACATTTTTATGCCATAAAATAATTTTTTGGATTACATTGACATTCTAGGGATGAGTTACTACATTTTTTTCAAATGAATCAAGTTATTATGACTTTAACAAAAATCAATTACTAAATAGTGTCAAAATTGACATAAATGAGTTTTTTAAACAAATAATATTTTATTAAATGATATAATAGTCCTAAAATATATGATATTAGGTAAAATGACTTTTATAATGTTAAAAATTCAATTAATGATTCACTTTTGGTTATATTGTCATTTTATAATAACTATATTAACAATATATTATGAAAATACAAGAAGGCATGGTAAGAGTTAAAGTTTTTAACTAAGGGTTAAAGATAAAAGATAAGGTTAATTTTTTTACCTAAACTTGTATAAAGCCTATTGGTTGAGAGTATCTAGACCCATACTAATATTATATTAGAATTATATTACTTTTAAGCTATTATAATTCGAAAATTAATTTTTAATAAAATAATATTTCAAGACTTTCCTAAACAGCCCCTCCTCCCTCTTATAAAAGGCCACCACCTCTACCCACTTACTCACACATCTCAATCCCCTTGTATAATCCAAATTATACTCAAATAATCTTAAAAAATACCTTTATTCCTCCTATAATCCTTAACTTGGGCATAATACAATTCAAGAAATCCTTTGGGCTCAAATCAAAAAGAGTTACCCGATTTAGAGGTAGTGTCTTCTCTCAACCTCCTTTCCATTATTTTCTTTATCCACTCCCTATGATATTCTTATTATATGATTACATAACAAAAATAGTATCCTAAATATACTAGTATGTTTTTATTATAATTATTTGAACTACACTTACACACACCTCCATCTAATAGATACGAACATACTGTTTCTATGTACGGTAAACTACTGCCTCACGAAACGATGATTGTTAAATTGTATCTACCACCTCTCATGGTGTACATTATGATGAAAATATATTTATATATTATATATATTATATTTATATTGTCTCTATGATTATGCATTTTTTATTTACAACATACCTTTATGCTTTCCATAATGTGTAAATACAATAATTTCATTTGAGAAGTGCGGACTACTACCCCCTCAAAGTGATATGACTCATTCATTCCATACATGGAATTATAAAGTATGGATTTAATGAACTTATGTAACTTATATAATATATATATTCTAATATAATTAAAATATAACTATGTATCATTTAGTTTTCATTCCTTTAATATGACAATGAAATGAAAGTAGCGTTCATGCATACATATGGCCTACCATCTCCATGAACGGTGCATTTCATTTATTATCTCCAAATATTATGGATATAATAAATAAATATATACTAGATATATATGATATTTAAATAATGAATAATAATATTCTATAGATTATGGCCTTTTGACTACATGTACAAGTTACATCAAAATAAGTTCATTTTCGACTTAAGTACCGAATATCAACAAAACGACTGATATGGACTTAAATAATTATATAATTTTTATAACATGGTAATAAGTGATATAAAATGGATGATAAACTTGAAAAATGTTCTCAATAAATTATAAATTAACTTAATCTTATTATTCAGGAACATAACTATTGTACGTGACGAGTCAGACTCAAGGTAAGGGGTTTCGTCTCAATCTCTTTTCATTGAGGCATATCTTGATGTTATGAACCTTTATTATCCTATAAGGTGTATATAAAACCATTTTGATATATTGAATCATGATTTAATATAATCTTGTGATATTTAATGTTTTGTTTAATGTTGTTATTGAATTATTTTTATTCAAGTGTTTCCCGAGTGGTAAGGGATTCTTTAACTAAAACATCATTTAAAATGTTTTAAAGATTTATTATTCTAAAACATCCTCTTTCATGTCCATGTTTTCAAAATGATTTTTAAGAATTTATTTATATGGACATGGATTTTTTAAAATTATAATTTATTTCAAAAGTTTAAAAGTGGTATGGGACACTTTGATTCAAAAGTCTCTTTATTAAATGTTTTAAATGGTTTTGGAAATGGGTTGAATATTTCAATATCTTGAAATGATTTATTTTGATTTAAAATGAAATTTTATAAGTTAAATGTTTATAATTTCAATATTTTATGTGTTATGATTATATAATGGTACTTATACAATTGACTAGTGGTTATGTGATAAACCAAAGACGGGTGGTTACGTGATAAACCAAAGATGGGTGGTTCCGCGATAAACCAAGGACAGGTGGTTACATTATAACCTCTAATGAATTGGGTATGGAAGTCAGTTGTATGGTTATTCCATTTATTTATATGTGTGGAAGTTGACCATATGGTTATTCCATTTAAGTATATTTATGTCCCAAGTTACCTTTATGTGTTATCTATTTATTTCTATGGTTTTATGGTAATATTTTGGTTATAAAAGGGTAAGTAATGAGATTATATTCAGTGAAGTATATTTACTACTTCTTAAAGGTGAAAAGTATTACTTTATGATAAAGTATTCATGTTTTTTATGTTATCCCAAGACTAACAGTTCTCTTTCTTTGTGTATCCCTTGCTGATATTTTTATGCTCATCCCAATTTTTGAAATGTTTTTCATGGGACTTAAAGAAGAATAGAGTCAAGGATGGGATTGAGGAAAAGTTATACTTTTAAAACATGAAACGATACCATGTTTATTTTTAAAGAGTTTTTGTTTTATGAAAGAAATGGATAGTGAGTACAAGTGTCTACTTGTAATATTTATTTTGTTATGTATGAGTTATGGACTAATTCTATAAATCTCTAAACCTGAAAAGATTCTAGAAGTGAATTAAATTCAAATTATCAATTTAGATCAAGATTGTGTAACATTTAATATTGGGGCCTTATAAATTACGTCACCATGATGACTCATCACAATGTAATATATTTGATAAACAATTTCCTGATTTTGGAAGTGAAGTAAGAAATCTGAGAATGGGAGTGTGTACAGATGGAACAAATCCATATTGGATCCTAAGTAGCCAACATAGTTCGTGGCCTATTTTGTTGGTAGTTTACAACTTATCCTCACAGATATGTATGAAGAAAAATATGTTATGATGATCTCGATGATTTATAGAACAAAAAATCCATGAAACAATATTTATGTGTATCTTTCACCATTGATTGATGATTTTAAACTTCTATGGGAGGTGGGTGTTAATGTTTTTGATGCATACAAGAAAGAGTATTTTCTTTTGTGTGCTATGATAATGTTCAGTATAAATGAATTCATACATATGGAAACTTATCTGGATACAGTGTTAAGGGACATAAAGCATGTCCAATTTGTGAAGAAGAGACTTCATATTATCCATTTCATAATGGAAGAAAGACATTGTACATGGGACATCAAATATTTTTGTGAATTAATCATCCTTATCATAGATTGAAAAAGGAATTTAACGGTTTACATGAATAAAATATTCCCCCAAAACCATTGTTCACTGAAGAATATTATAATAGGGTGAAAGATATTGATTCTACATTTGGAAATAAAAGTAGTTCTAGTCTTCAAAAAAATATCTGGAAGAAACAATATATTTTTTTGAACTACCTTATTGGAGATTTTTAGAGATAAAACATAACATTGATGTTATGAATGTTAAGAAAAATATATGTGACAATTTTATTGGAACTTTATTAGACATAAAAGGAAATACAAAAGATGGATTGAATTCTAGATTGTACTTGATAGTAATGGGAATACATTTGGAGTTAGCTCCCACTATGAAAGGAAATAAAACATATTTACGTCTAGCTTGTCACACATTAAGCAAGAGTGAGAAGTTGAATTTTTGTCAGTGTTTATATGGTATAAAAGTACCCGGTGGATATTAATTATTCAAATATGAAGAATTTAGTGTCAGTAAAAAAATTTAAATTAGTAGGTATGAAATCTCATGACTGTCATGTATTGATGCAACAACTGCTACTGGTCGCACTGTATGGTATATTGTCATCAGCTATCAGAAATACTATCATCAGGTTATGTAATTTTTTCAAATCTATTTGTATTAAAGTTATTGATCCAAATTTGTTAGATGAGTTAGAGAATGAAGCTTATCTTATACTTTTTCAACTAGAAATGTATTTTCCACCTACATTTTTTGATATAACGGTTCATCTGGTGATTCATCTGGTGCGTGAGATAAGAATATGCAGGTCTGTTTATTTATGTTAGATGTATCCTTTTGAAAGGTATATGAAAATTTTAAAGGGATATGTTAAAAATACTTATCGAACATAGGCTTATATTATTTAAAAATATGTATTGGAAAAAGTTATTGATTTATTTATTGATTATTTGTATGAAGTGGAGCATATTGGTCTCCCTATATCTTGATATTTGACAATTGATAGTGAATGTAGAGGGATTAGAGGCTTAAAGGTGAAGTTCATTCCACATGATGAAGTGATGCAGGCACATTTATATATTTTGAACAACATAGATGATGTTCAATCATATATCTTATCACATATTGCTGAATTAAAGATATGATATCCAAAAAGAAATGAAAATTGTTTGATGATTGAGCATAAAAAGACATTTGTTTCATAGTTTAAAGAGAAAGTGAGAATAGATATATCTGTATCAGAAACATTGAAATGGTTGTCTAGGGGACCACCTCTTAATGTGATAATATGGACTGGTTTTTATATTAATGGGTAAACATTTTACACAAAAAATTTGTATGAAAAGAGTACCATTCAAAATAGTGGTGTGATGGTTATTGCTGAAGCAGTGCATTTTTCAAGTGAAAAAGATAAAAATCCAATTTCTGGTTCATCGACATATTTTGGAGTTCTTGGGTATATATGGTAAATTTATTGTTCAAAATTTTGAGTCCTTGTGTTTAAGTGTAGTTGAGTTGATAGAAATAGTGGTGTGAAACATGATGATTTTGGATTTACACTAGTTTATTTGAAAAGATTTAATTACAATAAGGAACTATTTATCATAGAGACACATGAAAAGAAGATATTTTATGTCATTGATCCATCAAATGATCAGTGGTCCATCATTTTTCAAGGAAAAAGATACCAATTGGGTGATGAGAATAATGTTGATGATGTTACTGATTTACATGAGTCTTATTCATCTATTACGTGATTTCCGGATAATTACAATGACTACAAGGTAGGAATAGTGCATGTAATACGTAATGATCATGATGAAGTCATATATTAAAACACAAAATTAGTGTCCTAATTTTTCTGGTAATTATTTATATTCTATTTCTTTTTTTGAAATAAACAAATTTATGCCTCTTTTTTTACTTATTTTTTCATCATTGTTTCTGTATTCAATTTTCTAATGATATGCAGGTACATAAAATTTCATTACAATTTCTTATATCAATGTCATATACAGAGAGATATGAGAAGTTACCGAGGTATATCTATTTTTTCATATTGTTAAATATTCAGTAATATAATTATTTAATGAAATAAAAATTTTAATTTATAATTTTATTTGCAGGACTACTGATGCATCCTTAGAAGAGGAAAATTCTTCTATTAATATATATAAATGAAGTTCTCAAGTTGGTAAATGTGGTATTACACATTTACCAAAACCATCACTTGCTTGTGGAGATGAGAGATTACATATTATTTTTTATGATAATAATAATAATGAAACTGGACCAAATGCAATTTATTTTATTAGTTATATATCAATGCAGAGCCGTTGTAGGATTATTATTTTATATCCCAATTGGAAGTTTATGGATAAGATTGCGAAACAACAGCTTTAGGAGGCTGTGACGGTAAAATATCTCAATTTATTTATTTTATCTCATTTTTTGTATATTAAATATTTTAAATAACATATTTCATTTGTTCAATTAGATATGATATTCAATTTTGAGGAAGCAAAATAAATTAAGAAAAGGCATCTCTCTTTTTTAGTGGTCTGATGGTGAGATTTTAAAACAAAACTGGAAAAAGAAATATTTTTTTGGAAATAAAAAGTTTGAAAAATCATGCCTTAAGTATTCGTATATAGATGCAGATACATGGAAACAATTTATTGATAGCTGTCATGAAGAAAAATTTTAGGTCTGATAATTATTTTATATTATAAAAAATATTATATATTTATGTAATTACTTATTAGTTTATTTTTATATAACAGGCCTCCAGAAGATCTCGTCAAGAGATCCAGTTAAAAAATGTATACCCTCATACTTTATCACATGGAGGTTATCCATTATTGGAGCAGAAAATGATTGAAGAAAAAAATGAAGTATTAAAAGCTTTATCTAGTAGTTGTTCAGAAGAGGTCTAGTTTGGTCCTTTATCTCCTCCCACTCACTATGAAAAATGGAAATGAGTGATAAGATAGAAAAATGAAAAGTATCTTATAAAGGAAGATAACCAAGTAGTTGATAAAATTGTAAGTAAATATTATTTATTTATCATGAATTTTTCTATTTTATAAATTACAAACACTAATATAACTTTTTCATTTTTCATTTCAGGATAAACTTTAGGAGAAAGAGACATAGGTCTCTTTTATCACTGAGGGTAGGATGGACATCCTATCCAATACTTTAGGAAAGGCAAAACACCCTATCTATGTTATATGATATCAGGTGGGTGTTAGTATTCAGAAATTTTTTTGTTAGAGTAAGAAATCAGAAGACCCAGAATTATAATCCTTAAAAGCTGAGCTAAAAGATATGAAACGTTCTATGGGTGATCAAATTCAAGCAGTCATGCGGCAGGCTTTGTTAGATCACTTGACAAGATAGTCACAATTTGCACAGCCTTCATATCCTTCCTAGCCTGCCCATCATGCCTACTTTGATCCTCCACCTCCATCACAACTAGACTACCCTTCCCAACCTACCTACTTTGATCCTCCACCTCCATCCCAGCCAGACTACCCTACCCAACCTGCCTACTTTGATCCTCCATCTCCTTGCTCAGACCAAACTGTATATTGTAAGTTGTTTGTTAGAGATCCTCATATACATATTATTGTGTTAGGATTAATACATTTTTTTGGGGATTTTGTACATCAACAGCCTATGAAGATGGGTTAGGTTAGAGTATCAGTACTTTATATTATTGATCATAATACTCTAATACCATTTCCTATTGAGGATATTACCAGAGTTGGGGATTGTATGGATCATTTTTTAGTTTGACCAACTGGTCTTCTTAGTTATATTTCATATGAGGTATGAGTTTTTTTAAATATTAATTACATATGATTGAAAATTGATTATAATTTTTTTTGAAATTTAACTTATATAGGATTATCTGAAAGAAAAAGAAATTGCACAATTGAAACAACACATTCAGGAACAATCGACTTTAGATACTTATGATATTTCTTATGAGATATAAAGATTATCTTAGGATTCTTCTTCCTTGAATAATATCTATGAGTTTTGGATGAAGTTAAATATATGTGGAAGATATTATCCATTGAGATTACTCAAATAATCTATCATGCATCTAGTTGATTTTGAAGAGCTTGTTCTGAATATGTTGTAGTTGTTTTCCATGTAAGTAAATTGATGTTTGAATTTTTATTTTTTTAATAAAAATATGGTTTAAATTGACTAACCATATTTCCTTTTTAAATTAGTTATCTACACATGATTCTTGTACAAAATGACAGCACATCTATTTACGGTTTTATAGATCCATAATACATTTACATATAAATGAAACATGTGAAGAATCCTAGTAGAGTTGCATATATATGTGAGATATTATCACATATGTAGATTGGATGTTGGTTTTTTCCATTTCTTGATAAGTAAGAATAAAAACATAATTATGAACTAATGATCATTATAATGTCATTAATTGTGAAATTTTTTTCATTGTAGGGGGAATTGGATGTTAGGCGTATTTTTTCCAAGTGAATGCGCCTTATATTGGGTTTTCTCTTTATCAAGGAGTGTTCGTAAAAAAATTTCCACTTTATTAGATAGGTAAGTTTTTTTTTGTTTTTCATAAGATAATTATGTTTAATTCTCATTGTTTATACATGTATTATTAGCTCATATATATGAAAATGTAGTTCATGGGAAAAAATTAACAAAGAACACATGTTCATAAAGAAACTAAATTCCATAAATTATGTAAAAGTAAAGGTAATTATTTTTTATATTAGATATTTTTATGATTATATATATATATATATTGGTTTTTATTATCGAGTTAATGTTTTATAACCGTGGTTTCATTGTCAAAAAGGACATGTTGAATATGGTTATTATGTTCTATGATTCATGTACGAGATAATCACAACTAGGGTATCTACTGAATTTGATAAGGTTAATTATATTATTTTTTTTATATTTTTTCATAGTATTATATTTTTTAATCTCATATTATTCAATGTTATTGTAGACATTAAATGGTAACAAGTCGTATACCCAAACATAACTTACACATCTTCAATATTTGTTTGAAAACTATTTGTTAAGTCTGATTATGATTTGAGGTATGTATATTCTAATGTTTTTGAATAATATTAAATTTTCTTAATGACATGTGTTCAAAAAACTAATTCTTTTGTTATAATAGGTGTTTGAACAGATTGATATCAAATTAATTTTTTAATAATAACCAACAATGATCTTGTCATCAATTTTAGGTATGTGTATTTTAATTATACTTTATAATACAACTGCATAGATAGATTTTTGATTAACTAGATAAAAACATGTAAGTTTTTAAATATTTTTATTTAATGATAAATATTGTTTAATTATTGTATACTATTTTTTATTATAGGGATTTTGATTATTTTGGTAGTTTAATATTATGTATTTTCTATAAAAAAATTACTTTCAGCATTGGTTTTATTAAAAACTAATGCAGATTTTTTTAAAAAAAATACACGGTTTTTGAGGTCGGTTTATCTAATAAACCGACGCTAAAAATGGTTTTCCTCATCAGTTTATAAGAATCTGACATAGAAAATAGGACTGTGCTCGATTTTCAGTGACAGTTAATATGTAAAACCAATGCATAAAACTCATAATGGAATCATTTTCATCGTTGGTTTTTGAAAACTGATTTCAAAAGGCTTATATTTTACATCACCTTTATAGACGTCAGTTAAAAACCGATGTTAAATCCATCTTTTGCACTAGTGTTGTTTTGATGAAAATTATCCATGTTGTCAAAAGTCCATAATCTCTCGAATGATATTCATGATTTAAATATCATATATATCCAGTATATATGTATTTATAATAGTTCATAATATTTGGAGATAAGAAATGAAATGCACTGTTCATGGAGACGGTAGGCCGTACATATGCATGAATGTTACTTTCATTTCTTTGTCATATTAGTGGAATGAAAACTAAATGATAGATAGGTATAATATAATTCCAGTATAATATATATGATATATATATTACATAATTTCATTAACTCCATCCTTTATACGTTCTATGTATAGCATGAATAAGTCATATCATTTTGAGGGGGTGGTGGTCCACACTTCCTCAAATGAAATTATCGTATTTACACATTATAGAAAGCATAAAGGTATATTGTAAATAAAAATTATAGAAGCATAGAGACAATATAAATATAATATATATCATATATAAATATAGTTCCATCATAATGGCCACTATGAGAGGTGGTATGAGAAAATTGAATAATCATCATTTCGTGAGGTAGTAGTTTGTCGTACACAGAAACAATATGTTCTATATCCATTAGATGGAGGTGTGTGTAAGTTTAGGTCAAAACCTTAGCATACCAAAATCTTAGTATATTGAGAATATTTTTTTTGTTATAAAATAATGGAATAAAAATATGTTAGGGGGTTGGAGAAGGAAAATAAATGAAAGGATCTTAAGAGGAGACGTAACCTCTAAATCAGGTAACTCCTTTTGATTTGAGTCGAAAGGATTTATTGAATTGAATTATGCCCAAAATAAGGATTATAAGAGTAAGGGGGGGATTTGGGGAGATTATTTGAGCATAATTTGGATGATCCAAAGGTTTTTAAAGGTGTGAGTAAGTGGGTAGATGTGGTGGCCTTTTATAAGAGGGAGGAGGGGCACTTTAAGAAAGTCTTGAAATAGTATTTTATTATAAATTTATTTTCTAATTATAATAACTAAAAAGTGATATATTTCTATAATAATATGAGTATGAGTCTAAATCCTCTTAACCAATATGTTTTAGAAAATTTTAGGTCACAAATTTAATCTTATCTTTTAGCTTTAACCCTTAGTTAAATAAACTAACACTTACCATGTATTCTTATATTTTTACACTATATAGTTAATATAGTTACTATAAATTTCCAAGAAAACATCAAGTGTGTCACACTCACCATTTAAAAATTTATTTATTTTATTAATTTTCTTTGCGTCGGGTAGTTCGGGTCGAAACCTGACCTGAGATTTCAAGTTATTTGTGTTTTGGTCTTGATTGCATCCAGCGCAATGCGGTCGAAGCTGCGCGGCCTCGCTTGGGTCGCCGCGCGACCCCGCCCAGTTCATTGTATTCCTTGATGATGTTTAATTAATGAAATAAAATGAATTAGAAAATTGTTTTAATACTAATAATAATAATAATGTCACTTGAGATTATTATTATTATTATCTTGGATAATAATATAATTGAGAGTATTATTTTTATTATTTTCATTTTATTAAGTTTATTATTGTAAAGTTTGTTATTTAATTCATTAAGTTTTTTTACCTTATTATTATTACTATTATTAGTTTTTTTGTTGTTTGTGGGTTTTCTTCCCCCTTAGGGTTGGATCGTGCCGCCCCCAGGGCTCTTCCCCTTCTTCCCATCAGACCGCCCCGCCCTCCTGGATCGTGCGCTCCCCCTCCCCTTCAGTTCTCGTCTGGCGTCGCACCTCCTCCCCATGGTGTCTCCCCATCACCTGGTCCGGCGAACCCCAACCACCCCCCCTTTCTTGGTCCGGCGAACCCCAGTATTGCCTCCCTCTTCTGGCGCTGCGACCCGCCGCCCCTTCTGGTTTCTCCTCCAACAAACCCTCGACCGACCCTCCCTCTCTTTCCTCCCGGTGTGGCCCTATTCCAGAGCAGCAACCCGGCGCTCCTTCCCTACTGGTCGTGGCTTGGCTCAGTGCCCCCCCTCTTGATAAGTGATTCTTCATCTTCTTTGAGTTTTTTTTCAGTGGGTATGAGTTCTGTTTTGGGGTTTTAATTTAAAGTTTTTGGTTCAAATTCATGTGCTTGAGTTTGCGCTAGGTTGCTTGGGGTGAAAATGTCGCACGATTGAGGTTCCACACTAGAATTTGAATATTTCACATCAATTTCTGGGTTTTGATGACAAGGTAGGTGGTTCTATGACTTTGCGCCATTTTATTAATTTAATTTGTTTATTTGATTTTATAAATATGTTTTATAATCTATTTTGGTGTCGCAAATATATATTTTTGAAGTGTTTGGTATGCATTCAATTGGATAATGAATTATTTTGGTGTGTTAGATTTATTGTGCATCTTTGAAATTAAATTGCGAATTGTTTGAATAATTGAAAACATGTCTTAACATGGTTATTTTTCACATTTAGTTTTAAAATGACGTTTTTATGTGAAATCAAGTGCATTTTTTTGTGTAAACTCTCGTGTGCAAATTTGGAGTGTTTGATGAACTATTTGATTGGATTTATTTTTTTTAAATATAATGTGTAAAACTGGTGTTTGATAGCGTTAAATATGTGTTACATTTTTAAAGTGGCATTCTTATGTGAAAAATTGGGTGTTTTACATGTGCAATCCCATAGTGCGCTATTTATAAATATTCTGTTAATTGTTTAATTAATTTAACAAGTCGTGATTGTGGTGCGAATTATGATGTGAAAAGGTTTTTGTGTGTGTTTGGCCGAAAGAGGTGATTTTGAGTGTGTTTTTGGTGTAAAGTCATGTTGCGCTTCTTATAAGTGTTTGAAACAAATTTTGTATATGGTTTATTAAGTTGCGTGAGTAATGGGAAATACATTTTTTGAAGGGTTTGACATGTTTTATGTTTTATGTACGGGGTGCGGGTGAGTTTTTGTGTGTGCGAAGTCATGTGTGACTTCTTAAAATTATTTTATAATTTTTATTAGTACTTTATTAAATGGTGAAAATGGTTGTTTAATTGCGCGAACAGTTTATTGAATTTTTAAGTGATGCAAATGATGTTTGAAGAAAACTTTGGTGTGCGTATTATTTCAAAATGGGAATTATTAGTGCAAATAGAATTTTTAAGTACAATTAGTATTTTGTAACATATGGGACTTGTTTGAGCACACGGGAAACCCTGGGTATCTAGGTGGGAGGACCGGAACTAGTACGCTAGTGAACGAAGGGGTTTTGACCATGGTTCACTTAGCATGTTTGACGCGACAACACTAACAAAACTATATTGGAGATGGTTGGGGACCACTAGGTTATGGGTATGCTTTATAATAGTGGCTCGTGCAAGAGAACGGATATTTTTCATGGTTACTTTTCACCGAGGTACGAGGTTCTAGGGACCCACACGAGTTAGATGACCCTTAGGGGTTTTACCCATGGTGCTCTATTATTCAAGACATGGTTCCTTCCGTAGGCATACGGAGGACCACTTGGGTGTGTGCGTGAGTGCTCTTTATAAATTTTTCCCTTCCTCTTTAAAATAATCTTTGATAAAAAATGGTTTTTCTTAAAGTGTTCATTTTTTCACTTTTATCTTTTAAATGTTTTCCTTAAAAGTGATTTTTTTCTAAATGTATATTTTTGAATAAGCTTGTTAAATTATCTCTTTGATGTTGCGACATGGAATATTTTATTCGGTGATATCCTACTGGGCTCTTGGCTCACAACCTACATGCACCTTTGGGTGCATGTAGTTTCTGTATCTTGTGTATCTCAGGTTGAGGCATCGTGCTTGGTAATGGTGGTTCGTTTTGTCGATGGTCTTCTTGCACTGGTTGGTGCCAGTGGCTTGAGGAGGTTTCTCTTTTTATTGTATGGAGGTTTGAGGTGTTGTTTTAGTTTCTCGTTGTGTCAGCGTTCTTTCAATTATTTGTTTACTTGTAAAGTTTATATTTTTGGATTTATTATTTGTGGTTTTGATTAAACTTTTCAGATCTATTTTTTTGGGTTTTATTAGTTATTTTAATAATATAAATTCGGGTAAATCGTTCCCAAGGCATCTTATGTGATACCCAGGCACTTGTGCCAGCCCGTAGGGATCGGGAACGCCCTTCGGGCCTTGCCGCAGATCAATTCGGGTGACCATTTCAGGGTCGACCCGGCCTGGTTCGTGACAAAATGGTATCAGAGGGAAAGGTTTTCGCTCTTGGGTCGTTTTCTTTTGAGATAGATTCAGAGTAGACCAAAATTAAGGTTGTCGAAACTCAACATTCTAGCTACGAGCAATGTGCCTGGACAACACACCTCATGGCGGGAATCGAGTTACCATCGTAAGTTGCGGTTTGTCTGAGTCCTTGGTTCTTGTGGTTAATCCTATCTTGGGGAAATGAAAAGGGAGTAGGGTCAGTGGTCCCAGTGAGCTCGTAGGGTCTGGAAAGCCATGTGGAGCCGGGGACGCTGTCCTATAATACCCTCCGTGGCAGTGGCGTGATTGGCGTATGGCCGCCAACCGTATGTTCCAGTCACCCATTGACACTAGTTTTACCTTGCACCATTCCTCATTTCTTCGTTTTGGAATTGTGAACATTTGGTTTTTAAGTAAAAATGATTTGGTCTTTGAAAATGTTTTGGAAAATGTTTTGAAATTAAGCACTTTTAAAAGAAAATGAGGTGTGAGGTTTGAAAAGAGTGGGTTGAATATTTTGGCTTTGAAAAATGGAAAGGTTTGGTTTTGATCCTTGGTTTCCTCATGGGCAACCACACACATGAGTGAATATGGAAAAAGAAAGGGTTAATGGCATGAGCGGATGAGTGCCTGGATGGATATGAGGTGGGTGCTGGTGTGGCACGAGAACATGCTTGTGCGAGGCCCATGGGACACCATTGGTGTTTGTGCAACCCACTGGCTTTTCTTATTTCCAAAATGTTTAGTTAAAGGAAAATTTAGTGTTTTTAAATAACTGGTGATTGCATGGTTTTTCCTTGTGATTTTGACATGTCGGATGTGAGGCGTTTTGAGTCGAGGATCCTTTCCAAATGATTTTTGTTTTGATTTTGAATTCTTATTTGTAAGTTGGTATGCAAGCGTGTAGTTAGTGAATTATTTTGAAAAGTACATTTGGGAGCCCTTGCAGTGGTTTCCCCTGCACATTTGGTGTCCGCTTGTGGTATGTCTTGACCGTTGGACCAGTTTGGTTGGGTCCATGGTTTTATTTCTTAACTAGGGTATGCCCCCCCATAAAGCGTTAACATGTGATTGAAGTGTGTCCACATAAAATTCACCATTGGCCGACCCTCTAGTTGATTAGAGGAATCTCTTCTTGGATTTTAGAATTGAACCCACCCCTCTTTTTTACAACTAAGTGAATCCTCTCGTAGCGGGATGACAGATGTGAGGGGAGTTGAAGGGAGTTTCGGTCTCTTTGAGTTGTCTGAGTCGTCGGGTATGAAGTTTGACGTCGTTGCGTCTGAAGGCCCCCCTAAAAGTGGTGAAAGAAATTCTAGCGGGGAAGGGTGAAGGTGTTTCAGATTTATCAGTGCTTACTAATGTCTTGAATGGGTTGTAGTGTTTTCATCGGCTGCAAGGGTCATGTTTGGTGACCACTTGCAGTGTGAGTTCTCTTCGAAGTGAAAAGGTGGGAGCAACCTGGGGTTGTCGGTGCGGGCTGTTGTTTTAAATGACCGTTGGTCCTTTGACAGTTTTGTTAAGAAAAGGGTCGTGTTATGCTACTAGTTTGGCAGACCCAGTCGTATGAGGCTGCTATGGTTGTCGGCAGGAATCACGTGTTGTTCAAGACACGATTTAAAGTCTTTCTCAGTGCAATGTTTCTCTCAAAAACAATGATTGTGCTCGGTGACGACTTGTGGTGTCATGTTCTCACTCAGTGTAACAAGGGGTGATGCGCGTGTACCATCTAAGCTCTTGTTCTAGTGAATGTTCAGTGTGAGGGTAATTACACGTCATGGTGTGTTGTGTCTGATGGTGTTGCCTCAGGTGCAGTATGATTGCATGTGGAACCAAAAGGAGAATCTCTGCTCAGAAGTCCTCAATACCTGACTGCGAGGCAGGAGATGCTTCAAACATCAGGGCTCCATCCATAGGCCTCAGAGTGAAGCTGGCGTGTGGTCAGGAACCCCAGGAGTGTATGAGACCCCGACTTTATTTCTTTCATCGGTGTTGAAAGTAAAATCAGCTTAAATTGTTTTCTATGGTTGTTTCATTTCGAACGAACCTTCTAGTTGTGTAAGGTTTCAGTGACTATGCGGAGGCATGTCCGACTCGATGCCTTGAAGTCTTGGGGGTAGCATTCCACTGGATGAAATCGCTTTAGTGGTCTTGATGGGATATGTTGGGTAAGTTGGTCTCAATGTTTGAATAGTGCTCATCCACGGATGTGGAGATTCTGGTTTGTCTCGGGTCATGCTTTTAACGCCCCGGTAGTTGTGCCCCTCCCTCCCCGCCCCTTGTGGTGTTGTGTTTGGTCACCATTAAGAAATTTTCAAAGTTTTATACCCTCTGTTAGTTCTAATAGTGGGGAGACTGACATTGCATCTTGCACGAATGTCTCTGGAATGAATCGATGCTAGACTTTTCTTTAATGGTGGGGAGTCCGCTCGAACCTCCCCATGTTGGTTTTCTAGTCTCATTTTGGGCGTTAATGTATTCTTAATGGTGGGTAGCCCCTCAGGCTTCCCCACATTGACCTTTTAGTTTTGTTTCTAAAGATGAGTTGGAAATAGGTGATAAGGGTGCTTTTGGGTCGTGGTTGCTCTCGTTTGTTCGTTCCAGACAAACAACATGGTTTTCATTCAATGGTGCTTGGGATGTTTCAGCTTTTGAAGTTGGATTCCATGGGTGTGAGAGTTCCCTTGATCAATCAACTGGAGGTGTTATAGTTCTTTCGGGCGGCGACGCATATCATAAAGTCTTTTTATGTGTTTCTTGAGTTTGTCATTTTAGTCACCTTATCTGAGCATGATGTGTTTGCCTCTTTTTGTTTGTTTCATAGGGATCCTCTTTGGACCTTAAGGAGGTGTTGTTTCTTACTTTGGGTCTCAGCCTTAGTTGTGGCTTTCTGGGGACGGAAAGCTTTATGGTGGGGAGAATTGTCAGACTGTCCATTTCAAAATTTATTTATTTTATTAATTTTCTTTGCGTTGGGTAGTTCGGGTCGAAACCTGACCTAAGATTTTGAGTTCTTTGTGTTTTTCTCTTGATTGCATCCAGCGCAACGTGGTTGAAGCTGCGTGGCTTCGCCTGGGTCGCCGCATGACCCCGCCCGGTTCACTGCATGCCTTGCCGATGTTTAATCAATGAAATAAAATTAATTAGAAAATTGTTTTAATAGTAATAATAATAATAATTTCACTTGAGATTATTATAATTATTATCTTGGATAGTAATATAATTGAGAGTATTATTTTTATTATTTTCATTTTATTAAGTTTATTATTGTAAAGTTTATTATTTAATTCATTAAGTTTTTTTTACCTTATTATTATTACTATTATTAGTTTTTTTGTTGTTTTTGGGTTTTCTTCCCCCTTAGGGTTAGATCGCGCCACCCCCAGGGCTCTTCCCCTTCTTCCCGTCGGACTGCCCCACCCTCCTCGATTGCATGCTCCCCCTCCCCTTCGGTTCCTGTCTGGTGTCACTGCTCCTCCCCATGGTGTCTCCCCCTCACCTGGTCTGGAGAACCCCAACCGCCCCCTCCCCCTTGCTTGGTCTGGTGGACCCCTGCACCGCCTCCCTCTTCCGGTGCTGCGACCTGCCGCCCCTTCCGATTTCTCCTCCGTCAAACCCTTGGTCGACCCTCCCTCTCTTTCCTCCCGGCGTGGCCCTGTTCCGGAGCAGCAACCCGGCGCACCTTCCCTGCTGGCCGCGGCTTGGCTCAGCGCCCCCCCTCTTGATAAGTGCTTCTTCATCTTCTTTGAGTTTTTTTAAGTGGGTATGAGTTTTTTTTTTGGGTTTTAATTTAAAGTTTTTGGGTTCAAATTCATGTGGTTGAGTTTTCTCTAGGTTGCTTGGGGTGCAAATGTCGCGCGATTGAGGTTCCACACTAGAATTTGAAGATTTCACATCAATTTCCGGGTTTTGACGACAAAGTAGGTGGTTCCATGCCTTTGCGTCATTTGATTAATTTAATTTGTTTATTTGATTTGATAAATATGTTTTATGATCTATTTTGGTGTCGTAAAAATATATTTTTGAAGTGATTGGTATACATTCAATTGAATAATGAATTATTTTGGTGTGTTATATTTATTGGGAATCTTTGAAATTAAATTGCGAATTGTTTGAATAATTGAAAACATGTCTTAACATGGTTATTTTGCGCATTTGGTTTTAAAGTGACGTTTTTATGTGAAATCAAGTGCATTTTTTTTGTGTAAACTCTCGTGTGCAAATTTGGAGTGTTTGATGAACTGTTTTATTGGATTTATTTTTTTAAATGTGATGTGTGAAACTGGTGTTTGATAGCGTTAAATATGTGTTACATTTTTAAAGTGGCATTCTTATGTGAAAAATTGGGCATTTTACATGTGCAATCCCATAGTGCGCTATTTATAAATATCCTGTTAATTGTTTAATTAATTTAACAAGTCATTATTGTGGTGCGAATTATGATGTGAAAAGGTTTTTGTGTGTGTTTTTCCGAAAGAGGTGATTTTGAATGTGATTTTGGTGTAAAGTCATGTTTTGCTTCTTATAAGTATTTCAAAAAAATTGTGTATATGGTTTATTAAGTTGCGTGAGTAATGAAAAATACATTTTTTGAAGGGTTTGACATGTTGTATGTTTTATGTGCGGGGTGCGGGTGAGTATTTGTGTGTGCGAAGTCATGTGTGACTTCTTAAAATTATTTTATAATTTTTCTTAGTACTTTATTAAATGGTGAAAATGGTTGTTTAATTGCACAAAGGGTTTATTGAATTTTTAAGTGATGCAAATGATGTTTGAAGAAAACTTTGGTGTGCGTATTATTTCAAAATGGGAATTATTAGTTCAAATAGAATTTTTAAGTACAATTAGTATTTTGTAACATATGGGACTTGTTTGAGCACATGGGAAACCCTGGGTATCTAGGTGGGAGGACCAGAACTAGTACTTTAGTGAACAGAGGGGTTTTGACCATGGTTCACTTAGCATGTTTGACACGACAACACTAACAAAACTATATTAGAGATGATTGGGTACCACTAGGTTATGGGTATTCTCCCTACTAGTGGCTTGTGCACGAGAACAAATATTTGTCATGGTTACTTTTCACCGAGGTACGAGGTTCTAGGGACCCACACGAGTTAGATGACCCTTAGGGGTTTTACCCATGGTGCTCTACTATTCATGACATGGTGCCTTCCATCGGCATACGGAGGACCACTCGGGTGTGTGCGTGAGTGCTCTTTATAAATTTTACCTTCCGCTTTAAAATAATGTTTGATAAAAAATGGTTTTTCTAAAAGTGTTCTTTTTTTCACTTTTAGCTTGTAAATGTTTTCCTTAAAAGTGTTTTTTTTCTAAATGTATATTTTTGAATAAGCATGTTAAATTATCTCTTTGATGTTGCATCATGGAATATTTTATTCGGTGATATCCTACTGGGCTCTTGGCTCACACCCTACATGCACCATTGGGTGCATGTAGTTTCTGTATCTTGTGTATCCCAGGTTGAGGCATCGTGCTTGGTAATGGTGGTTCGTTTTGTCAATGGTATTCTTACGCTGGTTGGTGTCGGTGGATTGAGAAGGTTGCTCCTCTTGTTGTATGGAGGTTTGAGGTGTTGTTTTAGTTTCTCGTTGTGTCATTGTTCTTTCTATTATTTGTTTACTTGTAAAATTTATATTTTTGGATTTATTATTTGTGGTTTTGTTAAAACTTTTCAGATCTGTTTTTTTTTTGGTTTTATTAGTTAGTTTAATAAGATAAATTCGAGTAAATCATTCCCAAGGCATCTCATGTGATACCCAGGCACTTGTGCCAGCCCTTGGGGATCGGGAACGCCCTTCGGGCCTTGCTGCGGATTAATTCGGGTGACCATTTCAGGGTCGACCCGGCCTGGTTCTTGACAAAGTGCATAATTAATGAAATTTTTAATATTATATAAGTCATTTAGATGAATATTATATTTTTATTACTATTATACAATTTAATAAAATATTATTTTTAAGAAAAACTTATTTATGTCAATTTTGACACTATTTAGTAATTGATTTTTGTTAAAGTAATAACAACTTGATTCATTCAAAAAACTACATTAACTAAAATATAAAATTTCATAATCATCTAGAAATTTTATTTATGACATCAAAATTTTCAAATTATATTTATTTTAATATTTATAATATCATTTATTTGAATATTTCATTAATAAGGTAATCATTGAATCATCATTATGTCATAAATAAATTTATTTATATAATGTCTAAAAATTAAAAAATAAAATTCCATGATATATTAAATATTTTTAAATTTATAATGACTATTTATAGTCAAAGATATCAGTTATATAACCCTGTATTAAAATTGTTTTAGTATAAAGATACATGTTTATGTTATATTTCTCTTTACTTTAAATTAATTATTATATCATGTCATTATCACACCCAAGTGGCTCACAAATGCCAAAAGTTCGGCCTAAGGATTTTTTTGGTCACCCATGACACATCCAATAAGATAAGGACACGTGTTAGGGTAGTTTTATATTATTATAATATTATTTTTAACCTTATTCACCTAATTTACCCTTTAATCGTGGTAAAAAAATATAATTAATGAAGTTACTATTCATAATGTACAAAAATAAAAGGTACCTATTTATAGAATTTGAACCTTCTAATTCAAAAATATAGAATCCATTTTTAAAAATTCAAAACATAGAAGTTGCAGTAATTAATTTAAAATTAAATCTCATTTTCAAAACGAGAAAACATGTTTTTTTAAGTAAAAAAACCATCAAAATATTGACACATGTTTATATCAAATTTCAATGTGAAATTACTTCCAATGACCATAATTTGATTAAATGATAAAAACTTAATCCAATTACACTTTAAAACCAATTAAAAGAATAATGTAACTATATGAATAAATTAGATGAAGCGGAAATTTTGAATTAAAATGCAATATTTTTCACTATTCATTAAAATGTGAATTTTATCAAAAAAATACCAAAAATCGAACCAAAATAAATTTTGATATCTTTATTTTAAATAATAAGTTTATTTTGTCAAATAGAATATATAAAAGTGAAAAACTATATTTAAAAAGGGTTCTCCATCAAAATTTGGTAAAACGACCTTTTAAAATATAAAGTATTTTATTCTTAAAATTGGATTCATTTTCATTTTTAAGCCTCTAAAATTTATTGGATAAATGTAAAAACATTTAACAAACATGTGTATTAATATTTTATTTAGTTCCATTCATTCCTACCAATACAATAACTAGGTGTTAACTGCCATTTAAAATAATAATATTATTATTGTATTATTTTTTGCTGTAACTCAATGTTGTGTGCAATGTAAGATTTCAGAGAAAATCATTGTTGCATGTTGATTATGTTATCATAAAAAGCGTCCCCATAACATAAAATTAATATATAATTCATAAATATTAATATATATGAAAGATTATTATTATATAAATACCCTTGATGTTACAAATAAGGCAGTCACTAATGATGAAGCTATAATGATGGTACCTCTTATAGTTACTGGACCCGTATCTACTTTTTCTAGAGTCTCTTTCACTATGTGAAGAAGCTTAATTCTAGATGCCTATGGTTGGAACCTATTTTTCCTTGAAGCATATGATTTCCCCGTAGTTTTATAAGGTGTTGATGATCTCATTCCATTATGAGGAGTGGAATAAATATGGAAGAACTTCTTCAGGTGACCTAAGCATCCGTAAGAACCACATACCTTGGGTGGCTCAGTGAAAACTCTCTTAGAATGGAAAGGCTTTCCACACAGGTAGAAAATTAAAGACCTCTTCCAAGACTACTGTAGGTTTAGAAAAACCCATATGTCGAGAACCACTATGAGAATCATCATGCTTCCGCTTTCCTTTAAAGGAACTTGCACCACCAATGGGAGAGAAAGAAACTCCCAACAACCCTAACTTGCAAGCCAGGTCCATCTTAACCATTAGTGATCTATCCATCACATCAGCATAAGAAGGAATATTCAGAAATAAAACATAATAAGTAATATCATATCACATTCCCAACTCAAACCTTTGATCCTTCATCTTCTTATTCGATACTATCTCAGGTGAAAGATACATAAGCTCAATAAAGTGATTTGGATACGCTGTCATGGTCCTGTCTACCTACTCAAGTTTGAAAAACTTTATAGCCTTGGATAATAGCATCGACTCTAGATAGAACTAGTTAGTTAAAATAACATTGAATTCCTTCCACTCTAAACCCTCATGCTTCTTCACTTTCACCATCATGTCCAACCTTCTCCTGCTCGGTCCTTTCAGCACAAAGGTGGCACACTTCACCTTGATTTCGTAGGGTGTCTCCAAGAACCCAAACTAATGCTCCATCCTACTCAACCATCCCTCATTATCTTAAGGACCATTAGAACCTTTTAACACTAGAGACTTTTGGTGAAGGAACTCTTGAGAAAGATTCTGGAGATCATCCCTTTGAGGTTCCATAGTTGGATCCTTAATGGGAGATGGTGGTGGTGCATGTCCTAGAGCTTGGATAGTATGCACAATCACCTCAACTATATTATTGTCCATAAGTGGATTTTCATGATGATTTTCATCACCATATTCCTCTTGGATCTAATTAAAACATCTTATCAGAGGAATGTTACTACACAATATTAGTAGACAACATTTAAGACATCAGTTTAACACTCAAACAAAGAAACAAGGGAAAATTCATCCCAACAGATAGATAAAAAATATTTGTATTTCAATATATCCAAATCAAAATAATGGAAAATACTAGAAATAATCCTCAAGATGTATTTCCCAAACCACCCTTGGTGACTTAAGGTTCATTTTAGTGAGAGCTATCTAGACACTCAATCACAAATACCTCCTAAGTCCCTACAAGATTATATAAATGCATACTTACAATAATACAAGAAGCTCAACCTAGAGATATGATACCACTTTGTCACGAACTAGCCCAGGTACCCTGGTAACCCAATAACCAATCCGACACTGATATGAACTGAAGGGTATTCTTGATCCCCATGGGTTGGTGACTAGCACCTAGCATCATACAAAAAGAAAGTAGGAACAAATTTTCCCCAAACATTATGGAAGTAGGATAAAAAAGTTAGTATGCATACAAGAAAACTTCATAGGGAGAAGTGTATCAAAATTAAAATAGTTATAAAAAACCCAAAGTACTATAACAAAGTACACAAAAAATAGGATAGATAACCCATGTGCCAATGGACGCAACTCTCAAAGTCCACAAATCAATAGCTAGAACCACCTCCAAGTGGTTCCTTACCCCTACTCAAACTTAGAAGGATATAATCTATAAATACCCAAAGGAATAGGTAGGGTGTGATCTAAAATACCAATAGGGTCTCACCAAGGATTCTATAAAATATTCCAACATTTAATTAAGTAAATAGATCTTTCAATTTTAAATAAACATGTATGGTATTTCTAAAGAATATTTAAACAATTCACGATTTACATTTCAAAAGATGGAAATAATTTTAAAAAATGGATTAATTCAAAATTTTATATAAAATAGTTTATATAAATCAGAAGGCATGTAAAATAGTTACAAAAATGGAATATATTCATTTAAAATACAAAAAGTGAGCAACATGGTTATTTGACAAAAGGTACGATAGTTACAATCTATGGGACTCTATGAACTCAAAGTGACACAACAATATGTGTATACGCACACCCCTTTGGTATGGCCAAAGGTGACTTCATCACCATCATTTCAGGGATGCGATGTGTTGCATTTATGTTTTGTAACATTATAAATCATAGACTGTTTTCCAAATAACTCACTAAATACCTAAGTCTTGCATGTGCTCTAATAATAAACAAAGATGGGCAATTTATTTTAAGACTACTCAAAATAAAATTCATCCCATTCTACATTTCAAATATTCAAATTTTCCATTTAAAAACCAAAATGGTATTTTAATAAAAAACATGTCTTTTCCAGATAAAACTAATGGGTTTCTATCAAAATAATTTCAATCCATTTTTATCATATAATAATTTGAAATCAATTCACAATTCAATTTCACAATTCAATTTCACAATTTAAATTCAACAACTTAAATTTCACAAAATTCCATCAATTTCACAATAAATCTCCAATTTAATGGAATTGGGGTTTCCCCCCATTTTTTATGCCAAAATCAAATTTCAAATCCAAATCCCCCAATTTAATGGAATTGGGTTTTTAACAAATTTAATTTCATAATAATAAAATCCCAAACATTAAATTGAAATAAAATTAATCAAATCAATTAGTTTAGGGTTAATTAAATTGTACAATCAAAATGGAACCACCTACCATAAAAACACGGGATCTCAAAACACTAACCCTGGCTAGGAAATCCTACAAAGAACACTAGCAACGAAGATCCAAGAATTAATCTATATATTCAAGTTCTTAAATAGACGGCATTGAATCCTCCAATCAACAAGGAGATATATGAAACCCTATGTAGAAAAGTAGAGAGAGCGGGAGATAGAGAATGAGAAGAGGAAACCTACCGGGTACCGGGAGAAGATCGAGCATCATTCTCTTTTCTTCGATTTTCTTTTAGAGGGGTGTTGAGGAGCCAAAAAATTCTCTTGGTCTCCAAGGAAGAAGAATTTGTAATGGAATCATACAGTTCCATTGGGGACCTAGAAGAGGGGTTTTGGGATTTTAAAACTTAATTCCAGTTAAAAAACCTATACACCTGGTTATCTAGGAAGAGCCACACATTGTAGCTAAACTATTCACCTTAGTAATGAACCCCATTTTTCTAAGGTGCATGGTTTCTAATAAGTGGGTGCATGGTTTGTCAAATCATGCCCTAGCTATAAAAAACGTCACTGTTTGGGTTTGCATGGTTTCCACTGAGATGGTGCATGGTTTGGTAAAATTGTGTTCCAATCATGCACTAGTCCATAATTTAACAAAATTTCTAAAATTTATCCCTAGATAGTACCAAAAAAACCCAACCAAAATATAGTTAAAAGAGGGGTTTAAGAATACTTGAAAAAAGTAATAGGATGTTACATTAATTTCTTCAAGTAGTTTTCTAGCCTTGAATACGAGGCCCTTGGGTCCTATTTTAATACATAAAGAGCCTTCTTCAATTTTCAAACTCTTATTCCATCATTATCAAGTGAAAGCCTATCAGGTTTCTCAATATGCACCTCTTCTTAAAGATCACCATTTAAAAATGAATATTTGACATCTATTTGATAAATTTTGTATTATCTGTAGGCTACCATAATAAGAAACATTATAATAGCTCCCAACCATGCAACCAATGTTAATGTTTCTTTAAAATAAACTCATTCCACTTGAGAATATCACTTGAATACAAGTCAAGGTTTATTCATGTCTACTTTTCCTAAGTCATTCAGCTTGTCCCTAAAAACCCACCTAGTCCCAATGACATTTTTATCATCAGGTCTTAGAACAAGATCCCATGTGGAATTATTTTCAATTTGAATTAAATATTCATTCATATCCAAAATTCACTCCTTTTGTTTAAATTCCTTTCTCACTGATTTAGGCTCAACTTAAGAGATAAATGAGGCTTTATTTTTAAACCTCAAAATTCTTCTAGTTGGATTTTATATGTACTCATTATATCTCATCTTTCTTCTAGTCTGCATAGGTGTAGAATATTCTCCAATTATATTCTTTTTATCCACATGTTTATTTAACCTTTGGTACTTATATTTTTTTATTTTTAGAAATCTCCACTTCATCATTTTTTTGATCAGAATCAACACCTTCTGTGCACGGTTCAACTTTAGGTTGTTTTTCACTGATTTGTCTAGAAAACTGGCTAATGTTTGCATCATATTTTTTAAAATCTGTTATATATGAAGCATGATTTATGGGTTGATTTTAAAAGATTTTGAAATCATAATAGTCAACCACCAAATGAAGTCTTTTATTCCAATATTTTTATCCCATCCCATTATACAAGTATCAAGACAGATACATTCCTCATCTTTCTCATAAAATTTCCCCATATTTGGGTCTTTGGTTTTGATGATTCAAGGGATCCCAAAGTCTCTAAATTAGTTAACTATAAGATTATTTTTATACCAGATTTCATATGATGTGTGGTTTTAATTTTTCTTAAAAAATCACTAGTTTTGAATTTTCACAATAGTGTGCACTCCTTCCCTCCAAAAAAATTGATCATTAAAATGTAGTAAGCATTTTTATTCCCATTTCCACAATATTTTTATTCATTAATTCAGTAACCTCGTTCTATTATGGTGATTAAGGGGTTCTATATTAGTGTCTTATCCCATACTTTTCAAGATAATATTCAAAATCCCTTCCAGTGTAATCCTTATCATTGTCAAATATGAATTTCTTAATGTGAATGACAAGATATCTTTAAACTTCTCTTTTGTAGATCCTAAACACACCCAATGCTTGTGACTTCTTTAAAATAACACTATTTTAATTATTTTTAAATCATCAATGAATGTGATAAAATACAAGTCACCTTTTTTAGATTAATGTATCATAGGCCAACAAAAATCTGAGTGAATTGGTTTTAAAGGCCTTATTGATTATGTCTCCACTCTCTTGTACTTACCTTAGAACATTTTACATTTTTAATAGGTTTTAAAAACCTGGTATCTATCTCAAATTAATTAGGGAGAATACTGCACCATATTTTTTTAGATATCTTACTCAAATTATTTTGACCAAGTGTTCAAGTCTTCTATGCATAGATTATTTTCTATTCTAGCACTGAGATAGTGAGAATTACTTGGATCTCCAATTAGAAATAAATTCCCATTGGTTATTTATAATCATATGATAATCCTTCCATCAATAATTCTATTTATGAGAAAAAATTTCTTCTTGAAGATTACCTCATTACCATAATCACATAATTTACTAACACTCAACATGTTATGTTTGACACCATTAATAAATAAAACCACCTGTGAGTTCAGTTTAGATGGTTAAATTTCAGTAGAACTATTTCCCTTTATTTTTAAAGATCTTTCATTCCCAAAGGTCACAACACCTCCATTATGTTCCTCAATATTTTTCAAGATTTTGGTATCACCTGTCATGTGTGAAAAGTAGCCACTATCAAGAATCCAGGGTTTACTTATTTTATATGATTTCAAAGACACTTCAATAATGATTGTTTTTTCAACCTTATTTATTCTCTAATTATTTACTTCAAGATAATTTTATTGTTTTTATATTTTTATTATAGTAATAAAATCTTCAGAACAATGACCCATCTGGAAACACCTCTCAAAAATCTCTTCCAAGTTATCAAATTTATTTTGGATAGGTATTTGAGAATGATTTATGCTTACATATTTTTTCGGTCCATGCTTATTCCTTATATAATTTAAATAATTCCCCCTTAATTCCTTACATATCTAATTCTTTGGAAGATATATATTGTACCAAAAACCATAATACTTGTGTTTGAAAACTCCACAACACCAACATTGTCCTTTGAAGTTAGATATTTCATAACACTGTTGAGCCTATCTTAGAAAGCCTTCTTGTTCTTTTGGTAAAAAATAAATGTTATTTTTTATAGTTTTTAAAAAATATTTCTTATTTTTATCACCCTCCACCAATTTAACCATAGTATACTTCCTTGTGGGTTTCTCTCAACCCAGATTTACCCAAAATTTCTTATGGGGTTTGTGCTATTAGACTGTACAAATTTAAAATTTTCAGATTTAACATGTGAAAATTTTACCTGAGCTGATATAAAAATATTATCAATATTATTTGATGACACGAACCTAACTTCAATAGTTTTCTCAAAGTAAAAATTCATTTTTATAAGGACCTTTTTTAGATTTAAGACACTTTGATTCATCCTAACTAAGTTTTTCCTCTTAAGAATCCAACTTCTTCTCTAATCATTTTATAATTTTATCCTAATTAGAAAATTTAAATTTGAGAAGTTTTATCTCCTCAATGTACTAATTATCCTTCTTGTAAATATCACCTTCAACCTTCTTCATCTTTTAAATTTTATTCTTGAAATTTTTAACCTCCCTCTTGATTCCAATGTTCCTTTCAAGTCTTACTTCAAGTTCAGTCCTCGAACATGTGAATCATATAGGCTTCATCATCTTCTTATTCATAACTACTATAGCTATCATATTTTCTTTCCACATGTTATATAAAGTTAGTGAAATTTTTAGCATGTCACGAACCAACCCAGGTCGACCCTGAACCGGTCACCCGAGTCGGTCCGCGACATGGCCCGAGAGGCGTTCCCGATCCTCCCGAGCTGGCGACAAGTGACAGGGCATCAACAGAGGCTGTGGGAATGATTTCGACCAATATAAATAAATAAGACAACAAAAATAATACAGAGCAGTGCAGAAAAGATAAACCAAAAAAAATGACTAAACATGAATAAAAGAAAAATAAAACTGACCAAACACGATGTCCGAACAAACTCTGTACGACCTCGCGGGTCTCTCTCCAACTCAACGATCAAGCGTCGCCCTAGGCGAGCACACTCAAGCTATAGCCTGCACAAACACTAAAAATAGAAAAGAACTATAAGCATGAGTATTAAAACTCAGTAGTCTAGCCCGATATCTATTCCCAATGCACTAACTTTAAAATAAAAGAAACATCATTTCAAGATTGAACTACAATTTATAGAAGTATGTTTTTCTAATTATTTTACTTAAAAACAAAGTATGAACCATTGCCCTTAACCATTTCCATATTTGGGTTCATTTTATTAGTGTCAATGGCTTTTTAGGAAAAGGGAAAGTGAGGTTTATATTTTCAAATTGTACAAAGAGGATTAAACACTTTCATTTGAAAACCATTTTTAGAAACCTAATCAAAAGAAACTTACCACTTTCCAAGGAAAACAATACACCAGAAATGCACAAAGTAAAAGACACATCAAGGTCAATGTAGGTATACATATGAGCATTATAATCACTATTGCAAGCAACAAAAGCTGAATAGACATGGGTGAACCTAGGAGATCGAGAATAAACCAGAAGACACCAATACATGAGAAATCATCCTTATCGACATGTCACGATGAAATCAAAACGCACAATACGCTCGACCATCCTCTCTCAGGCAGGTCAAGGGAAAATACCATAGTAATAAACCCAATATATCCACCTACTATGGGCCACTAGTCAGTACCATATCTACCAGTGTAGCAATCATTCTTAGAATATTCTCTCAATATGCCAGATTCTCATGTCTCAAGTGTTTGGAAAGGGGGTGAGCCAACCAATGCCAACTGAGCATCCAATCATATGTATATATATAGCACAACAGGCATCACCCCAAGCCACTCCATGGAACAACCTCTTTCCTTTAAACTACTCAAGTACCCGGGATCCTCTAAGCACGGCCACCCAAACAATCAATTGCATCTAAGGCAAGAGAGTTATCCTAGGAGGTTTTTCATCAAAACAATCACATCATTTTCCATAAAGTGCCAAATGGGAATTAAACACCTTTCATGATCACAACTAAAAAAGTACAACTTCTTTATAAGACCAAACCTGGTTTAAAACCATTTAAGGAACCCCCAAAACACTACTTCACGGGCTAACCATATTTTTATAAACCAAACCAAACCAAAACATTTTATTTTTCCAAATAAACTTTAAGAGCCAACCAGGAAATTTCTCAAAAGAACCAAAATACTTGTTCACACTTCAAAAGAAATCATTTATCATTAAACCAGAACTCTATTTTATATTCCTTGAATTATGTTTAAAAGAAAAACAGACATTCTTTCATTATTGGGTGTCCGCTCGTCAAGAAAATATTTCATGTGTCGTGTATAAAATAAACAACACTTTCTTACACTGAGTAATTATAAAAAAACAATTCTCTAATACTATTTCACGTTTACTATAATTAATAAAATATTTAATTAGAACAAATAGTGTGCGCAAAAACCAAGAAATAATGTAACTTAAATTTTAAAAGCAGTGCAAAGGGAACCTACCTCAGATACACGATGCGGTGAAACTACGCACGTTCGAAAATGCGCGGCAAAGTCCAACGCCCTACATAATAAATATCAAGGACTCAAAACACATCCAAAAACTCACTACATCATGCGAAACTAAGCATCGGGGAGAAACGATAACCTCAAAACTGAAGCACGACGACGACGTAAACTCGGAATCACTCCGCGCGGGTTCTAAAACAATAATCCTACCAAAAAAAACATAAGTTGATAAAACCCCCTAACAAAGCAAAGGACAAAGAAAGAATAATAATAATAATAATAATAGTAATAATAATAACAATAATAATAATAATATAAATAATAATAATGATAATAATAATAATAATAACAATAATTATAATAATAACACTAATAACAATAATAATAATAATAACAACACTAATAATAATAATAATATTATTATTATTATTATTATTATTATTATTAATTATAATAAAAGTAAAAATAAAAAAAAGAAACCTTGCTGGGGGGGAAGCTTTGCGGGCTGGAGCAAGGGAGGAGAGGCGAGTCGAGTCTGGTTCACTGCTGCGGACAGAGGGAAGATGGCGGAGCAGGGCGCGAGGCTCAGGGAGGCGATGCTCTGCGCGCTGCAAGGGGGGGCCGAACCAAGGGTAGTGAGGCGTTCTAGGGAGCAGGGGATCTGCGGGGTTGGCCGTGAGGTCGGTGGGTGCTGGTGCGAAGGAGGAAGGCTGTGCGCGGTGGCTGGGGAGAAAACCGGGGGGGAACCAGTAGGAGGGTCGTGCGGGGTGAAGCGCTATGTGGTGGAGCAAGAAGGGTAGGGGAAACGGAAGTCCGAGGGGTGCTGCGGGCTAGAGAAAGGAGCAGAGGAGGACTGGGGCACTACTGTGTGACGTTGGACACTGGAGGAGGAAGCTGGGGTGCTTCTGCACGACGGCAGACAGAGGAGGAGGAAGCTGGGGCGCCGTGCTGGGTGCGTGCGGGCCAAAGGAGGCACGGGGCGCGGATGCCGGCGCATAGGGGAGGATTCGTGTAGGGAGCCGAGGCGGAGGCCGATCGGGCATAGCAGGGGGTTTCGGGTTCGGATGATGCACATGGGAGTAGGAGGGAGCGAGGGAGAAGCCCCACGCTGCAAAGGAGGAGAGGAGTAGGGGGGTGGCGGTGCACAAGGCTACGGGAAGGGGACCCCAAAAAAACGGGGAGGGGGCCATTAGTGTTAGAAGAAAAGGAGAAAAAAAGAAATAAAATAAAGACCAAATAATAATAATAATAAATGAAAATAATAATAATAATAATACATAATAATAATAAATTAAAATGATATAAATAAAACTAATAAAAGAACTCATTTATTTTTATAATAATAAAATTAAAAATTTTAGTTTTCATCTAGGATAAAAATAGTAAAATCCCTCATAGACATAAAAATTTTAAAAGACATTCTAAATTGACATATATTAATTTATTTTAATTCCTCAAATCCGAAAAGGCCACACAGTTTCATGGGCGAAGCCACGCGGTGTCGCGCTCTGCCCGCGCGTCCAACGTTGTCGAACCCAAAAGTGCGCTTTTTATCAAAGGCTCAAAAATCTCATCTGAGACTGAACGCGAACCAGAGAAAAATAATTTAAAACCAAAGAAATCAGAAAATAAAATAAAATCACAGTTTGGGGTGTGACAATTCTCCCCACCATAATGCTTTTCGCCCCCGTAAAGCCACAACACTATCCAGCCGATCAATTGACGCCTAAGAATTCCACACAACATGATCCAACCTCTTAACCAAAGGACACTCCATCGACCATCTATGGGACTCAATATCATTTCCTGAAACAGACCATGCATCAGTAGAGGGGAGGCCTGAATGGACCCCCCACCATAAGGACTCCGCTGGCACCTGATAACAACTTAAGAAAAAACTCAAAGAGACTCATGGTGGGTCTCCCCACCATAAAGAACTAACCTACTAGCGTCCAACCAGAAAACCAACTTAGACCTGCATCAGGCCTTACCCAAGCTAGAAAGAGAACAATAAGAACATTTAAAACATTCAATCTCATCCGAATGGGATAAGAAATGAATCGAAACTCCATACTAACTATAAACCCTAACCCCGCGGGTGGGGAGGGAGGGCCCAAGGATTGGATTAATGAAACTACGACAGATAGTCATTCACAGATCACCACTTTGGGATGGAAACAAACCCAAGTTGTAGAAGTTTTACATCGGTGGTCCATACAAGGCCACTAATCGGCGACTGACATCCAAAAAATGCACCATTACTGACATTGCGTGAGGGATAAGTCTACCACAACGCTTTTGTGACAAGAGGAGAATTACAATGGCAAATAATCCAGAGCAGCAACACCAAAACTGTCTCACCACACAGTAGAGACGTAACCTTAACCAGACTCCTTAAAATTCCTCGTGGGTTCCTGACTACGCGCCGGCTTCACTCCGAGACCTTTTAGCTATAGCTCTAATGGATGAAGCATCTTCTGCCTCGCAGTCAGGTTCTGATAATCCCAATAAGAAACATACATCTTTTGATTTTACAAAATAAAAGACAAGATTTCAAAATAAAAATCATACTGTCATTGAAAACCAGAGTTCATCAAAAGAACCACGACATCCCATACATGTCAAAACCCAAAACACCATCAGTACACTGCAACAATAAAAGATCACTTAAACTGAAAGGAAACTTACACCAGAGAATTTGAACAAAAACCCAACAACACATCACTTCTGAGAACTTCCTCTATGACGCTTTCTAGAAACGCCCCGACAAAAATGTCACAAGTGACCCAGGAGTCTACATGCCTGGCAGGGCTTTGGAGCGCTTGGGCACGATGGCTTCTTGTGACCCGGCTTGCCACACTGATAACACACAAGGATCTCTCGCTCTGAAGAGGTTGATGAAAGATCCTAAGGCCTCTTGATTCCACGACCTGCTCCATCCACTTTCATTTTCTTACTCATCTCCTTTCCAGAATCTTCACCACTGCTCATAGGGATTGAAGGAGGGAGAACTACTTCGAGCACTCATGCCATCGTGGCTTTGACATGAAAAGCTTTTCTTGCCACATCGACAAAAGAAGTTAGGTTGGACTCTGACACCTTCGACTGTAGGTCAGAGCGGAGACCCGCCTTAAAGCGTCGAGCCTTCATGGGGTCGTCTATGGCATACCTTGAATCATAAGGTACTAGCTCCACAAAGCGCTGGAAATATTCCAACACGGATCTGTTGCCCTCCTGCAGACAACACATCTCCATCCCCTTTCTCACCCTTTATTCCTCAGAGAAATACTGGCGAATGAACGAGGCCTTGAAGAACTCCCAAGTAAGCTCTTGACGGGGCTTGTTCCGAGACACTGACTTCCACCACATCCACGGTGAAACTTCAAGCATGAAGGTCGCAAACTTGACCTTCAATAACTCGGGAAACTCAACAAGGTTAAATTCCCTTTCAATCTTCCACATCCACTCCTCCGCTACAGAAGGGTCTGCTTGACCATAAAATAGAGGTGAATCTCGCTTCCGAAACTCAAGCATAAAATCCTTAGGTTGATCAACCGTACTACGATCACCCATCGAAGCTTCAAAGGTATAACCAATGGACAAAAAAAGTCAAAACCCAATCAATACCACTCAATGAATAAATAAAAACCTCAAAATCAAACACTGTGCAGGTGAAAAGTTTAAAACACGAGAAAACAAGTTATCATAACATCAAAACTTTTCTCTTTGAAAACATCTTTAATTTAAAATGAGCTTTGTGTGTTAAACCCTCGCCATTGGTATTCTTTAGAGTCTCACTCACATGCATGTATCTGTGCCACCCCAGGCACCCACCCACCATACCATAAATCCATCCACATTTCCAACATACCACTATGCATGTGAGTACTCATAGGAATACCAAGGCCGAAACAAAGAAACTTCATTTTCCAAAAACAAATCATTTATACCAATTATTTTAAAACAATCCACAAATTAAACATATCATTTCAAAAAACCATTTTTTTTTTCAAAACAAACTTTTCTGATTCAAACCACTTTTAGAAATCAAGGGAAACCCAAAACAACTCAAACATGGGACAAGTGTCAGTGGGTGACTTGACCATATGGTTGGCGGCCATATACCAAACACGTCACTGACACAGAGAGACTTCTTGGACCATGCCCCTAGCTCTGCATGGCTTTCTAGGCCGTGCAGGTTAGGAGGACTAGTGGCCCAAACTCCCTTTTTCCTATCCCAATCACAAAAAATTTCCATAAAAACCAAAATAAACAAATTAAACCGGACTTCCCTTGGAAACCCGAGGATCAGAACGAGCAAGAGTTCGCGACGCTCTTCCCGCACCTACCTCTCAAGTCCCGAAAATCCTACTCCATCTACCTTGACATCCCAAATAACAAAAGGGCACTCTTAAAAGTGAGGTCCACTAAGAGCTAACCTTCCTCTGATACCATTTTGTCACGAACCAACCCGAGTCGACCCTGAACCGGTCACCCGATTCGGTCCGCGACATGGCCCAAGAGGCGTTCCCGATCCTCCCGGGCTGACGACAAGTGCCAGGGCATCAAAAGAGGCTGTGGGAATGATTTCTCCCAATATAAATAAATAAGACAGCAAAAATAATATAGAGCAGCGCAGAAAAGATAAACCAAAAAAATGACTAAACAGGAATAGAAGAAAAATAAAACTGACCAAACACGACGTCCGAACAAACTCTGTGCGACCTCGCGGGTCACTCTCCGACTCAATGATCAAGCGTCGCCCTAGGTGAGCGCACTCAAGCTATAGCCTGCAAAAACACTAAAAACAGAAAATAACTATAGGCGTGAGTATTAAAACTCAGTAGGCTATCCCGATATCTATTCCCAATGCACTACCTTTAAAATAAAAGAAACGTCATTTCAAGTTTGAACTACAATTTATAGAAGTATGTTTTTCTAAGTATTTTACTTAAAAACAAAGTACGAACCATTGCCCTTAACCATTTCCAAATTTGGGTTCATTTTATTAGTGTCAATGGCTTTTTAGGAAAAGGGAAAGTGAGGTTTATATTTTCAAATTGTACAAAGAGGATTAAACACTTTCATTTGAAAACCATTTTCAGAAACCTAATCAAAAGAAACTTACCACTTTCCAAGGAAAACAATACACCAGAAATGCACAAAGTAAAACACACAATAAGGGCAATGTAGGTATACATATGAGCATCATAATCACTACTGCAAGCAAAAAAAGCTGAATAGACATGGGTGAACCTGGGAGATCGAGAATAAACTAGAAGACACCAATACATGAGAAATCATCCTTATCGACATGTCACGATGAAATCAAAACGCACAATACGCTCGACCATCCTCTCTCGGGTAAGTTGAGGGAAAATCCCATAGTAATAAACCCATTATATCCACCTACTATGGGCCACTGGTCAGTACCATATCTACCAGTGCAGCAATCATTCTTAGAATATTCTCCCAATATGTCAGATTCCCATGTCTCAAGTGTTTGGAAAGGGGGTGAGCCAACCGATGCCAACCGAGCATCCAATCATATATATATATATAACACAATAGGAATCACCCCAAGCCACTACATAGAACAACCTCTTGCATTTAAACTACTCAAGTACCCAGGAGCCTCTAAGCATGACCACCCAAACAATCAATTGCATCTAAGGCAGGAGAGTTATCCTAGAAGTGTTTTCATCAAAACAATCACATCATTTTCCATAAAGTGCCAAACAATCATTAAACACCTTTCACGATCACAACTAAAAAAGTACAACTACTTTATAAGACCAAACCCAGTTTAAAACCAATTAAGGAACCCCCAAAACACTACTTCACAGGCTGACAATAATTTTATAAAACAAACCAAAAAAAAAACATTTTATTTTTCCAAAAAAACTTTAAGAGTCAAACATGAAATTTCTCAAAAGAACCAAAATACTTGTGCACACTTCAAAAGAAATCATTTATCATTAAACCAGAACTCTATTTTATATTCTGTGAATTATGTTTAAAAGAAAAACGAGCATTCTTTCATTATTGGGTGTCCGCTCATCAAGAAAATATTTCATGTGTCGTGTATAAAATAAACAACACTTTCTTACACTGAGTAATTATAAAAAAACAATTCTTTAATACTATTTCACATTTACTAGAATTAATAAAATATTTAATTAGAACAAATAGTGTGCGCAAACAATAGGAAATAATGTAACTTAAATTTTAAAAGCAGTGCAAAGGGAAACTACCTCAGATACACGACGCGGTGAAACTACGCAAGTTCAAAAATGTGTGGCAAAGTCCAACGCCCTACATAATAAATATCAAGGACTCAAAACACATCCAAAACTCACTAGAGCATGCGAAACCAAGCATCGGGGAGAAATGCTCACCTCAAAACTGAAGCGCGATGACGACGTAAACTCGGAATTGCTCTGCATGGGTTCTAAAACAATAATCCTACCAAAAACAAACATAAGTTGATAAAATCCCCTAACAAATCAAAGGCCAAATCAAGAATAATAATAATAATAATAATAATAATAATAATAATAACAATAACAGTAATAATATAAATAATAATAATGATAATAATAATAATAATAATAACAATAATTATAATAATAACACTAATAACAATAATAATAATAATAATAATAATAACACTAATAAGAATAATAATAATAATATTAATATTAATAATAATAATAATATTATTAATAATGATAATAAAAGTAAAAATAAAAAAAAGAAACTTGGTCGGGGGGAAGCTTTGCGGGCTGGAGCAAGGGAGGAGAGGCGAGTCGGGTCTAGTTCGCTGCTGCGGATAGAGGGAAGACGACGGAGCAGGGTGCGAGGCTCAGGGAGGCGCTGCTCTGCGCGCTGCAAGGGGGGGCCGAACCAAGGGGAGTGAGGCGTTGTAGGGAGCAGGGGATCCGCGGGGTTGGTCGTGAGGTCGGCGGGTGCTGGTGCGAAGGAGGAAGGCTGTGCGCGGTGGCTGGGGAGTGAACCGGGGGGGGAACCAGTAGGAGGACCGTGCGGGGTAAAGCGTTATGCGGTGGAGCAAGTAGGGTAGGGGAAACGGAAGGCTGAGGGGTGTTGCGGGCTTGATCAAGGAGCAGAGGAGGACTGGGGCACTGCTGTGTGATGGCAGACAGAGGAGGAGGAAGCTGGGGTGCTGCTGTGCGACGGCGAACAGAGGAGGAGGAAGCTGGGGTGCCATGCTGGGTGCGTGCGGGCCGAAGGAGGCAAGGGGCGTGGATGCCGACGCATAGGGGAGGAGCCATGTAGGGGGGCTGAGGTGGAGGCCGATTGGGCATAGAAGGGGGCGCCGAGTTCGGACGGTGCACATGGGAGTAGGAGGGAGTGAGGGAGAAGCTCCACGCTGCAAAGGAGGAGAGCAGTAAGGGGGTGGTGGCGCACAGGGCTACGGGAAGGGGACCCCAAAAAAAACAGGGAGGGGTCCATTAGGGTTAGAAGAAAAGGAGGAAAAAAAAGAAATAAAATAAAGACCAAATAATAATAATAATAAATGAAAATAATAATAATAATAATAATACATAATAATACTAAAGTAAAATTATATAAATAAAACTAATAAAAGAACTCATTTATTTTTATAATAATAAAATTAATAATTTTAGTTTTCATCTAGGATAAAAATAATAAAATCCCTAATTGCCATAAAAATTTTAAAAGACATTCTAAATTGAAATCTATTAATTTATTTTAATTCCTCAAAGCTGAAAAGGCCACACAGTTTCATGGGTGAAGCCGCGCGGTGTCGCACTCCACCCGCACGTCCAACGTTGTCGAACCCAAAAGTGCACTTTTTATCAAAGACTCAAAAATCTCATCCGAGGCTGAATGCTAACTAGAGAAAAATAATTTAAAACCAAAGAAATCATAAAATAAAATAAAATCACGGTTCGAGGTGTGACATAGCACATTCATCCTTTGAATCACCACTTGAATAAGATCTTTCTTCTTATTTTCTCAACATGTTTCTATTTTTTCTTCTAAATGTTTTCTTTTTTTCTTTCATCAAATTTCCTATAACTTTTTGAAAATTTACCTTTTGACTTCTATTGTGGTTTTTCTTATTCATCATAATTATCTGACTCCTATAGTTATATTATTCTTAGGAAAATATATATAAAAAATTCTAATTTTTTCACATTTAAAACATTTAAGTGGATGGTTTCCTTTTTATTTGACTTTTCACTTATTGAATTTTTTAGATATGAGAGCCATGATTTTATTGTGATTCTCATTACTCTTATCATATTCATCTAGATCACTTGGAGTCTCAAATAGTTCTTCCTCCTTTATCTTTTCTTCTTGTTCAAATATTTGAAAGACATTTATTTTTTTCTCTTTTTCCTAAAAACTGGTTCTTTTCTTATCTCATAATTTATGAGAGTATTGTATAGCTCATTAAGAGATATATCTTGAATTTATTCTAAATTTGAGATATTTTGGTCAAATATTTTTGGAAATTTCCTCATTAATTTTTTACCATAGTTGAATCATCAATATTATCCCCAAAGTTTATGATATGACTAACTATCTAATTTACCCTTGTGAAATAGTCATCAATATTCTCATCTTAATCCATTATAATATCTTTAAAAAAAATTCTCTAGATTTTTAGTATTTCTTCCTTGATATTTATGTTTCTTTCTTTCATATTATTCATTTCATCCCTTATTTCCTTAGCTATCTACATTTTCATAACCTTGTTGCACACTTTTTTAGACAAATATGATAGTATAAAATTTCTTTCTTTCCCATAAGTCACAAGATCCCTCTTTTTTGAAAAAGTCATGGCACCATATCTTGTAATTGGTGGATACCCCATAGTGTTAGAATCACTAAATTATAATCCTTATGATAAAAAATATGGTAACATTTGATTATTTCACCCATGATAGTTTTTTTCATCAAAAAATGGAACACCTGTGTTATTCAAATAATTATGATTATCAATAATAGACTCCATGTGAGTAGAATCTAAGGGGAACTTAGTCTTCTATGATACCAATTATAGAGCCTATATCAACAAGGGTACTGTTAAGATAGGGGTATCATTATTACCTATTTTTATTTTTAAAAATTATTTATTTTGAGTAAAACCCCTCTGAATAATTAAAGTCTCGATTCACTCTTTATAATCTATTCCTTGCCCATATGAAAGAATATAAAATTAAAAAAATACGCTTGATATTTTTACAAGGTTCATCCTCAATGAGAGAGACTACTCCTTTTCATGTTTAAATTCTATTGAGACATGTATTTGAATTGATAATTAAAGTATATTAATTATTACAAGTGTAGTACAATTCACTCACAATGTTTTAGGTGGGTATCATCCATTTCCTAAAAAATATTAAGGTTGTTATTTGTACTATAACCACCAGTTATTCAATATTTACCTTTCTCCTAATGATGAATAGGATCTTCTAGAATTATAGGATGTCGCAACATAAACTAATTGATCTTTTTCTAAAAGGTATTTTATTTATAAATAATTACCAAATCAATTTAATACACATCAACCTCTCTTATTTGGTTTATTGGAATAAATAGAGTTTGCATTAGAGCATGCATTCAAACTTCAATTTTATTTCTTTTTAATTTCTCAATCCACTACTTTCAATTCTTCAAAATAATATTCTTTCATAACTTAGCTTTGTGTGCTCCACTTCCTTGCAAGATACAGCTTCACATAGTGATAATGTCACTTTTTAAACTATTAGATTCATATAGTTCCATTTCCTAGAGTAGTCCTTCTTCATGGTAGACTTCTTGCTTCCAATACTAGATCACAAGTCTCAACAAGTTCTACACAAACTATTGATCATTTAGGGAAAATGTGAGATAAGAGATGTTATTCTGTTATTAATATTTTCTAAAAACTCATTCACACTCTTACCCATCTAGTAAACTAGTATTTATATACAATAATGATTGATCTCAGCTCTTCATCGGTCTGAAAATCTAGGTTATCCAATCATGGTCATGCAACTTCAAGAAAAATAAAGAACCAATCATACCTCATAATGCTAAAAATCATGGATTCTTTTTTTTTCATGCCCAACTTTATGGTTCTAATATTTATTGCATTATTCTTTCATAAACAAAAGTAGAATCTCCATGGTATTTCTATTTTAAGTAAGAACCTCACATGCATGCATGTGAATCTCCATGTATATATCTATCTCACAAATTCAGACTCTTTATAGTGGATACTTATCTATTTTGAAGCTCTTCTTCCATGGAAAAACACTACCTTGATATCATTTCAGTCTACTCAAGCATCTCTCAGCATTGCATAGTGTATATAATTCTTTTTATTGTGTTAACATGATCATGAAATCTCTAATGTGAGGTCTAGTACTGATATCCTTTGTGTGGTCAAGAAATCTGATTAGTGATGGGGTTGCAAATGACATACATGGTGATATTTCATTTGGCACAGAATCATTTAAAACTCACTTGCACCGCATATTAAAATGTATACTATGAAATTATTAACTGATCCCACATCAAAATATCATGTGTATTTTTGCTACTTAATAAAACTCGATACTCCATGGACTGGCCAGTGAAATCCTTATGGGTGTCGGTGCTTTCCTAAGGTCACCCATATTACCCTACACATGCGAGGCTAAGAACTATTCTCTATACATGCATTTCACCATGCACGCTTCATGCCTAGGTTGTGATCCCCTATGAATTCTTTTCCTTGTATATGCTCCTCTTTTTGGTTGGGTCTTTGTATGGATTCCCTTAAGATTGGCTTGGTTTAGTTCTAGGTTACTTGGGCTGCTTGGGCATCCTAAACTCCACAAAGAAAAATAGTTGGTACAATAAATTCCACATAAGACCATATTCCAAAGTACTCAACACCATAACCTTATCCAAAATCGTAAAATACTTCATATTTTTTTTTAAAATAAAGACTCAAACTCATCCTATTATAATTCTTCTCATAATCTTTTACTTCATGAAATTGATAACACATCTTCAATTCTTCTTTTCATCTTCACTTATTCACTTTATGTAAACAATGTGATTTATCTAAATTCCATTAGAACGTGTCTTAATCATTATGATACCATATCTACAATCATCACATGTGACATCTCAAAAACATTATTAACAATATATATCAAATGGTTGATAATAAATACAACTGTGTTATCAATTACAAAGGGCGCTTCAAAATCTCTCAAACTTGTACAATAATTTTCATCATAAAAATGATGTGCTTGATGTTATAATATAAATGGTTCATTTTCTCCAATAATAATTTTATATTTAATGTCAATGAGTCCATGTTTTTGATGAATATGCAAACCATGATCAATATCAAACCAATGACATTTAAACATTGTTACATAGTTCAATCTAAGATAACATGACTTAATTATTTCATTTAACATGCCATAAAAGTTAACTTAATTTTCTTTATGATGGGGTCCTATTAAATAAACACCATTATTCATTAAATTTTTTTTGATTAACTGTATGTGTGTGTATTAAATAGAAATCCATTAACTACATATGCATTATAAGATTTGACCATTGTGGATGGTGGGTTACTTAGTGCACATAACTGGATATAAATTGTATTCCATGTTATGATACCTGGAAAAATAAAAATAATTAATAATATATAAAATTAAAATTTTATTTCATATATTTAACCATAAACAATTTAATTTACCAATCATTGAAATCAGTAAGCAAAATGACACTGTTGATGTTCTTTAAGAGAAGTAGTGGTAATTTGTGTGATTGTTTTTGATATGATCGTCATATAATCTATAAAAAAATTAATATAAATTTAATTTTAAAAAATATTTGAAAAAATATCAATAAAATTTATAATGACTACACAAATTATATCATTTCTCTATAATTGAGTAGAACATATATATGAGCTATGTGTTGTTCATCATCTAAAATCAAATTTTGAAGATCACCACTAAAACCAAGATTGGGCTGATTAAATACTGATAATTAATGGTCTATGAAATCATCTAAATTTCCCTCATTGTGAACTATTATATTATATTTTGAAGGATATTCAGATTGAAAATAATAGGAGTAGAAATTTTAAATTTCCTCCTGCAATTACACTTTTGAAATTAACCCTTAAATTGATGCTTTATTACATACCTTCTTATCCAATTTTTGCATACATCTCTCATATGGGTGCAACAATCAAAATTGTTTCAACTATCCATAATTTTATTTATATAGTAAATATAAAATTAAATGTTCCATTTAATTAAAGAAGGCCAATAAGAATATTTTTTTCTATTTACATAGATTTAGAACATCTTATTATAGTATACTCAGTTCATTGTAGTCTGTTGTTTCCCCAAAAATTTATTGTAAAAATATAATATTTCGGTCAATACATTATAAATAAAATAATTCAGAAACTCTATAAGGTCAATAGGTGGTAACATTTCCATTAATACATGGTGATCATGACTTTTTACTCAAGTAATATGACCATTTCTAACACAACAAGAAAAATTAGATTCATAGAAATTTGGTAACCTCAAATATATAATACACTAATATAATAATAGATGAATTTATTTAGAAACTACATAAACATATTTTGGATTCATTAAATATTGTGATTTTTCATTTTCAAATAACTCAAGTTTAGGATTCCTATAAATTGGAACAAGATCTAGTCACACCTTAACAAAAATTTTATTTTTTCCATGTGTTCCCAACATAGTATAAAATATTTTATAAAAATAGTTATTTTTAATATGAATTACATATAACATGTAAAAAATCAATAAATAATACCAATATGTAAGGTCCTAAAAATACTCCACTTTATCCAATTGTGATCTCTCCAAAACCCATCTATTTTTTGTTAATTTATAGTTAGTCTCAATGTAATAAAAGACAATGAAGTGATAATAGATTTTATGTGATTACCTGAAATCACTGGTGGAGGTTTATATCCTTCAATTCTATATTTCATAAAATTATATTTAGTACTTTGAAAATGATGATCAGTAGAAATAAATATGCAATGTTAGTAAAAAAACATGGTTTTCTTCCATTGACAAGCATAAATTATTTTTGTCACCCATGTAGTATGGACATGATTTTTTACCATGTGTAATCCATCCGAATAACATACATATGTTGTAAAGTCACTAATTATCCATATTAATGTAGCTTTCAATGTGATTTTTTTCAACTACATCATATGTAGTTACACTATCACTCTATAGTAAAATTAAATCATCAATCAACAGCTTCAAATGAACCTCAATATTCTTCTTTAGATGTTCTAAACTTATTAATTCCAAATATATATATGGTTCCTTCATCAATATCCAAGTAGGTAAGTTATACATAGTTATAAAAATAGTACTATGAGAATATTGTCTGTTATAAGCATTAAATGGAAAGAAACCATTAGTAGAAATTCTTAACCATATTTCATGAGGTTTTGAAACAAAAGAAAAATGAACCATAATAAGGTGTTTCCACTAATCACCTACATAATGGTGATTCCAAATTTTAATGAAATAATTATTATATCTATTCCATGTCATCAATGTGGTTGTGTTGCTAGAGATAAATAGACTTATATATTTAACTATAATCATAAAATACCTCAACTAGTTAATAGGAAAAAAATTGGACTTTCCTTTTTATACCTCTTCATGCTGTGATTTAATACATGTTGGACAATTAACTAATGACTCATATTTATCATAATATTAGATGTAATCATTTGTACATGCATGGATCTTTTAATAACTAATACCCAAATTATGGATCGACTTCTTGCATTCAAAAAAATTGAAGGAAATGTATTTCCCATGGAAAACAATGATTTATCCAAAGAAAATATTTGATTGAAACAACTATTTGAAATTCCAAAATATGATTTAATAGTAATGAATCTTGTAACAAATTCAAAATTTCTTATCTTGCATCATGGATATAAGGCCTCCTCATCAAATTTCAAAAAATTATAAAAATTATATTGTTCCAATTTAGGATTTTAATTATCATTATAAGTTTATATTTTTAGAAAATATGGGTTGGTAACCTCATGCACTAAATTTAAAATTCTAAATCATTGGGAACAAAAAATTATATATCTTATTTTGAATCATGTTCACCATGTTGATCCCAAAAGACATAATCTTTTCAAAAACCAAAACACAATATATGAACCCCAATATTATTAAACATTTAAAATATCCTAATATCACATTTCTTAAACAAACATTTAATTATCCCTTTTGAAACAAATTCTAAATTTTAACAATGAAAATGATATAAATATTTCAACACCCTCAATGTAAATATTATTTATACCAGAACCGTTTGGATTTCTATGACAATTTAAACAATCATAATCTCATAATAAAAACTAGTGTCTACTTCCTAGGACCATATATTTTGAAAAAAATAACAATTCATAATAAATATAGGTTATGATTAATCTAATATAAGGGAATAATTATTGGAAATTATTACTAAAATATGAAAAAATCATAAAATATATAGGTTACAATTAATCTAGTGGTAAGGAAGAATTATTTTTGATTAATACTAAAATATAAACAATTCATAAGAAATATGAGTTATGATTAATCTAATAGAAGAGAAGAATTGGTATTAATTGATACTAAAATATGAATAATTCATAAGAAATATGGGTTATGATTAATCTAATGGAATGGAAGAATTATTTCTAACTGTTACTAAAATATGAATAATTCATAAGAAATATGGGTTCTGATTAATCTGATAGAAGATAATAATTGTTGTTAATTATTATTAAAATATAAAAAATTCATAAGAAATATAGGTTATGATTAATTTGATATAAGGGAAGAACTTTTGTTAATTGTTACTAAAATATGAAAATTTTGTAAGAAATATCGGTTACGATTAATGTGATAAAAGGTAATAATTATTGTTTATACTAAAATATGAATAATTCATAAGAAATACGGGTTACGATTAATCCATTAAAAATGAATAATTGTTGTTAATTACTAATAAAATATGAAAAATTCATAAGAAATATGGATTATAATTGATCTCATACAGGGGAACAATTGTTACTAATTATTACTCAAATATGGACAATTTATTAAAAAACTGTTGTACATCTCGTTCCCCTCGTTGTTTGATTTTCATGATCACAATCACCTTCTTATTTATCTAATATTGTGTTTTAAGTGTTGTGGATGATAGGCAAGAGATTGCCAAAGGATTGGCCCAAGAAAGAACTTCAAGTGGACTGAAACTCAGTCCACCGGCCAACCGGTGTGATAGCACCGGCCAGCCGGTGGACCTGGCAGAGGCATTGCCCACTGCCAGGCTCCACCGGTCAGCCGGTGGCTGGACCACCGGCCAGCCGGTGGCATCCTGACTCAACAGTGAGACCTACTGTCTCACCACCAGCCAGCCGGTGGCCTCAGCACCGGCCAGCCGGTGGCTCCTGGGCAGAACAAGTTTCCATTCTTCAAGGCACCGGCCAGCCGGTGGGACTGTACCGGCCAGCTGGTGGGCCCAGTCAAACTAGCCATTGCAGTTTGACCAGGCTGGCCCACTTGGCTCCCAACGGCTCTTTTAGCCTCTCCAACGGCTCCGAAGCCTCCCCAAGGGTTTCATGCCTATAAATAAAGGCCAAGGAAGCCCCGGACACCTACCGGAACACTTGTGAAGCCTACGGACACCTTGTTGATCATTTGGCGTACCTCCGGCGGACTTCCTCAAAGGAACCCACCTAGCTCCATCCAATTACACATCCAAGGAGCTCCTTCAAAGGAGCTTGGAAGCGGCCTTCAACATCTCCAATCAATCAAAGGCGCCCAAGACTTCCTCCATTACGGTTTTTCATTCTTTATTTATTTTGAGCTTAATTTGGGTCTGTGTCTACAAACCAAACTCTTTCTCATCCCCCTTTCTTTTGGGTTCTCACACCACCATTAAGGTGTGAAGAGGTTTCTTCAAGCCTTTCCTTTTAAAAGGCTTGTGTCTCGGTGAGCTAGCCTTCACCCGTTAAAAAGGCTAGTGGGTTCTTGCTAAACCATTAAAAGCAAGTGGGTTCTTGCTAAACCACAAAAAGCAAGCTGTAATAGGTCCTAGTGCTACCTCAAAGCCTAGTGGGTTTCTTGCTAAAACCATTGAAAAGCAAGCGGTAGGAATCTCTCAACGGTTGAGTTGGGAGCGGAGACGTAGGTCGGGTTTTGGCCGAACTCCATTATCAATTTGCGTGTCTTGCCTCTTTTATTTCAGCTGCACTTTACTTTGATTTTTAATTTGTTAATCAATTTTTTAAAAGGCAATTCACCCCCCCTCTTGCCATCATTCCTCGTTTCTTCCGACCCAACAATTGGTATCAGAGGGATAATTTGAGTAATACCTTAAAAGGTTTCAAATTCAAAGATCCATTGTGATGGCATCCACCTCTTTCGCCCCCGAGGGATACTCATTGGGTCGGGCTCCATTTTTTGATGGGACCGACTATAATTATTGGAAAACCCGCATGACCACTTTTTTAAGAAGCATAGGATATCCTATTTACAAAATTGTCATGCAAGGTTATTCTTTTTCTTCCCCCGACGAATCCAAATGGACCCCCGCCGATATTAAGAACTTTGAGCTTGATGGCAAAGCCATGAACGCTCTACATTGCGGCCTTGACCGAAATGAGTTCAACCGAGTTTCCACTTGCACCTCATCTCATGAAATTTGGAAACTATTGGAAGTGACCCATGAGGGCACTAACAAAGTTAAGGATACTCAGTTAGACATGTATAGACAAGATTTTGAAAGCTTTACTATGCATCCTTCCGAATCTATTGCCGATATGTTTACACGCTTCACTGACATTTTCAATGGAAGGAAATCTCTTGGAGATGACATTTCTGCAGAAACAATGGTCAAAAAGATCTTATGGGTCCTTCCGAGCTCATGGGCACCAAAGGTGACGGCAATCCAAGAAGCTAAGGACGTCAAAAATATGCCGGTAGAGGAGCTCATCGGATCTCTCATGACTTATGAGATCACGATGAGGAGGAAAGCTCAAAAGGAGGGCACACCAATCAAGACACCAAAGAACATTGCCCTCAAGGTACAAAAAGAAGTAAGCTCCTCCTCATCCTCATCTTCCTCATCTACTTCATCTTCAAGCGGCGACTCGGAAATGGAGAATCTCGCCCGCCAAATGCACAAATTTATGAAGAAGCACATGAAGAAGAAATCCCGCAAGCATCTAAAGCAAGAACCCACCGCAAGATCCGAGCCCAAGGTAAAATGCTACGGGTGCGGCGAAAAGGGCCATTACAAGCCCGATTGCCCACTCAACAAAAAACGGGCCACGCAAAAGGAAAAAGGAAAGAAAAAGGTCCTCAAGGCGACATGGAGTGACACCTCCTCCTCATCCTCCTCCTCCTCCTCCTCGAGCAACCAAGGTATGAAATGCCTAATGGCATGTCACGAGGTAACATCTTCCGACTCCTCCTCTTGTTCTTCAAATTCAAATTCTTTAAATCATTTGTCTTATGAGGATCTCCAATTTGCTAGAGATCAATTAGAAAATGGTTTTCATGAACTTTCCTCAAAATTTGTTTCTTTGAAAAAGAATTTCAAAAGACTTTCCTCCGAAAAAGACCAACTTCTCAAAGAGAAGGAGGAACTCACCCTTAAAATCCAAAATTTCCCAAATGTTGATTCTATGGAATCAACCATCAAAGACCTACGGGAGACCCTAGCTAAGTTCACCCAAGGGGAACAAAATTTGAACAATCTCCTTGGTTCCCAACGTATATCTAGAACCACCCAAGGGCTAGGATATACCAATATAGCTTCCTCCTCCCATGCACCCACTGTTTTTGTAAGGGGGAGCTCCCAATTTAAATTTTGCAACTATTGTAAAAAATCCGGGCACCTAATCTATGAATGCAATTGCAAAAATGCCCGTTACGGCCAACCAAAATCTATTTTCTATTCGGACGAGTTTTATAGGAGAAGACCCGCCATGAAACAAGTGTGGATTGAAAAATCCCTTTTGGCGAGTCTCTCCGGGCCTAAAATTATCTCTTTTCAAAATCCCTCTCCCCGGTGATTTATTGTTTTTATTCAGGGGGAGTTAGGTTTGTTTAAGCTTTTTGTTTTATTCAATTTTCGATTCAAACTTTCAATTTCAACTCTTGGTTTCAAATTTCAAATTTCAATTGGTTTTTGATTCAAAACTTTCAATTCAAACTGTTATTCAAATTTTCATTTCAATTTCAAAAATCTCAAATTGATTTTCAAATCTCAATCTTGTTTTTCAAATTTTGTCCCTCAATCAAGTCTTATGCCCCATTCTATTTTGATAATCACAAAGGGGGAGAAATTTCTTGATTGATTGGGGGAGAGTCTTCTCTATCATAATTCGATTTATTTTCAAATTATCCTTTAATAATGTCCTTTCAATTTCAGTATTTTACATTTTTTGTTTCGGTGATTGTGATCATCAAAATAGGGGGAGATTGTTGTACATCTCGTTCCCCTCGTTGTTTGATTTTCATGATCACAATCACCTTCTTATTTATCTAATATTGTGTTTTAAGTGTTGTGGATGATAGGCAAGAGATTGCCAAAGGATTGGCCCAAGAAATAACTTCAAGTGGACTGAAACTCAGTCCACCGGCCAACCGGTGTGATAGCACCGGCCAGCCGGTGGACCTGGCAGAGGCATTGCCCACTGCCAGGCTCCACCGGTCAGCCGGTGGCTGGACCACCGGCCAGCCGGTGGCATCCTGACTCAACAGTGAGACCTACTGTCTCACCACCGGCCAGCCGGTGGCCTCAGCACCGGCCAGCCGGTGGCTCCTGGGCAGAACAAGTTTCCATTCTTCAAGGCACCGGCCAGCCGGTGGGACTGTACCGACCAGCCGGTGGGCCCAGTCAAACTAGCCGTTGCAGTTTGACCAGGCTGGCCCACTTGGCTCCCAACGGCTCTTTTAGCCTCTCCAACGGCTCCGAAGCCTCCCCAAGGGTTTCATGCCTATAAATAAAGGCCAAGGAAGCCCCGGACACCTACCGGAACACTTGTGAAGCCTACGGACACCTTGTTGATTATTTGGCGTACCTCCGGCGGACTTCCTCAAAGGAACCCACCTAGCTCCATCCAATTCCACATCCAAGGAGCTCCTTCAAAGGAGCTTGGAAGTGGCCTTCAACATCTCCAATCAATCAAAGGCGCCCAAGACTTCCTCCATTACGGTTTTTCATTCTTTATTTATTTTGAGCTTAATTTGGGTCTGTGTCTACAAACCAAACTCTTTCTCATCCCCCTTTCTTTTGGGTTCTCACACCACCATTAAGGTGTGAAGAGGTTTCTTCAAGCCTTTCCTTTTAAAAGGCTTGTGTCTCGGTGAGCTAGCCTTCACCCGTTAAAAAGGCTAGTGGGTTCTTGCTAAACCATTAAAAGCAAGTGGGTTCTTGCTAAACCACAAAAAGCAAGCTGTAATAGGTCCTAGTGCTACCTCAAAGCCTAGTGGGTTTCTTGCTAAAACCATTGAAAAGCAAGCGGTAGGAATCTCTCAACGGTTGAGTTGGGAGCGGAGACGTAGGCCGGGTTTTGGCCGAACTCCGTTATCAATTTGCGTGTCTTGCCTCTTTTATTTCCGCTGCACTTTACTTTGATTTTTAATTTGTTAATCAATTTTTTAAAAGGCAATTCACCCCCCCTCTTGCCATCATTCCTCGTTTCTTCCGACCCAACAATTGGTATCAGAGGGATAATTTGAGTAATACCTTAAAAGGTTTCAAATTCAAAGATCCATTGTGATGGCATCCACCTCTTTCGCCCCCGAGGGCTACTCATTGGGTCGGGCTCCATTTTTTGATGGGACCGACTATAATTATTGGAAAACCCGCATGACCACTTTTTTAAGAAGCATAGGATATCCTATTTACAAAATTGTCATGCAAGGTTATTCTTTGTCTTCCCCCGACGAATCCAAATGGACCCCCGCCGATATTAAGAACTTTGAGCTTGATGGCAAAGCCATGAACGCTCTACATTGCGGCCTTGACCGAAATGAGTTCAACCGAGTTTCCACTTGCACCTCATCTCATGAAATTTGGAAACTATTGGAAGTGACCCATGAGGGCACTAACAAAGTTAAGGATACTCGGTTAGACATGTATAGACAAGATTTTTAAAGCTTTACTATGCATCCTTCCGAATCTATTGCCGATATGTTTACACGCTTCACTGACATTTGCAATGGAAGGAAATCTCTTGGAGATGACATTTCTGCAGAAACAATGGTCAAAAAGATCTTATGGGTCCTTCCGAGCTCATGGGCACCAAAGGTGACGGCAATCCAAGAAGCTAAGGACGTCAAAAATATGCCGGTAGAGGAGCTCATCGGATCTCTCATGACTTATGAGATCACGATGAGGAGGCAAGCTCAAAAGGAGGGCACACCAATCAAGACACCAAAGAACATTGCCCTCAAGGTACAAAAAGAAGTAAGCTCCTCCTCATCCTCATCTTCCTCATCTACTTCATCTTCAAGCGGCGACTCGGAAATGGAGAATCTCGCCCGCCAAATGCACAAATTTATGAAGAAGCACATGAAGAAGAAATCCCGCAAGCATCGAAAGCAAGAACCCACCGCAAGATCCGAGCCCAAGGTAAAATGCTACGGGTGCGGCGAAAAGGGCCATTACAAGCCCGATTGCCCACTCAACAAAAAACGGGCCACGCAAAAGGAAAAAGGAAAGAAAAAGGTCCTCAAGGCGACATGGAGTGACACCTCCTCCTCATCCTCCTCCTCCTCCTCCTCGAGCAACCAAGGTACGAAATGCCTAATGGCATGTCACGAGGTAACATCTTCCGACTCCTCCTCTTGTTCTTCAAATTCAAATTCTTTAAATCATTTGTCTTATGAGGATCTCCAATTTTCTAGAGATCAATTAGAAAATGGTTTTCATGAACTTTCCTCAAAATTTGTTTCTTTGAAAAAGAATTTCAAAAGACTTTCCTCCGAAAAAGACCAACTTCTCAAAGAGAAGGAGGAACTCACCCTTAAAATCCAAAATTTCCCAAATGTTGATTCTATGGAATCAACCATCAAAGACCTACGGGAGACCCTAGCTAAGTTCACCCAAGGGGAACAAAATTTGAACAATCTCCTTGGTTCCCAACGTATATCTAGAACCACCCAAGGGCTAGGATATACCAATATAGCTTCCTCCTCCCATGCACCCACTGTTTTTGTAAGGGGGAGCTCCCAATTTAAATTTTGCAACTATTGTAAAAAATCCGGGCACCTAATCTATGAATGCAATTGCAAAAATGCCCGTTACGGCCAACCAAAATCTATTTTCTATTCGGACGAGTTTTATAGGAGAAGACCCGCCATGAAACAAGTGTGGATTGAAAAATCCCTTTTGGCGAGTCTCTCCAGGCCTAAAATTATCTCTTTTCAAAATCCCTCTCCCCGGTGATTTATTGTTTTTATTCAGGGGGAGTTAGGTTTGTTTAAGATTTTTGTTTTATTCAATTTTCGATTCAAACTTTCAATTTCAACTCTTGGTTTCAAATTTCAAATTTCAATTGGTTTTTGATTCAAAACTTTCAATTCAAACTGTTATTCAAATTTTCATTTCAATTTCAAAAATCTCAAATTGATTTTCAAATCTCAATCTTGTTTTTCAAATTTTGTCCCTCAATCAAGTCTTATGCCCCATTCTATTTTGATAATCACAAAGGGGGAGAAATTTCTTGATTGATTGGGGGAGAGTCTTCTCTATCATAATTCGATTTATTTTCAAATTATCCTTTAAGAATGTCCTTTCAATTTCAGTATTTTACATTGTTTGTTTCGGTGATTGTGATCATCAAAATAGGGGGAGATTGTTGTACATCTCGTTCCCCTCGTTGTTTGATTTTCATGATCACAATCACCTTCTTATTTATCTAATATTGTGTTTTAAGTGTTGTGGATGATAGGCAAGAGATTGCCAAAGGATTGGCCCAAGAAAGAACTTCAAGTGGACTGAAACTCAGTCCACCGGCCAACCGGTGTGATAGCACCGGCCAGCTGGTGGACCTGGCAGAGGCATTGCCCACTGCCAGGCTCCACCGGTCAGCCGGTGGCTGGACCACCGGCCAGCCGGTGGCATCCTGACTCAACAGTGAGACCTACTGTCTCACCACCGGCCAGCCGGTGGCCTCAGCACCGGCCAGCCGGTGGCTCCTGGGCAGAACAAGTTTCCATTCTTCAAGGCACCGGCCAGCCGGTGGGACTGTACCGGCCAGCCGGTGGGCCCAGTCAAACTAGCCGTTGCAGTTTGACCAGGCTGGCCCACTTGGCTCCCAACGGCTCTTTTAGCCTCTCCAACGGCTCTGAAGCCTCCCCAAGGGTTTCATGCCTATAAATAAAGGCCAAAGAAGCCCCGGACACCTACCAGAACACTTGTGAAGCCTACGGACACCTTGTTGATCATTTGGCGTACCTCCAGCGGACTTCCTCAAAGGAACTCACCTAGCTCCATCCAATTCCACATCCAAGGAGCTCCTTTAAAGGAGCTTGGAAGCGGCCTTCAACATCTCCAATCAATCAAAGGCGCCCAAGACTTCCTCCATTACGGTTTTTCATTCTTTATTTATTTTGAGCTTAATTTGGGTCTGTGTCTACAAACCAAACTCTTTCTCATCCCCCTTTCTTTTGGGTTCTCACACCACCATTAAGGTGTGAAGAGGTTTCTTCAAGCCTTTCCTTTTAAAAGGCTTGTGTCTTGGTGAGCTAGCCTTCACCCGTTAAAAAGGCTAGTGGGTTCTTGCTAAACCATTAAAAGCAAGTGGGTTCTTGCTAAACCACAAAAAGCAAGCTGTAATAGGTCCTAGTGCTACCTCAAAGCCTAGTGGGTTTCTTGCTAAAACCATTGAAAAGCAAGCGGTAGGAATCTCTCAACGGTTGAGTTGGGAGCGGAGACGTAGGCCGGGTTTTGGCCGAACTCCGTTATCAATTTGCGTGTCTTGCCTCTTTTATTTCCGCTGCACTTTACTTTGATTTTTAATTTGTTAATCAATTTTTTAAAAGGCAATTCACCCCCCCTCTTGCCATCATTCCTCGTTTCTTCCGACCCAACAATTGGTATCAGAGGGATAATTTGAGTAATACCTTAAAAGGTTTCAAATTCAAAGATCCATTGTGATGGCATCCACCTCTTTCGCCCCCGAGGGCTACTCATTGGGTCGGGCTCCATTTTTTGATGGGACCGACTATAATTATTGGAAAACCCGCATGACCACTTTTTTAAGAAGCATAGGATATCCTATTTACAAAATTGTCATGCAAGGTTATTCTTTGTCTTCCCCCGACGAATCCAAATGGACCCCCGCCGATATTAAGAACTTTGAGCTTGATGGCAAAGCCATGAACGCTCTACATTGCGGCCTTGACCGAAATGAGTTCAACCGAGTTTCCACTTGCACCTCATCTCATGAAATTTGGAAACTATTGGAAGTGACCCATGAGGGCACTAACAAAGTTAAGGATACTCGGTTAGACATGTATAGACAAGATTTTTAAAGCTTTACTATGCATCCTTCCGAATCTATTGCCGATATGTTTACACGCTTCACTGACATTTGCAATGGAAGGAAATCTCTTGGAGATGACATTTCTGCAGAAACAATGGTCAAAAAGATCTTATGGGTCCTTCCGAGCTCATGGGCACCAAAGGTGACGGCAATCCAAGAAGCTAAGGACGTCAAAAATATGCCGGTAGAGGAGCTCATCGGATCTCTCATGACTTATGAGATCACGATGAGGAGGCAAGCTCAAAAGGAGGGCACACCAATCAAGACACCAAAGAACATTGCCCTCAAGGTACAAAAAGAAGTAAGCTCCTCCTCATCCTCATCTTCCTCATCTACTTCATCTTCAAGCGGCGACTCGGAAATGGAGAATCTCGCCCGCCAAATGCACAAATTTATGAAGAAGCACATGAAGAAGAAATCCCGCAAGCATCGAAAGCAAGAACCCACCGCAAGATCCGAGCCCAAGGTAAAATGCTACGGGTGCGGCGAAAAGGGCCATTACAAGCCCGATTGCCCACTCAACAAAAAACGGGCCACGCAAAAGGAAAAAGGAAAGAAAAAGGTCCTCAAGGCGACATGGAGTGACACCTCCTCCTCATCCTCCTCCTCCTCCTCCTCGAGCAACCAAGGTACGAAATGCCTAATGGCATGTCACGAGGTAACATCTTCCGACTCCTCCTCTTGTTCTTCAAATTCAAATTCTTTAAATCATTTGTCTTATGAGGATCTCCAATTTGCTAGAGATCAATTAGAAAATGGTTTTCATGAACTTTCCTCAAAATTTGTTTCTTTGAAAAAGAATTTCAAAAGACTTTCCTCCGAAAAAGACCAACTTCTCAAAGAGAAGGAGGAACTCACCCTTAAAATCCAAAATTTCCCAAATGTTGATTCTATGGAATCAACCATCAAAGACCTATGGGAGACCCTAGCTAAGTTCACCCAAGGGGAACAAAATTTGAACAATCTCCTTGGTTCCCAACGTATATCTAGAACCACCCAAGGGCTAGGATATACCAATATAGCTTCCTCCTCCCATGCACCCACTGTTTTTGTAAGGGGGAGCTCCCAATTTAAATTTTGCAACTATTGTAAAAAATCTGGGCACCTAATCTATGAATGCAATTGCAAAAATGCCCGTTACGGCCAACCAAAATCTATTTTCTATTCGGACGAGTTTTATAGGAGAAGACCCACCATGAAACAAGTGTGGATTGAAAAATCCCTTTTGGCGAGTCTCTCCGGGCCTAAAATTATCTCTTTTCAAAATCCCTCTCCCCGGTGATTTATTGTTTTTATTCAGGGGGAGTTAGGTTTGTTTAAGATTTTTGTTTTATTCAATTTTCGATTCAAACTTTCAATTTCAACTCTTGGTTTCAAATTTCAAATTTCAATTGGTTTTTGATTCAAAACTTTCAATTCAAACTGTTATTCAAATTTTCATTTCAATTTCAAAAATCTCAAATTGATTTTCAAATCTCAATCTTGTTTTTCAAATTTTGTCCCTCAATCAAGTCTTATGCCCCATTCTATTTTGATAATCACAAAGGGGGAGAAATTTCTTGATTGATTGGGGGAGAGTCTTCTCTATCATAATTCGATTTATTTTCAAATTATCCTTTAAGAATGTCCTTTCAATTTCAGTATTTTACATTGTTTGTTTCGGTGATTGTGATCATCAAAATAGGGGGAGATTGTTGTACATCTCGTTCCCCTCGTTGTTTGATTTTCATGATCACAATCACCTTCTTATTTATCTAATATTGTGTTTTAAGTGTTGTGGATGATAGGCAAGAGATTGCCAAAGGATTGGCCCAAGAAAGAACTTCAAGTGGACTGAAACTCAGTCCACCGGCCAACCGGTGTGATAGCACCGGCCAGCCGGTGGACCTGGCAGAGGCATTGCCCACTGCCAGGCTCCACCGGTCAGCCGGTGGCTGGACCACCGGCCAGCCGGTGGCATCCTGACTCAACAGTGAGACCTACTGTCTCACCACCGGCCAGCCGGTGGCCTCAGCACCGGCCAGCCGGTGGCTCCTGGGCAGAACAAGTTTCCATTCTTCAAGGCACCGGCCAGCCGGTGGGACTGTACCGGCCAGCCGGTGGGCCCAGTCAAACTAGCCGTTGCAGTTTGACCAGGCTGGCCCACTTGGCTCCCAACGGCTCTTTTAGCCTCTCCAACGGCTCCGAAGCCTCCCCAAGGGTTTCATGCCTATAAATAAAGGCCAAGGAAGCCCCGGACACCTACCGGAACACTTGTGAAGCCTACGGACACCTTGTTGATCATTTGGCGTACCTCCAGCGGACTTCCTCAAAGGAACCCACCTAGCTCCATCCAATTCCACATCCAAGGAGCTCCTTCAAAGGAGCTTGGAAGCGGCCTTCAACATCTCCAATCAATCAAAGGCGCCCAAGACTTCCTCCATTACGGTTTTTCATTCTTTATTTATTTTGAGCTTAATTTGGGTCTGTGTCTACAAACCAAACTCTTTCTCATCCCCCTTTCTTTTGGGTTCTCACACCACCATTAAGGTGTGAAGAGGTTTCTTCAAGCCTTTCCTTTTAAAAGGCTTGTGTCTCGGTGAGCTAGCCTTCACCCGTTAAAAAGGCTAGTGGGTTCTTGCTAAACCATTAAAAGCAAGTGGGTTCTTGCTAAACCACAAAAAGCAAGCTGTAATAGGTCCTAGTGCTACCTCAAAGCCTAGTGGGTTTCTTGCTAAAACCATTGAAAAGAAAGCGGTAGGAATCTCTCAACGGTTGAGTTGGGAGCGGAGACGTAGGCCGGGTTTTGGCCGAACTCCGTTATCAATTTGCGTGTCTTGCCTCTTTTATTTCCGCTGCACTTTACTTTGATTTTTAATTTGTTAATCAATTTTTTAAAAGGCAATTCACCCCCCCTCTTGCCATCATTCCTCGTTTCTTCCGACCCAACAATTGGTATCAGAGGGATAATTTGAGTAATACCTTAAAAGGTTTCAAATTCAAAGATCCATTGTGATGGCATCCACCTCTTTCGCCCCCGAGGGCTACTCATTGGGTCGGGCTCCATTTTTTGATGGGACCGACTATAATTATTGGAAAACCCGCATGACCACTTTTTTAAGAAGCATAGGATATCCTATTTACAAAATTGTCATGCAAGGTTATTCTTTGTCTTCCCCCGACGAATCCAAATGGACCCCCGCCGATATTAAGAACTTTGAGCTTGATGGCAAAGCCATGAATGCTCTACATTGCGGCCTTGACCGAAATGAGTTCAACCGAGTTTCCACTTGCACCTCATCTCATGAAATTTGGAAACTATTGGAAGTGACCCATGAGGGCACTAACAAAGTTAAGGATACTCGGTTAGACATGTATAGACAAGATTTTGAAAGCTTTACTATGCATCCTTCCGAATCTATTGCCGATATGTTTACACGCTTCACTGACATTTGCAATGGAAGGAAATCTCTTGGAGATGACATTTCTGCAGAAACAATGGTCAAAAAGATCTTATGGGTCCTTCCGAGCTCATGGGCACCAAAGGTGACGGCAATCCAAGAAGCTAAGGACGTCAAAAATATGCCGGTAGAGGAGCTCATCGGATCTCTCATGACTTATGAGATCACGATGAGGAGGCAAGCTCAAAAGGAGGGCACACCAATCAAGACACCAAAGAACATTGCCCTCAAGGTACAAAAAGAAGTAAGCTCCTCCTCATCCTCATCTTCCTCATCTACTTCATCTTCAAGCGGCGACTCGGAAATGGAGAATCTCGCCCGCCAAATGCACAAATTTATGAAGAAGCACATGAAGAAGAAATCCCGCAAGCATCGAAAGCAAGAACCCACCGCAAGATCCGAGCCCAAGGTAAAATGCTACGGGTGCGGCGAAAAGGGCCATTACAAGCCCGATTGCCCACTCAACAAAAAACGGGCCACGCAAAAGGAAAAAGGAAAGAAAAAGGTCCTCAAGGCGACATGGAGTGACACCTCCTCCTCATCCTCCTCCTCCTCCTCCTCGAGCAACCAAGGTACGAAATGCCTAATGGCATGTCACGAGGTAACATCTTCCGACTCCTCCTCTTGTTCTTCAAATTCAAATTCTTTAAATCATTTGTCTTATGAGGATCTCCAATTTGCTAGAGATCAATTAGAAAATGGTTTTCATGAACTTTCCTCAAAATTTGTTTCTTTGAAAAAGAATTTCAAAAGACTTTCCTCCGAAAAAGACCAACTTCTCAAAGAGAAGGAGGAACTCACCCTTAAAGTCCAAAATTTCCCAAATGTTGATTCTATGGAATCAACCATCAAAGACCTACGGGAGACCCTAGCTAAGTTCACCCAAGGGGATCAAAATTTGAACAATCTCCTTGGTTCCCAACGTATATCTAGAACCACCCAAGGGCTAGGATATACCAATATAGCTTCCTCCTCCCATGCACCCACTGTTTTTGTAAGGGGGAGCTCCCAATTTAAATTTTGCAACTATTGTAAAAAATCCGGGCACCTAATCTATGAATGCAATTGCAAAAATGCCCGTTACGGCCAACCAAAATCTATTTTCTATTCGGACGAGTTTTATAGGAGAAGACCCGCCATGAAACAAGTGTGGATTGAAAAATCCCTTTTGGCGAGTCTCTCCGGGCCTAAAATTATCTCTTTTCAAAATCCCTCTCCCCGGTGATTTATTGTTTTTATTCAGGGGGAGTTAGGTTTGTTTAAGCTTTTTGTTTTATTCAATTTTCGATTCAAACTTTCAATTTCAACTCTTGGTTTCAAATTTCAAATTTCAATTGGTTTTTGATTCAAAACTTTCAATTCAAACTGTTATTCAAATTTTCATTTCAATTTCAAAAATCTCAAATTGATTTTCAAATCTCAATCTTGTTTTTCAAATTTTGTCCCTCAATCAAGTCTTATGCCCCATTCTATTTTGATAATCACAAAGGGGGAGAAATTTCTTGATTGATTGGGGGAGAGTCTTCTCTATCATAATTCGATTTATTTTCAAATTATCCTTTAAGAATGTCCTTTCAATTTCAGTATTTTACATTGTTTGTTTCGGTGATTGTGATCATCAAAATAGGGGGAGATTGTTGTACATCTCGTTCCCCTCGTTGTTTGATTTTCATGATCACAATCACCTTCTTATTTATCTAATATTGTGTTTTAAGTGTTGTGGATGATAGGCAAGAGATTGCCAAAGGATTGGCCCAAGAAAGAACTTCAAGTGGACTGAAACTCAGTCCACCGGCCAACCGGTGTGATAGCACCGGCCAGCCGGTGGACCTGGCAGAGGCATTGCCCACTGCCAGGCTCCACCGGTCAGCCGGTGGCTGGACCACCGGCCAGCCGGTGGCATCCTGACTCAACAGTGAGACCTACTGTCTCACCACCGGCCAGCCGGTGGCCTCAGCACCGGCCAGCCGGTGGCTCCTGGGCAGAACAAGTTTCCATTCTTCAAGGCACCGGCCAGCCGGTGGGACTGTACCGGCCAGCCGGTGGGCCCAGTCAAACTAGCCGTTGCAGTTTGACCAGGCTGGCCCACTTGGCTCCCAACGGCTCTTTTAGCCTCTCCAACGGCTCCGAAGCCTCCCCAAGGGTTTCATGCCTATAAATAAAGGCCAAGGAAGCCCCGGACACCTACCAGAACACTTGTGAAGCCTACGGACACCTTGTTGATCATTTGGCGTACCTCCAGCGGACTTCCTCAAAGGAACCCACCTAGCTCCATCCAATTCCACATCCAAGGAGCTCCTTCAAAGGAGCTTGGAAGCGGCCTTCAACATCTCCAATCAATCAAAGGCGCCCAAGACTTCCTCCATTACGGTTTTTCATTCTTTATTTATTTTGAGCTTAATTTGGGTCTGTGTCTACAAACCAAACTCTTTCTCATCCCCCTTTCTTTTGGGTTCTCACACCACCATTAAGGTGTGAAGAGGTTTCTTCAAGCCTTTCCTTTTAAAAGGCTTGTGTCTCGGTGAGCTAGCCTTCACCCGTTAAAAAGGCTAGTGGGTTCTTGCTAAACCATTAAAAGCAAGTGGGTTCTTGCTAAACCACAAAAAGCAAGCTGTAATAGGTCCTAGTGCTACCTCAAAGCCTAGTGGGTTTCTTGCTAAAACCATTGAAAAGCAAGCGGTAGGAATCTCTCAACGGTTGAGTTGGGAGCGGAGACGTAGGCCGGGTTTTGGCCGAACTCCGTTATCAATTTGCGTGTCTTGCCTCTTTTATTTCCGCTGCACTTTACTTTGATTTTTAATTTGTTAATCAATTTTTTAAAAGGCAATTCACCCCCCCTCTTTCCATCATTCCTCGTTTCTTCCGACCCAACAAAAACATGGGTTATGATTAATCTGATAGAAGGGAAAAAATATTGCTAATTATTACTAATTATTCTAAAATAATCCTAATTATCCATAATAATTTCTAATAATTTCTAATTATTATTACTTATTACTAATCATTATTAATTTTTACTAATTATTATGAATTACTACTAATTATTATAAATTATTACTAATTATGATGAATTATTACTAATTATTATGAGTTATTAGTAATTATTACTAATAAATATGAATTATTACTAATTATTATGAATTATTATAAATTATTCCTTATTATTACTACCTATTTCCAATTATTACTAATTATTCCAAATTATTACTAATTGTTCCTGATTGTTGTTAATTATTACTAATTATTACTAATTATTACTAATTATTGCTAATTGCTCCTAATTATTTATAATTATTTTTAATTAATACTAATTATTCCTAATTATTCTAAATTATTACAAATTATTCTTAATTTTTTCTAATTATTGCTAATTATTACTAATTATTACATTTTATTACTAATTATTACTATTTATTACAAATTATTACTAATGAAGATGATGCTCAGATAATGGTTGATCAATAGGTATAGTATGTAATAATTATTGTTAATTGTTACTAAAATATAAACAATTTATAAGAAATATGGGTTATGATTAATCTGATAGAAGGGACGAACTATTGTTAATTATTACTAAAATATGAAAAGTTCGTAAGAAATATTGGTTACGATTAATCTAATAAAAGGGAAGAATTTTTTTTTATGTTACTAAAATATGTATAATTCATAAGAAATATGGGTTATGATTAATCCTGTAAAAGTGAATAATTGTTGTTAATTACTACTAAAATATTAAAAATTCATAAGAAATATGGATTACAATTAATCTGATAGAGGGGAATAATTGTTACTAATTATTACTCAAATATAGACAATTCATTAAAAAAATGGTCTATGATTAATTTAATAGAAGGGAAAAACTATTGCTAATTATTACTAATTATTCCAAAATAATCCTAATTATCCCTAATAATTCCTAATTATTTCTAATTATTATTACTCATTACTAATCATTATTAATTGTTACTAATTACTATGAATTATTACTAATTATTATGAATTATTACTAATTATTATAAATTATTACTAATTATTATGAATTATTGCTAATTATTATGAATTATTAATAACTATTACTTATAATTGTGAATTATTACTAATTATTATGAATTATTATGAATTATTCTTTATTATTACATACTATTTCTAATTACTACTAATTGTTCCTAATTTTTACAAATTATTACTAATTGTAACTAATTAATACTAATTATTCATAATTATTCATAATTATTTCTAATTATTTGTAATTAATACTAATTATTACTAATTATTCCTAATTATTCTAAATTATTACGTATTATTATTAATTTTTTTCTAATTATTGCTAATTATTACTAATTATTACATTTTATTACTAATTATTACTATTTATTACAAAGTATTACTAATAAAGATGATGCTGGGATGATGGTTAATCAGTAGTTATAGTAGGAGAAAAGGGCTTTGGTTATGCAAGGGTCCAAAGTTAAGAAGAAATTAGTGGATAAAGAGGGATTCCAACTGGTTATCCCTTGGAAATCCAAATTCATTGATCCTGAATTGAAAAATGCACTTGTTTCTTCTCAAATATAGGTTAAAAATAGCAGGAGTGATGAAAAAATTGAAAAGCCTCTTGATAAAAAGGACACCCATGTTGTTGATGAGCATGAAAGACTTCCAACAACTGCCGAGGTAATTTCTAATGATATGGTCTATAGCAAGGACGGTAGTGGTTGGTCTTACCCACCTCAATTTTATGAGCTTATGAAAGACACCTATGAATCTTTTAGAAAGGCAATGCTTCTTGAATGTGAATCTACAATGAGTAAAAATGTCAAGGCTCCTTCAAAAAATTATGAGGGTGAGAGGTACCACTAGGGTTTTACAGATGAAATGGAAAAATGGTTTGTCTATAGCTCATAGTTACTTTTTAAAAAATGGAACAAGATGTATTTGGATACAAAGATTATTTAATGGTTCAAAGATTATTATCAAAGAACATTGAAGATAGTTTTTGGCATAATTTGAGGCTTAAATTTTAGGATCTCTCGTGGAAATACATAAGTAATATCATTCCAGAAGATTTCTCTGACTTTTCATCAAGTGATGAGCTAGTACTTCCCCTATGGGAAAAGTCATGGCAGAGAGGGTGGCACCCAAAGGAAAAAGGTCGATACCCCAGGAATTTGGGTTCCTGAGGGAGTGTCAAGAGTTTATCTTTTGTTTCCTTGCTTTGGACATTTTAATTTTGTTGAGCTTCACTTTCCTTTCACTGTTTCAATTTACCTTTTATAATAATTTTGGTGGGTATGGGTTGGATTTCCAATGTGTACTCCGACCTTTTTGGATATATTACTAATTGTTACTCATTATTATGAATTACTACTATTTGTAGTTTTTATTAATTACTGCTAATTATTACTAGTTATTACTAAGTATAGCTAATTATTACAAATTATTTCTTATTATTACTAATTATTACTAATTATTTTAAATTATTACAAATTATAGATAAGTATTTCTAATTATTGCTCATTATTCTTAATTATTGCCATTTTTTATTAACCATTACTTATTTTTTCACATTTTTTTACTATTTTTTACTAAATATTATCAATTTTTGTTATTTTTTATTTGTTACTAATTATTATGAATAATTATTAATTATTAATAATTATTTTTTACTAATTATTACTATATTTACTGATTTTTTAACATATTTTACTCCTTTTTACTAATTATTACTGATTATTGCTAATTATGGCTAATTACTCTTAATTTTTACTGATTATTATTAATTATTACTCATTATTACTGATTATTACTAATTATTATTAATTATTTCTAATTATTTCTAATTGTTTCCATTTTTATTAATTATTACTATTTTTAACCTTTTTTACTATTTATTAATATTTTTTGCTATTTTTTTATTTTTTACTAATTATTGTTAATTATTTATAATTATTCCTAATTAGTACTAATTCTTATTAATTGTAACTTTTTTAATTAATTATCACTTAATACTAATTAATAATAATTATTAATTATTACGAAGTATAACCTTTTTTACTATTTTTTAATACTTTTACTAGTTATTGCTAATTATTATAAAGTATTTTATATTATAATTTTTTAAATATTTGAATTATAATTTATAATAATATCATTATTAATCAACTAAAATATTAATTAAACAATTGACACTAATAAATTAGGAAAAAAAATAATAACATGTTATACATATTCAATTAAATCCTAATAAATTAAATTAACTAATAAATTATATAGGATATGTATATTCGATTAATTTTTTAATAAATTAAATTAACTGATTAATTATATTTGAATATACAAATAAATTAATGAAATTAACAACCTTTAATGAAATAGTTTTAAAAAATACCTTGAACCACTGGTTTTTATTGTACTTAAAATCTTGAAACAACAATTGCTGAAAGAATTGAATTGTAATCAGAAATCCTTTAAAAGGAAATTTAGATTACAACACCTAATGAGAAAAACTAAAAAATGAAATAAAAGTTCAAGGAAGAGGAGATGTGGATACCTTACATAGATAAGATTTTGTGGCTGGCTAATAAATATAGACAAATCCATCACAACTAAAATTATTAGTGAAAAAAATCATTGCTAATAGTTCCATCCCTAAAAAATTTCCACGCTAATCGAAAATGTATTTGTGATGGATATGGATGTTCATTGCAAACAATATCCACCATTTTTACTCTTTTATTACCATCCATTGATGCATTAATTGTGACAAACATCCTTTACCGTCTAAGAAAACTACATATTTTCAAGGGATACTCTATGTTTGTCGAAAATAATTTATTTTAAAAATATATTTGTAATGGAAATATGTCATTCATTGTAAATATTGATTACTCATCATTTGGAGCACATTTTCTCCAAGCCATTAGCCAAAATAATCCTATTTCTTCATGAAAACGCATTGTGAAAAAGGTTATTTATGACAAAAAAAATAATCTGCCACAAATAAACCCATTTATAACCCTATTTGCGATGGAAAGTACTTCCATCACAAATAGTCCATCACAAAAACCCATTTTTCCTGCAATGAACCTACTATGGCAGAACCTACCAAGTTGAATGATTAAGGTCTTGACAGGTGTTTGCTTTGGAATGAATCTAATACTTAGTATTTCTAAAAAGGATTTAATCTGACCATCTTATCTCATGTATTCCATTTACAAGTATATGCTTCTAATGATTTGGTTTGGAATCCTATTAATTTTACCAAATCAATTTGTTCAAACCATATTGATGTGTCACTCTTTACAAAACTCATAGCTTGTGTTACTAACCCAAATTAAAATCCAATTATATTTATACATATCCAAATAAATATCATGAATAAGGTATATGAAACCATTTCAAGTAAAGGATTATAAATATATGAATTCAATAATCTCCATACAAGTAATCTTGAAGCCATAGACAGTCAACCCCCACCTTTCTAGAATGAGGCATAAACCTCCAAGCCAATGGGAAGTTCAACCCTAAGTCCTTCTACCGAGGGAAACTTTACTCAATAGAGATCTTAATTCCATTGTAATTTTAACACCCAATATGTATAAATTCATAATTAACTACTTAATTCAATATTATAACTCAATGAAAAAAATGTCAAGGTAAACAAAAACTAAATCCATTATCACACCTATAATATAACTCCTTAGATGCATGTATAATAATTTATGAAAGCAGTTTAACAAATTTAAACTAAATATTGCATAAAAATTCATAATATAACAATTATATCAATGAATAAAGTTGGGAATAACTTTAAATTAATGAATAATTTACATATTTAAACATGAGATAAACATTTATGAACAATTCATAAATATATCTAAAAATAAACACTTTATAATTTATCTAACCTCAATGACATTCCATATTTTGGAATATGAACACTTTGTATTCATTTCCTAATATTAACTCTTTCATATTATCCATTATATGGAATTTATTTTAAATATATGATATTACATGAAATATAAACATTTTATATTTCAATAACTATTATGTAAACTATTTACATAATCTAAATATCATATATTAATTATTATTTAAAACTTGATCAAATAAATCATAAAAACTCTTTTTTATGTGGTTTAAATAATTTCCTCAAATAAGCCCTTTAATTTGAAAAATTCAAATTAATAATTATGAACAATTCATAAATTTAAATATGAACTCTTTTTATATTTGTCCTTATTTTTTAATTTATAAACACTTTATAAATCACACTTATAATATCAATATAAACACATTATATCTAAACTATAAGTCATGCCATATAAGTTTCACCCAATTAATATACATCATATGCATATTAAATCCATAACTATTGCATCCCATGAAATCTTTATTTTATCATGTTTTATTCATTTTTTCATGCTTAATAATCTATATGTATTAACTTATCAATTAAATTAAGTTAAATATAATATTCAAATTATATAAACAATTTATATATATTAATATTTAAAAGGAATAACAAATAAAAAAACATTTTATTTATTTTCCAAACATGTGATATAAATATGAACATTTCATATTTAATTTAGGCATGAAAAGATCATGTTTACAACAATCAACACTTCTCATTTATAAACAATTTATAAATTGTAAGCATTTTTAGCCAAAAATATTAAATTTCATTCTTTTTGGCTTAAACCATATTTTATGATTGTTAGGGGTATTATCAATCATAAGTCTCTATTGTAAATGAAAAGTAACATTATGTTTCATAGGTAAAATTCAGGCAACCCTTACGTATCATAATTTACACTTACACATCAAAGGCATTCGTAAAGATCACCAAGTTGCACAAAGGTATAAGTAAAGGTTACTTATCACACAAAGGAATATTTAAAGGTTACATATCGTGCAAAGGTATACATAAAGTTCACCAGTAGTGTAACCCTTATGCATTATATCCTAGCCCTTATGGTTTTGTGTTAATGTGCCTATCATATTTTATGATATACACCATATCATCATTACGACACGATGCCCACTTTTTGTGAAACCTGTATTTCAATCATAACCTATGATATCACCTATATCATAACTTATAGTACAAAACAAAACTATGAGATCTCATCATATCATACCTTATGATACACACTAGTCATACCACATAACTAATCAATGTACATTAGGTTATCCTATAATGTAATGTCATGTAAAGAAATCTAGTGATCCAGTGACTGACATTCAGCCATGGTATATAGTACACTATGATATGGACTCAAGCATATTAAAATACATATTTTCTTCATAAAATAGTAAAATAACATTTTGATTCATTTATTATCATGGATTTATTACCATTTATGGGTGTTGGGGGATCATATTATGACAATTGTTATGAAATAAACCCAATAGTTTTCCTAATATATCATCACAAATCAACACGTTGTATGACGAACATAAATAATGATAGGTTTAAATGAAACTTAGAGCACTCTATCTATATCGATCTCAATGGAGTGAACTTTATTGTGATCAATAGGAAACAACTGAATGATTCTCTCTTCCACAAGTAGTAAATCAACCACTAGAATCCTCATACACTATGAGAGGACCCCCAAACTCTAAAGGTGTGATAGAACCTTCACCTTGATGAAAAATGGAGAACTGTACTAAAAAGAGATTTAGATATAGATTTTTGGAATCTCGCATCCACCAATAGTAGGATCTCATATTTGATATAATCTCCCTTCATTTATTGAAGGGAGTTGAACACTGACTGTTATGCGATGAAAGTCGGTATATGTTGTGATAATGTATACTTGTTGGGGTTTAAAAATCATTAAACACTTAAAATATTTTTATATAATATTATAGCCATAAATGAATCAACTCATTGATTCATAACTAATGATATACTATTTTTAATACGTGGAAGTGGCCATGCACTCATAACCATTGGTGTCTTATCATACACCACTAAAAAAACAGTACATTAGAGGGGGTTCTTCACAACCCCTTATAATCATCGAATTTAGAGGGGGTTCAAACCCCCTCTAAAATATTTAGAATTTTTTAATATTTAGTTGGATTTTAGAGACGGTTATGTAAAAATTGTCACTAATTTAATAATTAGAGGTGCTGTATATTTATTCGCAGACACTATATATTCGATTAGAGGGGCTATATATATACACACATACATATATATATATATATATTCAGTTGGATTTTAGAGGTGTAATATATGTGTGTGTGTCTGTCTGTTATACGGAATTTGTTTTTTTAAGAAAATAGTGGGGGTTCAATACCCCCTCTAATTTAAGAGACCAGAGGGGTTGTGAACCCCTACTATTTTCTTAAAAATATAATATATATATATATATATATATAGTATATATTCTATACATATATGAATGTATTTATACAATGTATAATATATTATATTCATATAAATATGTAATATATATATATATATATATTAATTCTGTATGTATAAATATAATATGTATATATATTTTCATAATATATTTGGGTAATATATATATATATGATATATAAGTGTATTCAAATAAATATAATCAATTACAAATAAATATATAAATACACATTTGTGTTTGTGTGTGTTTGATATAAATGTATTTATAAATACATACATACATAATTTTATTTAAATATATGTAAATATATAATTTATAGAGGTGTGTAGAAAATATATATATACATATATATTTATATTTATATAAATATAGATACATGTTATTTATTTAATTTATTAAAATATATTATGAAAATAATGTTTATCTTAAAAAACTTATTAATATATATAAATACAATAATATATAAATTATATGTGTAAATTTGTTAATATATATATGTTTATTAATATATGTTCTTATTTTAATAAACTTATTATGTGTATTCAAATATATTGTTTTAATAATGTTTATTTGAATAAACATATTAATATATATAAATACAATAATATATAAATTATGTGTAAATTCGTTAATATATATATATATATGTGTGTTTATTAATATATATATATATATAAATACAATAATATATAAATTATATGTGTAAATTTGTTAATATATATATGTTTATTAATATATATGATTATTTTAATAAACTTATTATATGTATTTAAATATATTGTTTTAATAATGTTTATTTTAATAATGTTTATTTTAATAAAATTATTAATATATATAAATACAATAATATATATATTATGTGTAAATTTGTTAATATATATATTTTTATTAATATATATTCATATTTTAATAAACTTATTATATGTATTTAAATATATTATGCAAATAATTTATATTTTAATAAACTTATCGATATATATAAATAGAATAATATATGTAATATTCAAACCAAAAAAGGCTTGGGGTAGTGGTTTAAGCATAGGATTAATATTGAGGAGAACCGAGGTTTGAATCCCGCCTGGGTATATATATTTTAAAAGCCCTCCAAATTCTCGGATCGAGAGGAGACCGGGGGCTGGACCGGGACACCCATTGAGGAGACCCAGGGGCGGGTCTAGGGATAGACACCAGAGACCGGGGGACACACAATAAATGGGGGGAGACCGACATAGGAGACCCCGAGACTGAGACACCGGCCTGAGACTGAGACACCGCACAGGAGACCCAGAGACCGAGACACCCCACAGGAGACACCGAGACACCGGGGGAGACTGAGGACAGGAGGGGCAGAGACTGGGGGATGCATAGGATAGGAGAGGCAGTGGGACATGAGAGGCAACAGGGGGATATGAGCAAACATGAGAGGCAGACCGGGGACATGAGGGGCAGAGACTAGGGGACACATAGGATAGAAGAGGCATCGGGACATGAGAGGTAGTGGGGAGACTAGGGAAAGCATAGGACAGGAGAGGCAGCGAGACATGAGAGGCGGCAGGGGGACAAGAGCGGACATGAGAGGCAGTGCAGGGATAGGAGGGGCGGAGACTGGGGGATGCATAGGACATGAGAGGCAACGGGACATGAGAGGCAGCGGGGGGACAAGAGCAAACATGAGAGGCAGCGCAGGGACAGTAGGGGTGGAGACTGGGGGACACATAGGACATGAGAGGCAGTGGGATATGAGAGGCAGCGGGGGGACAAGAGCAGAGACTGGGGGACGTACAAGAGAGGCAATGGGAACTGGAGGGGGAATGGGGAACAAAACAGGTTGGGGGGATGCGCGGGGTGGAGATTTTTTCAACAAAAAAAGAGGCATTAGGGGTGGTTGTGTGAAACCGCCCCTAATGTAGTCAATAATTTGGATCAGTTTGAACTGCCCCTAATCTTTCAATTAGAAGCCCTCCAAATTCTCGGACCGAGAGGAGACTGGGGGCTAGACTGGGACACCCACAGAGGAGACCCAGGGGCAGGTCTGAGGATAGACATCGGAGACCGGGGGACACACAGAAAATGGGGGGAGACCGACACAGGAGACCCCAAGACTGAGACACAAACTCGAGACCGAGACACCGTACAGAAGACCCCGAGACCGAGACACCCCACATGAGACACTGAGACACCAGGGGAGACTGAGTACAGGAGAGGCGGAGACTGGGGGATGCATAGAACAAGAGAGGCAATAGGACATGAGAGGCAGCAGGGGGACATGAGAAGACATGAGAGGTAGACCAGGGACAGGAGGGGTGGAGACTGGGGGATGCATAGGACAGGAGAGGCAGCGGGACATGAGAGGCGGTGGGGGGATATGAGCAAACATGAGAGGCAGTGCGAGGATAGGAGGGGCGGAGACTGGGGGACACATATGATATGAGAGGCAGTGGTACATGAGAGGCAACGAGGGGACATGAGTGGACATGAGTGGCAGTGCAGGGATAGGAGGGGTGGAGATTGGGGGACGCATAGGACAGGAGAGGAAGCAGGATATGAGAAGTAGTAGGGGGACAGGAGCGGAGACTGGGGGACGCACAGGAGAGGCAATGAGGACTAGAGGGGGAATGGGGAACATGACAGGCAGGGTGGACGCACGAGGCATAGACTTTTTCAAAAAAAAAGAGAAGCATTAGGGGAAGTTGTGTGAAACCGCCCCTAATGCAATCAACAATTAGGCACAGTTTGAACTGCCCCTAATCTTTCAATTAGAGGCAGCTCGGGTTAAAACTTCCCCTAATGACAATAATTTCTGGTAAATTTTGGACAACATTAGAGGGGGTTTAAACCCCCTCTAATATAACCACTACTAAATTCACCACACATTTACCATCCCTTCTTCAAAACCGCCTCTACTAACAGTAGGCGGGCACATTAGCGGCAGTTCTTCATAATCGCCGCTAATGCCTTTAGAATGGGTTATAACCCCTTCTACAGTGGTCATTTTTTTGTAGTGCACTATGATAGAGGTAACGGTAATATACATTGTGTTTATATCACGAGCTATGACTCAGGGTATAACGTATAATACGATCTGTCCATTTTAGTTTAGTCCCAACATAAGGTACATGAAACCCTTTCATGCGAAGGTTTTTAATTGTATGAAATCAATAATCCCCATATGAGTATGTTTGGAGCCATGGATAGCCAACCCTCACTTTTCTAAATAGGGAATAATTCTTTAGGCCAATGAGCAGTCTAAACCAAAGTCCCTCTACCCAAGGATATTTTACTCAATAGTGACTTTAGTTCCATCATAATTATAACACCTAATATGTATCAATTATAATTAACTACTTATTCAATATCATAACCTAAAAACAATCCAAAGTTAAGGTAGAAGAAAATAAATCTATTATCATACCTTGCATGTAACTCCTTATATATATGTATGATAATTTAGAAGCAATGTAACAATTTAAACTAAAGCATTCACACATATTCATAATATAAACAATTTATATCTACGAATTATAAATAAGGGAATAAAATAAATGAATGAAAAATTCATGAATTTAAAAAAGAGATGAATTATTTATAATAAATTCATAAATAAATAATTGTAAACACTTTATAATTAAACCATATATTATGGACATTCCATAATTTAAACAAATATAAAAACTTTATATTTATTTCTAATATGAACTCTTTCATATTGTTCATTATTTGGAATTTACTTTAAATAGATGATATTACATGAAATATAAACATTTTATATTTCAATTTCTATTATGTAAAGTATTTACACTATCCAAATATAGCATATTAAACATTTATTTAAACAATTTATAAATAATTAATTTATAAAAAAACTTTATAAATGAATAAATATCCAAAATACCATTTTCTATAATTTATAAAAAAATTGTAAATTATATAATTTAATTTATAATTAAAATTAGGAAAAATAATTTTTTTCTAAATTTTTTAACCTTATGTTGGATTAAATCTTTAAAAACCTCCATAATAATAAAACAAAAGGCAGATTGACTATTCTTACATAGCCACAACTTATAATATAGCAGCACATGTGAGAATAACATTGTGTTCCTAAAGCATATGTGAGATCAACACGACAGGTGGGGTCTTGTGTAAGATTAAATAAGTGCAGTCCTTGGGTAAGAATAAACCTTGGAACCTCACGTAGGAATAAACTCAGTGTGTTATGCATGATTAATTCAATGACTGGGGTCGTGTAAGGAGAAAAAAGTGTGTGATAACCTATGTAGAAACATCATCTTACAATAATCCATTTCATAGGATTAACTTCATGTAGTATTTCCTTGTGTAACATTAATAAATAAATGTGTATGAATAAATAATATATGCCTATGTAACATTAACTTAGTTCATAATGACCTTGTGTGGGATTAACCCACAAATAAGCTTACGATAAGCACATGAATAACATTTACATTGTGTGTTTCCTAAGATTAACCTACATAAGCTTCTTTTGATAAGAGTTATATGTAAGAATGATTTTTCATGTGGGGAACCGTACATGGTGAGCAAGTGGCCCACATGTTATTAATATAGTGATATTGCCTGAGAATTATAAAATAATGTAGTGGCCTAATGTATGATTAATCTAGATAACCTATATAATATCATCATATCATAATGGGGTTACGATACACTGTTTTTGCAGCAACACAAACTTCTTCACTTTCAAAATTATTTTGAGATTCAAATCGCGTGGCATGGCACTGATACCACTAATGGGTGGTAAGAACACTTCCCTAATATGTAAACATCTAATTTTAAATCCATATAAACCTACCAAAGTACTTAATTAACCCAAATTTTGGTCTATGAAACTCTTGTCATCAATAATGGATTTCTTAAGCGGAGAGTCGCACTTTGTCACACATTCATGCATGAGAGTTCCCAAAATTTTGTTAACCCTTTAAATTTTTATTTGATACCACTAATGGGTTTCTTAGAGTAGTTTAAAAATTAAATTAGGAAGAATAATTAATAAATAAATACAAACCAAGACTATCATACATGAAAAATTAAAACACGCTATTATATAAAATGAAGATGTTATACATGTACCTTGCATTGTTGATCCATTGTTGCATTCATCTTCACCTGTGATTGATAAAGATCACCAAAGTGGTAGCCAAAATAATCCTCTCCTGAATGGTGTATCTATGAGCTAAGATGAATAGCTTATCTCATAAGCGTAATCCTCCTACCTTCCATAACATGATAGTGTCTCACAGGGAAGAGGAAGAAAGAAGAGAGAGATACATGTATGTGGAAATCATCTGAGGCTTGGGACATCTCACCTAATCACCATCTCATTATGTTGTCCTATTTATATAGCCTTCAAGGACACTAATCAAGTGCACATGAATTTACTCATATGTTATAACACATGATTAAATAGCATTCATCCAATCTAGCATCCATCACATGATTGAATCTCCCATGTATTTCATAATATAAACCATTCATATTTAATGTTGTTCGGTAGAAGATAATATGAAAGTTAAAATTTAACATTTAGCAGGTAGTGAAATGATATCATATATCTTCCCATTCAATATCCATTTACAAATGCATATGATATGGCTTTGTTCTTTCATGTCATATCAAATGACATGTTCCTATTGTACATTATGATAAGGTATTTAGGGTATATCACCTTCAACACCTAGCATGAGAACCTTAATACTTTTATACCCTTCTTACATAATCCTTGAGGCTTAGCTAATTAGGTAGTGGTTGAGTATATTGTTGATCATGTCATCAGTTGGAGATTAACCAAGAGGATATTTTTCTACTCGTATGATGATTATGTTGTTGATCATGTCCTAGATGAGATCTTAACCAAGTTGATATTTTTTACTTATATAATGAGTATAAAATTTGGTCCTTTGATTGAAATAGACTAAGGAAGTGTATTCCCATACCTATATAATACATATAATGTTCTTATATATCAGGTGAGTGGAATGTGATGTGCTCATATATAAAGGTGAATGACATGTGATGTATTTATCAACCTAGTAAATCTATACTCAGATAATCGATAACATATGAGTAGTTATACAGGGATGACATACTCTATTTCCCATGGTTACTAGATGTCTTAGACAAAGGTATCATATGGAAATTCATGCTTATATATGATGCATGTGGTGGGAACAAGTATAAAGATACATGTGTTTGATGGAGATCACATCAGATCCCTTTATAGATTGAGTAGCATAAATGCTTTAATAGAGGATATAATTTTCTTACATTTATGAATTCATGAATTCATATTTTATATAAATGATATAAAATCTCATGGGACACACTTACTAGACTGAATGGGGATTGATTTTTACTCATAGAGATGCTCTAAAAGTGTTTTAGTGTTTATCCTAAAGGATTTTTGGATAAGTATTAACAAATTATTGCATATGATGTGATATAAGGTGATTTTGATGATAAATTTCTAAAAGTTTTTTATAAATATCAAAAAGGAGTTTTGGATATGATTTCACAAGTTATTTTATATGATAAAATATAAGGTTAAATAGAACTAATTCTATGAGGCTTTAGTGCAAGTGATATATTGAAGGTGATATGCCCTAAATCCCATATCACATTGTATGATATGGCCATTATTAGATCCAAAAATGATTCTCAAGGTTCATAACATGTGCTTTTCCCAAATCAAAGGCACAAATCGACCTAGGGAACCATTTCATAGCAAAGGGGATGAGTGCACACAACTTTGAGAAGTTTCACATAATTATCAATGTTGGAACAGAAAACACATGCATAGGAAAGCTGAAGTCAAACACCTTGAGTTATGTGGATGCTAAAAAATACATCATAAAAGGGATAAGGTCACATGAAACTTTGTTCGGTTGTGCGCAATTCCCAATTTTGGTGTGCAAAATACCTATGTGAGAAAGATGATTTTAATTCTAAGCCTAACATGACCCCCCCCATGAAAAAGGTATGGGAGTCGTGTAACCCATTGTTGCATGAGCCAACCACAAGTTAAAAGACACAGTTAAAGTTTCATGACCCAATGCCTAGTAATCTAATTTTTCTATAAATAGAGCATCATCCCCCCATTTTGGGGGATGGACCTTGAGAAGTTGAATCACTAGGATCTCTCTCAAGAAACCCCACCTTCCATGAACTCATGTAACTTCAACCTAACTTGGATTCCTACAAGTAGAGAACTTGCGCAGTAGCACTCACATGGGCCCCAAACCACTTAATCTTGTGTTAAATATCTCCTCGCACAACTTTCCTTGATGACTAGTTGGGTTCGCAAGAGATGAGTCCCTTTCTCACAACCCCAAGCTTTAGACAATCCTAATAGTTATGGAAAACCTTGCCCCATGAATCCTTTCCTTTTCCTTATGCTAGATCCCATCTCTCACATAACTTTTAAGGTGTGCACAAATACAAAGTTTTATGACACAACCTTCAGGTCCTTGACCCAATGCATCATTCCTCCAAACATAGTTGTGTGTAAGGTGATTGCTCAGGCGCCCTACACCCACCCAAACCATGTCCATTTTTGTGAGTCGTACCCACACGATTGATATCATCAACCCTCATATCTAGGCCCTTCACTCCAAGCATGATATGGGCAGCCTCGTTGCCTTCTGCTCCTGGGAATAAGCATTATAACCTATGTACCCATGCTTGATTCTTGAAATGGGCAGTGTCTATGCCTTTTCCTATCCAAAGGCACCTACGTAGTGGAAACATAATCCCCAATGGTGGAATCATCATGGTAAAAAACTTTATTTTCCATTTGATGAGGGTGTATGAGATTCTTGTATCCTCCTCTCTTCCTACCCTTATTGAGAGTGGGACACCTCATGCATAATTCCCAAAAAACATCTGATCTGTAAGACATTAAAATGTATAACACTAATGTCCTAGTTGCATGACATTAAACTGCATGAAAACATCCTCAACACATGACATTAAACTATAGTCATTCCCTATGTGTCAAACATAGGATGTCATGGGTGACAAGCCTAGTAAGCCTTGTGTAATAAGCATGGGATTCCTCATACGAGATGATATACCCAAATATTCAGGAAATCCATTTTCATAATCCCTACAATATCCCTTGTTTTTGCTCCATTCATGACATTTGAATCCTCACTGCATGACGTTAATATATATGGACCAGTCCCAACACACGACCCTAAACTTTGTACTCTAACTACATGGGTTTTGATCCCTGTCTTCTAATAGGGTACGTAGGATTCCTCCCTAAGGTTCAATCTCGATATCTCAAATCACCAAAAATTCTTCCATCTTCCCCTTGATAGGAAACAACCCGAAATTGTGATTACCCCCACCCCCAGAATTCACTTACCCTCTTACCACCCAAACCTGAGGTCCCCACTGGACTTCGGTGTTTCCATGTGACATTATCATATATTTGGATCATTACATGACAAGATTATATGGGAAATATCCCCACAAGACTTTAAACCAATGACCCCTATCGATGTATTAGAATCCCTACCTCGTGTGATGAACATGGGATGCCTCGGTTGAAAAGATAGGGAAGACTTATGTTATGAGTATAAGTTTCCTAGAATAACAATTTTCAGATTCCTCTCTTCACATGCAACAAGTGTGAGTATCCCTATCTGAAAAGTATTGGATGCCCAAGGAAACAAGCCTTGGATTCCTTACACACCTAGTATAAGTTTATTTGTAACATACATGGGATGACTTGGGTTCTACACCCATGATGCCTCATACATGATATTCTCTCAACTTTGAATGGGGAATACTTTTACATATATCCAACACATCCAACGTCCACAGATGATAGACATTCCCAACATCATCATCAGCTAAGAACATGGGTAATTTCCCTATTATGATAGTAAATAACAAAATTAACTAGTGTCCTCTTTAATATGGAATCATGGATGAGATTCAACAACATGTCTCAAATCTATGAGGCCCAAAGTAGGCAACAAACCCCAAGAAAGAATTCATGGAAGGAGGATCTAGCATCCCATCACCCTAATCTAATCAAGGATCCAACATTATCAACCATTTTGGTAGAGGACACCCACCTTTAGAAAGTGGAAATATAGGGAAACCAAATTAGAGGGTTCATGACCATTCCAATAATATGAACCACTTTAGGAGATAAACAAAAACACACATGATGTGCTCCCCAGTGGAAGCGTTAGAAAAAAATGGTGAACCTGATGTGAATCTCTTCTCTTTTAATAGTGGGTAGATGATGAACATTGGGAATCCTCAGTATAATAAATTGTCAATGTGGATCCTTTCTCCACCCTGTAGAGGATGAATAAAATTGGGTACATTGGGTATCTCCTTCACCAAACATGTACTAATTATTGACTCTACATGGCCTATAGGACACATTCTACAACTAATACTTGATGGCCCCCCACCAACAGGCCTAGAGGTTAGAGGGATCATGGTGTGAAAATCCCATACAACTACACTCTTACAATAGTATCCACCACTCCCACAACTACTGAGTGCCCTCATCCTATCTCCATCTTTGAGCTTATCTAGTGGAGGATCATCAACGCCCTTATTCATCTCTACGAATGGGAAGGGATCATACCGACTAGGGATATGGATAGTGAAGCCCTAAAATCTACAACACCACACCAGCACTACAACCCTTATAATCCACATATGAGATAAGGGTGTGGTTGGAATACCACTAACAAAAAGGTTTTATTAAACTCAATGTGTCCCCCTAGTCAGATCCGATGTTGTTATTGAAAAAGGAGGATGAAATTTTGAGTATTTTTGTTTACTAAAATCACCTAAATCAAGTAAAAATCAATAAAAAGTGCCTCTTACTGAGGATTGATGTCCTTTTGGACCACTTGAAATGTGTGAGATAGTTTTTAAAGATCGATATCAAGTCTCGTTACCATTATTTGAGGGTTTTCAAGGATGATATTCAAAAAATGACATTTAGATGTATCCACGGACACTATGAGTTTCTAGTAATGTCATTAATTGTGACTAATTCCCCTATTATGTTCATAGAACTTATGAAACATATCTTCTATATATACTTTGAACAATTCATAGTTGTCTTCATTGATTAAATTCTCATATAATCTACATCGGAGGAGGAGCATGAAGAACATTTGAGGTTGGTCCTAGACTTACTCTAGGAGAACCAGTTATATGGTAAGCTCTCGAAGTTTCGGTTTTGGATATGAGAGGTTTACTTTATAGGTAATTTTATCTTTGATCATGGTTTAGTTTTGGATCCATAAAATATTGATACGATTATTTCTTGGAAACCACCCAAGAGTGTGTTAAAGGTATGAAGTTTTATCGTTTTGGTGGGGTACTACCATAATTTTGTGGTAGAATTTTCTAGAATAGCATCCCCTTTGACTAATTTATAATGGAAGGGCAGTTGTTCACCTAGATTGAGAAGTGTTAGAGAGCCTTCGAGGAGCTGAGGTAGAGTTTGACCGGTGCTCTGGTGTTGAGACTACTAGAGGAGGGAATCAAGTACATGGTATTTTGTGACGTCTCTGAAGCCAGGTTTGGTTGTGTGTTGATGCAGAGGTAGGAAGTAATTTCTTATGGGTCAACACAGTTGATACCCCATGAGATTAATTACACAAACCACGACTTAGAGTTAGTAGCGGTAGTATTCTCCTTGAAGATATAGAGGCATTATCTTTTGGGTGAGCATTTCATTATTTACTTAGATCACCAAAGTCTTAGGTACATATTCACCCAGAGATATATCAACCCAAGAAAAAGGTGTTGGTTTGTAGTTCCTACAGTACTATGACTTTGAGATATTCTATAATCCATTGAATGCAGCATGGTTCCAAATTCCCTTAGTAGTAAATCCCATTCTTTCTTAGTAGAGGAGGTGTTAGAGTAGCTGAATTTGTGGCAGATTACCTTTGTGGAGGAGAGGGGTATATCTTAGCTGCAATCGGTGATAGTGACTCCAACACTTCTTCAGTGTGTGAGATAATTTCAGTTGGGATATGTTGACTGTGAGGTTTTACGTGACTAGATATCCTCAGGAGATGCACCATATGGATTTTTTGAAGGAGGGTAGAATATCATCCTTTCTTAGGTATAGATGGTAGTTATGGTCTTTTTGTGTGAGTAGGTGTTGAGAGAGCTACATACCACTCCCTTGGATATACATAGAAGTGTGGAAAATATGTATAATGACCTTCAATGGAAATTTTGGTGGGCTGAAATGAAGCAGAGTGTTTCTGAGTTTGTTTCTTGGTGTCTCACATGTCAACAGGTAAATGTTAAACATAAAGTTATAAAAGCTTTGACTCAACCTATTGAGATCCCATAATGGAAGTGGGATGGAATATTAATGAATTTTATGATGGGACTTCCATGAATAGTGATATTCTAGGATGTTATCTAAGTGATTTTAAAACGTCTTACCAAGTTGACACACTTTCTTACCATCAAGGAGTAAAGTTAGACAGATATTTTGGGGTGGTTGTACATGCATGGGATCTTTTGGTTTCATGGGGTACCCATAATGATAATCGCTAACCATGATTCTCAATTCATGAAATGATTTTGGAGGGGCCTTCACGAGGCTTTTGGGACCTAGTTATGGATGATCACAACGTTTCACCCCTAGAAAGATGGAAAGACTGAGCAAACCATCTAGGTTTTAGAGGATATGTTTAGAGCCTATGTCTTGGACTCCAGTTGAAGATCGGGGGATCACTTATCATTGGTGGAGGTTTCTTATAATAATAGTTGAATCTGAGAGGATCACTTATCATTTATGGAGTTTTCTTATAATAAAATTTTCACGACCCGCCCTCGGGGTCCGTGTTGTGACTACCCCAAGCCCGCCTTCCATAGGCCAGGGGCTGGCGACTAGCACCAAGGCGTAAATCCCGGTAAAAAGGGAAGGCATTGCCTTTGTAAAGTAAACAAACACCACAGAGTGAGCAAGTGGAAAGTAAACACTAAGTAAAAACAGAGTACAACTGAAAGTGCGGAAAAGTAAATGGGCCAGTATACAAACCCAAACTGAAAGTAAAGTACAACTCGAAAGGGAAAACAACAATTGTAAGTAAAAGCCGCCACACCGAGCTGTCCACTGGAGATCCCACCTGAAGGGTGGGTACAGATAGCTCCACTGCTCCATGGGTCCCACCGTCCGCTCGGAGTACGTCCCGCCCAGTGCTCCACCTCCAGGTACCGTCCTGCTCTGCAAGCCTCAGCCAAGATCAACGTTGTCCGTCGTCTGCAACCAACACAACGTAGTGCGGGCATAGCCCATGCAGGGGTGAGTATAAGCTACTCAGTAGGGACCCCGAGACCCCTGAAGGTCTCCCAAAATCCACAAAGGATAAACCACAAAGATAAGATACAATCACTAAGTAACAACCGACACTGCTTAGGTATATGCCCATACATATACCTAAGTCATCCATTCCAATACGCTCCAACCTCCGAGCCCAAGTACAACTCAGTCCACACAGGATAGTATACGTATTCCACACAGGAAAGCAAAACGAAATCCACACAGGATAGCACAACTCAATCCACACAGGAAAGCAACAGGATTCAGCTCACACAGGTATACTTCTTCGAAAGACGATAAAGATGATCTCATATCCATCTAAGTCGTCGGACCCACGAAGGATCGATAAGTAACTAACCCCCGCAAAAGAACCACACAGGATCGGGCCCACACAGGACCTGTAGGCGCTGGTTCACACAGGACCGCTGAGCGCAAGGACCCACACAGGATCGGACCCACACAGGATCGGGCCCACACAGGACCTGTAGCACTGATCCACGTAGGATCGCTGAGTGCTATAGTCGTCGTCGTCGAATCCACTAAGTATCTCTGTACTGTCGTCGTCGCAGTCACAGTAGTAGTAGCAGTAGCAGTAGCAGTCACAGTCGCAGCCAGCACTAGGGTTCCCGCACACAGCAAGCTCGTTCGGGAGGGTCCGCTCCACGAGCCGAGAGGTTGATACATCAACTGTCACAAAGTCCAGAGTTGATGTATCCAAAAGTTCTGTTTCGTCAACAGGAACTCAACGCAACAGACGGCGCGTCGATCGGACGCCCGGTCTGAGAGTTATTGGTTTTTTCGTCCCAGGGGCCCGGTTGGTTTTTAAGGCAAAACCAACCCGACCGTACTCCACCTGCGTCCAAACCTCGGGCGGAGTATGCCAAAAGATCCGTCTCACTAAGAGAAACACAACAAAGCAGACGGCACGTCAATCGGACATCCGTAGCTCAAGATATGAGCGTTTCCGCTCCGAGAGCCCGGTTGGTTTCGTGTACGAACCAACCCGGCCGAACTCAAAGTATTCCGAAACTTTGAGTGCAATATACCGAATCGACCGTCTCGATCCAAGGATCGCATCTCCGCTGACGGTTCGTCGATCGGAGGTCCGTAGATCAAGTTATGGCCAAAAGACCGAAATCGATTCGAAAACGGGGGGTCCGGGTCCGGGCCGACCCGGACCGACCCCCCCCCCCCCCCCCGGGTCGGCCCGAACCGGGTCGACCCGACCCGGGTCCGACCCGGCCCGGTCGGCGGCGGGGTCCAGCGCGGCGGCGCGGCCCGGCGCGGTCCGGCGCGGCGGCGCTGCCCGGCCGGCGGCGGCGCGGCCCGGCGCGGTCCGGCGCGGCGGCGCTGCCCGGCCGGCGGCGGCGCGGCCTGGCGCCGCTCGGTGCCACGCGCGGGGGGCAAGGACCCCGCTTCTTCTTAGATGGCGGCGCGGCTAAAAGCCGCGCCTTTGGAGAAACTGGCCCCCTCGTGGGGGGCCTGCCTTTGAGGAAAACGGGGGGCCGCCTGCCCCCCTTTATGAAACCGCCCCCCCCCCCCCCATAATGGGGGGGAAAGTAACCTGGTCGGGGGAATTTAATTCCCCCGGTCTTTCCCCTTCCGGCCGGACCGACCTGGCCGGCCGGTTCATCATCAACGGACCGGCAAAGCCGGTCCCCTTCCGGCTTCCGACACCGGCGGCCCGGTTAGTCGTCGGTCCTCTCGTCCCGCGGCGGCCCGGAACCGGCCGCGACCTTCGTCGTTCGGCGCGGTGCGACGGCACCGCGCCCCTCCGCCGGGGCCCCGCTCCGGCCGCGGCGCCTTCAGTTTTCTTTGACGCGGCGCAACGGCGTCACGTTCATGATGATCCTTCCACGGCGCGGTGCGACGGCACCGCGCAATATAACCGTGCGAATTCCCGCGTGGTGCGACGGCACCACGCCATATCGTTCATCCACAAGAAAATTATAATAATCAAGAACAAGGGAGGGGGAATTCGGCCGTGTTTGTACGGTCCAACCCCCCTCTCGTTAGATGATAACTCTTAAATATTTATCCACAAGATTATCATGCTAGAACCAAGAACAAGAGTAAATAAATAATCAACAAAAAACCCCTACCTCGGTTTCAAGATCGATGATCGTCAACGACCCGCGGAAGACAAGCGTCACGGAGGTCGGGCGTCGCGGTAATCGTTCGTCAATTCCGTTGACGAAGAGGTACGTCGTTGCTGAATCTTCGTAAGCCGACGAAGGAGGTCCGAGGAGGAAGCGGCGTTCCCTTTCGTTGGCACGGAAGGCGTCGTCAATCTTCAGAAACAAACCGGCTACAAAGAAGAGAGGAGCGGCGTTCTTCGTTGGAGCTCGAAGGTTCTTTGCGTTCTTCGTCAAAGTTGAAGAAGAAGAAGGAGCTCCCAAATCCTCTCAAGATGGCTAAACAAAATAAAATAAGCTAAGGCTTATTTTATTTACACAAACATCAACTTGAATTTCAAAGGTTTGAAATTCAAAACAACCCACCTTAATTAATTAAACCAAGATGTCAACAATAATTAAAGGGAGTTATAGGGGAGTTTTGAGAGAAGATGAGGAGTTGGGGTTCGTGTGGGCCCCACCACACTTAATCCTCCAAAGTGAGGTTAAGTGGATGTGGGTCCCACCTTTAACTCCCTTTGGGAGAACTTAACCAACAAAATAAAAATAAAAAGTGTTTCCACATTTTTATTTAACTTCTTATAATTTCTCCCAAAAACTAACTTTCGTCCCGCATAAAACGCAACCTCGGAAAAGGTCTCCTTAAGCGAATATCGGCGCTGCGAGTTCATCGGTGCCCTCAGATTTTGATTCCGGGCACCGGTTAAAAAGTTAGAAATTCCCGCTCATTCGTTCACTGAACGTACCTGAGCCAAACTTCGGAAATTGATTCTGGGCACTCCGGGCCTCGGAATCAGGTGCTGTCAGAAACCGCGCTCTTTTAAAATTCCAAAGAAAATTAAGAAAAAAATCCCCTTGAATTTTACGGGTCTTTACATTACTCCCACCTCAGGGCTTTACGTCCCCGTAAAGATACATCAAAAACTAGGGAAACAAATGAGGGTACTGAGCACGCATCTGAGCCTCCCGCTCCCATGTGCTCTCCTGGAGGTTCCCGTGTTGCCATATGATGCGCACAAGAGGAATCGATCACCCACGTAGTACCCGCTCCTGTCGATCCTCTATCTCCACCGGGACCTCCGTAAAAGTCGCCCCATCGTCAACGTCAAGCTCCCCATGGTCAATGATGTGCGTCGGGTCGTGCACGTATCTCCTCAGCTGAGATACGTGGAAGACGTCGTGCACCCGGTGCAACTGAGGTGGTAAAGCCAGGCGATAAGCCACCTCGCCAATCCTGCTGAGGACCTAGAAGGGTCCGATGAAGCGCGAAGATAACTTGCCGCCTCAGCCAAATCTACGTATACCACGTTGAGGTGAGACCCGCAAGAAGACGTGGTCGCCATCCTCGAACTCTAGTGGCCTCCGCCTCCTGTCAGCGTATGAATTCTGCCGGCTCTGAGCTGTCCTCATCCGCTCCTGGATGATCTGGACCTTCTCTGTCGTGGCCTGGACCATCTTCGGTCCCACAAGTGCTGACTCCCCAGGGTCTGTCCAGCACAAAGGAGATCTACAAGGTCGGCCGTACAACGCCTCGTACGGTGTCATCCCGATGGTGGAGTGGTAACTGTTGTTGTACGCAAACTCCACCAAGGGTAGGTGGTCCTCCCAGCTACGACCAAAGTCGAGGACACATGCGCGGAGCATGTCTTCGAGAGTCTGGATGGTCCTCTCCGTCTGACCATCCGTCTGAGGGTGAAAGGCTGTGCTCAGACGTAGCTGTGTCCCGAACACCTCCTGTAACCCCTTCCAAAGCCGGGAAGTAAAGCGAGCATCTCGATCGGAGACGATAGATGATGTCATGCCGTGGAGCCGCACAATCTCCTGAACGTAGAGACGTCCCAAGCTCTCCACTGAGCCCTGCTCTCTGATGGGTAAGAAGTGTGCCGACTTGGTGAGTCGGTCGACAATCACCCAGATGGAGTCGTGACCTCTGCAAGTGCGTGGAAGTCCAGTCACGAAGTCCATAGATATCCCATCCCACTTCCACTCCGGGACCTCCAAGGGCTGTACCAAGCCTGCTGGTACCTGATGCTCTGCCTTCACCTGCTGGAAGGTGAGGCATCGAGAAACGAACTCTGCTACAGCCTTCTTCATGCCCGGCCACCAGTGCTGTCATCTGAGATCCTGGTACATCTTCGCCACTCCTAGATGTAACTTCAAAGGAGAAGTGTGAAACTCTCTCAGCACCTCCTCTCGCAAAGCGACTGGTACCATGGTACGTCCTCTGAAAAGGATGTTGTGCTCTGTTCCAAGGGAGAAACCATCAGGTGCCTGACCCGAGGATATCTGTGCACGCCGTGTCTCACAGTCAGTGTCCTCTCGCTGTGCCTCACTGACCCACTGTAGTAGTGGAGGGGTGACTATGAGAGACTGGAGGAAGGCTGCTCCATCTCTATCCACGAAGGATATCTGCAAAGAGGCTAGCTGCTCCATCGCCTCCTCAAGTAGCTGAATGCCCGTCCTCCTACTGAGGGCATCGGCTACTACGTTCCCCTTCCCAGGAGTATAGACTATCTCAAAGTCATAGTCCTGGAGGAACTCGAGCCATCGCCGCTGTCTCAGGTTCAGGTCCTTCTGCGAGAAGATATACCTGAGACTCTGATGATCAGAAAATACTGTAAAGCGCTCGCCCATCAGGTAGTGTCGCCATGTCTTCAGAGCGAAGACCACTGCTGCTAACTCCAGGTCATGGGTAGCGTAGTTCTGCTCATGCGGCCTCAACTGACGTGATCCAAAGGCGATCACTGCCCGCTCCTGCATCAGAACACATCCGAGTCTGGTCCCTGATGCATCGCAGTAGACTACGTACCCTACTCCCTCCTTAGGCAACCTCAAGATAGGTGCGCTAGTCAATCTCTGTCTCAGCTCCTAGAAGCTCTGCTGACATCTGTCTGACCACACGAAGGGTTTCCCCTTCTTCGTCAAAGCTGTGATTGGTGCCGCAACTCTAGAGAAGTCTGGCACGAATCTCCGATAGTATCCATCTAGTCCCAAGAAACTCCGAACCTCAGTCATGCTCCTGGGTGGCTCCCATGCTAACACAGCCTCGATCTTCGCAGGATCTACTGCAACTCCCGCCTCAGAGATGACGTTTCCCAAGAAGTGGACCTCACGTATCCAGAACTGGCACTTCGAGAGCTTACCATAAAGCCGGTGCTCTCGGAGTGTGTCCAGTACAACTCGCAAGTGGTAGGCGTGTTCCTCCTCAGTCGTCGAGTAAATCAGTATGTCGTCGATGAAGACCACGACAAACCGATCGAGGTATGGCTGAAAGATCCTGTTCATGAGGGCCATAAACACTGCTGGAGCATTGGTTACGCAGAAAGGCATAACCAAGAACTCATAGTGGCCATACCGACATCTGAAGGCCGTCTTCTGCACGTCCTCGTCTCTGACTCTGAGCTGATGATAGCCTGACCTGAGGTCTATCTTCGAGAACCACCGTGCTCCCTTGAGATGATCAAAGAGGTCATCAATCCTCGGTAGCGGATACTTGTTCCTCACTGTCACCTGGTTCAGGAAACGATAGTCAACACAAAGTCGCAAGCTCCCGTCCGCCTTCTTGGCGAACAATATCGGGGAAGCCCAGGGTGAAACACTGGGTCGGATGAATCCCTTGCCCTGCAAGTCCTCCAACTGTACCCGTAGCTCTCGAAGCTCGGCGGGGGCCATTCGATATGCTGGAGTGGATATCGGGGTTGTCCCGGGGTACAAGTCAATATAAAAGTATACCTCTCTGCGAGGAGGTATCCCTGGAACGTCTTCGGGAAAAACGTCTGCAAACTGATCCACCACTGCAGGAAAACCAGGACTCCGCACGTCAACTGCTCCAAGGATGAGGCTAGCCAACTGATGAGTGATGGGTTGTCCTCTCCTCCGCGGAAATCCATCCTGTGCTGCAAAGTCTCCCTTCTCGCTGGTGAAGGTGAACCTGCTCTCGTCGGTGCGTACACATCGCACCTTGCGCCTAAAACAGTCAATTTGCGCATGGACCGTAGATAGCTAATCCATGCCCAAGATGACGTCGTAAGGCCTCGACGCTGCTACAAGAAGATCCCAGCCGAAGCTCTTGCCTCCTAGAGTAAGCTCAAACTTCCGACACCAGTGCGTAAACGTCGAGTCTACTCCCGTAGGAGTCTCTAGCCGTAAGGATCGAGCCAACGGCTCTGTCGGAATCTCCGAGCTCCGAACAAGGGCAGCAGCTATGAAAGAGTGACTCGCTCCTGTGTCTATAATTACTGTAGCAAGGGTGGAATAGACACAGATAGTACCTCGAATCATCTCAGGTGCGCTGTGGTCGTAGGCCTCTGCTGCCTAGAGCTGTGCCTGTCTCTGCCCGCCAGCTCCCTGTGGTCGGGGTAGACCTCCTGGTGGTGGTGGTGGCAGAGCCTCAAAGCGTCTCCCACCACCTGCTGCTCGGCCAGCTCCTCTGCCTCGTCCGCCTCCTCCCTGCGGACCACCACGGTCGACACTCTGCCTCTGCCTCGGTGGTCCCTCAACCGTCTGCTGCTCCTCGGCACGGCGGGTCGGGTAGTCACGAGCCATGTGGCCCTGCCCGCCGCACGAGTAGCACTGTCTGCCTCTCGAAAGACTGGCTCCTCGCTGTGTGCCCCGCACTGCTGAGCCAGTGTCCTGAGGTCGTCTGCCCGAAGGTCTGGTCTGCCTGGACCCCTGAGTCATCCGTCGACTGCCTGCTGCAGATGACTCTGCCACGTGCCGCCCTGCAGTGGGTCGCGACGCTGGTGTAGACTCAGCAAGGAAGCTCTCGATCAAAAGGGCCCGCTCCAGTACTTCTGTCTGAGTCGGTATGCTGAGGGAGATCAGCGATGCCCTGATCTCGTGTCTCAAACCCTGCTCAAAGGTCCGGGCCCGGAAGAATGGGTCTCGTACCATGTCGGTCAAGTAGCGCGAGAGATCAGTAAATCTCACCGAGTACTGAGCGACCGTCATGCTGCCCTGCCGCAGCTGAAGAAGCTCCTGGATGCGCACCGCACGAAGGGTGGCTGGGACGAACTCCGAGCGGAAGAGGCTATCAAAGTCCGTCCAAAGTAGAGATGCCTCATCGTGCACCTGGAGCATCAAGCTCCACCATCGTCCTGCTGCTGCGTGTAGTAGGCTCGCAGCGAGGATCACCATGAGGTCTGGTGGTGTCCTCACTAGCCTAAACACACGTACCACTGCCTCCAGCCAGTCCTCGGCTGCCTGGGGATCTGTCTCCCCGCGAAACCTGGGTGGTCGCTGACGCTGAAACTCATACAGTGCGCTGAGGCGACATGCATCGTCAGCGGCTGGTGCTGGAAGCATCGGTGGCTCGGCGGGTAGAGCTACCGCCGGTGCCACTGCTGACAAAGGGCCCTGCACCGAGGCCTCGTCGCTCGGTGAGCTGTCGTCGCACTCGACTCTCGGAACCCTAGCTGGCTGCCGTCGTGGGGCCATCCTGAAAAGGAAACAGGTACGCCACGGTCAGAACAGTATACCTGGTGAGCTGATATAAGTAATCACAAAGAAAACTTTGAAACACACACGCAATCAATGTTTTCGTGCATTAAGTCGGAAATCAGAAGTCAGGGTCCTGGTGTACGGATACGTCGGCCGCCGCACCAACACTGGAATCCTTGGACTGATAACCACACTCAATACGCTAAACATTATTGATTCACATAGAAAAGATCAGAGTTCGCGGTAGAACCGAACTCCTCTGATACCAATTTGTCACGACCCGCCCTTGGGGTCCGTGCCGTGACTACCCCAAGCCCGCCTTCCATAGGCCAGGGGCTGGCGACTAGAACCAAGGCGTAAATCCTGGTAAAAAGGGAAGGCATTGCCTTTTTAAAGTAAACAAACACCACAGAGTAAGCAAGAGGAAAGTAAACACTAAGTAAAAACAGAGTACAACTGAAAGTGCGGAAAAGTAAATGGGCCAGTATACAAACCCAAACTGAAAGTAAAGTACAACTCGAAAGGGAAAACAACAACTGTAAGTAAAAGCCGCTACACCGAGCTGTCCACTGGAGATCCCACCTGAAGGGTGGGTACAGATAGCTCCACTGCTCCACGGGTCCCACCGTCCGCTCGGAGTACGTCCCGCCCAGTGGTCCACCTCCAGGTACCGTCCTGCTCTGCAAGCCTCAGCCAAGATCAACGCTGTCCGTCGTCTGCAACCAACACAACGTAGTGCGGGCATAGCCCGTGCAGGGGTGAGTATAAGCTACTCAGTAGGGACCCCAAGACCACTGAAAGTCTCCCAAAATCCACAAAGGATAAACCAAAAAGATAAGATACAATCACTAAGTAACAACCGACACTGCTTAGATATATGCCCATACATATACCTAAGTCATCCATTCTAATACGCTCCAACCTCCGAGCCCAAGTACAACTCAATCCACACAGGATAGTATACGTATTCCACACAGGAAAGCAAAACGAAATCCACACAGGATAGCACAACTCAATCCACACAGGAAAGCAACAGGATTCAGCTCACACAGGTATACTTCTTCAAAAGACGATAAAGATGATCTCTGATCCATCTAAGTCGTCAGACCCACGAAGGATCGATAGGTAACTAACCCCCGCAAAAGAACCACACAGGATCGGGCCCACACAGGACCTGTAGGCACTGGTTCACACAGGACCGCTGAGCGCAAGGACCCACACAGGATCGGACCCACACAGGATCGGGCCCACACAGGACCTGTAGCACTGATCCACGTAGGATCGCTGAGTGCTGTAGTCGTCGTCGTCGAATCCACTAAGGATCTCTGTACTGTCGTCGTCGCAGTCACAGTAGTAGTAGCAGTAGCAGTAGCAGTCACAGTCGCAGCCAGCACTAGGGTTCCCGCACACAGTAAGCTCGTTCGGGAGGGTCCGCTCCACGAGCCGAGAGGCTGATACATCAACTGTCACAAAGTCCAGAGTTGATGTATCCAAAAGTTCCGTTTCGTCAACAGGAACTCAACGCAACAGACGGCGCGTCGATCGGATGCCCGGTCTGAGAGTTATTGGCTTTTTCGTCCCAGGGGCCCGGTTGGTTTTTAAGGAAAAACCAACCCGACCGTACTCCACCTACGTCCAAACCTCGGGTGGAGTATGCCAAAAGATCCGTCTCACTAAGAGGAACACAACAAAGCTGACGGCACGTCAATCGGACGTCCGTAGCTCAAGATATGAGCGTTTCCGCTCCGAGGGCCCGGTTGGTTTCGTGTACGAACCAACTCGGCCGAACTCAAAGAATTCCGAAATTTTAAGTGCGATATACCGAATCGACCGTCTCGATCCAAGGATCGCATCTCCGCTGACGTTTCGTCGATCGGAGGTCTGTAGCTCAAGTTATGGCCAAAAGACCGAAATCGATTCGAAAACGGGGGGTCCGGGTCCGGGCCGACCCGGCCCAGCCGGCGGCGGGGTCCGGCGCGGCGGTGTGGTCCGGCGCGGCGGCGCGGCCTGGCGCCGCTCGGTGCCACGCACGGGGGGCAAGGCCCCCGCTTCTTCTTAGCTGGCGGCGCGGCTAAAAGCCACGCCTTTGGAGAAACCGGCCCCCTCGTGGGGGGCCTGCCTTTGAGGAAAACGGGGGGCCTCCTGCCCCCTTTATGAAACCCCCCCCCCCTCATAATGGGGGGGAAAGTAACCTGGCCGGGGGAATTTAATTCCCCCGGTCTTTCCCCTTCCGGCCGGCCCGACCTGGCCGGCCGGTTCTTCATCAACGGACCGGCAAAGCCGGTCCCCTTCCGGCTTCCGACACCGGCGGCCCGGTTAGCTGCCGGTCCTCTCGTCCCGCCGCGGCCCGGAACCGGCCGCGGCCTTCGTCGTTCGGCGCGGTGCGACGGCACCGCGCCCCTCCGCCGCGGCCCCGCTCCGGCCGCGGCGCCTTCGGTTTTCTTCGACGCGGCGCGACGGCGTCGCGTTCATGATGATCCTTCCACGGCGCGGCGCGACGGCGCCACACAATATAACCGTGCGAATTCCCGCGTGGTGCGACGGCACCACGCCATCTCGTTCATCCACAAGAAAATTATAATAATCAAGAACAAGGGAGGGGGAATTCGGCCGTGTTTGTGCGGTCCGACCCCCCTCTCGTTAGATGATAACTCTTAAATATTTATCCACAAGATTATCATGCTAGAACCAAGAACGAGAGTAAATAAATAATCAACAACAAACCCCTACCTCGGTTTCAAGATCGATGATCGTCAACGACCCATGGAAGACAAGCGTCGCGGAGGTCGGGCGTCGCGGTAATCGTTCGTCAATTCCGTTGACGAAGAGGTACGTCCGAAGAGGTACGTCATTGGTGAATCTTCGTAAGCCGAAGAAGGAAGTCCGAGGAGGAAGCGGCGTTCCCTTTCGTTGGCACGGAAGGCGTCATCGATCTTCAGAAACAAACCGGCTACGAAGAAGAGAGGAGCGGCGTTCTTCGTCGGAGCTCGAAGGTTCTTCACGTTCTTTGTCAAAGTTGAAGAAGAAGAAGGAGCTCCCAAATCCTCTCAAGATGGCTAAACAAAATAAAATAAGCTAAGGCTTATTTTATTTACACAAACATCAACTTGAATTTCAAAGGTTTGAAATTCAAAACAACCCACCTTAATTAATTAAACCAAGATGTCAACAATAATTAAAGGGAGTTATAGGGGAGTTTTGAGAGAAGATGAAGAGTTGGGGTTCGTGTGGGCCCCACCGCACTTAATCCTCCCAAGGGAGGTTAAGTGGATGTGGGTCCCACCTTTAACTCCCTTTGGGAGAACTTAACCAACAAAATAAAAATAAAAAGTGTTTCCACATTTTTATTTAACTTCTTATAATTTCTCCCAAAAACTAACTTTCGTCCCGCATAAAACGCAACCTCAGAAAAGGTCTCCTTAAGCGAATATCGGCGCTGCGAGTTCATCGGTGCCCTCAGATTTTGATTCCGGGCACCGGTTCAAAAGTTAGAAATTCCCGCTCGTTCGTTCACTGAACGTACCCGAGCCAAACTTCGGAAATTGATTCCGGGCACTCCGGGCCTCAGAATCAGGTGCCGTCAGAAACCGCGCTCTTATAAAATTCCAAAGAAAATTAAGAAAAAATTTCCCTTGAATTTTACGGGTCTTTACAAAAATTTATTATTCCACTATTGGTATGACACCTTTTGAGGCCCTATATGAGAGACCTTTCATGTCATCCTTATGATGGACTCAGATTGGCCATACATCTCTTGTTGGGATAGAACTGGTGCAGGCAATGGTAGATAAGGTTCAGGTGATCCAAAATCATACGAGGACAACCCAGATCTGACATAAATCTTATGTGGATGGACATCATAGATCTTTGGAGTTTGAGTAGGGAGGATATTGTTTTACTGAGAGTCTCCCCACGATGGGTATTACAAAGATTTTCCCAAATAAGAAAGTTATCCCCAAGGTTCATTGAGTCAATCGAGATCCTACGGAGGTTTGGCGAGGTTGCTTACCACTTTTCCCTACCCCCATAGTTGGACTGAGTGCATGGAATATTTCATGTTTTGTAGTTGAGGAGATACATTCATGATCCATTTCACGTCATTGTCTGGAGTGAGCTGTCCATTGAGGATGAAACCACCTTTTTGGAGTACCCAGTGGCGATCGAGATTCGACAGGAGAAGAACTTGCATGAATGGACCACTCCACTAGTTCAAATACTTTGGCAGCATAGAAGCATGCAGGAGATCTCCTTGGAGTGTGAGAGATAGATGAATGCTAAATATACCCACCTTTTTGTATAGATTATGCTTCTCGAGACAAAAATACTTGAAGGAGGAGAGAATGTAACAAATTTAGTTTATATATTTTCATTTTTAGAATATTTATATATATGTCTCTAGATTTTTCCTTAGAGTTAGCTTTGTGTTTGGGCATCATAGGAACCCAAAATTAATATATTGAAAATATTAATATATATTAAAGCACACAGACACACACATATTTTTGGAATAAATGGTTTTCCTATTAATCAGGACATCAGATGGGAAATCTGAGACCATGGTTGTTTCTATAGAGTGGGGTTTTCCCAAGGTGCCATATAAATTTAGTGGGCATTAGGTATTTGGTTGAAGTTTACCATTGGTGGGTACGTTAAGTAAATTAAATAGATTATTTATTTAATTTATTTAATGACCTAAAATAGTAATTCACTCTCTAAATATTTTTCATTATGGAAAATATCTAGGGTTAGCCACGTATCCCTGAGATATTAGAAAGGAGGAAGGTAGATTCATTAGAAAATGGTGACTTAGGAACATGGATTAATGATGAATGATTGAGGAGAATCCTGATATGGATGATGAATGCAGCAAGATCATCACCATCTTCGCTAGCAGTTTCATTCTTCTCCAATTATTGATTCGTTCTTGATGTAGGGCATGTTATTTTATGTATTTCCACCATCTTTGAATCAATTTATAATCATGGATTATATATCCACTTATTTGTTGTGATATATATTCTTCGGATGATCCCAATTTCCAATAGCATTATTGAAACTATTTGTTTACATCATATGCACCCTTGTTTCTCCCTTGGTTCCACTTTATGCAATCATTAGATGGGATCACAGCGACCAATGATGGTATCACCTTGTTCTTGTGCTTTCTCCCCATTGTTCTTCATGTTCTTCATCATTAGCCCATGGGGTTGACAATTTGACAATGTCAGGATAAATTCAAGTGTGATCAAACCCCCAAATTCATGGAGGATGCATGAAAGAGTTATAAATCGGTTTTTTGGGGATGGATCAAGGAATATTGAAAATATGGGAGATGGATTTGAGAATTGGGATCCCGAACAGTGATGGATGGAGCAGCGATTACCACACAGGTAACCAAAATCTCATTTTCTAGCAATCAAATGATGGGAAATGACGATTGAAGGTGACTAACTTTGGAATTAGACATTTCAAGCAATTAAAATTATGGTGAAAGTGGTGGATTTGGCGGATGTATCATCTACATGAAACAAGACTTTAGTTTGTGTGAAAAAACTGATTACACACTGTGTATCTCGGAGAAACACATGGCCTGTAGTCTAGGTTTCTGTAGAGGCTAGGGTTTCGCCTAAGTTAAATATTACACACCATGTGGTTGGGACCATGCATCATGTAACCCTGCCTAGATAGACAAGTCATGTTCCAAGAGCACACTCCCATGACCCTTTGTGATTTCACACGCTGTGTATCCCTATATACATGTTGTGTGGTGAGATAGGGCTTCCCAAGCCATGTCCAGGGGATGTCACACCCTAGTTTCCATGAGAAGTCACATACTACGTGACCCTATGCACACACAATGTTCTTTTCACATATACTTCTACCGTGTGTAGCTTCTTCTTTGGAACTCCGATTTGATCTTATGAATAGCCTATCCTGAGTGGTTTTCCACACATGACATGATGAAAGCCTTCATTTGGAAGAAAAATATGTTTCATGAGGTGTTATGAGTGGGAAAATTCTTCAAGCAATGCTTGGTCAATGTCCATGATTGGGTTTGACCATCAAAGATATTTCAGGGTCAGTACTCCCCTATCGCACCATGGAGTGGGTATCGATTCACTTTATACAAATAGAGTTGGTACTCCCCCATACTACAACAAAGTGTGGGTCCTTTATATATAGAGTGGTACTCCCCTGCCTTCAATCATCGGTGGGGATCAGGTCCTCCACTGGAGTTAGTTGCTCCCTTGATTATGGAGTGCAATGGTGAGGTACGTTCCCTCCACATTGATTTTGGTGAGGTTGTGTGTGGTGTTGGGTATCAAAGATTAACCTTTGGGAGATGCAGGATGAATTTTCATTCTTAGATGAATTTGGAGACATATATCCCCTTTGTTTATTCACTTGGGTTTCTTTTGTAGCATATTTATTAACAGGTTCCTTCACCCTCTTGCCTTATGGATTGAGCTGACTATTGTTTATTTCTATTTCTCCCCTATTGATTTTCATAGCATCCTACTGGGTATGTATATACTCACCCCTACATGGGTTATGCCCGCACATGTTATGTCTTATGCAGATGACATTCATATCGTTAGTAAAATAAGTGGACCCAGTTTCAGAAGAGCATAATAGTACTTGGAGGTGCTGACCATGTTCAATGTCCAGACATGAAGATTATGTGTCAGACTCTATTCATTCTTTCCCTTTTTCAATAGCTGCAGGGTTGGTACCTCATTTCTATTTGGGTGTTTATTTTTCCCCTTTATATCTTTCACATTACTTTGTAGTACTCTAATGTATTTCCTAGAGGTTATTTCACACATTGTTTATTCTCTAGATGTTTCAGTTATTCCTATATCTATACACTATTTAATATAGACTGGTTTTGTGCGTGCAAACAGGTACTTAGGCTAAGACCTCCCATTTTAGTTATATGCTTACTTGATTCTAGTTGTTAACCTCTAGCCCATTTGATGGTGGATAGGGGCATCACACTCGGCTTACTGTCGGTCCAAAGGGGTTCCATTGGGTCGGGTCATGGAACTAGCCATAGACCCATGTGCGTGTCCCTGACCAATAGTAACCACCCACTCATAAAGGTAACCAGGAATGTTAGATTCTAGACTTCTGGGTTCCAGTATGCCTTAGTGTATTCCAACTTCCAGTATCATCCTTTCTCCAACATCAACTAATATGACATCCTCCTCCTCCAGTTTCATGCTCTGGGGCACTACTTTGGCCACCCTGACATCTCCTCTATCGGCATGTCACGAAAAACCCCAATCATGTATTAAAGGGGATGTCTCAATGGAAGGGAGGTAATGCTTCAGCTCCAATGTTAGTTGGTCCAGCAGGATCTTCGCTGCCATCGGTGTCTGGTCCACACCCCCCAAGTATTGGGTTCTAGGAGGAACTCGTCATACTAAAAATATTATTAGGGTAATCCCAAAGATATGGTGAAATTACCACAGACTGATTCCCACCTCCCCATGGTGGAGATGGAAGGTGTTTGTGTATGGGGACCATTGACTGAGGAGCACTAGAAGCATATTTGATTGGAAAAAGACATGGAATTGGGATGTTCACACTGCCACGTATAGCCCAATACAGTGAAACTCTATCTATTACTCTTCATAAGGGTGGCGTACCCAGTACTACCATGCCCACTCATTAGTGAAGTTCCCCCTGAACATAGGTACCGGTCTTCACACCACCCCATACGGTTGTTCGAGACACTAGCTTGGACGATGCTTGAATGGTGGGCAGGAAGCTCCTCATTTGTTGGCTACTCCCCAGTGAATATCATTATCCCACCATTAAGAACATATATGGAACCAACCTTATGCTCATTGATTTAGTGTCTAGTGGTGGAAAAATTTGAGCATTGAAACTCATCATGGTGAGAGAATAAGAACCTCAGTGTGTTGGTCACTGTAGTTGGAATGGCCATGACGTTGAGCAGCTCAAAGTTGTAGAGGGGTAGCCTATTGCTGAGAAAATATCCCCTTTGTGCTTCTTCCAAAAGATTTGGCAACACATTGTTATCTAATAAAACCCTCCTATACTGAGGTATTTCGAGTTTCCCGGCCATTTCTCTCCTCCGAGTTGCAGCAACAGCAGTTTGAGCAGCTTGTCCATCCATTTATGAGTGTTTTTGAATGAATTCAAAGGTTGGATCACGCAAGTTACTCTGCATCATGTAACTGAAGGTTGCATAAAACAACTAGATCTACGTCACACAAAATGAAACCTCTTCACACAAATTTATATTGGATAAAAAGTTTTGTTTCATGCAAAGATTTTCACGAAAAGAGAAGTTGTGCAAATATTGTGGTGTCAAGTCTTGAGAGTTCACGCATGTAAGTTGAGTTCCATGCATGAGAGAAGGCTTGTCATGCATGAAATTTAGGTGAATTTATAAGGCCCCCTCTCCCTATTTATAGGCATGATACCCCCTTAGTTACACATGTGTGCAACTGAGTTTTGTGATATGGACCCAAAGTTGCATAATAAGGAAGAAAACTTTCCAAAGTTTGGAATTTTCCTAAAAATTCGACCACTCACTTCTCCGTCAGCTCCAATTCCAAGGGGGGATTTTTTGGTGCTGAAAATGCATCTCAAGATTCAAAACACATGTTTTTCCCAAATCAAAGGAAAAAATCATCCCATGGGACTATTTTGGAGAAAAAGGGATGAATGTGTGCAACATTGAGAAGTTTCATGCAATTCCCAATTTTGGTGCGCAAAACACTTGCATGAGAATGGTGATGTCAAATTCCTTGATTTACACTAATGATAAAAAAATCCCTAAAAAACAAAGATTCAAGGTCACACATAGCTTTGTGAACTTGTGCATAATTCCCAATTTTGGCACACAAAATACTTGAGCAAGAAAGATGACATTAAGTAAAAGCCTTACGCAATCCCCCCCAAGGGAAAAGGAATGAAGATGTTGTTTCCATATGCTCCTAGGCACAAGAACCATAACCTCGAGACCCCTTCTTGTTTTCTAAAATGGGCAGTGTCTATGCCTATTTCCATCCAAAGGAACCTACACTGTGGACACGTAAGCCTTAACAGTGGCATCATCAAAGGAAACGTCTTTCTTTTCCATTTTATTAGGGTGTGAAGGATTCTCGTATCCTCCTCTCTTCCTGTATTGATTGGGAGTGGTCAACCCTATACATAAGTCCCAACAATGTCCAAGTAGTAAGACTATAAAATGTGCATCACTAACGTCTTAGTCACACGAGGTTAAACTACACGACAACACCCTCAACACATGAGGTTAAATTATATCCATGTCCTATGTGTCAAACCTAGGATGCCCTGGGCAAAAATCCTAGGAATCATCATGTAATAAACATGGTATTCCTTATATGAGATGATCTCCCCCAATATCCAGGAAGCTCATATGTATAATCCCCAAACCATCCCTTTTTGTCACTCCTTTCACGACATAGGCGTCCCCACAATATGATGTTAAAATGTATGGACCGGTCCCATCACACGACCCTAAAATGTGTACTCAAAGTATGTGGGTTTTGATCCCTATCTCTTAATTAGGTATGTAGGATGCCTCCTTAAGGTTCAATCCCGATATCCTAACATCACCACAAATCTATCTATCTTCCCTCTGAGAGGCAATAACCCCAAAGTGTGATCACCCCCAAAGGACTTATCCTCTTACCACCCAAATATGAGGTCCCCACTGGACTTTGTCATCATCATGTGATTCTAACATATTTTCAGCCTAGTATGTGATGAGCGTATATAGGAAACATCCCCACAAGACTCTAAACATGTGACCCATCCTAATGCATCAGAATCTCTACCTCATGTGACAAACATGGGATTCCCTAGGTGACAAGACTGGGAAAACTTATGTGATGAGTATAAGTTTATTGGAATGAAAAGTGTCAGATTCCTCACGTAACACACAAAAAACATGGGTCACCCTGTCTAACAAGTACAAGACGCCCAAGGCAATGGTCCTCAGATGCTTGACACCCTTGTCACAAGTTTCCCTGTAATGGACATGGGATGCCTTGGGTTCTACACCCAAGATGCCTCATACATGAGATGCCCTCAACTTCGAATGAAGAAGAATATTACAGATTCCCAACACATCTAACATCCACAGATGCGAGACATGAAAAACATCATCATCAGCTCTGATCGTAGGTAGCTACCTTGTTGCGATAGAAAGTAACATCATTAACCGGTGTTCACTTCAAGATGGCGCCATGAATGAGATTCATGAACATGTATCAAATTTATGAGGGAGACCCAGACTGGACAACGAACTCTAAAGAGGAATCCATAGAAGGAGGAGTCGACATCCCATCATCTAATTCCGATCAAGGAGACAACATCCTCAACCATGGTGGTAGAGGTCACCCGCCTTTGGAAAGTGAGAATGGGGGGCAACCACACTGGAGGGGTCGTGACCAGTCCATGGACACAAACCACTCAAGGAGAGGAACAAAAGTGCACCCAATTCACACCTTGACGAAAGCATTGGAAAACACCCATGTTGTAGGATGTGACTTACATGAACTAAGGCATATCATATACCAAGCTAAAGGGGATATCATAAAGCATGTTATAAGTGAGAACATGCTACAACCTATGATATATGATTGATAAGTGTCATCACTCAGAAATTATTTCACATGAGGCTACCATTTATTTGGATGTTTCATATGATGAAATTTATGGGGGGATTAATGCAGTCATGTGATAAATGCATGAGTAGCTAACATTCATTCACTCGTCACATGAGTGCATTAATCCGCCCATACATTTCATCATATGAAACATCCAAATAAACAAGGACTTCGTATAGAAGAATTCATGAGTGATAAAACTTATCAGTTCGATGACATAAGCAGTAGCACATTACACTTATAATATGCTTTATGATATCCCATTTAGCTTGGAATATGATATGCATTGGTTTATACAAGTCACGTCCTATGGCATGCTCATATCATACAATACAATATGGACTTTAGGGCATATCTTCACCTACAAACTTTTAAAGTTGGGATACATGGAAAACTGGGTGAATACGAGATGTTTCTGGTAGCTACAATTTGTAAGATACTGCTGCTATTTTTTTTAACAATATGAAAGGTCCAAAAAATCTTAGAGCCAACTTTTGATTAATCTGAGTGGATACTATTTGCTTGCTGTCTATGGAGCCTTAGCTTTAAAAAGACTCATTCCCCCACTTAAAAACAACATTTTTTGTATGATAATTCTCTCACTTGCACACTTGATTGCGTGCCATGAGGAGGTGAAATTTTAAATAACACAAAACTTCATTTCTCTCCATTTATTCTCTACTTACTGCCTCTACTCTTTTTTCTCATAGGTAGAAGAGCACAAGTGAAGGCGTTTTCCCTATATAAAGATCTAAATGGAGTGGTATTAATAGAGCTATGAAAATAGGTATTGTATTATAACTCAACCCACGTTACCAATTAGACCACATGTTAGGCTATCCCGCGACAAAAAATTATAAATAAGCCTTAAGATAGTGATTAATCACCTCTGTTTGTCCATATATTTTAGGACTGTAAGTAGAGATCATCTTCAATGTAGTTCCTTACATTCTAAAAATTTCTTGCCAAAACTTTCGCATGAACAGGGGAACTCTAGCATTTTTAATGGAAGAAGACATGCCATGTAAACAAACCACCTCTTTTGATGAATAATTTTGTTATTCTCTTTGATGTGTTTGGATGCATCAACAATATAAAATGGATTTACTTGAGTAGTTGGTCAACCACCACACAAAAAAACTGCTCAATCATTAAGCATAGCTAATCTAGTAATGAAATCCATTGATGTATATTTCTCGATCATTTTAAAGATTACCAAAGCTTACAATAATACTGTAGGAGCAAGAGTAATTTTTTTTAGTTTTCGACAAACATCACATTCCCAAACAAATGTATGTGCCTGTCTCTTCATTCCTATCCAATAGATGTTATTGGACAACTTATTATAAGTTATCATATACCTTAACAACCCCCATTCAGGTATGAAATGAAATTCAGTTAATAATACAAATATGCCATTAAAAATAATATCTCTTGAGACCACGCATACCCATGACAAGCCATTTCATATTGTTACAAACATGCAACTATTTTAGCCAATTGGGTGCCTCATAGAAGACCTTCCATAAATTTTTGACCTTCTAACCATGTAGGGAAATACATGTTAACTATTATTCGTGTTTGTCGTTCACTATGGATAGCACATATGATTTTGTGCTGACTATTCCCAATCGTAAACAAATTCAAATTAATACCCTAACAATTTAGCTTCAGAGTTGTGCAAACCCCCTGTTGGAATGGCTCCCCACCCGCCTGGCATTGCTCCCCGCCGGGCTAGGTTTCTTCCATAGTGCAGATATCCCCTTCCATTTGTCGTTCTTCCCACGATGAGCGGTCTCTCTCTTGAGTGTTCCTCTCCCTCATCCCTTCTTCCTCTTGGAGTTCTCCTTTGGCGTGTTCGTCATCTCGGCCTCAGCCTTACGGGTTTCTCCTCTTGGTTTGCCCGCAGTTCTGGTTTTTTTTTTTTGCATTTCGAGAGTCGCGATCGCTGCAATCTTTGCTGTTATCACCCAGAAACATCATGCTAAACACAATTTTGGTCTGACATGAAGGTGCTCTGGTGATTTGGGATGGTGTTGGTGGCGGCGTTCGTGGACGCATTCTGGCTTGACCCCATCTCGATCCAGTACAAGGGTTCCTGTGTCAGTTTTGGCTCTGTGCTCGTAGTGCGCTCGACATCGACAATGCGTTTTGAATTGGCGGTGTCCCTCTCTTTGGTTCTAGCTTTTTTAGTGTGCGGCATTTGCTGCTGTTTCTTTGTCCAGTGGACTCCACTCGATTATTCTCAGCTTGGTGGTTTTCATCGTTTTAGTGATGTTTTCCCGGTGCAAGGTGATGACATTGGTTGGTGTTTGTGGTTCCCGTGTTGATGTTCGGTTCTGGTTCTCCAGCGGGAAGGTGAGATTGTTGGTGATGTGGTTTAGGTTTTGAGGCTCAATGGAAGGGATAGGCGGTCCAGGCGAAGGTTGTGGCTTGAAGGCCCTGCCCGCTTCCAAATCTACTCTGGCTTTAGTTTCCATCGCTTCTTTCCTTGCTGGTTTAGTGCAGTGGTTTGCAAGGGAGTTTTGAGACGTGCTGTTTGAGCGGTCGATGGGGTTCCAGGAGACACGTCCTGTGTTGACTCTGTTCCTTCCTTCAGATTGTTGAGGCTCTAGTATGATGGCTTCTCAGAAAATCGTGTGACGTAGCCTGCTGGGTTGTTATCGTGCGAGAATGGTTGCGGGTGGTTCAGTCTGGTCTTCAATGAGTTTTGGTGGCTCGACTCTGGTTGGATCATCATCAACGATGGTCTGGATTCCTCACAGGCTACTCTCGTTGGCATAGCAGGTATTGATGACAACAATTGTGTGACTAGTTGTGTGGCTCACAATGGCTCTCGCGGCTCGAGTGATGTGGTCAGTCAGAGGTGATGGGCTCACAGGTCCATCATTTCTTTTGTTTGAATTTGAATTTTGAATTTGGATCTTGGGAGTTGTGGTTCTTGTGGTGTTTGTCCTCCTGAAATGTGTTGGTTACCGATAATCCATAAAAGTTGTTTATTCAAGAAAATACAAAAAAATGTATTTGTAGCAAACCACCTATGAGTCTCCCTAGCAGGTGAGGACACCAATAATGAATAGATAAAACTAAGGCCATCATCTCCCTTTCGTATATATATTTTTATTGAAACCCAGTAGACATTGTTGTACTAGAATATTCTAGGGTCATTGTTCCTACATCAGTACAACACCAATTCCCTATCCCAAAGCATGACATTCCACATCGATGATTCACACAAAATTAGGTAAAGCCAATACTAGGGCAGTCTTGATCATATATTTTAGAGAATCAAAAGCCTTATGAGCAACTTCCCACCCACAAAAAATCCCTCTTTTTTCTATTGGTTAAAGCCTTCAATACCTTTCCATAATTCTAAATAAACTTCTAGTAATATCTAGTTAATATGAGAAATCCTCTCACCCCCTTTTATTTTCTAAGAATAGGCTAGTTAAGCACTGATTGTACTTTATTGGGATCCATTTAAGCTACTTTACCTGAGATTACATGAACCAAATATTCCACAATTATTTTCCCAAATTGACACTTTTTATTAACAAAACTGTTGTGTCATAATATTATCAAATCCATTGTAGTATCCTCCAAATGTCACTGCCATGATGGACTGATGATTAGTATATCATCAAAAAAATAGAAGATTTTTCTAAGATAAGGTTTGGAAATTTCATTCACAAGAAAATCATAATCCCCATCACGAGTCTAAAAAGTTGTTTTCTCCACTTCTTTCATCCTAATTTGACGATACTCAAATTTGAGGTCAAGGTCCATAAAGGATAGATAACCATGCAATTCATCTAATAATTCCACCATTTTAGGTATGGGATACTTATTTGAAACTTTCACCTCATTAAATACTCTATAATCAAGCGCTTTCTCAATGATAAGTCTTTTCTTCACTAAGATGTCTGGGATAGAATAGGTGTTATTATTTGGGAGGATAACTCCATTTTTGTACAATTCATAGACTTGTTTTTGTATCTTATCCTTTTGGTAATGTGGGTAATGACAAGATCGTAGTTTATTTTTTGATTCAATCCCTTAGGCTCCTGAGAAACAGGTGAAAATTGGCCCATTTCGGGCTAGGATTTCTGATCTGAAAAAACTCTGTAATTGTGCTCCCGGATTATAGTGAATATTTTGCCTCTTCGTGGACGTAGTGATTATTTCCGAACCACGTAAATCGTTGTGTCCTTTGTTCTTTTTTTCCCTTTTATTCTTCTGTTTTATCGTCGTTTCTATCGCTGCAACTCCCGGCGTTTCCGCAACAACTCCCGGCGTTTCCGCAACAACTCCCGGCGTTTCCGCAACAACAATGGTTCGCTACCATGTTACTCCTAGAATTATATCATAACCACCCATGCATCTACCACACAAGAATAATCTCCAACACTAATAAACAAATTGAACATTTCCCCTGATAACAGTGCTGTAACCATCTCCAAGTTTAATCTCCAACCCTCTCAACACTTATTTTACATGCCGGGTTCGCTACCATGTTACTCCTAGAATTATATCATAACCACCCATGCATCTACCACACAAGAATAATCTCCAACACTAATAAACAAATTGAACATTTCCCCTGATAACAGTGCTGTAACCATCTCCAAGTTTAATCTCCAACCCTCTCAACACTTATTTTACTTGCCGAGTCAAAGAAGATACCAATTTTGGATTCACAAAATTGTTGGTTGCCCCACTAGCTATCATAAACATAATGGAAATATCATTAATATTGCATAACATTGTCATGGTTCGAATCTCCTTACTAGAATTACTAAGAACCCGATGCAGCTTGATAATTTCAGTCGATTCATTCACCATCTCCTTCCTCATTTTCATTAACAAATATGTCATCGTTTTGCTGTGTTTCACACACATCCTCCAAGATTTCATCATCTTCTAGCTTTATGACTTTGAGTTTAAGATTTTGGAACTTAGGGAGTGGCTCAAACTATTGGACACATTTGAAACATAGCCCTTTGCGCTGCCTTTCTTCCCATTCATGTGCAGTGAGGCATCGATAGATGGTTTACTATCTCATTGGTTCAATCTATAACCTTACCCATTTTGGTACCTAAATCGCTGATTTGGTTTCAACCCATCCTTACCTAAGTCATCTCCACTCTACATGCCGCACATAACCTCCAGCCTGTTTTTTCGGTTGTGGGCCCGATCCCAGTCCCTAATCCCGGTCTCATTCTCATTCAAAAATAAGTCCGCATAGTGCTACTACAGCATTATTGGATGTAACATAGAGAGATTTTCGAACTCTGCAATGAATTCCTTACCATATCCCTTTCGCTGAAGTCCAATCATGGATTTATACGAGTTTTAAACATCTAAACTACAAAATTATGTCAGAAGTTCTTCCTAGAATCTATCCCACTTCTGAGTAGTATAAATCCGAGCATCTCGCTCCATAAAAATTCATGACATAACCAATCATAGTTTCAAAGACTTGATTTATAGAGAGAACTATTCAGCTTGACAAAACTATCCTCCTGGGTCTTCACCATGAAATGAACGGTGCTCTGCTCATTTTTCCTAGGATGCTAAATCTATGGTGAACCCATGGGAATTTGTTTTAGGTCCTATTACACCACCCCTTCAGAATAAAACAATTGTCGTTATTAGAACCTGAGCCTCCTATTAAGCCAGATTCCAGGTGTTCTTCCTCATCTAAGGGCATCTTCTCCTGCTAAATTACGTGATACCATTGCAACAAGTTCAACTTTTTTCATATTAATACTATCTACCGATTTAATTATGTGTTTCAACAGATCTTCACTTTTTTTATTTTAACATATCGTTTTTCCATCCTTGGTTTCTATTCGCGTTTTGTCTCCATGTCTCCTCTGTTTCTTAGCAATGGAACCAATTGACAGGCCCCAACCCAAAACACTGATACCAGCTTAGTAATAAACTCCCAGATTATGCTAGTAAATACATAAAACAATGCTATAGGGAAATAAAGATGATTGTGGACAGGAAAATACCTTATGATTCCCAAAATCAGAGGCCCCAAGCTAAAGTTGAATTTTCATCAATTTGTCATGTGTCTCTTTTCTTTCCATCCTTCTCCCTTTTATCATTCGTCCCATGATTTTTACTAACAGAACCGCTTACCACTTTCTGTCCATGTGACCTTGAATACACCTTTCACATCTTTCCTTCTTATTCTAATTTTGTTCTAGCAATTTAATGTAGCGCAGTTAAGATAAGCAGCTCCTCATGAGGAACTTGGGGAAATAAGACATAAGGATATGAAACTCTCTCTATAATTCTATTAAACTGAAAAAACTGATTACAAATGATAACATACAACCTATTTATAGGCTAAAACCCTAAAACAAAATAAAAGACTAATTTATCATTAAAATATCCAAACCTAGAGGGAAAAATGACTGATGAAACAAACATAAATAAAAAACTTAAAAGAGCATGTGGGCGTAGGCTGCGCTGCTGGAGAGGCTCAAATTGACGCTGCATCATCCTCCCCCTCTTGGTTGTTGATAAGGATGTTATGATGGCTTGAAGTTTTTTATATTTATTCATTCTTTTAGGTTGGAAATATATAATGATTTATTTTTTCATTTAAAGCCACTTTTAGGTCTCAGGACAATTTTTTTATTAATATTTGTGTTTGTATTTCTTTTTTATTTTCTCTAGCCAATGGTTTATTTGAGATAAATGAATACTTATCAAAGCAGTATAATTAATTAATTAATTAATTTATTATTATTATTATTTTTTGTGAATGAAAGAATTTTTAATGATAGTTGGTGAAATAAAGTTGACTAGATTTATCTCTTGCATCTCTTATTTATTGCATGTTTTTCTTTAACACCGACCAATTTTTTCTTCATTTAATTAATTTGATATGATGTATAATGAAACAAAATGTTAAAAATGTGATGTAAAAATATAAAATAATAGTTTTTCTAGAACAATCAAGTTTTTATGTGAAGGTGAACTTGATTTGGATAGACAAATGAAACAAGATTAGCTTAACTCTTCATTTTTTGACATGCTACTTAAATCTGAAGTGATCGTAGTTTATTTGAATTATATGATATTTCGACATGAATTGAACCTTGTAATTTATATACTATAAATTATAATTTGATTTTTTTTCTTCTAGATATTATATTCAACATTAGGCGAAATGGAATTTTTAATTATTGATCTTTGAGTTCTTCTAGTCTTCACTCATTGTGTGATCAAACATGATGAGTGTGAGTGTGAGAGACAATGACCGGGAGACAAGGTTCATTTAGAAATCTACCAAGCTTCCCATATGCATCACATATCGAAGGAGTGGGAAAGTGACTAATAAATAAGTGTCACGGTAGTAATGCATTTTTTCCATTCTACTAGTTATACTGGGGAGTGTAAATACGGTTCTGGTTTGGGATGGAGGGGTTTGTCGATTTTTTTTATTCAGGAAGACTAGCTTGCCTTGGGCGTGTGAGAGTGATTCTAAAGTGAGTCTAAAAAGAGAGATTCTAGGGAGGGATTCTTAAAGAAGTGTTTGTAACTGATGTTAATGCTTTATGCCCATACACATGGAGAACTGGCTCACAACTGTGGAAAACCACAAATAGGAGCATATGGAAATAATTTCCAAACTAGCCAAGTGATAGATGTAGATGTAGAAATTGATAATGGAGAGTTCAACTCAATATGCTAGCAGAGGGAAGTCAACCATTATAGAGGAAGGAGAAAGTAGTTTGAAGCCAGAAGCTGAATAAAGAAATTAGTGGAATGTAGTAGAGGCGGGCAATAGGGGTATAAAGATAGAGAAATGAGAATAGTTTTGCACAATCTTCAAGAAAACAGAGATTCCTACCTTTTCTAGAGAAGAGCGTATAACTTGGATCACAAGATTTGAGGTTTATTTTTCAATCCACCAAACCCGGAAAGAGATGTCACAACTGTGCATGGAAGAATGGCCCAAAATTGATTATATAATTGAAAAAAAATAAGGTTGGGCTCACTTGGATGTAACTCAAAGAACGTTGATGACGTTATGGAAGTGTGGTAGAGGAAGATCCAACGATTTATTTGAAAGGACTGCAATAAACATGTACAATGAATACCAATATAGATGAATTTGAATGAATTGATTTATGAATACTAGATTTTTTCTGATAAATGGTATATGAATTTGTTCATTGAGGGATCGTATGAAGATATGAACCCACGCTTCCAGGTTCAGCACATATAAATGCCGTGTATTTTTTTTTTTGTAAAAGAAACTGAACAAATACGCAACATTTAATACATTTCAGGAACTTTTCTGATATAGGTTTTGGAGAATTAGACACATGCCTTATAACTTTACAAAACAGTACAAAAAAATAAAAATAAAAATGAATTAAACAAAAAAGTCTTCACGAGCGTTGTCTCCTCAAAGAAATACACTTCACAAAGAAATTCCACTAAACCTGTGAAAATATATTTTAAACCTAGTGAGTAATTATTTTGCCCAGTAAGGGGTTTTAAAATCATTGGTGAATACTTTTTGAAATATTTATTTTGAATAAATAAATACTTAGAAATAGGTTTTCAAAATATTGAAATATAATAATTTTCATACAATTTTGAAAATCATGAATTTTCAATATGATAACATTTTAAAAAAATTTCTTTGAATTTCTCCATTTGAAAATAATAATTTTGAAGGATTAATTATGATACTCGACAGGTCATAAGAAAACCGTAAGACCACTTAGTCGTATCTCATGTGGGACAATGTCTCTTTAAGGTCATGAGTTCACTTATACCATAATTTAACATTTGATACTCTAGTGCCAATTTTAAGAAAAACATTTTAATAGTTCCACTTTTTTCAATCATAACCCAAAAACGTTTTAAAATAATAAATACATAAATTATTTTCTTTCGAAGAAAATAAACTTGCTTAATTCTTAACTTGACATTTTATTTAACAATTTCTAAAATCATATTTGGGAGAAATTCATGCTTATAAATAACTGTTCTTATTTAAAAGTCATAAATATAAATACATAAAAAAATAAATGAATACTTGAATAAAAATGCATGGTATGTCGTTGATAACTCAGATGATGACCATATCTAATTTGTGAATGACATATATGGATGAACATAGACATTTTTGCACATGAGATAATAACTTTTACTTAATATTTGCACATAAAATGATAACATTTATCATTTGTAACTAAAAATACACATAAAATGATAATCACAAAATGATATCTCCTCCCATCAAGATTTTACGTGTAAAAGAAACAATTTAAAATTAACAATTTAAAGTAAACAATAACAAAGCAATGTTTTGTTATTGTTTTAAAAAAATAAATAGCTTATGAGATAATTCATTAAAACATCAATTCCTTGCATGATGTTCGATTATTCTTAGAAGGGTTTAAATCAATGGTTAGAAATAGAATAAAAATGTTGTTTTCCAAACAGACTTGAAAATTCTTACATGTTTTTATCATAAAGTTTGAAGGTATAATTATACTTAAACATACATAAATACATAAATTTCGTAAACCAACATAAAACCCTTGTTTAAACCATAAATTTGAAAGATTTATAAAAGAAATCCTTACAGACCATAAAATGATGATTTTGAAAATAAAATCTAAATCAATCCCTTATATTATATATATATATATATATATTTGTAAATCAAACATAAAATGATAGATTAAAAAAAAATTCAAACCCTTGCATATAGATTTGAAAATAAATGATTAATCCCTTTTAATTCTTAAAACAAACAAATATGGATAAATAAATAAATATATATATTGTTGGGCAAAAATCCCTCAAGGTAACATTGCAGTATTTTTGGGTTGATTGTGTTTGTTGACAAAGCAGGTTTTCATGGAGAATTGTCGAGTTCCCGAGAAGTTGTTGACATTACATGTTGACAAAGAACTATGACAAAGGAAAGGACGATCTGGAGGCGGTACAAAAGAACAGTACAAGGTGGCGCCGTTTTCCAGTGTTTGCCAAATTTATGGGCCTGAAAAATCGCCAATGGAAAATGGAGTGATATGTGGTTGGCAAAGGTTGAGGAGAGAGAAATGAAGGAGGTGCGCGGAAAAATTAAGTGTGGCGCGCAAAACTAGCGGGTTGCGCGAAACCTTGAAGTGTGGCGCGCAAAACAGCGGGTTGCGCGAAATTGTATTTCGCGCAAAAGATGGTTCAAGGCCGAAAGCTTGAAAATCGGTAAAGGCATGAGGCGCGCGAAATATTGGAGGCGTGCGCGAAAAATTGAAGTGGCGCGCGAAATAGCGGATGAAGTATTTCGCGCAAGAGATGTTACGAGGTCCGAAGCTCGTAAAATGGCAAAGGCATGAGGTGCGCGAAATTATGGAGCAGTGCGCGGAAAATGGTTGTGTGCGGAAGATTTGTATTTCGCGATCAAAGCGGATTACGCGCTCAAGGAGGGTTTTTCGCGCGGGGTCGATTTTGCCTATAAATATGAAGTGACCCTCCTCCATTCAGAAGAGCTCAAGACATAGAAAATACCCGAGCTCTGGTGCGCGAAATTGAAGTTAGAAAGGGTGTTGCGCGTAAACTTAATCGTTTGCGCGTAAAGTCAGCAATTGCGCAGAAAGTTTGTGTTGGCGCGTAAAAGGAAGGTTGCGCGAAAAGTGGATTTCGCGCAAAGGCAGTGAATTGCGCGCAAGGCAGTTTCCAGGCTGCGCGTAAAATTTGGAGGTTGCGCGAAAAAGGAATTTCGCGCAAACCATAGAAATTGCGCGCAAGACACCGTAAGGGTTGCGCGTAAAAACTGAGGTTGCCCGGTACATCCGGTGCAAAGTGAGATTCATCTGCGGGTGAAAGTAGGACTTCAATAGAGCATCTACATTCAGAGGAAGATGCATTCCTTCATGGAAATGAAGAGACCTACAGGTCTATAAACTGTGAGTGAATCTCTTCCAAGAGCAGTGAGCTTAGGAAGAGGAAGAAGGTGATCCTCTCCACCGGCAGTGAGCCAGAGAGAGAGAAACAGGGAGTGACCCTTGGGAAAGCAGTGAGCTGACCCTAAACATTGTATAGGCAGTGAGCCTGGGCATAGAAGTGATCTATCCCGAACATTGTAATCCACAGCTAGTGAAGTTTAGTGGACTTGGTACGACCGGCAACCTGTCGGCGTATGCTCCTTGGACGTAGCCCTTAGCGGTGAACCAAGTAAAATTGTTGTGTCCTGTGCTTGCTTTACATTCTGTTTATATTGTGCAGCAGGAAAGAGAGAGAAGAGTGTTTTGCTTAACAGCGAAACAAGATCAGAACGGGCTTTAATTTTTAATTAGTCATACCCTGATTCACCCCCCCTCTCAGGGTATTCAGCCTAGTGGACCTAACAAATGGTATCAGAGGGAAAGGTTAACAGTTGATCTTCTCTCAATGGAGGTCACTAATCATAGAGGGATTCCGATCTTCGACGGATGTAATTTTCAGATATGGAAGAATCGAATGCAACACTATTTCCGATCTCTGGGAATGGATGTGTTTTCAGCAGCTCTGCATGGTATCACAGCTGATATTACTAGTGGTGCATTATCAGAAGCTGAGCACAAAGAGTTGGATGCTGACTCCAAAGCAATAAACGCCTTAGGGGGAGCCCTCTCTAATCCCATTTATACAAAGGTGATGTCATGCAAAACGTCACATGCCATGTGGGAAAAACTTTTGAATATTTATGAAGGGGATACAAAAGTCAGAGAGGCAAAGCTGCAAGTGTTGTGGAACAAGTATGAAGATCTCAAAATGAACCCGAATGAGTCTGTTGATGCATTCTTTGACAGGGTAAATGCTGTGGTAGAAGACATGCGGGGTCTTGGAGAAATTATCGAAGACATTAAAATCGTAAAGCGCATCTTGAGAAAGCTTCCACCTCGGTTCAATCCGAAAGTTTCTGTGTTGGAAGATAAAGATCCGAAAGAGCTAACATTGGATAACCTACACAGCACTCTTGTTGCATATGAAATGAGAAATGATGACAACGAAGCTGTGGAAAAGGGGAAATCCAAAGAGGTGGCATTTAAGGCCATGAAGAGGCTCACTACTGAAGATTCTCAGGAGGAAGAAGAGTCAGATGAGGTGATGTCGTTCCTTTCTTCAAATCTGCAAAGAGGAAAAGGAAAGTTTAAAGGGAAACTTCCACTAGCATGCTTCCGATGCGGAAAGGTTGGTCATCTTGCTGCAAGATGCCCCAAAAAGTTTCAAGAAGAAAGCGATGAAGATGAAGTTGAGATTCCCATGAAAAAATATTCAGCCTATGTGAAAGGGAAGAAGCAGTTCAAGAGAAATTTCTTTAAGAAGAAGAATCTTCTTTCCCAAGAAATTGACAGTTCAGCTGAGTCTGAGGGTGAAGAAGCTGAAGAGATAGAAAACTGTAGAGATCGTGGTCAAAATGCGATGGTGGCTGTTGCTAGTAGCGCTCTTGAAAAGAAAGAAACTGAAACTGATGAAGAAGAAGAAGAAATTGAAGGGAGAGTTGACATGGAAGCTGAATTAGAAGCAGCTCTTGAAGAGATAGATGTTTGGCGAGCAAAAACAAAGAAAGCCAATAAGATAGTACGTGATGCCAAACTCTACATGCAACAACAAGAAGAAGAGAAGTCTGAGCTTGAGAAAGAAATTGAAAATCTTAAGTCTTCCAGGCCAGAGCGCACAGAAAAGGTTGATGAGCATAAGCTCGAGATTGAAGAGCAGAAAAGGGAGATCGATTGCTTGAGTCGAAAAGTGAAAGATCACGTCAAGCGTATTGAAGAGCTTGAAGAGGAAGTTGTCGGTCTGCGGAGAAAAGTTAAAGACCAGGAAAAACCTTTGAATCCCAACACATTCTTGGGAAATCAGGTCGTTACGAAGACGGAAAAGAAGAAAGAAGAGCCTAGTAGTTCAGCAGGAAAGAAGCAGCAATTGAACTCAGATGTTAAGGCTGATTCATGGCTTATTCAGAAACAAAAATCTACGGCAGTTGAAGTTAGACCGCAAGCACCTGTCCCGAGATTGAAAATGGATTTGAGCACAAAGCAGAATCAGAATACTCAGAGATCCAAAGGGGAAACTCGTAGTGCTGAAGTAACACGAAGGGATGCACCTTATATCAGGTGTTATTGTTGTGGAAAGATGGGACATTCACAGTATGTGTGTTCCATAGCCAAAAGATATCGAAGGGAACAAGAACAGAGATGGCAGCCAAACAGAGAACGGTTTTCCAGAACTTTTTTTGAAGGACACTGTTTTTGGTGCGGAGGATTTGGACACATGGCTAGGTACTGCACTCCGACCATTCAGAAAAATGTGCCAAAGCAGAATCAAAATGATCGCAAGCAGCAGATCAGTAAACCGACAAGTGAGTTAAAAGTTCAGAACAGATTTGCAGTTTTGCAAGATGAAGCTGGTCCATCATACTCTGAGAAAGAACAGAAGCCTCAATCCATGCCGAGTATGAAAGAAAAAGTATGGACTAGGAAGAAGAAAACTGAGAAGGCCGTAGTTGCTGAAATTGCCCTTAAAGCATCAGATCGTTCTGGTGTTTGGATCCTTGACAGTGGTTGCACATCCCACATGACGGGTAATAAGGATCTGGTTACAGGAATAAAATATGACAAAGAAGGAGTTGTCAAGTTTGGAAATGATGAAGGCCTGAAGATTGTTGGCTCAGGAAAAGCCAAGTTTGGGGGCAAAGAAATGAGACATGCTGATGTCTTGGTGGTAGAGGGTCTCAGTCATAATTTGCTTAGCGTCAGTCAACTATGTGACTCTGGGCACTCTATACTATTTACCAAGAAGATGGGTATTGTTAAAGGAAAAGATGGAATAGTCATTCTTCAGGGAAAACGAACAAAGGGGAATCTTTACCTGGTAGGTGGGGAAGAAGATTCATGCCTTTTATCCAGAGAAGAAGAAAATCAGCTGTGGCATAAGCGACTTGGTCATCTATGTCAACCATCTATGGAAGATCTGGTAAAGTGTGATGCTGCTAGAGACCTTCCCAAACTATCACGTGATCGCACTCATACGTGTGATGCTTGTCAACAAGGGAAGATCATCAGGAAGACATACAGGCCAAAGGAACAAAAAGCAACTCGAGTGCTCGAATTGGTGCATGGTGATGTATGTGGACCTATCTCACCACGAGCTATAGATGGGCAAAGGTACTATGTTCTTTTCATTGATGACTATAGCAGAATGGCCTGGGTATTCATCATAACCCATAAGACAGAGGTGTTCAGTTGCATAAAGCAGTACAGGAGGGAATCAGAAAAGATGCTTGGGCAGAAAATTCTGAAGTTTCGTACTGATAACGGTACGGAATTTACAAACAGTCAGGTTGAAAACTATCTCGAGAAACATGGGATAATGCATCAAGTTTCATCAGTAAGAACTCCCCAACAGAATGGAGTAGTTGAAAGGAGAAATCGGATCATCAACAACATGGCCAGAACAATGCTTATTGATAAGGACCTTCCAGAGAAATTTTGGAAGGAAGCAGTTTTGACGTCGGTCTATGTTTCAAACAGGTCCCTGTTATGTCCGAAGCAAGGGAAGACTCCGTATGAACTGTGGTACGGAAAGAATCCAACGTTGAAGTACTTTCGAATATTTGGAAGTAAGTGTTTCATTCTCAACAAAGAACATCATAGGAAGTTTGAGGCACGAGGAGATGAAGGAATATTCCTTGGCTATTCCGGGAAAAGCAAAGCGTATAAGTGTTTCAACAAAAGGCTGGGAAAAATCATTGAAAGCAATGATGTCACTATAGTAGAAAATGAGCAGAATACTCAACGATCCAGTGAACAGTTCCTGGATGAAAGTGATGATGAGGTAAGCAACCCAGGGGGAGCAGAAGTGGCAGAAGCTGACTCTGAAGAAGATACTGATGATGAAGAGGAAAGTGTCAAGTCGGTGTCTGTGAGAAAGCCAAAGAGACGAGCTGAAATTGATAGGCAGAATATCATTGGTGATCAAACAGCTCCAGTTCAGACTCGAAGAATGAAATCATCACAGCAAGCATCGTTTTTGTCTCAAGTGGAGCCGAAATGTTTTTCTGATGCAGCTGAAGATGAAAACTGGGTTCAGGCCATGAACGAAGAGCTTGATCAAATTGAGAAGAACCAGACTTGGGAGATTGTTTCGAGGCCAGCAGACAAGAATGTCATTGGGACCAAATGGGTCTATCGCAATAAGATGAATGAAGATGGCACAGTAATTCGGAACAAAGCACGTCTAGTGTGCAAGGGGTACTCCCAGATCGAGGGAATTGATGTTGATGAGACATTTGCACCGGTTGCAAGGCTGGAGACAATAAGATTATTCCTAGCCATCGCAGTGCAAAGGAAGTTCAAAGTGTTCCAGATGGATGTCAAATCTGCATTCTTGAATGGTGTTCTGGAAGAGGAGGTGTATATTGAGCAGCCAGATGGTTTTCTCATTCATGAGGATGAGAACAAAGTTTGCAGGCTGAAGAAGGCATTGTATGGGCTGAAACAAGCACCAAGGGCATGGTACTCAAGGCTTGATCAGTACTTGAAGAAGCTTGGTTTTCAGCGTGGAGGAGTTGATTACAATCTCTATTTCAGTAATGACAGTAATCAAAGGATGATGGTGTTGGTTTATGTCGATGACATAATATTTGGTGGATCAGATGAAGCTCAGTGCAGACAGTTTTCCGAATTCATGAAAAATGAGTTTGAAATGTCAATGATTGGAGAGCTAACGTTTTTCCTTGGTCTACAGGTAACACAAGGAAGGAATGGAACATTCATTTCTCAATCTAAATATGCCAAGGAGGTCCTGAGAAGGTTTGGAATGGAAAATTCCAAGGAGATGAAGACTCCGGTGGCTACCCGGATGAAATTATCAAAAGATGAGGATGGCAAGGCAGTTAATATCACAGAATACAGGCAAATCATTGGAAGTCTGTTGTACTTAACCGCAACAAGGCCTGATATTGTTTTCGCCACATTCCAAGCAGCGAGATATCAGAGTAATCCCAAGGAAAGTCACATGCTCGCAGTGAAAAGAATACTTCGGTATATTAAGGGCACGGTGGACTTCGGCTTGACATACAATGACAAATCTCAGACAGAGTTATTGGGGTACACTGATGCAGACTGGGCCGGTTCAGCGGATGATAGAAAATCAACGTCAGGTGGTGCATTCTATCTTGGTGGGTTGTGTATTTCTTGGCTAAGTAAGAAGCAAGATTGCATTTCATTGAGCACCGCAGAAGCTGAGTATATTGCGGCCACTCAAGCATGCACACAGTTATTGTGGATGAAACAGCAGCTTGAAGATATGGGAGTTGAAGTGAAGTCTCCGATCGGAATCCAGTGTGATAACTCAAGTGCTATCAATCTCAGCAAAAATCCCGTCCATCACTCAAGGACAAAGCACATTGAGATCAAGTATCATTTCATCAAGGAGAAGGTTGAGCAGGGAATCGTGAAGTTGGAGTACGTGCCTACAGAGCTACAGGTTGCAGACATTCTGACAAAGGCCTTACCCAAGGAAGCTTTTGAGAGGCATCGACTGGCTCTGGGAGTTCAGTCGATTCCCCGCACTTGAAATAGTGTGGATGTGGGACCCCCCCTCTCCCCGAGGTATGATGTGTTTTTCCCTAATATGCTGATATGTGTTCTCTACTATGTTACAGACTACAGAGGAGTGTCCTTTGAGTTCGTTGACAAAGGGGGAGAAAAGTGTTTGATAGTGGGGGAGAAAATAGTGCGGAGATTTGATAAATCATAATTGATACGGGGAGAAGCTGACAGGTGGAGCAGCCAGAAAGGGGGAGCAATGAAAAAGGGAGAGTGTATTAAATCTGACGATGCTAGACGTGATCGATCAAATCATAGAAATCACGACAGCTGAGGATCGTGATAAAAGCAGAACAGTGGTGTTGGAATGGTGTGAGACGGTGTCCAGCTATCAAGAATTGGTATCAGGGTGGAATCGACAATTGGGGTCTGACATGAAGTGATTCATTGATGAACTTTTCATACTACTCTTGTTTCTCACGCCGAGCATTGCTCATGTGGGCTTAGAGTACGTGTTAAGTGATTCCTTGAACTCTATCAACATCGCAAGAGGCGAATGGTGGTTGCAGCTGGAAGAAGACTCAGTGAGGTATCAAAGTGCAGAAAATATTTCTGAGCAGAGTTGTGAAGAGTTGTCAACAAACCCAAAGGGGGAGATTGTTGGACAAAAATCCCTCAAGGTAACATTGCAGTATTTTTGGGTTGATTGTGTTTGTTGACAAAGCAGGTTTCCATGGAGAATTGTCGAGTTCCCGAGAAGTTGTTGACATTACATGTTGACAAAGAACTATGACAAAGGAAAGGACGATCTGGAGACGATACAAAAGAACAGTACAAGGTGACGCCGTTTTCCAGTGTTTGCCAAATTTATGGGCCTGAAAAATCGCCAATGGAAAATGGAGTGATATGTGGTTGGCAAAGGTTGAGGAGAGAGAAATGAAGGAGGTGCGCGGAAAAATTAAGTGTGGCGCGCAAAACTAGCGGGTTGCGCGAAACCTTGAAGTGTGGCGCGCAAAACAGCGGGTTGCGCGAAATTGTATTTCGCGCAAAAGATGGTTCAAGGCCGAAAGCTTGAAAATCGGTAAAGGCATGAGGCGCGCGAAATATTGGAGGCGTGCGCGAAAAATTGAAGTGGCGCGCGAAATAGCGGATGAAGTATTTCGCGCAAGAGATGTTACGAGGTCCGAAGCTCGTAAAATGGAAAAGGCATGAGGTGCGCGAAATTATGGAGCAGTGCGCGGAAAATGGTTGTGTGCGGAAGATTTGTATTTCGCGATTAAAGCGGATTACGCGCTCAAGGAGGGTTTTTCGCGTGGGGTCGATTTTGCCTATAAATATGAAGTGACCCTCCTTCATTCAGAAGAGCTCAAGACATAGAAAATACCCGAGCTCTGGTGCGCGAAATTGAAGTTAGAAAGGGTGTTGCGCGTAAACTTAATCGTTTGCGCGTAAAGTCAGCAATTGCGCAGAAAGTTTGTGTTGGCGCGTAAAAGGAAGGTTGCGCGAAAAGTGGATTTCGCGCAAAGGCAGTGAATTGCGCGCAAGGCAGTTTCCAGGCTGCGCGTAAAATTTGGAGGTTGCGCGAAAAAGGAATTTCGCGCAAACCATAGAAATTGCGCGCAAGACACCGTAAGGGTTGCGCGTAAAAACTGAGGTTGCCCGGTACATCCGGTGCAAAGTGAGATTCATCTGCGGGTGAAAGTTGGACTTCAATAGAGCATCTACATTCAGAGGAAGATGCATTCCTTCATGGAAATGAAGAGACCTACAGGTCTATAAACTGTGAGTGAATCCCTTCCAAGAGCAGTGAGCTTAGGAAGAGGAAGAAGGTGATCCTCTCCACCGGCAGTGAGCCAGAGAGAGAGAAACAGGGAGTGACCCTTGGGAAAGCAGTGAGCTGACCCTAAACATTGTATAGGCAGTGAGCCTGGGCATAGAAGTGATCTATCCCGAACATTGTAATCCACAGCTAGTGAAGTTTAGTGGACTTGGTACGACCGGAAACCTGTCGGCGTATGCTCCTTGGACGTAGCCCTTAGCGGTGAACCAAGTAAAATTGTTGTGTCCTGTGCTTGCTTTACATTCTGTTTATATTGTGCAGCAGGAAAGAGAGAGAAGAGTGTTTTGCTTAACAGCGAAACAAGATCAGAACGGGCTTTAATTTTTAATTAGTCATACCCTGATTCACCCCCCCTCTCAGGGTATTCAGCCTAGTGGACCTAACATATATATATATATATATATTTATAAATCTTTGTAAATTAAACATAAAATGATAGATTGACAACAGAATCAAACCCTTTCAAAATCATAAACATAATTTGATAAATAAGAATAAACAATTCCCCTTACCCCAAAATTGGAGCTCAAAAAAAAAAGGTGGGCTGCATGAGGTGTTGGATGAGATGAAGGCAAAAGAAAAGAGAGGGTTTGTCTTGGAGAAATAGATTGGGTCTTTCAAAGTGTGCAAAAATAAGGGTTTAAATAAAATTTATACTTACTGTTTGGGTGAGAAAATGTGATATTATGTTCACCCTTTTGACAAAAAAAAACATCAGAGTTTTTTTTGACCCAAATGGACAAACGATTGAATCAACATAATTTTATAATCCAAGTGGATGTTTTGAAAATTTTCGAAATGGGGTTGAAAATTGACCAAGGAAAATCAATAATAATATTATTTAGTGCAAATCCTAGATAAATTGAATGCATGTATATTATATTGGTTCCTTGCAGTGGAAGCTGAGACTTAGGGGTGATACTTCAAAGGGTTCAGTTTAAAATATTACACCATCCACTTCGTTTTTGTGGAATTGGTATCGAGCAGGGGCCGTGGTGAAGGGGACTTCGGTGATTGAGGTGAGTTGGGTGGGTGACCTACGGGTTTGCGATGTGGGACGAGTATCCAACGGGGAAGACGATCGAGATTTGAAGGGATGGTCTGGATTGAGTCCGGTCCGATCGAACAGTTGTGATTCAATCCCGCACAAAAGTTCTTGTCCCACATTGATTTAGGGAGAAAAACATGCCCTCCTTATAAACCCAAGCGTGACAACCCTCTCCTGACGACACCACCACACACCGCACCGGGAGCCTTATACACTGGCTCCTGCCCGGGCTTCAACCCACCTATACTTGAACCGGTATTCGACCCACCTATACACGGGCCTGACCTACGGATTGCTTGAGCTGGGCTTGCACCTTTGGGTACCTCAACTGAACAGGGCTTGGCCTTAGTGCCCACCTAAGCAGTGGTGCATGGGCTGCTTGATTGGTGTTGTTACTTCACCAAATTTCCGTAAAAAGAAGTTTTCTAAAAGAAAAATATTAAAGTATTATATATATATATATATTATCACTATCATTTAAACCATTTTCTTTTAAGAGAACTAATTTCTCATTCTTTTTTTTTTGAAAATATTTATATAAAATTATCTTTTTACTGAATTCTCAAGTTTATAATATAAAACATTAAAAGCTTAACTTATAATCAAAACATTATCATTACATGTCATCTTTTTATTATTATTTGAAATTATTATTTCAAATCAATTTTAAAATTTTAAACAGCTAACGATTATAAAAAAAATACAAGATTCTCCAAAGTCCATTCCTTGCTTCAAAATGGTGTTATATATTCCTCATATTCTTATCATCTTCATTATTATTCTTGCTATTTCTTTTCTTATTTTGGAAGATCCAAGGGAAGAGGGCCGTACGTTCGACCTTATTGTGTTGATGAGAGGTGTCCTGGTGGTGCTGCTAGGGCTTTTAATGAGTTTTCTGGATTAGTCATGACCTCTAGTTTGTAAAGATGTAATGTATCAGTAGTTTATTAATAAAATTATTCTTTGTAATTCTCGAATTCTTTTGAATTAACAACATTTATTGGCATAAAAATAATAATACAAATACATCTTGGATTCGGGGCGTTACAGATTGAGGTCTAAGATACGGTGTATGATAATGTCACATAAGCCACAAAATAATGTTTTATTACTAAATATACCTAAGAGGGTTGAAAGTGAGTTGTTGGTGAAAGAAATTATCAAAAATTCCAAGGCATGAATGAGATTTCCATTCCTAGGGGGGATAGAAGAAGTAAGATTACAAATGCTGTTAAGTTTATTTTAAGATGAGACAAAAATAAAAGGGAGGTTTTTCACCTATGTAAAAGGGAGTTAGAGATTTGTCCCAAGAAAAATATGAGGAAAGAAATTTGAAAGGGTTGTGTTATACCTATGGGAATATGTTTGATCCTGGGCATAAATGTCTATAAAAAGGTTTCAAACTGATGGTATGAAAGTGTGTAGAGCCTTTCAATGAGGAAGTGGTGGAATCCAAAATTAATGGAGAGAAGGAAGGAATGACTGGTGACTTATGGGAGATGGAAATATATGGTGAAACTATAAATGTTCAAGAGAAGCCACAAGAAAAATTTATTAAATAAATGATTATAGAGGGAAGATTTCAATTGATAGTGGAGAAAATTGTAATTTCATCTCTAAGTAGTTGATGAGGTACCTCAAGGAAAGTATTATTGAAACTAGACCATTTAGTATCAGATTAAGAGATGGAAATTGGGCGGTATCAAAGGGCATTCTTAAATCCTTGAAGGTGAACTTGGGAAATGAAGAATTTGAAGTAAAGTCTTACATTTTTGATACTATAGGTTTGGATTTAGAGCAGGGAATATAATGGGTCGAGACCCCGAGATATGTAAATAATCATTGGAAGAACATAACAATGAATCTCGAATGGAAAGGTAGGAATATAACTTTACAGGGAGTGAGACAACCACTAAGATCATATGTAGCATTACAAGAGTACCTTGGAAGGGGAATAATAATGGTGCAAGGATTGCAATGGGAGAAAATCGAGGGAGTGGAAGTGGATGATTCAAAATTAAGTAAGCAGCAACATGACCAATTGCATGAGGTTTTAAGGATTAACATAATAGTCTTTGAGGTGTCTAATGGCTTGCCACCAAAGGGGGTGACTGATCATGCCATCAAAATTAAAGGGATACTGTGCTTGGGTATGACCGAGTGTGATTGAAGGGCTTCGCTATAGACAAATCGTGATCATAGGATCTCAAGGTTCTTGTGAGATGCTATTTGACTATGATTATGTGTGTGGTGTCCAAGTATAGTGAGTTGGGTGAAGGCATTCAGTGATCCATGTTGCGAAACATTCTTTAGTGGTTTACTATAGTTGATCCATCAACTAGTCGGGGACTAGGATTGGACAATGTTTTTGTTCTTGTTGTTGCATGTTTGTGCCCTGATTGTGATCCTATGGTTGATGATTGGACAATATGTGAGGCCTTTACTTGAGTGAGAGGGTACTTTCAGGGACCACCTTGAGTGAGAGGGCATCAGTCCAGGTTGTACTTATGAGGCCTAACATTGAGAGATAGAGAGAGGGTGCTTTCATAGGTTTCCCTGAGTTAGAGGGTGTTGATGCATGATATGGTTATGAGACCTTATCTTGACTAAGAGGGTGGAGATATACGATACATTATGGCATGTGTTAATGCTAGATGTGATTATGAGACCCACCCCAAGTGAGAGGGTAGTGGGTGTGGATGTTGGATGCAATTGTGAGACCTAAGTGAGAGGGGAGTAGTTGATGTGTTGTGGTATGGGACCTTACCCTAAGTGATAGGGTGGAGGTATGTGATAAGATGTGAGATTGAGACTTGGTACAAGACCTTACTCTGAGCGTGAGGGTAGTCTTTGAGACTATTACTGATCCCAGTCCAGAGCGGTGGGACCAGGGCTTGGTTGCACCATGAGACTACCTCTTCCACCGACATTGGTTGGAATAGGTAATGCAAGGTGGCATGGTGACCTGGTTAGCACATGATGACCTGGTTAGCACATGATGACATGATATGTATGCTTGTATGTTTATTTTTCATGCATACACACATTTTATATTATGGTATATTAGAATAACTCTATTTATGGTTCCCTACTGAGATTTATTTCTCACACCCTACACGGGCACCTTGGTGTGCATGCATACCTTCATGTCTCACTTTCAGGTGGTAGACTATACAGGAGACCTGGTAGGGGTGTCTAAATAAAGAGTTAGGAGACTGGTCTAAGGAGGGGCCTGGGTTTTATAGTTGAGTCTCCCTATGTTTTTTGGTTTATTTTGTATTTAATCATCCAATCAAGTGATCCTTGTATATGTTGTATGTCTGCTGAGTTAGGGTATTATACTGTTATAACATGTTGATGTTTTTTTATTGTTGGTGGTTGGTCTAAGGAGGGACTTGGGTTTTATATGTTGTATGTCTTCTGTTTCTCTATCTTCCAAATATTGAAGATTATTTTCATGGAATTCATTATGCTCTCTCTTCTGGTTCAGTCTCTACCTCTCAAACATTTGGATCATGCAACTCCATATTCTGCTTTCTGATATTCATGATTCACCATAATTCTTCTCAGTACTCTTTGAATTTTCTTTCAGCCATTGTTACTTTAAACTTATTCTGGAATTCCTTCCGAACTTCTAGTGTTCTTCTTCCATTGTTTCAACACATCATCTGAACTCTGGATTATGGAATCTTACCTTCTGAAATAGCTTTTGATCTTCTTAAATTTTGATAATCTTTATCTTTTGATCTCCATAGCTTCTGATCATCTCAAATTCCAATCTACATAACTTTTGATCATCTCAGCTTCCAATCATCTCAGATTTCGATCATCTAGAATTAGGAAAATTGAAATTTTGAAATACCTTCCAGACTATACTCAAACTACTTAAACTTAAACTTTAGCTTCTACCTATATGCACCAGCCTCTACAGATCTGGTTTCCTTTCACTTCATCTAAATTAGTCATTTACACTTGCATTAATCTAACACTTTCAAATTTATATCAACCAAAGTTATCAGTATTACTAACTACTTCTGCTTCTAGTCTTCAACATCAATGAATCTTCCAGATTCACTTCATCTCAACATCTTCTCCATATCTTGTAACTTTTGGACAGTAACTTATGAACAAATTTTTGGGTCATCTTCAATGTATACCTCTTCCATAAATAGTTCTTATGGACTCAATTATTAGATATGCATACACCCTTAGTTCTTCTTTCATAAGTAACTTCCAGATAGTGTAACTTTTGGATGTGCCTTCCTTTAACATAACTCCTCTAACACCATCTAGGTGTAGTTCAATTTTCAATATCATTTTTATGCTTTGTAAACATAAGGATGGATTCTCACATTCTTTAATAAGAACGTGATGTTAACAATGGTTTCATCAACCTTCGATACTTTTCATAGATTCACACTTAAGTTTATCTAAAAAATCATCAAATTTTACTACTTCATGAAATATCCATCTTTACATAGTAGTAACACCATCTTCATCTTCAATATTTTATCTCCAATATTTAATCATCTTCATTAATTCCAGAAACATATTCTCTTCCATCATCTAGATTAGTTAATTGGACTCACAATATCTAACAGTGTTACCCTTTGGAAGTAGATTTATGCTATACCTATATTTTGGAGTGTTAACTTCTGAAACTATTTTACTTTTAGTCTAACTTCATTCTTCATCTTCACCTTTCCTTAATCATTGACTTTACTAACTATTGAAAACAAATAAAACACTCATAATCATCTATTTGGTTCTTTAATCTATTCCTTTGGATTCTTTTTCAATACCTAATATAAACTAAAGTCAATGATCTTACATATTTTTTTTTCACATTTTTCTCCCCCCCTTATTAGTAATAAATTCAAAGGTTCAAGAGTGAAGGAAATTCACACTCATCTCATGCTCCATCCATGACTTGAAATTTCATCTTCTCCCTCTTATCTTCTTTTGTATTGAATGTAAAAAACTAAATTACATTATAGAAGGATGACATCACTTTTCTTAAAGGAATGATCCATAAATTAATCATCTCTAATTTTATGCAAGCAATGCTCGGTGTAGAGAACAAGAGATTAACTTCGATATAAAAGATGTTCATAAATAATTCATCATATGGTAACAACTTAAAAATCTTCTTTGAGGGATTGTTCAAAATATTTTCAAGTAATCTCCTACATCCATCTCAACAAATGAATTAAAAACATTCAAATTAAACTAAGTTTCTCCCCTTTGAAGTTTCATTTTTTATTTTTCATTAAATAACTAGTCTCTTCCTTCTAGTTTTAGAATTTATTTTTCACATAAGGATAAGATAATATAATCCACAGACCTCATTAATGGAAAACATCAATTTCTAGAATTTCAAAAATTGAAATCTCATCATCTGAAACATTTGTGTATGAAATCCCAAATCCAGAACTGTAATGTGCATGATCTTCATTTTTTGGTTGTCTTTAATTTAGGATCTTTCACCTAAACTTATGAAATTATAGGATTCATCAATTCCAACACTTACTATAATTCTATATTTTCATGAGATACAAATATCTAGCAGTTGTTCAACTTTACTCCCCCTCAAGGGATAAACTTAAACCATCTTCTTTATAGTAGTTGGTAGTAATTAAAATGTTGTAGTTGATACCAATTGAAATAATGTACTCCATGTGGATATATTATCTAATTGTAAAGTATTCATATCTTTTCAGTTAACCTTAAGTTCACCCCTTGAGTTGCATCACCTTCAATTCCCTGCATAATGAAAATAAACATAACATATATGGGAATAAAGTGATTTATCCTTTTCTTCTTAGTTAGAGAAACAAGGTTGAGAGTCATTTCTCAACCCATAAACTCTTTTAATTTAGAACTAATTTCATGAGAACAATTTATTATTACTTCCCTTTTGATTTTACAAACTTGAACTTCCATGGTTAGCATGGACTTCCTATTACCTTTAACGTTCACTTTGTGTGGAATTTTCTTTTTCACATCAACTAACAAGACATGCATTATTTTTTGTTTCATTTTTCTTTATTTCTAACTCCAACTAGGCTTCCCAAACAGTCATGTATACTTTAGGAACATGCTCAACTTTCTCCTTGTGTGAACATTTATTCTTTATAATAACTTTTGTAATACATGTATCCCTTAATGTCTCCATCATTTTATTTACCAGTTGTTATGGTAGTAATATCATGAAACTTTTATGTGTGCGAACAAACTGTTTCTATCTTCCACACAATCTCTCAGTGACCTAGTTTCCTTTCTCTGTAAACCTCTCATGAAATTCAAATTCCTCTTCAAAGATATCTTCCACAAAAATAATCTTTTTGTTTCTTTATCAGATTGATTCTAATTGTTATTCTGGCTTGCTTCCTTTATAATTGATATTCACGGCTTAGTTTCAACTATTTATGATGCAACCTTCACTTCTATAGTATAAGTATCTCTTATTTGGTGTAGCATATTCCTTTACACTCCTCTTGGTTTTGTTTTTTTAGTATTTTCCTTTTACTTACACCCCAAGGTTAACTCACTTTCTTTCTTCCTATTATTTTTCTTTATCTTTTGTGGAATTATTCCTTTAGTAGTAACTAAATCATTATTGGTAGGTGTAAACCAGACCTCTTCATCATAATGACCACTTTTATTACAACTTCCATATAAATTCTCAAGATATTCAAATTTGTTAGAAGTAAACAGATTTACCTTCTTTTATGTAAATTGATTAAACTTGGTAGGATTTATATTGACCTCATCTTTGACCCCTATCAATATAGACCCTCTTGGTTTTTAATAAATGAAATTTTATATGAAAATTTAATGGCCACGTGTTAGTACTTTTCACAACAACAACAATAGCTAACAAATATTGGTTTGTTCCTTTGTGTAACATTCTTTCCAACTTTATCTCCTTACTATTTTCGTGTAAAGTCACATTACTTTTGAGATCTTCTTGGGGAACTAAATTTCCTTCTCTTACTTACATCTACATTTTATTGAATTGGTGGTATTATTAGAATTTTTCTCCACCCACTTTAGTTTTAAATTCAAATTTTATCCTATATTATTCAAAGAAATGGAATTACTACACCTAGAGTTTCCAAAACCAAGGGTTACCTTTTTCTGTGAGCTTGAATTGGATTTATATTCTGATGATTTAAATCTCTTCTTTCCACTAAAACCAGTCTCTATATATGTAATAATTTTTCATAAAATTTCATGGAAAAACTCTTCTTTTAGATTAATGTGAATATTTAACTTGAATGTCTTCCATGTTACTCAAAATTAATTCCATCTTAGGACACTTTAAATTTATAGTATTTTTCTGATCTTCAAGAAATTTCTCTTTATCTTCACATTCCATTATCATCTTCCTAACTTGATCTTTATGCATCTTACTCTTATATTTTAATGAATGTTCAAACTATTTTATTCATTTTTTCTTGATCTCCAATTGAGTATCATTGGCATCAATGATGACTTTTTGAGTTTCTTCAAGAGTATGAATCTCCTTCACAAAAAAATTATTAATCACAACTTTCTCACAATAATCATTTTCAATTATTCTTCAAATAGGTAAAACATTTCATTGAAAAGTAATATAAAATTTTCCTTGGATTCCACAAGTATAGTGAGAGTGTTTCACTTGTGAATCTTTTTAGCCAATTCACTCTCCATATCACTGAATTATCATTCCATCTAGTTTTCTCATCATGAAGTTCCTCAACAATTAAAAAAATATGTATGTGAAAACATCAATATGAACTTTCTCCATATAATCCTTGACTTTAGAGTAGATCTATTCAAAAAAATTAATAAACTCATAATCTTCACAACATGAACAAGATTATTCAAGAGGATTATTCACAAAATATTTATCAGAACAATTACCTCTTTGATTTCATTCATGCAGTGGTCCATCTTCTTTCTAATATTTTAAAGAAGTATCTTCCTTATCTTCTTAGCTTAAATTTTGTTCATATTCTTCGAAGTGTTAGCCAAAACCTCTATGTTGGTATTAACAAGAATATACTCTATATTATTCATCTGAGGCAACTTACTGACTTCCTCAAAAATGAACTTCACATAAATTAGTTAAAATAATTGAGAGGAAAAATATAGAACCAATAAGATGAATCCTAGATTAGCTGTGATACCACTTGAAGTTCCTATTGGATCATGTAGTCACATTTGTCACATTGAGAGGGGGGGTGAATCTGTGTAGACACATTTGTCACATTGAGAGGGGGAGGGGGGGGGGGGTGAATCCGTGTAAACACATTTTACCAAATTCTTTCAATTTAAACCTGTACACCCTTTTATAGTATTTGAACCTATATCTCGATTAAGATGTATGGATTTGTTTATGCATTCCCAACACAAACCACCACATGAAAAATAGTAAATAAAAAAGAGAAAACAACACATGGGATTTTTACAAGGTTCAATCCCAATGTGAGAATCTATTCCTTAATGTGTTTGGGTCTAGTACTAGACACATATTTTCCACTAATATAATAAGTGGTTACAATGGGGAATGTATCATCTTGAATCCTTTGGGAAGTTATTATCATTGACCCAAATGTTATCTATGGATAGGTTTTTTTTTTATAACTACTCCTGACAGTATTTAGTCTCCTGACTACTATGAATATTTTTATACTAGATCACTCTCGTCTTCCACGATCATCCTTTAACTCCTAGATAAGATCTTCATTATGCTTCTGGATAACTCTGCATCACAATGCAAGATATTCCTTCTCAATCAAAGTCTTCAACATATAATAAATAATATAATATAATTTCATGTATGATGGATCTTTAAGTAACCAAGCTTCCAGACCTTATTCAAGATCAGGATAACTAGATTTACTCAACTTATGGAACTTATGTTTCTGGAACTTATTATTCTTCAAGTACTTCAACATTCATAACTTATTCTGGTAGATTCTGAACATTGGAATTTCTCACTAAATTTTGGTTCCTCAACTTACTAAATCATCTAATAGATACTTCAAAAAGTCATGTTTTGGATCCTCAAATTCATTAAACCAAACAATATTTGGAACTTTCTAGTCAGTTTCTCCCTCTCTTCACTTAGATTCTTTTCGCTCTCATAACAATTAACTCTTTCTGAATGATATATTCTCCTTTTATAGACATCAAAATATATTGAGAATTCCATGAAATATAATGCTTCCTAAATTTTTTAGATTTCCTTATGATAAATTATTCTTGACCAAGACCTCTCCATATTTATTTCCTCAATAAAAAATCTTCAAAACTTCCTTAAATATCATCATGAATCATGGATTATGACCCATGATATTTGTATCTTGAATTACAACTCAACATCTTCACATTGAATTTGAATTCACATAAATTTTATGTGAAATATTTTGGTATCTTTTGGTTCACTATCTTCCACATACTTATTATTATTATGTCATGGAATGCATTCCACTTCCTCTTCTAGTTCCGCCTCTACCTCTCACATCTGGATCATGCAACCCCTCTTTTACTTTCATACATTCATGCATAACCACAATTATTCTCACCACTCTTTGAATTATCATTCAAACTTTGTTGCTTCAAACTTATGCCTACATTCCTAAAGAGATTTTTGCATTATTTTTTATCTTAAAAAAATGTTTGAACTCTGGCTTACGACATACCAGCTTTAGATATAGCCTATGACCTTCTTAAATTTCGATCATCTTTAGCTTTTCATCTCTATAACTTCTAATAATATCAGCTTCTAATCTCCATAACTCCTGATCATCTCAGATTATAATCACCCTGGCATCCGATCTTCTAGACTTAGGTAATTTGTTTTTGAAATACCTTCCAGAATAAACTTAAACTAATTCATATTTAACTTTAGTTTATGTTGATCCACAATAACCTCAATTAATTTGGTTGTGTTTCACTTCACCTGGATCATTAATTTACACTTAATTTTCTCCATCACTCTTAGATTTATATCAACCAAAGTTATTAGCATTACTGACTGCTTCCACTTCCAGTATTTAACATTAGAGAATCTTTAAAATTAATTTTAGTTCAACATCCACTCCTCATCTTACAGCTTATTGATAATAACTTCTAGAAAAACATTTGGGTCATATTTAATGTATGCCTCTTTTAGAAATAGTTCTTTCAGAATTCATTCTGAGATATTATTTTATCCCTAGTTATTCTTCTATAATTAACTTTTGAATAGTTCAAATTCCAGATAGTGCGACTTCTAGATGGAAGTTCCTATAACATAACTCCTACAACATCATCCAAATGTTTTTTTAACTTTCAACATCACCTTTTCATGATTTTTAAACATAAGGATGGATTCTCACATACTTAAACAAGAATGTGTAGTTTACATTGCTTTCATCACCCTTAAACTCTTTTCATAGATTCACACTTAAGTTTATCTCAATCATCATTAGATATTACCACTTCCTGAAGTATTCATCTTCACATGATAATAACATTATCTTCATCTTGAATCTTTTATATTCAATCTTTAATCAAATTAATTACTTCCAATAACACATTCTATTATATCATCTAGATTAGTCATCCAGACTCACAATCTCCTACAATGTTACCTTCTGAAACTAGATCTAGACTATACATGTATTTTAGAGTGTTATCTTCTAAAAATGTTATACTTTCAGTCTAAATTCATTCTTCATCTGCACCTTTCCATACTCATCAACTTTAACAACTATTGATAATAAATATGACTCTTATCATCTTCCATTGGGTTCTTCAAGTTCCATATTAGTATCTAATTAGAAACACATAAACATACTAACTAAAGTCATCGATAAAGGTTATGAAGTACCTAAACACACCACTATCTAGTTGATAGTGATAATATTTTCATAATTTTTCATACGCATTTCAATGATTTAACCCCTTCCAATTAATCAATTTGAGTTGATTTGTATCATTTTAGTGTTTTGGTGAATTATGGGCTTAATTGTGGAAATCAGTTAATTTTGGAAATTTAGAAGTTTTGTAGAGATTCTGTATTTTGGGCATATCTTTTATATTTTTGATCCAAATTGTATAATTCCTTTTTTGTAGGCTTTCTATGCTCGTGGGATTCATTTTATCCTTCTGGACCCAAAGCTCAATCAAGGATGGAGAGAGACAAACCATGTTCAATATGGGTTTGGAAATCAGCAGAATCAAGCTAGACCCCCATTCCAGCAACAATTCCAAAACCCCCACCATTTCAACAAAAGCAATCTTATAGCCAACCTTCTCATCACCAACCACCCACCTTCTTAAAATCCTATGAGCATCCATCAACCAGTACACAACCCATAATTTTGAACCAACAACATATATCTGATATTGAGGGACTGAAAGGCTCTGTAAAATATTTGACCATCAAGTTTGAAGGCCTCATGGAATTCCTAACCAAAAATCCTGGGAAACTTCCTTCCCAAAAAATCCCAAACCCAAAGGAGAATGTCAGCATGATAACAACAAGAAGTGGAAAAGAGATCTCACCACCAGCATCCCATGAACCTGAAATAAGACCACTTGTGTTGAGGGAGAATGAAGTTGAAAACTCTGAAAATTCTGTGAAAATTCATTGTAAAGAAGAGAAGAAAGAGGAGGAAGAGAAGGACATACCAAATAAAAAGAGACAAGAAACACCATTTCAAAGGAAACAAAGGGAGAAGAAAGACATACCCCCTCCATTTTCATCAAGGATGATTGAATCAAAGAAATTACAGGAGGAATCACTTCAAAAAGAAATTCCAGACACCTTCTAGAAAGTGGAAATCAACATCCCCTTACTTGATGCAGTCAAAAAAATTCCAAAGTATGCTAAATTTTTGAAGGATCTGTGCACCAAGAAGAGGATACTTCAAGGGAATGAAAGGATCAATGTGGGAAGAAGTGTCTCAGCCCTTATCACACCACAATTTCCAACCAAATTTCAAGATTCAAGGACATTTTCTATTCCATGCACCATTGGTTCTTTAAATTTCTCTAATTCTTTGTGTGATCTAGGTGCTTCAATTAATGTATTGCCTCACTCAGTATACACTTCTTTGCAGATGGGAGACTTGAATCCCACAATAGTGGTGGTCCAGCTTGCAAACAGATCCATAGTTTTCCCTGTAGGAGTTTTGGAGGATGTCCTTGTGAAAGTCAAAGATCTCTTATTCCCAGATGACTTCTACGTGCTAAATATGGAAGAAGATAGGAGACCATCACATTCACCCATATCCCATTACTTGATTCAGTCAAAAAAATTCCAAAGTATGCTAATTTTTTTAAGGATCTGTACACTAAGAAGAGGAGACTTCAAGGGAATGAAAGGATCAACTTGGGAAGAAGTGTCTCATCCCTTATCACACCACAATTTCCAACCAAATGTCAAGATCTAGGGACATTTTCTATTCCATGAACCATTGGTTATTTAAATTTCTCTAATACTTTGTGTGATCTAGGTGCTTCAATTAATGTATTTCTTCACTCAGTATAAACTTCTTTGCAGATGGGAGACTTGAATCCCACAAGAGTGGTGGTCCAGCTTGCAAACAGATCCACATTTTTCCCTGCAGGAGTTTTGGAGGATGTCCTTGTGAAAGTCAAATATCTCTTATTCCAAACTGACTTTTACGTGCTAAATATGGAAGAAGATAGGATCCCATCACATTCACCCATCATTTTTGGGATACCTTTCTTGAAAATGGATGAAACCATCATCAATGTCCATGATGGGACACTCACCATGGAGTTTAGAGAGAGCACGATCCACTTCAATATTTTTTAATCCATGAGGCACCCATTAGATGATCACTCCCTCTTTTTGCTTTCTCATGAAGTTGGTGTAGAACCCATTGAAGAATCAGGTATGCTCTATGAATTCTTAGACTTAGGAGATACTTCTTCCATTGAAAATATCATTGAACATGTGGATTCCCAACATGCTGGTGATTCTGACTTCATGTGGGAGGAAGAGGTAAAATCTGATTTCTTTGATGATTTATTAACTGATGAGGAAGATGATATGGTTTCTTGTGTATAGGAGGTCCAAATTTTGGAAGTGGGAAATGTTAATTTAGTTTCATCCCTTAAAAATCCCCCTGATTTGGAACTCAAACCACTCTCCACTGATTTGAAATATGTGTACCTTAGGGAGGGAGAGAAACTACTAGTGATAATTGCTAATAATCTCTCTGAAACCCAAGAGAAATCATTGATTGATCTTTTGAGAAAGAATATCCAAGTTATAGGGTGGAGTTTAGGTGATATTCTAGGAATCAACCCAAATATATGCTCACATAGAATTTTTCTTTAGGGAGATTCTAAACCTGTCAGGAAACCCCAAAGGAGGTTGAATCCCACTTTGATGGAGGTTGTGAAGAAGGAGATTGAGAAGCTATTGGAAGCTGGGATCATCTATCCCATATCACATTCATAGTGGGTTAGTCTAATTCATGTAGTTCAAAAAAACTGGCCTAACCACCGTGAGGAATGAAAAGAATGAATTAATCCCTCTGAGAATTCAAAATAGCCGGAGAGTGTGCATTGATTTTAGGAAGTGGAATCAGGTCACTCAGAAAGATCATTTTCCCATTCCCTTCATTGATCAGATGTTAGAGAGATTGGCTAGGAGAACTCATTATTGCTTTTTGGATGGATTTTTAGGTTATTTCTAGGTACCCATTGCTCCTAAGGATCAAGAGAAGACAACCTTTACATGTCACTTTGGCAATTTTGCATATAAAAGGATGCCCTTTGGATTATGTAATGCTCTAGGTACATTTCAGAGGTGCATGGTAAGTATATTTTCTGATCACATTGAAGATTTATTGGAGGTTTTCCTAGATGATTTCATGGTGTTTGGAAACTCTTTTGACCATTGTGTGAAGCATGTTAGATATTTTTAGGACATGCAGAATTTTACAGGAGGTTTATCAAGGATTTCAGTAAGATTTCTCTCCCTCTCTCTAGACTGCTTTTGAAAGATGCTGATTTTGATTTCAATGGTGCTTATAGGGAATCCTTTGATGATCTGAAGAGGAGATTGATTAAACCACCTGTGATGTAGCCACTAAATTGGGAAGAACCATTTGAGCTACTTTGTAATGCTTCCAACCAAGCAGTTGGAGCAGTCCTTTCTTAGCGAATTGAGGGCAGGCCACAAGTCATTTCATATTCTTCAAGAACCTTGGATGTAGCTCAATTCAATTACACAACCATAGTAAAGGAGTTTTTAGCAGTTGTTTTTGTTTTGGAAAGATTTAGATCATATCTTCTTGGAACTAAAGTCACTGTATTTTCTGATCATACAACTCTCAAGTACTTGATTAAGAAGGCTGAAGCTAAACCGAGGCTGGTGAGATGGATGTTACTACTATAGGAGTTCAACATAGAAATCAAGGATAAAATGGGATTGGAGAACCAAGTGGCTGATCATTTAAGCAGACTTCCCAACACTGTTGAAGTTGACATTCCAGAAAGAGAACCACTGAATAATCACCTTTCAGGAGAGCAGTTTTACATGGTTAAAGGACAAGTTCCTTGGTATGCTGACATGGTCAATTATCTGGTAACATCTCAGGTCCCATCTCATTTAAATTCTCATCAAATTCACAAATTGAAAGCTGAATATAGATATTACATTTGGGATGATCTGTTTCTTTGGAAGATTTGCAATGACCAAGTGATAAGAAGATGTTTTCCTAAGAGTTAAATTCGTTATATCTTTGATTTTTTTCACACATTAGCTTGTGGAGGCCACTTTGTACCTCAAAGGATAGCACAAAAGGTTTTAGAATCTGGACTTTATTGTTCAACCATTTTTAAAGATTCTCATGAATTTTGAAAAAGGTGTCCAAAATGTCAGTTTTATGGAAACATTTCAAAGAGACAAGAAATGCACAAAAAACCACTTAATTTTTGTGAGATTTTTGAAGTCTGGGGGATAGATTTTATGGGACCTTTCCCAATGTCATTTGGAAATTCTTATATCTTGCTTGCGGTTGATTATGTTTCCAAATGGGTGGAAGCAAAAGCCACCAGGACTGATGATGCTAAAGTTGTTTGTGATTTTTCCAGGACTAACATATTTTGTAGGTTTAGAGTGCCTCGAGCCATTATCAATGATCAAGGGAATCACTTTTTCAATAGGAGAATGGAGGATTTTCTGAATAAGTATGGGGTGCATCATAAAATATCAACTCCATATCACCCACAAACAAATGGTCAAGCTGAAGTGTCCAACAGGGAAATCAAAGGAATTTTGGAGAAGACTGTTAAACCAAATAGGAAGGATTGGAGACAGAAGTTGGAAGACACATTATGGGCTTATAGGACAGCCTACAAGACCCCCGATTGGAATGAGTCCATATAAGATGATTTATGGGAAAATTTGTCACCTACCTGTGGAACTGGAGCATAAGGCATATTGGGCTGTTAGGAAGATGAATTTGGATATTTAAAGTGCTGGGAAAGAGAGAAGATTGCAGTTATAGGATTTGGAGGAAATTAGAAGAGAAGAATTTGAAAATTCCAAGATTTACAAAGAGAGAACAAGAGTGGCTCATGACAAGATGATCCAACCAAAATAATTCCATCCTGGAGATAAAGTGTTGCTTTTCAATTCAAGACTCAGGCTGATGCCGGGTAAACTTCATTCCAGATGGGAGGGTCCTTTTATATTTACTCATGTATATCCATTTGGTGTTGTGTAGATTGTGAAGGATGGAGAGCATAATCCATTCACTATTAATGGGCACAGGCTGAAGAAATTCCATGGGACCGTTCCATCAGATCCACTAGAGGAGATCTCACTCCTCCAACCTATTTATCAATAAGATCCATCAGTTTGTACCTATCCTTTACAATTTCTTTCTGTTGTGATTCATTTTAAAATCTACTTACATGTTAAATACACTTGAATGCATTAAGGACACTACATCATTTAAGTGTAGAGGAGGGAACCTTGGTAGTTTAGGATTTTCATTTTGTGTTTGTTTTCCAAAAAAAAATGTTTGTTTTCAATTTTTTTTCTTGTGTGTTTTTGAAAATTTTGAGCTGAAATGATTATCATTTCTATTTTTGAAACCCATGTCATTGAGTGAACCAATTTATTCCTTGAAACTGAGCTTAAATGAATGCTGAAAATGATTTTATTTCAAGTTCAATTCTTTGGGAATTTCATGAAAAGTAATCAGGTTTTTGAATCCCATGCCACATCTCACTTTCTTTATCTTTGAAATCACTTTCCTTTGAGGCTTCTGAACCATTATTGTTATATTCTTTTCATTCACCTCACTTCTTGAGAGAACCATACCATGCTTGTCTTAACCAGAATTTGATTCATTCCTTTCAAAACTTGAGGGTTTGTGGTACATGTGTTTTAAATGATTGAGGCATATCTTTGGTTTGAAATCCCCCTTTTCAAGATAATCCCTTTCATTATGTCCTACCTTGTAGATTTAATCCTTGTAACCCATAGAATCCATGAACAACCTGTTTGGTTAGCCACATTATAATCCAATTTTCCCTATCCATCCTACTCTTGAAGTGAAATTGCATGATCTAGTTGAACTTAAGTGTGGGGGAAGCTGTCTTGTGTTGTGATAAATCATTTGGTGAAACATTGGAAGGAAATTCAAATGATGAAGAGATGTGTGTGCTGATGAAAAATCATAATGTTTAAATCTGTTCCTTTTCTGGAGCTTTCATGATAAGAGAAGTTGTGCCTTTCTGGAGCTTCTAATGGAGGAAGAAAGTTGTGCCTTTTCTGGAGCTTTCAAGAAAAATCATGTTTGAGAAGATTGAATTTTGTGCTACTGAAATACTGAGATGTTTGAACATTTCTTGAGATTTTATGATGATGGATCTGAATTTCTACTATGGGGAGTGAGGAGAATACCACACATGAGTGAAAATTAGAATTGTGCGATTTTGCTTCAAAAAGAGCCAAACCCTCCTCATTCGGCCTCAGAATTTTTTTACATAAAATCCTAACTACCGAAAGCCACAGAAAAACCTTGAAAAGTCCTCATGATAAACACATGTCATTGACTCACATCGGGTGGAGAAGTAGGAGTTTGTCAAACCTATGGTGACCCTTTCATTGGTTTGGATGAGAAAAACTTTGATGAAAAGTGATATTTGTGGGATGAGAGAAAATTCATGTGAGGTAGGCGTCTTGTGTGCATGAGAGTAGAAATGAAGAGGAAAAATATTGAATGATATTATTTGAGAACTTGGAATAATGGTTATGGATGAGGCATTATATCTTTTATTTCTTGGTGTGGAATTGGTGAATCTAAATGGCATGTGTTTTGAATTTTCTTTGCTTTGATTTTGATTTTGACTTGTTCGGGAGTCCAAGTGCTAAGTGTGAGGGAATTTATAGAGATAATATTTTCATAATTTTTCATATGTGTTTCAATGATTTAAACCATTCCATTTAATCAATTTTAGTTGATTTGTATTATTTTAGTGTTTTGGTGAATTATGGGCTTAATTGTGGAAATTGGTTAATTTTGGAAATTTAGAAGTTTTATGGAGATTCTGTATTTCGGGCATATCTTTTATATTTTTCATCCAAATTGTATTATTCCTTTTTTTAGGATTTCTATTCTCGTGGGATTCATTTTATCCTTCTAGACCCAAAGCTAAATCAATCATCTGGAAGCTCAAATCCAGCTCACAAGTCAGACCTCGAAAACTGTGTACAGAATTGCATAATTTTATTGTGGGGCCCATATCTCATTAATGGACAAACCATTGGAGCTGAAATTTTACATGGAACTGTACAACATCCGGAGTGACAAGTTTCATTAATATGGATGCGCCTGATTCTTTCATTATCAAGGCCATAAATTTGTTGGAACTCGACATATTGGAATACTAAAAGTTTGTCTGGAAGAATTAAATATTCCGAGTGAGGCGGCCATAACTCCTTCATTTCCTGGCCAATAAAGATGAAATTTCGTGTGTCGACATATGGGAGATGGAGGAACAACTTTAAAGAAGGACCAATTTCCAAATTCGGTCATTTACTATGCCAACCGGACTCAAACTTTCGGGGGAGTAATTTTGGAGGGAAATTTTCTACTCCCCAAGCCTATAAATAAGAGTGTTCACTTCCATTCAAAGGGGTTGAAGAAGGTGCAAGAAGGGTTGTGATGGAGGATTTAGTTATTGAATTCATTTTTATTTTCTATTTTCTTTTTATTTAGTTTCATCATGCTCTCTTCTTCCTCTTTAAACTCTAATACCCTTCACATGGAGGGGTAAAACCTTTGAGTGATCGGTGAAGGGGGAGTTTCTCTTTTGTAATGTCAGAGTTTTGTGATTAAATGTAAAACCTTATATTTCTTTTGAATGAAATATATTCTTATTATTTCCCAATTCTCTTAATGAGATCGTTTTTTGAGTTTGGTTTATTCATTTTTAATAGCTTTGGTTAAAAACTTTTAATCTCCCTCCACCTAGTGCAATTTGTCTCGATCGAGCAGATTGTGTTAGGTGGTGAGTGTGTAACGATCGTTGGCACGTGTGTGGAACTAGTAAAATTTTTATAGAGTTATAAGGAGCAACAATTCCCAATTGTGAATTTCCTTAGTTGTTTAAGAATTGTTTATGAACTTCCATGCACATAGGAGTGAGTTTTATTTTCTTCTTTAACCAAGGGTGATAGATAACTCGCTCGAGGAGTCTTTCATTTGTCATTAAAAAGGAAGAGAGGTAAGATGATCTTTGTGATTGTGATGAAATTACAAAAGGTGATCCTACCCTGACCACATCACTCTCTTCATCCATTAGTTTTCAACATTTCTTTTCAATTTCTTGCTTTATTTTTGAACTCAAAAAACTTTTAAAAAGAACCTCTTCTTCTTTCTTTAATTTAAGTGCCAAACGTAATTGTTGTGCACTCCTCTCTGGAGACAACTTAAGTTACCTACTTTACTGCATTTTAACATAGGTTTTATTTGTTTTTGTCACACCCCATGATAGGCACGTTTCAAAACATGGCGCCGTTTCTGGGGAGGTAGTGCCAACAGTTTGTTTTTATTATTTTTTTTCCTTTTTCTTACTTTCATTCCAAAGTTGCAGGACTAGAACCTCAAACACTGAAACTTTCCCCATTGATCCTGAAATTGAAAGAACTTTTTTGAATAGGCTCAGAAACCTCAATTTACAATCTGAATTTGAGGAAATTTCTCTTACAAACTCGAGTGAAACTTCAAGTGTTCACTTTGAGCCTGTTATAATGGCTGGAAATCAAAACCCAACTCTTAGAGACCTTTATGCCCCACAATTCCTTAATCAGAATAATCAACTTATCATGTCAGTGTTACAAAATGATTTTGAGATGAAACCTAATATGATACCATTGCTTCCAAAGTTTCATGGCTTGGAAGGTGAAGATCTTAACAAGCATATTAAAGAGTTCACACATGTCTTCTCAACCTTCAGACAACGTGGAGTAGATGAGGAATAAGTAAAGTGGAAGGCATTCCTGTTTTCATTGGAAGGAGCTGCGAAAGAATGGTTGTATGGTCTACAACCTGGAGATGTGGATGATTGGAATGACCTGGTGAGATGCTTCATGCAAAGATTCTTCCCCGCCTCTAGAAGCACAACCCTCAGAAAGGAGATCTATGCCATCAAACAATCATATGAAGAAACCCTTTATGAGTACCGGGAAAGATTTAAAAATCTATGTGCTAGCTGCGCACATCAAGCCATAGAGGATCATCACTTTCTTGTATTTTTCTACCAAGGCTTACTGGACAATGATAGGAACCTTCTTGATGCATCATCTGGAGGTGCATTGATTGACAAGTCGCCAAAAGAATCAAAAGGTTTGATTGAGAAGATTTCTAAGAACTCACAACAGTTTGGTACAAGAGGTACTGGAACAAGAGGTATTCATGAGGTACAAACTTCTCATCCATCACCCTTACTAGAAACTAAGATTGAAGAGTTAACTAGTTTGGTGAGAAAGATATCCATGAAACAAGTGGGCGACCAACAAACACCAGCTAAGGTATGTGGTTTATGCGCATCACCTGATCATTTCACTAACCAATGTGCTAAAATACAAGGAATGGAAACTTGTGCGGAAACCTTTCAACCAAGGCAGTACCAACAAAATCAAGGATGGAGAGATCCAAACCATGTTCAATATGGGTTTGGAAATCAGCAGAATCAAGCTAGACCCCCATTCCAGCAACAATTCCAAAACCCCCCACCATTTCAACAAAATCAATCTTATAGCCATCCTTCTCATCACCAACCACCCACTTTCTTAAAATCCTATGAGCAACCATCAACCAGTGCACAACCCATAAGTTTGAACCAACAACATATATCTGATATTGAGGGACTGAAAGTCTCTGTAAAAGATTTGACCACCAAGTTTGAAGGCCTCATGGAGTTCCTAACCAAAAATCCTGGGAAACTTCATTCCCAAACAATCCCAAACCCAAAGAATAATGTCAGCATGATAACAAAAATAATTGGAAAAGAGATCTCACCACCAACATCCCATGAACCTGAAATAAGACCACTTGTGTTGAGGGAGAATGAAGTTGAAAACTCTGAAAATTCTATGAAAATTCATTGTGAAGAAGAGAAGAAAGAGGAGGAAGAGAAGGATATGCCAAATAAAAAGAGAAAAGAAACACCATTTCAAAGGAAACAATGGGAGAAGAAAGACATACCCCCTCCATTTCCATCAAGGATGATTGAATCAAAGAAATTTTAGGAGGAAGCACTTCAAAAATAAATTCTAGACACCTTCTAGAAAGTGGAAATCAGTATCCCCTTACTTGATGCAGTCAATAAAATTCCAAAGTATGCTAAATTTTTGAAGGATCTATGCACCAAGAAGAGGAGACTTCAAGGTAATGAAAGGATCAACTTGGGAAGAAGTGTCTCATCCCTTATCACACTACAATTGCCAACCAAATGTCAAGATCCAGGGACATTTTCTATTCCATGCACCATTGGTTCTTTAAATTTCTATAATGCTTTGTGTGATATAGGTGCTTTAATTAATGTATTTCCTCACTCAGTATACACTTCTTTGCATATGGGAGACTTGAAGCCCACAAGAGTGGTGGTCCAGCTTGCAAACAGATCCACAATTTTCCCTGTAGGAGTTTTGGAGGATGACCTTGTGAAAGTCAAAGATCTCTTATTCCCAGCTGACTACTACGTGCTAAATATGGAAGAAGATAGGAGCCCGTCACATTCACCCATATCCACTTACTTGATGCAGTCAAAAAAATTCCAAAGTATGTTAAATTTTTGAAGGATCTGTGCACTAAGAAGAGGAGACTTCAAGGGAATGAAAGGATCAACTTGGAAAGAAGTGTTTCAGCCCTTATCACACCACAATTTCCAACCAAATGTCAAGATCTAGGGACATTTTCTATTCCATGCACCATTGGTTATTTAAATTTCTCTAATGCTTTGTGTGATCTAGGTGCTTCAATTAATGTATTGACTCACTCAATATACACTTGTTTGTAGATGGGAGACTTGAAGCCCACAAGAGTGGTGGTCCAGCTTACAAATAGATCCACAGTTTTACCTGCATGAGTTTTGGAGGATGTCCTTGTCAAAGTCAAAGATCTCTTATTCCCAACTGACTTCTATGTGCTAAATATGGAATAAGATAGGATCCCGTCACATTCACCCATCATTTTGGGGAGACCTTTCTTGAAAACGGATAAAACCATCATCAATGTCCATGAGGGGACACTCACCATAGAGTTTGGAGAGAGCATGGTCCACTTCAATATTTTTGAATCCATGAGGAAACCATCAGATGATCACTCCCTGTTTTCTATTTCTCATGAAGTTGGTGCAGAACCCATTGAAGAATCAAGTATGCTCTATGAATTCTTAGACTTAGGATATACTTCTTCCATTGAAAATATCATTGAACATGTGGATGCCCAACATGCTGGTGATTCTGACTTCATGTGGGAGAAAGAGGTAAAATATTATTTCTTTGATGATTTATTAACTAATAAGGAAGATGATATGGTATCTTGTGTGTTGGAGGTCCAAAGTTTGGAAGTGGTAAATGTTAATTTAGTTTTATTCCTTGAGCATCCCCCTGATTTGGAACTCAAACCACTCACGACTGATTTGAAATATGTGTACCTTATGGAGGGAGAGAAAATACCAGTGATAATTGCTAATAATCTCTCTAAAACCCTAGAGAAATCATCTATTGATCTTTTGAGAGAGAATATCCAAGCCATAGGGCGGAGTTTAGGTGATATTCCAGGAATCAACTCAAATATATGCTCACATAGAATTTTTCTTGAGGGAGATTCCAAACCTGTCAGGAAACCCCAAAGGAGGTTGAATCCCACTTTGATGAAGGTTGTGAAGAAGGAGATTGAGAATATATTGGAAGATGGGATCATCTATCCCATCTCAGATTCACAGTGGGTTAGTCCAATTCATGTAGTTCCAAAAAAAAAACTGTCCTGACCACTGTGAGGAATGAAAAAAATAAATTAATCCCTGTGAGAATTCAAAATAGCTGGAGAGTGTTCATTGATTTTAGGATGTTGAATCAAGTCACTCGGAAAGATCATTTCCCCATTCCCTTCATTGATAAGATGTTAGAGAGATTGGCTGGGAGAACTCATTATTGCTTTTTGGATGGATTTTCAGGTTATTCCCAGGTACCCATTACTCCTAAGGATCAAGAGAAGACAACCTTTACATGTCCCTTTGGAACTTTTTCATATAAAAGGATGCCATTTGGATTATGTAATGCTCCAGGTACATTTCAGAGGTGAATGGTAAGTATATTTTCTGATCACATTGAATATTTTCTTGGAGGTTTTCTTGGATGATTTCAAAGTGTTTGGAAACTCTTTTGACCATTGTGTGAAGCATGTTATATCTTTTTTAGGTCATGCGGGATTTTAGAGGAGGTTTATCAAGGATTTCAGTAAGATTTTTCTCCCTCTCTCTAGATTTCTTTTGAAAGATGCTGATTTTGATTTCAATGGTTCTTGTATGGAATCCTTTGATGAGATGAAGAAGAGATTGATTAAACCACCTGCGATGCAGCCACCAAATTGGGAAGAACCATTTGAGCTACTTTGTGATTCTTCCAACCAAGCAGTTGGAGCAGTCCTTTCTCAGCGAATTGAGGGCAGGCCACAAGTCATTGCATATGCTTCAAGAACCTTGGATGCGGATCAATTAAATTACACAACCACAGAAAAAGAGTTTTTAGGAGTTGTTTTTTCTTTGAAAAGATTTAGATCATATCTTCTTGGAACTAAAGTCACTGTATTTTCTGATCATGCAGCTCTCAGGTACTTGATGAAGAAGGATGAAGCTAAACTGAGGCTGGTGAGATGGATGTTACTACTGCAGGAGTTCAACATAGAAATCCAGGATAAAATGGGATCAGAGAACCAAGTGGATGATCATTTAAGCAGACTTCCCAACACTGCTGAAGTTGAAATTCCAGAAAGAGAACCACTGAATGATCACCTTCCAGGAGAGAAGTTGTACATGGTTAAAGGATAAGTGCCTTGGTATGCTGACATAATCAATTATATAGTAACATCTTAGGTCCCATCTCATTTCAATTCTCATCAAATTCACAAACTAAAAGCTGAATCTAGATATTACATTTGGGATGATCCGTTTCTTTGGAAGATTTGTAATGACCAAGTGATAAGAAGATGTTTTCCTGAGAGTGAAATTCGTTCTGTCTTTGATTTTTGTCACACATTAGCTTGTGGAGGCCACGTTGGACCTCAAAGGATAGCACAAAAGGTTTTATAATCTGAACTTTATTGTCCAACCATTTTTAAAGATTCTCATGAATTTTGCAAAAGGTGTCCAAAATGTCAGTTTTCTGGAAACATTTCAAAGAGACAAGAAATGAACCAACAACCACTTAATTTTTGTGAGATTTTTTAAGTCTAGGGGATATATTTTATGGTCCATTTCCCAATGTCATTTGGAAATTACTATATCTTTCTTGCGGTTGATTATGTTTCCAAATGGGTGGAAGCAAAGGCCACCAGGACTGATGATGCTAAAGTTGTTTGTGATTTTGTCAGGACTAACATATTTTGTATGTTTGGAGTGCCTTGATCCATCATCAGTGATCAAGGGACTCACTTTTTCAATAGGATAATGGAGGCTTTGCTGAAGAAGTATGGGGTTCATAATAAAACATCAACTCCCTATCACCCACAAACAAATGGTCAAGCTGAAGTGTCCAATAGGGAAATCAAAGGAATTTTGGAGAATAATGTTAAACCAAACAGGAAGGATTGGATCCAGAAGCTGGAAGACACATTATGGGATTATAGGACATCCTACAAGACCCCGATTGGAATGATTCCATATAGGATGATTTATGGGAAAAGTTTTCACCTACCTATGGAACTGGAGCATAAGGCATATTGGGCTATTAGGAAGATGAATTTGGATCTTTAAAGTGATGGGAAAGAGAGAAGGTTGCCGTTACAAGAGTTGGAGGAAATTAGAAGTGAAGAATTTGAAAATTACAATATTTACAAAGAGAGAACAAGAGTGGATCATGAGAAGCTGATCCAACCGAAAGAATTCCATCCTGGAGATAAAGTGTTTCTTTTCAATTCAAGACTCAAGCTGATGCCAGGTAAAATTTGTTCTAGATGGGAGGGTCCTTTTATAGTTACTCATGTATATCCTTTCGGTGCTGTGTATATTGTGAAAGATGGAGAGCAGGATCCATTCACTATTAATGGGAACAGGCTGAAGAAATTCCATGGGACCATTCCATCAGATCCACTAGAGAAGATACCACTCCTCCAACCTGTCTATCAATAAGAGCCATCGGGTTGTACCTCTCCTTTACACTTTCTTGCTATTGTGATTCATTTTAAAATCTTCTTACATGTTAAATACACTTGAATTCATTGAGGAAACTGCATCATTTAAGTGTGGAGGAGGGAACCTTGGTAGTTTATGATTTTCATTTTGTGTTTGTTTTCCAAAAAAAAAAAATGTTTGTTTTCAATTTTTTTTCTTGTGTATTTATTTTTCAGTTTTTTTGTGTGTTTTTGAAAATTTTGAGCTGAAATGATTATCATTTATATTTTTGAAACCCATTTCATTGATTGAACCAATTTATTCCCTGAAACTGAGCTTAAATGAATGCTAAAAATGATTTTGTTTCAAGTTTAATTCTTTGGGAATTTCATGAAAAGTACTCAGGTTTTTGAATCCCATACCACATCTCACTATCTTTATCTTTGAAATCACTTTCCTTTGAGGCTTATGAACCATTATTGTTATATTATTTTCATTCACCTCACTTCTTGAGAGAACCAGACCATGCTTGTCTTAACCAGAATTTGATTCATTCCTTTCAAAACTTGATGGTTTGGGGTACATGTGTTTTAAATGATTGAGACATTTCTTTGGTTTGAAAGCCCCCTTTTCAAGTTAATCCCTTTCATTATGGCCTACATTGTACATTTAATCCTTTTATCCCATATAATCCATGAAAATCCTATTAGGTTAGCCACATTATAAGCCAATTTTTCCTATCCAACCTTCTCTTGAAGTGAAATTGCATGATATATTTGAACTTAAGTGTGGGGGAAGCTATCTTGTGTTGTGCTAACTCATCTGGTGAAACATTAGGTGGAAATTCAAATGGTGAAGAGATGTTTGTGCTGATGAAAAATTATTATGTTGGAAGCTGTGCCTTTTCTAAAGCTTTCATGATAAAATAAGCGGTGCCTTTTTTAAGCTTTTAATGGAGGAAGAAAGCTGCGCCTTTTCTAGAGCTTTCAAGAAAAATCATGTTTGAGAAGATTGAAATTTTTGCTGCTGAAATGCTGAGATGTTTGAAAATTTCTTGAGATTTTATGATGATGGAGATGAATTTCTACTATGGGGAGTGAGGAGAATACCACACATGAGTGAAAATTAGAATTGTGCAATTTTGTTTCAAAAAAAGCCAAACCCTCCTCATTCAGCCTCATAATTTTTTTATATAAAATCCTATCAACTGAAAGCCACAGAACAACCTTGAAAATTCCTCATGATAAAAACATGTCCTTGAATCACATCGGGTGGAGAAGTATGAGATTGTCAAACCTGTGGTGACCCTTTCATTGGTTTGGATGAGAAAAACTTTGATGAAAAGTGATATTTGTGAGATGATAGAAAATTCATGTGAGGTAGGTGTCTTGTGTGCATGGGAGTATAAATGAAGAGAAAATATATTAAATGATCTGATTTGATAACTTGGAATAATTTTTATGGATGATTCATGATATATTTTATTTCTTTGTGTGGAATTGGTGGATCTAAATGGCATGTGTTTTGAATTTGGTTTGCTTTGATTTTGATTTTGACTTGTTCGGGAGTCCAAGTGCTAAGTGTGGAGGAATTGATAGAGATAATATTTTCATAAATTTTCATATGTTTTTAAATTATTCAACCCCTTACATTTAATCAATTTGAGTTTATTTGTATCATTTTAGTGTTTTGGTGAATATGAGCTTAATTGTGGAAATTGGTTAATTTTGGAAATTTAGAAGTTTTGTGGAGATTCTGTATTTCAGGCATATATTTTATTTTTTTGATCCAAATTGTATGATTCCTTTTTTAGGTTTTCTATGCTCGTGGGATTCATTTTATCCTTCTAGACCCAAATCTCAATCAATCAGTTGGAAGCTCAAATCTATCTCACAAATCGGCCTCAAAAACTGTGCATAGAACTTCATAACTTTATTGTCAGGCCCATATCTAATTAATGGATGAACCATTGGATTTAAAATTTTACATAGAGCTGTAAAACATACGTAGTGACAAGTTTAATTAATATGGACGTGCCTGATTCTTTCATTATCAAGGCCATAAATTTGTTGGAACTAGACATACTGGAATACGAAATTTTTGTCTCACAGAATTAAATATTCTGTGTGAGGCGGCCATAACTCCTTCATTTCCTAGAAAATGAAGCTTAACTTTTGGGTGTCTACATATTAGAGATGGAGAAACAACTTTTAAGAAGGACCAATTTCCAAATTCGGTCATTTACTATGCCAACCAGACTCAAACTTCCAGGGGAGTAATTTTGGAGGGAAATTTTCTACTCCCCAAGCCTATAAATAAGAGTGTTCACTTCCATTCAAAGGGGTTGAAGAAGGTGCAAGAAGGGATATGATGGAGGATTTAGTTCTTGAATTTATTTTTATTTTCTATTTTGTTTTTAATTAGTTTCATCATTCTCTCTTCTTCCCCTTCCAACTCTAATACCCTTAACATGAAGGGGTAAAACCTTTGAGTGATCGGGGAAGGGAGAGTTTCTCTTTTGTAATGTCGGAATTTTGTTCTTAAATGTAAAAACTTATCTTTATTTTTAATGAAATATATTATTAGTGTTTACCAATTCTATTAATGAGATCGTGTTTTGAGTTTGGTGTATTAATTTTTAATAATTTTGGTTACAAACTTTTAATCTCCCTCTGCCTAGTGCAATTTGTCTCGATCGAGTAGATTGTGTTAGGTGGTGAGTGTATAACGATTGTTGGAACATGTGTGGAACTAGTAAACCTTTTCTAGAGTTATAAGGAGTAAAAATTCCTGATTAGGAATTGCCTTAGTTGTTTAGGAATTGTTTATGAACTTCCATGCACATAGGAGTGAGTTCTATTTTCTTCTTTAACCAAGGGTGATAGATAACTCGATCGAGGAGTCTTTCATTTGTCATTCAAAAGGAAGAGAGGTAAGATGATCTTTGTGACTGTGATGAAATTACAAAATATGATCCTACCCTGACCCCATCAATCTCTTCATCCATTAGTGTTCAACCTCTCTTTTCAATTGCTTGCTTTATTTTTGAACTCAAACAACTTTCAAAAGGAACCTTTTCTTCTTTATTTAATTTAAGTGACAAACGTAATTGTTTTGCACTCCTCTCTGGAGAAAAATTAGGTTACCTAATTTACTACATTTTAACTTAGGTTTTATTTATTTTTGTCACACCCCATGATAGGAACGTGTCAAAACTTGGCACCGTTGCTGGGGAGGTAGTGCCAACAGTTTTTTTTTTCTTACTTTCATTCCAAAGTTGCATGACTAGAACCTCAAACACTAAAACTTTCCCCATTGATCCTCAAATTGAAAGAAATTTGTTGAATAGGCTCAGAAACCTCAATTTACAATCTGAATTTGAGGAAATTTATCTTACAGAATTGAGTGAAACTTCAAGTGTTCACTCTAAGCCTGTCATAATGGCTGGAAATCAAAAACCAACTCTCAGAGACCTTTGTGCCCCACAATTACTAAATCAGAATAATCAAATTGTCATGCCAGTGTTACAAAATGATTTTGAGATGAAACCTAATATGATACCATTGCTTCCAAAGTTTCATGGCTTGGCAGGTGAAGATCTCAACAAGCATATTAAAGAGTTCACACATGTATGCTCAACCTTCAGACCACGTGGGGTAGCTGAGGAACAAGTAAAGTGGAAGGAGTTCCTGTTTTCATTGGAAGGAGATGTGAAAGAATGGTTGTATTCTCTACAACCTAGAGATGTGGATGATTGGAATCACCTGGTGAGATGCTTCATGCAAATATTCTTCCTCGCCTATAGAATCACAACCCTCAGAAAAGAGATCTGTTCCATCAAACAATCATCTAGAGAAACCCTTTACGAGTACTATGAAAGATTTAAAAAGCTATGTGCTAGCTGCCCACATCAATCCATCTAGGATCATAACTTTCTTGTATTCTTCTACCAAGGATTACTGGTCAATGATAGGAACCTTCTTGATGCATCATCTAGAGGTGCATTGATTGACAAGTCGCTAGAAGAAGCAAAAGGTTTGATTGAGAAGATTTCTCAGAACTCAAAACAGTTTGGTATAAGAAGTAATGGAACAAGAGGTATTCATGAGGTACAAACTTCTCATCCATCACCCTTACTATAAACTAAGATTGAAGAGCTAACTAGTTTGGTGAGACAGATAGCCTTGAAACAAGTGGGAGACCAACAAGCAGCAGCTAAGGTATGTGGTTTATGCGCATCACCTGATCATTTAACTGACCAATGTGCTGAAATACAGGGAATGGAAACTTGTGTGGAAATTTTCAACCAAGGCAGTACCAAAAAAATCAAGGATGGATAGAGCCAAACCATGTTCAATATGGGTTTGGAAATCAGCAGAATCAAGCTAGACCCCCATTCCAGCCACAATTCCAAAAACCCCCACCATTTCAACAAAAGTAATCTTATAGCTAGCCTTCTCATCACCAACCACCCACTTTCTTAAAATCCTATGAGCAGCCATAAACCAGTGCACAACCCATAATTTTGAACCAACAACATATATCTGATATTGAGGGACTTAAAGGCTCTGTAAAAGATTTGACCACCATGTTTGAAGGCCTCATGGAATCCCTAACCAAAAATCCTGGGAAACTTCCTTCCCAAACAATCCAAAACCCAAAGGAGAATGTCATCATGATAAAAATAAGAAGTGGAAAAGAGATATCACCACTAGCATCCCATGAAACTGAAATAAGACCACTTTTGTTGAGGGAGAATGAAATTGAAAACTCTGAAAATTCTGTGAAAATTCATTGTGAAGAAGAGAAGAAAGAGGAGGAAGAGAAGGATAAGACAAAGAAAAAGAGACAAGAAACACCATTTCAAAGGAAACAAAGGTAGAAGAAAGAGATACCCCCTCCATTTCCATCAAGGATGATTGAATCAAAGAAATTGTAGGAGGAAGCACTTCAAAAAGAAATTCTGGACACCTTCCAGAAAGTGGGAATCAATATCCCCTTACTTGATGCAGTCAAACAAATTACAAAGTATGCTAAATTTTTAAAGGATCAGTGCACCAATAAGAGGAGACTTCAATGGAATAAAAGGATCAACTTGGGAAGAAGTGTCTTATCCCTTATCAAACCACAATTTCCAACCAAATTTCAAGATCAAGGTACATTTTCTATTCCATTCACCATTGGTTATTTAAATTTCTCTAATGCTTTATGTGATCTAGGTGCTTCAATTAATGTATTACCTCACTCAGTATACACTTCTTTTCATATGGGAAACTTAAATCCCACAAGAGTGGTGGTCCAGCTTGAAAATAGATCCACAATTTTACCTGCAGGAGTTTTGTAGGATGTCCTTGTGAAAGTCAAAGATCTCTTATTCCCAGCTGACTTCTACATGCTAAATATGGAAGAAGATAGGAGCCCATCACATTCACCCATATCCCCTTACTTGATGCATTCAAACAAATTCCAAAGTATGTTAAATTTTTGAAGGATCTGTGAACCAAGAAGAAGCGACTTCAAGGGAATGAAAGGATCAACTTGGGAAGAAGTGTCTCAGCCCTTATCACACCACAATTTCCAACCAAATGTCAAGATCTAGGGACATTATCTATTCCATGCACCATTGGTTCTTTAAATTTCTCTAATGATTTGTGTGATCTAGGTGCTTCAATTAATGTATTGCCTCACTCAGTATACACTTATTTGTAGATGGGAGACTTGAGGCCCACAAGAGTGGTAGTCCAGCTTGCAAACAGATCCACATTTTTCACTGTAGGAGTTTTGGAGGATTTCCTTGTGAAAGTCAAAGATATCTTATTACCAGCTAACTTCTACATGCTAAATATGGAAGAAGATAGGATCCCTTCAAATTCACCCATCATTTTGGAGAGACCTTTCTTGAAAACGGCTAAAAACATCATCAATGTCCATGAGGGGACACTCACCATGGAGTTTGGAGAGAGAACGGTCCACTTAAATATTTTTGAATCCATGAGGCACCCATCAGATGATCACTCCCTCTTTTTTATTTCTCATGAAGTTGGTGCAAAACCCATTGAATAATTAGGTATGCTCTATGAATTATTAGACTTAGGAGATACTTCTTTCATTGAAAATATTATTGAATCTTTGGATGCCCAACATGCTGGTGATTCTAACTTCATGTGGGAGGAAGACGTAAAATCTGATTTCTTTGATGATTTATTAACTGATGAGGAAGATGATATGGTTTCTTGTGTGCAGGAGGTCCAAAGTTTGGAAGTGGGAAATGTTAATTTAGTTTCATCCCTTGATCATCCCCCTGATTTGGAACTCAAACCACTCCCCACTGATTTGAAATATGTGTACCATAGGGAGGGAGAAAAACTACCAGTGATAATTGCTAATAATCTCTCTGAAACCTAAGAGAAATTATTGATTGATCTTTTCAGAGAGAATATCCAAGCGATAGGGTAGAGTTTAGGTGATATTCCATGAATCAACCCAATCACATCGAATTTTTCTTTAGGGTGATTCCAAACCTGTCAGGCAACCCCAAAAGAGGTTGAATCCCACTTTGATGGAGGTTGTGAAGAAGGAGATTGAGAAGATATTGGAATATGAGATCATCTATCCCATCTTAGATTCACAGTGGGTTAGTCCAATTCATGTAGTTCCAAAAAAAACTGGCCTAACCACTGTGAGGAATGAAAAGAATGAATTAATCCCTGTGAGAATTCAAAATAGCTGGAGAGTGTACACTGTTTTTAGGAAGTTAAATCAGGTCACTCGGAAGGATCATTTCCTCATTCCCTTCATTGATCAGATGTTAGAGAGATTGGTTGGGAGAACTCATTATTAGTTTTTGGATGGATTTTTAGGTTATTTCCAGGTACCCATTGCTCCTGAGGATCAAGAGAAGGCAACCTTTACATGTCCCTTTGGCACTTTTGCATATAAAAGGATACCATTTGGATTATGTAATGCTCCAGGTACATTTCAGAGGTGCATGGTAAGTATATTTTCTGATCACATTGAAGATTGCTTTGAGGTTTTCCTGGACGACTTCACGGTGTTTGGAAACTCTTTTGACCATTGTGTGAAGCATGTTAGATCTTTTTTAGGACATGAAGGATTTTATAGGAGGTTTATCAAGGATTTTAGTAAGATTTATCTCCCTCTCTCTAGATTGCTTTTGAAAGATGCTGATTTTGATTTCAATGGTGCATGTAGGGAATCCTTTGATGAGATGAAGAGGAGATTGATTAAACCACCTGTGATGCAGCCACCAAATTTGGAAGAACCATTTGAGCTACTTTGTGATGCTTCCAACCAATCAGTTGGAGCAGCCCTTTATCAGCGAATTGAGGGCAGGCCACAAGTCATTTCATATGCTTCAAGAACCTTGGATGCGGCTCAATTCAATTACACAACCACAGAAAAGGAGTTTTTAGCAGTTGTTTTTGATTTATAAAGATTTAGATCATATCTTCTTGGAACTAAAGTCACTGTATTTTCTAATCATGCCGCTCTCAGGTACTTGATGAAGAAGGATGAAGCTAAACTAAGGCTGGTGAGATGGATTCTACTGCTGCAGGAGTTCAACATAGAAATCAAGGACAAAATGGGATCGGAGAACCAAGTGTCTGATCATTTAAGCAGACTTTCCAACACTGCTGATGTTGAAATTCCAGAAAGAGAACCACTGAATGATCACCTTCTAGGAGAGCAGTTGTACATGGTTAAAGGAGAAGTGCCTTGGTATGCTGACATGGTCAATTATATAGTAACATCTTAGGTCCCATCTAATTTCAATTCTCATCAAATTCAAAAACTAAAAGCTGAATCTAGATATTACATTTGGGATGATCCGTTTCTTTGGAAGATTTTCAATGACCAAGTGATAAGAAGATGTTTTCCTGAGAGTAAAATTCGTTTTGTCTTTGATTTTTGTCACACATTAGCTTGTGGAGGACACTTTTGACCTCAAAGGACAACACATAAGGTTTTATAATCTGAAATTTATTGGCCAACCATTTTTAAAGATTCTCATGAATTTTGAAAAAGGTGTCCAAAATGTCAGTTTTCTGGAAACATTTCAAAGAGACAAGAAATGCACCAACAACCACTTAATTTTTGTGAGATTTTTGAATTCTGGGGGATAGATTTTATGGGACCCTTCCCAATGTCATTTGTAAATTCTTATATCTTTCTTGCGGTTGATTATGTTTCCAAATGGGTGGAAGCAAAAGCCACCAGGACTGATGATGCTAAAGTTGTTTGTGATTTTGTTAAGACTAACATATTTTGTAGGTTTCGAGTGCCTCGATCCATCATCAGTGATCAAAGGACTCACTTTTGCAATAGGATAATGGATGCTTTTCTAAAGAAGTATGGGGTGCATCATAAAACATCAACTCCCTATCACCCACAAACAAATGGTCAAGCTGAAGTGTCCAACAGGGAAATCAAAGGAATTTTGGAGAAGTCTGTTAAACCAAACAGGAAGGATTGGGGCCTGAATTTGGAAGACACATTATGTTTTTATAGGACATCCTACAAGACCCCGATTGGAATGAGTCCATATATGATGATTTATGGGAAAAGTTGTCACCTACCTTTGGAACTGGAGCATAAGGCATATTGGGCTGTTAGGAAGATGAATTTGGATCTTGAAAGTGCTGGGAAAGAGAGAAGGTTGTAGTTACAGGATTTGCAGGAAATTAGAAGAGAATCATTTGAAAATTACAAGATTTACAAAGAGAGAACAAGAGTGTCTCATGACAAGCTGATCCAACCGAAAGAATTCCATCCTGGAGATAAAGTGTTTCTTTTCAATTCAAGACTCAAGATGATGCCAGGTAAACTTCATTCCATATGGGAGGGTCCTTTTATAGTTACTCATGTATATCCTTTCAGTGCTATGCAAATTGTGAAGGATGGAGAGCAGAAGCCATTCACTATTAATGGGCACAGGCTGAAGAAAATTCATGGGACCATTCCATCAGATCCACTAGAGGAGATCCCGCTCCTCCAACCTGTCTATCAATAAGAGCCATCAGGTTGTACCTCTCCTTTACACTTTCTTGCTGTTGTGATTCATTTTAAAATCTGATTACATGTTAAATATACTTGAATGCATTGAGTAAACTGCATCATTTAAGTGTGGATGAGGGAACCTTGGTAGTTTAGGATTTTCATTTTGTGTTTGTTTTCAAAAAAAAAAATATCTGTTTTCAATTTTTTTCTTGTGTGTTTATTTTTCAGTTTTTTTGTGTGTTTTTAAAAATTTTGAGCTAAAATGATTATCATTTCTATTTTTGAAACCCATGTCATTGAGTGAACCAATTTATTCCCTGAAATTGAGATTAAATGAATGCTGAAAATTATTTTGTTTCAAGTTCAATTCTTTGGGAATTTCATGAAAAGTACTCAGGTTTTTAAATCCCATGCCACATCTCACTGTCTTTATCTTTGAAATCACTTTCCTGTGAGGTTTCTGAACCATTATTGTTATATTCTTTTCATTCACCTCACTTATTGAGAGAACCATATCATGCTTGTGTTAACCAGAATTTGATTCATTCCTTTCAAAACTTGAGGGTTTGGGGTACATGTGTTTTAAATTATTGAGACATTTCTTTGGTTTTAAAGCCCCCTTTTCAAGATAATCCCTTTCATTATGGCATACCTTGTACATTTAATCCTTATATCCCATAGAATCTATGAAAAACCTGTTAGGTTAGCCAAATTATAAGCCAATTTTCCCTATCCAACCTACTCTTTAAGTGAAATTGCATGATCTAGTTGAACTTAAGTGTGGGGGAAGCTATCTTGTGTTGTATTAACTCATTTGGTGAAACATTGGGTGGAAATTAAAATGTTGAAGAGATGTGTGTGCTGATGAAAAACCATTATGTTGAAATCTATGCCTTTTCTGGAGCTTTCATGATAAAAGAATCTTTTCCTTTCTGGAGCTTCTAATGGAGGAAGAAAGCTGTGCCTTTTCTGGAGCTTTCATGATAAATCATGTTTGAGAAGATTGAAATTTTTTCTACTGAAATGCTGAGATGTTTGAACATTTCTTGATATTTTATGATAATTGAGCTGAATTTCTACTACGGGGAGTGAGGATAATACCACACATGTGTGAAAATTATAATTGTGTAATTTTTCTTCAAAAAGAGCCAAACCCTCCTCATTCGGCCTCAGATTTTTTTACATAAAATCCTACCAACCGAAATCCATAGAACAACCTTGCAAAGTCATCATGATAAACACATGTCCTTGACTCACATCGGGTGGATAAGTAGGAGTTTTTCAAACCTATGTTGACCCTTGTATTGGTTTGGATGAAAAAAATTTTGATGAAAAGTGATATTTGTGAGATGAGAGAAAATTCATGCGAGGTAGGTGTCTTGTGTGCATGGGAGTAGAAATGAAGAGGAAAAATATTGAATGATATGATTTGAGAACTTATAATAATGGTTATGTATGAGGCATGATATCTTTTATTTCTTGGTGTGGAATTGGTGGATCTAAATGGCATGTGTTTTGAATTTGCTTTGCTTTGATTTTGATTTTGACTTGTTCGGGAGTCCAAGTGCTAAGTGTGGGGGAATTGATAGAGATAATATTTTCATAATTTTTCATATGTGTTTCAATGATTTAACCCCTTCCAATTAATCAATTTGAGTTGATTTGTGTCATTTTAGTGTTTTGGTGAATTATGGGCTTAATTGTGGAAATTGGTTAATTTTGGAAATTTAGAAGTTTTGTGGAGATTCTGTATTTCGGGCATATATTTTATATTTTTGATCCAAATTGTATGATTCCTTTTTTGTAGGCTTTCTATGCTCATGGTATTAATTTTATCCTGCTGGACCCAAAGCTCAATCAATCACTTGGAAGCTCAAATCCAGCTCACAAGTTAGGCCTCGAAAACTGTGCACAGAACTACATAATTTTATTGTAGGGCCCATATCTCATTAATGTCCAAACCATTGGAGCTGAAATTTTACATGGAGCTGTAAATCATCCTGAGTGAAAAGTTTCATGAATATGGATGCACCTTATTCTTTCATTCTCAAGGCCATAAATTTGTTGGAAATCGACATATTTGAATATGAAAAGTTTGTCTGGAAGAATTAAATATTCTGAGTACGATAGCCATAAAGCCTTCATTTCCTGGCCAATGAAGCTGAAATTGCATGTGTCGACATATGAAAGATAGAGGAACAACTTTAAAGCAGGACCAATTTCCAAATTCGGTCATTTACTATGCCAACCAGACTCAAACTTTCAGGGGTGTAATTTTGGAGGGAAATTTTCTACTCACTAAGCCTATAAATAAGAGTGTTTACTTCCATTCAAAGGGGTTGAAGAAGGTGCAATAAGGGATGTGATGGAGTATTGAGTTCTAGAATTTATTTTTATTTTCTATTTTCTTTTTAATTAGTTTCATCATGCTCTCTTCTTCCCCTTTCAACTATAATACCCTTCACATGGAGGGGTAAAACCTTTGAGTGATCGGGGAATGAGGAGTTTCTCTTTTGTAATGTCAGAGTTTTGTGCTTAAATGTAAAACCTTATCTTTATTTTGAATGAAATATATTCTTATTGTTTCCAAATTCTCTTAATGAGATCGTGTTTTGAGTTTGGTGTATTCATTTTTAATAGCTTTGGTTAAAATTTTTTAATCTCCCTCCGCCTAGTGAAATTTGTCTCGATCGAGCAGATTGTGTTAGGTGGTGAGTGTCTAACGATCATTGGAACATGTGTGGAACTAGTAAACTTTTTCTAGAGTTCTGAGGAGCAAAAATTCCTGATCAGGACTTTCCTTAGTTGTTTAGGAATTGTTTATAAACTTCCATGCACATAGGAGTGAGTTCTATTTTCTTCTTTAACCAAGGGTGATAGATAACTCGATTGAGTAGTCTTTCATTTATCATACAAAAGGAAGAGAGGTAAGATGATCTTTGTGATTGTGATGACATTACAAAAGGTGATCCTACCTTGACCCCATCACTCTCTTCATCCATTAGTTTTCAACCTTTATTTTCAATTGCTTGCTTTATTTTTGAACTCAAATAACTTTAAAAAGGAACTTCTTCTTCTTTATTTAATTTAAGTGACAAACGTAATTGTTGTGCACTCCTCTCTAGAGACAACTTAGGTTACCTAATTTACTGCATTTTAACTTAGGTTTTATTTGTTTTTGTCACACCCCACGACAGGAACGTGTCACTAGTGTACTCATTGGTCAACTTATATGACTATTTATATGATCTAACAGTATACCACCCCTTTCACCTTTCCATTAAAAGGTACTTTGGTCATTTTTCTTAATAAACAAGATTCATAGTTATCGATAGATTCATAATCAAATGATTTTAACAATCCATATCCATGTAGTCTTTGAATGTGTTTCTCATTTATATATCCAAGGGGATAATGCCAAAGGTAAGTGGGATTAGAATCAACCTTAACCTTCTTATTATGAATGTTATAGATAACATTATCCATATCCATAATGTATAAACCATTTACCATATCCCTAATTCCATAAAACACTTCATTCATGTATATAGAATAACTCTTATTCTTAATAATGAATGAACATCCTATATTATTCAAAAAATAAACAAAAATAAAATTTCTTTTTATGGTAGGAACACAATAAGAATTTAACAATTCAAGATATAATCCACTAGGTAGAATTATATAATAAGTTATGACTTCTCCATTTCTATCACATAGATCTACTTCAATTTTCTCCAATTCTCTCTGAGTTTGTGTTTATTAACACAAATGTGTGATGTGTACTCGATATATAATACCCATGAGTTAGATTTAGAGAAATTTATTTCTATAATACTCACATTCAAATTCTTAGAATGATTCTCTTTGAGAAAACTTCTTAACTTTAGATACCAATATTTAATAGTTTTATAGGTCATAGCTATAAGAGATCTCAAAATGATAAACATAATTCATGACATAATCTATAAAAAAGACATATCTATGGGTGAGTATCATGTTTTATATCTATTCATTAAGGACTTTTAATAAAAGTACTCCCACTAAAATGAAAACCCCATATATCATTACCTTTAGTGAGTTAAGATCCACATTTTACCAAGATTTGAGTATAATTTAGGGTTTATCTCAAAACATAACTATTTAGGAAGGAAAAATTTCCAATAATATAACATATGACTCTTTCATTGTTGAGAGGGAAAATATTTTCCTAAATCCATCATATAGATATAAAATCAACTCCATTCCTTTGGTATCTTAACTTATAGGGTTTCCCTACCAAGATTCACTTAAATATCATAGAAAGATATGATTACCCAACTCTTTAGGTTATCCATACCCACCATTCCATACACAAGATAATTTATGGTCACCCAGTTTTCATGAAACTACCCAGTTAGATGATCGAGGTCTTGAAATGCGCTTGATTTGGAAGGAATTTCACACTTAGTATTTGAGGGGTTTTCTTTCAAGGTCTAACCAAATTAATATACATCACATGAATATTAAATTTATAACTATTTTATTACATGAAATCATTATTATATCACATTTTATTACTTTCAAGTATGCATGCTTCTAATTCTTTAGTTTTGGAATCCCTAATCCATCCACCAAATTAATATTTTCAAAATATATTAATGTGTAACTCTTTACGAAACCCACAGTTTGTGTTACACACCAAAAAATAGAACCCAAATAAGTTTTTACATATCCAAATGCATCATATGTATAAGGTATATGAAATTTTCATGTAAATATTTAGAATTATATGGAATTGATCATTCCCACATGAGAAATCCTGGACCCACATATAGCTAACCCCCACCTTTCTAGAACAGGGAACAAGCCTTTAGGCTAGTGGGGAGTCTGACCCAAAGTCCCTCTACTAAAAGATACTTTAATTAAGATATATTCCAATATATCATAACTCTAATACCTAATATATATAAAATATATTCAACAACTAAATTCAAGATAACACCTTTAATTATAAACCGATTTCAAGTTAGATGAAAAATAATCTTATGTTACCATACCTAGCATGTAATGCATGGAATGAAAATTTTATAAGAAGTAATTTATCACATAAATAAAAAGCATAAAAAATATTCTCATTTCATAACCAATTTATAAACATGAACATTCAAAAGAAATAAACAAATAAATAAGTATTTTATTTATTTTCCAAAATATGAGATACAATATGATCATTTCATATTTTATTTAGGAATGAAAACACCTATTTATAATGCCTAACACTTATCATTTATAAATTTTTTTTATAAACTATAATAATTTTTAGCCAAAATATTAATATTTCTATATTTTTAGATTGGATTATATTTTACGATTGATAAATGGGTATTATCAATCATAAGATACTATTGATATTAGTGCTTATGATAAGAATTATCATAAGGCGCATGGTGTATTTGATGATATACGCAACATATACTTTATGAAACGATTCTCTGTGTTTGTAACAAAGAATTAAAGGTTATGTTATCTCATAATGTATGATGCATCGCCAATAAAGATTATGTTATTACATAACATAATTTCAATGACCCCAACCCAGGTTATGTTATCGCATAACATAACGTATGGGACCCTAGAGAAGACTATGTCATCAAATAAGATAATATGAGGGTCTTTATTGAGATTACATCATCACATAACATAATTTAAATTATAGGCAATGAAAATTATGTTATCCTATAACATAATTCCAAGTAGAGGCAATGCACATTATGTTATCCTATAATGTAATGTTAGGAAATGAAATCCAACAATATTATGTCTAACATTCCACCACACCATATCGTACACTATGATATAACCTCAAAAAGATTACAATTCACAAGTTCTTCATTAAAAAATATAAAATTATGTTTATTCATTGATTAACATTGCTTTGATATCACTGATGGTTTTTAGTGGATCATCACATGATCAAATTAGTGGAAGAAACACATTAAAGTGCTTGATATATCATTAACAAAAAAAATACAATATGAAGAATAAGAAATAAATGGGAATATATTTAATGTAGTATGCTTCATCTCTACAAAACTCATAATAGTTTTCTTGATGGTGATCACCAAACAAAAAATGTTAGGTTCTTTCTTCTACAGGGATGAAACCAGCCACTAGGATCCTTATATACTATAATAGGACCTAAAAATACCAAAGGTATGCCAAAACCTTCTCCATGAAGATGAATAGTGAAAATAGAGGAAGAGATAGCTTCAAATAAGCCTTGGAAGTATCATGTGTACCCAAAATGGGGATCACATCCCTTTATACAACCTACTCTCATTCAATGAAGGGAGTTTAACATTGAATGTCATCACATGGTATCCATCATGTGTTACCCATAACACATGACCATTAGGATTTCATAATCATTTTAATATTTCAAATGATTTTGTGTAGTCATAAATGAATCAAATTGTTCATTCATAACTGAAGTAAAGCATGAGGAAGACATGGAAAAATCCATGCACTCGATATCATAATCCCATCATACGTTAGGGGAAATGTAATATCAAGATATGTATCATATATTTATTACATTACATTAGAGGAAACATACTTGAAAATATTTTTTTAGGGTTATGTTAGAGGTAATATAACCTTAAGCCCAATATGAATCATATTTGTATCAAAGGCTATGACATAGTGGATATCATACAATACAATATCCCTTTTTTAGTGTATATCCAATAAAGTATAATCATACACATATGCATATTTTAATTGGAGATATATGTTATATCATAATTATGATTTGATTATCTATTTTTCTCAAAACTCATATTTAATTCATAGCCTGTGATATCACATATATCGTAGAAAATATCATTAAACAAAACCATGAGATTTAACTATATCATAACTTACAATAGACACCATTTGTACCCTATGACTTAGAGAAAAAAAATCACAAATTATGATAAGATATATTATAAATCCATCAAGAGTGATCAAAGCACTGACTTTTAGCCACATCATATTGTACATTATGATATTACATGAGAAATATTACAATTTAAAAAACATTCATTTTCAGCATGATTTTGAGAATTAAATTCCATGGTGAATCTCTAATACCATAAAGAGATTTCAAAGGATCTAATGACTATATTTAAACATATAAAAATCAATATAGAAACCCATAAACCAAGATTTACCATGAAAGAAACTGAAACCATACTACTATAAAATAAAGAGGCATATAACTTTCACTGAAGATGGATGTTGCTTCTGTCGTCATCATGTGTGCTTGATTGAGATAATATGAGAGTAGTAAAAATATATACATCCTTTTAAGGTATCCATGGGTTTTTCTGAATGCTCAATACTCAATAAGGATCCTCTTATCACCCATGAAATCCTAGTGCCTAGTTAAGGATAATAGTTAAGAGGAAGAGAGATAGAATATTGAGGGAGTTTCTACTAAGAAAACATAAGTAAGCTATTTTTATCATATGTAAGTATACTACTTTTTATAAGAAAGAGACCCAAACAAAACATACATAAATATTAGACCATTTTAAAAAAAAACCTAATATATTACACAATAATTCACACCCTAGAAGCATAAATATTTATTGTGTTTAGAGACTATATATATAATCAACTTATTTCATAAATGATCTTCAAAATCTCCCATATATTTTTTCTTTCACAGTACCCTTTCGTAGATATACCAGAATTAATTGTTTTTCACAACCAGGGGGAAATAGAAACATAAGAAAGGGTGAACTCAGATGCTTAATAAGAGTAAACATGTGAGATATCAAATGATGATCTTGTTCAAGAATAAGATAATCATAGAGGCATTATAACATGATTATTACATAGAAAGTTCATACCCAATTAGTCATAGATCATAAATCACGAGTCATTTATAAATCCTTAACATTTCAAAAGACATGAGTCATAAGAGTGAGGAATCATCATTAATAAATCATAATCCATTAGAGTATATTATAAGAATAAGAACATGTCATAGGAACAATGGAATAATCATAAGCATAGAAAACTATTTTATTAGTCAAATATCATTTCTAATACCATCATCATATAGTGGAAAAAGTCCCATAATGGATTGAGTTCACTCCACAACCTCTTTTAATCCTTGGAATGAGTTCACTCCTCATCCTCTTCATATTTCTCATAAGATATAAATAATTATACAATTCATTTTACATATTTAATGGAACTAAATACCACATAATGAAATCCATTCATATGTGTTCCATAAGATTATAAGAACATTAATCAATTCATTATAGTATAACCCATGGAAAAGAAGCAGGTTTCATAAATATTTCAACATCAAATAATCATAATAAATCTATAGAAATAACATGGTTAGTATCATTAGATCATATATCTAGTGAATCATACAACGCATCAAAGTATGTTTACATTGATAAAATTAAATTTAAAAGAACATTTGAACCTTTATTTGAAAACATGAGAAAAATATCCTTTTCTTTTGATAACATTTTAAATAAAAATTCAAAAAATATTGCAAAAAAATTATTTAAAAATAACCATGGAAACTTTTAAAGGAATATTCAAATAAAATAATGGTCATGATTGTAGGAAAATCCATTCATGTGGTAAATGTTAAAACAATGATTCCTTTCACACTTTTTATAAGAGTCATAACTAACATATTTAGAAAAACATTTTAAAAACATTTTTAATCCTTTGAAAAGAAAGTAAAATATAGTGTAAAAGGAATTTAAATAATAATTTTATCATATAAAAAGAACATTCTTGAAAACATTTTAAAGAACATGGAAATCGAATAAAAATTTCACCAACCAAAGATGAAATAAAACCAACTTTTCTTAAAAACATTTTCTCAATTGTTTTAAGTGAAAAAGAGAGGAGAGTAAAATAAAAACATGAAAAATATAGAAATAATCACAGGAGAATAAAATATATGAGTTTTAAGAGATAAATAACATATAAATCTCCCAAATTATATTCAAGCATAAACAATTCTGATTAAAAATGATATTGCAACAAAAACCCTTACCTCAGGTCCTGAATTTGTTTATATGTATTATTAAGATCTTTTATAATAAATTTATATTTATTATACATATATAATAAAACCATATTCATAATTATCTTATAATATAACATTCCATTATAATTTTTAATCACCCATTTATTAACAATTCTTCATTATAATCAACATTTGGGGTGTCAACTTTTCTGTTTCCCATGCATATTTTGGTTTTGAAGGTTCTGATCCTCACACCTTGTTCATGGTTTCATCATATCATGAATATTAATCATGTTATAAGTATAATATTGTTTCATTATATACACTTTTATAATCATTTATATAATGTTGTGATGAAAACTCAATTACATCACTTTGTGGAGATGGTAGTTCGTGCACACACATGAGAAATATTTTCGTTTTCCAATGAATGAAAAAAAAGAAAGAAAAATAATAATATATATTTAAATAATCATAATAATATCATAAGAATCATATATATTTATTAAATATATCCATATTGACATCCATGTTTGGTGGATATGAAAAACGAATCACATCGCTTCGTAGAGGTGGTAGTCCACATGTATGTATAAACGACGTTATCATTTTTCATAGGATGGAAAGGAGAGAAAAAAATGGTTGTAACATTAACATAAAAACATTTAATTATAGTTATTATATTTATTTAATCATTTAAAAATGGTTATAGAATATTTAGAGGAGGTTAAGAAAGAAAGAAACTCGAAATAGATCAAAAAATACAATTATCTCTTCTTTGGGAAACCTCTGTTGACCTACACCTTAAGAATTATAAGGATGATATTTTGGGAAGAATATAAGATTGAGGAAATGAAGAGGAAAAATAAGAAGATATTTGGGTAGTTATTGGCCAAACTAGAGGTCTCAAAGGGTGTGAATAAGTGAAGGTAGGGGGTTTCTTTTTATAAGTGAGGTTGATGACACTCTTATAAATACTTAAAAGAATAAAATATAACTACTAGAAATAATGGATTTAGAGACCACTAAAATCTATAGCTAAATCCATTTAGTGTCCTCCTAGAGTTCGCCAAATGGTGGGCGCTTTTGTCATATCTCTAAAGCCTTTAGCATCCGCTGTTTTGGCGGACACTAAAGATCCACCCCAAAAACTTGCGATCTTTGGTCCTGGATGCAGTGGGTGACACGTGTCACACAACGAGGACATGGGAGGTTTTACACATGATTTCTTCACCAAATATAGAAGACACACAATGGTCGGGGAGGGTCCGGGTCAGTTAGGGACGGTCGATGTGTGGTGGAGGGATGTTAGGGGGAGATTGGAGGGTTACTGGAGGTGGCTGTAGTGTGACTGCAGGTAATAAGGATAGGGGTGGGGGTGGTGGGGGTGGAGAAGGAGCAATGGGAGGTGGCGAAGGGGTGGTGGGAATTTTTTACAGAGGTGTGACAAAGAAGAAAAGTGTAAGGCGGGAAAATTCCCATGTATTTTCTTTCAGTATTAGCGTTTTCTATTTGGCGATCGCTAATACACCCTTTAACGACTGCTAAATGGCGGTCGCTAATACTCTCTCGCAACTGCCCAAAATTATAGTAGTGTATAATAAAGTCATATTCAACTGAAAGTGGAACCAATGAAACCAAAATTAGAATATAAGATAATTTTGGCTCTAAATACCTTCATATAATCACATATAGACAAGTTTTAGAGATGTTTTATGACTTATCTCTGAGTTTAACCTCTCATTAATCCTTTTAACCCTTACTGTTGTGAAAAAGTTTTACCATTATTACTATTCATAATGACCAATAATAAAATCGAACTATTTAAAAAATTTGAAAATTTTGATTCTAAATATGGAAAACATTTTTTCAAATTCAATTCTTATAAGTGGAAGAAATTCAATTTAAAATTAGCATGAAAAACGCAATAAAAACCGTTTTTAGAAAAATAGATTTTTAAGCATAAAACTTAATTTTATCCAATTACTCACAAAGTAAAAACAATTATATTAATGTTAAAATATTTTTCTAAATATATTATCTACAAATTTTATTAAAATCATTCATCAATAATGATTAACTTAATTTATTATGTTAAAATCATATTACGTTCATAAAAGTAGTTTTTCTAAAAAACATCTATTTTTACCTTAAAGTGATTTTATTTTAATTTAAAATAAATTGATAATAAATAAATTGATTTTATACATTTAAAAAAAATATATTTTCATAATTTTAATACCCTAAAATAATTTTTAAATAAAACATATATGAATAAACAATGCTCATAAACAAAATGTTTTAAAACAGTTCTTCTGGATCAATGGTGTTTTCTAAGTGAATTAGAAATTATTTTCAACAATTATATTTTATTTAAATAATATATAATGTGGTGAATTTTATAATGTATAATAATTATTCACATAAGTTTAGGGTTACGTGCTTCATAAACTATTGAACAAATTTATTTATTAAAGAGAAATATATTCTAAAATCTTGTGGTGTTACATAGTGCCTTCGAGACTATCTTGAGAACTCCATGTATTTACTCATTCATTACAAAAATAATGAGTAATGATTCATCTAACTATTAATTCATCATATCAATGCATACCCTATACATTTTTTAATGACAAGGGTCATTATGGGTTGTGAAATTCAGGGGAAATTTGAACTTTTGGTCTTGAAGCGGGGGATACTTTAAGAATTGGGACTCGAATAGATATTATGAGGTTTGTAACCTCTCTAGGATATGTTTTTGGATATTTAAAGAGTTTTTAGAGATGTTTTGGGTTCTCAGGTGTATGTAGTAATAGGGTTGGTGTGTCTTTATAACTGAATTTTGGATAAAAGTGGTTTGTTATGTCGTGATGGGTGAGAATCACACCGTGATGAGGGACGAGTAGGGCACACCATGAAAAGGAAGGGTCGTGCCATGGTGGGTTACTTTGATAGTTTTGGAAAATGGGATGAATTTTCTGTAGGGGTCAATGATCCTTACATTTTCCTTTTGTTTTTTGTAATGAATTCAGTCATGCCACGATCATTAGGTCGCACCATAATATTGAGAGGTAGGGATTTTTGAATTCATCCTAGGTGTAACACCTTGATATTTTATGAAATAAAATTTTAATGAAATTTAATTTCTCTGATAACTTGCATTACACGCAACACTGAGGTTAAACAGACAACAAAAATAATATTATTTAAATATGACAATTATAACCTAACCCTTGAATTGGAGGGTATAAATATTGTTAATAAAATTATGAAATATATATGAAGAACCTACTAAATAAAAATTCATTGATTAATTATTAGGAAATATGTACTCAATTTTTAGTAAATTCATTTTATGGTTCAGAAATATGTTTTCTTTAAAAATGATTTTTATTATTTTTTGTCAAAAAAATATTATAATTAATTTCTAGAAAATTTAGAAATTTTATTTAATAAAAATAGTATCATTTTTGAAATCAAGATATCAAAATTATATTAGGGTGAACTTTTGGGATTTTTCCAAAAAGATTAACTTTATGATGAATAGTGAAAAATACCGAATTTTATTAAAAACTATAATTTTGTTTAAAAAATTTACAAAGTACCACTTTGTTTTAAAATGGTTTTAAAGTAAAATTATTTCTATTATATTATTAATAATACAATTAAATTCATTGGAATCAATTTTATGATTGAATTTGGTATAGATTGTTTTTTATACTTCAAAAGACATTTTTCTAAAATCTGTTTTTTATTGCATTTTATGAATTTATACTAAAAGTAATTTATATAAATTATAGAAATTGAATTTGATAAAATGGAATTTAATTTTGGATTTATAACTTAAAATTTATCTTAGGTTGATTTTTTGACATTTTTTTGAAGAAGTTAAATTTTTATTGAATATTAAAAATTACAGTTTTTATGAAATACAATATCATTTATGATATCGTGAAGACATAAAAATAATATATAAATTTATTAAAAATACGTAATGAATAAATTATTGTAAAATAATACAAATATAATACAAAAATAACTCAAAACATATAAATTAGAATTTATTTCATAATAAAAATAAAAAACCATTTTCGGTGCCGACATAGAGCCTACGCAGCGATGAAAAAGTCAAATTTGATATCCTGAAGATAATATTTGAGATGGAATAAGTAATTTATTGATTTTTTTATTAAATATTAATTATTATAGATTATTTTTATGGTTATAAATAAATTTTGGAGTTATATAACAAGTGGCTTATCCAAATGCTTGTGCAATGCTTTCGCAAGACCTGAAAAGTCAAAATAACATATTTAATAAATTATCATGACATAGATATGAGTTAAAATACATATTTAATGGATATTAATGGGTATTTTGATAATAATAAAATTATTTTCATGATGGTAATTTACTTATAATTTTTTGGTTTTAAATAAATACCTTAAATACTTATACAATACTGACACAATAATTATTAAATTAATAGAAAAATAAAATAAATGATATTAAAAATATTAAAAGTATTATAATTTAATATAATTAATGTGATCTAAATTTTTTTTAGATGAATATTAAATTTTAGGGATGTATTAAAATATTTATTTTTAATTTTACTTATTTTCTTGATGTTATTAAAGTCAACGTAATGAATAGTTCTAAAAAATGACATTAATGATATTTTAAAATAAATAATATTTTATTAAATGATACAAAACTAATAAAAATATTATATTTGACCAAGTAAATATGATGTATTTTATGAGACATTTTTCCATTTATAGTAACTATATTGACCCTCAATGAGTAAAAACCTTGTTGTCACAGTAAGTTTGAAAAGAGTCAATGAAGAGTTAAAACAAAAATATAAGAGTAAAAACATAAAAAAATTGTTTAATTTTTTTGATAATTAGACCCTTATAACCTTAGTCTCAAAATTTAATTGTTTAATGGACACTTTTTCATGAAAATTACTTATATATAATTTAAATCAAAGAAAGTTTTAAAATGTCACTATCTTTATTTTTAATATATATTATGTGTCCACATAGGGGAAAAAGATTGTTATGAATGAATCTAAGTGTCTATTTTGAGATTAATAAAATTATTTTCATATAAATTTATTTCTAATTTTTTGTAATTATATAATGACCTTAATTTTTCAAGCAATGTCGATGTAGTATTTCTTCAATTAATAAAAATATAATAAAAGATTTTAAATACATTAAAAGAAATAAAATTTGATTGATTTAATGTGTTCCATGAATTTTATAGGTTAATATAACATATTAGTGTTGTTTTAAAGGATTATGTTCTATTTTAAACTATGTATTTAGGTCGTTTAATTCAAATTAAGTGAATATTGTCTAAATCGTCAATAATTAAATTTTATGAGAATAATATTTTATTGAATTACTGAAAAATAATAAAAATATTAAAAAATTATAAAGGGGATAATTTATGGTTTTAAATTTCATCCATTTTCCATTTATATTCCATTTGGAACCACTTTTATTGAGAAAACAATTATTATAATTTAATCTTTTAAGAAATTCCAAAAGTGACCCTTGCCTCAATTATAAAAGGGCACCTCCTCCCTCACGTATTTACAATAATTTGAGCCTTATGACTTGACCAAAATCTAAAAATTTATCTTCTAAACTTCCCTATACATATTCTAAAGTTGTTGTTCTTCCCAAAAGACCAACCCTAGAGACCTTTAGAGGATATATAAAGGAGTCATTTCTAAGAAGAGGTAATCACCTTAACTGATCTATTTTTGTTATACTTTTATTTACCTCCTATAAATCTACGATATTTATAATAAAATAATAAATTAATTATACCAAATATTCTAAAATGTTATTATTATTATTATAACACCATTATACACCCTCTTTCTCATCAAATGAGATGTGAAAGTATCGCTCGTGCGTACATAGGGCTTACCGTCTCCACTTAGAGAAGTAATTCATTTCTCATCACTATATTTTACATATGGGTATTATCATTAGTTTAATGTTTATATATTATACTTATGACATAATTAAATTTTTTTAATTATAATATAACATCCACCTTTTTACTTTTCAAACTATTGGAAAATGATAATGTTGTTCATGCATACGTGTGGACTACTGCCCCCACTAATCGATGTGATTTGTTTTTCATTTATATTTTACATGGATACTAATTAAGATTAATTAAATAAATGTATATGATATATATTTTATATAATAATTATAATTTAAAGGTTAATTAATAATTACATTTATTTCATTCCTTCCATTGAAAAATGAAAACAATGTTCATGTGTTCGTACGACCTACTGTTTCCATGAACAGTGTAATTCATTTTCCATATCAAAATTTTATGGATGAATCTAAATATTTATAAAATTAATATATATGATATTTATATCATGATTAATATTATGTAGGTGATGTAACCAAGATAAATATGCAAGGAACAAAACTACTTAACTGAAATACTCATGATAAACGAAATAGTTAACACCCAAAAATAATGATTTATTGATAAAAGGGGTATTGAAATGTTATAAAGGGATAATATATAGTATTATAAAAATTAAAATGAAGTTTTTATAGAATTATAATAAATTTAAATTTATTATATAGGTGGTTAGAGTAATTTTTAAGTAGGGAGAACTCAAGGTAAGAGATTTTTATCTCACTTTAATTTTTGGGGGACATATATCTCATATACCACTTGTTTATTTTGTGTGGTGTATATACTGCCCATGAATGTATTTAATGATTATTATCATAAAAATTATGATATTTAAAAATCAATATAAGTTTCTTTGTTTCACAAGGATTATGATTCAAATGATACCAAAGTGGTAAGGGTTTTATTTCAAAATATCATCAATATCTAGGATTGTTTATACTTAAGTCTCTACAAGGGAAAATTTTCCTTTATATGAGTGAAACTTTTTAAAATAAGTGATTTTAAAATGGAAGGATTATTTTCCTCAAGAAAATTTTAATAATATTTTAATGACATATGTATTCATTAAAGAAAACAACCCTTGATTTCACTTATGATTTATTAGGAATATGATCTAAGGATATCATCCTTATTTCTTTCACTGGATGGTTTATGAATATGTTTTACACAATGTTTTTGAAACCCATTTATTTTCCATGGGTTATGATATGTTGAAATGTTTATAAAACCCATTTATTTTCATGGGTTCTGATATGATAAATGTTTTATGATCTTTTGGAACATATATGTATGATTTTTAATTATGTGATGGGTGAGACCTATATCTGCCTCCAATGCATTAGGTAATGTTTTATATCTCATGAGATAAGTATGGGATGCAAATCAATGTGCTTGATCTACTATGGATGCAAGTTAATATGCTTTATCTACTATGGGATGCAGGTGGTGATGCCTGATCTATTATGGTTTGATGTTCTTGGTAGTTAAACTTGACATTATGAAATGATTTTTATACCTATGTTTGTGCCATACTTTTATGACATGATCTTATGATTCAGGATTAATTTATGATGATATTCACCCTTATGATCCATATCTTTTGAAATGATAAAGTTTTATGCCATGAATCATGCATCTGATCTATGATAGATTGGGTTTTAACTTTGTAAGTTATGTTTATGATCTTATACTCTTATGATTATCATATGCTTTCATATTATCATATATTGATATCTCCCATGTTTACCCTTACTGAGCATCCGAGCTCACCCTTTTCTTATGATTATTTTACCCAAGTTATTAAGAAAGTTATTAAGTGTGATATGTTTAAGAAGGGTGATATTTATTAATAAATAAGTGTAAGAGAATGTAGATATTTTATGAACCATTTTTATGTTTCTAAGTTTCAGAATATACTAACCTAAATGATTCTAGTATGGATCAAAATTTTATGTAATTAATATTCATATATTAATATGTAATGTCTATGTATGAAAATTATGGTTCATTATAGTTGGTATCAGAGCATGGTTTAATTAACCTTTGGAAACTAGGATGAGAAAACATTTGTAAGAACCTTGGAGATATGTCTAAGTATAGGATAAAATCATAAAGTTTTGGTAATTATCATGAATAACCTAGATTAAATATAAGGTGTCATTGAAGCAATTTAGTCATCCTATCAATTATGTTTTCATGATTAAATGGTTTTCCACTATGATTATTTTTTCTCACACTGTGCCTTTTGGTTTTAGTTAATGGATGGAACCTAAAGGAATTGATTTAATGTTGAATGTGACAGTCAATGGAATGAATCCCCTAATGAGAAACCAATTGAAATAAGATATTGAATGAGAAAAATTGTGATTATACCTAATAATACATCTCATTATATGATTAACAATATCAAATTTTATGAGTTTATTGAAATAACTAATAAAAGAAATATGGAGTTTCATAATGACCATAGAGGAAAGCAGGTTCGACTTCCAACATGTCTAGAATATGGTAAGAACCACTCAAATTAATGCCTCAGAGAAATGGGGAGATGTTTTGAGTGTGGAAAAGGACAAAAAGAAAGTAATTACTGACAAAAAATGAAAAGTTTAGTTAACTCAATGTATGTGAATAATGCTCTCCCTAAGGTATTCTTGATGATTAAATTTATTAAATGTGGAAAGTGTGGTAATTATGTAAATCGATGTATTAGGATGAAATATTTTGAAAAAAATCAGTAAAGTTGTATGAGTATTGATTTTACTGATGATGATAAGAGAATACAAATGACGTATAAAAGTTATGAGCAATTTTAATAGTATATTTCATGTTAAAAGTAAGAAGCATGATTAAATTGAGGTTGATAAATCTTAATACATGAATCATATTTCATATTGCAAGAATTTTTTTTGGGGAATAAGATGATGAAGCATAATTAATGATTTAGTAAAGAAGTGGGATGATTGAAGTGTTTATGTATCTGGATCCAAGAATTATGTTGTATAAGTGTTATAATAATTATATTCTAGTTATAAAATCAAGAAACATCTAAGTATTCTTCCACAATTGTTTTTCTACAAGGATTTGAGAACATGTTTTGAATGGTACTAATAACCAAGAAAAGTGATTGAGTAGTAAGGAGATATTTTTAGAGAACACGTGATTAAGGGAAAGATAAACCTTAATATGTGTCTGATGTTGAGTTAATAATGTTATAGTTGGGATAAATATATGATTTACATTGATAGTATTGGTAACCTTGAAATTTGTTGATGATTTGATAAAAAGGAAATTTAGATACTCTTTGATGAATTTTATTTCATTTTTGAATTTATGGAATATATTCAATAGTTGTGAACTTATTTAAGGAATAAGGATTGTGTTAATTTTTGGAAGAATATATGTTTTCATGTGAGTTTAATTTAAGAATCATAGAAACCATTATGGGTTTATGAGTTTGAGTTTGATCATGTGATCAAAGTCTTAGACCCCCTTATGAAGTTTGAAGTAAAGGAATTTTGAGGTGACTAATAATATTTTGGAAAATGTTTTATTGGGTTGAGGTATATATAAACCTTAGGTTTAATTTTTAGTATTATTTACAAATAATGTTATTAAAATTTTGTGATAAAAGGTATAAGATAACCTTTGAGGTTAAAAATTTAATTAATATTGAGGTTATTGAGATTATTTGGGATATATGATTATTTATTTATGGAAATGATTATTATATCTTGGATACTATGTGATTTGGGAATATAAATTTTGGAATATGATTTTATAAGTGACTAATGATTATTGGAGATAAATGTGAAATTAATCTCAGAAGAACATGTGATCAAATACTTTTGATTTTGGGTTTCAAACTTAGTTAGGAATATTTTAAATAATTTTGAGGATAATTATTTATGGAATTATTTAATTTTAACTTTGAGTATTACTATTAAATGTTGATTAATGTAGTATTTCTTTATATGAAGGTTTATTTATTTTAGGAATTATCTTACCTTGTGATAAACATTTTTGTTTTGGTTAATTCTAGATATAGGAGGAATATCTTGTTATCCTTTTGTGGGATTATGTGATCCATAGAAGTTGATTTTAGTGTTTTTGGTATAGAAAATTCATCTTGAATACTCATAACTTGAATAAAAATATTAGATTAGTAGGAAAATTGATTGAAGGATGAAATTATTATTGTAAAGTATAATTTCTTATGTTCTTAGTCTAGTGAGTAAAATAATTCCTCAAATTTAGGAAACATATTTTGAAACAAAAACATTATCCTTTTAATTTCCTTACTGAGAAATAAATGGTCTTTAACTCATAAAAAATTTACAGTTTTGTGATAGTTAAATTTCTCTTGACCATGTACTTTATCACTTTCTACCAGTCCTTGAGACTTATGTTTTTCTTTCATATCCTTGTTTTCACTTCCCACTAATATTCTACTATTCAGAAACCTAGTTTTGTGTTATTTCGGATGACCTTCATATTTACCATTTTCATTATCAAGAGGAAGTTTTATTAACCCATTTTATGATGTAGGTTTCCAAAAAATATTTTTCATGTTACAACACCCTCCCCCTAAAGAGTACCCCTCCCAGGCTAGTAATGAGGGAAGGGAGATGGTGACTGCTTGAGTCTCACCTCCAATAGGCCCTAAGTTGGTGACTAGCACTAAGGGTATAATTAACATGAATATGGGAGGAATTTCCCTATAAGAGAACATATAGAAGAGATATATAAGATAGATACACCAATAAAAACATGCTCATATATATATATATATATATATATATAAATCCCAAGTGAAAACATGAAATTTCATATAGTTCTATAACAACTGAAAGAAAAACTACAAGTAACAAAAGGTAAAGACGACAATGACCACGAAGACCAAAAAAATCCTAAAATACCATGAGCTATTAATATCCAAACTAATTTATAACCTGCTCCAAATAACTTGAAAAATAGTTTATATATATGTTGGGTGATCATAATAGTATACTCAGTAGGATCCTCCCCATAACCTCTCATGCAAAAAATAAAGAATTTTTTTTAAAGTACAATGAACAATAGTGAAACTAACTCACCATAAAAACAAGTACACTAAGTTCCTAGCCTCACCATGACTACCTATCACTGAGTATCACATAAAACAGAGCATATAATATAATAATGAAACATCAAGGGTACCCCACTCCCTCTTCCCCACTATTTTTCCGCTCTTCCCCAACATTGCATGTCCCAAGCCATCTCTCTTTCAAATAAGATAGCCTGAAGACACCTAGGAAAGGCATCACACCATGAACCTCATGAATCATATCATCACATCATCCAATCCACATATCCATATATAGTAACTAAGTAGTTACTGGTATCCACCACATCCTGTATGATGTGTATCATACATCTGGTATTATACCTCAAGTCATCACAACCCATACACCGAGTAAGTACCTCAAGCCATCATATCCTATACACATCATACCTATAATAATCCTTTGGATACTATATCCAAAGATAAATATGAGGGAAATAACCACAAGCCATCATATACCTCTACACACATATATGGTAAAACAAACTACTGTGCATACCAGCACAAGTAACTACCAAGATAAGAGAGTGGGACTATAGGGGGTAGTCATCCATCTGTCCTCCCACTGAGATGTTAGGGAAAACACCCTCCTAGAGTCCAATGAGTGTTAATAAACCTAATTGACATGGGTATGAAATTGTATAAAATCATATAATATACAATATATAATATATCCTACAACCACACTATGAGAATAACCTAGTTGTAGACTCAATTGCAGATACCATCGCTCAGACTCCCGACTACCACTGCTAAGACCAGATATCCTATAAGAACATAAGAATTTAAAAGAGCTACATTAATTACTTATTTAATTTTTATCAATTCATTTTGTTAATTAATTTACTATAAATTAAATTATAAATTAACATTATTTCAATATATATTCATTAATCACCATAAAAAAGTCCATTCCCTCTAGGCATAATCCAAACCGAGTCCATGATTTCTCAAGATTAACATATTTTCATCCTTTTCTTTCCATAAACACCAACCCTTTGGGTTAAGAATTATTTATTAATTATTATAATAATTTCACAATCCATGTACTCTAGGAAAAAAATTCTAATCTACCACCAAGAGAAAATATGAAACCAAGAATCTCCATCTCCCTCAAGCAGTGGGAAAAAATGTAGATAAAATAAGCAACCTGACTATCCACCATTAAATAGATTCATAAGAGAGAATCATAGATCTCAGTATCAAATTAATGGGTAAGACTAGATTCATCCCATTCAATCATATTTGGTTACATCTTAGACACCCACATGCATATCCTGATGCATTTCTCCTTCACAAGCATCAACTGCCACCACATCATCTAGGATTCCCCACCCCACATCACATCATCCTTCCCAAGATCAGATATCCTAGGCTCATATCACATTGCATAGTGAATATAACATCCATATAACATCACAAAAGTAGCAGGAAACAAACAAGCACAGCCAAAAGGACAATCTAGGCCCCAAAATAAGGAATCCATCCTTCACACACAAACAAGATCTCACAACTCCAAACTCAAGGAACTCAGCCTTATAAAGAAGATGAGAAACTCAAGCCCTAGAAATTATCTTTATCAAATAAACTATTTTTATTCCATCTTGAATTAACTGATTAATTATTCATAGTTTTAAACTACAGAAAACCTAATGTATCGAGTTATAACAAGATACTAAATTAATAAAACAATTAATTTAAACATGATTCCTAGCATACATTCGAGTTCTAAAAAACTTGGAAGTTACAATCATTAACACACCTTTAATTATTTTCATTAACAAGCATCAACATTATTCACATATTTAACAATTTCATTAATCACATGGAAGATCATTTCAATTATACATGAGCATTGCATCAATTTGATTATCATAAAATTATAGAAACACCAGATTCAAACACGCCTCTTCTTTAATTACTAAGCCAATTAATTATTAATTAATTGAATCTTTACATTATTTAAAAATTTACATTAATAAAAATATGATAATCCATAACATATCAAGACATGCTAACAAGCATAATATAGATATCACACCATCTAACAAATCTAGAGGTAAACTTCTATCACGGTATAAAGCACATCAACATGCAATTGCTAACCAATTATTTATTAATCTAGTTCAATATTTAATAGTTCAATTACATTTCCATACAAATTGATAAACCATTATAACTTTATGATTGCATGTAAATAAATAGAAGAAGAAATGAATCCCCTACCTCAAAGACATCAATGTTCTTTGCATGATAATATACTAATGCCGCGGATCCCGATAACCTCTTCCTCAAGAAGATTCATCCATAAAAGGATGTTATGGTACAACCACACAAAAAAAAAACCAAAAAAAACTCAATTAGAAACCTTGATATGATCCTCCATCACATGGAAAGAAGAAACAGGAGGAATTAGATCAAAGAACCATGATATAAGAGGTAGAACGTACCTCATATCACCACATATTGAAGGCGGAATCCGAGAATCAACCCCCATCAAAGGAATCCCAAAACACCTATAAATAGGGTCTCCGTCCACCTAGAGTTCGAGATAAGGTCCATAGGTTTTGAGAAAACTTGAGGTGATACAACATTTAAAGGCATGCTGTACAAGGGATTTACATGACGTGAAACCCTTTCATGTCGTGTAAATGTCAGGCTTAAGATATCATTGAAAAACATGATTCCTCAAACCAATTAATCTTGAATATTTATATGTCATGTAACACCCCATGAATCAGAATCAAATAATCCATACCCAAGCCATGAATTGAGAATTCATGATGCAAAACACTTACACATCATGTATTCTCCCTACTTCCATCTTTTAGCAACCGAACACCTCCAAACCCACTCTAGGCCTCCTCTGAGCACCAAGAGATTTAGAAACATGAAAAGGGTTAGACTACATGGATTCTATCCATTACATTAGATACCAATCAAAAATTTTTTGTCCTTAATAATCCAAAACCCAACCTAGAGAAAAAATGAAAAGGGGGCTGTCTGAACAACCTCCCCATGAAATACCTCTCAAGGACCTCACCTTCTTAGGAGCCTAACCACCTCATTAAAGGAACAAAAAAAACCAATAAACACCAAAAAAAACATACCCTTAACATTATCCTAGGATATATACCTCTCAAACAAGAGTAAATCCACCATAAACATCAAGAGGAAACCATATCATAATCCAAAAAGGTCAATACCCACAAAACGAACAAAGATACAAGAGAATAGATAAACATCAAACATCTTAGGGTACTTAGTGTACATATATGAATCATGTTCCTAGGAACTCTCCTATACGCCACCATGCCTCTATAAGAAATGAATCAAGGGAATAGAATTCCTACACAACACCTTCTCCTGGTGGCCCTAGATCTCTATAGGCCACTCCTCAAAGGTTTCATCATCGTCAACATTGATATTTCCCCAATCAATGACATGAGATTCATTATGAAGATAATTATGAAGATGTGAAATGTGAAAAACATCTTGTATTCCGATCATCTATAGGGGAAGTGATATTTGATATGCCATGACTCCAACATGAGCCAAAACCTCGAAAAGGCCCAACAAACTAGGGAGAAAGCTTACTTCCATAACTAAACCTTTGTTGCCCATGATGAGGATTAACATTCAAGAACACATGATATCTAATATATAACTTCATAGGTCTCCTCCTATGATCAAAATAGGATTTATGATGATCCCGTGCTACCTTAATTCTCTCATGAATTACTTATACCATCTCTGTCATATTTTGTACTAGTTCTGACCCAATAATTTCTACCTCTCTGACTCCAGTACAATATAATATAGAAAGGAAAGGTTGTACATACAAAGATTCAAATGATGCATATTTGTCATGCTGGGATGTACCACAAAAGGAGAGCTATGGAAATCATATAGAACCATCTCATGCATTGCTAAATGAATAAAAAACCTTCCCTATAACAACACCCAGTGCTATCCACCCTCATACCAATTACAACATCCCAGTTCCGGGTGCCACCCAAAGGTACCTCGTATCCGGTTGGTCACATGGACTTAAGAGAATTTCCCCAAATTCCAGAGACTTACGACTAGTAGTGAGGGCCTTGAGTGTGATAGTGGGGAAACTATGCCCTCATTGACAGAGTAACACAGCGGAAACAACAGATAACAGTAGAAGAAGCAGTAATACCATAAAAAAAGTAAACAACAGAAGAATAAAAGTAAATAAACCACTATAGCAAATATATAAATGGTTTATGTAACATATGTCTAAGAAAGCATCCAAACAAGTCACAATGCTGAAATATATTACTAAAACAAAGTAAAAAAAACAAGTAAACTCCAACATCATCGCAAGAATCAGCTTGGTCCCATGCTATCTATCTCCACAAAAATAAAGTACCTGAAGTAGAAGGGCACCTGCCCTTATCTATACCTACAACAATATAATCTATTTGGGCCCAAAAGAATGAACCAACCCGGGTGTGAGATGAATCCCAGTAGAAAACCACCCAAAAATATGTGCCTAACTGTCATTGAATATATATAAAAGACAATATGAAAAATGAAGTAATAACTATAAAGTAATCAAAAGTAAAAAAAAACATGCAGTTTCAACTAAATTCATTTATATTTAATAATTATTCAACCAAACATTCACAAGAAACCCTTTGGGAATTACTCACAGTCTAACCCCTATGGTTCAACTTAGACAATGACTCTATGAGGAAGCACACCATCAATTCCTCCTGTGGACTTTTAACAATAACTATAAACTCTATGAGTAAACACTCAACATCCAATTCCCCCTGTGGTCTCACAATGTTATACTACAAACACTCTGAGGGAGCACTCACGTCTATCCCCCCCATGGTCTCGCAACGTGAAAAGTATAATAGACACTCTAGGGAAGCCCTCAACGTCCATTCCCCCTATGGTCTAACTACAAAAGGTTCCCTCGGCCCTATGTAATACATTCGTGCACAAATGATGTTCAACAGCCAAAGTAAATCTCAAATACTACTTGGATAAACAACTACAAATCATAACACAATCATTTCATATAAACAACAAATCCATCCTAACAGCACTAGACATGGAAAACAAAGCATCCTAACAGGAAGTTCTAGACCCAAAATCCAATATCAAACAAACATGGGAAAACACATCCATAGTAAGGTAATAAACCCTATTCATAATAAAAAACCCTTACTCAAGAAAACAAAGCATAATAAGCAATAACATGGTTAAATTACCGACACACGCAGTACCCTAAACCAGGTTATTGGGCACCTTTTTCACAAATAATTCAAAGAAAACTACGGAAAGGCACAAACCACCTACTTGACATTTTATGATCGATATAGTTGAACCTTAGCTTTTTAATCGACCTAGAATGCCGTAGATTTACAAAAATGTCAAAAATGATCAACCTATAATAACTCACACAAGAGGATAAATCAAGAGGATAAGCTCTATAAGAAGGAAGAACTACCCAAGGAGATTCCAACACAATCAATGTTGTTTTATTCGGAGAACGAATGGCGAGTTGGGGGCTTAGATAAGTTTCAAGGATTCTCACCACTCCTGGATGAGACGGGGCTAGAAGAAGGTGTTTCTGGCAATTATAAGCGACCCCGACCAGATTTAACAAATAAAAAGAAAAGTACATGGTGTGTTATTTTAATGTACATGCCGTGTACAAGACTTAACTAGCCTCCTCTTTATGCGGTCTCTAGGTCACCCCACACAACCATGTACTCTGCCATTACATGGCCAGTACACGACTACCCACGACAACCAGGTACACGGAGTGTACTATTAAGTACACAAAATGTACTCCTTAAATTTCTAGATTATCCCCTTTTTCTCAAAAACACCTGAAATCAAGATCTATACCTGCAATGAAAATTCGGGTTCTTACACAAACCATCAGGGGAATCACAAAAAATAACTTGTTCCCTTCATACCTCCACCTCAGAATCCCCCAATTGGGATTCCTACACTTATTGCACCAAATATTACTACATCTTTTATTTGGAAAAGAAAACCTATGCCTCAAATGTATCCCATATCTAGATGCATTGCTAATAGGGTTTTCATCACACTCCAGGAATCTACAGATTTATTCATGGCATCACTATGTGACTTCCCGCTCAGTGCATCTACCACAACATTTCCCTTGCCTGGTAATCTCAAAGTTTTAATACTTCAAGAATTCTATCTACCAATGTTGATGCAATTTCAAGTCACACTGGGAGAATAAATACCTCAGGATCTTATGGTCAGTAAAAACTGCAAAATGCTCACAAATGAGGTAATATTACCAAAACTTCAAGGAAAACACAACTGTTTCCAACTCATGATAATGGTTGGAATAGTTATTCTCACGGGAATGTGACTATTTAGACCCATACAAAACAAATGATCTCTATTGAATCATAATTCAACCCAATACAAGGCATGAAGCATTATATAAAACCTCAAACTGGACTCCTTCTGCTAGAAATAAAAGGACTCGAGCACTAACTAACTTCTCCTTCAAGTACTCAAAAGCCACCTGACATTAGTCAGTATACAAGAACACCTGATACTTTCCAGTAAAACCTATTATAAGAGTAAAAATATGATATAAATGAGTTACAAACCTTCTATAATAGACTTAAATATCAAGGAAACTCTTCACCTCTACCACTATCTTGGGGGCTGCCAAAGACACAACTGCCTCTATCTTTGAAGGATCCAAAACTAATCCCTTATGGGACATGAATTCCCCCAAGAAATGGACTTCACAAGCCCATAAATAATACCTCAACAACTTCCAAAACAACTAATCATGTAGAATAACTCCCAAAATGGCACACATATTATCTGCATATTCCTCCTTAGACGCGGAGTACAAATGGATGTCATCGATGAAAACCACCACAAACTTATCCAAAAACTCTCTGAACACTACGTTCAACAACCCCATGAATAAAGTTAGAGTATTATTGACTGTGCTATAATGAAGTGGAAAATTAATTATGATTTTAAGGTTGATTTATAGTCTAGGTAAGACCCTAGGTTGTCTCTCAAGGATCATTGGGGGGTTTAGAGTGTGTGTTTTTAATAAGAAGTACTTAGATAGGGGGTGGTTTTGAAAATAGTTTTAGGATGAAATGACTTAATTAAAGAGTTTAATAGTTGGAAATAAAATGTATTTTATTAGTAATTATGAGAGAAGAATATCATTTCAAGTTCACTACACATCTAGGATAGTTAATTGTTCTGAAAATTTAACAGGGTTTTGTTTAATTCTTTGGTTGAAGGTTGTCAAGATCTTGACTCCCCTCTTGCCTCTTCAAATGATGCTTAAAGTACCACCCCTTAGCACAAAAATTGTGCTTCCAATATTTGGTTATCAAACAAATAATAAGAGGCCTAAAAAATCATACTTAAATCTTATGTATGTGTGAGATAAATAGGATTATTGTGTTGTCCAATCGGAATAACCCAAGATTCCCACTTGAAATCTCAACCCAATCGGTGTTGAAATAAAAAGTGTTCCACTTAATTATATCAAATGAAATGTAATCAGGGGAAAGCATGTCAAGAAACAAAATAAGTAAAATAGTCAACACACAAATTATACAAAACCAGTAGAAGAACATGTGCCGAAACTCCCTCCCAATTTTGTGTAGCTCCCTCAAAATGATCGTCCACCGTTTAGCTCACCATCGAGAGGAGGAGGAGGCTCGGGTGGAACTCCCTCTTCATCCTTGATTACCCTATGAGTATAGGGGCCTCAAGAACTCCTTGGATTATCAGAGTACTTATTTGGGTCTCCAAAATACCAGAGCTTTGCCTCCTGGACGAACTTACAAATTAGGATCCCAAGGTGCCATTTTATAGGAAAATGGGAAGGTGGTTTTGAGCACACAGAATTCTTAAAACCACTTGTCATAGGTGTTTAGACCTCCATACAGACTTATCTCTATTTTTAGAAAATAAAAAAGTTTTATTTCCACCTCTTTTATGTCTCCACCAAAAGTTTGGCATAAATTGGACACCTATATCTCGAGATATGGACAGATCACAACACACAATTTTGACATTGTGCAGATTCGGTGTGATGGATAGATCAGGTTGGTTGGGTTACCAGATGGCCGAATGAGTCTTGGTTTCCTTAATATGAAATTTATCCCAATTAATTTTGGACCAGTCCAAAAAATTTCATCCCAATTGGATTCACTTTCTAGTATAAGTGGGTTGATTAGTCCACTGGTGTGCTTGGATCCTATGCAGTTTGGCCCATTTTTCTTATACATCATCATGGGCCCTCCAAATCACCTCCTCCTGCAATGGAATCATCAAAAAAGTATCATTTCCCTTTTTAATAGTGATAAACACAAAATAAATGATTCAAAAATGGAATGCATCTTGTCATTATTTTTATAATTTTCAATATAAAATAAGTTCTACAAAGTGGTGTAAAGGTGAAAATTATATAGTAAATCGTGGTATGATCACACCCACACAACTAAACATTTTAACTCCTGGGAAAAGTCACATATCCAAATAAAATGAGGCATATAAATATTCCCAACATCATGAAGATTTAACGTTTGAGGAAATTTTAATTCACTACAGTAATGAGATCAATGCACGAACCACACCAAGGAGTTTTTCCTATGAAAAAAGATGTCTCATAAATCACATCACAATGAAATTCAAATAGATTCATGACACCAACATGAGATGGGAATTCAAAATTCAACCATTCCACTAACTCTCCATGTGTGTGTGTGAAAACCATTCCATGCTATTCTTTCCACTTTCAATCCATTAAATATAAGTTATTTTAAAATTATTCTGATTTAAATGAATTTTCACCGAACCTTCCCTACATCCTTTACAATCATATTTCAAGACCCACTCACTTAAGCATTCCCAGAATTCAAACCATAATCTCCTGACCTAGATATCCTCAAATGTTGTACATTTCATCACTCCCCTCATTTTTTTAGAAGTTGTATTTGGAACAAATATCACACTCATCTCTCAACCCTTGTTTGATATCCTCACAACACTAATTTCAATAGTTATAATAAGATTAAAGGTTGAGGAGGAGTGGTTTTTGACTTTCCCAAGACACAAACTTTTTTTTGAGGGCGTACAAGAGTCAAACATTAGGTACACACACATAGGTCAATCTGGTACAATAATGAAACATATTGGATAAGAAAAAAACGTATGAAAATATAATTTAAAGATGAAAAATATTAACCTAACATATATTTACCTTATATTAAGTAAGAAATATTCACACTTCATGGTTTGGTGCAAAAATGTATGGAAATATTAGTGACACAATTTTCCCAAAAACTACTCACATAAGGGGAATCAATCATCTCAAATGTTTCACAGTGATACAACCATTTATATCATTGACAGAAAACCAATTCACTAAAAACCACTCCTTGATGTTAAATTCATACAAATATTCTTTTTCTCTATTCTTTATGGTATTTTTACTTCCCCCCCTTATGGTCACCAAATCATGGAACTTTGAAATTTTTGATGGGGGAAAAAAAATAAAAATACCATAAAGAAGGTGAGAAAGAGAAGAAAGAAGAAAGACAATGAAAATCCTAATGAACTCAAAAAGACGGGGAAAAGTGAAAATACTATAGAGACGGTGAAAAAGAGAAGAAAGATAAAGAAAAAAAAACGATGAAAATTCCTATCTAACCTAGGAATGTACCCACCCCCCCAAACCTAGAATGTGAAGTGTCCTCACTGTAATAATTGAGAAGGTGAGAAGGAAGGATAAAACCTGGTGTGTTTCACTAGTATGTTGCTTCTTGAACATGAATTTCCTCCATCGGGAACTCTGAAAGGGATTTGTAGAAGTGTTTTAGCTGCTTCCCATTGACAGTGAAGGTTTTCTTGGTTTCTTAATTTTGAACCTGAACAACACCAAATGAAGATACATTAATAACAGTGTATGGGAAAAACCAGTAGGAATGAAGCTTACCTGGATGCAACTTCAGCCTTGCATTATAAAGGAGGACCTTCTGCCCAATTTGGAACTGACGATGAAGTATAAGATAGTCGTGGAAATCCTTGGTTCACTCCTTATAAATTCTAGAATTTTCATATGCATCTATTCTCATTTCCTCTAACTCCTAAATCTGTAAATTCCTTTGGGAACTTGCACCAGAAAGATTAGAATTTCATTGTTTGATGGCCCAATAGGCCCAGTGCTCAATCTCAACAGGTAGGTGACAACTCTTTCCAAACACAAGATGATAAGGTGACATTCCAATGGGAGTTTTGAAAGTAGTACGGTAGGCCCATAATGAATTATCAAGTCGAAGACTCTAATCTTTTCTATTGGGTTGAACCAATTTTTCAAGAATCTGTTTTAACTCTCTATTTGATACCTCGACTTGACCATTGTTCTATGGATGATATGCAGTATACACTCTATGACCGACCCCATACCGATGCAAAAGTGATTTTATTGTTCTGTTGCAGAAATGAGAACCATGGTCACTGATTATGAACCTAAGTAAGCCAAACCTATAAAATATTTGGATTCTAAAAAAGTCTACAACTACCTTAGAATCATCAGTCCTTGTAGCTCGTGCCTCTACCCATTTTGACATGTAATAAACTTCCATAAGAATGTACAAGTTTCCAAAGGAATTGGGAAATGGACCCATAAAGTCAATGCCCTAAACATAAAAAATGTCATGAAATATCAATGGTTATTGTGGAATTTCATTTATTTTAGATACATTCCTCATTATTTGACAATGAGGACAAGATTTTCAAAAATCATGGGCATCCTGAAAAAGTGTTGGCCAAAAGAGACCAGAATCAAGGACCTTGCAGGCAGTCTATTGGGGATCAAAGTGCCCCCACAAGAAAGAGTGTGACAGAATATAAGGATAGACTGAAACTCACTATCAGGAATACAATGCCTAAGGACTTGATCACTACAGGTGCACCAAAGGTAGGGGTTATCCCAAATGTACCAAAAAGACTCATGTTTTAGACAAATGGCTTGGTTTTTGTTGAAATTAGTAGGAATGCAAGATGCTACCAAATAATTTACAATTTTGGCATACCAAGGAATAACATCTTGCACTCGGTAAAATTACTCATCATGAAACATGTCATTAATGGGAATACAGGAGGATGAGTCAATTTCTGGGGATGGGGGAATCCTACTGATATGGTCAAAAACCATATTATTTGATCCTTTTTTATCTCTAATTTCTAGATTAAATTTTTAAAGGAGGATCATCCAGCGAATGAGACGTGGCTTGGCTTCCAGTTTCTTAAGGAGATACCGGAGGGCTGCATGGTCTGAGAACACAACGAATTTGGACCCCAAAAGGTATGACCTGAATTTGTCCAAGGAAAACACAATGGAAAGGAATTCTTTTTCAGTTGTGGTGTAGTTTTCTTGGGCATGATCCAAAGTACGTGAGGCATAGACAATGACATGTGGAGCTCGATCGACCCTTTGTGACAAGACTACCCCAACTGCATAGTTAGAGGCATCACACATGAGCTCAAACGGTAAATCCCACCGAGGTGGTTGAATTACCGGGGGTGAAGTGAGACTCTATTTTAACTTATTAAAATCTTCCTCACATTCTTTATCAAAAAAATTCCTTTTCTTTTTGTATTAATCAGGAGAGGGGGAGTGCAATTTTACGAAAATCACAAATGAAATGATGGTAAAATCCAGCATGACCTAGGAAAGACTCACATCTCGTATGGGGAATGGTAGGGAAGAAATGAAATCTAATTTTGATTTATCTACTTGGATTCTATCCCTAGAAATGACATGCCCAAAAACTATACCTTGTCGCACCATGAAATGAAATTTATCATAATTTAATACAAGATTCTTTTCAATACAGCGACGTAAGACTAGACCAAGAATACTCAAACATTCATCAAAATAGGAGCCATAAATAGTGAAACCATCCAGGAATAATTCCATGCAATTCTCCAGGTAATCCAAAAAAATACTAACCATGCATCGTTGGAAAGTACCCGGAGCATTGCACAGACCAAATGGAATCCTTCTATAGGAAAATGTGACAAAGGGGCAAGTGAAGGTTGTATTTTCCTGATCCTTTGTGGAAATATGGATCTAAAAGTATCTATAATACCCATCAAGGAAATAGTATTGGGACTTACCCGCTAGCCTCTCTAGAATTTGGTCAATGAATGGCAAAGGGAAATGGTCCTTCCAAGTGTGTTGGTTTAGTCGGCGATAGTCTATACTTACACGACAACTGTTTTGCACACGAGTTGGAAACAATTCATTGTTTTTATTTTTGATTACTATAAGGCCAGTCTTTTTAGGAAATACTTGAATGGGATTGACCCATTGGCTGTCAGAGATGGAGTAAATGATTCCAGTAGCCAATAATTTTGTTACCTCATTTTTCACAACTTCTAGGAGGTTTGGGTTTAGTCGACGTTGTGGCTTCCTCACTGGTTTAGCCTCATCATTTAATAAAATATGATGTGTACAAATTGATGGGATAATACCAGGAATGTCAGGAAGTGTCCATCCCAAAACTTGTTTATACTCCCTCAAAAGTTCAAGCAGTCACAATTCATGCTCAGGAAGGAGTGAACTGGCAATGATGATAGGCAACTTGTTTCCATTCTAAAGATATTAATATTTTAAATCTTGAGGCAATTGTTTAAGTTCCAATTTAGGTGGATTTTGGATTTATGGGAGTGTGTGTAAAAGTAAGAGATCACTAATCTCATCTAACTGCTTAATGGTATCATCCTCAAATGAGGAATGAGCTTTTAAAAGCTTAGTAGTATCATTGATGGTCAGTGGATCCTCAGTGTTCAAGAAATCATCAATCAATTAACAAGCATGACAATTTTCTAGACCACTACAACAATCAATGCATGAATCATTTCCTAGAATTTATATCAATGAAGAAAACTCATAAAGGGGATCAAGGGAAGGAAAAGTTGTTTTTTAAGGGGTAGGGAGTACATCAATTGAATTAATAGAGAGAGAGAGGAATGTTCTTCTAAGGGGTGCTTCATGGCATCAAGGATGTTGAAATGGACTCTTTCACCACCAAATTCCATAGATAATGTACCATTATGGAAATTAATTATGGATTTAGTGGTTTTTAAGAAGGGTCTCCCCAATATAATCTGGGCATGTCCATTCATCCTATCATCCTCCATTTTAAGCACATAAAAGTCAGCAGGAAAAATTAAAATTTTGAACCCTCACAAGAACATCCTCTAACACACCAGAGGGGTGTCCGGTACTCCGGTTAGCCATTTGAACAATAATTACAGTAGGCTTCAGTTCCCTGACCTGCAATGTAGAGTAAATGGAGTGAGGCATCACATTTATAGAAGCACCTAAATCAAGCATAACATTAGAAAAAGAATACTCCCCTATAGTGCACGAAATTGAAAATGTTCCAGGATCATTAAACTTGGTGGGAAGTGATGGATCTATTAATGATGAAACATTCCTCCCCAATATCACCTTATCATCTCTATGAAGCCACCTTCAGTGTGTACACATCTCCTTTAGAAACTTGGCGTACCATGGAATTTGCTTCACAACATCAATCAATGGGATTTTAACCTGCACTTTTTTGAAAATATCCAATATTTCCTTATCAATTTTAGTTTCCTTTTGTTTTCTTGGTTAGGTGGCCCTTTAAGGAAATAGAAGATGAATAGTTGGGCTAGGTGACTCATCAATGTACACACTCTTTCCTTTGGAAGGGATTCTCTTAGGACAAGGTTCTTCAATATTTGGAACATTCTTAATGGTTGGGATGGAGGTTTCCTTAGGAGGGGATGACTATAATGGAGGATTAATTTTACTTTCTAGTTGTTTTCCACTCCTAAGGGTGATGGCACTAACATTTACTTTATCCCTAGGGTTAACTACTGGTTGAGAGGGAATTTTACCTAATTCGTGACTTTGAATTTCACCCACTGAGTTAGCTAGTTGGCCTAATTGGGTTTTAAGGTCTTGTATAGATGCTTGAGTGGTTTTTTGGAATTGAATATTGTTGGAAGCCATTTGTTTCATCATATATTCTAGGTTAGGATCAAGTTTTGGAGGTTTTTGTTGGAAGGCCTTTGGGGTGGTTGATGATTTCTGGGTGGTGGTGGTGGATGACTACTATGCCCCAGATGGTTCCATTGTTGTTGAGGTTGGTTTAAATCCCCCCTTTCCTATAGGCTTAGTTCTCCTTCCACCTAGGGTTGGATGGATAGTAAGGTTCTTTCCTAAAGGGTTGGTTATAGGGGCGGTCTAGAAATATTGCCTCACAACTCTCAGATGTTTCCCTCAATTGAGGACATTGGTCAGAGTAGTGGGTATCAGAAGAACATATACCACAATGGATGGGAGGAGGAGATTGGGACTTACCTTGGGAAAGAGAAAGTTGTTGAATAAGGGTACTTACTTCTTTGAAATTTGTGTCCACATTCTTCTCGAATTCAGTACTTTTCACCTCATGGATACATCGAATCGGTTCATTGGAACTTGAACCAAATTGTTGTGTGTTTTGCACCATGTTCTCAATTAGGGTTCTTGCAGAAATTGGGGTCTTATCTACCAGCACACCACCTACAACAGCATTGATCATATTTTAATCAATAGGGATTAAACCTTCATAAAAATATTGAATTAAAAGTTGATCACTTATTTGTTGGGGTGGGAAACTTGAACATAACCTTTTAAAGAATTCCCAATATTCATGTAATGTTTCCTCTTGTGATTTTCTTATCCCACAAATTTCTTTCCTTATTTTTTCAATTCGAGAGGCTGGGAAATATTTTTCAAGAAAAATGTGTTTCATGTCCGCCCAGCCTCTTATTGGGGAATTAACATAATATAACCAATCTTTTGCTGTGTCTTCTAAAGAAAATGGGAATTCTCTAATATTTACTTGTTTATCATCCACATTTTAAGGTTTTAATTTAGAACACAAAATGTAAAATTATTTTAAATTCTTGTGTGGATCCTCTCTAGGAAGTCCATGGAATCTTGGTAATAGATGAATTAAACCAGATTTTAGTTCAAAATTGGGTGCCTCGCCTTGTAATTGAATTTATGTGCGCTGAATATCAAAATCATGTGAGGTTAGTTATTTTAGTGTTCAATTGTTTTCATCCATGTTATTCATGTTAATTTCAGTTTTGATGTTAGTTTCAGAAGAAGATTAAGGGTGAAGAAGAGTTTAAATATGTGGTGTGTCCTCCTTCAAATTATTGTCTTGTGTGTCTCGGTGTTGTTGACGTAGGGTCCTCTCCAGTTCGGGTTCAAAAGGTGATAAATCTTCCAGAGTAGAATGCGTCATGCACCAAACCTATGCAACAAATAGAGAATAAAAAAGTGATTGAAAAGGTATAAGAGAAAACAAATAAATATTCACAAAAATTACAGAAACCTTATAAAAAAACACGCACTAAAAACCAAAGCACTCCCTGGAAACGACGCCAAAATTTGATCGTGCTGTCATGACGTGGCAAATTGATTATGATTTTAAGGTTGATTTATAATCTAGGGAAGACCCTAGGTCATCTCTCAAGGAGATTTGGGGGGTTTAGAGTGTGCATTTTTAATAAGAAGTACTTAGATAGGGGTGTTTTTGAAAATAGTTTTAGGATGAAATGACTTAATTAAAGAGTTTAATAGTTGGAAAGAAAAGGTGGTGTATTAGTAATTATGAGAGAAGAAGATCATTTCAAGTTTACTACACATCTTGGATAGTTCATTGTTCTGAAAATTTAACATGGTTTTGTTTAATTCTTTGTTTGAAGGTTGTCAAGATCTTGACTCCCCTCTTGCCTCTTCAAATGATGCGTAAAGTACCACCCCTTGGCACAACAATCATGTTACCAAGATTTGGTTATAAAACATAGAATAAGAGGCCTACCAAAGCATACTTAAATCTTATGTATTTGTGATATAAATAGGATTATTATGTTGTCCAATCAAAACAACCCAAGATTCCCACTTGAAATCTTAACCCAATCAGTGTTGAAATAAAAAGAGTTCCACTTAATTATATAAAATGAAATGTAATAATGGGAAAGAATGTCAAGAAAAAAAAGTAAAATATTCAACACACAAATTATACAAAAAATATTAGAAGAAAATGTGTTGGAACTCCCTCTCAAGTTTGTGTAGCTCCCTCGAAATGATCGTCCACCATTTAGCTCGCCACCGAGAGGAGGAGGAGGCTCGAGTGGAACTCCCTCTTCATCCTTGATTCCCCTATAAGGATAGGGGCCTCCAGAACTCCTTGGATGATGAGAGGACTTCTTTGGGTCTCCAAAATACCAGATATTTTCCTCCTATCCTAACTTACAAATTAGGATCCCAAGGTTCCATTTTATAGGAAAATGGGAAGGTGGTTTTGAGCACATAAAATTCTTAAAACCACTTGTCATAGGTGTTTTGAACTCTAGAAAGCCTTATATAAATTTTGAGAAAATAAAAAAATTGTATCTCCGCATCTTGGCTATCTCCACCAAAAGTTTTTTCATAAATTGGACACCTATATCCCAATATATGGATAAAACACAGCACACAATTTTTGACATTGTGCAGATTCGGTGTGCTGGACAGATCAGGTCGGTTGGGCCACCATATTGATGAATGAGTCTTGGGTTCCTTCATATGAAATGTATACCAATATATTTTGGACCAGGCCAAAAAATTTCAGCCCAATTGGATGCACTTTCTAGTAGAAGTGGGTGGATTAATCCACTGGTGTGCTTGGATCCTGCGCAGTTTGGCCCATTTTTCTTGGACATCATCATGGGCCCTCCAAATCACCTTCTCCTACAATGGAATCATCAAAACAAGTATCATTTACCTTTTTAACATTGATAAAAACAAAATAAATGATTCAAAAATGGAATGAAACTTTTCATTATTTTTATAATTTTTAATATAAAATAAGTTCAACAAAGTGGTGTAAAGGTGAAAATTACACAGTAAATCGTGGTACAATAAATTATTCACACCAAATGTCATCAAAAATAACTAATAATTCCCATTATGATAATAGAAAATAGTATTCTGAATATCCTCATCATTAACCCACATCTAATGATATCCTAACTGAAAATCAATTTTCAAGAACCAACTTTCTCCCTCCAGTTGATCGAATAAATCATCAATATGTGAAAGATGATAGTGGTTATTCACCATCAATTAATAAAAATCTGAAAACTTCTATCAACTTATTTATGATAAAAAATATTGTACCCAAATGTGACACACTCAAATAAACAAAACCTCGTTGCAATAGATCGTCAAGCTATACTCATAGATCTTGCAACTTAAAAGGCGCCATCCTATACAGAGACATCAAGATAGGAGACACACCTAACTTTAGATTGATTAAAATATTAATCTCTTATTGAGGGGGTAATGCTAAAAACTCATTGGGAAAGATATCAGGGTACTCTTCTAAAACCCTATGAAACGATGAATGCTTAACTTCTAATGAACTCAGCATCATCTCATCTATCAAAGATGATGAGGATAGAACATGACTCCAACCAATCCGAGGGTCTCTCTCATCAATGAAAACTACTAAATATTTATCAGCATCATAGAACACAACCTGACTTCTGAAGAAATCCATGATATCCTACACCTAATACAACCAATCCATTCCACAGATGATGGAATATGGCTTGTAAACATAGGAAATATCCCCAAGAGTGGTGTTTTCCCAATAATAGCTCATAGTCTATACATAATTCATACAAGTTATCTCAACCTCCAAATGGTGTAATAAATGCGAAGGTCAATGGAATACTATCTACCTCAAGTACCAAATCATGGATGAGGGTATGTGATATAAAGTAGCGTGTTTCTCTTGAATAAAAAAAGCATGCACCGATGTATAAATCAAGAAAATGGTACCTCTAATGACATCTAGATCATGTAGATATGACAATGATAAAGTATGAAGCTGATCATGACCTACTCCATAGACTATCTGACCATACTGGTGACCACCTCCATGGTTGTGCTCTACTCTTTGAGGATCAGGAGAATCTTTAGGCTTTACTCTACATGCCTCTTCTCTACTAATCCCAAACTAGAACACCTTGTTATTGCTGTCTCAACTGAAACTGCGTCAACAGAGGAACTTAAAGCGGAACACTTGGTGCATGTTGTCTGCTCAAAAAGGTCAGAAACTCTCATAGATTATGAACTCATCCTCCAAAATAAAAAAATTCATATGATCACTTGATATAGGTATGATATCTACCACCCCTAGAGAAATGAGATGATTAAGGATGGGACCTACTCCTATATGACTAGAAGATATTTTTTTCCAGGAAACTAGGAACCTTGGACCAAAAATTTTCATTGAAAGGAATGTTGAAAACTCCCCTCTCATGAAAATCCCATTCTGGCCAGTGTCCTATCAATAACCTCTTCTCTTGCTAGCACCTCAAGATACATCTTTATCATAAATAGGGTGACCTGAAGCCATATCTATTGATTCAAATCCTCCTCAAAACACCTCAACCTAGGCTTATAATATAGAAATAGGTCTGAATCATATCATAGAAAGGTCTTAAAATGGATCACAAACTATCACACGGTGTAAATCCCCTGTCAAAGGGTAATAAGCTCCTAGAAAATGGCTTCCTTCATGGATGAATAAAGGAACTCTACTCAGAATTGGTCTTGGAAATTCTCCCATGAGAATGCTGACTCCTTGTGATCCCCAAGGAATAAGAACTACTACTTCCTCACTTCTCCACGCAACACCATCACAACCAATGAAACCCAGTGCTACTTAGAAGCACAGATCAAACTGAAATCTATACCATCCTCCTCCACACAATATTTTGTGACTAAATCTAAAATGGATCCCTCATAATCCTAGATACTCTAGCACTGAAACTCTCAGAGTTTCACCCAAGTGTCATCATCGTCAACCTCCACTCTGCGACGATTTACTAAAACATATTTGGTGTGAACCTGATGAGGACGTAAACCTAGATCCATTCCTAAAAAAAGAGAAAACCATTAGATATATTAAACCTATAATATGGAATATTTAACATTAATTAATTAATTATTTTTTATCTTATTAATATTTTAACCTATCCCAATGCCTACCCATTTCAAACATAGGTGTAATGAAGAATGATGCATGATACTTTCCTAGGTCTCTACCCTACAAACATTATTACTTCATTTATTAGGATTAGTAAAATTAAATTTATGTGCATCCGATCATAAGGGGCCTTAAATAATAGTGTCTCAGTTAGTCTCTTGTGTTTCCATTGCTCACTAAACTTAGCTGACATCATTTCCCTACCAACCCATGAAACCTAACCTGTGTCTAACTTCATAATCCACCCTATCTCTCAACCTGAACATCTAATACCAATATTTCATGACACCCTACCCCCAAAGAGTACCCTCCCAGGCTGCCAATGAGGGAAGGGAGATGATGAATACTTGAGTCCCGCCTCTAATTAGACCCTGGTTGGTGACTTTCAATGTGGGTGTAATAAAAATGCATATGGGAGCCGTTAAACTCTAAGAGAACATGTAAAAGAGAGAGATAATATAGATAAACCAATCAAAACCTACTCAAACATATATAAAATAAATCAAAAGTGAAAGCATGAAATTTCATACAATTATATAACAACTAAAAGGAAAACTACAAGTATCAAAAATTAATGACAACAACAACCACAAATCCCAAATAGCTTCTACAAAAACATGATCTAGTAATATACAACCCGATATCCAACCACCTACGAATGACCTAAAAAACAGTTTATATATATGCAGGGTAAGAATATCATAATACTCATTAGGATTGTACCTAGATCCTCTCATGAAAAAGATAAAGAAAGCATGTTAAAGCATAGTGAACAACAATAAAACAAACTCATCACCTAAAGAAGTATACTAAGTTCCCAACCTCACCATGGATAAATATCACCAATTATCATTTACAAGAGAACATATAATATAATAATGAAACATCAATGATACCTTGATCCTGCTTCCCCATTAGTTTTACACTCTTCCCCAATGTCACATGTATTGATCCATGTATCTCCAAAATAATCCATCCCAAATACACTTGGGAAAGGCATCACAAAATGCACTTCATTCATCACACCATCACATTATCCCATCTATATATTCATATATAGTAACTGATTAGTCCCTGGGAGACACCACATCCCGTATGACATGCTTCATACATTATGTATTATACCTCAAGCCATTATAGCCCATACACTGAGTTAGTACCTAAATATATCACAACCTATTCACTTTATACCTATAAGAATCCTTTGGATACTATATGCGGAGATACATGTGTGTGAAATAACCAAAATCCACCACATCCCTCTACACACATATATGAGAAAACTAACCACAATTCATACCCTCACAAGTAAATACTAAGAGAAAAGAGCGGGGCCATAGGGGGTAGTAATCCATCTTTCCTCCCACCAGGATATTGGGGAAAACACACTCATTGAGTCCACTAGGTTTCAATATCCCTAACCAACAAGGGTGAGATGACATATGAAATCATAGAATATAAAAGATATAATAAATCTCACAACTATAGTATGGGAATAATCTAGTCTTAGACTCAACTACAACTAATGTTGCTCAGAATCTTGACTGCCGCTGCTAAGGCCAGATATCCTATAAGCACACAAGAATTTAAAAGAGATACATTAATTAATTATTTCAGTTTTATCACTTCCTTTCATTAATTAATTTATTAGTCATAGAATAAACTATTAAAATTATTTCAAGATATATTCATTAATCTCTATTATGAAGTCCATGCCCTCTAGTCATAATCTAAACCGAGTCCACAATTTCTCAATATTAACATCTTTTTAGATTTTTCTATCTGTTAACATCAACCCCATGAGTTAAGAATTATTTATTAATTATTAGTATCTTTACATAATGAAGTTACTATAAAAAAACCATCCTAAGCTACCAACAAGAGGAAACATACAATCGATCACATCCAGTTTCTTTAAGTAGTGGGGAAAGGAATAAAGATAAACAAGCAACTCGACCATCGACCATTAAAAATATTCATAAGTGAGCATCCCATATCTCAACATCATATCAATGGGTAATACCAAATTCAACCAATTCTATCATCTCTTGTACCATCCCTGACACCCACATGTATATCCCAATGCATCTTTCCATCATAGGCATCAACTTCTGCCACATTGTCTGGGCCTCCCCACCTTACATCACATTAGCCATCCTAGGATCATATCACATCACACAATTAATTTCACATCTAGATCACATAAAAAAATAGTAGGAAACAATAAATCATAGCCAATAGGGAAATCTATGCCCCAAAACAAGGTATCTAGCCTTCACACACAAATGAGCTCTCACTGCTCCAAACTCAAGGCAATCAAACTTCTCAAGAAAACACACAACTCAAGACCTACCAATTATCTTTATCAAACAACCAATTTTTTATTCCATATTAAATTAACCAATTATTTATTCATAGGTTACAACCATATGAAAAATAAGGCATAAATCTATAAAAAGATACTAAATTAATTAAATATTTAATTTAAACATGCTTCCCTACATAAATTCTAATTCCAATAAACTTGGAAATTCTAATCATTAACATGGCTTAAATTCTTTTCATCAAGAAGCATCAACATGATTCACATCTTTAAAAATTCAATTAATCACATGGAATATAATTTAAATTATACATTCACATTGCACCAATTTGATTATCATTAAATTATAAGAAACACCAGATTTAAACACTCACATTCTTTAATTATTAATCCAATTAATTATCAATTAATTATAGATTTACGTTCTTTACCAGTTTCCATAAAGAAAAACATGCTAATCCATAGCATAACAAGACATATTAATAATAATAAAATAGATATCACACTATCTATAAAATCAAGAGGCAAACCACTATCATGGTATAAATCACATCAATATGCGGTTCATAACCAATTATTTATTAATATGGTTCAATATTTATTAGGTCAATTACATTTCCATACAAAGGGATAAACCATGATAACTTTATGATTGTATGTAAATAAATAGAAGAACCAAAAAATACAACACCTTAATAGAATCAATGTTCTTTACATGAGAACAAACCAATGTTGTAGATACGAATCACCTCTCCCACAAGATGCTTTATCCCTAAAAGGATACTGTGGCACAACTATACAAAAAAAACCAATAAAAACTCCATTAGAAACACGAAGATGATCCACCATCACATGAAAAGAAGAAACATGAGGAATGAGATCAAAGAACCATGAGATAAGAGGTATAACATACTCATATCACCATAGATCAAAGAAAGAAGCTGAGAATCAATCCCCATAAAAGGAATACCAAAATGATTATAAATGGGGTCATCAACCACCATGAGTTCGAGAGAAGGGCCATAGGTTTTGAGAAAACCTGAGGTGCTGCAACATTTAAAGTCACAATGTATATGGTATTTACATGGATGAAACCCTTTCATGTCATGTGAATTTCTAGATTCATATCACACTGAAAAATGTATCACCTCAAACCAATTAATCTTGAATATTTATTCATCATGTAACACACCATAAACCGCCCTCAAACAATCCATGAACTACATTTAGGCTGTGAACGGGCTCTCACCCAAGTAATGAACTGAGAATTAATAATGTGAAACACACACACATGGTGTATTATACCCACTTATATCTTTTATCATTAGAATAACTCCATACCTACTCCAGACATCCTCTGATCACCATGAGATTTAGAAACATGTGAAGGGTTGGACTACACAGATCCAGACCTTTACATTTTCAAATAATAATCATTTAATTATTGAGCACATTTAAAAATTATGGGGATGAAATTTATTAAAGGGGGGAGAATGTAACACCCCTATATTTTATGAAATGTTTTTTTAAATTAAATTTAATTTCTTTGATAGCTTATGTTACACACAACATCGATCTTAAACGAACAACAAAATATTATTTTTTAAATATGAACATTATATCATAGCCATTGAATTGAAGGGTATAAATAATATTAATTGAATTATGAAATATATACTAAGGAACTAATCAATAAAAATTTATTGTTTAATTCTTATGAAATAAGCACTCACTTTTTAGTAAAGTTATCTTATGCTTCATAAATATTTTTTCTTCAAAAATTATTTTTATTGCTTTTTGTGAGAAAATATTATAATTAATTTCTATAACATTTATAAATTATATAATAAAAATAATGAACTTTTTTAAATCATTATATTGAAATTATCTTGGGATGAATTTTTGGGATTTTTCTGAAAATACTTACTTTCCACTGAATAGCGAAAAATACTATTTTTTATTAAAAACTGTAATTTTGTTTCAAATATTTTAAAAGTTCCACATTATTTTAAAATGGTTTAAAAATAAAATTAGTTCTATTATATTATAAATAATCCAATTAAATTCATTGGAATCAATTTTATGGTTGAATTTGGTACAAAACATTTTTATACTTCATTTTTCTATTTTTTTTTCAATGCATTTTATGCATTTGTATTAATAGTAATTTATATCACTTATAGGAATTGAATTTGATGAAATAGAATTTATTTTTTGATTCATCAATTAAAATTTATCCTAGGATGAATTTTTTAACATTTTTTTGAAGAAGTTAATTTTTTAGTGAATAATAAAAGTTATATTTTTTATGAAATACATATCTTTTATGATACCACCATGAAATAAACATAATATAGAAATTTATGAAACATATGGAATGAATAAATTATGATAAAATAATAAAAATATAATACAAAAATAATCAAAAACATATAAATTAGAATTTATTCCATAAAAAAATTAAAAAGTCATTTTCAGTGCCGACATAGAGCCTGCGCAATGTTAGAAAAGTCAAATTTGGTATCGTAAAGATACTATTTGAGATGAAATAAGTCCTTTATGATCTTTTTAATTAAATATTAAGTAATATATTTTTTTATGATTATAAATTAATTTTGGAGTTATATAACAAGTGAATTATCCAAATTTTTGTGCAATGCATGCGCAAGGCTAGAAAAGTGAGAATAACACATTAAATAAGTTGTCACGACATAAATATGAGTTAAAATATATATTGAATGAATATATATAGGTATTTTGAGAATAATAAAATTATTTTCCTGAATTTAATTTACTTATAATCTTTAGGTGTTAAAAAAATACCATAGATTCTTATATAACGCCAACATAATAATTATTAAATTAATATAAAAATCAAATAAATAATATTAAAAATATTAAAAGTATTATCATTTGAAATAATTAATGTCGTCCATGAATTTTATAGATTAACATGACATGTTTTATATATGTATTAAAGTATTTATTTTAAATTTTAATTGTTGTCTTGATATTATTAAAGTCAAAGTAATGAATAGTTCTGAAAATTGACAGTAATGATATTTTAAAATAAATAATATTTTATTAAATGATTTAAAAAACCAAAAAATATTATATTTTCCAAGTGACTAGGATATATTTGATAATATATACCATGATACATTTATGGTTCATTTCTCAATTTATAGTAACTATATTAACCCTCAACGAGTAAAAACTTTGTTGTTATGGTAAGTTTGAAAGGGGTTAACGAAGGGTTAAAAAGAGTTAAGGGTAAAAAAATAGTCAAATATTATCTAAATTTTATTTTTAATTTGACCCTTATCACCTTAGGCTCAAAATTGAATTGTTTAATGGACACTTGTCCATAAAAATGACTTATATATTATTTAAATCAAAGAAAGTTACAAAATGTCACTTTGTTCTTAATACATCTTATGTGTCTAAATAGGGAAAAAATATATTTATGAACAAATATAAGTGTATATTTTGAGATCAATAAAATTATTTTCATATAAATTTATTTTTAATTTTTAGTAATTATATAATGACTTTAATTGATTTTGAAACGCCGATGTAGTATTTCTTCAATTAATAAAAAATATAATAAAATATTTAAAAATATTAAAAGAAATATAATTTGAGAGATTTAATGTGTTACATTAATTTTATCGGTTAATATAACATATTATTGTTGTGTTAAAGTATTATATTTGAATTTAAAATTTCTATTTATGTCTCTTAAGTCAAATTAAATGAATAGTGTCTAAATTGACAATAATGAAATTTTATGAGAATAATATTTTATTAAATCACATAAAAATGTTATAAAGACAAAGGGGATAATATATGGTCTAAAATTTCATAAATTTTACATTTATAGGCTTTTTATAACCATTTTTATTGAGAAAAAATTTATTATAATTTAATCTTTTGGGAAATTCCAAAAGTTCCCCTCACCTCAATTATAAATGGAAACCTCCTCCCTCACTTATTTACACCACTTTTGAGCCTTATTTATTGACCAAAATATACCAATTTATCTTCTAAACCTCCCTATACATATTATAGAGGTTTTTTATTCCCAAAAGTCCAACCCTAGATCCCTTTAGAGGATATCTAAATAAGTCATTTCTAAGAAGAGATAATCACTCTAACCGATCTCTTTATTTTCTAATTTTATTTTCCTCTTATAAATAAATGGTATTTATCATAAAATAATAAATTTGGTGCCATAAATATACTTAAATGTTATTATTATTATAAAAACACCATTATACACCTTCTTTCCCATCAAATGAGATGTGAAAGTATCACTCATGTGTATGTATGACTTAACATCTCCACGTAGTGATACAATTCATTTCTCATCACTATATTTTATGTATGGGTATTATTATGGGTTTAATTTTTATATATGATAATTATTACATAATTAAATTCTATAATATAACATCTACATTCTTACCTTCCAAACCGTTAGAAGATGATAACGTCTTTAATGCGTACGTGGGGACTACCACCTCCACGAAGCGACATGGTTCATTTTTCATTTATATTTTACATGAATGTTAATGAGGATAAATTTTATGAATATAAATGATATATATTTTATATAATAATGAAAATGTAAAGGTGAATTAATAGTTACATTTCTTTCATTCTATCTAACAAAAAATGAAAATAGTGCCCATGTATACAGATGACCTATCGTCTCCATAAATAATGTAATTCATTTTTATATCTATAAATTTTATTGATGATTATAAATATGTATATAATAAACATATATTATATTTATATCATGATTAATATTCTATAGGCGATGGAATAAAGATAAATTTACAAGGACTAGAACTACTGAACTGAAATACTCATGATAAATGAAAACAGTTAACACCCAGAAATAACGATTTATTGATAAAAGGGGTGTTTAAATGGTATAAAAGGATCATATATGATATTATAAGTATTAAAATTACTATTTTATAGAATTTTAATGAATTTAAATTTATTATTAATGAGTTTATACTGCATTCTAAGTTGGTCAAACTCGAGGTTAGGAATTTTCGTCTCACTTTTATTTATGTGACTATATATTCCACTTGTTTCTTTTATGTGGTGTATATACTACCCATGAATGTATTTTATTATTTTTATCATGATAATTATGGTATTTACATATCCATATAATTTTATTTCTTTCATGGGTCTTATAATTCAAATGATACCAAAGTGGTAAGAGTTTTATTTCACAATCTCATCAATATTCAGGATTGTTTATGATTAAGTCTCAACTGGGGAATATTTTTATTACATATCCATATTTTCATTAAAATGTTATAAATAATATTTTTAATATTCTTCTATGATAGTTTAAAGTCATTTTTACAAATTTTTTACTTTTTAAAAAATATTTTTAAATGAATCTTTTTTTCATTTTTCCAAATGAGTTACTTTATAAATTTTCTGATAGAAATATGGATAGAATGTTTTTTTAACTTATATAGAATGAATATATTTTACCAATTTCATGAATAATATTTTCTTTGGAGATTTATTTATAATTTTACATTGTTATTTTCAAATAAAATATTTTTCTTTATATGTTCACAAATTTTTAAAATAAGTTATTTTAAAATGGAAAGGTTATTTTCCTCAAGAATGTTTAATGATAATTTAATGGTATTTTAATTCATAAAAGACAAAAAACCTTTATTTAGATTATGATTTACTGGGTATATGATCCAAGGATACCATCCATATTTTTTTTCACTAGATATTTTATAAATATGATGACATAATGTTTATGAAACCCATTTCTTTTCCATGGGTTATGATATGTTGAAATGTTTATGAAACCCATTTCTTTTCATGGGTTCTGATATGATGAATGTTTTATGATCTTGTGGCACAAATATGTATTATTTTTTCATTATGTGATGGGTGATACCTATATCTCCCTCAAATTCATTGGGTAAAGTTCTATATCTCATGAGATAACTATAGGATGCAAGTAAATGTGCTTGATTTATTATGGAATTCATGTGGTGATTCCATATATTTTATGGTTTGATGATCTTGGAAGTTAAACTTGAAATTTTGAAGTATTTTTTATACCTATGTTTTTACCACACTTTTACAACATGATCTTATGATTCATGATTGATTTATGATGATTTTTCACCCTTATGATCCATGTATTTTGAAATGATAAATGAATCATGTGTATGATATATGAAATATTGGGTGTGAAATTTGTAAGTTATTTTTATGATCTCATACTCTTATTCTTATAACATTATTTTATATGATCATATATTGATATCTTCTATGTTTACCCTTAACAAGAATCTTATCTCACCCTTTTCTTATGATTATTTTCCCCAGGTTTTAAAGAAAGGTATTAAGTGTGATATGCTAAGAAGGAATATATTTGTGGAGAAATAAGTGGGAGATGATGTAGATATTTTATGAACTATTTGTTTATGTTTCCAAGTTTACAAGGATATTGGACCTAAATGATTCTATCATGGATCAAAATGTTATGTAAAAAATATTTATCTATTAAGATGTAATATCTATGTATTAAAAGTATGGGTCACTATACTAGGGGTGGTCACACCATGACCTAGAGGGGCCATATTATTAACTACCCTAGTAAAGAGTTCAAGGTGTAATGGATGGAGGATATGTCATAGAGAATCCATAACGTGTATGGATCACAACATGACCATAAGGGACACATACTAAGGGTTGGATGTGGGGATTATCCTCATTGCCTTTTGGGGGACGGTTGTAGTATAACCAAAAGGTCCACCCCACTGTGTGTCTTGGAAAAGAGTTATCACACTATGATTCTCATGGTCACGCTATGACCAGGTGCCTGGGCTATTTTTTTAACATGGTTATAACCATCATTTTAATGCCGCCACCTTTAATATATAGGGTAACTAGGGAATTAATAGATTCCCATTTTTGTTGGAACCCCTATCCTTCCTCCCTTTAATCCTCAATGGAAAAGTGATTTTAGTAAAATTCCATTGTAGATTAAAGGTATGTTTTTCCTCCTTCTCCCTATATTATTATTTCTATTCACTAGTCACTAATTTGTGATGATCTAGTATAGGGAATTGTGCCAATTTCATCAAAGTATGGTGTAATTGGGAAGTAATAATGGGTATTTTACATGAGATAGGTCAAAGAAATCCTAAGAGGATGAACACACACCATCACTCATGGTTTCACTAGAGGTATGTCATTTCCCTTATTTATTTAGGATTTATAATTGAATTGGATGGAATTGGTGAGTGAATGATTGCTGTATGATAGGTTTTTCATTTATGGATGTACCGTAGGCATGCCATGGGATGATGGAACCCCATTTCCCATGGTTTCATCACTGTGATATTTATCAATGAGTTTTTATGTGATTAAGCATCTTGGGTTTAAATTAAATAATTAATTATAAATTTTTATAATTAATTATATGGATTTTGTGGATTAATATAGGAGATCGAGTGATGGTATGATATTATATGAGGAATGGATGGGATTGGCCAAGGATGTGCAGGGAATTGTAAGGATTATAACCCCCTTTTTTGAGGTAGGTGGTCCTTGGTCATCCCAAAAGTTTATTCATAGTCTTATGTACATGTGATATGCAGTCTCTCCACTAATGTGTGATAAAAATTATGTTAAAAATTAAAATTTCCCCTTAAAATCTATTGAAATGAAAAAAGCGTTAAGGGTCATGATGGAACCTTGAATACTAGCATGATTCCTCGACCAAAAATGGCTAAGGGATTGATTATAAATATGTTCTATGTGATACATGGACCCTAGAGGATTGTATACCTAGTAATATGATGGAGTGGACCTGAAGATATGTTGAATTTAGATTTCCTAGGTTTTTAGAAAATGCACCAGTGATGTTTATGAGAAATAGAGTTTCATGGTGACTATATCACTAGGGGGTTGATGTTTTCAATTTATGTCATGGAAGACTCAGGATGGATCCTTGGGATTGATATGAGAGGTATATAGACTATGTTAATTTCCAAATTTTGGTTGAGTTTTTATAAGAGGGTTAGGACTAATGGTGATGGTTGGGATGATTGCAAATCTCACGCATGATTGGGAACACCCTCTTAAGTTTTTATTGGAGTTTTAATGAGTGAAATGAGTGGGATAAATACTACAGGGATTAATGAGAAATGTTTAGAGAGCTTCTTCTAGGTTATGGTTTGAAAGTTATCCTAGTAGAGTTTTAAAATGATACCCATATGAAGTTATTGAGGATATTTTGTCAAATTGGCTTAGGGTTTCCAAGATCCATAGTGCAAGATAGCTTGATACGTTCTTTGGTTATTAGAGTGAGTTATGGTGTATGAATTAGATGAGAATTTGGGTTATCCTCATGAGTGTAGGATCAAAAAGAGAGCCTATGAGATGAGAAGACATTTTGGGGTAATTAGGCATGTCTTAGTGCCATAGAGTGAGGATAAATATGGGATTTAAGGACCCTAGTGGATGACCATTCGATTGATATGAAAATTTTAATGGACTGTGTGCTTGATATGCCAATGATTTGAGAAAAAATCAATATATTATATGATTCTAGGTAGGGGTTAATTTAACCTAACATGATATTATTTTGAGGTGGGTTCTTATCCCCATAATGAGTATATATATACAATTTGTGATAGATTATTCATGGTTGGGACACTATCCCCCCTGATGGGTATAAATTATCTTAGAGACTTCTGAAATAGGTCAAAGAAGTTATGGTCGACCTCGAGTTTCATATTAGAACCTGAGGATTAGAGATGATTATTTATTATGATTATAAAATACATTTATTATATTGATCATATCAAACCATGAATACACTACATTTTTTGGTTAGGTTAGGGACACTATTAGTGATTCCTTGGTGAGTTTTACTCACACCCTAATCATGTGGCCCTAATTTTTTAGTACCCAAGAAAACCTCATGATCACAGACATGGGTAACCAATAGGAACAATGTTGCATTATTGAGTTGGATAGCTTGAAAAAAGATAGGATATGAGTTTCAGGGATTTTTGTAGAGCCTCACTATATTATTTTAATTTTGTGTATGTGATTGGACCAGTGGGAAAGTCATTGATGTATGACTTTATGCTTTCATATTCTTTTATTATAGCATGAATATGATTATTTGATTCCAAATAATATAATTATTATTGTGGATATTGTTTGGTTACTTATGTTGTTGTTTTATTATGATATGAGTATATAGTCTCCCCATGGAAATACCTTAGACCTTATCTACTAGTTGGAAGCCTCTGAAGTATGGGTATGCACACCTGTAGTCATGTGGCACACTGGTCAGGGCATTGGTGAGTGGTCTCAGTCTAGGGAATAAAAAATTGGTATCCAATCTTCTTTTATTATCTTACTATTTAAGACATGGTAGAATAGGAATATGAATGTGTTAGATCTTGTGATGGACCTCATATTGGTGATTCATGAACACCTTATTAGTGGGAAGTCCAGGTTATTAGGATTATAGTATTACTACTCTTGGATTTTTTTTACGATTGAAATATTCATTCAAGTATTATGTTTGTATTTTGAGAATAATATTTTTGGTTTTATATCTTAATCACAGTGGTAAGAGGCCTGTGTACATGCATCGTATTTGGAATATGGGATCCACATTACATTTGTGTGCTTATATGTGATTGATTTCATTGACGATAGGGGGTTTAATTTTTTTAAGGTGTCAACAATAACTTATATAGTGTTTTCTTATATAACTTTTTAGTGGAATTATACTCAAGTGATCTATATTATTATCTATCGATGATAGGTAAATTGGATCATATAGAGGGATGTCTCATGATGATGGATATACATTACCTCCATACATAGGATGTGCTGTAACCCTTAGTGAGTTGGTTTAGGAATTAAATATCATGATGTGGGTTATGGATAGGAAAATAGGTTTGGTTACTTAAAATTTTAACAATAACCTATACAATGTTATCCATATATCTATTGGTGGATTTTTTACTTACCAAACTAGATAACTTTGGATTTATCTATATGAATCATCATAGGGATGTGTGGTTATATTTATATCAATGTGATCTTTTTCTTGAGGTTTAGTTTGGCATGAAAATCCTTGGTGAGGATTAGTACCCTAGAATGGGATTTTGACCTAAGCATGTGATGCCTGGCATGTTTGTGTGATCACCCTATAGTGGGTGTGTTGGAACAAGTTTCCTTGAGGATGTGGATATCCCAACCTTGTTATCGTGAGTTATATTGGGTTTTAGAGGGAATAAATAGTTGGATTCCCAACCTCGTTGATTTTGGGTTTGGGTTTTGATGGGATTATAGATTGTTATATTATATGGATAGATCCATGATAAATAAATAATGGGTAGATTATCTTGAGTTTAGAATGACACATGCATGGGGGATGACTGTGTTACAGGCCTTAACACAAGTGAGATTCATTGACATGATTGATATACCTCATGAATGTTGTAAGGAAATAAATAAGGATTAATTTCATCTAGATGAGTTTGACATACAACTAGGAATGGTAATTTGTTTAAGCATGTGGTCCTAGGTTTTATGGAATGCAAATCCTGGGTGTGTGAGTCGGTTTGTGCCATAAGGTAGTACAAAATCATACACCCATCAGGTTTAGATGATATCGAATTGGATAGTGGGTAAGAACCTATGAGATGGTTCATTAATAGGTTCAATCTACCTTTGAGGAAGATAGCGATGACTAGAAAGTATTTTTTATAAAAGGTCTTAGTGCATGAGGGAAAGTATACACTAGTTATGTGCGGTGCCTGTTTGGTTTGAGAATCAATGGTTAGTCATGTATGGGACAAAGACCAATGGATTCAGTGAGATAATTGAGAGAATACCAGCCTGAGGTTTTTAATGAGAAACAATAGGTGTACCTATGTGTTATAATGAGAAATCATAAATAGATCAAGGTACCATGGTATGGTTCATCCAAGATTGATCCTTTTCATAGATTGTTAGGAATAATATGAGAATGGATCAGGAGGAGTGGAACCTAGATGATTTTTAGAGATTCTTGAGATTTTTTCTTGAGGAATGTTTTAAGGAAATCCATATGGAGGGGAGTTCACCAATGGATGTTTTAGGGTGTGATCCTCATTTTGGATGATTTTGAGTGATTATCGAGGATGATTTTTCTGATGAGTCGAGAATAGGTAGAAATGGTGTTTCATATTTTCACTTAGGTATGAGTGGGGTGGTCATGTTCAATCATCATTTTTAGTAATGGATGGAGTGTGGGTTGTGAAGATCATGTATTTTGGTTTAGTGGGAAATAATAGATACTCCTATAATAGGGAAAATCATATTGGTTATGGAGGTACAACCCTCTTGTTGGTATGGTTATGGACGTAGTGAGAACAGTTGATGGACGCTTGAGATGGAACTAGGATTTCAGTGTGCATGTATATATGATTTTCCTAGTTCCTTAGTGAATACCATATTTAGTATTTTAATGCAGTGAATGGTTCTTTTCACTGTTTGGAGTTACACAATGGAAGCATGATGTGATCCAAGAGTGAGTCAGGTCTGAGGTGTGATGGTGCTCATGGAGAGAGTATGATGGCTGGTGTGGGTGGTTGAGGACCTGACCATAGATTTACAGCAAGTATTGGGTTCATAATTTGGTGTGGGTGTTTGAATGATATTTTAATGCCTTCAAAAATTAATGCATTGTGATTGGGTAGTGTGATGTGTGTTAATAGGTGCAGACTAGCATTTTTGGAGAAAGACATCCAGAGAAGGATTAATTGATTTTTTACATATGATTGGATATGGTGATGTGTAAACCACATCAGAGGCATCATATTAGGAATGAAAAGTGTGTTTTGGTGATTAAATAAGAATTTTTGGAGAAAATATAATGTATTTAGGATTAGTGCATGTATGGTGAAAACTCATCTAATTTAATCTAGGATCATGAATGAGGAGTGATATTGGACTACGATTGATATATTGGAAGTCAAGATACATTTTCATTAATTATTTAGGATAAATGTAGGACCCTGGAACACCCTGAGAGGGGAGGGAAGAATCAGGGTGTCAACATGTTCTTTTAATGCAACAAATCTTATTCTCATGTTGGTAGGAACTCGTTAAACTTATATGATGGATTTGATCAGCAATTGAACATTCAAATGAAAAAAATAAACACAATAGTTCTACTTGGTTCACCACTAAGGTCTAGTCCAAGGTACATACACTGATAGTTTTTTGGTCATACATAAATCAACTAATCTTCACTAGTTGTTGAAAATAAGAGTTTAGATTCAATCACTTTGTGCCAGGCACACTGATTTTAGGGATAAACCACTGCTTCCCTTGGAAAACTTCAAATGACTCCCCCTAGAACACTTCTTTGAGAGAATTATAACTCAGTTTATCAACTTGAAGGTTTATTCAGTGGATTGACAGTAAAGTCTTTGTTCCTGTATTAGCACGATACTCTTTTTTCATCGTAGACCTGAGTTGATGCTCTTTGAAATCCCTTTTCACTAAAAAACTGATATTCCAAATTGCCTTTTTCAAAGCTCATTCATAGAGATCACAACCTTCGTCAAGCTCACTACCTTCACAAAACAAACTTCCTTCTTGAAGCTCACTTCCTTTAAAGAAAAAACTACCTTCATAAAGCTCACTACCTTCATGGAACAAACTTCCTTTGTGAAGCTCATTTCCTTCATGGAATGAACTTCCTTTGTGAAGCTCACTGAGTCAACGTAGAATACCCCATCATCGTGAAGCACTCATTAATCAAAATAATTGGAATCAATCAAGGATCAACAAGTCCTTTCATGATGATCAAGCTCACATGGAATTTCAGTTTCATGGATCTCCCTTGGATTCAATAAATTAGAGCGATTCTAGATTTTACTTGAAAAATTTTGTGTAAAATGAAGAGGGGTAACCTTATATTTATAGGATCAATCGTTCATGATGCTCCACCACCTCTTAGAGTATTTTCAGATATTTCAAAACCACCTTCATGTATCTCCTCCATTCGCGATGCTCCATTTTGATTTATCATTGTCACAAAGATTTATATCAAACCATCGTGAACCCCAATGCTCTAATTCTTATAATTACGGAGATCTCTATCCCCATTCATGATGCTCTAAATCTTATTCGTTCATGATTCTCATCACTACCATGTAGATCACTGTTATCTTTCATTGATACTTCTCAAAACAAAATTTTTGAATCCCATATTCACAAAAATCATTCATTTTCCATATTTTCATAAGACCTTCAAGGAAATAAACTTTTCATGATGCAAGACATCCTCCAAATTTTGGGCCCCAAAAATTTGGAAAACACTGGGAAATGAAGCCACATTTAGTATTGTTGTCATCTTGAACTGTAAGATCCATTTACTTGAAAAATCCTTGAGATTCTATATGAGGATTGAAAAAAAACACAAACCATACTCCATTTCCATTAAATAACAACCTTGGTTCCAACAATCACCCCCATTGGGTTTTTTGGTAATCTACAAATAAATTCAATGAAGCAACAATCACCATCAGACCTGATATGAAAGAAAAAACTAATCCAACACTCTAATTCTAAATTATCCATGCTTGGTGTAGAAAACAATAGGGGAAGAATGAATTGGGTTCTATTTTTTTGGAATTCTTAAAGATGTCCAAGATAATCTCTGACTGTTTCCTCACAACACTGAATTTTTTTCTCCATTCTCATTATCCAACTTTGCAAATAATTGAATTTATCCATTATCACCCTTTTTAAATAAACCCAAAGATCCTAATTTTTACTTTTAGAGCTCAAAAAACACACTCCCCCTAGATCATATCTTCCCCTTAAACCTGGATCACCCCCACAAAGAGATTAAAATAGTTAACACAATTGGGGGGAGGGGATTATTCGTAACCTTCTCATGCACTATGAGGTGGTTGAACACCGAGGTTCAACTGATGTTTCTAAAACACATGTGATGCCAATGGATTTGATAGAATTTCATCCACTTGTTCATCAATTACAACATGATCCATTTTAATCATGCCTTTTTCAAATTTTTCCTTGATGAAGTGATATCTAATTTCAATATGTTTCATGAAAATGCTTAACATGATTATTCATAAGATCAATCACACTTTCTATCACAATGAATCACCATTGGTTGTTTCAAATCATCAACAATATCAGTAAGTTTTTGTTTTATCCATAGTAGCTGAGTACATGCCTTTATGGTATAGATATACTCTGCTTCTGTAGTACCAAGAGAAGTAATTTTCTGTTTCTTACTTAACCATCCTGCATATTTCCTACCAATAAAGAATGGTCCACAACTTGTAGAACTTCTATTAACTATATATAAAACCCAGTTAGCATCATAAAAAGTTGACAACTCATTTTCTCTTCCAGCATAAAATTATAATCCAAAATTCAGCATACTTTGAATATACCTCATGATTCGTTTAACTGCTTCCACATGTTCTTCCTTCAGATTTCTTTGAAAGAGGTCCATTAAACATGTTGAAAAGATAATTTCTGGATGTGTTGTAGTCAAGTATAATAAGCTTACAATGATTCTAATGTACATAGTGGGATCCACAGAAGTACCATCCCCATGATTTCTAAGTTTTTTTACAACCACAATCAGAGTCGACATTGGTTTGGAGTCATGCAAATTTAATTTCTTCATTAATTCTCTCACATATTTTTTATGAGAAATGAAAGTGAAATACTTCTTTTTAATGACCTACAACCCCAAGAAATATGTCAGTTCACTAATTATAGACATTTTAAATTCCGATTTCATATGATTTGAAAATTCTTCCACTGATCTCTACCTACTTTTGCTCATCTATGTACACCAACACCATAAATTGATCTTCCTTTAAATTATTCACATAGATATTATATTAAACACCTTATCTTTTAAATTATATATTCTTTAGATAAGTATCTAGATGATAATACCATGCTCGTGGTGTTTTCTTCAAACCATAGAGTGACTTATTTAATCTTGAAACCTTTATTTAATCATTACTAGAAGAAAACCCATTTGTTGTTATATGTATAATTATTCATAAAAACACCATTTAAGAAATCTATTTTGACTGGATCTCATGTTTGGTTCTTTTAGATCTGATCCAACTCTTTATTCATGGATTTAAACCATAATTAATCCTTTGCAACTTCTTCAAATGAGGTTGGTTCAAAAATTTATAGAAATAAAAACTGTGCATCATTCCTCATTATCCTTTTCAGTATGGATGTGTTCTAATCCCAAATGATGATGTATTGATCAATTTTAGCTCTTCAATTTCTCCTATGAGGTTTAGATGAAGTTTATCCATCTATTGTTTCTTCTTTTGATTCTTCTTCCATATCATATTCTTTTTGTTAGCCCAGAATATTTTACAAGCCTTACACTATTCAGCATCTGAATCTATCCCTTGACCACTAATCATGGTACCTGAAACTCCTTTCCCAATGAAATGATATTTAATAAATTTCTAGAATAATCAAGTTATATAATAATTTAAATAATGATTCTGAAAGCTTCTTCATCATTCTTCATTTGTCCCCCCCCTTAAGGGAAATACTTATCAACATCTTCATAATGGTGGATCACATCAAGAATGGATTTCAAGAAATTTTAGTATAGAGAAAACACCATAATGGTTCTTCATCTTGCGACTGTACACATTAAATAACTTTCAAAACTTCACCAAGGACAATCTTCTTGAATACTTGTTCTTCAGGATAACAGAAATAATTTCAATCTAATATTGAATCTTATTTATCCTAGTTATCTATAATATAACATCTTTATATTCATCCCAAAATGATACTCCATCATGTTTATATTTTAATAACAAATTGAGGAATCATTAAAATATGGTGACTTCTTTATTTTGGCTATCAATGAAAAAATTATAGCCCTCATTTATTCTTAGGTTATCCCCTTGAGAACATGATTCACCTTTCAATTCCCTATATTATAATAAAAAATATAATAACCAAATATTAAGGGAATAAGGTGGATCCTTCTTGCTTCATCAATATGCATAATAAGGTTGATATGTTCTTCTCAACCAAGTTACTTCATTTACTCCAGTATTCATGCTTTCACATCTGAACATATGTTCTGATTTATGTTTTCATTGAATGGATCTCTTCAAATTATTTTCTTCTTTGTGTGGATAATTTTTCTTCTTAACAACCATCATGGATGATACATTTTTACTCCTCTTAAGGACTTATTCTTTCTATAGTATTAATGTTAAACATCATTTTACAATGTGAATAAATTTGACACATATCTAACATATATCTTCTTTAGCACATGAGTTTACTTTTGTTTTCAAGCTCTCATACACTTTGTCTTAATCAAGTGGAATATTTTCTTTTCCTTTTTCACTATCCTTGGCTTGTGCATATTCAAGTTTCCTCATTCTTTCCAAATATTCTAGACAAATAACTAACATGTCATTTGGAACTCTTACAGAAAGTTTGGATCTTCCATATGGGTTCATTTGAGTGACATTCCTCTTAGTAGTTATTTTTTATACACTGCCCTTCAATATCTTGGATTTTGAATCTAGGGCCTTCTATACTTCTTTACATGAGATCTTTTTAGGAGAATTTGTGTTCATAATATTCTTCTGATTTATTCCCAAGGTAGATACTTCATACCTAGATAGATTTTGTGGTCTTCTTTTATTATCATTGAATTCATGTTGAGATAAGCATGCACCAACCTTGTGACCACTTCCATTGCATACATCACAGATGTTATCAATAATTCCAAATCTATTTGTAGTTTATAGATGATTTTGGACCTATGAATATTGATACATATTATTTAGCTTTCTCCCCCTTGATATTGGCTTCCTTTTTTTTCTTTTACATTTTTAGGATTGTACCAAAAATTTAATGCACAATGACCAAATTTGTTGTAGCACAAACATTGACCAACGAACCTTGATATCCTTATATCTTCTATTTAAGGTTGTTGAATCTTTTTAATGACTTTTTGTGATATTTGTGGGTAACCTGATTCTGAACTCTTTTTTCCTATCAACCCTATTCATGGTGGTAGGTTTCTTATCTTCTTTCTTTATCCATTCTTGTCCAATATTTTTCTTACAACCTGTAATCTTCATAATAATAGGTTTAGAGGCATTAAAACAAGTTGCTATGGATTCTACTTGTTTCTTATCAGATACTTAAGATAGATCATCAAAAGATTTCATGATCTTCTTATCACATGTTTGAGGTATTTCATCTTTATAATCCTCTATTGAAAATTGTGTAGCTGCATCAATTGTTTCCTTCATTTGTGAAGTATCAATATATGTCTTCTTAAGATTGACCAACTGGGATTCCAAATCTATACATTTTATATTGAGGACGATTTTATGATATTCAATCATATTAATATTTTATTAATAAATGTTATTCATTGTAACAACTTCTTCTTCATGTTGCATCACTTTATTTTGAATAAAAGAATAAAGTTCCTTGATCTTCTTGGATATTACATCCAATTGTAGACCCATGAAATCAATTCAATTTTTCAATTTCTCTTCAAGAACATAGATATTTTCTTCAAGAGACCTTTTTAATCCCTCTTTCTCTTTAAATTATTTATGGTATTTCAAGGAACTTATTTGAATTTCCATATTTTTTTCTTCAAAGGGTTCAACCTATATGGAGAGATTTAAACATTCAAGAACTTTTCCTTCAAATCCCTTTTCCATAGAATCAGCCTATCCTTCTAACTGGGTGATCTATACCTGCATACATTGAAAGATTCTAAAAACAGTGATGAATATTTCTTCAGGATTATCATGAAGATAATTTATTAATCTCTCAATTGAAAACTCATGTGAGGTTGTCAACTGAACAACATAACCACTTGTTCCAGGATCTTTATTTTGAGGAAAAATTTAAAAGGTTCTAACACATACCTCCCGATCACTAGAAAATATTGATTTACATGAGTTAGAAGTATTTTAATTTTATTTCGTGAAAAACTGATCCAACCGCTCTTTACATTCCAAGCCTGGTATATCTTAATTTTCAGAAAGTCACAAAGAACTAGATACTACATCTTATTTAGATAATAGGGACTTATTCAATTGTATCTTCTGTTTATTTTTTCTATTCATCATGGTCTTGGTGGATATAAATTTCTAATAAAAGATAACTAGATCTTCATCAAAACCAAAATTCATTGTTGACATAATAATGAAACTCAAATATTCAATAGAGAATGGATTTACTATAGATTATCCAAAATACATGAAAATTTTCTTTGATACCACTTTTAGGACCCCAGAACACCCTGAGAGGGGGGGGGGGTGAATCAGGGTGTCAAATTTTCTTTTAATGTGAAGGATCTTGTTCCCATGTTGGTAGGAACTCATTAAACTTGTATGATGGATTAAATCAACAATCAAACATTCACATGCAGAAAGGAAACACAACAGTTTTACTTGGTTCACCACTAAGGGATAGTCCAAGGTGCATACACCGATAGTTTCTCGGTCATACCTAAATCCACTAATATTCACTAGTTGTGTAATACAAGAGTTTAGACACAGTTACTCTGTTCCAAACACACTGCCTTTATACAAGATTTTAGGGATAGTTCACTATGTCCCTCAGGACAATTTTGAATACTCCCCCTAGCTCACTACTTTGAGAGAAGTCTAACTTAGTTTATTGAATTGAAGGTTTCTTTAATGGATTGGAATTAAAGTTTTTGTATCTGTCTTAGCATGAGACTCATCTTGCACCGTAGACCTGTGGTAATGCTCTTTGAAAGCCATATTCACTAAAAAACTGATATTCAAAACTAACTTTCATGAAGTTACTTTGCGGAGCTCACAACCTTCACAAATCTCTCTAGCTTCATAGAATAAACTACCTTCGTGAAACTCATTTCCTTTGCAAAGTTCATTGACTTCATGAAGCTCACTGCCTTCGAAGAACAAACTACCTTCACAAAGATCACTATCTTTATGGAAAAAAGTTCCTTCGTGAAGCTCACTGACTTCACAGAACAGACTTAATTCATGAATCTCATTGAGTCAACACATAATACCCCATAATCACAAAGCACTCATTAATCAAAAATCATTTTCATCAGTCAAGACTCAATAAGTCTTTTCACGATGATCAAGCTTTCATAGAATGTTAGTTTCACAGAGCTCCCCTGGCTTTGATAAATCATATTGATTCAAGATTTTCCTTGAAAAAATTAATGTAAAATGAAGAGGGGTATCCTTATATTTATAGGATCATCCGTTCGTAATGATCCACCACCTCTTAACATATTTTTCGGATATTTCAAAAACACCTTTGTGTAAATCATCCATTCAGGATGATACATCTTGATTTATCATTGTTGTGAATATTTCTATCAAACCATATTGTACCATGATGCTCCAATTCTCATAATAAAAGAGATCACCATAACTGTCTACGATTATCTAAATCTTCATCGTTTGTGATTCTCATCATTGTCGCATAGATCACCATCAACTTTATTTGATCCTTCGAAAAACACAATTCTTGAAGACCATATTCTCAAAACTCATGACTTTTTCCATATTTTTATAAGTACTTTAAAGGAATACACTTTTCACGATACAATCCATCCTCCAAATTTTGGACCCCAAAAATTTGGAAAACAATGGAAATTAATGCCACCTTCAGTACAATTTTCATCTTGAACTATAAGATTCCTTTCATTGAAAACTACCTGATCTTCCATGTGAGGATTGAAAAAAAACAATACTCCATTTTAAGAAAGGAAAAACCTTGTTTCCAACAATAATAATCATTATGGCGGGTAGTTTGTAATGACCCGTGTCGTTACGAGTTATGAAATTCATGGGAAATTTTAATTTTTGGTCCTAGAGTGGGAGGTGTTTTGATAATTTGGAATAATATAGAGATTTTATGGTTTGGAATATCTCTAGTATATGTTTTTATATATGGTTAGAGTCTTAATAATTGTTTTTGTTGCTCAAGTTTATGTCTGAGTAGGGTTGGGGTGCCCTTGTAGCTGAATTTTGGTTGTGGGCAGATCATTATACCGTGATAGGTGAGCATCATGCTATGTTAAGGGTTGAGTAGGGAATCTCACACTATGATATGGGTGGGTCACGTTGTGATGGGTTTCTATGGGAGTTGTGTAAAAGTTTAGAACCCTTAAGTTTTATCTTTATTTTTCATGAAGAATTCAATCACGCCACGACCCTTTGGTCATGTCATGCTGGTGAGAGGTGAGATTGTTTGGCCCTCTAGTTAGGGATAGTCATGTCATGACCGAATGTTGTACAGAGGCCATAATGAAATAGAGGGAGGTTGCATAATGGGTATCCCATAGGATGGAAGCATCAAATAATGACCAAACTTTCCATGTTATGAGGGTGTTCTTTGGGGATCATCCTCTATTATGCCTTTTGGGTGATGGTTGCAATAAAATAAGGAGGGTTACACTATAGTGTGGCTTGGTGAGTAGGTTCCATGGCGTGAACCTCATGGTCATGTTATGACCAAGAATATAAGATGTTTTTTAATAGAGTAAGACCCATAATTTTGGTGTCTACCCCCTTCATGATTTAGGGTAACAAGGGCATCGAGAGAGATCCATTTTGGCCAGTTATCCCCTTCTAATTCCTCCATTTGATCCCACATAGTGATGGGATTTTTGGATTATTACATAGTGGATTCAAGTTAAGTTCTTCCTAATTCTCCCACTATTCCTATTTTCATTCTCTAGATATAGATTTATGATGATACAAGTTAGGATTTGGAACCAATTCCACTATATAATGGTGGAATCTGGTGAGAAAGATGGGGATTCTGTGTGTCATAGATAAGAGACATACTTGGAGGGTGAACGCATGTCTCCACCCACCTTTTCACTAGATCTATGTAATTATGTGTATTTATTTATGCCTTTTAATTTAATTGGATGGAATTAGTGAGTGAATGAGTGAAAAATGATAGGGATTTCATTCAATGGTGTACCGGGAGCATGCCATGGGACATTGGTACCCCATTGCTCATGGTTTTGGTGTTTTGATGTTTTTAAATGAGTTTTTGGGTGATTATTCCCCTTAGGTTTAAATTTAATAATTAATTATAAATTTTTAAATTAATTATTTAGATTTATTGGCTTGATATAGGAGCTCTAATGATATTACAATCTTGGACAAGGCAAAGAAAGGATTGGTTGAGGATATATAAGGAATGGTGAGGATGGTAATTCTGGGTTTGAGGTAGGTGGTTTCTGAAAATCTCACTAAAGTTTATGTATCTTGTTGTGTGCATATGATATGCAGTCTTAATACTTGTGAGTGATAGGTCTTATGTTAAAAATTAAATGTTTCCTTTAAACTCCCATGAAATGAATAATGTTTCAAGGGCCACAATGGACCCTTGAATACTAGGTTGATGCCTTCACTACTAATGAACAAGTAAATTATTATAGATATTTAATATGGGATATTTAAACCCTAGAGGGGTTTGGAACTTGGAATGAGACATAGCGGACTTATAGATAGTGTGGCTTTGAGACTCCTAGGTTTTAAGTAGGTTTTATAGTGATGTTTGTGGAAAACAGAGTCACCTGATGATTATGTCACCAAGAGGAGAGAAAATTCTAGTTGAGGTCATGGGAGACTTGGTATGGGTACTCATACTTGATATGATATGCAAGTATCCTAGGTAGGTTTCCTAAGGATATTTAGGAAGTTATGAGAGTCTTAACCCAAGTGGTGATGGGTGGGATGATCATATGTCTCACACATAATGGGGAACACACTCTTGAGGGTGTATTGGAGTGTTAGAGAGTTACATGAGAGGTATAAATCCTTTGGGAATTTATGAGGTGTGTTAGGAGGGTTTACTCTAGGCGATGGGTTGAGAGTTATCCTAGGTAAGATATGGGATGGAACCTAAGTGATATTTGTAAGGATAGTTTGATGACTTGGATTAGGATCTCCAAGATCCTTAGTGTGAGATATATTAGGATAGTCTCTATTTATTTGTAATAGTCCATGCCTTCCTGGTCTGTTACTTTTCTAGTTTCAGTGGTTGGATGTGTTCATGGGAGGTTTTGATAGATTTTAGTGGAGGCTAGAGGTGAAGCAGAGGTGCTATAGGAAATACACATCGTGTAAATGTATTACACAACATGTAATGGTGGAAGCTTGTGTAACCTGTTGGTTTATGACTTGTACATGGATAAGGAGTAGCCTGCGAAAATGGTACATGTCGTGTAAGTGTGATTCATGACATTTAATAAATTTGTGTGTTAAATCCTTCAAGGAAACACATTTTTTTGGAAAAAGTTAATTTTTTTTGAAATTCGAATATTACATGCTATGTAGTTATTACAAAACATGTAAACTATGGGATATGGGTTTTTAAGTTAGTTTATGTCTAAATTTTCATTCATTTATCCACATCCCTTCTCTCTAATTTTGGAAGATCCCTTGGCACCCTGAGTAGTTCTTCAATACCTCTTACTTCTTCTTTGATCTTTTGGTTCTTTTGGATCTATGTTGGAAATATTTTGTAGGTTATCCTCCCTTTCTTGGTTGGTTTTCTTCCATTCTTCTTCTGGGGATTCACTGCGGAAATATGTTTTTGGTTTGGGGTGTGTTTTGGGATTTTTTTATGGATATTTTGTGAGGTGTAGGTTGATCCATGATCCCATGGTGTAGTTTTGGTTTGAAGGAATTTCATCATCACCCTGTGTTGTACAATGAGCCAACAAAGTTTCTTTGAGGTAGGGAATCCAAAATTTATCATTATTGTGTATCATACGAGAGGGGGTTTCTTTTTTTATCTATAGGAGATGGTTTTTATGGATTAATAAAATATAAGTAATTGGTTAAATTGAAATTGAAATGGTAAAGGGGTTTGATTCCCATGATTTTACAACTTTGATATTATTGTGATATTGTAATTGTATGTGCTTGATGCCATACTAGAAATTGTGGCCATTGGGGGATTTTTTTGAATTGGATGATATGTGATGTGGCTGTTTCTTTTATTATGATATCACCCTAAAATGGAAATTGGATAACCACTTATATATTTTTAATAAAATTATTTCCCTAGGATTATGGTTTGTGTGATAATGCCCCTCAAAATAAAGTGGAATGTGATAAAATCCCCTTTATAAATCTGTAAAATGGTTTTTGATGTTCTGTGATGTGTGACCATGCTTTTGGGGCATCATGTGTGGTTAGGTCATGTGGGGTTTATGGTTTGATGACCGTACTTTTGGGGAGGCTTCTGGTGGGGTTCGTTCATAGTAGAAGTAGGTCACGAGGTTGGTGTCCTATATTTTCATGATACCCTACTACTATGGTTATGGCAGTAGTTTTGATGTGATGGACCAGGTGTCTTTAGGTGACATGTGATATGGCCATGCTTGTGGGTAGGAGAGCCTAGGTGTCTTTGGGAGAGGTGTGTTGTGACCGTTATTGTTGAGTGGTGTGGTATATGAAAGTGATAGAAGCACTAGGACATACGATATTGTGGTGTGAGAGTGGAATATATGCGGGAAAGCGGTGCAGGGTACCCTTTATCGACATGATTTATATTATATTATATTATTTGACCTATGTTATTTAGTGAGAATTCCTTGGTGAGGTTGGGATGAATAGTTGACCTGTTTAGGTGTTGTTGGTTATTCTATTTTCTCATAGGTATATTAGTATTCTTATCTCACATGTGAATGAGAGAATTTGTTTTTCCTACTGAGTATACTTGTATGCTAACCCAACATATATAAATTTTTTTTCAAGTTTCCAGGAGGATTACGTGTACCATGATGAACATTACTATCTTATATCATTGGATAGCTATTGTGTCTCTGCCTTAGTTTTATTATGGGTATTTACTTTGGATAATTTTATCTATATCAGTTCTATTTATACATGCATGTGGGATGGTTTTGGATTTATTTTATATTATTTCATGGAGTTTATTGTGGATGATTCATTTTATCTCCTGGTCCTATTTATATTATAGAGGTTAATGCCTCCCATACATGATATTTTTATACCCTCGATGTTAGTCACCAACCCAAGGACTACTAGAGATAGGACTCAGGGGTCATTATCTCTATCACCTCACTATAGTATCCTTGGAGGGAGGGGGTCATGCCAGAGTCGTATTAAATATGATGGTTTAGAGATAGGATGGATTTTGGAGTTAAAAATAGTGAGGATTACATGGGTTGGTATGAAAGAAGTTCCAATTGACCTTTGTGTGTGACATAGTTCAGGGAGACTGGTTAGGACATGGGATTTTATACCCCCATGATCTAGTGCACAGACTCTGAGATTATTGAATGACCAAGTGAGGTGGACCTATATGTAGGTTAGAGACCTAGAAGAGGTACATGCATCATTATGACTTGTTTTCTTGTTTTAATTGGTTTTTTTGGGAAGGTTAAAATTAATAGATTCAATTAAAATGAATATAAATAAAATTATATATTACTCAGGATTAGAAAGTTCTTATTTTATTTTTTTAGTTATGAATCCTATTTTTCATATACATGTGGCACATGAAGTTGAGGTTCAGATGGTTGAACTGGTTGATCATCATAGGGTTGATTCGATTGATGAGGATGATCAGTGGTAGTGGAAGTTGTGTGTATTTCAGTGGAAATATTAGGTAAAGTACAAGGGAAATATTTCATATGTGGAGATAGAGAGCTAGATATAGGAGCTCGAGATATCTTTTAGTTTGATCCGGGCCTCGGTGGGATACTGGGTACCTTTAGTAGTTAGTAAAATGTGAAGATTTTTGCATCAGTGTTGGATACTGTATCTAAGGGATCAGAAGTAGGAAAATATTTTGTGGGTTTAATTTTAGAAAGAGTTTCAGGTATAGTTTCTTTCTTCAACCATAAAGTAAGTGAAGAAAAAGAAAACTATTTATCTTTAGCAGGGGAGTATGTATGTACATGAGTTAAGAATCAAGTTCAAGGACCTTCTTCATTTTTCCCTAGATCTTTTTCCAGATGAAGAGTGTCGAGCGAGATGTATTGAATAGGCACTCCATCATTCTATCTAGTATGCAGTTACTCATTTTACATTACAGATGTATGTGGATGATTAGAAGATGGTGGAGGTGATCGAGTAGATTCACTCACAAGGAGGTTTTATGTGAGAGGGTAACCAATATGGTTCCTCTAGGATTAGAGTTTTCAGTGTTAGGTCTCAGGCATGAGGACCTTTGAGCTTCCAAGTAGCGGGGAGCCGACCTTAGCATCTTCCTTTTAGGCCTTCTGGGGATAGATATTTCCATACTTTTCTTGGGGGTATTATGCTAGTGTGTTTTGGCTATGGGGTTCTCATCCATCACCAGAACTAGTTCCCAGTGGTTCCTTGATATCAGATTGGTGAAGGTGGACAGGTTTAACTCTAACCACACCAAGAGTTTCCAGTGATATTGTTTCAGTAGTAGGGGCAATAGACTTTCACTCTATTGAGGGGATATAGAGAAGGTAGAGGCTGACATCAGTATATTACTTATGATCAGGGACCTCAAAGCAAGCATGGTTTTGAAGTTGGTCATCAGAAAAGTGGTAGAGGTGTTGGGCATGTTAGTTGCACACAATGGAGGCGACAGTGCTAGAGGGGATAGATATTGTCAGAGGTACGATCAATTTTTCTAGTACTCTTGTTTGTGACTTGTTTGATTTGGGAGATTCACACTCATTTATTTTACCCACTCTAGTCCATTCTCTAGGACAAGACATAGAGAGTCTTTCTATGCCCCTGGTGTTGAATATGCTATTTGGAGGCTAGACCAACTTGTTTGATATGTGCCAGGGATTTTGACTGATGATGGGGCCACATCAGTCCCAGTGAGATGTTTTATTGCTAAATATTCATCCATATTATGTTATCCTTGGAATCAAATGGTTATATTCCATATGTTATGTTATTGACTATTTTTAGTGGAGACTAATTTTTTCAAATATGGATGACTAGTGTGTGGTTTTTATTATTGAGTGGGGTTGTCAGGTGGACAATAAACATGTGGATCCCCTTCTTTCTTTAATGGATGTGTTTTTAGTGGAATTGTAAAAGGATTGGATGGTGTAGGTTCCCAAGGTTGTGGAGGAATTCTTGGATGTTTTCCCAGATAATTTTGTGACACTACTCCCTCGATGTGATGTTGAGTTTGGGATAGAATTTCAAACCGTGATTCTATGATTTCAATGGATCCTTATTGGATGGAACCTTATGAGTTATAGGAGTTGAGGTTTTAGATAGAAGATATAATAAATAAGGGTTTTATCTAGCCTAGTGTATCTCCGAGGGGTGCTTCAGTGTTATTCATCAATAAGGAAGATGATAGTATGAGGTTTTTTATAGACTACTGGAGGTTGAATCGGGTGAGGGTCAAGAACCATTACCCTCTTCTGAGGATATATGATCATTTCAATTATATATAATGGGAAATTTGGTTTAATGAGATCTATATATAGTCTGGATATCACCGTTTGAGGTTAAAGGAAGGTGATATCTTGAAGACTTCCTTCAAATGTATTTATGGGAACTTAAAGTTTATAATCATATAGTTCGGTGTTACTAATTCACCATCCATGTTCATTGGGATTATTAATTCTATGTTCCATGAGTTCTTGGACCAGTTCATTATCATATTCATTGATGTTATCTTGATCTAGTCGAAGTTAGAGGAGGAACATGCTGAGCATATCAGAGCTTTCTTGCAGGTTCTTCAATGCTACCATCTCTATTAAAAGATGTATAAGTGTAAGTTCTAGACATGAGAGGTACATTTCTTTAGGAATGAGTTGTATCATTAGGGTGTGGTAGTGGAACCATCGAAGGTCGAGGTAGTTGTTTCTTGGGAATAACCCAAGAATGTTCCAGAGGTTTGCGGTTTTCTTGGTCTTACAAACTATTATCGGGGGTTTGTGCATAATTTATCTTGAGTTGCATTCCCATTGATAATGATGACTTGGAAATACTAAGGATTTTGTGTGGAATGATCAGTGTCAGGTAGTGTTAGGTTACCTGAAGGGGAAGTTGGTTAGTGATCTAGTGCTTCAGTTTCCTAAGGAGGGTGTGATGTTTGAGATTTTTTTGAAGCTTACCATCTAGTATTGGGATGAGTGTTGATGTAGTAGAGGGTAGTGAAATATTATGAATCTAGGAGGTTAAATACACACAAGCGTAACTATGGAACCCATGATATGGATTTGTAAGTGGGGAGATTTATGCTGAAGTTTTGGTTTCATTACCTCATTGTAGAGTGCTTTGTGGTCTTCACTGATCACAAGAGTTTGAAGTATATCTTTTCATAGTGTGATATGAACTTGTGTTAGTGAATGTGGATGGAGATTATTCAAGATCATGATTTTGAGATCTCCTACACCTCGGGAAAATGGAATGTTGTGGCTGACACTTTGATCATGATGTTGGGGAATGATGTTGTTTGGGATTCTAGGGATTCTTAGAGAGAGATAGAGGAGTTGGAAGCCTTTAACTTAGATGCAAGGGTGGATTATGGTATATGATATTTATTTCAGATGATGGTGTATTATTATATGATTAAATAGGTGGAGGAGTCTCAGTGGGGAGACTCAGAGGAAGATGTAATTCATGATCATGTTTTCCATGATGATGCTCATGAGGGATGGTCAGAGGATGATCAAAATTGGTTTTTTTCATGGGAGGTTGTTTTTCCCTGTAGAGATACACAAGGGAGTTATTTATGAGTTTCATAGATCATATTTAGTGGTACAACTAGAAGTTTCCAATATGTACCATGTCTTGAGGGTGCAGTTTTGGTGGACTAGGTTTAAACGAGAAGTGGAAGAGTTTGCAGAAATGTTCTTGGTTTTCTAGAAAGTAAATTCCAAGAATCATGTTCCTGGTGGTTTGTTATAGCCCTTGAATGTTCCCGAGTGGAAATGGGATGAAATATGAATGGATTTTGTCACAAGTTTACTCTGATCTCAGATAGGTTGTGATATTATCTTGGGGATCTTGGATTGATTGAAGAAATAAACCCACTTCTTAGTGATCAAGGAGTTGAGCCCAGTGGATTCCTTGGCTAAGAGGCATGTGGATGAGGTGTTGTGGTTTCATGAAGTTATGAGGTCTATTATTTTGGATCAGGATTCAAGTTTTACCTCATGAGTCTCAAGGGGATTGCAACATTATTTTAACAGTCGGTTATGCCTCAACACTACTTTCCACCCTTAGATAGACAAGAATATGGAGCAGATTATCTAAACACTAGAGGATATGTTACAAACATGCATCTTGGACTTTGGTGGATCTTGGGTATGACACCTTCCTTTGTTCGAGTTTGTATATAAAAATATCTATTACTCTTGCATTATAATATCTATGTTTGAGTCTTTTTATGGGAGACCATGTCATTATCAGTTTTGTTGGATGGAGGTTGGGGAGGCATCAATTTTTGGTCTTGATGTGGTGTAGATAATGAGAAAGAAGGTTCAGCCTATTTCTGAGAGGATGAAAGCAGATCAAGACTAGCATAAGTATTATTTAGATCATAGGAGGAGGCCCTAAGAGTTTGAGGTTGGGTACTATGTTTTCTTTAAGGTTTCTTCTTGATGTGGGAAGTAGATGTTTGGAAGAGGGATTATGATTTCTCCCATGTTTTTTGGTCCCTTTGAGGTGTTGGGGTGAGTTGGTGAGGTGGCGTATCAGTTGAAATTTCCACCATGGATGGAGAGGATCCAAGAAATCTTCCACATCCCTAATATTATTTGATATCATCACGATGATTCCCATGTCATTGACTAGGTAGAGTTGGATGTTGAGGAAAATGTGAAGTTCGTGGAGTGGGTATTTGAGATCCAAGATCGCCAAGAGAAGGCACTGCATGGACAAACCATTACTTTGGTTTGTGTGTTGTGGAGGCATGGTGGCCTAAAGAATAGTACTTAGGAGTGAGAGATGAAGATGTGTGCCTAGTACCCAGAGTTTTTTTTGAAGTTTTCTTTACTATGTTTTCCTTTGTGACGTGATGTTTGGATTTATTTATTTTACAATATGTGTTGTTTTCCTTTATTTGTGATGTATAATGTGCGACAAATTTATGACATATGAAAAGGGGAGGACCTGATTCCTAATATAGATGCATTAACTGTTATTTGATTAAACCCATGTGGGTGATTCAGTTCCACCCAGAGAAGATACTATCATGATATGAAGGATGGAATTACTTTATTCATATATTCAGACAATGTAGTTTGTTGGTTACGATAGTTTTTGGTTTAGGCTGTGTGGAGGTTGATGTGGCTATGTAGTGGTGTGGTTGTGTGACATGAGGTAGTTTGTGGCTATGTGGTGATGAGGTTGTGTGACATGTTTTTAGACATTTTATTTGGAATGTTTTGGATGGTGGTAGTGTTTGAGGTATGATGATATCCTTGAGTGGTATCTTGTGGGGTGGGTTTTCGTACCCCTTTCCTTATAGACTTGGTTTTGGATTCTCGATCATGGTAATATTTTGAGAGGTATCTAATATAATGGTTTGTGCCTTCCTGGTCTATTAATTTTTCAGTTTCAGTGGTTTGAGGTGTTCGGGGGAGGTTCTAGGAGTTTTCAGTGGAGACTAGAGGTGCAGTAGAGCTGTTGCCGGAAATACACGCTCTGTAAATGTATTACAGGATGTGTAATGATTGTTCACGACTTGTTTAGCTAGTTGGTTCATGAATCGTATGTGACTAAGGGGTATCCCATGAAAATGGTACACATCATGTAAGTGGGATTCACAACCTATAATAAATTCGGGTGTTAAATCATTTGAGGCGACGTGTTTCTCACTGAAGGTTGAAATTTTCAGAAACCTGTGGATTTCATGCCTTGTAATTTTTACACAATGTGTAAACTGTGGGATACAAGTTTTTAGGTTATTTTATTGATGAATTTTTAATAATTCATCCACCTCTATTCTTTATTATTTTGTAAGATCCCTAGGTTCCCCAAGTAGTTCTTCAATCCCTCTTCCTTCTACTTTGATCCTTTGGTTCTAATGGATCTCCATTGGCAATATTTGGCAGGTTCTCCTCCATTTCTTGTTTTGTTTTCCTATATTCTTATTATGTGGATTCACTGTGGTGATGTTGTTTTGGTTTGGTGTGTGTCTTGGGATTCATTTTTATTGATATTTGGTGTGGTGTAGGTTGATCTGTGATCCCATGTTGCAGTTGTGGTTTTCCGACATTTCTTCTTCACCCTGAGTTGCGTAGTGAGTCGACAAAGTTTCTTTAAGGTAGGGAATCCTGTGTTTTTATTTATTGTGTATCATGTGGGAGGGGTTTGCTTTTATTTATCTATAGGAGATAATTTTTCGAGCTTAATCAAAGATAAATAATTGGTTAAATTGAAATTAAAAGGGTAAAGGGGTTTGATTCTCTTGCTTTTACAGCTTTGATATTATTGTGATATTATGATTGTATGGGCTTGATGCCCTTCCGGAAATTATAGACATTGAGGGATTTGTTTGGATTGGATGATATGTGATGTGATAGATATTTTTTATTGTGATATCACCCTAAAATAGAAATTAGCTAACCAATTATATCTGATTAATAAAATGGTTTCCCCAAGATTATATTTTGTGTGATAATTCCCCTAAAAACAAAGTAGAATATGATAAAATCCCCCTTTTAAATCCGTAAAATGGTTTTTGAAGTGATGTGATGTGTGGCTATGATTTTGGGGTAGCGATGTGAGATTGATGTGTGTTTGGGGAATGTGGGGATGATGGTTTGATGATTGTTCTTGTAGGGAGGCTTCTAATGGGTGTTGTGCATGGTAGGAGGAGGGCATGAGGTTGATGTCTTATATGTTCACAGTGCACTACTAATTTGGTTATGGAAGTGATTATGATGTGATGGACCATATATCTTTGGGTGATATGTGATATGGTTAATCTTATGGGGTGGCGAGCCTAGGTTTCTTCAGGTGAGCTGTGTTGTGACTGTGTTTGTGAGGCGGTGTGGTATACATAATAGATGAGTTTGCTAGGACGCACAATGTTGGGGGTGTGAGAGTAGCATATTAGTGGAAAAGTGCTTAGGGGTACCATTTATCTATATTCTTTTCATTATATTATAATACTTGACTTGTGTTATTTGGTGAGCATGACTTGGTGAGGTTGGGATGGATAGTTAACATGTTTAGGTGTTGTTGGTTCTTCTATTTTCTCACGGGTACATTAGTATGCTTCTTTCACATGTGCACGAGAGAATTTGGTTTTCCTACTGAGTATAATCTTATTCTCACCCTACATATATAAAACTATTTTCCATTTTCTAGGAGGATTACGTGGACCATTATGGAAGAATACTAGCTCCGATCTTTCGATAGATGCTGTGACACAACCTTAGTTTTATTTTGGGTATTTACTTTGGGGACTTTTATCTGTATCGGTTCTATTTATCAATTCATGTGGGATCATTTTTTATTTCCTTTATATCATGTAATGAAGTTTATTGTGGATGATTCATCTTATCTCCTGATCCTATTTATATTATAGAGGGTAATTCCTCCCATAAATGAAATTTTTATACCCTCAGTGTTAGTCGCCAACCTGGGCCTACTGGAGGCAGGAATTTGGGGTCATTATCTATCTACCTTCATCCTGGTATCTTTATAGGGATGGGGTCATGACATTATGGGACCGAGTTATGGAATGAAAATTAGATAAGTATTTTTATCAGAATCTTGAGGATATTATTAGGAAGAGATCCTATGCGATGAGAGGACACCATAGGGTGTTGGGTGTTTCTAGGTGTTAGTGAGTTGGGATCGAGATGGTTTTAAAGGTCCTTAGTGGATGTCCATAAGAGAGAGATTAAAATACTGATGGATTGTTCACTTGAGAGTCAAACCTAGGATATGTATGATGGGTTTGGGTGGGTGGTCAGCCCATGTAGGGATAATGCTTGGTGGGAATTCTTGGGGAGGGATACTATTCACTGATGGCCTTATATATGATTCCATTGAGGGGAACCATTCCAATTTATATGATATATATGATTCTTGGGAGGGGAATTATTCCCCCAAAGGTATTACAAGTGGGGCTCCATTCCCCCCAATTTGTTATATATAATTCCAGGGAGGGGTACCATTACCCCTAAAGGAATCATGGATGTGGCACCGCCCCACCCCCTCGATATAATATATTTGATTCCAAGGAGGGGTGATATTATCATTGATAATATTATGGGTGGGACGATATTCTCCCTGATATGATATATGATGGTTCTAGGTGGGGGATGTACCCCCGAGGTGGATGATATATGAGGGATCCTGGTAGGGGATGTGGCCCCTAGGGTGGATGGTATATAAAGGTTTTGGGTAGGGTATGAAACCCCCCCGGTGGATGGTATATGACAGTTCTAGTTAGGGTATTGTACCCCTAGATGGATGATGTATGAACTATTTCTAGGATGGGGTGCTATTTACCCTAATGGTATTATGATTCAGGAACCATTCCCCCTGATATGTTATATGATTCCATGGAGGGGTACATTCCCCCCTGATGTTATATGATTCTAAGGTGGGGTTTATCCCCTCGATAAGTATATATATATACACATTGTGATGATTTATTTCTTGGTGGGATGCCATACCCTTGTTGGGTATGCATTATTCTACGTGACATTTAGCACAAGCTGAAGAAGGTATGGTCAACCTCGAGTGTCACCATGATACCTAAGGATTGATGATGAATATTTTATTATGATTTCTCACTATATTTATTATGTTGAGAATATCCCATCATGTATACACTATGTTTATTGGTTATGTTAGGGACACTATTGTTGGTGATTTATTTAGTTTTACTCACATGCTGCCTAAGAAAACATGACATTTTCAGTACATGAGAAAACCTCATGATCACTAGAATAGGTTGGGTAGAAGTCTCATGTTCTAGGTTGAGTTGGATAACTTGGATGAATTAAGAAGATGAAGATTAGTTATGGTAGTATAGAATCTATTTGTTTTTTTTAATTTTGTGTATATGATCGACCCGGTAGGAGATTTGTTGATGTGTGATTTTATTCTTGAATATTAATTTGTTATATCCTGACTATGTTTATTTGATTCTACACACTATAATTATTATTATGGATTTTTTGGTTATTGTTTTTGTTTTTTACTCTGATATGAGGGTATAGTCTCCCCAAAAACAACACCTTAGACCCTTATTGCTAGTCAAAAGTCTATGGAATATGGGGAGGTGCATCTAAGGCCATCCGACACACCACAAGAGACACTAGTGATTGATATTAGACTAGGGAGTCACACATTTCATCTTTTGGAATGAATTACTTAATGAAAGTCTATTGGAGTTATTTGAAAATTTAACTATTAAAAATTCCAATTACTCTGTATAAAATATTAAGTTATGGAAGTGATTATGATATCAAACATAATTTATTAAATGATATTTCATGCATGTCGTAGGGTATGATATCTTCATATCATACCAAATAATATGACCATCATGGAATTTTTGAATTTCTATGAAATAACAGCATAGTCTCATACAATACCCCTATATCATATACTATGATATAGGATAATATGTATCACATTCATACTAGGTTTTAAGGATTATATCCTTTGGATGAGTATGCTATTTATCATGGTTAAAAAATTGGTCAAAACTGTATTAGGAATTTAAAGTGTCCAATATATCGTGTAGTCACATTGAGAGGGGGAGTGAATCAGGTGTGACTTTTTTTAATGAATTATTTTCTTTTCTTTAACCCCCTTTAAACCTCTGTCACCTTTTAGGATGAGTGGATCATATATTCAATGCATAAAGTAAATAAAACACAACACATAATATTTTTACAAGGTTCGGTACTAAGACCTACTCCTTAATGCAACCAGTTATACCCGTCAATTACAGATTCTTCAATATATATAGATAGTTACAACAAAGGAAAGTCCCATTCACATCAATACTTTCCACAATGTTCCACTATAGAGTCCCACTAGATTTTACAAGTTCCCACCTACATAAGTGACTCCTGAGTCACACAAGAGAATATTTATACTACATCCTACAATGTTGCCAACATCCCATTGCCCTGCTCCAGATTCTCACTGGAGGATTCTTCTACTTCAGAGTCCCATTGAAGACTTAAACTAATCTTGAGTCACAAAAAATATAATCCAAAAATAGAAAGATACTTTTCGGCTTTAGACTGCTTATTCACTTCCTCTATATAAAGACTTTCTACACAAAAAAACCAAATCACTTGATCTGCCATGTACAATTTTCAAGAACTTCATCAACTATCTGAAAACTACCTGCTCTTCCTCACTATTCACTTAACTTCAAATGATCTGAACTTGAATTAGCATACATATCACTTGAGTATATTCCTTCTGAAATTATTCCCGACTTCAGTCTCAAAATATTCACTGTACACTATACATGCATAGTGTATCACATGTGCATTTCTCAACCATCATGCTTGTATAAAAAATGCATGGTATTCTCACTATATCTTCTTATGTATGTGTTATTTCATGTGCATTTAAATGTTTTTATAATGCACACACACTTAAACTACTACACTTTCTTCCCACTGCACATGTAAATTGCACACTACCTCAATCGGTTCACAACACACGTTGTCTGTGTGCACTCTCCACCTTCACACAAGATGTACATGAAACTCAAATAGTCAATTTGCATAAATCCTTATCATGAAAACCTGAATGGGTGTGGTTGATATGTAAGATGCTTCAAACAAAGTATACAGTGCTATCTCAATACTTCTTCATGTGAGGGATCCTTCATAACTCACTCAAATACTATTTCATGTGAAACTCCCTTCATGCATGGTTTCCATTTCATGCATAATTCTAAAGAACTTTTTCATAATAGAATAAGTGATTCCTCTATATTCTTCTCATAACTGTATACACGGGTTCTTATATCTCCTTTGTGTAACATAGTGTAAATTTCTACACTAGTTCATGGAAATCTGATCATCTTCATGCGAATGTGGAGGTTTATAAAGGCACCACAAAAATGCATGGAAACTCTTGCATGATTATAGAGCTCATTCAAGCCTCTGTTTCAGTCATCTCCACTCTCAAAATTCACCCTTGAATATGCAATCATCCCCTACCACAAATGAGCTTGTATGAGGGTATTTATAGTTAACCCCCATCGAATCAACTCCATACTCTCAACCTCATACACACACTGACTTGCTTATGTGTGCACATCGGGATCAGCTTACACGAATAATATAATCAACATCATCATAAAACCATTTTTTATCTTCACACTGATTATCCTTGGTGTGATCTTCATTTAAACATACAAACAAAGTTTCATGTGAATTTGATCGCATTCAAGTTGTGGTGGCTGGGCAGTAATAGGACAATTCCAGAACAACCACAAATAGAACCATATCACTGGAGTTGTGTGCAAATGATCAAACAAGCAAGAAGTAATGAAGCAGTGCAGAAAGAATAAAGGAACACATGATTTACTTGCTTCATCCCCTTTGGGACCTACTACACGGCAAGAATACCACCCTACACACACTTTATTATTAATGCTCAAAAGAAAATGAACCAGATTACAAGATAAAACAGACCAACATGGAACAACATAGGTCTAAAGTATATGGTGATAATGGAACAACAGTAAAAAATCTAACGAACCCGTGTAATAACCCAAGAAGTTGGAATAGAAAAGAAAAATTTACAGAGCCAGACTACGTCTGGCTGTCCTGTTCTCTTGAGGTTACTCAGATTGGACGTTTCAAACTTTTAGAACTCGTTGAGATATGGACTCAACAGATCTGAACTTACAGTCTTTGAATCCAGAACTTGACCACACATCTTCACAAGAAGGACAACGAGGATGCTCCACCACAAACTGCGTACGACGTGGGGATCAGTAGGCCAACGGATCTATCCTCTACTGAGGATGAAAGAAGCCACAAGAGTCTCCTGGATCTGGTTTGAGCAAATGAAGATCTCCAACACTGAGGAATCACCAATATTGAGAAAATCACTGAATCTGTCTATGTTGTTTAGACCAGAGGGAGACACAGGGGTGATGAAACCCCCTGCTAACCCTAACCGTATAACAGCCCAAGCCACAGGGAGGCTTCTATGAAGGCAGGCCGTTCAAAACAAGTGGACGACCAAGATAGCTTTGGCAGTAATGAGATCAATGGAAAAAAATGAAGCAGGATTGCCAACGTGTAAAACAGATGAGCATAATAAATAAAACTACAACATAGTAATGGAAATAAAAAAAAACAGGATAAAACAATTATAAATTTTAATATGAAAATGAATTAACATACCGTGAAATTAAATTCATGATTTCACAAATCTCCACCATTTTCATTTAAAAATTGGCGATGTTCTTACACCTAAGGTTATGGAATAGGAACCAGGTTCATTATTTCTAAACAAAACCTGAACTTAGATAAAGCCACAACTTTAGTCAAACTATCAACTGGGTTTTTATCAGTGTGTATATTATGGACACACATGGTCCCTTGTTCTATAACATCTCTAATGAAATGTAATATAATATCTATGTGTTTTGATTTTCCTTGGAAAACCAAATTTTTAGATAAATGGAGTGCAGATTGACTATCAGAAAAAACATTAATGACTGAATTATAAAGTTTGAGTTCAGAAGACAAGACTTTAAGCCAAAAGGATTCCTTTACCACCTCAGTAAGTGCAATTTACTCAGACTTTGTAGTCGAAAGGGAAACTACGAACTTCATGTTTCACTTCCAAGAGATAGGGCCACCGCAGGCAGTGAACATGTATCCAATCAATGATTTTCTGGTATCAATGTTACCTGCATAATTAACATTTAAAAATCCTACCAAAATATCAGAATCATCATTATTTTTACCATAACACAAAGATAAATTAGATGTACAAGAGAGATATCTAAGAAGCCACTTAAGTGCATACCAATGAGGCTTCCCAGGTGCGGCCATAAATCTGCTCAAGGTGCAGATTGCAAAAGCAATGTCAGGCCTAGTGCAAATTATAGAGTACATTATGCTACCAACAATGTTATCATATGGAATTTTAGACATAAATTTCACATCATCATCAGTAGTGGGTGCTTGTGTTAAAGATAACTTAAAGTGTTGAGCAAGAGGTACATTGACAGGTTTGAGAGATTCAAACATGTATCTCTTTAAGACCTTTAAAATATAAGCATTTTGAGATAAATATAGAATTTTTTTGGCCTATATCTAATGATTTCAACACCTAAAATCTGCTTATCTGCACCTAAGTCTTTCATCTCAAAATTTCCTTTTAATTGGGATTTAATAGAAGTGATAAAACTTATATTCTTACATATGATAAGCATGTCATATACGTAGAGCAGAAGGTAAATCATAAAACCTTGTATTGATTTTAAATAAGCACATGCATCATATTGGCTCCTAGTAAATTGATTATTTAACATAAAGGAATCAAATTTTTTATACCATTTCCTAGACACTTGCTTTAAACCATACAAGGACTTATTTAAAAGGAAAACATGGTTTGGTTTTAATTCCTTTGAATAACCATCAGGAGTCTTCATATAGAGTTTTTCATTCAGATTCCTATGTAAGAAGGAAATTTTAACATCTAATTGCTCGATGTTTAGATCGAGATAGGCAGAAAAATCTAGCAAGAGCCTAATGGAAAAGTTTTTGACAACAGGGGAGAAAATTTCAGCATAGTCGATTCCCTATCTTTGAAGGAATCCTTTGGCAACTAGCCTAGCCTTAAACTTAACTTTATTTCCCTCTGTATTGTCTTCCTTTCTCTTGTAAATCCACTTGGACCCAATCACCTTAGCATTCAATGTCTTGTGAACAACGGTCCATGTGTGATTTTTCTTTAGAGATTTTATCTCTTCATTCATGGCAATGATCCAATGCTTTGAATATTTATCCTTTAAATCTTTCCTATATGATTGAGGTTCATCATCGATGAGATCATGGGCCACATGAAAGGTGTATAAATCCATATCATACTGGATGAACTGAGAAGGAGGTCTTGAGACTCACCTTTGTCTATCTCGGGTTAATTGATAATCATGATGAACAATGGAAGGTTGAGAATCAGAGTATGAACCAGAACTCGTCTCAGAATCAGCCGCATCAGTGGGCTGAGGAGGCGGTGGAATAGACTGAACATCAGTCTCAACATGAGCTGGTGGCTCATGCTCATCAGACTTATGAAGGTCTTGTTCACTACTTCCAGGTGTGGAAATCTTGGTCTTAGGGGCAGATGATTCATGAAAGACCACATCTCTACTTATGATGCACCTTTGGTATCCCAGTTTATCTACCTAGAGTTTATATCCCTTAACTCCAATGAGATAACCAAAAAATATGCACTTGAGGGATCTAGGTTCAAGCTTATCAGTTTTGATATGAGCATAGGCTGTAGACCCAAAAACCCTTAAGTAGGAATATGAAGGGGGATTGCCAGTCTAGAGTTCTTCTAGAGTTTTGAATTGATTTGTAGAGGAGGGACACCTATTAATCAGGTACACAGTAGTGCTGGTGGCCTTGGTCCAAAAAGATTTGGGGAGGCCCAAGTATGAAAGCATACTACAGACTCTTTCAAGGATAGTCTGATTCATCCTCTCTGCAAGGCTATTATATTGTGGAGTTTCCCTAACAGTTCTATGCCTTTTAATTTCTTTAGACTCACAATATTGAATGAACTCAGTGGATAGGTATTCAAGCCCATTGTCAATCCTCATGGACTTAAATTTCTTTCTAGTTTGATTCTCAACTGAAGCTTTCCAGGTTTTGAATGTTTGGAAAACATGAGATTTATTCTTAAGGATGTACACCCAAACCTTCCTGGAGTAATCATCAATTAAGGTGACGAAATAGAAACCTCCACCATGAGAGGCAGTCTTGGATGGCCCCCACAAATTCGAATGGATATATTCAATTTGGGTGGCAGCCTTGAAGGAGGATCCATTGAAGGTCACCCTTTTATCCTTACCCATCACATAATCTTCACAAAATGGAAGATTTGAAGGTGTGATGTAACTCAACAGCCCTTGCTTGTTCAGTTCTTTCAGCCCTTTGGAGCTTACATACCCCAACCATCTATGAAAAATCATAATGTTGTTAGTGTTTTTATTGTAAACACTAACCAACTGACTTTAATGGGTCTTTCCATTCAAGAAATACAACCCATTTACAAGAGACCCTCTTATAATGGTTCTAGATCCTTGGGAAAATTTGATAGTATTCGATTTAGATCTAAAGGTATATCCCTTTTGATCTAGGACTCCTAAAGATATCATGTTTCATTGCAGGTTGGGGACCCACCTTACATAAAGTAGGGTGATGATTGAATGGTCATCCAATTCTATCAGGACAAATCCTCTACCCTCAACCTTGAATATCTTGTTATTTCCTAACAAGACATACCCTTCCACTTTCTCAACCAGCTCTAAGAAAGACTCTCTATGTGGACACATATGGAAGGAGCAACCTGAGTCAAGGACCCACTCATGATCGAGTGTATGGATGGAAACATTTAATACTTCGGTAGTGTCATATCCAGAGTCAAATAAAAGAGATTGGTTAGTGGGTTGTGCATGTTCTTGCTTATGCTTAAGCTTTCTACATTCGGGCTTAATGTGGCCAGACTTTCTACAATAGAAGTAATTAAATTTTCTCTCTTTATTATCATTACTCTTTGATTTTTGTTCTTGCCTAGGTTCTTTGCTGCTACTAATTTTATCTCTATTAGATTGTTTCTTCTTTCTTTTACCTTGAGGTCTTCCCCTTGCAAACAAACTCTCAGCCTCGCCTTTAACTTTAGGCTTTGAATGAAGCTATTTGGATAGAAGGGCAGACTTGAATTCTTTTAAAGTCAAAGAGTCTTGACCATACATCATAGTCTCTACCAATGTACTAAAACTATGGTCAAGGAAAATCAGGATAATAATTGTCTGATCCTCATCGTCTATGGAAACATCAATGTTGGCCAATTCCAACATGACTTTATTGAATTCATCTAGATATGAATTTATAGAAGTACCAAGTTTCATCCTAAAGGTAAACATATGGTGCTTTAGGGAGGCAGTCATGTATACATTTTAAAGTTTTAGCCAAATTCCTTCAGCGGTAGACTCAAAATCCACTTCCCTAAGAACTTTATCTCCTAAGGAAAGTAAGAGCAAACTATAGGATTTAACTAAAGTGTCATGGGGAACAGGTTGGTATTCCATTATGGTTTGACCAACTTCATTAATAGTTGTAATGGGTTTAGTAGGTCGAGACAGCGCATCAATAAGACCTTATTGGACTAAAAATGCCCTCATTTTTATTCTCCATAAATTGAAGTCGTTTTCTCCATCAAAATTTTGGATTTCATATCACATTGTAGACATGTTTATCTAAATGAGTAGATGCCGAATTATTGGGGACAATGATAAGAGTACACCCCCAAAAATTGACCGATCTCACTGGGTAAACACATACCGTGAGATATGAGTGCGAAATAATTCAGTGAATACAATTATTTCACCCGAAAAAAAGGAAAAAAAACAATAGAAATGTATAGGCAAAATTTAAATAGGGATTAATTGAGGAAAAATAGAAACCCAAAATTAATAAACTGGGTAAAAAAATAATACAATAACCAGATTAAATAAAGGATATACACAGTTCAAAAGGGATTCTAATAAAATATTGGGAGCACAACTATAAAGTGGTATAAAAAAGACTATATATAAAGCAGTAGATTAATCCAAATCTAATAGAAGCAAGAAAAAATTAACAAAAGGATAAAAAGGATAGCAGCAAAAAATTTACACAATATAAGTTAATCTGTCAATAGGGGTAGAAAGATAGGATGTGTAAATTTGAAGAACCTAAAGGTAGATAACGATTTAAAGCTAAAACAGAAGGCACAACAACTAGATATGGATCTGATACCACATGTTGTGGTGGCTAGGTAGTAATATGACAATTCCAGAACAACCACAAATAGAACCGGATCACTGGAGTTGTGTGAAAATGATCAAACAAGCAATAAGTGATGAAGAAGTGGAGAAATAATAAAGGAACACATGATTTATGTGATTCGGCCCCTTTGGGACCTACTGCACGACAAGAACACCACCCTACACATGCTTTATTGTTAATGCTCAAAAGAAAACAAACCAGATTACAAGATACAACATAACAACATGGAACAACATAGTTCTATATCAAATGGTGATAACGGAACAACAATAAAAAATCTAATGAACTGGTGTAATAACCCAAGAAACTGGAACGTAAAAGAAAAACTTATAGAGCCGGACTATGTCTGGCTGTCCTGCTCTCTTGAGGTTATTCAGATCGTACGTTTCGAACCTTCAGAACTCATCGAGAGATAGAATCAATAGATCTGAACTTTCGGTCTTTGAATCTAGAACTTTACCACACATCTTCACAAGAATGACGCCGAGGATGCTCCACCAAGAACTGCGTACGATGTGGGAATTTGTAGGCCAAGGGATCTATCCTCTGCTGAGGATAAAAGAATCCATAGGAGTCGCCTGGATCTAGTTTGAGCGAATGAAGATCTCCAACACCGAGGAATCAACAAGATTGAGAAAATTGATGAATCTATATATGTTGTTCAGACTAGAGGGAGACACAGGAGTAATGAAACCCCCTGCTAACCCAAACCGCATAACAGCCCGAGCCACAGGGAGGCTTCCACGAAGCCAGGCCGTTCAAAACAAGCGGACAACCAAGATAGATTTGGTGGTAATGATATCAAGGTCTAAAAATAAAGTAGGATTGTCTAGTGTGTAAAATAGATGAGCACAATAAATTAAACTACAACATAGTAATGGAAATAAAAAAATAGGATAAAAAAATTGGAAATTTTAATAAGAAAACGAATTAGCATACCGTGAAATTAAATGCATGATTTCAAGTCATAAAGATAACAAAATGGTACTTGAAGGATTCGACTTGATGTCCCAGACATCATGACATGTAGATCCCAGTGAACAGAAGTTCTCTGACAAAGTCTCAAGGAAGATGACAACCATGACACAGATTGAACAGCGCTGGTGTAACAGATCATATGTCCATGATTATTTACATATCTTTTTTAATGGATGAAATGTGCTTGAAGTTCCATGTCCTGCATCGATACTTCATTCGTCCACACACTCCTTTATAATAAAACTCATTCTTAAGTTGTCAGAAGTGTTTAACAGGGTTCACTCTTGACACCTGCTAGCACGAAATCATGCCAACACCCTCTTCTGCAGCCATGCTGCTCTACACAGTAGCCCACCTATGATCTCACGCCCCTTTGTGTGCACCATGCACTCTCTCTTCCACCACCATGCTTTCTGGTGGGAGGTTGACTTGTCTACCTCAGTTGTGGTTGTGGGTCCCTCATGATGGTTAGTGTGAGGCTGCCTATATTTTTTTTAATAAAGATCAATAAGAAGAGTTAGAAAACTCTTACCACCATAAAATTATCAAATCAAATTCCAAAACACTGTGATCTCCTCTTCATCATAAATTCTTCTTCATTTTTTAACTATTGTAAACATTGTGTCAATTCAAATAACCAATGACACATGTCTTTTGAACTACTAACCAGTTCCACAATCATCACATTTAAATCCTCCCTGACTTTAATCTCCACACCCTATTGACAAAAATTTCAACTTCAACAAAAATAAACCACTTGGGTTCTTCAATATTTCCCTTTGGATTTGTTGTCAATACCCATTTTATTTCAAAAGTAAATGATCTATTATCCACTTTATTGGAAATAAAACCAAATATATAGGTATGCGAAGGAATTATCATCTCTATCATTCAAAATTAAGAAAGTATTCTCCTCTCCAAACACTTATAGTCTAATTTACTTAAGAGGAATATGGAATAAACACTATCTTAGAAAAGAGATAAAATTAATCAACTCTAAGTCTACGTGAGAAATGTTCTATGTTGAAAAAAAATTGATCAAATTTAACATCAATGCTATAAATAAATTTCTAGTATGTGATACCAACATTGAAACCTTCTATCAGGGGTTGTTCAAAAGATTTTAAACTGATCTCTTTCATTCATCTTAGTAAACAGATTAAAAACATTCAATTTCAAGAATGTATTTACCCTTTCAAATTTCATTTTATTTTTTTCATCATGTAATAATTATCTCCCTTTTATAATTGATTTTTTTGGTATGAAAATAAGAGGGTAATTAACATACATCAATGATGACAAGATTCAATCTATATATTTTTAACATTTAGAATTATCAGATGAATACCTCACCAGAACTTTAGATATTCATGAGATGTCAATTGAGATAGAGATATCTGGTGGTTGTTCTTATTTGACCCCCTTAAGAGATCCACAAGACTTGTTCATCATGTTTGTCTTTATTCAAGAATAAAATCCCAATATATTTTGAGATAATTTGAAATTTTTAAAGAAGATAACATAAATCCAATAGTCTTCCATGATGGACAAGTAGTATGTTCAAAAATTTATCAAATTCAGGTCTTCCATAGAATTTATGCTTCACCTTCTATTCCCTATTTGAAAAAAACATAACATATATATGGGAATTATGTGTTTCTTCAATGCTCCTCAGTAATAGAAATAGAGACGAGAGTTTCTTCTCAACCCAACCATCTTATTAGATAAAAAATTATTCATCAAATTTACTAAAAAAACAAGTTTATTTTTCTATGATTTATATATCTTTCTTTCGTCTTCCAACTATTCTGGCCATATGATCAAGCATTGTTTAGGAATATGCTCAGTCTTCACTTTGTGTGTATAATCCTTTTTCCCAATACTAGAAGTCACAGGTTCCATCCCTTTATACGTCAAGAATTATTCTTATCAAGGAAACCATGTCAAACATTTTTTACCTAAATTTCCATACATATTACACATCTAACACACAATTTTAGAATTCATAAAGTTACATTTTTTAGGAAACTTTTCAGATTCTTCATCAGAGACATCGTTCACCAAATCAATTCTATTATTTCTCTTCTAGATTGATTCTTTTTTTTGATTCCATCTTGCATCATTTAATATTTATGTTTATGGAAAATTTAAAATGGTCCATGATGTGACCTTTTATACTATAATAGAAGCATATTTTCTTTGGTGTGACACTATTCACATCATTCTTCACAAACTTCTTTGGAGTTGTTTGTTTAATATCTTTATTATTTTATTCACATACTAAGGATGACCTATCATATTATTTTCTTTCCTAATTCACTTATTGTTGTGGTATTCTATTCATGTAAACATATGATTTGTGCATGATGGGTACATACCATCACTAATTACAACAATGAACACTTCTGTTACAAAAATAAAAAAACTTTTAAAAGTAATTATATATATTCTTGATAAAAAAATTCTCTTTCTATGAGTTCTATTTATGTTGTGTAGGTTTCCACTTCTCTTCAGATTTGATCTCCCCAAAATATAGAAATTTTTTAATTTTCATACAATGACATGTTGTGCCAAAAATTTATTTCCCGATGAACAAACTTCCAACAACCCTAATAGTTGACAATAAATATTGATTTCTCCTTTAGTGACATATTCTAACTGTTTTGTAAATTTTTCTTCTTTTGGGTAGCATATTTATTATTCTTTTATTTCTCTGGGGAACAAGAATTTCTAAACTTATTCACATACACATTTTAAGATTTAATGGATTCCTGCGAATATTTCTTCACCCATATTTTTCTAGATTTTAAAGTTGAATATGCACTAGTCACGAAAACAACATTAGTACACACAAATTTATCAAGACAAAGGGTCTCCTTCTTTAATGAGCCTACAATAGATTTATCCTTTTATAAAATCAATCTATTCTTTCTACTATATTGATTCTTTTTAGAAATATGACTCTTATCATATGAATCCTTGGAAGTAATTTTTTTCTCAATAGTTTGGTAAGTCCGAGCTTGTGTCTCTTCCATATTTCTCAGTTTCACTTCTAGTTTAATAAATTTTAAGTTAAGATAAATCCTTTCATATTTAGATGATTTCATGTTTTCTTCAAACTAAATCTTCATCTTCTAAATCTCATCTTTATTCACTTGGTTAGAATCCATAAAAAAATTTCAATCTCCTTAATTCTTTCTACTTTAACATCTAACCGAGAATCTTTTACCTTCAAAGATATATTATGAAATTTTTCCAGTGCATGGATAAATTTTATAAATACCATCTAAAAAAATATCTTTCTCACAAACATTAATTTTCAATTATTCATTATTTTCAACATATCTTTTATTGAAAAGAGAGATTGTTTCATCATTTTATCTAACTAGTTTTGTGAGAGTTTTTTATTTTTCAAATTTTTATCCAATGCCTATTCCATGGAATTATCCACTTCTTATAGTTGTAATTTCTCATCTTGAAGTTCCTTGAAAACTCTAATCATACATGCGACAACTTCTTTGGTAACTTTCTTTAGATGATTTCTAATTTTAGAATCGAACATATCTTCATCAAAAATTGAACTTGATTAGTTATAATTATAATCAACTAACCTTACTCAAAAATTACCACTCTGAGTGCCTTTAGTTTACAATTGATATTAATTTATCTTTGATATCTTCTTTAGCTTCTTTGACACTCTTTTCTTCTTATTTTTTGGAGTCTTAACTAAAACTTCAACATTTCTAACATGAGGATTAGAGATAGGATTACCCATTTGAATCTCTTATAAATTTTATTAAAACTCAAATATGCACTTCATATAATTTTGAAACAAACAACTAGACAAGTAAAGTAGATCAAACAAAGGTGGCCTTAACTATGATACCAATTGAAGTGTCCAATAGATCGTGCAGTCACACTGAGAGGGGGGGGGGTGAATTAGGCGTGACTTATTTTTTCTGAATTATTTTATTTTATCTAATCCCCTTAAAACTACTGTCACCTGTTAGGATGAGTGGATTCTGTATACAATGAAAAAAGTAAATGAAACACAACATGCAACATTTTTACAAGGTTAAATACTAATACCCACTCCTTGATGAAACTTGTTATACCCGTCGGTTATAGATTCTTCACTATATGTAGATGGTTCCCATCAAAACTGAGTCCCAAAGTGTTCCAATCTAGAGTCCCAATAGAGTTTATAAGTTCCCACCTACACAAGTGATTCCCGAGTCCCATCAGAGGATATTTATACCACATCCCATAGTGTTACCATCATCCCACCGACCTTTTCCAAAGTCTCATTGGAGGCTTATTATGCATCAGAGTCCCACTAAAGACTTCCATTTATCTTGAATCACACAAGATATGATCCACAAATAGAAAGATATATGTCAGATTTAAACTACTTTTTCACCTCCTTGAGATGAATTAATTATCATTTAACAAACCATATTACCTGATTTGCTCATGTACAATTTTCAAGAACTTCAGCAACTGCTTGCCAACTACTTGATCTTGCTCACTGTTCACTGATCTTTAAATGACCTGAACTTGACTCAGCACACTGATCACTCAAGTATATGACTTCTGAAATTATGCATGTCTTCAGTCATAAAATCTTTACTGAACACTATAATTTCATACTATATCGCATGTGAATTTCTCAATCATCATGCATGTATAAAAAATTCATGGTCTTCTCAACACCTCTTCTTATAAAAGTGTTATTTCATGTGAATCTAAATATTTGTATAATTCACACACACTTACACTACCTCACTTTCTTCTCATTTCATGTGTAAATTACACAATGCCTCAATCTGTTCATAAAACACACTGTTTGGAGTATTTTTCTTATACATTTTTAATTTTTTTTTACAGAAAATGGTTAAAGCGATTTTTTTTCAAAATGCACCTTAAAGGCGGCATCGCAGATGCCGCCTTTGCACTGGGGATGAAAGGTGGCACCCGCGATGCCGCCTTTCCCCTAACAAAAAAAAATTGAATTTTTTTTATGTTTTGTTTTGTTTATATATTTATTTATATATATAATTCATAAAAAATGTTCAGGAGGATGCGACCTTTCACCTAACAAAAAAAATTATTAGTTTTTAAATTTTTTTTTGAATTTTTGTTTTTTTGTTTATATTTTTATTTATATATATAATTCATAAAAATTGTAAAAATTATCATTTTTGAAATTTTTTGTTTTTTTGTTGTGTTTTGTTTATATATTTATTTACATATATAATTCAAAAAAATTGTTCAGGAAAAATAATTTATAAGATTTCAAAACCACCTACTTGAAAATTAAAAATATTTCAAGTAAGTGACTTTGAAAGACTATAAAATATAAACCATAAGACCAATATAAATGAAACTTTAAAAATTCATTAAACATATAAGCAATTTTTGAAAATGCAAATCATTTCATAAAAATTGTTCATGAAAAATAATTTATATGCTTTCAAAATCGCCTACTTGAAACTTAAAAATGTTTCAAGTACGCGACTTTGAAAGACTATAAAATATGAACCATAAGACCAATATAAACGAAACTTTAAAAATTCATTAAACATATAATAAAATGTTGAAAACACAAATCATTTCATAAAAATTGTTCATGAAAAATAATTTATAAGCTTTCAAAACCGCCTACTTGAAACTTAGAAATATTTCAAGTACGTGACTTTGAAAGACTATAAAATATAAACCATAAGACCAATATAAATGAAAATTTAAACATTCATTAAATATATAAGCAATTGTTGAAAAAAAATCATTTCATAAAAATTGTTCATGAAAAATAATTTATAAGCTTTCAAAACCGCCTACTTGAAACTTAAAAATGTTTCAAGTACGTGACTTTGAATGACTATAAAATATAAACCATAAGACCAATATAAATGAAACTTTAAACATTAATTAAACATATAGGAGTCAACCCCGCATAAATAGGATGCACAGTGTCGCTAGTATCACATACATCTATAATCTTTGATGCATGAAAAAAATATTATATCTCTTTTCATGGGACACCGAAATCCATTCTTCCACCCACCATGTCCATATCCATATCAACATCCAACCGCATAAGGGTATGGTGAAAGATATGCCACATGAAATGCTCATAGGTTCCCATTCCTGCAAATACCAACCCCTTCAACACCACCATACATCCAACCATTATAATTTCTTCCACAATTGTCACCCCATTTCCTCAGGCCCAATTGATCAGATGAAAACACCAACGATTCCACATAGCCCATTGAACTCTTCATCAACGACAGTTTGAAGAAAATTTTGAACAAATCCATCAGGTTAATGAAGAAGTTTACGATTATATAATGCGAATTCCAAAATAAAAATGGACATTGGCATATGATAGGGGGAAGAGGTACATACATATGACCACCAACATTGTAGAGTGCATCAATGGTGGGATTCGCAAGCTACCTATAACTTAACTAGTTCCAGAGACATTATATCATTACGTGAAGTACTTTGTTGATAGAAAAAAACTAGCATCAGATGGAATAAATCAGGGGCTAACGTACGGAAGACATTTTCAATGAGATATTGAAAAGAATATTGAAGAAGTTTCTGGTTATCATGTCTGCCTCTTTCGACAAGAAGACTCTCGATTTGAAGTTCAAGATAAGATGAACCCCATCACAAATAACATTGGTGAAAAAATAGTGGTATTACTATAAATGAGGCAATGTCAATGTGGAAACTTTTAGGCCTTACGGTTTCCATGCTCACACGCCATCGCAGCATGTGCCTCTGTTAACATATCATGGGAAGCATATGTTGATCCAGTGTACCGGATGAACACCATTGCTAACTGTTATGCTGCACCATGGTCACCTATTGGTGAGTTTTGTTATTTACCAATGCCCAAAGGTCAACTGATAGTGGTACCTGATATGAATCAGTTGCGTCCCCGTGGGAGACCAAAGGCCAGCAGGATGCGAAATGAGATGGACTAGCCTTAAGAACAAAGATAGAGTTTGAGATGCACCATATGTCACCAAGAAGATCATAATCGGAAACGATACCCTAACATTATTAGGTCGAGTTCACACTATAATCCACAATGATGTATTGTCGTTATTGGGAGATTCTCATATTGTAAATTTTATGTTGTTATCTCTTCCTTTTACCTCAGTTTTCTAACCCCCAAAACTGAAAATCATAACAGTAAACCCAGAAACATATTTTGTATACCATAATCCTAATATTCTAAACCATAATCCTGAAAATATATTCTCAAATCATTAACCTAAACTGTAAAACGTTAAAAGAAATACAAAAGCCTAGATCCAAAAGTCAAAATGTGAAACCCTAATCTTTAAATCCTAAAATCGAAAAAATGAACCGTAAACCCAAAAACATATTCCCTTTACATCGGTTTTCAAAACATTATGTGATTGAGAAAATAATCATGAAACATATGACCAGGTTATCTAGTAAAATCATACATCAATATGACTAATGCACCCTACAAATCCCTATAACCCATGCATAAAGTTCTAGAGAATAAAGGAGCACCCCAGAAATTGAACCCTCCTACATTGTTAATGAAGTCATAGAGACAAATGAATCTTGATCTAGTAATAGAATAACACCCCAAAAAGAGAACTCCCTTACAATATCAAAATATGAGCCCTAGTACTACACCTTCCACCTGTATACCCAAGGATCACATGTGAGATATACATAAAATTATTTTGAAAGGGCATTATAACATTCAAAAATAACAAAAAACCCTTTCTTGATATAAAAAATTATTTGAAAACTAGTTCACACTTCATTTCACAATTCTTTAAAAACACCCTTCTATTTACCAAAATTAGGGGAAACCATATTTTATCAAAAACCCTTTTCAGAAAATAAATAAATCATGACAATTATTTTATAAAAAAATTTATAAAACAAAGTGAACTCATGGTTCATCCAACATAGATTAGAGACAGAACACCTATAGGTCGTGAATGATCCATGATGTGAATCCTTGATAAAACTTAATTTGTTTATATGAAGATGACTAACACCATAATACTCAGTCAACAGGCTACCCATTGTTCACAGGTTGTGATAGAGGGTGGTCCAGATCGATTGATCAGGGTGCGTCGAGCGCACCATTTTCATCACACAGAGCCTCCTCCTGCCATTATACCATACTTGCGTCGTGTTGGATTCTATGGTATTGCAGTATCAGATTTTACATTTGTAGACCATCACCTGCTAGCTGCACTCGTAGAGAGGTGGAGACCAGAGACACACACATTCCACCTGCCTGAGGGAGAGATGACCATCACCCTTCAGGATGTGGCTGTACTTCTTGGTCTTCCTATCCAGGGGACACCCGTTATTGGATCCACTCGGGTAGCTTGGCCTGACCTTGCTCAGCACTTGTTAGGCATTGACATTTTGTCCGATCGTAATGCTACCGATGGAGCATCGATATCCATGCTTTGGCTGGAGTCACAGATTCCACTTTTAGCTGATGATGCTGACGAGAAGACGGTGATGCGTTATGCAAATGTATATATATTATGACTTATTGGAGGGACCATGTGTACAGATCATTCAGGGATGCACGTGCATATGATGTATCTACCCCTGCTAGATGATTTTTACCGGGCAGTGACGTACAGTTGGGGATCCGCCTGCTTGGCATACACATACAGAGCACTATGCAGGATATCCGACAGGCGGAACACAGGTCTCTGGGGATGCGTCATCCTTATTCAGATGTGGTCATAGAAGCACATCCCCGCATTCTGCCCTGATCTTGATGGTCTGACGGTTGAGATGGAGGTGCTGCATGACGCTCCGCGTGGATGCTGGTGTGATCACTCATTTCTATCAGTTTCTGATGCTACTATAAGTTATTGACTTTAATTTCTCATTATTTATCACTATCGATGTTGTATTTTATAAGTGGTGTCAGCGACACAATTTCAATGATGTTCTAAGACATGATTTGGCCGTATATCGGCTCGAGTTGGACTTTATATTACCCCATCAGGTATGTATATACAATCTACAACTGTCTAACAAATTTAATAATAGCATCATTTTTTTAGTTAACAGTTTTTCTAACAAGGGTAATATGTTATTTCAGATTTTATGAGTTCCATACTGGTCTGTTATGGACCAGTTGCCTCCATACTGCACGGTTGGTCTAGACGATGTTACGGCTGTAGTGCCACTCATTCAATTTCATATTGTTGAGTGGAACCATCCTGACAGATTCATGCGCCAGTTTCTCGTGACTCAATCGATTCCATTACCATCGAGGCAGACAGATCAGCTTCATGGGATGAAGCTGACATGGATGCAGGATGACGACTGGCGTCGAGTACATGCTGTATTTCTCGACTATTGGCATAAACGTGCAGAGCTTCGTATCCAGGGAGTTCTTATGATGCAGTTCTCTCTTTCAGTGCAGCATGGGTATGAGCCATGGTATAGACTGAAGTCTATACTGTATCTTACCCGAGCCAGTAGAGAGAAGAATATGATTATAAGTCAATTAAATTATATTATTATGTTTATTGAGTTATTTTCTAATTCATTTTAATCTGTTTATAGGAGAGTCACACAGATAGTCTTATTCATATGAGTAATGAGGGTGAGGATAGAGTCTTCAGTCGGGAAGCCGTTCATGCTCAAGCGTTGGAGCTGAGGTCATTTGTTCATGCGTTTGACAAGAGCCTCTTCGAGCATCCGGCACAGAGACAACAGGATCCTGCAGCAGCTGCTGGTGTTGAGGAACCACGACCACAACGACGTAGATAGCATCGTCCTGCACGTCAGGCCTCACCAGTTCCACAGGCAGAGGTCGATCCTCTAGTAGTCCAGTCTGAGCCGATGCAGGATGTGTCTCAGCTGTCATGGGATCCATCTTTTTTGACGGGATATCCTCAGTTTTCTCCATCGTGGGGTCCATATGGAGTGCAACCTTTGGGTCTAGAGTCATCGCAACCTTGGGGTCCAGACCCATCACAGAGTTGGGGTATAGTTCCACCACATGATTTGTTCCCCACTGCGATGATGTCGGGTTCTTCTACCATCGAGGTGGTAGAAGGATCAGGAGGGCAGTACGAGGTGGAGTTGACATTTTCTCCCACTGGAACAGAGGTGTAGGATATGACAGTCGACGTTCCAGCGCCTGAGTACCAGCCCTCTCCAGGTCATCAGACTCCCCAGAGATCTCTCCGCGGACGTCCTATTATTATACCATCATGTGGGACATGATCTCCTCACTGTAGGCATAGACATTGATTGTTTATGTTCATTTATATGTTTTATGTCTATGGAAATGAAAAATTATTTTTTATGAAATGATTTGTGTTAGACCACCATGTGGGATAGGATCTCATCACTGTAGACATAGACATTGATTGTTTATGTTCATTTATATGCTTTATATCTATGGAAATGAAAAATAATTTATAAGCTTTCAAAACCACCTACTTGAAACTTAAAAATGTTTCAAGTACATGACTTTGAAAGACTAGAAAATATAAACCATAAGACCAATATAAAGGAAACTTTAAACATTCATTAAACATATAGGAGTCAACCCCGTATCAATAGGATGCACGGTGTCGCTAGTATCACATACATCTATAATATTTGATGCATGAAAATTTGTTATATCTCCTTTTATGGGAAAAAAATCCATTCTTCCACCCTCCATGTCCATATCCATATCAACATCTGGCCACATAAGGGTATGATGAAAGATATGCCACATGAAATGCTCATATGTTCCCATTTCGGCAAATACCAACCCCTTAAACACCACCATTCATCCAACAATTATAATTTCTTCTATAATTGTCACCCCATTTCCCCAGGCCCAGTTGATCAAATGAAAACACCAACGATTCCACACAGCCCATCAAACTCTTAATCACCAAATCTTTATCCTTTATCATATTCAAAAGGCCACTGTAGGACCACCTTGATCTACCCATTCCAAACACTCACATACAAGTATACTATAAACATAAAAACCAACAAATTTTCAGGTTTTTATGTTTATAGTATACTTGTATGTGAGTGTTTGGAATAGATAGATCAAGGAGGTCCTATAGTGGCCTTTTGAAGATGATAAATGATAAAGATTTGGTGATGAAGAGTTCGATGGGCTATGTGGAATCGTTGGTGTTTTCATCTGATCAACTGGGCCTGGGGAAATGGGGTGACAATTGTGGAAGAAATTATAATGGTTGGATGCATGGTGGTGTTGAAGGGGTTGGTATTTGCAGGAATGGGAACCTATGAGCATTTCATGTGGCATATCTTTCACCATACCCTTATGCGGCCGAATGTTGATATGGATATGAACATGGCGGGTGGAAGAATGGATTTCGTTGTCCCATGAAAGGAGATATAACATGTTTTCATGCATCAAAGATTATAGATGTATGTGATACTAGTGACACCGTGCATCCTATTGATACGGGGTTGACTCCTATATGTTTAATGAATGTTTAAAGTTTCATTTATATTGGTCTTATGGTTTATATTTTATAGTCTTTCAAAGTCACGTACTTGAAACATTTTTGAGTTTCAAGTAGGCGGTTTTGAAAGCTTATAAATTATTTTTCATGAACAATTTTTATGAAATGATTTGTGTTTTCAACAATTTATTATATGTTTAATTAATGTTTAAAGTTTCTTTTATATTGGTCTTATGGTTTATATTTTATAGTCTTTCAAAGTCACGTACTTGAAACATTTCTAAGTTTCAAGTAGGTGGTTTTGAAAGCTTATAAATTATTTTTCATGAACAATTTTTGTGAAATGATTTTTGTTTTCAACATTTTCTTATATGTTTAATGAATATTTAAAGTTTCGTTTATATTGGTCTTATGGTTTATATTGTATAGTCTTTCAAAGTCACGTACTTGAAACATTTTTAAGTTTCAAGTAGGCGGTTTTGAAAGCTTATAAATTATTTTTCCCGAACAATTTTTATGAATTATATATGTAAATAAATATATAAACAAAACATAAAAAAAAACAAAATTTTCAAAAATAATAATTTTTACAATTTTTATGAATTATAGATATAAATAAAAATATAAACAAAAAAACAAAAATTCAAAACAAAATTTTAGAAACTAATAATTTTTTTTGTTAGGTGAAATGCGACATCCTCCTGAACATTTTTTATGAATTATATATATAAATAAATATATAAACAAAACAAAACATTAAAAAAAAAATCAATTTTTTTGGTTAGGGGAAAGGCGGCATCGTGGGTGCCACCTTTCAGCCCCAGTGCAAAGGCGGCATCCACGATGACACCTTTCACCCGAAATGCAAAGGCGGCATCCGCGATGCCGCCTTTAAGGTGCATTTTGAAAAAAAAATTCGGCCTTACCATTTTTTGTAAAAAAAAAATTTCAAAAAAATGTATAAAAAAAAAACTCCACTGTTTGTGTGAACTATCCACCTTCACGCAAGATGTACATGGAACTCAAACAACCACTTCATGAAAATCCTTCTCATGCAAACCCAAATGGGTGTGGTTTATATTTATGATGCTTCATGAAAAGTATAAAGTTCCATCTAACTACTGATTCGTGTGAGGGATCCTTCACAACTCACTCAAATACTATTCCACGCAAAACTTCGTTCGTGCATGGTCATTATTTCATGCATAATTCTCAATCAATTTTTCATAACAGAATAAGCGATGCCTTTATCTTCTTCATGTAAATGCATACATGGGTTCTTATATCTCCTTCACATAACATAGTGTGAATATCTACACTGGTTTGAGGAAATTATACCATCTTCATGCGAACATGTAGGTCTATAAAGACACTGCACAAATGCATGGAAACTCTTGTGCGAATAAATGGATCAATCAAGCCTTTATTTCAGTCATCTACACTCTCAAAATACTCTCTCGAATATGAAATCATCTCATACCACAAATGAGCGTTTCTAGGGGTACTTATAGATAACACCCACCAAATCAACTCCACCGACTCAGCCACATACGAGCACCACCTTGCGTATGTGCGTACATGCTCATCTTATGTGAATACGATAATCAACATCATTAAAAAACCATTTTTTTTTCTTCAAAATAATTATCCATGGGTTTATCTTCATTTAAACATGAAAACAAAGTCTCATGTTAATTCGATCACATTAAAATCATCAGGATGATTAAATGGTACTTGAAGGATTCTGTTCGATTTCCTGAAATTCCCGAAATGTAGATCTTAGTGAACAAAAGTTCTCTGATGAAGGTTTAAGGAAGATGAAAACCGTGACATAGATTGAAAGCGCCGATGTAATAGATCGTACAACCCTAATTATTCATGTAACTTTTTTAACCGATGAATAGTTCAGGCGGTTCTGTGGGCCTATTTTGTGTACAGGGGCTTTTTTTTATTTTAATGGGTCAAAGGTTTGAATATTTTGTTAAATGGGTCTCTTGAGTGCCACATGGTGTGGCACTCAAGAGAGTTGAAACCGGAGCGCCACTTGAAGTGGTGCTCCACCAATTTGGCGGAAAAATATTTCAGCGCCACTTGAAGTGGCGCTGAAAGAAGATATAGAAACCGTGCAGCGCCACTTGAAGTGGCGCTGCTGGCTTCTTCCAAATCAATTCGGCGCCACTTCAAGTGGCGCCGAAACACCCCCTTAATCCTATAAATAGGACCCTCGCCCCACCCCATTCCTCACTTCCTACCTCGCCCCACCCCCATTCCTCACTTCCTACCCCTTCCTCTCTCTCTCTCTCTCAAACTTCTCTCTAAAAATATTTTTTGTTGCTTTGCGTTCTTCGGTTTCTCTGTCTGCGTAGCCTTGCCTCTGCGGTTGCTCTGCCTGTGTACCTATGTTGTCACAAATTTGAGGTAAATCTTTCTTTAAATTTATTTAATATTTTGATTTAATAATTTAGTTGTTTAATTTATAGAATTAGTATATAATATTTGTATTTTATAAATAGTATGGTTTTTTAAATGTAATTAGATAATGAAATGATTAGTTAGTTAATTAATTAATCATAATTAGTTGATTAATCAATGATAATTAAGTTATTAATTAATCATAATTAGGTAATTAATTAATTGTAATTAGGTTATTAATTAATCATTATTAGCTAATTAATTAATCATAATTAGCTAATTAATTAATCATAATTACTTAATTAATGAATCATAATTAGTTAATTAATTTATTATAATTAGGTTATTAATTAATGGTAATTAGGTAATAAATAATCATAATTAGTTAATTAAATAATCATAATTAGTTAATTAAATAATCATAATTAGTTAATTAATGAATCATAATTAGTTAATTAATGAATCACAATTAGTTAATTAATTAATCATAATTAGTTAATTAATTAATCATAATTAGTTAATTAAGTAATCATAATTAGGTAATTAATTAATCATAATTAGTTAATTAATTAATCATAATTAGGTTATTAATCCTAATTAGGTAATTAATTAATCATAATTAGGTTATTAATTAATCCTAATTAGGTAATTAATTAATCATAATTAGGTAATTAATTAATCATAATTAGGTACTTAATTAATCATAATTATGTAATTAATTAATCATAATTAGTTAATTACTTAATCATAATTAGGTAATTTGTTAATCATAATTAGGTAATTAGTTAATCATAATTAGGTAATTAGTTAATCATAATTAGGTTATTAATTAATCAATATTAGCTACTTAATTAATCATAATTAGCTACTTATTTAATCATAATTAGCTACTTATTTAATCATAATTAGCTACTTATTTAATCATAATTAGCTACTTATTTAATCATAATTAGGTACTTAATTAATCATAATTAGGTACTTAATTAATCATAAATATGTAATTAATTAATCATAATTAGTTAATTAATTAATCATAATTAGGTAATTAGTTAATCATAATTAGGTAATTAGTTAATCATAATTAGGTAATTAGTTAATCATAATTAGGTTATTAATTAATCAATATTAGATACTTAATTAATCATAATTAGCTACTTATTTAATCATAATTAGCTACTTATTTAATCATAATTAGGTACTTAATTAATCATAATTATGTACTTAATTAATCATAATTATGTAATTAATTAATCATAATTAGTTAATTAATTAATCATAATTAGGTAATTAGTTAATCATAATTAGGTAATTAGTTAATCATAATTAGGTAATTAGTTAATCATAATTAGGTTATTAATTAATCAATATTAGCTACTTAATTAATCATAATTAGCTACTTATTTAATCATAATTAGCTACTTATTTAATCATAATTAGGTAATTAGCTAAACATAATTAGGTAATTAGTTAATCTAATTAGTTAATCATAATTAGGTAATTAGTTAATCATAATTAGGTAATTAGTTAATCATAATTAGGTAATTAGTTAACCATAATTAGGTAATTATTTAATCATAATTATGTAATTAGTTAATCATAATTAGGTAATTAGTTAATTATAATTAGGTAATTAGTTAATCATTAGGTAATTAGTTAATGATAATTAGTTAATTAATTAATGATAATTAGTTAATTATTTAATCATAATTAGGTAATTAGTTAACCATAATTAGGTAATTAGTTAACCATAATTAGGTAATTAGTTAATCTTAATTGTGTATTTACTTAATTATAATTAGTTAATTAATTAATCATAATTAGATTATTAGAGAAGTAGTTATATTATTCAGCGAAGTAGTTATATTAATTAGCGAAGTAGTTATATTAATTAGCGAAGTAGTTATATTAATTAGCCAAGTAGTAGTAAATTGCTTATGGAATATACCTTTGCATTACATTCTAGGTATGATAATGAATTTAGTTTCCAATCTACCTTGACCTCAGTTTGTAATTGAAGTTATGAACTTGAATTTAGTAGTTCAATATATTTTTTGCATATTAAGTGTTAGAGTTATCATGAAATGATTGCTCTCTTGAGTAAAGTATCCCCGGGTAGAGGGGTTTTGGGTCGGACCACCTACTTTCCTGGAGGCTTGCCTTGTCTAGGAAAGTGAATGGGGTTGGCTATCTGTCACTCTGGGCTTACTCATGTGGAGGCTTTTAATTTCATATAACTCTATGCTTTTTACATGACGTGTTTGTGTACCTCATGCATATAATTCATGTGGATATGTATAAATATATTTGACTTCTATTTTTGGGTAGGTAACACAAACTTGTGGGTTGTGTAAATAGTTACACATCAATATGGTTTGAACATATTGATTTGGTGGAGGGATTAGGATTCCAACCTAAATTACTAGAAGCATGCATACATAAATTGATTCTTTAATCAGATTTAATTAATAACAGTGGTTTCTTTTAGATAAAAAAGATGGTCGCCGCTTATATTTATTGTAACGGTCAAATAATTGAGACAGAACAAGGATGTAGTTATAGTATACATCCAGAAGATGTTGTGATGCTTGGAGGATGTACTACTTTGGAAGCTGTGCAAAGGAAAATTCATCAGAGGTTAAAACTGGTGAGGAATCAAGTGATAGATTCCATCACATTCAGACATCTCCAATTTATAGATAGGTTTTGTCATGTGCCCTATCCGGTAAATGATGATGATGATTGGGAATATATACTTTCATTGGTTAAGTATATACCTGAGAATCAAATGATGGAGTTGTATGTCACTATAGCTACAATGGAGGTTCCATCAGCATTGGAAGTTGACCCATCTCAAAGTCATGAGACTATGTCATATGCTCCTTCACATCAGGACGTTCCATCAGCATCGGTAGTTGTTCCATCATTTCCATCAGCCAAAGTTTCAATGGATAGTCCTCCACATACTTTAGATGCATTGGTTGATGAATTTGAGGATGATGACAATTTTGAACAAGATGAAGAGGAAGTTGAAGAAGAAGAAGAAGAGCATGCGGAAGATCAGTCTGTACCAACTCATGTGAGGTTCAACCGACCATTGAACCATCCTCCACTATTGGATTCATGGTCGACTGAAGGCATGAATCGCTTGCCGGAATTTGATTATTCAGTTATTACTCCCAGTTCAGAATTTCCAGGAATCATTGGTGGCACAAATCGAGTGTCAGATAACAGTGTTCTGTATATTGGCAGAGAGTTTGAGAGCAAAGAAGCAATGAAAAATGTGATAAAACAATATCACATTGAAAGACATTACTCATATGTTGTAGAAGAGTCAAATAGATCTTATTATTTGATCTGTTGTGACAAATATGAATCGAACTGTCAAATGCGTTTGCGAGCTATTATTGATAACACTTTTCACAGCTGGCGCATCACTAGATTTACTCCACACACTTGTGTGAACCCAAGCTTGGCACAAGAACACTCTTCATTAGATGTTGAGTTTGTTTCAACTATTATTGTTGAAATGATTAGAGCATGTCAAGACGTCCCTGTGGTTCTGGTCATTGAGCGAATCAAACAGATTTTTGGGTATCAAATCTCTTACTGGAAGGCATGGGCAGCACGAAAAAGGCTATTGTGAAAGTGTATGGTGATTGGGATGACTCATATCAAGTTTTACCACAACTGTTGGAGCTTCTACACCACAATAATCAAATAGTCTATCGGTTACATACTGTTGAATATGTTAACCAACAGAACCAACTTGACCGCTCAATGGTTGTGTTTGATAGATTATTTTGGACATTTTTACCATGTGTGGTGGCTTTTAGACATTGCAAGCAGTTCATACAAATTGATGGTACATTTCTGTATGGAAAGTATACAGGAACTTTATTTATTGCCGCCACACAAGATGGAAATCGAGCCCCTCTGGCTATAGCATTTGCAATTGTGGAGAAAGAGAACTTCTCATCATGGAGCTGGTTTCTGGCATGTATTAGAGAGTTTGTTACGGATGCAGAAGGGATTTGTCTTATTTCTGATCGCCACCGTGCAATCAAGGAGGCTATACAGTCTGAGGGTCTTTTGTGGAGACCACCCTATGCCCATCATCGATACTGTATTCGACACATTGCTAGCAATTTGCGAAATAAGTTCAAGAATGAATCGATGAAAAAGGCAATCTTAAAAATTGGTATGAATATCCTTTTCTGTTAAAATGTTTTTGTCATAGTTATTTTCATAACTGTTCAGATGACTGCTTGTATGATAGCATATGAGCCTCAACAACAAAGGATGGAGGAGCGTCTTCAAGATATCCACAGAGTGAATCCAGAAGTGTATGATTACATGATGCAAATTCCAAAGCAGAAATGGTCGTTGTCATATGATTATGGGAGGAGATATGGTCATATGATGACCAACATCGTAGAATGTATAAATGGAGTTTTCAAGGGAGTTAGAAAACTTCCTATCACAGGTAAATACGAATATTTGAATATATGTTACTCAGAAGAGCTACTATTATAATATAATATTTGTATGATGTCGTAAATCTAAATTTCAGGGTTGGTACAAGAGACATTCTATCGTAGTGTAAAGTACTTTCTGGAATGAGGAAAGAAAGATGAAGAGGGCTTGAACAGAGGAATGCACTATGGACACCATTTCCAACGTGAGCTAGATACAGTTCTTCAGGAGGCCGCAACTTACCGTGTAACTGCATTTAATTGTCCAGAGCAACGATTTGAGGTCACTGAGCCCGGTGATGCTGTGGCATGTAGCAATGGTCATGTGCGAGTTGTTTTATTGGAGAAGCGTTACTGTGATTGTGGCAACTTTCAGGCACTGAGATATCCATGCGGCCATGTGATTGCTGCATGTGCTTACGTACACGTATCTTGGGAGCAGTTCGTTGATCCGGCTTATCGACTCGAGAGTATCAACTCCTGCTACAGTACTCCGTGGATGCCAATCGGGGAATATCAGAATTTTTGGCTGCCTGATGACACACCGACGCTTCTACCGAACAACAATAGACTTCGACCTAAAGGGAGGCCAAAGTCGACTCGTATTCGGAATGAGATGGATTGGCCTAGTGAACATCCAGCTGGACGATGGTGCAGCATATGCCGCCAGGAAGGTCATACGAAGACACGTTGCCCTAGACACATAGGGAAATCATCTAATGGTTAAAATGAATCATGTACTCTATCAGTTACTATAAAACTTTGTACATGTAATTATTTTTATCATTTCACCATTTTTAATCATATTTGTTTTACTTGTAAATAGGGTAATTTTTGGAAAATGTACCATGATTTCACGTGAAATTTTTTGTCAACGATCAACATTACATGAGTAGCTTTAAAAAAACAACACCAACTCAAAAAAAGGAATGTACCTGTATAAGAAAACAAAACCATTTGAATTATTAAATGAAAATGTCATCAGTTTTTTATAATGAAAGATGAACTTACAGTGACTACAAAACAAAAACGAGGAAACTCTGAACATCTTCACCCCAACACCCCAACACAGGAGACAACAACTAACCCAATGTGTTTATGCTTCTTTCAAAATTATATGATAAATTTCATATCTTACATGATAAAAGTAATAACTTACATGAAATTAATGTTTTATTGTTTGCACATTCAGATGGAGCAACCACTTTTATCTGGCCAGGAGACGCACGTGTCGCGCGATGTGTTGGCGCGACAGCCTGTTAGAAATCTTCATGTTCGGAGAGTGCACCGTTTCCATCATGAGGCACCGCCGACAGCTATTTGTCCATACCTTAGACGTGCAGGCTTTTATGGAGTCTCTATGTGTGACTTCAAGACCATCGACCATCATTTGATAACTGCGTTGGTTGAGAGATGGCGCCCAGAGACACACATTTCATCTCCAAGAGGGGGAGATAACTATTACATTAGAGGACGTCGCCTACATGCTGGGGTTACCTATCCCTAGAGATGCAGTTACGGGGGCCAGTACTGGCGATTGGGTTGCAGTCATACAGAGGATGCTAGGCATTGACGTCATCGGCGCATGGGGTGTCCTCCAGGGTTCGCGCTTGCGAATGAGGTAGCTTGATCAGCATTTTGACATCATTCCTGATGATGCAGACGAGGAGACGCTTCTTCAGTACACACGTGCATACATTTTGCGGCTGCTTAGAGGCATGTTGTGCATCGACTACTCCACTGCTTTGGTACACATGATGTACCTCCCATTACTTGAGGATCTGGATCAGACTACTACATACAGTTGGGGATCCGCTGTATTAGCACATCTGTACAGATCTCTTTGCACCAGTTGTCAGACCGATTCACATCAGATTGCAGGTTGCATGGTGTTAGTACAGATGTGGGCCTGGGAGCGTTTTCCACGCATCGCTCCTCGAGTTGTCACACCTCTTGCACCGGAGCTACTTCAGGACTATCCTCGGGGACGATGGTATGTCTACTTCATTACTTTCGGTTATTTAGTACTTTTGTTATTGTTTTTTATAAACTTACCGTAGGTTACTCTTTTTTTACCAGGTGGATTCAGTCTCAGAAGTTTGCACATACTCCGAGACATAGTGTGCATAGCTTCCGACAGATATTCGATGCTATAGTGCCAGCTGATGTAAGTTAAACAATAATTTTTTGTAGGAAAATTTGTTTTTTTTATCACTATTTTAAGTTATTTCAATATAATCTCAGTAACATTGTCATGCTACTATATGAATTATTTTTTGAGTTTACATTTTAGGTTTCATGGACTCCTTATACAGGTTATGTCTACGCATCACTTCCACTATACTGCACAGCTTTGGCTGGAGATCGTGCTGCAGTGGTGCCACTCATTCACTTTCACATCATTGAGTGGCACCAGCCAGATCGGGTCATGCGCCAGTTTGGTTTTATATAGAATATCCCCTTGGCACCACGACAGACTACCAAGTTACATTCGATTGTGCTTATAGGTAGACAGACGACAGACTGGCGACGACATCATGCATCTTATATCTAGCTTTGGGATAGGCGTGCCCGATTCAGTATCTTTCCACAGGGATATATCACATCACACTCTGATTTATCTGATCAGGGGGATTATGCACACTGGTATCGACGACACACCATCATGCACCTTAAACATCAGGGGATTGGCATTCAGCGATTGGTATGTTTACTAAGATTTATTAATTTTGTTTAACTCATTTTTGATATTAATTTGATTGTTATTTCATTTGCAGGAAGACGCCATTGGTCAGCTTGCACATTCCACACATCCTCAGGAGCTTGCATATATTCTACGGGAGGTAGTTCATCGGGATGTGGTGGCTCTATTGGATCATCTCCGATTGATACGTGACAGTTTTTTTGATGAGGAGCCACAGATATATCCTGATCCATATCTTCAGGTAGAAGCACCCGAGGATGACGATGTCCCTGCTATGCCTGCTGAGGAGTATGCACCACCACCGCCGCCGCCAGATGGACGACAGAGACGAGCACATCCGGAGGGGCAGAGGCGACGACATCGACATCCGAGAGCAGCTCCTGCAGATGTCGTCGTACCACAGAGAGACGATCCCGCCCAGCCGACTGATGATTTTTCACAGCAGGGAGACGCTTATATACCGCATATGGCATCTCCGCAGACTACTATGGACTTCGATCTGGGTGCAGTCACATAGCTTATGGCGGCCCCCTCTCCTCCCGACGATACCTTCTTCAGTACCCCATTTCTACCATTTATAGGAGCTTCAGAGCCATATGTCACCCCATATGATTTTGGGGCATCCTCACATGATTTTGGGGCATCCTCACATGATTTTGGTCAGTCCTCTACACAATATCATGGGGAGGAACCAGAAGCACCGGAAGAGGAGGAACCTGCAGAGAGGACACCGGAGCGACACGGACGTCGGACGCGGAGAGGACATGACATTCAGACACCGCGTTGTGGTACCGGGGGGCATCGTCGTTGATGTTTTTGGATGTAATGTTGTATATATTAAAAAACTTATTCACTATGATAAGTAATTGTTGTTTAAGTCAAATAACAAGAAAATCAAAAATATATTAAATACAAACTTATTTCAATTAACTATTAAATTATAAAGTACAGGTACAATATAAACAAAATTTGTCACAGCGACTTAAACATTAATAATTACAATGACAAATAATAATTAAGAATTATATTACTAAATAATTAATTATTGTATATCAAATAATAATGTTTTATAGACGTTCAAAGTCACATAGTTGAAACATTTTTAAGTTACAACTAGGTGGTTTTGAAAGCCTATAAAATATTTTCTGTCGACATTTTTTACGTAATTTTTTTATTTTCATCTATTTAGTATATTTTTAATCCATGTTTTAAGTTTCATTCATACTGGTCATATGGATTATGTTTTATAGACGTTCAAATTCACATAGTTGAAAAATTTTTAAGTTACAACTAGGTGGTTTTGAAAGCCTATAAAATATTTTCTGTCGACATTTTTTACGTAATTTTTTTATTTTCATCTATTTAGTATATGTTTAATCCATGTTTTAAGTTTCATTCATACTGGTCATATGGATTATGTTTTATAGACGTTCAAAGTCACATAGTTGAAACATTTTTAAGTTACAACTAGGTGGTTTTGAAAGCCTATAAAATATTTTCTGTCGACATTTTTTACGTAATTTTTTTATTTTCATCTATTTAGTATATGTTTAATCCATTTTTTAAGTTTCATTCATACTGGTCATATGAATTATGTTTTATAGACGTTCAAAGTCACATAGTTGAAACATTTTTAAGTTACAACTAGGTGGTTTTGAAAGCCTATAAAATATTTTCTGTCGACATTTTTTACGTAATTTTTTTATTTTCATCTATTTAGTATATGTTTAATCCATGTTTTAAGTTTAATTCATACTGGTCATATGGATTATGTTTTATAGACGTTCAAAGTCACATAGTTGCAACATTTTTAAGTTTCAACTAGGTGGTTTTGAAAGCCTATAAAATATTTTCTGTCGACATTTTTTACGTAATTTTTTTATTTTCATCTATCTATTATATGTTTAATCCATGTTTTAAGTTTCATTCATACTGGTCATATGTATTATGTTTTATAGACGTTCAAAGTCACATAGTTGAAACATTTTTAAGTTTCAACTAGGTGGTTTTGAAAGCCTATAAAATATTTTCTATCGACATTTTTTATGTTTTTTTCCCATCTATTTATATATTTTTAATCAATGTTTTAAGTTTCATTCATATTGGTCATATAGATTATCTTTTATAGCGTTCAAAGTCACATAGTGGAAACATTTTTAAGTTACATCTAGGTGGTTTTGAAAGCCTATCAAATATTTTCTATCGACATTCTTTACGTAATTTTTTTATTTTCATCTATTTAGTATATTTTTAATACATTTTTTAAGTTTCATTCATATTGGTCATTTAGATTATATTTTATAGGCTTTCAAAGTCACATACTTGAAACATTTTTATGTTTCAAGTAGGTGGTATTGAAAGACTATATGTTTAACAATATTTCAATTTTTTTTATAAATAATTACTTATAACTACGTAAATATATATATGTACAAATATATAATTATAAATATACAAGTATAACTATAATTACAATATAATTCTAAATATAATTATAAATATAATTCTCCACACACACACATACATACATACATACATATATATATTTATATATGAATATTAAATATATTTATAAATAAATTTTAAATATATATGTAACAATATTTTCATAATTATATATTTTAAATATATTCATATTCATATAATTATAAATATTTATATATAAAGATTAGTTTATAATTATATAATTACAAATATATTTTTTATTTAAAAAATATATATAAATAGTTTTATATTTATAAATATTTACTTTTAATTATATATATACATAATTATATTTATACACACACATATAATTATATATATACACAAATATAATTTCATTATTATATAATTATAAATATAATAATAATTAATTTATCATTTTTAAATACATATTTATAAGATTATTTTTAAAATTTTATTTATTTATTTTGAAATTATTTATTAAAAAGAGATGAGGTGGAAAAAAAATTAAAACAACAAAAAAAGAAAACAAAACCATAAAAAAAGAAAGAAAAAAGGCGGCAAAGCGCCACTTGAAGTGGCGCTAGCCACCCGAATTGTTGAGCGCCACTTGAAGTGGCGCTCAACAAACCCATATTCCTAAATATACTAAACCTAGACCCATTTAAAAAAAACCCACCCCCCTAATTCAGCCCGGTTCTGTGTCCCACTTTGATACTTCATTTGTTCATGCACTCCTTTATAATAAAGATTATTCCTTAAGGCACTATAAGCATGTAATAAGGTCCATTCCTGATGCCCGCTAGCACCACCCCATGCCAGCACCCTCTTCTGCCGTTGTGCCGCCCCGCACAGTGGCCCGCCTATTCTCTCATGCCCCTTTGGGTATTCCATGCACTATCTCTTCCACCACTATACTATCCAGTTAGAGGTTTACCTATGCACCTCAATAGTGGCTACGGGTCCTTCATTCTGGTTGGTGCGAGGATGGCTATATATTTTTTAATAATGGTCAACAAGAAGAGTTTGAAAACTCTTACCACCTAAAATTCTCAAATCAAATTCCAAAACACCACCAACTTCTCTTCATAATCAATCCCTATTCATTTTTTAACTGTGGTAAACTTTGTGTCAATTCAAAGAACTAATAACACATATCTTTTGAACTACTGATCTGTTCCAAAATCATCACATTTAAATCCTCATTGACTTTCATATTCATAACATATTGACAACAATTTCAACTTCAACACAAATAAACTACTTGAGCTCTTCAGAATTCTCTTCCCATGGAACATGTTAGACATTATAATTCTCATTTAGGTTATATTGGGAAAGTTAATGGTCATGCTTAATATATTATATGTATTGATATGTTCTTATTATACAAATAGAAGATAGATGCATCTGAATTGGGTGATATGAAGTTGACACGATCCATGTCTCGTGCTCATATTTGACATGTTGGATAATAAGAACTTGATTTAATATACACATGAGTAATGAGATGACACTAAACATTTTATTAATTTTATTATAATTATGAATTAGATTCATAATTTATACCAATAATATAAATGATTAAAATGAGTTATAAAATGATATTTTCAAATGATGGAATTATTTATCCAAATGGATTGAATATTTTTGTGGACTATTTTGATTAAAAATATTGAATCAAAATAATAGAATATATTTTAAAAACTTATATTAAAACAAAGTATTTATTTAAATTTTTATGAGATATAGGTATTTGTAAATATTCTTGAAGTTTAATAATTATATATGATATATATATATAATTATTAAGAGAAAATCATGAAGCCTAGATTTATATTTATTTACATATATGAGAGAGATATAAATATTTATAAATAAAATAATGAAATTAGATTCACTCATGGATGATTTTAATCCAATAAACCATTTCAAATGTGTAACAATTATACTTATATAGTCATAATCCATGAAACCATTTTTAATATGTAACCATTAATTCATTATGTCTAAAATACTTGAATTGGTGGGACTATAAAAGGAGGGGCAAGAGGGACCATCCTACCACAACTATTAGAAATAAATCAATTCTTTATTACAATAATCTCAATTAATAATGAAATTTGTTGGCTTAAAAAAATAATATTTTTATTTTATTTAAGTATTTGAATTTAAAATTTTATTTTTAAATTTTAGTTGATCTTGGTCATAGAAATAATTTTTATCATTTTCACTTCTTTAAATAGTTCTTATAAAATGCATCAAATTTCAAGAGTGATATCATAAGAAATTGACAATTTTATTTGGCTGGAATATAACAAAATTAAATTGAATAAGTAATACTTAAATTTAAAGATAATAATTTCAATAGGAAAAATGATGATTTATTTACTAATGATTAGTTTTCTTCACATTCTAAGAAGAAACTAATTTTTCTTCATTCATCATATTCTTGAGGGTGGAAAATTTAAAATAATGAAGGGGATAAAAATCATTTATTTCATTCCAATGTTTATGTTTTTATGATTCTCATGACTATCCATTTATAGGCTATTTAAGACAATAATTTTAAGCATAATGAATTTTTTATTAGACTTTAAAAATGGTTCAATGGATTAAAACCTTTCATATGTAACTATTTCACATTTAAGATGATTAGATTGATTAAATTTATCCATCTGTAAATATAATTTAATTATTTCACTTATTTATATTCATTTATTTATTTTTTGAAAGGAAAGTGTATAAAAACCTCACTCATGGCTGAGGAATATAATAACAAGAGATACCATCTTAATAAATTGAATAAAATACAATAATACCCCTTAATCTTACCCTCAAATGAAAGATGATTAGTTTTAGGGTCTAAGTGTAATTCCCAAAAGAGATATCCGGTGTTCAAATCTAGGTTTGTTGAAAGGGGGTCTTTAATGTATTCTATAAATCCCCCCTAAACCCATTAATATTGTTGCAATATGATCCATCTGATACCATATATATATATTAATTAATTTTATGGAATTATTTTAATATATGTCAGATTTTAGGTTGGGCGTAGGTTAGCCTAATTGTGGGGGTGTGGTTTGGCCTAGATTTAGTTCATTGGATGTGTTTGGTTTCATATTTTTGTAACCTATATGGTATCTAATTATAACATATTATATAATTATTTAACTCCAATATATATATATATATACATGTGTGTGTATGTGTAAATATTTTTCTTTAAATATAAATATTTTAAACATTTTATTTTATTTTGATTAAATGTTTTTATCAAAATAAAACCCATCAAAATATCCAAAACATTTGGATAAATAATTACAGCATTTGAAAAAGGCATTTTTTTACTCATTTTAACAATTTATATTATTAGTGTAAATTATGAATCTAACTTACAACTCTAATATATTTGATAAAAGGTTTGGTGTGGTCCCTTCACCCATGCATATAATAATTCAACTTACTATTATCCATGAAATTTAGTATTAACACATGGCATGGATCATGTCAATCCCGTATTTATCAAATCTAATATATATCTTATATCTTCAAGTGAACTGAACATATTAATATATACAATTTATTCGATATGATCACATGCTTTCTTAGTGTAACTCAATTGAGGATCATGATGTCTAATTTTCATAATAGGAAAACTCTCAATATGGATTCAAGTGGTATTCAATCAATAACTAGGAACATATATATAACAATAATGTATTTGGATAAAATTATAAATGGTGTTGGATGGAAGTATAAGTATAAAAGTTCTCATGATGAACGTACCTTGAACCTATTGGTCAAATAAGATATAAATATAATTATTTCATAGACACACCAAAGATAAAATGATTCAACTTATGTTGTGCTTACCAAGTTGAGTTTCATCTAATTCAACAAATATCACCTAAAATCCCTCTGATAATTCTATAGAGATAAGTATATACAAGAAATGTTCATGCTAACATCACATAAAAATACTTACTTCCATGATAATTCTTTTCTAGGAAAAAATATAATCTTTTAAGTACCAAGAGGATTATTATCACAATAAAATATGTTAAAGAAAAAAACATAAAGTAGTAACTTCTGTAAAACAAGGAATATGGAGTAATTTCATTGTTGTTAGGATCAAATATTATATACTATTAATATGATTAAATTTAGCTAATACTTTCAACATATTGTTTAATGAAAGGGGTGTTTTAAAGAACAATATCAACATAAGAAAAATGGGAAATAAAAATACCATTTATATAAATGATGTATCTCTCCCCCCCCTTAATTACATTTTTTTATATTTTCAAAAGCCCACTTTAGGTTGAGTGGTAATTGAATACATCTAAGAGGAAAGAAAACCCACATACATCACTATTTTAAAATTCAAAAAACAAAAAATGAGATTCGAATTGAGAATTAAGGTTTCCACACATGAATCCTAAGGGTGAACCCTATGCTTCACCATTAATGAATCATATTCCAAGACCTCAGTTTGAACACCCAAAAAATAATCATCTTAACACAAATCATGCATATTATCCTCCACAAATGATAAACCACTAGAAAAATAAAACCACCAAATAAATAAAAAATTGATATCGTCGAACCTTCACTTGAGAAACAATGACCACCACTACCAACCTAAACAAACAAAACAAATTTTATAGTAAACCAACTACCATCACTGCCTTGAATTAAGCTAGAAACAACCACCACCATATATAAAAATCTCTTCCAAAGTGAAAAATAATGAAACTAGAAATCAATAATTGGATCCACAAGGGACTTAGGTAAGAGATAACTTGATATGGGGTGAATTAGGGTATCAAATATTTTTCAATTTAAAAACTTTTCCTTAATTATCTCATAGCCCTAGGTTATATTGACCTATTAATTACATGGTTCAATTTTTTTTTCTATTTTGTTACTTATTGTTCTTGTTATTGTATTTATCACTTAATCAGTTTATCTTGTGATTACTTTATCCCACCTTCTCAGTTTGTGTTGTACAGAATGTAATGGAAAATAAATAATTCGATACATGAAGTATTTTACTTGGTTAACTAAAACGAGATAATCTAAGGATAAGTCTATAAAAAATGTGTCGATTCACCACTAACCACTAACCTCATTAATCAATGGTGGGGTTTGGGATAAGTCACTTCTTCCTGGGGTCACTCCTCTTACAATGTTTTGGGGTTGACTTATAATCACCCAAGGATCACTACCTCAAACATCCCTCTTTTTCACACTATTATAAAGGGAGAACAATAATGGATCATAATCCAAAAACCAAACTAATTTTTTGTTGGTTTAATAAAAAATGTGGGTACCTTTGAACTACTTGAATTTTTTCTTCACAGACAAGCTATGAAATCACACTCTAACATCATTATCATATTTCCATGAGATATCATTGAATTTAATACTTCTTCTTTAGTAGATTATTTATGAAAATCCAATCCATTCTTCTTCTATTGCATTTTTAGAATACATATAATCTTCTAGTGGTGAAAATGGAATTTTATATTCCTTACTACCTCACAAAAAATCCAATTTTCTTATTATTTTTCTTCTTATTATTAGATATGGTAATGAATATTTACTTTAATACTTTAGTAGTAAAACCCTTTTCCTCCTTCGATGTGTATAAGTAACAAATAATGACAGTGTCGATATCTCTTTCTTTCTACCATATATGAATTAATTATGTACACATAAGTTTATTTTTTTTCTTATGATATTATTATAAGTTCATAGAATTCTCTCATGTGTTCAATATTTATATATTTTTAATATGTAATTCTCCCTAAATTCTCAGGCTTAATATTTCCTTTTTATTCGAACTCCCATAACCTTTGACTAGCTAGCTTGAATCTTCTATATAAAAAATTTATATTTTGTTGAAATATGGAAACCCAAGAAACTATTTTTATTTATTATTTCAAAATCTGACAATATCCTCTGTAATTATAAAAGATTAAAATCTATAACACCCTTTTAATATATCTTAAAGACTTCTAATTTAGTTAATCCTTACTGTCATTCCAAACTTCAACCTTACTATGAGTACTAAAACTTTACAATGATCAACCTTTTGATAAGTCCGTACTAACTATAAAATCTTTAACCTTACAAAATAATCTTATAATGATCACCAAAAATTAAAAAACTATTTAAATGAAAATATTTTCCTTACAACTTGGATATCATATTCTTCCTTGTGTATAAAATACTCAAAGGCAACTTGAGCTTCTTGTGATCATGAATGGTGGTTTTACTCAGCAATTATAGGAAAAAATGATATTAGTGAGTCTATACATGATCTATAGTAGTTTTATTCCCATAAATAGAAGGAACTTATAGTAAATGATGAAATAAATGATGTCGTATCAATTAAAACTAGAAAATGGTCATAAAACCATAGTTTTATTTCCATGTTTTTTTAGAGCCATGGCAATAGGGGATCCTGCTATCACAATTAGTGTTAAACTATGGACGTAGGTCTCCCTAGGTTAGAATATAGTCACGGTTTAAAAAAACCATGGATATAGTCCCACCTACAGCCAAAGGTATGTAAAACTATGGTAGTAGGTGGATGTGGTAACCACCAAAAGTATGTAGTAACCACCAAAAGTATGCAGGAAATTGGTGAGAAAGGCCTATGCCCACAGTTTTAAAAAATCCAAGTGGTAGATCTAGATATGAACATAGTTTTTGAAAACCATGAAAATAGGCCTCCCTTGAATCACTTATGGCCATGGTTATTTAAAATCATGGCAACATGCCTCCTTATATTCCCCTATGACCATAGTTTTACAAAACTGTGGAAATATGCCTCCCTAGAATCGTCTACAACCATGGTTTTATAAAATTATGACACTAGGAATACTTGGAATTTACCATGGACATAATTTTACAAAACCATGGAAATATGCCTTATTAGAGTCACTTATGACCATAGATTTACAAAACCATGGAAATAGGACACCCTTCAAACATCTATAATCATAGTTTCTAAAAATTGTGGCAATAGGCCTTCTGTCTAAAATATAATTTTTTTATTTTTTAAAAGATTAAAAATTATAATTATATATAATTATATATACATACATACATATATATATATATATTTATATAACTAAATAAATAAGTAAATAAATATATATAAATACATATAATAGAGTGTAGTGTTGTGGTAAAGTCTTAGGAGAATTCTAGAAGATATCGTAGATCAAAACTCAATGGTTTTATTTATTTTTTGAAAGGCTATGACCACAATTTAGTAAAATATGGAAATAGGTTCCATCCATATATGGTGTGTAGCCTATGGATGCAGTTTAGTAAACCATGAAAAACGGTACCATTGGAATATGGTGTGTAGCCTATGGCCACGGTCTATGTGGACTGTCGCCATAGCCCACCTAAGGCCACAATATAAAACCATGGCTGTATCATAGACCCTATTGAAATGGTGATAAGGTCCATGGTATATATAAATAGTGGCCTTAAGTATAGCCATGATTTTTGGACCTATTACACTAGTTTAAAACCATGTTAGTAGGCTCATTTTCTAGTTGTGAGTTTTATGCATGTGTTGTTAATAAATGAATAATCCCCTGTTATTTAGAGATCCCACATTAGAAGAGTGTGATTACTTCCATGAGATTAATAATCCTGGATGTAGTGAGGGATGTTCTCTAATCCCTTAGGCCTTACCTTAACTGGTGGGTCACTATGTCACCCCACATAGTGCTATAATTTTTTCCTTTAAACATGTTAGTAACAACCTATACTGGTACTCACTTGCATCAGTCTCTCTTGGATAGTTCCCTTTCCAATCTCATCCTTTTACTTTGGTAGTTGTCTACTTCAAGGGTGTTAGACATGTAGTTAGAACCTTTTTCAAAAACTCTACATTGACTTAGATAAATTCCCATTTTATATATATATATATATATATATATTTATGTATCCAAGAAGTAACAAACACCACTTCATCCAACATAAACCTTCATCCATATAACTAAATTATTCATGTTAATATAAAAGTATAAATCCATAATAATCCTCTAAACATCACCCAAAATCCACCAAGCATCACCACAAAAAATAAAATCTTCACAAATTGTCAACAAATCCATAATATCAACCGTCACATATTGGAAACAAATCCAATAAAAACCCAGGGGGGGGGGGGGTTCAATAATCTCACCATTTAGATTTTTTGGAAATATCCCATGAAATACAATGCCATAAAATCTCCACTAAATCTAATTACGTGTATTACTTAAAAAAATATGGGTTTAAGGATTCTCTGTTCCCCTTTGTTAATGAAATACAAAGGAACACTTCAAATACAAATTCATGAAATATACATGAGAGAAATAATCAAAATTTTATCCACTTTTATTCTTGAATTTCATGAGTAAATATCATCAACTTTCTCCATTTGTTAATCAAGTATAAAAGGGATTCACTCTGATCTTCTACTCCGCCTTGAATTTTAAATTCTATGTGGAAGGATCCATTGGCACTTTAATATTTCTTCCCCTTTATCAATATTCTTTTACACTATAGGATCTTATAGAAAGATTTCATACCTTTTTGGTTGGACTATAAAAATCTAAAAACCTCCTCCTTATAAATTTTAAAATTACCTTCTCTACAATAGTTGTATCAAATCATAAAAATCTAGTGAGTGAAATTACCATTTATCATTTGAGGTGTCAAAAAACAGATAATCCTACCAAGATGGGGATCGATATAGGAAAAAAGAGTCTAATTTAACACACATAAAGTTGTCCATGTCACTCACTTGATCCATTAAATCCATATATGATTTATCTTTCCACTTTCTCAACAAACCCTATGATTTCAACCAAACATACACCAAACATTTAGTATTTAATTTAACAACTCGATATTTCACTAAGTATTTTCCACAAATAAATATTATGTTAATATTTTGTTCTACACACAACAATGAACAAAAAACCATGATATGTTAAAATAAAATTTGGATGTTATGATATAGCTGTTAAATTAGAATATATTAAATAATGTTACCATATTATGAAATCTTCAAAGGAAATAAACAGTATTGAGTCATGAAAGTGTTTCATATGAAGCTAATTTTTTTGATCTCAGAATGGAAGTAAAATTTTGGGGGTTTAATCTAGACATATCCCAATCCAAACTCAAATAATTATGGTATGAGAAAAATCGTATGTAAGGGAAATTCAAGTTTGTGGAAATTCCCATGAGATCTGTGCTAATGAAATCACCACCATCGACTGATACCAGTGAATACCTTATATATATATATATTATGAAGAGATATTGAGGATAAAAATAAATAGAAATTATGATGATATAAAAATATAATTATTAATGTAATAAGTTATTTATCACATGTATTTTTTATATTTCACATTTTAACATTTAAATAAAAATGAACTTTATTTTCTATAAAAATATTTTTCTTTATATTTCATATTTTAAAAGTAAATTTATAAATTTTATAATATGAATTAGATCAATCAAATTTCATTTTTGGATTTAGACTATAAAAATTACCATAGCAATAATTTTGGGTATTTTTCAGAAAACATTGGTTTTTAGGTGAATAGTGAAAAAATACCAATACTACTAAAATCATCACTTTTATAAAATTATCATAATACAAGAATAACTTAAATGTTTTTAAAACCTTTTTATATAAAATATATACATTTATAAGTAATATAAATTATTTAAAATCACTATTTTGTATTTATAAAACCCATGTATATCCTTTTGGAAACATAATCATTCACACTAAAAACTAATTTATTCTCTTATATTAAAAAATTAGTTTTCAGCATTCGTATAAATTTAATAAAAAAATGGATTTCATATTTTAGATCAAAATGATCATATTATTTAATAATTTTAATTTCATTTTGTTTATATAAGTTTGATTACTAAGATTAAAGCTAATGACCTTGATAATGTCAATACTTTTTTTAAAGAATTGTTTTATTAATATTGTATATTTTTTATCTAATTAAATAAATCAATATCTTCTTAAAGGTGGATTTAATATAATTTATGATTATATATTTAAATTAATTATTAATCATTAAATTGGTAAATAATAATAAAGAAGAATAATAACACTTAATGGTGAAAACCATATTTTTCTACAAAACAATTTTACTATATATATATATTTTAATTTAAAAGTTAATTTTCACTTAATTATAAGATGAATTAGATTTAATGGAGATTAAATATGGGTTCATCACAATATTTTTTTTAATATAGTTTATTTTATATGTTTATTAAAACATACGTTACTCGGGTAAAATCAAGTTATTCTGATAAAAATAAAAAAAATTGTAAAAGTAAAAATATAAAAACAAATGATGTGAGACATGTGTGGGAATTATTTTTTGAGGGTTTATGGTCCCAAAATTACCCCAAAATTCATTATTTTAATTTTTTTAGTCTATTACCCTTGAATAGAGTAATTATATCAGTTAAAAGTAAAGGGGTATTCACAAAAGTTCAATTTTTTTCACTTATAAAAAGGGAAACTTCCACCCCTTCAAGCCACCTCAACTGAGGAAACAAAAGAATTACTTACATAAATATTAAATAATTTTAGATTAATATCCCATAAATCTTATAATAATACATGCCCAAAAATATAAAGGTTTTGTGTCTTTGGATAATAGATACATAATAAACTTATTTATGAACAATATTCAATATCTCCCACAAACATTATTCATACTTAGTAACCTTATAGACATATCATACATAATACATTACTTAACAACTTATGGAATGAAAAAATACTAAATGGTGAGCTTAGATGCCCAGTAAGGGTAAACATGGATGATATAAATCATAAGTGAGAATAAGATAATAATAAGGGTATGATAACACAGTCAAGTGCATGTTCTCAATGTAAAATATTCATACCCATAAAATATTAGTTCAAAAATTCAAAATAATTTCGTATCTAGAAACATGATTAATAAGGGTTTCAAATTATAAATCACCATTCACGAGTTATAACATAGTAATGTGGCATTATAATCATAGGAAATAATAATCTTATGAACATAGTTATCCACAATCATGTCCATGCATAATATTATGAGAATATATAAAATAAATCATACACATACATTATAATGTGAACATAACTATTCACAATCACATCCATGCATAATATTTTGATCATATCTTGAATCAATTAGTCATACACATCAAAATGTGAACACAACTATTCAAAATCATGTCCATGCTTATCATAATCATTTCATAAGATATAAATATCAAATTACCCAATGAATTGGAGGTCTATAAGATACCCAACTATCACATAATCATAATTCATTCATATGTATGCCACAATACCATGAAAAAATATATCTTAACCCATGGAAAAGAAAACGAGTTTTATCAAGATTCCATCATCATAATAAATAACCATATAGAGAAATAATAAGTATGATATCATTGGATCATATCCCAAGTGAAGAATAATTAACATTAATGGATGTTTTCATAAATGAAAATATCTTTAAAGTATCACTAGAACATTTTGAGGGAAATATAGTTTTTATTTTGAAATAACTTATTTAAAATCTAAAAATTTCTAGGATTTTTGGATTTTTTTTAAAAGAACCATATAAACTTGTAAAATAACATTTAAATAAAAGATTATTCATAATGGAAAGAAAATCTATCTATTTTCTATATGTTAAAATAAATATATTGTTCACAATTTTTTGTTGAAAGTCATAAATAACCAGTTCATAAAATTTTGTAAAAATTTATTTTTAAACATTTGAAAAGAAATTAAAATATGGTTAAAAATTAATTTAACCCATCATTGGATAATAGTAAATAAATTATTGAATTTTTTTTAATGATAATATAGATATGGAAGGAAATGATTTCTGGTTAAAGAGAGAAATAAAGTAAGTTATTCTTAAAAATATTCTTTCAGACTTTTGAGTACTTAAAGAGGAAAAAATGAATGAAAAAAATGTAATATCCATAAATAAATAGTGGAAAATAAAATAAATAAGATTTATGAGATATTTATCATACAATTTTATCATCATAAATTTATATATAAACAACATCGGTAAACAATGAGACCGTAACATAAAACCCTTACCACTTTGGTAACTTTTGTATCATAATCCCCATGAAAGAAATAAATTCAAATAAAAATTTGAATATAATTAATATAAATTTATTAATTATATATAAATCAAATGGGTAGTATATACACCACATGTAAAAAATAAGTGGTGAATATGACATATGTCTCACATAAACAAAAATGTGGGGGGGAACCCTTGCTTCAGTTCCAAATTTATTTGTAAGTGATTATAACCTTCTGTTTAATAGATTTAAATTTATTATACTCTTATAAGAGAACCATATTAATACTTAATACCAAATTTTTTTTAATTATAACATCTTATCACCTATTTATTAATAATTATTTATTAAAATCACTATTCTGGGTGATAACTGTGTCATTTTTCACATATGATTCAGTTCGACACTTCCGGTTATTACACTTTGAACATGGTTCCATCATCTAAAAAATTTTAATCATGTAATTTATATCATAATATTACATAATATCACTAGTATTTAACATTATTTAATCATTCATGTCATAAACATTATAGCATCACTCATATTGGTGGTTAAACTGACATTAACAAGAGTGTGTTATAAAGACCAAATGAGTAAAAACATGAAAAGTTATAATCATAATATAAAACTTAGAGAATATTATTCTTGTAATAATTATTATATATATTCATTATATATAATTTTAAGACATTCTATAAAAGGTAGATATTAAAAATGAAACATATTACTCATGGAGACGACAATATGTATGTACGCATGAATGATAACTCCATTTTCTAATGAGAAAATAGAAAAGAAAATAGATAATATTTTATCATTATATAATTATTATTAAATAATAAATATAATATATATTTATTAAATCCATCATTATAACTATCCATAAGATACGGTGATGAAAAATTAATCACATCGCTACGTAGAGGTGGTAGTCCACACATATACACAAGTGACACTTTCATTTCCCATCTAATGGAATTGAGGTAGAAAATGGTTGTACCATAATAATAATAACATCTAAGTATATTTATTATACTATATTATTTATGTTAATATGGATACAACATATTTATATTAAGTATAAAAAGAAATAATCTTTTAAAGTTTTGGGTAAGATGATTACCTCTTCTTTAAGAGACCTTATTTGGATTACACATTAAGCCTTCTTAGGATGGTATTAGATTAAGAAAAATAAATCTAGAATGATGTTGAGGAATCTAGGAATGTATTATGGTAGGTATTGGTTGTTATAAGTGGATCAAGATGTGTTAAGAAGAGAGGATAAGTGGTTCCTTTTTATAAGCGAGGGGAGTGACACTCATGTAATTATTCAATGTTTTAAATTAATATAAAGTCTTATTCATGTAAAGGTGGAACCGATGAACCCCAAATTCATAGATAATATTTCATAGGGTCTAAATAAATTCAAAAAATAAAATTTATACATGTTTTGGAGACATTTTAATCCTTATACTCTAGTTAAACCATTTTTAAAATTAATTTAACCTTAACCGTGATGACTTAAGCTTTTTACCATGATAACTTAATTATAAGAACCAAAATAAAAGGTTAATTATAAAAAAATTGTACATGATGATTCAAAAATCATTTCACCTTGAAATAAAGAAAGAAGTTGATTTAAAATATTTTTTTAGTTAAATAATAAAAATTAAGGTTTTTATACTTGTTTTTTAATCCAAAATAGAATGTAACCTTCCAACCATACCATTAAATTCAAATACCCAAAAATAGTTTTTTATTTTAATAAAGTATAATTTATGTTCATAAAAGTCAACCATGGGTTCCCAAATTCAAAATAATGTTTTAAAAACAATTATTAAACTCCTTAAACAAATATTTTTCAAATATTTTTTTCCAATAGGATTAATTTATGTTTTAGAGAGACTTTAAATCCTTACCCTATAGTTTTAACCCCATTTTACCCTTACTGAGGTGACAAATCTTTACTGTAGTTACTATTTATAATGATAAAAAATAAAAGGGAAATATTTAACAAATTTAAATCACCATATTCAAAAAAATATAATCCATTTTTCAAGATTAAATTTCTATAAGTGGAAAAAATATGTTTTAATATGAATGCACAAAACACAATGAAAAATAGTTTTTTAATAAAATGTGTTTTTAAGCCTAAAAATGAACTTATTCAAAAATTAAGTATAATGATGATTACTATGTAATTAATTAGATTATTTTTAATTAAATTCAAATTATTTTACTTTAATATCAAATTAAAAAATAATGATACTTTAAAATTTCTTGAATTAATTAAATGAAATGGGATTTTTACTAAAATAGACATTTATTACTATTAATTTAAAAATAAATCTTTTCTGAAAAATACAAAAAATTTACCATAAGATAATATAGAAATTATGATTTAAAAAATTATATTCATTTACTCAAATAAAATTTATTAAAAATAATAGAAATTAATTATAATTTTTATGCAAAAAAATGTAATAAAAACTATTTGAAGAAAACATATTTTTAAATCATAAAATGAATTTACTAAAAATTGAGTACTTATTTATTTTGAATCAATAAATAAATTTGAATTATATAAAAAATTTATATATATTTTTCATAATTTGGTCATTTCTATTCATACCACCAATTTAATAGCTAGGTTATAATGATCAAATTTAAATAGTAATAATTTTATAATATATCATAGTTCACTTAAAGATTTATGTTTCATTATAATAAAGCTATCAATATTATTATTCATTTAAACTAAATTTTGGGAGTTTTAAATTATCCACTTTTAAATAAATTTAATCCTCATAATTTTTTTATCCTGGTAATCAAAGGATAAATATTTTAAAATACCATTGTTGAAAACCCACTTCGCACAAAGGAATAATAAAACTTTCTTTGAAAATGGGAAGTGGGAAACATAAATTTGACCTTAAAAAACACATAATCGGGTTCCCAAATAAGGATAAAATTAGTAGGAAGTGAAAATATGGACACAGAGGATAAATATAGTGTCTTAAGAATAACAGAGAGTGATAGAGAACATGATCATGGGAAAGTTAATGACCAAAAAACCATACACCAGTAGAGAATACAGATGACCATCAATTCATCATAAAATATGGTAAAAGGATTACATTTTTTTTCAAGATCCTTTTACTAGTGTTTATAAATTATTTTACTATAAATATATAGAACAAAATAAAATTTAATCACTTGTTTTATTTCTATTTTATAAGATCAATTTCATCATTTGGTTGTTCTTTGATCAATTTCTACTTCTATCTCATCACTTACTCAAAAAAATGAATATTCAAGACAATCCTTTCATTCCTAAAGAACTAAAATTAACTTTTTTATTGATCCAAATACGTTTAAAAGGATAACAAGTCATTCCTCCTATATTTAGATATTAAGAAAAATTAAAATGTTTAACATAAGATAAGATAATATTCAATATGAATAAAATTTCATATAGAAATCTCCAAATTATCTATAATAACAACCAATATTAAATCTTAAATCTTTTAATAAATAAATATAATTAAAAATCTTAAAATTATATTAAACCAAAATTTAAACCTAAAAATTAGAATTATATTATCACATATTCTTCGATGATCAACTTTATAACTACCTCAAAAAAATATCATCACTCATAAATACTTATACCAAAAATATATATACCCTAATCATATACTCACCAATATATAATAATTATTACCATAAATATCCCAAATCACCATAAATCTACAATAAAATCATATATGATTCAAAAAGATAATTTTACCTTTATTTCTCAAATAAACTCCTATCTTAACAAAAAATATTTCCATTAGAAGTTCAGGTTCATCCTTACACTGATAGATGATCATAGATTGATTTAGAATGTCAAATGTGATTTCTTTATTCTATAAATTTTTATGGAATCTATGTAGAGAGATCTAATAAATTCTCAAAATCACATAATATTAAAATAAAGGATGAACAATAAGATTTTCATAGGGCACATTCATACAAATTCAACCTAATATCCCCAACCCTAGAGTAGAGGATAACTATGCTTAAATTATCATGATTAAATTTAGTTATGTAAATTTCATGGGCCCTTACTTGGTATTGGAGTTAGAATTTATACTAAGGAATCGAATTAGATAATTCAAAAGTTCCCCAAATATTAACAATGAACTATAAATGGTACCTTCAGATGTAATTTATTTCCCTCTATTGAAATATTCATTTTTCCTCAGTAATTAATTACTTTATAACCTTACTTTACACACATAAAACATACCCTCATCCCTTTGAGACATTTATTTAGGTACTTATTACCATATTATTAACATTTGGGAAGATAAATCTTCTCCATTCCATTATTTTTATCACTTAAATCTTCTTGAAACTCCATTTTCTCGAATTTTGTGTGTTAGAAAACTCACTCAAGTTTAGGTTGTTAATGATATACTGGGATAGAGGGTTAAGAATAACCATAATAGTTTTCAAACCATATTCCTATCTCATTTTTTTACTCATATGAACAACCACCACATTTTCCTTCATACCTATTGTTAACTTGGTTCCTGTTGAGTGCATCCATTCAATGAAATAATAAAACATAGTGTAAGAATCAAGATATAATAATCTGAGTGTGCAATAATATAATTATGAAAATAATTACTGAGATGTCCTAAATTATGAAACCTTCATATCAACCTATAAAACTTTTAGGCTCACCCTATATAACTTTCAACTAATCATATATTGTCTTAGAGAATGTGAATTAACCAAAGCATATCACTTAGGAGTTTCTGTCAATTTGTACAGCCTTAAGTCCACTAATCACGCACCAAATGAAGATCAATTTGATACTCAACCAACCATTTTCAGTGTGTTTACCCCTAGGTGCATATATACCATAGCCTCATCCAATTTCTAGTATCCAGACACATATTTCATTGCTAGTAAATCACAGAATATCCACTTTACAAAAACTTTACGATTCTATCCTATACCAGAAAGATGCAGGCCCAGGCCGAATGCCTGGTCCCATGAGAATATATTAAAGAAAAAACAGTACAAAGTACAAAGAAAATGAAATGATAAGAAAACACCCCCAATAACAGTGCCAGTCAAAATGTGTCAAAATCTCCAACATCTCCATCCTCCGAATCATCTGGATCCGCCGACTCCCACTCAGATGGAGCATATTGATTGAGCATGTTGAGGTATTGCTCCCTAAGACATAACTCTCTTTCAGTCATAGATGTCCTGATCACTGCCTTATTCTGTCCCTTCTTTGAGTTTACTTCTTTCCCTTTTCCATTCTTGGCAGAGGACCTAGTAGACACCGTCCTCGGCATGTTGGAGTAGTCTTTTCTTGGCTTCTTCTTTTTTGGATCAGTTCCTACTCCCATACTCTCAATCCCATTATCAAGGGTTTCCTTCCTTTCTCCTCGAACCATGTCACTATAAGAGGCTTTGAGCACCTCCCTCTCATTTTCTCTCTCTCCATTGGAAACATCTCCCCCCTTCTTAGGAGCTTCTCCCAATCCCTTTAGGCAATCATTCCTTCCTGAATCCACTGTTACAGCCCTCAAGGAAGTTTTATTTAACTCGATAGGGGTTAAACACTGATTCTTCAAACCTGGAAATTCCACATCCTCAACCACTGCAACCTCCACAGGCTTCAGGTGATCTGCTTCAAAGTTGGAGGTCTCCTCCTCCATCAGTTTTCCACCCAGCAAGCTTGTCCCATTATCTGCTTACTATGGATCAAGCCGATCAGCTTCCCCCACTCCTAGACCATCATCAGGTTCTTCCACCCCATCCAGTGCAGCAAATTGGTTCATGGAGCAGAAATCTGGTCCAGATTTAACACCCCCTGGGTGCCCATGTCCGCTACCCATACTTTGAGGACATGGGACAGAGATAGGTGCCTCACAACATCCATTCTGGGTGTTGGGCAGCCTGCTTGAGTCCAATTCAGCTTCCTGGTCACCCTGCATCTCAACACCATCACACACTTTCACCATTGACCTTGATGCATCCGACATAGAGATAAGACTCATGTCATTCTTTAGCCGTTCAAATACAGCAGCAACAGAGGGCCCTGACGTCCCTATCAAATCCTCCCTCACAGCTCGCATAACACCCCCATTTTCCTGAACATCACAGACCTTAGTGAAGGGGGAATCATCCTGTATCAACTCTTCATTAACATGGCCAGTTGATTTCTCATCAATCATGGCCTGGACAGTTGGATCATTTGTAGAAGCAGGACACTCACGCACTCCCTTCTTGCGACACACATAACGATCATGCCCCTGTTTGTGGAAGCAGGAGCAGTAATCAATCCAGGACTCATAGTATATGGATTGTGCATACATGTATTCCCCCTCAATTACAACCCACACCATCTCAGGAGGGGGCCGGGAGAGTTCCATTTCAACACACAGCCTCGCAACACTCGGGTTCCTCAAGGTAGTCGTTCGCTGATCAAGGCACAGGAGACGACCAATAGAATTCCCTATTGAACTTAACAACGCTGGGTTTTGGAACGGTAAAGGTAAACCAGGAAGTTGAATCCAAATCGCAGAGGTAGAAGGGTCGCAATTCATATGAAATTCAAAAGTCCAGTGAAGCAGATGAAAACGAAATCCGCGAATCGACCTACTAGAGTTGGACCAAGACCGCGCTATGTCATCTTCATCCAGAAAGTAAAGAAGGAACTGCCGCGGACCCAAGATCCCGACAACCACCCGGTGAGTAAGACCCCAATTTTCATTCACAAATTTATCAAATACCTCTATCTAAGGCCGCCGTCGCACGAACCTTGCAACCAGTGCGTTGGAGAAAAGAGAGGATGCATCAGAGAACTCTTGAAGAGAGACTGGAACCACTGGCTGTCCAAGGCAGATGCCAGGAACCTTCGGAGCAACCTTGATGTTGGGGAAGAGAGGCACATCCACATCTGATGGCCAACGATCTGCATGCCAGCAACCCTGAGGAGGATTCTGAGGCCCCTCCCCCGGGGGAAGAGGGGCCGCCGGGACCTCCATCACCGCTAGGGTGATCTCACTACGATTCTATCCTATACTTAGACATATATATAAGGTCTTCAAAAAATTTCCCTAATAATAATCTCCAAAAATTAACTAAACCCTGATCTAATACCAACCATGGTGAATAAAACATTACTTACATAAATATTACATCATTTGATATGAATATTCAATACATATTATAAAAATACAAGCCCCATAAACATAAATGTTTAGTGTTTTTGGTGACTATATACACAATAAAATTATTTAAAAATAATATTAAATATATCCCATAAATATTATTCATAATTATCACCCTTATAAACATACATAATTAGTACCTTCCTTCCAAATATGTGGAAGTAAAACACAAGAAAGGGTGACCTCAGATTCTCAATAAGGGTAAACATGGAAGATATCAATCATAATTGAGAATAAGATGAACATATGGTTATGCTAACATAATAAAGTGTGTGTTTAAAAAATAAAATACTCATACCCAAAAAATATTAGTTTATTACTCCAAAATAATTTCATATTCAAAAGAATGACTAATAAGGGTTTCAATGCGTAAATCACCATTCATGAGTCATAACACAGGCATGTGGCATTATAATCATAGTAAATAAAAATCTTGCGAACATAGATATTAAAATTCATGAAAATGCATAATATTGTGAGAATATCTTCAATAAATCATACTCGAGAATCAAAAATGTGAACATAGATATTCACAGTCACATCCATGCATAATCTTGTGAGCATAACCAGAAGTAATCAAACTCATACACCAAAATGTTAACATAGCTATTTTCAATCATATATATGCATATCATAATCATTTCACGTGATATTAATATCACATTACCTAATTAATTTTTGGTAAATAATGGACCCAACTATCACATAATCACAATTCATTCATATATATACCACAAGATCATGAAAACATTTATCATTTATTCACAGATTAACCCATGAAAAAATAGGTTTCATCAATATTTCATCATCATAATAAATAACCATAAATAGAATTAATAATGATGGTATTATTGTATCATATAACCAAAGAATTATAAGTAACATTAATGGATATTTTCTTATATTAAAGTACCATTAAAATATCACATGAATATTTCTTAAGTAAAATACCATTTTTATTTGGATATCAATTATTTAGAATCTAAAAATTTCCATAATATTAGGGAAAACATTTTCTTTGAAGAAAAAAATGATAAATTTTCAATTATTATTCAAATAAATTAGTATCCATGATTTTTGGAAAAGTTTTTTCATGTGGTATGCATTAAAAAAATATTCTGTTTACACTTTCTGTAAAAAGTCAAAAATAACCAATTCAGAAAAAATATAGAAAGTAATTTTTAATAATTTGAAAATAAATTCAAAATATGGTTTAAAATTAATTTAAAACATTATTTTATAATATTAAAATCATTGTTGAATTTTTTTGAAGAAAATATTGTCATGTAAGAAAATGATTCTCACCCGAAGAGAGAAATACAGTCGGTTTTTCTTAAAAAAATTCATCCATAATTTTGAGTACATAGAGAGGAAAAAATGAAATAAAAACATATAATATATATAAATAACCAATTTAAAATAAAATAAATGAGGCTTATGAAATATATATCATATAAAGATTGTAACATAAAACCATTACCACTTTGGTAACATTTGAATTATAAACTATAAGAAATAAATCAATTAAAATGAAAATTTAAATACCATTAATATAAATTTAATAATTATATATCACATAAAATGATCAGTATATACACCACATGAAATAAAAAAGTGGTGAATATGACACATGTCTCACAAAAACAAAATTGAGATGGGAAACCCATACCTCAAAACCAAACTTCTTCGTAAGTGATTTTAACCTCATGTATAATAAATTTAATTTTATTATAATAATTTATATTATCCATATTAATACTTATAATACCATACATGTTAAATTTATAACATCTTATCAGTCATTTAATAACAATTCTTTATTAAAATCAATGTGTTAGATGATAACGATTTTGTTTTTCATTCATGATTCGGTTCGACAGTTTCAGTCCTTTGACTTTGATTTTGGATACATAATATAGAAAATTTTAATCATTTCATTTATATCTTAATATTAAATAATATCACCAGTATTTAACATTCTTTAATCACCCATGTCATAAACATTATAACATCACTCATGCAGGTGGTAAAATCGACCTTGACAAGAGAGTGTTATAAAGTATGAATGCGTAAGAATATTCCATGTTATAATCCAAATATAAAATTTAAATAATATTATTTATGTCATAATTATCATATATATTAATTATATATTATTTTAGGACCATCCATAAAAGGAGGATATTGAAATTCAAATATATCATTCATTGTGATGGTAGTTCGTATGTATGCATGGACGATACTTCAATTTTATAATGGGTAAAAGGAAAAGAAATATCATAATATTTTATCATTAAATAATAATTATTAAATCATAAATATTATATATATTTAGTAAAAAAATCATTATAACCATTCACGAGAGGCGATGATGGAAAATTATTCACAAAGCTACGTGGAGGTAATAGTCCACATATACACATGAGAGATACTTTCATTTCCCATTTGATGGAAAATAGATGTAAAATGGTTATAAAATAATAATAATAAAATATAAGTATATTTATGATAATATATTAATTATTTTTTTACGGATACAGAATATTTATAGGAAGTATAAAAAGAAATAAACTTTGAAAGAGATGGGTAAAACGATTACCTCTTCTTTGAGAGACCTCCTTTGGTTTACAACTTAAGACTTCTTAAAATGGTCTTAGGGTAATAAAATGATGTCTAGAATTAAGTTTAGTAATATAATAATGTGTTTAGGTAGGTATTAGTTGAGTCAAGTTCCTTAAGAGTTGTGAATAAAATAGGATAATTGGTTCCCTTTTATAAGTGAGAGGGTGCCACTCTTATAGTAATTCAATGTTTTAAATTAATGTAAGGTCTTATTCATGGCCAAGTAGAAACAAGGAACCCAAAGTTAATATATAATACATAATAGGGTCGAAAAAAACTCAACTAATCACATTTATACATTTTTTGAGACATATTAAGCCTTATCTTCTAGTTAAACCTATTTTAAACCCAATTTACCCTTAACCGTGAATACTTAACTTTTTACCATGATAAATTAATTATAAGAAAAAAAATAAAAGGATTTTTTTTTAAAATTAAATGATGATTTAAAATTTTGAATCCATTTTATCAGATTAAAAATATATAGGGGGTATAAGTTACATTTAATATAAGTATGAAAAATACATGAAAACAATTTTTAAGGAAAACACATAATTTAAGCATAAAAATCATTTCACCTTGAAGTCAAGTAAGAATTTAATTTCCATGATGTTTTTGGTAAAATAATAAACATAAGAGTTTTTTTAGACTCTTAGATAAAGAAAAAAAATTACACCTTCCAACTATACCATCAAGTGCAAAGATCCAAGAATAGTTTTTAATTTAAATAAAATATAATTTATGTTCATAAAAGCCAAGCATGGGTTCCAAAATTCAAAATAATGTTATAAAATACATTATTTTACCCCTTAAAAAAATATTTGGTCGAAAAATAATCATCCAATTGGATAAAGAAAATTGGTAGAGAGATTTTAAAGCCTTACCCCATAGTTATAACCATGTTTTACCTATTTTATCCTAAGAGAGGTGGAAATTTTTTACCATGGTTTCTGTTCATAATGGAAAAAATAAAAGGGTAATATTTACCAAATTTGAACCCATTTAATAAAAATATAGAATAAATTTTTCAATATTAAATTTCTATATGTGTTAGAAATAAATTTTAATTTAAATGCGTAAAACTCAATGAAAAATAGTTTTTTAAAAAAATATTCTTTTTATCCCAAAAAAGAATTTATACCAAAATCAATTATAATGATTATTCATATGTAATAAATTATATAATTTATTATTAAATGAATCTTATTTTACTTTAATATAAAATTTAAAACATAATGGTATGTTTAAATCAACCGAGTTAATGAAAATAAATGATAGTTTTATAAAAATCAGCTTTTTCACTATTCACTTAAATTTTTTTTTAGAAAAATCCCAAAAGTTAACCCTATGATAATATTAAAATTACAATTTAAAAAATTATATTAACTTCCTTAAATAAAATTTATAAACAATGGTAGAAATTAATTATAATTTTCATGCTCAAAATAAAACAAAAACTATTTTTGAAGAAAGCACAGTTTTAAATCATAAAATGACTTTACTATAAATTAAGTACTTATTTATTATGAAATAATCAATAAATTTTTATTATATAAAAAATTTATACATATTTTTTAAAATTTATTTATTCCTATACATACCTCCAATTTAATGGCTAGGTTATAATGGTCACATTTAAATATTAGTATATTTATTTTATATCACAATTCACTTAAAGATCAGTGTTTTATATTAAGCAAGCTATTGAGTTTGTTATTCTTTTATACTGAATTTTCAGGGTGTTATACCCATTACTTTGAATTTATTCTTGAATTTATTCCATTTATTTCCTACCATAATACTCTCTCAATTTTATAATCCTACGGTCTCAATTATTATATCTAATCCCTTTATTTATAAAGGGACTTTTAAGAGAAAGTTCAAGTTACAAAGTGAGTATTGCACACTCTTTACCATTTATTATTAATATTTATCTTCAAAAAAATACCCTAACCATAGTATAATAATGACCAAAATATCATTATTAAACTAAAATATTATTATATAAATGTAAAAACTGTTATTTACTTCTTTCCACCCACTTAGAAAAACAAAATAACGTTAACCCTGCATTGTGAAAACTACCACCTCCACGAAGTGGCGTTTTTAAATTTTCAACTTGATTTTAATTATTCATACAAACCACTTAAAACAAAATTCTATAACTTAAAAACATCTAAATAATATCATTATTCTTCTATTATAATGATATTATACACTTCCTTAACCAAACTCACCCATCGAGATATAGTGTGTTCATGTTTGGGTTAGTTTCAACACATATTTGAATAATGATATAAAAATACATCATGCATGAATATGGGAATATAAATAATAAAATTATTATAAGTTAAGAATAAATTAATTATTTTTGTGGGTTCTATAATGGTTATATTAAGTATTTAACTTTTTATTAAAATATCATATTCGATTTCTAAAATTACAGAATAAGTTGAAACTAATTAAATTTTAATAAAAACATAAGAAAATAATAATAATAAATAAATATATTTTTAAAATAAATGATATGTTTTAAATTAAATAAATAATAATATGTTTCATAATAAGTTATCTAATAAAATTAATTTTACTATTCTAGAAGTTTGGCACATGTAGAGAATGAATCAAGAATAAGGTAAGGGTTTATGATAACATAATTTTCTTCCACTAAGTCACACACTCTTTTTTATTAAAATATAATTATTATTTATTATATCTAATTAATAATTTTTATTTTATTTCCTTAATATTTTTTAGGTTTTATAATTCTTCCTTATAACTTCATTATCAAGTGATTCTTACCTCAAAGATTATGTAACTTGTAAGGGTTTCCTGTCTCAATTTTCACCACCTTATTACATATTTCATATTATACACCATGTTTTGTTTGTAATGGTGTATCTAAATCCATTTAATATTTATAATCATTATTATCTTATATTCTATTCCTTAGATTTTCTATTTAATGTTCTCTCTCATGGGTTTTTGATTCAAAACATTCAAAAGTTGTAAGGGTTTCATTCTCTATCACCATTCATTAAGGTATGTTTTGGTATGATTCAACAATATTATCTTATATGGTGTCAATAATTCCACTTGAATTATAATATCTTAAATTATGTTTTATCATAGAAAATTCAATTCCATTCATGATCTTTTGTGCTTCATACTATGATTTATATCTTCTTTAAAATATAAGTGGTTTTTTCATGACTTGACCTGCTTTATTGAGTTATAATTTTTCTCCTTGATAATAATATTTCATTTCATATGGTATTCCCTATTTTTATCTTTGAGAATTACTTTTGGTTAAAAATCATCCTTATTGATTAGTTCCTTTCTTGAAAATGCAACTATGTCAAGAACAATTACCATACTCTTATATTCTAGTTTATCATCCATGTCTATGTTTCCTATTATTGAAAATATTTTCCCTTATTATTTGGAATACCAATCATGTTTTTTCCTATTATATTCATACGTCTCCTTATACTATTTCAAAAATATTGTTTTGTATTGTTTTCATGATGTGGGTTTTTAATAAATGTATAATAAAAGTGGTGTTCTTACCCTTCATAATCAAAGGTTTTCCTTTTATTATAAACTTCCTCAAGATAAAACTTTATGTCACTTTAAATTCCCCAATATTTATTTTTTATTTTATAACTGATGTTTACAAATTATTTTACTTCACCTTTTTGAAAATGACCCATAACATCGTCTTTTACGGAAATCTTTAGTCTTTTTTAAAAAAACTTTTACATTTTTTCATCCAATCTCCATTTTCATTTTCAAAAGGAATTTCGCTTAGGGTATCTATTTTTCATAATTTATCCTATAATCTATATGATAATATTTTATTTTTTTAGGAATTAAACTCATGGTATCAAATAACCCCAATTCTCAATCTCTTATGTGGTACTATTTGAATATTTATTTTATAAGGGTGTTTTTTTTAAATTCCAACATCCTTATATATTTATTTTATTTACGAAAGATTTTTTTCTTTTTCAACCATCCACATTACTACTTAGGAAGGTTTATGGTATTTTTTTTGTAGAAATAATAATGAAACCCATTTCTTTCTTAGGTAAATATTTCTTGATGAAATTATGAATGTTTTCCTTGTGGAACACTTATACATGTGCATAATATGATATGATGGGTGAGTCCAACATTATATAGACCTCAAATGAATTGGGTAAATCTTTATATCTCATGATATGCTATATATGGGATTAAGGAGTGAACCTAATCCACCATGGTACTTTTTACACTATGCGATGATGGCCTTGGGAGTGAACTTAGACTTATGTTGATGATGCAATGCATTATGTTGTAGTCAAAATCTTAATATGTCAGCATCCTTTGATATCAATTTATTTATACTAAAGCCTCATGGTATAATTCTTGGATCATGATCCATGTGTTATTGGGTATGAATTCAATATTTTATGTTCATGTTATTTCCTTTCATTATCATACCCATATATTATTTAATGATCACTTATGAGATTTTATTATTATTGCTTATGATTTCCCTTACTAAGCATTTGAGCTCACCCCTTATAGTGGATTATATTGTGTATAAAATTTGTGGGAAATTTTTAAGACTTAATATGGATTAATTTTTCACTTATATAGTGTAAAAATGTATATTAGTTGAAAAATACATAGTTTTTGTTTGTTAATGTTTTTTATTAATTCTAAACAACTATGAACCTAAAATATCATGAGTATGTATTGTAATGAAACATTTTCTTTAATCCATGTAATTTTATAGTCACATACTTGAGTCATTATAATTGGCATTAGATTAGGGTTTTGATAACTTTAGATGTTAGGATGTTAGTTGATGATAATTTAAGGGTTGATAAGCTAAGATTGATCATAAATTCCAACTTATAGATATCCGTTTAGGTTATTTGAGTTAATATTAAATTTTTTAGGGATTATTATGAGAGAAAATTAGTGAAAAAAATATAAGGATACGTCTATGTACAAGATAAAATCCCAAAATTCTGGAAAGTTTTGAGGATGTGGTTTTCCAAGAAATGACATCCCAACCTAAATACTGTAAGTGAATGCAGGATATGGCATAGATGTACCTAGTGTTAATAAACCTGAAAAGGGTTTATTGGTTGTTATCTTTATATTCACTTGGTTATTGAAAAAGATTCCTAATTGCACACATAGTTTGAAACTCTTGGGAGATATGATTTGGTTAATCATATACTCTTTATGACCACTATAAAGGATTGATATCCAAGTTATTTTAAGGTAATAGGTTAGGAAGTATGGGAAAAATCATATTAAATTAACATAAGTCAAATCAAGAAATATATATATATATATATGTAACTAATAATGATATAGGTTGAACTAAAAAAACTACAGTTTAACCTGATAGTATCATAAAATAGGTCATCCTGTGGTTAAATTTTTCCACATCTATTTATGATAATAATATTATAATATTAATTTTTCATCACTCATGTTAACCCATTTTTATTTTAGTAATGGATAATACTAGAAGGATTCATGGATGTGAGGTAAAATGTAGGGATAACCTCAATAAACAACCCATCATATTGGGAGTTGGAGCGAGAAACCTTATTATTATGTTGAACCATTTATCACAAAAAATTATTAACAATGAGTACATAGTCGAAGTCATGAACATAAAAAATAAGAAATTGACGGAGTCATATAGAAGTTAACATGAAAATGATAATGTAGGAAAGAATATTCAATTCCTTAAATGTCATAAATGTGGAAAAAATCATGGGAAAAATTTCCTTAAAGGGATGGATATATTCTTTAATTGTGGATATGAAGGCTATCAAACTCAAAAGTGCAACGCAAAGAGAGAAGATAAAAAAATATTTTTCTTTAATTGTAAGGAAATAGGACATTAATAAAATCAATTCTCTAATATAAGGGATAATGAGAAAAATAGGCATTAATAATTACTTAGACCATGGGAATAAGGAAAATCCTATACACTGACTTATATTTAAGTGGAAAGTGTATTTTACTCTATATTTTATTATCTCTTATGTTATGTAAGTTTTAACCTATTAGATATTAAGTTATAAATAAAAATAATTAGTGGTATGATTATTAAATCTATAGTAAAAGGATATTATTCAATGTTTGTGTAAGTTACTTCTTATTAGAATTCTATTAGGAATAGATGATATGTTTTTATAAAGGGATTATATCAAATTTCTTATAGGAAAATCACACTACATATCCCAAGTAAACTAATGATCAAATACAAGTGTATGGTTAATTAGGAGTTCCCAATGGAAATTACTCCCATCAAATGAGTTTTAAAAATTATAGGACACAATTTATTTGAGAGGGTGATGTAATGATCCAGTATTTCACTAAGTATTTGCCTTAAATGAATATCATATTAATAGCTTGTTCTACATGAAACATTGAACAAAAATGAAACTAGTGGAATCCTTCCATATAAAGATCATTTTTTCAGGATTAGAAATGAATTATCTTCATTAGGGTTTTCTATAGACTAATCCCAAGATAAAATCAAAAAATTAAGGTATGAGTGAAATCATATGCGATAGAAATTCAAGTTCATGGAAATTACCATGATATTTATGCTAGTGGAATCACCACCCTCGACTGCCACCAGAGCATACCTTATGATTAGATCTGATGAGAATATATTGTAGGGATATGTAATAATAAATTAGGAGGATATAATTTTTTTAATTACTAATTTAATAAGGTATTTATCACTTGTATTTATCATATTTTACATTTTGACTTTTAAAGAAAAGGGAGGTTTATTTTTTATAAAAATAGTTTTATTTATTTTTCATATTTTAAAAATAATTTTTTAAATTTAAAAATCTGAATTATATAAAAAAATTTATTTTTTTTATTTAGAATGTAATAATTATCTTAGTATGAATTTTTTGTATTTTTCTGAAGGAATAGGTTTTTAGGTTAATAGTGAAAAATATCAATATTGATAAAACCATCAATTTTATGTAATTATTATAATAAAATAACGACTCAAATGTTTTTGAAATATTTTTATATAAAATATATAAATTTATATGTAAAATATATCATTTAAAATTACTATGTTGTTTTTATAAAAACCATGTATTTTGTTTTTGAAACATAATTAATATTTTACTCTTAAAACAGTTTTATTCACTTATGTTGAAAAAATTAGTCTTCATAATTTATAGAAATTTAATCTAAAAAATTTATTTTATATTTTACATCAACATGATAATATTAATTCATAATTTCTATTTCATTTTTGGTATAAAATTATTTATACTAAGATTAAATTTAATGACCTTGATAATGGTAAAACTATTATTTTCAAAGAATTGTTTTATTAATATTGTACAATTTTTATCTAATCACATTTATTAATATCTTATAAAAGGTAAATTTAATATAATTTTTAATAATTTATTTAAATAAATTATCACTTATTCAATTTTTAATCAATACTAAATAAGATTAAGAACACTTAATAGTGAAAAAAACATTTTTATGCAAAATAAATTTTCTATAAATAATTTGTTTTAATTTAAAAAGTATTTTTATATTAATTATATGTTTAATTAGATTAAATATATATTAAATTTAGTTTAATCACACCCAAATTTGGTAATATGGGATATTTTATATGTTTATTAAAACATAAGAAACTTGGGTAAAAACTAGTTACCCCGGTAAAAACAAAAAAAGGTAGATTTTAAAAATATAAGAAAAAATGACTTCCAATATGTTTAAAAAAAGAATAGGAATTTATATACCAAATATCACCCTATAATCCATTATTTATAATTTTTTTGAGTCTTTTATACTTGAATAGTGTAATGATATCATTGAAAAGTAAAAGGGTATTCACAAAATTTAACTTTCTTCACTTATAAAATGGGACACTTACACCCCTTCATACCACACCCGCTAATTAAAATTCCTTATTTAAACTCTGAAATAATTTTCCTCTTAAAACCCTATCTCAATTTCATATGCCTATTTTCTCACTTATTTATCTGAATCACTTTATTTTCAAGGATACTTTCAAGAGAAAGTTAAAGGTACTAAAGAAAGTATTACTTACACCATACCTTTTCTTCTTAATATTTATTTTCCAAACCCACCCTAAACAAAGTAGTATTATTACCAAAGTATCATCAGTATACTTAAGTACTATAATATTAATGGAAAAAACATTATTTACTCATTTTCATCCCCTTAAAGAAACAAAATAATGTTAACTATATTTTGTGTGGATTACCACCTCCACGAAGTAACATTTTTCATTTTTAATCATGATTTTTATTATTTATCCAAACCAATTATAATATGATTAAAAAAATTAAAAAAATATAAATAATGTCATTATTCTTATATTATAATTATTATACAATTTCTTAACCATACTCACCCATTGATATATAACATGTTCATGTTTGGGTTGGTTTAACCTCCTATATGAATAATTCTATGAAACTCTATCATGGATGGATGTAGGAAATTAAATACTATTATGATTATAAGTTAGTAAGAAATTAATTATGTTTTTATTATGTAATGGTTATTTTATGTATGTAAATTATTATTAAAATATTATCTTTGATCACTAAAATTACCAAAATAAGTCGACACCGATTCAATTTTCATAAAAGAATAAGAAAAAAAGATATAAAAACAAAGAAGATAATGATAATAAATAGTCCATATTAAATTAATTATTAGATAATAAGGTTAATAAGAAGGTATATAATAAAAATAATTTTATTATTCAGTAAGTTAGGTGCACGCACATAACAAACCGGGAGCAAGGTAAGGGTTTTTGCTAACTCAATTTTCATCAACTGAGTTACACACTTTCTTATTGAAATTTCTTATTCCATGTTTTATTTATTATACCTAATGAATAATTTGTATTTTATTTTATCATTATTTTATATGGTTTTATAAATATTCTTTATAACATCATTATCAAATGATTCATACCTCAATGATTATATTACCTGTATGGGTTTCTTGTCTCACTTTTCACCCCTTGTGATATATTTCTTATTATACTCCATATTTTATTTAGAATAGCATATATAATTGGATTTACTAGTTTTAAATCATGATTATATTATATTTCTTGTTATTCAATGTTTTATTCAAAATTATTTCTCTCATGGGGGTTTTAATAAAAAACTTCAAAATCCGTAAGGGTTTCCATCTCTACCACCCTTCATTAAGGATTGTTTCTATATTATACACCAATCTCCATATGTATGGTGTAATTAATTCTCATTTAATTATAATATCTTAAATTATGGTTTATCATGGAAACTTCACTCCCATTTATTCTCTTCCTGACTTCAAACTATGATTAATAAATTTCCTAAAATATTAGGTTTTTTTTATAAATCAACCTAATTTTTTATGTTATAATGTTTCTACTTAAAATTTGAATTTAATTTAATATGGTATTATATATTTATATATTTTTAAATTAATTCTGGTTCCAAATCATCCTTATTGATAAATTCACTTCCTTATTGAAAATTCAACAATGTTAAGGATAAATCTCATCCTCTTAAATTATGGCTTGTCATTAATTTCCATGTATTCTTATTCTCACTAATGTTTTCCTTTAATATTTGGAATATCAAGAATGTTTTATTTCCTATTCCATTAATAATTATCCTTATACCATTTTAAAAATATTGTTTTTTATTATTCTCACAATGTGGGTTTTCAATAAATGTATTAAAAAGGGGGTTTTATTCCACTTTGTAATCAAAGGCTTTTCTTCCACTATAAACTTCCCCAAGATAAACCTCTATGTCACTTTGAAGTATCCATTATTGTTGTTTCTTTTAAAAATCAATTTTCAAAGTATTTCACTTCACCTTTTTGAAAATGGATCATGAAAATGACCCACAACATCTTCTTTTACAGTAATGTTAAAAGTATTTTCTAAAAACTCTTTAAAATTTTTTTACATCCAATTTCACTTTTAATTGTCAAATTGAATTACCCTAATTTGATTTACATTTCATGATTTAACATATTATTTACATAATACTATTTTCTTTTTTGTGGAATTAAACTCATGGTATCAAATGGTCTAAATTCTTAATATCTTATGTGGTATAATTTGAACCATTATTTTTTCAAGTATTTTTTTTCTATCTATGCCAACATTCCTATATGTTTATTTTGTTAAGTGGGGATATGTTCTTTTACAACCATCAACCTTACTCCTCCATATGGTTTATGTTTATGTTTTGTGTAAATAATCCTAAAACCCATTTATTTCTTCCTTTAATATTTCCTTGATGAAATTATGAATGTTTTCTATATGGAACACTTGTGCATGTACATAATATTATGTGAAAGGTGGGATCAAAATTATATATCACTATGATACATTAGGTAAATATTTATATCTCATAAGATGTTATGTATGGGATTGATTAGTGAACTTAATCTACCATTGAACTTTTCCCCCTATGTGATGATGTTCTTGGGAGTGAACCTTGACTTATGTTAATGATATCATGTATTATGTTGTGGTCAGAATCTTAATATAACATGACCCTTTGATATTAATTTATTTATGCTAAAGCCTAATGCTATGATTATTGGCTCATGATTCATGTGTTATTGGGTATGAATTTTATATTTTATGTTCATGTTACATTCTTACATTCTCATACCCATGTATTTATCTTATTCTCACTTATGATATTTTATTTTTATCACTTATACTTACTCTTACTAAGTATTTGATCTAACCCTATCTAATGTTTCCTTTTTACCTAGTAATTAAGGAAAGTAATATGTATAGTATGTTTAGAAGATTATATTGTGTATAAATTTTTTTGCGAGATATTGGGTACTTGTTATGGATTAAGCAGTCGCTTATATAGTGGAAAAACATTTGTTAGTTGAAAAAACATGGGTTTTATTAGTTAATGTATTTTCATAATTCTCTAAAACTCAAACCTAAAAATATCTTGGGTATTTATTATAATTAAATAATTTATTTAACTTTCATAATTTAATGGTTACATTGTCAGGGCATCATATTGAAACTGTAAAGAACAAAGAGTTGTGGAATACCACTTGTAGAATCAACTAATACCATTTGTTAACACCAAAAAGGTAATTCCACTTGACTTCAATGTCATCTAAACTCTCACATTTTCTATTAGTCAAATATGTGGATAAAAATCCTTTAAAAATTCATCTCCAACTCTCACTAAATTATAACATAAAGTTTCTTGAAAATTTATTCAATTTTTGGATTTCACTTATTGCGAATAACACCCAAAACTCATTATCTTTGAGAATATTCTATATATGAACAATTGATACCAATTGTTAGAATATCAATCAACTAATCATGAAACTCCTTCATGTAGCTATTGTTTCATTCAATTTTCCTTCTTCTATTTATTATCATGTTTCCACTAAATGAATGGCCTAAAATCCCTTGTTCTCCAATAGCCCAAAGGCCTTCATTTTTTATTGATTTTGATAATCCACCTTTCAAATGGTGAGGTGTAACCCTTACAAGCCCCATAGGCATAAGTATTACATGGCCTATAGGCCTTATAGGAATTCATTTCCCATAGGATTCAAACATTACATACAACCCAGACTAACTACTTGTAACTGCTCCTCCCCAGCATCTTCATCATGAAATCAGTTCTCCACCTTCGCATGGCTGTTCGACTAGGCTTTCCCATGCATGCATAGGCTTGTCCCGATGGAAGGTGCCATACCTTCTCATTCTTGTAATACATTTAGCTTATTCTATGGTTAAATCTCCTTGCTCCTCCTCCTTCTGAAGCTTGTTCCTTATAGTTTGCCTGGTTTTTCATCTTCACTTAAGGTGGCCCTAAGGCCTTGAGGTAGCCCAAAGGCCTTACTAACCCGAAGGCCTGGGTGGCCCGAAGGCCTTAAAGGACTCAAGGACCAAATCAGTGGCCCAAAGGCCCAAACGGGGGAATATTCCTAGCTGTTATAGTTCCAAACAATTCCTCCTACAATTCCCTCTATAGTACCCTCTATAGTTTTGCATATTTCTGCACAGTCTTTCTACAGTACCTTCTACAATACCTACTACAATACTGCATAGTTCCTACTATAGTACTGCTACAGTACCGAAAATTAGCCTCCACCTGGATTTGATCCCGGGTCTCTTGGATGAACTTGTTGTAAGTCAATTTCCCCATGATAAAACCTGGTTAATTCAAACTATCTTTGAAACCTCTTCTTATTCTAGATCTAGATTAAATCCATCAAGATTTTATATTCTGTAAGGAATTTATTCACTACATGTAGATTTAATAATTTGTAAACTCTTAATTTATGAAACAAACTTCCAAATATTGTATTGATGATAAAATTTGTTTACATTCACCACTTGTTGAGTTATAAATATTATTAACACCTTTATATAAGCCCAAATTCCAAACTGATCATGTAATACTTTTGACTTTAGTTTTTTATGCACTCTCTAGCTTAAAGAAGATTTAAAATTATCTATAAAAAATGTGATTTTTTATAGAATTTATCCCTTATATTTCATCTCCCCCTAAATTCTTCACCTCTATAAAAAATATTTTTGAAATATTTAAATATTATAGGGAGATGGGAACCTTTCATTTTTCTTAAGTTGAGGAAAATGGTGGGTCACTATGGACCACCATTTTCCATTTGTTGTTCAACAGAAGTCAATTTTAATATCTAAATCGAATTTAATTAAATTCAATTTCTTATCCACTACTTTGGTCTTATTATATTCTCCACAACCCAAATCAAATCATATTTTTCCTTGGAAGGCTTTACCCTCAAAGATTTCCCATTCTATAATAGTTTAATCTTTCCTTATCCAAACCATCTTAATTCATTGATTGTACCTATAATAATTATAAGTATTTTCAAAATATACTTTGTATTATGATATCCTTTTCCCATGTGAGTTTTCAGTTTTAAAAAAATATGACTTTTTTATCTTTATTACAAACCCTTTTCATGTCTCTTCAGGAAGATTATGGTTTAGAATTAATCTTGGAGTTATTTTTCACACTAATTTTAGTATGAAAGTCTTCTTCATTTATCTTATAATTTTTTCCTCAAAAGAATATATTTATATTTACATGAATACCTATTTACTCCATTTATCACAACTGGTACTTTCATGAAATATCCATAAAATATACAATTAGTATGGTAATTCATTTTGGAATAAGAACTATACTTTCTTTATTATGGATAGTAACTCTATTTTTCATTTTTTTCAAACTTCACAGTAAGAAATATATTCTAAAGCCTCATAAAATAAGTTATAAGCATGCCCATGCATTCTAAAAAAATAACACATGTCTCCATACCTTCTTTTATTGATTATTTGATTTCCATTTCCATTTGTAGATACTTTCTTAAAGTTGTTTCTGACACTTAAATTTTTTTCCCTCTTCTTGGGAATTTCCATGAAGTTCTTCTTTTTATGCCTTCTAGAAGTTTCACCATATCCGATACCAATTTTTTCCATGGAATGTGGTCTTTGTGACATTATAATATTTTATTGTTTCCCTTTCAAATAAGCATACTTATTATTCATCTCATTATCTCATACTTAAGGATAATAAATGAGTAAATGTATAACATATTTGAGTTTAGGCTTACCCTTATCATTTGATTATTCCACTTACTTCTTAATTGAGTCTAAATCCTCTTCCAATTGTTGGATCCTATTTATTCTTAAATCAATTTTAGCATCCATTTATGACTTTAGTTCCTTCCCATTAGTCATTTTATCCTCTAATTCTTGAGATAGATTTTCCAGTATGTTTTCTTACTCCTTTATCTTAAAATTAATTTGAATACTATAATATTTAAGGGTTATATTTTCTTATTATAGCCCTTGTTTCTCCTCAAATAGTTATATCATGTGTGCATCAGGATCATCCTTTTTATTCATCAATATTTTAAATTATTTTGAGTTCAAACTCTTTATCTTGACATCATAATTGATTTTTTCCACCTTTATATACATCACCTGCGACGCTTCATCTTGGAAGTAAGTTTTCTCCCTAAGTCCAATTTCTACTTCAATAAGTATTTTTTAAGTCTTTTAACTAGTCAACTTAAATCCATAACACTTTGATTTAGATCTCATGAGACTTTCTCTCCTCTCTAAGATTTATGTTTTCATCTTTTAGTTGTTGATACAACTCATATAATAGGTGGAAAACATCTACTTTTGGCCTCCATGGAATCTTCTCATAATTAATGGGTTTATATTAACTATAAATATTATATTATTTGGTTATCCATGAAACATAATTGAATGAATAAATATATTCATCATATGAATTTTTCCTACCTTTCTTTTTAATCATCCTGGAATCCTTTATCTAGATTTCATTTTTTATATATACTAATCCACAATGTGGGATCCCATTAGGGATTTTATTTTTCTTCTAATTTTTTCCTTTTTCTATGGTTCAAAATAATTTAGTAAAAAAATAAAAAATTTAACTCCATAAATAAATTGGATCATGTTAGAGAAATTTTTCTAATAAAAAGTAACGTAGTCTCTAATATAAATTTTTAGACCAAAAAATGACTTAGGTGAGAGAAGTTGTTATATGGGGTGAATCGGGGTATGAAATATTTTAGAATTTAAAATATTTTCCTTAGTTATCTCAAAAACCTAGGTGATCTTTTCCTATTAATTATAAGGTTCAATTATTTTTTATATTTTGTTACTTATTGATCTAGTTATTGTTTTTAACCTTTAATCAGATTATCTTGTGACTGATTTATCCTATAATATATATTCATGCTGTACAAAATGAAAAGGAAGTGAAATAACACATGACATAAAGGTTTTTTATTTAGTTCCCATATGGTAAAATCCATAGATCATGCGATTGAAAATATTTCATTTCACTGATAACCACTAACCACACTCATCAATGGTAGGGTTTAATCTAGGCCACTCCTACCTGGGGTCAATACCCTTATAATATTTTTTGGGCTAGATCACTAATAACCAAGGATAATTGATTCACACATCACTCTTTTTCAAACTACACTAAAGGGATAAAAATCATAGATCACAGGAAAAAAACCAAACTATTTTTCTGTTAGTTTTATAAAAAATATGGGTGCCTTTGAAATCCATGAGCTGCTCCTTTCCAGAAAAGATGTGAAATTACCCTTGAGAAACATCATCATATGTCAATGATACATCATGTAATTTTCTTATTTTTATTTATAAAATTATTTATGAAATGATAATCCATATTTCTTCTAGTTCAGGTCTAGAACACGTTCAATATTCCATTTGTACAATTGGAATGGTATCCTCCTTGCTTCCTCATAGAAACTCCCTTCTCCTTCATTTTATTCTTCTAGAATATGGTAGTGGACATTTACTTCACTACTTTATTAGTAAAACCCTTATCATAATTTTACATATATAAGTAACAAGGAATGTAAGTGTTGATCTCTCTTTGTTTATGTCATGTATGAATAAATTATGTGCACACACATTTCTTTTTATTATTATTCTATTCTTATAAGTACATAGAATTATCTCACACAATCAATATTTATATATTTTTAATATGTAACTCCTCCTCAATTCTCAGCCTCATGATTTTTTTTATTGAAACTCCCATAATCTTTGGCTACCCGACTTGAAGTTTCCATACACGATTTTTTCCATATTATAGAAATATGGAAACCCAAGAAACTATTATTCTTTAATATTTCACAGTATCATGATACCCTAAATAATTATCATTCTTCATTATTTTAAAATATATGAAACTCTAACCTAATTCAAATAAAAATTTAAGACTTAGAATTAATTTTATCCATGTTGGTATGAAAAATTTCAACCTTATAGTGATTATTATAACCTTATGATGATCAACCTTATGATTCACAACCTTATGATAATCAACTTTATAATGAGTCCATTCCAAACTTATGATCACTAAACTTAAGGAAAAAAACCTTATAATGATAATTAAACCTTATAAAATTGTTTCAGAACAAATATTTTCCTTATTATAAGGACATCATCTTATTCCTTCTACATGAACTCCTCAGACACAGCTCAATATTCTTATGATCTCAAATAGTGATTTTACTTAGTTGTTCTAGAAATGAAATGATATTAATTAGTCTCAACATAGAATCCAATGACATAGGCTCCCTTGCATAAAGATAAAAGTAACTAGAGGTAGATAATGAAAGGAACAACTTTGTATCCCATTTCCAAAAGTGTTGTTATAGATGAAAAATGCCCCACTATTTTGTGATACCACTTTAAAATAGTGCTTATACTCTTTTGAAATTAATAATCCTAGATGTGGTGAGGGATGTTTGCAAACCCATTAGCCTATACCCTATCTATAAAGCCATTGTGCCACCCCACATAGTTCTTTAATCCTTTCCTTTACATATTCTAGTGTCGACCCACACTAGTACTCACTTGGACTATCCACTCTTCGATAGTTTTATTGTCAAGATCAACCCTATACTTTAGTGGATAGTTTTTTAAGGATGTTAGCTTTATAACTGGACAATTTTTCATAAACTATATCCAAATATAGAAAAGTTTCTATCTTATATATATATATTTATATATTATTTTGTATCTAATAATTAACCAATACTAATTTATCCTAAATAAACCTTCATCTATGAAACTAAATAATTTATATTAATCTACAAGGCTGAATATATAAAAATCCCCCAAGCATCACTAATAATCCTCCAAGAATCACCATAAAAAATCCAAAATTTATATATTGTTAGTAAATCCATAACACCAACCATCACATATTGTAATAAAATATAATACAAACCCTTAGGGGTTTAATGGAAACACATACAATCAGTCAAAAACAGAAACTCACAATATACATCAGACTTTGGAGAGTCAAACTTACTCTATAGATCCCCCATTCCTTCGTACAACATATATTTCAATAGAGTCTACCACCACATGATCAATGTGATTCTATAGAGTATACCATTATATATTCCTTTCTAAGTAGTTACCTTGTAAGTAGATCATGATGGAAATAGTACAAAAACATGTGATGAAACTAGAGAGTGAGTGGAATGTTCAGACTAGAATAATCTCTAGTTCAGTTGGTGAATTAGAGCATCCGGTCCACTAGAACTAGGGAAAAACACCATTGGAACTTTCACTTTTCATCAGAATAGTGAAAGTTCCATTGGAAATTTTTTCACTATTCACCGGAATATTGAAAGTTCCATTGGAAATTTTTCACTCTTCTGGTGAACAGTGAAAGTTCCAATGGGTTTTTTCCATGTTATAGTGGAATAGATGCTCCATTTAACAACATAAATTGGAGATGATAATTTATGGGAATTATATGCATGTGACATGAACTGGAATGAAATTTAAACCCAAGAACATAATAAAAAAAGGGGATAAATAAACAATAGTGAGGAAGAGTATAACCATAAAAACCATAAAAACAACATCCTCTACTGGGACACTCTCCAACACCATCCCAAACTACCTTAATAACTACATCATTATGGATTAAAGTGGGTTCTCGTATAGTGGGTTGGGTCATAAGGGCATAGAATAAGCACTGAAGAGAAGGACTACATTAGAAAGACTATAAAGAAATTGAAAATACCAAAAAACCAAGAGAGAAGAAACACTGATAACAACCACCATTACAATATCAAAAACTTCCATGAATAGTAATGCGTTTGAATAAGAGTGGTGTTTTTCGTACTGAAACTAAGTAGTGTTGATTGAAGAATAATTCCCTTAATAGCGAGAAATAAGTAAGACAATATAGAAGGGGGTGGGGTATCAGAGATGCATGGTAGGAAGAAAACCAAATCTAAAGGTGAGGAGAATGGAAGACCGCATGGCATGAGGGATCGATATCACCATTAGAAGAAACTAATATAAACCTAAAAGGGGAATGTGGGATACAAGATCATTGAGAGGCAGGTGAGTGTGAAGACATCACTCCCACAATTCTTTTCCTTGGATTTCTTGTTTTTGTGGAAATTTTTTCTAAATGACTAGCTTTTTCATACATATTACTAGATCTAAATTTTCCCTTGATGTATTTTACAAGAAAAAATAAGCTAATTGGAAATCAAAACCATATAAGAATACCATTGATCATTTAATACATATACATAGCACTTATCATATCTTTGAAATTTTCAATTTCATGGATTTAACTATGTTATGGTAGCCATATTATTTGTAGCCTATCTAGTATTACAGTTAATCAAAAAAATGGATAATATTTTTTAGAAACTAAAAATTTCATTCAAAAAAAAAAATAAAAAATTGTTTTTAATTTTATAGAAAATTAAAATTCTTGAAAAATTATCAACTTTATCACAACCTCCCTCGCCTTAAAAATATTTTCTAAAATATTTTTGAAATAAAAATTTAAAACTAAAAATAAAAAAATATTTTTATAAAATAGACACATCCTTATAATTTTATGAAGATCTGAATTCCAATTCTTTCCATAGATCAATAAAAAAAATCACTAATTGAAAATATTCCAGTCTGTTCATCCTCTAAATCAACTACGGGAGTACTGATTGGGTGACTTGAATGAAAAATATCCATATATAATAACAAATAAAAAAGTGATTACTAGTATGAATGTTGGGGGAAGTATATTCCCAAATTAAATATTGTTTTCATAGGGATAGTGTTGGGGCGGATCCCGATGATGAATTGGAAGCAGTCACACAACACACCAAATGATTCACCCAAAGGCCTTTCATCATCTGAAGACATTTTATCCCCTAAAGGATTTTTACAATGCACCTGGATGCATTTTTACACATCACCTGAAGTAATTTTACAACTCACTTGAAAACCCTCCATTTTTATGTACTACTGACCATCATAATCAGGAAACACCACTTGATCTTAAAAAACAAGAGGAATTTTGATACATGGAACCGTCATCATCGCACACTATATTAGAAACTTTAAATAATCTTCATCGACACATCATCATTAACATAATCATTGTCTTCACTTTATTCTCATCATTATTTCTTCACACTAGTTACCAAAAACACAACAACCCCTTCCCAGTTATCTGTCACTAGCTACATCATGCCGGAACACCTTCAAAAAATGCTATCTCATCCTCTTATTTAGACATAAATTCCATATCCACAATTAATTTAGTCAGCATTAAATTTTCCATCCATTAATATTGAGAATAAAATCTCCATTAATTTTGAGAGAAACCCTCTTATTAATGTTTAGAATAATCTCTCCATTTATAATCTTCCATCACCATAATATTCAAATTTTAAATCAAGAATCCCCAAAATCTCTACCTTTATTTAAAATTTCAATACTCCATAGTCATTTGTCACCTAAATTAAAATTACAAAACAATCTATGAGTGCTTCCTGTCATGGTCTTACAATTATAATTCCTTCTAGAAATTCAGTATCCTTCCACCAAACTCAAAATTTCACTCAATGAATGGAACAAACTTCATGACACATGCAGCCAAGAAAAATTTTGATATTCTATAAACACTGCTGATATTGCCATCATCTTCTGGTGACATTATTTTAGATGCTTAATAGAACACCTAACATAAGGAACCCTAGTCATCTTCCAGCCAACTCTGACTATCACCAATAATAGAACATGCCTCATGATTCCTGAAATCATCCAGACTTTAGATATCCTAGAAACACATCTGGTACCACCGCTGTCTATTAGTAACGTCATTCAAGTCCATGATGAACTACTCCAACAGATGTATGCCATCATGTTCCGCAACCAACCAATTCAACCAATCACTTTGATACCACTATTGAGTTGGATGTCAACGCCGCTGTGGAAAGTAGTCACAAAACACAAAAAAAGATTCACCTAAAGGCCTTTCATCAACCAAAGGAATTTTATCACCTGAAGGATTTTTAAAATGCACTTGTTGAAATTTTTACACATCACCTGAAGGACTTTTACAACTCAACTGAAAGATTTATCTCTCAATACACCTGATGGAATTTTTTCACACTCACACAAACCTTCCATTTTGATGTACCACCGATCATCATAATCGGGACAAACCACCTAATCTCTACAAATAAGAGGATTTTCAATACATGGAACAATCATCATCACACACAATCTTTGATGCTTTCAATCATTGCTATCGACAAATCATCATTGATGTAATCATAATCTTTAATTCCTTCTCATCATCATTGCTTCACACTAGTTACCAAACAAATGAAAAACCCTTACCATTTCTCTATCACTGGATAAATCGTGATGGATCATCTTCAAAAAATTCCACTACATCCTCTTATATAGACATGAAGTCCATATCTCTAATTAATGCAGTGAACATTAAATTTTATATCCATTAATATTGAGAATTAAATCGCCATTAATTTTGAGACAAACTCTCTTATTAATTTTGAGAAAAATCCCCCCATTAATAATCTTATCACTCTTAAATATTAAAATTTTAAATCAAGATTCCCAACAATATCCACCTTGATTTAAAATTTCAATACTCCACAGTCATCTATTGCCTAGATTAAACTTTTGAAACAATCTCCGAGTGATTTTTTTTGTGGTCTTCTAGTTCTATTGCCTCTAAAAAATTTAGTATCCTCCCACCAAGCTCCAAATTTTACTCAATGAAAATAACACACCGTATAAAACCTATATCCAATAAGAATCTTGATATTCTAGAAACACTACTGATACTATTGTCATCTTCCGGTGACATTATTCTAGACACTTGATAGAACACCTAACCCAAGGAACCCAGTTGCCTTCCACCAAAATCTTACTATCACCAAAAATGAAACACACCTCATGACTACTGTAGTCAATCAAATTTTCAATATCCTAGAAACACATATAGTACCACCATTTTATTCTAGTAACATCCTTTGAGTCCTAGATAAACTTCTCCACCAGATGCCTGCCACCATGTTCTGTAACCAAGAACTTGAAACACTCCCTTTGATACCACTGTTGGGGTAGAGGCTGGTGTTACTACCGAAATAGTCACACAACATGTCAAAAGATTCACCGAAGGACTTTCATCACCTGAAGTCATTTTATCACATGAAGTATTTTTACAACGCACCCAGAGGAATTTTTACACATCACCCGAAGGCCTTTTACAACTCACCCAAAGGATTTCTCTCTCAACATGCCTGATGAAATTTTTGACATACACATATGAACTCTCCATTTTTATGTACTACCAATCATTATAATTTGGATACACCACTTGATCTCCGCAAACAAGAGGACTTTCGATACATGGAAATGTTATCATCGCACACCATCTTCAATGCTTTCAATCATCACTGTCAACACATCATTATTGACATAATAATTATATTCACTTCATTATGCTCATCATTACTTCTCACTAGTTACTGAAAATACGACAACCCCTTCCTGGTTCTCTATCACTAGTTATATCATGCTCGGACACCTTCAAAAATGCTAACACATCCTATTATATAGAAATAAAGTCTATATCCCTAATTAATATAGTTAACATTAAATTTTCCATCCATTAATATTGATAATTAACTCTCTAATAATGTTGAGAGGAACTCTCTTATTAATGTTGAGAAAAATATATCCATTAATAATTTTCTCTCTCCACAATATTTAAAATTTAAATCAAGAATCCAAACAGATAGGGAGAGGGTTTTATATTGGACCCTACCTCCTTATTCATTTTGAAGTTGGCACTATCACATCCCACCCTCCCTATTGGCCTGAGTTGGGGGAGAGTTACTACTTGGCCTTAAGTGACATCCCAAAGATGCCAAAGGCTAGATATATATGCTAAGGGATTCATTAACGGGTGAGGGATGATTTGTGCTATAAGAGATAAAATAAAAAACCAAAAATAACATTACCAAAACCCCAACTACATGATGCATGATTCTAATGTATACAACTCAAAATAAATCCAAAAAACGTCAATTCCAACTAAAATAATACCAAACCATCCCAATACCAAATTAGTGTAACAAGCAGAAGAATAACATAACAAAATCAGAGACACTGTGACATAACTCCACATTTCCACACCAAGCTCTATGCTCTAACTCCACAATAGCCCAACCATCATGAGGCACCACTCAAGAAATGAGATTCTCTACCTTTACCTATGTCCTGATGCATACCATCTTCAAAATCAATTGAGTGCCAAAGTAGGGGGTGAGTAATAATACTTAGTAGGATTTCCCCAAATGACTTCCCTACACAAACCACTAGGATAGAACAAGTTAGAAAATTTATATAAAAAAATTTATATAAAAAATTTTCAACAAGTAACAATTTCCATCAATCCAAACACACCCTTACCCAAAACAGCTTGCCCAAAAAACAAAATTTTAAGGAAAGAAAACAAAAAATTCATCAACCATTTATCTATATCATATTGGAATAACCCAATTCATCTCACATGGATTCACACATTTCTAAACCATACACACAACCCAACCACATGATCTTGGTGTTACCATTTATGGTGGAACTTCATGTTCGACCCCATCCCCTTTTTATTGTGGAAATTCATGCCACATTACATTCCTTTTATGGTGGTAATTCATTCCCATTATCCATAAAATCCACTTACATTTTCCAAAAAATATAAACCAATATTTTCCAAAAAGAAATAAACCCTTTAAGACAAACTACATTTCTAATACACATGCCAAAACCACTTCAATACAATAAACCATTTATTGAAAACTCCCTTAAGCCATATGCATGATTTCTTTTTTCAATAAAACAAAATTTTTATTGGAAACCATTTTCACAATCAATTTACATAAATCAAACCAAGCTACCAAATTTAAAATTATCATTTTAAAATAAAACAACTAATCCTATTGCACAACAATATCACATTTTACCCAAAATCCCCAAATAATCATGAAATGGATTTCAACCAAGATTCACACAAAAATTTCATAATAAATATCATGAAAAAAAATAATTTGAAGAAAATACTTATATTTATAGCCATATGAGTCAATATTGAAGCCACCTACCTTTAGGATTTTGACAAAAATTAAGAAGAGCACCAAAATCTCACAAATATGGTTTGAAACTCCATAAAAATCCTTAGAATACTTCCTCTAACATCAAAAAGGAAAAATATAACCATTATTAGCATAAAAAAGACTATATCTATCCATGACAGAAGTAGATCTAAGAATCTGAGAGATAGAGGAGAGTATATCTAAGGAAAACCAAGAAACTAGCAAGAAAAGAGACTTACTAAGGGTGATCTTGCTTTACCACACCAAGAAAGCCCTTAAAATCACTTCCAAAATGAGTGGGAAATGTTCCCTAAACTCGGAGAGGAGGAAATCCCAAGTGAGGGTTGAAATGGGCCTAAAATGGGTGTTTTAGGGTTAAAATCATGTGAGATACATTTTAAAAATCCAACTTTTTAACCCACACACAGTTTAGCCACACGGTTTGGAAAACTGTACACTAACCATGTGCCTAATACTGTCCTGAAGGAGAATTCGTATGGTTGGATCGCAAGATTAGACAAACTGTACAAAATCTCACTATCTCAAGTTGCATGATTTGAAAGGTTCCGGGACCTGCAATGGAAGTCAGAGGGCTGGATATTTTAAAATTTTCATCAATGGGATGATGAAACTAGTCATTGATGATGATCTGAGCCCCGGTAAGGTATGAAGATCTCATGTAAATTATAAAGATAAAAAAAAAATTAAAATGCAAACATACCCATTTCAAATCTGAAGCCGTGGTCGACTGCAACTAGTTGATGGCAATAGTTGCTTGAAGGAAGCATAACAGGATACCTCTAGATCATCCAAACGTGCTTCTAAAATCCACTGGAACATCGATCATTGAATTCCAAGTGCTATCATGGAGATCCGATGATGTATTCAATGTACCAACGATCACCGCATAGAGATCCCTTCGATGATTGAGGAAGATCTTGATCCTAGATCTTGAATCAACTACTTCTCTCTCTATGAATTAGGAGTAGAGAGAGGATCTCATTTTCATTCCATGAAAATGAATGAATAGTTACCTGGAGAGAGATCCTCACCTCCATTTATAGTGGAGTATCCAAATACCCAGTTGGGTTCCCCAGCCCCCGTTTATTTCAACATCCACTTAATTAATAATCTTGACGAACTAACCTGCATTAATATTATTTATTATTTTATCAAATACCTATAATATATATATAAAATATATTTTGTGTTAAAAACCGAGCCATTTAAATCAACTTAATATCCCTCTTAATATTAAACAAACTGTGAATATTAAAATAATATTCCTTCGATTAATATTTTCCTGTATTTACTCAACTTGTAAATACTTTAAATAAATTTAATCCCAATTATTCATAACTTGAATAATAATGAATTTATTTAATTCTATTGGTGATTTAAAACTTGGACAACACTCACACCCCATAGTGGGGCCCACTATGTCCATATACCTATTCAATTGAATAGGGAGGATTCATGAATATGTTGTTGTGTGTGACCCTCTAGGCCCTTATCTCGATAGTAGTGAATAAAATTCACAGAATAAGAGAAAATTCTAGCAACCCATCATGGATCCTAAAGAGATAAGAGTTATCATAGCAATGAAAACCAACCCATGAACATTGAATGTGTACTATAATCTCTCTATCATTAAATATCTCATAAAGCAGGATGCACACTTGTGTCATCGTCCTTTCCTTGTATTATTATTTGTTGATTTTTCTGGATGGACTTACCTTTCTATTACATTGGTCAAAGACTTATAAAGGTAGCACCATCATGATCAACCAGTCCTAAGATATACAACTTCATAAACTTGGAAGAAAAAAAAACCTTTCTTTACCATTCAACCAATGTCATACCACCAATGACACACACAACACAAGCTACCTTTCCATGATTTCAATACCATAGTTTTTTTTACTTTCATCAAAGTACGCAATCAAATGGTACACACTGGTAATGATATCAATTCAGGAGACCAATACACATGTCTGTAGATAGGAACAACTAATGACACCCAAAAAATGTTGTGTTTCTATTGGTGGGTCTGTCCTCATGGTCTCACTACTAGAGATCACCAAGTGAGAACTTCATGAGAAGAAGTATCAATGCTTATGAGACCCCAGCACCTGATAGTCAAACATCTACTGTGTCCAGTTAGTAAGTAGTATCTAGAACATAAAGCATATATTTAAGATTAACGTCATAGTATCTCGAGGTTCTCATTATAGATTGGGATCTTCTATAACCTCTCAACATGACAACTAATTTATGGACATTGCCATTATATAGTGGATTCAGAAATATCTACACTATAATGGTAATAATACAATACCACAAAAATAGTTTTTCCCAGCGCTAACCTTTATCAGCGCTAACAAAAAAGCAATGATAAAGGGGGGTTCCTTTATCATCACTAAAAAAAGCACTGATAAAGGGTCCCTTTATCAGCGCTAACAAAAGTGCTGATAAAAGCACCCCTTTATCAGCGCTTTTTTTAGCGCTGATAAAGGGTCGACTTCAAAAAAAAAAATTAAAAATAATATATTAATATATAAATATATAAATATAGTTATATTGATATAAATATAATATATAATTTTTAAATATATTTTAGATAAGTATAAATATACATTTACACTAAATATACTTAATATATAAGATATTTAGTGAAAATGGATTATAAAAAAATTAAAAAAATAATTTTAATTAATAATTTGCTAATTATTATGGAGTAATAGTCATCTAATAACAATTTGAAGACTAAATAAATAAAAAAAATTAAAAAAAGATCCAAAATATGTTGAAAATGCAACTCGAACTTCAAACGACCATAACTTTTGATCCGGGTGTCCGTTTGAGCTCTACCACATATCAAATCGAAGCTTGTGATGAGATCTACATCGCTATGATTAAGGAAATCCCCATTAAATGTTTTTTGAGTTCCAAAAAGGCCAAGAAGGCCTCTAAAACTGAGTTTTTAGTCAGGGTACCTCGATTTTTAACATTTTGAGGATTTTCAGCCTCGTTTAAGGGGGTATTATTGGATTTTTGGGTGGGGAATGAATTTATTCCAAGGTATTACATTCATATTGATATTATGTATTTGAAATTTCATCATTTTTTATAATTAACTTCTATTTATAATCAAATATAAAACAATATATACATATTTTTTATATATTCACACATAAAAATTTAATTATAAATATAAATAATAAAATGTATTTACATATAAAATATATTAGCTTTATCTAAATAATAAATAATATCCATTTTATTTAAAATACAAATATATGAATATTTATATACCTATATATTAATCTAACTATATATATATATATATTAATCTAACTATATATATATTAATATAACTACATATATATATATATTAATATTACTATAAATATATATATTAATATCATTATAAATATATATATTAATATCACTATAAATATATATATTAATATAACTATATATATATATTAATATAACTATATATATATATATATTAATATAACTATATATATATATTAATATAAATATATATTACTATCTGAATAAATATAACTAAATATATATATATATATATAAATAGAGATATATATTAATATAACTATATATATATATATATTAATGTGACTATATATATTAATATAACTATAACTATATTAATTAAATATAAAGGCTTAGGTGCGCAGGGGGGAGGTCTCGAGTTCAAATCCTGGTGGAGGCAGGGGCGCGTGCGCATGAGGGAATATGGGAGCAAGCGCTGTTAAAGGGTGGAGGGGGTGCGTGGCGAACTGTGGGGGGGGGGGGGGGGGTGCAGAAAAGCGCTGTAAAGGGGGGGGGGGCTCAAGCGCTATAAAATCCCTCCTGATTGGCAGTATTTATTTAATTTTTTTTAATTTTTTTAATTTTTTTTCAAATTTTTTACCTTTTATCAGTGCTTTAAAAAAGCGCTGATAAAAGAGGTCCTTTATCAGTGCTAAAATGAAAGCGCTGATAAAGGAAGCGCTAATAAAGGGGTCTTTTATCAGTGCTAAAACAAAACGCTGATAAAGGACCCTTTTATCAGCGCTTTTTGGAGCGCTGACAAAGGGGACCCCCCTTTATCTTCACTGGCATTAATAGCATTTTTCTAGCACTGTTAAAGGCCATTTTTAGCGCTGATAAAAGCTGTATTTGTAGTAGTGATACATCATGTATAACTAACAATACACATGATATGGTAATCAAAAGTACAACATAGTTGGGTCTAGGGAACCCACTATTTCAACATTCCCACTTGCACTAGAGACAAATTTCTAACCAAACTTGTTAGCTACTCACATGATAAAAATCAAGCTTCTGCTAAGTAATCAATTTAACTACTGGGTCTGCCTCGTTTTCACTGCGTGGAATTTCTACTGTATGCGACCTCATCTCCTTGAGTAAAACTTCTCAAGATAAGGTATCCTTGAGTATATCACTTTTTTCCATTGTCATAACTTGACAACTTGGATTGTAATAATATCATAATTTACATTATGATAATACTTTTCTCACTATGTGTGATTCCAAGAACTAGAACAAATCATTGTGATTGATAACTACTTCTTAGCTTCCTTTAGAAGATGCAATGTACTCAATATTTATAGATATGGATACCACTAGTTTATATGATCTTGAATCGCTCATCACCTTATCCTAACTATGATACTAGATCAAATCGATCTAAGGATTACTAGTTTGTGCCCCCCCCCAAACTAGTATACCTTCTTCTCCATATACAAGGTACATGTATTTTGTACTTTCCAAAGTATAATTCGATAGTCTTGACTGCTTTACTTGTAGTGCTCCTGGAAATGATTGATATCTTCCTACAATAAAGTATATATTGGAAGTATCAATTCTTTTACATATTATGGCATACGTGATTGATCCATTTATGAAGCGTAGAGAAATCAACTGACAACTTTAATCTCTTTCCATGTTCCGAACATGTCAACTTGAAGAGATTAAGCCATGTGACATTGGCAACAATTGTGAACTTGAATTGTTCCAACTTGTATTTTTCAATACAATGTCACTTTATGTACGATTGACTAGGTCCAAGAAACTGTTAGATCTACATTGATAGATCCAGTTCCCTAGAACTTAGGTTGCTACTTTAATTCAATCAATGGAGAATTACTTTTAACCTGGTCTTAACTAACTGTAAGTCCAATATCTATTTTCCATATATTACTGAACATGTTTTACTTGGAAAACTATAGCACTCCCACTAACCTTTGGTATACATATGGATAAAACTCATTCCCAATGAACACTCTAAAATATTATTTCTTACTTTAATCCAGAATTTGATTTTAGTAACTTTCAACCCTTATTGGTATCATATGATGTCATCATCCCTTTTTGGTTGCGTCATATAGACACCTTCCAAGAAAGTTTATTTTGACTTCCAATGACTAATAGAATGATATTAGAAGTTTAGCCATGACAAGTAAAATTCTAATGGATTTTGGCATACCGACTTGGTATAACCAATCGAGCCTTATTGGTACCAGGCTTGTACCATCCATGTATTACCTCATATGAATACCCACTAGAGTATTTAATTTATAATCCCCTTTGAAATTTGATGCATAGAATCCATTATTGAATTTTAATTGATCTTGTCAATCTTATCTAATTTCCATATACTGCTTACTTGTAGGATTTATTATTCTTAATGAATAATTTATCACTGGGCTCAGTGAATATAAAAACCATCACAATGGTTTTATTATTCCTACGCAGTATGTGTGACTGGAACATTCCTATTCCACATGAACTTGTGTAACTTGTTCCTATGACGACCATTTGTGCATCACGAGCATTGAATAAGTCCAAGTCAATTAAGCTCCCACTATCTCTAATAGAGATGTGTACCCTTATATAGAGTTGTAGTCTATCACTTGATCACATGTTTTATATATTAGGGATTTACATAATATCCTAAGCAACTTTTAGGATTATTAACTTAGATGCACCATGTATTTAGATTGATGCATGTTTGTTTGTTTTTCCTTAACAAACTCTTTTCATTCTAACACATGATCTACGACATAATGGATTTTCTATCATACTAAAACTCGTATGATATCCATTTTTCATATTAGTTGGCATATTAGTTATGGGATTTATCCATTATTTGCGAAGAACATTTTTGAAATATAATGGAAGTTTATACAAGTTGTAACATTGATACTACTTACATCATAACTTTGATGTATAAAATATGTGTTTAGGAATTTATCTATGCTAATTTTTTTTATCAATGTTAACATGTAAGAATTTATCATAGAACCTCCTTATAAACATCAATACCATGATTTAGATAAGGTAACATGCGTTTAAGAATTACTCCATGCTACATTATCATAATCGATGAATGGTTGGTCAAGATATTCTTCGTCATGCCGATCTGAAGCGACTCATATCTTCTGACCATGAATATACTTCACTATTACATTCTTTAATAACTTAAATGAATCTTATGAAGTGTCTTTACCTTTATATTTCCTTTGGAATAATTCACACTCTCTTGTTGAACTAACCCCATAATATTTGTGGTATACCTTTATTTCTAAAAGTTTATTTGTCTAAACTAAAGATGTCAATAATACTAAAGGTGTTTAGCTATGCCAAGACTAAATACCATAATGGGTATATTCTTAACATCCACTTTAGTTTTACATGAAAAAGAATCATCTTTCCATAACTAGATAAGTCTTACATTTTTATATTCATCATGTATTTTATATGATTCAAGTATGTCTGAACTATTTGTTGAGTATGCTACACCACAAACAACATTCATTCATGAACTTAGAATAATGTCTCATTATGACCAAAAGGGTAGGAGAGATACATGTCTTGGTTATACCCAACAACTTGTTCAAAAAAAAATCATTCACTTGGAAATAATAAGTTATGTTTTTCGCACCACTAACTTAGGAATAACCCTTTTTAGATACTTGGAGAAGACACTTTACTTCTTATAATGTTCCTATACTTACTTGGTTACTATATTTAAACACACATATGTTATTGGCATATTGTATTAAATATCCAAGAAGTATGTTAGAAACATTAATTTATATTAATGAATATACTTGAATGAGAAGTGAGTACTTTCTTCTTGTATTTCAATTCATTGCGTTTTTAAACTTCCATAAATTTATTTCATTATATGTGATGAAAATAATATTCTATTAAATAACCAAACTCTTTTATTTGAAGGAAATTATAAAGGTACCTTTGGTGTAACTTTACATAGTCCTTTTCTCCTTTTCATTCAATTTATTCTCTATAAGAACAAAATATGGTGCTATCTTTAATATTCTTATTACTTGGAGAATGTTACCTTAAAAGGAAATGAAGTGATTACTCTATACCATTTGTTTGTATCCTTAAATGAAACTAGAGTAATTGGGTGTAAAAGGAATAATAAGGGGATGTCAAGAAAGATTATGGTCTGCCATTCATGTTTACCCCAAGCCAATGTTAACATCACATTCAAAATTTTCTTAGCTTTCTCCTTGGAAATATCTTAGAGATGAGACTAAATGTAACATCATCCATGTCATGATGTAGCGAACACAAATAACAACAGAAATTGATGATAGCATTATGAAAGAACCATCATATTCTTGATTCATGAGTCTCATGTAATCAATTTTACACTCTCGATTACTGAGGTGGCTTAATAGGTTGGGACACCAGCACCTTGAATTTCCAATATAGTAATATTATGCACAAGCATCTGTAATATATTTGAAATTCATGCTAGTTTGGACATCAACTTTTTCCAATTGAAATCACAGTTTTTACTTGTGGTATTACTTACCATTTTTCTACAAAAATAAACATTAGAAGATTGTACTTTTATGCTGATTATCGAATGTGACATTACCGATTAATTTATTCATTAAATATCTCCCACAAATTTATCGAATTCCAAGAACCCTCTATACTAGAATAAAAATACTCTATTTTTTGATTATTTTAGTGGAAAGGATCCCTGAACCTCCCTCATAGTCTACAAGCTATGGCTATGCCACTACTCAGAGGGTTCAAGGTAGGATTTTGGCTGGCCAACCACATTAAATCGCGATTCCTTGATCTATTGAGTGAAGTCCCAGCTTATAAAATCATTACATGATTTAATCAATTCTTACCTCTAAAATTAAAAAAATATATCTATAACTATTTCTTTACTGTAATTTTAGTTAAGTCAACCCACCACCCTAATAAAAACTCCCCAGTAGTAAGAGGCACCCTCAGCTATGGCATGATTGACACCCTGAACTCTCAGTTTTGTTCAAACTTGAATGATGGAAGGCCGTAATGACTTAATATTTCTTTGAGGGTTTTTTTGTTTCTCTCGAAGAATATAATCCATTTATATTAATCTTGTTCATCTATGTTGTCGTGCTCACAACTGAATATTAATAGAAAAACATACACCGCTTCTTTATGAATTTTTGTTATTTATTACTTTATGTATTTTCCCACTTTTTTTAAAATGCATAAAATAATAAATAAATGCATAAAGGTAAAATATTACCCGACTGGTCTTGAACATCTAAATGACTTAGGGGCATCATACCTAAGTTGAAGCTTGACTCTTGATGTATCTTGCCCCTAGTCTTTTATGTTCGCTTCTCTTCTGGAGAATCACCTCATCTTGGTGGGGTCCACGTCACGTCCTGGAGTACCACCTCATCTTGGCGAGATCTACGTGTCATCTTGCACCATCTTGATCAACGTACACTGCCTCAACTTGGAGGGGTCCTGGTCATTCAATGTCTTCATTTGAAGTACAAAGATACTCGTGCATAGGCAAGGGGAACTAGGGATATAAATATACATCAGGTAAAATTGGGCGCGTAGGCCCTTTACATTTTAACCGGAAAGAAAGAAAATGCACAAACCGTCTATTTAATTAATTACAAAAATTACACATAGTTAAATAATTAATTAAATAAATACAACATACATGAGTCGGTGCTCAAGACTAGTAGGTAGGTTAAAATAAAGCGCAATAAAATTAAATTTTCATTAAATATGCATGAGGGTAATAAATTAAATTAAATGAGTTAAATGAATTAGATGAATTAAATGATTCAAATAATTTAATTATTTATCAGTTTTCTAATTAATTTAATTTCAATATCAAAATTAAATTAAATTAACTTAATTCAATTTAATAACCAAATTGAATTAATTTTCATTCAGGTATTAAAATTTATTTATTTTCAACCAAAATTAATATATTAATTAATTTAATTTAATTAGGTAATTGAATTAATTAATTATATTAATTTAAATTATCTTAGGTCCGGAAACACCCACTATGGCCCATTGTAGGTTGCACCGAACTTGCATAGACCCGTAACTGGCTTGGTAAAACCCATACTGGGCTAGCTGAGCCTAGAAGGTCTACCCAAACCAAAACTGGTTGGGAAACCTACTTGAACCCTACTTGGGGTGATTCAGGTTGGGGTGTACCTCCCGGTCAATACTGACTGTGACTCAGCCTGCAGGAATGTCTCGGTTCGGAAGGTCTATCCGGTGACGTGAGGAGGCGTGGCCAGAGCCGAGGGCGGTGGAGCGTTGCTGCAATAGAAAGGATGATGTCAACATGAGATGGGTCGTGGCTACAGATGGTGGAGCCACTGGTCTGCTATAGATCTAGGGTGGTACCGTTACTGTGCGGGTCTCCAGGTGCGACGTAGGGGAGGCCAACCCGATATCAGCACTGCAATGGTGAGGCAGTAGGGCTGTCTGGAGTGGGGTTTTGCCGACAGCAAGGGGAGGTCTAGAGGGAATGGGGTCGACATCCGAGAGGGCTGGGTGGCACAGGGCGAGGCCAGAGCGACGACTCAAGAGGCGGGTCGTACACGGCAGCTGGGAGGAGGACCGGGAGGCGATGACTGGGTGGACTACTGTGGGTGTGCCGACATCTGGAGCGGTCGAGAGGTAGGGGAGAGACCAGCTGCTTGCTGGCCAATGAGGATGGAGACCACCGACACTGTTCGACAACTGGTTCTGTATAGGGCGACACACCTAGCTGTGGCGTGCCGAGGAAGGAGACCAGGGGGGTCCATGCAGACCCCCTTTTTTTAAGTCTTCCTTTTTTTTTAAAAATTCTCATCTTTTATTTTTAAAAGGAGATCCCCCTTTTTTTCTTTATGAATTCTTTTTAAGTCTTCCCTCCCCTTTATTCTTTTTTAATTTTGAGTCAAGGTCTCCCTATTTATTTCTTTTGTGTATTTTTTCACACACAAATTTTCTAAAGGCCACTTAGACTTTAAAATATAATAATAATAAGATTATTATAATAAAATAATAATTTATTATTATTGTATCATTATAATAATAAAATAAATATTATTATAACAATAAAATTATTATACAAATTAGAAAAATTGTAAATTTTTTTATCTACATATAATTTTAATTATATCCAATGAACTGATCTAAACTTGATCGGTCCTTCGGAATGAATAAAAATTAATACCTGTGATCAAACAACAAATTCAATCCAATTCAAAAATTTAAAATGACCATAACTCGTTCATTTGAAATTGGATTGACGTGCGCTTTGGACCGTTGTGACTGATTTAAAACCCTCTTCTTAATTTATGCAAATTAATTTTATTTGGATCAGAAAATATACATGATATCTATGATACCACTGAAAGGTTCCAGGGCTTGTAGTGGAAGCCGGTGGGACAGGTATTTTAAAATTTTCATCGACAGGATGAAAAAACTTATTATCACTGATGATTCGTGCCTTGGTAAGGTTTGAGGATCTCACGTAAATTATAAATAGATCAAAAATTAAAATGAAATCATACCCGTTTCAAATCTAAATCTATGGTCGACTGCAACTAGTCAATGATGATTTTCACTTGAAGGATCCATAGCAGGATCCCTCGAGATTGTCCACACAAACTTCTAAAATCCTCTGGAATGTCGATCATCAAATTCCAGGTGCTAGTACGGTGATTTGACGATGTCTTCGACGTCCTAATGATCACCACATTGAGACCCCTTTGATGCTCGAGGAAGATCTTGATCTTAGATATTGGATCAACTACTTATCTCTCTAGGAAGCGGGAGGAGAGAGAGTCTCTCATTTTCATTCCATGAAAATGAATGAATAGTTACCTAGAGAGAGAGCCTCACCTCCATTTATAGTGGAGTTTCCAAATATCCAGTTGGGTTCCCCGACCCCCGTTTATTTCAACATCCAATTAATAAATAATTTTGAAAAACTAAACTATGTCAATGTTATTTATTATTTTATCATATACCTATAATATATATAAATTATATTACGTGATAAAAACCAATCCATTTAACTCGACTCACTATCCTACTTAATATTAAGTGAACCTTGAATATTAAAATAACATTCGTTCGATTAATATTTTCCCATATTTACTCAACTTGTAAATACTTTAAATAAATTCAATCCCAATTATTCATAACTTTAATAATAATGAATTTATATAATTCTTTTGGTGATTTGACACTTGGACAAAACTCAGACCCCGTGGTGGGGCCCACTATGTCCATATACCTATTCAACTGAATAGGGAAGATTCTTGAATACGTTGTTGTGTGTGACCCTCTAGGCCCTTATCTCGATAGCAGTGAATAAAATTCACAGACCAAGATCAGATTATAGAAACCCATCATGACCCATAAAGAGATAAGTATTGTCATAGAAACATCAACCAACCTACGAACACTGACTATGTACTATAATCTATTTGTCATTAAATATCTCATAAAGAAGAACTCAAACTTGTGTCATCGTCACTTTATTAATTTATTATTTTTTGATCTTTCCAGATGGATTTACCTTTCTACTACTTTGGATAAAGACTTATGAAGGTAGCACCATCCTAATCAACCAGGCCTGAGATATACAACTTCATATTATTGGAAGTGTTAAATCCTTTCTTGACTATTCAACCACTTTCATACCACCAAAGACGCACCCAACACATTCTACCTCACCACAATTTCAATACCATGGTTTTTGACTTGAATCAAAGTACGCAATCAAATGGTACACACTGGTAATGATCTCAAGTCAAGAGACTAGTACACATGTCTGTAGATAGGAACAACCAATGACACCCAAAACATGTGGTGTTCCTATTGGTGGTTCTGTCCTCATGATATCACTACTAGAGATCACCAAGTGCAAACTTGATGAGAAGAATTCTCAATGATTATGATCCCCTAGCACCTGATAGTCAAACATCTACTATGTCCATTTAATAAGATGTATCTAGACCCTAGAACATATATTTAATATTAATGACATAGTATCTCAAGGTTCTCATTATAGCATGGGATCTACTATAACCTCTTGAAACGATAATTAATTTATGGACATTACCATTATATAGTGGATGTATAAATATCTACACTATAATGGTAATAATACATCATATATAAATAACTGTACACATGATATGGTAATCAAAAGTATGACATAGTTGGGTATAGGGAATCCACTATTTCAACCTGATTTACCTGGGTGGCCGCATAGTTTTGGAAATTGTGTTCCTTAACCATGCACCAACCCATAGCCCACTGCCTCCTTTTACACAGTTTCCTGGAGAAGCTGCATGGTTTTCACTAACTGTTCTCAAATTGTGCACCTTTTGAAAAGCCCCAAAACCTTCCCAAAACCCTTCCAAACTCTCCCAAACATTACCGAACCACTTTATACACATAAAACAGCATAAATAAAGATTATATACTTCAAAAAAGGGGTTCTACATTCTCCCCACCATTGGCCTTTCCATCCTTAGAGAGTAGAAAACTATCAATTTCCTGAAAGAGCATGAGCCATTGCTTGGCCATTTCTTTCTTCCATTCCTAAGTCTCCTCCTAATTCTGACCATGTTTCCACAAAACTTGCACTAGAGTGATGTTATTTCCATGTAATACTTGTTATTGCCTATCCCTAATCCACATTGGCACATGAACCAAGGAGTAATTTGCCTCTAGATCTACATGATCCCATCGAATCACATGGTCAGTATCAGGTTGATACTTTTTTAACTAAGATACATGAAAAACATTATCCACCACACTAAACCATGGTGGAAATTACAACCAATATGACACTTATCCAACCCAATCAAGTATATAAAAAGGCCCAATATATATCAAAGATAACTTTAAAGCTTTCTAAAATGATTATGTCCAATCCTAGGAGAGATTCTCCAGAACACATGATTACCCACCTCGAATGACAACGTCCATCGACTATGATCCACATATGTGTTTTGATGACTCTAATCCATCTCTATTATCTTTCTAATAAAAATAATATTCTCTGTAGTCTCTTGGACAAGGCTTGGCCCAACCATCGAAGTATCATGATTTTCCACCCAAAAAAGTGGATAATGACATAGACACCCATACAATGCTTCAAATGGATCCATATGTATCGAAGAATGATAACTTCTATTATATGATAATTCCACTAACAGAAAGTGAACCTCCCATGAGACACCAAAATACATCACAAAATCCTATAACATATCTTCTAATATTTATATCATCCTCTCAGATTGGCCATCCATCTGAGGATGATATGCCGTAATCATAGTCAACTGTGTCCCAAGGGATTGCTATAAGGATTTCCAGAAATGAGGCATGAACAAGAAATCTCTATCTGATACAATCGAAACTAGTACCCCATGCCTTTTTACCACCTCATGAATATAGATTTTGGACAAATCCTCTATCGTATGATATTCATGAATAGGTTTGAAATGAGATGACTTTGTGAGCTGACCCACTATCACCCATATGGAATTGTTCTTCTAAAAAATTATACAGAGACATGTAAAAAAAAATCCATTTCTATCTACTCCCATTTTACATATAGGGATAGGTAAAGACTGTAATATACCTGCTGGTTGCTGATGCACTGCCTTGACTTACTAACAAGTCAAGGATCTCGATACAAACTCAGCCACTTTCCTCTTCATACCTACCCACCAAAACTATACTTTCAACACCTTATACATTTTTTGAATCCCTAGATGGATATCCCATCTTGAATGATGGTATGAACTAATATGTTGTTCCTAAAAAGCCATCAGTACAACCATCACATTTCAAAACCACAATAATGAATTCCCATCTAGTTTTTACCCCTAAATGGACTCCCCGACATTCAATATCAACCTCATAGCCGCACACTCTGAATCAGAGGAATGTACCTCTTTAACCATTTTAATGAAAATAAGAACAAACAAAATTGGGAAGAAAAGCACTATATCACCTCAGTCTTCACATTCCAAACACATTTCTTCTATGACCGAAATCAACTACCACTAATATGAAACTTATTTCCCACCCAAACATATGAATTTATACTTAATGGATCTTCCACTGAATTACCTTTACCTAGTGTATACATCAATTAAAATTCAAACATCTATAGATTATCCATCCATCTAATTTGTCTCAAATTCAAATATATTTATGATAAAATATGATTCAAGTTCTTATGATCAGTAAATACTGTGAATTTATCATCGAAGAGAAAATGACGCCATGTTTTCAAATCATGAACCACCACTGCCAACTCCAAATCATGAGTTGGGTAGTTATTCTCATTAAACCTAAAATTATATGATCCATACACAACCACATGATCCCATTTCATTAGAACACACCCCAAAAATAATCCTGATGCATCGCAATACACCACATACCCTTTCCTTGGTTCTGAAAAAACCAAGATTGGTGCTGATGTAAGGTGACCCTTAAGCTCTTAAAAAGACTTCTGACATTACTCATTTCATTGGAATGGAACATTATTACTCATTAGATCTATCATAAGTGAAGTTATCCTTGATAAGTCACAAATAAAGATTTGGTAATACCCATCTAGACTAAGGAAGCTTTGTATCTCAAAGACATTCTTTAGCAGTTTTCAAGATATGATAACCTATATCTTCTCTGGATCTACTGAAACACCATTCTCAGAAATAACATGGACAAGGAAACATACCTCTTGTATCCAAAAATTATAATTTTATAATCTGGCATACAACTAATTATCCATTAATAATCCCAACACTATTTCTAATTTCTTCTCATGCTCCCCCTTGTCCTTGAATACACCAATATATCGTCCACAAACAACACCATGAAAGAATATAGATATCTATTAAATATATAATTCATAAATTATATATATACTACTAGTTTATTAGTAATACCAAAGGGAATAACCACATACTCATAATGTCCATAAATACTCTTGGAATTTGTTTTCGAAATACCCTCCTTCCGGACCCGAAATTGATAATATCCTGACTGCAAGTCAATTTTGGAGAACCACTGAGCACCCATTAAATGATTGAAAATTTCATTAATGTACAGGAGTGGATATCAATTATTTATCATAAAATCATTAATATTATTATAATAGACATAGAGATGAAATGTTCCATATGCTTTTTTAACAAATAATATCGGTGCTACCCAAAGAGATGTGCTAGGCTGGATGAACCCTTTGTTTTCCAGTTCCTCCAATAAAAGTTTCAATTCCATCAATTCTACTAGTTCCATATGGTAAGATAGAAGCGAGATAGTACAAGTCCTCATGAGAAGATAAATCATAAAATCTATTTCCCTTATAGGTGGAAACCCTAAGAAATATTCAGGAAAGATATCCAAAAACTGATAAAAAACTTCCAGAAAATTACTTCTCCCAATATCTTCCATAAATTTCAAAGAAATATCCTCCAACTGATACAAGATAATCCCAACTACTGGTGCTAACAATCCTGTTGCACCCACATTTACCTCACTCTCTCCTATGAATAGATGCTCAATGCCATCCATAGTCATGAAACTAATCGTTCATGCATAACAGTTGATGTGGGCCTTAAACATCATCAACTAATCCATACCTAGGATTATATAATAAACATCCATCTCAAGAACTGATAAGTCCCACATCAACTCAAACCCTTCCATAACTATACAACATGCTCTACACAGAAAGGCTCAACACTCTCTTTGACCCAGAGGAGTTTTAAGTTTAAAAATACAAGGCATCATTTTCACATTGAAACCCAGCAAGTCAAGAGTACGAGAAGAAATTAAAGAATGATATTCAACCATATCAAACAACTCTTTCATAAAGGTATAATTCAAAAGAACCATACCCCTCACCATGGATGGCCCTGACTGATCATCCACAATAAAATCCACGACACTAAACAACTTCTTACTCGCCACACTCTACTCTTTATTACCCTATTGTAATTTTCCTTAATAAGGAGTCTTGGTGTTCCTAGAATCACAATGTATAACTCTATTATGATGATGAGGGGTATGTTTCTGACCTCATCCCATCAAATCATAAGATGTCTGTGACCCCTGAGGAGTGTCACAAACACTTAACCTTGGATCACTGTGACAATAGCGCTGAATATGCACCATTTGGTTTCAACTATGGCATGCTCTAGGTGGTGCCATAAAATCTCGCATTATGTGTCTTAGATATCCACACTAGAAAAATACTGCCTTTATCTGGGGTTTCAGAGGAAAATTCACCGAAACCGTTGTTAGATTTTTATCCATACTCCCATCTTGGAAATAAGTGACCATCTTTCACTTGCTTCCCATGTTAGAGTTCCTAGAATTTCCCATGGGTATCAACATACTTCCTCTACCCATAGCTCCCAAAATATCTCTTTTAGCCATTGTTTCTCTATTTTTCTATTTTTGTATAATCTATTATACAAAGCACCACAATCTTTGAATGAATTTCCTACCTCATCCCTGATTTGAAAATATGTTCCTTAAAATGCGTGCTTGAAATAATTTCAGGTGAGAGGTGAACTAGGTTTAGTAATTTGGCCATATACTCCATCACCAAATGGTTCTCCTATTTCAAACTGATGAAATCCTTTGTTCACTGAATTCTGAATGTGTGAGCATATAAATTTTTGTTATACAATTCCCCAAAATCCTCCCATGTCATACCTTGATCTACTCTAGCATGAAATTCCAACTCACACCACTGGAATGAAATATCTTCCAACATGTATGTCACTAAATTGACCTTCAACTCCCCTAGTGTTCCTAGGACATTGAAGATTTGATTTATCCTATTCAGCCACACCTCTACCCTTTTTGGTTCTTAATCACCCTGAAATATGGGTGGGATATGTTTCTAAAATTTAATAGAATGATCCACATGCCTCAAATCATCCCTTATATTCCCACTATCTACAACCTAAAAGGATTGTACTATGCTCTGATCAAGTCGCTGGTTCACCTAGGGCTCAGGTGAAACCACATTTTTAGTAGCATCCTCTTGTTTGTCTCTACAACATCTACCTGATGCCATTTCTGTCCACATAAGAAATACCATAAGTTTCACTCTCTAGAAACTGAAGTCTTATCAATTTAAAAGTTTATCACATTATAACTATCACAAAAATTATTTCAAAGTTCAAACTTTATCATGTTCAATCATTTTTTGTAAAATCCCCCATGTTTTGAAAATCAACCCATTTTCAAAATACCCCAACCATTATATTTTCAAAATTTCACACTTTAAAACAATTTCCAGATTTTCAGAAATCAACACATTCATATCACAACATAAAACATTACTCCAAATGAGATATTAAATCCTAGTGGGAAGTAATTTCAACCATTCATTCCATGCCATTTTCAGATAAACCCATGAAAATGAGATTCTGATGCCAATAAGTATCTCCAAAACACTTATGTACCCAAATCCCTGTTAACTTCAAGTTCAACATAAAAATTTTATCTATGTATTTTTATTCTATACATTTCATTTTCTAACAATCTTACTCTTTACTACCATCACACATCAAAGAATAAACCAAGATAAATGTCAAATCCAAGATCAACATGAGAAATGACAAAGGACTGAACAAGACTATTTTTACTTGTAATTCAAGGACCAAACAAGCTAATACCACTTGTAACATCCCTCCCCTCTCTATTGGTTTGATTCTAGGTGAAGTTTCTAGTAGTCCTTAAGGGGAATCCACAACATGCAAAAGGCTAAAAATAAATTCCAAGGGCTTTATTAACTTGTGGGGTATAATTTTCACTATAAGAAATAAAATAACCAACCAAACATACCATTACCAAAACCCCAACAACATATTGTATGATTCCAATGTATACTACACAAAATAAATCCTACAAACCACAATTCCAACTACAATAATACAAAACCATCCCAATACCAAATTAGAGTAACAAGAGGAAGACTAAAACAAAAAACTCAAAGACAATATGACATAACTCAACAACTCCAAAACAAGATCCATGCTCCAACTCTCTAATAGCCTAATAATCATGAGGCACCACTCAAGAAATGAGATGCCTTACCTTTACATGTGTCATGACGTACAACATCTGCAAAATCACCCAAGTTACATAATAGGGGGTGAGTAATAATACATAGTAAGATTTCCAAAAATTAATTCCCTACTCACGCCACTATAATAGAACAAGTTAGCACATTAATATAAAACCATTTATATAAAACCATTTCAACAAGTAACAATTTCCAGCAAGTCAAACACACCCTTACCCAAAAAATCTTACCCAACAAACACATTTTTAAGAAAAGGAAACAAAAAATTCATCAACCATTTCTATATATCATGTTGGTATAACCCAATTCATCTCGTGTGGCCACAAACATTTCTCAACCATACACACAATCCAACAAAAAGATCTTGATATTACCATTGACGGTGGAACTTCAACTCTGGCCCCATCCAATTTTTATTGTGGTACTTCATGCCATATTCCAATCCTTTGATGGTGGTCCTTCATGATCATTATCCATCCCATACACATTAATTTTCCAACAACATATCAACCAATATTTTTCAAAAAAAAATCAACCCATTAATCCAAACAACATTTCGAACACACATTCCAAAACTACTTCAATAAAATCAACCATTTATTGAAAATACCCTTAAGCCACATCCATGCCAAACAATATTTCAATAAAACAACATTTTTATTGAAAAATATTTTCACAAACCATTTACATAAATCAAACCAATAAAAAAATTTAAAATTATCATTTTAAAATCCAACAACCAAGCACATTGCACAAAAATATCACATTTTCCCCAAAATCTCTAAATCATCATGAAATAGATTTCAACCAAGATTCACACAACAATTTCACAATAAATATCAAGAAAAAAAATTAATTTGAAATAAATCCTTCTAGTTATAGAAAGAGGAGTCGAGAGTAAATCCACCCACCTTTAGGGTTTGGATGAAAATGATGAACGACACCAAAAGCTCACAAATCTGGGTTGAAACACCCCAAAACTGCTTTAGATCTCTTCCCCTAACATTAAAAAAGTTGAAATATAACCATTATTGGCATAAAAACCCTAGATTTAGCCCTGATGGAAGTAAATCTAAGAAACCGTGAGAGAGATGAGATTATATCTAAATAAAAACAATAAATTACAAAGAAAGGAGACTTAAAAAAGAATATATGGCTTTACCGCACCAAGAAAACCCTCCGAATCACTTCCAAAATGAGTGGGAGAGGTTCCCTAACCATAGAGAGGAGGAAATACTGAGTGAGGGTCTAAATGGGTGTTTTAGGGTTAAAATTGAGTGAGGTATACTTTTTAAAGCAATGTTTTAATCTGCACATGGTTTAGAAACATGGTTTTGAAAACCGTATGCTAACCGTGCACCTGCTACTGTACTGAAGGGAACTTCACAAGGTTGGATCACATTGTTAGACAATCTATGAACCAATTGTCAAAAATACCACTATAACAAGTTTCACAGTTTACCTAGGTGGCCACATGATTTGGAAAACCATGTACATTAACTGTGCGCCAACCCATAGCCCACTACCTCCTTGTGGATGGTTTCCTGGAGAAGCTTCATGGTTTTCACAAACTATTCACCTTTAGAAAATCCCTAAAAACATCCCAAAACCCTTCTAAACTCTCCTAAACAATACCCAACCAATTTATACACATAAAAAATAATAAATAAAGGTTACATACCTCAAACTAGGGGTACTACAACACTGTCTCAAACAATGTTGTCTTCAAAACCAATGATAAGAACACACTGTCCAAGACACCATGACCTTCTATTTTTTTCAAATTTAAATTGTTAATTTTGTTTTTTTTTTCTTTATATATATAAAAAAATCAACAACAGTTAAATGTTTTTATATTTGATATTACTTTAATTAATTTATTCCAAATATTTCACATAAAATACCACCCAATAACCCTATTTATAATGGTGTGGTCCTTGACATATTTTCCATATTTTCAATGTGTATTCCATAAACCTATTTTCGACCATTATATAAAAAATATTTTTTTTATAATAACACATTAATGATAACAAGTGATTAATCATAACATATTTTTAATAATTGATAATTATTTTATAATGTAACAAATCACAATTTAATGATGGTTCATGGTGATGGGTTGGGCCTAGGATATGCATGGTGTGGCACCTGACATAACGTGTTTTAGTCGATAAACTTTTTCTTAACTATGTTACTTGATATCATTTTATAGGGCTCAAATCCAACTGGTTGCATTGGGATGATGGAGAAGGGATGTAGTCCTAGGATCTCTCCATGGATGATAGGATGGAATCTAGGGTTCTTCAGTGCTCATGAATATTCCACAATTTTTTGGTTTCAATCAATTGTCTAGAGGTCCTTCTTAGGTAGAGCCTTCGGTCTCCAAAGAAGATATGAGGATCATTGAAGTCATCTCATCTACATATAGTAAATAGGGAGTTATTCTAGGTTTGAATAATGAAGATGGTAGGAAAAATAAAAATTTGTTCAAAGACTCCTCCCTTGGTAGCATCCTCAGGAAAGGCTAATCATCTCATGTGGAGGCTAATTTGAAGGCTTTTTCAGAGAGGGTGTCCATGGGTAGAAACTCCCTTATCACAAGGCTTGTTATCACTAAATGTGAGAGGCTACAACAGTTATGTATCTTGTATGTAGTATCTCATTTATTTGGCTATTCTTGGATTGGAAGTGTTTTTATTTAGGGAATGGTTTTTCCACTGTCTTTTTCCATCATATGAATCTAGGCTTTAAGCATGGTGTTTCGGTTCCCTATTCTTGATGCCTGGCTTGCTTCACCTCCATAAATGGCCCCTTTTTCAGTGTGTTTCATGATATAAATTACTTTTCCTAGTTTTGGATGTGGATCCATGGCATCTTAAGATATCACATGATATTACCACAGAAATTGGGACTCCAATCTATCTGGAAAAAGAGACCAAGAATGTTAGGTTTGGACATTTTTCTAGAATTTTGGTTGAGGTAGATCTTAGTTCTACTTTAGTGGAAAATGTTTTTCTCTCTACTACCAATGTTGACTTTTATCTCAGTATTGAGTATGATAATTTTCCAAAATTCTGTGATGCTTGCAAGGATTTTGGGAATTTGATCAAGAATTGTCACAGGAAGAAATCTTGTATATCCTATGGCATAAGGGGTCACCTTGCTTCAACTTGCAATATAAAAGAGAAGGTTATAAACCAGTAGGACCACTTTGGTGTAATACTTTAGGGGTAGTCTCACAGAGCTTTGAATGTTCAAAGGCCTACTTTTCATAGGTCAATGAAGATAGTGGATAAGGTCTAGGCCTTAATCAAGGAGAAAAATCTCTCTAAATAAGGGAAATTTTGTGGCTGTGGCTACTAGTTATTCTATGGCCCTACCATATGATAGAAAAGGCTCTTACAAGGCCCTTTCTCCTTTTTATGGACTTATGTAAGTGGGTGATGATCTTTACAGGGGTACTTCCTTTATCACAGTACATCATGGCTCTCTGAAGAAAGAAATGGAAAGAATTTCAGATCCCACTTAGTAGAAAAAATAATGGGTTGATGTAGCAAAGGAGGAGAAAAATTCTCCCTCCTTTAGGGGTGTTCTTCTTCACGACTCAGAAAATGAAAGGAAAATTAATCTTTATGACAATATTTAACAACCCGGGCACTTATAAAATATTTTTTTTTCATTTTGGAATTAAATAGTTAAATTTATTATAAATGTATAAGTGGTATTTATAGAAATTAAGGAATATATACTAATAGAATAGTTTCCTCATATATGAGAGTATAAATAAAATTTATGTATATTATAAGGTAAAATATGATATATTTATATCATAGATTAAGTAAAAAGATGTTTTGAAAATGATAAATTAATTGTTGGTATTTTTGTGACACATAAATTTTTATTTACAATTTTATAATTAATGTAATAATTTAAAAGAAATTTTATATTCATAAATTAGAGTCATAAATTAATATTTCATTGTCTTATGATTATAATAAAATTTTAGGAGACCTTAACTATTTTTTTAAAGTGTTATAAAATCAGTTACAATTTTAAATTTTGTATTTTTTAAATAAATAGTGATTTTAATTAAAAATTAGTTTTCTCATATTTATAAAAAAATATTCATAAAATGGAGTTCATTTTTTAATTTTACACGTTCAAAAATGGTTATGGTGAATTTTTGGGATTTTTCTGAAATAGTTGGATTTTTGGTAAATAGTGAAATATGGTAATTTACGATATATATACATTATAAGTTATATATACTATTTATTGAGTCATAACTAATGTAAGATGTCATGACCCGTCCTTGGGGCCCGTGCCGTGACTACCCCAAGCCCGCATTCCATAAGCCAGGGGCTGGCGACTAGCACCAAGGGCGTAAATCCTGATAAAAGGGAAGGAATTGACTTTATAGAAGTAAAGAAATACAAAAGAGTATGCAAGATATAGTAAACACTATGTAAACTAAGTACAAAAGTAAGTGCTAGAAAGTAAATGGGCCAGAATACAAACCCAACTGAAAGTACAGTACAACTGAAAAGAAAGTACAGTAGCTAAAAAGTAAAGCAACAAACACCAAGTCGTCCTCTAGAATTCCCACCTGAGGGGTGGGTACAAATAGTCTCGTCGGCTCCTTGGTTCTGTCCGTCCGCTCCGTGTACGTCCCGTCTGATAGACCACCTCCGGGTACCGTCCTACTCCACAAGCCTCAACCACAATCAGCACTGTCCGTCGTCTGTAACCAACATGACGTATTGCGGGCATAGCTCATACAGGGGTGAGGATATGATACTCAGTAGGGACCCCGAGACCCCCGAAGGTCTCCTAGAATACACAAAGGATAAACCACAAAAGAAAGATACAAACACGAAGTATCAACCAACTCTACTTAGGTATATGCCCATACATATACCTAAGTCATCAATTCCAGCTCGGCTCCAACACACGAGCACAAGTTCAACCCTGTCCACACAGGAAAGATCAACCCAATCTACACAGGAAAGCACAACCCAATCCACACAGGATAATAAGTCAATCATATCGAAGATAATGATTGGAAGTCAATACTTAGCTCACACAGGAATACATCATTTTTAAAACAAAAGAGATGATCATATGTAGTTACTGATTCATCTTGCTGGGACCCACATAGGATACTAGACCAGCCAAGGTGTCTGACCCACGTAGGATACTAGTCCAGCTACTCTATCGGACGCACATAGGATACTACAAAAGAGGTCAACACTATCAGTCCCACGTAGGATACAAGTACATTAGTCATCACCACCGAACCCATGGAGGATTCCAGTACAGTTGTCATTGTCGCCAAACCCACGGAGGATTCCAGTACGAAAGTCTTCACCATCGAACCCATGGAGGATTCTAGTACGAAAGTCTTTATAGTCGCAGCCAGCTCTATGGTTCCCACACGCAACATACTCAATTTTGGGAGGGCCTTCTCCTCAAGTCAAAGGGATGGATACATCAACCGTCATGATGACCAGGGATGATGTATCCCAACGTTCCGTCCCACGTCCTAGGGGAAAACCAAGAAAAACGTGCCCAAGTCACAGAGAACAAGACGACCAAGCCATCTTCCAAAAAGTACACGACATGTAGATAAGCGATACACATCGTGTCATCTTCCACTGGGTACTGCCCGTGTGATACGGCCCATGTCACAGGGCTGGTTGTGTAAAAAAGAAAGTACATGACGTGTGGTATAGTTACACGCCGTGTCATCAGTCCACGGGTACTGTCCATTCACCACAGCCCGTGTCGATGGGCTATTCATGTAAAAAGTAAGTACATGACGTGTGGTATAGTTAAACGCCGTGTACAGACTTCTGGGGTTGGCTCGGTGTACACTTTCCATGCCTGGCCGTGTGGTGGAGTACATGCTCGTGTACTCCACCCCGTGTCCGTGTATTCCCAGAATACATGCTGAGTCATACCGAAGCTGCTTCTACCATGGTAAAGGAAGTACACGCCATGCCTCTTGGACGTGTAGTTCTTACCGTGCCCGTGTATCTCCTAGATTACACTCCAGGTCTTCGAAGTCTCCTCTATCAAACTTTGTGGACAGTACACGCCGTGTGACCGGTGTAACACACTGTGTGTCACTTCTTCTGATGTCCGTTACTTCTGCCGCTGAACGTTTTTACTACACGGTGTGTGCTTTGAAAGTAAACACCGTGTATTATGGAATTTACCAGAAATGACGCCCCTGGATAGCATGCCTCCTGAGGCGTCCTTCCTTTATTCCGATGATCCGTTTTCTATAAAACTCATGTTCTGAGGTCGTCCCGATGTTCTGAAGCCGTTTCTGATGTTTTCGGGCCTCCGATCAGCTCTGAAAACTTTCCTTGATTCACCGCTCAAGAACGGTTGGAGGACACCATACAACAAGAACAACGGAGGAATCAGACCGTGTTAGTTTGGTCCGGTTCCCTCCGCATTAGTTTGATAGCAAAAGGTTTTAGAGAGAAACATCAACATGGAAGGAAAACCAAAATCTCTCAATTCAAAACACACCCCTACCTCAAAGAAGTTGACGAACGATGAGCGTTGCAGAAAAAAGCGTCGCGGGGTGAGGCTCCATATACGTTTACAGAGATTGTCCGTGGAGGAAGCAACGTCTCCCTTTCTTTTACGTGGAATGAAGATGGAATGGCATGTTGGTGTTCTTCGCGTTCTTTAAGGAGGACGATGAAGTTCTTCAAAGTGCAGAACTCTACCACTCTCAAATCTCCACACAACACAACCACCCCCAAAATAAAATAAGCTACACCTTATTTTATTTTTACTTTTCCAATCCTTTCAAAATTCAAAAGTTGAATTCATTTCATTAATTGAAACTAGAGTTCTCAAAATTAAAAGGAGTGTTAAGTTGTCATCATAAATGTGAAAGAGTTACATAACTCATGTGTAGGGGGGTTAGAGAATTTGAAGGGGTGGGGCTCGTGTGGGACCCACCTCAATAATATCCTATCAAGAGGAGTTATAATTTTAGTGGGTCCCACCCCAACTCCCACACATGGGGTTTAACCACTTATAAGTGAAATAAAATTTGTAGTACAATTTTATTTCTCTTTGTACTTAATCCACAATTTTTAACAACTCTTCCCAAGAAAACGCAACTCCAATAAAGGTCATCTTAAGAAATTACCGGCACTGCGGTTTTATCAGTGCCCTCAGATTTTGATTCCAAGCACTGGTTCAAAAGTTAGAAAAACCCGCTCGTTCGTTCACTGAACGTACCCGAGATAAACTTCAGAAATTGATTCCGGGCACCCCGGGCCTCAGAATCTAGTGCCGTCAAAAGCTGCGTACTCATAAAATCCCAAAGAAATTAAAAAAAAATTCCTTGAACTTTATGGGTCTTTACATTACTCCCACCTCAGGGATTTACATCCCTGTAAAGATACATCACAAACTAGGGAAACAAATGAGGGTACTGAGGACGCATATGAGCCTCTCGCTCCCATGTGCTCTCTTGGAGGTTCCCGTGCTGCCACCTGATGTGCACTAGAGGAATAGACCGCCCACGTAGGACCCACTCCTATCGATCCTCAATCTCCATGGGGACCTCCGTAAAATTCACCCCGTCATCAATGTCTAGCTCCCCATGGTCGATGATATGCGCCGGGTCGTGCACGTATCTCCTCAGTTGAGATACGTGGAAGACGTCGTGCACCCGGTGCAACCAAGGTGGTAGAGCCAAGAGATAAGCCACCTTGCCTATCTTGATGAGAACCTGGAATAGTCCTATGAAGCGCGGAGACAACTTTACGCCCCAACCGAATCTCCATAATCCACGTCGAGGTGAGACCCGCAAGAAAACATGGTCGCCATCCTTGAACTCTAGTGGTCTCCGCTTCCTGTCAGCATAAGACTTCTGTCGGCTCGGAGCTGTCCTCATCTACTCCTAGATGACCTGGACCTTCTCTGTCATGGCCTAGACCATCTCCGGTCCCACAATTGCCAACTCCCCAGGGTCTGTCTAGCACAGAGGTGATCTGCAAGGTCGGTCGTACAATGCCTCGTACGGTGACATCCCGATGGTGGAGTGGTAGATGTTGTTGTACGCAAACTCTACCAAAGGTAGGTGATCCTCCCAGCTATGACCAAAGTCAAGAACATATGCACGGAGCATGTCCTCGAGAGTCTGAATGGTCCTCTTCGTCTGACCATCCGTCTGAGGGTGAAAGGCAGTGTTCAGGCGTAGATGCGTCCCGAATGCCTCATGTAACCCCTTCCAAATCCAGGAAGTAAAGCGAGCATCTCTATCGGAGATGATAGATGATGTAACACCATGAATTTGTACGATCTTATGAACATAGAGGCTTCATAATCTCTCCACTGAGCCCTTCTCTTTGATGGGTAAGAAGTGGGCCGACTTGGTGAGTCGGTCAATAATCACCCAAATGGAGTCGTGTCCTCTGGAAGTACGTGGAATTCCAGTCATGAAATCCATATATATCCCATACCACTTCAACTCTAGGACCTCCAAGGGTTGTACCAAGCCTACTTGTACTTGGGGCTCCACCTTCACCTGCTGGCAGGTGAGGCATCGAGAAATGAACTCTACCACAACCTTCTTCTTACCCAACCACCAGTGCTGTCGTCTGAGATACTGGTACATCTTCGACACTCCTGGATGTAATACTAAAGGGGGTGTATGAAACTCTCTCAGCACCTCCTTTTACAATGAAGCTGGTACCATGGTACGTCCTCTGAAAAGGATGACGTGCTCTCCTCCTACAGAAAATACATCAGGTGCCTGTCCTGTGGAAATCTGTGTACGCCGCGTCTCACAGACATTATCCTCACGCTATGCCTCTCTGACCCGCTGAAGAAGTGGTGGAGTGACTATGAAGACTGCAAAAGGCTGCCCCATCTCTATCCACAAAGGATATATGCAACACGGCTAGCTGCTCTGTCGCCTCTCCAAGTAGTTGAATGCTCATCCTCCTGCTGAGAGCATCAGCTACTACGTTACCCTTCCCAAGAGTATAGACTATCTCAAAGTCATAGTCCTAGAGGAACTCGATCCATCGCCACTATATCAGGTTCAGGTCCTTCTGCATGAAGATGTACCTGAGACTTGGTGGTCAGAGAAGACTATAAAGCGCTCGCCCATCAGATAGTGCCACCACATCTTCAGAGCGAAGACCACTGGTTCTAACTCCAGGTCATGGGTAGCGTAGTTCTTCTCATGCTACCTCAACTGTCGTGATCCATAGGTGATAACTACCTGCTCTTAAATTAGGAAACACCTGAGTCCGATCCCTGATGCATCGCAGTAGACTACTTACCCTACTCCCTCCTCCGGTAGCCTCAAGATGGGTGCACTGGTCAATCTCTGTCTCAACTCCTGGAAGCTCTTCTGACATCTATCTAACCACGCGAAGGTTTTCCCCTTCTTTGTCAAATCTGAAAGTAGTGCTGCAACTCTGGAGAAGTCTGGAGCAAATCTTCGGTAGTACCCAGCCAAACCTAGGAAACTCCGCACCTCCGTCACGCTCCTGGGTGGCTCCCAAGCTAGCATTGCCTCGATCTTCGCAGGATCCACCGCAACTCCTGCCTCAGAGATGACGTGTCACAAGAAGTGGACCTCACGTATCTAGAACTGACACTTCGAGAGCTTACCATAAAACTGCTGCTCTCGGAGTGTGTCCAGTACAACCCGCAATTGGTAGGCGTGCTCCTCCTTAGTGGTCGAGTAAATCAATATGTCATCGATAAAGACTAGAAAAAATCAATCAAGGTAAGGCTGGAAGATTCTGTTCATGAGACTCATGAACACTGATGGAGTGTTGGTTACGCCGAAGTCATAACCAAGAACTCATAGTGGCCATATTGAGACCTGAAGGCCATCTTCTGCACATCCTCATCTCGAACTCTGAGCTGATGATACCCTGACCTGAGGCCTATCTTCGAGAACCATTGTGCTCCCTTGAGCTGATCGAAGAGATCGTCAATCCTTGGTAGTGGATACTTGTTTTTCACAGTCACCTGATCCAGGCAAAGGTAGTCGACACACAGTCTCAAGATCCCATCCGCCTTCTTGGTGAACAAAATCGGGGAAGCCCAGGGCGAAACACTGGGTTGAATGAATCCCTTTCCCTGTGAGTCCTCTAGTTGTACCCGTAGCTCTCGAAGCTCATCGGGAGCCATCTGATATGCTGGAGTAGATATCGGGGCTGTCCTGGGGTACATGTCAATATAAAAGTCTACCTATCTGTGAGGAGGTAGTCCGGGAACGTTATCGGGAAAAACGTCCGCATACTGATCCACCACTATAGGAAAACTCGGACTTCGCACGTCCACTACTCCTAGGATGAGGCTAGCCAACTGATGAGTGATCATTTGTCCTCTCCTTTGCGTGAGCCCATCCTACACTGCAAAGGCTCCCTTCTCGCTGGTGAAGGTGAACCTTCCCCCATCGGTGCGGACACACAACACCTTGCGCCTAATACAGTCGATCTGAGCATGGACCGTAGATAACCAATCCATTCCCAAGATGACATCGTAAGGCCTTGACACTGCTACAAGAAGATCCCAGCCGAAGATCTTGCCTCCTAGAGTAAGCTCACACTGCCGGCACCAGTACGTAATCATCGAGTCTGCTCCCGTAAGAGTCTCTAGCCGTAAGGATCGAGCCAACGACTCCGTCGGAATCTCCGAGCTCCGAACAAGGGCAGGGGAAATGAAAGAATAACTCACTCTTGTGTCTATAAGAACTGCAGCAAGGGTGGAGTAGACAAAGATAGTACCTCGAATCATCTCATTTGCACCGTGGTCATAGGCCTCCACTTTCTGAAGCTGAGCCTGCCTCTGTCTGCCAGCTCCCTGTGGTCGGGGTGGACCTCCTGGTGGTGGTGGTGGTAGAGTCTCAAAACATCATCCACCACCCGCTGCTCGGCCAGCTCCTCTACCTCGTCTGCCTGCTCCCTACAGACTACCATGGTCGAACCTCTACCTCTTCCTGGGTGGTCCCTCAACTGTCGACTACTCCTTTGCACGGCGGGTCGGACAGTCCCGAGCCATGTGGCCCTGTCCGCCGCATGCATAACAGTGTCTGCCTCTCGTATAATTGGATCTACTGCGTGTTCCCCGCACCTTCGACCCAGTATCCTGAGGTCTTCCACCTGATGGTCTGGTCCGCTTGGACCCCTGTGACATCCGTTTACTACCAGCTACAGAAGACTCCACTACGTGTCGCCCTACGGCAGGTCTTACTGCTGGTGTAGGCTCAGCAAGAAAGCTCTCTACAAGATGGGCTCGCTCCAGTACTCCTGCCTGCATCAGAATGTAGAGGGAGATCATCGAAGCCCTGATCTCATGCCTCAGTCCCTGCTCGAAGGTCCGGGCCCGGAAGAATGGGTCCCGTACCATGTCCGTGGAGTAGCGCGAGAGATTGGTAAATCTCACCGAGTACTGGGATACTGTCATGCTTCCCTACCGCAGCTGTAGTAACTCCTGAATGTGCACCGCACGGAGGTTGGCTGGAACGAACTCCGAGCGGAAGAGGCTCTCGAAATTCGACCAAAGGAGAGATGCCTCGTCGTGCACCTGGAGCATCAGGATCCACCATCTACCTACTGCCGCATGCAGGAGACTCGCTGCAAGGATCACCATGAGGTCATCCGGTGTCCCTACGAACCTAAAAACTCATACAACAGCCTCCAGCCAATCCTCGGCTACATGAGGGTCTATCTCCCTGCGGAACCTAGGCGGTCTCTGATGCTGAAACTCATGTAGTGCACTAAGGTGACGTGCACTCTCAACAGCTGGGGTTAGTGGCATCGGTGGCTCAGTGGGTAGAGGTACCGCTGGTGCGTCCGCTGTAAAGGGGCCCTGCACTAAGGCCTCGTCACTCAGTGGGCTATCGTCTCGCACAAAGCTCAGAACCCTAGCTGGCTGCTGTCGTGGGGCCATACTGAAAAGAGACAGGTATGCCACGGTCAATACAGTATACCTGGTGAGCTGACACAAAGTAATCACAAATAAAACTTTTGAAACACACATGCAATCAATGTTTTCGTGCACTAAGTCGAAAATTAGAAGTCAAGGTCCTGGTGTATGGATACGTCGTCCGCCACACCAACACTGGACTCCCTGGACTGATAACCACACTCAATACCCTTAACACTATTGCTTCATATAGAAAATAGATCAGAGTCTTGAGTTCTGCGGTAGAACCGGACTTCCCTCTGATACCAATTTGTCACGACCTGTCCTTGGGGCCCGTGCCATGACTACCCCAAGCCCGCCTTTCATATGCCAGGGGCTGGCGACTAGCACCAAAGGCATAAATCCCGATAAAAAGGAAGTAATTTCCTTTATAGAAGTAAAGAAACACAACAGAGTACGCAAGTTGTAGTAAACACCAAGTAAACTTTGTAAAAAAGTAAGTGCTAGAAAGTAAATGGTCCAGAATACAAACCCAAATGAAAGTACAATACAACTGAAAAGAAAGTACAACACCTGAAAAGTAAAGCAACAACTACCAAGTCGTCCTACAGAATTCCCACCTGAAGGGTGGGTACATATAGTCTCATCGGCTCCTTGGGTCCGTCCATCCGCTCCGTGTACATCCCGCCTGATAGAACACCTCCGGGTACCGTCCTGCTCTACAAGCCTCAACCACGATCAGTGTTGTCTGTCGTCTGCAACCAACACGACGTAGTGCGGGCATAACCCCTGCAGGGGTGAGTATACGATACTCAGTAGGGACCCCGAGACCCCTGAAGGTCTCCCAGAATCCACAAAGGATAAACCACAAAGTAAAGATACAAACATGAAGTATCAACCAACTCTACTTAGGTATATGCCCATACATATACCTAAGTCATCAATTCCAGCTCGGCTCCAACACACGAGCCCAAGTTCAACCCAGTCCACACAGGAAAGATCAACCCAATCCACACAGGAAAGCACAACCCAATCCACACAGGATAGTAAGTCAATCATATCGAAGATAATGATTGGAAGTCAAGACTCAGCTCACATAGGAATACATCATTTGTAAAACAAAAGAGATGATCATATATAGTTACTGATTCATCTAGCTAGGACCCACGTAGGATACTAGACCAGCCAAGCTGTCGGACCCACGTAGGATACTAGTCCAGCTACTCTGTCAGACCCACGTAGGATACGACAACGAAGGTCAATACTGTCGGACCCACGTAGGATACAAGTACAGTAGTCTTCACTGCCGAACCCAGGGAGGATTCCTGTACGGTTGTCATCATCACAGAACCCACGGAGGATTCCAATACGAAAGTATTCACCATCAAACCCACAGAGGATTATAGTACGAAAGTCTTTGTAGTCGCAGCCAGCTCTGGGGTTCCCGCACACAACATACTCGATTCCGAGAGGGTCCACTCCTCGAGTCAAAGGGATGGATACATCAACCATCACGAAGACCAAGAATGATGTATCCCAACGTTCCATCCCATGTCCTAGGGTAAAACCAAGAAAAACGTGCCCAAGTCGCAGAGAACAAGACGACCAAGCCATTTTCCAAAAAGTACACGGCATGTAGATAAGCGATACATGTCATGTCATCTATCACCGGGTACTGCCCATGTGATACGGCCCATGTCGCAGGGCTGGTCATGTAAAAAAGAAAGTACATGGGGTGTGGTATAGTGACACGCCATGTCTTCAGTCCACGGGTACTGTCTGTGCACCACAGCCCGTGTCGATGGGCCGTTCATGTAAAAAGTAAGTACACAACGTGTGGTATAGTTACACGCCATGTCCAAACTTCTGGGGTCGGCTCCGTGTACACTGTCCAGGCCTTGCCGTGTGGTGGAGTATATGCTCGTGTACTCCACCTCATGTCCGTATATTCCTAGAATACACGCCGAGTCATACCGAAGCCGCTTCTGCTCTGGTAAAGGAAGTACACGCCGTGCCTCTTAGCTGTGTAGTTCTGCCCATGCCCGTGTATCTCCCGGATTACACGCCATGTCTTCAAAGTCTCCTCTGTCAAACTATGTGGATAGTACACGCCATGTGACTGGTGTCACACACCGTGTGTCACTTCTTCTGATATCCTTTACTTCTGCCGCTGAACGTTTGTACTACACGGCGTGTGCTTTGAAAGTACACGCCGTGTATTCTGGAATTTTTCAAAAATGAATCCTCTAGCTAGCACTCCTCCAGAGGCGTCCGTCCTTTGTTCCGATGATCCGTTTGCTACAAAACTCTCGTTCCTAGGTCGTCCTGATGTTTCGAGGCCGTTTCCGATGTTTTCGGGCCTCCGATCGGCTCTGAAAACTTTCCTTGATTCACCACTCAAGAACGGTTGGAGGACACCATACAACAACAATGACGAAGGAATCAGACCATGTTAGTTTGGTCTGGTTCCCTCTGCATTAGTTTGATAGCAAAAGGTTTTAGAGAGAAACATCAACATGGAAGGAAAACCAAAATCTCTCAATTCAAAACACACCCCTACCTCAAAGAAGTTGACGAATGATGAGCGTTGTGGAAAACAACGTCGCGGGGTGAGGCTCTATATACGTTGATGGATATCGTCCATGGAGGAAGCAGTGTCTCCCTTTCTTTGACGTGGAGTGAAGATGGAATGACGTGTTGATGTTCTTCGCATTCTTCAAGGAGGAAGATAAAGTTCTTCAAAGTGTAGAACTCTCCCTCTCTCAAATCTCCACACAACACAACCACCCCCAAAATAAAATAAGCCACGCCTTATTTTATTTTTAATTTGCCAATCCTTTCAAAATTCAAAAGTTGAATTCATTTCATTAATTAAAACTAGATTTGTCAAAATTAAAATGAGTGTTAAGTTGTCATCATAAATGTGGAAGAGTTACATAAATCATGTGGAGGGGGGTTAGAGAATTTGAAGGGGTGGGGCTCGTGTGGGCCCCACCTCACTAATATCCTATCAAGAGGAGTTAGAATTTTAGTGGGTCCCACCCCAACTCCCACACGCGGGGTTTAACCACTTATATGTGAAATAAAATTTGTAGCACAATTTTATTTCTCTTTATACTTAATCCACAATTTTTAACAACTCTTCCCGAGCAAACACAACTCCAATAAAGGTCATATTAAGCAATTACCGGTGTTGCGGTTTCATCGGTGCCCTCAGATTTTGATTCGGAGCACCGGTTCAAAAGTTAGAAAAACCCTCTTGTTCGTTCACTGAATGTACCCATGCTAAACTTCGGAAATTGATTCTGGGCACACCGAGCCTTGGAATCTGGTTCCGTCAGAAACTGTGTACTCGTAAAATCCCAAAGAAATTAAAAAAAAATTCCTTGAAATTTACGAGTCTTTACATAAGAAACATAATATTTTCACCTCCTTAATTATTTTAATATATTTAGTTATAATTCTCTAACCATTCATAGTATTGATTGAAAAATAATAAACTAATGAATAAAATAATGAGAAAACACCCCTCTCCTCCACTATAAATATAACCTCTCACCACCTCTCACACCTCAAAGACTTATATCATGTTCAATTTCCACCAAATTCCCTTCCCAAACCTCTTCACCTCGTCCAAGACCTTCTAGTGTCACCAAAAGGCTAAAACCAAGTTCCTTAAGAAGGTTCTAAATGAGAAGAATCCAAGAGGTACAATCCTCTTTCTTTTTCTTTTCTTTTCTTTTCAATTTCTATTATTTTCATATTCTATCCTCACCTCACCTCATCCAATTTAAATGATAACTACATTATATTACATATACCATAATTTTATTGTGTTAATTAAATATCCATCATCAAAACTCTCCTATTCTACTCTTATTCTAAAAAATGAAATCATCGTTCGTGATGTATCAATTTACCATCATTATAGATGATGCATTTTAATTTTCTTTTACTTCCTTCAAGGATAGTTATAAAACCATTTTCATGGTTAAATAAGATTTTATTATACATATTATAAGTTATTTAATGTGTTTATCCAATATATAAACATGATACTGAATTAAATGATATAAGTTCGTGATGGTTGTAAAAACTACCAAAATAAATTAAATCATTTTTATTAATATTTTATCCAATTATTCATCCTCATATCAGAAAAATTGTTATATGATATCATTTAAATTTTTTGAATCATATTAATAACATTTCATTCCACTTCTGGAGTTTTCTTCAATTTTACAAGAAAATCCATAATGAACCAACCATGGAAACAATGAAATAAATGCACCCGAAACAATGAAAATAACAAAATATTGTTTATAAATGGTTGGAAAGATGTTATAAGAAGATCATAAAGTAATTATAAATATTAATATGGTTATTTAATATGTTAATAACACTATTTAAACCATTATATATGAGGTCTGAACATGTTTTAAGTAAGACGAACCTGAGGTAAGGGACTTTTCTTTAAAAACCCTATTTTAATTTCTATTTTTTACAAAAATTGAAAAGTGTTTTAACATATAAAAAATGAGAAGTTTTTTTACAATTTCATGATGAATTATTCTTTTGAAGTCTTATTTAAATTATTAAAATATTATTTACAAGTAAAACATTTTCCTTTGTATTTTCTTTGTATTCATTTGAAATAAATAATTTTCCACAAGAAATGTTTTTATGATGCAAGTGTTCATGTTTTATGATTATGTTTTGGTTATTTGAAATTTTTTATGATTAAGGGTGGAAACTATATCTCCCTCCAATGCATTTCATATTTTTATTTTTGAATTTTATTGTAATGGTTATTCCAAGTGTAATTGTGAGGGTTACATTATAAGGTAGCTGTGAGGGTTACATTGTAAGGTAGCTGTGAGAGTTACAAATCATATGGTAGTCGCGAGGGTTATAATATTAAGTAAGTAATTCCCCAAGTTACCTATAAGGTTTTATTTATATTTTCTATTATTTATGGAAATACCATGTTTTCACGAAGTAATTACATGATTCTTTAAGGGTGAGAAGTATATCTTTATAAAAATGATTTCCTATGCTTATAAGTATTCATAGACTAACAATTAATTTATCTTTTATCTCCTTTAATGTAACACCCCGACCCCAGTTACCCAGAGTCAGTGCATTATTACATAACATTGGCATGATCACAAGAAAGATCATGTCTCGAAAGACCGATTAGTTTAGTAGCCTTGGAATAACTAGATACATTCATAAAGTTTACATTACATCATAAAATGAAAACTACAACAATATAGTCTTCATAGTCCACACTCTTATCCCCTTATACTATCCCTGCAGGTCATTCATAAAATACTTCTTCACATCCTGGGAAAAATAAAACATAGAAAGGGGTGAGCTCAAATGCCCAGTAAGGATAACAATATAGCGGAAACTTTCATAAATAAGAATAAACATTTAAGGAAATGTATAACTAAAACAAAAGCATTTTAAATTTGAACTTCAACATAGTATGGAAAAAATAAAATGAAATAATTCCATTTACTTATTCACATGGATATTCTACTAAATGAAAAATCACATGCAATATCAATAACCACTTTCTTAATGATAGAATGCATAATGCCAGACTATCATAACCACATAGCCAAGGCCTCGTGCCAAGACTACAAATAAGATTTTTTTAAGGCCTTGTGCCAAGACACTAGTTTGTCTCATGAGACCTACCGATGCATCGATGAGCTATAGCAGGCTCCACCCGTCATATATTAAGTCCAATGCATTCCCATATGAAAAGGTTTAAACATAACATAAACATTCATAATAAAACTAGCATACGAAATGTAAGTACTTCATCCATAAACCATGAATGGTATAAAAATAACACATCCACAGTAAAACATATCACAAAACCTTCAATACAATATATAAGTCTTGTATCATAATAAATCAACTTCAAATAAGCGTAAAATCCATTAAAGGATGTTGACATAGATGAAATCAAAACTCTTTTTAGAGAAATATCTCTTTCTATTTTGAAATCCTTTAAGAGTCATATATTTATAAAAAAATTTCTTTGAAAATATTCATATAAGCTTGTAATGGAAGCTTCGAAGATTTTATAATGGCAGAAAATAGACTCACCCGCCGTATAAGTTAAAAAAACATTCTTACCTTAATTCTGTCGAAAAGGTTAAAAAGAACCTTTTTTGGAAAATGACAGAAAGATTCCTTTATAAACCTCTTATAAAAAATAAAAAAAGGGTATAAATTACTTTAACCCATATTCTAGTAAATAGAAAAAATGTTTTGAAATACATTTTTAAGAAACATGGATGTGGATGATAAAGAAGTCCTAGTAGATTATTACGTATAAACAACCTCGGATAATGAAGAGATTGCGAAATAAACCCTTACCTTGTACTTTTAATTGGTTGGGGGTAGGTTAAACTACTTTATAATGGTGAAATAATTGTTATTAAATTATAAAAGAATCATATACATTAATATGATATCATATATGATCTTTTAACATTGCTTTGTTAATAATATCTTAATATTATTGTCGTTTCGGGTGTTAACTTACTCATTTTCTTTTATATGTTTTGTTATGTAATACATGTTTGTTATGGATAGGTTGTATATTATTCATTTGCAAAATAATATTAAGTCTTTAAACATTATTATTAATCTTCAAATGAGAATTAGACTTGAATGGATACGATGGAGAATGAATCTCATCGTGTTCGTGGAGACGGTAGTCCGTATGTACGCACGAGCGACAATATCATTCTTTTGATATTAAAATAATATTTAATTGGATGTTATATCATATATACAGAATCATTATCATGTTATATTTATTATATACATGAATTACATATAATTATTATACCCATCCAAATAATAATGTTTTGAATAACAATTACACCATGACGTGGAGACGGTAAGCCGTACGTACGCACGTATGGTGAAATTTCATTCAAAGGATGGATAGAATACTGAAATATGGTTGTACCATGTTTATAATAACATAAAATTATATATAATATACTGGATTTATTATTTTAGAATGGTAATAACAAAGAAAGAAGAAGTGGAAGAAGAAAGGAACTTGAAAAAGGGTGGTGAAATCATTACCTCTTCTTCGGATTATTCCTTTTGATTTGATCAAAAGGGCTCTTTAGGTTGGATTTTTGACTAAAGGAAGGCCTCTATAATAAATTTAGGGAAGTTGATAGAGTATTTGGGCAGGGGTTGGACGAAACAAAAGGATTTTAAGGTGTAAATTAATGATAAGGGGGAGTGCCCTTTTATAAGAGGGGTGAGTGGCACCTTTGGAAAAGCTAGAAACATTATTTTATAATAAATTCATATTCGGTTTATAATGGCTCCAAAGTGGATTATTTAAAGTTTAAGGTGGTTATAGGTCTCAAACCACTCAACCAATATGATTTAGACAAGTTTCAGTTACTATATTAACCTTATCTTTAAGTATTAACTCTTAGTTAATTAGTTTCACTTTTACAATGTCTCGTTATATTTTTATATTATATAGTTAATAAACTTACTATATACAACCAATATACCCCCAAGTGGTCCATTAATGATACAAATATCATGATATAAGTCTCTTGGCCTAACCTAATATTTTTAGAAATTTAATATCAATTAATAATATAATATTTTTTTTAAAAACTCTTTTATATCAATTTGGACACTATTCAATAATTGATTTTTTTAAAAATCATAACAGAATTATTACTTCTAAAAAATTTAATTAAATAACTACTAACATGTCATATTATCCAATAAAATTATTTTTATTTATAAAAAGTCTCAAATTACATTTATTTGGGTATTTATAATATCAATTATTCTAATTTTTCATTAATTAGGTAATTACTACATCACCATTGTGTCATAAATAAATTAACTTATATAATGTCTAAAAATTATAAATAAAATACCATTATGTAGGAAATATTTTTATCTTTATAATGAATATTTATAGTCTAAAATAAAACATATATAACCCTATGTAAAAATTGTTTTGGTAAAAGATATATGCTTATGTCATTTTTGTATTTATTTTAACTTAATTAAAATAAAGTGTCCCTATCACCTACAAGTGGCTCCATGGGGTCCCAAAATAGACCCAAAGATGCCAATGTTAGAACATGTATCCACTAATAAGTTTAGGACACGTTTTGGGATAATTTATTATTATTATAATATTATGTTTTAACCCTTATTTACCAGATTTACCCTTTAACCATGGTAAATAAAATATTTACCGAAGTAATTATTCAAAATGTCTAAAAATAAAAGTTACCTATTTACGCAATTTGGACATCCTGATTCCAAATATGGAATCCATTTTTCAAAATTCAAAACACAAAAGTGGAAGAAATTAATTGAAAATTAATTCCCGCTGTCAAAACAAAAAGCGTGTTTTTAAGATATAATAACTATCAAAAGATTGATACTTGTTTATGTCCAGTTTAATTGTGAAATTATGTCGAATGACCAAAATTATATTAAATGGTAAAAATATATTTTAAATATACTTTAAAACCACTCAAATTCATAATTTATCACTATTAATTATTTTTATTAAAAAAGTTGTTTTTAATTAAAATTTAGTAATTTTCACTATTCATCAAAATATTAAAGTTATCCGAAAAGTAGAAAAATTTCACCTTAGGATAAATTCGATACTCCGAATTTAAAATTGAAGTCCATTTTGAGATATAAACTTTCTAAAATTTTAAAAATAGGTATTACTATTCATAACGGCTAGTTTGATTGGTTGTGGTGTGTGTTAGAACTTGATGTTGCGTACAACACACGCTATTGCATTATTCAAAGAGAAGCATACCATAGATGCCTGGGGTGATAAAATTAATGATATTTTTGTGCACATCCCAAGTTTTAAATTTTTTATCATAGGGATTAAGAATGGGTAAGATAAAAGAAGAATAAAAGCTGAATGTTCTGAAGAATTCATGTATTATTAAAAACTTTTGTATTATGAAAGAAATTGACACAGTTTTAGTGGTATCCAATTTTTATAATTTTGAGTTGTTATGTATAAATTATTACCTAATTATAAAAAAATATAAACCAAAAATATATTTGGGAATGTAATAGGTTTATTCTAGTTGAATTAACTAGATTATGTAATGTTTATGGTTAGGTCCTTATAGTTGGTATTAAATCATAGTTTAGATAAATTTAGGGGATAAGATTATGTTAATAAAGTTACATAAATTATTTTTACCTTATGTTTATATTGAAATGATATAGCATTTAAATATTACCATGTTTCTTCATCTAAGATATGTCTGTTCAGAATGGTTTTCCGCAGAAGAAATAGGAAATATAAAGTAGGAAGGCATTGAGAGGATGATATCTTTTGGAATCTGCAACCTAGAATGGTGGGAATTAGAACGGAGTAGTTTGTAATAGTAATGGTTTATTTTACACAAGCCATAATTGGTGGTGGGATCCATGAAAGAGAATATCCAAAGCTACAATAGAGGAACATGATGATAGTGTAACATTTAATGAGGCAACACCCTCCTTCTTTCAGTGGATCTTAAAACCTAGTGGTAACTGAAGGTTGGACTAAATCCATTGAAAAGATATCTGATATTATGGGGTGTTCAGATAATTAATATGTTAGTATTTATATTTATGGATTTAAAGGTGAATCCGACTAGTGGTGGTCAATGGTCATGAATATCAGATATAGAGAGGATATTTATGCCTTGGAATGAGATGAATTTAAAATTATTTTCCTTGAAAAATATTTTCCTATGGTATTTTGACTTAGGATGGAAAATAAATTCCTTGAATTGAAATAAAAGGTGTAAGATTCAGTGGTTGATAAGGGTATTTCATGTATATATTTTGAAGTGTTTTAATGTATTGATTTTGTGTTTAAATGAATAATCTTTCCAATTTTGGACCAAAACAAGTTTTTTTATGTTTAATGGTAGGATTTAGTGATTTTTTGTAAAAGAAATGAAAAGGGGTGGAAATATGAGCTTAACGACACTTCGTGACACTTCAATTTGCTCATAGTGCGACATCATATTTTTGAAGATAAAGCAGAGATGAAAAACTGGACACACACTGATTACACAACATGTAATCTAAGTACATGTCATGACATGTTCAAAAGGAAATTTATACGCTGGACAAGTTGTAATGGGGTTACACGATGTGAAAATAAACTACACATCATGAGTATCCAATACACAACGTGACATGAGTCAAATAGTCAAATCTGTGAGTGAGATTCACACAACACGGAGGAAGAGATAGATTTGGATTACATGATGTCTAACCCAAGTACACGTCATGATGATGAAAATGCATGAAAAATAAAACTAACACTGCAAGAAATGCTGATGAATTTGGCTATAAAAAGAGGCCTCCAGCCAACCTTGCAAGATAGTATGGGACTAGCAGGAGAAAGTGTGATTCCAACAGATAAATATTGATGATCCAGATCCCCTTTTTGTCGCCTTTCTGCTTCGGGTACCCATACTTCTCGTTCTCACCATGAGAGAGTAGTCTACTTAGTTTTGGGTGATGTGATTATAGGGGGTGTGGTTCTTAGGGGTTTTTTCATTTTATTATTCATGTTTTGGATTTTCTCAAACATCGTTTATCAATTCTAATATCTTTTTTTTTTGTAATTGCATGACGATTTCTTTTGATCTGAATAGTATTATTTTGTTTCATAAATTAATCACTTTAGTTTGTATATGACCATTATGAAATCTAAGTCGGTTATGTTTAAATATAGTGTTGGGTTGCCTATATCTATGATTGAACCGAGTTGATGACCATTCCAAAGGTGAAATCATAGGAGTAGAGTAGGGATACCAAGACTAAAGATACCTACTGACCCAACTCCAACACCAAATCTGAATAAAAACACTTTAAATTAAATCCCCATCACACGAACTTGAAATCACTTAACCTGGAATGTCTCCCATATTGATTTTCACCCCAATCATTACTGATGTTATTTATCTTTTATCAAACAAATTAAAAAAATTCAATTTCTATTTCATTAAATAATTTAAAACATATACACAACATCTATTTGTTTGATCTCAAACTTTCCTTATACCACATCTTAATTAATTTATTAGCATAGTTTGGGTTTTATAAATTTATTTTTTCATAGTACCATAGGGAATTAATGATTCCCTATGGGGATATCAATGGTCGTGTATGGAGTAAAATTCACCCAATTGGAAAGGTATGCTCCAAATCTTATTTGAGATCTTGATAGTAAAATCAATTTTTTTTTCTTAGAATTAAAGAAAATATATCAATGGGTATTGGTTTACCATAAAATTAAAAGTTATGAGAAACTTGTTCGATGTGATGAGAGGGTAGAAATGGAGTTTTATGATGATCATGTGTACTTTGACAACAAGCAGAAGAAAATTCCTAGGTGGTAAAAAAATGTGTCAGAATCAATCAAATAAATCTGTAGGTAAGAAAGTCCAATTTCCAATTTGTGAGAAGTGTGGTAAAAATCACCCTGGGGAATGCCTTAACAAATCCAAGAATTGTTTTCTAGGTGGTAAGTTTGGACATATGGCCCAATATTTCAATGAAAAAGATCTTAGTATTGGTATGATGAATTCTAATAAGCCAACTATAAAGTGTTTCAAATGCAGTTAGAAGGGGAATTATGAAAATACTTTCCTGAAGAAAGATCTGAATGATGGAAAGTAGCCAGACTATAAATAGAATGGTGTAGAGAAATAATTTGCGACTACTTCAGCAGATGTTGGGCCATACAATGAAGTGGTATTAAGTACATTTTTTGTTTACTCATATTTTTCTAATGTTTTGTTTGATATGGGGTCGACATGTTCCTTTATTTCAGATAAATTATCTAGTAAACTAGAAATTTCCTCTCAATAAATGAAATAAGAACATATGGTAAAAACACCAGGGGAAATATTAATGCAAAACAACATTATAAAAATATTTATGTTGTTATCTATGGAAATATATTACTTGCAAATGTTTTTTTTATTACCTTAGTAGAGTTTGATGTTATTCTTGGTATGTAATGGATTTCTCTTTATCATTCTATAATTGATTATAGAGATAAAGAATTTTTTTTTTCAAAAAGAGTTTCCGTTTTTATACAAGAATGAAACCATACCATTGATAACATATCAGGAAGTTGAGAAGTAATTAAAATATGGAAATAAAATTTATCTTGCACTTATTATTGAAAATAAGGGAACTGTTCATATTAATGGTATTTTAGTGGAAAATGAATACTTGGATGTTTTTATTAATGAGTTTCCTAGTGTTATGGCTTATAGGGAAATTGAATTTACTATTGACTTAGTTCCTAATACTAAGAAAATTTCAAAACCCCCTTACTGAATGTCCCAAGTGGAAATTTGGGAATTGAAAAAGAAGTTACAGGAGTTGCTTGATAAAGTCTTCATTCATCCTAGAACTTCACCATGGGGTGTTATTGTTTTGTTCGTTAAAAATAAAGATGGTTCCATGATACTTTTCATTGATTATAGAGCTTTGAATAACATTAATATTAATAATATGTATCCATTACCTCATATCAATGACTTGTTTGATCAACTCCAGAGAGCTCAGTATTTTTCCAAGACTGACTTGAGATCTAGGTACCATTAGCTGAAGGTGAATGAGGATGACATACCAAAAAAATAATTCCAAACTAGATATGTGTATTATGAGTTTGTTGTTATTCCCTTTGTTTTGAAAAATTCCCCTTCTTTATTTATGGATCTTATGAATAGAATATTCTATGAATATTTGGATAAGTTTGTTGTTGTTTTTATTAATGATATTTTTTTTGTTATCAAAAAGTTATGAAGATAATGAAAAATATTTAAGGATTGTTTTGAAAACCCTTAAAGAAAATAATTTATATGGTAAATTTAGAAAATGTTATTTTTTCTTGATTTTATTTCTTGGGAACATTGTAAATAAGGATGGCATAATAATTGATCCTGAAAAAAAGTGGTTGATGAATGTCGAAGACCTAAAAATGTTATTAATATTTATAGTTTTCTTGTATTAGTTGGCTATTACTGATGGTTTGTTAAGAACTTTGCATATTTATCTAGCCTTCTAACTAAGTTAACAAAAAACGGGTTAAATTTATTTGGATAGAATACTGTGATGTTTGTTTTCAATAATTGGAAAAAAGATTAGTGAATTCTCCAATTTTTCCCCTACCTTCCAGAAATGGTGATTTTTTTTATCTATAGAGATTCTTCATTAAAGGGACTTGGTTGTATTCTTATGCATAATGACTAGGAAATTTCTTATACTTGAAGACAACTGAAACCTGAGGAGTTAAATTATCCCACACATTATTTAGAATTAGAATCTATGGTTTTTACTTTAAAAATCCAAAGACATCATTTATATGGATCCAAATGTGAAATATATACTAACCATAAAAGTTTAAAGTATATATTCACTTAGAAGGAATTGAACATGAGGTAAAGAAGATGGCTTGAGTCAGTGACAGATTCTTTGAGTCAAAAACATCATTCAATATTAACCATGTTACATTTGGAACATGGCCCCTTGATTAATGATTTGATGAATTTTGGCATGGAAGTTGTTGGTGCAAGAAATTACTCTATTTTATTTTAGGTGTCAGTGCAATTGTATCTATTAGAAAGCATTAAGAAAGCACATAAGAAAGATCGTGAGTTATATAAAAAGGAATAAATGGTGAAAAGGGTAAGTTTCTAGAATTTAGCATTGATAAAAATTGTATTTTGACATTTAGGAAGAGATTATGTGTGGCTCATGATTCACAGTTGATAAAAGAGTTATTAAGTGAAGCTCATATTTCTCCATTTTTAGTTCCTCTTGGAAGCACTAAGATGTATATAGACCTTCAGAATTATTATTGGAGGGATGGAATAAAAAGATATATTTCAAATTTTACCATGAAATGTTTGAATTATCAATACATTAAAGCAGAGTGAAAACTACCAAAGAGGATGCTTCATCCTTTTCCAGTGCCATATTGGAAATGAGAAAATATATCCATAGACTTCGTGGTGAGTCTGCTAAATACTTCTCAAGGTAATAATGCAATTTGGGTTATTTCTTGTCAACTAAATAAATTTGAACATTTCCTTCTTATTCGAGATACTATATCATTAGATGAACTTTCTTGGCTATACCTCAAAGAGATAGTCAGTTTAAAAGGTGTTCCTCTCTCCATTATATCTGACCGTGATCCCAATTTCACATAATTTTTTTAGAAAGGCCTTCATAAGTCGTTGGGAAATGAATTAAATTTCAGCACAACCTTTCAACCTCAATCTGATGGAAATTCAGAGTAAAAAATTCAGACATTGGAGAATATGATTTGTTCTTGTTCAATGGATTACCATGGAAGTTTGGATCCACATATTTATTTGGTTGATTTTTCTTATAATAATAGTTTTCATTCCAATATACAGATGTCACATTTTTAGGAATTATATAGAAAGTGGTGTCGGACTCTAGAATTTTGATATGAAGTCAGGGAAATGAATTTGATGAGACCAGAATTAGTAGAGGAAGTAGCTGAGAAAGTAAAGATGATCTAGCAACACACAAGGACAACTCATAGTAAGAAGAAAAATTATGCAGATAATAGGAGGAAATAATTTTATTTCATGGTTGGTAATCATTATTTCCTTCAAATATCTCTATAGAAAAGTGTCATGTGTTTTGGTAAGAAAGGAAATCTATGTCCAGGGTTCATTATACCTTTTTGAAATTTTGGAAAAAGTTGGACCAATTTCCTATCGAGTAGCCTTGCCTCCAAGTTTATCTCAGGTATGTAATGTTTTTCATGTTTCAATGTTAATAAATTATGTTCTTGATTCATATCATGTTTTGAGACCAAAAGTAGTTCAGTTGGAAGAGAACCTTTCCTTTGAAGAGAATCTTGTTCAGAATATTGATCATAGAGAGAAAGTATTGTGGAATAATGTAATTGACCAAGTTAAGGTTTTGTGGAGAAACCGCATGGTTGAAGAAGAAACATGGGAATTTTAAAATTATATGAGGGAAAGGTATACCCATTTTTTTAAAAAGTGAACAAAAAATTTGAGGACACAATTTCGATAAGGTGGGGAGAATGCAACAAATGAGTTACTTATAAAATAATTTGTTTTCGTTATAGAATTAAATAGTTAAATTCATTATAAATGTATAAGTGGTATTTATAGATATTAAGTAATGTATACAAATAGAATAATAACCTCATCTATGAGAGTATAAATAAAATTTATGTATCTTATAAGTGAAAATATGATATATTTATATCATGGATTAAGTAAAAATCTATTGTGAAAATGATAATTTAAGTGTTGGTATTTTTGTGACACATAAATTTTTATTTATAATTTTATAATTAATATAATAATTTAATAGAAAATTTATATTCCTAAAATAAATTCATAAATTAATATTTTATTGTATTATGATTATAAGATAATTTTTTGAGACCTTAATTATTTTTTTAAAGTGTTATAAAATCAGTTATAATGTTAAAATTTTTATTTTTCAAGTAAATGGAGATTTTAATTAAAAATTAAAATTATTATATTTAGAAAATTATTTTCATAAAATGGAGATAATTTTTAAATTCTACACATTGAAATATGTTTAGGGTGAATTTTTGGTATTTTTTTGAAATAGTTGAATTTTTGGTGAATAGTAAAATACAATAATTTACAGTATATATACATTATATGTTAAATATACTATTACTTGAGTTATCACTGATATAAAGATCATAATATAGAATCCTATTTAATTATTTTAATATATTTAGTGATAATTATCTAACTATTTGTAGTCTTGAGCCAAAATAATAAACTAATGAATAAAATAATGAGAAAACACCCCTCTTATTCACTATAAATACCAACCCTCACCACCTCTTCTCCTCACACCTCAAAGTATTTTATCTTGTTTAATTTATTTCCAATTACCTTCCCAAGCCTCTTTCCCACGTCCAAGACCTTATGGTCTCACCAAAAGGCCAAAACCAACTTCCTTAAGGAGGAGCTCAAGGAGAAGAATTCAAGAGGTAAAATCCTCTTTTTTTTCTTTTTTTTTTCTTTTCATTTTCTATTATTTTCTTATCCTCTCATCACCTAAACTCATTCAAGTGAAATTATAAGTTCATTATATTATATATACTATAGTTTTATTTTTTTAATTTAATATCCATCATCAAAACTCTCCTCTTCTCCTCTTATTCTAAAAAATGAAAACATCATTTGTGATGTGTCGATTTACCATCATCGTGGATGATATATTTTCATTTTATTTTACCAACTTCAAGTCTGGTCATAAAACCATTATTATTATTAAATAATATTTTATTATACATATTATAAGTTATTTAATGTTCTATAACCAATATATAAACATTATATTGAATTAAATGATATAATTTCATGATGGTTGTAAAAACCACCAAAATAAATTAAATCATTTTCATTATTGTTTTATCTAATGATTTATCCTCATATTAGATAATAAAATGATATATGGTATCACTTAAAATTATGGAAACATATTAATACCATTTCATTACGCTTCTGGAGTTTTTCCTCCATTCAATAAGAAAATCCTTAATGAACCAACCCTGAAAACCATGAAATAAATGCACCCAAAACAATGAAAATAAAAAAGTATTGTTAATAAATGGGTGGAAAGATGTTATAATAAGATCTTATAATTAATTATAAAATTAATATGGTTCTATAATATATTAATAACACTCTTTAAACCATTATACATGAGGTTTAAACATGTTTTAAGTAAGACAAACATGAGGAAATGGAGTTTTCTTTAAAAACCCTCCTTTAATTTATATTTGTTACAAAATTTAAAAGGATTTTTTTAACATATACAGAACGAGAATATTTTCCCACTTTCATGACATCTTATTGTTTTGAAGTCTTATTTACATTATTACAACATTATTTTCAAAGAAAACGTTTTCCTTTGTATTTACGCATTATTATTTTGAAATAAGTGATTTTCCTAAAGAAATGTTTTTATGATGAAAGTATTCATGTTTTATGATTATTTTATAGTTCTTGGGAATTATTTATGATTAATTTTGGGACCTATATATCCCTTAAATTCATTGGGTATGTTTATTTTTAAAGTTGATCATAATGGTTATTCTAAGTGTAACTGTGAGGTTTACATCATAAGGTAGCTGTGAGGGTTACATTGTAAGGTAGCCGTGAGGGTTACAAATCATATGGTAGCCATGGGGGTAATAATATTAAGTAAAAAATTCCCCTTATATGGTTTTATTTATGTTTTCTATGATTTATTTAAATCTATTGTTTTCAAAATGTAAGTATATGATTCTTTACGGGTGATAAGTATATATTTGTGAAGATGATTTCTTATGTTTATAAGTATTCATAGAATAACAGTTCATTTATCTTTTATGTACCTTACTAATATTTTTGTTCTCATCCCAATTTTTTAATTTTTTTTCATAGGGATTAAGGATGGGTAAGTTAAAATAAGAAACAAAGATGAATGTTGTGAAAAATTCATGTTTTATTAAAAAAATTTATATTATAGAAGAAATGGACACTATTTTAGTGGTATCCGATTTATATTCTTATGGTTTGTTATTTATAAATTGTTACATAATTCTATAAAACTCTAAATCAAAAATATATTTGGGAATTTAATAAGTGTATTCTAGTTGAACTAACTAGATTATGTAATGTTTAAGGTCAGGTCCTTATAGTTTCATCAGAGCACAGTTTAGATAAATTTATAGGTTTGGGTGATGTTAATAGAATACCATAAATCATTTTTACCATATGGTTATGTTTAAATAATATATAATTTAAAGATTACCATGTTGATTCATCTAAGATATGTCTATTTAGAATGGTTTTCTATAGAAGAAACATGGAATATGAAATATTTCCGAATCTGAAACCTGGAATGGTTGGAATTGGAACCGAGCAGTTTGTGATAGTAATGGATCAATTGATGTAGTTTCTAAATGGCGGTGGCATCCATGCAAGAGAAAAACTAGAGCTACCACAAAGGAACATTATGATAGTGGAATATTTTTATCAGGCAACACCCTCCTTCTTTCAGTAGATCTTCTAACCTAGTGGTGGATTAGGGGTGGATTAAAGCCCTTGAAAATATATTTGATGTCATGGGGTGTTTATATAATCAAAATGTTAGTCTTTATATTTACTATTTTGAAGGTGAAGCTGACCAGTGGTGGTCAATGGTCATTAATATCAGATATAGCAAGGATATTGATGCCTTGTAATAGGATGAATTTAAGAATCTTTTCCTTGAAAAATATTTTCCCAAGGTGGTTCGACTTAGGATGGAGAATAAATTCCTTGAATTGAAACAAAAGGAGGAATATTCAGTGTCCATGTATGAAGAAAACTTCTCATGATTGGAAAAGTATGATCCAAATCTTATTCGAGATCTTTATAGTAAAATCAACCATTTTTACTCAGGATTGAAGCCAAGATATCAAAGGGAATTTGATTACTGTGAATTTAAAAGTTATGAGGAACTTGTTTTATGTGATAAGAGGGAAGAAATGGAGTTTGATGATGATCACATGTACTTTGATAACAAGCATAAGAAAAGTTCCAGATGGTGTAAAATGGGTAAGAATCAATCAAATAAATATAAAGGTAAGAAAGTCCAGTTACCAGTTTGTGGAAAGTGTGGTAAAAAACACCATGGGGAATTCCTTAACAAATATAAGAAGTGTTTTTGATGTTGTAAGTTTTTACATATGTCCTAATATTGTAATTAAAAAGATATTAGTGTTGGTATGATTAATTTTGTTAAGAAAACAGTAAAGTGTTTCAAATGAGGTGAGATAGAGAATTATGCAAATACCTACCTAAAGAAATATCTGAATGATGGAAAGTAGCGAGACTATATGAAGATTGGTGCAGAATTTTTTTTGAGACTACTTCAAAATATTTTGGTCTATGCAACAAAGTGGTATCAGGTAAATTTTTTGTTTACTCATATTTTGCTAATTTTTTGTTTGATATGGGGTCTATACATTCCTTTATTGTGGGAAATTTTCTAGTAAATCGGAAATTTCCCCTCAAGAAATGAAATCAAAACTTATGGAAAAAACACAATGGGTAGATATTAAGGTAAAAAACATTATAAGAGTCTTCCTATTGTTGTATGTGGAAATAAATTACTTGAAAACGGTGTTATCCTTCCCTTAGTAGAGTCTTATGTTATTTTGGGTATGGAATGGATTTCTCTTTATCATTCTAAGATTGATTGTAGAGATAAAGAAGTTGTTTTTCAGTAGTTTAGTCAATATTTTATTAAAATTAACTAATAATAAACATTAATGTAATTAGTAAACTAACTATTAATGTATTTAATAACACATGGTAATATTGTAATTAATAATAATTAATTAGTCAGCATTATTATTAAATATTATTATTATTAAATAATAATTATGCGCATAATTTTTTTCTGAGTTAATATTATATTTAATAATAATTAATCAAAATAGTCTAGGGTCAAGCCCCTATTTATTTAGGAATTGAACCTCTTTTTTCACTAGTTTTAGAGGGATCCCATTACAAGACTCAAAGGATTAACAACCCAAAAGCCATTACATATGATTTCTACCATCACCATGTCATGGATTGTTACACCAATATGCAGTGTGCCAGAGCAATGATGCAACACCTTGGACATTGATCTCGCAATATCCTCTTACGTCATGGTGGACCATCCAACACCATGGTTCCCCTAATCCATGTTGTATCCCTTGAGCACTAAGATTTAGTGTCCCTCAAAGTTTAATCATACTTAGCTTTATTCCATGGTTCCCTTCCTTAATTATAGTTGTGCACAATCCATTCCCTATATCATAGTTCTCCATCCTACATCATGGTTTCCACCCATATTCTAAGGATTCAAACTTTTCACTGTGGTGTCGTTCAGAAATTCCCCCAAATGGGGGGTTTCCTAGGTTTGAAATTTGGTTGACACAGTATTACGGGGCATCCTTTACCACTTGGTTGAGACTCCAATTTCTAATAATAATTAATATTTTATATTTTAACAATAATTTATTTTCAATTATTTTTTATATGTTTATGTGTTTAGTGTATGTTTTAACAATGAATTTATTAATTCATATAATAATTATGAATTTATTATGTAATAGTTAAAAAATTATTTATATAATATATTAATTTTCATAACTTCATAAAATAATATATTAATTATTATGACTTTATTAATTATGAATTTATTAATATTATTAATTATTATTTAAATATAATATTATTAATTATAAAATTATTCATATAATATTATTTAATTATGATGTTATTAATATAATATTATTAATTATTAATATATTATTAAGGATACCACTCTATTGAAATGAAATTGTCATAGGTTTGAGTCTCATCACACTTGAATTTAGTTTTGAGAAGACAACATGTGGGTGCTGGTTCGAGCTTTGGAATGGCCTGGTGTGGCACCCGACAATACCTCATAACTTGATACTCCAATATTAAAACTGGGGTTCACTCAATCAGTATTGTGTATGATAACCACTCACTAGAAACAAAACTGGTGTAGGTTTGAGTCCTACCACAGATGAATTTAATTGGGTGCGAATGACGTGCAAGTGCTGGGTTTGGCTTAGGAAAGGGTTGGTGTGGCGCCTGATAATACCTCATAACTCAATACTCCATTTAGTATATTGAGGATTTAATTAGTGGTAAAGTCACCCCATAATTCTCTATATGACCAGAGCTCAAACCATAAAGCCTCCCTTAGGTGGGGGGGGGACTTCTTGTCCATTTATGTTTGATGACTCGGGCAGTGATACAGGTGGTGATGCAGGTGATGGTGAAGGCATGGGTGCATATCTATGTACATGTTGGTGAAACACATGAAATAATAAATGGCCATTGGTCTATGATGAAAGGATACTTTGGTCCATGCAATGGCTTCATTCCACAAGGCCTTCAATCCATTAAATTGTAATGGGTTATCTGTGGAGTGGGTCTACACTTAGAAGGGGGTGTGGCCCCTCTTTATTGGCCTAGGGGTGTGTTTTTTGTTTCCTTTTCTTATAACCTTCAAGACCTTAATAAAAATAAAAATAATATTATCAAATAGAAAACATTAATTATTTTCATTTAATTAATTATATTATTGTTATTAATTCATATATTGTTATTAATACATAATATTTTCTCTTTATTATTTTTATGATTTTTTTATTTTTCAGTTATTTTATATATCTTGAATGTATGTCAAAAATGTCATTTATAATCTATTTATAATATATATTGGATAATTTTTTAAAGAAACCTACTTATTTTAAAGTCTAAATGATATATTTTAAAACAAAAATGGTTTTGTTTCATTTATATTATACTTTTTTTTATGAATTTTGATGAAATTATTTATGTTTTTAATTATTATCTAATGTGTTTGGCATGATACATGCCACTCTTTTGGGCCTTCAAGTCATTTCCTCCAAAGTGCCTTTGGGTCCAAAATTAGATATTCCTTTAGACCACCTACAACTTGTGCCTTGAAACCACATAGAACTTAGGTCTTTGGGCCACTCCATATAACAAAATAAGTCTAGTGGGAGCAAGTCATTCATTGTGGAGAGGGAGGAGGCTTGACCCACTAGGGATCCTGGGTGTGTACACGCACACACTATTTTCAATTTGAAATCTCTACTACCTAATATGTATATTATTATATATTTATAAATATTAACAGATAAATTAATTATCAATTATTAATATAATTGATAGTAATTAACAATACAATGAATAATAATTAAAAATAATATAATTAATAATTGTTAATAACATAATTAATTATTAATTAATAATATGAATAATAAAAATGTAATCAATAATTAATAATAATGTAATAATTAATTACTAGTTAATAATCTAATTGATAATGATATTATAAAAAAATAAAATTAATAATAACAATGTAAATAATATTCATTAATAATATAAATAATCAAAATAGTCTGAACCATTGAAACCCATGTTCCTTTTATTAAAGAAAAATAAAAGATACAAAGGATGTGTGAGACTGGAATAAGTGACACACTACCACCCAACACACAACCAAACTATACATACAAGGCCACTTAAAATTCCATTAAATCCAAAAAAAGGAGAAAGGAACATGCATAATATTAAATGGAATTATCCACAGAATGCACAAAATCAAATCCTGATTGTATCAACCTCTGAGTACCTTGGTAAAGGGTACCAGATAGCCCCAATAGTAATCACATATTGTTCCTCTTATTTCAGAGCCAACATGAAATGAACATGAATTATCTATAACCATCATTCTTAGGAGTGCCTCAACATCACAGGTAGTGACCTTACCTCTAGTATTTGGGATTTCACCATGACTTTTATTCATTATCAAAACTCAATGGGGTTGGGAAAAAAATTGGTCACAAATATCTTTTCCTTAATCATCATCACCTGCATCATCCCAAGGAAACACTACCATAACAATAATCACAAAACCCCCAATAGATATAGAAATATATTTATCCTTCATGCCCTTATATTATACTTTAACTGATAGAGCAGTAGTCCTAATTCCTTCATGATCCTGATCCTCCCAATATTGATTCTTGTCCTAATTATCTATTAATAATTTATAAGTAGTTAAATTAGTGGATTTAATCCTTTATTTAGCATTATTAATATCCTTATTTCTATCTTTATCATAATCTCCTAATATACCCAACATGGATAAGAAATAAGTCCTCTTTCCAATGCTAGTTATACTCTTCACCATGATTTCAAAACCTGGGGTGGTCTCCACTTGGATGACCATCTATGTGTAATTCTTGATAGTAGGAACATCAGTTACCACTACTTCCATGATTTGTTCATTGATTTTAGAGATATTTATCCAATGATCCCCATCAACCTTAACTATGTCAATACTCAATGAGGTAGGAGCATTCCCTACATATTTGGGAATATCCCCATTCTTCTTAATCTTCAATAATTGTACATGTGTTCATCCCTAAAAAAGAACCAGAGTACAATTCCTTATGCTCATAACCCTATGTAATGGATGGTAGAGTGTCATCCCAATGCTTATCCACATCCTTCTTTGTGTTTCCCAAAAAAATAAAATATGCTTCTTGTATAGTCTTGTAGGACCCCAGGACACCCCGAGAGGGGAGGGGTGAATCAGGGTGTCAACTTTTTATTTTAAAACCAAGGATCTTGTTCCCACGTTGGTAGGAACTACTTAAACATGTATGATGGATATGATCAGCAATGAAACATTCACATGCAAAGAGATAACACAACAATTTTACTTGGTTCACCACTAAGGGCTACGTCCAAGGAGCATACGCCTACAAGTTTCCAGTCATACCAAATTCCACTAATCTTCACTAGTTGTGGATTACAATGGTTCGGTAACAGTCACTCTGTCCCAGGTCACTGCCTTTACAAAAGGTTCAGGGATAGCTCACTGCGTCCCTCGAGTCACTCCCGTTGACTCCCCCTGGCTCACTACCGTTGGTGAAGTCCCGCTCAGTTTATAGACGTAAAGGTCTCTTCAATAGATTTTCATTGAAGTCTTTGTCTCCTGTTCAGCATGAGACAATTCTTGCATCAAAGTACTGTAATTATGCTCTTTTGTATTCAATATTCTTCTTTAGTGAAATAACTGAATGCACTATATCTTCTTCTTCTCTTCCTTTGAATCCCAATACTAACACCTAAGTGTATTGATATATTCCCCTCTTTCTATGCAGATATGAGTTTAGTTGCATGAACCATTCTTCTTCTCTTCGCAAAGCACAACGAGGATGTTAAACATCAGTCATGTGTGTGCGGTACCACTTCTCTTTATAAGACCAAATTGTTCACTGTTCTTTTGTCTTCACAAATGAATACATCATCTGTTGCACTGAAGGTAACGAGAAATCTTCCAAATTTCGTGCAGCTCCAAAAAGACGGGCGTACTCCAACAATACCTAGCGCTCTCCTCCAAGCCCAGCACGCAAGTCCCAACACGGCGCGCAAGTCCCAATACGGCGTTCAAGTCTTCGGCGCGCAAGTCTAATCTAGAATGCAAGTGTCACCAAAGCACCTGCATGACACTTCCTTCTTGAACTTCAATCCCGCGTGAATCACTTCCTTTCTTGCCCAAATCACCTTGGGCGTGCAACCATCAATCGACGCACAACTTCTTAGAGGTGGCACGCAAGTCTCTCCAAACCACTTGCGCGGCCACTCACCACTTACGCGACTCCTACACATGCGCAATGAGAGCTCGGATTTTCTTTAAGGGTTGAGCTCATGTGAAAATGAGGGGGGGGGGGGGTGGTCCTCTATTTATAGGAAAACTGGACCACCTGCACGGTGGCGCGCAAGTCTCCACGCGGCGTGCAAGTCTCTGCCGCCCTTATCTCTGCCGAGCTACTCACCTGCGCGACCAAACCAACACTTGCGCGACCCTATTTCCTTTTCCATTTTTTTGAAGTTCTGTTCTGGAAAAACAACAGACGCGCAAGTTCCAATCCTCCAAGGAACCAGCGCGCAAGTCCTCTCTCGTCGCGCAAGTCACTTGCGCGACCAACCCAATAATTGCGCGACCCTTATCCCTTTGCCATAAATTGATGTTATTATCTTGAAAAACATATGGCGCGAAAGTTTCCTCTCCTTCAAGTACACGGCATGCAAGTCTCTTTGCCAAAACCACTTTTCTCCATTTGTCGATTTTCAGGCCCAAAAATTTGGCAAACACTGGGAAACGGCGCGACCTTGTATCTGTTATTTTTGTACCCCCTCCAGATCATCCATTCCTTTGTCAACGTTTTTGAATAAAACATGGATCATTAACCACAACCCTTGAACTTGACATGCCACCATGGAATATCCTTTGTCAAAAAATTTGTATGTTGTTTGTTTGCTTTGTCAACAAGCACGATCACCTCAAAAGAACTTCTTCTTGGTGATCTGTATCCTTCAGCAAATCTTCTACTTTTATCACAAACTCCAATATCTTGATATGTATTATTTTAAGGAACAACTTTAGCATCATTATCTTCTGTGACAATGTGATGTGCATGGCCATCTCAGAATTTCAATCCCCGCATGGTCATCTCAGAATTCCAATAACTTGCACATTGTCTTCTTCTTCAACCGTCATGATCTACTTCATGAAAAACATATGATTCCGTTCTTCAAGAAGTCTCTTGCATGGTTCTCATGAAATCATGAGGAATTGCATAGTATTCATCAAAACCCCATTCTTCTTTAATCATCCTCAGAGGGATTACACCTCACATTCTTCATTGTTGTAAACAATGTGTCACCTTTGACACATGTTCATTGAACTTATGATCAGTACAACAATTGTCTGAATTTCCATTCCTCCACTTCATTGGAGTACTTCTTGATCTCCTTCATTTTGATCTTCATTAACAACTATTGACAAAAAATACAACCTTATACCCAAAGTGGTTCCAACAAGTCTTTCCATTGATATCCCTCATATAATTCTCATCAACCACAATTGTGGCAGCACACATAGAAGGAAAAGAATTCCCCCTTTATCTTGAGAGATATCAAACATAGAATTATCCCGACCATAGAATCATCAACCAATACAAATTTTATTTCATAATATTTTAAAACCATGCATGAATCCTATCCAATATTAGTTTTGGTAATGAAAAACTTATTTTTAGTATCCTATACACTCCCTTTAGACCTTGGTTTTGGCTTCTTGAATTAATATGATGAAAAAGATTTCACCACAAGTGTTTTTTACCTTTCCTATTATATACGTGAAAGTTGTGATCAACGTAATCCTCATGGGATTTAGAGTCATAAATTTTTATATTCACCTTCTATATTTTTATCTTTTTTAAAAATATTATTAATGCCCCTGATGACACCTAATTGAGAGGAACCCAATTCTTTTTCATTTTGAAAATGTTTTCTAACAACTTCTTCTATTATGTGGATTATCAATTCCCCTACTTCATACCATTGGATATTCATGTACTATATTAAGGGTTTAATAGTAGTGATATATATTTAATATATACCACCCTCCATCCAGACATCAACTCTAAGACCCATAGTCATTGGGTCTATTCTATTATATCGTATCACCCCTTATGAGTTTCTCAGACCCGCATGATCCTCATTAGAATATTTATCCTTATCTAAAGACTTTAAAAATTATCAATATACTATAATTTCATCCCAAAAGAGCTAAAAATATATCTTCTATTATGTTTATTATAATTATTCCCTGTATTGTAGAAACCCTTGAAAAATTTAGGAATTTTTTCATAATCAACAAGAAAGTCAAACATATATTCATTAGTAATTAACATAACGATGTTGATCAGGGGAGAGGTGAGTTAAACCTCTACTAATGGTATTATAATGTGGATATATCTTTTGTTTTTAATTTATTCATCCACTTTTATAGGGACTTTGATGGATAACAAAATTTCCTACAAAATCTTTGGGTACTAAAAGAATCATCACAATCCTTGGATTCAAACCCAAATCTGGGTAATTGAGTTTTTCACATTCAAAGGATTGATGCATCCTAGTCTTGGATCCTAAGGAATCCTTTCATTAAATTCACAAGGACATACCCCTATGATTTAGATTTTAGAACTATGGTTGGGAAGACAATATGGAAGAAAAATTATCCTAAGGATGTGATTCTCTAACTATCAAATCCCATGATATTAAAAAGATGTTTCCTAAGATGAAAAGAATCCATAGGTACTATTTAGATTATAGAGATAAATTGTAAATGATAGAGTGATTATATTCTGTTTTTATTGTTTTTGATAATTCCATTTCTTTCTTCAACAAAGGTTGTTCCCCCTTTCTTCATGATATTTTGAGATGACAAGTTGACCTTGCACTGAAACCTATCAAAGGATCTTAGGTTAGATCCAATTGGTGCATCCTGCAGAGTCCCTCAAAAAATATTAAGGGACACATAGTATGATTATCTTACTCTTAACTTATATTTTGAATTCCATGGAATCATCAACCAAGAGATACTCGCTATAGCTTGAGCACAAGATCTTTTATTTCCAATCTTGACCTCACTTTATTTTCTGGAATTTGCATGATCCATATTGTACAAAATGAACTTTCCTTTTTTGATAGAATTTGAGTGAATCTTGGAGATTCAAAAATCACCTTTCACAATAGGATCATGCATATTGATGTTTGTAACTCCGATTGGGTCTAAATGATCTAGGAGGTCCATATTCTTCGATAAAATATTATCATCTAAAGATATAGAAACCTATTTCAAAATGGAAATACCATTGACATCATCCACCTTCGAAACAAAAGGATTAAATTCCATCGAAACTTCAAAACCCTAAATCACCTCACTATCATAATTGAATTTATATAGAATTGAGTTTATCATCCTCCATCATAATTATATAAATAATAGTAATGTAATGTAAATAATGAAATATAATAATGTAATTATGTTTTATTAATAATAAACAATAGTTAAAATTAAAATAATAATTAAAATTTAAAATTAAATAAATAGTCTAATTATAAATGTTTTTAATACTAATTTATAATAATATAATTTATAATATAATTAATGATAAATAATAATTCAATCAAAAATCTTGTTACGCGTGGATTTTTTTAAAGTATAGATGTTATACTTTTTAAGCAACATTGTTTTATGTTATTTATAATATTTATTATTTATTAATTTTATTAATTTTTATTTTATTTTTAGTTATTTTATTTGACTAGTCATTGTTTTAAATTCCATTTAAATTGTATCTTTACAATATATTTTATATTATTTCAAATTTACCCACTTGAAATTTTTATAGAGCACAAATGTTATGTCTTGAAACAAAATTGTTTTGTGTCATTTAATTTTTTTATGTTTATAAGTTTTTTTGATATTTGTTATTTTCAATTTTTTTTATGATTTTCACAGTCAATGGTTCAAATTTTATATAGATTGAATTTATAGTTTATATTTTATAAGACTTTAAATTTGATTACATGAAATCTTATTAGAGTAAAATTCTAAGTTTTGAGACAATATTTTTTTGTGGCATTTATTTTTTTTTGTCAATTTTTTATATAATTATTATTAATTTTAATTATTTTTTATGTATTTAATAAATGTTTCAAATTTATTTTATAATGTATATGTAATTTATAAATTATAAGCCTTTTAATTCATATATTTGAAACATAATAATGTTTCAAGTATGTGACTAAGAAATCTTATAAAATGTAAACTAAATATAAAATCTATATAAAATTTTAAACATTGAATATGAACATAGAAAATAATTGAAAATAAAAATAATTCCATAATAATTAAAACAATTAAACAACATAAAAATGGTGTTTTAAAGCATAAAATTAAAAAAAATTACAAGCGGGTAACTTTGAAATCATATAAAATAAGAAGTAAAAACAAAATATCAATGAAATTTAAAATATTAAATGAAGAGAAAAATAATTTATAATAAAAAATAATTTTATAAAAATAATAAATAATAAATAATTTAAATAATACAAAACAATATTGTTTAGAAAACATAACATTTATTATTTAATTTTTTTACGCATAATAGGATTTGTTCTTGAATGATTATTTAAAATTAATTACATTATTAATTATATTATTATAACGTAGTATTAAATATATAAATAAATATATTATTTATTTATTTTTTAATATTTCTTTAAATTACAATGTTAATTATATTATTTTAAATTATCATTAATGAAGCTTAATTATATTATTATATTTCATTAATTACATTGAATTACTATTAATTATATTTTTAATGAATATTAATTGCAATGTTATTATTAATTTTGTTATTTTTTAATTATATTATTATTAATAAAAGTTCAGGAGTGTTTTATCCTAGCTAGAACATTTCTGATAAGTATTAATTAATTAAAAACATTATTATTATGTATTATTAAATAAATGAATAATTGGTGTAATAATTATTGTTAATTAATACTTAAGTAAAAATTATTTAAATCATCACTATTAATTATTATTAATGAGATTGGGGGCTTTCCTGAGTGGTAAAGTCACCTCATAATTCTTCATATAACCAAGGTTCAAATATTTGTAACCTACCTTAGGTAGTATTTATGAGCTATTTTTGGTCGATGTCACAATCAAGGGTATAGACCTAAGTATAAACTAGCACAACTCAGGACTAAGGAAGAGGGGCTTTGGGAAAGGATGAAGAGGCCTTCAGTCCATCAAATAGCAGGCATTCAAAACTTTATAATTGTAATAGGATGCCTATAGAGTGGGTCAAAACTTGGAGGGGGGGATCTGTCCTTGATTGACCATGGGTGTGTATATTCTTTCATTTTCTATAACCTCCAAGACATTAAAGATTATTTTTTATTAATTTATCTAAGGTCTTGGAGGTTATAAGAAATGAAAACACACACACACACACATACACCACTAGGCAAACATGGATCATATCTCACCCTCCCCTAAGGAAAGATCCAAAACTAAGCAAACCCTTATAATTTAATGGTCATAAGGCCATATGGATTGAAATACATTGGATGGTCTGAAGACCCCGTCAACATATCCCAAAGGCCCCTGGAAAATTTCCTATGTTGCACCATCATGTACCTTGTTCTTCACCCCTACATGCATCATCTCCCACATAAGTGGCTGCATCATCGGGTATAAATATTAATTATTATTAATGATTACTAATTATATTATTTTCAAGTATTATTAAATAAATTAATAATTAAGTAATTAATTACATTAATGATGATAATTAATTTTCATTAAATTATAACTATATTACTATAATTAATTCAAATTATTAATCATTAATAAATTTATTAATTATTAATAATTATATCATTATTAATAATTATTTCTCACTACATTATCAAATATATTATTTATTTAATTTTTAATTGTTTATAATTTCATTGTTAACCTCATTATAAATCATAATATTATTACTGATTATTATTTTATTTTAATGTAGTTGGGGTCATGGGTGATTGGTAAAGGTATCCCTATAATACTATATCAACCAAAGTATGAATCCTTCTTGAGGAAGTATTTTTGTGGGTATTATAACAAAACTGTAACAGTTGTATTATTTGCCCGATTTGGAAATTTGACCCATGTATTTGTGTCTCTAGGCCATAAGGCCTCCAAATACATCAAAGGCCTTCAGGACATAGGTACTTTGGGTTATCATCATAGGGAAGTAAATGACATGGAGGGACCAGATGAATGTCTTGGTGCAACAGGCATGCATGGTAGTATGGTGACATGTAGGCGTCATCAAGTGGTCATACTTTAAATAGGGATGATAATTTTAGTGTCTATAAACCAATATTTCATCCTCACATATTTCAATTTTAGGATATAGGGGATCCATACCACATGACTATCTATGGAGTGGGACCAGTTTGATGACATAGTGTGACTGGTTGGTGATGTAGTGGGGTGCCACACATGCATCACTTGGGTGGGAGACTTGAAAGAGATATGGGTGTGATAGAAGAAATCATCCAACCCTATTCCAAAATGGATATACATGGTGTTATGGAGGGTTTCCCTTACATAATTTGTGAGAGTCCATCATGTTTCAATAATTTATGGCAAGGGGTGACACAACATTCAGACTGGTAACATGGTGTGATGACTACTGGTAGGGGGATCCGTGATGTAAGGACTTCTGACACAACATGTTTCATGATTCTCACTTCAGAATTAAGGTCATCTCCTCATGGGACTTCAAGACACATTAAACTGGGCCTTTGAGCTATCATAATCTTGGGCCTTCAGGCCATCAATATGTAATAAAATAGGTCCAATGGGTGCCTGTCATTCCTTATAGGGAGGGATGAGACTTGATCCACTAGGGTGCATACGTGTGTGTGTTGTTTGTGATTTGTAATCCCATCAACCTAATATATGTACACATAGATTATCTTTTAATAACTACATTATTATCTATTATTAATTACACTATTATTATTAATTTTTTAATTACTTTATTGATTAATAATAATAATAATTAGATTATTAATTATTAATACTAATTTTAAAATATAAAATTAATTTAGTCCAAATATAAAATTAATTATTTTATTAATCACATTATTAATATCGAGTATTATAAATTAATAATAATTATATTTTTCTTATTAATTATATTATCAATTACATCATTTTTAAAAAAAATGTTATTATTAATTATTTTTAACAACATTAATGAAATTATTAATAATAATTATTATGATTTTATTTATTACTATTTATTACATTATTAAATAACATTGAATTATTAAATTTTTTTATGATAAATTATTTGTTATCAAATTTCATTTTATTTTATTTTTGGATAAACTAGTTTTTAAACTACATTGAGAGAGAACCCTTACATGACCTAAAGTCCTAGAATACAAGATCTGAAGGTCTAGAGGCACACATGCCTTAGATAAGTGGACCAAAGTTCCTACATTAAAACAAAACACCCTGTATTATTGCCATCCGTTCACTCGAGATCATCACTCCTACATTACGTCCAGGGCCCCCATCACCGCCCTTTGTAGGTTCACATGGCCCACATCTTGGAGTGTTCATTCTACTTCATAGATGGTTCTCCCTACAATACACTCACCTTGGGTGGTTATGTTTATATAATAACCAAAGTGAAATAAGTGATATTTTGAAATTTTTGTTGGTTGAATCTTGGGTCTAGAATTCTTGGGTGAGACTTGGGAAAATTTGGGAATATTAGTTTTATTTTTAGAGATCACGCTATCCAAAACAACCAACACCACACCCTAGTGAAAGCCATTTGGCCCTGGTTTGTCTTTGTGTAAAATAGGAAAGGGGGAAATGGCTTGGCCAAGCCATGGTGAATATATGGGGATACTATTGGAAATGACCCATGATGTAATGCCCCAACCCCAGAATCCTAGAGTCGGCACATTATTATGTATCATTGGCATGATCACAAAAGATAAAGTTTCAAAAGACCGATTAGTTTAGTATACTTGGAAGTACTAGATACATTCATAAGGTTTAAATTACATCATAAAATAGAAAACTATATCAAAATTGTTTCCATAGACAACACTGAGATCCCATAGACTATCCCTGTAGGTCAGTTATAATATACTTCTTCGCATCCTAAGAAAAATAAAACATAGAAAAGGGTGAGCTCAGATGCTCAGTAAGGATAACAATATAGCGGAAACTTTCATAAATAAGCATAAACATTTAAGGCAATTTATAAGACTAAAACAAAAGCCTTTTAAACTTTAATTCAGGATAATATGGAAAAGATAAAAGAAAATAATTCCATTTAATTATTCACATGGATATTCTACTAGTCGAATAATCACATGCAATATCAATAGACACTTTCATAATTATGGAATGCATAATGTCAGACTTTCAAAACCACATAGTCAAGGCCTTGTGCCAAGACTAAAAATAAGATTTTGTCAAGACCTTGTGCCAATACACTAGTTTGTCTCATGAGACCTACCGATGCATCGAGGAGCTATAGTGGTCTCCACCCATCACTTACTAAGTCCAATGAATTCCTCATATGAAAAGGTTTAAACATAACATACAAATTCTTATTAAAAATAGCATATGAAATGTCAACACTTTATCCATAAACCATGAATGGTATAAAAATAACACATCCACAGTCAAACATATCACAAAATCTTCAATACAACATAGAAGTTTTGTATCATAATAAATCAACTTCAAATACGCTTAAAATCCATCAAAGGATGTTGACATAGATGAAATCAAAACCTTTTTTTATAGAAATATCTCTTACTATTTTTGAAATCATATAAAAGTCATATAATAATAAAAGAAAACATTTATTTTGAAAATATTCTTATAAGATTGTATTTTAAGCTTCAAAGTTTTTATAATGGAAGAAAATATCCGTACCCGCCGTATAAGTTAAAAAAACATTCTTACCTTAATTTTGTCAAAAAGGTCATAAAGTACCTTGTTTGGAAAACGACGGAAAGATTCCTTTAAAACCATTTTATAAAAAGACAAATAAGGGTATAAATGACTTTAACCCATATTCTAGTAAATAGTAAATATGTTTTGAAATACATTTTTAAGAAACATGGATGTGGATGATAAATATGTCATAGTAGATACTTACGTAAAAACAACCTTGGATAATAAAGAGATTGTGAAATTAACAATTACCTTGTACGTTTTCTTGGTTGAGGGTAGGTTAACCTACTATATAATGGTGAAATAATTGTTATTAAATTATACAAGAATAATATACATTAATATGATATCATATATGATCTTTTAACATTGCTTTGTTAATAATATCTTATTATTATCGTCGTTTCAGGTGTTAACTGATTCACTTTCCTTTATATGTTTTGTTACATAAGTAATGTTTATTATGGATAGGATGTATCTTATTCATATTCAGAATGATATTAAGTCTTTAAATATTATTTTTAATCTTCTAATGAAAATTAGTCTTGAATGGATACGATGGGGAATGAATCTTATCGCATTTTTGGAGATGGTAATCCGTACGTACGCACGAGCGACAATATATTTCTTTTGATATTAAAATAATATATAATTGGATGGTATATCATACATAAAGAATAATTATCATTTTATATTTATTATTTATATCAGTTACACATCATTATTATTCCCATCCAAATAATAATGTATTGAATAACAATTACACCACGACGTGGAGACGGTAAGCCGTACGTACACACGTATGGTGACATGTCATTAAAAGGATGGATAGAATAACGAATATGGTTGTACCATATTTAAAATAACATCACATTATATAGAATATACTAGAGTTATTATTTTATAATGGAAACAACAAAGAAAGAGGCAGTGTAAGAAGAAAGGAACCTGAAAGAGGTGATGGAATATTTACCTATTCTTCGTGTTCTTCCTTTTGATTTGATCAAAAGGGATCTTTAGGATGGATTTCTAACTAAATAAACCCCTCTAGGATGAATGGAGGATAGTTTAGAGGGTATTTTGGAAGAGGTTGGCTGAGCCAAATGGATTTTAAGGTTTGAATTATAGAGAAGGGGAAGTGCCCTTTTATAAGAGGGGTGAGGGGCACCTTAGGAAAAGCTAGAAATATTATTTTATAATAAAATACTTTTCAGTTTATAATGGATCCAAAATGAATTATTTAAAGGATAAGGTGGGTATGGGTTGAAAGCCACTCAACCAATAGGTTTTATACAGGTTTGGGTCACTATATTAACTTTATCTTTTAGATTTAACTCTTACTTAAATAGTTTGACATTTACCATATCTCTTTGTATTTTTAAATTATATGGTTAATAAACATACTATAAACTTCCAAGTGAACCTCAAGTGGTTCATTAATGACATATGTAATTTTATTTAAGACCTTTGGCTGATCCTTATATTTTTTTTGAATAGAATATCAATTAATAATATAATATTTGTTTTAAAAACTCTTTTATGTCAATTTTGACACTATTTATTATTTTGCTTTTTATAAATTCATAAGAACATTATTACTTCGAAAACAATTCATCTACCCAACCCTAACATGTCATATTAACCTAGAAAATTAGTGGAATTCATAAAAAGTCTCAAATTACATTTATTTGGATATCTATAATATCAATTATTTTAATATTTCATTAATTAGGTAATTACTACAGCATCATTGTGTCATAAATAAATTTAATTATTTAATGTATAAAAATTATAAATAAAATACTATGTAGGAAATATTTTTAGCTTTATAATGAATATTTATAGTCGAATTTATCTTATGTATTACCCTATATTAATTTTTTTTTAGTTATTAAACTTTGATTTTAACTCTTTTAACTTTTCTTTGAATTAAATAATAATAAATGTCCTAATCAAATCCAAGTGGACCTAAAGGATCATATTTTATTCCTAAGGTTGATTTTGGCCGAATTACACTTATCCAATAGTATTAGGACATTTTTAAGGGTAATAATAATATAATTTTTACTCTTAATTACCCTATTTACTTTTAACCGTGCTAAATAAAAGTAAAAAGTTACTATTCACCAAAATATATTTTCATCTTATTGAACCAAATTTTACTTACTAATATCAACCATGTATCACAGATTTTTGAAATTCAACTAACAGAAGCGGTAAAATTAAGTTTTATGTAAATTTGCAAATACTCCTAGGAGGTGGGTAAAAGACGGTAAAATGTTCAATACATTTTTTATATATCTACAATTATTATAAAATTATTCCAATGAATTACATTGAAATTATATAGGTATTATGTTTATATTTTGACCTAAAAAAAATTTAAATAAAATAAATAATTATTTAAATAAAAATTCTGTTTTAAACTATAACTCAATGTTTTTCACTATTCATCAAAAATTGAAAGTTTTCAGAAAAATACAAAAAATTTACCCTAAGCTAATTTTGATACTTAGAATCCAAAAATGAAGTCCATTTTGAAATATAAAATTTATAAAATTTCAAAAAGTGGGTATTACTATTCATAACAGCTATTTTGATTGGTTGTGGTGTGTTAGAACTCGAAATTGTGTACAACACACACTATTGTATTATTCAAAGAGAAGCGTACCATGGAAGCTTGGGGTGTTACATTCTCCCCTAATTCAAATAATTTCATCCTTGAAATTTCTAGAATATTACTGCATAAAAAGACAAGGGTGGTTCTTCATCATATGTTCCTCAGGTTCCCACGTTGCCTCTTCCATCTTATGGTTTCACTATAGAACTTTTACCAGACAAGTCGTCCGGTTTCTCAACACTTGTTCTCTTGTATCAAGAACCTTGACAGGATCTTCGCAATAAGACATATCAGGTTCCAGTTCTAATTCCTCATAGGTAAGTACATGCGTTGGGTCAGACATGTATTTTCTCAACAGTGATACGTGGAACACATCATGAACTTTGGAGAGACTTGGTGGCATTGCTAAACGGTAAGCTACAGCCCCAATTCGTTCTATAATTTCGAAAGATCTAATGTACATGGGACTCAATTTACCCTTCTTACTGAAATGTATAACACCCTTCCATGGAGACACTACGGGAAAAAGTGGTATTAGCGACGGGTTATTTGCGACGGGATTTTTTCCCGTCGCAAATAACCCCCGCGATCGGGTTATTTGCGACGGGATATTCTCACCTGTCGCAAATGGTTTGGCGCGACTTGCGCGCCAAACCGCGCGAAAGATATTTGCGACGGGATCCCCTTCCCGCCGCAAATAACTGGTGGCGATAACAGGTTATTTGTGACAGGAAGGGGTTCCCGTCGCAAATAAGCCCTTTTATTTCCGCCCATAATAAATGCGGCCGGGGTTATTTGCGACGGGGCCGTCGAAAATAATAACAATTGCGACGGGAATACCGTCGCAATAAACCCCGTCGCAAATAATCTAACCTATAAATACAGCCAGCCTTGACATATTTTCCGAATCTGAACTACTTCTTACTAGTTTATATGAGTTGAGTGAATTTTGTTTTGCAAGACGATTTCAAGGTGGTTGCGGGGATCATCCTACAAGTACAACAAATCGAAAGCTCGAAAACCAGTTTAAGGTTTTTATCTGAATTTTAATTTAATATTTATTTAATGTTTTTGTTTTATATTTTTACATTAGTTTTTATTATTTCTAATTAGATATAATTATGTTGTATTAAGGTTGTATTAAATTGGATTTGTTAGATTTAATTATTAGTAATTAACAATATTTAATAATTAAGTGGTAATTAGTAATTAATAACTGTAATTTTAATTAAAGATAGTAATTAGTAATTAATGAATGTAATTAGTAGTTAATGAATGTAATTAGTACTTAATGAATGTAATTAGTAATTAATGAATATAATTTGTAATAATTAGTAAAATTTTCCAATAATTAGTAATAATTTGTAATAATTTGTAATAATTAGCAATAATTAACAAAAAAATAGGAATAATTCACAAAAATAGTAATAATTAGCAATAATTAACAAAAAATTGGAATAATTCAAAAAATAGTAATAATTAGAAAAAATTAACAATAATTATTAATAAGTAACAATAATTAGTAATAATTAGTAATAATTACAAATAATTACCAATAATTACCAATAATTACCAATAATTAGGAATAATTAGGAATAATTAGTAATAATTAGTAATAATTACCAATAATTACCAATAATTACCAATAATTACCAATAATTACCAATAATTACCAATAATTACCCATAATTACCAATAATTACCAATAATTAACAATAATTACCAATAATTAGGAATAATTACTAATAATTAGCAATAATTAGCAATAATTAGCAATAATTAGCAATAATTAGCAATAATTACCAATAATTAGGAATAATTAGGAATAATTAGGAATAATTACCAATAATTAGAAATAATTAGGAATAATTAGGAATAATTAGGAATAATTAGCAATAATTAGCAATAATTAGGAATAATTAGGAATAATTAGGAATAATTAAAAAATAATTAGGAATAATTACAAATAATTACTAATAATTACCAATAATTACCAATAATTACCAATAATTAGGAATAATTAGGAATAATTATCAATAATTAGCAATAATTAGCAATAATTAGCAATAATTAGAAATAATTAGCAATAATTAGCAATAATTAGCAATAATTAGCAATAATTAGAAATAATTAGGAATAATTAAAAAAAATAGGAATAATTAGCAATAATTACCAATAATTAGGAATAATTAACAAAAAATAGGAATAATTAGAAAAAATATTAATAATTAGAAAAAATTAGTAATAATTAGTAATAATTAGTAATAATTACCAATAATTAGGAATAATTTGTAATAATTAACAAAAAATAGGAATAATTAGAGAAAATAGTAATAATTAGAAAAAATTAGTAATAATTAGTAATAATTAGTAATAATTACTAATAATTAGGAATAATTAGTAATAATTACCAATAATTACCAATAATTAGGAATAATTACCAATAATTACCAATAATTAGTAATAATTACCAATAATTAGGAATAATTACCAATAATTACCAATAATTAGCAATAAATAGCAATAAATAGCAATAATTAACAATAATTAGAAATAATTAGCAATAATTAGCTATAATTAGCAATAATTAGCAATAATTAGAAATAATTAGCGATAATTAGCAATAATTAGCAATAATAGCAATAATAGGAATAATTACCTATAATTAGCAATAATTACCAATAATTAGCAATAATTAGCAATAATTAGCAATAATTACCAATAATTAGCAATAATTAGCAAAAATTAGCAAAAATTAGCAAAAATTAGCAATAATTAGCTAATTGGAAAAAACTAGCATGATCAATATCTTTCTCAATTATCTTTTCATCTTTGTATTGGTTTTAAAAAAACTTCTGTCTCCACATGTAATATTTGCATTCATTTTCAAAATTATCAACCTACTCACCAATAGAGAGGTGAAAGTGAATGCAAATGTTACATGTGGAGACAGAATGTTAAACACACAGATGAAAAGAGAATTGTAACATAATATAGAAAATTATAATATTTTAATATTAATAATAAAAAAGTACTAATAATGTTATAATGTTATTATTATATAATTAATATTTATGAAAAAATAATATTAGTATTATTAAAATAATAAAAAAATTATAAAATATTAAAATTATCAATATTTGTAACAGGTTTTGCTCTATTCTTAACATTTTCAATTCTTAAAGGGTCAATTTTTAGGTCTATCCCAATAAAAAGTTTTCATCAGTCATGTATGATGTAAACTCTATAATTATCCTTGCTTGGTTGATCATATTAATATTATTTTTTATAAATATTAATCATATAATAATAATTACAAATAACTATCGGTAAATATCAGTAATTATTAAGAAGTAGTTGTAATTAGTTATCCTCTCTTTTTGAGTGTTTTTTCTAACAAATTATTCAAAACTAGTAATGATTTTATATTTTATAGAAAAATATGGAACAAGGAGGTCGTCAACAATCATTATTAGATGACCACATATGGATAAATCAACGTAGAAATCCAAATGGTTCTAGTTTAAATCTAGTATATATTGAGGGTGTGGAGACTTTCTTAGCATTTGCGGCATCAAATCCAGAATTTGTTTCAGAAGTTACAATAAAATGTCCTTGTAAAAAATGTGCACTGAGAACATTTGACACGTTTGAAAAAGTTGGGGGGACATCTCTTGCATTTTGGTTTTCAACCGGATTATGTTTTTTGGTATCAACATGGTGAACGCAGTTCTACAGAAGGTGATACTAACTTGATTCTGGATCCATCCCGGTTTCAAAATTTAGTACATGATGTTGCAGGTCCATCTATTAAACATACAGAAACTCAAGATGATATTGATTCAAATCCTGAGTTGGCACACTCTGAATTTTATGAGTTGTTGAGGTATGCTGAGGATGCGTTATATCCTGGTTGCAAGATAATAAAATTAGAAGCAGTTGAAAAATTTATGGATATCAAATCAGATAATGGAATGTCAAACATGTGTTTTGATCAAATATTTTCTTTGGTTAAAACACTGTTACCTAAAGGAGATGTTTTTCCTATAAATTACTATGAGAGTAAGAGGATGGTTCAGAATTTAAGACTTAGTTGTCAGAAGATTCATGCATGTTCAAATGATTGTATTTTATATTCTGGGGAAAATGAGTCATTGGATAGTTGTCCCACTTGTGGGCAATCGAGGTATAAATAAGCTCAACATGGGAAGTCTGACTTGATTCCTATAAAACAGTTGAGATATTTTCCTCTTATATCCAGACTTCAGCGTTTATTCATGTCTAAGAATACAGCAACAATGATGTCATGGCACAAAAAGAATATTTCAACTGGTAAAATATTGAATCATCCGGCCGATGCTAATTCATGGAAACATTTTGATAGAGTGCATCCATCCTTTGATTTAGAAGGCCGAAATGTGTGACTGGGTCTTTCCATTGATGGTTTCTGTCCATTAGGATCTTATGGTAGTTAGTATTCATGTTGGCCTGTCTTTTTAACTCCGTACAATTTACCTCCATGGATGTTGATGAAGGATACCTATATCTTTTTGACCTTACTAATCCCAGTACATATAAAGAAGAATATTGATATTTATTTGAAACCATTGATTGATGAATTAAATATACTGTGGAGTACTTGTGTCAGTGCTTATGATGTTGTTGTGAAACATAATTTCATACTAAGAGTAGCATTGATGTGGACAATTAGTGACTTCCCAGCTTATGGAATGTTATCTGGCTGGAGTACACATAGGCCGAAATCACATCCTTACTGTATGGGAGAGAACAAGGCATTTATGATTGTCCATGGAAAAAACCTTGCTATTTTGACTGTCATCGCAGATTTCTTCCAGCTGATCATCCTTTTCGCAGAAACAGATCTCATTTTAGAAAAGGCACATTTGAAAGGGATGGACCTCCAAAAATTCTATCAGTTATGGAGTTAAAATCAGTTGTATATTCATTACCTCCCATCACATTTGGACCCACAATAAACCAACAAAAAAATTTTTGTTTTGGGAAAGAACATAATTGGCTAAAACGTAGCATATTTTGGGATTTTCCATATTGGTCTGATTTTCTGGTCCGCCACATGTTGGATGTCATGCATATTGAGAAGAACTATTTTGATAATTTGTTTCATACAGTTTTGGATACATCAGGAAAGAGAAAATATAGTGTAAATGCATGATTAGATCTTGCTCAAATTTGCATGCGTCCAGAACTCGAACTGTTTGAGAATGTCAGAACAGAAAGGTTAATGAAACCAAAATCAGATTATACATTTTCCAAATAAAGCTGCATATTATTTTGTCAATGGATTGCATATTTGAGACTTTTAGATGGATGTGCTTCCAATTTTGGTAGATGTGTAAATAATGGTCATATTACCGGATTAAAAAGTCATGATTGTCATGTTATAATGGAAAGAATTCTACCCATTGGAAGAAGAGGTCTGTTGAATTCTATGATATGGGATTCCATAACAGACGTATCATATTTTTTTGGGACATTTGTGTGGAGACAACAGATTACAATGCTCTATGCAAACTTGAAGAAGATGTTGTTGTAATTATATGTAAACTGGAAAAAATATTCCTGCCATATTTCTTTGACTCAATGGAACATTTGATATTACATTTTCCATATGAAGAAAAATGTGGAGGTCCGATACAGTTTCGATGGATGTACCCATTCGAAAGATGCATGCAGAAATTGAAAAAAAAAGTACGTAACAAAGCATCTGTTGAAGGATCTATTGCTGAAGCTTATTTGCAAGAGGAGATATCTTTTTTCTACTCCCACTATTTTGAATCTGAGTATCCTTCAAAACACAACCGCATGAGACGGAACGAGAGGAATATTGATGAAATCGACAATCAATTATATGTTTTTAACCAGTCAGATCTTGGTTTTGGTGGAGTTCATGAACGATGGATTTCAGATGATGAACATCACAGAGCTCATACGTATGTTCTGCTCAACTGTGAAGAGATGACATCATTTGTACTGTAAGTGATTCTATCACTTATTCTATTATTTATGTTACAATAAATAACTTTGTTTTTTATATATTGTATGATAATCATATCAAGAAACAACTTCCGCAAATTACAGCAGGTGCTCTCGAAGAACGCATAATTTTTTTTTCTCAGTGGTTTCAAATACTGGTAACAAATTTTTTTCATACTTTAACATCTCCTTCAATTTATAGTTTACTATACTGATAATTATTTCACAAATTTTCAGGTGTCTCGACATGCTGATAAAATTGGAAAACGACTTTGTATATTGAGTAACCCACCATCCAAAATGGTGAAATCTTATAATGTATATGTGGTGAATGGTTTTTGATTTCATACACATGCATATGGGGAATCAAAAAAAAACAATGAACAGTGGAGTTTGCTTGAGAGGATCTCATCATATAGAAAATGAAGTTGACTTTTATGGCATACTTGATGAAATCATTGAACTCTGTTATCTAGGATAACATTACATAACGATGTTCAAATGTCGGTGGTTGGATACTGAGAGAGGCGTGCATGTTCTTCCGACTCATGGAATCATCGATATTAAATGTAAAAGTGTTCTTGCAGTAAATGAACCATTCTTACTAGCTCAATAGGCACATCAAGTTTATTATGCAAAGTACTATGCTATGTCAAGATACTTGATTGATTGGTGGAGCATAATAAAAATGAAAATTCGAGACAATCAGTTTAGTCAAAGTGAATGTGCTTTCACTGAAGTGCAAGGAATTGAAGTTTTTCAAGAGAGTACTCAAAATCAATCTTTGTTACAAAGAGACATGAGTATCAATGATGACACCCCTCAATTAAGAGTCAGTGATGATGATGATGATGTTAATGACGTCACAAATGAATTTGAAATGGTAAGAGATGAAGCAACTGAAACTCAAATGGATATCGATGATATTGAGGAGGAATATGAAGATGACATTGATAGATATGAAGATGATGATGAAGCTGAACATTGATACAATTCAATGGTAGTTATATATAATCATAACTAATATATATATATATATAATAATTATCAATTATTTTCTAACAACATTTGTTTTCTATTTCAGATGGACGAGGAGACATTTCGTGAGTTGGCGAATGCTGACCTATCTTTTGATACGGACGAGTTGCTGGCACCTGACCCATAGCCTGAAGGCGCTTCAGGGGGTACGCAGAGGGGGCGCGGTCTGGCATGACTGATGATTCATGACCCCATCCCTGAGCGATGTCCATGTCTTGGGTTCGATCCACGCACCTGGAGGTGTGATAACCTGTGCATTTTACTACGATTTCATTAATCTATTTACATAATAAATGTTTGATTATTGTTTTTACAGTTTTCCGCATATAGCAGTCAGACAGGGCAGTGCTATTTTGTGCAAATATTTTTCTCAGCCATGGACGACATGGGAGCATATTCCCGTTGATGTGCAGCAGGCCATGTTCGGCCATTGGTTGGTACGTACGTAAATAAATAATTTTTATTTTAAAATTTATTTCATTTATAACTTGATATTTTGAATTATTTATAGTGTTTATGGTCTCTGATTGAGGATACCATGCGTGACGCCATCCACGAGGCATGGGAGGTGGCCATGCGTGATTGCTTTCATCAGTTTTTGCACAATTTAAGAAGAGCTTCCATGAAGAAAGCAGGAGTGTCAGATTTTGACGAGTCATGTAGAGCACACTGACCAGAGCACATTTCATCCCACGTATGGGATAAATTATGTGCACACCGGTTGAGTGGTGGCTTTCAGAGGAGATCATCGGTGGGGAGGCAGAATCGGGGGAGACAGGAGGTGACTCCTCGAGCTGAGAGTCGTACTTTAAGTACTCATAGACAACATTTGGTATGTACATTTTTTATAAATATTTTATATAACTTTAAATATTAACAATTTATTTTATATTCTTATAGGCTGTCGAGCACCCCGATATTACGGAGTACGACGTATATCGGAGGATGTACAATGATCCAGCTACTGGGGAGCTTAGAGATGATCACCAGCATCACATCATGGTCAGTATTATTTGTTTTCAAGTTTAAAAATTAACTGCATATAATATATTCACAATTTTAATTTTAAATTGCAACTACGTGAGTCATATGAGACCGCAGCGTCACAGACCCGACCTGAGGGTCAGGCCGAGGCAACAGATCAGACCAGTGGCCATCAGTTTGACGAGGCGACATGGATGCAGGCGAGCCAATATGCCTTCGAGAAGGGCCGGGTAGTTGGTATCGGCTCTCGAATGACTCCTGGAGATTATTATGGCAGTGTTGCGATGTCGTCGTCCAGCTTGAGAGGAGCTCGTGCATCTTCTTCCGCTACACAGTATGAGGATCGGTTGCGATCTCAGACTGAGTTGATAGAGATTCTCCAAAAGGAGCATGAGGAGATGTGTCGGCAGCAGCAGAAACATGAGGAGGAGCGCTGACGACAGCAGCAGGTGTATGAGGAGCAGATGAGTCGGTGGCAGTAGCAGCAGCAGGAGCAGATGGAGTACATGCGCCGACTCACTCGTGCCTTAGGGATGGAGTTTCCTCTACCAGTAGATCCCCCCTCCCCCTCCTCCTTCAGATTAGTTATTGTTTAGATGTTATAAAGTTTGTAAATTTAAAATATGAAATTTTTTCTATTCAGAGTTTCTGTCTCTCTTATACTGGTGTCAATATTGTATTATTTAATTTCTATTTATTTTTAATACTTTATTATTTATTATTGGTATTTATTTTAATGTTTGTTTATTTTATTATTAATAATATTACTCTTAGTATTTTATTATTTGTTTATATTTATTTTTTTAATTGTTGATAATTTTCATATTTTTATTTTCTAATTATTTTAATAATATTATATTCAATATTTTTAATACATAAAAAGTTCAAAAAATTTAATTAAAATTATAATTTTTTAATTATTTATAATAATATGAATTTGGTATATTATTATTATTATTATTATTATTATATAATATAATATTATTTATATTATAATATTAATATGATTAATAATATTATTCATATTTTATAATATTAATTTTTTATATATATTTAAATATTTAAATATTTTAATTTAATTATAATTTTTTAAATATTTGAATGATTTTTTGTTTTAATATCTGAATGAATTATAATTGTATTATTACTATTATAATATTAATTAATTTTTTTTATTAATATTTTAATATTTTTTTATACATATTTGCGACGGGATAATCATCCTGTCACAATAGGTAAATGAGACGGGCCCGTCGCAATTACCTATTTTTTTAATTTTTTTTAAAATTTTTTGTGACGAGAATATTTGCCCGTCGCAATAGGCCTTATTTCTTTTTAATTTTTTTTAACTTTTTCGCGACGAGATTAGTGGCCCGTCTCAAATGTTATTTGCGACGGTCCCGTCGCAAAAGCCTTATTTAAAGTTTTTTAAAATATATCGATTAGTATTTGTGATGGGAAATATTCCCGTCATGAATAATATGTTTAGCGACGGGCCCGTCGCAAATAGTGTTAGTTGCGACGCCATTTACCACAACGGGTCATTTGCAACGGACCCCCATCGCAAAATCCCATTTGCGATGGGATCCCATCGCAAATAACCCGTCGCAAATGTGTTTATTTCCAGTAGTAGAGATACCTTCAAGAAAACATAATATCCTACCTAAAATTCCAAATCCTTCCTTTAGTTATCAGCATAGCTCTTCTACCTACTTTGAGTTGCTTTGATGTGGTTTTGGATTACCATAACCTTTTCCATCGTTTCCACCACCAGTTCTGGGCCTACGAGTTTTCTTTCACCAACATCATCCCAATAGGTTGGTGTGCGACATCTCTTTCTGTATAACGCTTCATATGGTGCCATCTGAATACTTGAATGGAAGCTATTGTTATAGGAAAATTCTACCAGAGGTAAATATTGATCCCACATACCTTGAAACTCAAGTGAGCATGATCTCAACATGTCTTCTAAGGTTTGAATAGTCCGTTAGAATTGTCCATCAGTTTGAGGGTGGTAGGCAGTGCTCAAACGAAGTTCAGTATCCAGGGATTTCTGAAGACTTTTCCAGAATCTTGATGTAAAACATGGACCACGATCAGAAACAATCGATAGGGGTACTCCATGAAGTCTCACAACTTCATTAATATATAGTCTTTCTAGACATTCAAGTGGTAAATCTTATCTTATAGCAATAAAATGTGCTGACTTGGTAAGACGATCAACAATGACCCATATGGCATCATTCCTTATAGGACTATTTGCTAGTCCCATGACAAAGTCCATCATAATATTATCCCATTTCCACTCAGGTATGGGTAGAGGTTGCATAACTTCTCTAGGTTGTTTCCTTCCAGCTTTCACTTGTTGACAAACCATACATCTTGACACAAAATCAACAATCTTCCTCTTCATGTTGTCCCACAAAAAATGTTCCTTCAAATCTCTATACATTTTGGTGCTCCCAGGGTGTATAGAGAAATTGGATCTATGAGCATCATCCAAAAATTCTCTTTTTAGATCAGGTATATCGGGAACACAAAGTCTCTTCCCAAATTTCAAAATTCCATCTTCATACACAAAGTCACTCAATCTCCCATCATTCACAGTTTTAATCTTCTTTTGAAACTCTTCATCATCGGTCTGAGAACTCTTTATCCTTTCTAGTAAATATGGTTTGGCAACCATTTGAAAAAGTATTGATGTTTCACATTCCATAGTGATTCCCATATCCATCTTTACTAGATCTATGTATATAGGATCCTTTTCAACTCTCATCTTGTTCAAAACTCCATGATCCTTTCTAATCAAAGAATTTGCCACCTTATTTTCCTTCTCCATGTGGTAGTGTATCATGCAATCATAATCCTTTAGTAGTTCAATCCATCTCTTTTGCCTCATGTTGAGTTCTTTCTATGAGAAAATATACTTCAAACTCTTGTGATCAGTATAAATCTCACATTTTCACCATATAGATAGTGTATCCAAATATTTAAAGAAAATATTAAAGCTTCTAACTCAATATCATGAGTAGGATAGTTTTTCTCATGAACTTTCAGCTGTCGTGATGCATAGGAAATAACTCTATCATTCTGCATAAGGACACAACAAAGTCATTTCTTCGATGCATCACTATAAATAAAAAACCCATCATTACACGATGGTAGAATAAAGATAGGGTAATTGACTAATATTCTATTCAATTCTTCAAAAAATTCTTCACATTCTTTTGTCCAAACAAATTTCACCCCTTTACGTGTGAGCTGGTTAATGAGTTAGCCAATCAGGCAAAATTCTGGACAAAACGCTGATAATAACCTGCTAAACCAATAAAACTGCCTACCTCAGTTATACTTGTCAGTGCTGACCATTATTGCATTGCTCTTGTCTTAGAAGGATAAACATAGATTCCATCCTTAGAGACAATATGGGCAAGAAAAGAAATCTCATGAAGCCAGAATTCACACTTGCTAAACTTCCCATATAATTCATGTCTTCTAAGAATTTTTAGGATAATGCGCATGTGATTTTCAGAATCTTTATATCTTTTGGAGTATAAAAAGATATCATCAATAAATACCACTACAAATTCATCAAGATATTCCTTGAAAACTCTGTTCATTAGATCCATGAAAACATAGGGTGCATTAGTCAATCCAAAAGGCATTACTGTAAATTCGTAATTCCCGTACCTGGTTCGAAATGCTATTTTTGGAATGTCTTCCTTCTTCACACACAACTAATGATATCTAGATTGAAGGTATATATTTGAAAAGTATTGAGCTCCATGAAGTTGGTCGAATAAATCATCAATTTTAGGTAGGGGATACTTGTTCTTTATTGTTATAGCATTGATCTCCCTATAGTCAATGCACAACCTGATAGACCCATCTTTCTTCTTAACAAAAAGGACAGGGGCTCCCCATGGAGAAACATTAGGGAAAATAAATCCCTTATTACTCAATTCCTCTATTTGTTTCTTTAGTTCCACTAATTCCACAGTGGCCATTCTATAAGGGGTATTCAATATGGGCCTTGATCTAGGAATTAAATCAATGGAAAACTCAATTTCTCGTTCTGGAGGATGTTTAGGTAAATCTTCTATAAACACATCAACATATTCTTTCACAATAGGTATATCCTCTATTTGAACATTCTTTTCCTCACCCAAAATTATTTTATTCTATTCATACCCAATAATTGAATTTAGTTGAGCAAGTAGGGGTAGATCTAGATAAGAATTATGTGGTTATGATTCTGATCTAAATATTAGGTGTTCTTTAACATCATCATCAAAAATAGTAACCTACTTCTTCTTACAATAAATTTTTGAATCATGGTCCGAAAGCCAATCCATACTGAAGATTATATCAAATTCAATAATGGGTATGACAATGAGATCAGTAGATAAAGAACATTTATATGCCCTAATGGGGACTGATTCACAAAACTTTGTTGCAATGATACTTCACTTAGGAGTTTTGACTGACAACTCCCTTGTTAAATCAAATTGGAAATATCTAATTTTCTTAGAAAACTAGAAAGATATGAAATAATGAGATTATCCAGAATCAAATAAAGCATTGGCTAAACTTGGAGAAACCATTAAATTGCCCGCCACTACGTCTTTCGAAGCTTCAACCTTAGTAGTAGTGATAGCATAAGCTTGGCCTTGATCCCTTGGACTTTTCTAAGGTAAGGTCCCCTGATGCTTAGGACATTCATTCAAATAATTCCCCCTTTCTCTAAAATTGTAGCATTCAACATCGACATCCTCTTTCTTCCCCTTGCAATCACAATCTTGGTGGCCTTTTTCACCACACTTGTAACAGACTTCCATTCCCTTCAGGAAAGTACCAAGGTGTTTCTTCCCACATTTACTATATGATGGATATTCAACTTTTCCCTTCTTCCCTTTATTTCTATTTCTGGAGTGTTCAACAGATATCTTCTTCTCTTTTTTTCTTTAAAGTCGTAAGAATTAGAGAATTCTTTTTCTATCTTGATAGCACATGAGACAATATCTTTGTACGATGAGAAGGATTGTGTGACTAATGCTCGAAGGAGAAATGGTTTTAACCCATCAAATAAATGATCAATCTTACTTCTTGGGTTACGTATATAATCTGCAACATGCCTCGCTAACCTTGTAAAGTTAGCTTTATACTTTGTGACATTATCATTCTCCTTTTTCCTCAGACTCAAAAATTGTGGTTCCATATCTGCTCGATGGTCACGAGGAAAGTATTTTTCCAAGAAAATTTCTTTAAACTAAATCCCTTCCATATTTGATACTCCATCATCTTCCTTTGTGTTTTGAATCAAGGACCACCATTGATCAGCATCTCCATTGAGGAGGTAAACAGCCATGACAACGTTTTCCCTTTTTCTACTCCCTAAGGCGTGGAATATTTTCTCTAAGGAATTTATCCATTTCTCAACTACTAATGTATTTGTAATCCGATTGAATGTTGGTGGTTGTTGCCTTATGAAGCGATCTAACATTGATCCTCTATGCTGTGGATTAGGGTGCTCCATACAGGTAAGGTTATTATTCATAACCTGAGTGAGTTGTTCCAGTATGGTGATAAGATGATCAGCACCAGTTGCTTCGCCAACTCCACTATAATTATCTTGAGTAGGAGGGTAATCCATACATGTAGTGCGTGCATTGATATGGTTTTCATTCCTTACACTAGGTGCCATTTATAAACAATGTCATAAACTAGATTAGTTTATGAATCACAATACATAAATCCAAACTTGTAAAACACTTAACATAAATTGAATAGTTTATGGATATAATCCATAATCATAAAAAATATTTTCTTTGAGGAAATATATACTCATAAACCCTTTATAATGGTTTTTATGGAAAATGATAATTATCCTAAGAATATCTCCTGGGAGTATCGTAACCAAGAGTACAGTAAGGCCCGTTGTCATGCACCAGTTCTCGTTCAAGTATATCTCAAAGTGGTGTTTTCATGTTTTACCCCTAGGTACATCTATGCCAGAGCTGCCTCTGCCTACTCATATCCAAACAGGGATGTATTTCTTGGAAAACTCTCAAAATCTCTACAATACCAAAAATTATAGGAAGTTCTTCTATACTAATCCTCAAAGTCTATTTTAGGGCTATGTGCTATAATCTAAGTTTATCTAAATCTAGTTTGCAAGGTTTGTACTAAACTTCCTCTGATAACAACTATAACGCCCTGACCCCATAATCCCATAGTCGATTCATTATTATGTATCATTGGCATGATAAAAAAATATCAAGTCTCGAAAGACCGATTAGTTTAGTAGCCTTGTAAGTACTAGATACATTCATAAGTTTTACATTACATAATAAAATGGAAAACTACAACAACATTGTTTCCATAAACAACAATGAGATCCCATAGACTATCCCTGCAGGTCAGTCATAATATACTTCCTCGCATCCTGGAAAAAATAAAACATAGAAAGGGGTGATCTCAGATGCTCAGTAAGGATAATAATATAGCGAAAACTTTCATAAATAATCATTAACATTTAAGGCAATGTATAAGACTAAAACAAAAGCCTTTTAAACTTTAACTTCAGCATAATATGACAAATATAAAATAAAATAATTTCATTTACTTATTCACATGGATATTCTACCAGTCGAATAATCACATGCAATATCAATAGCCACTTTCATAATGATGGAATGCATAATGCCGGACTTTCATAACCACATAGTCAAGGCCTTGTTCCAGGACCACAAAAAAGATTTTTTCAAGGCCTTGAGCGAAGACACCAGTTTGTCTCATGAGATCTACTAATGCATTGAGGAGCTATAGCGGGCTTCACCCATCACTTACTAAGTCCAATGCATTCCTCATATGAAAAGGATTAAATATAACATAAACATTCATATTAAAACTAGCATACGAAATGTCAATACTTTATCCATAAACCATGAATGGTATTAAAATAACACATCTATAGTCAAAAATATCACAAATCCTTCAATAAAATATGTAAGTTTTGTATCATAATAAATCAACTTCAAAAAAGCTTAAAATCCATCAAAGGATGTTGACATAGATGAAATCAAAACCTTTTTTTAGAGAAATATATCTTACTATTTTGAAATCATTTAAAAGTAATATAATTATAAAAGAAAACATTTATTTTGAAAATATTCTTATAAGATTGTAAGGGAATATTTGAAGTTTTTATAACGGCAGAAAATAGCCGCACTTTCCGTATAAGTTAAAAAAAATATTCTTACCTTAATTTTGTCGAAAAGGTCATAAAGTACCTTGTTTGAAAAACGACAGAAAGATTCCTTTCAAAACATTTTATAAAAATTAAAATAAGAGTATAAATTAATTTAAACCATAGTTTTGTAAATAGTAAATATGTTTTGAAATACATTTTTAAGAAACATGGATGTGGATGTGTTGACGCTCCTTTTCGTCACAGAATCTAAAGTTCGGAAAAGGGAATATCTGAGCTAAAAGTGATTAATCCTTTTGAAGAAACATCATAAATCGACAAAGGGATAGAAAAGGAGAACATTGCCCATGTATCGCGCAAGTTCCATCTTGGTCGCGCAAGTCTACTTGCGCGCCGCCTCAACACTTGCGCGACCCCTCATGGTCGTGCAAGGGACTTGCGCGACAGATCTGGTAACCGCCCAGTAACCGCCCGGGGTCTTCTTTTGCCTATAAATAGACCCTGTGGGCCCCCCATTCGAGAAGAGATCTCTTCCCAGAAACTCGGATCAAAGCTCCCGACGCCCAAGTCTCTTCTCAAAGCTTCCAGAACACTTCTAAGGTAATTTCTTACCTAGAATGGAAGATCTAAAGGGAAGAAGGAAGGCCTAAGTGTTGAAACTTATCAAACACTTGCGCGCCTACTTAATTCCTTCAATATAACTTGCGCGTCCCTCTTCTGGAAGAACCCCAAGAGGATGGGAAAGGGTTTAATAAAGAGTCGCTCAAGTAATTCCACTCTGGTTGAAAATCGCGCAAGTATCCCTTATGTCGCGCAAGTATACTTGCGCGACCAATACTTGCGCGCCGCCGCAGGACTTGCGCGACCTTCAATACTTGCGCGCCCCTATCTTTTTGGGTGCCCATCTTGCCCTTTTTCACCCCTCTTACGCCATTTCACCCTTCCTATTCAAGATTCAGTCTTCAAGATACTCTTCAAAGCCATTTATGGCATGATTTCTTGATTTGACATCCTTATCTGAAAGGAATTATGTGAAATACCTCTCAAAACCTAATGATTTAAACATCTTTATGTCACCAAAGATTGAGAGTTCATTCATTCAACCTCATCCTTTAAGATGAGAGAATCCTAACCTGGGCCTCCTTTTTAGGAGTAAGTCCCAGTCATAACCTGGGTCTCCTTTTCAGGAATAAGACTCAGTCATAACCTTGGGCCTCCTTTTTAGGAGTAAGTCCCAGTCATAACCTGGGTCTCCTTTTCAGGAATAAGACTCAGTCATAACCTTGGGCTTCCTTTTCAGGAGTAAGCCCCAAGTCCCCTAACCTAGGCTTCCTTCTCAGGAATAAGTCCTAGTCATAAATCTTGGGCATTTTTCTTAAGAGTAAGCCCCAAGTCTCTTAAAATTTCTCTTAACCAGTCATAAATTTCCTTTGATTTGGGTTTCCTTTTCAGGAATAAAACCCAATCATAAGTCCCCTCCTAACTTGGGCATCCTCCTTAGGAGTAAGCCCCAAGATTAGAGTATTCAAATCTCCATGAAGCACATATAACTTTGTGGACCCTGTTCATGGATTTTCTTCCTAAAAGTAAATCCTAAACCTTCACCTATCTGGGCAGTCATCTATACATAAGCCCCAAAACAAATTCTTATGATTGCATCTTTTATGGCACAATTGTCTGAATTTTACCAATACCTCTTGTTTCTCACACCGAGCATGACTCACGTGAGCTTAGAGTGTAAAAGTAATTATGAAATTCATCTTTGAGCCATCAATCATAAAACATCATATCCCATTCCTCGAACTACGTGGGTTCTGATTCCTTTTTCAAAACAAAGGATACGTAGGTAGCCCATTCATGGGTTCGATCCCAACATTGAAATAATCTCTGTCCTTCTGAATGACGATAAACTTCAAGTGCCCCACTGAGTGGCTTTAAAACCAGCCTGGTCATCAAAATGACCAAGAGACTTTTATATAAATGTTTTGAAGGATACCATTGACCAAGAATCTCTAAACAAATATAGATGATTCTATATTGATGAAGAACCTCAAATACATATAAAAGATTCTCTAAATTTCTTGCATATTTAATCATTGATTGTTAAAACTAAAGGAAAGCTCATTTTATACTTGGTAATGTAATAAGGATTCACGAACTTAACTTAAATCTATAAAGAGAGTCCCGGAGTAGACAATAATTCCCCTCAAAAAGGTGTGATGAGTCGGACCTCCCATCCTCTCGACCAATGCAAATTCCTAAGCCTCATTAGCCCACAAGCTAATGAGCGCCTGCCTTTGGAAAGTAGGTCCCAACGGATGTGGAATCATTGGATGTTTCCGGTTCTACGAACAAACCCGTTAGAAACCGATCGGAACGTTTGAATCTCCCGTCCAGGAGGTCATCCCCGGATTCCGCGCGAAACAAAAAATGGTGAACCCGACGTGAATCCTTAACCAAGTTAAAAGTGATGTTCTTCTTAGATGTTAGGCCCCTTGGGCCAACAAGGCAATCTTTGACATATGATCATCCAAAAGATGCAGTAGCCGGATTCATCTTGATTATGTCTGTTATATGGAACAGGCACTCTTTTTTCAAGATCTTCTACAAAAAATGGCTTTCCTTAAATTCACCCCTGTGAATACTGCTGCTGAGAACACCTCTACTGTGAGGTCTGCTGCCATGAAAACCAATGCTGCTACTCCTGCTGGAACGTCATCCGCTCTGAGGATGACATCACCAACTCAGCGTCTTCAACGCTGTGTTTCAAATGCACTGGTTAAGGAGTACCGTCGTAACGGTACTATCCCAACTCTGGAGGCCGCTCGTCAAGCCCTCCAAATTAACAATTCTACCTGGTCGTCCGGACAACGGCGACCAGCAATCAAGAAGCAGGCGGTGCTGACTACCGTCTCCAACCGTTTCGGGTCGTTATCCCCGGAACGCAATTTCAGGAAGTGAATGAGCAGGTCCCGCAGGACCTTAATTCAAAGAGACAGGAGTCATTCTCAAGGGCTCCCATCAACAATCGCCGCCAGACTCGTGCGGTAGTGCACCCTCAACATGATGAGGGTACCGGCTCCAGGCATTCAGCTCAGGTTCCTCGAACCCGAGCAGGCAAGATGAATCACCAGAGACGGAATCCGGTTAATAATAGGCAGGTTGTCATCCCTGCCATCTCCGGAGAAGTCCACCAACCTAACTTGGTGGCAAATAACGAGCAGGCATACACACCTGTTCGTTTTAATCCCGCTGTCCAGCAGACTCGTCTGGCAGCATCAAGCCGATCCCGCCAGGCAATTCCGGCGGAGTACCATAGGCAAGAACATACACCTGCTTATACATCAGCAGTTAGTCAGCAGGCTCGTCTGACTACATATGATGGATCTCGTCAACAGCGTTTGGCGAAGTGTAATCAGCAGGCACATACACCTGCTAATACTAATCAAGTCTACCAACAGTCTCGCTTGGTAGCACCCGGAGAAGTCAGTCGGAAAGTCCCGACGACAAACAGGAGGCAGACTAAACTCTCTGCCTCCACACTTGAGTACTGTCAGAATTCACTGACAGGAAAAGGAGGACAGGAGCAGGCACATACACCTACTCCAAGCCCGGAATGGATGTATATCCCTGTTCCGGCGGCTGAAGTCACCAAACATATTTTGTCAATGGTGAAAGAGCAGAAGCAAATTCCTGCTCATATTCTGGATGCTTGCCAGGATATCATAACAGCTTCAGCATCATCTCAGGGACAGACACATAAATCTATCCCTAGCAGTGGAGTGACACATCAACAATTCACTCCGGAACAGACACACACATCTGTTCCAGTCCAAGAGGGTTGTGGGGCCTACTCCCCCATATTATATGGACAACCAAGTCAGGCACATACATCTGATTTGAGCGATGATCGTCAGCCTAACCTGACCATCTTTCCTGATCAGGCACATACACCTGCTCAGAGCAATCACTTTCGTCATCAAGTGATTTCTAAAGCGAGTAAGAAGGCATCTAAGAAAAAGATCCGCCCAGCACAGTCAGGAGATCAAAGGCCAATCTGCAACAAGGTCTTGCTCGATGCTGGAGTTCTTGAAGCCCTCAGACATTTATCTGTCGGAATTCAAGATTCTACTCCCTCAGTTCCCAATAACAGGAACATTAATCCCGAAGGTCTTCAACAGACACTTCCTCATGAAGACTTGCTTCATGAAAATTCGGTCAATCTTGAAGTTTCTTCTTCAGATGAGAACCACAGGAACCCTCTGTGTGGTCAGAAGACCAAGGAGCAAGAGATATCATCTTTTGCTGTAACCCATCATGAAGGTCCTCCTCATGGTGATGAACTTCGCTGCGAAAGTCCTCTCCGCAGTAGTGATTCACATTGTCTCGAAAATTCTTCAGAAGGCAATGTAGTAACGAGAAAGCCCTCCTATCTCGAGGCACTTGCAAACGTAAAACCAGTCATGTCTGAAGTTTTACTATCGGCAGGTGAAACTCTTTCTCCATCAGAAGATAGCTTGGGGTTCAGGTTATTCTCCGAACCTTCCCTAGGTCATTCATCTTCCAGCATGAATAGTGATTCCTCTACCAATCTTGTTGAATCCAATGAAGCAACAAGGAAACACCAACTCTGGTCCAAACAGGTAGAAGAATCTTCATTTAATGATAAAGAGGAAATGATGAACATGAGGAAAAAACTGGCAAAAGGTGAAGTACCAGTCATGTTTTGGCCTTTGGCTGATTCACAGTATGACATTCCAAAGATGTTGACGGATGATGGAATCCATGATATTCGTCTTAACATATGGAAAACTCTTTATCAATTAAAGAAGAAGGTATTATCTTACGATGAATATGAAAATCATCTTAAGATAATAGAAGGGTTACAACGCCAGATTGATTTGGCATCTCTATCAGTCTCTCGGTATCCGAAGGCTGAAAAGCAACAGAGAACCCTTCAACGTTCATGCCTTGGCGCGCTGAGAAAATTGCGTCAGTTAATTTCCAATGCTCCATCTAATGTTCATATCAGAGGATGGGGTATTCACGGAGCACTACATTTCACAGTGCTTTCCGGTCAGCAAAGCCCGCCGAAAATGGTCTCATGCAATGTTATTGCCCATGGCCGGCCACAGTCAATGGGCTTTGTTCATAATCAAAATCTTGCTCGAGATCAAGCTTCAACTAGTTCCTCTCAAAATCAAGTATATAGAGAACAGGTTGTTGAATTGCTCCTACATCAAGCAGGCGAGAATATTGCGCAAGCCTCTCGTCTGGAGCAAACACGTCATCAAATGACAGAAGTTTCGGAAATCATCCAACGGTCTGTTGAACCAGGTGATAAAAGTGGATACAGGTTAATGCATCCAGCTAATTTCCGAACTAAGATCCGCAAGATCAAGAGAGATTTCAAGAAGATCTCAGACATAGCATGTCAAGAGACACCCCAGCTTGCCAGACTGGGGACTTCTCTAACCCAACCCTCAGAATCAACGAATGGGATTCGAGGAGTTGAGCAGAAGCAACAGGAACACCCCCAGTCCACCGGACTGGGGACTTTTTCAAATCTTCAATCCCTCCCTCAGAGAAAGTCAGTATTCTCTCGATTAGGGAATAAGCCTCAAGAGGAACAAAGAGCCAAGATGTCAGGAGATTCTCTCCAAGTGACGGTTCACAAAGAAATTCCTGAGGGGTCAAGTCAACGGAATGCCATGTCTTATCATGGACATAAAAGGAGACAATATCATAGAAATGCTGATAGAAAGGATTTCATGAAATATGCATCCATTAATGTCATCACTGCCGTTGCTGCTGATTCACCAGATGAGGCTCAATCAGAGGGATCAGATGAAGAGGTTCCTGCTCAAGAAGTTGCGCACACAGACCTAAATGAAGAAGGTGTGCGCACACGTAATCAAAGGCTTACCCAAAATTTGGGTATTCCTTCAAGTAACCCACTTCCCCCTCTCCGAAAAGGATCCAATAAGGGGAAAGGAAAGAATCAGGTTACTTCTCACCCTTCCTCTGAAGGAGGTCAATCGCTCTCATTAGAGCAAAGGCTTGCACAACAGGAGGAAGAAATGAAAGAATTAAGAAGGTTGAATGCAGAACTACTTCAGAGTAGTCTTCTTCTTAAGAATGCTGAAGTCCGACAGCCGAAGGAATTTGTTGTAACTACTGAGATGGATCAGGAATATCCTCCTTTATCAGTACACCCACAGAGGTCTAATCCTACGGGTCAAACGCAACAACGGTTGGCAGCACTACCATTAGTTGCAGCACCAACCTCCACGGCTGTCCAAGCTCCATTCATTGCACCTACCCAAAACCAAGTTCAACCTGACGTTTCTCAAAAGTTAATAACTACTATTGAGTCATTAACAGCTCGGTTAGAAACTATGGAAGGGAAACGGGCGCAAGTTCAACCTGAAAAGAAAGTTTACCCTGAATGGGTAGATTCAATTTCTCCTCCATCCAGTTTTGGAAACCCTATTTTCCCTACTTTCAATGGATCAGGCGACCCTGAACAACATTTGACGCATTACGTGTCTTGTTGTGATCCTATGATGGGAACTCCAGAACAACAAGAAGCAGTGAAACTCAGATGCTTCGTGCGAACCTTGCAAGGACCAGCTTTTGTCTGGTATACAAGCTTGAAATCCCGGTCAGTCATCGGATGGGAGGATCTTCGTCAAAAATTCCTTCTTCAGTTCAGCTCAACTTTGCCAAAAACGACAGTTTTCGATCTTACAAACTGCAAGCAAAGGGAGAATGAAAGAGTCTCTGATTTCATTGCTCGTTGGAAGGGATTAACGTATTCCTTGAGTTTATCACTCCCTCAGGAGGAATTATTGCCAATCTGTGTGGCAAATTTGCGTGACGAATTACGCACGCCATTGATCCCTGTGAAATACACAGGAGGGTTTCGAGACCTTACTTCAATCGCTCAACAGATTGAAGATTCCCTTATGCAGGCTAAGGTTAAATCTCGTGTAATTCCATCAGCTCCAGGAAGAAGAATGGGTAAAGCAGAAACTGCTACAGTTATGCTTAAACAGGCACCTGTACCTATTTCTACTTCAAAACCTTCATCTTCTCGAAGGGCTCCACCTCCTGAACGCCAACAACAAAGGCTGTTTCGTCCAAATGATCAAAAAGATCAACGACGAAAACAATTTGAGGATATGAAGAGTAAAACATACTCTTTCCGAAGTGAGCAAGTTCCTGGTTACTTCATTTCAGCTCTGGAAAATAATTTGGTTCAATTACCAGTGCCGAAGAGACCAAACAAGGAAGGAGATGAAGACCGTCCCAATTATTGTCCCTTTCATCAAATGTTGGGACATCCCATCCAGGAGTGTTTTGTCTTTAAAGACCTCCTACAAAAGATGGTTGACTTGGGACAAGTCAAATTGAAGGGTTCTTCAGCTCATGTAGCGTGTATTACCGCTACAGATCCAGAGGAAGGAGGCGAGTGGCAGGAAGTCAAAAGCAAAACTGCGAAAAAATATGATGATTGGATGGTCAGAAAGACAATCAATCGGACCCATTCCATTTTGCGAACACAATTGAAGAAGCCAATTGTGTCTCCTACAAAAGCTGCAGTAAAGCCTCCATCAAAGGACAAATCCTCAAAAGGGCATCGTAATTCAAAGAAGAAAGAGGAATCAGGAGAAGATGAGTATGTATCAAAGCCTAAATTGTCTTTGACTCTGGCAGATTTCATGCCATCTACTTCAAAGTCACGGGCACCGTCCCACCAAACGGCACAGCCTAAACAGGCTAACCAGGCAGAGTCTTTATCAGACGAAGAGTTAATCTTTGGTTCTGTTTAATCTCAATGGATGGAGAAGACATCACGACTCCAACTAATGCCAGATTTCTGAAGAAGTATTTTGTATAAACACAAAATATTGTTCCCAGAACCAAGACTTACAATTGGTTCATACAGCAATGGTCCAGTATGACCTTAAACTACAACTACGTCCAGCATGACGATAAACTGTATGGTCCGTGCATATGACCTTAAACTATTCGCACTTATGTCCCTGCAACATGACACTAAACTGTGCAGCACCAATAGTCTTAACTACAAGACTTTAAACTGCATAGTCCCTGATTTTGTCCTACATGACAATAAACTGTATAGAAGTTCCAATATTTTGTCCGAGATGACATTAAACTATATTGTGTCCTAGCAACATGACATTAAACTGTGTGGCACTTTCATCGTCCAACATGACGTTAAACTATGTCAGTTCCCTTATCGTCCAACATGACGTTAAACTGTCACATTGGTTACTAATATGTCCTACATGACACTAAACTGTATATGTCCGAGATGACATTAAACTATATTTTGTCCGAGATGACATTAAACTATATTGTGTCCTAGCAACATGACATTAAACTGTGTGGCACTTTCATCGTCCAGCATGACATTAAACTGTAAAAAATCCCCAGAACTGATATCCTCATATTGGTTCACCTTAGTCCTAGCTACATGACTTTAAACTGTACAGCACCAGTTCGTCCTTGCTATATGACGTTAAACTATACAGCAATGGTCCCGTATGACTTTAAACTGCATCATCCCTGGTCCATGTATATGACCATAAACTATTTGCAAATATGTCCAGCAAGACGTTAAAATGTAACGTCCTAACTACATGACGCTAAACTGTATAAAAGTCCCTCACGTCCGGAAAGACGTTAAACTATATAATCATCAAAAGTCTAGCATGACATTAAAACTGCACAATCCCCCTTTCGTCCAATATGACGTTAAACTGTATTGTCCCCATCGTCCTAACTACATGACGCTAAACTGTACAGAAAGTCCTTGATATGTCCTACATGACATTAAACTGTGCATCGTTAAGGTTGTTATTACCTCTTGTTTCTCACACCGAGTATGACTCACGTGAGCTTAGAGCGAACATCAACCATAACACTCCCTTTGGGCCACTAACCATGTGTAAGTCCCAACAACATTTTTTTTAGATCATTGTCCACAAGAACAACTTGATCATTAATTCATTCTTTAATTGAACTACACAGACTTTGATCCTTGCCCTCCAGGCTGGGTATGTAGGCAACCTCTCAGGGTTCAAGCCCAAAAACAATCTCTTCACATTGGTTCATCACAATCTCATATGATGATGATTTGTGAAACCACCCTTGGAATCAATATCTTTACATTGATTCACTTTCGTCCTTGCTATATGACGTTAAACTATACAACACTTTTGTCCAGTACGACAATAAACTACAATATTCTTTGATTTCCTCATTTGAGAAGGAACCATTATTAACATTGATTCTTTTTCAATCATGGTTTTCATTTTCAAAAAGACTACGTACATACATGGTAATGCCTAAACTTTTTATCTTAGGTTAAAACCATCATTGCACTAAAGTCCCTTTTCACCCTTCACATGTACGAACCAAATTTGTACAAAGGGTAGTTTCTAGAACTACGTGGACTTGATTCCCATCCTTATGGGATACGTAGGAACATTCGAGTGTCCCTCGAATCCAGTCCCAAGTCTTTTGGGCCTAACCCCAAATTTCACTTTCAGTCCCTTGACTGAAAAGTCCTCATGAAAACACACACTGTGTATTCATTATTATGGTCCGAATTCTATGACCCAAAAAAAAACTAAGATCACTCATCCTTTCGTCCTGCACGACGTTAAACTGCATTTCAAGAACTACGTATGGCTTGATTCTCATTCTTATGAGATACGTAGTGAAGTCCAAGTTTCAATTCAGGACCCAGCCACAACATGATTATGGTTTTCATTGACCTATGTATCTCTATATACATTGGAAAATACCCATCTTTATGTATTATAATCCTAACCTTAAATATTTTCAGATCTTCATAACCCTTTTCATGACTTATGGTCACAAAAATGTCAAACTTCTGAGAATTCTTTTGCCTGACTATGCAGCACGTGCCCATAGGTGGCCTTGCATAAACAGTCCACATAACAGACTTGTCAGCCAAGAGATGCTATTTATTTGACCATGCAGCCAATGCCCATAGGTGGCCCTGCATGTTTTCAACCCCCTAACGGGTTTGTTAAATAATAGTAACTTCATTCTTGGGAAGAATGCCTCTTTTGTCCTTATTTGTCTTAAACGACAGTATGTAGGGATCCGCAAAAATAGCCATCCTTAACGTATTTGTCCCATATCCTTTTTCATGATCTGAAAGTATTCAAGTCTATGGTTTATTCTTCTTCCCTACGTTTGGGTCAGACCTTCGTAGGAGTGATATTCATCCAGTTCTTCGATATTCTTGTTTGAAAATATCTTCTCCATATTCAAGTACCTCTTTCCATACAACAAACTCTATGCTTTAGAAAATTTGAATCTCCATAAACTTTCACTGGCTTTTAGCACTAGGAAAGTAAATTTCTGAGAGTTCTTTTGCCTAACTATGCAGCACGTGCCCATAGGTGGCCTTGCATAAACAGTCCACATAACAGACTTGTCAGCCAAAAGATGCTATTTTATTTGACTATGCAGCCAATGCCCATAGGTGGCCCTGCATATTTCAACCCCCTAACGGGTTTTGTTAAATAATAGTAACTTCATTCTTGGAAACTACTTCTTCTAATTCTATTTAGCTCTTTTTCATATCATTCCTCAGATTCAAATATTCTTAAGTCATAGTTTACATATTTTCTCTCATACTTGAGTATGGTAATTTGTTTTCAGATAAATTATCAAGGAATTGAATCCATTTTAATCCATTTTTCGGTCAAAGCTATTTCGACCTTAAACATTAGCCTCTTTATGTCCGGCTTGCATGACTTTAAACTGCCCACACAAAAGACAAAGGAACTCTGAATAAAAGTCAAGTTCCAGCTCACTAAATATACATTTTTTTTGTATGATTTAGGTAATATTGAGCAGTTAAAAGGTTCAATGTTTGTAGGGTTATTTGTAATAATCCTAGTAAAAATCAAACTATGCTTACTAAGCCCATTGGCTTAAGTAAATTTGAAGCAGGTAATGGAAGAATGCAAGCACAAATGATTGAAGACAAAAGTGTTTTTCATTGATACACAAGAGTTAGAAGGACATCCACAGATTGGAATCTCTTCTCTTTTTCAAGAAATTACAAGAGGCTTTCAACATAACACTTCATTTGATTTACGGCATCCCGATCTTCATTAGAAACCACCTAGAATTCATTCATTCAACTGGATACAATAAGAGATGCAGTGATACCAGCTCTTCTTGGAACAATTGTAAAAGGATGTTCTTGAGTGCGGTTTGAGAAAATTTTCTGCTGATCAAACAGTGACTCTGTTTCTGTCCAAGAGACTTGGAAGATGGATACGTGGATTTGAGAATGGAGCATTGGAAGTAAAGAGCCATTTGGAGAGAGTACTCTTTTCAGATATTGCTCTAATACCATGTTTGTCTTCTCTCCACCAACCGGCAGTGGAAAACATTTCAGCCCATGGGTTTGCCATTTTCATATCTGCAAGGGAATGACATGGAGGAAGAATTTGAAAGTTCACACCATTGTTGTTACTCTTAATGCACAACATAACCGAAATAAAGAAGTAGCAGTGCAGCTGCATCTCAGGTGTATAATTGTTTGCATTTGGAACATTGACTCCTTGCAGATGACCATGAACACACAGAGACAGGTAGATGCTCTGTGGGAAATTAAGATGATATTTCTTCAAGTACTTAGCCAAATCTGGGAGAGTGCTGTCGCAGATATCATAGTAATCATGGCCAATGATGTTCATCATATCATCAATCCGCTTGCTAGCCAGTTCATAAGTCGTTCCAATTCCCTCGGGAACCACTGAATCTGCACAAAAGATGAATAAACTAACTCTTAAATGGGTTTATTTTTCATAAATTTTGTGAAGAAATTTGAAAAAAATGGCTAAGGCATTAAGGCGCGCAAGTCTACAAAATGGCGCGCAAGTATTCACGTGCCGCGCTAGTTTTAGCCGCGCAAGTATAAACCGCGCAAGTACGAATACCTTTACAGGAGCGCGACATCAAGGAAAGCAGAGCAGACTTGCGTGGCTTAGGTGACCTGTGCGGCGAGAGCTCGAGAAGGTATGAAGTCCGGAAATCCGGATACTTGTACGGAGGTGAGGCCGTATATTTATAGGCCAGGAGGCCTACCTGCGCGCCGTACCCAGAGGGTTTAAGGCCTGCGCGACGCAGACTTGCGCGCCTCCCTCTGCGCACTGAAGACTTGCGCGCCTCCCTTTTCCTTTGGAGGGATTCGATTTCCTCAGAGTCAAATCCTCATTTCTTTCCGGATCCAACTCTGAGGGGGGACTTTTGTTGACGCTCCTTTTCGTCACAGAATCTAAAGTTCGGAAAAGGGAATATCTGAGCTAAAAGTGATTAATCCTTTTGAAGAAACATCATAAATCGACAAAGGGATAGAAAAGGAGAACATTGCCCATGTATCGCGCAAGTTCCATCTTGGTCGCGCAAGTCTACTTGCGCGCCGCCTCAACACTTGCGCGACCCCTCATGGTCGTGCAAGGGACTTGCGCGACAGATCTGGTAACCGCCCAGTAACCGCCCGGGGTCTTCTTTTGCCTATAAATAGACCCTGTGGGCCCCCCATTCGAGAAGAGATCTCTTCCCAGAAACTCGGATCAAAGCTCCCGACGCCCAAGTCTCTTCTCAAAGCTTCCAGAACACTTCTAAGGTAATTTCTTACCTAGAATGGAAGATCTAAAGGGAAGAAGGAAGGCCTAAGTGTTGAAACTTATCAAACACTTGCGCGCCTACTTAATTCCTTCAATATAACTTGCGCGTCCCTCTTCTGGAAGAACCCCAAGAGGATGGGAAAGGGTTTAATAAAGAGTCGCTCAAGTAATTCCACTCTGGTTGAAAATCGCGCAAGTATCCCTTATGTCGCGCAAGTATACTTGCGCGACCAATACTTGCGCGCCGCCGCAGGACTTGCGCGACCTTCAATACTTGCGCGCCCCTATCTTTTTGGGTGCCCATCTTGCCCTTTTTCACCCCTCTTATGCCATTTCACCCTTCCTATTCAAGATTCAGTCTTCAAGATACTCTTCAAAGCCATTTATGGCATGATTTCTTGATTTGACATCCTTATCTGAAAGGAATTATGTGAAATACCTCTCAAAACCTAATGATTTAAACATCTTTATGTCACCAAAGATTGAGAGTTCATTCATTCAACCTCATCCTTTAAGATGAGAGAATCCTAACCTGGGCCTCCTTTTTAGGAGTAAGTCCCAGTCATAACCTGGGTCTCCTTTTCAGGAATAAGACTCAGTCATAACCTTGGGCCTCCTTTTTAGGAGTAAGTCCCAGTCATAACCTGGGTCTCCTTTTCAGGAATAAGACTCAGTCATAACCTTGGGCTTCCTTTTCAGGAGTAAGCCCCAAGTCCCCTAACCTAGGCTTCCTTCTCAGGAATAAGTCCTAGTCATAAATCTTGGGCATTTTTCTTAAGAGTAAGCCCCAAGTCTCTTAAAATTTCTCTTAACCAGTCATAAATTTCCTTTGATTTGGGTTTCCTTTTCAGGAATAAAACCCAATCATAAGTCCCCTCCTAACTTGGGCATCCTCCTTAGGAGTAAGCCCCAAGATTAGAGTATTCAAATCTCCATGAAGCACATATAACTTTGTGGACCCTGTTCATGGATTTTCTTCCTAAAAGTAAATCCTAAACCTTCACCTATCTGGGCAGTCATCTATACATAAGCCCCAAAACAAATTCTTATGATTGCATCTTTTATGGCACAATTGTCTGAATTTTACCAATACCTCTTGTTTCTCACACCGAGCATGACTCACGTGAGCTTAGAGTGTAAAAGTAATTATGACATTCATCTTTGAGCCATCAATCATAAAACATCATATCCCATTCCTCGAACTACGTGGGTTCTGATTCCTTTTTCAAAACAAAGGATACGTAGGTAGCCCATTCATGGGTTCGATCCCAACATTGAAATAATCTCTGTCCTTCTGAATGACGATAAACTTCAAGTGCCCCACTGAGTGGCTTTAAAACCAGCCTGGTCATCAAAATGACCAAGAGACTTTTATATAAATGTTTTGAAGGATACCATTGACCAAGAATCTCTAAACAAATATAGATGATTCTATATTGATGAAGAACCTCAAATACATATAAAAGATTCTCTAAATTTCTTGCATATTTAATCATTGATTGTTAAAACTAAAGGAAAGCTCATTTTATACTTGGTAATGTAATAAGGATTCACGAACTTAACTTAAATCTATAAAGAGAGTCCCGGAGTAGACAATAATTCCCCTCAAAAAGGTGTGATGAGTCCGACCTCCCATCCTCTCGACCAATGCAAATTCCTAAGCCTCATTAGCCCACAAGCTAATGAGCGCCTGCCTTTGGAAAGTAGGTCCCAACGGATGTGGAATCATTGGATGTTTCCGGTTCTACGAACAAACCCGTTAGAAACCGATCGGAACGTTTGAATCTCCCGTCCAGGAGGTCATCCCTGGATTCCGCGCGAAACAGGATGATAAAGATGTCCCAGTAGATACGTAAAAACAACCTCGTATAACAAAGAGATTGTGAAATTAACCCTTACCTTGTACTTTTCCTTGGTCGAGGGTAGGTTAACCTCCTGTATAATGGAGAAATAATTTTTATTAAATTATACAAGAATCATATACATTAATATTATATCATATATGATCTTTTAACACTGCTTTGTTAATAATATCTTAGTATTATCATCATTTCGGGTGTTAATTGATTTTTTTCCTTTATATGCTTTGTTATGTAAGTAATGTTTGTTATGGATATGATGTATATTATTCATATTCCGAATGATATTAAGTACTTAAACATTATTTTTAATCATCTAATGAAAATTAGTCTTGAATGGATACGATGGGGAATGAATCTTATCGCATTTGTGGAGACGATAATTCGTACGTACGCACGAGTGACAATATATTTCTTTTGATATTAAAATAATAAATAATTGGATGTTATACCATACATACAGAATAATTATCATTTTATATTTATTATTTACATCAATTAAACATCATTATTATTCCCATCCAAATAATAATGTATTGAATAACAACTACACCACGACGTGGAGACGGTAAGCCGTACGTACGTACGTATGGTGACATGTCATTAAAAGGATGGATAGAATAATGAATATGGTTGTAACATATTTAAAATAACATCACATTATATAGAATATAATGGAGTTATTATTTTATAATGGAAAAAACAAAGAAAGAGGAAGTGGAAGAAGAAAGGAACCTGAAAGAGGTGATGAAATATTTACCTCTTCTTCGAGTTCTTCCTGTTGATTTGATCAAAAGGGCTCTTTAGGATGGCTTTATGACTAAATAAATCCCTCTAGGATTAAGGGAGGATAGTTGAGAGGGTATTTTGGAATAGTTTGGCTGAGCCAAATTTTTTAAAGTGTGAATTATAGAGAAGGGGAAGTGCCCTTTTATAAGAGGGGTGAGGGGCACCTTGGGAAAAGCTAGAAATATTATTTTATTATAAAATAATTTTCTGTTTATAATGGATCCAAAATGAATTATTTAAAGGATAAGGTGGGTATGGGTTGAAAATCACTCAACCAATATGTTTTATACAGGTTTGGGTCACTATATTAACTTTATCTTTTAGATTTAACTCTTACTTAAATAGTTTGACATTTACCATGTCTCTTTGTATTTTTAAATTATATGGTTAATAAACTTACTATAAACTTCCAAGCGAACCTCAAGTGGTTCATTAATGACATATGTAATATTATTTAAGACCTTTTTCCAATCCTTAGATTTTTTTGAATAGAATATCAATTAATAATATAATATTTGTTTTAAAAACTCTTTTATGACAATTTTGACACTATTTGTTATTTTGTTTTTTCTAAATTCATAACAGCATTATTACTTCGAAAAAAAATTCATTTAACCAACCATAACATGTCATATTAACCTAGAAAATTAGTGTAATTCACAAAAAGTCTCAAATTTCAGTTATTTGTTTATTTATAATATCAATTATTTTAATATTTCATTAATTAGGTAATTACTGCATCATCATTGTGTCATAAATAAATTTAATTATTTAAGATCTAAAAATTATAAATAAAATAACTTTATGTAGGAAATATTTTTATCTTTCTAATGAATATTTATAGTAGAATTTATCTTTTGTATAAACCTATATTAAAAATGTTTTAGTTATTAAACTTTGATTTTTACTCTTTTAACTCTTCTTTGAATTAAATAATAATAAATGTTTTAATCTATTCCATGTGGACCTAAAGGATCATATTTTATTACTAAGGTTGTTTTTGGTCGAATTAAACTTATCCAATAGTATTAGGACATGCGTTAGGGTAATAATAATATCATTTTTACCCTTAATTACCCTATTTACTTTTAACCGTGGTAAATAAAAGTAAAAAGTTACTATTCGCCAAAAATTATTTTCATCTTATTGAACCACATTTTACTTACTAATATCAACCATTTCTCTTAGATTTTTGAAATTCAACTCACAGAAGTGGTAAAATTAAGTTTTATGTAAATTTGCAAATGGTCCTAGGAGGTGGGTAAAAGACGGTAAAAAGTTCAATAAAATTTTTATATATCAAATATTATTATAAACTGCCTCCAATGAATTAAATTGAACTTATATAGGTATTATGTATCTATTTTTACCTAAAACAAATTTAAATAAAATAAATAATTATTTAAATAAAAATTCTGTTTTAAATTATAACTTAGTGTTTTTCACTATTCATAAAAAATTGAAAGTTTTCAGAAAATACCAAAAATTCACCCTAAGCTAATTTCGATACTCCGAATCCAAAAATAAAGTCCATTTTTAAAGATAAAATTTATAAAATTTCAAAAAGTGGGTATTACTATTCATAACGGCTAGTTTGATTGGTTGTGGTGTGTTAGAACTCAAAGTTGCGTACAACACACGCTATTGTATTATTCAAAGAGAAGAGTATCGTGGAAGCTTGAGGTGTAACACAAGAGACCCCACCACACCCATTTTGGATTGTCTTTTGAGGGTAAAATGGCATGGTATTGGGTAACACACTATAGGGGAATCCATTTGGGTTGTTTGTTCAAGAACACCATGACCAATACCCGATCATAGTGTAGGGCATGACGGTAGTTTTGTTTCCTTATAATGGATAAAAATCTCACCTTATCCCTTGTATCTCCATAAATGTGCCATGTTTGGTCATAAAACCATTTTCAAGTGTTATTGTTGAGTGACTAATACCCTTATCACTCATTTTAACCTGATTAAACCTCTCAATTCTTCTCCCATTTCAAGGATTGATGATTTCTTGGAGCATTTTGATAAAAGGAAAATTGTTTCTATAGCCTTATTATAAGCCTATATTTCTTCCATATTTGGATTGATCTTTCCTTCCATTTTAATGATCTAAGGGATTAGTTAATCCTATTTTGTTGGTTCTTTTGATTCAAGGTGTTTCAGTGGAGAGTTTTGGTAAATTATTCTTATTCCATCCAAGTTCTCTCTTCCTCTTGAATAATCATAGAATGGGGAAATTATGGTCATTTCCTTGATATTTCATGTAATATAAAAAGGGGTTTGTGTATGATAATGAGATATTTTCCTAAGGATATTTGGCATTCTTTGGCATCTTGGTGGCGAACCTCTTGGATAATTACTCAAAGGTGAGTCCTCACATTCTAGTTAAGTGTTCCTCTTATGGAATCCCCATTCTTTAAAACTTATGGGATTTCATAGATATATCTTAGGGTCTTGGGTGTGATATTAGTTTGGGATACTACCTAATTGAAGAGCCTTAGCATTGATATCTATGATCTTAAGGTAGGAAGTTCATTATCATATATGTCCTTGTATATGATATTGTCATTATATGTTTGTTTATGCTTAATAATTGATTCTTGATATGTGTTTTAATGTGGGTGAGTGAATGAACCCTGAGACCCATGCTTGATATGTGATCATGTGATTTGTGTATAGCCTCCTGAGAACTGCTCTTGATTTTCATTATTGTTCCTTTCTATGATACATATTTTTATGGTATTTCATATCATATTGAACCTTTTTTCTGGTATTAGGATGAATAGGTTTCATTATTTAATTTAGATGACCTCTCTGGGGGGGATTAATTATAGAAATATACTATGGATCATTTTATGGTATGGGTTAGATCATAGACATATCTACTGACATGGGAGTTTAACATGCATAGGAATTGAGAATGCTTTGGATACAAGATGAATTGGAGGAATACCATGCAGAGGTGATGTGATTATCCAATTACAACATGCATGTATAGTGGGTATTACCATCATATGAGGATAAATACCACTATTAAGGTAGGTTGTGTTGTGATATTGATAACGATCACCATTAGGGTGGGGTGTGTGGCATTTTATTAGGGGAAGAACATAGAATGAAATACATATGGTTCCAACAATTTCCATGACTTGTGGATCATCTTGTGACTTGTGGTGATAGACATTGACATCCTTACTGAAATTATGTTAAATTAGGTGGGGTTGAGGTTTATGGCGGCTTGGTTAGTGAATGATGAATTGATGCATGTGTGTTTGTATTTTTAATTGTATTGAGAATTTATTTCATCATGATATACACTATCATATATTTATGTGCACATATGTTAATGATTAATTGGTGGTGTCCTAATGGATTTATACTCACACCATGCCTGGGAATCTCAATGGACATAAAAAAATCATGATTAGAGATATAAGAAAGGGAAAGGACCCATCCATAGAAATCTAGGAGATAGAGCATGGTGTTTGGAGGCAATACCATGAAAAACTCCATAATGATGCCACAATATTTTATTTAATTTCCTATCTTTCTCATACTTTTTATTTTCCTACCACTTTGGGGGTCTCTATTTTTTTCAATATTGACTTGAGATATTTCCATTTAATATGCTATAACATTTCTTATTTGTGTCTATATGGTAATTTGTGTTTTTATTTATGATTTTCTTAATTGATACTAAGTGTATAGTCTCTCCACCTACGATATTCAAACCCCCACTATTAATCAACAATATCTTGTGTACTGGGAGGCTCGTATGAATCCATGTGAAACTCCAGCTCAAAATCAGTGATTCAGGATGGGGAATTATAATGTGGTATCGAAGGTGGTTTTACCATATATATTTATTACTATGATTTAAGGAAAGGTAGAAAGGATTTAGGTTGTGTTGGACTTAGGTAGGGGAGTTTCATGAATTCCTGGCTATCACATGTGTAATGGAACTCTGATTTATTGTTGTTGGGACTACTGTTATAGTTTTGGATTTAAAATTTCATAATGATCTTCATTATATTGTGTTGTTACTGTTTATAGGATTTAATAACATTCATGAATCATGAATACAAAAATTGGATCACATTTCATATACATATTCATAGTGTATGCTTCATATAAGTTCTTTAAATAAATACCTTGATTTATGCTATTTGTTTAGGATTTGTATGAATTTATCTATTGTGTGATATATTTATGTTCCCTTATATTTTGATATATCAATTTTGGAATTAATTAGTTGAACTTGAGAATTATTCCATGTTTTATATATATATGATTGTGACTAATGTGAAAGTATAGAGTACTTGACCATATATATTGTTAGTACTAAGAGGGATATACCTTGGGTTATTGGTACCCTCATTGGTGAACCTTTTTTTGATCCCATAGTATAATTAGAATATATCATGAATTAATAACTTTAGGTTTCTTAAAGTTTTTTTTATAATTTTAGAAATTCCACTACAGAGACATTATAGTTTGAGGTACTCTCTTTATAACCTCTACATTATCTACTACTTTGTTTGATACTAGTGATTCTCATTCCCTTATCTATTCTCAAGTAGTGACTGGGATAGACTCATTGATTAGAATATCCTTAGAGTTTATTTTATTAACATAACCTTATAGAAAAAAGTAGACCATCTTCATAGGTTTTTAAATATTCTATATTGATCACTATCTATGGTTATTTATGGGGTTTCGTGATCCTAGAGATGACTATATTTGGTATGATATTTGGGGTGGATTGGTTTATGAGCTATCATGCACACATCAACTATTATCAGATATGGGTATCCTTTACATCACATAAAGGGGAAAAGTTTTTAATAACCATTTAGTGGGAGTTGGGAGTTGGTAGAGTGGGTTATGTTTTTAGTTATATTGGAGATCTTATTGTTCAAGTTCTAGGAATGAATCTTTCTATAGGATCAGAGTTACCTAATCTTTTCCTTTAGTTTTTGTTCTTTATCTGGTTGTATTTCCAAAATTATTTTTAGGTCTACCTTATGCTGGAATTTTCTTTTAAATATAACTCGTTCAAGGGGAACAACCTATATTGATACCTACTTATCATATGATGCCATCCAATATGAAGGAACTCAGAGATCAACATGATGACTTGGAATAAAAGGGATTTATCAGACATAGAACATCTTCTAAGGGTTCTCCATTATTGTTCATCAAAAAGGTAGATGACACTCTTTTACTATATGTGGATTACAAAAAGTTTATCCATGTGATAGTGAAGAACAAGTATCATTTTCCTAGGATCAATGATATTTTCGATCAATTATGTGGAGCTCATTGGTTTTCCAAGGTTAACCTATGTTCATGATATTATTAGCTTCAGGTTTGGTAATAATAAATAGTAAATATGAAATTTAGAAGAAGGTATGGGATATATTTTTTCTTGGTGATTATATTTGGTTTGAAGAATTCTCTATTGGTTTTCATGGCCCTCATGAACAAAATATTTTATCCATATCTTGACTATTCTTCATGGTGTTCATTGATTTCATCCTCATCTATTCATAAAAATTAGATAAGCATGATAGGAATACTGAGATAGTCTTGAATAAAATTATAGCATATAATCTTTATGATAATATATCTAAGTGTCACTTTTAGATTTAAGATGTGTGTTTCCTAGGGTATATAGTTTCAGAGGCTAGTATTTCTATGGACTTGAAGAAGGTGGGAAGTTGTGATATCTTAAACTTGACATCAAAATTTATTTGATATTAGGATTTTCTTTGGTTTATTAGGGTACAAAAATCATTTTTACAAGATTTTTCATGTTTGGATGTCCCCATGACAACTCTAACCAAGAAATATGTAATGTTTGAGCGGTCCGATCCATGCGAGGAAGCATGTTTTGAGCTAAATATGAGGTTGAAGATATCTCTAGTAATGATTTTTATAGAAACTGGGATTAGATATACAGTTTATTGCAATGCCACATGTGTCATTTTGGGAGATTTTGTGATGTAGAGGGACCATGTAGTAACTTATGGGTCATGTCAGCTGGGAGCACATGAGAATAACTACCCAACACGTGACTTGGATTTGGAATCTGTGGCCCACAATTTAAAATATTAGAAACATTATCTCTTTTTGAGAGGTTTTTTATTTACACAGACCATAAGATCCTCATATATATCTCCTTTCAGTGAGATACAAATATGAGGTAGAGGATTTGGGTGAAGTATCTACATTTTTTTTGTCTTTGAGATGTCTTATGAACTAGGAAGGGGTAACAATGTTGTAGATTCACCCAACCAAAAGACACTGGATTCCTAGGATCTTAAAGAGAAATATTTTGAGGAAGAATAACATTCGATGTGTTTCTTGGACGATTATAGGATATATGTAATTAATGATTGAGGGGTAGTAAAATGTGAAGATTTTGTTATCTCATCATCTTTGGTTGACTAGGTGAAGGCCAACTAGGAGTTATATTCTAAATATGATATAATTTGAGAATAGTTAGATGGGGATGATCTAGTACCAAGTTGTTCCATAGATGATGATAACATAATTTATATCTATGGGAGGGTTGTAGTTCCTACTTCAATTAGGTAAGAAATTATGATAAACTCTCATACCCCATGGTGGACATTGCATCATGGGTTAATGGCGATTTACCATGACATCAAAAGAAAATTTTGGTGGCTATATATTAAAAGGGATATCAATGGTTTTATTTTGAAATTTATTACTTGTTAGAGATTAAAATATGATCATCAACTTTAGAGGGGTTTAATTTAGCCACTTCTAGTGCCCATGTGGAAATGAGATGATGTTATGAGGTTTTTTTTGATAGGGTTACCAAATACCTTAATCATGAAGCTGTATGGGTGATAGTGGATCAGTTGACTAAAGTGGCCCATTTATTGCTGATATTTGAGACTCTTTCTATAGATGATTTAGGAAAGATATATACATATGATGTTTTATATATTCATAGATTTATCTTGATAATTGTATTAGATAGAGACACATGTTTTACATCAGGGTTCTGACGGGGATTACAGAAGGATCTAGGGACTTAGCTAAGATTGAGCATGACATATCACCCATAGATGGATGAATAATCTAAGAGGATGATCCAGATTCTTAAGGATATTATTAGAACTTGTGTCCTAGAATTTGGAGGATTATGGGATGATAATTATCCTTTATGGAGTTTTCTTATAATAACATTTATTAGGATTCCATCCAAATGAAACCCTATGAAGGTGGCTATGGTTGACCTTGTTGCTCACCACTATGCTGGCATGTGGTGGGTGAGGTAGCTATTGTGGGATTGATCCTGGTGTAGGTGATTTCAGATAGAGTCTATCTTATTCAAAATCAATTGGCACTACTGTAAATAAGGCCATTAGCGACCGCCATTGGCGGTCGCAGTTGCCTCGTCGCTAGAGGCCTTTAGCGACCGCCAATGGCGGTCGCTATTCTAAAAAATTTCTTTTTTAAATTTTTTTTATTGAATTGAATATAAATATATATATATATATATATATATTCATATATATACTATTAAATACAATATTTTAAATATATATATATATATATATAATATATTTTAAATGTTTTAATATATATTTAATATATATATAATATCAAATCATTGTGCTATAATAATTTAAAAACTTCGATTCAAGAAATAATCTCATTTCAGGTCTTTCGGAGCACGTTTGCTCCGAATGGGACCGCCGCACGCCGTTTTGGTGTTTTATGGCGCCGGAAACGCGTTTCCGGCCGCTGCGGTCACACGGAACCTCTTAATGAGGTGCCGTCTGGCCGACCATTTCACAATTCACGCCCCGGATGTTGTCGTACGGTTTCGTGGCATTCAGAGATTGTTCGGGTGGTTTTGACCCCCCAACGCGTCATTTCAGCGCGCGCCGCGCTGCTGAAAACGACACAATCGGACGTGCCGCGCGCACCGCACGTCCAATGGACGTGCGGCCTCCTCCTGCATCTCAGGAATAATATTTCTATCGTTCCCATGCGGTTTCAGGTCTTTTGGAGCACGTTTGCTCCGAATGGGACCGCCGCACGCCGTTTTGGTGTTTTATGGCGCCGGAAACGCGTTTCCGGCCGCCGCGGTCACATGACACCTCCGAATGAGGTGCCGTCTGGCCGACCATTTCACAATTCACGCCCCGGATGTTGTCGTACGGTTTCGTGGCATTCGGAGGTCGTTCGGGTGGTTTTGACCCCCCAACGCGCCATTTCAGCGCGCGCCGTGCTGCTGAAAACGACACAATCGGACGTGCCGTGCGCACCGCACGTCCGATGGACGTGCGGCCTCCTCCTGCATCTCAGGAATAATATTTATATCGTTACCGTGCGGTTTCAGGTCGTTCGGAGCACGTTTGCTCCGAATTGGACCGCCGCACGCCGTTTTGGTGTTTTAGGGCGCCGGAAACGCGTTTCCAGCCGCCGCGGTCAAACGGAACCTCCGAATGAGGTGCCGTCTGGCCGACCATTTCAAAATTCACGCCCCGGATGTTGTCGTACGGTTTCGTGGAATTAGGAGGTCGTTCGGGTGGTTTTGACCTCCCAACGCGCCATTTCAGCGCGCGCCGCGTTGCTGAAAACGACACAATCGGACGTGCCGCGCCCACCGCACGTCCGATGGACGTGCGGCCTCCTCCTGTATCTCAGGAATAATATTTCTATCGTTCCCATGCGGTTTCAGGTCGTTCTGAGCACGTTTGCTCCGAATTGGACCGCCGCACGCCGTTTTGGTGTTTTAGGGCGCCGGAAACGCGTTTCCGGCCGCCGCGGTCAAACGGAACCTCCGAATGAGGTTCCGTCTGGCCGACCATTTCACAATTCACTCCCCGGATGTTTTCGTACGGTTTCGTGGCATTCGGAGATCGTTCGGGTGGTTTTGACCCCCCAACGCGCCATTTCAGCGCGCGCCGCGCTGCTGAAAACGACACAATCGGACGTGCCGCGCGCACCGCATGTCCGATGGATGTGCGGCCTCCTCCTGCATCTCAGGAATAATATTTCTATCGTTCCCGTGCAGTTTCAGGTCGTTCGGAGCACGTTTTCTCCGAATGGGACCGCCGCACGCCGTTTTGGTGTTTTAGGGCGCCGGAAACGCGTTTCCGGCCGCCGCGGTCAAACGGCACCTCCGAATGAGGTGCCTTCTGGCCGACCATTTCACAATTCATGCCCCAGATGTTGTCGTACGGTTTCGTGGCATTCGGAGGTCGTTCGGTTGGTTTTGACCCCCCAACACGCCATTTCAGCGCGCGCCGCGCTGCTGAAAACGACACAATCGGACGTGCCGCGCGCACCGCACGTCCGATTGACGTGCGGCCTCATCCTGCATCTCAGGAATAATATTTCTATCGTTCCCGTGCGGTTTCAGGTCGTTCAGAGCACGTTTGCTCCGAATGGGACCGCCGCACGCCGTTTTGGTGTTTTAGGGCGCCGGAAATGCGTTTCCGGCCGCCGCGGTCAAACGGTACCTCCGAATGAGGTGCCGTCTGGCCGAACATTTCAAAATTCACGCCCCGGATGTTTTCGTACTGTTTCGTGGCATTCGGAGGTCGTTCGGGTGGTTTTGACCCCCCAACGCGCCATTTCAGCGCGCGCCGCGCTGCTGAAAACGACACAATCGGACGTGCCGCGCGCACCGCACGTCTGATGGACGTGCGGCCTCCTCCTGCATCTCAGGAATAATATTTCTATCGTTCCCATGCAGTTTCATATCGTTCGGAGCACGTTTGCTCCGAATGGGACCGCCGCACGCCGTTTTGGTGTTTTAGGGCGCCGGAAACGCGTTTCCGGCCGCCGCGGTCAAACGGCACCTCCGAATGAGGTGCTGTCTGGCCGACCATTTTACAATTCATGCCCCGGATGTTGTCGTACGGTTTCGTGGCATTCGGAGGTCGTTCGGGTGGTTTTGACCCCCCAACACGCCATTTCAGCGCGCGCCGCGCTGCTGAAAACGACACAATCGGACGTGCCGCGCGCACCGCACATCCGATGGACGTGCGGCCTCCTCCTGCATCTCAGGAATAATATTTCTATCGTTCCCATGCGGTTTCAGGTCGTTCGGAGCACGTTTGCTCCGAATGGGACCGCCGCACGCCGTTTTGGTGTTTTATGGCGCCGGAAACATGTTTCCGGCCGCCGTGGTCACATGGAACCTCTGAATGAGGTGCCGTCTGGCCGACCATTTCACAATTCACGCCTCGGATGTTTTCGTACGGTTTCGTGGCATTCGGAGGTCGTTCGGGTGGTTTTGACCGCCCAAAGCGCCATTTCAGCGCGCACCGCGCTGCTGAAAACGACACAATCGGACGTGCCGCACGCACCGCACGTCCGATGGACGTGCGGCCTCCTCCTGCATCTCAGGAATAATATTTATATCATTCCCGTGCGGTTTCAGGTCTTTCGGAGCACGTTTTCTCCGAATGGGACCGCTGCACTCCGTTTTGGTGTTTTATGGCGCCGGAAACGCGTTTCCGGACGCCGCAGTAAAACGGCACCTCCGAATGAGGTTCCGTCTGGCCGACCATTTCAAAATTCACGTCCCGGATGTTGTCGTACGGTTTCATGGCATTCTGAGGTCGTTCGGGTGGTTTTGACCCCCCAACGCGCCATTTCAGCGCGCGCCGCGCTGCTAAAAACGACACAATCGGACGTGCCGCGCGCACCGCACGTCCGATGGACGTGCAGCCTCCTCCTGCATCTCAGGAATAATATTTCTATTGTTTCCGTGCAGTTTCAGGTCGTTCGGATCACGTTTGCTCCGAATTGGACCGCCGCACGCCGTTTTGGTGTTTTAGGGCGCCGGAAACGCATTTCCGGCCGCCGCAGTCAAACGGCACCTCCGAATGAGGTGCCTTCTGGCCGACCATTTCATAATTCATGCCCCAGATGTTGTCGTACGGTTTCGGGGCATTCGGAGGTCGTTCGGTTGGTTTTGACCCCCCCAACGCGCCATTTCAGCGCGCGCCGCGCTGCTGAAAACGACACAATCGGACGTGCCGCGCACACCGCACATCCGATGGACGTGCGGCCACCTCCTGCATCTCAGGAATAATATTTATATCGTTCCCGTGTGGTTTCAGGTCGTTCGGAGCACGTTTGCTCCGAATTGGACCGCCGCACGCCATTTTGGTGTTTTAGGGCGCCGGAAATGCGTTTCCGGCCGCCGCGGTCAAACGGCACCTCCGAATGAGGTGCTGTCTGGCCGACCATTTCACAATTCACGCCCCGGATGTTGTCGTACGGTTTCGTGGCATTCGGAGGTCGTTCGGGTGGTTTTGACCCCCCAACGCGCCATTTCAGCGCGCGCCGCGCTGCTGAAAACGACACAATCGGACGTGCCGCGCGCACCGCACGTCTGATGGACGTGCGGCCTCCTCTTGCATCTCAGGAATAATATTTCTATCTTTCCCGTGCGGTTTCAGGTCGTTCGGAGCACGTTTGCTTCGAATGGGACCGCCGCACGCCGTTTTGGTGTTTTAGGGCGCCAGAAACACGTTTCCGGCCGCCGCGGTCAAACGGCACCTCTGAATGAGGTGCCGTCTGGCCGACCATTTCAAAATTCACGCCCCGGATGTTGTCGTACGGTTTCGTGGCATTCGGAGGTCGTTCGGGTGGTTTTGACCCCCCAACGCGCCATTTCAGCGCGCGCCGCGCTGCTGAAAACGACACAATCGGACGTGCCGCGCGCACCGCACGTCCGATGGACGTGCGGCCTCCTCCTGCATCTCAGGAATAATATTTCTATCGTTCCCGTGCGGTTTCAGGTCGTTCGGAGCACGTTTTCTCCGAATGGGACCGCCGCACGCCGTTTTGGTGTTTTAGGGCGCCGGAAACGCGTTTCCGGCTGCCGCGGTCAAACGACACCTCCGAATGAGGTGCTGTCTGGCCGAACATTTCACAATTCACACCCCGGATGTTGTCGTACGGTTTCGTGGCATCCGGAGGTCGTTCGGGTGGTTTTGACCCCCCAACACGCCATTACAGCGCGCGCCGCGCTGCTGAAAACGACACAATCGGACGTGCCGCGCGCACCGCACGTCCGATGGACGTGCGGCCTCCTCCTGCATCTCAGGAATAATATTTCTATCGTTCCCGTGCGGTTTCAGGTCGTTCGGAGCACGTTTGCTCCGAATGGGACTGCCGCACGCCGTTTTGGTGTTTTATGGCACCAGAAACGTGTTTCCGGCCGCCGCGGTCACAGGGAACCTCTGAATGAGGTGCCGTCTGGCCGACCATTTCACAATTTATGCCCCGGATGTTGTCGTACGGTTTCGTGGCATTCGGAGGTCGTTCGGGTGGTTTTGACCCCCCAAAGCCCCATTTCAGCGCGCGCCGCGCTGCTGAAAACGACACAATCGGACGTGCCGCGCGCACCGCACGTCCGATGGACGTGCGGCCTCCTTCTGCATCTCAGGAATAATATTTATATCGTTCCTGTGCGGTTTAAGGTCTTTCGGAGCACGTTTTCTCCGAATGGGACCGCCGCACGCTGTTTTGGTGTTTTATGGCGCCGGAAACGCGTTTCTGGCCGCCGCAGTCAAACGGCACCTCCGAATGAGGTTCCGTCTGGCCGACCATTTCAAAATTCACGCCCCGGATGTTGTCGTACGGTTTCGTGGCATTCTGAGGTCGTTCGGGTGGTTTTGACCCCCCAACGCGCCATTTCAGCGCGCGCCGCACTGCTGAAAACGACACAATCGGACGTGCCGCGCGCACCGCACGTCCGATTGACGTGCCGCCTCCTCCTGCATCTCAGGAATAATATTTCTATCGTTTCCGTGCAGTTTCAGGTCATTCGGAGCACGTTTTCTCCGAATTGGACCGCCGCACGCCGTTTTGGTGTTTTAGGGCGCCAGAAACGCGTTTCCGGCCGCCGCAGTCAAACGGCACCTCCGAATGAGATGCCGTCTGGCCGACCATTTCACAATTCATGCCCCAGATGTTGTCGTACGGTTTCGTGGCATTCGGAGGTCGTTCGGGTGGTTTTGACCCCCCAACGCGCCATTTCAGCGCGCGCCGCGCTGCTGAAAACGACACAATCGGACGTGCCGCGCGCACCCGCACGTCCGATGGACGTGCCGCCTCCTCCTGCATCTCAGGAATAATATTTCTATCGTTCCCGTGTGGTTTCAGGTCGTTCGGAGCACGTTTGCTCTGAATTGGACCGCCGCACGCCGTTTTGGTGTTTTAGGGCGGCGGAAATGCGTTTCCGGCAGCCGCGGTCAAACGGCACCTCCGAATGAGGTGCCGTCTGGCCGACCATTTCACAATTCACGCCCCGGATGTTGTCGTACGGTTTCGTGGCATTCGGAGGTCGTTCGGGTGGTTTTGACCCCCAACGCGCCATTTCAGCGCGCGCCGCGCTGCTGAAAACGACACAATCGGACATGCCGCGCGCACCGCACGTCCGATGGATGTGAGGCCTCCTCCTGCATCTCAGGAATAATATTTATATCATTCCCATGCGGTTTCAGGTCGTTCGGAGCACGTTTGCTCCGAATGGGACCGCCGCACGCCGTTTTGGTGTTTTAGGGCGCCGGAAACGCGTTTCCGGCCGCCGCGGTCAAACGGCACCTCTGAATGAGGTTCCGTCTGGCCAACCATTTCACAATTCACGCCCCGGATGTTGTCGTACGGTTTCGTGGCATTCGGAGGTCGTTCGGGTGGTTTTGACCCCCCAACGCGCCATTTCAGCGCGCGCCGCGCTGCTGAAAAGGACACAATCGGACGTGCCCGCGCGCACTGCACGTCCGATGGACGTGCGGCCTTCTCATGCATCTCAGGAATAATATTTCTATCATTCCCGTGCGGTTTTAGGTCGTTCGGAGCACGTTTGCTCCGAATGGGACCGCCGCACGCCGTTTTGGTGTTTTAGGGCGCCGGAGACGCGTTTCCGGCCGCCGCGGTCAAACGGAACCTCCGAATGAGGTTCCGTCTCACCGAACATTTCAAAATTCACTCCCCGGATGTTGTCGTACGGTTTTGTGGCATTCGGAAGTCGTTCGGGTGGTTTGACCCCCCCAACGCGTCATTTCAGCGCGCGCCGCGCTGCTGAAAACGACGCAATCGGACGTGCCGCACACACCGCATGTCCGATGGATGTGCGACCTCCTCCTGCATCTCAGGAATAATATTTCTATCGTTCCCCGTGCGGTTTCAGGTCTTTCGGAGCACGTTTGATCCGAATGGGGACCGCCGCACGCCGTTTTGGTGTTTTAGGGCGCCGGAAACGCGTTTCCGGCCGCCACGGTCACACGGTACCTCCGAATGAGGTTCCGTCTGGCCGACAATTTCACATTTCACACCCCGGATGTTGTCGTACGGTTTCGTGGCATTCGGAGGTCGTTCGGGTGGTTTTTGACCCCCCCAACGCGCCATTTCAGCGCGCGCCGCGCTGCTGAAAAGGACACAATCGGGGGGCTGTACGGGGGGTGCGGGGGGCTGTACAGGGGTGTCGGGGGTTGTACGGGGGTGTCGGGGGGCTGTACGGGGGTGTCGGGGGGCTGTACGGGGGTGGCGGAGGGCTGTACGGGGGTGCGGGGGGGGGGGGGGGGGGGCTGTACGGGGGTGCGGGGGGGCTGTACGGGGGTGAGGGGGGCTGTACGGGGGTGGCCGAGGGCTGTTCGGGGGTGCGGGGGGTTGTACGGGGTTGGCGGGGGCCTGTACGGGGGTGGGCAGTACAGGGGGTGCAGGGGGGTTGTACGGGGGTGCGGGGGGGGGGGGGGGGGGGGGGGGTGTACGGTGGTGTCGGGGGGCTGTACGGGGGTGAGGGGGGCTGTACGGGGGTGGCGGAGGGCTGTACGGTGGTGCGGGGGGGGGGGGGGGGGGGGCTGTACGGGGGTGAGGGGGGCTGTACGGGGTGGCGGGGGGCAGTACGGGGGTGCGGGGGGATGTACGGGGGTGCGGGGGGGCTTGTACGGGGGTGCGGGGGGCTGTACGGGGGTGCGGGGGGCTGTACGGGGGTGCAGGGGGGGACTGTACGGGGGTGGCGGGGGGCTGTACGGGGGTGGCGGGGGCCTGTACGGGGGTGGCGGGGGGCAGTACGGGGGTGCAGGGGGTTGTACGGGGGTGTGGGGGGGCTGTACGGGGGTGCGGGGGGCTGTACGGGGGTGTGGGGGGGGGGGGGGGGGGGCTGTACGGGGGTGCGGGGGGCTGTACGGGGGTGGCGGGGGCCTGTACGGGGGTGGCGGGGGGCAGTACGGGGGTGCGGGGGGGTTGTACGGGGGGGCTGTACGGGGGTGCGGGGGGCTGTACGGGGGTGCGGGGGGGGGGGGGGGGGGGCTGTACGGGGGTGGCGGGGGGCTGTACGGGGGTGGCGGGGGGCTGTACGGGGGTGGCGGGGGGCAGTACGGGGGTGTGGGGGGTTGTACGGGGGTGCGGGGGGGCTGTACGGGGGTGCGGGGGGCTGTACGGGGGTGCGGGGGGGGGGGGGTGTACGGGGTGGGGCGGGGGGCTGTACGGGGGTGGCGGGGGCCTGTACGGGGGTGGCGGGGGGGCAGTACGGGGGTACAGGGGGTTGTACGGGGGTGCGGGGGGGCTGTACGGGGGTGCGGGGGGGCTGTACGGGGGTGCGGGGGGCTGTACGGGGGTGCGGGGGGGGGGGGGGGGGGGGGGGGCTGTACGGGTGTGCGGGGGGCTGTACGGGGGTGCGGGGGGCTCTCCGGGGGTGCAAAGCCCATCCCATTGATTACAAAAGTGAAAAATAAAAGTGATAACATCTAATTAATACATATTTCTTTTATCGATACCATACAGAAATTTATAAAAAATATATTGGATAATACATAATCTATAATATCAGATTTATTGATCTGTTGGAATTAGTTCGACTTTTTCAAATTTAGAATCATTCGAGATTATCTGATCAAAAACTCAATATGTGTATAAAATATTTAAAAGACCACCATGGATGGTAATAATGTATTACTTAAATGAATAAATACAGTACATCAATGTCAACCCTACCAGTAAAAACAAAAAACATATCTCGTGAATATATGGTGTGTCACGCGTTGCCATCACTGCTACCTCCTTCTGGTGGGCCAGGTGCCAACAACAAATAAACATTATAAATATTTTAATAACAAAAATAATTTAAATTAAATAAATAAATACAGTATATACCTGCGTCGTATGATCCCCTGTACCATCAGCTCGACGCACATATTCCCGCAGTGCTCTAACCTCAGCTGTCAATTGCGCATTTGTCTCCTCGGAAGCGCGCAACCGTGCCTCAAAATCTGACATCTGCTGTGTCATATGAGCAACAGCAGGACCGACAACCGCAGCGCGTGACACTACAGAATGAGGAATCCCTGCTCCATAGGTCAAACTATAGCCATGCCCATCCCGACCAATAATGCGATGAAAGATCTCATCTCGTCGCATGGGAAGCTGTCACTGGTCCTCTGGCAGATGTTCTAACTCAACTTCAAATTGATCCTGTGAAATATTTAAATATATATAAATATATATATGTTAATATATAGATTTATGTAATTATTGGTAAGTACAGACACTTACTATCAATGCTGCAACCTCTGGATCATTGCGATCACGAGTCCTTATCCACACCGACATTTTATCAGTTGCTTCACCTTGCCCTCGCAACTGTATATTAAAAGAATATAAACACAAAATCATATTAATTAATAAATTAAAAAATGAATAATATATACCTCATGTCGGATCTGAGACACGTGACGAGTCCCAAGCCTGTGAGCTGGTCCCTGCAACGCTCGATTCTCCGAATGGCGTGTTGACACCTCCTACATTCAATTCATTCAAATTTCAAACAAATCACATATTCTTGAAAATATATATACAGCAAAATAATTAATATACAAACCGCAACACCCTCAGTAGACCAATATGCAACCAAGTCACGCCACTGAGCCGGGAGGACACCTCTCGGGACTTTTTCCAAAATGTCAAGGGCACCCACATTTGGTACCCAGTGGTCCCTCTTCACTTTGCCTTTATAATCTTTCCACAGCTTACGGCATTTTCTCATACACACGGGCCGAAACTCTTCAGGGCATACTTTCAAATTTTTCTATAATGAAAATAATCAAACATATTAGTATTATTTATAAATAGAAAATAAAGTAAAATTATTTTCTTACCTGAACCTCCCTCCATAGACGATCTAATGTGTCCTGAGGGATAGAAGCCCAATCACGCGTGGTCAATGGAAATCGATGTGGGTCACGTATGATATGACCCAGCTGACGAATAAATGCCGGGGCATTCGGTCCCACGGGATGAAATACCTCATCAAATGAAACATCTATCGTCGTGTCGGAATTCCATGATAATATGCCATGACCAGGGCCTCTCCTACGAGAGGAAGAAGCAGCCGAGTCTGATCCTGTTGAAAACAATTTTATATATAAATTGACAAATGTTATATATATATATATATGTCAATTACATAAAAAATATAGACAATGACATTCAAACATACCTCGACCCTGAGACGTAGATGCCTCAGATGGATGATGTGGATTTTCTGCCTCTTCCCCTGACATGTCTGCAGTCATACAAAATATCAGTAATGAGTCCAAAGTGTTTAAAAGATAAATTGGATTGTTCTTAATAAATCAAACTTGTAAAACTGTTAATCAAACAAAAAATGGATTGAATAATTAGTTGTGAATGAATTTTAAAAAATCAGAAAGTTAATCAACCTAAATATTTATGACTGAATTAACTTACAAAAGTGAGGATTAAAACTTATAAGGATTTATAAAATGATTAGATAATTTATGATATCCTAGGACATTCTACTGAATAGCGGGAAAACAATTATACCTTTCATTAAGCATGAAAATCGACCGTTTCTCCTTCAACAGCCGCTCTGAACCAATAAATATCTTCTTCACGTTGAACTACGGTATGTTGATCAAGTTGTTGGTAAACAAATGGAACAGTCTCGGGTTCATCTTCTTCAAATAAAAACACTCCTCGCCGAGACATTTTTACAACAACTTGCCAACTTGGATCCGAAGGCAAAGTAACGAAGAATACTTGTTCCGCTTGTGATGTCAAAATGAAAGGTTCATTCTCAACTCGTTCATTATTTCTGTATAACATATAGTTAAAATTCACCAATGAAAACTGATGTTGATCGACTTTACATCCACGCACTGGATCAACCCAATTACACTTTAACAATATGTACTTCAAACCGTGTGTGTATACAACTTCAATGATGTCTATCAATTGACCATAGTAATAACCAGAATCGACAAAGGGACAACCGATGCCACTGTTTTGTGTTGCTCGTTTGTCGTCAACATCTTTAATGCGAAATCGAAAACCATTAGCATCAATAGCTTTATAACGACGAGCCGTTATAGATGGACCCTCAGCCAGTTGGATAAATACTTCAGGTAGCGTGGGGTCCCCTAACTCCCTCAGCTTACAAACCTACATAATTTATAAAAATCAATACTGATATATGCAGAAAGAATTAGTTTAATACTTCACTCATAATGAAAATCAATTTATACATACATAATCCTTGAACCAATCATGAAATGCCGCATAATGAGATTGTTGAATTTGCAACTCAGTCGCACGATGAATCTCTTCTTTTATCTCATTAATGGGTTTCCTGCAAATGATTACGCGATGTTTAAAAGATCAACTTATGCAAAGAAAACATGTAAAAGTTATACAAGCACATTGATAAGATACTTACTGCATTAATGGTGAAACTGATGGAGTATTGAACAAGATATATCGATGTGCTTGTATCCACTCGATGTTGTCCATATCAAATGTGGTTCCTTCTCCAACTGAACCATCATGAATCCGAGAGGGCTTATCTAATTTTGTTTCAACATCCGTAAGATATTCTGCACAAAAGGTAGTACACTCATCCATCAAATAACCATTGGATATTGATGCCTCTGGACGAGCTCTGTTGCGTACAAATCTTTTCAATGTACTCAAATACCGTTCAATAGGATACATCCACCTGAATTGCACTGGACCAGCAGCCATTACTTCATCAGTTAGGTGCACTGTCAAGTGGACCATAACATCGAAAAATGAGGGGGGGGGGGAAAGTTTCTCAAAGTGACAAAGCGCAAGTACAATTAGGTCCTGCAAACTTTTTAAATCACTCATTCGTTGATTTCTTAAACAAAGCTGTCTAAAAAAATTACTCATCTCAATCAAGGGCTGAACAACATTGGGGGATAAACAATCACAAATTGCGATTGGAATCAACTGCTGAAGTAATATGTGATTGTCATGACTTTTCAACCCTTGCAATGTCTTGCTCGTCAGATTCACACACTTTGAAATATTAGAAGAGTAACCATCAGGCACCTTGACCATCTTCAAAATGGAAAGAAATGTCTCTTTCTCCTCTGTAGTCATCGAATACTGTGCAGCAGGCATATATGCCTTGTTTCCCTCAGCTAACTGTAAATGCAACTGTTTCCTTAAACCCATTTCTTCCAAATCACGACGTGCATTAACATGGTCCTTTGACTTTCCACTGACACCTAAAATGGTCCACAATATGTTATCACAAACATTTTTTTCAATGTGCATGACATCCAAATTATGCCTCAACATGTTAGTTTTCCAATACGGAAGACTATAAAAAATACTTTTCTTTTTCCAATTGTGACTGCGCTGCCTACCCGCAGCACGAATATTACGTACTGGAGGAGCCACCAAATCCTGAATTTCATATACCGTGCGGATGTTTTCTTCCTCAATCTATGATAACATTTCGACTCCTGTCATGATCTTTGGTGCTGGGATGAACTCTCTAGAACCATCAAATGCCACTCTGTCCTTTCTGAATCTGTGCTGGGGAGGGAGAAAATGCCTGTGACCCATGTATGCCCATTTTTTGGAATGTTTAAGCCATACAGATTTTTTACTTTTATTGCAACAAGGGAAATCAAATTCCCCTTTCGTACTCCAGCCTGATAAATTTTCATAAGCTGGGAAGTCATTGATTTTCCACAATAAAGCAGCATGCAGTTTGAACATTTCATTCGTTTCGCAGTCATAAGTCATCACACCATCGCCCCAAAATTCATTCAACTCAGCAATCAATGGCTGAAGGTAAACATCAATCTTATCCCCCGGACTTTTAGGTCCATCAATAAGAGTGGAAAGTAATATAAATTGTTGCTTCATACAAAGCTACGGAGGAAGATTATATGGAACCAACACCACGGGCCATGTGCTATGAGTTGCACCAACCATAGACTTGAATGGATTGAAACCATCTGCTGCCAATCCCAATCGGACATTACGAACATCTTTAGCAAAGTCGGGATGTCTCTTATCAAAATCCTTCCATGCATGAGAGTCTGCCGGGTGGGTTAACATGTCACTTTCATGAACTCTTTCTGCATGCCATCTCATTAAATTAGAAACTTTAGATGACATAAAAAATCTTTTCAACCTCGGTTTAAGGGGAAAGTAATGCATTTGCTTTACGGCAATCGGTTTCCCCTGTATCACAATCTGACTTTGATGAGTCTTATTTCCCCTGTTCTCTTTCCACTTGGAAGCGCCACAAACCGTACAAATATCCAAATGAGCAGTTTCATTTCTAAACAACATACAGTTGTTTGCACATGCATCTATAGTCTCATATGTAAAACCTAAGTTCTCTGTCAACTTACGAGCATAGTAATACGACTCAGGAATCTTAGCGTCGACAGGAAGAACTTTTTTCAATAAAACCAAAAGCATGTCGAATGATGTGTCTGACCAATTATTCAAAGTCTTCAAATGCAACAACTCCACGATAAATGACAGTTTATTATAAGAAGTACATCCAGGATATAATTCTGTTTTCGCATCATCAAGTACTTCATAAAACCTCCTCGAATCACGATCTGCACCAGAGCGAAGATTTATCTCACCGGTCTCAAGATTCTGGATGTCAATGCCTTCAGGATCAAACCCACGTACCATTTCAGTAAGCATTTCATGCATTGGATCAGTCATCCTTGCATCAACATCCATCTGAGCTGCATCTGTATTTTGACAACGAACATATTCTTCTCCATGATGAGTCCAACTCTTATAATTTTTCAGAAATCCATTAAAGAAAAGGTGCTCCCTCACAGTATCTCGTGTGAATTGATATCTGTTAGCACATTTTCTACATGGACAACTAATATAGTCACTTTCAAATCCTCTCGTGAAGTCAATAAACTGCATAATGCCATTGAAATATTCTCTAGACGTTCGATTTGGAAGATCAATCCAACTCTTATCCATAATAATATCTGTATAACAAACATTTACACAATAATTATTACATTTACATTTTTCAAATCAACTATATTCAAAATAAATATTAACCATTTGTTTATGAACCATTGATAAAATAATAATGTAACTGAAATCTCATGTTACCTGATTGAGCTACAAACCTGAAAGGGAGGGGAGCCAAAGGCGGTGCTGCGAGGGAGAGGAGGCAGCGAAGTGGAGCCGGAGCCAAAGGCGGTGCGGCAAGGGAGGGGACGGGCGGCGGCGGCGGCGGGGAGCTGGAGGAGAGGAGGCGGTGAGGGGACGGGGGGACGGGCAGCGAGGGGGGGGGGGTGTCCGGGGTCGGGGGGGGGGGGGGGGGGGGGGGGGCTGTCCGAGGTGCGGGGAGGGGTGTCCGGGGTGTCGGGGGCCTGTCAGGGGTGCGGGCAGGGGTGTTCGGGGTGCGGGGGTGTCCGGGGTGCGGGGGAGGGGGGGCTGTCTGGGGTGCAGGGGGGCTGTCGGGGGTGCGGGGTGGGGTGTCCGGGGTGCGGGGGGCCTGTTCGGGGTGCGGGGGGGCTGTCCGGGTTCGGAGGGGGGGTGTCCGAGTGCGAGGGGGGGGGGGCTGTCCGGGGTGCGGGGGGGCTGTCCGGGTTCGGAGGGGGGTGTCCGAGTGCGGGGGGGGGGGGGGGGGGGGGGCTGTCCGGGGTGTGGGGAGGCGTCCGGGGTGTGGGGGGCGGTCCGGAGTGCGCGGGGGGGTGCTGTACGGGGTGCGGGGAGGCGTCCGGGGTGCGGGGGGCGGTCCGGAGTGCGCGCCGGGGGCTGTCCGGGGTGCGGGTGCCGTCCGGGGTGGGGGGGGGGGGGCGAGAGGCCGGAGGGCGGCGGCCGGAGGCCCGAGGGCGGCGGCCGGAGGCCCGAGGGCGGCGGCCGGATGGCAGGCGGCGGGGGAGGGCGCGTGGCGGGGGAGGGCGGGTGGCGGGGGAGGCCGGGCGGCGGGGGAGGCCGGGCGGCGGGGGAGGGCGGGCGGCGGGGGAGGCCGGGCGGCGGGGGAGGCCGGGCGGCGGGGGAGGCCGGGGCGGCGGGGGAGGCCGGGCGGCGGGGGAGGGGAGGGCGGCGAGGGAGGGAGGGGGTTAGGGCAGAGGGAGATCGAGGGCGCGCAGGGGGGGGGGGGCGCAGAAGCCCCCCGTTTTTTTTATGTAGGTTAGCGACCGCCATTGGCGGTCGCTAATGGTTAGCTATAGCGACCGCCAATGGCGGTCGCCCGAGTCTGGGGGGCTCCAATGCCCCCTTTTCTAGTCGTGTGGTCACTTCTCAGATAATAAAAAGATCATATGTATCAAATTTTATTTTCTATGTAAGTCTTTGGAATATTTTGAGGGATATTTCTAAATCTAGGTTTAGATTCAGCACAAGGCTATAAGGACTTGAGAGGCTTGATATTGATATATTAAAAATATTAAAATATATTTTAACACATACATGAATCATCTAATTTTAAATTGTTTTACCATTTTTTGGGAACTTAGATTGTAAATTTGAGACTATGGTTGATTTAAAAACACAGGGTTTACCCTAGGTGTGACCTAAGGTTAGTCGACGTCAGATGTTCCATGGAAGGTGGTCATTGGAGGGTGCTTTTAACAAAATAATACAGTAATTTATTTATTTTAATTAAATGAACTAACATAATCCTCCTTCTTTAAATATGATTATATGAAAAATCACCAGGGTTAGCTGCATAACCCTGGGAGGATTTGAGAGGAGTAGGAGAATTCTTTATTGATGGATCCGGATTGGAGAATGACAATGATCAGATCATGGTGGATCGAGTGGCAGGAAGCGAACACAACAATAATTTTTCATCACTGGAGAAAACGATCATCACCAATAATTGATCCTTAATTGAGGTAGGACCTATTACTTGTTCATTCTTCCATATTTGGTTAAAAAGAATTGTTTTTTTTATTTTATTTTATTTTGATCTGTGATCATCTGATCTTTGTATAAGACCACTTTAATAAATTAAACTATTTATTTCAATTTCTTTTTCTATACCATGATATCACCCCTTATTTACTCACTTATTTATTATTGTTTGGGATCTCATTGGCCAATAATTATCACAGATTGTTTTTTCATTTCCCCCCATTATTCTTTATATTCTTCACCATTGGCCTAAGAGGTTTGAGTTTCGACATTTCTAGGGTGGGTTTGATCCTAATTGAACCCTTAGATTCCTGGTGTTTGTGATAAAAATAGAAGGATTGGTGATTTTGGGACATATCAGGATGAGATCATGTTTTTAGGAGATGGATATGGGTTTCCAGACCTCAAACAATGGAATATGCGTGAAAGATTCCCATGTGGGTGATCATATTCTGATTTTCAGACATCGAAGTTTGAGAATCAAAGATCAAAGACATTTTTTTTATTTTAGGTAGTCAAATGGTGGTATTCAAGGAAGTGAAGGTGGATATAAAATATTCATGAAGGATCCATGGATTCTATGAAATACTTGACTACACACTATGTAGTGAAAAAGAACACACACTATATTATTCAGTTTCCATAGTGGATAGGGTTTCAGCCTAGTTAATGACCATACACCATGCGGTCGATCCCAAATTCCATGTACCCCTACTTGGGTAGCCAATCCATGTTCCAATTGTATATTCCCCAGGACCTTGGGTGGTGATATATGCCGTTTCTTCTAATGGACATGTTGTATGGTTGTACTTAGCCGACCGAGCTGTGTTCCAGTTGTACATGCCCAGGATCCTGGGTGGACATACATTCCATTTCCCCATGTGGAAATTTCATTTATTATGACATGGCTTCCATGCTATGTCTAGAGGAGAAAACTCCCAGGTGGTGAGGCGGGGTCACACACTGTGTGTACACCCATACACGCCATGTGTTTCTCCTAGAAACTTATTCCTCTTGTACCTCCTTCTTCAAGACTCATATTTTGTCCCATAAGTATCATATCCTGAGTGTTTTCAATGTATAATGTGATTTAATCCTTCATTTTGGTGTATGATATACAATGTGAGGTGTTCTGAGTATGATGCTTCTTCATGTGATACTTAACGATGACAATGATTATGGAAATATCATTAGAGTGATGTCGGGGTTGGTACTTCCCTATCTCACTAGGGCATGGGTCCCCCATACTCTATGCATAGTTAGAGTCAATACTCCCTATATTACAATAGGGTACATGTCCTCTATATATGGAGTGGTACTCCCTCGTCTTTGAGATTTGGTGGGGAGAGGGTCCTCCACTAGGATTGTGGCTCCCTCATTTATGGAGCATAATGGCATAGTGTAGGCCCATCCACATATATTCTTGTGAGGCTTCACATGATATTGGTCATAAGAGAAGGAATGTTGGATCTATAGGTTGAATCATTATTCTTGGTTGGGCTCTGAGGATGGATATCCCCTTTCTCTCTAATTTTGGTTCTTTATGATCATATATCTATTGGGTTTCGGTATTCCTCATTCTTATAGGTTGAGATGAATTATATTGTATATTCATATTGATCCCTTTTTTGTTTTTGAGGTGTCATACTAGGTATGTATATACTCACCCATTCATGGGATTTCCCCGCATGTGTAAAGTCTTATGCAGACTATAGGCAGATTGGCTATGAAATCAGTGGAGCTTAAGGTTACTTGGGTGAATTGGTCATGTTCAATGGCCATACATAGATAGTCGGTGTTGATCACTCTTCATTTTTCCTCTTTACCAGTTGTTGTTATATTGATACTTCTTTTATAGATGGGCATGTTTTTTTACCCTTTTTACAATTTGGATTATATTTTCATACTCTAATTTAGTAATTAGAGTTTATTTCATGCATGGTTTTACTCTAGATGTTGTAGTCTTTATTATATTCCTCGATGTTATTTCATGGATATGGTTGTGTGCATGTGAACATGTAATTAGGATAAGACCTTCCATTTCATTTATGCCTTATCATCACTTATTTACATACCCTATGCTAATTGATGTGGGATTGGGGAAGTCACACTCATCCATCCACTATCCAAGTGGGAGTTGGTGTGCTGGGTCATGACAGGGTGGTATCAGAGGTGGTTCATCCTCTAGTAGGTGTTTTGTGTTAGAACCATGATGAGGATTGGTTTGGGAACTTAGGTAAATGGTGATGTAATGTGACAAGTGTGTATTTCAAGCTAGGGAACCTAGTGTTGGTGTAGTGGATGATGTATCCATTCACCAGGACCCTAACTAACTTCTTATAAACTCGAGATACCAAGAAATTGGTTGCAAGGAACTTTGGTATATGTATCATATTTGATTGATTCCTTTGACCATCCTTCATGAGTCAAATCCCTATATACATTTGATCATATAACCGAGGTATGTATTGATTAATTTTAGGATACCTCTACGAAGACATCAATCTAGGTTATTGATATAAGATCTTTTTGAAAATCCATTGAGTGATGAGGTCTCATTTTAGGGGATATCTCATGAAGTATTTATTCCTGGAGGGTGGGTAGCATTTCCCCTTCCTATTGAGTAGCATATAGTATTAGTCTGCTTGGATGAGGATGTGTATAGGCTTACCATGCTATATGAGTTATTGTGTCAGAGACTACTAAGGTTTTATAGAAATACAAACCCATAGGTAACAGAGGATTTTCTTGAGTTTGGGGGTCCAAGTCTCCAAGATTGCTTAGACTCCAACCAATGAAATGGTTATGCTTAAGATTGACATTCATCATAGGAAAACAAAGCACTAGTGGAGTATGATTATGCAGACCCAGGATGAGACAATGCTCTCATGGTTAGACATCCAATAATGATCTTGTGATGAGTATTACCCCTCATGGTTATGATCTGTATATATTCAAGAGCATCTTGAGATTTAGCAGGGTGACATATTGGTCGATGAGTATGTCATGAGGTTCACTGGCCTCACACATTACTCCCTTGACATGGTGCAAGACAGTTTCTTCCAAGCATATAATCTTGAGTAGGGTATCCATAGAGACATCCATGCAAGCGTAGTCCCCTTGTGCCTTCCAACGTATACTAGAGTAATAGAAAGAGATATAGTGACTGAGATATTCCTAGTAGAGGGATGTTGATAGGTTGGATAAAGTTTTGGATATCATATGGATGAGTCATATAAATAGTTGGAAGGTGTTAAATATTGAGGTCTCAATAGAGGAGTCATTCTCATTCTTAGACTTAGATATGTAGATCTATAGCTCAGGGATCACATAGAGGATCCATCTACCTAAGTGAGGGGTAATGTTATTCTTGTAATGGGAGGGATCACATGGAATGTGATTGATCAACCCATGTTGATGATTCAGATATGAATACTGTTGATGTATCCCCATGGAAGAGGCAACACTGTGATCAGGGATATAACAGGTGTAGTCAGGGTGGCCCCCAGGGAGGAGTTCTAGATAGAGGAGAAGGTGGATCTCCAAAGGGGTTATCTACTGGTAGAGGGAAACAATATGAGACACTTCCATTACCACCACCACCACCACCACTAGGAATCCCACTTTGTTCTCAGATAGTTAGTGGTCATGGATGTGAGCAGTAGGAGGCTATATAGGGATATGACCAGGATGCGCACAAGATGATTTGAGGAATGATTTGTGTCTTTTATACTCTTGAAACAATACTTTCATATGTAGGTGTGATTCATTATTTCATATCCACATACCTCATAAAATATATAAATCTTCTTGTTTATACCTTATCCCAACATCTTTTTCTAGAGTTTTCGACTGGGTGTGATTCTTTGATATTTTATATCTATCAGTAGTGTGAGTTGGTGCTCAATGAAGAGTGTTTCTTATGAGACCTCTTGTTCATCATGATGAAACCTTATTATTTCATCTTGGTTATGTATTGGTTATCCACGGTTCTTGTCTATATATATTTTCATCATAAATGAGTTATATTCCCTTAGACAGATGGGATGAGATTCTATTTTGTTGGCATGGATGAGAAAGTGGGCCTTATGAGTTGGAAGATGAAACCCATAACCCATATATTAGTGAGTTTTTACATCAGTGTAGAAAGTTATTTAGGCATCTGGATTCCTTAGGTAGTAGAGGACTATATGGACATCTTCCCTAAGGATGATCTGGGATTATCTCCATGGTAAGAGGTGGATTTATGTATTTAATTTCATCTAGTGACCACACTAATATGTTTTGAATAATATTGGATGGTCCCTAATGGGGTCCAAGAGATAAGGGTGTAGTTTTACGACCTTATATATAAGGGTTTAGTCAGACCTAATGTGTTCACCTAGGTAGCTCTAGTAATTTTTATGAAAAAATCTGATGAGAGCTTTAGAATCTGTGTTGATTATCATCACCTAAACCAAGCCATGATAAATAAAAAGTGCCATTTTTTGATAATTTATGGCCTCTTTGACCAGTTTAGAGGAATGAGTTGGTTCTAAAAGTTTGATCTTAGGTCTGAATACCACTAGTTGAGGGTTCGTGGGGATGATATTCTGAATTTTAGATTCTAATGTTGCTATAGACACTATGAGTTCATGGTGATTCCTTTCAGTGTGACAAATTCCTCCACTATGTTTTTAGATCTTATAAATCATATTTTCTAGCCATACTTGGAGACATTTATTGTTTTATTCGTTCATGGCATACTCATTTACTCCATGTCATCTGAGTAGCATGCAGAGCACTTGAGGATGGTCCTAGACATACTTACAAAGCACTACCTTTATAGTAACCTCTCAAAGTGTCAGTTTTGGATCTACGAGGTTCAATTTTTAGAGAATTTCATCTCTAGGCATGTATTAGTTATGGAACTGATGAAGATTTTTGTAGTGCTTTTTTGGAATCCAATAAATATAATTTCAGAGTTGTGAAGTTTTCTTGGATTGGTGGGGTACTATAAGAGTTTTCTAGAAGAATAATCTAGAATTTTAGTCCCTTTTATCACCATAAAAAGGAATGAAAATCCATTTACCTTGACCATATAGTGTTATGGACCCTTCAAGGATCTAAGTCTAAGGATAAATATTTCTTTTATATTCAGACTACCAAAGGAAGGCATGAAGTATGTAGAGTTTTGCAATGCATTTGGAGCTAGACTCGATTGCATGTTGATGAAGAGGAAATTAGAGTTCTCATATGGTTCTAGGAAGTTGAGAACACATGTGAAGAACTACACGAATCATGACCAAGAGTTGGTAGTGGTAGTCTTTTCTTTTAAGATGTGACGACACTATATTTGGGGTGATCATTTTGCAGTTTACTCAGAAAACCAAAGTATCAGACACATCTTCACTCAAAGTTATTTGAACCTGAGATAGAGTCATTGGTTGGAGTTATTATAGGACTATGACTTTTATATAGTCAATAATCCTAGGAAGGGAAATTTCATGGAATATTACACTAGAAATAAGTCTTGTACCCACCTGGTGGAGGTGGTGTCTGAGAAGTTAGATTTTTTTCAATGGACCCAGGTGTATGAGAGCAGTGTAGTTTTTCTTTAGTTGATGGTGGAAACTACTCTGATTCTGGAGTTCATGAGAGAGGATTATTTAGAAGAAATAGGCTGTGAGGTTCTACGTGACTAGATATCCTTAAGAAATAAACCATATGGATTTTATAAAGGAAGAGTGAACATCATCCTTTTCTAGGGATGGAAATTGGTTCTAGTCATGTTGCATGAGTAAGTGATGAGGGAGTATCACACTTCTCCCATTGGATAAATATCCTGGTGTGGAAAATATGTATAAGGACCACCGGTGGTAGTTTTGTTTGGCTATCATGAGGTGGAGTGTTTTCAAGTTCATCTCTCGGTGTCACACATGTTAGTAGGTAAATGATGAGAACCAGGTTTTGGTATGTTTGACCCAACCTATTGATATATCTAAGTAGAAATGGGATAGAATATCCATGGAACCTATGATAGGGATTCTATAGAGAGTGAGAGTCTATGATGATATCTGGGTGATTTTTACCAACTTATGAAGTTAACACACTTATTTTCCATCTAGGAGTAGATCTCGGTTGAGAGTCTAGGATAGTTTTATGTGTGGGTGATTGTATAACACCATGGGTTACCCTCGATGATCATATCCGATCATGATGATCAGTTCACATCATGATTATGGAGAGGCTTATAAGAGGCCTTTGGGACTAGTTAAGGATGAGTAAAGTGTTCCATCCCTAGAAGGATGAGTAGACTGAGTGGACTATTCAGGTGTTGGGGGATATTTTAAGACTTTGTGTGTTAGACATTGGTTAGATTTTGGAGGATCAATTTCCATTGGTATAGTTTTATTATAATAATATCTATCACTCTAATATCGGCATGAAACCCTTCTAGGCCCTGTATAGGAGAATTTTTAGGTCACCCTTATGCTGGAATGAGATTGGAGAGGCATCTCTTGTTGGGATAGAGATGGTTCAAGTGATGATAGAGAAGGTTTAAGTGATCTGTGAGTTCATGAAGACATCCTAGAGTAGATATAAATATTACATATATCAACATCATAGGCCCTTGGTAATCAATCATAGAGACCATGTTTTCCTAAGAGTCTCCCCACGATGAGGATTGCAAGGTTTGGATATGGCGGAAAGCTATCCTCAAGGTTCATCAGGACATTATAGATTATATGGAGTGTTGGTGAGGTTTCTTACTACATATCCCTGCCCCCATAGTTGTATTGAGTGCATGAAATCTTCCTTGTGTTGCAGTTGAGTAGATATGTGAACGACCCTACACACACGATTAACCAGGGTGAGATGGAAATTGAGGACATAAAAAAATTCATTGAGAACCCAGTGGTGAACTAGGATAAGAATAATATGATCCTATATGTATGTACTATGCCTTTGGTTTGTGTGATTTAGAAGTATGAGAGTGTACATGATAGTTATTGGGAGTGTGATATCCAGATTCATGCTCAGTACCATCACCTTTTTGTTTAGCTTGTGCTGTTCAGGAAAAAAGTCATTGAAGGAGGGGAGAATTTAATGAATCTCTTTTTTTCTTGTAAGAATTTGGAATATTTGAAGGGATATTTTAAAATCTAGGAATTTAGTCAGCATGAGATTCTGAGGCCCATAGAGGCTCAATATTGATATGTTAAAAATATTAAAATATATTTTATCACTCACATGAATCATTTCGGTTTAAATGGTTTTCCTCTTTTTTGGGACCTCAAATGGGAAATCCAAGAACATAGTTGATTATAGAATGTGGGATTTATCCTAGGCATGTCCAATGGATGGTCTACATTAGACGTTTTTTGGAAGGTGATAGTTGGCGGGTGCATTTAATAAAATAAGTAAATAAATAATTTATTTTAATTAAATAGCCTTTTTGTTCCTAAGTAGGATCAATACCACTAGGGGGTGAATCATTTGTTCCTTTTTATTTTATAATAAAGTTTATTAACTTTTTAATAGAAATTTTCTTAACCTATGAAACTTGTTAGAGTTACAATCCACTCAAATATAACTCACAACCTCACCTTTCATTTGCAAAAAATATAAAGATAAGGGAACACGTGATATTAATAGGGTTCGGTAAAAATACCTACTTCTTTCCATATTAGATAGTCCCACCAACATGGATCCTTTTAATATCTTCTTTCTAGAATAAAAAGGCATAATAAAAGAAAAATTCTATAATCCTAGTAGTAACATTCTTGATATAGTTGGTTCTACCCCCCAAATATCCTTTCTAGTATCCACTTCCCACATGCAAGCCTTTTCAGCAACTATTAAGTATCCATAGTCACAAGCTTCACTTTCATTATTCTTTTCTGATTCACTTTCCTCCAAAAGTAATCTGAGTCAAACTATACCTATGTACCTTATTAAATAACTTCAACAATTCACTTAATTAATATGTTGGTCTTGAATAGTCTTCCAGAATATCGGTCCAAAAAACTTCGTTGGAAAAGTCAGTATGATTTTCCTAGTCTAGATTCTCAATACAATGGTTAGTCTTGTTTGATTCTTCTTTTTCACTTCCTTATTCAATTGAGTAGAAACTCAATAGACAGCTCACAATTTTTTGTCTGATGGAAGTCATTCAGATGAACCTAGATATGATAGATGTTTCTTCGATGGAATCACTTTGATGGACTTGTTTTTATGGATATTCATCAAATAGATCTTTCTTAGAATATCGTATCGAACATCAATTTAATGATATTCCTCAAATTCAACCTAAAACACAAAGTTTGGTTGGGTAATCAATACTTGTTCCACAAATTCTAGAGATTGATCACTTGAATAGTTCAGAGACACATTTACAAATGAACTCAACTCTCCTTTTATAGGGACCTCAAAAAAAGGTTTAGGAGGGGTTCCAAAAATCTTTCCCGCTTAACAAAATTTCATGAATATTAAATTCTATATAAATCTAATATCTATATTTGAATCATTAAATTCCTTTTCAATTATTCAAATCTTCTATATTTTCAGAGCTCTCTTTGAATCATTCAATTATTTTTGAATATTTAAATCTCTACGATTTTCCATTATGATTTCCTAGTATGATTTTTCATTAAGAAATAAAAGTATGATTTTTTATTATGAAATCCCAATATGATTTTTTCCTTATGAAATCCTAGAAATCCTAGTATGATTTTACTTAAGAAATCTCAGAATTCCTAGTATAATTTCTTCCTTAAGAAATCCCAGTATAATTTCTTCAGTATGATTTCTTCATTATTAATAATTCAATACAATTTCCTTAGTATAAAAATCCTAGTATGAAAAACTCAGTACAAAAAACATAGTATGAAGATATCAGTATGATTTCCCCAGTAAAAAAATCCCAGAATGAAACTATTATTATAAAAATCCCATTATGAAGGCATCAGTATGAAAATACATGTATGAAAATATCAGTACGATTTTCCCCACACAATTTTTTTATTTCTCAGGCTCAACAAGATCTTTTACTTACTTAGATTTCTTCAAAACATTTTCCTTCATCACCTTTTTCTTCATAAATATTGTATCATAAGTTTCACAAATTACATATGATTTATGAGAAATAAAAAAACACTAAGCATCATCTCATTTAACATTGGGGTCAGACAGACTCTGATCAGGTTGTCATTACGATCAACACATTCATTCCAGACTTAATATGATTTCCAACAGATTTCAGAAGAAATCCAAATATGATAAATAACATTCAATGACTGATGGGATGAGTCTGATATCGATCTGATGTCTAGATATAATGCTGATAATTATGATTTTGATCCTCTAGGATATGATTATCATCCTTATGGTTCTGGATTCGATTTGACAACTTTACTCACAACCTTTTTCAATCTGGTTTCCTTCTTCAACATAATCATCACATTGATATATTGATAAAAAATACAACCAAAACTCAACTAGGGTCCAAAAATCTCCTCTTTGTGTTTGTTTTCAATACCCACTTCAATACATACATTTAACATCTTCAAAATAATAAGTCGTATTGTTTTTTTTCAACTTTTTCTTCTCCATGTATTCTTTTCTTTGACCCCCTATTCCTTGCCTCTCTATTGTCTCTCCCTGGTTTCTTTTCTCTCCCCCTTAATATATTATCTCCCCCCTTATTGAAATTAAAATTCAAAGGAGTCATCATGACAAGTTTCCTTCATTATTGAGAAATTGTCTCTTTTTAAAATATTGGAACATTTTATCTCTAAAACTTGAAACTCTTATTTAGGAGAACATAAGTATCACATGAGTTTCTTAACAAGGGGCCTTTAACTAAAAAAATCTAAGTCTATATGGGTGAACCCAGTGTAGAAAACAAGATAATATAATTGTGGTTATCAATGTTTTCCATTACACAGCCTTCATGTAATACCTTTTCATGTTTTATTCAATATTCTCATTTTCAGGGAAATCATGAAAAGAATTTATTTAAGATAAAAGTAACCTTCACCTATCTCAACAAACATAAAAGAAATTTCAGATGTATAAAAAAAACTTTCAAAAAAAACTTTTCATAACCTCATTACTTTCTCTTGTAATAATAGTAAGAGACTCACCATCAACTTACTTACTTCAACTCCTTAAATTACCTTCAAGTTAGTACAAATACAAAAAAAAATTGGAATAAGGAGGAATATCATAACTTCTCAAAAAAAAAAGTTTTGAATGAGATTCTTATCTCAGTCTTGACCTTTTATTATTCTTATTGTATTTTTCATTGGATGTATTTAATTTCTTATGTTCATCCTTATCATATTTTGTAACAAGTTTCTCTTCATCTATAGACTCTTCTGATAAGGATGTCAACTTCTTTTCCCCGTTTGGAACATTTTTTTGTAGTGAGTTTGTAACAACTCTTTCATTCCTTCTTCTTGTTCAGACCGAATAGTCAAATAACTTTTAGTAACATTCCCTTCTTGCTCACTTTTTTGGCATCTTTTCTTTTGTTCAGCTTCCCTTTGTGCTTATTCTAACTTCATAGAATTTTCAATTTTATCTATCCAAATAACTAAAAACTTATTCTTTTCGGACTCAAGATAAATAATTTTCCCAACTTTCTTAACATACTCATCTTTCTTAGCATAATCAGATTTCTTTATCTTCTAAATTTTTTTTAGGAACATCTGATCTTATTTTCTCATAATAGACCCCCTTGATTCATACATATTTCCGGGTAGAGACATCTTATGCCATCATTAATAGGCTCTGTGTCCCAAAAATTCATAACAACAATAGTGACCTCTGAATATTTTTTTTACTGACAGTAAAATTTTTCATAACTTTTTTTTGTTGTTGTTTCTTCACAAATCATGGACTACTTTCCTCAGGAGGATACTTTCTTTAATAATTCCCATCTTTCTTGGTGAAATATGTTTTCTCACAAACCTTATTTTGTAAACCTTTCTTTTCACCTTATTTAGAAGTTTCACCTTTAATATAAATAACATTGGTGAATGTTTATATCATATTTCTTATATCACTTTGTCTTGTAAGAAGCATCGATTGTGTTTCTAGAAACTCATCTTATTTATAATCCAACATACTTTCTAGAACATCAATTATTTTTTCCGATTCAACTACCTTGAACTTGTTATACTTACCTTCTTCAATAAGTGTAGATTCTATCTTGTTGATATTTTCATTTATATATGAATTTCCTTGAAAACTTTTCAGTTTTCTTTCAAGCACTCCATTCTCAAAAGTTATGACTTCAATATCTTTCTCTAACATCCTTCTTTATTTCTTGAGTTGAGTATTATATTCATGTGAATTCTTTAAATTATTTTTAAGAATCAATTTCATTTCCTTTATATATTCATTATTATCATTATTTCCTAAAGAATCACTTTCATTCATAACTTGAGAAATAAAGTTGATTTGATGATCAGATTCATCATTTGACGAGGAATCATTCTTCTTTCTTATACTCAAATAACTTTTCTTATTTTGGTCATAAGGAAATATTTCCTTACGTTTTTCCACATTTATTTCTAAGGTTTCTCACCATCACCTTCAGGCTCATATTATCCAACTTTCTCCCTAGGACCATTTTGTAAAAAATGTGATTTCCCTTCACAATTCCAACATTTAAGAGTTTTAATTTTCCATTTTCTATTATTGTATTTCTTTAGAAGTAGAGAAACAATTATATTGAAATCTTCAGTTTCTTCATCAGCTTCTGAATCACTTTATTATTCTTTAACTTCTTCATCTATGATTTTCCCTTTTAAAAAAATATTTTAAGGCCATTTTTTGATCATCCTTTTCTTTAATTTTCAAAAAATTATCTCTTCTCATTTCATAAGTAAGAAGAATACTATGTAGATCATCTAGAGATAAGGTTTCAAGATCTCTATCTTCCAAAGATGAAACTTAGGCATAAAACTTATTAGGAATAATTATCAAGATCTTTTCAACAATAGTTGAGTATTCCAATTTCTCACCCAAACATCTAATGGTGGTAACAATATAATCTACCCTTGTAAAGAATTCACCAATAGATTCATTCTTATCCATTTTCAGATCTTTATATTTCAGCCTAAAAATTTGTGACTTTACCTTCTTCACCTTTTTATTTCCTTCATAAATGTTTTTCAACTTCTCCCAAATACCTTTGGCTGTTCCAAATCCCTTTACTCTAAGAAAATTTCTTTCAGTAAGTGATGAGAGTAAATAATTTTTCTCTCTTCCATCATTCTCAAGATTTTTATTAACAACAACATTAAGAGGAGTATTCTCAATATAATGAGGAAATACTTCTATAGTAACTTCCAAAACATCATACCCAAGGGTCATAAGACATGGAAGCATTCTATATTACCAGATATGATAGTTCTTTATATTGAAAGCCAGAATCGTCTTACTGTTCACAAAATTGAAATTCTCCATTACTGAGATGGATATTTCAGAGGATACCTAGATATGATACCATTTTTTGTTCCCAAGTAGGATCAATACTGCTGAGAGGTGGGGGTGGGGGGGGGTGAATCTGTGGTTCCTTTTTTCTTTTATAAGAATGTTTATTAACTTGTTAATATAAATTTCCTAAACCTCTAAAATTTTTTAGAGTTGCAATGCACTCAAATATAACTCACAACCTCAAATTTCGTATGAAACAAAAATAAATGGAAGTAATCACACAATATTCACAAGGTTCGGTACAAAAAATTACTCCTTACCATATTGGATAGTCCTACAAACATGGATTCTTTTACCATATTATTTCAAGAATACAAAGGCAAAAGCAAATAAAAATTCTAAAATACCAGTAGTAACTTTATTATTATAGTTTTTATACCCATAACTATCCTTTCTAGTATCCACTTCCCATCCATCCAATAGCCCGAAGGCCTTAAATGTTTTAATTATAAATAAACCCCTTTTAAGGGAAGAAGGGGAAAACCCAAAAAACATCATGGACATAAGAATAACCATGATTCAAAAGTCAAAGAGAGAAAAATCAGACTGACAACATGAAACTGCCCTTCTCTAGCATGTGATCTTGATGCCACTCTCCATCATTGCAAGGTTGTTTGACAAGTAAGTGTCTTGTGTCAAAGAACAATCCTGATTTGATGGCTGAATCTATACCCTATCAAACATCCAAATCCATAAAGCTCTTCAAGGATGAGTCGCTAGCCCTAAATCCTATTATGGGACTTGTTCCATGTGGTCGAGTACAAACAAGTTGAATCACCATAAAAACATTCACCATTATCCCATGATCACCATTAGAAAACAAATTAGCACCGATGATCACATCATGGATGCCCAACAACACCATAAAATGCGTCACTGCAATGATCACATTAGCCACCCTTCATCTCCGCATCAGCAAGAAACTCGAAGGGGTAGGAGCTCCAAGATGTGATATGTCAGTCCAACACCACCTAGGGCTAGAATACCCAGCAAACACATTAGAGAAGTTCCACCAGAAAAGGAAACCAAGTCAAACTACCCCAGAAGTGCCACTCTGGGATGAAACCAGGTAGATCTATATAGAGGAATATCCCACACCAAATGCTGAGTCAAATAAACTCATGAGATCAGGGGTGATGGGAAGCATCATGTATAAGGACCCGACCTTAAAACATTACATAATCTTTAATTAAATGAATAATTCACATTAAGGATCTTTTTAGGTTTAGAGTTTTAGATAATTAGTCCATAACTAATACATATAAAATTTAAAATTACATGTAGACACTACTACTCAGTATCCATTTTTTTATAAAATAAAAACTCTTAAAAAGAAACATATCTAATTCCATGTTTTAGACAACATGACTTTTCCTAGATCCCATCCTTGACCCTATTCATCTTTATGTCTTGTGGAAAACATTTCAAAAACTTGGGATGAGAATAAAAAGATCAGTAAGGGTTATAAAATAAGGAAATGAAACATTATCCCATGAATAAATTCAAATCAATGAAACCATAATTTTCAATCATAACATACCTCATGATATCATAAGATTTATAAATAACACACAGAATTCATAAATCATAAAGGTAACTTGTGGCATACAAAACATACTTATATTGTAGTTATCACAACTACATAGGGAGTTACGTTGGAATACCCATCATAGTATATTCCTTAAATCTCTTAGAATTAACATTAACATTTACCTCTTTCATGTTACCCAATGCATTGGAGAGCTATCTTAGGCTCACCCACCCTAGGTTTATCACAGAACCACCCGTATATGTAAACAATTCCCAATAACCATAATGTATTCATAACACATAAAACAATAATAAATGAAAGATAACATTTCCACATTTCAATCAAAATATATCATTTCAAGATATTGACATAATAAATGCTTTATCAAACCATTTTCAAAACCATTTAAAACATTTAATAAAGATATTTTTGAATCAAAGTGTCCCATACCACTTTGAAACTTTTAAATGAATTAACATTATAAAACATTAATTTATATATAAATAAATCCTAAAAACCATTTTGAAAATATGGATATTAATGAAAAATATGTAGAAGAATAAATCTTTAAAACATTTAAAATGATATTTTAATTAAATAGTTTTTAACAAAATGAGAGACACTTGAATACAAATAACTGAGAAATAACATTAACCAAAGATTATAATTTCATGAGAATAAGGATATTCATTATATAATATTTCAAGGTACAAAATATACACCATATAAAATTTAATTGGTGAATAACAACAATGAAGTCTCAATGGAATATAAATTGAGACGAAATCCCTTATAAAGACGATATCCTAATATTAAGAAAAAACCAATTACATAATTATGTGTGAAAAATATAAATAAACCCAATATAATTGGATATTAAGTGTAAAAAAATTAGAGTTCATTCACACATATTCATATCATGACATAATCAAGAAGTATAAGTTTAACCCAATGAATTGAAATTGGGTGAAGAAGTTCCCTTCAAAAAATTGACAGCCTAACGACGTCACTTTAAAATTCAGAAAATGAGTTGATGAAAGAGAAAAGGGTATCTCATCACTTGGACATAAAAGTTACAGAAATAAGGATATATAAGAACATATCTCAAAATAATAAGATATAAATTAAAAGACATAACAAAAGGAAGTCTTTTAAAGAGAGGAGGGTGAAAGGTTCTCTTACTAATTTGGTAACTTACGAAACACACACCACATGAAAGAAGGATCATACAATGAAGATGTAAATACCCATAAATTAAGGTATATTACAAAATTAATAAAATCATGTTCAGTACATACACCACACAAAAGGAAATAGTTGCAAATATAGCATGAATCTCCAGGGAATAAAAAGTAAGATGAAAACCCCTTACCACGTTGTAATCAATCGAGTCGTATGACAAAAAGTTAATAACCACAAAATGAATCATATAATACCATGAATGTAAAGATAATAAAGATAATATATATCAAATGGAAGTACACAATACACAACATTCAATAAATAAGTGGTGAACAATGGAAATCTCACGGAATTAAAAGTGAAATAAGAAACCCCTTACCACGCTGAAATCAATCGAGTCATATGACCAGAAGTTAATAACCACCAAATGAATCACATAATACCATGAATATAAAGATAATCATGATAATATATATCAAATTTCAGTACACAATACACCACATTCAATAAATAAGTGGTGAAAAATGGAAATCTCATGGAATTAAAAGCGAGATAAGAAACCCCTTACCACATTGAAATCAATCGAGTCATATGACCAAAAGTTAATAACCACCAAATAAATCATAGAATACCATGAATATAAATATAATCATGATAATATATATCAAATTTCAGTACATAATACACCACATGAAATAAATAAGTGGCGAACAATGGAAATCTCATGGAATTAAAAGTGAGATAAGAAACCCCTTACCTCAAGTCTGACTTGTCTTGTATGTTCCTTGTTCTTCCTGAATAATAAACTTCAGTTAATTTATAATTCCTTAAGATAAATTTTCATGTTTATTATTCCTTTTATATCACTTATTAACTTTCTATAACAATTATTTAATTTCTTTAGTTCATTTCATACATTTTGTTGATGTTTGGAACTTCAGTCAAAAATGAACTTGTTATAATTCAAAACTGTCCATGTGGTCAAAGGTCCATTATCTCCAGAATGATATTCATGATTTAGATATAATATATATCATATATATCCACTTTATATGTATTTATAATATTCCATATCATTTGGAGTTAATAAATGAAACACACCGTTCATGGAGACGGTAAGCCGTACGTACGCATGAACACTACTTTCATTTATATTTATATTTAAAGGAATGAAAAAATAATAATACATAGGTATATTATAATTACCATATAATATAATATGATATATATGTTAAATAATTTCATAACACCATCCTTTATACGTTTTTTGTATGTCATGAACGAACCATATCAGCTTGAGGGGGTGGTAGTCCACACTTCCTCAAATTAAATTATTGTGTTTACACATATTGGAAATAATAAAGGTATATTTGTAAATAAAAAACACATAAGTATAGAGATAATAAAAACATAATATATATCATATATAAATACATTTCCATCAAAATTTCTACCATGAGAGGCGGTTGGAGATATTTGAACAATCATCATTTCGTGTGGCAATAGTTCACCATCCACAGAAACAGTTTGTTTGTATCCATTAGATGGAGGTGTGTGGAAGTTTAGTTCAAATAATTCTCATAAAAACAACCTAGTATATTTAGGATACTTATGTTTTTATAAAAGAAATTAATAAAGGGATTTTAGGGTGTTGGAGATGTAAAATAAAAGAAAAGAACTTAATAGAAGACGTTACCTTTAAATCAGGTAACTCCCTTTGGTTTGAACCAAATGAATTTCTTGAAGTGCCTTCTGCCTAAGGTAAAGATTCTATAAGGATTATAGGGATGTAGGGAGATTAATTGGGAAGATTTTGGATGATTCCAGGGGAATGATAGGTGTGAGTAATGGGTTAGAGGTGAGAGCTTTTTATAAGTTGGAGAAGGGGATCTTTAGGATTTTATTATAAACTTATCTTCAGTTTAAAAAGGTCCAAAACTAATTAAAGTAGAATATAAGATGACTAATATTAAAAATAAAATCATCCAATAATAATTGGATAGGTTTTGGATATTGTTTTTATATTTATAATCTTATTTATTTAAATCATTCATTAATAAGGTAAACACTGCATCATTATTGTGTCATATATAATTTTATTTATTTGATGTCTAAAAATTATAAAAAAATACCATGATGTAGTAAATATTTTTATCTTTCCAATTAATATTAATATTTGAATATTTATCTTATATAACCCCATATAAAAATTGATTTACTAAAAGATATATGTTTATGTCATTTTTGTCTTTACTTTAAATTAATTAATATAAAGTGTCATTATCACTCTTAAGTGGAACCATGAGGTTCCAAAATCGACCCAAGGATGATCATGGTTAGAAATATATCATAAAATAGGATTAGGAAACATGTTAGGGTAAATTTAATATTATTATAATATTTTTTTTACCCTTATTTACCCAATTTACCCTTTAACCATGGTAAATAAAATATTTACTGAAGTAAATATTCATAATGTCTAAAAATAAAAGTTAAGTATTTAAACAATTTGGGACTCCTGATTCCAAAAATGAAATCCATTTTTCCAAATTCAAAACACATAAGTGGCAGAAATTAATTTAAAATTAATTCCCGTTGTCAAAACAAAAAACGTGTTTTTAAGAAATAATAACTACCAAAAGATTGAGACTTGTTTATGTCCAATTTGAAATTGATATTACTTCCAAAGACAAAAATTAGATTAAATGGTAAAACTATAATCTAATTATACTTTAAAACCATTTCAAAAAGACAATATAACTATATAAATAAATTATATTAAAAAGCAGTTATGAATTAATGTACAGTATTTTTCACTATTTGTTAAAAAATGAACTTTATCAGAAAAATCCCAAAAATTTACCCAAAGTAAATTTTGATGTCCCAATTCTAAATTAGAATATTATTTTTTAAAATAGAATATATAAAAGTTACAACAACTATATTTAAAAAGGTATCACCATTAAAATGCGGTAAATCGACCTTTTAAAGAATATTAGAGTATTTAGGCATAAAATTGGATTCATTCACATTTTAAGCCTCTAAAATTTATTGGATAAATGTAAAAACATTTAAAAAACATATATGATCATTTTTTAGTTAGTTATGTTCATTATCATCCTGACAACGACTAGGTATTAACTACCATTTAAAATAATAATTTTATATTATTATTTTTCAGTATAACTCAACGTTGTGTGCAACGTAAGATTTCAAAGAAACCTGTTGTTTTGTATCGGGTGCACCATAGAACATATAATCCCCTTTAAAGTAAAATTAATAATTAATTAACATATATTAATAAATATGAAAATGTCATATTATTTATTTACCTGGGATGTTACATCCTTCCCACCTTTTGGGAATTGCATCCTCACAATTTTAAAATTGGGATCAGAAACTTCATTGAAAGTCTCACATTAGAAAAAGAGTCAATAAAACTATCAATTTAAAATAAAGGAAGAGAAGTACAAAGGTTATCTGAGACAACAGATACTAAGATTCCATTAAAACATGGATATAGAGGAGAAAACAAACCATCAAGTTCTGATGGAGAGTAATAGAAAACATGATTAAGAGAAAGTTAACCACAATAAAATCACAAACTTGTGATGGGTTAAATAGTCATTTTTTCCCTAGTAGGAAAATTTAATAGAGAAATTTTTTCTTTTAAGTTAATTTTAATTGAGGAATTTATTTATGAGATTAACTAAACACATAAGAAAACATACTTACTTGTCATATAGACTTTCAAACTTTATTAAATTTATACCACAAACTCATCTTTTCTCCAAATAATGAGTATTCAAACTGACTTTGTCTTATTAAAAGTGCTAGAATCAACTTCTAGAGTATCACATAATCCAAAAAAGATGAACTATATATTTACCCTTTCATTAGATAGAAACTAAAACCAAAATGGTTAGTATGAGATTAGATAATCCCCAAAAAGGATAATCCTTTATAAAAATAAATACTACTCTTAATCTCAAAAATTCAACAAACAGTACCAAAAGTTCAATAGAGACCATTAAATACATAACTATCCTTAAAATTATTCATTATAATCCAAACTAAGATTGAAACCCAAAACTCAGAAGAATTTGATCACATAGTCTTTCACGATAAATCTTAACATTTATCTTCAAATAACATCAACTAATCTTAAAGTCTTATACTGAAGTGTAATTAACCTAATCACTTATTATATAATATAGGTTAATCATTTCTGTAAATAACCCAAATAGGCATAAAAAATAGATTTTAAAAAAATAAAATTTCAACCATTATTCCACAAATGAAATCCCATAGTATTCTATTTTCCTTTGGCATATAGTGTTTCCTCAAAAGAGAGAATGTCTTCCAAAATAACCTTTATCACTTAATCACCAAATCATTTTTCTATATTAAGGATATCTATTTGATAAAACATAAGATCCCAAAATCAACTTATTCTTCATTCATAAAATTGTTTAACTAAAATAATAATAAGGCATACTAGCCAGGGACTTCACGTAGGATAGTGGTAGGAGATGCGCCCTTGTCGCCCTTCAGTTGTGGTTTTGATTCCTGCGGCCTTTCCAGACATGACAAGTTTTCACCCATCTTATGAGTTTTCCCTTTGTATAAAACTCAAAAATAACCCTAACATGTTTTAACCTTAAAGGTTTTCTTACACCTTTCATTTTCATCCCAATACATTAAGACCTCAACCTGAAGACTTATATGTATTTTCCTTTTTTCTTATTTCACCTCTATATAATAAAATAAAACTATTCCTAATAGAAAGAACAACATACCTTCATCATGGTGTCCATATGGTTTCATCATCATCTTGTTCACGTAGGTAGAAGGTCCATGCATTTCAATAATGATTTAGAGATCCTTCAAAATCATTTGCTTCCTTCATCCAAATACACCTTGTACAACTTGGGTCATATGGGTGTTCATAGAAAAATAGTTTCATAAAATAATCATGTATGACATATAATTTCAAAACATCTGACAAAACATGATTTTTATAAAACAGTCGGACCAAATTTGAGTTGAAACTTTCAATTAATGGTCCTTTTAAAATACCATAAGTATGTGATGAGAGACTATATTGTATAAGAAAATATAAATAGGTTTCTCAAGGATCTCCTTCTTCAGCACCTTTTTCAAAATAATAATATGCTTCCAAATATTGAGATAAGGTAAAATATTTGAAAATGCCTTGATAATATTTACCTTTCTTAAAAATATGAGAATATTGAGAAAATAGGATTTGATTAAATACAACCCATGATCCACAATGATATAGATGTATAGTGGAGGTGTTTGATATGCCAAACAACTTCTTGCAAGTGATTTGTATGATAGAAAAAGTTTCACAATCATCTAAACATGACTTTGCAATAATTACTACAAGCATGTCATCAGGAAGAGATAGGAATGTCGTTTGAGATCCTCCTCCTTCCATTTGTAACTGAGTTTCCTTGATATAAAAAAGTTATAGAACAAGGATTTAACTTAAATAATAGACATAGGGACTAACGATGTATTTAATGAAAACTCCTAATCCCTAAAGTTTTCTAAACCGACCTTTGATACCAACTATAAGGACCCAACCTTAAAACATTACATAATCTTGAATTAAATAAATAATTCACATTGAGGATATTTTTCAGGTTTAGAGTTTTAGAGAATTAGACAATAAATATTACATATCAAATTGAAAATTACATGTAGACACTACTACTCAGTATCCATTTTGTTTAATAAAATAAATACTCTTAAAAAGAAACATGTTTAGTTCCATGTTTTAGACAACATGACTTTTCCTTGATCCCATCCTTGACCCTATTCATATTTAAGTCCTATGGAAAACATTTCAAAAACTTGGGATGAGCATAAAAAGCTCAGTAAGGGTTAAAAAATACGGAAAGAAAACATTAACCCATAAATAAATAAAAATCAATGAAACCATACTTTTCAATCATAACATACCTCATGATATCATAAGATTTATGAATAACACACAGAATTAATAAATCATAAAGGTAACTTATGGCATACAAAACATACTTACATTGTAGCTATCACATCTATGTAGGGAGTTATGTTGGAATACCCATCACATCATATTACCTAAATCCCTTAGGAGAAACATTAACGTTTACCTCTATCATGTTACCCAATGCATTGGAGAGCTATCTCAGGCTCACCAGCCATATGTTTATCACAAAACCACCTGTCTACGTAAACAATGACTGATAACCATAACATATTCATAACACATAAAACAATAATAAAGGAAATATAACATTTCAAAATTGCACTCAAAATATATCATTTCAAGATATTGACATAATCAATGCTTTATCAAACCATTTTCAAAACAATTTAAAAAATTTAAAAAAGATATTTTTGAATTAAAGTGTCCCATACCACTTTGAAAATTTTAAAGGAATTAACATTTTAAAACATTAATTCCCATATAAGTAAATCCTAAAAACCATTTTTAAAACATGGACATTAATTAGAAATATTTAAAGAATAAATCTTTAAAACATTTTAAACCATATTTTAGTTAAAGAGTTTTTAACGAATAGAGTGACGCTTGAATACAAATAATTGAGGAATAACATTAATCAAAGATTTTAATTTTATGAGAATAAGTATATTCATTATATAATATTTCAAGGTACATCATATACACCATATAAAATTGAACTGGTGTATAACAACAATGAATTCTTAATGGAATGTAAATTGAGACGAAATCCCTTATAAAGAAGGTATCCTTAGATTAATGATAAATCAGTTACATAATTATGTGTGAAAAATATAAATAAACCCAATATAAGTGGATATTAAGTGTAAAACAATCATTTGTAATTAACACATATTTATAGCATGACATAACCAAGAAGTATAAGTTTAACCCATTGAATTGAAATTGGGTTAAGAAGTTCCCTTACAAAAATTAGACAGCATAACGACGCCACTTTAAAATTCATAAAATTAGTTTATGAGAGAGAAAAGGGTATCTCATCACTTGCACATAAAATTTATAGCAATAAGGATATATAAGAATATATCCCAATATAAGAAGATGTAAATTAAAAGACATAACAAAATGAAGTCTTTTAAAAAGAGGAGGGTGAAAGGTTCCCTTACTGATTTGGTAACTTATGAAACATACACCACATGAAAGAAGGATCATACAATGAAGATTTAAATACCCATAAATTAAGTTATATTACACAATTAATACAATCATGTTTAGTATATACACCACAAAAAATGAAATAGTGGCAAATATAGCATGAATCTTCCAGGAATAAAAAGTGAGATGGAAACCCCTTACCACGTGGTAATCAATCGATTCGTATGACCAGAAGTTAATAACCACAAAATTAATCATAGAATACCATGAATATAAATATAATCATGATAATATATATAAAATGTAAGTACATAATACAACACATGCAATAAATAAGTGGTGAACAATGGAAATCTCACAGAATTAAAAGTGAGATAAGAAACCACTTACCACGTTGAAATGAATTGAGTCGCATGACCAAAAGTTAATAAACACCAAATGAATAACAGAATACCATTAATATAAAAATAATCATCATAATATATATCAAATGGAAGTACACAATACACCACATTCAATAAATAAGTGTTGAACAATGGAAATATCACGGAATTAAAAGTGAGATAAGAAACCCCTTAGCACATTGAAATCAATCGAGTCGTATGACCAAAAGTTAATAAACACCAAATGAATCATAGAATACCATGAATATAAATAGAATCCTGATAATATATATAAAATTGTAGTACACAATACACCACATGCAATAAATAAGTGGTTAACAATGGAAATATCACGGAATTAAAAGTGAGATAAGAAAGCCCTTACCTCAAGTATGACTTGTCTTGTATGTTCCTTGTTCTTCATGAATAATAAAATTAAGTTAATTTATAATTCCTTAAGAAAAATTTTCATGTTTATTGTTCCTTTTATATCACTTATTACCTTTCTATAACAATTAGTTAATTTCTTTAGTTCATATTGGATATTTTGTTGATGTTTGGAACTTTAGTAAAAAATGAGCTTGTTATAATTAAGAATTTTCCATGTGGTCCAAATTCCATTATCTCCAGAATGATATTAATGATTTAGATATCATATATATCATATATATCCACTTTATATTCATTTATAATATTCCATGTCATTTGGAGTTAAGAAATGAAACGCACCGTTCATGGAGACGGTAAGCCGTACGTACGCATGAACACTACTTTCATTTCTATTTTATATTTAATGGAATGAAAACTTAATAATACATAGGTATATTATAATTCTAGTATAATATCATATGATATATATGTTACATAATTTCATAACTCCATCCTTTATATGTTGTGTGTATGTCATGAACAAATCATATCACCTTGAGGGGGTGGTAGTCCACACTTCCTCAAATGAAATTATCATGTTTACACATATTGGAAAGCATAAAGGTATGTTTGTTAATAAAAAAACAGAATCATAGAGATAATATAAACATAATATATATCATATATAAATATAGTTCCATCAAAATGTCCACCATGAGAGGTGGTTGGAGATATTTGAACAATCATCGTTTCGTGAGGAAGTAGTTCACCGTCCACAGAAACAGTATGTTCGTATCCATTAGATGGAGGTGTGTGGAAGTGTAGTTAGAAAACTTCTCATAACAACAACCTAGTATATTGAGGATACTGTTTTTGTTATAAAATAAATTAATAAAGAGAGTTTAGGGGTTTGGAGAAGTAAAATAAAAGAAAATAACTTAAGAGAAGACGTTACCTTTAAATCGGGTAACTCCCTTTGGTTTGAACCAAAAGGATTTATTGAAGTGCCTTATGTATAAGGTAAGGATTCTAAGAGGAGTATAGGGATGTATGGAGCTTAATTAAGAAGAGTTTGGATGAGCCAAGGGGCTTGAGAGGCAAGCAATGAATGTAGGGATGAGTTTGATGTTGATCTGTTATCTGGATCTATTGCTGATGATTCTGAATCTGATCCTATAGTATAATATTATTATCCTTATGGTTCTAGATCCAATTTGACATCTTTAATCACACACTTCTTTAATCTAGTTTCTTCTTTCATCATAATCGTCATATTTATCTATTGACAACAAATACAACCAAAACTCAACTGGGGTCCAACAGACCTAACATAATCCTCCATATATAAATATGATACTTTGGAAAATAACTAGGGTTATATGAATAACCGTAGGAGTATTTTTGAGGATTAGGTTCATTCTTTATTGAAATATCGGGATTAGAGAATGACAACAGTTGGATCCCAGTGGATCGAGAGGCATTCAATGAACGTAGCAGGCCTTCTTCATCTATGGTGACTGTGATATTCACCAATGATCATGACTTAATCAAGTTATTACTTATTATTCGTAGATTATACCCTATCTGATTGATGAGGATGGATTTTTTTATCTATTTTTTTGATATGTGATTATCTGTCCTCCGCATGATCCCATTTTAATAAATTAAATTGTTGATTCCAATTTATTTTTCTATGGCATGATATCACCCCTTGTTTATGAACATATTGATCATTACCTAGAATCACATAATCCAATGATGCTCATCACATTTTTTTGTGTGCTTACCCCCATTATTCTTCACATTCTTCACCTTTGGACTTCGGGGTTTGAGGTTTGAAATTACTTGGGTAGGTTCGAACACAATTGAATCTACAAATTCATGGTTTTTGTGAGAACAATGGAATTATTAGTGATTTAGGGATAGATCATGATGGGATCTTGTTGGGAATATATGACTATGAGTCTTGGGGAATAAAATAGTGACATATGTGTGGCGGATTCCCTCACAGATGATCGAATTCCAATTTTCTTCTATTGGAGGCTGTGAATCTATGGTTTAATGTGTTTTCCTTTGATTTTAGGTAGTGAAATAGCGACATTAAAGGTTGATAATTGATATATAAAGTATTCCTAAAGGATATGAGGATTCTATGAAAAAATAAAGTATACACTTTTTAGTGAGAAAGAACAGACATTATGTTCTTAGGTTTTCATGGTGGATAAGGTTGAAACTAATTTAAGGATCACACACCATATGGACGGGTCCACATGCCAGGTGACCCTACCTAGGTAGTTAAGTTTCATTCTATATGTACACGCCCCAGGACCCTTGGTGGTGGTACACATTTTTATCCTCACAAACATGTCATGTGGTAATAGTTAGACTTTTGAGTTGTGTTCTAGGTTAACACACATAGAACCCCAGACGGACATACACGTCATTTCCCTATTTGAAAACACCATGTAGTATGACATGGCTTCTAAGACATGTTGAGAGGAGAACATGCCCATGCGGTGATGTGGGGTATCACATCGTGTATACCCCCATACGCACCATTTATTTCCTCCAAAAACTTATTCTTCTTGTATATCCTTCTTTTGGACTTGGATTTTGGCATGTGATTATCCTATCCTGTGTTTTTTGCATAGAAATCTATGGTAGTGTTTTTTGTGGTGTACGAGATACAATGTTTGGTTTTACCAGTATGATTATTCTTCAAATGATGTTTGAAGATGGCAGTGATCGGGATAGGATCATCAGAGTGACGTCGAGGTCAATAATCTTTTGTTGCACCAGGAAATGAGTCCCCCATATTATTTACATAGGTAGATTTGGTAATCACCCATACTATAACAGGATGTGGTTCCTCTATATATGGAGTGGTACTCCCACGTTTTTGAGATCTAGTGGGGAGAAGTTCCTCCATTGGGATTGTGGCTCCCTTGGCTATGGAGCACAATAGTGAGGTGTGGGACCCTCCACACATATTCTTTCCATATTACGCATGATGTTGGGATGTAGAGATAGAATTTTTGAGCCATATAAAGACTCATTATTCTTGGATGGTCACTTTAGATTTAAATCCCATTTCTCTCTCATTTGGGTTTCTTTATGAGCATATATCTGTTGGGTCTTCATATCCCTCTTACTTAAGGGTTGAGTTGATTTTTTTTGTATCTTTATATTACTCCCTTTATGGTTTTCGGGGCATCCTATTGGGTATGTATATACTCACCCATGCATGGGATTTTCCCACACATGTCATGTCTTATATAGAAAACATGTATATTGGTGGTGACATTGGAGGAGCGTAGTAATACTTGGGTGAATTGTCTATGTTTGGTGGTCTGACTTGGATATCAAGATCCAAGATCTCTTCAGTTTTCATTTTTACTAGTTTATATCATGTTAGGATTTATTTTATGTTGGGAATGTATTTTTCCCTTTTTACACTTTGTATTATATTGTCATGAATTGATGTATTTCATAGATTTTATTTAATTCATGGTTATATTCTATATGTTGTAGTTTTTATTATATTTCTCTACACTATTACATAGAGATGTTTGTGTGCATGTGTATAGGTACTTAAGATAATTACTCCCATTTCTTTTATTCCATATTGGTTCTTGTCTCTATCCCCTAGCCCAAGGGAGGTGGGCTTGGGTTTTTTATACCCAGTCGTCCACTGGACAGGAAATCCCTAGTGGGTTAGGTCGTGACATCATATGCCAACCATAGGAGGATACCTTTAGAGTTCTTTATGGGTGACCTAGTTTTCTTACAGGTGGCTCCTTAATAGGGGAATCAATATCTAAAAAAGTAAAAAAATCTATATCCAAGGTTTTTTAGATTGTTTAAGATCATAAAGTGTATATGGACAATGTTTTATCATTTGGATCTTCCTCCCCATTACTGAGGTATACATGATGTGTTCCATGTGTCTCATATTAAAATGTATATGCATGATCTTTAACATGTTATAGACTGTGAGGATGTTTATTTGGAACTAGATACATATGTTATAGAGAGCCTGGTGCATATCATAGACCTGAGTGAGAAAGTTTTAAGGGGGAAGATAGTGCCACTTGTCCAGATTTTATGGAGGTATGAATGAATATAAGTGAAAAACTAGGAGTGTGAGTATTATTTTTAGATGAAATAGCCTGATTTATTCAAGTTTGAATCCAAAGATACTTCTTAGGGACAATAATTCCTTAGATAGTGAGAATTATAACACCCTCTTCTTGGGTGGTTATGTTTATGTAAGAATCAGTGAGACTTAAGTGATGTTTTGAAACTTATAAGGGTTGAATATTGGGTCTGAAATGATTAGTTAGGGATTTTAAAGCTTTAGGAATCTCAATTTTGGTTTTTGGAGATCAAACTATTCAAAACAACCAAAACCACACCCTGGTGAAATCCATTTGGTCCTGGTTTTTCTTTGTGTAAAATGGACAATAGGGAAAATTGCTTAGCCAAGGCATGGTCAAATCATGGTTCATAAGAGAGGTTTTTGTGTTCTAGGGACTAGGTAACCCCACCATTCCCATTTTTGAGGGCGTGGTTAGTGGAAATTAGTGTGGGATTATATAGAAGGCCTTAGGGGAATCCATTTTGGGGTACGTGTTCAAGAACACCATAACTATGATTAAACCATGGTATAGGGAGTGTTGATGGTTGTGTTTCATTGTAACAACTAAAATACTCACCTTCTCCCTTAGATATCCATAAATGCATAGTTTTTGGTTATAAAACCATGTTTGAGCATTATGGGGGAGTGATTAATACCCTTTTAACTCATTTTCCCTATATTAAGCTTCTCGATTCTTCTCCCCTTTCAATGATTGATGATTTTTTGGAGTGTTTTGAGATAATTACAAGTAGTGCTTTATTATTCTTACAATCCCATATTTATTCCTCATTTGGATTGATATTACCTTCCCTTTTATTGATCAAAGGCCTCAATTCATCATCCCTTTTCAGTGATTCCGGTTCTATGTGTTTTGGTGGAGAGTTCTAGTGAGTTATTCTTAGTCCATCCAAGTTATCTATCCCCTATGTAATAATATTAGAATTGGGATATTATGATTATAGCTATGATATGTAATGTAATCTAATAAGGGGTGTATTTATTATAATGTAAAATCATATTTTCTGAAGCATCATTGGCATTATTCATTATCTTAGTGGTGAAACTCTTGGTGAATTCCACCTAGGAGAGTCCCTTGAATTCTATTTTTGTGTTCCTCTTATGAAATCCTAGTTATTGAAATATCAATTGATTTTGGAGATGACACTTAAGATCTTGGGTGTGATCTTGTTTCGGGTGACTACCTTCTTGGTGAGCCACGATGTTTATGTCCACGATCTTAAGGTAGGAAGTTACTTATTATATAGGGACTTGAATAAGATGTTTTCATGATATGTTTTTTATGCTTTATAACCCATGATTGATATTTGTTTTTATGTGGGAGAGTGAATAGAAATTTTTACCCATTCTTGATATGCGATCATGTGATTTGTGTGTAAAATCTTGAGAACTATTCTTGATATGCCTTATTGTTCCTTGATATGATATGTATTTCTTATGTTATTTCATAATATATGTAACCTTAATTTAGGTATATAGATGACCAGTTTGATTTTTTTTGGTTAGACGACCCCTTGGAGGGGGAGTGTGATGACTTGATGATGGCTACAGACTATGGATCATTTGATGTTATGGTTCAGATCACGGACATGTCTGATAACATGGGAGTAGACCATTCATGGGAACTGAGAATCCATCATCTATAGGATAAATTGGGAGAATTCCATGAATGTGTGATGTTATTATCCAATTACATCAAATATGTTAGGTGGGACCTACTATCATCTGAGGGTAACAACTACCATTAGGGAAAGGAATGTAGTGTTCCTGATAATGACCACCATTATGGTGGGGCATGAAACATTTCATTAAAGGAAAAACCTATACTAAAAGGCCTAAGGTTCCAACCAATGCTAGGACTTGTATAATTCCTTGTAACGTGCGGTTAAATACATTAAAATCCTTAAAAAATCATTTCAAATTAGGTGGGTCCAGGATTTTTGATAGATTGGTTAGCACACGATCACTCGGTGCATGTTTGGTTTAATGTTTAGTAATCTTGTGAATTTATTTCAACATGATATTCATTTTTATATATTTATGTGAAATTATGTTAAGGACAGATTGGTGGTGTCTTATTGGGTCTATAATCTCACCCTACATGGGAATATTGATACACATGAAAACATTATGATCAGGTATACAGGAAAGGGAAAGGACCTAACCATAGTAAGAAAGGAGATATATTATGGTGTTCATAGGTAGTACCAAGATAGAATTTGGAAATATTCTATGGTATTTTATTCACTTTACTATCTTGCTAGTACTTTTTTTGACTTATCACTATGGGGGTATCCAGTTTTTTTCAGTATTGACTTAAGATATTTCCATTTCAAATGTTACAACATTGATTATTTATTCCATTGTGTTTATTGGTGTCTTCATTTATGATTTTCTCAATCGATACCAAGTGTATAGTCTCTCCATAGATGTTATTATAACCCTTGATAATATTCAAAAGAATCTTGTATACTAGTAAGTGCATATAAGGACATGTGACACTCCGGGTCAGACCCAGTGATTCAAGCCATGGAATTACACTCCCCCCATATTTACTAAATTTTCTAGTGACCACTATCTCACTATCTTTCACTCTATTGGTCTGAATCTTCTCCAGTACAGATCCTTGAAGGTCCAACTTTGGTGTCCCAAAGGCCTAGAGGCCTGAAGGCCCAATAAATAGTCAAGAAGCCAATATCAGGTGAATTGTACCAGTACTATAGTACCCACACTACTAAATTATTTCTATAACACCACAGTAATTCTCTGATTTTCATATTTGAACCTATAATTAATTTATGTGTTGTTATAAGAAATATATTATTCTTTTAATGTTGGAAAATAGGTGTTTGAAACCCACATTGAAAATCTAGAAAGGATTTCAAGGGACACACTCTTATAGGGGGTGATATTTTATGTAATATATATAAAATACTTTAATTAAATTAATACTGAATATAAATAAATTTAAACAATGTTTAATTTTTTTATATATAAAAAACAAATATTTTTTTTTAAAAAAATATAAGGGAGGGTGATAATGAAATGACATACTATTGGTTCAATTCTTGTTAAATTTCACATATATGATGGAGCATGTTCATAGATCCTGGATATTGGAGGAGGTGAGGTTTAGTGTGTCTAATATATTTTTTGGGCATGATAATATTCATACTAAAAGTATGGGATACTAGTTCTTTTATGATGGTATGGAATATCAAATAGAATGTAGACAATTAAAATGAAATATGAAGGAACCTCAGTATCCAACCATAAGATTACGCTATTTCTTGATAACTCATTTATTTTATCTTCAATTTTCATTGAATTTTTTACTTTACATGTTTTTCCTTCCTTATTAAAACCCCCAATGTTTCAAATATTTTCATAAAATATATAAATATCAAAAAAATACAATTAATATTTAGGATTATTTTGTGATTTATTTAGAAACCAAAGGCTCCTCAAGAGAGATGAACTTGTTCATCCAGTATTCTACATTAGAAAAACATAAATAAGATTTTGAGACAATACATTCTTTAAAAAAAATATAAATGAGGAATTTTCCAAGACAACGCTCGCCCTTCCCTTATTTTCTAATAAGTTTCCTCCGAAAATTATATTTGGGATTAATTTTTTTTATATATGAAAATTTACTCTACATAAACAAACACATTGGTTGGGTGAGGTAGGATTTTGGTTGAAGGATGGTGTTAAGCATCATTGATGGGTGAAGAATGTTAGGGATGGAAGGATGGTGTGAACAATAGTGATTATGCAAGGAAGATCAGAGAATAATGACATTGGATGGGTGACGAAATATGGGAGATACTATGTTGTATTTGGTATTTCAGGGTGACAATGATGCCGAGTATTGTGGTAGTGATGGAATTAGGGATTCTGATGTTTCATGGTGATGACTGTGTCCAATCAGGTGTTGGTAGGGAGTTTCTGAGAAGGGTAGTATGACTAGTCATAGGTGATGTAAAAAACAATCTATCCAAACATCAGCTAGAAACTGAGGTTCTCCTACTATTTGTTAAGAATCACTATTCCCTTGATTAATGGATATGGTGGTTTCTTTGATTTTCATTTCATTCAGACCAAATAGGTTTTTTCATACGATTCCATTTTTGTTTCGCTTTTTATGACTCCATTTTGATATACCAAACAGAGATGGTGAAGCATGGAGGTAGGTATGATGGAAATTGATTGGAAACCAATTTCCCATAAATACTTTGTTGGTCGGAGTGGTTTACTCAAGAGGGGGGTGAATTGAGTACCAATTAAAATTTCTGTATTTAAAAACAGTGTCTTAAAGACCCCCAGATAAAATAATAAATTAAACTGTAGTGAATTTATATTAAAGTATAGGTTCTGTCAGATTCTCAAGGGATTGATTAATTCCCAGTTAATCAACACAGGAGTGTGTGATTATCTTTTGAAACTAACTTACTAATCTACACTTAACATAAACACTTGATAATTTAATTATCAAAGTAACTTTAAAAACAGTATTAGTTTTAAAGTGATTAGCAGCGGAATAAAACTTTGAAAGAGATGGCACAATAATGTGACCAAGAGGTTCAGTCTCAAGCCGAGACTTAGTCCTCTCAAAAGTTTATATAAAAATGATCCACACCCTGGATCGGGGTTCAACAGTTTACAACTGTCCAGGTCCAAGACCTCTACCACTGTTCTTCGTGGGAAAAAGTGCAACAGCAACCAGCTGTCCAGGTCACACACGACCTCTACCACTGTTATTCGTGGGAAAGAAAGAATGGAAGAGTTTGGTAAGGATTTACAAATCCTTCAGTTTGAGTACAGGAGACAGTGTATGTGTTAGATACAGCAGATAACACACACTGCTCGAAAAGAATGGTAATAAATCACAGAACAAGAGATGTAGAGTTTAGAGATGGTTCTAGTGATTGCAGTATAGCTCTGGACTCCTTCAGATTCGATCGCAAGTGAGTTTGAGTCCTCTTCTCATTTCTGTTTGAGAAACAGAGTGTCGTATGCTCCAGGTTGACAGGTAGTGAGAATGTAGTCGATGAAGTTCTTCTTGTATGCACAGAACACTTCTCGAGTATGCTTGATTGTCTATGAGCTTCTCTGTGTTCTTCTCGTGCTTGTGTCGTTTTTGGTATATTGGATGCACTGCACTTTTCTGGTTCGCTTCTTGTTGTTTGTTTTTCCTTCACAAGTTCGTGTGTTTCTGGTATGTAGTCTTCTCGTATTTATCTCCCATCAGGGGACAGAAAAGATTTCTTTTCAGCAGGTACGAGGTACGGGTTCAGTGAGTCGAGTAATCGGTAGGTAATCAGCATCGGTAGCTTGAACATCGGTAGCTTGAACATCGGTAGCTCGAACATCGGTAGCTCAAACATCGGTATCTCAAACATCGGTAGCTCAAAGTCATTAGTTGCTTTGACTCTATCGGTGTCTCTATGCGTCGGTTGGTACATGCTTGTATTAGTGACTTTGTTTATCGGTAGCTCCATTCGTCGGTAGCTGCATGCGTCGGTAGCTTCATGCGTCGGTTGGTACATGCTTGTATTGGTGACTTTGTTTATCGGTAGCTCCATTCGTCGGTAGCTGCGTGCGTTGGTAGCTTCATGCGTGTATCGGTAGCTTCATGCGTGTATCGGTAGCTTTGAGTCTGTCAGTAGCTTTGTCCATCGGTGACTCTTATTCCATCGGTAGCTATTTATACTTACACCGGTAGCTCTACGTTTGTATCGGTAGCTGTCTGTAAGTCAGTAGCTTATATTTATAAGTACATCGGTAGCTCTGTGTTAAGTTTATCGGTAGCTGTCTGTCGGTAGACTAAGTCTATCGGTAGACTGGTTACCGGTAGCTCTTTATCAGTAGCTATAGGCAGATTACTTATGTTTTATGCAGAACACATCCGATTGTGTTAGAATCAATTTATAACTTGTATGAACGTGGATAAATGATGATTAACATATTTCAAAGACTATTTAAAAATTATTATTGGTTTGATCACATATTTGAAAGAATTAAAGTATAGATCAATGATACTTAACAATATCATAGAGAATGAAAACATAATTGGGATTTTCAACACATATGAATACATGATTGAGATTATCAAAACAGGTGAGGTCAACAATCTCCCCCTTTTTGATAATCACAATTTATGATATTGTCATTTAACATAGTGAAAATATAATAGTAAAGAGTATAATATTGAATTCAATTTTCTTATTGAAAATAGAATCAGAGATAATAAAAATAGTATGATATAGACATAAGTTATCAGAGGAAAGAGAAAAAAAAATTCATAAGGTACTATATATACATAAGATATCAAAGGTAAAAATGAAAACAAAACAAAGGGTAATGTGTCTCCCCTTATTCCTTATTTTTCTCCATTGAAAATATTTCTCATTCTCCTTGGTCTACCCCTTATTCTCTCATAAGTGTCTCCCCTTATTCTCCTTATTATTCTCCCCCTTTGTGATAATCAAAAAGTGGGAAAGCATATATATATAGGAGACAAATAAAACATGAGAAGTAAAAGGAGTTCTTCTGTATTAGAGTAGTCAAAAAGTACAAAAAAAAGGTTACAAATGAATTCCTATAAAAAATCCTAGCCACTGGATCATTCCACCTCTTCCACGTGAGTTTTTCCTTTGGGATCAGAAGAAGGTTCGGGTGGTGAGGATGTAGGTGAAGGTTTTGGAATGCCAGAAAATATCAAAGGAGGCTGGGCCACTGACACAGAGTCAGGCTTGTAGGTTGAAGATTTTTGGGTGATCATTGGTGTGAGGCTTCGAATGGCTTGAACAGGAGTCAGCTGGACTGTGGAAGCAGCTGAAGCAGACACAGGCAAAGCAGGAGGGATGATGACTGGTCTGGCATCAACATGCAAGAAGGGCAACAGCAGATTTTTAAAATCCATAATAATTCCTCCTCCTCTTTCCATAGCAGAGATGAAATCATCTTTGTTCTCCATGAATTTCTCTAAGGCAGGAGTCAGTTCTCGTAGCTTGCTCACTTGTTCTCTGAAAGCTTGAGTGACTGGAGGGAGCTTCATGTGTTCCAACATTAGCTTGAAGTGGTGTTCGAGTTGATGCTTGGTGAAAATTTTGGTGAAGTAGTAGTCCACTTTTCTTTTTATGGCTTCCTGAGAGGCAGAGGCTTCTCTCATAAAATCTTGAACAATCTTCATTATTTCTCTGGCAGAATCTCTTGTAGAAAGCACCACTCAGCTCAACTCTGATGAGTCCACAGAGCCACTGGTAGAAATAGAGCCAATCTCCTCCTTCAACATTGCTCGAACTTGATTCAGGTCAACTGATAGTTTGGATGTGAGAGGGCCAAGAGAGAAGGAAACAGTTTCTTTAAAACTCTTAGACAAACCACTGATTAGACTTTGAACTTGAGAGTCTTGCAATTGAACATGATCCTTCACTGAGGTTTTGAAACTTTCAAACACTGAGACAAACTGGCTTACTACACTCTTCACATAAGCTAGGTCCTTGTCAGCTTGAGACTTAGAGCTCATATAGGAATCCAAAGTAACAACTGATGTCTTGAGAGCTTCCAGATCTGCTTCGATTCTTGAAGACTGAGTCTGGCACTCTTTCACTTCTTCCATAAGCTCAGACATAAAGGAAGATAAATTACAAGCCAGAGATAGCTCGAAGGATCTCTCTAACATTTTCATTTCTTCATAAAAGCTTTGCTTCATCTCAGCAATTGATGCACTGAAAGATTCTTTCAGCTCATTCTTCATGGATTCAAGATCGTATTTGGAGACAAAATCACTTGGGATAACTGCAGCAGATCCCCTTGCTGAGGCCAAATTAACTACAGAAGTAGTCATTATTGAATTAATTGAGGAAGTAAGAGAGGTTTCCATTAACTTCACTTCTTCAACAAAACTGGATTTGAGGTCCTCTTTCAGCTTATTCAGATCATGAAATCTGACCACATCATCTGGCAACAACTCAGCAGCAAGATCATAATTGATCTTCGGTCTATTCACAGACACCTCATTGTCAGAATCCGGATAATCCAATCCACAGACTATAAACCCTGGGTCTTCTACCCAGTCTCCAAGCTCAACAGCTACTGTAACATTTCCAAGCACAGACTGATGCTCCCCCTCAATGGGTGCATTCTCATGTATCACAACATCCTTTTCTGCTGGCCTTTCTTCATCAGAATCTTCCACAACAACTTCCATCTCAGCAGCAGTAAGGAGGTTTTCTGAAACAGGTACAGCTTCTTCTCTATATTTTTCTACTTCATCAGCAGGCATAGCTGAGTTCCCAATCAAAGGGATCATACTTAAACTACCAGAAGCAGACAATTCAGATACATTTTCCTTTTCCTCTTCTTCTTGGTGAGGTACAGACTGGTCTTCCTCATGAGTAGACACAATTTCCTCTACTTTTCCTTTCCTAGAATAAACCAATTCTGCAACAGGACTTGGGGGCAAGTCTGGATCTCCTCCAACATCCATGGGAGTTTCTTCTTCTTCTTCTTCTGTTTCTTCTTCTGTTTCACTACTATAAACAGGTTCCTCTTCATCAGGTCTCAGACTCGGATCTCTCATATCCTTTGGTCTTGAGGGATGATCCACAGGATTAAACCTGTCATAGATCTTCTGATCATCACTGACCCATTCTCCCTTCCATGGGTTCCAATTAATTTTCATGTACTTACACACAGTCGAGGTGATGCAGAAATTGTTCTTGACTACTACTATCCCATCCTGAGACTCAGCTATTCCTTTCACTTTTATCATCACTGAAATCAGCTTGGCAAAGAACAAAGCATTAGTCTTTGACTTTGGTCTAATCATGTCTTCCATTTGAAGCATTAGCAATCTGCACAGATTGATCTTCACACCATGTCTTAGCAAATGAAGAAGATAGATATCTTGATATCTCAGATTTGCAAAATCTCCTCGCCTCGGTATCAACACATGCTGAACAAACTTGAAAAGCAGTCGATTTTCTCCATCCATTTCAGCAGCAACCACTTGCCTTTGATTTCCATTACCAGTCAGTTCTTGTAAAGCGGTCTCATAATCAAAGATATCACTACTAGGTGGAATTGCTCTTGATACATACCCAGAGACACCTTCATGTGGTACTTTCAAACTCTCAGCCCACTCTACTGAAGAAAAAGACATCTCTTTTCCATTTAAAAACGAGCTTACTCGATTCTCATTCTCAGACTTCTCAAAGGTTACAAACTCATAGAACTGTTTTACCAACTTCGGGTAGTATGGGCCATTGTTATTCGAGAAACAATCCACCCATTTCTGGTCTTCCAGAATCTCGAGTACTAAGGATTTGCTAGGCAGTAGCCATTCCACGCACAGTTCCTTCTCGATTACTATGTCTCTATTCTGCAAGTGAGGATTCACTGGTCGCCTTCCCGATCTAGTTTTGACTTCACTAACACTGGCTTTATGCTGTGTCTTCTGCTTCTTAGCGTTTGGTTCTGCACTTTCATCTCTGACGATAGGAAGCTTGGTTTTTGCCATCGCGGGTTTAGGGTTCTTGGCCGATTTGGGAGGTAAGGTTCGAAGGTGAGAGGTTTTGAGCTCGGTGAGGTAAGAAGTGGCTTAGACTGATTTTTATCATTTAGGAATTCCAAATAAACGACTAAAATAGAGTAATAAAATAAAATAAAACGATTCATATTCTTGGCGGCAGACAGAAGTTTTAAAACCTTGCATCGGTGTGAGTTAATCATCGGTGAGAAAAACAAATCGGTGAGAATTTCTACGTCGGTGAGAAACTTACATCGGTGAGAATTTTCACGTCGGTGAGAAACTTACATCGGTGAGAATTTTCACATCGGTGAGAATTTCACATCGGTGAGAATTTCACATCGGTTGTGATTAAACATTCCCAGTTCGTGTCTTATGTAACTTAGCCTATCCGAACTTAAAGGTTTAGTGAAAATATCAGCCAATTGATGTTCAGTGCCAATAAATTCAAGAGAAATATCACCTTTTTGATAGTGATCTCTTAGGAAATGGTGTCTTACATCTATGTGTTTGGTTCTAGAGTGAGATACAGGATTATTAGAGATGTTTATTGCACTGGTGTTATCACAGTTGATTGAAACATGTTTAAAAACATATCCATAGTCCAAAAGAGTGTGTTTCATCCACAGAATTTGTGCACAACAACTACCAGCAGCTATATATTCTGCTTCGGCAGTAGATAATGCAACTGAGTTCTATTTCTTACTACACCATGAAACTAAGGATTTTCCAATCAAATGACATGTTCCTGATGTGCTTTTTCTATCTAACTTACAACCAGCAAAGTCAGCATCTGAATAACTCATTAACTCAAAGGATTGTCCTTTTGGGTAAAACAAACCTAAGTTAACCGTGTGTTTGAGATATTTAAAAATTCTTTTAACAGCAAGCAAATGAGATTCTTTTGGATTAGCTTGAAATCTAGCACACATACACACGCTAAACATAATATCAGGTCGACTAGCAGTAAGATAAAGTAAACTACCAATCATACCTCTGTAATTTGTTTGATCAACTGGTTTTCCAGTTTCATCTGCATCCAATTTACAGGTAGTACTCATAGGAGTTTCACTTTCCTTGATACTATCCAGACCAAAACGTTTTAAAATATCCTTTGTATATTTACTTTGATTCAAAATAATACCATTTTCATTTTGAAATACTTGAAATCCAAGAAAGTACTTAAGCTCTCCCATTAAGCTCATTTCAAATTCATTTTGCATACTTTTTGAAAAATCAGTACATAAAGAGTGTTTAGAAGATCCAAAAATAATATCATCAACATATATTTGTACAACTAAAACATCTTTAGAAATTCTTTTAATGAAAAGAGTTGGATCAACAATCCCTTTAGTAAAACCTTTTGAAATAAGGAAATTGCTAAGTCTATCATACCAAGCTCTTGGAGCTTGTTTCAAACCATACAAAGCTTTAGAAAGTTTAAAAACTTGATTTGGAAAATGGGGGTTAGTAAATCCAGGTGGTTGTTCTACAAAAACATATTCAATTTTAAAACCATTTAGAAAAGCACTTTTGACATCCATTTGATATAACTTGAAATCCAGATGTGCAGCATATGCAAGTAAGATCCTAATGGCTTCTAGTCTAGCTACAGGTGCAAAAGTTTCCTCATAGTCTATACCTTCTTCTTGACTATATCCTTGTGCAACTAGTCTAGCTTTGTTTCTAACTATATTTCCAGATTCATCTACTTTATTTCTAAAAACCCATTTTGTGCCTATTGTCAAAGTGTCCTTAGGTCTGTCAACTAATTCCCAGACTTTGTTTCTTTCAAACTGATTTAATTCTTCCTGCATAGTTATTACCCAGAATTCGTTATTGATAGCATCATTGATATTTTTGGGTTCTAGCTGTGAAAGAAAAGCTTGATGTTCAACCTGGTTTCTTAGAGAAGCTCTAGTTTGTGTTCCTCTATCAAGATTACCAACAACAGCTTCTAAAGGATGATTCTTTAGAATCCTCGTTGATCTGGTAAAGGTTGGACTAGAAACTTTAGGTTCATCTATAGGTTCGGGTTCAACAGAAGCAAATTCTGGAAAAAGTCCAGAACTGGATGTTTTGATAACAGGTTCTTTAGATTTATCATTATGGTCCAGAATAGACAAATCTTCTTCAAGATTCTCAAGAGAGGTTTTAGGCTCATGTGGATCAGTTTCATCAAACTTGATGTGAACAAATTCTTCCACACATTTGGTTTTCTTATTGAATACTCTATAGGCTTTACTTGAAATAGAGTAACCCAGAAAAATTCCTTCATCACTTTTGGAAGCAAACTTATCCAGATTATCTTTAGTATTCAGAATAAATACTTTGCAACCAAAAACTTTAAAGTAATTAATCTTAGGCTTTCTATTGTTCCACAATTCATAAGGGGTTTTCTTAAGAACAGGTCTAATTAAGACTCTATTAATGACATAACAAGATGTATTTACAGCTTCAGCCCAAAAAATAAATAGGTAGGTCATATTCATTGAGCATGGTTCTAGCAATTTCTTGCAGGGTTCTGTTTCTTCTTTCTACTACACCATTCTGTTGGGGTGTTCTAGGGGAAGAAAAGTTATGAGTATATCCATTGTGTGAGCAATAAGATTCAAAATCTTGATTTTCAAACTCACGACCATGATCACTCCTCAAAGTTTTAATCTTAAGTCCACTAAGGTTCTCTACAGACTTGGAGTATTTGACAAAGTAAGAACAAGCTTCACTTTTGTGAGCTAGAAAATATACCCAAGTATATCTAGAAAAGTCATCTACAAGAACATAAACATAGTGCTTCCCATTTAAACTAGAAACTCTTGATGGTCCAAACAAATCCATGTGAACCAATTCAAGTGGTTGAGAAGTCGAAACTTCTTTCTTTGATTTAAAAGAAACTTTGTGTTGTTTTCCCTTTTGACAGGGGTTACACACTCTATCATTTGGGAATTTTAATTTAGGTAGGTCTCTAACTAGGTTTTTCCTAGAAAGTTTTCTAAGTGAGTGAATGTTTTAATTTCCTAATCTTCTGTGCCATAGCCAAGATTCTTTATGAAAAGCATTCAAACAAGCAATATTCTGCTTAGCTAAAGAATTCAGATTAACAGCATAAACATTCTCATTTCTTAAGGCAGAAAATACCAAAACATTCTTAGAATTAAAAACTTTGCAAGAATCATTTTCAAATTTAACATGAAAACCATCATCAAATAACTGAGAAATACTTAATAGATTGTATTTAAGGCCATCGACAAATAAAACTTTAGAAATCAAAATTGAATCAGTGTTACCAATCTGGCCTAGGCCGATGATTTTTCCTTTTGAATTATCACCAAAGGTGACAAAGCCTCCATCAACTTTTATTAAACTCTTGAAACAAGAGAAGTCTCCTGACATATGTCTTGAACATCCACTGTCCAAATACCAGGTCTCTTTACAGGAGCTCTTCAATCAAGTTCCCTACAAAACAGATTTAAATGGAAGATGATTTTGGTACCCAGATTTTCTTGGGTCCAGACAGGTTAGCCAATAACACTTTAGGTACCCATATTTGTCTAATGGGTCTCATATAATTTGTAGAATTGACATGCTTTGAAAGATAAACTTTATTAGATCCATAGCTATGTATATAACTGGTTGAAGCATATGAAGTTCCAGAATTACCTTCATTCTGTCCAGATTTAGAAATGAATCTAGTTTTGGCAATTTTCCTTTGTCCAGGTTGGTATCCTATACCAGTAGTATATTTAGGTGCTATTTTCTTTCCTAGCATCTGTGTTAGGGTATTTTTGCCATTGGTGAACTTCTCTAAGTCTTTCTTGAGTTGCTCATTAGATAGTTTCAGTTCAGCATTCTCTTTTAACAGTTGAGCAGTTTTCTCTTTTTCAATAGTGAGTTCGGTTTTAACTGTAGTGGTGAGAGCATGCTGTTTCTTTAATGATTTGTATTTATCCTTAAGTTCATTACAAGTTTCTTCTAACATGTCACAGTATTCAAACAATTCAGATTTAGACATGTTATCACCTTCAGAATCATCTCCTGAATAATATGAATTTGAAGCAGGAGTTTCAGCAGTTACCTCAGAAGTGTTTGTCATAAAACACATGTTGGCTCGATTCCTTTCAGAGTCTGAAGATTCAGCTTCACTTGTGCTGTCTTCTGAAGCACTCCAAGTAGCCTTCATGGCTTTCTTAAACTTATTGTCCTTATATTCATATTTCTTTTTATATTTCAGCTTTGGATATTCGGCTTTAATGTGTCCTTTTCTCTTGCACTCATAGCAGACAACATCATCTGATTTGTCATTCTTCTTCCAATCCTTTTTCCATTTGCCTTGGTGATCATACTTACCCTTATAGTTTGTTTTTCTGAAGAACTTCTTTTTCCTATAAAATTTCTTAAATCTTCTAGCAATGTGAGCCATCTCAGCATCACTGTCAGAATCACTTTCACTGTCTTCACAGCTTGAACTTTCAACTATAGCTTGAAGCTTTTCTTTGTCCTTATTCTTTGAAGTTGAGGATTTGAAAGCGACAGACTTTCTTGCAGGTTCATTTTCTTCCTCTTTGTTCACTTTAAGCTCTTCTTCATACATCATCAGCTTGCCAATTAGTTCCTTGACAGGTAGAGCAGCAATGTCACATGATTCTCTAATTGATACAGATGTGCCTCTCCATCTATCAGGTAGACATCTCAAAATTCTCATAATTTGTTCCTTCGATGAGACATCCTTTCCCAGCGAGATCATTGTATTGACAATTTCATTGAACCTGAGATACATGTCAGAAATGGGTTCGTCAGGCTTCATTTTAAAATTGTCATACTTGATTGTATAAGTGTTCAATCTCATTTCTTTAACATTCGTTGTTCCTTCATGAGAAACAGCTAAGGTATCCCAAATTTCATAAGCAGTTTTACAAGCATAAATTCTATTAAATTCTTCATCTCCTAGAGCACAGTACAAGGAATTCATAGCTTTACAATTGTTATTGTAAGCAGTCTTTGTAGGTTCATCCCATGTAGATCTAGCAGTAGTGGGAATTTTGTATTCTGATTCAATAGCTGTCCAAATATCAAAACCTATGCTTTCTAGATGAATTTTCATTTTCAGTTTCCACTGAGCATAATTAGTTCCACTGAAGAAAGGTGGCCGGTTAGTAGTAGCACCCTCAAGTCTATTGTCCATAATGAGAAAATTTTAAAGAGATAAAAATTTAGATATAACAGAAATTTTAAGAACTTTAAAATACAACTAAAATCACAGTTCAAAAGCAGAGTACTTTTAGAAAGTATTTTCAACCTCTGATACCAAGTGTTGGTCGGAGTGGTTTACTCAAGAGGGGGGTGAATTGAGTACCAATTAAAATTTCTGTATTTAAAAACAGTGTCTTAAAGACCCCCAGATAAAATAATAAATTAAACTGTAGTGAATTTATATTAAAGTAGAGGTTCTGTCAGATTCTCAAGGGATTGATTAATTCCCAGTTAATCAACACAGGAGTGTGTGATTATCTTTTGAAACTAACTTACTAATCTACACTTAACATAAACACTTGCTAATTTAATTATCAAAGTAACTTTAAAAACAATATTAGTTTTAAAGTGATTAGCAGCGGAATAAAACTTTGAAAGAGATGGCACAACAATGTAACCAAGAGGTTCAGTCTCAAGCCGAGACTTAGTCCTCTCAAAAGTTTATATAAAAATGATCCACACCCTGGATCGGGGTTCAACAGTTTACAACTGTCCAGGTCCAAGACCTCTACCACTGTTTCTTCGTGGGAAACAGTACAACAGCAACCAGCTGTCCAGGTCACACACGACCTCTACCACTGTTATTCGTGGGAAAGAAAGAATGGAAGAGTTTGGTAAGGATTTACAAATCCTTCAGTTTGAGTACAGGAGACAGTGTGTGTGTTAGATACAGCAGATAACACACACTGATCGAAAAGAATGGTAATAAATCATAGAACAAGATATGTAGAGTTTAGAGATGGTTCTGGTGATTGCAGTATAGCTCTGGACTCCTTCAGATTTGATCGCAAGTGATTTTGATTCCTCTTCTCGTTTCTGTTTGAGAAACAGAGTGTCGTATTCTCCAGGTTCACAGGTAGTGAGAATGTAGTCGATGAAGTTCTTCTTGTATGCATAGAACACTTTTCGAGTATGATTGATTGTCTATGAGCTTCTCTGTGTTCTTCTCGTGCTTGTGTCGTTTTTGGTATATTGGATGCACCGCACTTTTCTGGTTCGCTTCTTGTTGTTTGTTTTTCCTTCACAAGTTCGTGTGTTTCTGGTATGTAGTCTTCTCATATTTATCTCCCATCAGGGGACAGAAAAGATTTCTTTTCAGCAGGTACGAGGTACGGGTTTAGTGAGTCGAGTAATCGGTAGGTAATCAGCATCGGTAGCTTGAACATCGGTAGCTTGAACATCGGTAGCTCGAACATCGGTAGCTCAAACATCGGTAGCTCAAACATCGGTAGCTCAAACATCGGTAGCTCAAAGTCATTAGTTGCTTTGACTCTATCGGTGGCTCTATGCGTCGGTTGGTACATGCTTGTATCAGTGACTTTGTTTATCGGTAGCTCCATTCGTCGGTAGCTGCATGCGTCGGTAGCTTCATGCGTCGGTTGGTACATGCTTGTATCGGTGACTTTGTTTATCGGTAGCTCCATTCGTCGGTAGCTGCGTGCGTCGGTAGCTTCATGCGTGTATCGGTAGCTTCATGCGTGTATCAGTAGCTTTGAGTCTGTCAGTAGCTTTGTCCATCGGTGACTCTTATTCCATCGGTAGCTATTTATACTTACACCGGTAGCTCTACGTTTGTATCGGTAGTTGTCTGTAAGTCAGTAGCTTATATTTATAAGTACATAGGTAGCTCTGTGTTAAGTCTATCGGTAGCTGTCTGTCGGTAGACTAAGTCTATCGGTAGACTGGTTACCGGTAGCTCTTTATCAGTAGCTATAGGCAGATTACTTATGTTTTATGCAGAACACATCCGATTGTGTTAGAATCAATTTATAACTTGTATGAACGTGGATAAATGATGATTAAAATATTTCAAAGACTATTTAAAAATTATTATTGGTTTGATCACATATTTGAAAGAATTAAAGTATAGATCAATGATACTTAACAATATCATAGAGAATGAAAACATAATTGGGATTTTCAACACATATGAATACATGATTGAGATTATCAAAACAGGTGAGGTCAACATACTTATTAATATATCAACAAAAAAATTCCCACAAATAGTTTATTAGATCCACTGTTTCCTTCTTTAAGTATGTTGGTGTTGAATCTTAATGGGGAATGAAATTGGAAAATTTTTGAGTGATGAGTGTTAACTAAAACATCTACTTGAAAACTGAGTTTTCTTAACATATTATTAAAGGTGGATCTAATTCTGATTTTAGAGAGTCTATAAAGAATCAATCTGAAAGGGAAGCATCACTTTTATATTTTAAAGCATCATGGCAGGTATGATGGACATTGATTGAAATTTGTTTTTTGATGATTTTTTGTCTCTACTAAATATATTTTTTAAAAATATTTTGTAATTTGTGTCAAATTATATAAATGGAATATATATATATATATTAAATCCATAGTAATGTGATATTTTTATATTGGTTGATCACAATAAAAAATTGTATGTATTTTGGTTGAATTTGACAAAACATTTTTTAAGGTAAAAGAAGAAAAATACTATAAATTGGATAAAAAATTAAAAATATCATTGGAAAAAGAATAATTATATCCATAAGTCCCCTAAATTTCAAAAAAAAATATAAAAAATGAACAACATGATTTCCTTCACTACAAACAAAATAAAAAACACATGGGAGAAATATAACTTCATGAGATCAAATCATATAAAGTATGGATCCAAAAAAATTTCTGATTCTCCTTCTTGTAACCAAGGTAATTAATTATCATTGGAAATAAGATTTTTTGATCATATTATTCTTACTTGTAGGGAAAATTATCTTTGTACTTGAAATTATTTCCATAGATTCATCCACCATGGGGTTCTAGTTTGCAGTAATAGATTTATGATAAGTTGTAATAAGAGAATCAGTATTGTCACCCACAATAATCCCCATTCCAATCCTACTATCACAATTCAAAACCACAATGGTATTAATTTTAAATATCCTCAATAGAGGATGAAACCAACTAATAGAATAACTTTTAGCATCCACCCAGGGATATAAAATAGTGATCCTACCTTTAAATAGACAACCATCACAAGGATTTATTAATCTACACCCTATATTCCTTTGATCATTGGTTAAAAGTAAAATCATTCCACTTAAAACACACTATACATTCCCAAAAATATACACAAAAAAAATTCATATAAAAACTCAAAAAACAAGGCTTGAAATTTTTTTTTCACATCTCTCAAATACCCTTATCGATTGAATTGCACTTCAAAATAACACTGCTAAATTACACCAACGGAAGGGAAGTAAAAAAGAGCATGAAAAGGAATTTTAGTTTATATATCAAAAAGGGAACAGGAAGAAGAATCAGATAAGTGTTCATTTAGAAGAAGATATCGCACTGGGGGAATTTTTTTATAGAGCTACCAATAGAAAACTTTTACTTTTGGTGGATCATCAAGCTTCTGGAGTTGATTATATCAGATAATAAACTTGTATTTAAACAAAAAATTCCAAAATTATACTATTTCAATATATTCTTGGAGACTTCAATGAAGGATGTCTGAGATGTTTGGATCTAGAATATTGGGTTTCACCTACTACAACAAAAAATTTTTACTTTTATTTTTCTATATTTCCTTCATTTGTTTTGGTGTGTCATTGTATTCCAAAAAATTGATGTGTGGGGTGTGGGTTGTAAGATCATACAAGAGAATAAATAAAACTACGTTTCCTTGCTTCCATTTTTGTTCCTATGAAAACCTATAGTTATCTACATTTACTTCCACTTTCACTACCAAAAACCCCCTTCTGTTGTATCAATGGGTTAAAAGGCAATTATTATTATTGTGGGAAAGTTTGGTCGGACCTGCTACCCAGCTGCACCACTATGAGGAGGAATATGATAAGAGGAGAAATAAGGTATGTATTTCACATTGGTATTATCATTTTTTTAATCCCATTAATTTTTATTTACCCTTTTTTAAAAATGGTGGATCTTCTTTTTCCCTTCTCTCAAAGTGGTGTGCCTCCATCCTTTCACATCTAAAGTGTCAAAATAAAAAAAATTCCTTTATCCTTTTTATACCCTCTATATCCTTTCTCTCTATAAAAATTTTACCAAATTTGCATCATCCTATTATTTTCTTCCCTCTTAGGTTATGTTATATATATAAATATAATCTTCATTCATTCCCAAAAAAATACAGACAGTCACTAATTAAAAAAAATTGTTTTACCCCACAATTATAAAAAAATATCAAAATTCAATTTTGAAATTAAAAAAATAAAATTTCTCCATGGAGAATATAATTGGAAATGATTTGGTTCTAAAGTTGACAAAAAAATTATGAAAATTGGTACATCCAAATTCAAGTGCTCCTTGGAAACCAAGATTCCATGGACATCATGGAGGATAGATACACCGAGCCGGAATCCAAAGCATCAGAGGATACTCTTCTGGATGTTCAAAATTACACTCTTTTGGAAGAACAAAAGTGGGCATGAAAGAAAAAATCCTTCATTTTTAAGGCCATGACAAAGTGAATTTTGAAATAATCGCTTCATCAAAATCATCAATGGAGATATGGAAAAACCTTCAAAAATTATTCTGAGGCATGGAAAAAGTGAAGTGAATACGACTTGAATATCTATGATGTGAGTTAAAATACTTGTTTATGAAATCTTATGAAATTTTTTTCGAGTATCATAATTGTGTAATGGTTTTGGTGAAACAACTACGAATAAATAGAGAAAATATTGCTGACATACAGACATGTGAGAAACTTTTGTGATCCCTTGATCAAAAATTTGATTACATAGTCATTTCCTTAGAAGAAACCAATGACCTATAGATGATATATATCGAAAACTCATGGGATATCTACAATCCCATGAACTGAAGGTGAACCATCAGAGTGAAATGAATATAGTGGAGCATTCCCTACAATAAATTTTCTATCTCAACAACTATAAAATAGAGAAAGGGGGGACATCTTAAAGAACCTGAGGAAGAGGATTTCATGGACAAGAATTTAATCCAATAATAGGAGTATGAGGTGGAGAAAGTCCACATCGAGGTGGTCATGGATATCGAAAATGTACTCCATTAAGACAGGGATGAGAAAGAAGGGGAGAATTCGATAATCACCATTCAAAAAAAGTAATGTTCAATTCTATAGTTTTTAAAAGTACAAAAATTATATAAATTAATGTTGGAGAAAGAAATCCATGGAGAATGATACTGAGGAGACACATATTATTGAAGAAGGATACACTTATGGTGATTCCCATATGTTGATGGAAAAAACATTAACACAAAATCAAGGTATGTGGCTTATTGACTATAGAGATAAAAACTACATAATAGGTCACAAGATATTGTTTATAAACTTGTATGAGAGGGTTTGAGGATATATTTCATTTGGATATCTCTCAAAAATATTTGTCTATGGAAGAGGGTATATTTTGATCAAGAAAAAATATAGAAATCATTATTTCATCTCTAACGTCTACTATGTACATTACATGAAGAAAAACATCTTGAGTTTTGGGCAGTTGGTGGAAAAATTCTTTCACATAAGTCTGAAAAGTAAACAAATCACTACTGAAAAAATGGACTATACCCACGGTTCAAAACCGTGGGTATAGCCCCCAAAACTGTGGGTATAGGCTATACCCATGGTTTTGGGAACCGTGGGCTGGAAAGGCATCGGTATAGGTCCTCAGCCTATACCCACAGTTTTACAAAACCGTGGGTATAGGTGTTCTGCCACCCTGTCAATGAAACATACCCAATCTTCATGGTGTCAAAGGCTTTTACCCACGATTTTAAAACCGTGGGTATAGATCCTAAAATAATACAGGCGGCGAGATTTGATCCCGCAACCTCTTCGCTGCAAACACCATGTATAACCACTACCATAACATCAACTATGTGTATATATATTTATATTTAGTTAAATATAGTTATATAAACCATGGGTATATAGGGAAGAACCGTGGGTATAGGACTCCCACAAAAAAAATTTCATTCACGCGGGAAAAAAAATTTCCCGCGCACACACGGGAAACCTATACCCACGATTTTTCATAACCGTGGGTATATGTATTTTAGCCTAGACCTATCCCCACAGTTTTGGGAAAAACTGTGGGGATAGGTACCCCTATATGCACGGTTTTGGAAAGCCATGGGTTTAGGTTATTTTTCAAGACCTATCCCCATGATTTTGGAAAACCATGGGGATAGATCCCCCCTATACCCACGGTTTTGGAAAACGGTGGGTATAGGTCTCGAAAATTTACCTATGCCCACGATTTTCAAAAACTGTGGGTATAGGGGTACCTATCCCCACGGTTTTGGGGAAAACTGTGGGGATAGGTCCATTTTACAGTAGTGAATAATTATTTTAGATTATAGAGGATAGCTGATAAAAAAAGTACTGATGGAAAAGAACCAAATGTTTCCACTTATGATTTAACTTGACGTACCACAATTTTTGATGGCGGTATGTGATGATAAAGACTTGTTATGGAATCTTATCATTTAAAATTTGAAAATTTAAGATTATTAGGAAGCAAGAAGATGATGAATGTGATTCCTATCATTCAACACCTGAATCAAATTTTGGAATTTTTTCTTCTAAGAAAACAACATAGAAACAAATTTTCAACAAAGGGAAACTAGAAAGTTGTAGTGCCATTGGATATAGCTCAAACTGATGTGTGCAGACTATTGAACCCAAAATTATATGGTCAAAAAAGGTATTTTATAACATTTATTGATGATTATAGTTAGAATACATAGATATATTTTCTCAAGATGAAGTCAGATGTATAAGGTCCCGACCTTTCATTAAAGTACGTCCCTATTTAATTTTTTGGTAAACCTATTTTTGTGTCTAATAAAGTGGATCTTGGTTGTATGAGAATTTGTGGGGGAATACCCAGGGTTTGGGACATTAAAGGAGGGGGAAAAAGGCTAAATAGTGTGAAGTGCATGGTTGGCACATGGTTAGAGAAAATAGTGTGCTTGGCCTAGGAAATTGTGTGGCTAGGAGTCACTTTCAGAAAGAGGATAGCACACCATTACCATATAGCTTTCTAAACCGTTCAGGTGATCCAAGTAAACCACATGTCTCATCCCCTCTTAGACAGAGGGAGATGCACGATTTGAAAAACCATGTGGTAAAACCGTACGACCTTTAAAATGTGGGGAATTCAATTTTTCCCTCTCGAATCTATTTATTTATTTCCCTATTTTTCACCCCATTTCACCTCTATATATTGTCAGATGAACCAAAACCTCCAAGGATTAAAAAATGCGATAATACTTTGATTCTTAGGAATTTGGAGTGCATTTGGGTGTGAATTGAAGATCCCGGTGAGTCTAACACTCCTCTTTTCTCTATTTTGTAGATTAAGGATTGTTGAATCTATCCTAACCTTTCAAAACCCTAAAACACTCACTTTTATATAAGATTATATGTTTGGGATTTAAAGTGTGTTTGAGTTCAAATCAAGGGATGTGTTTGGCCTTGTAATCATCTTCGAGCATGAGGTAGGTGGTCTTTATGCTTTTTCACATAGTCTTGATCTTTATTATGTGTATGTGGTTGTGAACATGTGTTTTATTATTGTGTTCCTTTATCTTTGATTATGGAAAGTGGTTTTAACCTTATATTTAGGCGTAAGACACTTCAAATACCTCGTTAGGTTTGTTGATCATGTGATACTAAACCTAGGGTTACCCATGGGGTGTTTCGAACCCTTAAAATAGTGAAATAAATTGGTAAACCTTGAGGTAGAGGAAATATGAGAGAGAATGAGTTGTAAATTGTAATCACGTATGTGTCTTGGTTAAAGAGAAAATTGATTTTATTATATGTTATATTTTTGAAGTGCCCAATAGGATTTTGAAAAGGTTTTGAAGATGTGTTTTGGGGTTTTGACCCGACCAAGGTTTTTAATGATGGAATTGAAGTTGGAAAGTGAGGAATGTTTTTGAAAGGAGATGTTGACCTCAAATGTTTTGAAAAGGGTTTTTTATTAATTAATTTCAAATGATAATTTGAAATGGGGGTTATAGACCTTTTCTTTTAAAATGCTTAATGATTGTTTTGAATGGTTAAAAATGGAAATTTTAGAATTGGGAAATGTTTTAGTTTTTCAAAGGGGAACACCCATGTTTTAAAGGGTGGTTTCAAGATAATTTCAAATGAGAATTTTTAATTGTGTTTATTTCCATGATTTATATTAAAAAGGTATGATGAGACCATAGTACTTGTAGGTATATAAGGGTTAATGTGATAGAATCCATGATGAATATGTTGTCTTGTTAGTCCGATTATGAAATGAACAAAATGATAAATGTGCTTAGTTGAAGATATAACATAGGGGGATGTTTGGAATTATGTAAGGAAAAGGGTTAAATGGAATAAGAAGAATGTGTCAAATGACTCATGAGTTTGTTATTGGAATACGTAAATGGGTTAATGTATGTGAATTGATGAATATGCTAAATGGGTTAAGGTATGAAAAAGGTAAAAGGGTTAAATAGGCTCTACTATGTAAATGGAAAATATGCTAATGGGGTAAGGCTTAAGGATGATTCATATATTGAATGAAATGTTAATTTTAAATGTTATGTGTTTTGTTATGCATGGTATGTGATGTGGTATATATGTGGTAAATGGATAAAGAAGCATGTGCACATACGTTGGTGGTGTGGGATGAAGGACTGAGGCTCCTCCCACAGTTCAGTTGGACCGAGGCTCTAAACTAACCCCTTAATGCATGGGTTAGGGGGTAGTGATGATGCTCTATTCCCCTAACAGCTTCATGGGATGGAACTACATGGAATGATGCTCTGAGGTAGGTGTGATTGGATGAATACCTAGACTGATGCTCCAAGGTATCTGTGATGTATTTGTTTATGAAATGGTTATCCTTAGTTAGATAGGTTAATTGATTATATTCCCTTATGAAGGGAAATTTACCTATATAGACTGTAGTGTAAATGATATAAATGCCTAACCCATGGGACAAATGATGAAAACAATCAAGTAAATATTGTTGTCTAATGAATATGTGATTAGTGAATACCCCCTTATGATTAAAAGTGTGTGTAACCCCTTGTGCCTTGGATTAGGCTCCTATTGTATCCTATGTTTGTTTTGTTGATTGGTGGACTCTAGAGAACTTAATGGATAAAATGGATATTATATAATTACTTAAATGATTTACCTATTTCCTTGTTTACTTTTTGTACTTGATTATCTTCATACACTTTTTTACAAACTGGTTTGCTTTAGAAACTGTTGGTGGTGGCCTACTGAATTGAACTCACACCCTACTCGGTACACCATGGCACTTGGGAACCCAAGTAGATGCTACTTGTTTTCAATTACAAGTTTAGGAGAGGTACCTAATGTGTGGTTCATGCATGGGCTATTTGGTTGGAGAATGGGAGGTCAGAACATGGTTGGGACTCAGATCTAAGTTTAGAGTATTTTGGTAGTTTTGGTTTTGGTTTATCTATATGACTGATTGGTATGTAGTATACTCATCATGTTGTTATAGCATGTGCCACTTGGTTACTTGTTGTAATTTTCTAATTCTATCCATTTATTTGTTTTTTTTGTTAGTGTATCTATTGATATTTTTTTCTAGAATGTATTTACTCTAAAAAGTTGGTATAGTCTCCAAACGTTCCTCCATAGACTCATGCTACTAGTTAGAAGCCTCTGACATATAGGGAGGTGTGCATGAGGTTATGTGATGACCCAGTTTGGGGCATTGGATAGTGGACACTGAGTTAGGGATGTTACAAAAAGTGTTTGAAATCTTCAAAGAATTCAAGGCACTAATGGAAAATCAAATAAACCATTTCATACAAACTTTTTGAATTGATCGAGGTGAGGAGTAAACCTAAGATGTTTTTCAAGAGTACCTCAACCAGTATGGTATTCATCTTCAATTGACACCAGAGTACACACCCCAACTCAATGGAGTAGCTGAAAAAAATAATCACACCAAGCCCAATATGGAAATAAGCATGTTGAAAGATAAAGGAGTGCCAATGAATTTCTAGGATGAAAATTCCTCATACACAGTGTATCTACTCAATAGATTCCCAACTAAAAATCTTGAAACAATGATGAAACATGAAGCATGGAGTACTCACCAGACAATTGTAATCCAACATAGAGTTTTTGGTTCTATTGACTATGTCAGGATCTCCAAGGAAAAATGAAAAATTCTTGAGAATAAAGGAGTGAACTATGTCCTTATGGGATACAGAGACCGAGCAATAGGATATCACTTGTATAATCCCATAACTAAGAACATTGTCTTCTGAAAATATGTTATCTTTGATGAAAAGGATAATTAGAAATGGAATCAATATGATGATTCAAGAGAGGTATGAATCACTCTAGAAGATGAAGAAATAGTTGAAAAGTACCATTATAGTAACTTGGAACTAAAGAACCAATGATGCCATCACCACATACTCATATATCTAAATACATTGAATGATAAATTTCTCATATAAATCCCCAAAATTTTCAAATCCTTACAGTTATATATGAGATAATGAAACCAATGTAAGAGTATGTAAATTTTTATTTTCTCTTCGTGACTTCCAATATAGTTAGCTTAAAGGAATCTAAAAATGATTAAATGTAAAATAAAGTGATAGATAAATAAATACATTCCTTCAACGCCACTAAAGGATACAAGAAAAAGGAAGGCATTGACTATGGTAAATTCATCACATTTGTTGTTCATCCACCCAAATATGATGCAGATTCATAGATCATGAGAAAAATAATTTTAGGGGGGTTGTTGGATAATAAAAGTGTATTTTCATAAATGACACAAAAATTATAGTGCTACAATGGAGGCTTGGAGACTTCAATGAAGGATTCTTAATGTGTGTGGATATGGAGGATTGGGAAACACCTACTGCAACCAAACATTTGAATTTTATTTTTCTCTATTTTCTTCTTTTATTTTTGTGTGTGATTTTATTACTATAAATAGATGTGTGGTGTGTGCGTTGTAAGGTCATCCAAGGAATAAATAAACCCATGTTTTTCTGCTGCCTTTTTTATTCCTATGATCACCTCCAGTGATGCACATATACTTCCACTTTCTATGAAAAAAACCACCTTCAGATTCCATGGAAAACCCCCACTAGAGTTAAAACAATTGATTGTAAACTCATAACCCAAATACATTGAATAAGTGCTAGATTGTGCCTTACACCAATTTTTTTCCATATCCTCTATCAAGGATCAAGGTAATAGCTTGAATGGATAGCCGGTCAGTGGGGTTAAATTAGGAAGCAAAATTATCTCTATTTTAGATAAATAATACATCTGAAAATAGATCATAAATAATACAATTCTTAGATCAATGTAAAGGAATTGATATAGGGCTAAGATTTACTCCCTCAGAAATCCATGCATTTATACAAAAATTCACCCTAACACTGCTTGCATTTTACAATACAAACCATGAGCGAGAATACATTTAAATTTCCATAAACTCTTCTATAAAATAATAGTTTGGAGACCAAAACAAGAATCCAGGAAAGAATAATGAGAAAAATATTTGGATTTTAATTTTCTTTCATAATGGGAATCCAGATCTTATAGTAAACTCCAACCACGCTCAGTAAGAAGAGACTCATTAAAATACTTCATCTTTCTAAAACCCAAAACCATGGAAGTCTTAGAAACAATGAGATCATCCCATGGAATCCTATGTTTTTTGTTATTTATATTCTTATGTCCCCACCAGAACTTAGAAAAAACATAGTTGAAATTATGAATAAGAGAATCAGGAAACATAAACATAGAAATCACATAAGAAAGAATCACTTAAGATATAGCTTTGAGAAGAACTTATTTCCCTGATTTTTTAATATTCTTACCCAATCACCCTTAGATATACTTGTCCACTTTATCCTAAATGGATAAAACAAATATCTTTTTTTGATCTCCCCATGATGGTAGGGAGGCCCAAATATTTTTGATGTTTTTCAACCACCTTTATACCACAAAGACAATGTCAAATATATTTCTTATCATTATGTATAGCTTGACTAAACAAAAAAAATTAGATTTAGAAAAATCAATTTTTAACCAAAATATTTTTTCATAAATCTCAATAATGTGCATAATTATAGAACATTCTTGAGAAGTGGATCCAGAAAAAGGAGAAAATCATTAGAATAGAATTATCAAGTAATTCATAAAGAGAGATAGAAAACCATAACACATTACCATAGATTGGTCTTCTAATAGCACAAAAAATGGGCATTAATAGCACTGTTTTCCTAAGTTCTTTAAAAGGGCACCCCTTTATCAACGCTAAAAAACACTGATAAAGGTAGTCGTTTATTAGTGCTAGAAATAGTATGGATAAAGGAGCTACTGCTAAACTGTGCTCTTTGAATTACAACACACACAAAAAACAACCTGTATATATATGACAAATTCATAATTTAACTGAAATAAAAATTACATCAAAAATACATAAAAAAATCTATATTATAAAAATTTAAAATAATTTTTTTACAACTATATTATCAATTACTATTATAAAAAATCAAAAACATCAATGTTTCATTTTCTTTGGTACTCGAACCCTCTTTAAAAATCATGATCATGATATTAGTTGCAACCACCCCACCTCAAGTAAATGAATCCACCTGTATTAGAAAAAAAACAATTCTTATGTTAGTAATACTATAAAAAATATATTAAACATAATATGAAATAATACATAAATAAAATGTTAATTTTAAATAAGAGGACACACATAGAGTTATACTGGTCACACCGCGCATCAAATTGAGGTGAGGCTGATTCCTACACATCAAAAATTAATTATAGATCATTTTTATAAAATTTCAATAAAATCTGAATACTTTTTCTCAGTTTTGAGTACGTTACTTATTTTTACTAAAATGTTATTTTAAATTAAAAACACACACTTTAATCATGATGGATACATTGTATGTCGGTTTTATGTGAGACTAATTATTACACATCAAAAATGAATTATTAATTACCATCCTTAAGTATCAATACAATCTGAGCTTGTTTTCTTGGTTCTTAGTGAGTGACACACATTTTGAACTAAAATGTCAATTTTAGACTGATAACAGACAATTTGAGTCATATCGGGCACACCATGTATTAGATTGAGATGAATCTAATTCTTACACATCAGAAATGACTTATGAATATTTTTCTTAAAGTATCAAAATAATATGAATGAGTTCTCTTGGTTTTGTGTAGGTCACTTGTTTTTTTACTAAAATGTACATTTTAAATAAATAGACATGCTTGAGTTCATACCAGTCACAACGTGCATTGAATTTAGGTGTGGTAGGTTCCAAAATTACAAAAATGACTTATGGATCATTTTCCAAAAGTATCAAAACAATCTTATTACAATTTATCATTTTTGAGTATGTCATTTGTATTTTCTACTAAAATTTAATTTTAAACTAAAAACAAGAACTTTGAGTAATACTGGTCACATTGTGTATCAGTTTGATGTGAAAAAGATTACTATATGTCACAAATGACTTATGTTTTGTTTTCCTAAATTATCAAGATAATCAGAGTGTTTTTGAGCAGTTTTCAGTGAGTGGCACATGTTTTAAACTAAAATGTAAATTTTAAACTGATAACAATCACTTTGAGTAATACCAGGAACACCATGTATCAGATTGAGGTGTGGATGATTCTTAAACATAAAAAATTACCTATAGATATTTTTCATAAAGTATTAAAACAATCTGAATGTTTTGGATAGGTTTTGAGTATGTCAATTTTTTTTACTAAAATGTTAATTTTAAATAAAAAGACACACTTGGAGTCATACCGGTTACACTGTGCATCCCATTGAGGTGTGACTGATTCCTAAACATCAAAAATGACTTACAGATCATTTTAATAAAGTATAAAAATAATAAAAATGCATTTGATCAGTTTTGAGTATATCAATTTTGTTTTTTACAAAAATTTCATTTTAAACTGAAAACACACACTTTGAGTCATATCAGTCACATCATGTGTTAGTTTGATGTGACACTGATTTTTATACATCAAAAATGGCTTATGAATCATCATTCTAAATTATTAAGATAATCCTAGAATTTTTTCTCATCTTTTAGTGAGTGAAACACATTATAAACTAAAATTTCAATTTTAAACTAATAAGAGACACTTTGAGTCATATTGGGATCACTGTGTATCAAATTTAGGGGGTGATGCTTCTAACACATCACAAATTAATTGTTTATAATTTTAATAATGTATCAAAACAATATGAATTCGTTTTATTTGTTTTGAGTATGTCACTTGTCTTTTTTACTAAAATATCAATTTTAAATAAAAAGACACACATGGAGTTATACCAGTTGCACCATGCATCAAATTGAGGTGAAAATAATTTCTACACATCAAAAATGAATTATACATAATTTTACTAAATTATTAAACCAATATGAATTCATTTTCTCAGTTTTAAGTATGTCACTTGTCTTTTTTACTAAAATGTCAATTTAAACTGAAAACATGCACTTTGAGTTATATCAGTCGCATCGTGTTTTGGTTTGAAGTGAAACTAATTCTTACACATCAAAAATTACTTATGAATCTTTTTCCTAAATTATTAATACAATCCATGAACTTTTTCTTAGTTTTCTATGAGAAAAACACATTTTTAACTGAAATGTTAGTTTTAAATAGATAACAAACACTTTGAGTCATACCGGGCATACTATGTATCATATTGAGGTTTAGATGATTCCTAAACGTCAAAAATGACTTATAGATAGTTTCACTAATGTATTAAAAAAATCAAAATTTGTCTTCTTAGTTTTGATTATGTCACTTTTATTTTTTACTAAACTATTAATTTTAAATAAAAAGATACACTTGGATTTATACCGGTCACACCATGCATCGGATTGAGGTTCGACTAATTCCTACTTGTCACATATGATTTATGGATTTTTATACCTAAAGTATCAAAACAATCCAAATTATTTTTCTTATTTTTTATTATGTGATGTGTGTTTTCAACTAAAATGTCAATTTTAAACTAAAAATATTCCATTTGAGTCATACCGGTCACTTCATGTGTCAGTTTGATGCAATACTAATTCCTACATGTCACATATTACTTATGAATATTTTTTATAAATTATCAAGACAATCCAAGTATGTTTTCTTGGTTTTCAGTGAGTTACACATGTTTTGAACTAAAATGTAAATTTTAAACTGATAACAGTCACTTTGTGTCACACCAGGCACATCGTGCATCATATTGACATGCAGTTGATTCCTACATGTTAAAAACGACTTTCAGATCATTGTACTAAAGTATCAAAACAATATGAATGTGTTTTTCTCATTTTTGAGTATGTCACTTGTCCTTTTTACTAAAATTAATGTCAATTTTAAATAAAAATACACACTTGGATTCATACCGGTCATACCATGTGTTATATTGAGGTGTGTTTGATCCATTCACATCACAAATGACTCATGGATCATTTTACTAAAGTATCAAAATAATCTGATTTTTTGTCTGTTTTTGAGTATGTGATGTGTGTTTTGAACTTAAATGTAAATTATAAACTAAAAAATATATAGTTGAAGTCATACCAAGCACACTGTGTATCAAATTGAGGTGTGGATGATTGAGTATGTGATGTGCGTTTTTCTTTCAAATATCTAAAAAAAGATAGAAAAGTGAGAACATGTTCTATTTGGATAGAAGAGGAAACACCATACTACCTAAAAAACTTCACGTTTTAGGAAGAATGGGGTTTCCTATTCCATATAAAAGGAATATGTTCTCGCTTTTCTGACTTGTTGTATATTGTTGAAATAAAAATGTGACTTAACAAAATATCTATGAAAAAAGCTACATAAGTATTAGATAAAAATGATAAGGAAATTAACTTAAAAATAATATACAAAATAATAAAAAAAAACTAAATAAGTAATATGAATTCACATTTAATGATGTCTGTATACATTCTTGACCCATTTACTTATTTTTATTATCTCGGTTGTAGACTCAAAGTACAATCTCTCACAATCTCAAGAAGCATTGAACGAACCACCTAAACTCAATAAAAATAATCCACCTGTATAAGAAAATAATTCTTATGTTAGTAATACTATAAAGAAATAAATGAAACATAAATATGAAACAATATATTAATAAAATGTCCATTTATATCTAAAACCACATAATTAGAGTCATATTGAGTACACTGTGCATCATATTGATGCATAGTTAATTATTATGCATCAAAAATTATTTATGGATTATTTTCTAAATTTATCAAAATAACCTGAATGCATTTTCTTGATTTTGAGTATGTCACTTGTTGTTTTTACTAAAATTCCAATTTAAATTAAAAAAATTCACTTTGAGTCATATCAGTCATATCATGTGTTGGTTTTATATGAAACTAATTCCTACACATAAAAAATTACTTATTAATCATTTTTCAAAATTATCAAGATAATTCAAGCTTGTTTTCTCAGTTTTCAAAGAGTAACACACGTTTTTAACTAAAATACCCATGTTAAACTGATAACAAACACTTTGAGTCATACAGGGAATACTGTGTATTTGATTGAGGTGTGGATGATTCCTAAATGCCAAAAATTACTTATGTATACTTTTCGAAAATTCTCAAAACAATATGAATGTTTTTATTAGTTTTGAGTACATCACTTTTCTTTTTACTTAAATGTTAATTTTAAATGAAAAGACACACTGGAGTCATAAAAGTCACACCATGAATCATATTGAGGCATGGATGATTCCTACATAACAAAAATGACTTATGAATCATTGTCCTAAATATCAAAATAACCCAAATTCATTTTCTTAGTTTTGAGTATGTCAATTATCTTTTTTACTAACATTTCATTTTAAACTAAAAACATGCACTTTGAATTATACCAATATCTTATGTTAGTTTTATGTGAGTCTAATTCCTACAAATCAAAGATTAATTATGAATCATTTTCCTAAAGCATCAATACAATTTGATCTCATTTCCTTGGTTTTAGGTATGTCACGTTTCTTTTTTACTAAAATGTCTATTTAAACTAAAAACAGGCACATTGAGTCATAGTGATTGCATCATATGTTGTTTTTACATGATAATGATTCATACACATCAAAAATAACTTATGAATAATTTCCATAAATTATGAATACAATATGAGTGTGTTTTCTTAGTTTTTAGTGAGTTACATGTATTTCAAACTAAAATGTCATTTTAAACTAAAAACATAAACTTCGAGTCATAATGGTCACACAGTGCATTAAATTGAGGTGTGGATGATTACTACACATCAAAAATGACTTATGGATTATTATTATAAAGTATAAAAACAATCTGAATGTGTTTTCTCAGTTTTGAGTATGTAATGTGCATTTTTAACTAAAATCTCCATTTTAAACTGAAAATACACAATTTGAGTCATACCAGATAAACCGTGTATCCAATTATGGTGTGTTTGATTCCTACATGTAAAAATGACTTATAGATAATTTTAATAAAGTATAAAATAAAAATGATAAGGAAATTAACCAAAAAAGTAGATAAAATGATGATAAAATCAACAAATTAAGTAGTTGGAACTCACCTTTTCATGATGTCTGTATACATTCTGACACTAGGTTTTTTGTCTATTTTTTTAAACAAATATATTTATTCTTGTGAATAAAAGAAATGTAAAATTCATCATTTTAGTGGAAAAATATAAAAAAACAAAGGATTATTAAATATTTTAAATTAAATTGTAATTATCTTCCAAAATACCTTTTTAGGGATGCTAGTTTGTTAATGGCATATGATATCTTTCATAAACTTGAAAAAATAATAACCAAAATCTTTTCCATTGGTATTTTTTGGAAACTATAGAAAAATTGATAAAAATAAGTAATTTGTTTTGATTTATGTTTTTATAATGAAATATTATTATATATACCCCAATACTTATCCACATGTAGAAGTCAATAGGTTCCTTGTATTCATGGTCTATAATCATGCCATGATTTTAATGATATTTCAATACAAACCTATCATAAAAAAAATTTCATTAAAGAATAATATAAAATGTATAACCTGAATATTATTTTTAAAATGTTGCATGAAGTGTATTAAAAATTGATAAATGTCATCATGTGTGGTCAGTTTTTTGGGTATTCAAGCATTAAATCCAAGAAATAGATCTTTAGAGGATCCAAATTGGATTTAATTAGTAACCAATTATACCTAAAAAAGGAGTAAGTAATGAAATGAATGAAAATACATTTGATATAAAATGTAGAGTTTTACCCCTGCATCAAGGGTATTAAAAAGAGTTTGTCGTCTATAAGTTTTCTTTCAAGAATTGAGGACAATTTTTCCTCTATTACTTCAATTTTATTTTTTTCCAATTTAAATTATTATGTAGAAGTGATGTGGGGACTATTGGGTCTAAATTTATGTTCGCATGGTTTTACCTTCAAATATTATTCATATATATTCCTGTAAAAATATATGAATAGTATTCAGTCAAAATTAACATAGTAGATCAGCTATTGGACAAACAAATCATGAAAAAACAACATATTTATACATTTATAAATAATTTTCCTAGCCATTCATGAATACATATTTCATTTACATTCTCATGACCAATATAGTCTATAATGGTCTCTTCGTACATCTGTTCTTTACCATTAATTGTAGTTGCAACACCAGTTTCTAACATTGTATCTGCATGGACCTTTATTTTTTGTAAATGTGAAAGTTTAATGAGTGGTTTAAAGGTACTTTGTGAAGATATTTTCGATTGGTTGGTTGAATCTTTATATAATTTTAATTTGGACTTTCATTTCAACCACTTCCCTTTTTCAGTATTTAATAACATTCATCAATTCAAACCTTTTTTCATTAATTTTTAAAGGTTTTGCCTGAAAAATAAATTGTAAATGAATACCTATCGACCGACATGTTTTTTACAAGGTCTAACAGTCATTCTACGAATGTTCCAATATCTTTCTCGATCATTTGAATATCTTCATCATCAAGTGTAATAGGCATCTTGGTGCTTGGCTCATGAGCTACATTAATCCCCACTCTCACATGACCTATTGTACATTGTATTTTGTGTAGAATATCTTCTTGGATATTGAACAAGGTTTCCCTCACAAAAAGTCTATGGGTGAGTGTTTATTTTTATAAATCAAAATAATTTTCACACTATAGAATATCAGTACATGAAAAGTATTAGTGTTATCTTGATTCATATTTCATAGAAAAATTATGAGAATATTGATTAACCCATCCAGGACAAATCTTTGAGGGTAATGGCTTGAATCAAATCTGGTAGGGGGGATCTTCATACTGTGGTTACTATTATCTTTTTTCTTCTCTTTGATTCCCTTACCATAACATTTTCTAGAAACCCTGACTGCCAATTAATTTTTTCTTCAAGTGTAGCTAATTATACCTACAAATATTCTATTTTATTATCATTATACCCTTATTCATTTTTTTCTCAAAATATATTCGGGATGTCACCCCAAAACCCTCATCTCTGATGCCACCATTCTGTTTTGGCCATTTCAAAGCTACTGATAGTATCTATTCATTGGGTACAAATGATGATGATTCTTGTTTCTAAGTTAGATAAAATACATAGGAAAATTAGTAATCATTATTATTTAATACTGATTGAAATTAAAATAATTTTTTATTATGTTATAATTACAAATGCTTCCCACACTTTGTGTGTTTTCACCTATTAGTATCCCTTATTTATTTACACATGAATCCTTCCATAGCCCATGATGTGAGATGGAAGTTGATTTGGATTCAGATTCATCAATTTGAATATAAATAGAGGAACATAATTATGTTTTTCTTTCATGTCACATAAATTATTATGGTATTTTTAAAATATAGAATGATTTTTTTCGAGTGAAGCGTACCCGATCCTTTATTTACGATATGGGTATGTTGGTTTTTCTACTTGTTGCTTATTTTCAGAAATTAGTTACTATTTCATAAATTAAAAATTATTAATCAAGGTGATTAATACACATATTGTCAAACAATGTATTACCAGTCATAATGTACCTAAAATGATGTATCCCCACGATGATTAATAAATTCATTCCATGCTTCTTGGCTTATCCGGTGTGCATACATCTGCTGTGGGTAGAGGTTTATTTTCCCTTCTGCATCGTTGATATGAAACTTCATAAGAATTATGAAAAAAACTATGTGAGACTTTCTAGTAAGCATTAATACAAATTTCATTCGGGTGTCATCTACTTTAAATTCACTCTACAAGGGATAATAAAGAGTAATTCAATATTTCATTATTTTTTAGTAAAATAAAGAAATTATATCATAATGTCACCTTAATCTATTCCCAAATTAGTTTCTTAATCATGGGCACAACATTGTGCCAGAAATCTATATCAATCATCACACGCTACCAAGTGGTGAGCCCAATGAAACTACTAAACATGGCCTTCTTGTGGTTAACATCCTAGTCATGTGCATTACTTAAAACCTTGAATTTGATGTATTTTCTTCTCACCTTAATAATTTTTTCTAACACCATCACACTAGGACACTTATATTTTTATAGGAGATTTGTTGTTCATCATCTACCATTTACTTAGGTTTAACATATTCAATATATTGTTCCTCTAGATTGGTAGCATAGGAATGTGTATAAGGTTTTTGTTCCTCTGTATTGGGAGAACCAGCAAGTTGAAAAATTTGTTGTTCCTCAAGATTGGGAGCATCAAAACAAGAAGAAGTCATTATCTGTAGAAGTGGATGAAAATTTAATTTAGATTATGTAAATTTAACAGTGAATAGATAATAATATGAGGTAATGTAATTTATATTACAAAAAACATATAACATGATTATTGAACTATTTTTTTAAAGGTTTATGGGATTTGACCCCTCTATTGAGTATCTAAATCCATTCATTGTGGCCTCCTCTGACATACAAGAACCCATCTACATTGGTACTGTTGTGAAATGATTATGACATCACAATGAAAGGGTCATCATCAGTTTAATTTTCATATGTCCCTTCAATGGTTTCGGTTGATAATAGAACAATTGATCACTTTCGGTTTGCAGGATCTGGACATAAAATACTTGTACTACCAATTATGGTGCTATAATTGGTTCATGTTTGTACCCTTTTTAACTGAAATACAATTTCATGAATCCCAATTCATATATTTTAACACCACTCATGTTATCAACCCACTTGTATTGAAAAATCACTACTTGTAATGTTGTATAATCCAACTATTATATTTGTTTGCTGATGCCAAAGTATTAGATATTCACATAAATTGGATTTTTGTCATTTGTACTAGATACATGCCTTGATTTATCCATAAGTGTAACTCTTTTATTTTTCATGATATTTCATTCATCATGTTCATCTATTTAGAACTTACAACCATTAATTACATAACCATTATAAGATAATACATGCACACTTGGTCCTTTGGATAGCCATCAAAGTCGTTATGAAATTGAATCCATATTTTTAGATGACTCCTCAAAAATATGGTCTCAAAACCAACCTTTAAAATTTTGATTAAGTGTATTTGATATACAACTTTAATCCCTTTATGGATTCAAATTCCTAAGAATTTCTTTATGTGTTTCAACATATGGGGAATCCTATAAAATTTTATGAAAAAATTAAAGGTGGACCTACTCCCAATCTGTAATAGTGATTGTGACAATATCTATTATAGAAATTACTTCACCCACAAGTCATCCAGTGTGATGATATTTTGGTATAACAATGATTTCCACACCGAACAGGTAGTCGGTACATAATTAAATGAATTCCTCAACAATATCTTTCTCCATAATACAACCTTTTGGAAAAATTTTATTTTTGACATACCCTTTTAAAATATTCATATACAGTTCAATGGGGTACATATATCTATAATGTACATGACCACATATTTGAATCATTCTTACCAAGTGAACCAACCATCATATCAAATAATTTTAATGGGAAGAAAATTTCCAAATCACATAATAAGAGGACAATTTCATTTTCCATTGCTAGAAATTTCATCGGGTCTATAACTTTGTTGTATATAGATTTGAAAAAGAAATAGATCTTGGTTAATTTATAAAGTAAATTCTTGGAAAAAATTAAACATACATATACAAAAATTATATCTTGAATCAAAACATGAAATTTATGTGATTTTAGGCCCTTTAATGTTAAATCAGTCATTGAAATGATATTCTTGATATTTCATGAATACCCCTCTATAACCATTACATCATTCAATAAGTTGGAAAACTTATTTCTCTCCTACCTAGAAAGTGTGTATGCAGCTGGAGGAAGAAAAGTCTATTTTTCACCCTTCACTGGTACCAATTCTTCTTGTATTCCCATGTAAATTATGTCCAACCTGTCCTTAATTCCATCATTTGTTTTTATGAGATCATTTAGTAACATTTTAATGATACTATCACATATTTTTTTTTTCAACATGTATAAAATTAAGAAAATTATTGACAAACAAAAAATTCCAATATGATATTAAAAAAACTGATCTCTTTTTTCAACTGGTTTTTATAAGGTTTTTCAAAAAAAGGTTTACTAAAATCGATTTCCATAGATTTTACTTTCTCAAATATTTGATCACTTTTTTGTGGATCCAATGTTGTATATTATTATAAACTCCAATAGAATGATGTCATTCAATATCGGTACTTATTCTATTAGGGTTGAAATCTATGATGTATTAGAAAAACATTTTTCAATGAATGTTTCAACATAATTGATTGTTTACCTTGTTCACAAATGGGACACCCTTGGGATACTTTAATGTTATATCCAAAAAATTTATATAAGTATTAAATTAATTTATTTTCTCATACAACAGTTCTCTCAATGTGAAGTTTTTATTTTTGTAAGCATCATACAACGTAGCACCTGAATCTCATAATAATGTTAAATATTTGATTAATGGATCCAAATAAACAATAATATCATTACCCAGTTGTTTTGGTCATGATATAAGAAAAGATAACATGATGCATTTTCATTTCATGAATAACCATGGTGGAAAGTTATTATTTACTAACATAACTGGCTATGTATTGTGGGTGCTTCATTGAAAACCAAAATTATTTATTCCATCTGTAGATAGCACACGACGAAGGTTTCTTAGGTCATTTACAAATTCAAGATACTCATGATAAATTATCTTCTACTAAGGAGATTCTACTAAGTAATGAAGTTTCCCATATTTATTTATTATATCTTCATTCCATGTCTATTTCCTTGCAGTCTCCCCACTTCCATATAGGTGTCTAAACCTTGGAATGATTGGAAGGTACCATAAAAATTTATTAGGACCCAATTCATCTTCCTTACATCAAGAAGAATCACACTTTGGGAATTATTTAAGTGATTATTTATCCTTATGAAATAGTATACAATCATTTGGACAAATATGTATTATTTTATAGATTATGCCCATTTAATGTAGCATTCGTTTAGCATCATATGTTCAGCTAGGAATCTAATTGTCTTCTGGGGGAATATCATTCAAGAGAGAAAGTGGTTCAGTAAAACTGGAATCACTCCATACATTTCTTGATTTTAAATTATACAGATTTAGTACAACTTAAATAATTTATATTTTGTACAAAAAATATACAATGGAGTCCCTCCACAACTCTTTAACTTATCAAATAATTTTGGACAATCAAAAAATTCATCTTCAACTATAATTGTAATTTCATCAATATAATATTTACCATCATTAACACCTATAATCACATCCTTGATATGGCCTTCTTAATTTTACACACTTTTAATCATATCATATAATCTCTAAAACATAGTTTCATCCTAGTCACTAGCTTTTTTCATTTTTCCCCATGTTTAGTTTAACATTTATAACTTCGATCTATTTTGTAAGATATCAAGTGTTCTTCCAACTCCTCTAGACTAATTAGTCTTGAATAAAAATAGCATAAACACATTCAAAGGATTTTTAAGGTTCATATGCATGATATTCTTTAAACATGATGAAATATTTCACCCCATATTCATACTCTTTTGTCATATGATTGACATCCATCCATTTTAGATTCATATCGATCCAATTTGATTCGGTATTATTAATATTTAACAAAATAAATAAATACACAAAAAGGGGGATTTCAAATTAGGGGATCCTAACATTTGAATATTTCAAATGATTTAAGATTTATTTATAGGAAATAGGTAATTTAATTTAGGAAAAGAATTAATCTACTAGTGGTAGGTGTTATCCCATGAATTCATCAATAAGGATCATTGGTACCTGGTATGGGATGACTAATACTCAGATTAGTTCAAGCAACATAGGTTCATGTCTAAAAGATATGGAAGATGAGTCTCAAGGGAAAAAATGTAATAATAGTTATTCAGTAGCTAAATCTGATGAGTATGAAAGTTATATCCTTTAATCAAAATTTTCCCAGGATAGGGAGTTAGTGAGACACCGAACAAAATTTCTTATTTTACTATCTAAAGTTGAAAAAAGTAGCAACAACAATATGATCCCTGTAATGGGATTCTTGATTGGTGTGACCGTGAGAAGGCTCAACATGATGGTCTTACACACACTCAAGCTAAGAAAACCAATACAGTTTCAGCATTCAAAGAAAGCCTTTAATTTCTCCATAAAAATTAAAAGGCTTTTGGTATGAGGACTGAATTTCAGTGGCTCTAAGCTTTATGTGAGGCTATGTTTGCAGGATTTTGGTCATGATGGATATCCTATGGGTTGGATTGACTTAGTGACATGCCATTTACATGGTTATATTATCAATATATGTTATGTAGGAGGCAATATTCTGTGTATTTAAGAGGTCTCTGAAAGTTAATATGATCATATAAATATAAATACCAACCTTTTTCCTTACACATGTATGAATTTATAAATATAAATTCCAATAATCCTATTTCATTTATAAATATTGATACCACTCAACTTTTTGAAGTATTTTTTAAGGAGTGTTTGAAAAGAAAATGATATTCTTAAGTGAGTGGATCAAGACTTTAATTAATAAAAGTGGTTAATTTATAAAGAGTAATTGTAAAAGAAAAAGTGTATTACTTATTTATCACCCATTCTTAGTGATAAATTACTATAGACCTAGAGTCTTCAATAAAAAATATTCCTCCGAAAGGTAAGACTATATGATCTCCTATAATATTCTTGATCAACTTTTTCTTTTTTATAGTATCCCCATGCATTCTAATTTGTTATTAGGCCATTTAATCATTTTTGATCCTTTAACATTCATTAGGTTTGGTTGTATAGGATGGTTTTCTTGGATGATATGAAGCTAATACATTATTTACCTTTTCTAGTTTAATACTTCATATAAAAAACAAACCAATCCAAAATTTTATGTGAGTTATAGGTTGGTTTTTTGCTAAAAGCGGTGGTTGAATTCTCTTCCTTTGAATCCAAAGTGCTTTTATGTAACTATTTATTTAATAAAATTTTCTTTGAATAATTATAAAATGAATTTTATAAGAATTAATTATTTTATTAAATTAATATTTTTAATTGAAAATAAAATTTATTATAATTAAATGTATAATTTTAAAAAATATATCATATATGTTAATATATATAAAAGAAAATAATTATTAATTTGGAAATAATAAAGGATTTTTGAGAATTTAAAATAAAATATTTTATAACAAATGAAGTATTTATTATAAAAAAACATAAATTTAAAATAAATTATATGTTTTGAATTAATAATTTATTTATATATATATTTATAGTTTGATCTAAAAAAATACAATCCATATTTTGAATCAAGATACCAAAATCGATTAAGAGAATAAACATCATTTATTGGTAAAAAAACTTTTACATGTGAGAATAATTAAATATATTAATGAATAGTAAATACTATAACTATGGTAAATGGTAAAACTGATGTATATATTTATAAAACTGTATATATAATTATAATTTATTAATTTAATACCCAATTTCCATTCTTTCAGATTAAATTTTAATTCAAAAATATTAAATCAAAATAATTATTAATTCACAATTATTTGTAAATTAATTATATAAATTATTAATTCAAGATAATCAAAATTTTTTACAAACAAATTCATCTATAATATAAATTATTTATAATTATTTATATACACATAATCTATAGGAAGAACATCTGAATCTCCCAAAATATATTCAATCATGATATCTTCATCTCTAAAAAATGGTTGAACTCAAGAAATAATTGTTAGACATTAAACGTGAACAAAGAAGAAGAGACCAAACACTAGCTTTGTGGGAACCTCAACCATTAGAGAACCAAAAAGAGGGTTATAAACCAATAAGAACATAATAAGTAGATAAGGGGACCAAGGGTCACTTTGAAAACACCCCCTAGACAGTTACACATGACCTTTTAATTCACCATTAATAATAAAAGGGGTGAATCTGACCTGAAATACATCGACATAGCCAATAACAAATGAAAAGTGAAAGAATATGAAATAAATTAGATTCGGGAAGTAGAGGAAAACCGAAAACAAAAGAGTTGTGTCAGAAAAAATAGAAATAAGAATCATAAAAAAATATAGATAATTAAATGTAAAAGAGTATTTACGTGCATTCGAACTCATCAGTACTACATACATAGAGGCTAGAGGGGGTAAATACCTAGATGGAAGACGACTGTGATTAAAGAGGAGAATAAATAATCACATACCTTATATATTAAGAGGATTAATTCATCGATAGGATTGATGAAGAGTGTCAGTGAGGGTTTAGTTCTACAAAATCTTGAAGACACGAGGGAGGATGACTCTGTTAGGGTTCTATTTTAAACATTGGTTAAGACTTTTATCAGTGCTTTCAAAAAAATAACTGATAAAATATGTTTTATCAGCACTAAAATTATAGAACTCATAAAGATATGTTTTATCAATTCCTTTTTAGAATTGATAAAACTCAATCTTTATCAACACTAAAAAAGTGATGAAAATCCCAATTTTAATAATATAATAAATATAATTAAAATTTTAAATTTATATAATTATAAATAAATATTTACAAAATTAAAAATTTGTATTTATAAATATAATTATAAATAAATATATTTATTATTTAAATATATTTATTATTATTTTATAATTATTTAGATATATATTTAATATTTAATAATTATAATTATAAATAAATATATTTTTATATAATTATAAATATTTTTATATAATTATATATGTTTGATGACCTCATTGTTTTAAGGATCACAAAATCATGATTCTAATGATATTAATGAATTTCATGTTTTCTGTAAGTATTCCATTAATCTAAGACAGGTGATGCAATTTTCTAAGTATGAGTCACCGCTAGTCACTGCTAAGGATGGGACACCATTGAGACTGACACTACCAAATCGAGTCACCATTGTCCATGACTCACCATCAACATTGAAATCTCTCTAAGTTTGAGGTATAATCTGTCGAAACACCGTCAGAATGTCATAAAACCATCATGAAACTTTGGCTAAGTATAAGACACCACCAGACTAGACACTGTCAGACTAGACACCACCATGTGAGACACCGCTAGTGAAGTGAAATTATGACTAAGTCTAAGACACCACCAGTTTCATGCCACTAGAATAATATACTACTAGACTCAGAGACACCATCTGATCGAGACACTGCCAGAATAATCCAACACCACTATTTTATTAACTTATAATTATTTTTAATTATTACTAATAACTATATTATTAGAGTTAATTCCAAATGATATTTTAATGATTATTTATTAAAATTACAATATAATTCATTAAATAGGATATTAGACATGATGTACGAGGAAGAATAATATCTAAATGGATGTGGAAATTGTTTCTATTGTTGTTTTTAAGAAAGGAAGTAGACTCCCATGATAGGAGGAGGGAAACATTAAGAAATCTGCAAGCAAGACAAGAGCTTGCAACTACTAAACACACATAGAGCCAAAGACCATAACTAAAACATCCTGAAAAACACTCAGTAGAGGAATCCAAAAGCACATTCACATCAAATGCCTTCCTCTAGTCAAGAACATGAGTCTGTGACACCCTGTTATTTTGATTTCTTTCAAGAGAACCCAACTCATGATTCACTGTAGGATCAAATCAAGAGTCACAAACTACATTTCAATAGACCAAGTATTTCTAAACAATACACTTTTAGATTTCTCTATTTTTCTATCTTTATTACATTTTGAGATGTGTGTGTGCATACTATGTTTTATCATAAGCACACTGTCTCCTGTACTGAACTAGAAGATCCTTAGATATATTCTTATATTTTCTTACACTTGAACTCCCATGGATAATAGTGGAAGAGTTCCTTGTGTGGACTGTTTATTTTTTTCTCCCACATATAACTATGGAAGAGTTCATGTGTGACCTGGACAATTGTAAACTATTGTAAAATATGATCTAGGTTGGGGATCAACTTGTTTATTTTTATAAAATGTTTGGTGGTTGGTGATCACTAAGTTAAGAGGACAATGTCTCGACTTGAGAATAGACCTCTTGTATTCAAACATTCCACTATATACTTTAATTTCTTTTACTTTATTTCCAATTTAAAACTGAAAATTGTTTTAATTTTGAAAAAAATATTCACTTTGTTAGTTTATCTCAACTTATGTTCATATAGTATTTTGATCAAGTAAATTTATTTCAAAGTATGAATCCTATTTTATATTATTCAATTGATACCTAATCAATATCTAGAGAAATATTTAAAAGATTAATATTTATATAATTCTATATATTTTTATAAACTGGGATTTTATTAAAAAAAATTGGTATTTCAAAATAATCCATTTTAAATAGAAATTTTTATTGGGTACTCAATTCACCCCCTCTTTAGATACACACTCCAAAAAACATCTGGTATCAAAGGTAAGTTTTTTTGGTACTAATTATTTCAAATATTTTTAACTGTGATTTTAGTTAAGCTTTAAAGATATTAATTTATTTCATTTCTAAATTTATTTCTTTAAATGGAAAATCATCAAGAAGGATCTGATACTAACAGACCTCATTTCTTTAATGGTAAAAATTATGATTAACGGGAAATCAAGATGAAAATTCATATAGAAAGTATGTGATTTGAAATTTTGACTGCTATAAAAGATAAATCTGAGTTTCTTGCTACTATTAGAGTTACTTGGGATGAAGCTAATAAATCTACCTTTAAAAAAAATTGTAAATAAATAAATGATTTGTAATGTGATTTAGTGGATGAGTAATTTTATAGAATCTCTACATGTAAAACTAAAATTTGGAACACTTTATCTATTTCGCATGATGGAAATTCAAATGTTAAAGAGATGAGGCTTAATACTTATACTATTAAATATGATAAATTTAAAATAAATTCTGATGAACCTATTTATGACATGTATCTCAGGTTTAATGAAATTTTCAACACAATGATATCACTGGGAAAACCAATATCTGATAAGGACCAGATTATGAAATTATTGAGATTTATACCCGAAATATGGAGAGTCACATCTGTTTCAAATAGACAATCTTGTGACATTAGAAGGATTTCAGTCAAGGAGATCATAGGTAAGATTATGATGTATTAAGTAGAGTTAAAATTAAACTATTAAAAAGATGAGGAGCCTAAAAGAAAGTCAGTATCTTTCAAGACTGCTACCTCTAGATAAAAAAAGTAAAAATAAAAGGAGAAAGACAAAACTATCAGTTCTAGTGATAGTGAAACTATACCAGATAGTCATGAGGAGATGTCTCACCTAGATATAAGATTTAAAAAGTTCTATAAGAAGAAAAATTTCTTCAGAAAATCAAACTATAAATGAAATTATGACAAAAAAGGGAACTAGAAGAAAGAATGGAAGAAGGATGATGATTGAAAAGAAGTTTTCTGCTATGAATGTAAGAGGAAAAGACACATAAAATCTAACTATACAAAGTTTAAGTACAAAAAAAATATGGGGAAAAGGACAAATGATATAAGAAGGCTATGAAAGCCACATGAAGTGATTCTAAGGAGAGATCCATTGATTTGGATTATTCACCTAAAGATAAGATAGACAAAGAAAATATGTTCTTCATGACTAATGTCAGTGAGGAATCTATTTTACCTACTATTTCTATTATTTTACCTATACACAGTTTTGATAATTCTGATAATGAAAAACATTATGTTAATAACATGTCAAATGAAGAAATATTTTAATACCGAAACATGTTATAAGATACCTTTAATAAGTTTAAGGACAAATTCCATTATTTAAGATGATAAAATCATTTATATGACAATTTTAATTTTGAACTATCTATTGAAAAAGAGAAAAATACTCAACTGATCAAAGAGAACACTGAACTAAAACTGTCAAATGAGAAACTTAATATATATCTTGAAATTTTACAAATGGTAGGGAAACACTCACAAAAAATTTGGTAAATAAAGTTTCACCAAAGTATGTTAGTGGAATTGGATACCAACCTGGACATAGGAGGATAATAAAAAGCACCTTTATTCCTAAGTCTAGATTAGAAAGTTCAACTACCAATATTTTTTATAAGGTAACTGATAAAGTATTTAATTATAAAAGTCTTCAATCTATTTATAAAAAACCCACTAGGAAAATATGGGTTCCCAAATTCTTGATTAGTGACATTTATGGACCCAAACAGATTTGGGTACCAAAATCATTTCTTGTTTAAAGCTTATTTTTAGGAAAATTTCTTGAAGACCCGTAGAATCATTATATGGTACTTGGATAGTGGTTTTTAAAAGAATATGATAGGATATTATTCATGATTTAATATACTTATCAAGGTTGATGGTGGCCATGTCACCTTTGGTGATAATGAAAAAGGAAAGATCATCGGCCTAGGCTAAATTGGAAACCATAATTTAGTTTTAATTTCTAAAGATTTGTATGTTGATGGTTAAAAATATAACCTTCTTAGTATTTCATAGTTATTTTAAGATAGATTTTATGTTAAATTTTAGAATTATTCTTGCAATGCTTATGATTCTAAAAATGTATTATTTTTTACTTCTTTGAGAAATGATAATTTTTATGCTGTTAATTTAAACTCTTTAGTTTCTCAAATATTTTCATTCTTATGTGCCTTTCATAAAGAGTCTTGGCTTTGGAATCGGTGACTAGGTCATTGAAACATTAAATCACTTAGGAAGATAACTAGAAAATGGTTAGTTAGGGATCTATCTAAGCTTGAGTTCCCAATTGATAATGTCTATAACCCCTATCAAAAAGTGAAAAAACCCAGAGTTTATTTTAAATTAATGAAAGAAGTATCAAATTCTTAACCTACCGAGTTGGTTCACTGGGATTTGTTTAGACCATCTAGAGTTTCAAGTATAAATATGAAGAATTATGTTTATGTCCTTGTATATTATTTCTCTATATATACTTGGGTATACTTTCTATCTCACAAAATTGAATCTTTCAATTACTTTACCAAATATGATAAGTCTATAGAACATCTTAGGGGAATTATAATTAAGACCATAAGAAGTGACCATTGATGTGAGTTTTAAAATCAATATTTTGAATATTTTTTTCTCACAAAATGGATACACTCATAACCTCTCTTATCCTAGAACCCCTTAGTAGAATGAAGTTTTAGAAAGGATAAATATAAGTTTATAAGAGATATCCCAAACCATGTTGAATGAGTATAAAATACCTATCTATTTTGGGGAATAAGCTGTCAATAAAGCCTGATATATCATAAATAGAGTTTTAATAAGTCATATCCTTAAGAATAACACTTATGAGATATGGAATAATAGGAAACCTAAGGTTAATTAATTTATATTTTTGGCTAAAAATTATTTATTCTTAACAAAAAGGATAATTCATACATGTTTTCTTTCCAAAAGTGATGAATGAATTATCCTTGGTTATTCAATCTCTAGAAAATACTATAGAGTGTTTAATAAGAAGACCAAAAATGTGGAATAATTATTTCATGTAAGGTTTGATGAGATTTTTCCACATTATCCTAATAAATCCTTATAAAACCTTGAGGATGATTTATCTTCTTTGAACTTAAATTATAAACCTTATACTCAGATGTAAAACATGACGAGAAATCATCCAGTTCTAAGTAATTACTAGAAATTATTATATATATAGAACCTGAAGTGACCAATACATCTTTCTCTTGAGCTATTAAAACCATTAAGTATCAACCTTTCTATATTATTGTAGTAAAACTACAAATAGTAACACAAAATAGATATTCTCTAAGAAATTTGGCTGAACATCAAAAATTATTGTCTCAACTTGAACCTAATAACATCAATGAAACAATTAATGATTAATTATCGGTAATATCCATTAAAGAAGAACTAAATCAATTTGAATGAACAAAAAATGTGATAACTTATTGATAGAACCAAGGGTACCTTGAATATTGGCACTAAATGGGTGTTTAGGAACAATGTTGATGAGTTAGGCACTATATTTAAAAATAAGGCTAGAATTGTTGCACAAAGTTATAGTCAGAAATGAGGAATAATCTATGGAGAAACCTTTTAACCTATATCTTGAATTTAATCTATAAGAATCCTGCTTGCTTATACAACACATTTAGATTTCAAGATTTATCAAATGGATTTCAAAAGTTCATTATTAAATGGTTTTATAATTGAGGATTTTTTAGAACAACCTCATAGTTTTTAAAATCCTAAATTTCTAAATAATGTTTTTAAATTAATTTTTTTATATGGTTTAAAACAATCTCCTAGATCTTGGTATGATAGGCTCAAAAATTTTCTTAGTTCAAAATGTTTTTCAAAAGGTATAGCTGACCCTACACTATTTATAAAATGAATTTCAAAAGATGTATTTGTGGTACAAATCTATGTTAATGATATTATTTTCATAACTTCAAGAAATTATATTTTTATTGATTTTTCTAAAATGATGTAAAATGAATTAGAAATGAGTTTAATGGTTGAACTCAAATTATTTCTAGGATTTCATATTTTTCAAAACAAATAAGGAATTATTTTAAATCTAAGTAATTATACAAAATATATTTTAAAATATTTTAATTTGGATAACACTAAGAGTAGCGATACTCCTATAAGTACCATATGTAAATTAGATCTTGATAAATATATAAAATTAATGGATCAAACCAGTTATAGAGGTGTGATTATAAGTCTTCTCTACTTGACTGTTAGCTAACCAGATATTATGTTTAGTGTATATATGTGTTCCAATTTTCATGTAAACCAAAAAGAGTCACACATAGTTGATGTTAAATTAATTTTCAAAACCTCAAGTATAAAATCAATTTAGGATTGTTTTAACCTATAGGGAAAGAATTTGATCTAGTAAGTTATTCTGATATTGATTTTGGTGGATGCAAGTTAGATAGAAAAATAACATCTGGAACATGTCAGTTTTTGGGAAAGTCTCTAGTTTCATGGTGTAGTAAGAAGTAATTTTTTTTCTCAATTAACTGGTGAAGGTGAATAAATAGCTGGTGGTAGTTGTTGTTCACAAACTTTGTAGATGAAACCCAATTTACTAGACCATGGATATCATTTCTGACATGTTTCCATAAACTATAATAAGGAAAGTGCTATTAACCTTTTCAAGAATCCTGTTTCACATTCTAGGACAAATCACATTGATATAAGACATCACTTTTTGAGAAATAATTTTAAAAAAGGTGATATCAGTATAGAATGTTTTGGAACAGAACATTAGTTAACTGATATATTTACTAAACCTTTGAATTCTGAGAGAATGAACTATATCAAACGTGTGTTAGGAATGATTAATTTTAGTTAAGATTAATTTTCTATGATACATCATTGTGGTGACACACCTTTATGATTGACAAACCATTGTGGTGACACACCATTGTGGTTGAAATACCATTGTGGGGACACAATATTGGGTTATCACACCATTGTATTTTCATGTCATTTCTATTTCATACCTTTTTAATTTTTTCTATTTCTTAATATTTTGAAGCACCCAATTAATCTTTTTAGTTTATATGTTTTTTATAACCCGATACATATATTCTCTTGAGTTTTAAATTTCAATTTTTAGTGTTATTTCAATTTTAAATTTAGAATAACTAAAATACCAAATGATAGGAAAATGGAAATATGTTTATTCCCAACATACCATTAACCCATCACAATAATCATGTATCTTTCTCTCTCAAGACCAGTGAAACCCTTCACCTCCCACATTTCAAACTTTCTCCTTACCCTTGGACGAGATTTCTAAACCAATCTACACAATGATAATGAAGCTTCCTTATGAGTCTTCACCTTTTAAGATAAGATCTTCTAAGAAACAGAATAAAGAATCAAGTGTACCTGATCTAGTTTCACTGGTTAATCTTGAGTTTACCAATAGAGTTGTAGTAGATGTAAGGGAATTTGAATCGAATCGGATATTTTCTAAAAATTATCTATTAATCAATGCACTACATAACCAAGTATAGTTAGAGTGGTTATTATCAAACAAGATACCCTTTTACCCTAAGATGGTTTATGAATTTTACTAGTATGTAGAGTTTTCTTTTGATCAAGATGGTGCTAACTGGATAAGAAGCTATGTAAAAGGGAACTTAATTGTTTTTTAATCTAAGAAATGGTCTAAATGTTTGTATGTACCTCATGAAGGAATGGATGAGGATTACCAATCCATAATTTCTAAACATAGTAAGTTGTTTGTGTATGAAGAGGCTTTTTTAGAACTCACATGAGATAGAATAACTAGAAGAACTATTGCCTCATAGATTTATAGGGAATGCAAGACTCTCTTTACCTTTTTACAGCACATGTTATTCCCAAGAAAGGTTGATTTTTTCAACTCTAAGGTACCAAGATGTTTATATTCTATATCCTATTAAATAAGGTAACAAGAAAAATTTATATAGATATATCATGATGCACATGTGTGATAAATCCAATCCATCCTCTACATCCAATTCATTAATCTACCCCAAGTTCTTTTTTTCAATGTTAAAGGCCAAGGGGATAGTATCTGAGGATGAGGAGTCCATTACAGACTATTGTGTTTTTTGTATTTAAAAAGATACTTGTTCAAGGATGAAGATTACCTGGAACCCCTATAAGAGATATTGGGTTGGAGATAGTGATAAGTTGTATGGTGAGTTTAACCCGGTGAATCATCCTACCAGGCTGAGGGATGTTATTATTCTAAGTCTTGAGCCTGATGAAATAGTTGAATACTCTGATGATGATAAAGAAGAAGCTATTGAAGAAGAAAAAAATGAACCATCTATTGATGAAGGGAGTTATCCTGACTTGTTTCTAAATATTATCCCATTAATTTTAGAGCTCTTATAATATGTAGGAAACTTCTAAAAAGAGAAAATATTATTAAAAGTGATTAAGAGGAAACTGAAGTATCATGATAGGATAAGTTCAAAATTAGTTCAAAAACTGATGATGAAGATTAGAATGGTGATGATTATGAAGAAGGAAATTATAATAGAAATGAAAGGGATGCAGATGTTGGAAGTGATAATGATGATGATGACTCTGAACCTAATGGTTTAAGTGGACGAATTAAAAGGAAATATGTTGAAATGAATCTATAGATTTAGGATTAACTTGTTAAGGTGAAGAAATACCCATCTATGGATATGTTTCATGAAGCTCCGGTGGTTGATGGAGTTGAGGACAAATCTATTTCCATTGGTCAAGAAGTTTCTAATTTTTCCTTGGTTGAATAGATGAGTGTTATTTCTGCTATGGAAAAGCATGTATATGAGAAAGATCAAAAGGATATTCCTTCTTACAAGCAAGGAAATTATGAAAAATTGGTGTTTTGGATAATGATGAGCCTCAATTTGACAACCATATAGAATTAGAATCTACTGTTGTTGACCAAAAGGATGATGCTTATATTAAAGTGACACCTCTTGTTGATAAATAGATAGGTGGTAAACCTACCAGTGTTAAACACACCTCAGCTTCAAAAAGTTGATATGGATAGAGAACTATTGAAGTTTAAATTGTACCTACTAGTGTGGTACCTCCTTCCACTGCATCTATCTCAGCTATCTTTCTAGATCAGTGGATTGATCCTATGGAAGAAGAATGGGGAAACTACTCTGGTGTTGTAAGGATTCCATCAAATAATGGTGGAACTGAGGTTCAAAATAAAGGAAATAATAAAGGATCTATGTTAGCTCTAGTATACTTTCAAGGTTGATTAAAAATGTTTTCTTCTATTATAAACCCTATACCTAGACCTGCTGCAACACATCCTACATTTCTAGTTATCTTAGTCACAAGAGATGACTTGAATTACTTTGGTGAAAAGTTAATTTCAGACTTTAATAATATTTTGAGAATTTAGTATCCTATTATTAAAAAACTTAGTGAAAAGGATGCCACATATCTCTTTGATTTGGTGATCCAACACATCCAACCAAATATAATTCATCACATATGATAAGTTGAGATTGAAAATATAAGGATTAAAACTGAATTAGAATCTTTCAAGGCTATGCTTGAATACTTGAAGTCAACCTTTTTTCCTCTATGTATGGTGTGCTAAAAAGTATTGAGGATACATATTCAGAAACTTCTACACTTTCTTCTTTAGTAGTGGGTGTTGATTAGTTAAGAATAGTTTTCTGATAAGAAGTTGCAGCTACCTCTAGTGACCCTGCTAGTGGAGAACCAGTGATACCATTGGAAATTATAAGTAAGTTTGAGTAAGGAACTGAGCAAGATCATATGATGATCATTAAGTATTCCTAGTATATGAATGATAATAGAAAGAATATTACAAATTCCATTAAGTATTATCTATCTCAGGTCTATAAAAATAATGAAATGGATGCAAACATCAATTTTTTGGAAGAAAATTTGAGAATTACCCTTGTGAATCATGATTTCAAGGAACAAGTGAGATAATTGAAAGAGATTAATACTATTTTGAATAGATTTATGGAGGATAAGGGTGATTTATTTAGTGTGATGGAAAGAGGTGTCCAGATTATAATGGATTTTATTAATCTCATGAATCCATTTATTCATGTTTATGTCTAAATAGTGGTTTCTCAAGAAAAGGTTTCTATCAAACCTCAGTTATATTTCAGACCTAGAGTTACCATAGATCCCCTTGCACCTCTACCTTCTAGATTTCAACCTTTCCCTATGTCTCCTGCACAAGATTTGAGGAAGATCCAGCCATTTTTTATAGTAGAAGATCATCCTCGAACCATTGATGGACTTCAATATAGTGTTCCATCTATTCTAACTCGAGCTGAATCTGCTATATCAGATCAAGAAAAAGAAAAGGATAAGGGATAAGAACTAATAGACCCCTCTAACAAACCTTAAAACTTTCTTTTATTATATTAGACTATATGTATTTAATAGTACTTGGTTTGTAATGAATTTTTGATAATATTTTTTAAATACCTTTCATAATTCTTATTCTGACATTCATCTTTATTTCCCATATTTTTATTATATTAATTCTGTAACTATTTACCTTTTTGTTAATCCCAAAAGGGAAAAAATTCTTAATAAATATTTGTTTCATTTTGTTTTGGATAACTTTATTTATTATTTATTATATTTATGTTTCTATGTTACCTTTGATACTATATATTTTTACCCCTTTCTATCTTTGATATGTGTTAATTACCTTTGATACTTAATATTTTCTTATTTATCTTTGAATACTATCTGCACATAATATGAATTCTATATACTAATTTATACTAACTTTGATGACTTGTTTTTACATTTATTATATTCCTTGATTCCATGATTTGTGATCATCAAAAAGGGGGAGATTGTTGAACTCCTTTTTTTTAATGATCACAAAATCATGATTCTAATGATATTAATGAATTTCATGTTTTCTGTAAGTATTCCATTAATATGAGATAGGTGATGCAATTTTCTATGTATAAGTCACCCCCAATCACTGCTAAGGATGATCCACCATTGAGATTGACATCGCCAACTCGAGTCACCGTTGTCCATAACTCACCATCAACATGGAAATCTCACTAAGTCCGAGACACCGTCAATCGACATACCATCATAATTTCATACCACCAACACAGAACATTGTCTAAGTCTAAGACACTTGAATACTAGACACCATAAGGCCAGACACCGTCAGTTGAGACACCACTAGTGAAGAGAAATTTTGGGTAATTCTATGACACTTCCAGTTTCATGCCACCAGAACAACATATCGCTAGACTCAGAGACACCGTCTGATTGAGACACTAACATAATAATCCACCACCACTATTTTCTTAACTTATAACTATTTTGAATTATTACTAAAAACTATATTTATGAGTTAATTACAATTTCTATTTTAGTTATTTTTTCTTAAATGTACGATAAAACATGTTGAAGAGTATGTAAGACATGTTGTTCGAGGAAGAATAATATCCGGATGCATGTGGTCATTATTTATGCTGCTGATATTATGAAAAGAAATAGAATCCCTCAACAGGAGGAGAGATTCATGAAGAAAACTACAATCAAGCTTCAAGCTCACAACTACTGAACACACCTAGAGTTGAAGATATGAACTAAAACATCTTGAATAATACTCTACTGAGGAACCAGAAAGAATATTCACATCATCTGCCTTCCTTCATTAAAGAACATGATTATGCAACACTCTATTCTTCTGAAGTTTTTCAAGAGAACCCAAGGGAAGCTTCACTGCATAATCAAATCAAGATTCACAAGCTTCATTGCAACAAACCAAGAATTTATAAACTCTACACTTTTATATTTCTCTATCTTTTTTATCTTTATTACATTTTGAGCAGTGTGTGTGCATACTCTATTTTATCACATGAACATTGTATCCTACATTGAACTGGAAGATACTTAGATATCTTGTTATATTTTATTTCACCTGTACTCCAATAGATAACATTGGTAGAGGTTATTTTTTGGCCTATTTATTTTTTTTCTCCCATATATAACTATATAAGAGGTCATGTGTGACCTAGAATATTGTAAACTATTGTAAAATATGATCCTTGTTGTGGATCAACTTGTTTATTTTTATAAAATTCTTGGTGAAAGGTGATCACAAAGTAGTGAGGGACAAATCTTGACTTGAGACTAAACCTATTGTATTCAAAACTTTCTATTGTGTTCTTTAATTTTGTTTTACTTTATTTCCTCTTTAAAATTGAATTTTTTTTTAACTATAAACAAAATATTCACTTTGATAGTTTGTCTCAATTTGAGTTCATATGATATTTTGATCAAGTAAATTGATTTCATAGGTTTGAATCATATTGTATATTATTCATCAGAGACCTAATAAATCTTTAGATAAATATTTAGAATGATTAATATTTATATCATACTACATATTTTGATAAACCGGGATTTTAATAAACATTTGGTGGATTTAAAAATAATCTAATTTAAACAGAAATTTTTATTGGGTACTCAATTCACCCCTATTGATATACTCAATCAGAACAACAATATATATATATATATATATATTAATATATGAATATAGGAGTACTCATTAAAATGGATATGGAGACAGAGATAATGAGGTTCGACCACTATGCTCACCTGCTGGTGGAGGTTGACCTTTTCTCTACCCATGTTGTCAAATTATTTCTTTCAATAACCTAGGTTGGATTCTCATTGAGAATTGTGTATGAAAAGATCACTTAATTTTTTTTATTTCAAGATGATTAGGCACAAAAGATCCAACTGTCAAAGGAGACTCTTTTGTGCTTCATGCTCTCATTATGGACATGAAGAGGAGAGATGCCTCATGAAAGGTAATATAATTTCCATGTATAATAAGGAAGGGGGGATTCTTTAGGATCATATTGGTGTTTAGGCTTCACCCATGCTATTAATCCATCTATTGGGAAATCCTATGCCTGCTAAACAAGCTCCTTCCCTTGTATAACAGTATCTTAGTATGAATTATTAATTTCAATTAGGGCTTAAATCACCTCATTTGGAAAGGCATGGTTGCTTCTGGGTAAATATTGTTGAGGATGAGGAGGATGAGGGGTGATTTCCCAAAGGAGGTTTATCTTTTAAATATTATCTAATTAAGGATGTAGGGTTAGAAAATTAGATGATGTCTATTTTGACAGAAAATATTATTATGAAGAAGCTTCTCAATCAGAGGTTGATTTGGAGATTCAGGAAGAACAATGTTTGATTTCTAATAAAAATAAAGTTAAGGAAATAGTGGTTGATGATTCTCTTAAAAAAACACATGAAATGATTCATTTCTTCTTTGAATTTTGTTGGAGTATTTTCAACAGCAAGGACCTTAGTTACTAGTGGTTTAATGGTCCCTAATGCTGTGAGAAAAAGGTATAGACTCCACTTAGTTAAAATGAATGATTATGCATGGTCATCCACATAGGACACTCAATCCATGGATGTTGTTTCTGAACAATCAGCTGTTCAAGGATATGTTTCCACATCCCCTGTTGTGAATTATTCACTTGTAAGTCAAAAAATCTTTGAGGTAGGCACATGTTAGGATTTAAAGAAAAGGTTTTCCTATCATAATATTGAAAATGATCTAATTCCCTTAGAGGTTGTGCCCCCTCTGGTTAACTAGGTTACTTCTATCAAGTCAGTTAAACCCAAAGGTGGGGTGAATTCTATTGGTTTTTCTCATTGTCTTGAGATTTTCAATTCATTTTATGTTAATAAATTGTACTTTTCTGTATTTAGAAAGGTTGATTTGGACCTTTCATTTAGGAGACTGACCAAGTAATTACTATTTTAACGTGTGAGTCTAGAAAGTTGGATGAGGTTCATGATTCTACATAAGCTGGAAAGATTCAATTTCCTTCCCCAATAGACATTGGGACCCATAATGCTTCTATAGGGATGTCCCTGGTGCATTTAGAAAATAGGTCCCTAGTGGATGTGGGTTTTTTGGCACATAATGCTCATGTATCACCTTATTCTTTTGTGAAGGCACAAGTGGATACTCAGAACTCTTTTGATGTGCCTAATTCTATGAACAATGTGAAGGATAGTGGGGTCTAAGTGGATAAGATGCATGCACTTTGGGAAATATTGTGTGGTTTTCATTCTTGATGACTCATATAAGAGAATGGAGACACACTCTAATGATGATAAATTTACTCAAATGACACAATAATTTAAGGTCAATGACAACAAGTTAAAACTTGGAGGAGGGGACGTCATCCTAGATGTTGAGGATGTTGGCATGGACACATCAATTTGAACACGATTTTCTATAATGAATGTGAGTTTGGAGCTAAGATTAGAAAAAAGTTAGGTATTTGACTATTTTTGATGAGGTTAGTTTTCTATGTCTCACCCCATCCTCCATCTGTTATGTTTTATTGTCTTTCAAAAAAAGTGTTCTGCCCCTACTTTTTCTTAAATAAATATATTTTAAAAAATATTTATACATAATTATAAATATATTTATATATTTATATATATTTATATGTAATTATATATATATATATATATATTAATGTATACATATATATAATTATAAATACAATAAATATATTAATTATAATTTTATAATTATTTAAATAAATTAATAATTATAATTATAAATAAATATATTTAAAAATTATTTATATATAATATATAATTATATATATTTATTAATATATAAATATATATAATTCTAAATATAATAAATATATTTATTATTTAAATATATTTATTACTTAAATATATTTATTATAATTTAATAATTATTTAAATAAATATATTTATAAATATTTGTATATAATTATAAATATACTCAAAACGGTTTAGCCATGGGTTTGAAACCCATGAATCCAAAATTTATTAGAAAAGTAAAAGCATACAAGAGAAAAGAGGGATAAGTCACCCACAATATAGAGCATCCACATCAACGTGAAATAAGCCAAAAGAAATCTAGACAAGTTAATTCATTCTGGATCACAAATTCTTCAGGTTTCTTCCTCTGCCTTTTGGAATTCGACCACATCACCTTGTCTTGGCCCTTTGGGTGGCCTCAAATTCATCATATGATGATGAATTGGATAATACCACATGAGTGTAAGAGTTCCTGAACTTCCAAGAAAAATCCCTAAAATAAATTTATGGGTTGGCATTTAGTCCATATTCAATACTAATGGATAATAGATTTTTCACTGCTACATAATTTTTAAAACCAAAGACATTTGATTCCATCAAAGAAAATGTGATATCAAGTTGCAAGAAATACCATTCTACTACCTCCTCATTGAGTCTAGCAATAGACCTTTCTCTTTTTTGACCCCCAAGGGAATAATATCGGTGCTGCTTGCATGTGTCGTGACACATTCCTCTCGAGATTCAATACCAAAATAAGTATATGTATTTTTCATAAAATTAGTAAAATGATGTGTACATGACCCCTTTATAACCTAAAGACTGAAATTGATCCTATTAGTTTCATCCTGAATTTAATTATTAGAGTCTATAACCTGCACAACCTGCAATTGTGCATCATGAAATTTAGATTTTTGAGGGATAAGCGTTTTGGATCTCTCTCTACACATCACTATTTTCTTATGATTGGATGGATATTCTTGCATCGTAGGAGTGTGATCTTTTGAACCTCCCCACACATCATTATGATCATTGATATTATCCTTTATGGAATACCAAACACCTTTGGTTAAAGAAACCAATGGAAATACCTTACCTTGGTAACCACTATATTGCAACACAAGAACCTGAACATTTTCCATATGTTTAATCACATTAGGAGCTTCAACAGTCATCTTTTTCTTACCTCTTCGATCCCTAGAAGCAATGTGCTGCTTTTCCATAATCATTTTATCAATAGAGTTTTGAATGGAAGCTTCATTAGGATATTGATCACCCATGGATTCTTCAATCAATCCAACATCCATATCCAATGATCCTCTTCTAGGCTATGGATGTATCCAATTTCCCATCATCTTCAGGATGGATAACCTCCTCATCAGAGTGTGCAGATTCTTTCTCAGCAATGTCATCCCACATCCCACCCTTTGACTTCTCATCTAGATCAAAAGTAGAGGTTACTTTATCATCATAAATCAACACATATTTTCCCTTCACATTATCAATAATATTAAAATAGGAATTACTCCTTGAATTTCCCTAAAAAGGGAAAGCGGGGGCCATGCCGACCACCCCTAGGGGGAATTGATTACTTAATTGTATCCCTTACAGCCTTCTTCCTCCTACAGTCTGACAAAACATTCCCTTTAAAATTACAGAATACACAATAAGCCTCCTAACTGCATCTTTCCTTAGTAAGGAAAATGTATTTGTAGATACTACAGAAAATGGTTAATTTCTCATACCAAATGGATAAATCAAAATTTCAATTAGGAGTGGACATAGTCTCATTATTAATCAAGGTTGAGTTGAGGTCTATTTCTACCAGGATGTGCGCAAAGAATCCATACCTTACTTCCTCTATAGCACAATCTAATCTAATTGGAGTTTCAATTACTGAGGAAATATCAAATAAGATGTGATTATACCACCAGATCCATCTTAGACCATAAATTTTAACCCAAACTTGTGTTATTATGCTTCGAGATATGAATAGATTGAAGATAGGATATGAGTTTTGAAGACAAATCATACCTGGATTAATGAAGATCGGCACAAGCCCCTAAGCCTTATGCTTTAAGTCTTCTAGTGAAAATAGGATGTGAAAGTATCCACAACCAATAGGAATACACTTCCAATCATGGAATCCCCATGTAGAAGATAACCTCTGAATCACATCTTCAATTTTCCATGTTTTTTTTCTCGACAAAAGATCCATTCTCGTAATAATTGAAAACTCAAAGATCTTGAACCTCTCAAGGATTAGATCTTGATTCACATGAATAATATTCAAGTTTCCTTGCCTGAAAATTCTTTCAGAAGCCCCATAATTTCTATAAGTGAATGATTGGTTGGCATCGCATGATGGAGAACCATAAGGAGCAGACGCCAACCCCACTTTCCAAATCCATAAATGATTATTCACATGAGATAGAACCCAAGATCCATATGCTATAGCCTTATGCGAATCAAAATGTCCTTTTATGAGAAATGATTCAGCCATTGAAACCCGATCTAACCACACCACTGGAATGGAACCCTGGGCGTCATTGAGAGCTAAAGATTGGTACTCTCATAGAATCATCCTCCCTCTCTAATTATAAATATATTTATATAATTATATATATTTATTAATATATAATTATATATAATTATAAATATAATAGATATATTTATTATATAAATATATTTACTATAATTTTATGATTATTTAAATATATATATTAATTTATTTATAATTATAACTATAAATAAATATATTTTTAATTATTTTTATATAATTATAAATCTATTTATATAATTATGAAAATTTATATATTAAATATATTTATTATTTAAAAATATTTACTATAATCTTATGATTATATATATACATTTATAATTCTAATTATAAAAAATATATTTATATAATTGTATTTATTTATATTATTATATATATTTATTAACATATAAGTACATATAATTATAAATATATTAAATATATTTATTATTTAAATATATTTATTATAATTTTATAATTATTTATATATATATACATATATAATTTTATAAATAATCTTTTTTAAACATTATATATATTTATAATTTTATAATTAACTAAGTACATGGCATACATATACACATCTACACATGTTATATATATATCTGTGTGTGTGTGTAGCAGTTTGGGTGGCACATGAGTGGTAAACCCTGTAATCCTACATCCAAAAGACTATGGTTCATATCTTCGTAAGCCCCTTGTGAGATTTATGATGTAGGCTTAATGAAGGAAGGTAGTGTTGTAGGCATGATGTGAGTAGATGGCGATGCATGCATGACATGGGTAGATGGTGACACATGCATGAATCATGCCTGATGACACGGGTAGGATGATGTAGACATGACTCTGCACTAGGCCTTCAAGTTAGTAAATGGGTCATTGGGCATTGTAATGGGTTTCATGCCCACTAGGACTTCGGGTCATCCATATAAAAATAAATAAGGCTTGATGGGTGGATTATCCCCTTGGGGGGTGGGGGTGCTATGGCCTATATCTTTGGCATATGTATGATGTGTGTGTGTGTTTGATGTAATTGTACCCAAAACACCTAATATATATATATATATATATATATATATACATCTCATGTACATATGAACACACACAGAGACACACACACACATACATTTATACACATACAATATCTATATATACACATATGAAAAATACACATACAACATAATACATACTCATATATGCACATAGAGATTGATATAAATATATAAGTTCAAATACCACATATTAGCAATATATCATTTATTTTTATATAATTGTTTGAATTATTAAAAAACATATATCAATATATCATATTTATATGAATTATATGCATTAATTTTGTAATTAATGTATATAAATAAACTATTAAACATTTTGAATAATATAAATTTGATAATTTTTTATATTTAAATTTATTAAAATAAGATTCATTTTTTATTAAAAGTTTTATAAATCATATTTATATATTATATTAACACAAACACACACCCAAACCCACATATATGTATATATATTATGTTCTTGGGGGGTATAATTACCTCAAACACACACACAAACACACACATACACACACATGTCAGAAAGGTAGGGTCAAAACCCATTTATTAAAAACAAGAAAATAGAGAAAGAAAAAGATGGGGGCAGACATGGAAAAATTGACCTCATCAATGGATGCTAAAAGACCTAATATTTCTCTAATATTAATACCAATCCCATGTTCCTCGTTATGAATAGAATTCTAGTTAGATCTTCTTCACCCATTCCTACATCCACAACCTCTAGGATGACAACCTCTCCTCAAAGTTTTCACTTATTGTAAGAGGCCTTTAATGTCACTATTCTCCTATTGAGTACTCCCATCACCAGATTGATCCTCCTTGTTCTTATGTAAGGTGTATTTAGTGTCTTTCACTATGGGAATCTAATATAAAACTAGATCTCCACTTTCTTTCATATCATTAATAGAGTCCATTATTCCATAAAGGTTACGAGTAGGCACCTACTCTTAACCTAATGTTTCCTATGTAGCAGGAACATTGAGTGAAAACACACCCTTATCCAAAGTAGAAGAGAACATGGCTGATGAAAAATCAGAGTTAAGGCCTATTCTAGAAAATATATCAACCCTTTCATCCCCTTTCATGAGCTCCTAGGACTCCATCTTCAGGGAGACCACCAGTACTTCTTATTTCTACACTTTTGCTGGTCTTCCCTATCCTTGCACACGATATAAGGATATTTTATGGTCATCTGAAGCTTCCGACAGGATAGTAACAATGTATCTGTAAGAGAGAATTCTTGATGGATGTTCCACCTGAAGAGGAAACACCAAGGTTGCCAAATATGAATCACTTAAAGTACCAAAAATTGAAGGATGTCCAGGCTCAAGAGCATACTGTCTGGACTTCCTCAAAGGGACCAATTGGAATTCCTCTTCATCCATTAAAATCTTGGATGAATACATTTTTTGTTCTCAATAACTGGGGTTTTTCAAATAGCTAAATAATGGAAATAATTAGAGGGGTGTTGATAGATGTTGGAAAGACTAGCATTTACAGCCCGAGACTTCCTAGATGGCTGGAAGGAGACCACAAACCACTTGGATTTAACCATAATTATATAATTAGATAAGGATTTCTCCTATAAAAATTCTTCATTCCCTTCCTTCTGAATATCAAATTCAATATCAGATTGTTCATCATTATCAAAAACAGGAGCAACATCAATAAGTGATTTTGATCAATTTTCCTACCCCTATGCTATGATGTCAGCCCAACATCTCATGACCGAAGATAAGTAAGTGCCATGGAATTTTTTTTCACCCACATGATTTAAAAAATCATATGTATAATTGGTAGAAACTAAGACATTGGACTCCTTGGTAATTGATTAATTCCTTCAACTAGGAGTTTTAGCCTTCTCTATACATACTCTAAGAAAATGAGACTACACCATATTAGGAAACCCATTAGAATCCTCCCTTTCTGCTCCCATCGGACCAACCATGAGTGAATTTCCAGGCTATGTACCAACCCCAAGATACTACCCAATTTGTATAGAATGTATAGACCCATTAGAAGAACCTCCACCTTAAATTTGTCATTGTTCATCATTCACAACTTTACCTTTTTAGAGTATTTCACTTACTGAGACTTCTTAATGCATGAATTTTCATAATTCCCATGTTCCGCCTCTAAGGTGGGACATTTTTAGGTGATGATGAAATGTTCTAATGAGAATCATCACCCATCTCTATTTCTAGAGACTTTTTTTTGTCAAATTCACCATTTCTTTTGTTTTGACCCATTCTGTGTCATTATCCTTTAAGGGAAGGTTGGATTAACATCGTGGGGACTTGGAAATTTGTCCCTTATGTATTTTGAGGGATACACCACATTCAAATGGTCCCAGCGGGTGATTTCATGGGGTCAAGTACTGGTGCAATCAGTCCTTCTCAGATATAACTTCCTCAGATGGTCTGAAACGAGTTTATTTGTGGATCCAGAAACACCCAAAGACCCCAGTATCCATGATTCATGGACCTAATTTCTAAATTCAGTTTCTCATTGGACAATTATTCATCCAACAACACTTAAGGATTCCATTGTTTGATAGGATAGGAAGTCAGGCTCACCACACCCTTTTGGGGGATGATTATTTTCTATTCTGGGACTCTATTATAAATTTAAGTTGTGTTAATATGTTCATGAATCCTTGGTGCATTTTAGAAGAGTGTGTTCATGGGCTACCCTTGGTTTGGAAGATCACCGTAAGCATACATATATTTGATTCTACAAAGGTGATTCTGACTTCAGCCATAAAATAAGTATCTTTGGAGTTTATCATCATCCAAGGGGGACATAAGGTGATTTTATGTTGGGATCATACCCATAAGTTGGGTTTCCTATGTTTCCTCGAGAGAGGAATCAAAAACCACATAGTTTGGAATTTTTGGGGATTATGCATAGAATTTTCCCATTTGAGGGGGCATGGTTGGGTGAACCCTTTTGGAAGGGAACCCTTTTGCGCTCAGGCCTTTGAGTAGGCATCCTACGTATCCTGGTTTGATCAGGGATCAGAGTTCTCATTATTCAAATATGGATGGAGATTATGCATGGAAGCTTCCCATTTAAGGGGAACATGATTGGGTGAACCCTTTGGGAAGGGAACCATTTTGAGATTGGGTGTTTGAGTAGGCATCCTACGTATCCTAGTTTGATAAGGAATTAGAGTTATTGTAGTTCAAAAGTGTATGGTTGTTGTAATCATCACAAATATCTAAGACCTTGTGGGTCATGCTCGGTGTGGTAAACAAGAGGATGTAAGAGATCCAACCAACCACATGCTTCCTATCATGTTGGTGGGAGAGGGCGATCCTATGACGGATGAGGTCGGGTGACAGTGGAAAAGGGAGCGAAGCGATGAACCTTTTTTATTCAAGATGACATTAAAGATCATGTGACTCAGCCTTAGAATATTGGGGACTTATCTCAGTGGGAGTGCCTCGAAACACATTTTGGGAAGGGGAGGAGTTTCATCCTCGTCAAAGGGGTGAGAGAACATAACCCCTTTGAATGATAATCATTCCTAATTGAATGAAAAATAAGGTGATCTCCCTTAATCCCTAGAATGAGGAGGTTCACACTGGCATCCCAAGGTTGGACTCTGGGTTACCATAGGAATGTATACCCATAGAAAATCCAAAATCTCAAACCGTTATGGGGAGAACCTTTGTGACTCCACTTACCATGGGTATGTAGACTCAAAGGGGCACACTGATGCACCCAATGGTCTGATCATATGGGTATGATGGCTTTGGAGGAGGCTTTGAATTGATGTGGAGGGACTGGTTCATGAATTGATTATGGATGACTAGATGGTATCAAAGGGATGAGATTGGAATTGGAGGAAATAATACCCAAAACAACCCCATTCTGTGTACTGTTTTCTTATCCGGGATGTGGGAAGCTCCACATACCATAGTGGTATGTGGGAAGAGGGGTCATCCACGTACCGATTTAGTATATGGGAATGGGTCTGGACCACTGCACACCACAATGGTATGTGGTCCATCATGCCACTTTGGGTTCCATCTGCGTATTGATGTAAGACACGACACCAGGTTAAATCCATGCAACAATACACTACATGGAACACCATTTTGAAGGAGGGTACGGGGGACTGTCGTTCACGAGGAGTTCATATTATATAATTATGTGGTTTTTGGTTCCACCAATTAGTTCCACGGTTCTATTATTATTATTCACTTCCCCCATTTTTTGGTTCTCACCTGGCTGTACATACAGAGAGTGTAGTTCTCAATTTGGGCTTCGCTGATGATTTAAGACTGAAGCCAGAATCTTCCCTGAGTTCTTCCAAACTCTGGTTCCCCTTCAATATTTCTTCATCCATCCTCCCTCAATTCCTTCTATGCTCCTTTTATAGAGAATTAGGTCAATTTTATATATGGGCATGCAACACCATTTGTGGAGACCCATGAAGAGATATCTTGACCCACAAAAGACTTGGTCAACCGAGGTTTGCGGAGGCTATGGTTCACGATCATGGTTTGCAGAACCCTACCGGTATGATTTTTTCGCAAACCATTAAGTTCGTGATATGGTACGCGGATGGCCTTCAAAAACAAGATTACTTCAGCGGCGTAGTTCGTGGTCTACTGGGTTCACTAGACATCGCTCTACGGGCCAGTGCCTCATGGATCATTCTGCGTACTGGTGCTCCGTGATCTAGGCGGTCTGTGAACCCTTCCTGGTGATGGTACGCAGGACACTTAAAATCTTTTGAAAACATGAATTCCTTCAAGTTTCTTCTCAAATTTGCAACTCAATTTGAGTCCATCCACCTTTATAGAATAATAGTACTTGATTACTTTTTAAAAGTTATTTTGGGACTATTTTATTCTCTTGGAGAAATTTTCAATACTATACCAATTCCGTCCATCGGAATGGGGTTCATTTGGAATGAAAAGGGGACTATTCTGAAGTAGAAGTAGTCCTGAACGGAAATGGTTTGCGGTAGAACTAATAGGACTAGTAGGAGGGGACTACACCTACATATAGGGGCCTATGTCATTTATCTTTTAATGTTTCTCACAGTGAAAAGTGTTCTCGACTCCCCTATCTTCCTCTGCATTTGTGTACTGTGCTCCTTGAAAAAATTCATTTCGCGAACTACTTCATACATGCCGTGAACAAAAAATTTATCCATTTCTCTGTCCGTAAACTGAATTTTGGATTTCACGAATGGTATTGTGGAATTTTAAAATCAAAATCTGGATTCCATGTAGGAGAATGCTATGCTGTTTGTGTGTCCGCATATCATGGTTGAACTAGCGAACCAAACTTTAAGACTTATTAATATGAACTTAAACTTTTAATCCATGATATTTAAAAATGAACTTAACGAGGCCTAGGTTCATGGTATCCACCTTCCACAAACCCTTATGTTCACCGTCCATCGCTCCATGGGCTACCTCCTTGCGAATGCTTCATGTACCATGGTTGTACATAGTGAAACGTTTCCGCATACTGTAGCTGTATGTAGCGGTTTCTTCCTCTCATCATGTAGTATGTGGAATGTTCCTACTACATACCATTTCTAGGAACAGTATGTGGAGATCTATTTGGACGTATTTTAATTCCTTTAACTATTCCTTTATATCCTTTTATCAAAAATATTTCATTGGACTGACTTTTTGTCGTCTTTTGGATCTTCTTGTGTAGGCTAAAATGGATGCTTCACAGGCTGCGATAAAATCGACGAAGACAAGGGAGAACTTGGTGGGGAATAGTGAGGATCATATTCAATCCTACATTATTCCATGTGACAGCTTCTTAAAGGATTTATTGATGCTAGAGCTCATAGATTAGCCACTATCTGTACAGTTACCACTTTACGAATTTTGTCTCCCTGATGACGTTCCTCTACCATTGGATGACCCTGATACCCCTTTCATTCTCTTAGAAGCATTGTAAGGACATGATTGCGCCAATATTTACCCATTAGTATAAGTCATCACTACTCCAATTTAGGATAACATCTTCATATTAAGAGATTATGCATGGATTCAGGGCAATTTTCGGTGTTGCGATGGTGTCCCGAGACTAGGCGTCTGAGAGTACCCATCCATTATCAACACCTACCAAGAAAATACTAACGGTGGGTGGAGAACCAAGTGGGAACTGCGGGCTAGGGGATGTTTCTTCGATGAGTGGTCCTAGGTATTCTGGGTACATTAGACCTATTTGGAGTCCCCTAACCAGTTAGAGGCGGTGGGATTGTATTAGGTAGCATGAGTTTCTCTATTTGTAGTCTTCTCCCTAGGGGAAATCCTTTATAATCTACTGATCCACTAGTGTTCAAGAACCAACACCTTCCATTTATCGCATGGGGAGGTGGGAATCAGCCTATGGGATATGCACCAACTTGGAGGACTCCCCATACTTGGAGAGATGTATGATGAATTTCTCCTGGAAGCTGCTACTTGGAATGACACTGACCACGTGTCCCCTTTGACAAGGATTTTACTAGTTATGGGAAATGGATTACTTGATCATCCCCTCCAGGCTCGCTCTCTTATCCCATTCGAGGTGTGGATAGGGTTATTTTTTCAGGAGAAAAAAACCTAAAATGCGGACTCTCTACAATCGAACTCATCCATCCCGTCAGTCCCGCCAGACTCTAAGTTCATATTGTGCTACCCTTGAAGCGGGAAGATATACCACACAGGGATATGAGCTTTAACCAGATTTATCACCTACACTTATATTAGGAGTTTGTTTTCATGTTTTTGAGTGGATGGATTTTCCCATCCCATGATGTATATACTGAGGTTCAGGCCTATACTTTGATGATGGCGACCACGTTGGTAGATGGTCGAATTATTAATTTGTCCCTTCCTACCCTTGACCGACTTTATGAGTTGTTGGGAGAAATATAGGAAGGTAGGCCCCCACATTGTATCAGTGGAATATTTCAATTTCTGTATGGGTGGATGGAAGAACACTTCCCCTATTATGAATATTGGCATACTGCAAAGGTTCCTCATTCTGACTTTCAAACCACTCTTGTCAACATTTCTGTTGTTCGTCCTAGGAATCTAAGTGTTATTGATGCTGTTGGGATATTGAATGATGTTTCTCACTTATGATTTTCATTTCATCATACCCCTCATGGGTCATTACAAGGTGAAAATAAAAGTTCTTTAGAGGAATTCTCATACCTTATCACACTTCGGGATGGGATGCTCACTGCTCATATAAATCGAGTATTTATTTGTGATCTATACCTCCCATACTGTTTTTCTAGGAAATTCAGATGCCTTCAATAGACTACGCTTCTTCCGGCTATTCAATTAAGGGGAGAGTCTCATCCCGTAATTCTTATCCAATTATTGATTATGATGATGCATGAAGGTGACTCTATGGAAGTTATCATTCCTAACACAACATGATCCACCTCTCTGTCACTGGAGTATTTCCAACTGTGGGAAGACTGTTACCCTAACGAGGTGCTGAAAAAACAAATTCAGCGGGTGAAGAAACTTTTAACCATTCCCCGCCCTATCCTTAACCCAACGACAATGCCAAAAATTCCTTCTTTTGTGAAGAGTGAAACAACTATTCATTCTACTCTTGTCCCTACATAAACCATGATAGATACACCACCGGTTCCTACCCTTGTGGTAAGAAGATGGTCAGTTCTCCGTTAGAAGATTCTGGGAGGAGCTTCTTCAGTACAACATATCTCAGTGGGGAGTGATTCAGACTGATCCCCTCCTACAAATACTACTCACGAACCTAATGAGGTTGTCCCCAACAGAGTATCACCAGACACCCCAGAAGTTGTGATTAGTCCTTCGTGTCCGGCTCCAGCGGTCAAACCATCTAAGGGAAAAGAGATTCCCCCCTCTTGGGTGACCTATCTTAGGTCTCTCCCCACTCCTGTGATGACGCTTCCTACTTATAGACACATTGTGGCGAGGGAAGATCAAGGGACTAGTTCTGCGGGGAGGCAGCAGGCAGTGCAAAAAGAGGTATGGATCCAGTTATGTACTCTTACCACGAAGACAACTATGGCCAATTTTACTGATGATACTGACAATTTTTGGTGATTATTCACCGAGCTAAGTTCCGGTGGCTTCGATTATCGGCACTTACAACTCTTCATCTACCAAATATTCATAGATCAAGAAGACCTTTCTTCCTGTGATGACAAGATTGCCAAGTTCAATTCTCCCCATCACCAAGTGGTGATCTTATGAGATGTTTTAGAGGAATTTGATCACCTAACAGCTGAGGATGAAAAGGATCCTGATTTGGTGGACACCCAAAAGGAAGATTTGTGGGAGTTTGAGGCCCACACAGTAAGGTTTAGGGATCAAATTCTTTCTTCACGTTCCAACTACGAAGCTATCTAGAAGAAAGGGTGAGACCTTAAAGCTATTTTGGAGCGGGTGCGTCTGACAGTTAAGGATGACATAAAGGAAAGAGCTTATTTAGATAAAACTATTGACGGACCATAGAAATCACTTTCCATCCTTTTGAAAAGGGTGAACTGAGCCTTATTGTAGCTCCATCCCTCATCATGATATGTACTCTTCCATTTTTTTGATAATTTGGAGAGACTCCGAACTGGGGATGTTCCTCCATTTTTTAATGAACCCGAAGAAACTAGTTTTCTTTTAAATACTTCTTCTTTGCCTTTTACTATCATGTCAATGGATCACAATCAATCATATAAACATTATTTCTATTAGGTATTAATTTTAAACCATGACCAGTAAACTGAAATAATTGACTCAAGCTCTATTTTTTTCCAAATACGCGGGACACAGAGAGCTTAGTTCGACTATTGCTGTGGTTTTATGGAAAAACATCACCAAATTTCATGTATTTTTCATTATCACCCTATTTTTTTTGCCTAAGTCTACTTAACACAGGATTAGCATGCATAAATTGACTTTTTCTTAGGCCTCCCTTTGCAGGTTTTCGACCCAACAAGCATTACATCTCTTTTGATGGCTCAACATTTTTTAACGAACCAATACTCGAATTTTACCTAGAGGTGCCTTTTTTGGATTTTCCCTCTACCTAGTATGAAATATTTTAATTGCTTTGGTAGTTCACAGTCCTGCTAATAAAACTTATTACTGATGTTTTAGGTCAAAAAAAATCTGACCAAACTGAACAGGGTAGGGGCCCCAATTTGGGATCGTCAGTTGAGAATGTTCTAATATCCTTCATACATGGGTTAAGGATTTTCTTGACTCTAAATTTGATAATTTTGGACATTAATGTGGTTCAAGAGCTGTTTTAGGTGTACGGAGGTAGGAAAGGACTCTCCTGGGTATGAATTTTCCTTTGATTGATGCCTGTTTTTGTGGGAAACATATATAGATCCACCGAGGAATGATTTCTATATTCAAGCAATGGTATCTGTAGGACATTGTCCTTCTATCCCCAATGTCCTGGTAGAGTTATGCAACACTTTGAATTTATTTTGATGTTGGGATCCACAGTGGGTGGTTGGCCTGAGTAGTGGTGTCTTAAAACATTAGGGACATTCATATTAACTTTGAGTGGGAAACTATTCCCGCACGGTTCTACCTTTCATAAGGGAGAGCTGGTGAATGGTCAGTTTAGTTAGAAGTTTTTTTTATGTCAGGGGAATTTGGAAAGAGGAAGTTATGTAAGTCTTTATCCATAATTTTTTCAAATCTGGGGTGTAACAAAACATGAATGTCATTTGAGCATACACAAACTAGAAAGGAATCTCTTGAGAACAAATTTTCTTTTGATTGATAGCTGTTTTGTAGGAGGTATATGCCGAGCCTCTGGGGCTTGATGTGCATAGTAAAACAAAGGTGTCTGTAGGACACTGGCCTTCCAACTCCTCTAGCTATGAAAGATTATGGAGATTGGGAACATTTTGAATACGATATGTGACCTTTGACAAGGGGTTCACCTGAATACAAAAAGGGGGTAATTTTAACTAAACTTCTTTAGGTAAACCCAAAAATGAGTGTAGGTGATCTTATTTTGTATGTGGATCAACTTCACACATATAGATGGGGTATCTTTAGAAACCTAAAAAGAGACCAGAGATGAATTAGGGTCGTATGTTCTCATATATCCAGGATGTCTGTATGTAGGAAAAGGTAAACCATGAATTTGATGGCCCTTAAATTAGGAGGGATGTTATGAGGCTTTGAAGCCATTGGGCACATTGAGATATGAGAGAAATCTCATGGGGACAATTAACCTTTGATTGGTGGCCATTTTTCTGGGAAACATATGTAGAGCCACCGGGGAATGATGTGTATAGTCAGAAAAAGGTGTCCACAGGACACTAGCATTCTATCTTAGATGGCCATGAATGATTATGGGGATTCAAGATCGCTAAGAGCACGAAGTTTGAGATACGAAAAGAGTGTATCCAGACATATTAGGGAAATTTTTGGCTACAATTAACTCATGGAATTAGGTATCCCTTATGTAGATCTGGCTCACAGGTAGGGTGAGGTGTTCATCCCATCTTTGGGGTACATTTTCATTTAATATCACATGGCCAGAACTTAGGGTTCCTCTTGAGGAAGGGAGCCATAACATGCCTTTTAGGGTTGTACTACTAAGAACGAATTCTTGGACTGTTTTTTCATAATGGCACAGTGGATATCTCTCTAAGATATCTAAGATCACGTGAGCTATGCTTGGTGTGAGAAACAAGGGATTACGATGGTTCTAGATCACCAACTAAGAATAAAAAAGTCAACATCATAGAGAAATTTAGGCTTAAACCATTTCTATGCAGTTTAACATCTTACAATAAGGACAATTTGGGCCTTTAAGTTTAATGTTGTATGGTGACGACATGATGTTGTGTAGTTTCGAGTCATGCAGTGAGGACAATTTTGGACTTGCAGTTTAATTTCGTGCGGTGAGGATATGATGCTATGTAGTTTATAGTCATGCAGTGAAGAATATTTTGGCCTTGCAGTTTAATGTCATGCAGTGAGGACATGATGATGTGCAGTTTAGAGTCATTTAGTGAGGAAGATTTTTTCCTTGAAGTTCAACGTCATGCAGTGAGGACATGATGCTGTATAATTTAGAGTAATGCAGTGAGGATGATTTTGGCCTTGCAGTTTTAATGTTGTGTGGTGAGGACATGATATTTTGCTATTTAGAGTAATGTAGTGAGGATGATTTTGGAATTTCAGTTTAATTTCGTGTAGTAAGGACATGATGCTGTGCAGTTTAGATTCATGAAACAAGGAAGATTTTGGCCTTGAAGTCTTAATGTCATGCGGTGAGGACACGATGCTGTGCAGTTTAGATTCATGCAGTGAGGATGATTTTGGCCTTGCCGTTTTAATGTTGTGCGGTGAGGACATGATGTTGTATAGTTTAGAGTCATGCAGTGATGACGATTATGCTGTCATAAAGATATTTAATAGCTTTGAGTTAATCACAATTGGGATGTTCTATAGTTCCTTAGGTGTGAGTGTTGATAGAAGGTGTAAACCATAGTCTCAGGGGGGACTTGGATCAGGAGGTATGGCATGGGGCTCAGAAGACATCAGACATACTAACATGGGAGATGACTCTCCTTGGGACAAATTTTCCTTTGATTGACGGCCGTTTTTTGGGCAACATATGCAAAGCCACCAGGGCATGATGTGCATAGTCAAATAATGGTGTTCGCGGGACACTGGCCTTCCATCCCAAATGACTATAAATTATTATGGGAATCCATGTTTTCCTGGAAGATGGAGTTTGAAAAATGGGAGAGATGTGTCTGGGGATGTAAAGAATACCCATACCATGCTTAACTATAAACTACTGAAGCTTTCACATAGGTATGACTCATATGTATAGGGGGAAGTTGGATATTTTGACTTCTTATTAGTGGGGGGCATGTGCGGGATCTTGTAAAACTAAGAATTGGGCCACACATAATTCTTGAAGAATTTCACAGTTTGTTATCATGCGGTTTGGACCCTTCATGGAATCCCCACTTGAGTATGACCTATGCATGGGGAAAGGGGAATTTGTTTATGGTGGCTGGGCTGGGATGCCAAATCTGGGAGTCACTACATATCCTTCAAGAGCAGGAATCAAGCTGCATATAGTTTTGAACGTTCCTCGTACTGATCTATCTTTATCCATGTGTAAGGACCAGTGATGTCATTTTTTTAATGATGATGGATGGGCTGGGATTCCAAATCTGAGCTTCACTATGTATCCTTCAATTGTAGGAATCAAGCCGCATGTATTTCTGAACTCTCCCCATACCGATCTGTCTCAGTCTATGTGTAGGAACATTTTTTGTTTCATTCTCTATGGGTGCAGGGTCTACCATATTTCCATATAGTTTGTTTGTATAATAGAATCCTTACCACAGATCCTAATCTCACGTGAGTTATACTCAATGTGAGAAACAAGGAGTGAAAATGATTTTTCTCTACAGGATTGGGAGGTAGAGGATATGATGGGGACATTTATTATTTTTTTGGTGGGGGATGGGCCATGATCAAGGATCGAGGTGTCCCTACGCATTTTGAAAGTGTAGGAATCAATCAATACGTAGTTCTATGAGAGATCATGCAGTTTATCCTCACGCGATTAGGATGCTTTCTTCCATATAGTTTAACATCTTACATAGAGGACATGAATTAGAGTTTAATGTCATGTTTCAGGGATGAGTTCCTTACAGTTTAACATCATGTGGAAAGGACTATGACTCATTGTTTAAGGTCTTAGAGTTTGTACCATGAAATTGGGGTATTATAACTCATATTTTAGGGCCATAGAGCTTGAAATGTAGGTCTAATACCATACATTTTATTGTCATGTTGGTTAGTACATCAACTCATAGTTTAGGGTCATAGAGTTTGGACCATTTTTTTGTGGGGGCTAGGCCAAGATTGAGGATCGAGGCATCGCTATGTATCCTATGAGGGTAGGAATCAAGTTGTACGTAGTTCTGTAAGAGATCATGTAGTCTATCTTCATATGATTAGGATGCTTTGTGCCATGCAGTTTAACATCTTACAGCGAGGACATGAGTCGTAGTTTAATGTCATGTTTCAAGGATGAGTTCCTTATAATTTAACATCATGTGGAAAGGACTATGACTCATAGTTTAAGGTCTTAGAGTTCGGACCATGACATGAGGGTATTATTAATCATAGTTTAGGGTCATAGAACTTGGACCATAGGGATAATACCATATATTTTATCATCATGTTGTTCATGAAAACAACTCACAATTTTGGGTCATAGAGTTTGGACCATGGGATGGGAATTGCTATTATGAAAAGTACTTCTTCATGAACTTTAAATTTGTGGGAGCCATGATGAGATGTATGCCCATTTATATTAGGTTGTATGATCTATTAGAATAGACCCTATGTATGACATATGGTCTTTCCGACTTTGGTTCAAGATTTATAGGCTTCTTGCTGAGTATCATCGGGGTTCTAAGGACTAATACCTTTTCTCATTCGAGGAAAGATCGAAGAAGAACCATTTTGTTGAAGGCTCGTGTAATCCGATTTTGATAGATTTACAAATGTTGTAAAGTGTGAATACTTTTATCATCTAGCTTCTCTAACTCATCAAACCGTCCTTGGGATTGCTCTTCCATGGACAGTTGATTGAAAATGGCCACATGAAGTGATGGCACTTGGATTTCGACAGGAAAAACAACCTATGTCCTGTATACTAGTGAGTACGAGGTCTCCTGAGTGGCAGTGCAGGTCATGGTCTGGTAGGCCCACAAATCATGAAAGATCTTTTCTAGCCACAATTTATTATCCTTATCAACCATATTTTGGAGTATGTTGGATAGAGTTTTGTTGAAAGCCTCTATCTTCCCGTTGGCCGCTGCATGGTACCAGGACGAACGGTTGGATTTGATTCCATATTCTTGGTATAAATTTTCCAACTCAGCAGAGTAGAAGTTAGTGTAGTTGTCCATTAGTATTGTATGAGGGACACCAAATCTAGTAATGATGTTGACATTCACAAAGCTAATGATTCTTTTTTCCCTAACTTCTTTAAGGGGTATGGATTCAACCCATTTGGAAAAGAAGTCGGTCACTGTGAGTATGAAATTTAATTGTCTGGGTGTGGCAGGAGGATATGGTCCCACAACATCAGTCCCCCAGGCTGCGAATGTCCAGGAGTACTTAGCTGCATGAAGTAACTTCGGGGGTCGGTGTATAAAATTGGCATAAACTTGTAGGGATGGAACTTATTGGTGAATATAGCATAATCCTATATCATAGTGGGCTAGTAATACCCAATCCTTCAGATTTGGTAAGAGATCTTGGTTGCAGACTGGTTCACTCCACAAGCTCCAGCGTGCACTTCTTTCATGATGATAACAGTCTCTACTCCATCAATGCACTTGATAAGGACTCCGTCAAGGCCTCATTTGTAGTGATCCTTTTCTTGGTTTTCCCCATTGTACTAGGTAAAATTGACTACCCATCTTTGGACCTATTCCATTCCAGCCCTATCTGGTGAGAGCTCCCCCTTTAGAAGGTAATTTTTAGTGGGTGTCATTAATTTGGTGGAGTGACCATAAGGCTTAGAAAAGAGGCTAATTTCAGGGATCTCCTCCGTATTATTTTGGATAAGTGGCAAGACCATCTGGCAGTGGGAAATGAAAATGACCATTTAATCGCGGTCTGGATTAGCCAAGTCTATGGTTGCATTTTCCAAAGCATCGTCTTGATAATTTTGAGACTAGGGGACATAAGTCAATGTTGGTTATGATGGGAATTCTACCATCAGTTCTCAAACATGGTTCCTCAAGGGGGCCAATATTTCTTTCTTAATGGCATAATCACCATTTAATTTTTTGATGACTAACTCTGAATCCCCCTTTATCTTCAAGTGTTTGGTTTGAATATGAAGTTCCAATTTTAGGCCCTTAATAACAGCCTGATATTATGCTTCCTTATTTGTACACCCTTCCAAATGTAGGAAAGAGTAAGGCAATATAGACTTTTCAGGGGATACGAGTATAATTCTCAGCCCCAATTTGTTGAGCTCGAGATCCACCATCCTTTTTTTGTCAGGATTTTGGAAGCACCATCGAAGTACATTTCCCATGTATGGGGTTCCTCATGGATGGAGAACACTTATTCATCTTGAATTTCAGCATCCAAAAGTGTTGTTTCTTATGAGGGGTGATCATCCCGGAAGTCTGCTAATTCCTAGCCTTTGATGGATTTTTGGGGTATATACCATATGTAAAACTGTTATAGGATGATCTCCCATCATGATAGGCATCTATTTAGGATGGGACAATTGAGGATATATTCGAGTGGGTTGAATTAGGAGAATAGGTGGGCCTCATGGAGCTGTATGTAATTCCTGAGTTTTTGAACTGAGAAGATTAGGGATAGGTAGTTCTTTTCAATTTTTGAATACTGAGTTTCAACATCAATCATTGTTCAGCTGAGGTAATAGAGGTTTTCTCACTTCCTTCATCATTCTTCTGCTCGATGGAGGTGCCTAATGACCGTTCTAGGGAGGTTATATACAAAATAAGTGGTCTACCCTCGACTGGCGGTATGAACACTGATGGTCTTAGGATATATCTTTTGAAATTTTTAAACATTTCTTGGAAATAATTATCCCACTCATATGTAACTCATTTCTTCATTGACCTGTTTAAAGGTAAACATTTACCTTACAGGTTGGCTATGAATTGTCGGATGTAGGCCAGGTTCCCCTAGAGACCTATAAACTTGGTGAGGTTGCGAGGTGGGGACATGAAAAGGATGGTGTTTGTCTTCTCATGGCTAACTTCGATTCCATGATGGCGTACGAAAAAGCTGAGGAATTTTCCATAGGTAACGCCAAAGTTTGACTTTAGGGGATTAATCTTTAAACTGTGTTTTCGTAGTTTGTTAAAGACAGTTTCAATATCGGCCAAGTAATTTGAGTGCTGTCGTGATTTAACCAACAGATCCTCGACATAACACTCGATGAATTTTCCCAAGAAGGGCTTGAATATGCAATGCATGGAGCACTGATATGTGGCTCCAACATTTTTTAGACCGAATGTAATCACCTTATAATATAACACTCTCTCATGGGCCCTAAAAGTAGCGGGTTCTTCATCCCCCTAGGCTATCTAGATCTAGTTGTATTCATAATATCCATCCATAAAAGAGAGGGCCTCATATCCGGAGATTGCATTGATCATCAATTCTATGATTGAGACCATGAAATCATCTTTTTGGTAATGCCAATTGAGGTCCACGAATTCAATACAGATTCTAATCTATTCATTCATCTTTTTGATAGGGACTATTGTTTCCAACCAGATCGGATACTGGACTTCCCATATAAAATTGGATCTGATCATCTTGTAAACTTCAGCCTCTATTTTGGAAGCATGCATCAGGTGGGTCCTTCTGGCGGCCTTCTTTTATCCTCGATGATCTTTCGGTAAGCCCAGATGATGAGTGGCGACCTCAGGGCCAAGGCCTAGAATTTCTGTGTAATTCTAGGAAAAAAAATCTCAATTCTTCTTTTAGAAGGAGGTATATGTATCCTGCTTCATGACAAGGATAGCCACACTTATCAGAGTGGGCCACATGTCGTCTTTGGTGCCTTGGTTTATCTCCTTAAATTCATCAATTGTGGTGGAGACATATTCTTCAAATGTAAGAGGGGCATCTCTGAGGTATTCTTCTTCTACTTTATCATCATATTTATTTTCTTTATCATCTTAATCTTCTTCCTCTTTTGATGAAGATAGGATTCTCAAGACTAACTCTCCAAAGTTGGGAGAGAAATAATCTTTCGCCTTGGTGAGTAAGGTGAGGAATGTTTGGGGTCTCATGAATGGGTCAGGAGTATCTATGTTAGGGATTTTCTTGAGATTGTGGGAGTCAACATTCTCTTCCGTGTCTTTGGACTTGGAGGCCATAACAGAGACCACACATACAATTGGGTCTGCATCTATACTTGAACTTATACATTCAACTTAGTTGACGGGTAATATATACTCTTTACCAAGTTGCTTGAGGGGATCAGTGGGATCCATCTCCAATCTATTCGGGTTTGTAATCCAATCAATTTCATCAGTTGATGGATGTTTTTATTCTGATTCATAGAACCCTGCATCGATATAATGAAAATCACATGACTCAAATGGGGATTTATTGGCGTACAATGTACCATTTCTCCCATTAGTTCAATATTTGACACACTGATGGTATGATGAAGTAATTTTAGTGTACTGATGTAGCCAAGTCCTCCCTAACAGGACGTTGAAGGTCATACTTTTCTGTACTACTAGGAACCCATAATCTGACATGAGGTCTCTAAGATGAGTTTTAATATTGATTCATCCCATTGGCTTCTGCTCGCTTTTGTCATACCCTAGCAGATTTTTGGTGTAGGGTGTCAAGCTATCTTCATTGTATCCCAATCGGCAAAGTGTTTGCAGTGTGAGGAGGTTGACTCTAAAGATATTGTCAATGAAAATCTTCCTGACATCAATTCCATTTATCTTGTCGGACACATATAAGGGTTTGATGTTACCTTTCATGTTGGATTCTTCATCCCTATCTATAAATGATATGACAACCTTACATTCATTGGGACTGGTCTATGTCTGATAACTTCAGCTGTTGCTACTTCGACATCAAACTCCTGGGGACTTATTAAGGCTTTGATTAGTGCCTCCCTAAGATTTGCAGATAGGATTAACGCATCCAATATTGACATTTTTGCTGGTACTGAAGACATATTCTTTAGAATATCATATTTTTGTTCTAAAGGTTGTTTCTTTTTGACTCAAGTTTTCTCATTCATAGACACTTTAGTGGATTGGTCTTTGGACGTAGATGGTTTAACCTCTGTGACCGGGGTCGGTGGTGCTGTGGTATTTTTTGGGTTTGGCCGAACTTGTCTTACCATATGGCTTTGGTGATTTGATATTTTTTCTTCCCTTGATGGATATTCCAAGATAATTGGTCTTGGATTTCTTCTGAAAGGGGTGGTGGAACATTTTGGTTCTTATTGTGTCTTCCAGAGGGTCATTCCACAATTTTTTGCGATATTAACAGTTTGAGTTATGGAATGGACGAGAATTTGACTCCTACAATGATCATGCCTTCCAGGAAATCTCCAACCTCTGAGGCCTCTTCCTCTAGATCTCTGGTTGGGTAGGGGGAATGTGGGTTCATGGCCATAGTTCCCATTTGAGAATGGGTCCATCAAGTGAATGAAATTAATGGAGCTGAAGATCCGTTCATGATCCGAACATGTTTCTATCTGACTATCCCCTTATGATGGTACCGTTTGGTGGGGCGTTTCCCATTGTTCCATTTGGTGAGGCGGTGCCTGTTGTACCAAGTATATTAGTCTGAAGTTCGAAAGTGTCAACACTAACTTTGGCTTTGGTGTCCTCCCATCTTCTTTCTCCTGCTTTCTTCCCTTCTGACTTTAGAGGGTTGCAGGGCTGAGGGGGACGGTTTTGTTGTATCTGGAACTTTTGGGGGGAACATTTGGTTGTTTCAATTGCACCAGGAGGATTCCATGGACTCGGTTGACTATCTTCTAGGTCATCCAATTTTCAAATTTCTATTCCTTCTCACTGGTGACTATTTTCCATTCCTCTTCCTCTCTTGAGTCTGAGGTGGAAACATACGCCACCCTTGCTGGCAGCTGGCCCAACTTGAATTTCCCGGAATACACCATCTTTTGTAGGAGATCCTTGAAAGAGCAGCATTCATGAATTGTGTGTCCCAATATTTGGTGATAAGGATAATAATTTGGATGGTCGTGGAGACCCACTTCATCAGCTCCCTTTGGCTTTGGTAGATGGAGCAAGTTTCAATTCATAGTGGTATGATGTAGCCACATACCTGGTCATCTCAGAATGATTAGAAATTATTTCTTCGTTCTTCAAACTAATTTTTTTAACATCCCTTAACTCATATTACCAAGGTGGGGTGGTTTTTGGCATCCAGGGGGTCCTGCATGGTTTAGTGGGGGACTAGAAACTAGAGCTTGTGTCGGGGGTGGATTAAGTGCGATAGAAGTTGGTTCATCTTTTCTAGTCCTTTTCATTGGGGCTGATGGGGACACTCGGGACTTAAGATTGGTCCATTGCAAGGAGTCTTCTATCCTTTGGGAGATGGAAGAAAAATTATCAGAACCTTCTTGTGTACTTCAATGGGATGAACGGTGTTATCAATTCATCCCAAAGTTTGTCAATGCATATGGAAAGCATTTCATTTTGGGGAAGTGGCCAGTTCAGGAAATAAGTTAGGCCTTTCCATCTGGAAATGAAGTCTAAGACTCTTTCATTCTATTATTTCTTGAAGTTCATGAGATCACTGACCATCATATTAGGAAATGTTGAAATGAACTGGAAGAGAAACATTCACCGGAGGTCCTCCTAGACTATGATTGAATTGGATGGAAATCTTGTATACCTTAAGAAATACAGGACCTATAGGGTTCGTACAAGGAACCTAAGTTTTACTACTTCCTACTGATCTGGAGTTCCCATCATGGGGTCACAGTAATAGGCACAGTGCATTAAATGTTGTTTAGGGTTCCCCGAGCCATTGAATACTGGGAATATGGGGTTTTTAAAATTCAGCGATGAAAGAATGTTTCTCACTCAATAGAGGTAGGTATTGCACTCTGGTTGTATTGGAGTGTGCCTCCCCTCCATGGCTTCTAGTAGAGCTGTTAATTGCTCGATGATGTTCAAGAGCCCTTGAAGCATATCTTACTGGGCTTGAGCTTTGTTTAGTGCGGTAGTGGCCAAAGCTAGGCATGTCAGTGCTGTTGGAATTTAGGGTTGATACCCTGTTGGATGTATCATTTGTGGGTTTACCTGAATATATTCTGGCTACCTTCTCAGTGGGTGGAAATCTTGATTTCCTTTCGGGGCTGGGTTTAAGTAGGTTTTCGGTCCTGATTCCGGATTGGACATGCATCCGATCATGGATTCATTCAATGGGATGAGTGCATGTGGCATGAGTATCTCTTCTAGGAACACCTATTAATGTTCTATAGGGGGAACACATCTGGAAAGGTAGATCCCTCGACATAGCTCGACATTAATTCTCTTGAGCTCTTTTATTTCTTCCTCTTTCTTAGCGAACCTTTCCAAGAGGGTGAGGGACACATTCTCAAGGAAAAGAGGAGTTTGGTCACATACAACCTTGGATTTATTATTCTCCTTATTGGGGTTTTGTGTGGGACATAATGACATATTAATTGAGGGGGCGCCCAAATTTAGGACTTCTCTCTAGTTTTGAGTTTGCACTCCATCAGGCTTGGTGTGGGATGCATCTGGGAGGGAACCGTCTTCCCTAGTTTTCTCTCCCTCTTTTCCATTTCTTGTGAGATCTGTGGGGTTGAAATTTACCATTTTCACTAATACATACCACATTTGGGGCTGTGTACCCGGTTCCGAATGGTAGATACGTTTTTTCATCCTTTATTGGAAATTCTCCTTCCATTCTATAGTATTCTGTGGGTTTCTTGGCAATGATTGACCAGAAGGGAGCCCTTGTTCGACCTCGTAATGTGCCTTTGTCTTAGAAGGTTTGAGCCACAAGAAGGGGTGGAACGGGTGACTCCTCTATCCATCGTTCTTCCTAGACGGGAAAATATAGACGTCCGTTGTGCAGGGACTTAAGGTAAAAATTCCCCCAGCCCTACATGCTGGTTTTTTTGTTCTTCCATTGATGCGTTGCAGCCTAGATTTGTGGGTCTTATGGGGGAAATTTGATTTAAAAATTCCCCCAACCCTATGGGTTGGGTTTGTTCCCACATCATGGAGGTAGCCTCCATTATTGTCTCCCATTCAATTTCACTTACTCTCATGCGGGTGTGAGCCGAGTATGGCATTGGGCCTATATGGATTCAATAGTTTTTTGAATACACGAGCACTGCTTGATAGTTAGCTTCCCTTTGGCAGTAAGCCTGTTGGATGTTCTTGGTTGCCTGACTCAGAAGATTTTAAATGGCTTGATCTCTTCTATCCTGATGCTTTTCAGACTTACTCCATGCTGGTTTTTGTTGAGTATCCCATATTTCTTGAGCAGGGGTTTCACTTGATTGTTTCCTTTGGGCGATGACATTGTAGGATGTCATTTCCAATGAGGTTTGCTGAACATGAATTGGGGTGAAGTGTATAGCTCAATGTTCTCCCCATCCCCAAATGTGAACTCTAGTTGAGGAATCTCCAATAAGGTGACACAACTTATGTAGTGAAAGTTTTTCTTTTACCTTTCTGATTGTGGCTGCCGTGCAGACGAGAGAGCTTCTAGGTTGATTAGACGACGAAGATCCCCTAATGCGTTGATGTGATCCGCATACCCTTCATATGGTAGGAATTTTTCTTTCAGATGATGAAGATTCATCCATATATTGAGGATAATGTCATGCGTACATTCCCCAGACAAATCTCATAGTATATCGAAGTGAGAAGTGGCCGTAGGTGAATACATCACTGGTATATTATCCTTATCTAGTTGTCTTCTCACAAGAAATATATCCGGATGTTGTTCCTATAGAGGCTCCTCTACTTGATATTCCCATCTCGACTTCTTCTTAATAATTTTGTTCCATGAGACTGGGATGGTGGGATCCTTATTGATTTGCGGACAATGCGGGGGTGGCTCAGAAGATGAGCGTGGCCCTAGTCCATCCTCTGGTTGAGAAAGAATATCACCTGTTATAGATGAAGTGCCTGATGTCTCTAACTCCATCTTTCTGAATGCCTCAGCATAGGAGGGATTTCACATCTTTGTTTCGACAAGGGTAGGACCTTTTTTCCAGTATGAATTTTGGTTGTGGGGAGGACCTTCACAATTGGTGCTGAAAAGGGGAGGGATACTATTTCAACTTGATGACAGACCGCAGGAAATGTATTTATGGCGTATACCCTGGGGAGGACCTTTAGGGTGGGTTACAACGAGGGGAGGACCTTCTTGCTACTTGAAGTTACTAAGGGGAGGGACTTCATAGAAACTTCCATTGTGGGGAGGGCCTTTGCAATGGCTGTCATCATGGCGAGGACTACTATCATGATTTGATACATGGATGCAGGGAAAATTTCTACAGTGCAAATCTTGAGGAGAGACTTTAAGATGTACTGGGAGGAGGGGAGGACCATCTCGTAGTTTGATGTTACTATGGGGAGATGCTTAATAGCAACAACCATTTCGGGGATATCCTTCACAATGACTGTCATCATGGCAAGGACTACCAACATGATTTGATACCTAGCTACAGGGAGAATTTCTATAGTGAAAATCTTGGGGAGGACCTTCAGGATGTACTAGGATGAGGGGAGGACCTTCTCATTGCTTTATGTTACTATGGAGAGGGCCTTCATAACAACTTCCATTGTAGGGAGGGCCTTCGTAAGGACTGTCATCATGGAGAGGACTACCATCATGACTTGATGTCCAACTACAGGGAGAAGCATATATATAGTGTATAACCTAGGAAGGACCATCAGGGTGGAAAAAAGAATGGGGAGGACCTTCTTGATGTATGATCTTCAGGTTGAGGGGAGGGATACCCCGATGTGCATCACAAGATAGGCTCTCATAATCGATCATTCTTGTCCCATAGAGTGAGCCCCCGTGGGTACTCTAGGGAGGACATTCAGAGCTGCTGGTAGCGATATTGCTGGGAGGACCTTCACAACTACTACTTCCACTTCCATAAATTGGTAATGGACTAATAGGGTCTTGAACCTTTATTGATATATTCTTGAGGGTATGAAGAACACCAGCTTCCATCATATCAGGTTCATTTATGTGATATTCATTTTTCGGTTTCATTCAGCGCATTTCATTTTTTAGCGCTCTCTTGAGGGTATTTGGGGCCATCTGCTGTTGGTAACGACCTTCATATATGGGTCCATATCTTGTTGGGTCCCGTGATGTTGTCAGGATATTACAATAGACATATTGAGTTTTGGAAGGGATATATGCATGCCCTGGAGTGTCCACCACCTTGGACCGACGCCCCCCAGCTAGAACTGGTGTTTGTTCTCGATCTGGTTGTCCATGTATCGCGGGAAATCGTCATCAAACCTCTTGGACTAAATCAGGAATGCATGACTACTCTAGAGTGACTAACTCATTTTGCGAGGCCCAGTTTCTCACCTTTGCTGCTGATGCAATAATTTCTTGGCATCTTTGGATGATATGGTATGGGATCGATGTCTGATCTTCCATCATTACTAGGATGTGCTGAGATACATATTTGGCTGGAATGGGTATGAAGGCCCATTCTGATATTGGAGTAGGAGTTTGTGCCTGCTCCGGTCCTCTATGAGTTTCCAGTAGATACTACCAGTTCAGGTATGCCAAGACAGAGGAATGAGTCAGCCACTAGTTTTCTTCTTTGGTTGCCACTGTATTTTACTGGTGGTATTTATATTCACGAGTGGGGATTTTCATCTGCTTGTGTTCCACTGTATTTTTCTCACAGGCTTTGTATACATCTGAAGGAATTTGACTCTTCTCATATTTGTTTTCCACCCTATTTGGATGGAAGGATTGATATGCATCAATAGGTATTTGTTCCTACGTGTAGCTGGTTTCCTCCCTATTTGGTTTAAGGGATTGAAATGCGTTAGTAGGTATTTTTTTCCTACACGTAGCTGGTTGCCGCCCTATTTGGTTAACGGGTTTGTTGTGAATCAACAGGTATTTGTGCGTGCGTGTAGCGGGTTGACACCCTATTTGGTTGACGAGCTTGTCGTGCATCAGCAGATATATACATATGCCTGTAGTTTTCCACTCTGTCTACACAGTGATACTAGAGATCATTAGAAGGAACATTCATGTTCTTGTATTGTACCACAACATTTCTATGGTGGGCTTGAGTGGAGGGGGCAAGAGTCATATGTCTTCCTGATGAATGCTGCCGTGTTTGTACGGCCGAGTTTCTCCTCAAGAAATAGGGTGATTGAATGTTACTAATTATACATTCACCACCCTTGGTGGGTGTAATGAGGGGCCCGGGTCTCCTGAACTTTAGCAGGTGCCTTTGGCATAAATTCATCCTTAGCGTGAGGATACTTGGTCACTCGGTGTCGGCAACGATGCTATCTGGCAAGGTCCCATGAGTAGGAACATTGTGCAGTTGAGATGAAGCTGTCAACATCGACTTCATATAACTCCCTAAGATAAGGGAGGGACTCATTTTAATGTTCCGGGGATAGGCTATTGAAACAGTTTGAGATGGCCACCGGGGCCGCCTCATGATGGGGTGCTGGTCGCGGCTAAAGAGGTGGCTGACGAGTCTTCATAGACAGGAGGTCCTGTCTCGTGGCCTCCACTATGGAAAGAGTACCATTTCAGTGGTACTCTTTGATCAACATATTGGATACTCAATATTGAAGATGCTGGGTAGGCGAGGGGGTCCTCCTCTTTATTGGTACCTCAGCCGCCAGCCGGATCGCTGATGCGCGTGTCTTCATTGGTTGTCGAGATCTCATTTGGATTGAAGGTTTCTCTGCAGTAACCTGTAACATATATACATGACATACATACCACAAAACCCTGTTAAAGTACCATTATTTTAAACATATTCATATTTTGGAGATTCATCTTGGCCCCCTTCCCCACTTTTTTTTATTATGGGGTGAAGGGGCTTGAGTGGGGTAAGACCGCCACCTTGGTTAAGGATTTATGTCAGGTTCACCATTTTTGTTCCTCCTTCAAGGTGGCTCATTTCCGGGTGATGATGAAATTGTATGATGAGAATCATCCCCCATATCTTTTTCTAGAGATTGTTTCTTGTCAAATTCACCATTTGTTTTGTTTCGACCCATTCTGTATCATTATCCTATAAGGGAAGGTTGGATTAACCCTACGGGGGCTGGGAAAATTTTTCCCTCTATATTGTGAGGGAGACACCACAATCAAATAGTCCCAGTAAGTGATCTCATGGCATTAATGCACTGGGAAAATCAGTCCTTCTCAGATATAACTTCCTCAGATGGTCTCTGAAGGGTTTAATCATGGATCCAGAAACACCCAATGACCTTGGTACCCATGATTCATGGACCTTCCTTCCAAAGACAGGTGATCATTGGACAATTATTCAGCCAACGAAACTTAAGGACTCCATTGGTTGAGAGGATGGGGAGTTTGGATCACCAAACCCTTTTGGGAGAAGATTATTTCATATTCTAGGACTCCCTTATAGATTTAAGTCATGTTCATATGTTCATGAATGCTTGGTTCATTCCCAAAGAGTGTGTCCACAGGCTACCCCTGGTTTGCAGGATTTTCGTAAGTATACATATATTTGATGCTATGGAGGTGATGCTGACTTGATCCATACAATAAGGCACTCTAGAGTTTATCATCATACAGGGGGGATGGAATGTGATTTGATTTTGGGATCAGACCCATAATATGGGTTTCTTATGTATCATTGAGAGAGGAATAAGAACCCACATAGTTCAGAATTGTTAGGGATTACGCATAGAAGATGCCCATTTGAGGGGGCATGGTTGGGTGAACCCTTTTGTAAGGGCACCATTTTGAGTTCGGGCTTTTTAGTAGGCATCCTACATATCCTGGTTTGACTAGGAATCAAAGTTCTCGTAGTTCAGATATGGCTGGGGATTACACATGGAATCTTCCCATTTAAGGGGAACATGATTGGGTAACCCTTTTGGAAGGGAACCCTTTTGAGGTTAGGCCTTCGATTAGAAATCCTATGTATCCTGGTTTGATAAGGAATCAGAGTTCTCATAGTTCAAAAGTGTGTGTTTGTTTTAATCATCACAAATATCTAAGCCCACATGAGTCATGATCGTTACGAGAAACAAGAGGATGTGAGAGATCCAACCAACCACATGCTTCCTCTCCTACTAGTGGGAGAGGGAGAGCCTATGTCAGATGAGGTCGGGGTGACAGGTGGAGAGGGAGCGGAGTGATGTGCCTTTTAATGTGAGATGACATTAAAGGTATTGTGACTCAAACTCGGAAGATTGGGGACTTACCTCATTGGGAGTGCCCCAAAACACATTCTAGTAAGGAGAGGAGTTTCTTCCTCATCAAAGGGGGAGCGAACATAACCCCTTTAAATGATCACAATTCCTTATTGAATGGAAAAACAGGTGATCACCTTTAATCCCTAGGATGAGGAGGTTCATGTCGGCATCCCAATGTTGGACTCTAGGTCACCATGGGAATGTAGACCCACATACATTCCCTAAGCCTGAACCATTGTGGGGAGAGCCTTTGTGACTCCGCTTACCATGGGTATGTAGACTCAAAGGGGAACGTTGATGCTCCCAATGGTCTAATCGTAAAGGTCCGGTAGCTTTGGAGGAGGCTTTGGCCTGATGTCGGGGGACTGGTTCATAGAGGGATTATGGAGGACTGAATGGTATCGAAGGGATGAGATTGTAATTGGAGGAAAGAATACCCAAAACACCCCAGTCCACATACTATTTTCTTATGAGGGATGGGGGAAGCTCCACATACCATAGTGGTATGCAGGCAGAGGGGACATCCGCGTACCAATGCGGTATGAAACCATGGGTCTGGAATGCCATGCACCATAGTGGTACATGATCCATCATGCCACATTGGGTTCCATCCACGTACCTGATGTGGTATGAGGTGTTGAGTTAAATCCACGTAGCAATACACTACGTGAAAAACCATTTTAAAGGAGGGTATGAGGGGGCTGTCGTTCACGGGGAGTTCATCCGCGAGAATTATGTGGTTTGTGGTTTTACCAATTAGGTCTGAAGTTCTATTATTATTATTTAGTTCCCCCATTTTATGGTTTGTGGCTAGTTGTGCCTATGGAAAGTTTGGTTCGAAATTCGAGCTTTACTGATGATTCAAGACTAAATCTGGAATCTTCTTTTAGTTCTTAAAACCTTTGGGTCCCCTTAAATATTTTCTCATATGTACTCCCTAAATTAATTATGTGAACCTTTTATAGAGAATCAAAGAAATTGTATCTATGGAAGACTCGGTAAACTGGGTTTTGTGGAGTCTATGGTTTGCAGTCATGGTTTATAGAACTCTACCAGTGTGCTTTGTTTGCGAACCATGTAGTTCATGAGATGGTATGGGGATGGCCTTCATGCGCTCGATTTCTTCAGTGACACAGTTCGTGGTCCATTGGATTTGTTGGCCATCATTCCGTAGGCCAACGCCTTATATATTGTTCCCCATACCAGTGTTTCGTGATCCAGGAGGTCTGTAAAACCTTCTTGGTGATGGTACATGGGACACTGAAAATCCTTTGAAAAATTTAATTCTGTCAAGTTTCATTTTAAATTTTCAACTCAATTTGAGTCCATCCACCTTGCAAGACTATGAGTACTTACTTCCTTCTGCAAGGTGATTGTGGGAGTATTTTCTTCCCTTGGCGGAATTTTCAAGACCCTACAGCCCATGAGCTGAAAAAATTCATAGATGAAATATATTTTTCATTTCAAAATATCACGACCAATAATTTTTACAATCCATACAAAAAATGGAACCTTTTAATATTCAATTTTCATATTAGAATCATCAATGTCTGTAGATAGAAAAATATATCCACCAAATTAGAACATAAATCTATCTCCACTAGAAAATGTGCTTAGTGCCCAAATCTGGCCAATTCAGTCTCTTTGTCCATTTTAATAGGTACTCTAATTTCCAACAGAACTTCACATAGGACCCTTAGATGCCGCAATATCCAATTTAATCCAAACACTTTTACCCAAAATTGAAAAGAGGAGTTTCTTACCTCCATTGGATTAAATTTTCAATCCCACTCATGGATATGAATAATTCTAGGCTTGAGAGAGATCAATTTGAGACACCATGCCCACATCTTCTGATCTATCATGGGAAAAGGATATGAAAAAACCCTCCACCCATCGATGCACATTTCCAATTATCAAATACCCACACATTCAAAAGCTACATGACCCAAATGGACCGACGACCTTCTTTTTACTGATTTTTGATAACCCCCCTTTCAAGGGATAAGGGGGAACACTTACAAGGCCCATAGGCTTAGAGATTACATGACCGATAGGTCTTAGGAAATTTACAGACTATACTTGGAACTCCTCCTACCTAGATTCTTCATCGTGATATCATCTCTACACCTTCACATGGCTTGTTCAGCTAGGATTCTCGTGCAAGCATAGGCTAGTCCCGAGGGAAAATCCATACCCTCTCTTTCTGAAAAATCTCCTTAGCTTCTTCTCTGGTGAATGCGCCTACTTTGAATCCCCATCTAAATTATGCTCCTTGTAGAGTATGTCTGATCGTTGAAGTAAAATTTTCAGGTGGCCCGAAGGCCTTGTGGTGTCTCGAAGGCCTTAAAGGACCCGGGTCCCAAACCGGTGGCCCGAAACCCAAACAGATGAATAAAAGGAATGACTACCAGTTCTATTGGGAGACAAAGCAACCAAATCGAACCCACCATGAACAACCCTTAAACCTTCAATCTCATAAGACACATTGTTGTATAAATCGAAATTCCCTAGTTCTATAAATCTTTCATCCTGAGGTAGATCATATGAAAGAACCATGAGAAGGTAATGATAGGTTCCATAAATGCTTAAAGAGAGAGATTCTCTCGATTCAATCCCATCATTCATCCTATATAGGTATATAATTATATATATTTATATAATTATCTAAATAGTGTGACATATGGGTGAACCCATGGTACCAAAAAATTCATTAGGAAATATAAAGTACAAGAATAGGAGAAAGGAATTTATAATGTTAACATGACACAAAAGCACTACCAAAGAAAAAAAATTCAATAATAATATTACTTTATGTCGACCACCCCTTTTGGAGGATCCACCACAACTTCTTGCATGACATACTATTTTACATTGCTTAGAATCTTTCTAGTTTTAAGAATGATCATCCATACTTGAAGATTATATATATATATATATATATATATATATATATTTCTACACACATATATATATTTTAAGAGGGGGGTTGAGATAATGGAAACTCGAGGGCCTCTCTCTCTCTCTCTCTCTCTTTATGGCGTCTAGGTCATCAGATCGATGGGATAAAATTTTGATTATTTTGATCCTCATGAGGTTTTTGTTGGTACCTTGAAGAAGAAAAAGGATGAGGTCATAGTGGAAGGTCTGGATTGTAGTTTTTCACAACCAATGGAAAATGTTATGGGTGAGGAGATCAAAGAAGCTATGTCTTCTAATCTAAAGAAGAATATAGTTATCTCAAGGAACAATCCAACTTCCAATGCTATGAAATATACCAATTATTGGTTCTTTTCCAACTCTCATGTTAATGGTTGAAAATTGAAGAATAATGTTAAAAAGAATGGATCCATGGCTTTTGTTAAAACTAACCTAAAAAATTTCCAAGATCGGATTGATGACTACAATAACTCTCTTATTTCTCAGCTATCTCTACAACTTAGGATTAAATCATGGAAGATCAAGGATTTAAAGATGAAACTTAGTCAAGTATAGGGTTTTGTTGACTGGAAAATTGTTTCAATTGGAATGGGTATATTTCATGTCATATTCCCTTCAAAAGAGCACAAATTTAAGGCATAGAGTTTTAGTTTCATTTCTCTTAAGAGAGGAACCCTACGACTGTAATAATGAGATCTGTAGTTTGATTCATCAAAGGCCATAAATAAAAAATTTAAAACTTGGATATAGATTAGGGTAATTAATTGGTTCTTTTGGAAATATCAAATTCTATAGTATGTGGCTTCATCCATAGGCATCTGTATTAAATTTGGTAGGGAAACTGAGTTATCAAGGTATGGACATTATACTAAAATTATTATTGAGTTTTATCTCTATGATCCATTGTTTGAGACAATTTTTTTGGTTTCTTATGAGATCAAGTATGAGTTATTTATTTAATATGATCATGTCTCTAAATATTTCTTCAATTTCCATTGCACTGGGTAACTTAGGGAAAGGTTCCTTAAAGGTTTGAGATACTCTAATTGTAAAAAGAGTGGGAATATTATTGAAAACTACAAATTTAAATTTCCATTTGTAGAATATATGAATTACAAGGACAAAAAAGAAGTGAGTAATGATAGGGATCAGGTTTGAAGGGATGAGATTATGGGTTCTAAATCATTTAGACATTTGGATGGGAGGAGAGAAACCGTTGATGGTAATGATCATGGAAAATTGTCTCTGGATGTGAAGAGAGTTGATTCAACACTACTGCCACTTGAGCCAATGTCCTTTTATGATGCAGTTGCTGGTTCTATGTATAGAAATCCTGGTCAAGTTAATATTAACATAGCTATTAATAAAAGTTTACAAGATATGTCTTGCTTGAAATGGAGTGATATGAGTGATATTAATGAATATAAGGATCTTAACAATGATGTTAGAGGTGATCATGTTGATGCTTCTGAGGATAAGTTTCTATCCACTGGTAAGGTGGATCATATTTCATATTTTTATTTGCATCCAAGAGGAATTGTGGAAAAGTAGTGTAGGTTGGGGGAGATGGGACAAGGAAGGCTATCAAGGCTGGGATTCTAGAAACTTGTATAGTTGCTGAAGGAGTGAAATCTAAAGATGATGGTGTTTTCATTCCCAAGGATGATTATACTTTTTCATCTCACAGGGATAGCAATATAAGGAATCAGCTTGCTGCTTATATTGGAGTTGATGAGGTTTTTGTTACTATAGTGCTTAAGGACAATTATGTAGAGGCCAACTTGAAGTTGATGGATGATGTATAGTCTCTTGATCCTGGGGCTAGAGATTTAATTTCTTCTATTGGGAATGCATTCAGGGGGGGCTGAAGTTACCCCTCCCAAACATGGATATGGTGTTAAGGGAATTAATTTGGAATGTTATAGTAAGGTAGATGGTTTGAATACTTCCCTGGGACATGGTCCTACTAGAGGTTGTAAGTAGGCTTCCAAGAATATTCCATTTTTTTCATATGATTGATGATATTAGTACCCCTAACTTTGGAATCTTCTATTTGTAATGTATTAAGAAGATATGGGGTGTTACTTACAATGTAGAGGTGGTTGAGGGTTCTAGAAAGACACCCACCTGAATTGAGGATATCTCTGGATAATGGCCTGCTGTGGAGGATGAAAAATTGGCTTTTGTGGGATGATATTCTCCTGCTGAACAACTTGAGCCTTCATAGGAGGAGACAATGGCTTCAATACATGATGAGGAAATATCTCAATCTCTTTAGATAAGGCTATTGAAGCAAGAATACAAACCTCTATAGAGTGTGACAACATAAATGAATCAGAGGTAGTAGAGGTTAATTAAGACATTGATAAGAGCTTGGATGATTGAGGTGGTCCATGGGTCACCCTAAAATTGAGGAGTGGATGTCATCCTCGAGGTCGTGGGAATGCACAGAATGTGGAAAACAGACACTAAGAAGGATATCTTTTCTGTTTTGTCTCTTTTATGGATTGGACTATTTTTGTTTCTTCTATTGGTTTGGTGGCGTGTGATGCCCTCACTTTTTGTCTTAACCTATTTGTCTTTGTATTTTATCTATTTCATTAAAATTTCAAGGCCATGGGTTTTAAACCTGTGGCTCACACCGTTCGGAGTATATATTCATTAATATGTAAGTATATATAATTATAAATATAATGAATATATTTATTATTAAAATATATCTATTATAATTTTATAATTAGTTAAATATATACATATAAATAGTTATTTATAATTATAATTATAAATTAATATATTTATAAATATCTATATATATATTTAAATATATTTATATGATTATATATATTTATAATTTTATACAAATTTATATAATTATACATATTCATTAATATATAAATATATATTTATAAATATAATTAATATATTTTCATTTAAATATATTTATTATAATTTTATAATTATATATATATATATAATTATATAAATACTTTTTTTAAAACATTATATATATCTTTGAATTATTAAAAAATATATATTAATATATCACATTTAGATTAATTATATACATGCATTTTTTAATTAATGTATATAAATAAATATTATTTTTTGAATATAAATATGATAATTATATATATATTAATAATAATTTTTATTTAAAGTTTTTATCATGGAAATGAGTACCCAATAATCAAGAACATGACCCTTCCCAACATAAAAAAAACAAGTTCACATACCTTAAAACTATGTCGTGGTTCTAAAACAGCTACCCGAATATTTATCAGGTTGGATTCGGGTAACTCTTATAGAGTATTCAGAACATTAATATATATATATATATATATATATATATTATTTTAATAATATCATAAAAAAAGTTATATCTAGGAAAGATTCGGATTTAAAAGGAATTTTAAATTAAAAAACATTATAAAAATTAAAAAAATAAATATAAACGGGTTCATGTTTTTAATGGGTTTTAAAATTAATTTTTAGGTTTCGGTTCTGTTTCAAGTTAGAAGTAAATGAGTATTAAAAGGTTTCATGTTCAACTATTATTAAAAGGGTTAAGGTTTGGTTATTTATACTTTAGAGGATACTGAATCTGTTTTGATCACTACATATTGTTCACTAAATATATTTTTTTCAAAGTTTTCTAGTAATTTTTTTAATAAGCTATAATTTATATATATATTTGTTTTGAAAAAAATATCATTGTACTTATTATTTTATATGATGTTTTCTAAATATTTATTGTTCGTTTTTTTTAAAAAAAGTAATTATTTTTAGAAATTTATTGATGATTGTTTTTATGTTATAATTGTTCATAATGTTTAGAACATACAGTTATATTGCAAAAAATGTTTACAATGTTGGGTCTTTATAATGCAAAAAATAATTTTATTTTATAATGAATGCACATAAAAAATTTTATGCATAAAACCATAGATGTTTTCTGAGCATAAATGTTTTCATAATATTTATTAATATTTTTTATGGAATATTTATGATATATATATATTAGAATATATAAAAAACGTAAAAATAATATACAATGTTCAGGAAACATGATATTTAAATGAAATTATAACTATAGTTAAGAGAACATAATACTCAAAAAACATTTATATATGTATATTTGTATATATAAATGTTCATAAAAAAATATTTTATTGACAATAAAATTATAATATATTTCTGTTAGAATATATTTTCACAACATATTTGATGTTTTTTAATTGAAATGTCTATGAAATATGTATATTTCATTTTTGAGACATGCATGGTATACTATTTAATATATGTACAATATATATGTATAAAACATGTGATAAATTCATATAACATTATAGATTACATAATATGAACCATTTATATTATTTTATATATGTTGATGAGCACATAGGATTATCTCTAAGACTCATGCTTGCATTGTTACAAATTCACATTTATTAAGTTCTATCCTTTATCAGTGCTAAAAATCACTCATAAGGGGGTAATTTTATCAGTGCTTACTAAAAGTGATGATAAAAGTGACCTTTATCAGCGCTAAAAAGCACTGATAACAGATACCCTTTATCTATGGTTTTATTAGTGCTGATAAAGGTATTCCCTTCAACAGTTCTAGAACACTAGTTTTTATCACTGATAAAAGGTATAATTTATAAAAAAAATTACTTCATAAACCATTAAATATCATATTATAATATATAAATATAAATATATTGATATAGATATAATATATTTTCTTAAATTTGATTATATGATACTAAATATGTATTTAAACTTAATATATAATAGATTTGGGGAAAGATGATGTATAAAATAATTAAAAAGTAATTTTATTTATAAATTTACTAATTTTTATTGATTAATATACATTTAATAACAATTTAGTGATAAAATTTAATAAATTAATTAATATCTTAAGATATGTTAAAAAAGGGATTGAACTTCAAAAAACTATAAATTTTGATTAGGGTGTCATTTCAGGCTCCATGAGATGTCAAATCAAATCTTACTAAGATATATTTGGCTAAGGCTACCCCATACCCTATTTTTTCTTAACTAAAAGGACTGAAAGGCCTCCAAAACCAAGTTTTTAGTTGAGAGACCCTAATTTTCGATCATTCGATGTAATTCCAGTTTCTTTTATGAGGGTATTATTTTACTTTTTCAATGGAGACTAAATTTATTACACAAGATTACATTCATAAGGATATTATGTTTTTGAAATTTTATCATTTTTTATATTATAGTTTTATTTATAATTATATATATGTATATTTGTATATATTTAAATTTGAAAATTTAATTATATAAATAAATATTTAAACGTATATACATATAAAATTTATTTTTAAATTTATAATCCATATGGATATAAAAAATAATTTACATTTTTTTAAATAAAAATGTATCCATTTTATTTACCATATAAAAATTAATGAATATGTATATGCAAATACAAATGTATACATATAGTTTATATATAACAATTTACGCATGTGTATTAACAAAAAGATATAAATTTAGATATATATTCTAATATATGTAATTAATTAAATCTATACATAAATAAGTATATATTGAAAAATATATATACATATATAGAAATATGTTAATGTATAATAGGTGTAATTTTTTGAGCTAGTGGTAAGAGTGCTTTTCGAGAATATGGAGGGTAGGGGCTCTAATCTCAACACCTCAAAAATCAATTCAAGTTTTAAGGTATGGGGTCATGTTGTACCTAATGGGGTGGGGGAATGTGTGTGTGGTGGTCATCAATTGATTTTTTTCAGATATATATTTTTCCCGGGAACTTTTTAAAGAATTATGATTTTTTTATCAGTTTTATAAAAATTAATATAGTTATTATTTATTCGGTGATGTATTTTATCTATTCTATCTTAAAGGACTGAAAAAGTCAACTTTTATTAATGCTTATTAAAATCATTGATAAATGTATAATTTTTGTGGGTGTTGGTTCCTTAGAACCAACTTATGTGTACTTTATGATAACTTCTATTTGTTTTTTTTAATATTAATAAACTACTTATCACATCATGATTGTTCTTCTGTATGGAATAGTAAATGAAAATCTTTTAATAGTAGCTGTCGCACTAAAAGGTCATTGTAGTTCCCCACTATGATGAGAACATGGAAGTGCTACAACACTATTCTTGAATATATGTTCTATATCCAGATGATATCATTTAAGGGACACAAATGATACATGCTATCAGGGGTGGAGACTCATAAGAATTTTAGCCACCTTCTCATGGTGTACACCCTTGGGAATATTTAGTAGGATATTATGAGAATGAGACCTGCCAGTAGGAAATCCATATGTCTATGTGTAATTGGATATTCCTATATGTGGATTTTTATATTGATCCTTAGACTTTAAGATTATTATTAATGAATATTATGAGTCATTTACTTTGATGTATTGACAAAAAACCATGATTCCATATGTTGATGGTGAGGAAGGATACGTTAGGTTCATCACGAGTAATATTAAATTAATAAATAATGGGAGAAAGGATTTTCCATTCTATTTTAATGGAATTTGATATATCGGGCCCTTTGATGGGAATGATATATCCTAAATAAATCCATGTCCATGGTGTTCGATAGGAAAGTTCATTTTCCAGGAAATCAAAGAAAGAAACATCGATCACTTTGGTTGAGGGCAACGTCATACAACCTTCTTGATTAGAGATATCATGTTAACGGGATTATATTACACAGTAAGTGTTCGTATAAGGTAAAAATTCATTACAACATTAACTACTTTCTCTATGGGTGCCTTGGTGTGTTGTTATACTCTATCCATGGACTTTAGACTGCTTCGCCTAATTCCACCGAGAAAAAGGCCTAGAGGTTCAAAAAAAAAAGTGTATCCAGATTATCAGTTAAATAATATATTATTATTTATTATTTAATAAGTTTAAAAAATATTATTCCAACACGTGGTTTAATAATTATTCATGTTTTCTTGATCGCATATATTCTGTCAATAGTTATTTGATTGAATATAATGTGAGAGAAATATTTAATAAATATTTATTTTTTATTTAGTTAATATAATATTTATTTATTTATTAGATAATAATGTAGTGAAATTTATTTAATAAATAAATAGTCATTATTCAAAGCCTGATAAATATTATGGGGGAATGGAAGACTAAGTTTAAATGGTTCGATGATAAAATATTAAATATTGAATATTATTTGATTAAATAATATTTCATTTTAATTATCAATTGAAGCGCATGTCGAGAAATAATAATAATATTATTATTTGACATAGGGTTTTCTCTATGATTAAATAAATAATTAAGGGAACTTGTGAAATTATTTTATTTTAACCCTAATGATATATAAACTGAGTTATGTTATTTACTTAATAGAACAGTTCATTTTTGTTTGGTTTGTGCACAACAGAATTAGAGAATTCTCTCAAGCCCTAGTGATATATCTTATACAAGATCTCTCCCAAGAATGGAGATAAATATTCCTCCACCCGATCAAGAAGAACACTTTGGAAGAAGTTCTTGCAAAGATCAAAGGAGGACGACACAAACACAAGTATCTATCGTGCTAGAACCTAAATATTCTTTTGTAAATGTTTGGAGATTCATGGAACACATGTGGATCACCACTAGAGGGAGTATGCACTTGATTCTTACAATGCAACGATGGTGCATTGTAGATCTGTTACTAGATCCATCCATAAAGAAAGAATTTCGTCAAGGTAATTCTTATTTAATTAAATTAATTATAAATAATATGCAATGATCATATCTCCCTAGTTCCTGCATGATTCATGTTGTTTGTATTCTTTGACTCAATTTCGTTGAAAATGATGTCTATCATCTTGTAGATCTCAGATTGATCATATATCATGACAAAAAAACAATGTTGAGAACTGACCATCACATGCTTACGCTGTGCTCAGAACTTACAAGTGGTATCAGAGTGATCACATAATTGTTTATAATTATTTAAAGATTATTGGTGATTTACACATTTAATTTAGTTTTTCAATTAATGTTTAATCGTTATTTTAATCCTAATCGTGTTATATTTTTATTCCTCCTTTGGTTCTCATAAATATAATCAATATGATTAATTTTATGAAAAAACTAAAATCAAATATCTCATCTATAGGTGCCAAGGATTTTGGATGTGTAACATAGAAGTACACGTCATGTACTTGTGTTCAATGCATCAGGAATTAATCCAAAAATTAATTCCAACCATGTTCATCAATGACATACGGTGCATTTATTACTTACACCATGTGTTGACTGGGACTGAGTGGTTCACAGTCAACTGGAGTACATGCCATGCAACCCACTTACACAACGTGTATTCCCTTTGAGTCACAGACATGCTGTGTATTACTATACATGGCCTACCTAACTAGTGGTCATGTAAATCTAAGTCAACACACCATGTAGTCCCTTTTACATGACTTGTACTCCATTTTTCCAAGGTATGATTTAGACACTAAGTACCTAGGAGAGTAACTTAGATAGATGGTGAGATATGTACACATCATGTAGCTATCCTATACATGTTGTGTACTTATAACAAATTACTCATGATATGGATGGGTATTGATGTTGGGTGATTTGTCTATAGGCCTAAAATGGCCATGTATTAATTCTTAGTGCCTATGGGTCTACATAATATGTAAAAAGGTTACCCCTCAACCTTTAAAAGTGGATTATAAAAAATTAATAGAAAATTAATCCATCAGATGTTCAGGCATAAAATTAGGACATGCCATGTGATAGGTTTTAGTATATATATATATATATATAAATGTTTAATTAATATCTATTTAATTTTTAGATCTACATATCATGTATGATTTGTATTACCAGTTGTTACTCTACATTAATTGAAGCATAAAACATGACCTAAAAATCATGTAATTAATGTAATCATCCATGAAGTACACGTCATGAAAGTATGTGATAAATCATGTATGCCAAATGTCAAAAGAGTAATAAAATATACAAGTATAATACATATTGTGTAGAATCAGACATGTATTCACTGTGTTGCCTCTAAGATATATTTATGTTCATAGTTAATTTTACATGAATTTATTTATTTTGTTTAAAATTATAATGGATGAGAATATCAAAGAAATTTGGATAAGAATTAAGATAAAAATAATTGATTAATTAAAGATAAAATTAATTGATTTAATACAATTTATCTTAAATAAGAATTATTAAGAATTTAATTCTAGTTTTATTAAATATATAATTAGTTACATGCATGTGGATAATCATGAGTATAGACCAGACCTTTGTATGTGTCTATTTTCATTTAATTTATTATTAAATTAATTTTTTGGCCCACATACCATCTCTCCTATTATTATGTAAGGACCTGGGTGCCCATGGTTTCTTTTATGTAAACCCTTTTCCCCTCACCTGCGTGTGAGTAAAAGTATATGTAATGTATGGAGATCCCAAGCTAGTGGAGGCAGTTCATGTTTGGCTTCAAGGTGAAACCAATACAAGCGATATATATAGGTGGACAGGTGGAAAGCTATAACACGAACCTTAATTGGTTCAAGGTGTTTTTCCCTAGGTGAACACTTATTTTATCAATCACTAGATAAACTAACCATTAGTAAAATATAATTATCATAACACTTTATTATATTATTTATATCAAGTTTCATGGTTATTTCATTATGGATTTTTTATGTCGCAATCACATGAATTAATGAAACTAAACAAGCTTGCAAGATAGAACTAAAATAAATTGTCTTATGTATAAATATTATCTAAGATATGGTTAATAACTTAAGTAAATCCACTTAATATTATCAATCATGTGATAAAGATAATAATTGGAAATTTACACATAAATTATAAAAGTCCTAAATTATATTTATTAAGTTGGTATAGCCTTTAGCTACTTCAGTTAAAATAGAACTATAGTTCAAAGTGCTTGACCAACCAAAGTTGGGGTGATTTCAATTATCAGGGAATTATAACATGATGTTTTGGGTTGAATTAAATTAGTTTACATCAATGATTTTATTCCAAAGTAGGACTTTGTGTAACTAGGAGACAAGCATTGAGGAAATCGAATTTAAGGATTTCATAATTGGGGAGTCCACTCAATAGATCAAGGAACTATGAGTTAATGCAGTTGGAATTTGGAATTCCCACCTAAAACCATTCGGGTTTCTTGACCAACTAATGTTGTGGTAATGAGATTGTAAATATGGATCCTTTCTACTAGAATTTACAAGAAATAAGATATTCTGAAACTAATGGTGAGGGATATTGGGTTTTAGTAAAATAGTGGGAGACTAATAAATATAATATATATTTATTTTTATAAATATTATTAGATAAAGTACTAAAATTATACTTATCTTATTTGTAGAAACAATAATAAAAATGACATCAAACATATCATTGTGATCCATACTTGATAGGTAAAACCTTATCATTGACACAAATATCCAAGAATGTAAAAGGTGCATATGTGTCATCATTCTCCATGAAAGGAAATTATATGTTCTAGAAAATCCTTTTCCTAAAGATCCTGGTAATGAGGCAAGTGCAGAAGAGCTATCTCTCTACAAGAAGCATCTGAATGATGCTACATATGTTCAATGTTTCATGTTATTATCCATATCTAATGATATTTTGAAGCAACATGAGGATATGAATTCCTATAGAATGATGTATCACCTTTAGGATCTCTATTAAGAGAAGACAAGACAAGAGGGGTATGAGATATACAATGATTTGTTTACAAATAAGCTTGGATAGTATACTCTATCTAGGCCTCATGTATTCAATATTATAGGCTGTATTGAATTCCTAAACCTCTTAGGGATTAAATTCCCAGATGAGTTGTATACAGATCTCATACTCTCATCACTGCCCAATACATTCACAGATTTATTGTTAATGATAATATAAACAATAAGGAGAAGAGTATTTTAGAAATTCTTAACTTAATTCTCCATGTGGATAAGGACAAAATGATTATAAACCCACGGTAATTATGGTGAATAAGAAAAGGATGAATAGGGAAAGGGGCCCAAGACTCATAAATAGTCTAAACCTCATAAGCAGCATCCTTTCAAGAAGAAGAAGATCCAAAGGCTGGGAAAAGAAAAGGAGGAAGTATGTTTTTCATGTGGAAATTCAATACACTAGAATAGTAACGACACCTAGAAGCATGGGGAAGCTAAAGGTGTGTTTTTTATGAAGTTTAATATTTAAATATCTACACATTGGTTTTTAGATATAGTTTTTAGGGCTCACATATATATCCAAATGCAGGATCCAAGTATATTTTGAAAGATTATTTGAGGAGAGGTGGATATAAGAGATGCTAATGGACCAAGGCTGTCTACCCTAGCCATTGGTGACTACCACCTTTCATTTACAATGAGAAATATTTTGGTTTTAAAATATTTTTTGAAGTATCTATGGTTACCAAGAACACAATTTTTCTATCACACCTAGATTAAGATGGATTTATTTCCATGTTTGGAAATAAAAGTTTTTTCTTAAGGACAACATATTTTATGGTATGGAACATTTAAATAATGGTCTTTATGTATTAAATGATGAAACCCAATTTTTTTTAATTGATAGCGAATCATTTTCACATGAGTCTTATAACACCAAAATTTGGCATCACCATATTGGTCATGTAAACAATAAGTGTTTGAAAAATATCTATCAAGATGGTTATTTACACTCCTATGAAATAAAACCAATTGAAATATTACATGCTTTTTTACAAGGAAAAAGACCCAACCACCATTTGGTGGATAGGGAGGAAGGGCCACAAAGCTTCTAGGATTGGTACACATAGATGTATGTGGACCATTTCTAGTAGAATCTTGAGGTGGATATTCTTAATTCAAAACTTTTACTGATTACTTGAGTAGATATGTTTAAGTATACTTGATGAGGTATAAGTACGATCCCTTTGAGAAATTTAAGTTATTAAATAATGAAGTAGAGAATCAACTTGGTAAGAAGATAAAGAGTCTTCCATCCGATTAAGGTGGATAATTTATTAACCAAGAGTTTATCAAATTTATACGGGAGTTTGGGATTCTATCTCAACTCACTCCACCTTACACACCATAGTGGAATGGTTTTAGTGAAAGGTGTAACTGTACATTTTTAGATATGGTAAGGTTGATGATGAGTCATGAATATCCTCCACTGTCCTTTTGAGGATATACATTAAAAATTGTAGCATACACATTAAATTGAGTTCCAACTATAGTAGAAAACAGAATTTCCTATGAGTTATAGAGTATAAAGAAACATGTTTTGTCGCATATACTTTTATGGGGTTGGGAGGTGTTTTAAGGCATTCTCAAACAACAAAATAGCTCTTTGGGGCACAAAGTGTATCTTTATAGGGAATACCAAAGAAAGAAAGGGATACTACCTATACAACCCCTCAGATAAGAAAATGAATTTCATGAGACAAGATGTATTTCTTGAGAGGGAGAATATACTAAAAAGGGATTGTGGGAGAAAGATTGAATTTGGTGAAGTTGATGCTCAAGATACACAAGATTTGGAGTAGAAACATGTTACAAAGGTCCCCATGGAAGAAGTAGTTCTTGAAACACAAGCACTGCATATGAGTGTAAGAGAGGTAAGAAAATCAAAGAGATATGTTTTTCTTTTCATCGAAGATAGTGACTCATTATGGGTTAAAAATGATGAACCTATATCCTATAAGGAGGGAGTAGAGAGCTCAAATGATACATGATGCAAAGAATCCATGAATTCTGAAATGAATTCCATGTATCTGAACCAAGTTTGATTTCTGGTCGATGCTCATGTTGATGTAAAGCCTATTGGGTGAAAATTGGAATTCAAGAGAAAAATGAACATAGAAGGAAAAGTAAATAACTATAAAGCAAGGGTAGTAGATAAAGGGTTTAAAAAATGTCAAGGAATTGACTAGGAGGAAACCTTTTTACCAGTTTACATGTTTAAATACATCATAATTATAATTTACTTGACAGTTTACCATGACTATGGGATTTGGAAGATAGATATAAAAATTGAATTCCTTAATGGGAATCTTCGGAAATATATATATGACAAAAATAGAAGGTTTTGTGACTCTAGGTGATTCTAATCGGATTTCAAGTTATAGAGTTCCATTTATGGATTAAAGCAAGCACCCAGGTCATGAAACATTCAATTTTATGAATCTATAAAAAAATTTGGTTTCATTAAGAATGAATTTGAGCTGTGTGTTTACAAGAGGTATAGTGGGAATACTGTTGTTATCCTAGTAGTATATTTTTATGACATATTACTTATTATAAATGAAATAATATTCTTACAGTCTGTTAAGGATTGGTTAAAAAAATGTTTCTCCATGAATGAATTAAGTAAAGCAGCCTACATTATTTAGATAAAGATCATTTTTGATCAATCCAAGAGGCTGATAGGACTAATTCAAAGTACATATATTGACCAGATACTAAAGATATTTAGTTTAGAACAATCCAACAGGGAATTGGTTATAATGTCACATGGTTTACATCTTTTTAAGAAAATGTGTCCTCAAAAACAACAAGAGAAAGAGAGAATGAGTAAGATCCCATATGTGTTAGTGATTGGATAAATCATGCATGCATATTATGTATTGTACTTGTTGTTTTCTATGCAATAACTATGGTAGGAAGATATCAAACAGATACAGGAGAACATCATTAGTCTACTGTTGAGGCTATATTTATGTATTTTAGAAGAACTAAGGATATGTTCTTAGTGTATGGAGGAGACGAGGAGATGATCATTAGGGGTTATACTAATGCTAGTTTTCAGATAGATCATAATGATATAAAGTCACATTCAAGGTATTTTTTCTATCTCAACGGAGGATCTATGAGATGGAAGAGTTCAAAACAACCAATTTTCATTTATTCTATAGTAGAGTCTGAGTATATAGAGGATTATTATGCATCAGAGGAATCCATTTGGATGTGTAACATTTTCTAGGTGCTTGATATGGTACCTAATATTAAATACCCTATCACATTATATTGTGATAATACTGCAATGACGACTCTTTCAAAAGATACAAGGTCACACCAATGAAAATATAAAATACTCTAGAAGTATCACCTCTTGATAGATTTATATCAGAGGGGTGAAGTTACAGTAATCAGAGTACCCAAACAAAGAGAACCTAGAAGACCCCTTGACTAAAGGTCTATCTTATCTGAAGCATAAATATCATGTGAGAGCTAGTAGACTGAAGGTCATTAGCAGTTGGATCTAGTGTAAGTGGGAGTCTGTTAGATTTGGTGCCCTAGAATCAACTTCTATGTACTTTATGATATATTCTATTCATGGTTTCTAATAATAATAAACTAATTATCACACCATGATTGTTCTTCTACCTGACATAGTATGTGATAATTTCTTAAGAGTAGCTATGGAACTAAAAGCTCATAACAATTCACCACTATGATGAGAACCTGAAAGTGCTATGACACTATTCTTGAATATATGTTATATAGCTAGATGATATCATTTGAGGGGAAAAATTATATAGACCATCAAGGGTGGAGACTTATAGGAATTTGAGGCACCTTCTCGTGGTGTAATCCCTTGGCAATATCCAATATGATATTATGAGAACGAGACCTGTTAGTCGAAAATCCACATGTCTATGTGTCATTGTATATTCTTATATGTGGATGTGTGTATTTATCCTCATAATTTAAGATTATTATTAATGAATATAATGAGTCACTTACTTTTATGTATAGACAAAACCAAAAAGACATATGTTCATGGCGAGGTAGGATATGTTGGGTGCGTCACGACTAATATTACATTAATGAATAATGTGAGAAATGATTTTTCCTTCTGTTTTAATGGAAGTTGGCCTAAATAAATCCATGACCATGGTGTTCTATAGTCAATGTCATTTTCTAAGAAATCAAATAAAGTGATGTCGAGCACTTTGGTTGATGGCATTGACATGAAACCTGCTTGATTATAAATATCATGATAAAGAGATTATATTACCCAATAAGCATCTGTATATGGTAACATGTCATTGTGGAATTAACTTCTTTCTCTTTGGGTTCCATGGAATGTTGGTAGATTCTAACCTTGTACTTTAGGATTCTTCTCCTAATGACATTAAGAAATAGGCCTATAGGGTCACACACTAAGTGTATCTAGAATCTCAGTTAAATATTATATTATTATTTATTATTTAACAATTTGAATAAATATTATTCCCACATGTGGTTTGATAGTTATTCATGTTTTCTTGATAATATATATTCTGTCATTAGTTATTTGAGAGAATATAATGTGAGTAGAATATTTAATAAATATTTATTTTCTATTTAGTGAATATAATATTATTTATTTATTGAAGAATAATTTAGTGATACTTATTTAATAAATAAATAGTCATTTTCAAGGTCCGATAAATATTCTGGATGAATATAGGACCGAGTTTAACTGGTCCGATGAGAAAATAATAAATGTTGAATATTATATGATTAAATAATATTTAATTTTAATTCTCAAGTTAAGTGAAATGTCAAGAAATAATAATAATATTATTATTTTTTGACATGAGGTTTTATTTAGGATTAAATAAATAATTAACGAAACTTGTGAAATTATTTTATTTTAACCCTAGTGATAAATAAAACCAGTTATGTTATTTCTCAAGTGAACAATTCATTCTTGTTTGAGTTTTTTCACAACATAATTGGAGAATTATAATAATACCTATAGATCTATCTTCTCCAAGATCGCTCCCAAGAATGGAGAGAAATATTCCTCCACCAGATCAAGGAGAATTATTTGGAAGCAATTCTCATAGAGATCAAAGGGGACATTGAAAGTGCAAGGATTTTCCATGATATCACTCATATATTCTTTCTATGATGTATGGAGATTCATGGAACATGTGTGGATCACCACTATAGGGAATCTATACTTGATTCCTACAACATAATGATGTTGTATTGCAGATCTATTATCATATCCATCTATAAAGAAATAATTCAATCAAGGTAATTATTATTTAATTAAATTAATTATAAATAATATATATTGATCCTCTCTATATGGTTTTGGCATGATTCATTTTGTCTGCCTTCTTTGACTCAATTCTATTGAATACAACATTTATCATCATGTATATATCAGATTGATCATCCAAACTAAATATTTTCTTCAAAAAATAACATACTGTCAATTTGTGTTTACGAGCAATAGTTCTAACAAAATAAAGTTGAACAATATACTTTATTTTAAAAATAATATTTTTTCTTGAGGATCCATTGTGATAATGAGAAATATTTCTTTGGATACACAAAAATAGGTAAAAAAATATCTAAATTCGCTAAATCCAAACAGACCGACTTACTAATGGGATGCCCTAAGAAATTACAAAATGTTTCTTTAGTTAATGATCACATCATATGGAGAATATAAACTATGGTATAAAACTTATTTTTTTATACCATTATCAATGATATTTGAATCTTTAAGCATTAGACTTCGTATCACTAAAGGATTTAGTCACACACTTGAAAGATAGCCTAAAAAGTCAACTGAAGTTTTCAATATATTTCTATGGAACATTGGTTGAGACCATGCATAAAAATGATATTGCTAGAAATTAGCAAGGTAATATTTCTATTTTTTCATTAGAATAGGATTTCCTTTTAAAGACAAAATGCATTTTCCTTTATATCTAACATAATACATGAAAGGATCCTTTAAAAACCATAAAATATTATTAAAATCTGAAGTAATGGTAGAAACTAGGTGTTCTATTTTTCTAGGGAAATATATTATCTTAAGAAGGATTATAAAAAGTGTTGACCGTAAATGGAAATATCGGTTATAGAGAAAAAAAATTGATTCATATTCATAGATATGAGAATTATATAAGAACAAGAGAAATTTTTGATTCTTTTTTGAAAGTATTAAAATAAATTTCTTTTTTGAAAAAATAAATCTATTTAAATTCAAAATTTCATAGAAAAAGAAGAATCATAAAAAATGCATGCTTTATTGATGCTTACTTAGCACTAACAAATGACACATTTTTTCAATGCTAAAATAGAAATGATAAATAGATTTCTGAATAATTTCATTTATTTATAGATATTTATATATTTTAAATGTGATTTATATAATAATAATCATATATTTTTATAAATACAATATATATATACTTTTTATAATCACATGTACCAACATATACAAAAATTAACCAAGTAGAAAGAATGTACAATACGAAGGGTTTCATCACTCATATCTTAAATGGGTTGGGGTATCGAATGATGACTCACCCCATCATGAACGAGGTCAATACCCACTTGATATATCCTTCATAAATCCATGCATATATTCATATATATGAAATTGAAAAAATATTAGAATTTTTTTAATTTCACTAATTAGTAATTTATATTTTAAATCTTTTTTCAAATTTTCATACATTTAATTAAATAATTTTTTAATTATAATTAGAAATTAATTTTTTTAATAATTAATAAAAAAATTATATATAATCAATAAAATACATACATATATAATCAAAAATAATAATATATATCTATATATGAATTTTAAATATATTTAAATACCATCTTAAAAATTATTATATTAAATTTTAGACTTATAATTATTAATATACCATGAAAAAAATCTAAACATAATATTTCTATTTATGAATTTTTATTAATAAAATATTTATAAAATGTTTATTCAGTTATAAAAATCATTTTTAAATAAAATTAATACATTTTCAAATACATTTATTAAGAAGATATTTTTTATAATATTAATACATTTATCAAAATATCAATGCATTTTTAATAAAATTAATATATTATTTTTATTTATTCATTTTTGATATTTATTTTTTATATATTCATTTTCATTTTATAATTTTTAATCTTTTTTTAATTTAACCATTTTTAATATTGATTGATTTTTAATATTTTTGCAATTTAATCATTTTTAATATTTATTTTTACAAGGTTATTTATTAGGTTTTAATATTTTCAATTTATTTGTAATTTATATAAATAGTATTAATATTAATTTTTAATATTTTTGTAATATAAATAGTTAATATAATTCATATTTAATAATTTTATTATTTTATTATTTATTATTTTTTATTTAATAATTTCATTCATTTTTATGTGTTTCCATTTCATGTAATTAATGTTATTAGTTCTCTTTTTTTTAAAATTAATTTTGAAATTTTTACGATTTTTTTATTCATTTATAAACTTCTTTTATTTATTATTATTTTTCATTTATAATATTTACTAGTTGTTTGAAAGGGAGTATGGTGGTCTGAGGGCTTCTCCATGGTGATTTGCGAGGCAATCAGTGATTTCCTTGACCATGGCATTTCTGCAATACTTATGATCTAATATTTTTCAAGTGAGGGACTCGTTTGATGCACCTCAAATTGATGGAGCCACGGTCGCCCCTTAGGGTGTTAAAGTTATCTCACGCGGGAGAAATTATTTGGTTGGGGATGCAACAAAATCATAGTTAAAGGATTCAGCTCCCCATTTTAAAAGTGAAATTGAGGTAGATGAACTAAAATTCAGGGCTAAAGAATCACAACCTGTTGTCTCTTTTTGGGATTCAGCTAAATGTAAAATCATCATGAAGGGATTGACTATGCAAGTGGAGTCCAACCCTAATGCCATTTTAGAAAGGGTGAACATGTTTAAGTTCTCTCTTATTTCTCGACTAATTCTTCCAAAGGGAACTAAACCCAGTCGATTAGAGGATCTAGTAAGCTGAGTCTCTTCGATTTGGAGTTTTTTCAACTGTAAATGCATTTCAATAGGGTGTGGCTTCTTCTATTGTCTGGTTCCATCAAATTATTTTCTACATAAGGTTGGGGGATTTGGATTCCTACATCGGAAGTCGAGTTCATTTCATTTTCATGAATGGTCAATTGATTTTGACCATTTTTTATCATAAATTACTTTAATCAGGTTTGAATAAGGGCTATCTTGGATCCTTTGGCACCCAAAAATAATTTATGATATTACAGCCACAATAGGGATTCCCATTTAAAGGGATAAATAAACCGAATTATCTAGGTATGGGCATTTTTTCTAGATTTTAGTAGAGGTGGATCTAAGAACCCCACTGATTGATAAAATTATTTTATCTATAGACAATGATAATATTAATATAGTAATTTACCATGAGAGGAGGCCTTAAATATGTGAATATTTTTTGGTAATAGGAATTTCTAAGGATAATTTATCTAAATCTCTTACTTGTGTTGTATTCTCCATGAAGGGGCTCTTATAACTTGATTTTAGAAGGAAGGTCATGAAGGTTGATTCTTTGTAGAAGTTCCAAACCTCTAGTGGGGGATTTCATGGATATGATTCTCAGGGGTGCATTTATACTGGAGATCCTCCTGATTTGGAACATGTGAATGATGGAGAAAATCAGGTGCAAGGTGAAGATGGTTCACTTGAATATACTCAAGTGGATGGTGCCTCTATTGGGGCACAAGTTCAGTTTCATTTTGGTAAGGATCCACCTACTGACTTGGTACATCCAGGAAAGCAACCAATGTATTTAGTCTTGTCATTGGGAAGTGTTCAGGGATCCAAAGTTTATGAAGTAGACGACACATTAATGGAAAGGGACATCACTACTATGGAAAATGATGGTAAATCTGACTTTGAACATTATTTTTAAAAACATGTTGATCAAGATCCATGGAATGAACAAAAGATTGTATCCTCTATATCTTGAAAGGAAAAAAATGGATGTGTAGGTTCTGGTAATGACTAAAACCATAAGGGGATCTACACTTATATAGGATGAAATTTACTTGAAGAATACTTGTTCTGAGATGAAGAAATGTGTTGGACCTAATAGCGGTGTAGACAAGGAGTTTCCACTTCCAATTATGGGGAAGATTTTAGAAAACTCTAGGAAGCCTAATGTTTGAGAAATGGACCCCTGAATTGGTTCTCAAGGGGTGAGGAACATTATCTCTACACCAAACCAAAATCCTAATAACTCCAAGTACGGTGGTGTACCTATTGATACAATCAGAAAAGTTGTTGACCCCAGTATAAATCTGGGAACTTATGGTCCAATAATTTGTCTAAAACACTTCCATCATGTACCATGGTGGAGGTTTATCATGCATAAAATATGAATTTCATTGATAATACAAAGTCTATGGGTCATATTAACATCTTTGAAGTGGAACCAAAATAAGAATCTCTTAACAAAAAAATTTGAAGCTCCTCCAAAGTAGAGACCACATGTGATGAGGTTCAAGACAAAAATTAGATAAATGAAGTGGTAGTAGAGATAAATATTACCTATAACATAGTCAATATAGGTTGTTCTTCTAGGTTAGTGACCAATGTGGGAATTTAAGGCAATCCTAGAAATGTACAGGTTAGTTTTCATATTCACACACACAATACCTTTGAACTTATTTCCTTGGAAAGTAGTGTGGATGATGAATAGAAAATTAAGTATACACCACAAGAAAATGATGTTAGATATAAATTTGATATTGATATTATAGATGATGAAGTTGGGAAATGGAAATGGGACAAGACAAGGAGGAGCGGTCGACATCCTCATAGTCATGGACATGAGTGTGGTCGACACCACATGAGTCTTCACACCCAGATAGAAATCAAAGAATTTCATAGTCTTTTTCCTTTTTTTATACATCTTTGGATTTTACTATTAGGTTTTTTTCTTGAACATGTATTTTTTTTGGAGGCATGCGTGCCTTTTCTGACCACATCTTCCTCTATTATGTTTTCATTTATTTATTAAAGGGTCTTGGATCCTATCTTGTTGAAAAAAATATTTACTAGTTATTAATATTTTTGGAATTTATTCATTTTATAAAATTTAAATTTATTTATTTAGTTACTATGTGGGATGAATTTGGTGAAATATATCATTGGGGGGTGAATCATCAGCGATGAAGAAAGTTAGTTGTAGGGAGATGAAGATTAGAGGAGGAAGTGGTTATCAAATTAAGGTGATGGTGGGCAGCACAAAAAAGTCATATGGACACATATTTTTGGTAATGCTTAGGAATATTAGGTCATTTAGGCCATGTTTGGACTAAAGGGTCAGAGTCTTTGGACCATTATGACTTTAGGCTACGTAATGGAAACCTATTCCCAGAAAAGAAGGATTTTATTTCATTAAATAATGGTGGGGGGGTACCATACATGTTAAATTTTATTTATTTATTATGGGACCCTGGTGGTGGAATAACTAACGTAATATTGGTTTAATATTATTATAATGGAATAATGAGGGATAATCTTGTCAAATTGATGGACTTTTATAGTTAATTAAATAACCATCTTGAAAAACTATTTTATCTCTATTTAAAGGTTCATCCCCTTGCTAATTAAGTCTCAATAAAAATATGGTACATTCCATCAAAACTACTACATTTTAGAGAATATGAAAAGGATATAAACCCTTTTAAGTGGAAGAAAATCAAGGAGACTCAAATCCAAAACTTCAATGGATCCTAGTATATCTTTTATTTGGAATTTATTTATCTAAATATGTGATAAATACATATTTTAAAGATCCTAAAATAAATGAAATTAACTTACATTTGGTATTAGATTGAAGGTTATGGAATATGTTTTTTTCTGTATTAAATTTTATTATTTGTTACATTGAATTTAGATTTAGAATTTTGGATTACGTTCATAATTAAATGATTTTTTCAATTTTACATAATGGATTTTTTAATTATAAATTCATTGTGCATTCTTTTTCTCTTCACAAATATGATGTGATTTTTTTGGAATCCTAATATGTTACCTCCCCTCGTGTTTTAGATTTTCAAATCAATTATATATTTATTATTAGAATTTTGAATTGGTTTCAAAATCCATAAAAATCTAATATTTTATTAGGAATTTTCTAAAATAAAAATACGTTGTTCATTTAATTTTATTTAGAATACGCCGCATCTCTCTTCAATCATGGGTTGTTTTGCAATGTGGTATCATTGTTTGATGATAGGTTAGGCAATTATTGATTTGAAAACCCAAATTATCATAATATTTTTCATTGGATTTTGAAACCCATATACCACCTCTCTCATCATGATTTAAAAATTGAAATCACTTATTATTTATTTGTTATTATTTGATAATATAATGTATTTTATATATTTTTTTAATTATTGAAAAGTGATGTTGTGTTGTCATTTTTTTAAAGTGATGTCGTGTTGTCATTTTTTATCTATCTCTCAAGTATTATTTAATAATAATAAATGATAAATAAATATTTGTAATGGGTTTTTAAAACTCATAAAAACTGTTAAAAAATGATTTGTCATTATTTCAAATAATTATTAGAGTTTTCAATTTAACACCAAAACAAATTAAAGAAATTGTAAAAAAATTGGATTTATGTTTATTAAAATTTATTTATATTTATAATTATGTTGTTTTATGATGTTTTGTATTTGGAACATTACTATAGGAGATTTTTTAATAACCGAAGTGGTCAAATCATAGTTAAAATTGTTCCAAAATTTTGTTAAAATGATATAAATTGATTACTCATAAATTTGATACGATTATGGTATTTTATGAGAAATTGAAATTCATTATTATGATATAATTATTAATTTCCCAAAGGAAAATTACATATTCTTATAATTAATTAATATAATTGTTGGTGATACATATGAATTATGAGATTTATTTATATATCCAAAGATAATGACTAAATATAATTAATTCATATATTATTTCCAAATAATGTTAATATAATTAGTATCAATTTTGATCGTGTATTAGTGTATCACCCAAAGAAGAACACTAATAAACATTTTTGTATTAAACAATTTGTCTGAATCGATTTATTATTATTATTATTATTATTAAAAGCATTAATTATAAGCATGTATTTGTTATAGTTATATTATCATCATTATTACACTCACAAACATATACTATTATGATATTTAATGGATTAAATTTCTTTGATTTGAGTGATAAAATCCAATTTAACATTGGTGTATTGGATCTTGATATATCACTCTAAGTCACTACTGGAAAAGTAGCCTATACCAATGGTTTAAAACCGTTGGTATAGGCTGGAAAACCGTTGGTATAGACTATACCAACGGTTTTCCAAACCGTTGGCTAGTAAGTCGTGAGGAAATCCCTATACCAATGGTTTCACTTAAACCGTTGGTATAGGTGTTCCAAAATTCTGGAAAAGTCTATACCAACGGTTCTGAACCATTGGTATAAGCTTTCGAGAATTCTGGAAAAACTTATACCAATGGTTCAGAACCATTGGTATATCTTTTTCCAGAATTCTGGAAGAGGCTATACCAACGGTTCAGAACCGTTGGTATAAGATTCCCCAGCAAAAGATATCCCAATGGTTTAGAACCGTTGGTATAAGATATCCAGAATTCTGGAAAAGGATATACCAACGGTTCTAAACTGTTGGGATAGCCTTTTCCAGAATTCTGGAAAAAGATATACCAATGGTTTTGAACCGTTGGTATAACCTTTGCCAGAGTTGCTGCACAACAGCCCCACATAAGCCCTCCAGTAGCCCTACCATCCACCTACACACCTGCATAAAAAAACATTGCACAATAGCCCTCAATATACCCTCCACTATACACCTGTATAAAAAATATCACAAAAACCACATACATATTTCAAACAGTATAAAAAACACCGAAAATAGCCCAAAAACACATATGACAACAATCATCCGGTGGTAATTCACCTCACCCATGCACAACCCCCCAACCATCACACCTCCACATCAAATTCTAATAGGCAGAATAGTTTGATAAATATCTATTAGAGTTGAATAATAATTTTAAATTGGCTAAAATCCCTTTTTTTGTGATCCTAGGTTTGGGTATGTAATGATTTGTGATGAATTTTGCATTGAAATTGTATTGTTTATAATATATGGTGAAAAGGAATTTTCTTAGGAGTCTCGTCACTTATGACCCCATTAGTGAAACTACCCAACTCATGAAAAATAGTTTGCGACTATCGTTGATGAGTGTAAATTTCAGTTGTATTCACTTAAAATGATTTCCTTTTGAAATAAAAGAGAGACTTTGAGTGGTATCGTCCACACCGAACCTCAGATTGAGACGGAGTTGACTCATACACGTCACAAATGACCCATGGATCATTTTCCTAAACTATCAACACAATCCGAATGCGTTTGGTTGGTTTCCCGTATGTTGGTTGTTTTTACATAAAAGCGTATCCATTTTAAACAAAAGAAATACACATTCAGTGATACCGACCACACCATGCCTCTGATTGAGGCAGGGTTGACTCGTACATGTCACAAATGACCCATAGATCCTTGTCCTAAAGTATCAACAGTATCTGAATGTGTTTGGTCCATTTTCCTTATGTAAGTTGTTGTTTTTACTTAAACTGTTGTCCATTTCAAAAAATAGTTAGACACTTTGAGTGGTGCCGCCCACACCTCGCCTCAGATTGAGGTAGGGTTGATTCCTACACATCAAAAATGACCCATGGATCGTTGTCCTAAAGTTTCAACAGAATCCGAATGCGTTTGGTTGGTTTTCCGTATGTGTTTTTTTTTACTTAAAAGTGCATCCATTTTAAACAAAAGAAATACATTTTGAGTGGTACCGGCAACACCGGCCCTCGGATTGAGGCGGGGTTGACTCCTACACGTCACAAATGACCCATGGATACATGTCCTTAAGTATCAACAGTATCTGAATGCCTTGTTCCATTTTCCGTATGGCAGTTGTTTTTTTAACTTAAACTGTTGTCCATTTCAAAGAAAAGTGACACACTTTGAGTGGTGCCAGCCACACTGGCCCTCGGATTGAGGCAGGATTGACTCGTACACGTAACATATGACACATGGATCGTTTTCCTAAAGTTTCAACAGAATCTGAATGCCTTTGGTCGGTTTTCCATATGTTAGTTGTTGTTTTTACATAAACTGTTGTCCATTTCAAAGAAAAGTTAGACACTTTGAGTGGTGTCGGCCACACCGCACCTCTGATTGTGGTGGGGTTGACTCGTACAAGTCAAAAATGACACATGGATCATTGTCCTACAGTTTCAAAAGAATCCGAATGGGTTTGGCCAGTTTTCCGTATGTCAGTTTTTGTTTTTACTTAAACTGTTGTCCATTTTAAAGAAAAGTTAGACACTTTGAGTGGTGTCGGCCACACCGCGCCTCGGATTGAGGCAGGGTTGACTTTTACACGTCACAAATGACCCATGGATACATTTCATAATGTATCAACAGTATCCGAATGCCTTTGGTCCATTTTCCGTGTGTGGTTTTTTTACTTAAAAGCGCATCCATTTTAAACAAAAGAGAGACACTTTGAGTGGTACCGGCCACACCGGACCTCAGATTGAGATAGGGTTGACCCGTACACGTCACATATGACCCATGTATTCTTGTCCTATAGTTTAAATAGAATCTGAATGCGTTTGATCTATTTTCTGTATGCCAGTAGTTGTTTTCACTTAAAATCCTGTCCATTTCAAATAAAAGTTAGACACTTTGAGTGGTGCCGGCCACACCACACCTCGAGTTGAGGCGGGGTTGACTCCTACATGCCACAAATGACCCATGGATACATGTCCTAAAGTATCAACATTATCTGAATGCCTTTGGTCCATTTTCCGTATGTGGTTTTTTTTACTTAAAAGCGCATCTATTTTAAACAAAAGAAAGACACTTTGAGTGGTACCGGCCACACCAGCCCTCGGATTGAGGCGGGGTTGACTCTTACACGTCACATATGACCCATGGATAGTTGTACTATAGTTTAAATAGAATCCGAATGCGTTTGGTCTTTTTTTCGTATGCCAGTTGTTGTTTTTACTTAAAATCCTGTCCATTTCAAATAAAAGTTAGACACTTTGAGTGGTGCCGGCCACACCGCGCCTCAGATTGAGGCGGGGCTGACTCGCACACGTCACATATGACCCATGGATACATTTCCTAAAGTGTAAACAGTATCCGAATGCATTTGGTCCATTTTACGTATGTGTTTTTTTAACTTAAAAGCGCATCCATTTTAAACAAAAGAAAGACATTTTGAGTGGTACCGGCCACACCGGCCCTCATATTGAGGCGAGGTTGACTCGTACACGTCACATATGACCCATGGATCGTTGTCCTATAGTTTAAACAGAATCCGAATGTGTTTGGTCTGTTTTACGTATGCCAGTTGTTGTTTTCACTTAAAATCCTGTCCATTTTAAATAAAAGGTAGACACTTTGAGTGGTGCCGGCCACACCGCGCCTCGGATTGAGGCGGGGTTGACTCCTACACGCCAAAAATGACCCATGGATACATGTCCTAAAGTATCAATAGTATCTGAATGTCTTTGGTCCATTTTCTGTATGTGGTTTTTTTACATAAAAGCGCATCCATTTTAAACAAAAGAAAGACACTTTGAGTGGTACTGGCCACACTGGCCCTCGGATTGAGGAGGGGTTGACTCGTACATGTCACATATGACCCATGGATCGTTTTCCTATAGTTTAAACAGAATCCTAATGCGTTTGGTCTGTTTTCTCTATGCCAGTTGTTATTTTCACTTAAAATCCTGTCCATTTCAAATAAAAGTTAGACACTTTGAGTGGTGATGGCCACACCGTGCCTCGTATTGAGGTGGGGTTGACTCCTACACGCCAAAAATGATGCATGGATACATGTCCTAAAGTATCAACAGTATCTGAATGCCTTTGGTCCATTTTCTGTATGTGATTTGTTTTATTTAAAACCGCATCCATTTTAAACAAAAGAAAGACACTTTGAGTGGTACCGGCCACACCGGCCCTCGGATTAAGGCGGGGTTGACTCGTACACGTCACATATGACCCATGGATCTTTGTCCTATAGTTTAAATAGAATCTAAATGTGTTTGGTCCGTTTTCCGTATGCCAGTTGTTATTTTCACTTAAAATCCTGTCCATTTCAAATAGATGTTAGAAATTTTGAGTGGTTCCGGCCACACTGCGCCTCAGATTGAGGCGGGGTTGACTCGTACACATCGCATATGACCCATGAATACATGTACTAAAGTATCAATAGTATCCAAATGCGTTTGGTCCATTTTCCATATGTGGTTTTTTTTACTTAAAAGCGCATCCATTTTAAACAAAACAAAGACATTTTGAGTGGTACCAGCCACACCGCCCCTCGGATTGAGGTGGGGTTGACTCGTACTTGTCAAATATGACCCATGGATCGTTGTCCTATAGTTTAAACAGAATCCGAATGTGTTTGGTCTGTTTTCCATATGCCAGTTGTTGTTTTCACTTAAAATCCTGTCCATTTCAAATAAAAGTTAGACACTTTGAGTGGTGCCGGCCACACCACGCCTCGGATTGAGGCAGCGTTGACTCCTACATTCCACAAATGACCCATGGATACATTTCCTAAAGTATCAACAGTATCTGAATGCCTTTGGTCTGTATTCCGTATGTGGGTTTTTTACTTAAAAGCGCATCCATTTTAAACAAAAGAAAGAAACTTTGAGTGGTACCGGCCACAACGGCCCTCGGATTGAGGCGTGGTTGACTCGTACACGTCACATATGAACCATGGATCGTTTTCCTATAGTTTAAACAAAATCCGAATGCGTTTGGTCTGTTTTCGGTATGCCAGTTGTTGTTTTCACTTAAAATCTTGTCCAATTCAAATAAAAGTTAGACACTTTGAGTGGTGCCGGCCACACCGCTCCTCAGATTGAGGCGGGGTTGACTCTTACACGTCACATATGACCCATGGATACATGTCCTAAAGTATCAATAGTATCCGAATGCATTTGGTCCATTTTCCGTATGTGGTTTTTTTTACTTAAAAGCGCATCCATTTTAAACAAAAGAAAGACATTTTGAGTGGTACCAGCCACACCGGCCCTCAGATTGAGGTGGGGTTGACTCGTACACATCACATATGACCCATGGATCATTTTCCTATAGTTTAAATAGAATCTGAATGCGTTTGGTCTGTTTTCCGTATGCCAGTTGTTGTTTTCACTTAAAATCCTATCCATTTCAAATAAAAGTTAGACACTTTGAGTGGTGTCGGCCACACCGCGCCTCGGATTGAGGCGAGGTTGACTCCTACACGCCACAAATGACCCATGGATACATGTCCTAAAGTATCAACAGTATCTGAATGCCTTTGGTCTATTTTCCGTATGTGCTTTTTTTACTTAAAAGTGCATCCATTTTAAACAAAATAAATACACTTTGAGTGGTACCGGCCACACCTGCCCTCAGATTGAGGCGGGGTTGACTCGTACACATCACATATGACCCATGGATCGTTTTCCTATAGTTTAAACAGAATCTAAATGCGTTTGGTCTATTTTCTGTATGCCAGTTGTTGTTTTCACTTAAAATCCTGTCCATTTCAAATAAAAGTCAGACAATTTGAGTGGTGCCGGCCACGACTTCAAAGCACATTTTCCATATCATTTTCCACATGAATAAACATGAAATACATGGCTAACTAAGAAATCTAAGTAAAAAAAATAGAAAAATGAGTATCACAGTACCAAGGAATACTAAAGGTCTAGGTAGTAGACTAATCATACAATAAGAATCAAGTGCAAAAAACAGAATCCGAATGCAATGTCCCTATGAAGCATAGGAAAACCCCAAAGTGGAAAACCATGTTCAAAAATAAAGAGTTATACAGAATTGAAAAATGTAATGGATCAATCTGCCTCTGATCACCATCACCATCACCACTATCATCATCAGCCTCATCCTCGCCGCCATCTCTATCCTCGTCGTCATCCTCGTCATCGTCCCCATGCTCATCGTCGGCCTCATCCTCGTCCTCGGCATCATCCTCACCCTCGGCCCCATCCTCGCCCTCGGCCCCATCCTCGCCCTCATCCACATCCTCATCCTCGCCCTCTTCCTCTTCAGCATCCTCATCATCACCAGGAACGTCATCATCTCGATCGCCACTAGAGCTGCCGCCTGGTGCATTGGATGATGCACCCATCGATGACATAAATGTCTGACAAGCCGCAGTAGCCTCTTGTGGAAGTGATGAAGATAATGCTTTCATCAGTTTCATAAATTCTCTGTCTCTGGTTTGAACTTGTACTTACAACTCTGTGACCCTTTTATCAGACTGTCTTGCATGCTCCTTGACCTGTTCCAACTCGGTGGTACTAGAATGGATACCTGGAGATGACCAATACCTTGTCGGGACTATATTCTTACCAGGTCGGCAACGTACTCGACCAAATTGCTCATCTCCCAAAACCTGATATAAATGATCGTGTGGCCCAAAATTTTCAGGCTCCTGGGCATCAAGAGCCTCTAAAGCAGCCTGTAAAAATATTAATAGATTATTAAATTTAAAATTAGATATTAAACTTTGAAATAAACAAATTAAAACTTACAATCTTCTCTTGGGTCGGTTCATTTACCGCAGTTCCATCTTTTTTTCTTCTACTCGAGCAAAACAATTTTGCTCGAGGGCTAGGTCCTTCAATATTCATTTTGTGCTTCTGTAATGACATTGAAACAATATAAAGTGAAAGTATAATCATATATTCATTATTCAATAAATCAAATAATTTAAGTAGGATCCACTAAAAAGGGAAAGTCCTAAAAAAAATTATAAACAACTATATCGTACCTGCTACCTCTCATGATCTGCTATAGTTGTGCGCCCCAAAGTGTGGAGGTATTACTTTGAATCAATGTTTTTTTTCAGAAGATTCCCAAATAATGAATAATAATTAATAAGATTATATTAATGCAAAATATGAAAACTCTCATTTAAATAACTCAAATGAGATTAATACCTTAAATTTGGCAGTCGCCCAATGGGTAATCATTTGGCGATATTGCTCTATCAGGAAGTCATCCACGATAGGTAATGTCTCTAACTTCGTGCCCACTCTATCACACCAGCCAACATACAGCTCATGCTTATAAGCTCTCCAAATCCCTCCTAGCTCTTTTAAACGTGCTGGTCGTGCACCTTCGCCATCAGGGAAGTGAAACCGAACCTGAAACCAAATTGATTAGTTAATTTAAATACAAAAATTTACTACATTAAATCCAATAGATTTTTTACCCATATTTGTGCCCACGCGTTATCCTTGACTTCGAGTGGCAGATGTCTCCAAGAGAGAGGGCTGACCGGAATGATATCGGAGTATTTGGCTAGCGTCGCCAAAAAACCCCGACATTGCTACCCAGATTTCTCAATCATTTGTCCATCAACATTTTATTCAACCATCAACTGTGTCTGGCGGTTCCATACCGCACACAAGCGAGTACGCCCCCTCCCCCGCCTCCTATCTGTAGATGAATCTGTTATTAAAGAAAAATAATATCAATACAAGTTATAATAAAAATAAATTTTGGTATAAAAATTTGATAGAGTTATATAAAGATACCTGTGGTAGTCGGATCAATGGGTGCAGAAGCTGAAGGAATATCCTGTATAGGTGGAGTGTCCCTCAGTGTATTCTCCTCAGCCACATACTATGTCGCAGCAGGAGTTGAAGAATGTGGAATATAATAGCCCAGAGATAATGAACCAGAAGCAAAAGATGATGGAATAGACGTCTGGCCAGCTGGTAGTGTAAACATCGGAGGTCTAAATATCTCATATGTCCCTGAAGACACGCCGGGATCAAAATAGGGCGTAGAAGATACGTCTGTGGTAGTGGGTTGTCTAACTCTCACCCCACGAGCCCTCGTACCACCGGCCTCAGTACTGGGACCACTAGATGATCGTCCATCTCTGACACCCCCCCTCCTACCACCAACCTCTCTACTGGGAGCAATATCAGGCTCCTCGTCAGATATCTGTCGTCTAGGGGGTGGATCCTGAAAAAAAGTTTGACAGAAAATTAAACACATGATATTATAAGTTATTGAAATATTTATATTTGAAATAAAATACTCACAACATGGATGAGTGGAGGAACACCCATCTGTACCATGCGACAATTATTATCTGTCATCTTTTTTCGCCGCGTCTCTTCAATGGGTGTCATTTCCTGCAATGAAAACAAATATGGAAGTAATTATAAACAGATAACTAATGTGTAACCCAAAAAACAAAATATAGAAAAACCATTATGATAAAAAGAACATAATGAAACAGAATATTTATGTTGTTATGAAGGTAAGTACTAGGATACACACTCTGAATGATGTAGGTGAAACATGTAGGTGAGAACATGACTGTATGATTCTATATATTTCCCACCACAACTTTGGGTTCACAATCAACTCTGACAATTGAGCTGTTGGGGTCATCATAAGTAATAAACGGATTGCTTCCAATTGCAGTAGGGATAGTGTCACCTTCATCATCACCATCATCAAAAACATGTATGGAATTTACTTCAATAATTACACCGAATTTAGGATGACGATGATCTTTGACAGAAAAAACTTGTTTCACCATTGATGCCAATACATATGGTTCATCGGTGGCAAGAGTGCGAGTCATGTCAATAACTCGAAATCCACAATCATCAATAAAGGTTCCTTGCCTCGTCATTGAATCAAACCATTGACATTTCATTATCGTGACTCAAACATGCGAGTAATAATCCAAAATTATTATTTTCTCCACGACACCATAATAAGCAGCATTTTCAGAACGAGGTCTAGTGTCTGATAAACTGGCATAACAGTCTGTTGTGGCAGTTAGCATAACACCATTATGCTGTGTTCTGAAGTTTCTTGCTCGTTCAGTGATAATAAATTTGTATCCATTGATCACAAGTGATTTACAAGCACGAACCATGGTATTAGGACCAAAAGCCAAAGATCTTATTTCCTCAGAAACAGAGTCTGTAGGCAAACTCGATACCTGAAATATAAACAAATAGTAAAATTAATTAAATATTATTTTTATTTAGTTATTACAGAAATATTTTTACCTTCAATTTCAACCAAGCAGAAAACCCTTTTCTATGAAAAGTCTCCTTCTTTCTCAAAGATAAAGAATGATGCTTTCTATATATCAATTCTTTATGTTACCTGTAGATAAAAATAATAATATTTTAACAAATATTTAAAATTACAAGAGATAAGATAAGAGATACATGTACAATTAACTTACTTGATATACTCATCGAACAAATCACAATTGAACAACACTGTGTGATGTGCCATATCTCGCTCTTCAAGGCTTAATGTTGTCAATGTATATGATCCCGAAATTCCTCCTTTCTGAGGAAGTGATGGAAAACTGGGTTCAATTTGCCCATACTGTTCTTCTTCATTTCTCATTGGTCTGTTTATTCTCGTAGTATGATCAGACAAATACATTGAGCAGAAATCCATACATTCTTGAGCCAAGTAACCGTTCACAATAGAACCTTTGGGATACTTATTGTTCCGAACATATGATTTCAATGTTCACATGTTTCTTTCAGTTGGATACATCCAACGGAAAGCAACGGGTCCTCCAAGAAGTATTTCGGTCGGAAGACTGACAGTCAGATGCAACATGCATGTAAAAAATGATGGAGGGAATATTTTCTCTAACTCACACAAAATTAATGGTGTCTCTACCAACAATTTTTTCACGAGGGATTTGGAAAACCTCTTAGCACAAATATCTCTAAACAAATAGCACAACCGAATAACTGAGACTCTAACATTATTAGACAAGAGATGACGGATTGCTATTGGAATCAACTCATGAAAAAGGACGTGATAATCATGGGTCTTCAAATATTTCAACTTCAAATCTTTTCTATTGAACCGTTTTGATATATTGCTTTAATAGCCATCAGGAACTTTAATAGTCTCTAGCACTTCCAGAAATTGATTTTTTTTCAGCAGGAGTCATCACATAAGAAACACATGGAACTTTCCATTTATTTTCACTGATACAGACAGGATGCAATTCTGGTCTGATCCCCTAATCTACCAAGTCGTGCCGAGATCTTAAATCATCTTTTGTCTTCCCCTTGACATTTAGAAGAATCGAAATCAACATTTCACATATATTCTTTTCAATGTGCATTAGGTCTAAGCAATGACATAACAAGTTGGTTGACCAATATGACAACTCAAAGAATATACTCTTCTTCTTCCAATTGTAACAGGTATCATTGGAAACATTTTTCCTCTTTCTAGATTTCATTACACTCTTCCAAAATGAATAACTGAAATCTTTCAATTCATTAAGCACATCAGTTCTAGACATACGCTGAGGTGGATCGTCATTCTCCATGGTATTGTCAAATCTTCGACGATTGTTTCTATATGGATGGTTCATTGGAAATAATCGTCGATGTCCCATAAAACTAAAACTACGACGATATTTCAGTCTTCTCGATCGAGTATTCTTCATACAAATAGGATATGACAATTTTCATTTTGTGCTCCATCCAGACATCATTGCATAAACAGGAAAATCATTGATATTCCACATAAGTGCAGCACACATATGAAATATGTCTTTCGAACATGCATCGTATGTGGGCACACCCACATCCCAAAGAAGTTTCAACTATTTTATTAAAGGTTGCGTGTATACATCTATATCATTGCTGGGATCAGAAGGGCCAGATATCAGTATACTGAAGAAAGTGTAAGGCTTTTTCATACACAACCAAGGAGGAAGGTTATAAATGTGTATGAAAACCAGCCATGTGTTGTGCGAAGTAAGAATCTGCCCAAATGGATTAAAACGGTCACATGAAAGACCCAGTCTCACATTACGCACGCCGGCTGAAAATTCAGGATATCGAGCATCAAATCTCTTCCATGCAAATCCATCTACAGGGTGAACCAACTCTTCATTATTCTTTTTTCTCTCGGTGTCATGCCATCACATTTTTACAGATATTTCATCAGACATGAAAAGGTTCTGTAATCTAGGGATCAATGGAAAGTGCCACATTACTTTTTGTGGTACACGAGATGGTGTTCCATCATCTTTTGGCTTCCATCGAGAGGTTCCGCATTTTATACAATCATTTCTTTCAGCAGTTTCCTCCCAAAATAAGCTGCAATCATTCGGGCAAGAATGAATTTTTTTTGAGAATCCAAGTTCATCAACCAACTTCCATGACATATAGTGGTTTGAGGGAATATCTGCATCATCTGGAAGTAAGTCCTTCAAGAAGTTAAGAATGTAATCAATTGCAGTATTTGAAATCCCATACATATTTTTCCCATGAAACAATTGGATTAAAAATTCCAAATTTTCATTTTATCACATTGCCGATATACTAGAGTCATCACAACATCATTAAATTTTTTCACCCTATCAACATCATCATTTTCATTGGACGCATCATGTGTGCTTGTATCGAAATCTTTTTGGCTGGACATCCTTTCCTTCTCCTGATGTCCAATAAATGGAAACCGATCATATATCAAACTCTCCAATTCAGTCCTATCATTTGGATCATCAACATTTTGAGATTCCATTTTCTCTCCATTTTGATACCACACATAATAGTTTGTTTGGAAACCATATTTGGTTATATGATAGCTAACTGCTTCATGGCTCAACCAAGGTCTTCCAACACAATTAAAACATGGGCAGTGTATGCGACCATTATCTGAAGCCTTGTCAAATGAAAAATCTAGAAAGCTGTTCAAATTATTTTGAAAATCGGTTAAAATCCGATCAGTTTCGTACATCCAACTTCTATCCATTCTGTAAAAAATCGCAATAAGTCATTTCAAAGAAATTCAATAATATTAAATTTTAATCAAAAAAATATTTACGTAAATGAAAATTGTTTACTCTATATAAAAACATAACTGAAACATTACTCTATATGAGAATCATATTAAGAAATACAACAAAATACAATGTATATAAGAAAATAAGATACAAAATTTCTAATGCCTATATTCAAGGATTGGCCAGTAAGATATTGGAAGTGGATCAAGGAATACATAATCCTTAAGGGTCTTGTTGGGAGTATATGAGTTTTATACTTCAACTTCTTCAAGTAGATCAGGATGAGGAGTAGGATAAGGATCATGGGAGTAGAGGGACTGTCCAAGGGGGGTGTGGTGTGTCCAGGGGGGGTGCGGGGTGTCTAGGGGGTGGTGGGGTCGTCCGGGGGGTTGGAGGTGTCCAGGGGGTGGGGGGCTGTCTAGGGGGGTCGGGGTGTCCAGGTGGGCGGGCTGTCCGTGGGGGTGGTCAGGTTGTCCAAGGGGGTCGGGGTGTATAGGTATATTTATATGAAAAGAATACCCCCATAATAATCATGCAGCCCTGTCATTAGTCTAAACCCCTAGAACACATAAAAGAAGCTAGTATGGACATTTACTAAAATATTTAACACCATACGAATGAAAATACACTCTAAATATAGTTTGAGAGGATATAATGGTGTGTGTGAAAAAAATGATATTAAATCAATTTAAATTAATATGGAACAAATGAGGGTTTATAATACACTTAGAGTACCTCAAACAATCCAAAACCACTATGGCACCACATATTCAACTTCATGAAACAGGACTTGGAAATATTACCTACGACTTTACTGATGACCACCTAATTGGAACAATCTATTCATGGTTCTCGAACACAAGGAACAAACAATGTTTGGTCTCTACCAACTCAATCACCCCCTTGTAGATCATAATCTCGTTTCCCCTTATACTAAAATGGTGTCAATGGAAGCTACTATTAATACCAGACCTAAACCATTCATTATCCATAAAATAATGATCAAAGAACCATCATAGGTATCTCTCATATAACCACAACCATTTTATCTATGATGTAACGAAATTCACAAGAATAACTTTTATTCAATAACCTTTTGGTATATAATTTGCATCAACAATGGTTCAATTATATGGTTCATCGCATTCCAATTTATTAATAACCCATACATGATAAAAATTGAACATTGAATTTCATTTAATTACAACCATCATATTTCATTTAATTCTTAACAAGCCTAGAAGCATGGAAATTGAAATCTAATAACTTTAATTAGTCCCCAAAACTTTTTAATAAATTTAACATGAAAAATAAAACACTTTGAAATCTAAATAATCACTATGAAGTAACATGATCTTGGAATTCTATTTCACAAGTAAAAACAATCAACGATGGAATATATGAAAATATTATTAATATAAATTATTGACACAAGATAATAAAGTAACTATGAATGTTAAAACTAAACATGTGATTGAATTTTATAACATATAATAAAAATTTCTTGGTAATGAAACATGAAAGGCACATCAAAAAATTAGACAACCGTCTAATGCAATCTATATGGGATGGAATATGCATGGAATTTAATAAAGAACCAAAACATAAATAGGGATGGAACATAAATTGGGTGGGAATATGAGAATAGAAATTGTTCTCATCCTAAAGAGAAACATATACACATCAAAATCGAAAATAAAAACTGAAAGTTAAAGAAAATAACTCACCTTGGATGGGATGGAGGAAGAGAACCAGAACCACCTCCAAAATCGCCGATAGCTCCCGTTTAGGGATCTGGATTGAGAATGGGGGAGAGGATGGGCTACTGTCAATTTGGGGGAAATTTTTACCAACGGTTTTTAAAAACCGTTGGTATATACATTCAGCCCAAACCTTTACCAACGGTTCTATTGAACCGTTGGTAAAAGGTCACCAAAATCCAACTTTTACCAACGGTTCTCATTGAACCGTTGGTAAAAACTCATCTATACCAACGGTTGTAATGAACCGTTGGTAAAAATGTCTATAAAACCATCTATACCAATGGTTTCTGAGAACCGTTGGTATAGATGGCTATTCCCAACGGTTTAGTAAACTGTTGGGATATAACCGTTGGTAAAACTAGGATTTCCAGTAGTGAGTAGAGAAACCTTTTACTATAATGGATGACAATAACTATTGGTCGGAGTAGAGTAATCAATATGGGGGTGAATTGAGTATCTATAAAAATTTATATTAAGAAGGTATAGTTTGAGATTCCCCCAATATTTACAATTCAATTTCCCATTTAGGTAGTAGTGAATTTATAAGAGCTTGATTATTCAATTAATTTCTCAAAATACTGATTAGTTCTCAGTTTTATCTGTTTGATAATTAATATAGCTTTTGAAACTAATTTAATAAGTCAATACTATTATAAACACTTTCTAAGACTAACTATTAGAGTTCAATTTAGTTTTATGAAATATGTGATCAAATAGAGTAAAACTAAAAGGTAAAAACACAAAATAAATAAAAAAATAGGTTCATTCTTAAGCTGAGACTTAATCCTATCCACTTGGTGATCACCTGCCACCAAGCAGTTTAAATTAATAAATAGTTTGATCCACACCCTAGATAGGGTTCACAATAGCACACATGCTATCTAGGTCACAAGACCTTTACCATAGTTCTTCGTTGGTAAAAACTACAAGGTCACACAAGGACCTCTTCCACACTTATCTGTGGGAGTAACAGGAGTAATAAAATATGATTATAAGGATATCTTGTATCCTTCATTTTGATACAGGATATAAGGTGTTATTTAATACAGGCATGCACCCTGCTCGAAAGTATGTAAAAATGCACACAATAGAGCAAAAAAATATGAGAAAGGATTTAGAAGGCTCTATGTGTCTTGAGATGCAGCTCTTGACTCTTCAAATGTAGCTGAGATGAATTTTGAGTCCTCTTCTGGAAGTTGACACAAAAACAGAGTGTCATATTCTGGATTCTAGGTACAAGCCTGGTTCTGAAGGTATACTCTTCTCCTTCTTTGATATGCTGAAGTAGTTTTTCAATTTGATGTTCAGCTTGGTTGAGATTTTCTCATGTGTTATTATTTTTGTTATTGAGTTCATAGTGGTTGAATATGTTCTTAAGTATATCTCTCTTGCACAGGCATGCACCGCACCACACCCCCACTCTTCTGTATGTCTTTTCTCTTTTAAAAATGATTCTTATTTTTGAGGTCCAATAAAGAGATTGTTCTTTACAACTGCATAGGTTTATCATTCCACATATTGTATACTAAAAGTACTAAAAAGGAGTATAAAATATGTCAGTATCATTAAATGACAAAAATATAACCGTTATAAATAATATTAATAAATGAATATTTAAATAGTAAATCAGCGACTCGTCTGTTGGTGTATCCTTCTGTCGGTGTCTCCTTATGTCGACGTGTCAACCCATTTGTATGTCATTCTTTAAATCTTTCCATATGTCGGTGAATCATTACATCTATGAATTGTTTCAACGGTGAGTCCTTTATTCTGTAGGTGAGACAGTTGATCTATCGGTGACTCAAATCAACAGTGAGTCCCTTTCAGTGACTCATTTAAACTGATGGTGAGTCCTTGCATCGGTAGCACCATGCAATGGTAGGTCACTTGGACTAATTCTATGTCATCTGCATTGGTGATTCATATGCAACGGAGAGTCATCTTATTCAGTGAGTCATGTACAATAATGATTCATGTGAAATGGTGAGTCATCTGTGTTGGTGAGTCATGTGCAACAGTGAGTCCTTCCAACAGTGTTAGCTTCAAATACTTAGATCATATGCCTATTTGAACCATCTATCTTTGAGTCATATGTATGTCAGTGAGTCATCTATTTGTCGGTGTCAGTGACTCATTAGATAATTATAGATGTTCTATCTATATCACCGTTCAGAAAATTCAGATAGTGTTAATACCCATAAACACACGTAGATATTCAGTTATAATCTTTTTTAGACTTAAAAACACATAAGTAGTTATATGATGGAAATGATTTGATATTCAAGATAATGATTTGACATAATTTAGGATCTGAAATGAGGTAAGGTATATGTTAATATATTACATGATTTGTGATAATTAATACCATTATATTCAGAGATAGTGGCCAATAATATCTATGGACCAACAATCTCCCCCTTTTTTATTAGAAAAAATGATGGTATTATTATGTACCATTAGATAATTAGTAATGTAAACAATCTGATTATGAGTTCCCATCATGGGAAGTGAAATGTATGAGAGATAATAAAGCATAAACAAATAAATAAATCATAAACTCATAATAATGCATAATCAAGTTATCCCCCTTTTGGGATTAGAAAAAGGTGGAAGTTAAAAAATAAAAATAGAAAATTAGAAATAGTGAAATGTCATTCATTATCAAATGATACCGAATTACCAAAATTAAAAGTAATCAAACCTATAAAAAAGATCACTCCACACTACTTTTTTGGGTCAAGGGGTTCCTTCCCCATATCATAAGGATAAAGGGATGGTCCAGTAGAAGGGTTAGGATGAGAAATAGGAGGGTCTGAATGGATTTTCAGATGAGGAAGAGGCACTCCTTTCGGAACTGTAGAAGCTAAGGAAAGTCTGTGTTGAGAAAGAAGACAAGGCTGAACAAGCTCTGTAATGATTGGTCTGATCTGAGATAAAGCCTGAGAAACTAACATCTGAGCTTGAGTAGGCACTGAACCATTAGGGCCAAGTGGTTTACTAGGAGGCACCATAATGGATTCAATTTTAACATGGAGATATGGTTTTAATAGCTTGATGAAATCTTCAATTATATCTCCACCATATTTCATTTCCTTTTCAAAATCATCTTTGTTTTCTATGAACTTCTCCAACAAGGGAGTGAATTATCTCAGCTTCTGAATCTGATCCTTAAAATCCTTTTTCACTAGAGGAAGAGTAAGATTGGTGTCCAAATACTTAAACAGACTGTTCATTTGATTCTTTTTGATTTGTTTGGAGAAAAACTAATTAATATTTTTGGTCAGATCTTCCTTAGTGTGTGAATAACTCCTTGTATAATACTTTACATGGTCATGAAACTTATCCAATTTTTCTTCAAGATTGGCCATACTGAAAATTAAGTCTTGCAACTCTTCTTTCAACACTGAACTGAAAGTGGAAAGATCCAAAGATTGTGAAGGCTAAATAGGTTGAGCAGAGGTTGAAGAAAGAGAAGAGGAGTAATGTTCCTTAACTTATTTTCTTATCTTGGAAAAATCAAGAGCTTTAAAATGAGAAATAAGATTCTCAATTACTTTCATGACACTTTCCATTGTATTCCTATACTCAGTGGTTAAATAATTGATGCCAGTGGTTAACTTCTTCATCTCAATCCCAATCTTGGTGTTTCTTGACACAATTTTTTCTGCAGTTTTAATCAAATTTGGCTGAATTTATTTTATCATCATCTTGGAAACCGAAGTAGCATCATCTTGATATACACTGGTTGAGGCATGAGTAGAAATAGAAGTTCCATCATGCTTTACACCTTCAACCATAGATCAAATATCTTTCAAATTGTCATTCAGTTTAGTGTTATCTCTCCCAGATTCATCAATTTCATATCTCATCTAAGATTGTACTGAGTGTATTATGGAAGAACAAATTTCTTTCTTGAATTGTTCAAAATCAGCCTTAGTGACATAGTCACTAGAATAGATCTCAACCACTGGTTCCCTTGCAGAAAGTGAAAATACTTCATCATTATAATATTCGTAATCTAGTCCCAGTGCCAAATTCCCAAGATTCCTCTCCCATTCAGACATAATATCAAAATCTAGAGGAGTAAGATTATCATTCCTTACTCTCCCAATTTTATGTTCTTCATAATCTTGAGATACTCTTTCTCGAGGTTCCCCCTCAGTGTCAACCTTCTTGGAAGTTTTCTCCCCCTCACTTAATGCTTACTTTCAAGGTTTCTTATCCTTATGTAAAGTTATTTTTCTAGTATATACAACTTAAGAAACTGGTTCGGCTGGAACATCATTTTCATCTTGAATAGAACCCTCAACATATGCACCCTCATTAGCTTCAACAGTCTCCATACTAACATTATATGGATTCCCATAAGGATGACCAAATTAACTATCACTTCCACTTTCACTAAATTCTTCATTATCACCATCCTCATCATTTTCATCACCATCTTCATCATCAACTTCCTCATATCATTCTTCTATACTTGATTCTGAACCACTTTCACCACTAACAACTTCCTCTTCTTCATCTTCATCTTTACTAGATTTACTGACATATTCTACACTTCCTTATACTTTTTTCTATTCACTTCCAGTAGATTAGAGAACAGGTTCATGAGAAGGTAGGTCCAAAGGTGGACTTTGAGTTCCAATAGAAACTCTTTTTGTTGGTCCAGTCATGTTTGGGTCACTTCTATCATAAATTAGCGATCCCATGTCTCTGAAAGGAGTAGAAGGCTCCTCATCCTCATATGAAGATTAAATTAATTGATCATTTGGACCGAGGCTAGGATCCATTAGATTCATTGGTCTACCTAGATGATCTATAATATTTAACTTTTTAAACAGTATATCTTCATCACCAACCCATTCTTTCCTCCATGGATTCCAGTTAATTTTCATTCTCTTATAGATGTTAGAACTTAAGAAAATTCCACTACATTCAGTAACTACAACATCATCAACTTCACTTATACAACCTTTCTCATTTATAATTGACGAAATAATTCTAGAGTAGAATAGAGAAATTTAATACAACTGGGTTTTAACATCACATTTATGTGAACCATAAGATATCTACATAGATTCAATTTTACTCATTTATTTATAAAATACACCAAGTATACATCCTGATACTTGGGAGAAGAAAAGTCCCCTTTCTTGGGACAAATATGGTGCTTAATAAACTTACATAAAATTATACACTCACTATTTATCTCTAATGCAATGGGTCTCCTATAATCCTCATTTCAAGTTAGCTCTTTCAGAGATATCTCATAACAAAAGAATTCACTCTCAGGTGGAGAAGTACCTTGATAATCATCATACATTTTGTCATGAGTAACCTTAATAAATTCAGCCTAATATCTTGTGTAGAAAGATATTCTCTTCCCTTTTACTATCAAATTGACCCAGAAAACATCACTTACTTCAAAAAAAAAGTTCCAGATTTATCTAAAATTCATGTACCAGCTTTAGGTAGAAGAATTTGTCATTGTTTGCGAACTAATAAATCCATCATTGATTTTACATCACCTTCAACAACGATGACTTGCTCTCTAAGAGCCATTCCACCCGTACTTCTTTCTATGAGGTTATAAAATAGTTTTCCAGACCATGATTTATAGGAGCTTCAAATTTTCTTGGCTCACATTTCAGTTTCTTAGAAGCATGAGAATCACCATCTCCAAGAGCTTGATTCACACATGCCATTCTAAACAGTTCAGCCTGGAGGTCCGAAGGTGAAAGGTCGGGGGTAAACAAAGAGTGCAGAGATAGAGAGATAGTATCAGTAAGGGAGTATAGTGGATTGATTAAAATTTATATCATTTAGGGGTTTTAAAATTACATAATTGAGAAATCTTGAACTGGGTTCAAAAAAATTAATGAAATAATTTCGTTTTGATAAAAACATAAAACATATAGAAACAGTGAGTCCTTGGGGTCGGCATAACAGAATTTGTATTACACCAATGATGTCGGCATGATAACAATGTTGGCATGACAACGGTGTCAGTGTGACAACAATGTTGGAATGACAACATTGTTGACATGACAACAATATCTATGTGACAACAATATCGGCATGACAACTTCACAAAAAAAGATCAAATGAAAGAAAACAAAGGGTCTTACTAATTGATCACTCTTAACTCATGTCTAATGTAATTCATTATTTTAGAGCTCAATGGATTATTGAATATTTCAGCAAGGTGATATTCAGTACCAATAAATTTTAAAGTGATATCTCCCTTTTGATAATGATCTCTCAAAAAGTTATGTCTTACATCGATATGTATTTTTAGAATGATAATCTGGGTTCCTAGAAATGTTAATAGCACTTATATTGTTATAATTTATTGTTACATGTCTAAATTGATATCCATAGTCTATAAGAGTGTGTCTCATCCACAAAATCTGAGCACAACAGCTACCATCAGCTATGTATTTATCTTTGATAGTATATAATGTAATAGAATTTTGTTTCTTACAACAACATGAAGCCAAAGACTTTCCCAAAAAAGTGACATGTCTCAGAGGGTTTTTTCTATCTAACTTACATCCACCAAAATAAGCATCAGAATAACTCACTATATCAAATTATTATCCTTTAGGGTAAAACAAACCTAAATTTATAGTAAGTTTGAGGTATTTGAAAATTATTTTAACAACATTTAAGTGAGATTATTTTGGATTATCTTGAAAATTGGAACACATAAACACACTAAACATTATATAGAGCCTACTTGCAGTCAAGTAGAGAAAACTTCCAATCATTCCTCTATAAGTGGTTTGATCAAAAGATTTACCATCTTCATCAAGATCCAACTTACAAGTAGTTCTCATTGGAGTGTCACTACTTTTAATTCTATCAAAGACAAATATTTTTAAAATATCTTTTGTGTATTTACTTTGATTTAAGATGATACCTTCTTTATTTTGAAAAATTTGAAATCCAAGAATGAATTTGAGTTCACCCATCAAACTCATTCAAAATTTACTTTACATCATTTTAGAAAAATAAATACATAATAGTTTTTTGAAGATCCAAAAATAATATCATGTACATAAATTTTAACTACTAAAACATCTTTATAAATCCATTTTATAAATATAGTAGGTTATAAATTCCTTTTGTAAAACCTTTTGTAATCAGATAAGTACTTAGTCTATCGTACCAAGATCTTGGAGATTTCCATATAAGGCTTTTTTTAATTTTAAAACATGATTTTGAAAATGAGGTTTTGTAAAACTAGGGGGTTTTCAACAAAAACATCCTCCACTATATAACTATTTAGGAATTCACTTTTAACATCCATTTGATAATGTATGAAATTAAGATGGGTAGTATAAGAAAGAAGAATTCTAATGGCCTCAAGTCTAGAAATGGGTTCAAAAGTTTCTTCATAATCAATACCTTCTTCTTGAATATATCCTTGAGAAAAAAATATAGCTCTATTTCTAAAAATATTATTAGATTCATCTACTTTATTCCTAAAAAACAACTTAGTGCCTTTGTTCAGAGTGTCTTTGGGTCTATCCACAAGTCTAAAAACGTTATTTCATTCAAATTTTTTATGTTTCTCTTGCATATCCATCACCCAAAATTTACTTTGATTTCATCATTGATTATTTTTAGGTTCAAGATGTGAAAAGAAGGCTTGAAGTTTAACCTGATTTCTAATAGAATATCTAGTTTGTGTCCCTTTATCTAAGTCTCCAACAAAATAATCTAAATGATGGTTCTTGAGAGTTCTAGTTGGTTTAGAAAAGGAGGGACTAGTAATTTTAGGTCCATCTATAGGTTTGGGTTCATCATGTTCAAATTCTGATGAATTTTTGGAAATTTTTGATTTAAAAGATTCCTTGACAAAAGGATTAGTTGATATTTCATTTATTTCTAGGTTTGAAATATCATATTCAAGGTTGTCTAATGAGGTCTTAGGTTCGTGTGGATCTATTTCATCAAATTTTATATGCACATATTATTCCACACACTTGGATATTTTATTAAATACTCGGTAGTATTTACTAGAGATTGAGTAACCTAGGATGATTTCACTCTTAGATGTGAATTTGTTAGGATTTTCCTTTGTATTGAGGGTATAGAATTTTCAACCAAAAACTTGAAGTAACTTACTTTGGATTTTCTATTATTCCAAAACTCATAAGGAGTCTTCTTAAGGATAGATCTAATTAGGACTATATTAATTATGCATCAAGATGTATTCATATCCTCAACCCAAAAGTAAATAGATAAATAATACTCATTAAGCATTATGAGAGCTATCTCTTGTAAGGTTCTATTTCTTCATTCCACAACTCCATTTTTTTGAGGTGTCCTAGGGGCAGATAAGTTATGAATATTACCATTGTGTGAGAAAAATAATTCAAATTCTTGATTTTTAAACTCATGGTCATGATCACTTCTTAAGGATTTTATTCTAAGTCTACTAAGATTTTCCACTATTTTAGCATACTTGGTGATGTAAGTACATGTTTCACTTTTGTGAGCTAAGAAATAAGTCCATGTATACCTAGAATAGTCATATACAAGAACATAGACATAGTGCTTCCTATTTAAACTAGAAACTCAAGATGGTCCAAACAATTCCATGTGAAGCAACTCTAAAGGTTGATAAGTTGAAACTTATTTATTTTATTTGAATGATATATTGTGTTGTTTACCATTTTGACAAGGATTGCAGACTTTGTCATTTAGAAACTCAGGTTTTGGTAGATAATTGACTAGAACTTTTGTAGTAATCTTTATAAGAGAGTGTACATTATAGTGTCATAATCTCCTATGCCAAATCCAAGACTCTTTATTAAAGGCACTTAAACAAGAAACATTTTGAGAAATTAAAGAATATAAGTTAACAGAATATACATTTTAATTTCTAAAAGCAGAAAAAACTAATTCATTTTTAGAGTTAAAAACATTACAAGCATCATTTTCAAATTTAACATGAAATCCATCATCATATAATTGTGAAATACTAATCAAATTATATTTCAATCCATCAACAAAAAATACTTTAGAAATTAAAACTGAGTTAGAGTTACCAATCTAGCCTAAGACAATTATTTTTCCTTTAGAATTGTCACTAAAGGTGACATATCCACCATCAATATTCATTAGTTTCTTGAATATTGGACAATATTCTATCATGTGTCTTGAATATCTACTGTCCAAGTACCACTGACTCTTGTAGGAGCTCTTCAAACAGCTTTCCTATAAAATAATAAAAAAAATAGATTTTGGTACCCAGACTTGTTTGGGTCCAGTAAAATTAGTAATTAATGCTTTAGGTACCCAAATTTTCTTTATGATTTTCCTATAAGTATTATATAACATATTTCAAAAATAGACTTTATTTGGTCCTGAAAACTAGATGTAGTAGTAGATTTTTCAGAAGTAGAACCAACAGCATAATTTTGATTTTTAGGTAGAAGAACTGATTTTCCAGATTTAGTTACAAAATGTGTTTTAGATAGGATTTTATGTCCCAGATGATATCTAATACTAGAAGTGTACTTAGGAGCTATCTGTTTACCAATCATTTGAGTAATATTATTTTTCATATTGGTAAATTTTTCTAGATCTTTCTTCAATTTCTCATTAGACATTTTTAATTCATTTTTTCCTTGAGCAGTTGAACATTATTTTCCTTTTTAATAGTAAGTTTAGATTTAATAGGTACAATAAGAGAATGCTATTTATTTAAAGATTTATATTTATATTTTAGTTCATTGCATGTCTCTTACATCGTGTTATAGTATCCAAATAGTTCACCACTTTTCATATTTTTTAGAATCACTTTCATTTTTATAATAATAGGAATTGTGTGTAGGAGAATCTAAGATTACCTCAGTTTTTTTTTCATAAAACACATATTTTCCATGTCATCTATCACATCGTGATTTGATGTTGATTCACTGGAGCTACCCAAAGAGGCACTTTGGGTGGACTTCATAGCTTTTTGATACTTCTTATATTTGTTTTCATACTTTTTGTATTTTAATTTTGTATTGTTAGCTTCGACATGTCCTCTCCTCTTACATTCATAGCAGACAATATCCTCTGATTTTTCATTTCTTTTCCATTCCTTTTTCCAGTTTCCCTTGTTATCATATCTTCCTTTATAATTGGGATTACAAAAGAACTTATTCTTTCTATAGAATTTCTTGAATCTTTTGGCCATCATAGCCATATATTTATTACTATATGAAGTTTATTCATCATTACTGGATATTTCAACAAAGTCTAGCACCTTCTATTTTTCCTTATTATTAGAGGTAATAATCTTAAAGGATACAGATTTTATCTTAGGTTCATCCTCTTATTCTTTGTTGAATTTCAGATCTCCCTCATACATCATCCGTTTTCCAATGATTTCTTGGACAAGTAGTTTTATGATGTCACATTATTCTATAATTGATATATAAGTTCCTCTACATCTATCAGGTAAGAATATGAGAATCCTCATAATTTGTTCTTTTGAAGTAACATCTCTTCTAAGAGAGATCATAGTGTTAACAATTTCCTTAAACAAGAGATACATGTTTGAAATAGTCTCATAATGCTTCATCTTAAAGTTATCATATTTAATAGTATATATATTAAGTCTCACTTCCTTAACACTAGAAGTTCCTTCATGTGAAACAAACAAAGCATACCAAATTGAATGAGCTGTTTTACATGTATAAATTATGTTAAATTCGTCATCTCCTAATGAATAGTATAAGGAATTCAGGTCTCTATAATTATTGTTATAAGTAGTCTTATTTGGTTCATCCCAAGTAGTTCTAGAAGTAGAAATAATATTATATTCATATACAATTTAAGACCAAATTTAAAAACCCATACTTTCTAAGTGCATTTTCATTTTAATTTTCCATTGTGCATAATTTGTTCTATTAAAGAATAGAGGTCTGCTGGTAGCAGCACCTTCCAACCTATTATCCATAATAAAATTTTAGTATAAGATTTTAAAGAGATAAAAATTTAGTATTAACAGAAATTTTAAGATCGTTGAAATACAACTAAAATCAAAATTGAAAAGTTTGAAAAATATTTGAAAACTAAAAAATCCAAACCCCTATGATACCAAATGTTGGTCCGAGTAGAGTAATCAAGAGGGGGGTGAATTTAGTATCTATAAAAATTTCTGTTAAAAAGTTATAGTTTGAGATTCCCCCAATATTTAGAATTTAATTTCCGAGTTAGGTAGTAGTGAATTTATAAGAGTTTAACAGTTTGATTAGTTTCTCAAACAATTTATTAGTTCCCAGTTGTATCCATTTCATAATTAATATATCTTTTGAAACCAATATATTAAATCAATACTATTTTAAACACTTTCTAAGACTAACTATCAAATTTCAATTTAGTTTTATGAAATATGTGATCAAACAGAGTAAAACTAAAAGGTAAAAACACAACAAAAATAAAACAAGAGGTTCAATATCAAGCAGAGACTTAATCCTCTCCCCTTGGTAATCACCTTCCACCAAGAAGTTTATATTAACAAATAGTTTGATACACACCCTGGATTGGGGTTCACAACAGTACATAGGCTGTTCAGGTCATAAGACCTCTGCCACAATTCTTCGTGGGTACAAACTATTAGGTCACACAATGACCTCTTCCACACTTATCTGTGGGAGTAACAAGTGTAAGAAAATATGAGTTGAAGGATATCTTGTATCCTTCAGTTTGATACATGAGATAGGGTGTGTTTTAATATAGAAACATACACTGCTCAAAAGTATGTAAAAATGAACACAACAGAGCAAAAAAATATGAGAAAGGATTTAGAAGGATATATGTGTTTTGGGATGCAGATCTTGACTCTTCAGATGTAGCTAAGATGAAGTCTGAGTCCTCTTGTGGAAGTTTACAAAAAAAAGTGTCGTATTCTATATTCCAGGTACAATTATGGTTCTACAGGTATATTATTCTTCTTCTTTGATATGATGAAGTATTTTTTCAATTTGATGTTCATCTCGGTTGAGATTGCCTTCCGTGTTCTTCTTTTGTTCTTGAGTTTACAGTGGTTTCAGATGTTATTCACTATATATCTTTCACACAGGCATGCACCACACCACACCACCACTCTTGTGAGTGTATTTTCTCTTTTCAAAATTCTTCTTTTTTTAGGGATGACAAAGAGAATGTTCTTTCCACGTGCATATTTTCATCGTACTTTGTAGTGTCTGATAAAAGTCCTAAAAAATATTATAAAATATGTCAGTATCATTAAATGAAACAAATATAACCATTATGAATAATATTAATAAATACATATTTAAATATTCTATTAGTGACTCATCTATTAGTGTCTACTTCTATTGTTGTCTCCTTCTACCGATGTCTCAACCTATTGTATGTCATTCTTTCGGTCTTACCATATGCCAGTTACTCATTACATCGGTGAATTGTTTCAATGGAGATTCCTTCCTTCTATCAGGGAGATATTTGATATATCAGTGACTCATATCAATAGTGAGTCTCTATCAGTGACTCATTTATATTGATGGAGAGTCCTTGCATCCGTAGAACCATGCAACGATAGGTCACTTCGACTGATGGTAGGTCATCTACATCAGTGAGTCATATGCAACAGTGAGTCGTCTATGTCCGTGAGTGATGTGAAATGGTGAGTCATGTGCAATGGTGAGTTGTCTGCGTCGGTGATTCATGTGAAATGGTGAGTCCTTCCAATAGTTTAAACTTTAGATAGTTAGAGAATATGTCTATTTGAACTGTCTGTCAGTGAGTCATATGTCTATCGGTGAGTCATCTGTCTATCAGTGTCAGTGACTCATACTTAGATAATTTTAGATGTTCTTCCTATCTCACAGTTCATAAAAGTTATAGAGTGTTAATAACCATAAACACACATAGATAATCAGTTATAATATTATTTATAATTAAACACACATAAATATTTATATGATGGAAATGATATGATATTCAAGATAATGCTTTGACATAATTTACAATCTAACATGAGGTAAGGTATGTGTTAATATATGACGTGATTTGTGATAATTAAAACCATTATAGTTAGAGATATTGGCCAACAATATCTATGGTCCAATAGTAATGATGGTTATTATGTATATTATACACCATGGGAAATAATGAATAGATTAATTTTGATTTTATGTGAATGAGCATAGAAAGTAACATCAAGTATGGTATTCGTAAAACTAAAAGTGATAAAGAATTTATGAAATATGTGGGAGAATGATCTCAAACTGCGAAAAAATATCTTTCTAGTACATTAATATGTACATGTACCACCATAATGTTTTATGGTTCTCATACTATGCATGAGCATGTAATTGAAATGAAAAATATTGTAGCAAAACTTAAGTCTTTTAAAAATGTAAGTGGATGAAAGTTTCCTTGTACAGTTTTTCCTAAACTCATTACCTTCTAAGTATGGATCATTCCAAATGAACTAAAACACCATGAATGATAAATGGAATGTGCATGAATTGAATAGTATGTCGATTTAAGAGGAAACATGTTCAAAGAGTCAAGGAATCCACTCCTTACATTATGTGCATCATCAAGGAGGAAAGAAGCATGGTATAAAGAAGAATGGAAAATGAAAGGGGTCATTGAAGATTAATGATTCCTAAAAGAAGAAACTGAAGAATGAAAATAAATATAAATTCCATTTTTGTGGTAAAATTGGATATTTAGAAAAGGATGGTTTGAAACAAAAAGCATGGTCTGAAAAGAAAGGTATGGAAAATGATTATACATGTTATGAATAAAACTTATCTAATGTTCCACATAATACATGGTGTACTTATTATGGTTGTATGAATATTGTTTCTAATATGATGTAGGGATTCCTTTCAACCCAAATCATAATCCCTACTGAAATGTTCATCTTCATGGGGAATAGAGTGAAGGTTTCAGTTGAAGTTGTGAGGACTTACCGTTTAATCCTCAATATTGGATATATTTTAGATTTATGTGAAACCTTTTATGTACCTATTATATCTGTGAATTTGGTTTCTTTATCGAAACTCGATGCTGGTAGATACTCTTTTAATTTTGGGAATGGATATTTTAGTTTTTTAAGTATACACACATGATTGGATCTGGTTTATTGTATGATGGTTTATATAAACTAAATCTTGATAATAATTATGTTGAAAAAATATGACCTTGCATCAAAATTTTGGTACTAAATGTGGTTTAGTAAATGAAATGTCTCCTTATTTTTGGAATAAATGTTTAGGTCATATTTCCAAAGAAATATTGGAGAGATTTATTAAAATTGAAATCCTTCCAAATTTTTATTTAATTGACCTAAACATTTGTTTGTATTATGTTAAAGAAAAACAAATAAAACACACAAAGAAAGGTTCCACTAGAAATTATAAACTCCATCAGATCATACATACTAATATATGTGGACCTTTTGATGTCAATTATTTTAGTAAAAAAATTTTTATCACCTTTATTGATGATTTTTGACATTATTGATATGTCTACTTATTGTATGAGAAATATCAAGAAATAAATTCCTTGTAAATTTATGTAAATGAAGTTGAGAGGTAATTAGACAGAAAGGTTAAGGTCATAAGGTCTAATAGGGGTGGTCAATATTATAGAAGATTTGATGAAAGTAGAAAAAACCCTATTCCTTTTGAAAAGTTTCTATAAAGTCATAGAATATGTGCACAATACACTATGATAGGTACACCACAACAAAATGGTTCAAAAGAAAGGTGTAATAGAACATCAATGCATATGGTTTTGAGTATGTTAATTAATTATTATTTACCCTTATCATTGAGGATGTGTGATTTTAAAAAATTCTATTATTGATTGAATATGGTTCCAAGTAAAGTAGTTCCAATGAAACCTTTTGAACTTTGGACTTGTAGGAATCCTAGTTTGAGACGCCTACATTTTTGGGTTTGTTAGGAAGAAATAAGAGCATATAATCCACAACAAAGAAAACTAGATGCAAGAGAAATCAGTAGATATTTCATTAGTTATCTAGAGAAACCAAAGGGGTATATATTTTATTTTCCTAACCATAGTATGAGAATTGTTGAAATTGGGAATTTTATATTTATTAAGAATAGTAAATCTGCTAAGAGTAAAGATATATAAAATGTGAAAATTAAAGAAGTTAGAATTCATGTTCCATTTTCTTGTATTCCAGCTTCACATGTTGTTGTTCCTCAAATTATTTCATCACAAAAATAATCATGTAGAACAACAAAAAATGTTTCGTAAATTCAAAATGAAGAAATGTATGAAGAACTACAAGAAATAGTCACTACTAGAAAAATAGTTTTTCCCAGCCGTTTTATACCAACAGTTTGCAAAAATCATTGGTATACTGTAAAAAGGCATTTTTCCCAATGGTTTGTTGAAACCATTGGGAATGTGTTTTTATAATTAATGTTTCCCAACGATTTGGGAAATATATAATTTATCTAATATATAAAAATGGTTTATTAAAGTTGTTGGTAAAGAGAATCTTTTCCAATGTTTTTTTAAAACTATTCAGAATGTTTTCCCCAAATACATAGCAGCCCAGCTCCCACTCCACCCAATTATAGAACCTAATCCGATGCTCCTCCAAAAATTATCTCTTTACCCTAGGCCGTGAAACTCCTTTCACCCATAGACCCATCTTCAATCAAGTAAATTTTTATTTTTAAACTTAAAATTAGTCAGTGTTACTTCATTTTTAATGTTATGAATCTATTTTTTTTTTCTATTTTCTGTTTTGATTTGGGCTAAATCAGAGCTCTTGAAGTCTGTGGCATACCAAATCACTTTAATTTGTTTTTTGTTTTTTGTTATACACTTCAAAGATGGTAAAGGTTTTGTTTATTCATATGGTCTCGAGGTGGGTAATTGATATAAGGATAATCAATGTGAATGTATTGGGGACGGTTGGAGTAGTGGTGTAGGTGGTTTTCGATTTTTTTAGTGGGGTGATATGGTAGTTTCTATGGACAGAACCCACCCCTGGACACCCCCACCCCCTAGACAGCCCCCTCCCCCACCGCCCTAGGCACCCCCACCCCCTTGGAAGCCCTCCCCCCCACCCCCGAACACCCCCACCTCCTTGGACACCCCCACCGCCTTGGACAACCCCTCCACCCCCTGGACCCCCCCATTAGATAACCCCCATCCCTTGCACCCCAACCCCTAGAAACCCCCACCCCCTTGGACAGTCCCCTCCCCCATGGACACCCCCACCCCCTGGACACCCCTCACCCCCCATGGACAACACCCCCCAGGCACCCCCTTAGACACCCCTGGACACCCCACCCACTAGACACCCCCTGGACACCCCCACCCCCTGGACACCCCCACCCCCTAGACACCCTCCAACCCCTTAGAAAGCCCCCACCCCCTTAGACAGCCCCCCTGGACACCACCACACCATTTGGACAGCATCGCACCTCCTAAGTGCTTGACCTAGTTTTTAAAATTGGAATTAACAATGCAGGTGATTTCCCCTTTCCTCAATGATGTTTCTTAAGTGACCCATAGAGCATTATAATTTGAATTTTTTATGTTTTTATAAATTTAATTTGTCATGTTTTGATAAATTGAATGGGTTTTTTGGAATGAAATAACTAATGCATGATGGTTTTCATTTCTAAATAAATAAAATGGTTTTAAATAAAATTACCCTAAGGGGGGATGCACGGGGGGTAGGGGGTTGTCCAGTTGTGGGGGGTTGTCCAGGTGGGGGGGGGGGGGTTGTCCAGGGTGTAGGGGGGCTGCAGGGGGGTGGGGGGCTACATGGGTATGGGGGAGGGGGGTATGGGCTGCCCAAGGAGTGGTGTGGGTTGTCCAGGGGGGTCAGGGTGGGGTGTCCGGGTGGGGGAGAGGGGTGTGAGCTATCCTGGGGGGGGGGCTGTCCAAGGGGGTGGGTGCAACATCCAAGGTAAATAAAGAATAAGAAATATTTCATATTTATTAATATTTTTTAATTAAATATTAATTTTACTTTAAAAGGGTTTCTATGTTCGATAGCGTACCCGATACGCAACAATGGGTTTCTTTGAAATCTTACGTTGCATACTAATAATATAATATTATTATTTTAAACGGTAGTCAAATCCTATCCATTGTATTGGAAGGAATGAACAAAACTAAATAAAATATGATTATACATGTTTTTTAAATGTATTTACATTTATCCAATAAAATTTAGAGGCTTAAAATGTGAATAAATCTAATTTTAAGAATAATTTACATTAAAAGGCCGATTTATCACCTTTTAATGGCGAACCCTTTTTAAATCTAGTTTTGGTCACTTTAATACATTCTACATAACCAAATAAAATCCTTCTTTATAATGGGGACATTAAAATTTACTTTGTGTAATTTTTTGAATTTTTTTGACAAAGTTCATTTTTAAATGAATAGTGAAAAATATTGTATTTCAATTCAAAAGTTCCTTTTAATCTAATTTATTTATATGGTTAGATTATCTTATTAATTGGTTTCAAAGTGAAATTAAAATAAATTTTTACCATTTAATCCAATTTTTGTCATTGGAAGCAATTTCACTTTGAAATTGGACTTAATCAACTGTCCATCTTTTGATAGTTATTGTTTCTTAAAAACACGCTATTTATTTTAACAACATGAATTAATTATTAAATTAATTAATGCCACTTTTATGTTTTGAATTTGGTAAAATGGAAATCATTTTTAAATTTGGAATATCAAATATATCTTAGGCTTAATTTTTGGTATTTTTCTGAAAAACTTCAATTTTTGATGAATAGTGAAACCACTTAGTGGTAGTTAAAAAAACTGACTATTTCATTTAAATGAAATTTTACCACTTCTATGAATTGAATTTCAAAAATACGACATAGCTGGTTGTTATCAAGAAGTAAAATGTGGTTCATTAAGATGAAAATAATTTTTGGTGAATAGTAACTTTTGACTTTTATTTACCACGGTTAAAGGTAAATAAGGTAATTCAAGGTTAAAGGAATATTATAATAATTCAAAATTACCTTAAAACTTATAATAACATTATTGGTTGTGTCATTAACGACCATGGGCATCTTTGGGTTTATTTTGAGACCCCTTTGATCAACTTGGAAGTGATAATGACAATTTAGATTAATTAATTTAAAGTAAAGGCCAACATGAAATAAATAAAACTCTTTTAGTAATTAATTTTTATATGGTGTTATATAAGTTCTATTTTCAAGTATAAATATTATTTGGAAAGGAAAAAATATTTCCTATATCATGGTATTTTTTTTATAATTTTTAGACATCAAATGAATTAAATTATTTAGGACACAATAATGATGCAGTATTTACCTCATTAATAAATGATTTAAATAAATAAGATTATAATGATTAAAATATTATCCAAAACATCTCAAATTCTGATTGGATGATTTTATTTCAACCATGAATCATCTTATATTAGAATATAATGATTTTTGGACAATTAGAAACCGAATATCATTATATAATAAAATAATAGTTTCACACTTTCCTAAAGAGCCCCTCCTCCCCCTTATAAAAGGTGACCACTTCTAACCAATTCCTCAGACCTCTCAAGCCATTTGGATCATCCAACCTCGGCCCAATTAATCCCTCAACATTCCTATACTCCTCTTAGAAGCCTTACCTTAGGCATAAGGCACTTCAATAAGTCCTTTGGTTCAAACCAAAGGGAGTTACCCAAATTAAAGGTAACGATTTCTCTTAAATTGTTTTCTTTTATTTTACTTCTCCAACCCCTAAAATCTTTTTATTTCTTTATTTTGTAACAAAAAAAGTATCCTCAATATTCTAGGATGTTGTTATTAGAAGTATTAGAACTACACTTACACACAACTCCATAAAATTGTTGAAGAACATAATGTTTCTGTGGGTGGAAAACTAACGCCGCATGAAACGATGATTGTTCAATTACATCTTACCGCCTATCATGGTGGACATTATGATGGAACTGTATTTATATATGATATATATTATTTTTATTATTTACTTATGCCTCTGTAATTCTCAATTATATCAAGCCTTTATGGTTCCCATAGTGGGTAAATACGATAATCTCATTTGAGGAAGTGCGGACTACAGCCCCCTTAAAGTAATGTGACTCGTTAATGCCTTATGTGGGATGTATAAAGGATAGATTTACTGATATTATATATGATATTATACTGTAATTATAATATAACCATGTATCATTATGTTTTAATTCCATTAAAATAAGAAATAAAAATGAAAGTAGCGTTCATGCGTACGTACGACCTACCGTCTCCATGAACAGTGCATTTCATTTCTTACCTATAAATGTTATGTACTATTATAAATACATGTATATACTGGATATATACGATATATATGATATATAAAACATGAATATCATTTTGGATATAATGAAACTTTGACCACATGAACAACATGTAATTATAGGAAGTCCATTTTTAACTCAAGTACCAAATATCGACAAAACGAACATTATTAACTTAAATGATTACATAATGTTTATAACATGGTAATAAGTGATATAAAAGGAATAATAAACTTGATAAAGGTTCTTAAGAAATTATAAATTAAATTTATATTATTAATTTGGATATTAAAGAACGATCGAGTCAATTCGTACATGAGGTAAGGGATCCGACCTCTCTCTTTCTTTTCAAGTACTCTCTTTTATGTCATTTCTTCTATGCTCCATGTTATTATGTTGGAGGATGTTATTTTATATTAACCATACTGTAATTTGTATTTTCACATGATGAGATACCCCCTCTTACTCTCATCAATTAATTTTAAGAATTTTTATGTGGCGCCATTAGGCTGCCAAATTTTCATAAGGGATTTCTTATCTCACTTTCAAATCTGTGAGATTTCCATTGTTCGCCACTTATTTATTGTATGTGGTGTATGTACTTCCCATGAATGTATTACCTGTGTAATACACTTTAATTTATTATTAATTACATCTTCATTTTATGATCCTTCTTTCATGTGGTGTATGTTTTGAAAGTTACCAAATAGGTAAGGGAACCTTTCACCCTCCTCTTTTTAGAAGACTTTTTTTTGTTATGTCTTTTAATTTACACCTTCTTATGTTGGGATATGTTATTATATATCTTTATTGATGTAAATTTTATGTCCATGTCATTAAATACCCTTTTTATGTCATAAAATTATTTTCTGAATTTTAAAGTGACGCCGTTAGGCTGTCGAATTTTTGTAAAGGGACTTCTTAACCCAATTTCAATTCTTTGGGTTAAACTTATACTTGTTGATTATGTCATGCTATAAATATGTGTGAATGTACTCTGATTGTTTTACACTTAATATACACTTATATTGGGTGTATTTATATTTGTCACACATAAATTATGTCATTTATTTATCCTTAATCTAAGGATACCATCTTTATAAGGGATTGCGTCTCAATTTACATTCCATTGAGACTTCATTATTTTTATGCACCAATTCACTCTTATATGGTGTATATACTGTCCTTTGACATATTATATCATGATTAATTTTATTCTCATGATATTATTAAGTTATGATTAAATTTTATTCCTCAATTATTTGTATTCAAGCGTCTCTCATTTTGTTAAAAACTCTTTAACTAAAATATTATTTTAAATGTTTTAAAGATTTATTCTTCTAAATATTTATAATCAATGTACATGTTTTCAAAATGGTTTTGGTATTTATGTATATGGATATTAATGTTTTAAAGTGTTAATTTCTTTAAAATCTTAAAAGTGGTATGGGACACTTTGATTAAAAAATCTATTTATTAAATGTTTTAAATGGTTATGAAAATGGTTTGATAAAGCATTGTTTAATTAAATATCTTGATATGATATAATTTGATTGGAATGTGGAAATGTTATCTTTTATTTATGCTTGTTTTATGTGTTATGTTATGGTTATTGGGAATTTTTTACGTATACGGGTGGTTCTGTGATAAACCTAGGGCGGGTGAGCCCGAGATAGCTCTCCAATGCATTGGGTAACATGATGGAGATAAACGTGAATGTTTCTCCTAAGAGATTTAGGGAATATACCATGATGGATATTCCAAATGTGACTCCCTATGTAGTTTTGATAGATACAATGTAAGTATGTTATGAATGCCCTATGTTACATTTATGATTTATGATTTCTATGTGTTATTCATAAATCTTATGATTTTGTAAGGTATGTTATGATTGAAAAGTATTGGTTTCATTGATTTGTAGTTATTGATGGAATAATGTTTTCTTTCTTTATTTTATAACCCTTACTGAGATTTTTATTCTCATCCCAAGTTTTTGAGATGTTTTTCACAGGAATTAAAGATGAATAGGGTCAAGGAATGGATCAAGGAAAAGTCATGCTATCTAAAACATGGAACTAGATGTGTTTTTTTTCAATAGTTTTTATTTTATGAAAAAATGGATACTGAGTAGTATTGTCTACATGTAATATTCATGTTTTTATGTATTAGTTATGGCCTAATTCTCTAAAACTCTAAACTTGAAAAGATCATCAATGTGAATTATTAATTTAATTCAAGATTATGTAATGTTTTAAAGCCAGGTCCTTATAGTTGGTATCAGAGGTCGGTTTAGACAGCTTTAGGGATTAAGAGTTTTTATTGGACACATGGTTAGTTCCTTTGTCTATTATTTCAGATAAATTCTTGTTTTATAAATTTTTTAGATCAAGGAAAGTCAGTTACAAATGGAATGAGGAGGATCTCAAATGACATTTCTATCTCTTCTTGATGACATTCTTTCAATAATTATTGCAAAGTCATGTTCGGATGATTGTGAAACTTTTTCTAGCATACAACTCACTTGAAAGCAATTGTTTGAGATATCAAACACCTCTACTATACCTCATTATCATCGTGGATCATGGGTTTTATTTATAAATATACTATTTTCACAATATTCTCATATTTTCAAGAAAGGTAAATATTATCAAGGAATTTTCAAATATTTTACCTTATCACAAGATTTTGAAGCATATTATGATTTTAAAAAAGGTGCTGAAGAAGGAGACCCTTACGCAACCTATTTATATTTTATTTTAAAATATAGTCTCTCAGCACATACTTATGGTATTTTAAAAGGACCGTTAATTGAAAGTTTCCACTCAAATTTGGTTCGACTATTTTATAGAAATCAAGTTTTATCATATGTTTTGAAATTATATGTCATACATGATTATTTTCCAAAACTGTTTTTCTGTGAACACCCATATGACCCATGCTGTAAAATGTGTATTTGGATGGAGGAAGCAAATGATTTTGAAGGATCTCTAAATCATTGTTGCAATGCATGTACCTTCTACCTACGTGGACAAGATGACGATGAAACCAAATGGACACCATGATCAAGGTATGATGTTATTCATTTTGGGGATTGTTTTATTTTATAATTTGGTGATGAAATAAGACTTCAAGAATTAAGATGTTGAGATCACAATGAATTTGGATGAAAATGAGAGGTATAAGGAAACCATTGAGGTTAAAACATGTTAGGGTTATTTTTGAGTTTTATAAAAAGGACAACCCATAGGATGGGTGACAACCCGTCGCATCCGGCAAGGCTGCAGGAATCGAACCCACAACCGAAGGGAGAAAAGGGCGCATCACCTACCAATAGCCTAATTGAAGTCCCTGGTTAGTATGACTTATTATTTTTAATAAAATGTTTTTATGGAACAAGAATAAGTTGATTTTTGGAACTTATGTTTTATCAAATGGATATACTTAGTATTGAAAAATGATTTAGTGATTAAGTGATAAAATGTTGTTATGGAAGACGTTCTCTCTTTTGAGGAAACACTATATGACTAAGGAAGATAGAATTATATGGGATTTAAATTGTGGAATAATGGTTAAAATTCTAGTTTGGAAGAATCTATGTTTTTATTATGGACACATGATGATTTAATTTATTTATGAAAATGATTAACCTATTATGGAGAATATGTGATTAGGTTAATTGCTTTTCAATATGAGACTTTATGAGTAACTGGTGTTACTTGGAGATAGATGTTAAAATGTATCTTGGAAGTCTATGTAATTAAATCCTTATGAGATTTGGGTTACAATAAAATTATGGATTACTTTTGAAGAATTTTAGGGACAATTGTTTATTGAATGATCTTTGTTGAACTTTGGGTTTTGGTTAGACAAATTTTGGAGATTAAGAGTAGTTTTTCTTTATGTAAAAGTTTATCTTTTTGGGGGATTATCTGATCTTAGACTAAATTTTTTGGTTTTAGTTAATATATTAAGACATGGGAAATATATAGTTCATCTTTTGTGGATTATGTGATTCTCTTGAAGTTGATTATAGCGCTCTTAATGTGAAAAAAGTCATCCTGAATATTCATCGTTTGGAGAAAATATGAGTTTGTGTTAGAAATCTAGTAAAAGATGAATGTCTACATATCAAGTAAGTATATTTCCTTATGTTTTTTTCTTAGGATCATTAATAAATTCCTTAAAAAAAGTTACTTTAAACAAAAATCTTTTCCGTTAAATTTTCCTACTGGGGAATCAAAGACTGTTTAACCCATCACAGGTTTTTGATTTTTTGGTGGTTAACTTTCTCCTAAACATGTTTCCTAACACTCTCCATCAGAACATGAACCTTTTTTTTCTCCTAAATATCTATGTTTTCATGGAATCTTAGTATGGGTTAACTCAGGTGACCTTTATGATTATCTTTATTTCTTTTAATGTGATAGTTTTACTGACTCTTTTTCCGATGTGGGACTTTCAATGAAGTTTCTGAGCCATTTCTTTAAATTGCGAGGACGCAATTCCAAAAAGGGGGAAAGGATGTAACATCCCAGGTAAATAAATAATAATACATATTTCATATTTATTAATATTTTTGAATTAAATATTAATTTTACTTTAAAATGGTTTCTATGTTCGATAGCGTACCCGATACACAACAATGAGTTTCTTTGAAATCTGACGTTGCATACTAATAATATAATATTATTATTTTAAACGGTAGTCAACTCCTAGCCATTGTATTGGTAGGAATAAACCAAACTAAATAAAATATGATTATACATATTTGTTAAATGTATTTACATTTATCCAATAAAAGTTAGAGGCTTAAAATGTGAATAAATCTAATTTTAAGCATAATCTACTTTAAAAGGCCGATTTATCGCCTTTTAATGGAGAAACCTTTTTAAATCTAGTTTTGGTCACTTTAATACATTCTATATGACCAAATAAAATCCTTCTTTATAATGGGGACATCAAAATTTACTTTGTGTAAATTTTTGAATTTTTCCGACAAAGTTCATTTTTAAATGAATAGTGAAAAATATTGTATTTTAATTCAAAAGTTCCTTTGAATATAATTTATTTATATGGTTAGATTATATTATTAATTGGTTTCAAAGTGACATTAAAATATATTTTTACCATTTAATACAATGTTGGACATTGGAAGCAATTTCACTTTGAAATTAGACTTAATCAACTGTCCATCTTTTGATAGTTATTGTTTCTTAAAAACACGCTATTTGTTTTAACCACGGGAAATAATTTTTATATTAATTATTTCCACTTTTATGTTTTTAATTTTAAAAAATGGAAATCATTTTTGAATTTGGAATATCAAATATATCTTAGGCAGAATTTTTGGTATTTTTATGAAAAACTTCAATCTTTTATGAATAGTGAAGCCACTTAGTGGTAGTTAAAAAAACCGACTTTTTCATTTAAATAAAATTTTACCACTTCTGTGAATGGAATTTCAAAAATCTTACATACATGGTTGTTATCAAGAATTAAAATGTGGTTCATTAAGATGAAAATAATTTTTGGTGAATAGTAATTTTTGAATTTTATTTACCACGGTTAAAGGTAAATAAGGTAATTCAAGGTTAAAAGAATATTATAATAATTAAAAATTACCTTAACACTTGTCCTAACCTTATTGGTCGAGTCATTAACGACCATGGTCATATTTGGGTCTATTTTGGGACCCCTTTTATCCACTTGGAAGTGATAATGACAATTTAGATTAATTAATTTAAAGTAAAGGCCAAAATGACATAAACACAAATCTTTTAGTAATTAATTTTTATATGGTGTTATATAAGTCCTATTTTTGAGTATAAATATTATTTGGAAATATAAAAATATTTCATATATCATGGTATTTGTTTTATAATTTTTAAACATCAAATAAATTAAATTATTTATGACACAATAATGATACAATATTTACCTCATTAACAAATGATTTAAATAAATAAGATTATAATGATTAAAATATTATCCAAAACATGTCAAATTGTTATTGGATGATTTTTTTTCGACCATGAATCATCTTATCTTCGAATATAATTATTTTTGGACCATTAGAAACTGAATATCATTATATAATAAAATAATAGTTTCACACTTTCCTAAAGAGCCCCTCCCCCTTATAAAAGGAGACCACTTCTAACCAATTCCTCACACCTCTCAAGACATTTGTCTCATCCAACCTCTACCCAATTAATCTCTCAACATCCCTCTCCTCCTCTTAGAAGCATTAACTTAGGTAGAAGGCACTTCTAGAAGTCCTTTGGTTCAAACCAAAGGGAGTTACCCAAATTAAAGGTAACAGTTTCTCTTAAATTGTTTTTTTATTTTACTTCTCCAACCCATAAAATATTTTTATTTCTTTCTTTTGTAACAACACCAGTATCCTAAATATACTAGTATTTTGTTATGATAAGTATTCTAACTACACATACACACAACTCCATCTAATGGATGAATACCATATTGTTTCTGTGGGTGGAAAACTAACACCTCACGAAATGATGATTGTTCAATTACATCTTACCTCATATAATGGTGGCCATTATGATGGAAATGTATTTATATATGATATATATTATGTTTATTATTTCTTTATGCTTCTGTACTTCCCAATTATATCAAGCTTTTATGGTTCCCATAGTGGGTAAATACGATAATCTCGTTTGAGGAAGTGCGGACTACCGCCCCCTTAAAGTAATGTGACTCGTTAATGACTTATGTGGGATGTATAAAGGATAGAGTTAATGATATTATATATGATATTATACTGGAATTATAATATACCTATGCATAATTATGTTTTAATTCCATTAAAATAATAAATTTAAATGAAAGTAGCATTCATGCGTACGTACGGCTTACCGTCTCCATGAACGATGCATTTCATTTCATACCTCTAAATGTTATGTACTATTATAAATACATGTATATACTGGATATATATGATATATATGATATATAAATCATGAATATAATTATATATATAATGAAACTTTGACCACATGAACAACATGTAATTATAAGAAGTCCATTTTTGACTCAAGTACCAAATATCGACAAAACAAACATTATTAACTTAAATGATAACATAATGTTTAAAACCTGGTAATAAATGATATAAAAGAAATAATAAACTTTAAAAAGGTTCTTAATCAAGTATAAATTAACTTTAGTTTATAATTCAGGAGATTAAATAATGATCGAGTCATGTCGGACACGAGGTAAGGGATCTGACCTATCTCTTTCTTTTCAAGTACTCTCTTTTATGTCATTTCTTCTATGCTCCATGTTCTTATGTTGGAGATTGTTATTTTATATTAACCATAATGTAATTTGTATTTTCACATGATGAGAGACCCCCTCTTACTCTCATAAATTCATTTTATGAATTTTTATGTGGCGTCATTAGGCTGCCAAATTTTCATAAGGGATTTCTTATCTCACTTTCAAATCCGTGAGATTTCCATTGTTCACCACTTATTTATTGTATGTGGTGTATGTAATGACCATTAATGTATTCCCTGTGTAATAAAATTTAATTTATGGGTAATTACATCTTCATTTTATGATCCTTCTTTCATGTGGTGTATGTTTCGAAAGTTACCAAATCGGTAAGGGAACCTTTCACCCTCCTCTTTTTAAAAGACTTATTTTTGTTATGTCATTTAATTTACATATTATTATGTTGGGATATGTTCTTATATATCCTTATTAATTTAAATTTTATGTACATGTGATTAGATACCATTTTTATCTCATAAACTCATTTTCTGAATTTTAAAGTGACGTCGTTAGGCTGTCGATTTTTTGTAAAGGGACTTCTTAACCCAATTTCAATTCTTTGGGTTAAACATATACTTGTTGATTATGTTGTGCTATAAATATGTGTAAATTACCTCTGATTGTTTTACACTTAATATCCACTTATATTGGGTGTATTTATATTTGTCACACATAAATCATGTCATTGATTTATCCTTAATCTAAGGATACCGTCTTTATAAGGGATTGCGTCTCAATTTACATTCCATTGAGAATTCATTATTTTTATGCACCAATTCACTCTTACATGGTGTATATAATGTCCTTTTAAATATTATATCATTAATCCTTTTATTCTCATGATATTATAAAGTTATGATTAAATTTTATTCCTCAATTATTTGTATTCAAGCGTCTCTCATTTTGTTAAAAACTCTTTAACTAAAATATCGTTTTAAATGTTTTAACGATTTATTCTCCTAAATATTTACCATAAATGTACATGTTTTAAAAATGGTTTTGGGATTTATTTATATGGACATTAATGTTTTAAAGTGTTAATTTCTTTAAAATCTTCAAAGTGGTGTGGGACACTTTGATTAAAAAATCTATTTATTAAATGTTTTAAATGGTTATGAAAATGGTTTGATAAAGCATTGTTTATTTCAATATCTTGATATGATATATTGTGATTGGAATGTAGAAATGTTATAATTACTTTATGATTGTTTTATGTGTTATGTTATGGTTATTTCTCATTGTTTACGTATATGAGTGGTTCTGTGATAAACATAGGGCGGGTGATTTTTAGAAAATAAAAAAAAGGATTTCGGCTAGGGCGGGTGAGCCCGAGATAGCTCTACAATGCATTGGGTAACATGACGGAGGTAAATGCAAATGTTTCTCCTAAGAGATTTAGGTAATATAATATGGTGGGTATTCCAAATGTGACTCCCTATGTAGTTTTGATATCTATAATGTAAGTATGTTATGAATGCCATAAGTTACCTTTATGAGTTATGATTTCTATGTGTTATTCATAAATCTTATGATTTTGTAAGGTATGTTATGATTGAAAATTATTGGTTTCATTGATTTGTAATTATTGATGGGATAATGTTTTCTTTCCTTATTTTATAAACCTTACTGAGCTTTTTATGCTCATCCCAAGTTTTTGAAATGTTTTTCACAGGACTTAAAGATGAATAGGGTCAAGGAATGGATCAAGGAAAAGTCATGCTGTCTAAAACATGGAACTAGAAGTGTATCTTTTCAACAGTTTTTACTTTATGATAAAATAGACACTGAGTAGTATTTTATACATGTAATATTCATGTTTTTTATGTATTAGTTATGGCAAAATTATCTAAAACTCTAAACCTGAAAAGAACCTCAATGTGAATTATTAATTTAATTCAAGATTATGTAATGTTTTAAGGCTGGGTCCTTATAGTGGGGGTGGCCTGTCTTGGTGGGGGAGGGGGTGTAGGCTATCTAGGGGGGTGGGTTGTCTGGGGGGGGGTGTCCGGGTTGGGGTGGGGGTGGGCCGTCTAGGTGGGGGTGGGGCTGTCCAGGTGGGGGGTTGTGGGGGGAGGGCTGTCCAGGTGGGGGGGATGTCTAGGTGGGGTGGGGGGATTTCTAGTGGGGGGGGGGGGGGGGTAATATCCAGTTGGGGTGGGGGGGGGGCTGAAGGGGGGGTAGGGGGCTATAGGGGAGGGGGTGTGGGCTGTCCAGGGAGGGGGTGGGCTGTCTAGGGGTGGTGGTGGGTGGGCTATCCAGGTGCGGGAGGGGTATGGGATGTCTAGGGGGCTGTCCAGGTGGGGGGTGTTCAGTTGGGGGTGGGATATCCAGGTGGGGGTGTGGGTTGTCCAGGGGGCTGTAGGAGGGGTAGGGGGCTACAGGGGAGGGGGGTGTGGGCTGTCTAGGGAGGGGGTGGGAAGTCTAGGTGGTGGTGGGTGGGCTATCCCAGTAGGGGAGGGGGGTGTCCAAGGGGGTGGGGGTGGGCTGTCCAGGTGGGGGAGGGGGGTGGGTTGTCTAGGGAGGAGGGGGGGGGGGGCTATCCAGGTGGGGTGTGGGGGTGTCCAAGTAGGGTGGGGGGATATCCAGGTGGGGGGGGGGGTCTAGGGGGGTAGGGGGCTGAATGGGTGTGTGTGTGTGGGGGGGGGGGGGGTTGTCCAGGTAGGGGGTTGGTTGTCCACTCTGATACTCTACAAAAAATAGGAATCACATATAAGAAATGCATAGTTTCTTTCACACGTTAAGAATTTTCTTGAAGTTCCATACCTACACTTTCTCTTACCCTTCCAAGAAGTGATCTCTACAAAGAAATATCACTTAAGGTTCTTATCCAATATCCATATTTATCTCATAAAAATTTAACATTTGTACAACTCCATATCAACTAATGATATAATAATGCTCATACTCCCATGAGTAGTTCCCCGTCGATACCTGGCTCATATGCCTAAACAACATACATAGGATAATATTTAACACACACACAAAATTTTGTAAAAATACACCTTTGATCACACCTTGGAATTAGCTCTTATCTAGCCTCTAAAGGCGTCAATAATCCACATACCTAGCTAAAAATTTGGAGGTGTGTTTACAATTAGGTGTGTTTTTTTATAATTCATGTATGATATTTAGATTGGAATATAGAATCTTATCCATGTATGATATTTGGAGGTGTGTTTACAATTAGGTGTGTTGGGATTTATATGTATGGTATTCATGGTTTACACCAACAGTCTTATGGGTCGTTTATAATAGGAATCACATATAAGCAATGTATAATTTCTTTCACACATTAAGACTTTTCTTGAAGTTCCATACTAACACACCTGGAATTAGCTCTTAGCTAGCCTATGAAGTCATCAATAAGTCACATACATAAATTAAAATTTGGAGGTGTGTTTACAATTAGGTGTGTTTTTTTCGAATTCATGTATGATATTTAGAGTGTAAGATAAAATCCGATCCACATATGATATTTGGAGGTGTGTTTACAATTAGGTGTGTTGTGATTTATATGTATGATATTCATGGTTTACACCAACAGTCTTCTGGGTCATCTATAATAGTATTGAAATCATGCTACAATTGGATAGAGATTGGATTCTATGACCCTATTTTGGGGGTGGACACCCCCACCCCTTGGGATATCCCCCCACCCCCTAGACCCCCACCTTTTAGGCACCCAGTACCCTAAGAACCCACACCCCCTAGACACCCCGCCACCCCAAGGATATCCCCCATCCCCCTATATAGCACCCACCTCCCATAGAAACCCCCACCTAGCCCCTCGAACAACCCCCTGGACACCCCCACCCCCTGGACACCACCCCACCCCCGGGACACCCCCAACCCCTTTGGATACCCCACACCCCTAGACAACCCCCACCCCCTGGGATAGCCCCCCACCCCTTGGACACCCCCCTGAACACCCCCACCCCCTTGGGCAGTGTATGTGATCACTCAAATAATTTACTAAAATATAAAATTTATTCAATCTAAAATTTAATCAACTCCTAATTAATTCTCCTCCACAAGTGTACATGATTTTTTATACTCATATATAGTTCTTCAAAGATATTTTGTTATAAATATAGTATTTTGTTGTCTGTTATATTATGATTCTCATATAGAGTAGTGTTCTAGTTATGGTTTCATATAAAGTGAAACATTCTTGTTTACTTAAATATATTTTTGATGGAACTTAAATCTTATTTAATCGATTTTGATGAATTTACTTATAATTTTTTTTACATAATGGATAGTAGATGGATGTATGAAACTGATCATATCTCAAGTTATCTTCAAAACAATTTGGAGAGCTTTTTAGATTTTTCATTTCACAATGCTTCAGATAGTGGTCACATACACTTCCCCTATTACAATTGTGTTGGAAGACCTTGGTTGAGCTATAAAGAAGTCATCTACCACATAACAAAATATGGTTTTCAAGAAACCTAATCTATGTGATATCATAATGGGGAGAAAATGAAATCTCAAATTGTTGATGATCCAAATGAGAGGACTGAATTGGAGAATTTGTTATATGATCGGTTTCCATTTTTTGTCATCATGAAAAATAAAGGATTCCAACCTAAGAAGACTTCAATATGAGCACACATTATGCATCTAATAAAAATGGTGATGTTTTCAGGCTGAAAAAATTGAATGATGCTACCACGACTCCAGTATATCGACAATGCAGTAAAATGAAAAATCTATAATTTTTAATCCGATTGTTTCATGGGAAAACATTGTATGAGATTTCTAATACTTCCATCAATTACATTCTTACATTCTTTAAGGACTTACTTCCAGATGATACAGATATTACCCCAAACCACTATATGGCATGAACGTTTGTTAAGGAACTTGGATTTTCAAGAAACAAAATTCATACTTGGCCGAAAGATTGCAGTTTATTCTGGGACAAAATAGCTGAATGAAATGATTGTATAAAATGTGACACATCCCACTGGAAGCCAAAAGAAGATGGAACGCCATCCTGTGTGCAACAGAAAGTAATGTTGCACTTTCCATTGATCCCCATACTCTATAATATTTTTTTTATAATGAAATATCAATAAAAATATGATGGAATGATACAGAGAGAAAGAAAACTAATGATGAGTTTGTTCACCTAGAAGATAGATTTGCATGGCAACAATTTGATGCTCAATATCCTAATTTTGTAGCTGATGTGTGTAATGTGAGGCTGGGACTTTCATGTGATAGTTTTAATCAGTTTGGGAAGATTCTTACTTTTCACAACACATGACCATTTTTTATAAACATTTATAACCTTCCTCTCTGGTTGTATATAAAAACACCTTTCACTTTAATGAGTATACTCATATATGGCCCATCTGATCCCAAAAATGATATATAAATATACATGTAACCTTTAATAAAAGAGTTGAAACTTATTTGGGATGTGGGTGTGTGCACATACGATGCATGTTTGAAAGACACATTTCAGATGTGTGCTGCACTTATGTGGATGATCAATGATTTTCCTGCTTATGCAATGATGTCTGGATGGAGCACGAAGGGAAAAATATCATGTCCAGTTTTTATGAAGAATACATGATCCATAATACTAAAACATCGTTGTAGTTTCGGTTTTATGGGACACCAATGATTCTTGCCAATGGACCATCCATATAGAAATAATCATCGAAGATTTGACAATACCACAGAGACCGATGATCCACCTTAGCATATTTCTGGAACTGATGTTCTTAATTAATTGAAATATTTTAGTTTTTTATTCAGTAAGGGTCAAATGAAATATTAAAAGAGAAATAATGTCTCCATTGAAGCCTGTTACAATTGGAAGAAGATAAGTATCTTATTTGATTTTTCTTATTGGTCAACAAATTTGTTACGTCATTGATTAGACATAATGAACATTGAAAAAAATATATGTGAAATATTGATTTCAATTCTTATAAATTTTAAGGTAATAGAAAAAGATGATTTATGGTCTCAGTGTGACTTGGTGGATTGGGGCATCAGACCAAAATTGCATCCTGTCTGTATCAGTGAAAATAAATAGAAAGTTCCATGTGTTTCTTATGTGATGACACCTAAAGAAAAAAAGAAATTTATGGAAGTACTTGAAACTATTAATGTTCTTCATGGATATTAAAGCAACATATCTAAACGGGTCAACAAAAGAGAGTTGAAGATGAAATATTTTAAGACTCATGATTAACACATCCTTCTGCATGAGTTGATTCCAATATCAATACGTCATCTTTTTTCTAATAATGTAAGGTTGGATGTTATCCTTGTGTCGCTGCTATTCGGTTTGTTCAGGTGAAGACTCTATTTGATTCTGACGGTCTTGATGGGTTGTAGTGACAGTGGTGATGGAGGTTAGACTTTTTTGGATCTAGACATCAACGTCAATAGTGAGTTTGGTCCTGTACATGGTTCTTTACCCAACCTGTTAATGATTAGTTGTGATGATATGCTGGTTCTCACTTAGCCTCAAAGTGATTTGTATGGTGTGTTCTCACTTAACCAAAAAGTGTTTCAAAATAAAAAAATGAATTTTTAGTCAGTCATGATGTTATTCAGTTGTGCCATTTGTTTAGAAATCTTTGTGCTAATAAGTTGTCCAAGTCTTTCTTATAAAAAATGTTGGTAGATGCCCCATTAATTTTGTATGAGTTAGAGAAAATATTTCCTCCATGATTTTTCACATGCATGCTGCATCTAACTGTCCATATTCCAACTGAAATACTTCTTGAAGTACTTATTTATTTTTTGGATGTATCCAACTAAATGAAATATGTACACATTAAAGTATTATATCCGACACAGGAATCATCCCAAAGGTTCTATCATGAACGGTTACTTGGCTCAAGAATGTATGGATTTATGCTTTATGTATTTGTCAGATCTTACTACAAGAATGAACAGACCAATGAGAAATGAAGAAGAAAAATATTAGGAAATTGAAACCAGTTTTACATCACTTCCTAAAACATGAGGAATTTCTGGATCATATACATTGAAGACATTAATCCTTGAAGAGCGGAGATGGCACATCGCATAGTTTTTTTCAACTGTGATTTGTTCAATGACTACATCTTGTAAGTAAATTGAATATGTATTATATATATATATATGTTAAACTATTACTATTTTTATCTACATGGAACATAAAGCAATGATAAATAGAAAGCATCGTTCTTTATCTTTGATAAGGAGGGAGACTTTTCATAGAAAAGAGTTTTCTGCTTGGTTAAATTTGAAGGTAATAATATTACTATTTAAAATAATTAAAAATAATTTAATTAATTTTAATATTCATTTATATTTTAGGTATTGAGTTTTCCTATTGACTCTGTCTCAGAGGAAATAAGATCTTTGGATTTTGGTCCTAATACCATGGTTCATGACTGTAAATAAATTGTTATCAATGGGTACAGATTTATTATCACTGAATGAGTAAAGAGCATGAGAAAAAAATCATGATGGTATTATAGTTACTGACACAATATACTATTATGCTAGTTCATCAGATAGTAGACCGTGATTTGAAAATGTAGGTTATTATGGAGTCATTGAAAAAATAATAATATTGGATTATTACTCTCTTGGATGAGTCACGATGATGAAATGCCAGTTGTTTGATTTGATGAAGAGGTAGGGAACATTTATTGATGATTGTGGATTTTGAGTAATTGATATGACTTTCACTCTTACTACTGATGAACTATATATATTCGCATCAATGGTGAAACAATTTTTTTATGTCAAAGACCATCTTCAACCTGAATTTGGTGTCATTATTGAAGTAATTACAAGACATATTTTTGATGATGGTGATGATGGAATTAAAACCAACCCTAACTCTATTGGAAATGACCCATTTATTACTTTTTATGACCCAAATAGCTCAATTTTCAGAGTTGACTGTGAACCTGAAGTTGTGTTCAGAAATATACAGAATCATTCACATGTGTTCTCAATTCTTTTGGTTTCGCTTGACTTGGGTTGTTAAGGTTGGTAATATTCAAATTGATTTAATATTGATTAAAAATATGTTGTATCCAACCTGACTATTATGTGATTTTTCAATGTTTATCAGTTGTAATTTTATTTTAATTGCATTATCTAATTTGGAATTGATCTATATTCAACCCTATGAAACCAACATTTCTAACATGGTGAAAATTTAAATGATTTATTTACCATTTATAAAATTAGTATAACTCTAGGACCTCCCTTTAAAATTTCACTAGATAATGAACATCATGGTTTTTATTCTTCTACAAAACATGTATAGAAACCTACATCATCTACCTGGGCTAAAGAAATTAAAATTTTCCATAATTTCGACAAGTGTTTTACCCCTTATAAATCTGTTGGATATCTTATCCTTGTTTATATGTTTATATAATCATTTCCAACTATCTTAAGGGTTTAATCATTTATAATACATATATTTTTAACACTTAGTAAATAACCATCCTACTCAAAATTAATTTTTCTTATTACATCTTGTACGATTTATTGAATTCATTATATATCCATTCAATCTCACCTAAAATCATGGCTTGTTAAATTATCCAGGAATCCTCCCATTCCCTCTTATATATTTTGTGTTTTGGGATACAAATTATTTATCATTTTATAATTACTTTCATATTTTTTTTCAAATGCAAGAATGCTCTCAGGCGGACCGCGAAACCCTCTGATGCTCTCCCTCAGCTGGTGACGATGGCGTCTGGTCCGAATCCTCCCCCCTTTACAGGGGAGGGGGGATCATCTTGCCTCAGGATTTCAAGGCCTTCGTTCCATCCCTTCTGCAATCCTGACATTCTTATCCCTAAAGTCCTAGATCTTTTGGATGGAAACCCCAATCTTCAGATTTCAACATCCGAGTTAACAGAATCATCTTTGCTGTTGAATCTTACTATTATTGATCAGTTCAGACATATGATAACTTCTGTCGATGCGTTTGACAAGTTTGTTTTCTCCTCATGGGATCTTCAAGAAAGGGCGACCGTCGGGTTTCTGGATAGAAAACATATTATGATTTGTTTTGAGTCAGAAGAGTACCTCATCCAAGCTTGGTCAAGAGCTCCTCACAGTTGCAATGGTATTCGGTTCTTCCTTCTTCGTTGGTCGTTTGATTTTCATATGAAACGGGATTCGCCTTCGGCAGTGGTTTGGGTCAGTTTTCCTAATCTTCCTTTACCTTTTCATAATCCCTCTGTTATAAGAATGTTGGGTAATCTTGTGGGTAGATTTCTGTGTGCGGATAGCCGCACTGATGCGGTGTTCCATCCGATTAATCCTCATGTATGTGTTGAGGTGGATTCTTCTAGGCTTCCATTTGAATTTTTTATGATTATAATTGGAGAGGAAGACAGGTGTAAACAGCAGGTTATTTTTTAGAACTGGTATGATTTTTTCTTGACTTGTAATCATTTTAGACATCTTCTGGAGAGATGTCGAGGAGATTCATTAATACAGGTGAGAAAACCTTGGTGTCGGGAGTACCAGGACTCGTTTAGGAGGGAGGATGTGGTGGGGATTACCCCTGTGATCCAGCCGATGGTGGGTATAGAGTTGAGGACAACTGGTGTTAAGGGGGAAAATGGGGGTTCCCAGTTGTTGGGCCCTTTGGTTTAGCAGCTAGCCGAAGGGGTTGGCAAGGATTCTGAGAGGAATGGTTTTAACTCAACCTTGATAGATGTTATGATGACTCACCACAACCTGGAGGTGCTTGATGAAAGAAAGAGACAAATACAAGAGAACTCTAATAATCGGATCTCTCAGAAGAATGTTGACCCATCTGTTGAGGAGAATTTGGGGGATCATCATCTAGGTGATGCTATAGAGATGAAGGAATAGAAGGAGGAAAGCGAAAAAGGTGCCTCAGCAGTGGAATTGGGTAGAACTGGGAGAAGCCAGAATAGTGGGGGACCAGGAATCTCATCTAAAACTTTGTTTCCTTTGAGTAACAGGTTCCAAGGACTTGCTGAGGAGGGATTGAATTCAGTTCCAGCAGAGCAAGATGAATCTTTGGAGATTAGTATGCGGGATTTTGTGGTAGGAGAAGCTGACCATGAGGATTCCTATAAGGTTGTGGAGAAATCCACTATGGTGAATAAAGTTTATCAGCAGTGCAAATTTTCCGACTTGGGAAATGTTGTTGAGGGGAAAGGAGAAGGAGCATTTAAAGATGATGACGTCGTGGGAAATTATCTGCCTGGGATTTACTACAACACGCCTGATCAGAGGAGATGAAGAGATGTTGAGGGCAAGGAATCAACCTTGGATAGTATCCTTGGGAGGAAGGGGATGCTTCCCAGGTGCGACAAGGAGAACATAGGTGGTATGGTCAATCGCTTCTTTAATGATATAGTGCAAGGTGGAGATATAACTAGGACTAAGGATGGAAAAGTGGAATCTGCTACTCCAAAAAAGAAAAGGCAGGAAGGATTACTCCTATCTGCCTCGACCATTGTGCACTAGAGCCTCCTTTATGTGGGATCATGGGGTGACCCTGGATTTTAAGAAAGACAGCCTATCCAAGCAATATGGTCTTCAGCGAATCACTTTGGATGATGTGAGGCGGAACTATAATGGTGATTTCATGAGGCATTTAAATCTATCTTCTGAATGGGGAATGGCCACCATGGAGGAGGGCTCCTGTGTTGTTTGCGACGATGGGTATAGAGACTATGGTTTTTAGTTTTTTTTGGCTTCTTTGGGTTTTTGTTTTCTTGTTCGGTTTTGGATGCGTTTTGTGGGCTTGAAAGTGACTTTGGGTTTCTCACTTTTCCTAAAAGTGTTTGTAAAATAATAAAAAAGTATTTTGGAAAATGCAGGAAATGAAACCAATTGAAGAGATGTGACAGAAAAAGATGATGAAGAACAATCTTTTCATGGATGAGATGGGTATTCCACCACTAGTGCCTGTAGTGAGTATTTTATTTCAAATATATATATTTAAATAATATATAATTCCCTGTTATTAATTTTTTTTAAACATTTTTATAGGATCCACCTCTTAGGCGAAAATTATTTGTTGAGAAGCCTAGTAGTGGTATTTGTACTCATGGTTTTCGTATGAGGGGGGGGGGTACGAGAGCTAGCCAATCTGGTCGGCGTACCCGATTAGACCCTTCCCCTCCCACTGACATACCATATATCCTACATTCTGATCCCGGTGTGTCGTTAGGGACACACGGGATATTTAGGTCTCCCATGTTTTCACAACTATTTACATCTAAGCCTCCCCACCCGTCTTTACCATATTGGATGATGATTCCCACTCTCCATCCAGCATTCGGCCATCCATTCATGTCAGCTTCTTTTACTTCTGATTCCTTCTCTCCGAGCTTTTATATTCCATCTTCTTCGACTCCTACTCCACCAGAGTCTATCCCTACAGAGCATACATTGGGACCCACTCCACCTGTATAGGGTGTTCATTCATTTTCTGCGGATTCAGCGGTGCCCATTGATCAGACTACCACAGATATATTTATACAACATTAACAAATTTTTATACCATTATTTATTTTCATTATAACATGTATTGATAAAATATTTGTTTTTATTTCATAATAGATACATCGACTGATAGGAGGCAGGGGAGGGTGCATACAAGCATGCGTGTAGTGCGGAACCACCACACACAGTTGATGGTGGACTACAATGAAGACAATCAAATGATTGAAAAAACAAGGCAACAATATCAGAGTTTTTTTGGTGACGCTTGAGAAATACTCAAACATCATTCCTGTCATCCCACTCTCATGGAGACAGTTGCCAAATGAAGTCAAAGATAATGCTTGGGAAGATATATGAGTAAAAATTTTTTTTATTTAATGCAATATTTTTTTTGTATTTATATGAATTAAAATTTTGGTTTCAGCTTCAATTTAATTTCCCCAACAGTGAGCGTGAAATGCCAGAATTTCTAAAGGATCTAGGTGAGATTTGGAGATCCTATAAGCATGAGCTGTATATTGTCTAGTGTGATAGTGTTGGTACAGAGTTAAAGGTGGTCCCGGTCATTGATGATTGTCCGTTAGAACAGTATTGGAAAATGATTACTCATTGGACGACTTCCCAGTTAAAGGTATTAATCACATTTTAAGTATTTAAAAGAAAATTTTCATGTTTTTCATTAATAATATATTTTTTATTATTGAATTTTATTTAGTAATAATCTGGAAGAAATAAACAAAACATTGATGCTAAAAAATACCTCCACACATTGGGACGTACTATGATGCCATATCATGAGAGGAAACTGGTATGATAGTTGTTTATATAATTTTAGTTATAAAATTAATTAGTGGTAATATATTTTTAATTATGGTTTCCAATATTCAATGTCATTTTAGAGGAAAAAATTGAATATTGAAGGATGTCTGCCTCGAGCAAAACTGTTTTTCTCGAGTAGAAAGAAGAAAGATGGAAGTGCGTTTAATGAACCGAATCAGCAGTAGATTGTAAGTTTTACTTTGTTGATTTAAAATTTTAATATCTATTTTGTAACTTAATAATCCATTTATATTTGGAACAGGCTACTTTAGATGGCCCTGATGCCCAGGAACCTAACAATTTTGGGCCAAACGATCATTTACATCAAGTGTTGGGAGATGAGCACCCTGATAGAGTATGTTGCCGACCTGGGAAGAGTATAGTTCCAACGAGGTATTAGACCTCCTCATGTATGAGTTGTAGTGCCATTGAGTTCTAGTAGGTTAAGGCATAGGCATAACAGGCTGAAAAAAGGGCCACAAAGATGGCAAAACTGTCTTCTAGGGAAAACACTACATTTATGAAACTGATGAAAGTTTTACATCCAACACTTCCACAAAAGGCCAGAACATCTTGTGATGAATATATGTCATTGATGCATTCTATATATGGTGCAATAGAAGGTAGTTATAGACGTGTTTGAGATGAGGGTGAGGAGGAGGGTGAGGCAAAGGAGGAGGATAGTGAGGAGGAGGCCGAGGTGGACGAGGAGGGTGAGGACGAGGAGGAGGTCGAGGTGGAGGTCGATGCGGAGTACACAAGCGATGAGGAGGGCGATGAGGAGGGCAGGGATGATGATGGGTAAGATGATGAGAAAAGGGGTTTGGCTGATTATGACAGTGATGATAGTGATGGTGATGAGGGACAGATTGATCCATTACATTTTTGACTAATATTACTGATATTTGATGTTTGATGATTTGTTGTGCCTGAATGTATGTTTGATTAGGTAGGTCAAATTATCTTTATTTCATTGTCTATAAATAATAAAACTTGACTTGATGATTTCATGTGACTGATTCACCCCTCACCTAGACACCCCACCCCCTAGACACCCCCACCCCCATGGATAGCCCTCACACCCCTTGGACAACCCCACGTACCCCCGGAACACCCCCACACCCTAGACACCCCTTGCCCCTTGGATAACCCCCCAACCCCCTGAACACTCCTACCCCCACCTCTAGACATCCCCCTCCCCCTAGGACACCCCTTACCCCATGGAAACCCCTACCCACTAGACACCCCCACCCCCATGGAAAACCTCCACCACCCTGGACAACCCCCCACCCCCCGGACACCCCCATCCCCCTTAGATAGCCCCCAACCCCCTGGACAGCCCTCCACCCCCTGGACACCGCCCCACCCCCTAGACACCCCACCCCCTGGATAGCCCCCCCCAAGACATCCCCCCACAACCTAGATATCCACCACCCCTCGGACACCCCTACCCCAGTGGAAAGACCCCAACCCCTGGACAACCCCTCCACCCCCTGGACACCACCTCCACCCATTGGACACCCCTCCCCCCACCCCCTGGACACCCCCACCCCCATGGACAACCCCCACCCCACATGGACAACCCCCTCGGGACACCCCCTTCCCCCTTGGACAGCTCCCAACCTTATGGATAACCTCACACCTCCCCTGGACACCACCTCACCCCCTGGACACCCCCACCCCCTTGGACAGCCCCCACCCCCTGGACACCACCCCACCCCCTGGACATCCCCACCCCATAGACACCCCCATCCCCTGTACACCACACCCCTAGACAACCCCTACCCCCTGGATACCCTCCACCCCTGGACACCCCCTACCCCTTTCGATAGCCCCACACCCCCGTTGACAGCCTTCCCAACCCACCTGGACACCCCCACCCCTAGACACCCCGACCCCTTGGACATCCCCCCAACCCCCATGGACAACCCACCCACCCCCTAGACACCACCCCACCCCTGGACACCCCCACCCCATCGACACCCTCACCGCCCTAGACAACCCCCAACCCCATGAACAACCACCACCCCCTGGACTCCCCCACCCCCTTGGACAGCCCCCAACCCCCTGAACAACCCCGCCAACCCCAGGGCACCACCCCACCCCCTGGACCCCCACCCCCTGGCCCCCCACCCCCATGGAAATCCCCCCACCCCCTGGACAACCCCCACCACCCAGACACCCCCTACCCCCTTAGAGATCCCCCAAACCCCTAGATAGCACCCAACCCCTAGACACCACTTCACTACTGGACCCCCACCCCCCATAGACACCCCCACCCCCTGAACAACACCCACCCTGGACAGCCCCCCCCCCCCCCCCCACACCCCCCATACACCCCTACCCCTTGGATAACCCCCAACCCCATGGACACCCCCTGCACCCCCTGGACACCACCCCACCCCTAGACACCCCCATTGCCTTCTGAGACCCCACCCACAAGGACAACCCCCCCCACCCCCAGACACCCCCTACCCTGTTGGACATCCCCCTAAACCCCCCACCCCCTCGGACATCCCCCGCCCCCTGGACACCACCCCACCCCCTAGACACCCCCACCCCCATGGGAAGCACCCCCCACTCTGGATAGCCCCTCACCCTCTAGACACCCCATCCCCCCAGACACCCCCACCCACTAAACACCCCCACTCCCCTTGGACAGCCCCAACCCCCTTGATAGCCCCCACCCCATGGAAAACCCCCGACCTGGACACCCCTACCCCCTTGGACAGACCCCCAACCCCTTGGGTATCCCCCCCACCATCATGTCACATTACCCCTTACTGCAACATGGCATACCACATTAACCAAAAATTCAAATCTCATCTGAATTCTTCCATGCCTATGAACAAAAATTCCACATTGAAAACCTAAAACATGATTTTCATATATAAGGGTTATTACATTCTGAATTCTAAATTAAATTATGTATGTGTTATAGAGAATTCAATATTGTATGCATTTAATTCAGAATTCTGTATTGCATAGGGTAATTGACTTCTGAATTCTAAATTGAATTCTGTATGTGTTAATTATTAATTAACTTATGAATTATGAATTATGAATTTTGTATGTGTGTAATTAAATATAGAATTGGGGGTATTGAGAATTATGTGTTGTATGAATTCATACAGAATTCTGTATTTATTCTGCAGGTATTGATAATTCTGTATGAATTCTGAATATAGTGGGAGGAAGACCTACTGGTGGAAGTGTTGTAGGTGCACAAGGGGAGGAAGGATTGTTGCAGGTGTATAAAGCCTATACCAACGGTTGTAAACTGTTGGAATATGTGTCTAAATAGAACATATACCAACGATTTCATGTAAACCATTGGCAAAAGTATATACCAATGGTTTACAAACCATTGGTATAGATCATTTTACTTCACTTTTACCAATAATTTGTGGGAAACCATTGGTAAAAGACTATACCAACAGTTTGAAAACCATTTGTATAGACATAATTTTTGATATTTATAATAGTTTTAAACCATTGGTAAAGATATATACCAACAGTTACATGAAATCATTGGTATATAATCCGTTTTCCAGCCATATCCCAACGGTTCACATAGAACCGTTGGGATGTATCTATATCCAAAGATCCATAGACAACAGTTTGGACAACTGTTGGTATAGTTTATACCAATGATTTTCCAACCTTTACTAACAGTTTGAAACTATTGGTAAAGGATAAGTTTCTAGTAGTGAGTATTAATAAGATCCCAAAAGAAAAGAGGGTAAAATATTTCTGATGATTATTTGGTTTATCTACATGAAATAGAAAGTGTTATTGTCATTGATAATGATCTAATTTCATATTATCAAGCCATAAAGTGGGTTAATTATGATAAATGGTTAGATTCTAGGAAATGTGAGTTGAATTATATGGAGTAAAACAATGTATGGGACCTTTTGTAATTTCCCAAAGGATGAAAGAGAGTTGGATGTAAATGGACTTTCAAAACCAAACATGACTCACATGATAACCTTGAGTGTTACAAGGAAAGACTTATTACTGAAGGATTCACTCAAAAGAATGGTATAGACTATAATAAAATCTTCTTACTAGTTTCTAAGAAATATTATTTCATAATTATTATGGAATTGGTAGCTCGGTATGATTTAGAGTTTCATCAAATGGATGTTAAAAGAACCTTTCTAAATGGAAACATAGAGGAAGATGTATATATGGATCGACCAATGGATTATTTCCATTAAAGTAAAGGAACAAATGATATGTAAATTAAATAAGCCAATATATGGACTTAAACAAGATTCCTGACAATGGTATATTAGGTTTAATGATACCATTATATCTTTTGGATTTTGGAAAAACATCATTGATCAGTGTATATACTAGAAGATAAGAGGGATTAAATTTATATTCTTGATTCTATATGTTGACTGCATATTGATTACTATAAATTATCTTGGACTGTTTTGTGAGACCAAGAAATTCATCACTAATAATTTTAAAATGACAGACAAGGGGGAAGTTAAGAATGTCATTGGAATACAAATATTCCTTAACAGAACTCAAGGTTTATTGGGATTATCTCAAAAATCATACATTAATAAAAGTTGAAAGAGATTTAGGATGAAAAAATGTTCAGCATCACCAATTCCAATTTCAAAAGGAGATAAATTTAATCTCAATCAATGTCTCAAGACTAATTTGGAATGAAAACAGATGGAAGAAATTTCTTATGCATCAATTGTTGGATGATTGATGTATGCTCAAACATGTACAAGACCAGATATTAGCTTTTTAGTTGGTGTGCTGGCAAGATACAAAATCAATCCTGGACTGGATCATCAGAGAGCTATAAAGAATGTTTTTGCAATATTTGAAAGGACCAAAATATCATATGCTTAGATCTAGTGATATTGAGGTGATTGGATACTCTGATTCATATTTTTTCTGGTTATGGTGATACAAGAAAGTCCACTTTTTGTTATGTGTATTATCTAGATGAAGGATAAATATCATGTAGAAGTGAAAAGTAATCGGTTATAGCTTCTTCGACCATGGAATCTGAATTTGTATCATGATTTGAATCTATAATTTAGGTCATGTGGTTTTAAAACTTTATTTAAAGACTTGTAATTTTCAACAATATCACTAAGCTCTTAAAAAAAATTTGTGACAATTCTGAAATATTATTATTTTCAATGAATGACTGATATTCCAAAGGATCTAAACACACATAAATAAATTAATTTGTAGTTAAAAAGGAAGTTAAAAAACCTAAGGTGTCAATTGAACGTATTATCACAAATTATATGATTTTTGACCCTTTGATGAAAGGGTTTTTTCTAAATACATTTACTGGACATGTTGAAAGTATGGGAATTGTCACCGAGTAGGCTTCATTGTATGTATTGATTGTTATGATGATTATAGTTGACACTTGGACTTATAAATGTTTTTATCATGTTGCCTATTTTTTCAATAAGTATACATGATTGAATTGAATAAATATAGCAGACATAATATTTAATAAATGAATTATAGTTGGGCCATATATATATTTATATATATCCAATTTTAATTATTATAGGGAAAATTTCAATATTGTAGTACATGGAAGGGAGTATATTAATAGAGAATATATGACTACCATGACCCATGTGGCCATTATCCTTAATTAGGATGAGTGTTGTATAGATGATATAATAAATATAAATGCGCATAATGTCCAATTAATTTTATTAAACATCATAAAGTTATATCACATGAGTTAAGTGGGAGAATGTTGAGGGATAAACTTGTCAAATTTATGGACTTTGACATTTAATTAAATAAACACGTTGAAAAACTATTTTAACTCTCTTTAAAGGTTTATGTACTTAATAATTAAGTCTCAATCAAATTATGATATGTTCCATCAAAAATATTATGGAATAGAGAATAGGAAAATGATATAAATCCTTTTAAGTGGGAGAAAATAAAAGAGAATCTAATCCAGAACTTCAATGGATCAAGGTATGTCTTTTATTTTGAATTTATTTATCTATATATATGATAAATATATATTTTAAAGATCCTATAATAAATAAAATTAACTTACACCCGATGGAGGCATGCTTGCCGATGATGATGCGCAGTTGGTGGAGGGTCTGCAGCTCATATAGCTGGTGATAAGAGCTCCACCTTGATGGTGGGGTTGGCGAAGCGGGATGACAATGAGCTGGAGATGACCTTGGATTAGTATGTGAATGGATTTGTGCCACCCGATAGAGTGGATGGTTATAGGGATGGGCCAATGAGAGGGGTTTTGGCGGCAACCTCGGTGTGGAGGTGATGATGACATGAGAAACATGATGGGGTTGTCCTTGGGTGTTGAAGAGAAATATCCTCAGGATGCAGTTTCAGATACAGCATCGGGATGCAGAGTGGTATTGAGATGCTTCAACCTTGGAAAGAGAGTACAATTGTCACAACTAGTGATGGTTGTCTTGTAACAAATTTAGACGCAATGGAATCATGGTGATAGGAGATGTGCCATGATGGTGAGGTTTTCGACGAATTTCTATGGGACATAGGTCGATGAAAATATGATGGAACTGAATGATGGATTATGAAGACCATGGAGAGAAGGGAACAACATCAGGAGAGCATGCCGACCTTAAGATGATGCAGAAGGCAGGCTAGCATTGGATGGAGACAATTTCAAAATGCAATTACGTCAGGATGTGGGAAATGGGAAAGATAATGTCACACAAGTGTAAATCGGGCTACGAATTCCATATGGCATAAAATTTTATGACCTACTTTGGAAATGGAAAATTTGTGTCATGTTTCCATTCATATGTGGATGGATTTATCCCATCTATTGGTTGTTTTTTTTGGTTGGAATTGGTTTTTTCACTTTCATATTTTAGGGGTGTTGTGTGCCACATGATTTGACATTTCTATATATTTATTTTCTTTGATAAATTTTAAGATATGAACATTCTCTATACTTGAACCTTCTTGGTAAATAGTTAATATGATTAATTTTTAATAATTTCGTTTTTTATATAATTACTATTATTTATTTATTCATTTTTATCCATTTTTCTGTGTTTGTAATACATATATTTAATATCATTAATTCAGTTTTTTATATTTTTTATAAATTATTCAATTTTAATATTCATTCATTTAACATTATTAATTCATTTTTAATATTTATTATTTTCTAAATATTTTTCATATTTAATCATTTTTTAATATTTATTTATTATATTTCAATATTTTCAATATGTTTATAATTTATAGGATTAATATTTCTCATTTTTATTTGTAACATTTTAATATTTTTAATATGTTTTGAATTTAAATTATTAATTTTTTAAATATATTTTTAAATTTAAATAGTTAGTATAATTCATTTTTAATAATTTTTTATTTGTATAATTAATACTATTTAGTTATATATGTTTGAAGTTTTTTTAGTGGTATATTATACACAAATAAAATTTTATTTTATTAGTGCTAAAGAATAAGAACTCATAAATACCTCTTTTGTCAGTGTTTTTAGTGCCAATAAAAATTTTGGTTTATGAGGGCTAAAAACACACTAAAATAGTTTTATTTATTAGTGCATATTTTTTAGTGGTGATAAAATGGGATTTATCATCACCTTTCAGTTATCATTGAAAAAACCATTCATCATTTTTAAAAAAGAACATTAGCAGATCACTTCTTCCTCATGCCGCATCCAAGCTCTCAGGGAACTGAAGCACTAATATTTTTGATGTCAATTTTTTAGAAAAATCAATCCTAAAAACCAAATATATAAAATTAAAAAACTTGTTTTTAAGTATTCTCAATCGATCTTGCACGTGTTTTCATGTTGTTTTTTGATTTTATATTCCCTTTTTTGTCTATAGTATCTGGAATCATTTTTTTTGGAAAAATCAAACCTCAAAACTAAAGGTATGATATTCTAAATTTTTTTTAGGAATTTTCAATTGATATTTCTTATGACTTTCATGAGTTTTTGAGTTTATCATTATCTATTCATCTATATTAGCTTTTCCCATATGTGTTTGTTCTGATTAGTTTTTTTCATTGTTATTCCCTATTTTTTGAACAAATTGACCCCTTTAGGGTGCTTGATATTTTGGTTCACTATTATTACTTGATTTTCCTGATTTGTTTTGTTTATATTCCTCTCTCTATATAAATATAATCTATATATATGACTTTTTAACAAAATAAATAAAAAAAATTATTATTTGATATCAATTTAAATTTTAAATGGGGTTCAGTGGAATGAAAATGGTTTGATCTTCCAACTGTAAATTTTATTATTAGACACTGAAATGGTTTGATCTCCCAACTATATGGATAATTTTTTGAAGGATTAAAATTATCTTTTTTAGTCTTAAAATTCTAATAATCCTGAATAATTAGTTATTTTCCAACAAAAATTAACCTTTTTATAGAATCATTGATGATTATCCATTTTCAAAGATGCGTTCTCACTTTATTTGATTTTTTTACTATCTTCCATGTCTCCTTATAAGTATAATACTATGTTTTTTAATTATTTATTCCTAAAATTCTTTAATCCTTTAAAAACATTCATGAATAATTTATAGTAATTCAAAAAAGTAGGGATAAACTAATATTAAAATTCCACATCAATCTTATCTCCATTTTCAATCATAATATCTTTTTCTGGGCGGGGTGGTTAGAGATTTACATTCATAATCACTCTTGTGAAATAACCTAATTTGCATTATTTTTTTCATTCATCTTTAATGGTGGTCCTATACATAAAACTATGTTATTTAAAACTTAAGTAAGCTAAAATACCCATATGAGTCCATGAATCCTCACACATATTTGAGCATTAGTATGCTTATGTGTGCAAGGATAAAAGTTGATTTCCCAATATAAAATCATAAAAAAAACCCTAGTACAAGGTTATAAAGTCCATATTTCAAGAAAATATGTTATCATCTATATATTGAGAGATAATATGATCATAATAATTACATATTTGGATTGTCTTGAACTATTCTATTCCCAAAATATATGACAATTTTAAAATCAACTCTTCAAGGAACCAAAATTTGTCTCCCATTTCTAAAATATAGTGATTGATCAATGAATACTTATAATACTCTAATATCAATTAATGTTCGTCTAGATTCATGCTGACCAAGATCCTGTTGATGTGAGCCTCTCAAATCATAGTAAACATTCACTTTCTTTTTAGAGAATGAGCATAGAATATACCTCTATCAAGTGTATATTCTAACTCAAAATCCTAATTTCATCTCACATGTCATTCAAAACCTGAACCAATTGAATATTCAATATATCAAATGAGATAGTATATGGGAGATAAAGATGATTTAATTGTGGAAGATGGTGGACTATGAAAAATAAAACAAAATGAGTAGCCACTATTGTTTTTTTCTCATTAAATCATCAATGAAAAAACCATCACATTATATCATCACTTTGTGAAAGAAGTTACTTACTTCACACTAGGAAAATAATTTTCACTAAGATAGAAGACATGATTCTTTCTAAAACATAGGATTTTTTTTGTATTTACATATTTTCTATTGTATTATAAAAATTTGTCATTATATCCATTATATTATAGAATTTTTATATGTTTGTATTATAAATTATAATTATATTTTTGAAATTCATATTTTATATAATTTATGGATATAAAAAATGATACATTTTACATATGTATACTTATTTTTTTTTGAAAAATATGAATATTGTTAAACTAAATAGGATGGATATGAATAAAAAATGTATGTATGTTAATCATATGAAAAAGGAGAATAAGGACGAAGTTAAATAGTTTAAAAAGTTTGCAATAGAGTATGCATATGAAGCTTCTCAAATATTTTTTCCCAATTTATGATGTTTTTATTCAAGAAAAATTAGTCTAGAGGATTTGGAAGAACATTTGATCTATCACAGAATAGATTGAAGATACAAATATTGGACTAAACACAGGTAAGAAATAAATGTTGATATTTACTATGATGATACTGATATTAAAGGATCATCTGATATAATTAGAATTGTAAAAGATGATGGATATCATATTGAAGGAATGATAATGGTAATTGAATATGACCTTTGTGATTATCCAAATATATTTGATAAGTTCAAGAGTTTTGAAAAGTTACCATTGCATACTTGATATACTAAATATATAGAATTTTCAACCGCACTGAAGCTATATAATTTGAAATATGAAAATAGATGGATAAACACATTCTTTGCAGAACTACTTGGTATACTAAATGATATGATACTAAAAGAAAATGAGCTTATTTTTAAAACATAGGGCGCTAAACAAATGCTACATTAAATGAGTATGATCACTAAAAGAATGTATCCATATCCAAAAAAACTATATATTGTTTTTCAATGACCATGAATTAATTAAAAAATTACGTAAGTCTGGTGTGACTTTATATAAGAAAGATGAGTCTTGTCCATTGAAAATTCAATGATATTTTCTAATCATTCCAAGGTTTATACAGCTATATGTATTTGAGGAGACTACTAGAAAATTGTTGCGGTATATAGATACAATAATTCAAGATGGGAAACAATGTCACCCAACAGTCTCTCCTTAGTGCAAGAATATTGATCATGAGTTTTTTAAATTTGTAAATGAACCAAGATATTTCTATCCCACACTATCCATAGATGGAGTGAAACCTTTTGGTGTATAATTTATTACTCATAGTACATCGCTTATTATGATATTAAATTATAAATTTCCTCCATGGTAATCCATGGAGCAGAAATACATTTTGTTTTCTTTACTTATATCTAGATAAAATAACCTAGTAATGATATTGATGTTTATTTATAACTATTTATCGATGATCTGAAATTAACATGGGATAATTGTGTTACATTGTATAATTCTCATAGAAGTGAAGAGTTCACATTGAGAGATATGTTGTAAAGAATGATAAATGAATTTTATGCTTATGAAAATTTTAAAAGATATAGAATTAAAGGAATGTTAGGGTGTCTCATCTATGAAGATGGTACACACTCAGCTAAGTTGAAATATTCCTTGAAGATTTTGTTTTTAGGACATCAAATTGTTTATGCCGATAACATTAATACTGATCACATACAACACCAATCAATGGGAATACAGAAAATTGTGAAATACCAACTCTATTAACAAGTGATCAATAGTTCGAGAGAGTAAATTATATGGTCACTATTTTCATTAAACGTTTATTAAAAAAAATACTATGTAAAGTGTTTGGGAAAAGGGATCAAAGTTTTTGAATTTTCATAATATAAATGTTTGTATGTTAAAATATTTCTTGATTTGTTACACATAGAAATGTTTTTTGCGATAATATTATTCGAATTTTACTAAATTAATAAAAAAAAGTATGACATTAAGGCTAGGTTGAACATGATTGACATGTGGATAAGGGAAGAGTTGGTGCTAGTGAAGGGTGAAAGGAGGACTTTTCTTCCTCCATCAGCTTACACTCTATTCAGGTAAGAGAGATTTCAGTTTTGAAAATTTCTAAATAATGCAATGTTTTAGAGGGATATGCATCAAATACCAAGAATATTGAATGGTATATAAGTATTTTTAAAGGGTATATAAAAAATTGAAGTCTTTAGGAAGGTTTTATTATAAATATAAATATTGTTAAATAAGTTATTGAATTCTCTACCAAATACCTATCAGATATTGATAGCATTGGTCTACCAAAATCAATGCATAATGGAAACCTTTTTGGTGAAGATATTTCCAGAAGATATGTTGTTACAATTACCATTACAGAGCAAGAGAAAGATCCCATTTACATTTTACAAAAAAAATATATGGGTTTCTTCACATCTTGAATCACATAAAGTAATTATTTGGAATTTTAATCCAACAAGAGATGAAATCTAGACATTATATAATAAATAATTTATAGGATGGTTTTTTCAATTATATTTTAAAGGAGTAAGCTAAAAATACAAATTCAATTTCTATAAAACATTGATGGATATCCAAAGGAGCAAGTGTACATGTATTTTCTTACAATGATATTGTGATTAAAAATTATATATTCTACCAAAAAACATGATGAATTCAGTATGGTGAAAAATAGTGCAGTTATTCTTATAATAGAAGTGACACATTTATCTAGTACCAAATATAGAAATTAAATTTATGTGAATATGTAATAATTTTTTATCATAAAATAAATATATTGGATATATTATAAAATAATTAAAGTTCTTCTTTTATGTTGAAAATGGGTTGAGAACATAAGGGAAGTTAAAGTCAATGAATTGGGCTATATAAAGGTGAATTTCAGTTTATTAGGGTACAAGGATGAACCCTTAATAATGTCATCATAGATAATTAAATTATTTTATACATAGATATTATAAATAGAAATTGGTTAATTGTTATGTTGGTGGATAAAACAACTACATGGTTAGGTGAAAATTCAATTAAATATGACCCTTTCACTAGGACATCACAATAATTTCACGGTGGTCCCAATGTAGACAATGTATTGTACATCATAGGGGGCCACAAGGGGGGAAATTGGATACTCAATAGAGTATCAAATCCCTTCAACCTTTGATGAATAAAAAGATAGTTTAATGTATAGGTTAACGTTTTTTTTAATATACTATGATTTTCCTCATAATATTATATGTTAAAAAATACATATATTCAATCTAAATTAAGTGTTTAACAAATCATGCAAAAAAATGGATTCTTCACATGCTAATAATACGAATCATGAGGAAAAAGACATCATTGATGTTAAAAATGACGAATTTTTAGGTGGTCATTAATATGTGGATAAAAAAACATGAATGGTGTAACACCACCATGTTAAAAAAATTTATCACAGAAAGAAGGAATTGGATAAAATTGAAGGTTGGTTGGAATCAACACGACTGACCAATTAACCCCAACAATTCCATTTTCATTTGTTACATTGGGATCAAAACTCAAATACATATAACGATTGATATAGACACATGGAATAAAGTTCTTCCTACATTGAAGACAATCATTTGGGAAGACATTAGGGTAATGTTATGATATACTTTATCTATTTTAATAAATATAATATAGCAATTTTTTATTTAATTTTCATTATCCCTTACAAATTATATTTATTTTAGATTATTTATGTAAAAAATTCCCATTAATGATCACTAGAAAGGCTCATAGAGCCTTTTATAAACTTCTGATGAAGCGGCATCTTAGAGATGCTGAGGGAAAGTAATCTCAAACCACTAGCTATGTATACACACATGATAAATCATGAAACATGGGATACTTTGATTATTTTTAATGAAAAACAATCATTTTAGGTGCATTGTAATTGGTAATATTTTATTTGAAATTATTTTAATTATTCAATTTTATTCAAAATTGTTAATTTATTAATCAAAAAATAAGTGTTTAAAATAAAAACCACACATATAAAACAACACACCCTTACCTTAAATCAAGGATGTTGTATACTTCACTATAAAACATGGTATGTATTTTAAATCTAAAGTAATAATTGTATGTGTCATAAACCAAAAACACTATAATGTTCCATTGTTTATATGTAGATTTATGAATCAAAATCCAAATTCACTTCCATCCTACATCATGTGCTATGGAAGGAGGCTTATGTAAATAAAGATAGGAAAATTGTAGATGAAAACACAAAACAAGTATGAGAATCATGTGTATGTATGACATAAAAATATTGTTATATATTTTATAACAAAATTATATAAAAATAAATACTTATGTTATTATATTTTTTATACAATTTCAACACAAGAATCACAATTGGTTTTACTAGAATAAGGTCTACTTATAATAACATTGAATTAACTAGAACAATATGTCTGTGTTAGAGATACACGATTTAGAGTGTCACTATGATAATATTTTGAGAAAAAAAGTCACAATGGGGATAAAAATGAGAAAATGAATGATATGCTAACATAAATAGATGCTCTAAAAGAAATTATTATCTTGTATGGTTTGATGGACCAATATATGAAAAGGGGTCAAAGAGAATAAAAAAAATAGAAAAATAAACACTACATGATGTCCAATGCCCCACTAGCTTTGAGGATAACCATTCCCCTCAACCTCTTACCTTCCTGGATGTAATCTATTTTTTATAATATTTTTTTCAAAATTTGAATCAAACAACTACAAATAAATTTTTTATTATAAAATTTTATATTGTGAAAGTGACTATGATTTATATACATCAACACCCACCCATCGCCTTATTGTGAGGGTTGTACTATATGATATATAAAGAGATATGAAACACAATAAAAAACTCCCAAAATATCACATGGGAGTGGTGATTCAATTAGATCACTAGTCGAGCACCGGACTGCCTATTCCCTTTGATGATCTGGATATTACCATGGTCAAACATGCTATTTGAAAACATGTGGTTTGGATGTTTAATATTATAAGGATACATGGAAATAATATGGTATGTCATTTATATTTTTTTAAATAAAAATCCTTTAAAAATTTCTAAAAAAGATTAAAATTGGCTGTTATATTTTGTATGGAGAAAGAGAAGGTGAAACAGAAGGCTAGATGATGAAAAATCTAATGGATCAACAAAGAAATAAAAAAGACCATCTAAGAGTAATATTATCCCACCAATTCCACTACCAAATTTATTAAAATTACAATTTCATGAGGATACAACATATAATGATGAAATATATCCAATATTGAATATGAAGAACAGATATATGGAGAGGTTATTATAAACATGTTTGGTATTGATATTATAATTTAAATTATCAAGCCTAGATGACTAGGAATCTTAATTGTGAATTCATACATGAGTTGAATTTTCATAATATTTTTTCCAATAATTGATCTGCTATTTTAATTATAGTGAATAATTATCCATATTTTATATAGGCATATACATCACTACTATATAAATTGGAAAACATGAAAAGTTGAATAAGGACTCATTAATCTTGCTATCATTTCAAATGGAAAAAACTGCATTGGATAAAGAAAAAAAATGAAAAAAAACAACTGAACTAACAGCCAAATTTTAATAGAAAATAATAGATGATAGGAACTTCCAAATTCTTATAATATAGGGGTAAAAAAATATAATATAATCATATAAAATATAATATAATTTTTTATTTACCATTGTTTTTGGGGAGAAATGTATTGTCATTGAATTCAATTTGGATACTCTAAGGGTTTATTTTTTATATCTAAATCATTGAATTCCAAATAATTGACCAAACATGATGTCCATTGTGAATTTGTAATTCAACACAGTAAAAAATTTAATGATAAAATTAAAATTATAAATTTTATATTTTGTTTTAACAATATTTTTTTTGATAGGGTGATCTTTAAATATCAACAAAAACTGGGTTCGTGGTCAGTGAATGAGCAAAAAAAGCCTTTGGATTTCTCAAAATATATAAATATTATAGTATATATAATAATATTTAAATATAAAAACACATATCAAAATAAATTTATTATTTTTCTTCACGTGTCAACAATTTCTAAAATAAAATAATGGAAATTATTATGGACATCAAATTTGTAAAATTATGAATGATATCATATTCTATCAATAAACTATCATCCCCAAAGAGGTATTTTTGAAGGTAATTACAATTTCGTTTAAAATATTTATAAATAATTTGTTTGTATATATTTTTCTAATACTATTGGGATTCATGATATTGTATGTATTCAAAATAAGAAGAATATTTGCTTATAAATAAATGGGCAGAGTAGATGATATTTGTATCTTTATAGAAATCATGAAGATGTGATTTCCTATAAAATTTTTAATTATGTTTCTATTTCACAGAGATCGTGATGATTTATCAACATGATATAATGTGTAATTTTACCTTCACATTGTTATTAAAGTTACAAATCACTTAAAAGGGGACAAAATTGAGCAAATGAGTTTGTATTTCCATATAAACTTAAAATAATGATCTTTGGGATATTTTTGACTAGTTTGAATTGATTGTGTATTAATACTATGATTTTTTTTCTTAGTATGATAAAAGTACCATTTCACCTATGTATTTTTATTAAAATGACATATCATTTATCAAGGTTCCAAAACCAAGGAGATGAGCTCAAATTGACATGAAAAGGTAGGACAATGAACACTTAATCATTTATGATCCATAGGAATCAACCATGCATGAGTCTAATTCTTGGATTTCCTAGTATGATTGAAACTAGTATTTCATATCATTAAAACTTATTAATAGATGACAATTCACATATGTATGAGTCACAACTAAGAAAGAAAGACTGTATTGGTGTAAAAAAATTGGACAATAATATTTGAGTTAGTTTGTATCTTTAGGATTCAAACACACATCAATCTAATTCCTGAATTGTTAAGTATTATTTAAAGTGACTTTTTTTTACTATCATATTGATATTAAAGTATCTGGTCACCTAAAAGGGATCAAAACCAAGAAAATGAGTTTGTACTACCTTGAAAACCTTGAAGGATGGTCCTCAAATAATTTTCGATCTATAAGAATTATTTTTTCCTCAATATGATGCCCATATTTATTGATATGATCAAAAGTACCATTTTACCTTTCTATTTTTATTTAAATTACATATCACCCATCGATAGGTAAAAACCAAAAATATAGGTTTAAATAGATGTGAAAAATTTGTAAAATGATCCTAGAATCATTTTTGATCTGTATGAATCAACCACACACAAATATATTGTTCATATTTCTTAGTATGATGGACATTATGATTTCATAATGTTAACACTTATTAATAAATGAAAAATAACTTGTGTAGGGTTAATAATTGAGAAAAAAAGATTATATTAACATGAAAACAAAGGACAATTATTTTTAATTCATTTATGATATATTTTAATCAACTAAACTTTGATATAATATCTGACTTGATGGACATGATCAAATGTTCTATTTCACCTTATAATTGTTAATAAAGTAACCAATCACCTAAAAGGTGTCACAATTGAATGAATATGTTCTTATTTCAATGAAAACTTTGGATAATGATACTTAGGATATTTTTTATTTTTCAAAATTGACCGTGTGTCTATTTTATTGTCATATTGCTCAATATAACCCAAAGTACCATTTCACCTTATTATTTTTATTTAAATGAAATATGACCCATCAAGGGGTCAAAACCAAGAAAATTACCTATAATTTACATAAAAACATAGAAAAATGATCCTCGTGTTATTTTTTATCTATAAGAATCAATTGAGCGTTAATCTGATGCATAGATTTATCTGTATGATCCAATGTACCATTTCATCTTTGTATATTTATTAAAATGACATATCACTGACGAAAGAGATAAAACTAATAAAAAAACTTGTATTTCCATGAAATATTAGGAAAATTACCCTCATATCATTTTTGATCTATAAGAATCAATCGAGTATCAACATGACCCTCAGATTTCTTAGTATGATCCAAAACAAAATTTCACCTTTATATTTTTATTAAAATGACTTATCACTCCTCAAGGGATAAAAAAATACAAGAGTTGATATTTGTGCTAAAAATTATTACAAATACCCTTGAATCATTTTTAATCCATAGGAATCATCCTGACATCAGTCTGATTCCTAGATTGCCTGATATGATGGAATGTCTGATTTTATATTGTTAACACTTATTAATAATTCAAAAACCACCTATATAAGGGTCATAACCAAGAAACAATCTTCAATTGGTGTGAAAAATGAGTAAAATAATATTCTAGTAAATTTTTATATGTATGAGTCAAACACATGTCAATTCGATACCTGAATTTGATTTAAAGTGTCATTTGACATTCATATTGTTATTAACATGCTAGGTTACATAAAAGTGGTCAAAAAATGAGCAAACACATTATTATTACCATGAAAACATAACAAGATGACCCTCAAATCATTTTTCACATATAATAATTAACCACACATTAATATAATATGCATATTTATTGGTATGATCCAAAGTACCATTTTACCTTTCTAGTTTTATTAAAATTACTTATCACCTATCGAGGGTAAAAACAAGAATATGAGTTCATATTACAATGAAAATTTAATAAATAAATCCTTGAATCATTTATGACCTTTAGGAACCAATCATGTATCAATTAGATGTTCAGATGGACCAATATGATGAAAAATATGATTTCACACTATTAATACTTATAAATGAATGAAAATCACCCTTTTAGGGTTAATAACTAATCAAACAAGCTTAGATTCATGTAAAAAATTAGAATATAAATCTTCGAATAATTTTTGACCTACATGAGGTAAACACACATAAATCTAATACTTGAATTTCTTAGTATGATTGAATGTTTTTTTAAATTCATATTATTATTAAAGTGTCAGGTGACCTAGAAGGGGTCAAAAACAATAAATGCGTTTGGATTTCCCTGAAAAAAATTCCTGGATAATAATCAAATCAGTTTTTATCTATAATAATTAATTAAATATAAATACAACATGCATTTCCTGATATTATCTAATGTATCATTTCAAATTTCAACATTTATTAAAATGTCATATCACCCATAAAGGGGTCAAAACTAAGTATATGATCTCAAATTGATGATAAAACGTAAGAAAATGATCCTTGAATCTATTTTACCCATATAAATCAACCACACATCAATATGAAATGTATATTTACTGATATGATGGAAAATATGATTTCATATTATCAACATTTTTTTATAAATGAAAAATCAACTATGTAGGGGTCATAATCAAGCAAAAAACCTCGGATTGGCATGAAAAATTAGGATAATGATTTTTGAGTCATTTTTAATTATTAGGAATCAACTGCACATCAATATGATACAAAATTTAGTAGTATGATTGAAAGTGTCGTTTGAAATTTATTATTGATTATATAACATTATAATTATAATTTTTTTATACTTTCACTAAGAAAAAATTGATTTTTTTACAGAAAAATGATTTGCATGAGTTCAATTTAATTTTTGGAGGAATCCTATTAATGGAGTTTTAGTTTTTAATTAGTTGTAATTATTTTTTTACTGTAATTAAATTATACATTACTGCAGTTGTGTTGCAATAAAATTATTTATTGTAATATTTGAATTTAAATAACGGATCAATGTAAATTCAATAATGGTAAAATTTAATAGTTTTTTTTATGTTTTTTAAGTTTAATATGGTGCAATATAATATGTTCTTCATTAATTGTGTTTATTTTTAATATTTGAATTATTTTTTCTAAATATGTAATATTTTTTATTGTAATAATTTTATTGCAGCTTTTTTATATAATTATTATTCTATAAATTGTTTTTATGTTTTAGGGTTGTTGAAAAGGTTCTACAGAGGTCTTTAGAAGATCTGTAGTAGCTAATAGTGTTTTATTAGTTCCAGTTTTAGTGTTGATAAATTCACCCTTTGTTAGAACATAAGAAGAGTTGATAAAAGTCCCATATATCACCGCTAAAAAGCAAAAATAAAAGTTACCTTTTATCAGTACTGATAAAAGTTTCCTGCTTTTTAATTTCTTAGAACACCATCATTATTTTAGCACTAATAATACTCAATTTGAGCACTAACTTTGTGGGTTTCTATGTTATTGAAAAAAATGTTGATAAAGGCCTCCCCTTTATTAGTGTTTTTTTAGTATTGATAAATGGTTATTTTATCAGTTCATTTTTTAGCGCTGATAAAAGGATATTTTATCAGTGCATTTTTTTAGCATTGATAAAATTGACTAGATTTTAATGATGCTTAAAATACCATTTTTTTAGCACTGAAGAAAATTAATTCTAATGCTGATTAATTGCTTATCTACAATAGGGTTGGGATATCTGATGTGAAGTATCAATCCCTAATGCCTCCAGTTTCATAAAATATGTGTGATTTTTATTGATTTCACTCCTACACACAACCTACCTATGTATTTAATCACTGTTACTCCCTCAAATATCACTCTAAATTGACATCCACTTCCAAGGACACTTAAAACCCGATGCCACTCCTTCAGACGATGCCATAAATTCCACCTCTTACAGAGGATCCCCCCATTAATGCTATTTGAACTCTAAACTCTAGTTGATCCTCCCCACTCTTATTGGGTCTCTCACTAATATTGATTATCTATAGATTTCAAACTCCAATTCCATCACTGAAGGATATATTAATATAATATATATTTAATTCACACAATATTAAGATATATGTATGAATTAAAATATATAAATGCTTACATAATATTTTATAATATGAAATTTTTATTATAAATCTAGTATGAACTTGAATCCAAATTTAAAAAAATATATTTTGTAATTTAAAAACTATATAATTAATTAATTAATGATGATTAATTTAGTTGATTTTTTATATCTTAAAAAATATTTGAATAAAATAAAAATCTTAATTATATTTTTATTTTACTAACATATTCTCATAAAATCTTAATCACTATGAGAATCATGTTTAATTATGTAAAATGTCTATTTTCATCACTATATATATTTAAAAATGTATATTTTAAAATTAATATCTATGTTTTTTCCATCTCCCATAATAAAGTGACAAATTTGGACATCATTTGGGTCATTTATGTATTGTTATATTATAAGAACATACCCCTATTACATCACCTACCTTATGATAACATGTAGTCACCTTCTGAATCACCAAGTACAGATTTTCCACATATGGAATGATGGAAATAAAGTTAATGGAATCCTAGAATCCAAAGGAATGAAGGATGAAAATCTGACCATATACGATGACATTATCTCCCTCCCGCCTAATTTTAGGCTCATTATTAGTGGGGATACCCTTAGGATTCACCATTTCAGGCCTATGTGAATCTTGGATTTTCACATTTTTTTCTAATAAAATGTTTATTTTTGAGTGAATAATTTTCAATAAATAATTATAAACATTTTTTCATTTTATTTTTTTCTATAGAAAAAATTCATAATCACAATTTTTTTAAAAACATTCTTTTAAAAATAATGTAATGTTGTGAGAGTGGGGGCCCTAGACCCAACTCATACATATACATTTATTACCGTTACATGTATATAGTTTTATATATATACATGAATTTCTCTTACCATGATAGTATAATTTCTTCTACATGTTCTATATGTATGATAATGTATTTATATTACATGTCATATCAAATGTTTATATCAGTTCTGAGCTATAATGAGAACCCCAGTATACTTTTATATTAATCTTAAACTTATGTCCTATGGTCTATATACTTCATATTGATAGTACAAAAAATGATATACGACTATCTAGTGATATGGGATAATAAACATTAAGACTTATTCTAATGAATTTTACACTTGGTAATCTTGTGTAGAGGAGACCATGAGGATTAAATCCCAAATAGGAACACTATATGTTTGAGGTGTCATTGGATGTTCTAATAAATGATCATGTGTTTGGGTCTCTAAAAATGATATAATTATCAATTTATATCATTTGATCACATAATTTGATGCAAGATGAAGACCATGTCATTTATAATTGGGGTTAGGTAGCTTGTGTTGTTGCTTCATTGGTGGTATAACATTAATTGAATGATCATGACATGATTTGTAGATTCCATGTTAAGGAAGATATATCTCAAACCCAATTGACTAGGATGGTAATACCTTCATTAAATATATGAGAATGGTAGAATAAGGTAAATCCATTGAATATGATCATAGATATAATAAATAAAGCATGTAAGAGTGGTGATATAAGATATGAATTCTACTTTATGAGATATCAGGGGACAAATAGATTATGTCACGCAACGTATGTCCATAATAAGGTTTTCATTGCAATGACTAAACCTTATCTCTTTAGGGGAATTCATGAGTTTCTAGAAACCAATCAGGCTCTATGATTGTTTCTCAATTATATCAAGATAATAAACTAGAGGGGCATATACTGTAGGACCCTGAGACACCCTGAGAGGGGATGGGTAAATCAGGGTGTCAATATTTTCATTTAAAACAACAATATTGTTCCCATATTGGTAGAAAGTCATTAAACCTATAATACTGATGAGAATTAAAATAAAAAAATCACATGCCTAGAGACCACACAATACTTTTACTTGGTTCTCCACTAAGGACTACATCCAAGGATCATATGCCGACAGTGTGCTGGTCATACCAAAATCCACTAAACTTCAATAGATGTGGAATATAAAGGTTTGGTCATAGTCACTCTATTCTAAGCTCACTGCCTTCACAATAATTCAAGGAATGATAACTACATCCCTCAGATCCCTTCCGTTGACTCCACCTACCTCACTGATCTGAGATAAGTTCAACTCAGCTTATTGACCTAAAGTTCGCTTCAATAATTCGGCATTTAAGACATTGTCCCTAACTTAGCATGAGACTCTACTTGCACCATAACCAAAATTGATGCTCTTTGAAATCCCTATCCAGTAAAATTAGATGTCCAGAAAATGACTCTTCGTGAAGCCTCTTTGTGAGACACACTCCTTCGAGAATCACCCCTACCTTCATGGAAAAAACTGCCTTTGTGAACCACCCCTTCCATCGCGGAACACACTATCTTCATAAAGATTCCTTGCCTTCACATAACTAATTTTGTGAAACTCTCTAATTCAATGCAGAATACCTCATTATCATGAAGTACCCTTTTTCCAAAAGTATGGGCATCAGTTAAGACTTATAGTCTCTTCACATTGCACCTGCTCGTTTAGAAATCCCTGTTCGCAAAGCTCTTCAAGAACTCAAAGCATCTCAATATTTTCCCTCAAAACTTCAATCTAGAAGGAGAGGGGTAGCCTAATATTTATAGGATTGGCCATTTGCAAATATCCACCACCTCTTTGCGGATATTTGGATCATCAACCACATCTTCGCAGAGTTCCTCCCTTCACAAAGAACCATAAAAATTATCTATTTGCAAATCTCATCATCATCGCAGAGTCTTCTGTTAATTCCCTTCTTGGATCCCATCAATGTTGAAAAGCATTCTGTCAATGACCGTAAAGCTCTAAAACACGTAATCATGGATAACTCTGTGTTTGATCATGAAGCCCGTCATAATCACGAAGAACACCGTCAGAACACTTTATGTCTTCACAAACACAATTCTCAAATCCTATCTTCACAAAACCCATTCCTTTTCCATATTTTCATAAGGCCTCCAAGAAAAACAACTTTGCACGTTGAAATACAACTTCCAAATTTTGGACCTCAAAAATTTGGCCAACACTGGAAAATAACACCACCTTCAATACTGCTTTTAGATTGAATTGTTTCATACCTTTCCTTGAAATCTCCCTGGTATTCAATGTGAGGATTGACAACAAACACAAATCATGCTCCAATTCAAGCAAGGAACAACCCCAGTTCCAACACATACAAAGTGTAATCATAAACATAGCCAATTCACAATGAATTTGAATTTAGGACATGGTGGACCGCACTATGGGGTTGGGTAATGTTCAAGTTTGAACGATTAAAAGAAAATAAATAAATTCAATATTTTCAAGTTTAGAATAATAATTTTTAAATATATAAACTCAATGTATTAAGTAGTTATTCAGTGGATACAATGAATTTTTTTTTAAAATGAATATTCATTATTCAAGGTTTTTTAAATATTTTATAGGAGATATGAGATGAGTTAATAACTCATATTTTATGACATAACTTAATGATGATTATATTAGTAAGTGATAAAATATTTATGATATTTGTGACATGTTTATCAAGTCATAGGTTTAATATAAAAAATTGAATTATACCAACAAAAATTTAGTGATAGATTATATATTGGTTAATAAAAACGAGTAATTAAAATAAATATTAATCTTTGTTAGTATTATTTTTAGGTATCAACATTTGTTTTTACCCTAAGATATATCCATTGATATTAACCATTAAGTACAAACAAAGCTATTACTAAAATATAAATATGTTGTTTTATCATATTACCACCAATTGTTTTTACCAAAAAATAAATCTATTATTATTAAATATTATTAAAAAATTTATTTTACTTTTAGATAAATATATTCTAACTAATTATCTAATAATAAATAATCTTTCACCAATTATTGAATATATGTTTATTAATTATTTAGTGGTAACACATATTTTTTTTATAAAAAACACATATTTATACATTGAATTAAAATATTAATAATTTAATAATGTTTTATAAATTAAATACATAAAAAATAAATTATTTAAAAAATTATTTAAAAACAATTTCAATTATAAATTTTTGAATTAAAAAATATGTGAATGAATTAATGGTTATTTTTTAGAAATAAACAAATTAATATTTTATAATTTTTTTTTTCATTTATTAATTCAATCTATGGTTAAATATTCTCATGCCTCCAATTTCATTTATTATGCAAATTACTCCTCTAATTTGGTACCCTAAAACCCTAAAAGAATCAACTGAAATTGATATTTTCTTCATGTTCACCATTCATTGCCACCAGTTCATAATAATTAGTTCCATGTCATTCCATTCATCATATCCTATGTTTGGTTTATTCTACTCTCCATTTATATTCACCAATTTGTATCCTCTAATTTGATGTCATTCCATCCCTAGTTTCATTTTGTTGACCACCATTTTGTTTTTTCTCCACCATCCCTTCTCTATCTTCCATATGTCTATGCATTGTGTGTCCTTCACTTTCTTCTATTTTAACATCCCCTCAAAATTCATCATTGATGATAGGTAATTATTTATGAAAGTTATTTAGTGGAAAGTTACTAGTTCTTACTTTCCATATTTGAATAATTTTCTACCACAATATGACTATGAGGATCTTTGAGAATGTGAAAATAAATTTAGAAAATCTCATGAATTATTTTTTTTATGGAAACCATTATCACATCCAGGTAATATGAAATTTGATCCCAAATTTTTTTTAACAGAGATGCTGACTATAATTGTTTTTATTTTTTATCTATGAGTGTCAAAAATGTTTACATAACCCTACATCATGACTATGTGGTTACATTATTATAACTGTTGGTATTTGTAGTTGAATTTATATTTCCCCTTATAGCAACATAAGATTGGAAATTATAGGGCCAATGTTGCTCTTTTTTTTGTTCATATGTATAAAAGATACTTACATGTCTATTTGATGTCCCTCCATTGAAATTACTCTTGACCTAATTAGATCTATAATGGTATGTATATTTTGATTTTATATTCCCTTTTTATTGGATAAAAAATTATTTTTTATTGTTAAATAAAAATAATTATTATTTAGTTTTTATTAATTATCTTTATTGCATTTATAGGAAAATTTATTAAAAATTTATTCACAATGAAATTAATGATATAATTGTCTCTTTATGCTTCTAAATACATGGAAGGGCGTATATATATATATTTATTTTATGATAAATTCAATATTTTAATGGGAATAGTTTATATAATCATTCTATTAAAAAATAAATACAAAACAAAAATAATTTATACCAATGAAAATTCAATGAAAGATAATATATCTTTTTATAAAACAAATAAATTTCAGAAGATATTAATTTTTTTAGTTATTTAATATTTTTACTATCATAAGTACTTACCCATAAATTTTAGTTTTGGATTATATTTCCATACTAAAACAAGATCATACCTTCATCCCAAAACCATTTAATTTTAATTCTTAAATTCCCACAATAGTCTATTTTGAAGATTTTATTATATTATTTATAGGATTGAAACTAAGGATTTTCATAACGGATGAAAATTGAAACCTATTTGGAATATCATATCATTTCCCAATATATATATATATATATATTCATAAATTAAAAAAAATAATTTTTAAATTAGTATTTAACATTTTAACCATTAGATATTTCCTTTTTATAATTCACATCCAAATTTATTTGTTTTATCATTGGTAAAAAATTTTGGTGTTGATGAGGATGTTGAGTTTTTTAAAATTTTAGGTCGATTTTGCTTTATTTTACCATATGATATTTTTTAGTTTTTTAAAACATCAAAAATTGAGTTTTATATCATATCATATCGGGATGATTTTTCGAATAAAAAGTTCCCTTATCAGTTTTAAGTATTAAACCTTTGTGAGTTTTTAAAAGGATTCACTTGTTTCATGCGATCATCTCAAAAACTATATATATATATGTGGATAAAGTATTATCATTTTATTTTTTTACAAAATTTTGTTAACATTTGTATTTATTTTATTAATTTGTTAATTTTTTTCATTTATCTCTCCTTCAGGGATATTTATATGAATTAAGATTCATGAATTATTAAATCGAATATTATTTTATATAATTTAACCTTTAATTTGTTTAATAATTGATATTTTTTTAATATAGTTGAATATGGTATCACGACATACATTCTTTGGTTAAAACAACTGTAATGAGTGAAATTTATGATTCCTTTTGTGGAAATCTTGAAACATTAACATAGTATGAATATAGTATATGATTATAATTTTATTTATTTTTTTGAGTTATTTTTAAGATAAAGTACTTGGTTTATTTTATGTGGAAGTGTAATTAAATGTCAACGTGTTTTAGAGAATCATGGAATTTCTATATTTTATATTGATAAATTGTACTTTATATAAAAGCAGGGCCATGATTTTTTACCAAACATCATGTCTGTTTTTAATCCACTTTCAATACATTTTTTAACTAGAATTACATGGAAATTATTTTTTATTACATTTATATAAAATTTCATGGTGGTATGTTTTCTCATTATATTAATCACTCTAAATTTTAATTGATTTCTATATTAAACTTGAAAATCTTACAATAATCCTTTATTCAACATTCAGCTTTTCCAAATTTTAGTTTAGAGGATTTAAAAACCATGTAAGAGTACCGTGGTTTAGTAAATTAATGTTTAAACCTTTTTTCCTTATTCTTTTTGAAAACAATGTTAACATATGCTTATTTAAGTATATTCATTCAAAAATTATGTAGTCAAATTACACTTTCATTTATAGTTTCTTTTTTGATGTTACGACCTACTCATTTGCATAAATGTTATTATTTTTGTTCATGCATGTTATAAAATTATATAAAATTATGATAGTATAAAAAAAAATGTTATTATAAAATGTATTGATATATAATTTTCATATTGTTATCAGTGAAAATACAATAAGAATTTTATATTGTTAGATGCAATTTTTTTAAGAAAAACTTTTCACCCATGTGTAATAAATGATGTGATATTACATTAACATGAATTGTATGTTATAAATTTTTGAAAAATAGGCATGATATCTTATTAATAATTTTATAATTAACAAATAAAATACATCAATAATTTGACTCAGAAGGCGTTCATTAGTTTAAGTCATAGATATGACTATTTTTTGAGCTTTTTGTCCTGAATTGTATCCTCTAATTATGAATGTTTTCATGATTTTCAAAGTGAAATATGACCATGAAAAATGTTATTATTATTAATATAATATAGTTCATGTAAATTTTTTACTTTATTAGAAATCAAAATTTGAAATTTGATTCAAATAAAAACATTGAAAAGTTTAAGTGTTCTAATTACACCTTACATAGGGTTTGGAATGTTCTAAAATAATAATCATTTTTTGTATAAAATATCATTATGATGTGCTTAGTTAACCATTTTATATCCGTATTTCCCAAGATTATTTCTATCTTGTACAGCTACAGAAACATTAATTCTAAACTATTCAATGATATTAATTTTAAGGATTTATATAAAATATACTTTAAAATATTATAGTATTTTGTTGAAAAAATTCATTAAGGGTATAATACGAATAAATTTTTGAAGATGGTATTATAGAAAAAATAATTAACTGGGGATTAAATGAGTTTGTATTTCAAAAATATTTTCATAATTCAATCATGTTTTTTTGGGGGATAAGAGTTATAATTATTAAATGTTTATGAATTATTTAAATTCTTACTACAATTTATATAAGGTTGGAAAGAATGTTAAAATTATGAATCTAATGATTGTCATATATATTATGTTTCCTATATTTTTTTCTATAATCTCAATTAGAAATCACTTTATTTTAATATAAATTTGACACATATATATATATATATTATTTTTCTAACATTACATTACTAATGATTTAGTTAGTGGTCTTGGATGGAGTTTCTCATGTTTAATGAGGATACATGTTGTTTCAGTCTAGCTCTATCAAGGTGTTGAACTTACTCTAGTGGATATTAGATTTAGGGGTCCATAGATTCTTTCAATTGTTCTTAGATCAGAAATCATTGATTCATACATTTATTATATTTCTTTAAGCTAACAATATTTAAAATTTGTTAATATGAGTGCATCTAGGATCAGTTCAAGTGGCCCTTCTAGACCTTTATATAAAGAAACCAGTTAAGGATAGATAATTACTCATTTGATGGTGGAATATTTCACATTATCTATTTATAAAATAAAAAATATATATTTAAAGATATTGAATACTTGATCTATATGGGATTATTATAATATTACACTATTTTTCTTTATTTATATTCTCAATATATTCCCAGTTATCATTTCAAGATAGAGTTATAAAAAATAATTTACATCCCCAGGCAGACATTATTATATAAAATCCCTTGAAATGGGTGTTTTGGAATATCTGGTAGCTTATGTGTTTAAAAAATAAAAAAATGGAGGATCTCTATTAAATTTTGAGGATACAAAATCCATTAAGTTAAGTTTAATTGATTTGGTGTTTTACCTTTTTAATTTTTATGGAATTCTAAATATAAAGCTAAAAAAATATAGTTTTTGTCAAAGATGAATTAGATTTTTAGAAAATGAAGAAATAAACATTTCAAATTCAAATGAATAACTCAAGAGGATGATATTGTTCTCTACCACTTGACTAAATCTAGAGATTAAAATGTTAGATGATGAATTACACCAGGATGATCATCAAATGATCATTGATAATAGGGAATATTATTTACCTTGGTATCAATGCCATATATAATTTTTGATTTTCTCTAAAAATAGTGTAGTTTATCTTGTCACATTAGGCATCAAGATTTAATCCCATGACTAAGAGAATTTCATTATGGTGGTATAAATTTGGATGGAAATCATGAAAAGAGTGTCAACTATAATAGTTATTATATAATCTTGAATTAAGGAAATCTCTAGTGAAACAAAGAGATAATAGTGTTTTTAAGTGATATCAACAACAATAATGTGTAAATGATTGAAAAAAATAAGAAATCAACTAACCTTTTATTTTCCATACATCATTTTTTGATTCATCTATTACAAATACTTAAAATTAACATGTTATCTATTTTTTATTTATTTTATATTACCTTATAATTTACCTTACATTTTTTTTGTTTTTATAAATCTATGAATATTTATTTTAAAATAATAGTTTCCATGGTGTTATCAAATAGAGACTAATTATGATGCTCCTATCATAGTAAGAGACTTGAATTTTTAGTTGTGATCTGAATATTTTTAGTATAATGGATAAGTAATTGTTCTATAGATTCAGTAGAGGTTGATCATTAGAATTTGATCTAGTAGTTTTATTTGGTTTTATTTCCTGTGATTTGTGTAAAGTGAGGTGATTATATTATATGAATGGGATTTTGATGGTGTCCAAGATGTGAACAATTGAATAGTATGCCTTGAGAAAAACTATAGAAGGTGATCTGGGTGAGTGAGTAGTTTCACATTTCTAGATTTTGTTCCTTGAAGAGTAAGGTTTTATTCTTCCCTTTGTCTTCTTTTTCCTAGTGGTAATTATTTGATTTGTCTATAAGGGAAGATGAATATGAACAATTATGAGTTGATTATTTTCTCAAGGTTTTAAACAACTTACTCACTAATTTTTATTCTAATTTCTTACAAACATTTATGAAAACCAAATAATATACAATGATTACTTATTATTTTAATTTTATTATACCATATTTGTTTTATTGTTATTATTGAGATACTTTTACAAAATATTGGCACTGATATTGTCTTTTGTTCATTTGTTGAAATATTAAGAGAATTATACAATTATATTATTGTTTAATTATATAATTTACTTGATCATGTGTTATGTCATATTGTGTAATTAAAAACTATGTATAACATTTTTAACTTATGATGTTCAACTCATATTTTATGTCGACATAGGTTCTTATATTCTTATCAAATTCATGCTGGGAATTTTGATTGAGAATGGAATTAAACTTATATTAGTATCTTCATGGTATTATTATGAAAGAAAAAAGTCCATTTAAAATTATTATGTTAGTATAATATAGTGGGAGTTTTAAGTGATTTGTATTATCAATAAAATTATTTCAGAAAACTATAAATCTTTTTGATCATTTATGTATTGACGTGTAATATGATTTGGATCTGTTATGTTGATATTTGGGTTCACTTGTTTTGATGAATTTTTCTATTCTTTGTCTTTCCCTTTTTAGAACATACCATAAGGGGGAATATATTTTTTTTCTTTAAATTTTAATTTGTAATGGGTTGTAAGTAAATTGATCATTGATATGGTAATTTTTATTCTAAGATTGACCAGTGTGCATTTGATAAACATGGTGTTGATTGTGGTATAAAGCCTCACCTCTAGACATGTTAGACCACATGAATCTCAATCCTATTACTTTGAATTGGTTTAGAATCACATAGAATTGGTTATATGAATGTGGTTGTTTTCATATAATTCAATCAATAATTTTAAATTAAATATAATGTTTGATTGGATTTGTTCTTTCTATTCTATACTGTTATCTTAATAGTTAGTGGTTTTCAGCCTTTTATGCCTGGATCATGGGTTTGGTTTTCTTGCAGTTTGTGTTCCACTCACCTCTTATCATGGTATAGTGATTTTAATATTTCATTTTGAATATTTTATATGGTTGATGATCCAATTTTATTCTTTTTTTCAATTTGGTTTTTTACTGGGGGTTGCTTCCCATTTTTGTGGTTGATCAGACCTATGGTTGGCTCGAATATGAAAATTTCCTCTAATGTTACCATTTTGTTGTGTTTCTTCTTATTTGTTTCTTTGATTCCTAATCTATTGTACAACATTACAGATATATGATTCATATGAGGTTGATTTTCTAGGTTTAATAACCATGGAGATAGGATGATTCTCTATTCTTGGAAGAGGATCTGTGGTAGTAGTATCCTATATATGAGTGGCTGTCAGAACATATCAAATGAGAATCAGTAAATTTAGGGTTGAAGAAACACCCAAAGTATAGTTAATTTTTTCCCACAATGGAAAGAAGGAAGAAGTACAACTACATGAATATCAAGGGTTGGGGTCAACTGAGTAATGTAACCCCCCAATAAGTATTGGAATCACATGAACCTAGGAACATCACACAAAGGGGTTATGTTCTTATAATGATCTATAAAATGATCACATAAACCCCCCATCCAATGATCCCTCTTGATGATGAGAATTCTTCCAAACAACCCCCTTAATCTTGAAAAGGAATTTAGAAAAGTCTTCTTGATCATACAAAGACCCTCATTCCTTTCAACTTGATCATGTTGTACCTTGGTAGATGAATGGTTGACAATCTCCCAAGTTGTTCATATGATAAAATCAAAAAATTAAGAAATATTTATATAAAGAAATTTGTTCTATTTTTCATGTGAATGGGTTACTTTATTTTCATGATCTTCACACTAATCATGAAAAATACTCTTGACATGCCAAACAGATCACAATAAATCTATTTGGAATCCCGGATTGATCATTCGAAAGCTTTTAGATGATCCATATTGATCACACAATGGATTTCAAATGAGAATTATTGATCATGAGAAGGATTTTAGATGATCCATATTGATCACATGAATGATTCAAAAAATTATTCTTGATCATTTAAAGACCTCTGTTCCCATCAACTTAATCACGAGATACACTGGTGGTTGAACAATTGACAATCTCTCAAGTCATTCATGTTATAAAAGCTGAAAAAGATTGAAGCTTTATGCGAATAGATTTACATTGTTTTTAATGTGATGGGTTATTCACTTCACATGATTAGTTCATTGATAACATGATGGACCTTTAATATGTTAACTTGATCTCACGAAGGTACCCAAACATGCCAGACAGGTCACATGAAGGTTATTAAATGTGTCATACGAATCACACAATATACTCTTTAATAGGTGTCCCGATCTCATGAATACTCCCACACATGTCATCCTAATCTCATGAAGGCTTTAAATATGTTTATTCGATCATGTGATTTTTTTTCATCCTATATTGATCATGAAAATTCCCCTTTAGAAGACATGTGTTCAAGAAAGATGGTAATAAAAGAGTAATCACATAATCACTATTTATCACGTGATATAAGGATGAACTCCTTGATGACATGTTACTAGATCATGAAAGGTGTATGATATATTATCAACTTATTTGAATTCTACCTCCACCAACATAAAATGACGTATTTGGATTATCCACCATCCAAATATTTTTAGATATAGGGTGAAAATGCCTATAAATACCTACCCTTGAAAAGAATAATGAAGGAATACAAAGAGATAAGAGAAGAAATTATAGAGTAAATGACTGCATGATATCAAGAGTCTTTCACCTGATAATTTTAATGATTAACTTAAGGGATTACATAATAGGTTTATTCACTTCTCATGATCAGTTCATTGATCATACAAATGATATTTGGCATGTCAATCAGATCACATGAATGACCTTTAGTGTATGGGATTGATTACGTGATGCCTTAGTAGGCATACACTTGACAGACATTATGGTGTTTACATGACAAAGGTTGAAAGTGAAAAAATCTTCATTCTAATGTAGGTATATCGATTTTCACATAAATGGGTCATGTGTTTCACGAGATCTATTCATAGGTCACACGAAAACCTCCAGACATACCAAGAAGATCATGTGATGACCTCTAAAAATGTAAGGAATATATTTTGATGTCATCGAGACAAGTCATCCTAGTTTATGAAAATCCCATGTACATGTTATCCTGGTTCACATGAAAACCCTTAGATATATGATCCTAGTTCAAATGAATCCTTTAGATATGTCATCCAGGTTCAGAAAATAGTCCTCAAACACATCATTTTGGTTCACAAAAATATCATCAACATGTTAGTTTAGTTAATGAGACAACCCCTACACATGTCATCCTAGTTCACATGAATCCCCTGGACATTTAATCATAGTTCATGCGATATCCCTTGGACATGTTAGCATTGTTCACATGAATCCCCTGGAAATGTTGGCTTGATAATATAAGCATCCTCATACATGTTAGCATCATCAGACATAAATCCTCAATCATGTCATAATTATTAGATATATATCCTATGACATGTTATAAATACATCCTTGGACATGTTATCCTTGTAAGGAAAGCATTATTGGATATGTATCCTCAAGCCATGTGAACCCCTAACCATGAGACTTTGGCTGAACATTCCCGCTTTACATGGGGAGTGTTCATAATAGACTAGGGTTATGTACTCATACAAACTTATTAATACAATGGGACCCTCATTCCATCCAAGAATGTTCAATAGACCTCTCTTTTTCCTCACTCTATCCATTATAGGATAAGGGCTTGATATATGACATGGGTATCCACGTTGGTGAAAGTACCTCGATATTCCATTTACTCTAATTCATAAGACTCGCCTCCTTTGAATCTTCCATATTTCCCCATCCATGTTTGGATTAGGAACCGAATTAATCTACAAGGACTCTGATTCCTATTATATACAGGATACATAGGATACCTTCCTAAGGGAAAATATCCATATTAAACATTCCATCGAGATTTCTTCATTTCTTAAGTCCTGCATCTATATGCAGTTCGCTTAACTCCTTGATATATCTATTTTCTCATACTTTGCATGAATCTTATGAGAATAATAACTTGAAACTATTTTTCCATTAACATAATAAAAATACCACAATTAGAAAATCTCACTATGTAATCCCCACTCAAATATAAAGGAAGCCTCAGTGTGTAACCCCACACAAATTTCATCTTGTATCTATTGCAACATGTCTAATGTTATGCTATCATTTGTTTATCACACCAAGAATGAACCACGTGGGATTAAATATTTATGGTGATTATGTCAACAATAAGATACAAAGGCATCTCAAACAGGGGCATATGTCTTAGTATAAGAACTGAACTATGAGGAATATAATTCCAGTTATAAGAAGGATATGTTGGACTCTTTTATAATTCCTGATATCCATACCCAATGCTTATTTCCATAATATACACCATTTTTATTTGAAGTTAATATGAACAACTTGGTCCTAAATGAACTATGTGGTTTTGATTCCTATTCAATGCCTCTTGGAGGGTCAATCCCAACATTGAAACACCATTCACTTTCCTAGATGATAGTAAACTTCATATTTCCAAGTCATTTGGCTTAAAATTGAAATTAGTTCCTCACTGTTAAGTAATAATGAGAAATATATAGAGAACCTCTGATACATACATATGGTGTCATTAATAGAAGTCCATCTTTGATGCATATGGATTCAACACCTGATCATTTTATTAGGGTAACCAGTCCCATACTGGGATTTGAGAAATATTTATGATCATATCTTAAATATGTTATAGATTCCTATAGTAGGAAATAATTCCCACAAAAAATTATGTGATGAGACCGACCTCCCATATAACAAACTAATGCGAGTTCTTAAGCATAATTGGGTTTGAAACCCAAAATGATCACCTTCCTTTGGAAAGTAGGCCCATGAATCAGTATGGACATGGGAGCTGTTTGGAGTTTCTGTGAGAGACAAGAAATATTGAACTAGACTAAAAATATTATCCAACCACACTCAATCAACCACAATCAATAATTATAAATTAAACGCATTAATTTTTATAGGAAACAAAAATGGAGAAATACATGTGAACCTTTCAGCAACAAAATAAAACATGTTTATTCTTATTGTCCATTTTAGTCCACCATTCATCTGAAACAAAAATGGTGAACCCAATGTGAATATTTTAATAGTTAAATATAATTGTGTTTCCCATGGGAGGGATATTTTGAATTTTCCATGCAAGAAAATGGAAAAAATTACAATGAAAATGAACATAAGGATTCACCATGCATGGATGATTAAGCATGGGACTTACATGAAATATTGTATAGATTGGTGACCTTATTTATTATTGTCCTCATGATTACATATAATGTACTCACAAAATTCATCATAACTTGAATCTATAGCATCACCAATAAATTTTTCAAGAACATAAACTACAAAACCAATATCTATGGATCACAAAACAACATCACCCACCCAATTCCTTTATTACTAGGTGGAAAATGTGATGGTTTGGGAATACCACTAACATGGTATGATCTTGAACCTAGAGGATGCAAATAGAGGTTTATAGAAACTGAATCCTACAATCCTACCTCACCCATGAAAGGTTGAGATGAAACCAATGATTCCTTTTCTATTCCCAAATGATTTAAAAGTTTATCCTAAAAAGAGTGACAATCATCACCTTCCTTACCTTAGGAAGTTGGATCAAGGAGTCAACAATTACTTCATCCTGGCTAAGGAGCTACCTAGAAGGGATCTTATCAATCGATGTCACCAGCGACATCCCACCAATACCCCTTAGTTTCCTATTGAGGGCACTACCCGACAAGGAACCACCCTGGACACACATACCCGGGAACTGGGGAGATCTTAATGGGTGAGGTAAGATACAAATCAAAGGGAGTGGATCCATATTCATGATTACACTAGTAAAGTCCACTGGATAATTTTAGTGATAGTCAGTGAGAAGGCTCATACCTACACTTTCCCATATCAATTCTACCCACATATCATGGAAGCAAGAATTATGGAGGCACATATCCCCTCTCCTACACATAAAGCCCATCGACATATTCTGATGGTGAAAGGAGGAAAAAGTGGGATTATATCACCACTTCAATCGAATATATATTCTAGTATATATTAGAGAATGAAAATGTGTAGGCCTATATCTATGGATATAATCTACTGAAGTGACACTATATTATGGAGATGATAGAAGAGCTCTACCGACATATTCCACTTCTGATGCAGATACAGGTAAAAACACATATTTGTATCCCAATAGGTATAGAATCATATATATATGATCATCATGAATAGGTGAATAATTTAGAGAAAGATATTATTATTTCTCCAATATAATTTAATTTTCAACATATTCCAGTAAAGTATAAGAAATGGGATCGGGATCACAAATCCATTTAGACTAGTGTTTGTCAACCTAGTATGGAAATTGCCTCCGAATAGGCAAACATTCTTGTTAAAGAAATCCAGTGGAATCTTCAAAAGGCACAAGAACATGATTATATCCCCACTCTAACTGAGGACCACCAACACCCTTCGGAAACCACCTCAAGGTAGAATCATATTTCTATAAATAAATCTACTCTATATATTCCAACTGATTATGAGAATTATGCTCATATCCCTACTCCTCCTAATGAAAGACTGCACTAGTATCCTTCATAGTCTATACCGAAGGATTCCCATAACCCCTCTACCATTCCATAGGTCCATTGGCATATTATGATGGTGAATTCATATTTGAAACAATATTATACCCCCACTTTAACCATTACTGATTTACATATTATGATAACCACCCAAAGGAAGGATCATATCCCCACTGATGATATAGAACCCATCATAATAATCCAATATCGTCTCAAAAGAAGGATCATATTGTTTTAAAAATAGTTGATCATAAACATATTATATTGACTGTTATGTAGTAGGGTCATATCCATAATCAACCCCGAAAGGTAGGTCAAAATATTCTTGGAGTGACATAGGACGAGGTTCATATTCCTACCCTACTTAATGACAGTGAGCTCAAGAATTTACAATGCATATCTGCAACACCTTCAAGGTTCAATGACTCTTCATCTGAAAGAGAATATGATAACTACCTCCATAGTCCACTTCACAGTATCATTGAGAGAGATTATAGAGACTCTACCCCAAAAATTCTCTATGGACAACCTCCCCATGGTAATATATCTCCCAAACAAGGAAATAAACCCCTTATCAAGAAACCTTCATATAGAGAGGTGGTCAAATCCCCAAGGTTAACCACATATAGTCCTCTATTAACTACTAAAAATACATCATCTCACGATAGAAATCCTAGAGAAGATACCTCTTTGGTTTGACCAAGTGGAAGAAAATGAATTTAATGATGAAGAAGTCAATATGTATATATGGTGGGAATTATCGTAAAAAACACCCCAACTATGTTTTATCCCATAACTAACTCTAATTATGAGGTCCAATATGATCTATAAAAGGAGTTCATGCCTTAATTACTCTAGAATATATGGGAGATGCATCATTGGTTCAAGGCCAGACACCTCTCAGGTCAAGAATATGAGGGACACCTCTAGATCATAAATACACTATATTGTTCGATGGAATAGACTGCTTTCTCCATGTATCGGGACCGAATATTGGAAAATAATATAAAAAAATATGATATTATTTCCTGCAATGCATAAAAAATATCCAATTTATGATTTATAATTCTTTATTAGACATTCTTATCTATTGATGGGCCAAGTATGGATAATTACACTTCATCCTATTCAAAAGATAGAAATGTTCCCCAGATTTGGTAGCATGTAATGTCATATCTATAGAAGAGATCGATATACTAGATAATTCACATGCTATTTGGTTAATATAATGATGATCCTTCACTTTGAGGATGCAAAGACACTATATATGAAGAAAAAGGTCCACCAATATAATCATAAGTTGGGCCTCTCAAAAAAATTAGAGCACATATCAAACAAGGATATTGAAGTCGTAGACTACCCAATATCTCCCTGTAGTAGGAGACCCTCGTCACAAGAATTCATTGCATCTGAACATTGTGTGAACTATATTGTTCCAAATTAGTTAGTTCATAAAGGCATCCATGTAGGAGAAAACCCAACCTATAGGGATGGGGTAATTTTTACTGCCACCTCCAACCCAGGGTTATTAAACTCCAAGTGGTTCTTGAAGAAATTAGTGACATCTCCTAATAAACCCCATCACATAGGGTTGGTGTAATTTTTATCTCAATTACCATCCTAGGAGTCATCATATCCTCAATATTAGGATCATAATGTGGCAACAATTGATCTTAATCAACACCATCCTGTAATTCTAGGGGAATTTTTATCATCACCCCAAAAATAAATTAGTCTTTTATAGTATTTGAGGGAAATAGAATAAACTAGTATTCTATTCATTCCTCTCACAATGAGACACACCCCTTTCATTTTGGGTCTGCTCATAAATCATGATCGGAAACTCCCTTAAGGTCACTATTCATAGACCAAGATAGAGCGAATATATAGAAAAGACAATCAAACCCCATAAAGTTCATAAGATACGACATTCCAATAAGACCAAGAGCATGATAAAGGACCCTTATATAACCCTTGAAGAGGAAGTAAATAGTACATAAATGCCCTATTACCTAGAGAGTGATGGGGTGAATACTATCACGCGATATGCCTCTGTGAAATTTATCACCATCAATCTGAAAAATGATGCCTACCAAGATTCTAACACCAAAGGGAACAATGAAGAAATAATATATTGAGAGGTAGGTGATATAGATGCACAAATTGAGTCTGCACATATGAAGAATCATAGTATAAAGAACCTGAAACCTCTGAATGATTAATTATCACTTCCTTAGTGGAATATTTCCATGTATAAAGGGAATGTGCAGCTACATCCCACTAACCACATAGAAGTACTAAATTCCTCTCCATAGGGGAAAAAATAGCACAATATGAGAATGAGATACAAAACCTCAAAAGCTCAATGAAGAATTAATCAGGGATACATTTTCACTAGGTATCCTCTTCAAGAAGAAACACTTATCTCTCCTCCAACCCATCAATAGAGAGTGAATTCATCTGCAAGAGTAGAGTTTGAGCATCAGGAGGACACTAGATCCAGTAAAAAGGTCTACATAAGTGATAAAGTTGAGGATGATTATAAATTTCCTCTATTATAGTGATAACATCCTCTTTATCAGGGTGGTCATCCATCCCTTGAACAGATCAAGAATAAGTATGATATGAAAGATGGAAAACCATGTCATGTATCTCCCAATCATTTTTCATAGGAGTTAGTCTAGATAATCCTACCTTTTGAAATCCTCAAGACCATAAACTCACAAGCTACTCATATGAAATCTTTCTATAAGTGGCATGCTCTCATGAAGCTCAAAAGGAATCCATTTCCTGAATGGGTGGATGAAAGCTTACCCCCTCCCAATATTTAAAATCCTATATTCTTGGACATTGATGGAATAAGAGATACTGAATAGAATCTCAAACACTTAGTATCCTGATGCGGCCTGATGATGGGCTCTCAGGACCACCTGGAGATGACAAAACTAAGGTGATTTATACAAACTCTGGTAAGTCCAACCTTTATTTGGTATAACATCCTTATAGTAAGATTTTTTAAGGGATGGGAAGAATTTATTCATTAATTCATTTATCAATTCAGCTCCTTGATAAGGAAAAAATGATCATCAACCCAAAAAAATGTAAAAAGTGTGAAAATTAATTGGTCTATGACTTTATCGCCAGATGAAAGGGATTAACATATTCACTCATTATCCCAAAATCTCAATAGAAATTACTAGAAATTAGTGATGATAATATTCAAGATGAGTTGAAAAGAATTTTTATACCAATGAAATATCCAGATAGATTCCAGGAGTTTTTAAAAACAAAACAATTCCTAGAAGTTTCCATTCGATGAACTCAGGTTAGATCTAAAACCATTCCCATAATGGAGGGAAAAAGGCCTGGCTGAGAAGAGACTACTACTTTCATCCTCAATCTAGTAACAGTGCCTACCAAATTCCCTAGGAAGGCCTCAAATTGACTAAAACCTCCCCACTGAGTGGTAGTAATAGAAAAACTGACCTCAAATAGAGGTAAAGAGATATCAGGGTCGCTCATGATTTGAGGAATGGAAGAACAAAGTATATTCCTTCCAAAATTAGAAGTCTCCCTATTATTTACTCACAACTTTGTAAAATAACCTCTCCATCTACCAAAGCCTAAAAAACCCAATGTGGTTAACCTCAGTGACAACCCTAACCATTTACCTTTCTATAGGAGTCTAGGTCATACCATACATGACTAATTTTATTCAAATACATCCTCTAAAGCATGATTGATTCTGGATATGGGATAATAGGAAATTCCCAAGCATAGATGACCTATTTGACATCCACCCAACTAGAAGAAAAGTATGGATAGAAAGAAGTTTTGTATAGGCATGCTCATATGTTCAATAACTAGATGACTCAAAAAATAGTTGACTAAGATCATACCACCCTAGGAGAACAGCTTCAAAAACTAGTAATTATTTCATAATCTAGGGAGACAACCTTGAATTCACCTGCTCTAGGTAGACATAATCCTCAGATACATGAAAATATATATAATAAATAGTCACATCCAACTGCCACAAAAACTCTAAATCTTATAGATTTATTTCCTTCTACATACAAAGAATGATAACCACCCCACCAAAAATAATCCTAATTAGATTAAGATATCAATTTTGATTATTTTAATGTTATTAAATTAACAATCCCATTATCCAATGAATAATTTTTCCATGAATATGAGTTATCTGTACCAAACTGGGGAACCGAAGGATGAAGCTTCAAAATCTGAGGGTATAGGGGATGACACGATCGTGGATGATCCCAATATTTCAGTCACATTTCCACAAAATCCATATACATGACAGAGACCCATGGTTTGAAACTTCATCAATCCAATCAAAAGAAATTAGATGCCTCATATCCCTTCAGTAGTCATATGTACCCAATTATTTTAAATGATCAGTTGGAGGGAGTGAAATTATTTGATCAACGAAGGGGTGACCCAGTACAACCAAGTCCCCTTTCAACATATTCTCCTTTTACATCTAACCAAGCACTAGGCTCATCTACCTCAAACACATTATCTCCTAAGCCACATGATAAGGATAAAAATTACATTAGAGACCCTAGAAATATTGCATATAAATATGAAATTCTATAATAGTTTGCAACTACCCCATCCAAACTATCAATATTAGATTCTCTTCATCAATAAAAATAACTAATAGAGGCATTCATTGAGGCCCTATAGATCCCCTGAGAGTTTTATATAGAAGTTTCCACAACCAATTTTTGTCGAGTGAGGACTATTACAAATAAATTTTATACCACCATCTCATTCGTGGTGTAGGATTAGGAAGAAGTTATTCAGGGGAATATCAGACCCTGTAAAGTTTCAGGAAAGCTAGATAATGTTAATATCCAAATGTACATGGTTGATAATGGTTCCAAGATTAACCTCATACCAGTCTAAAATCTCATAAATTTTGGATACAATGAATATTATTTGTCTCTACCAAAGCACACCATTCAAGGGTATGAAAAAAGCGAATAGAGGCCCCTCAAAACTATTAAGCTTAAGGCCTAGTTTGGGGATATCACAAGTAATACTAAGTTCATGGTTATCTAGAAGGACATAGTATAAAATTTATTTCTTGTAATACCTTGTCTTCATAGCCACATGGAAGTACCCTCAACATTTCACCAATGTTTGAAATACCCCATTAACATAAAGGTTGACATACTACATGGTGATAGTTTTCCCTTTGAATCTTGTAAATCTGTATATGATGAGGCAATTTTATATAATAGGGTATGAAAAAAACCAATGTTGAAGGGTGAAATGTATTTTTATTCTCCCAAAGGCTTGGGAGCTACCCCTAGAAATCCATAGAGCATGTTCAATAGTGATTATGTACTGCCTATAAATCAGATAAGGGTGATAGATTTAGTACCAATGCGCTATTATGAACAAAAAACTTCATTATCCAATGTTCATGGGATAAAAATCAATTCAGATGAAGAGGGATTGAAAAAGTTTAGTTAGAATAATTCCTTACTGGGATTTTCAAATTACCTTGTTCCATTGGAAGAAATTGAAAATTCTCCCTGGACATCCCTTATAACTTAGGGTGTCCATACCTCTCCTTCCCTCGATATAAACATAAAGGAAGAAAAGAATCCCTTGAATCTCCCCCACAATGACTATGGTAGGTTAGTATATCAATGTACCATTTTATGTCCTATCTTATCATAACAGGTACATAGATTCCCCTAAATTATCCCCCATACCTGAAGATGCCTCCACATACATAGAGACGTAAGAAGAGGATGATGACTTCAGAAAAACTCCCCCCAGATTTGAGTAAAGAATCTCCACCCCCATTGATGTTCCCAAGGAGGTGAATTTGGGAATATAAGAAGACTCGAAACCTATGTTGATTAGAGTCTTCATGCCTCATTAAGAGTAGGAGATGTGTATTTAATTTCTAAATCAGCATCGATACAAGTTATATTGAAACTATAAAGTTATTCTAGGGATAAACCCTAATGAGGATACTCACCAAATATGCTTGTCATATGACCACCAAGGTTTCAATAATGAATCCAAGAGAATGAACCCCTCTCATGATATACTAAGGTAGAATAAAAAATTGACAAATTGATCAAATCTAGCACTCTCTGAGAGGTATAGTACCCAAAATGGATTATCTACATCATCCCCATAAAGAATAAGAATGGGAAGATCAAGTTCTGCATCGATTTTAGAGAACTTAATCAACACTGCCCAAAGGTTGATTTCTTGGTGCTAAAAAAAACTTTTAATTGATGTAACAACTAGTTTCCACTCCCCCTTTTTAAGGATGTGTATTTAGGGTACAACAAGATCAATACGACCCTTGAATATGAGGAATACACTGCCTTCAGAGAACCTCAAGGGATATTTTATTGCTAGGTTATTCCCTTCAGCTTAAAGAATATTGGCACAACTTATCAATACACCATGAATTGTATCTTTAAGTCCTTATTAGGATTAATTGTGGAGATCTATGTTGATGAACTAGTAGTTAAATATTGAGAATGTTGTGTTAACCTCACTAATCGTCAAACAATCCTTGACCAATTCTAGTTGTAAAATATGAATATGATCACTCTGAAATGTTCATTTAGAGTAATGTTAGTGAAATTTTTTAGATTTACGGTATTATACCATGGAATCGAGGTTGATCTAGAGAATCCTAGTGAAATCCTGAAAATTCCACCCCATTAGAATCATAAATAATTAATAGGGATTCAAGGGAACCTTACCTATATCAGGTGTTTTATATCCAATCTAGTTGAAAAATGTCTCATGTTCACTATGTTAATTAAAAAATAAGTCTCCTATAGGTGGGACGAGGACATCCAAAAAACATGATAGAATCCTATGAAATACCTACTACATCCATCGGTATTGAAGCCTCTAATAGAAGGAAATCCACTTATCCTATGTGTGACAACCATTGAAAGATCACTCATAGTACTAATCACAAAAAAAATTGATACATGGATTTAAAACAGTATCTACTATCTCATCAAAATGATTCTAAATACAAATAAATTGTAGTTTGAGATTGAGAATAACTGATTTGTGCTTATCTTAATAATAAAAAAGCTTAGGAATTACTTGTAGCATCATGAAGTCCACACTGTCACTTATATCAACCCACTCAAGTATATTTTTGTCCACCCTATGATAATTGGGAATTTTTTCTAATGGACGGTTATTCTACAATAGTATATCATCCAATTTGTGTCATAGAAGGTGATCAAAGGGAAGTTCCTAGATGATTTCCTTACGTAACATCACACCCCAAAAAACATGCTAGTAGACCCAAAAATTATAGATGAAGATATTTTCATTCCTCATGAAACTCCCCAAACATAAGAGATATATTTTGATGGTGCTTCCCTAAGTCTGGTTGGAAAGAGAATGGAAAACCCAAAGTTCAATCAGGTTGGTCTAGGGATTGTAATTGTTTACCCACTGTCTAACAACTTCACTAATAATGAGTCAGAATACTAATCCTTTATTATAGTCCTAAAGCTATCCTTACAGCTACAAACATCGTACCTGAATGTAAAATGTGATTCATAGCTAGTGATCAAATAGATCAATGGTGAAGACTCCATCAGGAAAGAATTATTTAACCCTTTCATTTTTATTGTGAGAGGATTGATGGAAGAATTACCTTTTTAAACAACACTATATCATGTCTCTTAATCACAAAATTCTCATACTGATGCACTGGCTAATGCAGCCATAGTCATTGCTAATCCCTATTATGATGATGTATTCTTCTGTATCACACACTGAATGGTAGTGTTTCCATTCATCATACGTGACATGGAGGAAATTGTTTAGGTCAATGCTTCCCTAGAGCATGATGAGCGAATATTCACCCCTAGATAGATGGATCCCAAAATAGATTACCTCCAAAATGGGAAGCTAATGTTTGATCAAGAGGAAAGGGAATAGATTCGATGCTGGAAATGTAAATTTACCTTTTATAGAAGGACGAATGCGTATAAATTTCTAGATAAATTATGATTTTTTAGAGTCCTCATTAGATGAATCATAGAGGGAGATACTCCAAACATTATAAAGAAAGTCTATGTAGGCTCCTATGGTACTCACCAGTCTAGAACCGGACTCTCCCAGAAAATTAAGAGACTTGGTTACTACTAGAAGAAAATGACACATGACTACATAGAGTTAAACAAGAAGTTTCATGCATGTAAGATCCATGTAAACTTCATCCATAAGCCCATGGAATTATTACTCACAACTACGTATTCTTGGCCATTTGTTATATGGGGAATGGATGTTGTGTGGTTATATCTTCTAGCTATGACTAAGTAGTTCAAGTACATCTGTAATGCTATTGACTAATTTTAAAAATGGTGTGAGGCCATACCCTTCAAGGAAGTCAAGACAAATAATACCATCAACTTTATGAATTCCAATATTAATACCAGATTCCGTGTCCCTCACATGATATTGATAGATAATAGTGCCAAATTATGTTCTTCTGAGCTGAAGAGGTTGTATCATGAGTATAACATCAAGTCCAACTATTTTTCTTGCTAGAACGCAATATAAAATATATAGATAGAGGACTTACATAAGACTAAATAAGATATACTCTAATAAATAGTGGTCAAATATAAGAGTTCATGGTTGGAAAATATCTTGCATGCTTTATGGGCTTACCTTACCACCAAGTGCACTACCACATAAGAGACCATATATTCACTGGTTTATGGAATAGAGGCAGTGTTACCCATTGATGTCCAATTTACCTAAATCTGATAAACTATTCATGAAAATTTCTTAGATGAAGAACAATCAAAGAAGTAGATGGAAGAGTTATAATGAATCAATGAGAAAATGTTGCATATTTTATACAACCTTGAAGTCCATTAAAATCGGATTGTGTGATCCTTTAACAAAATGGTTTTCCTATGCTCTCTTCTCAATGGAAAATTGGTACTGGTGCTCAAAACCCCAATGATTCAATGGAAGAAACCTCTAAAGTTAGATCCTAGGTGGTAAGGTCCATACATCTTACATAAGGTCTATTCTAATGGGGCTTACTCATTGAACAAGATGTATAGGGAACACATTACACCCCCCACAATGTGAGGTTTATTAAGAAATACTTTCTGTAATTTCCACTATGAGAAAAGTTACTAGAGAAAAACCTTTGAACTGCACAATAGGATACATCCTTACTGCATGATGTTAAACAACAAGGAAGACATAATTAAATCATAACATTAAACTACACAGAAAACATCTTCACCTCATGATGTTAAACTGCACAAAATAAATCCTTAAAAAATGACATTAAACTTCATAAAACAAAGTCCTAGTTGCAATATTTAAACTACAAATTTGCCCATGTCCTTATGACATGACATTAAAATTCATAGAAGAAATAGTTACCACATGAAGTTAAATTGTACAAAATATGTCCATAACACATGACATTAAACTACATAGAAGAAATCCTTACCATAAAATGTTAAACTTCATAGAACTGGATCCCTTTGGAAGGAATTTAAACTATAAAAATATCCATTTCCTTATTGCATGATGTTAATCATAAGGAAATCAAGTCCTAAAAGAAAGATATTAAACTACACAAGATCATTATAAGAACCAGGTGTGTCTTGATTTATATTACTAAAGGATATGCAGTGAAAACCAGATCTTAAATCATGGTCCCAACCATAATATATATATATATATATATATCCACGCCTCTATATATATAGTTCAAACCCATACAAGGAAATTTCTTCATAACTATGTGTAGATTTATTCCTATTACCACATAATATGTAGTGATGCCCAGATTTCAAGTATTGGGTCCAACCGTAATAAAAAAGCACTTCTTACCATGCGCATGGGTGAGACCTATGCACAAAATTTATATATAAGAACTACATGTGGCTTAATTCCTATACTATTGGATATGTAGTGAATCCTGAAACCTCCATTAAGGCCCCAACCATGAGTTTTCATCACTCCTAATCATGTCATTCCATGAGATTCAGATCAATGTGAAGGATCTAATTCACATAAAAATTTAAACATCCCCACATATTCCCTATTATGCACCCTCACCCAGCTCAATCAACTACCAAATTTTCCTTTGTTTCTCACACCATGCATGAATCACATGAGCTTAGGGAACCTAGAAAACCTCTCAGACCAGTATGATCAAGGAATTTTATAGAAAGGTAATCACATCCTTGTTTCATGACATTAAACAACATGATAATGTCTTAGGAACATGATGCTAAACTGAAGGACATGAGGTCTTCATGTTGAACACATCACCCCTAATGATTGTGTACTCAAGAATTGCATGTTTTATTAGTTTTCTTAGAAAATATGTTCAATACACATTGGTTTAGACTTTAGAGTTCTCAAACCCATTTTTAATATTACATTATCCATGAAAGAACTTCATATTTGTGATATATGAGTTAATACCAAAAACTTCCTTGAGTTGATACACTTATCATGGAATCCCACAGATATTGATCCCACATGTTCTTGGTTCTCCCCTACATTAAAACGATCATAGGGAATAGCTAATCAAAAGGGACCCTGCTAGGATTTTCTAGTGAATAACATGACGCCTAAGAGCTTGTTTCTAGGGTATGTTTTGGTCCTAGAAGAGAGCCCCCATAAATCCATGAGATATTATTATAACTACATGGAATATGGGTTTATTATATTATTAATGGTCAACTTGTACCCATCGATCCTCATCTCCCATTGAATTAGACATTCATGGGTTATGATTTACACCTCCCACAACCCAACTATTCAAGAGGATTTGGATATGCTCATCATTAATCATATGTTCGTCCTACCCATCATTAGATAAATACTATAACATCACAATATTGTACCCTTTAATTTCAAGGTATGTATATCCAATGTAGACCCAACTACTATGATTTCCTAAATGTCTTTAGACAAAACCTTTTCCACTAAAAAACGTCATGACCCCTTTTCATTTCTAAATCGCTAGATACCTTGAGCATATATTATCTTGGAAATTCATAGTCCTTGATATAAAATCCTCCCAGTTCTACCTTATGGAATATTGGTAATAAGGACTAAAAAATATAGAAGGAACCCATCTAGGATTAACTGGTGAATAACACAATTCCTAAGATCATGTTCATAGGGGATGTTTCAAATCCTAAAGGGACCCTTCTAGGATTCATTAGTGAATACCACAATGCCTTAGAGATTATGTCTGGCGGATTCTTTTCCCTTGGAGGAAAGGTCCCATTTAACACCATGAGCCTTTTCTCTAATGGAATGGTGCTAATCCCATCAATAAATTTTCAATGATCCTTGATATATGAATTTAATGGCATGATTTATTTCATCCATTTCTCCTCACATCCAAGAGGGAACAAGAATGACTTAGTGGTTTATGCCTTTATACCTAAGTCATGGTGGAAAGAATCTAAACTGCACAAAATCTATATAATAACTGCATGTGGCTTGTTTCATATTATTAAATGATACCTAGTGATTCCTTAACTCCACATCCTAGGACCAAATGCAATATAAAAGAAAAAATAACCCCTCCTTATGTATGAGTCAGACCTACGTGTGGAAATTTCTTTATAATAACTACATGTGGATTGATTCTCATTCCTTTGAGATATATAGTGGTGCTTGAATCCCACATCCTCGGACCAATAACAACATTTAAAACAATAAATTCCACTTTTAGTTGTGTATGAGCCTAATTTGTGAAAGAAACCTTCTCTTATAATAACTACCTGTGTGTTGATTCCTAAAATATTAGGATACAAAGTGACACCCATGTATAGTTTCTCGAGCTCAGCAAGTTGTCCACTTTCAAAACCTTCCCTTATTCTTGATCCATATTGAGTGTTGTCAACCTCGATTGTTCATGATACTATAAATATTACACCACCAGTGAAAGCCTCATCAAACATGACATCCCTTTACCTAAATGACACCATTGATAGTAATAGAACAAGCACCTGAACGAGAGTGGGTGACCTCTCTCTAAAGGAGTGACATGATCCTCCTCCCTACATATGAGCCGGACTTATGTAAGGGGATAGTTAAATTCTTTTGAACTATGTCTGAATTGATTCCTATCATCACAAGATATGTATCGAATCTTAGATCTCAAATTCTAAACCCAGACGTATTGAAAAAAATGATATATATAATACCCCTCCCTATATATGGGTTAGACCTATGTAGGGAGTGTTCCCTATAACAACTATGTGTGGCTTGATTCCTAAACTCTTAAGATATGTAGAAATTTATGAATCTCAAATCATAGGAAAAAACAAAAAAAATAGGAATAACAAATCCCCCCTCCCTACATATGATCCTGATCTATGCAGTGATCCTTATTTATAACTTTAAATGGAAAGATTCTTGTTGTCACAGGATACATAGTAATTTTTTATCTTCCATTTTAGGCCCAAACAAAAATTTTGATCACTATAAAATAGGTTACTCATTGAGAACCAAGTTTATGTAGCAATTCTTGATCATATAAAATTGTGAGTGACCCCATATATTCCCTGTTATGCACCCTCACATGACTTAATCATCTTCCAATTTGTCCCTTATTTCTCACGCCAAGCATGAACCATGTGATCTTAGGGAACCAAAAAGCTTCACTAACCAGTGTGATCTATATGTGTTATAAAAAAGGAACCATGTCCTAGTATCATGATGTTAAACACCATAGTAACATCCTTGTCGCGTGTCATTGAGCTTCATGACATGAGGTATTCATATAGAATAGATCACCCCAAATGAATGTGTACTCAAGAATTTCATGTTTTCCCCTTATCCCAATTTTTTTTCAATAGACATTGGCATAAAATTTAGGGTTATTGAACCCTTATTTAATATTAAATTATCCATGAATCAACTTCATATCTATGATATCTGAGTTAATACTAGCTACTTCCTTGATTTAATACACTTCTCTTAGAATCCCATATAACTCAATCCCACATGATCTTTTTTATCACCTATAGATAATTGGTAACATGGAATGACTAATCTAAAGGGACCCATAAGGATTCACAGGAGAATAAAAAAATGCCTAAGAGCATGTGCCTAGGGGTGTTTTGGTCAAAGAGGAGAGACCCCATTAAATCCAAGACATATTTTCTTGACTACATGGAATATGGGATTCCTTCATTATTAATGGTCAACCTATACCCATTGGTTCTCATCTCTCCTTGGATCGTATATTCTTGGATTACGATTTACACCTCCCATAACCCAGCTATTCAGAAGGATTCAGATTCCATTGACATTACTAACTTTTTTTTATCATACCCATTGTCAAATCAAGGCTATAACATCATGTTCTTATAACCTTTTATTTCAGGGTATATATCTCCCATGAATACCTAAATTCCTTGAGTTAGTAATTCCTCCCAAAAAACTCATGCGGTCTATCTTGCAAGACCCAAAACTGCTCATATTAGGCCATGATGTACATAAATATTTATTAGGGATGAGTGTTTAACCTCTACACTATAATAGAATATAGAAATAATATTTCCCTACATATGATATTGATCTATGGAGAGGACCCTTTATTTGACTATGATTCCAAGGTTACTTAAGATAATTTAATAAAAATGACCCCTCTTTGCATATGAGATAAATCTATGCATATATTCTATATAAGAGATACACATGGTTTGATTCCTATTTTTATAGTATACATAGTAAAACTTAAGTTTTTTAAGCCTAGGACCAGTCCCAATTATCAAAACAATAACACCCCCATACTACATATAAGCTATATATATTTTGGAGATCTGGACCTGGGTTCTCCAATCTAAGAACATATTCCCAATAAAAAATTCATATTCCCCTACATGTGAGTTGAATCCATTCAGGGTTGGGGGACCCTTTTAGTTTATTACTAAATTATTATGGTTTTATTGTTATCCCCATAGGATATTAAGTGATGCTCATATAACCCATCACTAAGCCCAACCATAATTTTTTTTAAAAGAGAATGTCACCTCCTACCTAAGTGTTCAATCCTTTGAAGTGATATCTCATTATGCAATGGATATATGTTAAGGTATGGTTTAATTATTCTTTTCTACACATGATATAGATCCATGCATAGGAATCCTCTTAAATATTTGTTATGGCCTAAAAATTTCCCTCCACACATATGAATCCAATCTATGTGGGGATCCATATGAGAACTACACATGGATTTATTCTTGGTATCATGGGATGCATAATAATGCCCATGATCCTTCAAAACTATACCTAGACACAAAATAAATAAAGAATATCCTTCCACCTTTGCGTATGATCCAGATCTTTATAGAATGATCTCTTTGTAAGAGTTGAATATGTCATGATTCCTGCCCTCTCAAAATACATCGATAAAACTAGGGAGGAAAAAACACATAAATTAAAATTATTCCCTTACCACCCAAAAAAATTTGGAGTGTCTTTGGGGATACATTACATAATTTGATATAGGTTCCCATGTTCTTACTGCCTTATGTTAATCTATATAGAATATGTTCCAATAGTATGAATTTAATCTACACAAAAATTATGTTCTTGTTGCATGATGTTAAACTACATGGTAGAAGAGTCCCCACTCATTGATATTAAACAATGCAGACCATCATCTATCATTAATCCTTATCAATTGACTTCAAGATCCTGATATTGGTCAAACAAAGTTTGGAGGTTCTTCCATTTCCTTTCTGAGTACCTTATCACATAAATTGCACTTCATGTCTTGAGTATCTTGAGTTACTAAAAATATTTCATGACCCGCGGAAAGGAGAGGGAACCCTATGATTTACTATGCATGTAATACCTATGGTATCATTCATAATGAACCTTAACCCATCAACTATAGGCATATATTCCTTGTATGAAAGGACCTCCAATCTTCATGAGCCTCGAACATTATCATAATGCAACTCATCACTATAGTGTGATCCATGATCATCTTTAACATGACTCCCTCATATAATTACTCATGATTCTAGAATCTTGAGCCATGATTTACCTCACATTAATCCTCTTCTCATAAGGGTATTAGAGTACTCTTGACCTTGGTATTTCTAATTAATAAATTGTGTAATAGTGCCATCATAATAGGTTTACATGCATCAAGACCTTAAACTGTATGAACCTTTATCAAAGATATATGACCTTAAACTTTAGCCAATTTCATTAAAAATTGATAGACCCTAAACTACCAATTAAAGAGATATAAAAAATTTTAGGTTGAAAACTAGAAAAGGACAGTCTGAGAAAAATTCAACTCTTTGTTCACTAAATTCTTCATCACCAAAATTTAGGAAAAAGTTAAATCATAAATAAAAATGAATAAATATTTTAGGGATCATCTTATAGCCCTATTAAAAGATGATACATGCTCTCTAGATCTATATGGTCTATGAAAAAGTTTGAGTGATGATTTATTAAATCCCCTCACCATGATAACATGTTCACTAGATAAAAACACAACTTATAGGATGCTTGAACCCTTATTTAATATTTCATTTTCCATAAACCACCTTCATGTCATTAAATTTTGAGCTGATAACCAATAACTCCTTGAGTTGTTATACTTTTTTGGAATCCCCGAGCCTTGTGTTATTTTTCTTGGTTCTCCCCAATAGTGTATTGTTAACAAGGACTGAATACTCTGAAGGGACCCCACTAGGACTCTCTAGTGAATAACACAATGACTTAGAGTTTGTGCCTTGTGGATGTTTTGGTTCAATAGGAAAGGTCCCACTTAAATCCACGAGTCATTATCTTGACTACATGCAATACCGGTTTCCACCATTACCAATGGTCGACTTGTAACCACTAGATTCCATTTTATGTTGACTCATATATACATAAATCAAGATTTACTAATCCCATAACCAGGATATTCAAGTGAATTAAACATACTCAACTTTATGTCACTGTGTATTGTACCCATTATCAAAGTAGAAATGTGGTACTCCATTCTTGAACCTTTTTATGGAGCTCATAGTGTGAATTAAAACCACATGATGGAGGACCTAGGCTCCATAACCATAAATTAATCTAACCCTGGGGAGTAAGGACCGTTCTTGGATATCCTTTTCTTTATATCCAACTTCATTGTATAAAGTTTTGAATCTGCAAAAAATATTTCACAACCCCAGTAAAGAATAGGTGACCACCTTGCATGACCATGAATGTAATCCCTATATTCTCATTTATAATGGCCTTTTAATGATCAAATATATCTCTCTCCTCGTTGTAGGAAAGGACCTCAAATCCCTGTGATCCCTGACAACATCATAGTTGAACTCAACATCTCAGAGTGTTTTATGATAATAATTGTTGTGTTTAACCCATCTCATCATCTCTCATTAAAAATATTTGGGACATGATTTATACATCCTATAGTCAAACTATCCAAGTGGGTTCAACATACCAAATATTTTTCGGCCATTTACCAAAATCTTTCTTAATAAGGATACAGAGTGCTTGAACCCTTCATGAATATCCATACTTTAAAGGATGTAGGGATTCCAAACCCATTATTAATAGCTATCCTTTATAATCCTCAACAAAAGGTATAATTTTGAAGAACCTATAAAAAAACAAGAAAAGTTCGGAGTTAAAAGACCCTAAACTATAATAATAGAAGGCCCGATATAAAAGACCCCAAAATATAGAGATAGAAGGTCTATGATAGAAGACCCTAAACTACATCAATATAAGGTCTGAGTTAGAATACCCTAAACTAAAACAACAAAAAGTCTGAGATCAAAGACCAAAAAATACAATAAGAGAATGTCTAAACAAGATGACAATAAACTACAACAAAATAATTTCCAAGTTGTTTGACATGAAATTATAGTACCCCATCAGTCTTAATTATATGATCTTAAACATCCAATTGAAAGATACATAATTCTCACCAAGTTGAAAATCTATAAAGGTAACCTTGGGGAAAATTCAGGTCTCTTCTCACTAGATACACACACTGTGTGATCCATGTAATATTAATCACTCAAGAAATGAAAAAGGAACAAAACTTATCAGGTTGAAAACCCATAATAGGTATCTTGAGAAAAATCCATTTCCATTCCTGGTAAGCATATTCTTAAAACTTATTAAGAAGAAATTAGGTATAAAACAATAATAAGAGATACAAAGCTTGTACGAACCATTATCTAGCCCTAGAAGAAATAAAACCATGCTCACTATGTCTATTGACCAGGAAAAAGTTATATCACTCCCCCTCTAGGACATTTTTATAGAAATTATCAGTTTTCAACCAAGTAATATCAAAATTAAAGGAGTAGACACATAAATGAGGATTCTTATTCTGTTAATCATTTGTGGGAAATTCTCCTGAAAGGTATTTTAATATTTGAGTATTTGAGTTCAAGTTTGGGTTTGATTGGTACTATAAAAATGATGGATATATTTGAAATTCTATGTGATACTGAGCCAATAAAATTCCATTCACATAATGAGTGACATAAATATTTAATGAAACATACAAATAATTAATGATTTTTTTTAGTAGATTATAAAATAAGGGATGAATATCCATAGAAAATAGTTTTTCCTGGGAATCTTGAAGACATGCAACAAAGGAAATTGTAAACATTGGTCTACCGAGTTCTCTAAGTTGACCATATTTTGGAAATATGTATCAATTGAATGCTGAAGTTCTGAACACTCCATTTCCTATACCATTTATAGTGGATGAAGATCCTTGATCAAAGAAGATAACTCTTGATCCTTTTTTCGAGTGGCATCAATACAAGTGTATTTTTTTGATAAATTACCCTTTACATGAGCTATGATCACTTAATATTATGCTATGCATATATAAATATCACTAATATGATCTTTTAGTAGGAAATATGTTTGATGTTTTTTATCCAGCGCCTTAGAGACATCCCTCATAGATTGAAGTAGGGGTTTTCTCAAATTCTTGAAACTCTTTCTCATGAGGAGATAGTTGCTTCCATGATAAGATTATACTAATGATATTTTGTATAATATATGATAATTGAATTTGGATACTCCAAATTTAATCAAAGAACGAGTGGAGGAACTCCCCTTGACCATGAATTTCATCCAAAGGAACCTTGAAAAGTAGAACAAAAATCTAGTTCCAAACCAGTCTTTGCATCATTGCACTCTCAGTGAATATTTTTGAGACTGTATAGACATGATGAAAAATTGTTGGGATTTAATCTAGTATCCAATCTATCAAAGGAGGTCCTATTTTAGATGATTAAGAAGTAAAAGGAGTGTCTTAGACTTCTAACCCTCCCCTTATGACATGTACTAACCTTCCTCTGGTCACCATGTCATCTGCTATCAACATTGAGGGTCTAGATTTCTTAAAAAATCAATCTCATCACCCAAAGGAACTTATTATGATTAGGAAATTTGTTCAATAGGCCTCCCAAGTTTTGAACTAGTTACATTGATGCTACAAACATAGGGTTCATGGAGGCATAGGGAATATCTACCAATCGAACCGGTCAACTCAAAAACACTAGCTGAATAATATTCCCCATAAGGTTGGACATAGTATTGTGAAAAATAAGTAAAATCATCATCATTTGTAAAGGAAGTCAGGGAATTAGTATCCTTGAATTCCATCATTATCTACTTTTGATGAATAATCCCGAGATTTTATTCCCCTCACATGGTAGGGAAAGGAAGAGAAGACACATGTTGGGTGCAACTGAACATAAGAGAAAACCTATAAGGGGAATATGGATTGAAGATGATTATATCATCTAAATGAGCTATAATAACCCCATCTCAAAATGAAATTTTATATGACCTTTAGAAAATAGACCACTCCTATCATTAATGATTATCCTATAGGGTGTGGGATATGGTAGAAAATTAAAACAGTTATATTTTTAAAATATTTTGATAGTCTCATTAATGTATAAATACATTTACTCAACCCTAGAAACATTCAATAGTTGAGGTAGGAATATGTAATGAATAATTTTAGTGGTATTTTTGTACCCATAACACCCGAACTACTTGCATATCAATCCAAATAGAAACTAAAAGGGCCTGATAACCCAGTATGAGGTATTAGATTATTGAATGTGGCCAATAATATAGTAGAGATAAGAAAGGGTTGGAATGACTTGTATGAGAGGAATCCCTTCCAAAAGTTGAGAATCCATCACCAATGTTCAAACCTGGATGCCTAAACATGTGTCCTTAGTTATAAAATTCCACTAGTTAAGGAATATGGACAAATATATCACCATTATAAGACTTGGAGATACACACGATCTCACCTTATAACCTAATGAAGAATAATGTATGGACTCAAAAAGAGACTAATAAGATCTTAAAATTTCCCAAAAAAAATTTGAGAACGAAAATAATGAGGATGTATGGATGTTGGAAGAGTCCAGTTTCTAAAAAGAATGACACAAATACAATCCTTGAAAGAAATGATCGAGCATAGGTTTAGTTCATTATTTAGCCTCCCATTTTGAATGATAATCTTATCTCATTTCAAGGTTGGGAGCCTATTTATGGTCATCCCAGACATCCATAACATGGAGGAATTCATCATATATCTCCCCTATAGGAATTAGTACCCCAAGCTGATAGATGTCCCATAGACTGATTCCCACCTCAGCATGAGTATGGTGAAAATAATTAGTTTCAGAGAACCACAAACTGATCATATCTATAAGAAGAACTAGTTTATATTACATGATGAATTAAGAAATCAATGATGCCTCATATAGGTGGATGGTGCAAAATTGATAATAATTTTTTGGACAACTCTGTTTAACCTAGAATATCCATACCCATTCATTAGAAAATTTATTTTTAATGTGAAAATACAATTTTAACTCTAGAAACCTTTGGGATTGTGGAAATAAGAGATAACTATATCCATATAAATCTGAGAAATTAGTTGGTGAGTGATATCACAACCATCTAGGCCTAGCGATAAGTGATTCAATGTGTAATAAAACCCATGTAATGGTTATAGGATCAATTGTCTCTTCCTAGAGGCTATCTCCAAGATACATTCAAGGGGAGATGAAAAAAATCTAGCCAAAAGATTCTGAGTGGGTGCAGGGATGATAAAATCATTTAGAAGACCAGATTTATATAAAGAAAACCTAGGTAATAAAGCTTAGTTCTATATATTTATCAAAATAATACATTTTAATACCTCATTTTCAAACAAGACCCAATACCAAGTATTGAAATTGTGATTCCATTCAATCATATCCCTCAGAGTGAATATATTATATAAATCCTAAGAGATCGAATCCATTTAGGATAAGATATAAAAAGAATGTATTAAATAAAATTTAGAATCCTAAAATGTCTGGAATTGACAAAATAAGGATCTGTGACTTCAATGGAATCACGTGGAGAACATGATCCATTTTTGGACTCGTAGTTGCATGACCCATTCCAACTCTTGCGATCACGTGACCAAGGGAAGGTCATGTGAATCACTCACATAAAGATTAAGTGATCAAGAAATATCCCCCATGAGATAAGTGCATCACATGATGTATCCCCATGACCAAGTATGGGCATCATAATTCAAGTAAATTACTATTGATTAGTTAGAAGAAGGGTTTCATGGGATTTCAGGACAATTTGTTCACACAAAGTGATCACTTGGAGAGATCAAATTATGAGATCAAATAAAGGGATACTGTGGTTTTATTACATGAATGGTTCTTATGATTAGGTTATGTTACGTTTTCTTATGAATAAATCACATATAAGATAGGAAATATTGATAGCATTAGAGGTTTGAGTCACAAGTGAAATAGATGGCCCCTTTATACCCTATTTATAGGACACCTCATGGAATAAAAAAGGTATATTGAAAGAACAAAAAAAATATGAATACCGACCAGTGGAAACCCAAGGGACTTAGGATGGGATTTTCTTCCATATAACCGAGTCATTGTTCCTTCAGACTTTACTTATGAGGCTGGTAATTTGTTGACACCTAGGTGGATGAAATCTTGATAATCTCCCACGTCATTCATATTATAAAAGTTTAAGATGAAGTAAGCTTTATGTGAAGAGAGTTATATTGTTTTTAATGAAATGAGATTACACACTTTGCATGATCAGTTAATTAATCACATGAAGGAACTTGGATATGTGATGTTAATCTCAAGAAGGGTCCTAGTATTTTCAGTTGGTTAATATGAAGGTTGTTTGATGTGTCAGCTTGATCACACAAAATCCTATATGATAGGCTGTTAGATGTCATGAGGTCTCATAGACATGTCGGTCTGATCTCACAAAGGTTTCCAGACATATTGATTTTATCACATGTTCCTAAATTGATAATGATAAATCCCATTGAAAAGAAATGGTTTCAATAATGTTGGTAATGATGGAGTGATCATGTGGATGCTATTTATCACTAAAAACAAGGATTACATCATAGATAATGAGTAGATATATCATGCAAAGTGAATGATATATTACAAAATTATGTGAATAATCCCTCTATTGACTTAAATCAAGGTATTCATATTAAATTATATAAAAAATGATAAAAATATTAGGAAGAGAGGCATATAAAGACCCCTAAAAAATAATAAAGAAGGAACACATAAAGGAAAGAGTGGACTTTTCGAAGTGTTGGACTATGCGATATCATGCGTTTTCCACTGGACATGTTCGGTGAGTAACTTCAAGGATTACATAGTAGGTTTATTCAATTTTTGTGACCAGTTCACTAATAATGAGAAGGATCTTCAACATGTCAACTATATCATGTGAAGGACCTTGGGTGTGTTTTCTTGAATAAGTGATGCCTTAGTAGGAAAAATCCTAACAAGCATTGATAAATTTATGCAACTAAGGATGAAAATGAAGGAAGCTTCATGTGAAGGAAGATGAACTGATTCTCATGTAAAAGGGGTTATGTGTTTCAAAATATATGTTCATAGGTTAATGAAGACCTACAAAAATGTTGGGAAGATCATATGAAGAACTTCTTACATGTCAGGAATATCACGTGATAACCTCTGAACATGTCATATTAGTTCATGAGAATCTCCTAGACATGTCTTCATTATTCATGACACAACCCTCATAAATTTTATTCTTGTTCACATAAATCCCCAAACATGTTAGTTTGGTTCACACAATATCCCTAAAACATGTCATCCTAGTTCATGTGAATTCCCTAGACAAGTTATCCCAGTTTACATGATAGACCCTAGACATGTCATCCTAGTTCACATGAATCCCCTAGAAATTTTAGGATGGTTTATGTGAAAATCCTAATACATGTCACCCCAATTCACATGAAGCACATGTACATTTCATACTTATCATCTAATAATCCTTATACATGTCAACATTATTAGGAATACATCCTCAGACATGTCATAATTGTTGGAAATATATCCTTATACATTTCGAGCATAGATCCTTGGACATGTCACCCTTTTAAAGAAGGCAGTCTTAAATATGTCCCCTCAAGCCATGTAAACACTCAACCATGAGTATTTGTCCAATAATCCCCCCTTTATATGGGGAGTGTTCATAATGGGATAGGGTTATGCACTGGAGTAACTTATTCGTACCATGATAACCTCTTTACATCCAAGAATCTTTAATATACCTCTCATGGTACTCACCCTTTATTAGTAAGGGGATAAGGGTCAGATATGTGACATGGGAATCCACCTTGATGTAAGTCCATTGAAATTAAATTTCCTCAAATTCATAGGACCCTACTCCAATGAGTCTACCATATTTCCACATCCATCAGCGGATTAGGAAATCAAGTGAACAATGAAGAATCTGATTCCTATTATATGTGGGATACATAGGACACCTTCCTAAGGCTTGAGATCCATATTATACATTCCATCATGGATACATCAATGCATAAGTCCCTAATCTATATGTAGAGAACTTAACCGCTTGATATATCTTGTTTCTCACATTGAGAATGACTCACGTTATCTTAGGGACTTGCAAAAATCATTTCATTAGCATAATAAAAATCCCCAAATCAGGGAAACCTCAGTGTATAAGTACAACAAAAATCTTATCTTGTGTCCATTGCAACATGTTTGATCTTATGATATCTCATATTTCTCACACCAAGAATGAATCATGTGGTCATAGGGATTTGTGGTGATTATTTGAATAACATGATACAAAGGCCTCTCAAACATTGGAATCTATCTAAGTATAATAACTGAACTATGTGGAATCCAAGTCCTGTTATAAGAAAGATATGAAATATACCTTTCTAAGGCCTGATATACATACCTAGTGCTTAAATGACTGCATATACGTCCTTTTAATTAGATGCTAAACTACACACCTTGGTCATAAATTAACTAAAGTGGTTTTGATTCATATTCTCATGGGATACATAGGACGCCTCTTTGAGGTTGAATCCCAACTTTGAAACACCAATTGCCTTCCTAGATGATATTAAACTCTGGAGTTCCTAATCATTTGGATTTATATCACAAGTAGTTCCTACATATTAATTAATAATGGGAAATAAATGGAGAACCATTGATACATAAAAATAGTTTCATCAATAGAATTCCCTCTTTTACATACAAGGATTAAACACCCGATCATTTTATTAAGGTAACTGGTCATGTATTTGGATTTGGGAAATATTTTGAAAAAAATATCTTAAATCTATAAGAGAGTCCCAGATTTGGAAATAATTCCAGCAACAAAGTGTGTTGATCCTAACCCCCCATCTTCTAGACCAATGGGAGGTCCTAAGCATAATTTGGTTTGAAACCCCAAATGATCACCTGCCTTTGGAAAGAAGGCCCATGAATCTTTACATATGTGAGAGTTGTTGGGAGTTTCCATGAGAGATGAGAAATGGTGGACTAGAGGAAATAAATTGTTCAACCAAACTCAATCAACCAAAATCAAGAATATGGCATTACACACATTAATTTTATCCGGAAAAAAAAATTATGAACCTGATGTAAACCCTGAAATAACAAAATAAAATTGGTTTATTCATATTGGGCCATTTTCTCCACCTTTTATTAGAAATAGTGGCCTTGTGTTGTCCCAGTTTTGGTTTTCTTCATATTTGGGGTCACTACTACTTGTGATTATGTCAGGCACTTGGATTTGGAATTTTAATCTGGGGACGATGTGCCCATCAGTATTAGTTCTTCTTGGATTAAGTATTTTGGTGATGTGGATACTATGTTGGTATATTGATGGTTTTTTATGAGTATGTTTTACATGACTATATAATCTGGGGGTTGTTAGAAATGCATATGTATTTTATTTTTTCTTTTGTTGTGAACATTGAGAGGTGACTTGGGCTCCATGTGTTGTTTTTGTTCCATGTTTTTAAATTATGTCTGAATATTATTTCTAATATAAAGTCTTAGTGTTTTTTAGTTTCATATAATCTAATTTCATAATTATTATATAATAAATATATTACATTAAATTAGGGTAAAAAATATAATATTAAAATTTAGCAACAAATATAGGATAACCCATACATAAAATTTTATTTAAAATATATTTTACAAATATATATTAATTGTTACTATTTTTTATAATAACAGATCAAATAATATTGTTAATAATATTATTAAATTAAGGATAAGAATTGATAATAATATTATCAGTAGATAAATATGTCATATGAATCAACTGATAAACATTTTAAATAACATATATATTATCTACTTTTATTTTTATAATTGAAATAAAATAATTCTATCTATCATAATAACAATTAGCTATAGATTTTTTACCAATAATTTATTATCAGGTACATTTATATTGGTAAAATCCTATACCTAAAGAATGAATACCTTCACCAATAGATATTACCTAGTTGGAAAGTAAAATATCTTGTAGTGGTTTCATTTAGGGCCTATTTAGAAGCTTAAACTTTTTAAAGACCCAAAGTGAAATTTTGATAAGTTTTAAACTATATATTTTAGGTAAGAGAAAAAAGTCATATTGAAATCTCCTTCCATGAATTATCCTGATTCCTAGAGTGAGATAGAGTGATCAGATCACCTCAATCTAAGATGTTTTTCCAATATGGAAGAAATGGTACTTCGATGATCATTAATGTGAAACATCCACATAAATTTTCCATGATATCACCCATATATCATTAATCAATGAATTATTATTGTTTTAAAGCATATGTGGATGATCTAGAGGGTTATATAATTGATTCCTTACAAAAGTCATTGGTGATGAGAAAAATGCATCTATATATTCAAATCGAATGATGTGTCATTTTGATTTATGTTTTATGATTATTTATTTTGCAACATATCCCTGGGATTATGATTGGATGTTTCCTCACCGGATATGATGTCACTTCATCTATCCAATGTTAGAAATTCTAATTTTACATACTTCTATATTTCTATTGGACAATCAGTACCAACAAGTTGTATCAAAGTGATAGTGTGCTTAATTTAGTCGAACACTAAATGAAATTTTCATGAATTTAGTTAGAAAGCATTGATATGGTCCCAATTTCATTGAAAATGATTCAATATTAGGTTAGATGGATGAAAAATGACCATTCAAATATTGAAGAGAAAATTTTTTGGTCTAAAAAACAAAAAACACACACATACACACACATTGATATATATTGACGATAGAGGTGTGTGATTTTCCTGTTCAAGGGTTTCAGCATGGATATGATATAGTATGAGGTATGGGTGTATTTTGTGTCAACATGGAATAGAAACTAATAAAAATAATTTTCAATTTTTTTACAAGTATAAAAATATGCCAGTTTCATGAGGGAGACATATGGATTTCCTAATTTCTTTTAAAAAATGATTCACATTGCCACTTTCATATTGCCTGCCTATCCCTGCATTCCTTGTGGTACCTCACCAACTTAGTTCATCCCCTACCCTTCCCACCAGACCAATCTAGTTTCAGAACCCCTCCATAAGTTTTTATATCCCATGAATCTAAAAAATTATAGAAAAATTACTAAAATATTTTTAAATTTAATAAAATAAATTACAGAAGAATGTGACATTTAATTTTTAGATTAAAATTAGTATAATTTATTTTAATTAATAATTAATTCTATAAAGTCGAATTATTTTAAATTTTAATGTAATTTTGTGAGTTTAATGCATGTCGAATCATCATAAGCCAGACTAATAAATATATGAATGATGTTTATTTATTATATTATTTCAATGTTTAGTAATTAAATAACATATTATGGATTATTTATCATCCCTTATTCTCATTATATATTTAAGGGATTTTTTTTCCATAAGATAAAATAATTTATCTGTATTCCGCATTTCTAAGATCCCCTCATCCATGTGTGATTACTTTTATATAATGAGGAGGTTGAAAATTGTTGTTTCTCTTATTGAAACTTAGAAAATCACTACACAAGAGTTAGATACTTTATATGGGGTGGAAATTACAACTCAAGTTAAATGTTATTCTAAGAGTTATCCCAAGGGTTGAGGTTAATCCATTTTTTACAAAATGGATAAAACATTTAGAAAATCTCATGGTCATATCTTTTATCTATCTATCCATAGTTTATTATTTTGTGTATGTGTAGTTTATACACAATAATATAGAATAATGAACTTGAATGCATGAAAAAAACAACTTAATAAGTGGTGACTATTTTCTATTATGCATTGTTATACTATGAGGTAGATCACATAGTAACAAACTTATTAAATAGAAAATCATTTCATTCATTGAGAATATCTAAAAATCACTCAAATAAATATTAATCAAAATTTCATCCATCACATGAGTTTTATCAAAAAAATATGTATTAGGTTCTCATCAACCATAATTAAGGGTTCATTTAACTGTTAGAGAGTTCTTATGAAAGTTATGTTTTTAATTAACTAATTTTTTTAATAAGTAGTCATAACTATATTATTACAACTTTAGAGGTGAAGTGTTGAGTAACAATAAGGGTACTATTTATAGAATATGGGACTTCACTCAACAAATCAAGGAGTTGGGAGATAATACTATTGGATAGCCAAAATACTACCTTTAAACTCTTCGAGTAGTGGAATATCCATATCTTAGAGTATGATGAGTGGTTTAAAGGATCATTTCTACCATAATATTCAACCGATAGGATATTCTGAATATAATAGTCAATGGATACTAATATTTGATAAAATAGTAGAAAAAATTATAGATTAATAAATAAAAAATTTCTATTATAAATCATGTTGAGCTATTAATCTAATAAATTTAATTATTATAGACCAAATTTATATCACCACCAAAAACTGAATTTCACCATGATCTATATCAGATAAAAAAATATCTTGACTATCCATAAATTATAGGAGTGGTACATGTGATTGTGTATATTACCACATCAAGAAATAAAACTTTATGTATTGGAGTCACAACATCTTGTTGATCCACCTTAGAGAGTAATCAAGGAATATAAATATATATATAAGAATCATATGGATGACACACTAGATTTATAATGAATAATATTTTTATCTATGTACAGTGAGCTGTAGAAAATTCATGAGGACGAGGATGCCTATAATATTATATCTTATCTCCAAGATTTATACTAAGAGAGTGCACAAAAAGAGAGTTATGAGATATATAGTGTGTTGTATAGGTGCATGCTAGCATAAGGGTGTCAAACAAGACACCATGTACTCAAAATAATTGGGTACATTGAGCGACTGGAGTCCCTTGGGTTCAAATTGAACTAAGAACTTGCAATTTATCTTATTCTTGAATCCTTACTGATTAGTTTATTAAGATTTATTATTAATTATTATATAAATAACATGAATAAGTCACTCCAATACTTTTTGTATTTAGTTTTACAGTACAAAAAAGAATATGAAGAACACTAACTCTTTTATCCTTATAGTGAAGAAGATGAGGAAGGGAAAGGATAATGTGGTAATGGATAAAGCATAACCAAAGATACTGATTCATCACTCCTCCAATAAGATAAAGATATATAGGGATAGAAATTAGTATAAAGAAGTATTCTTCTCATGTGCCTAGAAAGGTCACTAGAATAAGAATTCCATTATTGAGAAGAAGAAGAATGTTGGTGATTTCTCTCCAGGTATATTTTTTATAGAATTCATTTTTTATTTTTCTATGGGTTAGGTAATAGATACAACATTCATGTCACATATTTGTATTAAAATACAAGAAACAATTAGATTCAAGATTATTAAAAAGAGTAAGGTGGATATTCGAGCAATAAATAGTGAAATATTGGAACTATTGGTAGTTGGGATTATCATATTTTTTATAATGTCATGATTAAAATATTAAATTATTGTTATTATTTCCCTTTAATTACTATAAATATTATCTAAATGTCAATTCTATACACTATGATATTTTATTTCAATTTTTGAAATAAATTTTGTCTCTTTTATAAAGATAACATATGTTATGGAATGTAAAATATTAACAATAGAGTGTATAAAATTTAAATTTAAATTATCATTTTGGTAATCAATGAAAAATCCAATGAATAATACTCATATTATATCCACCTATGGAATTTTAGGCATGGTCACGTAAATGGAAGACATTCAAGTAAACTATATTATGAAGGGTATTTAGTCTCTATTGAGTTAAAACCCTTGGACATATGTCACACTTGTTTATAATGAAAAATTACCAAATCATATTTTAATGGGAACGGATAAAAGGCTAGATAATTTTTTAAGTTGTTTCATATTGATGTATGTAGTCCATTCACTATCGAGAAAATGGGTGGATTTTCATACTTTATTACTTTTAATGATGATTTTAGTAGATATGGATATATCTACTTAATGAGGATTATATCATATTACTTTAACATGATTAAGTAATAATAGTATGAATTATATATTCAACTTCATAAGAAGATTAATAATCTCTTCTCAGACTGTGGTGGAGAATATCTAAACCAAGTATTAATCTGTCACTTGAAGGGGTATAAGAGAGTCTCCCAAAACACTTCTCCTTATACACCTTAGTATAATTGTTTAAGTGAAAGGAGTAATCATATCATTCTGGACAAGGTAAAATCAAAGATAGGTTATACAACTCTACCTTTATCCTTTTGGTAATACTCACTATAGATAGATACATATACACTAATCTTAGTACCAACTAAAGTGGAATATGGGATTCTATATGAGTTATGGTATGGGAAAAACTCACTCTATAACATATACATGTATAGGGATGTGATGCATTATTCAAGTCCATATCTAATGGAATAATTGCATCCCAAATCATGGGGTGCATCTTTATAGGTTATCCAAATGAAACTAAAGGATCTTACCTACATAAAAATCAATATAGAAAAGTGATTGTGGAAATAGATTCCATATTTCTAGAAACTGAATTAATTTCCAATGTAAATAGTTGTATAAATATTATCCTCAATTAAGTTAATAATCTAAATTCATAAGAGTTAGTATAAGAACAAAATCCACAAGAGATTGTGGGAGAATAAGAAGTTCCCAAGACATATGTACTGTATAAATTTACCAAATAAGTTAGATAACTAGAAAGATAAATTTTTCTTATCATTGAGTCATTTGGCACATTATTCCTTGAGTATAATGAAAATATAACAAATAATGAAATATTTTATGTAAAATTTATTAAAAAATGTAAAGAATCTATGAATTATTGGATATAGTCTATGTACCAAAATCAATTTTGGGTTCTGATAGACCCTTTGGGTGATATAAAATCTATTGGTTGTAAATGATTATTCAATAAAAATATGTACATGGATGGTAAAGTAAGTACCAAAAAATCACAAATGGTTGTGAAGGGTTTTAGGTAATGTCAAAGGATTTACTATAATGAATCTTTCTCATCAATATCAATTCTAAATTCAATCATCATATTACTTTAAATAGAATCCTTTCACGATTATGAGATTTGAAAAATGGATTTTAAAAATACTTTTCTAAATAAGAATTTGGTCTAAGAAATCTATAAGACACAATATGAATGGTTTACAATGTCTAATAATTCCAATAAAGTATGAAAGATTTATAGATATATTTATGCATTAAAGAAAGCATCACAGTCATGGATTGTTCATTGTTATAAGGTTAAAATAAAATTTGGTTTCATTAAGAATTAAATCAAGATATGTTTCTATTATAAGGATAGTTGGAGTACTATAATTTTATTAATATTATATGTTGATGAAATATTATTAATTGGAAATAAATTGAAAGTCTTATAGTTAGAGAAGACTCGGTTAAATGAACTCTTCTCAATGAAATACTTAGGTTGAAAAACATATATTCTAGGGATCAAGATATATTGAGATAGATATCAAAGGCTTCTTTGAAAAAGTCAAATTATATATATTGATGTGGTACACAAAAGTTACAATATAGAAAAATACAAGAGATTATTGTTACTGGTGTCACATGGTGTTAATCTCTCCAATAAAATGTGTCCACAAACACATGAGTATATTAAAAGAATATGTAGAGTAACAAATGCATTTATAGCGGGGTCTATCTTGTATGGAATTCTATGTACTATGTATTATGTTGCCTATAATTTAACATGGTGGTAAGATACAAATCTAATACAACATACCTACATTGGGAAGTAGTTATTATCCTAAAGTAACTGAGATATACAAAGGATATGTTCCTTGTAATGTCCCTAACACAGGACCAATCACTGTTTTCCAGACCGGTGGAGTTACATTACCTTAGACACACCTACCTAAATTCTAGATGCTACTAACTATTAGTAAGGTCCTAGGGTGACACCATGGGGAGAATATACCTTCATATTTGAGTTATAAATAAAAGTTAAAATAACTAAGCATCGTGAAAAATAAATAACTAGAGCACATATAATCAAGTAAAAAACAATTCTATAGAAAATATAATGTTGAAGTACACAGTAATACATCACAATTGGTCATCAATTAGGATAAACCTATATGAAAAATTAAAAAAATAAAATAAATAAAGCAGGTTTTACTACCATCCCAGAGCCTCATCACATCCCAGTCTCGAGACTCTATATGAGATGTTCCTATCTAGTTATACAATATTGGGCCTCTTCCCTACCTGAATATATGAACATGAGGTCTTATTAGAAACCCAATTCCTATGGCTACCCAAGAAGGGTGTGATTATAACTCAGTAGGTCACCACTAATGGGTTCCCTAACATAACTAGTATATAAAATTATTGCACTTATGATATAATCATAAAAAGTAATAAAAAATTGGATTCAATAAAAATAAATACCATTGATACTTGGGTTCTAAAGTGACACTTTGGATTGATTATATCTATTTTGGCCATTGTTATATGTCTCTAATCACATGACATACCATGCCGAGGGTTGGGTAATCTCTAACCCATATTATCATCCTAAGTATATACGATCACTCTAGGGGGGAATCTCACTAAACCATAAAATTTATTATATCTATTTATTATTTGAGGGGGTGGTACATCCGCCCCATCCATAACATATGGAATCAGGTGAAATCAATTGATTAGAGGAGATCTCCTAGGCATCTATATATCATTAAACATCATATTTGGATCCTAGGAACACCCTATGAGTCTTATGAAAAGGTAAAATGATAAGATTATAGGTATCCTAGACATATCATACATCATTATGAACCATCACTAGATCCTAGGAATCCAAGGAATCTCATATGTCATTAGGAATCATTATTCAATACTAGGAAACAAATATACCCCATGTTATATCTTTAGGAATAACAACAGATCCTAGAATACTTAGGCATCTCATATGCTATCAGGCATCATTGATAATTTTTAAGAAACCTAGGAATAACATATAACATCATTAGGTGTGATCACCATATCCTAAGATACACCCTTTGAATCCATATAATACCAGGTGTAAACACCATATCCAAGGAATCATAGGAATCTTACATAATATCATTAGGGAAAACGCTGGATTCTAGGCATCTTAGAAATATAACATTATATCAGATTCAATAATCAGGTCTTATGAGCACCATAGGTATCTCATATGACATTAGGAATAACTACCATATCCTAAGAATCTTGGGAATATCATATCATCAAGCATATTATCTATATCCTAAGGGGTAATCATAGGAATCTTATACAATCGAATTTGGGGGCCAACATCCACCTAATAAAAGATCATACATAATAATAAAAATCATTAATAGGGATGGATATACATTCATCCCATCACAAATATCTCGGTATGTCCACTCAAGAACATAACCAAGCAAATCACTATCAATTCATGTGTTCAAAAGTTCTACCCAAAATTGTTGATGAAAGCTTTTTTATATGAACCCTCTCATGTTAAAACATATGGTTTGGGAATCCACAAAGGTCCCCTAGAAAATGTAACTATCTAGACACCCTACATGGTAACCTTCATCTCATTATCATCCCTTAATCCAAGATTATCATTTTGAGGGAATAACATCCCTCATATTTTTTATAATCACATCATGTCCTTATTTTACTCCTAGGAAAGTCATACCAGGATCACACATATCATCATGGTCTCTTTGGCCAACCACTATTAATTCTACACTCTCCCCTTAAAGGAGGTATCCAAATGTATTCTTATAAGTGCCACCTTATTCTAATTAATTCATTTATACCCATAAAGGGTCCCTATATGTCATCTCACACATTTTCATTTGAGCTATCAACCGTTGGTGGCTGATGCATTAACTAATATCTAGGGGTTCATCTTGGCCCCTGACACTTTGTTTATTTCATACGAATTTTACTTCTAAAAAATAGTTTATTTAATTAAAATGTTCAATAAAACTCATTATAGAGAACAAGAATCACATGAACATATAAAATTCATAAAATATATGGCATGTTTAGGGATCACCTACCTTATATGAATTCATCCCCTTTAAACATTACCCAACAACTCTCACCCGGGCTCGTAAAAACCTCTTCCAAACTCATATCATAAAATAAATCTATGTACCAACCTAAAATGTATAATTTAATTAATTATAACATTTTACAATTTATTTATAAATTCTATTCAAAATATAATAAACACTTAAAATTTCAGAGAACCATCTTGTTGCTCCAAAACTATGACCAACCATACATGGAAGGTCCATAGAGTACTGTTGACATCATCCCAATAAAAACTCATAGTATTAAACATACATAATATTCAACTAATTTATCCAATTTACTCAAAAAAAATCCAAAATAAATTCCATGTATGGTATAACTCTAATAGAATTGAAAAAATGACGTTTGTTCATCCTCTTAAGATATCCTCTACAAACATCGAGTAAAAACCCATAGTATCAAGATGATTCCACTATGATCTATTGGAATAATAAATAAAACACTATTCAAGGAGAGCCATAATTTTTGGTTAGTAAATAATAGGAAGAGTAGAATAAGGAAAAGAATATTATACCTTCAAATTATTGTGGAAATCCATAAAACTCTCTAAATTAAGGGGGAATTGATAAAAATGAAGGAGGGAGGAGGGCCTCATAGTTCCGCTGTGCATGAGGGAGGATGATAGGGGATGGTGACTTATACATTTTGATAGGAAAATGGTATTTTTTCCATTTTTAAGAAAATATGGTTAGTCATATAGTTATCACATTATTTTCCAAACAATGCGCCAACCATGCAGCTGGAACTTTCTAACCTGCACCCACTAGTATGATTTGGCTGTATGGTTTTTCAAACTATGTTTCATCTATGAAAATCGCTATAGAAAACAAATTATTGGTGTTTGTTTTTTTAACTTTTCATAAACCATGTGATAATTTCCTAAGAAAAACAACTCACAAATTTTACTCTCTGGATTTTCCCCAACCGTGAGGTAACTATGTAGTAGAGGAAAAACCACTTCAAATTTACAAATTCAACATGAAGCTCATGAGATTAATTTGAGTGACCCAAAACACTTCCCAAGATTCATTACATATCCAAAACCATCTTTTAGAGATATTATAATGATTAAAATTCTGATTCGAATCCTGATTCTCAAAATAAACCCTACTACGGAATCAAAATTCAAATTTCCCCTAAATATAATAACTCATAAAGACATATTGTTTTATAACCTCCTAAAAACAACACTTATCATTAAAATAACCCTCATGGATCTTTTAATAATCCATAAAAACCTTAATTGGTCATCAATTCACAATCAACTCACTATACTTTATCCTCAAACATCGATCAATCTTATACTGCACAACTCAAAACATGTGGTGCACTATTTATCCAAAAACTAAGCCACCTACTCTTCATAATTTTCAAAATCTATATTATTATCAACCAAAATTTCTATCATGAGACACAATGGTTTCATCAATTGATTTTCCCTTAGGCTCAGGGTGCTCCCCACCATATGTCACAGATCATAAAGGCTAATCCGGTTCCATTATACCCCCCACCATTGGGATCAATTAAGAAAAATACATTATCAATGGCCCAATGACACCATTTTTATGGTATCCAAACCAATCCCCCAATAATATGAAAAAACACTGGTCGATCCTTCTTTGGATGACCATTCTAAAAAATACTCAATTCCACCAATAGACGTGCTATTAAATGTCTTGACCATGATGCTTAAATCCCTAAAGGCATCACATGATCATCTGAACACCCACACTATATTTCAAACATGAAATTGGTATAATTTCTTGGTTATAACTCCATAAAAAAATTATACATCATACTCTACCCATGACAACCAACACACCTCCAATCTAATTTCTACTCGGATCGCATCCAAATACACCCCCAGTCTAGTGCTAACACACAAGATATATATAACATTGTCTCCAATACATTCTCACCAGTATCATGGTTCCATCTCAGCCATATAAAGACTGATCTCATTACACCCATGAACCTTACAACAAAAAATTCACCCCCACGACTCATGTTCCATCCATTACTGCACAAAATAATTGTACGTGGTCATCCCAGTCATACCTGAGCAGTAACATGAAACATAAAACACAAACCATTACTAAATCACTAGGAAAATTATCCTTATAATCCACCAAAATTCATCCATAATGAGGTTCAAACGCTACAATATCCTTTATTTCACTCTCTAATATATAACTTCTCTTATACAACTCTTTGATATCAACCTCAATAGGTTCCATCATCTTATGAATTTTTCTCATCCTAAGCCTTGATCACTTATATTGTCAACGCATATCACTATATAGGGTTGTATTAACTATACTGTAGTACTCCAATCCATCCATTAGGTATTCTCTCACCACAGGGGAAAAATAATTCCCATCGAAACCTCTAATAACCATGCCCATAGAAATTTAATCAAACCCATCAGTTCATGACCCACACAAGGCCGATCAGTAATCCACAACTCAAATCAAACTCACAAGAGTCATAAATCATTAAAAATAGGCTCACATGAATAAATCTATCACCCTTATCATCATGAATTAGTCTCATTTATCCCAAGGCACCTTAGTTCTTTTTCCAATAAGTCTAAGAAATCCCACTCATGCCATGAACAATCACATGATCACCCTCCACTCAGGCATTGTTCCAATACCAAAATCACCTACCTAGTCTATATACATCCTAGATATGACCATCTGGGATCAAAATACACAATATCATTAGAATCCACACCCAAAATACAAAGTTATAGATATCCTACCAATCATTCTCATCAAAACCGAACCTCGATATCAAATCAACTCAACTGTTTTTCCTCATAAAATCCCAATATATATCCATTACTATACCATATATATACTCAGAAGCACCTCCCTTGAACTAATTTCATAACCCAAAGCATCTACCTATGCTTCCCATATATAGTGGAAACTCACAATTTTGGGTTAATCCCTCTCCTAAGTTACCCTTATATATCAAAATGTATCTCAAGAGAGGCAATAAAATTTCATAATACTCAATCACAGTACTCATCTATCAAATATCCTAAGCCACATCAGAAAGGCACTAGGCTCTCCCTCCTATCCCATAAATAATGTCTCACATAGGTCATAGATTTTGATTCAAACCCTTTGTCCCATCTCTAATATAACAGGGGAAATCATGTTCTAAAATACACATTCTATATTTCTCATATACATATAAATATCATCATCACAATCCAAGACATCAGCCCACTCCAAGGCACTAATATACACCATGAATCTGTACACAAGACTACCCTCTCATGGAAGATGATCTCATCCACATATATATTACAACATCGTCCCATTATGATACATGTAAATTATACCACATTAAATGGTTTAGTTAAGTATCATTACATCAATAAGATATATGAGAGAACATGATATTGGTTGTTGTTGACACTTTAAGTAGCCAAACCCATTTTTTTGGGGACCAATATAAAGGAATCAGATGCTTATATCAACCCACTAAGGCTCACTATACATCCCTTATATAGGTATTATAAATCCATCATCAAGGAAAATACCACCATAAAATCCACATGAATTATCATAAAAAATAAATATATCATGGTTTAGTTGAGAATAATTCCACCAAAAATTTATATAGGAAAACACCACATAAGTTGTTGTTTAAACATAAAAAAATGTGACCCTCATCATTAGTGAAATAAATCACATGAAATAACATGAATTTCATGTGAATCATAGATTTGAATAATTATTTAGGAACTTAGGCCTCTTTCCAATGGGAAAAGGGAAAAATAATATAATAACAATCTCAAATACAAACATCATATTTGAATAAATATCTTAACTATAACATAAAAAAACAAGAAAAAAATACCATATACCTGGTAACCTTGAATTCCCAACTAAAAAGGTTTTATTGATAAAACTCCAGACAAATTAAAATATTACCTATCTAACATCTTCCAAAATAACAAGGAAAAATAAAATTCTCTGATATGAATTTATAATGTTCCTGACTAAGGACCACTCACTAGTGTCTAGACTGATTGCATCACAAGACCTCAAGAACACCTCCCCATATGTCATAGGTTTTAAAATAGTAGTGACGGTCTATGGTGATACCATGGAGATATTATAACCTCATATAAAAGTGAGAAATAACTGGGTAAATTATCAAGAATCATGCATAATAAACAATTAGAGTATGAATAATCAAGTAAAAAATAGTTCAATGACAAATTTAATGTGAAAGCACAACGTCATACGCCTCAAAAATCCACCCACTGGTCTCACCCCAAATAAAAAATAAACAAAAGAAAATAAATATATGAGGGTTTACTACCATCCTTATGCCTCATCACATACTAGTCTCTAGAATCCATATGATTTTCTCCATATCAATCATGAAATATTGGGCTACTTCCGTACCTGAACCTATGAACATGAGGTCTACTCAGTTACCCAAGTGTCATGGTTTCCCATTAAGGGTGTGTGTAAAGAATAGATAGTAACTACAAATGTGGTCCTTAACGTTACCAGTAAATACAGTGCACACACATGTGATGTACTCAAAATAAATAATAAGAAATTCAATATAATAAAAATAAATATTGGAAATCATTGGGTTCTAAGGTTACACACAAGATCAACTGTCCCTACTTCAACAAATGTCAAATGTATAAGATCTTGTGGAAAACCATGTCTAGGGTAGGGTAAAATCCAGACCATAATATCATCCTAAACATATATGATCACTTGGGGGGTAGAGAATCCCACCTGAACATCTCATTTTTACATTAATTTATTATTTAGGGGGGATCATCCCTCATGTCCATCTCATATAGAATCAGATGAAATTACCTGATCCGAGGAAACCTAATTGGAATCTATATATTATTAGATGGTATTAATGGATCCTAGAAACACAATATGAATATTGAATATCATCAAGTAAAAATAAAAGATCCTAAGAATATCACATATCATAAAAACCCATCATTTGATCTTAGGAAACATATAAATTTCATATGTCATCAGGAATCGTCATTGGATCCTAGTAAACCTAGGCATCCCATAAAATATCATTAGGTATAACACCATATCCTATGAATCTCATATTTCATTAGGAATCATAACTAGATCCTATGAATCCTAGGAATCTCATCTAATATCATTAGGTAAATTCACGAGATTCAAAAAGACATCCTAGGCATGTCATAAAATATTTCATGTAAAAAACAGATCATAGGTATCCTATGAATCATGTACAATATCAACACCAGATCTTAGGAATCTTATGAATCTCATACCATATTGGGTGAAATCACTAAATACTAGGAATTCTCTTGGTATCTCATATAAAATCCGATAAAATAAATATATCCTAGACATCCTAGGCATCACATATCATTAAGAATAATCACAAGATCCTAAGAGGATATCCCATGCACCTCATATAATTTAGTTTGATTGCCAAAATCAACCAAGTTACATTTCATACATAATAATAAAAAATATCCCTAGGGATGGTCATACACCAAGCCCGTCACAAATATACTAGTTTTACCCATCAATAACATAACCTAGACTATCACCATCAATTCTTAATATCTAATGTGCCACCTAGAATCAAAGATGCAAGATCATTTTCACTACCCATACCTACATTCAACATAAAGGAGGATATCCCAAAGAGTCCCCCTAGTCCATTTAATAGTCCTGACACCCTAAATTGGCACCTATATCTTATTCTCATCACTCAATCTAAGCTCGTCACCCACATGGGATAACATACCTTAATATTTTTTATAATCAATTCAAGGCCTCATTGTCCTCCTCAGAAATCCATACCCGCATCACACCTATCATTATGGCCCACTTGGACAACTATTAATAAGTATACACTCTCCCAAAAAAAGAGGTATCTAAAGGTACCCTTAGGAGGGCCACTATATTCTACCCAATTCATTCATACACCTCTTGGTTCCTTATATCAGATCACAAATTTTAATTTGAGCTCTCTAAAATTAGTGTATTAGGAACTAACTTGTGTCCAATGATCCATATTTTCCCCTGAAACATTTTTTATTTCACGTGAATTTTAATTTTAATGAATAGTTTATTAAACTAAAATTTTTATTTTTAGGTTCCTAGAGGAACGATGGACTGATGAGAGTGGATGGGTGAATCATTGGTCACTTAAAAATTTTATGAATTCTCTTACATTTCAATTAAACCTCTAAGACTTATTTAATATCAATCCATACTATCTTGTTTCAAACAATATTACTTATATAATATAGAAAATAAATGAAAAATAACACAAGGAATTCTATAAGGTTTGTTACAATGATCTTCTAATTTCCATGATTGGTTATGTAACCCAATCAAGGATTATACACTATAATAAAATGTTATCAATTACAATTGGAAGGTGATTCACACACCATAACTAGATCAGAGTATCAAGGATATTATCTCAGCTAGAGTCACACTAAACACTTTTTCTATGTCTCATAGGACTTCACTTGTTATATTATAACTAGAAAATTTTAACATCTTTAAACTATAGTCACCAAGTCACATAGTGGACTTATTGTATACCATGAGTCCCATAGGTTTGATGGTTTCACACCATTTACATACAAGATTTTTTTCTAGATTTACATTGTAATATGATCACTAGTTCAATATAGGATTCCTCTACATAAATAAAACAAATCTTCTCCTTCCCATAAGTAGCTTCTTTGAATGCCATACAGTCTTCAAGAAAACATAGAAATTGAGTTACTAATTGCAGATCATCTTCACAGTTCCTTTAAAAAATCTATTTAATCAGATTCCTCACTCTATATATGAGATCTTGTGATCTTCTATATCAATAAGATCCTCATATATATGAATTCTCAACACTAATATTTGAGAAAACACATAATATGTTAGCTTCAGACTCAGTTTTATTATTTTAATTATTCAAAAACCATAATTATTTCCAAATCCTCTTATATTCACTACTTTGTCCCTCTTAGTCAAGTATTATAATGATGGATGACTTTTTCTTCACATTAATATTATCTATAGAATATATAAGATAATCATTTTTATTCAAGAGATAATTCTTTCAAAACTTTCATATCACAATAGCTCTCGGTTTCAACACACACACTCTCTAGATTTTTTTTATGTACTCCACTCATATTTAATTAATATATTAAAATATAAAAAATCCATTCAAATTGGTGGCCCAAATTTTCTCAAATCTCACTAGATTTTATGTGGTATTATATCATGATCTTCATTTTAGTTCAGGTGGTTGTTGGTTTTTAGTGGGTGTAATCTCATATTTCTATGAAAATAAATGTTACATGAAATGAATCCAAGAACAACTCATGCACATTCATCTCCCATTGATTCTGATGACTATAATTTTTCTTTTTTATTGACTTTCCTCATCAAAATGATAGCCTTTCCATCATCTTTGTTTTCTTCTCAGTTTTCATAGCTCGGTCAGATATGTATTCAGATAAATTTACCAGTTTTGTAGACCACTTATTCCTAAATAATTTTCCACAACAATTAACAACATATATTTTCAACAATTTTATAAAATATATAACACTTTATTTTTTTCATGAAAATCATTTAATTTTTCCTTGAGAACTTCACATGAAAAAATGTATAGAATCCATTTGAATTCGTGCACACCTTGGCACATCTCCTGGTATATGGTGGAACTATCTACCATCAAGATAAGGGCATATAGGTTTACAAACACATCATATTAAAAAACTTGTCCAATTAAATTAATTATAGTTTAAGATGTGGTGGGCCCCACCATGGGATCAGGTAATGTCCATGTCTGAATGATCACAAAAAAAATAAAAAAATTCATTTTTGTTAAAATTTAAAATAACATGTTTTGCATTAATTAACTCATTTTATTCACAAGTTATTTATCCAATTGAAGGGAAAAATATTTTACAAATGAATATTATTTATTCAAGGTTTTCTATTTTTTACAGGAGAAAAAAAATTGAGTAAATGACAAATATTTTTTCATGTACCATATTTTTGATGACACTAATAAGTGATAAAATATTTACAATGTTTTTAACATATTTAATAGGTCATATATGTCATTTGAGTCTTATTTATCTTGTAAAAATTTTCATATGGACAAAGTGAAATTTTGGCAATCTTTAGCCTAAATATTTAAGCCAAGAGACACCAAAATTAGTAGTGACTACTCTTCCCATGAATTTGAGAGCTCCAATATCATCTCTATTGACTACTAGAGTGGTAAAAGAGTGATCAAATCACCTTGATCCAATAATGTTTCCCCATATCAAATCGATGATTCTTCAAGGGTAGCTGATATGTAAAAATCTCCTTTTATTCTCTATGAAAGCACTCAAAAATCATTAATTGATGCATAAAAAAATATTTTTAATTGTTTTTGGATGATATATAGGGTTTTGGATTTAATTTATTCAAATAGAGATCACCAATGATGATCATAATGTGTCGATATCTTCAAATTGAATGAGGTATCATTTTGATTTGTGTTTCATACTTATTTATTTCACACAAGATCCTTAGGCTGATGATTAGTTTTGAACTCACTAGATACGATGTTATAATATCAATCTAAAATTAAATATTTTAATTTTACCTGCTTTGATGCTTCCTTTATGCACTTGGTACCAAAAAGTGAAACATGAATTATTTTTTAAAAAATATTTAAAATTAAAATGTGAATGAAAATTATTACTATAAGCAAAATAAAATGTGATTAACTATAAAAATAAATTACAATAAATTGTTAACTTAGTGATAAAATAATTTATACATTATCGATGAGGTTAACTATTTTGTTATTAATTTATTAATATTAATTTTTATGATTTATTGTTAAATTTAATGTTTGAGTAACAGTAATTGGGGAGTATCATATGAGGATATCAAAATTGGTTAATACTATAACCCCAGATAAAAAACCCATCAACTGGCTAATGGTCTAGTCTTTGTGATCCTGAATGAAACTATGCTGAAATTATAAATCCGTTTGCCGGTTGAACCTATATTTTTTAATGTAAAATCAATAAAAGCCACACAATTGATGAGAGTTAAACTTCTATTGGGTTCTTCCCATAGATTACAATATACCACCAATCTAATCACTTATCTTTTATATAAAACAAAACTTCTATTATTATATTATTAACATAAAATTAAATTAATGTGAAAATTAGTTATTTCTACTAAAATAAATTCCATTTTTATCATTTTTTTCAATTATTAAGAATTAATTTATTTAAATTTATAAAATATGTGAAAAATGAATAATAATATTTTTTTAATATGTTAATATATGTAAATTTTAAAATATAGTATTTAAATAATAACTAGTTTAACCATGGTTAGACCATATTTTGACCATCAAACCATGAACCATTTCTTCAATTACTTGAATTCTAAATTTGGTTATGATAACATGGTATTATATGGATTGGATTGTGTTTTATAAAATTGATCGGATGACTTCAGTGATTATAGTGAAATCATAATATGTGGTCCCCCTATGGTTTTACTTATTTTGGCCAATATATTGTGTATTATTGTATTTATCACACTATTTCTATAAATATTATATGATATATTTAAATTTTAGTTTTTAGTTATAATTTATTATTATTTACGAAGGTTTTATTGTCACTCTTAGTAAAATTACTTCTCACTTTAGAAGTTTTAACTATTAGTAAATTTAATTAATTATTTAAATTAATAATTATTGAATAATATATTGATTAGTTCTTAATTATATAATAATTATATTATAATAATTATTGTTTTTTTTGTTTTTAAATGAAAATTTTAAAAAATAAATGATTTTTTCATTTTTCTATTAATCCTAGAATTTCTTCATGAAGAACTAATTCCCAATGGTACCCTAGATATTTTGGGGAAAGGAAAAAAATTCAGGCAATCATTGGATGGGGAAAGTCTTGGTCGTACTTCCTTGCATGTGGAACAAGAAAATATTTTTTCTCTATATAATAACCACGTTTTTCTAAGATCCATATTGTTGATGATTCCACTTCTATTCCACCTAGAAAAGTTAAAGTCACCTCACTTTGGTATCATTTTTTCAATTTAACTATTGAAATCCATTTCAATATATATGTTAATAAACTTAATAAAGTTTTTATAGATGTAGTTTTTATAAATGATTTAAAAATAGAAAATACCATTATTTTTATTTCATTTTTTTAATGAAACAATTAAATGTTTTTTGAATAATATATTTAAATTTCATATATGTATTTCGAATTGAAATTTCCTTACCTTTATTTATGAAAAATTTATTTTTCATTAATTTTATTGAATTTTTCTTAAATTATTCCATTTTTAATGTTGAAGTGTTTTTATTACCAAAATATTACTTGAATGATGAAAAATATTTCTGAGTAATTTTTTTAAAAAATTACTTATTCTTAATATATTATTTTAATGAATCATAATATACTCAATATATTACTTATACTTACTAGATTTTTTTTATTTATGTTTTTATGTAGTTTTGAGTTCTGGATCACATGTTTCGGGTGATCTAATTCCTAGAACAACATGAAGTTGCCTAAACTACTTCAAGAGGAAGATAATTTTATAGTTTTTATTTTTTTAGAAGTGAATTTATGATTGAATATCTCATAGTTTTCCATTGCGTGTTTTTATTCTCAATTACTATATACAAGAGGCCGATGCTTCAAATAATAGATGGTGTCTCACACTAAAGTGATATATTTTGGGATATATTATCTAACATAGTAACTTGAGAGAATCTGATTGTTTTAGTTGTCAATGTAATCATAGAGTTTCCATTTATGTGATGTTTCATTGTATATTAACCGTGTTTATTATTTTAATCTTTTTATTTTGATCCTTCGTGATTGAATATTTTTGAGGATAGGAACTGATTCATCCAAACATTGTGTTTAAAGAAGTTCTTGGGATAAAGAATTTAATGATTCTGATGAAATTATTGAATATTAGATTTTTGGTAAGAGATTAATACTATCAACCTTTTTCAAAGAAGTCTTGGGATATGAATTATTTATTTTGATCTTTTAGATCGATGATATTTCAAGTTTTTTGAACTTGTGACCTTTATATTTAGGTATTGATTATCTTAGCTCATTAAATCAAAACTGAAGAGTTCTAGTTTTAGGAACTGTGATACCCTTTAATAATATTGTTTAGGTGGATAAGAATGTAACCCAGAACCTGATTTCATTATTTACATTATGTATAGTTATTTATACTCTTGTCATGTCTACTTTACTATATTCAGTTAAGTGTTATCTTCTGAATCATTTACTATATACTCCAACTTTTATTTATTTTTACTATGATAGTTTAGAATATATAACTTCTTAACTACACAATACCTAGAGTGGAAAGAAATTAATATGTTTGTAAAAACATCAATTTACACTCCTCTTAGAGTTTTAATATTGAGAACATATTTAGTATTTGGGTGAGTTTATTTTCAATATATTAATATATAGAATAGAAATTATTCTTTTTCTATGGTAGATTTATCTTTCATAAAATTAGAGAACTTAAATCCTATTCTTCAACCTATCATTGATGTAGATGATTTTGAATATTAGAGTGATAAAATGAAGACTTTTGTGATTAATATCAGAGTAGATAATTACCATATTATGTCCATAAATTATAATATTCTAGTGAAATAAATTATAAAATTAGTTATAAACAAAGGATTTAGTATCATGCAAATTATAAGGTCTTAAATACTTTTCTTTGTTATATGATTAATAACATATTTAGTTTGATATATTCTTATGTTATGACTAATTTAATCTAGAAGAAAATAGATATTACACATTTTAAAACATTGAAGGTGTTTGAAACTAGAACAAATATTTCATACGTGGATTATTAATCCTTTGATTTTATTTTGGGAGATCCAGTTTCACAGTTGCATCATAGATTTATGGAAATTTTAAATAAATTTAAATATATTTGTGAGAAGAAGATTAAGGATTATCACTTTATTAATAAGATCAATTATATAATTTTTAAGGAGTTGTAATATAGAGGATAACTATAAATGATGAAAATAATCTTACAAAGTTGAGTTATAATGATCTCATTAGAAAGTTAATGTAATATAAAAATCAGATAAATCGATATGTAAATAAAGAGATGCAGAATGACTAAGTGATGTTTTTCCTATAATTTATGGAGGTAATACATCAAAGAAAACTATTTCAAATAATAGTTCTAAGAACCATTTATATTATAGTAATATATAGTTCAGTGAATGTGAATTCACTCAATTAGTGAGTAGTTTGATCAAAATAATTAGAAAGAATAATTTTATAAATGATTGTTAGATAGAAGAAAGATGAATTTGGAAGAAAAGATAACATGGATGATTTTTAGATATTATCTATTTTGAGTATAAGAATCCTAGACAAATAAAACTAGAATTTTCAAGGTTTAAGAATAAAGATAATGCCCATAATATACTTTAAGTATAAGAGGAAAAAATGTAACGCCCCAACCCTAGTTACCCAGAGTCGGTGCATTATTACATAACATTGGCATGATCACAAGAAAGATCAAATCTCGAAAGACCGATTGGTTTAGTAGCCTTGGAAACACTAGATATATTCATAAGTTTTACATTACATCATAAAATGAAAAACTACTACAACAACATAATGTCTCCATAATCCACACTCATATCCCCACATAATATCCCTGCAGGTCATTCATAATTTACTTCTTCACTTCCTGGAAAAAATAAAACATAGAAAAGGGGTGAGCTCAAATGCCCAGTAAGGATAACAATATAGCAGAAACTTTCATAAATAAGAATAAACATTTAAGGGAATGTATAACTAAAACAAAAGCCTTTAAAACATGAACTTTCAACATGGTACGACATAAATAAAATGAAATAATGCCATTTACTTATTCCCATGGATATTCTACTAATCGAATAATCACATGAAAAAATCAATAACCACTTTCATAATGTTGGAATGCATAATGCCAGACTATCATAACCACATAGTCAAGGCCTCGTGCCAAGACTACAAATAAGATTTTGTCAAGGCCTTGTGCCAAGACACTAGTTTCTCTCATGAGACCTACCGATGCATCGAGGAGCTATAGCGGGCTCCACCCGTCACATATTAAGTCCAATGCATTCCCATATGAAAAGGTTTAAACATAACATAAACATTCGTATTAAAACTAGCATACGAAATGTCAATACTTTCACCATAAACTATGAATGGTATAAAAATATCACATCCACAGTCAAACATATCACAAAACCTTCAATACAATATAGAAGTTTTGTATCATAATAAATCAACTTCAAATAATCTTAAAATCCATCAAAGGATGTTGACATAGATGAAATCAAAATTCATTTTAAGGAAATATCTCCTTTTATTTTGAAATCATTTAAGATCCATATAAAATAAAACATTTTCTTTGAAAATATTCTTATAATCTTGTAAGGAAAGCTTTGAATATTTTATAACGGCGGAAAATAACCGCACCCGCCGTATAAGTTTAAAAAAAACATTCTTATCTTAATTCTGTCGAAAAGGTTAAAAAGCACCTTGTTTGGAAAATGACGGAAAGATTCCCTTATAAACCTCTTATAAAAAGTCAAACAAGGGTATAAATGACTTTAACCCATATTCTTTTAAATATTAAAAATGTTTTGAAATACATTTTGAAGAAACATGGATGTGGATGATAACGAGATCCCAGTAGATTATTACGTATAAACAACCTCGGATAATGAAGAGATTGTGAAATAACCATTACCTTGTACTTTTCCTTGGTTGGGGTAGGTTAACCTCCTGTATAATGGTGAAATAATTTTTATTAAATTATAAAATAATCATATACATTATTATGATATCATATATGATCTTTTAATATTGATTTGATAATAATATCTTAGTATTATCGTTGTTTCGGGTGTGAACTTACTCATTTTCTTTTATATGTTTTGTTACATAAGCCATGTTTGTTGTATCTTATTCATATCCAGAATGATATCAAGTCCTTAAAAATCATTTTTAAATCATAAAATGATAATTATACTTGAATGGATATGATGGAGAATGAATCTCATCGCATTCGTGGAGACGGTAGTCCGTACGTACGCACGAGCGACAATATCATTCTTTTGATATTAAAATAATATATAAATGGATGTTATATCATATATACAGAATAATTAACATGTTATATTTATTATTTACATGAGTTTCACATCATTATTATACCCATCCAAATAATAATATATTGAATAACAATTACACCACGACGTGGAGACGGTAAGCCGTACGTACGCACGTATGGTGACATGTTATTCAAAGGGTGGATAGAATACTGAATATGGTTGTACCATATTTATAATAACATCACAGTATATGTGAGATACTGGAGTTATTATTTTAGAATGGTAACAACAAAGAAAGAAGAAGTGGAAGAAGAAATGAACTTGGAAAAGGGTGGTGAAATCATTACCTCTTCTTCGGGATCTTCCTTTTGATTTGATCAAAAGGGCTCCTTAGGTTTGATTTCTGATCAAAATAAGGCCTCTAGGTTGTAGTGAGGGAAGTTGGGAGAGTATTTGGGCAGAGTTTGGCCGAACCAAAAGGCTTTGAAGATGTGAAGAAATGAGGAGTGGTCTCCTTTTATAAGGGAGAGGAGGGGCTCTTTAGGAAAGAGTGAAAGTATTACTTTATAATATAATTATATTCGGTTTATAATGGTCCAAAAATAATTGAGTTCTAAGATAAGATGACTCATATTCTAAATAACATCAACCAATAAGAATTGGACAGGTTTTAGATAATATTTTAATCATTATAATCTTATTTATTTAAACGATTTATTAATGAGGTAAACATTGCATCATTATTGTGTCATTAATAATTTAAATTATTTGATGTCTAAAAATTATAAATAAAATATCATTATGTAGGAAATCTTTTTTACTTTCTAATGAATATTTATAATCGAAAATCCAACATGTATAACCCTATGTAAAAATTGTTCTTCTAAAAGATGTAAGCTTATGCCATTTTTATTTTTATTTTCACTTTATTAATATAATGTGTCCCTACCACATACAAGTGGCTCTAAGGGGTCCCCGAATCGACCCAAGGATGCCCATGGTCGGGTATGTGTCCACCAATAAGGTTAGGACACGTTTTAGGGTAATTATGTATTATTATAATATTATTTTTTAACCCTTATTTACCGGATTTACCCTTTAACCATGGTAAATAAAATATTTACCGCAGTAATTATTCAAAATGTGTAAAAATAAAAGTTACCTATTTACATAATTTGGACATCCTGATTCCAAATATTTAATCCATTTTTCCAAATTCAAAACACAGAAGTGGCAGAAATTAATTTAAAATTAATTCCCATTGTTAAAATAAAAAGCGTGTTTTTAAGAGATAATAACTATCAAAAGATTGACACTTGTTTATGTCTGGTTTAATTGTGAAATTATGTCCAATGACAAACATTAAATTAAATGGTAAAAATATATTCTAAATATACTTTAAAACCACTCAAATTCATAATTTATCAATATTAATTATTTTGATTAAAAAAGTTGATTTTAATTAAAATTTAGTAATTTTCACTATTCATCAAAATATAAAAGTTATCCAAAAAGTACCAAAATATCACCCTAGGCTAATTTCAATATTCCGAATCCAAAAATGAAGTCAATTTTGAAATATAAAATATATATGATTTCAAAAAGTAGGTATTACTATTCACAACGGCTAGTTTAATTAGTTGTGGTGTGTGTTAGAACTCGAGGTTGCGTACAACACACGCTATCGCATTATTCGAAGGGAAACGTACCGTGGAAGCTTGGGGTGTTACATTATCCCCTCCTTCAAATAATTGCATCCTTGCAATTTCTAGGGTATTACTGCATAAAAAGACTCGGGTGGTTCTTCATCATAAGTTCCTCGGGTTCCCACGTTGCCTCTTCCATCTTATGATTTCTCCACAAAACTTTTACCAGACGCGTCGTCCGGTTTCTCAGTACTTGTTCTCTTGTATTAAGAATCCTGACAGGCTCTTCACAATAAGACAGATCGGGTTCCAGTTCTAATTCCTCATAGGCGAGTACATGCGTTGGGTCAGGCATGTATTTTCTCAACAGAGATACGTGGAACACATCGTGAACTTTGGAGAGACTTGGCAGCATTGCCAATCGGTAAGCTACAACCCCAATTCGTTCTAGAATTTCGAAGGGTCCGATGTACCTGGGACTCAATTTACCTTTCTTACCAAAACGTTTGACTCCCTTCCATGGAGATACCTTCAGGAAAACATGATCACCGACTTGAAATTCCAAATCCTTCCTTCGATTATCGGCATATCTCTTCTGCCTACTTTGGGCTGCTTTGATGTGATTTTGGATTACCTTCACCTTTTCCACCGTTTCCTCCACCAGTTCTGGGCCTACAAGTTTTCTTTCACCGACGTCATCCCAACAGGTTGGTGTACGACATCTCTTTCCGTATAACGCTTCATATGGTGCCATCTATATACTCGAATGGAAGCTATTGTTATAGGAAAATTCTACCAATGGTAATATTGATCCCACATACCCTGAAAGTCAAGTGAGCAAGATCTCAACATGTCTTCTAAGGTCTGAATAGTCCGTTCTGATTGTCCATCTGTCTGAGGGTGGTAATCAGTGCTCAAATGAAGTTCAGTATCCAGGGATTTCTGAAGACTTTTCAAAATCTTGAAGTAAAACGGCGATCACGATCAGAAACAATCGATAGGGGTACTCCATGAAGTCTCACAACTTCATTAATGTATAGTCTTGATAGACATTCCAGGGGTAGATCTTCTCTTATAGCAAGAAAATGTGCTGACTTGGTAAGACGATCAACAATAACCCATATTGCATCGTTCCTTCTAGGAGTCTTTGGTAGCCTCATGACAAAGTCCATCGTAATATTGTCCCATTTCCACTCCGGTATGGGAAGAGGTTGCATGACTCCTCCAGGCTGTTGCCTTCCAGCTTTCACTTGTTGACAAACCATACATCTTGACACAAAATCAGCAATCTCCCTCTTCATGTTGTCCCACCAAAAATGTTCCTTCAAATCTCTATACATTTTGGTTCTCCCAGGGTGTATAGAGAAATTGGAACTATGAGCATCATCCAGCAATTCCCTTTTCAGATCAGGTGAATAGGGAACACAAAGTCTCTTCCCGAATTTCAAAATTCATTCTTCATACACAAAGTCTCTCAATCTCCCATCATTCACAGCTTTAATCTTCTTCTGAAATTCTTCATCATCGGTCTGAGAACTCTTAATCCTTCCTAGTATAGATGGTTTGGCAACCATTTGAAAAAGCATTGATGTTTCACCTTCCCTGGTTATTCCCATGTCCATCTTCACTAGATCCATGATAATTGGATCCCTTTCAATTCTCATCATGTTCAAAACTCCATGGTCTTTTCTGCTCAAAGTATCTGCCACCTTGTTTTCTTTCCCCGGGTGGTAGTGTATCGTGCAATCATAATCCTTGAGTAATTCAAGCCATCTCCTTTGCCTCATGTTGAGTTCTTTTTGTGAGAAAATATACTTCAAACTCTTGTGATCAGTATAAATCTCACATTTTTCACCATAGAGGTAGTGTCTCCATATCTTCAAAGCAAAGATCACAGCTGCTAACTCAAGATCATGAGTAGGATAGTTTTGTTCATGAATTTTCAACTGTTGTGATTCATAGGCAATAACTCTATCATTCTGCATAAGGACACAACCAAGTCCTTTCTTTGATGCATCACTATAAATAACGAACCCATCATTCCCCGATGGTAGAGTCAATATAGGAGCATTGACTAATCTTCTCTTCAGTTCTTTGAAACATTCTTCACACTCTTTTGTCCAAACAAATTTAACCCCTTTTCGTGTGAGCTTCGTTAATGGGTTAGCCAATCGGGAAATATTCTGGACGAAACGTCGATAGTAACCTGCCAAACCAATAAAACTACGTACCTCAGTTATACTCGTAGGTGGTGGACATTCTTGGATTGCCTTGGTCTTAGAAGGATCAACAGAGATTCCATCTTTAGAGACAATATGGCCAAGAAAAGAAATATCCTGAAGCCAGAATTCACACTTGCTAAACTTCCCATATAATTCATGCCTCCTCAGAGTCTTCAAGATAATGCGCAAGTGATTTTCATGATCTTCGTAGGTTTTGGAGTATACCAAGATATCATCAATAAATACCACCACAAATTCATCGAGATACTCCTTGAAAACTCTATTCATCAGATCCATGAATACAGATGGTGCATTAGTCAATCCAAACGGCATTACAGTAAACTCGTAATGCCCGTACCTGGTTCGAAATGCTGTCTTCAGAATGTCTTCCTTCTTCACACACAACTGATGGTATCCAGATCGAAGGTCAATCTTTGAAAAGTATTGAGCTCCATACAGTTGGTCAAATAAATCATCAATGCGAGGTAGGGGATACTTGTTCTTTATCGTTATAGCATTGATCTCCCTGTAGTCGATACATAACCTCATAGATCCATCTTTCTTTTTAAAAAAAAGAATAGGGGCTCCCCATGGAGAAACACTAGGGTGAATAAATCCCTTATTACTCAATTCCTCTAGTTGTTTCTTTAGTTCGACTAACTCTACAGTGGCCATTCTATAAGGGGTCTTCGATATAGGCCTTGATCCAGGAATCAAATCAATGGAAAACTCAACTTCTCATTCTGGAGGATGTCCAGGTAAATCTTCCGGAAATACATCTACAAATTCTTTCACAACAGGTACATCCTCTATTTGAACATTCCTTTCCTCACCCACAGTTATTTCATTCTCTTCCTCCCCAATAATTGAATTTAGTTGAGCTATTGAGGGTGGATCTAAATAAGAATTAGGTGGTGATGATTCTGCTCTAAAAATAAGGTGTTCCTTATCATTATCATCAAGAATCGTAACCTCTTTCTTATTACAATAAATCTTCACATCATAGTCCGAAAGCCAGTCCATACCGAGGATTATATCAAACTCAATCATAGGTATGACGATGAGATCAGCAGATAAAGAAAATTTATGTGCTCTAATGGGGAATGATTCACAAAACTTTGTTTCAATGATACTTCCCTTAGGAGTTTTAACTGACAACTCCCTTATTAAATCAAATTGGAAATATCTAATTTTCTTAGAAAACTGGGAAGATATGAAACAATGCGACGATCTAGAGTCAAATAATGCATTTGCTAAACTTGAGGAAACCATTAAATTACCTGCCACCACGTCTTTTGGAGCCTCTACCTCAGCAGTAGTGATAGCATAAGCTTGGCCTTGATCCCTTGGCCTTTTCTGAGGTAAGTTCTCCTGACGCTTAGGACATTCATTTGCATAATTTCCCATCTCCCTACAATTGTAGCACTGAACGTTGGTGAATTCCTCCTTCCCTTTGCAATCACGAGCTTGGTGGCCTTTTTCACCACACTTTGTAACAGACTCCCATTCCCTTCAAGCAAGCACCGGGGTGTTTCTTCCCACATTTACCACAGGATGGATATTCAACCTTTCCTTTCTTCCCCTTATTTCCATTCCCAGATTGATCAGCAGGCCTCTTCTTCTCTTGCTTTGCTTCAAAGTCATAAGACTTAGAGATTTCTTTTTCGGTCTTGATAGCACATGAGACAATGTCTTCGTACGATGAAAAGGATTGTGAGACTAACGCTCGATGGAGAAATGGTTTTAACCCATCAAAGAAACGATCAATCTTACTTCTTGGGTTGCGAATATAATCTCTAGCATACCTCGCTAACCTTGTAAAGTTAGCCTCATACTTTGTGACATTCTCATCCTCCTTTTGTCTCAGACTCAGAAATTGCCTTTCCATATCTTCTCAATGGTCGCGAGGAAAGTATTTTTCTAAAAACAGATCTTTGAACTCCCTCCATTCCATATTTGATACTTCATCATCTTCCTTCGTATTTTGAATCAATGACCACCATTGATCAGCATCTCCAGTGAGGCGGTAAACTGCCATGATAACTTTTTCCCTTTCACTGCTCCCCAAAGCCTGAAATATTTTCTCTAGGGAAAATATCCATTGCTCAGCTACTAAGGGATTTGTATTCCCATTGAACGTTGGTGGTTGTTTCCTCATGAATCGATCTAACATTGATCCTCCACGCTGCGGATCAGGGTGCTCCATACGGGTAAGGTTATTATTCATAACCTGAGTAAGTTGTCCCAGTATGGTGATTAGCTGATCGGCACTAGTTGCATCACCATCTCCACTATAATTATCTTGAGCAGGAGGGCAATCCCTACATAGAGTGCGTGCATTGATACGGTTTCCATTTCTTCCACTAGGCGCGATTTCTAAACAATGGCATAAACTAGATCAGTTTATGAATCAAAATACATAATCCCATACTTATAAAACACTTAACATAAATTGAACTATTTATGGATATAATCCATAATCATAAAAATGTTTTCTTTGAGGAATTATATACTCATAAACCCTTCATAATGATTTGTAAAGAAAATGAGAGTTATCCTAAGCATATCACCCGGGAGTGTCGTAACCAAGAGTGCAGCAATGCCCGTTGTCGTGCACCAGTTCTCGTTCGAGTCTAGCTCAAAGCGGCGTTTTTGGGTTTTACCCCTAGGTACATCTGTGCCAGAGCCGCCTCTACCTGATCGTATCCAGACAGGGATGTATTGCTCGGAAAACTCACAAAATCTCTACAATACCAAAATTATAGGAAGTTCTTCTATACTAATCCTCAAAGTTCATCTTAGGTCTACGTGCTCTAATCAGAGTTTATCTAAATCTAGCTTCAAAGGTTTGTACTAAACTTCCTCTGATACCAACTGTAACGCCCCGACCCTAGTTACCCAGAGTCGGTGCATTATTACATAACATTGGCATGATCACAAGAAAGATCAAATCTCGAAAGACCGATTGGTTTAGTAGCCTTGGAAACACTAGATATATTCATAAGTTTTACATTACATCATAAAATGAAAAACTACTACAACAACATAATGTCTCCATAATCCACACTCATATCCCCACATAATATCCCTGCAGGTCATTCATAATTTACTTTTTCACTTCCTGGGAAAAATAAAACATAGAAAATGGGTGAGCTCAAATGCCCAATAAGGATACCAATATAGCGGAAACTTTCATAAATAAGAATAAACATTTAAGGCAATGTATAACTAAAACAAAAGCCTTTCAAACATGAACTTTCAACATGGTACGACATAAATAAAATGAAATAATGCCATTTACTTATTCACATGGATATTCTACTCATCGAATAATCACATGCAAAAAATCAATAACCACTTTCATAATGTTGGAATGCATAATGCCAGACTATCATAACCACATAGTCAAGGCCTCGTGCCAAGACTACAAATAATATTTTGTCAAGGCCTTGTGCCAAGACACTAGTTTGTCTCATGAGACCTACCGATGCATCGAGGAGCTATAGCGGGCTCCACCCGTCACATATTAAGTCCAATGCATTCCCATATGAAAAGGTTTAAACATAACATAAACATTCGTATTAAAACTAGCATACGAAATGTCAATACTTTCACCATAAACTATGAATGGTATAAAAATAGCACATCCACAGTCAAACATATCACAAAACCTTCAATACAATATAGAAGTTTTGTATCATAATAAATCAACTTCAAATAATCTTAAAATCCATCAAAGGATGTTGACATAGATGAAATCAAATTTTTTTTTAAGGAAATATCTCCTTTTATTTTTAAATCATTTAAGATACATATAAAATAAAACATTTTCTTTGAAAATATTCTTATAAGCTTGTAAGGAAAGCTTTGAATATTTTATAACGGCGGAAAATAACCGCACCCGCCGTATAAGTTTAAAAAAACATTCTTATCTTAATTCTGTCGAAAAGGTTAAAAAGCACCTTGTTTGGAAAACGACGGAAAGATTCCCTTATAAACCTCTTATAAAAAGTCAAACAAGGGTATAAATGACTTTAACCCATATTCTTTTAAATATTAAAAATGTTTTGAAATACATTTTGAAGAAACATGGATGTGGATGATAACGAGATCCCAGTAGATTATTACGTATAAACAACCTCGGATAATGAAGAGATTGTGAAATAACCCTTACCTTGTACTTTTTCTTGGTTGGGGTAGGTTAACCTTATGTATAATGGTGAAATAATTTTTATTAAATTATAAAATAATCAAATACATTATTATGATATCATATATGATCTTTTAATATTGATTTGATAATAATATCTTAGTATTATCGTTGTTTCGAGTGTGAACTTACTCATTTTCTTTTATATGTTTTGTTACAGAAGCCATGTTTGTTGTATCTTATTCATATCCAGAATGATATCAAGTCCTTAAACATCATTTTTAAATCATCAAATGATAATTATACTTGAATGGATATGATGGAGAATGAATCTCATCGCATTCGTGGAGACAGTAGTCCGTACGTACGCACGAGCGACAATATCATTCTTTTGATATTAAAATAATATATAAATGGATGTTATATCATATATACAGAATACTTAACATGTTATATTTATTATTTACATGAGTTTCACATCATTATTATACCCATCCAAATAATAATATATTGAATAACAATTACACCACGACGTGGAGACGGTAAGCCGTACGTACGCACGTATGGTGACATGTTATTAAAAGGGTGGATAGAATACTGAATATGGTTGTACCATATTTATAATAACATAACAGTATATGTGAGATACTGGAGTTATTATTTTAGAATGGTAACAACAAAGGAAGAAGAATTGGAAGAAGAAATGAACTTGGAAAAGGGTGGTGAAATCATTACCTCTTCTTCGGGCTCTTCCTTTTGATTTGATCAAAAGGGCTCCTTAGGTTGAATTTATGATCAAACTAAGGCCTCTAGGTTGTATTGAGGGAAGTTGGGAGAGAATTTGGGCAGAGTTTGGCCGAACCAAAAGGCTTTGAAGGTGTGAAGAAATGAGAAGGAGTGGTATCCTTTTATAAGGGAGAGGAGGGGCTCTTTAGGAAAGAGTGAAAGTATTACTTTATAATATAATTATATTCGGTTTATAATGGTCCAAAAATCATTGAGGTCGACGATAAGATGACTCATATTCTAAATAACATCAACCAATAAGAATTGGACAGGTTTTGGATAATATTTTAATCATTATAATCTTATTTATTTAAATGATTTATTAATGAGGTAAACATTGCATCATTATTGTGTCATTAATAATTTAAATTATTTGATGTCTAAAAATTATAAATAAAATATCATTATGTAGGAAATCTTTTTATCTTTCTAATGAATATTTATAATCTAAAATCCAACATGTATAACCCTATGTAAAAAATGGTTCTTCTAAAAGATGTAAGCTTATGCTATTTTTATTTTTATTTTAACTTTATTAATATAATGTGTCCCTACCACATAAAAGTGGCTCTAAGGGGTAACCAAATCCACCCAAGGATGCCCATGGTCGGGTATGTGTCCACCAATAATGTTAGGACACGTTTTAGGGTAATTTTGTATTATTATAATATTATTTTTTAACCCTTATTTACCGGATTTACCCTTTAACCATGGTAAATAAAATATTTACCGCAGTAATTATTCAAAATGTGTAAAAATAAAAGTTACCTATTTACATAATTTGGACATCCTGATTACAAATATGTAATCCATTTTTCCAAATTCAAAACATAGAAGTGGCAGAAATTAATTTAAAATTAATTCCCGTTGTTAAAATAAAAAGCGTGTTTTTAAGAGATAATAACTATCAAAAGATTGACACTTGTTTATGTCTGGTTTAATTGTGAAATTATGTCCAATGAAAAACATTAAATTAAATGGTAAAAATATATTCTAAATATACTTTAAAACCACTCAAATTCATAATTTATCAATATTAATTATTTTGATTAAAAAAGTTGATTTTAATTAAAATTTAGTAATTTTCACTATTCATCAAAATATAAAAGTTATCCGAAAAGTACCAAAATTTCACCCTAGGCTAATTTCAATATTCCGAATCCAAAAATGAAGTCCATTTTGAAATATAAAATATATATTATTTCAAAAAGTAGGTATTACTATTCACAACGGCTAGTTTAATTAGTTGTGGTGTGTGTTAGAACTCGAGGTTGCGTACAACACACGCTATCGCATTATTCGAAGGGAAACGTACCGTGGAAGCTTGGGGTGTTACAAAAAAAGTTCCAAAGGCTATAAATATCTTGAGTGTAATTGAATATCCATATTCCAATAGTAGGGATTTAACAGTCTTAATAGTTGGAAGATCACTGTATTTTTGGTTTGTAACGTCTGTTAAATTGAGATATAGCGGTGATTTGTGATCAAGAATTTACCAAGAAAAACCCACATTCCTTTTATAGTGATTGATGATCTTAGGAACATGAGTAATATATGGAGAAAATCAAGAGTATCATTGGTTTTCATCAGACACTTGAGATTTATATGGAGAAAACCAAGAGTATCATTAGTTTCCTTCTGAAACTTGTGATTTATAAAGAGATGTTTTCCACAAATATATTGGAGAGTGCTAATAAAAAATTGTGGTAATAATTATTATAAGATAAAGTACACAAGGGTATCAATTAGGATAACTTCATGTAATTTTTTAACCAATAATTTTTCCTAAAGATCCTTAGATTTTTTGGGATAGTTCATTTTTCCCCATAGATTATCATTACTAAATTCCTTAAGGATCGATGATTTTTGATGGGTCCCAAACCTAAAATTAGGTAAAAAATTATTCTATTTCCCTATTGACATATGCTAAGGTGGTCAATTGGATGATAATGATAGAGACAAATATAGTAGGACGAATGGGATTGGGTGGCTCTACCATTCCTATATGTGGAAGATAGATTTACTCATTTAGTCAGAAACATAAGCGTAGAAAGTATTGAAAGGGTTGTAGTGGGAGAATCCAATGGCCCAATAACCCCACCTATTTTAATCTATCAATGAATATACCTCTTATATGTTTCTAATGTGGGAATATAAATAAATATAAAATATATTTCTAAGAAGCTCTAAAAATATACCATATATATCGGTAATTAGGCTACCTATAAGAATTTTATAAGTTTATACTTCTCATAGTAGAAAAGAAGAGTTGTTATTTAGTTGAGGTTTTATGTATAGGCAGATGCATCTAAGGGAGTAGGGTATCATTATGAAAAATAAAAAGAGCAGAGTTAGATGAATGGCGAGTATCACTCTAAAAGATAATCCTAGACTAGTCCTAAATATGGGTGTTTATATACGGTGGATCACGTTTCAATTTGGATAGGCAAGTATGACTATGAAGAAGACACAACAGGGAGGGGGTGCATTGTGATCCTTTAAAACTTTTGACAAATTCCAAATAATCATCTCTTATTATGTAGTGATCATTTCCTTATATCATAAAGATGAGTAAGTAGTATATATAAATAAGGAGAAGAACACAAATATTTATAGTGGGTTAGGGGGAAAATATACCCCAATCCACTCCCCCAAAACTCTCTTAGCAATCTTGGTTATTTTCACTAGAAAATTCCTCTTATCCCAAGAACATTGCAACTGAGTGCAGACAGTTTAAACCATTACAATAATACTTTTACAAATTCTTCTAGTTCTTTTATAGGGAACAATATTCCCCACAAATTAGTCTAAGAAGCTGATAATCCACCACAACCACGACTAAGTCTAAGAATCCAAAACACCAATAAATAAATAGATATATATTTGAATTAGAAACACAGATTTAGCTCAAATTTGTACCAAAAAATGATAGATGTGTTTGATCTTAAATAATGTATATCATTAGCAAATAGATTTTCAAGGTTGAAAAATATTTCTTATGAAATAGTAGATAAAACACTATAAATATGTTTAAACATGAATTTATCCAAAGTGTATATCCAATAATTTTTTTTGAACCTGTATAAGAATATTTAATAATAAGATTCAATAGTAACAATAGAAACAAGTTGAATAGATAGATCAAAACCTGTATATCTTTAAACTGTATTACTGAGAGCATACATATTTTCCTTTACAATGTATACTTTGTATCAGTAATTTATCCTCTCTATTTTCTCTAGAATATTAATGTCAATATTTATAGTATAGGGTAAATAGTTCTAGTTCAAACACTTCCAAAAATACTGAAAAATAATTCCCAAATATTTTAATTCAAATTTATCCATAGAGTGTCGTAACTTCCCTTAGAAATAGGAATAGTTTAATATATTGGGTTTGAGCCTAAGAATAAGTCATAAAAATACTTTAAAATTTTTTTTACTTCCATTGAGACTGTTGTAGAAATCACGGATGGTATCTTTAATTTAAGACTCTTTCGTTGACTGGTCAAATGTAGGGTTCCTTTCCATAGTGACAAACTCCAAAATTAGGGTTGAGAATGTATAGTTTATTACATAATTAAGGTTAACAAACCATACATTTATTCCCTTAAACATAGGGTTTCTTCAAAATGTATGGTATTTATCCAAACATTTCCAACGGCGTAGGGTACATGATCTGGATGTGTTATTCCAAACCTAGATTTTCCAAACCATATGTTACGTCTAAATATATAGGATATGAATAGTTTTTCTATAGTACATTAAAAAATGTCAATAATCTTTAATAATATATTCTCCCATTTATTAACGACTTGGGTACACTTCAAACTTATTTTTTAACGAATATCATTTTCATGAAATTTAATTAGAAGTAACTCTTTTAGTAAAACCAATGTGGCTCTTTGTAAGCATCAAAACCAAAAAATAAATTAAAAAAATTATTGAGTCAACATATTCTCAATAATCTCCCACTTTTTATGATCACAAAACCCATAACAAAACCAATAAAATAAATATTGAAATTAAGATAAATATGTAATAAATTATCATAAATTTATCCATTCCTCCCAAATATTTCCCACACACAAGAAGAAAAAATTCTCCTCAATCTAAAAAATTTATCTCCCTTTTTGTGACATAAAAAAATGTCATATTACAAATTCCTCCTGAATTTATGAATGAAGAATATAAGAAGTCATGTGAACATTTAAAATATTTCTCCAAAATAATAAGAATTTTTAATAAATGTATTAAAGTTTGTAATTGATACTAAAATACTTTTTAAAATAATAAAAATAACTCCCCTATGTTATAACATAATATTTAATGGATATAAAATATATTTCAAGGAATTTTAAATAAATTTTATAGATGGAATAATTTTAGTAAAATATTTAAAAATTAATTTATTAATTAATAGACTAAAATTCCATATAAAATTAATTTAAAAATGGTAAAAAAATTTAAACACTTTTTTAAACACAAGATAACTATTAAATGTAAAAACAAAAAAAATAAATTATGAAAAAATTTATAACACATATTTTTACTAAACAAAAGACATCAAATTAACTACATATATGAAAAGAAGTTAGGATGTTAAAAAGGATTAGATGTATTATATATTATTTCAAAACTTTTAACTATTTCATTTATATCTTATAAAACTCTTGATAGTTACTCTATTATTCTTTGACCATCCTTATTTATTTGATACAATAAAGAATATGAAAATTCTTTAACCAAACACTCTTTCAGCTTATCAAGTTCCACCTTAGAAATAGATTCCTTTCTAAGTAATCCACTTGTATTAGAATTTATACTTTGAACACTTGAAAGTATTATTTTGAAATCAAAATTTCTTTTAATTTTCGATACCCCCATTGAAGTTTTTCATAAACTGCTTCAGAAACTAACACTTTCTATAAATTTTAAGATGAATTTTTAGACGTATTGAGATTAGTATGTAGCTTTAATATTTCATCATTGAAATTGATAATTTAAAATAGAAGCTCTTCAGAATAAATTTTGAAATTAACTATTTGATATGATGAAACCTTTTGTTCTTCCAAACCATCAAAATCCATATCCATTCTATAATATTCTTCAGAAAAAATCCTTAACATAAGAAACTAACTCTTATCTTAGTAGATCGATAGAAGGATTACCATTTGTTATCTTTTGAGAAGAACTATTCTATGAACTTGAAGTTATTTATCTATTTTTATTTTCTCAGGACGGTCTCCATAAGACTTTAAAAAATATATTTTGAATAAGAATAAGAAACAATTTTAAAGGTTTGATGAATAAGATTCTATGGTTTTAATAGAAAATGAAACATTTGGTTCTAAAAAGTTACAGATGACACTTCACATTATCGAGTTCAAAAACAGAATAATCATTACACTTTTGAAAACAAATTTTACATAATAAGGTTATTATTAATAGAAAATGTTATGTATGTGATTTTAAGAACAACATTTAATGAATATAATATATTTTTTAAAAAAATTATGTGAAAAAATAATACAGTTTTTCATAATCTTTTTGAATTAATAATAAAATTATATAGACTTGGTTTTACAAATCTAATCCAAATAAAAATGATTTATTTCACAATGGGAATAAAATATCTATCTCCTCTTATATGAAAATATTAAATCAATAACACATGATAATAGTAATAAAATATTTCATGGGTTATTAGTTCTAATTATAAGCATTTTTTGATAATGAACTACTTTAGAGTTGATCCCTCCTTTGTAGAGATTTACATATACTCATTAGTCAACCACATAAAGATTTAATGATGTAGTCTAGTGGTGTATTCATGAAAAATATTAAATACAATGACTTTTGTTACCCATATACTTTTAGATCTCTCATTTTTAGCAAATAAGTTTTTAGGTAACCAAACTTGTTTATTTTTTTGTGATATTTTTATTGTTAAAAAATTATTTTACACAATAATTTTTTTTAGTACCATAAATTTTTGGTTTTCTAAAACCAAAACCATTTGTATAATGTCAATTTATACCATAATTGAATTAGTTGGTAGTTAACATTATTTTACTACTTAATCTAGGAATAAAATAATTCATATATAACTTCAGTCTTTTACCACTAATACCTATTACATAGTTTCCCCTTTTTGAAAATATATTACTAAGAATCTCATTTAGATATTTTTCTCCTTTAGATAATATACTATTATAATATTTTAATTATTATAATTCATCTTGTAATTCTTTAATTCTAGTTTCTTATTGGTTACAATAAATTTTGGTAGAATAATTTTTAAAATCTATAATTGTTTTGGTAGGAATTATTTATCAAATAGAATAGTATCATATGTTTTTTTGAGTTTTCTATGATCATTATGTAGAGATTAAAACTTATCTTATAACATAAAACAATAATTATTTAATTCATCATATTGAAGTTTCTCAGATCTAAAGTTTTGAGAGTAATAAGATTGTACCTCATTAGTATGATCCATAAGATATACCATTTGATTTTTATTCTCAGCCTTAGAGTTTGTAAAAGATTATTATTTTGAATCAAAATAATCACCCCAAATTTTCATTATAACTTTCATTACTTTCCTTTTATAATTATATTTCCATTTATCTTTGATCATAGGACATTTAGACTTAGTATGTATTTTTTATTTGTATTCATAACATCTTCCTTTCTTATCCTTTTTCTTGCTTTTGTTGTACAATCTTTCAAATAATTTAGCAATAACTGATAAATATTTGTTGGAATATATTTAGATTCAATCATATGATTCATAAATAATAGTTTTAATAGTAGATTCTTTGTTCTTGAAATGATTTTAAAATTTGGCCTATATCTCATCTTCATACGTCATTAAGGCTTCAATTAGATCTTTCATTGATAACTCATTAACTGGAGTATATTATCGTATAGCAGAAGATATTGAATTATAATTAGAGGGTAATACTCTAATTATTTTTAACCATCGATCTGATTGCTCAACTGGATCTCCCAAATATGCAACATCATCAACAATTTCTGTTAATATTCTCTTCATTTGAGTGATATTTTCATCATTATGCATTCTGAACATATCAAACTATAATTTTCAGTATTTTACTTTAATTATATATCATTTTTGATTTTTATATATGAAACAAAAACAGTCTACCACATATCATAGGTAGTAGGATATTGAGGTACTCGATTAAATTCATCAGTTTCTAGGCCAAAAACAGTAGCATTCATTGCTCTTTAGTGGAGATCTATTCTTTTTATTGACAATCATCCCATTTTCCAAATCTTCTTTAGTAATTTATTAAGGATTGAAAACCTTCAAATAAATTATTATTCAAACATTTTTTAAATATATAATAATGATAGATTTATAGAAACCATAATTATCACCATTGAAGTAAGGAACATGGATCATCGACATACCTTCTCTAGAATCATCCATTTTTAAATGTGTCTTCATTTGAATCTTTAAATTTGGCGTGTTAGAGCTAATCGAAACCAACTGAAATTTCACAGGATTTCAAACATGAAGCACTTATTTAAATTGAAAATAATACAAAAGGTATTTTGAAATAGAGAATAACCTTTGATATTACTTGTTGGTATTGAGTAGAAACAATATTTTCAATGACATCTAGAAAGGAAATATAAAAATAAAACCTAGAATTTGTTTCCACTTGTTAAGTTAGATACATCGTATGGCTATGAATAAGGCACATGAGCCTTAGCCCACTTGGTGAGGACTCCTTTAGTGTGTCCAGGTGATCCAGGATCAAATCTAGGTAAAGGCATAATTTACGGTAATGTAGCAGTACTATAGCGGTAACTGTATCAGTACTGTAGTAGGAACCATAGAAGGTACTGTTTGGTACTTTTGCAGCTGAAAATATTCCTCCGTTTCGTTTCTGCATCCTTTAAGGCCTTCGGGCCACACATACCTTTGGGTCAGTAAGGTCTTTGTGCCACCTCAAGGCTTTTGGGCCACCTTAAATGAAGATGAAAACAAGACAACCTATAAGGAAAAAGCTCCAGAAGGAGGATGATAAAGGAGCTTTCAACATAGTAGAAGCAAAACAGATTGCAAGAATGAGAGGGTATGGAACCTACTATTAGGAAAAGCCTGTGCATGAACAGGAAAGCCTAGACGAATAGCCATGCGAAGGTAGAGAGTTGATTTCACAATGAAGATGCTAGGGAGGAGGAGTTCCAAGTAGTTAGTCTGGGTTGTATGTAATGTTTGAATCCTATAGGAAATGAATTCCTCTAAGGCCAATGGGCCATGTAATACTTATACCAACATTACTTTTAAGGGTTCCGCCTCACCCCTTGAAAGGTGGATTATCATAAATCAATAAAAAATGAAGGCCTTAGGGCCATTGGAGGAGGAGGCTATGAATAAGATACAAGAGGGGGAGTGAATTTTGATCCGTTGAAACTTTTGAAAAATTAAAAATAATCCTCTATTGTTATGAAATTCCACTTTCATTATCTATTAAATACAAGAAAGTAGCATAAATAAATAAGGAAAAGAATGCAATTATGTATAGTGGTTCAGGCCACAAAGATCCCCTAGTCCATTCCACCAATTATCTGTCATCGAGCTTGGTGATTTTTAATTGTAAGGTCATTTTATCAGAAGATCTTAACAACTAAGTGTAGAAAGTAGAAACCAATACAATAATACAATTAAAAATCCTTGTATTTCTTTTATAGGGAACCAAATTTTCCACATCTTAGTCTGAGAAGTTGATACTCCCCCACAACCATGAATGAGTCCAAGCAACCAAAAATATAATAAATCAATTGAGATTGATTTTATTGAGGAACACAGATTTAGCTCACAATTGCAACAACAATATAAATATTTGGTTGATATTAAATAATGTACAATAATATAACATATATTTCCAACATTCCTCAAGATTTATTAATAAGTAATAAATAATACACCAGACATGTCTTTAAACATATATGTCTCCAAAGCATATCACTAATTTTTTTTCAAACTTTTAGAATAAGATTTAACAATAAGATTAAAAAAAACAATAAAATAAAGTTGATCAGATAGATAAAAACATGTATGTATCAAAAGTGTATCACTAAGAGTATACCATTTTTTTCTAATGTATATTGTTTATTAACGTTGTTGTCTCTCTATTTTACCATGAAGATGAACATCAATATTTATACTATAGGGTAAATAGTTTCAGGTCAAATTATTCTAAAAATACCACATAATAAATTGAAAATATTTTAATTCAAAATCATTAAAGTAGAGTCATATATTCCCTTAGAAATAGGAACGATTTAATCCATTGGGTGCATGCCTTATAATTGGTTGTAAAAAACTTTAATTTTTTTTACTTCCATCAATACAATTTCATAAATTATAGATAATATATTTAATTTAAAACTCCATCATTGTCTAGTCAAAAATAGGCTTCCTTCAAGTAGAGAAAAACTCCAAATTTAGGGTTGGAAATGTATGGTTGATTACAAAAGTAAGGTTGATGAACCATACCATTATTCTTTTAAGCATAGGGTTTTTTCCAAATGTATGGTTTCTGATTCATACTTTTCCAACAATGTAGTGTATACGATCCATATGTGTTATTAAAAATGTATGTTTTCTCAAACATACATTATTATGATAAATTTTGGTCATGAAGATTGTTTTAAAAATACTTCCAAACACATCCAAAAAATTTAATAAAATATTCTGCCATGGATTAAGGACTTGTGTACTCTTCCAGAATAGGTTCTAATAAATATCATTGTCTTAAAATTCACTTAAAACCAAATTTATTAGTAAAAAAATGTGGTTGTTTTTTATCATTAAAACAAAAAATAAATTAACTAAACTGTTGAATCAACACATGCTTAACAACATGCACCTTCTGAATCAGAAGCTATACCACTTATTGTTATTGTTATTGTCATTATTACTTGATCTGTATTCACATATTTTTTTTATTTATATACATCATAATACACAATATCTTATAAATTTATTTATTTATTAGGCTTCCAAAATTTTCACAAATTGATAGAGATCACTACTATGTAGGGAATGAAGACATACTAAGGTTTCATGTTCCCTTTTTTTTTCAAGTTATGATCACTGATGTTGGGATCATATTGAATTTTATTATTCCTTATAGAGATATCTTTTATTTTATCTTTGGCATGGATTGGATGATCACATCCAAGTATTTAATTTATTTTTATCACCCGAAGGTCATGTTTATCTTTTTATATTGGAACACTCACCTCTTCCAAAGTGAGTGGGATCTAAGATCCGGCTGGGAAGGGCCCATTATTCTATATATCACTTCTATTTTGTTCTATATATATATATATTTTTTACTAGGATAAAGTTTAAGGGTATTTGGGGAGTCATATTACTATGGTTATTAATAGATATCTTGAGGTCTTTCCAAAATATTTCTTATTATCTTATATAAACACAGAAGGAAAAACTAAAAGAGGGGCGTGAATTGTAATATAAAACTAAAACATATTTTTTCTACCCAAGTATCCAATTTATTTGTAATTAAAACTTATAATAAACATACAAACTATATTAATAGAAAACAAAAATTAAATAATTAGTAAAACATGGTTAAATATAATGGAAATACAATAAGATATACAACTTGTAAGAATAGTGGAAACTGAAAAAAAACATGGTGTACTAGTTAACAAACCAAGCACTCCTTTGATTTATATTATTAAAGTATTACACCCTATAGTTAGAGAGGTCTTCGATTTAACCTAAAGAATAATGGAAATATCTAAATAGAATCTAGGTTTCCCCTTTATAGAATGAAATTAGTCGACAAAAAAAATCAAAAACAACAATATTCAACAACTAGAAGTCTCCTTAACATCATTATCGGTAGTAAATTTATATCCCTAAAATATTATCTTCAATAAAATGGAAAATTCCACTTAAAATTTCAAAAATCCTCTTGATCAAATTCTTTTACAATAGATCTTTACTCTTTACTATAATCCCTCAACACAATGGTCATAATGGTTTTATTTTCCTCATGGAATCCTATGATCAGAATAATCAACAACACAATGATTAAAAGAAGTTAACTTAGATCATTTAGAATAATATCCTAACAAATATATTCTCTTAAAATAATAAATAATAAATAAAAACTGCTACAATTATAAGTACACTCACCAATAATATGTTTCAATATTAAAAATGATTATTAAATCTCTTAGTAGCATTCTATGCACTATTGTTATTGTGTCCCTTGAAGCGACATATCCATTTATAGACACACCTACAATAGTCTAATTATACAAACTCTCAGTATAATTGTAATAGAATTGGAAGATAAAACCTCTATCTTTTGATGGATTGAGAATTTTTTTACATCTTATAATGAAATAAATCTATATCTCTACAATGTTTCTTAATCTACTCAATGAAATATGACATGACACATCCATTTACCATACTTTTCTATTCCTCAGCTCAGGATAAATTCTCATAAATTAAGGTTAACATATTCTTAATTATTCCATAAGTAATCACAAAAAAGTTTCAAATAAATCAGATTAAAACATAAGTGTATTATGATTTTAAAAATAAGGATTAAAAGGAGTCATTGGTTCAAAAACCTCCCCTTTTTGAAATAAACAAGACACATAAATAAAATTGATAATATTATTGAATTTAAAAATAAATAATTTCTATAGATATTTAAAGAAACTATTTTCTCCCAATTTTGACTAGATCATTAAAAAACTTATTAGTACAAATAAATCATTTTTCTCAAATTTAACAAAATATTTTTTTAAAATATCACCCTTTTGAAAAATAAGAAAGCTCTGTAAAACTAAAAACATTTTTCTCCCATTAAGATATCTTCCAAAAAACTTATCCCCCTTGATAATTTTTTTATAAAGACAATTTTATTTATAGTATTTATTCCCCTTTTATTGAAAATAGACCCCCTTAAGCATAAAAGAGTGTCAAAAAAATATTTAGATGATAAGGGTAATAAATTTGGTTCTTCTGTAAGTTATCTATCAATACCTATGAGTGAAATTATTCTTACAAATATGATTCTAGAGAATGTTCAATAAAAATTGCCTTATCGTATAGAGTATAAAAGTAGACTCCTATAGAATAATTCAAAGAAAACCTCTCGCTTCCCAAATGGTTAAAAAATTTATACATCGATGAAGTATTTTTCATGAATTAATATCAATGAAAAAAATCAAATATTTTAAATATTAGAATTAAAATTATCTGATAGTAAAAGAGTATTACATTTAATATGAAATATTTTATAAAATTAATAAAGTAAATATAATACAAGAATATATCTAAGTATGGGAAATGTTAAATCAAATTATTATATCAAATAATATGTAGAGATTTATATAAGTCTATGTGGTAACTTTGACAAATGTTTTAAAAAATATTTTATATTGATGTAAATAACACCCAAAAAATTCATCATCTGTTAGGTTTAACAAGTAAATTTAGTTGAATGAAATATTGGAGTATTAAATTCTAAGAATTTATCCTTTGTTCAAATAAAAGTTAGCTGAATAAAAAATTAGTATAATTCAAAAACTAAGAAAATCATCCCTTTTTTAGTATTTTTTCAATGTAAGAAGATAGAAAAAAGAGTATAAATTATGATCACTTAAAACTTATCATACCGAAATTCAATTTGATATATTCAAAACTATAAAAATTTAAAATATTAGTTAAAATATCATCAATATAATCATCATTTCTGATGAGTTTGATAATTATATCACATTTTTGTATCACTATAAAGGGTGTATTGTATCTATGTGCATTGCACATGAATGATGTATTAGGTTTATATAAAAATAAATAACACTTGGGATACAAAAAAAATTAAATTTTGGGTGAAACTCAAACCAAAATCTGTGAGTGGGTGTTTTATCCACAACACTTGAGTGAAAGAACTTCCAAATGATACAAATTTTGCTTCATCAGTGGTGAGTGAAACCAAGTGTTGTATCTTGATCGAACAAGAAACTGAAGCTTCTCATAGAAAATAAAATATTATAAAAGTAATATTTATATCTAAACTACTACCTATGAAGTCTTTATATGAGTGACTATTAAATATAAAATATATTCTTGAATAATTAAAGAGGATAAGTTCTAAATTACCTTTTAATAAGTGGAAAATGATCTTAACCACTTTTAAATGTGATTCCTTCTGATTTTATTGAAATATACCCACAAATATACAAAAAACAAAAATTCTAATTGAGTAACTATTTAGTGAAGTAAACTTCAAATAATACCATTATAATTTTTTGATCAATAGGTTTTTAAGATTAATCAAGGTAAAGTTTAATATAAGTTTTTTTCAAAGTACTTATACTTGATGAATTCTAATTTTTTTTAATAAATATCTAATATATTAATATTATGTTAAAATATTTCCTTATGGTTTCTAAAAAAGATGTAAACTATAGAAAAAGTTAAGCTCCACCATTATTATCATTTCAAACTCACCTTTCCTAAGTTTTAAAAATCCATATAAAAGAGATTTTTAAGTTAAACGAAAAAAGATACCATCGATATAAATTTGAAAAATGGTTAGGTATTAAAAACATTCTTGATAAAAAGTTTTGCATATTTATTTCCTTTAAAAAAATTATATTTGAAGTAAAAATATATTTAGTCTATCATACCAATATCATGGATATTTTTTAAGGCCATAAACAACTTTGGTATGTTTATTTACATGTTTTGAAAATTTAACATTTTTAAAACTAGGGGTTGTTCAATATAAACTTTCTCTTATACATATCTTTTACGAAAATAACTTTTAACATCTATTTTAAATAAAGTAAAACTCATATGTGGTGAAAATTATAATCAGATTAAAATAGAATCAGGACTTTTTACTAGTGGAAAATTATATCCATAATCTATTCTTTCTTTCTAATAATAACCCTTAAAAATTATCCTTACTTTATTTTTTAATTTTTTTCATTTTCATCATACTTATATATAAAAACCGATTTTATACAGATTACCAAAATTTCTATAGAATGTTTATATAAATTTAAACTCCTTTTCATTCATATTTATTATTCTCTTCTTACATATCCCATATCTAACTTTAACCACCTAAGTCATATTTTACCATTTTAGGTTCAAAGTGATATCAGAATTAATGATGATAAACTTCATTAATTAAGGAAGTACATGTTTTAACTATTTGATTTATATCTCATATCATATTATTACAGGGATAATTTCTTAATATTGATTGGTTTCTAAGTAAAAATGAATATTGTTCCTAGTAAATTGTTGGTTTTAATTAATATATTGAAGTAACTTCTATAATTTTAAATTTCATTGGAACAAATTTTGGGGGATTTGCTACTGATTATTTTGGTTTAGGTTCTGGAAAATTTAAAAAGAAATTTCAAAAACAACATCTTAAGTATTAACTTTTGGATAATTTATAAAAATATAAGGACCAATCTTATAAAATTATGCATAAATTGTTTCCTAAAAACATTATTTTTTTTGTTAAAAACTTGAAACAACTTACTTTCTGTTTAGTAAAAAGAAAAAAAAAATTCATAAAACATAGTGTTAAATTTTTTAAGATGATATTTAGTATTCAAAACAAACACATTACACCCAAATACTACGAAGTATAACTTTTTTTTTCTTCTAGTGTACAAATCATAAAAAAAATATTAAGAAAACATAAAAGTAAAACTTAATTTATAGTATAATAATAAGTACTCATATTTTTATCCCCAACATGCATAGTAATTGAATATTCACTCAATAAAATTTAAGTAATTTACTAAATATTTCTAGTTCATTATTCTACCACACCATTTTGATGAGATTTTCTAGGTTCTAAGAAGTTATAATTAATTCTATTTTTAATGCAAAAAATATTAAAAATTAAACTTTAAAAAACATCACCATGATCAGAACTGAAAATAATTAAAGGTATATCTTTACCATTTTTAATTTAATAATGAAAATATTAAAAAAAATAAAGCTTCCAATTTTTCTCTAAGAAAATTCATTTCTGTAAATCTAGTGTAATCATCAACCAATATATACACAAAGTGTTTTCCACTGGTACTTATAGTTTGTGTAAGAACAAATAAATCCTTGTTTACTAACTTCAAATATTTATAAGTCATGACTTCACCAATATTTATAAAATTAGACTTATGTTTCTTAACAAATCGACACATATCACAATTTTTGGATTAAATAATCTTATGTTCTGATATATCCCTTGAATTTACCATTTTAGATAGTTTAGCCTAATATTTAATATTGAGCTATGGTAATCTTATATTCAAAAGAAAGGATAAATGTTTATTTACACTTATGTAAGGAAACATTTGGTGTCTAATATCTTTTAATTATAGTGTGTAAATATTCTAATTCCTATCAAAAAATAGAATATCCGCTCTTGACAAACATTGAATAATGCATATATCATTCCTTAAGTTGAAAAGGTAACCCCCGTCCCATAACTGAATAATAAAGTTAATCTTGTTCTTAAGTCCTAAAACATAAAAACATTAGAAATTAAATTTTTAGCTAGAAAATACACATAAAAAATTCTGATGATTTCAATTTTCACTTTATCTTTAAAAGCAGCTCATCCACTATTTACCTTTCTTAAGATTTTGAAGTTAGACTCATCTATTATCATATGTAGAGAATAATTATTTTCCATGTACCACTTGTTATGAATACCGGTACTCAACCTTTTTTTCTTATCCATAATAAATTCTTCATTAGTAGGTTTTGTTTCATATAATTCAACAATATTTTTAATTCCATCACTATATTCCAAAGAACTATCAAAAGTAGCATCTCCATCACTTGAACTCCGAGTGCGCAAAGATTTAAAAAGATTATTTACTTTAATTATATATAAATTCTTATAATTCATTTATTTTATTTTATACTTTGGGTAGTCTAACCTAATATGACCTAGGTTCATTCATTCATAAGAAATCATTTCAGAAGTTTTTGTGTTTTTATCCCCATCCTTTAATTCCTTTCTATAATTGTAATGAAAATTATTCTTCCCAATAATTTTATCTATCCTTCTTACAAGTTGATAAAGTTCAGGTCCACTATCATCAAAATTACTATAATCTAAATGATGATTATATTTCTTATTTTAAGTAACAAACTTCAAAATATTAGCTCAAAATTGAACAACACTAAATGTAGAAATACTGGATGTAGAAGAAAAAGTTATCTGATTCTTTCATTTCCCTTTTTCTATAACTTACTTAAAGTGATTCATATATTGAATTATAGTACCAATGATATCATTAATATTTATCCTAGTTAGGTACTTGGTTTCATCTATATTTTTTCTCTTATATTCCCACTCCTTCAAAAGTATATGAATAATTATCTCTACTAATTGATTATCTAATAATTCCTTCTCACCAAGAGAATTAATTCCATTAATAATTATCATAAAATTTTTATGCATATGTGATATAGATTCATCATTTAGAGAATAAAAATCTTGATAATTGGATCTTAACATATCTCTATGAGTTTTAAGAACTTTAGTAGTTATAAAATGAGTGATATACAACTTCATTCATATTACACTTTCAATTTCACATGGAGATATTTAACAATATATATTTTTCATTACATAACCTAACAATTTTTTAAAATTTTATAATTTTATTGATATTACACCCTTTCACCATTTGTAAATGTTGAAAGTTACTTCTCCATAATCCATTGATTTCTAGTCATTTTAAGGAAATTATCCACACCAAGATTATTAACAAATGTATTCATATTATCACTCTAATATTCTTAGACCACACCAATGTAAATAGTGTAAATATAACAATACATAAAAATTGAAATCATAATATAAATTGAAACAAAACATAGAGTATTAGTTAGAAAGAAAAATCACTCATTTTAAAGGAAATTATTAAATGAAAACACCCTCAAGTTAGGTATATATTTTATTTTAATATATATAAAGTATTCCTTAACCTAAATCCTTGTATCCCCTTCCAAGTATATAATTACTTAAAAAAATTCATAAATAGAAAGCTTCAACCACCAGAATCTTCTTTAATAACATAGTGATTAGTTGATTCCTAGCTCTAGAATCTAATCTTCAAACTGATATAAATATCCTATTTTCTCACCCTGAAATCCCCTTGATCATAATGATTGATAGTAGCTTTGTATTCTATACCGTAATCCTTTGACACAATGGTAAGAAAAGTCATGTATTACTCAATGAAGCACTTGATTGCACTGATAGGAAACACAACCATTATAATAAGATAAATTAGAGAATTTATAATGATATGATCACAAATGAATGTTCTATGAAGAAAAAATTATAAAGAAAAAGTAATAAAATTAGAATAGAACTTATCATTAAGATGTTGTGGGATTCAAAATAACTAATACTCTCTCATCAGCATTCAGTGAACTGTTGTTCTTCTATCCCTTGAAGTTGCAGGTCTATTTATAGACTTACCACTAATGGTCATATTTCAAAAAACTTGGGTACAATAGTAATGACATGGAAATCAATAACCTTTATACTATAATGGATTCAACAAATATATACATGTTTTGATGAAGTTAATTTTCATCTATACATTACTTCTTCATATAGTCGATGAAATATATCATGACGACTTAGTTTATCAAATTTTCACATTCCCCAAAATTGGATAAATAATCTAGAATTAATGTTACTTGATTTTTATTCTATAAACATATAAATTTAAAAAATTATCATCTTAAATTAGATTAAAATATAAGTGTACTATTATTTTCAAAACAATGATGAAAATGAATCATTAAATCAATACTTATCTAGGTTTCCATAGAAACAATAGGTTTAGTTCTCTATTGACCTACTTCCATGGTTGATTTCTATGTAATTTATGACAAATTGAATGGATATGGATAAGATGAAGAAAATTTAAATCCATGTGTAAGATCTTGAGATCAAGGGTTTATTACATTCTATCACGTCCCCATGAGTAGTTCCAGTTCATTTTAATAAAGGATTCTGATAAATGTCACCGAATTTTTATTAACTATCAAAAGATAAACCAGGTGACTATAAAAAATTAGTACTATTTCCCCTAATTTATATTCTGTTTTATCATCTCAAAGTAGCATGAAGGTTTTATAAAATAAACTGTACGTTAGGGTACCATAAGTTGAGAGTAGAGAAAGAAGACACTCATAAGAAAAATCTCATCAGAACATATTGGCATTATAAATACCTTATCATTCCATTTGGTATTACGAATGTTCTGGTGGTCTTTATGGAATTAATGAACCAAATCTTGTATAAATACCTCGACACATTTTTATAGTGTTTTAGGATGATATATTTCTTTAATCCAAGATAAAATATAATCATCTGAATCATTTGAATATTTTCTTAAATACAATAAAAGAGAATATTATGTTTTCTAAATTATCTAAGCATCAACTTTGGATCCAGGAAGTAAATTTCACTAGTCATTCGGTGTTAGAGAAAGGTATTTTTATAGATCCTAAGAATACTCGAGTGATAATGTATTGGGAATAACCCAAGAATTTGTTTGATATTGGAAATTTTTTTGGATTAAAATGGACATTATAGGTGATTTATTTAATAAATTTCCATGTTATCATAACCCATGATATCCCTTACCCGAAAGGGAAAAAATTCAATGTAGTGAAAACTTTCCAAAGTACACTAAAGATTTAAAATAAATGATGAAATATACAAATATTTTGGTTCTTCTTGGGATTGGTGAAAGATAAAAATATATTTTAATGCCTCCGGTATGGGTTTGGGGAGTGTTTTGATTTATAATAACCATGTTATAGTGTATGAATCTTTGCAGTAACATCCTCACAAAAAGAACCACCTCACTCCTGACCTAGAATTGGCAGCCATGATGCACAAATTTAAATACTGGTGCCACTATCTATTTGGGGATAATTTTATAATGGAAATAGATTATAAAAGTATAAATTATGTCTTCAATATAAAGTATCTAAACCTCAGATGGAGACAATCGGTGGAGTATATTCAGAAATTCAATTTTGATTTAGCTTACCCTCTTTGAAAAGGGAATGTAGTTGTATATAATATCACCATGAAGTTTCCATCATAGGTGGTGAAAGGATCTGAAGAGGAATAACATTTTATGAGTATTTTAATGAAATTGATTTAGATAATAAGAATAAAAATGATTAGTAATTCTTGGGGAGTGTTCTAGTAAAACCCTACTTGGATGGTTTGACTTAGAAAGAGAAAGAATTTGATCTAAAATTTGAGCATGTAAGTGGAATTATAAATAGCAGGGTGAACTTGGGTTGTTGGAATTAGTATCCTAATTGTGGATTATGTTTTGGGAAGAGGAAAGAGGTTCCAGTGTCTTTGTGATAATATATGATTTAATATAGTTATCTTTCTAAATGGGCTATTTACCTCGATGCTACCAAGATATCTTATGATCTCAAACATCTAGATTAGTGGTCATGTATTAATTGAGTGATTGATGAGTTTTTCAACCATTAACTCATTATAATTTTTTTTATAGAATATGATGAATCATAAACCATGTGTTTCACTTCATATTATTCATAACAAATATTTATTAGTAAGCAAAATCTCTTCTTATATAAAGTAAATGAGATGGCTATACACATACTTTATTAAAATACATCTAGGATAGATATACAACTATAAATTTAAATATTTTATGTATCAACTATTTTCATTGTCACATGAATTTAAACTATAATATTTATTAATTATTTTTTTTATATTGAACTCTTATATACTTAGAAAATTTTAAAAGTAAACATTTAGTATCACCTACCCTTCAAAATTGAAGAATCAATTTCTATAGCACTGATACCTAATAGGGAAATATTACAGAGTTTAAAAAAAACTTTCTGTTATACTAGAAAATTTTATCATATTCAAACATTACCCTACCTTCTAGATAACTCTTGGTTTCAATGAACTTTACTGACTTTTATAAGAAACATTGTAGGACTTTCTGACTAACTTTTATTCTTTTAGTTTAAAATTTACCAACTTTTATTTATCAACACAACACCAGAACCATGACAACATATTCCTAGTTCATCTATCAGAAAATTTTGAAAATATTTGTTAAAAAATTCTTTAATTTATTCAAATAATCTAAAGATTTCCAGAGAAGAAGAAAAATTTTAATTCATAAAAAACCCTGATAAGATAGATTCAATCTTTCCAAGTAATAAAAATACATGGTCATATTGAGTATATGGAAAAAGAGTTAAATTTAATTGTTCATATTATATTTAATGCATTTTAAACCCTAAGTGAATCATTCTATGCTTCACATAAGCATATATATTCACGTATTTAACAACTTTAACCATTAGTTACCCTAGAAGGTGTTACTCTAACAAAGAGTTTCTCCCAATTAATTACTTTTCTCATGTTTAATTTCTTATGAGTTTCTTACATTATGCTAATATTTTTCAAGTAGGATTGACCTCAAAGTTAAGTTTAATGATATTGATTCAGTTAATATACAACATCACCTCTTATATAAAGAGTGTATTATCTTACAAAAATTTAATAAGGACTTTTATTAAATTTTATTCCATAAAAATGATGATCAATATTGAACTAATCATACCCTTTACTGGGTAGAGATCCCAATTTCACTAAGTAATGTTTCCAATTTAGTTTTCATATCACCACTTAGATATTTGAGTAGAAATCATACCAAATCATATCATGACTAATTATTAGATAATTGGAAGGATAATACTTTACACTATCTATCATATAGATAAACCCAACTCTCTTTCTCAATTATTCAAACTTGTAAAGTTTACCAACTATGTGTAACCTAAATATCACAATGAAATTTTATTACTTAACTCATAGGATTACCCATTTGATATACATATTACAAAATATAATCCATTGGTAACCAAATTTATCATGAACCTATCGAGTTGGATGATCGAGGTCTTGACATGTGATTAAGAAGGAATCTAACACATAGTATTTTAAATGAGTTTTAATCTCACCATATTAACTATTGTATTCCCTTTAATGTATAAATGCTTCTAATGATTTATTTTGTAATCATATTCTTTCCATTAAATCAATATGTTCAATCCATATTGATATGTAACTATTTACATAACTCATAGCTTGTGTTACTAAACAAAATTAAAATCCTGTTATATTTACACAAATCCAAATTCAAAATAATATTAAAATCCTGTTATATTTACTTTTAGTACCTTGTTTCTCAGTTGTATTTAGCATGTTGTTGTGTTAGCTGGTTTCCTTAGATACATTTACCATGATGCATCATTATTATATTATACATTACTTTCGTTGTTTAGTTTCACTTGTTGTATGCTATTTACTGCTTCCGATATTGACTGTTATTTATTGTACCTTGTATACCTTACCAAATGAGGGCATTGTTTCCCCAATAACTTCCCAAGGTCGTCACTGCTAGTCGACAGCCTCTGGTGTTTGGGGAAATACGCTTGAGGTTATATGGAGAACCAGGCATGGGGCACTAGTTGAGGGGCTCCGGATTCAGGTCATTACAAAGTGGTATCAGAGGAGTTTCTTCCCTTTTCTATTGACTTACTATTTAGTGACATTAGATAGGGATAGGATGGAATAGGTAAATGGTAAATAGATGTGCCCGGGAGTTCTAGAACCTGTGTACAGGGAAAAATCCAAATCACCTCGAATATTACAATTTACGAGTTTTTTCAAATTTTACAGTTTAATTGATTTCACTACTGGGTGGTGCACTTATTTTGTTCTATTACTATTTGTATGATTTTGGTTCTATTTTGTTTCAACCCGATGAGATGAGGGTATGCCATCTCATGCATCATATATGCATTTGTTAGAAAATCACATGTCATGTATTTTACCATGCCATCGAGATTGCATTATAATTTTCATGTTGTTGTGATAGAATTATGATAGAAGATGCATGTTGTTGTGATAGCTATTATGATAGAATACCTGCTATGTTGATAGGGTATCATTTTTTTAGAGCTTCTTTATCATGGATGCCAAACTTTGGTCTTAGAGGTGTTATGGGCCCTTGAGGATCGAAATTTGGTGGATCATTATTTTTTATACTTTTTATTTGTTATATCCATTGTTATGATGCCAAAATTTGATTTGCGGGGAGTATGGGACCCCAAGGATTGTAATTTGGCACCTTAACACTTGTTTTCTGTGTTTTCTGGGATTCGGTGTAGTTTTGAGGCTACTGTCCAGAAAAACCCAGAATACACGGTGTGTACTTTATGCATACACACCATGTAGTTTTTAGCCATGTCCCTGACTGTGTTGGGAAGAGACACAGGATTGTGAAGTTTCTTATAGGAACACGTCGTGTACCAGCTTATCACGCTGTGTAGTCTGGAATAGGTATCCGGTCGTGTCACAAACAACACAGGTGGGGGTTTTCCTTCAAGTGCACGTCGTGTCCCTTGGGAACACGTCGTGTATAGTTGACCATGTAGCCAGCCGTGTAGCCAACAACATGGGTTGGTGTTATCCTTCCGCGTACACGCTGTGTCCATATAGAACATGCCATGTAGTATCGACCGTGTGTCAGGCTGTGTCACTAACAACACAGGCCAGGTAAGGCATGTCAAGTACACACCATGTCTCCTTTGACATGCCGTGTAGTAGAGGTCCGTGTACCAGTCCGTGTGACTAACGACACAGAAAGGGGAGAGATCTTAAGGACATGTCGTGTAGTGGACCGGCACGCCATGTAGTTTCCTGCTGGGATAGTCTGTTTTCCCAGCCGTGTAGGAGTGAACGGGTAGGGAGGAAAATGGTTTGTACACACCGTGTAGTTTAAGAACACGTCGTGTAGCCGGGTTGTTTACACAGCCATGTATGGCCAAGGTACACGCCCAGGGTAAACCTTTAAGAAACACGCCGTGTAGTAGTACTACACACCGTGTAGTCATGTTTTCCAAAATTTAAAAGTTTTTCCCTCCTGTTCGGTTTTTCTCTCATAAGTTCCATCTGTGTTCATCGTTAATGAAGGTTTTATTTTGACCTTTCAGAGCTATGACACCAATATGTCCTCCCGTTTCATGTCAAGAACCAAGTAGTGACCGTACACCTGATATGGTAGATCAGGGACTACCAGTAGTTCTACCTATCGTTCTGGACATGGAACCCGCAGTGATTCTAGAATCTGGTGCCGACGCTCAGTACATAGAGGGTTTCATGAGATTCATGCAGACCTTCTAGCGAGCTCAGTATCATGCCCTGTCTATGGCAGAGCTAACGCGGGTTTTTCAGCAGCAGCATCCTCCCATGTTCACAGGGGATGGAGGACCACAGGCTGCGGAGTCATGGCTAGAATCCATGTTGTCCATCTTCAAGAATCTGGAGACACCTCCGGAGAGGAGAGTGAATCTCGTGAATTATATGCTATGAGATTCTGCCAAGAGATGGTGGGATGTGGTTTCGCAAACAGGGCGCCAACATGCTATGGATTGGGATGAGTTTCAGCGTATGTTCTATGGCTACTTTTACCCGGTGACACTGAGGGCCGACAGATCCAGATTTCATAAACTTGTAGTAGGTTACTCTTATAATTATGGAGTATTCCTCCTGCTTTATAGATTTACAGCGTTTCACTCCCATTCTGGGGAATGAAGAGCTATTTTTGGCGAGTAAGTTTGAGGAAGGCCTCAGTCCAGACATCAGGTCACAGGTGAACGTCTTTCAGTTGACTTCTATCGCTCTGATAGTCAACCAGGTGCTTATTATGGAGAGAAACCTAAGGGAGGCTGGAGTTGTGGACCAGGGCAGTTCAGCATCCAGGGCTAATTCTCTCCAGATAGACAACAGGAAGCACCATCAAGAGTCTACATGAGGTGAATTGAGGAAGCGAGGTATTCTTTATGGTAAACATGATCTTCTATCTAGTAACCAAGTGGTGTGTTATCAGTGTGGAAGACGTGGGCATAAGAATCCCCAGTGCCCGAGGGACCCAGTGGAGTGCCGATCTTACAGCAAGATGAGTCATCTGCATCGTTTCTGCAAGGTTCCCCTTCCAGCGGCTAGTGAAAGAGGATCAGTTTAGACTCTGCATACAGGAGCAGGATTACCAGTTCCATAGCAGACTTGGGGCTGGAGTTCTTTAGGTCATTCAGGACTGGTTAGAGTCCGTGGATGCTGTGGTCAGGCTTAGGGAGGAGCAGTACATGGATCTCAGTCTACTACGCAGGGTTGCGGTAAAGGCCAAACTTTTATTGTAGAGCGGATTCATCAGGAGAAGAATCCTGGACCTTCTACAGTTTGAGGTACTATTTTAGTAGCCTCAGTTTTATCCTCGACACTTTTTGATACAGGATCTTCTCATAGATTTATTTCTGTGCATACTGTGGAAAGCCTTAGACTTAATGTTAATACATTTGAGGATATTATGATGCTAGACACTCCCTTGGGAATTAGAACTACTAGCGTGCATCAGTACTTAGACTACCCCCTCAAGGTTGGTGGGTGTCGTTTCACGTGGAGTCTCTATGTTTTGGATATGGAAGGATATGATGTCATTCTCGGGATGTACTGGTTAGTTCCCTTCCAGGATTTTTTCGATTGTTATCACCGTAGGGTGAGTTTCACATCACCAGAGGGCAGATCTTTTCTTCACAAGGGAGAATGGGATGTCCAGGCGAACAGAGCTGGACCAGAGCATCATGGGTTGGGTAGTGTTACGGCCGAGATTTCTAGCTTATATCTGGATGACCAAGGGAATTATTAGGTAAATTTTCCTCCAGTGGTTGATTGCTTTCCATATGTCTTTCTAGAAGACTTTTCAGGTTTGCCTCCGTAGCGAGAGGTAGACTTCTCTATTGAGCTTGTGCCAGGAGTGGCACCAGTGTCTATTCCTCTTTATTGGATGGCTACCCCTAAGTTGTTGGAGCTCAAGAAGCAGTTGGAGGAGTTGCAGACAAGGGGTTTCATCCGACCCAGTACTTCTCATTAGGGTTAGCCTTTCCTGTTTGCAAAGAAGACAGACGACACCCTTAGGCTTTGTGTGGATTTTCAGAAGCTGAACCAGTTGACGGTCAAGAACCGATATCCATTGCCACGGATAGATGATCTCTTTGATCAGCTTCGAGGAGACAAAGTGTTCTCGAAGATCGAATTGAGATCCGACTACCATCAGTTGCGTTTCAAACCATCTGATATACCTCTTACAGTCTTCCGTAGTAGGTATGGTCTATATAAGTATTTGGTTATGTCATTCTGTCTCACTAAAGCACCAGTAGTTTTCATTGTGCTGATGAAAAAAAATTTCCATCCTTACTTGGATTCCTTCGTGGTGGTTTTCGTGGACGATACCTTGGTGTAATCTCACACTCGAAATGACCATGCTACCCATCGTGAGATCATTCTGAGTACACTGAGGGAGCATCAGTTATATGTTAAGCTCTCGAAGTGCCACTTTTGGATGGACGAGATTCACTTCCGGGGTCATGTCATCTCAGAGATAGGATTATCAGTAGACCTAGAGAAGGTGAGACTAGTAGTTACCTGGGAGCAGCCGAAGAATGTCTTCGAGGTACGAAGTTTCTTAGTGCTGACTGGTTACTACAGGATGTTTATATAGGAATTATCATACCTAGAAGCGCCATTGATGGGCTTGACTAAGAAAGGTGTGAGGTATGTTTGGTCAGAAGACTGTGATTCAACCTTCTAGGAGCTGAAAGGGAGATTGAATTCAACATCGATTCTAGTTTTTCCGGTGTCGGGCAAGAGTTATATAGTTTTCTATGATGCACCTGGAATCAGGTTTGGAGTATTAATTATGAAGGAGGATCATGTTGTTGCGTATGTATCTCAATAGTTGAGGCCACATGAGAAGAACTATCCTACGCATGAACTATAGTTGGCTGCAGTTGTTCATGCTTTGCGTTGTTGGAGACATTATCTTCTCAGAGAGAATTTTGTGGCGTATACTGACCACTAGAGCATCAAGTACATCTTCACGTAGCATGACCTGAATCTGAGACAGTGAAGGTGGGTTGAGTATCTCCAGTCATTCGATTTCAAGCTTGCCTATATGCCTGGGAAAGGAAATGCAGTGGCTGATGCACTGACCAGGAGGACTTAAATACAGACAGTTCAGAAGGCCAGCAGTGAGTGGCAGTTTATGACTCTATTCTCTGAGATGCATTTGGAGGTGCACAACAGACAGGGGAAGAATTTCCTATCTTCTATAGCTATTACCTCAACGCTTCTTGATCGAGTTCGAATGAGGAAGCTATCAGATTCTGAAGGCCTAGTCTTATGGGAAAGCGTGTCATGGAGGACCCTCTTCCTGGATGGACCGTTGGAGAGGATGAGATCTTGCATTTCCAGGGACGCATATGGGTGCAAGCAGATATATGCAAGGAGATGATGAGAGACTTTAATTCCTCAGTTTGGGTAGTTCATCCTGGCATCACCAAGATGTATCATGATCTACACCGCCAGTATTGGTGGCCAGGTATGAAGAGAGATGTTTTTGGTTTTGTCATGAGGTGTTCCACCTATCAATAGGTGAAGGCGGAACACCAGCGGCCAACAGGGCTTCTACAGCAGTTACCCATTCCCGAGTGGAAGTGGAATGATGTCGCAATGGACTTCCTGACAAGGTTACTGAGATATTCTCGAGGGAACGACATAGTATGGGTTATCGTTGACAGGCTCACGAAGGTTGCTCACTTCTTACTGATCAAGGAGACTTTTAATGTTGATGATCTGGGATGACTATACATCCATGATATTGTACGTCTGCATGGAGTTCCACACTCCATTTTTTCAGACAAGGATGCACGCTTTACTTCTCGGTTCTAGTAGGGGCTTCAGAGGGCTTTGGGTACACAGGTACTTCTGAGTACAACTTTCCATTCCCAGATAGATGGCCAGTCAGAGTGCATGATTCAGGTGATAGAGGAAATGCTACGAGCATGTTTCCTTGATTTTGGAGGTTCTTGGGAGAGACATATACCTATAGTGGATTTTTACTATAATAATAGTTTTCAAGAAACTATTCAGATGACACCTTATGAGGCTTTGTATGGTAGGTCGTGCCGATCACCATTGTGTTGGAGGGAGGTAGGAGAGGCAACTATGCTGGGACCTCGTCTTGTTCAGGAGACCATAGAGCAGGTGGAGTTGATTCGAAAAAGGATGGCTACTACACAGTCTTGGCAGAAGACTTATGATGATCAGCAGAGATGAACTTTGGAGTTTATGGTCGGGGATCAGGTTTTCCTACGTGTTACCCCGAGGTTGCGACATAAGAGGATCAGGAGACAGGGTAAGCTTTCACCGAGATACGTCGGGCCATTTGAGGCTCTGGAGAGAGTCAGGCTGTTTGCTTATAGGTTATAGTTTCCTCAGAGGTACCATGCTATGCACGACGTCTTCCATGTTTCTCAGCTTCGCCGCCATTTCCCAGACCCGTCTCATGTCTTTCAACCGAAGGAGGTTGAGCTAGAGCAGGATGCATCATTCGAGGAGAATCCTATCAGGATTGTTGATCGTAGTTGTAACACCCAAGACTTTTATGAGAAATATTTTGTTTTTATGTTATATAAATCATCAAAGGAGTATTTCACTACAAACAACACTATCTTGGATTTCTTTACACGCAATCACGACCTTCCTCGATAGCTTGCGTTATACGCAATACTGAGTTTCACTAAACAACGATATGATATTAAAATATTATTAAAACTAGCCGTTATGAATAGTAATACCCACCTTCTGAAAATTTTTAAACTTTATTTCTCAAAATGGACTTCATTTTTGGATTCGGAATATCGAAATTAGCCTAGGGTGAAATTTTGGTATTTTTCTGAAAACTTTCAATTTTTGATGAATAGTTAAAACACTAGGTTACTATTTAAAAACCGAATTTTTATTTAAATAATTATTTATTTTGTTTAAATTTATTTTAGGTCAAAATTGATACATAATACCTATATAAGTTCAATGCAATTCATTGGAGTCATTTTATAATAATTTTAGATATATAAAATTTTTATTGAACTTTTCACCGTCTTTTACTCACCTCCTAGGAGAATTTCCAAATTCACATAAAACTTAATTTTACCACTTCTGTGAGTGGAATTTTAAAAATCCGAGAGAAATGGCTAATATCAAGGACTAAAATGTGGTTCAATGAGATGAAAATAATTTTTCGTGAATAGTAACTTTTTACTTTTTTTCCACAGTTAAAAGTAAATAGGCTAATTAAGGGTAAAAATGATATTGTTATTACCCTAAAACGTGTCCTAATTATATTGTATAAGTGTAATTCGACCAAAAACAACCTTAGTAATAAAATATGACCATTTAGGCCCACATGTATTAGATTAGGACATTTATTATTAATTTATTTAAAGAAGGGTTAAAATAGTTAAAATCAAAGTTTAATAACTAAATAATTTTTAATATAGTGTTATACAAAAGATAAATTCGACTATAAATATTAATTAGAAAGATAAAAAACTTTCCTACATAATGGTATTTTAATTTTAATTTTTATACATTAACTAATTTAATTTATTTATGACACAATGATGATGCAGTAATTATCTTATTAATGAAATATTGACGTAATTGATGATATAAATACCCAAATAAATGTAATTTGAGACTTTTTATGGATTTAAATAATTTTATATGTTAATATTACATATTATTACTGATTTAATTAACTTTTTTCGAACTAATATTTCTGTTATGATTTTCACAAAAATCAATTACCAAATAGTGTCAAAATTGACATAAAATAGATTTTAAAACAAATATTATATTATTAATTGTTATTTTATTCCTAAAAATATAAGGTTCGGCCAAATGACTTAGATAAGGTTATATATATTAATAATAAACAACTTGGGGTTCTTTTGGCTTGTTATGGTATGTTTATTAACCTTATAGTGTAAGAAAACAAAAAGACACGGTAAACGTAAAATTATTTAACTTAAAGTTAAATCTAAATGATAAGGTTAAAATAGAACCCTAAACTTGTCTAAATTCGATTGGATGAGAGGTTTCGACCTGTCCCCACCTTATCTTATAAATAAATCAATTTGGAGCTATTAAAAACCGAATATGACTTTATAATAAAATAATATTTTTAGTTTTTCCTAAGGTGCCTCTCTCCACCCTTATAAAAGGGAACCTCCTCCCTCTTTTCCTCACACCACATTGAGCCTTAATTCTCAGCCAAACCCTGAAAAATTCTCTTCTCCACTTTCCTAGAAACATCCTAGAGGTCATGGTCTTCTTCAAAGACCAATTTTAGTGCCCTAAAAGGAGGTCTCAAAGAGGAGCTTCAAAGAAGAGGTAATGTCCTTTACCGATTATTTCAACTTTACTTCTTCTTCCACTTATTCTTATTTAGTTGTTTCATTATGACATAATAACATCAGTATCAATCATATACTTATATGTTATTATAAGTATGAAACAGCCCTATTTCACCATCTATCCATCCTATAGAAAATGAAATCACCGCGCGTGCGTACGTACGGAATACCGTCTCCACGCCGTAGTGTAATCTATTTTCCACCACCACCTTACATGGATGGGTATAATGGTGAAAATAAATTACTATATATGATTATTGTAAAGTGTTATTGATTCTGAAAGAGTATAAATATACTCCAATACAATTCCACGATCATGGGAACAATATCATCGCTCGTGCGTACGTATGGAATACCGTCTCCACGACGTGATGCGACTCGTTCTACATGATCTTCACTGCATAATGATTATATAAATGAATTTAATGAATAAATATGATATATAGTACACTAATACCATTATGGAAATGAGGTATCTATATCCTAAAGAGAAGAATAAGAATTTATTCGACAAAACACGCATAAGAACAAAAAGTAATAAACACCCGAATAACAAGTAGCAATGAAATATTACTAATAAATAGCTAATAATATGACCATATATGATATCATAACAATTAGTATGATTCTGTAATAAGTCAATGACATTATTTAAATCATTATACAGGAGGTTCGGACACTTATGAAGCAAATCTGACCTAAGGTAAGGGAAAATCTCGCAATCTCATTTTTTTCTGAGATTGTTTATAATTCAGAATTTACTGGGGAATATTTATCATCCACATCCATGTTTCCTAAATATGTAATATTTATATCCTTCTACAATTGTTTAAATCCAATTTTACCCTTCGGTGAGTTTTAGTAAAAGATATGAAAGGAATATTTTGTCATTTTTTGTACGAGGTACTTTTTGACTTTTCCGACATAAGTACGAGAAGAATGTTTTTTTAACTTATATGACATGAATGGATTTTTAAAACATTATTTCCAAAAAGCTTCCTTTAAAAGTTTTCAAGTTTATTTTTAATCAACTTATTTTAGTTCAATATTATATGACATATTAAGAAAAATAATGTTTTTAAAGTAAAAAAGGATATTTTCCTCAAGAATGGAGTTCAAGTGTTTTATCAAAATTATTTTCCATCTAAGATAATATAGGGTTCTGTTTCTATCCCTATTTTTACATTAATTTGATTATGTTATGATGGAATTGTTTTTATGATGTCCTTTTATATTTTATGGATTATGTTATGCTGACGTGATGTTTAAGAATCCCATTTTTATTACATGGGTTATGCTATGATGTATGGTTTATGATTTTGTGGAACAAATAAGAATGGTACCATTATGAGATGGGTGGGAACTATATCTCCTTCCAATTAATTGGGTAAAGATTTATATCTCATGAGATAGACATGGATGGAACGGCAGGTTAAACCAGTTTAGTGAAACAGGACTAAAACGAGGAGTGAACTCAGTTTAGAAATGGACTTTGTTCGCTAAGATAGTCTTAGTAATGAGTCTTGACTAATAAGAAATGATTCTATATGATTATGTGTGTATGCCACAAAGTTTCATGTTTTATGTTATGATTATTGGGATTACATTTCACTACTATGATTTATTCCATGTTATGAAATTATGATTTCTTTTGCAGGTTAGGATTTCCAAAATGATATGTTCTTATGAATATGATGTGATTGATATTTCTTTTGTTTACCTTTACTGTGAATTTGAGCTCACCCTTTTGTATGTTTTCTTTTCCCCAGGTCAGGAAGAAGGATATTAAGTAATATATGCCAAAAGGGACTCTAGATATGATAAAATAAAAGGGAGACAGTGTAGATGATTTATCAACCAGTTGTTTATGTTTCTCAGTTTCTGAAGACTCTATACCTATACGGTCCATTCATAGTTTTGTTATATGTTGTAATAAGTGTGCTTCAATTCTGAAGTAATAACAATGTATGTAAAGTATGGGTCGTTATAGTTGGTATCAGAGGAAAGGTATAGTCAACCTTTGGAAATTAGGATGTGAAAGCCTTAGTAAGAACCCTAAGGATAAGTATAAGCATAGAACATGATCTTAGTGTTTTAAAAATGGCCATGAAAAACCTATGATAAGACCTTAAGTGTGAAATTTTATTCTTGATTATGTGTTTTTTCTATTATAATTAGTGTTGCTCACACTATTCTTATTGGATTTAGTCAATGGCTGGAACCCAAAGGAACCGTGTTAATGAGGAATGCGACGAGTAATGCAATGATTGTACCCCTGAGCAACCAAACGTTATGGGAGCTGTAATGAAAAATCTTGTAGCCATGATCACGCAACTTTCTCAAGCTATGAATCATGCAGGACTTCTAAACGAGCAAAGGAAGGAGCAATATTCTATTGAATCCTTCATGAGGTTGCTTCCACCTTCATTCAGCGAGTCTACTGATCCATTAGCTGCTGAACATTGGATTAGTACTACTGAAAAGATATTTTTAGTTTTTCAATGTTATGAACATGATAAATTCATATTAGCAGTGTATCGTTTGGAAGGAGATGCTGATCAATGGTGGAATCTTATCAAGAATACGAGGCCAAGAGATGAAATTGAGTCCATGGAATGGGACGAGTTCAAGAACTTATTTTTCAATAAGTAATTCCCTCATATTCTTCCAACAAAGATGGAGAGGGAGTTTCTTGAACTAAAGCAAAAGGGTGACGAATCTGTTGGTACCTATGAAGCAAATTTTACAATACTTGCAAGGTACGCTTCTGGTATTATTATTCAACCTAAGAGTAAGATCAATCGATTCTTTAGTGGCATAAAACCAAGTATTTGAAGGGAATTAGACATAATGGACTTCAATAGCTACGAGGAAATCGTTTGATGTGCTCTCAAAGTTGAGATGGAGGTTAGAGTAACCCATCAGTCATATGGGTTTGATAAGAAGAGGAAAATGGAATTCAAAAGAAAATCTAAAGAGCACACTAAAAAAAAGATGAGTTTTCCCTTATTCTCAAAGTGTGCAAAGAAAAATGGAGGGAGTTGTCTTAAAGGGACAAGTAAATGTTTCAAATGTGGAAAGGCAGGTCATCATGCATTTGAATGCCACAATGATGGGAAGAAGATTTCTAGTGATGCGAACAAAGAAAAGGCTACACAGAGTGAACCTCTTACACTTCAATGTTACAAGTGTAAGGAAATGGGGCCTTATGAAAATCAATTCCCTAATCCAAGGGTTTTTTATGATGATCGATGCCAACAAACTCTTAAGGCTAAAGACAAAGGAAATTCACATGCAATTTCTATCAGCGATGTGGAGTATGATAACGAATTGGTGAAAGGTACACTTACCATCCACTCTAAAGTAGAAAATGTTTTATTTGATTCTGGATCCACCCACTCTTTTATTCATGAAGAATTTTCTAAGGGTATCACCATATTACCTCAACAATTGGATGTTGAGTTAGTTGTGACCACCCCTAATGGCATAACAGTCGCATCAAAAGTTTATAATTCTTCTCCGATTGAAGTTTGTGGGAAAGCGCTTCCTGCAAATCTTGTGATCCTTCCAATAGTGTAATTTGATGTGATTCTTGGCATGGATTGGATTTATCTATATGGAGCTCATATCAATTACTAAAGAAGGGAAGTCACATTTCATATTCCAGATCAATCTATGATCGTCTATCGATGCAAGGATGAACATAACCTTCCAGTGGAAATTTCTTCCATCTTATGGGTCCTGATTCCACTAAATGAAGTTTATTTATCTCAAATGGTTGGTGAGAAACTCATGATTAATAATATGCCCATTTTACGGGAGTTTTATGATGTCTTCCCAGAAGAATTTTTGTGTCTTCCACCAAATCGTGAAGTTGAGTTTTCAATAGAACTCATACCGGGTGCTTTGCCTATTTCAAAGACACCTTATAGAATGGACCCAATTGAGTTGTAGGAATTGAAGAAGCAACTCCAAGAGAATCTTGATAAAGGATTCATATGCCCTAGTGCGTCACCTTGGGGAGCACTTGTTCTATTTTTTAAGAATAAATATGGATCAATGAGACTCTGCATTGATTATCGAGAACTTAACAAGATCACTATCAAGAACAAATATCCTATCCTGCGCATTGACGACTTATTTGAAAAACTAAGCGGAGCTCAATACTTTTCCAAGATTTATCTTCGTTCAGGGTATCATCAATTAAGGGTCAAAAGGGAGGATATACCAAAGACGGTTTTCCGTACAAGGTATGGACACTATGAATTTATAGTGATGCCATTTGGTCTTACTAATACCCCTGCTATATTCATGGATTTGATGAATAAAGTCTTTAGAGACTATATTGATCAGTTTGTGGAAGTCTTTATAGACGATATTCTTGTCTATTCAAAGAGCAAGGAAGAACATGAAGATTACTTTAGAATTATATTGAAGACCTTGAGAAAGGAGAAGCTTTATGCCAAATTTACCAAGTGTGAATTTTGGTTTCAAAAAGTTGCATTTTTGGGTCACATAATCTTAAAAGAGGGGATATCTATGGATCCAGCAAAAACAGAGGTTATCGAAAGATGGTCGACACCAACAACAATAACCAAGATCCGAAGTTTTCTTGGTTTGCTTGGTTATTATCAACGTTTTGTGAAAGATTTTTCATGATTATCTAATCCACTCACCAGGTTGACTCGAAAAGGAGTTAAGTTTGTGTGGACTGAGGAATGTGAAGAGAATTTCAAGGAGTTGAGAAGAAGGTTATCCAGTTCACCTCTGCTCACACTTCCTTGTAGTGGAGAAAGGTTTGTGATCTACAGTGATGCATCCAATAAGGGATTGGGGTGTGTTCTCATGCAAAACGATATGGTGATAGCTTATGACTCACGACAGTTGAAAATCCATGAGCAAAATTACCCAAATCATGATTTGGAGTTAGATGCGGTAATCTTTGTATTAAAGATTTGGAGGCATTATCTTTATGGAGAAAGGTGTGACATTTATACTTATCATAAAATTTTAGTGTATATTTTCACACAAAAGGAGCTGAATATGCACCAAAGAAGATGGTTGGATCTGATTAAGGATTACGACTGCTCAATTCATTACCACCCTGGGAAAGCAAACAAGGTGGCAGATGCATTAAGTCGACAAGACCATACTAGCTTATCCATGATGAGGATCACAAAAGATACAATATTTATGGATTTACAAAGGATGGATCTTGGAATTATAATGGAAGGGGGAAAATCGTATCTTTCTCAAATGAATGTTCAACCATCTATACATGTGAAGATTAAAGAGTCACAGAAAGAAGATGCAGATTTACAAAAGAAGGTGAGAAATGTTCATGAATTTAACCTTGATTGTGATGGGATAATAATGTTCAAGAATCGAGTTTGTGTTCCTCCCATCCCCGAATTAAAGAAGGATCTGCTGGATGAGGCTCATAGTTCTTCATTCTCCATTCATTCTGGAAGAATGAAGATGTATAGGGACCTGAAAGAGTACTTCTGGTGGGATGGAATGAAAAGAGATGTTGCTGAATATGTCTCTCGATGCTTGGTTTGTCAGCAAGTTAAAGCTGAGAGACAGAAGTCTAAGGGGATGTTACAACCATTAGCCATACCTGAATGGAAATGGGAAAACATCACTATGGACTTTGTCACTGGACATCCTAAAACATCCAAAGGCAATAATGCTATCTAGGTCATAGTTGATCGTCTTACAAAGTCTGCACACTTCATTGCTATTAGAGAGGATTTCTCTCTAGATAAACTTTCCAGGATATATGTAAAGGAAGTGGTAAGATTGCATGGAGTACCACTTTCCATTATATCTGATTGTAATTCGAGATTTACCTCGAAGTTCTGGCGAAGTCTTCAGCATACTCTGGATACAGAGTTGAGTTTCAGCACTGCTTATCATCCTCAGACAGACGGTCAGTCTAAGAGGAAAATTCAAACTCTAAAAGATCTGTTGAGAGCTTGCTCTATGGATTTCAAAGGTGGTTGGGATCAACACCTACCTTTGGTGAAATTTTCTTATAATAATAGCTTTCACTCCAGTATTCATATGGCTCCTTATGAAGCTCTCTATGGAATGAAATGCAGGAATCCAACTTCCTGGGATGAAGTTGGGGAAAGAAAGCTATTAGGACCTGATCTTGTTGATGAGATGGCAGAAAAGGTCAGATCTATTCAACAACACATTAGAGCTACTCAGAGTCAACAAAAAAGTTATGCCGACAACCGAAGAAAAGACCTAGAGTTTGAAGTGGGTGATAAAGTGTTCTTAAGAATATCTCCTTGGAAGAGAGTAATGAGATTTGGAAAGAAGGGAAAGCTGAGCCCTAGATATATCGGTCCTTTCGAAATAATGGATCATGTTGGGAAGGTAGCTTACCGATTGGCGCTTCCACCGAATCTCTCCCAAGTTCACGATGTGTTCCATGTATCTCTCATGAGAAATTACATACCTGATCCTTCACATGTACTCAGCTCAGAAGTTGTACTGCTGGAGCAAGATCTTTCTTATAAAGAACAGCCGATATAGATTCTGGATCGTAGAGAAAAAGTCCTACGTAAAAAGACCACTCGCTTGGTGAACGTTTTATAGAGGAACCACAAATTAGAAGAATCTACATGGGAGCTTGAGGATATAATTATAGAGAGGTATCATAATCTTTTTGTTACAAAGTGACGAATTTTGAGGGCGAAATTCATTTTAAGGGGGGTAGAATGTAACACCCGAGACTTTTATGAAAAATATTTTGTTTTTATGTTATATAAATCATAAAAGGAATCTTTCACTACACACAATACTAGCTTGGCTTGCTTTACAAGTAATCTCAACCTTCCTCGATAGCTTGCGTCGTACGCAAAACCGAGTTTCACTAAACAATGATATGCTATTAAAATACTATTAAAACTAGCCGTTATGAATAGTAATACCAACTTTTTTAAATTTTGTAAATTTTATTTTTTAAAATGGACTTCATTTTTGGATTCGGAATATCGAAATTATCCTAGGGTGAAATTTTGGTATTTTTCTGAAAACTTTCAATTTTTGATGAATAGTGAAAACACTCGGTTACTATTTAAAAACCGGCTTTTTATTTAAATAATTATTTATTTTTTTTAAATTTATTTTAGATCAAAATTGATACATAATACCTATATAAGTTCAATGCAATTCATTGGAGTCATTTTATAATAATTTTAGATATATAAAAATTTTATTGAACTTTTCACCATCTTTTACCCACCTCATAGGAGAATTTCCAAATTCACATAAAACTTAATTTTACCGCTTCTGTGAGTGGAATTTCAAAAATCCGAGAGTCACGGTTAATATGAAGGACTAAAATGTGGTTTAATGAGATGAAAATAATTTTTGGTGAATAATAACTTTTTACTTTTTTTACCACGGTTAAAAGTAAATAGGGTAATTAAGGGTAAAAATGATATTATTATTACCCTAACACATGTTCTAATTCTATTGGATAAGTTTAATTCGACCAAAAACAACCTTAGGAATAAAATATGACAATTTAGGCCCACATGGATTAGATTAGGACATTTATTATTAATTTATTTAAAGAAGGGTTAAAATAGTTAAAATCAAAGAATAATAACTAAATCATTTTTAATATAAGGTTATACATAAGATAAATTCGACTATAAATATAAATTATAAATCTAAACAAATTTCCTACATAATGGTATTTTATTTGTAATTTTTAGACATTAAATAATTTAATTTATTTATGACACAATGATGATGCAGTAATTATCTTATTAATGAAATATTGACATAATTGATGTTATAAATATCCAAATAAATGTAATTTGAGACTTTTTATGAATTAAAATAATTTTCTAGGTTAATATTACATATTATTACTGATTTAATTAACTTTTTTCGAACTACCCATTCTGTTACGATTTTCACAAAAATCAATTACCAAATTGTGTCAAAATTGACATAAAATAGTTTTTAAAACAAATATTATATTATTAATTGTTATTTTATTCCTAAAAATCTAATGTTAGGAAAAATGACTTAGATAAGGTTATATATATTAATAATAAAAAACTTGGGGTTCGTTTGGATTTTTATGGTAAGTTTATTAACCTTATAGTGTAATAAAACTAAAAGACACGACAAAAGTAAAATTATTTAACTTAAAGTTAAATCTAAATGATAAGGTTAAAATAGAACCCTAAACTTGTCTAAATTATATTGGATGAGACGAATTCGACCCATCCACACCTTAGATTCTGAATAAATTAATTTTTAGCTATTAAAAACCGAATATGACTTTATAATAAAATAATATTTTTAGTTTTTCCTAAGGTGCTCCTCTCCTCCCATATAAAAGGGAACCTCCTCCCTCTATTCCTCACACCACTTTGAGGCTTCATGCTCGGCCAAACCCTGACAAATTCTCTTCTCCACTTCCCTAGAAACATCCTAGAGGTCCTGGTCTTCTTCAAATACCAATTTTTTTCCCTAAAAGGAAGTCTCAAAGAGGCGCTTCAAAGAAGAGGTAATGTCCGTTACCGATTCTTTCAACTTTATTTCTTCTTCCACTTCTTCTTCTTTAGTTGTTTCATTATGATTTAATAACATCAGTATCACTAATATACTGATATGTTATTATAAGTATGAAACAACCCTATTTCACCATCTATCCATCCTATGAAAAACGAAATCACCGTGCGTGCGTATGTACAAAATACCATCTCTACACCGTGGTGTAATCTATTTTCCACCACCACCTTACTTTGATGGGTATAATGGTGAAAATAAAAAACTATATATTATTATTGTAAAGTAGTATTGATTATTAAATAGTATACATACACTCCAATACAATTCCACGATCATGGGAACGATATCATCGCTCGTGCGTATGTACGGAATACCGTCTCCACGATGTGATGCGACTCATTCTACATGATCTTCATTGCATAATGATTATATAAATTAATTTAATGAATAAATATGATATATAGTACACTAATAACATTCAGTAAATGAGGTATCTATAACCTAAAGAGAATAATAAGAATTTATTCGACAAAACACGCATAATATCAAAAAGTAATAAACACACGAATAACAAGTAGCAATGAAATATTACTAATAAGAAGCTAAGAATATGACCATATATGATATCATAACAATGAGTATGATTCTGGAATAAGTAAATGACATTATTTAAATCATTATACAGGAGGTTCAGACACTTACGAAGCAAATCAGACCTAAGGTAAGGGAAAATCTCTCAATCTCATTTTTATCCGAGATTGTTTATACTTCAGAATTTACTGGGGAATATTTATCATCCACATCCATGTTTCCTAAATATGTAATATTTATATCCTTCTAAAAATTTTTAAATCCAATTTTACCCTTTGATGAGTTTTAGTAAAAGATATGAAAGGAATATTTTGTCGTTTTTCGTACGAGGTACTTTTTGACTTTTCCGACATAAGTACGAGAAGAATGTTTTTTTAACTTATACGGCATGAATGGATTTTTAAAACATTATTTCCAAAAAGATTACTTTACATGTTTTCAAGTTTATTTTTAATAAACTTCTTTTAGTTCAAAATTATATTACATGTTTAGAAAGGAAAATGTTTTTGAAGTAAAAAGGATATTTTCCTCAAGAATGGAGTTCAAGTGTTTTATCAACATTATTTTCCATCTAAGATAATATAGGGTTCTATTTCTATCCCTATTTTTACATTGATTTGATTATGTTATGATGGAATTATTTTTATGATGTCCTTTTATCTTTTATGGATTATGTTATGATGACGTGATGTTTAAGAATCCCATTTTTTATTACAAGGGTTATGCTATGATGTATGGTTTATGATTTTGTGGCACACATAAGAATGGTATCATTATGAGATGGTGGGACCTATATCTCCCACAAATTCATTGGGTAAATATTTATATCTCATGATATAGACATGGCTGGAATGGCAGGTTAAACCCGTTTAGTGAAACAAGACTGAAACGAGGAGTGAAATTGGTTCAGAAATGGACTTTGTCTGCTAAGATAGTCTTGGAAATGAGTCTTGACTAATAAGAAATGACTCTCTATGATTATTTGTGTATGCCACAAAGTTTCATTTTTTAAGTTATGATTATTGGGATTACATTTCACTACTATGATTTATCCCATGTTATGAAATTATGATCTATTTTGCAGGTTAAGATTTCCAAAATGATATGTTCTTATGAATATGATGTCATTGATATTTATTTTGTTTACCCTTACTGAGAATTTGAGCTCACCCTTTTGTATGTTTTCTTTTCCCAAGGTCAGGAAGAAGGATATTAAGTAAGATATGCCAAAAGGGACTCTAGATATGATAAAATAAAAGGGAGACAATGTAGATGATTTATGAACCATTTGTTTATGTTTCCCAGTTTCTAAAGACTCTATACCTATACGGTCCTTTCCTGGTTTTGTTATATGTTGTAATAAGTGTGCTTCAATTCTGAAGTAATAACAATGTATGTAAAGCATGGGTCGTTATAGTAGTGAAAAGGTACTCGATGGTCGATCTGTTCCTCTGGTACGGGTGCTATGGCAGCACGACCGTGTGTAGGACGATACTTGGGAAAGGTAAGCTGATATGCAATCACAGTGGCCAAAGTTGCTCAAGGTTTCTTCTTCACCACCTTGTTAGGTAAATTTGGGGATGAATTTATTTAAGGAGGGAAGTTTTTAAGAACCCAGATCTTCATTTCAGGTATGTTTTTCCTTTTTTGGTCGTTTTTGAGGAAAATAGGAAAATTTAGAAATTTTTTAATTACACACAGTGTACTTTATAAGAACACAATGTGTACTTTGATCCCGTGTGAGGCTGCGTGTTGGCCATGTATGGGCCACACACATAGTGTGTAGGGGTGATGTGGAGACCGCTTAATGAGGTGTACATAAAGGGTGAGTACACACAGTGTACTCATTAAGTACACGCCATTTACTTTTTTTTTATTTAATTAATCTGACCAGGGTCGCGTACTAAACCTATTTTCATCTTCTTCTCTGCCTAATTACATACAGAGAATCCGAGGAGGATGAATCTTTTCCGAGCCACCGATCCGTCACCGGTTATCCAAATCGAATTTTGTTGGTTCCAATAAAATCGCAGCAGTGAGTTCTTGGTTCTTCTTTGGACAAGTTTCCTGATTCCTTCTCTGGTGAGAGTTATCTGAGGTTTAAATTTTTAGATGTTTTTGTAGATCTTCTCTGTTCTAGGCTGATTCACAGGCCGAGGTTCAATTATATCAATCTCTTAGGATCAAGGTAGGTGGTTTGTTGCCCTATGTTGAATTTCTTTGAGTTTTTGGTGCAAAAGTGTCAAATACCCATGTATCAGGTATCTCGGGTTAGGGTTTTGATCCTTTATGGTTATTTTCCTTAGATTGCATGTATGCTTGAGGTTATTAGATGATTGATAATTTATTTTTAGCATGTTTGAGGATCACCCGATGGGTGTCCCCCCTGTTTTAGAGATTTATCTCTGTTTGGCTTAGGTTGCCTGTGAGGCATACCTTGTTGCATTGTTTTCCTACCTTGATATAATTGATTGCATGTATTTCCTGCTGTTTATATGCTTTTAATTCATTGTAGATATTATCCAAGTAGTTTGTTGAGCATACTTTGGGCTGCTAGAAGTCAATTATGCATGACTACACTACTCAGGGCCATGGCAACCTGGTGTGGTAGACTGAAGAGGGAATTGATGATTAAGGGCTTCCCTGGAGAGTCTGTTATAAATTAGAATCATTCGCAGGACCTACAGGAATGGGACTTTGTGCTTCCTTAGAGTTTCCTTAGTTACATATCAAGAATATAGGTGGAATTAGATGTAATTTCTTCCTCAGAGAGTCTATAGTTATCATTGGAAGACCGCATGGGAATTGACGGTGAGAGCTTCCCAGAGTGTATATGCCTTTGTATGTTTACTCGACTAAGGGGGTCTGCTAGTGTGATCCACCCAAAGAGTCACCATGATTATCATTTGGTTGGTTGTGACGAGTCCACCATGCCAAAGAACAATCTTGAGTTTGTACTACTTGCTGTTAGGTAGCCTGCTAAGATACCAGTTGCGTTGCTTACTATGACTTGAGAATATAGAGCTGTTTGCTAGATTCCTTGGTTGATAATTTAATGAGTGAATTGAATTAATAAATAAATGTGAATGGAGATTTGTAGGACTGTTTACTTTAGAGTACTCCTGTTTCTCTGCTGCATTTATTTCCTTTACTTTTTCTATATTGCTCACTGATAGTAGGGCACAGATCTTGTGGTGATTGCCTACTAGGATTAGTCTCACACCCTATTTGGATCCTGATTTTCGGCCCAAACAGGTTTATGGTTGCATGTGTGGATAGGGATTGTGGGCCTTCTACTTCAGGTACATGATTGATGGTTGGAGTTGGAGAGCATATGACCGATCTTAGGCTTGCGATGCTGCTGGAGTTGCTGTTTACGTTCAGTACCTTGTTTCTCAGTTGTATTCAGCTCGTTGTTGTGTTAGTTGCTTTCCTTAGATACATGTACCATGCTGCATCATTATTATATTTTACATTGCTTCCGCTGTTTAGTTTCAGTTGTTGTATGTTGTTTACTACTTCCGCTATTGACTGTTATTTCCTCTACCTTGTATACCTTACCAAATGAGGGCATATTTTCCCCAATAACTTACCAAGTCCCTCGCTGCTAGTCGGTAGCCTCTAGTGTTTGGGGAAATGCGCTTGAGGTTATGTGACGAACCGGGCATGGGGAACCAGTTTAGGGGCTTCGGATTCGGGTCGTTACACCTACACTATTTTGGTAAGTGTACATTACATATATCTAACTATATACATTAAATGGTAAACTAAAATTACTATTAAAGTTGGGTCCAATGAACCCAATTTTACAATAGATTTTTTTTTCAACATATGGTGTATTTAAATACACAACACATGTAATATATGGACATGGATTGAATTAATTATGAAATAATCCATGGTGAATTCAACATGGGTACACAATCTATTCTCTTACATTATCTATCCATAATCCTTGGTACTTATGTATGAGTACTTCAAATGTTTTTCATTCATAAAATTAATTGATTTTATAATATATTTTTGCGAATAAATAATAAGAAGAGTACATATCATAATTTTAATTCAATAAATATTACACTAAAATTGAAAACTAATGATAAATGATTAAATCAGTCAATGATCCTTTAACAATTATAAATAATTATACAACTATGATGATACCCCTTGTTGATTCCAAGAATAATGGAAACACCAAATAGGGCATTCCCAACTTGTATTTTTTTCCATAATCAATGATTAATCTGAGATGTACATCGATGATAAATTTCATGAAAAAAATAATTGCATCAAAGATTAATTAATGAGATAACACCATAACCAAAATATAGAATCATCACATAATTAGTTATAATTAATTTAAAATTTTAAATAATTACCTTGTGATTAATTATTTCTTCTTTGATGAATAAAAAAGTGTCTCTATGTTGTACAATCATTATTTTTTAGGAATAAAATTTAGATTCCCTCCAGTGGTGATCCACATTTTCTCTACAAACCTCTAAACCTCGTCATAGGATTTTTTGGGTGTTAGTGTGATAGATCGTAACACTTTCATCATTGTTCTTTGATTTTCCCAATAATCACTTCAATAAGTATTTGATTGGATCTCTCCAGAGTCAAGATTGGTGGTGGATGAGGATTGATCTTCGTCCTAGAGATAATTATTAGATAAGGGAGCTCTCTAGGTATTTGAGGGGATTTTTTTGGATGTTGTTTTGGACATCATAACAAATGGAAACTAACCCTATGAAAGTAATATAATTAGGTTTAAACAATTCTAGGGTTAAAAACAATAATAATTTCATATGTGACCTTATTATTTCTTTAATACCTTTCATAAACCCTAGTCTATAATAATAATAATATTATTATTACTATTATTATTTATTAACATGAACAAAAATCATGAATTAATTAAATATTATTCGTAAAAATTATATTTAATATATATATATATATTATTTCTCAATGGACCATTAAACTATGTCCTACATTCCTCCACAAAATTTATTGGACCTTGAATAATGACTATTTATTTATTAAATGTGTATCACTACATTATTCACCAACAAATAATGAAATATTTTATTCACTAGATAGTAAATAAATATTTATTAAAAAATCCAATTAAAAAATGTTCTCTTGAAGAACTATTGACAGAATATATTTGATCAACATGAATAATTATGAAACCATATATGAGAATAATATTTATTAAACATGTCAAATAATAAATAATATTATTATTTAGCTATGGTTCTGGATACACTTAGTGTGCAACCATGTAGTCCTCTTTCTCATTGGCATTAGGCAAAGAAGCACAAAGTCTAAGGTTAGTATCTAGAGACACCCAAATTCAATCATAAAGAAATAATATAATATCACAATGAAATAAAACATCATATGAAATCTTAGTATATAATATAACACCTTTATCACAATATATCAGATCAAGAAGGTCACATGCTGGTGCCATCAACCTATATTCTCAATGTATCTTTCTTTAATTTTTTTGAAATTGAACTTTCCCACATAACGCCATGGACATGGATTTATTTATGCTATATCATTTTAATAAAATGGCTTGGGATATCAAATTTCATTAAATAACAAAATTGATAAATCCTTCATCACATTATTCATTAATGAAATATTACACGTGCATACCTGAGGCATCCTACTTTGTTACGAACATATGTCTTCATGGTTTTCATCAATACATCAAAGTATGGGACTCAAAATATCCATTAATATTAATCCAAAATTCCAAGGATAAATACACATCTCAACAGATAGAAACATACAATGACACATATAAATGTGGATTTCCAACTAGTGGGTCTTTTTATCATAATCAAATACACTAGAAATTACCATGTTCATACACTATGAGAAGGTGTCCTATGAGTCTCTTCCCCAGATAACCTGTATTATTTTTCCCTTTAAATGATTTCAACCAATTATAAAACACACACACACACATATATACTTGAGAATATTGTCATGGAACATCTGGGTTCTCATCTTAGTATGGAACAACTATGAACTTTAAGTGTGAAAACTACTCTTAGAAAATTATCACACACTATTTCACATAGAAGAACAATAATAAAGTGATAAATATTATATTAATATTAAAAAATATGAATTTAGGTAATCATAAAGTACACAAAAGTTGGTTATTAGGAACCAAATCCAATATAGAACTGTCAACAGATTTGGAAAATTACAAAAGAAGGTTGTCGTAAGCATGACCTAATGATCACCCAGGGGTAGGACCAAATTATTGCTCCCATTTTTGATAAAGAAGTGCATCAACATATCTTGATAGTTACCCAAGAGAGGGCCTAAATCCCTTATCCCATTCGAGAGAATATTAGGTATATTCGAGAAAAAACATAGGGGTCGACCTATATACCCACATCCATTTAAGAGGATTATCAGTAGATTCTGGTAGCAAGATAGAAGTTATTGCACATTCCTACTATCCTTTAGTCTAAATAATACCTACGACATAGCTCAAAGGATACCAAAATAAGGGTAAATATTCTCACCCGGTCTGAGGGGGCCCATTAACATATTTTTGGGGAAAATTAGGGACATGAACATATTCCATTTTAGAGAAAAGGGGATTGTTAGTATGATCCATCGATGAAACATGAGTCTACCAAGGGGAATCCCATCCAAGGTGGTCACCTATTTACCCAAAGAAGATTATATAAAATAAAAACTTACAAAAGCAAGAAAATGAAAAAAAAACAGGCCAATATCTATGAAATGATCATTATTGGGATGCTCAAGGCCCTAAAATGCCATTCTATAGGTTTCCAAGACTCTATTGACTCATATTTATAATGAGAGGGTCGTTCCCACCCTAAAGGTCCTCCTTTTGATAATTTTATTATTATTTCTGGAGGACCTCCCCATAATACACATCAAGAAGGTTCTAATATAAGGCCCCAGCCTTAAACCTTACTTAATATTGAGTTATTACAAGATTACACATTGAGGATCTTTTCAGGTTTAGAGTTTTAGAGAATTAGATCATGAAACTTGCATTACATTCCACATTTAAACAAAGTGGTTACATAAAAGACAATATTCATTCTTCACATCAACGGAAACATATTTAAAATAAAACACAGATTCTTTCTTGACACATCCTTGACACTATCATCACATCATGTACCTTTCCCTTGACCTGTGAAAAACATTTCAAAAACTTGGGATGAGCATAAAAAGATCAGTAAGGGTTATAAAAATATGGAAAGGAAACATGAGTCCATATATACAAAAGAATGAAATCATAATTTACCCATAAAACATAGTAACTTTAACATACCTCATCAAACAATGAATAAATCATAGAAATCATAAGACATAAAGGTAACTTGAGGCATTCATAACATTCTTAGGTAGGGAGTAACCCTCTTGGTTACGTTTGGAATACCCATCACAGTATATTCCCTAAATCTCTTCGGAGAAACCTTAACGTTTCACTCCTTCGCGTTACACAATGCATTGGAGAGCTATATCGGGCTCACCCGCCCTTAGTTTATCACAGAACCACCGGTTATTCATAACAATACCCAAGAACCATAACATAATCGTATCACATAAAACATGAATAACGGAAACATAACATTTCCACATTTCAATCACAATATAACATTTTAGGATATTGAAATAACGAATCCATTACAAACCCATTTTCAAAACCATTTAAAAAATTTAATAAAGAGATTTTTGAATCAAAGTGTCCCATACCACCTTGAAGCTTTTAACATTTTAAACCATTAATATCCATATAAATAAATCCTTAAAACCATTTTGAAAACATGGATATTAATAAGAACAAATAATTAAAACATTTAAAGTGATATTTTGGTTAAAGGGGTTTTACCAAAATTAGTGACACTTGAATACAATAATTGAGGAATAACATTTAATCAAAACTTTATAATATCATGAAAATAAATGGATTCAGGATATAATATTCCAAAGGACACTATATACACCATATATGAGTGAATTGGTGCATAACAACAATGAAGTCTCAATAGAGATGTCAAATGTGATGAAATCCCTTATAAAGAAGGTATCCTTAAATTAAGGATAAATCAATCTCAAAATTATGTGTGACAAATATAAATACACCCAATATAATTGGATATTAAGTGTAAAACAATAGAAGGTCATTCACACATATTCAAAGGATGACATATTCAATAACTACATGTTGAACCCAAAGAAATCGAAATTGGGTTAAAAAGTTCCCTTGGTAAAATTCGACAGCCTAACAGCGTCACTTCAAGAATTCAGAAAATGAGTTGTTGAGAGATAAAAAGGGAATACCATCACTTGTAAATAAAATTTACATCAATTAGGATATATAAGAACATATACCAACATAATATTATGTTAATTAAAATACATAACAAATGAAGTCTTTTAAAAAGAGGAGGATGAAAGGTTCCCTTACCGACTTGGGTAACTTTCGAAAAGTACACCCCATCTAAGAGGTGTCATAAAATGAATATGTAAATACCCATAAATGGAATTATATTACAAAAGGAGTGTAATAATGGTCAGTACATAAACCAATCAAAGGAAATTGTGGCAAATGTAGCATAAATCTCACGGGAATAAAAGTGAGATGAAAAATCTCTTACGAAAACTCGGCAGCCTAATGACGCCACTTAAAACTTCCAAAATGGATTGATGAGAGGAAATAGGGTCTCTCATCACATAAACATAAATTTTACAGAAATAGTAATATAAAATAACATCCCCCAACATAACAAATAGGAGCTTAAAAGAAGTTACATAAAGGAGAGTACTTAAAAAGAAAGAGAGAGGTTAGATCTCTTACAAAAATTCGGCAGCCTAACAGCGCCACTCAAAACATCCAAAATGGATTTATGAGAGAGAATAGGGTCTCTCATCATATGTACATAAAAATTAAATTAAGATTAATATAAAATAACATCCCAATAAGATGAAATATGAGCTTTAAAGGAATGACATAAAAGAGTGTACTTAAAAAGAAAGAGAGGAGTAGGATCCCTTACCTCGAGTCCGACTTGACTCGATCATTATTTAACGTCCTGAATAATAAACTTGAGTTAATTTTCACTTTATTAAGAACCTTTTTCTAGTTCATTATTCATTTTATATCACTTATTGTCATGTTATAAACATTATGTAATCATTTAAGTTAATAATGTTTGTTTTGTCGATATTTGGTTCTTAAGTTGAAAGTGGACATCTTACAATTACATGTTGTCCGTGTGGTCAAAGGTTCTTTATATCCAGAATGGCATTACTGATTTGGATAGCATATATATCAAATATATCCAGCATATACATGTATTTATTATATTAAAAAATCATTTAGAGGTAATAAATGAAATGCACCGTTCATGGAGACGGTAAGCCGTACGTACGCATGAACGCTACTTTCATTTCTTTGTCATAGTAATGGAATTAAAACTAAATGAGAGGTATGTATATTTTAATTACAGAATTATATTAATAATTTAGATGTATCATTCATCATATATATCCATTATATACATGTACTTATAATAGTACATTACATTTGGGGATAAGAAATGAAATGCTCCGTTCATGGAGACGGTAAGCCGTACGTACGCATGAACGCTACTTTCATTTCTATCTCATACTTTAATGGAAAGAAATAATAATTATATATAGGTATATTATAATTCCATTATAAAATCATATATAATAACATTAAATCCATCCTTTATACGTCCAACGTATGGAATTAACGAATCACATCACTTTGAGGGGGCGGTAGTCCGCACTTCCTAAAATGAAGATATCACGTATACCCATAATGGAAGCGATAAAGGTAAGCCAAAAATGAAAAATACAGAAGCTTAAGTAAAACATAAACATATTATATATCATATATAAATATAGTGACATCTTAATGGCCACCTTTGAAGGTGTTATATGAGTGTTGAACAATCATCGTTTCGTGAGGCAGAAAATTGCCATCCACAGAAACAGTATGTTCATTAACAATTAGATGTAGGTGTGTGTAAGTGTAGCTCGAATCCTTATTATAAAAACATAATATTATATTTAAGATACTGGAGTTGTTACAAAAGAAATGAATAAAAAGAGTTTAGGGGGTTGGAGAGGCAAAATAAAACAAAAGGACTCAAGTGAACACATTACCTTAAAATTGGGTAACTCCATTTGGTTTGAGCTCAAAGGCTTCCTTGAGAAGACTTCTTCCCAAAGTTAGGCTTCAAGGAGTAATATAGGGAAGTGTAGAGACAAAATGGGCAGGGGTTGGCTGAGCCAAAGGCTTTGGGGGTGTGGGTAAGGAGGTAGAGGTGGGGGCCTTTTATAAGAGGAGAGGAGGGGCACTCTTGGAAAGTAAGAAAATGTTACTTTATTTGAAAATGGTATTAGGATTTAGGAGGTTCCACATTGATGTGTTTTGAGGATAAGGTGATAAGGGTTCTAAATCCACTCATCCAATAGGTTTTGGACATGTTTAGGTCTTAGATATTACATTATCTTTCCATTTTAATTAAATCGTTAAATAATGAGGTCATCGCTGCATCATCATGATGTCATAAATAATTTAATTTATTTAATTTATAAATATTATAAAAAAATACTATGATGTAGGAAATATTTTTATATTTCCAATGAATATTTATAGTAAAAAATATAACTTTTATAACCCTATATAAAAATTATTTTAGTAAAAAATTTCATGTTTGTCTCATTTTTTACTTTAACTGTAAATAAAAAGATATTAATGTCATTTTCCAACCAAAGTGGATTCATGGGGTCCCCAAGTTGACCCATGGGTTGTATTGGTCGGCCATGACACATCCAATTAGGTTAGGACATGTGTCAAGTTAATTTCATATTATTAAAAACATTATTTTTACCTTAAACTACACTAATTACCTCTAATCGCGATTAAAAACTTAATAAGTTACTATTCACCAAAAAATTATTTTAATCCCATTGAACCACATTTTACTTCATAATGACAACCAGGTATGTTGGATTTTTGAAATTCAAAACACAAAGGTGGCAGAATTTCATTTAAATGGAAAATCGGTTTTTATAAGTACCACTTAGTGGTTTCACTATTCATCAAAAATTGAAGTTTTTCAGAAAATTACCAAAAATTCACTCAAAGATATATTTGATATTCCGAATTCAAAAATGAAGTATATTTTAAAAAATTCAAAACATATAAGTCACATTAATTAATTTAATAATTAATTCCCACTGTCATGAAAAATAGCGTGTTTTTATGAAACAATAAGTATCAAAAGTTTGACACTAGTTTAAGTCCGATTTCAAGGTGAAATTAATTCCAATGAACACTATTGGATTTCATGGTAAAAATATATTCTAATTTCACTTTAAAACCAATTAAAAAGAAAATATAATCATATAAATAAATTATATTAAAAATAGGTTTTGAATTAAAATACAACATTTTACACTATCCATTAAAAAAAATGAACTTTATCGGAAAGATACCAAAAATTTACACAAAGTAAATTTTGATGTCCTGATTCTAAAAAAAGAGTTTTATTTGGTCCAAATAGAATGTATAAGAGTTAACAAAACTATATTTAATGACGGTTCGCCATCAAAAGGCGATAAGTGAACCTTTAGTGAAAACTAGGGCATATACGCCTAAAATTGTATTCTTTCCATATTTTAAGCCTTTATCCTTTATTGGATAAATGTAAAAACATTTAAAAACATATATAATCATATTTTATTTATTTCTATCCATTCCCACCAATACAACGGCTACATGTTAACTGCCATTTAAAATAATATTATTTTATTATTAGAGTGCAACGTAAGATTCCCAAGAAACTCGTTGTTGCGTGTTGGGTACGCCATCAAGCATAGCGTCCCCTTTAAAGTCATATTAATATTTTATTCACAAATATGGATAAATATGAAAATGTCATATTCTTTATTTACCTAGGGTGTTACATCCTTCCCCCTTTTGGGAATTGCGTCCTTGCAATTTTAAAATTGGGCTTGGAAACATCCTTGAAAGTCCCACATCGGAAGAAGAGTCGGTAAAAAAATCACTTTAAAATAAAGAAATATAAGTACAAAGGTCACCCGAGTTAACCCATACTAGGATTCCAAGTATGAAAACATGGACATGGAGGAGAAAACATAGGGTCATGTTCTGATGAAGAGTGATAGAAAACTTGTTTAGGAGAAAGTTAACCATGAGAAAATCACAAACTTGTGATGGGTTAAACGGTATTCGATTCCCTAGTAGGAAAAGTTAATAGAAAACATTTTTGTTTTAAGATACTTTTTATTGGGGAATTTATTCATAAGGAAACATAATCACTTATCATGTTGACTTTCAACTTTTATTTGATTCCTTACACAAACTCATATTTTCTCCAAAAGGCGAGTATTTAGGAAGACTTGTTCACATTAAGAGTACTATAATCAACTTTTAGAGAATCAACTAATCCACAAAAGAGAACTATATAATTCCCATGTCTTTAGACTTTAACCAAAACCAGAACCAAAAAGGCTAGTACAATATCGGATAATCCAGAAAAGGATAACCCTTTATAAAAAGAAAATCTATTCTTAACCTCCAAAATTTGTCCAACAAAACCCAAAGTTCAACGAGGACCATTAGATAAACAATTTATCCATAAAATTCTTCAAAGTAAACCAATATAATATTGAAACCCAAATATTTGAATGATTTAGTCACATAGTGTTCCAAGTTAAATCGTAACATTTATCTCCAAACAACATCAGTTGCTCCTAAAGTCTCGTATTGAAAAGTAATTAACCTAATCACATATCCTCCAAGATAGGTTAATCATTTTCATAAATAACCCAAAATCAACTTACTCTTAATTCATAAAATCATATAACTATAAAGAATCAGTCAAACTAACCAGGGACTTCACGTAGTCCAGCGCTAGGTGATAAATACCAGTCGCACTTTGGTTGTGGGTTCGATTCCCGCAGCATTGTCTGACGCGATGGGTTATCACACAGTCTGCGTGTTGTCCTTTTTCCAAAGCTATATAATTCTCAAAACATTTCCCAAAACGAGATAAAATCTTATAAAATAAACATAACATATTTTAACCTCAAGTTTATCTCATGCCTTTCATTTTCCATCATAACATATAATAACCCATAATTACCTCAAAAGTAAGGATCATATAAACCCTAATGGTTACCTTTTTAATTATTACCTGAACTTCCACATCGATTGGTCATCTCGTACATGATGCATTATAGAACATACCAAGTTTCACATGGTTGATCATGACTCCTTGATAGTTTGATTAGAACAACCACGAGTTTCCTCATTGAATACCCCATTTCATAGAGTCTCTTAATCAGAGAACTGTCACAGTTTCCTTCAAACCAATTGTCACTTTGGTGCCTGCGAGATCCAGCCATTCACGAAAAACAGAAATGTCAGTGTGAGTATATCAACAAAAGCATCATGTACTAATGAAGAAGGTAAACACTAAGATATACTTACTCATTCACTTTATCTAAAACTAGGACTCTTTCTGAAATCCTAACCATTATGGTAGTGTCACTTATGCTTAGAGAATACCCTAACCTCTAAAGTTATCTAAACCGACCTTTGATACCAACTATAAGGCCCCATCCTTAAACCTTACTTAATCTTGAGTTATTACAAGATTACACATTGAGGATCTTTTCAGGTTTAGAGTTTTAGAGAATTAGATCATGAAACTTGCATTATATTCCACATTTAAACAAAGTGGTTACATAAAAGACAATATTCATTCTTCCCATCAACGGAAACATATTTAAAATAAAACACAGATTCTTTCTTGACACATCCTTGACACTATCATCACATCATGTACCTTTCCCTTGACCTGTGAAAAACATTTCAAAAACTTGGGATGAGCATAAAAAGCTCAGTAAGGGTTATAAAAATATGGAAAGGAAACATGAGTTCATATATACATAAGAATGAAATAATACTTTACCCATAAAACATAGTCACTTTAACATACCTCATCAAACCATGAATAAATCATAGAAATCATAAGACATAAAGGTAACTTGAGGCATTCATAACATTCTTACGTAGGGAGTAACCCTCTTGGTTACGTTTGGAATACCCATCACATTATATTCCCTAAATCTCTTCGGAGAAACCTTAACGTTTCACTCCTTCGCGTTACCCAATGCATTGGAGAGGTATATCGGGCTCACCCGCCCTTAGTTTATCACAGAACCACCCGTTCTTCATAACAATTCCCAAGAACCATAACATAATCATATCACATAAAACATGAATAAAGGAAACATAACATTTTCACATTTCAATCACAATATAACATTTTAGGATATTGAAATAACGAATCCATTAAAAAACCATTTTCAAAACCATTTAAAACATTTAATAAAGATATTTTTGAATCAAAGTGTCCCATACCACCTTGAAGCTTTTAACATTTTAAACCATTAATATCCATATAAATAAATCCTTAAAAACATTTTGAAAACATGGATAGTAATCAGAACAAATAATTAAAACATTTAAAGTGATATTTTTGTTAAAGGGGTTTTACCAAAATTAGTGACACTAGAATACAATAACTGAGGAATAACATTTAATCAGAACTTTATAATATCATGAGAATAAATGGATTCATGATATAATATTACAAAGGACAGTATATACACTATATATGAGTGAATTGGTGCATAAAAACAATGAAGTCTCAATAGAGATGTCAAATGTGATGAAATCCATTATAAAGAAGGTATCCTTAAATTAAGGATAAATAAATCTCAAAATTATGTGTGACAAATATAAATACACCCAATATAATTGTATATTATGTGTAAAACAATAAAAGGTCATTCACACATATTCAAAGGATGACATATTCAATAACTACATGTTGAACCCAAAGAAATCGAAATTGGGTTAAAAAGTTCCCTTGGTAAAATTCGACAGCCTAACGGCGTCACTTCAAGAATTCAGAAAATGAGTTGATGATAGATAAAAAGGGAATCCCATCACTTGGAAATGAAATTTACATCAATCAGGATATAGAAGAACATATACCAACATAAAATTATGTTAATTAAAAGACATAACAAATGAAGTCTTTTAAAAAGAGGAGGGTGAAAGGTTCCCTTACCGACTTGGGTAACTTTCGAAAAGTACACCCCATCTAAGAAGTGTCATACAATGAATATGTAAATACCCATAAATGGAATTATATTACAAAAGGAGTGTAATAATGGTCAGTACATAAACCACTCAATGGAAATTGTGGCAAATGTAGCATAAATCTCATGGGAATAAAAGTGAGATGAAAAATCTCTTACGAAAACTCGGCAGCCTAACGACGCCACTTAAAACTTCCAAAATGGATTGATGAGAGGAAATAGGGTCTCTAATCACATCAAAATAAAGTTTACAGAAAGGGGAATATAAAATAACATCCCCCAACATAAAAAATAGGAGCTTAAAATAAGTGACATAAAGGAGAGTACTTAAAAAGAAAGAGAGAGGTTAGATCACTTATGAAAATTCGGCAGCCTAACGGCGCCACTCAAAACATCCAAAATGGATTAATGAGAGAGAATAGGGTCTCTCATCATATGTACATAAAAATTAAATTAAGAGTAATATAAAAGAACATCCCAATTACATGAAATATGAGCTTTAAAGGAATGACATAAAAGAGTGTACTTAAAAAGAAAGAGAGGAGTAGGATCCCTTACCTGGGGTCCGACTTGACTCGATCATTCTTTAACGTCCTGAATAATAAACTTGAGTTAATTTACAATTTATTAAGAACCTTTTTCTAGTTCATTATTCCTTTTATATCACTTATTGTCATGTTATAAAAATTATGTAATCATTTAAGTTAATAATGTTTGTTTTTTCGATATTTGTTTCTTAAGTTGAAAGTAGACTTCTTACAATTACATGTTGTTCGTGTGGTCAAAGGTTCTTTATATCCAGAATGACATTCCTGATTTGGATAGAATATATATCATATATATCCATCATATACATGTATTTATAATATTACATAATCATTTAGAGGTAAGAAATGAAATGCACCGTTCATGGAGACGGTAAGCCGTACGTACGCATGAACGCTACTTTCATTTCTTTGTCATATTAATGGAATTAAAACTAAATGAGAGGTATGTATATTTTAATTCCAAAATTATATTCATCATTTATATGTATCATTCATCATATATATCCATTATATACATGTAATTATAATAGTACATTACATTTGGGGATACGAAATGAAATGCATCGTTCATGGAGACGGTAAGCCGTACGTACGCATGAACGCTACTTTCATTTCTATATCATACTTTAATGGAAATAAATAATAATGATATATAGGTATATTATAATTCCATTATAACATCATATATAATAACATTAAATCCATCCTTTATACGTCCCACGTATGGCATTAACGAATCACATCACTTTGAGGGGGCGGTAGTCCGCACTTCCTAAAATGAAGATATCGCGTATACCCATAATGGAAGCCATAAAGGTAAGACACAAATGAAAAATAAAGAAGCTTAATTAAAACATAAACATATTATATATCATATATAAATATAGTGACATCTTAATGTCCACCTTTGAAGGTTTTATATGAGTGTTGAACAATCATCGTTTCGTGAGGCAGAAATTCGCCATCCACGGAAACAGTATGTTAATTAACCATTAGATGTAGGTGTGTGTAAGTGTATCTCGAATACTTATTATAACAAAATCCTAGTATATTGAATATACTGGAGTTTTTACAAAAGAAATGAATAAAAAGAGTTTAGGGGGTTGGAGAGGCAAAATAAAACAAAAGGACTCAAGTGAACACATTACCTTAAAATCGGGTAACTCCCTTTGGTTTGAGCTCAAAGGCTTCCTTGGGAAGACTTCTGCCCAAAGTGAGGCTTCAAGGAGTAATATAGAGAAGTGGAGAGACAAAATGGGCAGGGGTTGGCCAAGCAAAATGCTTTGGGGGTGTGGGTAAGGAGGTAGAGGTGGGGGCCTTTTATAAGAGGAGAGGAGGGGCACTCTTGGAAAGTAAGAAAATGTTACTTTATTTGAAAATGGTATTCGGATTTAGGAGGTCCCACATTGATGTGTTTCTAGGATAAGGTGATAAGGGTTCGAAATCCACTCATCCAATAGGTTTTGGACATGTTTAGGTCTTATATATTACATTATCTTTCCATTTTATTTAAATCGTTAAATAATGAGGTCATCGCTGCATCATCATGATGTCATAAATAATTTAATTTATTTAATATCTAAAAATTATAAAAAAATACTATGATGTATGAAATATTTTTATATTTACAATGAATATTTGTAGTCAAAAATATTATTTTTATAACCCCATGTAAAAATTGTTTTAGTAAAACATTTCATGTTTGTCTCATTTTTACTTTAACTTTAAATAAAAAGATATTAATGTCATTTTCCTACCAAAGTGGATTCATGGGGTCCCCAACTTGACCCATGAGTTGTCTTGGTCGGACATGACACATCCAATGAGGTTAGGACATGTGTCATGTTCATTTCATATTATTAAAACATTATTTTTACCTTAAACTACACTAATTACCTCTAATCGCGATTAAAAACATAATAAGTTACTATTCACCAAAAAATTATTTTAATCCCATTGAACCACATTTTACTTCTTATTGACAACCATGTATGTCAGATTTTTTAAATTAAAAACAAAAAGGTGGAAAAATTTCATTTAAACGGAAAATCAGTTTTTATATGTACCACTTAGTGGTTTCACTATTCATCAAAAATTGAAGTTTTTCAGAAAATTACCAAAAATTCACCCTAAGCTATATTTGATATTCCGAATTCAAAAATGAAGTCTATTTTACAAAATTCAAAACATATAAGTCACATTAATTAATTTAATAATTAAATCCCGCTGTCATGACAAATAGCGTGTTTTTATGAAACAATAAGTATCAAAAGTTTGACACTAGTTTAAGTCCGATTTCAAGGTGAAATTAATTCCAACGACCACTATTGGATTTAATGGTAAAAATATATTCTAATTTCGCTTTAAAACCAATTAAAAAGATAATCTAATCATATAAATAAATTAGATTAAAAAGAGGTTTTGAATTAAAATACAACATTTTACACTATTCATTAAAAAAAATGAACTTTATCAGAATGATACCAAAAATTTACACAAAGTAAATTTTGATGTCCCGATTCTAAAGAAGAGTTTTATTTGGTCCAAATAGAATGTATAAGAGTTAACAAAACTATATTTAATGACGGTTCGCCATCAAAATGCGATAAGTGAACCTTTAGTGAAAACTAGGGCATATACGCCTAAAATTGAATTCTTTCCGTATTTTAAGCCTTTATCCTTTATTGGATAAATGTAAAAACATTTAAAAACATATATAATCATATTTTAGTTATTTATATCCATTCCCACCAATACAACGGCTACATGTTAACTTCCATTTAAAATAATATTATTTTATTATTAGAGTGCAACGTAAGATTCCCAAGAAACTCGTTGTTGCGTGTTGGGTACGCCATCGAGCATAGCGTCCCCTTTAAAGTCATATTAATATTTTATTCACAAATATGGATAAATATGAAAATTTCATATTCTTTATTTACCTGGGGTGTTACATCTAACTTTGTCAAATTTACTCTAAGGCCAACCTCATTCTAGGGAGAACTTGAGAGATTGATTTCAGCCATGTCTACAACCTCAATAACCACATATGGTACATCATATTTATCAATATAAGAGAACACTCCCCTTTCTGATAAAGTATACATAAAAAATGGCGGTCAGATCAAGTGGAAGAACATTACCCTAGTGATGATTAAGTTAATATGTATACAAGGAGGGAATTGTTTGAGGATATCCTCTTTACTATACTTTATCCCTTCACCACTCCCTGATATGAAATCCTTGTGGTGTTAAAGGAGGAATTTATTCCTTACTTTCTCCAAAAACTATGGGTGAACCTTAGTTAGATAAAGGATAAGAACCTCCATTATTTAGAGTATAAAAACCATATCCAGATAGTAAATGATCTCTTCTATCTGATATACTTTACTTATTTCTCCGTATCTTAGAATTCGAGGTCAAAGAAACATTTTAAAAACTTGTAGCATACTTTTCTTGAAAATTTAATAGAACTTAAGTAGAAAATCATCAATTCCCCACCTTGAATTTATACCCATGTATGGGGATAATATGGAACACTACACTTTATCCCACTCCTAGGATAGAGGATTCCCTTAAAGAAGATATCCAATGATTTCATTATGTGTAAGAACCTAGATCTTCTTTTCAGGAATGAATCTTGTTTTCTAGTGTTTTCGAGAAAAAGGGGACTTTCTGGAAATTTCATGAGTACACGTCGTGTACTCATTTGCCGCGGGTAGCCGTGTGCTGGTCGTGTAACGGCCGAACACATGGTCGTGTGGGGTGACTTGGTGACCGCCTAAAGTGGGGCTTGGTAAAAGGCAAGTACACACTATGTAATTTTAAAATACACGTTGTGTACTTTATTTTTATTTCATTAAATGGACTAGGGTCACATCTAATCGACAGAACACCCTCCTTCTAGGTCAGTCTCATCCAGGAGAGTATGTGGCTGATGATTCTTCTCTGAGCCCCCGACTCACCATCCCTTCTCCAAATCGACCGTCATTGATTGCATTGGAATCACCATGGTAAGATCTTCCTTATTCTAGATCCTTTTTCCTCTAATCCCCTTCTTTCATGAGTTATCTTCAGTTGAATGTTTTTAGCGTTATTATAGATCTATGGAATTCTAAGGTGATTCAAGTCCTAAAGTTCACGTATATCAACCGTACAACACCGAGGAAGGTGGTTTGTTCCTTTCCGTAGTTAGTCTTTGAGTTATATTTGAAAAAGTTCCCAATACCCTTATTCGGGGTATTGCGTGTTTATGGTTAAAATCCCCATTATTGTATACCATGACTTGTGTGCTTGAGTAGAGGATTTATGTTTGTAAAGAGGGTTATTTTCCATGATATGGATGTGTTTTACCATGCTTTCTTTATTCTGACTGTTTCGTCTAGCATTTCCTATTAGGCTGTTTTGTTTCCATGCCTAGTATAGTCAGGATGAAGTGATTTTATTTGACATGCTGTGATATACTATAGATAATTTAGTCAAGTAGTTCTTAAGGTTTACTTTGGATTCCATATACCATTTGTGAATGATTTTTTACATAGGGTTGTGGGAACCTGGTGTAGTAGACCATAGGAAGAATGGACATTGAGGGATTCTCAAGAGTGTCTATTTAATTTATACTGTGAGACCATAGGTGGGATGGATGTAAGTTCTACCTCAGAGTGTCTGTAGTTCCTCATTGGGAGAACATAGGGGTAATTGGACGTTGAGTGATTCCCCAAAGTATCTGTAGTTTACCGATAAAAAACCCCAAGTGGAATTGATGGTGAGTGCTTCCTTAGAGAGTATTTGTTAAAGCTGAACCAAAGGGGCTAGACTGTGAGTACTTACCAGAGTGTTTCTTGTGTTTGTTTGGTTGAACCATAGTATGTGAATACTTACAAGAGGTTTACATGGTTTTGATTAGTTTCTTACTTTTTATATGAAATGGAATGAATTTAAACTTTAGGATTGGTTATTTGTGAGTACTTCCTCGTCTATTGCTTATTTTTTATTATTGCCTTCCATATATATTTACTGTCTATTAGAAACAAGAACTTTGGGTGGTTGACTACTAGGATACATCTCACACCCTGTTTGGGTCATGTTTTTGGGCCCAAATAGATTATATTGTTGCAAGTCTAGATAAGGGAAAGTGCCCTTCTACATCAGGTACTTGATAGTTTGGAGCTGGGGAGCATGGGACCAAGCTAAGGCTTGAAATTCTATGGATCTGTTTACTTTATTTTCTTTTTTACTTTGGTTTAGTACTATATTCTAGAATTGTGACTTCTTTAGATAATTTCCTAGACATATGTTTCATGCATCATTTATATATATATGCTCTAGTTTATTACTTCCAGTCTTCCACTATTTATTTATTGCATACTATTACAGATTCTGCTATTGTATATCTACATATTTTTGCTATGTTACTCTACCAATGAGGGAATATATTACCCAATATCACACCCAAGGCCCTCTTTGCTAGTTGGAAACCTCTGGCATTTGGGGAAATGCGCTTGAGGTCATGTGGCCAATCGGGTACGGGGAACCTCTTGGTGGAACCCAGAACATGGACATTACAAAGTGGTATAAAATGAATTCTTTGCTTTTTAACTTACTATTTGGAGCCTATATCCAGGGATATGAAGGAATAGGTACTTGGTAATAAGTTGTTCCCGAGAGTAGCTAACCTATGTACAAGGAAAATCCAATTTACCTTGCATTTTTTGATTTTTCTGGTTTTGTAATTGTTAGAGTTGATTTGATTTCACCATTGGGAAATTAAAATGTTTTGTGTTGTTATTGTTGATATTATTGAGGTTCTATTTCTATTTAAACCTGATGAGATGAGGGTATTCCATCTCATACATCATATAGTCATTTTATAGATATCACATGTCATACATTCTTGCCCTTCCATTTAGGGTGCATTACTGATTTCATGTTGTTGTGATAGGTGTTGTGCAAGATATGAATGCTAGTGTTATAGATGCCTTGATAGAATACCTAATATTTTATAGGGTATTGGATTTTGTAGAGTTTCTTTTGAATGAACACCAAACTTTGATTCTTGAGTTGTTATGGGCCCTCAAGGACTGGAATTTGGTGCATCATTGCTTTTTTATGCTTGATATGACATGTTTAAGGCACCAAGATTTAATTCCCAGGGTGTATGGGCCCTGACGGATCAGAATTTGGCACTTTAATGTTCATTACAGTGTTTTATGGGTTCTAGAGTAGTTTTTGAGGCTTACCATCCAGAAAAACCCAGAATACACGGTGTGTAATGATAAATACATTCCATGTGTCCTTCTGTTCAGGAATGAATTTCTTTTCATAAGTAAACACCATGTACTGTATGTACACGCCATGTAGTCTCTAACCATGTCACTTCCTATGTGGGAAGTGACACAGTGTTGGGAAATCTTTGGTGGGACATGTTGTGTACCAGATGTACACGTTGTGTTGTGTAGACCATGTGTCCACTCGTGTGACTAATGACATAGATGGATAAAACTTATGTTATACAAGTTGTGTCATGCTTGAACACACCGTTTAGTGTAACCCTTGTATTCGTCCATGTAACAGACAACACGGGGCGGTGGAAGCCTTCTATTATACGTCGTGTCTAGCATAAACATGACCTGTAGAGTTAGCCTTGTGTCCACCCATGCGACTAACAACATGGGCAGTTGAAACCTAAGTGGTACATGCCATTTCTGGCACAAACACGCCATGTAGTATTGTCCTAGGAGAACTGTGTGGGTTATTCCTATAGAATAACTTAGGAAGGGGAAACAAATAAAGTGCACACTATGTATTGGGAGAACACGCTGTGTGTATGGGGTGTTACACGACCAGTTTTGGAAGAAGTACACGCCCATGTGAAGGCTTAATGGAATACACCATGTAAGGGTTGCACACGTCGTATATCCATGTTTTGAAAAACATTAATGCTTTATTTATCATGTTCCATTATTTCTCTTCTAAGTTTCAATCCTTAATAAATATTGATCCTAAGGTGTGAGCATGACCTTATAGATTCATTCCACCAAGACATCCTCTGGTTGTACTCCAGATACAAGATAGTGATCAGACATCAGACATGGCTGATCAGGGACTACCTTCAGATCATCCTGAAGTGCCAGTCTTGGAATCAACCATCATTTTGGACACAGGTGCTGACACACAGTTCAGAGATGTCTTTATGAGATTCATGAAGACCTTGTAGGGAGCACCGTATCCTTCCCCGTCAATGGGATAATTAACGCATGTTTTTCAACAACAGCATCCTCCCACCTTCATAGGGGAAGTAGGACCTCAGGATACAGAGTCATGGCTAGAATCCATGCTTTCTATCTTTGAGCATTTGGAGGCGCCTCCAGAGAGGAGGGTGAATCTCACTATGTATATGCTTTGGGCCTCCACCAAGAGATAGTGGGATGTGATCTCATAGGTGGGACACCATCAGAGTATGGCTTGGGGTGAGTTACAATGCGCCTTCTATGAATACTTTTATCCGAAGATTTTGAGGGCTAGCCGAGCCTGAGAGTTCATGAGTCTAGAGCAAGATACTCTTTCAGTTATGGAGTATTTTTCTCGCTTCACTAAGCTGCAGAACTTCACACCCATACTAAGAGGTGATGATTTATTTCTGTAAATAAAGTTTTAGGATGGTCTTAGTAACTCCATCCGATCTCAGGTGAACATATTCAGGTTGACTTTCATCACCTCTATAGTCAATTAGGCACTGATCAGAGAGCGCAATCTGAGGGATTCTGGAGCTGTGAGCTAGAGTGGTTCAGCATCAGAAGTTGGTAACCCTCTTACTGAAAGTAGAAAGTTCCACCAGGAGTATAAAAGTAAATATCTTAGTAGGTGGGATACTTCTTCTGGTGGCCAGGTGGTGTACTACTAGTGCGTGAAGAGTAGGCATATGAAGCTTCATTGCCAGAGAGACCCAATAGAGTGCTGATCTTGTGGCAAGATGGACCATCTTAGATGTTTCTGTCAGTTTCTCACCATCAACTAGTGAAATGGGTTTTTCTATGACTCCTCATTCAAGAGAAACACCAACAGTTTCTTAATTGTCTGGGAACTGGAGTTCTTTCGACCATTCAGGCTGAGGTGGAGTTTGTGGTCATGGTAGCCAGTCTACAAGCATTCAGTGACAACAAGGAGGATCAGCTCAGGGTGGTCAGGTAGGGTCATAGGGCCACTGTGCAGGACATACTTTTGCAGTGGATCATACCCACCAGGAGTAGGATCCCATACCCACTACAGTGCGATGTACGATCCTAGTTGCCTCAGTTTTAGCTTCTACACTTTTTGAAATAGGGGCTTCCCATAGTTTCATATATGTGTTTTTTTTGGAGAGCCTTGGGATTTGTATCTTTACTTTTTCTGATGAATTGATGCTGGACACTCTGTTTGGGACAAGAATGGATAGTGTACATCAGTGCAAGGAGTTCCCCCTTGAGTTCGGTGGATGTCACTTCTTATGGGACATCTATGTCTTAGAGATGATATGTTATGATGTCAATATCGGAATGAACTAGTTAGTTCCCTTCTAGGAATTTGTCGATTGTTATCACCGTAGGGTGAGTTTCACATCACCAGAGGGTGGATCATTTCTTCATAAGGGAGAATGGGATTTCCAGGTGAGTAGAGAATTACCCGAGCATCATGGGTTGGGAGGAGCTATAACCTATATTGATAGTCTATATCTAGGTGACTTGGGGACATCATAGTTGGACTTTCCTCCAGTGGTGGATCATTTTGGAGATGTCTTTATAGAGGACCTTTCAGGTTTTCCTCTAGAGTGAGAGGTGGACTTTTTTATTGATCTTGTTCTAGTAGCGACATCGGTGTCCATTCCTCCTTATAGGATGGCTACACTAGAGTTACAGGAGCTCAAGAAGCAGTTAGAGGAGTTACAGGCTAAGGGTTTCATCTGACCCAGTACATCTCCTTGGGGTTCGCCTGTCATATTTTAGAAGAAGGAGGATGGTACCCTTAGAATTTGTGTGGATTATTGGAATCTGAACCAGTTGACGATCAAGAAATGATATCCTTTACCGAGGATTGATGATCTATTTGATAATATTTGAGGATATTAGGTGTTCTCAAAGATTTACTTGTGATCTGGTTATCATCAGTTGCGCTTTAGACCATTAGATATACCTCTTACTGCCTTTCGGAGTAGGTATGGTCTATACGAGTATGTGGTTATTCCATTCAGTCTCATGAACGCGCATGCATTTTTCATGGATATGATGAACCGAGTGTTCCATACGTACTTGGATTCTTTTGTGGTGGTCTTCGTGGACGATATCTTGGTGTACTCTCACACTCGACACAACCATGACACATATCATGAGATAATTTTGAGTACACTAATAGAGCATCAGTTATATGCTAAGCTCTCAAAATGCCACTTTTAGACAGACTAGATTCACTTTATGGGTCATGTTATCTCAGAGACAGGAGTATCAGTAGACCCAAATAAAGTGAGAGAATTAACTTATTGGGAGAATCTGAAGAACATCTTTGAGGTGAAAAGGTTTATAGGTATGGTTGGTTACTACATACGTTTCATACAAAAATTATCACACTTAGTAGTGCCACTGGTGAGCCTAACTAAGAAGGGTGAGAAGTACTTGTGGTCAGTTTCTTGTGAGTTAGCCTTTTAAGAGATGAAAGGGAGTTTGAATTCAGCACCAATACTAGTATTTCTAGAGTCGGGAAAGATCTATATTGTGTACTGTGACTCATCAGGTATCGGGCGGGGAGCTGTGCTTATGTAGGGAGGAGTCATTGCATACAGGTCTCGGCATTTGAGGACACATGATATGAATTACCAGACACACGATCTTGAGTTGGTTGCAGTTGATCATGACTTAGACTGTTGGAGACATTATATTCTGGGAGATAATTTTGTGGTTTTCACTGACCACAAAATTCTCAAGTATATATTCACTCAGTGTGATCTGAATCTGATATAGAAATGGTGGGATGAGTACCTCCAGTCCTTTGAATTTGAGCTTGCCTACACACCTGAGAAAGGTAATGCAGTAGCTGATGCATTGAGCAGGAGGACTCAGATACAGGCAGTTTAGGAGGACATCATTGAGTGGAATCTTATGGATCTATTCTATGAGATGCATCTGAAGGTGCACTATAAATAGGGGCAGACATTTCTTTCTTCTGCAGCATCCACCTCTACTCTACTTGATCGAGTTTGAAGGAAGTAGCTATCAAATGATGAAGGCATAGTCCTACGGGAGAGCGTGTTAGGAGAGGACCCTATTTCCGAATGGATAGTAGGTGAGGATGAGATCTTGCATTTTCATGGACGCGTATGGGTGTCAACATACATGCGCAAGGAGCTGATGCAGGAATTTCATTCCTCGATTTGGGAAGTTCATCCGGGTGTCACCAAAATGTATCATGATCTACACCATCAGTATTGGTGGCCAGGTATGAGAAGATATGTTGTTGGGTTTTTCATGAAGTGTTCCATCTGTCAACAGGTGAAGGCGGAACATCAGTGACCAGCAGTGCTTTCGCAGCAGTTACCCATTCTTGAGTGGAAGTGGAATCATGTCGCAACGGACTTCGTGATAGGGTTACCAATGACTCCTCGAGGGAATGATGAAGTTTGGGTTGTCTTTGACAGACTCACAAAGGTTTATCACTTCTTACCGATCAAGTATACCGTTAGTGTTGATGAGTTGGGAAGGTTTTACATCTGGGAGATTGTATGTTTACATGGGGTTCCACACTCCTTTGTTTCAAAAAGGGACACATGTTTTACTTCTTGGGTCTTGCAGGGACTATTAAAGGCTTTGGGTACACAAGTACTTTTGAGTACATCATACCATCCCCAAAAAGATGTCCAGTCCAAGCATATGATTTAGTTGCTTGAGGACATGATTCAATCTTGCATAATGAATTTTGGAAGTTCTTTGGAGAAGAACATACCTCTTGTGGAGTTTTCCTATAATAATAGTTTTCAAGAAACTATTCAGATGGAACCTTATGAGGCTTTGTATAGTAGGCCATGTCGATCACCCCTATGTTGGTTGGAGATAGGAGAGGTACCTATGTTGGGACCCCATCTTGTCCAAGAGACCATAGAGAATATAGAGTTGATTCAGAAGAGGATGGATACAACACATTCATGACAAAATTCTTATGTCGATCGATGGAGATGACCTCTTTAGTTTGAGGCCAGAGATCTGGTTTTTATGTGTGTCACACCGAGGTTGGGACACAGAAGGATTAGGAGACAAGGTTTGCTTTCACTAAGGTACATCAAACCGTTCTAGGTTTTGGAAAGGATCGATATGGTTTCCCTTCAGTTGCAGTTACCTTAGAGGTATTGGGATATGCACAATGCCTTTCATGTTTCTCAGATACGATGTTACTTCTCAAACCCATCTAATGTATTTCAAATCGAGGAGGTTAAGATAGAGGTGGACACATCATTCGACGAGAATCCTATCCAGATAGTTGATCACAGTGCGGAGGTTCTCTATGGTTGTTCTGTTCCTCTAGTATGAGTGATATGGCAGCACGGGTGAGTATAGGACGAGATTTGGGAGAGGGAGGCCGATGTACGATCGCAGTGACCAGAACAGTGTGAGGATTCTTCTTCTACACTGCCTTGCTAAGGAAATTCAGGGATGAATTTCTTTAATGGGGGAAGTTTTTAAAAACCCAGATCTTCTTTTCAGGTATGATTCTTTTTTTCTAGTGTTTTTGAGAAAAAGAGGTGTTTCTGGAAATTTCAGGAGTACATGCAGTGTACTTATAAATAGACATCGTGTACTCGATTTACATAGGTAGCCTTGTGTTGGCCATGTAATAGCCGAACACATGTCCATGTGGGGTGAACTAGAGACCACCTGAAGTGGGGCTTGGTAAAAGGAAAGTACACACCATTTACTTTTAAAAGACACACCGTGTACTTTCTTTTTATTTCATTAAACGGATCGGGGTTGCGTCTAATCGATAGAACACCCTCCTTCTAGGTCTGTCTTGTCCAGGAGTTTCTGTGGAAAATGATTCTTCTATGATCCCCTGACTCACCATCTGTTATCCGAATAGACTATTTTTGATTGCGTTGGAATCACCACAGTATGCTCTTCCTTCTTCTAGAGCCTTGTTCCTCGATTCCTTTTCTTTCGTGAGTTATCTTCGGTTGAATGTTTTTAGTGGTTTTGTAGATCTACGGTGTTATAGATCAATTCAAGATTTCAGGTTCACATATATCAATCATACAACACTGAGGTAGGAGGTTTGTGCCTTTATGTAGTTATTCTTTGAGTTATATGAGCAAAAGTGCCCAATACCCTTGTTTGGGGTATTGCGTGTTTATGGTTAATAGCCTTGTTATTGTCTGTTATGCCTTGTGTGCATGAGTAGAGGATTTATGTTTGTAAATAGGGTTATTTTCCATGATATGGATGTGTTTTCCCATGCTTGCTTGATTCTGACCATTTGTTCTAGCATTTCCTATTAGGCTGTTTTGTTTTCAATGCCTAGTATTGTTAGGATGGAGTGATTTTATTTGAAATGTTGTGATATGTTGTATACTATTTAGCCAAGTATTTCTTGAGGTTTAATTTGGCTGTCATATACCTTTTGTGCATGATTTTTGACATAGTGCTATGGGAACCTCGTTTAGTAGACCGTAGGGAGAATGGATGCATAAGGCTTCTCCAGAGTGTCTGTTTACTTTACATTGCAAGACCATATGGGGGATGTGTCATAACTCGTCCTCAAGGCCCCTTCCATGACTACCCCAAGCCTGCCTTCCATAGGCCAGGGGCTGGCGACTAGAACCCAAGGAAAATCCCTGATAAAAAGGGAAGGCATTGCCTTTAAACATGTAACACACACAGTCTGAACACTAGAAGTAGAAGAAACAAGTACTAATATAGAAAAGAAAGGTGTGATGAAGGTAAGTGGGCCAATATACAAACCCAACTGAACAACAAGTACAAGTAAAAGTAAAAAAGGGAAAACAACTCATGGATCGTCCACCAAGGAATCCTACTTGAAGGGTAGGTACAGATCTCGAACAACTCGTCCCTGAGGTACGTCCCGTCTAGTCCAGCTCTGAGAAACCTCCTGTCTGTCACTCTCTGCCTTGATCACTGCTGACTGTCATCTGCACAGAACACAACAAGGTACGGGCGAAGCCCGTGCAGTGGTGAGTATAACAATACATAGTAAGGGACCGCGATACCCCCGAAGGTCTCCCAGAATCCACTAAGGATAAACCATAATATTAAAGATACAATCAAAAAGTATCAACCATCATTACATAGGTATATGACCACACATATACCTAAGTTACCAATCATAAACTGGTTCTAACTCTTGATCCCAACCACATTCTGTTCCACAAGTGTAGTAACACTCCACAAAGAAAGTACAACATAAGATGTACCCCATAGGTACAGCTCACAGAAGAATGCCACGTGGGTTTCACCACAACACATCCACAAAGAAACATCCAACCTTACATAGGTATATGCCCATGAATATACCTAAGTCATAAAGAGTACACATCTCATACATGAGGTAAACAAAAAGGTAATGACTCAGCTCACACCAGGTATACACAACTTAAAAGAGAGTAATAGATGATTAGTTGTAGCCACTGAATCATCTTTCACTGTTGAACGATAGATATCTGTAGAAACCTAAAACAATAGTTTTTCAAAGCTTTTGATCCTACGTAGGATCTTGGTACAAAATTCATTGCTGTTGAACCCATGGAGGATCCAAATCCGGTCTCATCTTTGTCGAACCCATAGAGGATCTAGGACCAGTCTCGTCGCTGTCGAACCCATGGAGGATCCAAGACCCTTCTCGTCATTGTTGAACCCATAGAGGATCTAGGTCCAGTCTCATCGCTGTCGAACCCATGAAGGATCCAGGTCTCGTCTCATCGCTGTCGAACCCACGGAGGATCCAGGTCCAGTCTCATTACTGTCAAACCCACAAAGGATTGAGGTCCCGTCTCTTCATTGTTGAACCCACGGAGGATCCAGGTCCAGTCTCGTCGCTATCGAACCCACATAGGATCCAGGTCAAGTCTCATCGTTGTCGAACCCACATGGGATCCAGGTCCAGTCTCATCATTGTCGAACCCATGAAGGATCCAGGTCCCATATCATCGTTGTCAAACCCACAGAGGACCCAAGTCTAGTCTCATCACTATCGAACCCATGGAGGATCCAGGTCCTGTCTCGTCACTGTCGAACCCACGAAGGATCCAATCATCTCAGTCACAACCATCCATAGGGTTCCCGCACACATCACGCTTGATTCCGGGGGGGGGGGTCCTCTCCTCAATCAAAGTTTTGATACATCAACAACCACGAAGTCTCATGTAGATGTATCCTGTAGTTCTGTCTTATCATAAGGAATCCAACGCGACAGACGACGCGTCAATCAGACGCCCGGTCTATGAGTTATTGGCGTTTCCGCTCCAAAGGCCCGGTTGGATTTAGGTTCAATGAAACCCTGCCATACCCCAACTGTGTCAAAACCTCAATTGGGGTATTCCAAAAGAACAATATTTTTCTAAGATTTCCGTCACCACAAATGTTTCGTTGATCGGACACCCGTAGCCCAAGATACGGGCGAAAAGGTGTATTCGGCTAATCGAGTCTGGACTAGGGTCCGACCCGGTCCGCGGGTCCGACCCGGTCTGTGAGGCCGACCCGGCCTTGAAGAGTGTGGTTCGATCCGAGGGGTGGCCTGGCTCAAGTCGGTGGCCTGACTTGTGGGGGCGGCCCGACCCGAAGGTGACCCGGCCTGAGGGGGTGGCCCGACCCAAGGGGGCGGCCCGACCTGATGGTGGACCGGCAGCCCAGTGGCCCGGTTTACTCGGCGACTCGGTCGGTCTGGAGGCCCAGTGGCCCAATGGCCCAGTTGGCTCGGCGGCCCGGTCGTCTTGGTGACCCAGCGGCCCAGCGGGGGTCCACCTTAGCCGCAGCCAGGGGGAAACCGTGCGCCCCCTTAGAACACCCAAACAACATAGCCGTTCGGGTGGGGACCCAAACCGGTGCCAGGTGGCGCCAGTCTCGGTCACGTGGGACCCTGAGTGTCCCGCTCCTCCTAGCTGGCCAAGCGGCCAGCCATTCGACTCCTTCGACGGCCGGCCCAGCCAGCCACCTCGGCTCCCCGCCGCGGCGTGACGGCACCGCAGTCCTACTTCACCGCGCTGCGCGGTGGCACGACACCTCCCCCCATGGCCCGTCCAAGCCGTGGCCCTCTGCTGCCCTCTATGCGGCGTGATGACACCATGACACATCCGCTGCAGCCCGGCCTGGCTGCGACTCTGCTGCCTTCCACACTGCACGACGATGTCACACCCCCTCTACCACGGCCCGAACTGGCCGTAGACCACCTTCCGCGCGGCACGGCGGTGCCACGCCCTTTTGGTGATTCAGCGACCTTGCATCGTCGATCTCTTCGCGGTCAGCCCGACACCGGCTGCTATTGATCCTCTTTCATCATCAACAAAAGAGAACAAAGAAAGGGGGAGGGTTGGGCCATGTTCATGCAGCCCGAGTCTTCCATGTTATGGCGATAAAATTTGGCGAAACCAAATACCCAATATTGAAAGACATTGAATCGATGAAAAAAAATTCAAACGTAAAATACCCTACCTCATTTTTCGATGATCGTTGATGGATTTCCGGGGAAAGGAGGTCGTTGATTCTTCGTTCACCACATTCGTCACGCAATCCCAAATCTCAAGCTTGTGCGTCGGAAAGTGTTCGGAGGTGATGAAGTTGAAGATGGCATGCTTCGTGTTCTTCATTGGGAAGTTATCCTCTTTCCCCAAGCTCCACCCAAAAGTTTAGGCCAACAAAAATAAAATAATAGAATATCCTCTATTATAATTGTTGTCATGAATTCAAATGAATTCAATTAATTAATTTCAAGGCTTAAATTAATTAATTGAGGGAGTTGGCACATTTAAAAAAAATGGGGGATGGTGAAGAGTTTTCATCCCACATAAATGGGGGGTTTAAGGCTGGTTTAAAGCCTGGGTGGACCCCACCTTAATTATCCTCCCAAGGGAGGTTATGATCGTCTGGGCCCCACCACCATAACCTCCCATGGGAGGTTAGGGTGTGGTGGATCCCACCCCCAACCTCCACTTGGAGGTTTTGACAACCACAATAAAAAAGTTATCCTCTTATTTTTATTTAATTTATTTAAGATCCCCAAAAACTAACTTCCATTATCATTAGAACGCAACTGTGGTGAAGGTATCACTAAGTAATCATCGATGCTACGAGTTAAAACATTCCCTCATATTTTAGTTCCGAGAAACGGTTGAAAATTTATAAAAAAACCTCTCTCACATTTACTGAATGTACCCAAACAAATCTTCAGAAATTGATTCTGGGCACACCGGGACTCGGAATCAAGCGCCGTCAGAAACTGCGGACTCAGAACGATTCCATATAATTAAAAAAAATTACATGGTATTTTTCAGTTCTTTACAAGATGGACGTAATTTCTCCCTTAGAGTGTCTGTAGTTCCTCATTTAGAGACCATAAGAGGAATTTGATGTTGACTTCTTTCCCATAGTGTCAGTAGTTTACTGATAAAAGACCTCAGGGGGAATTGATGGTGAGTGCTTCCTCAAAGAGTCTTTTCTAAAGCTGAACTAGAGGGGCTAGACTGTGAGTACTTCCCAAATGGTTTCTTGTGTTTGTTTGGTTGAACCATAGGGGATAGGATATGAGTACTTCCCCTAGGGTTACTTGGTTTTGATTAGTTTTTTACTTGACATATGAAATGGAATGCATTTAAAATTTAGGATTGGTTACTTTTGAGTAATTCCTTGTCTACTACTTATTTTTTCTTATTTCCTGCCATATATATTCACTGACTATTAGGCACAAATCTTTGGGTGGTTGCCTACTAGGATTCGTATCACAACCTTTTTGGGTCATGATTTTGGGCCCAAACAGATTATATTATTACAGGTCTAGATAAGGGCAAGCACCCTTCTACTTCAGGTACTTGATTGTTGTGGAGTTAGGGACCATGTGACCAAGATGAGGCTTGTGATTCTGTGGAGGTGTTTACTTGATTTTCATTTGTACTTTGGTTTAGTATTATATTACAATATTGTGACTTGTTTGGATTTTTTCCTATCCATATGTATCATGCATCATTTACATATATAAGCTCCAGTTTATTACTTCCAGTCTTCCACTACTTATTTATTTCATAATATTACAGCTTCTGCTATTGTATATATATTTATTTCCAATGTGTTACTATTCCAATGAGGGAAAAATTTCCCCACTATCACACCCAAGGCCCTCATTTCTAGTCGGCAGCCTCTGGCATTCAGGGAAATACTCTTGAGGCCATGTGGCCAACCAAGTATGGGGAACCTCTGGGTGGCTCTCAAAAACCGGACGTTACATTATGTGAGAGATGTCAGAGGTCCAAATAATGGGTATGCTAGATACTTCAACCCACAAAACTTACTTTACTATAATACCTGAAAGTGGAATGAATGAAGGGTGTATAACACTGGTAGCCTCCTACTAAAAGCCTCTAAAAAGGTCACCTAAGAATCTACATAGATAATGGTGAATCCTTCGACCATGGGACAACCTCTGGTGGTGAGAATCTCACATTATAAGAAGACATTGCACTATTAATGTGCTCGAGTGAAAGAAAAAAACATTAAGAAAAATAAATTAGCATAAAACTAGGTATTTTTCAGGATAATACACATCCCATAGGTTTGAGATCATTTTAATCACTACTTTCACCCTTTGCTTCATAAAACTCTAAATGGGTTCAGAATGTGTAGGTGTTAGAAGCAAGATAGACCTATTACTTAGGGTTGAGAGAATTTTTACCAGCTCCACCCAGAAAACTAGTCATTTCTTGTCTAGTAAGTGACCTAAGATTGTCAGAACCCCCATCATTCATGTAATTATGTGACACACCCCATTATTTTGGTACCAACTTGGTAATTATGGTTGGGGACTCCCTTAGGATCAAACTCTATAGTTCAATGCAAGGTGAAGGAATAATAAATAAAATCAAACCCTGTGGAGACTGAAAACCGAAATATCTTACTAATAAAGGGGACCCAAGTAAGGATATCCATGTAACCTTAGAATAGGATAAAATGAATGAAGGCCCTATTGATTAATCATATGTGGGGGAAATGACTATAGGTACCCGATGTGAATCGGTGAAAATTATCACTATGAATCCAATAGAGGATACATATCGAGATATAGACACCGAAGCACCAAAAAAAGGAATAGTCGCCAAGATATGATCCAAACTAAAATATACGAGGAAGGTGTGAGTACACAGAATCAAAGTTAGGCTTAGAACATGGAAATCCCAACCGATCACCCCCCTTCCCTTGATTGTTTTCTACTTAGGTTAATGGGAATGGTTTTTTTATATCCATGTCACCATCTAAAGATGTTGAAGTCCACTCCACTAAAGTGAAGATCATACAACATGATGTTGAGATTGACTACCAAAAATTTATCAATATTGTGTTACCTAGGGGAAACATTCCCACTGAGTAAAATATTTAACCAGAAGTGAATGTTCATCCAAGATCATTCATATGATCCTACTATATGGGACACCTAATGCTGAAAAGTTCCCCTATATACCAATATAAAAATCTAAGAAAATCCCAGCCTTGGCCATATTAAATTATTGTATCACTCCATGCCTTCAATATGATGTTAATCATTTTAGTATAGGTACATTATATTCCTAGATACATAACATTAAACCAAATCACTCAGGTCCAACCAATATGACCTTAACCTCCATAGTGTAATTCAGAACATTTGAACCAAATTCCATATATATGATCCATATCTATATGGGGGAATGAAATATTAGGATCCTATAATAGGATAAAACCCCCCTTTATTGACACAAATCCATAGTGTTTGTGAATCCCACATTCATAGTGAACTATAACCTAGCACATCGCCGTGGGTGTATCTATGAGGTTTATGGGATGTTCAACCCCATGTTAACAAATTAAATGACCCTCCCCTACACCAGGGATATATCTATTTAAGGGTTATTCATTGTTAGTTCAACATAAAGGGACCTATAAGAACATCCATTCCACATGATTTTAAACTCTATAGAATGTGTTCTTATCACATAACATTAAAGTGAATGTCACTAAATCCTTATCACATGACATTAAAATACTTGACACCAAGTGATTGTTGCATGAATTTAAACTACATTGAGATACATACTTGTTTAATAATGGTAAACTACCCAAACCATCATCAACTATCACACCTTTTCTAGGGACCTCAACAGCTTAACCATGGTCAATTAAGGTATGGGATTCTTCCATCAACATTTATAAATTTTATTTTTCCATAAGTCACACATCATTTCATACATGTATAATATTTCTAAAAAACTCTAATGGATATTGATAATTAGTAAATTTATATTTGAGGATCACCTCTGTTTTTCTATGCATACATTCTCCAATTTGGCTACTACATAGAAACCCCTAATCTAGACTACCAACACAAGGCATCTTCATCAAAAGAAAAATGTTATCTAATTTCCATATTCCCTAACAAAATCATGAAAAAACATGTCATTCAACTATATTTATTGATCATGACTTTCATATATATTCCATGTCATCATTCTTGATCTGAGAACCTAGAGACATGATTTGTGAAATCATCAAGCCCAGTTGAAAAGAAGTTAGATCGTTCTTAGCCCTAGAACTAAATGTGGGTTTTCTTGTCACATTTACACTTAATTTCATGATTAGTAAAAGTGATATGAATTTAAACTAAGTGTGTTTCCCATGATATAATCCATTATAGAATTGGGATATTCATTAAAATTGTGTTTTTCTATACCCTTATTGTGAAGGTTTTCTTACCTTTGAATTTTTCATGGTCTATGCTTCAGGACTATAAACTATGTGCACCCTGTTCAAACATGTACAAAATTAGACACTATCTATTGTTATTCAAGATAGTAAGATCCATAAATGTAGAAAAAATATGTTAAACATTTCAGATTTAAAACACGTAAAGGGAAAACTTATTATAATTCAACTCCTCACTCACTAATCCTCCCACTTTTACAAAGTAGAGTAGAAAATTTGAGCAAAAATAAAAAATACGTAAAGCTCATGGGGATCACTATAAGGCCTTAGCAAAAGACAAACTATGCTCTACAAACCCACCAGTTTAGTAAAATGTTGAGAGTAATGATGCATAAAATCTCTTTACCTCAATGATGTGTTCAACACATGATAGGATAACCATTTTTATATAATAAATTTCCATGAATAAACCTTTAGTCCTTGAACTCGCTTCTTCCCTTAAGTTCTTGATTCCCCAAAAAAAAATTCCATGTCTTCATTGAAGAGTGTATTATACTTTCAGGGACACCTATTTTTTTCTATATATACATTCCTTGGTTTGGATCTAGTATTTGTGACCTCAATATGGCATGTCAACCAAAGTAATCTCAATCCCAAAATAGAAGTTCCTATAATATTTATAGGACCTTTAATAATTTTAGAAAAAACTATAATGTTGAAATGTTCAACGACCATTCCTGGCATACATACTCTATCTCACCCCTTGACTCAAGATCACTGAGTTATAATTTACCCAATCCATATTCTAATGATTCAGGTCAATTTAATACCATTGATCTTATTACAACCCATAATTTTAATATATATATATATATATATGACATATTAATAGAAGAATATTTGCTACAAAACATTTTTATCCATACTAGAATCATTTAGGTCTAGTATCTTTGTAAACCAGGAAACACAAACTACTGGTTCATAAAACATCTACATCATCTCCTACTTATTTTTTCACATATAATACCATTCTTAGACATATCACTCTTAAAAACATTATTTATAACCTGGGAAAAAGTATCATAAGAAAAGTTGAATCTCAAAAGCTTAGTAAGGGTAAACATGGGAGATATCAATCTATGATCATATGAAATCATATGATAAGAATGAGAGTGTGTGATCATTAACATAACTTACAAAGTTAATATCTATTCTATCATAGATATAAAAATTTAACCAATGAATTATAGGTAAATATAGGTTCCAATTTATATAAAATTAAATCATACATATGTGTTCCACAAGATCATGAATAATTAAGAAAAATAGAACCCCTGGAATGAAATGGGTTTCATAAACATTTCAACATAGCATAACCCATGGATAAGAATTGGGTTTCATAAATATTGTTTTTTCATATTCACAAACCATACTGTGAATGAATAAGAATGGTATAATTTAATCATATCCCCTAAAAATCATAAGTGAAATCAAGGGATGTTGTCTTTGATGTATATAAATACCATTAAAATTTTATGAAAACATCCTTGAAGAAAATAATCTTTCCATTTTGAAATCAATTATTTTAATAAGTTGCACACATATAAAGAAAAAAATTTCTTAAAAAAAACCATGAAAACATAAAAAGGAAGATTCAAATAAAATATTGGTTATAATAGGGGTAAAATAAATTCATATAATATAAGTTAAAAAACTTTCATTCAATATTTTTTTCAAAAAAGTCACAAAGTACCTCGTTTGAAAAATGACAAGAAGATTCCTTTCAAACCATTTTTGTAAATAGTAAAAAATGGGTAAAATAATTTTAAAAAATCAAAGTATAATAGTAAAATACTTCATTAAAAAGTTTTAATGAAAATATTAATATGGAAGAAAAATATTCCCTAGTGGAGACTAAAACATAAACCATCCTGAATATTGATGTGATTGTTAAATAAAAACCTCACCGCATTGGTACCATTTGAATCATAAGCTCGAAAAAATAAATAAAAATACATGGATATGTAAATATAATAATTTTTATGATAATAATAATAAAATACTTTCATGGTATTATATACACAAAAAATAAATAAAAAAGTGGTATATAGGAAATATGTCCCCAAAAAATAAAAGTGAGATGAAAATACCTTACATCGAGTTCGCCCAGCTTCAAAAAAACTCTAAAATAATTTTTAGTAAATTTAAAATTATAATAATTTTATATGAGTCATTTTAATGATTATTATATTATATATAACCCATTTATGAAATTTTAACACCCATTTTATCAATAAATTTTTATTTATGGCTGTTAACTTTTTTGTTTTGCATGTGTATTTTAGTTCAGGAGTTCCAGTCCTTGTACATTTATATTGGTTCCATCACCTCCAAAATATTAATAAAGATATAAATACCATATATATATATATATTAATTATATACATATTTATATTTACCTGTAATAGTTATAGATAAAAAATGAATTATATCATTCTTGGAGATGGTAGGCTGTACCTAGGCATGAACATTGTTGTCATTTTTCGATGGATGGAATAAAAGAATAGTAATTAATAATTTAAATTTCTAGGATAACTATTATATCATATATATTCATAAAATTCATCCTCTTTACCAAAAATAGAAAATATAAATTAAAAATGAATCACATCGCTTCCTGGATGTGGTAGTCCATACATTCGCACAAACGATGTAATCGTTTTCCAATGGTTTAGAAGGTAAGAAGGTAGATGTTTTATTATAATTAAATAAGTTCAATTATGTCATAATTATCATATATAAACATTAAAACCATAATAATACCCATATATAAAATATATTTTTGAGAAATAAATTAAATCTCTACATAGAGATGGTAATATGCACATACACATGATCGATACTTTCAAATCTCATTTGACGAGAAAGAGGTTTTGTAGTGGTATTTTCATAATAATAATAAAATTTAGGAGAATTAATTTATTTTTTTATTATAAATAATATATATATATAGGATTTAAATAAAATTAGAAAAGAAATATATCTATTAAGGTGATTACCTCTTCTTAGAAACGACTCCTTTAGATATCCTCTAAAGGGATATATGGTTTGTATTTTGGGAAGAAAAAAACCAATAAAATGTGGATAGGAATGTTTATAATAGAAATTATTTTATTTTTTTAGATATATAAGGCTAAAATTTGTGTAAATAACTAAGGGATAAGGTTCCCTTTTATAATTGAGGTGTGGGACACCTTTGGAATTACTTAAAAGATTAAATTTTAATAAATTTATTCTCCATCCAAATGGTTATAAACGGCCTATAAATGGAAAAGATATGATTTTTTATACCATATATTATACCATTTGTTATTTTTTTTTGTATTTTTAGTATTTTAAAGTAATTTAATAAAAAATTATTCACCTAAAATTTTGTTATTGTCAATTTAGACACTAATCAATTAATTCTACTTAAAATCCATAAATATAAAGTGAAAAAGAAAATATAATCCTTTAAAAAACAATCAATATGTTATATTAACCTATATAATTCATGTAACACATTAAATAACTTGAATTATATCCCTTTTAATATTTTTAAAATGTTTTATAGTATTTTTTATTAATTAAAAAAATATTGCATCGATGTTCAAAAAAGAATTAAGGTCATTATATAATTACTAAAAATTTGAAAAAAAATTCTATGAATATAAGTTTATTAATATAAAAATATAAACATATATTTGTTAATAACTATATTTTTTCACTATTAGGACACATAATATAAATTATAAATAAAGAGAGTAAAATTTTGTAACATTCTTTGATTTAATTAAATAAAAATTAAAAAAAAAATTATTATGTTTTAACCCTTATCATTTGGTTTTAACCATTCATTAACCCTTTTCAAACTTAGAATGAAAACAACGTTTTTACTCATTGAGGTTCAATATAGTTACTATAAATGAAAAAATGGACCATAAATGGAGCATGGTTAATATAATGAACCGTATCATAATAAATTGTATGAATATAACATTTTTAATAATTTTATATAATTTAATAAAATTTTATTTATTTTAAAATCTCATTAATGTCAAAATTCATAACTATTCATTACTTTGACTTTAATAACATCAATAAAACAAGTAAAATTACAAATAATTATTTTAGTACATCCTTGAAATTCCATTTTTATCTATAAAATTATTGGATCACATTAATTATATAATATTATAATATTTATAATATCATTTGTTTTATTTTATATTATTTTATTTATTTTTATGTCACCATTATATAAGAATTTAAGATATTTATTAAATAACTAAAAAATATAAGAAAATTAACTTCATTAAAATAAGTTTATTATTATAAAAATATTTATTAATATTCATTCAATATGTATTTTAACTCATATCTATGTCATGAAAACTTATTTAATATGTAATTTTTACTTTTCCGACCTTGCGTAAGAATTGAATAAGAATTTGGATAATCCACTTGTTATATAACTCCAAAATTCATGTATAAACACAAAAAATATATATTTATTAATTTTTAAAAAAATATTATAGATACTACTTATTCTATCTCAAATATTATCTTTAGGATACCAAATTTGTCTTTCTAGCGCTATACAGGTTCTGCGTCGACACTGGAACTGTTTTTATTTTTATTACGAAATAAATTAAAATTTTTATGTTTTGAATTATTTGTATATGATATTTCTATTATTTTATAAGAATTTATTCATTAAATATGTTTCATAAATTTTTATATTATGTTCATGTATTGGCTATATTATAAAATATATTTCATTTCATAAAAACTATTATTTTTATTATTCACTGAAGATTTAACTTATTCAAAATAATTTCAAAAAAATAATAGGATAAATTTGACTTGATGAATCAAATAATAAATTCCATTTCAAAAAATTCAATTCCTATAAGTGGTATAAATTTATTTTAATATTAATGCATAAAATTCATTGAAAAAAAATGTTATAAATGTGCATTTTTAATTATAATTTTTTTTATACCAAATTCAAACATAAAATTGATTCCAATGAATTTAATTGTATTTTTAATAATATAAAATATTTGTTTTTAATTTTAAACCATTTTAAAAATATGTGGTACTTTTCAAATTTTTTAAACAAAATTAAATGTTTTAATGAAATTTACTAATTACACTATTCACTGGAATGTTAATATTCTCGGAAAGATAAAAAAATTAACCCTAGGGTAACTTTTAAATGAAGACTTAAAAAATGATATTTTTTTATTAAATAAAATTTATAAATTTTTTAGAAATTAATTATAATATTTTCACATAAAAATAAATAAAAATCATTTTTTTAAGAAAATGTATTTCTAAATCAAAAAATAACTTGACTACAAATTGAGTACTTATATCCTAATAATTAATCTATAAATTTGTATTGATTAGGTCATTAAAAAATATATGTATTTCATTATTCAATTAATAATATATACATCCACTCATTCAAGGATTATGTTACAATAATCATATTTAAATAATAACATTTCATTGTTTGTTTAAGCTTAGTGTTACGTGTAATGCTAGCTATCGAATAAATTTAATTTAATTTAAAAAATATTTCATAAAATCATAGGGTGTTACATTATCCCCCTTTAATAAATTTAATCCTCACAATTTGGTCTTGTTCTCTATAATCAAATTATTGATATTTGAAAATTACTTTATAGAAACCTATAGTGTAAAAAATGTTAATAAAAGTTCCTCTTGATAAGTGAAAATGGGAAATTCAAAGGTCATGCTAAATAAAAAACCATGTTTCAGGATAGTAGAATATTATTGGGGAGTGAAAATATGGATATCAGAGAAAAACATAACTCTCAAGGAATGATATAGAGTGATATATAATATGGCCAGGAGAAAGGTAACCATCAAAAAAAATCGTAAGTCTATGATGGGTTAAAATGCCCTTGATTTCTCAATAAGTAAAGTAAATAGATTACATTTTTTTCAAAATACTTATCCTAAATTTGAGAAATTATTTTACTACCTATACTAATAACCTAAGGAAATATACTTAAGTGGCAATAATAATTTCATCCTTCAATAAATTTTCATAACAATATTATGTTTTTCTCAAAATAATGAGTATTCAAGATGATTTTTTTAGGCCTGGAACACTAAAATAAGCTTCTAAAAATCAAATAATTCCCCAAAAGGATAATAATTTATTACTCTTGTCTCTATAAATTAACAAAAAACATAACGGTTATCTGAAGGTAAGATAATTCCCAAAATGAATAAACCTTCATACGAATAAATACTACATTAATCAAAATTCAATAGTAATACTGAAAGTTCAAATTAAATAATTCCCTATATAACTATCCTCAAAATTATTTAAAATATTCTTGATTGAGTTTGAAACACAGAATAAAAATAATTTGATCACATGTTATTCTAAGATTAATTTAACATTTATTTACAATCATCATTAATCACTCATAAAGTCATATACGAAAATGTATACGACCCAATCACATAGTCTCTAAGATATAATAATAATTTCCATAAATAAATAACTCTATATACCAAAAAATATCAATAACCTCAATATTAATTAATGTTTAAACCTAAAAGGTTATCTTATAACTTTAAAACCAAATGTTAAATAGAATTATTTTGAAATAATTATACACATTAAACCTAAGGATTATATATACCTCAACATAATAAAACTTTTCTCAAAATATCATTAATCACCTCAAAATTCCCTTACTTAAAACCACAAAAGGGGGTTTAAGCCTTTGATATCATGATCAACCTCAAAATCATAAACCCAGGATTGTATCTATAATTCCTAAGTTAAAATCACAAGAAAACATATATTCTTCAAAAAATTAACACAATACTTATTCCATAAATAAATTTACAACTATTTAATATATTCTATAAATTAAAATATTCAATAAACTTCCTCAAAGATGACCTAAATCACCTTTTTATCAAATCACCAAAAAATTTAATGTTTACCAATACTATCAATGTCAATCATATCTTAATAACATTTAAAAATTATTAACTCAAAACTAGACACATATTACGGTTCATTGTGTCCTTAATCACGTGTTCTCCAAATATATCACCTTACTACTCAATCACTTTCTTGGTTATTAGTACAATTCAAAATATGTTTTTAAATTTTTAAATAAAAACTATTATAGAACAATTCATTATCATCTTATTACCCAATAAAGTTTCCTACAATAAGAAATATGAATCATGTCTTAAGATTCATCTACCTCAATTTAATCATGATTATTACCTTGAACATAATAAATACAATTAAATATTATCATAAATTCTATATTTCATATTATTATCTTAATCATCATAGGTAAAACCATAACTCATACAACCTTGTTTATTCTTTTTTCAAGTTTTCACCCTTGAACATCGATTTACTTAATTCCCATACTTTACATATTTGAACCTACAATCATTAATAATACCTTAAAGAAACCATTATTCTCATCCACTGATTTAATCAAATTTTTCATTTTTCCTCAGAAATAACTTGATTTGTGTACTTATTCTACACACTCAAAACATATCCCATTTCCCCTAATACATTCATTTGAGTGCATCTTCATACATTATAAACATGTGAAAGATATGTTTTCTTTATTCTATGTTCATTATGAAAATATATCTTTCTCGTATTTGTTTTATTATTAAAGTCAAAAATTTGATATTTTTAATCATATAATGAGATAGATGGTTAGGTATAATCACAATATTTCACATTCCCTCTCTTATTTCAATTGGTTACTCATGAGTACAATCCTTCGATTGTCCATTACATTCAACATTAAATCAATTACTTCAAGTTATAGCCTTTGACTAAAACAAAAAGTAACAGTTTGACAAAAAATAATTATAGTGGGAAACTATATAATCATGAAAAATCATTTATAGGACGTCTAAATCATGACACATTCTTCCATCAAACCATTAGTTTAGCCTAGGTTATTGATGATAATTACAAAAAAATTAGGATTTTATCTTATACTTAGTGTTATATATAGGGTTCTACCTGATTTTTTTATCATCCTATTTTCTAAAGGTTGACCAAACTATACTCTGATACCAACACTAGCGAACCAAACTTTTCCTACAAAGATATTACATCTTAATATATGGATATTCATTATATATAATTTAGTTCCACGATAGAATTGGTTAGGTCTAGTATATTTGGAAACTTGGAAACATAAAAATAATAATAAAATTTATACATAATATCACACTTATTTATTCATAACTAGAAACCTTCTTAGACATATCACAATTAATACCTTTCTTCATAACTTGGGGGAATGATTTATAAGGAAATGGTGAGCTAAAATACATAATAAGCGTAAACAAGGGAGATATCAGTATATGATCATATTAAATCATATGATAAGAATAATAGAACAAGATCATAAACATAACTTAAAAAGTTCATAAAAAGATCATAGATCATAGGCATGATTCATGGAATAAAACATTATCATTTTCAAAGACATGTATTATAAGAGTGAAAAAAATAATTATAAATCAATCATGAACCATTATCTCATGTCATAAAAGTGTGGCACAAAAAAAGGTATAATAAATATTTCATAATGTCTTGGTTAATAACAAAGAACATCAAACCATTATATACCAACCATAACCACCAACATCCCATAGTAAATCAAGCACATCGACTTGCATCCCATAGTAGATCAAGCACATCGACTCACATCCTATAATTATCTCATGAGACATAAAACCATAACCAATAAATTTGAGGTATATATATGTACCACACATCACATAATTAAATCATATATATTTTTGACACAATATCATAAAAAATTCATCATATCATAACGCATGAAAAGAAATGTGTTTCATAAACATTTCAGCAAAGCATGACCTATAGAAAAGAAACAGGTTTTATAAACATTATGTCATTATATTCCTAAAAAATAAAATTAAATAATAAGGATGGAATAATTAAAAAATATCCTATGTAAAGAATAAGTGAAATCAATGGTGATTTTCTTTGGTTAATTAAAATATCATTAAAATATCATTAAAACATACTTGAGGAAAATAACATTTTCATTTTCAATTCAATTATTTTAAAAATATGCACACATATAAAGGAAAAAATAATTTTAAAATAACCATGTAAAAATTACAAGAAATATTGAAATAAAATATTATTCATGATGGGAGGATCTATTCATATCATATAAGCTAAAAAACTATTCCTTATATATTTTTTTTGGAGAATATATAATGTACCTTGTTTGGAAAATGATAAGAAGATTCCATTCAAAATGGTTTGTAAAAAGTAAAACACGGGTAAAATGAATTTAAAAAATAATTGTAGATTAGTAAAAACATTCTTTAATTTTTTTACATACATATGTACATGAATGTAAAATATTCCCCAGTGGAGGCTTAAGCATAAACAGTCCGGAATATTGGTGAGATTGGGAAATACAACCCTTACTACTTTGGTGTAATTTTAATCATAACCTCATGAATGAAATGAACTTATATAGATATCTAAATTATATAATTTTCATGATAGGAATCATAAAATACATTCATGGGTAGTATATACACCACAAAAATTAAACAAGTGGTATATAAGGCATATGTCTCATAGAAATAAAAGTGAGATGAAAATCTATTACCTCAAGTTCACCAAGCTTTGAAAGCACTCTGACATCCTATATAATATATTTAAATTTAGCATAATTTTATAAAATATATATTTTAATACTTATAATATCATATATAATCAATTTATAACATTTCAACACCCCTTTATAAATAAATTTTTATTTCCAGGTGTTAAATGTTTCATTTATCATGAGTATTTCAGTTGAGTAGTTTCGATCCTTTTACATTTGTCTTTGTTTTATCACATCCAGAATATTAATAATGATATAAATGTCATATATATTAATTATATTCTAATTTAAAGTTATCCATAAAAAATATATATAGAAAAATAAATTACAGCGTTCATGGAGACAGTATGTTGTACATACGCATGACTATCATTTTCATTTTTTAAAGGATGGAAGAAAAGTAAGGTAATTATTAATTAAAATTAAAATTATAATTATTATATCATGTATATATTATATATATTCAAAAAAAAGTTCCACATTACCATCCATGTGAAATATAAATGAAAAAAATCACATCGCTTCATGGAGGTGGTAGTCCACATTTACGCATGAATGATGTTATCATTTTCCAACAGTTTGGAAGGAGAGAAGTTTGATGTTTTGTCGTAATTAATTTTTTTTAATTATTTTATAATTATAATATATAAACATTAAACCAATCATAATAACCATCCATAAAATATAGGGATGATAAATTAATTGTATCGATATGCATAGACAGTAAGGCATACATACACATGAGCAATACTTTCACATCTCATTTGATGAGAAAGATGTGGTATAATGGTGTTTCCATAATCATAATAAAATTTAAGAATATTTAGGATAGTTAATTTATTATTTATTAATAAATACCATATATTTATAGGAGTTGAGAAAAGTAGAAAATAAAGAGATTGCTTAAGGTGATTACCTCTTCATAGAAATGCCTCCTTTAGATCTCCTCTAAATGGCTCTAGGATTTGTCTTCGAGAAGAAAAACACCTATAAAATATGGATATAGTATTTGAAAAAATAAAATTTGAAATTATTATTGATCTAGAAGTCTCAAAGTGGTGTAAATAACTGAGGGAGGAGGTACCCTTTTATAATTGAGGCGAGGGGCACATTTGAAATTTCTCAAAAGATTAAATTAATATAAATATATTCTCAATCGAAATGGTTCCAAACGTCCAATAAATTGACATGGGATGAAATTTAAAACCATATATTACACTTTTTGTCATTTTTTAATATTTTTATGATTTTTAATTAATTTAATAAAGTATTATTCACAAAATATTTCATTACTATCAATTTAGACACTATTCTATTAATTTTACTTAAATGTTTTAAAGAAAAAGTTTAAATTATAATATAATTATTTAACATGACAAAAATATGTTATATTAATCTATAAAATTAATTCCATACATTGAATCACTCAAATTATATTTCTTTTAATTTTTTTAAAATATTTTTTTTATATTTTTTTTATTAATTTACGAAACACTACATCGGTGTTGCGTAAACAATTAAGGTCATTATATAATAACTAAAAATTAGAAATAAATTCATACGAATTTTTTTTATTAATCTAAAAATAGACCCTTATATTATTTTATAACTAGATTTTTCCCTTTGTGGACACATAATATATATTATATATTTAGGTACAACTACCAACGACACCACCCACACACTACCAAGAAACTGTAGAAAATCAGCTGGCCTGGGGACTTGACTCCATGACCATGCCCCAAAACCCATCCTTCCCATACCACTATATTCATGATTTTTTTTTGAAAAACACATAATATATATTAAATGTAATGAGAGTGACATTTTGTAACCTTCTTGATTTAAAAAATATATAAGTCATTTTCATGGAAAATTTTCCATTAAACAACTAAATTTAAATCCTAAGGTGATAAGGGTATAATTAAATTAATATAATAAAAATTATGCAAGTCTTTACTATGTTTTTACCCTTATATTTTGTTTTCAACCATTCATTAACCATTTTCAAACTTACTTTGACAATAAGTTTTTTACTCTTTAAGGGTAAATATAGTTAATATGAATGAAAAAATGGCCCATAAATGGAACTAATTTGATATTATAAACTATATAATAGTCACATGGATTAATATAATATTTTTAGTATTTTTATATCATTTAATAAAATAATATTTATTTTAAAATATCATTAATGATATATTTTAGAACTATTCATTACATTGAATTTAATAACATCAAGAAGAAAATTAAAATTCGAAATAAAAATTTTAATACATCTATAAAATTTTATATTCACATATAAAATTATGGTTTCAAATTAATTATCTCAAATTATTATACTTTTAATATATTTATTATCATTTTTTTATTTTTTTATTAATTTAATAATTACTGTGTCAGCGTTGTCTAAAACTTTAAGGTATTTATTTAATTCCTAAAAATTATAAGTACGTTTATATTATGAAAATAAGTCTATAATTCTCAAAATATTTATTTATATTATTTAAATATGTATTTAAACTGATATTCAGGTCGTGTCAGCTAATTTAATATGTTATTTTGGCTTTTCCAACCTTACAAAAGCATTGCAAAAGAATTTGGATAATTCACTTGACATATAACTCCAAAATTTATGTATTACCTTATAAATAATCTATAATAATTAATATTTAATATAATATTTGACCAAGGACTTGTTAAATCTCAAATATTAATTTTAGGATACCAAATTTGACTTTTTTAGCACTGTACATGCACTGTGTGGGCACTAAAAATGATTTTTTATTTTTATTATAGAATAAATTATAAATTATATATTTTTAATTATTTGTGAATTATATTTCTATTATTTTATCATAATATATTCATTAAATTTGTTTCATAAATTTATATATTATGTTACTGTCTTGGTGGCATCATAAAAGATATTGTATTTTATAAAAACTATAATTTTTACTATTAAATAAAAAGTTCAATTCATTATAAAAATATCAAAAATTAAACCTAAGATAAATTTTTGTTTTTTTGAATCAAAAAATAAATTTCATTTCATCAAATTAAATTCCTATAATTTATATAAATTAATTTTAATGTAAATTCATCAAATGCAATGAAAAATAGAATTTAGAAAAATATCTTTTAAAATATAAAAATGTTTTTATGCCAAATTCAATAATAAAATTAATTATAATGAATTTAATTTTATTATTAATAATATAATATAATTGAGTTTAATTTTAAATTTTTTTGAAAAAATTGGTACTAGTTAAAATAAAATTACTATTTTAAATAAAATTCATTACTTTTCACCATTCACTGGAAAATTAATATTTTAGGAAAAATATAAAAAATTAACCCTATAGTAATTTTGATTTTATGATTTCGAAAATGATATTATTTTTATTTAATATATTTTGAAATTTTTTTAGAAAATATTTACATTATTTTATCATAAAAAATAATAAAAAATATTTTTGAAGAAAACATATTTCAAAAGTGTAAAATAACTTTACTAAATATTGAGTACTTATTTCATAAGAATTAATCAATTAATTTTTATTGATTATATCCTTTTTATGTATTTAATAATTTTTTTATTACTATTTTTACCCATAAATTAAAGGACAATGTTATAAGAGTCATATTTTAATAATATTATTTCATTATCCATTTAAGCTCAATGTTGTGTCTAATGAAGACAATCCAAGAAATTTAATTTAATTTAAAGAATATTTCATAAAATCTCAACATGTTACAAATATTATGGTATCATGAATTATACTCATTTTTAAATAAAGGATGAGAAACCATATTCTTAAACTTTTTCTGGTCCTCATCATGGGATCTTGGTTCACAAGACATAATGGTTTAAGCTTTGTGAACATAAACAGAATGTTCCTTCTCCAAATAGTCAATTATTAGAAATGAGCCTTCCATTCTTTCCAGTTCTTCTATACCCCTTATATATAGAACATTACACCTCATTTAGTTAAATATGTCTAACATTAAACATTAGTCACAATGGTTCTACTTGCGATACCTTAAAATTACAATGTAAAATATATAAAGCTCTCCTGATTGAAAACCCCCCCAAGGGAAACCTAGGGAAAAAAACCGAATCTCTACTTTCTAAACATGCATCCTAAATTGTTTATAAAAATTTAGTGTTTAAAGTTAAATTATAAAGATATTTTTTGGTCAAAAACATATAAATGGAGGCCTAAGTAAAATTTATGTTTTGGTTCATAGGGTTTCCCCCATATGAGGACTAGTAAAATGTTAGGGTAGTTATGAAAAAAATAAATAAATCTTGTGGGTTCTTATATATGGTCCCAAAAAAATTCAAGTTATACACATTATGTCCCATGTATTAGGAAAAATTTAAATTATATTTACTCCCCTCATCCTTAACAGAACAGTCCAAGGAATCTAGGTGAAATTTGTGAGGGTATAGCTCTTGGGTGCAAGAACCCTCACAATCACAGGAACCCTTATTCCAATTTTTCCCTTTTGCAAGTCAATTCATATTTAGTTAGTTTTTTATCCAAGTGGAAAAAATATAGTGTTCTAGTGATGGTATTTATGCCTATATTCATCCATTATCCATACCCAAGAAGAGACCATTCACCTAAATGGGCTAACTCTTATGTTACAACGATGGTATTTGTTCCTATATCCATCCATGAGCCCCACCAAAGAGGTGATTATTCAACCAAATAGACCAACTCAAGTGTTATATTGACGTTATTTTTGATTATATCTATAGAGACACATAATTGTTACACACACAAACACACACATATATATTACATATTATTAGATATAATATTCATTACATATCATAACAATCCACATAAGAATCATAGAGATTTAGTATATTTGGAAACTAGGACAAATAAATAACTTGTTCACAAGATTCTCCCATTATATTCTTCATAACTACAAAACATATTATATATATCATTATTAAAACCATTATTCATGACCTAAGGAGTGGAAACATAAGAAAGGGTAAGCTCAGATGCCTAGTAAGGGTAAACTAGGGAGATATCAATGACCACATAAGCATAACATGAGAATAAGGGTACGAAACATGATCTTAACATTTTAAATACATACCCTACATATCATAGATAATAATATTTAGTCATGGGATACTATTTAATGTTCATAAGAGATGAATCTTAAAGGAAACAAGTAAAATGAGCCATAAGATCATAAAATCGGCGTAAAACTTGAAATTGTGGCATACACAAAATCTTATAACTTTTTAAACATGTATAAATAGAAATAAGTTCACTTATTAAGTTAATTAAATGAAATAAATCCCCTTCATAAAATTATATACACTAAACCAGGTCTAGAAATGATATTATGGACATAAAATCCAGGTCTACACATAAACTTATGGAAATTAAAACTAGGTCAATGAATAATAATTTGGACATGAAAACTTGGTCTAGATATAATCTTATAAACAAGGAAACCAGGTCCATACATTATCTTATGGACATGGAAGTTATATCCATGAATAAAATTATTTACCTTATGTGTTATCTATGTTTACCCAATGAATTAAAGGTATATATATGACCCATAATACAATAATGAAAATCATACATATGTGTACCACAAGATCCTAAAAAATTCATCATATCATAATTGATGAAAATAAAAGAGTTTAAAAAATATTTCATAATAGCATAGACCATAGAAAAGAAATGGATTTCATAAACATTTCATTATTTCATCATAGCATTAACTGTGGAAAAAAGAAACGCATTTGATACACATATTTTTATCATAAAAACAAACCATACAAATAAATAATATGGATGGTATCCTTGGAGAATATCCCTAGTAAATAATATGTAACATTAAAAGATGTTATCGTAGAGGAAAAATTACATTATGTTTCACTGGAAAATTTCTTCAGGAAAGTATCCAGTTCACATTGAAATAATCTTGTTAAAATCTTCAAATTTTCCAAATATTAAAAAAAATATTTCAAACTAAACATGAAAAATTGTAAAGTAAGCTTCAAAATCTTGAGTTTTCATTATGAGGGAAAATTATGTTCATTCCATATAAGTTAAAAGAAAACATTCCTTTCACATTTTTATGAAAATTCAAAAAGTAACTATTTTGGAAAACATTAAAAGATTATTTTAGTTTTTTTTAATTTAAAAATCAGTAAAAATGAGGTAAAAAAATCATATAATTATAATAATAACCATCTTTAAAACATTTTTTTAAAACATGGATATGAAAAAAAATGATTTTCGACCAGAGAGAGAAATAAAGTTGATTTTTCTCAAAAACATATCTTTAGTATCTTGATTAATTAAGGTGAGTAAAATTAGAAGAAAAAATGTATTGTCAATAAATAAAAAAATTATAATAAAATAAATTAGTTTCTTTAGAGTTTTATCATAAGTTTTTATCACAAAAAAATTAATCCTAAAAAATCCTGATAAACAATGAGATTGTAACATAAAACCTTTACCACTTTGGTAAATTTTGAATCGTAATACCCATGAAAGAAATAAAATTAGATAGATATGTAAATACATATAACTTTCACAATAATAATCATAAAATAAATTCATGTTCATTATATACACCACATAAGAGAAACAAGTGGTGAATATGGCATGTGTCTCACATAAATAAAAGTTCCAGGAAAACCCCTTTCCTCAATATCAGCTTGCTTCGAAAGTTATTTAACCTAATATATAATGAATTTAAATTTTATATAATTCTATAAAAGAATAATTTAAATTATTATTATATCATCCATATTATTTATATATATGTTTAGATTCATCAATAAAGGTAGAGATAAAAAATAAATTACACCATTCAAGGAGATGGAAGGCCATACATACACGTTGATGTAATTTTGATTTTTCGACTAATGGAATAGAAGAAAGTTAAATAATGAATCACCTTTATAGAAAAATTATTATATCATAGATATCAAATATATTCATTAAATCCATCATAATACCCTTATACAAAATATGGTGATGGGAAACGAATTGTATCGCTATGTGGAGACGATAAATTGTATGTACGAACGAGAGATATATTCACTTTTCATTTGGAGGAAAGAGGATGAATAAAGGTGGTTTAATAATAATAATTAAATTTTAGTAAATTTCGGATACTAAACTCATTATTTTATGAATAATATAACATATTTATAGTAGGTAAAAAAATAATTAAAAATATATTGACTAGTTAATGTGATTAGCTCTACTTTGAAACAACTCATCTAGATATCCTCTTAAGGAACCAAGGGTTGGTATTTTTGGATGAAAAACACTTATATGAGAATAAGAGATTTTATAAGATAATATGGAAGGTTTTTTTAAATATAAAAGACTCAATGTGGTGTAAAGAAGAGGAAGAAAGGGTGGTGTTTTATAATTGATGGGGGTGACAATATTAGAATTTCAAAAAAATATTAAAATATTAAATATTAATTTTCAAGTCCAAATTTCCCAAAAATTGATATTATTCAAATATAATATGAGTATGAGTTTAAATAATTAATATAATAAATTTTATACAATTTTATATCACATTGTTACCATTATCTTTTTTTAACCCATTGTTAACCCTTTTGACAATTACAGTAATATTAAAGTTTTATGCCATTTAAGGTTTAATAATGTTTCTATAAAATTAAAAAATACCCATAAATGGAACATGGTTGATTTTTAAAACCATATACCATTAATTTTGATTAATCTATGATTTTTTTAAAAAAACTATCATTTAATAATATATCATTTATTATAAAATATCATTAAATTCATTTTAACATAAATCATTTAATTTGACATTAAATACTTAAATATAAAGGGATAATTCAAATATAATTATTTTAAATCACACTAATATGTCATATATATCTATATAATGCACAGTAAACATTAAATATTCAAATTATATTACTTTTAATATTTTCAAAATCATTTATTTTATTTTTTTAACTGAATAAATATTATATTATCATTGCACAAGAATTTATGTTAATTATTTAATCACTAAAATTTATAAAAAAATTACAATAATAAATATAATTTTATTATTCACAAAATTTACATTAATATATATTGACCACTTTATTTTATCCCTATGTTAACACATAATGGGTATTTAAAACTAAGAGAGTGACATTTGGTAACTTTCTTTGATTTAAAAATTATATAGGTCGTTTTCAAGGAAAAGTGTCCATTAAAAAATTAAATTTAGATCCTAAGGTGATATGGGTATAATTAAATTTTTCCAATAAGAATTATTGAGAAAAATTATAACCTTATCACTTAGTTTTAACCTAGATCAACCTGATTTACCATTTACCAAGTTGATAAATTTTACCACAGTAACTATTCATATTGACCATAAATGAATGGGACATAATTTAAAAAATTTATAAACCTTATTTAAAATGTGAAATCATTTTTATAAAATTTAATTTTTAAAATCTATAGAAATTAATTTTAAAATAAGTGTGCAACACATGACATAAATTAATTTTTAGAAAAATATATTTTTAAGCACAAAACCTAGTTTATTTTAATACCATGCCTGGAAAAAAATTAAATTAAATTAATTTTTTTTGTTAAATATATAATAAATAAATTTCATTAAAATAATTCACCAATAGTGACTAATTAAATTTATTGAGATATAAGTACATTGTGCACATAAAATCAATTTTTCAAAAAAAATAATTCTTTTACTTTCAATTAATTTTTTTATTTTTATTTATAATTAATTGATACTAAAAGAATCAATTTATACACATGTAACCATATATTTTTCATAATTTAGTTATTCCTATTCATACCTACAAATTTAATTTCTAGGTGATAATTTTCACATAAAAATATTTTAATAATATCTTGTAGTTCGTTTAAACTTATCACTGTGTATAACACAAGCTATCAAAGAAATAAAATTCATTTGAATTTTTTTTCTAAAATAACAGGGTGTTACATTTTAACCCCTTAAAATGAATTTCACCATTTAAATTATTCAGTCTGATATAAAAAAATGAAGATATCTTCATTTCATTACATCATTTGGTTCATGTGTATTTTTTTTGAATTTGTGATATCTTTATAGAACTTTCAGCAGATGAGTAGTCTTGTTTCATAATAACTTTTCTCTATGATATAATATTTCTATCAATTTTTATTCATAAAAAAATATCATTCCCAATTGTTAAAACCTTTGAGTTTAGTACATGTTTTGGATCATGTATGTATTTCATTAGGAGAGATAAATAGATTACATTGTGAATATGAGAGATTTTTGGTGAAGCACCAAGTGATAAGTTACTATCCTTAATCAATCAAGAATATCTAAGAGGAAAATATGCCAAGGAAAAAAATTTCATTTCTTCCCAAATCTCATAACCTTTTTCCATGAATAAATTCATAGAATTAACTTCTCACAAACATCAAATTCCAAATCACACCAATGATTGTGAGCATTATTTTTTTGGACTCTGATGTGCCTTGATGTACTATTGAATATCCATAAATTTATTTTCCATTTTATCATATATCTTAGGTCCTAATGGATTTATTTATTCAACTTTTTCCTAGATGGTTGGAGTTCTACACTTATTTCCATAGAGGGATTCATAAGGAGCCATCTGAATGCTTGATTGAAAGCTATTATTTTAGGAAAACTAAAATAGGGGAAGGTGTTGATACCAAACACCTTTGAAATATATTGGAAAACATATCAATATATACTATAGGGTGTGAATTTTTATCTAATACTAACCATAATTATGAAGATGACACTTAGTATTGAAACTCAGCTCTGTATCCAGGGATTGTTCAATACTTTTATAGAACTTCAAGGTAAACCATGGATCCTGATTGGACACAAAAGAATGTGGTTCTCCATTAAACATTAACACTTTCTTAATATAAATTTTGGTAAGATAATTTAAAGGTAAATATTTAATAATGTAAATTACGTGTGCTTACTTCATAAGGTCATAAACATCAACCGATATAACTCTAGATATTTTTGATGTTTTGGGGTGTTTGATGAACAAATCCAAATTAATGTTTTCCCATTTCCATTATCATATGGGTAATGGTCATAATATCCCATTAGACTTCTATATCACATCCTTATCTTACTTGAATACCAATAAATAAGATACATATTCATTAATATCTCTCTTCATGATGTCCCACTAGAAATACTTTTTTAGATATTTATACATCTTTGTAATTATATGATGAATAAATAATAGTGAATTGTGAGCCTCATAAAATAGATCCTTCTTTAATCCTATTTAGGATAGAACATGTTCATAGTTACTAAACCTTATCATTCAATCATAAACAAGGTCAAATTCAGGAACACTTCCCACCTTCTTCTATAGCTATACATCTTTGTTCTATACCTCTTTAATCTTTATTTGGATAGATGGTTGAACACTCATTTGAGAAAGATAATATTTCTCCCCTTCCTTTAATATTTCAAGATACATGCTTTGAAAATATAGAAATATTGGATATTTTGTGATTTTTTTCATAGAAAAGAATGAATTATCCTTTTGAATTAAATAATCTCCCACCTTGTTCTCTTTCCCAGGGGGGGTAATGCATTGAGAAGTTATAATATTTTATCAGTTCCAACCATAGTTTTGGGAACATATTCAACTCTTTCTTTGTAAAAATATAATTTAAACTTTTACAATGAGTATATATATCACACCCTTCTACGTAATGATAATGCCTCTTTATATTTGACAAAAAACTACCACAACTAACTCCAAATCATGAGTTGTGTAGTTTTTCTCAAGATCCTTCAATTGGAGTAATAAATGAGTTATCACAATATCATTCTGCATGAGAACACATCCCAATATATTCTTTTTTGTATCACTATATATTAAAAACCCTTCTCCATTATAGGTTAAAGTATGAATAAGTACACTAGATAACCTTATCCTTAGTTCATTAAAATATTCTTTATATTCATCTGTCTAAAGGAACTTATCTCCCATCTAAGTTAAGCCAGGGAGTGGATTAGACAGGTGTGAAAAATTCTCCACAGTGCATTGATAGTGTCCATCCAAACCAAGAAAATGAAATATCTAAATCATAGTGGTTGATCTAGGATAAAATTTAATAACTTCTATCACTGAATGATCTATTGATATAACCTCACATGATGTTTTATGACCTCAAAATGAATCTTTTTAACCCAAAATTCACATGTGATAAATTTTTAATAAAGAGCATCCTTCCCAATTTTGTTTAAAAAACCATCAAATGATCTTCTTGTTCTTCATTTATTTTTGAACAAATAATAATATCATCTATAAAGAATATCACTTCTAGATCAAGGTAATCAATAAAGACTATATTAATTAAATCTATGATGATATCAAGGACATCAGTAAGACCAAATGACATAAATATAAATTTCTAGTGTCCATACATTATACATAATGTTGTATTGGGTATACCCCCCTTCTTGAACCTCAATTGATAATATCCATAATGAAGATAAATCTTGAAAAAGTGTTGATCTCAATGAAGTTGATCAAAAAGTCATAAATACAAGGTATAAGACACTTGTTCTTAATAGTGATATTTTTTATTTCTCAATAATGAATGAAGAGTCTCATTCATCCATCTTTATTCTTAACAAAAAGAACCGACGCACCACATGGTGACACGATTTACCAAATGAATCACTTGTCAAGATTTTATTGGAGTTTCTTCTTCATTTCATACAACTCAATTGAGGCCATTCTATATGGAGTCTTTGAAATAGTTGTAGAACTATGTATGAGTTTTATTAAAAAATATATTTCAAAATTTAGTGGAATACTAAGAAATTTTTCTAGAAATACATCATCAAACTCTCTCACAACATGAATATCATTTATGTTCAGTTTCTCCCCAAATATCTAATATAAACACCCATTTTGAATAGGAATCATGAACCATAAAATAGATCTAATTTCAATCATAAGTTCATATTTATTATCACACTAATAGGTGATCACACCTTGATTTAAAATAAAATATGTGACTACCCCTCCTCAGAAATTTAAGTTGTATTTATGTAATAAAATCTAAACTTTGCCTAAGCTAAAATCAAATTCAACTACAGAGAGAATAACCATATTTGGAGGAATAACATTCCAAGAATTTTCAACCAAAGAAAAATCATAGACTTAATATGTGATCATCACACCATTATTTATTTTTAATACGAACTAAACATCTAATATTTTAGGTGGTACTATTATACCCTTATAAAATTCATTAGGTATAAAAGAGTGTGTAGAGCCAAAATAAAATAAGACATTAGAAGTTCTAGAGTGGATTATAAGTGTACCTTTCACCAAATCATTAGCATACCCCTCATTATAAATAGTGATCACATGAGATTTCCCTTTTTCTCTGAGATTAAGAGGTTATTGATGGTGATCATCATCATTAACCTTAATATTTGATATTTGGTTGTCATAGTTTATATACTTATTTCATTTGATACAATGGAGTGTGGGTGGTGCATTTTATGGATATTTATTTCTATTAGAACTATAATATAACTTCTTCCCAGCACTTAAATATTCAATTTCTAGATAACCTTCCTTCACACACTTGAAACATTTACTAATTACCTTAAGAATTTTTTTCCATGTTTCCTTCAAAACATTGAGAATAAAGGAAGGCTAATCGTATACCCTCCATGTTTTTTATACTTTTATTTGAATTATGTATTTATTTTCTTTTTAAATCAATGATATTGATGGGTAACTCCAAATTACAATTCCAACTTTATAGCACATAAAATTGTTTATTAATATCTATTGAAGTTTTTTATGGATAATTCCCTTTAGATACTCGATTTTAAGCTATTAAAGTATTTATCAACCTTAATTTTAGGTTGGATGATAATACCAGAAGTGTACCTCATAAGTCTTGTAAAATATGCCTCATAGGTACCAATATATTTATCATATTTCCATTTTATCTCATGGAATTTATTATCCATTTTCATTTAATGAATAAGAGGAAAGTAATTATTGTAAAATATTCTCTTAAACACCTCCCATTAAATGGAGTTATTTTCATCATATTGCCTTATGATTTTTATAATATTTAACCATTGATTTACTTTTAATTCCAAACAAAACAGAACCAGAATAACATTCTCATGTTCCAAAAAGTATAGAATGGAAAATATATTTTAAATGTTATATATCCATTTCTTAGTGACTATTTGATCAGTGGACCCCCTAAAATAAGGTGGAAATTGCCTCATTATGGAGTCAATAGAATGTTGTTCCCTCCTTTTTTCATTTGGAAGCTCAACATGATTCATAGCTTGAGAAACTTATCTGTGAATAAAAATAATATTTTTTATTCCATATCTATTAAAATGTTTATTTTTTCATCAGAAAAAAACATTACATTATCCATCACATTACGTATTAATATGATTCTTTTAGTTTCAATCCATTTAAAAAAACAAAAAATATTAGTGTGAGAAATAATAATGTTAGTTTGAAACCGCATAATCATTACAATAATTTTAAGGATTTCTAAAACCTGAAACATTATTTTATGAAACCTTAGGTTTAACATAGGTCATTCCTATTCATTATGATAAATTTGGTATCTTATACTATACTTATAATTATCCCCAAGGTTATTAATAATGTTTTCTCATCTGATTTTCAGAAGGTTAACAAAACATTTCTCCGATACTTACTATAGCAACCCATACTTTTAATTCATAGATATTAGATCTTATTATATGAAATATTCATTACATTTCAAAACTATCCATTCAAAAATTATACAAGTGTAGTATCTTTGAAAATGGGACACATAAACAACTTGTTTATAAGAGTGTCCCTTTATGTTCTTCATAACTAACACCCTTCTTAGACATAGAATTCCAAAAACCTTTCTTCATAAAATGGGGTAAGAATACATTAGAAATGGTGAGATCAGATGCTCAGTAAGGGTAAACCTAAGACATATTTATTATCAAAAAATAATAAGATGAGTATAAGGGTATAATAACTTGAGATTAACATTTAAAATACATAACCTACATATTATATATTATAATATTGAGTCATAGCATAAATCTTGGTAGTTAATAATTCATAAATCATAAAGAAATAAAAGAACATGATCCATGAGAGCATAACATTGTCATAAGTCATGGAATTATAGCATACACATATGCTTATAACATTGTGAACATGTATAAATAGAAATAGTTTCTATCATTAAGTTAAGGACATGAAATTAGGCCCTCACATAAACTTATGAACATTAAATCAGGTTCATGGATGATCTTATGAACATGAAATCTAGGTCCATGAATAAACTTATGGACATGAAAATCAGGTCAACACATAATATTATAGACATGAAAATTAGGTCCACTCATAATATTAGGGACATGAAAACTAGGTCCATACATAATATTATGGACGTGAAAACTAGTTTACAAGAAAACTTATTTTCCTCATGAGTTATCCATCTTTACCCAATTAACTAGAGGGAAATATAGGTCCTACCTGTCATATAATAAAAACCATGTATATGTATTCCACAAGATTATAAAACATTTATCATCTCATAACCCATGAATATAAATGGGGTTTATAATAATTTCATCATAGCATACACTGTGAAAAATAAATGGGTTTCATAAATATTTCATCATTTCATCAAAGCAAAAATGGTGGAAAAAGGAAAAAATTGCATACACAAATTTTAATTATAAATATAAAATATATAGAGAAAAAATAATGGAATCATTAGATAATATCATTAGTAAAGAATATGTAACATTAATGGATGTTATCATAGATGAAAAATTCCTTTAAGGATCACTGATAAATTTCTTGAGGAAAATATCCTTTTCACTTTGAAATGACATTTTTAAAATATAAATAAATTCTCAAATATTAAGGAAAAAATTTTCTTTAAAAAGAAAATTTAAATTTTTTAAAGAAATCATGAAAACATTTAGTGGTTATAATGGAGGTAAATTATATTTATGTTTTATAAGTTAAAAGAAGATATTCCTTTTACATTTTTGTAAAAGGTAAAAAAGTACCTTATTTGAAAAATGACAGGAATATTTCTTTTAAACCATTTTTATAAATTAAATAATGGGTAAAAATAAATTAAAAAATAATATATGAACATTAAAAACCATATTTGAAACATTTTTATAAAGAAATATATGGAACAAAAAAGAGTTTCGACCTAAGAGATAAATAAAGTTGATTTTTCTAAAAAACACATCTTCAGTCTCTTGAGTAATTAAAGTGAGGAAATTGGAATAAAAACCCAAAATGTAATGAAATACCTAAAGGTGAAGAATATTAATGGGTTTATTTAGATTTAGATTATAATTTTTTATTATCATAACCTTTATCATAAACAATCTTGATAAACAATGGGATTGTAACATAAAACCTTTACCACTTTCAAAACTTTTGAATCATAAGACCCATGAGATAAATAACATTACATGGATATGTAAATTCATATAATTTTAATAATAAGAATCATTAAATAATTTCATGGGCATTATATACATCACATAAAATAAAAAATTTGTGAATATGGAATGTGGGTCATAGAAATAATAGTGAGATGAAAACCCCTTACCTTAAGTTCAGCTTGCTTACAAAGTTCTTTAACCTCTTATACAATAAATTTAAATTTATTATACATATATACCAGATTCATGTACATTCTTATTATATAATACATATTATATTATATATATATATATATATATATATATATTTAGATTCATCTATAAAGGTATTGATATAAAATTGAATTACACTGTTCATGGCGACGGTAGGCTGTATATCTGCATGAAGGCTGTTTTAATTTTTCAAAGGATGAAAGAAGAAACAAAAATAATATATAAACTTTACAGGATAATTATTATATAATATATATAATATATATTAATTAAATACATCATTATATTCATCCATAAAATATGGAAATAAGAAATTAATTATATATTTATGTGGAGAGTCTAAGTTGTATGTACACATGAACGATACTTTCACATCCCATTTGATAGAAAGAGGGTGAATAAATGTGGTTTAATAATCATAATTACATTTAAATATATTTATTCTAATTAAATTATTATTTTATGAGTGATATAATATATTTATAAGAAATAAAATAAGAATTAAATAGAAAGATAATGACTACGGTTAATACGCCTTCTTTGAAATAACTCCTTTAGATATCCTCTCAAGGACCCTAGGGTTGATATTTTGGGATTACCATAAATTCTATAATGTGTATATGGGAGTTGGTAAGATAATTTGGTTGGGTTTTGTCAATCTATAAGTCTTAAATTGTTATGTAGAAGATAAAGGAGATATTCGCTTTTATAATTGAGGGGAGGGACACATTTGGAATTTCTTAAAATATTATATAAATATAAATTAATTTTGATGTCAAAATGACTCCAAATTGGTATTTTTAGAAGATAAAATGATTATTATTAAAAACATTATCATAAAATATAATTTGTATATGTTTGGATCAAAATTTTACCCTTATCTTTTTGTCTTAACCCTTTATTAATGCTTTTGACAATTACCATAATATTAAATTTTTTCTACCCTTTAAGAGTTAATAATCTTACTATAAAATGAAAAAATACCCATAAATGTACAATGTCTTAGGTTTAAAACAACATATCATTATTTTTCTTGAATATAATTTTTATTATTAATTTTATATAATTTAATAAAATATTATTTATTATAAAATATCATTAATGTCATTTTTAACAATATTCGTTTAATTTGACTTTAAATACATAAATACAAAGAATGAATTACAATATAATTATTTAAAACCTCCCCAATATTATATATAATTAGATAAAATTCTTAGGACACATTAACTAATTCAGATTATGTGAATTTTAATATTTTTAAAATCATTTCTTTCATTTTTTTTCTTATTTGAATAAATATCATATTTCCATTACACAAGAATTTAAGGTAATTATTTAATAAATTAATATTATAAAAAACATACCATAAAGAATATAATTTAATTATACACAAAATTAAAATTAATATCCGTTCACTACTTGATTTTTCCTCTATGTGAATACATAATAGATATTTATAACTAATTGAGTGACGTTTTGTAACTTTATTTGATTCAAATATTATATAGGTCATTTTCATGAAAAAGTGTCCAATCAAAAAATAATATCCTAATATGATAATGGTAGAATTAAATTCTTCTAATAAGAATTATAGTGAAATTTTATGACCTTATTTTAGTTTTAACCCAGATTAACCAGATTTACTCTTTACCGATGAGATAAATTTTACCCTAGTTACTATTCATATTGACCAAAAACAAAAAGAACCTATTTAAAAAAATATAACCTCATGATTAAATTTATGGAATCCATTTTATCAAATATAATTTCTAAATATGGTAGAAATAAATTTTAAATTAAGCACGCAAGACGCGATGATAACCACTTTTTAGAAAAGATTATTTTTTTTAAAAACACGGTTTATTCTTATCCCATGCCTAGAAAAATATAAAATGAATTTTAAATAATTTTATTAACTATATAACATATAAATTTCATTAAAATAATTTACAATATTAAATAATTTAATTTATTAATATATATATATATATATATTATGTTCATAAAAATAGTTTTTTTAGAAAAAGATATCTTTTCCTTTCAAATTATTTTTTTATTTATCATTAATTAAGACACAAATAATTAATTTATAAATATGTAACCATACATTTTTAATAATTTTTCATTTCCAATTAATACCCACCAATATAAAATTTAGGAAATAACTATCAAATAATTTTTTTAATAACATATCACGGTTCATTTGAACTCATAATTATGTGTAACACATGATATCGACTAAATAAAATTCATATGAAAAAATCATAAAATATTGGGGTGCTACAATATTCATTAGTGAGACATGGCCAAGATGAAATAATTCACCAAAAAGGATCATCTCTAGTGTTATGGTTCTAGTATTTGTACCTATATCCTTCTATGATCCATGTTAAATATGAGATCATTGACCCAAAAAGAAAATAATTTGTGTTACAATAATGGTATTTATACCTATATCCATACATTATCCACACCCAAGATGAGAAAATTCATCAAAATGGAAAAAATATAGTGTTATATTGATGGTATTTGTGCCTATATCTATCCCAGAGCCATGCCTAAGATGAAGTTATTTTGACTTAAATGTTTGGGAATAATTATTAATTTGTTTCCTTTATTCTTTGTGTTTAGGAGGACTCTAGATATCTCAATATTTCTGGTCAGATCTTCATAGGTTATTGTGAATAAATAATCAAAGTGAAGTAATACATTAGAAAATGGAAAATTAATGGGCACAAAATTCATTTTTATTTATTAAAAAAGTAATAATAGAAGAATCCATAATTAGGATCCTTTATTGATGAAAATAACTTATTCAAAGGAAACCTCAACCAAAGATTGAGGTTCACTGATAAACCATTGTGCTATCTGAATTAAACGATATATATCAGAAATTATAGTTGGTTAAACCCCTTTTATAGGATGAATTGTTGATACCTTAGCTTATTCTTTTTTTCTTATAATCATGATAAATATGAAGAAACTTTTGGAGACTTACTAGACTTCACTTGGTGGCATCGAGTTCCTCCTTGAGGTGTCTTATGCGAGAAACATCTTTACTTGTGATGTAACAAAACTAAATCCAAAAACTCAAAGAATTAGTTAAATTAAATTATTGATAAAAAATAAAATATTTCACATATTATATAACATCTTAGTAGACTTCATATACTACATATATACATTCCTTTCATTAGAAAATATAAGACCCAACATGAAAACATTGTGAGAAAATATTATACCTTCCATCATATCCATGAAAAGTACACGTAGTTTTTATCTAAGTTTCATAGAGAAAGAAAAAAATATAATTGTAACCTCAAATTATTAGTAAGGATTACAATATATAGGAATCTACCACAATATAAATAAGGAACAAGTGATCTGACATGAAAAAATAAACAACATGAAGCCATGTTCAACTGAAACTAAGGGAAAGAAATATCCATGAAAATAAATGAAAATGTGGACAAAAAAATTAATTTATGTCATACTAATGGAATAAATAATGTTATATATATCATAATTCACTATATAGGTAGTGTCTCCATATTTTAAAATAAAATATTATGATATTTAACTCAAGTTCATGAGTTTGATAGTTCTTTTAAGGATTTTCAAATTCCATGATGCCTAGGAAAGCACCCTATCATTCATCCAAATGACACAACCAAGTCCATTTTATAATGAATCACTATATATTACAAATACTTCCTTACCTAATGCTAATGTTAATACTAATTAATTTATCAGACTCCACTTTATCTCTTCAAAACATTCCTCACATTCTTTTAAACATTTATTTTAACACCTTTAAATTTTAACTTGGTTAATGGGTTGGCCAACCAGGTGTAATATTGAATGAATAAAAAATAATAACCTACAAAACCCAAGAAAATTTGGATCTTGGTTATTTTCATCAGTTTATTTCATTCATTGAATACTTTTTTAATGGATAAACATATATTCCACCGTTTTAGACAATATGGCCAAGAAAATAAACATGACTGAGCTAAAATTCATAGTTACTATATTTCCCATATAATAATTTTATTAGGATTTCAAGAATTATTTACATATAACTCTCATTCTCTTAATTGATCTTAGGATATATCAAGATGTATTTAATGAATACCAAAAAATGTTCTCAAGATAATACTTTAACACTATATTTATAATATATATAAATATAGAAGATTCATTGGTCAATATAAAAAGAAATTATTATAAACTCATAATGCCCATACCTTGTTCGAACTATTGTCTTCTCTATATAATCCTTTTTTACCCTTAGATGATAATAATTACATTGAGTATCAATATTTTTTTATCATGAAAAGATCAATCTTTGAAAATTATTAGGATCCTTTAATTTGATCAAAGAATTTAACAATTCATGGTAAGTCAAACTTATTCTTTATAATAATGGAATTGATATCCCTATTATATATTCACAATATCATAGACTCATACTTCTTTTTTAACACTTGGGAGTGTAAATCCCTTACAACATAACTCTTTTAGTAGTTTCTTCTACTAAACCAACTCAATTTGTTCTATTCAATAGGGTTTTTTAGATAAAGAGCATAAATTATGAATGAGTTCAATAAATAATTCAACATTAAACTCAAGTGGATGACCAAGTAATTCCTAGTGAAGGAAAAAAATGAACTTTTGTACCATAGGAAAATCCTATATTCTTATTATATTATATGTATCTATAGATCATGCTCGATCATTCTCACATTCCATAACCTCATTAAGGAGAGTTACTGGGGGAGGATTCATAGATGATTTAGATGATGAAGTCTCCCATTTAAAGTTAATATATTCTACTTTACATTCACATACCATAATATTATACTCTTTGAAATAAATTTTTTCATTATAAATTGAAATATAACCCATAACAAGTATCATACCGAAGTCAACCATAGGTATAATAACCAATTTTGAAAATAGGGTATGTCTATGCATCATAATTAGAACTGAATTGAAAAATATTTTTTATAAAAATATTTCCACTAGGATAGTTAATGGAGAAATAAATTAATAGGACTCTAGTGAAATATTTAATGTTTTTGGAAAACATAGAATATATAAAATAATTTGAATATTTTGAACCATATTATACATTAGTAAACTTTGAGGCTATAATCAAATTATCCTCCACCAAGTTATTATGAATTTTTACTTTGACTATAGTAATCACACAATCTTTGAATTTTTCCCTTTGTATTTTATAAGTTAAATTACTTTAATTAATAGATATTTGGTTCACATAATGTCCCTTATCCTTATAGTTAAATCATTAAACATCAACAAATTAGTACATTCCATTGAATTTTTGAGGTTTATTTACCTTTAATATATACTTGTAAAAAACCTCTATTCCCTTTTATAAATACCCAGTTTATTTCTTCCTATAATTATCACATGTTTTAAATCCCATCCTTCCATTATTCCCTTTTTACACACTGTTCTTCCCATAATTATTAGTCATACTCTTCATCTCTTAATTTCCCTTAAAAACACACATCTTGGAGAACTGGTTTTCTATCTTAAAGTAAATTAAAACTATATCCTGATATGATTAAATGGATAGAGAGGCCAATTCCCTTATAACAATAAAATTTAATCCATTAAAGAAACATTCAAAATTTCTTTTTGGTATATTTATATAGATCACAACATGTTTATATAACCTTGTAAATTTATCCTCACATTCAACAAAATTTTCTTTCTCCTTTTTTATAATACTAAGGAACTACCTTTAAATTTATATTATTTACATATGAGTAATATTTTTCATATAATACCTCCTTAAAAGTTCCCCATTATATAAAATTTATCCCATAATACTCTTTAGTACTTTGAAATAGTGACCACTATTGGTCTACATCTCCCTTCAAATGATAGTCTTCCATGATAAATATTTCATTTCCACCACTTCCCAAAGTGAGAAAGATATGTTTAGGGGGTTAATATATTGTCTATATACCAATGGATTAGTTTTTCAAGTTAATGTTATAGGTTTTATTCACATGAATGAGTCCAACATAGTTCCACAATATTGTAGATCAATAGGTATCTCTATGCTTTTGAGATTATTTTTCATAAACAGGTTCAAATTCCCTAACCTTGTTACGATTTAATTATCATAAACCCTATATTTATTGACATTATCATGGGAAAAATCCCTATATTTACTATATGTCTTGATATGATTTCTATTCCTCTATTTAGTTTCCATCTCTCTATAATGGTATAATGATAATTTTATTATGAAAATGAAATGTAAATTAAAATTACCATTATGTTTTCTATAGTGATCTGTAAAAAAATGAGGTGTTTTTTCATAATGTTGGTTCAAACTAACCAGTTTCATCTAAATATAGATCCCAAGGTTCCTATTAAACATTCTTTGATACCAAATATAATAATATCGAATCTAAAATCCCAGATTCGGTAGTTATATTACATTATTATTATAAAAACAATAGTTCTTGTGAGATCTAATAGATTAGTTGTCTTTTTAGACTACATACATACATACATTAAATTTTAAAACATAATATACAATAATACCACTTATTGAGAACATTATTAGACCTTCTGTCATACCCCAGAAAATTACACATAGTTATCCTATTGGTTTTTTTGGGGAATAGAAAAAAATATGGATCAACTTAGATTCTTAGTAATGAGTAGAATACAATGGAATATATCACAACCTTAATAGGTACCAATTGATATGGAAGGAATAAATAAACAACATGAATCCATAACTAATTAAAAATGAGCTCATTCTATATCCATGATGATAAATGAAAACATGGATAAAAACAATCATTGATCTCATATTGATAGAATGTATAACATATAACATCAAAAAATATTGTCTAGGCCTTTCTCCAATACACTATATTGATATGGGGAGATGTATTCACCAAAACCCAAGATGTTTTGTTTCATGGGATATATCGATGCATCAAGGGACTATATAATTTTGGATCCCACCCATCACATGAGTAAGTCCAATTCATTCAAAATAATAGTTAACAATAAATTTTACCATTCCCTAGGGAACCTATATCTGAATAAAAATATTTAAATTCATATAATAAAAAATTTGGAAAATAAATATTTATTTATTCAATGGAATTATTTTGATGTCTATGAGAACATACCTTATTCAACTTAAAAGCTATGTGGTGTTATAAAAGTAACATGAAGCACCCTTATCAAATAAATATAACATTAAGGGTAAATTTAATGTGATATATTATCCATGGAAGATAGTAATTAAGTTCAATAGTTTGTATTGGTAGGTGGCCAAGATACTGGTAAAAATATCCATCATCATGGTTCATAAAGAGCATATTTATATTCCAAAGAATATACACTGAGAGTGTCTAGAAATGGTGTAGTCTTAGGCCCACTCATTTTTAATTAGGTTTACATTTGAGTTAATTATAAACAAACCATTTTTGGGGTGATTAACTCTGTTTCATCTGTGCCATGGACCTATCAACTTTTTAGTATCCTGATAATGATTTCATTACTTAGAAAACCATAAAATCTTTACATTCATAAAATTTATGATTTATGGGAATTATGAAGTCTTGGGAAGAATATTCAATGAGAGGAAATATCATTTTCAATATATCAAAAGGGTTATAATTCCATAAAACTACAATCTATAGGACATTACAATAAGGGGTTGTAATTTAAAGTGAATGGGGTGGAATGAGAACCCTTATGTCATCATATTGAAGTCATAAGAAAATTGATACAATGAGAATTTTTAAGTAGTATCTAATTAAATAAATATAAAATGAGAGATAATAACATGAAATAAAAATCAAGTAATATGTGAAAATGGTATTATAAAAAAAATTACAATTAAAAAGGAATGATAAGGAATTAAACACTTACATTTCTAAGTAAATTCTTAAATACTAGAAGGACTCCATATAAACTTATAAAATCATGAGGTTATATTTATAGATATATAATGAATTTAAAATCATGATCAATCCATTTAGGGTGGATTGGGATGAGGGAATCAGTGGGAGTGATCACCTTTTATAGGTGAAAACATGGAATTTTCATGGAAACTAAAGTTAAGTAAGGGGTAAGAATTGAATATGATAGGTATTTGGTGGGTTAAATGAGTTGGGTAGATACATTGTAGGTCAAACATGAGGTTATGTCTTGCTTGCCTAACAAATAATTATAGAATGTGTAAGTGACCTTTTAATTCTTAAACATTTGAGATACTTCATTTACCTATTTTTACCCTTATTTATCTTGATTAAAAAGTAACTATGGTAATTATTTTATTACAATAGATATAAGATGACCCATATTACCAATTTTTTAACTTCTAAATATTCTTTTTTACTCCATTTAATCTATTTTATCTTCTAAATTATATAAAATAATTTTTAAAATTAAAACGTAAGATATTGAAACAACTCATTTTTAGAAAAAATATATTTTTATACATTAAATGTTTTTTATTTATATTTCCTATTAATTATAAATTTAATGAAAATTTGTATATATTTTAATAGTTTTAAACATCATATTAGAGTTATAATTTAAAATATATTAATTTAATTTATTTATATGAAATTTATATAACCCTTATAAATATAATTCTTTGAAAACAATCATTTTATGTTTACCGTGGTAATTAATATGTATTCTATGTAATTATTTCAGGGAATAAAAATATGATTAGAATCACTAAATAATTTTTACATAATAATTCTAAATATAAATTATATTTAATAAAATAATTAGTATTTTTATTAAAAATTAATTCTAACATTAGAATGTAAAAAACTCATTTTTAGAAAAAATTTATTCTGCAGCATAAAAATTAGGTTTAGGATAAGTTTATAAATGTTTTTTTTAATGGAAAAATTAGATTATTATAAAAAAAATAAATGTTGTGTGGATTCTAAAGATATAAAGAACTAAATTTTTCAAAAATAATATTTATTTAAAATAAAATACCATTAAATTTTCATTTATTATAAAATATTACTTATGTTCATAAATTTTTAAACATAGGTTTTATAAATTTAGAATATTATTTAAAAATTTTCTATTTTACTCTTTATACAAATATTTTTCTATTTATTTTTTTTATAAACTTATTGTTCTTTCTTATATAATTATAATTTCTTAAAAGTTAATGTTTTTGTAAAAACTATATTTTTCACTATTCACTTAAAAATCAACTATTTCAAAAAAATCCCAAAACTTCATCTTAAGATAATATCTTTATGAATAGTTAAAATTTGAAGTTTATTCTGTTAAAATAAAATTATAACATTAATAAATTGAAATTTTAACTATACTTATGAATAAAGGCTATTTAGAGTGTGCATTTTGTGATAGTATAGGATATGGTGTTTAACTATTAGAGTAGGGTCTCAGGTATTACAAGTGAGGTGATGCTGCACCATATCTACTATTGTATAGTTAGATTAATTTTGAACACCTGTATATATGAGTTTTATGGATTTTTATGTTAATTCCTCCTCTTATAGAATCCCTTGGGATTATCCTCCTCATTCATGGGCCCAGAAAATTGATTTCATGATAGCATGAATGTTCTGATAGTCAAATACCCCCACTGCCTAGATGTATAAAATAGAACCGATTTTAATATAACTTACCAATTAGCTCATCCCTATGGAAATTAGAAACTAATTTCTATATGCTATTCCAAGTACACCAACACATAGTTTGGTGGGAGTCAAAAGTATTTTGGTCTTATTCAAAGTCACTTCCCAAGACCGAAATATAGTTTGGGACAAAGTTTCTTAAGAAATGGCCCAAGATGTCTTCTTAGGAATTCATATCTATTAGTTATGTTGGTATTATTGTGGGATCAATTAGAAACAATAATTATACGGAAAATAATAATTTGAGGGAGAATAATGATAATAATCTTTTTTTTTCTATTGATGTCACATCTTATATAGAAAGAATCACCTTAGTTGGATGAAAAAGTTGAACATCTCATTCAATAGGTATCCAATTTTTAGTAGCTATGAAAGCATCAATTTTCAATGTAATCCTGACTACATGCACTATGGGGTTTTTTTGACCCTCTACTATAGCTTGTCCACCCACAATGCATTGGTTTCTCCTCGCAACAACTATTTCCTAAGTGTGATGGGAAGGGACCTCTTAGTGGGAGAAAAAATTGGGAGGAGGTTCATGTACTGCTCCATGAAAGAAAAATTCCTTATTTCTTTACCTAGTATGGATCATGGAATGACTCCCATTTCCATCAGGAGATTATCCATCATATGTGAATACTTATAAAGCACAACATGCTCTGTTGTAATAAGGAATGTTTGAAAGTGTGATATAACATCATGATGATGTTTGGTTACCATACACATACCATCTTCTCCCTTATTGGTGGATATATATATGGGGATACCTCCATAAATACTCCTGCCACCGATGGTATACCCCCACTATCGATGCTCCCTCTGGCGAAGCTCCAACCGTCTTAGCAGAAGATACTTGAGCCTCACTTAGATTCTTTTAATTTATATTCATGAGATTTTCCCCAAGAATAATAGTGGGTAGATATCTTATAGTAATTAAACTGTAATCATTTTAGTTTCATATAGAAATTTGAAGGAATAAAAATGATAAAAAATTATCCTAAAGACTTACCTATCCTACGATAAACAATTCATATAGATAGAAGCTTCTCTCTTTATTATTATTTCATTCTATCAGAGGGTTGGGATATTCCCTCATAAATAATTCATATGAGGGGTGGGATGTTTGAGATGGATCTAGTTCTAGTTCCCTACGAAAATCTTCTTGACATGAGGATAGCTCCCCTTCTACTATAATTGTTGGAATCTCGAAATTTATTATGGAGTCGACATTAGTGTCTTCAGGATACATCAGTAGATGCAGTTCCACCTCAACTCTCTAGAAATAAATATAGGATTATCCATTAAAACTAGTTCTTTTTTGAATATTAACACAATTTTATAACCTAAAACATCTTGATAAATAAGGTGGTCTAATTTTTTGTTATGGGATTGCTCAATTACCCCTTCAATGGTTCCCTCATGGACTATATCTTCCACCCTCATTGTGATGGGGAGCTTGTATCAGCAGACATTATCATCATTTAAAAATACCAAATATGATTTTCCACCTCTAGGGGGTTTATATAAAAATTAAAATCCCAAAATTCCATTAAATTTATAATTTTTTGAATTTTAATGTCAACCTAAAGAATCTCTCAGACATCCTAGGGAACATTAATAGAGAGATAGCTCTTTGGGAACAAGAAATCATCCGGATAGATATCATATAAAGGGTTATTAACTTACCCTTTACCATACCAAAAGAGTACTTGTGAGGATTTGTTTTTAGTTTTTTCCCTAGACTGTGATGCTTAGTGGGGGCCTCAGTTTGTCAATGGTAGCTGGAATACCTTAGCTTTTGGTTATTCCAGATCCTTTTCCTTAGGTTGCTTGGCAACCATCGAGTGTGGGAGACCTTATGACTCCGGAACATCCATCTCCTTTAATTTTTTATGGAACCTCCTAGTTTCCCTCCTCCCTTTATCTACCAAAAACAACGGATTTCATAATGGGGAAATGAGTTGTCAATATTGAGTTAGGATATGAATATATATATGATAGAGAATATCTTAGAAGTAACCAAATAAAGGCATTCAGGGAATGATTATTGATTTTAACTCATGTATTATTATAAGAAGTCATTATTCACAACTTCCTTTCCACCATATGTTGTTTATAAACATGGGCATCGGTTAACGGTTCCATTACCTTGTTTTGTATACACAAAATATGAAGCAAAAAATGATATAGTGCATATGTTTGAAAAATGTCACTATAATAGACTCAATACACCAACACAAAATCTCTTATGAACATAATATAAGACCAAATTTCATATCCATCATATAACTTATAAAAAAACTATATAGGTGGAGGCATGACATATAAGAAGAATTTAAATTTTGAATATTGGATAAATAGATTCAGAATTATCTTATCCTTATGAGACAAGGGACTGGTTCCATAGAAAACTTGAATATATGGCTGGAATAAGCCTCATGGAACCTCCACCATGTTAAGAATTACATAGATGTTAAAATGTGTTGCTGCCTAGCCCCATATGATTTGAATTAGTCCTGAAAAGAGGGAGGTATATTTTTCCTTATAAAGGTGTAGAAAACACCATTATATTCTTACAATCATGAGAACTACCAAACCCATTTTCTCTCCTTTTGTGAGGTTAGAATCCATCATGAATGTGTTTGGTCAAACACAGTTATGATAATCCCACATTGGTAGTAGATATCTACTAATCCACATATCCAAAAAAGTCTCCAGTTAAGTATGAGTAGGAACATAAAGATTGATATCATGACACTAGTATTTATATTTTCCCCTCTTCAATTATGTCTAGTAGGTACATGATATTACACTTTTCTACACGTTTGGGGAACCTATAGGAATCTTTCAAGAAGTTATATCACCCTTCTTCATGAGTAAGGTATTAATCCAAGCCTCAAAACAAATTTTAGTATATGGAAAATAATCTAATTCAGAAATTATGAAAATCATATTAAGTATGGAGCGAGTCAATTCATATGTTGGTCAATGATATTCTCATATAGCTTTGATAGGGAGGAACACATCATAATTAGATCCAAGGATTAGATCCTTAGATATTTTTAGGTGTCTTAAAGGCTAATCTGCACTTCCCCACGAGAAAGGTGGAAAAAATTTGTGTCAAGACTTTAGCGGATGAGAATTTCAAGGATACATTTAGAGTTATTAAACACATACTTGTAAAAAATCTAGAAAACTTCACAGATATAAAATACATTTAAATCTATCTCAATCTTAGAATACATCTGGTGGAAAAATAATTAACATATCTATTTAGGCTTCAAACCAACATTAGGGTGTATAAACGAGTCTTCATATCATCCCTTTCCTTTATGCATTATAGATTTTTGGAATATTATGGAATAAAAATTCATCTTTGGAATAGATATATTGGCCCGATAGTTGGGGGAAGCCTTGGTTTGATGAAGAATGTTCTCAAGGGTGGATTCCTCCTCATTTATATATGTCCCTTTAGAATAAATGTTATCACTTACTAAGTGAGATTATATTAAGATCTAGAAGTTTGGAAGATTGGTTTCTAGACTCAGAATATCAATGTCATATGGGAGATATAGAATTAAAGATGGTGTAACTCTAAATATAAATACTAATGATGATTATTTTACATAGTTTTTATAAATAATACCTCTAGGGTGTGAATATAATACCATTCCAACCATCCTATATCATCTCCTAAATACAGGCACAAACCTCGGTGTTGGGAATGATGCTCAAAGTTCTTACCATTATATTTCATCTAGGATAAATGAAGGGAGAATCAATAAAAAATGATGGGTACGTGTGAAGAATTAAAGAATTATGATAAAGTGAATAAATTAAGTAACATAATTTCCTTACAAAATAAATTTCATACTAGTTATTTTCTCTAGAACGTTGCTTTGGTAATCCACCTTGGTGTATCATCTTGGTGCTTCAACTTAGTGATGCTACCTAGTGATTCACTCTAGTTTATTTTCCATATCACCTTGGTAAATTTAATTATCCCTATCCTACATGATATAACTCAAATATATTACTATGGATACTATAAAAATCAAATATCCACTTTTTCTAGAACATATAGTCTAAAATAATAGTGTTTTTAGATATAGGGATTTCCAAAAACAAAGGAATAATCTAGAAATAGGGGGAACTTTTATTTTTATATACATACAACCTCATGTGTATATTAACACATATATTAGGGAGAAAACACATGAATTAGCATGAATCCATTTACACTAGAGTGAAATATAAAATTTTCATCTGGCCCAAGAATGTAAATGCCTTAAAAAATTCATTCCCACATGAAGGTCATGTTCACCTCAGAATTTGGTCCTCCTTATTTAAAATTAGATTAAATTATAAAGGGGTGGGTTTTATTGAAATTCTCTTTACGAGATAGGGAAATGATAATGTAATAACTAATTGATCTAGAGGAGGTTATCTACTAAGGGTTGTACATCCAAATTTTCATGCCCAAACCTACTGTAATTATCCTAAGAAACCTCACACTAGTTTTCATGACCTAAACCATTGGTACCCTTATTGAATTGGAAGTAATATACGGATGACACCCCAATCCCTCCTATTGTAGGCTAGGGGTAGGTGAAGAGAGATTAGTAGGCATAAAACTGAAATGGGAGGCCTTATCCAAAAATATCTACACACAAAAATACAACCATATCTTTTAAATAGTTCATTGATCTAAAAAAGACTAAAACTTAGAGCGTACAATCTATTCAAGAAATAACCTCTAGAAAATACATCAAAGTGAAGTATGGTAATATTGAAAATATAAAGGTAAAAATACATGTCCAACAAAAAATAAGGTCTTGGCCAAATAAAAAATAAAAAAGGGATAACTAAAGGGATCGTGGATTAGAATATCTGAAGCTGACTACCAAACAAGGACAAAACCTCCAAGTACCACTATTCTCCTCCGAAACTAGGTTTACCAATGTCCCATTCAACCCACCTATCATTTTCATAAAAAATGTGTGAAATAAATCCAATATAGGGAGAGGAATATACATACCCAATATGGTTTCCTAAAAACCAAGAGGGAAGCAATAGAAATAATTAGTCATATCAACCCATAAAGAAAGTGGGTAAAGAAACCCAAAATTAGATATGCTCATCTTGAAACCCCAGTATAAAAAGAATAGAATTATCAATCTTCAAAGTTAGCAAATGATGATGATGAGTATTTCTATATCTCCAAGGCTCTCATCTCTGATACCCAGGACCGTCCGTAACCTCACAAGAATTAGAGTAGAGCGATCACTCCTCACTATGGTTCTCCAAAACTAAGGAAACACTACCTCTAGTGCAGGATCCACACCATTATGGATCTCAATGAAAAGAGATTTATACTCCATAGAGATAGGATTTGTTCCCTCTGTAGTATAGGGGACCACTAGTTCTATCAGAATAAAGAGTATAGGGGACCTGTAACCTGGTGCGATAAGGGGTTACTAACCCCAACATCAATCTGATGATCAAATCTAATCATGTCATCATAAAATCACCATTGGAAGAATTTCATCACCTAAAACACATTGTTTAATATCTCTAATTCCCAAAAAAGGCTACCATAATGTCATATGTGAAAAAATACTCATAATAGGCTATTAAAGGACCTAAATATGAGTCATAATGAAGTTGATACACAAGGATAAAGTTCCTAAGATAAGTATATGGAATGTAAATAGGATCACATGACATGTGACTCTGTCTGAACACCTGATCATTTCCAACATTGTTCATGGCTAGGCTAGCCATGCATCTCCACATGATGTGTCCCTTTGGGTATAGGAATATGACTAGTCTACCAATTAGTTTCACATGATTTGTGAGCCTAAAAAATGGCATGTGATACTTAACTCATTCAAATCCCTAACCACTGTGAGAGCCTGAGATATATAACGTTTGTCCCTCTAGGTTACACATTGTGCAATCACATTTTTCATAGAATGTGAATAATTTTTCACATGAAATCTTGATACATCATTCCATCCAATTCTTATTCCATATTAATTACCCAAAACACCCAAATATGAGTTTTGTCATCTCAAATCATCATTACTATCTTTCGGTGTCCAGAAAAAGGGATTTCAAGTACCTTAGAGTTAATTTTCACATCTCCCATCATAGTTCTAGTTCATGATCCTTGAATTCGTCACCTTTATATATGAATCCATGTCAATCCATGTGAAAATCATTAATATGTATGTCATTTGTGCATCCATCATGAATCCAGGTGTTTGATTGTGCTTGAATCCAGCCCTACAATATCGAGTCAGGGCCCCCCGGGCCAACGATGAAGAACACAAGGAACGATGGTGGGAATTGGAAAAAGAAAAAGGTAATATTATCATTGACCAATGAAATCCCAGAAAAGTATCATAAATCACAAAAAAAGGTGAATAAGGGTCATAGTAGACATAAATAATTATGTTCAAGAATGCTAATTAAAATTGGGCCCATACGAAGAATGAAAATTGAATAAAATAAAAAAGTTATGAAATACAAGATTCAAAATTAAATCAAGGGGGTATAAATCCATAAAATAATAAAACTTTCCTCATGAATGTATCACTCATCTATGAAGAAAAAATATTCTAGTGATGAAGGTAAAAATAGTGTTGCATTCAATGTTTATTAGATGATTCCCCTCAATTGTTTTCATCAATCCACATTCTTGAGTCATCAGTGATAACAATGACCACTTAATCCTCTCTAATATCCCAATGGTTATACATCTAACCTTGGATAATTTTAATAATGAATAATTTATAGAGGAGGATTATGTTTTAGTCCATTACGTATAATTTTATCAATAAACTACTTAATTTACTTAACTCACTCACCAATATGCACCTTCTTTGAAACATCTGACTCATACCAACCTTATGTTACACCTAGGGTAAACTAAAAATTTAAAAAACAACCACAGTATAAGATTTACTATATGAATTCTTGATTAATGGGAAATCCATTTGTTCCAAAAATATGTGCACATGTGTTTTAATATATATTAATATTTTTAATATTTTAAGTCTGGGGTCTTGTGATACCCAAAACATAATGCTAATTCTTAGGAAAATATAGGGATATAAATCAAAATATTTAAAGGACCAAACTAAATAAACCAAATTCATTACATTATCACATTATTAAAGGCTTTTCACCCCAAAAATAATAATTTACACTAAAAGGTGGTGGTACTGAGGCCGCATTTGGATCTCACATTCCTTGGATATCTTATACATGATCCCATATTACCAAATTATCAAAAACAACAAAATGTTATATCAATGAAAGAAATTATCCTAATGATCTTTGATCACCAAAAATTAATCCAAGAAGGTGGACCCTTTCATGATGTCCAAATTACCATAGTTAATAACATACATTGTGTCATGAATGTATCTCCTCAGTTGTGACACATGGAAGATGTCATGAATTTGGTCAAAATGTGGGGGTTTGTTCAAGAGGTATGAAACTTCACCAACCCTTTTTAGGATCTAGAACGTCTTGATGAACCTTGGGGATATCATTTTTCTCTTACTAAATATCCACAATCCTTGTCATGGGAGGACTTTTAGGAAAATATAGTCTCCCTATGAGAACTCTAAAGGCATATGACATTGCTCTATATAAGTTTTATTTCCGCTATGGGATGTCCATATAAGCTTGTGGATCACCCAAACCTTCTCCATCATTGTCTGTGCTAGCTTTAATCCAATAAGAGATGTCTCACCAATATTAGTCCAACATAAGGGTTAAATATAGGTCCTAAAAAGGTTCTATACCAATATTAGAGTGATAGATTTTATTATCAGAAAACTACACTAATGGAAAGTGATCCTCCTAAATCCAGATGAAGTCCAACATAGATTATCTTAGAATTTCCTACAAAGCATGAATGGTTCACTCAGTTTTTCTGTCCTTCTAGGGATGAAACACTATGCTCATCCATAACTGGGTCCGGAAATCCTCCTATAAACCCCTCCATAACTGTGACATGAACCAATAATCATGGTTAGAAATAGTATTTTTGGTCACCCCATAAGGTCAAATGAACTCATTCTTATATAAATACCCAAAAAGCTCAACTGAACACTACTCTGAGATGGAATGAAATTATGTGGACTTGGTAAGTCAGTTGAAAATTACAAAATAACCACTGTGGCCACTCACTATAAATGGAATCCCCATTAATAAATCCATCAATATTACATCCCAATTCCATTATGGGATATCATGTAGTTTTTTAAATCATTCCAGAGCCTGATGTTCAACCTTAACATGTTGACATGTGAGTCATCACGAAATAAAATCTGCAGTGATCCACCTCATGATATCCCACCAAAACTACCTCTTAAATTCTTCATACATCTTCTACACACCTAGATTTAAAACTAAGGGGGGGGGGTGTGAAAATCCATCAATATATCCTCATAAAATGTGACCAGAACTACCATCAACCACTAAAAAGGATGACATGCTCTCCACCTTTAGAAAATATATCTTGTTCATATCCTGAGGATATGTGGTAACACAAAACCCCATTGTGGACATCTCCCAATTGAGCATCTATTACACACTAAATAAGTGGTTGAGTTACCACCATCAATTGTAGGTCATCTTCACCCCTTTCCTCCCCTAGGGTCAACTAAAATGAGGCCAACTTCTCTAACACATAATCCATCAAATGAGAACGATATTTATTGATAAGAGAATCTTCCAATACATTCCTCTTTACTGAAGTACATACAATCTCAAAATCATATCACTGTAGGAATTCTAACCAATGTTTTTTCTTAGGTTGAGATATATCTAGGTGAAAATATACCTGATACTCTATTGGTTTATGTGAACAATGAAATGATCACCTTGAAGATAATTCCTCTACATCTTTAGGGTAAATATAACCACTTCCAACTCAAATTATTATTTTGTGTAATTATTCTTATAGGATCTCAACCACCTTAACCCAATAGTGATCACTATTTTCCCTTACAATAAAAATCATATAAACACAGCTTTGTAGGAATCTCAAAACACCATATACTTTATTCCCTCCCTTGATAGTCTCAAAACAGGAGCAATGGTCAACTACCACCACATATTATCAAAGGATCCATGACACAAATCAGTCATGGAAAGTAATTTCCCTTTATATGTCAAGGTATGAAAAGGGGATTCAATCCTAGAAAAGTATTCCAAAAACCTATTATATTACCCTAAAAACAGAGAAAATTATATAACTCTAACACACTCTTTGGTGGTTCTTGAGAAAGCACTACATGAATATTTACAATATCCATAGCTACAATATCCCTAGAGATGACATTCCCTAGAAAGTGAACCTCTCATATAAAAAACTGACACTTCAATAGATTACCATATAGTTATTTATATTATAGTAATTAAAGATCCATCCTAAAATACTATGCATAATCCTCATAATATAAAAATTATATGATAATTTCAACAATAAATTTAACTATGAATCAGTCCTAGTCTAGACGTAAGACCAATTTAGAAGATACAAGAACAAAATGGAGGAATTTTTCATACCAAAATCCATCACTAGAAACTCATAGTGCTCATAGAAACATCAAAATGACATATCCAAAGGTACACACTTGGTAAGGGGTATTTTTTTTATCATTTGTTGATTTAGGTAATGATAATCAACACAGAGTCTCAAGATACCATCCACCATTTTCATATAAAACATTGGAAAAAAACAGAGGTACACACTGGGTATGATAAAAAAAATTATCTTCATGGTCATACAACTACACTGTCAGCTCCCAAAGCTTGGTAAGGTCCATCCGATATTCTTTAAAAGGTATCAGTATGGTCTTAGGGTGAAATTCGATATAGAATTCCATCTAATTCCTCATATGTAGTCCCTTTTTTTAGGAAATATGCCCTTTTAGTTCTCCAATTCCACTGTAAGTTAGATACATGAAGATACCACTACACCAAGGGTGAAACTATCAAATTGGTGGGTGATAGGTTATATCTTCCTACTCATGAGATCCACACATTCTGCCATAATATCCCTATCACCCATGAAGATGAATCCTGTCCCATTGGCAACAAAACATCTAACTCTCATGTGATGAAACTCTATCTGGTAGAACACCACAAACAACCAATCTATACCTCAGATAACATCATAATGTTTAATAATAATGACCAAGAGGTCCCATGAGAAACTACCTACACTAATAACCAACTCACACTGCTTCTATATGTTAAATATAGAATAATATTACCCTAAAGTAACCTTTATCCCTAGAAGATGGTCCAAATACTCTATTATAAGCTCTATCTCTCACACAAGGGATACAAAGATAAAGGAATGAATCACTCCTAGGATTGTAAGATAGAGTAGATAAGACACATATCATACCTAAAACCATCTCCTGAGTAGCCTGAACATATCCCTCCACATCCTATAACTATCTATGGCCTTGACCACTAACTCATTGATATTAGAGTGGGGCACTAAGTGGTGGTGGTGGGAGTAGGTTTTATCATTATCCTCTACAAGAAACTCCTTCCTATAGATATCCACAAACTTATATATTAGAACCACTCCCCTAGGGCATCCATAACCACACCATGGAGATTCCAACTCAGGGTGTTGTATCTACAATCAAGATTAATATATTACCGTCCCACTATTTAAATTGTTGCGTGTTGGGAAATCATGATCCATGCGATCTCACCCTTCACATGCATAACATCATCCCTCTCTAGTTTAATTGGACCCTAAACGTGAACCATGTCTTGTAGATCCATGCATATGAGTCAAGGAATGAGTATGAATCCAACATTGAGACCATAATGAATGATGCATGTTAGCTTCTATAGATGAATCATACCCATAATGCCCACTGCTACTCTAACATCCTCATGTCCCTTTATTAGAATGTTCTCTGTAATCAAATCCCACACAAGCACTCCTACATGAGTGGGAATGAATAAGGAGTCAAAACTAGATTCAATGTATTGATGAATTCTCTAAAAAACATGCATTATCTAAAATATAAACCTCACACTATATTGAGAGAGTAGCACATGTGTTTGGTAAACCTTGTGGTGTACTCAAAATCTTACATATTGCCCATGATGCAGCTTAAGAATATCTTGTATCAATACAGAGTGAATGATCAAAGGGTAATACTCATCGTGAAATAATTGAGGAAGTTATATCAGTGAGATCATCATCTTATCATGGATCTATGTTATTATACTAGACTAGTTACATGTTTCTCCAACAAAAAGGATGGTCAAAAGAAACAATTTCAGATTAGTTAGTGTCTGAACAAGTGGGAAGACTCAAACTGTTGCCTTGAGCCAATCCTCCACTACATGAGGGTATGTATCACCATGAAACCTGAGTGATCTCTATCTATGAAACTCACGAAACATGATATGATATTGACCATAATCATAATGTTCTACTAGAGTTATTTTTTCCCAACCTATAGTCGATTATCCCCCTAGACCACTATAAGTGGATCCATAAGCTACCCATTGGGTGGGTGAATAACTCTATGCTCACCTATAGGAAGCACCTCATGAATTACTCCATGAACTAAGGCCTCATCACTCAATTGGGAATCATCATGACCCTATATTTGTATTATATTTATCTATTTATCATCATGTAGGAATCATGAAAGTTAACAAGACACACCACAATTATAGGAGCATATCCGGAGATCTAACTCAAGAAGGACATAAAATTCAAAGGAACCAATCCAATATGATTCATGTACCATTGATTTCCTTGAAATCTATGTATCAGTGTATTGAGTTTAAAAACTAGTAGTGGGAGTCTTAGTGTATGGATATATTTTCTATCACACCATAATTGGAGTCCCTTTCTTAAGCACTAAACTTGAGACACTCTGACATTATTTCCCTAAGTTCCCAAAACCAATCCTCATGAAATGTACAACTCTAAAAAATGAACCTAGCATAAACCACCTTTGATACCACTCTATCATGAACTGACCCATTGGGTCCCCATATGGGATCGTATTAAGTCGACAGTGGCACCCCAAGACTGCCTCCAATAGTCTAGGGGTAGGTGACAAGGATCTAGTAGGCATATAACTAGAATGGTATGAATTACCTAAAGTACCTATACGAACACACACAAATGGATCCATGAAACAATGAAAAGATATAATAAAATACTAATACATCAAGAGTGAATTCAATGCATAAGATAACCTCTAAAAAGTACATCAAAGTACAGAAAGGTAATATAGAAAATATAATGGAAAAAATATGTTCCCAACTAGAAATGACATCCCAACCTGAAAAAAGTAGAAAAAGGGATAAACTAAAGGAAAAATGAATCACAATATCTGAATTTGGACACTGAACACAGACAACAACTCCATGTACTTCTTTGATCCTCTAAAAATAGGTCCACCAATGTCACCTCCAATTTGTATATTGTATTCATAAAACACAACACATACTGGAAATCCCATGAAGGGGTGAGTATATACATAGCTAGAAGGACACCACAAAAACCAATTGGTAAGAAATATAAATAATTAGTCAGCTCAACAGATAATGTAAGAGTGTAAGGAAAATCTAACTCATATTTGATCATCCTAAAATCCGAATCGAAAAAGGGGAGAAGCATAATTGTTTGTTTCTAGATAAGGACGTTGATGAGTTGGACTAAAATTATAAAGGTCCCACATCTGATGCCCATAACCACATAAAACCTCAAAATAATTAGAGTGGAGGGATTCATCTTTGTTAATAATCTCCATCTTTCAGGGATCACCATCTCAAGTGGAGGACCCACACCCAAAAGAATCTTGATGATGGGGGGGTACTACTCCATAGATAGAGGAACCTCACCATCTGTAGCATAGGGGAGTACCAACTATACCTAAATTAAGAGTATGAGAGGACCGACACCCTGGTTCAATAGGGGGAACCAACCCTGACATCTCTCTGATGATCAAATTTTATCACTATCATCAGACAAGTTCCGTTAGAAGATGTGTCTCACTTATAAAACCATTTTCCATATCTCATATTCTCAAATAAAGGATACCATCACATCCTATATGAAATTATACTTATAGTAGGCCACTCATGATCCCAAATACAAGTCCCAATGAAGGAGATAAGAAATTTATAACTTCATAGGATAAGTAGACAATGTGTGTGTAGGGTCACACAATGTGTGAATATTTCGGAACACCTAGGTATGTCCTCCCCTGGACATGAATTGGATATCCATGTTGATCCACACAGTATGTTCAATTGGGGACATGATATGTACACCCACACAGGTTCCTAAGCATGCTCCATAAATACACTCCATGGATACATGATTAGTATCACAAAATTTGTGGGCCGAGACATGTGGTGTGTGATACTTAACTTAGCCAAAAACATAGTTATTAAAGTAACCCTATATACATAAAATGTGTTCCTCTAGGTTACTCAGTGTGTAGTTACATTTTTCATAGACAGTGTAGCATGTATTAACACATATGTCATATCTTCCATTACCACCAATTCGAACCCCATTTTACTCTCCTGAAATTTGTAAATCCAATGGATTCCATATTCGATCATCATTTCTAGCCTCCATTGCCTAAAAATGGGATTTCGGTTACCCGAGTGGTAACTGTCATGTCTCTCATCACTGTTTGGGGTCATGATCCATGAATCCATCACCCTTATCTAAAAACACATCATGATCCATCATAAAATCTCCAATATCTACGTTTTTCATGCATCCATGCTGAATCTAGGGGTTTCATCACACTTAAATATGACATGGAAATGTTGAGTCATGACCCCATGGGATAATGATGAAGAAAATTAAGAAAATTGTAGTGATAGGCAGAAGAATAAGGATGTATCATCATTATCTAAGGTGATTCCAGCCAATGAACATAAATAATAGCAACAAAAGGGTGAATTAAGGGCCCATTAGATATAAATAATTTGGTTCAAGAACCGCAATTAAAACTAAGATCATGTAAGAATGAAAATCACATAAAATAATTAGATATGAGATCCATTGTTGAAAATTAAATTAATGAGAATAAATAAAAAAACAATTCCTACCCCAAGAACAGATTAATCGTTGGTGAAGAATGAATATTCTAACGATGAAGGTGAATATCTCACTATGTTATTTATTCATATCTTGATTCCCCTCGATCATTGTCATTGATCCATGTTCCCAAGTTATCATCACCAACATAGATAACTTCTTCCTCTCTAATTTCCCAAGGTTTATATGGATAAACATAGAGATTATTTATTATGATGTATTTATAGATAAGGATTAGGTTTTAGTACATTAAGTAAAATAAAATAAATAAAATATTTAATTTATTTATTTCTAGGGTCATGTGACACCCAAAACACAACACCAAATCTGAGGAAAAATCTAGGGATATAAATAGAAATATTCCTAGGATAAAATAAAAAAACTGAGTAGTTACACCAGTACTCACACAACCATCCATGTATTAATTTATTGGATGTTCACCCAAACTATTTCTATCATGATTTTATGTGAACACACTCAAGTGATGGTGATCTAATTCCACCAGTGTTCCTGTGTCGGTCACTCAACCCATTAGTATACACCACCTTTCACTCACCATGGTTCTATTTTTTTCTTATAAATAATCCCCATTAGGGCACTCATAAGACATTAACATTTGGAATATGAATGGGTTATTTATGATCTTCTCTCCCTAGTCCACAAATCCTCTATATTTATCCTAGAATAAGCTTCAATCCTAGGGGAATCAACCAATATATATGGTAAAGGAGTTATTAAAGGGACCAACTGTGAAAGATACTTTATGAAATACCACTTTGAACCTATTTTTGTAACACTGGGGTGAAATACCTCTCTAATAATAAGTACTAGGCTTCCATTCACCCTTATATTCCCTGATAACTTATCACTTTGAAAAATTTATACAAGATACCTTGGGGACCTACACCAAGGTGAAGGAAATTCAATTTCACTTAACAAGGGAGACCATTTTCCCTAGCCTACAATTCTGGGTGACCACTCATCCTATTATCCATTAGGGTTACCATTCTCTAAAACCACCATTTAGGGTGACCATTATACCTATCCTTCATTAGAGTGATCATCTACCCTATCCTTCCATTAGAGAGACCATTTTATCCCTATAATTCATCAGAGAGGATACTCACCCTATCCTATATTAGGAAAAACATTCATTGTATCCTTAATTTAGGGTTACCACCCTTTATAGCCTTCATTTGGTTGACCAATCACCTTATCCTTCATTAGGATGACCATATTGCCTAGTTTTCATTAGGGTTACCACATTTCATAGCCCTTATTTGGGTGACCATTCACCTTTAACTTCATTTATGGTGGCCATTCACCATGGACTTCATTAGGGTGACCACACAACCATGAATATATTAAAGATACCATCCATAATATCAATCCACTAGGGTGACCATTCAATTTCCCCCATTATGGAAGCCACTTTCCCAAGCCTCCCATGTTGGGAGACCACACACCTTGTCCTTTGGTCACTTAGTTGAAACATATTATTCACCCTAATATCAATTGGGTGAAACCTTCTATGAGAAAGTTTCTTTGTAATGTAATCTTATCCCACTCCCTTACCAAGGAATAATGAATTCCTTGGACTCAATGGTAGAGAATTTATTTTATCAAGTCTCTAAATTCATCCTCCAATTGTCAAAGCCTCCTCCAATACCACTTAATGTACAAAACCAAGGCATCCACACTAGTTTGAACCCTTTTGATCATGGATTCCCTTGATAAAAGGAGGATCCCAATTTTTCATCATAGGAAGATAGATCCCTTAGGTGAATCATAATCATGGATTCCTTTTATAGTGGTCTCTATCATAAATAAATTGTAGTGATCTATCCCAGTACATGATGGATTTATTCTTTGTTCAATGAGCTGATTCATATAGGGAATCCCTCACAGATTATTCCACTAGTATTTCTCATAGGGGACCATACTACCATGTCCTATATGTTTTTCCATTACAATTAATAGGATGGAATACTAGAGGATGATATCCCTCATAGGTATAATACCCAAGATGGTTTCCATTTATGAACCAATCAATAAGTTAGGGATACATAAAAAGGGAGGGCTTATCACATTTTCCCAATAAAGGTATAATTTCTCAATCTCATTCAATGTGTGTGATCTTTTATTTTCTCTTATTTCTCACACCGAGCATGACTCACATGAGCTTAGATATCAATGTCGATCATGTCATTGGGAAAATTATAAATGATTCATAGGGCTTGATCCTAGGTGTAATCCCCAACACTTTATAGATTCACCTAATTCATTTTTTTAGTTTAATAATTATAGGGAAAAAACATAGTCATAAGCCCTAATAAATCCTTTATTGTCACATATTTTGCTATATGATATCCTAGTTTCATGATGTTAAACTACAATATTCCATCATTTTCTCATGACATAAAATTGAATGGTATGGTCCCATCACAAGAACATAAAATATGTAACTTAAACAACATGGGATTTCATTCCAATTTTTATGGGATAAATAGGATTACATTTAAAGGATCAAAAATAACCTCAGAAAACATTTTCTTCCACCCTCATGGGGACATATTCTTTAAGAGATCATCCACATCTTTCCCTCACCTTGTCATATTCCTATGAGCCTAGAAATTCATTTAGCTAGGTCCATACTCCTTAGAGATTCTACTTATTCTATCACATAACCAAAAAACAATTCCCACACCTGGAGGTCTATATGCCCTTTAGGTATCATCATATTCGTACATATTCTCAATGGGATATATTCATGCTATCCAATACCACACATTCTCATTAGGCCATATTTTCTTTTATATTTACCAGGAGGATATTATTATATATAAGTCCCATTATATCCATTTATAAGCATCTTTTTCCTAACCATCCTTATCATAAAATGTAAAAATTCATGAGTTGGTCATTGTCATACAACCTTGAACTATTTAACTTGAACTACATGTGTTTTGATTCCATCTCTTACAAGATACGTAGGAAAACTCTTTGATTATTAATCCCACATACATAATATATTAGGCCTCCTTTGAAATCATTAAAACCTCAGAGTTCCCAATTATATAGATTTAATCCATAACACCTTATAATTGAAACTCAGTTACAAAAAAATGATGGATATAATTTGATATATACATATACCCACATCATTGTGTGTCAATGATCAATCATTAATATAGGTGGAATCAATACCAACCTAGAAATTTGAGAAGAATTTATGATCATGAATCAAATCTATGAGAGAGACCCGAAGTAGGAAATAAATCTATAATAAAGAGGGTGATGAGATCGAACTCTCATGCTCTCAACCAATGCATACACAAAATCATAATTGTTCAAAACCCCCAACAACCACCAAACTTTAAAATATAAGTTTTAAATTCATTCACATCGAACCATTTCATATTAAAGGACCATTGGGTGTTTCCAGTTCCAAAGATAACCCCAATTGGAAATTTAATGAATCAAGAATAGTAAGCACACAATGAAGATTGTTTAATCATAATCACCCTCCAATAATCAATAACTGATCCATCCCATTTTCGGTGAAATAATGTCTATAATACATTATGATTTATAATTCAACATCATAATATAATTAAAAACAAGATTTATGATATGCCTAAAAACATACCTTTTTTACTTTACATCATTCACATATTGTTGATTACAATATGTGGTATTTATGGAATATATCTTTTAGGAGGAACATGTAAACCATTTTAAAAACTAGAGAGAATATTTCAAAGTAATCAATGACATAAGTCAAAGCATAACCCTTGGAAACAAGATAAGTATTAATCCAATTAAGAGATTCATCTACATTATAATTTATAGAATAGTTATGTATTCAGTTTGTAGGTGTGTCTAGATGGAATTATACTTGAATATATCAATATTATCTAGGTAAATTTATATTTATATCTATTTCTTAGTTAGGTAATTGTATATCTTTATTTATTCTATAAATAAATTTACCAATCCTTATCTTGAGGATGGCATTTTTTATATGGTCTTCACATGGTATAATAACTAATAAACCTTCAACCCTTTTATCGCTTTTGTGTTACATTGTACCTACCCTTTCTTCCTTATCCATAACTATTGATAGGTGACATTGCACCTCCCCTTGTCTAGGATCGGGTCACTCCAACAGTATGATGTAGTGCCTTATGCCCATCACACCATAATGGATTCATTTAGTTAATTTTTTAATTATTATTTGCCCAAACATACAATATTTTAAGGTTGTTTTTTTCTTTTAATTTCCTTTTGAGTTTTTTCCTACAAATAAGGGTTTATTTCCAATTGAAATATGTGTTTGTCATATTACTAAAATTTATCTAGAGAATTTTATATTCTTTGTACGTGTATTATCAAGGTTCCTCGTTTAAGTAATAATCCTTATTTATTGGGCTACATTATTTGGTATCGTAGCGAGGTCAAAAATCATTTTCCACCATTTTATTGTGTCTATAATCACTTTAAATCCTAGACTTACTAGGATATGATGTCCCATTAATCCCTTTCTCATGACACACTACCCCATCTACATCTAATGAGCCCTATATTCAGAGCCACTGCATCTTCTCATATAACAACTCTTTTCCCATGAAATAGTGTAGTTTTGGGTTGAATTTTTCCTTCATCTATGTCATGTACAATTCCTTATTACTTGGATGATTAATTACCCTATAAAATTTGTATAAAAAATTATTTTCAACATCTTCCTGTGGTCATGAGAATCATGTCACTGATTTCACCCCAATTCTCATTTAATTTCTTGACTTGACTTATGATTAGTGTTAGGTTCACCCACCAGAGAAGTTTGATTATAGAATTTTATTATCTCTTTGTGTGAGAATCCAAAACCATTTTACCCAAGTCCTATTCACTCTCCCTATACATACTTAGAACCCATATTCCATAGGCACCATTATCTCCCTCTACCCATCTAAATCCTACCTTCCCTATTACTTATGTGAGCCCTATGAATGTACAAACCCCCTTTTCATCACTCAACATATTATAGTTCTTTCACCTTGTGCCACAAAACCCAAAACATACACATAAGATGCAAAAAAAAAACAAAAAAAGGAGAAAATTATGTTATGTTATGCAAGACCCACAAACCGGTCAAACATCAACACAAAACCCTGTTACATGATTCTTATCTTGTGCACCATACTTGAGGAAAAAATTCCCCTCTTTCCCAAATAATTGGTCCCTCACATGATGGATAGAGTTAAACCATCTAATTAAGTTATTATAATAAAAAATAATGGAATTAATGAGAATATATCTCATCAAAACTGAACCATACAATTACTCCTGGAACAAATTTGTTTCCAACTCCAAAAGTTTTAGTAACAAAAAATATAATCCCTTGACCAAAATTTTACACTTTTAGGATCACTATAACACATTAAAATGGTGCCCCTTTCACACCCTCAAGTCCAAAAAATCCATTATTAAAAGATTGACCCCCATTGTGGGCATCCATTAACCATTGTGGGTCATGATGAAATTGGTTCCCCATTTCAATAATTACTTGCTCAATACATGGATGATTAAGACTTTTGGGATGGATAATTTGTACCATGAGAATGTTGGGTTTGAAGGGATAATTTAACTCTTAAACTAAGTAATGGATGAAAAATGTTGTGTTCCTTTCACCATTGAATTTTTTGCTAACAATGTCTTTATTTTTACTGATAATTTTCACAAATAGGTAGCAAAATGATGTGACTCTTCCATGTTATATCCAATGTTAGATGTGAATTACTCATCACTTGAGTAGGACACTCTATTCACCCTCAATAAGATATTTCCTTGTAAAGTCTATGGGTGGGAGAGGAAGTGATCTAAAAGATGGAGATATTAGTTCAAGTCTTGGGAATGTTATTAGGACCTCTATATCATAGTGAATGAATTTATATTTCCATATATCATGTTCCTAAATCCACTATAAATTCTATTTAATTATATTTAATTTTAAAGTAAATGATATTAGTTTTTAGTCCATTTGTAAAACTTTACCCAAAAACCCATTTGTTCCATTTCATGAAAAAGTAAAATTAAATATATCTTATGTGGGAGATTATTTGAATTCTAACTCATTATAATTAAGTTCATATTAATGTTATATCATATATTATTCTTTAAAATATAAAAAACATTAAGGATTATATAAATCGTTGGGTTTATTGAAATTCATACCATATGACTTGCATATATCTTATAATACAACATATCCCAATACAAAGGACTTAGAGAATATCTATTTCAATCTCCCACTTTCACTAAAGAAACATATAATTTTTAAAATTTCACATTATATTGTATTATGTATAATAAAATTGTGAAATCATATACAGAAATACTTTTGCATATATTTCAAAACACTTTTAGAAAGATATCATCAACTTCACCTTGTATCACATCTTATGTAATACATTGTGAAAACCCATAGAAAAATTCTTTTGGATTTACTCTAAAACAATTTTAGAGCAATTATATAATTCAAAACAAATATCCATTCAGTCAACCATAAAGTGTGAATAAAAAAACATTTATATCAATGACAAACAATATGAATCACTAAATCCATAAATATTAGGAAATAGAGGCCTCCAGTAATGAATCAATGATACTCAAACAATAAATGGATTTGATGTGATCTCTATCAAACACACGTATCCCTATACCTATGTCTAATAGCTATATCATATTAAACCAGGAATTTGCATATGATGATTATTTCCATGAAATCAAGTGACCATGGGGCATAGAGTTTCTCAATACCATTTATCCAACTCATAAATTATTGATTTTTGGAGTATATAATACCCAGGTCGATGAATACATCACATGTAATTCACCATTAATGATGATTAAATCATATTACCCTCACTAGAATAATTAATAAAATCATGTTTACTATCTAGGTATAGTCATATAGTTCTTAAATCTACCTCAATTGAGATCCAGAATGCCATACTCATCATATGAGGTAAAAAATACTATCTTGGTTAAACTCCAACCAAAGACATGACCAAAAACATACCTAAGCATCCCGAAATTATATAAGCATGAAGGTTCATGTAATAAATGTATCAACATATGATTTTAATCATGTTATGTATCTTTATAACCTCAGGCATTGGAGTTTCCAAATATAAATAATACACCCACAATATACCAAATACATAGTTTATAACACTCTATGAGGTATACTTCATAATTCATCTAGTACACAAAAAAATTTTATATTTGATGATTATATTTAGTATCTCGAAATAATAATCATACTCAATATAACCATAAAATTTTATCATAACCTAAAATAATCTATGATGGATGTAACATCCCAAGTAAGTAATGAATAATAGATATTTTTATATATGTCTATTAATGAATTAGATAGTGTTTTAGAGGCTTAAAATAAATCCAATCTTAAGCATGGAATACACTAATATTCTTAAAAGATTGTTTTACTGCCTTTTGATGGTAAACCATTTTTAAATCAATATTTTGACAATTTTATAAGCTATGTTTGTCAAAATAAACTTATTCTTTATGATTGGGACATCAAAATTTACTTTGTGTTAATTTTTGGTATTTTTCTGACAATGTTCATTTTTTTTATGAATAGTGAAAAATACTGCATTTTACATCAAAACTGCTTTTTAATCTAATTTATTTATATGATTAGATTATCTTTTGAATTGGTTTTGATGTGAAATTAGAATATATTTTTACCATTTAATCCAATTGTGGTCATTGGAATCAATTTAACTTTGAAATTAGACTTAAACTGGTGTCAATCTTTTGATACTTATTATTTTATAAAAACACGCTATTTGCTCTAACAACGGGAATTAATTATTAAATTAATTAATGTGACTTATATGTTTTGAATTTTGTAAAATATAATTTATTTTTGAATTTGTAATATCAAATATAGCTTAGGGTGAATTTTTGGTAATTTTCTGAAAAACTTCAATTTTTGATGAATAGTGAAACCACTAAGTGGTACTTATAAAAACTGATTTTTCCGTTTAAATGAAATTTTTCCATAATTGTGTTTTGAATTTCAAAAATCCAACATACATGGTTGTCATTAAGAAGTAAAATGTGGTTCAATGAGATTAAAATATTTTTTTGGTGAATAGTAACTTATTAAGTTTTTAATCCCGATTAGTGGTAATTGGTGTAGTTTAAGGTAAAAATAATGCTTTAATAATATGAAATGACCTAGACACATGTCTTAACCTTATTGGTTGTGTCATGGCCGAACAATAAAAGCCATGGGTCAACTTGGGGACCCCATGGAGCCACTTTGGTTGGGAAATGACATAAATAACTTTTTATTTAATGTAAAAGTAAAAATGACACAAACATAATATGTTTTACGAAAACAATTTTTACATGGGGTTATAAAGATCATATTTTTGATTATAAATAGTCATTGGAAAGATAAAAAGATTTCCTACATCATAGTATTTTTTTTATAATTTTTTGACATTAAATAAATAAATGTATTTATGACATAATAATGATGTAGTGATTACCTCATTAATAAAGGATTTAAATAAAATGAAAAGATAATGTAAAATATATGACCTAAACATGTCCAAAACCTATTGTATGGTGGATTTAGAACCCTTATCACCTTATCCTATAATTATATTAATGTGGGAACTTTTGAATCCGAAACTCATATTAAAATAAAGTAACTTATCTTTACTTTCCAAGAGTGCCCCTCCTCTCCTCTTATAAAAGGCCCCCACCTCTACCTCATTTCACACACTCCTCAAGCCTTTGGCTCGGCCATCCCATGCCCATTTACTCTCTCCACATCCCTCTACTAATCCTAGAGGATTCCCTTTGGGAATAATCCTTTCAAAGTAAGCCTTTAGGCTCAAATCAAAAGGAGTTACACTTTTAAAGGTAATTCATTCTCTCATGTTCATTTGTTTTATTTTGCTTCTCCAACCCCCTAAACTCTTTTTATTTACTTATTTTGTAACAAAAACAGTATATTCAATATACTAGTATGTTGTTATAAGATTTATTCGAGCCACACTCTCACACAACTACATCAAATGGTTAAAGAACATACGGTTTCCGTGGATGGCGAAATTCTGCCTCCCGAAACAATGATTGTTCAATACTCATTTAACACCTTCAAAGGTGGCCATTAAGATGTCACTATATTTATATATGATATATAATATGTTTATGTTTTCCTTAAGCTTCTGTATTTTCCTTTTTGGGCATACCTTTATGGTTTCCATTATGGGTAAACGCGGTATCTTCATTTAAGGAAGTGCGGACTACCGCCCCCTCAAAGTGATTTGATTCGTTAAATACCATATGTGGGACGTATAAAGGATGGAACTATGATATTATATATGATATTATACTAGAATTATAATATACCTTTATATCATTATGATTCCATTCTATAAATATGAAATAGAAATGAAAGTAGCGTTCATGCGTACGTACGACTTACCGTCTCCATGAACGGTGCATTTCATTTCTTACCTCTAAATGATTATGTAATATTATAAATGCATGCATGTACTGGATATATATGACATATATGATATCTACATCATGAATAAAAATCTGGATATAATGGATACATGAACAACATGTATTTATAAAGGGCTTATTTTTGACTCAAGTACCAATGATCGTTAAAACGACCGTTATTAACTGAAATAATTACATAGTGTTCATGACATGGTAATAAGTGATATAAAATGAATAATGAACTTGAAAAAGGTTCTTAAGCAAGTAGAAATTAACTCAAGTTTATTATTTAGGACATTAAAGAATGATCGAGTCAAGTCGGACCCGAGGTATGGTACTTCGTCTCATTCTCCTTTCATTGAGGCATATTTTATTTTATACACAACTTTCTTTCATACGGTGTATAAACCCCTTTGAATTTTACATTTATCCAAAAGGAATATTTTTTATACGAAGCATTTTACTAAACTACAAAAGGGAATGTTTTTGTCATACGTATACGGCGACAACGACTTCTCCTCCATCGTGACCGTTATTTGAGTTTCGGCTTCCTCTACAAGCCATACCTTATTTTTAAAAGAAAAATAAATAACATGTTTTACTTTTCTTTTATTTTGGTATTGAAAATGGTTTTCACAATATTTTTATTATATTAATGTGTTGTATTGATATCTTGTGATTGAAATGTGGAAATATTATGTTTCCTTTATGCATGTTTTATGTGATACGATTATGTTATGGTTCTTGGGCATTATTATGAAGACGGGTGGTTCCGTGATAAACTAAGGGCGGGTGAGCCCGATATAGCTAACCAATGCATTGGGTAATGTGAAGGAGTGAAATGTTAAGGTTTCTCCGAAGAGATTTAGGGAATATACTGTGATGGGTATTCCAAACGTAACCAAGAGGGTTACTCCCTACGTAAGAATGTTATGAATGCCTCAAGTTACCTTTATGTCTTATGATTTCTATGATTTATTCATGGTTTGATGAGGTATGTTAAAGTGCCTATGATTTATGGGTAAAGTATGATTTTATTCTTATGTATATATGAACTCATATTTCCTTTCCATATTTTTATAACCCTTACTGAGCTTTTTATGCTCATCCCAAGTTTTTGAAATGTTTTTCACAGGTCAAGGTAAAGGTACGTGATGTGATGATAGTGTCAAGGATGTGTCAAGAAAGAATCTGTGTTTTATTTTAAATATGTTTCCGTTGATGGGAAGAATAAATATTTTCTTTTATGTAACCACTTTGTTTAAATGTGGAATGTAATGCAAGTTTCACGATCTAATTCTATAAAACTCTAAACCCGAAAAGATCCTCAATGTGTAATCTTGTAATAACTCAAGATTAAGTAAGGTTTAAGGCCGGGGCCTTATAGTTGGTATCAGAGGTCGGTTTAGATAACTTTAGGAGTTAGAATTCTATTAAACGATTATCCAATAATATATTTTTTGAAATGATATAGCATTTAAAGATTACCATGTTGCTTCACCTAAGGTATTTCATTGTTAAGAATGGTTTTTCATAGAAGAAACAGAGAAGATTTTTTGGGAAGGCATACTGAGGGAAATGAACTTCCAAATCAGCATACTGAGATGGTCAGAATCAGAATTGAGGAGTTTACTGGAGTGATGGCTCAGTTGAATTAGGTGATAAATGGTGGTTGTGTTATTGATGATATTTTGGTGTTTTCTAAAAGTAAAGAAGAGCATGAAAGACATTTAAGGGTCATTTTTCAAACCTTAAAAGAAAAGAAATTGTATGGGAAATTCAGAAAATGTGAGTTTTGGTTGCAACAAATTTCTTTCCTTGGTCACATTGTTTCGAAAGATGGCATAACCGTTGATCCTGCAAAAACAAAAGTTTTTGAAGAATGGCCAAGACCCACAAATGTAACTGAGATTCGTAGCTTCCTTGGTTTGGCAGGCTATTACCGAAGGTTTGTTAGAAATTTTTCACGGTTATCTAGTCCAATGACTAAGCTAACTCGGAAGGGTGTTATGTTTATCTGGACAAAAGAATGTGATGATTGTTTTTAGGAATTGAAAAGAAGATTGGTGAATGCTCCAGTTTTGGCACTACCTTCTAGGAATGGTGAGTTTGTTATATACAGTGATGCTTCATTGAAAGGACTTGGTTGCGTCCTAATGCAGAATGATCAGGTAATTGCTTATGCTTCACAAAAGTTGAAAACTCATGAGGTAAATTACCCTACACATGATTTGGAATTAGCTACTGTTGTTTTCGCTTTAAAAATTTGGAGGCATCATTTGTATGGAGTGAAGTGTGAAATATATACTGATCACAAAATTTTAAAGTATATATTCCCTCAGAAAGAGTTAAACATGAGACAGAGGAGATGGCTGGAATTAATCAAGGATTATGATTGTACAATTCATTACCATCCAGGAAAAGCAAATAAATTGTCTGATGCTTTGAGTCGAAAAAGTAATGCTTCATTAACAATGTTGCGTTTGGAACATGATCCTTTGGTTAAGGATTTGATGAACTTTGGCATAGAAGTTTTTGGCGCAGGATATTCTTCTGTTTTGTTTCAGGTATCAGTGAGATCATCTCTATCAGACAGAATCAACCAAGCACAGAAGCAAGACAGTGAGTTTCAGAAAAAGGTAGAGTTGGTTCAGAAAGGTAAGTTTCCTGAATTCAACATTGATAATGATTGCGTTTTGAGATTTGGGAAGAGATTGTGTGTGCCTTGTGATTCACAGTTGAAGAGAGAGTTGTTATGTGAAGCTCATAGTTCTCCGTTTTCAGTTCATCCAGGGAGTACTAAGATGTATAGAGATCTGCGGGAGTATTATTGGTGGGATGGAATGAAAAGAGATATTGCTGATTTTACTGTGAAGTGTTTGACATGTCAACAGGTTAAAGCAGAGCGGCAGTTACCGAAAGGGATGCTTCAGCCTTTACCAGTGCTAGAGTGGAAATGGTAGAATATATCCTTGGACTTTGTTGTGGGATTACCGAAGACATCTTGAGGTAATAATGCAATCTGGGTTATTGTTGATCGCTTGACTAAATCTGCTCATTTCCTTTCTATACGAGATACTTTTTCCCTAGATCAACTTTCCCGTTTGTATCTTAAAGAGATAGTAAGGTTACATGGAGTTCCTCTCTCCATTGTATCTGATCGTGATCCTAGGTTCACTTCTAAATTTTGGAAAGGCCTTCAAAAGTCGTTGGGTACTGAATTAAATTTTAGTACAGCTTTTCATCCTCAATCAGATGGGCAGTCAGAACGAACAATTTAGACCTTGGAGGATATGCTACGTTCTTGCTCTATAGATTATCAGGGAAGTTGGGACCAACAACTTTCTTTGGTTTAATTTTCATATAATAACAGTTTTCATTCCAGTATACAGATGGAACCATTTCAGGCATAATATGGGAAGCGGTGTTGAACTCCAGCTTTCTGGGATGAAGTGGGTGAAAGGAAGTTGATGGGACCAGAATTGGTAGAAGAGATGGCAGAAAAAGTTCAGCTGATTCAGAAACACATGAGAACAGCTCAGAGTAGGCAGAAGAGTTATGCGGATAACCGGAGGAAGGATCTATCTTTTGAGGTAGATGATCATGTTTTTCTCAAAGTTTCTCCTTGGAAAAGTGTGATGAGATTTGGTAAGAAAGGAAAGTTGAGTCCAAGGTTTATTGGACCATTTGAAATTCTGGAGAGAGTTGGATCAGTTGCTTACCGAGTGGCTTTACCTCTGAGTTTATCTCAGGTACACAATTTTTTTCACGTTTCGATGTTGAGAAAGTATATGCCAGATCCATCTCATGTTTTGAGTCCAGAGGTAGTTCAGCTGGAAGAGAACCTATCTTATGAGGAACAACTAGTCCAGATTCTTGACCACAGGTAGAAAGTGTTATGAAATAAAGTGATTCACCAGGTAAAGGTTTTGTGGAAAAACCACATGATTGAAGAGGCAACATGGGAATCTGAAAATGCAATGAGGGATAAGTACCCCCATTTATTTGATAAGTAAATAAATTGCGGGGACGCAATTTTCTAAAGGGGGGAAGGATGTAACATCCCAAGTAAGTAATGAATAATAGATATTTTTATCTATGTCTATTAATGAATTAGATAGTGTTTTAGAGGCTTAAAATAAATCCAATCTTAAGCATGGAATACACTAATATTCTTAAAAGATTGTTTTACTGCCTTTTGATGGTAAACCCTTTTTAAATCAATATTTTGACAATTTTATAAGCTATGTTTGTCAAAATAAACTTATTCTTCATGATTGGGACATCAAAATTTACTTTTTGTGAATTTTTGGTATTTTTCTGACAATGTTCATTTTTTTATGAATAGTGAAAAATACTGCATTTTACATCAAAACTGCTTTTTAATCTAATTTATTTATATGATTAGATTATCTTTTGAATTGTTTTTGAAGTGAAATTTGAATATATTTTTACCATTTAATCCAATGGTGGTCATTGTAATCAATTTCACTTTGAAATTAGACTTAAACTGGTGTCAATCTTTTGATACTTATTGTTTTATAAAAACACGCTATTTGCTCTGACAGCGGGAATTTATTATTAAATTAATTAATGTGACTTATATGTTTTGAATTTTGTAAAATAGACTTCATTTTTGAATTTGTAATATCAAATATAGCTTAGGGTGAATTTTTGGTAATTTTCTGAAAAACATCAATTTTTGATGAATAGTGAAACCACTAAGTGGTACTTATAAAAACTGATTTTTCTATTTAAATGAAATTTTTCCATCATTTTGTTTTGAATTTCAAAAATCCTACATACATGGTTGTCATTAAAAAGTAAAATTTGGTTCAATGAGATTAAAATAATTTTTTGTGAATAGTAACTCATTAAGTTTTTAATCGCGATTAGTGGTAATTAGTGTAGTTTAAGGTAAAAATAATGCTTTAATAATATGAAATGACCTAGACACATGTCCTAACCTTATTGGTTGTGTCATTACCGACCAAGAAAAGCCATGGGTCAACTTGGTTACCCCATGGAGCCACATTGGTTGGGAAATGACATAAATAACCTTTTATTTATTGTAAAAGTAAAAATGACACAAACATAATATGTTTTACAAAAACAATTTTTACATGGGGTTATAAAGATCATATTTTTGATTATAAATATTCATCGGAAAGATAAAAATATTTCCTACATCATAGTATTTTTTTTATAATTTTTTGACATTAAATATATAAATGTATTTATGACATAATAATGATGTAGCGATTACCTCATTAATAAAGGATTTAAATAAAATGAAAAGATAATGTAAAATATATGACCTAAACATGTCAAAAACCTATTGGATGGGTGGATTTGGAACCCTTATCACATTATCCTCTAATTATATTAATGTGGGACCTTTTGAATCCGAAACTCATTTTAAAATAAAGTAACTTATCTTTACTTTCCAAGAGTACCCCTCCTCTCCTCTTATAAAAGGCCCCCACCTCTACCTCATTTCACACACTCCTCAAGCCTTTGGCTCGGCCATCCCCTGCCCATGTACTCTCTCCACATCCCTCTCCTCATCCTATAGGATTCCCTTTGGGCAGAATCCTTTCAAAGGAAGCCTTTAGGCTCAAATCAAAAGGAGTTACACTTTTAAAGGTAATTCATTCTCTCATGTTCATTTGTTTTATTTTTCTTCTACAACCCCCTAAACACTTTTTATTTACTTCTTTTGTAACAACACAAGTATCTCCAATATACTAGGATGTTGTTGAAAGATTTATTCGAGCTACACTCTCACACAACTACATCAAATGGTTAAAGAACATACGGTTTCCGTGGATGGCGAAATTCTGCCTCCCGAAACGATGATTGTTCAATACTCATTTAACACCTTCAAAGGTGGCCATTAAGATGTAACTATATTTATATATGATATATAATATGTTTATGTTTTCCTTAATCTTCTGTATTTTCCTTTTTGGGCATACCTTTATGGTTTCCATTATGGGTAAACGCGATATCTTCATTTAAGGAAGTGCGGACTACCGCCCCCTCAAAGTGATTTGATTCGTTAAATACCATATGTGGGACGTATAAAGGATGGAACTATGATATTATATATGATATTATACTGGAATTATAATATACCTTTATATAATTATGATTCCATTCTATAAATATGAAATAGAAATGAAAGTAGCGTTCATGCGTACGTACGGCTTACCGTCTCCATGAACGGTGCATTTCATTTCTTACCTCTAAATGATTATGTAATATTATAAATGCATGAATGTACTGGATATATATGACATATATGATATCTACATCATGAATACCATTCTGGATATAATGGATAAATTAAAAACATGTATTTATAAAGGGATTATTTTTGACTCAAGTACCAATGATCGTTAAAACGACCGTTATTAACTTAAATAATTACATAGTGTTCATGACATGGTAATAAGTGATATAAAAGGAATAATGAACTTGAAAAAGGTTCTTAAGAAAGTAGAAATTAACTCAAGTTTATTATTCAGGACATTAAAGAACGATTGAGTCAAGTCGGACCCGAGGTATGGGACTTCGTCTTAATCTCCTTTCATTGAGGCATATTTTATTTTATACACAACTTTCTTTCATACGGTGTATAAACCCATTTGACTTTTACATTTATCCAAAAGGAATATTTTTTATACGAAGCGTTTTACTAAACGACAAAAGGGAATGTTTTTGTCATACGTATGCGGTGACAATGACTTTTCCGCCGTCGTGACCGTTATTTGAGTTTCGGCTTCCTCTACAAGCCATACCTTCTTTTTAAAAGAAAAATAAATACCATGTTTTACTTTTCTTTTATTTTGGTATTGAAAATGGTTTTCACAATGTTTTTATTATATCAATGTGTTGTATTGATATCTTGTGATTGAAATGTGGAAATGTTATGTTTCCTTTATGCATGTTTTATGTGATACGATTATGTTATGGTTCTTGGGCATTATTATGAAGACGGGTGGTTCCGTGATAAACTAAGGGCGGGTGAGCCCGATATAGCTCTCCAATGCATTGGGTAACGCGAAGGAGTGAAACGTTAAGGTTTCTCCGAAGAGATTTATGGAATATACTGTGATGGGTATTCCAAACGTAACCAAGAGGGTTACTCCCTACGTAAGAATGTTATGAATGCCTCAAGTTACCTTTATGTCTTATGATTTCTATGATTTATTCATGGTTTGATGAGGTATATTAATGTGCCTATGTTTTATGGGTAAAGTATGATTTCATTCTTATGTATATTAACTCATGTTTCCCTTCCATATTTTTATAACCCTTACTGAGCTTTTTATGATCATCCCAAGTTTTTGAAATGTTTTTCATAGGTCAAGGGAAAGGTACGTGATGTGATGATAGTGTCAAGGATGTGTCAAGAAAGAATCCGTGTTTTATTTTAAATATGTTTCCGTTGATGGGAAGAATGAATATTGTCTTTTATGTAACCACTTTGTTTAAATGTGGAATGTAATGCAAGTTTCATGATCTAATTCTCTAAAACTCTAAACCTGAAAAGATCCTCAATGTGTAATCTTGTAATAACTCAAGATTAAGTATGGTTTAAGGCTGGGGCCTTATAATGGACATCGATTTGGGATAACTCAATGTCCTACTTTGAGAGGCCAATTTTAATTTCACTTCACAATAAAAATATCAATATATATGTATATGTAAATAAAATTAATGAAAGATAATGTAGTGATTTCATTTTATTTAATCATTATGAATTTTGTAATGTTAAGGACCTTTAAAAATAATTAGATAATCTATATATAAGCACCTGTATAAAAAATCATATATGATAGACTTCCAGATAATCCTTATGTATATTGAAATTTAAAGGGTTTGTTAAAATTATTACATATCTATGTCATTACTTCCACTAATATATGTGTACACCTGAAAAAAAACCTCCCACTAAACTATTTAAGGGGAAAAATTTATCATTTAATCTAGTGTGAATAATTTCAAGACTTTGAAATCATATTCCCAATGTTCAAATCCATTAAAATATTCAAACTTCTTATATCCACAACATAAAATGTTACAATGTTAATAAATTATTTTTTCTAATTATAAATATTTCTTACATCATCATTATGACCATCATTGGAACCTTTTCCCTAAATTGGTTTCCTTGAAATATTTTTTTAACCGTATATAAATCTATTTTATTTTTATTTATCAACATATTTTAAAATCCTTTAGGATATTAAGTTAGATTAACTTTATATTTTGAATAAAATATTATTTTATTTTTAAACTTTGAACTTCTCCATGTTCAAAAATACTCCCACTATACTCTTAAGAACTATACTATATCCAGAATATCATTCCATGAATCAAAAAATCTTTTGATTTTAGGAAGTAACTCTTATCTACATTAGTGGGAATATTTATAAAATAAACTATTATTTCCATATCATATATGGTATTTTATATTTTTTATCATTTAAATGAAATAATTTTATTCTTTAAAATATATCATTGATGGTGGATAAATCTAAAATCCTCATATTTTAATAATAATTTTATAAATACTATTATCCTGGTTAAATTGTTTTTTATCCTTGTCTTCTTTTCAAAACATTCTGTATAATCTAATGAATCAGAAACCATGTGTATTGAATTGAAAATATCATATTGTTTTTAAAAAAAAATTAGTAAAGAACATATCTTATCATATAAGATAAATGTGATAAAAATAGAAACCCTTTATTTAGATCCATATTATCATGATATACTTATTTACATTCAAATACCTGATGTAATAAGACTTTTCTTTATCACAAGAATGAAAACTAAAACTTTATTAATTAATCCCTTTATTTTTAACTCATTTATACTCATAGAATTTTTAAAATATACACCTGGTATCCTATACTGTTCAATATTGATGAATTAATTTTTATTACTATGATACCTAACATGGAAATTTCACGGGGTTTCCTAAAACCCTTTATCTGTCTTATACAATTCAATTATATGGAAACATTACTCCTCTTTCCTAATAACTAAATATAACACCCTTAATATAGAAATCAAGATCCATTATTTACTTTATTACATAAATACAAAAATATAAGGGATGTCACTAAGTAGGATAGATCAGTTTAGAAGTCTTGGAAAACAATAGATATATTAAATTCACATATTACATTGGTCATATAAAAAAATATAATAAGAAAAAAAAATTCATCCTTCATATCATTCATTATGTCCTTCTTAATATTTTTAAGATAGGAAAAAAACAAAGGGTGATCATAGATACTCGTTAATGGTTATGTACATCAGAAGCTATCATGAGTAAATAAGAAATAATCAATATGGTGGAGTGGATAATCAAAACACATTCCATTAAATCATAAATTTGATTTTAATGAACATCCATGGCTAATATCAACATATAAATCACATGGATAATGAAAATGAACTTATTAATACAGTAAATGCATAGATATAGACATTCTTGGTCAAGGAATATTAACCAATATATAACAAATATTGCCATCATGGAATATTAACCAAGATATCATTTTTAATAAATGGGTATGTTTAAACTAGATAACCATATAATATGGAATGCCTATTATTTTGTCTCATGAGACCTATCGATGCATCAAGGGACTATCTATAACCGAGCCCCACCAATCACTTGTAGGTCCTATGAATTCCTTATATTTTTAAAGACCAATACAAATAAATCTAAAAATTATGTTTAAGTAAAAAATTCTCAATATTTAATTAAGAATACTGAACATCAATATTTTCCTCATAAACAAAATATCTTACTTAATAACCTTCTTTAAACATATATTGAATATAGAAATGGTACATGGTTGAAACATCATCAAAGTAATAGATATGATTATGAAATCATAAATGACATTAAAAATATATACATAAATGAGAAAAATAATTTCCAATGAATAATAGTGAGTGATCGAGAACATGATAAAAAAATTAATGATATCAAAATATAGTATCCTCCATTATTAGTTAAAAAAGACCATTGATTCATTAAAAACTAATGTTTTTTTAGTAAACTAAAGCCTTTAGAAAATAATATATTTTTAATACCTTAATAATAAAGTCCTTTTAGATAAGTGTAATAATGGTGTTACAAATCACTTTTCAAAATTATTTTCATTCCTTTAAGAAAATAACACCCTTTTCTTTTGATATCATTTTAAATATAAATTCATAGAATATTGAAAAAAATATTTTATTAAGAAATAAACATGATAAATATTAAGGTATTATTGATAATTTATATTGGCTGTGATTTTGGGATAGGCTGTTTAAGTCATATACATTTAAAAAATAAATTATTTTTTTACTTTTTTAAAATATTGAAAATAAACCTTATAGGTAACTTACATATCAATTATTGATCCAAACATATATGAAATTGAATATAAAAAATTCCAACCTGAAAAACAACCAAATTATAATAAAATATATGGTGTTTATGTAGTTAGTATCAAATAATTTTTCAAAAGGAAATCTAAACACAAACAATCTAGAAATAAAATGAGATTGTAATAGAAATCCATTACCTGAAGTTCATCTTTCCTCATAAACGATTTTAAATTTTTTTATAATAAATTTTATTTTATTTTAATTTTATCACATAACCATATAAATAATTATAATATCATATATGATCAACTTATAGCACTTCAACACTATTTTGTTAATAAATCTTTATAAAATCATCATTTCCAAGTGTTATCTATTTCATTTTCCATGTAAGTTATAGTTTTGTTGTTTTGGTACATGCATCTTATTGATAGTTACATCATATAAATAACTTTAATAATTAAAAAAAATTATATATATTCCTTAATTACATATTTTTAAATATCTAAGTGAAGTGGTGATGAAAAATGAATTACACCGCTATGTGGTGACAGTGGGCAATACGTACTCACAAGAAATGTTTTTATTTTTTGTTTGATGGTAAAGAAAGAATAATAAAATTTATTTACAATTACATAATTAAATTTATGTCAAATATATATATATATAATATAATTTCATTTTGCCCTATCGTTATCAACAACTATAAGAGGCGATGATGAAAAATGAAATGCATCATCTTCACGACGTAGTAGTCTGCACGTACTCATGTAAATGGTTTTATTTTCAATTAGATGGATAAATTAAAAAAAGGGTTATATCATAAACATAAAAATTTTCAGTATGTTATAGATAATGATTTTATTATATCAAAATGGTTATGATATGTTTTAATGAGGTAAAAGTAGATATAAAAAATAAAACACATGGTTGTAAATTATACCTCTTCTTCAGACAACCTCTTTAGGTTTATGCCTAAGTCCTTATTAGGATGGTATTATAATCAAAAAAAGACCTCTAGGATATGGGGAGGGATGTTTGAAAATTTTATGGTTTGGTATTGGTTGAAATAAGAGGCTCTTTATGTGTGGCTAATTGAGGATTGACTGTGTCATTTTATAACAGAGGGAGATGAAAAACATGGAATTTTTTACAAGATTAAAATATATTATTATCTTACTCAAGAAAAAAAATCTCCAAAATGAATCATATTGAAATAAGAGATACTATATGGTTTATATAAGACCATTAAATTGGATTTATAAATTTTATTATGCTATTTTACCGCTCATTGTTTTAGTTTTAACCCCTTTTACCTGTTTTAATACTTACCGTGGTAACTGGGTTTTTTAATGAAAATTACTATTCATAATGGACAAGAATGAAAGTAGACTCATTATAAAATTTTGAAATTCTGATTCAAAATATGGATTCCATTTTATCAAATTTAATTTCTATAATTGTTTGGATTTAATTTAAAAAATATCTCGCAAAGGACAATAAGAAATGGTTTTCCATAAAAATGTATTTTTAAGTTAAAAATTGATTTTATTGAAAAATAAATTATAATGATGATTTCAATGAAAGTAAATGAAAATTTTTAAATAAAATGAGGCTTAATTGTTTCAAACTATACTAAAAAAGGAACCTTATAAATATATTATTAAAAGAAAAGAATTAAAAATAGCTTTTATTTGAACAAAAACATTACTTAAATATATATTTTTTCTATCAAATTTTTTGCACAAACAATCCAGTTATTATTATATCATTATAATATCATTATAGTGACATGTTTTTTAAAATCTTTATTTTTTACAATTCACCCAAAAATCAACTATTTATTAAAAATATCAAAATTTTATCCTAAGCTAATTTTTACAAGATGAATTTGAAAATAAAATTTATTTATTCAGATTATAAATATATATTTATTAAATTTATTCTTTAATAAAACTATAAGATAAATATAAGTGAATTATGCTATAGTTTCTTTAGAAAGAAAAACTTGATTATTATAATTGAATCCTATGTGTTACACTATTCACTAATTCAAAGAATTCATCCTTGAAATTTAAAGAATGTCACATAATGAAAAAAAATTGGTAGTTCTTCATCATAACTTCTTCAGGGTCCCATGTAGCTTCTTATATTTTATGATTTCTCCAATGTTCCTTAACTAATCAAGTACTCTAATTGTACATAAATTTTTATCTAGTGTCAAAAATCTGGATAAGCTCTTCATAATAATATATATTATGTTCCAATTATATTTCCTCAAAGTTGAGCACTTGAATTGGGTCTATCTTGTACTTTCTAAATAAAGAGATATGAAACACATCATGAACATTAGAAAGGCTTAGTATAATTTCCCAATGGTTATCCACATATCTTATTATTTCAAAAAATTCAGAAGGTTTGGAACACATGATATTTATTTTCACTTTCCTTATAAACCGTATAATATTATTCTATGGAGATACTTTTAAGAAAAAAAGATCCCCAAATTAAAGTTCATGATCGTTCTTTCAATTATACACATAACTCTTTCTCCTTCCCCGACCTACCTTAATATGAATCTAAATAGTTCTTACATTAACCAGTGTATCCTCAATAAGTTCTTAGACTAAAATCTAACTTTCACCAACATCTTTTAAAAAGGTATTTTTACAACATCTTTTCTCATATAATGCTTCATACTATTCCATTTCAATGATTTAATGGAAGATATTATTATATAATAATTCCACCAAAAGGTAAATACTGGCCCTATATAACTTGAAATTAAATTGACCATGACCTCAACATGTTTTATAATGTTCGAATAGTTATTTTAGGAAATACATCTATCTAAGGATGATAATAAGTGATCAAATATTACATAAAAGGACCCAACCTTAAACCTTACATTATATTGAGTTTTAAATCAAGAATTCATTTTCATAAATTTTATGATCCTTTTATTTTTATAGTTTTATAGAATTAGTTCATAACTCATAACAAAACCATATATATAAAATTGTACACTTTAGATAAGTATCCACTTTCCCCATAATATAAATCTTTTAAAATGAAACATTCTTTCTTTTTATGAAAAATCTTCACAACTTTCAACTTGACTTATTATTTTCCTTTACCAATTCCTAAACCCTATGAATTTTTTTTATAAACATGGGATGAGAAAAAAATACAAAAAAAGAGATATAAAAAGAAGAAATATATTAGTCTAGTGAAAAATATGAAAACTTATGTAATGTTTACCATTATCTTCAAAATGTATTGAGCGTATTATGTAAAATATTTTTACATGGAAAAACATACACTTTTTTTTAAAGGAAACCCATAAAACCCATAGCAAGAAAATAAAATCCATTTTTGGAAACATAGATCATCATATTCAAAAAAAAAATCTTAACCCTTGAAATTTGAATAAAAATATGATTAAATTCTAATACAATTCTCTATAGAATATAATCATTATATAATGCATTAAAGAGCTATAATGGGGCTCACCCTTCGTAGAAGATATATTTTTCTTAACTATGATCTATATTGGTGCTCAACCCTTCGTATAAGATTTATGGGGACAAACCATTTTTTTGAGCTATAATGGGGAACAACCCTTTACATAAGTTGTATCAGGCTCACCTGTGATCTATAATGGGGATCAACCCTATGTATAAGTGTATCAGGCTCATAGGTTTTTCATATACAATTATTACGTACCATATCATGAATAAAATATTTTATTCTTTCACCTTTTAATCATAAGACACTTGAAAAAAAAATTAAAACATTTGAAAACCCCCTTTTGATTTTGAAATACCCTTTACCTTTTTAAAAGCCCATTTTCAATGCAAAAATATCCCAAAAAAGGGAAAGAGGGTTTTTCTATGAATAAAACACGAAATATTGAAAAGTAATCCAAAATTTAAATAATGGATATAGAAGTGGAAAATATTTTATCACCATATATGTTAAAATACTACATTCCTTTTGACTTTTGTTAATAAATTCAAACATTCTGTAAAAAGATTCATTTTTGAAATCCTTTGATATAAAGTAAAAAGAGATAAAATAATGTATTTTATAATTAATTTATATCCATATCAAAACATCCATAAAATAATTTGAATAATATGTAAATTGAATAAAATTATTTTTAAAATAAATCACTATAACATTTAAAACAATGTTTTTAGTTTAAGTGTCCCTTACCTTGATTTTATCTCATCACGTACATTCATTATCCACCTCTTATTCAAACCACCTCCTTAGTATTAAACCTAAATCCTAAATAGATTGTATATCTGATTAAACCAAGGCCTATAGGCCATTTATTGGGATGTAAGAAATGCATTTGGGTAGTTATTAATTGAACCAAATGGATTTTAAGGTGTGAATAAAATAGGAGAGGAGGTATCTGAGGAACTTTTGGAATTTATTAAGTTATTAAATTAATATTAATTAATTATATCATTAAAATGGATCCAAAATGATAAGTTTCAAGGTAAAATTAATTTGGGTTGAAATAATCTCGTCCAATAAAAATTGGTCTTGTTTATGTGATGTTTTCACCCTTATATTTTTATTCCAACCCCTTTTATCCCTTTTTGAAAATTATTGCGGTAATATTGTTTTTACTATTTAGAGGCATCTGAAATTCTTATAAAATGTAAAACCGCACACAAATAAACCATGGATGTTATTATTGACCATTTAAAATTAAATTAGATAAATATAGGTTTTTTAGGAATTTTAAATCATTTAATAAAACATTATTTATTATAAAATATCTTTAATGTCAATTTTGTCACAATTCATTTAATTTGACTTTAAAGATACCCCGAGATGATAAAATTATAAATTATTGAATTAAAACCTATAAAAATGTAATAATTATCTAAGAAATTCATGGTTCATAATAATTCATTAAATTATTATATATTTTTATATTTTTTAAATCATTTATTTCATTTTTCTATTTATTAAATAATTACTTTGTTAGCATTGCGTAAGCTATTAAGGTAATTAATTCATCACAAAAAATTAGAAATAAATTACCATGATAAAGAAATTATCTTTAAAATAACCATTTATAACCAAACCTAGGTTTATTTCATCCCTATCACAAATTATTATAGATATTAAAAGCAGGGAATGTTCCTTTTTTGTCTTTTTCATTACTTAAATTATTATATAGGCCACAATCCTGGCCATATGGCCCTAAAATAGTACATTTCTAGGAATAATATTATATAGGTCTAGATATAAAAATATAATAGAAATTATACAAGTTTTTAGGTCAGTATAACTCTTATCTATTTTTAGTTTAACCCTAGGTAAACCTGTTTTCACCTTATTTGTGGTGAAATATTTTTAATGTTTTCACTATTAATTGTAATAAAATATTATGTTGAATTTATTATATAATATAAATTATTATTATTAAAAATATTTTATCCACTTTACCAAATTAAATTCATATAATTGGTGGAATTTAATTTAAAATTAAACCCACAAACGCAGTGAAAAATGATTTTTCAAGAAATGTAATTTTGAAGCATAATATAATTTTATATTAACTCAATAAATATTAATAATAAGTAAATGAATTTTAATTTGTATTTATAGATAGATATATTCACTATTTCTATCTTTATATCCATCCAAGTGAATTGGTGATGAGAAATGGATTACACTGCTATGTGGTGACAGTAGATCATATTACTAGTGATGTATTTATTATTAATTGGATGGTAAAGAAAAAAATAAAATAATTATCTACCATTAAATAATATTTTTTATCATATATATAATATTATTTAAATTTTATCCACCATTATGACCAAACATAATATGCCATTATGAAAAATGAAATACATCGTATTCACGAGGCAATAGTCTGGACGTACACATGAAAGATGTTTTTATTTTACATTAGATGTAGAAGTATATAAATAAGGGTTATAACATAAGAATAATAAAATTTTAGTATATAATATATATCTATGCTCTTATATCACAATTTTTAGGAGAGGTTTGAAATAGGGAAAAGAAGAAATAAAAAGAAAACACTCGGCTAAGAACAATACCCCTTCTTCAATTAACCTCCTTAGGGTTATACCTAATTACCTTATAGGATGATATTAAGATTAAAAAAACCTCTAGGAAGTAGGGAGGTATTTTAGAAAAGTATTTAGGTAGGGATTTTTTTATTTAATTGGATATTGATGTGTGGAGAAGAGAGTAGAGGTGGTATCCTTTTATAAGTGAGGGAAACGACACACTTGAAATCCTTCAAAAGAATAAAATATATTAATGTATTAATAAATCAAAATAGATCCAAAATGACACATAGTAGAATATTATATGATATTTGGTTGAAATATAACCATAAAATATGATTTATATATGTTTTTAGGTCATTTTTACCCTTCTCATTTTAGTTTTAACCCTTTTAACCCATTTTAACTTTTACCATAGTAACTAACTTTTTTTTACCAAAGTTACCATTCATAATGAAAAAAATGAAAGTGGAATCATTAAAATATTTAGACATGATATTTAAAACATGGAGTCTATGTTATCAAATTTATGTCCAATATGTGGCCAAAATTAATTTAAAAAAACCTACAAAATGTGAAGAAAAACAATTTTCCAGAAAAATTATTTATTTAGTATGAAAATGATTTTATAGAAAAATAAAGTATAACATTGATTATTATGTATTAAATTGAATTATTTTAAAATAAATGAGACTTATTTATCTTTCAAACCAAACCAAAACTAAAATTATCCTATTAAATACTTGATTAAAATAAAAAAACTAAAAAATGTTTTTATTTGAACAAAACCATTACTTATATTTACAACTTGTTTATAATATATTTCTACATTTAACAATATATTTTTATATGAACATTATTAATTAATAAAAATATATTTTTTATATAAAAAAATGTTTCATCAATATTTAATTTTTTTCTTACATCATTATAATTCCTAAAAGTGATTGTTTTTGTAAAATCAGTATTTTTCCCTATTCTAAAAAAATCATCTATTTCTAAAAAACATAAAAAATGTTCATTATAAGATAATTTTTACATGTTTAATTCAAAAATTAAATTAATTTCTTCAAATTCAATCAATAATATTTTTTAATTTTTGTTTTAATCATATTATTGGATAAATCTATTTTCATTATGCCATATTTTCTTTAGAAAGAAAATTTTATTTATTATAAGTGAATCTAGGGTGTTGCACTTGTGATTCTAAATACCTTGACTGACTATTCAAAGAATCATTTTTGGGCACTACAACAAAATTTTCTTTCTATGGTTAAACCTTTTACTGAATTTTACTATCAATATAGTACCAAAACCTAGATATCATATGCCTAGTTCATAAATTCTCAACACATTATGAATATTTAGTATAATTTTCATGAAACCATTTATTTTTTCATAACATTTAAAAATAAATTAATTCCATAACCATAATAAGCCTAAGATATCTTCAGTATCACACAATCATTGACATAATTAGTAATATTGAGTTTATGTGTAGAGACTAAAGTTCCTTTGTTTATTCTAAATATAATTCTTTTAAACCTTAATTGAATCATCATATACCTCTCATAACTTAATACGGTATTGTTCTAATACATATTATTTATATTACTTAATAAAAGTTCTTAAGTTATATGTCCTAGGAGTTTCTTACAATAAAATTAAACTTCTCAATGATTAATATTAAAGTTAATTTTAATATTTATTATGTTATTTATCTGTAATGTTATCCTTTATCATACTTTTATCATATTTTAAAAAAATTAATAATGAATTTTACTAAGTTTGACCCCATTAAAATTATTACACATTTTAAATTCATCATATCTATTAGTGTACCAAGATCCATATTTCACTATGTAATGAGTCTAGTTTAGTGTCCATATCAACACTTATATATTTAAGTATGCCATTATTCCATTCATATCATATACGACTCTTGGATTATTTAGTGGAAATTTTTTTCCCAAATCCATCATATAGATATAATATAAACTATATTCCTCTAGTATCTTTCATAAGGGTTTCCTAGCTAAGTGTGACCCAAATCTGAAAATGAGATTTTATTACCTAATACTTAGGTTTATACATCACCTCCTTTTCCTACAAAAGAAAATCCATGTTAACCTCTATTTAGCAAGAAACTACCTGGTTAGATGATTGAAGAAGTGAAATGTGTTTATTTTTAAATTAATTTAACACTTAGTATTTTTAAGGGTATTTAATCTCACCATCTTATCTCATTTTATCCTATTTACATGTATTTATGATTTTAATGTTTTAGTTTAATATATAGATCATTCTACAAAATCAATATGCATAAATTGTATTGATGAGTAACCCTTTACACAACTCATAACATGTGTTACAAACCAAAATTAAAATATGGCGATATTCATTCATATCCAATACATCTCATGCATAAGATATATAAAACCCTTTCATATAAAGGATTATAATTATATCAAATCAGTAATCCCCACAAGAGTAAGCCTAGAGCCATAGATAGTCAACCGTCACTTTTCTATATTAGGCATAAACCTCTAGGCTAATGAGTAGTCCATCCTAGAGTCCCTCTACCCAGGGATAATTTACCGAAGAGATATATCAATTCCATCATTATTATGACACATAATATGTATAAATTATAACTAAATATTTAATTTATGTTAATAAATTAGTACAATAAAAATTCAAGTTAGTAGAAAACTTAACCATTTATTATATCTAACATGAAATTACTTAGATCATGTATGATGAAATTGAGCCGATTCAAAAATTTATACTAAATCATAAACATATATTCATAATACAATCAATTTATAACAATGAATAAAGAATAAGGGGATAATATAGGAAAATATATAGTTCATGAATTTTAGCATGTGATAAATATTTATGAACAATTCATAAATAAATCTAATTATATTCACTTTATAATTTAGGAATTCATTATGGATAATCCATAACTAAAAAAATATAAAACGATCTACATTTATTCCAAATATGAACTCTTTCTTATTATTCATTAAATTCAATTCAATTTAATTAGATGATATGAAATGAAATATAAATAGTTTATATTTCAATTTTATTATTTAAATAATTTTTATAATCAAAATAAAATATATTTAATATAATTCAAACCCTGATCAAATAAATTAATAATACTCTTTTGCATATAGTTGAAATTATTTCTCAAATAAGGCCTTTAATTTGAAAAATTATAATTAGATATGATGAAAAATTCATAATACAAACTATTTTATATTTTGGTTTTATTTTATTTAATTTCTAAACATACATTTTATTTCTAAATTATAAGTCATTTCATAAATTTTAAAAAAATATATTTAATATTAACATTTAATATTTATTGAATATTTATTTAATAAATTTTTCATAAAAAATTATTTAATTATTTATAAATAATTTATAATTAATTAATTTTTAAATATATTTATAAATTAATAAATTTCATTATATATTAATACATATCCCAAAAAACCCTTTTCCATAATTTATAAATTTTTATAAATTATTTAAATCCATTAATAATTGAAATATTGAAAACTCACATTTTTAACACACAAACACACACACACAGATATATATATATATATATATATATATATATATATATATATTAATGATATTCCATGTCATAGGTTACACTTGAGAGAACCCTATATAGGATGAATTCATGAAGGTGACAACCATAGCCTGCAATTTAGGTCCTTGCATAAGATAATTACGACCTATAAAGGGTTGTGTGACTTTAAAATGGAACTATGTATGAATAATTAAATGAAAAAACATGCCTTAGTATATGAATACTGTGTATGATTAATCCCATGCTCTAAGACCTATTATAGATTAACTCCCATGGTATCTAATGTAGAAGTTATCACGCATAGGACTTAAATGATTTTGTGTGTGATTAAAACCACATAATAGGAAATCTATGTAAGATTAAAACCAGAATAGATAGTCTCACATATGATTAATTTCGTGATATGGTACTTGTGTAGGATTTACACAAGCATTTCATAAGGTGACACAGATACTCATGTCTGGTTAATCTTTCATAGTGCTGGTCTATGTAATATTTATATAGATTTATTATTATATGTGTTATGGATTTTGTATCAATAATCATGTGTTGGAAGGTCCTATGTGAGATTGAACCTACAACGTGTAGGATTAATTCTTACATTATTATGATTGGTAATGGGTCAGATTAAACCATACTTATCTTATTTTTCTGCTACATCAAAATGGTTCCATGCTAGTCTATTTTTTAGTAATTACATTAAAAATTAATTTTTAGAATGGTTTTAAGAATCTAAATCCATATAAAATATCTGATAAAATTATTATATTTAATAGGATATCTTAACAGTTAAACTAAGTAGTGGAAGTGATAAATAAACCCATATCAGGTTCCCCATGCAAGATAGTAAAAAGAATGTAAGTCTATAAATGAAGAAAAATCTATATACATTTCACAATATAATATATTTCTCCACTGTCATAATTATTCCTAATAAATACCACCAAGAGGAAACTAAATTATTACCCTCCTCTCTAGTGTATCCACGATTTGAAAAGAGTCTCTCATAACATGAGAATGACCCTCTTGTCACACATGGAATCCTAGTTTTTCAAGAAGGAAGTGGGTTGTAAAGGAAGAGCGCTATGAGATGAGTAGATTAGTTAATGCTTATGAAAGATCACATGAACATAATATCATGATGAAAACCTTTATATTAGGATAAGGGACCATCCCTAAGGGACTATGAATTTACTCAAATGTTATGTAACATTTGAATAAATTTTTTTGGTGTATAAATCATTTATAAACCATTATACAAAACTCTCCAATGATTCATTTCATGAAACAATCTTATTAATGATTGTTTACTAGGGATATTTTATGAATTCTAACTCATTATCATTATCTTTGAAGTAACATGATATCTCATACCAGGTTTTTATGATATGTGAAACATCAAGGCATACTATAAGACTTTGGTTTAATATAATTCATACCATATGAATTTTTCATATTTTATAATAAAACATGGGCCAATACATGGGATTTAGGGTATATCACTTTAACAAATCCCTAAAAAACTCCTCATATTATATAATAACCACTAAAAATCCATGACAACCTCAAAAATATATTTTTATAATTGGATTTCATAGATCAAAAATAACTTCAACTCAATGGATATATCAAAGAATATTTAGGTCAAATGTGTAGCTTATAATCTCTATAGTGGATCTTCTACATTGTGGAACAATTGAAGAATAATAATTAGTAATAAGGTAAGAATATCGTAAGATCATAACATTAAATAAATGACTACTTGAACCTTAGTTTCCTTCAAAAAAATTATGATCATATTTTATATTAAAATTACAAATATTTTCAGTAAGGCGCCCACACCATCCAATAATACAATCAAGATTTCGACATGTTATCAGCTTAGGATGACATTTTAGGGAAATAATATTAATAGATTTCAATATTTATTATAGTTATATCTCCCACTATTCAGGACTTAATACAACTAATAATGAAATTTATCTTATATTCGGTGATTATCTGGGACCTATGGATAAAGAAAAAACTTCAATGAAACCATTTCTCAGGTCCTTAAATTACATGAACTTGGGACCCAAAAAGGAATAAAAACTTTAGGTTTAACCCCCAACATAAAGGGAGGGTAAAACCCCCAAAAAGGAAATTATATTTCATATATAATATCGAAGAAAAGCCATATAAGGCACTTATAATAATCACAATTAGCTTGGGGAACTCTCACATTATTGGAAAATAATAACCCATATGCATAAATGTTTAGAGGTAAGTGTTTTCATTTCCAACAATCTAGGAAATTATCAAAAAAAATTATGAATAGATCTCGAGTAAATTTAATATAAGATACCGAAATGGATGGAGAACCTGATCATGAAAATGAGGAGGAAAATTATTTTATCAATCTGGAAGACATCATCAAAGAAGAATATGAGGAATAAGTTGTATGATAATTGCTGATGACCACTGAACAATAATATGGGGAATCATGTAATTATAATCTCTTCTGTACTCATTGTTGGGAGAATGGAATCATGATCAAAATTATTATTGGTTGGGGGATCTAATAGAATCACATATCTCAAAATGTAGTAAGTAATTTGTAACTGAAAAAACCACTAATTATTTTATCATGTTTGATGAATAAAATCAATACAATATATTTATGTAATTGAATAATTTATTGTACTATTCTTAATCATATGTTACAAAAACCATGTAATGTGTGAAATGATTTATATGGGTTATTTCTAATTTATATAGGTATTACCATGGAAATTTGACCTCCATGGTCTATATAATGGTCAAGATAACACATGGGAGTTCACCAAGGTTAAATATTGCTACACTTTTCAGATTTTACACAACGCTAAGTCACCAAGGTATAATAAAAATTAGTAATTTCATTATTTTTAGATATTTATTTCAATAAGTAGGTGGAAGAGGAAACTAAATCATATTCATGATATCCCAAGAATTCAGAGACAACCCTACTAGTGTTCATCCACCCCTACAAGAACTAATAAACGTTTTTCATAATACTATTCCCAAAAATCTACATGTCATTTTACCACTAAAAAGGGATAACCAAGACCATATTGATTTGGTTTATGTACTTCTATACCAAATTTTATACACTACCACATTAGTTCAATGAATAATGAAATCCTATAGAGGATAGTATATAAGTTGTTTAATAATAGTTTTATATGAGAGAGTATGAGACATTGTTCTACTTTGTCCATATTATTACCCATGGAAGATGGGTCATGGAAGATGCACATATATAGTTAATAAATTAACAAAATTATCATTTTGTACAAATTCCCAATCCCATAATTAGATGATATGATTGATATTCCTCAATATGATACGTTATTTTCCATACTCCTCCTTCTAAGTGTCTATCACTCACATCTAATATAAAATTGGGATAAATTAAAGATATCCTTTAATAAAAAGGTTGGGTTTTACCAGTAGTAGGTAATTCCATTTAGCCTATCTAACACCCCTACTAAATTTTTAAGGGTTATAAACCAGGTTATGAAACCATAATTAACCAGTTTTTTGAATATTATTTTAATGATATTATTATATATAAAAAATGATTTCTTTTAATCTTGAACATATAAGTGATTTACATTTAGTTTTGTAGGAAAAAGTTATTTATGACATCATTAATAAGTGATGTTTCATGCTATCGGAGTTGATCTTTTTTTTGTATGTAGTATTCATTAATGAAATACAAGTGAATGAGGAGAAGGTTTAAGCCATCTAAGAGTGGTCTCAACCAAGGGATATTGATTAATTGGGATGTTTCTATGGGATTGATACCTTTTATCAAATATTCATCTAATATTATATCTCGACAATCTAACTACTTATAGATTTCCTAATGATGGGAAATTTCCATTTGGGAAAAAAGTCAAGGAGAGATTTAGATCCATTATAGAGTATATTGTCACCATTTTTATTTTTTAATTGACTCTATTTTAGTTGGAAATGTACACATATGTTATTGGGATTTCTATTGGGCTTTCCCTATCCAAAACAACTAGTAACATTTATGAGTGAGAATTTTAGTGTCTACAATAACAAATGGGTTTCATATGGGATTGGGATATATAGTGCTACAATCCATGATGCATTGGGATAAATATGTTTTTATTATAAATTAATTCTCCATATAGATGATGAGCCTCTAAAATATATTTATTCATAGAATAATAATAGTAGTACACACTCATGACGGTTCAAACTTCTAAAACAATTCATTTTTGTGATTAAGAACAAGAGTGGTTGGAAAAAATAAGCAGCAGATGCATTAAGTTTCCATTATCACACTCTCATCACCATGCAGAATGAGGTTTTAAGATTTGAATATTTAAAAGTATTCTAATTTTAAGATGAGTATTTCATTTTTTAATGTTCACATTTCAAAAAAGTAATGCTTTTTAGACATTTTATTTTTAAAGATAGATTTATTTTCTTCCGAGCTCCCCCGTGCATTTCCCAAGGGTGAGTATGGGATAGAATGTACACTAAGATTTATTACAATGGACACTTCGATAAGAAAAACCCCATTTCATTAGTGGAGAAACCATTATTTTTCCTATAGTTCAAAATATATGATTCCAAGGTGGTGAAAAATTGTATGAATTTTCAATATTGTTAGTTTTATAAGGATTGAATAGTAATTAATCAAATTATCTAAAATGGTTATAAACCATAAATCACATGATCCCAATTACTTTAAAACCAAAACCAAATAAACCATAAATGAATAACTTGAACCTTAAATTGGAGTTAACTACTTTTGTTACCTTCAATATCTTCTTGATGAAGATCAAAATGAATAACCTTCAAACTCTTCCCACTATAGTGTATCCATGGGATATACTAGATCACCTAAATAGTTAGGTAAGGACCTCCCTATCCTCAAAGATATGATATTATCTCGAGTAGTTATGAAGAATAGAAGAAGATGTATTTTATAGTATATAGTATTGAAAAAATAAATTCTCAAGGAGTACCACACATAAGATTGATGGATAATACTCCATTGTATATACCTTATGATGTTCTCAATTTATCACATCATTTAATCATGTGTGAAAAAAATTCATGAGTAAATATTTGATTATTTATGCATTCATTCCATAAATAAATTCTCACATGAATTACATTTAATCAATGAAATCCTTTAAATTAAGGATATTTTAATGTTAATCTCATAACATTCTGTCACCTTATGTAAATTTTAGTCATGCCAAATGAGTCATACTATGTGATTCATTAAACTATGATTCACTTAACTCATACAATATGACTTACTGAAGAATTATTTATATGATATCTTTATATCATATAATAAAATATATAGAAAAACAAAAAATTATCCTTTTTCAAATGTATTTCATACAATATACCATATCATATCTTATTATATGATACATATGTATTTAGGGAATATTCCCTTCAATATTCCACTTTCCCTATAGCTAAACAAACTTTTGTGCAATTTCACATTATATCGTAACATACATGATAACTAATGAAAACATATCTAAAACTATTTTTGGATATCATACAATTTTTTTGGAAAGCTATAAAAACTATCCAAAGTATCACACCATATGAAATTTCTTATAAATAACTATCTGAAACTCCTTTTGGATAAACTCTAAAACACCTTTAATGAAGCTTTATGAGTTTTTTTAATACTCAATACCCATTTGATCAATATAAAACTATAACCCCAAGGGACCTTATAGAGTTGATAAAAAATATGAATTCATGAATTCAAAAATGTTATAAATGACCAGACTCTATAAATGCTTCAGTTCCATTAAATCTATAAAGAGATCTATCATGATGTCCATCAAATTCTTATTTATCCATACTCATCTCCAACAAATACATCATATGAAAGAAAACATAATCATATATTTAATTTATACAAGACATCAAGTAACCATGATACAATGAGTTTTTAAATATAATATAGCCTCCTCATGTATTTTTTACTCACACAATATAGGGAAACCGGGCTGATGAACACATCACATGTCATTTATCTTAGTGGATGATCACATCTCATGACAATTAATATAGTAAATAAGTATATCATATACACTGTATAAGTATGTCCATAAATATTCTTAGAATATATTAATCAAGGGTCCATATTTCATACTCTTTATAAGGGAGGAACAATACCATCTTCTCTGAGCTCCATCCAATGCCAAAATCAACAAAATACTGAAACACCACCTAATTAGTTAAGCCTTAAGGCATATGTAAGAAAGGTATCAATGTATGAAAGTTATTAAAAATTATAACATTTTTATATATTTCACTTTAAATTTTAGGATTTTAATCCTACAATTTAGATAAACTCTTGTGTAAATATCACATTTTTTAGTTTTAAGAATGTAATATAATTTAGTTGTTAAATGGATCAAAACATGATTTTTAATTTCTTATTTTTTCTTATGAATTATTAAAATAAATCATACACATAAATTTGGGTGAATTAATATTATTATAGGATATAAAAATGATATTTTTCATGAATAAAATTATTTTTAACAAGTTTAGATCTTATTTGAATTTATTTTGTAAGTACTGTACTAGACTCGAGAAAAATAGTTATAAAACTAAAATATTTTATGATATTATTGTATTTAAATAATTGAATCTCTTTTATATCTTTATTTAACTAAAAAAAGAGTTAAAAACAATAAAAAACTATTCCAATATTACTATGAGATAGTTTTATCAATTTTTTAAATCACCATATCAGTAATAACTTAATTCTAATTTTTGGGGGTTTTCTAAAAATAATTATTTTTTAGTGAATAATAAAAAATACTGATTTTTGAAAAGTAATTTAAAAGTATAATTATAATTTTATTTTAAAGTTATATAAGATCCATTTTATTTAAAATAAATTAATCAATTCCATTAAGATCACCAGTTTACATGATTTTGATATAATTCTGTTTTTAAGCTTAAAACATATTTTTCTGGAAAATCGTTTTCCATCAAATTTGTGGGTTTCTATCGAAATTAATTTATGAAAATTATAGGATTTTAATTTGATAAAATTTATTTCATATTTTTAAGAAGAAATTTATAATTTGGTAAATAGGACCCTTTCTTTTTAGACATTATGAATAACATCACTGGTAAAATTTATCACGTCAACAAAGAGTAAATCTGGTAATAAATGTTAAAATTAATGTTATAAGGCATAAAATTTATTCAAAATTTTTAATTTATATAATTTTATAATTATTTTTCATTCATAATGATACTAATTTTGAAATAGGTCCTTTTTTGTCTATTTAACCTTTATTTTGGTTTTTATAATATTTATGTAAAAGAAAACGTATACAATGTCACTTTCATGATTTTAATAACTATAATATTTTTTGACCAAGATAAAAATAAATTGTTTTAAAATATAAATTATTATTTTAAATATGAATAAAATTTTTTATCATGATAATTTATTTCTAATTTTTAGTGATTAAATAATTACTTTAAAAGCTTAAATAGCACTGAATCGGTTCTTGTGTAAGTTGTTGAAAAATATTACAAATGATTTTAAAAACTATAATAGTATTATTTTTTGGGTGAGTTATAGATAAAAAATAATATTATAGATAAATATAATATATTACATATTTTTTGGAGGTTTATATTCTAAATAAATATTTTTCATTTAGGATTTAAAGTTAAATTAAATGAATAGTGTCAAAAATGACATTAATTATATTTCATGAAAATCATATTTTATTAAATTATTTAAAAATCATAAAACTATTGAACTAGGACAAGGGGGATAATTTGTGATCTAAAATGTCAAATATTGTAGATTTATGATCCAATCTTCACCTTATATGTAAAATTATATCCCTTTAATATTGAAATAGATATCATTGCGGTTACGGTTAAAAATGGTAAACAGGGGGTTCAAACAAGGAGAAAGGGGTAAAAACATGGCCAGAAATTTTAAAAATCTTATTACATGAGGTTATAATGACTCATAATCACCTTATGTTCAAATTATATTAATTTGGATCCATTTTTTCTTTAAAATTAATTTACGTTAAATTAATGTTTTAATAAATTCTATGATCCCCCCCACTTATAAAAGGACACCACTTATCTCTTTTATTTAACCATTTTTATCCATATATCTTGGAACAAACCTTAAAAATACTTTTATATACATCCTTATAAATGTTTTTTAGGTGATGGTCTTCACAATTCACCAACCCTTGGTCCCTTGAGAGGATATCTAAATGAGATCCTTTAAAGAAGAGGTGATCATGTTCATTAGGAACATTAATTTTTCTTATTATTTTACCACATTAAATTATTTAATAACCACATAAATATAATAAAAAAAAGTATATCCCATATAATTAGATGTTAATATGTTGATGGAATAATATTTATCTATCTTTTTCTCCTTCAAATGGGAAACAATACCATCACTCGTGTGTACGGAAAACTACAACATCATGAACCGATGTAATTTGTTTTCTATTACTGTCTCACATGGATTTTTATAAATATGGGAATAATTAATATATATGATATTATGAAATAATTATAATTTTATAATTATGATATAATATATACCTTATTTCCTTCTAATTCATTGGAAAATGATAACGCTGCGCATGCATATGTGTAGACTACCACCTCCACGAAGCGATGTGATTTTTTTATTTCTGATTTACATATTTGGAAATGAGGATAAATTTAAATAATATATATTATATAAATTATATAATAATTATTCTATTAAGGAGAATTATTATTTTCCTTTCTTTTAGTTCATCCGTTAAAAGGTGAAAATAGCGTTCATGCATACGTATGACATACCCTCTTTATAAATGATTTAATTCATTTTTCTATCTCTACATTTTATGGATGGTTATAAATATATATAATTAATATATATTATATTTATATCATGATAAAAATTCGGGATATGAGGGAACCAGAATCATATTTTAATGATCATAACCGTTAAATCAAAACATACATGAAAAACGAAGCAGTTAACACACGAAACAATGAAAATAATAAAAGACAGAACAAAAGAGTGATAAGATGTTATAAATGAATAATATAGGATATTATATATATTTATTTTTATTATTTTATGTATTTTTAATAAATCTAAATTTATTATACATTAGTTTAAAAAAACTAACGAGGCAAGTAAAACTTGAGGTAGCAGATTTCATCTCAATTTCCCATTCGTTGAGGCAAACTTGATATTATCCTCTAATTTACATTAATGTGGTGTATATATTTCCAAATTTAGGTATTTAAAAATAATATATATTTATTCCGGAAGATTAATTTTGAAATTAAATTTTATTCTTTCATGGGGTTATAATTTAAATGTTACCAAATATATATGAATTTATTTTATAATCTCATTTTTTGGGATTGATCTTATTTTCATTAAAGGAATATTATAATATATAATACATAAAAACATCCAGTTTCTTATCATATAGATATTTAAGGATATGATATATTTTCTTCCAATTTTTTCTCTCCATGTTACTTGAATGAAGCAAATTAATATTTAAATCAGAATCTGATCTTATTTCTCTTTTTATTGGGTAAAATGTTCATCCATGTTCATATTTTTAAAAATCATCTTAATTTTTTTTGTTTAAAAAATTATTTATCAAGGTCATTTTAATTTATCCTTTAAATTTTTAAAGAACTCAAAGGAATCATTATATTTGTCTTGTAAAAGGGTTGTTTGTTACTTTCTTTACAAAAAAATCAAAAGGAATGTTTTATTTTAAACCTGTATGGTGTTAACAGTATATCTCACTTACTTAACCTTTTTTTCTATATTGATTCTTATAAAATCATTCAATGGTTTTAAAAATAAATATATTTAATGAAATTTTATTTTAATGTTTCAGATAAATTTTATTTATTTCTCAAAAGTGAATGATTTTAGTACAAAAACTATATTTTTGATGAGTTGATGGACAACTTTTATCTCTTATTAATTTTATAGTCATTAAATTTCTCTTGAAACATTCACTTTCCTATGGTAATTTTTCTTTGGACATTACATTTCTCTTAAATATCCATATTCTTAGTATCATGGATATTGTTGGTCAGAGCGAGTATCTCAAGAGGTGTGTGAATTAAGTACCAAATAAAAATTTCTGTCTTAAAAAATGTTTAAATAAAATACCCAAATTTAAATAACAATATCATAGTTAATCAAAATATATTATCAATATAAGATCTGACCTTTTGAAATATTTCTCAAAGATTTATTAGATCTTAGATATAATAATTTTTAAAACTATATCATCTTCCAAAATAAATTTACTCAATCAAAAAATTATATAAAAACTAATTAAGACTAACTATCAAAGTAGTGGTTTTGATTATAGTTTAAAAAATGTTCAGTGTGAAGCCTAGAGATTAAATCAAACAAAACATACAGTAGAATAAAAAAAGTGGTTTGGTCTCATGTCGAGACCTAATCCTCTCCAATTGGAAATCACCCACTACCAATAATATTATATAACATAATCTATGATCCACAACCTTGATCGGAAAAATCTTTCTAGACCACGTAGTGAGAACTTCCATAAAACCCAAGGGAATGAAAATAAAAATAGGCCACATAGGTAAATATTCCAAATCACCATGGGTAAACATGAGTAAAGATAGTTTTAAGAAGATATCAAGTATCTTATAGATAAATCACATGAGATAGTGTGTGTGTTTAAAAAAGAGTAAGAACACACAACTCGTAAGGTAAAAAAAATAAAAATAAAAATAAAATAAAATATAAAGAATGATTATGTTTCTCTGTCTAATGATTTTTCAATATTTTTGACTCCTTTATTGTAGCTTGAAGTGAAGATCGAGTAATGTTTTATAAATATTCAATGAAAAATAGTGTTTTAAACTCTTTGTTTTGAATCTATAAGAAGGAACTGAATGTTCTATAAGCTCCACTCTCCCACTTATGGATGTAAGAAAGATGCATCATGTAAGATCTTAGTAAGTGGAACTCTTTATGTGTCTATTGTATCTATGTGTTTACACCCCAAACTACACAAGGGAGTCTGATACTTCTTTTAACAAAATTATTCATGAATGTCCATATGTAAACAATCATTCAAATGTCCATTATCCTCATAATCAGGTCTGAAACATTCTTTAATGCATTTCTAAAATAGATTAATAAAAATCATTAAATTAAATCACAACATCAAATTCAAAAATATATCCATTATAAATAGTTAATTCAAAATAAACAGAATATTAGGGTTGATTCTTCTTGAACAGTGAGGCAAACTCTAGCGGGTGGTGAGTCAGGCTCAATAGTGACTCATCTTAGTGGTATGTCTTCTCAATAATTTGAAAAAAATTTATTATTATGGACGGTAATCACTAATGGTGACTCATGTATGGTGGTAGTTCTTTCCAATAATTATACAAATTTCATGTTCAACGGTGAGTCATCCTATGGCCATAGGTGTTTCCCATACTTTACCAAAATTCCGTTCTAGCGATGGCTGATAGTTGATGGTAATTGTTTCCAATATTTATCCAATTTTTCACAGTGATAGTGAGTCATCCCTAATAGTGAGTAATTTCTAATTGTGGGTCAACCTCAATAGTGATTCATGTATGATGATGAGTCATCCTTAGTAGTGAGTCATGCTGATCTAAAATTTCTTTTACCTATCTTATATTATAAAATGATACCATAACACAATAAAACATATTAATAGAATAATGAAAATGATATAGTGATCATTAAAATAAGGGTTCCAAAAATATATACATTTTTTATGATAAAAAATCATGGCATCAAAGGAAAATAAGACATACAAGGTATCAATGGAAATTGAAAATGAGATTAGAAAAGAAATAGTATCAAAGAAAAAGATGGTATCAAGGGATGGAAAAAAATGACTATTAGTATGGTATCAAATGAATACCACTATATAAATAAATTCCATAGAGTCACCCCCTTTTGGGATTATCAAAAATTTAACATAAAATAATAAATGCATAGAAATAGAATAAGAGAAACAAATAATTTCCTTTAAGAAAATCAAATGAAGTTCTGACAAAAAGTTACAAGAAAAATTTATACAAAAAATCCGCACAAAAGACAACATGTCTAATAATAAATTATTTACAAACTGGGTGGAAGGATCATGATGTGATTTTTCATTCCCTTTGTCATAAGTAGAAAGCTTAGTCGCAGATCCAGAAGGATCTTGAGGGATGTATAAAGGAACATTAGTCAAATAAAAAGTTTTTATGATGATGATTGGACTGAGTTTTTATATTTATTATCTAGGATATAGAGAAAATTTGAAATTGAGCTGGCATGGGTGCATTGGGACCTCCTGTTACACTAGGGTGGAATTACTCTAGAGCTGAAACTGGAGGGGTTGTGTGAGCTATAACTCAAATGGCATCCTAAGCCACTACAACCGTTCCAGACACATGAAAAAATGGATTCTTGAGATTAATTAAGTCCATGATTATGTTTCCTCATCTCTCTATAGAACTGAATAAATCTTTCATTTCTTTTGTGAAAAGCTTAATAAATGGAGTGATGACCTTTAAATGGTTCACTTTCTCTTTAAATTCTTGAGTTAAAGGAGGCGTCCTCGTATTTTCAGCAAGAAACTTAAAATGGGCATTCATATCATTCTTAGTGTACTTTCTTGTAATATAATACTTTATTACCTTGGTATTGGGTTCTATATCGTACTTCATGTATTTCATGTATTCTCCAACCATCATGTAAACATTGTCATTGTTATGATCAAATTTTCTCAAATATTCCTAAGGTATGGAGGGTTTAACACATGAAGAATCTCTAAGCTCTTCTCTTACAACAGTTATAATCAACTGAACATCAAAAACAAGAGTAGAAGCACTAGCATAGGAATCTATATAAGTAAGGTTCTCCACCCTCTCTAACAAAAATTCCATAGAATTCATAAACAAATTATGTATCTCATGCACAGAGGATCTCAGGGATTCCAACTCATTTTCCAACCTTATTTTATATATCTCAACTTCTTGGATATGAAGCATCATTTTTGTTTGAATATGATGTATCAATAGCTCAAAAAATACCTTTCATCATTTTCACTTGAATTAGTGACATGATGTTCTTGATTTCTTAACAAAGTACTAAAATCAGAAGGCATCATTTCTCTAAAGGATTCCAAATCAACTCTGGTGATAACATCTATTGGAACTAGAGAAACAAAGGGTGTAATAACTCTCTCATCCTAAGGTGTAATAACATCATAAGAAAACTTGTACAACTCACCAATAAAGTAAATATAATCAACAAATGATCCTTCATAATCCATTGCTTCTTGAATATCATGTACACCAATCTTTGGTGGACTGCCAGGAAACATATCCCATTCATCAAACATTGGGTCCATCTAACTTACAGAAGAAATAACATGAGATTTATTAACTTGAGAACCAGAAACATTAGCCACATGTACATAAAGTAAAATAATAGGGGTCTCAACAGGTCTCTATACTTCACCTGGTATGTAACAACCCAATCTTTTTAATAATAATCGTTTCTTGAAAATGTGTATTATATTATCTTACACAACAAAACAATATATCATTAATAATATAATAAGTGTATTTTAATATGACCATTGGGTTTCGACTATTATATGACTATTGGTTAATTATGATCATTTTTCATATTAACTATTGGTCTATATAACTATTGTAAACTTTACTCTTGACAATATGATTATTGTTTATAAATAGAAATACCAATGATTAATTAATGTAGAAAGATGATTTGATGGCCTAAACCAGTAGATTCATGCCTTAAAAAGACTATTTTTACAAAATTGGGAGGTCAGTAGCATCTCTGGGCTTCGCTCTTGACCAATCCCAAGTCGAGCTTCAATATGTTAATCTTGACTGAAATCACCTATGGGAGAAGTTTAAGTTATTAGAGATTATCGCTCGGGTGATGTTATCTAAGCCACCCCAAGAGTTTATCACCATCACACACCTTTCCCTTAGGTTGTATGGGGGTGATATAAGCGTTCATGTGTCAAGTCCTTAGTCACTTAATGTATAATCCCTTTGTTTAAATAAAAATTTTATTCCATCTTTTCTATTTTAAGAATAGTTTTGATTTAAAATTGGTATGGAATTTGATAAATTCCTTTTTGGGTAAAAATAGTACTTTTTAGAGAGATATTAGTCATTATATTAAAATAAGGTTTTATTAATTTTTATTATAATCAAACATTATTAACAAAACACTCTTATTTAATTACAAATGATAAAATAATTTTACTTTTTTAATGTGTCAAAAAATTTACTATGTATTTTTTGTTTACTATTATTTTTAATGAACATGTATTTTTTTGGTTTAAAGTTAAATTTACCATATTTATAGAATTATTATGATAAAATAAGTTACATTTTTTCTATTAAAACATTGATATAATGATGCAGTGAATTTATGATAATTTTATAAAATACTATTTTTCTTCTTGAATAGTAAAAATACAGTTTGAGTTATTTAGTATATTTAATGACATAATAATTATTTTATAATGACTTAATGAGTATTATAAAATTCTGTTATACCCTTTTGTATTAAAATAATTTAATACTTATCCAAATTGGCCAATACCATGGGCAAGCCCATGGTTTTTCAAATACCACTACTAAGTTGTCCAAGGAAATTAATGAAAAACTCCATCAAATGTTTCTATAAATACCCCTCCATTTATTCATTTAAATTCTTTAAAAATTAATCATGACTAGATATTTGATTGTATTACCTCCCAAGTAGTCTTTACAAGGTGTCCTTAAGCCCCCAAGGTCTCAATCTTCAAGTTTTAGGAGTCACTCTTCATGGTAAGGGAAATCTCAACTTCTTTTTTCCCTTTTGAGTTTTCTTTTTATGTGGTATGTATTTAAAATTTCCATACTATGTACTTATATCCATTTTATTCTATGCCTTTACTATATAAATACTATTTTGGAATGGAATACCCGTGTACCCTCTCTTTTTAATATTTTCTAAAACCTTGTTTCCTGCCTGTTATGCTGTCAATTTTACTTGTCAAAATCTCTCTATTTTTCTCAAGAAATTATTTTATTTCCTTTTTTGAATACCCAAGACTCTTTTATCTCTAAGGTTATTCACATATATTTCAAGGTTATATTTTTTATTCTAATATTAACATACATGAAACCTGCCTTCCTTTTCTGTGGGGTTTAAAAAGATATATTGAGCTTGTCTTTAAGAACTTCTTTAAAACATCATGATTTTGATATGAAAGTTGTTTCTTGTATTATCCATAGTTTATTAATGAAATGTGTTATTATGGTATTTTTGGATCAAATTAATTAATAAATATTAAGGTTTCACCCTAATAGCTATCCATTTCATTGGTTAAGGAATTTAATCTCTATAAACGATGAGTTTTATGATACCCTGGTGAATAAAAATGGTAATTTTTTTGATACCCCGATGATAAACCTTGATGATATGCCTATGAATGACTCAATTAAATCTTTTAAACACATTTACATGTTATTAATCATGTCATTTTTAATATTATATTCCTCTTTTTTATGTCTCATTCATTTATATAATTTCTCAAGTTATTATTGACATTCCTCAAGATCACAAGTAAATTGTTTCCCTTGTTTTCCCTTACTGGGCCATATGCTCACCCTTTACTCTAATGTATATCCCCAGGTTATGAGATGAAATAAATGTACTTAGGATGAATATTTAAGAATCCTTTCAAGTGGAAGATAGTCATTTTTTATTCTTTCATGTATTATGTACCTTATTTCCAAGAAACTAAACATTAAAAGATCCTCTTTTTTTATACAATTTAATGGAAAGTTATGTAATAAAAAAAGCAGGATGCCATATTTTCTATCAAATTATGGTTTAGTTATTTTTGAAAATTAGGATTTGAAAACATTAGAAAAAACCTAGATAAAAATTTAAATATAGGAAAACTTCATGGTATTTTGGTGAAATAATATGTAAGTCGTTTCCAAATAAATAAATCCATGTCTGGATATGAACAAGTGGATGTGGATCTGGAATAAATGTATCTAGGGAAAAAAATCCAAAACACTGCTTTAATCTAGACTCAAATGAGAACTCATGCATGAAAACATGCCTTGTTTTACTTAGGGTTTTCCACTTCCAGGGGATATGTCTGGTTAATCATAATCTTTTTATGAGCCATTATGAAGGATTTATAGAAAATGTCATTGTTGTAAAAGAATGTCATATTTATTAATGATGTTTTAAAACATGAAATTCTTTTAGAATTATAATATTATTAAATGAAACCTATTTATCACTAAGGATTTATTATTTTATAAAATGGCGAGAAATAGGAGTAACCATGTAAATGTTGAGCGTAGCAGACCAAGAATTGACAACCTTATGATAGAAGCTTCAATGAAAACCTTCATGAGAATAATGAATCAATTAACTTGATTCATGGAAAATAACTTGAATCCGGATGAGATACCAAATTCACCTTAAATGGAATAACTATCTATTAATTCCTTTATACATTAATGCGCAATATATTCTATTGGATCTGCTGACCCATTTTTTATGAACATTATAACAGCTCTATCGAAAAGATATTTTCTATAATTCATTCTTTAGAATAAGAGAAATCCATCCTTATTGTTTACTTCTTAAAGGGAGAAGTCAATCAATAGTATTTTCTGATCAAAAATATGAATCCAATAGGGGAGATTAAATCAGTGGAGTGGGATGAGTTTAGCGGAACCTTTTCCAAAAAATATTTCCCTCATTCAATGTGAATGAAAATGGATAAGGAATTCCTAGATAAGAAATAGAAGGAAAATGAATTTTTGAGAAGTATTGAGATGAAATTCACAATACTTTATCACTACACCTCCATCTTTAGCATGGATTATAATAGAAATGTTTATAGATTATAAGGTTTACTATGACCTCATCTATGTAATAATATTGTTAATTGATATTATGACAGCTACGAAGAGATAGTATGAAGTTATATAAAAGTTTAATTGGAGTTTGGTGAGATGTAGTGGTCTCACAAATCAAATGAAAAGAAGATAAATTTGGATCTAAACTTGGGGAGGAGCTTCGACCAAGGAAGAGGAGGAAGGAAAGTGATACTTTCCATATGAAAACAAATGTGGGAAGAAGAATTTGGGGAACTACCGACTCAGGAGAGGGAAGTGTTAAAAGTGTGGAAGAGAAGGCCATATTGCTCAGAACAGTCATAGTGAGTTGAATACTCAACTTCTCAACACAAAAAATAAAGGGAAGATGGTGCATGCCTTTACTGAAGTTCAATGCTTCAAGTGTGGACAGATTTATCACTTTTCCAATCACTATCATAATCCAAGGTAAGTAGAGGGGAATCACCATCAGCCTCAGAATAGGCCAAGGGATAATGTTCAGGACTTTTCTAACACAATGGCTGAAGATGAAGCTCTAAATGATATGACGGTAGATACTCTCATGGTTCCCTCATTTCTATAAAGTAATTGGTCTAATTATTTTTATATGGATTATTTTATTTTCACCATGTATGGAATGAATATAGAATAAATCCCTAAACTTATATAAGTATAACTTTAAGTCAAGAATCATGGATAGATTATCCAAGCATGAAAAATATATAGAAACTTTGGTATTTAAATTGGAGAGCATAATATCATCATAAATCTAGTAGTCATTCCCTTGTTGGAATTCAACATTTTACTAGGGATGGACTGGATCTCAAATTATAATACTAATATTAACTATATAATTAATTAAATCTCAGTAGTATTGAATGGAAAAATGATAGTTGTTTTCAAAGTAGTTATATCTTGACCTGATCGTTGAATAGAAAACCCACTTGAATCCTTCTTTATGAAAATGATCAGTGATGATGAAGAAGGAAATAAATATATTCAAATAGAGAATTTCCCCATAATTTTGGAATATGTTGATGTATTTCCCGAGGAGTAACCTAAGACTCCCCCAAAAAGAGAGGTGGAGTTCTCCATTGAATTTATGCCTGGATCCAAGACGATATCAAAGACCCTGTATATAATAGAAAATCTAGAGATAGAGGAATTAAAGAAACAACTCCAAGATCTTTTGGATAATGAGTTAATCTATCCAGGTGTGTCTTCATGGGGGAACACAAGTTCTCTTTATGATGAATAAGGATGGATCAATGTTGTTATGAATTGATTATAGATAACTTAATGGAAACATAGTAAAGAACAAATACCCTCTTCCAAGAATTGATGATTTATTTGACTAGATTTGTGGGCTCATTTATTCTCCAAGATTGATCTTCGATCTGGTTATCATCAATTGAGGGTAAACAATAAAGATATTCCTAAGACCTCCATCTAACCAGGATATAGGAATTATGTGTTTTTTGTTATCTCCTTTGGCTTGACTAATGCTTCTTCTATTTTTATGGATTTGATTAATAGAGTCTTTAAGGAATACCTTGATAATTTTGTGGTTGTTTTTATTGATAAAATTATGGTATACTCTAAAATTTGGGAGGATCATGAGGATCATGTAAGGGATATATTAAAAACTCTAAGGAAGGAGAGGTTATTTGGAATGTTTAGAAAATGTGAATTTTGGTAACAATAAGTTTCTTTCTTCGGGTACATTGTAATATTAAAGGAATATCATTTGACCATACAAAGAAAAAGGTTGTGGAGGAGTGGGCTCATCCTACAACAGTAACTGAGATTTGTAGTTTCCTTGGTTTAGAAAATTATTATAGGAGGTTAGTAAAAATATTTAACTACTTTCTGATCCACTAACCATGTAAACTCGAAATGGGATCATGTTCACCTGAAAAAAGAAGTGTGAAGAATGTTTACAAGAGCTGAAGAAGTGATTGGTTATGGAACCTATGTTGAGTCTACCCTCTATCAGAGAAGGATTCATTATTTTTTGTGATGAACCTCTAAAAGGTATTGGGTGCGTCCTCGTGAAAAATAACACTGTAATATCTTATTCATATCAAATGTCAAAACATCATAAGTATAACTATCCTATGAATGACTTATAGCTCGCTATAGTTTTTTTTCTCTGAATATATAGAGGCACTATCATTATGGGGAGAAATGAGATATATACACAGACCATCAAATTTTGAAGTATATTTTCACACAAAATTAATTGAAAATGAGACAAAGGAGATGGTTGGAATTTATTAAATACTATGATTGTTCAATTCATAATCACACATAAAGAGAAAACAAAGTTGTTAATGCATTAAGTAAGAAATACCCTATTGTGATGGAAATGATGAGGATTAATGGAGATCTTTTGATCAAATACTATGTAAAATTGGACATCAGAATCATAAGGGAAGGGACATCATCAACCCTATCAGAAATGATTTATCAACCTTCATTACTAAAAATGATCAATAAACCTCAAGGGGAAGATCCTTTGTTACAAAAGATGACATAGGCTGTGAATAATGGGAAGTTTTCAAAGTTTAATATTGATGAAGATGGTGTATTAATATTTTGTACAAGAATTTTCATTCCATATATTCCACAAATAAATAAGGAGATGATAACTGAAGCTCATAGCTCTACATTCTTTATACAACCCAGAAGCACTAAAATGTATAGGGACATTTTTTATCATTATTGGAGGGATAACATCAAAAGAGAGATTTCAAACTACATTGGATAATTTATTGTCATAAAGTGAATTAATAAATCTATATTTTGTTTTATTATAATTATAAGATAATTTAATGAGATGTAATTAATTTTTCAATGTTTTGTAAGACTATATATAATATTAAAATTAGTATTTAATGAATAAATAAGGAATTTAATTTGATATTAAAATTTTCATATATAATAAATTATTTACATAAAATGGATTCCATTTTTTAAATCTACACATAGAAAATTGGCTTGGGAGATTTTTTTGTAATTTTTTAAAAATAGTTGTATTTTTTGTCAATAGAGAATTATGATAATTTACATCATTTAACATTATGTGTAAATAAATGAATTATTGAGTAATGAATGATTTATGGATGAGTTAAGAATTAATTATTTAAAACCCACATTCTCTAGTTACTTTATTTTTTCATGCGAATAAACACTATTCATATTCTTGATCCATAATAATAATCAGTTTAATAATATACATAAAAACACCCCTCTCCTCTACCTATAAATAACAACCCTTATCTTTAAACCATCTAATCCATGAAGATTGTCTAAATTCTACCCAATTCCCTTACCAAGACTCTTACACATGTCCAAGACCTAATGGTATTACCTAAATACCATATCCAATTTCCTTTAAGAGGTTCCCAAAGAGACGATATTCAATAGAACATTACATACAAGGGAAGAATGCTTTTAGATATACAGTACTGCTTTTAATCACTCAATTTCCATTCATTCATTTAATCTTATATGCAATTGGTAAGATTATTCCATGAATATTTTTTAAATTACGTATGATTATTTTAAATTTTTTTCCACTTTTATTATCTAGATTTACATTTGTCACACACAATTATTTCATTGATTTATCTTCACTCCAATAATACAATCTTTTTAAGGGGTTTCCCATCTCACATTTATTTATGATAGATATGATTTATTAACCACTTATTTCTTCTATGTGGCATATGTATACTATCCTTTGATATATCATATCATTAATCTTTTCATATTCATGGTATTCAATGTTTTATTAACCATGTATTTATGACCATCAGTCATCAAATATTTCATTTAATATTCATATTTATTGTATCATATATATGATTATTGTCTAATATATATACCATTTTTATATATAGTGTTTACTTTGAATGTAGTTTTAAAAGGGGAAATATTGATAAATCAATATCATCTAATCAATAAAGATATTTTGATGAGGAATATTATTCATGAATTAAATATATATATAAAGAATGATTTTGACTTGTAGTGATAGGTGGGGCCCAACATTATATGGCCTCTTGATGCTTCAAAATGTCTCATTAGACAAAAAAAGTTAGCAAAAAACCGTTCACATTTGGTTTTATACCCAAAGACTTATACCATCTTGGGTAAGGTCTTAATGGTAGTGGTTCATGTTCTAGACACATGATGTCCAATAATTAATCATTTCTTTTATCAAGTATTTAGTTATTACTATCCATGGGATTTCACAATGATTAAATCTATATATTTATTTTCTTTCTTAGTTTATTAATTTAATTCAACATGATTTTCATTTGTTTACCTATCCATATTGATTATAACTCATTGATTATTCTTCACTTATAATTGAATCATGTTCCTATGGTATGTAACCCTTACTCAGCATTTGAGCTTTCCCTTTTATTTCTTTTCCTTCCCTATGTTATGAATATGAAATCCTTGAATATGTTTCAAGGAACAAATTTATTTTACCTTGATATGTTAAATGTTTAATTACCAATGTAATAAGGGATCAATTTATGTATCTAGTTCTTCATAAGAAAAACGGATTGATCATTGGTGATATGATCTATTGAATCTACGACATTGTAATAAAATAACCACTAACTCTAGGCTACTATAACGTTTTTTATAATAATTATATTATATTTTTCATATTTGTTACTAAATTTAAGTTTTTTAATCATAGAATATAGGTGATGGTAAAAAATGGAATTCATCAATTTTTGGAATTGATAGTCCACACAAAGTACGAATGGGGGTTTATTGTTTCTTAGAATAAAGTGGAAAGGTGGTTATTAGTTATTAGATAACCATAGTAAAATTATGTATACAAAAAATAATGATGTAATTATATAAGAATTAGAAAATTTTATTTTAGAACGTTTGATAGAAGGAAAAGAAGATATAAATTAAAATAGTACTCACATTGAAATATTTTTGTTTTCCATATAATATTCCTCAGAAATGGTTATATACTTTAAATATATTATTTCCATAGTCTTAATGAAAAGAAAATTATTCTATAGGAATTATAAGGGATATATTTTCATGTTTCCACTAATTTATTTGAGTAGTCATGAGGGGGTTGGGAGTGGCCCCTTTTATAAGTAGTGAGAATGGAATAATTGTATATATATATACTTCATGTAAATAAAGAACATATTTCAAATATACATGAGACTCTAAAATGGATAATAATAGATTCTAGAATTAGAGGAGGTTAACAATCACTAAACTAGATATTATAAAACATTTTTATGTCATTTATTATTTGAATTATCACTTTTATAATTTTTGGTCTTACCATGGTAACTAATTTTTACCTAAGTAATTTACTTTTAATGGATAAAAATAAAATATCCATTCATAAAAAAAGTAGAATGATTTTTTTGAAAAATGAAATCCATTTTCATTTTAAATCCATTTTTTCATATTAAATTTCTATTGAATATGAAAAATGAACTTTAAAATTAGCTTACGTAATTTCTCAAAACTCATTTTTTAAAATGTTTATTTTTCAACTTAAAATTATTTCATAGGGTAAAATAATAAATTTATTTGATTTTAATTATATAAATTTATTTATTTTATTCAAAAATATTTTTTTTGGTTTTAATCACTATCCAAATATTAATTTTACAAAAAACATTATTCAATTAAAATAAAAGACCTAAAACTTTATCACGTTCCAAAAATGTTAACCTAGATTTTAAAATTTCATTATATTATTTTTAAAATATATATTTGTTATTATAAGTACATATTTTCCAATGAAAATGTTTTTTAAACATCTAGGTCTTTCTTATAAGGCCATAAAATTCATCGTTTTTTTAAAAATTATATTTTTTTCACTATTTACCGAAAATTTAGATTATTTATTAAAAACCCCAGAATTTATCCTAAGATAATATTATTATTTTATGTCCAAAAATGATTTCCATTTTATTATATTATAATAATAAAATAATGAAATTTATTTTTTAAATGAAAATATGAAATATAATGAATTTTGTATGAAAGTTTTCATTTTAAACATTATGTTTTGTAAATATTACTGCATATCAATTTCAAATAACATTTATATATCTGTTCATATATAATAATATTTTAAAAGTGGTCAATTTAACTTATGGGCACAAAATATAAAAAAAATAACAAAACTAATATTTTAAAATAAATATTACTTTTATACTAAATATGCAACAAAAAAAATACCAGGATAATTGATTATTTATAACCTAAAATTTAATTTTACTAATCAATTTACATTAAAATAATTATTTTAATAACATGAATACATCATATCATATTTTATTAATCATAATATTAACATTAAGTAGAACACACATACACAGACATATATTTAATAATATGTTTTATTTCATTCTGAGTTATCTTAATCTAAATTTATTGCTAATAACGATCAAAATCAATATATGTATTGGATACATGTATATCCAAATACAATATTATCAATGAAAAAATTTCTACCAACCATTTTATAATGACTGGATTCTATTCCAATATACATGCATTCTAGATTCATGCATTCCATTCTCACTTTTCAAGTCACATATATCATTTTCATAGTTTTCATTTAGATCTGACAACATGATTTCTCCTTTAATTATTATTATTCCCATTATAAGTTATCATAGGATATTAGTGATCCTTAGTGGTAATGATGATCCATGAGATCTCTTAGGGTTAATTATTTTATTATTTTCTATTTATTATCCCAATTTAATTTATGAAATTTTATTAGATGTAAAAATACATGGTGAGTAACAATCCATGATATGAAATACTTATTTAATTATTATTTTAATATAATTTTTTCTTATTAATTGGTAAAAAAATTAGTTTAATTCATATATTTTATTATTTTTCCCCTAATCTCTTTCAATTCCACTAAAAAATAACAAATATATTTTAGAAAAATTATTATATTGTTTAAGGAAATAATATAATTATTGAAAATGATGGTAATTACAACAATTCCTTTACATATAATTAAAATTATTATCTTATTTACTAAGTGTTTCACACAATAATATTTAGGTAATAAATATTTTTCCAAGAATTATTTTAATTTAATCCAATATTAATCCATGACATACATCTAATGAATGTTACCTCAATGACATGGGGTATATCACTAAATAAAATATAACCCCTTAACTAAAAATCCAATAATCTGGAACTCATATTTAAAATATATAAGGACTTAATAACTAATTTTATAAAACATTGTTAATCATTCCACTACTCCTTTTGGACCTAGTTTCATTGAATTCACGTAATTTTTGGAATAAAAACATTGTCTAAAACATAATTCTTATCCTAAATCCAAACCTTTTATCCCTCCGAGCCTTAGTAGAATTGTTTTTTCTTTTCTGAATTTCTATTTCCTAGATGAAATCAAAGAGAAACCACTAGTAAAGAATCAATTATATATAAGCTACTATGGGGTCTAATTTGATATTAATCAAACATACTCATATCTCTTTACAAATATGTCCATCAAAAGTTGTATCATTTATATCTTATCTATACCTATATAATACATTTTTTCCAAGACAGATATTGAATAGTAGACATGTAACTATACCAATTTAATATAATAAATCTCGTCCTTTTTTAATTCCCTAATAAACATTGACCAAGTCAATGAATACATCACATATCATTCATTTAAAATATGAGTACATCGCATGTACCTAATTAAAATCATTGAACACATCCTATATTAATCAACTACATATGGCCATGAATGTATTCAGTCAAATTCATTTAATAACTATATTCCTTTACACAACATATATATGTAAAAATCCCATGTTAGTTAGAGTCCAAATAATGACATGATCAAAAACGTATCTAATCTCCCCATGATTAGATAATTCACTTTTGACATGTTTAAGTAAGCTATCAATGTTTGGTCATTCTCATGCTATGTAACTCACCAATCTTAGGTAACTTAGATAGATTATACTCATAATAACCTAAGTATATCAATGAATTCATGACATTCCCTGAGATATAATTTGGTTGTTCAATCCACATTATATGTTTCTACTTACTACCTCAATAATATATTTTTTTATCTCATATAACTCAATTTTTAAGGAGTACAAAAAAATATACATGATAACCTTAAAATATCATCATAACCCATTATGTATTGTGATGATAACTGATTATGGATACATTGAATTCATACAGTGAGGGGATATTATAATTCCATTATGGATGTATTTTAAATTGAATCTCCCTAAAATGAATGATAAATGTATATCAACTTTTGTTAAAATAATTACGTCATAAATTCTGAAACAATTTCAATAATATCTTATTTATCATATACAAATATAATCTAGAAAACCATTTTGATTTATCTATTATTATTTTTTCATAAAAGGATCTTTTATATTATCATATGTAGCTCCCATAAGATCTTAACATCTCCCCTATCAATGATTTTTTGAAAGTGATATGATTTGGACATGATGTTTTAGGTCATTTGGTGATATCGAGGTTCCTTTTCTTGAATGATGGGTCAATTATTTTCATAGTAAATATTAATAGCCACTTCAATTATGTAAATAATCTCTATATCAAAAATTAACTTATTGATCTAAATAGCTTCCTTTTAAAATCTTTATATAGTGATATACTTCACCTTTATTTTGGTGTCTGCTTTGGGGTATTTTTTGGAACTCTTCCAACTAAGGGGCCCACTATTTTGAAATTCAAGAAACCAAAATGAGATTTCATAACACCTCTATTTGGTTATTAACTACCATCTATGTAACCATTCACACAGTTCTCATTCTCACCAATTAAGACTACTAACATATCATTCGTCCTTCATAAGTACAAAAGAATTTTCTTCCAAATAATAGAGTCAATATCGTTGGGATTTTATTGGTGTCTAAAAGTAATTTTATGGGCATAGGTGATGTCAGCTAATATATGAAAAATGGAATATGGGATAAAACCTATAAGACAAGCATAAATAATTCTATATATCAATTCTAACTCATTTTAAGCATATGGAATCTTCCTAAGATTCAATCCATTTAACAAAAAAAATACCTTTTTGGAGTTCCATATACTGATATACGTATTTACATTATAAATGTAATTATTCTGAAAGAGTCCAAGAAACGTCTTAGATCAATATATATAGGTCCTTATACCCAAACAGTAGGAATATTCTCACATTTATTTATCAAGAAAAGTTTACCATTCCATAACTCCAGAGAATGAAGTGTCGTGATGTAATTTATTATAATTTCATCTACATGAAACATTTGAAAAATAATATTCTAAAAGTAGTCCAATTTCATTCACACAATCTTTCTTATTTTTTATAAAACCAATAATTTTTATTATATCATCAATCCAAATATTATAACTTTGGGAATCTTGGTTAAATCCAAAATGAGTTAACTATAACTTGTATACCTTAGTAGTCTCATTTTCCCTTAAAAACTTCAGATTCAATATTATACACATCCTTGAAAATATTAACATTAAGAAATTTTTTTTACATATATTAGATATATATCATAATCAAAGTAAGTTATTGTGTCGATAAATATATAAATAGACTTTATTATCTATATAGGTGAAAAATATTATTCTCAGTTAATTAAATTAATTATTTTTTAACTTTTTTCCACTATGAATGCTTTAGAGGTCGATAATATACCATCTATTTCATTTTTATTATGTCAAAACCACATACATCACATGAGTTCCACCATTTTAGGTGAATTCATAACATTAAAAAACTAGCTAGTGTATATGTATTTTATTTCACATTTGATGGTTTCTAATCATTTCATAGAATCAAAACTCTATATGGCCTCTAGGTAGAATGTTGGTTAATATTCTATAAAAATTAACACTATATCATTATCTATGATAAATAAAAATATCATGAGCTAGTCATTAATCCCACAATACAATGAGGTACATGTACTGCATGAGTTGGTTCTTCCTCTATAAATATTTATGGAACCATGTCAACCACCACTCCGGGAACACTTCTTGTTTGATGGTTATGAACTTATCTACAGTCAACATTCCTCCCACCAAATGTTTGAATTATGTATTATTTTTCAAGGAAAACACCATCTTAGGCCACAAAATCTTTGAATTCTGTAGGATTATACAAATAATATTCCACTGTCTCTTTCAAATAACATAAAATAATAATTTTTTATGATTTATGGTTGGGTTAATCAGAATAAAAATATAAAACATATGCTTTAAAACATATAATTATCACAAAAAACATAAAGATATGTTACCCTATACATATCCCATATAGTGTCTTTATTAGTAATTTTTATGTAATTTGGTTTAGGATATTTGTAACATTCTATAAAGGATAACCCTAGAATGATATAGAAATATCACACTGACTCATAATTGATTAAACCACATATAAAAATTGATGATTCATCCTCTTAGACACCAAATTCATTCTTTATGTTCCTAGAGGATAGAATTATGATACCAATACATAATCTATCAAATGACTATTGAATTCCTAGCTCATGTTTTTAGCACTAAAATCTGATTATTAAATCTTAAAACTATTTCCCAACAAATAATTTTTTTTCTAAAATACTTTTATCTTTTCCAAAGTTTAAAACAATAATTTTATCAAAAACAGATATACATACTACATAAAGTCATTATTAAAGGAAATAATGTATCAAAAACCAACACTTGTTTTGATTACACATTTATCTACATACATAACTATATATGAGATGTAATAGTCCACCATCCCTTTCACTTTTTCTACTAAAAAATTATTTGTACATTTATCTAAATAAAAGAGTCACAATTATAAAATAATTCACAAGTGAATGATTCTAAGAGTCTATATCTATGGAGTTTTTGATTTTTTTTAAATTTATACCCAATATGAAAATCCCAAATATACTTGAAATTAGTATCAAACATGAAATTATTATTCTAAATTTTAAAAAAGATGATCCTTATCTAAAAAGTATAAACCATATAACATATTCTGAATTTTATAAATCACCTAATTCATATATATGTAGATAAATAATTAATCATTTTTGTGAATTTGAATTCCTTCTTATATGAATACGATACAAAAATAAAATTACTTATTATTGTGGAAACTAAAGTTCATTTCTACATTTCTTAAATTAATCCATTAATAAAACCAGATCATATGTAACAACTTATAAACAAACCTCTTAAAACCTTATTTACATAAAGTTAAACATCACCCTCTTTAATCTCCATCTTATCTCTGAGTATGTGTTTATCAGTAATAATTTTTGATTAAAAACAATTATTTATGACCCATGAGTCACTGTTGGAGATATTGGTATCTTTAACATTTACATTCATATGATGAGAATGATTTTCTATGATAAAACTTCTAAAACATTGATAAAAATATTTAAATATACTATATGTCATGCCTATAAGGGATCTCAATATGATTATCATGATGTATGAAATAACTTATTAAAAAGAATTTTCTATGGGTGTATATCATGTATTATAATTTTCTTTAAGGAATTTTAATAAATCACTCCCATTATAAATGGTGACCCAATACATCATATCCCTTTAGTGATCCAACACATAAATTTCACTAAGTAATCATTCCACATTGGAATTCCACTCACCTATTAGTTATTTAGGTGAGAAATCATCCAAATCATAGATGTTATGATTCCATGATAGCTAAGGTAGATACTATTTTATTGATCCATCATATAGTCAAACTCTCCTATATTCTTTTTCTATCTTAACTCTTAGGGTGTCCCTATTGGGCATGACCTACAGAAAATTTTATAAATAGGCTAATGGAAGAAAATATAGGGGAAGTCTAATTTGGTTCAATATACCCATGGTTAATCAAATGTAACTAATTACTTTCTTTCCATACACAAGATAATCTATAGGTAACATACTTTATTAGAAACTACTTTGTTAGATTATCAATGTCTTTTGACATGCTAATATGGAAGGTATATTCCACATATTATTTAGTGATATTTTCTTTTAAAATTACAACCAAATTAATATTAATTATATTCAGAAAAAATTCATAACTATTTTAGAGGAAATATTTATTTTCTCGTGCATTCATTCTTTTTGTATGAATTATTCTAACAATTTATTTTGAGAAATCCCAATTCCATTAATTAAATTAATTTTTTCATACTACAGTAATGTATAGATATTTATACAGGCCACCTATTTGTGTTATTCACCAAAAATAAGACAAACATATTCATATATATCCACATTCATCCATACATAATGATCATGATCTTTTGATGTAAAATTATCGTGGTATATGAGATTTAAAATATGTACATGAGTAAACATGAAATTAGAAATAGTTATCCCATCACCATTATTGAATAAGGAATAATCCTCTAGTATGGTGGGGATTTTGTACCTATGTGCCTCTATTTTGGGAGACCATACATAAGGGAGATTTAAAATCATGATGTCTCTAAAACTTAATATATACAAACTATATTCCAAAACTATTCTCTAACATATAACTATAAAATATTTTAGGTTAAGATATATGAAAACTAAATTTTATCAAGTTTTCCCTTGTATTTAATTAAAGGCACTCTTTTATAGGTTATTTTTTCATATAAATAAACCATATATAATTTTTAAATTCACATAAAAAAAATTATAAACATTGATAATAAAAGAAATAAATTAATAAATTTACACTTTATTAATTTTTCAAAATAATAATCCAATATAAACTTTTTATATTTTATTTTTTCATATAAAATCAAATTCTATAATTTGTAATAATAATTATTTGTATATAGGATAAAAATATAATATAACATATAAAAAATAAAGTATTTAATTTTATTACCAATTTAGTATTTCATGATTGGAATTTAGTCATAAAATATGACTAACACACAAGAAAGGCTCCCCAATAACTCAATTATATTCTATGATATAGAATTACATCATAGGCTACGATTCATAACAACTTCTATAATTAAAAATAACATATAATGATAATTATAATTTATTATATAAGGAATGAATTTAATACACCATGAAACTCTATTTTTGAGACTCTATGGTTTTTTATCCTATTACGATATCAAATATAACAAGATATGGTTTGGAAGAAAACCAAGAGATATAGTCATATCATACCTTATGATACCGATTTATTTTACATTATGGTAGGTAGAAATAGTTGAATTTTAAAGTATAATATTTTATAAAGTAATTGAAATCACTATACGTTATTGATTTATTCAAGAAACCAATAAAGATTAGATGACTACTCGTTTTAGAACAAGGATCTGATACCATATATGGGTTTTAGGGGGATCAATCTATGATCATTAACAAATAAAAACATATGTATTTTTCTTGATCTATCTTAACTAATTAAACATGTGTTGAAATAAATAACAATTTTTATATAATACTCAATAATTATTTCCTCTATGTTCCTCTTAAAAGGTGTAATATCGATGATTATTATTAAGGAAACAATAAATTACATCTTTTATTAGAGGGGGATACCCCATCAAATAGATCCTAGTTTGAAACTTTGGGATTCCATGAACATTGAAGGGGTTGAAGAACATTTACAATAGTAAATAATAAAATACTAGGACAATATATTTTTTAAAAAATATATTCAAAAAACTAATGATCAACACCAAAAACCAACAAGGGAATTCATTACCTTTTATAGGAACCTTCTATGATCCTCTTAAATGGATAACATGATAACTATATCAGGTTTTATCATATGTCAACTTGAATTATTTCATGTTAGAATAATAGTTGGAGTTTTCAATGATATTATTCAAATACAAAATAAATCCAATTATAAATTGTTATAAATTGAAGGAAACTACATAGTTGTAATATGGTAGTGCATTCATCCCATGCATATAATTATAATTCACATTTCTTTACTATGAATAGTACAATATGATACACGAGGAAAATGCTTCAAAATAGATTCCAAAAATTCAATATAATCATACTCCATGACTTTCATCCAATCTATTTCTTAATATATACCATGTGGTATATCCTTATATATGATATACCAATTTATTTCCTTATCCACACACTATAAATTTAATCCTCGAAATACCTTCTCAAACTGAATGATGGAAATAGATGAGTATAATTTTATTTAACTAAATCATATGGTTTATTTTTTCCCTCCTTATATATATAATCTCAATAAATTACCTTTACATGATTAGTGGTCATATTTCATTGAAATTTATCTCTATAATTCATGATATCCATAGGAATATTCTAATGAGAGTGATTACACAATATTTATACCACATCCAGATTTATCACATGTGAGGAATATGGAATGAAATTATATAATTGAGTTATTTGGAGAATATTATATACCAGATATATATTTAGATGAGGGGAAATTATATAGTCCATATATCTAAAATTCTCATGAATCTTAAAGTGGAATAATTACATTGGATATTGGTTTTCCTTTTTCAAAATATTTAAAAATCTATACCATGAAAATATTTTGAAAAAATATTTATCCCCAACAATAAATTTTATTTTACACAAAAAATTTAATATAAGAATATTTTGTTGGTTCTAAAATTCTGTAATGTGTTGTTGAATGTCTTGGAAATTCCTTGTGATCTCTTCTAAAAGATTGGGTCCCAATAACATCCTTCCTCTATTTTTGTCCCTGAATGTTATAGTTCAATTTTTCTTCCCAAAACGGGACTCAAATAGAGTGATATGATTGATTTAGTGGAATATATTGGTGTTTTAAAACTCAACTCAAGGATGGTTTATATCCCAAACTCTAGTAAATTTTTGGGGGAAAGATCTTCTATTATTCTCAGGAGTTTAAAAAGTCATCTCAAGTTGACATAAGGAAGGTGTTTATCCCATTTCCGTATTGGTACGAGTAGTGGTTTCATTACCCCTATTACTTCTTCATATTTGCCTTAACGTTATTTTATATCAAGTACTATGATTTATTTTCAATAATCATTCATCATATTATCCAACCAAAATTAGTTTATAAGTTCCCTATACATCATTGTGATACATTATTTGATAGAGAATATTCAAATATTATCATTATGTATAATATACTTCTTTCTATCATGCTCACATGGAACATATAATAATGTCCCATGTCTTAAAAATCCTTGTTTCTCATGGTAGAACTCTGATATTTTCCCATTCCATTTTTTGATTCAAATTTCTTGTATATCCAAACATGAAAACATTAGGATACCTTACTCTTCTCAATGATAGATAGTTGGGAAATCATTTGAGTGATGCTGGATTTCAAATATTCTTTTATTATTCCTATTTCGATCCTTTTAATATTTAAGAATATTATATCTTTTTCAAACAAAATCATTTATATGTTTATAAGATCTTTTCTAAATAGATCATTTGAAAAATTATTTTCTTTTCAAGGATAATAGTTGTAACATCCCTGATAAATAAATAATTTTTGGATCTGAATCTACATATTATACACAAGAGGGGGGGGGGATTGTGTCTTTTGCAACTTTTCTGTAACTCTTTGATTGAATGTGTTCTGTCCTTGATACTTTATCAGATTTCATCGTGCAGCGGAATAAGTAAAAAAAAAGAACACAAATATGTATAGTGGATTGTGCAACAGAAGGCCCCTGGTCCACTCCACCAATGATCAACTACACGAGCATGGTGATCTTCACTATCTGGTCCTCTTTTCCAGAGACCGGTTCACAACTGAGTACAGGCAGTTGACACCTTTACAATCTTCATACTAACAAAGACTTCTGGTTCAAAAACGAACCTACACATCTTAGTACAACATTATGGTTACTCAAGATAAATAGAATTTTTAACAAAAACTATTCCAGTTGATCTTAACAATTGCAATAGAAATCAATTGACAGTAGATGGATCATAGTCTCTAAAAATATTGATTTTCAAGTCGAAGCAGTTCTGATTTGATCTAGTTGTAGTAGATATAGATATATAGTTCACAAAATCAGTAGTAGTAGATCCACAGTAGATATTCAATGTTAAATAGGTGAATCTCTTATCATGTTCTTTCTTCTCAAACAAACAGAGCTTTGATGCTCTTATTGAATCAGCAGAACTTGGTTCTTTTTGCAGTCTCTATTTTCCACCTTTTAGATAATAGATTGATTACCATACATGCTTGTACCTAGTGTTTCAGATAAAACATATATAATAAAGTTGATCATATCTCCTGCACATTTAGATCCATAAAAGTCTCCTTTTTTATTCGCAATATTCAAAAATTTGAATTTACAGAGAATTCATAACTACCCTTAAGACTCGGCATAAAAATATCTTTTTAATTCGATCATAAATCCATTGATAAAATGGCTTTGAATTAGTCAAAGTAATATTTTAAAAACAGCTTTAAATACGGCTTGAAATCTGCCCAATAATCAGCTTACTGATCGCTATATAAAAATATAGTCTTTCAAAATTTCTGACGCCAAATGTAAGGTTGATGATGTGGCCTCAAAACGTAGGGTTGATGACATAGTCTTAAAACATAAGGTTGAATCATAAACGTAGGGTTCATGTTACTTTGTCCAAACGTAAGGTTGATCTTAAATTTAGGGTTGATAATCTATACTTTTTCTTCAACTCTCAAACGTACGGAAAAAGATCCATACTTTTACTTGATCCATACGTTTCCAAGAATGTATGTTTGTTCAAAAAAGTATGGTTGATAAACCATACCTTTGGGAAACAAACATAACATTTAGTACTTACGTACGGCTCTCCTTCCATACATTGTTGATAACGTATTGTTGTTTAACCATACTTTTCTCTTACCTCAAAAAGTATACACTCTTTTCATCCTTACTATACGTTTATCCAGGTAGGGTATATACAGTGATTCCAGAATGCGCTAAAGCAGATTTTGTGCTACATTTATCCACGTAAGGTATGCACAATGATTTCAGGACGCGCTTAAAGCAGATTCCGAATAAGTAATAAATTCTCGTTATTTCAAGAGTAAAATAAATTAATAAATTCCTGAAAAATACTAAATAAAATCATTAGAAAATAACTAAGGGTATTTGTGAGCATCAAAATTATCATAAAGAGAAATAGTATTATTTTCAATAATCTCCCCCTTTAAATTACATTATTATATATTGTTGAAAACAATAATTTTCTCAACAATCTCCTCCTTTTTGATGATCACAAAACCCATAAGATAATAAATTTATTTAAACGAAATTAACTTTCAAAATTAGTTACATAAAGTTTTGAATTTTTTTTAAAAAAATCCATTGTACCTTAAATTTATCGGATTTTAACTTCTCCACACAAAACAATTCTCATGTAATTCTCCCCCTAAATAAAAATATGATGTTGTATATATCCAAATTCTCCCCCTTTTTGTGATATAAAAAATAATAAAATAAATAAATAAATAAAAATCATTGATTTTAACACTATTAATATTGCACTGAACTGTTAGTAAATGATTTAATGAACTATATAATAGTAAATTTATCTGATATACTATCATATGTTAACTTAAAACAGTAATAAACAAATTGAGAATGGAACAAATAAACAATAAAGGAAATTTTCATTCAAAAACAGCAGTATATACATGACAATGATATACACAGGAATCAAGGTTTGGGTAAGATAGGCAACAGGTTCTATCTCCTCTGGATTGCAGACTAGATTTTTGTAAACTATTCCCGGAGTCTCTTCATCATCCCATCTCCAAGTTTGATAATGAGATCTCTATTCTCTTGAATCATATGAATATCCTCGATTAAATTTACTCTGAAAAACTCAGGCATCCTTTCCTCTTTTTCGACAAACACTGACAGCTTCTCGAATAACATATTTAACAGGATTCTAATCGATGGCTCACTAGATGTCAGTTGATCCACTAAAAAATTATGATTGTCCAGAAAAACTGATAAAGGAGCACTGTTACATTGATGATATTGTAACCTATCATTCATGTTGTTCATCGCAGTTGTGATAGCTTGAAACCTTCTTATTAAATTAGGTGAAGTACCTGATCCAATAACAGCATTATTTTCAACTGATGCAAATTGGTTCTCCATAAACAACTGTAGATCTGATAAATATGACTTCATAACCATTTCAGATTTCAATTAAGCAACTGCAGTTAGCATATCCTCTTTAAACATTTCAACTTCTTTCCTTGAGATTTTACTCTCTTTTGGATTTTGAAATATCAATTGTTCAAAGGTTAAGGCATTTCTTAGAGTGAAATTCTCATATTCTAACTGAGACACCTTTTTGTACGGTTCATTAACTTCTTTATTCCATGTATCAAAGGCACCCTATGGTTGATTCTCATTCTCAAGATCTGGATGATGTAGCAGTACCAAAGGTAATGATTCAGCATCAGATTTCTCTTTTTATTTGTCCTAAGTAGGTTGGTCCACAGATTTTCCCATAGAGTCTACAGACTCCTCCACAGAAAAATCCTCTTGAAGCACTTCTGTGTGAGCTTCAGAAGCATGCTCACCACAAACATCAGCATCATGGCCTTCCACGAATGTTTTGATAACAACATTTTCAGAAGTTTCCTGGGGTCTGGCCACTTCCCTACTGGGAACTGCCTCCTTATATTGGTTCTGTTGAAGTGTAACTTCTACATTAGCTATAATATATTCCAGATTCTCCATTTGAGATTCTTTTTGAGCTCCTGATCCCTCTACTGGTGTTTTTATTTCACTAAAAACATCCATGGTCTTATCAATAACAGCTTCTCTTACAATAGAATAAGTAAATATAGCTTCTGTTGTTGTTTCCAATACAGGGAAATTAATTTCCTCATTAAAATCTCTAGTTTTTCGAGATTGAAGTCCCTCATGACTTCATTCTTCTTCAGTATCTGCCACTTCAAATCAGATCTTTCTTGCTACATTGCTGACTCTTGATTCATCCTGTCCCTCCTTGGACTTAGCAGGTTGAGCCTGAGCACTCTCTGAGTCTTCCTCATCTCCAACTGGAAATTTTTTTCCATTAATGGTGCTCCAAAAATATCCAATATTACTTAAATCTCAAGAATTAAACACATTATTGTGATGACAGTTTACTCGGGCATCCACTAATCTCGCCATGTATTTCTTAACCAGAAGTTTAGAAATAAATTGACTGAAAGGATAGAAGTTCATCCAGGAATTTCTTTGATAGCAGTAAATGAGATACCTTATCACGTACCTTGGTAAGTTCAACATGATATCACTTAACAGAAGATACATTATTTACATATTAGGGTACAAAATCTTTTCCATTTTTTCCATTCTTGGAGCTCTTCCAGTCTGAATAAATTTGACCAAAATTTTCTGATCATGCTCCAAATCCTTGATAAACATTTTCCTTATAGACATATTAGGAAAAATAAAATACATGATGTCCTAGGATTTATGCACAAAATCTCCAATATTTTTCAAATCAAAATGAAAAATTCCCTCATGAGGGCAGTTAAGAATCTGACCAATCTCTACTGAGGAGATTGAGATATCACTATCCCCTATCTTAGCCATCATACTATCCTTGGTATATCCCAGACTAAACTATACATATTTGAAGGAGTATCTAATTTATAATTCATACAGAAATTATGTATTTTCACTGTTGAAAAACTGTTCAATATTCTGAAATGACAACACTTGCTTCAACAGCAGATTTGTCAAAAATAACCAGTCAATATCGATTACCTTTCCCTGTAATATTTTTCTTCCCTCGGAGCATTGTCTCTTGGCATTGATTGGCGTGGAATTACTGGATCTTATATTTCTTAACATATCTGCTAGAATCTCTACAGGTTTTAAGGTTATGGTTTTAGAGGTTTGAAGATAAGGGTTTAGGAGAAGAAGTGCGATTTTCGGATTTTGAAAGGGTTTCGATAGAAGTGAAATGATTTAGAAGTCGAAAAGGCTCTGACAGCCTTGATTCCCATGTAATCACTAATCATTAAATATATTTAAATAAAATTTTCATATGGAAAAAGAAAAAAAATCTTAAACAGTATTAAAAAAATTTACAAAAATAAATAAAAGTACATAAAAATAAAAAATATTTAAAATTAAATAAACCTAGCTCCCCCTTAATAAAATCAAACCTTGCAGTGAGACGTGGTTTAGTAAAAATATCTGCTAATTGAGTTTCAGTATTTATAAATTCTAAAAATATATCTTTTTTAATGACATGATCTCTTAAAAAGTGATGCCTTATATCAATGTGCTTAGTTCTAGAATGACTAATAGGATTTTTTGAAATATTAATATCACTTGTATTATCACATAAAATAGGTGTGTTATTAAAATTCAATCCAAAGTCCATAAAAGTGTTTTTCATCCACGACACTTGTGCATAGAAACTGCCAGCAGAAATAGATTCTCCCTCGACTGTTGATAGGGAAACTGAATATTGTTTATTACTAGACCATGATACTAAAGACTTTCCTAAAAAGTGACATGTTCCTGTTGTAATTTTTATATCTAATCTAAAACATCCAAAGTCAGCATCTAAATATGAAATCATATTAAAATCATACTTTTTAGGATAAAGAAGATATTGAAAAACAGTTCCTTTTAAATATCTAAAAATTCTTTTAACAGTAGTTAGATGAGATTATTTAGGATTTGATGGAAATCTAGCACAAAGAAATACTGAATACATTATATCTGGCCTACTAGCAGTAAGATATATCAAACTACCAATCATACCTCTATATAAATTTTTGTCAACTGATTTACAAGTTTCATCAAAATCACGTTTTATATTAGTACACATAGGAGTTGTAAATGGCTTGCTGTTTTCAAGTCCCAATTTCTTAAGTAAATCAGTAATGTATTTTCTTTGATTTAAAACATTTTCAAAATATTTTTTAAATATTTGAAGACCCAAAAAGAAATTTAATTCTCCCATCATACTCATTTCAAAATATTCTTGCATTAATTTTGAAAATTCATGATAATGAGTTTTATTAGTTGATCCAATGATTACATCATCAATATAAATTTGAACGAATAAAAAATTATTTTTCACAGTTTTGTTAAAGAGTGTTGGATCTTCCAATCCAACAGTAAAGTCATTTTTCAAAATAAAATAACTTAATATTTCATACCAAGCTCTAGGTGCTTATTTAAGGCCATAAAGATATTTAGTAAGTTGAAAAACAGAATTAGTTTTTTTAGAGTTTTTAAAACCAGGAGGTTTCTCAACATAAACTTCCTCCATTAAATAACCATTTAAAAATGTAGATTTAACATCCATCTGAAATAATTTAAAATTCATATATGATGTATAGGCTAAAAGGATTCTAATGGATTCTAACCTAGATACATGTGCAAAAGTCTCATCATAATCTATTCCTTATTCTTGATTATATCCTTTAGCTACTAAACTTGCTTTATTTCTAGTTATTTTGCCTTGGTCATCTAGTTTATTTCTAAAGACCCATTTGGTTCCTATTATAGGATAATTCTTAGGTCTTTCACTAATTCCCAAACTTCATTTCTTTTAAACTGGTTTAATTCATCTTGCATTTCTATTACCCAACTTTCATCATCTAAAGCATCTTCTATAGTCTTGGGTACTTATTGAGATAATAAGGCAGATAATTCCACTAGGTTTTGCTATGTTTATTCTAGTTTGAACACCAGTTTCTAGGTCACCTATTACAGTTTCTATAGGGTGTTTCTATAGGGTTCTAGTCTGTCTAGGTAATATATTTAAAGGCTCTTTAGTATCATGTTCCTCTGAAATGGACTGAATTTCATTTATATAATTTTCAAAATCATTCTATAAGATCTCAATTCTCATGTTATCATTAGAGTCAAGTTCATTCATTTGATCTATCCTTTTCTCAAAGTAATCTGATTCATCAAATTTCACATGAACTGATTCTTCAACAATCCTTGAATTCTTATTATAAACTCTATAAGCTTTGGAGGTAGCAGAATATCCTAAGAAAATAATTTAATCAGATTTTGGATCGAACTTACCATGATTATCTTTGGTGTTTAAGATGTAAACCTTGCATCCAAAAACATTAAAGTAGTTAACTTTAGGTTTTATGTTATTCCATAGTTCATAGGGTGTCTTTTTCAAAATAGGTCTAATTAAAAATCTATTAATTATATAGTAATCTATATTCACAGCTTCTTCCCAAAAATATATAGGTAGGATATATTCCATTAACATAGTTCTAGCCATTTCTTGAATTGTTCTATTTCAACTTTCTACATGCCAATTCTGTTGAGGTGCCCTGGGTGCATAAAACATGTGTTTAATACCCATATTTGAGCAGAAGGAATTAAATTCCTGATTTTCAAATTCTCCACCATGATCACTTCTAAATGAAATTATTTTAAAACATTTTTCATTTTGAATAGCTTTACAAAAACATTCAAATAAGGTAAAAGATTCATTTTTAAATTTCAAAAAGAAAATCCATGTAAATCTAGAATAGTCATCAACTAAAAAATATACATATAATTTACCATCCAAGCTTGCTAATCTGGAAGGTCCAAACAAATCCATATGAATATGTTATAGAGGTTTAGATGTAGCAATTTGGTTAACAGATTTGAAGGATGATTTGTGTTTCTTGCCAAGTTGACATGCATTACAAAATCTGTCACTTTCAAATTTGAGACTAGGTAAATCAGAAACAAAATGTTTCTTAGATAATTTATGTAAAACATATACATTGCAATGTCCAAGTCTCCTATGCTAGATCCAGGATTCATTTACTTTAGCAGTCAATCAGTTTACTTGCTATTTACACAAGGAATTTAAATCCAAAGTATAGACATTATGAGTTCTTGGTGCTTTAAATTTAAATAGTTTATCTTTAGAAACAGTACAAAATTTTTCAGTAAAATCAACAGTATATCCATCATCATAGAGCTAAGAGATACTTATCATCTTGTGTTTTAATCATTGTACATAAAGTACTTTGTTGATTGAGACTGCTTTTGGAACTCCAACAGTTCCAATGCCAATGATTTTTCCTTTGGCATTGTCACTAAATGTGACAAGTCCTCCTTCATTTTGAGTGAGTGAATAAAAATTCAATGAGTTTCCACTCATATGTCTTGAGCATCCATTGTCCATGTACCATATATCTTTTCTACTCTGCTGGCCTGCTACCTGTAAAGACATTCAAACAAATTTATTTTCTACCCATATTATGTTGGGTCTAAGGGTGTTAGCTAGCAATGATCTATGTATCCATATTTTCTTTGTTCTTTTAAAATCATCTGAATCATATAAGTCTTTTGAAACATAGGATTTCATAAAACAAAAAATTTGAGGTTGTCTTAAGAAACAGTTTTTATCTATATGTCCCTTTGTCCCACAAAAGTTACAATTAAACCTTTTAATGCTAGGAACAAAATAATTTTTATATAATTTAGGTTTTCCTCCTTTACTCCCAATTAAAAATCTTTTCTTTTTAGTGACATATTTTGAAGAATTTCATTTAAATAATTATATCCTTTTGTAAAAATCAATGCAGCCTGTTTGTAAGATTCTACATCATTATGTAGTGTTTTTATTCTTGATTCAAAATTATTATAGTTAGTGTTAATAGAATTGTATTTATCTGTTAATTCCTTATGTTGTTTCAGCAGTGTATATCTTTCATCTGAAATATCTTTATGTATGTTCTTTAGTGACTTAGGTTTTTTAAATAGTGGGTCATATCTTTCTTCCACCATATTGTAGTAGGATAAAAGTTTTTCATTTGTGTATCATGATTCAAAATTTGAATCATTGTTTGAGTCAGAGGAGTAATATGAGTTTACCTCATCAGTTTCTTCCATGAAACACATGTTTGCCTTTATATTGACTTCTTCTTTTTCTGATCTCGATTTAGGAGAGCTATTAGAGTCCACAGATACACTCCAATTGGCTTTTATAGCTTTCTTGTCTTTCTACTCAAAGTCATTTCTTTTGAATAATTTCTTCTTCTTTGCATCTTTCAATTGTCGGCAATCTGGTCTGATATGCCCCATCTTCTTGCATTCATAAAATCATACTTCCATATTATCTCCATGAAAGGATTTTTTGAAGCCTCCTTTCTTGCTGTAGAATTTTCTAAATTTTCTATTTCGTTGAGCCAGTTCTTCATCTGAGTTAGATGATTCAAAGATTTCATATTTAGCTTTTACTTCTCTGTTCTATATCTTTATATTCACTTGTTGTGAAGTTACCTTGAAGGTAGTATCTTCTCCTTTGATGTAGTCCTTATGTCCATTTGCCTCATCTTGCATTTCAGCTTCATACATCATCAGTGTACCAATAATCTCTCTCATGGTTAGATCTTTGACATGTGTTTATTGTCTGATTGCAGCAGAGATACCATTCCATCGAGTAGGAAGTACCCTTAGAACTTTTAATGCTTGATCAGCCTACTTGATGGGTTATCCAAGAGCTATTATATTATTGACAATTTCTATCAATCTCCCATTCATTTGGGTAATGATTTCACCTTCAAACATTCTGAAAGTATGAAATTTCAATTTGGCAGTTGCATATCTCATTTGTCTTACATTATCTTTTCCTTCATATGCCACGGATATTGTTTGCCACATCTAATATGATGTGGGGCACTGAGATACTCTATTAAATTCATCTGGTCCTAGACCGTAGATAATTGCATTCATAGCCTTCGTATTTATATCGTACTCTGCCTCTGTAGTAGCACTCCATGTCTCAGGATTTTCAGGAATTTCATATGGAGTCAAAATATTTGAATAGACTTTATATCTGAGGTTTTTCAGATATATTATCATGCACGATTTCCACCAACCATAGTTTTCTCCATTAAAATATGGTGCTATGACCATTGACATCCATTCTCTTATATCAGTCATGATGCTCTGTTGTATAATCATTAAATGCTTCTTGCTTTCTAAGGCTCTATCAGAAGCTCCTCCTTTGATACCAATTGTTGGATCTAAATCTACAGATTATACACAAGAGAGGGGGTGAATTGTGTCTTTTGAAATTTTTTGGTAACTCTTTCTTTGAACGAGTTATGTCCTATATACTTTATCATATTTGATCGTGTAGTGGAATAAGTAAAAACAAGAACACAAATATGTATAGTGGTTCGGGGAACAAAAGACCCCTAGTCCACTCCACCAATGCTCAACTCCATGAGCTTGGTGATTTTCACTACCTGGTCCTCTTTTTCACAGACTGATTCACAACTGAGTACAGGCAGTTGACACATTTACAATGTTTAGGCTAACAAAGCCTTCTGGTTCAAACACGAACCTACAAATCTTAGTATAAGAACCTGGTTACTCAAGATAAATAGAATTTTTATCAAAAACATTTCCAGTTGATCTTCACAATTTCAACAGAAAGCAATTGACAGCAGATGGACCGTAGTCTCTAGAAATATTGATTTTCAAGTTGAAGTAGTTCTGAGTTGATCTGGTTGCAATAGATATAGATATATAGTTCACAACATCAGCAGTAGTAGATCCACAGTAGATATTCGATGTAGAATAGATTAATCTACTATCGAGTTCTTTCTACTTAAACAAACAGATCTTTGATTCTCTTATTGAATCATTAGAACTGGGTGCTTTTTGCAGTCTCTATTTTCCACCTTTTTCAAAATAGATTGATTACCATAAACGCTTGTACATGGTGTTTCAGTGATAACATATATAATAAAGCTGAGAATATCTCCTGCACATTTTGATCCATAAAAGTCGCCTTTTTTATTCACGATATTCATAATTTTGAATCTACAGAGAAGTCGTAACTCCCCTTAAGAATCGAAATAAAAAGATCCTTTTAATTCGATCTTAAATCCATTGATAAAATGGCTTTGAATCAGTCAAAGTCATATTTTAAAAATGACTTTAAATCCGGCTTAAAATCCGCCCAATAATAAGCATGACGATCGCTACATAAAAATATCGTCTTTCAAAATTTCAGACTCCAAACATAAGGTTGATGACGTGGCCTCCAAATGTAGGGTTGATGACATAGTCTTCAAAAATAAGGTTGAATCTAAAGGTAGAGTTCATGATATTTTCTCCAAACATAAGGTTGATCTTAAACATAGGGTTGATCTTCCATACTTTTTTTCATCAACTCTCAAACGTACGGCAAAAGATCCACATTTTTACTTGATCCATACTTTTCCAAGAATGTATGGTTGTTCACAAAATTAAGGTTGATGAACCATACTTTTGAGAAACAAATGTAACATTTAGTGCATACGTACGGTTCTCCTTCCATACTTGTTGATAACTTATGTTTGTTTAACCATACTTTTCTCTTATCTAAAAAAGTATACACGCTTTTCATCCTTACACAACGTTTATCCATGTAGGGTATGGACAGTGATTCCAGAACACACTAAAGCAGATTCCGCGCTATATTTATCCATGTAAGGAATGAACAATTCTTCCAGGACGCGCTTAAAGTAAATTCCGAACAAGTAATAAATTCTCGTTATTTCAAGTGTAAAATAAATTAATAAATTCCTGAAAAATACTAAATAAAATCAATTAGAAAATAAATAAGGGTATTTGTGAGCATCAAAATTATCATAATGAAATAGAGTATTATTTTCAATAATCACCCCCTTTAAATAACATTATTATATATTGTTAAATACAATAATTTTCTCAACAAGAATAATGAATTTTTCTTATTTATTAATATTTTTGAATTAAATATTAATTTTAATTTAAATGGGTTTCTATGTTCAATAGCATACCCGATACACAACAATGAGTTTCTTTGAAATATTACATTGCAGAATAATAATATCATATTATTATTTTAAATGGTAATTAATGCCTAGAAATTTTATTATAGGAAATGTAAAGAACTAACTATAATATGTTTATACATTCTTGCTAAATGTTTTTACATTTATCCAATAAATTTTAGTGGCTTAAAATAAGAAAGAGTCTGATTTTAAGCATAAATACTCTAATATTCTTTAAAAGGTCGATTTACCACCTTTTGATGGAGAACCCTCTCTAAATATAGTTTTATCACATTTATATTTTCTATTTGACAAAATAAAATTCTTATTAAGAATCGGGACACCAAAATTTACTTTGGGTAATTTTTTTGGTATTTTTTGAAAAAAATCATCTTTTTAATAAAAAGTGAAAAATACTGTATTTTAATTCAAAACTTCCTTTTAATGTAATTTATTTTTATAATTATATTATCTTTTTAATTGGTTTTAAAGTATAAATAGATTATATTTTTACCATTTAATCCAATTTTTTTCATTGGATGTAATTTCAGTTTCAATTTGGACATAAACAAGTGTCAATCTTTTGATAGTTATTATTTCTTATAAACAAGCTTTTTTTGTCAATAGGAATTAATTAAAAAATTAATTAATGAAACTTATATGTTTTGAATTTGGTAAAATAGACATTATTTTGGAATTAGGAATATCCAATTTATCTTAGGTTGAATTTTTGGAATTTTTCTGAAAACATTCATTTTTTGATAAATAGTGAAACCGCTAAGTCGTAGTTAAAAAACTAACATTTTATTTTCAATGAAATATTACCACTTCAGAGAATTGAATTTAAAAAATAAAACATACATTCTTATCATTATTAAGTATGATGTGGTTCAATGGGATGGAAATAATTTTTGGTGAATAGTAATTTTTGAATTTTTTTAACTGTGATTAAAGGTTATTAGTGTAATATAAGGTAGAAATAATGTTATAATAATAATAAATTACCTAGAAACTTTTTCTATCCTTATATGATAATTCATTCCCAACCGAGACAATCCATGGGTCAATTTGGGGATCCCTTGGAGCCACTTGGGTAAGATAATGACATTAATTACTTTTTTATTTAAAATAAAAATTAAAATTTCGTAAACATGTATTGTTTTACTAAAACAATTTTAATGTGGGTTTATATAATTGATATATTTTACTGTAAAAATAATTTAGAAAGATAAAAATATTTCTTACATCATGGTAATGTTTGTTAAAAAATTTATACATCAAATAAAAAAAATTATTTATGACACAATGATGTTGCAGTGTTTACGTCATAAATGAACGATTTAAATAAATACGAATATAAGAATAAAAATAATATCCAAAACATGTCCAATTATTATTGGATGATTTTATTTCAAACATGGGTCACCTTATCCTCGACTTTAATGATTTTTGGACCTTTATAAACTGAAAATCATTATATAATAAAATAATATTTTCAAACATTCCAAAAGATCCCCTCCTCTCCCTTATAAAAAGACCTCACTTCCAACCCATTTCTCACACTTATAAAGAGATTTGGATCATCCAAAATCTGCTCCAATATGCTCCCAATATCCCTATATTAATTCTAGAAGCCTTACCTTAGGCATAAGGCACTTCAAGAAACCCTTTTGGTTCAGACCAAAGATACTTACCTGATTTACATGTAACGTCTTCTCTTAAGTTCTTTTATTTTACATTACTTCTCCATCCACCAAAACTCTTTTTATTTATTTCCTTTATAAAAAAAATTATTCACAATATAGTAGGATTTTGTTATGAGGATTATTCTAACTACACATACACACACATATCCATCAAATGGGTAAAGCACATACTGTTTCTATGGATGAGGAACTACTGCCTCACGAAACGATGATTGTTCAATTATTTCCTACCGCCTCTCATGGTGGCCATTATGATGGAAAATTATTTATATGTAATATATTTTACATTTATATTGTTTCTATTCTTTTTTATTTTCAATTTATATCATACCTTTATGGGTTCCATTATGGGTAAATGTGATAATTCCATTTAAGAAAGTGCGGACTACCGCCCCCTCAATGTTATATGAATCGTTCGTACCATACGTGGAAAGTATAAAGGATATAATTTATGAAATTATGTAACATATATGACATATATATTATACTTAAATTATAATATACCTATGCATCATTATTTTTTAATTCCATTAAAATATGAAATAGAAATGAAAGCAGTGTTCAAGTGTACGTACGGCTTACCCTTTCCATGAGCGGTGCATTTCATTTATTATCTCTAAATTTTATTTACTATTATAAATACATGTATATAATAGATTTATATGATATATATGATATCTAATCACGAATATCATCCTGGATATAATGAACTTTTTACCACATGAACAACTTGTATTTATAAGAAGTCCATTTTTGACTCAAGTACCAAATATCGACAAAATGACCATTATTAACTTAAATGATTACATAATGTTTATAACATGGTAATAAGTAATATAAAATGATTTCTAAAATTTGAAAAATGTTCTTAAGCAGGTATAAATTATCCTTAATTTATTATTCAGGAGATTAAATAACGAACGGGTCAAGTTGGTCATGAGGTAAGGGAACTTCTTAACCCAATTTCCATTCATTGGGTTGGAATCCTACTTCATTATTTATGTGGTATTAAAAGTGTTTGTTTGATGGTTTTAGAATATAATATGTTGAATTATGTTTATTTATAGTGTATATACATATTCCACCCACTATATTAAGTATCTCTTCAATTATTTTATTTATTTAAGGGACTTCGCCTCAATCTCATTTCATTGAGGAATCTTTTGATTTTACATGAATTTATTTTATATGTTGTATAAAACCCTTTGAATTTTAATTTCTCTCTAAGGGAATATTTTCTCTACGAAGACTTTTAGTAAAAGAAAAAAGAATTTTTTAACATAAGTGGTTACAATGACCTTTTCCCCCACCGCAAGTATTATTTGATCTTTGGCTTCCCTAACAAGCCGTAATGTTTTTAAAGGAAAATAAATACCATATACCCTTTTATGTATTTTGGTATTTAAAATGGTTTTGATAATGTATTTTTTATGTCAATATATTTTTGTGATATATTGTGATTGAAATATGGAAATGTTTTCTTTCCATTATATTTGTTGTATGTGTTATGATTTTATAATGGTGCTTTGATATTTTGCAAGTTGTTATATGATAAAACAAATGAAGGGTGGCGTTGTGATAAACTAGGATGGGTGGTTACGTTATAACCTCCAATGCATTGGGTTTAGATGTCGGTCATATGACTGTTCCATTTAGTGATTTGTGTGGAAGTCGGACATATGGTTATTCCATTTAAGTATGTTTATGTCCCAATTTACCTTTATATGTTATAAGTTCATTATATTGTTTTTATAGTAATATTTTGGTTACAAAAGCATTATCAATGATCGTTTATTTAGTGAAGAGTATTTAGAACTTCATAAAGGTGAAAATTATTACTTATGATAAAGTATTCATGGTTTACTTGTTGTTTTGAAAAACTATCAGTTTTCTTTCTTTGGGTATCTATTAATGAGATTTTTATGCTCATTACATGTTTTTGTATTGTTATTTACAGGACATAAAGTTTAATAGGGTCAAGGATGGGATCAAGTAAAAGTCATGCTGTCTAAAAAATGGAACTAGACTTGACTCTATTTTTTCTACTATTTTTATATTATGAAAAAAATGGAAACTGAGTATGAGTGTCTACTTTTTAATTTTTGAAATGTGATGTAATTGTTATGGCCTAATTCTCTAAAACATTATACTAGAAAATATACTCAATGTGAATAATTAATTTAATTCACGATTATTTAGTGTTTAAGTTTGGGTCCTTATAGTTGGTATCATAGGTTGGTTTAGATTACATCAGGAGTTAGGGTATTGTTAAATTAATACTCATAAATTAATTTATGTTAATATTGAAATGATATAGCATTTTCAGATTACCATGTTGCTTCTCCTATGATATTTTTGTATTTAGAATGGTTTTTAGAAGAGGAAACATGGAATTTCTTTTGGGAAGGAATATAGAGGGAAATAAACTTCCAAATCAGTATCCTAAGATGGTCAGAATATGAATTGAACAGTATGTTGCAGTGATGACTTAGTTGACTAAGGTGATAAATGGTGGTTGTGTTTATTGATGCTCATTCAGTCTATTCTAAAAGTAAATAGGAGCATTAAAGTTTTTTAAGGGTTATCTTGAAAAACTTAAAAGAAAAGAATCTATTTTGGAAATTCAGGAAGTGTGAGTTTTGGTTACAAAAAATTTCATTCCTTGGTCACATTGATTAAAAAAATGGCATAACTATTGATCCTGCTAAAAATAATTGTTGAAGAATGACCAAGAACCACAAATATAACTTAGATCCATAGTTTTCTTGGTTTGGTATGTTATTACAATAGGTTTGTTGAGAATTTTGCATGGTTATCTAGTCCAATGACTAAATTTCCTCAAAAAGGTGTTATGTTCATTTGAACAAAAGAATGTGATGATTGTTTTCAGGAATTTAAAAGAAGATTGGTGAATGATACAGTTTTGGAATTACCTTCCAGAGATGGTTACTTTTTTATCTACATTGATGCTTCATTGAAAGGACTTGGTTGTGTTCTTATGCAGAATGATCAGGTAAATTCTTATGCTTTAAATCAGTTGAAACCTCATGAGTTAAATTACCCTACACATGATTTGGAATTAACTGCTTTTAGTTTTGATTTAAAATTTTTGTGGCATCACTTCTATGGAGTGAAATGTGAAATATATACTGACAAAAAAAGTTTAAAGTATATATTCACTCAACAGTAATTGAACATGAGACAGAGGAGATGGCTGGAATTAGTCAAGGATTATGATTGCATGATCCTTTGTCATCCGGGAAAAGTAAATAAAGTGGATGATGCTTTGAGTCGAAAAATTAATGCTTCATTAACCATGCTATGTTTGGAATGGGATCATTTGTTTTTTTGATTTGATGAACTTTGTCATAGAAGTCATTGGTATAGGAAGTTATTCTGTTTTGTTTTAGGTGTTAGTGAGATCATCCTTATCAGACACTACTAATAAAGCGTAGAAGGAATACAATTAGTTTCAAAAAATATAGAGTTGGTTCAGAAGGGTAAGTTGCCTAAATTTAACATTGATAATGATTGTATTTTGAGGTTTGGAAAGAGATTATTTGTTCCTTGTGATTAAAAGTCGAAGAATTAATTGTTATGTGAAGCTCATAGTTCACCATTTTCTGTTCATCCTGGTAGTACTAAGATGAATAGAGATATTCGGGGGTATTACTGGTGGGATGAAATGAAATGGGATATTATTGACTTTACAGTGAAGTTTTTTACTTTTCAATAGGTTAAAGCACAACAGTAGTTTCTGAAAGGGATGCTTCAGTCTTTTCCAGTTCTACAGTGGAAATAGAAAAATATGTCAATGGACCTTTTTGTGGGATTACCGAAGACATCTCAAGGTAATAATGAAAAATGGGTTATTGTTGATCGATTGAATGAATCTGATCATTTCCTTCCTATTCAAAATACTTTGCCTCTAGATCAACTTTCTTGTTTGTATGTTAAATAGATAGTCAAGTTGCATAGTGTTCCCCTATCCATTGTATCTGATCGTGATCTTAGGTTTACTTATAACTTTTTTAAAGGCCTTCAAAAGTCATTGGGTACTGAATAAAATTTTAGCACAGCTTTTCATCCTCAATCAGATGGGTAGTCAAGATGAAAAATTCAAACCTTAGAGGATATGTTACATTCTTGCTTGATGGATTGCCATGGATATTGGTATCGACATATTTATTTTTTTGAATTTCTTTATAACAACATTTTCCATTCTAGTATATTTATGGCTCTGTTTGAGGCATTATATGGGAAGCAGTGTCGAACTCTAGATTTTTGGGATAAAGTAGGGGAAAGGAAGCTGATGGGACCATAATTGGTAGAAGAGATGGCAGTGAAAGTTTAGTTAATTCAGAAGCACATGAGAACAGCTTAGAGTTGGCAGAAAATTTATGGGGATAACCGGAGGAAGGATCTTTCTTTCGTGGTAGGGGAACATGTTTTTCTCAAATTTTCTCCATGGAAAAGTGTGATGAGTTTTGGTAAGAAAGGAGATTTGAGTCTGATCATTATTAGACCGTATGAAATCCTAGAGAATGTTGTATCAGTTTTGTATAGAGTGGCCTTACCTACAAGTTTATCCCGGGTACACAATGTTTTTCATGTTTCAATATTGAGAATGTATATTCCAGATCCATCTCATGTTTTGAGCTCATAGGTAGTTCAGTTGAAAGATAATCTCTCTTATGAGGAACAACCAGTCTAAATTCTTGACTGTAGAGTGCATGTGTTGCGGAATAAGGTAATTCATTAGGTGAAGGTTTTGTGGAAAAACTATATGGTTTAAGAGGCAACATGGGAATCTGAAAATGCTATGAGGGATAAATACCCCCACATATTTGATAAGTGAATAAAATTGTGAGGACGTAATTCCCAAAAGGGGGGAAGGATGTAACATCCCATGTAAATAAAGAATAACACATTTTTCATATTTATTAATATATGTGAATTAAATATTAATTTCACTATAAATGTGTTTCTATGTTCAATAGCGTACCTGATACGCAACAATGATTTTCTTTGATATCTTACATTGCACACGAATAATATAATATTATTGTTTTAAATTGTAGTTAATGTCTTTCCATTGTATGGGAGGGAATGTACATAACCAACTAAAATATTATTATCTATGTTTATAAATATGTTTACATTTATCCAATAAATTTTAGAGGCTTAAAAAAATAAATAATCCGATTTTAAGTATAAATACTCTAATATTCTTTAAAAAGTCGATTTACGGCCTTTTGATGGTGAAACCCCTTTAAATCTAGTTTTTATAACTTTTATATGTTATATATGACAAAATAAAATTTTTCATTATAATCAGGACACCAAAATTAACTTTGGGTGTTTGATTCATATTTTCTGATAAAATTCATTTTTTTAACGAATAGTGAAAAATACTGTATTTTAATTCAAAACTTCCTTTTAATATAATTTATTTATATGTATTGATAATATTTTTAATTGTTTTTAAATTATAAATAGATTATATTTTTAACATTTAATCCAATGTTTTTCATTAGAAGTAATTTCATTATAAAATTGGACATAAACAAGTGTCAATCTTTTGATACTTATTATTTCTTAAAAACAAACTTTTTTGTTTTCACAACATGAATTCATTATAAAATTAATTAATGAAACTTCCATTTTTTGACTTTGGTAAAACATAAATGATTTTTGAATTAGCATTATCAAATTTATCTTATCGTGAATTTTATGATTTTTTATGAAAACATTCAATTTTTGATTAATAGTGAAACCACTAAGTGGTTAAAAAACTGTATTTTTCATTCACATAAACTTTTACTACTTATGTGAATTGAATTCAAAAAATCCGATATACATGGTTTTAATAATTAAGTAAAATTTGGTTCAATGGGATGAAAATAATTTTTGGCGAATAGTTTTTTTTGACTTTTATTAACCATGATTAATGGTAATTACGGTAATTTAAGGTATAAATAATGTTATAATAATATAAAATTATCTTGAAACTTGTTCTAACCTTATTGGATGAGTCATGGCCTACCAAGATAGTCCATGGTTAAATTTTGGGACCCCATGGATCCATGTGGGTAACATAATGACATTAATAACATTTTTATTTTAAGTAAAAACAAAAATGTCATAAGCATGTATTGTTTTACTAAACGAATTTTAATGTGAAGTTATATAATTAATATATTTGACTATAAATATTCATTTTAAATCAAATAAGATTTACTACATCATGGTAATTTTTTATAATTTTTAGACAATATATAAATAAAATTATCTATGACACAACGATGATGTAGTGTTTACATCATAAATGGATGATTTAAATAAATATGAAGACAAGAATTAAAAAAATATCCAAAACTTGTCCAATTATTATTTTATGATTTTATTTAAAACATGGGCCCCCTTATCTTTGGCTTCAATGATATTTATACTTCTAGAAATAGAAAATATTCATATAATAAAATAATATTTTAAAACTTTCTAGAAGAGCCCCACCCCTCCCTTATAAAAAGACCTCACTTCCTACCCATTTCTCACTCTTCTCAAGAACTTTGGATCGTCCATCATCTGCTCCAATAATCTCACAAGATCCCTCTATTCGTCCTATATTACTTACCTTTGGTAGAAGGAACTTCAAGAAACCTGTGTGGTTCAATCAATAGGGAGTTACCCGATTTAAAGGCAACAACTTCTCTTAAGTTCATTTGTTTTATTTTACTTCTCCAACCCCCTAAAATATTTTTATTCCTTTATTTTATAACAAAAAAAGTATTTGAAATATAATAGGATTGTTTTACAAAAAATATTGAAACTACACTTACACACACATTGGTCAAATGGGTAAAGAACAAATTGTTTCTATGGACGGCGAACTACTACCTCACGAAACTATGACTGTTCAGTTATCTTCCTACCGCCTCTCATGGTGTCCATTAGGATAGAACTTTATTTATATGTGATATATATTTTATTTATATTGTTTCTATGCTTTTTTATTTTCAATTTATATCAAACCATTATGGTTTCCATTATTGGTAAATGCGATAATTTTATTTGAGGAAGTGCAGACTACCGCCCCCTCAAAGTGATTTGACTCGTTCATACCATACATGGAACGCATAAAGGATAGAATTTATGAAATTATGTAACATATATGAAATATATATTATAATTAAATTATAATATACCTATGTATAACTATGGTTTAATTCCATAAAAATATGAAATAGAAATTAAAGCGGCGTTCATGGGTACGCCCGGCTTACCGTCTCCATGAACAGTGCATTTCATTTCTTATCTCTAAATGTTATGTACTATTATAAGTAAATTTATATACATGATATATATGATACATATGATATATAATCATGAATATCATTCTGGATATAATGAAATTTAGACCACATGAACAACTTGGAATTATAAGAAGTCCAATTTTGTCTCAAGTACAAAATATCGACAAAATGACTGTTATTAACTTAAATGATTAAAATATGTTTATAACACGGTATTAAGTACTATAAAAAATGGTAGACTTTGAAAAATGGCCTTATGCATGTAAAAATTAACTATAATTTGTTATTCAGGAGATTAAAGAACGAACGGGTCAAGTCTGGCAAAAGCTAAGGGAACTTCTTAACCCAATTTCCATTCTTTGGGTTAACATCCTTCTTAATTGTTTATGTGGTATTAAAAGTGTTTGTGTGATGGTTTTTGAATATAATTTGTTCAATTATGTTTATTTAAAGTGTATATACATATTTTATCCACTATATTTAGTATCGCTTCAATTATAAGATTTATGAAAGGGAATTCGTCTCAATCTCTTTTCATGAAGGCATCTTTTGATTTCTACATGACTTTATTTTATAAGGTCTATAAACCCCTTTGAATTTTAATTTTATTCAAAGGGAATATTTTCTCTACAAATAATTTTACTAAAAAAATAAAATAATATTGTAATGTAAGCGGTGAAAATGACATTTTCCTCCGCCAGGAGTATTATTTGATCTTTGGCTTCCTTAACTAGCCGTAATGTTTTTAAAAGGAAAATAAATACCATATACCCTTTTAAATATCTTGGTATTGAAAATATTTTTTAAAATGTATTTTTTATGTCAATATATTTAAGAGATATATTGTGAATGAAATATGGAAATGTTTTATTTCCTTTATATTTGTTGTATGTGTTATGATTTTATAATGGTACTTCGACATTTTCCGGGTGGTTACATGATAAACCAAATGAAGGGTGGTGTCGTGATAAACTAGGATGGGTGATTACATTATAACCTCTAATGCATTGGGTATGGAAGTCGTCCGTATAGCTATTCCATTTAGTGATATGTGTGGAAGTCGACCGTATGGTTATTTCATTTATGTATGTTTTTGTCCCAAGTTAACATTATATGTTATAAGTTATTTATATGGTTTTGATGGTAATATTTTGGTTAAAATAGGGTAATAAGTGATCTTTAATTCAGTGAAGAGTATTTACTACACCATAAAGTTGAATAGTTTTACTTATGATAAAGTATTCATGTTTTACTTGTTATTTTAAAAAACTAACAGTTTTCCCTCTTTGTGTATCCCATACTAATCTTTTTATGGTCATACCAAGTTTTTGAAATTTTTTTCACCAGACATAATGTAGAATAGGGTCATGGATGGGATTAAGGAAAGGTCATGCTATCTAAAATATGGAACTTGACATGACTTTTTTTTAAATAGTTTTTATATTGTGAAAAAAATGGAAACTGAGTAGGAGTGTCTACTTCTTAATTTTTGAAATGTGATGTAATAGTTATGGACAAATTCTCTAAAACTCTAAACCTGAAAAGATCCTCAATGTGAATTATTAATTTAATTATAGATTATGTAATGTTTAAGGATATGTCCTTATAATAGTGGATTGATAATTAATAATAATTAACCATATATAACCAATATAACTAGTTCATGTTGATATAATTATATGATAATATATAGATTAATATTTATGATCACTATTTTTTAATCTCTTCTCTCAATATGGAGAATTATTCTGAATAATCATAGAAAATAATTTATCTAAAAACTATTGATCAAATGTTATGTAATTTTTAATATGTTCCATTAGTTGTCATGAGGAATATGTTATCACTATTTAATTATTAATTATCATACAAACCAATACATTCTTTTATGAATCAATTGATATCATAAATCCTCCCCAATTGTTCATCGTGTGAGTACATGAGTAGTGACTATCCATTTCATTATCTCTTTTATTCACTCATCACATTTATCTTTCTATAAAATCATTACTCTTTTTAGGGTTATCTTCCTTAGTGGGTTTTAAAATAATGTGAAATTTCATACTAGTCATAGACAATATAAAACTAAAATATGGATACTATAAATTCATTATATATATGTTAGTTTGCGATATTTATTAATTTCTTTATTCTTCGATGGATCTACCGATACTGACATTATTTTGATATCACACCCCTATAATTTTTCCGTATCCCCATAGAAGATTCATTTAATTTACTTTTTATACAAATTATGTAGTGAATTATATATTTCCACATTGAGACATAGTTCATTTTGAATTTTCAAGTATCATGTCCCTAAAAAGAGTAAAATAATAATTTCACCATATTAAATGACATTAAATTTTTTGTCTTCAGATTATTTAATTAGTCTCAGATCATGAAGATTTCCATTGGGTTCAATTTTAGTATTTTTCATTGCAATTTAAAAATTATAGGATTGTTAATATTTAATCAGTAAATAAATATTTATTCTATGATCCCAATATTCATTATCTTGTATATGGTTGATAAAATGGGATTTCTAGTATCATGATTATGTAAAAACCTAACATTTTTCCATGGAAAGGAAAAATTGTGTGTTTAGTTGTTTAGTTGTATAATAATAATTTTTGAGTTAATATTGTTATTATATTTATATAGATGTGGTGGGAAACATGGTAGTGGTATTTCATTGGTGACAAGGTAGTGAAAACATAATTATATAACACATGTCATTAACATGGAAAGTTAGATGTTTTATAGTTGATATTTATTTTAATATTATTTAAATAAATTAATGATTAATTTCGATTCATGGAGTTTTTAGTGGAATATATTTGAAATATTATGATGAATATTATGATAAAAAAACTACTTTTATTCTCATGACTGACACCTACCATCATTGGAATGATTGAAAAATTTTGTATCTTCAATACCTTTTCTATTTGTTGAATCCATATAAGAGAAAATTCATTCCCATTAATCACATAATAAAACTTATTCTTCACAATTATGGTATAAATTAAAAATATAGATCAATGAACTACAATGAAGGAATGGAAAAACTGAAAATAAGGAATGATATGCTGTTATTTTTATTCCATATCATGTTTATTGATTTTTAGATCCTTCCTTATCTCTTGGATTATATCTTCTAATTCTTTTCAGAGATTATATATAATAAATAATAAAATAATTAATTAAAGGAATATTTTAAAATTGTTCAATAATTGTAAAAATAATGAATTATTAAAAAAATAATTATTCTTGTATTCACCAGATTAATTTTTTGATAAATAATGTTACATGGAATAATAAATAATTTTTGTGGAATCTTTGTATTTCTAATTAACTTTTGAGGATTATTTCCTTCATGAAAATTTAATGGGAAAACAGAAAATAAAAATTATTTATAAATGATATAATGGATTTCCTTTTGAATTTTTTTATGATATTTAAGTAGATTAATTTTTTTTTAATTATTTAAACTCAAGAGAATATTTCTTAATTATATTATGGAATTAATGGTGGTGTTGATTTTGTTTATTTAAGATGAATGATGTTTTAAAATTTTGTTATAATTCAAAAAATAATAATTTCATCCCTTGGTGTACAAATATTTAGTTTTTATAATTCCAAAAATCTATGCTTCCTAAATCTGAATTTAATTGAAAAAAAGGTTTAAGAACAACATTAAATGAATTTTTATGAATTTTAGTTTCATATTTACAAAAAATTAATTTTTTAAATTGAGTTATAAAATGATATTATTTAACAATAACCTGGAGAATTCATAAAAACATAAAATATTAAATTTTCTTCATGTATTGATGATTGTTTATTTAATACATAATTATTTAATTGGGTTAAATTAGGGATGAATCTTCCATGTTAATTAAGGTACTTTTCTAGAATATTTTTCCATGGATTGAGTATATTATAACATTTCTTTGTATTGGATATATTTTTCCATTAATTATATAAAATTAAATCATTATTAATGAAATTGATTGTCTAGTATTTTTTTCCTATTTGGAGGTTTACAACATGAATAATAATTTTGATGTTGCCTCATACATACATTGTTTGATGAACCTAAATAGGATACTATCCTTGGGTGGTTAAGGAAAATTGGTGATCAAGGGCTTGGGCATGTGGTCAAGAAGACACATGAAGTTTGGGCCTTACATCATGGATTGGTTGAAAAAAAATACTAAATAATTATGGATGGATGTGGATAGATTCATATTTCATTGAATGGGGATGAAAAGGAATCATTCTTAGTTAGTAGTATAGGGGTGATCAAATGTGGATGTCATGATGGTGGTCATGGTAGAAATGGAGTAAAAAAATGAAATTGGGATTTCAGATCTTTCATGAAAGCATTTCATATAGACCCAAACCATTTAGTTTTTTTCTCCATTTGATGATTACCTATTATCTTTTACAACACACAACATATAACCCTATAAGGATCTCATCATGTTTCCTAGGCTTATTAATAATATTTTAATTTGTGGTTTTATATATCACATGCGATATGAATTCACGTCCAATAACCTATAACTCATAATCATTCTCTTCAGTGTATAACCCCTTTCATACTATATAAAAATTTTAAATCCAAATGACTTGTGTTTTAATCACACATTTTTTTAATTTATAGATGGAGTATTTAAACATGTACATGTTTTTACACACTTCATGGTCACATAATATTTACACATTGTGTATCACTTTTTATCACTACGTACAACCGGTGAGGCTTTTTGTCGTATTTCTAGAATACACACATTAAACCAAATTAGTTCTATATAACAGATATTTCTTTTGACATTGTGTAGTTTTTTTAAAATAACATATAATTTACTTTTGAAAAATCAAGATTTACTATTATACCATTATGACATACAAACAATAAACATTACTAAACTTGTAGTGTATGTCGACCTCACATGAGTTGAGAAATGGTAGTACACAATTATCATTTTCCTATATCCCTACAAACTATCTATTCTATTATGTACACTATAAATTTGGATATTTATGGTATTCAAACTTTTTTTACCTATGATCCATTTTTTGACATATGAGACGTTATTCGATGAGTTTTTCATATATAAAAAGATTGTAACTATATCTACTTTGTAGATTATATTCATTGAAGTTAGAGTTTTACAGCTTCAAAGAGACGATGACGTGTGTGGATAGATAACAAGAGTAACCCTAGGTTTGAAAACTCTTTTAGAGCACAATTGTCTCCATAGTACAGATCCTTCATGTATATAGTGGAGAAGGTTACCCACTCATAGGTGTGCAGTATGGGTTCTCTAATCGTAGAGTTAGTAACCATATTATATTTTATACACTACCAATGTTGGGGTATAGGTCCTTGATACAAGTTTATTACCCTCTTCATTGACATGTATCCCAATTTTAAGTGGGACCCATTTACTAATACTATAGATGGATATTGTGGAGGTAGGTGTTGTTATATAGTTTAGACATAATGGATTCTTTAGTGGTTTAAGAAAAAAAGTGGTAATTTTTGTGTTAGGAATATATAGAGTTGAGCTATGGTGTTTGATGTACTTTTAACTATCGTAGTCCGCTCACATTTCTTTGTCTAGAGTAGTGACATGAGTAACTTATGATACTAAATTGTTTTGATATATTGGATTCCATATTTTTTTGAGATTCCTTAAGAACAGTATCTAAATGTTGATAAAATCTAGTGGGTTTTAGATTCTCGGTATTAAAATTAATCATCATCAGGATGTTACACGTAGCTAGGTTATGAACATCAGATACACTAGGTATTTTGATTACTTATATGACCCTAGATACATTGACTATATTATTTTTTAGAGATTTGGGATATAGTAATATGTGACTTCCAAATGTTCTATTATATATTTTAAATAAATAATATATGTGTTTCGATTATCTTTTTTCACTCTTGTATCGTGGGTTTTGAGATTACTATCCACTATTGGGACTTGAAACCCATGATCAATAGAAGAAAATATCTAGAAGTTTCATGTATGGAATAAAAATTGATAATTACTATATCTAGAATAATCAAATGAATCATATTTTATTTTTATTAGAATTCCTATTAAACCTATGCCATCATATTAGATTAACACCATCATGTACTCAAACAAAACAAAACTCTCACTAAAATAAATATATATCTCAAAAATTCAAATGGGGAATAAAATAATTATTTAATTGATGTTGACATTAGTCTAATTATATGGGAGAACACTACTTCTTCATTTGATATTGTAGAATATAAAAATGCTAATTATATTAAATTTAATCTCACACAAATAATTCTTGAAATTCACTCATGAATTCAAGTGTTTGCAAACCACATTTATTTTAGGTCTCTAATGGTTAACTAGTTCCACCAAAATTTTATATATTTTAAGACATGCTGGTGGTCCTAGCTACTTATGATTTACTATCGGTTTATATGACAAAACATTTGACTTCTAGTGACTATATAAATCATTCTCACATAGTCCTTTGATGATTAATATATAACTTCATTGAATATTTGATGGGGGGGATTATGTAGATTCAAAAATGTGATTCCTATTTGAGCCATAACATTTTTAGTCCATCCTCTTGACATGACCAATGATCATTTAGTTTTAGAAAATTACCAAATAGACCAACATACCATTATTATACCTATTTGACCAAAAAAATTCTCCATTATCATGAACTTATGGTCCGTAGTTACTCTTTATGGTAATAACAAACCAGTATCATGATTGAATGTATTCACATTTCTTAATGATTCCCCACTCGAAGAATTATTTTAATGATTCACAACAACCACCAAAAAATTTGGAAAAATCATTCAATCTTGTATAGAAATATTAAGAGTCTCTTACCCACTTTATCCTACCATATAATAATTATAACTAAGAGTTTCATAGACTAATACCATGAAATAAATGTCTTCTATATTCTGACATCAGCTGATTTTTAAAACTATAACACCCAACCTATATCATTTTATAAAATAATAAGATATTTAATCTCAATGTACTTTTTCTATGTGTAAAATCACATGATTCATAGAAAAATAATTTTGGCTCTAACAATAACATGAAAATAATAAAATATGTATAATTATTCTAGGATACCCTTTCAAGAACTTAGATTAGATAATGTCCTTCAATGCTTTCATGATGGACATATATTCTGCTTCCATTATGGATATTAGGAAAACTGATTCCAACATCGACATCCAACTTATAGATATACCATTAAAGGTAAACACAAATCATTTGGTACTTTTCCAATTATTCTATTTCTATAAATTTATCCACTTCTACATTTCCCTATAATAGATTATTCATTTAAATACAATATGCTACTTGTTACAAAACATTGAGATGTAATATAATACACTTAACAAAATCCTAGTTCCCCTTTTTCATATTCTCCATAAACCAATTTAAAACATCCACTACATGTGTAATTTATGGATTTTATAAAAATTTCATATACCAAACTTTTTACCAGAATTGAAATTGAAACATTTTCTATATAATTTTACTCATATTAAATTTTTAATGATTTCTATTTGAAATTTTGTATTTATCTAGCCTATAGGGTTTCTATATGATTATATACATTAATTATGAATCTTTCAATGACTTTCCATATGAATTATTTATGAGATAAAACCAATGTTTGGGTATTCCAATATCTCTCAATCTATATACATTAATGTTTCAAGTTTTTCGAGATCATTTATCATTAAAACTCTTGAAAAATAATTGTTCACCTCCTAAATTAATTTATTTTAATAAATTATAGGATAAAGATGATAAAACGTTCATCCTTGAACAGAATTTGATAGAAAAATTGTTCTTACTTCCTATAAAAGAACCCATCATCAACCATAATGGTGTAAACTTCTTATTCTATTTACATGGTATGTGGTTCAAACCATAAATAAATATTTTAATCTTATAAAGAAGGTCATCATTTTTTTATTTATGAAACACTCTAGTATCATCCTAAATATGTACTCATCCAAATATACATGATGGAATATCATCTTTCTTTCCAACTTTTAGATATATTGATTTTTGGAGTCAACAAGACTCAACACTATCCAGATAGTAGTATTTTTGAAAAAATGTGTTAAAGTTTCAATGAATTCTACTCCATTATTGTATTGAAACCCTTTAATAACCACCCTGGACTTGTATCACTTTATTCTTTTATATTATAATTTCAATCAAATGAATAATTTTTTATGTAGTTATTTCTTCCTCAATGGTAATTATGTTGCCTCCCATGTTTCATTTTTTTGAATAAATTGATTTCAACTATCATTCCAAACTACCAATTTAAAAAAATTTAGAATAATCACTTATTTTGGGATCTATAAACTTCCTCCAACCATAATATGGAAGTAATAAAAATTATTTATGAAGAACCAATCTAGTAATTTTATTTTAGAATATCTCTATAAATTATAAATCAGTTGTTCTATTTCTGAAACCACAATTTATAGAACATCACCTTAGGGGTAACCTCCCTAAGATTACATAGTTCTCAAGTTTTCTTACACATTATCAATAATAAATTATTCCTTTTAATTTTTACGCTATCTGATCTTATTATAAATTTTGGCATTTTGGAATTTCTATTTAAATCAACATGGATGTGTTTCATTGGTTTTTTTTATAAAATCAATATTTCACAAGGTATTGGAATTTCTATAGAACCTACTCATTAAAAATTACATTCTATCTACTAATGATATTTTGATTATCATTATCTCAAATGTGGAATCCAATTTTTTTGAAATAGAAAAAAATGAAGCTTTCTTGAGACGTATCATTGAGTTTTCCTTGATCCTTAGATTTAACATGGACATAGGTGAGGCATATAAATAGTTTTAGTTAGAAAAATTATTCTAGTTTTCAACACCATAACTATTCTGAAATCTCTTAATCTAATAGTACATATGGACTTCTATTAACATGTTAAGATGTATAATTTTTTTTCTTCATTCCAAATATCATAGAACATTTTGGAATTTAGAATAATGATATAAATATTCCTTGTCAGTTTCCAATTTATCTTCTATAATACACAATTATTTCCCACAATTCCACGAATAATTTTCTCTAACCTGATTCCATTTATACATGAAAATCAATGAAATTATTTTATATAATACAATCCACCATTATTAAACCATAAGTGGTTCGTCCTACCTCTATAATCTTTTTCCAACATTAAACTATAATTAGAAAACACTATGAACACCTTTTATTTTTTCTTAAGGAATTAAACCCATACATTCATTATTAAGTAATTGATATATGCCCCAATGTATAAATAATAGTAATGATAATGGAATTTTAGATGATTTAAAATGTTTGTATGGATGATATTTAACCTATGAGACATAGATTTCCCTTACCCATCATTTCATGAGCTTCATTGTTGGCTAGATGAACCCTAATAAACATTTTAAATATATAATTCACTATTCATCCCCTCTAATCCATTATTTGGAATGAAGCCCTCGATCAGAAAATCCATGATTCAAATTGAAATATTAACACATAGTAATATAATTAAGTCCCCATATGCAATATTGTTTGTGGATATAACACCATCAGTTATTATTTAATATTTTTCTTCAAAAAATTGAATTTCTTTCATGTCTTACATTATACGCAACACTGAGTTTTAACAATACACAATATTCTAATAATATTATAACCTAACCATTAAAAGTGTTAGTATGGATAGAAATAAACTCATTTTATAATTATTTATAGTGGTTATATATATGTATATATATATAATTTTGATACGAAATTAATTAATTTTCCCTAAATTCTTTATATAGTTTGAAAATAATTTTTTTAAAAGAATTTGTATATTTTTTTGTAAAATATAATAAATTTTTTAGACGTTTTGTAATGGCCTGACCCCAAAATCCCACAGTCAGTGCATTTTTAAATTACATTGGAATTGTAATGAGAAAAAAACCTAAAGGACTGTTAAGTTTAGTATTCTTGGAAATACATATTATATACATGATACACATAATACACTAGGAAAAGAAAATAAAACATGCTACATAACAAAATGAAATAAACAGCTTCCTTGAAAGCCTAAACAATGTTCTCTTCATTATAACACGAAGAAAGAAACAAAATAAGGGTGAGATCAAATATCAATAAGGTTAAATACAATGGAATAAATAATTAATCAATATATATATATATATATGGAAATTTTAAAATCTGATCACACTTTACAGAAACAAAACTAGATAAGGCATAAATGATATAACAAGTAATAAACTGAAACACATGTCATAAATCAATAAACTGAGAATCGAAAAAAATCCATAGATATGTTGATGAAAAATCTAAAGGATAAGAAATAAATGAAACTAAATAATGAATATTATTTCTAAATGTATTTCATGTCTTGGATATTTCAAAACCTATTACAATTACTAACTTTCATAAGATGGTTTAAAACATAGATAGAAACCCGTTTAATTTGTCCAATTTATTCATATCATGAGAAATTATTAATGCATCAAGGGGAAATAAAATTTCTAGGAAAAATATATTATTTCCTTTCCAAATAATTATTCGTAATTAATAATCATGATAAATAATTAGTCTTATCAATATATTTCATTGAATGATAAATATAGATTTAAAAATAATTCCCCAATTAATCAAATAATTTTTAATGTGGCCACCGTAAGACCAATGGTATATGGTTTAAGAAATAATAATATCCATTTTTTGAGTATATGGATATTTGATTAAATTTATGATGAAAAATGATTACAATAATTTGATTGTTTCAGGGTAATGTTAGCAGTCACAAAAGGAAGTGAGAATAAGAACATTCTTGAGGGGAATAGTCTTTAAACAATCCAAAGTGCCCCATACGACTTAAAAACATTTACATAATAATATCTAGAAAGTTATGACATAAATTTAAACTTGAAATATAATTATAATAATTTTATTCATGATATTATATGAAAATGGAATTATATACAATAAATAAAAGTTAATTGGTGCATAATAAAAAAAGTCTCAAGGGAAAGTAAGTTGAGATGAAATCCCATTAACTTGAACTTCATTTTGTAGTGTGGTATTTATAATACATTATAATGGTTTAGAATGTGATAATTTCTATTACCATAACCATATTGATGGTTATATTACCATATATTAACTTCTTATAATGTCTTACTACATGATTGTTAACAATCTTTCATTAATTCAACCATATCAGGTGTTAATTTCCTGGCATGTCAAGTATGTTTTAACTTGTTATTTATAGTTATTATTATATATATCATGGTTTCATAATATAAATAATTTAAAACCTGATTTTAATAACATAAATCTCTATTATATATGTTTTGATAAATATATATAAATTCTTGGAGATAAGAAATGAAATGCACATTTATGGAGATGATAGTCCATACGTACACATGATTGCTAATTTCATTTATTTTTCATATTGAGTTGATGATAATTATGTTTACCATAATTAAATAATAATATATATATCATACATATTACATATTTTTAATAAAAATATCTCTAATACGTTTCATTTATTGCATAAACCAATCACATTGCTTTGAGGGGACGGTAGTCCGTGGTTCCACAAACGATGTTATCGTTATTATATAGAATGTAATGTATATAGGTATGTGTTATAAAAAAATTATATAAGATTACATAAATTATAAATATCATATATATTACATACAATAAATGTATTCATTATAATGGCCACCATGAGAGATGGTAAGGTAAAATTAAACAATCATCATTTAGTGATGTGGTAGTCCGCCTATACATAGATTGTATGTTTATTACACATTATATGGATGTGTGTGTAAGTTAATGTCTAAATTTTAACATAACAACATTCTAATATACTTAGGATACAAGAGTTTTTATATAAATATGTTATAAGAATATTTAAAGGAGTGGGGAATTGAAATAATAGTGAGGAGTTTGAGGGAGTGTGTTCCCTCTTAACTGTGTAACTCTTCTTGGTTTGTTCTAAAAGGATTCATTATATTTAATTATACCCAAAGGGGGAATAAAGGAGGAAGTGAGTTGTGTAAGAGACTAAATTTTACATTGATTTTATGAACCAATGAGTCTTTAGATTTGTGGAGAAGTGGAATTTAAGGGGGCCTTTTATAATAGAGGAGGGGTGGAATCTCTTGTAAAATTTTATAAGAAAGGAACCCCACCAACCTTATATTAGTTAAATTTTAAAAATAATGGTCCAAATCATTTTTAATAGAGTTTATGGTAAAAATATTTTCATCCAAAGTCCTCTTGACATGTATGTAAGTTGATATTGTCTTTATGTTTAGGGTTTAGTCCCTTATTAAGCTAAATTGAACCTTAATCATTATAATTATATTTAATTAACTTCATTAATTTTTTTGTCAATAAAAAATTTGAATTTATTATAAATTATAAATTATTATTATTCCAAATATGTAATCCATTTTTACATGTTCTAAACAAAAAAACATAGAAATTGAATTAAAATTATCCCGCATGCGGGACGACATTTTGTGTTTTTAAAGTAAAAACGTCCTAATATTTGGTAAGTTTTTATAATTAATTTCAAATTGAAATTATTTAAATTTATCTAAATTTGATTAATAGACAAAAATCTAATTAAAAATTCAACCCAATTAATATTATAATTTAACCTTATAAATAAATTAGATAAAAAAGATGCTTTGGATTAAATTTCAGTATTTTAAATTATTCCATAAAAAAACAAAACCCTATGTAAAAATAATACAAAATCAACCAAATCTAGTTAATTGTGTCATATTTAATTTATAAACGAGTCCAAAATTGTATTTTATGAGGGTTCTCCATCAAAAGGCGGCAAAACAAATAAAAAATATAATATTTTATGTGTTCTATTGCGTTCATTTTTATCTTATGCGTATATAATATATTAGTTGAATGTAAAATATTTTAGTGGATATATAATATAGAAAACTTCTATATAAACACTATAAATGTTCTGTTATATTATTGATCATGAAATATGTGATTAACTGGTGTTATTTTAAATCGACTGTTGTGTCTTTTGCAAAGCTATCAACAAAATCTAAGGGAAGAATATAGTAATGTATTGGGGTGATACACTCTTCCCTAATACAAAAAATCAATCCTAAATATTTCATTGTTATTTCCATTAAAAATATGTGGGTATTTCTCCTTCATATAATCCTCTGGTTCCCATGTAGCCACTTCTGTTTTGTGATTTCTCTAGAGTAACTTTACCATATGAGTTATTTGATTCCTCAGAACATGCTATATAGTATCAAGAATATGTATAAGTTCTTCGTAATAAGAAATTTCTTATTCCAAATCTATATAATCATATTTGATAACATCCATTTGGTATGGAATTTACTTTATTACCATAGATATATGGACCACATTTTGTAACTTTGAGAGATTTGGTGGTATTTTCAAATGATAATCAATGAATCCAATTCCATCTAGAATTTCTAAGGGTCTAATGAACATGGGCTAAGTTTCCCTTTCTTATCGAATCTAATAACACCCTCCATTGAGATACCATTAAGAAAACATGATATCCCACTTGGAATTCCAAATCCTTCCTCTGATTATCATCATAAATCTTTTCCTGACCTTGATCCATTTTGATATGAGCTTGAATATCCTGCACATTTTTTATCATCTCTTCAAAAATTTATTGGCCTATGAGTTTCCATTCCAAAAAATTTCCAAAAAAGATAGAATGCGACATCTATTTCTATATAACTCTTTATATGGTTCCTTTTTAATACTTTAATGGAAACTATTATTAAAGTAAAAGTCCACCAAAGGTAATTATTGATCCCACATACCTCAAAAATTGAGTGAACATTATCTAAACATGTCTTCTATTGTTTGAATTGTTCTTTTAGACTATCCATAAGTTTGTGGATGGTAGGAAGTGATCAAATAAACCTCAATATCAAGAGCCTTCTGAATACTCTTCTAGTATCTTGATTAAATGTGGGGATCTCGATCAGAAAAAATGGATAGAGGTTCACCATGATGTCTTAAAACCTCATTATTATAGATCATTTCATGGAACATAAGTGGAATATCATCTCTTAATGAAATGAAATGTTATGATTTGGTTAGGTGATCAATAACAACCCATATTGAATCATTATTCCTAAGATTATTTGGAAGTTATATAAAAAATTCATTTGTAATTTCATCCCATTTCCACATAGGTATAGGAATAGGTTACATAACTCCTTTATGATGATTCCTTACATCTTTCACTAGTTGACAAACCAATCATTGGGTCACAGAATCTGCAATTTCCCCATCATTTCATCCCACCAAAAATGTTCCTTCAAGTACCAATATATATTTGTGTTGATAGGGTGTTTAGTGAAATTGGATATACGATCAGCCAAAAAATATCTTTTTAGTTAAAGTGTAAATGGAACACAAATCCTTTTTCCAAATTTCAAAATTTCATCTTTATAAATGAAGTAAGCTACTTTCCCTTCATTCACGCCCTTGATTTTTTTTTCTGAAAGTCCTCATCATCTGATTGGGAATTCATTATCCTTTCTAATAATGATGGGTTGACAATCGTTTGATGAATTATTGATGTCTCCCCTTCTTTATAAAATCCCTTATCCATCTTCAATATATCCAAGAACATTGGATCCTTCTCAATCCTCATCTGGGTAAGAACTTCATGATCCTTCCTTCTCAAAGCATCTACCACCCTATTTTATTTCCCTAGAATGTAGTGTATTAATAAATCATAATATATTAGTAGTTCATTCCATCGCTATTGTCTCATGTTGATCTCTTTCATGAGAAGACATATTTTAAAATTTTATGATCTATGTATATCTAACATCATTCCCAATTCATATAATAGCTCCATATTTTCAACATGAATATTACAGCTGCTTACTCAAGATCATGTGGTGGGTAGTTCTTCTTGTTAATATTTAATTCCCTTGATGAATATTGAATAACTTTAACATTTTTCATTAAGACACCACCAAGTCCATTCTTTTATGAATCACTATATATGAAAAACCCATCACTACTAGATGGTAGAGTCAAAATCGGATCACTAGAGAATCCCTTCATTAGTTCAACAAATCATTATTCACATTCCTTTATCCACAAAAACTTAACACCTTTATGTGTAAGCTTGGTTAAGGGTTTAGATGATCTAGAAAAATTCTGAAATAATATATAATAATAACTTACTTAACCAATGAAACTACATACCTCAGTAATTTTTGTTGGAGTAGGCCATTATTCGATTGAATTTGACATTATGGGAACAACTAATATCCCATCCTTAAAGATGATGTGTCAAGTAAAAGAGAATTATTGAATCTAGAAATCACATTTACTAAATTTCCCATATAAATCTTCCCTTATAAGAGTTTTAAATATGATCTTAAAGTGACACTAATGGTCCTCATAGGTTTTATAATACACCAAAATATCATCAATGAATACTACAAAAAAATCATCAAGATATTCCTTGAATAATTTGTTCATTAAATCCATAAAAACATAGGGTACATTAGTCAAACCAAATGTAATTACTGTAATCTTTTAAGGTCTATACCTTTTCCAAAAACCTATCTTCGTAATTTATTCCTTATTCACTCGCAATTGGTGATACCCAGAAAGAAGATCAATCTTTGAAAAATATTGGGCTCCATGAAGTGGATCAAACAATTCATCATTATGAGTTATAAGAAACTTTTTTATTATTGTAATGGAATTGATTTACCTATAATCAATGAAAACCTAAATGGATCCATCTTTCTTTTCAACAAAGTGAAAAGGGATCCCCATGGTGAAACACTATGGATAATAAATCCTTTATAGCCCAAACACTCTAGTTGTTTATTCAACTCTGCTAATTCGACTATGTCCATTCTCAAGGGAGTATTTGATATTTTCATTGGATCAAAAATTAAATCAATAGAGAATTCAGCCTCATGCTTTGGGGGATGTCTATGAAATTATTCAAGAAATACATCAATGAATTATTTCAAAATTGGTATATATTCAATTTATAGATTATCTCCTTTATCCATAGACATTGTATCCTATTCTTCTCTAATAATTTCTTTTAGATAAGCTAATGAGGGTGAATCTGAATAAGATCGGGATAAAAAGCTTCTACTATGAAGATAAGGGATCCTAAATCATCATAACAAATAGTAATTTATTTTCTCTTGCAATAAACGTTTTCTACGTAGGTCGAGAGCCATTCCATAAATAGAATAATATCACGGTCAACCATAGGTATGATAAAAATGTTGGCACATAAAGTATGTTTATGTGTCATAATTGGGACTGACTGACACATCTTTGTTATAATGATACTTCCCTTAGGAGTTTTGAAAAACAATTCTCTTATTCAATAAAATGTGAAATGTATAATTTTATTGGAAAACTATGTAGATATATAAGAGTGTGGAAATACAAAATCAAATAACGCACTTGATAAATTTGAAGATATGATTAATGTACCTAGCACCACTTCATTTGGTACCTCTACCTCCACTGTAGTGATCACATAAGCTTTCCATTTCCCCTTAGCATCTTTTATGGTATATTCCTCAAATTCTTGGGGAAATAATTTTTATAATGTTCCATATCCTTACAATTATATCATTGTACATAGTTGATTGGCTGCTTCCCGTTTTATTCATGACCTTGGTGACCCTTATCTCCACCTTTATTGCGAACTCCCAGTCCCTTAAAACATTTCTTAGGGTTATTTTTTCCACAATTTTCATTGATATGGGAATCTCACAAACTTATTTATCTTCATATAATTCTTTTTCTCATGGTGATAATATGGCCTCTTATTTTCTTGTTTTCCCTTGAATATATTAATTCTAGAAAATTCCTTCCCTGATTTAATGGCATATAAGACAATTTCATCATATAATGAACAATTATAAAAAACCAATGCCCTTGTAAGATTTTGTTTATGACCTTCAATGAAGTGATTGTTCTTACACTCAGTGACGCATATATAATCTCAAGTGTTCCTGGATAGACTTATGAAGGTATCTTTAAAATATTTTACACTCACTTCATCCTTTTTTCATTAAGCTAAGGAACATTCTCTTCATCTCAATTATTTTATCATAAAGGAAGTATTTATTGAATAAGTTCTCCATAATAGTCCTCCATTCCATGAGTTAAATTTCTACCTCCAATCTTGTATTATAGACTACAAACCACCACTGATCTAAATCACCTTAAAGACAATAGACTATAATTGTAACCTTTTCCTTTTCCACTATATTCCAAGGTTATAAATATATTATCTAGAGACTTAATCCATTTCTAACCTATAATTGGATTAGTATTCCCCCTAAAATATGGGGGATTATGTAATTTAAAATGATCCAGCATTTGATATTCCCTTTGTGGAATAGGTTTCTACATTTGGGTAAGGTTATTTTTCATAACCTGATTAAGTTTCCCTAATGATTCCATGATTTCCTCAATTCCAATAACAGCTGTATTGGTTTCTTTATGAGATAAATATCTGCATTTTCCATGAGTGTTGACACACTTCTTCCTTCCGGGATCCATTTATAGGCAATGATATATACTAGATTATCTTATTAAATTATGAACATTATATAACTCTAAACATGATATAGCACATAAATTAATGCATCATTAATCCCAGAATCATAAACTTTGGTTTCTTTGGGAAACTATTTACTTTAAAATCCTTCATAATGGTAGGTAAAAAAATTAAATTATCCTAAGAATATCCATAAGGAGTTTCAAAATTGATGTAGAGTAAGGCCTATTGTAATGTACCAGGTTACCCAAGTCAATCTTGGAAGACCTTGTCGGAATTACTACTCCTAGTTACATTTGTGCCAGAACCACATCCATTTGTAGTATCCATGTAGGGATGTATTTCTAGGAATTCCCACATTAACTATACCATTAAAAAATTATAGGATCTTATTATATACTTATCCTAAATGTATATCGTATGGTTTTTCTCCCTAATCTATGTTTTCAAAATGTAGTTTCAATGGTTTTTGCTAAACTTCCTCTCATATCAACAATAATTCCCTTACCCCAAAATCCAAATGCTTGTGCATTATTAAATTACATTGTCATTATTATGAGGAAACCAAATCTCAAAGGAACATTTAGTTTAATATTCTTGGAAATCTAGATTACATACATGATACCCACAATACATTTGGAAAATAAAATATAACATGTTACACAATAAACTGAAATAAACTGAATCTTTAAAGAATAATCAATGTTATGTTCTTCATAACATGGGGAAAGACACATGATTAGGGTGAGAAAAAAGTATACATAAGGGTAAATATAATGGAATCAATAAAGAATCATCATATATGGAAATGTAAATAACTAAGAAAACATTATATAAACACAAATAGACAAGGCATAAATATTATGGCATGTAAGAAACTGAATAACATTCCATAAATCAATAAACTGAGAATGGACTACATCCATAGATATAGAAAGAAAAAATATCATGGATAAAAAATAAATGATAATAGATAAGGGAAATTATTTCTCAATGGAAGTCATATCTTAGGAATATAAAAATCTATTACCGATAATACCTTTCATAAGACAGTTTAAAAATGGATTGAAACCCATATAATTTGGCCAAATTATTCCTCTCAAGATAACATGTTGATGCATCAAAGAGATATATAAACTCAGGGATCCACCCATAATTTATAGTAAAAAGAATTCCTAAAAATGAATCATCACAATAAATAATATACCTTATCAAATAACCATATTTAATGGGAAATAAATATTTAACAATAATTCCCCAATTAACCAAATAATTATCAAAGTGACCACCATATGAAAAATGGTATACAATTTAATAAATAATAATATCCATTTTATAAGTATAAAGATATTAAATTATATTTCCACATATAAATTTTCACAATAAATTGAATGTTTCAAGGTGAGGTTATCAATCACAAAAAGAAGTGAGATTAAGAACATTCTTGAGGAGAATAATCTTTAAACATTTCAAAGTGTCCCATACCACTTTGAAACATTTATATCATAATATCCAGAAATGTATGACATCATATTATACATAAAATATCATAATAATAATGTTATTCATTATATAATATGAATATGGAAGTATATACACCAAATAAAAGTGAATTGGTGAATAATAAAAAATAAGTCTTAGTGAAATGTAAATTGAGATGAAATTTCCTTACCTTAACATTCCTTTTGTTGTGTGGCCTTTATACTCATTTATATTGATTTAAAATGTGTTAATAAATTATAATATAACCTTAATCATGTTTATATAAACATATATTAACTTATTAAATTTTATTATTACCCGTTTGTTAACAATCTTTCATTAATTCAACCATATCGGGTGATAATTACCAAGTTTGTCTAGTATGTTTTCACTTGTTATTTTTTATTCTTATAAAATATATAATGGTTTAATAATCTATATAATGTTAAAAAATTATATTTTATATATATATTATATATGTATCTAAAAATATATATAATATTTTGGAGATAAGAAATGAAATGCACTCATCCAAGAGATGGTAGTCTGTACGTATGCATTAACGCTAAGTTAATTTCTTTGTCATATTGAGATGATGATAAGTTTGTATATAATAATTCTAGAATAAGATATATGTCATATATATTACATATTTTTAATAAAATTATTCTTAATACGTTCCATGCATAGAATAAATGTATCACATTGCTTGTAGGGGGGAGATAGTATGCACTTCCAAAAACGATGTTATTGTTTATACATAAAATGGAATGTATAGAGTTAAGTGTTATAAAGCTATTAAAGAATCATAAAGATATTATAAATATAATATATATCATATATAACATGAGTTTCCATCATAATGTCTAACATGAGAGGTGATAATAGAAAATTGAACAATCATCATTTAACGAGGTGGTAGTCTGCCTACACATAAACTGAGAGTTTGTTGCCCATTAGATGGATTTGGGAATAAGTGAAGGTAAAAATATTAACATAATTGTATAATAGTATAATTATTATACTATATTATTTATATAATTATGGAATAATAATATATTAAGGAGTTGAGAATGGAAACAATAGAGAGGAGTTTAAGGGAGGGTGTTACCTCTTAATTGGGTAACTCCTTTTGGTTAGTTCCAAAAGAATTCCATGGATTTTCATTTTCCCAAAATAAGATTCAATAAGAAAGGTATGGATTATGGGGAGTGAATCAGATATATTGTTCCTAACCTAAGAGGCTTTATATGTGTGGATAAGTGGAAGTGAACGGGCCTTTTATAATAGAGGATGGGTGGAATCTCTTTTAATATTTTAAAACAAAGGAACCCCGCCAACATTATTTTATTTAAATTGGATAAATAATGATCCAAATTTGATCCAAGATAATTTATTTTCAAATTATGGCCAGCCAATGTTCTCTAGACTAGTGTGTAGGTTGATTTTAGTGTTAGGTTTAGGATTTAGTCTCATATTAAGATTAATTAAACATTAATCATTCTACAAAATTTTTATTACCCGCACTAATATTTTTGGTAAAAAACTAATTTGAACTTATTTCAAATTATAAATTATTCTTATTCCAAATATAGAATCCATTTGTTCAAATTATAAACACATAGGTGATAGAAATTAGATTTAAATTAATCTCGCATGTGGGACAATAATACAGGGTTTTAAAGTAAAAACATCCTAATTTTTAGTATGTTATAATAGTAAATTTCAAAGTGAAATTGAAAAAAATGGCCCAAATTGTATTAATTTATAAAAATATTATCTAATTAAACTTTATAATCAATTATTTTTATAATTTAACCCTATAAATAAATTAAATGAAAAAACAGTTTTAAATTAAATTTTAGTAGTTTTCATTATTCAATAAATAATAAAACTATATAGAAAAATACCAATAAATTACCCTGATATATTAAATTGTTTAATAATAAATTTATAAAATGTTCCAAAATTTGATTTTCTGAAGGTTCATCATCCAAAGGCAGCAAAAATACATAAAAAATATAGTATTTTATGTGTTCTATTAACTTCAGTTTTATCATATTCCAATAAAATATATTAGATGTGTGTCAAATATTTTATTCAATATATAATATATAAATTTACTATATAAACTCTCTAAATGTTTTAATATTTGATTGTTCGTGAAAAATGTGATTATGTTGTGTTTTGTTTAAATTAGGTGTTGTGTGTATTGTAAAGTTGTCAATAAAATCTCAAGGAAATATGGTAAAGTATTGGGGTGATAGACATTTAGAAAATTTATTTCAAAAAATTAACTCATTTTTTTGATTAAATATGTCCAAATTATCTGAGGGTTATTATTTTGATAATTTTTAGAAAAGATTAATTTTACGGAGAATAGTTAATAATAATGGATTTTGTTAAGAAACTAATTTTATGTTTAAATAATTTCCAACATTACATATTTTCCAAAAATGTATTAAAAGTAATATTATATTAAATATGTTATTATTAAACTAATTTAGTTCATTTGAATCAAATTCTTGTTATCTTTTGATATTGAAACTTTATATACTTGTGAAAATTTTCTCTTTTGAAAACCACTTTTTTGTCATGTCAGCATGGTTAGTATTAAATTAAAATTTCACACTTTCGTGAATGTAGTATGGAGAAAGGAATACTTATTTAGAATAAATATAATTAATATTATAAAATAAATATAACTGAATTTATGGTCATGTTAAATAGTAAAAATAGTAAAAAAGTAATTACCGCGGTTAAGAATAAAATGGGACCACCAGTGGGAAAACATAAAATATAATCAGTAAAATTTGCTATAAACTTAACAAAATTCCATTTAATTGATATATTAATACAATATATCAACTAATATTCTAAAATTATCCATTTTGGATCCTTTTTGAATATCTAAAACACGATTACACCTTTTTTCCTTTCAAAAATTCCAAGTGTGTACTATCCCCCACTTAAAAAAGGTCACCCCTATCTCCTGATTTTCACACATAAAAAATATTTTCTTCAAAAACATACTACCCAAATACATTACATAATTCTATAATAACATTGCATATTCATTATATTTTTTAGGAAACCCTCAAAATAAGGTTTTTTGTGCTGACCAAAGGAGATTATTCGAAGAAGTGGTAACATTATTAAACAAGCATTTTCATTTTATTCCTTCTTCCAATTCTTTATATACCTTTTAAACTATTATGATATAATAACATAATTATATACCATATTCAATTATTTTATAATTATAATTTCGTAACAAAAAAATATATCATTTTTTATCAAATGTGAAATGAAATCGTCTATTGTATGTGCGGCAGACTACCAGCTCACGAACCTATTTAATTAGTTTTCTACCACTAACTCATATAGGTGGATAAAATAATGGATTTAAATTATATATATTTTATACATAAAATAATTATATCTTTTAATTATAAAACTATATATAACCGCCTATTTTTCAATCCTTGAGAATACGATAACGTCACTTGTTTGTACGGTAGACTTCGCCTCAAGAAGTGATGTGATTCGTTTTTCACTTACAATTCACATGGAAGATAATAATTAAAAATTTAATGTAAATATGTGATATATATGACATAAAAACTTCATTTTAAGGGTGATATGTTGTTTTCCTTTTTTTCATTCATTCCTCCATGAAAATGGAAACAACGTTCATGTGTACATGCAACCTATCGTGCCTATGAACGATGTGAATAATTTTATATCTACAACATTTATGAATTAATATAAAAATATAATTACATAATATATATTATATTTATATCATGGTCTAAATATTATGATATTATGTAACCATGATCAATGTAAATCGAAAAAAAATAAACAATGAAAACAAAACTAAAAAACAAATATGTTATTAGCCAAAACATGTTTTTTACAAGGAATTGTTAATAAATGGGAAATGAAAGGTCATAATTAAATAATATATGGTATGATATATATAATTATGATTATGGAATATATTTATATTAATCATATACTAATAATAATGTCTATTTAAATGATTATGATGTAAGTCGAGACTGCTCTTTATCTCAATTTTATTTCTACAGGACATGTGCATTGTACATCACTTATTTCTATTATATACTTAATATATTTCACATGAATATATTTTATTATTATTATCAAAAATATTATGTAATATAAATAACTATATGTGGTTTTTTCTTTAAAGGGTCTAAAAAATTAAAAAATTCTAATGTGTTTAATGTTTTATGTTTCAATCTCATTGTTTATCGAGATCATTTATGATTGAGATTGTGATGATGAAATATTATGAGCTATATATCAAGAATCTAATGTATTATATTATATTATGGTTATTATAATATTATACCTATTTTATTATCTCTTTCCTCTCTTAATGTATTAATTATACCAAAAAAAATTTTTATGAAAAAATATATTTATTTCTATTGTCTGTCAAAAACCATTTTTCTACCACATCCATATTTTATAAAAACAATTAATTAATGTTTATAATATTTTCATATAAATAATTAAATAAATTTTTAACCTTTTTTGAATTTTTACATAATGGTTTTAATGTAATATTATTATGTTTTTCTGAATAAGGACCTTTTTTACAAAAACTGTGAATGGAATTATTTTTAACATGAATGGAATAAATCGTATTTCATGTCTTTAGGACCTATTAATGTTATAAATATTAATTTATAAGTTTAATAGGTTATTTAAAAAGAAAATTATTTTCAGAATGTCTTTAGAATTTTTTTTAAACTTGTAATTTTCAATGTAAAAAGTTTATCTTCCTCAAAAAATGTTCCAAGTGATATTTCAAGATCATTTTACATATAAGATGAAATTTGTTAATATTACTAGATATTTACAATGGATATGATTCAATGATACCATCCTTAATATTTCTCTATATTTTTTATGATTATGATAAAAATATTCTTTTAACCCGTTTCTTTTCTTGGGTCCAGATATAATGAATGATTAATGATCATATAGAAAACATATGTATGTATTTCATTGTGTGACAATGGTTCTGTTATAACCAAGGATAGTGTTTAAATTATAACCAATGATAATGGTTACATTGTAACCAAAGATGGTGGTCATGTTTTCACAATTGATAGTGGTCATGCTATAACTAATGATGGGTGAGGTCAATATCTCCCCTGAATATACTAGTTAATGATTAATGATATTTGAGATCAAAGGGTACATGAGAGGTTATCCAAATACCAAAAAAGGGTGCATGGGAGTTCATTTGAAGGCTAAAATAGGGTATATTAGAGGTTATCTCAAGAAGAAAAATAGGGTACACAATATGAAATCCCAAACCTGATGTAGGTTCATTTGTTATTAGAAAAATCCTAACATGTTATGAATTTCATGGTGTGTATCCTTGAAAAAAATGTTTTTATGCTTTTATATATGTCATAAATATATGTATTATTCCAATGTTTTGATCTTGTGGATCATGTTCTTTGATTTATTTATGATTCGTGTCTTATGAAATACATTGATTTTTTCCATGTATATTTTTTATGATCAATGATATGCAGGGTATGATTTTCAAATATTATTCTCATGTTCTTATACCCTTATGCTCATGATATCTTGATATCCCCCTTGTTTACCATTTTTGATCTTTTTAGCTCACCCATTTATATCTTTCTATTATATGGATTATAAAGAAATTTCTTATTTTGGGTATGTATAATAAGATTAGTTTGTTGTAAGATATTTTTCAGAGATGTTGAAGATCATTAATGGAATAATAATATTATGTATATAGTCTCAAAATACCCTAAACCTTTATAGTTTATGCGGATTTATTTGTGTAATGTATTGAATATTATTGTAAAAAGATGTAATATTTATGTATTAATCTCCTATGTCATTATAATTGGTATAAACATAATGATTTAGGTATCTTTTAGAAATTACAATGAAAATGATTTAGTGATATCCCTAAGGAGATGTCTATGGATAATTTTAACTATAAGAAAATATCATAAAATTTTGGTGGAAGATAGAGTAAGTTGATTCTGTGAAATTATATCCCTATCTGAATACTATACGTCAATGTGGCATTGGCACAATTTTACCTTGGGGTAATAAATTGAAAAATGGTGCATTGATTTGGGATCAATCATCATCTCGTTCATGATAACTAGCCTTACTATGCACCAAGTTTGACAATCTTGGGGATATACATTAGAAATTTCTAAACACATTGTAAAACACCACATAGGATTTGAATAATAACCATGAATTACCATAGATAATCCTAATGTTTTGTAGATTTAAGAAAAAATTTCAGGATTTAGACATCCAATAAATTATTTTTCATGATTATATAGTTCCCCACTATGACAATTGTTTCTTAAACTATACTTTTTAGGTGTTTTAAATGGCTGGAAGCCAAAGTAACCATGTTAATGAAGATTTAAACATATATTGAATTTATTTTACTCCATATAAACAAAAAATTATGGTATATGGAATGAAGAATTTCATTACTATGATCTCATATCTTTCCCATGATACGAATCCTGATGAACTTCCATTTGAGAAAAGGAGATAGCAACATTATGTTGAGTCAATTTTGATGAGACATAAAACTTTTTTCGTGGTCCTTCAAAGTTATGGATCATTACCCCTAAAAATATATTTTCTATTCTCTAGTGCTCAATGTATGAAAATTTCATTTTGGATGCCTATAATTAGGAATGGGAAGTGGTTCATTGGTGGAATCTTGTCAGGAATATGATCCAACAAGTTGAAATTGACCCATGGAATGAGATGTGTTTAAGAACTTATTTTTTTGATAAGTAATTTAATTATATTCTCCACATGAAAATGGATAATAAATTTAAATAGTTAATGTAGAAGGATGATGAATTTGTTGGTACCTATGAAAAAATTTCTACAAGACTTTCATGGTACACATATAGTATTATCATCTAGCCTAAAATTATTGTTTATTTATTCTTCAATGTCTTAAATCCAAGTCTCTATAGAGTGATATACACATGGGAATTTATTATATTTGAATAAAAAATTATATATTCTATAATGTTTGATATAGATATAGGATTTAAATATCAATATCATGGTTTTATAAGAAAAGAATATAAAATTTAATGAAAACAAGAAAAACTACGGAGAGAAGAAGGGGATATTTCCTTCGTTTTAAAAGTGTCGAAGGAAACATAGATGAAATTTTCATAAGTGCAATGGTAAATGTTTTATGTTTGTCAAGGAATGGAATAGATAAATTGATTACAAAAGTTTTCTAAAGAATTTATCTAATGACACAAATAGAGTGAAAACTTCATAGAATACACCATCCACACCCCAATGTTTCCAATTCAAGGAGTATTCGAATTATGAAAACTAGTTACCAAATTCAAATTTTAATGATGATGATTTATGTCTTAAAAATCATTTTATGAGTGTAAAAAGGAAATATAATTTGATAACTATATCTGATGAGGGGTGAAATAATAGTGTGGTGAAAGGTACACTTACCATCAAATCAAGAACTATTAATGTCCTATTTGACATTGTATCTACACACTATTTTATGTATGATGAATTTTTGAAAGGTATAAAAATTATACTTCAATGATGAGATGTCAAATTATGAGTTATATCCTCTAATGGAATAATGATCGAATATAAAGTCTATGATTATTCTTCAGTTGAAGTTTATTTGGAATATTCTTCCTGTAATCTTATATTCTTCCCTTGGTTGAATTTAATGTTATATTAGGTATGTCTTGGATTTATGTACATAAATCCCACATCAATTACTGAGGACGGGAAGTATCATTTCCTATTCCAAACCAACCTATGATATTTTTCATTTTGATGATAAGAATGAAATTTTAATGGATATCATATCCATTATATGGGTCTTTATTCCCATTCAAAACGGTTGTTTATCTCTGATGTTTTGGGAGAAAATAAACATCAAGGATATTTCTATTGTGTTTTAGTATGTTGGTGTATTTATAGAATATTTTCCTAGTATTCCACTGAACCATGAATTTGAGTCCTTAATAGAACTCATGGTTGGTAATAGCCCTATTTAAAATACTCCCTATAAAATTCCCCAATTGAGTTACATGAATTAAAGAGGACACTCTAAGATAATCCTCAAAAATAATTTAATATAGCAATGTGTATCAACATTGTTCATACTGGTTCCTTTTTTAAGAATAAATATGGATTGAGGTGAATCTATATTGATTATATGGAACTAAATAGGTCACAAATCAAGAACATGGATCATCTACCCTATATTGACGACTTGTTTGATCAATTACATAGAGATCAATGCTTTTACAAGATTGAACTTTGTTATAGATATCATCAATGTTGAGTCATAAGTTTTACTTATTTATTCTCCATTCCTTTTGTTTCAAAAATCAACAACACCTTACTTAAAACTTATTTAATTACTTTTTATGTACTATTTTTTTATAATTTTTTGTAGAAAACATGTTATTTTACCAATCTTATAATATGTTATTAATTACTATATATATACACACTATATTTATCCTTTGATTATTGTAATTAGTATGAATATGATAACCATAAGACTCACCTTTTTCAAATAAGGTGTTAGACTTTCTATCACATCTATCATACTAAAAAAAAGTCTCAAAAATAGGACTTATATAGGTACCAATAAACACCAGATTCATACTCGTCTATATTATCATAAATAAAATCATAAATAAGTCCATCAGCTGATCTTTTTTTATATTCGGAATAGGGAAAAGTTTATTATAATGTAAGGGATAAGTTTTACACTATAATGGTGTAAAACCAATACGATTTCAGACATTCACTTATGCTAGAGAGGCATGAGATGCCAAGTTCTATGTGTCAAAGTAATTATGATAATATCAGAGAAAAAATTACTGTTGGGAATGAAATATGATTATTGGAGAAGTTACCTATAAATATCTGGTCATTCAAGGTGTTTAAAGATGATGGAAGCTGAGTTTCGTGCCTTTTGATTAAATTTTCTCTTGAATAATTCTAATGATTTCATACAATGAACATCTTGTTCTTAGTTTATTTTCATTATTTATACAGATTCATTCCTAAGGAAGCTATGTTAGGTTGTATCCTTAAAAACATCCTTTTAATTTCAATTGAGTCCGATTGTTGTTATTATGATTGAGGGATTCCATGGATTGGAAGATTGAGAATATGATCATCCTAATTAAGGGCTCATGAGTATAGTGAGATAGTGAATTAGATCCATCCGATCGAGGGATTTTATGGCTACGAAGACATAGCCAATTTTTTTATCGAGGGATTTCCTTATTGATTAAATATAAAATATCTTGTATGTATAAAATAAGGGATAACTTATTTCAAGGATATTGACTACCTTACACTTAAAATTAAAAGATATTATACTTTTATAGTTGTATGTCATTATTATATTGTTATAGAAATTTCTTGTTTCATACAAGTTTATATTCCTCCTGGCATATTAAATTGTAAATTTGGTTATCGTATTCAACTTACTAGATTCTATTTCTATTATGATTTTAATTTTTTATTTATATTTATGCTCTGATTAATAAAATCTATTATAATACCAATTATGTAAATCTGATGTAATCATATAATTTTTTATTATGATTCTATGATTATGATTAACAGACTGAGGGACAATATTGATTTTAGATTTTAAGATGCTTACTATATATTCTAGTTTAATTATTTTAAACTATAATTCATCCCCACTTGTAAATTGGATATCTAAATATATTATTACAATCAAAATTATCATAATTATGAAATAATTATTCAAAAAATTGTATTAGATCAGTATTTCACATCTCAAATAACTTATGAGGTTTTTAATATTATTTTCTATAGAAAGATTGATAAGTATTTTTATAACTATTTTGATTATAAAACATATGTTACACTAATATGTTTTTTGTAAATGAATATAAATTTTGTTTTAAATATGGAAGGAATGAATATCAGATCCATAGATAATCTAAATTCTAGCATACCAGCAATTTTGGATTGTGATGATTATGAGTACTCGAGGGATAGAATGAAGACATCTGTTATCACCACCAGAGTCAAAATCATTGTCATGTTAACTAGAAACTGTAATATTCCTGATAAGGATGTTACAAAATTTAGAAATCAAGAAATATTGGAATATTAACTCTACTACATAGTTAGATATGCTTTTTTATACTCAATTAATAGAGGCATATATAGTTAGATATCATCTTGTGAAGCATCTTACAGTATCAGGAAAAATATTGACGTAACACATTTTGGTACTTCCAAAGTTATTGAATCTCTATGAGTTATGTTAAGAGTTGACTATGAAGCCTTTGATCTTTTACCTGGTGAATCAGTTATCATGATCAATCAGATATTCATGACTATTATAAATAGTTTACAAGTTATTGGATAAAAATTTCCTGATGATGAAATTATTATAGAAACAACAATTGATATTATGCCCAATGAATGGGAGTCAAAGAGAACAACAGTTGATGAAACGATAATGATGAGTAGCCTTACCTTATATGAACACATTGAAGTATTATGCTGTATAAAAGTAGAAAAAAATAGATCATGAGAGATATAAAAAGAAAAAAGGTGGACTAGCCTTTGATTCAATATCAATTTTACATACAAAAGTACAATCATCTTAAAAGTTTTTTAAGTATTATAAAAATAATAAGGTAATTTTTCAATAGGATTCAAATACGTATAATACATTATTGAATTAGATAGATAATATAGGAATAACGATGAATAATGTTTTGGAAATAATAATTTCCAATATATATATAATAAATGTCATAAAGATAGAAATGACAAAAAGGAAGATGTTAGATGTTATGAAGGTAAGAAAGCTAGATATATTAGACCATATTTTCTAAATATAAAAAGGAAATATAAAAAGGATATAAATTCTGAAATATATACCAAAATATATTACAAATCTAAAAAAAATAATGTTCTTAAAGATATTGATACATAGATTTCTAATGGAGGTTACTCATCTGATGATATTTCTGAAAATTAAAGTTCCAAACAAAGGAACATGTGTCTTTTTTCAAATGTATCTAAAGTAAATAATTTTTTTAAAAAAATGTATGAACTACTAAGAATATTAAAAATATGTCTCTTAATAAAAACTATCTTTATGAAAAGGATAAAAAATCTCTAAATGATGAATCTTCCTCAAATAGGTATGATAATTCTTTACCATCTTATGATGAAGTCCCTTGCTTTTTCTAAACATTTAGAAAATGAAAATTGTAATGTTTTTACAAAAAAATTAATAATATAATTCAAGAGTTAAGGTTCTAAAATTTGAAAATTCATATCATTATAAATATATTGATAAGGATAATTCTGAAAAGGATACTATTTTTAAATACCTAGAAAAAAAGTCTGATAAATATTTTCTAAAAACTAGTTTTGATAAACTTAATTCAAAAACTATTACTAATGAGGAAAGGAATTTAGTTGTAAAATGAAAGTATGAAATTTATTATTTAAAGAATCTTTTATCAAACATTACCACTTGAAAAAAATATTTTCATAAAATGTACAAACAACTCTATCCTCATGGTACTAATTTTGGAATGAGTTTTACTCATAAAAAATGATTTTCAAAAATAATATCTTTATTCCAAAAAGGGAACCCTTTATTACTAAATGTTAATGTAGTGGCCATTAGAAGAGAAATTGTTCTCTTAATAATTTTTAATACGTAGGAACCTATTTTCTAAACAAATTTGGATTCCATATTTTTTCTAACACATCTAGAAACAAGAAGGATTGGGTTCCAAAAGTCTAATGTTTTTGATGTTAGGAAAATGAACATAGTACACAAAAAAAAGCATACATGGTACATTTATAGTGGTTATTCCAGGACTATGAATAGTAATACATAATTTTTCTTAAACATTATCATGAATAAAGGTTTTAAATTCACTTTTGGAGATAATTATCAAGGAGAGATTATTTGTATAAGTAATATTGTTCTTTTTAGTAAATTTTTTATTTTAAATGTTTTGTTTGTTAAAGTTATTATGTGCAATTTTTTAAGAATAATTCAATTATGTGATGAAGGATACCTTGTGAAATTTATTAATGATATTTTTTTAGTAAATAGTTCCCAGTATGAATTCATTCTTTCTTCCCATCGGCAAGAGAATGTTTACACACTTAACATAGAAGGCCTTACGAGCCCAGACATACCTTTACATAGTACAATGGAAGATCAATCTTGTTTATGGAATAGAAGGATAGGAAAATTTATCCTTATAAACTTATCCCAATTAACTTGAAAAGACTTATTAATGATATACTAGAATTTATGTTTGAATCACCAAAAGTTTGTGACCCTTGAAAATATGGTAACAAATATATTTCAATATTTAAATCTATTAGTGAAGACTCAACTTTTGATGCTTTATAGATAGTTGACATAGAATAATTTGGTCATACACAAATTGGGAATATTAGTGGAAAATACTTTGTATTTTTTTGTTTATGATTATAATAAATACACATGTGTTTATTTTCTCATAAAGAAATCTGAAGGTTTTTTTATTTCAAAACTTTTGTAGCCAATGTTAAAAATAACAAAATCCATCCTTTTATTACTATTAATAGATATCATGGAGGAGAAATTTTGAATTCCTATTTTGAAACTTTCTACTGCAAGAAAGGTATAGAACATTACTTTTTAAATCCAAGAACTCCCTAGAAAAATGGTCATGTTGAAAGAATAAATAGAATCCTTTAAGAAACAAAAAAAATACATGTTTATTGAAAATTCAAATGCTAATAATTTTTATATTGAATAGGTTAGTACTATCTGTTATACTATAAATTGAGTTTTAATAAGTCCTTTTCTTTATAAAACTTTTTATGAGTTCTTAATAGGCTGAATACCAAAAGTTTCATAATATAGAGTATTCGGATTTAAAGTATTCATCCTTGGTACGAAAGATAACATACATAAATTTGTACACAAATATGATAAAGGAATATTTTTAGGTTATTCAACTAATTCTAAGGAAAATGGAATTTTTAATAAAATTTTGTTTACTATTGCAAAAATAGTGCATGTTATGTTTTTTGAAACTGATAATTTTTTTAAATAACCTCATCCAACATCCTTGGATTTAATTTCAAAAAATGACTTTCAATAACTATCAGAAAATTATTTTAATAAGGATATAACTCTATAAATTGATTCTGATTTTTTTTTATGAATAATTTCAACCTTTTATTGATAAACATACTTTTAAAAACCCAATAAGTTAGTTGTTTCTTAGGAATCATCCCAATCATAGTATCATAGTTGATGATGATCAACTAGTTAAGACTAGGAGTTCCTTAAGGAATGAAATTTAACATCTAGTTTTTCATTCACCATTTTGTAATAAGAAACCTAATTAGGGTTTAGGTGATGAGGATTACTAGCAGTATGAACTCAATGAATTTGAACGGAATAAATTCTAGACATTGGTTGAATTAAATAATGAAACATCTATAATTGAATTAAAATGGGGTTTTAGAAATAAATTTGATTAAAATTTCATAATTATTATAAATAAATATATACATTTTTCAAAAGGTTATAGCAAATAAGAAGGAATAAACTATAATGAAACATATTCACCAATATATAAAATTGAATCTATTCGTAATATTTTAGACTTTATAGCATTCTACAATTTGAAAAATTCTCAAATAGATGTGAAGTGTGATTTTAATAATGGATATTTTCAGGAGGAAGTTTTTTTGAAAAAACCATTTTTTTTTAAAATACAAAACGTCCTAAATACATTTATAAACCTACAAAATCCTTATATGGACTTAAACAAGCTCCAATAGCTTGGTACAATAGATTAACATGTTTTTTGTTTCAAAACAATTTTTTTATTGGATCTATGGATCAAAAAAAATTATAAAATAAGTTAACAAAAATATTATGATTTTTCAAATATATATCAATTACATTATATTTGGATCAACTCAAAAACCCTTAAAAGATTATTTTGTGGATCTTATAAAATATAAGTTTGAGATTTGTATGATGGGTGAGATAACATTTTTCCTTGGATTTAAAACCAGAATAACCAAAAAATTTATATATCTCAGTATAAGTATATAAAATATATTCTAATGAAGTTTGGATATAAAAAAAAATTACTCATATAGGTACCTCAAATACTCTAGATCTTTTTGAGGCTAGGAAACTAGTTGATCAAAAGAATTTTGGAGGTATTATAAGAATCGTACTACACTTAACTACTAGTCATCCAGACATAATTCTCTATGTATGCTTATGTTCAAGATATTAATATAATCCAAAGGAATCCCATTTAAATGTCTTAAAATGAATTTATTGTTATCTTAAGTGAACTATAGATTTATGTCTTTTATATTCTAGTAGAAATGTTTTTGAAATAAAAAGTTTTTCAGATACCAACATTGGTGGTTGTAGAATGGATAGGAAATTTACATTCGGAACATGTCATTTATTAATAGATTAATTCGTTACTTGATATTTTAAGAAGAAACAGTCAGTATAACATTCCATGGCTAAAGTTGAATATGAATCAGCTGGAAGTTGTTATGCTCAAGTATTGTAGATGCAACCCACATTTACTAACTTTGGCATGAGTTTTAAAAAAACTCAAATACTTTGTGATAAAACAAGTTCCATTGAATTAAGAAAAAATCCACCACATCACTCACATTCTAATCACATAAATATAAAGCACCATTTCAATTAAGATCACACATTTAAAGTAGTTATAATTTTACAATTCATTGGATTTCTAGATCAACTTTCTAATATTTTTAGAAAACCTTTACCTTCCAATATATTTTAATTCATTAAAAGGAATTTATTAATGAACATTGTAAAATTATCTTTCACATATAATTCTTTTCTACCCATATCCAAACCTTAAGATACTCTTTTTCATAGTGGGAGTACTTATGTTTTTTGTTTTTCAAAATCCATAGTTTATAATAATTTTAGTCTTCAATTTTTTTTATCATAATGAGATAACAAAAATCATATTTATTTATAAATTTTTTGGACCCATATTTACCAAAAGGATCTTTAGACACCTAAAATGTTATAAAAATTTCCAAAGTTTGTTTTTTTTGTTATTAAGTTTTAAAATTAAAAAAATATCTTAATAATTATTTGTAAAAACACCATTCCAGTTAGTTTTTATAAAAAATAATTATTTTTCAATAATTATTTTTATATTTTTCTAAAATAATTAAAATTAAATGTTTCATAATAAATAATATCATAATAACGTCAGTTTATTAATACTAATATAAAAAATTCTTTTATTCTGATGAATGTCTTCACACCAAAAGGTACTTATATTTTCTTTCCAGTATTAACTCTATTTTATTATGTTAGTAATTTAATTTTATTTGTTAATCTTAGTTTTATAAAAAAAATCTTAAATATATTTGGTTAAAAATTTATTAATCATACTCAAATCCAATTTGATAACATTTAAAAAAACTACAAGGGTAAACTTTTTTCAAAACATTCTTTAAATGAATATCAACAGTCAGGTCAGAATAGTTTGAATCCCAATTATTGGATATGTTTTTAGAAGGTCAAAAATAACTTGAATGCCTATATAAAGGGGGGATCCCCCCATGTCCCACAATTTTTTGTCACATCATTTCAAACAGAGTTGTTGCTGCCCTTAATTCTCCATTTGAAAAAAAAATTCTTATGATTCACAAGATTCAGTCTCACTCTCAGTATTATGGACTTTGATTAGGAATATAATGATTGGTTTATTTTTATAAAACATTTTGTAGAAAGATCGATTTATTTTTAAATTTATTCCTCCTTGAATAATACTATTATGTTTCTATGGTGGGAATATATTTTTGTTCAGAATTTAGAAAAGGGATCAGATCTCTTCTACCCTAATCTTTTTAGAAGTTTTTAATCTTCTATTAAAATTTTCAAGGAGGAAGGAATTGATATATTTTCTTTTATTATGAATGATAATTGGTAAAAGTTAACTTATATAAAGGATTAAATTCATGTTGAAATACCCTCACAAGGGGATTTTTTTCCTTCTCATGAACTACCTGATGATCTCAGTACCATTAATAAGAAAAAAATCTTAAGATTCCTTATTAAACCATTACAAAATTTTTTATAAAATTATCCTTCTAATATAGAATAATCATGTAATATCTCTATGGATTAAAGGGTTTATTATTCCAAGTAAGGGAGATTCAGATATGCTTAAGTTGTAAGATGTTTTTATATAGGATTGTTTAGTTAACATGAAAAAGATAAATACTATCGCATTCTTATTTCTTAGCATAATTAACATAAAGATTAGATCCATCAAGTAAAATATTATAATGTTTTTTTGGTGTGATAAGAATATTAATAGTTTAATTCATAATGTTTTAAAATATTGATATTAAATCAAGTCCAAAAATGGTGAAGACATTGTACAACAGTGATAATACAATGAAAAGGATGAGTTTTAGTTTTTTTAATGAATCACAAATGATTATTGAGGATTCTTATGGTGATGCTCCAAATGAAAAACCTTAAAGATAATATGAGAATGTTGAAAATAAGAAGAAATGGAGGGATGAATATTATCCACCAATGTAAATAAGAAAAATAATTTCCCATATGAAGTTTATGATGAGTAGATTAAGAAGAAGGCTAAGAGGAAATATGATGATTCTAACATCAGAATTGAATTAGTAGAGTCCAATACCTTAAGAATCTATGTTTCTGGTACTTTTCAAGAAGAATTATAGAAAAGGAATAAGAATAATTTTATTGAAGCTTAGTTATGTGATAATTTTTTAAAAAGAGTATAAAATGATTTTGGTAATGTGGTTCTGGTTTAACCCACCACTAAAACTGATCAACAAAATATGGATGAAAAATTATGTTTACAAGAAATTGTAGTTGTCCACATATATTTTCCATTATCATCCAATAGAAGAAGGAATAAAATTCTTGTTAAACAATCAGTACCTATTATTTAAGAAAATCTATCAGAACTGTTACGAGCTAGAAAATTAGATTCAAGAATATCCAGTCATTTATAATTTGATTTTGAAAATTAAATATATTAAGAGGTTACAGGGATTGATAAAATAGATAAAGATAAATATTAAGAATAAGTAAGTGTATATGAGTAAGTTCTTTTTGAATAATAATTCACTGGTGATAAAAATAACAAAAATAGGGATGAGAATGAGAAAGCAGATGAAAATAAAAAGAATTCTGGAGATGATAAGGAAAGAATTTAATGATGTTGGTGTGAAATAAACCCAATCTAATAAATTTTTATTTAAATAATCTAATGCATCATCATTAAAATTACCTTCCAAATATTATCAAAAAAAATCTCAATGTTTTGAAAAGTACTATTCATCAAAAGAAGAATCCAAATTATCATCCAAAAAAGACAAGGAAGAAAAAAATTGTATGGAAGATGATGATTAAGCTGACAGCGATGATAGATAGATAATTTAATTATCTGAAAAAAAATAAAATTGTGAAAACATTCCCAAGAAAGTTGATAAGGGGAAAAAAGAAGCGGAAATCGGAACTTGTCATGGTAAAATCATGAAAAATGTGAATGTTGAATATAATCCAATTAACACCTTAACTACTCAAGGGGTTGATTAAGTCATTCAATATTTGAAGATACATTAGGTAATAACTCCTTATTTTACATTAATTGAAGCAAGAGGATAAATTATTCATAAAGTTATTAAAAAAACATGGAATCATTAAAGATTATAATAGAAAGATTCATATAGATTAAGTTAAATTTGAATAGTTTACCAGAAAGTTATCATGAACATAAGAAGGAATAAAATAACATTATAAAGTAGTCTCATATTATCGATGACGATATCAAGTTTTATGATCAAAATTTTGAGGATGCGAAGAATTTTTTCATCGAATTTGTTGAATCCTATAATCATTTTAATAAAGACGATGCTGATAGGGTAATGTTTCTGGAATGTTTCAAAGATAAAAATGTTGATCAAACTTAGAAAATAAAATATTCGAATATAAAAATGAGAAATAAGGAATTATAAACAACCACACTCAAAAATCATGAAGAGGGAATCAATGTTTTTAAGAATTAAAAAAAATATCTGGGAAACTTAGGATAGAAGATGAGATGATATAGACCCAGGATAAGAAAATATAAAATATAAATGAATAATGAAAAGAGATTAAGAAAATGAAATACATTTTTAAGTCTTGGATGAAGTAATATTAAAATTTTCATTTTGAAATTTTGTTTATTTTTTTTTTCAAAAAATATTTGTATCTTTTTATTATGAATTAATTACTCTTTTCATCCAAATATTATATTTCTTTAATTTTTTCCAATTCTAATTTTTTGAATGTTCATTGATATTTCTTATGTATGATTAGTTAGTTTATTTTTTTTCATGTTCTTTCTTCACAAAAATTTCAGGAAACTCAAGAATTTTACACATTTTTTTTGAAAATAAAAAAGAGAGATAAATATTCTATTAGGGTAGAACTACAATTTTTGGGGATAAATATTCTATTAAGGGATAAGTATTTTTACTTTGAGAGAATGTATTTACAAGGGGGTATTTTATTAATATAACATTATATAAAATGGGTAAAAATATTTTACAATGAATAATATTTGATAAATGAGAGTTATTACTTTAAGGGGTAGAATATGATCCTTAGGGGAAGTTTTTATCCAAAGGGGGAATTAATCGTATTCAACATCACACTCTCCATTGTATTCATTAAAGTTAAAATGTCACAGGGGTCATGGTTTTAATAGAAAACTCTGAATATAAAATTATTAAAAGAATGTAGGCTGTAATTTTTTCAAATTTATTTTCCATTTAAATCTTGTGGTTTTTGCTATCAAAAAAGGAGGAGATTATTGAAAGAGAAGTTTACCTTCTTAGTTTTCAATTACTTTTTTTTTTGAAATCACAAAAACCTTGATTAATACTTATTTAATAATTTTTTATGTCCTATGTGTTTTAGAATTTTTTGAAGAAAACATATTCTTTTACCAGACATAGAATAAGTTCTTAGGTATTTCAGATATAAACCTTATATTCATCATTGCAATTTTTGTAATTAATAGGAATATGATAACCATAAAATCACCTTTATCAGATTAGGTGTTACACTTTCTATCTCATCTATCATACTAACAAAATTCACAAATATTTAACTAAAATTAGTGTACAAAAATATCAGATCCATACTCATCAATATTTTCAAAATGAAAATCATAAAGAGGTCTATGTGACTGAACTTTTTTATATTTAGAATACAGAAAAATTAATTCCATTGCAATGAATAATTTTTACAATATAATGGTGTAAACCAAGTATTATATTATAATTTAGGTTATATAACACCCAAGATTAACATACATGAAATTACATAACTTTTTCATTATACATAAAAAATTACAAAAAATAGATATCTAAAGACCGTATTAGATTAGCGACTTTGGAAACTTAGAAAAAAATCATCAATCTCAGTGAAATATCTTCAATTTTTCTAATAAATATATTCTCCCTTGTTAATTATACTTAAAATCCTTCCTTCGTAACCTGTGGAAGGGAAAAATAAGAAAGGAGTGAGCTAGAATGCTCAGTAAGGCTAAAAAAATGAGATACATAACCATTAAATTAGTATTAGGGTCTGAGAATATGATCATAACAATAGAATATCTTACCTTTTATATCAAAGATCATAATCATGAGACATGGAATAAATATATTGGAATTTCAAAAGACATTAATCATAAGGAAATAAAGAACACAATCCCTAAGAAAAAACATAGGAATAAGACATAGAAATTGTGAGAGACACATAAGTATATATAACGAATTCCATAGTAGTCAATGCATCACTAAAAAGGACATATTATTAGTATGGGTTCACTCCCCATACCATCATGGTAGTCATGGTTCACTCCCATGACTATCTTATTATTATGATTTTACACAACATACCGTCTTGGTAGTCATGGTTTATTTCCATGACCATTTTATTAGTCAAGGATCACTCCCAATAACATAATAGTATTTCTCAAGAGATATAAATCTTACCCAATTCATTAAAGGGAGATATAGGCACCACCCATATCATAAAGAAATCATAAACCATATTCTAAAAGATCATAGGAAAACATATCATAACTAATGAAATGGAATGGTTATCGTAAACATTTAATCATATCATAACTTGTGGAATAGATATAGGTTTCATAATTATTTAATCAAAATCATAACCCATTAAAATAGAAGGGTTTCTTAAATATTATTCCATAAAAAATAAACCAATTGGAGAAAGAATATGAATAGTGTTATTGAACTATAACAAAGATATGATATTTTAGATTTTGAAAGATCACTTGGAACATGAATTTTCCTTAAAAATAACTTTTTTTAATTGAAAACATTTTAAAACTATTTTTCTTTGAAAAATATTTCTAAAAATATAAAATAATCCAAAAATTCATTTAAAACATTTCAAAAGGAAAATATAATTTCTTATTTAACAAACTAATTTTGAAACATAAAACCTTTTTGAAAGCCTTTTCTTTGAAAATAAACATGAAAACTTTTATATAATGCTTGAACAAATTATTAAAAATGTTTTCCATGAAATTATATGAAGGAAGATTGAAAAAAAATTAAATAATTTTTCCTTGAAGAAAAATATCTTTTAAAACATATAATGGAATCCTTGAAAAATAGTTTAAAACCTAAAAAATTTCATTAAAATAATTTTCCTTGAAAATTATCATATGTTAAATTTTAAATTTTTTTTGAGGAAAATAGTATTTATACATTTAAAGTGTCCCATACCAATTTGAAAAATTTTAATCACAATAAACATGAAATAATAACATTACATGAAACATAAAATATTGGTAAAATAATTATATTCCAGATATAACATGGAATAACGGTAGTATATACTCTTTGTAAAAGAACATTGGTTCATAACAAAACACCTGTCCCAAAGAAATAAAATTGAGAAAAAACTACCTTAATCATTTGGTATCTTTTGAACATTAAAGCCCCATTAAATTGATAATATCGATTGTATATGTAAATAACCATTAATTATAGTAAAAAAATCATATAATACATTCATGGGTAGTATTTACACCACACAAACGAAATGAGTAGCGAATATGGCATGAATCTCACAGAAAAAAGTAGTGGGATGAAATTATCCTACCTTTAGTATTGACTTCTTTCGTATAAGTTAAAACCTATTTTATCATAAATATAAGGTTATTATACATATACCACAAAATAATATTGAATTATATCATACCATATATGATCCTATTATTTATTTTATTACCCTTTTATTAACTCATTTATGTTAAAGTTACATTTCAGCTAATAATCACTTTGTTTATTGTGCATGTTTTGACCTTTTATTCTTGGACTTATTACATATATCATGATTTAATTTCATCTAGATGGAAAACATTATTAATGTATCAGATATATATATATATATTCGGTATATAAATATATATAAAAGATATATTTGGGAAATGTAATACACCGTTCATGGAGATAGTAGGCCATGTATAAACAAGAACGTTGTTTCCGTTTTATTGTCATATTATAATAAATTATTTAAATAAAATATATTTATATAGGTATATAATATCATTAAATTGAAATTATTTTTTCATATTTATTAATTATATATATTTTTATATTTGTTCTTTAATGGTTGTTGGTACCAAAATATTCATAAAAAAACGAATAAAAAGAGGCCCCACGACATGCTTTGCGAAGCCCCGACGTGGAGTCCCCCCAAGCAATGCGGCCGCCGTGAAGTACCGGAGGCAGTTTGCTCCGCGACGCCCCTGACGTTCGCGAGCCCACCGCGAAGCACCGGAGGTGGTACACTCTGCGAAAGCCCATGACGTTTGCGAGCCCTCCACGAAGCACCGGAGGCGGTACGCTCCGCGACGCCCCTGACATTCGTGAGCCCACCACGAAGCACCAAAGGCGGTACACTCTGATAACTCCTCTGACGTTCGCGACCCGCCACGAAGAAAACGAACCCCTCTTCACACTACGTCAACTCTGCTCCGCGGTTCCCCTAGCCTATAAATACCGGACTCCCCCTGAGACCGACAGATGGACAATCAGACCTTTCACCTTCTTAGATCCCAAATAGTGAAGAACCCTTTGCTCTGCGAATCATGAGATATGTGAGGTATTTTTTCTTCACGAGGTGCCTCTGCATTATCTCATTTTGATCCCCTCTTCCAAGAGGGATACCCTTCGTGAAACCTAAGGGCGTTCACGAAGAAAGGGGATCCCCAAGGGGACCCGGGTTGTTGTAGAGCATTTATGCTTCATGAAACACCCCTCTTGTATGTGTGATCCATATGCCAGGGCATGATCACTGTACTTCGTGAAACACATTTCTTCAAGACACTTCTCTTTGTGAGACGCCTATTCTCTATGAGGCAGTGCTCCGCTAATGATGTTCCACTTCGCGAAGCACCTACCATTTTCACCTCCTCCATATGCTAAGTCTAAGGCACCCCACTTCATGAAGCACACCCCTTTGCAAGTGCCCTCTACTATGAAAAGCAACCGATCTCCACAAGGCCCCTACCTATGGACCCCTATTCTTACCAATTCCTTCTCTCGTGCGGCCCTCTAGGTCTGCACGATGTGACTTCAAAGTCCACTGCACGATACTGCCCGTGGCATTACTTCGCCTAATGCTTATTCGCATAGGCACGCTAATGGATATTGATTCTTCGCATAGCCACTCTAACGTGGACCCCTCGATGATTCGCTCTGTGACCCCCCTTCAGCATGACATTGCCAGTACATTCCCTCCCACAATGAGCATAGGGTACCGGTCATGTACGTCCTAGGGGTGCGGAGTAAACCCACCTCGTCTGAGCTACAAGTTGTTAAACTGCAATGCACCCTCTTCCTCAACACACGACATTAAACTGTAACATCACTCGGTGCCTCTCACACGAGGTGCCCCCACCTTGGACATTCTTCATGCCCCATGGTCTCCACAGGGGATGATATCCTTCTTCTAGGAGTGGTGTTTGTCCACGGGGAAGGGTAGCCTCCTTGGTGTAAACCCATAGCCTTTCTTGCAGGAGGTATCACCCATGCACCTCCGTACTTCCTCTCTCCCTCGGTGATTTTTCACACTCATGACTCCATCCTGGAGTAAGTCCCAGCACCATGGGCCGCCCAACCTGTAATCCCTTCTTCGCTTCTCACTGACGCACCCTTTTCCACGCGATCGTCAGGTCTTTGCTGCCTCTTGCTTCTCACACCGAGCATGACTCACATGGGATTAGAGTAAGCATCGACTTTGGCACCAACCCCAATCCCACATGACATTAAACCACACACCTATTGAACTATGAGGTATTTTATCCATCTCAAGGCGTGGTACGTAGGAACCCTCCACAAGGTTCAAACCCACCGCCCGGTCATTTCTTCACGTCAGGTTCCACCCCTGTCTTGCATGACGTTAAACTGAATTCCGGTCCAGCGGTAAGACATTGTGACCAACCCGAACTACATGTACTTTGATTAATGTTAAGGCATGGTACGTAGGAATCCTCATGAGGTTCATGCCCAACACCCATCAGACCACTGGTCCATCTTCATGTCGGTTCACCGACATTCATTCGGAACTACATGGATTTTGATCCATGTTAAGGAATGGTACGTAAGAAGCCTTCCTGGGGATAAATCCCACCATCCACTTGGAACAAGGCCCTTATTCATGTCAGTTCTCCGACACGCCCTCATCCCGCATGACATTTTACTACATCCCAATCTAGCGGTAAGACGTTGTGTCCCTACCATCTAGTTGTTCCGACACACTTTCATGTCAGTTCAACAACCCATTTCTCTTTTGAACTATGAGGTCTTTGATCCATGTCAAGGCATGGTACGTAGGAAGCCTCACGAGGTTCAAGCCCACCATCTATCAGGCCAAGGTCCATCTCCACATCGGTTTGCCGGCGTGCCACCCTGAACTATAAGGACTTTGATCCATGTCAATGCTAGGTATGTAAGAAACCTCCCTGAGGTTCAAGACCACCACCTGATCATTCCGACCGCATTCACATCAGTCCTCCGACACACCTTTATAAACTATGGTGTCTTTGATTAGTGTCAATGAAGGGTACGTAGGAAGCCTCACTGAGGTTCAAGCCCACCATCCATCTGGATCAAGGTCCTTCTTCACATCGGTTAACTGGAACCCATTATGAACTACGTGGACTTTGATCCATGTCAAGGCATGGTACGTAGGAAGCCTACCTGAGGTTCATACCCACCACTCATTGGTTTCTTCGACCCCTCTTAACGTCGGCTCTCACCAACCAAAATACGCAGACTTTTATTCCCTACCATGGGGATACGTAGGAGGCCTCGTTGAGGCTCATGCCCATCACTAACGTCATCTTCAAGACGGTCCCATCACCTTCCACCTCCACTCAATTAAACTCTCTATCATCCATATTGATTCTTACATGGGTAGCCACATCCTGTCGATATCATGCCACACCATTACCCTCCACAACATTCGGGAAGCCGTCCATGCGTTGGCCCCCATATTGATGTTCTCTCAAGGGGGTTCCTCAATCTGATCCACCTTGATCAGTGTTCTGATCAGTCTAATCCATCTCATCTAGATGCTAAACTGGCGGCATACCCTATGTTAAACATGGTAAGCTGAGTAAAACCTCAGATACATGCCTACAATATATGATTCCCCACACTCGATGTGGGATGCATCGGGTTTCTGCGCCCTCTAGAAGCCCTATAATAAGGGACAAAATGCAGACACACCAATTCCCCATCATCCAGACATGCCAGTGATGCCTTGACGTGACTACTCCCCCCAATTGAAGATTGCATCCCTGACCGGACCCCTTTGAATGTCCTGACAGAAGCAGTGTAATTAACCGGTGTCCATGGAAACATGGTACTGGGAAGAGTTTCACGAACAAAGTATTAAATCTATAAGGGAGTCCTGTACTAGGTGACGAGTTCTGAGGATGAATCCACAGAAAGAAGAACTAGCATCCCATCATCCCGTTTCAATCATGGAGTAGACGTCCCTGAATAAGGAGTGAATGTCACCCGTATTTGGAAAGCAGGATGCAGGGAAACAGAGCCGCACAGACGTCCCCCGAAAGCGGCGAACGCGCGCACCTCAGCGAAAGCGTCAGAAACAGAAATGGTGAACCCGATGTGAAATTATTCCCATAAATATGGAGATTAGTAATGATCGGGGAATCCATGGATTGACGTGTCACTGGATACAAATATCTGGCACTGGTTCCCACCAAGAAAATAGCAGGCCTAGTGTGAAACGCACTAGAAGTTGGGGCAGTAGAACGTTTGGAATCCCATTCTGCGACGTTGACAGTGTGGATCCCTCTTACCTACCACGGAAGATGAAATGGTGTAGGGGCACTGGTTGTCTATTTATTTTCCTATCAGTTCTAATGAGTTAATCTTTATACTTCTTAGGAATCATGTTGCTATCACCAGAACAAGATCATCGCCCACCTGCCTACACAGGGGAAGGGGAAACGCCAGCACAACCACTCCGTGTGACTCCACTACTACCACAACGATGTCTGCGTCTGTGAATTTGGGGTTCCCACACCCCATATTTCCATCAGAAGTCATCCAACGAAGGGTGATTAACGCCCTCGTACGTTGTTACGAGGAGGAGGGCATAATCCCAAACCGAGATATGGCCCACCTAAACCTGGAGGCGTCAATGACCCACCGTAAACAACACCCCAGATGGCCTCTCAAGGAGCCATATCTCCCCACTCTGACCTTCAACCATTTCGGGAGCCTCTCCCCAGAATTCCTCGACGACTCCGTCCCCTACTCCGATGAGGTTGGGGATGTTCGGGCCAGCCCAGCCAAAGTTCCATCCCAGGAGTTCCCAGCGAGAGCCCCCACCAGGTTGTTCCAGCGCTGCCACCCAGTTCCCCGAGCTGAAGAGCAGGTAGACTACCTACCTACACCACCAGAAGTGGCCCGGCTGACCCGACGCCAACATCGGGCACAGGCCGAGGAGGGAGCTTATCATGGGGTTTCGATGTCATCAGTTACTATGGCCCAAGACACCGCCGACATGCATCATCACCCCCTTTATATGCCGAGTAGAGGCAGCTGTATGCCCGACCTGGATCGAGGCCCCTACCACCCCATGGGGAGGCTGGATCGGCTCTCCTAGTTGGAGGCACATACGGTGGCCAGCGTAGACTAACCAGCAATAGTGCCACCTGTTACGGAGACTCTCCCCGTGCAACCACCATGAAGGACGCAGGCCTTTCCCACTCCCAAGCCCGATTCAAAGGTATGCCATGTGCCCCCTTTGACCTGAATGAGGGCCTTCCCCATGGTAGCAACACATCATATGGGATCCTCTCCCATGCTCATTACATTGGGTATGGAGTTATTCCTCCTACCACGGACAAACGGGGTAGGGACGTTGTACATCTAGTCACACTACGATGTGAGGACCTTCCCCAAACCCTTGTAGTAGTCGAAGAAGGTCCTATCCGTCCTAGAATTCCGAGGGGTGGATATCAACTTCCCCCCACCAACACCCAACACAGAGGTCCTACCCGTGTTTGGTCCAATCAGTATGGGGACCTACCTCGCACTTACATCCCCAAGGGAACCAGACATGGAGGTCCTACCTGTGCTCCAGTCAGTTCTAGCAGGGGTCCTACCCGCACTAGCATCCAACACGATGGTCCTCCCCGTGTCCCCATTGACATATACCCCGGTGCTCCTCGCACACCGGCCCACTCATGCGGAATCACTCCCTGCCAAAATACTAATACTCCCGAAGGAACTCCCGATGTCAGGAATCGTCCCATCCCTAAAGAGACATCCTGGGGCAGGACGGTGGGTCGTTGCTGCCAAAAGAAGAATACCGAAAAGCTCCACACTGAGATCTAACCGGTATATTTCTCTGATTCTGAAACAGAGTATGACTCAGTGGAAGAACCCTCCCCTTGGTCATTTGCGTCAAGGACCAGGGTAAGAACAAGGCGTATCAGCATCATCCTTTTGGAGTGTGAAGTATGCCGGATTCCCTCCATACATCACAGGTATATCCAGGAGGTGGAATTCTTGGGATTCCAACATGTTCCGACTATTCAGTCTCCACCATCGTCACCAGAAGCACCCTCTACCATGACCAGAGATCACAAAGAGCTATTTTGGGGATCGATGGAGGTTTAGCAACAGTGTGACCCATCACTGGTAACCGCGATCCCTGTACTAGAAGATGTGGCTGTCATCCAGTAATATTGTGACATTGTGATTAGATCACCGCACTCCTCAGAGGATGGCCTGGAATACGGCGTCCAGTCAGCTTGTTCGCCATATTCTTACCCACCCAGCCTATTGTATCATCAGTCCATCTCATTACTTCTACGAGTTACTCAGCCACCTCTGGTTGACGAGTGGGGAAATACATGGATAGACCCTGAATCCGGGCCCAGGAACTTCTGGAACATTTTCACGGTGGGTATCTTCCTGGAGAAGTTATGGCAGGAGGCAGCGTCAAACTTCTATGCACCAGAATCTCTCACCCCAGAGGAAGTCAAGTGCTTCTGTCAAACCCTATGGGCGACTCAATTATTTATTTCTTATCATCGGGTGGTGTACCCAAGGAGCCAAGTGCACATTGAGGAAATCGGCGAGCAATGTCATCTAGTCGATTTGTCCGCACACCCCATGGCGCAGTGCCCTGAGTCACCAGGTTGCCAGAGGACCCTCCAACAAAAATGAGTTCAGAGTCACAAGGTACTCCGCAAAATCATCAAGGAAGCTACCCCCACATGAAAGTCTATGTCTTGGGGAAGTATGCAACCCTCCTATTCATCCCTATTCGATGATAGCCTGAATCAATATGTGATAGTTAGGATGTGCCCCCAGGGAGGGTCATGGTGCATATGGCAGATGTTTTGGACAAAGAGGGTGAACTGGAATTTCATGATGGAGACTTCCCCACTAAGGGTGTTCCACTATTGTTGGACCCGTCAGGGAGGATTACTCGTCAGAAGAAGAACATCCTATGTCTCCCTACACCCACCGAGTTGTTGGTACTTAGTCGGAATGCCGGTAAGGGTAAATATCATGTCGGAGCTGTCAAGCACACCGACCCATCCACCTCACTGCAGTAGATGGAGGAAGACCCCGAGAAGGCCGTGTTGCGCCAGCAGCTTGGTGAGCAGAAGAGGTTGGTCGATGAACTCCAGGCCGACTACACCATAGAGCAGCGACTCCACTATGGTGATCCTAAGCCAGGGCAGCAGGGGCAGGAACAACATCCTCCCGACGACATGCCTCTGGTCAACCATGATCATACCACCCCCACGGATAGGATTGAAGTCATAAATCAGGGAAAGATGGCACAATAGGTCTCACCAAACCCTCCCGAACGGTGTGGCAATCCGAGGAATCTGGTCCAGGTTCCCCCGTCTACCCCACAGGCTGCTCCACCAGTTACTCCACGAGCCGCTGAACCCGTCTTCCATGTTGAAGATCCCAGCAACACACTCGTGGTTAGGGATCCCTGCCAAGATAGGGACCGCCACCCAGATGATCCTATAATGGCACTCATCGCCCACCTCGAGGTGTTAGAAATGTGGCAGGTTGGAGTCCCACCACATGGAAAGCTATATTACGCGTGGGTTGATGATATGCCTGCACCCCCAGGTTTTGGAAATCCCTCCTTCTCACCCTTTAACGAGACAAGATATCTTCCACAGCACCTAGAACACTTTTCCAAAAGGTGTGGCCCTATGTTGGGGACCCCAGCAGAGTAGGAATCCACCAAGATCCGATTCTTTGTACAGAAATTGGAAGGCCCTGTGTTTGTCTGGTACAGCCATCTCCCCTTTGGATTGGTGACCGGCTGGGATGAACTTCACTGGAAATTCCTATATCAGTTCAGATCCACCATGCGAAAGACAATCATTTTAGACCTCTTAATGTTAAAACAAAGGCTTGATGAGAGAGTCGCATACTTCATCGCCTAGTGGAAGGAGTTCACATACTCCCTCGACATGCCTCTAACTCAGGAGAAATTACTGACGATGGGAATAGGGAATGTCAAAATAGAACTGGTTCCTTCCCTGATCATGCAAAACTACCCTGGAGGGTTCTGAGACTTCTCAGATAAGGCCCAGCGCCTCGAGGAAGCTCTGAAACAGGACAGTCAGGCACGTCTGATACCCCCTATGATCCCAGCAAGGAGGGATTCCAAATCCAAGCCTGCCGCAGTGGCCCAGATAGAAGCCCCCAGACAGCTAGAATTTCTAGCTCTAGCACCAGCTCCACAACCTCGTAGAGGCCCACTGCCACAGGCACAACCTCCTTCCCAGCACTGACCACCTTAGAATTGGCTGGTTCACCCGTGAAACATGCCACTACCACCTAGGAGGGATAATTCGGCACCATCTACTTGGAAGGCTCCTCCTGCCCCTCGTTAGATCAAGGCTCCTAGAGCCCCCTATCCCGAAGAAAGACACCATACATACTCATTCAGTGAGGATAAGGTCCTTGGTTACTTCCGTAGTTCCCTAGAATAGGGGATTCTGTGCCTACCTGTGTGCAAGAAGGCTAGTCGAGGAAAATCTCATCGATCGCCCCAACTACTGCCCCTATCTTCAGATTCTGGGGAAGACCCTCAAGTAGTGCTATTTGTTTAAATACTTGCTCTAGTACCAGGTCAATAACAACATAGTCAGGTTGGGCCAGGCCCCGACACAAGAGGAGGGCGTCTTTGTGAGGTCAGAAAGCGGTAGCGACGATGAAGGTGAATGGCAGCAGGTTCCCAGCCATAGATCCTATAAGTACAACACATGTATGGCTCGTAAAATAGTCTCCCACTCCCATGGTATTATTCAGGCATGCTTGGATCAGCCGGAGCCTTCATATACTACAACCAGCACCTCAGAATCATCATTTCAGTCGGCCTCTTCCTAGAAGAACAAGCAGTGACAACGCAAGAATAATCAGCATGCTCCACCAATGTCATCATCATCCCACACCCTCGGTGACTTCATGCCCCCTTATATGGGGATCCCTCCCAGAATCCTCCCAGTGATGGATGATTTGTCAAGCGATAGTCAAGGGTACACTTTAGTTAAAAACATTGAGTTGGTAAATCCCTATATGACTCCCGACGAGGGGGAATTCCAGGCGAACCTCCCCAATGTCCCCAGCCAATGACAGCTTCGGCGGAACCAAGGACATATGGTCCGTCAAGGAACATTAGAAGGTGCTTTTAGCTAGGTCGTTCATGCCATAGAGACCAGACAGTTGGCCCATCACAGATCTCAGCATGCGCGACTTCCTCATCTGTCATCCTCAGATCTACCTCCGCCGTCGTTTGTGCTACTGGATCAGGAAGAGCTACCTCGTCCGTACTGCGACCAGTCTCGCCCTATTACAGACCAATCTCAGTTTTCTGGTCTTCATCTAGTAGCTACTCTTCATGCCTCTACTCGTGAGAAATGCGGAGTACCTAGCACTTGCCAGCCCCCGATCCAGCCGGTGCGGCCCGTCATGCCTCTAATCATAGAGCGGCCTTCAGTAAGCAGAAGCTCGCACCTGGAATGGAAGTATGATATTCTGAAGAACCATTCTGGCATCCCATTGAGGCTTTCTATCCTCGAGGCTCTTTTCCTGTCATCACACATGCGTGAGGTGCTCTTCGAGGCTCTAAGAAGCCCCCTACAGTTTGAGACAGAGGAGGTAGCTGCAGAAGCCTTCCACGCTGAGGCAATTGGGAATGCCGAATGCCAGGCAGTTATCTCGTTCTCTGGTAAAGAAGAAGACCCTCCTATACAAGGGCACATTCTTCCACTATACAACACTAGTCATTTCAATGGCATGGATGTCCACTACTTTCTTTTTGACACGGGTTCTGGGCTTAACCTAATCTAAACTCACACACTACAAAATCTAGGTTTTTCTGAGGATGATCTGACTCCCTCCGACCATAGAATCTAGGGATACAATAGGATAGAGAAGACCCTGGTCAACAAGATCCATTTGAAGACCCAGTTTGGTGGCCTAATTGCCAGTACTGAATTCATAGTTGTCCCCTAGGACTCCGCGTACAACGCATTAATGGGAAGGACATGGCTCCACATGCACGTGGTAGTCCCTTCATCATATCACCAATGCCTAAAATACTCCCTCAATGGTCGAGTAGGTGTTCTCCAAGGAGATGCGCCTCCATTTTCCTCTTTTGAAGCTCGTTATCGGGACACTGACTACTACAAGAGAAAGGATAAGCAGATTCTGGTAAGTGATGTTGAACCTTCCACTGTCACAAGTGATCCCTGGGCAGGTATAGATAACGCCTGCATCTTCCTAATCCATCGGTTAGAGGCCACGACCCCCGACATGGGGAAATGCTTTCTTGTTTCGAGTGCGAGAGGAAGGAATATTCCCAGGTCCAAGCGACGATGAAAAATCACCTCGTACACCTACACCAACCAGGCTCGGGTGATCCCGGAACCTCCTACCCCTATACAATATCGGGACATCAGGATCATGGGAACGATGGTATGTCATACGTGTCTGTTTCACCGGGATAGAATTAACTGGATTAATCCAACATGCCACTACTACTTTGAGGTTATCAAGCGCGGCCCCATGGGCCAAAGACCATATGTGATTTGATCGATTTCCTTCATCGCTATGGTCTCAGCGGCACATGAAACTCCTGATATGATGAACACTACCGCTTAGGCTAGCACCAGCCTCCCATCATATTCTAGTGGCTTATATACAACTCTACCCATAGAAGATCCCTCCACAAGTGGAGAAGATGATCTAGAGGATGCTCCCCCTGCTTTTAAAGAAAGAGTCTCTACCAAGGTCGATGAACTAGTATAGGTGAACCTTGGTAGAGAGGCAGATCTGAGACCCACATTGTTCAGTGCTGCCATGTCCCTTGAAGAGCAGCAGTGATACATTAACATATTTAAGCATCACCGTGATGTATTCTCCTGGAGTTACGGTGAGATGCTAGGACTAGATACTCAGGAAGCCATCCACCGCCTTGGCCTCCCGACAAACCTTAGTGGGTTCAAGAAGCCTCCCAGAAAGATTAACCCTTCTCTCGGTGCCATGGATGAGTCCAAAATTGACAATCTTATCAAAGATAACTTCATCAAGGAGGTCCAGTACCTCAAGTGGCTAGCCAACATTGTGACAGTCAGGAGGAATAATGGGTAGATCAGAGTCTGCATCGACTTCGGTGATCCTAACCACCACTGTCCGAAGGATGATTTTCCCCTCCCAGTGACAGAGTTGTTGATTGATGCTACGCTCGGGTTCAAGCCATCACGTTCATGGATGTGTATTCTGGGTACAACCAGATTCGGATTTCCCCCGAAGACAAGGAGTCCACTGCTTTCAGGGGCCCCAAATGTAATTTCTATTACCAGGTTATGCCCTTCGGCCTGAAAAATGCAGGCTCCACATATCAGCGGGTCATGCACCGCATATTCAAGCCGATTATCAGAACACTGGTGGAGTGCTATGTGGAAGATCTGGTGGTCAAATATCGCTAGTTCCAGGACCATCTCAAAGACCTAGAGAAAGTATTCGTCTTCCTCCGTTCCCACCACATGAAGATGAACCCGTTTAAGTGTGCCTTTGGGGTCACCTATGGGAAGTTTCTCATCTTCATTGTCAGATATCGGGGTATTGAGATTGACCCAGAGAAGATCAAAGCCATCATCTAGATGCCTCCCCCGAGTAATATTCGGGAGTTTTGAGATCTTCAAGGCCACTTAGCCAACATACTCAAATTCATTGCGAATCTTGCTAGCAAGTGCAAGCCTTTTTCTCAGCTCATGAAGAAAGGATTTGCCTATGAATGGGACGAAGAGTGCCATACCTATTCCGAGGAAATAAAGAAGTATCTGCTCCAACCTCTGGTCTTGATTATACCCATCACCGGAAATCCATTGGTCCTTTATGTGACCGCCCTGGAATGGTCTCTCGGTACCCTGCTCTCCTAGAAGAACAATGATGGGACAAAGAATAGACTCTACTACCTCAGTCGCATGCTCCTCGATACGGAGATGAGATACTCCCCCATTGAAAAGAGTTGCCTTGCACTCGTGTTTACCGTACAGAAATTGTGACATTTCCTGCACCACCATGATGTACAATTGGTCTCTTGGGTTGACCCGCTGAAGTACATCATGAACCGTCCCATGTGGACTGGCCAGCTAGCGCGGTGGGAGGTAATTCTACAGCAGTTTCGCATCAGGTTTGTGCCTTAGAAGTCTATCAAGGGGAATGCAATGGTATACATCCTATCTTCCCATCCAACCCCCACAAATCAATCCCTAGACCTAGATTTTCTTGATGAGGCATTCCTCTCAGTCGATCATTCCATATCATGTTGTCAAATGCACTTCAACGGTGCCTCCCGGAGCCCCATCGGTAGGAGGCTCAACGATCCTAGGCTCAACAGAGTGGGCCTGGGTATCATCTTCATTACTCCAGCACAAGCCGTTATGCCATACTCATTCCTGTTGTCAGAATGTTGAACCAACAATGAGGCAGAGTATCATGCTCTCATCACTGGCCTCAAGCTGTCCCATGAGATTGATGTTCCCCATTTTCACGTGAAAGGGGATTCTGAACTAATCATCAAGTAGTTAAATGGAGACTATGTTTTCAGGAAACCAAAGCTCGTTCCATTTTTGGATTGCACCCTCCATCTAATGGCCCATTTCCCTTCTCGACCAGGGGTTACCCATGTCCCTCGGTCACAGAATGGTCAAGAGGACGCTTTGGATGGTTTTGTTGTGTCACTTGCAAAACCCGAGCTAGATGATTTGATTATACATGTGGCACACCAGAGATTCATTTCCCCCGTAATCTCAGAGGATGATGGCGGAATGAGGGTAAGCCATCATACCAATAGATTCCCCACATCAATAGCCCCAGGTTCTTCAGATGCAGTGGTTGAGACGACTACCGACTAGAGAGCACCTTTTGTCGAGTATCTCTGAAATGGTTGCCTCCTAGATGATCGGACTGAGTGCGAGAGAATCTTACACCGCACACTACAGTTTACACTCCATAGTGGTCCCAGTTTTGAGTAGATCCTCTATAATAATGGTTTTAATGGTGTTATCCTCCATTGCATTCAAGGAGTCAAGATTTCGCAGGTCATGCAAGTGGTTCATGCTAGTTCCTACAAGGCCCACCAGGATGGGCAGAAGCTATTCCATCATATCCAGAGACTGGGGTACTTCTGGCCCTTTATGATCCACGAGTGTATTGAGTTCTCCAAGAGATGTCATGCATGCCAATTTCATGCTATATTCCTGCATAAGCCTCCAGAACCTCTCCACTCTACCATGTACTATTGGCCCTTCGCAGTGTGGGGGCTCGATGTCGTGGGGATGTACCCACCAGTGACAGACCGCCAGTGCAGGTTCATCCTAAGCGCTACGGATTTCTTCTCCCAATGGGCAGAGGTAGTCCCACTCAACGAAGTCAAGACTCGATCCATTTTCAATTTTGTGAGATCCAACATCATCTACCAATTTGGAGTCCCTCCCGCCGTGCTCACCAATAACAGCACAAACATCCGAGCAACTGAACTGAAGGAATTGTACGCCAAGTACAATATCTGTTCGAACCATAACTCTCGTTATCACGTTCAGGAAAATGGATAGATCGAGGCATTCAAAAAAAATCCTCTCTATCATTTTTTAGAAAATCGTTGGTCAGATCAAGAAGATTTGGTCGAACAAGCTCCCCAACGCCCTCTAGGATTATCAGACGATGACTCAAAATTCCACCCAGGTGACTCTATATTCCCTAGTGTGTGGGGAGGAGGCCATCCAACCCATTGAGATCTAGCTGTAATCGTTACACACTACAGTCTATAACCAGCAGGCGCTAGATATGGTGGACAAAATCAGTTTAGCTGAATTGAAGCACTTGACGAGAGTAGGCTACTTGCCCTGCACAATATGGAAAGGAATCAGAATAAGATAGATAGAGCCTTCAAAAAGATGGTTCACCTCCTTTCTTTTCTACAAGATGACTTAGTAATGGCCCTTCGAGCACCAATGATCCCCAGTAGGAAACCACCCTTGTTGGAGCCCAAATGGGAGGGACCTTACATCATTCACAAGGTTTAATCCAATGGAGCATATTCCCTGGTGACCATAGATGGTGAGCGCATAACCCCTCGCACCAATTCCAAGTTCTTCAAGCAATACTTTTCTTGATCCACTCGGTCCTGCATGAACCTAAACTATATGGTCCTACCTGAACTTAAACTGGATGGTCCGACACGACCCTAAACTGTATGGTCCTACATGACCTTAAACTGGACGGTCCCGCAAGACCCCAAACTACAGGATGGTCCTGCATGACCTTAAACTATCCAGTCTTGCATGACTTTAAACTGGGCATCATTCTGCATGACATTAAACTGCATCTTGATAACTACGTATGGCTTGATTCCCATTATCATGGGATACGTAGGAATGCTCAGACACCTCATCTTGAGCACAAACCTGAGCTATTCTCTTTGTCTGTCCCCTAGGTAAAATATCCTTAGAGGATCCTTTCATGATGTGGAGTAGGCTTCCATATCCCCACTCATACGAGGATTATAATGGTCACACCATGTGCCCACTCCCATTCGTCTTTCCACCCACGTCCTCCCCGCAAGACGTTAAATTGCATGGCCTTCATGAACTATGTATGACTTGATTCCTCATGGGATACGTAGTAACACGCAGACATTTTGTATGTTGGCCCAGCCCAAATGCCAGAATCTTACCCTCTGGTGAATTCATATGGCAGGGTGCATACTTTTTCCCCAATTCGCGTTGATCTACCCTCGATCTGGCTGTATTTCCCCCTCCCTGGAGATGTTCGCCTCTTTCGTAGATGGGTAAAAATAGGCTTCACCCACTCCTTGACCGAGATTCCATCACCTTCCCCATCCGAAAGGTCCCCTGAATGGTATGGATGCTAGGCCTAAGGAAACTCTTACCACTTCAGGCCAACACCCTCGAGGATGTCAAGAAACAAGATGATACAAGTCCCTTATTCGAATGAGGTCAGCGGTTGATGCTCATTTGTTGCTCCCATTTTATGTCACTATAGGGACACTGTGTTTTGAACATGGTCAACAGTTGTCCTGGATCATTAGGACCACCCCAAGATGTCCCAAACATCGAGTTTATTTGTTCGTTCTTTTCCATCCCTAAGCGATTAACTGCCCTTGGGCGATGCCAGCTGTCAGGCCCCTTGGCCTTTCGGGCCCCCAACCCAAGTTCTCTCTAATAGGATTGTACGACATGGTGTTGCGAATATGGTCAGTGGTCGATGTTCATTTGTTTTTCCCACTTCAGGATAATGTGATAAAGATAATGTTTTTTTTCCACGATTAACAGTTATCCTTCGTCGTCACACCAGCCACATTAAGCCCAAAATGTTGGTTACATGATTCACACCCTTCTCCACCTCATCATGTCCAAGTATAACTTCGAAACTCTTGGTGATATTTCTTAGTGCACATCTTTGTGTTAAGGGGACCAAAGTCGTGATAGGGGACATCATGTCGTACAATCCTATTAGAGAGAACCTAGTATTGCAGCTTTGTCCCCGTGACGTGAAGAGGCGCACTTGGGCGATACCGTGTTGCGAATATGGTCAGTGGTCGATGCTCATTTGTTTTTCCAACTTCAGGCTAATGTGATAAAGATACTGTTTTTCTGCAACGATTAACAGTTATCCTCGGTCGTCACACCAGCCACATTAATCCCAAAATGTTGGTTACATGATTCACTCCCTTATCCACCTCATCATGTCCAAGTATAACTTCGAAACTCTTGGTGATATTTCTTAGTGCACATCCATGTGTTAAGAGGACCAAAGCCGCGATAGGGGAATCATTGGGGGCTCCACACTGATTTCCCCTTTGGTGTGCGTTCCAGGTATTTCAAAAGACATCTTCCTCTCTTGTTTCCCACACTGATTTTAACTCATGTGGGCTTAGGGATCGGGTTGAGGTCTGCACTTACATGGAGGGTTTTCTCACCAATCATGGTCCGAGCTCTAATACCATAAACTAAGATCTCTTCCAGAGCTACGTGTGGCTTGATTGCCATCCTTATGGGATACGTAGGCCCACCCGGATGTCTAGTCTTCAGGTCCAGTCCCATCTCTTAGAGATCCCCCGATCTCCCGATCACCTAGGCCCCTTGGCTTCTCCCTCTCCACGAGGGGGATATATAGGCGTGGTACAGGGTTTTTGGCACCATTCCCCCTTCTACCGGGAATCATCCATCTCTTGGATGCCCTAAAGTTGAGTCCCTCAACCCTTTTTAGTGGTTCTCACATGTTCTAAGAGTACTCCAGTCTAGGACCAATAGTGTCAGATTCAACTTAGCCAAGTTTCTTCCACTTTTCAAGCTTCTTGTTCCCCTTCATTCAGACCTCCATTATCTTTCACACCCAGAGGCACCCCCAACAACGGCATGGATACTACACTTAAGAGCTCTCCTACCATCACGGGCCAACTCCCCTGAGGGTTTCAGACAACAAATTGATACAAATCATGCGTTGCGAACATGGTCAACGGTCGATGCTAATTTGTTTGTCCCCATTTCAGGCTAACACAACGGGGTGTTGTGTTGTGAACATGGTGAGCAGTAATCCCCCGTTGTCATGCTAGCCCCTTCAGGCCTTGAATGTTGGTTGAATGGTTCACATTATGTTCCACCCCATCGTGTCTAGGTGGAATCTCGACACATGTGGCACTATCCCCTAGGGCACCTCTTCACGTCACAGGGACAAAGCTACAATACGGCATCCTTCGGGGCTCCTAAGGTCTGATCACTAAGACCATAAACTAAGATATCATCAAGAACAACTTACAGATTGATTCCCACCCTGTTGGGATATGTATGAATGCTTAGAAACCCTGTCTATGGGTCCATCCTATGTTCGGGTAATTTTTATTTTCTGTCCCACCTTCGGGACATTGAATATGGGACCGTGCAGCGTGGTGTGGGATTATGTCCTCATTCACGTAAGGTTTGAAAGAGTCACACCATGCGCACCCCGTTCTAAAAATTATCCCTCCTATTTCTATCCCGCATGACATTAAACTGCATCTCATGAACTACGTATAGCTTTATCCCCATCCTCACGGGATACGTAGGACTGCCTGGACGTTTTGTTTTTGGGTCCAGCTCATTTGGGAGCTAGTCTTCCCCCTACCTCTTACCTCTATGTAGGCCCCTTGGCTTGGGATTCCTCTCTCAGAATTACATACGGTGTGATGTGGGATCATGTCCCTATTCATGTCGGTTATGTTTCATGTCACCGTACCCATTCCCTTCCTGGCATTGTCTCTGCTACTTCTGCGCTGCATGACGTTAAAATTCATGCTTGGTCCTATCACACAACCCTAAACTGTGACATTATTGTCCTGGAAGCACGATGATTAATGGAACTGCATTGTGATGACCTCATCATAGACGAAATCACATTGGTTATTGGTCATACGCTATACCATTTGTCAACGCTTACTACAGCTTGATTCTTGTGGCGGCACCATGGCTTTCCACCCTAGGCATGTCGCTTCACAAAAAAACCACTCACCTTAAAGGACAAACATGATTTATCAAATACCGCTTCTCTTGGTGCGAGGGCCATGCCTGCACTCCCTTTCATCCTTTGCACTGGTACCTTACCGTGCCGTTACACCCTTCGAAGAACTACGTATGGCTTGATTCTCATCCTAATGAGATACGTAGGAGTGCCCGAGCACTTCCCCATGGGCTCAGCCTATCTTTCATGTTCAGTCCCTCGTCTCGAGCACTTCCCCATAGAACACATGGTAAGTAGGGATTATGTCTTCATTCACTTCAGGTCTTATAACCACATTATCGTGAGTCCTCTGCTCTCCTTATCCATCTATGGTCCGAGTTCTATGCCCTTAAACTAAGACCCTTTCAAGAAATACTTACAGCTTGATTCCCATCCTCCTGGGGTACGTAGGAATGCCTTTTCACTTTTCCTTAGGCCCATCTCAAATCTCGTTTTCAGTCCATTTACCTAAAACCTCTCCCAAGGGGGGTTGTGCGGTGTGGTATGGGATTATGTCCTCATTCACGTCGGGTTGTTCACCGCTTCATTCACATCCCTGGTTCCCATTCACGTCGGATATTTGAGTTACCCCACCACATGACTCATGTGTTTCCTCCCATCTAGGGTCCGAACTCTGAGACCCTAAACTAAGATCTCCATGTGGGAAGGGACTCGACCCCCTCTCTCTAATACGTCTCAATAACGTATTCAGATGCGTTTTCGAAAAAGACCCCGAAGTGTGTAATTTTCATGGAGACATTACTCTCGTTCCATGACCAAGCTTCATGAGTTTTCCATTTGGATCCTCATCCCATTCTACGTCCAAAAGGTCCCTCGGATGACTTGGATGCTAGGCTTCAGGGCTCTAAATAGATGCTTGGACTAAGGGATCTCCTATCATTTCGGGACAACATCCCTATGGATCTCGCACGACATCTGCGACATGTCCCGTGTTTCGAACATGGTCAACGTTCGACCCCCATTTTTCTGTCCCCATTCTAGGCTAACACGATACAGATGTTGTGTTTCTGCCACGGTCAATAGTGGTCCTCCATCATCACGTCGTCATCTTTACAATCCAAATTTCGAGCATCATGTTTCTCACATTTCCACTTCCTCATGTTCAAGTGGAATTCCAACATAATAAGCTTTATCTCTACATGTGTCTAGGTGCACCACATGGACGTATTAGCATCATTGGGTCAGTATTTACTGAGCATCCCCCCACCTTAAAATTCCCCTTCCTATTTCGGGAAAGTACCACCACTACTTGTTTCCCACATTGATCACGACTCACGTGGGCTTAGTAGTTTTGGTAGGATGTGTATCCACGCAACCAAGCTTCTGATCCTCCTAAATGATGTAAAATTATGCCCCATGAACTATGTACAGCTTGATTCCCATTATCATGGGATACGTAGAGACACCCCAATATTTCGCCCAGGGTCCAGCCATGGAAATAATAAAATCTTATACTTTCCCCTTTCCAGCCCCCTGGCCAAACCCCTCGTAAGGAACCACGTAACTGCAACCTTACCCTGAACGAGTTCAGGATGCCCCAAAATGACTTTGGGAAGGGACAACCCCCCTCACCAGAGTGGCCCTGTCTGAAAGAATGAATGATCCATGATCAAAATAATGCACCCATCTTGCATGCTCCCACCAGGGTGGAATAATTTCATGACTGTTAGATTCTGTTTGAACAAACCATCACTTCACATCCCATGCTTCGTGTGCCCTTTATTTGGACTCTCATCCTCTTTCATGTCTGGAGGAACCCCCTAATGGTATGGATGCTCGACCCATGGTCCGCCTGCTGTCTTGAGCCAATGTTCCAGAAGACTGTTCAGGTTAGGAAGGACCGCCTAACAGTATGGATGCTCGACCAATGGTCCGCCTGTGGTCCTAGGCCAACGTCTTAAAAGACTGATCAATGATATTTGACTTAGGCCCCATATTGAGAAAATGGTTAGTGGTCGACCCTCATTTGTTGTCCCCATTTCATGCTAATTCAATATGGATACTGTGTTTCCTCCAAGGTCAACAGATATCCTCCATTGTCACACCACCCCCACAATGTTCTGAATCCTTGGTATCGTGATTCACATGTACCATATCCCAATGTTCGGAATAATCCCAAAACCCCTTGTGTTACCTCGCTCGTTCACCATATCACATCGGATGAATGGATCGTCGATTGTTTTGAGGTCTTAATCCTTCAATCGGGCCCCTCCTATGTCTTCCCGAAAGATCTGTATTGGTTACTTAAACCCCTGATACCCAGAGCTTGGTCGATGCATTGTGTTCGGATGGAATATCATGGTGATCACCCCTTGTTTCTCCCATTGGGCTAGACCCGCGTGAGCTTAGGGACTGACCACTAGACATTTCACAAATACAAAAAACGCATATAGATCCAACCTCGATAACGAGACTCATACATACTATTGAATTAGATAAATCAAAATATGCAATTACATTTGAGAGTTTGTGATCCTTATAACACTTGAGGTTTTATTCCTCCCATGGATATGTTGACCCCGTCAAAAGAGAGTAGCTGTTATGACACCCTTCAACTTGTGGCATCCATGAGTTGCTACCACAGAATCAGCTCCCGCTCCTCCTCAGCAGTGATGGGGTACAATTCATCAGCCTCAGTTTTGGGACCGTTCTAAGTCATCCGGAATTATGGCCATTTATTTATAATCTTGCCTCATATTCTCTTCCACCTCTTCCAGCTGGGCCTTCAGTCATGATATCATCTCTGATTGTTCATTAAAAGAGGCTGATTGCTCATCTGCCTAGATCCGTTGCTATCGGATCTCATCTTTAGCCTCCCAGAGCCTCTTTATGTTCATCACCATCCTTCGTTGTCAGCCCACACTGAGGCCGCGATCATACTCTTGAATCTTCTCTGCCATAAGATCTCAGATGAGCAGGTGAGGGCGGTGGGAATCTACTCCCCCAGCACACAGATCACGCAGTCGTGAGAGAAGTTTGTCCATCTCGTCCAGCCATAATTCCTGGGGGGGGGGGTCTTCTCGATAAAGCGCACGATCAGCTTCCATTATCAGTGGCGGACTATGTCACTGCCCTCTTCATCAGAGGCCGTCTCATCCCAGTCCGCGTGGTTGGTAGGCTTGTATGTGGGTTACTACCTCAGGAAATATTCAGTGGGATCTACATATGGCGTGGTATCAGGCGTGACATTGGTGTTGGATCAGACGCGGAGGGACTTGGCCGACCGGCGGATTCTCATCGTCGGACCCCACCTCAATGACCTCAAGCACGACCCCACTGGTGGTCCTGCCAATGATGGGGGGAGCTGCGGCCCGGCTGGGCTGGGTAACTATCTCCACGTTTACTAACATGCCTCTAGGAGGGGAGACTCCAGAAATCTCGACCAGCCACGCCGCAGCGGCCCATGCTAGTTGAATAACTATACGAAACAGAGAAGGGCATGGACGTCAGTTGGCATGATCAACGTGTGATAGTAATGAATTCAGTGGAGAGTAATTAAAGAGATTGAACTCATGGTACTACTCCTGAGTTGATGCTGACGGGACCCCAAATCGTGGCCTCCATATACTTTCAGAAGGTCTGGATATTCTGGAGTATCCACCTCGGGTGTCCTAGCCCCGCCAGACACAGAACTGAACGCGGCCATAGGTGCAGGTTCCGAGGGTCCTGCATCATCACCCACCGAGGGGTGAGAGAGAGGTCCATGTAGAAGGTCCTCCTGTGCAGTTAAAACATTGGTAAGAAGTCCATAATGGCCTGAGACCAGACCCTGGGGAAAGCAACATGGAATGTTACCTCGAGATCTTCCACGAAATCATCGTGACCCGAGTCTTGATCACCGACTTTGCCTTCCTCCAACGGGCTCCCTCCACCGACATCATTTCCCCCAGAGGATTCGTTTGATTCTTCTGGCAGGGGGAAGCGCTCTATCAGCTCAGTGACCGACAGTTGTGGGGGAACCGTCCGATCCAGTACTACCCTCACCCGGTCTGTCATTGGACATGAGACACCACTGGAATGTACAAAGCCCTCCAGCTCATCCAGATATTGCTCCGCCTCCACCAGGGACACTGCGAAACCAGCCCGGGCATGGCCTATACCCAGCAAATCCATCCCGAGATGGTTCAGGTGTTCCCACATCTCAGGCGGGCTGAGAAATTTCCGGTTGACATCCCAAATGTACCAGGCCTTTGGGAAAATAGCATTCTTTGGCATGTCGATATGGCACAACCGTTTCCTCAGATCCCGAACAGATAACCCGTGGAATCCCCTCGGTGGCCGCCCCTATAGATGGCTCTACTCTCCATGGACCACTGGGTCCACTTCCATTGTTGGATCTGTCGCCGCTACCTCACCCTCAGCTGGTGTAGGTCCCATTGCCACGGTAGCCCCGCCACCGCGAGAGGCCCTGCCGCCCTCCGACACCGACTTTGAGATAGGGGAGGCCCGCCGTCACCAGCTGTAATAGTTGGTTGCTTCATCATTTCCCCCAAATAAGCTACCTCCCATCTTATGGAATACTCCTTCACCAGTCCAAAGGCGGAAGTAGGCAGAGGCAATGCATTTCTCATTTTCTTGTCTTCCCGTGTGAACATGAGCCACAATTGCCTTATCACACACGGGTGCTCCTCATGGAACACCTCCCACTAGACCTGTGGGGTCACCCTCTGTAGGCACCATAACTGCCTCACAAACCAGTGCGAGGTGTACGGCTCGCAGATAGGCTCACAGTCCACCCTTGCAATGAACAGGATGAGGTTTAGTTTTTCTAATGTATCAAAAATGTTTATTGAGGATTCTTATGGTGCTGCTCCAAATGAAAAACATTAAATAAAATATGAGAATGGTGAAAATATGAATAAAATGAGTGATTAATATTATCCACCAATGTAAATAAGAAAAAGAATTTTCCATATGATGTTTATGATGAGTTGATGAAGAAGAGGGCAAAGAGGAAATTTGATTATTCTAAAATTAGAATTGACCCAGCAGAGTCCAATACCTTAAGAATCTATGTTTCTCATACTTTTCAAGAATAATTATAGAAAAGGAATAAGAATAAGTTTACTGAAGATCATTTATGTGATAATTTTTTAAAAAGTGTATAAAAGGATTTCGGTAATGTGGTTCTGGTTTAACCCACCACTCAAACTGATCAACAAAATATGGATGCTAAATTATGTTTCTAATAAAATGTAGTTCTCCACGTATATTTTCGATCATCATACAATAAATGAAATAATAAAATTATTGTTAATTAATCAGTACCTATTATTTAAGAAAATATATTAGAACCGTTTCGAGCTAGAAAATAAGATTCGAGAATATCTAGTCATTTATAATGAGATTTTGAAAATTAAATATATGAAGAGGTTATAAGGATTGATAAAATAGATAAAGATAAATATAAATAATAATTATTTGAATATAAGGAAGTTCTTGTTGAATAATAAGTCACTGATGATAAAAATAACGAAAATAGGGATGATAATGAGAAAGAAGATGAAAATGATGAGAATTATGGAGATGATGAAGAAAGAAGATAAAGATGTTTGTGTGAAATAAACCCAATCTGATAAATTTTTATTTAAATAATCTAAGGCATCATCATCAAAATTACCTTCCAAAGATTATCAAAAAAAAATCTCAATGTTCTGAAAAGTACTAATCATCAAAAGAAGAAGCCCAATTATCATCCAAAAAAAGATAAGGAAGACAAAAATTTTATCGAAGATGATGATTAACCTAACACCAATGATAGAGAGATAATTTAATTATCAGAAAACAAATAAAATTATGAAAACATTCCCATGAAATATGATAAAGGGAAACAAAGAAGCGGAAATCAAAACTTGTCATGCTAAAATCCAAAAAATTGTGAATGTTGTATTGAATCCAGTTAACACCTTAACTACTCAAGTGTTTGATTATGTCATTAAATCTTTGAAGACACATTAAGGAATAATTCCTTATTTTACAATAATTGAAGCAAGAGGAGAAATTATTCATAAAAATGTTGAAAAAAACATGGAATCATTAAATATTATAATAGAAAGATTCATTTATAATGAGGTAAATTTGAATGGTTTACATGAAAGTTATCATTCACATAATAAGGATGCAATAACATTATAAAGTAGTATCATATTATCAATGACAATATCATGTTTTATGATAAAAAATTTGATCATGTGAAGAATTTTTTCATAGAGTTTGTTCAATCCTATAATCATTTTAAAAAAGACGATGCTGACAGGGTAATGTTTGTGGAATGTTTCAAAGATAAAAATATTGATAAAAATTAAGAAATAAAATATTTGAATATAAAAATTAGAAATATGGAATTATAAACAACAACACTTATATATCATGAAGAGGGAATCAATGTTTTGAATAATTAAAACAATGATTTTTCAAGGAAACTTAGGATAAAAGATGCGATGATTTAGACCCAGGATAAAAAAATATAAAATATAGAGGAAGAATGAAAAGAGATTAAGAAAATGAAATCCATTTTCAAGTCTTGGATGAAGTAATATTAAATTTTTTCATTTTGAATTTCTTTTTTCAAAAAACATTTTTTTTGTTTTATTATGAATTAATTATTCTTTTCATCCAAATATTATATTTCTTGAATGTTTTCCAATTATAATTTTTTAATGATCGTTGATATTTATTAGGTATGAATAGTTAGTTTATTATATTTTTTCATGTTATTTCCTCACAAAAATTTCAGGAAACTCAATAATTTCCCCATACTTTTTGAAAATAAAATAGAGAGATAAATATTATTTTATGGTAGACCGATTATTTTGGGGGATAAATATTCTTTTAAGGGAGAAGTATTTTTACTTTGAGAGGATGTATTTACAAGTGGGTATTCTATTAATATAACATTATATGAAATGGGTAAAAATATTTTACAATGAATAATATCTGATAAATGAGAGTTATTACTTTAAGGGGGATAATATGATCCTTAGAGGATGTTTTTATCCAAAGGGGTAATTAATAATATTCAACATCACACTCTCTATTGTATTCATTACAGTTAAAAGCTCACAGGGGGTCAAGGTTTTAATAGATAACTCTGAATATAACGTTATTAAAAGAATATGGGCTCTAATTTTTTTAAATATATTTTCCATTTAAATCTTGTGGTTTTTGCTATCAAAAAAGGAGTAGATTATTGAAAGAGAAGTTTAACTTCTTACTTTTAGATTACATTAGTTTTGGAAATCACAAACACCTTAATTAACCCTTATTTAATAATTTTTTATGTTCTATGTGTTTTATAATTTTTTGTAGAAAACATATTCTTTTACCATACATAGAAAAATTTCTTATGTGTTTCATATATAAACCTTATATTCATCATTGCAATTATTGTAATTAATAGGAATATAATAACCATAACACTCACCTTTATCAGATTATCTGTTACACTTTCTATCTCATCTATCATACTAAAAAAATTCACAAACATTGAACTAATAGAAGTGTAACAAAATATAAGATCCATACTCATCAATATTATCAAAATGACAGTCATAAAGAGGTCCATCAAACTGAACTTTTTTATATTTATAATACAGAAAACATAATTCCATTACAATGAATAATTTTTACAATATAATTTTGTAAACCAAGTATGATGTTAGAATTTATGTTATATAACTTTCCAATATTAACATACAAATATATTACATCACTTTTTCAGAATACATAAAAAATTACAAAAATTGATATCCAAAGACCGTATTAGATTAGTGCCTTTGGAATCATAGAACAAAAAACATCAAACTCAGTTAAATATCTTCAATGATTCTAATAAATATTTTCTCCCTTAGTAATTATACTTAAAATCTATCCTTCATAACCAGGGGAAGGGAATCATAAGAAAGGAGTCGGCTAGAATGCTCAGTAAGGGTAAAAAAGGAGATACCTAAGCATAAAATTAGTATAAGGGTATGAGAAGATGATCATAACAATAGAATATCATATCCATTATATCAAAGATCATAATCATGAGACATGAAATAAATATATTGGATGTTCAAAATAAATTAATCATATGGAAATAAATAACACAATCCCTAAGAAAAAATTATAGGAATAAGACATAGAATTTGTGCCAGACACATAAGTATATAAAATGAATTCCATAGTAGTTAGGTCATCACTACAAAGGATATATTATTAGTGTGGGTTCACTCCCCATACCATCTTGGTAGTCATGGTTCACTCCCATGACTATATTAGTATTATGAGTTTACACAAAATATCGTCTTGGTGGTCATGGTGTACTTCCCTGGCCATCTTATTAGTCAAGGATCACTCCCAATAATATCTTAGTATTTCTCAAGAGATATAAATCTTTACTCAATGCATTAAATGGAGATATAGGCACCACCCATATCATAATGAAATCATATATACATGTTCCAAAATATCATAGATAATCATATCATAACTAATGAAATGGAATGGTTATTGTAAACATTTAATCATATTATAACCTGTGGAAAAGAAATAGGTTTCATAATTATTTAATCAAAATCATGACCCATTAAAATAGGCGGGTTTCTTAAATATTATGCCATAAAAAAATAAACCATTGGGAGAAAGAATATTAATGGTATGATAGAACTATAATAAACATATGCAATTTTAGACTTTTAAAGATCTCTTGGATCATGAATTTTACTTAAAAATAACTTTTTTTAATTGAAAACAATTTAAAACCACTTTTTATTGATAAATATTTTAAAAAATATAAAATAATCCTAAAAATAATTTAAATCATTTCTTGAGAAAAATATAATATCTTATTTTAAAAATGAATTTTGAAACATAAAACCTTTGGGAACACTTTTCCTTGAAAATAAACGCAAATACTTTTATAGAATGCTTGAAAACATTATTAAAAACGTTTTCCATGAAATTATATGAAAGAAGATTGAAAAAAAATTAAATAATTTTTCAATGAAGAAAAATATCTTTTAAAACTTATAATGGAATCCTTGAAAAATATTTTAATACCTAAAACATTTCATTAAAATAATTTCCCTTGAAAATTATCTTAAGATATATTTTAAAAAAAATCTTGAAGAAAATAGTATTTAAACATTTAAAGTAGCCAATACTAATTTGAAAATTTTTAATCATAATAAACATGAAATAATAACATTACGTGAAGGATAAAATATCGGTAAAATAATTAAATTATATATATAAAATGGAATAATTGTAGTATATACTCTTTGTAAAATAACATAGGTTCATAACCAATCACGTGTCCCAAAGAAATAAAATTGAGAAAAAACTACCTTACTCATTTGGTATCTTTTGAACCTTAAAGCCCCATTAAATTGATATCATCGATTTTATATGTAAATAATCATTAATTATTGTAAAAAATCATTTAATATATTCATGGGTAGTATTTACACCACACAAATGAAATGAGTAGTGAATATGGCATGAATCTCACAGAAAAAACAAGTGAGATGAAATTATCCTACCTTAAGTATTGACTTCTTTCGTATAAGTTAAAACTTATTTGATTATAAATATAAGGTTATTATACATCTACCAAAAAAATAATTTTGAGTTTTATCAATCCATATAAGATTCTATTATTTTTTTTATTACCCTTTTATTAACTCATCCATGTTAAAGTTACATTTCAGCTAATAATCACTTTGTTTATTGTGCGTGTTTTGACTTTTTAATCTTGTCCATATTACATATATCATGATTTAATTACATCCATATGGAAAAACATGATTAATATATCATATATATATATATATATACATTCGTCATATACATATATATAAAAGATATATATTGGAAATGTAATACATCGTTTATAGATATAGTAGGCCGTGTATAAACATGAACATTGTTTCCATTTTATTGTCATATTGAAAGAAAGTATTTAAATAAAATATATGTATGTAGGTATATAATATCATTAAATTATGATTATTATTTTGTATTTATTAATTATATGTATTTTTATATTAATTATTTAATGGTTGTTGGCACTAAAATATTCAACGAAAAGAACGAAGAAAAAGAGGCCACACGACCTGCTTCGCGAAGCCCCGGCGTGGAGTCCCCCCAAGAAACACGGCCGCCATAAAGCATTGGAGGTGGTATGCTCCGCGATGCCCTGATGTTCGTGAACACGCCGTGAAGCACTGGAGGCGGTATACTCCAAGAAATCCTTTGATGTTCGTGAGCCCACTGCGAAGCACCAGAGGCGGTACGCTCCGCGATGCCCCTGACGTTCGCGAGCCCTCCGCGAAGCACCGGAGGCGGTATGCTCCGTGAATGCCCCTGACATTTGCGACCAACCGCGAAGCAACCGAAGCCTTCTTCATGCCGCTTCAGCTCTACTCCGCGGCGCCCCATGCTTATAAATACCAGACTACCCCTGAGCCCGACAGACGGACAATCCGACCGTTCACCTTCTTAGCTCCCAAATATCGAAGCACCCTTTACTCTGCAAATCATGAGCTACGCGAGGTATTTTTTATTCATGAGGTGCCTCCGTATTGTCTCGTTTTGATCCCCTCTTTCAATAGGGATGCCCTTCGCAAAGCCTAAGTGCGTTTGCGATGTAAGGGGATCTCCAAGGTGACCCAGGTTGTCGCGGAGCGTTTATGGTTCGCAAAACTCCCCTCCTGTACTTGTGATCCACATTCCAAGGCATGGTCACTGTACTTCGTGAAGCACATTGCTTCATGACACTTTGCATCACGAGGCGTCTATTCTCCACGAGGCAGTGCTTCACGATCTTCCACTTCGCGAAGCACCACCCATTTCACCTCCGCCATATGCTAAGGCTAAGGCACCCCACTTCGCGAAGCACACCCCTTCGCAATTTCCCTCTACTATGTAGAGCAACCGAGATCCCCAAGGACCGTACCTATGGAACCCTCTACTTGGGAATTCCTTCTCCCGTTCGACCCTCCAGGTCTGCATGATGTGACTTCAAAGTCCCCTAGACGATACCGCCTGTGGAGTTGCATTGCCTAATTCTTCATTACATATGCATGCTAAGGGATATTTCTTCTTCTCATAGCCACGCTAGCGTAGACCCCTCGATGGTTCTCTCTATGACCCCCCTTCAGCACGGAATTTCTGGTACCTTACCTCCCACAAGGAGCAGATGCTACCGGTCAGGTAAGTCCTAGGGGTGCAGAGTAAACCCACCTCGTCCGAGATACAGGATTTTAAACTGCCAAGAACCCTCATCCTCAACACACGACGTTAAATTGTGACATCACCCTATGCCTCTCATGTAGAGTGCCCCCACCTTGGACATTCTCTACACCCCCTGGTTTCCAAAGGGGATGATATCCTCCTTCTGGGAGTGGTGTTTGTCCGTAGGGAAGCGCAACCGCCTTGGTGTAAGCCCCTATCCTTTCTCGCACAAGTTAGAACCCATGAACCTCCGTACATCCCCTATCCCTCTGCGATTTGTCGCCCTCAGGCCTCCATTCTGGAGTAAGTCCCAGCACCATGGTCTACCCAATGCGTAAGCCCCTCTTTGCTTCTCACGGATGCACCCTTTGCGATGTGATCGTTAGGTCTTTGCCGCCTCTTGTTTCTCACACCGAGCATGACTCACGTGGGCTTAGAGTAAGCATCAACTACGGCACCAACCCCCATCCCACATGATATTAAACTGCACACCTTTTGAACTACGAGGTCTTTGATCAATGTCAAGGCATGGTACATAGGAAGCCTCGATGAGGTTAAAGCCCACCGCCAGGTCGTTTCTTCACGTCAGGTTCCACCCGTGTCCTGTATGACGTTAAACTGCATTCCGGTCCAGCGATAAGCCATTGTGACCAATCCGAACTATGTGGAATTTGATCCATGTCAAGGAATGGTATGTAGAAAACCTCACAAGTTTCATGTCCAACATCCATCAGACGCCTGGTCCATCTTCACGTCGGTTCTCAGGCATTCATTCTGAACTATGTGGACATTGATCCATGTCAAGGCATGGTACATAGGAAGCCTTCCTGAGGTTCAAGCCCACCATCCACCTGGAACAAGGTCCTAATTCACATCGGTTCTCCGACACGCCCTCGTCCCGCATGATGTTAAACTACATCTCTATCCAGCGGTAAGACGTTGTTACCCTATGAGGTCTTTGATCCATGTCAAGGCATGGTACATAGGAAGCCTCATGAGGTTCAAGCCCATCATCTATCGGGCCAAGGTCCATCTCTACGTCGGTTCTGAGGCACCCCCCCTGAACTACGAGGACTTTGATCCATGTCAAGGCACAGTATGTAGGAAACCTCCCTGAGGTTCAAGCCCACCACCCAGTCGTTCTGACCGCATTCACATCGGTCCTCCGACACACCTTTCTGAACTACGGGGTCTTTGATCTATGTCAAGGGACGATATGTAGGAACCCTCACTGAGGTTCAAGCCCACCATCCATCTGGACCAATGTTTTTCTTCACGTTGGTTCACCGGCACCCATTATGAACTACATGGACTTTGATCCATGTCAAGGCATGGTATGTAAGAATCCTCATTGAGGTTCAAGCCCACCACTCAATGGTCGCTCTGACCCCTATTCACGTCGGCTCTCACCAACTGAACTACGCGTACATGGATTCCCTTCCATAGGGATATGTAGGAGGCCTCTTCAAGGCTCAATCCTGTCACTACCGTCATCTTCAAGACGGTCCCGTCTCCTTCCCCCTCCACTCCATTCAACTATCTATCATCCATCTTGATTATTACCAGGTCTGCCACATCCCGGCGAGATCATGCCTCCCATTCACCTCCACAGCATTCGGGAAGTCGCCCATGCGTTGGCCCCCATATCGATGTTCCCTCAAGGGGGTTCCTCAATCTGATCCACCTTTATCGGTGTTCTGATCAGTCTGATCCATCTCCACTGGACGTTATACTTGCTGCATACCTTGTGTTAAACATGGGGATCTGAGGAAAACCTCAGATACATGCCTACAACATATGATTCCCTGCGCATGATGTGGAATTCCTCGGGCTTCCACGACCTCGAGAAGCCATATAATAAGAGAAAATAGAGAGACACGCCAATTCCCCATCGTCCAGACACGCCAGTGATGCCTCGACATGACTATTCCCCCAACTGAAGGTTGATGCCCTGACCGGAACCCTTGGAATATCCTGACAGAAGTAGTGTAATTAACCGGCTTCCATGGAAACATGTTACATGGATGAGTTTCACGAACAACGTATTAAATCTTTAAGGGTGACCATACTGGGTGATGATTTCTGAGGATAAATCCACAGAATGAAGAACCGACATCCCATCATCCCATTTCGATCAAGGAGAAGACGTCTTTGAATAAGGAGTGAAGGTTTCCCGCCTTTGGAAAGCGGGAATGCAGGGAGATAGAGCCACGCAGACGTCCCCCGAACGTGATGGACACACGCTCCCCGGCGAAAGCGTCGAAAACAATGGTTAATTTGGAAGATGAATCTCATCACACTGTGAAGATGGTTGGTCATACGTACGATTGAGTGAGGATATCATTCCCCTATTGGTAAAAGGGTAAACAAATGGATGGTATATGGATTATAAATAATCAATATAATTCCATATTTATTATTTATATCCATTATATCAACCATTATACCCCATCCAAAAAAGGATTTATGAAAAAAAAATTACACCATGGTGTGGAGATGGTAAGTCGTATGTACATACACATGGTGATTTCATTTTTATTATGATGGATTAAATGTGGAATATGGTTTTTCTACAATAATAATAAAATATTATAATATATTTGACTCTACATTTATTACTTTAGAATGTAAAAATAACATGAATATGAATTATAAGAAGAAATGATTTTGAATGAGTTGGTAAAACAATTATCTCTTCTTCAGTGGACTTCCTTTAGATATCATCTCAGGTACACCATGGTTGGTATTTTTGGAATAAAAAGACTACAAAAACTTGTATAAATGGTTTTTTAGGAGAAATGGTGAGGTTTTTTTAGGACATAAGGCTCAAAGTGGGGTGGGGAAGTGAGGGAGTAGGTTTCATTTTATAAGATAGGGGAGAGGCATTATTGGAATACTTTAAAATATTAAATTAATATAAATTTATTTTAGATTTCAATTATATACAAAGTTATTTATTTCAAATATAATATAATTATGGTTCTAAATCCTCTCAAAAATAATTTTAGACAAATTTAGGTCTCGTTACTACACTTATCTTGGGATTTAAACCTTATTTAAACCCTTTAACTCTTACCATGACAACACATGTTTTTACTACATGTGGGTTAATGTATTTACTATAAAATCTCCAAAGAACCATAAATGGATAATTGATAGAATATTTAATCTTATTATTGTCATTTTTATGAATATTATATTTTTTTTAATTTTATATCATTTAATAAAATATTATTTATTTTAAAGTATCATTTATTTCAATTTTGATACTATTCATTATTTTACTTTTTAAAAATATCATAATAACATGATAACCTATAACAAACACTTATAATATATAAATAACATATAAAAGTTTAAAATTAAATTTATCGATGTCATTAATTATGTAAAATTAAATTTATTTTAATTTTTTTAATATAATTTATATGATATTTCCATTAATTAAACAATTATTTCATCATCATTATGAAGGACATTAATTAAATTATATATGCTCTAAAAATTAAAGATAAATTATCATGATGAATATAAATTTATTATATTTCAAATGAATATTTATATTCTAATTTATATTCTTTATAAACATATATTAAAAACGTTTTAGTAATTAAACATATGAGTATGGAATTTTAACTTGTCATTAAATGAAATATAATAAATTTCATATTCTTACACTTGTGGATTAAAAAGGTTAAAATTTCATCATGCGGTTTATGTTCGTTGAAACCCACCCATACAATGAAAATGGGAAAAGTGTTAAGGTAATTTAATAATATTATAATATTTTTTTTACCATTAATGACCTGATTTAGCCATAACCACGTTAAAACAAAATTACCAAATTTTCCATTCATGATATCAAAAAATTATTTGATAATATTAGACTCAAAATATCATACTAATTACAAACATGTATGTCTATTTTTCAAAAATCAATTCATAGAAACGGGAAAATTATGTTTAATGCTTATCTCGTAGACGTGACGAGAAAGGGGTTATTAAAGTTAAAAAATGCAAAATATTGAAACGTTTTTATGTATAAATTAAAATTAAAATTTATTACAACGAACAAAATTATGTTAAATAATAACATTTTATATAATTTTTCTTTAATTTCAATAAAAAATATAATTAATCATACTATATTATTTTGATGACAAAACTATTTTCAATTAAAATTTAGTATTTTTCACTATTTATAAAAAATGAATCTTATCAGAATAATACCAAAACGTCAACAAAAGTAAATTTCGATACTAATTAAATTTATGAAGACAAAATGAAATTGGGTGCATTAAAAAAATATTGCTTTTATAATCAATTTGTAACCAAAAAATAATCTTATAAACCAAATATTTTAACAGTTTAGCTAAAATTATTCATAATTACTAACATAACGACTAAGTTATATCTTATTATATTAAATAGTAATATTTTAATAGTATATTGTTGTTCAATAAAACTTAGTAATTCATGTAAGGCAAGATATCAATGGATGTCAACATTATATGTAACACATGGAAATAATAGTGTTTCATATACCACAACCTAAGATAAGTGGTGCATGTATCACAATCTTGACATGGTGTTGCATATAATTCAATAGAAATATAGTTTTTTTCATATAAAAAAATCTATATTTAGTATTCTGTGAAATGAGAACTATCAAACAGACTAAATTAATTCCAAAAAAAATTTCACAAAATATCAGAGTGTTAAATTCTATCCCCATTAAAATTAATTTCACCATCAAAATTCATCCATGATATCAAAGTATTAATACATTAAAGTTCATTTCATAGAACCCCACATCTTAAAAATGAATACTAAAACTTCTTTTAAATAATAATGTTGGAAGCACAATGATTACCCATTGTGACTAATAATTAGGAATCCATAAAGGAGAAAATTGGTGGAGAGCGAAAACAAGGAAATGGAAGATAAATCTAACGATTAGGTTTTGATGCAGAGTGAGAGAGAACATGGCTAGGATAAAGTTAACAATCAAATACATAACCCAAAAAAGGCTTGAAAAGGGTCAAAGATATCATCAGAACTGATGATAATATGAAAAATGTTTATTTCAAGATCCCTTCCTTGATATTTATAATTTTAACAAGGAGATATACTTACTTTATTTCAGCACAATCTCATACTTTGTTTTTCCTTGATTAATTTACACTACATCTCTTATTCTAAAAAATGAAGTTGAATTTTTCATCCAGGAAGTGTTATCTTTATCACAACAAAATGTTATCAAAAGCTATCCAGTATGCATAAATCCTTATATAGTGAGATATTAACTTAATCTCACAGACTTCATCTGATGTTTAACTTAATACCTTCAATAAATGGTTAACATTATTACCCTTCCAGAAGATTAAAATCCAAAATAATAAAAATAAGGGCCTGGAATTAGCTTAACAATAACCCCCTTATATCATAAAGTAACTCTTGGTTGTAACATTACAAACATGTGAATACCCTCATTGTTTATTATCTTGAAAGATGGTAACAACCTAAATTACATTAAATCCTTTTCAAAAATATGTATGCTTCATTATTCCATGGTTTACAAGATATATTCCTCAAATCCAATAAGTTTTAAACTTCATCAATGATGACATAAAATACATTGTCACGATATTCTTAATTGTCACCAAGGTAATTGATTTTATCCAAATTACGTTATCTAAATCAATAATCTCTTTATTCAAGCTAAACACAATTTTCTAAACATCTCGACCACATTAAGGGTTTCCTTAAATTAAAAAAATATCACTATTCTAAGTCTTCATCACAATTCAACATATCATTTTCAATCCTTAATGAAAACTTATTCCAAAAATACATATATATTTCATTATTTGTATAAAATAATCCTTCAATTCCTAAACAAATATACTTCAACCATTAAACTATATTCATAAAAAATTACATAGGCTTCATAATCGCATTCCTTAATAACAATTTCCTATATTATAAATTATGAATCAAATCATATGGTTCCATAACCTCAATCTAATCATTATTCTTGAATTTAATGTAAAAAATAATATAAGAACATACTATACCTTTCACATTTTATTTGTGGTCTCTTTATCTTCAGTAATATAACCAATACTCATGGACTTCCCAGATTCTCATTATGATATTTCCACTTATAAAATAAATTTTCATCATGTCCATACATTCCACATCTGAAACATTCAACATTAACCCAGTTTCTTCTAGTTCCTAATATTGATTTAAAGTAGAAAGCATAAGATGAGAAACAATTATTATAGCATACAACTACATATATCATGAAAATTTACTTATATGATGTCTATATCATGACACAAAGTTTTTAATCAAAAATAGATTTTGTTTATCCTTGGTTATTCATTGTCATATTCTATTCAAATCCAACATGATGGTTTCTGATGTGTTTTGGAATTTGCAAAGAATATCCTTCCAGTGTGTCAAACCAAGTGTGCATCAAGGCATGATGTTGTGTACCAGGTTATGCTCGAGTCAGGCCCGACACACATTATCAGATTTCTTACCCCGATGTATATCTCTGTCAATTAAAAATACACTTTTAGAATCTAGAGAGGCATTTAAATCTTATAAACCACTCTCTCCAACCTTTACCAAATTTCCAGAACATTTTCCTTCACTTCTCTTCCTCCTTAGACTTATCCTTAATGACATCCCAAGACATATCCTTATAAATATCCCTAGGGATATCACTAATGTTTCCTCATAAAAGTTTCCAAAGGATGAATAAACCGTTTTTCTAATGCCAACTATATCAAACCGAGATTGATGTATATGTACGTTACATCACTTTTGTAAAATTCTTGAAACACTTCAAAAAACAAACACCTAAAGACATTATTAGTTTAATTAATTTAGAAACATAGGAAAAATATTCTAAATCAATGAAATATCTTTAATGTTTTCAAAATATTTCTACCCCATTATAATTATACTTATAATTATTTCTTCATAAACTAGGCAAAAGAAACATAAGAATGAGGTTATCTCGAATGCTCAGTAAGGGTAAACAAAAGAGATACATAAGAATAATATGAGAATAAGGGTATGAAAAGACGGTCAAAAAATATATGATCATATCCTACATATCAAAGATCATAAAACTGAGACCTGAAATAAATATATTAGCAATTTATAATACATGAATCATAACTAAATAAAGAACATAATCTGTGAAAGCACAACATAGGAATAAGACATAGAATATGTGGTAGACACATAAGAATATAATATGATTTCTATATAAGTCAATCCATTACTGTCAAAGACATATTAATAGTAGTGGTTCACTCCACATACCATGTTGGTAGTCATGGTTCACTCCCATGGTCATCTTAGTAGTATGAGTTCAATCCACATACCATCTTGGTTATCATGGTTTACTTACACAAACATCTTAGTAGTCAAGGATCACTTCCAATACCATCTTAGTCTATCTGATGAGATATAAATCTTTACCCAATGCATTGGAGGTAGATATAGTCCCCACACATCTCATTATGAAAAAATACATACTTGGGAATCAAGATAAAAAACAATCATATCATAACCAATGAAATGGAATGGGTGTCATAAACATGTAATCATATAACAACCTGGAAAAAATATACAGGTTTCATAATCATTTCATCAAAAGCATAACCAATGAAAAAAAGGAATTTTCTTAAATGTCACAAAATCCAAACATACTACATTAAGAGAAAGAATATGAATTGGTTTCTTTAACTATAAAAAATATTCCATCTTATATTTTGAATGATCACATGGAACATAACTTTTCCTTAAAAATTACTTTTTATAAAACATAAAACTTTTTCAAAACCTTTTTTTTAAATAATATTGAAAAATTACCAATGAATCATAAATATTATTTTAAAATATTTATTGTGGAAAAAAAATTATTCATTAAGAAATTATTTTTGTAACAGAAAACCCTTTTAAACCCATTTTATTTGAAAATAAATATGAAAACATGTTAATAAATCTTGAAAACCTTTTTCCTTGAAGGCATATGAAGATATCTTGAAAACATTTTTAAAATCCATTTTCCATGAAAAAAATATATTTTAAAACTTATAAAGTAATCCTTGAAAAGAAATTTAAAATATAAACCATTTTATTAAAATAAGTATCCCTTAAAACTATCTTAATAGATCTTTTAAAAACATTTCTCAAGGAAAATAATTATAAGAATTTCATAGTGTCGTATACAACATTGAAACATTTGAATGATCATATTCATGAAATAATAAAATTAAAAAGGATTAAAATATCATGAAAATAATTATATTTTTGATATAACATAAAAAATGACAGTATATACACCCTGTAAAATAACATAGGTGAATAACAAAACATGTGTCTCAATGAAATAATATTGAGGCAAAACTACCTTACTCATTTGGAATCATTTGAACTAAAAACCCCATTAAATAGATATCATTGAATATATATGTAAATACCAATAAATTAAAGTATAAAAATAATATAATATATTAATGGCCAGTATGTACACTACACAAAATAAATGATTGGTGAATATAACATATATCTCATGGAATTAACAAGTGAGATGAAACTCCATTACCATAAGTATTGAATTATTTCATAAAATTTTCAAATTCATGTATAATATATATAATTATATTATACATCTAGAATAGTATCATATTCAATTATAGAAAACCATATATAATTCTACTATGTTATTTTATTTCCCATTTATTTACTCATCCATGTTAATGTTACCTTTCAGGTAATAATCGTTTTGTTTATCATACACATTTTGAATTTTTAATATTGGTATTATTACTTAGAACATAGTGTAAATACTTCAATAAGGTAAAATATCATTTATTTGTCCTATATATTTAGTATATAAATATATATAAAATAAATATATATGTAATGGAATACACCGTTTATGGGGACCGTAGGCCATACGTATGCATGAGTTCTGTTTCTATTTTATTGTCATATTGAAATAATGTAAATAAAATATATCTATATATATATAATATCATTAATGTATCATTATTATATAGTATTTATTCATTATATATATTTTTATACTCATTCTTTAATGGTTAACATGTAAGATGAATGTCATCATGTCGTAGAGATGGCAGGTCGTACATACGTATGAGCGATGATATCATACCCTTAATGGTAAAAGGGTATATAATTGGATAGTATATTGTTTATAAAGAGTGAATATCATGTCATATTTTTTATGTATATCCTTTATATACATCGTTATACAGATCCAAATAATGTGTTGATGAAAAACAGATTACACCACGATGTAAAGATGATAAGTTGTACGTACTAACGTGTGGTGATTTAGTTTTTATTAATATGGATAAAAGGTGGAACATGATTTTTAAATATTCATAATAAATTATTATAATATATTTTATACTATATTTATTACTTTAGAATGTGAAAAACACATGAAGATAAAGTAGAAGAAGAAATAAACTTGAATTAGTTGGTAAAAAAATTACCTTTCTTCAGTTAAATTCCTTCCGATCTCATCTTAGGTATACTTAGGATTGAATTTTTGGAAGACAAGAAAATCCAATACGTGTATAAGTATGTTAGGAGGCGAAATTGGAAGTTTTCGGTTTATCTATAATTCTCAATGTGGTGTGATAAAGTAAGGGATGAAGTTCATTTTTAATAAGAGAGGGAAGGGCAAATCTGGGGATCTTTTGATATATTAAATTAATATAAAATGATTTTCAGTTTTTAATAGAACCAAAAGTGAGTAATTTAAAATAAAATATTAGGATGGGTCTAAATCCTCTCAAACAATAATTTTAAGAGTACTTTAGTTCTCATTCATACCCTTATCGTTTGGATTTGACCCTTAGTTAAACCCTTTAACTCTTACAATGACAACGTGTGTTTTTACTACTTATGTGTTAATATAGTAACTATAAAATGAAAAACGAATCCCAAATGGATAATTTATGGAATAATTAACCTTATCATATCCAGTTTTCTGAATTTTATATCATTTAATAAAATATTATTTATTTTAAAATATAGTCTATCTCAATTTTTATATAATACATTAATTGTCTTTTAAAAAATATCCTAACATGATAACTTCAAAAAAACTTATAATATATCAATAACATGTCAAATTTATCTATAATATTTTTGGAAGATATTAATTACGTTAAATTATATATTTTCTAATATTTTTAATACCATTTATTTGATATTTCCTTTAATTAATAAATTACTATATCATCATTATGCAAGAAATTAATTAAATTATTTATTCTATGAAAATTGAAAATAAATTATCATGATAAATATAAATTTTTTAAATTTAAAATGAATATTTATATTAAAAGTTATCTTCTCTATAACCCTATGTTAAATTTGATTTACGTATTAAACATATGAGTATGAAATATTTAACTAATATTTAAATAAAATATAATAAATGTCATATTCTTAACCCAGTGGCTTCAAAATGTTACAATTTTAAACTAAGGTTGATTTTGGTCGAATACCACTCATATAATGAAATTGGGACAAGTGTTAGGGTAATTTTATGATTTTATAATATTATTTTTACATTTAATTATCCGATTTACCCTTATGTGTGGTATTTTTTTTACAAAAGTTACTATTAATACTACACAAAAAATTAAGTTGATACTATTTGACTCAAAATATCACACATATTAAAAACATTTATTTCATTTTTTTAAAATTTAATTCAATTCAATGAGATAATTATGTTTAATGCTAATCCATCAGATGTGGTGAGGAAGCGGGTAATTAAAGTTAAAACATGAAAAAGATTGAAAAAATTTTATATCTAAATTCAATGTAAAATTGATTAAAATGATATGAATTATGTTAAATGATAAAAAAATTATCTAATTATCCTCTAAAACCAATAAAAAATATAATTAGACACTATAAATTATTTTTATGAAAATGATGTTTTCAATTAGAATTCAGTATTTTTCACTATTCCTAAAAAAATGAAACTTATTAGAAAAACACTGAAAAGTCATACAATGTAAATTTTTACTCTAAAATTTCGAATAATAAGTTTATTTTTTAATATATTAATTCTGAAAGTGTAAAAATTATATTTATAATTTATTCTTCATTAAAAGGTGATAAAATTACCCTTTTAAAAATATAGGGTTTTATTTGTAAAAATGGATTTGTTCTTATCATGTGACTATAAAATATATTGTGTAAATATAAGAAATATTTTATTGGATATATAACATATATATTTCATTGAAATCTTTTACTAATTGTAAATAATTTAATTTATTTGGATAAAACAACTTTAGGAACATAAAAACAATCACATTGCATTTATATTCAATTAATATATATTTTTCATTTATATGTAATTATTAACCCAAAAAATCATCTTAAAACCCATATAGTTTCGTAAATTAGTTGATATTATTCATAATCTATAACTTAAAATCTAGGTTATATCTTATTATATTAAATAATAATGTTTTCAAAATATACTATTATCCAATAAAACTCGGTATTGTGTTTAATTCAAGATATCAAAAGAACTCAATATTTTGTGTAAAACAAGACAATAATATTGTTGTTTATACCAAAAAATACTGTAAGTGTTGCGTGTATCACAATATTGAATTTTATTTTCATATAACACAAGCCAAAAATAGTTTTTTATATATAAAAAACTATATTTAGTATTTCGTGAAATGAAAAATATCAAAATGATAAGATTAATTCAAAAAATATATTTGACCAACTCTCATGGTGTGATAAGTTAGGCTAAATATGCATGAGCTATTATGGTCCAGTTTTCCAAGTCATTATGACAAACTCAGAGAAAATATGACCATTGAGAATGAAATGTGACCATTAGAGAAGTTTCCTATAAAAACCTAGACATTAAAAGGTTTTCAAGATTATGGTAGTTATGTTTATTAAATATGACCATTGAGAATGAAATATGACCAATGGAGAAGTTTATGAATACATTTTTCTATAATTATCTTATAGATTACAAAGAATGAACCACTTGTTCTAAGTGTCATTTAATTCGTTAGAGGTATTCATTCCTAAGGAAACTTTTTCCTGTTTTCTCTTTAAGAACATCATTATAATTGTGATTATGTCTGATTATTGTGATTAAGATCGAGATATTTTGTGTATAAAAAGTTTGAGAATCCAATCATTGTGATCAAGAGATCACAGGGATATTGAGATAATGAATCTGATCCATTGGATCAAGGGACTCACAAGATAGGAAGATAGAGCTGATATTTGTTTTTAGTTCTTTCCTTGGTTAGGAAAGATATACTTTCTTGTATGTATAAAACAATGGATACCATTAGTTAGTGTTACTTACTACCTTACTCTTATAGTTATAAGAGAAAATAATTTTAACAGCTTTAATTCATTCTTACTTTTTTTATAGCTATTTCTTGTTTCTTTTAAGTTTATTTTTCACTGTGCATATTAAATTGTAATGTTTAATATCTTATTCAACATATTGTATTCTATTTTTTTATGATTTTAATCTCCGATTACAATTTATATTCTGATTAATCAGATATGTTGTAACACTAATTCTATTGCTCTGATATAATCTTATTGTATCTAATTACGATTATGTGATTATGATCATCAGACTAAGGGACAAGTCTGATTCCATGCTTTATGAGACTTAGGGTATTATTTAGTATAATTGTTTTAAACTATGTTTTTATAAGATCTCGAATTACGTAGAGGTTTATTATTTTTTAAATTTTTGTTCAAATCCATTCATTTTGTTTAATGTAATGTTTACCAGGTGTATATTAAGGTTTAAGGGTGTTTGAGGGGTTTAAGACGTGAAAGTGAAAGGAAATTGTCCATCTAGTCGATGTTTCATGGTTGGAGAACGATTGGAGAATGGGTAGAGATAACTGTGTGCCCAAACCATGCTAGCCAGGAGGAGGGATGATCATATTAGTATAACAATGAAAGGGGGAAGGCCACATCATGTGGGCCTAGACAGAGGAATTCTACAAGTTTAGAACATGGTTTTTCAAACCATGTGGGCTTCCCCAGGTAACTGTGTGACTTAACCCCTATTTGACATATAGTGGAACACATTTTTCACATGGTTTGACAAATAGTGTGAGAAAACCATGTTCCCCATTAAAATGTGAAAAATTACATACCTAGATCCTCATGGTTTTAAGTCTCTCACATGATTTTATCAACATTTCATCATCCTACATCCCTAGTGACGAACTAAACCTCTCAAATCTTCCCAAGGGTGGATCTCCTTGGTTCAAGGTTGTTTAGAGAACTATTGGTTTCAGATCGATTCTGCAGAAAAGTCTGACACTCCTCTTGCTCATATATTCTAGATTAAGGCATGTGGTTTGGTTCTTCCCCAATCGAATACCTAAAACCCTTGTTTTTCAATAGATCTTATGTTGGGGATACAAATAGTGATTGAATGAAGATATAAGGCTAATATTAAGCTTTTTTTTGTCTTCAGATTTGAGTTAGATAGTCTACAAGTTATATCCCATAGTTTTAATATATATTTTTTCTTGTGTGGTTGTGATATTATTTCACTCTTGTTGTTCATTTTTTTCCATTAGTGATATTTGGTAAAATGATTTTCTAAATGGTCATTTGAACCCCTCATGATCTCTCAGGGATGTGTTGTGGTTGACTTGACTGAGTTAGGGCCACAATGGTGTGTGCCAAAATACACTAACATGGAAAATTTGAAATGTTAATTATGAAATAGATTTGTGATAAAGTAGATCCCATGATAAACATGTTGATATGATGGTTTGACATAAAACGGAAATATTTTTGGTTATGTCCAGACTTCGAGAATTGCATAAGGGATTGTTTGGATTAAAATGAATTATACTTGTGATGTATAAGTGGTTTAATACATATGTAACAATGAACACGTTAAATGGGTTAATGTTTGGGGAATAAATATTTTTTCAAATGGGATAAGGTAATGGGGTTGATGATCATTCTAGTGAGGTAAGGAATAAGAGAAAGAAATAGGTTAAATGGGTTATCCAATGTAAGTGGTAAATGTGTTAATGATTTAAGGCATGAGGTTAATTCCCATGTTGAGTAATTATGTGATTTGAAAGTTATGTTTATTGACTGTGTATGGTTTGTGATATGGTATACATGATAATTTATTAATAAGAATTTTCACATGTCTTGGTGGCCTGTGATAAAGGACTGAGGCTCCTCCCATGGGTTGGTTTGGACTGAGGCTCTAAATCCAACCCCTAGAATGCATGGGTTACAAAGTCAGAATGATGCTCTATGCCTCGAATGGTTGCAAATGATGAGACTACCTGTACTGAGGGTCCTTCATAAGTGTGTTGTACTATTTTATGAAAATTTTAACCCTAGTGAGAGAGGGATATTTATCTATTCCCTTATGCATGACAGTTTATCGACATAGGTTGTTGTGTAAATAATGTAAATTCCTAACCAATAGAACATATGATGAAATTAATTTTGAAATGAAGATGGTATAAGTGATGCAGAAGAAAATAATGATGGAAATATGTAAAGTGAACATTGTTATCTATTGGCATCTGAGTTTTATTTGAGTTTAAATTGTCAGTTATTTCATACTTGCATGCACTTTAGGTTTAGATTGGATATTTTCTAGACACTATTGATGGACCTAAAGAGTTGTACTCAAACCTTAGTCAGAATTTCATTGGATACTTGAGCAGATTTCATGGTTTCAGGTCAAGACAATGGAAAGGGACCTATGCTAGGGAGTTGAGTTTGGAATGGTAAGTGTTGGGATGATAATCTAGATTAGAGTAAGTAACCACTTGGGGGTTGGAAATTTATCTTTATTTTGGGTTTCACATTCACATTGGTAGTATTATCATAACATGAAATATATATTGTTGGTATATTTTCTACCCTTTTTGGGAAATGTTTTGGTAATGCATGTTTTTTTTATTGTTTATCATTTCCTTTATTTCAAATTGTTATATGATGTAGAATAGTCAATTTAAGAGTTTAGTCTTCCAAAATGATTTATCTAACCCTTGCTACTAGTTGTAAACCTCTCGAAGATGAGGAGTCACAATTGACGTCCTATGATAACCAGGATTAGGTCACCAGTTTAGTGGATATTGGGTCGGTGATATTACAAAGTGGTATCATAGTGGTTATTTTTTGTGGTATTATTATTTGGGATGGTATATAAGATATTAGGAAGTGTTGTTCCTTGGAAATGATTTCATGATTAGGAGTAGGTAACAAATGTATGTGGGAAAACCCAAGTACCCAGGGTGGGGAATTTTTTTTCTTGTTGTGTGTTGTTATCTTTGAATGATATTTCCCCATTGGGGGATGCACTTATTATGTGATGTGACTCTTTTATGATATTCTACTAATGTCTAGAATGAAATTAGGTTTTGAATTCAGGAATCATTTTAGGTATCTAGGGATATAGGTGGCATGCATCTTGATAGGAACACACAAGATAGTTTTGTGAGACTTAAGATTATAATGCATTTCACCTCCTTGAAAAATTGAAGAAAATGGTGTCTAATTATGATGATGAAAATAGTTTAAAAATAAGAAGGAAAAAGGAATGGTTAATGAATTATAATTAATGAAAGGGTGTAAATGATTTAAAATATTTTTTGTAACAAGTTTTGAAATGGGAAATTTTACAATCCATTTCAGGACATCATCCAACTAGACACCTGACCCGGTCCGCGACAAGGCACGAAGGGCGATCCCGATCCCCACAGACTAGAAACTAGTACATGGCACCAAAAATAAATATACGGGAATGATTTTTCCCATAAAAATGAAATAAATAAAAAATAATATTAAATAAAAACAAAAGATATCGGTATAATGAAAAATAAAACTGGACGTATCTCAATGTGACCCTACGGGTAACCACCGACCTCAAACAAACATCGCACTACAATGACTGAATCTGAGAAAGAAGCAATACCCAAAGAAAAAATGATAAAACTATAGGTGTGAGTATTAAAACATAGTAAGAATAACTATATAGTATATTCCGAAATGGATTTCTTTTAAAAAAATAATCATCAATTTCAGGTTTGAACTATAATGTATAAAACATTGGTTTTTAGTAGTGTTTATTTTAATGTAAACAAATCACAATTAATTTCCCTCATATGTTCAAAACATGCCAACTCTCTCAAAGAAAAATTGATTTCTTAGGGAAAAGGGAAATGAGACCAAATAGGAAATGTTTAATTTTCATTAAAGGGGAAAATAAAGGGGAAACATTCATTGTTTCAAAAAAATTATTGAAACATTTTAAATAAAAATCATAAATTCTATATTTATCATCAAAAAACCATGAACCAATATCAAAGACTATAGTCACACACTACTAGAAAAACAGATATTTGCGACGGGTCATTTGCGACGGGATCCCGTCGCAAATGGCTTTTTGCGACGGGGTCCCGTCGCAAATGACCCGTTGCTGAAAACGGTGTCGCAATAACATTTTTTTGCGACGGGCCCGTCGCTAAAGCCCTTTTCTGCGACAGGGAGAATCCCCGTCGCAACTAGTACTCCGTATATTTGTAAAAAACTAGTTGCGATGGGCCCCGTCGCAAAAACTATTTTTTAACAAATAAAAAAATAATAATACTATTTGCGACAGGAATAGTATCCCGTCGCAAATACTATAAAAAAAATAAATTTTTATAAAAATATTTTAATTAATATAATAATAATCCAATTATAATTCAAAAATAAAAAATAATAAAATATTAATAAATGATTTTAATTAATATAATAATAGAATTATAATTCACAAATAAAAATAATAAATTATTTTAATTAATATAATAATAATAGAATTATAATTCAAAAATAAAAAATAATAGAATATTAATAAATATTTTATAATGAGACAGAAACTACGAATAGAAAAAAAATCATATTTTGATTTCACAAATTTTATAACATAAATAAAAACTCTAATCTGAAGGAGGGGGGAGGGGGGATCTGCAGATGGTGGTGGAGGAAACTCCATCCCTAAAGCATGAGTGAGTCGGCGCATGTACTCCATCTGCTCCTGATGCTGCTGCTGCCACCGACTCGTCTGCTCCTCGTACAGCTGCTGCTGCCGTCGACGCTCCTCCTCATGCTGCTGACGCATCTGCTCCTGCTCCTGTCGGAGACTCTCTATCAGTGCAGTCTGAGATTGCAACTGATCCTCATACTGTGTAGCAGAAGAAGATGCACGAGCTGCTCTCGAGCTGGACGCCGACATCGCAGCACTGCCATAATAATCTCCGGGGAGTCAGTCGAGAGCTGATACCAACTACCCAACCCTTCTCGAAGGCATAATGGGTGTCCTGCATCCATGCCGCCTCATCAAACTGACGGCTAGTGGTCTGATCTGATGACTCGGCCTGACTCTCAGGCCGGGCCTGTGACGCTGCGGCCTCATACGACTCCTGTAGTTGCAATTTAAAATTAAAATTGTGAATATATTATATATAGTTAATTTTTAAACTTGAAAACAAATAATACTAACCACGATGTGATGCTGATGATCACCACTGAGCTCCCCAGTAGCAGTATCACTATACATCCTCCGATATACGTCGTACTCCGTAATATCGGGGTGCTCGACAGCCTATAAAAATAAAAAATAAACTGTTAATATTTATAGTCATATAGAATATTTATAAATAATGTACGTACCAGATGCTGTCTATGAGTACTGAAAGAACGACTCCCAGCTCGATGAGTCACCTCCTGTCTCCCCCGATTCTGCCTCCCCACCGATGATCTCCTCTGAAAGGCACCACTCAACCAGTGCGCACATAATCCATCCCATACATGGGATGAAATGTACTCTGGTCGGTGTGCTCTACATGACTCGTCAAAATCTGACACTCCTGCTTTCTTCATCGTAGATTTTCTTAAATTGTGCAAAAACTGACGAAGGCGATCACGCATGGCCACCTCCCATGCCTCGTGGATGGCGTCACGCATGGTATCCTCAATCGGATACCATAAACCCTAAAAATAAATCAAAATATCAAGTTAGAAATGAAATAATTTTCAAAATAAAAATTATTTATTTACGTACATACCAACCAATGGCCGAACATGGCATGCTGCACATCAATGGGAATCTGCTCCCATGTGGTCCACGGCTGAGAGAAATAATTGCGCAAAATAGCGCTGCCCTGTCCGACTGCTATATGCGGAAAACTGTAAAAATAATAAACATTTATTATGTGAATAGATTAATGAAATCTTAGTCAAATCAACAGGTTATCACACAGGTTATCACACCTCTGTGTGCGTGGATCAAACCCAAGACGTGGACGTCGCTCGGGGACGGGGTCAGGAATCATCAATTGTGCCAGACCGCGCCCCCTCCGCGTACTCCCTGGAGCGCCTTCAGGCTGAGGGTCATCTGGCAGCAACTCATCCGCATAGAAAGTCAGGTTAGCACCCGCCAACTCACGAAATGTGGCTTCGTCCATCTGAAAAAGAAAATGTTAATGTTGTTAGAAAATAATTCATAATTACTATTATATATACATATATACATATTATGATTGTTTATAAATATCATGGAATTCTATCAGTGTTCATCTTCATCATCATCTTCATATATGTCAATGTCATCTTCATATTCCTCCTCAACATCATCGATATCCATTCGAGTTACAGTTGCTTCATCTCTTACCATTTCAAATTCATATGTGACATCATTAACATCATCGTCATCACCAACTCTTAAATGTGGGGTGTCGTCATCGATACTCATGTCTCTTTGCAAAAAAGATTGATTTTGAGTACTCTCTTGAAAAACTTCAATTCTTTGCACATCAGTGAAAGCACATTCACTTTGACTAAACTGATTTTCTCGAATTTTTTTTATTACACTCCACCAATCAGTCAAGTCTCTTGATGTAGCACAGTACTTTGCGTAATAAACTTGATGTGCCTGTTGAGCCAATAAGAATGATTCATTTACTGCGAGAACACTTTTACATTTAATATCGATGATTCCATGAGTCGGATGAACACGCACGCCTCTCTCTGTATCCAACCACCGACATTTGAACATGGTTATGTAATGTTGTCCAAGATAACAGAGTTCAATGATTTCATCAAGTATGCCATAAAAGTCAACATCATTTTCTCGATGATGAGATCCTCTCAAGCTAACTCCACTGTTCATTGTTTTTTTCGATTCCCCATATGTATGTGTGTGGAATCGAAATCCATTCACCACATATGCATTATAAGTTTTAGCAAGTTTGGAAGGTGGGTTACTCAATACACACAGCCGTTTGTCAATTTTATCAGCATGTCGAGACACCTTAAAATTTGTGAAATAATTATCAATATAGTAAACTATACATTGAATGAGTTGCTAAAAGATAAAGAATTTATGTTACCAGTTTTTGAAACCACTGAGAGAAATTTTTCAGTCGACGTTCTTCGAGAGCAGCTCCTGTAATTTGTGGAATTTGTTTCTTGATATGATTATCATACAACCTATAAAAACCAAAGTTATTTACTGTAACATAAATGATAGAATAAGTGATATAAACACTTACAGTACAACTGATGTCATCTCTTCACAGTTGAGCAGAACATACGTATGAGCTCTATGATGTTCATCATCTGAAAGCAAACGTTCATAAACTCCACCAAAACCAAGCTCTGACTGGTTGAAAACAGATAATTGATTGTCGATTTCATCAATATTCCTCTCGTTCCGTCCCATTCGGTTGTGTTTTGAAGGATACTCAGATTCAAAATAATGGGAGCAGAAAAATGATATTTCCTCTTGCAAATAAGCTTCTGCAATAGATCCTTCAACAAATGCTTTGTTACGTACTTTTCTTTTAAATTTTTGCATGCATCTTTCAAATGGGTACATCCATCGAAACTGTACTAGACCTCCACATTTGGCTACATATGGCAAATGTAACATCAAATGTTCCATTGAGTCGAAGAAAGACGGCAGAAATATTTTTTCCAGTTTACATATAATTACAACAACATCTTTTTCAAGTTTTCCTAGAGCATCATAATCTACTGTAGCCGCACAAATTTCCCGAAAAAATTGAGACATGTCTGTTATGGAATCCCAAATCACAGAATTCAACAGACCTCTTAATCCAATGGGTAGCAGTCTTTTCATTATAACATGAAAATCATGAATTTTTAATCCAGTAATATGACCATTCTTTACACATGTACCCAAATTGGAAGCACAGCCATCTGGATGTCTCAAATCTGCAATCCACTGACAAAATAATAAACGGTTTTCTTTAGACAGTGTATAAGCTGCTTTTGGTTTTAGTAACCTTTCTGTTCTGACATTCTCAAACAGTTCCAATTCTTGATGCCTGCAAATTTGGGCAAGATCTAAACGTGCATTTACATTGTCATTGCTCTTTCCTGGCATATCCAAAACTGTATGAAACAAGTTATCAAAACAGTTCTTCTCGATATGCGTGACATCTAACATGTGCCGGCCCAACAAATCAGACCAATATGGCAAATCCCAAAATATGCTACGTTTAATTCAATTGTGTTCTTTCCCAAAACCAGAAATTTTCTGTTGGTTTATTGTGGGACCAAATGTGATGGGAGGTAATGAAAGTACAACTAATTTTAACTCTGAACCTGATAGCATTTTTGGAGGTCCTTCCCTTTCAACTGTTCCTTTTCTGAAATGAGATCTGTTTCTGCGAAAAGGATGATCAGCTGGAAGAAACCTGTGATGATAGTCAAAATAACAAGGTTTCTTTCCATGAATGAGCATAAATGCTTTGTTCTCTCCCATACAGTAAGGACATGATTTCTGACCATGTGTACTCCATCCAGATAACATCCCATAAGCCGGGAAGTCACATATTGTCCACATCAATGCTGCTCTCAGTATGAAATTCGGTTTCGTTGCAACATCATATATACTGACACCAGTACTCCACAATAAATTTAATTCATCAATCAATGGTTTCAAATAAACATCAATATTTTTCTTCGGATGTCCTGGAATTAGTAAAGTCAAAAAGATATATGGCTCCTTCATCAACATCCATGGAGGTAAATTGTACGGAGTTAAAAAAACAGGCCAACATGAATATTGACTACCATAAGATCCAAACGGACAGAAACCATCAGTGGAAAGCCCCAGTCGAACATTTCTAGCTTCTAAAGCAAAGGATGGATGCACTCTATCCAAATGTTTCCATGAATCACCATCGGCTGGATGATTCAAGCTTTTATCGGTTGAAATATTCTCTTTATGCCATGACATCATTGTCGCTGTATTCTTATACATGAATAAACACTGGAGTCTGGATGTAATCGGAAAATATCTCAACTGTTTTACAGGAATCAAACCAGACTTCCCGTGTTGTCCTTCTTTATATCTCAGTTGCCCACATGTGGGACAACTATCCAACGACTCATTTTCCCCAGAATATAAAATTCAGTCATTTGAACATGCATGAATCTTCTGACAAGTAAGTCCCAAATTTCGAACCAGCCTCTTACTCTCATAGTAATTTGCAGGTAAAACATTTCCTTCGGGTAACAGTGTTTTAAGCAAAGATAATATCTGGTCAAAACAGGTGTTTGACATTCCGTTATCTGATTTGATAGCCATAAATTTTGCAACTGCTTCTAATTTTCTCATCTTACAGCCAGGATATAATGCATCCTCAGCAGACTTCAACAACTCATAAAATTCAGACGGTGCCAACTCAGGATTTGAAGCTATATCAGCCGGAGTTTCTGTATGTTGAACAGATGAACCTGCGACATCATGTACTAAATCTTGAAACCAGGATGGATCCGGAATCAAGTTGGTATCACCTGCTCTGGAACTGCGTTCACCGTGTTGATACCAAAATACATAATTTGGTTGAAAACAAAAACGCAAGAGATGTTCTCCCACTTTGTCAAACATTTCAAACGTTCTCAATGCACATTTTCTGCAAGGGCATTTTATTTTGCCTTATGAAACAAATTCTGGATTTTATGCCGCGAATGATAAAAAAGTCTCCACACCCTCTACATATACTGGATTTAAATGAGAACCGTTTGGATTTCTACGTTGATTTATCCAAATGAGGTCACCTAATAATGATTGTTGACGACCTCATTGTTCCATATGTCTCTATAAAATATAAAAGCATTACTGGTTTTGAATAATTTGTTAGAAAAAACACTCAAGCTAGGATAATTATAGAGTTTAGATCATACACGACTGACGCAAACTTTTTTTTGAGATAGACCTAATTATTACTAATTATTACTAATTATTACTAATTATTGGTAATTATTACGAATTATTACTAATTATGGGTAATTATTGGTAATTATTAGTAATTATTGGTAATTATTGGTAATATTACTAATTATTGGTAATTATTACTAATTATTGGTAATTATTACTAATTATTGGTAATTATTACTAATTATTGGTAAATATTACTAATTATTGTTAAGTATTACTAATTATTGGTAATTATTGGTAATTATTGGTAATTATTACTAATTATTGGTAATTATTGGTAATTATTACTAATTATTGGTAATTATTACTAATTATTGGTAATTATTACTAATTATTGGTAATTATTACTAATTATTGTTAATTATTACTAATTATTGGTAATTATTACTAATTATTGGTAATTATTACTAATTATTACTAGTTATTGGTAATTATTACTAATTATTACTAATTATTACTAATTATTGGTAATTATTGGTAATTATTACTAATTATTACTAATTATTGGTAATTATTACTAATTATTACTAATTATTACTAATTATTGGTAATTATTGATAATTATTACTAATTATTACTAATTATTACTAATTATTACTAATTATTACTAATTATTACTAATTATTACTAATTATTGGTAATTATTTCTAATTATTACTAATTATTGGTAATGATTACTAATTATTGGTAATTATTACTAATTATTGGTAATTATTACTAATTATTGGTAATTATTACTAATTATTGGTAATTATTACTAATTATTGGTAATTATTACTAATTATTACTAATTATTGATAATTATTACTAATTATTACTAATTATTACTAATTATTGGTAATTATTGTTAATTATTACTAATTATTGTTAATTATTACTAATTATTGGTAATTATTACTAATTATTACAAATTATTACTAATTATTGGTAATTATTGATAATTATTACTAATTATTACTAATTATTACTAATTATTACTAATTATTACTAATTATTACTAATTATTACTAATTATTACTCATTATTGGTAATTATTACTAATTATTACTAATTATTGGTAATTATTACTAATTATTACTAATTATTACTAATTATTGGTAATTATTGGTAATTATTACTAATTATTGGTAATTGTTACTAATTATTGGTAATTATTACTAATTATTACTAATTGTTACTAATTATTGGTAATTATTACTAATTATTGGTAATTATTACTAATTATTACTAATTATTCTTAATTATTACTAATTATTCTTAATTATTACTAATTATTGGTAATTATTACTAATTATTGGTAATTATTACTAATTATTGTTAATTATTACTAATTATTGATAATTATTACTAATTATTACTAATTATTACTAATTATTACTAATTATTACTAATTATTACTAATTATTGGTAATTATTACTAATTATTACTAATTATTGGTAATTATTCCTAATTATTACTAGTTATTGGTAATTATTACTAATTATTTGTAATTATTACTAATTATTACTAATTGTTACTAATTATTACAAATTGTTACTAATTATTACTAATTGTTACTAATTATTGGTAATTATTACTAATTATTCTAATTATTGGTAATTATTGGAATTTATTGGTAATTATTACTAATTATTGGTAATTGTTACTAATTATTGGTAATTATTTCTAATTATTGGTAATTATTTCTAATTATTGGTAATTTTTCAAATTATTGGTAATTATTTCTAATTATTTGTAATTATTTCTAATTATTGGTAATTATTACAATTTATTGGTAATTATTACTAATTATTGGTAATTATTACTAATTATTACTAATTACCGGTAATTATTTCTATTTATTACTAATTATTTCTATTTACCGATAATTATTGGCAATTATTACAAATTATTGATAATTATTACTAATTATTGGTAATTATTACTAATTATTGGTAATTATTACTAATTATTGGTAATTATTACCAATTATTACTAATTGTTACTAATTATTACTAATTTTTACTAATTATTGCTAATTATTACTAATTATTGGTAATTATTACAAATTATTACTAATTATTGGTAATTATTACTAATTATTACTAATTATTGGTAATTATTACTAATTATTACTAATTATTACTAATTATTGATAATTATTACAAATTATTACAAATTATTGGTAATTATTACTAATTATTGGTTATTATTACTAATTATTACTAATTATTGGTAATTATTGGTAATTATTACTCATTATTACTCATTATTGGTAATTATTACTAATTATTACTCATTATTGGTAATTATTACTAATTATTACTAATTATTGGTAATTATTACTAATTATTACTAATTATTGGTAATTATTGGTAATTATTGGTAATTCTTGGTAATTATTACTAATTATTGGTAAGTATTACTAATTATTGGTAATTATTACTAATTATTGGTAATTATTACTAATTATTGGTAATTATTACTAATTATTGGTAATTATTACTAATTATTACTAATTATTACTAATTATTACTAATTATTGGTAATTATTACTAATTATTGGTAATTATTACTAATTATTGGTAATTATTACTAATTATTACTAATTATTGGTAATTATGACTAATTATTGGTAATTATTACGAATTATTGGTAATTATTACTAAGTATTACTAATTATTGGTAATTATTGGTAATTGTTCTTAATTAGGACTAATTAAATGAATAATTACCAATAATTCGGAATAATTACCAATAATTATGAATAATAACATTATTAGTATATTTTATTATTAATATTAAAATAATATAATTTTCTAATTTATATACAGTTCTCCTTTCATCTGTGTTTTTTCTATCTCCATATACAAATAATACATGTGAAGACAGCAAACACACAGATGAAAAGAGAACTGTGTATATATAAAAAATTATATTATTTTAATATTAATAATAAAATATATTAATAATTAAATAATGTTATTATTCCTAATTATTAGTATTTATTACTAATTATTAAGTTATAAAACAATGTAAACAATATTAAATTACAACTAATTAAGAATAATTAAAACTAATAAAACATTAAAAATAAATATGAAATTAAAATAAATATAAATACTTTGAAAATTGATCTGAGGTTGATCTCTGATCGTTCTTCAAAACTTCAATACCAACTCCGGAGAAAAAAATTAAACTTGAGAAAAACTGAACTGTAGAAATAAAATCTTGAGAGAAGAAGAAGATTGAATTTGAGAATGATTTGAAAAAAACGGATGGGGGTATTTATAGGTTAGATTAGTTGCGACGGTTCCCGTCGCAAATACCTTAGCCAGCATTTATTACGGTCAACAGTTAAATAGTTATTTGCGACGGGTCCCGTCGCAAATAACCACCTGCCGACATACTATTTGCGACGGGGGAATATTCCCGTCGCAAATACCTTTTACCGCCGCCGGTTATTTGCGACGGGGGGATATTCCTGTCGCAAATAGTTTTCCCGCGATTTGGCGCGCAAAGGGCGCCAGTCCTTTTGCGACGGGATAGCCTTCCCCGTCGCAAAAGGCTACTTATTTGCGACGGGCAAATACCCCCGTCGCAAATAAGTTTTTAACAGGGGTATTTGCGACGGGATTTATTCCCGTCGCAAATAACCCGTCGCAAATACCCATTTTTCCCGTAGTGACACAATGAGGGAAATTTTCTAACAATACTAGTACCATAGAAAACACGGGAATACCAAGGATCTTAGAGGAAAACCATAACACACAATATATGTGACTCCCCCCAAAGGCATTCCATACTTGATGACATCATAACACCCAATCGCTCAATCGTCGCACTATATGGACTAAATGAGGGTCACAATCCCATAGAAACAAAAACAAAATATTCCCCTCATTACACTACTACAAAAACAGTTTTTCCCAGCGCACCCTTTATCAGCTCTAACGAAAAAGCGCTGATAAAGGGGCGTCCCTTTATCAGTGCTCAAAAAAGCGCTGATAAAGGGTCAAACTCAAAAAAAAATAAAAAAAATATTAATATATTAAGGAAGTATTATTGTCTTTTTTCGGTGGGGACTAAATTTATTCCAATGTATTACATTCATATTGATATTATGTCTTTGAAATTTTATCGTTTTTTATAATGCACTGCTATTTATAATCAAATATATAACTATATGTACATATTTTTTATATATTCACACCAAAAAATTAAAATTTTAAAATAAATAACTAAACATATATACAAATAAAATATATTATCTTTATCTAAATAATAACTAATATCCATTTCATTTAAAATACCAATATATGAATATTTATATAACTACTATATATCAATATAACTATATATAAATATTTATATTAGTCTAGCTATATATATATATTAATATAACTACATATATATTAATATATATATATATATATATATATATATATTAATATCACTATAAATATATATATTAATATCACTATAAATATATATATTCATGTAACTATATATATATATTAATATAAATATATATTACTATACGAATAAATATAACTAAATATATATATATATATAAATAGAAATATATATTAATATAACTATATATAGATATATTAATATAATTATATATATATTAATATATATATATATATATTACAATATGAAAAAATATAACTATATATATATAAATAGATATATATATTAATATTTCAATATATATATTAATATAACTATATATCTATTAATATAACTATATATATATTAATATAACTATATATATATTATTATAACTATATATATATTAATATAACTATATATATATTAATATAAATATATATATTAATATAACTATATATATATTAATATAACTATATATATATATTAATATAAATATATATTACTATAAGAATAAATATAACTATATATATATATTGAGATATCATAAAATAACAAACAAATCAAAATACAGTAGTGGTAAGGGCTTAGGCGTGCATGGGGGAGGTCTCGAGTTCAAAACCTGGTGGAGGCAGAGGCGCGCACATGGGGGTGGATGTGGGCTAGCGTTGATAAAGGGTGGAGGGGGTGCGTGCGGGGCGGTGGAGGGGGTGGAAAGCACTGTTAAAAGGGGGATCAAGGGCTATAATAGCCCCTCCGGATTGGTAGGATTTTTTTAATTTTTTTTAATTTTTTAATATTTTTTTTAATTTTTTTGAATTTTTTTTATTTCTGCTAACTTTTATCAGCGCTTTTTTAAAAGCGCTGATAAACGGGTCCTTTATCAGTGCTAAAATGAAAGCGCTAATAAAGGAAGCGCTGATATAGGACCCCTTTATCTACGCTAAAAAAGCGATGATAATGGGGTACTTTTATCTGCGCTTTTCTCAGCGCTGATAAAAGACCCCTTTTATCAGCGCTTTTTTTAGCACTGATAAACGGGGTCTTTATCAGCGCTTTTTTCAGCACTGATAAAGGGGACCCCCTTTATCTTCGCCGGCTTTAACAGCTCTTTTTTTAGCGCTGTTAAAAGCCATTTTTAGCACTGATAAAGGGCATATTTGTAGTAATGTTATCTGCCACTAGCTAGTGCATAAACTATACTAGTGCATCAATGGTTATTATAAATACACTTAGTTATTCTAGGTTCCCATGTCATGTTCACAAAGGGGTGTATCAAACAAAGCTATGAAACAAACTATACATATAATCCATCAAAAAATCCAAAAAAATTCAGTACCACCTAAAACTCCCCAAAATAATAGTCCCCTACCTTTAAACCATTATCTCATAAGGGTAGTACCAAACTGAGGACACTTCCATCTCTTCATTAATAAAAAATTTAAGAGCCTCATTTTGAAGAGGTTTTTCTAACAAAACCATTTGATGAGTACCAACAATGCCTCACATAATCTTCACATGTAAAACCATTTCTTAAAGAACCATACACACGACACTTTAAAAACCAAAAATATACTTGGAACCCTATTTGAGAGAACTAAACTATCACTTTAAATTGAAAACATATTAATAAGATACTACTGGACATTTCATCATACACTTGCTGTGATAAACACAATTAACCATTTCATACTACATAATAAAAGAGGGAAACTACTTTAGTTCAATTCAAATAATTATTCTAAAATCTATACATCACTAATGAATTTGAAAAAATGTTATAAAAACAATAAATCTATAATTATTTTAATTTAAAGTTCAATGCATAGGGGGGCCTACATCAAAAAGGGGAGGGGAGAAAATCGAACACTTTGGCACTCGATAAATTTTGCAGAAACAACTCGAAACCACCCTGTACTCGCACGCACGTACACCCTTATATGTATCCTTAAGTCCAAGTCATGTATTCCCTGCACCATTAGGGAATACACCTTAGGGATATATATATATACCTATGTATGAACATGGGCACAATACCTACGTATGCACGTGTGCACCACTAAGGATCCACCGAACGTCCTAGAAACCATTAATATGTAACCTAAATCGCCAAAGGGGCACAACATAAAGGTAAAAAAAATTAAAAATGGAACAAAACCTTACCCATAGTGGTGTCAGGAAGAAGAGATGTTCCAATCCACTTCAACATCAGTGGTGGATGCCAGAATATGCAAGAATAGGACCTGGGGAGTCCATCACAAGCCCTCAAAATTAGAGGAGTGTCAAAGATCACTGCATATGAAAACCTAGGGTTCGTCTAACCAAAATACGTTGACATGGAGATATAAAATAATAAAAAACAATGGAGGAGAGTGGAGGGAAGGAATTACATTGAAGTTTTTACCATGAAAATCAGAGGATTCTGACAGAAATTTATGGAGAAAAAGGGTCCAAGAGGTGGTGGCGCTCACGCAAGTAGGGAGCGGAGGGGAGGCGTCGTGAGAGGGAGACAGGAAAATGGAATGAAAATATGGGGAAAATAAATAAGATAAATAAATAAAAAAAATAAATGAGAAAGAAAAATTCTTATTTTAAATTAGTAGGCATCCCACCTGTTTTGTGCTTGGTTTACCAGACCATGCACTAACTGTGCGCAGCCACTACCTAGTCCAAGAACCCTTGCACGGTTACCTATAGAAAGATGCATGGTTGAGAATCCCATGATCCAACCATGAAAAATTGAACTTCCCCAATGATATATCCTCATGCATGGTTCTCGCACGGTTACACCTAACAATACAAACCCATGCACATGACCCCTCTTCACTTGAAAATTTTAAAATTTAACCTAGACCCGGCCAAAATAAAAAAAAAATGGATATAAATAAGTAAAATTATTAAAATAAATAAATTTTTAATTTTGGGGTGTGAAAATTATCTCCACCACAAAAACATTCTACCCTTATAAATTCACCCGGCCGAGCAACACACAAATCTCAAATTCATGCTCGATCAAAAATGAGAGAAACTGCGAACCTCATGGTGTGACCTTTAACCCCACATGTCTCACTCGACTGATCAAGAAGAAAACAAAACACAAGAATTAGGGGAGAACATGAGTGGTTATCCCCACCACAAGAACTCAACTAGTAATAATCATCTAAGGCATTCCATAGAATATTTTCGACTAGAAAACTCTAGAATTACCAATGAAAACCAAAAAAAGAACCCCAAAGACAAACCAACCCTAGAACCTCCCACACAGACCAAACCCCACCACAAGCGGGACCAAATGAAAAACCCCAATGCTAGAATTGAACCCAAAAAATGATTTATCAACTCCATTGGACACAAGAGTGTCCAACATGAGTACAAATGAAAGATAAAACCAATCCACTAAGAGAAAACTTTTCATAGGTTCACAACCATAAGGCATGATTATGATTACAGAGGTTGAAGAGGACACAAGGCCACCAAAACATTCACATCCAAAAGGAATCATTCAAAAAAATACCACATTATGGAAATAAGGACTCTAAGACTTTTATGACAAAAAAAACCTTCGAAGATAATGAATATACAATGGATATTTAAACTCTTTCATTCCATCACTGAAGTATAAAGTTAGACCAAGGTTTTTAATTACCCTAGTGATTTCCTGACTATGTGTTACCTTCACTCTGTGGCCTGTGGATGAAACACTGATGACCGAATCATCTCCTGCCTCACAGTCAGGTGTTGACATCCTACAACCATAACGTCTTCTCCAAGCGATGATTCCTGCAAAACATCTCTAGGCGAACTGGACAACCATAAAGATGATTTGATTTTGGATGATTGTGATGGGATGTATTTGAATGCCTAAACGAGCCAAACTTGTGGAAAATAACTGAACCATATGATTAAATAGATATCAGAACCAATGAGGGACACCTTTTTAAAACAATATCTGTTGGAACACTCCTCTCTCTAGACAGGGAACCTTCAAGATCAACAAGAGACATTGGATTGCCAACTGCCCATGCACTGGAAAACAACTCACCTAAAAATGAATCATCCACCAACTTACCAAACTGATATTATGATGCTACCTCTGAAGAAAACGAATCAAACTCCTTAATCTTCTAAACATGGGCCTTCATCATTCCCCGACCTTTATAAGAACTCATAATCCCCATCATATTCCTCTCATTTACCTCCTCAGGCACACATAACTAAATGAAAGTTTTATTATACACTCCACATGACAATCCAACATCAAATTCTACTAGGATGACCAGTCTCCACCAGTACAAAGGTAGACCACCAATAAAACTCAAATCAACTTGAACCCTCACCGCTTCATGTGTTCTTGAAAACACTATTGACTTCCTAAAGCTATTCCCTAAAATGGGTAACAAACAAAATGGAATAGATCCCACCAATCCACTATGAGTCTGGGTAAGGTGGTGGAATGAACAATAAAACAAAAATATGGAACCATTCAAGGTGTCATAATGCAAATTACAAAATAAAAAAAATTGAATCAACACCCAACCAAATATCAACCAAAAAGGACATATCCAGCCAAATGTCAAGCTCATAGACCAAAAAATCACAAGAAAAATCAAAACTGAATGAATTATCAATATAAATAAATTCACAACAACATTACAAAACAAGACAACAATTTTATCTTGAAAATAATCATCTTCCAAATCTACCTACTTTCAAATTTAATCCCCTTTTGAAATCAAATGTCATTTTCCATTTCAAAAATCATTCCAGCACATTACCTTAAAATTACAAAACAACAACACATTTTTCCTTTAAACCCACAAATCTAATTATAAAAGAAGACTCTTTTTATCAAAAACCTTTTCCCTTTTCCAAAACAACTTTAGAAAAGCAGATCATTCTTTGATTTTCAAATAATCACCCATGGTATCCAATGAACATTGATATATATGTTCTTCCCCACTTTCTTCATATATCATCCACACATACAAGACAACATGCACCATACCTACACATTAAAACATATTTTAATGTCCATAATGAACACCAAAGGTTACACATACACTTTTACCATAAAAAAACATGAATTTCCAAAATAAATTCTCATTTCAAATTTTATAAATAATTTCAGAAATTCAAAACAGTTTCACATCCATTCACAAAACAAGACAATTTTTCTCATATATGAAATCAAACCTTTTCAAATCCATCCTAATTTTATAACTCAAAAAAGCACCCAAAAAATTTTAAATTCACACCATCCACAATCCAACCTAAAAACAACACTTGCACTAAAGCACTTAAATGAGGAACTAGTTTTCATGCCTAAAAAAACTACATGGTTTATTAGGACATGCTTCAAGAAATCACCAAACCCAATAAGTGTCTCAAACCGTACACTCGATCTCTATATTGGTCACTACTCCATGTAAGTCCACAATGAAACACCAGCTCACTCCGTTGGACAACCCCCATCAACACAATCCAAAACAAAACACTCAAATACCAGACTACCCCTAGAAACTCGAGGATTGGTTTGAGAAACTGTTCACAAAGCTCTTCCCTTACCTAACTCTTGAGTCTTGGCAGTCCTATTCGCCAACTACCTGACACCCCAAATAACGAGAAACTATTCTAATACAATTTTTTCACAAACCAAGACGAGACGTAATCTAACCCGACACCTGACCCGATCTGTAACAAGGCCTAAAGGGTGTTCCTGATCCCCATGGGATGGAAACTAGTGTTGGGTACCAAAAGTAAATAGACAGGAAAGATTTGTCCAATAAACCAAAGAAAATAAATAAATAAAAACTAAACAATAAATATTAAAGATAATGGTAGAAAGAAAAATAAAACTGCACATACCTCCATATGACCCTATGGGTCACCACTAACCCCAAACCAACTTCACACTATGGTGAATGAATCTGAGCAAGAAGAAGAACCTGAAGCTAAAAAAAGATAAAACTATATTCTTGAGTTTTAAAACTCAATAGGCATGTTCAGAGAATATATTCCCAAATTAATTTCATTAAAAAAGAAATCATCAATTCCAGGTTTGAACTAAAATATATAAAACATAGGTTTTTACTCATGTTAATTTAAAATTTAAAAAATCACAATCCATTTCCCTCATAATTTTAAAACAATCCACATTTCATAAAGGAAAATTTAGTTCTTACGAAAACGGGAAGGGAGACCAAATGGAAAAGTTTCATTTCTCGTTCAAGGGGAAAATAAAGGGAAAACAGTCATTCTTTTAAAGCATCTTTCATGATACATTTTTATAAAAAACCACACATTCTATATTTAACAAGAAAACACCATGAACCAAGATTAGAGACTATCACCACACAATGATGGAAATTGAATAACAATACTTGTGTCGGAGAAAACACGAGAGTACCTAGGAACTAAGAGGAAAACCAGAACATACTATACATGTGACTCATCTCGAATGAATTCCCTACCTGATTACCTTATAACACCCAAACACTCAATTGTCACCCTATATGGCATGGACAAGGGGGAAAATACCATAGGAATAATTAAAACAAAACTCCCTACTATGGGACACTAGTTAGTGCATAAACTAATCCCGTGAAATAATCATTCTTAGAAATCCTCACAACTATGCAAGGTTATGAAATCTTGTTCACAACGGGGTGTCCCAAAAAATATAAGAAACAAACTATACATATAATCCATCTTAAAATCCACAAAAATTGGCACCACCCAGAACACTCCAAATTATAGTCCCTTACATTTAAAGAATTATCTCACATGTGATGTACCAAATTGTGTACAATCCGATCTGTTCATCAACCAAAAAGGTAGGAGTCTCATTATGATGAGTTTTTTCTAGGAAAAAAATTTCAAAAGTATGAAATGTTCCCAATATAACCTTCTTATATTAAAGTATTTTATAAATAACCATACACATGCCACTTTTGGAACCAAAAAACTACATGGAATCCCATTTCAGAAAACCAAACAATCAATTTAAATTAAAAACCCATTAATAAGAGACATCTAGGAATTTCATCATAATATTTTCATAAAAAACAAAATTAAACCATTTCCTACAACATAATACAAGTGGGAAATCACTCTATTTCATGAAAAAAATTATTCCAAAAACAATACATCACTAATTAAATTTGAAACTAGGTGTGAAAAAATAAGTAATCAATAATTATTGGAATTTTATGATCAATTAATAGGGGGACCTACCTCAAAAAGGGGAGAAGATAATATCAAACACTTTGACACTCGTAAAATTATGGGATGACCACTCGAAACATGTAAGAACCCAGATCTTCCTTTCAGGTATGTTTTCATTTTTTGGTATTTTTTTAGAAAAGGAAGAAATTCATGAAATTTTTGGAGTACACACCGTGTACTTCCTTACTACAGGAGACCGTGTGATGGTCTTGTCCTAGCCACACACACGAACATGTCGGGGTGATGTGGAGGCCGCTTATAGTGGAGTATGGAAAAGGCGAGTGAACACTATATATTTTTTTCATTAAATGGACCAGGGTCGCGTCTGATCACCAGAAGAGTCTTATTCTAGGTCTCTTTCGACCAAGAGAAACCATACGGAACTGAAAATTCTTTGAGCCCCCGAGCCTATATCTATTCTCTGAATCGACTGACGTCAATTGTGTTGGAACCACAATAGTAATATCTTCATTCTTCTAGAGCATCATTTTCCAATTCCTCTTCTTTTCCATGTTATTTTGGGTTGAAATTTTTAGATTTTTTTGAAGATCATTGATGTTCCAAGAAGATTCAAGCATTGAGGTTCACGTATAGAGATCTTATAATGCAAGGGTAGGTGGTTTGTGGCATTCTTTTGAAAATATTTGAGTATCATGGGCAATTGTTCCCAATACCTTTGAATAGGGTATTGTGCGTTTACCATTTTTTTCATTTTCTTTTCCTACCATGATTGTATGCTGTGTAGCGGTCATTTGGATATGAATAGGGTGTAATTTCTATTCCTTGGATGTTCGGCTCATGCTTGTTCTTTTTTCGACCGTTGGTCCTATTTAGCCTATTGGCCATTTACCTATTTTCGATGCCTTGTGGTCATAGGATGGAGTTTAGTATTATGATATGCTTGAGATGCTGCAGACTGGTAATCCAAGTAGTTCTGTAGGTTTACTTTGGCCATATAACATTACTATGAGTTGAATTACATGAGGTCGTGAGAACCGGGTGTAGTAGACTAAAAAGGGATAGACCGACAGAGCTTCCTCAGAGAGTACTTGGACATTATAGACTATAGGGGGATAGACCGAGTGATATTCCTTAAAGAGTCTTTGAGATGTATAGACTATAAGGGGATAGACCGAGTGAGCTTCCTCATAGATTCTTTATTTTACTTTGAATTAACTTTAACCACTCCAGGCTATAAGGGGAATTGACTAGGTGAGATTCCTCAGAGAGTCTGTGAACTACAAGGGGCTATAAGAGGGATTAACTGAATGAGATTCCTCCGATAGTCTCTTGAACTTGGTTATTTAAGGTGAATTGACCTTTTGTGCTTCCTCAGAGAGTCCTTGACTACCTTAGACTATAAGGGGAATTGGCTGAGAGTGCTTCCTCATAGAGTCTTTATGAATTTTTATGACAGAACCAGAGGGGTTAGGTTGTGTATACTCCCTAGAGGGTTGCTCGTATTTGTTAGGTAGAACCATAGGGGATGGATGTGGGTAGATCCCATAGGGTTACCAATTTTTGTTTGATACTGCTTGAAATTGAACTGTTGATTGTTTACTACTGAGTACTTTTTTGTTTACTGTTTTCTTTACTTTTACCTGCCATATATTCAATGATTGTTAGGCATAGATCTGCGGGTGGTTGCCTACTGGGATTTAGTCTCACACCTTTTTGGACCCTGAATTTGGGCCCAAACAGATTATATTACTGTATGTATAGATAAGGGAAATATCCCTTCTACTTTAGGTACTTGACATGCTGTGGAGCTAGAGATCATGGGAACAAGATTTGGCTTGTGATGCTGGGGAGTTGATTATTTGTTTCTTTTGTACTTTGGTTTATTAATGTTTTTTATTACAGCATTGTGATTTGTTTGGGTTTTTTTCTAGATATATGTATCATGCATCATTTATATATATATATATGTGTGTGTGTGCTCAAGTTGTTTCTTACTTTTTTCCTTCTGTTGATTTCTTTTTGTATGGATTATTACTGCTTCCACTATTATATCTTGTTTCTCTCCCTCTGTGTACTCTGCCAATGAGGGTATAGTTTCCAAATTTTTACACCCCTATCCCTAGCTTCTATTCACCAGCCTCTGGAATTCGAGAAAATTCACTTGAGGCCATGTAACCAACCAGGTACGGGGCACCTCTCGGTGGATTTTGGAACCAGGACGTTACAAAGTGTTATTAAAGGGACGTTTTGATACTCCAACCTGCGGGATATGGTTCCATAGGAATCGTAATCTATTGGGTCATTAGCTTGTCTTTTCTTGTTTATGACATGTATAATGTGCCAAGCTTTGATTCTCAGGGAGTATGGGCCCTCACAGATCGGAATTTGGCACCTTAACGCTCGTTTTCTGTGTTTTCTAGGCTCTAGTGCAGTTTATGAGTCTACTGTGCCGAAAAACCCCGAATACACGATGTGTACTTTATTCATACATATCGTGTAGTCTATAACCATGTCACTGACTGTGCGGGAAGGGACATGGGATATGTGAAAATATTACAGGAACACGTTGTGTATAGGATGTACACACCGTGTTGCAGTGACTGTGTGTCTACTTGGTGAATAACAATATAGATGAGGGAAACATGAGATATACACGATGTGTCCGGATTGAAAATGTCGTGCCGTATAACCTAAGTATCTGGCCATGTAATGAACAACACGGATGGATAATCATTAATCCTATACACGCCGTGTCGACTTTGAACATGCCGTGTAGTCTGACCTAGGTACCTGGCTGTGTCACGAAAAACACGGGTCGGTGTTATCCTTTCTTGTACACACTGCGTCCACCTGGAACACGCCATGTAGAGTGAACCGTGGAGCCGACCATGTAGCTAACAACACCGGTCGTTGAAACTTGTCTAGTACACACCGTGTCTATCATGAACATGCCGTGTAGTCTAGGATTAAGAGGACCATGTGGGTTAGCCATGTAGGGAGACTCAGGTAAGGGAATAGAGTTCAAGTAGACACCGTGTATAGTGACTACACGTCGTGTGGTTGGGGTGTTACATGACTAGTTTAGGAAGAAGTACACGCCCATGTGAATGGATTAAGACAACATGTCGTGTAGTGTTTATAGACATCATGTAGTCATGTTTTGTAAAAATTGAATGTTTTATTTATCTTGTTCCCTTCTTGTACTCTTATGATTTCAGTCCTTGATAATCCTAATATAAGGTGTGTGTTTGGCCTTTCAGAATTATGCCACCGAGACGTCCTCCGGTTGTATGACTAATTCCAGACGGTGATCAGACACCGAATATGGATTATTACGAACTTCCAGTAGATCATCCTATTGTGCCAGCCTTGGAACCAGCTATTATACCTGGTACAGGTACTGATGCACAGTTCAAGGACGGCTTTCTGAAGATGATGTAGACTTTTCAGGGAGTGCCTCCTCACGCCCCGTTGATGGTAGAGTTGACATGAGTATTTTGGCAACAACATCCTCCTACTTTTTCTGGTGATGGAGGACACCATACTATAGAGTCATGGATAGAGGCCACACTGATGATTTTTGAGCATCTGTAGATACCTATAGAGAAGAGGGTTAAGCTCACTACCTATAATCTCTGAGACTCCACCAAGAGGTAGTGGGACATGATCTCACAATCAGGACGCCAGCAGAGTATGAATTGGGATGAGTTTCAGGGCATATTTTACAATTACTTCTACCTGGAGACCTTGAGGGCCGATAGAGCCCGGGATTTTATGGGTTTGGAGTAGGGTACTCCTTCTGTTATGGAGTACTCATCTTTCTTTACTAAGATGCAGCGTTTCACGCCTATTCTAGGAGGTGATGATTTGTTCCTTGTGTGGAATTTACAGAATGGTCTTAGGAAAAAAATCTGATCACAGGTGAACATCTTCAAGTTGAATTCGATGTCCTCTATCATCAACCAGGTGCTGATCCCTGAGTGAAATCTGAGGGATTCTGGAGTAGTGAGTCAAGGTGGTTTGACATCTAGAGTTAGTGTTCCTCCTTCTGATAGTAGGAAGTTCCACAGGGAGTCTGTACAAGGATATCATTATAGGCGTGATGCATCTTCCGGTAGCCAGGTGGTGTCGTACCAGTGCGAAAGGAGCGGACATACTAGGCCTCAGTGCTAGAGAGACCTGATGGAGTGCTGATCTTGTGGCAATATGGGCCATCTCTAGCATTTCTATTAGATCTTTTCACCAGCAGTGGGTGACATGGGTTATTCTATGACCCCGCGTTCTGGAGAATCACCACCAGTTTCTCACTAGTATGGGAACTGGAGTTCTTCCGGCCGTTCAGGCTGAGGTGAAGGTCAAGGTTGGGGTAGTCAGTCACCAATCCTTTAGCGACAATAGGGTGGATCCGCTTAGAGCAGTCAGGTAGGGTCACAGAGCTATGGAGCATGCCAGACTTTTGCAGTGGAGTAGACCCAGCAGGAGTAGGATCCCGGACCCTCTACAGTTTGAGGTATGATCATAGTATCCTCAGTTTTATATTTAGTTCTTTTTGATACAAGGGATTCTCATAGATTTATATCTATTGTTGTTGTAGAGATTATTAGTCTCTGAATCTTTTATTTTGTCGAGATATTCACGCTTGACACACCATTGGGGACAAGAACATCTAGTGTACGTCTGTGCAATGATTTCCCTCTACAGGTAGGTGGATGTTACTTCTTATGGGACCTCTATTCCCAAGAGATGACGATCTACGATGTCATTATCATGATGGACTAGTTAGTTCCATTCTAGGCAGTTGTCAACTGTTATCGCCGCAGGGTGAGTTTCACGTCACCAGAATGTGAATCATATCTTCATAAGGGAGAATCGGATGTCCAGGCGAGTAGATCAGGCCAGAGCATCATGGGTTAGGAGGAGTTAAAACCCAGATTTACAGCCTATATCTGGAAGACCGTGGGACTTCATAGTTATACTTCCCTCCAGTGGTGGATCATTTCATATATGTCTTTCTAGAAGACTTTTCAGGTTTTCCTATGGAGCGTGAAGTAGACTTTTCTATTCAGCATGTGCTAGGACCAGCACCAGTGTCCATTACTCATTATAGTATGGCTACACCAGTGTTACATGAGCTCAAGAAGAAGTTGGAGGAGCTACAGGAAAAGGGTTTCATTTGACCCATTACTTCTGCTTGGGGTTGGCATGTCCTGTTTGCGAAGAAGGAAGATAGGACCCTCAGGATTTGTGTGGATTATCAAAAGATGAACCAATTGATGGTCAAGAACCAATATCCCTTTCCTAGAATTGATGATCTCTTTGATCAGCTTCGTGGAGATCAGGTGTTCTTGAATATTTACCTGAGTTCCGGTTATCATCAGTTGCGCGTTAGACCATCGAATATACCTCTTACAGCCTTTCGGAGTAGGTATGGTCTATACGAGTATATGGTTATGGCATTCGGTCTCACGAATGCGCCTTCAGTTTTCATGGAACTAATGAACCGAGTGTTCCATCCATACATGGATTCATTCGTGGTTGTTTTCATGGAAAATATATTGGTGTACTCTCACACTCGACATGACTATGCCAAACATCTTGAGATCATTCTGAGTACACTAATAGAGAATCGATTATATGCTAAGCTCTCAAAATTCCACCTTTTCATGGACTAGAATCACTTTTTGGGTCATTTTATCTCTAAGATAGGAGTATCAGTAGACCCAGAGAATGTGAGAGCGATATTTTCCTGGAAGCAGCCGAAGAACTTCTTTGAGGTGCTGAGTTTTCTAGGGCTGGATGGTTACTACGGATGCTTCATATAAGACTTTTCACGCATTGCAACACCGCTGATGGGCCTGACTAATAAGGGTGAGAAGTTCTTATGGTCAGATTCTTGTGAGTCATCCTTTGAGGAGCTGACAGGGAGGCTGACTTCGGCACTAATACTGGTCTTGCCAGAGTCGGGAAGGAGCTACAAAATTTACTGAGATGCTTTAGGTATTGAGTTAGGAGTCATTATTATAAATTGAGATGGAGTTGTTGCGTACGGGTCACGAAAGTTGATCCGACAAGAGAGGAACTACCCGACGCATGATCTGTATTTTCCCGCTGTTGTTCATGCCTTCCGCTGTTGGATACATTATCTTCTGGGAGCGTATTTTGTGGTTTTCACCAACCACAAAAGTCTCAAGTTCATTTTCACTTAGTGTGACTTAAATTTGAGGAAGAGAAGGTTGGTCGAGTACCTTCAATACTTTGACTTTGAGCATACCTATACGCCTGGAAAAGGCAATGTAGTGGGTGATGAAATAAGTAGGAGGAACCAGATACTGGAAGTTTAGGAGGCCAGCAGTGAGTGGCAGCTAATGGCTCTATTCTCTGAGATGCATTTAGAGGTGCACGACAGACAGGGGAAGACTTTACTTCCTTATATAGTAGTTACCTCTACTCTTATTTATCAAGTTTTATTGAGGAAGCTATCAGTTTATAAAGGCATAGTACTAAGGGAGAGCGTATCAGGAGAGGACCGTATTCCCAGATGGACCATAGGTGAGGATGATATCTTGAGTTACCAGGGGCGCGTATGGGTACTAGTATACATACGTGAGGAGATGATGCGGGATATTCATTCCACTATTTGGGCAGTTCATCCTGGTGTCACCAAGTTGTATCATGATCTACACCGCTAGTATTGGTGGCCATGTATGAAGAAAGATGTTGCAAGTTTTTTCATGAGGTGTTCCACCTATCATTAGGTGAAGGCAGAGCATCAGCAACAAGTAGGGATACAACATCAGTTACCCATTCCCGAGTGTAAGTGGAATTACTTCGCGATGGACTTCGTGACTGGTTTTCTAAGGTCACCATAAGGGAATGATGCAGTATGGATTGTCATTGACAGACTCATGATGGTTTCTCACATCTTTCCGATCAAGGAGACCTTTAGTGTTGATGTGTTGGGATGTTGTTACATCCGACAGATTGTACATCTACATGGGGTTCCCCACTCCATTGTCTTGGATAGGGATACACGTTTTACTTCTCAGGTATGGAAGAGGTTTTAGAAGGATTTGGGTACACAAGTACTTTTGAGTGCAGCATACCATCCCCAGACAGATGGTCAGTCTGAGCAAACGATTCAGGTTCTTGAGGAAATGCTCCGAGAATGCATTCTGGATTTTGGAGGTTCTTGGGAGATGTATATACCTACTGTAGAATTTTCCTACAATAACAGTTTAAAAAAACTATTCATATGGAACCTTATGAGGCTTTATATAGTTGGCCATGCTGATCAACCCTGTGTTGGCTGGTGTCAGGAGAGGCAGCTATGCAGGGAACTTGTCTTGTTCCCGAGACCACATAGCAGATAGAGTTGATTCAGAAGAGGATGGATACTACGAAATCTCGTCACAAGTCTTATGCTAACCAGTGGAGATGACCTCTGTCTTTCGAGGTCAGGGATCAGGTTTTCTTACGTGTTGCGTCGAGGTTGGGACACAGGAGGATTAAGAGATAGGGTAAGCTTTCACTGAGATACGACGTACCGTTAGAGGTGTTGGAGAGAGTTGGGTCGGTTGCCTATCGGTTTTAGTTGCCTCAGAGGTACCGGGAAATGACCGACATCTTCCCCGTTTCTCATCTCTGACATTACTTTTCATACCCATCTCATCTCTTTCAACCTGAGGAGGTTGAGATCGAAGAGAATGCATCGATTGAGAAGAATCCTATCCGGATTCTCGATCATAGTACAAAGGTTCTCCGTGGCTGGTCTGTACCTCTGATACATGAGCTACAGTATCATGGGCAGGTATAAGACAAGACTTGGGAGATGGAGGATAATGTACGAGCACAGTGGCCAGAGAAATTTGAGATTCCTTCTTCTACGCCATGCTAGAGAAATTTGGGGATGAATTTCTTTGAGGGGGGATGTTTGTAAGAACCCTGATCTTCTTTTCAGTTATGTTTTCCTTTTCTGGTCATTTATTAGAAAAATAGGAAACTCTAGAAATTTTTGGAGTACACACCATGTACTTTATGTGTACATGCCGTGTACATCATTGTCGTAGGAGACCATGTGATGCCCGTGTCCTGGCCACACACACGACAGTGTGGACGTGACATTGAGGTCGCCTAAAGTGGATTACAGAAAAGGGGATTACATACTGTGTACTTCAAAATTAAACGTTGTGTATTTTGTTTTTTTCATTAAATAGACCGGGGTAGCGTCTGATTTTCATAAGTGTCTTCTTCTAGGTCTCGTTTGACCAAGAGAAGTCATATGGTGCCAAAACCTCTCTGAGCCCCCGAGCCTTCGTATGTTCTCTGATTCGACCTCCGTCGATTGCGTTGGAACCGCAGTAGTAATATCTTCCTTCTTATAGAGCATCATTTTCGAATTCCTATTCTTGTCTAAGTTATCATGGGTTGAACGTTTTAGATGTTTTTGTAGATATTCCACATTCCAAGGAGATTCAAGCTTTGAGGATCATGTATAGTTATCTTTTAATTCCAAGGTAGGTGGTTTGTGCCTTTCCCTAGAAAATATTTGATTATTATGTGCAATTGTGCCCAATACCCTTGAACGGGGTATTGTGCGTTTTCTGTTTTTCCCCTGTTCTTCACCTTCCATGCTTGTATGATGTGTATAAGTCATTTGGTTATGAATAGGGTTGGATTACAATTCTTGTATGTTATTACCATGCTTGTTCTGTTTTCGACTGTTGGTCCAATTTAGCCTATTGGTCGTTTACCTGTTTTCCATGCCCTGTGGTCGTAGGATGGAGTGTTGTTTTCTGACATGGTTGATATGTTGTAGTCTGGTTATCCAAGTAGTTCTATAGGTTTACTTTTTCTATATAACATTACTATGTGTTGAATTACACGGGGCCGTTAAAACTTGTTGTACTAGAATAAAATGGGATAGACCGAGCGAGCTTCCTCAGCGAGTCCTTAGACATTATAGACTATAGGGGGATAGACCGAGTGAGCTTCCTTAAAGAGTCTTTGAGATTTATAGACTATATGGTGATATACTGAGTGAGCTTCCTCAAAGAGTCTTTGTTTTACATTTACTTACCATGAACCACTACAGGATATAAGGGGAATTAGCTGGGTGACCTTCCTCAGAGAGTATGTGAACGACTTGGGGCTATACGAGGAATTGACTGAATGAGCTTCCTCAGAGACTCTCTTGACCTTAGAGCTATAAGGGGAATTGACCTTGTGTGCTTCCTCAGAGAGTCCTTGACTACCTTAGACTATAAGGGGAATTGACTGAGAGTGCTTCCTCAGAGATTGATTGTGAATTTTTATGACAAAACTAGAGGGGTTAGGCTGAGTGTACTACCCAGAGGGTTGCTCGTACTTGTTGGGTTGGAATAGAGGGGATGGATGTGGGTACTTCCCAAAGGGTTACCTATTTGTGTTAGATGTTACTCGACATTGAACTGTGGATTGTTTGCTACTGAGTACTTTCTTATTTACAGTTTTCTGTACTTTTACCAGGCATATATTCACTGACTGTGAGGCACATATCTTCTGGTTGTTTCCTACTGGGATTTAGTCTCACAATCTATTTGGTCCATGATTTTGGGCCCAAATAGTTTATATTTCTACAGTTATAGATAAGGGAAATATCCCTTCTACTTCAGGTACTTGACTTTCTATGGAGATGGAGAGCATATGACCAAGCTTTGGCTTGCGATGCTGAGGAGCTGTTTATTAGTTTCTTTTATATTTTGGTTTAGTACTGTTCTCTATTCCAGCATTGTGATCTATTTGGCTGTTTTTCGAGACATATGTATCATGCATTATTTATATATATATATATATATGATTTAGTTGTTTCTTACTTTTTTCCTTCTATTGATTGGTTTTCTATGGACTATTACTTCTTCCTCTATTGTATCGTGTTTCTCTTCTGCTGTGTACTCTACTAATGAGTGCATAGTTTCCCCACTATCACACCAAAGGCCTTCGCTGCTAGTCGGCAGCCTATGACATTCGAAAAAATGTGTTTGAGGTCATGTTACCAAACGGGTATGGGGCACCTCTAGGTGGCTTCCGGAACCAGTACATTACAAAACTGCCCCTCACTCGCATGAACATACACACTTATACATATATATCTCATTTAGTTCAAGGAATTTATTCCCTGTTCCATGAGGGAATACACCCAAGGGATATATATATATATATATATATATATAAACCTATTTATGTTCATGTTCTCCAAAAATGAGCCACTGAATGTCCTAAAAACCATTCCTATATACCCTAAATCACAAAAAGGAACCAAAATAATGTTGAAAGATTAAACATTGGAAGAAACCCTTACCCCATGTGGTGTCAGCAAGCCAAGATGTGCCAATATACTTCACCTTCAGTGGAAGTTTTCAGAATATGAAAGAACATGACCTAAAGGGCCCATTACATGCCCTAAAAATAAGAGGAGCATCAAAGATCACCACATCCAAATCCCCAGGGTTCATCCAACCCAAATAGGGGGATTTGGAGAGGAATCATCAGCCAAATCGAGGGAGAATATTAAATATATTGACTCACCTTGAGGTTTGGACCAAGAAACTGGGAGGATTCAGCCGAAATTTCTAGAGAAAAGAGGGGTCGAGAGGGCGCGACACACGCATGTACTAGGAATAGAGGAGTGGCATCACACGAGGGAGGTGAGAGGAGAGAAAAAAAAGAGGGTAAACAAAAAAATGGAAGAATAAAAATAAATAATGAAAATAGAAAAGGAAAATAATATAAAAATTATGATTTTAAAATACTATGAAACCCACAAGGTTTGTGCAATGTTTACCAGATCATACATTAACTGTGTTTTGAATAGTTCTTTGGCAAGGAACCCTCGTAGTGTAATCTACAAGAAGATGAATAACTGAGAAAACTATGCTCCAACCATGCCAAATGAAACATCCCCAATGACAGACCCTCACAGATGGTTGTCGTAAGGTTACACCTAATCATGTGCAACCCGTGCGCATGACCCCTCTTCAAATGAAAATTTTAAAATTTTACGCAAACAAGCCCAAATAAAAAACAATAATAGAAATAATTAAAATAATAAAAATAATTAAATTTTTGTGGTAGGGGAATGGCAAGAAATGTTTCTTAGTGGAAATATTTTCATTGTGAGTGTGTAAATGGGTTTGAAATGTTATAAAATTAAAGACTTGTGACTATGTAAATTGGTTTAAACAATGTTGACCATGACCCATGATAGGGATATCTAGGTTAGACATAGAAATGTGATTGTATCCAATGGAATAATGCATTTAGAACAGGTTTTCAATGGCTAGTGAAGACCCCTCTCTTGTGAAAATTGTTAAAGATTGATGTTATGTATATAGAGATGTGTGTTTAGTATTGTAGGAAGATACCACCATGACATCTTGTGTCGGTTGGGAGATATGATGTTTATTTCTAAGAATGATCCTCTAGAAATGAAGCATGGAAACCTAGTAATCCAGAATGATTGGGGAGAATATTAGTTCCATGATAGTTTGGCTAGTTTTAAGCTGATACTGGAAAGGGACCTAGGGAGAGTTGCACTGAGTATGTTTGAGATGACTAGGGAGTTTCAACTATAATAACCTCTGACTATTTCTATAGAGGGTGGACCTTATGTAGAATAATTTTTGATAGAGTCTATTTAGATGATTCTTGATCACTTAGAGACTCATCCTGAGAAGTGAGTCAAGATGTGAACTTACATGTTGTTGGGTCAGAAATATTGTTGGTTGGATGTTTTGGTCCAGAATCATCAGACTGATGGTATAACATGGAAGGATTTTCTGGAAATTCTTCTTTAACATTTCAACCTATAGATCCTGAGGCAGGAGAAGGCTATAGGTTTTATGAGGTTAACCAAGGGATCTATGACAGTGATGGAGTATGATGTTCACTTCACTGACCATCAACACTTCGTTCCTTAATTGGTATGTGATGAGGAATCCACTAAAATACATTACTAGGGTGTTCATAGACATGATATCAAGTCACTACTATATATCTTCCATTTAAATATGGTTGTTGAAATAGTGGATCAGACCCTTATTTTATATGGGAACCTCAAAGAGGATTCTTCTTGTGGGTATGTAGTTCTAGTTGGGTGAACCAATTGTGCAGATTATGTTGATAGGAAACCGTACATTGAGAGTTTACACTTGGGCCATGGTGGCACTACTGAAAAAAAGACCTATACCCGTGTTTCAAAACCAAGGATATAACCCCCAAAACCGTTGGTATAGCCTATACCCACGATTTTGGGAACTGTGGGATGGAAAGGTGTCGGTATAGGGGTCTCAGCCTATACCCATGGTTTTGGAGAACAGTTGGTATAGGGGAGTCAAATGTGGCACACTGGTGGAAGAGCATGGCACACAACAAACCCGATGGTTTTCAAACCGTGGAGTGTTTAAATTCAAAAAATACACCCTGGGGGTTTTGAACCCGCACCTCGCACTGTTCTTGTGGCCGCTCCCCACCAACGAACCAGCTGATCTGTTATTTTTATTGATTATATATACACACATCTGCCTATATATATTAATATTATCCACGTGGGGTAATTCAAAAAACACACCTGGTGGGTTTCTAACCCACAGCTTGCGCTGCGTCGTGCGGTCGCACCCCACCAACGGACAAACCGAGCTGGAATTTTTATTTTTTATAGATATATTGAAATGTGTATATATATTAATATAATTCACGTGGGGTATTTAAATTCAAAGAACACGCTCGGGGTGTATCGAACCCGCGACCTTCAGCACCAGCGAAGAAGGGTTTACCAATAAAGCTAAAGAACATTTGTAAATGATTATTTATATGTTTATAAATATATTAATCTAAACCGTGAAAAAATTTCTTCCCGCCCATTTTTTTTTCATGTCCTGTCTAATTTTATTTCCCGGGCATAATGCAGGAAAGCTATACCCACGGTTCTTGAGAACCATGGGTATAGGTCTTAAAAAAACCGCAATACGCACAGTTTTGAAGAACCATCAGTATAGGTCTTTGGAAAATACCCTATACCCACATATTTCTCTAAAACCGTGGGTATAGGTCTTAAAAGAAAACTATACCCACAGGTTTTGGCACAATTGTGGGTATAGGTGGCCTATACCCACGATTTTGGAAAACCGTGGGTATAGGTTCGCATGCTATCCCAATACCCACGATTTTTTTTCAAAACCATGGGTATAGACCTATTTACCAGTAGTGTGGGTAGGGTATTTGGAAAATGTAAACAACTTCTTATGGTAATGATCAAGTGTTTTTCTATTAGTGCGGTGGTCTAGGGAACATGCATAGTTAGTGTCCCCGACCACCTGTTGAGTGCCATGTGTGCGGCGGGTTAGGGAATTTATAGAGGTTATATAGGAACCCAAGACAATATGGCATGAATGGATGGATGAGGCTAGGGTATATTTCATGTAGGGGTCTAGTTACCCCTTATCAGCCAGGTAGTTGGAGCTCAACTAGTCATACCGGTAGAGATTATAGGTGTTGTACTCCGAGGTGGGACCATCCATATTAGTTGGGTAGTGTAGCACCATGAACTCAGATAAGGGCCCAGGGTAAGGTTAAAGAAATATTCCTGCAATAAAAACTACACCTGGAGCTAGCGAGGATGGACCATCAACTATTCGAGGTACGATTCTTATGGCTTCCATGCTTGCTAGTGCCTTATTTGATACAGGTGAATACAATTATTTTATTTCTTCTTAGTTAGTTGTTTATTTAGTCCTGCCAATGGAATACATGTGTGTGGTTATTTCAATTGATTCACCATTAGAGCTGCGAGTGGAAAATACCAAGCAATGTAAGGGTTGAGCTCTTAAGGTTAGTGGGTACCATTTTTCTAGGATTTTTTTATGCTTGAGATTTCATGTTTTTATTTGATTTTTGGGATGGATTATCTAGTTATGTTCCAAGAACATATCTATTGTTGCCATCTTTGGGTGAAGTTCACTTTTCTAGAGGGGGTCATACATGTCCATCGTCGAGAATGGGACGTTTGGGCAGGATGTGTAGGGTCAGTTTGTCAGTAGCTAGGTAAAATTAAAACCCATGTGACTTGTCTTAGGATTAATGGCATGGGAGTATAACAACTTGTCTTTCCATCTATGGGGGATCATTTTCAAGATGTTTTTTTGATGACTTCACGAGGCCTCCTCCCAAGAGATACATTGAGTACATGATAGATTTTCTATCAAGAGAAAAATCAGTTTCCATTCCACCATATCGAATGACATAGGAAAAACTCTTGGAACAGAATTATTAGTTGGATTAATTAGATAATAAAGGGTTTATTCATCCAAGAATTTCACCATGGGGATCTCCAGTGCTTTTTTCCAAGAATGTTTACAGATCGTTGTGGTTGTGTTTCTATTATTAGAAGTTAAATCAGATGAAGGTTAAGAACTGATACCCTCTTCCTTGAATCGATGATCTATTTGACCAGCTAAGTAGTGATTTAGAGTTATCCAAAATTTATTTGTGATCAAGGTATCATAAGCTACGGGCGAGACCTTCTGATGTATAATGGACTTTATTTAGGAGTAGGTATGGGTTGTAATAGTTTTTTACCATGCCATTTAGTTTGACTAATACACCAATAGGGTTTATGGAGCTAATTAACCATTTATTTTACCCAAAACCAGATTTGTTTTTATTTGACAACATTGATGACATCTTGGTGTACTCTAAAACTCATGACGATCCTACCAAAAATCTTGGCAAAGTCTTGAGTACACTATGATAACATGGGCTATACCCCAATCTATCAAAATGTCATTTTTTGATCGATAGTGTGCATTTATTGGATTACATAATCTCAGAGGAAGGTGTATTAGTGGATATGGAGAAAGTGAAAATAATTGTATTATAGGAGAAACCCATGAATTTATCTATTTTTTTTTGTGTTTTTTGGTTTTGGACGGCTATTACTGAAGGTTCATCCAATATTTCTTCTATTTGGAATCACCCCTTTCGGGGTTATCCAAGAAGGGTATCAAGTTTGAGTGGTATGTGGCTTGTGATAATTCTTTCCAAGAGTTGAAGAAAAAGATATCTATTACACCGATTATTATAATACCCCAGCCAGGGAAGGGGAATACCTTGTTTTTTGATGCTTCCGGTGTAGGGATTGGGGAAGTGATGATGTAGGATGATTGGGTGGTTTCATATGGTTCATGATAGTTGAGGCCTTATGAAATAAATTACCTTACACGTGATCTTGAATTGGCCATGGTGGTTCATGCCATAAAATGATGGCAGCATTAATTATTGGGAGAATGGTTTATGGTGTATGCCGATCATTAAATCCCAAAGTATATCTTCTGCCAACGTGATTTGAATCTTCATCAGTGAATATGGGTTTAATAAATTCAATCCTTTGTCTTTTATTTGACTTACACATTGGGTAAGGGAAGTTATGTTGAAGATGATTTGACATAGAGTGATCAAAATAATGTGGTTCATGAATCATGTTTGGAGTGCAACATGATATTGTTTTTTAATGAGATGCATCTTGGGGTGAAAGATGACCAAGGGAAGATGGACCTTGAATCCATGGTAGTTGAGTCTGCAATAATGAGTAAAATCAAGTGGAAATAGCATGATGATTCCAAATTCAAATCTTTAAGGGGAAGTATTAATGGTGGGGATTCATCTTCTAGTTGGACCATTAAAGATGTTGAGATCATTTAGGTTCATGGCCATGTTGTTGTGATAACATGTATAGGGGACGAGATTATTTTTATGTTTCATGAATCAAAGTGGGAAGTGCATCGTAGTTTGGCCAAAATGTACTATTACTTTGTAGGAAATATTGGTGGTTTGGAATGCAGGAAGAGGTTACAGGTTTTATGGTGTGATGCCTTAACTGAAAGTAGGTGAAGGATGATCATCAACGACTAGGTAGATTGTTTTAGCCATTACCCATTCTAGAATGTAAATTTGATGAGATGAAGCTGAATTTAACGGTGGTTCATCCAAGGAACCCTCATAAGAATGTTGCGATTTCGGTGTTTGTGGATCAGTTGACTAAGTTAGATCATTTATTCCTTATTCGAGAGACCTTTATTGTGGATTATTTGGGTGATTTTTACATTTGATATGTAGTGTAGTAACACAGGGTACCTCAATAAAAAATTGGTTCCTGATCCACATTTACATCTCCCTTATGGGAATAGTACTATTCAGGTGCTATATGACAAGCTAATGAATTGTGTTCTAGATTTTGGTGGATCAAGGGAAAATTATTTGGCGCTAGTTGAGTTCACCTACAATAATAGTTTACATGGTATGATTTATATGGATCCATTTTAGGGATCTATGGTATACCATTAAGATATATGTTGTGTTGGATGAAAGCTGAGGAATCAAAGTTTTTGGGGGTGAATCTCATGCATGAGTCATCAGAAAAAGTTTTGATGATTCAGAAACATATGAAAATGACTCAAAGTAAGAAGAATTTGTATGCAGATTGGAATCGTAGACAACTTCAATGTATGGTGGGCGATCATGTGTTTATTTGGTATGTTGGCACCCAGGAACATGTGGTTGTTTGAGATTGTGTAGAAGATTGATCCAGTGGCGTGCTTATTGGTTCTTCTTTAGTGGTATAACGCTATTTAAAATTTTTTCCATGTGTCTCATCTCTAGTAGAATCACCCTAACCCATCTCACATGATTTATGTTGAGAATGTTGATCTTGAGGCCGATGCGTCCTTTAAGGAGCATCGATTTCATATTATGGATCGTAATGAGGATTTCATGGGGGGTGAGAAAATCCAACTAGTTCAAGTTATGTGGTTACATGGTAATGTATAGAAAGAAAATTGGGATATAGAGTTGGATATGCAGGCTTAGTGGCCCAAACTCTTCACTTCAGAAGCTCAGTGATGCTTTGGAATTATTGCTCGAGGAAAAGATGTTATAAGGTGGGGAGGTCGTATTATCTTAGATTTCATGGAGGTATGTTCTTGTTTAAGTTTTGGTTTAAATCATTTAATTTTGGTTAAAGGAATATTTATCGAGGGTATGAGGATGTTTGGCAGGTGCTTTGGGGGTACATGACATGAAAGAAATAGGAATTTGGCCATCAAGTGCTTGTTTCATAGTTGGTGCATATTTAGAGATAATCGTGTGCCCAAAATGTACTATCCCGGAGGAGGGGTGCATAGATAAGTAAAATCATTAAAGGGAGAATTAAAAATCACATTTCCATGTAATGAGGCATTATATATGGTTGTTTCATGGTTTGTTAAACCGTGTGGGCCTCCCTAGGAAACTGTGTGACTTAACGACTCTTGGATAGAGGCCAACTCATAGTATTCCCACAGTTGGAAAAACCGTGTGGTCAAACAATGCACCCCATTAAAATGTGAAACATTACTAAACTACCTCTTAAAGATTTTAATTCAATCACGTTATTTTATCCCGATTTTTTCCACCTCTAGACCTACTGATTAACTCAAGATCCCAAATCATTCATGGGTAGATATACTTCGATTCTAGGATGTTTAGAGCACTGTTGGTTGTGAATCGAAGCTCTGGGTAAGTCTAAATCACCTATTTCATATCGTTTCTAGATTAGGGCTTGTGTTTTGTTTAATATTCTTCTAAATCCCCAAATCCCTCATTTTTTATAAAATCATAGGTTCAGGCATCAAAGGGTTTATGAATCTTGATATATTGATAAGATTAAGCATGTGGTTTCCATCATATTCATGGAAGGTGGTATACATGTTATATCCCATAGTTTTGATATATAGATTTTCATGTGTGGTTGTTATATAATTTCCCTATTGTTGTAAATTTAGCTCATTTAGTGAGATTTGGTGAAATGGTTTCTAAAATGGTGATCTGAACCCCTCATGATCTTTGGGGGATGCATTGAGGTTGACTTGACGTGTTCGGTCCATAAATGGGTGTGCCAAAATTCTCGAACATGGAAAAATGAAATGTTAAGTATGAAATTTATTTTCGATAAACTAGTTCCCATGGTGAAAATGTTGACTTGATGGTTTGAGTTAAAAAAGGGAATATGTTTTGTTATTTATAGACTTGGATAGTGGAATAAGGTATTATTTGCTTAAAATAAATTATACTTGTGATGCATATGTTTGATGATGAATATGAAATGATGATCATGTTAAATAGTTAAATGTATGGGTATTAATTAATATTCCAAATGGGATATGGTAAGGGGGTTTATGATCATGGTAGTTGGGTAAGGCATGATATAGGTAAATGGGTTAAATGGGCTACGCAATATAAGTGGTAAATGTGTTAATGAGTTGAGGCGTGATGTTAATTCTCATGTTGAGTAATTATGCGATGTGAATGTTATGTTTATTGACCGTGTATGTTTTGTGATATGGTATATGTGATAATGGATAAATAATAATGTTCACATGGATTAGTGGTGTGGGATAAAGGACTGATCCCCCACCCATGGTTCAAGTTGGGCGGACACTCTACCCTGAAATCCCAGAATTCATAGGTTAGGGAGTTGGACTAAGGCTATGCGCCCCTAATGATTGAATGTGATGAGACTAATTGAACTAAGGATCCAAGCTAAGTGTGTTTTATTTTTTTATGGAATATTTATCCATAGTGAGATAGGGAACTTGATTTATTACCTTAAGCATGATAATTAAATGACTTAGACTGTTGTTGAAATAATGTAAACTACTGACCAATAGAATATATTATGAAATGAATTTAGTAAGAAAGAAGGTATAAGTGATGAAAATGGAAACAACGATGGAAATAGTTAAAGTGAACATTATTAACTATTGGAACCCGGGTTGTCATTTAGTTTAACAGGTATTTTATTTTATACCTTCATGCACTTTTTATTTTGACTGGATATTTTTTGACACCATTGGTGGTGGCCTACTGAGTTGTGCTAAAACCCTTCTCAGGTCATTGCTGGGTACATGTGCAGATTTCATGGTTGCATGTCAGGATAAGGGTAAGGGCCTTGTGGTAGAGAGTTGAGTTTGGCTTGGGAAGTGCATGGATAAGGATCTAGACATAGTATCTTGATCCACATGGGTATTTTTCATTTTCCTTTATTTTGGGGATTCCTTCACTTTGTAACTATTTTCACGACATGACATATTTATTTTTGGTATATTTTGTACCTAGTTTGGGAAGTGTTTTTGGAATGAATGTTTTTGTTTATTGTTTATCATTTCTTTTACTTCTAATTTTATCTATTATGGAATACTTTGATTATGAGGTTAGTCTTCCCATGTGATTTATATAACCCTCACAACTAGACAGAATCCTCTGGTGTATGGGGAGGCGCACTTGAGATCATGTGGCAACCCAACTCGTGGCACCAGTTTAGTGGCTCCTGGGTTGGGGATGTTACATATTTTAACTACAGTTCATGTGATTATATTAATTTGACTATCTAAATATATTCTTATGATACTTCTCAATATAATTATGAAATACTCAATCAATAATAAATTAAGTATTAAGAACTAGGATATACATTGGATGACATTATGTATAATGTACAGACACTATTAATATATAATTATTCCATTTGTTCATACTAATTTTCTAACTATCTTAAGGGGTTTAATGAATAAATTTTATAGATATTACCTTGATGAGAATTTTTTAGTATTTATATATGATATTCTAATATATTATAATAGAAATAATGAACATGTAGATCACTTGGCAATTGTGTTGAAGACATTATGGAAGGATAAGATGTATGTAAAATTTACCATGTGTGAATTCTGGATACAAAAGGATTCATTTATGGATCAAATAATCTCAAGATAGGTTTTTTCTATGGATCCATGAAAGATGAAGGTTTTTAAAAATTGAATTAAAAAAACCATGATGACTATGATATGATGTTTTCTCTCTTAGGATGAATATTATTTATGGTTTGTGGAAAATATTTCAAAACTATATAATCCACTCACTAAGTTAACTTTAAAGTGATCCAAGATCATCTAGATATATGAATGGGTGGAAAATTGAATGGAACTGAAGAGAATATTATTCGGCGCACCTATTATTATATTACGCTATAGTGAATAAGGGTTTTTAATATATAGTGGTGCATAGTAAAAGGTATTGGGATGGATTCATTTAAAAATGATGTTTTTTATAGCTTATTCCTTTTGGAAATTGATGATTCTTGATAAATATTATGTAACTCAGCATTTGGAGTTAGCTATGATAATTTTTTCCTTAAATATATAGAGATATTAAATTTATTGGGGAATGAATAAAGAATATACCAATCAAAAAAATTTATAGTATATATTAAAAAAGAAAGAGTTTAAAATGTGCTATATAAGATGGTTGTATTTCATTCAACATTTTGATTTCTCGATAAATTATCACCTTGGGAAAGGGAACAAGGTGAAAACTGCTTTGAGTCGAAAGGATTGTGATAGATTTTCCATGATGGGGATAACAAAATATATAATATTTATGGATTTTAAAATTATTCATCTAGAAATATTTAAGGAATGGGAGGAATCTTATATTTCTAAAATGCGTGTTCAACCATATGTCTAAGTGATGATTAAAGAGGCATAGAAGAAAGATGTCATGTTTTATAAGAAGGTGATAAATGTTTATTAGTTTAACCATGATCATTAGGGAATGGTAAGGTTTAGGAACCCTGTATCTATTCCATCAATTCCATGTTTGAATAAAGATATGTTAGAGGAAGCTCATAGTTCTTCATTCTCTAATTATCCTATAATTAAAAAGATGTTTAGAGATCTAAAATAGATTTTTTTGGGTTGGAATGAATATATTAATTACAAAGATTGTATTTTGGTACTTATTATGTTATAAATTTTAGGATAGGAGACAAATGTCTAAGGGAATGATACAACCATTACCCATACCATAATGGAAATGGTAAAACATAACCATGGAGTTTTTTATTGAAGTCCCCAAATAATCAAAAGGGAATAATGTTATGTGGGCAGTAGTCGACCAGCTTACAAGGTCATCCCACTTCATCATTTTTGTAGGATATTTCTATTTGGATTATTCAACCAGGATATACATTAATGAAGTGGTTTGTTTTCATGTAGTACCACATTATATTATGTCTGATTAGTATCCTAGGTTTATGTTGATGTTCTAGAAATGAATTATATAGGCCTTTGATACAGATCTATTTTTTCATCCCAACCTATTATCCTCACATAGAAGTTCAGTCCTATAGAAAAATTAAAATCATAGAGTTTATTTTTTATATTTTTTTCTTTATATTTCAAATGTGGTTGGGATAAAAAACTTCATGTAACTTTTTTTCCTACAACGATATGTTTCACCCAAGAATTCAAATGGATCATTATGAATCCATCCATATAAATAAGATTAGAACTCAAATTTTTTGGATAAGGTTAGAAAAAGAGATCTTTTGGGATGTAACCTTGCTGGAGAATTTTTATATAAGGTTTGATCCATTATTCCACACATAATGGCAGAAAAAGTTATGAAGAATCGTTATGATTCCAATCTCTAGTGTAATCTATAATTTGATGTTGGTGAAAAGTATTTCCAATTATTTTTTCTATGGAAGAAGGTAATGAGACTTTTAAAGATCGTAAAACTAAGCCCTAGATATATCAGTATCTTGGAAATTATTGGTTGTATCAGGATGGTTTCTTATCTATTGACACTTCCACCAAACCACTATCAAGTCCATGATGTGTTCCGTTTATCTCTCTTGAGGAAGTGTATACTGGACCCTTCATATGTACTAAACTCGGAGGTCATACCAAATGAGAATCACTACTGGAAAACTAACCTTTACCAACGTTTTGGAACCGTTGGTATAGGCCTCCAAACCGTTGGTATAGCCTATACCAACGGTTTGGAGAACCGTAGCCAAGTAAGCCGTTGGGATAGGTCTATACCAACGGTTCTCCGAAAACCGTTGGTATAGACCTATACCAACGGTTTTGGAAACCGTTGGTATAGGTAATATGAAATCTATACCAACGGTAATGGAACCGTTGGTATATAAATTCCAAAAATAAAATCCCCGATGGGATTTGATCCCAGGACCCCTCGTTTATAATCGAACGACTTAACCACTAGGCTAACATCACTTTGTAAACATAATTTCATAAATATATATATGTATTATCATAATTATTTAAATTTTTGATTTATATAATGTTCTCCGTTAGTAGATCTGGAAAAAAATCAATGAACGTATCCCAACGGTTGTCAAAACCGTTGGGATAGACCTATCCCAACGGTTTTTAGAACCGTTGGGATAGGTTCTGGGTGGGTGGTTTTTTAGTAGGGTGTATGCTGGATTTTTTCCCTCTTTTTCCCAACGGTTCTTGAGAACCGTTGGGAAAGAGTAACCTTTCCCAACGGTTCATCAAAACCGTTGGGAAAGGGCCTAAAAACACACCCTTTCCCAACGGTTTTGGTGAACCGTTGGGAAAGGGTACTCTTTCCCAACGGTTTTGATGAACCGTTGGGAAAAAGAGGGAAAAAATCCACCCCTTTCCCAACGGTTTTGGTGAACCGTTGGGAATGGTCACTCTTTCCCAAGGGTTCACCAAAACCGTTGGGAAAGGGTGTGTTTTTAGGCCCTTTCCCAACGGTTTTGATGAACCGTTGGGAAAGAGTAGCTATACCAACGGTTTTTACAAACCGTTGGTATAGAAGTGTTGGGAAAGATCATGTTTCCAGTAGTGAATGGTATTTATTATTAGGAGAAACATAATGATATTCAGGATCATAGAGAGAAATATTTATGAGAGAAGACCACACACCTGGTCAATGTTTTGTAGCCAAACCATACATTTTAAGAAGCTACATCAGAACCTGAGGATATGATGAATTAGAAGTATCCCCATTTTTTTAAATCCGATTGAAAATTTTTGATGGATAAATTTATTTTAATTGGGGTAAAACATAACAACTCATGATTTTAAGAAACATAATTTTTTTGAATAATTTTAATTTCTTCAAAATCTTGCATTACTCGCAATAATGAGTTTTAACGAACTGGAATATACAATTAATATTATTATTTTAACATACCTATTATAACCTATCCATTAAATTGAATAGTATTAATAATAATAAAAAAATTCTAAAATTTTTTACAATAGTTTTAAAAAAACATTATTAATAAAAAATAATAATTTTTTATAAATTTTTTTTATGATTCAAAAATACTTTTTTTTTCAAAAAATGTTCTGTATTTCTTTTTGTGAGAAAATATAAAAACTAATTTTTGAAACATTTTTAGAATTTATTTGAATAATGTAAATTAATTTTTATAATAAACATTTCAAAATTATGTTACTGTGAATTTTTATAAATTGTCTAAATAGATTAATTATTTGTGGAACAATGAAAAATACAGGTTTTTAATAAAACCCACCGATTTATTTAAATATTTTACAAAGTTACATATTTTAAATTTTTAAAAACATAAAATTAGTTTAAATATGTTATTATTAATTAAATTTATGTCATTTTAATCAAATTCATGTTGATGTTTGGAATAAATATTTCTATACTTATGAAACGTTTCTATTTGGAATACCACTTTTTCATCTGGTTTATGGGTTTAATTTTAAATTAAAATATTCCACTAATATAAATGGAATTTGTAAAAATGGATTCAAAATTTATAATAATCAATATAAATATCATATAAAAATCTAAAATTACTTTTTGGTCAAAAATAATTTTTAAAATAGTAAAAAATTAATTATCATTGTTAAGATTAAAACATGTTTACTAGGGGTTATAATAAAATGATAAGGTGTAAAATTACCTAAAAACCTTTCCAAATACCATTCTATGTCCATAGTTCAACCTGATCTCAACAAAGGATCTATAATGATCCATTCTATATCCTTTTTTAATTTTTAAAATGATGGCACACCTTTTTCTATTCAGAAATTTGAAAATTTTCTTCTCCCATACTTATAAAAGGGAACCCCCTCTCCTCTCCTCCTCACATTCAAAAAATCATTTGGATCAGAAAATACCTAAAATATATATAATCGTAAATATCTTCCTCAAATTCTAGATTAATAATATTCATTAGGAAACCCTATTAATAAGGATTATGGTGCTAACCAATAGTGGTTGTCCAAAGAAGAGTTTACATTCTTAAAAGAGTGAATTTATTTTTTTTCTTATTCCACCTTCATAAAATACTATTAAAATATGATGAACACAATAATTATAAACCAATTATAATTTTTTTACACATATAAAATAACAATGAATGTATTTTATGATTCTTATCATGAAAAATTTGTCATATAAATATCCTCACAAGGTTCATTCTTTCATGGGGAATACAATTCAAAATTTACCAAAGCGGAAAAAAGTTTTATGTCACAATATCCTTGTTTATAGGTTTTATTTATGATGAAGTTTATTATGATGAAATATTATGATAACCCTCTCATGTAAATAAAATAATTTATTATCCTTCAGCTATTTCTAGAGAATACATGTTTTTATTTTATTTTAATATCGTAAAGGATTAAAGAGAATAAATGAATGTTTTTAATAAAAATTGTATTCATTTATCTGTTTGGTCTAAAACCCATTTTCTTCCATATAAATTCCTCATAAAAATGTTTTAAATAAATTATTCAATATTAAAAAATGATATTTAATGAAATTTTTATAAATTTTTTAATTTTTACAAAATGGTTTGAATGGAATCTTCATTTTGTTTTCCAAAAGTGGCTCTTTTTCTTTTACAAAAAATGTGAAAAGAATAATTTTTTTTCCAAAATATAATCGATGAAATTTATCATCATCATAGAAAATAATTTTTTTAATGATTAATTTATATTTTTAAAAGTTAATTTTTTATGAAATATATTTTAATAATGATTTGTGAACTTTTATTTTTGAAAATTTAATGTTCAAAGTGAAAAGGTTATTTTGCTCAGAAATGTTCAGAGTGATCCTTCAAGATTATTTGTAACGCCTCGACCCCAGCTACCTGGAGTCTGTGAATTACTTCATAACATTGGCATGATCACAAAAGATCATGTCTCGAAAGACCGATTAGTTTAGTAGCCTTGGAAACACTAGATACATTCATAAATGTTACAATAAATCATAAAGTGAACAACTAATAACAAAGTCTTCATAGTCCACACTCATATCCTCTTCTGACTATCCCTACAGGTCATTCATGAAATACTTCTTCACATCCTGTAAAATATTAAAACATTGAAAGGGGTGAGCTCATATGCTTAGTAAGGATAACAATATAGCGGAAGATTTCATCAATAAACATAAAAATTTAAGGCAATGTATAACTAAAACAAAAGTCTTTTAAACATGAACTTCAACATAATATGGAAAAATTAAAATGAGATAATGCCATTAACTTCTTCACATGGATATTCTACTGGTCGAATAATCACATGCAATATCAATAACCACTTTCATAATGATGGAATGTATAATGCCAGACATTCTGAAACATTTTTTCAAGGCCTCGGCCAAGACGTCTAAAATGATTAAGGCCTCGGCCAAAACCATAAATCAAATTGGGAAAGGGCCTCGGCCAATTCCACGTCTAGTTGTCTCATGAGACCTACCGATGCATCGAGGAGCTATAGCGGGCTCCACCCGTCACTTATTAAGTCCAATACATTCCTCATTTGAATAGGTTTAAACATATCATAAACCATAACATAATCGTATCACATAAAACATGCATAAAGGAAACATAACATTTCCACATTTCAATCACAAGATATCAATACAACACATTGATATAATAAAAACGCTTTCAAAACCATTTTCAATACCAAAATAAAAGAAAGTTAAAACTTTGTATTTATTTTTCATCAAAAAAATGATAGCTTGTAGAGGAAGCCGAAACTCAAATAATGGTCACGGCGGCGAAGAAGTCGTTGTCGCCGCATATGTACGGAAAGAAAAACATTCCCTTTTTTTCATTTAGTAAAATGCTTCGTATAAAAATATTCCTTTTGAATAAACGTAAAAGTCAAAGGGGTTTATACACTGTATAAAAGAAATTTGTGTATAAAACAAAATATGCCTCAATGGATGGAGATTGAGACGAAGTCCCTTAAAAAGAACATTTTTAAATAAAATATATCTATTATGTGTATTCACTATATGTACACATAAAGAAAGTATAAATAAAATATACGACATAATAATATCATGACATAATTTGAAAGTAGGAGATTAACCCAAAGAATGGAAGTTGGGTTATGAAATTCCCTTACCTCATGTCTGACTTGACTCAACCGTTCTTTAGACTCCTGAATAATAAACTAGAGTTAATATATACCTTATTAAGAACCATTTTAAATTTAATTATCCTTTTTATATCACTTATTACAATGATATGAACATTCTGTAATTATTTAAGTTAATAACGGTCGTTTTGTCGATCTTAGGTACTTGAGTCAAAAATAAACTTCTTATAATTACAAGTTGTTCATGTGGTGAAATATCCATTATATCCAGAATTATATTCATGATGTAGATATCATATATATCATATATATACAGTATATACATTCATTTATAATATTACGTAACATTTAGAGGTAAGAAATGAAATGCACCGTTCATGGAGATGGTAAGCCGTACGTACGCATGAACGCTAATTTCATTCTATTTCATATTTAATTGAATGAAATCATAATGATATAAATGTATAATATAATTCAAGTATAATATAGTGTATAATACCGTTTACTCCATCCTTTATACATCCCACATATGGCATTAACGATTCAAATCACTTTGAGGGGGCGGTAGTCCGCACTTCCTAAAAAGAAATTATCGCGTTTACCCATAATGGAAATCATAAAGTATGCCATAAATGAGAAATACAGAAGCATAATTAAAACATAATCATATTATATATCATATATAAATATAGTGAAATTATAATGGCCACCTTTGAAGGTGTTATATGAGTGTTGAACAATCATCGTTTCGTGAGGCAGAAATTCGCCATCCACAGAAACCGTATGTTCGTTAACCATTAGATGTAGGTGGGTGTAAGTGTAGCTCGAATCCATCTTATAACAAAATCCTAGTATATTTAGTATACTTGTTTTTTTACAAAATAAATGAATAAAAAGAGTTTATGTGGTTGGAGAAGAAAAATAAAACAAAATAACATAAGAGAAGACATTATCTTTAAATCGGGTAACTCTTTTGATTTGAGCCAAAGTCTCCCTTGGGAAGTATTCTGGCCAATGTGAGGCTTCTAGGAGTAAGGGAGGAAAGTTGGGAGAGTATTTGGGTAGATGTTGGCCGAGCCAAATGGCTTGAAAGTGTTAATGAGGTGGTAGAGGTGGGGGCCTTTTATAAGTGGAGAGGAGGGGCACTATTGGTAAGTAAAGAAAAGTCACTTTATTATAAAATGAGTTTCGGATTTTAGAGGTCCCACACTTATATAATTCTAGGATAAGGTGATAAGGGTTATAAATATACCCATCCAATAGTATTTGGACAAGTGTAAGCCTTGTATTGTACATTATCTTTTAATTTTATTAAAATCGTTAAATAATGAGGTCATCGCTGCATCATAATGATGTAATAAATAATTTAATTTATTTAATGTCTAAAAATTATAAAAAAATACTATGATGTAGGAAATCTTTTTATCTTTCCAATGACTATTTATAGTAAAAAATATGACTTGTATAACCCCATGTAAAAATTATTTTAGTAAAACATTTCATGTTTGTGTCATTTTTTACTTTAACATTAAATAAATATATATTAATGTCATTTTCCAACCAAAGTGGCTCCATGGGGTCCCCAAGTTGACCCATGGGTTGTCTGGGTAAGACATGAATCATCCAATAGGAGTAGGACAAGTGTCAAGCTCATCTCATATTATTAAAACATTATTTTTACCTTAAACTACACTAATTACCTCTAATCGCGATTAAGAAGTTAAAAGTTACTATTTACCAAAAAAATATCTTAATCTCATTAAAACACATTTTAATTCTTAATGACAACCATGTATGTCAGATTTTTGAAAATGAAATCACAGAAGTGGTAATATTTCATTTAAACGAAAAATCAGTTATTTAACTACCACTTAGTGGTTTCACTATTCATCAAAAATTGAAGTTTTCCAGAACAATGCCAAAATTTCACCCTAAGCTATAATTGATATTACGAATTCAAAAATTATGTCTGTTTTACAAAATTACAAAAATATAAGTTGCATTAATTAATTTTATAATTAATTCCCGCTGTCACAACAAATAGCCTGTTTTTAAGAAACAATTTATATCAAAAGATTGGCAATTGTTTATGTCCAATTTCAATGTTAAATTAATTATAATGACCAAAATTGGATAAAATGGTAAAAATATATTCTAATTATACTTTAAAACCACTAAATAGTATAATTTATCACTATAAATTATTTTGATTAAAAAAGTTGTTTTTAAGTAATTTTCACTATTCATAAAAAATTGGAAGTTCTCAGAAAATTACAAAAAATTCAACTTTGGATAATTTTGATATTACGAATACAAAAATGAAGTCCATTTTGAAATATAAAATTTCTATAATTTTAAAAATTGGTTATTACTATTCATAACGGCTACTTTGATTAGTCGCGGTGTTTTAGAACATGATGTTGCGTACAATGCAAGCTATTGCATTATTGAATGAGAAGCGTATCATGGAAGCTCGGGGTGTTACATTCTCCCATACTTCAATAAATTGAGTCCTCGTAATTTGAAATTTTTCTTTGAAAATAAAAGGTTGAAAAGAGAAAATACCTTTGAGGAAAACCCACATCGGAAATAAGATTAATAATATTTAGCCTTAATAAGAGGGAAAGGGAATATGAAAAAGTCACCACCCAATTATGATCTCGATTAGGAGAACATTGGTGGCAATTAGAGACATATAATTGGAGGAAAAACTTATATATTTGTAGGGAGTGATTGAGGTCATCAATCACAATCAACTGTCAAATTGAGGGCCTCAAAGCCTTCAATTTACGTTGATTTAAAATATCATCAGTTCAACAAGACATAAGGTATTAGGATAAAACATTTTTTTGTTTTAATATCCCTTTACTAAAGTTTAAGAATTAATTTATTCATTGAATAAGAGATAGGTATATATATATTTATGCTTGACAATTAGACTTTCAACCTTCAACTCATCTTTCACTCAAAAAGATAATAGAACTCAAAAATATTATACTTATCCTAATTGTATAAGGTTCCAAATGTTAACACATACCATTTAGATTGGTAAAATTATTTTGTAAAAACCAGGGACTTCCTATAGGCTAGTGGTAGGAAATAAAGGCCTGTCTCACTATGATTGTGGGTTCGATTCCTACAGCTTTGTCCGACGCGACGGGTTATGCCCCACCCTGCAGGTTGTCCTTTTCCTAAAAATATAGTATCATAATATTCCAAAAATAATCTTCATAAATTTTTTTAACCTTAAACAATACAATCCAAAGATCAACTTAATCCACTCCAACCTTTATAGTTATCCAAAATACCTCCGTCCAGACTTTCCCTAAAAGGTCTCTAAATTCCAAAATCAATTGTAACATTAGATTCCCTAAACAAAGTAAAGTTTATCTTATTGTCATATACTAAAAATATAATTACCTTCATCATATTAAAACCTTACTGAAATCAACAAGTACTGCAGTAAAATCCTTATATATATATCACATTATTCTAATAACCAGAATATAATCCATGAGTCCAAAAGCACCAATACATTAGTTATTCTGCTTCAACTGTAGTAACAACATAAGATTGTCCTTGATCCCTTGGCCTTTTCTGAGGTAAGTTTCCCTGACTCTTAGGACTTTCATTTTCATAATGCCCCATTTCCCTACAATTATAACATTCAACTTTGATAGCCTCTTTCTTTCCCTTGCAATCACGAGACTGGTGACCCTTTTCTCCACATTTATAACAAACTCCCATTCCTTTTAGGCAAGTACCAGGGTGATTCTTCCCACAATTATCACATAATGGAATATCCTTCTTTCCCTTTTCCCTTTATCTGTCTCTTGTTCCACCATTCTCTTGTTCTCTTGCTTTACTTTGTTGTCATAAGACTTAGAGAATTACTTTTCTGTCTTGATAGCACACGAGATAATATCTTCGTATGATGAGAAGGATTGTGATACTAAAGCTCGACGGAGAAATGGTTTTAACCATTCAAAGAAACGATCAATCTTACTCCTTGGGTTACGTATATAATCAGAAGCATGCCTCGCTAACCTTGTAATGTTAGCCTCATACTTTGCGAAATTCTCATCCTCCTTCTGCCTCAGACTCAGAAATTGCCTTTCCATATGTGCTCTATGGTCACGAGGAAAGTATTTTTCTAAGAAAAGCTCTTTGAACTCCCTCGATTCCATATTCGATACGTCATCATCTTCCTTTGTGTTTTGAATCAGCAACCACCACTGATCGGCATCTCTAGTGAGGCGGTAAACTACCATGACAACCTTCTCCCTTTCGCTACTCCCCAAGGAATGGAATATTTTCTCTAAGGAGTTTATCCATTGCTCAGCTACTAATGGATTTGTACCCCCATTAAATGTTGGCGGTTGTTGCCTCATGAAGCGGTCTAACATTGATCCTCCACATTGTGGATCAGGGTGCTCCATACGAGTAAGGTTATTATTCATAACCTGAGTGAGTTGTCCCAGTATGGTAATATGTTGATCAGCACCAGTTGTATCTCCAGCTCCACAAAAATTATCTTCAGTAGGAGGGCAATCCCTACACGGAGTGCATGCATTGATACAGTTTCCATTCCTTCCACTAGGCTCCATTTCTAAACAATGGCATAAACTATATTAGTTTATGAATCAAAATACATAATTCCATACTTGTAAGATACTTAACATAAATTGAACTATTTATGGATATAATCCATAAAAATGTTTTCTTTGAGGAAGTATATACTCATAACCCTTCATAGTGGTTTGTAAAGAAAATGAGAATTATCCTAAGCATATCCCACGGGAGTGTCGTAACCAAGAGTGCAGCAAGGCCCGTTGTCGTGCACCAGTTCCCGTTTGAGTCTAGCTCAAAGTGGTGTTTTCGGGTTTTACCCCTAGGTAAATCTGTACCAGAGCCGCCTCTACCTGCTCGTATCAAGATAGGGATGTATTTCTCGGAAAACTCACAACATCTCTACAATACCAAAATTCTAGGAAGTTCTTCTATACTAATCCTCAAAGTCTATCTTCGGGCTATGTGCTCTAATCATAGTTTCTCTAAATCTTGCTTCCAAGGTTAGTACTAAACTGCCTCTGATACCAACTGTAATGCCTCGACCCCAGCTACCCGGAGTCGGTGCATTACTTCATAACATTGGCATGATCACAAAAGATCATGTCTCGAATGACTGATTAGTTTAGTAGCCTTGGAAACACTAGATACATTCATAAATGTTACATTACATCATAAAGTGAAAAACTAATAACAAAGTCTTCATAGTCCACACTCATATCCTCTTCTGACTATCCCTATAGGTCATTCATAAAATACATCTTCACATCCTGGAAAATATTAAAACATTGAAAGGGGTGATCTCAGATGCTCAGTAAGGATAACAATATAGCAGAAGCTTTCATCAATAAACATAAACATTTAAGAAAATGTATAACTAAAACAAAAGCCTTTTAAACATGAACATCAACATAATATGGCAAAAGTAAAATGAGATAATGCCATTCACTTCTTCACATGGATATTCTACTGGTCGAATAATCACATGCAATATCAATAACCACTTTCATAATGAGTGAATGTATAATGTCAGACATTCTGAAACATTTTGTCAAGGCCTCGGCCAAGACGTCTAAAATGATTAAGGCCTCGGCCAAAACCATAAATCAAATTGGGAAAGGGTCTCGGCCAATTCCACGTCTAGTTGTCTCTTGAGACCTACTAATGCATCGAGGAGATATAGCGGGCTCCACCCGTCACTTATTAAGTCCAATACATTCCTCATATGAATAGGTTTAAAAATATCATAAACCATAACATAATCGTATCACATAAAACATGCATAAAGGAAACATAACATTTCCACATTTCAATCACAAGATATCAATACAACACATTGATATAATAAAAATGCTTTCAAAACCATTTTCAATACCAAAATAAAAGAAAGTTAAAACTTTGTATTTATTTTTCATCAAAAAAATGATGGCTTGTAGAGGAAGCCGAAACTCAAATAATGGTCACGGTGGCGGAGAAGTCGTTGTCTCCGCATATGTACGGAAAGAAAAACATTCCCTTTTTGTTGTTTAGTAAAACGCTTCGTATAAAAATATTCCTTTTGAATAAACGTAAAAGTCAAAGGGGTTTATACAATGTATAAAATAAATTTGTGTATAAAACAAAATATGCCTCAATGAATGGAGATTGAGATGAAGTCCCTTAAAAAGATTATATTTAAATAAAATATATCTATTATGTGTATTCACTATATGTACACATAAAGAAATTATAAATACAATATACGACATAATAATATTATGACATAATTTGAAAGTCGGAGATTAACCCAAAGAATGGAAGTTGGGTTATGGAATTCCCTTACATCGTGTCTGACTTGACTCAACCGTTCTTTAACCTCCTGAATAATAAAATAGATTTAATATATACCTTATTAAGAACCATTTTCAATTTCATTATCCTTTTTATATCACTTATTACAATGATATGAACATTCTGTAATTATTTAAGTTAATAACGGTCGTTTTGTCGATCTTAGGTACTTGAGTCAAAAATAAACTTCGTATAATTACAAGTTGTTCATGTGGTGAAATATCAATTATATCTATAATTATATTCATTATGTAGATATCATATATATCATATATATACAGTATATACATTCATTTATAATATTACGTAACATTTAGAGGTAAGAAATGAAATGCACCGTTCATGGAGACGGTAAGCCGTACGTACGCATGAACGCTACTTTCATTTCTATTTCATATTTAATGGAATGAAATAATAATGATATAAATGTATAATATAATTCCAGTATAATATAGTGTATAATACCATTTACTCCTTCCTTTATACATCCCACATATGGCATTAATGATTCAAATCACTTTGAGAGGGCGGTAGTCCGCACTTCCAAAAATGAAATTATCGCGTTTACCCATAATGGAAATCATAAAGTATGCCATAAATGAGAAATACAGAAGCATAAGTAAAACATAAACATATTATATATCATATATAAATATTGTTACATCTTAATGGCCACCTTTGAAGGTGTTATATGAGTGTTGAACAATCATCGTTTCGTGAGGCAGAAATTCGCCATCCACATAAACCGTTTGTTCTTTAACCATTATATGTAGGTGTGTGTAAGTGTAGCCCTAATCCTTATTATGACAAAATCATAGTATATTGAGGATACTGGTGTTGTTACAAAAGAAATGAATAAAAAGATTTTATGGGTTTGGAGAAGAAAAATAAAAAAAATAACATAAGAGAAGACATTACCTTTAAATCGGGTAACTCTTTTGATTTGAGCCAAATGATTCATTGGGAAGTATTCTGCCCAAAGTGAGGCTTCTAGGAGTAATGGAGGAAAGTAGGGAGAGTATTTGGGCAGAGGTTTGCCGAGCCAAATGGCTTGAATGTGTGAATGAGGTGGTAGAGGTGGGGGCCTTTTATAAGTGGAGAGGAGGGGCACTCTTGGAAAGTAAAGAAATTCACTTTATTATAAAATGAGTTTCGGATTTTAGAGGTCCCACACTTATATAATTCTAGGCTAAGGTTATAAGGGTTTGAAATATACCCATCCAATAGTCTTTGGACAAGTGTAAGCCTTTGATTGTACATTATCTTTTCATTTTATTAAAATCGTTAAATAATGAGGTCATCGCTGCATCATAATGATGTCATAAATAATTTAATTTATTTAAAGTCTAAAAATTATAAAAAAAAATACTATGATGTATTAAATATATTTATCTTTCCAATGACTATTTATAGTGAAAAATATGACTTGTATAACACCATATAAAAATTGTTTTAGTAAAACATTTCATGTTTGTGTCATTTTTTACTTTAACATTAAAGAAATATATATTAATGTCATTTTCAAACCAAAGTGGCTCCATGGGGTCCCCAAGTTGACCCATGGGTTGTCTTGGTCGGCCATGACTCATCCAATAGGATTAGGACAAGTTTCAATCTCATCTCATATTATTGAAACATTATTTTTTCCTTAAACTACACTAATTACCTCTAATCGCGATTAAAAACTTAAAAGTTACTATTCACCAAAAAATTATTTTAATCTCATTGAACCACATTTTACTTCTTAATGAAAATCATGTATGTCGGATTTTTGAAAATCAAATCACAGAAGTGGTAATATTTCATTTAAACGAAAAATCAGTTATTTAACTACCACTTAGTGGTTTCACTATTCATCAAAAATTGAAGTTTTTCAGAACACTGCCAAGCTTTCACCCTAAGCTATAATTGATATTCCGAATTAAAAAAAGATTTCTATTTTACAAAATAACAAACATATAAGTTTCATTAATTAATTTTATAATCAATTCCCGCTGTCACAACAAATAGCGTGTTTTTAAGAAACAATTTATATCAAAAGATTGGCAATTGTTCATGTCCAATTTCAATGTTAAATTAATTATAATGACCACCATAGGATAAAATGGTAAAAATATATTCTAATTATAATTTAAAACCACTAAATAGTATAATTTACCACTATAAATTATTTTCATTAAAAATGTTGTTTTTAAGTAATTTTCACTATTCATAAAAAATTGGAAGTTCTCAGAAAATTACAAAAAATTAAACTTTGGATAATTTCGATATTACGAATACAAAAATGAAGTCCATTTTGAAATATAAAATTTATATAATTTTAAAAAGTGGTTATTACTTTTCATAACGGCTACTTTGATTAGTCGCGGTGTTTTAGAACTCGAAGTTGCGTACAATGCAAGCTATTGCATTATTGAATGAGAAGCGTATCGTGGAAGATAAGGGTGTTACATTATTTTCTATTTAATAATAAATCATTTGATGTTTCATAATCATTTTCTGGGATATGATATAATGATAGCATTCTTAATATTTCTCTTGATGGATTATTATTATTATTAAAAGATATTTACAGAACAAATTTCTTTTCAAAGGATTTGATATGATGAATGTTTATTTTGGCACACATATGTATTGTTTTTATTTTGTGATAGTGGTTAAATTATCACCAATGATGGTAAATACATTATTACCAAGGATGGGGGTCATTTTATAAATAAGGGTGGTATTATCATTATTACCAAGGACGATGGTCACATTATAACAAAGGATAGGTGGGACCTATATCTCCCTCCAAACCATTATGTTATGATTAATGTTCTATGATATGAAAAGGTACATAATAGTTTATCCCATTCCTAAAATAGGGTAAATGATAGGTTATCCCAATCCAAAAAGATAGTATAGAGGAGGTTATCCCAAGTATGAAAGTGGGTACACATGTGGTTATCCGAAGCATAATGTAGGTACATGGGTAGTTAGCCCAATCCTAACTTGTTGTGTTTCTATTGGTAGGTAGTCTTGAAATAACATTTTATATAAATATGGGTATTCCCAAAACCTAATTATTAAGAAAACATTATTTTATCATGGTTATTTTTATTTGATTACTTTATTATTCATGTGTTATAAACTAACAAGATCTATTTCATGACTCAAGTTTATGATTAATGACATATAGGGTATGTTTTTAGATGTAATCCTCATGTTCCCATGCCTTTAGGATCATGTTATATTTATGTATTCATTTTTTACCCTTACTGAGTATATAATATCACCATTTATTATGTTTCATTTTTCTAGGTTATGAATAATTGTTTTAAGCAAGGAATTTCTAAGAGGAGTACTATGTGGATTATATTAAAGATCATTCATAAAATAATAAAATTTTGTATGAAGTCTCCAACAACACTAAAAATTTATTATCCTCTATTATGTATTTTTGAAATGATCTTTATATTAATATAGAAATATTTTATATTTATATATGTAAATAAAGGGTCTTTATAGTGTAAATTGTTCTTCTAGAAGAACCCCTTATGGAATTTACCCTGTAATCCTTGAAATCAATCTTCAGGTTACCCTCTTTTGACTAATTCTGGCATATGGTTTTGAGTCTAGTAGATCCACATAGACTTATTTACCATGATTTTTCTTCTAATTTCATCTGACCTTATAATTGAATGAAATGTCATCTACTATCTACATTCAGGTAGGTTCCAATAGGTTCTGAAAAATCATTATTCCTAATCACTTATTTTAGAATAACATCCTGAATATCCTTAAATACTGAAATAATCATACTATAATAATTACATTTGAAATTAACCATCACATCCCATGGTTACAAGAATGATTAAAATAACAAATACTCCCACACAACATCTACAAAAATCATTTTAATTTCTAAATTAACTCTAAATCATGTTAATGTAATTGAAATGGCCCACACTAGAATTATATTAAATACTTTAATGTTGAATAACTATCATATCATGAACAATTAGTTCATTATTATTTTATTCTCATACATATGTACTAGGTAATTCATCATATCTCCTTCATTCATAACCCCTAAGATGTTATTGGAAACCTTAAATTCCAATGACATCTATATCAATCCAAGTGAAGTCTTATCAATATTTTCTCATTCCAATTTCTAAATTTATAATAATTTGACTCTATTTAATGAAACCTGAAGGAAATTATTAAATATATAATCCTCCTTACAGATACTTTAGAAACTGATGCCCATCCCATTAATTTATTCTATCTGGTCATTTACTTATTTGGATTACATACCTCCCAAAACAATTAACTCCCAAAAAATTTTAAATTCATTGAAAAAATAATATTTACTAAAGAATCTCATGCATCTAATATAGTACACCATAAAATTAAAACCACACTCATGTTAACACATAGTATTGATACCCTCAGAAACAAAAATAGAACATAACATTCATATATATAACCATTTAATTGAAATGATTCCAAAAAAATATTGAATACAATGATTCACATGGATCATACTTTAGTCATACATCTATATAAGAACATTACTAATCATATAATTTCAATATTGAAGAAAAGATTAAACTATAAGTATATAATTATCAAACACAAAATATTATAAATATTCATTTATAAAAAATGATTCCCTACACCACCATTATAGTGGGGACCGACCAGACATCCAGTTCCACAACCTTAAAATATTTACGTGGTAGCCACTATTGATCTTGGATACCTATAATTAATCATATGTTTTTTATCTGCAATACTAAATTTTTTTGATTTTTCCATATCATTATCAACAAAATACATTTTTATTCATATATAATCTCATGGTAAATTGGAATGTAACACCTTACGTAACATTATCAAAATTATTCCTATAATATCCAATAATTTTATACTGAATCATCTAGAAATGAGCATCTAAACACTTGGTTCTAGAGTAAAAACTTATGGAAAATCCAACCAATAGTTGGATTATACTTCCACAATCATCATATATGATATAAAAAATAAGTTTTAAAGTTCATCCTTCTTGACACAAAGAACCATAATGATAAAATAATTTATTCAAATTTCATAAATGTTATTTCATCTCTTTTTTGTGTATGAAATATTGGTTATTTTTTTAGCATCTCAGACTCTAGAAACCCATACCAGGTAGTTATATTAAATTATTTTTAAATAATTCAAGATTTTATAAAGGATAATTCAATTTAGTATTCCTTGAATACTGGATGCATATGTGTATAAAATTTGAAAACATAAATATGAAATGAAAACATTGTTGGAACATTATTATCCCTTCCATCATATCATTGAAAATTAAATATTGTTCTCTTATATATTTCTTGGTATAAGGAAAATAAATAAAGGTGGGCCTAGCTGATCAGTAAGAACTATCATATAGTAGGTGATTTTATTAGATAAATATGGAATACGTGATATGGAAATAAAAACCGAACAACATGAATCCAAAATCATATGAAACAAATGGAATGATATATCTATGAAAATAAATTAAAACATATATAATAATAATCATAAATCTAATAGTAATTCCATTAATAATACCAAACATCAAAACATGTTTTGAAAGCCTTGTTTAGAAAACAATCTTGTTATAGGAATGGGTATACACTAAAACCCAACATGTTTTATCTCATAAACAATATAGATGACTCAAGGGGATATATAATTATAGGAATCAACTTTCAACTAATTATCTCTAATAAAATCACCATAATATCCAATAATAATTTTCATACCATTATATTAGGAACCTCTTACTATATAATTACATGGATCTCCATATAATGAGAAATATGAAAATAAAGTGCTTCCCTATTTAATAGAATAATGTGGATGTTTATGTGAACATACCATAACCAATGTATATTCTATGTGGAAATTCAATAGTAATATAATGTATAATTATTCAATAAATATATTAGTGATGTTACTTTCAATTTGTTAGGTCATACATGGAAGATAGTAATTAGTTCTAATTTTTTTTATTGGTAGGAGAAAATGTAAATGGTAGGAAATTTCTTTTATCATGGTTCATTATGAGAGTGTGAATATTTAAAATTATATCCCTTAGGAGTGTCTATCCAGGAATGAAATCATAGGCTCCCTCATCATAGATTAGGATGATGATTTATTCAATGATCAACCATCCCTTTTAAGAGTGATTACCCAATGTTTAATCTATGCCATAGTATTTTCCACTTTCCAGTATCAATTGTGGGATATATTTTCTAGAAAATTATACAGAATTTTACTTTAACAAAGCATAGGAAATTTGATCCACAATAGAAAAGATTTTTTTTTCAAAACATTTAGGAAATAAATAATCCAAATAATATTATAGATAAAAATCATATATATAATGGTAAATGTATTAAATTTAATTAGTAATATGGAATTCATTTTTCTATAGAAATTTATTCACCAAAAAAATAAAATTGGATTTTAATATAACATGAGTATTATTGAAGGAAAAATGATATGGAAAACCCCTAAATATGGATAGGATAAAAATTCAACAAAAACCAATTGAAATAGAGGGATTAGAATAGATAATTAAATAACATTAATATTTTAATTTCGTGATATAATTTCTCAAAAAGGTAGTGTATATGAGACATAAAGGAAATTAGGTTCATAAATCCAAACATATCCCAAATAGAGGAATTTCATATGGATAACCCTTCTCACATATATTGATATCCACAAATGTATATTAGCCAAATGAATTAGAGACATAACTATCTTAATAAATTATTTCAAAACCACCATCATATCAATTTCCATTCAAACTCTTCATAAATATTCATTAACTATATGAATTATGATGATTAACCAAATCAAGTGTTTATAATTTTCATTATTTTTACTACTTTGAGAATAAAAGTGTCTATATTAATTCTTATTAATAATTTAACCATCACTAAATCATTAAAGACACATTTAAGGATGATTGATAATTATTTATTATTTTTTAAATTTTATTTTTGAGTGTTTTAGTCTTTATCCTTGAAGATGGAATTGATAACAAGAATTTTTTGATTATTCTTGATGATCAAATAGTTTTTTCATAATTGATGAATTATATATTCATATAAAATTCATAATAAAAAATTATTATATAAAAATTTATACAATATTAAACTAATTGTTATCTTCCCACAATCATTTATGATATTAACTCGTTGTATTATTCAAGTATGCGGTTAGACTGGACCAAGCATGAACATACACTTATTTAATGAATGATTATGTGGTGGTTTAATTTTAATATCATTATAAAAAAAATAATAATGATCTAATTTTTTGTTTATTTGTGTGATATATCATAATTAAAATTTATGTTGAAGAATATGTAATGGATATGAAATTTATTTTTCCTAGTAAATGGGATTGATGAATAGAAAATGATAATACCATTAATATAGTAAAATTTATTTATATAAAATCTATTCATGTAAGTAGAAATTATTAGTGGTAATTAAAAATGAAATTCATTGCTCATGGTGGTTTTAGTCCCCTCGTATGCAAACACATTGATTTCATTTTTTCTAGTATATGGGATAGATGAATAGAAAATGATAATACCATTAATATAGTAAAATTTATTTATATTATTGATACTAATATAATTATATATTTTTTCATGGAAAATTGAATTAATATAATTAAAAATAGATGCTAAGTAGTTGATAATACTCATGGCAGGGAGTTGATGTTTCCATGGAACCCTACTTTTAAATGAAGGCCTTGTGATAACTAATGGTGACAAGAAGATTTTGAACATGGGATAGGTGAATATGAAGGATGAATTTTAAGAAATTGAAAATTAAAATCCAAATAGAGGTTACTCTTGAAGTATTGGTGATGTAACTCTTGAAGACATCATGTTTTTTATAAAGGTTTGGAAGCCAAGCCAATTAGTATGTTACAAACCTATTTCTATCTAGTATTTAAAAAGGAATAGTATTCATAGGTCTTAAATTCTGTATTTTTCAAATCGTACAAATCCATTCAATTGTGAACTCTTCAATAATACATGATCCCCAACATGAAATTCTATGTGAATACTTCATTTATTATCTTATATATTTTGTATTCTCTGGGTTACATTAATATGTTATTGAATAGTCCATACATTAACAGTCGTCTCCATCATAAGATCTATTCCAACTATCTTTTTTTATCCAACTTCTTTGAAACATGTTGGAGCATGAAACCTATTCCCATAAAATTATTTATATAAGTCCATATTCATACTAAAATGGAAGTTTCTATTTTATTATGATTACACCATAGGTAGATACTAATCTCACATAACATGTAATTCCTTAGAACATGATCTCAATATTGAATTTAATGTTTGGATAGTGCTTTAAATTTACCATATATTTTTGGTTTATAGGAGGTAAATAAATGAATTTTACTATCAATATACCTTTGAAGACTCTTCAAAATGGTGGATGTGTACTGAGGGTCATGATCAGATATGATTAATGGAGGTTCCCCATAAATCCTTACGATTTCGTTGATATAAATCCATGCATGTTGATTAAGTTGTATATCTTCAATTATCACTATGAACTGATAAAAAATAGTAGGATAATCAATGATTTCCCATATAACATCATTCTTCATTGGAATATTGTTTAGAATAGTGAAAATTCCTATTATAATATTATCTCACTTCTATATAGGCATGGACATAGGTTTCATGATTTGTTGAAATTTTTTTTTCTCATCAACTAGCTTGTAGAATACTAAGAATATAAACCTATAGAGTAAAAATTTACCACATTATACCATCCCACCAAGAGGTTATCTTAAATCCCTATACATATTTATTCTACTTGGATGTATAGATAAATTTAAGCAGTATGCTTTATCTAGTAGTTTTGTCTTAAAATATTGTATGAATGGAATATATAACCAATTATAAAACTTAAAAACTCCATATATATATATATAATTCTTATAAATTTAACATCATTTAATACTTTAATATGCCTTGGTAAGTCCTCGTCATCTTGATGGGACTTCAATATCTTATGTAGTAAGGATTATTTAAAAATTTCTTTAAAAATGAAAGATGGATACAATTTATTAAAAACTAAAATATCCAAATCTATTATATCCTTATATATAGAATCATTGTTAATCCTCATCATGTTCATAAGTCCATGGATTCTCTGACTCAAATAATCAACCACCTTATTTTCCATCGCAATTTGGTAGTGCTTCATGAAATCATAATCCTTGAGTAGTTAAAAACACCATCTATGACTCATGTTGAGATCCTTATAAGAGAATACACTCTTAAAGTTAATTTTTGTATATATATATATATCACATTTTATTCATAGATTTAGTGTCTCTATATTTTCAGTGAAAATATTATAGCTACTATCTCAAGGAAATGAGTTGGATAGTTTTATTGAAGGATTTTCAATTTCCTTTGACGCATAGGCAATGAAAATACCATTTTGAATAAGGAGAAAACCAAATCCTTTATTATATGAATCAATACATATAAAAAATCCTTCCAAGAATAATAGACAGCAAGTGAACTTTGTTAATGGGTTAGAGATCAAGTGAAATCATGAATGAATCATCGGTATTAACCTATTAAACCCAAGAAACTTCAGATCTCATATATATTCATCGATATATGTAATTATTTGAATAGATTTTTCTTTGAAGGATCAGTCAATATTTTATCATTAGAGATAACATATCCATGAAAAAAACATCATTGTGATAAAATATACACTTATTATATTTCCCATATAATTCCTTCTTCATGAGGGGGAAAAGTGTTATTTACAGGATAATCTCATGATATTCAAAGATCTTAGTGTATATCAATATATTATTAATGAATAAAACAACATACTTATATAGATACTCCTTGAACTCTCTATTCAATCATATCTATAATGAAATAATCTATATTTTTTGATCTAAAAGACATCACTATAATGTCATAATTTTTATATCATTTTTGAAATTTCATATCCATTATATCATTCTTCTTATTGACACTTAGCAGATGATGAAAAATTGAAAATAAATAATTGGGAAGTTTTATTCTTTTTCTAGTTTATCAAATTAATAATCAATATGTTGTTAAGGATAAGTATTATGTATTGAAATGGGATTTTTCTGCAAATAATCTATGAAGTGTCTCATAAACGCCTCCACATATTTTGAAAAGTAAATATGGACTCTACATGAAATATAAATCCCTTATCAACCAACTCATAAAACTATTTATTCAACTACAATAACTCCAATTGTCCCATTATATAAGGGGTTTTAGATAGGCATTATGAATTTATTCAATGGAGAACTCTACTACATGATTTGGGGGATGACTAGGTAATTATCCTTTAAAAAAATTATTTTTTACAAAATGTATATCCTATATTCTTGATATATAATTCCTATATAGGGATTGTGATTGATATTCCCCTATTCCAAGAATTTCATTTAGGGGAGGTACTGGGGGAGGATCCATACATGATTTAGATTGTGGATTTTCCCCTCTAAATACACAATATTCCCTATCTCCTTCACCTGTCAAAATATCATTCTCTTGGGAATAAAATTTTTCATTATACTCTTAAATATGATTTGTATTAAGGATTATATCAATGTTAAACACTGTTATAATAATCATGTTTGAAAATAGGGTATGTCCACACATCCTAATTGTAACTTCTATACATATATTTGTTACAATATTATTTCCATTGAGTTTGACAATTGATAACTTCCTTAATGTGGTTCTAAGGAAATATATAAAGATTTTGGAAAAAAATGGAAGATAAAAAATATGCTAAAGATCAAGAATGAAATAAAAAAAAGATAAATTTGATGCTATAATAAAATTACATTGCACCATGTCATTAGGAAATTTGACTTTAGAAATAGTAATAAAATAATCGTGGCCTTACTACCTTGGAAAATTTTGAGGTAAATTTAAATGAATTTTGGTGAATTGGTTTAAATAATATCCCCTCTCCTTACAATTAAATCCTTGAGCATCAATAGCTATGGCCTTGCCATTGAATTAGCGATCTTGATGGAATTTATATTAACACTTTTAACAAACTCATATTACCTTTCTGAAATCCCCATGGTGTTTGTAAACATAACTATCACATGTGGTAAATCCAATTTCCACATTTTATTCCCATGATGCTCACCCAAACTCTTCTTTTCCAGATTTTTATTGAAAGCATAATTACTAGAAAAATATGTTTCTTTATTAATGGTTCTTGAGATTATACCCTCATATGATGAAATGTTCAGAGATACCAACACCCTTAAATAGATTATCTTTAACCCATCAATGTAATGATCGATATTCTTTTCAGTCCATTTACATAGACCACAATATTTAAAAATATCTTTGTAAAATTATCCTCAAACTCAGTAATATTTTTCTCCACCATTTTTCTAATATTGAGGATTATATTTCTATTTTTTTCTATTTTCTCATAAGGAATGTATTTTTTATAGAATAACTATTTATAATTTCCCCATTAAATGTGATTTCTCTCATCTTCCCCTTTAATTTTTTGAATTAGTTACCACTATTTTTTTGATTGTTGTTTTAGATGTCAGACCACTATGAGGAAATTTTCCAATTCACTACCTTTTAAAGTGATAAAAATATTCTCTAGGAACATGATCTATTGTTCATTAATTAATGGATTAGTAGTACTATTTAATTATTAAGTTTTTTGAATCAAGATTTAGTCCAAAATAGTTACACCTTGTTATTGATAATAAGGTCACTCTATGTGGGTGATATTTTCTCTAATAACCTGGGTTAAATACCTTAATATGTTTATGAACTGATTGGAATCAAATCCAGTTTTATTAACTTGTTCAGGAGAAATATTTCAAAATTTACTATGGGTGTTCATATGGTTCCCATTCCTCCAGTTAGTAACCATCATTCTATGTCCCTTTATAGAAAATTAGCTCATGATATTGAATTGTAAAATATAATTTCAATTATATTATCTAGAGTTTTCCTTATAAATACTTAATATTTTTCATAGTACTTTGGTTATACACATATATTTTTATAAATATAGTCACTATGTTTCCTATTAAACTTTTTTGGATTCCAATTTTAACTCCCCCAACTTGTTAAACCCATAACTAGTAGTTATATTAAATTTTTGGTATCTAATACAAGGTTTCATAAAGATCTAATAGTTTAGTAGACTTTTATGACTACATACGTAAATACATAAAATTTTAAAATATAATATACAACATGAATACATTTCAATAACAAAATTATAACTTATATAATATCCTTGAAAATTACACATAGTTATCCTCTAAGTTTAATGGAGAAACGAAAAAAATAAGGGTGACATTAGATTCTCTACAGGGAGTAGACTTCCTCAAAAGATTTCATAAGATAAACATTAAATAAGAGATATAGTATAATGAAATGAAAAATTTGAATCCATAATTAATTGAAACTGAGAGAAATCTATATCCATGATAGTAAATGAAAACATGGCTAACTATATTCATATATCTCCCAATGATAGAAAGTGAGGTCCATGTTCCAAGAAAATGTCCTTTTATAGGAATAGGTATACGATAAAACACAACCATTTATGTCTCATTTAACCTATTGATGAATCGAGGGGCTATATTATTCTATGGCCCTCCCGTCACTTTAATAATTCTAATGCATCCAAATAAGAACTAACAAATAATTTTCATACCATTCCCTAAGGAAACTATTACTGAATAAATAAATAGATATCTATATAATGAGAAATAAAAAATCAAATACTTACAAATTCAATAGAATAATTTTTATGTCTAGGGGAATATACCAAAATCATCTTAGAATCCATGTGGTATAATAAAATCAACATGAATTACCCATATCAAATAAAAATGATGGTGATTGTACTTTCAATGTTATGGTATATACAAGGAAGATAGTAATTAGGTTTAATGGTTTTTATTTGTATGAGAACAAGGTAATAGTAGAAAAAATCCTTCATCATAGTCATTAAGATCATGTAAATATTCCAAAGAATAACCCTCTGTACAACCTTTTCAGGTGTGTAGTCTTTGGACCATGTGTTGTGAATCAGGGTCATGATTGAGTAAATGATCAAACAACCCTTTAGGGTGATTATCCCAAGGTGAATATGTTTTATATCCATGTAAAAATTCTAGTATTTATGCATATATTTTTTTAGTAAATTAAACACCATTTTACTTTAACAAGGCATAATATGCTTTTTTGAACCATGGGCAAGAATGATTTTTATAATGGTTTTGGTAACTATTGAATCAAATGAGTATATGAGTGGGTTAAAAATTTATAAATTTAAATCTAAAAAATATCATGATTAATATAGAATTAATTATTCCATTTCAATTTATGCATAATATAAAATAAAATAGGTTATGAATATAACATGAGTCCTAAAGAATGAATACTGAGACAGAAAAAAACAATATATGACATGGATAAAAATTAAATCAAAACCCATTAAAATATAAGGATTAAATGTTTCTTTAAATACCATGAATAATCCAAATTATTGATATAACATCTTAAATTGGTAGTATTTACTCCAGATTAACAAAATTAGGCACATAATACAAAAAAACCCATGAGAGGAATTTGAGATGGAAAATCATTACATTCTATCCTCACATCCATGATCATAATTTAAAATAATGTATCACAAACATATTTATCTTAATAAAATAATTAAAAAACATAATAATATCCATATTCATTCATACTCATCATAAATAATCATCCATTATATGAATTATACTGATGTTTCACATTGGGTGTTTATAGTTTTGATCATTTTTAAAAGTTTTAAAATACCATTGTTTATATTCATTATTAATACAAATTTCAATATTAATATATCATAAAAATTACCATTAGGGATTATTTTTAATTATTTATGATGTTTCAAATTCCTTTCATGAGTCTTTTAGTCTTTATCCATTAAGATGAAATCCATAAGATGTGTGTTTTAGTGAATCATGTTGGTCAAAAAGGTATTTTCAAATTTTTTTATTATAATATTGATATTAAATAATATTGATTAAAAATTAAATCAATATTTTTAAATTTATATTATATTATTCAATTAATTGTTTCCCCATATTAATTCTGGATATAATTTCATATTTTTATTTATGTATGTTATTAAATTGACCCACACATGAACATACCCTAATTAAATGAAATAGTATGAGGTGTTTTTGTTGTAATATTATTATATAATAATAATAATTAACATATTTAGTGTCTATTAGTTTGAACTATCATAATTAGCAACTATTTATATGAAAATTTAACGTAATTTGAATAAAATATTTTCTGCTTAGTATGATTTTTTAAACGATTGAATTAACAATGATAGTTTTTCGATCATATCATTAATAAATTCAAAAATTTGTAATAATATAAACTTAATTATATATTAAAAATAATATTTTATCATTAAATCCATTCTATGATTCATCAAATATGGGGGTGATGAAAAAAAAAATTATTTGTTTTGGTGGTGGTAGTCCGCACATACCCATAAACTACAATATCATTTTTCCAAATTTGTAAAAATGATGGATAGAAAATAATAATACTATTAATATAGTAACATTTAATTATATAAATTATAGAAATATAATTATATTATTGTTTCTAGAATAAATCTTAATGAATATAATTATGAAAAAAGAAAATTAGTTGAGAATACTCAGGTTAGAGACTTAAAATTTCCTGGGATTTATCCTTGGAAATGAATGCCTAGTGAAAAAATAGGTGACCATAGTCTTTATAATTTTGAATATTATTATCATAGTTTAATATTTATAGGGTTACAATAGGAAATTAAAAGGATATGTGAGTATTGAAATGGTGGGGATGTTACTTTTTTTATAATTGAGGGAAGTGCAGTTGTTGGAGTAACCCTTAAAATTTCAATAATATATGGTCACCATTCCAGGTCTGGTGGCCACCCATAAAATAGGCCTGGATATTGAATTTGGTTCGAAATTCACATCGAAGAAACCTTTTTATGGAAACTTTGGCTGATTTAGTGTTTTTTAAATTTTTTATTTTTCCTAGAAATATTTTTTCCATGGTAATTATTTTCTAACCATAGAAATGAATTTTCATAGAGAAAATTAATATCATACCTTTTTGATAATTTGATACTTATTATTTAAAGTTTTAAAATAATTTTATCAAATAATATTTATAAATGTGAGAAAATATAATTTTCAAATAAACACACATAATCACCTAAAATAGTTTGTTTTAAAAATATTTTTTTTAAAATTTAAATTTATATATATGATAAACTTATTTGGGATAATGATTTTATTTAAATTAATCGATTTAAGATAAAATAAATAAAGGATATATGGATTTTATTGCAATCCAAAAGTGAATAATCATTATAACACTTGATTAAAAAGGATTTATATTAGTGTTTATATAAAAGAAATAATTTTATTAATTCAAAAAATGTTTTCTATTGGTTTTATGATTTCATAGAATATTTTAAAATTAATGATATTTTTCCTTACATTCATATTAGATTAATTATAATATTTCATAAAAATAGAGGTCATTATTATATAATTATAAATTTATACAAATTACACGTTTCATGAAAAATATATTTTTCTACTAAGAAATGACATTTTCATAATTTCGCCAAAATGTATACTAAGTTAATTTTGACATTATTAATTAATAAATGAAGTTAATTTGGTCTATATAAAATAATAAAATTTATATTTTAAATAAATTCTTGAATGAAATCTTTTTAGAGTGCGTATTGTATGATAGTTTATGATTGTTTATTTATCTGGTACTACATTGTCTTATATATTAAAAAATTATACTCACTAATATACAGAACTTTTTTAAACATTTTTTTTATACAATTTATGAGCATTTCATATATGGGTTAACCGATGAAGGAGATATAACTATTCATGTAGAACGGGTACTTGGATACCCATGGTGGTACTTGGTGGTAATAATTGTTGATTACAAACCCTTATCATGAGTTTTTTGTATGAGGTTGTAATTGGTTAGTATCATTTTATTGTTTTTTTCGCATAAATCCATTGTTATATAGTTTATATATTCATTTATATTTATTCTAGTTACCATATATAATTTAAACTATATATTTTATATCAGTTGTATGTTTTATTGGATAAGTACTCCCGTGTATGGTTAGGCATTCTTATTTCTAGTTGCTATTACATTACCAATTTGTGGTGGGATTGGTGTGGTACACTCAGTTAAACACTTGTCCATGAGTGGTCCTAATCGGAAACTTCATTTCATAATGGTATAATTATAAAACCCCATGTACTTTCAGGTTGTAAATTATAGGGGGATATTTATTTCTGTTACTTCTACGCAGTGGTTGTTTTGATAATTTATATTTTGATTTGAAATATGAATGTTGGAGATTCTAAGGTTGGTGTTTTTTAATATGGATTGAGTCATGAGGTATATCGTCCTGGTGAATATCATGAACTTTTGTCCAAATCTATAAACTCAAAAAGTTTTTTTATCCTATGCACGGTTTCCAAATATTTAGGGAAAACTATGTGGGTAAACCATGTTTTTTGGTTTTATCATAGAAAATACAATAAGGATGGCACATGGTTATATAAATATCATCGAAAATACAACATAACTTATGTGTTGATCATCCGAACCAACAATGAAAGGTGGTATTACAAAAAAAATTCCAACCACATGGTTAGTGTGTAGTTTAAAAAATCATATATCATTCTATTTTTTATTAAAAGGGGGAAATTACCTTACCACACCATCGATATGTAGTCCCTTTCCCCTAATTTGTCCTCTCATTCGTGAAAAATGAACTAGAGATCACTCCTATCCTATACCCCTTCAGTTTACATTTGATATGGAAAATTCATAGGTACTTTCCTTTATAGATTAAGGTGTGTTTCCTCTTTCACATCCCTCTTTGGTCATATTCATTTTAATTTTTTTTGGATTTGGTGTGACTTGGAAAGTTATTTTTTAATGATTTTACTATATCATGGATGAATAATTTAGATATGATGAGTATTTGTATCTTTGTGGCTATATGATATCCTAGGATGATGTATACATGCCATCACATTCTATTTTGATGAATTTATATCTTCTAATGATATTTCTCAAGGTTTTTTTAAAAAATAGTTGAAATCTAGAGTTTTATTGGAACCAAATCTTGGGGATTTTTTATGTCTTAGGATCAGCTTTTTTTCAGGTGTGGATCACACCCTCTTACTTAATGTTTCAGTGAAAAAACGTCTCATGTTGAGATATTCTATGTTATAACTAATTGGAATAAATTTTTAATGAATTTTCAATTTTTATAATTTAATTGAATAGTTAATTATAAATTATTATATTTGATTGTTTGGATATATTTGGTTGAGTAAAGACCTTAGGAGGTTACATGAGGCTTAAAAAAGCATGGTTTTTGGTATATATTTCTTAAAATATAATTACATGAATATTCTCGGTAGTCACATGAGAATACCCCTTTGTTATATTCAGTTTATTTATGCATTATGTGATATAGTTTTTCACCATTATAAGATATATAACATCTTAAATTAAAAAAATATTTAATTAAAATTAAATGACTATGGATGGATGAATGTTCCAAGGGAAACCATAGAACCCTGAGCATATTCATGGTGCCTCCACCATCGATTGTTATGTCCGTGATTATAAATACATTCATTGAGATATATGGACACTTGAAACTAGATTGGCCTCTTGTTGATCGATGTATACGGGATTTATTATAATAATGGGTAATGATATGGATTGAAACCTACTGATTGTAAATTAAATGAAATAATGATGACATAGTGGAACATAGGATATATGTCCCTATGTTCCCTTACGGTGGGATAAGTGATGAATTATCAACCCATATAGTCCATGAGATTATTGTGATATTTCTTATATCATTCGAGCCATCGTATTAGATAGTGGTTTGAGTATTCCTCCCCCACCATCAAGTAGATACCATGGTAGGTAATCCTTGAGTAGTTTTATGAATGGTTGGGTTCATGAGGACTTTACTAGAATCAACAATGGGAATAGATATGGTCCTCCAAAAATATCTCTGAAGGGAGGTATGTGGGTCTTTCTTATGAGGCAATATATTCCATGATATAATCGTTATGACCATAAGATATGTTATTCCCTCTGAGCGATGAACTTATACTAAGACATGATATTGAGATCAAAGAGCCCATGTAGCGTGTCGGCGCTATGATGTGTGAGTCTGCTTATTGACTCGTACACCTGCATCTGGTGCTAACAACATATACTTCACATACATGATTTGATACTGACTTAGGAGACACAATTTTATCCACCCATTATTAAAATATTAAAATAAAACATTAATTAACTTACATTACCAAGAAAATTTATATTTAGAGTTTTAGAGAATTGAGAAAAAATACCCATTTATAAAAAAAATACATGCCTTTCTCATTAAATTATTTCTCTCCCCTCGTATTTCTCATAAAAACCTAAGTTTTCTTATTCCATTTTAATAATTAAACATATAACTTAAAACCTATCAATAAATAATACCCTTATAAAAATATATTACATTATGTAACGCATCATAACATAGGGAAATTGATAAAAAAATAAAGGGTGGCCTTAAATGATAAGTAAGGGTAAACATGAGAGATATCAATAAATGATATTAAGTGGTCATTATATATGAATAAGGGTTTGAGATAATGATAAAAAATTATAAAAATCATACCCAATCAGTTAAGATCATAAATCATGATTTATAAAAATAGACTTCTCATTTAAAAATGCATGAGGCTTAAATACCACAAGTGGAATCCACTCCTGTTGAGAAAGAAAGGACAGCTATCCCTGCTGATGATCCTGTTGAAGTACCTCAAAAAGAGGAAGTTGTTGTTGAAAAGGAATGGACTGAGGATCCTTCAGTTGTTCTTAGTGAGAAAGAAGCCCCTGCTTCTAGAGAAGTTGTAAGTATGGATATCCAATCTGAGTATGTAAGAGATTATGTAGTAATAGAATCAGAGCAAAAAACCATGGAAGAGTCTGCTGGTGTAGAAGGACTCCCTGTTGAAAAGCAAGACAATCTGGAAGCACTACCTGTGGAACTATCGGTTCCTGAGATAATTCCCTCTACTGAAGAGAGGATGGAAATTGCCTTTCAGCTGGAATGGAAAGAGTTTTCTGAAGAAATTAGAGATGATCATGTGGATCTTGACCACATTGTTGAGAATATAGTCTCTGAAATGGAAGCACAATTTGAGAGGGAGGAACCTAAAAACCTTGAGACTAGTCCATCCAAGTCTGTTGAATCTGAATCTGAACCTGGTGATGAGTCATACTCTGTGTACACTCGATATGTTTTACCAAGATTTTATGATTTGAATGAGTCACAGTAAGTGACTACAACAGGAATGGATCTCTCTTCTGTGTTTCAACTAAAGTTTGTAGCTCATCCAGAACCAGAACCAGAGCCCCATTCTCAATCTAAATCAGAATCTGAGTATGAAGATGACTCTGAACCGTAACCAGAACCTTCTTCACTAACTTTACCTGCACACTTACCCGAGCAACAATCCTTTGTAACTAAAGATGATCTGAAAGTCTTTGGAGAGACTCTTTGAGATGGAGTTGAGAAGTTCATATCCACTCAACCTCATTCAGTAACTCAACATAGTTCAGAAGATGCATCAATTCTCTTAGAAAATATTATATTGCATATTCAACCAAGGATGATCAAAGAAATTCAAGAATTCAGAGTAGAAAATAAGCTGCTGAATGCTGATGTTGAAAATCTGAAAAGTATGGTAGAAAACTTGCAGAATGAGTTGTCTTTGAGATCAGAGCATGCTCCTGTTTCTGCCCCTGCACCTGTTGCTGGTTCTCATGATCCATCTGATTCCACCCTTTCTAGGGAGATTGTGTCTCAAATCCATATATATCTACTTTATTATGATGAGAAGATTGGAAAAAGGCACACAAAAATGCTGGAACACACGAGGGAGCTTGTAAATAATCTATATAATCTCACAGATGAGTACACTGGATGCCTGCAAAAAGTTATGAAACTGCTCAATGTTCTAACCAAAGCTGTCAAGGCTTCTCCTGCTTCTGATCAAACATCTGTTTCTCCCTTGGGAGAATATCTGCTGAGATCCATAATCAAGGAAGAACTTCAGAATTTCTTCAGTGTCTTCGATATGTCTTCTTTGTCAGAAGTGGTTAAGAACAGTGATCGAGCATTGGACCTGGTTAGATTTCATTCTAAGATAGCCAATGATGCTCAACAGGAGATCACCAAGAAAATAGATTTTTATCTCCCCTAGATTTTCTCTAAAAGTAATATGTCAAATCACTTTACGTATCTAGTGGAAAACCTGAAAACCCCTCCGGTAACTCGAAATTTTAAAGATCACGTTCAGAAGCATACAGAGTTCACCAGATTGTTGAAAAAATTCAGGGAGAATAAGGACGATTTTGAAAAAGCTATGGAATATGGTGGTGAAATCATTACTGATTTCATAAATCTTTTAAAGCCGTATCTTCATGTGCAGAGTACTTCTATTGTTGGTCCATCTACTGAACCCCTTAGACCTAGTCTACCTACCTTAGCCTCAACTACCATGTCAGTTAGCCAAGCTCTTTCTCAGATCCGACCAGTCATTCTTGACCAACCATAGCCTAGATCTTCTACTACTGCTACTTTAGCTCCATCCGTTTTTGAAGGTCTACCCTTACCATCTTTGTCTACCACATCTATGCCTTCTTCTACATCATCCCCAGCTCCTACTGCTGATAAAGGAAAGGAAAAGGTGGCAATCTAAAGAGTCCAGAGACTATTTTATTTTTTGATGGGATGTTATTTGTTGTATTTCTCCGGTATGTTTTCTTTTGAACCTTTTCAATGACAAATGCTGTGTTTCACTTCATTTTCTCTACTTTTTGATAATCCCAAAAGGGGGAGAAAAACTACAAGTATCAGTACTATAATGAGATATGTTATTATCGAATCTATTATTCTCTAATTTTTTTCTATTCTAATATGATAGTTTCTTTAATGTTGTATTTCATTTATATTTTGACAATACATGATTTGTGATCATCATAAAGTGGGAGATTGTTGGACTCCTCATGTGATAATCATGTCTTAATGATCACAAGTCCTATTACTGTTAATTAGTCTCAATCTTAATTGCACAACTTGATAATTCTCTTCAGTCTCAATAATAACTACACATCATGTTTTAATGATAACAAATCTTATTGATGTTAATTACTATCTTTATTATTTACAAGTCTTATGCATGATCACAAATCTCACTTATATTATCAAGCCTTTATATTTATGATTCAACTTCTCTTACTCTCTAAAGATTAAGCTTAATACATATTCTACATTTTACTGTTTAAGTATAAATACAGATATTTGTCTAAGTATAGACACACCATGACCCAGAAACCGTGAAGGACACACCGTGACCCAGACACCGTGAAGGACACACTGTGACCTGGAGACACCGTGAATCACATACCGTGAAACACATACCGTGAACCACATACCGTGAATACCATATCATGAAGAAGACACCGTTTACATAATCACTGTGACACTGTTTCTTAAATTTTTGTCAACATTAATTAAATAATTCTAATGATCATATTTGATTTTTTAATGAAATTAATGTTATTCAATGATAGTTGTTGGCATGTCAGGAAACCGTATCTCGTACCTATAAAAAGGAAATCATTTCTACTGCTAAAACTCATGGAATATAAGGAAGATTGAGATGTAGTACACATGCACAAGTGTGAAAATACAACAAGAAGAACTTACATACACCAAAGAGTGTTTTTCTGAACAAAAGGAATAATCCTGAGAAAGAAGTAGATTTGAAATACTTTCAATGAACTCTCATGAGTGAAATCCAACACCACTTAAGAACACATGATGAATCAAGAGACCTTTTTCACTCTTGTAGAACACAAGCTAGATTACGACACTCTGTTTTTCATCAGAAAAACCAGAGAATGACTTAGAAGATTTTCTGTTGAATCCAACAAGTCCAGAGCTACATTGATAATCACTAGAGCTTTCTAAACTCTTATATATTCTCTCTAAGTGACTTGTTTATTTACTTTTGAGTAGTGTGGTGTACTTTGTATATCTTACACATACACACTGTCTCTTGCACTAAACTGGAGGATATCCAAATCCTCACTCTAAAACTCTTAACTCTTGTTTACCCACATCAACTGTGGAAGAGGTCCTTGTGTGGCCGGGTCATTGTTTTGTTTCCCACGAAGAACTATGGTAGAGGTCCCTGTGTGGCCTAGACAGTTTTGTAAACTATTGTTAACCCCAATCCAGGGTATGGATGAAATTTATATAAATTTGAGAGGACTAAGTCTAATCTGGAGACTGAACCTCTTCTTATATCTGATGTGCATCTTTATTTTATGTTTAAAGTATACTACAGATATCTTTTATATTCTGCTGCTGTTACATTGAAATATAAAACCATTTTAAATTTTATTTGATAGTTAAATTAGCAACTATTTACACTTATTGTAAATCAGTAGGTTATTTTCAAAAGTTAGTTTAATCTTGCGGTTAAATTAACTGAGACCTAATCAATATTTTAGAAGCTAAGTGAACACTTACAATCTGTAAAAATTCACTACAGTTTAACTTGTTTGATAAATTGGGAGATTTTAATAGACAGTATTTTAACAGAAATTTTAATTGGAACTCAATTCACCCCCCTCTTGAGTATCCACTCCGACCAACAATCCATATAATTAATGTTAATGTAATTATAAGAAAATATCACGAGTATGGCATACTGATCCTTAAAGGATGATGGAATAGATGAAAAATACATTTAAAAGGGTATTTTAACATTTATTTAATAGCAAAGAAAATATCCTTTTTAATTAGTATCATTAAAAAATAAAAAATTCATAAAATAGTTAGAAAGAAATTTTTATTGAAAACAACCTTGAAATGTTGAGAATTAATTATTATTGCAATGAATGGTCAAGGTTATAATAATAATAATTCATGCTGCTAATGTTAAAGGACCACATTCTAGTAACTCTTTTATAACTAAAATTAAACATTTATACTACATAAAATATTTTAAATTATTACATTATATAATTTTTAAATAATTTAAAAGGAAATAAAAATAATATTTCTAAAAAATTTATTTACAGATAAAAAATTACATTAAATATTTTGAAGAATGGGGACATTAAAGATATATTTCTGTGGGTAAATATTAAATAAGGCCAGGTATTCTAAAAAATATATCAACAATTTTAAGTAATAATAAATGTGAAAATGGTAATAATTCATTAAAAATAAAATTATTAATAGAGGATAATAAAATATATGGTGTTTAAAGGAAAAATATCATATGATTTCTCCCAAATTAAATTTAACAGAAAAAAATCCTGAAAAATGATATTGTAACATATACCACCACCACTTTGAAAATATTTGAGTCATAAATACCCCAAATTAAGTAGCATAAAATTAAAATTAAATTACCATCAATATAAATAAATTTAAAATAAAACATATAAAATTGGAAATATATAAACCTTATTAATAAAAATAGGCACATAACATGAGACATGTCTCAACAAAACAATATTATAGCAGAGAACCCTTACAACTTTAGTAATATTTGAATAAAATCCTCATGAATGGGGAAAATTTATATAGATATTTAAATAAACATAATATATATTAAAATCATCACAAAATTAATTCATGGATATTGTATACACCACCCAAAAAAAGAAGTGTTTAATATGGAATATGACTAACAGAAATAAATGTGAGATATCAATCCCTTAACTCAAGTAAAAGCATGGTCCATATTCATTAAAAACTTATGTATAATATATATATATATATAAACTACTGGAAATATGACTTTTACCAACGGTTTTGGCCAAACCGTTGGTATAGTTCATTAATTTGGGCCTATACCAATGGTTTGGCCAAAACTGCTGGTATAGGTCACTTATATAGACCTATACCAACGGTTTTGGACAAACCCTTGGTATAGGTCCATTATAGAGGACCTATACCAACGGTTTGGCGAAAACCGTTGGTATAGGTCCCAAAATCAAAGGACCTATACCAACGGTTTTCGCCAAACCGTTGGTATATGTCCTTCGATTTTCTATCGACTCTTCTTACCGAGAACGTTATATAAATAAAAATTTAAAATAATTATGAAAATACATATATATATTTATGAAATTATGTTCACAAAAGTCATTTTAGGTTATTGGTTAAGTCATTCAATTTTAAACTAGAGGTCCTCAGATCAAATCCCACCGAATGTTTTTTTTGAAATACCTATACCAATGGTTTTGAGAACCGTTGGTATAGATTTTCATATTACTTATACCAACGGTTTTCCCAAAACCGTTGGTATAGACCTATTGTCACGGATTACTTGGGAACAGTCCTCCAAACCATTTGTATAGCCTATACCAACGGTTCCATACCGTTGGTATAGGGTATTTTTCCAGTACTGATATTTTTATAAATAAATTTTAAAAGTAAATTCATATATATCATAAAATATATAATTACATTATAATTTCCAATTACCATTGTATTAATAATTATTCATTATAATAATTGTTCAGTTAAAAAATGTATGTTTTTCATGTTTTTCTTGGTTCAATGGTTCTGGTTCTTTCACGTCATTAATGGTTTCATCATCGAAAAAATATACATAATTTCATATATAAAATATTTATTCATTATGAACTCTTTTATAACCGTCCATAAATGGTTTGGATGAAAAATTCACTACATCCCTTCGTGGAGATGACAGTCTGTACGTACAAACAAATGATATTTCCACTTTTTTATGGATATAAAAAAAAGGAAGGTTAATAATAATTCATACATAAATAATCATTTTTATATCATAAATTATATATATTTTTATTAAATATATCATTATTACTAGTCATTTAAAAAAGAAGTAAAAAAATGAATCATATCTCCTCATGGATGTGGAAGTCTGTATGTATGCACAAGTGACATCATCATTTTCCAATGGATGGAAAGGTATAAAAGAAGATAATATATAAAATAATAATTGAATTATAAAAATAGTATATATATAAATAATATATCTCTATAACCATCCAAGATATATTATGATGAAAAATATAATACAATGCTTAAGGGATACGGTAGGAGGTACATACACATGAGTGATGTTGTAATTTTCCATTAGATATAATGGAGATAGAAAATGGATGAAAAATTAATGTAAAAAGGTTTTATTATATTTTAAGTATTTATTTAATCATATTAATTTGGTTACAGAATATTTGGTGTAGGATTAAGGAGAAATAAAAATGAAAAAGTTTAGTTAGAACATATACCTCTTCTTCGGGTTTCTTCCTTTGAAAATCACCTTAAAGAGTCTTGGATGGGTTTCTCGGTAAAGATAGAACCAAAATAATATGGATAAGGATATTATTAAGTTATTTAGTTAGATATTATTTGACCTAAATGCATCATGTGGGGAGTAAAAGAGAGGATATATGTGTCTTTTTATTTTTTAGGTGGGTGAAAAATATATAAATACATGAAATATTAATATATAATATGTGTCTACCAAATGTAAAATGTATCCAATGTTACATATAATTATTTATAAGTACTATATGGTCAAAATAAATCAAAATAAATTATTTTAAACATTTATATGTGGAATTAGGAACCTTATATCATAGTTTAACCCCATCATTAACTATTTTTTCCTTATCCATTGTAATATTTTTTTTGAATCTTTAAGGCCCATAAAAGTAATTATAAAAAAACCCAAGTGAAATATTTATGATCCATAAACAAAATTATCGAAAATTTCCTATAAGCTTGATTATGTAATGCGTCTTATTATTTTCATCTGATAAAAAAATAACTTTTAATCATAAAATATAATTTAAATCTATTTTCATGACTATTAAATTATAATTACTTGAAACGTATCAAGATAATAATATAATTTGAACCTATATACTTTATTCATCGCTAATAATTTTTAATTATCAATCAATTTCATGGAACTTAAAAATTCATTGAAAAATATTACTTTTAATTTTTTTCTAAAATAATTAACTTGATTTTTTTACTATTGGCACAAGAACTGCATTGGTGTAAGGTAAATTTTCTATATAGTTATATCGTCATGAATAAATAAATAGAAAATAAATAACATAAATATAACTGATTAATATTAAAAGTATAAAATAAAAATAAATTTAACAATTTTTATCCATATTTAAATATATTATAGATATTAAATGAATGATTGTGACATTTTGTACTTATTCTTTACTGAAAATAATATAAATGTAATTATCTATGAAAATTTTCCTCAAATTTCCATATTTATCAATATAACAAAAAATTATTTCTAAAATTTTCTAGTATAATGAAATAAAAATTTTCAAGAGATTTATAGACCTTATTACATAGTTATAATTTCTTTTAACCCATTTTACCATTTACTGTGTTGTAAAACATTTAACACAATTACTATTCAATATGAATAAAAATGAAATGGAACTTATTATCTAAATTTAATATAATGAATCAAAATCTATAACATATTTTATTTTATTCAATTTCAAGAAGATACTTATATAAATTTTAATATAATTTATAAAAACAACCTAAAACCCCATTTATAGAAAAATACATTTACTGAGAAGAAAAATTACTTTATACCGAAATCAATTATAATGTTGATTCTATTTGAAATAATTGAATTATTTTTAATAAAAGAAATATTATTTGAAATTAAAACCATTTTCAAACTGAACTGTTACTTTTGAAAACATTATTAAAAGTAAGAATCGAAAATATTTTTAATTTTAAAAAAAACTTTAATTAAATTTACATAATGTGAATAAAAAGTTTCCATGTTCAAAAATATCCTCTTAACAATATATTATTTCTAAAATAAATATTTATTCTATGAAATTGTCTTATATACTTTAAAGTCATTATTGGATTACGATAATGTTAGAAAAATTAAAGTATATGTAAATTCAATATTTTTAACTATTTAAAAAAATAACTATTTTAGAAAAATATCAAGAATTGTCTTAATATTATTTAGAGATGATGATGTTAAAAATGTATTTATTTTTATTATCAATTTCAAAATCTAAAATTTAATTATTTTACATTTAAAGAAAAAATAAATAATAAATAAACTAACATTTATGGAAACAAGAAACATTAAACTTTAACTCTTCCGAACAGTTAATTATTATCATTAAAAACTGATAATATATTTCCTTGGTATTAATCAAAAAAAATTTATTAGTAAATCCTTTCTAAATATATTTCATAATGTGGTTACCCTTATTCATACCCTTGAATCCAATGACAATGTTATAATAGTCTTATTTAAGTAATAATATTTATGTAGTATATTATAGTTCATCAAGCTTTATGTTTCAAGTATTATTATGTTTGAATGGATTGAATTTATTATATATAAAAACATTAAAAAATCCTATGGTGTTATAATGTGGCTTAGAGGACACTGGAGGGTGCCCCCTTGTTTGCAATACTTGAATGTCTTAGTTTGGGAATGAGTAGTGATGATTTCATGCGTCACAATAGAACCTGAATCAATGATGTCATCCATATATTGTTATTGAGGGAGTGACCTTAATTACATTAGAGACCTAAATCCATTGTCTGAAATGGTTGGTTAGGTCACCAACCCATGCTATTATCATTATTATTATGTGATGTATATCAGGTTTGGTTGAGTGGAAAACACGTGTGTTTTGATATGGTTTTCAATGAGGGATATTTCATAGGTACGTATGATGCATGGTTTATATATATAAGTTATACATGAGGTTATGGGTGAGCTATAGTCCCAAGGGCATGTGATATGAGCTTTCGAATGATTTTTTTTACCAAGTGTGTGTTTTATAATAATATATGAGTGACTATTCATGTCTTGGAGGTGGGATACAACCCCTAGGTAATGGAGGCCAATACTTCGTTCTAAGTAGGGGATTTGACTCATTGGATGTATGATTTTATGTTTGAGGGAAGGGTATATTTCCCATGACTAGATTATTATATTTTAGGGATGGTTATATTCCCCTTAGATGGGTTCTTAGGTTATGGTAGGAGTATATATATCCTCCAACTGGTATGTTATGTTCCGGGGTAGGGTATACTTTCCCAGGGTGGTTACTTGTTCTTAAAGACACACTAAAATTGGCCAAAGTAGGTTTTTTCAATCCTCAGTGTCTTGGTAGATCCCAAGGATCAATAAAGGTTATTTCTTTTTTATACATGGATATGGTATTCATCTAAGAGTATCTTCTAAACATTAACTTTATTTACTGGTTATGTTTTGGAATTTTTTCATGGTTCCATAACAAGTTATATTCACATATTTTGTGACTAGCCATGGAACTTGGGTACTCATGAAGATGTCACTATTTTCATGTCCTTGTCGGGAAGAAAACAAATGTTCCTTGATTGAGTGAGATAAATTAGATAAGATTGTGGACATGGTTGATGAGGCTTGGGGATGACTATAAGTCTTTACTGTATTTTCTTCTTTATTTATTTATCTTTTACATATGATCAATTGGGTCATTGATCAGTTGACATATACTTGTATGATTGTGTGTATGTATGACTTTGTACATTTATATATCATTAGATATGGAATGATTGTGTTTATATTTTTCAGGAGTTCAAATGTTTATCAAACAATATTGTTCATTTTCCTATTTATTTTTATGCTCAAAAACACTCTCATATGTTTTACTGGTGAAGTTTATTTAACTGAATTTCAGGATTATAGTTTTTGAAATATTTATTTTATTATTTCAGAAAGTCTAGAAGTAATTGAATTGAAGTTTTCTTATATATTTCGTACTGTTACAAGTATTCAAGAATCACTATTCTGAACCCTATGTCTAAGTTAAATATTCGGGTTAAAACCTAAATTTTATGAAGAAACCGAACTTTTATTATATAAAATATGGTCAGCAAACCCCAAATTTGGAATCAAGGGATTGTTTTGAATAGTAATTCCGAAAGATACCATAAGGAGAAAAATCAATACATTGAATCCATCATCTATGGAATTTTAATTCAATATTTTTTTTACGATATCAGAAATGGTTTTTCTCTATTAAATATCTCATTAAAATATATTTGATGAATCATTCAATGGCTCTTTAATAACAAATTCAATTATTCTTATTTCTAAGGGATGTTATGATTTTGAGTAGGAATTTAAATTCAAATTTCAAAACTGTTGAGGGTTTTATATATCATAGTTTATCTATCGATACTTTTAGATCTTCCTGATAGGGATAAAATTATTTTTTCTTAGGTATTCTCAATGTATTATATTTTTTATATACTGTGATGTAAAAGGATGTTGTATGTACATATAGTGGAATTTGAGTGTGAATCTGAAAATCATGTCATCCTAAATGAATCTATATTTTTATGATATTCCTAAAGCTGAGTTTTTTAATCATTTTATAAAAACATACTAAATGGATTATTGTTTTTTCTATTTCAATTTATATTTTTTGTGAATCATCTAATGTCAATTGTAGAAGCATTAAAGATTAATTTTTAGAGACCAACATGATATAATCTAATTCAATTTTTTTCATCCTACTAATGACAAAGATAATTATTTATTTTCAATATTCATTGAATATATTATGATAAAAAGGACCACACCTTGATATTTTAATGAAATATTTCTCTTTTAATAAATTTATTTCATTGATAGATTTTTTTTCATGCAACACCAAGTTTGAAAGAAACATTATATACTATTAAAATATTATTATTCGAACATGATCATTATAATCAAGACTTTGAATTCTAGGGTATGAATAGTAATAACTAAATTATGAAATATATTTATCTAGTAATTATTATGAAATAAAAACATATTAATAGTTAAAGTAATTTTTTTTATTAAAAAATATGTTTTCATCAAAAAAATTATTTTATTTCTTTCTATGAGAAAATAAATTAAACTAATTTTTACACTGTTATAAAATTTAATTCAAAAAATTAAACTTCAGTTTAAAATTAATCATGAAGAAATTATCAAAATATGATTTTTTTTTTAAATTTTCTAATGTTTTTGAAATATGAATGAATATTGAAAAATATTAATTTACATTGAAAACTGTATTTTATTTTAATGAATTTTAATATTTAAATTCATTTTTAGATTCATATTAAACATTAAATAGTTCTACTTTTGTTATAAATAACCCAATTTTGGTCTTTGAAAATAATTTTATACATGAATTTAGTATAAAAATGTTTTTTACTTAAACGGGAATCTTTCGGAATAATTGTTTTTCATTGTTGAATTTATGACCTTTTTAGAGCCACATGGTTGACATTAAGTCTTTTATAGTATTTTAATTAATAAAAAGTCAAACATGTAACTCTATTATTTTTAATAAGTATAACATTTTTAATATATGGTTATCTAGAAGATGTGTTTGATCATAAATATTATTTTTAAATATAAAATATTTAAATTAATCATGTATTTTGTTTTAAATTTTAGGGAAGAAATAATTAAATTAAATGCTTACACAACAATGATGCAGTAATTATTAAATTAATGAAAAATCTAATCAATGATGATAAAAATATTATAATAAACATAATATGAGATATTTATGGTGATAAAATGATTAAATATATGATCATGAAATGTTTATGTTATAATTAAATAGACAGTTCTAGTTTTACATATTGTTTTGATGTTTTTTATTATCAATGTAATGAATAGTGTCAAAATTTACAATAATGGTCTTTCATGAATATAATATTTTTTTTAAAATATTTAAAAATCATAAAAACATTATATAATCAGAAATGGGATAATATATGGACAAAATAGTCACCCCTATTCATTTATAATACATTTGGAATCATTTTTCTCTATAATTCTCTTATTATATTTTTATATTCTGAGAAATTCTAAATGTGCCCCCACCTCAATTATAAAAGGGAACCCCTTACTTCAATTATTTACATAACTTGTAGACATATATATAGACTATAATCTATCAATTTATATTATTAACCTATTTATTTATGTTATTTTTCTTTTGTACCTTCTAAAGGACCTACCCTAGGTCCCGCAAGAGAAGTTATAAAGGAGCTCCTGCATAGAAGAGGTAACCATATTTACCAATTCATTCTAATTTATTTATTCTTCTACCTTTTATTAAAATGTTATAACCATATTAAAATAATAAATCCAGTATCATATATATAAATATATGTTATTAGAATTATTATACAAACATATTCCACCTTTTATCCATTCTAAGAAAAAAGAATGCATCGCGCGTGTGTACATACACCTTATCATCTCCACGTAGTGATATAATTCATTTTTCATCACCATGTTTCTTGGATGCAAATAATAATGTAAATTATGGATATATATGACATGATATTTTTTATTTAAAATTAATATACAATCCATTTGTATACTCATTCACTGTTAAGGGAATGGTACCATCACTCATACGTACATACGACCTACAATCTCCACAAACCATTGCGACTCATTTTCAACATAAAACCTAAAAAATAATTGTTATAAAATTGTATTAAATAATTATATATTATAACTATAGTATTAATAAAATTATTTATAAAATGAATATATAACCCTTTCACATGAACCTGAGATTACATGACAAAACATGCTTGTAGAAATGAAATAATTAACACCTGAAACAATGGTAATAATGAAATATTATTAACGAGTGGGTGGTAAAAGGTTATATAAGGATTATATATGATATAATAAATATTAATATGGTTATTTAATAAATTAATAACATACTTTAACCAATTATATAGGTAGTTAAATCACATTCAACAAATGGAACATGCAATGCAAGGGTTCTCTCTAAACCTCTATATTTCTTTTGGGTTTCTCTCTATCAAATTACCTATATTTATATCTTAATTATTCTTATATAATTATCAAATATTATATGTGTAGGTAACACAAATATTCATGGAGGTCAATTAATCTTTTTTTGGGTAATTATATTTTTTAAATGGTTCCCTTCTCAAATAATATTTACATGCAAACCCGATTAAAGGGAACTTCTCGTCTTCTTACCCATTTTCAAGTACACTCCATAAAATGATTTAATACTCAAATATGTTTCTAAAAAAAACCCATATTATCAAGAAATTTTTTTATTTCATTTATATTTTTCTTCATATAATTATTCTTTTATCCTCTTTAAATACTCTTTATTCGTTTCCCTAAAATCTTACTTAAGTGGAACATTTCTAATGCTACCTAACAACTATTTTTCATATTTTCAATTGAATTTGATATAATTATTCAATATATATTATTTTTTTTGTTACTAATTATCAAAAATTATTTCAATCCCTTCTTTCATGGATACATTTTATACATCCTTTTATTATGCCTTATAACATGAATATGATACACATTTATTACAATAGGCAACCATTAGGTTTATTCTTCAGGTTTGATTCACTATGTGGATCACATTTGTGCATGCATGTTATGATGGGTTCACCCTTATAACACTCCAAATAATTTGGTAATTTTTTATTCACATGAGACCTTATGTGTGGGATTAGGGAGTAAACCTAATCCATTATCAGACTATGTCCACAATGGGATATAGTCTTGGCTGTTAGCCTTGACTCATGATTATTTCATGATATATATTGCTGCAACATTCATATTTTTGCATGATAATATGATTTAATATTCTATATATTATTATTCCATAAGTTTATTCATGATTCATTAATTTTATGTTATCATGTTATGACTTTTAACTCTTGTTCTATGATTCAATCCCATATTTATTCCTTTACTGGGATCTTTAGCTCATCCATTATATCTATGTTTTCCCTAGGTTATCCAATAAAGTTGTAGGAGATCAAAGAGAGTTAGGATCTAATTATGGATATTAATAAAAATATATTTAGTTCTAGTTTCATGTTTTCTAATTATGAACCTATTCTTCCAAATAAACTAAAATTTTCAATCCTTGGATTGTATTTAAGGGATAATTATTCATATAATCTTGTAATCATATATGTTGAAGGCTAGGGTTTCTATAGTTTGTATCCAAGGATGGGGTTGTTATTTTTTGTGGACTAGGACTATAAATCCTTATTATGAACCATATGGATAAATTTATTATGATGGATAAACTATATTGAAACATATAGTATCATACTTTAGTATATAATTTTCATATATAATTGATTCATTATATATTCATAGTTTCTTTTTTAATATTCTCATTAGATAAGTATTCAAGACACATCATTTTATTTTTATTTCTAGTTAATGATGAGAAATAAGAGAACCCATACCCAAAACCAATGTGATAGTAAATGTGATGATTTCCCTATTAATATTCAAAAATTATGAACGTACTTGATAAACTACCTCAAGTTGTGAATAATAACATGAATCATGTGGAACACCCTCATTATTCTATGAAAAATCAATTTTAGTTGAATACTTAATACAAAAAAGGGATCATATAATTATAGTATATAAAGATATTCTTATCTTAGAATAATGTTTTAAATCAATTAAAATGAAATTTTCTATCCTCTAATTCATAGAAGAATAAATATTCATGCTGGTGTTATATCTTTTTTATTGGGAATTTGATCAGTGGTGCACATAGATCATAAATAGTAAGTCTAAAGAGGAAATGGATTCCATGGATTGAGAAGTATTAAAGAAAATATTTTTTAATAAATATTTTCCCCAAACTCTATATCTTAAGATGGATATGGATTTCATCAGTCTGAAGTAAAATGAACATTTTTCTATTAGATCATTTGATTAAAATGTTACAATTACTTCATCATATGCATTAATATTTTTTATGAACAGAAAAATAAAGTTGGGTAACATTGTTAGTTTATTAATGTTAATTCTATGAAAAATTTAGTGATTTGAGACTATAAATGTCATGAATAGATTTTCCTTTGGGACCATAAGGATGAGATAGATATTGGATACTATTAATGGAATTTTGGTAGCATATTTAAAAATAGTAATATGTAGATTAATATGGGAGTACCAATAGGTAAATCCAATGGTGAAAAAAACCCAACATACCATGTGTCAAAATTGTGAGAAGAAGCATCTTAAGAAATGTTTAAAGGTAACTGGGACATAATTATAATGTGTAAGATAGGGGAATCATGATAATCATTACAAAAAACATATTAAGAATACATTTAATTTGAAAAAAAGGAAGTTTTAGATTAACACCCAACCAGTAATGTTGTGTTTCAACTTCAAGGAACATGGTCATTATTTTATTCAATTCCCTAAGAAAGGGGTTGTCATATAATATTAATGAAAAATTACTACCATGTATAAAGTAAGGGAATATTTTATCACTTCCACTGAGGTGGATCTAAAAAATGATGTGGTGATAGATACATTAGTTATTCATTAAAAAATAGAAACATACTCCTTTATTTTGGTTCTATGCATTCTTTCATATCTTGCAATTTTAGTATAATTATTCAAACACCGCCTCCAAATATAAGAAGACGAGTTATATTTTTGAATAGTAAATGAGGAAATAATTTAATATAAAATATAAAAATCCTCTATAATCAATGATTATGGACTGAACATCCCATAAAATTTCCTCTTAATTCATTTTTTGATGCTTGATACTATATTGGGAATGTATTGGCTATCTTTTAACAAAATCGAACATTAAGTATTGGCAGAGGAAGATCTCCCTTAACATTATCAGAAACAACTAATTATGTACATGTGTAAGTATGAGGACGAATATCATTTAGATTAATCAACACAAGTGTCAGTATTATTTTATTATGAGTAATAACAATTAGCTGAAATGAATGAAACAAATGAGAGGATTATTCTTAAAGACATTCCAACTATAATGGACTACACCGATGTTTTCCCTAAAGAATTTTCCAATACTACTCATGTTTGAGTGGTTGAATTATAAATTGAAATTATACCTATATCTATCCCCATATCAAATAATCCTTATAGGAAATCCGCTATTGAGTTGGAATAATTAAAGAAGCAGTTATAAGAGAATCTATATAAGGCTTTAATACACTTGAGTGTGTCACCATTATAAAGAACCATACTTTTAATCTATAGATATTACATATAAATATATGAATAATTATTATAAAACAAAACAAATCATGACCAGATCATATGGGTTTAGTGTCTTTGGAAACATGGAAATAAAAAAACTAGTTCATAAAGGAAAAAAAATCATCTCCCAACAATTCATTCATAACTAGAACCCCTTTTTTAAATATCATACTTAAAACCTTTATTCATATCATGGGGAAAAGAAAAACAAGAAAAGGGTGAGTTAATATTCTCTTTAATGGTAATAAGGGTGATCATCTATAAATTGAAATAGGTTCACTCATTTAGATAAGGACATGAAACTAGGCCCTTACATAATCTTATGGAAGTGAAATTGGGTCCATTCAAAATCTCATGGACAAGAAATCTAATCCAACACATATAATTGTGAAAATTAAATTGGGTTCATTTTTTACATATTTACATCACAAGTTATCCATATTTACCCAATGGATTGGAGTGATATATAGGTCCCCCCCTTAAATACTAAAAATCATACACATGTGTTCCACAAGAACATAAATCATTCCTCATATCAGAACACATGATAAGAAATGGGTGTCATAAATATCATTCCATCAGAAACATAATCCAATGATAAAGATAATAAGGATAATATCCTTGAATAATATCCCCAATAAATAATAAGTAACACAAAATAATGTTATCCTAGATTGAAAATAATTTTTAAAGATAACTTGAAATAATTATTAGGAAAAAATGATATTTTAATTTTTAAATCATTTATTTTCAATGAGATGTGCAATTATAAATGAAAAAATTTATTTGAAAAAAACTTGTAAACATATAAAGGTAACATAAATGAATTAAATAATAATTATTATGAGAAAATCCTCTCATTCTGTATAAGTCAAAAAACATTCCTTTCATATTTTTGTAGGAAATTTCACAAAGAACCTCATTTAATAAAACGTGTAAAGAATCATTTCATAACATTTTGTAAAATGTTAAACATATGTAAAAATTATGTTAAAAATCATGAGAGAATAATTTTTTTTTGGAAAATATTATATAAAAAAATGAAAATTTAAGAAAAATTTAGTTTTAAGGGAAATATTAAAAATTATTTTTTAAAATCAATTCTCTTATAAATATCATGTCATTGAAGTGAGGACTAATAAAATTAATTTATTATGTATATTCACTATAAATACACATAAAATATGTGTAAATAAAATCATAAATAATATTAATCATTGAATAATAATAATATAGTGAAATTAATGATATGATACAAAATATACCAGTATATACACCACATACATTAAATAAGTGGTGAATAATGTGTGTATCCCATAGAAGTAAAATTTAGACAAGAAACCCTTACCTCACACATCACTTTAGATTTTCATAGATTAACCTATTATATAATGGTTTAAATAATGTTATTAATTCATTCTAGAACCATATAAATATTTATAATACCTTATATAATCCTTTTATAACTTCTTACCACCCATTTATTAATAATATTTCATTATTTTCATTGATTTGAGGGTATTCGTTTCATAGTTTCATGCTCGAATCACTTATGTATAATTATGTATTTTTTTTAAATGAAAATAAAACTCTTGAATTAAATTGAACTAGTATTCATACACATATATAATTTTAAATGGTCTTATATATCAATTTTATTTATGAAATGAAGATGATTTATTTGATAAAATGGTAATGATAAAAGTTATGTTTATTTTGGTGGTTTTTCCGACAATTGTAAAATAGTTTATTTTAATTTTATATTATGTATATATATTAGTTCAATAACAATATATATGTTATAATATACCTAATAAAACATGATTTAACCAGATTAATTCTATTATGACCAGCCTTGACGGAGTTAATGTAAAATGGAAAATCATTATCCACACGCATAGTTATCTACCGGAATTTGGATAACGGTTTTGTTTATTTGAATACGAGGAGGTAATAAAAAGGATGGATATAAGATATTAAATTAGAATTATAAAATTTAATTATATACATGAAAATGGAGTTATTATTCCTTGATGGATGAATGAGATGAGGAGAAAGCAGAATAATAAAATAAATTAAGAGTGGTTCTTCGAGAAATTTACCTCTTTAATATCACCTCATTCAAGGACCCCATAAAGACATTGAAATTATTATTTGGGTGATACGAGAAGAACGTGTAATTGAGGATAGGGGTTAAGAGATGTTTTATTAGATATTTTATATGATTCAAGGCTTGTGAGCAGAAATGGGGTGGTGAGGGGTGGTATTTAAATATGAGGACGGGTGGGTTTAAGTGACTAAATAATGATTGTTTTATATTTGAAGACAATCACATTTGGATGGAATTAATTAAAATTATTTTGGATGATAATTCATATTTTAAAGGATATTTATTTTCTAGAAACACATCAAACACCCATTTTATATTTTATTTTGTTGGTATTTATATTTTACCTTTTAGATTTAACTCTCTACTATATTTTACCCATATGGAGATAAATCATTTTTTACCATGGTAACATTTGTATACCTAAAAATTATAATGAACATATTAATTAATTGGAAAATAATTATTTAAAATATTGAATCCATTTTTTAATATTGAAAACATATAATTTTCAAAATTATATATAAAAATAAATCGTCAAAATGAAATGAAAAAATGTTTTTTTTGGAAAATAGGTTTTTAATCCCAAAAATGTACTTATAACAAAATAAGGTATAAATATTGATTAAATTTAATTAATTAGATTATATATATATATCCTAAAAGTACTTAAAATTATTTTTTGTCAATTTAAAATCATAAAATTTGTGTTAAATATAAAGAAAATAAGGGTTTTATAAATTTATTTTTTGATTTAATATTCACTTAAAAATTAAAATTTAAAAAAAATAAAAATTTAAAAATATTTAAAAAAAATCGTAATATAATTTTGAAATTATGAAACCCAAATTGATGTTGAATTTATAAAATAAAATTTTAAACTGTTTCAAATATTAATTATATTTATTTTCACATAGAAAGAAATAAAAATAATTTTTAATTAAAACATAGATTTTAATAAAAAATGAATCTACTAAAAAATCCATTCATAATAAAAAAATAAAAAAATAATTAATTAACAATGAGATGGAAAGTTAAATATTCCATAATTTGGTTAATACTATTCAGTACATTTAATTTAACCGCTTGGTTAAAATAATAATATTTTGGAGCATGTTTATGGTTAGTGTTTTATACATTGTAAGCTTTCAAAGAGATTAAATTTATTAAAAAAGAGACATACCGTAAAATCTTGGGGGTGCTACATTAAATCCTCTTAAAAATTAAAATCACCCTTGAAATCCATTACATGGATACAACCAGATGAGGATACCTCCACCTTATCACATCCCAAGCTTCCCACATAGCTTTTTAAAATTTGCAGTTTCACCACAAATCTTTGACCAGGTTAGTGGTCGTGTTTCATAAAACATTATCTCTTCAATCCTAAATCTATTTCTGTTTTTATTTATAAAAAATATATTTCTCTAGTGGTATGAAAATTAAGTATAGTATATGTGAAGTATCTGGTATGTGCATCCTCAGGATAGATACATAGAGCACATTATGAACTTGAGAGAGATTTATTGGAAGCTCCAATCGATAAGATACCATCCCGATATGATCAATAATTTCAAAAAAAATTACAAATTAAAAATTTGATATATCAATTCAAAAATTATTTGTTGATATTTGAAAATTATTTTTTGGGAAAATAACCACATAAAAAATCTCAATAAAACTTCCTCTCAAAAATAGATAAAGTAAAAGGTGAATATCACCAAAATACTAGGAATACTATTTGGAGAATATAAGTGGAATGTAAAAATATGGACATTTAATAGAATTCCTAATATCAATTTTTTTGTGGATATTTAGAATGTTAATGACCCCAAACCATAGAACAAATAGTTCTGAAAAAGGTCATTGATATCATCAGAAACGATAATAATAGAATAAAACTTTATTTCAAAATCATTTGAGAAGATATACATAATTGATTTCATCTTAGAAGTCAAATATCACTATTTAGTTGTACCTTTTTCAATTTCCACTTTATTTATTAATCCATGAAATGATGTTCAAATAGAAATTCCTGGAGAACTAGTGTGTTATAAGATCCATAATGGGATGTTAAATCCTTCCTTATGTCTCTGGGTATCAGAAGAAAAAATAGTTGTCACAGATTTTTCAATACACATAAATGTTAATATGGTTATTTACTACATTAATATCTAAAACCTAATCCGATGTTCAATGTAAAAAATTTAATAAATGGTTACCTTTATAAACCATCAAGAAGATTAAAATACAAAACATTCATATGTAGGTCACTAAATTTTCTAAATCATTTTATCATGAATCCCATAAAAATGATATAACTCTTAATTTTAACCCAAAAAACATGTTAATATCATTATCATGTATTCTCTTAAAACAAGGTAATAACATAAATTTCGATAAAACCATAGTAAAAACATGCATGTTTTGAAAAATAAACCCATTCCTCAAACCATAAATCAAAAAACTCTATAAACTCAATCCATCAAGCACATTTTCATCATATTACGAATTAGTTTAAAGATCGTAAGTACTATAACATTTATCATTCAAAATCAATCATCTATTTGTCTCATTATTATCCCAACATCATGCACATATTAAGGGTTATATTTCCATCAATTATGTGTTCTCCAAAAATATCACCTTATCAACTCAATCACTTTCCACGATTACTGGTACCATTAAAAATATACTTTCAAATAATTATGAGAAAACTAAAATGGAACAATCCTTCAATTTTTAATAATTATATAATACTATAAAATTACTTTTAAAACATTATTCTTTAATTCTAATATATAAGCACCTAATCATTTCACTTCTTTATTAAACCATTAACCATAATTCATCATTTTATTCCTTAAAACATATTCTATATCATATTTAATTAATCGCTTCTTCATCATAAACAATATAACCATTACTTAAACAATTATAGTGATTATCTTCATGATATTTCCCCTAGTACATCAATTTTCTTAATGAATATATATTATTCATTGAAAACATTTAACTGTTGATTTTTCCTTAGGAATACCATTATTCTTATCTATTGCGTTAACCAAACCATTCACTTTTACTTTAAATTTACATGATTTGTTTTCTTATTTTATACACTCAAATAATATTTTAGTTCCTTTGAAACATTTTCATTCATGATTCTTCTCACAAGCTTTACCTGAGGAAAATTGGGATTTCTTTCTACTGGGATCACCAAGGAAATCTATCTTTATGTTATTATAATGGCTTAGAAACCCTCTAACGTATATATTATTAATAATATTTGTATACTAATGATTATGAATAATAAAAATGTTTCACAATTGGACACTCATTAAATTTTGTTTCCCATGAGGAATATCATTCCATTTTCCATCAGATTCACCACTAACATGACTTTTCCCGGTTCCATCCATTGTATAGAACCCAAAAAAATCATAGTATGAGGAACAATAATCATAGCATGAAAATAAAAAATAAAGAGAAATTTGTTATAAAATATCAATCTATGACACATTAGGTTTAATCCTAAGTTATTCATGATTGCCAAAAAAATTCTAGGATTGTAACCTCTAATCAAAATTATCCTTAGGGGTTTTACTTAAGGTTTTATCATCCGGGTTTTCAATGGTTAACTGAAACTTTATCTGATTCCAACTATAACGAGAGATAATTTTCGTTCATAGATATTAAATATAAATAAATTAATATTAATTAAATAACATAACAAATACACACCCAAAAAATATGGGTTTAGTGTCTTCAGAAGCTTGGAAACAAAAACAACTGGTTCATAAAACATCTACATCATCTCTTGTTTATTACTTCATGAAAGGAACCCATTTTTGACATATCATATATAATACCTTTCTTAATATCATAGGGAAAATAAACATAATAAAAGTTTGAGATACTATTCTCACTTAGGATAACAAGAGAGATATCAATCATAACATAAGCATAATGGCATAAGAACATGAACATAATATTTTAAAATTTCACCCCGCATGTCTAAGATCATAATCATGATTCATGGAATAAAACATATATATTCATAAAACATGAATCATAAGAAAATAAAATTTTTATAAGTAATGTAATTGTTTCACAAACATACACTTATAAAATTGTGAACATGTATAAATAGAAACAGATTTCACTCATTATGTTTATGAAATGACACCATGCCCTTGTATAAACTTATGAACCCGAAACTATGTCCACACATAATCTCAAGGACAAGAAATCTAGGTCTATGAATATAATTGTGAACCGAAAATAATTTTAATGAAAAAAATATTTACCTCATGAGTTATCCATATTTACCAAATACTTTTAAGGGAGATATAGTTCCCACCCATCACATAATGAAAATCATACATATGTGTTCTAGAAGAACAAAAATCACTCATCATATGAGAACCCCTGAAAATAAATGAGTTTCATAAATATAATTAAATCATAAACATAAACCCACCATAATGAGAATAAGGATATTATCATTGAATTATATCCCTAATAAATCATAAGTAATATCATTTAATGGTATCTTAGATTGAAAATAATTTTAATATATCACTTGAAATAATTTTGGTTAAAAATAACATTTCAATTTTAGAATCATTTATTTAAAGAGCAGAACAATTATAAAGGAAAAATTTTATTTGAATAGACCCTTGTTAAATATTAAAGGAAATATAAAATAATTAAGGAATTGTGATAGTGGGAAAAGCCTCTCATTTCATATAAGTTAAAAAAACATTTATTTTGTGCTTTTGTTGGAAAACTCACAAAGAACCTCATTTATGAAAATGAAAAAAAATCCTTTCAAACCATTTTGTAAAAATTAAATCATGAAAGAAATGTCTTTAAAAATCATAAAGAATCATAAAAAAAAATAGGAAACAATTTTAGAAACAAATTACATGGATGAAAAAACGAGTTTTAAAATAATCATTAAAAAATAATTCTTTAATGAAATTCCCACACAAATATCATAAATTGAAGTGAGAATTAATAAAATTAATTGATTATTTTTACTAATTTTAAATCCAAATAATATATATTAAATAAAATAATAATATATTAAAAATTAATTTGACACATAATATTATCATGACATAGTCAATTAAGTAGATGTTTAACCCAAATAATTGAAATTTTGTTAATAATTCCCTTACCACATTGCAATTAATTGAATCGTATGCCGCATAAAAGTAATAATTTTAAAAATAATAATTTAATACTACTAATATAGTTATATTAATGATATTTTATATCCAAATAAGTATATACACGGCACATAAGAAATAAGTGGTGAATAATGTGTGTATCCCACAAAAGTAAAAGTGAGACAAGAAACCCTTACCTCATGATTCCCTTTAATTCTACATACTTTAAACTCCAGTATAAAACTTAAATAACTATAATAATTAATTAAAGAACAATATTAATTTTTATAATACCTTATATTATCTATTTATAACATATTACGACCCATTCATTAATAATATATCATTATTTTCAATGTTTCGGGCGCATTCGTTTCATGCTTTCATACTCAGCTCACTTGAGTATAATTATGTATTTTCGGGTAAAATGTAAATAAAACTATTGAAGTAATATGAATTGGTATTTATTCACTTAAAAATAATTAATGGCCTCATAGATCACATTTATTTCTGACACGAGGATGATTCATTTTAAAAAATAGTAATGATAAAAGTTCAGTTTATTTTGGCGGTTTTTTAACCATCACGAACTATGTTAATTTTATTTTATATTATGAATACATATTAGATAAAAAAATTAAATATTTTATAATATATGCATTAAAATAATATTTAATAATAACTATACTTTTATGACCATACTTTAATGAAATAATTGAAATCGAAAAATCATAATCCACAGAGACAGCTAACCGACATAATTTGGAAAATAGTTTTGTTTTTTGAATAAGAGGTGGTAATAAATAGGATATATATAAGATATTACATTATAAATATAAAATTATATTATATATATATGATAATTCATTTATTATTCCCTGATATGAGAATGATGTGATGAGAATGTATAAGAAAAAAAATATATTAATAGAGTTTTTGGAGAAAATTTACCTCTTGAATATCATCTCCTTGAAAGAGCCCTTACAGAACATAGAATTGGTATTTTGGTGAGAAAAGAAGTACTTAAACATGGGGAGAGTGTGTAGGACAGGTTTTGGTATAGATTTTCTAATAAAAATGTCTTGTGAGTTGTAATGGGTTTGTAAGAGATGGTATTTATATATGAGGTGGCGTGGGTTTAAGTGATTAAATAATGAGTATTTTATATTTAAATCCAACTACATTGGGGTGAAATTAATTACAATAAATATTTGGATGATAATTAATGTAACAAATATGTTTATGGTAAAGAAACAAATAAAACATCAATTTAATTATTTATTTAGTTATTTAATGGTTTACCTTTTAACTTTACCCTGCTACTTTATTTCACCTATATTGTGGTAAATCTTATTTTTAACATGGTTAATTTATTATGCCCAAAAATCAAATTGCAATTATAACCTAATTTTCAACTCCAAAATCAAAATATAGAATTAATATTTCAAAATTCAAAAAAACCAAAGATTCGAAATTATATTTAAAATTAAACTATCAAAACCTATGGAAGAACAGTTTTTTGGAAAAATGTGTTTTGAAGCCCAAAAATGTTCTTATAAAAGAAGGTATAAATACTTATTAAATGTAATTAATATTATTATATCTAACTAAATTGTATATAATTTACTTTTAGATTAGTTTAATATAATAAAATGGCTTTTAAATATAAATAAAATGAGTGTTATATATATTGGTATTTTTTACTATTCACTAAAAAATTAAATTTTTTATAAAATTATCATAAATTATTTCTAATATAATTTTGAAATGAATAATAAAAAAACGATATTAATTTTAGAAAATAAATTTTCTAAATGTTTCAAAAATCATTTATATTTATTTTCTCATAGAAAGAAATAAAAATTTCTTTTTTGAAGAAAATATATATTTGTATAACAAAAAGACTTTACTAAAAATTATTCCATAATCACAAAGAATTAATTAATAAATTAAAAATGAGTTGTGAAATTATATAGTTTATAATTTTTTTAATTCTATTCATTCCCTCTAATTTTTTTACTTTGTTATAATAAAAATATTTTGATGTTCGTTTAAAATTGGTGTTCTGTGCTTCATAAGTTATCGAAGAGATTAAATTTATAAAAAAATTGAGGTATACCCTGAAATATTTGGGTGTTACATATTTGGGGTGCAAAAGTCCTATTCAACATGAATAAAGAATAATCGATGTTCCTATTCATTGAATATCTTGATCACAACAAAATCATGATAAAGAAAAAGTATCCCCTTTCCATGGATAGATGGCTTGTTTGATCAACTATGTGGGGAAAATTATTTTTCTAAGGTGGAACATCAGTCAGGATGTCACTAATTAATGGTGAAGAAGTAATATATTCCCAATACTATATATAGAATAAGGTATGGAAACTATGAGTTCATAATAATTGCCTTCATAATCACTAATGCCCCAGTAATTTTCATGGATGTAATGAATATAGTGTTTAGGGATTATCTCAAAAAATCTGTGTTAGTCTTTAAAGATGATATTCTCATATACACTAAGGGAAATGAGGAGAATAATGTGAATTTTAATATAGTGATAATTTTTTTGTGGGGGGATAAAATCTATGAAAATTATAGTAAATGTAAGTTATGGATAGAGGAAGCATCATTCTTGGTGCATATTATCACCATAAAAGGGGTATCTATGGTCCCTTATAAGAAAAATGAAATTAAGGAGTGGACATGAATAGTATATGTAATAGATATTTGTTGTTTTCTTGGGAAATCTAGGTGTTAATAAAAATTTGTGAGGACCCTCTCATTATTATAAAACTCAATAACAAAGGTGACTCAGAACATTTTAATGTTTTTCTAGACTTGTTAATGTGATGACTGCTTATAAGAGTTGAAAAAGAGGTCGATCACTGTCAAAGTACTTACACAATCCAAAATTGGGGTACTCATTGGGGAACACATTATGGTATGAAATGATGCATAAAATAAGGGGTTAAGATTTGTACTAATTAAACATGATAAATTAGTAGCATACCACTCAAGGAACTTGAATTTTCAGGTGAAAAACTATCCCACACATGATATGGAGTTGGAGGTTGGGATCTTTTTAATGAAAATATGGTGGAATTACACTTATGGGGAGAAGTGTGAGATATATACTAATCATATCTGATTTAAATATATATTAACATTGAAAAAGTTTAACATGTTACCATGAATATGGTTAGAGCTCATCAAGGATTATGACTGCTCAACCCACTACCATCGTAGTAAAGAAAATAAGGTGACAGATGCTATAAATAGAAAATATCCTGAAATTTTTTCAGTGATGAGAATTGAGAAGGATCCAATATTATCATACATTAAAAAAATGTAAATGGGATTAAAAAAGTAAGTAACATCATCATTACTCTCTCAAATTATTATTCAAACCTCTCTTACAGAGAATATAAAGGATTCTCAATGAAATTATGGGAAAATTCAGAAGAAGATGGAATCTATTATATATGGAAAACCTCAGAGTTCAATGTTTATGATTAAAGAGTCACAATTTTTTGGTCACGATTATGTGTACTATCAAATTTTATGATAAAGATGGATATTATTAATGATGCGCATAGCCTGAACTTATCTATTCACACAGGGAGAAAAACAATGTATTGAGATCACCAAGAGCATTACTGGTTAGAAAATATGAAGAAAGAGTTCACTAAATATACTTAAATGTTCATGGTACGTTAGTAATTAAATGTTGATACAAAAAATTCTAATATGATGATACAAAAATTACCTATACCTACATGGAAATGGGAAGACATCCCCATAGACATTATCTCTAGACATCTAATGAAATCTAGAGAAAATAATTCTATATTTGTTGTTGTGGATCGTCTTACAAAGGAAACTCACTTTATTACAATCCTATGGGAGTACTTACTCAATCAACTTGGATGGATATACATTAGAAAAAGTGGTGAGGTTGTATGGAGTACCATTATTGATTGTATTATATTGAGATCAAATATTTACCTCTGTGTTTTGGAAAAGTCTTCAACATGATATAAACAATAATTGGTACATCAATATTTTCTATTAATTTAAAAATTATGTCCAGTTTGAGTGGGTCATTTAAACACTAGAATTTACGTTGATAGTGTGCTCAATAGACTTTAAAGGAGGATATGACAAGCATATTACACTAGTCAAGTTCTCTTATAATAATAGTTTCCCCTCAAGCATCAAAATGGATTCATATGAATCCTTTTATGGTAAAATATGTAGAACAATTTCATGCTTGGAAAAATTTAGTGAATGTAACATTTTAGGACCTAAACTAGTCAGGGAAATGGTAGAAAAGGAAAATACCATTATGTAGCACATTTCGGCTTCCCAAAGTCAGTAGAGGGGTTTTGCAGATAATTGATGATGGGAATTATAGTTTTAGGTGGGAGATAAGGTATTCCTCTACTTATCTACATGTAAGAAAATAATGATATTTGGGAATAATGGAGACAATGCTCCCAGTACATATTTATTTTTTAGATTTTCGATCACATTAGCGCTATGAAATGTCGACTAGAACCTCCACTAAGCATACCACAAGAACATGATGTATTCCATGTATCCCTCATGTACTAAATTCCTAGGTGGTGCAGCTATAAAATGATCTCTTTTATGAGGATTAGTCAATAGAGATCGTGTACTATAGAGATAAGTTTATATGGAATAAAAAAACTCACATGGTTAAAGTATTGTGAATAAACCACAAATACAAAGAGGTGACATGGAAACTGGAGGAAGTGATGAAGTATAAGTATCCTCAACTATTTTCACCTTTTAGTGTAAAAAGAAATTGTATGGGAAAAATTTCATAAGGGGGGAATATTGTAACAAAAAGATATTTTTATGAAATATTTCTCTTTAAATAATTTTATTGTTTATGTATCTTGTGATCCATGAAAGCCCAATTTTAAACAAACCCTTTTATAATATTAAAATATTATTACTTTAACATGTCCATTATAACCTAGCCATTTAATCAGAAGCTTTGAATTCGAATAACCATATTATGAAACATAATGATTTATTAATTCTTATGAAATAAACACATAACTTTTAGTTAAGTGATTTTAATCCTCAAAAATATATTTTCTCCAAATAAATAATTTTTTTTTCTATCTATGAGGAAAGAAATATAATTAATGTTGACAAAAATATAAAATAGATTTTCAAAAATAAAATTAGTTTTTTAATTAATCTTGAAAAAATATCTTATTATTAATTTTTGATAATTCTCTAAAATATTTGTAATTTTAATGAATAATGATAAATATTGATTTATATTGAAAATTGTATTTTATTTTATAGAATTTACAAAGTAAAATTCTATTTTTAGATTAGTTTCAAACTATAATTATATCATATTGATTATAAATAATCTACCTTTTCTCTTTTAAATGAATTTTATACATTAATTTATTTTAAATCATTTTATTCTTAAATGAGAATTTTTTAGAAAAATTATTTTCATTTCATTTTGCGAGTTCAATATTAAAGTATATTCCTCCACTTTCATGTTTTGAATTTTGAAAAAATGAATTCCATATTTGGAATCATGGGGTCTATGTTTATTATATAGACCTGTTTTATTTTATGGTAAATGTTAATAGTAACCTTAGTAATTTTAGCTACTATGGTTAAGGGTAAATCAGGTAATTTAGAGTAAAAATAATATGTTAAGGATTAGCAAATGACACTAACACTTTCCCCAATTATATTATTTGAGTAATGATTTAACATAACTATTCATGGGTCTAATTTATAACTTTTTAGAGAAACATGGTTGACATTTAGGCATTTATAGTATATTATTTAAAGGAAAGTAAAACATGTTACAATGTTTTTTTAATACATATAAATTTTTTAATATGAATTTATATAGAAGATATGTTTGAAAATAAATATTATTTTGACATTTTAAAGATTTATCTTCATTATAGTAATTTATTTTCAATTTTTAGGGATGAAATAATAACCCTAAATTCTTACATAACGATGATACAATAATTTTTAAATAAATTAAAAAAATAAACTAAATGACAATAAAAATATTAAAATAAATTTAATTTAAGATATTTAAGGTTATAAAAGAATTATAAAGATTAAAATTACATGTTTATTATATAATATAATTGTTAGTTCTAATTTGAATTGTTTTTTTTTTGATGTTTTTAATGACCATGTAATGAATAGTTTCAGAATTTAAAGTAATGATATTTCATAAATATGATATTTTATTCTATTATTTAAAAATTATAAAAATATTATATAAAGAAAAAATAAATAATATATGGTTTAAAACTACCTTCTATATTCATTAATAGGTTATTAGGAAGCATTTGACTATAGAATAGTCTTCTAATATTTTAATATTTAGAGAAATTTCAAAATTGTCCCACACCTCAATTATAAAAGTGAAACCCTTCCATCACTTATAAACACTGCTTTGATCCATCTAGATAAAAACATACTCTGACCATTTCTCTTATTCAGATTATTATTTATGTTATTGTGGTTATGGGCCATCCAAATAACATACCCTAGGCCCCTTAAGGAATGTTATAAATGAGCTCCTTCATAGAAGAGGTGACTTTCTTTACTGATTATTTGAAATTTATTTCATAATCTACCTCCTATTAATATATTATATACAAACTAAAATAATAAATCCAGTATCATATATATAATTATAAGTTATTATTGTTATGAGACAATCATATTCTATATCTTATCCATCCTATGAAAAATGAGAGCACCTCGTGTGGGTACGTATGACTTACCATCTCTACAAATCAGTGTAATTTTTTTTTCATCACCACTTTACTGGTATCATTATAATGTTGAAAATAATTTATGTATATATATATATGAAAAGATATTTATTCTAAAAAATTTATATATCATCCATTTCTATACTAATTAAATATTAAGAGAATGACACTCTCACACGTTCTTACGTACGACCTACCATCTCCACAAAGTGATGTGACCCATTATCCGAATATAAATTTCAATAATGGTTATAAAAAAGTATTAAATTATTAACTATGATACTTTTAGAATTTATTACAATCTGGATATGATGAATCTATATGTCATGCACATGAACCAGAGCTTGCGTGACAAAACATGAATGAAAACATGAAACATCTAACACCTAAAACAATGTTATTAATGAAATATTATTAATGAACAGGTGTTAAGAGGATATTTAAATATTATATATGAAATAATAAATATGAATTTTTTTTATGGTATAAATTAATATCATGATTTATACCATTATACATGAGGTTAAAGTACGTTCAACTAAATAAAAGTGCATTGTAAGGGATCTCTGTCAACTTCCTTATTTATTTTGGGTTAAGATTTCTCTATATTTTCCTCAATTTATCTCTTAATTATTCTTATATACTTCTCCTATTTTATGTTTATATGTACAAAACATATGTATTTGTCTCAATTCATCATTATGTTTTTAGGAGTTACATTTTTAAAAGGTTCCCTTCTCAATCCCTTTCAATAAAAAATATTATTAAATGGAACTTCTCCATTTCTTACCCATAATCAAGTGCACTCTATGTCATGGCCCAGACCAAGACATCCCCAGAGACGATGCGATTTTGCGTAAAACATGGTGTGTAATTTTTTTTTATATAACATAAGATGACTAATTACACATCATGTTCCACAAAAGAAAATATTTTTGGTTTAGGACCTGGAGAACATGATACAATTATTACAATTACATAAAAATTGAAAGGTTAAAGAATCTCTACAATTATTCCACAAAACAGTGTATCTAAAATTTACTAAACCTATAAAATTTAAATTAAAACATAGGGTGAGTATACAGATTCTCTTTAAGGGGGTTTTAAAATAATATAATATTAAGATTAAAATCTTCTGAAAACATTCCTTTAAAGAAATTTCATAAAATGATTTCTTAAGGAAAAATATAATACATGAATCATAACATAAGATTTTTTCCAAGAGTTATAAGTGAAAATTTCAAGGAATACTAACAGGTTCCCAATGAGACATGTTCTAAACATAAGGATGCTCATAAAAAAATATGGGGTGTGCAACATATAAAGTAAGTGACATTCTAACTTTAATAAGTGTGACAGAAGAAAGTGGAAGTACCAAATTTAAAACTGAGAGAAATACCTGATCATAGTTGTGCATAAAATAGTTACAGTAAATCTTTCCTTACTAATTGTAAATCATAAACAAGAAGATAAATCTATGAATGTTAAATAAATAATATGCGATAAGAATTTACTTTTTCAGATAATCATAAGTACTTGATCTTAACCATGATTATTATACTAGTAGAATATCTACTTGGTTAATTAATTTTCATAAACATAATGTGGTAATGTCTAATGCGAGACTATGTCAAGGCCTCATTCCATGATCTAGTTTGTATCATGAGAACTACTAATGCATCGTAGGGATTTCATTTACTGGTCCCCAACCAGTAGGGATTTTATTAACCGATCGCCAACCCATTTCATGTGGAGTCCATTACATTCCCCATATGCCAAGTACGGTCATATATTCAAAGTTTCGCATACCACATTGAATATTTAATATCTCATTACATGTTATTCAATGTGTCCCATACCACTTTGAATAACTTGGTTCATAACTACATAAAAGGCCATAAGAGTTTTAATTACATTGTTTAGAATTTACATATACATAGTGAGTCATCCATTAAGTGTTAAAAACAAAACTAATAACTACATTGTTATGGGAATTTAATAAATGAAAAGTATGCTAGACATATTATAACACATGTAATGATATAAAATGAACATAAAATACAAGTTTTGTCACATTAAATCATAACCCTTAAATCATAAAGTCCTTATTATGAAAGTAAACGTTTTATATTCAAAAATGAATAATTGGAATTTAAGGTAGATGTAATTTGTATTTAAAACATATTCTCATAAATGGGTATCATATATGTTTATTTAAAATTTGTGAATATATATATATATAACCAAAAATAAAAACTATGTAAATAGGTTTTTTCACAGGGCAGACAATGTTTTTTAAACCCATACAATTAATAAATACTTCATAACATCATTAAATCCCTAATGTCACTAGATTGAAAACCAAAACTTATATTATGTTTAATGTACATAAATTCATGGAAATACATACTTAAAAACTAATGTTTTTCATAATTATACTAATCCATTTGAACCCAAAACTTTATTCACATTCAAGTATTTATTTAGAGATTTAAAATTATCTTTAATAACATAAATCAAATTTGAAATGGATTAAATGTGTTTGTCCGAATATTCCCTAAGTGTATATTTGGTTTTAAATAATCCAAAAAATGTTAATTGAACCCTTATATCATTATCAGACTTATAAATATTAATACACACTTAATTTTAACCTTTGAAAACATGGATTCAGCTTAAAAATTATATATATATATATATATATAAACCGTATATATATATAAATAAATGAATGGGTTTTTCTGAACAAATATAATCCCTTACTTATTTATTTGAGGAAAATATCTGTTTCATGTAATATAAACACACCCTTATGAATATTTTCAAAACATAAGTATAAATAAAATTTACGAAATATATGTTTAAAGATAAATATGAAAACATAACCCTTAAATTGTTAGTTTTGAAAATAAAATAAAATAAAATACTACATAATATTGGTTGAAACAATAACATATTCATTCACATGTATAAATCATTTGATATATAAATATATATATACATATACATCCTTGAAAATTAATTTATCCCATCCAGAATTTCACAATCAATTGTAAATACATTAAATATGCCCTAAAATGCCATAACCATAAACATAAATTAATGAGAAGAAAATAATATCTTACTTAATATATTCAACCATGAAAATAAATATCAATTCCCTTACCCCAAACTAGATTAAATTTTTTTTTTGATAAAATAAATATAATCTTAAAAGATTTAATTTAATAAATCTATTACTAAATAAAAATGGAAATTTTCATGGATAGTATTCTAAAAATAATAATCTCTTAGCAAAGACAAAAAAAATTATAATAATGAGATAAGTAAACGAAGTTCCTCCTATAAATTTAAAAAGAACATATGACACAGACTTGATTATAAATAGTCACATAAATAATATATTATCACAAAATAAATTAATTTTTGAAATAAATATTTAACCCATACAAGCTTAAGGATGAGGTGGATTTTAGGAGTGCATTGTTGGAGGATTGATTGGAAGAAAACCCGAGGGGTTATGGGAGGAAAGATCCCATTTTCACATTTAATTAAGGATTTTTATAACCAAAATACCCACTGTGTAAACAGTGGCACAGTACATGCTTGTTGTGCAAGTTAAAATGCATAGCCTGACATCAAAAAGAATAGAAACAAAATAAAATTCATAGGAATAATATAGAATGACTACAAAAATAGTAACCCAAAAGTCAAATGTGGACAAACATATGCATGCCTTGCAATATTTGTAAGTTGTATCAGACTGCAAAATTGAATATATAAATTCTATAATATAAACTTTGTTAAACAGATTCATTTTAAACATATGAACATTGAAAGATTACATATAAACCCATTACAGGTGGGTCACAATTGATATTAGACCACAAAACATCAATAACTAGATAGTTTTTAAACTGTTAATCAAATCAGTAATCAAATCCTCTATCCGCAAAAGATGAACAAGAGACTAACAACAATATAAAGAAGAACAAGATGCACAATAAAAGACTACAAGTTCAATTCCAAAATGGTTCAGACACCTAAAACATAAAATAAAAAACCTACTTGCAACAGCATTCTAACTCGTACTTCCCAGTGGTCGAACCATCTAACATGCAATCTCGTCTTCATCTCCCGACCAAGCATGCAGACAACCTCCACATCCCTAGGTGAACACTCTTCTACTCGAGGCCCTCCCTACTGGTATGACCTCCGAGTCGCCCGACCTACTCAAGATCCTTGGTGTTGCGACACCGCTCGATGCCACCTTCTAGTGTGATGCACCCCAACCCCCTGGCCACGGCCTGCACGACTCCGATGAAACCCACCTAGGTCATGGACTCATGACCTGCACCAGAAGCTTGAACCCCACTCTCTTCACGGGTCTCCTCACTTGTTATGCAACACCACAAATCCCATTACAGTATTCCCTCTATATTTTTCTTTATTTTAATACTCCATTCTTATTATTATAGTAATATTATTATCTTAATTTTTAAACTGTCGAAAGTTATATATAAAAATAATAATCTACTAAAATTATCTATTAATCTATTAAATTTATTTTATCACTACTTCTTAGAAATTAAAAGTTATTATTATTAAATTATATTATCAAACTTATTTTTATATATTTCATATTATATAATTATAATTTTATAAATTAAATTAATATTTGGAAGTGTATTATCTTGAAAAACATAATAATAATTAGTATAATTTTTTCAAAAATATATTTATATTCTAAATTTTAAAAAAAATGTTAACAATAAACGCATATATATGATTCAAGATAAGAATAAATTTTATCAAAATATCATTCTTATGTGTACAATTTTTATCATTCTATTAAAATAGTTTTATTATATATTCAAAATGTTAATAATGTTAAGAATATTTAATCCAATAAAAAATTTATAATCTAATAATTATGTATATATCATATTTTTGAAAATATATAACTCATATAATAGATTATGTAATTGTCTTCATTATTAAAATAGTGCAATTTTACAAAATAATCTCGTTAAAATATTTTACAATAATAATTTTCAATTTCATATATAACCTCGAAATAAAATTATCATATTAATTTAATATCATAATTATAATTCAAATCTAGTATATATATCAAATTTGGGAAATCAAAAAAAAATTATCTATATTCATATATTACTCTAATTATTATTTAAAGTATTCTTTTAAAAAATTTGTTTTATAAGAATAAATTGTATTTGATAAAATATAGTTACTTTTTAAACTCATATTTAAATAATGTGAGATAATATTTACTTAAAAAACTATAAATATAATAAAAAAATTTATTATTATAATTTTGAATAAAACCATTTTAAAACTTTTGATTTATAAATATATTGGTTTAATAAAACATGCTTTGTTTTTATTTTGAAATTATTATTTACATAGCTTGGTAATTAGATGATGAAAACTATAATATTATTATTACACAAGTAATAAGTTCGGGGCGTCACACTATATAAAATTATTTAAGCCTACAATATTTTTTTAAAATAACCCAACATATCATAGAAAAATATTTTTTTCATTTCTGGTTTTATGAAAAAAAAAATTGTGCAATTATCCTCTTTAAAGAATCATTATTCTTTTACATAAAACCACACATAAGTGGCATATTTTTAATTCTACATAATCACCCTTTTTCAGGTTTTCAATTCATTTGGAATTATTATTCTTCATATATTCTTATTTTTTATTTATTAATGACCAATACTGATTTACATCTATTATTTAATGGATACCATTGTTATATTCCCTTTGGCTATGAATTATGAAATGATTATGTCATCCATTTCTTTATATGGGTATCCCTTATTTTTATTATTTATGTTTGATTCTATATATGAAACACATATGAATGTACATGTTATGATGGTTTTACACAAATAGAGATCCATTTCATTGAGTAAAATTTTATTGTCCTCATACAAAATGTATGGGATTATAAAGTACAAGAAATCCATTATGGGACTTTGAACACCATATGATATAGTCTTGGAAGTTAGCTTTGACACATGTCTATGTAATGATATATGTTGCATCCAAATTCATATTTTTCCTTGATCATATGATTCAATGTTCTATATTTTATGAATCCATATGTTTATTCATGATCCATGCCTTTTATTTTATCATATGTTTTTCTTCTACCTAATGTGATAAGCTTATGCCCCATTTTATTCCCTTACTATATTTTTATCTTGTCTATTTTTTCATGTATTACTCATGTTATCCTATATAGTTTTAGGATATAAATGGGAGTTAGGAGATAATTATTGAGATTAATAAATATATGTTTTATTTTAGTTTCTTGTCTTATAATTATGTACCTAGTTTTCAAATGGCACTGCACTTTTCAATCCTTGGTTTGTATTTAAATAGTAATTTAGCTTAAAATCATGTAATAACAAGTGTAAAAGGCTTGGTTCACTCTAACAATGATCAATTTCATGCTGTAATTACATGATTATATTAATCTATGAAGAAAATTATCCATCATTTATTAATTTATATTGCAATTTTTTATGATGTTTCTTAAACTTCTACATCACATCCTATCCATTTGAACATTCAACTAATCATACTTAGTAAGGGTGAAGTGTTAGCTTCTTGTACTAATTTAAGGATATCTAATATCCTTGTAAAAGTACACAACCTAATATAGGTGTCAATCACCTTCACTCAATTGTTTTGGTCCCTGATAAAATGGCCATTTAGTGAAAACCACAAAGCTCGCACAAAGAGTGTTAGTGGAGTGGAATGAGGGATCATTATTCCCTAAACCACTATAAAATTTCTATTTTCTTCTTCTTTAATGATACATTAATCAATTAATGTATAGTAAATAATAATGAATTACTTTCCAAATCACACATGGTGAATGATTTTAGTTCATGCATGTATTTTTAGAAGGACTCATTCACCCCCTCTTGTGTTTTCACTTTTTATAACCAATGGTTGGTATCAAAGAAGTGATACTTGAATAATTCTGTTAAGATGAATTAATATTGAGATTATTATATCTATGAAGAAAATATGTATAAAGTTTATCTAAAATATTTAATTTCAATGATCAGAGATCCATATTTCAATGGAGAAAATTATGGATTTAGGAAAGCTCTTATGATCATTTTTTTAATAATTTTGGATTCAATGTTTATATTAAGAGTTTCAAGCCTTATGAAATGCCTACAGAACTAGAAAGGTGGGATGATAATAAGGAACATTAATATGATATAAACACAAAACAATGAATTCTATCATATGTTGAATTGGTCTAGATAAGTTTATCCTTGTTTCACAATGTAATAATTCCAATGAAATGTGTTAAACCATAGTTTTTTCTTATGTAGGGAATAAATATGTTAAAAATTTAGATACAAAAATGACATGCTAATTTTTGATACTTTCAAGATGTATTATGGTGAAATAATTACTCAAATTAATGGAATATTATCTGAGATAGTCAATGGTGTAACTATATTGGGAGCTCCAATTCCATAACCATATTAGGCTTTGAAAGTTCCTAGGGTTTTAATCTATATATCGATCAGAATCTATAATTCTATTAGAAAACCCATCCTTATTAAAATTTTATAAATGAAGGTATTTATTTGGACATTAATTATGTATGAATCTGAAATGAATGATGAAGCATAATATTTCATAATGATCTAGAGTGTAACAGCCGAAGATTTTATGAAAGATATTCTTTTTAATTTTACTAATGTCTTGTGTTGTACGCTACACCAAAAGGAGCTTGCACAACACACATCCTTGACTTTCCTTGCATTACATGCAATCACAACCTTCCTCAATAGCGTGTGTAGTACGCAATACTGAGTTTCACGAAACAACGATATGCTATTAAAATATTATTAAAACTAGCCTTTATGAATAGTAATAACCACTTTTTGAAATTTTGTAAATTTTATTTTTCAAAATGGAATTCATTTTTAGGTTCGGAGTATCGAATTTAGCCTAAGGTGAAATTTTGGTACTTTTCGGATAACTTTCATATTCTGATGAATAGTGAAAATTACTAAATTATAATTAAAAACAACTTTTTTAATCGAAATAATTAATAGTGATAAATTATTAATTTGAGTGGTTTTAAAGTATATTTAGAATATATTTTTACAATTTAATACAATTTTGGTCATTGAATTTAATTTCACATTTAAACCAGACATAACCAAGTGTCAATCTTTTGATAAATATTGTTTCTTAAAAACACGCTATTTGTTTTAACAGCGTGATTTTATTATAAAATTAATTAATGCAACTTCTATGTTATGAATTTGGTAAAATAGACTTCATTTTTGAATTCGGAATATGAAATATAGCTTAGGATGAAATTTTGACATTTTTCTGAAAAACATCAATTTTTGATGAATAGTGAAACTACTAAGTGGTAGTTAAAAACTGATTTTTTCATAAAACTTAATTTTATTGCTTCTGTGAATGGAATTTCAAAAATCCGAGAGACACGGTTGATGTTAGTAAGTAAAATGTGGTTCAATGAGATGAAAATAATTTTTGGTGAATAGTAATTTTTTACTTTTATTTACCACGGTTAAAAGTAAATAGAGTAATTAAGGGTAATAATGATATTAATATTACCCTAACACATGTCCTAATTCTATTGGACAAGTTTATCTCGACCAAAAACAACCTTAAGTGTAAAATATTATCATTTAGGCCCACTTGGATTAGATTAGGACATTTATTATTATTTAATTCAAATAAGAGTTAAAAGAGTTAAAATCAAAGTATATTTACTAAAACATTTTTAATATAGGGTTTTAAATAAGATAAATTCGATTGTAAATATTCATTAGAAATCTAAAAAGATTTCCTACATGATTGTATTTTATTTGTAATTTTTAGACATCAAATAATTTAATTTATTTCTAACACAATGATGATGCATTAATTATCTTATTAATGAAATATTGACATAATTGATGTTATAAACACCAAAATAAATGTAATTTGAGACTTTTTATGAATCCCACTAATTTTATAGGTTACTATGATATATTAGTGTTGATTTAATAAACTTTGTTTGAACATATAATTCTGTTATGACTTTCACAAAAATCATATATCAAATAGTATCAAAATTGACACAAAATAGTTTTTAAATCAAATATTATATTATTAATTGTTATTTTATTCTTAAAAATCTATGGTTCGGCCAAATGACTTATATAAGGATATATATATTAATAATAAACAATTTGGGGTTCGTTTGGCATGTTATAGTAAGTGTATTAACCATATAGTGAAAGAAAACAAAAAGACACGGTAAAAGTTAAATTATTTAACTTAGAGTTAAATCTAATTGATAAGGTTAAAATAATACCCTAAACTTGTCTAAATCCTATTGGATGATAGTATTTCGACCCATCCCCACTTTAGCTTCTAAATAAGACCCTTTGGAACCATTATAAACCGATTTTGACTTTAATATAAAATAATATTTTGAGATATTCCTAAGGTGCCCCTCTCCTCCCTTATAAAAGGGCACCTCCTACCCCTCCTCCTCACACCAATTTGAGCACTCAAGCTCGGCCAACCCCTGCCATTTTCTCCTCTCCACTTCCCTAGAATAATCCTAGAGGTCTTGGTCTTCTTCAAAGACCAATCTTAGTTCCCTAAGTGGAGGATTCAAAGAGGCGTTCCAAAGAAGAGGTAATATCCATTACCGATCTTTTCAATTTCTTTCTTCTTCAACTTCTTCTTCTTTAGTTGTTTCATTATAAAGTAATAACATCAGTATTACTTACATACTGATATGTTATTATAAATATGAAACAACCCTAATTCACCTTCTATCCATCCTACGGAAAAATGAAATCACCGCGCGTGCGTACGTACGGAATACCTTCTCCACGCCGTGGTGTAATCTATTTTCCACCATCCCCATACAAGGATGGGTATAATGGTATAATGAGTAACTATTTATGATTATTATAATGTAATATGGACACTGAAATAATATATATATACTCAAATACAATTCCACGATCATAGGAATGATATCATCACTCGTGCGTACGTACGGAATACCGTCTCCACGATGTGATGCGACTCGTTCTACATGATCATCATTACATAGTAATTATATAAATGAATTGAATGAATAAATTTGATATATGTTACACTAATACCATTCTGGATATAAGTTATCTATAACATTAAAATAAGAATAATAATTTATTCGGCAAAACACGCATAAGAACAAAAGGCAATAAGGACCCGAGTAACAAGTAACAATGAAATATTACTAACAAGAAGCTAAGAATATAACCATATATGATATCATATCAATATGTATGATTCTGGAATAAGTCAATAACATTATTTAAACCATTATACAGGAGCTTCGGACATATACAAAGCAAATCAGACCTAAGGTAAGGGAAATATCACAATCTCATTTTTATCCGAGATTGTTTATACTTTGGCATTTACTGGGGTGTATTTTATCATCCACATCCATGTTTCCTCAATAGGTAATATTATTTCCATTCACCTACAATTGTTTATATCTTATTTTACCCTTTGGTGAGTTTTTAGTAAAAGATATGAAAGGAATATTTTGACGTATTTCATACGAGGTACTTTTTGACTATTCCGACAAAAGTACGAGAAGAATGTTTTTTTAACTTATATGACATAAATGGATTTTTAAAACATTATTTCCAAGAAGAATCCTTTACAAGTTTTCAAGTTTATTTTCAATCAACTTCTTTTAGTTTAAAATTGTATGACATGTTTTGAAAGGAAAATGTTTTTGAATTTGAAAGGATATTTTCCTCAAGAATGGAGTTCTAGTGTTTTATCGAAATTATTTTCCATCTAAGATAATATAGGGTTCTGTTTGTATCCCTATTATGGAATTGATTTGATTATGTTGTAATGGAATTATTTTTATGAATTCCTTTATCGTATATGAATTGTTTTATGAATTCATGATTTTTAAGATTCCCATTTTTATTACATGGGTTATGCAATGATGTATGGTTTATGATTTTGTGGCACACATAAGAATGGTATCATTATGAGATGGGTGGGACCTATATCTCAATCCAATGCATTGGGTAAAGATTTCATATCTCCTGAGATAGACATGGCTGGAATGGTAGGTTATACCGGTTCAGTGAAACAGGACTGAAACGAGGGTGACTCGATTCAGAAAGGGACTTTGTCCACTAAGATAGTCTTGGAAATGAGTTATGACTAACAAGAAATGATTCTATATGATTATGTGTGTATGCCACAAAGTTTCATGTTTTATGTTATGCTTATTGGGATTTCATTTCACTACTATGATTTATCCCATGTTATGAAATTATGCTCTCTTTTTTAGGTTAAGTTTTCCAAAAGTTATGTTCTTATGAATATGATGTGATTGATTTTTCTTTTGTTTACCCTTACTGAGCATTTGAGCTCACCCTTTTATGTTTTCTTTTCCCCAGGATATAAAGAAATGTTTTAGGTAAAAAAAATGGGAAGATCTTTATGGGAGATATTGAAGATCTTTCACCACGATTAGAAGATTGCGTTCCGAGTTTCCAAAGACACTAAACTATTACGATCCTTGTGTGTGTGTTTTTTTTATGTACTAAGTATTCCGCAAATGTAATGTAATGTCAATGTACGTCAAGCTTCGGGTCTCTACAGTTGGTATCAGAGGAAAGGTTTAGTCAACCTTTGGAAACTAGGATGCGAAAACGTTAGTGAGATCCCTAGAGATATTTCTAAGGTATGTCTAGGGATGTCCCTAAGGATAAGTATACGTATAAGATACAGTCCTAGAACTATGGTAACGATCATAGAATTTAACCTAAGAGGTTAGATATTGAGGATACTCCCCCTTTATTATGTTGTTTTCCCTAGCATTATTTTTTCCTCTCACACTATTCTTTTTGGGTTTTAGACGATGGCTGGAACCCGAAGGAACCATGTTGATCAATGCAATGGACTATGCAATGATTCTCCTCCTGAACAAACAAATGTTATGGGAGATGGAGTGCAAAATCTTATTTCTATCCTTACACAAGCTATGAATCATTATGGACTTCCAAATGAGCAGAGAAAGGAACAATATTCTATTGAGTCCTTCATGAGGCAACGTCCACCTTCTTTCAGTGGGACTTCTGATCCACTTGTTGCTGAACAATGGACCAGTACCACTGAAAAGATATTTTCAGTTCTTCAATGTTCTGAACATGATAAAGCCATCTTAGCAGTATATCGTTTGAAAGGTGAAGCTGATCAATGGTGGAATCTTATCAAGAATACGGGGCCAAGAGATGAAATTGAGTCCATGGAATGGGACGAGTTCAAGAACTTGTTTTTCAGTAAGTACTTCCCTCGTATTCTTCTAACAAAGATGGAAAAGGAGTTTCTTGAGCTGAAGCAGAAGGATGATGAATCTGTTGGTATATACGAAGCGAATTTTACAAGACTTGCAAGGTATGCATCTGGCATTATCATCCAACCTGAAAGTAAAGTTGATCGATTTTTCAGTGGCTTAAAACCAAGTCTTCGAAGGGCATTAGCTATAAGAGACTTCAGTAGCTATGAAGAAATTATGCGTTGTGCTATCAAGGCAGAAATGGAAGTTGGTGTTACATATCCATCTCATGGTTTTGACAAGAAACGAAAGATGGAGTTCTAGGAGAAATCTCATAATAATGGTGAAAAGAAGATGAATGTTTCCTTATGCTCAAAGTGTGGAAAGAAGCATGGTGGAGATTGTCTTAAAGGGACTAGAAAATGTTTTAAGTGTGGAAAAGAAGGTCATCGAGCAGCTGAGTGTCAAAGTAATGGAAAAAGGGATTCTAATGATGTGAATAAAGCAAACACTGTAGAGAACGCACCACCAAAACTTCAATTCTTCAAGTGCAAGGAAATGAGGCATTATGCTAATAAATTCCCTAATCCAAGGGTTAGTGATGATCAACATGAGAAACCACTGAAGGCAAAGGACAAAGGGAAGTCACATGCGATCAATATTGGCGATGTTGAATATGATAACGATGTGGTGGAATGATTAAGTGTTTATGTAATGGGATTCCAAAATAATGTTGTATCATAAAGTATTGGAATATTTATGTATTGGTCTAATGTTGTATTCAAAGTGATTGAGATATTTTTGGAAATAAGATGATATGAGCATAATGAAGGGAAAATGAGAAAACGAAATGTTTAACAGTATTCATGAGCTCATGATTGATATAAGGACTAAGTGATATCATAGTTTGAGTATATAGAATTTTGAGGATTTTGGTATGTGGAAAGTGTTAAATTTTAACTGCATTCATGTTTTCACTAAGGTTCGATGGGTATTCAAGAGAATACATGATTAAGGCCTTTGAATGTTTGTAATGTGACCAACAAAACATATCTTATGATATATGGGGATCAACGATGGTATTAAATCTCTGGTAATCGTTTTCACTATGTTATGAGAGTGGACTGCAGTATTATGGATAAGCCTAAAGATTGAAATGGATTATATTGGACATAAGTGAGTATTGTTTAATGATAGAAGTTTTTTTTCGATATTATTGATGGGATGTTATAGTAATGTAGTTTTAGAAAAAGGACAACCTGCAGGACGGGCGACAACCCATCGCTTCGGACAAGGCTGTGGGAATCGAACCCACAACCGAAGTGCGACTGGCCTTTATCGCCTACCACTGGCCTACAGGAAGTCCCTGTTTAGTAGAAACTAGTTTTATTATAATAAGCAGTATGATATATGAAGTATAAGTCCATTTTAGATACCATATATGATTAATCTCACTATAGAATGACTTATGTATATTTAATAACTTTTTCTAACCTTTTGATGGAATGACCCGTCATTCTATCACATGATCTGCTAACACTTCACGAATAACAAATTCAACTTCATTTAATTAAGAGATGAAGTGGAAATTGTTCAAGGCACGAAAAATAGTGAGATTGTACCAAAATAAAGTAAGTATTTATTCTAATTCAAATTCTTCAACATTAGGGAAATGATCTTGAAAACCAAAAATGTTGTCCTAGTGCCCTTATATCTGATGAATCAGATGGTACCCTAGATCGTCACAAATTTATGGATTTGTGATTGTTGGCTTTTCCATAGCCATGTTCTCTACCACTCTCCATCAGAACATGATGGTGAGATTTTTCTTCCATATCCATATTTTCACCTATGTGGAAACCCAGTGATTAGTTTATTTGGGTAACCGTTACGTTTCATACTTTTTTTTAAAGATTGGTTTTGGTATTCCTTTTTACGATGTGGGTTTCTATTAAAGAAACTTTCAAATATTAAACCATTTATAACCCCGACGAATTTTGAGGGTGAAATTCATTTTAAGGGGGGTAGAATATAACAGCCCAAGATTTTATGAAAAATATTCTTTTTAATTTTATTAATGTCTTGTGTTGTAATCTACACCAAAAGGAGCTTGCACAACACGCATCCTTGACTTGCCTTGCATTACACGCAATCACAACCTTCCTCGATAGCGTGTGTAGTACGCAATACTGAGTTTCACGAAACAACGATATGCTATTAAAATATTATTAAAACTAGTCGTTATGAATAGTAATAACCACTTTTTGAAATTTAGTAAATTTTATTTTTCAAAATGGAATTCATTTTTAGATTCGGAGTATCGAATTTAGCCTAAGGTGAAATTTTGGTACTTTTCGGATAACTTTCATATTCTGATGAATAGTGAAAATTACTAAATTATAATTAAAAACAACTTTTTTAATAGAAATAATTAATAGTGATAAATTATTAATTTGAGTGGTTTTAAAGTATATTTAGAATATATATTTTTACAATTTAATACAATGTTGGTCATTGAATTTAATTTCACATTTAAACCAGACATAATCAAGTGTCAATCTTTTGATAAATATTGTTTCTTAAAAACACGCTATTTGTTTTAACAACGGGATTTGATTATAAAATTAATTAATGAAACTTCTATGTTATGAATTTGCTAAAATAGACTTCATTTTTGAATTAGGAATATGAAATATAGCTTATGATGAAATTTTGGCATTTTTCTGAAAAACATCAATTTTTTATGAATAGTGAAACTACTAAGTGGTAGTTAAAAAACTGAATTTTTCATAAAACTTAATTTTACCACTTCTATGAATGGAATTTCAAAAATCCGAGAGACACAGTTGATGTCAGTAAGTAAAATGTGGTTCAATGAGATGAAAATAATTTTTGGCGAATAGTAACTTTTTACTTTTATTTACCACGGTTAAAAGTAAATAGGGTAATTAAGGGTAAGAATGATATTAATATTACCCTAAAACATGTCCTAATTCTATTAGACAAGTGTATCTCGACCAAAAACAACCTTAAGTGTAAAATATTATCATTTAGTCCCACTTGGATTAGATTAGGACATTTATTATTATTTAATTCAAAGAAGAGTTAAAAGAGTTAAAATCAAAGTATATTTACTAAAACATTTTAAATATAGGGTTGTAAATAAGATAAATTCGATTTTAAATATTAATTAGAAAGATAAAAAGATTTCCTACATGATGGTATTTTATTTTTAATTTTTAGACATCAAATAATTTAATTTATTTATGACACAATGATGATGCAGTAATTATCTTATTAATGAAATATTAACATAATTGATGTTATAAATACCAAAATAAATGTAATTTGTGACTTTTTATGAATCCCACTAATTTTATAGGTTACTATGATATATTAGTGTTGATTTAATCAACTTGGTTCGAACATATAATTCTGTTATGACTTTCACAAAAATCATTTATCAAATAGTGTCAAAATTGACACAAAATAGTTTTTAAATCAAATATTATATTATTAATTGTTATTTTATTCCTAAAAATCTAAGGTTCGGCCAAATGACTTAGATAAGGATATATATATTAATAATAAACAATTTTGGGTTCGTTTGGCATGTTATAGTAAGTTTATTAACCATATAGTGAAAGAAAACAAAAAGACAGGGTAAAAGTTAAATTATTTAACTTAGAGTTAAATCTAATTGATAAGGTTAAAATAATACCCTAAACTTATCTAAATCCTATTGGATGATATTATTTCGACCCATCCCCACTTTGTATTCGAAATAAGACCATTTTGAACCATTATAAACCGATTTTGACTTTAATATAAAATAATATTTTGAGATATTCCTAAGGTGCCCCTCTCCTCCCTTATAAAAGGGCACCTCCTCCCCCTCCTCCTCACACCAATTTGAGCACTCGAGCTCGGCCAACCCCTTCCATTTTCTTCTCTCCACTTCCCTAGAATAATCCTAGAGGTCATGGTCTTCTTAAAAGACCAATATTAGTTCCCTAAGTGGAGTATTCAAAGAGGCGTTCCAAAGAAGAGGTAATATCCATTACCGATCTTTTCAATTTCTTTCTTCTTCAACTTCTTCTTCTTTAGTTGTTTCATTATAAAGTAATAACATCAGTATTACTTACATACTTATATGTTATTATAAATATGAATCAACCCTAATTCACCTTCTATCCATCCTACGGAAAAATGAAATCACCGCGCGTGCGTACGTACGGAATACCGTCTCCACGCCGTGGTGTAATCTATTTTCCACCATCACCTTACAAGGATGGGTATAATGGTGTAATGAGTAACTATTTATGATTATTATAATGTAATATTGATACTGAAATAATATATATATACTCAAATACAATTCCACGATCATAGGAATGATATCATCACTCGTGCGTACGTACGGAATACCGTCTCCACGATGTGATGCGACTCATTCTACATGATCATCATTACATAGTAATTATATAAATGAATTGAATGAAAAAATATGATATATGTTACACTAATACCATTCTGGATATAAGGTATCTATAACCTTAAATTAAGAATAAGAATTTATTCGGCAAAACACGCATAAGAACACAAGGCAATAAGGACCCGAGTAACAAGTAACAATGAAATATTACTAACAAGAAGCTAAGAATATAACCATATATGATATCATATCTTTATGTATGATTCTGGAATAAGTCAATAATATTATTTAAACCATTATACAGGAGCTTCGGACATGTAAAAAGCAAATCGGACCTAAGGTAAGGGAAATATCACAATCTCATTTTTATCTGTGATTGTTTATACTTTGGCATTTACTGGGGTGTATTTTATCATCCACATCCATGTTTCCTCAATAGGTAATATTATTTACATTCACCTACAATTGTTTATATCCTATTTTACCCTTTGGTGAGTTTTTTGTAAAAGATATGAAAGGAATATTTTTTCGTATTTCGTACGAGGTACTTTTTGACTTTTCTGACAAAAGTACGAGAAGAATGTTTTTTTTAACTTATACGACATAAATGGATTTTTAAAACATTATTTCCAAGAAGATTAATTTACAAGTTTTCAACTTTATTTTTAATCAACTTCTTTTAGTTTAAAATTTTATGACATGTTAAGAAATGAAAATCTTTTTGAATTTGAAAGGATATTTTCCTCAAGAATGGAGTTCAAGTGTTTTATCGAAATTATTTTCCATCTAAGATAATATAGGGTTCTGTTTATATCCCTATTATGGCATTGATTTGATTATTTTGTAATGGAATTATTTTTATGAATTCCTTTATCGTATATGATTTTTTTTATGAATTCATGATGTTTAAGATTCCCATTTTTATTACATGGGTTATGCAATGATGTATGGTTTATGATTTTGTGGCACACATAAGAATGGTATCATTATGCGATGGGTGGGACCTATATCTCCCTCCAATGCATTGGGTAAAGATTTCATATCTCATGAGATAGACATGGCTTGAATGGTAGGTTATACCGGTTCAATGAAACATGACTGAAACGAGGGTGACTCGATTCAGAAAGGGACTTTGTCCACTAAGATAGTCTTGTAAATGAGTCATGACTAACAAGAAATGATTCTCTATGATTATGTGTGTATGCCAAAAAAGTTTCATGTTTTATGTTATGCTTATTGGGATTTCATTTCACTACTATGATTTATCCCATGTTATGAAATTATGCTCTCTTTTGCAGGTTATGTTTTCCAAAAGTTATGTTCTTATGAATATGATGTGATTGATTTTTCTTTTGTTTACCCTTACTGAGAATTTGAGCTCACCCTTTTATTTTTTCTTTTCCCCAGGATATAAAGAAAGGTTTTAGGTAAAAAAATGGTAAGATCTTTATGGGAGATATTGAAGATCTTTCACCACGATTAGAAGATTACGTTCCGAGTTTCCAAAGACACTAAACTATTACGATCCTTGTGTGTGTGTTTTTCTTATGTACTAAGTATTCCGAAAATGTAATGTAATGTCAATGTACGTCATGCTTCGGGTCTCTACACTTGGTATCAGAGGAAAGGTTTAGAAACCTTTGGAAACTAGGACGCGAAAACGTTAGTGAGATCCCTTGAGATATTTCTAAGGTATGTCTAGGGATGTCCCTAAGGATAAGTATATGTATAAGATACAGTCCTAGAACTATGGTAACGATCATAGAATTTAACCTAAGAATTTAGATATTGAGGATACTCCCCCATTATTATGTTGTTTTCCCTAGCATGATTTTTGCCTCTCACACTATTCTTTTTGGGTTTTAGACGATGGCTGGAACCCGAAGGAACCATGTTGATCAATGCAATGGACAATGCAATGATTGTACTCCTGAACAAACAAATGTTATGGGAGATGGAGTGCAAAATCTTATTGCTATCCTTACACAAGCTATGAATCATTCTGGACTTCCAAATGAGTAGATAAAGGAACAGTATTCTATTGAGTCCTTCATGAGGCAACGTCCACCTTCTTTTAGTGGAACTTCCGATCCACTTGTTGCTGAACAATGGATCAGTACCACTGAAAAGATATTTTCAGTTCTTCAATGTTCTGAACATGATAAAGTCATCTTAGAAGTATATTGTTTGGAAGGTGAAGCAGATCAATGGTGGAATATTATCAAGAATACGAGGCCAAGAGATGAAATTGAGTCCATGGAATGGGACTAGTTCAAGAACTTTTTTTTCAGTAAGTACTTCCCTCGTATTCTTCGAACAAATATGGAAAAGGAGTTTCTTAAGCTGAAGCAGAAGGTTGATGAATCTGTTGGTATATACGAAGCGAATTTTACAAGACTTGCAAGGTATGCATCTGGCATTATCATCCAACCTAAAAGTAAAGTTGATCGATTTTTCAGTGGCTTAAAACCAAGTCTTCGAAGGGAATTAGCTATAAGAGACTTCAGTAGCTATGAAGAAATTGTGTGTTGTGCTATCAAGGTAGAAATGGAAGTTGGTGTTACATATCCATCTCATGGTTTTGAAAAGAAACGAAAGATGGAGTTCAAGGAGAAATCTCAGAATAATGGTGAAAAGAAGATGAATGTTTTCTTATGCTCAAAGTGTGGAAAGAAGCATGGTGGAGATTGTCTTAAAGGGACTAGAAAATGTTTTAAGTGTGGAAAAGAAGGTCATCGAGCAGCTGAGTGTCAATGTAATGGAAAAAGGGATTCTAATGATGTGAATAAAGCAAACACTGCAGAGAACGCACCACCAACACTTCAATGCTTCAAGTGGAAGGAAATGGGGCATTATGCTAATAAATGCCCTAATCCAGGGGTTAGTGATGATCAACATGAGCAACCACTGAAGGAAAAGGACAAAGGGAAGTCACATGCGATCACTATTGGCGATGTTGAATATGATAACAATGTGGTGGAATGATTAAGTTATTATGTAATGGGATTCCAAAATAATGTTGTATCATAAAGTATTGGAATATTTATGTATTGGTCTAATGTGGTATTCAAAGTGATTGAGATATTTTTTGGAAATCAGATGATATGAGCATAATGAAGGGAAAATTAGAAAATGAAATGTTTAACAGTATTCATGAGCTCATGATTGATATAAGGACTAAGTTATATCATTCTTTGAGTATATAGAATTTTGAGGATTTTGGTATGTGGAAAGTGTTAAATTTTAACTGCATTCATGTTTTCACTAAGGTTCGATGGGTATTCAAGAGAATACATGATTAAGGCCTTTGAATGTTTGGAATGTGACCAACAAAACTTATCTTATGATATATGGGGATCAACGATGGTATTAAATCTCTGGTAATTGTTTTCACTATGTTATGAGAGTGGACTGGAGTATTATGGATAAGCCTAAAGATTGAAATGGATTATGTTGGACATAAGTGAGTATTGTTTAAGGATAGAAGTTTTTTTTCGATATTATTGATGGGATGTTATAGTAATGTAGTTTTAGAAAAAGGAAAACCTACAGGACGAGCGACAGCCCATCGCTTCGGACAAGGCTGTGGGAATCGAACCCACAACCGAAGTGCGACTGGCCTTTATCGCCTACCACTGGCCTACAAGAAGTCTCTGTTTAGTAGAAACTAGTTTTATTATATTAAGCAGTATGATATATGAAGTATAAGTCCATTTTAGGTACCATATATGATTAATCTCACTATAGAATGTCTTATGTATTTTTAATAACTTTTGCTAACCTTTTGATGGAATGACCCTTCATTCTATCACATGATCTGCTAACACTTCACGAATAACAAATTCAACTTCATTTATTTAAGAGATGAAGTGGAAATTTTTCAAGGCACGAACAATAGTGAGATTGTACCAAAATAAAGTAAGTATTTATTCTAATTCAAATTCTTCCACATTAGGGAAATGATCTTGAAAACCAAAAATGTTGTCCTAGTGCCCTTATATCCGATGAATCAGATGGTACCCTAGATCGTCACAAATTTATGGCTTTGTGATTGTTGGATTTTCTATAGCCATGTTCTCTACCACTCTCCATCAGAACATGATGGTTAGATTTTTCTTCCATATCCATATTTTCACCTATGTGGAAACCCAGTGATTAGTTTATTTGGGTAACCGTTACGTTACATACTTTTGTTTTTAAAGATTGGTTTTGGTATTACTTTTTACGATGTGGGTTTCTATTAAAGAAACTTTCGAATAGTAAACCATTTATAACCCCGACGAATTTCGAGGGTGAAATTCATTTTAAGGGGGGTAGAATGTAACAGCCCAAGATTTTATGAAAAATATTCTTTTTAATTTTACTAATGTCTTGTGTTGTACGCTACACCAAAAGGACTTTTCACAACACGCATCCTTGACTTGCCTTGCATTACACGCAACCGCAACCTTCCTCGATAGCGTGTGTAGTACGCAATACTGAGTTTCACAAAACAACGATATGCTATTAAAATATTATTAAAACTAGCCGTTATGAATAGTAATAACCACTTTTTGAAATTTTGTAAATTTTATTTTTTAAAATGGAATTCATTTTTAGATTCGGAGTATCGAATTTAGCCTAAGGTGAAATTTTGGTACTTTTCGGATAACTTTCATATTATGATGAATAGTGAAAATTACTAAATTATAATTAAAAACAACTTTTTTAATAGAAATAATTAATAGTGATAAATTATTAATTTTAGTGGTTTTAAAGTATATTTAGAATATATTTTTACAATTTAATACAATGTTGGTCATTGAATTTAATTTCACATTTAAACCAGACATAATCAAGTGTCAATCTTTTGATAAATATTGTTTCCTAAAAACACGCTATTTGTTTTAACAGCGGGATTTAATTATAAAATTAATTAATGCAACTTATATGTTATTAATTTGGTAAAATAGACTTCATTTTTGAATTCGGAATATGAAATATAGCTTAGGATGAAATTTTGGCATTTTTCTGAAAAACATCAATTTTTGATGAATAGTGAAACTACTAAGTGGTAGTTAAAAAACTGAATTTTTCATAAAACTTAATTTTACCGCTTCTGTGAATGGAATTTCAAAAATGCGAGAGACACAGTTGATGTCAGTAAGTAAAATGTGGTTCAATGAGATGAAAATAATTTTTGGTGAATAGTAACTTTTTACTTTTATTTACCACGGTTAAAAGTAAATATGGTAATTAAGGGTAAGAATGATATTACTATTACACTAACACATGTCATAATTCTATTGGACAAGTGTATCTCGACAAAAAACAACCTTAAGTGTAAAATATTATCATTTAGGCCCACTTGGATTATATTAGGACATTTATTATTATTTAATTCAAAGAAGAGTTAAAAGAGTTAAAATCAAAGTATATTTACTAAAACATTTTTAATATAGGGTTGTAAATAAGATAAATTCGATTGTAAATATTCATTAGAAAGATAAAACGATTTAATACATGATGGTATTTTATTTGTAATTTTTAGACATCAAATAATTTAATTTATTTTTGACACAAAGATGATGCAGTAATTATCTTATTAATGAAATATTGATATAATTGATGTTATAAACACCAAAATAAATGTAATTTGAGACTTTTTATGAATACCACTAATTTTATTGGTTACTATGATATATTAGTGTTGATTTAATCAACTTTTTTCGAACATATAATTCTTTTATGACTTTCACAAAAAACATATATCAAATAGTGTCAAAATTGACATAAAATAGTTTTTAAATAAAATATTATATTATTAATTGTTATTTTATTCCTAAAAATATAAGGTTAGGAAAAATGACTTATATAAGGATATATATATTAATAATAAACAATTTGGGGTTCGTTTGGCATGTTATAGTAAGTGTATTAACCATATAGTGAAAGAAAACAAAAAGGCACGGTAAAAGTTAAATTATTTAACTTAGAGTTAAATCTAATTGATAAGGTTAAAATAATACCCTAAACTTGTCTAAATCCTATTGGATGATAGTATTTCTACCCATACCCACTTTAGCTTCGAAATAAGACCCTTTGGAAACATTATAAACTGATTTTGACTTCAATATAAAATAATATTTTGAGATATTCCTAAGGTGCCCCTCTCCTCCCTTATAAAAGAGCACCTCCTCCCCCTCCTCCTCACACCAATTTGAGCACTCAAGATCGGCCAAACCCTTCCATTTTATCCTCTCGGCTTCCCTAGAATAATTCTAGAGGTCCTGGTCTTCTTCAAAGACCAATCTTAGTTCCCTAAGTGGAGGATTCAAAGAGGCGTTCCAAAGAAGAGGTAATATCCATTACCGATCTTTTCAATTTCTTTCTTCTTCAACTTCTTCTTCTTTAGTTGTTTCATTATAAAGTAATAACATCAGTATTATATACATACTGATATGTTATTATAAATATGAAACAACCCTAATTCACCTTCTATCCATCCTACGGGAAAATGAAATCACCGCGTGTGCGTACGTACGGAATACCGTCTCCACGTCGTGGTGTAATCTATTTTCCACCATCACCTTACAAGGATGGGTATAATGGTGTAATGAGTAACTATTTATGATTATTATAATGTAATATTGATACTTAAATAATATATATATACTCAAATACAATTCCACGATCATTGGAACGATATCATCACTCGTGCGTACGTACGGAATACCGTCTACACGATGTGATGTGACTCGTTCTACATGATCATCATTACATAGTAATTATATAAATGAATTGAATGAATAAATATGATATATGTTACACTAATACCATTCTGTATATAAGGTATCTATAATCTTAAAAGAAGAATAAGAATTTATTCGGCAAAACACGCATAAGAACAAAAGGCAATAGGGACCCGAGTAACAAGTAACAATGAAATATTACTAACAAGAAGCTAAGAATATAACCATATATGATATCATATCAATATTTATGATTTTGGAATAAGTCAATAACATTATTTACACCAATATACAGGAGCTTCGTACACGTACAAAGAAAAAGCAGACCTAAGGTAAGGGAAATATCACAATCTCATTTTTATCCGAGATTGTTTATACTTTGGAATTTACTGGGGTGTATTTTATCATCCACATCCATGTTTCCTCAATACGTAATATTATTTCCATTCACCTACAATTTTTATATCCTATTTTACCCTTTGGTGAGTTTTTAGTAAAAGATATGAAAGGAATATTTTGTCGTATTTCGTACGAGTTACTTTTTGACTTTTCTGACAAAAGTACGAGAAGAATGTTTTTTTAACTTATACGACATAAATGGATTTTTAAAACATTATATCCAAGAAGCTTCCTTTACAAGTTTTCAAGTTTATTTTTAATCAACTTCTTTTAGTTTAAAATTGTATGACATGTTGTGAAAGGAAAATGTTTTTGAATTTGAAAGGATATTTTCCTCAAGAATGGAGTTCAAGTGTTTTATCAAAATTATTTTCCATCTAAGATAATATAGGGTTCTGTTTATATCCCTATTATGGCATTGATTTGATTATGTTGTAATGGAATTATTTTTATGAATTCCTTTATCGTATATGAATTGTTTTATGAATTCATGATGTTTAAGATTCCCATTTTTATTACATGGGTTATGCAATGATGTATGGTTAATGATTTTGTGGCACACATAAGAATGGTATCATTATGAGATGGGTGGGACCTATATCTCCCTCCAATGCATTGGGTAAAGATTTAATATCTCATGAGATAGACATGGCTGCAATGGTAGGTTATACCGGTTCAGTGAAACAGGACTAAAACGAGGGTGACTCGATTCAGAAAGGGACTTTGTCCACTAAGATAGTCTTGGAAATGAGTCATGACTAACAAGAAATGATTCTCTATGATTATGTGTGTATGCCACAATGTTTCATGTTTTATGTTATTCTTATTGGGATTTCATTTCACTACTATGATTTATCCCATGTTTTGAAATTATGCTCTCTTTTGCAGGTTAAGTTTTCCAAAAGTTATGTTCTTATGAATATGATGTGATTGATTTTTCTTTTGTTTACCCTTACTGAGCATTTGAGCTCACCCTTTTATGTTTTCTTTTCCCCAGGATATAAAGAAAGGTTTTAGGAAAAAAAGGGGAAGATATTTATGGGAGATATTGAAGATCTTTCACCACGATTAGAAGATTACATTTCGAGTTTCCAAAGACACTAAACTATTACGATCCTTGTGTGTGTGTTTTTGTTATGTACTAAGTATTCCGCAAATGTAATGTAATGTCAATGTACGTCAAGCTTTGGGTCTCTAAAAATAGGGTTAATACTAATCTCAATGATACTGCTCCAAAAAGGGGAATGAAAAGTAATAGGGATGTAAAATCATCAAATGATTCTACCAATTTAGTATCTAGAAAATAAATGGTTCACCTTTCCTTAATATTCGATAAATTATATAAAAATAAAATATTATTCGAAAAGTGTAATAATTATTCTTTAAATAATTATCATGGACTCAAAACAATTCAACGATATTAATGAAAAAATACGAAATACAAGAACTAAATGCATGAAGATCAAAGAGGATAAATGAAATATATAAAATAATGAAAAGGAAATGAAAATGAAATCAAATTATGTGAAAAGATGTAAAATGTTTATGAGATATATGTGGGGTGTTTATAAAGGCTATAATATCACTTTAAGTTATAATTCATATAAAGGAAAATAAAATTTAAAAGGAATCTTATGCTTTATGTAAAAATAATATGTAGTAAAAGTATTTTACTCCTATATTTCTAAATCTGAAGGTTTATCAAATGTTAAATTAACTGAATAATTTTATATGCTTGAAGAGAAATATGAATCCATATTATAAAAGTATAAATATTTTAAGAATATATATAATGATGTATTATGTGGAAATTATTCCATGATAAAACAACCGATTGATTTGAGAGGAAAGGTATGTAAGTATTATTCAATATAAACCATGAATGAAACATGAATTAATTATTTTTAGGATGTGGTATAATCCATTAAATGTGATTCTATAATACTAACCAATGGGGAAGATTCTTTAAATCAGATCCTACGAAATAATTTTTATAAAAAACAATAATTTGTAATTAGCATAAATAAGAAAAATAAAGTTATATAGATACTATTTAGTTCTTCTATCAATGTACCACATCATATATAGGGTTTATTGTTATTATTTGGAACTAAAGGCATTTTTTCTAACAATTGTTTTTCATATTAGTGTTTTATTAGATTATATTATTACTTAAAAAATCAGATTTTAATTCTATAAATTATATAAAACATAAATACATATAGTTACCCATATCTTTATAGGCTAACATTACTAAACCCAAGAGTATTTATATACCATAAAAATAATTTATATTATATTTGTATTGGAGATATAACATGTGATAAAAAAGTGAAATATGGTACATGGATAGTGGCTTTTCAATACACATGAGTAGTAATTTTTTATATTTCCATGATGTATCAGAAATATATGGAGGATTAGTCACATTTGGAGACAATTATAATGGAAAAATAATTGGAGTTGGATAACTATGAGATCCAAAAAATCAAATAAAAAATGTTGTCTATTTTCAAAGACTGAATCTCAACCTGATAAGAATTTATCTATCACGACTCGTCCCCAAAGGCCGATGTCATTGCAACCCCAATAAGACCTTCCATAGGCCAAGGGATGGTGATTATCACTGGAAAGAATATTCTAAAAAGGGAATTAATTTACTTTAAACATGTACACACAAAGACAGGGCATACTGCACAAAACAAACCACAAAGGAAAGAAAGTTGTACAACCACCATAAAGTACCACCATAGAGAGTAAAAGGTGTAAAATAAAAGTAAAGGGGCCATAATACAATCCCAAATGAATATAAAGTATAGAAAAATAATTATATGAATCAGAGGTCGTCCACTAATGATCCTACCCAAATGTTATGTATAGCTCACTATCAAATGTCACTACAGCACACCATGTCTATGGATTGACCTCCGAGCACCGTCTAGCCCTGGCACCCCAAAGTCCATGTAAAATATGTTCATCATCTGTATAAGACACAACTAGTGTGAGAGAATCCCATGAAAGGGTGAGTATAACAATACTCAGTAGTGACCCCAAGACCAACTCAAGTCTCATAGAAATCCACAACAGAAAATACCACAAAGAAAGACCTAAAAAATAAGCACAAATCAAAAGACATAGCTCCCACTAGGATGTAAATTAAGTAAATAAATAAAGATGATTAGTCATAAATCAAGATAATATTATCGTGTTTAGAGGCTCTACTATGGATCCACAAAGGGTCCCTCTAGTTTTGATCCACGAACAGTCGCTATGCTATTGATCCATGATGGGTTGCTCTACAGTTGATCCACGATGGGTCATGCTATTGCTAATCCACGAAGTTTCTCTCTCATGATTGTCCATGAAGGGTCCCTCTTATGCTGATCCACTAAGGTTATCTCTTATGTTGATCCATGAAGGGTCTCCCTTATACGGATCCATGAAGGGTTTCTCTTCATTCATCATGTCACTACTAGCCATGGGATTCCCCTGCTTAGCATGATTGATTTCTGGAGGATATTATACTCAATCCATCGATCATTCCTCAACCACTACAAATTCAAAAATAGAGTAACCCAAAGGATTATATATTTATATGGGTCCCAACACAACATGTGATATGTTGAATGAACTCCTGATCTGTAAGATATCTGTATTTTTGTAAAAAGGGTCTGGTTGGATTCTTGTCTGATCCAACACAGTTGAACATAAATCTATGCCAAAACTCATGTAGAGTATCTCAGAAAGACCTACTCATCACAAGGTTTTTTCCATAGACGATGTGTTAAATGAATGCTCGATCTGAGAGATATCATCATTTTTGTAAAAAGGGGTCGGATGCATCTGGGCCCGGACTGACACGACCAATCACGACACAAGGTCCCGCATGACCCGTCTTATCTATTATGGCCATTAGTCCTTAGTGGACCTAGTCTAGGTTGGATGTGGGACCAATCCTCTATGTCTCCTAGTGACCCAATTTTATCCGGCCCAGCCCACTATGAATGACCAGTATCTTTTTCCCGTCTGACCCATAAAGTGGCCTATCTGGCCCGAATTTAACTCACCGTCTGGGTCTGCTAAAACGGATCGGCTCAATGAGCTGACCGTGCCGCTCAATCGGCCCAGTCCATTTGGCCCGACTCGGCCTACACCAGTTGGGGGTGCACATGACCGGTCAACCCCGCTGCCCCATTTGTCAAACACGGCCCAAGGATGCAAGTCGCTCTTCTACATGGTTCCTGATGACACGGTGCCTCCAGCACACCACTGCGGCCATCAGGCCGCGCCTACTGCTGCTCTGCCGCAGCGTGTGTCATTTCTGAATGTTCTCGGCCCATGCTGGTGGCCCTTTTTTCACCACCCCAGCAAGCTGGCCGCAACTCTCTGCTACGACAGCGCACAGATGGGCATGTCACCTCGCTCTGCCTGTGGCTACCACAACGGGCCACCACTGCCTATGGCCAGTGATGGTGCACCGATCATTATTCTGAGGACCACTAGAGATTTGCCAGTGGTCCGTTTCTTAAACCATATGCGCCTACAGGATCATAGGGAAGACACCTTTTATGTGATGCCTTCAAACTCACCTTTTTTCTAATTTGAAAATTCTTCCCTGAAGAATGAAAAATAACATGCAAGGCGGAGGGGATTGAGCCATGTTCATGTTGTCTTGTTCCCTCCGTGTTAGAGGTGTTTAATTAAAGGGGAGATTTAGTATTTCAACACATGAATATACCCTGCCATTCATTTCTCAGAATTTAACAACCCACCCACAAGAACACAAGATATATAAATAATCCAGTTCATGGGTTGATCCACGTTCGTTGTTCCAGATTGACGAATGGTGAATGATAAAAAATCCAAAATAATGAATAACCCTTACCACATTTGATGTTCATTATTTTAGTGTTCCGTCCATGATGGTTCAAGAGGTCCACATCGTTCGTCACTTCCCGGATTCATTCTTTGAGGAACATCGAAGCCGATGACGTTCCGTCGTCATTCTTCATTCTTCGCTAGAGGGGAAAATCGTCAGAGGTTCATCAAATATTTTCCCATAGTTTTTATTCCCACTCTTTAACACATTAGCTAATTAAAAAGGGATCACATCGCCACATTTCTATTACACTGCGACATTGTGTCATTACACTATTTCATTTATGAAATAGTGTAACTACAATTCTACATCTAAACTATCCATTAAGGGGATTATTATAATTTTACTCATTGCCACCTCATCGCTTCACTGCAGCATCACCGTCTGGGGCTCAACAGTTGAGAAAATAAATGAAATAACTTTTTAATGTCATTTAATTATTTTCCACAAAGTCTAAAAAAATAATTTTTATGTCCAACCCTTTCTAGTCAATGTTATGTCCTTTCAAGGAGAATATTCATGTTCCTAGTTCAACGGTAACCTCATATTTTTTATCTGATAACCGATTCAAAATTTATAAAAACCGTCTAACACGTTTAATAAAAAATCACAAAAAAAGTTCATAATTTGGTTCTGATCTCACTAGCCCTTGGAATCATGTTCCGTCAGAGTGTGTGGTCTTGAAATAATTCCATATAATTTTAAAAAAATTACATAGATAATATAGGACATTACGTTCTCCCCACCTTTGGGATTTTCATCCCCAAAATCCAAAAAAGGGCTACTCAAACAAATGGTGGCACTGAGCACAAATCTGAACCTCCCACTCCCATGTTCCCTCTTGGTGGTACATGTGATGCCACCAAAGGTGCACTAGAGGAAAAGACCATCCATGAAGGACCTTCTCCTATCGATCCCAAATTTCTACCGATAACTCCACAAACTTCTCCCCATCATCAATTTACATCTTTCCCCAGTTGATGACATGAGATGCATCATGCACGTACCACCTCAACTGCAACACATGAAAACTATCAACCCCCGGTGCATCTGTGGGGGGAGAGATAGATGGTACACCACCTTGCTGACTATGGTGAGGATCGATAAAGGAATGATGAACCTCATATATAGCTTACCACCCTGGCCAAATATCGACAATCTCCGTCGGGGAGAGACCCAAAAGAAAACATGGTATCCCTCCATAAAATTAATGGGTATACATATCTTGTTAGAATAAGACTTCTTTATTCTCTGTATAGTCCTCATACACTCCCGGATGATCTGCACCTTCTAAGTGGAAGCCCATACAAACACTAGACCAATGAGTGTTCACTCCCCTAGGTCTATCAAACATAAAGGTGATCTACATTCCCACCCATACAATGCCTCAAATGGTTCCATGTCAATGGTGGAGTGATAGCTAATGTTGTACAAAAACTCCACCAGTGGTAGTTGGTCCTCCCAAATGTCACCAAATTCTAGGACACATAAACAAATCATTTCTTATAAGGTCCTTATGGTCTACTCTATCTGACTATATGTATGGGGGTGAAAAGAATTGCTCTAGTGTATCTTCGTCCTGAACTCATCCTACAACCCCTTCCACAATCGGGATGTAAATCGTGCATCACGATCTGAGATTATCATCGAAGGAACCCTGTGAAGCCGTATTATTTACTGAACTTAGAGGCACCCCAAACTGTCTACCAATCCCTTCTCTCGGATGGGTAGAAAGTGAGAATAGTTGGTGAGTCTGTAAATGATCACCCAGATAGAATTGCGGACCCTCGATATGCTTGGTAACCTCGTCATGATGTCCATGCTGACACCATCTCACTTCAACTCTGGTACCTTGAGTAGTTATGTCAATCCTGATAGGACCAGGTGCTTGGACTTTACTTGATCACAAATGAGGCATTATGATATGAACATTGCCTCTGATTTCCTCATCCTTGTCCACCAGTACCAATGTCGAAGGACCTGGTACATATTTTCCACACCATGATGTACCACTAAATGGGAATTATGGAACTCCCTCAACACCTCCTCCCGTAACTTCACCGGTATAATTGTGTGTCCTCTTAAAAGAATGAAGTGCTCCCCACTAATAAAAAATTCATCAGAAGATTTTCATGAGGTTAACTCAGCATGTCAGTCCTCACAGTCAACATTCACAAGATGTACCTCCTCAACTAACTATAAGATTAGAGTAGGGATATTCATAGACTAGAGGTAAGCCACTCCATCATCATCCATGAAAGATATCTTCATTTTAGCTAGCTGCTTTGTCACCTCACTCAACCACTACAAACCAGAACTCCAATTGAGTGTGTCATCCTCCACATTCCCCTTCCCAGGAGTATCGACTATCTCAAATTCATTGTCCAAGAGGAACTCCATCCATCACCATGTCTCAAGTTAAGGACATTTTTTGAGAATATATGCTTGATACTAGTGTGGTTGGAGTAGACGGTAAACCGTTCTCCCACCATGTAGCACCACCACATCATCATGAAAATGACAACTAATGCTAACTCCAGGTCATGGGTAACATAGTTCTGCTCATGCTGCCTCAACTTTCTTGATATGTAAGCGATCACTACCCGATCTTTAATTAGGGAATAACCCAGTATATTCACCGATGAATCAAAGTATACTACGTAGTTGATTCCCTCCTCTAGAAACGTCATTATGGGAGTGCTTGTCAAGATCTGCCTCAGATGATGGAATTTTTACTATCATTTTTTTTTTCCACACAAAGGGTATTACCTTATTTGTTAAAGCTGTCATAGGTGCAACTACTTTGGAGATGTTGGGCATGAACCTCTAGTAGTATCAGGACAACCCCAAGAAACTCTGCACCTCAGTCACAGTTCTTGGTGTCTCCCAAGAAAGCACTGCCTCTATCTTCACCGGATTCACTACAACTCCACCCTTAGAGATTACATGCCCATCAAAGTCGACCTCCTGAATCCAAAATTGGAACTTGGATAGGTTACAATAAAGCTGGTGCTCGTGGAGTGCATCATGGACTATCCGTAGGGGGTAGCATGCTCCCCCTCTGACGACTAGTACACCAAGATTTCATCAATGAAAACCACCAAAAAAAAATCAAGGTAAGGCTGAGAGATCTTGTTCATGAGTCCCGAAAAAATTTCAGGGGCATTGGCCACACCAATGGGCATCACCAAGAACTTATAGTGGCCATGGAAACACCTAAATTATATCTTTGTAACATCTTCATCTCATACTCGAAGCTAATGATAGCCTAATCTGAGGTCTATACTCAAGAACCACCTCGTTCCCTTCATCTGATCGAAGAGGTCATCAATTCTCGACAATGTATACTTGTTCTTCATGGTCACCAGGTTCAGGTTCCAGATGTACAAACATAAGCTCAAGCACCCATCTACCTTCTTGGAAAATCAAATTGTGTTTGACCATGGTGAAACACTGGGTCTCATGAATCCATTTCTTTGCAAGTATTATAAATATACTCTCAACTCCTAGATCTCTTTAGGAGTCATCTGATATACTGGTGTAGATATTAGTGACCACCATGGGTATAGATTTCTATGGATGTCCACCTCCCCCTGAGGAGGTAGTCTCAGAACATCCTCAGGAAATACATCCTCATACGCATCCACCAGTACAAGAAATATTGGACTCATATCATCCACCACACTGAGGATGAGGCTAGATAACTAGTGATTGAGCAGATTCAACATCCTCCAATAATGTCTTTATGGTGCTAAAATGTTTCCATTCTTGGCGGTGAAGGGAAACCCGGCTCCGTCATCATGGACACACCACACTTTGCACCTAAAAAAGTTGATCTGAGCAAAGAATGTAGATAACCAGACCATACCCAAGATGATGTCTTAAGGCCTAGACACTACTATTAAGAGATCTCAGCCAAAGATCTCACCTCCTAGAGTAAGCTCACACTATCAGAACCAATGATTAATCGTCGAGTCCCCTCCTGTAGGAGTTTCTAAATCATAAGGAACGAGCCAATGGCTCAACAAAAATCTCTGAACCTCGAACGAGTTATGTGGCATAGATGGATTTACTATCACCTATGTCTATAATAACTATAGCTAAGGTGAAGAAGACAAAAATCGTGTCTCTAATCATCTTTGGAGCACCATGGTCATAGGCCTCCATCGCCTAAATCTTGCCTCTCCCCTGTCCATTGGCTCCCTAAGCCTATGGTGGACCACCTGGGGGTGGTGGTGATTACACCTTGAACCATCATCCACTGCCTTCTGATCAGACTACTCCCCTTCCACATCTACCTCCCTACAAATCTCCTCATTCGAACCTCTATCTATGAATCCTTGGATCCTCAACCATCTACTAGTCATCCATGCAGGGAGTGAGATAGTTGCGAACTATTTTACCTTTTCCATCATAGGAGTAAAGAATTCTGAACCTCAGCTAAACCCCTTGACCTCACGAGCTCCACACCTTTGACCTTATGTACTGGGGTCATCCTTTAAAAGGATAGACACATTTGGGACTCTACGTCATCTGCCTACTGCATGATACAGATTACTCAGCCACCTGTAATCCGGTGTTGGCTCTAACAATTGGTCCCTAATCAGCTAAGAATCCCTCCACTAGTATAGCTCACTATATAACCCCAGCCTGCATTGAGATACTGAGAATATTCATCGATGCCCTGATCTCCTCTCAGAGTCCCATTCTCAATGGTTTGGGACCTAAAGAAATTCTCCCTTGCTATGTCGGTGGAGTAGCGGGAGAGGTTTGTAATCCTCACCGAGTAATAGGCCACAGTCAGGATGCCCTAATGTAGGTTTAGTAGCTCTTGAATATACACTGAGCATAGTTTCTCTGGTATGAACTTTTCCCTGAAGATTATCTAGAAGTCCCACTTGGAAAGAGTTACCTACTCGTGTGTCTGGAGAGTTAAGATCCACCATCTATTTATCGTTCCCTAAAAAAGGCATGTGTCTAGGACCACCAGCTGGTCTGTAGGTGTCTATACGCTGTGAAAAACCCACATACCTACCTTCATCCACTCCTCATCATCCTAAGGCTCTATCTTTCCTAGAAACCTCAAAGGCCTCTATCTCTAAAACCCTTGCAGAATGCTCAATTGGCGTGCACTATCCTCCGGTGGGGTTGGTAGAAACTGCTACTCTATGGTTGGTGTTACTATTGGTACACCACCTAAAGGTGATATCTCTGTAATTGGTCCCTGAACTAACCTCTCTTTGATCAATGGTCCATCTCCATGATCCCTCTCTGGAATACTAGATTTTTATCTACATGGAGGCATTATATAGTGAAACAGATGCACCAAAATCAATAAGTTATACCTGGTGATGTGACTCAAAATAGATCAATTGTAAAGAAATTTCAAAACACATGAAACCAGTGCATTCATGTACTGAGTCGAAAAAAAAATTCATGGTCTTGGTGTATGGATATGTTAGCCTCTACACCAACACTGCACTCCTCAGACTGAAATACAAACTCAAGGTAGTTAACACTAATTTAACCATCAATAATATAGAATCTTAGTTCTTCTAGTAGATGAAAAATACCCTATGATACCACTTTTTCATGAATCGTCTCATGGGGCCCAAGTTGTTGCTACCCAATCCCACATTTTATAGGGCATGGGCTAGTGACTAGCCCCAGATATGCATATTCCAAAAAGGGAAAGCATTTCCTTTTAACCTATACACACAGAGACAATAAATACTACACCAAACAAACCACAAAGGAAAGAAAGTAGTAAAACCCAAAAAAAACTACCACTAATGAGAGAACAAGGTGTAAACCGAACGTAAAGGGGCCAGAATCCAAGCCCAACTGAAAGCAAATTACATAAAAAGAAGTACAATCCCTAGCAGTCATCCTTCAAGGATCCTACCTGAAGGGTTGGTATAACTCACTATCTGGTGTCACTATAGCACACTAAATATATCAATCCACCTCCAAGATCCATCTTTCCATGGATCCCCAAAGTCTTAGTCAAAGCTATTTGTTGTGTTCACAAGACACAAAAGTTTCGGGCGAAGCCCATGTAGGGGTGAGTATAAAAATACTCTGTAGGGACCCCGAGACCAAATTGGGTCTAATAGAAATCAAAAAAGTAAAATACCATAATGAAATATATCAAAGTGAAGCACAAAGGAAAAGACACAACTCACACTAGGATATAACTTAATTAAAGAAGTAAAGATGATTATACATAATGGTAGATCATATTATTCTATTGAGAGACACTATTGTTGATCCATGAACTGTCTCTCTACTTATGATCCAAGAAGGGTCACACTACTGCTGATCCACGAAGGATATCTCTGCTATTGGACCACAATGGGTCGCCCTACGGCTGATCCATGATGGGTCGCGCTACTGTTGATCTTGGAAGGTTATCTCTCTTAATGATCCAAATTTTTTCTCTCATATGATAATTCAATAAGGGTGTCTCTTATACAAATCATAAAAGGGTCCCTGTTATTCTAATCCACGAAGAGTCTCTCATCATTCTTCACGTCACAACCTACAACTGAATTCCCGCACTTAGCACGCTTGATTTTTAGAGGATCTACTACTCAAGCCAATGGTCCTACCTCAATTTATGCTATTACCACATAGATTAATCTAACATACCATCCCATCATAAGGGTCCCAATGCAACATACGACATGTCGAACAAATGCACAGTTTGTAAGATATGGTCATTTTTTTATAAACGGACCGATTTGATTCAAGTCCGATCCAACCTGGAAATACGCCAATCTAATACTAAACTTAGTTAGAGAATCTTAGAATGATTTTCTCATTACAAGGGTCCTCATTCTACAGAGGGTGTTCCAATCAGATGCTCGGTCTGACAGATTTTTTTATTTTTGTAAACAGGGGTTGGTTGTGTCTGGGCCCAGTCTGACTCGGTCGGACCGACCTGACCAATCCTGGATTGGTGTCCTGTAATACCCGTCTTGTCTGCTAGGACAACTGGTCCTCACTGGAACCAGCTCAGGTTGTCCATGGGTCCAATCCGTAGGGTCACCCAGTGACCCGGTTTTATCCGGCTCAGCCTGCTATACCGTCCCGGTCTCTTTTTCTCGCCCGGGCCGCATAGTGGCCTGGCTTTAAATCACCAGCCCGGTCCTCTAAAATGGATAGGCTCAAAGAAATAAATAGGCCTCTTGGGCGGTGCGGTTGAACTGGCATGGCTCTGCCTGGATCGACTCGGCCTATCTGATACAACCCGAACAGGTTCGATCGGTTTGGTTGGGGGTGTGCGCGTTCGGTCAACCCAACCTCCTCCTTTGGTCAAACTCAGCCCATGGTTCTTGGTGGCACCATGTCTCCATCACATTTCCACTTCTGTCAGGCCACAGCCTCCTACTTCTCCACAGTGGCACACCACAGGTGCGCCGATGGGTGCGCCACCTCCCTCCACATGCAGTGGTTAGTGTGGGTGTGCCTGTCGTTCTTAAGTGGGACATCGTAGTTTCTCTAGTGGTCGATTCCATTAATCATATTCACATATTAGATCATATGAAGGCCACCTTTTTGGTGGAGTCTTCATGAACACCTTACCACTACTTTGAATATTCAGCCACGAAGAACTCACAATAACACACAAGGCGGAGGGACTCCGGACTTCATTGTGTCGGCCCACACCGTACACGTTAGAGGTGTATAATCAATGGTGATGTTTGGGATTTCAACACATGATTGTACCTGGCCATTCATATCCCTGAATTTAACAACCCCCCCACAAAAACACACGATCTGTGGATCCACCTATTCAGGGGTTGATCCGTGTTTGTTGTCTCGAAATAATGAATGGGGAAATAAAAACAATCACAAAGAAATGATAAAACCTACCTCGTTTGACGTTCTTTTCCATAGCGTTCCAACCATGGGGTTCAAGAGGTCGATGTCATTTTTTTCTTACTAGATTCATTTTTCGGGACATGTTGAAGTCGATGACGTTTCACCGGTGTTCTTCGTTCTTCATTGAGAGAGGAAAAATCACCAGAGGTTCATCATAGATTTACCCACAGTTTTAATTCCCACTCTCCAACACGCTAGATAATTAAAATGGGAACATGTCACAACATTTCTATTATGTTGTGACTTATTCCGTTACACTGCATCTTAACAACCCATCAAGGGCCTTCCTTTAATTCACCTCATCGTCTCCTCCTTTCCGCACCACAATGTCTCCGTTCGCCGCTCAATGGTTTATAAAAGAAATAAAATAACTTTTTAAAGTTATTTGATTATTTTCATCAATGTTCAAAAAAATAAGTTTTTCTTCTAAACCTTTCCAGTTAAAGTTAACTCATTTATAGGATAATCCCAGCATTCTGAGTTCATCGGCGCCCAAAAAGTTTCTTTCTGAGCACCAGTTCAAATGTTAGAAAAACCCGATCACACATTTACTAAACATACTTCAAAAAAAGTTCATAATTTCATTTTAGGATCATAGAGTCTTAGAATAACATGTTGTTACTAGTGAAAAAACGCTTATGAATTTCAGTATTTATTGATTTTTGACGTCAGTTATAAACTGTCGTCTTTAAAGGTGATGTTAAAAATATGGTTTTCACGTCAGTTTTTCAAAAACCGATGACAAAAATAATTTGATTATGAGTTTCGGCGTCGGTTTTATAGAAAACCGACACTGAAAACTAAGTCGACTGGATTTTCGGAGTCGGTTTTATAGAAAACCGACGCCTAAAATCGGTTCTTCGGCGTCGGTTTTATCTAAAACCGACGCCATATGTCAATTTTTTTATAAAATAATTACAATTTCACTACCAAAAAAATTGAAACCCCTTAAAAAAACACAGTATACAAAAACAATCAAACAGTATTTTTGCAAAGGCACTTGAGAGAACTCAAAGTAAAGTAGAATTAAAATACACGTACCTGAAATATTAGAATATACACACCTCAAATCTTAATCAATATACATATCTCAAATCTTAATCAGAGTTAACAAAAAGTTTGAAAAAGTAGATTGAATGTGGATCATATCAGATTGGGAATAAGACTGTGAATAATTGAATTCCTATAATAATATTGAATGATATGAAATTAATAAATAGAAAAAAGTGGCAGAAAATATATAAAAAAATTAATACAACTGACCTTATGAAAATCAGTAGTTTCCCCAGTTTTGATTATCTCGTACATGAATCGTAGAATATAATAACCACATTCAACATATCAATTTTGACAATGACACTTCAGTTATAAAACATTTAACTAATAATAAAAACCAATATATAAAAAAAATATAAAAACTAATTACTTGTATGTCCGCATATTTAATTTTCGTTGGTTGCTTTTCTAACATGTTTTCTTTGTAAAATGTTTCCATGAACTGTATTTTTTATATAAGAACTAATAAAACTTGTGTAAACAATGAAAATTAAACATAACAAACTTTTAAAAATAAAAAACTACTTAATTGTTTAATAAATTGGAAAATGGTTTGCACACTTTTCCTAAAAAAGAGACAAACCAATATAAGGTGCATTCATTTAGGAAAAGTATGCCTAACATCCAATGCCTCCTACAATAAAATAATTTCACAATTAATGACATTATAATGATCATTAGTTCAAAATTATGTTGATGTTCTTACTTATCAAGAAATGGAAAAAACCAGCACTTAATCTCAGTTTGTGATAATATCTCGGATATATATTGAATTATTTCATCATTCTTCACATGTTTGACTTCCAAGGAAATGTACTCTAGATCTATAAAGCTATAAATTCTTGTAGTTTCATTTTGTAAAAGAATCCTGTGTAGATACCTAATTTAAAAAGAAAATATAGTTAGTCAATGACAGAATAATCTTTTATTAAGGAAATACAAATTCAAGCGCCAATTTACTTACATGGAAAACAATTGCACCACATTCAACCCGATCTCCTCAAAATTAACTAAATTCATGATATATTCTTTCAGTATTCTCAATTTATAATTTCTTCCACATGTAGCGGGCGCCATCCGAAACTAATAGATAAAATTCAAGGAAGAAGAGGACTCAGATAATATTTTCAACACATAAGAAATATCAAAAGTATCTGCAACCAACTGTTCCTGAACATTTTGTTGCATTTGTACAATTTATTTTCCTTTCATATATTCCTATGTAAGTTAAATGTCAGAAAAAATTATAAGTAATTTGGAATCATTTGTAATTAATATTTAAAAAAATTCATACCTCATGTGAAATATAACGAAGTAGGGCAGTTGTCCAGAGTAAAAAATGGCCCATACATTCCCAAACATTGGTGATATCCACAGTAGGAAATGGTAGTAGAGTAGTAGGATCTATAATAACAAGTACTGATACTCTAACCTGACCCATCTGCAAAGGCTGATGATGTACCGAGTCCCCCAAAAAAACACTTTTCCTAATGCAACAATATGTACATGAGGATCTCCCGCAAACAACTCACAATATAAGGCTTGATCCGAGGGGGGAGGTGGAGGCTCAAAGTTAGCAGTTGGGGAAGGGTAATCTGGTTGAGCATGCTAAAAAGGAAGAAAAATGAAAAGGGTATATTAGTGTTTAAAATTTATACCATAGAAAAATTGCTTAAAAATTAAATAAAATAATATACCTCAAAAGGTTGCTCAGACGGGGCAGGGTAAGCAGATGAAGCAGGGTAGTCCGGGTGAGTAGGCTGAGAATTTTGAAAAATGAAAAAGTTATATTAGTGTTTATAATTTATAAAATAGAAATATTTATGACAATTAAATAATATACCTCGGAAGGCTGCCCAGACGGGGCTGGGTAAGCAGATGAGGCAGGGTATTCCGGGTGAGTAGGCTGAGAATGTTGAAAAATGAAAAAGTTATATCAGTGATTATAATTTCTAAAAAAGAAAAATTGAAGACAAGTAAATAATATACCTCGGAAGGCTGCGTAGATTGTGACTCTCTTTCCAAGTGTTCTAATAAAGCCTTCTATACTTCTACTTGAATTTGATCACCCATAGACCGTTTCATATCATACAACTCTTCTTTTAAGGATTTGATTTCTGGGCTTCTTGATTGCTTACTCTTACAAAAATCCTTCCGAATACTAACACCCGCCTGATATCCTCCAACACAGCCGGGGTGTTCTGCCTTTCCCAAAGCAGTGGCTAGGATATCCATCCTACCCTCTGGGATAAAAGATTCATGTGTCTCTTGCTCCTGAAGTTCATCGTGAAATGAAAAATAAAAAATTTATATTAGTGTTTATAAATTATAAAGTAGAAAAATTGTTAACAAATAAATAATATTTACTTAGAATTATATCAGCCACTTGATGAGCTTCCTCTATAAGATATTGTTCATTTTTTTCTTCTTTCTCGTTTCCATTTCTCATGGCGAGTAGGAGGAGATGGAGGACCATACTGGACCTCTTCTGAACCACTACTTGATCGAGCTCTTAATGGTTCAAATTTTTCTTCAATCATTTTCTAATCCAAATAAGAGTACCCTCCATGTGATAAAGTATGAGGGTATACGTTTTGCAAATAGATCTCCTGATGAGATCTCCTGGAGGCCTGTTACATAAAAATAAACTACTAAGTAATAAGGAAAATATAGCATAAATTTTAAAATATAAAACAATTACAATACCTGAAATTTCTCTTCCTGACGACTGTCAACAAATCGCTTCAATGTTTCTTCATCTATATATGGATAATTAATATATGGGCTTTCAAACTTTCTCTTTCAAAAAACATAATTTCTTGTCAGTTTGGTTTTAAAATCCCTCCATCGAACCGCCGCTAAAGAGAGATGTCTTTTCCTAGATTCTTTTTTTTCCTAAAAATTGAATGTCATCTGTAATTGAATAAATTATATATGTCATTTAAACTATATAATATTAAAAAATGAGATAAAATAAATAATTAAATATATTTTACCGTCACAGCCTCCCAAATCTGTTGCTTCGACGTCCTGTCCACTGACTTCAAATCAGGATATAAAATACTAATCTTACAATGGCTCTGCATCGCTATATAACTGACAAACTAAACTGAATTTGGACCAACTGCATTATTATTATCATCAAAATGGATGTGCACTTTGTTATCATCAAAAGAAATTGATAGTTTTAGTAAATGTGTAATACCATGTTTACTAACTTGAGAACTTGATTTTTGAATAGTAACTGGAGAAGTCTCCTCCGCCGAGGATGCATCAGTAGTCCTGAATTTTTTTTTTCTAAATTAACAGTTTTATTTCATTAAATAAGTATATTACTGAATATTTAATAATATGTCAAAATAGATATACCTCGGTAACTGCTCCTCTCTATCTGTATCTGACAATGCTACTAGAAAGTGTAATGAAATTTTGTGTACCTGCATATCATTGGAAAACTGAATAATTAGAAACAAGGAGGAAAAAATAAATATGTACAAATATAGGCATGCATTTGTATGTTTTAAAAATAGAATCAAAATATAAATATTTACCATAAAAATTAGGAGACTAATTTTGTGTTTTTCCACATGCCTTCATCATGATCGGTACATACTGCATGCACTATATCTGTATTATATTCATTGTAATCATCTGGAAATTGCGTAATAGATGAATAAGGCTCACGTAAATCACTAGCATCATCAGAATCATCCTCATCGACCAAATGGTATTTTTCCCTTTCAAAACAACTGACCACTGATGATTCGACGAATCAATGACATAAAATACATGTTTTCCATGTGTCTCCATGATAAATGGTTCCTCATTGTGATTAAATCTTTTCAAAGCAACCAGTTTATACCCATATTCATCATGTTTCACGCCACTATTACTATCATCCCAATTACACTTAAAAACAGTGACTCTAAATTTAATATAATCAATTTCCCTATATGTCTTCAATAAATCCAAAATATGAAGTTGATGCAAAAAATTGGGTTTTTATCTTTGGCACTCAAAAAATGAACTGCTTCTGCGAATACCATCACACCACTATTCTGAATGGTACTCTTCTCATCCAAGTTTTTTTTGTAAAATGTGTAGCCATTGATATCAAAACCAGACAAAGTGAACACATTAAGATATGGTACCCTGCTAACCACTTCAATGTTTCTGATACAGATATATCTGGGATGAATTTATCTTTAAACCATGAAACAAATGTCTTATTATACTCAATCATCAACCACTTTTCATTTCTTTTTTGATATCGTAACTTTAATTTAGCAATATGTGAGGGTAAATATGGTTGAACCTCATCTGTGTTGTTCAAAATGTATAAATGTTCTTGCATAACTTCATCATGTGGAATGAACTTTACCATTAAGCCTCGAACCCCTCTACCTTCTCTATCAACTGTCATATGTCGAGATACAGGGATACCAATATGCTTCACCTCATTCAAATAATCCGTACATAACTCAATCACCTCTTCTGATACATAATTTTGAACAATAGAGGCCTCTGGTCGATATGGATTTTTAACATATCCTTTAAAAATTTTCATATATCTTTCAAAAGGATACATTCATCTTAAATAAACAGGCCGACATATTCTTATCTCATGCACCAAATGAATAAATAGATGAACCATTATATCAAAAAATGTGGGTGGGAAATACATTTCCAGTTGACAAAGAATAAAAGATTCTTCATTCTCCAAAACATCTCACAAATATGGATCAATGACATTACTACAAATGGATTTAAAGAAATTACATAACCTGCTGATTGTCTTTCTGACTGCTTTTGGTAATATACCACGCACTGCTACTGGTAGAATTTGTTGCATCAACACATGGAAATCATGTGATTTCATACCTATTAATTTAAAATCCTTCAATGACACAAAATTATTCACATTTGAAGAAAAACCTCTGGGTACATTAATACCATCAAGTCACTAACAAAAATTCATCTTTTCAATATTGCTGAATGTGTGACAAGACAGAGGTAAATATGTTCTATTTCGTTTCACAGCGGGAGCTAACTCCAAATGTATTCTCATTAATATCAAGTCCAATATAGCTTGTAATCCATCTTTTTTCTTTCCTTTTATGTCTAACAAAGTTCCAATAAAACTATCACATATGTTTTTCTCAACATGCATAACATCAATGTTATGTTTTATCTCAAAAAATCTCCAATAAGGTATTTTGAAAAAAATAGACTGCTTCTTCAAGATATGTTTTTGTAAACCAGAACATTTTCTCTTTCCAAATGTCGAATAAATATCTTTCACTATGTCATAATATTTTTAGCTGACAATGGTCGAGGGGGGAGGTTGTATTCTTGTAAACGGTTAAATGATTTTTTCAATCTATGATAAGGATGATCAATTCAAAAAAATCTTCGATGTCCCATGTACACTGTCTTTCTTCCATTCTGCAATTGATAATATGAAGTTTGTTCTTAAAAAATTTGATGTGATTTATGTCCCTTAACACTATATCGAGATAAGTTTCCATATGCAGGAAAGTCATTTATACTGAACATTATCATAGCACGCAAAATAAAAAACTCTTTATTGTATGCATCGAAAACCGTAACACCTTTATCCCATAGTAGTTTCAAATTGTCAATCAATGGTGTAAGATACACATCAATATCATTTCCCGGTTGCTTTGGTCCAGAAATCATCAAGCTCATCATAACATATTTTTTCTTCATACATAGATGTGGGGACAAGTTGTAAAGTACCAGTAAAACAGGCCATGAACTATGTTGGCTACTGATGCTCCGATATGGATTCATTCCATCAGTACACAATCCAATTCTGAGATTTCTACCTTCACTTCAAAAATCATGAATTTTTTTTATCAAAACTCTTCCACTGTAGTGAATCTTCAGGGTGACTTAAGTTACCATCAGAGATGCACTCATCTGAATGCCATATTAACCTTTTTGCATCAATTGAATTTGCAAATAGATGCTTCAAACGAGGAATTATTAGAAGGTACCAAATTTCTTTAGCTGGAGTTTTGATTCTGGTACCTAAAAATAAATCAGAATTGAATTCTCTGAATTGTATGCAAAAAATATTGGATGATATCATTGGAAAGTAAAAAATTAATTTTTCATAACGTTACATGACATCACCTGAGAATGAATCTGAGTTTAATTTCTCATCCATATTATATCGCGATGTCCCACATGTCGGACAACTTGATAAATGCTCATTTTCTTTCCTATACAGTACACAATCATTGGGGAAAGCATGTATCTTTTCATACCCCAATCCCATTGGGCATAATATTTTCTTCTCCTCATAATTCTAATTTGGAAGACCATTTCCTTCTAGAAGTATCTCTTTTAAAATCTCAGGTAAACTGGAGAATCTTTTATCACTCCACCCATTTTTTTCTTTTAAGTTAACTAATCTCAAAACTAATGATAATACTGTATATTTAGTGCAACCTGGGAATAATGGTTTATCAGAATCTCCATACAATCATTCAACAGTTTGTGTTTTTTCGATGGTTTCAACACCTAAATCATGAATTAATTCTTCAATACGATCCTCTGCCTCATTATGAATATCGTCATCAACATTGGATGTTGAATTTTCAGTTCTTTCACCATGCAAGATCCAACGTGTATAATGAAGGATAAAACCATAACAAATGAGATGATCCTTGATTTCTTTGGAGTTTAACTTTCTCGTATTTACACACTTCACACATGGATAGAAAATCAAATCAATATTTTGAAGATGACGTTTAGAAAATTCTAAAAAATTATCAACTCCTTTTTCATATTCACTAGTGGTTCTTCGTAAATAAATCCAATTATGATCCATTAATACCTGATATCACAATATAATTGATGAATATATTAAAACATATAAAAATTTAAATATCTATCAGATAAATTGTAATCAAAAAAATTTAATAAAAACTATTGATAATCAGATAAAATACATCAGATATGAAACACATTTACAAATAGAGTAAACAGTTTATTTTCATATTATATACATGTGTGTTATATTGATATTAAAATTAAAATATAATATCATTCTTTTAAAATTTATTAGTTCATTTTACATAGTTGAAATATTTCGATGTTGCATGTGTGAAAAATATTGAAGTGTACATTAATTTAAAGGATGCAATAAGTGAAATGTGGGTGTACATGGAAATATGTATATTTTATTGATGATATTGTGGTATGATCTATACCTTTGTACTAACAAATACATGTATCGAGATTAATATGAAGGTGAATATAGTAGCAGTTCTAGATAAAATGATAATACAAACCAAAAATAATGATAATAAAAACCAAAAATATACTAATAAAATCTATACCAACTATGATAATACAAACAAACACTATAAAATGATAAACTACAACTATAAAATATATACCAACAATGATAATACAAACAAACACTAATAATGAAAATCACACAAAAATAGGGAGATGAAATCTATACCAACATTGATAATACAAACCAACAATGATAATACAATCAAATAATACAGTGTTTGAAGAAACACTATAAAATCTATACCAACAATGATAATACAAAAAATAATGAAAATTTCACAAAAATGATAATACAAACCAATGATAATTCAAACAATTATAATACAAACAAACAATGATAATACAAACAAATCAAAACCAACAATGATAGTACAAACCAAAAATATCGATAAACTACAACTAAAATCAAACCAATAATAAAAATCGTGCAAAATAGGGTTCTTGAAGAAGAAATAAACAATGGGAGATAAAAAAGAGATAAAGAGGAAGAACGCATACCTAAAATCGTGCAAATGGCACAAAAACTTCAATAATGGTCATCCAAGATCGCAAATCAGGTTCGAAGGTCGTCGGGAGTCCAAAGCGCCGCAACAGAACTTGATGTCGACGATCGAACAAAATGAGGGATTTGGTCCCCGAATAATTTTAAAAGACATTTCACATCGGTTTTAGAGAAAATCGACGCTGAAAATTATAAAAAAACATTTCGGCGTTGGCTTTAAAAATAATCGACGTCATATATTTAATTTTTTTTTGGTGTCGGTTTTAGAGAAAACCGACACCGAAAATAAATCTTATGGCATCGGTTTTCCAAAAAACCGATGAAAGTTTTTTATTTTTTTTATTTTCGGCATCCGTTATCGCTAAAACTGATGCCGAAAATAAATCTTATTGCGTCAGTTTTCCAAAAAACCAACGAAAATTATTATTTTTTTTTATTTTCGGCGTCGGTTTTCCTCAAAACTGACGCGATAAATATGTTTATTATTATTATCGGCGTCGGTTTTCTTCAAAACCAATTCCAAAACTTTTTAAAAAAAAAATCAGCATTGGTTTCTTGAAAACCGACGCAAACAATTTCCCGTACATACTATTCACGTCGGTTTTTAAAAAACCGACGTTATTACGACGACGTTAAAACCCATATTTCCACTATGGTGTTGAAATAATTCCATTTAATTTAAAATAAAATTTACATTGAAAATCCTAGAAATGACATTCTCAACTATCCTATGATGTATTTTTAGTTAATTTTTCATGCATTACATGATCTATTTTTAATATTTAAATTATTATGATTAGAGAACGTAGTACTAAAAACAATTTATAATTTGAATAATATTTTCTTATGTTAATATAAATTGATTTTTTTACCTACAAAACAAATGAATTATAGATGTGGAATTAGGGATGTGGACGTTGTAATATATTCTCCTCATCTAATTAAGATAACAAATTTTGTATTTTTGATATTCATATATTTAAGTTTATTGGGATTATAAATTTTGATGAATGCCAAATTGGTAAGAAACATAAGTAATATTCTAAACCTATTAACAAGGTTTCTACTAGTAAATCATTAGACCTCATCAACAAGGACTTTTTTGGTCCACATTGAGTAGAAATCTAGGATAGTAGATTATTTTTTTGTTTTTGTTTTGAATGATTTTCCAAATTTAACTTGGTTTATTTCTTAAAATTCAAAAGTCAATATTTTTCTATGAGTTTTTTCAATTTATTTAGAAAACATTTTTATAAATAATATAACAATGAAGTGATAATGGATAAGAGTTTGAGAATTATGAATTCAATTACTTTTAATAAATTTTTTGGTTTTAACATACTTTATCTGCTCATAAACACCTCAACTTAATGGAATTGTAGGAATATAAAAGAAATAGCATGGAATGTGTAAAATGAAAATTTTGTTCCTATATATTTTTGGGTAGAATATATTTATACAGCCTTCTGTATCATGAATAGATTTTAATTATATCTTTTTTTAAAAGACACCCTCTGAGTTATGGAATATTAGAAAGCCTAATGTTAAATACTTTAATATTTTTGAATTCTTGGTGTAGATCATGAACACTAAGGATAACGATGCTATCTTCGATCTAAAGGACGAGGAAGACATAATTCTAGGATATTATGCAACCTCTAAATATTTTCGAGTGTTTAATAAATTGAATAGGATACATGACGTGTCTATTTATGTGAATTTTGATGAAAGTGGCCCATTTGATCAAAAAAATATTTAAATAGATAAATTCAGTGGTTTTTTGAAAAAAATGAGACATGAATATTTTAAACATATATTTGAAAACAATATTATAGTATGATAAGAATAAATATAGGTAATAAGAACATGAAAAATTGTAACCTAAAACCATCTTAACTGGAAAAACTAGAACGTTATAGGAACATCCTTTAGAGATTGTTATAGGAGACCTTGATTAAGGAGTTATGACTAGGATGAGTGTAGGAACCGAGATGAGTTATTTACCATTATATCTAAATTTTTATATAATATATTGAAGATTCATTATAAAGAGATTGTTGGTTGATTTATTTGAAGGAGAAAATATTTTATCTTAATAAAAATGATGTTTGGGAGTTAGTTAATATGCCCTCAAACTATATAGTATTAGGAACCAAATGGGTAATTAGAAATAAGAAATATGATCAAGGTATAGTCACTAGGAATAAGTTCATGCTAGTTTCAAAATTTTATAACCAAAAAGAAGAAATATATTATGACTAAACCATTGTTATATTTCCCTGGATAGATACCAATAGAATTATATTGGGAAATGCATCTCATATGAATTTTAAATTATCCCAAATGGATATAAAATCTACCTTTTTAAATTGTTATTTAGTATAAGTAGTTTATGTTGATAAAACTCATAGTTTTGGAAAATCCTCATCTACTAAATTAGTTTTTTAATCATTCCATGGCTCTAAATGGACTTAAACAAATACTAGTGGCTCAGTATGAAAGATAGTGTTATTTCATTTTCAATAATTATTTTTTAGTGGGGTTAGATGATCCAAAATTATATAATAAAAATAATATTATTATATTTTACTAATAAAACTCCATACATATGATGTTATTTTTTGTTCAATTAATCAAAAATTTATAATTATTTTATAAAACATATTAAAAAAATATAAAAAATGAGTATGATGGGTGAACTGAATTTCATTGTTAGTTTAAAAATATATCAAAAAATATTTTGGAAATGTGTATAATTAAAGAAAATATGTTATTGTTTTATTTAAAAATTTTGGACATGAAAATAGTAAGACTTATATGACTCATGTGTGCACTAATGTAAAACATGATTTAGATGAATCATAGAAACTAGTGGATAATAAGTTAAACATAGTTATAAATGGTTGTTTTATATATTATAAAAATGTGAGTCCAGACATTATGTTTTATATTTGTCTTTATTAATTATTTCAATAAAAACCAATGAAATGTCACGTTACTACTGTTAAAATATTTTTTATATACATAAGATGAACTATTTTTCTATCTCTAATTTACCCAAAAGATAAGATTTTAATTTAATTTAATATATAGATGCTTATTTGTGAGGGTGTGGATTATATATAAAAATTACCTCAGTTAATTCTTAATTATTAAGGAGGACTCTAGTTTCATGTTCTAGTAAAAATATATATTAAGTTACATTATCAATAGATGAGGTAAAAAATATCTTTTCTAGTAGTTTCACTGCACGTGTGATATGGTTGAAACACACTATAATTGAATTTGGACTTATATTTTACCATATTATGATTTTATATGATAATAATATTTTTATAAACCACTTCATATAATAATTTTTGACATTATCTAGGGGAAGTTATGTTTACTTAATTTTATCTAACGATTTTACTTTTCTTATTAGTCATTATTTATGTTATTAATTTTATTTGATGTTTTCGTTATAATTTTTTATACATTTATTTAAAATAGTGGTTTTTTATTTTCTTTTTGTTTGTTTTTTTTTATTTTCATATTTTATTTATTTTTCAAATTGAATTTCAAATTTTTGAATCCCAAATGATTACACTATTTTTTTCCATGAGAGAAAAAACACCACTTGAAAAATGTCAGAGTAAACCCTATGTCTCTATTTTGTTCATATTTTCACCCTTTAATACATCAGATATATTATTTTCTCTCATACCCTAATCTTCAATTCATAATCCTTCCAGTTCTTAACATGTCCAAAACAAAGTGAACCAATTAATCTAGAACGAGTAGCTTGAATAGGTAGAGGCCTTATAATTGAAATATAATGGTTATGAAAGGGAATGTCTTAGATTTTGAATGGTTTTTCATGATGCACCTATTATTAAAGGAAATTCTAATATTTAATGTTCTATAGTATATGTTCAATTGGTAAAATATAGAGTATATATTTTAAAGATAATTGAATCATTTCCATTAAAATTCAAAGTTTAGTTTCAGAGATTCAGAAGATGTCATTTCCTCAAAGGTAAACAAAAAATATTTTTCTTTTTCTTGTAGATGATAATTCTCATATTTTCATGTGCCATAAAAAAATTGATTTTCACTCCATCTTGAGGTCAGTTGGGGACATTATCCACAAGTTAGAGGATGTAAAGTATTTTTTATTTGGGACTTCCCATATCAAGAAAATGTGTGTGAATGATTTGGAGGGGACCAAAAATTTTGGGTTAAGTTTTTTAAAACTACAGTAGTGCTAATAAAAGTTGACCTAGAAAAAATTCTTTTTTCAAGTTATATATATATAGGATGTTTTTATGTTTAGAAACATCAAATTAAATTTTAGTAGGTTTATGCTATGATACATGCATCATTTCTTCCAAAAACATACAAGGATATCCTTATATACATTTGGAAGAATCATATCTATTTTTAATTTTTATAAGAAAGGAATGATCCTTGAAATCAAGATATGACTAATATGTACCCATAAGAATATTCTCTCATATTTATTATAAATATATGAGGAATAATTATATTTCAAGAATATATTTTTAATCTCTTCAGAATTAGGATCAAATATAAAAAGAAAATTCAATCTACAAAATATATTCTTATTTTTTTAAGAGGGATATAGATGATCAGGATTAGAATATTATAAATGAAGAGGTACATAAATCTAATTTAATAAACATTAAAATGTTTTTACATGATCAATTCAAAAGTGTGGATGATAGCCAAGGAAGAGATTATACTTCTTGTGGAAAAACATCCTCTGATATAGTAAGATGATTGGAGTAACTTATTTCTATATTTTTATTCATGAATAATAAAATATATAGATTTTAAAATGATAGTATTCCACTAGAAACTCTATTAGAACACCAACAAGTGTTTGTTGAGAAGTTGACTTCTATAGTTCTAGGATTTAGAGATAAAGGAAACCAGCTGAGTGATAACATGAAGAGATACGTTCAGTTAGACAAATCCATTCATACTTTTAGAAAAGTGAATTTAGTGGATGTTCTCAACATGTGATAAGAATCAAGGTTGATAATGAATGAATGGATATATCCGATGAATAGAAATTTTATGTTATTGATAGAGGATCTAAATTCAGTTCATCAGATGGTAAAACATTCATTGAACATGGAATCCTTATCTTCAGAACATCCGGAATCATTTTTTCATCCTACCTATTAACTTTTGAAACACTTTCCACAATTATTTTTTTAATATGGTAATATTAATGAATGAAAATAGTATTTTTTTAATTATTAATATCATTATTCTTTTATATTATATTCTATTTTATATAGTGTTATATCTATGCCTATTCACTTTCTAAGATGCATTTATTCTTGGATAAACATAAAATTCATGAACTCTTATTTTAAGAATTAAATTTGACAAAATATATCTATCTACTTTATTTTTTATATCAAAAATGGGGTACAATTTTTGTAAACACAACATTTCAATTAACCATTATTCTTAGTTGTTTTAAAAATTTATAGTTAATATCATATTTATAATTATGTAAGAATATATATTTGAGTAATTAATTAAAAATTATGTCTTTTATTTATTTATTTTGGAATTATGACTATAAAAGTGGTATATTGTTGTGTATATTAATGTTAATGAACTAATTTAATTTATTTTCCCATTGATTCTGATGCTAAAAAACACCATCATATTTTATACTGATGAAGTTTCCTTAAGTGAATTTTAGTATTATATTTATTCAAATGTTTATTTTATTTCATTCGAAATAATGGAAGTAATTGGGATGATCTTTCCTCATGTATTTTGGAAATTTCTATGGAGTCTGGAATAATTGTTCTGAACCCTATGTTTATGACAAATTATGAGATTGGAAACCTAACTTTTGTGAAGAACCCATTGTTTGGTTATCCTATTTATGGTTTTTCAACTAATTATTTGGAATCAATGGTACATATTTAACCATAATTTTGAAAGATACCATATATAGAAAAATCCCTACATTGAAGTTGTCATATGTGGAATTTTAATTCAAGTTATTTATTGAGATTCTATTAATGTTTTCACTAGAATAAATATCTCATTAAAATATATTTAAAGACCAATTAAAAAGAACTTTAACAACATATTTAATTGTTAATATTTCTATGTAATGTTAATATTTTCAAATGCCATATAATTTAAAAATTAAAACATGTTGAGAATTTTATAAATCATCCTTTATCTGGTGACATTTCTAAATTTACATGACTAGGATAAAATTGGGTTTATTATTTATTCCAGATTTATTTTATCATCCTAGTATAAGGATTTACATAGAAGCTTCATATATAGATAATGAAAATTTATATGTAATATTTGAATCAAATATTCTTAAAAGGCTCTTTGTTATTCTGAAATTCAAAATGATAAGTCTCTATATCATGTCATTGGAACATTCTAAAAAGATTATTTTTGATGTTGTTACTATTTATGTTTATTGATAATCTAAAATAAGTTATAGAACCTTTTTGGAAAATACTTTGGATATATATTGGTTATAATATTCTGTTTTGTGGTTATCATAATGCTGTGAATGATTATTCATTCATTAATGTATTCTTTGAAAATATTCGGCAATAAGGATCACTTCAGATCTATAATAATATGATGATATTAATATCTATAGAAGGAGATCCATAATCTATCAGTTTCTAATATAACTCTCTAATTATGATTTTTTAAATTAAAAATTTGATCTTATTCATTTTATGTTATTAATTCTCATACTCAATCATGGTGAAGTGTCAACTTATTGTACTAAGATGTGGATTTAAAGGTTCCCTGTAAAATAACCGGACTTGTTATAAGGTGACAACTACCTACACTTAGTTTTTGTGGTCTACAGTAAAAGGAACAGGTTATTTAAAATATCAAATCTTAAAGAGAGAGCATTGGTATAGTGTAATAGAGGGTATTTGTTCCTCAACACACTATAAAAAGTGTTTTGTTATTCAAATTTAATATTCTACCGCTCATTCTATTTAAATAAAAGTATTCTAAATCACATTCCAAATCACACATAGGGATTCATTTTAATTTATCCATGTATTTTTAGAAGGATACAATTCTCTGCCTCCAATGTCTTCCCATTTCAGACCAACAATTTCTTACACATACTTTAATTTCTTACTTATGTTTTATCATTGTTTATTTTTTCAATTTTTTCACTATGATATTAGGGTATAATATCCCCATGATAATATTATTTAGCATTACTGAAATTTAATATCCTCTAGTATATAGGCTCGTGTTCTTGATGTAATGTATAGACATTGACCGAGAAATTGATTAGTAGTCTCTGATTGGGGGATGAAGTAATATGGAATCAAATCATCTTTTTCTTTGTCCAAAAATTTTGGGTAACAATGAAAAAGATTAAATATAGGATAATTTTTACGATAATCCTCATAATGGTTCATGGATAAAATATTTTATAATTGCATATATATTCTAATGGGGATATGATATTTTTCTTCTTGGTATCTATGTATAATGTGGTATGATTTCACCAAGCATGATGTACTTGGGTTTTTTTAATTATGATTTTTTGGTTTCTATATATTTCCCATTTTTAATAGGAATGTAAATATGCATAATAAATGGAATGAAAGATTAAAATGATATTAACATTCATGACTATGATTTATATTTATAATGAAATAGGGTTAAAATATTTAAAATTTCAATAAAAAATTATATGGTATTTTCTTATATAACATGGTGGAATTATACTTAGATATGCCATGAAATATTTTTCTTTTATGACTAGTCATTTGGATTCCATAAAGGGATGATTATAAATGGTTATTATGATGTCCCTCCATATATGTGAAGCATAGTGATTCTTAATAGGTCATTACATGGACTATATTCTTTTATGGTGAACCCATTTTAAGATATTATTATACTATTTTGGTTATTTGAAGGTTCAAAAGAAACCTATATAGTCTTTCATAATGTAGTATCATTATGTCATTTTACTATGCTAAACCATATTACTATTGTATATCCGACCCAGTTCTACATGAATTTATGTTGTTATATATACTTGTGTAAGATATCATGATCTTGGGGAGGGGTGTCCAATATGAATATTTTCTATTAGGATTATTTTTGTGGTATATGTTGATGCCTTTGCATGTGTTGTTTCAAATGAATACAAATGTGAGAAATCTATAGTGGGGTTTTTTAGATGGTGAGTGGCCAAGTGATATTTGAGATGGGAGTAAAGTTATTGACTTATGGGTTGTGTGAAATGTAATATGTGGTTATAGGAATGGTGGGAGATAATAATTATTTTATATTTGGATCTGAATATTAGATAATTGTGTAGTATTCATGAGATGAGATGTGGTATATGAGGCTATCATGACAGGTTGGTAACCCCCGGTTTGTGAATAACTTATAAGAAATAATACAGTTAAATTCATTGTATGTACAACTAGTGAATGAGATGTGTTTCTAGGATTATACAATGGACATGTAGATGTATTGGTCTTTTGAGGTAAAAAGGATTAAGTGGTTCGGTATCATGGTTGGGATTAGATGTGTTGGATAAGTGGGATGTATTAGATTATCATATTTTGTGATGGTTCCTAATGAGGATGCATATTATGATCCTAGATATTTTTACTCAGGATGAATAGACTATGGTTAGGCTATTCTAGTTTTGTGAGGATTCTTTGGTTGGTCGGTGAATGTATGATTGGCCATAGATTGAGGACAAAGTTAAACTTGTTAGAAATCTATCACCAAGGTGATTTTAGATAGTTGAGGCTAATATGGAGTGAAAATGATAAATTGTTTAGGTTTATGGGATAATGTTTGATGATTTTTTACCCGTAGAAGTGAATGTAGAGTTGTATGATTAGGTGGGTTGAGAGATTACACTCAATAGGTTGGAATGATATTGTAACACCCAACCTTGATTTTTCTTTTATTTTATTATTTCCAAAATTTGGTTCTTTTGGGTGTGGATTGGGTTGAGTTTTGGGTGAGAATATTTTAGATTTACAGTTTTGGTGAGTTTTGGCCCAGTTCATGGTTTATGTGAACAGTGTGAGGGAAAACCATGAAGATCATTTTAGTGATAGGGTAAAATAGAATATATTACACACTATTAGAGGAAAGAATGCTGGAAATGTGTGAGGGGTTCTTCAATTTTTGACATAACCATAACACACAGTTGGTGCATGATTTCACAAATTGTGCAGCCAAACCCTATAGATGTCACTTCATTTCAGTAGGGTGTGAATGATTTGGAAAACCATGTTTCCAAACCATTAGTGTTTCTCAGTTCCTTTAAAAGTTGAATTTGATAATTTTCCCCTCTTTAGTTTTAAACCCCATTCACTTTTCTCCTCATTGGCCTCACCTAGGAACATAAGAGGGGCACCCAACCACCCCACCCCTTCTCTCATTCCTCCATTACAGCTCCTCTATGATTTTTATGGTGATGTTACCTTGGTTTTTGGAAAATCGTATCCTCTTATACTCCTCATCCCTTGATTCCTTGGTTTTTCATTGGTGGGGTTTATCTTGGATGAACCATAGAGATTATGGTTGATGTGTAGCCAGTGTTTCTTGGATATTACGGTGTGTGAATCATCTTTTGAGCTTGGTTCTTCCCTTCCTTGTAGTTTTGTTGAATCTACAAATCATCAAGGTAGGTTTTTCCATCCATTTCAATTCCATCACATTCCATTTAATGCATGATAATAACTAAATGATATCTAATTTATATTCACTTGATTGTGATGTGTTAATATAACGTTTTTTGGTATTTACATGGTAATAATGTGGTGAAAATGTTTTTTAAATGGATGTCACTGGTTTTTCTTATATAGGTATGTATGTAAACTATTTGATAAATTGATAATTGGTATTTAAAATTAAAATTGGGTTCTTTTGAATTTAATTTGGCATCATTTGGGTCTTGGTAATTGGTTATCTTATTAATTTTATCTTGGATTTGGTTTTCCCTGCTTTTCGTGGTTTGATATTTTTGTAAATGATTCTTGAAATAGAACCTTAATAATATTTCCATTGTTATTTATTTGTATTCCCTTGGATGTGAAAATATCCACATGTGAAAATAGTGGACACATATATAGACACACAATTGATGATGTAATTCCAAAAATAATTCCAAAATTAAATCCCAAATTTTAAAATAACCTTTCCTTTCTCATTCTTCTCTTTTAAGCCCTTATATTTCCAAATGATTCTTATAAAGCCCCTATGTGTTCTAAATGGATTATTAGTTCCTAAATTATCTGAAATTTGTATTTCAAATGTTTTTTGTAAATTAAATAAATTCATGTTTGGAACATTTGAGTTTTTCAAATGGTATCATCTATGTTATGGAAATTATTTTAAAAATAGAGGTGGGTTTGGAAATCTTAAAGGCCCAGTTTCAATATTAAAATATTTTGGATGGTGGTTTGAAATATCATATGATATAAAGGCCTAGTTGGAACTTTTTAATGACTTTTTTTATGGGAACCTCTATAGTTGTCCCTCTAAGGAAAGGGTCTTCACATAAGTGGTTTTAGTGCTTGGGCTAGACAAGTACAATGTCATCTATGTGTTATTAGTCTATCCCACACATGTGAGGACCTCCTAATCCACTATGTACTATTATCATGGGATTCAAAGGAATCATCTATATAGTCATGTTATGGATTCTTATTGACCCAGATTAGATGGGTTGGTTCACCAAGATTTACCGATAGGCTAGGTTGGATGTGTCACTAGTGAGGTTATTTTTGAGAATCCATTTGGTTATTAACTATGGATCTTCATCATACATCTATAGGCGAGTCCAATATGAGTATGTCTATGGAATTTTTCTATATATGTTAATAAATTACTATGATTATTGTCAACACCATCTTATTTTTTATCTACAGTGTTTGGTTGCCTAATTATTATGTTTACCTTTCTCCACTTATGTAATTTACATTATTTTGTATAATTTTTTTGGTCGCCTGATTGGTAACATATTTTATTATTGGATTTATAATATAGTATTACTAAAGTAGAAATCTATTTTTTAGAAATAAAAGTGGTGGGTTTTTCTTTAATAATGGAAAATCTTTGTTTGTTTCATTAATTCGGTAAAAACCATATTTTCTAAAAGTATTTAAAACTAGTGTTTGTGGACTATTTCAAGAAAGAAAATAAATGAATTATGTGTTTCTTACCTATTTAGTATTCTATGATCACACCCAACATATTCCACTGAGCATTGGTATACCCGAGTTGTTTAATGGTGTAGGTTTCGGGTTTGGGTTTTCTCTTGGAGAAGATTGGCCTTTGGTTGGTGGTGACCAAGGGGTCACATAGAGATCGTGTAATTTCTATTTTTGTTTTTGTTCTATTTTTTAGTTTGGTTTCATCTAGTTTTTTTATCCGGATTATGTTTATTCATTATTTTTTTTCATTTATGACTGGTTTATTAAACAAATGAAATTTTAGTTATTTGATCTTTCTTATTTATTAGGAGAGATCATTCCCACATGGTTTGTATTTGATGTACGGTGCTAGTCGCCAGCCCGGGGGATGATGAATCCCTCTTGGGACTTGTCTTAGATTAGGTTGGGTGTCAGGTTGGATGGAAACCTAGCCTATTTCATCAAAAAATTATTAGAGAATCCCTTTTTTTATTTGGGGTGTTAGGTAGTTAGAAATTAAGACCTTCAGAACGTGATAGGTAGGAACGGGAACAACGCCGTGAACTCTTACTCATCCTCAGCCTTGATTTTCTAGGGGTAGTCTGATATTTGAGTATTTTGTTTTTGTTTTTTGGGTGTGTTGATGAGGAATGAAATTAGAGGTGAACCGGTGATGAGCAGGGGGGCTTATGTTGATTAATGACCAATGTGGAGCCCAAGTTCCCAGATCAAGGTACATATAGTGGTTGGTTATTTCTTAGTTAATGGACCACTAACCATGTTGTCGGCCTATGCATGGATACAAATTATATATTCCTAGAGATGGGATGAGTTTTGATTGGATTGGTTTTGGCTGGTGAGGTTTGATTTTGAAATTGAATTGCTTTTGGGGAAAAGGGATTTCACAAAGGAAAATGATTTCTCAGTTTGGTTTCGTTTTAAAAGTGTTCTTGGGAGTTCAAATTAAATTCAAATGTTAGTTGGGTATTTTTAATGGAGGATTTGGGGTGAAATGGTATTGAATTTTAGGTTAAAGTGGTGGTCTTCGAAATAAAATTAATGGAATTTTTTTGTGATGTTTGGTTTTGTTCTTGGTGTTTTGGTTTGGAGTAATATTTTATGTTGTATTTTGATTTTGTTTCATGTTTTTATTTTGTTCAATTTTTTCCTCCCAAAAAGGTCCCCAAGCTTTCTAGTGAGTTTTGTTGGGTTTTTATCCCTTCCCATACTCCTATAGGAGTGGTTAAGTCAAGATCCTTTTGTTTTTTTTCCATTTTCTATGGTGAGAATGGTCTATTAGAGTGTTTAGAGTGTCTTGAGGGAGTTTATTGTTTTTTCGAGTTGTTGGGAACACATGATATTGTTAGAGTTTGGTTTATTTTGGGTTCTGTTGGAGGTGCATATTTGGATCAGTTGAAGGTGATCGTCCCATTATTATTTCATGTTGGTTTGTCATGGGAAGTGTTTAATATCACTTTAATCTGATGGTTCATACTAGAGAAGGTGAATGTTGGGATACTGGAAGAGCTGTTGGGAATTCATCAAGGTTAGTGTATGATGAGGGCATATGTGGATTGTTTCAAGGAGTTGGTTTTCATTTTAACTAGATATTGATTCTAAGGATTAGTTGAAGTTTCTAATCATCATCTGAGGTCTTCAATAATAGATCAAATAGCAAGTTCACTCATATAGGGATTTTCTATTTCGGAAGTTTGTAGATGAGGAATTTCTAGCCGATTTGGTGCCTAAAATACAATCAGTGATGGTTGATGAACAAAAATTTCTTGGTGGTTGTGAAGGTTCTCCATATGATGAGAGTAATATTATAGAGGAAACTATTCATGATAAGTCTCCTTGATCGGTCTTGGCTTCCCATTCATTGGACCATTCACTCGTGTTTTTCTAGTGTGTTCGATTTGGGCATTCGAAGCTATCCCACCACAGTCCTCCAAAGGCCAATTGACAATGTGTCAGTTTGGGTCAACTAGAGAAGTTCTACCTGAAGTTTTTATATAATATGAAATATTTATTAGAGGATTTCAATGCTTAACTATAGGGAAATATATGCTTCAAGACATCATGGCTCTAGCCATAGGCCCTGGAGTGAAGCTCTTCACACAATCATAAATCGATGGTGTTGTGGGGAACCATAGTTCATCTATTGTCTCCAACATTGTAGTCGATATGATTTAATTCCAAATATTTTCAATATTTCTTAAATATCTTTTTTTTAATATTGGTTCTCTCATTCTCATGTAGTGGAGATAATTGTTTATTTTAGTGGAGAATCCTTGAATAGTTTCCCCTCTTATGGATTATTATTTGTTTTGGGGGACGCTTTATTTGAAGATGCTTGAGTCTTGACAAATAAATAAATTTTGGGTTGTTTCACTACTTGTTTTGGGGGTACCTTCCTCACAACCCATTATGGGGGGGGGGTTGGTTGGTGCGGGGAGTTCTTGATTTGTTTCATGTTGGAAATTACCATATGAGTCTAGAGTGTTAGTTGGTTTCTTGTGTTGGGGAGAAACCTTTCCCCTTATTTCTGCATGGATCACCTTATTTTGGTTTTCCTTATAATTGGATTGGCGTGACTTGGGGATTAATGTTTCACCCCAAGGTTAGTGGTTCTATTTGGTTTTTATCTCTTTCTAGTTTGATTTTTGGTTCTTATTCAAATCAGTGGCTATATGGGGGATGAATTTTTTTTATAGCGATAATTGTCACACCCTCACCATGATTTTTATATTATTTTACTCTTTTCTTGAATTTGGTTATTTTATGTGAGGTTCACGTTGAGTTCCCAGTGATAGGTTTTGATTTTTGGATGTTTTGGGGGAGTTTTGTACTAGTGCATGGTTTGAGGGTAAACCATGTGGACGGTTAAGGATGTGGGAATTTTTATTTCAAATCATTCATTCTTGTTTTTTACATTAACAAATTGATCATGGTTTGACCCAAAACATGTGAGTCCTAAGAGAAACCATGTGGATCCTTTTGGTGTCAGTATATAGGATAACATCGTGTGCATGGTTAGTAGAAACTGTATAAAAAGTGTATGTGGGGTTCTGTAATTTTTGACAGAACTGGGGAACAGAGTTGGCACATAGTTTCCTAAAATATGTGGCCAAACACTGTGAGTGTACCTTCTATCTAGTAGTGTGTGCATTGTTAGTACACAGTTTGGAAAACCAAGCGGCCAAACTACTTGTGTTTATAAGGTCATTAGAAAGTTGAATGTTTTCTTTTTCACCTCTAGTTTTAAACCCCTATCAGGTATCTCCTCCTTAGATCAACCTAGGTGCATAAGGGGGGTCTCAAAAAACATCCTCCCCTACTATCCTTCCATGATTAAAACTCCTATGTGGTTCTTAAGATGACATTTCAATGGTCTCCTTCTCACAGGGTTCATTGGTTTTCCTTTATGGGGTTATCTTTCAGGAAAATCCATGAGATTATAGTTGATGTGTATGTTTTGTTTATTTGATGTTAGGGTGTTTGTATCATCTCCCAGTCATGGTTTTTCAATTCTATGGAGTTTTGTAACATCAAAAAATCATTGAGGTAGGTTTTTCAATCTATTTACTTTCTGACACATTCAATTTGATTTTGGGGATTTTCTAAATTAATTATAAATTTGATTCCCATGATTTTGATGTGTTGGTATTAATTTTTTTCTATTTACATAGTGTTAATTTGGTGAAAATGTGTTTTAACATCATCTATATGGTTTTTATTATATAGTTATGTATGTAATGTGATTGGAAAAATTCTCATCAGTCATTAAAAGTGAAATTTTGTGAATTTGAATTTCTGTTTTCTTCAGTTTGGTCTTGGTATTTTTTTTCTTATGAATTTGAGTTCGGTATTTGTTTCCTTGATTTTCATGGTTTGGTGTTTAAATAAATTATTTTTAAACTAGAACCATAGGAATTCATGAGTTTCTATTTATTTCTATTCAATTTTATGTGGGAAAATACATGTTTTCAAGGAGTATACACATGGATAATCACACAATTGATTGTGGAATTAAAGAAATAATGTCCAATTTAAACCATGCATATTAAAAGAAACTTTATTTTCTCCTTCTTCTCTTCTATACCCCTTCTCTTACCAAATGGATATTCTAAAACCTCAATGCATTATAAATGGTTTCTTGGTTCATAAATGAACTGAAATGTGGATTTCAAATGTATTTCTTAAATAAAATATTGTCTCATTGGAACTTTTTAGTGTATTGTATGGTATTATAGTATTTTTGGAAATGGGTTTGAAAACAAAAATGGGTTTGGAAATCTAAGAGGTTCGTTTGGAATCATAAAATGTTTTTGAATGTGGTTTGAAATATCTTGTGAAATTATTTCTTGATTGTCCTATGTGAATGTATTGGGGTGAGATGGAAACCACTATGGTAGCCCCTTTGATGAGAGGGTCACCACATATGTGTTTTCGGTGATTGGGATATGCAAGAATGGTAGAATATATGGGGTATTGGTATATTCAGTGAATGTAAGGACCCCATAATTCACTTTATACTATTATAATGGGATTCTAAAGAATCATCTAAATGGTTGAATAATAGTTTCTTATCAACCCTGATTAGATTGGTTGGTACCCCTAGGATTTGCTGAGAGGATAGGCGGGAAGTTTCACTGGTGGGGCTAGTTTGAAGAAGATAGATGGTTGTTGACTGTGGGGAATAACCATACGCTGACAGGTGAGTCTGATTTGAGTATGTATAGGGATTGATTCTTGGGACTTTTACGAAATTACCTTGATTACTATCTGTATATTCTTATTTGTTCTCTATAGTATTGGGTTGCCTACTTTTTATGTCTACTTGCAATTGTATTATTTTCTATATTATATAATATTATTTCGGTCACATTCTTTGTAACTTCTTTAAGTATTGAATTTATAAATAGGTCTTATGAAAAGATAAATCTATTTTGAATAAGGAAATTTGGTGGGTGTTGTTTTAAAAATATAAAATTTGTGTTTTTTCTTTAAATTAGTAAAACCCAAATTTTTTAAATGTTTTTCAAACTAGTGTTTATGTACTATTTTGGTAATGGAAATTCATGGATTCTGTAGTGACTACCTATTGAGATGTTTATGATCACATGCTACATGTGCCACTTGTCATCAGTAGACTCGATCTGAATTTTAAGATCATGTTTTCGATTTGGGTTTTCCCTTGGATCAGGCTAGTATTTTTGTAGTGGTTACCAAGAGGTCACTTGAAGATTGTATCACTTTTAGATTGTTTTTTGTTCTATTTTTTAGTTTCATTTTATTACGTTTTTGTTGTATTGAGATTATGTTTATGAATTATTTTATTCAATTATTATTGTTTATTGCTAAATATTCTATTTGAGTAATTTTATATTGGTTGTTTATGTGGTGAAATCATTCCAACTTGATTTTTCTTTGATTCCCGGTGCTAGAAACCATCCTCGGTGGATCGGGAATGCCTCTTGGTCCTTGTCTTGGACTAGGACGGGTGTCAATTTGGATGGAAGACCGACTTGGTTCGTGACATATATCATAGAAGTATTCCCATTAGTTATGAATATTTCTCTTTGGGTTTGAACTGGTGAATGGTCCCAGATGAGTTGAGGGCCTATGGTTTTGATGTAATTCATATGGTTTTGGGTGTCTAGGATTAGGGGACAAATGAGGGAGTCTTCCCTATATGTAAATGATGAATAATATGGGATGGATCAGGGTACTAACTTATGGTCATACTGAAGTTGGTCCTTGATTTAGATTATCAATATGTCACGTTTTTGGAACTTATCGAGGTTAAGCTCAAGGAGTAGTGTAAGGGATTCCATGCCGGGAAGATTTCACTAATGGAAGTCAGATGGTGTTATCTTCATTGTAGTTGGAAAATATATAAATTCTATGTTTCATGTTCTTAGGGAGTCGATAATGATTGGTAGTGATGTTTTAGGTTGGAAATTGGTTATGAGTGGGATCACCATATTTATTCACTACACACAATAATAGATGAAGAATTTTCCATGGAGTTTAATATTTTTATTATGTGGAGTAATGATATAGGCACTCTTAAAGTGGGAAGCCACTTATTGGTCCTAAGGGCATGACCATGCGTGGATAGGTTCATGGATGTGATGAGACTTTTCGTTGGATGGTCCAGGTGATTTGTGGATTTAGATTGAAATAGGAGTCCAATTTTAACTAATTTACTATAAAATAACATATAGAGGGATTGGATGTAATAATGGATGGAGTTTACCCATTGGAGTTGGGATAGATATGGTTTTGGTGTTTTCTATGTGGGATTCAGATATAAGGTACAATGGTGATCATGGTAAGAACATTACATCTATTTTGGTTAGTTAATATCTAATAGTCCAATTATAATGTGATTATGATATATAATTTCATGTTATATTTTGGATGATATAATAACTCTTCTAGGGATTTTTAGTATCGTAATTGTGTAGTGTGATAGCACATAAACTGATTGATCTATTCTTATTTGATAATGATCTGTCAGTGGTGGAATTTCCTCTTCTTTCATATGTAATTTAGTGCAGTGAGATAAAAAACACACAGAAAATGTTTATGTACCAATGATAATGTGTTTCTATTAGGATATTACGTTATTTGGGAGAACCATGGCTCAATAATTGGATTTATGAGATGATTCATAAAGTTTGAAGAGGCATTATCCTAAGAATTAATCTATCAATGACATCGATGGTTCAAGATATAGATAGGTGCTGGAAACTAATATCTCAATTATTTGATTATGGTGGTGCGTGGTAGATCAACTTTTATTGAATACTACACATTTTCTTTAGAGTTTTGTAGCAATATCTCATTCGGTTCTCTAGGATATGACATGTAAAATTGAGTACATATTGTCGACTATGGTTGGCCTAGATCAATGATTTAAATACTATGATTGGTTATTGGGGATAATAAGTGATATGTTAGGGAGGATGTAAAACCCTTTTTAATTTTAGGTTGGATATTCCATATGGATTTTGGATTTTCTATTCTAGATAAGGATCCATTCTATGAATTGATATTTATATTAGAAATCTAATAGTTAGAGAATTTTGATGATATGTTTTTGGATATGGATTGAGGTCCGAGTACTATCATTGGTGCTTGGGTGAATCTCGAAAGCGTTAGGTCGAAGATGGAAATTCAGAGAATGGTTTTCTTATATGAATGATTACCACATGGTTATGGAAAAACCATGTTAGAAAATCATTCATGTAAAGACCTGTAAATTTCAAGGAATTTTTTTTAAATTCCTTCGGATTTTTCGAGTACACAGTTTCTGACGGCGCTTGATTTCGAGGCCCGGTGTTCCCGGAATCAATTTTTGAAGTTTATCTCGGGTATGTACAGTGAATGAATGAGCAGGTTTTTCAAACATTTGAATAGGTGCTCGAAATTAAAATCTGAGGGCACCGATGAATTGGCAGTTTCAGGATTCACTTAGGCGAAGCTTAACTTCGGCCGGAAAGGTCCGAGAGAAAATGTTATTTTTTTCAGTCATTCGAGAAAAATAATAATATAATTTAAATGAATTATTTTAATTTTTCCTTCTCCCTTTTTGGGTGGTGGGGCAGTGAATGGGCGGTGACGATGCACATCAATGAGGCTCATCAATGGTTTATTAAACTCATAGTGTAGCGATGCTTTAATGACACCATTATGGAAACGCTGCGACGTGCTCCTTTATATTTTGGCACATCGAGAATGTGTGTAGGAACGAAATTGGAGGATTCTCTAGCAAACCTCCGACAGAATTCTGCCCCAGCGAAGAACGAAGAACACCGAAAAAACTTCTTCTTCTTTAACGCCTATTGAATATTGGAACCGGAAAGCAACGCCGACGCCTTAACCCCCCTTGAGGACGAACCCGCGACAACGAACTACTAATAGGTTGGGGTTTATTTTGAGAATGTTAATATTCCCATGATCGTTTTCCTTTAAAACAAGAATGCGGATCAACTCATTATTAAGTTGATCCCAGAATGTTATTAATTACTGGTTGGGGATTATTATATGTGGGGGAATTTTTGGGAATTAAATTCAATCCTAACTAATTTTTGTGCCTCGTTTTTCATTGAACATTATTGTTGTTCACCCCTTTTGTTATCAACTAACACGGAGGGCGTGGGCCGAAGAAACATGGTCGGCGACCCGCTGAAGTTTGTTTGTCTGTGATCCTGTTGACGGGCGACAATGGAACAGGACCACAATCAGCGTGTGGTAGCCGTCACAGTGAAGAATGGGTCCCGGGAGAGCCATAGGCGCAGACGTCGGGCAAATAGGACCACCGGAGCGCATCCTGTGGTCCGCAAAAGCCAATGCCGGCGCGCCACGCCGGTGCGGCTGAAGCCACGATGACAGGCAGCCGGATCCGGCGGCCACGCGGGATCCGGAGGAGGACGCGGTGCTCGTCGCGTCCATGGAGCGCAAAAGAGGGGGGGCCGTGTCGCCCCCCCCCCCCGGCCGGGCCGGGTCAGGTCGAGCGGACCGGGCCGCGCCGCGCCCAGCCGGGCCGTACCCAGACCTGGGTCGGGTCGACCCAGTTTGGGCTGACCCAGGGGGGGTCGGGCCGGGCCGGGTCCAGACCCCCCCACTTCAGACTATTTCAATCATTTTCCCATAACTTGGGCTACAGTCCTCTGATCGACACACTGTCAACTGCGTTGGGATCCTAGGATCGAGACGGTAGTTTTGGTATAATAGAATCATGGTTTAAGAGAACTTTTGGTATGGCCGGGTTGGTTCGAACATGATACCAACCGGGCCCTCGGAGCTGAAATGCTTATAACTCGAACTTCAGACGTCCGATTGACGTGCCATCAACTTTGTTGGTTTCCTCTTTGTGAGACGGTTCTTTTGGCTTACTCCACTCAAAGTTTGGATGTAGCTGGAGTATGGAAGGGTTGGTTTTAACTTAAAAACCAACCGGGCCCCTGGGATGGAAAAGCCAATAACTCTCAGACCGAGCGTCCGATTTACGCGCCTACTGTCCTGTTGAGTTCCTGTTGATGAGACGGAACATTGTGATACATAAACTCTGGACATAGTGAAAGTTGATGTATCAACCCATTGGCTCGTGCAGCGGACCCTCTCGGAATCGAGCGTGCTATGTGCAGGAACCCTAGAGTTGGTTGCGACAAAGATGACGACTTCCGTACAAGGATCCACAGTGGGTTCGACAAAGACGACTACTGTACTAGGATCCTCAGTGGGTTTGACGAGGAGGACTACCGTACTAGGATCCTCAGTGGGTTCGACGAGGACGACTACCATACTAGGATCCTCAGTGGATTGGACGAGGATGACTACCGTACTAGGATCCTTAGTGGGTTCGACGAGGACGACTAACGTACTAGGATCCTATGTGGGTTCGACGACGACGTCTACCATACTGGGATCCTCCGTGGGTTCGAAGAAGACGTCTACCATGCTGGGATCCTCTGTTGTTTCGACGATGATGACTTATGTAGTAGGATCCCATGAGGTTTTAGCAGCGTTGTCGGCAATACTTGGATCCTCCGTGGGTTTGGAAGTGATTACTACTATACTTGGATCCTCTGTGGGTTCGGATGTGATGACTTCTATACTAGGATACTATGGAGGATCAGTATAGGAGATGATTTAGAGGCTACATCTAATCACCTCCACCTATATCCAAGAAGTATTCTACCTGTGTGAGATGAGTCTTGATTCTCAATCTTATCAACGATGTGATTGACTTGCTTTCCTTTGTGGACTGGGTTGTGTTTTTCCTGTGTGGACTGTGTAGAGCTATACATTGTGGACTAGGTTGTGCTTTCATTTGTGTATGGTGTGGTGCTTGGGAGTTGGAGACGAACTGTAACTGATGACTTAGGTATATGTATGGGCATATGCCTAAGTAGTATTGTTGATACTTCATGATTGTAACTTTCCTTTGTGGTTTATCCTTCGTGGATTCTGAGAGACCTTTGGGGGTCTCGGGGTCCCTACTACTCACCCTTGCTTGGGATATTTCCACACTACGTTGTGTTGGATGCAAGAAGATGGGAAACACTGATCAAGGTGGAAGCTTGTGGAGCTGGACGGTACTCGGAGGTAGACCACTTGGCCGGACGTACACGGAGCTGACGGTCGGACCGAGGAGCTGTGGAGACTATCTGTACCCACCCTTCAGGTGGGAGTTTTGGAGGATGACTCGGTGCTACTATTTTACATTACTGCTGATGTACAATCTTTAAATTTGTACTTTACTTTCAGTTGGGTTTGTATTCTAGCCCATTTACTTCCAGCACTTACTTTTGTATTTAGTTTACTTAGAGTTTACTTTAGCTTGTGTACTATATGGTGTTTGTTTTCTTATATAAAGGAAATGCCTTCCCTTTTATTGGGATTTATGCCTTGGTGCTAGTCGGCAGCCCCTGGCCTATAGGAGGTGGGCTTGGGGTAGTCACGGCACGGGCCCCGAGGACGGGTCGTGACAAATTGGTAGCAGAGGAGTCGGTTCTACCGCAGAACTCAGGACTCTGATAATTTCTTCTCTATGAAGAAATAATATTTAGAGTAATGAGTGTGGTTATCAGTCCATGGAGTCCAGTGTTGGTGCGGTGACTGACGTATCCATACACGAGGACCCTGACTCTTGATTTCCGACTCAGTACACGAAAACATTGATTGCAAGTGTGTTTCAAAAGTTTTCTATGTGATTTCTTTGTGTCATCTCACCAGGTATACTATATTGACCATGGCGCACCTGATTCTTTTCAGGATGGCCTCATGATGACAGCCAGCTAGGGTTCCCAGTTACGTGCGAGATGGCAGCCCACCGAGCGACGAGGCCTCGGTGCAGGTCCCCATTACAGCGGAGGTACCGGCGGTACCTCTACCCGTCGAGCCACCGATGCCACCAGCCCCAGCAGCTGAGAGTGCACGTCGCCTGACTGCACTGCATGAGTTTTAGCATCAGAGACCGCACAGGTACTGCAGGGAGACGGACCCTCAGGAAGTCGAGGATTGGCTGGAGGCTGTAGTTCAAGTCTTCATATTGGTAGAAACACCAGCAGATCTCATGGTGATCCTTGCGGCGAGTCTCCTACACGTGGCAGCAGGTAGATTGTGGAGCATGATGCTCCAGGTTCACGATGAGGAATCTCTTCTTTGGATAGACATCGAGAGCCTCTTCCACTCAGATTTTATTCCAGCCACCCTCTGTGCGGTGCACATTCAGGAGTTACTACAACTGCGGCAGGGCAGCATGATAGTAGCCCAGTAATCGGCGATATTTACCGACCTCTCGCGCTACTCCACAGATATGGTATGGGACCCGTTTTCAGGGCCCGGACCTTCGAGCAGGGACTGAGGCATGAGATCAGGGCTTCGATGATCTCCCTCAAAATCCCGACGCAAGCAAGGGTGATGGAGAGATCCCTTCTAGTGGAGAGTTTTCTCGCTGAGCAGTTACCAGCGGTGAGACCCTCTGCAAGACGACCCACAGCGGAGTCTTCTGCAGCCGGCAGTAGACAGATGACGTAGAGGACCAAGTGGGTCAGACCATTAGATGAGAAATCTCAGGAAATTGGTTTGGTTGTGTGGGGCACATGAAACAGAGTCAGCGACACGAGGAGCATACAATGCTATACATGTTGCGGGCAGGGTCACATGGCTCAAGACTGCCCGACCCACCCTGCAGATGAGTAGCGGGTGGTAGAGGGACCTCCCAGGTAGAGGTTCGACCATGTCGGTCTGCAGGGAACATGCGGAAGAGGCAGAGGAGCTGGCTGAGCAGTGGGTGGTGGGCAACGCTTTGAGGCCCTACCACCACCACCACCAGTAAGACCACCCCGACTCCAGGGAACGGGTTGACAGGGGAGAGCTCAGCTTCAGACAGCTGAGGCCTATGACCATGGAGCTCCGGGAGTAGATGGATAGGAGCAGGAATTTCTCAAGACATGGATACATTTGTTCTTGATGCTTCTAGTTTTTTTGATGTTATGTTTTTGGATGCTTTGTGTCTGTGTAACTTGAGCTGCAGTAATAAAAGACAATTATTCTTGTGATGTTTTCTTCCCTGTCCTTTTTATGTAGTGGATACTAAGAGGTTCTAGTTAAAACTGTTGACTTGAACCTCACTTTTGAGATGCCTACTGCAGGAGACCTAGTGACTACACACTGCTGCCAACAGTGTGACTCGACCCTTGGAGACGAGAGTAACAATTGGATATCTTGGTAGCATCATCGAGGCCTTATGACGTCCCTCATGGCATGAAATAGTACCATTCATGACAAGATTGACTGTATTAGGAAAAGGACGTGGTTCATCTAGGGGGTGAGACCAGATTTCTCTTTTCAGTAGAGGAGGAATCTCAGCAGCTCATCTAGATCATAGACGAAGAAGGGTGGAGTTGAGTTCTTACAAATGGTTAGTCTCACCCATTGTTCATCGAGAAAACGGTTTACGGTTCTCACCAAATTAATAGTCTCAGGTGTATTTTTTTCTCAAAAGAACATGATCCTGAGATAGCGGTGATGGCTTGAGTTCTTCCAGGACTATGACATCAAGACAGGTTATACTCTTGGGAAGGGGAACATTGTAGCGGATGCTCTTGGTAGGAGATCGGGCATTCAACTGTTAGGAGTGGCGAGACAACAGCTGGCCGCGTTTTCAGATATCCTTTGTATATAGTGTTGGAGTGAGTACGTGTAGAAACAGATATGGTTCTAGCTACATCGGGGAATGTGCAGATCATCCTGGAGCAGATGAGGACTACACAGAGAAGACAGAAGTCCTCTGCTGTTAGGAGGCGGAGACCACTAGAGTTCAAGGATGGAGACCATGTTTTCTTACGGGTCTCAAATCGATGTGGATTACGGAGAATTGGTTGTGGAGAAAAGTTATCTCCGTGCTTCATCGGACCTTTCCAGGTCCTCAGCAGGGTAGGCGAGGTGGCTTACCGCATGGCCCTTCCACCTCAGCTGCATCGGGTGCACGACGTCTTTCACATATCTCAGCTAAGGAGATATGTGCACGACTCGACACATATCATCGACCACAAGAAGCTGGACATCGATGATAAGGCAACTTTTACGGAGGTCCCGGTGGAGATCGAGGATCGACAGGAGCGGTTCCTACGTGGACGGTCGATACCTCTGTTGCACATTCGTTGGCAACACGGGAACCTCCAGGAGAGCACATGGGAGCGGGAGGCTCAGATACGTGCTCAGTACACACATTTGTTCTCCTATTTTGTGATGTATCTTTACGGGGACGTAAGGCCCTAAGGTGGGAGTAATGTAAAGACCCGTAAATTTCAAGGAATTTTTTTTAAATTATTTGTAATTTTTCGAGTACGCATTTTCTAACGGCGCTTGATTCAGAGGCCCGGTGTGCCCGGAATCAATTTTCGAAGATTAGCTCGGGTACGTTCTGTGAAAGAACGATCAGGTTTTTCGAACTTTTGAACCGGTGCTCGGAATTAAAATCTGAGGGTAACGATGAATTCTCAGTGACGGTATTCGCTTAGGCGATGCTTAACTTCGGCAGGCAAGGGCCGAGAGAAAAATTTATTTTTTCGGACCTTCGAGAAAAATAATAAAATAATTTAAATGAATTATTTTAATTTTTTCTTTCTCACTTTTGGGTGGCAGGGCAGCAAAAGGGTAGTGACGATGCACATCAGTGAGGCTCATTAATGGGTCATTAAACTCATAGCGTAGCGACGCTTTGATGACACCATTATGGCAACGCAGTGACATGCTCCTTTATATTTTTGCACACCGAGAATGTGTGGAGGAATGAAATTGGAGGATTCTCTGGCGAACCTCTGATGTACTTCTGCCCCTATGAAGAACGAAGAACACTGAAAAGTCTTCTTCTTATTCGACGCATTTCAAATATCGGAGCCAGAAAGCGACGTCGACGCCTTAACCCCCCTTGAGGAAGAACTCACGACAACGAACAACTATGAGGTAGGGGTTTATTTTTGAGAATGTTAATATTCCAATGTTCGTTTTCCTCTAAAACAAGAATGTGGATCAACTCATTATTAAGTTGATCTGCAAATGTTATTAATTGCGGGATGGGGATTATTATTTGCGGGGAAATTGTTGGGAACTAAATTCAATCCTAAATAATTTTTGTACCTCGTTTGTCATTGAAAATTATTGTTGTTCGCCCCTTTTGTTATCATCTAACGCGGAGGGCGCGGACCGAACAAACACGGATGTCGACCCTCTGCAGTTTGTTTTTCTGTGCACATGTTGATGGGCGACAATGGAATCAGACTGCAATCAGCGTGTGGAAGCCATCTCAGTGAATAAAGGGTCCCGGGAGAGCCACAGGTGCAAATGGCGGGAAAATCGGACCACCGGAGCGCGTCTGGTGGTCCGCAGAAGGCGCGTCCGATGCGCCACACCGGCGGGAGCCGACGCTACTGAAGCCACAGCGGCAGGTGGCCGGATCCCGCGGCCGCGCGAGATCCAGAGGAGGACGTGGTGCTTTCCGCGTCCGTGGAGTGCAAAGGAGGGGGGACCGCGTCCCCACCTGCTCGGACTGCTAGCTGAGCCATTCCACCCCCACCCCCGGCCGAGCCAGGGTGGGCCGCACCCGTCCGGGCCAGGCTCGACCCAGTGCGGGCCAACCCAGAGAGGGTGGGGTCGGGCCGGGTCGGGCCGGGTCGGGCCCAGACCACCCAATTCGGACTATTTTCAATCATTTTCCCATAACATGGCCTACAGACCTCCGATTGAAACACCATCAGTTGCGTTGGGATCCTTGAATTGAGACGATCGTTTCTTAATATTACACTTAATGTTTTGGAGAACTTTGGGTTCGGTCGGGTTGGTTCGAACAGGAAACCAACCGGGCCCTCGGAGCGAAAACGCATATAACTCGAGCTCTGGAATTCCGATTGACGTGCCGTTGACTTTGTTGGTTTCCTCTTTGTGAGACAGTTTATTTGGCTTACTATGCTCGATGTTTGGACCCAGCTAGAGTACAGTCGGGTTGGTTTTAACTTAAAAACCAACCGGGCCCCTGGGATGGAAAAGCCAATAACTGTCAGAATGGGCATCCGATTTACACGCCGTCTGTCACATTGTGTTCCTATTGATGAGACGGAACTTTGTGATACATCATCTCTGGACTTTGTGATAGTTGATGTATCAGCCCCTTGGCTCAAGGATCAGACCCTCTCGGAATCGAGCGTGATGTGTGCGGGAACCCTAGAGATGGCTGTGACAAAGATGATGACTTCCGTACAAGGATCCTCAGTAGGTTCGATGAGGATGACCACCGTACTAGGATCCTCAGTGGGTTCGACGAGGATGACTATAGTACTAGGATCCTCAGTGGGTATGATGAGGACAAATACCGTACTAGTATCCTCAGTGGGTTCTACGAGGACGACTACCTTACTAGGATCCTCAGTGGGTTTGATGAGGACGACTACCGTACGAAGCTCCTCTGTGTGTTCGACGACGACGTCTACCATACTGGGATCCTCCATGTGTTCGACGACGATGTATACCGTGCTTGGATCCACCGTGGGTTTGACGATGATGACTTCTATACTAGGATCATCTATGGGTTTAACAGGATTTTCGACTGTACCTGGATCCTCCATGGGTTCAGCAGCGATGACTACTATACTTAGATCCTCCGTGGGTTCGGCAGTGACAACTTCTTTACTAGGATCCTACATGGGATCGACAGAGGAGATTATTCAGAGGATACATCTAATCACCTCCACCTCTCTTAAAGAAGTAGTCTACCAGTGTGAGATGATTCTTGATTCTCAGTCTTATCATTGATGTGATTGACTTGCTTTCCTTTGTAGACTGGGTTGTGTTCTTCCTGTGTGGACTGTGTTGAGCTATCCTTTGTGGAATTGGTTTTTCATTCCTTTTTGGAATGCGTGGTTATTGGGAGTTGGAGACGAACTATAACTGATGACTTAGGTATATGTATGGATATATGCCTAAGTAGTGTTTTTTATACTTCGTGATTGTAACTATCCTTTGTGGTTTATCCTTCATGGATTCTGAGACACCTTCGGGGGACTCGGGGTCCCTACCGAGTATCATATACTCACCCCTTCATGGGCTATGCCCGCACTATGTTGTGTTGGATGTAGACGACAGAAAACACTAATCGAGGTGGAAGCTTGTGGAGCTAGATGGTACCCGGAGGTTGACAACTTGGCGGGACATACACGAAGTTGACGGTCAGACCGAGGAGATGTGGAGACTATCTGTACCCACCCTTCAGGTGGGAGTTTCAGAGGACAACTCGGTGCTGCTCTTTTACTTTACTGATACTGTACTATCTTTTTAGTTGTACTTTACTTTAAGTTGGTTTTGTATTCTGGCTCATTTACTTCTAGCACTTAATTTTATATTCGTTTTACTTAGTGTTTACTTCAGTTTTTGTACTCTGTAGTGTTTGTTTTCTTATATAAAGGAAATGCCTTCCCTTTTATCGGGATTTTCACCTTGGTGCTAGTCACCAGCCCCTGGCCTATGGGAGGCGGGCATCGGGTAGTCACGGCATGGGCCCTGAGGACAGGTCGTGACAATTCATTTTAGTTATAACATGGGGATTGGTGCATGGTCGGTGCATGGTTGTAGAAAAAATATGAAGCACCTATAATTTCACATTGGTTGTCATCATAAAAGTTGATATAATGTTTTGTAAACAATTATTTTCCAACCATGTGATGTGGTACTAATTGGATAGTTCAACCACACTATTGGTGCATAGTGTATAAAACCACGGTGATAAAGGATATGAAATTCTAGATTTGATGGAAAATAAGGAAATTACTTTTCCATACCCTTGAGAATTATCCCAAACACCCCATTTTTATGCTCCCTCATGCACGATGAACCAAGGATCCATACCATTTCATCCTTCAGTTTTCTTAAGATTTATACAATTCTTTAGATATTTCATCCTGAAATTGAGGCGACAAGTATAAAAACACATTTATTTTACTTGTTTATTTATGAAACATTAATATATACCGTAGAAAAATTGGAAATTTGAATATATGTTTTTATAAACTCATTTTGAAATCCCTTATAAAATATGACGTACAAAAGTATTTCAACATCAATTTTAAAAGAAAAATATGTTGAATTCCATCATAATTGTATTTCCAAACCAGTTTTCAATAAACTATCCTGGAATGTTCTTCTGGTGTTAGTTTTAAAAAAAATTCAAAAGCCCTTATATAAAGGATATCAATGTTTATTTTTACTAAAAAATTGAGAGCAAGTAATATTTAATATAATATTATAAAATATATGATTTAAGACCTCTAATCATAGACTTATATACAAAATAGAATCCAAAAACATTTCAAACAACCACAACATAACTCATTCAAAACATTCAAAACATCTTTCATAAGTATATATATCTAAATAAAACTAAATCAATTAATTAGTCAAACATAGAAGATGGTTAGAGAATGAATTTTAAATGTGTTTCAAATCATTTGGTGTATTGGATGAGAAACAATAAAAAACCTACAACATACAATATTTTTAATTTAAAAATATAACATGTTTTTTATATCATAAGTTTTATAATGAAACTAATATTTTCAAAACATGTTTGTGTTTCGATCGTTATTATCTCAAAAATGATTTGTAGAACATAATAATTTCAATAAGAATTCAATATTTAAATATGAAACTACATTTATGAAATACTATTTTTTAAATAAAAAACAAATATGGTAACAAAAAATCATTGTTAACTAATATAAAATTTATCTAAATGAAATTTAACATACTCATTTTTTCTAGTTCCAAAATTGAAAAATGATCCCCATTGAACTCAATCCATGAAAAGTTTATATTTTAAATATTAATTATAAAAAATTATATAAACTAAAAATAATATGAATAAATAATTAATAAAATAAAATAAGAATTAATTCTTTTACAAAATTCTAAATTTTCTACTAACACCACCCAATAAATATTATAATCAATATATATTGCATTCATTTGGGAAAAATAGTCATAACATCCAACTTCCAATAAAATATAAAAAATATAGTATTAACAATAGTATAATTATGAGTATTTCATGATAATATATGTGTTTAAGTAGTTGAGGTATTGAAAAAAACCAACATTTAATCATAATGTATTTAATGTTTTTGATTTATATTAAATTATGCCATCTTTGTCTAGTATTTCATAACTATTTAAATTTTTTCTTGAACTATAAAACCAAAAATAAAAGTGAAATAATATATATGAAAATATTTTGTAGATAACTAATTATAAAATTAATACTTTATGTCAATATAATATATGTCTACTTAAAGAAATTGAAATGGACATTGAAATTTACTAATATGAAAAATAATTTTAGATGTTTTAAATTGAGATCCTCACCTTTTACAATATCCATCATGTCATTTTTTAATATATTCTACATATAATCCCTTCCATAAATATCATAATTCTACAAAATATTATAAAAATTATCTAACATAGGAGAAACTAGTGTTAAGTTTATTACCACATCAACATCTCAAGGATTATATGATGGTGTTGGTTCCTAAAAAATTTTCATCCCATTATAATTATTCCTTTGGTTTATAATAATAGGATACATGTTAGGTGTAAGAAAAAATTTAAACCAATATAGAGTTTATTGATAAAAAAATAAAAAAATGTATACCTCATATGTGGGCTAGTGACAAAGAGTTGTTGCAAAAATAAAAAAATGGCCAATACTGTATCCAAATATAGAAAACAAATTAGTAGGTAGTGAAATTGAAGTAATTAGATCAATAATAAAATTTACCATTATTATCCCCTGAACCAACTATATAATATTATGATGTATCTAATCCCCCAGATGTTATACAATTTTATATAATAAAATATGTACATGGGGATACACATCATGAAACTCATAGTACATTGCCAGGTTTTAATGAGGAGTTGTATTATTTGGGTATTAAGTCTAAGTTAATGTCATTGATTATACAAAAATAGATGCTATATTTTTTTTATTATATTATTTATCAACTCATTAAACTTTCAAAATCCATCCTTCAAGGAAGCTAATTACCCCTCATATATTTCCCACCATTTGACAATGTATGAGGGTGTAAATTATAGGACTATGTCAATTTATGAGTTTTCATTTATACAATTTACATAATTAAAAAGGAATAATTTATCAAGTAATTAAAATCAATATGACAAATAAATTCATCAAACTACAAAATCATACCTTAATTATTTCGTCTAACATACTGGAGATGAACATCTACCATGTCTCGGTGTCTGTAAAATCATACATAAGGAATGTATGTAAACTCTATTTATTACCAAAAAAATAAAAATATGTCAAATGTTTCTATAACTCTCTCTATCTGGTTGATTCAAAAGATAAAACCATTTTCAAAATTTATCTAGTCTCTACAAATTTTTATTTCATCATTAATTGAATAGATTAAATATTATTCATGATAAATGTATAATATTTAAAAAACTGGAAATATAATTATATTTTATTTTAATTTTACCACCATGGAGTCCCTAGTAGATATTTCACTGAATAATGGATTCTTATCCAATCTAGGAATAAAATACATATCCTACAATGAATCTACATATCTAAGTAACTATAAATTGTGTGACATGTGGGATAGTTGAGTGGTCATTGTCATCAAACATAATTATAAACCTATACTCTCCACATGTAATGAAATATTTAAAAAACAAGTAATCCCAAACATTCCATTGTTATGTACCATTCTGACTAGAGATGAATAATAGCTACACATAACATCAATAAATATAAGTTCAATTTAAAAAAATAATCTAATTACCAATAATATATTTATATGATGAAACTTATATACCAGAGTTTCCCTACCTTAGTGTATATCATTTAGACATATGTATGATACTTCAATGAATGTTTCAGTAAATCAATTTGATTAAAATTTAATAAATTTATGAAAAAATTATCTTTATATTAAAAAACTATACATTTAATGTTATACATTTAAATTAAAAAAAATGTCTAACTAAAACTAAAAAAAGATATAAATTAAAATAAATGAATAAAATTATTTTCACATAAAATTGTGTAATTTTGTGTACCAATATATGATTATAAATAAAAAAATGTTATATGTAAAAATTATATATTTCCTAATCAAAATAAAAATAAAAATTAATATTTTTTGACTAATATATAATAACAATAAATGAAGAATATAATGAAAATAATCCCAATATAGTTATTAAAGAAAAAAATTATCAACCAAAAAATTGTCATTCATATATAATGAATGTAAAAAATATTACAAAAACGTCAATATTTATCAACATCTATGTATTTAAATATAAATGTTAAAAGATAATGTTTTTAAATGTGTTCGTTTAAAAAATAAATATTTACCTGATTTATTAAGACATTAATAGATTATTTATCCATATTTGTTTTAAATAATCATTATATGTTTCATTAAAAATGAACACATAATATTCATTATTATCCCTAAGTAATCATGTAATAGATAAAAAAATTCAAATAAGTCTTTAACATCATCGATATTTTCATCATTAGAATAATTTTTTCCCCTTAAAAAACATTGAACCACTGATCATTTAATTGGTTAAAAGCACAATTTTTTTTTCTTATGTCACTATGATTAATTATTCCACATCACAACTAAATCATTTTAAATCAACCACTATAAGTCAACACTAATACTATTTTACACCTCTATAACATTCAACTCAATCAAACTTAAGTACGAACAACTAAATTTTGGATAATAGATCTTTCATATATCTTCAACAACACCAAAATATTCCGTTGATGTATAATTTAGGTTTTTATAATTCACACTAAAAAAATGAAGTGCTTTAGTGATGACCCTCACTTCACTATTTTGAATAGTAATTTTGTTGTTCTGTTTTTTTTTAAATGTGTAACCATTAATATCAAAACCAAACCATGTGATAAAATTAACTTGTAGTTTCTCTATTAACCATTTTAATGTTTCTAATATAGATAAATTATTGTTAGATTTATTCTTAATCCAGGAAAAAATGTATTTTTATATTCCTTCATCAACCAATTTTCATTTCTTCTTAGAAATCATACGTTAAATATCATAATATGTGATGATATATATATATATATATATATATATTGGTTAACCTCATCTATGTTGTTCAAAAGGTATAAATGTTCATGAGTCACTACATCACTTGGAATTTACATTACATTCAATCACTAGATCTATTTAACTAAACCATAAACTATAAAATTTCTAGATATATAGAGAACAACATGGTCCTGTTAAGAAAACAAATAAGTATAGAACTCAATCACCTCATCAAATATATTTTTTTTAATAATAAATGATTTTGGTAGATGTAGAATCATTACACATACCATAAAAATTTTCATATATCTTTCAGTATGATACATCTAATGTAAATTTTCAAAGGAAGATATTCTTACCTATTGCACCAAATAAATCAACATATGAACCATCATATCAAAAACCTATGGTGGAAAATAATTTTTATATAACAGAGTATAGTGAAACGTTTTTTCTCCAACACATATATGAAATTTGTATCTATGAATTTTCAATAAAAGTAATTGAATATGTGATACAACCTGATGATAGGCTTTCTAAAAAATGTCATTAATAAGCCACAAAATGCAACCAGATGAAAATATTACATTAATGGAATGATATTATATATGTATATTAACTTTAAATCCTTCAATAAAAACAATATTTACACATTTAAGGAAAACCCACTAGGAATATTAATACCATATAGACATTGGAAAACTGACCTTCTCACTATTTCTTAATGTTTGAAAAATTATAGGTAATTATGTTCAATTTTCTTTAATTATGGGAGATAACTCCAAATATATTCCCATGGTTATTAAGTATAATATTTCATAAATACATGGATTTTATTTCCATATATGTTTAACCATGTTTCAATTAGATTGTCTTAAATATTATTTTTGACACACAGAACATTAATGTTATGTTTTACCACAAAAAATTTCTAACGAGGTAGCTCATATAAAATGGAGCCTTTATTTAATTTGTTTTATTTAAAATACAAAACTTCTTTTCATTATAAATGTGATTTCACCATTTTTCACCTCTTCATGATATTATTCATGTAACAATAGTCATGGGTAAAATCATACTCTTATAATCCATTAAATGACTTAATCTTCAATATGCATATCCATTAAAAAAAATATCTAGTTTCCCATATACACTATGTTTCTTACACTTTCAAATTGATGATTCGATTTACTCTCTTAAAAAATTGGACAATATTTATATCAATAAAAATTTTATATAAATAACTTTCCATATGCATGAAGGTCATTTAAATTGAACATTATCATAACATACAAATGAAAATAATCATTCTTGTATACGAAAAATACTAAACACTTTTATTCCCTATAAATTTAAAATCATCAATTAATAGTTATAGTTAAACACCACAGAATTTCATGGTTATTTTGGTACATAAATCATAAATATCATCATTAAAAATTTCTTTTTATACACATATGTGTGTATTAGTTATTCAAAACAAATATAACAGTCCACTAACTATGTTGGAAATTGAGTCACCTATATGGATTCATTCCATATTTGTATAGTCCAATTCTAATATTTCTATCTTTATTAATAAAATAATAAAATTTGTGATCAAATATCTTCCATTTTGGTGAATCAATTAGGTGAAAGGGGCTTCAATCAATGATGGTCTCGTATTTAATACATCATAGCCTATTTGAATCATTTGAATTTGAAATAAGCTGATTTAAATGAAGAATTATTTAAAGTAACTAGATTTAATTACTGAAAGGTTTTTTTTCCTATTCTTAATAATAAATCATGGTAAATTTTCATCCATTTTATATCACGATGTCTCAAATTTATGTAATTATAATAAAATTTCACATTCTTTGTTATAAAAAAACAGTCATTGGGGAAAGCATGTATCTTTTTATAGCCCATTTCTATTAAACATAATATTTCCCCTCATAATTTAAATCAAGAAAACTATTGATTTCTAGAAGTATCCCATTTAAAAATGAATTCAATTTAGTTAAACAATTATAACTCCAATCATTTCATTCTATCATGTTAAATCATTTTATCATTGTTGATAACATCGAAATTTTAGTAAAACATATGATTAATGGTTCATTAAAAGATCAGTACAATTATTGAAAAATTATTTTTTTCAATGGTTTCAACACATACACAATTGATTAAATATTAAAGGCAATCATATTTTTCATATTGGTCACGCTTATCATCATTAGATCAGGAATTGTTTTACCATATTTGGTCTAGTGTGAGTAGTTGTGATTTAAACCATCACAAATCAAATAGTTTTTGATTTCCTTATTCATACTTTTATTATATTAAAATACTTCACTCATGGATAAAACATCAAATATATTTTTTTCAATATTTCATTTATAAAGTTCTATGAAATTTCAATATTTGTATCATTTTCTTTATGCATTTATCTATTTATGATGCATTAATTACATAAATTCATAATATAATTATTGAATATATTAAAACTTGTAAAAATTTAAATATATATCTAAAATCATATAATCGAAACTTATAGGAATATAAATATATAAATAGGATGAAATTTTAAAAAAAAATTATATCACAAAAAATATTTTAATTGAAAAAATTTACAATAAGAAAATATTTTATTACCAAAATTATATGTAAGAAAGAAAACAATTTATAACTAATCTTTTTTAATAAAAAACGATTTCTTCTAAAAATAATTAAAGATGAAAAAATTATAAATTTAGAATATTATAAATAATTTTTTTTTAAAATAATAAATTACAATTATAGATAATATAAATATTTTATATAACCATAGACTAAAATTTAAAAAAAAACTATAATTGAAAATTATATACATAAATGTAAATAAATGGATAAATTTAATTTACAAATTTCAAATATTTTATTAAAATTTTAAAAAATATATAAAATAACTCATATAATAAGGAAGACAATGATTGAAAATATCTGTTGAATTTTGATGAATGCAATTGAGGGTGGTGGAAATAGGGAGAACAATGCAAGATTGTTTGGAAAATTTTAAAAAAATGAATTAAAAATAAATCAATCAATTACTTTAGAACCCAATTGTGAGCCAAAAAGATTAGGATGTTCATTCAGCTAAGGATTTCATGCGCTATAGAAGAAGGAAAAATGTTGCACGATTGGGGAGAAATAATGAAAAAACAAGTTTGAAAATTGAATGAATATAGAAGATCGGGAACGAGTTAGGTGTCGTTGTTTATCGAGAGGATGTGGGTTTTAGAAAGACCACACTAAATTAATGCAGATATGTCCATGTGGATTATATTTTTTAAAACATTTTGACATTAGTTTTATTCTAAAATAAACCTTAAAATCTTCCAACATCTATTTTAAAATTAATTATTAAATAACAGACTCTAAAATGATGATGTAAAATCTAATTTTTCTACTTCTCCTCCAATGTTTTTGGTCATACCCTTGTGGTATATATGTTTTTGTGTGACTGGGCTAGATTATTTGAGCGATAATTATAAATAAGTATGGTGGAATCATCCCAATATGTCATAGATTTTTCATGGCATGACTAGAGGAGGTCATGAGTTGTTTTTTGAATCAGGTTGCACACAGTTTTGATGAAGGCATGTAATCCATTGATTTTTATTAAGAAAGTTTCCTAAATTGGATAAAATTTATGATTAGTTTGGGTAAAAATGTTGAGGTTTTTCTATGTATTAGGTTCAAATACATGAATATATTAGACCACACCCTGTTTCTTAAGGTTTTTGGGATTAGATGGTATATGGTGATATTTTTAGTGCAATTATTCATTTAATTTAATTGGTAATGAATTAAGTATTATTTTAATTAAATTGAATAATTAATTTTAAATTATTATAATTATCAGTTTGAATGTATGGCTTTATTTTGTACCCAATTAGGTGGCATTTCACTTTTACAGGCATGCGAGGTGGCCATGATTGATTAAAAGGAAATGAAATGAATGAGGATGATGGTCCCTTAAGAACACCCCTTTGATATACGTATTTTATTTATACATTATGTGATATATGGTCTCACCACTATATGATATTTAAATTCTAAAATTAAGTTATTTATTTAATTAAAAATAAAATCATATGGATATATGTAAGTTATAAGTGACATTATAGACCATGAAGGACTAAATTAGTTCAACTACCACTGATGATCATAAGAACTGTTATAAATATATTCCTTGAGATATAAAAACATTTAATACTATATTGGCCCCATGGATAAAGATGATGAAGAGATTTATTATGATAACATGTTGTGACATAGATAGTTTCATGAGGGTTATAAATTAAATGAAATAGATTTTATATTGTAGAATTTGTGAGAGGTTCCCCTTTGTTCCCTTTAGTAGAGATGAGTGAGGAATTGGAATGAATTGATTGATTAGGCCCAGATTTGTCTATGATATGTCTTAGATCCACATAGTATTGTTGATTATGGATTGGGGTGAATGTTACTCTCCCACCAACATGTGGTTAGGGTACTCAATCTGGTAGAACATGATTACATTTATGGAAGTATAGGAGGACCTACCTTATATGTCATTGGGAAGTTAGATGTCCATTGTGAAATTTGTCAAGGGTGATGCTAGTGAAGCTTTCACAAGAGGCCCATGTTTCCAGGTTATGATCATTATGATTCTTAGATTCCATATACCCTTGAAGTGATGGACACGCCATAGATAAGATATTGAGATTAGGGAGACCATGTAAGGTGTCTATGCTATGGTGTGACCTAGGGGACTTGGGCGGGTTCCCTGTTATTATGGAACCCGTAAGAGGGTTAGTGTGATTATGGATAGTGATGATAAAAAGTATCCCATTAGAACTTGAATCAATGATGATAGATTAGTAGGGATATTACAGTTGAGATCTCACTTACCTAATGGCCTAACCGTAGTTAGGAAGGACACCAACCCATATTATTATTATTTTTACTGTTGTTTTTGTTGTTATTATTATTATTATTATTATGGGATGTATGTAACATCTACTAAGGTTTTCAACACATATGTTATGATATACTATTATAGGAAGGATGTATACTAGTTACAAGTGATGTTTTATATATATATATACATATTTTATTCCTAAGGATCAAGGTGCGCTAAAACCACTAGTTTGAAATAACCCCATGCTCATGTTATATATATATATATATAAGGTTCAAGTTCTAGGGGACGGATGAAACCCCTAGGCAATGGAGTCATGTACCTAGTTACGAGTAGGCGATAAGACCCCCTGGTGTGTTCTAATATATTCTTAGGGAGATTATCTTTCCCCATTTGTCTTATTATGTTATAGGAATGGTATATTTCCCTTAGGTTTCTTATTATGTTCCTAGTATGATTATATTTATCTCAGGTGGAATCTTATGGTCCAATGATGTGTATATTTCCATTGAATGGTTACTTATACCTAGATACAATATAACACTAGACGAAGTGGATTTGGTTAATTATTGGTGTGACATTACATGTAAATGATCAACAGTGAATATTTATTTATGCATTCACACAGTTATTTTAATAACATAATCATATCACCTACACATTCTATATATTTAATAGTTATCTTTGGTCTCGAATTGGTGGTTCCCTACTAAGATGTAGTCACACCCTCCTCATGTGACTTTGAGGCTTCTAAACCGTATAAAATCTCACTATTCATAGGTACAGTTAAGGAAGAGGACTGGTGGTGCGTGATCTAAATAGATATATTTTTGATATTGGATACTAAATTTATGAGGATTAATGATAGAAGTAGAGCCTCAATTTATTTTATTCATTATTTTTCTATCATGTACTATTGTTTGGCCTAGTGGGAGATCAGTTTATGTATTCTGTTATGACTATGTTTCGGTATGCTTATACACCTATGTAGTTCAATTTATATAGAATGATTGTATTTATTTATTCAATATATTTGATTTTTTCTTAGATATTGTATTTTGTTATTTCAATTTGGTATTTAACATTAATATAATGGTATAATGTCCCAAATGTAACACCATAGAACCATAATTATAATTAGTGGTATCTAGTGTATGTGGAAGATTACCTAAGTTCATTTAGGGACTCTAAATGGAATATAGATCGATTGTATTTGACTGTGTGACATTACAATCTGAGTAGTTTAATTCATAGGTAATGATTCATGGTATTTTATTCTCATCAAATGTGTTTTTGGAAATTTAAAAGTTGTGTTTGGGAGCCTTTAGTTAGATAAATATACTAGAGAACCATTTATTAGTACGGTGGCCAATGTATACATTAACTCATACTCTATTAATATATTGATATACTTATAACCCTAAGGAAACTATTGTGGGATAATGTTGAGATGGTTCATACACATCAATTAATAGACTATAATTGTCTTATTTTGATTTATTAATTATCTCACCTCGGTATGATTAAATAATCTTTGATTTATCCTATAATTATTGTATTCACCCATAGATATCCAACTCTTATTTAGAGACGGGGTTATGAGATCATGTGCTAGCGCATGTGGATCTTACTAATGATCAGCTCAGTGATGAGACATTTATTAAAATTCTTGATTGAGATATATCATTTCATGAAAGAAGGGACAGTTTCACTACCCATTTATACTCATTACTGATATTCATCTATTGGTTTTGGTAGTTCTTATAGATTAAAACATGACTAACACGTTGTAGGATATTCTAATGAATATCCATTCACAATTATTTCCTAGAATCTAATGTAATCCTAGTACTTTTTTGGTACATGGTTAGTAGTGTGTCACTCACACATTAAATCTAGATTAGATGCTTGTTGACTAGATTGTGATTCTTTCCTATGTTCCCTTCAGGAATAATGATCCATAGTGGATGGATTTATCTTAAAATAATGATGATACTCTCTTAAACTCATGATGTGACCGCTCTACTATAGTTAGAGTATAATAAATTTTTTAGTTTGTAGTTCCTTATTAAAACATGATCATGATTTATGTTTAGGAGATATTTTACCCCTTTCATGTTATCATGATGATGTTCTATTAATCATTGTAGAAAAACGTCACGAGGTACTCCATTAAATTATTCATAGTATGTTTTTTTGACATCTTTAGTTTGATATGAGATCATAAAGAAATTATATTTTCCAAATTCAGGAAGTTATATATCCCCACAAGTGTTGAAATTATGGATTGATTATTTGATGTTGATAGTTTCCTAGAAGATACACACCATAGTTTCGAGAATGGATTAATGTTTTACTTGGAGATAGTGGGAGAAATCACAAAAAAATATCTCCAAATTATGAATAATATCGATACTAGAGAGAATCGTATTTTAGGATCAATATCCAACTAGAGGTGGAGATTTTGTTAGTGAGTAGGTGATGAAGAAACAAATAATAGTGGATGAATTTTCCTTTTACTCACACATATAGAACCCAAATATAATAATTATTTAATGAAGAGTACTATAATATATATTTGTTTAGTTAATAAATGAAATTGATAATGGTAAATAAATGGTTTTTCATGTTGTACTAGGTTTTGAATTAAGTCCTCAGTATATGAAAACATATTTTTATTAACTCAATCAGTGACTATTAATCTAAATCAATTAGTATTGGATATGGAGATTCTAATGGAGAGCCTTGATAGACACAATAATCTAGAGAATCTCGACTAATGTAAACCATATTTCACTAACACCTTATCATAATGTTAGTTTTACCACGATAGAGGAAAAGATCATTTATAGGACTCTATCATGGCGTTTATTGGTGAGATAGTGGTAGAAAAATTAGAAAGGATCTTCCATGTTGAGTATAGTTTTTGAAGAGGTACGTATGGAATTATTTTTCGATGTTACCAATATGTATCAAAACTGGAAATGAAATTGATGATGTTAACTAAAGTTCTTTTGTTTATTATCTCCTATTTTGTTGGAATTATCCTAGGGATTTAAAAAAAAGAGATGGTTTACTTGAATGATTTCAACAATCTATTCTATTTTTGTAGAATGGTTTACTAAATAGTTGTATTAGAATAATTTTCAACCTTATAATATTAATTATATTTTTCTAAAACTCTCATTTTTACCTATAAAAAAGAGGGACAATGACAAAAAACATGTTATTTCAAAGGTTACTATAACTATATTTGGGAATATAAATCTAGATTTGAAGTTTTCTAAATGTGTATGAAGGATATATTTTCCTTATGTTGTGTTCTCAGAGTTTCCAGGTATACTCCTTATTTTATATAGCCGATGATAAGTTAAAGAATACCCTATATAACGTTCTACCAATCATCTCTTCAGGAGTTAGTATGGAATATTTAGGTTGAGATCAGTTGGAATGTTTGATTTTGGTAGACTATTTCCTAATAATATATTTTTAATTGATTAATAAACTTGCTTTATGGGAGAATAAGAACCAAAATAAAAGGTTCCAAATTCAAAAAAATTCACTACACCCAATAAGATCATGAAACTGGTTCTCCCACATCTGCCAAATTAAAGTTTCCATCCGCCAAAATCATGATTACCCTTTCATTGTCACCATCCATCAGCGATGTTGAGAAAAAAATGAGTGAATCGAAAGAGAGAAGTTGAGAGGGGAAAAAAGATCAAAAATAAAACAACTAAGAGATTATAGAGAGGGACAGGGGAGAAGAGAGGGAAGGGTGATATGAGGCTAAAATGCACGGGCCTCCCTCACAGAAGTGTCGATGAGGAAACCATAGATCAATAGAGTTGAAAGGGAGAAGTCGCTCCGAGGAATTTCTGATATTCGACTATTTCCATTTCTTACCGATTTAGAATACTCTTCAATACAGGGAGTGAAAAATTATTTTTCTAGGTATCCTTGGGAATGGACAATTTTATAGTGGACATTTTTAGTTCATGGTTTCATTTAATTCCCTAAAGTTTGTTGATCATGAAATTGGAAAAGGTTATAGTTGATATAGTTTGACATGATTCATTTTATGCAATCTAGTGATTTTTATTAAATGATGATTTGTGAAAACTTTGAGTCAATAGTTCTTATGTTAAATTGAATAACAGTTTATAAATCTCTAGTTTTTTAAGTGGAAGGTCATATTATTTCATTAAATAGTTTTCTATTAGTTTAATTAGTTGTAGATGTGAATGAAAATTCTTTCTTTCAATATGAGGTAGTTTTGTGAGGTTATTAGTTAGCAGTCATAAATGTTTTATTTTCAAGGATGAGAGGTTTTAAAGGCATGATGGATGTAGAGATTTTAATTTTTCTCTTTTTAAGGCATATATTATTTCCAATTTTAAATCCTTGTAGACCATAATATACTAAATATAATTTTTTTTTATTCAATAACCTTGGATGAAATTGTAAATTATTGTTTTACTCACAAAACATGGTTTCTACCAGGAGGTTGAATTTTTATAATTTTTTTATCAACCTGAATATTTTGAAATATATTTTTATTATTAAAATAAATAAATAATTTTTCTATAATAGAAAACATTAATATATTCTAATCATGATCTCATATGTAAATTCTGATATGATAGTTATTTTTTAAGGTGACTTTTTTTCCTAAGTGATGTATAAATTATGTGAACTGGTATTAATCCATAATCATATAATTTTCGTTTATTTATTATTATAATTATTTATTATTATTTTATGGATGGATATATGGTGGTTTCTTGTCACTAGTAATGAGATATAGACATGGAAATGGGATGAAATTTGAGTAATAAATGGAGTGTTAGATGTTTTGTTCTAGATTTCAATTTTTATATTCTTGACTAACTATAATTTAATGGTTCAATTTATTGAGTAATGATGAGAATGTATTCTTAATTTTATAACATGAGTTTGGGAAATAAATAATTAATTCCCTTTCTTCTCTAATATATTTCATCACTAAAATGTTAGAGAGAATCTAAACCACCCTATAATTTTATATTGTATGAATCCATTTGTGTGAACACTCATTAACTTTCTTTGAAGAACATAATTAGTTCTATACGAAAATGTTTTCAATGTTGAATAAAGATTATAGAAAAATTATATAGTGAAAGATAAATTGAAAACTTGTATGGGAATGTTTTTTATTTTAATTCACCACTTTCTTAATGAACTTATTCACTCTCTAATATGAAATCCTATTATTATTATCAATGTATACATGGAAAATTAATTAAATAATTTTTCAATTGAATATTTATAAATTATTAGAAAATGTGAAAATGAAAACATATTCAAAATAAATATTTTTCTTATATTTTCAACGTTAATCATTTGATAAAAAATTTTGTATGGAATAAAGGAATAATTTAGGTGAAATATTTTTTATTTAGATTACCATTTGAGGATGATTTTATTCAATATATTTTTAAAGGGAAATTAGAAAAAAGAGGAAAATTAATTTATTGGACTTACTTCAGAATTATTTAATGAAATTAGATAAAATTATTTTTACTTGAAATTTATTATCTTAAAAATATGTTTTATTAATGTTATTGTGGAAATGAGGTAGGTTATGATTTTTTTTTCAAAGGGAAAACGTTTTGAAAATATTCTATTATTAATAAAAAATAATTTCATCTCATGTTGCAAAATAATTTGAATTTTTATAATTACAATAATTTATGTTGTGAAAATTATAATTTTATTTCTAAAATATTTTAATAACCACATGGAATTTATTTTTATCTAGTGAATTTGAATATTTAGAAAATTTTTAATTGATTTGGTGATTGAAAATAGATAATCCTTCTACTATAAGAAAAAATAATATTAAGAATAAAGTATTTTATTTTTTTCATGCAATCTTCATTATTTGTTAAATGAATTATTTTGGCTTGGTTTTAGAATTGTGATTAATCATTTATTTTAATTATTGTTTATTTTTGTGTATTTTACAATTGATTATTAATATAATGTCATTTTTTATATTGGAGTATAATAATACGTCATTAATAGATAATAATTTCAATGATATGTTAAAGGATAATTTAATATTCATTTTCCATTTGGATTTTTTCAACATGAACAATTAATTTTTTCTTGTATTATATAATTTTTTTTCGATGAAGCCAAATTTGAAACCATTATTGGGTGTATATGTGTCCCTATAGTAAAATAATAATAATTATTATTTATCCTATAATTATTTATTATTGAGTTTAAGAATGATTTTATAATAATATGAGAGAGGAATTCCATGGAATAATGGGTTTTAGGTGCGTGGAAGTAATGAAATGACATTTTTTTATTTATGATTTGATGAATGATTGTGTTGAAATAGACCAAATAATAAAAGATTAATAAAAATAGGTCCAATGAGGTATGAATGAAGATACAATGAAAATAATATTTCCCAGTAGTGGAAGTGAGGTCGTAAGTGGTGGAAATGACCATGTTTATGGCATGAAATCTAGTTAAAATAATTCATTGAATTTTTGAATAATCATGAATATATGTGATGTAATCTAATACCATATGTCATGTATTTAAAAATTTAAAAATTTAATGTTTATTTATATTTAAACCTCATAGAAACTATTTGGGTGACGTGGATATCACAGTGATGTGGTTATAAATGATTTGGAATATAACACATCTTGTGACATCGGGTTACACTTTGCGTAACTCGGTGGCATTGGCATTGGTGTGTAATAACATAGACAACATGTTCTATAGTAAAATCCCTAGTCCATATGTTTCCTTTACACACACCATCTGTAGTGGCTGTAGTGGATTGACATGTATAGTTTTTACACACCTAATGACCACATTACACTTACATACTATGAATCCATTAAATATTCTATACACAATATGTGTTGAAACATTTCTGGTATCAAGAGTATATATATTAATCCTGGGTAGTTTTATACATTGAGTATTTCAAGAGACACTGTGTATTCTATATAGGAATATCATGGAAATTCATTTTTCATAGGTTGTATTAAATAATTCATATTTAAGACATAATTTTTTTTACCCTAACATACATGATATGTATATTTAAAACAAATGAGTTTAGTGGTAATATTACTTGGATAGCCATTCTCAATAGCACTATGCACCATCTATTCAACGGAGAATGAAGTGTATTAGGATAATTATATTATTCTTCATGATTTCTCACCCAAGTAACCATTCTAGATATATGAGTAATCTATTTTACGTTTTTTATGAGTATAATTTGATCATACATATATCTTCATAATCTGTGGTTTTAATTTATGGAGGTAGTTTTTTGAAAATTCATACAAATGATAGAATGTGAGAGGAGATGAATATAATAGTTATTTGGTTTATAACCTTATTGAAGCATATAGGACTCTAGGTAATGGTTCTTCTGGGTATAAATGGGCGTAATAAACCCTATCACTGGGATGTGGTATAGTTACACCCACTTATATAGTGGGTTACCCTCCTAGAAAATGCATACTACACATGCTCGGAAAAGAGATATCTATATGATTTGGCTACCCTTTCAATAGAGGTGTCACATAGGGGAAATAGGTACCCCATTATTTCTACTAAAAAGGGTTTTTGTGGAAGTGATATGTGTGTGATATTTCAAGTGTACTAGGTTCTGTAGTGGTTTCGGTGTGCAAGATTATTTTATAGTGATAGTATTTTATTGAGATGAGATATGGCATTAAATTTACTTTTCACTAATATAGTTTGGAACCACTACTTATTTATAGAGTGGTGACATCAAAATTTTATGATGTGGAATGATTTAGATAATTTTTATTCTATGATGTTTTTAGACTTCTTCAACACTTGATCTATGAGGTTAAAATCTATGATGGTTTAAGGATTCTATCTATTAAATGTAGCCACCAACAATGTGTGACTTGTTATTAAGATAAGGACTGTAGAAGCATCGGGTCTTTAAGAAACCACGTGACACTAGATACATGGACGATATGATTCCTTATATAGCTATGATATATTGAAAGTAACTCTTATATGATCTTTTTTTCTTTTATATGAATTATATATAGGGTTTTCCTTATCCATATACACTAATCTACACATGGTGTCAAGCTAGAAATTTGTTTCACCACTCATTTTTAATTTGACGGAATCCTACATGTTATATTCATATACATTTATTTTAAATATCACAGGTCATAAAACATTGTGTAAAAAAGTGAACTAGATCTTCCACCTGAACCAGCATCCAACCCAGTCCACCATTGGCCCAAATTGACTTCCTAATATGCATCGAATGGAAACTAGTTCTTGGGTATCAAGAATGATCTTTGTGAATGATTTAACCCTTTATAGTAATATTAAATTTACAAGAAGTTAAAATAGAATAAATAATCCAAATCAACATGGTATAATCGAACATTCAAAAATGGATAATCATAAATAATCCAAAAATATAGTGAATATAGATACATATTAATCCCAATAAAAAATAATTATACAAAATACCAAAATAAAAACAGAAGAGAAAAAAATCAAAGAGATTTTAAATCACCACTAGTAAACCTCGGCTGCATGTCACATCCAACTTGTTCACCAATAGTCTAACATAAATAATACAGCTAAAAACTATTATGGGAACTGGAAACCTATGTAATATTTATATAGTCATGATCTAAAAAACATTGTTGGTCTCCACTTGTAGAGACTATGGAAATACCCTTTGTAATGTGGTTCATAAAGTTCGAGTGGGAATAAAATCATAGGATATGGTTTTTCAGATGCATTATAAAATAAATAAAATTTACATGGGACTTATGAATTTTCAAACAACCACTATTTTTTTAAAAAATAATTGTTAATATTTATTATAAATCATTTCAGACTTGATAATGACGGTCTTTAAAAGCATAGAAATAAATCCAAAACACCATTTATCCATCTCCTAAAACATTTCCGTAGAAATCATTATTATTAAAGTAATTCATCTAAAACCTATTTCTTTAAAACAAAATATGAAATAACCAAATTATATTTAGTTTTTAAATCAAAAATTCAATTTTTTAAACAATTATTTTTAATGTATATGAAAAAAATCAAAGTGATACACAAATAATACATATGAACCCAAGCATCATGGAAATGAACTCAATGGAACAAAACAAACAATGGTTCCAATAATAAAATGATATTGGTGAATGAAATCAAATTATGACACTAGTCATTTTAATACATCCTAATAAGTACCTAAGTATCATGGGAAACATACCTATGCTCTAGTAAAAAATATCATAAATAGACACAATGAACTTAGTTAGACACTACTAAACCTCTCTGCATCCCCAATAATCCTATAAAACTATTCAAAAATACACTACCTATGAGATCCTTCACTTACATAGTCTAAAAACGTTTTCTTGAAAACATTACCCATTACCCATCTATTCCTAATCGATGAGGTGTATCTAGGAAAAATTACCCACGTAGCCTAGTGCTACACACTTCCTCTTTCTCTCATACATGTGACCTACTATAATTCAATGACTCCCCTTAAAAGTAAAATATTGGGTAGCATAAATAAACCATCACATATAAAAAATATAAATCATTTAAAATATTTCACTCATCACCTCATAATCCATCATAAGATACATCCACATTCATATCAAATCATATGTGTCCCACAATATGCATCAATATTAAAAATTCTCCTAATGTGATCACAACCCAAAACAAGTATAAAATAGTTACATGAGGACTGAAGAGGTCCTTACATATTTATAAAACCACTTCATATAATGTTCCAACTAATCTAAAAAAATATCATAGGAAACCATGACTTTTTCATACCCTTTACAAACAACATTTCAAATATAATTTAGAAATCATCTATCAAAAATCCCTTTGAAATCAAAAAACAATCAGTTTGGAGGATATAAAAAACAACACCACCATTTTATAACATCTCATTCCTAACCACACTTAATCCCAATGATATTAAAACCATTTATACAATTGATTCTCAACCCACATTGTTCCAAAAATATGCATTTAAAACATCAGACACTCAATTAAATACATAACAAGTGTCAAACAACCCTTTGAAACATTTACATGGATTTAGAAAATGCCACTATGTAATTTTAACAAATACTTTTCATGCGATATAAGAAAATGAAAAGTGCATAAACCATTTTAAATCTATTTTAAAAAATAAATATTATTAAACACGGTTTTTATTCCATATTATTTATTTTTAAAACATTAAAACTATTTTAGAATATTCACTCTAGGCATTTCGGAAACACTTGGAATGAAACAAGGGTCTATTCCAAGTTATCAAATCATTATATGCCTACTATAGGGGTAAATTATTCTTCTAAATTTATAATATTTAATTTTAAAACAAATAAGTAATTATAGCATGAATTTAATGTATATTTTAGAGAGACACTAACGACATTTCAAGAGGAACTACCCAAAAGTAAAACTATCCAAAACTCACTACTTTTGATGAAGAATTCACATCCTTGAAATGAAATGGACTTCAAAACCATATAAACCCAATATAAAATTTATAATAACCTCCCCAAAACATAATCTTGACATAAATAAAGTTTGGGGATTTTTTGAGTGTGAGAGGCTGAGGGATGATGGAAAGGGAGAAGAGAAGAGTGGAAAATGAGAAGAAATGAGGGCTTAATAGCTTCAAAATTGAGAAGAAAATTAACAAAATCAAAGAGGAATAAGGGAGATATATCCCCCATATAAAATCCTCACTTTGATGATTAAGAGTAGAGGATGTGGTGAAACAAGACATAAAATACCGTGGAGGAAAAGGTAAATTAACCCCTTTAATGAAATCAAGGCAGGATACATTTTTTTTACAATCCTTGATCCATCTATGTGGTGTCCACTAATTTTAGAAACCATCATTACATGGTTCTACAATAGAAATTAAATTATTTGAATAACTATGCCAAATAGATCTGTAAAATTGTAGAACCAATTCAAATGGTTGTCACAAAGTCTTACCTATTGTTCCCAAAGCCTTGTGCTCATACCATCACTACCCATAGGCCATGCACGATTTACCCTAGGATTCGCACGATTCAGATTGAACCATATAACCTTATAAAAACCTTGAAATAATAAAAAAAATTAAATTTCCCTAAAAATATAGTTTTATGTTTTCCTAACAACAATAAATTAAAACCATTTATAGATGGAAAATATCTAGAATTTTCATGTTTTGTGTTGAATCTTATCAAAAAAATAAAACACTATAATATTGATTTTATTTAATAAATTAATAGCTAAAAATGAAATGTGTGTTTCAAACGTTAGGAAACATTATTTGTACCTCATAATAATTTTCCTTTATGTGTAACCATATACACACCAATTCATAATTTTTGACCCCCCAATGTCATGTGTTGTCGTAAAAAAACAATGTATAGTTGCTGAAGTGCCTCTACATGTATAGGATATAAATATCCAGTGTCTTAATAACACTTAAACATTGTGAATCCATTATATAATCCATGAACTATAGGTTTGGTGGCATGGAATGCATCTACAATACACACCTTCAACCTAAGTTGTTCTACAGGTTTGGTATTTATAAAGGCATTGCGTAGTCAGTGTAAGAATAACCTGGATAATCCTTTTAAACAAATTTGTTTAAATAGTTTACCTTTAATCCATAAAAATCATGTTACCTACCATACACCCCAAGTATGTAGACCTATAAAGGGATGAGTAGTTGTAGTACATGGATAGCCTTGCTGTAGAGAAGTGTAGACCATGTATTTTACTCACATATTGTGTATTGGGAAATTTATAGTACCAGATATGATTTATCTTCCATGATATATTTTTATATATTTTAATTGTAAATTTTATATTTTTTTATGTATAATGTGATCGTTATATATCTACATCACCTGAGTTTTAGATTTATGGTAGTTGTAATTTCATAGAATCATAGAGATAATGACCTATGGAAACGAAAAACTAGAGTATCCACAAGGTTGATGAGTTTATTGAAAAACATCTATTTATGTGGAAAGGTTCCTCTAAGTATAAAGTATATTAGATAACCGTGTCATAGGGATGAGGTAATGGTCCTCCACTGATAAATTGTGTGATCCTCATGAAAAATTCACACTACACAATTTGGGGAATGGGTCCTCCATTTAGGATTGATACCCTCTCAATATAGTGCCTTATAGTAAGGCACATGTCTCCCATTATTTTTAAAATAGAGGGATGTTGTGAAGGTTAAATGTGTGGTAATTTTTAAGTACACAAAGTTGTTTAGTTTAATTCGTATTCTAGATTCCATTCTAGTGATAGGAATTGTTAGCGATGAATGATGAAATTCAATTTAACATTCCCTGATGTGGTATATTCGTACTCCAACATTCTAGAGTGGTTATGTGAGGATTTTATGATGCTTAATGTTTCGGATAAATTTTATTTTATGATGTTCTATGATTATGTTAGCACTTGATCTAGGGCAAGTTTATCTCTGATCGTTTAAGGATTATACCTTTTACCCTTGACCACCACTATTGTGGGATTTATAGCTTGACTATGGATTTCAAACATACATGGTCATTCACTAAAATTTGAGACACTATATACATGGATGTTATTAATCTTTATAGATCTAATATTTGATGGAAGGAGATTTACCTAGGTTCTTGTGTTTCATTTCTATAAAGAATACATGGGATATCCAAATCCATTTAAACTCTTATACAAGGGGAACCATGATAAATTGTTGTTTCATCTCTTATTTTTTATTTATGCACATCCAACTAGATATAAATCTACTCAACCCCAAATGGGGATTTATCCCACATGATTCGTGTTGATGGAGTCCATGCACAACATTGTAATGGGATTAGAGGCCAAGAAGATGAAGATACTCATAAAGACAAGATTATTAGGGATTCGTGTAGGCATATCATTGTGGAAGATGAAAGAGGATAATTACATGGAATTCAAGATTCATGGTGATACATGGTGGTTCATAAATAGTGTACATGAATTAAGGAGACCCAATTTCATTTTATGAATGTCTAGTTTACAGTGTGGTGTGGTCATCTCTATGGATCATCCGATGGGTTTACCAATTGGGAATAATGTTGTATATTCATTGATCATGAATCTTTTATTATATAGATCACTGTTCATTTATATTATTTCATATACCAAATAAATGATTCATATTGGATATAAATTTGTTGAAGTTAGTGATATGTTACTATCATTGATGTATGATAATTCCTTTACACGGATAGCCACTGACACCAAACCTTTTGCATGTTGGTTGGGGATGTCACACTCATCTCACTGCTGGCCCGAGAGTAGTCAAGATAGGTAAGTTCATGTCAGCTTATACTTTTGAAATTTTTTATCATAATGATATATATATATATATATATATGTTATTCCATGCATTTTTAATATTTAAAATATCTTATATAATTAGTACAATAAGTTTTCTAGGTTAATATCTAAATAATTTATTCATTATATCTTTTTATATTATTGGAAAATTAATCTATCGAAATAAATTTATTATGAACTCAAAGTGCCTATATCTGGTATGAAATGTAGTCTTGGAAATATCCACCTTTATCACCTTGAATTGATGGTATAATTATTAAGGATCCAGCCTATAGAATAATTTATACCCGTATAGTTGATAAATAAAGTCATAAATCCATGGAAGATGGAATTTGTTATTTATTATGATTTTATTATGATCATGATAATTAATAAATGAATTTATCCAACATTTTTATTTACAAATATTATTGAGGAAACCTATGAAAAAAAATTTAGGGAATATAAAATAGTTTTAAAAAAACGTATTGTTGTTTTTTTCTCTTCTCGTCAAATTTATTGGGAGAAATTATTCCAGAACACATTGATATAGTCAAATATCTAGTTAGAATTTTTATCGATAAATTAACCTCTTTATTAGGATAAATTACATTATACTCATTAAATAATACATGAACATATTCCCCTATAATATGTATTACTTTTAGGATGATCCTTCACTTTATCTAAATAATTTAAGCTATATATTCTTTCTCATAAAGAAATAATATCCCTAACTATGATATTGTTTTATAATATGATCTATTAATCTACTTTCTCTTTTATTGATCTAATGGCTGATTTGGGATATGGAATGTGAATTCCCTCTTCCGACAGTTGATATTGGATATATATAAGGTAAATTATTCTATCCCTAACATATTATCAAATTATATAAATGGTATGATAACTATATTTAGAAGAATATTCTTCCCGAAAATGTTAATTTGATAAAAGTTAAATTCTTAATATGTAATGATTTTACTACTTGTATTTTTTATTGTTAACTCATCCTCCATATTCTGGGTGGCATTTGAATATTTTAATATAACTATTAAGACATGAACATACTCATAAAACTAGAATAAAATAGGATTTTCTCTTGTAATAATTAAAAATATGTGTAAATATCACATGGATATTTTTATGCTCCAATTGGAGGTATTAATATCATAAGATCATCATTAATCACTTATATTTTTAGTTTTTTATTATTTAAAATCCATTATAACCCTTGTCTTTATATCATTATTTCCACAGTTTATTCATTCCAAGTTGTTGTAACATTGGAACATGGGGTAAAGATTTAGTAGAACCATATATTATTCTATAATATCTATTTTATACATCATTTACAATTGGTAACCATTATCTTGAATCCATTTTTCAAAACATTATATATATCATTGTTTCATTAATGAATTTTCTGGGATACCTTTTCCCACACTTTTGAATTGTGGGTAGTTAAATCATCTTCCCACCTAGAATTTTCTCAATTGAACCACATAATTGAAATTAATTTTTATTTTTGTATCACTTATCCAATAATGTAATAGACATTCAATGATTTCCATCTCCACCTTTTCGGTACATTTCAATTTTTCCTTGTATTAATTAATGTTTCAATTAGTAAAATATTTTTAAAAACGAGGGTTCAGTTCATTGATGAATGTGACAAGAATAAATTTAGGGTCAATGGAAATGTCAGTGGAATACCAAGAAAGTTATATGATGTTTTATTTATGTTGTAGAATTTATTATTCCCATATTTACTTGTGGATAAGAAATTATCGATATGTTTTAGTTTGGAGAGTGGGAGGACAATTTTTTTTTTGTTTTGGAATTTATCAACTTCCATCAAATTATTTTCTCCTTTAGGATTGGTTTTCAAGATCAGTTTCCACCACAAATCAACTTAAACTATCATTTTATAAAAAAATTCCATTTTTTCTTTTTAATGAATTCAAAAATGAAAATATTTTTGTGATGAAAGCTATGCATTACCTTATGATTAAAGGATCAAATGATCCACTAAAAGAGGTTATTTGTTTAATATAATGAACTCAAATACAATTTCATCCTTCTTTGGTATAATTTATCACTACACAAGATTTATTTTATTATTCATAACATTTTGAAAATTGAGAAAAAACATAAATGTGTTTATTGACTCCCCCAGTAATCATATTCAGAATCTCATTTGGGAAATCATTTCATTTCCCATCACATTGGATGTATGCATGATTCTTCCTATTTATATCCATTTAATAAAAATATAGAAAGTTAAGGATTTTTAATTTTCAATTAATTATATATAATATTAAAAATTATTTATTTATAATTAAAAAACTAAATAAATCACATGACAATACTCACTTAATACATTATAAGATTGAATCTAGGTTGTTTAGGGTGAATTTCCTTTTAGGTTCTATATCCTAATCCCAAAAATAATGTAAACGTTTTAATAATACAAAGTATAATTACATAATCTCTATAAATATAACATTACATAATTTAGAACATAGATATCCAATAATTTTTTTTGAGGCCCCACATTTAAGAAAAATTAGGTACATAATTTAATACATTTTAAATATCTTATATATTATTTTATTTATATCTTTATTAAATTACAAGAGATATCAAAAATCTACTACCACTTTAGGGGATTTCATAGGGACATACATAAAAAACTAGATTGATAAATACTAAAAAAGTATAAAAAATATTATCATGGATTGAGAAAAGATAATATTCAAAACACATTTCATGGAATCAAAAAATGTTTTCATAAAAAATCAAAACATGGAATAAGAGAGAAGTTTTATTTATAAGATGTTGATCATGATAAAAATGTGAAAAAACATATTTCATGTCATTAAAATCACATTATAAGGAATACTACCAAGATATCATAATATTATAGACAAACCTAACTGTATTATTCCCATGTATAACATTGTATAAAAATCTAACTGCTTCTTGATTACATATAATGATTTCATGGGACATAAAAAAATCCAAAATTGATTTGGGGATTAAAAGGTATAGTCTCACCCTTTATAATAAATTTTCATTCATATGTGTCCAACATATAAAAGAAACATACATTCATAGTAAATATGAAATAAACCCATGAGAGGGGAATATATAACATAATAAATCCATAAATCATTTTATTTTGAGTTATCATATCTTTTAAAGATAAAATAACCAAATAAAGAATATTTAACATCAATTTAACAAATAAAATTCATGATTCATCAAAATAAATATCATATATATTGAAATCTATTATGAAAATATAAAAAAGTGTTAAAAAGAACTCTTTTACCAAAATTATAAGAAATGGGTAAAACAGTCATGAAAAGATATAAGGGAATATGTTGTTATAAAAAGAAGAAATAAAATATGATATTTATCATCAGATAATGGGTTGTTTTTTAAATCATTTAGCTGTGAATATATTTCTAGGAGTGGAACGTGAAATGAAAGAAAAATATAATTATTCCTCATTTTAGGTTTAATTTTGATATTGGAAAATAAAATTCAAGATAAATGAAAATTTTGATGAAAGAAATATAAAATTGGAATATATAATACAAAAAAAGATATATAAATAATATATTAATAAAAAACTGAATGGAATAAATTTGTAGATGATGATATAGAAAATGATATAGAAAATAACAATAAAAACAAGAAATGCAAGGAAAGACCTCATACCTCGAGTCTTAAAATGATTTAGACATTGTACTAACCACATGAATAGTGTTTTAAAATTCATTAAGTTAGTTTAATAAAATAAAATTTATTTTATCTCCATAAGACTTTTGTTATCATGTTTTATACACAATTAATTTACTATTGTCTACATTAACTGTTTTAATGTTGTTCGATTCATAGTTTCAAAAATCCTTCGGTGTAGTGGAAAACATTTAGTATCACTATCCAATATTTTTATAAATATTATACGTTTCATGGTATAGGTTTTTGGTAATTATTGAAATATGTGTGTTTAATAGTACAAAACATAGTTATAAATAAGAAAATATTCCTTGTTAAACCTTTTTTTCATGGCTGATAATAACTTTGATTTTTTACATTTAATAGTGTTTTTACCATTCCTATTTTACAATTAAAGAATCATATTATTGAAATTATTTCATCAAATATATTATATTAAATAATGAAATACAATTTAAATAATATCTATGTATGTCATAAGGGATAAATAATATATCACATTTCACCTAGGTTGCATAAAACCACTATAAGTGAATGATATTTATTTTGAAAGGTTTAAATAAGGACAAATAACATACAATTTTTTGAGTTTTTTAAATTCATTATACTATCATTGTGATTGTATTTTAAAGTTATGTTCAATGACCATATAAAATAGATAATGAGTAAGAGAATAATTGAAATTATATGATATGTGTTTTGAAACCCTTATTAATACACACCATATTAAAATGCATACTTATTTTGGATTTAAGCTTCACAATTTTTTAAATAATTTATTTTGGAGATAATGTTTATAATTAAGTATTTTAAAGATTCCAAATATTAATTATTTGGTATTTTACCACTTTTAAAGTACACATAACTATTTCAAGGATCAGTTATTATTTTTAATAGTTTATTTATGTGATAACAGTCAGGTATTATTTTACATGAAATAAATACCACATATTTATATAATTATTTATTCTTGAATTTTTTTATAAAATCGTTTTATATTTTATTTAAATGATTATAATATTATTTATTTTATTTTATATTTATAGTGTTTTTTATGTTTGAGTTAATTATTAGCATCCTCGATACACCAAAATTTAAAATTCAAGTTATGTATTTCTTATTTGTTTGTAAAACCATTTTATATTTTCATAATTTTATGGAGTATATTAATACTTTATATTCAATATTTTTCATTGGTGGAATAAAATGATGTTATTTTTTATAATGTTTTGTATATTATTTTTATTATATAAAAAATTAAATATGTTAGTGATATATTTAGAGAGGGTAGTTCATAATATTATAAAAGTACTGGTTATTAAAACCACATCCACCTAGTTAGATCTTATACATACACCCTCAATCAAATTAAATTGATTTTTAAATTTTATTTTTTCATATAATTACTAATATTGCTATTTTTTTCTTATATGGTATATATAACCATCAATTATTACCTTAATAAATTTTTAAGAGTTTGAATAATTCATATTTTATTCAAAACATACATAACATGTGTTAATAGTTTCTATGAAACAAATAATAGAAGGAATCCCACAATCTTCTATGAGAATGGGTATTCTATAATGCTACCTTCCCTTTTATTTTTTTGATATATGGAGTACTCATAAATAATTATTTTAAAAAACTAAATATTGCATTAAATTTATTATAAGTTTTTTTAGATTTTTCTGTAAATATTTTTATTTTACACTATATTATTTAATTACACAATTCCAATTTTTTAAAACTCTTTCCCAAAATTAATTATTACTATTTTCAATTTATATAAACTTAATTTGAATGATTCAATGTTATGTGTCCTTTAAAAGAAACTCTTCATCAATATATTTTTTTAGAGTTCATTCTTGGGAAAGATAAAAGTTTGATTAATTATTTTTTTGAGAAAGAACATATAGTTACATAAAAAAATATAATCATCCAAACATGATTAATATAATTACTTTCTGAAGAAAAATTTAATTTTTATAGTTATAATTTATAATAAATTAAATAAAGGAAGTATATCTCAAAAATAAAATATAATTTTTTTCGTCTTCCTTATCATTAATTTTATCATTATAATCTAAATGTTCAACTTTTTCATCGACATGTTTATTGAATATTTCTTAATTCTCACCAAATTAAATAAGAACATCATCATTCGTGACCTTATTTTATTACTCATACTATAATTAATAAAAAAATATCTTTCATTTAACCATTAATAATTTCCATTTCTGTTTAAGAAATTCCATAATTTCTTTATTTTTATTATAATTTTTAATTGTATCTTGTGAAATTTTAAAATTATATTTCTCTCCATCATCAAAATCCTAATATTATAAATTTATTAAACTCATTTGAAATAAATTTCCTCATATTAGAAACTTTCCATATAAAATTTTCCCCTGTAGTTTCCTTTAATATTGAGTAAATTTCATGAATGATAGCTTATACTTTCAGAATCTTCAAATTCAAATTATTGTATTAAAAAATTTAATTAAAATATTTTTTATTTTACATTATTAATCATTAAATTTGGTATTTATTTATAATAAATTGATTTTTTAACAATTAATTTCTTCTTTAACAGAAATCACATTCTCATTCAGTAAGTAATCAACATTTTAAAAAAAAACATCATATTGAAATAAATGAAAGTCACAATCATTAAGTACTAATAACTTTTTATCAAATCCATCATATAAGATTCAAATGTTTTTTGTTACCCCAAAATTATTAGTCAACTTCCTCTCTAAATAGCCTTATTTTATTAACAATTCCATTATCTCCTATGATGAAATCATTAATTTTTTCAACATTTTTCACACACACACACATATATATATATGTGTGTGTGTGTGTTATTCTCACCCGATTTGAAGTTTAAATACTATTATATTATCTGTAAATTCAAATAAGTTTTTCAAATTATCCCATATCCTCTTGAATAAAATTTTTCTAATAAAATATTAGCATTAATTATAATAAATTATGTCTAATATATAATCCCTTAATCACTTATTATATAAATATATTTTTGATAAAAAAAATAATGGAAACTCCATCCACTAATGAAAAATATACATTTGTTATAATATTGAGGATATATAAGATTATTGAAATAAAATATGGATTCAAACATCAATCTAAAACATGGTATTTATTACAAATAAAATTGGATACCAATTTAATTCACTTTGTGTATATGATCTATGCTCAATAAAAAATTACAACAACAAATTAATAACTCAAATAATACTCAATTAAAATTTCGGAATAACCCCATTAAAAAATTTTATTTGATTTAGAAATATAATTTATATTAAAACTTTAATGGTAATGGGTGTGTGGTTTAATAAATAAATATATATATATATTTAATAAATTTTATGTTTTTATCAATATCAAAGATTACATATTAACTAAATTAGAAAAACAATTTATTATATTGTTTTTTGTTTTTTTTTCTTAGTAAGGAATTATAGTAATTAGTGATTAACATGAAATATTTCAACAACTTTAACTAATTTTTTTAGTAAATGTACATAATCTGATAATAAGCACCGTGTTCATGTGTCATAATATTATCATTATGTAATTACAAGTCAATTAATGATTATCTTCCAACTGAAGAATATATTTTATACTCAAATTGATGAGTAGATAAGTTTTTAACAATGAAGGACACTATTATAAAACGTTTTCTACTAAATTAATAAGTGATTCAAAATAGATGCAATGATTAATGCGAAAAATTATAATGAATAAATAAATATAATAATAAAAATCTATCAAGTTATTACTTTATGATTATTTTACTACATTTTAATTCATATTTATAGATTTAATTTATCAAAAATATTTTCTTTTCAATTATCATTAAAACATGTAACTTATTTTTCTTATTCACATAAGTATTTTTTTCATCTTCCAGAATGAGTAAATTTTTTATTAATAAAATATAAGAAATATACTTATCTAAATAGTGTAAATACATAAATCCGATGAACACATAGAATATTTAACATATTTGTTGTAAATACGTGAAAATATCATCATGATTTCTTCATATAATCATGTATTGAAGTATTTTATCATTTAAAGTCAATTAATACTTGTATCGTAAAAAACATTAATGTATACTAATAATTAAAGTATCAGAATATTAAAAATTATTCCAATTTTAATTTTGAATTCAAATTCCTTAAAATTACATATATTACAATTATTTATCATTGAACTATATTTATTATTTTTACAAATCTAATTAAAAAATAATATAATGGTATATTTGATTTATTATGTAAAACCAAGTTAATATTAATTTGAATCACTAGGTCCAAACATAAATATATTAAAATTTTTAGGGAAATTTATGATAAATTTATAAATTCTGCCTAGATTAAAACATATATTACCTGAGATACACTTATAAGAACATAGAGTTTTTAACCCTTTAGTTAGGGATATGAGTCCTACCAGAAAAAGTAAAATGGTTTTATTTTTCTGATATTCAACACATTATTTACCACCATAATTATAATATGAACCTAAAATAAATATTATTCTATCTAACCATCTTGGATAATAAAAATATCAACTTTTATATATAAAAAATCTCTAAATAAACAATAGACATTAATGTATCTCATAAAAACCATCAATATGATTATAAAATAATCTATAAATTCTTTCTTGACCTATCAATATCAAGTGTATCAAGAAATAGACAATTAATATAATCATATTCTTACCTAAAAATTTCTTCTCTTATTTAATCATATTTAATTTTATAAAATTTGAATTATACAATCTATTAAATATCCAATTGAATAAAGATAAATTAATCTACCATTCCTCTGAAATCTCATTATGTTTTCATTATTTCTTAAGAAAATGAGTATTTATTATTAAAAAGTTTATTTATTATTTTCCATGAGAATGAAATGGCTTTAAAATCATTAATCTTCTATCAATCCCAACCCCCAAATACTCTAGATTTTACTCCATTCATTTGGAATCTATATCCTAATGACACTGTTACTTTTTTATAATGACATTGGAACAAATTCATTTAATATCATTTTGAATTTTATTTTTTTAATAAAAAAGTATATAATTTTAATAAACTTATAAATCAATTAATTATTATAAAAAATCTGATTCAATATATTTTAAATTATTACAATGGGTAATGTTTGTAGAATTATATAATCCTATTATTGAACCACTAAATACATATTTAAATATACCAACATATGTCCTAAAAATAATTTTTCTAGAAAGAATAGCACTAAGAATCTACTGGTTCCAACTAGATTTCCCCTGTATAAAAATTTATCAAAATACAACCATCGAATCTAGAAAAAATGTTAGATTATCTTGATAAAGTCGATTGGTCAATATATTTTTCAGATGAAACTAGTATCATGAAACCAATGATATAATATTATTTCACTATATGAATTGTGTTATCCTTTATTTTAATCCATTATAAAATTTATCATGTATTCTTCACATGTGACTAAAATGGAAAAAATTATTAATTAAATCTCTTGAATACCATCACTAATATTCCAAAATCCTCAAAGAACGCATATTTTATATAATAAAAATATGTCCAATATTATTGGAATATAATCCTATTTAAAGATATAACTTATTTAAAATTTAATTATCCATTAGGCATATTCAATTAATTTTTCCTTAACATATTCCTAAAATATTCATTTTTTGGAATTAGTTTAATTTTTTGATATACGTTAAATTATCATAAAATTGTCTCAAAAAAGATCCCCCACACGTAATCCACACCTTTAATAAAAAACAACATTCTAATTAAAAATCAATATCCTTGATTATAAATATTCTTATTTTTATGGTTTTAATAAACTCACATAAGATAATATTTGTAGGACACTTAACTATTCTTAAGAGTAAAAAAACTCATATGTTTTTTGGCAGTTGATTTCTAATGAAAAAATGATCATAAATAATCTTTGAATCTACTTTCACCTTTTATAGAAACTATGTATTATTATTTTAAAATTAAATCACCTAACCAATTATCTTATTTTATATTATCACTCAAATATAATATTCACTGATTATTATTAATATACATTGAGACACAAATATGTTTCATATGTAGGAAATTTTAGGGGGATTCATTTTTTATTATGTATTCATGTAGAATTTAAATGGTTTTGAAATGACAACACTATTCAATTTTATGTAGAGTTAATCATAATACCCAGTGGATAAATTAAATCTACCATAGAAAATGTTAACATTTTCTTGCATATTTTTATAGTAACTTAATTATGGCATAATTGAACTATTTATTTACTTATTTTTATCGATACACCTTTTATTTTTTATATTTTATGTTAATAGTTATGTAATGTAATTGGGGAATTATTGAGGCTCTTTAGAACCTCACTTATAGATCCAATTCTAAAACAACATACTTTAGATAGTAGATTTTAAATATATCATTTATTAAAATACTTTTCATGTATAATTTAACATTTAAATTCAATGGACTATTTTATAATAATTTTTTGACAATTAGGATACTAATTAAACTAGTAAAACCCATTTTAATTATGTAAAACATATAATTTTAACACTATATATGAAACTACTTAATCAATAACTACAATTCAAAATATATCAAAAATAATAAATATAAGATATTATTTTATATATTTTATAAATTTCATTATTTTATAACCGGGGAAAATAAAAACATAAAAAAGGTGCACTGATATTCCCATTAATGTTATATATAATAGATAATAATAAAATATCATAATAGATAATTATATGAGAATATGGGTATAATCAAGATGTATACTAAATTAATACCCATAAAATAATTGATCATAAATAATGATTCACGGAGTATAGCATGGAAAATATAAGAAATGAGTTATAAGATTTTGGGGACATTATTAAACAGAAATGCACTATGAATTAAAGTATAACATTTTCATAAGAATAAACATGATAATGTGTCACAAACATGAGCATAGATAATCATAACATAGTGTAACATTCTATAACATTGGATTTCTATAACATAGTAAAGTATGATACACCAGATGATTCACATAACATAGTGGATTAGACAACACTACCTGATTCCGACACTGGAGCTTGTATTCCGTAAATAATTCCCATAATTATATCATGAAACAAACATCAATAACCAATGAAATATAGGGAGATATACGACCCCATTCATCATAATCTATAAATATGAGTGCCACTTGAAATCAATCATTCATCATATTTTAAAGAACCAATGGAAAATGTGGTTTTCTTTAAACACATCAAAGAGGACCCATGTAATGAAAATGGGTTTCATATCCATTTCAAATGTGATGGAATAAATAAATCATTCATAATCATAACTAGATTAATTTGTGGAAAATAAATTGTATACGAAGATATTACATGACATTTTAATTAAATACCCTTAATTTATGATGTTGATGTATAGGGTATCTACATTTTATATATGAAAAACTATATGATTTTTTTAATAATTACACCAAATAAATATATGTATTCTATCTATATGAACACTCATCAATCATTGAAATGGAAATGGGGTTTTTAAATTAAAACACACTGGAAGAAAGATCATGACATTAATAGATGATAATTTAGAAGGAAAAAGGAATTTATAGATTATATCATTAATAGAAAATAACATTATATAATTCATATAAATAAATTATTTGGATTGGAAAATTTCAAAAATTTATTCGATGAAGCATAAGATATGTCAACAGAAATGTCGTAGATAAAAAAACATTTTAGGTGTTTAAGAAATATCATGTTAGAAATTAAAAATATTATTGACCTATTGAAAATATTTAAAAATAAATATTTTAATAAAATACCATAAAATTAATTTTTTCTATAAACCATTAAATTGTAAATAGAATTTTCCATATAAAACAATAATGTCGGTGAACACATGTGTTTATACAAAAAATGTTAAAAACTGATGATTTTCACAATTTGATAAAAACGTCCCATAAGGAAAATATTAAAAATATAATTAAAAAATTAAAATAAGGTAAATTAGTAGAAAATTATTTTAATAAATTATTTATTTATATAAAAATTCATTCTTGAATGAATCTAATAAATATGGATGTCTAAAAAGTGATGTTCTTGACAGAAAAGAAATGGTATGTTTGGTTTCTATACAAGATAAAAAATTGATCCGTGGGGGGAAATTAAGAAAAGAGAAGAAAATTAAAAATACAAGTAATTTATATAGTATTATAAAATTATAGGGTTTTGAATATAATATTATAAAAATTCCCCAAATGGATAATCATTCAATGGAAATATCTATTTGAAAATAAGATTGGAAAAAAACCACATGGTATGGGTAATATAAGAATAAAAGGATATTGGGAGAAATATCCTGAAGTGGTCCTCATAATCTCATATAGTAGAAAATTATTATACCTATAAAAATTAGGGTAGTGAATATTGTATAAAAAATAAATAATGGTGTGCAATATCAAACATTTCTCATGAAATTAAATTTTATACAAGAACCCCTAAACTCTGATGAACATTTGAGTCCAAATTCATTATTGTATTTAATTTATGATGAAATATTAAAGAAAGTATCAATGGGAGGATCATTATATTAAATATTAAAGGTTAATTAGATAAAAAATTCTAAATAATACATTATTTATACTAATAAATACATCTTATGGGTGAAATTTTGAGAAAAGAAACCCTTACGTTGTTTACTCAATTGGTTAAATGATATCTAATCTATTTTATAACAAAAAACATATTAATAACTTATTTTAGAAACATATTCATATATATAACCTTTATTAACATTATTTATAACTATTCTATTCATTTATATTAATTAGTTATTATTTATTTTCCAAATATGGTGTGAGTAATCCTGATCATTCTGACATAGTTTCATAATAGTAGTGTTATTTTTCATTAGTCACCAAAATATCATAATTAATATATAAAATTATTTATTTATATTTCTATTTTTAATTTTCTAATTTCATTCTGTTTTTGTTTTTGTTACCTTTCTTGTAATTGAAATTTTCGATAAGCATGTTTCACTAATTTTTAGAAAACAAACCCAATACACTAATAAATAAATTTAATATTAAAGTAACCTTTCTAGAACCAAAATAAAATATTTATTTTATCATTTATATAATATATTATCAATAATTATGTTCTCAAATTCATACATGATATTATTTTATATCAGGGTTCATGTAGATGGATAGAAAAACCCAAACATGAACATCAAAAAATTAATCAATAGTTATAATTATGAAAGTGGTTTCATTTGGTAATAATACCATTACTAAAGTAGAATAATGATATTATTTAGAAAAACTAAACTTTTTTAAACATATTTTATGATGTTGCAATAAATAATAATGAAACTAGATGAAAAAATGAGATATGTTACTTCATTGAGGCGTTAGTCTGCACTACACATGGTTAACATATTCATTTTACAATTAATGAGATGGAAATAAAGTGGATTATAATTTGTCACTTAATTATCAAATTTTTATCATATAGTTCAAATTTAATCTTTAATTTTTCATTATAATTACAAAATATATGAGGTTGTAAAAAATGGAAGTCGCTTTTCCTGGTGGCGATGGTCCGCACAATGAAAAAGTTATAGTTTCGTTTTTTATAATAAAAATGGGAAATTTGGATATTATTTATTAAATTATAACAATAAAAATAAGAATAAATACAATAATGACATCCTTATTTCTGAATAAAAAAATTATATTTTGTAAAATAAGACTGAAAATAAAATATGTAAAGAAAGAAGTACTCACATTGAGGACTTGGACTTTCCCTTGAAATACCCTATATGAATCAATGGATTTGTTTAGTTTATTTGAACTTAAATACTAAGTGGGTGAAATTGGATTATATTTTAAGAAATACTATATTATTTTCAATATGAAATAAAAAATAATTAGTGTTATTTAAGGGGTTGTGAGAGGCTGCATTTATAAGTGATGGGAGTGATATTTTAATAAATATTTCTTCTTAATATAAAGAGATCACATGTTTCACATTTCAATATGTCTCAAAAATGTCAAATTATTGAGTGGGGACTAATACGAGTTTGATCATAAATTGTACATTCAATTTCACTTATTTTTTCAACATGTTTTTAAGTCCTTTACTCTTAGAATGTTTACTTTTAACTCTTGTGTTTAAATCAAGGTAATTAATTTTAATGCCTAAAAATAAAATAAAAATTACTAAAAACATTTACCTATAGATTAATAATATTAAATAAATTTCATTCGTTAAAATTCAATTATGTATGAAAATTTAATATTAGTACACATAAAGATTAAAAACCCATTTTTAGAATGCCATATTTTTATGATTAAAATTTAGGAATATAATCAAATTAAAAAACAGTTTTTGAATTTAATGATATATATAGGTTTATTATAAAAAATATTTCTTATTTGGATTTTAATGTCATGTATAAATGTTTTTAACAATATAATATTCAATTAAAATAAAATAACAAAAAAAATTGCTGTAAAATATTACTCAAATTGATAAACATTTGCTTTATAAAATCATAATAGTATATTAAAATATGTAGTTTTACTAATAAATTAAAATTTTAATCATGAATAATTTATTATATGTTTTTAATTTATACTTATATCCTTATATTTTCATAAGCACTAATATTTTATTAAATAATGTATGTTTAACTACTCACCTAAAAACCAATTATTTCAAAAGAATCACTAAAAATTAACCCAAATCAAATTTTTACATTCTAGATATAAAAATGTAGCTATTTTTATCAAATTAAAATTATAAAATCTATATATTTAATTATTTGAATGAAATAATAAATAAAAAGAAAATGTTTTTTTTTGAAAAAAAATGACATTTTAAAATTCAAGGGTCACTATGAATATTTGATATAAATTTAAAAATAATTGAATGTTGAAAAAACATTTTATAAATATATATATTATATATTATAATAAACTCTTTACTATGATAAATTTAATTTATTATACTCAAATAAAATATAGTTTTCTATAAAAGATTCTTTAAAAGACGTCATTTTAAAAACAATTATTGAAAGAAAAATAATAATTTGAAATTATTTCAATTGATTATTATATTTTAATTTACCATTTATTATATATTAAAATAATTTAATTATCAATCATTTATTTTAGTTATGTGTTGTGTTAGTATAGTGCTGTGAGTGATACAAACCATTGAAGATAATATTAATTTAAAGGGTATTAAATATCGATTCATTACATTTGACCCCTTAAATAAATTGCATATTTGAAAATTTAATTTTTAATCGCTGATGAAATTAGGTTAGAGTACTCTTATTAGATTTATCATTCATTATATGAATTCTAATCTGACATCAACCTTACACTCTTAGGCTATATAAAGTTATTTATGTTTCCTCGAATAATATAAACTGTTTATCCAAGAATATACACTAGTATGTACATACCCTAATAATATATTTTTCATTATAAACCTTTCCTAAAACTATTTAAATCTCAAATACATTAAATCAAAATTAAATCATATATTTCATAAAAAATGAACTCTTTATTTAAACTAAAAATAGTATTGAACACAATTCTATAATGGTACCCACATGAAAATATATATCATAATCCAAAAAATGAGACAAACTTCACAAAACATATCATGTAGTTTTAAAAAAGTCAATAATCAATGTTAAGGTTGTAAATACTATCTTACACAATTTTCTCAAAATGAATCATTCATTTAAACCTAATGGTATTGTATCCCTAAATAATATGTTCTCTAATAGTTACATAAAAAATATAACCATTTCATAAAATCATATTTCATGGTTTTTTGATACCATTTAATATTTGTTTCCACGAAATATAATGAAAAGTTAATGAAGAAAAATCCATATATGTTTCATATAATCCTTATAATTGTTAGCATATTCCAAAATATAATTTATTAATATCACTCACTAATGAAGATATCTTAGAGTATCAAATTTTAATTTCTTATAAGATATCAACCTTAATACCTCACGTATGATAATAAAACTCATCTTTTCCATTATAAAATTGATATATTAATATTCTCAACCATTTAAGTATGTTCTATTATTAAATAACAAGACATAGTAGTTTCTAGATAGATACATTTATCAGCATCATTTTTATAATCTCGTTTTAACCAAATATTAAAACCAAAATTGTTCTGAAAATATCCAAAATATGAACATGAAAAAATCAATCTAAAAAGTTCTTATCTTAATTATTTTTTTAACATATGATGCTTTTATTTTGTCATATGACGATCTATGTCCAATCATTATCTATTTATGGTCATTTCATATCAGTTTTTCTACCCAAATCTAATAACATCAAACCAAAATAAATCATAATGGTTTATTAGAGAGAATATAAATTAACCATAATATATAACCTATGTCAAAATAGGTGTGCGTTTTGGAATCTTTTTCATTCACTTGGGGATGATCATTTTAAAACATATTACACCCTTTAAGGGTTATTAACCCTATGAAAATTTATACTAGTTCCTTTGTCAACATGTTGTATCTGAACATTGATTTAGTTTCAAGTAAAACCTCATAATATCTAATTTATAAATAATTTAGGACATTATCCAATACATATACTTACCCCTTAGTTTTACCCTAGATTTTTTATTAAAGTTATCTTATCCTAGTAACTAATATTAATAATATTAACAGAACTATTAAAAAATTTCCTCTATTATCGTAAAATTATGACCAACTATAATATAGAAACCATAAAATTAACCTCAACTAACATCATAAACTCTATAGTTTTCAAAATCCTCATCTGATACCAAATATCCTACACCAAACCCACACTTCTCGATCTGATGTTGAAAATAACATACATTAAACACTATTTTTGATACATATCTTCAATTATATATTTTCATCACATAATGTATCAATTACATCCAAAAATAATTTTTTGTTTTATAGTTTTATATAATTAATAACAATGTTTAACAAGTAGAACTCATGTTCTTTGTATCAAACATAAATTTCCCATACATATACAACTACTTAATCCAAAACATGATATCAACATCTCAAATAAATTCACCAAACATTTTACTCTTCTATACATTTCAAACATTTATTATCCTCATTACCTAGGGAAATGGAAACATTTGATATGGGTGAACATATATTCTCATTTTGGGTAAACATAATATAAAGAATTAAAATATCATAAGGGAGTATAAGATTAACATATCGGTATAATCAGGATATATAAGAAATTTATACCCTACAAAGCATGGAGTATAAACCATGAATTATGAATTATGGAATAGAAGAACATTTTAAATGAATCATAAGAGTGTGTTAAAATTATTCACTAAAAATAATCCATGAAATAAAAAAATATTCATAATAATTTGTATGAGATTATGAGACAAACATTATCATAGGTAAACATAACATAGTTGAGAAATCTACACCACCTGATTCCTATAAAAAATTCTAATACGATACACCCCCTGATTTTCATAACACAGGGGAGCATTCATGACTACCATATTCCTAATGATGGGTGAAAATTCCTAAAATAATTCTTATAATTATATCATGGGATAAAAATCCTTATCCAATGCATTGAAAGGTGATATAGGACCCCACCCATAATCACACAGTCAAATGAATTCCAACTGAAGTCAACCATTCATCATATCCTAAGGAATCCATGGAAAGAAAATTGGTTTCCTTCACATTATCATGAATAACCCATATAATTAAAATGTTTTTCATATCATTTCAAAATGGATTCACATAAATAAATCATTAATAATTGTGAAATGATAAAACCAATGAAAATCAATGGTTCTCCAAAGTTATTCAATAAAATTCTAGTAAAATAAATTTTAATTACGATGATATAATATTGGGTAAATACAATTATAGATAAAAATATATGTGGTCAATTCAATAAAATCATTGATCGATCAACCAATGTCATCAAGGTGAACACCCTTTAATCAATGAAATGGAAAATAGGGTATTCACAAAGAAAAAGCATTGGAATAATAATCATGAATAAAATAAAGGATTATTTTTAAATATAATGCTATTGATGAATCGTATCATTGAGAGAAGAAAACATTATAAAAGACTTATGGAGAAATAGTATGCAAGGTAAAATTTGAATTATGTAATCATTAAAGAAAAATATCTTTCAAAAGATAATGACACAAATGAGACATGCTTTGGGTGGGGTTTTAGTAAATTTACATTGTAAATAAAAAATGTCCATTATCTTTGGAAAAAAATAAAAGGAATATTTTTTCAAAACTAGGAATAAAATAATTTAATTTGTATAACATGTAAACATAGATATAAAGTTTCATAAAAATGAAAAATGTGGAAGAATGATGTGTTTAAACACAAAATGTTAAAAATATATTGTTTTAACACTTTGATGAAGATGAAAAATCTATAAAATGTAAAAATTCTCTACAAAACTATTAATGAAGATCATTTAGTTGATTATTACATTAATAAATTCTTAGATTCATAAAAAATGGAATTCTAAAAAACATCCAATGAATACAGACATGAAAAAATGAGGTTCCCAACTTAAAAAATGGGTAGGGTCTTTTTCCTTAGAACGGGTAAATAATGATCCATGGGGGAAAATGAAATAAGGATATGGTATTTAAAAAAACAATAATTACTATATTAGAATAAAATGATTGGTTTATTTAGTGAAATGTATACAAATTCTCAATATGTGTTATATTTTAGAATAAATCTCTATTTGAAAATGAGATTGGTTATAAAACCATCACTGAAAAAGAAATTTAAGAGTCAAAGGGGTCAATGATTAAGATCATGTAATAGTTATTAAAATATATTGAATGTTAATATATTAAATACTTTAAATATTTATAGAAATTAATAATCCAAATAAATGTAATAATTCATGAAATATCATCCATATCTTGTGAAAATAAAGTTGTGACAAACCCCCCTTACAACCTCAGAACAATTTGAGAAAAAACCACATATAGGATAAAATTTGAAATGAAAATTTAAACACCATAAATAATTATAGGATCATGATAATAATATTAAAGAGAAAATAGATACGCCATAACAAATAATACATGGTGTATATAAAGAAATATTTCTCAATGTTGAAAATTGGAGATAAGAAACCCTTAGTTTGTTACCCAGTTTGGCTGAATTCACTCTTGAATATTGTAAAAAAATCATAATAAAATGGTTAAGAAAATTATTTATATAAAAATATTTTATAAAATTTATTCATAATTATTATATACTTTTATATTAGTTAGTTATTATTTATTTTTAGAATTGGGTGTGAGCAATCTTTATCATTGTGAACTAGTTTCCTAACAAAAGGGTTGTTATTTATTCTTCTCTTGAAGTTCATATTTCATAGATAATATAGGATACTGGAATATGTGTTTTATTACTATTTAAAACGTTATAATTTCATTCGATGGAATTTTTGTGATGTTTTATGAAGATGAAATTGGTGACAAGCATGTTTTGATGATTTCTAACAAACGAATGATGGTATCTTAATTCATAAGTATACTTTAGTATTTATATTTTAGAATGAAAATAAAATATTTAATTTTTTATTTATATCTTATATTATTTTAAATTAGTTTTTAATAGTCTTCCATGACTTTATTTTATATCATTGTTCAATTATGTGGGAAAACTGACCCAAACATGAACATTCCATAATTTGAGGAAGATTATGATAATGAAAGTTTTTTATTTTTAGAATAATATCATTATTATATTTTAATAAGGATGTAACATAGAATTACCATTTTTTCATGTACACAATTAAACTCATCATTGGATTCCACTCTGTGATTGTGAGGATACCAATAATGGTGAAGTTAGATATTTGATGGACTCTCAACTATACCTAGAATTTTCTGCAGGATGAAGGAAGATTTCACAATTTGTAACTGGGTTACATGCCGAGTAACTTTTGTTGGATACAATATGTGAAAGGTGATTCATGATGTAAAAGTTACACATTTTAAAATGGGGTTTCATGTCGTGACTTCTTCAAATAACGGATTTTAAATCCCAGGAAATGTTTTTTTTTTCGGTATATGTGGATCGTGGGGGTTACACATCATGTAATTGAGTTACACATCATGTAACATACCACCTATAGTTTTTATAATTAGTGTGATGCTATTGTGTTTCAAGTTCCTTCACGAGTAACTTGTGTTTATCAACCTAAGGCAGTTCCAGATCATTTTTGTGAGACTCAAACCCTTCTATATCGATCAGTTCGACACTCGTTCTCTGTTCTGGTTGTGTTGTGTCTCTCCAGGTGAGTAACTATTCCATTCCATAATTTCCTTTAATCATATTATCATTGTTGTGTTGATTCATTGGATTCCTTGGTCTATATTTGAGGATTCTTCTTGGTTTCTTCCAATATTCATTGTGTGATCTTATTCTAGAGGCATTTTCATTCGTTGGTTCTGAAGTTATAGGAATTTTAATTTTAGGTGTGTGGGCGTTCTCTCTTTATCCGACCCCTTGTCTTCTAAATTGAATCCATATTTATGTGGATTTTTTTGTAAGGAAATGGTTTACATTGTTGCGTTTCATTGATTTTGGATTCTGTTGTGAGTGTGTGCGACCTGCGTTTTGGGGTTTGTGGTTCCGTCTCTATCTTATATTGATGAACCTAATTGTTTTACTTTATAAAATGATTTGTATATTAAAAATTGGTATTATTTTTTTGTGTGTGGTGAAAATAATTTCAATGAAAATTGGGTTTTCCATAGTTATTGATAAATGGAATGGAAAAGGGGTATTTTTTATGCATTGATATAAAATTTGAAGTGGTCTTGATATGGTTTTCAATGCATTGAAATAAATTGCGTAAAAGAGAACATGGGTTATATAAGGACCCGGCCTTAAAAAATTACATAATCTTGAATTAAACGAATAATTCACTTTGAGGATCTTTCCAGGTTTAGAGTTTTAGAGATTTAGACTATAACTATTACATTACAACATGAATATTACAAGAAGACACTACTACTCAGTCTCCATTTTTCATAAAATAAATACTCTTAAAAAGAAACATGTCTAGTTCCATGTTTTAGATAGATTGACTTTTCCATGATCCCATCCTTGACCCTATTTTTCTTTATGTCATATGGAAAAAATATAAAAAACATAGGATGAGCATGAAAATCTCATTAAGGGTTATAAAATGAGGAAGGAAAACATTATCCCATAAATAAATACAAATCAATGAAACCAATACTTTTCAATCATAACACACCTTAAAAAATCATAAGATTTATGAATAACACATAGAAATCATAAATCATAAAGGTAACTTATGGAATTCATAACATACTTACATTGTAGCTATCACAGCTACATAGGGAGTCACATTTGGAATACCCATCACAGTATATTCCCCAAATCTCTTAGGAGAAACATTCACGTTTACCTCCGTCACGATATTCAATGCATTGGAGAGATATCTCGGGCTCACCCGCCCATGGTTTATCACGGAACCACCCGTATACATAAACAAATCCCAATAACCATAACATAACACATAAAACAAGCATAAATGAAAGATAAAATTTCCACATTCCAATCACAATATATCATATCAGGATACTGAAATAAACAATTCTTTCTCAAACCATTTTCATAACCATTTAAAACATTTAATAAATAGATTTTTTAATCAAAGTGTCCCACACCACTTTGAAGATATTAAAGAAATTAACATTTTAAAACAATAATGTCCATATAAATAAATCCTAAAACCATTTTGAAATCATGGACATTGATGATAAATATTTAGAAGAATAAATCTTTAAAACATTTAAAATGATATTTTAGTTAAAGAGTTTTTAACAAAATGAGAGATGCTGGAATACAAATAATTGAAAAATAAAATATAGCCATAACATTATAATATCATGTGAATAAAAGGATTCAGGATATAATATGTCAAAGGACAGTATATACACCATGAAAGAGTGAATTGGTGCATAAAAAAAATTATGTCTCAATGAAATGTAAATTGAGACGCAATCCCTTATAAAGATGGTATCCTTAGATTAAGGATAAATAAATGACATAAATTATTTTTGACAAATATAAATACACCCAATATAAGTGGATATTAAGTGTAAAACAATATTATTTCATTCACACATATTTATAGCAGGACATAGTCAATTATTAGAAGTTTAACCCAAAGAATTGAAATTGGGTTAAGAAGTCCCTTTACAAATATTTGACAGAATAACGACGTCACTTTAAAATTCAGAAAATGAGTTTATGAGATAAAAAGGTATCTCATCACATGGACATATAATTTACATCAATAAGGATATAGAAAAACATATCCCAACATATGAATATGTAAATTAAAAGACATAACAAAAAGAAGTCTTTTAAAAAGAGGAGGGTGAAAGGTTCCCTTATCGATTTGGTAACATTCGAAACATACACCACATGAAAGAAGGATCATAAAATGAGAATTTAATTACCAATAAATTAAAGTGTATTACATAGGGAATACATTAATGGGCAGTAAATACATGACATGCAATAAATAAGTGGTGAACAATGGAAATATCATGGATTTGGAAGTGAGATAAGAAAATCCCTTACAAAAATTCGGCAGCATAACAGCGCCACTTAAAAATTATTAAAATTAATTGATGAGAGTAAGAGAGGGTATCTCATCATTTGAAAATAAAAATTACATTATGGTGAATATAAAAGAACATCCTCCAACATAATAACATGGAGCATAAATGAAATGACATAAAAGAGATTACTTGAAAAGAAAGAGAGTGGTCATATCCCTTACCTCGTGTCCAACTTGACTCGATCGTTTCTTAATCTCCTGAATAATAAACTAAAGCTAATTTATACTTTCTTAAGAACCTTTTTCAATTTTATTATTCCGTTTATATCACTTATTACCATGTTATAAACATTATGTAATCATTTAAGTTAATAATGTTCATTTTGTCAATATTTGGTACTTGAGTCAAAAATGGACTTCTTATAATTACATGTTGTTCATGTGGTCAATTTTTAATTATATCCAGAATGATATTCATGATTTATATATCACATATATCATATATATCCAGTATATACATTTATTTATAATCATACATGACATTTAGAGGTAAGAAATGAAATGCACCGTTCTGGGAGACGGTGAGTCGTACATACGCATGAATGCTACTCTCATTTCAATTTATTATTTTAATAGAAATAAAACATAATGATACATAGGTATATTATAATTCCAATATAATATCATATATAATATCATAACTCCATCCTTTATATATCCCATAGAAGGCATTAACGAATCAAATCACTTTGAGGGGGCAGTAGTCCGCACTTCCTCAAATGAGATTATCATATTTACCAACTATGGAAACCATAAAGGAATAATATAAATGGGAAGTACAAAAGAATAAGTAAATCATAAACATAATATATGTCATATATAAATATAGTTCCATCATAATGGCCACCATGAGAGGTTGTAAGATTTAATTGAACAATCATCGTTTCATGAGGCGTTAGTTTGCCATCCACAGAAACATTATGTTCTTCATCCATTAGATGGAGGTGTTTGTAAGTGTAGTTAGAATACATATAATAACAACATCCTAGTATATTGAGGATACTGGTGTTGTTACAAAATAAATAAATAAAACGAGTTTAGGGGTTGGATATGTAAAATAAAAGAAAACAATTTAAGAGAAACCGTTACCTTTAATTTGGGTAACTCTCTTTGGTTTGAACCAAAGGACTTCGTGAAGTGTCTTATTCCTGTGGTAAGGCTTCTAAGAAGAGTAGAGTGATGTTGAGAGCTTAATTAGGAAGGGGTGGACGATCCAAATGGCTTGAGAGGTGTGAGGAATTGGTTAGAATTGGTCTCCTTTCATAAGGGGGAGGAGGGGCTCTTTAGGAAAGTGTGAAACTATTATTTTATTATATAATGATATTCGGTTTCTAATGGTCCAAAAATCATTAAGGTCGAATATAAGATAAGTCATGGTCGAAATAAAATCATCCAATCATAATTGGACATGTTTTGGATAATATTTTAATCATTATAATCATATTTATTTTAATAATTTATTAATAAGGTAAATACATCATCATTATTGTGTCATAAATAAATTAATTTATTCGATGTCAAAAAGTTATAAAAAAATAATATATTGTAGGAAATATTTTTATCATTCCAATGAATATTTATTGTTGAAAATAAGACTTATATAACACAATATAAAAATTAATTACTAAAAGAGTTTTGTTAATGTCAATTTTGTCTTTACATTAAATTAATTAATCAAAATTGTCATTTTCACTCCCAGGTGGATCAATGGGGTCCCAAAATCGACCCAAAGAAGATCATGGTCGTTAATGATTCAAAAATTAAGGTTAGGAAAAATATTAATGTAATTTTGAATTATTATAATATTCTTTTAACCTGGATTTACCTTATTTACCTTTAACCACGGTAAATAAAAGTCAAAAGTTACTATTCACCGAAAAATTATTTTCATCTTAATGAACAACATTTTACATCTTGATAACAACCACATATGTCGGATTTTTGAAATTCAGTTTACAAAAGTGGTAAAATTTCATTTAAATGAAAAAAGTCAGTTTTTTAACTACCACTAAGTGGTTTCACTATTAATCAAAAATTGATGTTTTTTAGAAAAATATCAAAAAATAAACCGAGGAATTATTTGATATTCCGAATTAAAAATTGATTTCTATTTTGTAAAATTAAAAACATATAAGTGGAATTAATTAATTTAAAAATTAATTCCTTCTGTTAAAACAAATAGCGTGTTTTTAAAAAACAATAACTATCAAAAGATTGATACTTGTTTATGTCCAATTTCAAAGTGAAATTAATTCCAATGACCAACACTGGATTAAATGGTAAAAATATAATTCAATTTCACTTTAAAACCAATTAAAAAAATAATCTAACAATATAAATATATTATATTAAAATTCACTTTTGAATTAAAATACAATATTTTTCACTATTCATTAAAAAATGAACTTTATCAGGAAAATACCAAAAAATTACCCAAAGTAAATTTTGATGTCCCCATTATAAAGAAGGATTTTATTTGGTCAATTAAAATGTATTAAAGTGACCAAAGCTATATTTAAATAGGGTTCGCCATTAAAAGGTGGTAAATCGACCTTTTAATGTAAACTATGCTTAAAATTAGATTTATTCACATTTTAAGCCTCTAACCATTATTGTATAAATGTAAATACATTTGACAAACATGTATAATCATATTTTAGTTAGTTTTTTTCATTCCCACCAATACAATGGCTAGGAGTTAACTACCATATAGAATAATAATATTATATTATTAGTGTGCAATGTAAGATTTCAAAGGAACCCGTTGTTATGTATCAGGTACGCTATCCAACATAGCAACCCTTTCAAAGTAAAATTTATATTTAATTCAAAAATAATAATAAATATGAAAATTTAGTATTCTTTATATTTATGGGTTGTTACATCCTTCCCTCTTTTGGGAATTGCATCCTCGCAATTTTAAAATTTGGCTCAGAAACATCATTGAAAGTCCCACATCAGAAAAAGAGTCAATAAAACTATCACTTTAAAATAATGAAAGATATATATAAAGGTCACTCGATACAACTCATAATAAGATTCCATGTTGGAAAACATGGATATTGACGAAAAACTAACTCTCATAGATTAATAGAGAGTGATAGAGAAATTGATCACAGAAAGTTAACCCCGAAAATACCATGAATTTGTGGTTGGGTGAAAGTATGATGATAAAAGAGAGGTTATAACACATTTTGTTTTCAAGATCCTTTTCATAGAGTTGAAGAATTTTTTTAATAACTAGACTAATATTGTAAGGAAATATACTTACTTGTCATGTATAGTTTCATCCTTTAATAAAATTATACCAAAAACTCATCTTTTCTCTAATCGATGAATATTCAAGATGAATTGTTCACATTAAAAGTGCTATAATAAATGTCTAGAGAATTACATAATCCACAAAAGAAGAACTATAAATTTCCCTTGTCTTTAGACATTAACCAAAACCAGAATTGCTAGTACAAGATCAGATAATCCCGAAAAAGGATAATCCTTTATAAAAAGAAATATTACACTTAATCTCCAAATTTAACAAAAAGAACCCAAGGTTAAAGAAATTCCATTAAATAAACTATTATCCATAAAATTAATCAAAGTAATCCAAACTAAGATTGAAACCCAAATCTATGAAGGATTTAATCACATAGTATTCCAAGTTAAATCTTAAGATTTATCTCCAAATAACATCAGTTACTCTAAAAGTCTCATACTGAAAAGTAATTAACCTAATAACATATCCTCCATGATAGGTTAATCATTTCCATAGATACCCCAAAATCAAATTATTACAAATTCATAAGATCATATAACTAAAAAGAATTAGTCATAATAACCAGGGACTTCACGTAGTCCAATGGTAGGCAATAAATACCAATCGCACTTTGGTTGTGGGTTCGATTCCCGCAGCTTCTTCTGACGTGACGGGTTGTCACACGGTTTGCGTGTTGTTGCTTTTAAAAAACTATATAATTTTATAACATTCCCAAAAAGATATAAATTCATCAAAAATAACCATAACATATTTTAACCGCAAATGTTATCTAATAACTTTCGTTTTTCATCCCAAAATGTATTAACTGGTAATTGCCTCAAATTCAAGGAACATATAAACCCAAATAGTTCTTTATAACTACAAACACAAAAAAAAATTATTCCATGAATAAAATTTTCATACATCAATCTTCAGGGTTACACATACTATAAAGAGTCTTCCAATGTAATCCCATCAGCAAAAGAGCCTTAATACTTTTAAGCATTTCACTATCCTGAAATCTACCATAACCCTTGAATCCCTTTTATGTTGACCTCTTACTCATTCAACATTCGTCATGATCCAATAACCATTCTTTACCAACATATTCTGAAATACTTATTTCCTACATTCAAAATCATTAATCATATCCTAAGATTTCAATAATAAGAAAACATATATTATGAAATAATCTATACCTTTCATTGGTCATTGTCAGTTTCTTCATCCTCAATTAGAATGGCATTAGGTATTGGTAAAGAAATATTTGTACGATCCTGGTGATCCCATTCCCGAAACTTCTTCATAGGACATGTGCTTGAATAATGACCATGTTCACCACATTTAAAACATTCAATTGATCCCTTAGAAAGGACTTCTTTCCCTTTCTTAGAGTCAATTAGATGCTTCCTTTTTCCATGGAAGGTTCTTTCCTTATGAGCTTTATTTCCACATCTATATCATCTTTTTATCCCTTTGAAACATTTACCTATGTGTTTCTTTCCACATCTTTGACACATGGGTTTTTGGACATACTAACCTGTATGACTATTACCTGAACATCCATAGGGATTTGTTTCTCTCATATATGATTTCTTATAAAAATCACTAAGGTTTAGGTGGTTAATCATGAATCCATATAGTTGGTTGAAAATAACCACAATAGTTCTCGTTGCTGCTCCCATATCATTCAGCTGCTCGTTCAGAAAACTATCATAGTTTTCTTCACATTCACTGTCACTTTGGTGCCTGCTAGATCCATCCATTTACTATAACCAAAAAGGTCAGTGTTAGTATATCAGTAAAATCATCATATAATATCTTATGATGAAGGTAAACACTACGATATACTAATTCATGTTATCTTAAACTCATTCAATTTATAAAAATAACTATGACTTTTTCTAAAATCCTAACCATTATGGTAATGTCTCTTATGCTTAAATTTTACCCTAACCTTTAATGTTATCTAAACCGACCTCTGATACCCACTATAAGAACCCGGCCTTAAAACATTAAATAATCTTGAATTAAACGAATAATTCACTTTGAGGATCTTTTCAGGTATATATTTTTAGAGATCTAGGCCATAACTATTACATTGAAACATTAATATTACAAGAAGACACTACTACTCAGTATCCATTTTTTCATAAAATAAAAACTCATAAAAAGAAACATGTCTAGTTCCATGTGTTAGATAGCTTGACTTTTCCTTGATCCCATCCTTGACCCTATTCATCTTTTATTCACGTGGAAAACATTTCAAAAACATGGGATGAGCATAAAAAGCTTTGTAAGGGTTATAAAAAGAGGAATGAAAACATTAGCCCATAAATAAATACAAATCAATGCAACCAATAATTTTCAATCATAACACACCTTACAAAATCATACGATTTATGAATAACACATAGAAATCTTAAATCATAAAGGTAACTTATGGAATTAATAACATACTTACATTATAGATATCACATATACATAGGGAGTCACATTTGGAATACCCATCACAGTATATTCCCTAAATATCTTAGGAGAAACATACACGTTTACCTCCGTTACGTTACCCAATGCATTGGGGAGCTATCTCAGGCTCACCCACCCTAGGTTTATCACAGAACCACCCATATACGTAAACAAATCCCAATAACCATAGCATAACACATAAAACAAGCATAAAAGAAAGATAACATTTCCAAAATCCAATCACAATATATCATATCAAGATATTGAAATATACAATGCTTTATCAACCCATTTTTATAACCATTTAAAACATTTAAGAAATAGATTTTTGAATCAAAGTGTCCCATACCACTTTGAAGATTTAAAAGAAATTAACATTTTAAAACATTAATTTCCATATAATTAAATCCCAAAACCATTTTGAAAACATGGAAATTGATGATAAATATTTAGAAGATTAAATATTTAAAACATTTAAAAATATATTTTAGTTAAAGAGTTTTTAACAAAATGAGAGACGCTTGAATACAAAAAATTGAGGAATAAGATATAATAATAACTTTATAATATCAAGAGAATAAAAGGATTCATGATATAATATGTCAAAGGACAGTATATACACCATATAAGAGTGAATTTGTGCATAAAAATAATGAATTCTCAATGAAATGTAAATTGAGACGTAATCGCTTATATAGACGGTATCATTAGATTAATGATAAATCAATGACATAACTTATGTGTGACAAATATAAATACACCAAATATAAGTGGATATTAATTTTAAAACAATAAGAGGTCATTCACACATATTTATATCATGAAATAATCAATAAGTAGAAGTTTAACCCAAAGAATTGAAATTGGGTTAAGAAGTCCCTTTACAAATATTTGACAGCCTAACGGCATCACATTAAAATTCAGAAAATGAGTTTATGATAAAAAGGGGTATCTCATAACATGGACATAAAATTTACATCAATAAGGATATAGAAGAACATATCCCAACATAATAATATTTAAATTAAAAGACATAACAAAAATAAGTCTATTAAAAAGAGGAGGGTGAAAGGTTCCCTTACCGATTTGGTAACTTTTGAAACATACACCACAAGAAAGAAGGATCATAAAATGAGGATGTAATTACCCATAAATTAAATTTTATTACATAGGGAATAAATTAATGGGAATTACATACACCACATGCAATAAATAAGTGGGGAACAATGGAAATCTCACGAATTTGAAAGTGAGATAAGAAAATCCCTTGCAAAAATTCGGCAGCAAAACAACGACACTTAAAAATTCTTAAAATTAATTGATGAGAGTAATAGAGGGTATATGATCATATGAAAATACATATTACAGTATAGTGAATATAAAATAACATCCTCCAATATAAGAACATGGATCATAAATGAAATGACATAAAAGAGAGTACAAGAAAAGAAAGAGAGAGGTCAGATCCCTTACCTCGTGTCCGACTTGACTCGATTGTTCCTTAATCTCATGAATAATAAACTAAAGATAATTTATACTTTCTTAATAACCTTTTTCAAGTTTCTTATTCCTTTTATATCACTTATTACCATGTTATAACCATTATGTAATCATTTAAGATAATAATGTTCATTTTGTCGATATTTGGTACTTGAGTCAAAAATGGACTTCTTATAATTACATGTTATTCATGTGGTCAATGGTTCATTATATACAGAATTATCTTCAGGATTTATATATCATATATTTCACATATATCCATTATATACATGTATTTATAATCGCACATGACATTTAGAGGTAAGAAATGAAATGCACCGTTCATGGAGACGGTAAGCCGTACATACGCATGAACGCTACTTTCATTTCAATTTCTTATTTTAATAGAAATAAAACATAATGATAAATAGGTATATTATAATTCAAATATAATATCATATATAATATCATTAAATCCATCCTTTATAAATCCCAAATAAGGCATTAACGAATCAAATCACTTAGAGTGGGCGGTAGTCCACACTTCCTCAAATGAGATTATCGTATTTACCAACCATGGAAACCATAAAGGAATAATATAAATGGGAAGTATAGAAGAATAAGGAAATCATATACATAATACATATCATATATAAATTCATTTCCATCATAATGGCCACCATGAGAGGTGGTAAGATGTAATTGAACAATCATCGTTTCATGAGGCGTTAGTTTTCCATCCACAGAAACATTATGTTCTTCATCCATTAGATGGAGGTGTGTGTAAGTGTAGTTAGAATACTTCTTATAAAAACATCCTAGTATATTTATGATACAGGTGTTATTACATAAGAGAGAAATAAAAAGATTTTAGGTGTTGGAGAAGTAAAATAAAAGAAAACAATTTAAGAGAAACTGTTACCTTTAATTTTGGTAACTCCCTTTGGTTTGAACCAAAGGACTTCTTGAAGTGCCTTCTGCCTAAGGTAAGGCTTCTAGGAGGAGGATATGGATGTTTAGAGCTTAATTATTCAGAGTTTGGTCGAGCCAAATGGCTTGAGAGGTGTGAGGAATTGGGTAGAAGTGGTCTCCTTTTATAAGGGGAAGGAGGGGCTCTTTAAGAAAGTTTGAAACTATTATTTTACTATATAATGATATTCGGTTTCTAATGGTCGAAAAATCATTACGGTAAAAGATAAGATGAGTCATGGTCGAAATAAAATCATCCAATCATAATTTTACATGTTTTGGATAATATTTTAATCATTATAATCTTATTTATTTTAATAATTTATTAATGAGGTAAATACTGTGTCATTATTGTGTCATAAATAAATTAATTTATTCGATGTCTAAAGATTATATAAAAAATATTATATTGTAGGAAATATGTTTATCTTTACAATTAATATTTATTGTTGAAAATAGGACTTATATAACACTATATAAAAATTAACTACTAAAAGAGTTTTGTTAATGTCAATTTTGTCTTTACAGTAAATTAATTAATCTAAATTGTCAATTTCACTGCCAAGTGGATCAATGGGGTCCCAAAATAGACCCAAAGATGTCCATGGTCGTTAATGACTCAAAATATAAGGTTAGGAAAAATGTTATGTTAATTTTGAATTATTATAATATTCTTTTAACTTGGATTTACCTTATTTACCTTTAACTGCGGTAAATAAAAGTCAAAAGTTATTCACCAAAAAATTATTTTCATCTTAATGACCCACATTTTATTTCTAGATAATAAAAATTTATGTAGGATTTTTTAAATTCAATTCATAGAAGTGGTAAACTTTCATTTAAATGAAAAAGCCAGTTTTTTAACTACCACTAAGTTGTTTCACTATTCATCAAAAATTGATGTTTTTCAGAAAAATACCAAAAAATCAACCTAGGCATTATTTGATATTCCTAATTTAAAATCTATGTCTATTATTACAAATTCAAAACATAGAAGTGGCATTAATTAGTCTAAAAATTAATTCCCGCTGTTAAAACAAATAGCGTGTTTTTAGGAAACAATAACTATCAAAAGATTGATACTTGTTTATGTCCAATTTCAAAGTGAAATTAATTCCAATGACCAAAACTGGATTAAATGGTAAAAATATATTACAATTTCACTTTAAAACCAATTAAAAAGATAATATATCCATATAAATAAATTAGATTAAAAGGCACTTTTGAATTCAAATACAATATTTTTCACTATTCATTAAAAAAATGAACTTTATCAGAAAAATACCAAAAAATTACCCAAAGTAAATTTTGATGTCCCCATTATAAAAAAGGGTTTTATTTGTTCAATTAAAATTTATAAATGTGACCAAAACTATATTTAAAGAGGGTTCTCCATTAAAAGGCGGTAAATCGACCTTTTAATGTAAATTATGCTTAAAATTAGATTTATTCACATTTTAAGCCTCTAACATTTATTGTATAAATGTAAATAAATTTGACAAACATGTATAATAATATTGTAGTTAGTTGTTTTCATTCCCACCAAAAAATGGCTAGGAGTTAACTACCATATAAAATAATAATATTATATTATTAGTGTGCAATGTATGATTTCAAAGGAACCCGTTGTTGCGTATCGGGTACGCTATCCAACATAACAACCCTTTCAAAGTAAAATTTATATTTAATTCAAAAATATTAATAAATATGAAAATTTCATATTCTTTATTTTCCTGGGATGTTACATCTTTCCCTCTTTTGGGAATTGCGTCCTCGCAATTTTAAAATTTGGCTCAGAAACCTCATTGAAAGTCCCACATCAGAAAAAGACTCAATAAAACTATCACTTTAAAATAATGAATGATATATATAAAGGTCACTCGAGACAAATCATACTAGGATTCCATGTAGGAAAACATGGATATGGACGAAAAACTAACTCTCATAGATTAATAGAGAGTGATAGAGAAATTGATCACAAAAAGTTAACCCCGACAATACCATGAATTTGTGGTTGGGTAAATGTCTGATGATAAAAGAGAGGTTATAACACATTTTTTATTCAAGATCGTTTTCATAGAGTAGAAGAATTGTTTTAATAACTAGACTAAGATTTTAAGGAAATATACTTACTTGTCATGTATAGTTTCATCCTTTAATAAAATTATACCACAAACTCATCTTTTCTCCAATCGATGAATATTCAAGATGACTTGTTCTTATTAAAAGCTCTATAATAAATTTCTATAGAATTATATAATCCAAAAAAGATGAAATATAAATTTCCCTATTCTGTAGACATTAACCAAATCCAAAAATTCTAGTACAAGATCATATAATCCCCAAAAAGGATAATCCTTTATAAAAAGAAATATCACTCTTAATCTCCAAAATTTAACAAAAAGAACACAAGGTTCAAGAAACACCATTAAATAAACTACTATCCATAAAATTCTCCAATGTAATCCAAACTAAGATTGAAACCCAAATCTCTGAAGGATTTAATCACATAGTATTCCAAGGTAAATCTTAACATTTATCTCCAAATAACATCAGTTACTCTAAAAGTCTCATACTGAAAAGTAATTAACCTAATCACATATCCTCCATGATAGGTTAATCATTTCCATAGATACCCAAAAATCAAATTATTCCTAATTAATAAGATCATCTAATTAAAAATAATTAGTCATAATAACCCGGGACTTCACGTAGTCCAGTGGTAGGAAATAAATACCAGTCACACCTTGGTTGTGGGTTCGATTCCCGCAGCTTCGTCCGACACGACGGGTTGTCACACAGTTTTTGTGTTGTCTCTTTTCAAAAACTACATAATTTTATAACATTCCCAAAAAGATATAAATTCATCAAAAATAACCATAACATATTTTAACCACAAAGGTTATCTAATAACTTTTGTTTTGCATCCCAAAATGTATTAACCGGTAATTGCCTCAAATTCAAGGATCATATAAACCGAAACGGTTCTTTATAAATACAAACACAAAAAGAAAATTATATTTATTCCATGAATAAAATTTTCATATATCAATATTCAGGGTTACACATACTATAAAGAGTCTTCTAATGCAATCCCATCATCAAAAGAGCCTTAATACTTTTAAGCATTTCACCATCCTAAAATCTACCATAACCATTTAATCCCTTATATGTTGACCTCTTACTCATTCAACATTCATCATGATCTATTAACCATTATTTACCAACTTATTCTGAAATACTTCTTTCCTACATACAAAATCCTGAATCATATCCTATGATTTCAATAATAGAAAAATATATGTTATGAAATAATCCATACCTTGCATTGGTCATTGTCAGTTTCTTATTCCACAATTGGAATGGCATTATGTATTGGTAAACAAATATTTGTACGATCCTGGGGATCCCATTCCCGAAACTTCTTCATAGGAAATGTGTTTTCATAATGACCATGTTCACCAAATTTAAAAAATTCAATTGATCCCTTGGAACGGATTTCTTTCCCTTTCCTAGAGTCAACTAGATGCTTCCTTTTTCCATGGTAGGTTCTTACCTTATGACCTTTATTTCCACATATATATCATATCTCTGTCCCTTTGAATCATTTTCTTATGTGTTTCTTTCCACATCTTTGACACATAGGTTTTTGAACATACTTACCTTTATGATTATTACCTGAACATCTGTAGGGATTTGTTTCTCGCATGTATGATGTCTTATAAAAATCACTAAGGTTTAGGTGGTCAATAATGAATCCATATAGTTGGTTGAGAGTAACCACAAGAGTTCTCTTTGCAACTCCCATATCATTCAGCTGCTCATTCAGAAAACTGTCATAGTTTTATTCACATTCACTGATACTTTGGTGACTTCTATATCCATCCATTTTCTATAACCAAAAGGTCAGTGTGAGTATATCAGTAAAATCATCATATAATATCTTATAAGAAGGGTAAACACTAAGATATACTAATTTGTGTTATCTTAAACTCATTAAATTTATAAAAATAAGTATGACTCTTTCTAAAATCCTAACCATTATGGTAATTTCTCTAATGCTTAAATTGTGCTATAACCTCTAATGTTATCTAAACTGACCTCTGATGCCAACTATAAGAACTCGGCCTTAGAACATTACATAATCTTGAATTAAACGAATAATTCACTTTGAGGATCTTTTCAGGTATAGAGTTTTACAGATTTAGGCCATAACTATTACATTAAAACATGAATATTACAAGTAGACACTACTACTCAGTATCCATTTTTTTTCATAAAATAAAAACTTTTAAAAAGAAACATGTCTAGTTGCATGTATTAGATAGCTTGACATTTCCTTGATCCCATCCTTAACCCTATTCATCTTTTAGTCCAATGGAAAACATTTCAAAAACTTGCAATGAGCATAAAAAGCTCAGTAAGGGTTATTAAATGAGGAAGGAAAACATTATCCCATCAATAAATACAATTCGATGAAACCAATACTTTTCAATCATAACACACCATACAAAATCATAAGATTTATGAATAACACATATAAATCATAAATCATAAAGGTAACTTATGGAATAAATAACATACATACATTATAGATATCACTGCTACATAGGGAGTCACATTTGGAATACCCATCACAGTATATTCCCTAAATATCTTAGGAGAAACATTCACATTTACCTCTGTCACGTTACCCAATGCATTGGAGAGCTATCTCAAGATCAACCGCCCTATGTTTATCACAGAACCACCCGTATACGTAAACAAAGCCCAATAACCATAAAATAACACATAAAACAAGCATAAAAGAAAGATAACATTTCCATATTCCAATCACAATATATCATATCAAGATATTGAAATAAACAATGCTTTATCAACCCATTTTCATAACCATTTAAAACATTTAATAAATATATTTTTGAATAAAAGTGTCCCATAACACTTTGAAGATTTTAAAGAAATTAAAATTTTCAAACATTAATTTCCATATAAGTAAATCCCAAAACAATTTTGAAAACATGGACATTGATGATTAATATTTAGAAGAATAAATCTATAAAACATTTAAAATGATATTTTAGTTAAAGAGTTTTTAACAAAATGAGAGACACTTGAATACAAAAAATTGAGGAATAAAATATAATCATAACTTTATAATATAATGAGAATAAAAGGATTCATGATATATTATGTCAAAGGACAGTATATACACCATATACGGGTGAATTGGTTCATAAAAATAATGAAGTCTTAATGAAATGTAAATTGAGACGCAATCCCTTATAAAGACGGTATCCTTAGATTAAGGATAAATCAATGACATAAAGTATGTGTGAAAAATATAAATACAACAAATATAAGTGGATATTAATTGTAAAACAATCAGAGGTCATTCACACATATTTATATCATGAGAAAATCATCAAGTAGAAGTTCAACCCAAAGGATTGAAATTGGGTTAAGAAGTCCCTTTACAAATATTTGACAGCCTAACGGAATCACTTTAAAATTCAGAAAATGAGTTTATAAGAAAAAAGGGTATCTCATCACATGGAAATAAAATTTACATCAATAAGGATATAGAAGAACATATCCCAACATAAGAAGATGTAAATTAAACGACATAACAAAAAGAAGTCTTTTAAATAGAGGAGGGTGAAAGGTTCCCTTACCGATTTGTTAACTTTTGAAACATACACCACATAAATGAAGGATCATAAAATGAGGATGTAATTACCCATAAATTAAAGTGTATTAAATAGGGAATAAATTAATGGGAATTACATACACCACATGAAATAAATAAGTGGCGAACAATGGAAATCTCACGGATTTGAAAGTGAGATAATAAAATCCCTTACAAAAATTCGGCAGCCTAACGATGCCACATAAAAATTCTTAAAATTAATTGATGAGAGTAAGAGAGGGTCTCTCATCATATGAAAATAAAAATTACAGTATGGTGAATATAAAATAACATAATCCAACATAAGAACATGGATCATAAATAAAATGACATAATAGAGATTACTTGAAAAGAAAGAGAGAGGTCAGATCCCTTACCTCGTGTCCGACTTGACTCGATCATTCCTTAATCTCTTGAATAATAAAATAAAGTTAATTTCTACTTGCTTAAAAACCTTTTTCAAGTTTATTATTCCTTTCATATCACGTATTACTATGTTATAAACATTATGTAATAATTTAAGTTAATAATGTTCATTTTGTCGATATTTGGTACTTGAGTAAAAAATGGACTTCTTATAATTACATGTTGTTCATGTGGTCAAAGGTTCATTATATCCAGAATGATATTGATGATTTATATATCATATATATCATATATATCCAGTATATACATGTATTTATAATAGTACATGACATTTAGAGGTAAGAAATGAAATGCACCGTTCATGGAGACGGTAAGTCGTATGTACGCATGAACGCTACTTTCATTTCAATTTTTTATTTTAATGGAAATAAAACATAATGTTACATATTTATATTATAATTCCAATATAATATAATATATAATATCATTAAATCCATCCTTTATACATCCCACATAAGTCATTAACGAATCAAATCACTTTTAGGGGGCGGTAGTTCACACTTCCTCAAATGAGATTATCATATTTACCCATTATGGAAACCATAAAGGCATAATATAAATGGGAAGTATAGAAGAATAAGGAAATAATAAAATTAATATATATAATATATAAATAAAGTTCCATCATAATGGCCACCATGAGAGGTGGTAAGATATAATTGAACAATCAACGTTTCGTGAGGCGTTAGTTTTCCATCCACAGAAACATTATGTTCTTCATCCATTAGATGGAGGTGTGTATAAGTGTAGTTCAAATCATTCTTATAAGAACATCCTAGTATATTTATAATACTTCTGTTGTTTCAAATGAAATAAACAAATAGTGTTTAGGGGTTGGAGAGGTAAAATAAAAGAAAACAATTTAAGAGAAATCGTTACATTTATTTTGGGTAACTCCCATTGGTTTGAACAAAAGGACTTCTTGAAGTTCCTTCTGCCTAAGTTGAGGCTTCTAAGAGGAGTATAGGGATGTTGAGAGCTTAATTGGGTAGAGTTTGGACGAGCCAAATGGCTTTAGAGGTGTGAGGAATTGGTTAGAAGTGGTCTACTTTTATAAGGGGGAGGAGGGGATCTTTAGGAAAGTGTAAAACTATTTTTTTATTATATAATGATTTTCGGTTTCAAATGGTCCATAAATAATTAAGGTAGAAGATATGATGAGTCATGGTAGAAATAAAATCATCCAATCAGAATTGGACAAGTTTTGGATAATATTTTAATCATTATAATCTTATTTATTTTAATAATTTATTAATGAGGTAAATACTGCATCATTATTGTGTCATAAATAAATTAATTTTTTCGATGCCTAAAAATTATAAAACAAATACTATCTTGTAAGAAATCTGTTTATCTTGGAAATTAATATTTATAGTTTAATATAGGACTTATATAACACCATATAAAAATTAATTACTAAACAAGTTTTGTTAATGTCAATTTTGTCTTTACATTAAATTAATTAATCTAAATTGTCATTTTCACTCCCATGTGGATCAATGGGGTCTCAAAATAGACCCAAAGATGCCCATGGTCTTTAATGATTCAACCAATAAGGTTAGGACAAGTGTTAAGATAATTTTGAATTATTATAATATTATTTTAACCTTGATTTACCTTATTTACCTTTAATCGCGGTAAATAAAAGTCAAAAGTTACTATTCACCAAAAAAATTATTTTCATCTTAATGAACCAAATTTTACTTCTTGATAACAACCATTTATGTCAGATTTTTGAAATTCAATTCACAGAAGTGGAAAAATTTCATTTAAATGAAAAATTCAGTTTTTTAACTATCACTAAGTGGTTTCACTATTCATCAAAAATTGAAGTTTTTCAGAAAAATATCAAAAAATAAACCTAGGAATTATTTCATATTCCGAAATCAAAATTGATTTCTATTTTTCCAAATTCTAAACATAGAAGTGGAATTAATTAATTTAAAAATTAATTCCCACTGTTAAAACAAATAGCGTGTTTTTAAGAAACAATAACTATCAAAAGATTGATACTTGTTTATGTCCAATTTCAAAGTGAAACTAATTCCAATGACCAACAATAGTTTAAATGTTAAAAATAAATTTCAATTTCACTTTAAAATCAATTAAAAAGATTATCTAACCATATAAATAAATTATATTAAAAGGCACTTTTGAATTAAAATACAATATTTTTCACTAATCATTAAAAAATGAACTTTATCAGAAAAATACCAAAAAATTACCCAAAGTAAATTTTTATGTCCCCATTATAAAGAAGGATTATATTTGGTCAATTAGAATGTATTAAAGTGACCAAATATATATTTAAATAGGGTTCTCCATTAAAAGGCGGTAAATCGACCTTTTAATGTAAATTATGCTTAAAATTAGATTTATTCACATTTTAAGCCTCTAACATTTATTGTATAAATTTAAATATATTTGAGAAACATGAATAATCATATTGTAGTTAGTTTTTTTCATTCCCACCAATAAAATGTCTAGGATTTAACTACCATATATAATAATAACATTATATTATTAGTGTGCAATGTAAGATTTCAAAGGAACCTGTTGTTGCGTATCGGGTATGCTATCCAACATAGAAACCCTTTCAAAGTAAAATTTATATTTAATTCAAAAATATTAATAAATATGAAAATTTCATATTCTTTATTTTCCTAGGATGTTACATCCTTCCCTATTTTGGGAATTGTGTCCTCGTAATTTTAAAATTTGGCTCGAAAACATCATTGAAAGTCCCACATCAGAAAAAGAGACAATAAAAATATCACATTAAAATAATGAAAGATATATATAATGGTGACTTGAGACAAATCATACATGGATTCCATATAGAAAACATGGATATGGATGAAAAACCAACTCACATAGATTAGTAGAGAGTGATAGAGAAATTTATCACAAAAAGTTAACCCTGACAATTCCATGAATTTGTGGTTGGGTAAAAGTCTGATGATAAAAGAGAGGTTATAACACATTTTTTTGTCAAGATCCTTTCCATAGAGTTGAAGAATTGTTTTAATAACTAGACTAAGATTGTAAGGAAATATACTTACTTTTCATGTATAGTTTCATCCTTTAATAAAATTATACCACAAAATCATCTTTTCTCCAATCGATGAATATTCAAGATGACTTTTTCACATTAAAAGAACTATAATAAATGTCTAGAGAATTACATAATCCACAAAAGATGAACTATAAATTTACCTTGTCTTTAGACATTAACCAAAACCAAAATTTCTAGTATAGTATCAGATAATCCCTAAAAAGGATAATCCTTTATAAAAAGAAATATTACTCTTAATCTCCAAAATTTAACAAAAAGAACCCAAGGTTCAAGAAACACCATTAAATAAACTAATATCCATAAAATTCTCCAAAGTAATCCAAAATAATATTGAAACCCAAATCTCTGAAGTATTTAATCACATAGTATTCCAAGGTAAATATTAACATTTATCTCCAAATAACATCAGGTACTCTAAAAGTCTCATACTGAAGAGTAATTAACCTAATCACATATCCTCTATGATAGGTTAATTATTTCCATAGATACCCCAAAATCAAATTATTCCTAATTCATAAGATCATCTAACTAAAACTAATTAGTCATAATAACCAGGGACTTCACGTAGTCCAGTGGTAGGCAATAAATACAAGTCTCACTTTCGTTGTGGGTTCGATTCCCGCAGCTTCGTCCGACGTGACGGGTTGTCACACGGTTTTCATGTTGTCCCTTTTCAAAAACTACATAATTTTATAAAATTCCCAAAAAGATATAAATTCATCAAATATAACCATAACATATTTTAACCACAAAGGTTATCTAATAACTTTCGTTTTGTATCCCAAAATGTATTAACTGGTAATTGCCTCAAATTCAAGGATCATATAAACCCAAATGGTTCTTTATAACTACAAACACACAAAAAAAATATATTTATTCCATTAATAAAATTTTCATATATCAATCTTTAGGGTTAAACATACTATAAAGAGGCTTATAATGTAATGCCATCATCAGAAGAGGATTAATACTTTTAAGCATTTCATCATCCTGAAATCCACCATAACCCTTGAATCCCTTATATGTTGACCTCTTACTCATTCAAAATTCATCATGATCCATTAACCATTCTTTACCATCTTATTCTGAAATAATTCTTTCCTACATACAAAATCATGAATCATATCCTAAGATTTCAATAATAGGAAAACATATGTTATGAAATAATCCATACCTTTCATTGGCCATTGTCAGTTTCTTCATCCTCTATTGGAATGGCATTAGGTATTGGTAAACAAATATTTGTACGATGCTGGTGATCCCATTCCCGAAACTTCTTCATAGGACATGTGTTTGCATAATGACAATGCTCTCCACATTTAAACCATTCAATTGATCCCTCGGAAAGGACTTTTTTTCCCTTTACTAGAGTCTACTAGATGCTTCCTTTTTCCATGGTAGGTTCTTTCCTTATGACCTTTATTTCCACATTTATATCATCTTTCTGTCCCATTGAAACATTTTCCTATGTGTTTCTTTCCGCATCTTTGACAAATAGGTTTTTGAACATACTTACCTTTATGATTATTACCTGAACATCCGTAGGGATTTGTTTCTCGCATATATGATGTCTTATAAAAATCACTAAGGTTTAGGGGGTCAATCATGAATCTGGATAGTTGGTTGAGAATAACCAGAAGAGTTCTCATTGCAGCTCCCATATCATTCAGGTGGTCATTTAGAAAATAGTCATAGTTTTCTTCACATTCACTATTACTTTGGTGCCTGATAGATCCATCCATTTACTATAACCAAAAAGGTCAGTGTGAGTATATCATTAAAATCATTATATAATATCTTATGAGGAGGGTAAACACTAAGAAATACTAATTTATGAAATCTTAAACTCATTCAATTTATAAAAATAACTATGAATATTTCTAAAATCCTAACCATTATGGTAATGTCTCTTACGATTAAATTTTACCCTAACCTCTAAAGTTATCTAAACCGACCTCTGATACCAACTATAAGAACCCGACCTTAAAAAATTACATAATCTTTAATTAAAATAATAATTCACTTTGAGGATCTTTTCAGTTATAGAGTTTTAGAGATTTAGGCCATAACTATTACATTACAACATGAATATTATAAGAAGACACTACTACTTAGTATCCATTTTTTCATAAAATAAAAACTCTTAAAAAGAAACATGTCTAGTTCCATGTTTTAGATAGCTTTAATTTTCCTTGATCCCATCCTTGACCCTATTCATCTTTTAGTCCTGTGGAAAACATTTCAAAAACTTGGGATGATCATAAAAAGCTCTATAAAATGAGGAAGGAAAACATTAGCCCATCAATAAATACAAATCAATGAAACCAATACTTTTCAATCATAACACACCTTACAAATTCCTAAGATTTATGAATAACACATAGAAAACATAAATCATAAAGGTAAATTATGGAATTAATAACATACTTACATTGTAGATATCATAGCTACATAGGGAGTCACATTTGGAATACCCATCACAGTATATTCCCTAAATATCTTAGGAGAAACATTCATGTTTACCTCCGTCATATTACCCAATGCATTGGAGAGCTATCTTTGGCTCACCCGCCATAGGTTTATCACGGAACCACCTGTATAAGTAAACAAAGCCCAATAACCATAACATAACACATAAAACAAGCATAAAAGAAAGATAACATTTCCATATTCCAATCACAATATATCATATCAAGATATCGAAATAAACAATCCTTTATCTACCCATTTTCATAACCATTTAAAACATTTAATAAATATATTTTTGAATCAAGGTGTCCCATACCACTTTGACGATTATAAAGAAATTAAAATTTTAAAAAATTAATTTCCATATAAGTAAATCCCAAAACCATTTTGAAAACATGGACATTGATGATAAATATTTATAAGAATAAATCTTTAGAACATTTAAAATGATATTTTAGTTAAAGACTTTTTAACAAAATGAGAGATGCTTGAATACAAAAAACTAAGGAATAAAATATAATCATAACTTTATAATATCACGAGAATAAAAGGATTCATGATATAATATGTCAAAGGATAGTATATACACCATATAAGAGTGAATTGGTGCATAAAAATAATGAAGTCTCAATGAAATGTAAATTGAGATGCAATCCCTTATAAAGATGGTATGCTTGGATTAAGGATAAATCAATTACATAACTTATGTGTGAAAAATATAAATACACCAAAGATAAGAGGATATTAAGTGTAAAATAATCAGAGGTCATTCACACATATTTATAGCATGACATAATCAACAAGTATAATTTTAACTCTAAGAATTGAAATTGGGTTAAGAAGTCCCTTTACAAATATTTGATAGCCTAACGGCGTCACTTTAAAATTCAGAAAATGAGTTAATGAGAAAAAAGGGTATCTCATCACATTGAAATAATATTTAAATCAATAAGGATATAGAATAACATATCCCAACATAAGAAGGTGTAAATTAAAAGACATAACAAAAAGAAGTCTTTTAAAAAGAGGAGGGTAAAAGGTTCCCTTACCGATTTGGTAACGTTCGAAACATACACCACATGAAAGAAGGATCATAAAATGAGGATGTAATTACCCATAAATTAAAGTGTATTACATAGGTAATTCATTCATGGGCAGTAAATACACCACATGAAATAAATAAGTGGCGAAAAATGAAAATCTCATGGATTTGAAAGTGAGATAAGAATATCCCTTACAATAATTCGTCAGCCTAACGACGCCACTTAAAAATTCTTAAAATTAATTGATCAGATTAATAGAGAGTCTATCATCATGTGAAAAATAAAAATTACAGTATGGTGAATATAAAAGAACATCCTCCAACATAAGAACATGGATCATAAATGAAATGACATAAAAGAGAGTACTTGAAAAGAAAGGGAGAGGTCAGATCCCTTACCTCGTGTCCGACGTGACTCGATCGTTCCTTAATCTCCAGAATAATAAAATAAAGTTAATTTCTACTTTCTTAAGAACCGTTTTCAAGTTTATTATTCCTTTTATATCACTTATTTCCATGTTATAAACATTAAGTAATCATTTAATTTAATAATGTTCATTTTGTCGATATTTGGTACTTGAGTAAAAAATGGACTTCTTATAATTAAATGTTGTTAATGTGTTCAATGTATCATTATATCCAGAATGATATTCATGATTTATATATCATATATATCATATATATACAGTATATACGTGTATTTATAATAGAACATGACATTTAGAGGTAAGAAATGAAATGCACCGTTCATAGAGACGGTAAGCCGTATGTACGCATGAACGCTGATTTCATTTATAATTCTTATTTTAATGGAAATAAAACATAATGATACATATTTATATTATAATTCCAATATAATATCATATATAATATCATTAACTCCATCCTTTATACATCCCACATAAGGCATTAACGAATCAAATCACTTTGAGGGGGCAGTAGTTCGCACTTCCTCAAATGAGATTATCATATTTACCCACAATGGAAACCATAAAATCATAATATAAATGGGAAGTACAAAAGAATAAGGAAATGATAAAATTAATATATATAATATATAAATATATTACAATCATAATGGCCACCATGAGAGGTGGTAAGATGTAATTGAACAATCATCGTTTCGTGAGGCGTTAGTTTGCCATCCACAGAAACATTATGTTCTTCATCCATTAGATGGAGGTGTGTATAAGTTTAGTTCGAATCATTCTTATAAGAACATCCTCGTATATTTAGAATACTTGTGTTGTTACAAAATAAATAAACAAAAAGTTTTTAGGGGTTGGAGAAGTAAAATAAAAGAAAACAATTTAAGAGAAACCGTTACATTTATTTTGGGTAACTCCCTTTGGTTTGAACAAAAGGACTTCTAAAAGTGCCTTATTCCTAAGGTAAGGCATATAAGAGGAGTATAGGTATCTTGAGATATTAATTGGGTAGAGTTTGGATGAGACAAATTGCTTGAGTGGTGTGAGGAATTGGTTAGAAGTGGTCTACTTTTATAAAGTGGAGGAGGGGATCTTTAAGAAAGTGTGAAACTATTATTTTATTATATAATGATTTCCGGTTTCAAATGGTCCAAAAATAATTGAGGTATAATATAAGATGATTAATGGTCGAAATAAAATCATCCAATCAGAATTGGACAAGTTTTGGATAATATTTTAATCATTATAATATTATTTATTTTAATAATTTATTAATGAGGTAAATACTGCATCATTTTTGTGTCATAAATAAATTAATTTTTTCGATGTCTAAAAATTATAAACAAAATACTACCTTGTAGGAAATCGTTTTATCTTTCCAATTAATATTTATAGTCGAAAATATGACTTATATAACACCATATAAAATTTAATTACTAAATGAGTTTTGTTAATGTCAATTTTGTCTTTACATTAAATTAATTAATCTAAATTGTCATTTTCACTCCCAAGTGGATCAATGGGGTCCCAAAATCGACCCAAAGATGCCAATGGTCGTTAATGATTCAACCAATAAGGTTATGAAATGTGTTAAGATAATTTTGAATTATTATAGTATACCTTTAACCTTGATTTACCTTATTTACCTTTAACTGCGGTAAATAAAAGTCAAAAGTTACTATTCACCAAAAATAATTTTCATCTTAATGAACCAAATTTTACCTCTTGATAACAACCATGTATGTCAGATTTTTTTAATTCAATTCACAGAAGTGGTAAAATTTCATTTAAATGAAAAAGTCAGTTTTTTAACTACCACTAAGTGGATTCACTATTCATCAAAAATTGATATTTTTCAGAAAAATACCAAAAATTAAACCAATGAATTATTTGATATTCCGAATTCAAAATTGATGTCTGTTTTTCCAAATTCAAAACATAGAAGTGGCATTAATTAATTTAAAAATTAATTCCCGCCGTTAAAACAGATAGCGTGTTTTTAAGAAACAATAACTATCAAAAGATTGATACTTGTTAATGTCCAATTTCAAATTGAAATTAAATCCAATAACCAACATTGGATTAAATGGTAAAAAAATATTTCAATTTCACTTTAAAACAAATTAAAAAGATAATCTATCCATATAAATAAATTAGATTAAAAGGCACTTTTGAATTAAAATACAATATTTTTCACTATTCATTTAAAAATGAACTTTATCGGAATAATACCAAAAAATTACCCAAAGTAAATTTCGATGTCCCCATTCTAAAGAATGATTTTATTTGGTCAATTAAAATGTATTAAAGTGACCAAAAATATATTTAAATAGGGTTCTCCATTAAAATGCGGTAAATCGACCTTTTAATGTAAATTATGCTTAAAATTAGATTTATTCACATTTTAAGTCTCTAACATTTTTTGTATAAATGTAAATACATTTGAAAAACATGTATAATAATATTGTAGTTAGTTTTGTTCATTCCCACCAATATAATGTCTAGGAGTTAACTACCATTTAAAATAATAATATTATATTATTAGTGTGCAATGTAAGATTTCAAAGGAACTCGTTGTTGCGTATCGGGTATGCTATCGAACATAGAAACACCTTCAAAGTAAAATTTATATTTAATTCAAAAATATTAATAAATATGAAAATTTTCATATTCTATATTTTCCTGGGATGTTACAGGTTACCTTGGGTACTTAGGTGGAAGGTTTAGCTGAGATCATCTTCCAACGTTTTTTGATTATCAAGGAGTCTTTTCATGGGGATTTCCTCTATTTCCAAAGACAATTGCACTAGGAGACCGATTTTTTACATTTTGGGGGGTTTACTAATGGGGTATTGGTCTGTTTCTTAGGCCAGTTGTTCTAGGATCAGAATTTGTGTACTTTATTATTGTTGTATGCGTAGTCCACGACACAGACTTGTATTATTCCTTGGTGTTGTGAAACATATGCTTGTATTTTTTATTTCATGTCTTTATGAGTTAGTTGGGATATTCATGTTTATGTTTATGTAAAATGGTAGGGAAAATGTGCATCAAAATTGATATACCTGCTTCTATTTGGAACTATGAAAAATTTAAAGTGATCACTATGTTTTCTATAAAACGACATTACTAAATATCATGCCCTGTTTTTTCTTAAAATGAGAATTCATGAATTTTTATACCAAGTCTTATTATGGAACACCTTTGTGGGGTCGTACTAATCATGCTAGATCACACCTTCAACAGCTCTTCAGTGATGCGTAGAACATTGTTTGTCTTCTATTGGAGTGAAAGGCAAGGATCTGTTGTGAGGTGGAAAGGTTCATGTCAATGGGTTGTGTAGATGGTGGTGAGATGGTGGTAGTTCTTCCATGCCATCATTTCGAGTAGCTATTTGGTTTTTAGTCTTTTATATTTGGATTTTTTTGTAGTTAATAGCTACTTTTACAACTGTCTGTTTCTACTATTTTCTTAAATTTATAGAAAAAATAAATTTTTCATCTTTTTTGGTTCCTTTTTGTTTAGTATATATATTACATGTGTTTTATCAGGTTGGACGAAATAATTCGCTCTAAGTCATTGTTTGATGCCTGGGTGATTATTTTTATCCTTTAGGAATCGGGAACACCCTTCGGGTATGTAACAAAATTGGTCGGGAGCAAGTTTTGAGGGAAACCTAGGATAGTACATTAAAAATTATATTATTAAGTACATTTATGGTGGTGAATCATACTTTATTTTGGTTTAATAAATAATAATGAAACATCATGAAAAATATGATACAATAATTTATGGAGGCGATAGTCTGCACAATGCATAATTAATATTTTTAATTTTTAATGAATCATAGGGAATGAATGAGGATTATAAATTTTATCCTTGCAATCATAATCATATCATATATTTTATATTTATTCTTAACTTTCACCCTTATAATCACTAAACAGAGGTTATGGTAAAAAATAGAAGTCATCACTTCGTGGAGGCGGTAGTCCACACAACAAACCAATAACAGTTTCATTTTCTTAATGGAAAATGGAAAATGTCATTAATAGTTATTTACATAGGATAATACCCAAAATTATAAAAATATTACTTATTTCATTATATAGGAATTAGAAAACTAAATTTGTGGAAGATGAGGAATAAATGAAAATAAGTAAGGGACGAAGGACACACATTGAGGACTTGGGATTTCCATTGGAATACTCTATGAAAATGGAGGGATTAAGCTAATTAAATTTTCCTAAAATCATAATTGTGTGAAATAATTTTCTAGAGGATTTATTAATGAATTTTTTTCAATAAAAATCAAAAAACATTATGGCATTGAATAGGTTGTGAGATGCCCCTTTAATAAGTAGTGTGAATAGAATTGTTTTAAAAATTTAAACTTAATATAAAGAGAGTACATGTTTAAGATAACAATAAGACTAAAAAATTCACAATATTGTATTGAGGTATCTGTTAATATACAATATACATCCATCATTCATTTTCAAATATTAATTATTCATTTTTAAGTACTTTATTCACAAATTTTAATTTTTTCATTTTTATTATTTCTGTGTTAACTAATTTTTACCAAATTAATTTAAATTAAATGATAAAAAATAAAATTACCTTCATTATAATTTTTTTTTTCTATTTTAAAAACTTATTATATCAATTTAATCAATTAAGATTTCTATGTGTATGAAAATTTATTTTGAAAATTTTCACATGTTACACGTAAAAACTCATTGATCAAAAAAATTCATTTTTAACCTTAAAATTCATGTGTAGGGAAATAGTATCAATGTATTTTATTTTCATGGAAAATATACGTTTATTATAATTTATATCGAATTTATTTGGAATTAAAATCAATCCAATGTGGAATTTTAGCCAAGTAATATTTAATTAAAATGTTGGAAAAAAGATTTGTTTTTATTAGGAAATATTATTCAATTAGTTTAACATCAGTTTTAAAAATTAATAATAGTATTTTTAAATATATAGTTTTACACCTTCAAAATTGTTTAATAGATGAAAAAAAATTTATAAGATTTTATGTTATTCTAAATTCTTCATATAGTCATGGATACTGTGATTTTAGTAAAAAATAAATTCTTAACTCTTCACATAAATATCAATTATTTTAGAAGAATATAAAAAACTAAACTTATTCTAATTTTTAAAATCTAAAATAGAAAATGAATTTATATTTATCAAATAAAAAAAATTATATATTTATTTTTTTGAAGGATTTAAAAAAATATAAAGAGAAAAGGTTTTATTAAAAAAATGCTTTTTAAACATTAAGTCTCAATAATCGGGTTTTAGATAAAATTATAAATAATGTTATAATGTAAAAATATTTTATATATGTAAATATTAACTATTATATTTTTTTTAACATTCCTCAATTAAATTTATAAAGGTATAATTGGAAACCCCCTTTTTTAAAAGGTCCATCAGATGAAATCCTTTTTTATAATATTAACCAAATAAAAATAATAATATGTCATTATTTATGTTGATTATTATATTTTTATATACAAATGATTTTTTTAATCATGTGATTTTTAATGCTATGGTTTGTCTTAGATGGGTGTTGACTTACTTTTGTGTTGTACATGACAAAAAATATTGAAGATAGTATTAATTTAAAGTTTCTGAAATCTAAGGTAATTTAAATTATTTTATAAAATATTAGTTATGAAATTTGTGTAAGTTGAATTTATGATTTTCATTCAATGTTAGTTTTCATGGATGATCATTATTATGTGACATCAAAATTTATGTTTCACATAAAACTTTGATTCCAAATGAGGCATGTTTATAATCTCTAACCATTATTTTGACCAAATCCCTCAATAATTTATTCTAGAATGAGTATCTCACTATTAACAAGAGGTCTCCAATTATTCATGCACTGGATGAGACCTTGAAATATTTAGTGAACATAAGATCAGGGTTGTGATGGTACACTATATATTGGGGCTAAAACTCAATTTTAAGGATCATGTTTCCAAGGGATCATATGAAAAAGAGGCCTTGTTGATAAAGATAATATTTTCATTATTTTTCATATGTGTTTCAATTATTTAGCCCCTCCCAATTAATCAATTTGTGCACATTTGTATCATTTTAGTGTCTTCATGAATTATGGGCTTAATTGTAGAAATTGGTTAATTCGGGAAATTTAGCAGTTTTGTGAAGCTTCTGTATTTCAGGAATATCTTTTAAATTTTTTATCCAAATTGTGTGATTATTTTTTTAGGATTTTTATGCTCGTGGGATTCAAATTTATCTTTTGGACCGGGGTCAAATTCGGCACACTATGGCCCAGCCAAATTCATCAAGTGGAAAAAAAAATTTGGACGATAGAATGGACCCTACCATAAATAATTAGGCATATCTCAGACTACACATGTCCCAATTAGGTGATTCCAGCTGGAGAATAAAGAGGAATCTAGGAGTCATGCGTCTATTTAATTTTATGAATAAATTAAGCCATTAAGGCTTCCATTTAATGTGGACAATGAGAGGGAGTTGAAGAGTCACCTTGGGCAGAAACAAATGTTAGTGGTAATTTGAGCATAAAGATTGTACCAATTGTCCAAATTTAATAAGATTTTGAGGAACCATTAAGAAGACATAGTGGAACAACAGTTATGAAGACACCATCATGATATTCGGCCATTTATTATCCCATCCAGACTCAATTATTCGATGGAGTCATTTTGAAGGGAAATTTTTAACTCCAAAAGCCTATAAATAAGAGTGTTCACATCCATTCAATGTGGTTGAAGAAGGTGCAAGAGGTGTTTTTCTGGATGATTGACTTCTTGAAGTTATTTATATTTTCTATTTTTACTTTTCTTAGTTTCATTATTCTCCCTTATATTCCTTTCAACACTAATACCCTTCACATGGAGGGGTAAAACCTTTGAGTGATCAGTGAAGGGGGAGTTTCTCTTTTGTAATGTCGGAGTTTTATGCTTAAATATAAACCCCTGTTTTTCTTTTGAATGACTTCAATTATCATTGTTTACCAATTCTATTAATGAAATATTGTTTTGGGTTTGGTGTATTCATTTTTTATATATTTGGTTAAGGAATTTTAATCTCCCTCCGCCTAATGCAATTTGTCTCGATCGAGCATATTGTGTTAGGTGGTGAGTGTCCAACGATCATTGGCACATGTGTGGAACTAGAAAACTTTTTCTACAGTTCTAAGGATCAAAAATTCCCTATCAGGACGTGCCTTAGTTGTTCATGAATTGTTTATGAACTTCCATGCACATAGGAGTGAGTTCCATTCTTTCTTCAACCAAAGGTGATCGATAACTTGATCGTGGATTCATTCATTTTCCTTTCAAAAGGAAGATAGGTAAGATGATATTTTCGAAAATTATGACATTACAAAAGGTGATCCTACCCTGACCTTATCACTCTCTTCATCCATTAGTGTTCAACCTTTCTTTTGAATTGATTTCATTATTATTCAACATAAACATTTTAAAAAACAACCTCTTCTTATTTCATTAATTTAAGTAACAAACGTAATATTTGTGAACTCCTCTCTGGAGACAACCTAGGTTACCCACTTTACTACATTTTAACTTTGGTTTTATTTGTTTTTTTCTCACCCCATGAGTGACTCGTGTCAAAACATGGCGTTGTTGCTGGGGAGGTAGTGCCAACATTTTTTTCTCCTCTCTTTCTTTTCTCTTTTCTTATTTTCATTCCATGTTGCATGACTAGAACCTCAAACACTGAAACCTTCTCCATTGATCTTGAAATTGAAAGAATATTGTGGAATAGGCTAGGAAACCTTAATTTATGATCTCAATTGGATGTAATTTCTCTTACAGACTCATGTGAAACTGCAAGTGTTCACTCTGAGCCTGTCATAATGGCAGAAATCAAAACCCAACTCTCAGAGACCTTTTTTCCCCAAAATTATTTAATCATAATAATCAACTTGTCATTACAATGTTATAAAATTATGTTGAGATGAATCTTAATATGATACCATTGCTTCCAAAGTTTCATCTCTTGGTAGGTGAAGATCACAACAAGAATATTAAAGAGTTCATGCATGTCTGCTCAACCTTCAGACCACGTGGAGTATCTGGGGAACAAGTAAAGTGGAAGGTGTTCCTGTTTTCATTGGAAGGATATGATAAAGAATGGTTGTATGGTCTAAAACATGGAGATTTGGATGATTGGAATAACCTGGTGAGATGCTTCATGCAATGATTCTTCCCCACCTCCAGAAGCATAGCCATCAGAAAGGATATCTATACCATCAAACAATCATATGGAGAAACCCTTTACAAGTACTGGGAAAGATTAAAAAATTTATGTGTCATCTACCCACATCAATTCATTGAGGGTCATCACTATCTTGTCTTCTTCAATCACAGAAAACTGGACAATGATAGAAACCTTCTTGATGCATCCTCTAGAGGTGCATTGATTGACAAGTCGCCAGAATAACAAAAAGGATCGATTGAGAAGATTTCTTAGAACACGCAACAATTTTTTACAGGAGGTACTGGAACAATAGGTATTAATGAGGTACAAAATTCTCATCTATCACCCTTAATATAAACTATGATATAATAGCTAACTAGTTTTGTGAGATATATAGCCTTGAAACACATTGGCGACCAACAAGCACCAGCCAAGGTCTGTGGTTTATGCTCATCTCCTGATCATTTCACTGACCAATGTGCTGAAATATAGGGAATTAAAACATGGGCAACAACCATTCACCGAAGGCAGTACCAACAGAATCAAGGATGGAGAGATCCTAACCATGTTCAGTATGAGTTTGGAAATCAGCAAAATCAAGCTAGACCTCCGAACCAAAACCAGTTCCAAAGCCCACCACCATTTCAACAGAAGAAACCTTATAACCAACCTCAACACCACCAACCACCCACTTTACCAATACCCAATGATCAACCATCTACTAGCACAAAACCTTTTGTGGAGCAGCTATAATCTATGTTTGATGACCTAGTAGATAAGGTTGACAAGATGGCAAACACGGTGGGAAGTTTTGTTGAAATCATGACAAAAAATCCAAGGAAACTTCCTTCCCAAACAATCCAAAACCCAAATGAGAATTTTTGCATGATAACAACAAGAAGTGGAAAAGTTCTCTCACCACCAGTATCCCATGAAACTGAAATAAGACCACTTGAGTTGAGGGAGTATGAAGTTGAAATCTCTGAAAATTATGTGAAAATTAATTTCCAAGAAGAGAAGAAAGAGAAAGAGAATGGTAGGCCAAGGAAGAAGAGACCAAAAACACTATTTCAATGGAAAAAAGGGATAAAAAGACTTACCCCATTCATTTCCATCAAGGATGATCGAATTAATGAAATTGCACGAGGAAGCACTTCGAAAAAAATTATGGACACCTTACAGAAAGTGGAAATCAATATCCCTTTACATGAAGCAGTCGAACTAATTCCAAAGTATGCTAAATTTTTTAAGGATATTTGTACCAAGAATATGGGACTTCAAGGGAATGAAAGGATAAACATGGGAAGAAGTGTCTCATCCCTTATTACACCACAATTTCCAACCAAATGTTAAGATCCAGGGACATTTTCCATTCCATGCAACATTGGTTATTTAAATTTTTGTAATGCTTTATGTGATCTAGGTTGTTCAATTATTGTATTGCCTCACCCGATATACACTTCTTTGCAGATTGGAGACTAAAATCCCACAAGATTGGTGGTCTAACTTGAAAATAGATCCAAAAATTTCCCTGTAGAAGTTTTAGAGGATGTCTGTGTGAATGTCAAAGATCTCTTGTTCCCAGCTGACTTCTATGTGCTCAATATGGAAGAATATAGAATCCCATGACTGTCACCCATAATTTTGGGGAGACCATTCATGAAGACAGCCAAGACCATTATCAATGTCCATGAGGGGACACTCACCATGGAATTTGGGTAGAGCACTATCCACTTCAATATTTTTGAATCCATGAGGCACCCATCAGATGATGACTCCCTCTTTTATCTTTCTCATGAAGTTGGTTCAGAACGCATTGAAGAATCAGGTATGCTCTATGAATTCCTATACATAATATATACTTATTCCATTTAAAATATCATTGAACATGTGGATGCCCAACATGCTGGAGATTATGAATTTATGTGGGAGGAAGAGGTAAAATCTGATTTCATTGATGATTTATTAACTAATGAGGAAGATGATATAGTTTCTTGTGTGCAAGTGTTCCATTGTTTGGAAGTGGTAAATGTCAATTTAGTTTCATCCCTTGAGCATCCTCCTGATTTGGAACTGAAACCACTACCGAAATATTTGAAATATGTGTACCTTAGTGGGGGAGAGAAACTACTAGTGATAATTTCTAATAATCTCTCTGAAATCCATGAGAAATCATTGATTGATCTTTTGAGAGAGAATATCCAAGGTATAGGCTGATGTTTTGGTGATATTCCAAAAATCAACCCAAATATATGCTCACATAGAATTTTTCTTGAGGGAGATTCAAAACCTGTCAGTAAACCACAAAGGAGGTTTAGTACCACTTTAATGGTGGTTGTGAATAATGAGGTTGAGAATCTATTGGAAGATAGGATCATCTATCCCATCTCATATTCACAGTGGGTTAGCCCAATTCCTGTAGTTCCAAAAAAAACTGGCCTGACCACTATGAGGAATGAAAATAATGAATTAATCACTGTGAGAATTCAAAATAGCTGGAAAGTGTGAATTGATTTATAGAAGTTGAATCAGGTTACTCAGAAATATTATTTACCCATTCCCTTCATTGATAATATATTATAGTGATTGGCTGAGAGAACTCAATATTGTTTTTTGGATGTATTTTCAGGTTATTTCCAGGTACCCATTTCTCCTGAGGATCAAAAGAAGATAACCTTTACATGTCACTTTGGAACTTTTTCATATAAAAGGATTCCATTTGGATTATGAAATTCTCCAGTTACATTTTATAGGTGCATGGTAAGTATATTTTCTGATCACAGTAAAGATTTCTTGGAGGTTTTCCTGGATGATTTCATGGTTTTTGGAAACTCTTTTGACCATTGTTTGAAAAATAAGGAAAATGTTTTGAAAACCTCCATTGAAAAGAATCTTGTTTTAAATTTTGAAAAGTGGCATTTCATGGTTGAGAGATGGATTGTTCTAGGTCATGTCATTTCGAAAAAGGGCATTGAAGTTGAGAATTCAAAAATTTAAGTGATAAATTCTTTTCCTTACCCAACTTCTGTGAAGCATGTTAGAACTTTTTTAGGACATGCAAGATTCTATAGGAGGTTTATCAAGGATTTTAGTAAGATTTATCTCCCTCTCTCTTGATTTCTTTTGAAATATGCTGATTTTGATTTCAATGGTTCATGTAGGGAATCATTTGATGAGATGAAGAGGAGATTGTTTGAACCACCTGTGATGCAGCCACCAAATTGGGAAGAACCATTTGAGATACTTTGTGATGATTACAACCAAGCAGTTGGAGCAGTCCTTTCTTAGTGAATTGAGGGTAGTCCACATGTCATTTAATATTCTTCATGAACCTTTGATGTGGATCAATCCAGTTACAAAACCATAGAAAAAGAGTTTTTAGCAGTTTTTGTTTCTTTCTAAAGATAGAGATAATATCTTCTTGGAAATAAAGTCATTGTATTTTCTGATCATTTAGCTCTCAGGTACTTGATAGAGAAGTATGAAGCTAAACTGAGGCTAATGAGATGGATGTTACTACTGCAGGAGTTCAATATAGAAATCAAGGACAAAAAGGTATCAGAGAACCATGTGGCTGATCATTTAAGAAGGCTTCCCAACTCTGTTGAAGCTTAAATTCTAGAAAAATAACCACTGAATGATCTCCTTCTAGGAGAGTAGCTGTACTTGGTTAAAGAATAAGCGCCTTGGCATTCTAACATGGTAAATTACCTAGTAACATCTTAGGTCCCATCTCATTTCAATTCTTATCAAATACACAAACTGAAAGCTGAATCTAGATATTACGTTTGGGATGATCCATTTCTTTGAGAATTTTTTAATGACCAAGTGATAAGAAGATGTTTTCCTGAGAGTGAAATTGGTTCTGTCTTTGAGTTTTTTCACACATTAGCTTGTGGAGTCCAATTTGGTCATCAAAGGACATCAAGTATGGTTTTAGAATCATGACTTTATTGGCAACCATTTTTATAGATTCTCATGAATTTTGAAAAAGGTGTCCAAAATGTAAGTTTTATGGAAACATTTCAAAGAGACATGAATTTCCCCAACAACCACTTAATTTTTGTTAGATTTTTAAAGTATGGGGGATATATTTTATGGGCCCTTTCCCAATGTCATTTAGAAATTCTTATATCTTGCTTGTGGTTGGTTATGTTTCCAAATGGGTGGAAGCAAAATCCATCATGACTGATGATACTAATGTTGTTTGAGATTTTGTCAGGACTAACATATTTTGTAGGTTTGGTTTTCCTAGAGCCATCATCAGTGATCATGGGAATCACTTTTGCAATAGGATAATGGATAATTTGCTGAAGATGTATGGGGTGAATCATAAAACATCAACTCCATATCAGCCATAAACAAAAGTTCATGCTGAAGTGTCCAACAGGGAAATCAAAGGAATTTTGGAGAAGACTGTTAAACCAAATAGGAAGGATTGGATCCCAAAGATGGGAGACACATTATGGGCTTTTAGGACAGCCTAAAAGACCCCGATTAGAATGATTCCATATAGGCTGATTTATGGAGAAAGTTGTCACCTTCCTGGGGAACTGGAGCATAAGGCATATTGGGTTGTGAGGAAGATGAATTTTGATCAGGAAAGTGCTAGGAAGGAGAGAAGGTTTCAATTGCAGGAGATAGAGGAAATTAGAAGCAAATAATTTGAAAATTACAGGATTTATAAAGAGAGAACAAGAGTCTCTCATGACAAGATGATCCAACCGAAATAATTCCATCTTGGAGATAAAGTGTTGTTATTCAACTCAAGACTCAAGATGATTCTATGTAAACATCATTCCAGATGGGACGGTCCATTTATTTTTACTCATGTATATCCATTTGATGTTGTGCAGATTTTGAAGGATGGATAGAAGGAGCCATTCACATTTAATGGGAACAGGCTAATGAAATTCCATGGGACCATTCCATCAGATCCACTAGAGGAGATCCCGCTCTTCTAACCTGTCTATCAATAAGAGAAATCAGATTGTACCTCTCCTTTAAACATTCTTGTTATTGTGATTCATTCTAAAATATAATTACATATTAAATCCACTTGATTTCATTGAGGAAACTACATTATTTAAGTGTGTGGGTGGGAACCTTGGTAATTTAGGATTATCATTTGTTGTTTATTTTACAAAAAAATTAAAAATGTGTCTTTTCAAATTTTTTAGTGTTTATTTTTCAGTTTTTGGTGTGTTTTTGAAAATTTTTAAGCTGAAATGATTATCATTCCCATTTTGGAAACCCATTTCAATGAGTGAACCAATTTATTCCACGAAAATGAGCTTAAATGAATATTGAAGATGATTTTGTTTCAAGGTCAATTCTTTGTAAATTTCATGAAAAGTACTCGGATTTTTGAATCTCAAGCCACATATAATTTTCTTTATATTTGAAATCACTTTCCCACGTGGCTTCTGAACCATTGTTGTTATATTCATTTCATTCACCTAACTTCTTGAGAGAACCATACCATACTTGTTTTAACTAGAATTTGATTTATTCATTTCGAAACATGAGGGTTTGTAGAACATGTGTTTTAAATGATTGAGGAATTTCTATGGTTTAAAATCCCTCTTTTCAAGATAATCCCTTTCATCATGGCCTGCCATGTAAATTTAATCCTTGTATCCCTAAGACTTCATGAACATCCTATTAGGTTAGCCACATTACAAGCCAATTTTCCCTATGCAACCTGCTCTTGACGTAAAATTGAATGATCTAGTTGAACTTATGTGTGGGGGAAGCTGTCTCGTGTTGTGATACCTCATTTGGTGTAACTTTGGGTGGAAAATCAAATGTTGATGAGATGTGTGTGCTGATGAAAAAACATTCTATTGAAATCTGTGCCTTTTCTGGAGCTTTCATGATAAAAGAAGTTGTTCCTTTTTGGAGCTTCTAATGGGGGAAGAAAGATGTGCCTTTTCTAGAGATTTCAAGAAAATTCATTTTTTAAAAGATGGAATTTTTTGCTGTTGGAATGCTGGGATTTTTGCAAATTTCTGGAAATTTCATGATGATGGAGTTGAATTTCTACTAAGGGGAGTAGGGAGGATACCATACTTAAGTGAAAATTAGAATTTTTCAATTTTGCTTCAAAAACAGTCAAGCCCTCCTCATTCGGCCTCAGAATGTTTCACATAAAAATCCTACCAACTGAAATCCATAGAACAAACCTGAAAAGTCCACATGATAAACATATGTCCTTGACTCACATCGGGTGGAGAAGTAGGAGTTTTTCAAACCTATGTTGACCCTTTCATTTGTTTGGATGAGAAAATTCTTATTGAAAAATGATATCTGTGAGATGAGAGAAAATTCATGTGAGGTAGGTTTCTTGTGTGCATAAGAGGATAAATAAAGAGGAAAATATTGAAGGATTACATTTGAGAACATGGAATAATGGTTTTTGATGAGGTATGCTATCTTTTATTTCTTGGGGTGGAATTTTTGGATTTTAATGGCTTGTGTTTTGAATTTTTTTTGATTTCATTTTGATTTTGCCTTGTCCAGGAGTCCAAGCGCTAAGTGTGGGGGAATTGATAGAGATAACATTTTAATTATTTTTAATATTTGTTTCAATGATTTATCCCCTTCAAATTATTCAATTTTATCTTATTTGTATAATTTTAGTGTCTTCGTGAATTATGGGCTTAATTGTGGAAATTGGTTAATTCTAGAAATTTAGCAGTTTTGTAGAGCTTCTGTATTTTAAGGATATCTATTATATTTTTTTTATCAAAAACACTTGGTTACTTTTTTGTCGGATTTTTATGCTCGTGAGATTCAACATGTCTTTTTGACCGGGGTCTAATTCGTCACACTAAGGACCAGAATAATTCATCAAGTGGAAAACGTTTTCTGGCTGATAAAATGGACCCTACCATAATTAATGACGCTTATCTCGGACTACACAGGTCCAAATTAAAGGATTCTAGATGGAGAAGTAATAGGAATTCAGGAGTCATTATTTTGTTTAATTGTGTGAATAAATTCATTCATTAAATCATGTATTTACTGTGGACAAACAGAGGGAGTTGAAGAGTCACCTCAGGCAGAAAACAATGTTAGTGGTAATTCGAGCATAACTTTTGTGCCACTTGTCTAAATTCTCTGCGATATTGAGGAAGCATTAAGGAGACATTGGGGAACAACATTTATGAAGACACTTTCCTGGGATATGGCCATTTATTATGCAAACCAGACTCAAAAATTCACTACAATGATTTTGGAAGGAAATTTTCTACTCCAAAAGCCTATAAATAAGAGTGTTCACTTCCATTCAAAGTGGTTGAAGAAGTTGCAAGAGGGGCTGTGCTGGAGGATTGAATTATTAAATTTTTTTCTATTTTCTATTTTCACTTTTCTTGGTTTCATTATTCCCTCTTATTTCCCTTTCAACTCTAATACCCTTCACATGGAGGGGTAAATCCTTTGAGTGATCGAGGAAGGGGGAGTTTATCTTTTGTAATGTCAGAGTTTTGTGCTTAAATGTAAAACCCTATTTTTCTTTTGAATGACTTATTTTATCATTGTTTTTAAATTCACTTAATCAGACCATGTTTTTGGATTGGTGTATTTATTTTTAATAGTTTTGGTTAAAGACATTTAATCTCCCTCTGCCTAGTGGAATTTGTCTCAATCGAGCATATTGTGTTAGGTGGTTAGTGTCCAACGATTGTTGGAATGTGTGTGGAACTAGTAAACATTTTCTATAGTTCTAAGGATAAAAAATTCTTGATTGGGGCTTACCTTATTTGTTTAAGAATTGTTTATGAACTTCCATGCACATAGGAGTGACTTTCATTTCATTCTTCAAACAGAGGTGATTGATAACTCGATCGAGGAGTCTTTCATTTTTCATTAAAAAGGTAGAGAGGTAAGATGATATTTGTGACAATGATGAAATTACAAAAGGCGATCCTACCCTGAACCTATCACTCTCTTCATCCATTAGTTTTCAACCTTTCTTTTTAATTTCATTCTTTATTATTCAACTTAATCATTTTCAAAAACAACCTCTTCTTCTTTCATTAATTTAGTGAAAAACATAATTGGTGTCCCCTCCTCTCTAGAGACAACCTAGGTTACCCAATTTACTACATTTTAATTTAGGTTTTATTTGTTTTTATCACACCCCACGATAGGCTCATGTCACTTGTCCATGACTATATAGGGCTAGTTATCCTTTCCTTATCAACCTTTTATAGAGAGGTATCCTCTATCATAGATGAATCTTTAGATTTTTAAATTTGTATGAATCGTTAAAAATCCAAAAACATTCATTTATCATTTTTGGAATATGATTCATCCATTCTGGTCAAATATTATAATTAACATTGTCCAGTCCTTAAATCATAACCTACATAGTAAAGAACTCTTAGGGAATTGATTAATTATATGTTGAAATTATCCTCACTTGGTGGGAGTGGAATATATCAACTAACCTTGTTTCCTAAAAATGTGACCATGTCAAACAACTAATTAATTATTTGATTTTAGGATCATTACCCATGACCTATAGTAAAATCATTCATGGGGATTCCATTGGACATCAATACATTCAGCCTCCTTTAATTTTTGTGTTCGCTTTTCTCCCACCTCTTCTATAAATAAATAAAATTTAAATTATCCATCAATAATTATTATTTAATTGTTATTATGGAGTATCAATTATATAATTAATATGATTATCATCTAGAGAAATGTTATTATATGATCTTATGGATATTTTTATGGTTTTATAACTCTAATGTATAGATAATTAATTAAGTTATAATCCATAAATTATATATTTATTAAAATGGAAAATTTAATGACTTCAAAATGATCACTATCCATATTAAATAAACCTTATTTCTAAAAACCTAAATCACTCCTTCTCATATGATATAGGTGGCTAGCTAGATACAAGGTTTGGATAAAATCAAATGGGAAAACTATTACATACTTCTCATCATAATTTTATGTATGAAAAACAAATATAACATGATAAACATTCAAATGAGACCAAAAATTTTATACATGTAATATAACTATAAAAAAGGAAATACATCATGAAATAAATAATTAAAACCATGGAATAGAATATAGTCATATAACAAAAAAAATATCCAAATAGGCTGATCATGAATGGTGAAAATTGAAACAGTAAATGAAATAGCAAGGAGTCACAAAAACTATTCTTGTCCTTTCCCCGAACATATATCTATTACTTTACCAGGATCCCTTATCATAGAAATATTTTCTCCAGCCATACCATTTCCAAAATTAAAATCATGTTGTTGGTATGTTCACCAAGGTTCATGTGCAAGATATGAGAATAAAATACAGTAGCACACCACAAATAGTGTCCTTTATTATAACCAAAATATATGTTCAACAATTTATGAAATAAAACCCATTCATTAATCATCCCATACATACAACTATTATAAAATCATGTGCTTGGGATGAATTTTTTTTGGGTCAACACATATCATTTTTTTCAAGTTTCATAATATGATATAGTTTCCCATGTTGTAATCAAATCTTAGAGTTATGAAAACCATGAAATAATTGGACCTCTTAATGGAATAGAGTTTCAATATTGGTTAATACTGTATATACCAATGTATTATTGTTATGAATAATATCACACTTTGAAATAAATTTACTCTATTATTTTATTTCATTTTCAGAATTTATTATTTTTCATTTATTTTTGGGTGAATTTTCATGATATTTGGAGATTTGGGTGTGCAGTGTGTATCAAATTGTTTTTTTCATGGTCAGTACTAACTCTAAGGAAACTGTCAGTTATGATGTCATTTATATCCATGTTGAATTAAACAGTCGATGAAAAATTAGTCTAATTGTGTGGCCTACCTATGCATACCACTCTGGTTGAGATAGATCTATCTGTATGGTTGGTGTGTGGTATAATATAATCATGTGTCCAAACTATTTGAGTCATCTATTTTCATTAAAAATATCAATGGTCTATATTTACAATATTCAAATTTGACCATTAAGACACTTATTTCATCCCTTTTAAATTCCCATGACTTCAGCGTACCCCCTCATTCACTTTCCACCCTATATGGTGGTTCACCATAGATTTATTAATTGTTTATGGATAAATCATAATGTTACACTCCTTGTAGTCATTTTCTTTTCCATTATCCTCTTGTTCTTCTTACTATATATAAAACATTTGGTTATAGAGACCTAGAGTTTCCCTGTATATTGATTTTTATTTTGTATTTGGATGTTTTGTGGTTCTTTGTGGACTCCTAGGGATTATTGGTCCTTCTCAAGGTGGATTAGAAATAATATTTGTGAATTTAACAAGTTTAATGGTAGATAGTCCCTTAATTATCTATTTAAACATAAATCCACGAATTCTTGTGTTTTCTATCTAATTGTGTTGATGTTTTACAAAACCAATATAGTATTTTCATTAGTTTTTATTAAAGTTAAATGGTTTAATTATGATCTTAAATGGCATTTAACATGTTTCTATTCTAAAAAATAATGTTCAAAACTATTATCAAATGAAATACACACCATGAATTTAGTGAATTTTTATATATATTAAAAATAATAATTCTTCTATTTAAAAAACATAATAATTCATCTAAAATAATTGGATTTTAATTATAGAAAACCCCTTAGGAGATATATGTTATAGGCGTTGATGTAAGAGATAACACATGCACTGACATTGGGGGTGGTTATGTAGGCATGACATAGAAAGGCAGTGATGTAGTCTAGAGTCATGAAATTTTCCTTGGGTGTACATACTATATTAAGGATCTCAGTCTACCCTAATTGAAAAATGTATTTGATTTCAAAATAAAAATTGGTTTCAAAACAAACTTTACAAATATAATTCTTCTATTTGAATAGGGTTTTTATCATGACATTACTTTTACCAATGGTTTTTATCTAAAAGTAAAAGTGTGGTCGATATTTTAAGGGGTGTGAACAACAAATACGATTAATATATTTTTTAGAGTTATTATTTAGGTTTCAAAACAATATTTTACCCATCAACATGAGGAACACTCGTGAGGCCTAGATGGTTGTTTTGAAGGGGTTTTCAGAAAAAAATAATCCTCTAAAACATGCACCATGGGTTTTGAAGAATAATTATCTATTATCACTACATATATGGATAGTTCTTGGTGTTGAGTGTAAGAACCAAATTTAACTACCTAGTATGATCTTGGATTCCACATGACCTCATGTGTGGCTCCCTATTTTTAAGACGTTTCCGAATAGTGGTGAGAGAAAAAGGGGCAATATGGTGAGACTATTCAATTTTTTCCAGGTAAACATCAAAGTAAAATAAGGAAATTCATAACTAGTAATTCAAAAAATAACTAATAAATAATGAATTATTAGATAAACAACAAATTATATTGTTAACAACCGTTGAAGTATCAACATGTAATGTCAGAAATAAAAACCACAAATAAGTAGAAAAGTATCCTCACAAGTGTTGGATCAATATGTGAAGTAAAATAGCTAAAAAATAGTTGTGAATATAAATAATAAAGTTTATCCAACAATATTTGTATCCTATAAATAAACCTACTCAGTATTCCACCATATGTCCCTTTCACTTCACTAGATCCCTAGTCATAAAATATTCAATACTACTAAAGTTCAGGAGTAGGGTGTGAGTAAAAGTCTTCATATGATACCAACAACAACCCTTAACATAAGTACATATTATAATAGTGTATTCCAAGAAAAGAAAAATGATATATATTGGACGAAAATATATCACTCAAGAATAAAATATTTTTTGGTCCTTCTAAGAATGGTTCTATCTTTGTCCACCCCATGCCTAAAGGAGCAACAACCAACTGTCTGACATATCCCACATGATGGGATTGTATGAAAACATATCATACACCTTCCTCATGATTCTATTTCCCAAATACACATTTTCGAAGATTCAAAGATGTTCTCTTCAAGGGATAATACATATGGATCTACCTATACAATCGGATGAATGGAAATAATAAAAACACATAAAATACAATATATCAATTAATGATCAATTATAACATCATATATATGAATAATCATATCTAGCACAATCAACAGGAAATAAATAAGATTCACATGTTATATATGTATACAAATTCCCACATCATTTGATCAAGCATCGAATATTAGTCTCAAGGGGATACAAAGTCACCCCTCATCTAATATGGAATTAAACACAGGTCTGACGAGGCTAGAAATAAAGACCAAAAGTCATTCCTAGAACTTGTATAATGTGCTTCAAAGTCAAGTTATTCTTACCTTAGGTGTAGTAAATGTTTATGGATAGGGTCACCGTACGAGCCCATAAGAACCACAAAATCCTAGAATATTTTCCAATAAAACATGATTTAGAATTTAAGGATCATGGTTAAGGAGAAAAACTATATTAAATGTTAGTCAAGATCAGACATACCCAAAACTATCCACTTTTGATTATTATCTTGGTCTGGTTTATGTACAAACACCAATTCCCCAAATCTAGGTGCTGATTTTATCAATGGTCATTAATTATCTTGTTGAAAATTTTAAAAACCATTAGATATAATCATTTTAAGGGTCTAAATAACCTTGATCAAAGAGAATATAGGGGGATTATTCTATATCATGATATAACTTACCAGATCAGAGTCATTGGATAAAATTATTGTTCGGGTATCAAATAGAGGAGACAAATGGGAGGATATGATCTCAAAATCCCCAAAGAGGGATCCTAGGGTATTGGGAGTTGAAGGGGGGGTTGTGAGATAAAGATACAATGAGATGATCCTAGGTTTTTAAAAAATTCCAATTATATATATAATCATTCTAGTCTTCGTAATAAATCCATAGAAAGCTGGTGGCCTCTATAGGATGGCCGATGGATATTGCAGAAAACTAGTTCTACCTAGTAACTCCATAGTCTGGTCATTAGTTCCCAATAGCTAGCTTCTGAAGATCCTATAGCTTTTTCAAGGTACATCATGCTCACCATCCTAGTCCTTTTTCCTTTTATAGCCACCCATCCTCTAAAACACATCTATCCATCCTAAAAACACAAAATATATTTAAAATATATACACAATATGAATTGAGGTGTAACTTAAATAGAGGATATAATAATACACCTCCTATTATGAATTCATGTTGATGAGAAGTATCCCTAGAGGTTTGGTCGACCAACATGGGCCTCCTCTATCGAGTATAGTGAGCCTGCCACGTCACACATATGCGCTTCCAACTAACCTTGGACTGCTGAGATACTCCTCCTATCGAGAACTCTGGGTCTGCCGCGTCACCAAGGCACTCTCCACCATGGGTATGCCGTGTCACCAAGGCGCTCCCCCTTGTAGCCTGCTGATGTACTCCTCCTGTCCAGTACCATGGGTCTGCCGCGTCACTAAGGTGCTCCCCACTGTTGGTCTGCTGCGTCACCAAGGATCTCTCCACTGGGCCAGTCGAGTCACTCCGAGTTGAAACAGTCAGCAGTTGTCATGTCTCAGCCAGTCGTTGGGTTCCCACACTATGATCACTCATCTCCGGGAGGATCCACTCAATGATCTACTGTTCGATACTCCAACTACCATGAATTCCCATGAAGAAGAATCTCAATTATCCGCTACGTCATAGAGGTCACAACGCAACAGATGACACATCAATCGGACACACGGTCTGTGAGTTATTATCCTTTTAGTCCCAGGGGCCCGGTTGGATTCGTGCTCGATCGAACCTGAACATTCCCCATCTTACTCCAAAACTCAGTTGGGTATCTCTAAATGGGACTGTCACACTCCAAGATTTCCAGTTGTGCTGACGGTTCATCAAACGGACGTCTGGTGCCAATGTTATGGCCAAAAGTAGTAAAATGGGTCGTAGTGGGCCCTGGTCCGGTCCGACCCGGTCGGAGCGACCCAGCCTGACCCAGCCTAGCCTTCCTCAATGAGGCCCGACAAGTTGGGTTCGGTCCACCCTTATTGGTTTGGCCTGGCCCACCTCAAGAGGCCGTAGAGGGTCTGGGGTGGCCACAAGGGTGCAATGGTGTGGAGCGGCTCCATCGGGGGTTGTTGCGAGGGCACGAGGCTGTGAGGTGACTTAGAGGGCTGGATAGCGGTGCACGAAAGGGTGGATCATAGGTTTGGCAGGGGTACAAGTGAGGGTGGCTCAGAGGGCCGGCGGGCGGTGTGAGCTGGGCCGACTCGGAGGGCCGCTGGCGAGGGAGGCACGGCCGGGGCACGCGGTCGGTTCGGCCGGGAGGTCGTAGTGTAGCAGGGTGGCTCGGCCGGGGCACAGAGCCAGGGATGGAGAACGGTTCGGCCGAGAGTTTGTAGCGCTGAGGGGGAGTGTGGCCAGTTCTGTTGGGTGGACGGAGCACCACAGGGACGTGAGGTTAGTTCGGCCTGGAGGGCGGAGTGCTGCGGTTGGCTCGGCCGGGTCGCGGAGGCCCCGGGTGGCGGTGCCAGTCGCGGAGGCCGCGAGTGGAAACACCTTTCCCTTCATCACCTTCGTTTCCTTCCTCTATTTCGAAGAACACCTAAAATCAACACAAGGATTACAGATAGGACGACCCATGATATTTTAGCATGCACTCTCCGCATTAGGGTGGTATCAAGCAGCTAAACTTTAATCATGAATCAAGAACAAGGATATTAATCGAGAAGATTCATGAATTTAATGACCATCCCTACCTTGTATTATTCGTTTACAGTGATGAGGAGGGAATGTCAGCCGTCGAAGACATCCCACATCAGTTTTCTCCACAAGGTGCTTCCAAGGAAGAAGTGGAAGATGTTCCTCGCTAGAATTCTTCGTTTGGAGGAGTTTTCTTCGTGGAGGAAGTTCTTCATTTGAGAGATTTCTCCCTATGTCCTTCTCTCCCCAAATTCCACCAAAATAATTTATTAATCCATCTGTTATTTTGTTGGAAGGAATTCAAAAATATTAATTAATTATGGTGGGTTTCATAATAAATTAAGGGAGAGGATGGCATAAAATTAATTAAAGAGGGTGGTGGCACCATTAAGTGGGGATCCCAAGAGGTTTCTCCCCACATTATAGGGAGTTCAAGAGGTTTTAACCTCGGGTGGTCCCCACCACCACATCTTCTCATGGGAGGTTAGTTCAGGTGGTCCCCACCACCATAACTTCTCATGGGAGGTTTAGTTCGGGTGGTCCCCACTTGAAATATCCACATAGAAGATCAAAATAAAATAAAATGAAGGTTATCTTATTTTATCATTTTTATGAAACACATAAAAATTAACTTCTACCCTCAACCAAATGTCATCGAGGTTAAAGTCTCCATAGGTGAATACCGGCGCTGTGAGTTCAATGGTGACCTCAGATTTCAAATCCGAGCATCGGTTCAAAAGATAGAAGAACTCGTTCAAACGTTTACTGAACATTACTCAAGAAAACTTCAGAAACTTATTTCGAGTACACCGGGCCTCTGCATCACATGCCATCAATTTTCATGAAATCGTAAAATTCCTATTTATTACTAAAAAATACATGGAAATTTCAGGTCATTACATTCTCCCCAAATCCGGGCTCTATGTCCCCATAATCCAAAATTCAAACTAGGAAAACAAGTGGGGGTACTGAGCACACATCTGAGCCTCCCACTCCCATGTGCTCTCTTGAAGGTTCCCATGCTTCCAGCGAATGTGCACCAATGGTATCGACCGTACACGAAGGACCTTCTCTTATCAATCATCAATCTCTACTAGAACATCTATAAAAGTCACCCCATCATCGAAGTCCATCTCACCATGGTCCATGATGTGAGAGGGGTAATGCACGTATCTCCTCAGCTGGGATATGTGGAAGACATCATTCACCCAATGAAACTGAGGTGGAAGAGCTAAGCGGTATGCCACCTTGCTAACTCTGCTGAGGACCAGAAAGGGTCTGATAAATCTCAATGATAACTTGTCACCTTGGCCAAATCTCTGCAATCCTCGTTGAGGTGAGACCCATAGAAAGACGTGGTTTCCATCCTTGTACTCCAGAGGTCTCCCACTCCTATTGGATTATTAATTCTTCCTACTCTGTGCAGTATTCATCCACTCCTGGATGATCTTCACCTTCTCTGTGGTAGCTCGTACCATCTCTGGTCCCACGAGTGCTGACTCCCCTGGGTCATTCCAACATAAAGGTGATCTGCAAGGTCTCCCGTATAATTCCTCAAAAGGTTCCATCCTAATGGTGGAGTGATATTTTTTTTTGTATACAAACTCCACCAAAGGTAAGTGATCCTACCAGCTACGACTGAAGTTGAGGACACAAGCGTGGAGCATGTCCTCGAGGGTCTGAATAGTCTGCTCAGTTTGACCATCCGTTTGAGGATGGAAAGCGGTCCCCAAACGAAGCTGCATCCCGAAAGCCTCTTGTAAGCCCTTAAATAGCCAGGAAGTGAATTTTGTATCATGATCAGAGACAATCATCGAGGGTACTTCATGTAGCCACACAATCTTCTGCACATAGAGGCATCCTATTCTCTCTACTAAACCATGATCTCTGATCGGTAAGAAGTGGTCTGACATGGTGAGTCGGTCAACAATCACTAAAATAGAGTCAAGTCCCCTAGATGTACGTGGAAGTCCTATCACAAATTCCATGGATATCCCATCCCACATCCACTCTGGGACCTCTAAAGGCTGAACCCAGCCTGCTGGTACCAGATGATCCACCTTCACTTGCTGACAAGTGAGGCACCGAGAAAGAAACTCTACTACTGCTTTCTTCATTCCTAGCCACCAATGCTGTCGTCAGAGATCCTGGTACATCTTTACCACACTGGGATATATCGCTAGAGGGGATGTGTGGAACTCCCTCAACAATTCCTCTTGAAGTGACATTGGTCTCATGGTATGTCATCTGAAGAGGATGACGTGCTCCCCACCTTCTGAAAATCCATCAGGTGCCTGCCCGATGGATTTCTGATCACGTCGAGCCTCGCAGTCAGTGTCCCAATACTACGCCTCCCTGACTTACTGAATAAGTGGGGGAGTGTCCTTAAGAGACTGTAGAAAGGATTCTCTGTCTCTATCCACAAAGGATGTCTACAAAGTGGCCAGCTGCTCCATCATCTCGCCTAACTGTTGTATACCAGACCTACTACTGAGTGCATCTACTACAACGATCCCCTTCATAGGAGTATAGACTATCACAATGTTGTAGTCCTGGAGGACTCAATCCAACGTCGTTGTATCCGGTTCAGGTCCTTCTGAGAGAAGATATACCTGAGACTCTTGTTATCAGAGTACACAGTAAAATGTTCGCCCACCAGATAGTGCAACTACATCTTCAAGGCAAAGACCACTACTGCTAACTCCAAGTAATGGGTAGCTTAGTTCTTCTCAAGCTTTCTTAGCTGTCGAGAACCATATGACATCACTGCTTGCTCCTATATCCGGACACATTCGAGTCCGACCCCTGATGTGTCATAGTAGATTATGTACCCTACACCCTCCTCTGGAAGCCTCAAGATGGGGGAACTAGTCAGCCTCTGCCTTGGCTCCTAAAAACTCTGATAGTATCAATTAGACCACACAAAAGGTTTCCACTTCTTCATCAAGGCTGATAGTGGTGCTGAAACTCTGGAGAATACTGGAACAAACATCCAGTAATATGCAGCCAAACCCAAGAAACTCTATACCTCCGTCACACTCCTGGCGGGATCCCAAGAAAGTACCGCCTCAAGCATCACTGGATCGACTATAGCTCCAGCCTCCAATATGACATGTCCATGAAAGTGAACCTCTCGGATCCAGAACTGGAACTTTGATAGCTTACCATAAAGTTGGTGGTTGCGGAGTGTGTCTAGATTACCTTCAAATGATAGGCATTATCCTTCTCAGTAGTTGAGTAGGTCAGAATGTCATCGATGAAGGATACTACAAATCTATCAAGGTATGGCTGAAAGATCTTTTTCATGAGTCCCATGAACACTGTTGGAGTGTTGGTTACACTGAATGGCATATCCAGGAACTCGTAGTGGTCGTACCAAAACCTGAAGGTCGTCTTCTTGCACATGCTCATCTTGCACTCTAAGCTAGTGATAACCTGAAATGAGGTATATCTTTGAGAACCGTTGTGCTCCCTTCAGCTGATCAAAGAGGTCGTCAATCCTCGGGAGTGGGTACTTGTTCTTCACAGTCACCTAGTTCAGGTGCCGATAGTATACACAAAGCCTAAAGCTCCCATCCTCCTCCTTGGTGAACAGAATCTGGGCTTCCTAGGGAGAAATAATGGTCCAGATGAATCTATTCCCCTGCAAGTCCTCTAGCTTTACCTGTAGCTCTTGAAGCTCCGTGGGAGCTATCTGGTACGCTGGTGTAGATATCGGTGTCATCCCGGGGTACAAGTCAATGCCAAAGTCCACCTCTCTATGAGGAGGTAGACTCGGAACATCATTAGGGAAGACATCCGCATACTGGTCCACCACTACAGGATAGCTCAAACTCTCCACATCATCATCTCTGAGGGAAAGGATTTCCAATTGATGAGTGATTAACTGCACTCTCCTCTAGGTAAGTCGATCATGCGCTGCAAAGGCTCCCTTCTCACCAGTGAAGGTAAATTTGGCCCCACCCATTGGATGCGCTGTACTTTGTGCCTAATATAGTCTATCTGAGAATGGAATGTAGATAACCATTCCATACCCAAGATGACGTCGTAATGACTCAATGTCGCTACTAGGAGATCCCAGCCAAAGCTCTCTCCTCCTAGAGTAATCTCGCACAGCCGACACCAGTGAATAATCATCAAATCTACTCCCGTAGGGGTCTTTAGATGTAAGGATTGAGCCAATGGATCTATCAGAATCTTGGAGTTCGGAATGAGGGAAGTGTAAATAAAAGAATGACTGACACCTATGTTTATAAGTACTGCATCTATGGTGGAGTAGACACATATCAATCCTCGAATTCTCTCTAAAGCACCTTGATCGTAAGCACAAGCTACCTAGAGCTGAGCTCTCCACTGTCCACCTACTCCATACAGTCGGGGTGGACCTCTTAGTGGTGGTGGTAGTAATATATTGAATTTTCACCCACTTCCAGCTGCATGAAAAAATTCTCTGCCACATCCACATCCTCCTTTAATACCTCCTCAGTCGAACCTCTATCTCTGCCTGGGCGGTTCTTCGACCGTCTACTGATCATCAACACAACAAGTCAGACAGTAATGATCCATGTGACCCTACCCCCCGCATGAGAAATACTGCCCATTCCTTGAACATCTAGCTCCACCTTGGGTGGCCCGCACAACTGATCCTGAGTCATGTGGTTGTCCACTAGTAGATATGATCATCTTGGACCTATGTGACATTAGTCTACTGCCAGCTGGAGAACACATTGCAACGTGATGAATGGTAGTGGGTCTCTCTACCGGTGACTGCTCAGCAAGAAAACTCTCCACCAAGAGGTCTCTCTCTAATACTCCTTCTGCGTCGAGATGCTGAGTGAGATCATCAAAGCAATGATCTCTCTCATGAGCCCCTGCTCAATAGTCTGGGCCCTACAGAAAGGGTCTTGCACCGTATTGGTGGAGTAATGTGAGAGTTCAGTGAACCTCGATGAGTACTGAGCTATAGTCATACTGCCCTACTGCAGATGAAGATGCTCCGGTATGCACACTGTGCAAAGAGTTACTGGGACAAACTCTGCCCAAAATAGGCTCTCAAAGTCTTCCCAGAGAAGTTTCACCTCATTGTGAACCTGAAACATCATTCTCCACCATCTGGCTGCTACTTCCTGTAGAAGGATAGTGGCAAGGATCACCATGATATTGGATGGTGTCCCTATGAGTCGGAAGACTCTCACCATATCATCCAGCAAATCCTCATCTTCTCGTGGGTTCGCCACTCCCTTGAACCTAGGTGGTCTCTGGTGCTGGAACTTGTACAACGTGATCAAGTGGAGTACACTGTTTGCTGTTGGGGCTGGTGGCATCTGTGGCCCAACAAGGAATGGTACCACTGGTGCCTCCGCTGGTGCCTCTGCTGTAAGAGGGCCCTGCACTACGATCATTTCACTTGGTGGGATAACAGTGCATACAACACTTGGAACTCTAGCTGGATGTCTTCATGGAGGCATCCTGTAATGAAAAAGGTGTTCCACAGTCAAAAGGATATACCTGGGGAGCTGACTCAAAATAACACTAAGAAAATTTTTAAAAAAACACACACAATCAGTGTTTTAGTCCACTTAGTCCGAAATCAGAGGTCAGGGTCCTGGTGTATGGATACGTCAGCCGCCGCAGCAACAGTATACTCCCTAAACTGGAAACTGAACTCATTACCATTAACACTATTTCTTCACAGAAAAGATCAGAGTCCTAATTCTGCAGTAGAACCGACTCCTCTGATAACAATTTGTGACAACCCGTCACCTACAGCCTGTTCCATGACTACCACATAGCCCGCCTTCTACAGGCTAGGGGCTGGTGACTAGCACCAAAGGCGTATTACCTAAAACTGGGGAGGCAATGCCTTTATAACCTGTAGACACACACAACAAAACACAAAGCAAGGTATGAATGCAAGTCAACTGTATAGTAAACAAGTGAGTATATTATGTAAAAAAGGGTACTGAATACAATCCCAATTGGAAAGTACAAGTAAAACTGAAATGCAATACAATTGAAAAAAGAGAAAGACAACTACTGGGTTATCCTCCAGGTTCCTATCTGAAGGGTAGGTAAAAATTTCCTCCTCAGCACTCCACGTCCATCCGTCTCCTCTACGTACTGACACACCGTATGGTCCACCTCCGGGAACCGTCTAGTCTTGGTACTTTCAACCTCAGTCAGCGCTATCCGTCATCTGCATCCAACACAACAAGGTGAGGGCATAGCCTATTTAGGGGTGAGTATAACGATACAAAGTAGGGACCCCGAGACACTCTGGTTCTCACAAAATCCACCAAGGATAAATCACAAAGTTTGAAAACAACATATAACCTTACATAGGTATATTCCCATACATATACCTAAGTTATCAAGTAACTCATCTCAATTATGTGGAAAACACAAAGGTTCTGACTTAGCTCAACCATGATTTATTTTAGGGGTAGTAACAAGTAACATTTTCAACACCTCAGCTACTGGAGGACTCCTCCTCTATCGAGTATAGTGGGCCTGCCACATCACAGAGAGGTGCTTCCCACTAACCATTGACTACTGAGGTACTCCTCCTGTCAAGTACCATGGGTCTGCCATGTTACCAAGGTGCTCCCCACTGTGGGTCAGCTACATCACCAATGTGATCTCCCTCATAGCTTCTGAGGTACTTCTCTTATCAAGTACAGTGGTTTTGTCACGTCACCAAGGCTCTACCCACCATGGATCTTCTGTGTCACCAAGGAGCTCCCCACTAGGCCAGTTGAGTCACTCTAAGTCGAAACAATCAACAGTCGTCAAGTCTCATCCAGCACTGGGTTCCCGCACTATGCTCACTCATCTCCAGGAGGATCTTCTCCACAAGCTACTAGTCGAGAGTACAAATTCCATGAAGTCCCATGAAGAAGTATCTCAATGGTCTGCCACATCATAGGGGTATCAATGCAATAGACGACGCATTAATCAGACGCCCAGTCTGTGAGTTATTAGCCTTTTAGTCCTATGGGCCCGATTGGATTCGTTCTCGATCCAACCTGATCATTCCCCATCATAATCCAAAACTTATTGGGGTATCTCTCAAAGGTACCGTCACGCTCCAAGATTTCCAGCACTGCTAACGGTTCATCAAACAGATGTCTGGTGCCAAAGTTATGGCCAAAAGTAGTAAATGGGTCACACTGGGCCTGGGTCCAGTCTGACCCAGTAGAACCGACCTGGGCCGGCCCGATTCAGGTCAACAAAGCCCGAACTGCTGGGTCTGGCCCAACCCGTAGTTCAGCCTAGCTTGTTCGGTTCTGTCCAGCCCGCTGGGTCCAGCATGACCCACCGCGAGGTGCGACGGAGGGTAGTGGGTGCCCGCGAGGGCGCGAGGCCGCGCAGCGGCTAGGCTGGGGGTTGCTGTGAGGGTGTGAGGCTGCAGGGCAGCTCTGAGGGCCGGAAGGTGGTGCAATATGGGGCGGCGTGGAGAACCAGTGGGGAGGCGGGAGTCGGGAGGCTCGGAGGTCCACGGGCGAGGGTGGCTCGGCCGGGGTGCTCGGCCCGGCCAGTTCGGTCGGGAGGCCGGAGCGCCGCAGGGGTGCGGGGCCAGTTCCTCCGGGAGGTCGGAGCACCATGGAGGTGCAGGGTCAGTTCGGCCGAGAGGGTGGAGTGTCGTGGGTGGCTCTGCTCGGTTGTGGAGGCCGCAGGTGCCGGCGACAGTCGCAGAGGCCGCGAGTGGCGACACCGTTGTCTTCATCGCCTTAGTCTCCTTCCTCCATTTTGAAGAAAACCTCAAATCAAAATAGGGATTACAGAGAGGATGGGCCATGATAGTTTGGCCCGCACACACTGCATTAGGGAGGTAGCCTGCGGCTAAATATTAATCATGAATCATGAACGGGGATATTAATCAAGAAGATTCATGAATTTAATAACCATCCCTTCCTTGTATTTTTCGTTGACGATGATAAGGAGGGAAGGTCGGTTGTCGAAGACATCCCACATCGGTTGACTCCGCAAGGTGCTTCCGAGGAAGAAGTCGAAGATGTTCCTTGTAGACATTCATCATTTGGAGGAGCTTTCTTCATGGAGGAAGATCTTTGTTGGATAGATTTCTCCTTAAGTCCTTCTCTCCCCAAATTCCATCGAAACAACAGATTTATCCATCTATTATTTTGTTGGAAAGAATTCAAAAAACATAATTAATTAATGTGGGTGGCATAATAAATTAAGGGAGAGGTTGGAATCAAATTAATTAAAGGGGGTGGTGGCACCATTAAGTGGGGATCTCAAGAGATTTCTCCACACTTAATAGGGAGTTCAAGAGGTTTTAACCTTAGGTGGTCCCCACCACCACATCCCCTCATGGGAGGTTAGTTCAGGTGGTCCGCACCACCATAACCTCTCATGGGTGGTTAAGCTCAGTTGGTCCCCACCTGAAATATCCACATGGGAGATGAAAATAAAATAAAATAAAATTTATTTTATTTTATTATCTCCACAAATAAGCTAAAAATTAACTTCCATCCTCGACCAACTGTCGTCGAGGTGAAAGTATCTTTAAGCGAATATCGAAGATGCGAGATCAACGGTGCCTATCATATTTCAATTTCGTGCACCAGTTCAAAATTTATAAGAACTCTCTTACATGTTTATTGAACATACACAAATCAATGTTCTGAAATTGATTTCGGGCACACTGAGCCTCGGAATCACGTGACGTCAATTTTCAAGGACTCATAAAATTCCAATATATTTAAAAAAACATAAATGGAAATTCCTGGTCTTTACAATTATATCATCACCTCCCTTCAACCAAATGGAATGATAAATACATTAACTTACATATACTGGAATTATATCACGTTAATGGAATATCCATCATGTACCTCCTCCCACTCACTCTTTTAAGATAAAAATGAAATTTTCGTCTGTGGTGTGTCAATTTACCAACATCACGGGTGATGCACTTTAATTTTATTTAACACCATAAATGATGCTAATAAAACAATTACAATAGTTTAAATGTATTTTAAGGAGTATATTACATCCCTATTTATGTTCTTGAGCTACCTTATAAACATAATACTAAACAATAAAACAAAATGAATTTATTCCGATGAAAAGCCCGAAAAAATTTACCTAAAATTATCATTATTAAATTTTATCTTATGATTTATCCTCACACCATATAACCAAATTCTTCATAAAATCATTAAAACTTATTTAATATCATTAATAACATATAATCACAACTCTTTATATGTATTCTCATTTTACGTGAACATCTATTCAAGGATACAAGAAAACCAATCATGAAAACCATGAAAAACAATGCTCCCAAATGATGAAAATAAATGATATTACTCATCCAAAGGCCCATAAATAAAATTAATAAAACAATAATGAAAAAATAATAATTTATAAAAGTTTATTTCTTTTTAATTAATTAATATATTGTAATTATATAAGATTTTAAAGTGAAGGATTCTTCCAGGCCTAAGGCACGGGTAATTATCGAACCCAACTCTCTTTCTTTGGGTTTTCCCTATTTTACCCATTTTTAAGTATGGATATTACTTAAATATAATTTATTCATCATTATATTAACTTTTATAGGATAAATGTTTTCTATATGACTTTATAAAAAACACATTGTTTTCTAAAAGAACACTTCTTTCAAAAAAACAGACCTTTTACTTCTTGAGATTTTTTCTTCTTCACTCAAGGTTAATGTATAAGTCCCCAGCCTTAAACCTTACTTAATCTTGAGTTATTACAAGATTACACATTGAGGATCTTTTCGGGTTTAGAGTTTTAGAGAATTAGATCATAAAACTTGCATTACATTCCACATATAAACAAAGTGGTTACATAAAGATAGTATTCTTCATTCCCATCAATGGAAACACATTTAAAATAAAACATTGATTATTTCTTGACACATCCTTGACTCTATCATCTTATCATGTACCTTTCCCTTGACCTGTGAAAAACATTTCAAAAACTTGGGATGAGCATAAAAACTCAGTATGGGTTATAAAAAAAACATGGAAAGGAAACATGAGTTCATATATACATAAGAATGAAATCATACTTTACCCATAAAACATAGGTACTTTAACATACCTCATAAAATCATGAATAAATCATAGAAATCATAAAACGTAAAGGTAACTTGAGGAATTCATAACATTCTTACATAGGGAGTAACCCTCTTGGTTATGTTTAGAATACCCATCACAGTATATTCCCTAAAATCTATTCGGAGAAACCTTAACGTTTCACTCCTTCGCGTTACCCAATGCATTGGAGAGCTATAACGGGCTCACCCGCCCATAGTTTATCACGGAACCACCTGTCTTCATAATAATGCCCAAGAACCATAACATAATCATATCACATAAAGCATGCATAAAGGAAACATAACATTTCCACATTTCAATCACGAGATATCAATACAACACATTGATATAATAAAAACATTATGAAAACCATTTTCAATACCAAAGTAAAACATGGTATTTATTTTTCTTTTAAAAAAGAAGGTATGACTTGTAGAGGAAGCCGAAACTCAAATAACGGTTACGACGGCGGAGAAGTCGTTGTCGCCGCATACGTACGACAAAAACATTCCCTTTTGTCGTTTAGTAAACGCTTCGTATAAAAAAGATTCCTTTTGAATAAACTTAAAAGTCAAAGGGGTTTATACACCGTATAAAAGAAAGTTGTGTATAAAATCAAATATGCCTCAATGAAAGGAGATTGAGACGAAGTCCCATACCTCGTATCCGACTTGACTTGACCATTCTTTAATCTCCTGAATAATAAACTTGAGTTAATCTATACTTGATTATGAATCTTTTTCAAGTTCATTATTCCTTTTATACCATGTTATGAACATCATTTAATCAGTTAAGTTAATAATGTTCATTTTGTCGGTATTTGGTTCTTAAGTCAAAAATAGACTTCTTACACTTACATGTTGTTAATTTCGTCAAAGGTTCATTATATCCAGAATGGTATTCATTATTTAGATATCATATATGTCATATATATCCAGTACATACATGAATTTATAATATTACATAATTTAGAGGTAAGAAATGAAATGCACCGTTCATGGAGACGGTAAGCCGTACGTACGCATGAACGCTACTTTCATTTCTATTTCGTATTTTATAGAATGGAATCATAATGATATAAAGGTATATTATAATTCCAGTATAATATCATATATAATATCATAGTTCCATCCTTTATATGTCCCACGTATGGTATTTAACGAATCAAATCACTTTGAGGGGGCGGTAGTCCGCACTTCCTAAAATGAAGATATCGTGTTTACCCATAATGGAAACCATAAAGGTATGCCCAAAATGAATAAAACAGAAGCTTAAGGAAAACATAAAAATATTATATATCATATATAAAAATAGTGACATCATAATGGCCACCTTTGAAGGTGTTAAATGAGTGTTGAACAATCATCGTTTTGGGAGGCAGAATTTCACCATCCACGGAAACCGTATGTTCTTTAACCATTTGATGTAGTTGTGTGAGAGTGTAGCTCAAATAAATATTATAACAACATCCTAGTATATTGACGATACTGGTGTTGTTACAAAGGAAGTAAATAAAAAGAGTTTAGGGGGTTGGAGAAGCAAAATAAAACAAATGAACATGAGAGAACGAATTACCTTAAAAAGTGTAACTCCTTTTGATTTGAGCCTAAAGGCTTCCTTTGAAAGGATTCTGCCCAAAGGGAATCCTCTAGGATGAGGAGAGGGATGTGGAGAGAGCAAATGGGCAGGGTTTGGCCGATCCAAAGGCTTGAAGAGTGTGTGAAATGAGGTAGAGGTGGGGGCCTTTTATAAGAGGAGAGGAGGGGCACTTTTGGAAAGTAAAGAAATATTACATTATTTGAAAATGTGTTTCGGTTTTAAAAGGTCCCACATTGATATATGTCGTGGATAAGGTGATAAGGGTTCGAAATCCACCCATCCAATAAGTTTTTGACATGTGTAGTTCATAGATATTACATTATAGTTCCATTTTATTTTAATCGTTAAATAATGATGTCATCACTGCATCATTATGATGTCATAAATAATTTAATTTATTTAATGTCTAAAAATTATAAAAAAATTACTATGATGTAGGAAATATTTTTATATTTCCAATGAATATTTATAATCAAAAATATGATCTTTATAACCCCATGTAAAAATTTTTTTCGTAAAACATCTCTTGTTTGTGTCAATTTTACTTTAACATTTAATAAAAAGTTATTTATGTCATTTCCAAACCAAAGTGTCTCCATGGGGTCCCCAAGTTGACCCATGGCTTGTCTTGGTCGGCCATGACTCACCCAATAGGTTTAGGACAAGTGTCATGTTGTTTTCCCATTCTTATAATATCATTTTTACCTTAAACTACACTAATTACCACTAATCGCGATTAAAAACTTAATAAGTTACTATTCACCAAAAAATTATTTTTATCCCATTGAACCACATTTTACTTCTTAATGAAAACCATGTATGTCGGATTTTCAAAATTCAATACACATTAGTGGTAAACTTTCATTTAACTGAAAAATCAGTTTGCTTGATTACCACTTAGTGGTTTCACTATTCATCAAAAATTGAAGTTTTTCAGAAAATTACCAAAAATTCACCCTAAGCTATATTTGATATTCCAAAATCAAAAATGAAGTATATTTTACAAAATTCAAATCATATAAGTCACATTAATTAATTTAATAATTAATTCCCGCTGCCAGAGCAAATAGCGTGTTTTTACAAAACAATAAGTATCAAAAGATTGACACCAGTTTGATTCTAATTTCAAAGTGAAATTGATTCCAATGACCACCATTGGATAAAATGGTAAAAATATATTCTAATTTCACTCCAAAACCAATTCATAACATAATCTAATCATATAAATAAATTAGATTAAAAAGCAGTTTTGATGTAAAATGCTGTATTTTTCACTATTCATTAAAAAATGAACATTGTCAGAAAAATACCAAAAATTCACACAAAGTAAATTTTGATGTCCCAATCATAAAGAATAAGTTTATTTTGACAAACATAGTTTATAAAATTGTCAAAATATAGATTCAAAAATGGTTTGCCATCAAAAGGCAGTAAAACAATCTTTTAAGAATATTAGTGTATTCCATGCATAAGATTGTATTTATTTTCATTTTAAGCCGCTATAACACTATCTTAATCATTAATAGACATGGATAAAAATATCTATTATTCATTACTTACTTGGGATGTTACATCCTTCCCCCCTTTAGAAAATTGCGTCCCCGCAATTTATTTACTTATCAAATAAATGGGGGTACTTATCCCTCATTGCATTTTCAGATTCCCATGTTGCCTCTTCAATCATGTGGTTTTTCCACAAAACCTTTACCTGGTGAATCACCTTATTCCATAACACTTGCTCCCTGTGGTCAAGAATCCGGACTGGTTGTTCCTCATAAGATAGGTTCTCTTCCAACTGAACTACCTCTGGACTCAAAACATGAGATGGATCTGGCATATACTTTCTCATCATCGAAACGTGAAAAACATTGTTTACCTGAGATAAACTCGGAGGTAAAGCCACTCGGTATGCAACTGATCCAACTCTCTCCAGAATTTTGTATGGCCCAATGAACCTTGGACTCAACTTTCCTTTCTTACCAAATCTCATCACACTTTTCCAAGGAGAAACCTAGAGAAAAACATGATCACCTACCTCGAAAGATAGATCTTTCCTCCGGTTATCCGCATAACTCTTCTGCCTGCTCTGAGCTGTTCTCATGTGTTTCTGTATCAGCTGAACTTTTTCTGCCATCTCTTCTACCAATTCTGGTGCCATCAACTTCCTTTCACCCACTTCATCCCAGAAAGCTGGAGTGTGACACTGCTTCCCATATAATGCCTGAAATGGTGCCATCTGTATACTGGAATGAAAACTGTTATTATATGAAAACTCAACCAAAGAAAGATGTTGGTCCCAACTTCCCTGATAATCCATAGAACAAGCTCGTAGCATATCCTCCAATGTCTGAATTGTTCATTCTGACTGCCCATCTGATTGAGGATGAAAAGCTGTACTAAAATTTAATTTAGTACCCAACGACTTCTGAAGGCCTTTCCAAAAGTTAGAAGTAAACCTGGGATCACGATCCGATACAATAGAGAGAGGAACTCCATGTAACCTGACTATCTCTTTAAGATAAAAACGGGAAAGTTGATCAAGATAGAAAGTATCTCGTATAGCAAGGAAATGAGCAGATTTGGTCAAGCGATCAACAATAACCCAGATTGCATTATTACCTCGAGATGTCTTCGGTAATCCAACAACAAAGTCCATGGATATATTCTCCCATTTCCACTCTGGCACTGGTAAAGGCTGAAGCATCCCTTTCGGTAACTGCCGCTCTGCTTTAACCTGCTGACAAGTCAAACACTTCACAGTAAAATCAGCAATATCTCTTTTCATTCCATCCCACCAGAAATACTCCCGCAGATCTCTATACATCTTAGTACTGCCCTGATGAACTGAAAACGGAGAACTATGAGCTTCACATAACAAATCTCTCTTCAACTGTGAATCACAAGGCACACACAATCTCTTCCCAAATCTCAAAACACAATCATTATCAATGTTGAATTCAGGCAACTTACCTTTCTGAACCAGCTCTACCCTTTTCTCCAACTCACTGTCTTGCTTCTGTGCTTGCTTGATTCTATCTGATAGAGATGATCTCACTGATACCTGAAACAAAACAGAAGGACTTCCTGCACCAACAACTTCTATGCCAAAGTTCATCAAATCCTTAACCAAAAGATCACGTTCCAAACGCAACATTGTTAATGAAGCATTACTTTTTCGACTCAAAGCATCAGCCACTTTATCTGCTTTTCCCGGATGGTAATGAATTGTACAATCATAATCCTTGATTAATTCCAGCCATCTCCTTTGTCTCATGTTTAACTCTTTCTGAGTGAATATATACTTTAAACTTTTGTGATCGGTATATATTTCACACTTTACTCCATACAAATGATGCCTCCAAATTTTTAAAGCAAAAACAACAGCAGCTAATTCAAAATCATGTGTAGGGTAATTTACCTCATGAGTTTTCAACTGTCGTGAAGCATAAGCAATTACCTGATCATTCTGCATTAGGACGCAACCAAGTCCTTTCAATGAAGCATCACTGTATATAACAAACTCACCATTCCTGGAAGGTAGTGCCAAAACTGGAGCATTCACTAATCTTATTTTCAATTCTTGAAAACAATCATCACATTCTTTTGTCCAGATAAACTTAACACCCTTCCGAGTTAGCTTAGTCATTGGACTAGATACCTGTGAAAAAATTCTAACAAACCTTCGGTAATATCCCACCAAACCAAGGAAGCTACGAATCTCGGTTACATTTGTGGGTCTTGGACATTCTTCCACAACTTTTGTTTTTGCAGGATCAATAGTTATTCCATCTTTAGAAACAATGTGACCAAGGAAAGAAATTTTTTGTAACCAAAACTCACACTTGCTGAATTTCCCATAAAGTTTCTTTTCTTTTAAGGTTTGCAAGATAACCCTTAAATGTTTTTCATGCTCCTCTTTACTTTTAGAAAACACCAAAATATCATCAATGAAAACCACCACAAACTTATCCAAGAACTCATGGAAAATTCTATTCATTAAGTCCATGAATACAGCAGGTGCATTGGTTAGCCCAAAAGGCATTACTACAAATTCATAATGGCCATATCTCGTACGGAACGCGGTCTTCGGAATATCTGCCTCCTTTACCTTCAGCTGATGGTACCCCGATCTCAAGTCAATCTTTGAAAAATACTGAGCTCCCTGGAGCTGATCAAACAAATCATCGATATGAGTCAAAGGATATTTGTTCTTAACAGTGATATTATTCAAGGCTCTATAATCAATGTAAAGTCTCATAGAACCATCTTTCTTTTTAACAAATAAAACAGGAGCACCCCATGGTGATGTGCTAGGTCTAATGAAACCTTTCTCTAATAAATCTTGCAATTGCTCCTTCAACTCTAAAAGTTCCATTTGTGCCATTCGATAAGGGGGTTTTGAAATTGGCTTAGCATCAGGAACTAAGTCAACAGTAAACTCAACTTCCCGATCTGGTATTATTCAAGGAAACTCATCAGGAAAAACATCAGGATACTCATTTACCACTGGCACATCATTAATCTGAACAGTTCCGTTATTTTCAACGATGTGTGCAAGGTAACATTCATTTCCATCTTTTACAAGTTTCTCGGCCTCTTGATATGTTATCAAAAGTAAGGGTTCATTCTTATAAACAAACTGAAAGTCTTTCTGAAAAGAAACTCCATTAGCTCTACAGTCAATCTTAGCATGGTAAATAGAGAGCCAATCCATACCCAGGATAACATCAAACTCTACTAGAGGTAGAACAATAAGGTTTGCAAGTAGGTTCTTTCCACAGATAAGGATAGGAAGATTCTTATAAATTCTTTTTTCCTCGACACTTCCCCCAGGTGTTTTTACCAAAAGTTCAGGAGTCATTTCTTGAGATGGTATTCCCATTTTACTAGAAAAGGATTCAGAGATGAAAGAATGTGTTGACCCCGAATCAAACAACACACTGGCATAATCTGAAAAAACAAACAAAGTACCTGATACAACTTCATTTGATGGCCCGACATCTGCTGAAGTAGTTGCAAAGGATTTCACCACCCCTTTCTCCTTGTAGTCTAACTGCTTCCCATCACTCAAGCTCCTTGTCGGACACTCATTTTCTAAGTGACCCATCTCATTGCACTTAAAACATTTCACTAACTGTAAATCAAATTTGTTCTTACCTTCACCTTGATCCTTTTCAGTGCAATCACGAGCCTTATGTCCCATCTTACCACATCGGTAGCACTTCCCAGAATTCAGAAGACATTCCCCAGCATGCCTTTTTCCACATTTATCACAAACTGGAAACTTAGTTCTCTTACCATCAGAATTTTTTGAAGAATTCTTACCTTTCTCCTGCCACCTCGGTCTCTTCTTCTGCTGGTTTTTATAGAAAACTTGGAAATCAGAAAACTCCATTTCCACCTTCTCAGCACATCGAACAAGCTTTTCATAACTTTTAAACTCACGAGAACCTAATGCCCTTCGATATTTTGGCTTTAATCCTGAGTAAAACGATTGATTTTACTATCAAGGTCTCGAATAAAATTTGGAGCATACCTTTCCAATCGAGTGAACCTTTCTTCATAGGCAGTCACTGAGTCTTCCTCTTGCCTCAATTCCAAGAATTTCTTTTCCATCCTAAGTCGAACAGCCTTAGGAAAATACTTCTCAAGAAACATACCTTTGAATTAATCCCAGTCAAGAGCATCAATCTCATCGGCGTCCCTGATATTTTTAACCATAGACCACCACTAATCTGCTTCACCCTCCAAACGGTAAATAGCAAGACTAACCTTTTGATTGTCTGAACACCCCATTACATCAAAAATCTTCTACAGTGCTTTAATCCACCCTTCAGCTAGCACAGGGTCAGATAATCCTCTGAATGATGGTGGATGTTGCCTCATGAAATGTTCCACCACTGACATGTTCCTCTGCGGTTGATCTGGCTGATCTCGTGCATGGATACCACCGCCATTTATCGCTTGAGTCAACTGCGCCATTACTGCAACAAACTGTTCAGTTCTAATTCCGACCATTTCTGGATGCTAATTCGGAAGGTTATTTCCTTCTGTATGCCTTCCTAGCACTGCTTCCCTGTTTCCTCTGCGGAAAACCATTCTGAACAAACATGTCTTAGATGAAGCAACATGGTAATCATTAAATGCTATATCATTTCAAAAACAATATTCTTGGATAATCATTTAATAGAATTATAACTCCTAAAGTTATCTAAACCGACCTTTGATACCAACTATAAGGCCCCAGCCTTAAACCTTACTTAATCTTGAGTTATTACAAGATTACACATTGAGGATCTTTTCGGGTTTAGAGTTTTAGAGAATTAGATCATAAAACTTGCATTACATTCCACATATAAACAAAGTGGTTACATAAAGATAGTATTCTTCATTCCCATCAATGGAAACACATTTAAAATAAAACATGGATTATTTCTTGACACATCCTTGACTCTATCATCTTATCATGTACCTTTCCCTTGACCTGTGAAAAACATTTAAAAAACTTGGGATGAGCATAAAAACTCAGTAAGGGTTATAAAAAAAACATGGAAAGGAAACATGAGTTCATATATACATAAGAATGAAATCATACTTTACCAATAAAACATAGGCACTTTAACATACCTCATAAAATCATGAATAAATCATAGAAATCATAAAACGTAAAGGTAACTTGAGGGATTTATAACATTCTTACGTAGGGAGTAACCCTCTTGGTTACGTTTGGAATACCCATCACAGTATATTCCCTAAAATCTCTTCGGAGAAACCTTAACGTTTCACTCCTTCGCGTTACCCAATGCATTGGAGAGCTATAACGGGCTCACCCGCCCTTAGTTTATCACGGAACCACCCGTCTTCATAATAATGCCCAAGAACCATAACATAATCATATCACATAAAGCATGCATAAAGGAAACATAACATTTCCACATTTCAATCACGAGATATCAATACAACACATTGATATAATAAAAAAATTACGAAAACCATTTTCAATACCAAAGTAAAACATGGTATTTATTTTTCTTTTAAAAAAGAAGGTATGGCTTGTAGAGGAAGCCGAAACTCAAATAACGGTTACGACGGCGGAGAAGTCGTTGTCGCCGCATACGTACGACAAAAACATTCCCTTTTTTCATTTAGTAAACGTTTCGTATAAAAAAGATTCCTTTTGAATAAACGTAAAAGTCAAAGGGGTTTATACACCGTATAAAAGAAAGTTGTGTATAAAATAAAATATGCCTCAATGAAAGGAGATTGAGACGAAGTCTCATACCTCGTATCCGACTTGACTCGACCGTTATTTAATCTCCTGAATAATTAACTTGAGTTAATCTCTACTTGATTATGAATCTTTTTCAAGTTCATTATTCCTTTTATACCATGTTATGAACATCATGTAATCAGTTAAGTTAATAATGTTCATTTTGTCGGTATTTGGTTCTTAAGTCAAAAATAGACTTCTTACACTTACATGTTGTTAATTTGGTCAAAGGTTCATTATATCCAGAATGATATTCATGATGTAGATATCATATATGTCATATATATCCAGTACATACATTCATTTATAATATTACATAATTTAGAGGTAAGAAATGAAATGCACTGTTCATGGAGACGGTAAGCCGTACGTACGCATGAACGCTACTTTCATTTCTATTTCATATTTTATAGAATGGAATCATAATTATATAAAGGTATATTATAATTCCAGTATAATATAATATATAATATCATAGTTCCATTCTTTATATGTCCCACATATGGTATTTAACGAATCAAATCACTTTGAGGGGGCGGTAGTCCGCACTTCCTAAAATGAAGATATCTTGTTTACCCATAATGGAAACCATAAAGGTATGCCCAAAATGAATAAAACAGAAGCTTAAGGAAAACATAAAAATATTATATATCATATATAAAAATAGTGACATCATAATGGCCACCTTTGAAGGTGTTAAATGAGTGTTGAACAATCATCGTTTCGGGAGGCAGAATTTCACCATCCACGGAAACCGTATGTTCTTTAACCATTTGATGTAGTTGTGTGAGAGTGTAGCTCAAATAAATCTTATAACAACATCATAGTATATTGAAGATACTGGTGTTGTTACAAATTAAGTAAATAAAAAGAGTTTAGGGTGTTGCAGAAGCAAAATAAAACAAATGAACATGAGAGAACGAATTACCTTAAAAAGTGTAACTCCTTTTGATTTGAGCCTAAAGGCTTCCTTTTAAAGGATTCTGCCCAAAGTGAATCCTCTAGGATGAGGAGAGGGATGTGGAGAGAGCAAATGGGCAGGTTTTGGCCGAGCCAAAGGCTTGAATAGTGTGTGAAATTAGGTAGAGGTGGGGGCCTTTTATAAGAGGAGAGGAGGGGCACTTTTGGAATGTAAAGAAATATTACATTATTTGAAAATGTGTTTCGGTTTTAAAAGGTCCCACATTGATATATGTCGTGGATAAGGTGATAAGGGTTCTAAATTCACCCATCCAATAAGTTTTTGACATGTGTAGTTCATAGATATTACATTATAGTTCCATTTTATTTTAATCGTTAAATAATGATGTCATCACTGCATCATTATGATGTCATAAATAATTTAATATATTTAATGGCTAAAAATTATAAAACAAATTACTATGATGTAGGAAATATTTTCAGCTTTCTAATGAGTATTTATAATCAAAAATCCGATCTTTATAACCCCATGTAAAAATTGTTTTTGTAAAACATCTCTTGTTTGTGTCAATTTTACTTTAACATTTAATAAAAAGTTATTTATGTCATTTCCAAACCAAAGTGTCTCCATGGGGTCCCCAAGTTGACCCATGGCTTGTCTTGGTCGTCCATGACTCACCCAATAGGTGTAGGACAAGTGTCATGGTGTTTTCACATTCTTATAATATCATTTTTACCTTAAACTACACTAATTACCACTAATCTCGATTAAAAACTTAATAAGTTACTATTCACCAAAAAATTATTTTTATCCCATTGAACCACATTTTACTTCTTAATGAAAACCATGTATGTCGGATTTTCAAAATTCAATACACATTAGTGGTAAACTTTCATTTAACTGAAAAAACAGTTTGCTTGATTACCACTTAGTGGTTTCACTATTCATCAAAAATTGAAGTTTTTCAGAAAATTACCAAAAATTTACCCTAAGCTATATTTGATATTCCGAATTCAAAAATGAAGTCTATTTTACAAAATTCAAATCATATAAGTCACATTAATTAATTTAATAATTAATTCCCGCTGCCAGAGCAAATAGCGTGTTTTTACAAAACAATAAGTATCAAAAGATTGACACCAGGTTAATTCTAATTTCAAAGTGAAATTGATTCCAATGACCACCATTGGATAAAATGGTAAAAATATATTCTAATTTCACTCCAAAACCAATTCATAACATAATCTAATCATATAAATAAATTAGATTAAAAAGCAGTTTTGATGTAAAATGCTGTATTTTTCACTATTCATTAAAAAATGAATATTGTCAGAAAAATACCAAAAATTCACACAAAGTAAATTTTTATTTCCCAATCATAAAGAATAAGTTTATTTTGACAAACATAGTTTATAAAATTGTCAAAATATAGATTCAAAAATGGTTTGCCATCAAAAGGCAGTAAAACAATCTTTTAAGAATATTAGTGTATTCCATGCATAAGATTGTATTTATTTTCATTTTAAGCTGCTATAACACTATCTTAATCATTAATAGACATGGATAAAAATATCTATTATTCATTACTTACTTTTTATGTTACATAATGATTCAAGGATTTTATTCCCTCTTTAATTTGGAAAACCAAAGTTTATGAATTTATGATTACTAAATGAAACCCATTCTTTACAAGGGATATTTTATGTTCGATATTGATATATGTTTTATGTTGCAAGAATGATAATATAAATGTTATTATGTGACAAGTGCATGAAGAAATATGTAGCGCTCTAATGCATTATGTAATCTGATGTATCTCATGTGAAAAGTGAAATGTGCATGAACATTATTATATCATTTTTTAAGAATATGTGTGGTATTTTTCTTCTAATACATGATGTATCAATATTATTCATTACTATATTCCATGCCTTTTCCCAATTCTCCCATCCATGATTATAATCTTATGCCTATGTAATGATGATAATGATTATTTGTAACCATGATATATTTTTTATGTCCTTATCTATCCTCTTACTGGTCTTTTATCTCTCCCCTTTTTGATTTATATCCTCAGGTGATTACATGTACTTAAGAGAATTCAAGGGCTAATAAGAAGTTATAGAAGATGTAATTAAATAAATTTTTATGTTACGTTTGGTAAATTTTATGTTTGGTACAATTTTTCCTAACATACTAAACCATTGGATCCTCATTGTGTAATTATTTTATAGTATTATTATTTAAAATGATGTAATAAGATACATAATAAAATTCAGGTTCGCTATAGTTGGTATTTAAGGGAGGTGTAGTAAATTTGGAAATTAGTTTCAGAGAACCTTAGTTAAATCCCTTGGTATGAGACTATGTATAAGTACAAACCCAAGAATATTTTTTTAGAAAATGCTAATCATAGAGATGCCAAAAGATATTACCTTATACATAAATTCATAAAGGAATATATTATTTATTAATGAGTTCTTGATTTATATTTTGTTATAACTTTTACTATTTTTGAAATTGGTGGGAACCAAGAGAAACTTGGAAAACAACCCATGTGAGGGACATTATAGTGATTTCCCAAATAACATCCCCAATCATTTGGGAGGTGGAGGTCAAAATTTCATGGTTATTATTACACAACTATCTCTAGTTATGAACAATAACCTGAATAATGTGGAACATTCACCTTCACATAAGAAGAATCAACTGGATATTGAGTGTTCTATGTGGAAACAACCACCTACATTTAGTGGATATTTTGATCAAGTAGCTGTGGAATAGTGGGTGAACTCGATAGAGAATATATTTTCTATTCTTATCTATTATATGATGGAGAAGGTGAATCTCACTATTTATCATCTAGATGTAGAGGCCGACCAATGGAAGAATTTGATTAATAACACAAAGATGAGGGATGAAATTGAAGATATGGAGTGGAAATACATTAATATAATGTTTCTTAATAAGTACTTCCCTTGAAATCATCATAAAAATTTAGATAGAGAATTCAAAGAGCTGCTAAAAAGGGATGTGAATCTATCACGGCCTATGAAGAATGTTTCATAGGGATTTAAATGTATGCTTTGGGTTTTTTGATCCATAATGATAAAAAAATTGATATATTCTTTAGTGGTAAAAAAAACACATTATAAAGGCTCTAGAAATTCAATACATTGGGTGTTATGAAGAAGTTGTTCGATGTGGTCTCAAAGTGGAGATGGAGTTTGGTGTATATTCACATGGATATGGTGATAAGAAATGAAATATATAGTTTCATGTTGGTGGATCTCATGTGAATGGTGGAATGAAAACCCAACCACCCACATGTCAAAAATGTGGGAAGAAGTACAATGAGAACTATCTCAAAGGGATAAAGAAAGGATTAATGTTTGGGAGAGAACTCCACTAAGCCAATGAATGAAAAAAATACATAAAGAAGTAGGATAATGTGGTGGAGGAAAGGAGAGAACCACCCATGGTCCAATGCTAAAACTGTAGGGAGAAAGGTAAGTATGAAATCCAATTCACCTAACCTTGAGTCCTCGAGGTTAATCAACATTAGCAGCCAAAAAATCCAATGGGGAAAGGTAAGGATCATTATAACACTATCGCTAAAGTGGAATAAGAAAATGAATTCATACAAGGTACACAACCTATTCACTCAATAATAGAAAAATTATTATTTGATTCATGTTCTACGAATTCCATTATATTTATTAATTTTTCTAGAACAATTTAATTTAATCCCTTAAATCCTGAAGTATTGATATTCGTAAAAATGCCTACTGGTGAAATCATTACTACCAAATTTTTGGACTTTTAGCCTATTGGATTATGTGGGATGATTCATCTATTGAATCTCATAATACTTCCCTTGGTGAAATTTGGTGCAATACTGGGGATGGATTGGCTCTCATTATATAGAGAACACATATATTTTCATGAAAAGGAATGTTATTGTTATTTTAAAACCATCCAATGCCCCCGTAAAAATTCAAGGAAGATCATGAATCTTCTTTTGAAAATCCATCACTGGTGTGGGTGTTGATTCACTCTGTAGAAGCATACATTTCTCAAATTATTGAGTCAAAGTAAGCTATCAACCTAGGGGAAAATACGATTGTGAGGGAATACAATGATATATTTCCTGAAGAGTTTCCTAGACTGAACCTGAATCATGAGGTAGTGTTCTCAATAAAAATCATACTTAGAGTTACTCATATCTCAAAATTTTCCCATAGGATAGCCTCTACCGAACTAGAGGAGTTAAAGAAGAAGCTGCAAGAGCATTTGAAAAAACGGTTCATACACCCTAGTGAATCAAATTGGGGTGTTCCAGTGCTATTTGTCCCGAAGAAGGATGGATCAATTCAACAGTGTATCGATTATCAAGAACTCAACAAGATCACTATAAAGATCAAGTATCATCTTCCAAGGATTGATGAATTGTTTGATCGGTTGAGAGGAGCTTAGTACTTATCAAAGGTGGATCTTCATTATAGATATTATCAGATAAAGGTAAAGAAGGAAGATATCCAAAATACTACCTTCTGTACAAGGCATGATCACTATGAGTTTCAGGTAATTCCCTTCGGACTTTCTAATTCCCATGAAATCTTCATATATTTAATGAATATAGTCTTTATACATTATATTGAAATTTTATTGATTTTTTTATCAATTATATTATCATCTTCTCCAAGAGAAAGGAGGTACATATAGAACATATAAGGCTTGTGTTAGCAACATTATGAAAAGATAAGTTCTATGAAATGTTCATAAAGTGTGATTTTTGGATTTATAAAGTCAAATTCTTGGTAAATGTGATTAAAAGTGAGGGAAATTTTGTGGATCCATAAAAAATAAAGGAATTTGAGGAATATCATAGACCCTATAGTGTCATAGAAATACATAGGTTTCTTGGATTTGTAGGGTTCTATCGATGTTTTCTTATAATTTTCTCATGATTTTCAAGCCTGATAACAATGTTAATATGGAAAGGCGTAATGTTTTTCTAGATGGAAGAGTGTGAGAAAGTATTCAAGGAGATAAATAAGAAGATGATCACTACACATGTACTCACTTTACCAAAAATAGGAAAATGATTTTTTGAAATACATTTAAGCTTCCAAGAAAATATTGGGTTTTTTATTCATGAAAATGATAATTTGATGGACTATGTATCACTGTTGTTGAAGATCCATGAGAAGAACTAATCAACGCATGATCTGGAGATAGCATCTGTGATTTTTTCCTTGAATATATGGTGGCATTCCCTCTATTGTGAGAAGTGTGATATATATATACCGATCATAAGAGTCTAAATTATATATTCACACAAAAGGGGACAAACATGTGTCAAAGGGGATTGTTAGAGATAACAAAAGACTATGATATCTCTATTAAATATCATCCTGATATGGTGAAAAAGGTAGCTGATTCTCTAATCAGAAAAGAACCTGCTACTCTAACAATGTTGCAGATTGTGAGAGACCATAAATTCATGGACCTGAAATGGATGGATTTAGAAATCATAACATTAGGGAAAAAATCATTCCTTGTCCAAATTATTTCCCAGCCATCTATCCTATAGAATATTAAGGAAGCACAAATTCATGATCTATAGTTACAAAATAAGGTGAACGTAGTAAAGGAAGAGATGCTCTAATATTTTAATATCAATACTTATTGTGTAATTCCATTTGGAATGAGGCTAGGTGGACCTTTATCACCTAATATATAGAAGGATATATTGGATAGTGCATATAGATAAACATTCTCTATTCGTCCTGAGAGTAACAATATGTATCATGATCTCTTAGATCACTTCTAGTGTGACGACATGAAGAAGGATATTGATGAATATATCTCAAGGTGCCTAATATGTTAGCAAGTTTAAGCTGAGATATGTAAGTACAACGGTTTGATGCAACCATTGAATATAATCATGTGGAAATGGGGGAATGTCCCTATGGACTTTGTCATGAGTCTCCCAAAGACATACAAAGGAAATAATGTGATATAGGTTGTGGTGGAAAAACTCACCAAGACTGGCCACTTTATTTCTATTAAGGAAATATCTCACTTAAAAAACATGCAAAGATATATGTGATGGAAGTGGTGATACTGCCTAGATTTCCACAGTCAATTTTCATTGATCATGATCCTATGTTCAAATCGTAATTCTAGAGAAGTCTCTAACAGGATTTGAGTAATGAATTAAATCTCAGCACGAACTATCACCCCCAAACTAATGTACCATATGAAAGTATTATTCAAATTCTTGAAGAAATTCTAACTAACGACTCTTTATAATTCAAAGGTGTATGGTTTCAACATCTCTTGTTGGATGAGTTATCATAAAACAATAGCTTCCACTTGAGTATTCATATGGCTCCATATAAATCTCTGTATGGAAAGCGATTTAGAACTCAAAACTGTTTGGATTAATTTAGAGAAATAAATCTACAAAGACCTAATATTTTTTTAGAGATGAAATATATTGTTCAAGACAACCATCAACATATCAAAGCTCCTCATAGTTGTAAAAAACTTTATGCTTTCAACTGTCAAAGGGGATTGGTGTTAAAAGTTAGAGATAAATTATTCTATTTAATATCACTATGAAAGGGATTCGTGTGGTTTAGAAAGAATGGGAAGATACTATAAAGGTACATTGGCACCATTGATATCCTTGATAACATAGGAGATGTGTCCTATCTTCTTGAAATTCCACCAAATATGGCTCAAGTTCATGATGTGTTTCATGTGTCACTCTTGATGAAGTACATACCTAACCCCTCACATGTACTGAACTCAGTGGTGGTACTGCTAGAAAATGACCTTTCTTATGAGGAGAAGAAAGTAAAGATTCTGGACCAGAGGGATAAGGTTCGATGCAACAAGACAACCCACCTTGTCAAAGTGTTGTGGAGGAACCATAAGTATAAAGAAGAAACTTTTGAACCATAGGAGGCAATGAATGTGAAGTACCCTCACCTATTTATGTTAAATAAAATTTCAAGGGGGAATTTTTAAAAGGGGGGAAGAATGTAAGTATCCAAACATTTATCAACTAAATTTCAACCTTCTTATAATAATTTATTATAGAATAAATCACATAAAATCAATTATGGACCATAATAAAAACTTCATAAATAAATAATGAATGAAATAATAATTACATCTAGAATTTAGGGAACCAATACTGGTGAAATAGTGACTTGCCCTTAGGAATAGTAATATGACACTAATGAATAGTAAACCTAAAAAATGAATAGTATCCCCATCCGTGAAGGTGTAAATTAATTTTTGGCATCTTATAAGTAATATTATGATATAATTATATCATTTTATAAGTCATTAAATATATTAAATATTATCAATTATGTGTTGGTATTTTTATAATTCCTAAATATATAATTAAAATTTTATGATAAATTAAATAACTGAAAATAAAATTTATTTTCATAAATTGTATTCATAATTTAATATTTTGATTTCCTATGATTTTAAGATCATTTTATGATACCATAGGAAATTTTACAAATTATTTTGAAATCATTTATAATTTTAAAATCACTGTTTTCCAAGTAAATGATTAATTTAATAAAACATAAATTACTCATTTTTAGAAAATTATTCTCATAAAATATTGTTCATTTTTAAATTATACAAGTCAAGAAATGGTTAGATTTAAAATTTTGGATTTTTCTGAATTACATAAAATTTTTGTGAATAGTGAAATACAGTAATTTACAGTATATATACATTATAAGAACACTAATCATTGACTCATCACTAATGTAAGAACCATTGGTTAAAAATCACATGATATAAATACTATATTTATACTCAATAATTAAAACTATTTTTTGTCTTTATAAATATAATAAAATAGTGAATTAAATAATGAGAAAACACCCCTCTCCTCCGCTATAAATATCACACCTCACACCCCTTTCTCCTCACAACTCTCAAGCTTTGAGCCTTGACAAAATTATTCCCAAAAATATTCCGTAGTACCTACCCTACTTCCAGGAGATCTTTCTATCATCAAAATACCATGCCTACGTGTCGTGAGGAGCATCTCAAGAGGATAATTCCAGAAAGAAATCCTCTCTTGTTTTCTTTTAATTTCCATTAAATTTCATTTAATTTATAATTATCTCCTCACCTCGCTTAATACAAGTGGAATAATAAATAATGTAACTCATATATACTATAATTATATTATTTTAATGGAATATCCATTTTGAAACTCCACTATCTCACTCTATTATTATAAAAATGAAATCACTGCACGTGATGTGTCTATTTACTAACATCTTGGGTCATGCACCTTCATTTTCCTATAATTCCATCATAGAAATTAATTAAACCATTATAGTGGTTTATATGTATTTTAAATTTGATGTTACAACCCTTTTTATGTTATAGAACTAACTTATACATATAATATAAAATGACAAAACAAAATCACTTCGGTGTGATTTAAAAATGCCAATATTAACCTAAAACGTTCATCATTGACATTTATCTAATAATTAATCCTCGTACAATATAACCAAATTTCTTATAATATAATTACAAATTATTTAATATAATTAATAACATATGATAACAATTCTATATATTTATCCTCATTTAACACAAACATCCATTCATGTATACAAGAAAACCAATCATGAAAACCATTGAAACGAATTCTCCTGAACGATGAATTTAAAGTATATGAATCATACAAAAGACCATAAAAGAATTTAATAAGACTATAATGTGAAAAATTAATGTATAAATGGTTCTTTATTTTTAATTAATAAATAAAATTTTATTATATTATATATTAAAGTGAAGGAAGCATTCGTACACAAGGAATTGGGAATTCTTTTACCGAACTCTCTTTCTTTTGGGTTTCCCTCTTTCACCCCATTTTAAATATTAATATCCATTAAAGATAATATATATAATTATCTAATATTTTTTGGGATAAAAATGATTTCAAAATGAGTTTTTTAAAAACACAATGTTTTCTAAAAAAATCTACTTTTAAAATCACACCTTTACATATTGAGATTATTTCTTCTTTACTCAAGCTTGATTATTCCAAGATGTTATTCCCTCATTTATTTGGGATCCTGATGTTTATGAATTTATTATTATTAAATGAAACACATTCCTTTACATGGTTTATTTTATGTTCAATATTGACATATGTTCTATGTGGAAGACATGATAATGTAAATATTAAGATGTGATGGGTGTGCCTGGAATTATGTAGTGAAATGTAAATGTTATGATGTGATGGGTGCACCCAAAATTATATAGTTATCCAATGAATTGGGTAATTTTATGCATCTCTTTATAAAAGTGATGTATGTATGAACATGATTATATCTTTGTTCACAACAATGTGTGGTAGTTTACCACTAAGACAAGATGTTTTGTTTTTATGCATTGCCACATTCTATGTCATTTATTAATGTTCCCTCAAATGATTATGATTATATTCTTATTTAATGATGATAATAATTATTCTCAAACAGGTTATATTGTTTTATGTTCATATCTATCCTCTTACTGGGCTTTTATCTTCCCTCTTTTTATGTATATCCTCAAGTAATTACATGTACTAAGTATAATTAAACGGGAAATAATAATCTAGATAAGAAGGTATTAAATAAATATTTACATTTTATATTTTAAATGATATGTATGGTCCTAATTTTCCCAAGACACTAAACCCTTATATCCTCCTTGTGTAATTATTTTATGTTGTTTTTCTTTGAAATTATATAATAAGATATGTAAAGAAAATTTTATTCACAATAGGTCTATGATATGAGGAATAAAGGAAGAGGTTTCCATCTTATCCACTACAAGGATCATACTAGGAATTGGAAATAAAAATATTTCCCTATAATAAATATTTTTCACACTCTATCATCCATGATTTACCATTAACAAAAAATTATGAACTTCTCCCCTATATGTGAAATTAATTCCATCATATTTGATAATAATCACTATTTTCATTATAGCCAGTCATCTAGTTAATTCCCAGGATCACATAAAAGAAATACAACTATAGAATTGTAAATATCTAACCATTCTTGAAGCTAGAAACCACCATCAGACATTATGGAAAGATATGGATATGATCCACTTCTTTTCCCTCGGATATATCAATGTATAACTACTCAAAAGAGTATTTCTCTGGTAAATCTAACCCAAAACCACTTGAGAATATATGGAAGATTGGGGTCCACTAGTATCAAACAACTAAACAAAGAGATTAGATGATATATGGACCAGAAATTGAACCATTTAGGGTACATTTCAACCATCATCCAAAGTATAATCAACCGTATGAGGCCTACAAAAAACCACTACATAAAGCCTTAGAGGCACATGAATCACCTGATTCACCAATGGTTATAGGGTCTATAACTTCAAATAAGGCCATAAAATTACACAATTACTTGTATTTATTGTTTTCATAAAAAAATACATAGAAAAAAACTATTTTATGTGACCATTATTTATACAGTAGGGAAATGTTTTATGAGAAAACTGAAAGTCCATAAGAAATTCCCCCTTCCAAAAGTAATTACAGAACTTCACGTATTCATTTTCCACAGAGGGAGTAAAATAACATCTTATGTACATTTATTACCAATCACCACCCTATAATCCATCGTATGAAATCCCCTTCTTATTCATGGAATAAAAAACTGGGACTGAACCGGTTGATCCGTAGACATTTGGGAGGTGACCTATAACTCTATATCCCTCTATGCCATTCTCTATAGTTAGTGCCTTATGAAGAACAATGACATAGGTAATTAGATTAAATTTCATTAACTGTCATTTCATCTATAGAAATATCCTCATATCAAACATTATATAATTGTAGGCCTCATTTCCTACAAAATTTGAAGGAAAAATGAATAAACTTTGTGATCCAAGTTGAATAGTTGGAAATTCTCCCAATTCCCTACAAGAATACCATTACCTAATGAGAACATTCCAACTTCAGTGCATCAAATAAAAAACTATATGAAAAAGTGATTATTAAATTTTCCCCATGTCATCCCTTCACATCTAATATCCAAAATAAGAAAATCCAAACACTTTCCAACTACATATTGATTCAAAAAAGATGTAATATTAACCTTACAGTCATCTAGGGTCTCTAATAGGTTGAAAATACTCTTGATGACTACTAACCCTTCCTCCATATAATTTGGGACACTAGTTCATAAGTATAATCATGGATTTTGTAGCCAGAGGTCATGTGTATAATAAACCATTTTTGACCTACCCATGTGGGATCCTCCACCCTAAATAGGCACTAGATGATATAGTCCCAACTAGATCAGTTCTAAATATTGACCCACCAGAGAACACATGTTATCATGGTTAGTATTATATGATGGCACAAAAGTTATTGCAACTAGATACACTTGATTTTTATGAGGCAACATTTCCTAAAATTTCAGAAACATAATTAATGAAATCTAAAAGCTGAAACTAGAATACTGTTAATACATTATAGTCACACATACGGTTTCACAATAAGGATAAAACTTATAGGCCACCCATAAGAATATAACATAACTCCTTAAACACTAACCATAACCCAATACCATTCTTTAGAACCTATACATTGGTCACAAACATACACACACACACACAAAATCATATAATACCCATGATCATATAATAGAATGAATGAAATAATTCAACCGATGAACATAATATAATTTCAAAATTCAATTCAATATTTGGAATATATCTAGTTAAATAAAAAATTATATAGAATGTGATCTAATATTCCTTATATGATGCATGAATTAAAAAATACTATAAATTAGTATTCCAACATCATGTGAATCAACCAAGGTGAATTTAATCAAATGTAATATCAAATAGTTATAGCATAAATTCTCTATTTATGGAAACTCGAAGGTCCTCTCTATAGTGTTGTCCATGAACTAATGGAGTTACCCTGCTTGATACCAAAAAATGTGATCTATTGTCCACTATATCACAAATCATGCATAATATAAGAAATAAGTTATAATACATTTCTGTATAATAACATTTTTTAACACCCCAAACTGATCCACTAGGTCTGATCCAAGATGTCACATAACCTCTTATGTGCATCCACATATGCCATAGGATACTGACTTATGGGGAAGTCCAAATGGGTATCATTGGAATACAATAAGCTTGGAAGCGAGAAAATATCAGAGTATAATAATGGAATCGATAACAATTAAATCACCAAATAATAAATAAATAGAAAATCATTAGATAAATAATGAAGGAAATAATTACCAAGCCATACAATATGAGTATGGATTGTTAGAATGATAAATAAAATTATAAGAAAAACACAGACTCCTCATAGGTAATGAATCAATATATGATTCTGAGCCTATAAACAAAAAATAACAAAATTCCATTATAAAGATCATCCAAAAATTCCCATATGCCCAAGGTAAACCATCTCAACTATCCACCATTGGGAAAGTTCCCTTTACTAGATCAATAGTCATTAAATTTAGAAGTGTACCGAAATTATTGAGTAGAGTGTGAGTACTAGACTCAATAGAACACCTCCAACAACCCATAACATAAGTTCATGATATATACTGGTTCATTCCATGAATGTAAACATGATACTGATAAGTATAAAATTTATAACACAAGAACAATATATATTTTGGTTCTTCCTAGACCTTCTCTACATTCATCATCCTCATATCAGAAGCAGTGAGGACCAACTGACCAACACACCCTCCTCGATGTACCAATCCAAAAAAAATTCCAAACACACCCCCTTGAAGTGAAATCCCAAATTCATTATATCCAAGAGTATAAAACATTCCCCACAAGGGATATTCCATATGGACTAATCGATACACTCGTATTCAATGAAAGAAGAACAAAACATATGATACATGATTCAAATTACATATTTAACATCACATCATATCCATTAATAATCATAAATAACAAAATCCACATACAAGAAACAAGATCCAAAAGTTCCATAGGGCCACACACACAAATCATGTGTCCAATAATTAAACATATGTCTAATGGGTTTACTAATGAACACCTAATGTGATCAATATGAAAATATAGGTATCATGGGTTTATATATGCATTTGAAAAATCATGAAAATAACCCACCTAATATTCACTATATTGAGGGATTCTATCCTTATGCGCAACAATGATTTATGGCTAGGTTTTCCTTTGAAGTCCAACACACCACTAAATCCAAGAACCATTCCAAATTAAACATGATTTATAATTATAAAATAAAGGTTGAGTAGAAAAAAATAATAAAATTTAGGTTATGTTTGAACATACCCATGATGTTTTTCAGTTGATAATAATCTAGTTTTAATTGATGAATAATCAAAAATTTCTTGAATTTAGGTACCGATTATATGATAAAGAAATATTTATATTATTATACCTTGTAAAACCCTTATATCTTATCTAGACATCTAGGATAAAATTAAATTTGATCAAGGATAATATAGAAGGATTATTTAGGGTCAAGATAGAACTTATCGTTTTGGAATCATAGGATCAAATCGTTGTTTGGGCATTGAATGAAGGAGACATAAGATAATAGAGGGCACAAAAATAATTTATGTGGTAAATTAGGGTGTTTGGAGTTAAAGAGATATCATTATAATGAGTGAAAAATAATATAGTTTATGTTTAAAAAACACCTATAATCTTTGCAGCCTTGCTCAGCTCTGAAAGACCCCATCGATCGACTGGTAGCCCTTTGGTAGAGGCATTTCTACCAAAGAATTCCACCTATCGTCTAGTGGGATTTTCCACTATTCTACAGATCCATCAGACTCCACTAGATTTCCAATTAAGATATTATTGTTTTTTCTAGATTCAACATGCTCACTAGCCCTACCATTTTTCATTTTCTAGTAACCCATAAACCAATAAATGGCCTTAAAAACAAACTAAACACATTAAAAAATTATATATATATATGAATTTAGGCTTACCATAAATAAATAAGGTCATGTAGGGGCTTATGAACCATTATATATTTATTTTGGTATAATTTAGGTTGTTTCTTTCATAGTTATTATCGGTGTGGGTGTGACTTGTTTTTTATTTTTCATCATATATTATTGTGGGAATATTGTTTGAACATAAGGTAACTTTCATATCATATTTAACTAATGGTGGATAGGTGGGAGGTTTCAAGATAGTATTTCACTAGTTTATGATCACTCTATTTTTCGTGGCCTTTATATTTGATTTTCACTAATTTTGGGATTTCTCCCCATAGGTTTTGATAATGAAGGTAGTATAAGGTATTACAATTTTTTGTTTGGAATAAAGTATGTTTATTTCATTATATTGGTTAGGTTTTATTTTTTTAGATTATCCCACATGTTCATTTTTTCCTAATATAGTTGTGATTGTTTTAAATTTTAATGATTAATATTATATGTAATTTAATATACATCATCTAAAAGGATTTATCATCTTCCTTCATAGGTTTAATTTTCAGAAGAGTAAGGGTTTTAATTTTTTTACAATTTAAAGGAAAATTATTTTATAATTAGCGATAAATTCCAGTTTTAAATTAATGGATTTAAATAATATTCATGATACTTTTATTGAAAATAAAAAGTAATGTAAATAACTAATTTTTATATTTTTATTAAAATAGCATAAAATATTTTTATTTTTATAGGGTGTGCATCAGATATGGGGGGATACCTGCTTTTAATTTTATGCACATGCCTATCATATTAGTGGTCTATCTAGTTCAACATGGATATTGAAGTTTGTTATCAGATTCTAGGTTTGGGTTTGATGGGGGTATCATGTGCATATGTTCTCCTTTATCACGAAGATGGGTGGATGTGGGTGGTTCCTTTTCATACATTTTCTGTCATTGATTTATTGGACACTTAAACTTATTATTTCTGATTGATATTCTATTATAATTTCTATTGGTATTTATGGTATAATCATTAGATCTCCTTTTCTTATTGTTGATGTTTGTCAATGTGTTTAATTATTTAGTTTATCGTTATTTATATTGTTATCCTATATATACTTTTTTTCTTCATTTTTTATATCTCTTATCTTTTCGAGTGTCCATCCTATAAATTGAATGTTTATGAAATATTTCCGGGAGGAAATCCTTTTTCTTATATTATTTCATTGGGTGAAATCATTCCAAATAATTTTATCCTATTTCTCATGCTATGTTACCTATCCCATGGGGATCAAAACCCCCTTAGACTATGTCATAGTTGTGATTAGGTTCCCAATATAATGGTGAATCAGGTTGTTTTATGAGAATATTGTATTATAAAATATTTTATTAATAATTAATAGATTCCAAATATTCTATCTTTATTTGGTATATCTAGTAGACAAGAGATTTGATAAAAAAATCAAGTGGAATCTCACAAGTCAGTGTCTAATCACCATATTTTAGGATGAAACTTGAGTTACAAAATCTATTCAGAATGTGCGATTATAAATTTTGTTCTTAGTTTGTGGATTTTTTAGTGATTTACAGTATTTATTTATGTTTTTCTTTATTTTGAGTATAATTTATTGGTTTTTTTAGAAATTATGTTTTTGAATTTAAATTTAAGATGGGGTTCATGGTCACATGATTATTTTGAATGGTATTGAAAATAATGGGAAGATGATGTTGTCCATGATGGGAAACCATCTAGGGAGGTTTTCATTGTTAGTGTATAGTTTTCCAAACATTGTAGCAAAACCTTACACCATTTTTATTTCTATATAAATTTTTCTCTTTGTTCCTTAGGATCTTAATTATTTTTATTCCAACTTAATATTAGTCTAATATGAATTATATATTTTTATTATAGATTATATCTAATGTATTGATTGATTTTGTTTTAATTTTCATTTTTAAATACAAAGCATTGGATCATAAAAATCATTTGATTTATGAATAATGGATGATGTTATCAAGGGTTTTTAAAAATCAAATTTATTTGGTGATTATTATTGTCTTGAATTGGATAAAAATAGAGCATATTTTTTTACAATACTATTTTAGAGATTGATAAAATATTTCAAGCATCTTGGTATGTTTTTTTAAATGTTTTTAATGGATGGATAAATTGGTATTCTAGAAAAAATTTATAAATTTTCATGTGTCATGAAATTTTATGTTTGGATATTTTTATTTTACATGGTGAAGAGTTTTACTGATATTATAATGTTAACCATTTTTGTGTTTTTTTGAGTTGTTTTAAATTTTTTTGCTTTTTCTAATTTTTTTCCTGATTCTTGTTATTTTAGATTACTCCCCACAATGTCTTGATAGAATCGTAGGAGGAATCTTTATTTGATCTACTATATATAGGTCCTCGGGTTAATCATGTTATATCTATGTTGGTAATTCCATATATAAGATTTTTATAGCATAGTTTCTCCCCTTTTCTTCTCATTCAATAGATTTCATTCTTGAATTATAAAATCTAACCCCTGTGAATTTCCAGAGAAAAATACACTCACTGGGAGTAGAATAATTTTTATAGGATAATGAGGTAATTCTTCTTAAACTAGAGGTTCTTGAGTTATTTTAATCTTAGGTTCACCATCTTGTTATTATAATATCTATGTTTGAATAGGTGGAAGTATGTTATTCTGAATAATCCATAACAGGCCCCTTCATCCTAAGGCTTCACAAAACTATTCAATATTCTATAATTCCATAAATACATGAAGATTACAAAGGTTATTAATATTTATTACCTCTAAGAAGGTTATTAGTGTGATTAGGCTTATGCTCATCCTTTTATCATGCTGGTTGCATATCTCACTGATCTATCCATGGAAGAACCATTGAATGCTCAGTATTATTAAAGAGGTATTTAACCCAATATTCTATTAGAAGTGTCGTCAATTTATTTAACATATATAAAGTGATAGAGAATCATGATGTTAGATTATATTCTATAATGGCTATGATGGAAAATTAAATTATTGTATCCCTAAATCCTGGGGGTTATAGAGGAAGCTATAGTGAAGTAAAAAATGATGTGATCCATGTCCGGGTAGTGTGATAGTCCTTTTGAATGGATGTCATGATTTTTCACATAGAATTCCTCTATAAATCAGTTCATGGTGTTCCCTCAAAGTAAGAAGTCAATGAAAAAGGATAATTCATTAAAATAAACTATTAATACCTTCTCTTGCCATGAATGTCTAGGTCATCTTAGAATATTTCACAATAAAGATTATTATAAGTGAGGTGGGGCCAAATTTACCTCTTTAGAGAACCATCAAGACTAACCTACTAAACCTAGAATTTATTCAACAATAGTTTAATGATTTTATTTGGTTTAATGAAATTTTTTTAATTGGTATGGTGGTATTGTTATTAATGTTAACTTGGAATTTGATATTAATGTTTAAGAATATTTTGTGTTGTTTATTGGTTTTCATAACACAATCCTTTATTAAAATCCATGGTATTGATATATATCATTGGTAGTTTATATATTAAAGGTATGGAATCTAAAAAAATCATCAATAAGGTGGATATACCACTATTGGAAGTGATCTTATGTTGAATGGGTGTCTTTCTTGCATCGTGTGTTAGTGTGGTCTAGTTAAATATTTTGGGGTAATTTGGATTCTTTAATAATAAATTAATTTCTTTGTCTCATGAGTGAGTGGAATGATTTTTTGTATTTACTAATAACAAACCTAGCCGATTGAGGAATTTGAAAACATAAATTTTTTCTATGATCAATATATTCTTAAATACCCAACATTACATTTTATATCAGTTGTTGTGTAGGGGTGTTCCTTTGTTATAAGGCCATTTCAATTGAGTTTACCTATTCCTTCCATTAACATTGATCTTATTGTATAACAAATTTTGAAATTTTAGAGATCTTATTGGATGTATTATATTGTTAATATGTGTTTTAGGATTTAGGTACTCTTGATATATCTTGGATTCATGGTAATGATCAAGTATTATATAGTGGTATCAGTTAGCATTTTTCAGTCCTTTTCTTTTGATTCAGGCCTTAAACACAGAAGTCATGTTCTGTTTTGATCATTAAATAAAAATATCCTTTAGAATTTTGGGGGATGGAAAGTGTTTTGATGAAGAGTTTTTCTACACCCTAACCTCACTTTAATTTTATATTTTATTTATCTTTGAGTTGGTATTGTTTCTCTTTCATCTAGGGTATAATTTCATTGAAATGTTATGATTTTTGTGTATATTTCATGTCACATTGTCTGTAAACAGTTAATACAGACTAATTTACTACCATTAGATATGACAATAGTTTATGTTATTAACAAATTTCATGCTTGGAACATGATTATTATAATCATCTGTCTTACCCATGCGTAGTTCTCTAGGTCAGATAGATCCATCCACACAGTCTGCATATAGTTTTCCTTAATAGATTGTCCAAACTATGCGGGTCACTCAATTTCATTAATAATGTAAAATTAATGTTGTTCCTCACTTCAAATTTATCCATTAATCCACCTATTTCTTTCCCTATAAACTACTATAGTTCCAACATGCCTTTTATTTCATTTTCCATCCTCAATGGTGATTATCAATTGATTTTTAAATCATTTAATGATAAATCATTAGGGTAAACTCATTCAATTCAATTCCACTTCTATTATCCTCATGTTATTCTTCCTTTATTTCCATAGAAATAGTATGAAGGCATAGGGGTTCCTTAGAACATGAATTTTATTTCATAATTTTATGTTTTCAATTTTACCATGGATTCTTATTTCTTTTTTAACATTCTCAATGTGTATTAGAACTAATATTTGTGAAAGTTATAATTTAAAATTTTGGTATCCCCTTAAAAAATAATTAATAATTGAACTAATACTATTTTATTTTCTAGCTTTTTTATTTTTTATAAACCTCATCCTCCTTTCTTAACAGTTTTGATTATTGAGAAATAATTTTGTTATGAATTTCAATGGTTGTAGAAGGGGTTTTATTCTAAAAATAAATTTAATACCTATTTTGAAATTTAATTTAAAAAATGTTTTATAAAATTACAATGTGTGTTTTGAAAATTTATACATCTATTAAATAGGTTTTTGGTTTAGGAACTACTTTTCTCATTGGCTTTCCTCCAAAAGTAATGGTGCTATCGATCTTTTAAGCGGTGTAAAAAACTCAAATGATTAGAGTATTTTATAATTTTTTGTATTTTTCTAAAAATATTGTATTATAAAATTTTTAATATGCAATACTCATGAGGTTTGGATGGTAATTTAAAATTGTTTTCTTAAATATCTTATTCACGTAAGACATTCCCCATGTGTTTTGGAAAATGAGCATTTTTGTTTGTAAATATATAGATGGAAGACAATGAAATTTATTTTATAAAATTATATATGTATTTAGATGAAATTTGTGTTTCTCATTATGAGGCTATTAGAGATGACGGTGTGTCATGTTTGTAAATGTATTATATATTTTTATGTAATTATTTTTTGAACTCACACCTGTTTGCATGTCATGAAAATCAATGGGTAGTTAGGATAGAGGTCTTGGATTTGTTGTTGTATTAGTTTATAACTACACTATTTCTAGTGTAACTGGGATATCTTTTTCAAAATATATTGTATTATTACATTAATTAGGCCAATGAGGGTACTATTGTTTGTAGGGAATTTTTTTTGGTATTTGGTGATAGTATTTACTTATATAGGTAATTGTATCTCTATCGTTAATCTTCCCTTGAACTCATAGGTTCCCATGATATTAGTGTTTATGATAAATTATTATAACTAGAATTATATGTTATATTATATACATTATCTTCAATGATGTCTCATATTCCCTCTTTAGTGTTTTTTCAAAAGAGTAGTGTTTTAAAAAAACATTCTTGTACACACTTATAAAATAAAAATTGAAAAATTACAATTTTGAAATAATTTTTTAAATGAGAGGTATGATAATTTTTTTAATATAAATATAATATAAAAAAGGAAATTTAATATATACTTAAAATGACAATAAAATGGTTATATTATTAAAGCGAATGCATGATATGTGAGGAGGATACCTATTACAAATTTTATGCTCACACATATCATATTACAAGTTTATATGGTTTTGCATGGATGTATTATATTATTACTGGTTTCATGGTTTGGGATCAATAGATGAAAAATTGGTAGATTTTCCTCTTATGTATAAAGATAAATGGTTGCGGATAGATCCCTTTTATCTATTTTGTATTGATTAATGTTTTTAAAACATCATCCTTTCTATAATAAATAATAATATATATCATTTTCCATTTTTATTTATGGAATGTTCTTTGAATATCATTTAGTTATTATTGATATGTGTTGATGTGATTACTCGTTCAGTTTATCTCTATGTTTGTTCTTATAATACTTAGGCTTACTACCTCTTTATTTATTATTTATATCATTTATTATATAGTGAACATATATTACCTATGGAATCGTCACGCCATTTTTTAGTTGTAAATCCTTAGATTATATTGTTTCATTGGGAAGAATCTTTTGTATTGATTTTATCATGATACCCTGGTGCTTTTTAAAAGCTTGTGGGAATCGGGAACACCCCTTAGGCTATGTCATATTAATGCTTAGGATTCATATTTAGGTGTTTCCCATGTTAGTTCACGAAAAATAGATTTCCCCCAATCAAAATCTATCTCATATTTATATAACATGAATACTTAGAAGAATTAATCTATCTTAATAGGTATTATATTCTTTATGTGGAACTCGAACATTGGGGGTAGTGAATCCCACATGGTCTATAAAAACAATCATAAGTGTAATTCAATCCCTGCTCTATATACTTATCAAAAGTTAAGTTGTTTTATAACAAAATAAATATAATAATATAATTAGAATATACACACCACCTGAATATAATAGATTATAGGATAAATTTCATCCCACACATACACACTCAGCAAACATTGGGATGTGGGGATATAACCAAAGTGATACTCTATGATTTGGGGATTTACTTCCCACTTGGGTATATAGTATGATATTAGAGGGTATTAAACCCCGACTAGATATACTATATTATAAAGGGTTTTAAATATCAACATGATACACTCAGTGATCTCGGGGGGGGGGGGGGGTATTACATCCGACCTGTATATAGATAGTCACCTATCGCAATACATCACACCTAGATATCCTTGATCACAAGGGGTGTTGTGTCCCACTTATATATTATTTTTTATGGGGTATTTTATCATTCCTAGAAATTTTAATACTATGACATGATGTTTTCATCTAAAAACTCATCTTTTATTTTTCACATCATCCCCCTTATAATCTTTAGAACAAAATTCATGAAGTCAACAACTCTATCCCTAAAAGTAAGTGTCTTAAACCTAAAAAATATCATTATGATTATAATTGATTTCGTGGAGAAATATTATAACCATCAATATCCTTCATCTATATCTCATAACATTATACATATATCATAATTGTTTTGTCACATCTCACTCTCCTACATCTTAACTGATAACTCACTGCACCTATTGAATACCAATCTTGACACATTATTCTGATATAACTCTACTAATTAGTATTTCTACATCATTTATTTCAGTATTATAAAATAGCTTACATGGTTCATCCCTAAAATTATCATCCCACATATTTTATAAATCACCTCTCTAGTAACATATCCCTTTAGGGATCAACTTATCCACATATATGGTGTAATTATAGTAAAATCATCGTCTTAATAAAATGATATTATATTCTTATTTGGTTATTATTTATACTCACACATAGAACCTCTTCGGTTAATTATATTTTCTAATTTTCACTTCAATTATAACTCTCATTTGGAAACTATAGCATAAGTCTCCAAAAAAAACATACATCATCCTCAAACCCCAAAGTAAACTAATTCACTAGCCATTTTCTCACTAACACACCCTTTATGGATATCATTATTATAATCACATTAAACCCATCATGTCTGTTATTAATAATAATCTGCCTTGACTAGAGGTTACCCACATAGTAACCCATAACCCTTAAAAATTTTCTAATCAACCTCACTTAATACACTCAAGAATCCCACTACTCTAACTGAACATTATCCAATAGTGTGTTAGACCACAATATATGCATCAAGTCAAAGTCTATATCAAGCCACTCTCCATGGGATATATTTCAATGAATCACATACATTCAATTAGGCTTTTTTATGAATTTATGTTTGAATGATCAAAAAATAATACTTGGTTGACCTCTTATAGGCCCAATGGTCCTCACATGGATAGGATCACATATAATAACCCATTTTAGTTCTAATATGAGTCATTCTCACCCACTTACCCCCATCCAAATATAATACACTTCATTTAGTTATATATTAGGTAATTAAAATTATGGACATAATACATTATTATATTGTTCTACATTTTTCATTTATGCCCATCCAAGATCTCAAAAGAACCCTTGATAACAATAATCATATATTATACCTTATGAGTGTATCATAAATAAATACTATAGAAATTATGTTTATAACATAAGAAAAATTATTATTAAACTACATTAATAGAAATCCCTAAAATACTCCTCAAATTAATTATGTCATTATATTCATTTCCATTGTAACACCCAAGACTTTTATGAGAAATATTTTGTTTTTATGTTATATAAATAATCAAAGGAATCTTTCACTACACACAACACTAGCTTGGCTTTATTTACACGCAATCTCTACCTTCCTCGATAGCTTGCGTCGTACGCAATACCGAGTTTCACTAAACAATGATATACTATTAAAATATTATTAAGGCTCGCCATTATGAATAGTAATACACACTTTTCTAAATTTTGTAATTTTTATTTTTTAAAACGGACTTCATTTTTGGATTCGGAATATCGAAATTAGCCTAGGGTTAAATTTTTGTATTTTTCTGAAAACGTTCAATTTTTGATGAATAGTGAAAAACACTAGGTTACTATTTAAAAACCAAATTTTTATTTAAATAATTATTTATTTTATTTAAATTTATTTTAGGTCAAAATTGATACCTAATACCTATATATGTTCAATTCAATTCATAGGAGTCATTTTATAATAATTTTAGACATATAAAACTTTTATTGAACTTTTCACCGTCTTTTACCCACCTCCTAGGAGAATTTGAAAATTTACATAAACATAATTTTACAGCTTCTTTGAGTGGATTTTCGAAAATCCGAGAGACATGGTTAATATCAAGGACTAAAATGTGGTTCAGTGAGATGAAAATAATTTTTTGTGAAGAGTAAATTTTTACTTTTTTACCACGTTTAAAAGTAAATACATAAATTTAGGGTAAAAATGATATTATAATTACCCTAACACATGTCCTAATTCTATTGGATAAGTTTAATTCGACAAAAAACAACCTAAGGAATAAAATATGGCCATTTAGGCCCTCTTGGATTAGATTAGGACATTTATTATTAATTTCTTTAAAGAAGGGTCAAAATAGTTGAAATCAAAGTTTAATAACTAAAGAATTTTTAATATAGGGTTATACATAAGATATATTCGAATATAAATATTCATTAGAAAGATAAAACTATTTCCTACATAATGGTATTTTATTTTTAATTGTTAGACTTAAAATAATTTAATTTATTTATGACACATTGATGATGTAGTAATTATCATATTAATGAAATATTGACATAATTGATGTTATAAATATCCAAATAAATGTAATTTGAGACTTTTTATGAATTAACATAACTTTATAGGTTAATATGATATGTTAGTATTGATTTAATTAACTGTTTTCGAACTAATCCATCTGTTATAATTTTCAAAAAAATAAATTACCAAATATTGTCAAAATTGACATAAAATAGTTTTTAAAACAAATATTATATTATTAATTGTTATTTTATTCCTAAAAATCTAAGGCTCGGACAAATGACTTATATAAGGTTATATATATTAATAATAAACAACTTGGGGTTCTTTTGGCTTGTTATAGTAAGTTTATTTACCATATAGTGTAAGAAAACAAAAAGACACGGTAAAAGTTAAATTATCTAACATAAAGTTAAATCTAAATGATAAGGTTAAAATAGTTAACTAAACTTGTCTAAATTATATTGGATTAGTGGATTTCGACCCATCCCCACTTTATCTTAGAAATAAATCAATTTAAAGCTATTAAAAACCGAATATTACATTATAATAAAATAATATTTTTAGTTTATCCTAAGGTACCACTTTCCTCCCTTATAAAAGGGAACCTCCTCCCTCTCTTCCTCACACCACATTGAGCCTTCAAGATTGTCCAAAACCTGAAACATTCTCTTCTCCACTTCCCTAGAAACATCCTAGAGGTCATGTTCTTCTACAAATATGTCACGACCCGACCTCGGGGCCCATGCCGTGACTACCCCAAGCCCGCCTTCCATAGGCCAGGGGCTGGCGACTAGCACCAAGGCGTAAAATCCCGGTAAACAGGGAAGGCATTGCCTTTATAAGTAACAACCACCACAGAGTCAGCAAGCAGAAAGTAACTACCAAGTGCAGAAAAGTAAAGGGGGCCGGAAATACAAGCCCAACTGTAAAGTAAAACTGTAAAAGTAAAGAACAGCAACTGAAGAAAAGACGGCGGCCTCGTGTCGTCCACTGGCAATCCCACCTGAAGGGTGGGTACAGATAGCCTCCAAGCTCCTCGGGTCCCACGTCCGCTCCGAGCACGTCCCGCCCAGTGGTCCACCTCCAGGTACCGTCCTGCTCCACGCCCCAACCGTGATCAGCGCTGTCCGTCGTCTGCATCCAACACAACAAGGTGCGGGAATAGCCCGTGCAGGGGTGAGTATAAGCTACTCAGTAAGGACCCCGAGACCCCCGATGGTCTCCCGAAATCCACAAAGGATATAGAACAAAAGAAAGATGCAATCACGAAGTAACATCTGACTCGACTTAGGTATATGCCCATACATATACCTAAGTCCCCACTTCTAGCTCTGCTCACGAGCTCAAGAACAACTCAATCGACACAGGAAAGCAAGACTCAAATCCACAAGGAGAGTAAACAGTAAATCCACAAAGGATAGTTCAACACAATCCACAAAGGAGATTAACATAAGATTCAGCTCAACCAGGTATACTTTTTCAGATGACGTAAAAGATGATCACTGATCCATCTAAGTCGTCGGACCCACGAAGGATCGATAGGTACTAACCCCCGCAAAAGACCCACATAGGATCGGGCTCACACAGAACCTGTAGGCAGTGGCTCACACAGAACCGGTAGTAAGGACCCACATAGGATCGGGCTCACACAGAACCTGTAGCACTGATCCACGTAGGATCGCTGAGTGCAGTAGTCGACGCAGTCCACTGAGGATCTCTGCACAGTCGTCGCCGCAGTCCACGAAGGATCTCTGCTCTGCCGTCGCCGCAGTCCACGGAGGATCTCTGCTCTGCCGTCGTCGCAGTCCACGGAGGATCTCTGCTCTGTCGTCGTCGCAGTCCACGGAGGATCTCTGCTCTGTCATCGAAGTCACAGCCAGCGCTAGGGTTCCCGCACATAGCGAGATCGTTTAGGAGGGTCCGCTCCACGAGCCGAGAGGCTGATACATCAACTGACACGTAGTCCGAAGTTGATGTATCCAAAAGTTCCGTATCGACAACAGGATCTCAACGCAACAGACGGCGCGTCAATCGGACGCCCGGTCTGAGAGTTATTGGCATTTTCGTCCCAGGGGCCCGGTTGGTTTTTAGGGCAAAACCAACCCGACCGTACTCCGCCTGTATCCGATCCTCGGGCGGAGTATGCCAAAAGTTCCGTCTCACTTAGAGGAAACTACCACAGATGACGGTACGTCGATCGGACGTCCGTAGCTCAAGTTATGAGCGTTTCCGCTCCGAGGGCCCGGTTGGTTTCGTGTACGAACCAACCCGGCCGAACCCAAAGTCTTCCGAAACCTTGAGTATAATATACCGAAACAACCGTCTCGATCCAAGGATCGCGTAGCCACTGACGGTTCGTCAATCGGAGGTCTCAGGCCCAATATATGGGCAAAAGACCGAAGAGGGCCCGAAAACGGGGGTTCTGGGCCCGGGGCGACCCGGCCCGAACCCCCCCTGGGCTGGCCGAACCGGGTCGACCCGACCCGGCTAGGCCGGGTCCGGTCCGGCCTGGGCGCGGCCCGGCCTACCGGACCGGCCGGCTCGGCTTCGGCCGAGCGGCCAAAGGAGAAACCGCCGCGGGTTTGACCCGCGGCTTGGAGGAACGCGGCCCGCGCGAGCCGCGTGCTGGGTGGCCGGACCGCGGACGCGGTCCGGCGGTTCGCCGCCGCCGCGGCGGACTCCTCCGGCGGCACGCCGGGCGCCGCCGCGCCGGCGACCCGCGCCGCTGCCACTTTCCGCGGGCCGCCGGAGTTGCTCCGGTGGCCCGTTTTGCCTCTCGCCTGCGCCGTTGCTCCTCCCGGGGGCCGATCATCACTGCGGAATCAACGGATCGCCCTTGCCGCACGGTTCGTCGTCGTCCGCCAAATCCGCACAACAAAAAGATCGGCGGAGGGTTGCCGGGTCTTGTTCGTTAGACCCGCACCCTCCGCGTTAGTCATAAACAACGGGAGGAAAAGAAAAATAATCAACAACAATTTTAATTAAATTAAAATTGTTCGGAGATCAGGTTCTTTATTTTAAAAAGAATAAACACGGGAAAGACAAAATTCCAACAACCCCTACCTTGTCGTCGTCGTCGGACGAGAGGTCGTCGCGGAATTGCTCGTCGCGGAAGAAGGGGGATCGTCGCGTCATTGCGGTATCCGGCGTCGCGTCGCCAATCTCCGGATCAAGATCAAACGGATTTAATTAATTAAATCCGTTGTCATTGAAATTAAAAAAAAGGGAGAAATAAACGATTCGTTTCTCACCTTAATTGCCGAATGAGGATCGGCCGCGGAAGAAGAGGCGTCGCCGAAGAACGTCGTGGGTAGAGCTCATCGACGTCGCAGATCACGGTGTGCGTCGTCGAATTCCGGTCGCCGGCGTTCTTCGCGTTCTTCGCGTTCTTCGCGAGGAGGGGAGATGAAGAAACAAAGATCCTCTCAAATCCTTTCAAAGGATTTTTAGGTTGGTCTTATTTTATAAACATGCCAACAAATGCAAAAGCGTAAGTAACGACCCATCAGTTCGTTGAATTAATTCAACGAGCGAAACAGCCCATTTAATTCACGAAATAAACCGCTCAATTAAATGGTCTGTTAAGAATTTAAGAAAACGCGTCAGTTGACTTTTCAGTTACTTTGACGGGTTTTCGCGGGTGCGTTACTTAGCGAAAGAAACGGCGGGGCTCGTGCGGGCCCCACCTCACAAATATCCTACCAAGGGGGTAGGATATTTCTGGATAGCATCCTATCCAGTTAAACTCAGATCAAGCCGCCTTTAAGTGGCTTCAAGTGGCTTCCAAGCAGCTTAAGTGAAATAAAATAAAGTTGTCGCACAAATTTTATTTTATTTCTGACTTTAAGCCCCAAAATTTTAAAACCACGTCTGAGCAAACGCAACTCCGGAAGAGGCGTTTCTAAGCAAATACCGGCGCTGTGATTTCATCGGTGCCCTCAGAATTTGATTCCGGGCACCGGTTCAAAAGATAGAAAAACCCGCTCCTCCGTTCACTGAACGTACCCGAGCCAAACTTCGGAAATTGATTCCGGGCACACCGGGCCTCGGAATCAGGTGCCGTCTGAAGCTGCGCTTTTGTAAAATTCCAAAGAAAATTAAGAAAAAAATTTCCTTGAAATTTGCGGGTCTTTACATTACTCCCACCTCAGGGCTTTACGTCCCCGTAAAGATACATCAAAAACTAGGGGAACAAATGGGGGTACTGAGCACGCATCTGAGCCTCCCGCTCCCAAGTGCTCTCCTGGAGGTTCCCGTGCTGCCATCTGACGCGCACAAGAGGAATCGACCGCCCACGTAGGACCCGCTCCTGTCGATCCTCGATCTCCACTGGGACCTCCGCAAAAGTCGCCCCATCGTCCACGTCCAGCTCCCCAAAGTCGATGATGTGCGTCGGGTCGTGCACGTATCTCCTCAGTTGAGACACGTGGAAGACGTCGTGCACCCGGTGCAACTGAGGTGGTAGAGCCAGGCGATAATCCACCTCTCCTATCCTGCTGAGGACCTGGAAAGGCCCGATGAAGCGTGGAGACAACTTGCCGCCTCGGCCAAATCTCCGTAAACCACGTCGAGGTGAGACACGCAAAAAGACGTGGTCGCCATCCTCGAACTCCAGTGGCCTCCGCCTCCTGTCAGCATATGACTTCTGCCGGCTCTGAGCTGTCCTCATCCTCTCCTGGATGATCTGGACCTTCTCTGTCGTGGCTCGGACCATCTCTGGTCCCACGAGTGCTGACTCCCCAGGGTCTTTCCAGCACAACGGTGATCTGCAGGGTCTGCCGTACAACGCCTCGTATGGTGCCATCCCGATGGTGGAGTGGTAGCTGTTGTTGTACGCGAACTCCACCAAGGGTATGTGGTCCTCCCAGCTGCGACCAAAGTCGAGAACACATGCACGGAGCATGTCCTCGAGTGTCTGTATGGTCCTCTCAGTCTGACCATCCGTCTGAGGGTGGAAGGCTGTGCTCAGATGGAGCCGTGTCCCGAACGCCTCCTGCAACCCCTTCCAAAGCCGGGAAGTGAAACGAGCATCTCGATCGGAGACGATAGACGATAGAACACCGTGAAGCCGTACGATCTCCTGGACGTAAAGACGTCCCAAGCTCTCCACTGAGCCCTGCTCTCTGATGGGTAAGAAGTGTGCCGACTTGGTGAGTCGGTCGACAATCACCCAAATGGAGTCGTGACCTCTGGAAGTGCGTGGAAGTCCAGTCACGAAGTCCATAGATATGCCGTCCCACTTCCACTCCGGGACCTCCAAGGGCTGTACCAAGCCTGCTGGTACCTGATGCTCTGCCTTCACCTGCTGGCAGGTGAGGCATCGTGAAACGAACTCTGCCACAGCTTTCATCATGCCCGGCCACCAGTGCTGTCGCCTGAGATCCTGGTACATCTTCGCCACTCCGGGATGCACCGCCAAGGGAGAAGTGTGAAACTCTCTCAGCACCTCCTCTCGTAAAGCGACTGGTACGAAGGTACGTCCTCTGAAAAGGATGTCGTGCTCTGCTCCAAGGGAGAAACCATCAGGCGCCTGACCTGAGGATATCAGTGCACGCCGGGTCTCACAGTCAGCGTCCCCACGCTGAGCCTCTCTGACCCGCTGTAGAAGTGGAGGAGAGACTGTGAGAGACTGAAGAAAGGCTGCTCCGTCTCTATCCACGAAGGATATCCGTAAGGAGGCTAGCTGCTCCGTCGCCTCCTCAAGTAGCTGAATGCCCGTCCTCCTGCTGAGGGCATCGGCTACCACGTTCCCCTTCCCAGGAGTATAGACTATCTCAAAGTCATAGTCCTGGAGGAACTCAAGCCATCTCCGCTGTCTCAGGTTCAGGTCCTTCTGAGAGAAGATATACCTGAGACTCTGGTGGTCAGAAAAGACTGTGAAGCGCTCGCCCATCAGATAGTGTCGGCAAGTATTCAGAGCGAAGGCCACTGCTGCTAACTCCAGGTCATGAGTGGCGTAGTTCTGCTCATGCGGCCTCAACTGACGGGATCCGTAGGCGATCACGGCCCGCTCCTGCATCAGGACGCAACCGAGTCCAGTACCTGACGCATCGCAGTAAACTACGTATCCAACTCCCTCCTCAGGCAACCTCAAGATAGGTGCGCTGGTCAATCTCTGTCTCAGCTCCTGGAAGCTCTGCTGACATCTGTCTGACCACACGAAGGGTTTCCCCTTCTTTTTCAAAGCTGAGAGTGGTGCCGCAACTCTGGAGAAGTCTGGCATGAATCTCCGATAGTATCCGGCTAGGCCCAAGAAGCTCCGCACCTCCGTCACGCTCTTGGGTGGCTCCCAAGCTAGCACTGCCTCGATCTTCGCGGGATCCACTGCAACTCCCGTCTCAGAGATGACGTGCCCCAAGAAATGGACCTCACGTAACCAGAACTGGCATTTTGAGAGCTTTCCATAAAGCTGGTGCTCTCGGAGTGTGTCTAGAACAACTCGCAGGTGGTAGGCATGCTCCTCCTCAGTCGTCGAGTATACCAAAATGTCGTCAATGAAGACCACGACAAATCGGTCGAGGTATGGCTGGAAGATCCTGTTCATGAGGCTCATGAACACTGCTGGAGCATTGGTTACGCCGAACGGCATAACCATGAACTCATAATGGCCATACCGACACCTGAAGGCCGTCTTCTGCACGTCCTCGTCTCGAACTCTGAGCTGATGATAGCCTGACCGGAGGTCTATTTTCGAGAACCACCGCGCTCCCTTGAGCTGATCGAAGAGGTCATCAATCCGTGGCAGCGGATACTTGTTTCTCACTGTCACCTGGTTCAGGCGATGACAGTCGACACACAGTCGCAAGCTCCCGTCCGCCTTCTTGGCGAACAAAATCGGGGAAGCCCAGGGTGAAACACTGGGTCGGATAAACCCCTTGCTCTGCAAGTCCTCCAAATGTACCCGCAGCTCTCGAAGCTCGGCGAGGCCATCCGGTATGCTGGAGAAGATATCGGGGCTGTCCCGGGGTACAAGTCGATGTAAAAGTCTACCTCTCTACGAGGAGGTAGCCCTGGAACGTCGTCGGGAAAGACGTCCACGTACTAGTCCACCACTGCAGGAAAAGCTGGACTCCGCACGTCCACTGCTCCTAGGATGAGGCTAGCCAACTGATGAGAGATGGGCTGCACTCTCCTCCGCAGAAGTCCATCCTGTGCTGCAAAGGTTCCCTTCTCGCCGGTGAAGGTAAACCTGCTCCCGTCGGTGCGAACACATCGCACCTTGCGCCTAAAACAGTCGATCTGGGCATGAACCGTGGATAGCCAATCCATGCCCAAGATGACGTCGTAAGGCCTCGACGCCGCTACAAGGAGATCCCAGCCGAAGCTCTCGCCTCCTAGAGTAAGCTCACACTGCCAGCACCAGTGCGTAATCGTCGAGTCTGCTCCCGTAGGAGTCTCTAACCGTAAGGATCGAGCCAACGGCTCAGTCAGAATCTCCGAGCTCCGAACAAGGGCAGAGGCTATGAAAGAGTGACTCGCTCCTGTGTCTATAAGTACTGCAGCAAGGGTGGAATAGACAGAGATCGTACCTCGAATCATCTCTGGCATGTCGGGGTCATAGGCCTCCACTGCCTGGAGCTGGGCCTGTCCCTGCCCGCCAGCTCCCTGTGGTCGAGGTGGCCCTCCTGGTGGTGGTGGGGGTAGAGCCTGGAAGCGTCGCCCACCACCCGCTGCTCGGCCAGCTCCTCTGCCTCGTCCGCCTCCTCCCTGCGGACCGCCACGGTCGACCCTCTGCCTCTGCCTGGGTGGCCCCTCCACCGTCTGCTGCTCCTCTGGTCGGCGAGTCGGGAAGTCACGAGCCATGTGACCCTGCCCGCCGCAGGAGTAGCACAGCCTGCCTCTCGGAAGGCTGGCACTCCGCTGTGTGCCTCGCACTGCTGAGCCGGTGTCCTGAGGCCGTCTGCGTGGGGGTCTGGTCTGCCTGGACCCGAGAGTCATCCGTCGGCTACCTGCTGCCGAAGACTCAGCTACCTGCCGCCCTGCGATAGGTCTCGCCGCTGAAGAAGGCTCTGCCAGGAAGCTCTCGATCAGGAGGGCTCGCTCCAGCACTCCCGCCTGGGTCGGAATGCTGAGGGAGATCAGCGACGCCCGAATCTCCTGCCGCAAGCCCTGCTCGAAGGTCCGGGCCCGGAAGAAGGGGTCCCGTACCATGTCGGTCGAGTAGCGAGATAGGTCATTGAACCTCGCCGCGTACTGAGCGACCGTCATGCTGCCCTGGCGCAGCTGGAGATGCTCCTGGATGCGCACCGCTCAGAGGGTGGCCGGGACGAACTCAGAGCGGAAGAGGCTCTCGAAGTCCGCCCAGAGCAAGGATGCCTCATCGTGAACCTGGAGCATCAAGCTCCACCATCGTCCTGCCGCCGCCTGTAGGAGGCTCGCCGCGAGAATCACCATGAGATCCGCTGGTGTCCTCACTAGCTTAAAGATCTGTACCACCGCCTCTAGCCAGTCCTCGGCGGCCTGGGGGTCCGCCTCACCGCGAAACCTGGGCGGTCGCTGGCTCTGAAACTCATGCAGTGCCCTGAGGCGACGTGCATCATCAGCGTCTGGTACTGGTAGCATCGGTGGATCGGCGGGTAAAGCTACCGCCGGTGCCACTGCTGGCAAAGGGACCTGCACCGAGGCCTCATCGCTCGGTGGGCTGCCATATCGCCCTACACTGGGAACCCTAGCTGGCTGTCGTCGCGGGGCCATCCTGAAAGGAGAACAAGAGCACCACAGTCAGAACAGTATACCTGGTGAGCTGGCACAAGTAATCACAAGGAAAACTTGAGACTTTCATGAAGCAGATCAGTATACCCGGTGAGCTGACACAAGTAATCACAAGGAAGACTTGAAACACACATGCAATCAATGTTTTCATGCATTAAGTCGGAAATCAGGAGTCAGGGTCCTGGTGTACGGATACGTCGGCCGCCGCACCAACACTGGGCTCCCTGAACTGATAACCACACTCAATACACTAAACACTATTGCTTCATATAGAAAGAAAGGACGATCAGAGTCTACGGTAGAACCGACCGCCTCTGATACCAATTTGTCACGACCCGACCTCGAGGCCCGTGCCGTGACTACCCCAAGCCCGCCTTCCATAGGCCAGAGGCTGGCGACTAGCACCAAGGCGTAAAATCCCGATAAACAGGGAAGGCATTGCCTTTATAAGTAACAACCACCACAGAGTCAGCAAGCAGAAAGTAACTACCAAGTGCAGAAAAGTAAAGGGGGCCGGAAATACAAGCCCAACTGTAAAGTACAACTGTAAAAGTAAAGAACAACAACTGAAGAAAAGACGGCGGCCTCGTGTCGTCCACTGGAAATCCCACCTGAAGGGTGGGTACAGATAGCCTCCAGGCTCCTCGGGTCCCACGTCCGCTCCGAGCACGTCCCGCCCAGTGGTCCACCTCCAGGTACCGTCCTGCTCCACGCCCCAACCGTGATCAGCGCTGTCCGTCGTCTGCATCCTACACAACAAGGTGCGGGCATAGCCCGTGCAGGGGTGAGTATAAGCTACTCAGTAAGGACCCCGATACCCCCGAAGGTCTCCCGAAATCCACAAAGGATATAGCACAAAAGAAAGATGCAATCACGAAGTAACATCTGACTCGACTTAGGTATATGCCCATACATATACCTAAGTCCCCACTTCTAGCTCTGCTCACGAGCTCAAGAACAACTCAATCCACACAGGAAAGCAAGACTCAAATCCACAAGGAGAGTAAACAGTAAATCCACAAAGGATAGTTCAACACTATCCACAAAGGAGAGTAACATAAGATTCAGCTCAACCAGGTATACTTTTTCAGATGACGTCAAAGATGATCACTGATCCATCTAAGTCGTCGGACCCACGAAGGATCGATAGGTACTAACCCCCGCAAAAGACCCACATAGGATCGGGCTCACACAGAACCTGTAGGCAGTGGCTCACACAGAACCGGTAGTAAGGACCCACATAGGATCGGGCTCACACAGAACCTGTAGCACTGATCCACGTAGGATCGCTGAGTGCAGTAGTCGACGCAGTCCACTGAGGATCTCTGCATAGTCGTCGCCGCAGTCCATGAAGGATCTCTGCTCTGCCGTCGCCGCAGTCCACGGAGGATCTCTGCTCTGCCGTCGTCGCAGTCCACGGAGGATCTCTGCTCTGTCGTCGTCGCAGTCCACGGAGGATCTCTGCTCTGTCGTCGAAGTCACAGCCAGCGCTAGGGTTCCCGCACATAGCGAGCTCGTTTAGGAGGGTCCGCTCCACGATCCGAGAGGCTGATACATCAACTGACACGTAGTCCGAAGTTGATGTATCCAAAAGTTCCGTATCGACAACATGATCTCAACGCAACAGACGACGCGTCAATCAGACGCCCGGTCTGAGAGTTATTGGAATTTTCGTCCCAGGGGCCCGGTTGGTTTTTAGGGCAAAACCAACCCGACCGTACTCCGCCTGTATCCGATCCTCGGGCGGAGTATGCCAAAAGTTCCGTCTCACTTAGAGGAAACTACCACAGCTGACGGTACGTCGATCGGACGTCCGTAGCTCAAGTTATGAGCGTTTCCGCTCCGAGGGCCCGGTTGGTTTCGTGTACGAACCAACCCGGCCGAACCCAAAGTCTTACGAAACCTTGATTATAATATACCGAAACGACCGTCTCGATCCAAGGATCGCGTAGCCGCTGACGGTTCGTCAATCGGAGGTCTCAGGCCCAAGATATGGGCAAAAGACCGAAGAGGGCCCGAAAACGGGGGTTCTGGGCCCGGGGCGACCCGGCCCGAACCCCCCCTGGGCTGGCCGAACCGGGTCGACCCGAACCGGGTCGACCCGACCCGGCCTGACCCGGCTAGGCCGGGTCCGGTCCGGCCTGGGCGCGGCCCGGCCGACCGGACCGGCCGGCTCGGCTTCGGCCGAGCGGCCGAAGGAGAAACCGCCGCGGATTTGACCCGCGACTTGGAGGAACGCGGCCCGCGCGGGCCGCGTGCTGGGTGGCCGGACCGCGGACGCGGTCCGGCGGTTCGCCGCCGCAGCGGCCGAGCCGCGGCGGACTCCTCCGACGGCGCGCCGGGCGCCACCGCCTCCGGTCGCCGGCGCCGCCGCGCCGGCGACCCGCGCCGCTGCCACTTTCCGCGGGCCGCCGGAGTTGCTCCGGTGGCCTGTTTTGCCTCCCGCCTGCGCCGTTGCTCCTCCCGGGGGCCGATCTTCACTGCGGTATCAACGGATCGCCCTTGCCGCACGGTTCGTCGTCGTCTGCCAAATCCGCACAACAAAAAGATCGGCGGAGGGTTGCCGGGTCTTGTTCGTTAGACCCGCACCCTCCGCGTTAGTCATAAACAACGGGAGGAAAAGAAAAATAATCAACAACAATTTTAATTAAATTAAAATTTTTCGGAGATCAGGTTCTTTATTTTAAAAAGAATAAACACGGGAAAGACAAAATTCCAACAACCCCTACCTTGTCATCGTCGTCGGACGAGAGGTCGTCGCGGAATTGCTCGTCGTGGAAGAAGGGGGATCGTCGCGTCGTCGCGGTATCCGGCGTCGCGTCGCCAATCTCCGGATCAAGATCAAACGGATTTAATTAATTAAATCCGTTGTCATTGAAATTAAAAAAAAGGGAGAAATAAACGATTCGTTTCTCACCTTAATTGCCGAACGAGGATCGGCCACGGAAGAAGAGGCGTCGCCGAAGAACGTCGCGGGTAGAGCTCGTCGACGTCGCAGATCACGGTGTGCGTCGTCGAATTCCGGTCGCCGGCGTTCTTCGCGTTCTTCGCGTTCTTCGCGTTCTTCGCGAGGAGGGGAGATGAAGAAACAAATATCCTCTCAAATCCTTTCAAAGGATTTTTAGGTTGGTCTTATTTTATAAACATGCCAACAAACGCAAAAGCGTAAGTAACGACCCATCAGTTCGTTGAATTAATTCAACGAGCGAAACAGCCCATTTAATTCACGAAATAAACCGCTCAATTAAATGGTCTGTTAAGAATTTAAGAAAACGCGTCGGTTGACTTTTCAGTTACTTTGACGGGTTTTCGCGGGTGCGTTACTTAGCGAAAGAAACGGCGGGGCTCGTGCGGGCCCCACCTCACAAATATCCTACCAAGGGGGTAGGATATTTCTGGATAGCATCCTATCCAGTTCAACTCAGATCAAGCCGCCTTTAAGTGGCTTCAAGTGGCTTCCAAGCAGCTTAAGTGAAATAAAATAAAGTTGTCGCACAAATTTTATTTTATTTCTGACTTTAAGCCCCAAAATTTTAAAACCACGTCTGAGCAAACGCAACTCCGGAAGAGGCGTTTCTAAGCAAATACCGGCACTGCGATTTCATCGGTGCCCTCAGAATTTTATTCCGGGCACCGGTTCAAAAGATAGAAAAACCCGCTCGTCCGTTCAGTGAACGTACCCGAGCCAAACTTCGGAAATTGATTCCGGGCACACCGGGCCTCGGAATCAGGTGCCGTCTGAAGCTGCGCTCTTGTAAAATTCCAAAGAAAATTAAGAAAAAAATTTCCTTGAAATTTGCGGGTCTTTACAAAATACCAATTTTAGTGCCCTAAGGGGAGGTCTCAAAGAGGCACTTCAAAGAAGAGGTAATGTCTGTTACCGATTCTCTCAACTTTATTTGTTCTTCCAATTCTTCTTCTTTAGTTTTTTCATTATGAAGTAATAACATCAGTATCACTAATATACTGATATGTTATTATAAGTATGAAACAACCATATTTCACCATCTATCCATCCTATAGAAAATGAAATCACCGCGCGTGCGTACGTACGGAATACCGTCTCCACGCCGTGGTGTAATCTATTTTCCACCATCGCCTTACTTGGATGCGTATAATGGTGTAAATAATAACTATATATGATTATTTTAAAGTGATATTGATTCTGAAATAGTATACATACACTCCAATACAATTCTACGATCATGGGAACAATATCATTGCTCGTGCGTACGTACGGAATACCGTCTCCACGATGTGATGTGACTCGTTCTACATGATATTCATTTCATAATGATTATATAAATGAATTTAATGAATGAATATGATATATATTGGACTAATACCATTCTGGAAATGAGTTATCTATAATCTGAAAAGAAGAATAAGAATTTATTCGACAAAACACGCATAAGAACAAAAAGTAATAAACACCCGAATAACAAGTAACAATGAAATATTACTAATAAAAAGCTAAGAAATTACCATATGTGATATCATAAAAATAAGTATGATTCTGTAATAATTCAATGACATTATTTAAATCATTATACTAGAGGTTCGGACACTTACGAAGCAAATTGAACCTAAGGTAAGGGAAAATATCACAATCTTATTTTTATCCAAGATTGTTTATACTTTGGTATTTAATGGGGTGTATTTTATCATCCACATCCATGTTTCCTCAATATTTAATATTATTTCCATCCACCTAAAAATTTTTAGATCCAATTTTACCCTTAGGTTATTTTTTAGTAAAATATATGAAAGGAATCTTTTTTCTTTTTTCGTACGAGTTACTTTTTGACTTTTCTGACCAAAGTATGAGAATAATGTTTTTTAAATTATACGACATGAATGAATTTTTAAAAAATTATTTCCAAGAATCTTCCTCTACAAGTATTCAAGTTTATTTTAAATTAACTTCTTTTAGTTTAAAATTGTATGACATGTTAAGAAAGGAAACATGTTTTGAAGTAGAAAGGATATTTTCCTCAAGAATGGAGTTCCAGTGTTTTATCAAAATTATTTTCCATCTAAGATAATATAGGTTTCTGTTTCTATCCCTATTATTAAATTGATTTGATTATGTTGTGATGGAATTATTTTTATGAATTTCTTTATCTTATATGAATTGTTTTATGATGTCATGATGTTTAAGAATCCCATTTTTATTACATGGGTTATGCAATGATGTATGATTTATGATTTTGTGGCACACATAAGAATGGTATCATTATGAGATGGGTGGGACCTTTATATCCCTCCAATGCATTGGGTAAAGATTTATATCTCATGAGATAGACATGGCTATAATGGCAGGTTAAACCGGTTCAGTAAAATAGGACTGAAACGAGGAGTGAACTTGGTTCGGAAAAAGACTTTTTCCATTAAGATAGTCTTGGCAATGAGTCTTGACTACTAAGAAATGATTTTCTATTATTATGTGTGTATACCACAATGTTTAATGTTTTATGTTATGATTATTGGGATTACATTTCACTTCTATGATTTATCCCATGTTATGATCTCTTTTGCAGGATCAGATTTTCAAAATGTTATGTTCTTATGAATATGATATGTTTGATATTTATTTTGTTTAACCTTACTGAGCATTTGAGCTCACCCTTTTGTATGTTTTCTTTCCCCAGGTCAGGAAAAAGGTTATTAAGTAGGATATGCCAAAAGGGACTCTATATATGATGAAATAAATGGGAGATAGTGTAGATTCATTATGAACTAGTTGTTTATGTTTCCCAGTTTCTAAAGACACTATACCTATACGGTCCTTTCCTAGTTTTTTATATGTTGTAACAAGTGTACTTAAATTTTGAAGTATTAACAATGTATGTAAATTATGGGTCGTTATAGTTGGTATCAGAGGAAAGGTATAGTCAACCTTTAGAAACTAGGATGTGAAATCCTTAGTAAGAACCCTAAGGATAAGTCTAAGCATAGAACACAATTTTAGTGTTTTAGAAATGGCCATGAACAACCTATGATAAGACCTTAACTGTGAAATTTTATTCTTGATTATGTGGTTTTCCTATTATAAATAATGTTGCTCACAATATTCTTCTTTGTTTTAGTCAATGGCTGGAACCCAAAGGAACCGTGTTAATGCAGAATGCAATGGGCAATGCAATGATTATCCCCATGAGAAACCAAACGTTATGGGATCTGAAATGAAAAATCTTGTAGCCATGATCACAAAACTTTCTCAAGATATGAATCATGCAGGACTTCCAAACGAGCAAAAGAAGGAGGAACATTCTATTAAATCCTTCATGAGGCAGCGTCCACCTTCATTCAGTAGGTCTTCTGATCCATTAGTGGGTGAACAATGGATCAGTACCACTGAAAAGAAATTTTCAGTTCTTCAATGTTCTGAACATGATAAATTCATCTTAGAAGTGTATCGTTTGGAAGTAGATACTGATCAATGGTGGAATATTATCATGAATATGAGGCAAAGAGATGAAATTGAGTCCATGTAATGGGATGAGTTCATGAACATATTTTTCAATAAGTACATCCCTCGTATTCTCCGAAAAATTATGGAGAAGAAATTTCTTGAACTATAGCAAAAGGATGATGAATCTGTTGGTACCTACGAAGAAAATTTTACAAGACTTGCAAGGTACGCTTCTGGTATTATTATCCAACCTGAGAGTAAGATCGATCGATTCTTTAGTGGCTTAAAACCAAGTCTTCGAAGGGAATTAGCCATAAGGGACTTCAATAACTATGAGGAAATCGTTCGATGTGATCTCAAAGTTGAGATGGAGATTGGAGTAACCCATCAGTCACATTGGTTTGATAAGAAGAGGAAAATGGAAATCAAAGGAAAATCTAAAGACCACACTGAAAAGAAGATGGGCTTTCCCTTGTGCTCAAAGTGTGGAAAGAAACATGGAGGAAATTATCTTAAGGGGATAAGCAAATGTTATATGTGTGGAAAAGAAGGTCATCGAGCAATTGAATGTCGAAATAATGGGAAGAAGATGTCTACTGATGCAAACAAAGGAAGGAATACAAAGAATTAACCTACTACACTTCAATGTTTCAAGTGTAAGGAGATGGGGAATTATGACAATCAATGCCCAAATCCAAGGGTTGATGATGATGATCGACGTCAAAAAACTCTTAAGGCCAAAGACAAAGTAATGTCACATGCAATTTCTATCAGCGATGTGGAGTATGATAACGAAGTGGTGAAAGGTACACATACCATCCAATCTAAAGTAGAAATTTTTTTATTTGACTCTGGATCCACCCACTCTTTTATTTCTGAATAATTTTCTAAGGGTATCGCCGTATTACCTCAACAATTAGATGTTGAGTTAGCTGTGACAACCCCTAATGGCACAAAAGTCACATCAAAAGTTTATAATTCTTCTCCGATTGAAGTTTGTGGGAATGTTTTTCCTGCAAATCTTGTGATCCTTCCTATAGTGGGATTTGATGTGATTCTTGCCATGGATTGGATTTCTCTATATGGAGCTCATATCAATTTCCAAAGAAGGGAAGTCACATTTCATATTCCAGATCAATCTATGATCATCTATCGATGCAAGGATAAACATAACCTTCCAGTGGAAATATCTTCCATATTATGGGTCTTGATTCCACTAAATGAAGGTTATTTATCTCAAATGGTTGGATAGAAACTCACGATTAATAATATTCCCATTGTATTGGAGTTTTATGATGTCTTTCCGGAGGAATTTCTGGTTCTTCCACCAAATCGTGAAGTAGAGTTTTCAATAGAACTTGTACCGGGTGCTTTGCCTATTTCAAAGACACCATATAGAATGGCCCCAATTGAGTTGCAGGAATTGAAGTAGAAAGTCCAAGAGAATCTTGATAATGAATCCATATGCCCTAGTGCATCACCATGGGGAGCACCTATTCTGTTTGTTAAGAAGAAATATGGATCAATGAGACTCTGCATTGATTGTCGAGAACATAAAAAGATCACGATCAAGAACAAATATCCTCTCCCGCGCATTGATGACTTATTTGACCAACTACCTGGAGATCAATACTTTACCAAGATTGATCTTCGTTCGGGGGATCATCAATTAAGGGTCAAAAGGTAGGATATACCAAAGACAGCTTTCCATACAAGGTATGGACACTATGAATTTATAGTGATGCCATTTCCTTACTAATTCCCCTGCTATCTTCATGGATATGATGAATAGAGTCTTTAGAGACTATCTTGATCAGTTTGTGGTAATCTTTATAGACGATATTCTTTTCTATTCAAAGAGAAAGTAACAACATGAAGATCACTTGAGAATTATATTGAAGACCCTGAGAAAGGAGAAGCTTTATGCCAAATTTACCAAGTGTGACTTTTGGCTTCAAAAAGTTGCAATTTTGGGTCACATAATCTCAAAAGAGGGGATATTTGTGGATCCAGCAAAAACAGAGGTTATAGAAAGATGGTCGAGACCAACAACAGTAACCGAGATCCGATGTTTTCTTGGTATGGATGGATATTATCGACGTTTTGTGAAATATTTTTCATGATTATCTAATCCACTCACAAGGATGACTCGAAAAGTAGTTAAGTTCATGTGGACGGAAGAATGTGAAGAGAATTTCAAGGAGTTGAAAATATGGTTATCCAGTGCACCTGTGCTCACACTTCCTTGTAGTGGAGAAAGGTTTGTGATCTATAGTGATGCATCCAAGAAGGGATTGGGGCGTGTTCTCATGCAAAATGATGTGGTGATAGCTTATGCCTCACGACAGTTGAAAATCCATGAGAAAAATTACCCAACTCATGATTTGGAGTTAGCTGTGGTAATTTTTGCATTAAAGAATTGGAGGCATTATCTTTATGGAGAAAGGTGTGATATTTATAATAATCATAAAATATTAAAGTATATTTTCACACAAACAGATCTGATTATGTGCCATAGAAGATGTTTGGCGCTGATTAAGGATTAAGACTTCTCAATTAATTACCACCCTGGGAAGGAAAACAAGGTGGCAGATGCATTAAGTCGAGAAGACCATACTAGCTTATCCATAATGAGGATCACTAAAGATCTAATATTTATGGATTTACAAAGGATGGATCTTGGAATTATAATGAAAGGGAAAAAATCGTATCTTTCTAAATTGAATGTTCAACCATCTATACATGTGAAGATTAAATAGGCACAAAAAGAAGATTTAGAGTTACAAAAGAAGGTGAGAAATATTCCTGAATTCAACCTTGATTGTGATGAGATAATAAAGTTCAGGAATCAGTTTTGTGTTCCTCCCATCCCCGAATTAATGAAGGAGCTGGTGGATGAGGCTCATAGTTCTTCATTCTCTATTCATCCTGGAAGCACGAAGATGTATAGAGATCTGAAAGAGTACTTCTGTTGGGATGGCATGAAAAGAGATGTTGCTAAATATGTCTTTCGATGCTTTGTTTGTCAGCAAGTTAAAGCTGAGAGACAGAAGTCTAAAGGGATGTTACAACCATTACCCATACCTGAATGGAAATGGGAAAACATCACTATGGACTTTGTCACTGGACTTCCTAAAACATCCAAAGGCAATAATGTTATCTGGGTCATAGTTGATCGTCTTACAAATTCGGCACACTTCATCGCTATTAGAGAGGATTTCTCTCTGAATCCGCTTGCCAAGATATATGTGAAGGATGTGGTAAGAGTGCATGGAGCACCACTTTCGATTATATCTGATCAGGATCAGAGGTTTACCTCAAAGTTCTAGCGAAGTCTTCAGCATACTCTGGATACAGAGTTGAGTTTTAACACTTCTTGTCATCCTCAGACAGAAGGTCAGTCTAAGAGAACAATTCAAACTCTAGAAGATATGTTGAGACCTTGATCTATTGATTTCAAAGGTGGTTGGGAGCAACTCCTACCTTTAGTGGAATATTCTTATAATAATAGCTTTCACTCCAGTATTCAGATGGCTCCTTGTGAAGATATCTATGGAATGAAATGCAGGACTCCAACTTGCTGGGATGAAGTTGGGGAAAAAAGCTATTAGGACCTGATCTTGTTGATGAGATGGCAGATAAGGTCAGATCTATTCAACAACACATAAGAGAAGCTCAGAGTCGACAAAAAAAGTTATGCCGACAACCGAAGAAAAGACCTAGATTTTGAAGTGGGTGATAAAGTTTTCTTACGAATATCTCCCTGGAAGAGGGTCATGAAATTTAGAAGGAAGGGAAAGCTGAGCCCTAGGTATATCAGTCCTTTCGAAATACTAGATCGTGTTGGGAAGGTAGCTTTCCGATTGGTGCTTCCACCGAATCTCTCAAAATTTCACGATGTGTTCCATGTATCTCTCATGAGAAAGTACATACCTGATCCTTCCCATGTACTCAGCTCAGAATTTGTACCGCTGGAGCAAGATCCTTCTTACGAAGAACAACCAATAGAAATTCTCGATCTTAGCGAAAAAGTCCTACGGAACAAGACCACTCGCTTGGTGAATGTTTTATGGAGGAACGACCAATTAGAAGAAGCTACATGAGAGCTTGAGGATATGATGAGGGAGAGGTATCCTTATCTGTTTGTTACAAAGTGACGAATATCGAGGGAGAAATTCATTTTAAGGGGGGTAGAATGTAACACCCGAGACTTTTATGAGAAATATTTTGTCTTTATGTTATATAAATCATCAAAGGAATCTTTCACTACACACAACACTATCTTGGATTGCTTTACACGCAATCGCGACCTTCCTCGATAGCTTTCGTCGTACGCAATAACAAGTTTTTCTAAACAACGATATGCTATTAAAATATTATTAAAACCAGCAGTTATGAATAGTAATACCCAATTTTTGAAATTTTGTAATTTTTACTTTTCAAAACGGACATCATTTTTTGATTTGGAATATTGAAATTAGCCTAGGGTGAAATTTTGGTATTTTTCTGAAAACTTTCAATTTTTGATGAATAGTGAAAACACTGGGTTACTATTTAAAAACCGACTTTTTATTTAAATAATTATTTATTTTATTTAAATTTATTTTAGGTCAAAATTGATACATAATACCTATATAAGTTCAATGCAATTCATTGGAGTAATTTTATAATAATTTTAGATATACAAAATTTATTAAACTTTTTTACCGTCTTTTACCCACCTCCTAGGAGAATTTGCAAATTTACATAAAACTTAATTTTACCGCTTCTGTGAGTGGAATTTTGAAAATCCAAGAGATACGGTTAATATCAAGGACTAAAATGTGGTTCAATGAGATGAAAATAATTTTTGGTGAATAGTAACTTTTTACTTTTTTTACCAGGGTGAAAATTAAATAGGGAAATTAATGGTAAAAATGTTATTATTATTACCCTAACACATGTCCTAATTCTATTAGATAAGTGTAATTCGACCACAAACAACCTTAGGAATAACATATGACCATTTAGGCCCACTTGGATTAGATTAGGTAATTTATTATTAATTAATTTAAAGAAGGGTTCAAATAGTTAAAATCAAATTTTAATAACTAAATAATTTTTAATATAGGGTTATACATAAGATAAATTCGACTATAAATATTCATTTGGAATATAAAAAGATTTCCTACATAATGGCATTTTATTTTTAATTTTTAGACTTAAAATAATTTAATTTATTTATGACACAATGAGGATGCAGTAATTATCTTATTAATGAAATATTGACATAATTGATGTTATAAATACCCAAATAAATGTAATTTGAGACTTTTTATGAATTAAAATAATTTTCTAGGTTAATAAGATATGTTAGTATTGATTTAATTATCTTTTTTTGAACTAATATTTCTTTTATGATTTTCACAAAAATCAATTACCAAAAAGTGTCAAAATTGACATAAAATATTTTTTAAAACAAATTTTATATTAATAATTGTTATTTTATTCCTAAAAATATAAGGTTTTACCCCATGACTTATATAAGGTTATATATATTAATAATAAACAACTTTGGGTTCTTTTGGATTGTTATAGTAAGTTTAATAACCATATAGTGTAAGAAAACAAGAAGACATGGTAAAAGTTAAATTATCTAACTTAAAGTTGAATCTAAATTATAAGTTTAATATAGATACCTAAACTTGTCTAAATTATATTGGATGAGAGGATTTCTAACCATACCCACCTTATCTTTGAAATAAATCAATTTGGAGCTATTAAAAACAGAATATGACTTTATAATAAAATAATATTTTTAGTTTTTCCTAAGGTTCCCCTCTCCTCCCTTATAAAAGGGAACCTCCTCCCTCTCTTCCTCACACCAAATTGAGCCTTAATGTTAGGCCAAACCCTGCCAAATTTTCTTCTCCACTTCCCTAGAAACATCCTAGAGGTCCTGGTCTTCTTCAAAGACCAATTTTATTTCCCTAAGAGGAGGTCTCAAAGAGGCGCTTCAAAGAAGAGGTAATGCCTGTTACCGATATTTTCAACTTTATTTCTTCTTCCACGTCTTCTTCTTTAGTTGTTTAATAATGAAGTAATAACATCAGTATCACTCATATACTGATATGTTATTATAAGTATGAAACAAACCTATTTCATTATCTATCTATCCTACGGAAAATGAAATCACCGCGCGTGCGTACGTACGGAATACCGTCTCCACGCTGTGGTGTAATCTATTTTCCACCACCACCATACTTGGATGGGTATAATGGTGTAAATAATTACTATATATGATTATTGTAAAGTTATATTGATTCTGAAATAGTATACATACACTCCAATAAAATTCCACGATCATGGGAACAATATCATCGCTCGTGCGTACGTACGGAATACCGTCTCCACGATGTGATGCGACTCGTTCTACATGATCTTCATTGAATAATAATTATATAAATCAATTGAATGAATTAATATGATATATATTACACTAATAACATTCTTGAAATTAGTTATCTATAACCTAAAAAGAATAATAAGAATTTCTTCGACAAAACACGCATAAGAACAAAAAGCAATAAACACCCGAATAACAAGTAACAATAAAATATTACTAATAAGAAGCTAAGAATATGACCATATATGATATCATAAAAATAAGTATGATTCTGGAATAAGTCAATGACATTATTTAAATCATTATACAAGAGTTTCAGACACTTACGAAGCAAATCAGACCTAAGGTACGGGAAAATATCACAATCTCATTTTTATCTGAGTTTGTTTATACTTTGGTATTTACTAGGGTGTAATTTATCATCGACATCCTTGCTTCCTAAATATGTAATATTATTTCCATCCACCTAAATTTTTTTAAATCCATGTTTACCCTTTGGTGAGTTTTTAGTAAAAGATATGAAAGGAATCTTTAGTCATTTTTCGTACGAGGTACTTTTTGACTTTTTTGATAAAAGTACGAGAACAATGATTTTTTAACATATACGACATGAATGGATTTTTAAAATATTATTTCCAAGAAGCTTACTTTAAAATTTTTCACGTTTATTTTTAATCAACTTCTTTTAGTTTAAAATTGTATGACATGTTAAGAAAGGAAAAAAAATTTGAAGTAGAAAGGATATTTTCCTCAAGAATGGTGTTCCAGTGTTTTATCAAAATTATTTTCCATCTAAGATAACATAGGGTTCAGTTTCTATCCCTATTATTACATTGATTTGATTATGTTGTGATGGAATTATTTTTATGAATTCCTTCATCTTATATGAATTGTTTTATGATGTCACGATGTTTAAGAATCACATTTTTATTACATGGGTTATGCAATGATGTATAATTTATGATTTTGTGGAACACATAAGAATGGTATCATTATGAGATGGGTGGGACCTATATCTCCCTCCAATACATTGGGTAAAGATTTATATCTCATGAGATAGACATGGTTGTAACGGCAGGTTAAACCGGTTCAGTAAAAGAGGACTGAAACGAGGAGTGAACTTGGTTCAGAAAAGGACTTTATCCGCTAAGATATTCTTGGCAATGAGTCTTTTCTATTGAGAAATTATTTTCTATTATTATGTGTGTATTCCACAAAGTTTCATGTTTTAAGTTATCATTATTTGGATTACATTTCACTTCTAGGATTTATCCCATGTTATGATCTCTTTCCCATGATAAGATTTTCAAAATGTTATGTTCTTATAAATATGATATGTTTGATATTTCTTTTTTTACCCTTACTGAGCATTTGAGCTCACCGTTTTGTATGTTTTACTTCCCCAGGTCAGGAAGAAGGTTATTAAGTAGGATATTCCAAAAGGGACTCTAGATATGATGAAATAAATGGGAGACATTGTAGATGCTTTATGAACCAGTTGTTTATGTTTCCTAGTTTCTAAAGACACTATGCCTATACGGTCCTTTAATGGTTTTGTTATATGTTGTAACAAGTGTACTTAAATGTTGAAGTATTATCAATGTTTGTAAAGTATGGGTCGTTATAGTTGGTATCATAGGAAAGGTATAGTCATCATTTGGAAACTAGGATGTGAAAGCCTTAGTAAGAACCACAAGGATAAGTCTAAGAATAGAACACAATCTTAGTGTTTTAGAAATGGGAATCAAAAACCTATGATAAGACCTTAAGTGTGAAATTTTATTGTGGATTATGTGGTATTACTATTATAATTAGTGTTTCTCACACTATTCTTCTTGGTTTTAGTCAATGGATGGAACCCGAAGGAACCGTGTTAATGTAGAATGTGACGGGCAATGCAATGATTGTCCCCCTGAGCAACCAAATGTTATGGGAGTAGGAATGAAAAATATTATAGCCATGCTCACACAACTTTCTCAAGTTATGAATTATGCAGGACTTCCATACAAGAAAAGGAAGGAGAAAAATTCTGGTGAATACTTCATGAGGTAGCGTCCACCTTTATTCAGCGGGTCTTCTGATCCATTAGTGGCTGAACAATGGATCAGTACCACTGAAAAGATATTTTCAGTTCTTCAATGTTCTGAACATGATATAGTCATCTTAGCAGTGTATCTTTTGGAAGGAGATGTTGATTAATGGTGTAATCTTATCAAGAATACGAGGCAAAGAGATGAAATTGAGTCCATTGAATGGGATGAGTTCAAGAACTTATTTTTCAATTTGTATTTCCCTCGTATTCTCCGAACAAAGATGGAGAAGGAATTTCTTGAACTAAATCAAAAGGATGATGAATCTGTTGGTACCTACGAAGCAAATTTTACAAGACTTTCAAGGTACGCTTCTAGTATTATTATCTAGCCTGAGAGTAAGATCGATCTATTCTTTATTGGCTTAAAACCAAGCCTTTCAAGGGCATTAAACAAAAGTGACTTCAATAGCTACAAGGAAATCATTCGATGTGCTCTCAAAGTTGAGATGGAGATTGGAGGAACCCATCAGTCACAATGGTTTGATAAGAAGAGGAAAATGGAATTCAAAGGAAAACTTAAAGACCACACTAAAATAAAGATGATCTTTCCCTTATGCTCAATGTGTGGAAAGAAACTTGGAGGAAATTGTCTTAAGGGGACAAGAAAATGTTATATGTGTGGAAAAGAAGGTCATCGAGCAATTGAATGTCGAAATAATGGGAAGAAGATGTCTAATGATACAAAAAAAGGAAGGGATACACAGAATGAACCTACTACACTTTAATGTTTCAAGTGCAATGAGATGGGGCATTATTCCAATCAATGCCCAAATCCAAGGGTTGATGATGATGATCGACGTCAACAAACTCTTAAGTACCAAGACAAAGGAAGGTAACATGCAATTTCTATCAGCAATGTGGATTATGATAACGAAGTGGTGAAAGGTAAACATACCATCCACTCTAAAGTAGAAAATGTTTTATTTGATTCTGGATCCACCCACTCTTTTATTTCTGAAGAATTTTCTAAGGGTATCACCGTATTACCTCAACAATTAGATGTTGAGTTAGCTGTGACAACCCCTAATGGAACAACAATCACATCAAAAGTTTATAATTCTTCTCCGATTGAAGTTTGTGGGAAAGTGCCTTTTTGAAAATCTTGTGATCTTCCTATAGTGGAATTTGATGTGATTCTTGGCATGGATTGGATTTCTCTATATGGAGCTCATATCAATTTCCAAAGAAGGGAAGTCACATTTCATATTCTAGATCAATCTATGATTATCTATCGATGCAAGGATGAACATAACCTTCCTGTGGAAATTTATTCCATCTTATGGGTCTTGATTCCACTAAATGAAGGTTATTTATCTCAAATGGTTGGAGAGAAACTCACGATTAATAATATGCCCATTGTACGGGATTTTGATGATGTCTTTCCGGAGGAATTTTTGGGTCCTCCACCAAATCCTGAAGTAGGGTTTTCAATAGAACTCCTACCATGTGATTTTCCTATTTCAAAGACACCTTATAAAATGGCCCCAATTGAGTTGCAGGAATTAAAGAAGCAACTCCAATAGAATCTTGATATTGGATTCATACGCCCTAGTGTGTCCCCTTGGGGAGCACCTGTTCTGCTTGTTAAGAAAAATGATGGATCAATGAGACTCTGCATTGATTATCCAGAACATAAAAACATCACGATCAAGAAAAAATATCCTCTCCCGCGCATTGATGACTTATTTGACCAACTACACGAAGCTCAATACTTTTCCAAGATTGATCTTCGTTCAGGGTATCATCAATTAAGGGTAAAAATGGAGGATATACCAAAGACAGCTTTCCATACAAGGTATGGACACTATGAATTTATAGTGATTCCATTTGGTCTTACTAATGCCCCTTCTATCTTCATGGATCCGATGAATAGAGTCTTTAGAGACTATCTTGATCAGTTTGTGGTAGTCTTTACAGACGATATTCTTGTCTATTCAAAGAGAAAGGAAGAACATTAAGATCACTTGATAATTATATTGAAGACCCTGAGAAAGGAGAAGCTTTATGCCAAATTTACCAAGTGTGAATTTTGGCTTCAAAAAGTTTCATTTTTGGGTCACAAAATCTCAAAAGAAGGGATATCTATGGATCTAGAAAAAATAGAGGTTATCAAAAGATGGTTGAGACCAACAACAGTAACCGAGATCCGATGTTTTCTTGGTTTGGTTGGATTTTATCGATGTTTTGTGAAAGATTTTTTACAATTATCTAATCCACTCACCAGGTTGACTCAAAAAGGAGTTAAGTCCGTGTGGACGAAGGAATGTGTAGAGAATTTCAAGGAGTTGAAAAGATGGTTATCCAGTGCAACTGTGCTCACACTTCCTTGTAGTGGAGAAAGGTTTGTGATCTACAGTGATGCATCCAAGAAGGGATTGTGGTGTGTTCTCATGCAAAACTATATGGTGATAGCTTATGCCTCACGACAGTTGAAAATCCATGAGCAAAATTACCCAACTCCTGATTTAGAGTTAGCTGTGGTAATCTTTTCATTAAAGATATGGATGCAATATCTTTATGGAGAAAGGTGTGATATTTATACTGATCATAAAAGTTTAAATTATATTTTCACATAAAAGGAGCTGAATATGCGCCAAAGAAGATGGTCGGAGCTGATTAAGGATTACGACTGCTCAATTCATTACCACCCTGGGAAAGAAAACATGGTGGAAGATGCATTAAGTCGACAAGACCATGCTAGCATATCCATAATGAGGATCAGAAAAGATCCAATATTTATGGATTTAAAAAGGATGGATATTGGAATTATAATGAAAGGTTAAAAATCGTATCTTTCTCAATTGAATGTTTAACCATCTATACATATGAAGATTAAAGAGGTGAAGAATGAAGATGTAGATTTACAAAAGAATGTGAGAAATATTCCTGAATTCAATATTGATTGTGGAGGGATAATAAAGTTCAAGAATCAGGTTTGTGTTCCACCCATCCCCGAATTAAAGAAGGTGTTGCTGTATGAGGCTCATAGTTCTTCATTCTCTATTCATCCTGGAAGCACGAAGATGTATAAGGACCTGAAAGAGTAATTCTGGTGGGATGACATGAAAAGAGATATTGCTGAATATGTCTATCGATGCTTGGTTTGTCAGCAAGTTAAAGCTGAGAGACAGAAGTCTAAGGGGATGTTACAACCATTCCCATACCTGAATGGAAATGGGAAAACATCACTATGGACTTTGTCACCAGACTTTCTAAAACATCCAAAGGCAATAATGATATCTGGGTCATAGTTGATAGTCTTACAAATTCGGCACACTTCATCACTATTAGAAAGGATTTCTCTCTGGATCAGCTTTCTAGGATATATGTGAAGGAAGTGGTAAGATTGCATGGAGTACCACTTTTGATTATATCTGATCGGGATCCGAGGTTTACCTCAAAGTTCTGGTGAAGTCTTCAGCATACTCTAGATACAGAGTTGAGTTTCAGCACTATTTATCATCCTTAGACAGACGGTCAGTCTGAGAGAACAATTCAAACTCTAGAAGATATGTTGAGAGCTTGCTCTATGGATTTCAAAGGATGTTGGGATCAACACATACCTTTGGTTGAATTTTCTTATAATAATAGCTTTCAATCCAGTATTCATATGGATCCTTATGAACCTCTCTATGGAAGGAAATGTAGGACTCCAACTTGCTGGGATGAAGTTGGGGAAAGAAAGCTATTAGTACCTGATCTTGTTGATGAGATGGCAGAAAAGGTCAGATCTATTCAACAACAAATAAGAGTATCTCAGAGTAGAAAAAAAATTTATGCCGACAACTGATGAAAAGACCTAGAGTTTGAAGTGGGTGATAAAGTGTTCTTACTAATATCTTCCTCAAAGAGGGTCATGAGATTTGGAAAGAAGGGAAAGCTGAGCCCTAGGTATATCGGTCCTTTCGAAATACTGGATCGTGTTGGGAAGGTAGCTTACCGATTGGAGCTTCCACCAAATCTCTCCCAGGTACACGATGTGTTCCATGTATCTCTCCTGAGAAAGTACATACCTGATCCTTCACATGTACTCAGCTCAGATGTTTTACCGCTGGGGCAAGATCTTTCTTATGAAGAACAGCCGATAGAGATTCTCGATCGTAGCGAAAAAGTCCTACAGAACAAGACCACTCGCTTGGTAAAAGTTAAATGGAGGAACCAACAATTAAAAGAAGCTACATGTGAGCTTCAGGATATGATGAGGGAGAGGTATCCTCATCTGTTTGTTACAAAGTGACAAATTTCGAGGGAGAAATTCATTTTAAGGGGGGTAGAATGTAACACCCGAGAGTTTTATGAGAAATATTTTGTTTTTATGTTATATAAATCATCAAAGGAATCTTTCACTACACACAACACTATCTTGGCTTTCTTTACACGCAATCGTGACCTTCCTCGATAGCTTGCATCGTACGCAATACCGAGTTTCAATAAACAACAATATGCTATTAAAATATTATTAAAACTAGCCGTTATGAAAAGTAATACCCACTTTTTTAAATTTTGTAATTTTTATTTTTCAAAACGGACTTCATTTTTGTATTCGGAATATCGAAATTATCCTAGGGTGAAATTTTGGTATTTTTCTGAAAACTTTAAATTTTTGATTAATAGTGAAAACATTGGGTTACTATTTAAAAACTGAGTTTTTATTTAAATATTTATTTATTTTATTTAAATTTATTATAGGTAAAAATTGATACATAATACCTATATATGTTCAATGCAATTCATTGGAGTCATTTTATAATAATTTTAGTTAAATGAAAATTTTATTGAACTTTTCACCGTCTTTTACCAACCTCCTAGGAGAATTTGCAATTTAACATAAAACATAATTTTACCGCTTCTGTGAGTGGAATTTCAAAAATCCGAGAGTCATGGTTAATATCAAGGACTAAAATGTGGTTCAATGAGTTGGAAATAATTTTTGGTGAATAATAACTTTTTACTTTTTTTTCCACGGTTAAAAGTAAATCGGGAAATTAAGGGTAAAAATGTTATTATTATTACCCTAACACATGTCCTAATTCTATTGGATAAGTTTAATTCGACCAAAAACAACATTAGGAATAAAATATGACCATTTAGGCCCACTTGAATTATATTAGGACATTTATTATTAATTTATTTAAAGAAGGGTTAAAATAGTTAAAATCAAAGTTTAATAACTAAATAATTTTTAATATAGGGTTATACATAAGATAAATTCGACTATAAATATTCATTAGAAATATAACAAGATTTCATACATAATGGTAGTATATTTTTAATTTTTAGACTTAATATAATTTAATTTATTTATGACACAATGATGATGCAGTAATTATCTTATTAATGAAATATTGACATAATTGATGTTATAAATACCCAAATAAATGTAATTTGAGACTTTTTATGAATTAAAATAATTTTCTAGGTTAATATGATATGTTAGTATTGATTAAATTAACGTTTTTTGAACTAATCGTTCTTTTAGTATTTTCACAAAAATCAATTACCAAATTGTGTCAAAATAGAGTTAAAATAGTTTTTAAAACAAATATTATATTATTCCTAAAAATATAAGGTTCGGCCAAATGAATTATCTAAGGTGATATATATTAATAATAAACAACTTGGGGTTCCTTTTGCTTGTTATAGTGAGTTTATTAACCATATAGTGTAAGAAAACAGGACGACACGGTAAAAGTTAAATTAGCTAACTTAAAGTTAAATCTAAATGATAAGGTTAAAATAGATACATAAACTTGTCTAAATTATATTTGATGAGATTATTTCAACCCATCCCCACCTTATCTTATAAATAAATCAATTTGGAGCTACTAAAAACCGAATATGACTTTATAATAAAATAATATTTTTAGTTTTTCCTAAGGTGCCCCTCTCCTCCCTTATAAAAGGGCACATCCTCCCTCTATTCCTCACAGCACATTGAGCCTTCATGATCGGCCAACCCCTGCCAAATTATCTTCTAAACATCCCTAGAAACATCCTAGAGGTCCTGGTATTCTTAAAAGTCCAATTTTAGTGCCCTAAGAGGAGGTCTCAAAGAGGTGCTTCAAAGAAGAGGTAATGTCTGTTCCCGATTATTTTATCTTTATTTCTTCTTCCACTTCTTCTTCCTTAGTTGTTTCATTATGAAGTAATAACATTAGTATCACTCCTATACAGATATGTTATTATAAATATAAAACAACCCTATTTCAACATCTATCCATCCTATGGAAAACACAATCACCGCTTGTGCGTACGTACAGAATACCGTCTCCACGTCATGGTGTAATCTATTTTCCACAACCACCTTACTTGGATGGGTATAATGGTGTAAATAATAACTATATATGATTATTGTAAAGTGATATTGATCCTGAAATAGTATACATACAGTCAAATACAATTCCATGATCATGGGAATGATATCATCGCTCGTGCGTACGTACGGAATACCGTCTCCACGATGTGATGCGACTCGTTCTACATGATCTTCATTTAATAATGATTATATAAATGAATTGAGTGAATGAATATGATATATATTACACTAATACCATTCTGGAAGTGAGTTATCTATAACCTAAAAAGAAGAATAAGAATTTATTCGACAAAACATGCATAAGAACGAAAACCAATAAACACCCGAATAACAAGTAACAATGAAATATTACTAATAAGAAGCTAATAATAAGACCATATATGATTTCATAAAAATAATTATTATTCTGGAATATTTCAATGACATTATTTAAATCATTATACAGGAGGTTCAGACACTTACGAAGCAAATCAAACCTAAGGTAAGGGAAAATATCACAATCTCATTTTTATCCGAGATTTTTTATACTTTGGTATTTACTAGGGCGTATTTTATCATCCACATACATGTTTCCTCAATATGTAATATTATTTTCGCCCACCTACAATTGTTTAAATCCAATTCTACCCATCAGTTAGTTTCTAGTAAAAGATATGAAAGGAATCTTTTGTCGTTTTTTGTACAAGGTACTTTTTTAATTTTCTGAGAAAAGTGTGAGAAGAATGTTTTTTTAACTTATACGACATGAATGGATTTTTAAAAAATTATTTCTAAGAAGCTTCATTTACAAGTTTTCAAGTTTATTTTTAATCAACTTCTTTTAGTTGAAAATTTTATGACATGTTAAGAGAGGAAAAATGTTTTGAAGTAGAATGGATATTTTCCTAAAGAATGGAGTTCAACTGATTTATCAAAATTATTTTCCATCTAAGATAATATAGGGTTCTGTTTCTATCCCTATTATTACATTGATTTGATTATGTTGTTATGGAATTATTTTTATGAATTCCTTTATCTTATATGAATTATTTTATGATGTCACGATGTTTAAGGATCCCATTTTTATTACATGGGTTATGCAATGATGTACGATTTATGATTTTGTGGCACACATAAGAATGGTATCATTATGAGATGGGTGGGACCTATATCTCCCTCAAACACATTGGGTAAAGATTTATATCTCATGAGATAGACATGGCTAGAATGGCCGGTTAAACCAGTTCTGTAAAACAGGACTGAAACTATGAGTGAACTCTGTTCATAAAAGTACTTTTTCCACTAAGATAGTCTTGGCAATGAGTCTTGACTACTAATAAATGATTTCATATGATCATGTGTGTATGCCAAAACGTTTCATGTTTTAAGTTATGATTACTGGGATTACATTTCACTTCTATGATTTATCCCATGTTATGATCTCTTTCACAGGATAAGATTTTCAAAATGTTATGTTCTTATGAATATGATATGTTTGTTATTTATTTTGTTTACCCTTACTGAGCATTTGAGCTCACCCTTTTGTATGTTTCTTTCCCCAGGTCAGGAAGAAGGTTATTAAGTAGGATAATCCAAAAGGGACTCTAGATATGATGAAATAAATGGGAGACAATGTATATTCTTTATGAACCACTTGTTTATGTCTCCCAGTTTCTAAAGACACTATACCTATACGGTCCATTCCTGGTTTTGTTATATATTGTAACAAGTTTACTTAAATTTTTAATTATTAACAATGTATGTAAAGTATGGGTCGTTTTAACCATGGAAGTCTATTATTAACTAAAATAGTTTTATACCGCAGGGGAAACTACAGGAAACATTTTTTATTCCCTGGCCTTGATCCACCTCTAGGTATGAACTATAAAATAACTATAGCATTGATAATGTTCTAAAATTACTTGAAAATCAGTAATCTAAAATAAAAAATATTTCAATTGAAATTATATAAGATTAAGGTAGATAGAAATTAATGGAATATAAAGGGATATCATGGAGAAACTGATGAAAAACATGATCAAGGATCGATGGATATAAGGAAATTAATGAGTTTTAATATAGAGTGTAATATCCACCACTTCTCTAGAACATTGTAGAATAGAAATATGATTGAATAAATAAATTTGTGCTCCCAAAATTGAAATATTTCTCTTACTAAAAAAATCCCAAGAAATATCAGGTACATGGTGGCCCCCCACTAGATTCCAAATGAATTATCTAGTGGAAATACAACTCTATCCCTCTCACCATGTTTTCAATAGAACCTTATCAAGTACCTATTGGTACCTATAACCATGATTCCAAATCTAATAATTTACTAGGACACCCTAAAATTCACATCAATACTTTATCTGCCAAAATTTTTACATCTATAATATCTATTTTATAATATAAAACATTCCAATAAAATCACATTCTCAGTTAGAACTTGAAAATTAAATTCCACCCTTACTCTAGTTCTATGGGAGTACATTTATTCTTTATTTCTATCAAAAACCAATATACAATCACATTATCATTAATATGTTTTTATATGAAAGAGTATTAATATTGTTTAAAACAATTTTTGATAAATTTAAAATTAAAATGGAATTAATTTTATTTTAAATGATCATTTGTGTTTTTATATAGGAAGGGTAATTTATTATGTTATAACCACTGATTTATTTCTTTAAAAAATAAATATATATAATTTTGATGTTAAAAAACATTAAAATTTTTAATTGGAAAATTAATGTGTACATAAATCGCATTTATATTGACATTATTTGATTAATGTATTTCTTATAACTATGGGTAATAAATATGGTTTTTTGAACATTAATAAGTCTGTTACACTTTAGAGTTTTTTTAAAATGAATTTAGGAATATAAATTATTATGGTTGGTAATTCATGAAAATTATAAATGTGTAAAACATTGACAAGAATAAAATAAACCGTGTGCATATGTTTTTTCTGAAAGAAATCATTTTTTTAATATATATTGATTACCACTTAAGGGACAATGAATTTTTTTGTTATACTAATTTCTTAATGAATCATTTAATGAAACTCTCTCCCATATATTTTAGGTATGTGAGATCTATGTTACTATAGGAACTAGTAAGAATCTATATTAGCATGTAATATGATATTTCCTTTACTATAGATGAAGTTAAAAAAAATTAGTACACTATATAAAAAACAGATACATCGTTCTAATATTTTTAATTTTTTTGAATTTTTTTAAAACAAAAATAGATAATTGATAAAAATAATAATTCAAAATAAAATATCAATCTCTAATACAAGTGTATAATTTATGATACAAGTGAGAATAAAATGATGACATAACAAGAATAAATGAAATTTTCTTTTGTAGTTTCACAATCGATTTACCTTTCGATTCTGGGATTTGTTTTCATTCCCTCCATTATATTTATGTTAGATTATCTCAAATAGTGAAACTGTAGAAGGATAAAATATTTTCACTACTATTTAAATACTAAATTAATCCACATTTATTTTATTTTTTAAATAAATATTTGATCTCAATTATTTATAGAATTTTCATTTGACGTATTTATTGAATACACATATCGCCACTTCATGATTATTCATTTTAGAAACAGAATCATTAAACTGTTCAATATATTAATAAATTATTTTTTAGATTTATGAATTCTTTTAAAATCATTAATATAATATAATGTGAAACACAATCACACATTAAATAAACCTTACCACTCATGGTACCCCTAGGTCAGTTGATTTTTATCATCCCCACTATTAGTATAATATTGAAATGTGAATAGTAGTGATAGAATAAATCACTTTAATATGAGGGACTAGTCTCCAAGGAAACTCTACAACATATTAATGCTTATTGTTATTCCAAATAATATACATGAAGATTTGAATATACGTCAAAAAAAGTGATTTGAATAAGATCAAATGTATAGATTTTAGGGAACAGAACAATATATTTAAAGTAATATGAAAACATCAAAAACCCCATTTTACACCCATTGGTAAATATAATATGATTTATATAATATCATAATTTTTTTACAGTAACAACATACTACTCAGATTCAATAGTTATCAATATATACCCAGTCTTTTTAACACATCTATGATTATTATTTATTAACTTGTTGAACAAAAAATGAAGAGGAGCATTTATGAATAAAAGGACCATGTATTATCATCCAAATTATTGATATTAATTATTGTATCAAGAATAATAAAATAAAAATATCAAATTTTTATATGAAATATATATTCCAATTAATCTATCCCAAACACTAATAAAAACCAATTAACTAAATATTAATATTAGTTCACCTCAATAAACTCTTGAAAAAAGTTATAAATGATAATAATGGTTAGATATGTATGTATTTATTAATATAAAAAATAAAATAATGAAACTTCCTTGAAAATTGTGTCCAATAGTACTCTATATTTAATAGAAATTATTGAATTACACATATAAAATGTAACAAAATGATGTTATTATTGTTAGAGAATAAAAATATGGATCAATAATATTTATCCAAGGTAACTCACAAAAAAATGTCTGTTAAATTTTTGTATAGATTAAGTCAATAATAAATAATTTGTGGTAGTTTCATATAAAAAAGATACATGACAATGAGTGTTAAATCCAATCAACCTAGGTTGGTGTAACATCAGAATCCCTAATGTAAATAATAACCTGTAATATCCCTTCACCAATTAATAATTATTTACCACATCAACATCAACGTATAAAAAATATAACCATCCTTCTATTATCATTTGTGTGATGACCTAAAACCACACTTTTCATTTTTCTATCTCGTTATATTTTTTTATATAACATAAATTATTTATGGAATTCAAAAATTCTGATAATTATTAGTTTTGTATAAATGTTAATTAAGTGTATAATATATGATTAAATATTACAATATTAAATTATAAAATCTTCTATATATGACCTCATCATGATTTATATATGTTTTCACATTCCTAATACTCTAATTTTCATTGAAATTGTAGTAATAAAGATAAGGTTGATATAACAATAGTAATGATATCATTTAATGGTAGTATGTTGAGGATTATTTCTATATATAACATAGGTAAATACACAATACAATCCAAAAATATGGCAAATTTCATTAATAAGAATGATAAATAAATATTTATTATTAATAATAAAAATGTGTTTAATGAAATTTTATAATGAGGACATAACCCTATGTGAGTGTAAAACACCACTATAGGGATTGAATCATGGGTTAAAAAACCAACTCTCAAAATAATTTTCTAATCACTTGTTAGTTTGTAGGATCATGAATGAAACAGATAGATAGGATGAGATAGAGAGGGATGGAACAGATGCTACACATGATTTTTTTACATGGATTACTCACACTATTTATTAACTGTATAATCATTTTTGGTCAATGGTTATGATTATATTTTCATGTTCTTATCTTATTATCATCAATAATTAAGTGTAGGATCTGAAATATGGTCTTGAAATATATTTATTAAAAAAATATTGTGAGACATCATCATGTTGATCAATCTAACATAGAATCCTTAGGTACATCCAAGCTTTGGATAATATTTTCACCCTTGTTATTATCCAAAATTCTTCACAATCCCATATTGAAATTATCCATATAATATATAGTCAGTATTCTGAAATATTTATCATACTTTTCACTATGAAAGTAACCTTATATTTATATTAAATTTATATGTCGTGGTGTGGAATCCTTCATTGTCATGAGATATTTAGATCCAAAATACATGTCCAATAACTCATTCCATATTCACAGAATATCCCCATAATTCACAACCTTCACGGTGTGAACAATCATGTGATGGAATTTTTATTATTATTTCATATCAAATACATGAATATTTTCTCATATCCATGAACTATATAGTTGGTAGATTATGGATGAAAAAATAGACAGAAAACAATTATCGGCATATCCTCATCACTCTATTAATTTCAAGATTGTACATGGTGTGTCTTATTATAATGTGATTGTCTTTAAATCCATAAAATTGATCCATACCAAATCACATGGTTTCTCATTGAAGTGTCAACATGTCCATGTGAATTTTATAATCAAACTCTTCACAACATTACTTCTTGATGTTATAGTGAGATTTATAATTAGGATCAATATTTTATTTTTACATTAATCTATTTTGGAATGAGATTGAAACCCTCACACTATAATTTAATCCACCTCATTAAATATTTTTTCTTATTCATTAAAATTATCTTTAATAGGCTTTAAACATATCAAAAAAAAATCTATTAAATAAATAAATCATGAAACCATATTAAATTCCCAATAATGACTTATCTCATTAAATAATTCATTTAATTATTATAATTTTTTAAGTTATCCAAACCTGTATGAAGGGATAAAATATTATTTTCCAGAGTTCTCTAACTGTCAGTGTAAATAACATTGATATATTGACCATGTTTCAATTGATTTCAACTAAAAACTCCCCTTTTATAATTTTGGTCATGAGATATATTCAATAAACAACACATCAACCCAATCACCAAGATAAATATAACCTAAAATTTTCTTTTATAGAAAAAAACACAAAAGTACTTATCAAATATTCAGTAACCAACTACTCCGATGTCCTCATGTAAGGAAAAACCTTTTATCTTCTCCCTTAAGAATATTACGTTAAAAAATAATTAAAATTTATTATATTTTCATAAATCAAACTTTTTATGCCCACAAATTGATAAAAAATAAATGGAAAGAATGGTTAAATAATAAAATAGATAAATTATATGTATTTTGTTAGATATTTCACTCATAAAAACATATCTAGTTCTTAAAGGAATCCTTTATTTGGGTATTTTTCAAGATATCACTGACATTCACCTTAGCTAACATACATTACAATGAAATATCTCCATGCTAAACATTTTATTTGATGAATTTATATTAGGTATCTAGAAGTTTAAACTAAAAATTTTGTACTATATTCTTTGACAAGATTACGGTTTATTGATTGTCACACAAAATTAGTAATGGGTATAACACATTTTAAATCCTTTCATTAATATGTGACTCTAACTATATTGAATTTTTTATGCCTTGTTATTCCATAATATAATCATATTCCTTTTTTATCAATGTGATTGAATTTTACTTATTGGAGTTCTAAGAAATTATTCTTCCTCAGATATGGAATTCACCTTTAGAAGTTTACTTTTATCACCAAAATCAGCAACCCAATATTAATTGGAATAGGTATATATATAAAATTATGCTTCATTATTGTACCTAATTTCATAACTAATAGTTAATTTGATGTAGTTTATGTTTTCTTAACCAATTATACGTTACAAACTTATACAATTGATTTGGAATTATGTATAAATATTAACTACAAACATGACATCCACTCTAGAATAATTAATGTAGTCTATGATACCTCGATTCTTTTCAAAAATTATTTTATCCACACTCCATTTCAATTAACCTAAGGATAACATTGTTATAATTATTTTATTAGTGGATAGACATCTTTATTAATCCATTGTAACATTCATTAATAAAATAAAGATATAATTTTATTCTGAGGGAAATAAAGGAAGCCTTTGTTTATAAATTATAATGATAAAAGTAATATTATCTTCAAAATAATATGATGCCTAATGTGTTTTAACATTTGTGTTGTAAGGCCCTCAAAATTTATTCATTATTTCTAATAAAAATAATGTCATCAAATTAACCAATCACAGAGGTAGAATTTTGGTCATCCCACTTGACTTTAGTATACCTTCCATTTTTTAATTTCATTCATTATAAGAATCTATTGAACTATGAATACCATACTAAAGGATCTTGTTCAAGGCCATATAGTTGTTTATGAAGATTATAAACTTGAAAACCATTTCCACCAACTACAAAAAAATATTTATATTAAAAATAGAATATTTAAATATAACCAACCAAAAGGAATGATGATTTCACATGTATTCAAAATGATATATAATTCCATTATGCAAATACCATAAGCATGATTCAGATCATTTAATTTCTTTTAACTTGATAAAGAGTCTCATATAAGTCTATATACCCTTATTTAGAGTACCCCCAAAATACATGAAAATACACGTTCTAAGATTCTTCTCTCTTCTCATTGAGTTTAATTATATTTACCAAATTATCCCTATCACATAATTGTATTTGATATATGAAACAATTTTACATGTTCTATTATTATTATAAGTCTTGATATTCATCTATATTAAATAAACATATCATTAAAATATTGATTGAAGAATGAAAATTTTATTATTTCATCATAGTAGTACAATAAAAAACTAGAATATTACATTCACTATAATAGGTCCCTTCTCTCCTAGCCTTCCCTCCATCAAATTCAATCTTGGTTCTGCTAGGGTTTCTTTCTAAAACCCTCTGCTTGGGGTCGGCAGCACATCCTTGCGTTCTCTCCTTCATTCTTCCAGTTATTCCACTACCACGCGTTCTATTCCTCCCCTTATCTAATTATTTTTTTATTTGACTAGTTCATTATTGGGTTTCATTAATGGATATATTTTCTTCCTTCTTGGTGGTATGTTCATCTTATTTTATGATTCTTAGGGTGGATTTGTTGGTTCTAAGGACAGTCTTCACTATCAAAGCCCTCAACTACTTCTTCCCTACTCTGACTTCTCATTCCACTAAGCCTCTCCAGGTCAGATCTAGAGTGATGGACTCTTAGTGGTTTTTGGATATTTGTTCTAGTGGTTTAGGGTCTTTCAGGATAGAGCATATTGTTGAGTTCATGTTTTCAGATGCTGGTTTCAATCCCTTCATTTTTCTACCATTCAGAGGCCTAGGAAGTTTAAATTCATACTCTAACCTCAAGTACATCTTTCGCCACTCCAATTTTTACCTATATCAGTCGTTCTTCATAGGTTTTATGAGGTGTACTTTGGTGGTCATTGGTTCTCCATGTGTGCCGGGTTTGATTATTTGGTTTTTTGATTTTCATTCCCAATATTTCAATCTTATTTTGTGGTGTTCGACCCTAGTGTAGAGTTTTGTTTGGGAAGTCTATACATTTGAAGTCTGACTCTATTGTTGTGGAAGACCGTGATGGTGAAGGTGATGCTAATGGTGATGTGTCTCTCCGAAGAAGAAAATACTTATCAATGAAAGATTTTATAGTGATTATAGTTTTTTTGGTTCATCTGGCGGGTCATGTTTCAAGAGGCAATGGTGTGTGGCAGATGAGTTTCTGGATAGAGATAATGACTGCAGATGAACACTTGGATTGAGGTCTGATGGGCTTGGGGTCTGGTTCATATAGATATACCTGCCAGATCACCCCTTCTGTCCTATTTTGAATCATTAAATTTTAATTTCTGAATGTTTTAATTTGGTTTTAGGTTGGTTGATTAGGTTGTGAGGTTACCACATAACCAAAAAGAGGATTTTCAAAAATAAAAAAATGGATTTGGAGGTATAATAGATATAACTAGTACCATTGACTAATTAAAAATATATGGAAACACCATAATCTTGAACTCAAGAGGATTTTACACTAAAAATAGTTAAAAGTATACTAGGTACATTACTCTTATGATGAAAAAAAATTGAAATGAAAAATGTGTTTTTAAGAACAAATTGAATGATATGACTGATTGTATATGTTACAATGATGTGTGCATATAAGGTGTAAGGTTATGACTGGAATATGAACATTGAGAATCATACTATTGAAATGGTAACTTCCCAATAAAACTATTGTAATAATAATGTTACACATATACATATAAGTTTCAAATAAATTATATAAAATAATTCAATAATATTTTATGTTTAATTTATTTTAAAATTCCTATTTATCATTGAATAATTACATAATTATAAACATATATCTTAAATAAAAACATGTATAAAATATGAGTTATAAAATATTTGTGCTTAATCCATTGTTTTAGAATATGGTAAGGATTATATATAAAAATTATATATCTTTTTTATATATATAGAATTATTATCATTAAAAAGACATAAAACTCATAGTTTGCATGATGAAATTAGGCAACTATGAATTTTTCAAAATTTTATAAGGAATTAAATTTTTTGGAAAATAGTAAAGTACTATATGAACATATAATAATTATTATGACTTTATGGTGAATTAAAAAATGATGTGATAAATAATATAAAGGCTTAATCATAAAAATATATTTTCATTAATAAAATAATGAAATATTAAATAATAAAATATTTTTTAATACCCATAATGAAGTTTCAATTCCTAATGTATATTTTACGATTTGAAAAAATATATTGGTTAATAATGATACTTTATTTATCCATAAACATATTATTTAAGGGATTTCAATTAATATATTTATAAAATTAAAAAAAACTCTCTAAATTTAAAATAAAATATATTTAAACTATAGTAAGTGTAACAATTTTATATTCACTATATCCTAAATTCCAAGGATTATGTTTAGAAATAAATAAACTATTCCACATCATTGAATATAAACAAAAACATAATGCCTCCATCATCTACACTCCAAAACCATTAATCAGGGGGGCTCTCCTATTTTTCCTCTCATGAATCTTTGGAAAGAGACTATGTATGTTCCGAGTTCCAAAATATCTCTCTAGTTATCACTAAAAGTTAGTCAAAAGTGTTTTTATTAAGTGAAATAGTATGGGCAGGTTCCCAAAACCTTATCTACAATTAATTTTTTGATAGAAAAAATCAAGGATATAATGATTTTATTCACCTAGTTTTTTATGGGATATATGAAGGTTAGGGTTTCCTGAAATTTTTATTTATTTTTCTTTCAAAATTCAATAAATTCTATTATATTTATATTTTTATGATTTTTTATTTCATTATTGTAGACATATGATTATATTATGAATAAAAAATTTCATTTAATCTTTATTTACCACCCATATAAGCCATTAAATTTCCATGAACTTTACCTTTACTCCAATAGATTATTCTCCTATAATTTCTTTAGTCCCCAACCATTTCATTCATTAAAACATAATTATAATACAATATATTGAATTTATCCCACTACTTTACACAATTAGAAATGACAAATTCCATTACATTCTGAATATCCTTTAATATATTCTATATTATTAGGTATTCAGCTATATATCCATGTAATCTGTTTTACTAGGAAAACACTAATAATTTTTTTTCAATTGTTTATATTTTGAGAATTATTTATTAGTAATACGTGCATATATAATGGGTTTATTTTAGAATATTTCATTAAGTAATATTAGAGAAACTCTTTCATGTGATTAAGGAATTGTGCTTATCATGTGATGTGTGGGGACAATAAATATATTTCCACTCAGTGCATTAGTATATCTAATGAGTCAATTTGGATCAAGTGTTTTTTGTTTGTATTTCCTATTTATATATAATATCTTGACACGAGTACTTGATGACAAGTTGATGATGTCCAATATTATGTATTGTATCCCTATGAAATCATTTATTTTTATCCATGAGATTATTTATTTCTCTTTTAATGTTATCCATTAATATAAATTATTATTATGTTATTAGTTTTATATAATTATTTGATTTTCAATTATTCTAACCATATTATTTATTTCTTTTTTATTCCAGGATGGATTCAACTATTTTAAACCCATATTTAGAATCAGATCTCACCAATTTTTTCTTCTTCTATTTTATACAGAGATCCAAGAAGATTATTATCAATTATGTAAGGAAATAACTTAAGGAATAATAATTTTCTCATTAAATTTTTTTGATTTATTTTATGTTTTCAAATAAATTGTAAAGATTATTCCTATATATAGTAAAATAACACTACTAAACTATTATATCCAATTTAGTATGATCTCTTATAATATGTAAGAATTTAATACAATAACCACTAGATCTTGGTAACTAGATTCAGGTAAAAATTGTTGAAAACTAAAAAAATATTTGTTTAAACCATATGTAAAAGATTCAGAAAAACATAGTTTGTCAATAGAAGAATTATGAGAAACCCTTAATATATTCATAAAATGTTTCTAGAATAATATTCTTATATAGGAACTATATATTATGATTCAACTTTTATTGGGGTACAATCTAATTAATTTTAAGAAAATAGTCTAAAATGGAACATAATTGAATGAATTAAGTTTGTGTCAACACGTATAATCAATTTAGTGATTCCCCTATAGAGAAAGATAATTTTGATAGTGTTGGAAAATAGTATGTTATAACATTAATAGGGTATTTGTATTTGGTTTTAAAAAATTAAATTACTTGCATGGGACAACCTTTTTCCCGTCAACATGGTTTAAAATTTTATAATGGATTCTTGAGTCAACAATAACTATTATTTAATAAAAAAATATCTATATTTGTATGTGGACAATCCATCAATTCCTTAGAGAATATATTCATTAAATAAGGATATATTTATGGGGATAAGGTGATCCTAGAAGTGATTCATCTATTGGTATACCCTAATTAATTGTGGTCATTGATCCAAAACACTAAAGACTATGAGATATATATTATGAAACATAAGTCTTTAAAAGTGATATTCATTGAATAGTTCATTCCCCATTATGAATCAGATATTATGGAAATATAATTTCAAAATTTTAGACTATATTAACAGTAAAATATTATTATATATTTGGAAAACATTAATATATTTATAATAAAAACTATAAACTACATATTTATTCTAGAAACAAAGACTAAAATCTTATTTAATGATATAAACACAATCATTCAAAGGGAATTGGTCTCTAAAAAATATCCTCATATGACAAGATTGTGACACATTCTGTCAAGAATAAGAAAGAACTACCCATGTACTTTAATCGAAATGGATAGGAATATAAGAAGATAATTTATTATCACTACATATATGGATCATTAGTGATGTAGAATAATTGAAGGGTTGAATTCCCATCACACAGAAACTGCTAGAAGAGACATCATGGGGAATTATTGATGGGAAAATAATTTTTCTATATGTTAGGAGATAAAGACCATCATGATAATTAATGAAATTAAAATAAATTAAATATAAATTTTTATAATGCTTCAATTGTAAGGATATAGGTCAATACTCTGACAATCACCCAAGAATCAAAGATATTGACCTCATAAAGGGATATGGGAGAATGGTCAGGCATATGTGATTACTAAAATAGAATTTTAATTGATGGAGGATGTCATAACATGTACATTGATTACAAAATAATTTTTAGTTAATAATTTTTTTATTATTTTTTATGAACTATTTTAAATCCTATATTTGTTTTTAAAGGATGATTCATCTCCCAACAAACTAAGAGAGAAGGTGTCAATCAAAACATCAACTAGAAATATAAATGAAAAATGATATATTGGTTATTTTATATAGATATACATAGATATTACCTAGTTGAAAATATGAATGGTATATCTATAGAAAACATTGACATAATACTTTATATTTATTAATACATAATTTATAATGAAACAAACTACTACCAAGAAAAATATTTTATACTTTTTGAAGGAGTTAGATAATATATTAATTTTTATTGGAGAGATTTCAGTATCTATGTCATTTATATATCTATCTCTATTATCTCAACTTAATATAATTCTAGGAGAAGAAGAAACAAACACACTATATACATGTGAGGGATATCCTAAGAATATATGATGTAACTATTATGTAAGAATACAACAATTGAAAGGAATTACATGGACATCCACCTAAATGTGAAGATGAATTTTCCATGAAACTCATCCGTATGGAAAACCAATATATATGGATCCTTATAGAATTTACATAGTATAATTGATGGAGATAAAAAAATAACTCCTAGAGTGGTGTGATAAGATATTTTTACTCCCTAGTGTTTCGTCTTTTGGAACACATTTCATATTTGTAAAAACTAAGGATGAGTATATGAGGTTGTGCATTGATTATAGGGAAATAAAAAAGTTAATATAATGAATAAAAACATTACTATGAACTAGAGATTTGTTTGATCAACACCAATGAGCTTAATAATTATCAAATAATGATCTTATTTTTGGTTATCATCAATTATTATTTAATAAGGATGAAAAACCAATGATGATATTTTTTAAAATGTAAAAAATTATTAATTTAAAGTAATTAAATTTGTTTTAACTATTAAATCATTGGTGTTTATGGATTTGATAAATATAATTTTCAAGGACTATAATAATACATTTTTGGTAGTATTTATTTTTGATATAATGATATACTCTAAAATATAGTATGATCTTGAGAATCATTTGAGAGTTTATGGTGACACTCATAGAGAAATGTTGTTATATAAGAAATTCTATAAGTATGAATTTTGGAACCAAAAATATTTTTTTCATTCCTATATTATCTCCAAATATAAAATATTTATTTACCCATCAAATAAAAATAAAGATAATTAATGGCCTACATCCATTAATATCACTAATATACATAGTTTCCTTGGTTTATATGTTTAATATAAAAATTTTGTTTAGAATTAAACATGAATCACTAAAATTTTATCCAATTAATCATGTATGTTGTTACAATTGACCTCATCGAAGGATTTTTTTAAAATTTTTTTGAGGAAATAAAGAATATATTTCTCAATGTAATAGTACTAAAATAAAAATTCGGGAAATAAATTATTCATTATATATAGTGATGCCTTAGATAATGTAATAGAATATGTCCTTATGAAAAATGATAGAGTTGTTGCCTATGCATCAAACCTTTTACAGATCAAGGGAAAAAACCTTCCAACTAATGATATTGAGTTTTATGGTGTAATATTTTACCTTGTGACTTTAATAATATATATATATATATATGGTGAAAGATGTGATAGATTAACCAATCAAAAAAACTTGGAGTACATATTAACATAGAAAGAGCTCAATATGAGACCAAAGAGATGGATATATCTACTCATAGACTATAACTGGTTGATACACTTCCACCTTGGGAAGAAAGAAAAGTAGTTGATGCATTGAACAAGAAGGATCATGTAGTTATTTCCCTGATGACTATAAATAATGATCTCGTATCTTTGTATTTAGTAAATATTGATTTGAAAATTAGTATGGAAGGGTAAAAATCATTATTTTTTCTAGTAATTTCCAAAGGATAATAACTATAGGATATAATGAAATACCAAAAGGATTATAATGGTTGAAAAATTAATATCCATTTCTTGAATGATGTTAAACTGATATACATCAACCATAAAAATGGTGTATTAAATTTTGGAAATGAAATTTTCATTCCATTAGTACTTGAGCTATATAGGGATTTTAGAGATGATGTTTATAGATCAAATATATTTATATAACCTAGTAAAAAAATGATGTATAAGTATTTAAGATAATATTTTTGGTGGATCAATATAATGTTCGAAATGGATTACTAAACATCTAGATAATTTATCTTACAATGATTATGGGTTAAGAGGCATCATCCTAAATGCGTTATTCAATCTCTCACTATGCCAATGAAAAAGTTGTAGAATATTAAAATAATTTTTTTACTAAAATATGTAATAAATTTAAAGAGAATCATGCAACATGGGTTATTGTAAATTACATTATAGGGTCTAAAAATTTCCATGAAATAATGGAGGATCTACCCCTTGAGCATTTTTCAGAACATATTGTAGGGAATCTGTACATATTCATGGTGCACCTCTATCAAATATAAAATACCATGACCCATGATTTACATAGAAATTTTATTAGAGTATTCATATGGATTTAAATAATGAGAAAAATTTAATAACTTACTTCCATCCTTAATCTTGAAGGAAGTCTAAAAATACAATCCAATCACTAGAGGACAAATTAAGTCCATGCTCAAATGAAATTAAAAAAAAATTCAAAAATATCTATTTTTGATGGAATTTTAATAAAATATTATTTTATATTCGACTATTAAAATGATAATACATTAACATTTGTATATGAATCTTTTTCATACCCTAACCCACTAATTTATATTTGAATGATTATGGTTCTCTCTGTTTACCATTTCCAATCTTCAATGCAAAACCCCGAACAACTCCCACATTTGTAACAAGTTATAGTCATTATTTCCAAAAGTAGGTGATCATTTTTTGTTTCAAAACAAATGATGATTAAGGACTCACATTAGTTAAGAGGATGGGATTTCTGTCTCATCACACCCTTCTTTGGGGAATTATTTTCTACTCCACGAATCTCTTATAGATTTGAAATATGTTCAAGAATCATTCCCTAATCCCAATGTAGGGATGGTTTCATAAACAAAATAATTTTTGTGTAAAATACTTCTTCAAAAAATGGTGTTCTATTAATGAACCCCACTATATGTATTAATGGTTCTCTATATGTTTCCCATTATAACTCAAACAAGATGTAATTTTTATAATTTAAATCCATATAACCAGACACTGTAGAGTTTATTTCTATCCAAGAAGTAAATTGGTGTCCAAGGGTTTCCATTTATGCTTTGAGAGTCTTCCAACGTATCTTGTATGAACAGGAATCAAAACCCACATAGTTTGTTTAACATAGAATAATGTTGTATGATTAGACTACACCATATAGTTTATCATCATGAGGTAAAGACATGTGTGATGGCTCTTAGACATTGGCTATTGAGTTTTTACCTTAGGAATATGTCCTACATATCTTACTTATAAGAGGAATAAGATTATTTGTAGTTCAATTTATCCTCAACTCAATGATATGTGAGAGTATATAATTAATACTCATGAGGGTTATTCACCAGATTTTATAAATCTATGAATAACATTGGGACTTAATCTATGGTGGGTTCCCATATAAGGATGTATTTTTATCATTATATTGACACGATATTACACACTAAGGTTTCCCTGGTTGGGGAAATTTAATGATTCTAGTCATAAAATCATTCCAAATCCCTAACTCACTTTATCCATGATTGGTGTAAGAAAAAAGAGACAAAAAATGATCAGATGCAGTGAATATGAATGTTTGAATTATAAACTGAAGAATCCATGGTATGGAATGTTCAATATGAAGCATAGCCTTTAGGAAGGAATCCTAATTATCCTGTATATAAAATGAATCAAAGTCTTCATAGTTCAATTCATTCTTCACCTGATGATGTGATTAAGATCTTTGAGAGAATGATTAGGACATACAATAAAGGGGATTTCCAAGTACAAAATCATTTCTCATCATCTAATGGATGAGGATGGATGATAGACCCATAAGAGAATTCAGGTCCCATGAATTATATTTTTTTGTGATATTATGGTACTTATAGAAGAGTGTATGACCATTATAAGATACCATACCCTAATACTCCCACGGATAGAGAATAGAGACCATTAGTGGTTGAAAATACATTATTTCACATCCTGAGGACCATATAATACCAATAAGTTTGCAAGAGAGCATAACCCTAGTCCATTATGGACACTCCATAGATGAAGGGGATCTCCAAGGGATCATGGTTGGGGTTTTACATAGTTTTAGGGTGAAGTCCCAAGTATTCCTACTTAAATTATATGGCGTGTTTGGGGATTACACCTAACATGGTTGACATTTCATAGTGTGATCACATGACAAGGCCAATATATCTAGGGGTATATTAATAATTTAAGCTTATATGCTTATAGTTCATTGTGTGAAATGGATGAAATTTTCGATGGAATATGTGTGACCCACCAAACATTTCCACAACGATTCATGTGAAATAGATATCATGTTCAAGGGCTATCACGAGAGCCCAGATGACATGTTTAGAGGACTTCAAATTATATGATTGGCATGTACAGAGGACTTTGTGTGGCCTATCTAACAGTATGAGGTCTATTTTGAAAACCTAAATGTCATATCCAGAGGATATTAGCTGATCTAGCTGACATGCACAAGGTACTTCCTGTGATCTCCTTGACATGTACAAGGTTCTTCGGGTGAATTTTTGGACATAATAAAAAAATGTTGCATGATTAATTAATAGATCACACATAGTATATAACCCTCTTTTTTTAAAATTAGTATATCCATCTTCACATGATGCCACTATTATTTTCAGTTTTTATTACCTTGATGCCTTAATATTCATAAGGCATTGTCATATTGAGAAATCAAGTGATCAATTTGAAACATATAAAATACTTTTAATAATCTAGATGACATGACAAAATACCATTGTATGATCAATGGGGTGGTCACATAAAGTGTATAAACATATTTTATACCCCCTGAAGTCAATTCATTTGATTAATGGAAAAATCTTATTATGATAGCGTTTTTATCCACTCTTTAAAGTCCACTCTCACCTATATTATTCGTTGGGTCATTGTTTTTTCAATTCCAGGAGGGTAATTTATAAGCATCACTGCCCCATATCTATACCAATTTTCATGGAGATTAAATCGTTTATAAAATCATTATTCAGTGGATGGGGAGTCACATTTCATGTTTCTCATGATACCGATGCGACTTAACGATTATTTTTTCTTCGAATCACGTGATAAATTGTGACCAACAGATTACTTTTTCATGACTATATTTATTGAACGCGTGTCTTTTAAAATTTATTTCCTATATTAAAATCCATGTGTCGAATGGCCTTTGAATCACCAGGCCGATATGTCTTGTAGTCTTCATGAGACTAGGTCACCTATTAAAGAGTCTTTTGCAAGATTGATAAATACATGTATGTATCCCTTCAAGATATCAAGCTAACTTGTCAATGGACCATCAAGTGATTGGTAAACTGATCACCCAAATCACATAACCCATTCAGATGAAAAACAATATAACTATCATTTACATAAGGTTACCATTTTATCAGCTTTTATTTTAAAAATCTTTTTAAATTCACCCATAAGTTTTATATTAGGTCTTCACATGATCAAATAGACACGTATGAAATCATTCTAATAAAGAAGGTGACAAATATAGTGAACTTTGTATGACAAGGATGGAATGTCCCTTGGTCTTTCATGTGATAGATAAACTGGTCACACAAATAGCATCATCCTATCATATAAAAATCACCATAACTCCCTTCAAATTAAGCTATTTCAATTTTTTAACTTTAATACTAAAAAATAATCAGGGTATTATCCATCATTTTTTGTTGAAATGTCACATGATCAAAAATGCTCATCTGAGGAGGGATTCACATGGTCATCATGGCATGTCTAGAAGCCTTTAAGGGATTTGGAGGGCTTTTCTAAGGGAATTTAAATGATAATGATAATATCATAGTGAGTTCATAACCCAACCACATGATGTCCCAAGGGTGATGCTATTTTTATGACCCAAGTGTCTAATTTCATTTTATCCATGATCCCCCTTTTCATTGTAGAGAAAATAATAATAATTCTTTGTATTTTACCCCAATCCTAAAATTTATGATTCTCATTTGGTGGGAACCAAGAAATTCCTCCTTCAGAAGTGAAGTCCAATGGAATAAGGACTCAGTTCTGAAAAGGTAAATTCCTGTATGAGTCTTTTGGGATTATATTGGATGGTATTGCAATCATTTTTTAGTCTTCTAATATATTTTTTTTGAATTTCTCTATATTTACTATAATTGGGGGAGATATAATATGATTATTTCACTTCTGACTGAATTCATCAGATATCTCGGGATTTCTTCTTTCATGTGGTTACTTCATAAGGCTATTTCACATAACTCCATCAAAAGATACATTCATGACAACTGATCATGTGATATCATCACTTGACTATGCCACATGATAACTTTTTTCTAAATACTCACTTAATATGATTATGGATTAATCAATGGAAATTTTTTCATGTTATTCTCTGCATTTTTCGCTTTAGGATTTCCTTTCATGCTTCGTGTGTCTCTCAGGGGTTATCACATGATAACCTAATCAATATTTGAATAGAGTTTTCTATTGAATATGTATAATTTATTATTACAAGTGACATTCCTATGTTCATGTGAGATGCATTATTTAGTATGAATCACATGATCGTGTGTGTTGGAATCGGTCACATGATTCGCATGTTTTGGAATGGGTCACGTGATTCACCTAGAACTAACCCAATCATTAATTTATTTTAAATAATTATTTTTTCAACATCACAATCCTACTCTTGTATGTTTAATACTCTTGTTTAGATGGATTATAGTCTATAGACAACTTTTGATATGAAATTTTGGAGAGCTATGATTTTTGGGAACCATAATGCTGACCCTCGGTACTGGTTTTGTTTCTTATTGATGAAGTTCTGAAGGGGATTATTCTAAATAATATTTAAAACAATTACCTTTTTCACATAAAACTATTATATGGATTCATCCTTTTAAATGGAACTTCCATTCCTGCACAAGATTAAAATATTCTTTCTCTCTAGATATAACAAACTCTTAACTACATTAAAATAATACTTTAGATGGATAATAAGTTAATTATAACACCATTCGATGGGTTATCCTATATGTTGGATAATTACCCTATGGGTCTTGATGGTTGTGATATTTCTCACAAATATATTTCATAGTTTTACTCAAACATAATTGTTTCCTTTATGAACAAACCAAAAATTGGTTGGAGTTCAAAGAGGAGTTTTCACCCTGTTGGTTTCATTTCTGATGAATGGTCTTGAAAATTCTAGGTTGGATAGAGATGAATATATTTTTTTTATCAATTTAATTCTATCCATATTTATGAGGCAACATAGATTTCCCAATTTTTCATGTACTGTCAAATAGAACTCTTTAAAGATATGATTAGTTCTTGGTTTCCCAACACCAAATCTTTTCATCTAAACCATGGTTATGTGGGAATTAAAATATGGGATATTTATCAACATCAGGGGAATACTCCCCCTCAGGTAAATTTATTTTGAATTCCTTCTTGATGTGGATGTTTGGGATGACCTAGATTATACTCAATCCTTTTCATGATACATACCTACCATTGTAAAGGTGAGGATAAAGAACGATCTGAACTTACATTTTATTATCTAATTTAAGGATTAGATTAATGGTTTCCTTTATCGAAGTGGGACATGTCCAACTACCATAAATCCTCACTGATTCACTTCTCAAATAATTTAAGACGCACACTACTATAAATATGCCCCTTATCAGAACTAGAAAAGTCGATTAACAACGCTAAAAAAAGCGCTGTTAATCCAGGCGACGATATAGGGGGGTCCCTTTTATCAGTGCTCCGTAAAGCATTTATAAAGTCCACTTTTATCAGCGCTAAAAAAAAGATGATAAAAGACCCATTTGTCAATGCATTTTTATTGCTGATAAAAGGGGTCTTTATCAGCACTTTTAAAAAGTGCTGATAAAAGTCAACAATATTAAAAAATATTAAAAATAATTATAGAATGTGGGGGGGGGGGAGATTTTAACAGCGCTTGACCACCCCTTTAACAGCATTAGGTAGAACCCCCCTCACACTCTCCTACGCACTGCCCTTCCCACATGCCCCCCACATGCGCTCACCCCTTTGCTTCCACCTGAACTCGAACCTGCGACCTCCCCCCCTTTCGCAGCTGCACTTTTACCACTAATCCATTTCATTTTTTTCTCTATTTAATGATATATCTATTTATTTATATATATATATAGTTATATCTATTCATATATTATTATAGATTCATATTAATATAAATATATTTATTCATATATTAGTATATATATATTCATTTTTATATTAATATATATTTATATTTATTTATATATATACTTTTAGTTATAATTTTTTATCCGTATATTTATTTGTATATTAATATATATTTATATGATTTGTATTAAATACATTTATGAAATATTTTTTTTATGTGTGTTTATAAATAATTAAATGCATACATACATACATATATACAACACACACACACATAGACATACACACACAGAGAAACACACACACAAAGACACATATATATTTATGAATAAACACATATATATGTGTATTTGAAAATCCATAGAATGTTAAAACTACCATAACATATAATCCAAAATCCCATTTCAACTCCAAAACCAGCCAAATAGAATAAAATGAAACAATATTTGATATGATATATCGTACAGGCCTAATGGACATCGGGATCTAAAGTTATACATGTTTGAATGTTAACAAATCGGGGTATCCCGACTAAAAAATCAGTTTTGGAGACCCTCTAGGCCATTTTTTGGCCTTGAAAAATGTGAAAAAAGATTCTCTTAGGTCATTGGTGTGTAGATCTCGTCGCAGGCTTCGATTTGATATACTGTAGAGCTAAAACGAACACCTGGATAAATATTTATGGCTGTTTGAAGTTTGAGTTACATTTTCAACGTATTTAAGATCTTTTATTAATGTTTTTTGTTTTTGTGTCTCTAAATTGATATGAAATGACTTTTAATCAATAATAATTAAAAAATTATTAATTAATAATATTTTTAAAAATATTTTAAATCCATTTTCAGTAAATTTCTTATATATTAAATGGATTTGTCTATTTATACGTATCTAAAACATATTTAAAAAATATATATTATATTTATATCAATATAAATATACTTATATAACAATAATTTATTCTTAATGATTTTTTTGAAACATAAAATTTATCACCGGTAGGAAAAAGTGCTGATAAATCCCCCTATATCAGTGTTACTAAAAGAAGCGCTGATAAAGGTGTCCCCTTTATCAGCTCTTTTTTTAGAACTGATAAAAGGGTAGCGCTTCCCTTGACTATTTTGGTAGTAGTGACACATGATCCCATTGGGCCACTCGGAAGGCCTGTGAATACACATCTTCGGGGAATAATGTTAGAATAGAGATATTTCTGAGAATTTAGTTAGAAAGATTTTTGGCTATGTTTTTTAATGAATGAATTTTACCTTCCAGGGATGTATGTTTGGGTGTTCGAGTCAACATATTCGGGATGATGGCCCGATTAGAAGAAGTGTGGCATCTCAACTCATCCATTACAACTCTTTTTTGTCATTATAAACTTCTTTTCCATGTTCAACAAGTTAATTTCCCTTCTGGATCATAGGGTCTTTTTAATTTTTATCTGGCTAGATAGGAGAGAATTTCTAGTTTTACATGTTTTAGAGCATCACTGAAATTCTTTTTTCCTTGTTTCATAATATGATGATAATCATTTCTGAGGTTGATGTGATTACATTAGGTGCTATTCAAGCTATTGATCTGTTCATCCAGCATATCCACTTCAATTTCATTCCTTACCCCATGCATACAGGGCTGATTATCTTTAACAACAATCATTCCCTTACTGAGATATCATATAAAGTATAAATTCATGGAGGGGTTATTATATCTTGTGTAAAGAATATAATAATTTATGAACATTAAACTACTACTAATTTCCCCAAAAGTATCACTACACTTGGAGAGTTTATCATATTCCCCATGCTTGCATGTAGGGAGAACGCAATCCCAGAAACATTCAAAATTTATATCTTCCACTGAAATGTCAAGATACAAATTCCAAAATAATCTTTTAGCCTCTCAATTCCACTATAATCCTTCCTAAATACAATACCCAATATTGGGTGGAGTCTTACATAGTCGGTATACTGATTTGATTAGTATTCCATGTAGATAATCTTTGTGATTTTTTGAGCCTATTTTCCATGGAAGTGATGGAATTGATTTCGTAATTTTGGGAGACCCCAAGGAAGAATTATCACTATAGTGATAAGAATCTCGTCAATAAGGTAGTATTTGATGAATAATATAGACCATCTATTCCTATGAATTTTGATGTACTGATATGGGGAAAAACTCATAAGACTTATTCTCTTACTTCCTCTTTGGCTTGGAATATCCTTCTTTCAATAGACATGTTATTCTAATAAATACCATCAACCCATACTTATTCCAACGATCTCCCCTAAAAAGTTTATATGAGTTGAGTACCATATAAGATAATTTGGAAGTTAATCTATACCCTTATTATTAATAATCCCTTAGAAAAGATCTTTGACCAAGAGAAACATCATTGACAGCTCTTTAGTGATTATGGATTGGGTGGCTTCAAATATCATCACTTATATGATATCATGCAATTGATCATCCTTTATCTATAAAAATTGCTCAATAATGAGATGGAAATGTTAACTTTTGGGGTCATGACTTCATTATACTACTAAATATGGTAATACTAAAAGGTTATGGTATAGACACGTAATCAAATCTCTCAATTTCATGCTCAAATGAATGATTTTGTTGTAGAAATAGAAGAACATGAAGCTCATATAGATTTTTCAATGTGGGCTATTTTTATTTCGCATCCTTAATAGTGGCCACTTAGAAAGGAGGTGAAAAATTTCCCTCTTTTGCAGAGACTCTTCAACCTTAGGTGATAGAAGAAGATATGGAGTATATGTCACATAAATTATTAATTAATGACCCTCACCAAACTCTAGATGATTTAGAAAAATTTTCAAACCATATTTTGTTGTGATCCAGTTGTGAAAATGGACATTTTTTATCATTGTGATACATTAGGATAGACTCTAGAATGTAGAGGTTCCACCCACATTTTTACATTATCAATGAGAAACCCTTTTCGAACAATACATGGTTTATTCATTCTTTCATTCATTCATAATGTGCATGAAATTTCATTAACATGATATCTTCTCTGAGTAATGCCTATAAGTGTTTAATGGAATAAGGATCTGTATTGTTATATCTACTCCATTTGTTTTGAGATCACATGGTCCAAAAAGACAATGGGGATAAATATGTTCTATAGGGAGGTTTCCTTAACTTTTTCTAAACTCAAAGAACATTGATATCATAGATTGTTTTATAATAGGTATATAAATAGACACCTAAAATCATTGTATCTCTTTTCTATATGTTTTCCAAAGTTCTACCTAAGCTTCATGAGGGGAATGTTTAGTAGGTGTGGACTTGTATTTTTCTGAGGATGGCCTTTATGGGTTTTCATTGTGACCTCTATTATGTCGTTTCTATTTTAAAAATGGTCAATGTTTCCAAAAACACACAATGTATGTGTCCAGTGAGTATAGTCTCAACTTTATCTATGGATCACTTTGCTGGTTTTCAACCTGGAGGGAATTATTCCACATATAATTGGTAGTAAAATTTTCATGAAAGTTATACCAATGTTATTTTATATTTTAGGGTCTTATATCTCAAACCTTTTGTTGTTATAATTTAGGGTCATCTAGATAAAACCATCTATCGATACTCTATGGGAAGATCTATTTATGATTATGAATCATGTTCCCTATATGACATGGTTTAGGGTCATGTTGTGAGGGCCACCAAATCGTAGATGAATAGAATATCACATTATTTCATTGAGAATGGGTACTATACAAGGTGGTGTAATTTTTAGGATGTAGTATACACTTGAATAATATATTATGGGGATTGTAAATCATGGTCTATAAGTATTAAAATAAACTATAAATAGGATATAGTAGATACATGTCATATATTAGTAATGGTGAATACTAGTATCTCACATAGCCTAGACAATAGCTAATGGATTGGGGGGGATTTCCTTTAAGATCAAAACACCTATTAATTGAAAGCTCCAAGGAATTTCACTTTTTACTTATGAGTCACAATGGCTTCCATTCAGAGTAATAATTCCTTGTTACTAATACACTATAGGAAAGAATACTGAAAAATGTATCAAGGACATGGGGTTCTAGGAGAAGTGTATCAACTCATGGAATTAGTTGTTTAATCCTAGGATTCAAATACATGAAGGAAACCTATGTAGAATGTAATATTCATGAACTATTTGGGCATCCTAAAATTTGTTTCACTGCCTAGTGAACATGTTTTAATAGAGAGGAAATGTGGAAAATCATTAATATAACATTTTCTAAGATAATGAGGTCTAGAGAGCATATATTATCTCTTAATATGGCCACAAGTTGGGCCCTATGAGTTTTTATTATATTTTTCATATATTCTAAAACATTTTCCCAGATTCTAAAGATGAAGAGTTTAGAGATTAGGGTGTTTAGTTTTCTTATTCCTACATTTATTGGTTTTCATCCTGACAATATTTATGTCTCTTCCACCAGTAGTTTATGGTCATGCGGTTTGAACCAAAGTGAATACCATTTAATGTCATGATTCACATTAATCTAGTGTTAGGGGAGTGTTACCTATTTTACCAATTATGATTCCTATGTTCAAAAGTAAAACTACAATCATTCAAATGTAGGATAAAAGTGAGGTAAATCCTGGGATAAGGTTCTTGAATCATGAGTGATGATATGGGATAGTCATGATGAGGATGATCATGGAATTCACTGTGGGGATGAGTTCCACAAATATGATTTCAGGTATCATAAGACTCAAAAGACATTTTTTCAAGTCCTATAAATATTTGGTTGATATGAAATAAGCTTATATGCAGAAGTAATGGGAAGATATTCATAGTTGAAAAAATAGTCCTCTAAAGCCAGGTGTTCTTTTACAAGTTCCATGGATAGTTTACTATAATTTGAGACAATAAAGACATGAATTCTGGTTTATGGATTAAAGTTATAAAAAAATATGATGAAATAACCCCAAACTCTATTTTAATGGGGTTTGGATTTTGTGGTCCTTTGATAAGCAGTGATGATGGGAGATGGTCTGTATCATTTAACGTCAAGACATGAGGACAAATTTGTTGTGTTGTTTAACATCAATATTATATGTATTAAATTTATTTTAAAGTCATGTAATAAGGATGTGGGAACCCAAGTGAAATTATTTAGAATATCCTTACGGTAACCATACATTGGATGATGGAATTTAGATGTTGGATGCATCTTTTATCTTTGAACATGATTACAATAGGGTAACCATATTCTAGATCCGATCGTTCATAAATCTATCTCATATACAAGTAATACATAAATAGAATTGATTCATATGTAGGGGAAGTGAGTCTATAACACTTGGTCCTCCATACTACATTTAAGGTCCTGTGAGGTGGACCGGATCTTAGGGGCATATAAAATTTCAATGTTTAGGATTCCTTGGGTTCCCTATATATTTTATAATAGTAATATCCAATCCATATACAACTCTTTTAAGGATTTCCATCTGCATAAATCTAACTCAAATTCATGGAGAGGGGAGTAATTCCCCTAAAAGGGTGGTCATCCTCTACCATTTAGGTGCACGATGTATTACTACCAATAGTACTGTTGAGGCAAAGGGATCTCATATTGGGAGAGGCTTTCACTGGATGGGGTCTTCAAAATGGATCAAGCTCCTAATAAAGTTGGTATAGCAGTGAAACTATGGTTGGGCCCATGAAAATATATCCATAAATACATATGTATCCTAATAGATTAGGAATCAAGACACATGTAGTTATTTAAGAAAGAGACTCCCTACATAGTTCTTGTTCATATGCAAATAGGTTAATTTTTTATCTCTCCCCTTAGTGAGCATTGGTTTCATAGTTAACTAATGGGTCCTTTGTGCGGGTTAGGCTTATACATAGGGGAAGTAAATTTCTATATTTCATTCGACTATAGAGATGAATTATTCATCACTAGAACAAATTTATGGATAGGATAAGCCACTCTATGAAATTTTAGGTATTATTGAATATACCATTTGTTATGTAGTTTAATTTCATGTGACTATGAAGTTTTTTGTGCAATTTAATATCATTTTACTAGGGTGTATCACTGAGAGGAAAGATTAACTCATGGAAATAGGGTTTTTAGAAGAAAAACATACCTCATGATGGATGGGTATAAGGATATAATGTTTAATATTTCTTTGAAAATGGGTATGATGAATAGATGAGAAACATTGATAGTATCTAAATCCAAATGAATGGATAGTTATGGGAGGTATAAACCAAAAAACAATAATATATGATTAAAAATAGGGATTAGATATTTTTGGGTATGAGTCAAACATTATAAATGGATGAGATCTTGAATCCGGTGAAGTCAAGACAATATCTCCTATAATGATGGGGGCACTCCTTTGGGATTTGATCCATTAAGAACAAGCTTATAGGAATTGAATTAGTCACCAGTGGATCTTATAGGGGGCCTTTGGATTGACCACCCCTTTTTAATAAATTTCTATGGGGTGGAACAAAGATCATAAGAGTTCACGGTCCCTGGGGTTCTAAGAGAAGGGAAAAACTAAAGAAATTGGTTGTGTTAGTATAGATATCAAAGATATGAATTTGGTTCTTAGATAATGTGATATTCAAGATGGGTTAGAAAAACAAAATGGATATGATAATGTGTATTAAAAACATTTCTAGGTGAAGGGATAAAATATGTAATTATTGACTACACAGTCCTCAAGACCCTGCGAGCAGCATCGTCCTTCTGTGGATGTCTTTGACAGATGTATTTTCAGATCTTGGGGTTTTCAAGATCATGTCACTGTTGGCCTGTTGGATAGTAGAAACCTGATGATTCGGTTTTCCATGGAGGACAAATTAATTAGGGCTTGGTCCAGTGCCCCCCATAACTGCATGACCTTTGTTATTATCTTTTCCAGTGGACCATTGATTTTCACATGAAGCCTGATGCACCAATAGCCGTAGTCTAGGTAAGGTTCCCCGAACACCTCTTACCATTATAAAGCACAACAATCTTGTTCATGTTAGGGAATATGATAGGTAGATATATGTGCTCATACATTAGGACTCGTTCTGTTTCCCACACTATTTCTCTGCGAATTTGTGTGAAAGTGGATGTTTCCAAGATTCCAACTAAGTATGTATGGATTTGTGCGGGGGAGGAGTTCTGATGGAAATATTTCATGGATTTTGAGGCTTGGTTTGAATTTTTTTTTACATGTAAGAGAATTGGTCATGTTAAGATTCAATTTAGGAGGAAAGTCAAGGCGTGTGATCCTTAGAGGGTGGGGGTATCATAATTTCGTGTCAAGGGTCAAGGACTGGTTGAAGGTTTGGATGGAAAGTGCCATCTGGATGCAGGTTCTATTCCAGACCCAGTCCATGGTGTTCTTCGTGCTTCTCAAGTGGGTAGATTTTTGGTTTCTAATATTTTCAATCAGCTGAACAAATATCTGGGTATTCCTATTAGTGTTATGGCAGGCCCTTCGGGTCAATCAGGACTCGAGGTGGGTTCTTCTGTTAATGTTGGTAGTCTGGTTCCATTAGAGACATCCACAATTCTGAATGGAAGTGGTTTTATTGGGGATGTGGATACAATAAAGGGGCTGCGGGAAGTGCAAATAAGACTTCTTATGCAGAGGAATTGCTCTATAGACTTGGAAATACTTGCAGATAAGGTTCTAAGGATTAGCTTATTCGAGTGAATAGGTCTAGTATGAGATGTGAGATACCAGTCATGTTGGGTAACCACTTTGAGGGACTAGGGAATGAAGATCCTGAACAAAAGGCAGACCGAGATGGGAATCCCAATGAGAAGAAGGGTTGTCATAATGAGATGTCCGGTTATGAATCACCTGGTACGTTCTTAGATGATAGTGCACAGGATATCCAAGTTAATGACCTCTGCTGTTTGACGAGGAGCAATGGTCGGCATGGCAACAAGAAAGGCTGAAAGGATTACTCTTATTTACCATTACCTTTGGAGACTCATTCATCCAAAAAAAGAAATCCAAGAATATAAGAGGTGGTATTAATTTTGATGGGAATTATGCCTGAGTAGAGGGTGTGGTATACAGGATAGCTTCCCCTAGGGGTGACCTGTAGGCTGGCGTGGATGCTCCTATGCACCTGCTCCATCAGTCTGGTGAATCTATGAAGAGGAATTTCTCTCGATAAATTCCTCCATAGAAACTGATTTTAAAATTTTGGGAAGAACCATTCTTGTGGATACTACATGGGAGCACAGATATTGGATTAACAAGTAGAACATGATTTTAGTTAGAGGATTCAATGAAGTGAAAATCATGCAAGAGGAGTTTTTATAAACATGGGGCAGACTTGTAATGTACATTGAATTCCTTATTAAGGATGATCCATAAACATATGTAACCTCTATTTCCTGGATGCTCTTAAGGGATAATAATTCCAAGAATATCATGTTAAATTTTAACAACCTTGTTTTTTTCCTTCAGTGCTTGTTCTGGGTGACTCTGCAGTTTCTCACTTTTTCCAAAAAAGTGTTTGATAATATAAAATTTATGTTTCAGTCAGTCGATGTGAGAATTAAGATACAGATATATAGTTGATTAAACTATGAGAGAGTGAACAATAGATAGTATGTGGTGGTATTATCATTTCAGAATGAAAAGATATCCCCACACAAATTCAGTTCTTATCGAGGGGCGTATATGTGAGTGGTTAGAATTCATGGTTGGGCATGAAATATAGGATCTATGTGTCACTCTGTATCCTATATATTTAATAATGAAGACACACATATTTCTTATTATATAATACCTTTTGATGGTCTAACAACTATGCAAGGGAAGGTGCATTTTATTCATTTTATCACAACTAGGCCCAATGTTGGAAACCTAGGTTTTAATAAATATCTTTTGTGTGGAGAAATTAAAACACATTTAGTTATTACATAAGAAAGTTCCCTTCACAAATCAAGATTGTGTACATAGAGGGGGGAATTATTACTCTCAAGCTCATGTTTCTCATGTTCCAAAGGCTTCAACATGGATCAATTTCACGTGTAGAAAGTTATTCATAGATGATTATGAAATTGATTCTTAGGTGTCACAATGTATTTTAGAGGAATGGGAATTCATCCACATGATGTTTTGATATAAAATCAATGTATTTTAGACTCATATTGTTGGGACATGTAACTAGAAGGCATAAACTATTAAGTCATTCATGAACACTCATAGAGGTGGGGAAGATGGATGAAATGTATCATTTTTTTAAATATATATATATCATGAGTGACCATTCAATAATTAGTGGGAATATTCTCACATCATTGGAAAATAGCCCATGGGATTAAGGGTCCCTTTCCTCTGGGGCCACAATATCCATTCGGTGTAATCTATAGGGAATAGAATTATTCACCATTGATTTCAAATGGGATCCCTTATTGAACCAAAACAGCACCTAGGAACAATTTCTTAGGTATTGTGTTATTCACTATTTAATCCTAGTTGTGTTTCTTCAAGATTGGTTAATTCCTATTAATAGTGTTCCATAATAGAGATCCAAGAGGATGTGAGATCAAGCTCTATGAATCGACAAGAGAATATATGCTAATAGTATCAGCAAATATTGACATAAAAATGGGGTCTTCAAGTTTATATAGTTGAAAAAATTAGGGAAATACCAAAGGTACTTTTATGCTCATAGAATTTAGGTCTTCAAAGGGGACATATACCCAAAAAATAAAGGGTACACGAATGTGGTGTTGTAATGTTGCTTTGGAAATGAGTAAAATGGACATATGAGTAAGATCAAGTGTATCCAGATATACTTGAGTAGTTGGGTTATGGAAAGTGTAAATCAAAACAATAGAATATTAGAGTCAACTGAATATGAGGAATAGTGGGAATTTCTCATCCATTGATACTGAAGGACAACCAAATTCCATGAAATCAGTGAAATAGCTCTTGGAATTATAGGGGTCCTCTCATATGGGACCAAATTAACTAGACATAATCTCTAAATAAATTTGTTATTCACTAGAAAATCTTAGTGTTCCCCTTATGATTACCCCTTCCATGTTAATATTTTTCTATAGGGTAACCAATATAATGGGATCTCATGGTCCCTGGTGTTCCATGAGAATGGTATTAACTCAAGGAATTTTTTTTTTCAACATAGATATTGAAGATACTATGTTGTTTCACAGGTAACATAATGTTAAAGAACTGTTCAAGAACTCTAAAGGATATGCAACATTAATTGAACACATTTTTGAGGTGATTTAATATGAATTTCAATTCATGAATACACTATAATTGGGGGGAAACTTGATGGGCATGAATACCTCTTATCTCATAGTTTAACATTATCATACATGGATGTTTTTATATTTTTTAATATCATGTGACTAGAGCATAATTTCCTATCCAAAACACATCTTAATAGTTCTAGAAAAATTGTATTTTAAGGTACTATAAGCTCACATGACTCATTCATGTTGTGAGATAAAAGATACAACTGGGCAGTTGATTGAAATGTGCAATAGTATGTGATAGGGAATATATAGAGGTCTTCACAATTTAATGTGGAATGGAGTTTCTAAATGGAACTAGATATCATGGAGGGACATCATTTGGAGTGATGAAAACTCATGGATGAGACTTAAATGAAATATTCATGCTTCACTACATATTTCTTGGTAATAGGAATGAAGCGACATATAGTTATTACATGGGAATATTCTTACATTGCTCATGTTTTTTTCTAGTGTAGAAGGTGTTTTTATAATTTTTTTAATTGGTCCTAATATTCGAGATAAGGGAATCACTACATATCCTATTTTAATAGGAATCAAGACCTTTGTTGTTATTAAATGGAAAATTAATTGTGTTGGTCTGACCCACATGTAGGGAAGAGGGAATTTTCCATTTATATTGTAAGTATACCCATGATTTGAGACATAGGAATTTCTATGTAGCCTATGGTAATAGGAATCAAGAAAAAACTAGTTCTTGGATGAAAAATTTCTTTTTAGTTCTGACATATACATTAATAGGGGAATTTACATTTATATAACGGTTGAACCCTGGATTTGAGTTTTGGGAATCACTACATATCTTGCGGTAATATGAACAAAGTCACATATTGTTTAAATATGGAAAATTCCATTTCCAAGACTAACCTATAAGTGTTTGGGGAAAATTTTTATATTGTTTATATACCTAGGATTTGATATCTAGGTGTCACCGCATATCATGTTGTAGTAGGAATCAATCCATACATCAATTGAAAATTCCCTAAATAGGTTTGACCAAAATGCAAGGGGAATTTTGTTATATTAAATTGTGGTTGGATCCAAGATATGATATATGGGAATCACTATATATTCTATTGTAACAACAATAAATCCACACATGGTTATTGAATGGATACATTCTTGGTGTAGGTTTGGAACATAGTGAGGGAATTTTTCCCATTTATATAACGGCTTGAATAGGGATTTAAGATCCACACATCAATATTTATCTTTTGGTACTAGGAATCAAGACACACATTATTCTTGAATGGAATATTCCCTACATAGGTCCGACCCATATGAATGGGGATAATCTTTCCCAGTTATGTTGTTACTGGACCCTAGATTTGAGATATTGGTGTTAGAACGTATCATATAGTAATATGATTCAAGACACATTTAATTGCTGAATGGAAAATATGTGTCTGAAGTTATATCCTATAAGTGGGGGGGGGGGGGTGGAGTAGTTTTCCTTTTATATTGTGTCTATACCTCATATTTGATATCACATCATCACTGTGAATCCTATGGTAATTGGAATCAAGACAACCATAGTTCCTGAATGGAAAATACCCTTTAAAGTTCTAACCCCATACGGGGGGGGGGGGGATATTTTTTATATTACATTGTGAATATACCTTTGATTAGATATGTAGACATCTATATGTATCTTATGGTAATAGGAATAAATCCACATGTACTACTTGACTATAAAATTCCCTATGCAGGTCTGACCCATAAAAATGGTTCATTTTTTCCCATTTATATTATGGATGGACCCTGGATTTAGGATTCGAGAATCAAAACATATCCTATGATAATAAGAATAAATAAATATTTAGTTCTTGAATGGAAAATTCCTTACGTAGGTCTGACCTATATGTAGGGATGAGGGTAGTTAATTTTTTAATAGACATAACTCATGTGAAATGAAACACTTGTGAAGTAACATCCCCCATGAAGCATAATGTCCTAAAATAGGACATTTTCTATATAGTTTAAAATAATGTGGTGATGGAATATGATACTCAGTAATATAAAGTCTTTCCATGAGAATAGAGATTTCATGATGGAAACTATGTGAATTACCTCTTAAGAAACCTCACTTTGTTGGGGGGGGGTAGGAAATGTTCCCCATAAATAATAACCTATGAGTAATCTCCATTGGAATAGTCCTTATGAGGTATATAAGGCCCTTCCCCATTGGGTTCTAGTTTTGGTGGTTTCTTTCCATTTATCATCAAGTTTCTAAGAAACATTACCAATTATCCTTGGAGGAATGGGAAGAGGAATTTTTTTTTTGAATTCTCATGCAATTTTATTTTGATGAACCTCTAGGTTGTGTATTGTACACATTCATTTTTCATTGAGACATTCTAAATCATCCTACCACTTGTGTGATTTTTCATCATCTATGAGTTTTCCACATATAGCTATTTAGTGTGAGGGAAACTGTAATTCAATGGAAAAGACTACCACTATCCCATAAACCAATTAGTATGGAGTCTGTTTTGTTTTTTTGAGTGTGGTGGTGTGATAGGCCGATAAGGCATGGAGAACCGTTTCAGAATAAGAATTATTATCCATTCCTTCCATTTTCTACATTATATTTCATATAGTCTTATCCAAGGACTATATCAGTTCATTTTCCACATCAAGATTGCGAGATTTATGGTTGAACTTGATGTTTTATTCTTTATATAGTATCTTCTGCTCAGAAGAATAGATGTTGGTTCCATTTCCCCTCTATCCTGTGTGAGGGATACCAAATATGGTTATCATATTGGACTTCACAAATTTAGTGATATTATTTTTCAAAAATTCCTTCAGGGGATAACCTCATCCCCTATGGAAAAGAAGTCAGTAGTAGTAAGTACATATTTAAACTACTTAGTTATATTAAGGGTATATGACCCCAAACATCCCTTCCTCATATGGGAAAAGGCCCAGAATAATTAGTTGTATGTATCATCTTTAGGGGATGATGGGTGAAGTGTTGATTAATATTACATGCATGAAACATTATAGTGAATTACACATAGTCCTACATAATTTTTATCTTATACTAATGAAGCCTCCTAATTTGGGGGATAGTATGTTTCTAGACTAACGAGCATTTTAGGGGCATGCAGGGTATTCTTTTGTGACTGTAGGGATCTATCATTATACAATACATTTAAGGACGAATCCATCAAAGCCTTGTAGAAAATGATTTTTTTTTCTCATTTTTCCCATCTCAAATGTTGAATTTTTCTACTCCAAATATATGTTTTTCCCTTTTGTCCCAATTCTACATTAGTGAACCATTTTGGAGGTAATGTTTTATGGGATCCATCCATCTATGGATATATATCAGGTCATCCTGCTCTAGGGAAACATTTACATAATTGATTTCCTATATTTCAAAATAAATTACTCGAGAGCTCACCCTTCAGTGGGTAATGTGTAAAGCCACTTCTTTCAGATCAGTATTGTCCTAGATTGTGGCTGTACTGTCCAGTGTGTTGACATGAGCATTTTTTTATCAAGGAACATGATGCAGTTTTGGTTCAGAATGAAATTATACCATAAATCATATAAGGTAATCGATAAGGGAATCCAATTATTTCTTCATGATGGATTAATCATCCTTTGATATGTTTTATTATCAGCTCTGAGTCCCCTTTGATATTCATATTAGCTATCTGTAGATGCATGGCCAGTTCTAAGCCGAAGTAAGGGTTTGGTACGTTGCCCAATTTTTAGTGCATCCTTTTGATAATGAGAAAGAATATGGGAATATTTCTTTATCTGGGGAAACAAGTAAAATCCATAGACCAACACGGTTGAGCTTCAGGTTTTTCGATTCTCATACCAATTTTACATTGAGAGGTAACATAAGAAACATCTCCCACATTCATGGAGTGTCATGGGATTAAAATAATTGTTTGTCTAGATTTTTGGAATCGATTGGAATTTTTTTAATTGTGGTATTTTCTATGAGGAAATTATCCATGGACCAACCGTTAAATTACTTATCTTACAAAAATTGGATGTCATATTGTTTCAGGATAACTGATAATCAAGAAAAACAACCAATTAACAAACAGTAGCCAATAATGTACCTGAGATGGTCTATACAAGAGACCCGGGGGATTTTGAGATGTTGTTAGTATTGCCTCAAAATTTTCATTATGATGATGAGTTTGAGGTACCTCTTTTAGATAAAATAATATCATTCTTCACTGTCCATCATTGTTTTAATGAGATAATATAGGTTTTTTTCATTTCCTTCATCATTTTTTATGTGTGGATGGAACCAAGAAATAATTCTATAGTGGAAACAAATATGATAAGTGGATTTCCTTATACAAGTGGAATCAAGACCGATGGATACATCAAGTACTACATGAGCTTCTTGATAGCTTTTTATGGTCTTCATACCATCGGTAAGAGACTCATTTCATCATTAACTTTGTTAGGGGGAGATATTTTCCAGCCATGTTGTCCTTGAATTGTTAAATATATGTGAGGTTTCCTTGGATACCCCTTAGTTAATTAATATTATGATGAGTTGGAATTTCTTGGATTTCACTAATATTTTCTGGATCAACCCCGATTCCATGGAGGTGTACAACAAATCTATGAAATTTCCTAGATGTTATTCCAAATTCACACTTTAGTGGATTCATATTCAAACTAAGATATTGTAGTTTTATGAAGTTTTTTTGAAGATATGTGGGTGATGACATATCTTTAAATATTTAAAAACCATTTCATGAACATAACATTTCATTATTTTTCCCAAGAATGGTTTAAATATACATTGCATAACACATTGGTAAGCAGTGTCAGTGTTCTTTATTCCAAATGGCATGATATTATAGAAGAATATCCCCATGGAAAATTTTAAGTGAGAGGATTTATTATCTTCATGAGCCATATTTATCCAATCATAACATTATTAGCCATGTATAAATGAATGATCTTATAATCCAACAATTGCATCGATCAAAAGTTTTGTGATCGTTAATGAGAAATTTTCATTTGAGTAGTGTTGATTGTGGTATCTAAAATCAATACAGATCCTAATCTTACTGTTCTGTTTCTTGATGAGGAGATTATTGGAAATCCATTATGGGGTTTTCAACTCTTAAAAAAATATTTATTTGATTAATTTTTTATGATACTATCCACCATTATTAATATGATATTGATACATTCTCCTAGAAACCTTCTCAAAACTATGATGGTTATCAGGAATGAATAGGTGATGAGTGGCCACATTATGGTTAATCCAAGGAATCATAGTGTAATCATAAGAAAGTAGGTATTGATGATGATTGAGAAATTATATGTAAATCTCTTCCTCCTTGATAGACATGGTAGTACTAGTCAACATAGGCTTTGTGTTTTCTTTTATTCTCAAATTTAACTTCTTGAGTTCATTGATGGCGGTGGGGATGCCTTCCTCAATTATGGGAGGAGAATTACTGAGGATATCCTTATATTATTCCAATTCTATTTCTGTAAAGTCATCATTAGAAATATTGGATAATTTAGAGGCATCTTTAAACCTTTTGAGATTAGAGAGTCCATGAGAAGAGGCCCCAAAATCCTAGACTACCAATTTCGTGTTTGAGTTATTTTTATAATGACTACCTTATTTTACAATGATATTATGTGTAGGATAGATATAGATGTTGTAATTGGAAAACAATTTCTTTCTAGTATTTTCAACCTTTTCTAATGTCTCAAGAGAATTCTTAGATCTTGATAGAGCATCAGCCTGAACACCTTTCGATGAATCCAATTTTACTGATAAAAATGAGATTATATAGATATTGGTTAATGAAGTTTGCGGTTCAAAACAACATTATGGGATTGAGTCTACTATCTCTATTTAGTTTATTGATAGAACATAATAAATTTATATCATTCTCCGTGGATTTACAGGAGCGGTTTTCAATCCATTGGGAGTGGATACCTTCATATAATAATCCATCATTAGTGATCTTATTTCCCTCTTTTAGAGACCTACCATATCATATAAATATTCATAAGATTCTAAGGGTGTGTTATCACCATAGACTATTCCAAAAAATCTATTGATAGGTTATTTCAATCATTGATGAAATGTTGAAGGTATCCCCATGTGGCTATGAATCCAAGTTCTTCTAAGAAGGAAACTATATACTATGAATTAATGGATAACAATGAAATCATTATTAAATGTTATATCCTCAAATCCTAATGTTATGTAGATCCTTGGAATGCGTGTCCAAGTTTAAGAATCATTACATCAAGAAGGTTTCCTTTGGATTTATTCATGGAACCGGAAATATCAAACCATTCTTTATCTAAAAGGGACCTGCTTTCCAAAGACATGCATTCATTAAGTTAGAGCTTATGATAATTAAGAACATGAATTAGTCGATAGGATGAGAGGTTGGACTCATCACAACCTTTTGGGGGGGGAATTATGGTCTACTCCAAGACTCTTTTTATATATTTGATATATTTTGATGAATCCTTGTTAATTCAATAAGTATAAAATAGGTTTCCTTTATTATTTAAATCAATTATTAGCATGTGTGAAATTGAAAATCATCCATATGTATTCGAGGTACTTCAATAATGGAAATATTAATATGTATTAGAGATTCTACATTAATGGTATGCTCTCATATACTAATTAGAAATTGTTATAATCATAGTTATGATTATAATAGTTTTAAGGCACTAAGTGGGGAACCCTAGAATTTATTTTTATCTAGGGAGACAATGTTTTGTTTTTATATTGGGATCATAACAAAAAAAATGGGCTACCTATATATCCTTGTGAATGGAATCATAACCTACATAGTTTGGTGCCACTTAATGGGACACTACATGCCATTTAAGGTCATGTTATAAGGACCTATCCATACAGTTTAATGACATGTTTTAAGGACATCTAAGAGAAAGGTGCTTTGTGAAGGTTCGTTATGGGTCTTATGATTAAGTATCCAAAGTAACATGGAAATAATATAGGTTTTCAAGTATTATTAGACCCTATTGGGAATATGTACCAAGGATAATAGGGTTTATTTGAAGTGTTGGGTTTCAACCTCAAGGAGGCTTCCTACGAATCCCATTTGAATGGGAATAAATGCCCATGTAGCTCAATGAGTCTCATAAGAGATTCTTGTCCTTTGAGAGAAATTAGTTTGGGATTACTTCCCGAAAAGGATTCTATGGTGATTTGGGGATTTGATTAGGGATTTATTCTTAAGGAGGATGCCCAGATTAAGGGAATTAGGGTTGGATTCTAGAAGAGGATATCCAGTGAGCTCGGGCCCTGAGAAGGCTTCCTACATATCCCAATTATTGTGGGAATCAGAGTTCTCGTAGTTCATTCACTATGGGTGTTTGTGAAAATGTTTCATTCATCAAGATTCAATAAAGCCCACATGATACATGCGTGGTGTTATAAAAAAACAAGAGGATTTTAATGTTTCAACAAAAGAAACCACACTTTTCCTCTTCTGCTAGTGGAAGATGATGTGACTACGATAGAGGCAGTGGAAGAAGGAAAGGCGATCAGGGAAGAGGGAGAGGCTACAAGACTTCCCTCTATTCTATTTATATTGGAAGAGGTTCCAATTTATGGAAGGAGTGAAGGTGAAGTAAGTAGAGATGAGTAAGACTACGACCTCTTACTTGAAAAGTTAGGGGAATACATTAGGATGGATTCCTTTAAATTGGTCATGGTATAGGAGGGAGATTTCTCCTTTTCTTAAATGGAAAAGCATGTGTGAACTGTACCTTCCCTATCAGAGACATGAGGTTCTAGGTTATTGAGATGATAAGGGTAGGTCAAAACCCAAACCATAATATTCCAAACCGGGAACTTACCAGCACTATTTCAGGGAGAAAGGTCCATGTGACAATGGATATACAACCCCACAGACACTCCATGAATCGTAACCCCATTGTGAAACAAATTTGGGAAACCTCTAACTGGTGATATAGAAACCCAAATAGGAGACATGCTGATGAGACATTCCCAAATTTTTGATAAGTTAGTAGGTTTTGGTGGAGGTTTTAACATAATCCCTTTTATACAAGGGAGCCAATGAAGAAGAATACTAGCCATGCATGGCTTGAATAAGGCTTGATGGATTGTAGACTGAAGTGAGTAGGTGAATCAAAGTGGGGCACCCTAGTATGTATCTGGCGCCCAATTATGGGCGTGAAACTAGGCTTTGGAGACATTATGTTCACTAAAATGACAAACAACTTGGATTTTAATACTTGGGAGAGACTTGGATCAAGCCTTCAATAGTATTCATAGTTATTCCTAGAATTGGGACACTCAAGTTCCTATGGGAGGAATTGGTGGTGCGTAAGTGTTTTTTATTTAGGGAGGCTGGGCACCCATGCCACGAATGTTTTATGGATTTCAAACACAAATGGGACTTAAGTCATATTATCTTCCTTCAGTTCCTCCAATCTAGGGGCTAAAGAACAACCTTGAAGGATTCAGAAGACTTGGACAAAGCACTAGGGTGACCAGAGAATCAATTAGTCTTTTGGAAAATTCATCCATACAAATGATGTCCCCAAGGGTCTACTTATAGGAAAATTAGTGACCTTGGGAGAAAAAAGATTGGTTGTGCAAGTGGCTTGCACACCAGAATTGTGGTGCGCTAGTACCTTGCATGTCAATAGTTTTTTGGCTAGACCGGGTCGACACTTTGAGAAATTATCCAAAAATAATTACTCCATACAACGAGGGATGCATCCCCGCACCCCTGCTTAGGATCACTACACAACTAAAATCCCGACCCTTTGGGAAAATACCTTCTCTACTGTCACTGACCCCTATGAATAATAAAGAGTCTCACCATGAACCTTTTGAGCCCGGTTGATGAAATTTTGAGGAAAAGTTAATGGAACACATTTCATGGTATGTACAAAATCTCCACTTAGAATTTGATTGGTTCAGAATCAAAAAACATATTTTTCTAAGGTAAAAGTATAGAAATTTGATGCATTCCAACATAACTTGGTTATATTTGGAGCTACATCCTGTTTATAAGGATGCACTAATTTTTTCCTAAGCCATGGGTCCTAGAGAGTGTAGTTTTATTTTTACCAAGGTTATAAATACAACCCCAAAAACATTGTATCTTTTGATTTTAATTTCTCAATATTTCCTAAACCTTAAAAAATGTATGTTTAGTGAGATGATACTCAAATTTTGTCCAGAGTGCCAGTTATTGGTTTTTAAATCTGGTGAGTACTATGTCTCTTGATTATTGGTAGTTTGGAGTCATGCTTGTTATACTTAGAAGGGCTAGAATTTAAGGTCGAATAGATTTGACCATAAATTTAGAAATTAGATCCCAAACAAGGCATAGTGGATAAGAATTTCTCTAATATTATTTAAATACTTACAAGGGGAATCATGACTCATGATTTTTTATGGTCACCAAATCTAAAAGCATGTTTAAACATAAAGGAGGTATTTTAAAAGAACAAGGATACCATTATTTCACGAACCCGTTATGGGGGCTGTATTATGTAGGATCAACTAGAGCATATGTTGCATAGACATACATCAGTATCTTTTGACTGACATGTTAGTTATGTAGGAAAATTTTATTCAAGACCTCTAGGGGTACGTACTTCATAGTCAAGATGAAGATATCTTGGAAATTTAACATTTTATTGTTGATATACAAGGGAAAAAAAGATTTCTGTGACTCCAGACCATAGTGGGTGGTTTTTCCAGGGAATGGTTTTTTAATAATAAAGGGTTACAAATGCTGACGTATGTCATGAATATGAAAAAGACTTCTACACAAATTTGGGGAATGAGGATTGAATAAAATTTATCAAAAAGGGGGATTTCTAATATCATACTATGTAGTTTTAAGTCATGAAGTGAGGACATTAGATGGCTTTAATTTATGGTCTTTATCTTTGACCAAAGGTTCGATATTCTCCAATTTCTTGATAATTATTTTGGAAACCTACAACCATGTTCATGTATTGATGGGAATATTTTTAAAACGTTATTTTGGAATATCTGGATCCAAAAAATGTTATGGGAAAAGGGATAAAAGGAATTAGAGGAATTATTTCCTAGGAACAAAGTTACCATTATCTGACAAACCCGTTATGAGGGTTGTATTATGCAGGGATAACAAGGGAATATGAGGCATAACCAAATACTAGAATCTTTTTTATATTAGTCTTATTAGGTAGGAAACTTATGCAAGGCCATATAGAGGCACATACTATATAGTCAGGAAAAAGAGTTCTAAAAAATTTGATAGTCTATACTTAAATGCCGATGAAATCTTATAGAGATTCATATTTTCCACAACATAGAGTTTGTTTATGGAGAAAGGTACCTTATTATCAAAATATCATTTTCAATCATGATTTTTAGAGAATCTGATAAATAATATTTCTACGAAGGTATGAACCAAACATAAGGAGTATGTTGTTTGTAGATTTAGGTCATATGACTAAGACAAAAAATGGAAATATTAGATGATATTTGGTCAACTTATCCAAGATTATTTTATATTGCTTTGAACCTATGTAGAGGGAAATGTGTAAACCATGATTATAAAGAATTTTTGATCAAGAGAAATATAATGGGAAAAATATGCACGGATGACTACTTCAAGATAATAATTCATGTATATTGTCCTCAACGTTTGAAGGGGACAAAATACAATTGAATCAAGAACAAAGTTACCATTTTTTGATAAAACCATTAATTGGAGTTATATTATGTAGGGCCAGCTAGAGAATATAGTGCATAAAATAATAGTGGTATCTTTTGACTGAAATTCACATTATATAGGAAAATTATGCGAGGCCAGATAAGGGAACGTACTGCATTGTCAGGAAAAAGAGTACCCATATATCTGAAACACTACCACCAAAAACCATAAGAAATATTATGAAGATATGAAAATATTCAATATTAAGAGTGTTGAATATGAAAGAGGGTAATTCTCCCAGCACGGGTGAAATATTTGAATCAATATTTTCCATGATTTTGAAGTCCCTTACATAGATCTTACTCATATTTAAAATTGGAACATTCTTGTTTCTTTGGTGTTATATCTAAAGAGAGAACCCAAAATGGAGATTCCCACATAGATTGTTAATAATATGTGGAAGATGGATAAAAAATTATCTCATGACTGGGACTAGGAGATAGAGCCTAATTTTCACTATGTAACTCAATGGGACGAGAATAAATCCATACTTAGTTCTTTGGTTGCTTTTCATTTTAATGTTGTGTAGTTAGGACTTTGTGTTGTGATGGTTAGAGTCATGCAGTGTGGACATGAAGTGATTCCGATGTAAAAAAGGGAATATCATGGCTAGACCAAGGAATTAAGCCTATGGTTCACTATGTATCTCATATTGATGAGAATCAATCGATACATAGTTCTTTGAACATTCCCTATACATGTTAGATTCATACAGAGGGAATAAAATGGGGTTTTATCGTTGCTATTCCCAAGATTTTAGATCTAGGAATCTTTGAGTATCTCATATGAATGAGAATCAAGATAAAAGTAGTTCTTTAAAATTCATTTCCCACACCAATCAAGTTTGATGTGGGAGACGGGGGGATTTTAAAAAATTCTAGAAGAAGAGTTTAAACATAAAACAAAAAATGGTATGAAGATCAAACCATGTTTCTTAAAAGAGAAGATGTATATATCTTGTTCATATACAGGCGGAGAAAAGTAAAATAATTTTTTTGGGTTGCGATTGGCCCCAAGATAGGAGATCCAGGTGTCTCTATGTATCTCATTGTAAATGATAATCCAGCCACACATAGTTTTGGAAATGCGGCCCCTATGCATATCTGATTTAGACATAGGGAGAAGTAGAACTCATATTCTACTACAGAGTAGCAATGATGTCAACGATGCTTTCATATGGAAGATATTGACCTCAAAGAGATAATATTTTAACCATTTATTTTAACTTCATGCAACATAGACAAAGATTCTACACATTTTAACATCGTGTAGAATGGACGCATATGGTTTTTATGCAGTTTAATGTCTTGAAAATAGGACATTGTGATGTGAAGTTTAGAGTCATTCAGTGAGGACATGAAGTTTGTAGTTATAAAAAGTACTTCTTCGAGAATCTCTCATTGATTGGAGTTTTAATAAAATCTCTATCAATTGAGATTAGGTTATTAGCATTATTTGAGTAGACCATATGTATGAAATAAGGTCCTTCCCACATTGTCTCAAGCTTTGGAGGATTTTATCCTGGTATCATTGGTGTCCTGAGGACTAACACCATTTCTCCTTGAAGAAATTAGTGATTCAAAACATTCTTCTTAAAATATCATTCTTTTCTGTTCTAATATAATTATAAATGTTGAAAAGTATGTAATCTATTTTCATCTAATCATTCCTACTCATCAAATCATTTCTGAGACTTTTCAACTATAGATAACTGATAACTGATTGCAACTATGAGTGATGCAAAATCAAAATTCAATAAGAAAAACATCTCCTATTCCATACACAAATGAGTAAGAAGTTTCCTAAGTGGCATTACAAGTTGTTGTTTGATAATCCCATAAATCATGGAAAAGTTTATTAGGATATGATTTATTACCTTTATCCACCATCTTATGGAGTATATTTGATAGGTTCTTATTGAAAGCCTCTATGTTCCCATTGTTCATTTCATGATAGAGAGATGAATGGTTGGATTTGAAATTGTTCTCATGATATAATTTACTTACCTCAGCAGAATAGAAATTGGTTCTGTTGTCCATAAATATAGTATGAGGGACACCAAATTTGGTAATGATGATATATTTGAAAAAATGAACAATTATTTTGGATCATATTTTTTGAGAGGTATTTATTAAACCCATTTGTTGAAGAAAACATTACGAGTGGGAATATACATTATCTAATTATCAATATTTATAGGATAAGGTCCTACTACATCCATTACCAATATGGAAAATGGCCATAAGTATTTAACTATATGTCACAACTCTGAGGGTTGATGAATGAAGTTGGCATGCACTTGGAAGGGATGAAATTTCATGGTGAAATATGTGAAATCATATTTCATTTAAGGCCAAAAGTATCCAAGCCTTATTATTTGATCAGAAAAACTATGCCCAAAATGGTGAGCACCAACAACTCATGCAAGTACTTCTTTCATGACAGCTGCAGTTTCTTCTTCATCAATACACCTGAAGAGTATTCCATAAAAGACCCAATTTTATAGGATCTTCTGGTGATTTGGAATATCATTAAGAGTAAAATTGGCCCCTCATCGTCAGATCTGTTATTTTTCATCTTTATCTAGTGGAAGTACTCCCTTTTAAATATTGTCCATGATGGGTGTCAACCATGCCATAGTATGACAATATCGATCCTAAATATGGATAATTTCTTTAATTTACTCCATTATAGTTTGAACTAAAGGTGAAACCACACGACAATGGGAAATAATTATGATTGTCTCATCCGGATTTGGATCTTCTAGGGATGTGTCTTTATTAGCCAGTACATTAGCTTGTGAATTTTGTGATCGCAGAACATAATAAAATGTTGGATCTGAGGGAAATTCATCCATTAAACCTCTGATATAATCACAAAAAGGGATTTACTCTTATTTTCTGATTGAAAATCCCCATTTATTTGGTTTATTACTATCTCTGAATCATCTTTCACTTTCTGGAGGTTCACTTTTACCTGAAGCACCAATTACAGACCTACGATGAGAGCACGATATTCTACCTCATTGTTGGTACTTCCTTCTAACAAAACGAAGGAATATGGAAACACTACATTTTCTGGGGAGATAAGTACAATTCTTAACCCAACTTTATAGGGATTATGGTTTTCCATTCTCTTCCATGTTTCAATTTTGAAGGTACCAAAAATGTATATTTCCCATGATTGGAGATTATCTTGAATATAGAAGACATATTCATCCTGAATTTCTATATTCGATGAAGTATCTTCTATAGATGGATGTTCAATAAGGAATTCGGCCAAGGCATGTTATTTTATTACCTTCTGAGGCACAAACATTATATCAAAATATTGAAAAATAACTTCCCACTATGCCAAATGCCCTGTAAGCATACTGAGGAAAAATTTGAGCGGGTTATTGTGAGACACCAATTGGACCTCATGGTGTTCCAGGTAGTGCCTCAATTTCTGAACTATAATGATTAATATCAGTAAGCACTTCTCAATACTTGAATGTCCATTATCTGTGTCAAGCAGAGTTTGACTGAGATAGTAAAGGCTATTTTCATTCCCAACATCATTCTTTTGGTCAATAAAGGCACCTAGTGATCACTCGAAAGCAATCACATAGAGAATAAGTGGATTTCATTTCATAGGTGGCATTAATTTTGGTGGACTCAAGATTTATTTCATGAGGGTATCCAATTCCTCTTTCAAAAAATCATTCCATTGATATTTGACTCCCTTTTTCATTAATCTAGTGAAGGGTAAACACTTGCCTACAAAATTTGTGACAAAGCACCGAATATAGGCCAAGTTCCCTTGAATTCCTCTTAAATTTTTAAAATTTCAAGGAGGAGACATTTCATGGATTGATTTTTTCTTCTCAGGGTCACCTTCGATGCCATGATGGAGTACAACAAAACAGATGAATTTTCCTGAGGTTAACCCGAAATCACATTTCACGGGATTCATATTCAAATTATGTTGTCAAATTTTATTGAATATGGTCTCTATATAATCCATGTTATTAGAACGTTGTTAGAATTAACCACCAGATCATCCACATAAAATTTGAAAAACTTTCTTAAGAAGGTTTTGAAGATACAGTGCATGGCATATTGATATGTTGCACCTGTATTCTTTCAGAAAAAGTGCATTACCTGATATAAAAACACACCTTAAGGGGATCTAAATGCTTTAGATTCTTCAACCCCTCTAGCCATTTGGATTTTATTATACCCAGAGTAACAATAAATGATATAAATAGATTCATAGCTATCTATTAGATCAATTAAAAGCTCTATAATCAGAACTGGAAAGTCATATTCGGGAAAATTATGGTTATATTATCTAAAATCAATGAAAACTCTGATTTTCCCATTATTCTTTTTTTATCAAAAAAATTTGTCCAACCACATAGAAATTTGAATATCCTTTAAAAATTATCCTTGAACAGATTATTGACATCATCATCAATTTTGGAGGCATGGGTTGAGCGTGTTCTTCTTGCTACCTACTTTAATCCTCGATGCTATTATGGAAAAACCAAATGATGGGTAGCTACATTGGGATTAAGGATTGGAATTCATGTATAATTCCAAGAAAATATATCTCTATGTAACTTTAGAAATTAATTATACACCTCTTTATCTTCATAAGTTATAGCCACACTAATTAGCATGGGGGCGTGGATCTTGTTTTGTACCCATATTTATTTATCTGAGCTCATCCACAGTGGTGGAGACAACTTCCCCAAATGATGGAGGATAGTCCCTAAGATATTCTTATTCTTCTTCCTTATGTCTCACATCTTCTCTTTCTACATTCATAGTAGGTAATGAAGAAATACATTTATATCTCGGGGAGGAGTCAGTATTTGAACATCCTGAAGAAAAAGCCATTATTTATGACCCTACTGAAAATGAAGGGTCTTCCACGAGTATTGAAAATGATATGATGGGTTGGGAATCAACATACTTATCTTCCTATAGTATTGAAAAAACTTCTTCTATCATTATTTATGAAGCAAAGAATTTCAGTAGTTCAGTGGAAGAAATGAATAAATCTTCATGTAAGCTTTCACAACTTCTTAGTAAATCAGTACTTTCTCTCATGTTATCAGGCTAAATTACTGTATTTGACATTATAGAAGTAATTTAATGAGTGCTTGGATTTGGATCTGTTCTTTAATTTTTATTGATAGGAAACCCATAATCTATACTCAAATATTTTAATGGGTTTGATAGTATCATTTCTAGGCCATTTGGAGCATTTTTTCTGGTTACCTCTTTTATCACAAACCACATTCCCTTTCTGTGATAAAATTATGCATCAATATACTGAGATTCACACGTTTTGAACGAATCCTTGCCACTATAAAATTTCCTGATTTTATCATTGAAGTATTCTTTGATATATTGGTAATACGATGAAGAAATGGCCGCATGTTGATGTAGCCAATGTCTTCTAAGAAGAATGTTGAAGGCTGTGTCCTGACTAACAAATATAAAATCTAAATTAGACACCAGATTTCAAAACTGATTTTTTAGTGTGATCTTGACTATAGGTTCTTACTCATTCTTTTCATAACCTTGTAACATTAAAGTGTAATGAGATAAGTCATATTTAGTAAGGCCCAATCTATGAAGTGTACAGATATGAATGAGGTAGAATCCTAAGCCATTATCAATGAAGGCTCGTCAGATGTCTATATCATCGACCCGACCTGAGAGATAAAATGGCCTAATGTATCTATGTACAACCTCATATTCATATTCATTAGTTAAAGATATAACTTCATGACATTCTATAGGATCATTCTTTATATGGTAGACCTCATCAGCAACGACTTTGGTTTCAAACTCTTGATGACTTTAAATAGCCTTGATAAGTGTATCTCGAAGATATTTTGATAGATTCAAGGCATCCAAAATTGGTAACTTGGCCGATACATGGGATATATGTTTCCATAAATTTTACTTTTGGTCTATAGGTCTGTGTATCCTTGCATGGAGATGTAGTTTTGTAGCCACTTTGGAAGTTGATGCTCCAGATGTGGATGTACCCTGTATTGGTGAAGAAGCCAGAAATACTCATACTTTTGGTACATTATACTTACTCGGTCTATCTAATTGTATAGATAATTACGGTGTAACCTCTAATTGGTTGACCAATATAATCATTTCCGGACCAATCCTGTCATGTGAGGGATAACATCCTTGTTCTTGTTGATCCCACTGAAGGGCTCTCCCATGAGTTTCCACCACATAAACGGTTCGATCATGGGTTTTGTTAAAATAGTGGAGTCTAGTATACGCACTGCATCCCATGTATCATTGACTTTGGATTCTTCTTCTAGTTCCCCAATTAGGTATAGGTAATTCAATCTCACCATAACCAGAATCATTATTTTCTTAGGAATCTGTTAAGTGTATAACATTGATGAAACCAAAGATCAATTCTTCATATGATGAATATTATTCTTGATAGGTTAGTTCTGGTTTTTCCATTTAGTGGGGTGGTGCCTTTTCTTTTGAAAAAGATGGAATGAAATCTTCTAGAGTCATGGAAAGATTTTTCCTTGAAATGATATTTTCCTTTTCTGACTGCTCTTTATCCTTCTGATCACATCACTTCTGTGAGGATTGACCTTTGGAGGAATGATCGATTCATGAAGGTGGTTTTACTATGGTAGAAGTGTAATGAGACACAATTGTTTGTTTCAACTATGTTCGTAAAATTTAATGAGTTCATCTTATCATTTTCATGATCATCCAATCATTATATTTCTATGAATTTTTACCTTTTACTTCCTGCCATTTTCCTTCTTCCTATGGATAAGTAGCAGTAAAACATGTTACTTGGGATGAAAAAAATTTTAGTTTCACTTCTCAAGAGTCTACCTTTTTTACATAAGTTCTTTAAAAAAAATAACACTCCTGAATGGTATTACCCAACATTTGGTGAAAGTGACAATAATTCAGAATTTCTTCATCTCCCTCTTTGTTTGGTTTCTTCGGGCTTGGAAACTGAACTAGATTTTTTTTCAGAGCTAAGATGAAGTAATTGAGCACCTGTTCATTCTGAAAAGAATAAATTTTTTCTTCGACTCCACAAATTATCTCTAAATTAGATCTTTATTATAATCTTGATAAGGATGTAGTTTTTAATGATGCTCGACAGGTGGAGCTCTTTGATATGATGAAGGTTTTGAAGTGGAATTAGGTAAAGGTGCTTGATTGATTGTCCATGTATCAGCATCTTCTTTCCCAATTCTTCTTACCATAGTTGATGTAATTTCAAAATATTTACCTTTAGTTTCCACAATGGAATTCTTTACATATTGGGTAATTGAAGAAATATCTTGAAACCATCATGTGTATTTCATAGGGATCAGTGGTCTGCGTAACTAATCACATAGATTTTCCACACAAATTGATAGAAAATATTCCTAAGAGAGTTCCAGATTTAAGGAAAATGTTAATCCTTTCAATGAAGTAAAGAAATTTGAAAAACAGTTATTTTCTATTTGATTAAAATTTAGAATATTAAAAACTATCATCTTTGGTAGCGTTGAGATGAATTGAAGAAGTAATTTATGACGAAGATCTTCCAATCTAATATTTGATCAAGACTGCAAACTTGTATACTAGACAAAATATGGTACCTATAATGATTGCAGAAAGAATGTGGGCTTTAATACTTCTTGTTGTGGAGGAGTCCCCATCATGGGATCATAAAAACTAAAAAAATGTGTTATGTGTTGCTCTAGGTCTCCCGAACTATTAATGATTGGGAATGTAGTATTCTAAAATTTTTATGTGGGAGGGATGTGATCCACACATTGAGGGTAAGATCTATTTTCCAGCTATATTGGTGCCTACCATTCATCCATAACGTCCAATTGAGTTTTTAATTCCAAAATTGTGTTTAAAATAATTTGGAAGAAATATATATGAGTTGGGACCTTTACCGGTACAATAGCTAGAGCATGAACTGGTGCAATGACTAGAAAAACCACTAGTGGTGATGCTACTGGTATTTTTCTTGGATAACCCAGGGGGACATGCCCATAAGGATGTGTTTGATCCTACACTATCTTTGTACTCAATGGAGGGAATACCTTATCCAAATTTATAGTTACAAAAAATCCTCTTTACTGAAGAGATCATACAGGATATTCGTGTTGAGGATCTTCTTGTGGAGTATGTTTGAGATAAATATTACTTCGAAGTTACTATGTATTGAGTCATTTAAACTCTTTAATCTCCTCCACTTGATGGGAAAATATTTCTTCAAGCGAAAGAGATTGAACTTCTCCATTGGATAAGTGAGAATTGATCTCACAATACATTTTCCCCTTGTTAGATTCCTTTCAGATGGGTGAGATTTGGTTGCTTGAGGGAATACCTATATTTTGGATAAGAATCTGATTTTGGGTATGCATGCCTCCTTCATTTTCATTAGTGTGTACCATATTATAGAAAAGAAAATCATCTTCTAATTTTCCTAAACTATACTCATTTTCTGGAGGATCTTCTACAATGGTATTAATGGAATTTACTGACACATAATGCATTGAATGCATTCTGTCAGTGTCTTTGTAATATCATATCCTATGTATATTTCATGGGACTCTGTTTTTCTATATGAATAATTATCGGGAACTATTTTATGGATAGTAACCCAAAGGGAATCCCTGGATAGTTCTGTTGTGCATTCACTTGGTGGATTCTTCCCTAATTAGGAGAAAACTAATACTTGTTGAGGATGGGATTGTAGATGTGAAAAATCCCCCAGCCTTACATATTTTGGATGTTCTTATTCAATCCTTTGAACGTTTTTTATTGAATTTTACGATTGAATTAAACTATCCCACAACCTTGTAGGTTGGGGTGGCTCTTGAACTACAATAGATGATATTTGTGAAGCTTATCTTATGATTTTTCAAATTCTTGTTCAGACATTGTTTGGGGGAATTATATGAAAACCACTCAAATAACGTTTTTCATAATATCATTATGCTATTTAAGACATTTGAGTCATCTGATGGTTGACATCCTCTATGAAGAAGGCATGCATAATGTTCTCAGATGATTGATTAAAAAGTGTCTCAACAGATTTCTCTCCGTGGGCCTGACTCTGATGAGAGCAAGTGGAGGCATATTCTTTACCGTATCATTGATTACAAACAACATCTTTTTATTGTAATGGGTCATGGGAAATTAAATTTCATGAAACATCTTTTGGCGTGATTTTCTGATTTTGGAGCGCATTAAAATTAAATTCCCTATGTGCACCACATCCTCAAATACAAACACAAGACGGGGTATTAGAAATTAACTAGTGCAACCTATTTAGTTCATCGAGGTAGGAACACTGAAGGGTTCCTTTTTTTCTTCTCAACCATTGGATGTTGAGAAACTGAGAGAGATACCAATTCTATTTGGTGTTTCAACCCTTCTATTACATTTAATTGATTTTGATATTCTTCATATGGTAATACTTTGGTTTAAAACCCAAGAGTCTTCCATAAGATAAGGTGGATATCAAAAATATAATATTTTTTCGTCAATTCTAGAATGTTTTAATGAGAGTTTTCAAAAGGATAGAACATTACTAGTATTTCACCTTTATCCATGGTTTTTTTCATGTTCAACATATTATAATCATCTTTTACTAAAGGTTTTTCCACTTGGGTTGACTTAAGTGGACGTTTCTCAATTGTTTTATTAAAGACAATAGAATCAGTCGCTTTTCCTCTTCTACATTAGAAGAAAAATGACCTGCGTTAGTTTTAAGTAATAACCATTCCCTTAAGATTACTTCTAATTGAGAATGTATTTCACCTGCTAATGATAAGGAATCATACTTTTCTAGCCTTGTGTTGGAAAGTTCCTCAAGATAAGAAGACAATCTCATTAATACATTAACGATTATAGAGTTATCTTGAAATGAAAAACATTAATGTAGAGAGAACTTTCATATCGAATTCCATCATGGGGAGGAAAACCATGGTGGATTACAGCATGGGATAAATCCTCTTACACCTTGGTTTTTTAGCCACAGAGATGGTTTTTGTGGATCACATCTGAATATAGGCTCTCTGGATTGACCAAATTTTTATGTAGAAAGCCTTCATGACAAAGTGTCTAATGGGGAATATCATAATTACAGATAATAATCCCATAAATAGGTAGTGAGAGGGTAGTATCTTGATCTAGAATAGATAAATTTTTAAGGGATTAAAGTAGTCCAGCATTAAGAGGATCCAGATCATAGATTGAATCTTGATTTTTCAACTGTGTTTGGTGAGACTTTTTCTTGGATGATCTCTTATACATAGTTGGGGTCACATGCTGGGAGAAGTGGTTATCATGGGTAGGTGTATGTTCCTTCCATGTAGTGGTCATATTAATGGTCTAATTATCTCTACTTTGAAAGGGAGTATGTTCCCAATCCGGTTGTCTGTATGATATGGGGGAGTATGCCCCATTACCCTCCAAGACTAGAATAGAGGTATGTATATTCTATGAGAGGGAATGACGATGTGTCATCCCAGGTGTGGGGAAAGAGTTATTTGTATGTTCCCCTGGTACTACTGAAGTTGTTGTAATGATATTCTGGTATCCTTTCAGAATATATATATGATTTGTTTTCTACCATTTCACCTTTTCTAAGACATATTCGGTGAATTCAGAGGTCAGAATAAGAAATAATTCCATTCCGTATCTAGAGTAGGTGTATGTTTCTGCTCATGTTCTCCCTTTCCTATCAATTGATACTTATAGTACTCATTTATGGGGGAAAATAGTTGAGTCTGTCCTAGGTTTTTCATCAGATATTTATGACTAACATCTCTGGGTGATACGAAATAAAACATTTTGCAGGCTTGATGAATGATGGAAATTGTATGTTCCTCTTGGCTGTTTGTCTCCATGCACAGTTGATGGGCATCTTTAAATACCGATAGATGATCCTGCTGGTAGAATTAGTGAGTGTAAGCAGGTGTATGTTTCTGTTTACCAATTGCCACCACATTTGATTGGGGGGCTTCCTTGAATGCAGTGAGATGATCTTGCTGACCATCTGATAGTTTGTAAATAGTTGTATGTGCCTGTTCATGGTACTCCACCAAATTTATCTAGTGGGATTAGTGGGTTGCGACCAGATGAGTCAGCTGGAAAGCGGAATTATAATGGACGGGTGCTTGTGATCGCTCATTTTTTGTCATCAAGTTATGTTGATGGAATTCTATATAGGGGGAAAAGGTAATAACTAGTTCCTTGTTGGCTAGATGTTGTCCCCAGTGGTTTTTCTTGTGCACCCATGTCTGAGGGACCAAGGCCAAACCACCAGAGGCAACACCCCCATCAGGTTAGGGGTTCAATGTCGCGCGATTCTGCTAGCGGTTATTGTTGGTGGGAGTCCACAAGAAGGATACCCACACCATTGAATTGTGTCCATGAATTACCTCTTGATCCCCCTCCCTGTACTATAGGAGGGACTGGTTGTTGTGTTCCGGTGATAAGGACCTGAAATGGTTGAAGATGGTTGTTGGCACTATCTGGTTTTGACCCCTGTTCGTCACTGACCAGAAGACCGAAGGTTGTTGATAACCTAGAGAGCCTATTGGGAAGCATTCAAGGTTGGGAAAGTACCGTGTTGACGATATTAACTTACCAATACATTGGAATCCTAGTGTTGAAGATGATGATTTGGTGATAACATTCTTCCAACAGAAGACTGTCCAACATGAAAAGCGGCTGTGAAATTCACAGATCTAAACATGAATGAAGACTTTTGGGTAAAGGTATTTCTACGAAAACATGAAAATTAGAATAAAATCCATTAAATAAACATCCTTTATATGGATGCAGGTGTGATTGATTCCTTTGTCTGGACTTCCTCTATCAATTGATAAGTCCCTGATAGGTGGGTTACACTATTAACTTGGTTAAGGATTCATATCGGGTTCACCATTTTTGTTTCTTAGTTCCTTGAAATGTGTGTTCTAGTTTAATAATCACTTAATCCAGGAAGTTTCCATTGTATTTATTCATGGAAATAGAAACATCGAATAGTTCTTTATCCAAAAGTAACATTCTATACAAAGGTAGGTTCTCCTTTATTTTGAAATTATGATACTTAAGAACATGCATTGGTTGAGAGGATGAGAGGTCAAACTCATCACACCCTTTTTGGGGGGTATTAATATCTACTTCAGGACTATCTTCATAGATTTGAGATATTTTCATATATCCTTATTAATTTACCAAGTATAACATAGCTTTATCTTGGTATTTTTAATCAATTATTAGCATCTGTGAAATTTAAAATCATCCGTATGTATTAGAGGTTCTTCATTAATGGAGATATCCATATGTATTTGTGATTCTACATTAATGGTATCCTCTCATATACTATTTAGATATTATTTTAATCATCATTCTGATGGTACTGGTTTTTATGCCACTCAATGGGGAACTCTGGAATTCATTGTTGTCTAGGGAGACGAAATTTTGTTTTGGTATTGGGATCATATGCAAAAAATGGGCTACCGTTGTATCCTTGTGAAAGGAATATGAACCCTCATAGTTTAGTGCTGCTTAATGGGAAACATCATACCTGTTAAGGTCATGTGATAAGGACCTTACCATATAGTTTAATGTCTTGTGTTAAGGACATCTAAGAGAAAGGTGCGTAGTCAAGGTTTGGTGTGGGACATAGGCCTAAGCATCCCAAGGAACATGGAAATAATATGGGTTTCCAAGTAAGATTATACCTTTTTGGGAATATGGCCCAAGGAAAACAAGTTTGATTTGAATTTTTGGGTTTGAACCTCAAGGAGGATTCCTACGTATCCCATTTGGATGGGAACCAAATCCCATGAAGTTCGATGAGTCTCATAGGAGAGTTTAGTCCATTGAGTGAAATGAGTTTGAGATTACTTTCTGAAAAAGATGCCTTAGTTATTTGGGGGGGGGGGGTTTAATTTTGGACTTCTTCCTATGGTGGATACGCAGATTAAATGGAATTAGTGTTGGATTCCTAAAGAGGATATCCAATGGGATATGGCCCTGAGAAGGCTTTTTATGTATCACAATTGTGGTGGGAATCAGATATCTTATAGTTCATTTCATGTGGATGTCTGTGAAAATTTTGTAATCATCATGAATCTCTAAGCCCACATAAGTTATTCTCTGTGTGATAAACTGGATTATGTGGATGATTTAACAAAGGAACTCACACTTTTCCTCCACCATTGGTGGAAGAGGTTGCCCCTACGGTAGAGATGGTAGAAGTGGGTGAGGTAATCGAGTAAGACAGAGAGGCAATGATCCTTCCCTCTTTTATCTTTTCATTGGACAATAGTCCAATGTAAGGGAGAAGTGAAGGTTAATAAAGTATAGAGTGGAAAGACTGCAACCTCCAACTTCAATGGTTAGGGGAATAAACTAGGATGGCTTCCCTAAAATTGGTCATATTATGGGAGGTACACTTCTCTTTTGTTATAATGGAAAAGCATGTGTGAAATGTACCTTTCCTGCTAGAGATTTGAAGTTCTGGGTTTTAGAGATGGGAAGGTGAGGTCAGAACCCAAACCCTAATCCTCCAAACTGGGAACTTCCCAACATTTTTCCTAGGAGAACGGTCCATGTGACTATAGATATACAAACCCACAGACACTCAATGAATCCTAACCCCATTGTGAAACAAATGCGGGAAACCTACGACTATGGATATACAAAACCAAATAGGAGACACGTTGATGTTCCGTTCACAAAGGATTGATAATTAATTAGTTTTTTGTTGATGTTTTAACATAATCCCTTTCGGATGAGGGATCCAATGAAGAAGAGTCTATTCCATGAATGGATTTGAAGAAGGCTTGATGGCTTGTAAACTGAAGGGAGTAAGTGATTCAAAGATGGGCACCCAAGTAAGTATCTCGCGCACAAGTTTGGGAGCACATGTAGTCTTGGGAGACCTGATGTTCACTTAAGAAAATAAAAACATGGATTTTAATACTAGGGAAAGGCATGACTCAAGACATCAAAAGTATTCACAAGTATTCCCAGAAGTGGGGTGCTCAAGTTCATGTGGGAGGAATAGGTGGTGAATTAGTGTTTCAGATTTAGTGAGGTCAGGATCCTTAGGTGTGCAAGTGTTAAGTATTTCAAACACTAAAGGAAGTTATGTCTTCTTATCCTCCTTCAATTCGTATTATTTAGGAGTTAATGAACTATCATTAAGGTTTCGAAAGACTTGGGGGAAGAACTAGGGAGACCAGAGAAGCAATTTGGCTTCAGGGAAATTTGTTGGTGCAAGAGAAGGTCAAATTGGTCAATTTATAGGAAAATAAGTGACCCCGGGTGAAAGTATATTTGGCGGGCAAGTTTCTTACATTCTATAATTTTGGCGCATATGTACCTTGTTCCCTGACAGTGCATTGGCTAGACTAGGGTGACACATTGAGGACATAGCCAAAAAAATTCTCCATACTACATGGGTAGCGTGTAACACCCCAAGGTTTAAAAAAATGAATTGAATGAAACTTTTTTCTAAGTAGATATTTATAACTATCCATTAAACATAATTTTTCTTCTTCTATGTTTTGAAGTTTTAAAAATAGTCATCTGCGATTTTGTTTAGCAAGTTATTTGGAGTCTTATGGAACCAACATGTTTTTTTGTTAAATAGTAAAATACCATTATGAGTTGTAATCTGAATATTAATATGACCCTAATTAATAGTAAACTGAATTATTATTTTATTTTCTTATGGATTTATGATAATGACAACTTGTTTATTTTTTTCAATGTGATAAAAGCAATTAAAGAATCAAAATTGTTAATTTTTGAATTAAGAATGATTTTATTTTAATATTTAATTAATAATATATAGAAAATTATTTTCAAAAAATGAAGTTAGTTTTGGAATTCTACCTTTTGAAAAATGGTAAGGGTGAATTTTTGGGATTTTATTTGTAATTCTCGAATTTTTTATGAATAGTGAAATGCGTTAAAATACGGCATATTCAAATTATCAGTTAAATACACCATTTATGACATCATAAGTGATGTAATTACACTTGGTTCTAAGTAATATGCAATTATTACTATTTTGGGTAACATTAATTGAGATCATTCATAGTCTTGAGAAAAAATATTATAATAATAATTTAAATAATGTAAAATTCCTCCTCCCCTACACTATAAATACCACCCTCATTCCCCACTTCCTACCACACCTCTGAAGCCTTGATCACTGCCTAATTTCTATGAAATTACATAAAAAATCTCCTTCCCCATGTCCGAGAACTTCTGGTCTCACCTAAATGACAAAATCAAAGTCCTTATGGAGGATCTCAAGAAGAAGAGATCAAGAGGTAAGAAATCATCTTCATTTTCATGTGTTTTTATTTCCTTTACATTTCTTTAATAGTATCATCCCCTCCTCTTATTCAAGAAGCATGAACACTCCATAAATCATGTATATTTTGGATGTTCTAATGTTTATATAAAATTTATCATAATTCTTCTTCTCCTTTCCCACTTATTCAAGCAATAAAAACATTGTTCGTGATGTGTCAAATTACAGACATCATGGACGATGTGATTTCAATTTTCATTATTTCTTTCAAGTATGGTCATGAAACCATTTTTATGGTTGAACTAGGTTATAATAAATGTATTATGTCTCATCCATGGTTCTTGAATTATTTTGTACACATTTTTTTAATTTACAAGACAAAATGGGGTCGTTATTATCAGAGAACCACTTTAATGATCTATGTATTATGTCTCATCGATGATTTTGGAATTCGTTTCTGAAAATGGTTTGAATTTATAAAACAAAATGAGGTTGTTATTTTCAAATAGACACTAAAACAATTTTAATGGTTAACCATGTAATAATGTATGTATTATGTCTCATCCATGGTTCTAGAATTCTTTTTTACACATCGTTTTAATTTATAATACAAAATGTGGTCGTTATTATCATAGAACCACTAAAATTGTAACACCCCGACCCCAGCTACCCAGAGTCAGTGCATTACTTCATAACATTGGCATGATTACAAAAGATCATGTCTCGAAAGACCGATTAGTTTAGTAGTCTTGGAAACACTAGATACATTCATAAGTCTTACATTACATCATAATGTGAAAAACTAATAACAAAGTCTTCATAGTCCACACTCATATCCTCTTCTGACTATCTCTGCAGGTCATTCATAAAATACTTCTTCACATCCTGGAAAATATTAAAACATTGAAAGGGGTGATCTCAGATTCTCAGTAAAGATAACAATATTGCGGAAGCTTTCATAAAAAAACATTAACAATTAAGGCAATGTATAAATAAAACAAAATCCTTTTAAACATGAACTTCAACATAATATGGAAAAATTAAAATGAGATAATTCCATTCAATTCTTCACATGGATATTCTACTGGTCGAATAATCACATGCAATATCAATAACCACTTTCATAATGACGGAATGCATAATGCCATACATTCTGAAACATTTTTTCAAGGCCTCGGCCAAGACGTCTAAAATGATTAAGGCCTCGGCCAAAACCATAAATCAAATTGGGAAAGGGCCTCAGCCAATTCCACGTCTAGTTGTCTCATGAGACCTACCGATGCATCGAGGAGCTATAGAGGGCTCCACCCATCACTTATTAAGTCCAATACATTCCTCATATGAATATGTTTAAACATATCATATACCATAACATAATCGTATCACATAAAACATGCATAAAGGAAACATAACATTTCCACATTTCAATCACAAGATATCAATACAACACATTGATATAATAAAAACGCTTTCAAAACCATTTTCAATACCAAAATAAAAGAAAGTTAAAACTTTGTATTTATTTTTCATTAAAAAAACGATGGCTTGTAGAGGAAGCCGAAACTCAAATAATGGTCACGGCGGTGGAGAAGTCATTGTCGCCGCATAAGTACAGAAAGAAAAACATTCCCTTTTTGTCTTTTAGTAAAACGCTTCGTATAAAAATGATTCATTTTGAATAAACGTAAAAGTCAAAGGGGTTTATACACCGTATAAAAGAAAGTTGTGTATAAAACCAAATATGCCTCAATGAAAGGAGATTGTGACGAAGTCCTTAAAAGATCATTTTTAAAATAAAATAGATCTATTATGTGTATTCATTATAGGTACACATAATGAAATTAAAAATACAAAATAGGAAATAATAATATCATGACATAATTTGAAAGTAGGAGATTAACCCAAAGAATGGATGTTGGGTTAATAAATTCCCTTACCTTGCGTCCTGTCTTGACTCGACCGTTCTTTAACCTCCTGAATAATAATCTAGAGTTAATTAATATTTACATAAGAACCTTTTTCATGTTCATTATTCCTTTAATATCCATTATTACCATGTTATGAACATTATGTAATTATTTAAGTTAATAACGGTCGTTTTGTCGATCTTTGGTACTTGAGTCAAAAATAAACTTCATATAATTACAAGTTGTTCATGTGGTGCAATATCCATTACATCCAGAATTATATTAATGATTTAGATATCATATATATCATATATATACAGTATATACAATCATTTATAATATTACGTAACATTTAGAGGTAAGAAATGAAATGCACCGTTCATGGAGACGGTAAGCCGTACATACACATGAATGCTACTTTCATTTCTATTTCATATTTAATGGAATGAAATAATAATGATATAAATGTATAATATAATTCTAGTATAATATAATATATAATATCATTTACTCCATCATTTATACATCCCACATGTGGCATTAACGATTCACATCACTTTGAGGGGGCGGTAGTCCGCACTTCCTAAAATGAAAATATCACGTTTACCCATAATGGAAACCATAAAGGTATGTCATAAATGAAAAATAAAAAATCATAAGTAAAACAAAAACATAATATATATCATATATAAAAATATTGTCATCATAATGGCCACCATTAGAGGTGTTATATGAGTGTTGAACAATCATCGTTTCGTGAGGAAAAATTCTCCATGCACAGAAACAGTATGTTCTTTAACCATTAGATGTAGGTGTGTGTAATTTTAAACCAAATACTTATCATAACAACATACTAGTATATTTTATATACTTTTTTAGTTACAAAATAAAGGAATAAAAAGAGTTTAAGGGGTTGGAGAAGCTAAATAAAACAAAACAACATTAGAGAAGACATTACCTAAAAATCGGGTAACTCTTTTTGATTTGAGACAAAGGCTTCCTTGGGAAGAATTCTGCCCAATGTGAGGCTTCTATGAGTAAGGGGGGAATGTTGGGAGAGTATTTGGGCAGAGTTTGGCCGAGACAAATGGCTTGAAAGTGTGAATAAGGTGGGAGTGGTGGGGGCCTTTTATAAGTGGAGAGGAGGGACACTTTTGGAAAGTAATGAAATGTTAATCTATTATACAATTCTTTTAGGATTCTAAACGTCCCAAACTTGTATAATTATAGGCTAAGGTGATAAGGGTTCAAAATATCCTCATCCAATAGTTTTTGGACATGTTTAGGTCTTAGATATTACATTATATTTCCATTTTATTTAAATCATTAAATAATGAGGTCATCGTTGCATCATCCTGCAGTCATAAATAATTTAATATATTTAATATCTAAAAATTATAAAAAAAATACTATGATTTAGGAAATCGTTTTAGCTTTCTAATGAATATTTATAGTCAAAATTTGGACTTGTGTAACCCCACTTGAAAACTGTTTTAGTAAAACAACTCATGTTTGTGTCAATTTAATTTTAACATTAAATAAATATATATTAATGTCATTTTCCAACCAAAGTGGCTCCATGGGGTCCCCAAGTTGACCCATGGGTTTTCTTGGTCGTCCATGACTAATACAATATGAGTAGGACAAGTTTCAAGCTCATCTCATATTATTAAAACATTATTTTTACCTTAAACTACACTAATTACCTCTAATCGTGATTAAGAACTTAAAAGTTACTATTCACCAAAAAATTATTTTAATCTCATTGAACCACATTTTACTTCTTAATGACAACCATGTATGTCGGATTTTTTAAAATAAAATCACAGAAGTGGTAATATTTCATTTAAACGAAAAATCAGTTATTTAACTACCACTTAGTGGTTTCACTATTCATCAAAAATTGAAGTTTTTCAGAACAATGCCAAAATTTCACCCTAAGCTATAATTGATATTTTGAATTCAAAAATGATGTCTATTTTACAAAATTCCAAACATATAAGTTGCATTAATTAATTTTATAATTAATTCCCGCTGTCACAACAAATAGCGTGTTTTTAAGAAACAATTTATATCAAAAGATTGGCAATTGTTTATGTCCAATTTCAATGTTAAATTAATTCTAATGACCACCATTGGATAAAATGGTAAAAATATATTCTAATTATACTTTAAAACCACTAAATAGTATAATTTATCACTACAAATTATTTTGATTAAAAAAGTTGTTTTTAAGTATTTTTCACTATTCATAAAAAATTAGTTCTCAGAAAAATACCAAATATTCAACATAGGCTAATTTCGATATTCCGAGTCCAAAAATGAAGTCCATTTTGAAATATAAAATTTATATATTTTTAAAAAGTGTTTATTACTATTCATAATGGCTACTTTGATTAGTCGCAGTGTTTTAGAACTCGAAGTTGCGTACAATGCAAGCCATTTCATTATTGAATGAGAAGCGCATCGTGGAAGCTCGAGGTGTTACAAAAATGATCTAAACGGACATCGTTAATGTTTTAACTTATGAATAATCATCATTTAAGAATTAAAAATGTTAAATAGTAAAAATTATGGTTTTGGAAATATTTTACTACAATTCTATTCCAATTCAGGAGTTTCACTTCCAATCAAAAATAACATTCATCATGAACTAATCAGGGAAAACATGTAAAGAAACCACCTAAAACAATGGAAGGAACCAAATACTAACAATTAAAGTGTGAAACGATGTAAGGAAAAAATCATATAAGGTGTTATAAGAATGAATATGTTTTTTTTAAGATATTACTAGCACTCTTTTAACCATTATACATGCCGTTTAAACACATTTGAAGAAAGAGGAACCTGGGGTAAAGGAATTAATAACCCAATTTCCAATCTTTGGGTTAAACTTTTATTTATCCATTATGTGGTATTAAGATTGTTTTTGTGATGATTTTTTTTTTATTATGTTGTGTTATGTTTATTTACATTGTATACACATATCCTTTCCATTCTATTAATTTTCACTAAATTTATATTTTAAGGGACTATAATTTAAAAATCCTTTTTAAACTCTCGTTATTAAATTTTAAAAAGATTTTTTTATTTGTATATTTAATTAGTAGATTCTCTTGATTTCAAGATACTTTATTAAGATGATATGTACCATGGACATTATTAATGATTGTTTGAGCCCATTATAGCTCAATATATGTCTGGTTGATCCCATTATATCTCAATATATATTGGGTTGAGCCCATTATAGCTCAAGATATGGTGGGTTGAGCCTATTATAGCTCAAGATATGATGGGTGAGCCCCATTATAGCTATCTAATGAATTGGGTACTCTAGAGATGAAAGTTTACCAAAATTTTATTCCATGTGCATGAGTGAATGTAAGGGTGATATGGTAAATATGTCCCAGTCAATTACATGATGTTTCTATGCATATGATTTTTTTTATGATTTTGGGTTTTAATGGTTTTCATGTTGTCACTTGACTAACACTTTCTTTCTTTATATGCCTTACTATATTTTACACTCATCACGAGTTTTTAAAATGTATTTCATAGGATATAAGGACGGGTAAGATAAATAAGGGAGTCGTGATGTCTGATATGAAGTGTGGTTAATGAAATCATGTTTTATGTTTAAATGTTTAACATTTTGAAAAAATGGACACTGTTTTAGCAGTATCCTCTTTAATGACTATTGTATGACATGTATGTAAGATATCATAATTCGTTAAAAAACTAAACCCAAAAAGATCCTCAATCTGTAAGAATGTATGGTCTTGTGTAAAATTCAATATTAAGTAACATTTTAAGGACAAGTCTATATATTACACCCCCACAATGCTGATTGGAATCAGTATCAGGCTGCGGTACCGGCCCTTTCGGTCGATGCCATCACTACCATCACTAACCCCCATGAATAATGCAGAGTCACACCACAATCCTTTATATACTAGTGAGTAGATTTGTGGATAAGTGCATGGAACACATTTCATGGTGTCTACACATGCCTTGAGATTTATATTTATGAGAATATTTTTATCACTCATTTAATACCCTTGGATGCTTAGCTTTGTTAGAGACCAATCTCCCTCACTATATCAATATATTTGGAGGGTCTGGACTAGGATAATGTTTATCGTCACAACATTTTATACTTGAATCTTTTGGATGTCTATATTATTGTGTTTTTAAGAATCATACAGGGGTATGATACATCCTTGGATAACTTATCTCATGTATTGTTCTGTGAAGAAGATTGGGGTATGAAATTCTGATGGAACAGTGTCTTCATGGAAAACCTTGGCCACATTGAATTCTATCTCAAATTCTTATAGGCTTCATAGGGATTCCATTAGAGCTTCTCTAAGTCATTTCTAATTATGGGGAGAATAAAAGATTAAGAATTTTGTGGGAAATAATACTAACTATTTTTGAATGTCGCATTTTTGTGATTGAGTCCTATTCATCCTCGGGTGGTTGATCCTAATCAATGTATTAATATTATTGGTGTTTGAGGTAGATAGGCTTGGGGCTTGGGAAGATGTTTAGGAAGAATCTGCTATAGATTGTTGATGTCACATTTTCCTACCCCTTTGATTAGGATGATCAGACAATTGCACCACTAAAATCCATTATTTTAAAATGAATAGATTTTAATGGTCTTGAAAGGGATCTAAGACACCACAATGCTTGTTTTGTCCTGATAAAATTATCAATCATAGGTATGAGACTCACATGTATCTTCCATGAGGATTTGAACAAAATATTTGGTTATACCTCACCTGCACCACCCCATATGTTCTTAGATTATATGTCCTTGGCCTCTAGCTCACCATTCATGTTTATGGAACTCATAATCAGAGGAATATTCATCATTTGGGAAGGTATATTTTAATTACACTTTTTCAACTAAACCAAAAATTATCTCTTCATCTAAATATGGTTCTTTTTGGTTGTATGGTTCCAATTTTTTTATTTTTCATAAAAGAGATATCCAAGAGTTTAGAGTATTTATGGGAGTTCTATATGACTCTTCTTATTTTGTAATCTCTTGTATGTGATGATTATGTATGCCTTATAGATGGATATTCAATATAGAGTCTCTAAGAGTTATAATTTTTATTGGGTTATGAATCCTGGACCGTGTAGTGGAATGATCTCAGTTAACTATTTTCCAAGTAATCATGAAATCAAAATTCTTTTTATTCTTTCCAAAACATCATTCCAACATCCTTATTCTTCTAGTTATGAGAAATTTACATAGGTCCCATATGCCCAGGCCTTTCCCAGTATCACCTTTATTGAATCAAATATACTCTAGATGATGTATTTTAAGACAATATATTTCTGGATGGTGTAACTTACTCTCCCAGGAAAAGGGCAGTAATCATGGAGGACATTGAGTTTTACATCACTAGGTTTCTTAGGATTCGTTATTTTAAGGATGTTTTTTTCTATACCTATGAGGAAAAAAATAAACTAATCATTTAAAAAGGAATATATCTTATTCATAAATTCTTTTAATTGTGGGAGACCTTGATCTCTTCTCACCACCAAATGTGGGTGATTTTGATACAGTTGCTTCTTGGTAGGAGGTTCTAGCCAATTTGGGGTCGGCCTAGATGTCTGGATGGGAAACACTTCTAGTTTGAGGGTAACAATAGTATTTTCTACCTTACCATTCCCTTTTACCTATATCACGCATATGGGATAATTATTGGAATTTATTTACTGAATTCCATCTTCATGGCGTGGTTCCATTTTTCTGAACTCACAAAATCCCCCTGGATACTTAATCAAGATCAGATGTGCTTGAATCTCATCTCAAATATTCTAAACAAAATGTTCCATCAATTTATTTTGTGATATTGGAATACTGAGTGTGTATGATAACCCTCTCAAACTAGTGATAGTGTTATAAACCCTCTAATTTTAACATTGTTTCAAATTTTTGAGGTCGACAGTCATCATTTTTCATAGCATAGAGATGAATTGATAATGGATTTGATAATGATAGTCTTACCAACCAATGATAGATTTTGTTTGATGGTTGTTGTACCATATGAAGTCCAACCTTAATATATTACATACAATAAAACATAGTTTTATCACCTCCTTTTAGCCTCAATGGATCATCATTGCGATGTATAGGGACACAAAGTGTGTGCAATATTGATTCGGATCTATCCTTCCATCAAAGGTTTACAATATAAAATTATTTAAATTTGGAGGGGGAAAATTATAATCCACTAGTTTAGGATACAACATATTTTTAGGATGAAAAATGGAATACCACTCCTCCAATGATTCCATTTGAGAAGAAATAGATTCATTGTTGATGATGAGTTCTAGAATAACCAATCTCTGGGCGACCACCAATCCACATTGATCATGTGAGACTTGATATGGTGGTCCAAATTTTATATACCATTGAGGATCAATATGTTCCATGACAAAATGATCACCATTATGGGGAAGTTGTTTTCAACGTAATGGAGTCAAATCATGATCATCTTAAGCTTCTTCATTTATATAAACTAGTTTCTTACAACCACAGCTGATATGATGCTCAAATTTCACTTATGATGGTAGATTATCTCTCTATTGATGTGTGTTATGAGACATGCAAGTCTCTATTTGAAGAAAATACTGAGAGGAAATATTTACCATGAGTAGTTCCACACTGAGTTGTCTAAGGTTCTGTATTTCATCATCCTATTATCCTAGTAATTCATCTAAATTGTGTATTTCAGTTCTTTTGGGTAGAGAGTGTGATGTCGTAACCACATTACATTTATCTTTAGCTAAGTTCTGCCAAGGATGTTCAAAATTATTATTATGAAAGGCCAAGTTCTGTATCCTCGTTTAATTCAACATATGTGCAAATTAAGTTTTTTAATCGAAATTTTCTACCACTCAAGGTATAGTTTATTTATTGTGTCCCAATATATTTGGGTTTCAGTCTATATCATTTTTTTATTAATGGTAATGATGGTCAATGAGTCATATCTTACCAAGGTAGTTTCCCCTTCACTATCCAGGAAACAGTGTAGTTTATAACCCCTTTATTCTTCTTCAATGGTTGTATTAGGGTCATTTATATAACCTCTTGTCCTATTGGACCATCTTTTCTTTAAAAACTTATAGAGTCTGATTTCCTTCTCTAGACATTCCCCATGTCTTGGTCAATATATAGTGATTTTAATGAAAATTACAGCCACACTTACTGAGTGGAAAAAAATGAAATAGGTGTGTCTCATGTTTGGAGGAATGATTGGGATTATAGACATTGATAATTAACTCCTAGGAGAGAATAAAATGATTACTTATAAGATGATGATGCTAATAAGAGCCCCCCCATCCATGGGGGGTGGGGTTGATTTGGTACCACTATAAAAATATACAAATTTTATCATTGAGTTTTCTATGATTCCTGAGATGAAAAATGAGATAATAATTCCCCCATGCCAAATTTAAAGGGTTGATCTAGAATCACCATCAATATATCCTGAACCATCTTGGGTGTGATGACCCTGGTGGTGGTGATCAAGATAAAAATTCACCAATCCATGGGGGATGATTATTCTCCTAGACAACTTCCACGAAGGCTACTACTGTAATATTCTTGATTTGGCACAATTTTTTTTCACAAATGGGATGGGTGAAGTGACTACATGGGATGGGAGTCACTTCCTATGAGAATACCTCATGTAGTCTAAAACTTTGGAATCTATGTTTTAGGGGTGTTATCATTTTTTTGAATGTCCCAACATACAAAGTAGTTGGCGACCCCATATCATTGTTTTTAATTTCTTTGCATCCCAAGATTGAAAGAGAATTGATGTATTGACCAACTCACCCATGAGTTACCCAGTCCCCTGATCTCTCTTGTGGATATGACAATACAATATGTCATATATTGGGATACTTTCTATCATGGGGTGTTGGTTAATGTGAAATTATCCATTCTATTAGCTTCATCAGATATGAATAACTGACGGGGTGTTGGAAATTTGTTGTGGGAGGATTTTCATACTATGAAGGAAAACACACTATAGTATTTTTTTCATACTCTTTAGATCATGGCTCTCATTCCATGGTGAATTCATCTATCTCTTGCAGAAAATAGAGTTTGTTTATTATATGGAGGTTACCCTCATAACATTGATAAGAGAGTTTTCTAGCCTAAACCATTGATGGGTCACACACATATTCTGTCGTAAGTAAGTCATACACTCCTCCTCGAATTGATCTATAATTTCATATTCAAAAGTAGGATGGGTCCGAACATGGTTGGAAGGATTTTAAACCTATAACATGGATATATCTATGTCATATTCTATTTCAATATATCTATATTTTTTCATCTGTTCACACCACAAAGGTTGTTTCGTTGGATTTCTTAATAAACATGGTGAGATAGTTGTGATAGATGATAGAGAACTATATACTGTTAACCCTAATGTTTTTATAACCTCTCAATATGAAGGAGTTTGGGTTTTGATAAACTCTCAATATAAAGGTGTCTGGGAAAGGGGAGGATTTCTTTGTCTATGAAATATATTAGAAAGAGGAGGTTTTCTATGGTGGATTTCAGCAGTTGAGTCCCTATGATCAATATATATAATAACATAAGGGGTATTATTTATATATTTATCACCTTATGTTATGTAATAATAGTTGGTGGATGATTTAGGTGTGGTTGATATGCATTTTACAACCTCATAGAAACTAGCATTGAGAATATCAGGATTTCATGCCTAATTCTACATAATCTCACTACTAAGAAGCTATAGATGTGTGCCAGTGAGATTCTATATCATTAATGGGGATGTAAGCCTATCTATGGGTTATTTTCATAATATTCTCATTGACCGTGGATGATGTAGGTGTTTGAGACCAGTTCAAAAATTCATTTCCCATCAGAATATGCTAACATGCCACTTAAATGGTGGAAGGGTTATGATCCTCCACTAAACGACCTCTAAATGTATCTAGTTCATTCTCTCATCAATGAGAGTAGGGATATGGGATTGGATCCAATAAGCTACTATAATTTTACAAATAAATTAATCAGAGGGTATATTAGCCTGACCTGAGGTGATTTCCATATTGTATTGGTAAACCTCTATTAGAGAAGGTGTATGTTCTCGATCCCGTTAATTTGGAATATGCCTATGTCTTTCTTCGAAGGTAATGCGCACCAATCCTACGGTGAATAACGAACTGCATTGTTGAGCCCCTGATAGAATGGGAATATGATCTCATTACTATTCCTCATAATTTACCATAATATATAAATAATCCCCTCATTGGGAGAAATAATGCATGCTTTCTCTAAAGTAAGTACCAATTCATGTTGATCATTGTGATATTCTATTCTAGATATTAATATAAGAATATGTGTCTATCCCTATATCTATATTATTATTTTAATATGTCACAATAGTTCATCTAAATTTTTTATGAGATAGTGACACTTTATTATAGTATTTGTAGGGATATAAGATTGCATGTTCTTATTCTCCATGACATATTAGAAGATGTCTTCTATAGAAGCTGTGATATATGCCCATTATTGTCATAATTTTACATCAAAAAATGCCAATGAAATTTGTGTGTGAGGGTTGGGATATGTGCCTCCCCTATGGTTTCTACCATGATATGTGGGAGAACATGATCCCGATGTGTAGGTATATGATCATGATTGATGAACACTACTGAATAAACCGACATGATTTGGTAGTGGAAGTAGTATTGTGATCCAACATCCTCTAATCTACATTTTCCCATGCATGAAGAGTTATACTTAGTTCCTTAGCATGATCTTTTAGAGTGAAAACAAGTTGGATAGTTCACTCAGTAGTTGACTATGGGGAAATAGAGGGATGTTGCTGGTGATGATGGTTTCCAAGATCCATCCTAGGTAGCTTTTAAAATGTTATGGAGACATAGTCTACTCCTTGATCCACCTTACTAGGGTAAAGATGGTGCTGGTTTTCAAGATATATGGATAGAATTATGAAACAATTGGTAGTGGTGAAAATGGTCACTAGTTTCAACACAACTTTCCTTGAACATGATAGGGTTGTAGGCTTCAATGTCTTGAGCACTCTATGTACATATTCAAGGATTCGGATCATACCACATTGGTGGAATCCTTAGAACATCATGATCACTACATGAGTTTTGCGGAATTTTGTAGGTGATGTTGTTTTTGGACCCACAACGGTAGATATTGTAGATTAGGTTCCAGAACATTCACTTGAGGAAGACATGATCTTGAGTCAAGGTGGTGTTTGTGAGAGAAATATCTACAGTCATAAATACATTAAGGAACAATTTCAACAATAAGTTCATCATTTTTAGTACTAAACATGCACAATTTTATATGCTAAAGTGACAAAATTGTTATTTCTTATTATTGGTTTATCAATATTGATTTTGTGAAATGGGCAAGGTAAAATGTCTTATCTCATGGGAACCCCAATCACGTTGTATTATTGAAAGAGTTCATGTCAGGTACACATTTGTTTTCCATTATAATGTGTATGGATCTCTTATTTTACCATTTATTATCTTCCATGAAAACTCCCAACAGATACTATAGCTGTATAATGTAATAGGCCTTATTTCCAAATAAAGGTGGTTATTTTGGGTTTGAAACTAAATGAAACATAAGAAATTGCATTAGATGATAGGATGAGATGTTGGGATCATCACACCATTTTGGAATGAATTATTTCCCACCCTAGTAATTTCTTATAGATTTAATATATTCTTGTGAATATTTCCCAAATTATGATGCAATATTAGTTAACCTAAAAACACTAAGAATGTCAAATTATTATGCATGAAAAGAGTGTTATATTAATGATCCATTCTATATGAATTAATGGTTCTACATCTGGTTCCCATTATTTATTAACAATTAGGGGATACTTATACTTTTAATCTATATGAATAGGCACTAAATAGTTTTTTTCTATCCAGGAAGGTGATCGGTGTTCTAGTGTTGGTATTGAACCATTAGGAGGCATCCAATGTATCATGTTAGAATTGGAATCAAATCCCACATAGTAAATTTACATAGTTTATGTTCATATAATAGGATTATACTATGTATTTTAACATCATGTTTAAGGATATATATTTTGACACATAGACATTGGGTATTAAGCTTAGGCATTAGGAAAGTGTCCTACATTTCTTGTTTATAATAGGAATAACAGTCTTTTTAGTTTAGTTTTACCTTAACCTACTGATGGATGAGGGTGGATAATTAACACTCATGTGAGTTATTTCACTTGAGTTAATCAATATGGGAATGCTTTTGGGATTTTCTCTAAGTTGGATACCCTTATAAGGAAGCATTGTTTTCATGATATTCATTAGGGCTTACACATTGGGGTTTCCCTGGTTGTGGGAATTTTGTGATGTTACTGATATGACCTCTAAAAACACCAAAGATCACACGGGACATGATTAGTGTGAGAAGTAAGATATATCAAATTATTAGATTCACATCATATGAATTTCAGAATTATTCAATGAACTTATCCTATTTTGGAATGTTCAATATAAAGATTAAATAATGGGTTGGTGTCCTATATATCTTATATATTATTGGAATAAGAGTCTTTATTGTTCAATTTTTTATTATCCTTGTTATGGGATTAATATGTTGAGGGATTGATTATAACATACAGTATAAGATATTTCCATGTACAAAATCATTACTCATATGATGATCGATGAGAAAGGATGATTGGATTTTAGGAGAATTTAGGACCCATGAGTTAGAGTTTTTGGAATATGGTAGGACTTACACAAGGTTGGATTCCCACTGGAAGGTATCCCACCCTTATCCTATGATGGATAAAGAGTGAAGATAGTAATTGGTTGACTGAACATGATTTGATGGTATATGGATCCCATAACTATAATAAGGCTGTATCAGTTTATAACCCTAGTAAAGTTTGGACACTCCTCGTATCAAATGGGAGTGTTTGACCAAGGACTCATGATTGGGGGTTCACATGGTTTGAGGGTGAATTTCCTTGTATTTTTTCTAGTCAAGGGTGACATGTCTGGGGTTGTCTACCTTTTTTTTGTAGTGAGAAAAACCATAATCCATTTTGTTTATTTTTTTAAAAGCACTTTTTGGAAAAGTGGGAACCATAAAAACTCTGCAAATCACCCACACATACCCCACATGATGATCAACAAAGAGAATACACATTTCAAAATCAAAAACCCCACCACTACAACCATCTGAAATCCATAAAATTCTAAATTCAAAAACCAAAGCATCACCATCTAGACATCTCGATTCATGTGTCGCCTTGAGTCTCACACCATGCCTTGAGACACACAACGAACGTGAGAACCACCCATTCTGTGGAGTGCATGACCCGCTCAAGTGAAAATTAGTGTATTAATACTCACATAATTTCTCCATCATTTTTAGAAATTATTACATATATTCCTCAATATTTTCAATGAATTTGATTATTGAGGCATCATGTAATCAAATAGATACATAGTAACTTCATTGTGTGTTCCAAATTACATGTTAGAATTCCTTGATTTGATCAATAGGGTGATAAAATATACCGTATAATACCATTATTAATTACAAATGATTAACCAGAGGAATACTCTTTCAATTGGATGGTTCTCCACTCTGGAAGGTTCGATCTCTCCTCTTCACCCCCATGTGACTTTTTTTTTATTTTAGGATGGGAATTTATAGGCATCTCCACCCCAGATCTATAATTCTTTTCATGGTTCTTAAACCACATATATCATCTTGGTTTGGTGGAGGTAGAATCACATCTTTTGTTCTTCATGATCGGGCTTTGGATCTTCCATGTGGTCATCTTCGTTCCACATGATAAATAGAAACCACTTCATTAGTCCATAATTACAATATTTATTGAACCCATGTCTTATTAACTGGACTTCACATATTAAAATCAACAAGTCGAACGACCATTACAAGATCAAACCGAAATGTTTGGGAGCATTCATGAGACGAGGTCACCTATTAAAGTGGCTTATATGTGATTGGGGAATAATTTTATAGATCCCTTCATGAGATCAGGCTATCATGTTGAAGGGCCATTGCATGATCGGTAAACTAATCACTCAAAGTGCATAACACCTTTACATAGAGAATTGTATAACTCTCCTTCATATAAGGGTAACATATTTTTTATGCTTTTATTTTATAATACTTATTATGTTCTCTTATCAGTTATATTTTAGTGGACCACATGATCAATTTGGAAATTTGGTAATCCTTCACATGATGTAGGTGACATTTCTAGTGTCCATCATTTGATGAGCTTGAAATGTCCCTAGGGTTTTCACATGATCCATGAATTGATAACATGAAACACATCATTACTTATTAAGAAAATCATCATAACTCCAATTGAATGAAGAATTTTCCTTTTTTTGAGATTTTATTTTATAAATTATTCAAGTAATTTATTTAATAATTTTTCAAATGACCAAAATGATTCACTAGAGGGGGATGCATGTGATTGGTAGGTATCATCTAGAATCCTTCATGATATTGGCAGGGTTTGTCAACAGATCTCTGTTTGATCATGAGAATATATTGTGGAGCATATAACCCCACCATGTATCTTCTTAGGGTCATGTCATTCATATGACAGAAGTTCCAAATTCCCATGTATCCATGATGCTCCTTTCCTTTGTAGTGAAAATAATACTTGTCCTTCATGTATTTCATCAATACAAAATTTTATGATGTTCATTTGGTGGGCATAAACACCAATAGAATAAATTTGATGAACAAAATATCCATGGTCTAGAACTCATTGAGAATATAACTAAGAAATTTCATAACATTCAAAATTATATAAAGATATCTCCCTGAAGATTGAAGTGTTTTGTAGTGTCTCATTGATCCAATTTTTTTATTTATGTTTGGGTAATTAAAATATTTTTTATTGCATAATTATAAATTCTCATAGATATTATTTTTTTACATTATTCCATCTAACATAATTTATTTAATGTATTTTTTGAATATTTCATAGATAAAATGTTATATTTCGTATCTTTAATTATTGTTATGATTTTCATTATTATTTTGGATATAATTAAATAACTATGTATATTAACATCCCATGTCAAATGAGTCACTATATTTTTTTATTATTGAAAATTTGTAAAAGTAAGGAACTAATCACGAGTGAAAATAAAAATAATTGTAGAATTGACCATGATAGAATATTTGGAATATTCTAGAACTAACCTCATAATTAAAAATGACCTTACTGCACGAAGAAAAATAAAATGAACGTAAGTTGAAAAATGACCTATCCACATAAAGGAAACTCAACTGGCCGCTAGAGAAAACATTAATCAATCTAAAGAATATTAATTAACTGGACACATGAAGGAAAAAAATAACTGTCCATAAGAAGAGAAAATAAGTGATTTCATTTAGAAAAATGAATAGAACAAAAGTCTAGAATTGAACCTACCATGAGAAGAAAAATGGACCTACTATAAGAGGAAAAATTAACCTATTATATGAAGTATAAATTTGGTAAAGTTTTGAACCAAACTTATAAAATATGGAAATTTATGGAATATATTATATTTTAATTAAAAACATTCTCTCTTTAACTTATTATTTATTTTATTACGAATTATGTAATATCTATTTCATATATTTATCATTATCTAATTATTCCATAAATAATCAATAATAATTTCTTATATGTAAATTTATTCTTGTATATTTTATAAATTACTTAACATGAAATAAATATAATCATATATGTATTAATATACACACAATTTTCAAAGAACATGAAATGATTAAATATGAATTATTTGAATTATGAAACATTTTTCTCTCATATATTATAAAAATATTTGATGAACATCTGTATTGAATTTTATGAGTTTATTGTCTACTGTAATAAATGTTGTAACATATTGTGTCATAAAACATATTTTAGTTTTATATATTATTGAAGTAAACCCACAAGCAAATAATTTTCAAACACATTCAACAAAGAAAACAGATATATATTTGGGAAGGATGAAATGTAATGTGTTTCATGATTTGAATGTGTTGTTCTAGAATGAAGACTATATCTTGAGATTGACATATCTATATCTATATAACAAATACGAATAAATTATTGAACTATAATGTGTTATAAAAATTGGAAATTAATAACCACTCTTATCTAAACTTATTTTGTTTGATCCATTTTTATTGAAATAACCTTACTATTTTTCCACGTAGATCCTATATTATACATCTAGTTACTGTAGTTCTTACATATTTTTATTAATTTTTATAACTAATTATGTGAGTATATTATTCCCATAAATGGTTAGAGTTGGTTTATACTACCACTCATAAAGGTTATAGCATTTTCCATAACCAGAAAAAGGAAAGGGTATCAGTTATGCCTTGATATAGGTAATACACATCGTTTGGTTCTACATCCACTTAAAAATTTATCTTGTATGTTACATTCCTGGTGTGTAAAAGGTAGGGTGACCTTTTTAAGCCATCAGGTGTACAATAATATTGTCTTGGGTTTTTCACAAAGGTTTTAAGAAGACAATTGTAAATTATTGTGACTCCCTTCAACAGATATAGAGTCCTTCATAATGGGTGTTATATCTCTATGTGTTTGGTTGGGGTGATGAGTAGAGTAATATCATTTAAATATGAACTATAATAAAAAAAATGTTGTGATTTCCATTTTTTATTTCAAGTACATTAAAAAATTTGATAATTGGTTATAAAATATTTAAAAAGTTCAATTCACCCCACCCCACTCTAGGCCATCCATCAATTCTCACCTTTACAAAACAAAAGGTATCAAAAGAGGATCCCTAGATTTAGCATATTTTTAAATTATATTTACTAATTAAATCATGACATAAATCTTCAGGATGAAAAGAACTATTTTAAGATGGATGGAAGGAATGTAAATGGTTGATGGACACATCACTAGCCTCTACTCTTTGATAGAACTTATTTGGATACTTTTAGTCTCAAATAGACACTTTTCTTAAATTCATGGTCATTGATAGTTGGAAAATTTCGTTGAAACAATTATAAACCAGCTGAAGTTGATCCTAAAATTTAAATAATTATGATGTGGTAATGTATATTATAAATTAAAAGGTGATAAATATTTTGTATTCAGTAATTTATAGGAATGTGTATAGTCATATTTCTGTATGAATAATTGAATTACATTTGGGAAATATTATAGGTTACTCATATAGGATTAGATAAATTGATAAGAACTAAATTTGGCATGTTAAGAGATGAGTATAAGTATTTCAAAAATGGGAGAATAATAAACAGTTAATAAAAATTTTAATTGATTTATAGGTATTTTAAATGGAATGAATGTTTTGGGAGAGAGTTTTGATAAATTGATTTTGGTTGAAATAATTTTATGAGTCATAACCAATAAATGGTATGCTAAAAAGTCAATAATAAATTAGAGTTATAATTTTTAAGAATTTACTTTAGATGATCATATTGTATCTTTACTTCAATATGTGTCAGAATTAAAATATATTTCTCAAGAAGAAATATTGAAAATTAATGGTACTACATTGAAATCAAAATTTTATATTAAAAATAAATCTTCTAAATAATAATTTCAATGTAGTGAAATAGACCAAGTTTTATAAATTTCCCATGGGGGATGAAAGAAAAAAATACTAAAATTAAATAATATAAAATTACCCATAGATTAATAAATGCATGAAAGGTAAGGAGTATAAATAATTTATTTGTTATTAATGCAAGGAAAGAGGGAATATCAAAACCAACTACCTATGAATTAAGCATGATAAGAACACAAAAGAACTGTACATATAATAAAGGAAATAAATAAAATATGGTGTGAGTTAAACATTAGATTCCGACTCATGTGATTAATCGTGTATATGAGAAGAATCATAAAACGTATTTTAATGGATTAATAAAGATAGGATATGGAATTTTATTGATCTTCCAATTCTGAATATAATTTTAATCCATATAAGGATATCATGCTCCACCCAAAACCTCCTTTTCTGTGAAAACTCAATTGATAGTCCATCTAGAACTACATGACCCCTTCAAGTCCCATTCTACTCGGATAGAATCCATTGAGGTGAAGTGCACACTAATATAGATAGAAAGAAAATTTTACCCAGAGTTGGTGCACTTGAATTTTCTCCCACCTAACATAGGGAGTCTCTATTTCCCAAAATTCAATAGCATGGGATATATGGAAAAATATTTTATTATTTATGTATCTTAATGTGGCCATATTACGGGAATAATAGAGTAGAGGGAAGTAGGAAAACTACGATGTTACATATGGAAACTGAATGGACTATTGTCCATATAGTACAACAATTTACGAGTGGATCAATCACTAACTAGGAATATATACAATGAAATTTCATTAAAAAATTTAATTATATCTTGAGAAACACAATTATGTTTAATATACATAACAATATGCAATGAAAAAATGATATCCTCTTAGACTTCATCTCCTAGTGGAATGAACTGACATATTATTTGTACATATAAATTCCACAATAGAAGCTATAGGATATATGAATTTGAAATATCTTGGATGAGTTACAAGCACAAATAATTCCCTAAAAATAACCTTGTAGTTTCAAGAAATTTATAGTGGTATCATAGTTGCTGGAAGATGTAATATTTCCCTCTAAGGTTAAATCCTAGCTAACAACATAAACATGAAGGAAAACTTAGTATAGAAGAGAATAAAATTTTCACAATCAATCCAACACCAATATCAACTCTAGCTCTAATACCCACTCAATATCAGGTGGTGCCTTCTCCTGAATACTGGTGGTGACAATACCATCCTCTTCAGGAGGGGAAAAAAGAAAATGTATCTTAAAGATTACAGATTGAACTAATGAGGTCTATTCCTTCTAATACAAATAATTTATAGGGTATTAAATAAATACTACAAGGAATCAAATGAAACTAACAAGGTCATAAAATCCAATGAATTTTTTCTTAATGATATCACAAACTATTTCCCCTTCCAACAAATGTTGGGGAATAATATTCAATATTCCTTCATATTCAAGGAAATACTATTGAACATGGATGAATCTAGGAAGGTCATGATGGGTAAAACACAAGTGCATGTGAACTATGTATTTTCCATTACTTAATAAGGAGAGGGAGAGTAGAAGAATGTCATAAAAATTCATGTATAGAAATTTTATGAATGATCCAATAGGAAATTAGTTACGCATGTCCATTCTACACTCTGGATAGAATTGAATAATCTATTTCTGATCCCAATCACCCTAGAGGTATCGGAGGAAACATATTTATTATCACAACCTTATACAACCAAATGTGATCAATGTCGATAGAAAAAAATTATTTTGAAGAGCCTTTGTGGGTACAAAATCCAATACAAAAGCCTCAAACTAATTACAGCCATCATTTTGTGGAATGGAAGCTCCCCTCCAAATGGGATTCTCATTAGATAAAGAGTTGCAATATGGATTAGTTAATTTCATCCACACACCACCCCATTAACCATTGATGAATATATATATATATATATATATGTATATATAAACCCAAGCTCTCCATCCATAATCAGGAGGAGGTTGTAGAGGCCGATGAGGTTGGGGGAGATGAATTCATGGAATTTAAAACTTCCAATAACCATTTTTATAAGGATATATACACAATGAAACCTAAAGATAGACGCTCAAATGACCTTAGTAGGAATATAGATATGATTTAAAATCATCTAGAGATCATTTAGGCCTAATAAATATGAATGATCGATTAACATATATAAAATATTATGATTGATACTGATGTGTGAGAAGGAATATATAGTCTCGCCCATAGACTCCAAAAGTGTCCCCCCAATTTAAGTGAAGTAAATAAATTATCATCATAGTCATATTTGGCCGAAAATCCTCATTCCAAATAGCATACACATATTAAGAAGCATTAGACAAGGTTATGTATACATGAAATCTTGAAGCATTTGTGCTTCATTCCAAATAGTCTACTAAACCTAATTCCCTTCTCCTATTAATAGAAATTTGGAGTTCCCTTATTGAGACCCATTTAGTCCTTCAGTTGTTTATCTTTGATATCAACATAATTGAGTAATATCGCACAAAGAATAACTCCTATGAATTATTCTCAACACTTTTCTATATGCAACATGATCTATAAGTTACCATGCTTGGACAGATTAAGCCCATACACATTTATAGAAAACTCAATGAAATCGATGTTTTTCAATCCTTGGTCAATTATTTTTTTGGATCCGAATTTTTTGGATCTAAACCCTTCAACAATTGAGATATAGTGAAGCTATCATTTCTCCCTTTAAGATGAAAATCCAATAATATGATAGGATCAAAAAAATACCCATTAGGAATATTAGGTTTAGGGAAAAATTATGAGACCTAATTTCCTTCTCCAAATTAATATTTTTTCTCCAAGAAATTTAATTTAGTCTATTTTTATGAAGGGTTTGGCTTCATAGGCATAAAATAGTGCCTTATCATGTTTTTAAGGCCAAATGTGCTCTATTAAAGGGAAAGATATATAATTTTATATAGATAATTCCCCCTTTTTATCCTATAAATATTTTTATATGTACATTATGTTCTTCATAAGGGAGGCTAAGGAGCTAATGATATAAAACACCATTATTATTTTTGTCCATAATGACCTAGAAACTACTTCTATTAGTACATAGAGTGAAATCAGTGAAGAATACTTGTTTCCAAAAAAATATAATTGATGATTCAACTCTTTATCTACAAAGTTATCATTTCACATTAGTTATATTAGATAATGTATTAAATCACCCAATAAAATTCCTCTCATATAAAGTTTGGGATGATATTTTTATTATAAAATGTAATTGATTAAAGAAAGGGTTTCTAGATAGTATATGTGAATCAAACATTCCCTTGAGTATATTTACATGAGGTTGGGTGTAATTGAAATTTTAAAAATACACATCAATGGATCTTTGATAAATGTTATATGTATTTGGGAATAAGAAGGTCATGGAGATTGGGCACATCCATTACCATTATCATGGTATCATTTTTGTCAGATGAAATTAGTTATTTGATATAATGATATTATTATATGGGGTTAATAATTCCCCATATCACCTTGATGATCTAAAAATTCTATTACATCTTCCAATTTTTTACAATATAAAATAAAAATAATTAGAAATGGAAGATCACAGGGATACCCATCGAGCATTCCAGGAAGGTGTTTCAACCACTGTCAATGATCATAGAAATATTTATCAAGGAAGATAAGATTATTTATATCCTACATTGATCAGTTTCTCTATGATACTTGAATAACATGATAATTACATATCCTTTCTGAAATAGTATCAAGATATGTTCACATGAATCGATAAAAAAATTCTCATATTGGATATAGATTTGGAAACTCGTAATTTGGTTTTGTAAGTGACTACCATGGTTACAAGAAGGTAGTTAGAAGAATGAATCCAACCCACACTTCCCATGTGGATGACAAATTTGACGTGGTTATCAAGTATAACATTATTCATGAATTATATTAACTAAATTGGATTTCTAATATCATCCCCATCAATAAGAATAATTGATGAATCAAATTCTATATAAATTTCAAGGATCTAAACTGATACTATCAAAAGGATTATTTCATAGTCCTGATTATATAATTAATGATTGATGATATTGATGGATTCCAATACATCCGCTTAATAGAGGTATATTATGCCTATAATCATATTTTGATGGCTCTTGATTATGAAAAAGTAACTTAATTTAGGGTTCCTATAGGGATTATATATTTATTAAGTAATTCCAATATCCTTAAAGAACACTGGAACTATATTCTAGTATATCATGCCTCATATCAAAAATTACATTATAGGGAAGAAAATATATTGTTCTTTAAATGATATAGTGGTAAAATATAAATAATGTTATTATCATTTTTAAAATCTTGAAATATTTTTTCAATAAACTGTGGAAACAAAATTTAATGGAAATCCCCATAAAATGCACTTTTGGGGTCACATTGAAGAAATTTCATAGATCCATGGTATGCCATCATAGAATCAAAGTCAAAACATTAAATAAGAACAAAATAATTGATATTACCCATCCTAAAAACATCAAGGAGTTGATATAGCATCATGGATGGATCGCCTATATCAGGTGCTTCATAGATAAACACATTGGTAAGTGTTTTCCCTTTACAATACTGATATAGAAATCAGCTACCTACCAATTGGTTATAGATTATTATAAATTCTTTAATGATATTAATAAATACCTCTACATACACTGATTTTTATGTCACCTATTAGAGTAAATCCCCATATCCTCTATGTGGATACCATGGAGCATTCACTCGGTATACTCCTCACTCGTTAGAATGACGCTGAAATATGGAATAGTCTTTATTATCTTAGTATAATGATTTTGGATTGTAAGACATGATATTCAAAGATAAAAATAACTATCTTTCACTAATTTTCATGGTGAATAAACTAAGACATTACTTTAAGCACAATAATGTGCACCTAATATCTCTTGTTGATATAATCAAGTATATAATCATTCTTCTTAAATAGGTGTATAGAATAGTGGGTGAACATTATAAAGTAGTTTAGACTCTAGTTCATGTATCAGAAGGAAGTCATAGAAAATTAATTAACACATTTCATTTCAACACACCCTATTTCGGTAAATCAGTAAACAAAAGAGAAATTTTAAATGAATATATTGTTTTAATTCATAAAACCTCAAAATAATGGATGATATTCATTTATAGTTCCTCTTAGAGCCTAACGAGTGTAATTATTGAAAACTGAAATCTGAATTGAGTGATATTTGGGATTGTAATCATATCCTCGGTGATATAAGTTGTTCATTATTAGTTTATTCTATTATAATAATATACCATCAATGAAGGGGAATATTCAACACTCTTTATAGAATTCAAATTTCCCTATAGATACAAGTAGACTGGATAAATATCAAGGATGATTCATCATTCATGATCAAGTAAATGAATAGTTAATATGGAACTACGAAAGATGATTTGGTCCCCTTGATAGATTATGTATAAGGGATGATGGATATAATAGACCACATTTTTTGTACATAGATATTATATATTATTGGATAAATATACATTACAAAAATAACAAAACCACACCATAACTGTATGGATTTTGTGTATATAGAAACATTGATACATAAAAAATTGGTTCATAAAACATCCAAATCATCTCCAAATTATTTATTCATATCTCGTACCATTTTTTACAAATCATACTTAACAACATTCTTCATACCCAGGGGAAAAGAATCATAAAAAAGGGTTACCATAGATTCTAAGTAAAGGTAAACAAGGGAGATTTCAATCACAACATAAGTATAAGGGAATAATTTTATAATAATAACATATTAAAATTATACCATGCATATCAAAGGTTATCAGTTTAATGGATGGAGTAAATCTTGGTATTTCATAAGATACGAATCATATAGAAATCAAAGAACCTGATCCATGAGAGAATAATATTTTCATAAGGCATGGAATTTATTTCATAAATATAAGTACATAAAATCACTTTCAAATTATTAAAGGATCACATAAAAGAACACAATAATAGAATAAGTACATTAATGGACAAGTTCCAGTCCCTATTCCATCCCGCTCTTACTGAAATGGGTCCACTCCCTATTCCATCCATGTATTACTAATCTGGTTTCACTCCCAATTCCAATCTTGTGTATATCATTAGATATAAATTTTTACACAATGAATTTGAGGAAGATATAGGCCCCAATATCACATAATAAAAACCATACATATTTGTTCCATAAAAAAAATAATAATTCAACATATTAAAACCCATGAATGAAAATGGGTTTCATAAACATTTCATCATTGCATAACCAATGGAAAAGTAATAGGATTCATAAACATAATGCCATCATAAAAATAAACCATCCATAGAAATAATAATTATTATATAATTGGAACATATCATAAGTAAAATATATGTAATATTAATTTGTGTCATATTATATGAAAAATTAAATTTAAAGATCACTTGAAATAATTATTGAGGAAAACACATTTCTGTTTTTAAAAAAAATTAATGCCACACTATTATAAAATAAAATAATTTCATTGAAAAAACCTTTTAATCTTGTTAAAAAAGCTTCAAGAAATTAAGGAATCATGAATGTGTAAAAATACTCTCATTCTATATATGTTTTAAAAAATTTATTTTGTATTTTTTTTTCATTAAAGTCACAAAGTGCCTTGTTTGGAAAATAATAAACATATTCATTTCAAAGATTTTTTTAAAAATTAATACATGGGTAAAATTAAATTAAATAATTATAGAATAACAGTAAAAAACATTTTTAAATTTATTTAGGAAACATTTACAATGGAGAGAAATATTCCCCAGTGGAGACTTAAATGTAAACAATCCTGAATAATGATAAGATTGTGAAATAAACTCTTACCACTTTGTAATTAGTTGACTAATATGCACTATGAGAGAGATAAACTTATATGGATATTTAAATCCCATAATTTTCATTATAGTACTCATAAAATTCAATCATGGATAGTAGATACACCACATAAAAGAAACAATTACTATATAAGGCATGCATCCCATAGAAATAAAAGTGAAACAAAAATATCATACGTCAAGTATTTCATTAATTTGTACTCATTTAAACCTAATTTATAGTATATATGGATTTTTTAAAAATTAATTCAATAAAATTAATTATATAATACCATATATTATCTATTCACAACATCTTATCACCATTTTATAATTAATTTTTTATTAAAATCATTTTTCTAGGTGATAGCTGCTTCATTTTCCATGAATGTTTCAGTTCGGATGTCTTGATCCTAATAATTTGATATTGGTATCATAATTGAAATATTTTTTGTCATGCTAAAAATAATAATATATAATAATTATCTATTTATTTATATTCATTCATATAAATTATAAATAGAAAAATTAATTTCAACATTCTTGAAGATGGTATGTCATACGTACTCATGGACGTTGTTTTTATTTTTCGATTTATAGAATGAAGGAAAGTTAAATAATAATTTATATTAAAATAATAAATTTTGTATCATATATATCATATATTCTCATTAAAACAATAATAATACCCATCTATAAAATGTAGTGATGATAAATAAATTGTATCGCTATGTGGAGACTGTAAGTCATACGTACACACGAGTAATACTTTCAAGACTCGTTTGATGAGAAAGACGGTGTATAATGTTGTTTTAATAATAATAATAACATTTAATAATATTTTTGATGCTGAAGATATTATTTTATGATAAAAAGTATATATTCAGAGGAGTTCGGTAATATTAGATAAAGAAAGTGATCGGTTAGAGAGATTATGTCTTCTTCAAAAACATCTCCTTTGGATATCCTATAAAGGGATCTAATTTTTACATTTTCGGAATACCATAAACTCTATAGGGTGACTAGATAATTTTAGAATATAAATGTTGAGTGTATGGTTGATATAGAAGGGTAAATTTTATGTAAAGTAGTGAGGGATGAGGTGCCATTTTATAATTGTAGTGATTGACACTTTTGGAATTTCTCAAAATATTAAATTATAATAAATTAATTTTCTATCAAAATACCACCAAATTGAAATGGATTATAATTTAATATAATATAAGTTTTTAATAAAAAAAAGTTTTTTATAAATGTTTTTTTATTATTTTAAACCTTATCATTTTGATTAACCCTCCCTTGCCCTATTTTAATTTTAAATACGGTATCACATTTTTTGATTTAAATATTTTGTAATTTTTTCTTATATGGTATCAATTATTCCATAAATGATCCATTTATGAAATTATAGACCATATAAAAAACAATTTTTAGTTTTTGAAATATTTTTGTGTTCTTTAAATTATTTAATATAATATTAATCCCATAAAATATCATTATTATAAAATTTATTACTATTCAATATTATGAATTTTAAAAATAATAATAGAACTTGTAAAAGTTGAAAAATAATATTTAAATATATCCATAACATGTAAATTTAATCTATATAATTCTTGGATCACCTAAAAAATCTCAAATTTTTTAACTTTTAATATTTTAGTATCATTTATTTGATTTTTCTATTATTTGAAGAATAACAACATCAGTGTTGTGAGAGCATTTAGGGTAATTATTTAATTTATAAACATTATTAATAAATTATCATGATGAATATAAATATTTTATCTTTTTCAAGTAATATTTATAGTCGATCATATCTTTGGGATATCCCTATATAAGAAATATCACACTTACTAAAAATAATGGTGTAACATGTATAATTTTTCATTAAATAAAATACTATAATGGTCATACCAATGAGTCCTAAATAAATTTATATCGTAAAACTAAGTTTATTATGTTCACAATGGATACATCTATTTTTACTATAGTGGTGGCATCGTACTATAGCAGTGGCAGGTACTATAGCAGCTAGGTTACTATTCACAGAATGGGCCTTAGGCCAAACATTTGGGCCTACGAGCTATGTAATGGGCTACAAGCCCACTGGGACTTCAGGATATGTAATGGGTCTCCCTCTACCCAGTTAAAAGATGTATTTTCTTTGCTTAAATAATAAAATGAGGGTTTAGCCCCAAACTTTTTAAAAAAAACATATATTTAATCATAACCAATTTTTATCTCCATTTTAACACATAAGAGATATTTAAGACAATGAAAATGACATTTTGTTACAATTTTTTATTTAAATAATATATAAGTCATATTCATGGAATAGTGTCTATTAAACAAGAAAATTTAAACCCATAGGTCTTAAGGGTCTTATTAAATTCATCCAATAATAAATAGGATGAAAAACTTCATCCGTATATCTTATTTTTAATCCAAATTAACTCATTTTACCCTTTACCGAGGTAATAAATTTTACCACAGTTATTATTCGTATTGAATAAAAATAAAAGGGAACTAGTAATAAAATTTAATCCTATTTATTATAAATATTTAATTAATTTTATATAATTCAATAATAATAGATTTCATAAATTAATTATAACATAAGTGTGAAAAATGTGATAAAAACAACTTTTCAGGAAAAATACATTTTTAAACATAAAATTTGATTTATTTTTATCTTATGCTTAGAAAAAAAATTATTTTTTAAAACATTTGATCATGGAAATAATATAAATATTTCAATAGAATAATTCAGTAATATTAATTTAATATATTTTTATAAAATGTATTGTATGCATATGGAAAATTTGTCAGAAAACATCACTCTTATTTTAAAATAATTTTTGTTTTAAATTATAATCATTTTAGAACTAATTAATTACTTTTATGACTGAATAGACCATATACTTTCCATAGTTTAGTTATTACAATTCACTCCTACCAATCTAATGGCTAGGAGATAATAGTCATGTTTTATATATCTATTGGTTTGTTTAAAACTCAATATTGTGTGAAATGTAAGCTAATGAAGAAATAAAGTTATTTAAAGAGAAATATTTCGTACAAATCTTTGGGTGTTAGATTATATCCCAATAAAGGTTAATTTTCCCTCAATATTTGTAAATCAGATACATATTATTGAGGATAACTCAGCCTCATCACATCCTCAGGTTCCCACTTAGCTTCCAAAAATTGGTGGTTTGTCCATAAACCATTTACCAATCGAGTGTTCTTGTTTCGTAGAACCTTTTCTATAAAATAAAAAATCTCTATTAGTTGTTCTTCATAATAACGATCTTTCTTACATGGTATTACCACTTAGTTTAGTACATGTGAAGGGTTAGGTATGTACCTTCATATAAGGGATACATGGAATATATCATGAACTGGAGAGATATTTGATAGAAACACCAATCGATAAGCTATCATCCCAACACGATCAATAATTTCAAAAGGACTGATATTCCTAGTGATTTGGATTCCCTTGTTTCCAAATCTAATCACTCTCGTCTAAGAATATATTTATCGAAATTTATATTCAACCACATAAAAACTCTAGGTTTTTTCTATCGATTATTAGCATATCATTTTTGTTGACTCTAAGCTAGTGTTATGTGTTTTTTAATGGATCTAACCTTCTTTACTATTTACTCAACTATATCAAGTCCCAATAGATTTATTTCCTCAAATTCATTCCCGCACGTTAAAGTTAGTCACTTCTTACCATAAATGTCTTCATAAAGAGTTATCTGAATACCTAGGTGAGAACAATTGTTGTACGAAAATTATACCAAAGGAAGGTGTTGATCCCAAACTCATTTGAAATAAATCGATAAATATCTCAACATTTTATTTGATGTTTTAATGGTTCTCTCAAACTAACCATGTGTATGAGGATGATAAGAAGTACTTAAACATAAATCTATATTTATACTATAGGTATGACCTCATCATAACATTTAGGTAAACCTTATATCTTGAAAATATATAATGTAAAGTGGTACTCCATGAAATACTATCATTTTATTAATATGTATTCTAGAAATATTATCAGGAGGGAAATTTTATCTGATAGTAATGAAGTGTGATTATTTTTTAAGGTGATAAACTATAACCCATATATCATTATGTGATTTAGATCATCTTGGGTTTTTAATGAAAAAATATATAGCAATGTTTTCACATTTCCATTTTGGTATGTTTAATGGTGGTAACAACCCCATAAACTTTTGTCTCCCCTCCTTAACTAACTAAAATGACATGAAACAAGAAACATAATTTTTATTATCTACTTTCATTCGATCCCATGTGAAATACTCCTTCAGGTCTCTATAAATATTTTTTCTATCAGGATGAATATAAAATAATGAAATATGAGCCTCATCCAATATCTCCTTCTTTAAATCTTTTACAGGTAGGGAAAATACATGGCTCCAAAACCTTATTATCCCATCATAATAAAATTTGAACTCTGGAATATTTCTCACATTCTTTTGTACCTCTACATCTTACTTATTTTCCTATTTAATCATCACATGGATAGATGGTTGAACATTCATTTGATCTATATAATAGTTCTCCCCTATTTTAATATTTCCATTTCTATCCTTTGAGAATAAATAAATATTTCATATTTTTTTTAAATAATTATTGATAATATATCATGATCCTTTCAAATCAAATAATATTCCACCTTGTTCGATTTCCTATGGTGGTAATGTATAGAGAAGTCATAATCTTTCATTACGTCCAACAATCTTTTTTGGTGCTTGTTCAACTCTTTTTGAGAGAATCTTACTTTAAACAATTGTGATCAGTATAAATGTCACACCATTTTCCATAGAGATAATGTCTCTATATAATTAGTGTAACAAATACCACAACTAACTTTTAATCGTGAGTTGTGTAATTTTTCACATAGACCTTCAAATGAAATGGTTCATAAGTTATCCCCATATCAGTTGTTAGGGAAAAACATCCCAATCCCATTTTGATGCATCATTATAGATCAAAATCCTTTCTCCACTATAGGGTAGTATGATAACAAGTTCATTGACCAAACCACTTTTTAGATCCTTTAAATTATCCTCACATTCATCCGTCCATTTTAACTGAACTCATTTCTGAGTAAATATATTGAGTGCATTAGATAATCATGATAAATATTTCACAAAATATCAAAAATATCTAGCCAACTGAAGAAAACTATTGTTTTATATTACCTTGGTTGTTCTAGTCCAATGTTCAATAACGTTTTACATTGTTGGATCAACAAATATACCCTCTCTTTAGATTATGTGACAAAAAATGAAACTTTTTCAGGAAAAAAATAAAAAATGGTAAATTTATCATAAAACATATATTTTATCAGGGTCATATATAAAATCCTCATCTTATATTCATATTATTCCGTTCTATTCTAATATACAATAATATCATCTATAATGACTATCACAAACTGATCAAGATAGTGTCTAAATAATCTATTCATTAAATCCATGAAGATGGAATGGGAATTAAGAAGACCAATAGGGACCAAAATAAATTCATAGTGTCCATAACATTTAGAAAATTATTTCTTGGGTATATCCTTCTTCTTGATTCTTGTTTGATGATATCAAGAAGTCATATAAATCTTGTAAAAGTATTGATATCCATGTAGTTGATCAAATAAGTAATCAATATAAGGAATGATAAACTTTTTATTGGAAGTAATCTTGTTAAGATCTCTATAATTAATGCAAAGTGACATTAATATATATTTATTCTTATCAAATATAATAGGTGAACGCCAAGGTGATTCACTAGTATGTCTGAATCTTTTATCAATATTCTCTGAGAGTTTCTTCTACAATTAATGAAACTCAATTGGGGACATTCAATAAGGAGTCTTGGTAATTGTCATAGCACTATGTATGAGTTTATTTAAATCTACTTTATGATTTGGTGGAAGACCTAGAAATTATTTAAAATGGACATCAATAAAATCAAGTACAATATGTGTAGATTTAAGACCTAATATATGGAAGTGATTTTCATTACACTTAATGTTTATCCTTAAATCTATAGATGATAATAGGTTCAATTGTAATATATTATGTGGCTTCCCATACTCATAATGTAATATAATCCCCATATATAGAAGCCCAATCCATTCCAAGAATCACATCAAATTTAAATAATAGAAGGATTGCAATATTTGAAGGATGCACTTTCCCAAAAACTCAACTAGAGAAGAAATATAAACATGAGATGTGACCATTGTGAAATTAAGAGTTTTTATAGCTAAGACAATAACTAGTTTTTAAGGGGATATTGTGATACCCTTAGAAAATTATTTAGAAATAAAATAATGGGTGGATTTAGAAGAAAATAATACTTTATATATTTTAGAGTGGATAGTAAGTGTACCTTTCATGACATTATTTTCGTTCTCCACATCACCAACAATGATCACATGAGATTTTCCTTTGTCTTTGGACTTAAGATGTTTCTTAAATCGATCTTCATCATTAAAAAATTTATTTTGGAATTATTTACCATAATTCTCATTTTCCTTACACTTGAACCATTGAAGTGTGGGGTGGTGCATTATGTGTATCCTTATATCTATTCATATCATTATCAAAATATCCCCAATCAAATTAATAGTAAATTTTCTGATGACAATATTTTCCACACATAAAATATTTATTAGTCCCCTTAAGACAATTTCTTCAATGTTTCTTTCCAAAACATGACCTTTAAAAAACTCATCTCATTTCCTTTATGGTTTTTATATTTTCCCTTGATTTCCATATTTTGTTTCTTATCAAAACCACAAGATTGATGGGTAATTACAATCTCTCTCTCATCCTTGAGAGAATATCAAACGATTTATTCATAGATACTAAATTCTATTATGGATAACAACCATCATATAATTTTTTATGCCACTGAAGAATCAATCAACATTACATTCAAGTTGGATGATAATTCCAAAAGTGTACCTCACAAGTATCATAATAATATCTTCATATGTTCGCACATATTCATCATCACTTTTCTTTATCATAAGTAATTTCTTCTTCATTTTCATAAATATAATATGAGGAATGTACTTATTTAAAAATATGTTTTTCAACTCATCCCATTCTATGAATTCAATTTCATCTTGTTTACCCATATTATTAATAAGAGTCCATCATTTATCCAATCCAAATGATTTATATCCAAAATGACTTTCTCATGTTATAAACATTGGGGAACTAAAAATATATTTTCCATGATACTATTACATTTCTCAGTAACTAGTGGATCAAAAGACCCACTAAAAGAAGGTGGTCACTGTCTCATGAAAGACTCAACATATTTTTGTTCCCTCCATTAATCATTTGGATGTTTAATATGATTCATTGTTTGAGATATTTTTTTGATAATAAAAATATTTGTTTTCATTTATACTCTCAAAGTATTTGATTTCTCAGGAGGAAAATAATTTCATTTCCCATCACATTTAGCATTAATATGGTTCCTTCTGGTTCTATGCTTTAAATAAGACCAAGAATAATAGTGTAATAAACACTAATAATTGGGGGAAAATCATGTAATCAATGGAAATTACATAAAAAATTTCAATCTATGACATCATATGTTTATTCCTATTTTATATATGATTGTTACAAAAATTCTTGTATTTTAACCCACACATAGATTTATCATTAGGGTTAATAATATGGTTTTCAAATCCTATATTTAAAAGGTTAAATAAACCTTACTATGATACCAAATATAACATACCATACGTTTCATAAAGATATATTATATATTTTTAAATGGATATTCGTTATATAAAACCACAAAACCACACCCAAAAAATATTGGTTTCATGTATTTGGAAACATAGAAACATAAAAAACATGTTCATAAAACATATACATCATCTCCCACATACTTTTTCATAACTAGAACCCTTTTTTAAATGTTATACTTAATACATTTCTTCATATCCTGGGTACAAATAAGCACTTGAAAATGGTGAGATTAGATGCTCAGTAAAGGAAAAAAGGTAGATATCAACCATAACATAATTATAAGGGTATAAGAACATGAACATCCCCTTTGAAAATTATACCTTTATTATCAATGTTCATATTTTGAAGTATATATTAACTCTTGGTAGTTCATAAGACATAAATCAAAAGTAAATCATATAACATGATCTATGGGAGCATAATAATTGCATAAGACATAGAATTTGTCGAATAGACAAAAGCATATAAAATAGTTTGTATGTTAGTAACAGCTTACTTCCAAGACCATCATAGTAGAAAATTTTCTTAGCTGAATTGGGTTGAATCCCTGTTCCAGCCATGTCTTGCTGATTCAGGTTCACTCCTCATTCCACCCCTATCTTACCAAACTAGGTTCACTCCCCATTCAAATATTGTAAATAACATTCGATATAAATATTTACCCAATGCATTGGAGGGAGATATAGGTCCCATAAATCAAATATATGAAACCATAAATATTTATTTAATAACTATATATATAATTTATTATATCAGAACCCATGAAAAGAAAATGAGTTTCATAAACATATCATCATTGCATAACCCATGGAAAACTAACAAGATTCATTAAAATCATGTCATCATAAACATAAACCATCCAAGGAAAGAATAAAGATGATATCATTGTAACCTATCACTAGTAAATTATAAATAAAATCAAGTGATATCATTTTAGATTAAAACTAAATTTTAAATACCAATTGAAATAATTCCTGAGGAAAATATCCTTTCTATTTTGAAAAAATTTATTTAAAATGCCAAATAGTTATAAAATAATTTTTTTATTATAAAAAAAATTTAATATTGTAATGGAATATTCAATACATTATGGAAGCATGAAAGCTATAAATTAATCTCATTCCATATAAATTAAAAAAATATTCCTTTCTTACTTTTTCGGAAAAGACATGAAGTACATTTTTTGTAAAATGATAACCATATTCCTTTAAAATCATTTTTTAAAAGTAAAAAATTGTTAAAATGACTATAAATTTTAGTAGAGGAATATTGTAAACCTTTTTGTTTTTTTAGAAAAAATGTATAATGTAGAGCAATATTCCTCTAATAAATACATAAATGTAAACAATTGAGAATACTGATGAGATTTTGGAATAAAAACTTTCCACATTGTAATCAGTAAAATCACATTCCCTCTGAATAAAAGAAACTTTTTTAGATATGTAAATCACATAAATTTCATGATACTACTCGTAAAATAAATTCTTGGATAGCATATAAACCAATCAAAAGAAACAAGTCGTTTTTAAGGCATGTTTCCTATAGAAATAAAAGTGAGACAAAAATCCCTTACAAAAAGTCTTACATTTATTTGTTAATGTTGTAACCTCCTGTATAATAAGTATTAATTTATTATACTTTTGTTAAATAATATTAATTATATCATAACAGAAATTATTTTTTATGATATCTTATCACCTATTTATTAATAATTTGTTATTAAAATCACTAATCTGGATGATAACGACTTAATTTTCCAAACATGCTTCGGTTCAGCAGTATTCATCTTTATAATTTGACCTTGACCTCATAATTTCCATATTTTTAATAATTTTATAGTCATAATATATAGTAATTATATACATATTTATATTCATTCATAAAAATTATAAATAGAAAAATGAATTACACTATTTACAGAGACTGTTGGTTGTACGTACGTATGACCAATGTTTACATTTTATGATTTATGGAATGAAATAAATTTTAATAATATAAAATATTTAAAAAATAAATATTATATCATATATATTCATTAATCCTATCATAATACATTTTCATAATAAAATTTTTTGAAATAGTAATTGTATCACTATGTTGAGCTCTCAAGTCGTACGAATGAATAAACGATACTTTCATATGTGGTTTGATGATAAAGAGGGATTATAATTTTTTTTTATAAGAATAATAATATTTCAGAATATTTAGGACAATTTGGTAATTATTTTATGATAAAAATCATAAATTTATAGAAGTTAAGTAAGATTAGAAAAACAAAGTGATCAGTTAGAGAGATTAAATATTATTCGAAAAGTATCCTTTCGATATCCTCTTAAAGGATATGTGGTTGGTATATTAGGTATACTAGAACCTATAAAAGGTAACTAGGTATGTATATAAGATAAATTTATAGGGTATGGTTGAGCTAAAAGTCTCAATGTGGTGTAAATAAGTGAGGGAGGAGGCACCCTTTTATAATTGAGGTGATGAGAACTTTCAGAATTTCTGAAATGATTAAGTTATAATAAATTAATTTTCAATCCAAAGAAAACAAAATGGACATGGATTAGAATAAAATATAGGATATGTTTTTAATTTCATTAAAAATATATTTTATACAATTTTTTTTATTATTTTAAACCTTATCATTTTCATTAACCCTTAGTTACCATATTTTAATTTTTTACTACATCAACAAATTTTTCTTTCTTAAAACATTGAAATTTTTACTTAGACGTTTTCAATTCGTCCATAAATGTTAAATTTATGAATTTTTTTATCATATAAAAACGAATTTAATTTTTTATTATTTTTTAATATTTTTAATTAATTTAATATAATATTAATTCCATAATATATAATTATTGTTAATTTTGAAACTATTCAATATTTTGACATTTAAAAATATCAAGAAAAAATTTAAAATTTGAAAAAAAATATTTTATTATATACCTAAACTTTTAAGGTAATATTTAGAATTATTGTTTCTCTATAAATATATCAAATTATATTACTTTTAATATTTTTAATATCATTTATTTTATTCTCCTATTAATTTAATTATTACTTTATCAGCATTTTGTTAGTAATTAGGGTAATTTTTTATTAAATAGAAATGATAAATAAATTACCATGACAAATATAAATATTTTATGTTTCCAAATAATATTCATAGATTATAATATCTTTTGTTTAGCACGATATTAAAAATATCATACTTCTTAAAAATAAGAGTGTAACATGTTTAATTTTTCATTAAATAAAAGACTATAATGGCCATAATCTTATCTAAGTGGCCCAAAAAGTCATAAATAAATTTATATCATGAAAAAATGTTTATTAAGTTCATAATAATAAATTAGATTCATTTATATCCTACTTTTGTCTCCATGTGGACACATAAAAAATATTTAAGATAATGAAAATGACATTTGGTGACTTTTACTAATTTAAATAATTTATAAATCATTTTCCTGGACATATTTCCATTAAAAAACAAAATTTAAACCTTATGTGTTAAGGGTATAATTAAATTAGTCCTATAATAAATAGGATGAAAAAATATGGTCTTATCACTTATTTTTAATCCATATTAACCCGTTTTACCCATTACCAAGGTAATAAATTTTACCCTAGATACTATTCATAGTGAATAATAATAAAATGATCCCAGTTATAAAATTTGAAAATTCATATTATAAATATTTAATTAATTTTATATAATTCAATAACTATAAATGTAAAAAATTAATTTTAACGTAACTCTGAAAAAGGAGAAAAAAATAAATTTTAGGAAAAATAAATTTTAAACATAAAAATGGAATTATTAATATTAGATGATTAGAAGAATATTTGTTGAATTTTTTAAAAATTTTATTAGGTAAATAATATATAAATTTCATTAAAATAATTATCCAATATTAATTTAATATATTTATACAAAATTAATTGTTCCCATAAAATATCATTTTTATTTTATATATATTTTTTGAATTATATTCATTTGATAACAAATGAATTCATATTATAAATGAATATAACATATATTTTTCATAATTTATTTATTACTATTCATTCTAAAAAATATAATAGTACGAAGACAATAGTCATATTTAATAAATATCTCATGGTTCATTTAAAACTCGGTGTTGTGTGCAATGCAAGATATCGATGAATTGAAAAATATTTAAATAGAAATATTTCATAAAAATATGGTGGAATTATAATGGATAAATTCTAATATAATAAAACATTGTCTCATATGTTTTACTTGTATAATACCCATGAATAGTATCTAGCCAATTCAACTACACCCCAAGTATTTCTCCACCAGAATGAGATGATCATTTGCATCATGAATTGTAGGGTTCTCACTCCAGTCACCAACAATGATATAGAGGAAATAAATGACATAAAAACTACCCTTGACTATAGACATATGTAATTCTCCCTGAAATCTTTCATAGTTTAATTTATTTCTCTTATAATAAACTAACTCTAAAATATAATTTTTCTACTTGATCAGTCCAAGAGAGAATATATCTATCCGTGACTAGAAAAAATTTCCTCCATATTTTAAAAACAATTATAAGAAATTAATCTCTATTTGAGGCTTAGATGGATTAATCATCATGTTAATCAAATGAGGAGGGACGATCGTTGTCATGTGGTCAACCCATGTTGTTTCTTATGGTGCTCGCAAGTTAGGATCCAATCTCTTTTATCAAATAAAGTGACTTGGATACTTCTATACATTAATTCTTCAAAAATGTGTGGATTTCATCAAGAGTTGTAATGGTCTCAAGTTTTATGAAATATCAATCCATAAACCACTAAAAATATTTCATGATCCCAAAATATATTGGTAATTTTTGAAGATCCCTTTTGATGTTTTTGGTGTTATGATGGTTTTTAGTTGATGAAAACTAAATTTTTAAAGGGATGTTTTTATAAGTAACTTGAAATAACTATTGTTTAAAGTTCATAAATTTTTATTGTGATTTTTTTGGAACTTCCGAATGAAGAATTTGTATTTTATGTTACTGATCAGACAATCCATCAGACAGTGCTCTTTGAAAAATCCATCAGAGCTCCACTAGATGATGATTTTGTTTGAATGTCAGATGTTATTGATAAGAAGAAAGTCAAGAGATTAAAGAAATTGTATTTATAATGTTTTTTATGTTTTTGAGACTTGAAAAGATGTAATGATATAGAAAATTACAATGTATGTTAGGAAATACTTTGTTTTTCTATCAATTTCGTAAGAATCATGTATAATTTGTGAGACAATCTCAGGTTTTTAGAAAAGCGAAGTGTCAATTTCTAATGTTTTCAAAATTTAAGGTTTCCAGACACAGATAAGTAGACCAAGAAAAACTATATGCAAAAGCTGTTATAATATTAGAAGATTTAAATTTATGTAGTCTGATGAAATAAACAGTTTTTAATGAGAAATAGTTCATTGGATCAGACTCTCTATATTATATGAAATTCATTAGGTGTTTCATTTGTTTTAAAGTATAGATTTTCGGTTTCTATGTTAAGAGTTGATACAAAGTTTCAATTGTGGATGAAATGTGAAGAGGATATAGATATATGTTTTTAATATCTTAAAAAATTTTGAAGTTACTTCATTGAAGAAGTTTATTGGATATAGAAGTTGTTGAAAGATATAAGTGTTTGAGTTTTCCTTCAAAATGTTTTGATCCAGCTGGATTCATTTTCTATGTTTACAAAGAGGAGTTTTGATCTGAGGCATCTAGAACTGATTAATCAGATTATTTGGTGACACTAACGCATCATATCACCTTTCAAACTAATAATTAATTATATGTAGAATTTCATTGGACACATTTTGATTATATTAAGTGAATTGATAAATACTTTTGTATAAAGAAGTTTAATATTTGAAAGTATCTAGACAATGAAAATGTCTGAATGTATGAGGTTTCTACAAAAAAATCATTATAGAAAACTAAAATACTTAAATGATTCAACAATATAGTTAGCTATTTTATGTTTCTGATAGATCATCGGAGAAATAAATCATATATTTGTTCTCAACGGTTCAAGTTGTTTTGATTTTAATGGGTAAATGTAAACAAAATTCATGTCAAGTGAACTCGAATGATAAAAATAATATTTGGGCTCAGATATTGTAAACATGAGATTTCTAGACCTAGACTTTATAAAGTGTAAGTAGATGTTTGAATATAATTCAAGTGGGTAAAGAGGATAAAATAGATGTAGTTATTTTTTTATAACCAATTCCAGTCTGATTTTTGGATCTTTAAAATATTTTTCATCATTATTTAAAGAAAATAAATCTGATTAGAATCAATATTTTTAGATATGACACCAGAAGAGTTGAGATTATTTGAAGCAGTAAAAATAAATCTCTAATTAACATGAACTTCATAATTTTAGAATTTTTTTGAGTGGGAAATATTTTAGTTTCCCACTTTTAATATTAGGGAGCACCAATAAATAAATGTGGAATGTAAAGTGGCACATAACTCTGTTCACCCTTGCATAAAAGCTAATACTCTACAGAGTTACTTTCAAGAGTGAGTTTTCCAAACAAATTAGTTTCATGTAGGATAAGAATTTTTAAATAGAGTGTGATGATCAGAATGTCAGACTAGGGAATGTTTATTTTACTGATTATGGTGAATCAGACTAAGGGTATTAGTCAAATTTTTGAGAGTTATTTTTGTATAGTAACGATTGAGAAAAGTGACATTGTTCTAAGTCTATCAGATACATGCCTTTGGATACTATGAAATCGAATAATGGTGGATGAAACTAAGATTCCAAAAAGGAATTTGGTGCATTACTTTGAAAAAAATTAAATATTTTATGTTATGCCTCAAATCATATAAGAATTTTTTTTAACTAATAGTATTTATCATGATCATTCATATCATGATATAGAAGGTGTCTAATGGGATTTTACACTTGTTTTATTCACTTCTTCATAATAGTGAGTTTTCATATACCATAGGGTGTGGATTTATCAAAGATGTAAGTTCTCACCCTATGAAATAAATTTGTAAATTATGTGTTACATTTTTGGTTTTCTATTTCTACATGAACATGAGTTTAATAAAAGATGATAAGTAAATAAATATATTAATTTGATGGGTTTAAATTTATAAAAGTGGAAATTTTTATAAAGATAACAACAGATTTAAACCCACATTCTCAATTTTTCTTCAATACATTGGAACCTCAGTTGTTATCAGAGGAAAACGTCCACTTGTATAATATTTTTGTGGAAAATATTAATTATATCAAGAGATGAGGGATTAATACATTTTATGGGAAAAGTATCATGAATGAAAAAATAGGATGATTTAATATATCATATCTCTTTTCCTAGAAGATGTTTTTGATGTTACAAATTTTTTTCCACCAACTAAGAATGATTTTCCTATGAATTTTGTTGATAAAAAAATTATTTAATTTTATCAAAAATCCAAAAATTTGAATCTGATGCCTCTTTAAAAAAAATATATGAATGTGATGGGTCTCAAAATAGAAAGGATTTAGAAGGATAATCTCAAAATTATTTTCTAATGGAATACTAATGTGAAGGATGAAAATATAAAAATCTAGAGAAAATGTTTGATGACATAATAATAAGAGATGAAGAAACAATTGATATGTACTTCACCATAGTAAATTATTTTTTTGTCAATGTCATAGTTTTCGGTGATGTAATGGAAGATTACACAATTATGAAGAAACTCCTGAGAACCCTTTCAGATAATTATGATTCAAAAATTTATAATTTAGAATATAAATATGATTAATCTCTTGATGAACTACAAATTTTTTTATTTCTTATGAAATAAAAAACTCTCAAGTTTATAATAAGATGGTGAAAGATGAAAATGTATTTTGAAGCTTTGATAAATATGAAAATTCAAGATTTTGAAGATGTTGATCCTTAGGATCTCAAAGATAAAGTGGATGATGAGTTTAATGAAAAAATGACGTCTCTTATCTTCAATAACTATCGACAAGGAAGAGGAATGTATGGAGGGAAACTCCGTGTAAAACATTTTGAGTGTGGTTGAATTAGGCACTTTGAAATAAATTCCCCAAAAAGAAAGTTGTAAAATATTGAGTTGATTTTAACAAAAAACCTCTATGGAATAAGTAGAAAAAATATATAAATAATAGAAGTCATCCATAAAATATAAGAATAATTTCAATGGAAAAAATATGTATACTATGTAAGAATGCTATATCGGACTCAACTAAAAATAATTCATTTGAGGATGAAAGTTTAAAAAAATTTAGAACATTCATTTCAAAAATAGAGAAAAAAAATTATTCCTCAGATAGTGAAGAAGAAGAAAGAAGGTGAATAATCTTATATAGAGTATCATCTCAGATTCAAACATGTTCCATGTCACTAGAAAAATAAAAATCACAAGAAATAAATAATAAAGATGGATAAGTATAGAGGAAAAGTTATTGGATGAAGAAAATATATTTCTATGTAAGAAGTATAATATATCCCAGAGATCTAGATTTAAAAACATAGAATTGATGAATAAGTAAAGATGGTTAAAAATATCAATAATAAGTTAGAAGCTACGAAAGATAAATTTAAAAATTCTCAATTAAAACTTTTTGTGGCAGATTGTAATATATGAATGTTGAATGAAAATTCATTCAAGTCATCGGAAGTAAAATATGAATTATCTAAAGATGCAGTAAAAGAACACTCCATTAATCAATTGAACTCTTAAACATACATCAATTATGTTTCATCTACTTTTTTCTAACTCTTCATGAGTTAAAAATAGTGTTAGGAATGTATGGCATGATATGGTATGTGATAAATATATCACATTGAAAAAATTTGAAAATTATCTTAGCGAGAAAGATGGACCATGCCAGGAATATTTTAGATTAAAAAAAATTCTACCTCAACAACATTTTTATAGGGAAAGATCATTATTCTATAGAAAACCAAGATTTTGTGGGTTTTGTTGGTTTTTGGGTATTTATGGTCATAGATATTAAAACACTAAGAAAAAAATAACTTCTTTGAAGAAGGTTTGAACAAAGTGGAAGATAAAGTGGATATGAAATGATTAACTTTCCTAAGACACAAGGAATAAGAAAAGTAAAATCTCAATAAATTATAATCCTTCCAAAAAAATAAAATTTATTTTCTAGAGTATGTTTTTGGAAGATGTGAATAAATGGTTTTATTTTCTAAAAAAAGTAAGAAAATCCACCCAAAACAATATTCTTATAAAAGGAAAGAAAATTAATCTAAAAAGAATAAAGACCATGAAAGAGATTCTACAGTTGATACAACATTGATATGTATAAAAGAAAACAAAACATGGATTCTTGATAGTAGTTGTTCTTCACACATGATGGGAGATATAATAATATCAATTTTTTTGGAAATCATGATAGAGGATAAGTTATATTTGTAAATCATAGTTCATTAAAAATTAGAGAAATATGGACTAATGAGATTGAACATTAAAAAAATTATAAGGTAGTTCTATTAGATTATGTGATCAAATATAATATACATAGCGTGAGTCAATATTATTTTGATGGAAAAATGGTTGGTTCAAAAAAAATCTATCTTCATAATTATAGAAGATGTAAAAGTTTTTACTGGGAGAGAAAGAACCAGTAGAAATATATTTCAAATTATAGAACCTTACAAATACTATTACATGATAGGTGAAGATGAGAACAAGTTGTTTCACCATATGTTTGCGAATCTTAGACATAAAAATATTATCAAGATTTCTGAAGTTGATACTATATAAAATTTTATATAATTGAAAAGGAAAGAAGAAGAAGTTTGTATAACTTTTAAAAAATGTAAAATGACTATTAAAAATCACAATAAATTTTAAATTCATTCTACCAGACCTCTTAAAATTATTCAATTTGATTTGTGAGGGATGATGATAAATTAATAAACTAGAGGATGTTTTTACATTATCAAATTCATTGATTGTTTCACTCAGATGACCAACAATATTTTTATTAAATACAAGTCAAAGGATGTAGAAAGGTTTTCTTCTAAAGATATGTTATGAGATAAATGTGGTTTATAAAAAAAATTTAGGACAAATAATTTTACATTTTCACATGTAACCATTTTTTATATTATCTGAGAAATAATATAATAATAAATTAGTATGACTCTCATTATACTCCAGAAAAAATTTAGTAGATAGGAAAAATAGAAGTCGGTTGGAAATTGGAAGAAGCATGTTTGTAGAATACAAACAATAAAATTTCTATTGGAGAGAAGTTGTAAGTAGTAGTGTACATGTACCAAACATATGTTTTTTTGGATATAATCCAACATGACATCCTATGAAATTTGATATATAAAAACCACCATTTATATGATTCAATGTTTTTTGAAGGATATGTTTAATGAATATAAAAAATACAGATCTTGGAAAATCATATGAGAAATTTGAAGAAGAAATTTTCAATAGAATTTCACCAAAAGAAAGATGATATAAATTTTAGAACAAGATCATACAAAAGTTAGTGTACTCATATAAAGTAAACATTATTGAAAATCCAAATTCCTTAATAAAAGCTTCAGATAAAGTTGAGTAAGAAAAAATAAATATGTCTAATGAGAATGAACGTGAGTCAGAAAAAGGATTATCAAAAATCAGAATAATTTTTTGATGAGTAAAGTGAAGTAGGAAGAAAAAAATTGAAATTTCAAACCTTATAAAATAATATTAAAATTTAAATTATTTTTGGAATCAGAAAGATCTAATTCCAAAATGAGTAATATAGATATTATAAAATTTTTTATAGGTCATTTCAAAAATTAAACCTTCATTAGTTTTACAATAAGTTAAAAATAGGATAGGATATTCCAATGAATGGAGAGTTAGAGAATATTAATAAAAAAACACATGGGAACTTGATCCACATCCAAAAAATAATAAATATATTAGAACAAAATCAGGGTACAAAAACAAGTTGACGAGATGTATAGATGTTTCTAAGAATAAAACAAGACTTGTTTGTAAAGAAAATGCATGATTTTTTGGATTATATTTTGAAGAATCATTTTCCCCCATTTTATGATTAGAAACAATTATAATTATTCGAAAAGTGGTTTCACATCGAAATTAAAAAATTTATCAGATGGATGTATAATTATTATTCCATAAAGGAATAATTAAACATGAATTTTACATTGAACAACCACATGGGTTTGTACTGAATAATAATGGAAGAAATGTTTTTAAATTAAATAAAGCCTTGTATGGGTTAAAAAAATATCTATGTTAATGGTATTCTAAATATTAAAATTGTTTCAAAATATTCAATTTTAATAAATGAATGGTTTATAAAAACATTTTGGTGAATGATTTTAACTTCATCACAATAATTGTACTGGTTTATGAGAATGATATAATTTTTTCTTGAGAATACGAAAAGGTTTTAAAATAATACTCTTAAGATATTAAGAATAATTTTTTGAGGTCAATGTTGGGTGTAATAACTTTTTCATAGGGAATTCAAGTAAAAAAGTACATTTTTATCCCTCAAGAAAACTATGCTAGGGATTTTCTTTAAAGAAGGTTTGTATGGTAGAATATAAAGAAGTTTCTAATGATTTCTTATTGGATGAAGATGATTATATATAAAGATGGAAATAATGAGAATCAAAATGAATTTAGAAAATTGATAGGAGTTTTTCTTTATTTAAAATCCTTAATGTCGAATATTGTTTAGGATGTAACTTTGTGTGCCAATTATTAGAGTGACCTGAAAGAATCATATATGTTAGAATCATAGAGTATTCTAAGATAATTAAGATTAACAACTTCACATGGGATATTGTACAAAATATATTTTGAAATAAATTTTCAATAGTTATAAATATTATTATTGGGATGGTGATTATAATGATATAAATTAAACATTTATAGGAAAAAATTTATTATAAGAATGTTGTGTGAGTAGGAATAGTAAGAAATAGAGTTTAGTTACTTTGAGAATAGTAGAATAAGAATATGTTATATCAACCCATGAATGTACTCAAATGTTCTGGATGAAAATTAAGTTTGAATATTTTTAAGATGTTTTTTGTAAAACATTAATGATACATTGTGATAATTAGTGTCCAATTGATCTTTACAAAAAATATGTCTAATAATCAAGATAATAACAGATTAATATTAACTTTCATTTCAATAATAGTAATATTTTTGGTGGATTTTTTTGGAATATATGTTCCAAATAAATATAAAATTGAAAATATTTTCACAAAATCAATTCCAAAAGAAAGATTTTTTAAGTCAAGCCATAACTTCTTGATCATCAATCTCCTAATATTTCCTAAAAATATTAAGGAGGAAATGAACATTTATTCAGTTATGTAGAGAAGTGGGCATAATTTTTCAAACATGATCCTACAATGAAGAGATAAGAACTTTTATTACCTAAATTAATCCAAACATGAAGCCATTATAAAATAGAGGAGATAATTAAATGTGAGACGAAAAGATAAAATTTAGAGGGAGTTTATTTTAATATGGTTGAAAATTATCTTATCACTGAGGGATGAGATTTATTCAAAAAAATTACTTTAACCAATAATGTGGGGTTAAGACGCTCCCTTTTGATAAAAAAAATGTTTTCCTAAATTTTTAAAACTAACTTGTGAAAAATTATGAGTGTGGAAAAATGATGAGTTCAAAATTTTTTTAATAAGAGTTGTCAACAAACCCAAAGGAAGAGATTTAAGATCCTTTGTGACTTTTTTTATTTTAATTTTTTTATAGACAACTATATTTTTATAAATAATTTTTTTTATGTTAGGTGAATGATGTGTTTATGAATGTTCTTAAATTGTTAATGTGAAAGATTCATAAATTCTAAATGAAAAAAGTATTTTTCGTGTTTCTAAAAGGAAAATCCATCAGAAATTGTTCATCAGTGAATCCATTAGACATCGTTAATTATATTATTCATTAGATGATTTTTTTTGGAAATTGATAAGTTATTGAGAAGAAGAATGTTATAAGTTACAAGAAATTAGATTCATAAAGTTTTATATGATGCCACAACCTGAAAAGATATAAATTCAGGGAACTTCCAAAAGTATGTTAGATGATACTATATTGTTCTGTAAATTTCCTTAAAATAAGTATGAATTCATGATATGAGAAGAAGTTTGTGGAAAAGATAAATTTTAATTTCCAGAGTTTCAAAAGTTGAATTTTAATCATATGTGTTTTGTTGGAACATACCCACTAGATTTGATGAATACATAAAATATCACACATGTTTGAATGTCTAGATTTGTAGTTTCCATTTTCTAGGTTGTTTTGAAGTTGAAATGTGAATGAAATTTGATGAAGAATGAGATTTCAGGTATGAATATTTGAGAAAGGATTGAAGTTTCTTCACCAAAGAAGTTGATTGTATGTAGAAGTTGATGAAAGTTATAAGATTTAATCATTTATATTAGATATATATGATTATATAGGAGGGAATAACTGAGTTTACAAGGAGGATTTTTGATAAAATGAATAATTCACCGATTCATCATATGATCTGGTGAAACATATCCATTAGATGATCTTTTAACCTGATAATTCATCATATTTAAATCCAATAGATATTTTATTATAAGATGGAGACATTGTATAAATTATTGAGATGAAATAAGTAGAAGTGTTCAAAGTCATTGGATAAAAGAAAATGTTTCAGAGGATGAAGTTTCTTCTAGACAGTCATTGCACGAAACTAAAGTCTTTAGAAAGTGAAATAATTTAGTCAACCATTTTAAGTTGTCTTGGAGCATCAGAGTGAGAAAAAATATATTTTTTCTACTTGGTTCAATTTTCCTTTCATTTAGTTGGTTAATATCAAAATATGTGAGGTGTGTAGAACATTAATAATAAAAGGATTTTTCGGAATGAGATGTTTCAAACGTGAAATTTTTGGATAGAGATTTTACAAAGTGTAAGATTACAGAAGAATATTATTCAAATGGGTCAAGAGGATCAGATAGATGAAGGTTTGTTTAGATCACCAATCATAGAATGATGTTTTTTTCTTTCAAATTGTTTTTTCTCTTGTTTAAATATAGAAAATTCAAGAAGAATCAATAATTTATTAGAATACTCCCAAAGAGTTGAGAATATTTAAAGTAGTCAAAATTTCTCCCAAATGAATCTGAATTTGATTATTTTGGAATTTAGTGAGTGGTAAAATATTTCACTTTCCTTCCATTACTATTTTGGGATCACTTATAAATAGAGGTGGAATGTAAAATGGTACATAACACTTCTCACCCATGAATATATAAAGATACTCTCTAGAATTTATTTTATAGGTGATTTTTCCAACCAATTTTTTTTGTATTAAATATGACATTCATGATGGAGTATTTGATCAAAATATCAGACTAATGAAGGTTCCTTTTACTGGAAAAATAAATCAGAATTATGGTATTATTTTTAATTTTGAGAGAAGTATTTTGGAACATATAAGATTGAGAAATGGGATATTGGTTTGAGGTTTTTTACTACATTCCTTACGAAACTGGAAATTCAGATAGAGGAAGACCAGACAGAGATTCCCAAAAATCTATTGGTGGAGAAGAATAATGAAAGTTACATATTATTTTTTGGATAAAATGATGTAAGAATTATTTTTAAATTGATGAGAGTAAATATAATAATTCCTATCAGGATATTGAAAGTTTCTAATAGGATATTACAGAAGTTATATTCACTTATTTATAATAGTGAGATTCCATAAACCCATTAGAGTGGATATTGAAAGGATGTATGTTCTCACAATGAGGCCAAACATTGAAAATAAAGTGTGCATGTTTAATTTTCTATTTATACATTCACTTAATATTACTAAAATTCGTTAAGGAAATAACTATAACTAGTTTAATGGTTTAAGTTTACTAAATTTAAAATTTATAAAAATGAAAAACTTGATTGATCTCCCCCTCCTTCTTAGTGGTTCTTCAATCCTTTGGAACCATAATTTTCTATATAGGGAATAGATATCATGGGATCATATCCCCCAACTATATCCAATCAGTTCTAGTACATCTTTACTACCACTGATTTCTTCTCTAAATGGGCTATGGTTATATCCCTTGAGGAAAATGAAAAACGTTTTTCATCAATTTCCTAAAGTATAATAATATTACTACATTTTTTGTACCTCACAAAATTTTAATTGAAAATAGATCACGTTTTTTCTTTAGATGTTATGGGGATATATCATGTGTATAATATCCTATACTACCATTCATATTGATATCACTCAGTGGCTAATGGATAGTTAGAGTTCATCAAAAAAATGCTTCTAATATCCTTTTGAAGATGGTAGTCCTGTCCATTGAGGTTAAACTTCGCTCACTTCAAATCTCCATCTAGAATCAACTATAAAAATTTGAAAATTCATAGATTTTTGTAGATGAGTTAGTGTGGCTTGATTGGAGAAGGTTACACACAATTCATAACATAGATATCCATCAGAATCTATTCATATGTGTAACATCCAATATTTATTTATTTATTTATTTTAGAATAAAATTAAATTTATCCCATCTATCTTTATACGTAACACAACGATAAGGTTATGATTTATAAAACTCTGAGTTAGCTTGTGTTACATGTAAGATCAAGTTTTACTGCATTTTAATAGCATCTCTATTTTTAAAATAAATTTTTAAAATTTTTTAAAATTTATTTGTAAAAATAAACATCATTTTTTATTTGGAATGTAAGAAATATCTTATGGTCAATTTTTTTCTGAGAAGTTTCATTTTTTTATGAATAGTGAAAAATACTGCATTTTAGATAAAAATTGTCTTTTCATTTAAATAATTAGTAATGATAAATTGTATTTTAAATTGGTTCTTAAAGAAAAAGTGTATTAGTTATACATATATTAATCAAATTCAGGATATTGGAATACTTTTTATATTAAAATTGTTTATAAATTCTTATTAGACTTTTGAAAAAATTTACATTAAAACCCCACATTCTTTTCACATCTGTGGGATTAGTGTTAAACATAATTTAGTAACTTTTATGATTTAAACCTTGAAAATCATTTATAAAATGTTGTAATCAGTATACTATTTGTGGTCTAATAATATCAACATAATTTTTGAACCTAAATATTAGAGAATGTGATTACAATTAATTGCGGTGCTTAAGGTAAAATTAAGCTTAAAAAGGGACGAAACCACAATCTTAACAGCCAAAATGACTTAGAAACATGTTCAAAATCCATTTACCTCAAATAGTTTGACTATATAACCTCTTAGTTTGAATTTTATGGTTTATTGGGAAAATATTTCATGAATGTTCTCTATTTTATTAGTTCAGTAAGGAAAAAAGATAAAAAGGGAACCTTCCTTACCCCTATCATTTATAAAACATTGAGATATGTAAAAAACATCATATTTTTTTATTATACATATCCTTTTGAAATAAAAATTGGTTATTTTAATCAAAATATTTTTTCATTTATTGATGAAATGGTTTTTTAAAATTCTTAAGAAACTCCAACAAAATGATTATTTAGTTAATAATCTCTTAAAATAAATGATACTATAAATATTAAAAGTGAAGCTAATTGATTAAATTTTTGTATTTATTTATTCTTGTAGATAAATATATAATTTTACACTTCTGTGATCTTAATATATTTTAATTATAAAATTTATTATATTTTAAAATTAAAATAAAATAAATAATGTGAAAATTTTCATTAATGTTGTTTATTAATAAATTATATTTTATTAAATTATTTAAAATTAATAAAAAACATGTTTATGAAAATTTATTTTTAAGTGGTAATAAATATTAAATATGGTCTATTAATTAACCAATTGATATTTTATAATTAAGTTATTGATCAATAGTCTCTAAAAACATTGTCAGCATGATACGGGTTTAAACTGTGTTTTTGTGCGTTACACGTGTTTATATTAAAATTAATTTCCAAAACACATGTGGTTTTTATTTTTTTAAATTAGATATAATATTTATAATTTAGTTTCTCTATATGTTATAATAAATTTCACTTTAATTTATTCTTAATGGATAAATTAGATATGTTAGAAAACTAGTTTGTTTAATAAATGAAAATATGTTAAAATTGGCGAAACATAAATGTTAAGGGAAAAATTATAATAATTCAATTATTTTTTAGTGTTGGAGGTTCTATTAAACAATTATTATCCATTAAATTATTCTTCTTCCATTTCAGAGACACATTAGGTAAAGGATACCCCCCGTTAATATTTACCTTTTGGTATTTACAAGTGTGTCACTCCACATCCATTATTAAAAGGCATTCACTCTTCCCCTTCCTTAAACCTCCCAAAAAACATAGTTTCATCCAGTATCAATCAAATTCACTATAAAAAATCTGTCCCTTTACACTTTATGTTTCCCTTTTGGATGAAATAATTTCAAGGAAGTCTTTTTCTATAAACCAAAAATGAATTACCCAAAGAAGAGATAACATCTTTCCTCAAGCTCTTTGGTTTTATTTCTATTATCCACACCTAAACTATATTTATTACATGATTATATAAAAACACCATTATCCTAAAAATAATGATATTTTTTAGGTTAAAATTTTAAACTGCACTTATACACAATTCCATCTAATGGGTAACCAACATATTTTTTATGCGTATGGTGAACTACAACCTCACGAAATGATGATTATTCATTTTTTCCTTTATCCCATCTTATGTTATAAATTATGATGGAAAATATATTTTTATATTTTATATATGATATTTATTTTTAATTTATGATCATTTAACTACTTTATTACATATGCCCTTATAAATCCCATTTTTTGTAAATATGATAACATCATATGTGGATGTGTGGACTACTGCCTACTCAAAGCGATGTGATTCGTTCACAAAATACATATAATCTATAATGAATGGTTTTAATTAATCCTATGTGACATAAAAAACATATATATGATATTCATTACATAATTAACTTCTTGAAAATATAATTTATAATTTTTATTATTACCCATTCACGCACTTATATTGTGATAAAATCGTTCGCCGACGTGCGGACTACCGCCTCCTTGACACGATGTGATTACTTATATATATGAATAATTGTATATAAAAGGGTATATGATTAAATAATATGGTATTTATGATATAATTATCATTCTATAAATATTGTTTTATGTTTATTCTTATCATAATGATCATTGAGAAATGGGAATTTTACTCATGCGTACGTACGACCTACCATCTCTTTAATTGTAATGTTGGTTGATTTTTCATAGCCATATTTAATTATTTCTTTTAAAATTATAATTCATTTATAAATATGATAATTATTTCATTATTATTATTCTGTATATGTTATGTAATGGCCCCTTTGACCATAGTTAACCTACCAATTTTGTTTTAGACACATGAACCGAATTGAGTCATAACACCCAATGAAAATGTATTTGATTAGGTAGTTGTATGCAACATGGTAATACATGACATAAAAGCTATGATAAAAATTAAAATGTTTCTAAGGTAAGTAATTAATGAACATAATTTTATTATTCTTTAATATAAATACACACTAGACAAATCAGAGGCAAGGTAAGGGATTTCATACCAATTTACATTCCCCTAAGACTTATTTGTTGTTATACACCGATTCACTTTTATATGATATATATAATACCCATTTACATGTTATATCATTAATATTCTTATTCTAATGATATTATATGTTTTATTTATTGTTATCCCGTCATGGTAAATATGATTTAAATGTTACAAAGTGTTATGGGACACATTGAAATGTTCAATGATTATTTTATTCAAGAATTTTTTAATATTACTTAAATGATATTTCCATTCATCAACATAAAAACCCTTTTATAATACTTATCCTCCATTGGGGAATTATTGATAAACCCATATTATATATTAAATATAGATATTTTATGATACTTTATATTTATTTTTTATTAAATTGATTATAATACATATGATAAATGCATTGGATTTCATATGTGGTGGGCGGGGACTACTATAGCATCTCCATCCATCAAAAGGCTTCATGAGACTAACTATATATGGTTTTAGCTGAGGCATTACCCATTTATTAGATTCATGGAATGAATCCTCGAAATTATTAAATTCTTAGCACGAACCATTGGCAGTATTAGATTTTTATAATGAAACCTTGAAAGTATTAGATTCTTATCATGAAGCCTCGATGATATGTTTTTCATATCCATAATTATGCATTCCATCATTATGTATTCAGTTATTATTATTACATGTTGTTATTCAATTATTTATAATATCCATGATTATGTTTAATTATCATATTATTGATTATATGGAATGTGGTATAATTCATTTACCTTTCCATGTTGATTAATTCTCATCGATTCATTATTTATTCTACTTTACATACCCTTACTGAGAATTTAAGCTCACTATTATTATGTTTACTTTCCCTAGGGTATAAATATAAATACTTTGAATGAGTCTCAAGGATGTTTTTTATTTCAATATGTTTTTTATCATGTTTGTATTTTCAATTTACCAATGTATTATGGGTATCATGTATGTAATATGTCTTTCCAATTAAATTAAACTAATCAGTCTTTTATGATTTGATTCCTTGCAATCATGACAATTTAATACAATAATGCACCGACTCTAGCATTCTAGGTTCAAGGAATTACAATTGGTATTAAGGGAATTTTAACATAAATCGTGGAAACAATATTTAGGAAACATAGATTAAGGAACATAATATTTAGATATAAATATTGGATAATTATGGAAGAACATCCTAGAATTTCTGTAAGATAGAGATTATGTGGGTATTCCGAGCAATGCATCCTTTTTTGGATATTATAAGAGGAAATGGTTCTAAAATAGATGTACCTAGGAGTAAAAAATTTTACAAGGTGTGTCAGTCCTAATTCGGTATAACCTGTCTGGTACAAGATAATGATCCTTAGTATGCACCTCGTTTGACACTCTCCGGGGATATGCTTAGGATAATTTTTATTTTCTTAAAAAACTATCATGAATGATTTATGTAGAATATAACTGTGAATAACCTAGTAAAAACCTATTGTGTCATATATAAAAGTATTAAGATCCAGGATTTCGTCACCCGATAATAAATTTTTCATTAATATGCGGTTTTCTATTTTGATAAGTGTTTCTCTCGATATTTATTATTGTTTTAGTTAATGGATGGAACTAGGAGGAATTGGACTAACGTCAAATGTGATGGAATTTTTTTTCATGAGAATTTAAATGGAATCATCATTGGAGTGAAGGAAGTTTTCATCATGCCTAATCAATTTTCACAGAACATGATTAATAATGAATACCTAATATAAATCTCAGACAAAACAAGGAAGAGAATGAATAATTTCACTAATACTTCAGGTAGTGGAGACCATGGAGGAAAGAATATTCAGTTTCCTCTCTATCAATAATGAGGAAAGAATCACCCATGTAAATTCCTTAGAGGTAAAATAATATGTTTTGACTAAGAAAAAATACACAAAGCAAGTAACAATAAAGGAAAAAAGAAAGCTTTTTGTTAATGAAGTTGATGGGAATATTGGGCTCCCTAAGACATCATCTCTGGTAAAATAAATTAAGTGTGGAATTAATGTTAGTTATGAAAATTGATGTTCCATGTGGGAATCCAATGAATAGAATCAGCAAGGTTTTATCAGTAATGGTCATTTTGCTGATGATGATGCGAATACTCATGAAATTTGAAGGGAATGAGATATTAAGTAATTGGATGAGGTAGCCCTATTAACGACTTAAGGATGAAGTGGAATAATCGATGTGTTTATGTATTTGGATACTAGAATTATGTCATTTTTTATTTTATCAATGATGTACAATATAAAAGAATTATGGAATATATGAGGATTGTACTGTAGTAAATTTTCATTAAGTATTTGTGATCATATACTGAATTGTACCAAGAATAGTTAATTAGTAGCGATTTAATATTCATGAAAAATAAATGGTTTAGGGAAATATAATCCATAAAATGTTTCTAATATTGAGACAATTTTGTTTGGATAAATAAATTATTTTTTTGGATATGTGCTTACTAACTCGGAATTGATTAATAATTTTTCAACAAAGCGGATTATACTTTCATTAAAAAAGTTTAAATCACATTTGGATATAAATAATATATCCAATAATATTTTTTTAAAGTAAGTAATAACTAGGAATTAATGTTTCCAATATGGTTTTATGGTAATTTAATTTATTACCATCTTTTGAGAGAATACATAATGAAAGTATCCACATGTTTGGAACATGAAAATTTAGAGATACTTCTTGTTGATTAAATGATAATGATAAGTCCATTTAAGAAATTCAGTGAACATCAATGACCAATCCATTTTTTTGTTATATTAAAAATCCACATTGAGGGAATGTGGTAACCTAAAGAACCATACACCCTCACAAATAAAACATTACAGAGTTCAAATTTTAAAAATTAAAACAGAACCATCATCGCCCCATGACTGACAAAACCATCCTGTATCAGAAATCAAAAGGAACCAATATCACAGCTTCATCACTGATCTTAATCTAGAATCCCTCCAGGAATATAACAATTTAAAAAATTGAAAATCAAAATTCTATCATACCATCATCACTTCTCTTTCACTGTAGCCTTGAGACACACATACTTACACTGAATATGCATCCAATAGATCAATGTCTCCACCGAGACCCCTATTGTCGCCGAGAACACCAACTTCGTCACCGAAGAAGACTACTAAAATTCGTCGTCCTTGCTGGGAAAAATTTAACCATTTATAAATTGGATTAAGATTATCTTTGGATATGGTTTTAAAGATTTATGTATTACATCACCCTATAATAAAACTTTTTCTAGGAGATTATGTAGGAATAATACAACGTTTAATTAAATGAAAATATTTTGTTTTTAGAAACATATATTTATATATATTCTTAGAGTGTGGAAAAAGTTATCAAATCTAGGAAAAAGAGGTATTGAGACAAAATGGGTTTTCTATTATCATCATTTCTGATGATATTAATGACTACTATTCACACATATAGTTTATAGTTTTGTTGTCAACAACATTCATCTCAATATGTTCTATGAAACTCTCCATCCAAAATTGATTTATAGATTTATATTTTGCCTCCCTACATCCATTTACCACATATGTTCTCCTACCATAGATCCTAGTTATGTTACCATTGTACTTCCATTTCTCTCTTATTTATAAAATGTGTTATTTTCCCTATGTATGATGTGGATTTTTCCACAATAGTGTTTTTAAATATCCTGATCCTGATTACAAAGATCATGTTTAAATTGTGATAATGAAATTAAATTATGGTGGGGAGAATGTAACATCCCAATAATTTAGTATATTTTTATTTTAGAATAAAATTAATTTTGTTTCTATCATTCTTTATATGCAACAATATGTTAAGCTTACACTACACACAACACTTAGTTAGCAAGTGTTATATGCATGACCGAGTTTTAACCCCTTTTAGTGGAACACAAAATTCAAAATAATTGAATCAATTATAAATTTTATTTTAAAAATAATAATAAATTTTTAATTTGTAAATTAAAAATTATCCTAGGGTTATTATTTTTATTTTTTGAGAAGTTTCATTTTTTATGAATAATGAAAAATATTACATTTTAGTCAAAAATCTTGTTTTCATTTAAATAATTATTATGGATAAATTATATTTTAAACTGATTCTTAAATAGAAAATATATCAATTATACATATATTAATCCAATGTAGGTCATTAGAATACTTATAATATTGAAATTGTATATAAATACTTATTGAACTTTTGAATGTTTTTACATTAAAAACCCTCTTTCTCGCCACGTCTATAGGATTAGCGTTAAAATTAATTTAGAAAATTATATAATTTGAAATTATAATAATAGACACAAAAAAATTTAATATGTATAATATTTTTTGAATAGTAATATCAAAATAATTTTTTACCAAAATGGTTTGTTAAAGTGATTAAAATTAATTAGGGCGATTAAGATAAAATTAAGCTTAACATGGGACTAAACCATAATCTTAATAGAAAAAATGTCTTTGAAACTTATCCAAAATCTATTGGCTACCAATAGTTCAACTATATCCTCGATATTTTTGAATTATATTGTTTATTGGGATAATACTTCATGAAATATCCCTATGTGATAAGTTAGATAAGGAAAAGACAGAAATGAAATCTTCCTTACCTTCAAAATTTATAAAACATTAAGATATGTAAAAATCATATTTTTAGTTATAAAAATCATTTTGAAATATAAATGGATTATTTTTATTACAATAATATTTATTGATTTTGAAACCTGAATAAGTTACTTAAAATGCTTAAGAAATGACAACACATTGATTATTTAGTTAAAAATCAACTAAAAAATTGATACTATAAATATTAATAGTGGGGAAAATTGATTAAATTATTGTATTTAATTATTATTTTATTTTAATATATAATTTTACATAGATTTTAACTTAATATATTTCAATTCCAATATTTTGTTGATATTTTCATATCAAATTTATAGAAATAATGTCAAAATTGACATTAATGTTATTTTATAAAAAAATTATATTTTTTAAATCGAATTAAAATTTATAAAAATACTTTGTTATGAAAATTTATTTTTATGTTTTAATATATATTAAATATATTCTACTAATGGACCATTTTATCATATATAATTAAACAATTGACCCATAGTTTGTAAAAATAGTATTCTCATGGTTAGGGTTAAAACAAAGTTTTTACACGTTACATGCACTTGTTTTAAAATTAATTTCCAACACACATTATATTTTTTATTTGTAAATTCTACGTAAAGTTTAAAACTTTGTTTATCTATATTTTCTAATAAATGTCACTTTAATTTAGTTTTAATTGTAAAATTACAAAGGTTAGAATACAAGTTTCTTGAATAAAAACCAAAATGAAAAATTGGGGAAACATTGAAGATACTGAACCAAATTATAAAAAATCACTTTTTTGTGGAGGTTTTTATAAGCCATTATTCCCCATTACACCATTATTTTTCCATTTTGGAGGCACATTAGGTAAATGAGACTTCCCATTAATTTATACCATTTATTATTTACAAGAGTTTCACTTCTCCTCCACTATAAAAAAGACATTCACTCTTCCCCTTCCACGCACATATAAAACCACATAGATTCAGCCATGATATATCCAATTAACTCACAAAAATATATTACTTCCTAATTGATGCCTTCATTTTTTTAGAAAGAAATTCAAGTATGCCTTTTGTTAAAAACCAAAACAAGTTACCAAAATAAGAGATATCATTTTCCTCGAGCTCTTTTGTTTTATTTCCCATCTAAACCACCTAAACTGTATATATTCTGGGATTATATAACAAAAATAGTATCATAAATTTACTGAGATGTTTTTATTATATGTTCTAGAAACAAAATACACACTTCTATATAATGTGTACCAAATATACTATTTATGTGTACGGTGAACTACAACCACACGAAATAATGATTATTTGTTTCTCCATTACCACTTCTTATAGAGGGAATTATGATGTAAACTGTGATTATGTATTTTATATATGATAGATATTATGTATTAATGCTTCTTTAATTCATATATAACAAATAAAATTATACTTTCCATTTTGGGTAAATGTGATATCATTGTTTGTGGTGGTTTGGACTACCGCCTCCTCTAAGCGATGTGATTCGTTCATGCAATACATCAAATGTATAATGGGTGGTTTTATTTAAAAATATGTTATTTAAACGAAATATATATTATTTTAATGAAATATTTCCCTTTTTATACATATAATATATCATTTTATTTATCACCCTTTCACACACTAAAAAAGTTATAATGTTATTCATGGACGTGTGGACTACCGCCTCTACGACATGATGTGATTAATTTTACATAATAATAGTTATTTATATAAGTATATATGATTAAATAATATGGTATTTATTATATAATTATATTTCTATAAATATTAGTTTTACTTACATTATTTCCATAATGATCATTAAAAAATAGTATTATTACTCATGTGTACGTACGACCTATCGTCTCCATGATCGTAATGTTGGTCCATTTTTCATACACATATTTAGTGATTTATTTTAAAAGTATAATTAATGAATAAATATGATAATTATTTCAATATTAATATTATTTTGATGTTATGTAATGACCCCTTTGAGCATAGTTGACCTACCAAAGTTGTTTTTGACACATGAATCAAATCCGGTAAAAAAGCCCGACGTAGAATTAATTGATTAAGTAGTTGTATAAAAACTGGTAAAAGTAAAATTAATGTTCTAATAAACATGAAAAAGATTCTAAAGGAAGTAAATAATAAGTATATATTTTTTATTCAAGAATATAAAGACACATGAGATAGTTTAGATGTAAGGTAAGTTATTTCGTCCCAAAATACATTGCATTAAAAACTATTAATTTTATGCACAAATTCAATTTTATATGTGGTATATACTACCTTATAATAATTTAAAACAATAATATACGTATTACCATGACATTAATTTTTCCATTAAATGTTATTAATTCATGGGTATTAGGATTCAGATGTTTCAAAGTGGTATGAGACACTTTGGAATGATTAATGATTATTTTCCTCAAGAATGTTTTAATGATATTTAAATGGTATTTCCATTAATCAACATCAATAACCATTATTCATACATACCCTCCACTGAGAAATAATTTATAAAATTTTATTATTTATTCAATATGGAAATTTTATGATAAGGAACATTTTTTATTAATTAAATCAATTATTCTACATTTGAGGAATGCATTGGATTTCATATGTTACGGGTGGGGCCCACTGTAGCCCCTCAATGCATCTGTATGTTTCATGTAAAAAAATAGATATGTTTTATTTTATTCCCTTACCCGTTTATTAGGTTTATGTCAGGAATCCTTGAATTTATTAAATTCATGGCATGAAGCATTGACGGTATTAGATTCATGGAATAAATCTGTGAAACTATTAGATTCTTGGTATGAATCCTCGAAGAAATTTTTTAGATATCCATAGTTATAAATTACATCATTATATATTCATTTATTATTATTAAATTTCATTATTGAATTATATATAATTTCTATGGTTATGTATAATTATTAGATTATTAAATAACTGGCATGTGTTATTAGTCATTTTCCTTGCTATTTTGATTTATTATCATTGATTCATTATTTCTTCCACTTTACATACCCTTACTAAAAATTTTATCTCACCCTTATTATGTTTCCTTTCCACATTATATAAATATTTATCCTTTGAATGAGTTTCAAATATGCTATTTATTTCAATTATTTTGTTTATCATGTTTGTATTTTCTCTTTCCCATTGTCTTATGGGAATCATGTATGTAATCTGAAATTCCAAAAACTGATAAAGTAATTTGTCCTTCGGGATTTGATTCCTTATAATCATGAAAATGTAATAAAATAATTAAGAGGCTCCAATATTCATTGGTCAGGGAAATACATTATGGGCATTCCACAAAAGGGTTTTTCCTCTGCTAATTTATCTAGGGAGAATTAATGCTGGCTCTAAGAATCCCCATGATACTTAGGAAAAAAACCCACTAGGATAGAGAAAAGATATAAAGTAAAATACTCAAAATATATGTTATAATCCAATTTAGAATATTCCTTGGTCTCCAAAAATAGGTAGTGCATCACACACACCACTAATGAATGGATTATCAAGAATTATTGTGCATAAATTAACATTATTGTTATGTAGTCTACACTACATGACTTTAAACAACATAACATAAATTCCTCACTATATTAATTTAGAATATATGTCTTGAAGTCCCTTATTACTTAATATAACCTACATTGATTAAATTTCCTAATCATATGACCTATAACAACATGAAATTCAATTCATTACTCCATATTCATAAACTATACATAATATAGTATTTTTCTTGTAATAATAAATTTCACAAAATACATGTAATGATATTTACCCGTACTTCAAGATTCTGTACTAAATAATACTATGTATTTTGTTATATAAAAAGAAACTGAACAATACAATGTACATTATACATTCCATGAACTTTTCTAGTCTAGGATTTGGTGAATTAGATAAACCCATAAAAAATATCACTGTTTTAAAAGATAAAAATATTAGACTAATTACATTAATGTACATAAACTCCTTATATGAAGTAACCACCATTGGAATTTCTATTAAACATGTGCAAATTCATTTGAAAAATTGGGTGAGCATAAAATTTCCTCAACAGTGGGTTTTAAATCCATTTTAAAATAATTTTTATTGAAAAATATAAATCTATTTTGATAGAATATTACCAAATAAAAAATTTGATAAAATAAATTCTCAAATTCGGTTTTAAAATCATTGAAATATTTTATGAAAAACTTTTAAAAGTACATAATATTTTGAAAACTATTTACTTCCCAAAATAATAATATTTTGAAATGATCCTTTGATATGTCATATTCATATTTTTTAAAATAATAACTTTTATAAGTTAATTATGATACTAATAAGGCCTTAAGAAAAACCATGTGGCCACAAATAAGTATCACTTGGAGGACAGTTTCCACTTGAGTTCATGGGATTACTCCTCATACTATATCATTTCATTTGATACAAAATTTTAAATTTTATAAGAAAAAATACTTGAGGTTCTAACATTCTCATTCATAACCCTTAAAAATATTTCAAAATATTACATAATTTATTTCAATAAAATAATGCATTTTTTATATATTAATATCCTAATAAAACTCAATTTTCATATAATTCAATATATTTTAGGATAAATCCATATTTCCATACAAGTAATTACATTTTAATTACATAAACATTAATTCTCTATAATTAAAAAAATGCTTGAATAGGAGTTCATGAAATTTCCTGAAAAATTCATATAATATGGTCGTGTATACATAAATTTCATTAATTTGTATAACAAAAATCATTTTTCATATAAAATGATAACTTTTATCAATAAAATGTATACAGTAAAACACACAAAAAATAGACTTTATTTTTAGAAATTACATAAAGAATATAATAATATAAGATACCCATTAAATTTAAATGTCAATAATAACAAAACAAGGTTTTGTTATTGTTTTACACCATAAAACACAATACGAGTTTTCAGATAAAGTTTTAAATTATATGGGTTCATATAAGAGTTTCTTTACATAAAATCATATATTAATTTTATTCATTTAAAAACGTTTTTATAAATAAGCATAGTTTGATAAAAAACTATCTCTAACAAAATAGATTTTTCAAGAGGATCAAATAATTTTGAAATAAATAAATAAATATTTCAAAATAAAATATTTATAACATCACAAAATAATCTCCTCACATGGTTTTCCCTTTTCTTATTCTTGGAATACATTAGTCTCACTCTCCATCACTCTCTATTCTCTCTAACCCAAAGTGGATTTCATTTCGGTGAGAACACAATATGAAAAAGATTATTTTTATATTTTAATTGATTTTTTTATAATTATATATATATATATATATATATTCATATAATTTCATATAATTGAGGAAAAATCAGAAAATTTCTCTATTTCATTAATCACGTGGTTTTGAATTTTTCCTTGCTTAAAAGCATATAAATTTATATGAATTACTATAAATATTGAAAATTATTTTTTTATTATTTTTTTAAAAAGGGTTTTTTAGAGATTCATTAGAAATATTCATGTGGAAAGATAATACCTTTTGATAACATTAAAAACATGATTTGGATCAACTCATTTATTGAATATGGGAATTCATCAAAGGTGGGGAAAATACATAGAAAAATGGAGTCAAGGTATTTGGTTTGATCAAACCCAAGGATGAAGATGAAAAATAGAAATATATGGCATAGAATGATTTGATCTAATGATCACGATATAGCTGAAGTTTTATACTAGGTGATCAATGTCCATAACCCGCATCCCACATGGAATGATATGATGTATCAATGAATCCATTTATATCAAATGGTTCCCAATGCATCCCAAAATAAAATAAGGGGCATTATACATGGGCCCTTCAGGCTTCTCACATACCCTATGCAAAAACATGGGCCCTTACGCATGTGCCTTCTTATGTGAAGTAGTTTCTATGCTCACAGATCCGGCACCATGCCTCCTTGTTGGATAAATTTGGTAGATGCATCCCACATCGGGTTGACCCATAGTGGGTCAGCCAATAGTGAGTGATGTTTCCCATAGTTAACCCCTAATGGGTGGTTGGATTAATTAATTTGTTTTAGTATTAACAACTTCATATAATCTAAATTAAATTTCAACATAAAATATTACTATACTATATATCATAATTTCTAATTGTTAAAACAACGTTACAGTTAACTTAAACATAAATTTATCTTAATTTTAAAATATTATGTTGGTAAAAAAATATATATTTCCATATGTTTTAAGAACATTCATTAGATTTTAAAAAATATTAACTTATAAAAAAACATATAAATACTTTATTATTTATATTGTGAAATATTTAGAAAGAACAAAATAATAAAATTATTTAAAGATAAAATTGATTATTTTCATTTACATTATATAATTTCAATTTCAATTTAAAAAATGAATTTGAAAAATATATTTATTTATAATTTATATAAAAAATATATTTCTTTAAAATAATATAATATTTTCATAACATTTATAATGAAATCGTTCATTAAAATAAAGAATATTATATTTTGAATTATTTTAGTAAAAGTACTAAAATGAATTTAATTTCATTGAGATAAAAAAATACAATTTCTTGAAAAAATAAGTATTATTCTATAATTTGAATCAAAATCATTTTTATTTTACCAAATACCTTAGATTCATAATTTTTTTTATTGAAACCGTTACTATTTAGGTTATAATTAAAATAAATATTTATTAAAAAAAATAATATTTGAATTTCTTGGGATGTTACATTATTCCCCCTGTAAAAGAATTTCACCATCACAATTCATTTATCATATATAAGAAAATTCTTAATTTCCATATTAGGAATTAATAAAAATTATGCCAACGAGCCTGTACCCTAGTGGTACCGGCTCCTTCTTGGAATCCAAATAACCTATGATCAAATCCGGGAAGGGACTAATTTCTAGGATACTATAGTATCACTGTAGCATGCCCTGTTGTAGTACTATAGATGAAGAGGTACTGTAGCAAGACTGTAGTAGCAATGGTACTATAGCAGCCCAGGTACTGTAGCAGTACTATTCATTGAGGGGCTCTGTGGGCCGAAAAAGGGCTTTCAATCCTAGTCATTAGGCCACGTGGCCTTGGGACTTCGGGGTATGTAATGGGTCTATCCCTACCCAGTCTAAAGTGGTCTTTTATTTAAATAATAAAATGAGGCTTCAGCCCCAACCTTTTAAATAAAATTAATAAAAACAAAATATTTTATATTCCTAGAGGAACATAATTACCTAGAAGGTTAAAAAAGTTATGCCCTATATTTTTCCTCAAATAGTAATTTCTAATATCAAACGTTTTATAGACCAATACTCTAATTACAACTTTAATGAACAAAACCCTAAGATTTAGATACATTACTGAAATATACCATTTATATTTTTTATTTAAAAATAAACTAAATGATACATAATACATTATAAATTCTATGAAAGTTTCCGATCCTGGTTCTGTAGAATTAGACAAAACCATAAAACATATCATAGTTTTATAAAATAAATAATTGAAAAATCATCTCCATATGAGATACCTCCTTATATAAAGAAATTACCATTGTAATTTATACTAAACCTATTAAAAATATTTTGAAACATGGGGCGATGAAAAAATTTTCCCCATAAGGGAATTTAAATCCCTTTCAAAATACATTTCATTGAAAACTATAAATCTATTTTTAAAATGTTTCATCAAATGAAAACATTAATAAAATAAATTCATAAAAAGATTTTATAAAACATTTTAATATTTTATAAACAACCATAAAATGTACACACCATTTGGTAATCAATTTACTAACAAAAATAGTTATATTTTGAAATATTACTAGGATTTTACTAGTTCAAAATTTTAAAAATTAATTAATTTCATGGTTTAATAATGATACTTAGTATACCATATAAAAGCCATGTGGCCACATAACAATATCACTTATAGGAAAACATCCAGTTGAGGTTATGAGTTTACTCCCCATACCGTATCATTTCATTTGATACCCAACCCCCAAATTTTTATGAAATTTATTTTTGGATTCTTTCATTCTCATCAATAAAATCTTAAAAATATTTCAAAATCTTATATATATTATTTTTATAAAATAAAATAAAAATTAATAGTTATACATCTGAACAAAATCTCACTTTTCATACAATTCAATAAGGTTTAGGAGAAATCCATCTTTCCACACAAATATATTCATTTTTAATTACATAAACATGGATTACTAAAAATTTAAACAATATATTGTATATGAGAGCATGAAATGCCATGAAATATTCATATAATATGTCCATATCTAATTGAATGACATTAATTATTATAAAAAATAAATTTTCACCAAAAATGATAACTGTTTTCATTAAAATATTTACTTTTAATAAAGAATCATAGAATTTAATTTTTGAAATCACATAGAAAAATTAATAAAATGAAATACAAATTAAATAAAAATTCTAAAAAGTACACCAAAAAGATTTTTATTGTTTTACATCATAGAAAATAATATGAGTTTTAAGAAAAAAATAAAAATTATAGTTGTTCATATAAACATCCCTTCACAATAAACCATAGAAGAATTTTATTTATTTACAAAATGTCTTATATATAATTATAATTTCTTTAAGAAAATAAAAATACTATACACATTTGGGTTTTGAATAGGATCATATAATTTTGAAATAAAGAAATAAGTATTTGAAAATATAATTTTTAGAGTATTGAAAAATAATCCCCTTATATGGTTTTCTTCTTATTCTTGGTATACTTTCGTCTCACTCTACCTCACTCTCTATTCTCTCAAACCCACAGTGGGTTTCCTCTGGGTGAGTACACAACGATAAATTCCTTATATATATATTTGACTCCGGAGATTTATAACAATATATATATATATATATTTGTATGTACCTGAGGAAAAATCAAGAGTGGTCTCAATTTATTTAATCTTGTGGTCCTACTTTTTTTTCATTCTGATTAAGAATATATATATATATATATATATATAGTCTTGTTGTGAAAATTTAATCACATATATTTTATCTTATTTTTAAAAGTTCTTTGATAGAGATACTTCAAAAATCTTGATTTCTAAATAAAATCCCCATTCAAAATGTTGACACAACACAATTTGGCTCGAATTATTTGTTAAATATGGAAGGTTTTCAAAGGTGGGTACAACTGTAGTGAAAAAATGGAGTCAATAGTTTTTGTTCGATCAAACACATGGTTAAAGATAACCAGAAAAAGAAATGGACATATCATAATGATTCGATCTAATAGACATGATATAACAAACATTTTAAACATGATGAAAAATATCCATAAAATTTGTCCCACATTGAAAGGTATGATGTCCAAGAATATCTATTTATCTAAAGTGGTTCCCAAAACATTCCAAAATGGAATAATGGGACGTATACATGAGACCTTTGGTCTTCTCACCTACCCTGTACCTAAACACATGTCCTTACGCATAGACCTTCCCACATGTTGTAGTTACTCTACTCACCTTTGTGCCACCATGCCACATTGTTCGACAAATTTGGTAGGTTCCTCCCTCATGGGGTTGGCCCCTAGTGGGTCCTATAATAATTATTGAGGTGTCCCCTAGTTATCCACTCAATGGTACCTTTCTTAATTAATTTTTTTATATCATCAACTTAATATAAACTAAATAAAATTTTACCATCATATATTATTCTTCTAGATTTCATATTTTTTAATTGTAAAAACAATGTTACAATTACTTTAAATATATAATTTTATTTATTTTATAATTTTATTTTTTTCAAAATTATAGATTTCCATAAGTTTAAACACTTGAATTAATTTTTACTACAATATAACAAATAACATAACATATTAATACTTTATCATTTCTATAATTAAAAATTTAGAAACACAAAATAATTAATTTTTTTAATGATGAAATTAAATACTTCCATTTAAACTATCTACTTTTAATATAAATTTCAAAAAGGAATTGTAAATAAATATTTACATATAATTTATATGAAAATATTTTTCCATAAAATAATAAACATTTGACATGAATTCATACTTAAAAAAATATTATATTTTGACTTATTTTAAGAAATTTTCATAAAATAATTTATTTTCATTATGATATAAAATACTATTTCATTAAAAATTGTGTTATATTTTATAATTTGAATCAAACCACATTTTGATTATTAAAAATAACTTATTTTTATAAAAGTTTTTATTAAAACCTTTCTTATTTAGTTTAAAATTATAATAAATATTTATTAAAATAAAATTACTATTTTAATTTCTTAGGATGATACAAAACGGTCCATTCGATATACCTTAAAACTGCATTACCATATTCACGCTATTTATTCATGGGGATTTGATGGCTATTGATACACTAAAATACCCCGATTATAAGGTTCACCTAATCTTTAAAAGTGAACCACCCATTAGAAAAATGTGGGAATGGATTCTTGTTTCAATAGGATACATTGTGGCGTCCAACCACTAATCTTGGACCCATATTTGAATTCCATAAATTTCCTACCCCTATCAATGTATAGTTTTCTCATTCATGTTGGGTCTATCAATAGTGTAATATATGGTGGGATAATATATAGTTTGTAATAAATATGTGTGTATTGATTCATGTTATCCAAATATTAATAGTGATGCTCACGTCTTCTATCTCAGGATCCAGCGAGAACTTTCATTTCAACGACCAATTATGCTATGGTGATGAGGCTGATCTTAATTCATGTTAGGTATCATCCTTCTCTATCACCTTAGAATCCATATATTTCTACCATTATATCCAATTAAAGAACCATATTTTCATAGGGATATCCTTATAAGAACCATGTTTACCTTGATTAATGTTATCTCAGGATACATAAGGACAACTATAGTCCTTGTATCAATTCAATATACAAATACAATAAAATGTAAACCTATATCCTTAATAGTGTTTTGACCCCCCTTATTCATGTCTAGTTTCTCAGTGGCCCTATATTTGGATAATGTTGTCATCATTTCCCTTACACATGAGCCTAATCTATGAAGAATATACCACAATAAGACCAATGTGTTCCTTGACTCATATTCACATATGATACATAGTTACATTTGTATAAAAACCCCAACTCTAGTATCGTGGATCCAGTGATTAGTTTAATATATTTTTATATATATCACAATATAAAGGATCCCAAAATATAGTATTCTTAGGGAACTAGATAAATAAATTAGTTTTATATTACATTGAAATTAAAATTACATCATATAAATACATTAATACATTAATATTCTCCTTGAATTCCTTTTTTTTATATATAGCACTCCTCTTCATTTCGTATGGAAAATGGAAAACAATATAAAGAGTGAGGAAGAATTCTTATTATGTGTGTTTCTTACTATGGAAGATTAAAAAAAACAATGTTATTTTATGTAACACCTTAGAATGATAAAGGGTTAAATGACTAAATGATATGACTCATGTCAACAAGATGCACATTCTTTTCGAGATCCCACCTGATTAGAACTACACAGTTAATCATGCTTGGCCTGGAGTAGTGATTAGGATGGGTGACCTTTAATGAAGTTTCCTAGGGTGTGTGTGAGCAAGGACAAAGCACACTGAAAATGACATGTGTTGGCCTGTGGGGAAATTAATTAGTCAGATGAACCGTTCAGGCACGTGGGTGTGCCCCAGGGTGGGGACCACATGTCTGCAAGGCAACTGGTGGAACCTAGCAGGCCAGGACCCGAAGACCTTGTTAATGCAGGGTGGCTGTGCTGCCACAGGGTCCTAGGTGTCACATTCGAAGATCCTGGTACATCTTCCCCACTCTAGGATGTACCACTAGAGGGGATATATATAAATCCCTCAACACATCCTCCCAAAGTGACACTGGTACCATGGTACGTCTATTGAAGAGTATGTCGTGCAACCCACCTTAAAAAAATCTATCAGGTACTAGGAAGCTTCTTCAGCCATTAGAAGTCATAGAGTGAAAGTGGGATGGGATACACATGGATTTCGTGATTAGACATACATGTAAATCCATGGGTTATGACTCAATTTGGGTGATCGTCAATCGACTCACCAAGTAGGCCCACTTCATACCGATCAGATAATATGGTTCAGTACAGAGCATGGGACGCCTCTATGTGCAGAAGATTGTGCGGCTACATGGATTACCATCGACGATTGTCTTCGATCGTGATGCAAGTTTTACTTCATAACGATGGAAGGGGTTGCATGAGGCTTTCGGGATGCAGCTTCGTTTGAGCACTGCCTTCTATCCTAAGATGGATGGTTAGACTAAGTGGACCATTCATACCCTCAAGGGCATGCTTCGTGCTTTCATCCTCCATTCCAGTCGCAGCTGGGAGGATCAATTTGCATTGGTGGAGTTATCATACAACAATAGCTATCACTCCACCATTGGGATATCACCTTTTAAGGCATTGTACGGGCGACCTTGCAGATCACCTTTGTGCTGGACTGACCCTAGTTAGTCAGCACTAGTGGGGCCAGAGATACTACAGGCTACCACATAGAAAGTGCAGATCATCTAGGTGCAGATGAAGACTACACAGAATAGGAAGAAGTCTTATGCCGACAAGAGATGGAGACCTATATAGTTCGAGGATGGTGACCACATTATTCTACGGGTCTCACCTCGATGAGGTTTTCAGTGATTTGGCCGAGGTGGCATGTTATCTTCGATGTTCATCGAACCCTTCCAGGTCCTCAGCAGAGTTGGCGAGGTGGCTTACCTCTTAGGTCTTTTACCTCAGTTGCACCGGGTGCACGATATCTTCTATTTATACTGGCTAAAGAGAGACGTGCAAGACCCTTCCCACGTCTTCGACCGTGGATAGATAGACATCGATAATGGGGAAACTTTTACGAAGGTTCCAGTTAATATTGAAGATCGACAGGAGCGGGTCCTTTGTGGGTAGTTGATACCTCTGCTGTGCATTTTTCGGCAGCACAGGAACCTCTAGGATAGAACATGATAGAGGAAGGCTCATATTCATGCTCATTACCCCAACTTGTTTTCCTTATTTTGAGTTTTGGATTATGGGGATGCAAAACCCTAGGGTGGGGATAATGTAAAGAAATTGAAATTCCATATATTTCTTTAAATATATATGAATTTTAGAAGTTCGTGAAAATTAATGGCGCATGATTCCGGGGCTCGGTGTGCCCAAAATGAATTTATGAACTTTTTTAGGGACATTCAGTAAATGTGAAAGCGGGTTATTGTAACTTTTGAACCGGTTCTCTGAATTGAAATCTGAGGGCACCGTTGAACTCACAACACAGGTATTCGCTTCAAGAGACTTTCACCTCGATAACAGTTGGTCGAGGGTGAATGTTAGTTTTTTTTGATTTTCGTGAATGAATAAAATAAAATAAAAAGGTCTAACATTCTTATTTTAGAAACCTCCCACATAGAATATTATGGTGGGGACCACCAAATCCTAAAACCCCACAATTTTGAATTCCTAAAGGTGGGGCCACCTGAACCCTCTTAATGGGAGATACTCTTAAACTCCCTCTTAATTATGGGGAAGCCTCTTTAACTTCCCCAACATTAATTGTGCCACCCCCTTTGATTAATTATACTAACTCATCAATTAATTAATTAATCCAATTTGAACTGTTTCCAACAAACTAAATAGATAACATATTCTATTATGTCGGGGCTTTCATTTTTCTTGGGTATTGGGGGAAAGTATTTGGAAAAGGAGAAGGGGAGAGATTTGGGGATGATTACACTTCTCCAACGAAGAAATTATTCCACGAATAATGCTTCTCCAACCAAAAATGACGACGTTCTCCAATGTCTTCGACTTCTTCCATGGGACATCCTCCAATGTGGGACATTTTCAATCGAATACCATCCTTCCCTCCTCATCGTTGTCTACACACTAACGAGGTAGGGTGGTTGTTTAAATTTCTTCCCCTTACCCATTCTTGATAATTCATCATAAAATTAGGAAGAGATTATAGCCTCTTCCCACTGCTCTAACACAGAAAGTGTGGGCCAAACAAACATGGAATGACCTCTCCACAAATCTTGTGTTTAATTATTGTGTTCTTCACGATTGAGGATAAAGGAAACCAACCTCATTGGGGAACGAGAATGGCGGTCGACACCACCACTGGCCGTGATGAAGGTGACGGTGCAATGGTGCCGCCCCATGGCCTTCACCGCCCATGGCCTCCGCCTCCCCATAACCTCTCGTCATCTGCGGCCTCTATCACCAGGGTCCGCGGCAAGTCCCGAGGGGCGTTCCCGATCCCCCCGGGATGGCAATGTGTGTGTGAGTGTGAGAGTGTGTGTGTGTGCCCATGGTTATTGCTGATAACTTCTGGTTTTTTTTTTACTTGCACTTGTTTTCCCTGCTTGTTTGCTTTCGGTCATATTTCACAGCCTATACTGTTAGACTTTGGGAAAAATGGTTTTCAAATGAAAATGATTTATTCTCTTTGGGTTAGATTTGAAAATGTAATACTTTGCTTTTCAGAATGAGTTTAAAACTAATGAAATGGAACTAACTTTCAAAAAGGAATAAGGGAAATGTCTCGTGTTTGATTTTCAAGTAAAGCATTGTGAAAACATACTTTTATACATTATAGTTCAAACCTAGATTATGTAGATTCTTTATTTACTGGCGGTGCATTGGGATTTGTTGTGGGGCTCACCTACTGAGTACTTTTGTGCTCACGCCTATCTTTTACCTTTTCAGTTGCAGGTTCCTTTTGTTCAGGTTCTCCTGCTTGAGTCGCTCAGTGTGGGAGCGACGTTGGTTGTAGTTGGGTGGTGACCCGCGAGGTCACATGGAGGTATGTCGTGGTATAGTTTTTTTATGTCTTTAGTGTTTGTTTGTTTGTTTAAGTTGTATTCGTTCTTTTGATCCTGTTTTTAGTTTGGGCTGAAATCGTTCCCAACGATTCAAATTTTAATGCCCGGCACTCGTTGCCATCCCGGGGGGATCGGGAACGCCCCTCGGGACTTGCCGCAGACCGGCTCGGGTGACCGGTTCAGGGTCGACCCGGGCTGGTTCGTGACAAAATGGTATCAGAGGTGGTTCTTGTTATTTGGGTTGTCCGGTAGAAGGAGATTAGGACTGTCGGAACTCGAGGGGTATGTACGGGAAGAGCGTCGCGAACTCTTGCTCGCACTGATCTTCGAGTTACCAGGGGTAGTTCGGGAATTGTGTCCTTGTCTTTTCTGGTTTGTCTTGGATTGAGAGATGACGATGAAGGCAAGCCGACGTTACGTCGTGATTTCACATGGAGTAGTGACCCATGTGGAGTCCGAGTACGTGGTTTGAATTCCTCCTAGTGGTCGAACTGACTTGAGACATGGCTCACTACCATGTCGTCAGGTTGAGCATGACTACTAGTCTCTCACTTCAGTGGTTGATGCAAATTTGGTTGCTGCTTTCGTCTTCATTTGTGTGAGTGCGTTGTTGGAAATGAAAAAAGTTTTTGAAAAATTGGACTGGTTTCTTTTAAAGGACTTTAAATATATGAAATGGGTTTTAAAACTAAAGTCTCTTGATTTGGAAATCTGTTGTTTGCTTGGAGTTGGTTAAGAATGGTTCGGGATGAAAACCCCAGGTCCTCTTTATGAACGTTTGCACATGTGTGAGAATGCATGGAAAGTGTGTGTTGATGCACGTATGAATGGAATGTGGATGAAAACATGTGCAACGGTTCATGAGATTACCTGGGTGTGTATTTGAAGTTAAAGGCTTGACTTTGTTTTCTAAATTGGTTTTAAATGGGAAACAGTTTTGGAAAGTTTTTGGTTTGAAAATGGATTGGTTTTTGGAAAGTGATTTTGGGAAAGGGTGGTTTTGAAATCAAAAATGAAAAAGGGAATTTTAAAGAGGAGATTTTATTTTGGGTTGTGTTGTATCTGTTTGGTCCTTGTGCTGACTGTTTTTGATGAAGACGCTTTTATTGATGTTGCTTCGGTTTGATGTTGGTTTTGGCTTTGTGTTTTATGTGTCGCTCAGAAAATGCCGCCCAGAAAGGTCTCTAAGGATTCAGATAAGTCATGCCCAGTTTTTGATCCTCCTCAGACTTTGCCTGTTCTCCATGGTGATCAGGGTCCGTTAGAGGCAGTAAAATGGCTCGAGGAAGTGGAACGTGTCTTTAGAATGTTGGGAACACCCGATAGTGTTAAGGTTCGTGCAATTATGAAGTTGTTCGAGGGTCCATCTCTGGACCAGTGGAAGATGGTTACCCCATCATCAACGCAAGTTGAAATGACGTGGGATGTCTTTAGAACTGTATTCATCCAATGGTTTGTACCTGAGGAAGTGAAGCTGGAGAAAAAGAGAGAGCTTGTGCATGCTCAACAAGGTCAACGGACGGTGAAGGCATATGTTGACCATTTCAAGGAACTAATTCCCTTTTCTCCAGAGGTAGCGTCGCATGAGCTCATGAAGGTCTCTCTTTTCACTGGGGGTCTTCATCCAGAGATCAAGGAGCGAGTCCTCCCTTCTAAAGACCTTTGTTTCGAGAAGCTCGTAGAGGAAGCATTCTTGGATGAGTTGGTTTCCGGTGTGCAGGTGGTTAATCCTTCAGCGTCCCCTGTCGTTCGTAAGAGTTCCCCCTCTGGTGAGAAAGAGGTTCCAGAGACACCTGTTCCTAAGGAGTTATCCCCTTTGGTCTCAGCTTCCAGTTCATCAGACCGTTCGATGGTATGCTTTCAGTGTGGTCGTTTCAGGCATTTAAAGCCGTCTTGCCGCAACCCTCCGAAGACGTGTCGTCGATGCGGTTGTCTGGGTCATCTGGAGAAGTTTTGTCGGAAGCGTCGCTTAAAGAGGACGTCGTGATGGGATAACGTCAGTACCTGACTGCGAGGCAGAAGATGCTTCAGCCATCAGAGCCCCAGCCACAAGTCTCGGGGTGAAGCTCGCGCACAGTCAGGAGTCCCCAGGGCGGTGAAGCTCTGGTCCAGGTTTTGTGTTCCATGATTGGCGGTGGAACGATTAGAAATCTTTTCATGTTTTCCTATCTACTACCAAAGTTTCAAAGTCGTTGTAATTACGTTGTTTCGCTATGAAGTAATGATGAACTTGTTCAATTATAGTCCAAGCTTTTTGTCTGTGTGGATGTGATCTTCTAAATCGTGTGTCCTTCTTAAAAGTGTGTTTGACTCTTAGGTGGGTTAACCTTTGTTTAGCAATGCTCGTCAGATGTGGTTATGTTTCATGGATTTCAGTGGGCCATGTTTCCGACTCGATGTTTTGGTTTAGGGTTTTCGTGGGTTTCCCCTAGTATGGAAGGTTGTTGACTCTAGTCGAGGATTCAATGTCTTGACGGAGGTGTTGTTTTAATCATGCTATAAGAGTTGGTTTGAATTGGTTGGGAGTTCCCGCGTCGACCCCCCTTTTTTCTAGGGTTTTCTATTTAGATGGTAAATTTTTTTTTCCTGCACTAGTTGAGTTCTTGTGGTGGGGAGAACCCCTTCGTGTTCTCCCCTCAACCTCAGACCTTAGTTTTCTCTTGAATCGGTCAGGTGTGACCTGTGTAGAGTAAGGTCATCCCCGAGATTCTCATTTCTCTCTGGTTCCTTTAGTTCCGTTGGGGCATGGACTTAAATTTTTACCGACTATTGGCCTGGTGACTTTCTGGGGGCAGAAAGTGTCTGTGGTGGGGAGAATTGTCACACCCCGACTGCAGATGTCATTATTTTACTTCTTTCCTGGTCTGATTTGAATTTTTTTTCAAAGTTTATTTGTGTTGAAGGGTTTCGCGCCAGTGCGCGGTCATCTCATCGTTAGCGGTGACCGTGCAATTGCGCCGGGGTGACTACGTATTCGCCCGACTTTTAAATTTGAGAATTTTATGTTGTCATTTTGTTATTTATTTTATCATTATTATCATTATTGTTATAGAGTTTCATTATTATTATTATTATTATGTTTTATTAATATTATTATTATAAATTTTTATTATTATTAAGATTAGTTTTCATTCTTTTATTTAGTCTTTTATTATTATTATTATCGTTATTATTAATATTATTATAATGTTTTACCATTATTCTATTATTATTATTATTATTATTATTATCAATTATATATATATATATATATGTTTAATCCTAACCCTAATCCCGTCCCCCCATTACGGCGCTCTCTCCCCTCTCCCCTCTCTCTCTCCCCCGTTTCTTTTTCTTCTTCTTCTTCTTTCCCCCTGCTGGTTCGGCCGGCCCACGCCGCTTCTTACTCCCCTGCGCGCTGCGCCGTCTCGGCTTCCCCGGCCTCCCTCCGACCCCGTCGCCGGCGCTCCGCCGGCCTTCCCTCCCTCCGGTCGTCATCCCCTGCTCCTCTCCTCCATCCCGGCTTCACCTCCGGCCAGACCCGCCGTCGTGCCGGCTCCCTGCCCGGCTTTCCGGCGTCCCGCTCACCCCGCCCTTCGGCGCTCCGCCCCTCTCAGCTTCCCCTCTGGCGCTCCGCCTCGCCGTGCCCGCACCCGAACCACCGGCTCCCGCTCCTCATCCCGTCCCTGTCCCGGCCTCCTCCGCGCGCCCGACGTCGCCGCGCCCTGCCGGCCTCCACCCTCGTCCCGCTCCAGCCCGCTGGCCACCCCCCCCGGCGGCCCTCTCCTTCAGCGCCGCACCACCGCCTCGTTTCTCTCCCGCTCAGCCCAGGCGCAGCACCCCGGACCCCGGCTCCCGACCTCACTCCTGCAGCCCGGCGACCCGCTCCCCCTGTCCCGGCCTCCGCTGGCCCTCCCGACCCGCACCTCACCCTCTCCGGCGTTCCGCCCCGCTCCCTGCACCCGGCTTCCCAGCGCCCCGGCCTCTCCCTCCCTTTTTCCTCTCCTACGCGCAGCGCCACACGCCGCCCTCCGCTGTAAGTTGTTTTTATTTTTTTTTTATAATGTTTTGATATTTTCTTTTATCATGTTAATAATAATACTATTATTACATTATTATTATTATATTATTATAAGTATAATTATTGACATTATTAGTATTATCATTATTATTAATATTATTAATATTATTATTATAATTATTATTATCATTATTGTTATAAATATTATTATTAATATTTTAATTATCATATTATTATTGTTATTATCATTTATTATTATTATTATTATTTTATTAATATTATTATATTATTATTATTATTATTATTATTATTATAATATTATGTTATTATTATTAAATTATTATTGTTATTTAAGTACGTTATTATTATTATCATAGTATTATTATTAATATATTATTAAGATTATTATTACTATTATTTTCAAGTTAATATTATTAAGTTATTATCTTGTTATATTATTATTATTTTTATACTATGCTATTATTTTTATATTATTATTATTATTATTATTATGCTTACTAGCATATTATTAATATTATTATTTTTATTATTGTTTTTATTTTCACATTATTATTACTCTGGCATTTACTTGTGCTTTGTTAGGAGTTTTCTTCATCAATTTATATTTGTTTTTGGTAGGTTTAAGACTTTAGGACCCGCGCAGGGCGTTTCCGAGAGAGCGCCATCGCTGCGCCATCGCTGCGCCTTGTTTCCGAGGTTCCGCCGTCCCCGCACCTCAGTTTCGAGAGTGTTGGACTTTATCACGTGGCTTCGGACACACGTCGTGTCATCGCGCCTTGGTTCCAAGGTCGTTTTACGGTTGCGCTTGGATCATGAGGTAGGTCTCTCTATGCACTTGCCTCTAAATTAAGAATTTATTTATTCCTTGTCCTTTTATTGAATTTCAGTAAATTTAAGAAAAATAATATTAAGTAGTTTTTATAGTGTGGTGATTTGCTGATAAGGCAAACTGTTTAATTCTAGCATTTCATTAAAAGTGTTTTCTTGGATTCAATTGTGGGATTTCATAGTAATGTCGCTAAATGGTTCTTCCTGAGTAACGAAAGACATGGTGAATTGGGTTTTGAAATGTTTTTGCCATGTGTAAATTAGTAAATGTACTGTTTATGGAAAATGGTGTTTTCTTGTAACCTTGTTTAGTGAAAACGTCGTGTGACCCTTTGAAATTGTTTTTTTGAAACTTTACGTGTGGTTCTTGGTTGACGAAAGATGTTTTCCCTTGTTGTGTTATTAAAAATAATGTTTTCTAGGTTGTGAAAGTTGGTTATGTTCTTGTTTGAGTGTTTCAAAGAAAGGGGTTTTTGCGAAATGATTGGGTAATGACATTTATATTTCTAGAAAGGTATTTTTGGCGTGCGTGAGTTTTGAAATCTTTTTTGGGTGTGGAAATGGTGACTTTTGTGTGCAATATCTTGTTTGGCCTGCGATATGAGGAAGAAACATACTATGTGAATGTGAAACTTGTTTGAGCACACGGGGAAACCCTGGGTATCTAGGTGGGCGGACTAGAACTAGTGCGCTAGTGAGCCGGATGGGTGTCGTCCCTGTTTCACTTAGCTGGATTGACGATTGCAACACTAACTAAACATATGATATCTGAGGGTCGTGGCCTTCTAAGCCACGTGTTCTGAGGGTCGTGGCCTTCTAAGCCACGTTTTCTGAGGGTCGTGGCCTTCTAAGCCACGTTTCACCGAGACACGAGGTTCTAGGGTCCCACGCGAGCTAGATGAACCTTAGGGGATTTACCCATAGTGCTCTACCATCTCTGGCGTGGTGCCTTCTGTCGGCATACGGGGGACCACTTGGGTGTGAGTGTGTGCGTGTGTGAGTGTGTGTGTGTGTGTGTGAGTGTGTGAGTGTGTGTGTGTGCCCATGGTTATTGCTGATAACTTCTGGTTTATTTTTTAATTTTTTTTACTTGCACTTGTTTTCCCTGCTTGTTTGCTTTCGGTCATATTTCACAGCCTATACTGTTAGACTTTGGGAAAAATGGTTTTCAAATGAAAATGCTTTATTCTCTTTGGGTTAGATTTGAAAATGTAATACTTTGCTTTTCAGAATGAGTTTAAAACTAATGAAATGGAACTAACTTTCGAAAAGGAATAAGGGAAATGTCTCGTGTTTGATTTTCAAGTAAAGCATTGTGAAAACTTACTTTTATACATTATAGTTCAAACCTGGATTATGTAGATTCTTTATTTACTGGCGGTGCATTGGGATTTGTTATGGGGCTCACCTACTGAGTACTTTTGTGCTCACGCCTATCTTTTACCTTTTCAGTTGCAGGTTCCTTTTGTTCAGGTTCTCCTGCTTGAGTCGCTTAGTGTGGGAGCGACGTTGGTTGTAGTTGGGTGGTGACTCGCGAGGTCACATGGAGGTATGTCGTGGTATAGTTTGTTTATGTCTTTAGTGTTTGTTTGTTTGTTTAAGTTGTATTCGTTCTTTTGATCGTGTTTTTAGTTTGGGATGAAATCGTTCCCAACGATTCAAATTTTAATGCCTGGCACTCGTTGCCATCCCGGGGGGATCGGGAACGCCCCTCGGGACTTGCCGCGGACCGGCTCGGGTGACCGGTTCAGGGTCGACCCGGGCTGGTTCGTGACATGTTTGGTGTAGATGACCGACATCGTTGACTGAGGATGAGAGTACCAGGACTGAAGGTAGCTCGGAGGTGGACCTTAGACGAGGCGTACCGCAAAGACGACCGTTCGATAGATATACCTACCCTTCAGGTAGGACCCTTGGTTGGTGATCAAAGGAGATGTTTTAGTTTTCTTGTACTTTCAGTTTCATGTACTTTCCAGTTGGGCTTGAATTATGGCCCCTTTTTTCTTACTATATTCTCTCTTTTAGTATACATTTTTATTGAGTTCATATCCTATTGTGTGTGTGGTTTCGGGTGTTTACAGGTTATAAAGGCAATGCCTTCCCAGTTTTAGGGAATATTAATTTGGAGCTAGTCTTGGGCCCCAAACCAATAGAAGGTGGGCTTGGGGTAGTCACGACACAATCCCCGGTGGACGAGTCATGACATTTTATAAAAAAATGAAACCTGAAGAATAAATAAACACATGGCCAATATAACAATGAGTAACACCCTACATACCAATAATAGATCATATGGTGGAGGGATTTCTAAAACATTATGGAATGAATAAATAAACTGAGTTATGCCATAGAAATAAAATAGAGATAATAAATAAATCCATGTTCAACATAACAATTATTAAATTCAAGGATATCAATAAATGAATTTGTAGTGAATGGTTTTCATAATGTTGGACAAATTAAACATACCGCTAATGCCTTATTCCAATGCATCTTTTATAAAAGGTATGGATGCTCTCATAATTTTATATTTGATATATTCCTATATATATACTAGTGCACTGTGTGTGTGTGTGTGTATAATTCTAGACCCCACATTTTGCATAAAAGTCCAATGAAATCTATCAAAAACTGAATAATTTAGGTGCCTAATGTTCATTATGTTAACTACTTATCATAGTTTCTAAATGAGGTTTATCATACCATATAAAAAAAGAATTATATAGTATAAAAATAGTTTTCTCTAATCATAGAATCAATAATTCTATCTTGGTGTAATAATTTAATGAATTATAAGGGATTTCATAATGTAAAAATGAATAAACTTAACTAATGAAGGTTATGGTATTCTAGTCATTGGATGTTAAAAAGAACTAAGCTTATGAAGGTGTCTAAGTATAAAAATACATTTATTTGAAAAATTAAGTGAATAATTATATGATAGATAAATAATTCAAAATAGTTTTTAAATATCATGTTTATCATCCAATCATATCCTTTGGAAACATCAAACAAGGTGTGCATTAAGGTTCCATTCCCCATCCTACTACATAATTACAAGGATATACCCTACCAACTCTTTTGGGGGTTATAAAACATTGATTCATCTCATTTAAAGCTACATATAATTTTAGTATCCATGTAGGAATATAAATTATTGGAAAATCACATATACATTACTGCACCAAAATTTTAGGATTATTTTATATATGTGTGGTAGTTTAAGCATTATAATAGCTTAGACATAGGATATAAAGAGATGGAGTAAGTAATATATCAATGGAAATAAATAAAATATATTATAATTAAATTTAATTAAAATAAGTTCTATATAATAAAAATAAACTTAAATGATCATATAACAATTGAATTTCAATTCAAAATTTAATAGGCGGATTAAGGAAACCCATACATCGACATAGAAATGGATTCGGAAAAAGACATAATTAGAGGGAATAAATAAAGTATAATTTATAAAATATAAAATGAAATATAATACCATGTAATAATAATAATTTTCATATAATAAATGAAAGAGGAGGATTGAGGACCCTTACCTCTCTTGGGATTCTTATCTTTGAGACGACCCATCGAACCAACAAAAATAATCAATATTAATGATTGATAAATATAAGAGACCCCTTGGGTGAAATATGATGATATAAAATTGAATATTGTTGTGACATACTGGTATGATTGGGTGGGTATTTATACTTGAGGAGGGGTGATTTTAAGGTATTAAATATTGGTAATTTTTTATACAAGTCAACGAATTGTGGGTAAAATGAAATATATCAAATTTTATGGAATATTAATGAGAGAGGAAAAGTGGTTGGACATTAAAAAAATTCCAAATTATAAAATAACCATCTTACCAACTGATTTAATGCATAGATACAAATATAATGCTTTCTCTCAATAATCAAATTTTTGGTTCAAAAATGTAAAGTATCAATATCTGAGATAAAATTTATATCTTTTAAATTAATTTTTATACTTAAAAAATTTAAATTTTATTAAATAAAATTTATCAATAAATTTTGAATCATAATAAAAAAATAATTATTTCATAAAATAATGAACTCTTAAAATAGAAATTTTAATTTTTTCATCAAAAACTAATCTTTTCCAGATTAGTCCTAAAAATCATCCTATGATAATTTTGATGGGATAATCCCAAAATAAAATATATTTTACCAAAAAAATTAAAAATATTTTAATTTTATCCTATATATATATAAAAATATTTATTATAAATTAACAGTTATTATAGCATAATAAACCTTATGATTGATATAAAAATTACTTAGGATTACGTTAAAATATATGATCTTTTTAAACGTGATTTATAAAATTATTTCTTGAAAACAAATTATATTTGAAAATTATAAATTTATCGTAAAAAACATTTTTAATAGAATATATTTATAGTCTACAGAAAATAAATCAATTCTAGTTATATCATAAAATAATCTTGACAACCACTTAATTTCATCTACATAACCAACAATAATAATGAAAATAAATCTTATTGACTAATTTTTATAATGTACATGTATATTATTTTACAATGTCCATAATTATGAATGACCATATTTATTTATAAATACATGATTATAGTAACATCATTGTTTAGTGCATCACTTACAAAGGTTCTTAAACATTTGTGGATAACGACTATCATTTTCCTAATGATTCTATTTATTTTTACTATTGTTATAGAAAGAGAGATAATTATGGGAGAATTCAAACCTTTGGAATTTCTTTTAGTTAATAAACTATTTTTCCATGTGTATATCTCTATACCATTCCTAGTTATAGTAGTCCAAATTTACATCTTATGTGTAATGTTCTTATGAAATGTAATAGTTTCATATATGTATACCTATTTAAATGTTGGGTGTTTTATTGGATATCATCATTTAAAAAATGTATTTTTCACAATTAATGAAATAATTCACTATTTAATTATGAAATGTGTTATGTATACTTTTTAAAAGGATTATTTTAATTTAATGAAACCTATTCACATAATAAAATAAAATAAAAACATTTAGAAATTAAATGATAAATAATGTAAATCCGAAATGAATAATAAATTTTTTTACAATTAAAAATTCATTTAATCATGTTTCACAAAAAAAATCATATTATGGCACCTTAAATGGTTATATATTGTAATTTTATGATAATGAAAACAGGAATCATACTTTGGTAACCATTTAATTATAGTTACTTAATTTCTAAGAGGATGTGGAAATAAAACTATCAGTAAAATGAATATTGTTATCAAGTAAAATAATATGTTTAAAAATAATCATGTATATAATATATATATATCTATATCTATATATATATATATAAAGTATGAATGATATAATTAGGGTTTCATGTGGGCTGATGGATGTATATACACACTTATCACCCTTCAGTTACGGGTTCGATCCTAATGGCCCAGATGTAAGTGATGGGTTGTCACTCAGTCATCGACCAACCTTTTTTATAAAACCATTTTAATATATAAATAATATATTTTACTTGAGAAATATATAAATGAATTACTTAAGTAAAAATTATTTAATGAAATATTTTGTTTTTTTAAAGAAATAAATTCATTTAGCATTTATATATATAATTATGAAAAGAAATAATCATTAGAAATCATGAATATTACATTCTATCCCCCTTAATGATATTGCATCCTTGAAATTTCACTCATTAATCAACACTTGATAACCCAAAATGTTCTCTTAATTGTTGACTATAGAAAGGACACATTACAAATACCTTGGTGTTTTTAATCCTATGAGGCCATTATAATAACACTTAACCTAGTTATCATAAGAAAAATGATATCTACATAAGGCTCTATACCAAAATATTCTATATAGTAATTCTAAAAAATAACTAATCTCTATTTTCATACCATCAACAATATCATTTTCATTCCTAGGAGGGAAATCCCTACATTGATTTTGGTTGTTGACATGTTTATTCCTCCCATTCGGTGCAGTTTCTAGACAATGATATATAAATAATAATTTATAAATAACACTACAATTTTAAATTCAGTTAATAAGAAATATTTCTAGAATATATAAAGTGTCAATAATAGGGTTAATATTTTATTACCATCTTCTTCTAAATATAGTTCCTATAGTTTCTACAAAACTGTCATTTTATTCCAACTCCCACAACCTCAACTACATTACCCTAGAGCCTTTGGTGTTTTAATTAAAATTATATATATATCATAATATATTGGATCCCATAGTTTACTAATATTAGGAAATTAGATACATCAATGAATTATATATTATATTGAAACTCAAATTACATCATATGAATACTTAAAAATAATGTTTTTCTCATTTCAACATATTTTCATATATTGTAATCCTATTGGTTTCCTTGGGGAAATGTGAAAAAATATGAACGGTGATCTCATATGATCAGTAAGGGGGTTGTATATAGTGGAATCTATATTTATAATGAAAAAAATCTATGTTTTACAATATCAAATGAAACAAGAAACATAAATAAATGCATGAACAATATAATAGTAGAGAAATGACTGCATGAAAATAACTTATCATATATTTAAGGGATTCATAGAACATTATGGAATGAATAAATAAACTAATTGATTTTGTAACAATGAAACTGAGAGAATAAATAAATTCATATACAACATAATAATTAATATATTCTAATATATCATTAAATTAATATTTAGTGAGTTTATTACATAATGTTTGATATCATAAACATATCATCAAGGAATTGTGCCGATATATTTTACATAAAAGGTAAGGATTCCATCATTACCTTATCATAGATGTCTCATGAGACCTACCAGTTCACTGAGTGGAAATATTGTTACTTCCCCCACCTGTCAGATAAATGTATAATGAAATCCATAACGAACTAAATAATATAATTTCAAAATATTCATTGAATAAACTATTTACCAAACTTTATCAATGAGGTTTCTCTAACCATATATGAAAAAGGATTATATAGTATAAAAATATTTTTCACCAAAAAAATAATTAATAAACAGACATTTGTGAAATCCCATAAGTAATAACTATGGATTTCACAATGTGGAAATGAAAACCCTTAATAAGTAAAGGATATGAGATTGTAGCCATTGGTTGTTCAGAATGACTAAGGTTTTCAAGAAGTCTAGGTATTCGAAAAAATTAATTCTCAAAGGTATTAGACCAATATACTGATAGATGGATCCTTCATAATGTTTTTTAAATAGCATGTAGATCATCCAAGGATATCCACTGGGTGTTTCAAACCATGTTCGTAGTAAGTCCCCATTCACCAAGAAACCGGATGATGGCCAGGATATACCAAACAAAATAATTTTTGGTTTATAACCTATAGATTCATTTTCTCCAAAACTATTTCCACTTTCAATGTATTGAAATGGATTTATTTTCCTAGAAAACCACTCACACATTACTTCACCAAAAATTTTGGATGGTTTTAAAGTCGCATGATTGTTCAAGCATTATATCGACCAAGAAAAAGTCTACAATTTGAGAGTTTAAGTAATCTCCCTTTATAAATTATTAAAATGAATGATAATAACATGGAATAAAAATAAATTATTTATATGAAAAGGAAACATAAATGATAACATAACTGAGGAAATGAAATTGAAAATTAAAGGGGAGGATTAGGGAAACCCTTAAAAGAACATAGTAATATTTTAGGTAGAGGATAAAAAGAGAGGGATTAAATAAAATCACATTAAAAATGTATCAAATAAAATATAATATCATATTATAACAATAATTTAACTATAATAAAGAAAATTTCAAAAGAAAATATAAAAAAGTTGTGTAATTTGAAAAGGAAATAGGAGGATTGAATACCCTAACCTCTCTTGAGATTCATCACTTAAAGTTATAATTTAAAACCAAAACAAATGGTCAATATTGAAGAGTGAGAAATCAATGAGACCAATAGGGGGAAAATGAACTTAAAAAAATTGGGGAAATGAGAAGTGGCAGTGGGTATTTATACATGTAGAGGGGTGGTTTTAAGGGATTCAAATTTTTTATCTTGTTATATTAACCTACCACTCATGGGTTAAATTAATTAGAACCAATTTTATAAATTATTAATGAGTGAGATATGGTGTGTGGATGTTTAAAGAATTCCCAATTTGGATATAACATCCCAAACAACTCATTTAATACACATAATCCAAAATCAATTAACTAAAAACCCAATTTTTTGGTTGAAAATTGTAAAGTATAAATTTATAAATTAAAATTAATTATTTTAAATTCATTTTTAAAATTATTAAATTCAATTTTGAGTGAATAAAATGTTTAATTTTTTTGAATCATTCTTATATGATAATTATGTCATAAAATCATGGTGCTAATTAAAGGGTAATTTTTACCTTTTTATCAAAAAATCAACTTCATCATAGAATTTTAAAAAATCCCCTTCGCTGTTTTTTATAATTTGTATCCAAAAATGAAATTTATTTTATTATAATAATTTTTTGAATATGAAAATTTTACCTTTTAAACATAATACGTATTTATTGGAAACTAAATTTTTTTATAGCATAATAGACATTCCTTCTATTATAAAAATTACTTAGGACTTTATTAATATATATTATCATTTAAATTTTCTTATAAAATTATTTCATGAAAATAAATTTATTATAAAATACTTTTCAATAGAATATATCAATTATCTCAAAAAATAATACTATTTTGGTTATATCATAAAATAATATTTATGGTCACTTAATTTCATCTACACAACCAATAATAATAATAAAAAATTGTCTTGTTGAATAAAGGTCATAATTTCCATCTATCATATTGGAAAATGGACATATTTTCAATAGACTATGTTTCCCTATAAATATACCATCATAATAACTTCATTGTTCACTACATCACTTATAAATGTTCTTAAGCATTATGTTAATAATTTCTATCATTTTCCGGATTTTTCTATTTAATTTTATAGTTGTTATAGAAGGATAGATATTTATGTGGAAATTAAAACCTATGGAGTTTTTTTAGTGAATGTACAATTAATATATTTGTATATACAATCATTCTTCTTAGATTTACTAGTCCATATTTACTCTTGATTTTTATTGTTATAATGAATTGTAATGGCCTTTTTTTGTGTCTACCGATTTTAATAGTGTGTATTTTATCATATATGATCATTATGTAAATTTATTTTTTACAATTAATGAGATAGGTACTATTGAATTATGAAATTTTATATGTAACCTTTTAAAAAAAATATTTTAATGTATTAAAAAATATACAAATATTAATATATGAAAAGTAGAAAGTAAATGTACAATAATGTAGATAAAATTGAATAATATTATATTATTTAGAATTAACCATTAATTTTAACATGTTTCACATAAAATTTCATATAAAAGAGCCACAAATTATAATATTTTGTAATATTATGATAATAAAAATATGGATTATACGTTTTTAACCATTAAATTACAATGACTTAATAAACAAGAATATGTGAAGGTATAAATATTAGTTAAATAAATGTTGTTATCAAATAAAATAATATATTTATAAATAATTATGTATATAATAAAAATATGTATATATATAGGATGAATGATTTATGTATGGAACCACATAGGCTGATATAAGGTGATGCACCCTTGTTACCCTAGATTCATGGGTTCAATAAATGTGGTCATGCCAGATGCGATAGGTTTTTTTCTCAACATGATAGATGTCCTTTTTCTATAACAATTTTAATAAATTAATATTACATTTTAATTAAATAATATGAAAAATAATACCATAGGTAATAAATATTTGTATAAATAATTGGTTTGTTTAATGAAAATAATTATTTAGAATATATTTTTTTATTTCTAGAAAAAAATTAATTAAAAATTGAGGATCTTACAATATAGATTACTAATCTCATAAATAAACATTAAATATTACATTCATCAAAATTAACCTATTTTATGGAATCATTATTCATGGTATATTTTCTATTTCACACATAAGTGGGTACACTATGTAAAGAGTCATACATATCCTATACCGGGTATAACTCTGGAGATTGTTTTTTATTTTTAATCCCATATTGTTGTAAAACATTCCCTCATGTTAGAACTACATATAACTTTATTCATGGAATAATAGAATATTTTGCGACACCTAGAGATTATGATATAATTCCAACTATAAACCACATTGTCTTTTGCCCAAGTTCTTAGGCTCTCCATTCATGTCTGGTCAACCATAATAGCCTAGAACTAAGATTGATCTATTGTCATTCTCTTCCTACACATGATCACATTTTTATAGAGGCTCCCATATATGTAATCTATGTAGCTTATTTATTTTTTCATTATGATATGGATTGGAAACAAGATTTATCATCCTGTTCCTAGCCATAAATTTACACCAACTCTATCTCCCTACATATTGTAAAACTCATTTTCAAATGATCAATCTATATTAAAACCTATGTTGGGATAAAATATTTCCCTCCATTGTCTACTTTTCACGATCATAAAATAAAAATTGAAATATATGTAAAGTATCATCTGGTTAAAATCCCATAAAGGGAGATCTTACAAAAATTTGAATCTCTACTCACTAATCCAGTTCCTTTCCTATATTTGAAAACATTTATAATGAAAAAAGGAAAAAAATATTTTGGGGACCACTATAGGGAACTAGAAATATTTTATCTAATCTCATGAAACCCACTAGTATATGAAAAATCAACAATAGATCTTATTTTTCCCTTGAATGAAATATTAAATTATGTCACATGAATCTCCACAATGTTCTAAAAAATAAGTTTTAATTCAAAAACGTATGTGACCAAAAACACCTAGCATTTAAGAGAATATAACACCATAAGAAATTAAAATATATTTATTTTTTAATAAATTTAATATCTTTGATAGCTTATGATACATGAAACAATGAGTTTCGTTGACATCTTTCATTACAGGCAAGATAGAGGTTTAACGAACAACAATATACTATTATTATTTAATCTAATATTTATCACCATGCCTTTATAATGAAGGTTATGAATTTGATTAAATAGATTATAAAAATATATATCGTATATGTGTTTATTAATTATCTATTGATTATTACTAAAATAAGAACCATTTAAAAGAAAAATAAATATTTTCCAAAAAACTATATTTTTTTAAAGATGAATTAGTCATGCTTTTCACAAATAATTTAAAATTAATTTTTACAATTTATAGAAAATTTATTTGACATAATAAAATTAATTACTGAATCATGTAAATAGTAATTATCTTTGAATGAATTTTTTTTATTTTTCTGAGAAGTTTAATTTACTTATTAATGGTGAAAATACGGAATTTTAATTAAAAACATCATTTTAATTTAATTAATTAATAATGCAATATTACATTTTCAATTGGTTTTAAAGTAAAATTAGTTAAATTTCAAATAAATTATTACAAATTAGTCATTTATAATCATTTTATTATTGAGTATATATATTAAAATAGCATAAAATTTTGAAATTATTTATTTTAAAATCCTTCTATCTTGTCACATATGAGGGATTAATATTAAAATAAAATTTTAGACTTATATTAATTGAATTTGAAAAAATTTAATCAATATTTAGAACTAGAATAATCTATTTTTTATAATATGTTCTACTTATTTTTTGAAAAAAAATGATTAGTGAATGACATAAAAATTTATTACCGTACTTAAGATAAAAACAAGTTTATAGGGAGTTAAACTAAAAATATTTGGGTAAACATAACCTATAAATTATTTTATAAACTATTGAACTGAATTATTTAGAAAAAAACCTTTAAATATAAATAATGTTCCATTTATTACCCTTTTGGGTATTTAAAATGTGGGATCAGTAAATTATTTTAAAAAATACCATGTGTGTTCTCTCCCCCACTTATAGAAGGACACACCCCATCATATCTTTTTTCACATCTTATAGCCTATTTGGATCAGCGAATAACTAACCAAATAGCTTCAAATATTCAATCCCATTATCCGATAAACCATATTTTTTTTCATAAATCCATCCTTTGGAGGATTTAGGGAAGACCAAAGGAGGATAACTAAAGAAGATTCCTGAATAAGAGGTAATGATCTTCAATGCGTATCATTATTTTACTTCTTTCTCCACATCCATTAATTTTTAATTAACCATTATAATATAATAAAAATAGTATATTACATGTATTTTGATGTTTCTATAAAAATTTAATTACCTAAAACTATCTCCTCTTCCATCAAATGGGTTACGAAATCATCGTTCATGTGTATGGCAGACTACCATCTCATGAACCGATGTCGCTCGTTTTTTCCATTTCTACCTCTCAACGTAGGGAACAATGACGGATCTACAATATAGTTATGATATTAAAAAATATTTATATCTTTTTAGTCACCATATAATATATATATATACCTCTCATTTCATAGGAGATGTGATAATGTGGCTCATGTGTGTGGTGGATTACTCGCTCGTGAAATGATGTGATTCGCCTTTCACCAACATTTCACATTGAAGGTGATAATGATAATTTTAATGATTATATATGATATAAATTAAATAATTATGATATTAGTTAGATATTTATCATTATGTAGTGAAAATATATTTCATATTATTTATTTCCCTAAAACTCACATAATGATGATAACATCGTTTGTGTATGTGTGGGCTACCACCTTCATGTAGTGATTTGACTCTATTTTTATCATCATAACACATGGATGATATATATAATCATATATATGGTATTACTTTGATTATTATAATTATGAAAATTTGAATTATTACTTTCATCATTTTCATAATGATCATTGAAAAATGGAAACATTAATCATGCGTATTTACGATCTACCATCATAATGATCACACAAAACTTTATTTTCCATAAGCATCAATGATGATTGGATTAAAAAGTATAATTGATGTATAAATATGATAATTTTTTCTTTAATATTATTATGGAGATAATATATTTATGTATTATAGGCAAGAATTGTTATTTCATGAAAAAATATAAATGATAAAACAGGGAAATTAACACCCAAATCAATGAAAATAATGAATTATTATTAACGAATTGGAGATAAGATGCTATAAAATGATCGTATATGCTATTATAAAAATTAATACAGTTATTTATAATTTAATTAAATTATTAAAACCACTATACATGATTTTATAGAATGTTCAACCAAAAGGGAGTGGGAGGTAAGGGATTTATGAACTCAATTTCGGTTTATTGGGTTAGTCTTCTACTTCATTGATTATATAATTTTAAATTTATTTTTATAATAAATTTTGACTAAAAAAAATTATATTTTTTACTTATTTTTGATTAATAGTTGAAACATTTAATTGATTCATTTATTAAATCTCACATTAATGTAATGATCATTGAAAAGGATTATTTCAAAATTTTATTCTAATCAAGATTGTTTACTCTTGAAATTTTTGTTGAAGGAAATTATTTGACCATTTCCTGATTAATAAATTTTATTTCCTACTAATATAGTTATTTATGATATTTTCACATAATATTTCATTTTAATATTTTTAATAATTAAATTATTTGGAAAAATCCATCTCAATTTCCCTATTTGGATGGAAATCATTTTTTCCAAAATCTTTGTTTTCTCATTTTTTTCAATATTGTGTCTAAAATTTTAAAAATGATTTATTAATGGAATTTTCACCCATTTTTACACTTTAAAAAATGATTTAAAATGAATTTTTTTATTTTAAAAATAATTCCAATTTGTATTTTACAGAAAATGTGAAATATAGCGACTGAGGGTCAACATACATGGATATTGAATCATTTTAGATGAATATTTTGTATATTACCAAAATACATGCCTGAGGCCCAAAATAGTTTAGTGTCTTTGGAAACGTGGAAGAAAAATATTCTATCATGGTTAATGATCTTCATCATATCCGACAACAATTTCCACCTTTAGTACTTTTACCTAAAACCATTATTCATAACCTGTAGAAAGGAATCATAAGAATGAAGTAAGCTCAAATTCTCAATAGGGATAAAAAAGAAAGACATTTAAGCATAAAAATGACCATAGGGGCATGATAACGCTATCGTAACATTATTTCATCATACCCTACATATGAAAGATCATAAAAATGAAATATGGGATAAATAATGATAGTTCATAAGACCTAAATCTCATGGGAATAAACATCATGATCCATGAAATCATAACTAAGGAATAATACATACTATTTGTGGCATACATATAAAAATAGAAACAATTAGGTCAAGTATACACCCTAAATCTTTATAACATGTTAGGATTAGGCTACGAACCATGTACCTACATCAAGCATTGTCTAGAAACCTATGTACCCACATTATTTTAGTCTTGGGATACAACCCATGTACATTCTTATTTTTGGGCTTAGGCTACATCCTGTGTAGCCTCTTTAATTTAGGATTAGGATAAAACTAATGAAACTTCATTCATTTAAGCTTGGGATACAACACATGAACCTTCTTTCTTTTATGATTGGGATTAAACTGATGAAAATTCTTTCTTTAAGGTTTGGGATATTACCCCTGAACCTTCTTTCTTTTAGGCTTGGGCTACAACCCATGAACATTCTTTATTTTAGGCTTGAGCTACAACCCATGAACATTATTTATTTTAGGCATTGTATACAACCCATATACCCTTTGATCTCATATAAAATGTATCATTACGATGTGTATTGAAGGGAGACACATGTCACACCCATCACATAATGAAATCATACATGCATGTGTCATAAAACTTTCATAGTATAAATACCCATGAAAAATATGGGTTCTATAATAAAAAAATCATAACCCACTAAATGATATGGGAATCAATAAAATTTCATCACATTATAACCTATGTAAAATAGATAGGTTTCATAATCATCTCATCGAAGCTAACCCAATAAAAGAAGCGGGTTTTAAAATAATATAACTCATGAAAAAAACATATTTTATAAAGACCATGACATTAAGAATAAACCATTCACATAACAGATATTAGTAGAACCTTTATATCATTTAATATAAGGTCATGAGTAACATCAATAGATTTCATCTTAGATGGAAAATAATTTTGAAATATTTCTTGAGAAAAATATCATTTTTTTTCTAAAAAAGTTTTTTTAATACATAGAACCATTTAAAATTAATTGTCATAGAAAATGCCTTGACAATTTATAAATAATACTTTAAATCATTCTGAAAAACTTTTTCCTTGAAAAATAATCTTAAAAACATTTTATTTATGATTAAACTTTTAAAAATTAATAGGAATCTTCAAAATAATGATGGTGGGTGAATCTATCCATGTAATAGAAGGTAAAAAGAATATTCCTTTTTCATGGTAAAAATGTTAGAAGAGTTAATTATTCAGAAAGAGAAAATAATATTCCTTTGAAGAGATTAAAAAAAGACCAAAAATGTTAATAACTTCTTATAAATATTATAGTAGAAATGTAAAATATTCTTGGGAACCCTTTATTGAAAACATAGATTTCTGACCAAGGAGAGGGTAATGTCGGGATTACTTAAAACACATTCCTAAGTAGCTTATGTTCCAATGAGTATAGATATGGTACCAATACATAATAATATAATGAATATCCATATGATTAAAAAATTCATTAATGTTCTTGAGATATGGATCATAATATTTAATCTACATAAGAATACAATTAAACAAACTTGAAAAGTGATGAGATTGTCTTAATAAAATATTATGACTTGGTAACTTGGGATCAAACATTCCATGTAAGAAAATGAAATAAATTAAGTATAAAATATCCTGAAAATCATATTCAAGATATAAGATGTAAAATTGAACTATATACACCTTGAAAAAGAGATTATGTGTAGAATAAAACATTAGTCACAAATAAGGAAAATTGAGACAAAAATATTTTAACAATTTATTACTTTTCAAACATAAAACCCATAAAAGAAGGATCATAAAATGGATATTTTAATAAAAAAATATCTAATAATAAGATAAATAGAATAAAATAATGGGAATTAAAGACACCACAAAAAAAGGAAAGTGTGGTTAACATGTTATGTATCTCATAGAAATTAAAGGTATGATGAAATCCCCTTACCTTGTATCTTAACTATCATTGTACGCATTCAAAACATCTTTATAATAAATACATATTTATTTTAAATATTTAAAAGAACAATATTATTATATATAATACCATTTTTTTTATTATTAAATTATATTAAGATCTTGTTAACGATCAAATGGTAATGTTTCACTTCGGTTAATAGTCACTTGGTTCTTCACATGTGTCTAAATTAGTTATATCGTTGGTAATTATACGTATATCTTGATTCCAGAATGTAAATAACGATATAAATAAAATTTATATCCAGTATATTTATATCATAATAATCTATATAATATATATTTATAAAATGGAATACCCCATTCATGGAGACAGTAAGCCATACAGACACATGAATGTTGTTTCTGTTTTTATTGTCGTATTGAAAGAATGTATGTAAATCACATATGTATAAATATGTGTATATACATATATATATGTGTATTATATTAGAATTATTATATAATATATACCATATAATTTCTTTAAACCCATCCTTAATACATTCCATGTGGTGTGTGAATGAATCAAATCACTTTGAGGGGTCGGTAGTACACATTTCCTCAAACGAGATTTTCATATTAACACAAAATAAAAATAGAAATATGGGTGTTGTAAAAATAATAAATAAGATTTAAGAAATATTAAATATAATTTATAACATATATAAATATCGTTTCAATCATAATGTTCAGAATGGTTGGTGTTAGTGTAGAAATGAACAATCATCATTTTGTGAGGCGATAGTTCACCATACAGAGAAACAGAATGTTCTATACGCATTAGATGGAGGTGTGTTTAATTATAAGTTGAGATATTTTCATAAAATAATCCTATTATATGTTTTATACTCGTTTTCTCACAAAGTAATTTAATAAAAATATTTTAGGGGTTGAAGAAGGACAATAACGGAAAGGATCTTGAGAGAAGATGTTACCTCTAAATCGTGTAACTCATTTTGTTTTGTGCCAAAAGGATTATTTCAGAGTCTATATACCAAAATAGTGGATTCAAGTTATAATATATAATTTTTTAGGGTCTACATGGGAATATAATTTCTGAACTTAAATGTTTTTTAGATTTCTGATGAATGGGAAGAGGTGGAGGCCTTTTATAGTGGAAGTGGAGTGGCACTTTTATAAATATTTGAAGATAGAATTCCACCCACGTTTTTTATGTTTCAAGTGGGTCCATTAATAAAAAATCAATGATAATAATGATTATAGGGTCTAAATATGGCCATATAATGGGATTTTAAAATGTTTCTAGGTCTTTTTGGGTCTTAAATTTAAGGCTTATCACTTTATTAACCAAATTTGTCTCTTAACCAATGTAATTAACTATTATCACTTTCCCAATCCTTTTTTCAAATAAACGATGACCTTATTTTACATTATAATTTATAATGATTAAAAATATTTAATCCATGCTTCCAAATTATAATAATATAAGTGGAGAAAATTAGTTTAAAATTAATCATACTGATGGGACAACACTGTGGGTTTTTAAAGAAAAAATGTCCAAAATATTCCTTTGTTTTTATATCAAATTTCAATGTGGAATTGGTTATAATGAAAAAAATTGGATAAATTTATTAAAAAATTAACTAAATAAACTATTAAACCAAATAAAAATACAATTTATCTTTATAAATAAATTATATGAAAAAAGAAGTTCTAAATTAAAATCTATTCAACTTAACTATTCATTATAATACGAAAAATTTCATAAAAATACCAAAATCAAGTCCTAAATTTTTTTTTATGTTTTTATTACAAATATAATGGTTTTTACATATTAACACTACAAAATATCCAAAAATATGATTTAAAATGGGTTCTCCACTAAAATGTTGTAAAAAAATATTTATAAAAAATAGGTTTTTATGCATAAAATAGAGTTTATTCTTATATAATGTCAATTGAATCTATTGTATGAATAATAAAATATTTTATTGATTATATGTAATATTTATTACATTAATAAAAATTACAATTTTGAATTAATTTAACATACTATGTTTAAATATCCTTGTGAGTATAATAATATTTTCAATTATATTTAATCAGTTTTCATATTCATTAATTGGTAACCTATGAAATCATATTATATTTGTGTACAACACATATTTTCAAAATTTACGTAATAATATTCACATCCATTAACATAATTTATATGTTATATTCCATTATAATAGTATTTTTAAAAATATATTATAGTTAGGTTACACTCGGTCTTGCTTCTTACGCAAGCCATTAAGGAAGGACAATCTTGCGTACAACGTATGCTAACCTTATAGTTTCAGGTAACATACGCCAATTTAGGATTTTTTATAACATATGGAAAGTCAAATATATGTTGAATGAATTTTTTACTTAGTTAAAATCTATTTTCAGAGTTACATGAAGTGAAAATTATCAAAAGATTTAATTAATTAAAAAAATCACCAAAATCTCGGGGTGTTACATTCTACCCCCCTTAAAATGATTTTATCCCACGAAATATTTCTAGGTAATTAATGGGTTAATATTTTAAGGTTTCATTCAATGAAACCCAAATCATAAAAATGGATTATAAAAATTACCTTAAAAGGGGAAATTTGGGACAATAATGGTTACACATTGTCACATATAACTAGGTTTCCATATAGGATAACAAAGGTTGGCAGTAGAGATTGTAAATGGTGGTGAAGAATAAATATTTATAAGGAGTGATTGAGGTCATAAATAACAAAAAAATGAATGATCAAAGGAATTATTAGGGACTCAAAGTCATAAATCTGTGATTATTCTAGAATCCTTTTTTAATATAATTTAAGGTATTAGGACTACATTTTTTTGATCAGTTTCGGAAAATTTAGTAATTCTTGATATGTTTCAATAAAAAAACATCATACACTGTTTTATCATTGATAAATTTCTAATACATCCATTACCTCCAGGAATGAAGGTCCAGAAGTACACCTTTAATGGTTCTTAAGGCCCAAAAAAAGAATGAAACATCTAACTATCAACAAAAATTAATCTATAAACACAATAATTTATTATATTAGTTTATTATAAATACTTATTCAAGAAACTATACATTAACCATTCCATAATTTAGGTCAATGGTAGACATGATGACCATATTTTCTTTCGGTCATGGGTTCAAGACCCACAACCTTTCTGAACATGATTGGTTGTCACTTGATATACATGATTTCCTTTTTTAAAATCACACAAATATAATATATAAGATGTATATCCTTGAAAAATTGTAATCACATATTATCATTTTAACCATGGTTTTCAACACAAACTCAATGCACAAATATTTCCTCTGATGTTTAACTTAAACATTCAATGGATCGTTAACCATATAACCCTTTTCAAAGGTGAACAACCAAAACATTAGAAAAAAAGTCATGAAATTAGAATAACATTGATTCTTTTATATATCAAGAAGTATATATTTGTTGTCACATTTCAAACAAGTGAATAACATCATCATATATTCTCTTCAAACATATTAACAACATAAATTTCCATAAATACTTTTGGAAAACATGCATGCTTATTTATTCCAAAGTGTATTAGATATATTTCATAAATCAAAAAAAAAGTTATAAACTTCATCGGTGATAGTATAAACAACCTATCGATAAATACTTACTTCATTCCAAGGTAATCAATACTATCCAATTTACTTATTCATATCCAACATATATTTATCCAAAAATCATTATCTTAATGATAGGAACTAATTAATGGTTACCTTCACTTAATAGAAATATCACATTTCCTTGATATAAAATAACTATTTCTTCATCACCATTCATCACATCATTTTAAATCTATAATGAAATACTTATAAATTTCATAATTCATATAAAATAATCTGGGAATTCTAAAACATAATTACTTCATTCATACAACTTTATTCGTTATACGTTACTCAAGCTTCATTTACATATTCCTTAATAACTCTTTTCTAGAAAATGAAATATGAATAATGTATTAAGTATATTAAACATAAACTTAATAATGATTATTATGTTTAATGTAAAAAACATTTTAAGAACATCACATAAATTTCACACGTCATTCTCACTCTATTGATCTTTAGAACTATAACGAATACTCATAACACCTTCCTGATTATTTTTATGAGGTATCCACTTGGGAAATCTATTATCATAATACCCATACAATAAAAATCTTAAAAATTAAGTGTTAAACACGTTCATTATAGTCACCCCAATTATTAAAACTAAAAAGAATCAGGTGAGTAACACATATCATATAAGAAAGCCACACAATCATTAAAAATTACATATATGATGTCTAAATCACAACAACTTCATTAATATACTAAACCTTAGGTTTATTCTAGGTTATTTATTGGAAACACAGGATTAAATCCTTCATTATGTTTTGTGAAGAGTTTTTTAATTCACAATGCATATCCTCTAGGAGTGTCAAACTAGGTGTGCAGAGAGCCCCATGGTCATGTACCAGATTTCCCAAATTCAAGACCATAACATCGTTTCAGATTTTTTACCCCTAGGTACATCTGGTGTAGAACCACATTTACTTATAGTATCTATAATGGTATTTATTTCTATAAAACCACTCACTCTATCCTTTATCAAAATTCTAGGACAGTTTCCAAAATGTTAACTAATCCATATACATATCATTAGAGACATCCCTATACATATACTTTGAAATAGTTCTTGGGATCTCATTTTGTTTTTCCCATCCTAGTTTCAAGAGGTTGAATGAACGTTTCCTTTGATACCAACTATAGAGACACCGGCTTAACATACATGGATATTACATCACTTTAGATGAATATTAAGTACAATTCAAAAAATCATGCACAAGGACTAAACTAGTGTAGTGTCTTTGGAAACATGGAAACAAAATCTTCTATCTCAATTAAAGATCTTAAAAATCTCCCATAAAGATCTCCATCATTAGTAAATATACCTAAAACCATTATTTATAAACTGTATAAAGGGAACATAAGAAAGGGGTGAGATCAGATTCATAGTAAGGGTAAACAAGAGAGACATATAAGCCAAAACATGAACATACAGGTATGATAAAGCGATCATAACATTAAGAGATCATACCCTGCTTATAAAATATCATAAACATGTGTTAATGGATAAATATTTACATATGATAAGACATGAATCATAAGAAAATAAACATCCTGATCCAAGAAATCATAACTAAGTAATAAGAATTTTATTTGTGGCATACATATAAAAATAGAAACCATTATGTCGAGGCTGTCTACGAAGACCGTTATAACATGTTAGACTTGGGATATGACATATATACCTACTTCGATCTTGGGATAGTAACATGTGAACTGAATTTCATTTATTCTTGGGCTACAACCCGTATACCATCATATTTTTGGGCTTAGTCGATAACTCGTGTACCCTCTTTCTTTTTGTATTGGATGATAACTGATGAACACATTTTTATTTAGGCTTAGGATACAACCCATAGACCATATTTATTTTATTTTCAAGATACAACCCATGATCTTTCTTTCATTTAGGCTTGGGATATAACCCATAAAAATTCATTCATTTAGGAGTGTGATACAACCCATATACCCTTTGGTCTCATATAAATCTTATCATCACCCAATGTATTGGAGGGAGATATAGGTATCATTAATCACATAATAAAATCATACATACATGTTCCGAAAACAATTCATCATATCATGACCCATGAAAATTTTTGAGTTCTATAAATATATAATCATAACCCACAAAATTATATGGGAATCAATAAAGTTTCAAAACATAATAACCTATGGTAAAGAGAAACGTTTCATTAAAAACTCATCGAAGCATAACCTATGAAAGTAATCCGGATTCAAAAGCATATCACCCTTGGAAAAGAAATAGATTTCATAAACAACATGGCATTATACATAACCCATTAATAGAAAGGATATGAATGGATCATTTAGATCATTTCCTGTAAGGGCATGAGTAACATAAACCTATGACATCTTAGATGGAAACTACATTTGAAACATTTATTGAGGAAAATATCCTTTCTTATTTTAAAAGGCTATTTAATACATAAAATAATTTACAAATCATTTTCATAGAAAATACCTTGATAAAATATAAATAAGTGTTGAAATAATTTTTTAAACCATTATCCTTTAAAATTAATTTTTAAAACATTTTCTTAAAGATTATCCTTTTAATATTGCAAATGAATTTTCAAAGAAATGATGATAGGTGATTCCTTACATGTCAAACAATATAAAAAGAACATAACTTTTACATATTAAAAAGGTTAGAAAAACATCTTTCTTGGAAAGTGACAAGAATATTAATTTGAAGATATTGATAAAAGAAAAAAAAGGAAAGAATTTCCTTCAATTATTATATGATGATGTTGCAATATTCATGGGAAACCTTTTTAGAAATCATTTTTTTTCTACTGAATAGAGGGTAAAGTCGATATTCCATAAAAACTCATTCTTAACTATATTATGTATGAATGATTAAAGATATGGTACCAATACATGAGTATATCATGAATAACCATAGGATAATAAAATTCATGAATTTTTTTGAGAGATGGATTATAATATTTCATCAAAAGTAGAGTAAACATAAAAAATCTTGAAAATCAATGAGATTGTATCAATAAACTCTTATAACATGGTATTATGGGATCATACTCTCCATGTATGAAAATTAAATAAAATTAAGTATAAAAAATCATGACAAGTATATTCCTGATATAAAATGTAAAATTTAAATATATACAACTTGAAAATGAGTTTAGGAGTGTAAAAAAACCTGAGTCTCGAAGAAGGAAAATTCAAACAAAACAATTTTACTGATTTGGTAACTTTTGGAAAATAAACCCAATGAAATAAGGATCATAAAATGGATATGTGAATAACCATAAATTTAAGTATAATATAAAAATAATATAATCTTGGTCAGTACATACAACCACACAGAAAAATAAAGAGTGGCAAACATATATTATATCTCACGAAAATTAAAAGTGAGATGAAATCCCCTTACATAGTGTTTTAACTCTCGTCATAGTCATTTAAACCACTTGTATATAAAATATAAATTTATTATAAATATTTAACATAACCTTATTATTATATATAATACCATATATGGTTTTATTATGACCATATATTACCCAATTTTTAATATTCCAATTTTATAGTTTCACTTCGGGTAATATTCACTTTGTTCTTCTCATGTATAATAATTTGTTATATCATTGTTTATTATAAATATATCAGGATTATAGAATTAAAATTATGATATAAATATTATGTATATCCATTATATGTATACTATGATAATCTATAAAAAAAATAAGTACAAAATTGAATACACCGTTCATGGTGATGGTAAGCCATATGTACGCATGAACGTCGTTTCTGTTTTTATTATCATACTGAAAGAATGTTTGTAAATGAAATATATATATATATATAAATTATATATAATTATTATATCATATATATATATATATAATATAAGTTTATTAAACCCATCCTTAATACATTCCATGTGGTGTGTGAATAAATCAAATTTCTTTGAGTGGGAGGTAGTCTACACATCATATAATGATATTATCATATTAAAACTGAATAGAAAGTAAATATATGTGTGTTTTAAAAGAATTAAATACTATTAAATTAATAATAAAAACAATATATGACAAATATATATATAGTTTTCATAATAATGTTCAATCTGATAGGTGGTATTGTAGAAATGAACAATCATTGTTACGTGAGGGTGTAGTTCACCGCACACAAAAATATTATGTTTGATATCTATTGGATGGAGGTGTGTTTAATTTTAGATAAAATTATTTTAACTAAAACATCCTATTATATTTAGGATACTGGTTTCTTTATACAAAAATTGAATAAATATAGTTCATGGGGTGAAAAGGGAACCTAATGTAAAGGATCTTGAGAGAAGATGTTACCTCTAAATCAGGTATCTCATTTTTGTTTGTGCCAAAAGGATTCATTGGGAGGTTTTATTCCAAAATTTGGGATTTAATGTGGAAGGGAGGATATTTAAGATGCTACTTGGGTAGATATTGTCTGAACATTAATGTTTTGAGAGGATTCAGGAATGCGTAGAGGTGGTGACCATCTACAGTGGAAGTGGAGTGGCACTATTGTAAATATTTGAAGAGAGAATTCCACCAACATTTTTCATGGTGAAAGTGGATCCAATAATGAACCACCATGTATAAAATTGATTATAGGGTAACATTTTTGAAATAAAATGGGTTTTTTACATGTACAAAAATCATTTTGGGTGTTAAATTTAAGGTTCAGTAATTTATTAACAAAATTTGTCTCTTAACCGATGTAATTAATTTTAATCACATTCACTAATATTTTTTTAAAAAAAATATTCACCAAATAATAAATTATAAATTATTACTATTTAAAATTTGGGATCCATTTAGACAAATTATAATCACATAAGTGTAAAAATTATATTTAAAATTATTCCCACTAATAGAATGACTCTGTTGATTTTTAAAGTAAAAACATCCAAAAGTTTTCTATGTTTTTTATATCCAATTTCAATGTGAAATTCATTCCAACTACCTAAATTTGATTAATTTATAAAAAATATTTTCTAATTAAATTATTTAACCTATTAAAATATAATTTTACCTTAAAAGTAATCTAGATGAAAAATAATTTTTGAATTAAAATCGAGTATTTTTAACTATTCATTTAATGATGAAACCTTTCATAAAAATACCAAAAATTTATCATAACCTATTTTTTATATTTTTCATAGAAATATAAAGTTTATTTTGAAATAATAAATCTATAAATGTTCAAAAAATGTTATTTATAATGTATTCTCCGTTAAAATAATGTAAAACTACCTTTATAAATAATTTGTTTTTATGCATAAAATTGGGTTTGTTTTTATCTTATGTTTATCTAATCTATTGGATGAATATAAAAAATATTTGATTGAGTATATAACATATTTATTACAAAAATTTCACCTAAAATTTTTAATTAAATAAATTTACTATGTTAAAATACCTTTGTGAATACAATAATATTTTCTTTTATATTTAATTTGTTTTTATATTCGTTAAGTGGTAACCTATAAATTATTAATATATATGTGTATACATCATATTTTAGTTATTTAGATAAAAATATTTAAATCCAAAAACATATCGGTTAGGTTATATTCCATAATAATAATATTTTTAATAATATATTATAGTTAGGTAACACTGGGTCTTGCATGTCACGCAGGCCATCAAAGAAGATCATGTTGCATGTAACATATGCTAACCTTTTAGTTCAATATAACATACAACTGGTTGGTATTTTGTGTAATATAATCCTCTTCATATCTATGTGAATGTAATTTTTGACTTAGTGGAAATATATTTTTAGTGTTTTGTGAAGTGGAAAATATCAATATATTAAATTAATTTAAAAAAATTCACCAAAATCTTAGGGTGTTACATGAAATGAATATTCTTATCCTTTACTAAACAAAGAACCTTCCTAGAATCTTTATTGTGAAAAATGTTATTCTAACCAGTATGTTATGTACCAAATTACACTTTATAAGGAATATCATTTCTATGAAATTTCCTTTTCATTTTTTCAATGATACTTGTAATGAAAATGATTTAAAAGTGATTTTCAAAGAAAAGGATTTTCAAAATGTTTTTCAAAATGAAAATAATATTTTCCTAAATAATATTTTAAATATAATTTTTTAGTATTAATATATATCAATGACAATAACCCTTTATTATTACTCCAATGGGTATATATTTTATTGATACCATACTTATTATTTTATGTATTTTTATGATCGTTTTGAACAAGGAATGTATTGTCCTTCAGTTAAATGATTAATTTTTGTAGTCATTAAATTTCCACTGAATTATTCGCTTTATTATGGAAATTAAATTTACACTAAAAGACAATATTATTTTTCATGGATATTTTTATTTCTCAAAACATAAATCATTTATACATATGGTGTTTTACATTGAGAATTATTTTATCGACTAAGTAAATTTTGCTAAATCAATATTTTCTACATAATATTGGAATTTATTTTTGATAAGGAACATTTTTCATGATTTAAATCTATTATTTTATATAATATTAATGATTTAAATAAAAAATACATGGGTTGGTATATGTTTATATAAGTCTCATCGATGCATCAATAGGTCTCATTAGACAAAATTATTGGGGAAAACAATATTGTTTTTAAATCGTAGTTTTAAACTATCTTGTGAAACGTCTTAAAAGTAGTTATATAGTTGGGAAAATTGTACTGGTTTGTACCTAGTATGATTTAAAAAATCATGTGAATGGAATTTATGTTAAAGGTATATTGTTCCAGGAAAGCATAAATTATGAAAAATTAAAATTTCTTTCATTCAATAATTTAGTTATTATAATCCATGATAATTTCATAATGATATTATCTATGAATGTGTTTCATTCACTTTTATTAATTAAATGGGATTTTTTATTTATTATTTTACATTACCATATTGATTATGAAATATATTTTCACAGAGTTATGCTTTTTAAATTTGACATGTGTTTAGTTATTTACCTTTCTATATTATTTTATCTTATTTATTAATGATAGTTTTTGTTGTACTTAAACCAAACTGAGTATTTGAGACCAACATTATTTTGTTTCCTTTCTTAGGAATCCATGAAGTGTACTATATTTGCTATGTATGGATTTAATAAGGGTAATAACATTATTCATAAAAAAAGTTGTAATTTTCATATTCAAATTTAATGCAATACTCAAGTATGTATCCATTTTAACAAGATTGTGAAACTATTTGGCCCTTTGGGATGCAATTCCTTATATATTATTCTAATGTAATAAAGTAGACACCAACCCCAGGATACTAAGGTTAGGGTCATTATAGTTTTTATCATAGGAAGGTTAGTAGAAACCTTGGGAATAAGATTTAGGAAAACATAGATTAAATATCATGACCCTATGATAGACTTCGATGATAAGTATAGAATAACTTCCTAATGTTTTGTTATGGTAAAAATTATACTAGTTTTTTGGGAAATACACCCCTCTATGGATATGAAAAGTTTATGTGGTTCTGACATAGATGTACCTTGGGTTAATCCCTCTGAAAAGGGTGCATTGACCTGATCATTAATTGGTACACAACAACAGGACTAATTGAGCACCTGGTTTGACACTCATAGGGGATATGCTTAGGATAATTCTAATTTTATTTACAATCTATTTTGAATGATTTGAATAGATAATGAAAAATAATGACCTAGGTTAAACCATTGACCATGGAAGGACCACTTTTGATATTAAATAAATTACGTTTTTATGTATTGGTATTCAAGAATTAAATTGTGGATGTATGTTTACCAATGGTATTTTGGTATAAGAGTCATGAAATTTATAAGGAATATATAAAAATTTAAAATTATATAGTAATTAATTAAATTAAAAGTTATGTTTATAATAATGGGTTAATGAGATTAAGGTTGAATATAAGTTCAAATCCTTAAACATCCCTCTTTAAAATATGTATGGTAGGAATTTAATATAAATAACAATATTTTTGGAGAAATTTATGGCAATAAAACTTATTGGTTTATTATATTTTTTAGTGAAAATTTTATTTTAGGAATAATGCCAATATATTTTGTAAACATAATTATAGAGGTATTAAAATAATTTATGGTTAATATGATCATTATTGAAATTTAAATAATAGTTAAATAAGATCATTAGACATTGTGAAAAATAATAATAAGTTTTATTGAAAACATTATTAAAAGGGTTATTTAATGATTAATTTTATTTCAAAGGTTCCTAGAATATTTTTTTGGGAAAGTCATTGGAATTATATTATTATTTATTTAAAAAAAGGAAAACCAACATGTTGGGTGAAAACTCATCGCCTCCAGAAAGAAAGTTGGGATTGAACCCATGACCAAAGGATCATAAGGGTTTCATGCTGACCACTGACCTATGTGTTGTCCTAGTTAATATTTAATTGTTTTTAGTTAATCAATTTTAAAAATAAATATCAATGATTAAAAATTGGTGTTACATTTTATGTTTTTAGATTAATTTATAACATTGGATAACTTTTTCTAGACATATAGGATTTGGAAACAAATTAGAGATAGATAAAAAGATTTGTCACTCTTTTATGGATATTATGATCCATTAAAAGTGAATTTCAATTATTAAGGAATAAAAAAATCAACTTTGGATATTTATTTATTTAAATAACAGTTGAATTGGAAATTTATATAAGAACAATCAAAGGATGAAATTAGGCTTATAAATTAAAAATTTATCAATTAATTATATTTTATTATTTTCTTTGACATTAAAATAATTCCTCAACTTTAGAAAAATGATCTTAAAAAAATGATACCATATGACCTTTATACCAGATGAATTATATGGTCTTTTATACCATCATAGATTTATGTATTTGAATAACTTAAATTTTTATTGATCATTGACTTTTTCTGTGATCAATAACCTTGATAAATTTCTATAAATATTTTTCTTTTTATTTTATGTCTATATCTTTACTTTCCTGCAATGTTCTCCAATATAGAATCCAAGTTATATGTTATCCCATATGACCTTTTTACTTATTAATATCTCTTATTATGAGTATTATTTATTATCCCTTTTATTATGTGGGTTCATAAAAAAAGAAATTTTCAAATATCAAAACCAGGATTAATGAGATCAATATTAAATTGTGAAGAGGCAATTTATTTAATGTAGGGAGAATGCAACACCCTAAAATTATAAAAGATTAACTTTTTATTCAATATAATATATGACATGAAACAACTAGATTATAATATAATAAAACATACCAATAATATTAAATATATATCTTGTATAATAAATTTAATTTCATTGATATATTTTGATATACATAATAACAATTTTCTTCGATAGCGTGTGTTACACGCGAGATTGAGTTTTATCGAAAGACAATATACTATTATTATTTAGTATGATAGTTATAACCTAGAAATTAGAATTATGGGTATGAATTGGATTAAATAAATTATGAAAATATATATCTTATAAAATTTTATTATTTATATATTTATTAGTAATAAAAAATTACCAATAAAAAGAAAATGATATATTTCTTAAAAAAACTATATTTTTCAAAAAGACAGATTTGTCGTGATTCGTACACATTATTGAAAATTAATTTTTCTAATTTTAGATAATGTATAGGAATTAATAATCAAATTTTTTCTAAATCAAAATATAAAAATTATATTAGGGTGGTTTTTTTTGGATTTTTATGAATGGTTTCATTTTTTGATGACTAGTGAAGAATAATGAATTTTAATTAAAAATTACATTTTCATTTAAATAATTGAAAATTATAAATTATAGTTTTAATTGGTTTTGAATTAAAATTATTTCTAATTTATTGATCATTTTAATCATTTTTATGTTGAATTTTAATATGAAAACATCGTAAACTTTTTGAATATTTTTATTCTAAAAACTTTTTTTCTCACCGCATCTTTGAGATTAATTTTAAATTAATCTTTTACACTTATGTGAATTGAATTTGAAAAAATAGATTCCATATATTGAATTAGAATAATTTGTAGATTATAATTAGTTAAAAATAGTTTTTGACCAAAATTAATAGTGAATGATATAAAAATTAATTACCACATGTAATGTAAAAATGGGTTTACACGAGGATAAACTAAAAATATTAGCATAAAATTTCATATAAATATGTCTAAATACTATTTTTTGATCATATTTAGACTATAAAACCTCTATGGTTTGATAGTGTTCCATTTTGAACCCTTATGACATAATAAAAACATTGGGGCACTAAATTATTTTCAAAAACACTATGTATATCCTTTTCCCCACTTATAAAAGGAAACCCCATATTTTCTCTTCTTCACACATTCGAACCACTTCGGCTTAGCCAATAATTGACCTAATATCATCCCAAAATACCTGCCCTCATCATATAATCCATATTTTATGAATAAAGAAAACATTTTATGGATTTAGTACAACCCGGAGGATATCTAAAGAAGATGTAATTTTCTTCAACAAGCATCTTGATTTTACTTCTTTCCCCATTTAATTAAATTTTTATTAAACCATTATAATATAAAAAACTCATTATATAAAATTTATAGGATTTGTTATATAATAAAATTGTGATCTAAACCCATCTCCACTTCTATAAAATGGGTTACAGGATCATAGTTCGTGTGTAAGGTCATCTTCCGCATCGTGAACCGATATCATTCATTTTTTCATTTCCTCAACTGATGATTAGGAATGATGATGTATTTAATGTTTATATATCATATTTATGACATATTTATTTCAAAGGAGTTCTTATATATTATATATATTTACCTTCCATTCTATAAAAGATATGATAACGTCACTGCTGTGTATGGAAAACAATTGTCCCATGAAGTAATGTGTTATGTCTTTCACTTAATGATATTATTATCATTATTTAAATGTTAAATATTTTCACCTCATTTATATAATGATCATGGAAAAATGGAAATTTTATTCATGCGTATGTATGAACTACTATCACCATGATCATAACATACATCATTTTTTATAACCATGACTCATGATTGGTTTTAAAAGAAAAAATGAGGTAAATATAAGATAATTATTTCATTAATATTATTTTGGATATGATATAACTAAATAATATGTGCAATAACTGGATCTTTTATGGTGAAACGTGTATGATAAAATAATGAAATTAACACCCAAATCAATAAATATAATGAATGGTTATTAAAAATTTTATGATAAGATGTTATAATAGGATAATATATGATACTATAAATATTAATATTGATATTTTGTAAGTCAATAACATGTTTTAAAACACAATATAGGATTTTAGATCACATTTAACCAAAAGGAATTTTTATGTAAGGGATTTATTAACTCAATTTCTATTCATTGGGTTAATCTTCTACTTCGTCGAGTATCAATTATAATATTATGCATATTTTGAATTTTTATTAACATATATGATATTTAAACTATTTTTATTTTTATTTACTTTTAAAACACACAATAAAATCATTGATTAATTCTCAATTCAATGTTAGGATCATTTTAATGGTTTATTTCACAATTTTATTCCAGTTGTGATTGTTTACTCATGAAATTTTAGATGATGAAAATTATATGAAAAATTCCTAATAAAATGATTTCATTTTATTCTCCACTAATTATTCATGATATTTTCAATTAATTGTAAAATATTTACACTCTTTTGTATATAAATTAATAGATAAATTTATTTTCCTAAAATCTGACTTCATTTCTATCTTCGGTTGGAAATATATTTTCTTCCAAAACCAATGTTTATAAAATATTTCTAATATGTGTTAGAATTATAAAATTTATTTATAAAAGTAAATTTCAACAATTTTTAGTCTTTATATAATGTTTTCAATGAAATATTATTTCATTTTTAAAATAAATTATGTTTGGATATTACCAAAAACATGAAATGGATCTTCTTATTATTTTCTAAACAATGAACGTTCCTATCCTTTTTAAATTGTAAAATGAATTTTCATTTAACTTTTATAGACTATACAGAATTACCATCCATCATTTATTTCATTATATTCAATCTTCATTCTCATATTTACAAGGATTTCATTAAAGAAATTTTATATTAATGTTTGTAAAATAATTGTATTTTCAAAATAAAAATGAAATTTTCCTCAATAATGTTTTTAATTATCATTTTATGATATTTCTATTCATCAATGACTAAAAACCATTATTCTTAATCCAATGGGTGCATTTTGTATTGATATCATCCTTATTCTTTCAATTTATTTTTTATGATTATTTTGACCAAGTAAAGTATTTACATTCACATCCATTATTTATTTTTATAGATGTTAACTTTCCCTAAAATTATTCATTGTCCTATAGAAATTACATTTCACCTAAATGTAAATATTATCTACTATGGATATATTTAATTTTTAAACCATACATTATTTCTATATATGATGTTTTAATTTTAGAGTTATTTGATTTACCAGGGAAATATTGATAAATCTGTATCTTTTCCTTAATATGGAAATTTCTTTTTGATAAGGAAAATTGTTCATGAATGAAATTGGTTATTGGATATATGAGGAATTATTTGGACATTTCTAACAAGGTTTAGGGACTATTTATATAAATACCCGTGATGTATTGGTTGGCATCTTGAGATAATATCACTTGGACCAACCCTATGTGTTTTTAACCAATGCTTTTAAACTTTCTTGTAAAAAACCTTGATAGTTTTGATACTGTTGGCCAACCTAGATCAGTTTATTCCATGTATGTTTAAACCTTATTATAAAAATTAATTACGAAAATTTCTCATGTTTCTGGGAAACATAACATCTTATAATTTATAATTCCTTCCATTTAGAATCTATTTATTATTGTCTAGTACATTTTTGCAATGATATTATCTCTTGATGCATTTCATTATCAGTTATTGATTAAATGGATTCTATTTTCAGTTATTTACCATTACATATTTATTAGGACTTATCTATTAATACATTCATATTATTTAACTAGCATGTGTGTTAAATTATTAAACATTCCATATTATTTATGCTTCGTGATTCATGATAGATTAAGTTATCCTTATTCCTTACTGAGAATTTGATATCTCCTATATTTTGTTTCCTTTATCAAGAATCCATGAAGTGTACTATATTTTATATGAAATGATGTGATAGGGGAAATAATTTTATTCTATGAAAAATAATGTTGTAAATTTTGTATCCAAATGTAATGAAAGACACAATTTTATATCTAGTTTACCAAGAATAGTAAATTATTTGGTTCTTTAAGATAAAATTCCTTATATCTTATGCCAAGGGAATAAAGTAGACACTGGCTCTATGCAACAAGTGTCAAGGTATATACATCATAGGTACTTTATCAGTCAAGATTGGAAAATCACTTTTCATGAAGAAGATTCCCTCAAGAAGGTGTTCATATACACAAGCCATATTTATTCATATCCATTTTCCCCAATAGTGTATTCAGTAAAATGTGGAATAACCCTTATGGTGATTAAAACCTCTTTTTATATACTTTACTTCATGAAACCTACTTAATTCATTCGGGGGTTGAATATCCATGATCAATTAATTTCTTTATTAGTGAGTTCTTTAAAATACAAAGGGACACTATAGATTTATATTGTTATTTATAAATGTATATCTAGAAACACCATCCAAAGGAATTGTTTTTTCCTCAAGAGAAATTACACTAAACCCTTTCACCCTTATAGAATTGTAGTCAAATGATTAATTTTAATACCATTATGATATTATCCTTATCATGTTGGTTCCATCACATTATTTCCTAGTTAAATTTTCAAGGTTTTTGATTTATCCATTCAATAATTCAACTATTAAAATGGATTAAAATTCCATTGAAGCTACACACTAGTGCATTTTATAAAATTCCAAATAAATATTATGAAATACCATGATTGTACCCTACTCTATAGTTGAGTATACATATTTTATGGTGAAAATTATTAATGAGTCAATATATAAATCTTTGAAAATTTATCAATACTATACTCTCTTAATTCATATTATCATAGTATACATATAAACACCTAGATATCTTGTCTTAAGTCTAGCTATAAAATATTTTTCCCACTCCATCATCGTGTAACGGGTGACCTTACCTCATGAAAGGTATTCTCTAATGTCCTTATTCAATGGAAAAACCTTTCATTTTTTTCACATTAGTTACTTATACGCAAAGACCCTACAGAGAAGTCCTCATTATAAGACTTAAAATTTTGTGAAACCTAATTCCACTCTACTTGAATGTAAACTACTTTGAATATTACATTGTCATACAACATTAAACTACACAAAATTTGATTCCTTATGTTAGTATTTTAAACAACATGGAATATAGTGCCCCCTATATGACCTTAAAACTACAGAGAGTTGTGCATCCTATATGACATCATATTCCCTTGTATAAGAGACTTATCCATTTAATGGTTCTTGATATATGGTTTCTCCATAAACCCAAACCCATAACAAATTAAACCATAACTAAATATTATATCCAACACATTGGGCTTCCAATAATTACAATAGGTTTCCTACCCCAATAATAAATTGGGACAATATCCTAGGTATGACCAAGGAGCTTATTCTAGTTTGAATTGAAGAAAAACATAGAAAATCTATCAATATAATAATTTTTTGGGGATTTATTACTATTATAATAGCATATAAGATGACATATAATCCATATATATCAAACCAATATATAGATCATAATTCATTTCTTCTCTATATTTAACATTCCATGACAGCCTAACCTTGGTTAGTTTTAGGCTGGAGTGTTCCAATTACCTTTTGAATATATTATTACATATACCACACATCAGGCCTTAAGTGTTTCTATCATGAAAAATATTTAATGGGTACTCGTAATGATATATTCAACTCTAATGGAATACTCTAAATTATAGAGACCCAAGATTTTCAAACATGGATATTAAATCATTTTATAATTAATATTCATTACATTATGCAAATAGATACCCGAGGACCATATTATTTTATTTAATTTGGAAAATTGGAGATATAATATTCAAACAAATTGAAATATCATAAATGCATCCCATAAAGATCTTCCACTTTTTTACTCATACTTAAAACCCTTCTTTATAACCTGGGGATAGGTTACATAAGAAATGGTGAGCTCAAATGCTCAGTAAGGGTAAATAAAGGAGATATGTAAGAATAAAATAAATATAATGGTATGATAACAAGATAATAACATTTTAAAACCATAAAATACATATCAAATATCATAATAACTTATCATGGAAAAAATATTGGAGGTTCACAATACAAGAATATTTATGGAATTAGATAACATGATCCATGAGAGCATAAAATTGGCAAATGGCATGGAAATTTTTGTATACAAATATGAATAGAAATATAATTTCAAGGAAACCCACAAAGATGATAAAAACATGTTTGTATTTGGATTACCATCCATGTAACTTTTTTTAGCTTGGGATGAGCGCCTGTATAAACTTATTTGTTTTCTTGGGCTGACCCTATATTTACCCTCATCTTTTAGTTTTGGATGACCTGTTGTATACACAAATCTTTAGGCTTGGGCTAAGAACCCATGTACCCTGGTCTTTGGCCTTGGTCTAACCACCTATATATCCTTCTTTTTGGGTTTTTTCTAAAAACTTGTGTACCCACTGAGCTCATATATAATTTATCATTACCCAATGCATTGGAGGGAGATATAGGTCCCACCCATAACATAATGAAAAACATATTTATTTGTTCCTAAAGATTATAACAATTTATCATATAATAACCCATGAAATTAAATTTGTGTCATAAAAAATTCATCATATATTAACTTATGAAAAAGAGGTAGGTTTCATAATCATTTCATCATAAAATTACCCATGAAATGAAGCGGGATTCATAATTATTTTATCATGGTATAACCCGTGGAATAGAAATAGGTTTCATAAAAAACATTTCCTTATAAAATAAAATGATTAAAATAAATAATAACAATTATATCTTTGTATATTATCAATATTAAAGCATAATTAACTTCAACTAATTTAAATTTATATGGAAACTGATTTTGAAAGATCATTTAAAACATTTTTTGAGGAAAATATCCTTTCCACATAATTTTTTTTGTAAAACATAATAAATTTTAATAAAAATTTTATTTTAAAATTAATTTAAAAAATGTAAATAATTCATAAATTAAATGATTCATCATGAAATTGAAAAAAAATCATGTTGTAAACATAAAAATGAATATTCCTTTCACATTTTCAGTAAAATCCAAATATGAATTGATGTGGAAAATGACATGAAGATTAATATAAAATATATTTAAAAAATCAAATCATGGATACAAATTACTTATAAAAATTATAATAGAATAATAAAAAATAAAAACAAATTTAGTAAATATTATTTTGAAAGAAAACAGATTTCTGACCAGAGAGAAGAAAAAAGTTGAATAATAAAAAAACTTTTTATTGATTGTATTTAGTAGAAAAAAGAGTAAAAATGGAACCATTACTTGAATATATCAGGAATAAACTAATAATAATGAATTAATGAGAATTATTGAGAGTTTTATCACTATATTTCAACATTAGAGACTTAATCATAATCAATTCTGATAAATAATGAGATTATAAGATAACATATTTACAACTTTGGAAACATTGAATCATAATTACTCTGAAATAATAACATAAAATGGAACATAAAATTTAATTTGGATTAATAAATTTTTGATATTATATTTAAAATTTTCTATACATATACCTCATGAATGAATATTGGTGCATAATATAATGTATGTCTCAAAGAAGAAAAATTGATACAAATACTACTTACTGATTTAGTAACATTTTAACAGTAGACCCCATTAAAGAGATATCCTAAACTGTATATTTAAATCATAATAATTTTTAGTGGCATAGTCATAAAATAAATTCATGGGAAGTATACACATCACATAAAAGAAACAAACAGTGAACATGACATGTGTCTCACTGATGTAAATCATGAGACGAGAATCCTTTACTCCTTGAGAATCATTTTGAATTTGTATCTTCATGAAATAATAACATAAATGAAAAAATTAATATTAATTAAATAATATAGATTATTGATATATGATTTCATTGGGTAGTATATACACCACAAATAATAATTAAGTGATTAGTTTGACCTAAGTCTCTCAGAAATAAATGGGAAACTAGAAATCCCCTAACCTTAAGTCATGAATTCCATAATAATCATTAAAAATTCATGTATAATAAATATAAGTATGTTATAAATATGTCATAGAACCATATATATATATATCATACCATATATAAATTTCTTATGAATTTATGTTACACCTTTATTAACAATTCCATGTTAAAGTTATGTTTCGGGTAATAACTTCATTGTTTTCCATATATATTTTGACCTTTTATTATTGATAGTCATACCTAAATCACGATTTACTAATATAAAGAATTTATTCCATGATATTAATATCATATATATTCTGTATATATATATTTACATTAATCCATAAAATTTGGTTGTTGAAAATGAAATGCATCATTCATGGAGATGGTAGGTCGTACATATTCATAAACGATGTTTTTCATTTCCTTTGATATTTTAAAGAAAGAAAACTAAATTATAAATTATAGTTAAATAATAAAATTAAATATATATTTATATATCACATATTTTTTGGAAATATTTCTTTAATATATTCCATGTAAAGCGTGACTGAATCCCAACGTTTCGTGAGGTAGTAGCCTGTCGCATAGACGAATGATGTTATCGTATTCCAAAAATTGGAAATAATGGAGGAATATGTGGTAAATAAATTTTAAGAATCATAATAATACAATTAATATCAAAAAAAATAATATATAAATAGTATTTAAATCATTATTCACAACCATGAGATGTGATAATGGAAAAACAAATGACATTGGTTCATGAGGGAGTAGTCCTTTGTACAGAAGAATAATTATTTTGTAACCCATTTAATGGAGGTGTGTGTGTTTTTAGGTCATAAAACTGACATAAAAACATCCAAATATATTTATGATACAAAATATATTATATAATCATGATATAAAAATAATTTAAGTGGTTTGAGGAAGAAATAAAACAAGGGTAAAATTTTGAAACAGGAAATTCCACCAATGTTTATCATATGTAACAATGGTAAAAAAATGTACCATTGTGGAACATAATAGGTGTAATGGTAAAACTATTTCTATAATTTGTTATTTAAACACGATTAGAGGTTTATTTTACTCTAATTTTTTAGTTTAATCCCCTGGTAGACCCATTTTTACCTTAATCGTGGTAATTAATTTTTACTACATTCAATATTCATTTTTCTGAAAAATTAAGTTGGTATTATTATAAATTATAAATTATGTTAATTAAAAATATAGAATCCATTTTTCTAAATTATAATAACCTATGTGGAAAAAATTAATTTAAAAATAATCCCATAGATGTGATGAGAAAACGTTTTTTAAAGTGAAAATGATCAAGCCTTTACAATATTATTACATTAAATTTCAATATGAAATTTAATACAATGAAAAAATTGCTTCAATTGAAGTATAATTTAACAATTTATAGTATAAAACTAAATAATAATATAATTTAAATTTATAAATAATTTAGTTGAAAAGAATATTTAAAAAAAAATTCCATATATTTCAATATTCATCAAAAAATAAAACATTTTAGAAAAATCTAAAAATTTCAGCCTAATAAAATTTGGATACTATGTTATAAAAAATTATTTTTATATCAAATTAATTTTATAAAATTTTAAAAATATAGTTTTAATATTAGTGTTCAATAATAAATTCCACAAAATATTTTTAGAGAAAATATAGTTTTAAGCATAAAATTGGATCTCTTCTAATCTCTTGTCTAGAGAAGACATAAAAAATGTAATTTTTTTAATTGAATATGTAATATATTCAATTTATTAAAACCATTCAACAAAATTTAATCATTTATTTTATTTAGTTAAATGGAATTAATGTGGATAAATTTAGTTTTTTTAGAAAATAAATTACTTTAAATTCAAGGGGTTTTTATTTTCATTTCCAATTAGTTAGATAAAAAAATTATATTTATATACTTATGTAAACAGTATTTTCATAATTTAGTTAATCTTATTCAAAAATTCAATTCCAACGGCTAGGTGATAACTATCATATTTAATAATAATATTTTAAATATATGACAAGTTCCGTTTAACACAAGGTTGTGTGTAATGAAATCTAAACACATTATTGTTTGTAATAGAAGCCAGACATAGTGTTTCATGTAGTATATGAAATAAAATAAATTTAATTTCATTAAAATATATATATAAAAACTCTAGGTGTTATATTCTACCCCTGTTAAATTGAATTTTACCTCTAAATTAATTACTCTAATATAAAATGGGACTTTATAGATATGGGAGATCATCTCTCTCTAAAATTTTTGAGCGACTAGGGTTCTCTATCTCGGTTCTCTCGATTCGCTATCATGGAGGATTTTCTCACGTCGGGAAGGTTCGAATCTCATCACTTCAAAAATCCACGGATGATAAAGACTCCTCTTGCGCAATGAAATATGGCGGAGAATCATAAAGAGGATCCCCCAGATGAAAAGCTTTGTAATCACTCGCTCCCTGGTAGATCTCAAGCGGTCTCATTTTTAGATGCTCTGAAGAATACAAGCGTGTGCAAAAACATCTCAACGAAGCCTCCTCTTTACAAGCGACTTTATGATGGTAGCTTCTCGGTGGAGGCGGACCCAAATGCACTTCAACATCACACACAACTATGCAAATTCTCTATCATGGGTCGTATCTCCTACCTCAAGGATGAACACCTTTGTCCCTTGCCTGATCTACATTCATGAATTGCACACTGCTGGAATATATTGAATTTGAAATTGATTCTTATAGGCAAGGGATAATATCACATTCTGTTGAAATCACAAGATGATCTAGAAAAGGGTTGGAATAGTGGTAATATTAACCTAATTTCGGGATTCCTTGGAATAACTAAAAGGGATTGTGCTTTCAACCCGGACACATATAGAAATTCAATGGCACATGTTTGGGTTAAACTACATGGCCTGAATTGGTTTTTTTGGCACCCAAAAATTATAAATGACATTATTTACTGCATCGGATCCCCTATCAAAGTCGACCAATGAACTTTGAATGCTGACTTAAGACTCTTTGCAAGAGTAATGGTGGAAATTAATTTTGATTCAAATCTATCAAACCCGAACAATTTCAATTCTAAAGAATATAAAACTGAAATTAGAATAGAATATGAGAGAAATCCTCACTTTTGTGAACTTTTTAAAATAATTGGACATATAATCTCAAATTTTAGAGTGGTTAGAAAACAAGTAAATAAGCCAATTAAAAATTACTGGAAGGAAATAAGGAGAAAAAAAACAAAAAACTCACACAGTGGACATACATGAACCCTCCAAAAAGAAACCTGAAATATTGGTGAAAAAATCACACAGCCTGACACAAATAGGGGACGATTCAGGTAAAACCTGGGCAGAAATAGTTAATGTGGAAGAATACTACACAAGGGAAAAACTCTTACAGAGGAGATTCAGAATCTGGTACTAAAAACTATTAGACTATCTAATAATGATCATGAGAAAGAAAAAATAATTACTTGTCCATCCGATCAGGTAACCAACTCTAACCTCATCAAAAATTATGAACCCAAACTGTCTAGGATCGATACAATATCTCCACCTATTCAAATAAAATGCAATGACTAGAGCTTAAGCACTTCAACTAATCACAATGTTGATCATTTTCTACAAACTGTGGTTGAACCCAGCTACTCAGATATGATTTCTGGACAGAACCAAAAACCATCCCTATTGAATTCTACTGCTACTCAAGAGATAATAAATGAGACCAACAATCAGACAAAGTTTTTAGGTTCCCTTCCCTTTATTCAAACAATTACACGGTCAAATATCGCCAAGGTTAATTATGGTACTAAAGCCTTAGAATATTTTAAATCTGTAAATGAGATCACACCCTCGGTGCAAGTTCCTCCACAAATGAAGGATAATGGTGACTCTGGTGATCAGAAAGAGTGTCCCATAGATGCTTTGGACACCATCCAGAAACCCTATGTAATATCTTCTTCTGCTGTGGATGTGAATCCAGGTATGCTGCTTCCCACTTTCCCTCATTCAGATACTCAAGATATAGGAAATGACTGTACAAATCCCTTGATTATATGTAATTTTAACTCTATGGAATCATCTCTAAATACTTAAATGAATGAAACTACTAAGAGGACTATCAAAAGAAAGCATTCAAGAAACCCACCTGCTACTTCTAACAATGAACCTGCTCTAGAGATGAAGTATGAAAACACAAACAAGGCTAATTAACTTGTCTCTTATAACCCAAATCACATTAAATATGTCAACAGTCCTAATGAGATGGATACCACTGGTTTTCCTATAAATTCCGGGAATCCTAATATTAGTCCAAATTCTGTTCAAGATAAGACAAAAACCAAACATACTAACACTAATAAACAAGATTCCATAACACTAGAACCTGTAAAACCTAAAAAAGGAAGCACTCCCTCAGCAAAGGACCCCTTGCTTATGCAGGCACTTCCTGAATCCACTGGGCAGAGGCACCTTACATCAGTTCTGGATGATGTCAAACTGTAGTATATAGATGTTTCAAAGGTCCTAAGTCCTCCTAATCCTCATTCGATTAATTTACCTTTTGATTGTGTTCAATACTTATATAATAAGAACTATTCTAAATAGCCTAATATTCTGTTAAATAACTAAAACACCTCTTCATTGAAGCTATGTAATACAGAAAAAAAGAATCAATTATGAATTCTTCATGAAATGAAACTAAAAATAAGAACCATGTCACTACAAACAATGAATAGGAATAGACCACTAACAATAATAATGATCAAAATGTTAGAAGGTATTCTAGAAATAAAGGCTCTAGAAAGAATAAAAAAGAGAGTTCTAACTCCAAAAAAAGTTTTAAATGAAGATTATTTTTTGAAATTGTCAGGGTATTGCCAACTCTGACACATTTAATGTTCTAAAAAGAATTGTTAACACTCACCATCCCATGTTATTTGCTATTTCTGAACAAAAAAATTCATATTCTTATAAATACTCTCATTTGTGTCAACACAATTATATCATTACTGGCGCAATCTCAAATAACTACAATGATGAATCTTAATGGATTTTTTTGGATACTTCTTTATAAAATGTTAACACCTTTACTGTCTCTGATCAAATCTTTACTTGCAATTTTAATACTGATGGCATACACCTCTTCTAATCTTTTGTCTGTGCTAAAAATAGATACCAAGAATGGAGAACTCTTTGGAATTATTATTCTTACCTAAGCACTAATATTAATGACCCTTGGATTATTCTTAGAGACTTCAATTCCATTCTCAACTCAAGTGAGAAAATTAGACCTTCTCATGCCTCTATTTCCACTAGATAATTTGAAGCCTCAATTGAAGACAACAATCTCATTGAAATTAATCTCACTGGTGCGAAATACACTTGGTATAAAAAAAATTACAATAGAGTGGTTGCTTCCAAATTAGATAGATCCTTCACGAATGTACATGCTTTAGAAAAATGGGACACTATCTCTAGCACCACCCTCCATAGGATAAACTCCGACCATCACCCCATTCTTTTCAATGTATCAAGCAAAAAATGAAACCCTATTTACCATTCAGACATAACAATGTGTGGTTCTCTGATATTGATTGCACTACTTTCATACAAAACTATTGGTCTTCAATGTCTCAAAATAACAATTCCTTAGCTTGTACTGTCAAGTTAAAACATCTCAAATAGGATCTCAAGAGTTGGTGCAGTTTCAAAGCCAAACAAATTAATAATGACATCCTTCTTCTTGAGGAGGAGCTCAATGATATTCAAAACAAAAACATTGGATTTGACCTCAACACTAACTCAACTCAAGAAATAAACCTTGTGTTTAAACTCAACTATCTACTCAATTTCAAAGAAAATATGAGGTAACAAACATTTAAATTCAAATGGTTAAAAGAAGGCAACAAAAATACAATGTTCTATAACTCTCTTAAAAGAATCAAGAAGACATGTATGCTGTTATCCTTTCTAAAATATGGAGAAAATCTTCTTGATATTGAAGATGACATTTCTCATTATATAGTCTCCCACTATAAAATTGTTTTTAATGGTCCGGATATCAATAAGGACCTCCTTCCTGAGATCATCTTGATGGTGGTCACTGATTAAGACAACACTTTCCTACTCAACATTCTGTTGGATCATGAAATCAAGGACACTATGTTTAGTCTAAGCCCAGATAAAGATCCGAGTCCATATTTATTCAATAATGGTTTCTTCCAACATTATTGGGATATGATTCACATTGATGTTTGTAAACATGTCAAATCCTTTTTCTCTAATGGTGTCTTTATACATGATCTTAATTCCCAAATTCTCACCTTGATTCCAAAAGTGGAAAATGCCTCTGAGATTCATCTATTTCGACCCATTTCACTCATCAACACTCTCTAAAAAATCATTACTAAAATCATGGCTAACATACTTTCAACCATCACCGACAAACTTGTCTCCTAGAACTAATTTGATTTTATTAAGGGCCGATCTATTCAAGATTTCATCTCTCTTGCTTCTGAGTGTGTCAACATATTGAACAAAGCTAAGAGATGTGGTAATATTTCCATTAAACATAACATCAGAAAAGCATTCGTCACCATGGATTAGAGATTTATCTTCAATGTACTTCAAAGTTTTGTTTCTGTGAAATTTCGATCACTACAATCAAAACATTGTCCAATTAGGCCTTTATCTCCATTTTTATCAACATCTCCCCCAAAGTCTATTTTACATACTCCAAAGGGGTCAGACAAGGTGACCCCTTTTCTGCCATTTTATTCTCAATAACAGTGGATTATCTTAATCGTCTAATCACCCTTCTGGTGGAATAGAATAAACTGAAACCCATCCATGTCCCTAGGAATATAAATCCTCCTACACATCTCATGTATGTAGATGAAATCATCATTTTTCTTCAAGGAGACAATAGAAACATTCTCAACCTCAAAATTGCTCTCACACTATGAAGAGGCCCCTGGTCAAATCATCAATTGGAATAAAACATGCATTTTCTTTGGAAAGAAATTTCCTTCCATTATAAAATATAATATTATTAGTGACCTAGGTCTGAAATAAGTTATGATCCCTTTCATTTATCTCGGTGTCCCCATCTTTTGGGGTAGACCCAAGGCTTCTCACTTTGCGCCTATTGTCGACCATGTTCTAAACTAGCTATCTTCCTAGAAAGGCAAATCCCACTATATGGATGCTAGGAATTGTCTTGTAAAATCCACCATTGTCTCCGTGTTGGTCAACTCCATGATGGACTATAAATGTAATGTTGGGATTATCAAAAAAATGAACACCACTATTAAGAATTTCATCTGGACTGGCAGTATTCTTGAAATAAATCTTGGGATTGTTCCCTGGTCAACTTGCTGCTAGCCCATTGAGAAAGGTGGTATCAGTGTTAAAAGTTTAAAATAATTTAATGAAGCCCTTCAAGCTAGGCTCACTTGGAACCTTTTTCACAATACTTCAGAAGCTCTTACCTTCCTCAAAAATAGATTCATTAATAAACATAAGAAGTATAATTTGAATTTTATTTACTACTCCATTTTTCCCTCCATCAAATAATCTTTTTCCATTATCATGCATAATTCCAGATGGATGGTCTCCAGGGATTCCTCCATGAAATTCTTGATGGATAACTGGGTGGGCACGCCTTTAATTTCTATGATATCCCCCGATCAGACCCCTGAGAATACTAACTGCTCTATTAGAGAAACATTAAAATATCAACTTGACCAACTCCATAATACTATTATGAACATCATTGAAAATTACTATTTCACTAACACTAATTATTTCTTAATTTGGGAGCCCAGTTACAATGGTCTGCTAAACTCCATAAATTTCTATCATCATTTTTTCTCTAACTCTGATAATGATTATTGTTGGTCAAAAACATTCAACAATCCTTGGATAAAACCTTATAGATTAATTATCATATGGCGTCTTTCTCACAACAGAGTTCCCACAGAAATTTGCCTTCAATATTTTGGTATTTAGCTCTCCTCTAAATGCAATTTCGATAATCAACACAGAGAAGATACCAACCACCTGTCTCTTTCTTGTTCCACTGCTTCTGCTATTTGGAAATATATTCTTCACATTTTTACTGCAGATGGTTAAATTATGACTCTATCAAAATTCAACTAAATAAATGTGTAGAAATGAAGGCCTCTCAACAAATCAAGAACCTTTTCCTAGCTGCAGTTTCTGAGCTCCACCATGTGATCTGGTATGATTAGAATGCAATTATTCATACAAATTACTCATATAATCAAAATGCAGGTTGGGTGTAGATCCTCACTGCCATACATGAAACTACTCTAATGAAAAAGGGACAATGCCACATCACCGTGCATGACTTTGGAATCTTTCGAAGTATTCAGATTATTGGAAATTTTATTCAACCTCGCCACACTCTAAAGGTATTCTGGCGAACTCCTCTTCCTGGATGGATCAAAATCAATTTTGATGGTTCCTCCAATGGTAATCCAGGACATTGAGGAGGTGGTGCTATCTTTTGGAATCATCTCGGTCAGATCCTTGGTTGCTTCATGGGTAGTTGTGGCATTTCCACCTCCCTTGAAGCTGAGATGCTGAGATTAATTCATGCCATCACCTTCGCAATGTTCTTCGATTGGAAAAATCACTGGATCAAAAGCGACTCAATGACCATTGTGCAAGCAATTTGGAATGTCATTATTCATCTTGATTAGCTGATTACTACCCGTTAGATGGATTTCACTCTTTCAATTATAGATCTAATCTATTTCATCACTCATGTTTATCAAGAAGAAAATACGGTTGTTGATGTTCTGGCCAATATGGGAGTAAATCAAGACATTACCTCATTTGAAGAATACCTTGTTGATCTGATTTCCTTACATGAAAAATATTGTAATATGATCTTGTTCTTTAGTCTCCTGTAAACTTTCTTTTGATTAATTTATGATTTTCTTCTTCTTAAAAAAAATATAAAAAAATGAGGACAATTATACCTCATTATATATTTTAGTTCTGACATATCATCATGAAACTATTGGATTTTTCACAAAACTTTAACCAGGTGAGTATTTTTATTTTTTATAACAAACTCGGAATGATCTAGAGTATCCACCGGTTGTTCCTTATAAGAAATATATTTCTCCAGTGGTATGAACTCAATGTTTAGTACATGTCAAGTGTTGTGTTTGTACATTCTCAAGAGATTTACATATAACCTATCGAGAACCTATGAGAGTTTCATTTCCATATTATCATCTTTCTCATATCCAATTAGATTTCTTTCTGAAACTTCATTACACTACTTTAGATTTCAATACTTCCTTCCATAAATGCCATCATAAATATCCATCTAAATGCTCAAGTGAAATCTATCGTTGTAATATAACTCAATTTGAGGATGTTGTTAATTCAAAACACATTTGAAATATATAGTAATATATGATATAGTATCCTTTAATAATATTTACACATATTTTAAAGGAAATCCTCCTCAAATAACATTTTTATTTCATACAATACCTAAGAGTAAAATAGTTATAAATGTCTCTAAAAATATCCTCAATCTTGATAAAATCATACCCCATAAAACCTCAAAAGGGGGTGGAAATAACTATAAATATATGGTTAAACTTAAACTCATAACCTCATGATGGTATCCATAACTCTTATTTTAATCATACATAAATGCATAAATTCTTCAAAAATATAATTATCCCCTTATTACATAAATAAAATCTTATCTCATAGAATAAAATTTTCATTGGAATACTGGGTTCATACTTGTTTCAATAGAATATAAAATGCGATTTTGTTTATTTTTGAATCGGTGAAGGGGGAAATAATAATATTAAATTTTACTAAATGATGAAAAATAATATTTTCATTGGTCTAAGTCATATGAAATCAACCTGAAATTCTCACCTTAGGAGGGGAGGATTAGCATGACCTAATTATCACGATTCACTTCTTCCACCATGATTTCATAATCATTCCATTTGACCTTTGTATTTATATGTTGTTGGAATTAATCACCATTATTAAAACTTGAATTTGGTCACTTTTTATCATAATTACTGAACACCTTGAAATTAGAATATTAGAGTGTGGATGGTGCCTTTTGTAGGGATTTCATATTATTAACACCAGTCACTAACTTTTTCCTATTACATTGGCATTCAATTGCTCGATGAACATTCTTTCTACACATAAAACTTTTAATAGTCTGATTAAGATAATAAAATCCATGTTTATTCCCTCACATTTAACATAAAGGACATTTAATCTTCTTCTCTCCATGATTAATAGATTATACATTAAATTCCATTGTTCTCTTCATATTAAAATCATGTGACAGATATGTGATTCCAATATCCATTTTCACTTTGATAGTAAAAAAATCTAATCTTAACATTAAAATTACCTTATGGATAACTCCTATTGGATATTTTGTTCTAATACAATAAAAAATTTGTCAATATTACTTTCAGTATGAATCATAATACCATAAGTGTACCTCGTATGTATTGTAAAATTTTCTTCATAGGAAGCAATAAATCCATCATCCTCCTTTTAAGCTTTAGGAATTCATTCTCTATATTCATATTAATAATATGAGTAAATTACTTATTTAAAATTATGTGATTAAACTAATCCCAATCCATGGAGTCAATTTTATCTTGTCCACAAATATTCTTCATAAGATTTCACCAATGATTCGCCACTCCTAATTGAAGGTAGACAAAAAAATTGAATTTTATCATGCTATAAACACTCAAGGATGGAAAATATATTTTAATTGGTTTTGATCCATTCTCCTAGAAACTAATAAATGTATGAAACCACAAAAATAAGGTTGGAAATATCTTATGAATGACTTAATGGAATTTTGTTCCCTTCTATGATAATTTGGATGTTCACTATGATTAATTTCTTGAGAATATTGTGTGAGCATACTGACATAGTTTTTCATTTCATCTCCCAAACAATTAGGTTTCTCAAGAGGAAAATCGTTTCATTTTCCATTTAATTCTTCATTATTAAAGCTCCTTCAGGATCCATATAATGACTAAAACCAAAAAAATAGTGTTAGATGCACCAACCATTGTGGGGAACCATAAAATTATAAAAAATCACTTATAAAATGTCTAAATCATGACAAATTCTTTTTTAATATTTGAAACATTAGGTTAATACTAGGTTATTCAGTGTAATAGTATATTTAAATCATTCATGAGGGGTTATAAAGAGTTTTTGAAATTATAAATAATATCCCTTAGGAGGTTCAAACCACGTGTGAATTAAGGATCATTTTCATGCACCAGTTTTTGATTGAGTCTAGCGCAATACAGTGTTTTCAGGGTTGTTACCCATAGGTACATCTATGACAGATCCACATAAACATATATTATACATACAAGTATGTGTTTCTATATCATCACTCACTTGATCCATTAACAAAATACCTATACATTTTACTATAATTTGACTCATAGTTATCCTTATCCTTAGAGACATCCCTATATATGTCCTCAAGAATTTCCCTAGTTATATCAATAATTTTTTCTCATCACAATTTCTAAATTATAACTAAAAAATTTCCTCTTATAACAACTATAGAAAACAAAGATTAAATTACATGGATATTACCTCATATTTTATAAATATTCATTACATTAAACAAACACACACCTGAGTACCACTATAACACCCCAAAAATTTTAAGGTCTATTTCACTTAAATAATTTCAATTAATAGCCTATAATTCATGAAGCCCTGAGTCTATATGAAACAAAAATTGGTTATTTATAGGATATAGTCATAACCTATCCATTGAACTTAAATTTATTACTTGTGTGTTTTAAATTTTGAAAAACAGATATACGCAATTGTGATCAGGATGATATTTAGAGTCTGTTAGATTTAACATAATTTTTGGGGAATAGTAACCTACCCTATGAATATTGACCTAAACTTATGAATAGTAATTTAACCTTATGAATATTAATATGACTCTTATTAATGGTATCCATATCCATGAATGTATAAATAAATTTAGGCACTTTAAAAATGAATATGAAAATTTTAGGTCATTATAATTTTTGATTAAATGATAGTTTAAATTAAAAATTAAAATTTTCATATTTAAAGAATTATTTTTGAGAAATGGAGTTAATTTTTGGATTATACACGTCAAAAATGGTCAGGGTTAATGTTTTGGTTGTTTCGAAAATACTTGATTTTTTGACGAATTGTAAAATACAAAAAATTGCGATAAATGCCAAATACTTGATTTACTGCATCATAGGTGATGAAAGGCTGATGTAAGCCCATTTTTTAAATTCACATTCCAATATTACTTTTTGGGATTACATGAATCAATACTATTCATATTCTTGAGCAAAAATATTAAAATAATAATTAAAATAATGTTAAATCCCCCCTCCACTCGACTGTATAAACCACCCCTCACCCCTCTTCCTCCCACACCACTAAAGCATCAATCATTGACTAATTTTTTTTAAAATATCTCCCTAATATCCTTACTCACGTTAAAGACCTTCTGTTCTCACCAAAAGGTCAAAAACTAAGGATTTAAGGAGATTCTTAAGGAGGAGTACTCAAGAGGTGAACTTCTCTTCTCTTTTCATTCAAATTCTATTACATGTTCCATTATTTTGTTGTTATCTTCTCACCTACCCACATCTAGGTGATATGATATTCTCAGTACCATACATGTAATAGAGTTCTATTATGTTAATAGAATATTGCATCATTATCTCTTCTTTCACCCACCTCTTACAATAAAAATGAAAAAAATCTTCCGAGATATCTTAATTTATCATATTCAAGGACGACATGTTTTAAATTTCTATTTCTATATTAAATACTGGTCATGAAACCTTTTTAATGGTTGAACCATATCCTAATATATTTATTTTACCTTATTCAATGTTCTGGAATCCTTAAACACTCATAATACAAATTAATAAAATAAAACATGTTCATTATGCACAGAACTGCCATGTTAATCCAACGGCTTTTCAATAACATTTAACTAATGAGTTATACTAAAGTATATAAACCATGATAAATTATAAGATAATTTATAAAGTCACTAAAAATATATATTTACAATTCTTTATGTTTAACAACATTTCAATTGAACTTCCATTCCTGAAAACCAGTAAACTGGTCATGAACACCAAGGAAGAAAATGCTTCCAAAATAATAACCTTGAATCTTTTATACCCATAAAAAAGGGAATTAATGAAACTAATAAGGTTATAAAATATAAATTACATGTATATGAGGTTTTGGAATTATTCATTAATTAATCTAAATTTGATTATTCATGTTATTTAGATCAATCAAGAACACCTTTGAGCATAAAGTAAGGGATCCTCTCTCTCACTTTTATTCAATGATCCCCCATATGTTGTGTCATTTTTAGTTCATAATGATGGAGTATGTTTTCTCACATTCACCATACCACCATTATGATATGTAAATGATGATATACCCCATTTATCTCTCTTTAATCCCTCACAAGAACACATGTTACCATGTTGAATTATTTGTAAAGGGTTTCTTATCTCACTTTCAATTCCATGAGATTTCCATTGTTCACCAATTATTACATGTACGTGGTGTATTTTGTAATTCCATTCTTTGTATATTATCAGGATTATATATATATTCGTGTAATTATGAGATTATTTATTTTTTTATTAATTTCTATGGTCATACAACTCGATTGATTACAACATGGCAAGGGAAATTGTCACAAATTTTCCATTTCGCTACGACTTATATTATATAGTGCACATAATAATTCGTATGTGGTGTACCTAACACCCATTTTTGATCAAAATTTATTTGAAATTATATATCTATTAAATAACCATATTCACATATCATGGATATGATTACTGTCTAAGTTTTATATAATTTTACATATTGTGATTCTTTTGAATGTTGTTTTAACTATGGAAGTGTTGATGAATATGTATCATCTATTTTATGAAAATAATGTAAAGTCATATTGATATTGTATTGAATATATTTATAAATAATTATTTGGACATGAAGTGATGGGCGGGGAATATTATATCCCCTCAGTGAATTGACAGGTCTCATAAGATAGTCAATTAGAGACAAACTCTTTGAGTTTGTTTCCAAAAATCAGACGGGTTTCTGCCCAGAGATTTAAACTGTTTCGACAGAATAGTGGTATCATGTGCCTGATACATGACATCTAGTTAATAGTCATTCTATTTATTCTTTTTCATTTATTACTATTCATGAGGTTTTCACTATGAAAAAATCTATGGATGTTGTTACATTCTCAGTTTATTAATGGCATGTGTTTTTCATTTATTCACCATTCCATAATTACTATGACAATTTTTTTATGATTTAGTTATTGATTCATGATTCTTATATTTATATCCATTATTGATAATTTGATTTCACACCATTCATTTTTTTATCTTCAATAGGTTATAAAGATGAAACCATCTATTGTGTTTTCCTGGATGCAGTTTATTAGTTCTATTATGTATCGTATTTTGTTACCTTTTCAATTGTATTTTGAGTTACATCTATGTATCTAGTTTTTTCAAGACTACCAAACTGATCATTCCTTCTATATGTATTTCCTTTTAAACATTCCAATGTAATAAGTAATGCAACATCTCCTTTCTAGAGGGTTCAGGGCATTACAACCACAATAGTATAGTGCCTTTGGAAAATTGAAATGACAATATTATAATTTGGTGAAAGATATTTAATATATCCCATAAAGATATCTCCATTTATTAATCCATAATAAAACTATAATTCCTAACTCTGGGAAAATAATCAAAATAAATAGTGATCTCAAATGTTTACTAAGGAAAAATAAGGGAGATATGTAAGCATAACATGAACATGAGGATATGAGAAGATGGGAATTTTTTTTGAAAACCACACCCTACATATCAAAGATCATAATCATGAGTCATTGAATAAATTATGGAAAATCAAAAGACATTAATCATAAGGGAACCAAAGAAAATGATCCATGAGAGAATAACACTGGAAAAAGGAACTTAATTTTTAGTATACACATAACCATATAAAATCTTATGTCAAGGATACCCACTAAGAAGATCATAACATGTCAGGATTGGGATAACAACCCATGTACCCGTGTTGGGATTGGTTTAACCACCCACATAACCTATTTTTCAGGAATGAGATTACCACCATTGTAACCTCATATTTGGGCTTAGCATGACCACCCATGTACCCACATCTTTTGTCTTTCTCTAATAACTCATACATCTTTCTCTTTTGGCTTACTCTAAGAACTCGTCTAACCTCATTTTATTATGGTATAACAAGTGACTGAGAAATGGGTTTTGTAAAAATCATGTCCTCGTAAGCACGAACAATTTAGAGAAATAATTATAATGGTATCCTTGGATAATATCCCTAGTGAAGCATAATTAACCTCGAATAAGGACATATTATATGGAAAATGATTTTGAAAGATCATAAAAACATTTTTTGATGAAAATATCCTTTCCTTTTTGAAAATGAAATTTAAAACATAAATCATTTTGAAAACAATTTTCATTGAAAATAGACATTAAAATGTTTAAATTAATCTTTGAATAAATGATTGGTCATGACATCATAAAATTTTGTTCATGTCTTATACATTGAAATGAATATTCCTTTCAAATTTTCAGTAAAAGACAAATACACATTGTTTTGGGAAATGACATCAATATTCCATTCAATATATTTTTTTAAAAAGTAAAAAATGGCTAATAATTTTTAAAAAAAATCATGAGATAGTAATAAAACATTTTTTAAAACAGTTTTTTTAAAAATTGTTTTAAAAGAAAATAGATTTATGACCAAAGTGAGGAATAAAGTCTTATTTCGATTAAAACATTTTCTTAAATATATTATGTACCAATGAGGGAAAAATAGTACTATTACTTTAATAAATAATTAATTAACAGTGGAGAATAAATTTCATGAGAATTTTTGATAGGTATATCATTATATTTGAGCATTTGTGAGTTAATCATAAATAGTCCCGATAATTGATGAGATTGTAACAAAACATCATTACAATTTTGGTAACATTCAATCATAATTCCCATGAAGGAATAAAATATAATGGAACTTAAAATATCATTAGGATTAATAAAATCATGATATTACATGTCAAATGGGTTTTACAAACACTTCGTGAAATAATATTGGTTCATAACATACCATACTTCTCAAAGAAATAATAATTAGACAAAAATCACATACAACTTTGGTAAAATTTTAACTATATACCAAATAAAATAAATAAAAATAATAGACATTTAAATAAAAATAATTTTCAGCATAAGAGTCATTAAATACAATCATGGTAATTATACACACCACAAAAAATAAATATTTGGTGAACATGGCATGTGTCTCATGGAAGTAAAACATGAGACGAGAATCCCATAATTCTTGAGTGACTTTTTAATTTGTAATAAGAATGAAATAAAAACATAAATTTAAAGTAATTATCATTAAATTTGGTATATTCATGATATATCATGTTATATGGAATTATATAAACCACATAGAATAAATGAGTGGTGAATATCAAATATTTCTCTTAGAAGAAAATTGAGACTAGAAATCCCCTCACCTTAATTTTTGAATTCACTCATACTCATTCAAAATTATTGTATAATAAATGTAATTTTTTTATAAATATATCACAGAACAATATTCATATATATCATATCATATATGATTTTATTATGAATTTATATTTCTGTTTTACTAAAAATTAATTTGATAAAGTTGTGCTTCGGGTATTAAACGTGTTGTTTTCTAAAAATGACTTCACCTATGATTATTGATCCACATACTTTAATAATGATTTAAAAATCCCCATAATATAAAACCTGATATAAATAAAATATAAAATTACTATATATATTTTTATAGAAATCAAAAAAAATAGTCATAATAAATGAAATGCATCGTTCATTGAGACGGTAAGCCATACATATGCATGAACCATGTTTTTAATTTTCTTGTCTGTTTGAAAGAAATAAACATAAATTATATGTTTTAATTATTGAGTATTTTTTATTTCATATATATCACATATTTTTTTTAAATTATCCTTAATACATTACATTTAAATTGTGGACGAATCACATCGCTTCGCAAGGTGGTAGTCATCCGTACGCACGAATGATGTTATCGTGTTCTAATAAAATGTAAAGAATCAAGGTATGTGTAATATAATTATTAAATAGGCCTATTAAAATCAATAATTTCACAAATATATTATAAAAATATTATTTCCATCACTATTCCCAACCTTGATATGTGGTAATGGAAAAACGAATGACATTAGTTTACGAGCTGGTAGTCTGTCGTACACATGAATGATGATTACCTAACCCACCTGGTGGAGGTTTATGTGGTTGTTTGTTTGACCCATGAAATAAAAAACATATAATTATATTTAAGACAATAGTTTATTAAATAATAATTATATAAAAATACTTCAAGGGATTTTAGGAAGAAATAAAAAAAATACTTGTTGATGAATGTTACCTCTTCTTCGGGTATCCTTCTTAGGTTTACACTAAAAACCTTACTTAGATGGATTTCTATCCAAAATAAGGATTACAGGATGAGGTAAGGAAATTTGGGAAGTGATTTGGTTAGATATTGGCTGAACTAACGAGGTTTTATCTTATTATGAAAAGTGGACAGGGGGCTGCCATTTATAAGTTGGATGAGTGAAAAATTATAAATTTTTTAAATAAAGAAATCCACTGATGTTTTTTATATTTCAAAATGGTCAAACATGGATCATTATAGATCCTATGTGGTGTAATAGACTAAATATTTCCATAAAATGGTGTTTATACAAGTTTATTGGTTAATTTTAAACTAATTTTTTAGTTTAATCCCTCTATAAACCCATTATTAGCTTAACCACAATAATTAATTTTTAATGAATTCACCATTAATTTTGGTCAAAAATTATTTTACATAATTATAAATTATAAATTACAATTATTACAAAAATTTAATCAATTTATCTACATTCTAATCACATAATTATAAAATTTTAATTTAAAATTAATCTTATAGTTGTGACTAAAAGGGGGTGTTTTAAACCAAAAATGAACAATGCTTTATATAGTTTTTATATTCTATTTCAATATTAAATTGATTCCAATGACATAAATTTTATTAATATATGTATACAATCACTAATTAAACATTAAAATAATTTAATTTAACATTAAAAATAATTTAGGTGAAAATCATATTTTCAATTAAAATTCAGCATTTTTCACATTTCATCAAAAAATGAAACTTTTCAAAATAATAAAAAACCACCATATAATAATTTTGATACTCTTGTATCAATTTATTTTCTTTTATCTATTTAATTTTATAAGGATGTAAAAAATTATTTTCAAAATAATTGTGAAATAAAAAGTTGACAAAATTTATTTTTAGAAAAAATATATATTTTAAGCATAAAATTTGATTTATTATTATTTCTTATATAGAAAAAACATAAGATGATTTTCAAATAGATAATTTAATAAATACTATAAAAAATTCATTAAATTATTCTTAAAAAGTGGTTCATTTAATTTATTATGGTAAAACATATTTTTGTGCATAATTTGTTTTTTGATAAAATTATTTCCTTTATATTCAAAGGGTTTTTATTTTAATTTATAATTATTTGTTTGGAAAATAATTCATTTTATGTACATATATAAACCGTGTTTTAATAATTTAGTTAATCATATTAATACCTAACATTCAAAAACCATGGTGATAACTATCATATTAAATAATAATATTTTAAAAGTACACAATATTTAATTTAACTCTCGGTTGTGTGTAATGAATGATAAACATGGTATTGTGTGTAACACAATCCAAAATTAGTGTTTCGTATTGCAAAATACATCAAATAAGTTTACATTATTCTAAAAAATAAATAAAAAATATCATGGTCTTACATACATGGTAATGAAATTAAAGATTCCATAGTCAACAATACTAACCAAAGGTTTATTTTTAACCAAATGAGAAGGTCCTCTAACCACATGTGTCATTGATAACATTTTTATGGTACCTATCTTTCAAACATTAGTCAATGGTCATCCCCAACATGCCATTTCCATCTCATTACCTCCTGGTTCCAAAACCCCATGTTATGATTTATATAATCTTTACTTCTTATTCAAAGTGTGTTTAAGAATTATCAGCTCTTAAGCCCCATTTAGGTTACCACACCCTATTACATTTATTATAAGAACTATGAATTCAATCTATATCCACACATACATGAGATATTTCATACTATCATTAGGCCCCTAATTTATGTCATGTTTTTTTTAGCCTTCAAACATGGACAATATCACCCTTTGGTCAAGGATATATGACCATAATCTTCTACCCATTTTTCGGTCCAAGATATTTGACCAATAAACCGTAGAAATTCATATTATTATTGTCAAAAACCTAAATAAAATTCACTTTATATGGGATTTTCTATACTGTTGGAATTAATATTCTATTCATATTGAGTCAACCTACCCTTCCTTCTCTGTAGACCACCAAATCTTTGGGTCAATGTAGTTTAATACTAAAAACTACTCTCACTATATTAGCTTGTACGAACTCAAACTACTCTAGAGAATATATGTGGTACTCACTAGAATAAAAAACCAAAAAAAGGAATATTGGGAAAATGATGATTCTTTAATTTCTGGGAATTCAAATTCCATAGAAGCATCTAAATTCAGTCATTCATGAAAATGAAAATGAAAAACAATTATTAAGATGAAGACACCTAAAGGGAGGCCTAAAAAACCTAGTTCCAACATGTTAAGCCATTCCCTATCATTGAATTAGATAAAAATTAGGGCTAAATGAAAAATATACATAAATCTTCTAAGGGATACCATATATCCCTATAATATGTAAATCCAGGAATGCAATCTCTATTGTCAAATGAAAAGGTTAGAGAACCAATTTTTCCCTCACATATTGGTTTAATGGGTTTTTTTGATGTATAAAGAGGTGTGATTTATGGAACTCAATACCTTTTAAACATTTAAATAATTATTTTAAAACCCCCGTTGATGATTTTCATTATGCTGAATCATTCAACTCTCTTATTTTCGAATGGAACAACCATAGCTAATAGTGGTAGTATATGTGGATCCATGTTCATTCTACCTATATTGTTTTACGAATAAAAGTCTACGAGGAACCCATATCCCATATTATAATAGACTAACAATATATTATATTTATTTTAGATATGTTTCCATATCTGATATGCTAAAATATATATAATATCACTTGACAAAGAGAAATTCATTTGAATTATCTAACTTTGGATTATGGTGATGATATATGTGTTGGTATATCTAGCCTTCCAATATCTATCCAAGGGAAAACACAAAAGATGAATCCAACTTCCATAGTCCTTTATGTCACAATTATTTTATGGCTTATGGCGATAATATATATGCCTCCATATTTGGCCCACCGATGTCAAACTAAGGGTACATGGTTAAATTATGTTTGATTGATCCCTACAAGTCATCTTTGGATAAAGAATTTGAATGTGTTGACTTACCTTGTTCATTTCAATAAAAACATTAGATGGTTTTTTTTATCATGATATTACTCTATATAATTCACATATTTTTATGAACGGATGATTGAGATGGGATAAGAGTATAAATATTCACAATGGTTTGAGATGAAACGAATTTATTTATTAAATAAAAAAAGAGGAGAATCCAAAAAATAAATAATTCCCATGATAATAAATCATGGAATAGATAAAACCAATATCAAGAAAATATGATAAAATATATATGGTTGAAAAATTTAAATAATAAAATTATTTATTGGAGACATTGATCTATTTCTAGTGATTTTCCTTCCTGTAAGCTTTGCCTTTGGATTGTAGAAAAATCTAATCAGCTTAGGAAAGTATCCCTCGATTCCTCTATTTGGAGGCCTCAATAGTAATTATAACTTTTTGACAATTGTTCTTGTATTCTTACTATGTGATCCTTGTATTCTTATATCTATATGATTAGAGTGGATACCTATTCTCAAATTTGTGAATCCTCAATGTCTAGTTACTTCATCTCATATGTATCTTGTTTCATTGATTTCAGTTAGTGGTATGTTCTTTTAAAGGAAAGCATTTCCCACCCAGATCACCAAATTTTCTAAAGAAGCTATAATTAATTGAATGATAACATATAATTATTGGTGATCGAATCCATTGGTCTCATGGAGCACAGATAGGTGGGGATGTTTATATTCCTTACTTCTCATCTCAAAATTTGGATTCCTAGTGACCATAGAATGGATGTTTTTCTTATCCCATACGTGCATCAAGGAGTTCATGGTGGTGGATTCTATAGTAGAGGTTCTATAAGAATATAAATACAGAATATAGTCTAGGGTAAGGTCATTTATTGGGATGGTATACTTAGCTGACATGATTGAGACTAGATTTAAGAATTATATTTTAGAAGGGTGATGCCCTAGGGATTTTTAGAGAGTATACACTTGATGAAAATATAATACTATATATACCTATGGTTATGTTATAATAGAATATTTTTATAGAGGGTCATTGACCAAAATTTCACATTTGGTTGTGGGGGACTCCCCTTTATTAATTGGGGACCCCAGGTCAAATATTTATTCATCCCACTCTATTTACACCGGGGTTTCTCCCTTAAATTGGAAGGTTTTTTCATTTTCAATCACGTATTTTTTTTGATTACATGCTATTTAATGTTTTTGAATAATCAAAAACCCTCTCAATAGTTTATATGGAGAATAGTTGTTACTATATCTCTTTATTTTTAACATATATTGATTTATACTAATCATAATTTTAAAATAATTATTTAATATTAAATATAATAATTATATCTCTATTTTATTTAACTAAGATGATTTTAAATTAAATATCTAGCATGTCTGCATTTCTTCATGTACTTTATGTATGATTTTGGTTTCAAGAATAATTTTCATTTTAAACTATTTCATAGTTTTCTTTTAGTACTTAATTATAACATAATTTATACTACATGGATTGTCACAATAATTGTTCTGTTTGATATCCAATATATTTATATACATTTAAATAAAATAAATGGATGTCTGAATTTTTTTTAAGTGGTGAAAAAATCCGTAATTTTATGTAATAATTATAGATTTCTAGAATTTCCAAAATTCATAATCATTTTATTTCAATGATATATATTTTTATATGAATTATAATTTCAAGCCATTTGTTTAGTTGAAAATATTATAATTTTTAATACATTTCATTAAACAACATGAAAATATTGAAATGTTTTTAGATTCCATAATAATTTTTGAATGTTCTGTGATATTTCAATTTCATTTTATGTGGTTTTATTTTATATATTTCAAAGTATTTCGATCATAAATATTGATATACATATTGGATTGAACTGATTTCTAATCTATTGGAATTCTCTTGAAATTATATTCATTTAAATTTGATATACCAATATCTTATTCTATCATATAGATGGGATAAAACATCGCCAACTTTTTATAACACATTTTTGCATAAGATAATGAAATATTCATAATATTCTCCATCCTCAAGCATTGTCATTGCGCTATCTCTTCACTATCACCTTCATATTTCTTATTTTATAGATTAAAAACTAGTTCCTTTACTCTATAACAGTTTGTAATGACATAATCCTTCATGGATTATACCTCTATTCTTAATCATCATGAATTATCACCAAATCGTTTGGATATAAGATTTAACACACCAATAACATGGACTATCCTCAAGTACGACATCAGTACTCTTTTCATTCTACATCTCCACCTTCATACAGTGAGCCTCCTCTTATATTCATGGTGGCTCATCATCTCGATCAGTCCTTTTTTGACACTATCACTCTCCCCGGTTTGGAAAACTAGTAGAATAAGTAATGAAAGATGAATTATGACCAGCTCCTTCAGGTGGTATCATGGTTAAAACCACTCAATGGTAGTATGTGGATCCACAATAACAGTATATGCAATTCTCCATATAAATTGTGCACATTCCAATGGTGGTTCCTCTTACGACAGTAGATCTTCTCTACAGTCAATCAATATCTCTATTAATGGAAGATCCGCTATTGGTGGTATCTCTCAACTTAATTCAAGGAAATGATATTTCATTTAGTGATAGTAGCGTACTTCTTCCATGAAACAGTAGCATCTCTAAAAAGTGATTGTATTTTGAGCTCCCCTATTACCAACTAGTGGTAACAACAAATTTAAGAATTTATGGATGAACCGTTGGAAATTGTGTGAATGTAGAACAATAGTTCTCCACTAATGGTAGTACCATTCTTCTATGATGATAGCACAGATTAGGAACAGTATCACTATTTGGTGATGGTATCAGTACTTGGCAATGGTAGCACCACCTATCAAGGTAGTAGAGCAACACTTATTCTTCAACTCAATGGTAGAAACATCTTTCTACCAATGGGTATTATTTTAACTTACCGTTAGTTATAAAATATACGCTACCACCATTTTTATTTTTTTCCCTACATCCATTTAAAAAATAATAATATGTTATTCATCATTTTTAATATTTTGAATAACTACATTTTTTTAATTATTATATTTGTTTTATTGGTTCCAAATATATATATATATTTATATATTATATAAGATATACGAAGATTTTTTAAACTTATTTTAAGAGTTTTAAAATATTTAATAATTTATTTCTTATTGATTCATACACATAAAACATATTTACAATATTTATATGTTTTTTTATTGAATTGATATGTAGATATTATTATTTTCTAAGTTAATATTTATCTATGGCCAACTTATTATATTTTTCGGAATTTAATGGAGTATAATTTATCATTAAATATTTTACACACTACATTAAATTAGAATTTATTTTGAAATGGAATTTTATAGTAAATATTTTTTATGAATATTTTGGATTTTTTTGAACTATTACTATAGAGTCTCTTCTGAATTATTTAACATATTATTCAAGTTGTATTGAATTAATCTTTAATATTTGTATTCAAACAATTATTGTTACATTATTTATGGAAGATAATTTTATATATCATGAATAATTTTTTAATTTGAATTATATTTTTTTACTCAGAGATTGGTTTAATTAGTCATGTTTTATAGATTCAATTTAATTGTTCTGGATTCTCTCAAAGGACATGTCATGTGAAAATGTATTTGAATCCCTATTATTCATCAAGAAAATTCAATGGACTTTTAATGTGTTGTACCATCTGTAAAGTCTTGTAAGATACTATGTTTCATCATTTAGATGATCTCTCAAGTACATAATTACTTCTTCTTGAAATTCTAATACCTTTACAAAATGAGTTGATCCTTAACTCAAGAACTAGTACCGGTGATTCCTTCTTCTATCAACATTTTCTAGTTTATTGAGTCTCTATCACTACTTTTTACCATTCATGCACACTCGATTTTTCTGTTTATACATTAATATAGAAAATAATTTCTTCCTCTCTCCTTCAGGTTGTGACTCTAGAATTTAGGATTCCAAACCATTTGGATTCTGACTCCTTTAGTATAAATTTAGTGTTGTGATTAGGTTGTGACTCCCCATACAAATGTAAGTGTTATTTTGGTGATCCCTCTAATTCATAATAATTTTTTTTAAATGGGTTATTAATACACTTTAAAAATAAGGTAGCGTAAAACATATCTATCACCGAGTAGAGTGTTATAATACTATACTAGGACCAATTTAGACAAAACCAGTATAGAAATACTTGTTTTCATTATTTTAATATCCACTTATAATTTTATCTTATAATAAACTTTTATATTTAATTTTGATATTATATCAATTTTAATTTTCTAATATGATCTATTCACCCCCACTAGACCATTTTCTATAACCCTATTCATCAAAACAATTGGTATTATAGTTTGTTCCTTTTAGAATTATTCAATACTTTTATAGATTATTTAGATTATATTCTATTGGGAAAACCTATTCCTAGACCTCACAGTCTAAGGTAAAGATATTTAAGATAGAATAATTAAGCACTAAAGATGTATTGATTCCACATAAGACACCTCACTTTTATGGAAATGATTGTGGCTAATGATGATCCTAAATTTATGCATACCTCAAGTAGTTAAGCATAGACCATTTTTCTATCATGGAAAAATAGTACACACTACCAAAATCATTCTCAAATACTCCTACATGAAATAATGATACTAGATATGTTTTAAATTATAATGTTGTCAATATTTTATATTAGGATATTAAGAGAATAGGGTTTAGTCATGTGTATTCTTGTAAGATAGTAAATTAAATTTTTAATATTATATATGGTACTCACCTTGTATCTAAAAATATAATTCAAAATAAGCATGGAATTATTTTTGTAGAGTACCGAGACATTATGATGGGTGAATAAGAATTCAAAAATCAAATATTCCACTGATTATTAAGAATTGTGAATTGAATGAATTACCATAGAGAATATTTTTAAAATCTAGTACTTATTGAATGAGTCTTATGAGAACAACTGAAGATGTGGTATTCTAAGAGAGTCAACATCGGTGAGAAAAAAACTTCAAAGAGTACACGCTTGATGAATTGATTGGATCAATATTATTGTACGAACTGTAACTGAAGAACATTACCAAAGAGGAGAAAAAAATGTGTATCATTTAAATCTATGAATTTTGTTTCCACATACTCTAATGATTCTGATATATATGATACTGAAAAAGATTATATTTATTAAATTTAGATCGAGTATTAAAAACAAACTAAAAAGAAAGGATTACAGAACCTTTTTTGAAGAAACCATCAAAAATAAAAATATAATGGAGATAAAAATGAAGTAAAAATTATAATTCCTCAGATGTTACTAGTTTTGAGTGAATAAATAAAGGAAATACCAAGCCTTAGTATCCAAAAACAAAGAATAAAGAAAACAAAAAAAGATATTAACTAAAATAAAAGTGATGATTGTATTGGTTATGATATGAGATTACCTAAAATGAATAAAAAAATTATTTTTGAAGTTAAAATGGTTTTCTTCCACTATTACTTCTTCAAATTCTATGTGAGTACCTAAATAATTATATTAATAATTCTATTTTCCCAAATTATCTTGGGTACCAAAATTGTCATGTAATTGATTTTTATTGAAAAATTGTACTGCGTTTCTCAGGAATGATATATAGTTCATGGAAAGTGGATCAACTAAGTATAGGAATAAATACCCATATAATTTTACCACTTAAAACACATGTGATGGAGTAACTATTACATTGGGAGATAATTCCAAAGGAAGAGTAAATGTTTTTGGAAAAGAAGGAATTTCTAATTTTAATTTTATTTCATATATTTTATTTGTTGAGGGATTAAAAAAAATTTAATTAGTATATCTCAATTAATTGAAAATGGAATGGAAGTTAAATATAAAAGTTATAAGGGTTTTAATTTTTTAGGGATCAACTTTATTATTTTAAACTAATCAAAAGTAAACTATTTATACTATAGATTTTGCAGATCTAACTATTCAAAATGAAAAGTGTTTGAATTTTATGTCGAATGACCAAATTAATTAGCAAAGATGATTACTTTATTTTAATTTCATAATGTTACATAAGCTTTCTAAACACAAGAATGTGTAATAGTTACCTACCTTGAAGAAATAACAACTTCATGTTTGTGGTTCATGAATGAAAAGGAAAAAATGTAAAATTTATTTCAGAAAAATCAATCAAATAACTACTAATATACCATTACAGTTAGTACATAATAATTTATTTTTTCATAATCAAATTTCCAGCCACAGTGGAAATAAATATGCATTATTTATTACTAATGATTATAATAGAGTTACGTAGCTTTATATTCTTAGACATAAAAATAATACTTTATCGATATTTATTTATTTTTTAATTTATTTTTAAATTAAAAATGTTGTAATATTATTTCTATCCATAATGATAAAATATATGAATTTCATAATTTATATTTAAAAATCATTTGTGACAATAATGGTCATTTTAAAAATTTATACTCTCTTAGAACACCACAAAAAATGGTGTTGTTGAATGAAAAGTATAACTCTCATTAAAACAACTAAAACAATGTTACTGAATATAAATTTCCTAGATATTTTTGGATTGAGGCCTTTTTTCTTCTTGTTGTATTTAAAATATAACTTTTTATAACTTTAGTAAATTAAAATCATTATGAGTTATTTAAAAATAAAAAAAACTAAATTTGGTTGCTTAAGAGTTTTTGGTTGTAAGGTTTTTATTTTGAATTCAAAGGATAATTTAGATAAATTTTATGAAAAAATTTATGATGTTATTTTTATTGGTTATTCTAATAATAGTAAAGCATATCAAGTTTATATTTAAATGACTATAGTTAAAGATGTATTTTTTCATTTTATGATTGATAAAAATAATGCTGAATTAAACTCTGATACTAATGTTTTTGATGATGGGATTAGAGATTTTAGTTTTGGTGAAGAAACACCTCATTATAAATAAGAATAAATTAATGGGGAGTCTATTTTGTTGTTACCTATTCCATGATAATAGAAAATTTATAAAAATATTCCTATTGAAAATTTGATTAGAAGTGTTGATTCTTGTATTAAAACTAGAAATTCAATTATAATATTTTATACCAATTTTTCTATTACTTTTGATTATATTCCAAATAATGTTACTGATGTTTTAAAAGATACTGACTATACTGTTTCTATGTAAGATGAGCTAAATCAATTTTTTAGAAATAATGTTTGGACTTTTTTTGAATTTTGCAGGATAAGAGAGTAATCAAAACGAAATGGATCTTTAAAAAAAGATGGATGAATCTAGATATATATTCAATAATAAATCTATAATTATTAGCGAAGGATACTCTCAAGAAGAAGCTATAGACTTTTAAGATTAATTTTTACATAATTCTTGGTGAGATGGTATTATATTCTTGTATTATTTTTCTTATTTTCATCGTTTTAAATTATATCTAAAAGATATTAAATGTTATTTTTTTAAATTGTTTTATAACTGAAGAAGTTTATGTTTCTCAACTCCCATGTTTTAGAAATATAATATTTCGTAATCATTTTTTTTTAAATTATCGAATGATTTGTTTGGTTGTAAAGAAGAACAAAATTATTGGTATGAAAGGATTTCATTGTTTAAATTAAATAATGGTTTTATTAATAGTAATGTTGATCCTAAACGTTTTATTAAAATAATTTCTAATGATATTTCAATTTTATAGATTAATGTGGATGATAAAAAAAATTTCTATTGAAATTATTTTTAATAATTTTTCTACATTGATGCCATATAAGTTTGATAGGAGTTTAATAGAATAATTAATTTTCATTCTTGTACTTTAAATTTATCAAAGGAAAGATGAGATCTTTCTTAATCAATCCAAGTATGCTAAGGAGTTGGTTAAAATGTTTTGTCTCAATTACTCTAAATCTATGAAAACTCCTATGGGATGTTGTTGTAAATTATATGTTAATTCATCAGGTAAATCTATTGATTTAAAATATTATAGATCCTTCATAGGTAAATAACTTTATTTAGTAGTATCTAGACCCAATATAATGTTTAGTTTTTTTTTCATGTGCTATATTTCAAGATGAGCATAAAGTGAGTCATATTAAATCTGTAAAAAGAATAATTAGCTATATTAATGAAATTTTTAACTCTAGTTTTTATCCCAAATATAATTGTTTTTATTTAATATCTTTTTCTGTCATTGATTTTGGAGGCTATAGAATTGATATAAAAAGAACATTAGGTATCTTTCATTTTCATGGAAAAAGTAAAATTTCATGTACTTATAAAAAGAAACTATTTATTTCTCTATCTAATGAAAAATATGAGTATATCTCTACTTCTAATAGTTATTATCAAAGTGTATGGATTAATAAATCTTTATGTGATTTTGGTATTTTTCTTGGTAAATGTGATATTTATTATGATAACATGTCTATAATTTTAATTTCTAAAAATCTCTCAAATCACTCTATAACCAAGAATATGGATCATAGATTTTATTTTACTAGAAATTATGTTAAAAAGGGTGATATTTTTTTTATTTATCCCTATAGAATATTATCTTTCATACATATTTACTAAGGATTTAGACTCTGATCAGTTTGAAAAAAAATTAAATTTGATCTTTGGATGTTAGAATATTAGTTATTTTATCTTTTCATGTGTATAAGGGGAGTTTATATTTTACATTTTTTTATTTACAAAAAGGGTGAGAAATAAAATGTTATTGTTTTTAAATGTTCAGGTTTTGTAATCAGGAAAAAGGGGATAATTTTTGTCTATTTTCATTCATTCAGTTTTGTTGTGTATGATTACATGTTAGTTTATGTTTTCAAATAATCCTTAACCCTCTCATTGTTTTATGTGAAAAAATAGTTGTTACTATATATCTATATTTTTAATATATCTTGAGTTATAGTAGTATGAATTTTAAATTACTGGTTTAATTTTAAGGGCAAGAATTATATATTCATTTTATTCTAATATGATGAAGTCTAATTCAATCTAAACGATGTTCTCATTTTTTCCTGAACTTTCTGCATCCTTTTGGTTTCAAGAATAATTTTCAATTTAAAGTACTTCATACTTTTCTTATTTATTTAATAGGTAAATTAGTTGAAATCATTATATTATCACACAACTTTTTCCTTTATAAATCCCATATATTTATCTAAATTTCATTAAAATACATGGAAGTCTAAATTTTTTTTATAAGTGGTGGATAAAAATACTAAATTTTATGCAATAGTTCTAGAATTTTGGAATTTATAGAATTCAAAATCATATTTTATTTGAATGATATATATTTATATACAATAATTAATTGCACATTTTTTATTCCATTTAAAAGATAATAATTATTTAATATTTCATTAAACTTAATAAAAATATAAAATTTTCATTAAGGTGAATTAAAAAATGGTCATTGTTCTGAAACATTTCAATTACATTTTCTGCAGTTTTATTTTATAGATTTCACTTTGTTTAGATAATATACCTTAATATAAATATTATATTGGAGAGATTTTTGATATGTTATAAATGTATTAAAATTATATTCATTTAATTTATCTAGGAAAACATATGATTCTATAGTTTATATGGGATTAAAATTCACCAACATATTTTTGAAAAGCTTTTGTATAAGATGATGCACTATTCATCATTTTCATCATCCTCATAGCTTCATGGTTGAATCATATCTTCACCAACACCATCATATTTATTAATTCAGGGTAGAAACACTAATACATAGACTCTAGAATATCATGCACTACCTTTACCTTTCATGGTTTCTCCCTCCTATTGTGATCTTCATGTACGAGAACCTCCTCACATTGACATAAGTTTAAGAACACCTCTTTCATGAACTATCTTAAATTGTGAAATTAATACACTATTCTTATTGTATTTAGACCTTCATATAGCTTTCCTCCTCCTCTATGAATAGTGGATCTCTATCCCCATAATCCCTTGTCTGATGTTAGCACTCCACCCTGTTTGGAAAGCTTGTGGTAGTAGTGCATGGATTCACTCTAACGGTAGAAGAATTTTGGCTTCCTCCTTCATGAATTAGATAGATGAAAACCACTCAATTGTATCTTTTATATATATGAAATTTTTAGATGCAAAACTTCACAGAAATAGTAGATGCAACAATGGTGGTTTCAATCTCCGTGGTTGATCTTCTCTATAGTGAAACCGTATCTCCCTCAATGGAATCTTCACTATTAGAATTGTATATCCTCTTGATGAAATGTAATGATCGTTCATTTATAGGTAATAGACTCCTTCTTCCACTAATTATTATTAGCTGTAAACACTTATCGTAGTTTCAACTCCCACTTTTCCAACTACTAGTATCAATACCTTTATGCAGTCATGAACGAACCATTGGAAATCTTGCAGTGGTTTCACAATAATGCTCCCCTGACGGTAGTACCATTACTCTTTGATGATAGAACCACTTTGTGGTAGTAGCATCACATATATATGGTAGAAACCTATTACTACCAATGGGTATTGTTTTCACCTACCATCAGTTATAAACATTATGCTACCAATTTTTTTATTTTATTCCATACTTACATTATAAAAAACAATTCATGCTATTTAATTAATCATTTTTAATATTTGGATTAATTTTATATTTATTTTAATTATTTTAAGTGTTATTTATTGTCTAAAATTAATATATATTATATATATATCATGATAAGTGTTTATAAAATATTTCAAAAAAGTTTTAACTATATATATATGTATTTTTTGTTATTGTGTACAAATACATCACATTTCCAATATTTTAAATTTTATATTTTGAATTGATTTATTTTTCTTATTATTTTTTAAATTAATATTTAGTGATGGATATCTTATTCAGTTTTTTTAATTAATTTTTTATTATTTAACTATGAATATATTACACAATACATTAAATTGAAATTTATTTGAAATTTGAATTTAATAGTAATTTGTTTATAAAATTTATGGATTTTTTTACCTTTTATTATAACATCTTTTAGATAATTTAACAGTTTATTCAAAATTGTTTTTTATTCTTTATGTTTTGAGTTCAAAAAATTATTATTATGATTATTAAGATTCAGGTATTTTGAATTTGAATTTCGTTACTCAGAGATTTATTATCTTATTTATATTTTAGATATTCTATTTAAAGGATTATGGATGCACTCAAGGTACATGAAACCAGAAAAACATCAATACTCTGTTTTTCATTGAGAAAATTTTGGGAATATTCAATGTGTTTTACAATCTGTAAAGTCATATGTGATACTCTATTTCATAATATATAAAATCTCTCAAGTTCCAAATTACATCTTCTTTGAATTCAAATACCTCGATGAGGTGATCCAATCCTCAACTCAAGAACAAGAACCTGGGATTTATTCTTTTATCTACTTCATTTTGTTTCTTGATTCTATAATAATACTTTCTACCTCTAACACACACTCTATTTTTCTATTTTTTTCTTTAATATAAAAAATCACTTCTTCCTCTCTTCCCGAGGTTGTGCCTTCTTAATTATAAATTCAGGACTATTCGGGCTGTGTTTCTCTTAGTTTTAATTTAGTGTTGTAATTAGGATATGACTCTCTATACAGAATTCAATGTCAATGTGGTTATCACTCCTATTAATTTAATTTGATTATACCCTTGCATTATGATTCACCTTTAAACATTAGGTATAAAACAACATATCCCACACTGTGTAGAAAGGTATAAGACTAGACTACGTCCACATTAGACTGAACCAGTATAAAAATCACATTGTTCATTATTTTGATTTTCACTACTAATGTTCTCTTCCAAATAACATTAATAATTAAATTATATAATAAATAAAATTTATTTATTAAATATGGACAATCCACCCCCTTCTAAAACATTTTTAAATGCCTTATTTAACCTCGTAATAAGTATGGTCTTCGAGTTCATGGAAGAACTAATTTAAAGACAACACCTTGGTAACATTAGATTCATTAGTGGGTATACACCCAGGATACACAATTGAACATTTAAATAATTGAAGTTTTATTAGGGAACTTTTTTACACATGCATCAACATCAGATAGAATTGATGTAGGATTATGAGGTGTCACTCACCATGCACTCCATGTAAGTTAGATAGGATTACCATCATTACTCACCAAAATTGGTAATGGAATATTGATGGATTTTGTAGCTTAAAGGCGGAAACATTGTGGAATCATTTTATGAGTGCTTCATCTTATAATGTGATGATATATAAATGGTCTTTTGTGGATAAACTGATGTCAATCACCAATGTTCCAATTGGAGCCTCAAAGAGGGTAAACAAGAACTCTAATTGGACCCCTATATGGTGATAAATACATGGGCATCCATATTTATTATTCATATTCTTGGAATATCTATAATTTTTTGTCATCAAATGAATTAAGTATCCAAAAAAATGTTCCTCATGATGAAGCTTCCAATATGGACCATTTTCCAACTATATAATGATTGGATTGGGCTATATTTATTGTGAGGGGTCTCATCCTATTTAAATTATAGTTTTCCATACATGTTAATTATGCAGTGGTGGGTGATATAATAAAATTTCATTTAATATTGATTTACACAAAACCCACAATGAGGATATACCTTATAAAATTTATAAATAATTTATTTAATATAGGAAGAATCAAATACCTAAGCTCAAGATCCTTTATTCGTGATGATTTTTATATTATGAAAGATCCTTTTTGGATTTAATTCATTGTGATGTGAGGATCCAAGGGTATAATACCTCTATCATTGATGCACACATGACCCTTTGATCTCCAAGCAAGGCCAATAAATCATTGAGTTCTAGAACGATGAGTTTATTTCCATGAGTTATTTTTTTGGTCACTCATCCTTCTACTTCAAATGAATCTCTCTTATGTTTTTCATTCATGATAATAAGAGAGGATTATGTGTAAAGAGAGTTTTTTTGTGAACAATGATTCTCAAATTTTTATTTTTGAATGTAATACACAACAGACATAGTATACCATCTATAGAGTTAAGATTTAGGTTAAAATAATTATTTAATTTCATTTTTAATCTTAAATAAAATAATAATTCTTATTAAACCCCTTATCACATAATAATAATAAATTTTTTTACATGAGACAACATCTAAAATATTAAATATTATTTGACCATCTTGTAAATTAATTTTCACCGCCAGAATCAGTCTTGGTCCATTTGAAATTCTCTACCATTTTTAAAACTCTTGAATAAATATTTAATCAAAGTATTTCATTCATTTATAAACACTTTTGTTCGATAAAATGTGAATAAAATTATCCTTCAATCTTGGGAATGAAATTTATTCAATCAAATAAATTAAAATTTAATTTTATCTAGATCAGCAATGACACTTAGTTTGGGTCCCTCTGGGATTCTTTCTCATTATCATTAGGTGGGTGTTCCTAAATTAAAAATACTAACTATTTAATATAATCTATTATTTAATATCTCTTCAATAAGGCTTCACATATGTGTCACCATCATGTATGCTCGATAAGTTATTGTTTAACTATCTTAAATAAGCATGTTGTTTCACCAAATCCATGAAATTTAGTAAATTGGTTCTATTCCAAAAAAATGTTGAGAAATAAAATACCATATAGAAGGAAGGGACAAATCCATCCTTGACATATGCATTAAAGACAATCCAATCATGATGAACCCACCATAACCTACCTCACTGAGAACATATGGAATCATATGTATGATCATAAAATCTATTCATTTGTTTCATGACTTACATGAATGATAATATTAAAGTCTAATGACCATCACACACACTCACATATATGAATATTCAATTTCAAAAAAACAAGTGAAATTTATACTAGGGGTTCTGTTATCATAATCTACCATCTTAGATATTATTAAGTGAAAACATCATGACATGAAACCTTATTCTCTTATGAGTAATTTAACTTGATATAATATATATTATGCATCCCATTATAGTAAATTATCTAACTTCATAACATTATTTAAGAATTTCATCATAGACCTTCAAGTTTCCCATCATAATGGGGTAATGGTATGACCTAATCCATGTGATTTATACTATTGGACATTGTTAAATCAGAGTCATGTAGAATAATGTAAAATATGTATTAACATGTTTTATTAATATTAAATACATAAAATATACATGTAATAATAATTCAAAGAGTTTGTTCTTGGACACCTACTCATACAAACTCTCACTTGAACCTGAGTTAAGTACCTATGAATTTCAGTCCTCTAGACCTCACATGATAATTATGTATCTTCTGAGTCAAGGCTATAGTCAAGGGGTCCACAACTTTGTCTTCCATTGAGATATTTCTCACTATAACTTCACCTCTATGACAAAAATCCTTCCATAGATGATAATTTCAAATTATTTTCTTTTTTTCCACTGATGTGGACTTGGCGCATTTGTGAAAACCACTAATACATTGTAATAAGAATATATTTTGATATGATCATTACTACTAGGAACCAAATCAAACACTTGGATGAATTTTCACATCTAAATATCTTATTTAGTTTCCTCAAAAGCTATAATATACTCGGGCTCTACTATAGAATCTATGATCATATCCTGCTTAGATATCATCCGTCTCATGACACATACATTCAAATTAATGGTGTATCCCATTTGTGACTCCATGCATCTTGATCAGCATGGAAACTAGTATCTAAATATACTTTTATGACTAGTTCCTCATCACCTCTAAAAACCAGAAGCATATCCTTGCTATGCCTCAGATAATTAAATAAATTCTTGAATACCATCAAATGGTTTTCAACTATGTCATATCGATATCTTCTTACCACGCCTAATATATAGGGAACATCTAGCCTAGTACATAGCATGCCTTACATGATTTTACCAATCGTGGATGCGTATGGAATCCTTTCTAATCTATTTATATCTTAATATATTATAGGATACATTTTCATTGTAATATTTATACTATTTGATTGTGGAAGAAATCCCATTTAAGATTGTTCCATACTGAATCCCTTTAGTATATTTTCAATGTATGTACATTGAATTAGGTAAAGCAACCTATTGGATCTATCACGATTGATCTTGATCCCCTGAAAATATTTTTCCTCGCCCAAGTCCTTCATAGAGTGGAATTTTTTCAACCACACCTTAATAGACTATAATACTGGTATTTTATTTCCAATGATTAATACGACATCAACATATACTGTTAAGAAAATTATTTCACACCACCTAAACTATTTTTAGACACAAGGATCACACTCATTCATTATAAAATCATATTTCGTTATGGCTTCATAAAAATAATTTTTACATGTCCTAGATGCATATTTAATCCATAAATTTATTTTTTTACTATTTTTATATTTTTTGGAATCCTTTTCTGTAAAAAAACCCTTTGGTGTAAAAAACCAAACTCTAGTAACCCAGATCTTGTGCCTTACTTTATTCTATTGCCATAAGATACTAGAAATTTCTTCCCAAATAACCGAATTTTTAAGTAGTATTAGTAAACTAGATACATATTTTAAATTCAAATTAATTTTTAATCGAATAATGAAAAATGTATTTTATTTTAGAACGCTATTATTTCCCTTATAGTATCCCTATATATCAATCATAATAGACTTTTTAGCATCATGGTGATAAATAAAACAGATGAAAGGGTTGGGATCAGATGCTTAGTAAGTGTTAAGAATAGTGAAAGATATCTTGAATCAATAATATGTAATCAATCTTGAAAGGTAATATAAATGAACATAGACTTTCCATTTAATCAATAAATCGAGCAAAATATGGCTGGAAAAAAATATGATCAAATATTTTCATATAAACAACCACATGATCTTGGACTATGATCATGGATATTATAAATAATAGATTAATAACATAGATTAAGAAAAATTATAGAAAACATAATTTAGGATGTATATTCTATCATGATATATCATCTAGATAGTTATTTTCAATATCAATTCTCTTGACAGTTTATGACTGTGGGTAGAAAACCGTCTGATTTGGCTAATTGATTCATCTCATGAGACTATTGATGCAACAAGGGTCTATCTATAACTGGGCCCCACCCATGTATTCTAGTCCGAATAATTATTAATATATTTAATAATTTATTCAATTAATAAAAAATGCTCCTTATATTAAAATATACATATTGAATAAAGAATACAGATTTTTCAATATTTCTGAAATTAATCAAATAACATTCAAAGTAAACACCGTAAGTAAAAACATTGAACATGGTTTAGTCTATATCCATATCCATAATATAATATTATTTATATTTAATATAAATTTAATAAAAAATTAAAAAATATTACCATAAAATGATTATTTCAAGAGAATGTTAATAATTACAAAAGAATGTGATATTTTACAATAACATCTATCACATTATAATTTTTTTTTCAAATAACATTTAGTGAAATAATTAAAATTGAAACATAAAATTAATTGAGGAATTAATAAATCATGGTATTACATGTCAAATGGATTGTATATACACCATATATATGTGAGTTGGTGAATAATTGAAAATAAGTATCAATTGAATTTAAATTGATATGGAATCCATTACAACATTATAATTTGTCAAATAGTATTCCCCATGAAATAACAACATTTAAAAAAATTAAATACCATTAAAATAAATAAATAAATGATAAAACAAAACAAAATTTATTATATATACACCACACATAAGAAATAAGTTGTCAATAAGGCATATATCTCACATAAGTAAATGTCAGACTGGAAAACCCTTACCTCACATCAGAATTCATTCAAACATGGTAAAAACTCATATATAATAGTTTAAAGAATTTTATTAACTTATTATATAATTATATTAATATTTATAATATCTTATGTGATGATTTTATAAAATCCTATTACCCATTCATTAATTATATTTAATTATTTTCATGGTTTTGGGTGTGTTTGTTTAATGGTTTCATGATCAATTCATTTATGTATGGTCATTGATTTTAGTTTCAAATGGAAATAAAAATCCATAAGTTTAATGAATTGGTATTAATTTACTTCCATATGTTTAAATGGTTTCATATATTATTTTTATTTCAAACATGAGGTTGACTCATTTGATAAAATGTTAATGATAAATGATTAGTTTATTTTGGTAGTTTTTCAAACCATCACAAATTAGTTTCATTTTATTTAATATTATGACCATATATCAGTTCCAAAACATGAAATATGTGATAATATAATTATTTAAGGGTTATTTATTAAAATAATAAATTTATGTCTATCCATGAAATAATTAAGGGAAAATAAACAAAATCATTATCCATATAGGTGATTAATCGACATAATTTGGACTATGGTTTCGTTTCATTGAATATGTGGAGGTAATAAGAGGTATGGACAATATATATTCCATTAGAGACATAAAATTAAAGTATTTAAATTATTATAGTGTTTTTATAACTTTATTGATAAAGTATTTGAGGATAATTTATAAGAAACAAATAAATAAAGAGACGTGCTTTGAGAAAATTACCTACTAAATATCACCTCCCGGAAGGATCCTTTAATGACCATGTAATTGGTATATTGATGATACCAGAAAAACATGGAAATTGGTAAAGTGAGGAGGAGAGTTTTTAGAAGAAAATTTTGGATCTTAAAGGATTCTGGGTAGAAATACGGTGGCGAGGGGTGGTATTTATACTTGAGGATGGGTTGTTTTAGTGATTAAATAATGATTATATTATGTTTAAATCCAACCACATTAATGTGGAATTAATTAAGAAGAATTGTTTTGATAATTAATGCTTTAATAATTTTATATTATTGATGAAAACAGTAACCAACAATTAAATGTTGTAATTTTTTTTTATTTTATGCCTTTACCAATTATCCTTAACATATTTCATTATTTTACCAATACTGCAGTAAATCTTAATTTTTACCACGATTAATTTTTATGCCTAAAAAATTAAAAATGCCTAATAAAATAATTTATACCTTATAATCCCATGTATTGATTCAATTTACCTAAATAAATTCATATAATTGGAAATATATATATATAATTAATCCCACAAACAGAACAGGAAATCATGATTTTAAAGTGAAAAGTTCAAAAGATTGAAATTTTTTTATATCTAATTTCATAATAAAAATTATTAATGTAACCTAAAATAGATTTATTGATGTATTATGTTACAAAATATACATTAAAAATAATTTAACATAAAATTTATCTCAAAAAATAAATTAGTTGAAGATGTAGTTTTCAATTAAAACTTATTATTGTTTACTATTTATCAAAAAATAAAAAATTCATAGAAAAATTACACAAATAAAACTTATAAAATTTTGATATTAACCATTCAAAAAAAATTTTATTTTTCAAATAAAATTTATAAATGTTTCAAAATTTAGTATTAAAATAGGCGTTCCATTATAAGAAAATAAAATTGCCTTTAGGAATAATATAGCTTTTTGGTTTAAATTTTGTTTTATTCTTTTCTTAATCATATAAAATTTATTGGATGATTTTAAAAAAAGTATTAATTTTAATTAATATATTTCAATAATAATGATTAATTTAATTATTTAATATAGAATATCATTGTCGGTATAAATGTTTTTTTTAAAAACACACCCTTTATGTTCAATTGGTTTTTATTTTCATTTATAATTAATTGGTAACCAATGAATTAATTTTATAAAAATTTATAAACTAAATATTCATAATTTAGTCAATACCATTCATTCTCACCATTCCAATGAAGGGGTCATAACTATCACAATTAAATAATAATATTTAATCATTTATTTAAGCTCGGTGTTCTAGGTAAAGTATGCTATCAGACATAGTGTTACTTAAAAAATCACATGGTGTTACATTATCCCATCCTAAAATAAATTATTTACTCTCAATTTGAACATTTTATTAATAATCATGGATTTTATATTTTAAAATACACTTTTGTAAATCCCACATCATAAGGAGGGTTAATAAAAATTCTTCATAAAATGAGGGAAAAGAAATTGTGACGGTCACCCAAAAACTAGGTTTCCATATAGGAGAAAATTAATGGGATGTAAAAATATGGAAATGGAAAAAAAATAAAATTATCATGTTCTGATATAGAGTTATAGGAAATTGTGTCTTCATAAAGTCTACCATCAAAAAACCACAAATCTATGATGGGATAAAAGGCCATTGATTTCTCTGTAAGAAAATGAAATGAATAAATTTTTTATTCCAAAATCATTTTCCAAGAGATGAGGAATCCTTTTAATTCATTTATTAATAACATTAGTGAATATATTTACTTGATATGTAGAGCTTCATCCATTAACTAATTTCAATTACAAACTCATCTTTTTCTCCAAAAGACAATTCAACCGTTATTCCTCAAATAATATTCTATTTATCCAAATCATACAGGCTTATCAAAATCATGATAATATTCCAAAATAACATTAATAACATATCACAAAAATATATTTTTAATACAATGATTATATATATGATATCATTTAAATAAATAAAAACCATTTCATACAAACCGGGACATCACATAGGCTAGTGGTATGTGATTCACCCTTGATGCCCTTCAATTGTGGGTTTATGTCCAATGGCCTTAATAAATGTTACAGATTTTCAACTGGGATATGGGTTTTCCTTTTTCTAAAATATACTACATTCCCAAAAATAACCTTAATATATTCAAAATTAATTAAATATTTTATCCTCAAAATCTCATATTTTTCATTTTTTTCATTCCCAAAAATATAATACAACCTAATTAAATTAAAATCAAAGATCATATAAACCGTAAAGGTTATACTTAACTTTAATATTAAGTCTAAAAAAATAAATTCGGTATTCTCCAAATAACTCTTTTTCACATGTTAAACATAAAGGTTACATGTAACTCAAATGTTTATAAAAACTTAACAAATGTCTCCCTCAAATAATCTCATTTTTAATACACCACTTTTCTAAATAATTGATTCCATCTAACATATGATTCCAATTTTTGAAAACAAAAACCACTATATAATATCCCTTAGGTTATTCATGACACTTGTTATATTTAGGAATTATTAGAATATCAGTGATAAAAACGTCCTCCACTCAACATCCCACATAAAACATAATCTATGATTTATTGTTTTATCCCTCTATATATATATCATTATTATCCATCAATACCTTCAGAAATGTTTTATTCATATAAGGAAAATAATTCATACCTTAAATATGGATAACATTTTCTTCTTTTTTGTTATCGTTGTCTTCTTTATCATCCAATAAAAAATACATATCTCCAAAAAATAAATAGTCAAGTCCTTGGTGGTATCTCAGTTTTCAAATCAGATATAAAATAAAGATAATGAAATCATTTAAAAGAGACTCCATAATCTATTTAATTTTCCGAGAAATTAAAATTTATTTGATAGATCACATAATTTATTTCAAGAGATTTTGATGTTCAAAAAACATTCATAGTAATTTCAATAATATTCTTCTATGATAGTGATGATTAAATAATCTCTTAGGGATAAGAATGTTGTGTTAGATCCTTTTCCATTCTTTTTTATGAATGGTATTTAATATATAAAAAATAAAATCATCAAAACAAGAAATGAATTATTTTATGTTAGAATTAAAAATGTATGGTTACCCTTAGATACTCCATAATACATTAACCATCAAATCCATTATACCTATATTTATTACTCTTCTAAATACAATATCTATAAAAAATATTAATCATATCAAAATCCATCACTTAAACATCAAAATGGTGTTTAAGAATATAAACATTTGTTCAACACTAAACCCATGAACTAACGATAGTGTATATAACTCTTATGTTATTGAAAACCATTCCATATACATTTCATTATTATTCTAACAATAATACGATTGGTGAAATACTCCTTTAATAGATTTTCTATCACATTAAATTTTAAAACAGTTCCTTAAGGTTCCCACCATTTACTAAAACCAAAAATCAATGTGTAAACATAAAAATAAATTTTTCAAATTGAGTTAGAGAATAGTCAATAAATATTATTCAATGTATGCCTAAATCATGAAACCTTCTTCTCAAAATATCAGAACTTAGGTTTCACCAATTTTATCCATGGTTATTAAAAAAATTTATATGAGGTTATCCTATACTAATACTTTTCATAAAAGTAATTAATTGGGTTATGTTCCCTATTCTATGTTTTACTTAATCTATTTCCTAAGGGTTCTACTAAACATTCTCTGATACCAAGTGTAATGAACCATACTCCAGTAACCCAAATTTGATTCATTTATTTATTACATTGGAATTATATATAAGAAATTTCATCCTAAAGGACTGAACAGTTTAGTAGTCTTGGTAAACTAGATACATATTTGTAATTCCATTTACATTTTAATCATAAAATGAAAATTTTACATTCTTTGAGAACAAAATTATTCAACTTAGTGTAACCCTTCAAATAAATCATAATAATCTTCATAGAAACTGAGAGAAAAATAAAACTAAAGATAATAGTGAGATCATATGTTCATTAATGGTTTAGAACAATGAAATATATCATGAATCAATGATGAATAATCAATATGTAAAGGTAAAATAACTGAAAACACACATTCCATTTAAGTAATAACTTGCGAATAATATGTATGGAATAAAAGATTATCAAATAATGTCATATAAATAACCACAATAGCATGGAACATGATAATGGATATTAAAACTAATCTATTAATCAAATGTAATATAAATAATGATGGAATTTATAATTTCAGATGTGTGAACTATTTAGATATATCCTCTCGATAGTTATTTTCATTATCAATCCTCTTACCAGTTTAAGACTCTCGGTAGAAACCTATCTAATTTGGAAAACTGATTCATCTCATGAGGCTATCGATACATCGAAGGGATTTATATAACTAGGACCTGACTATGTATTCCAGTCCAAATTTTTCTTCATACATATAATAATATATTTAATTAATAAACAATTTTCCTTAAAATCAAATATCTATATTGAATAAAAGATACAGATTTATCAATAATTTAAAAATTAATAAAAGAACATTCAAAGTAAGAACCATTGGTAAAAAAATGTAACATGTTTTGTCCTATATTCTTATCCATCATAAAATAATATGTATATTTAAAATTTAAGTAATATACATTGAAATATTATTACAACAAATATATCATTTCAAGCGAAAGTTAATAATAATAAAAGAATGTGATATTGTACAATAACATTTATCACTTTGGTAATTTTAAAATATAATCCTCTTGGATGAAATTATTAAAAGTGAAACTTAAAATATAATTATTAATGAATAAATGATGATATTACATTTTAGAGGTACATTATATACATTACATATAAGTGAATTACTGCATAATATCAAATAAGTTTTAATGGAATGTAAATTGATACAAAATCCCTTACTACTTTATAATCAGTCGAATCATATTCCCCATTAAAAATACCATTTTAAAAACATTAAATACCATTAAATTAAATATATTCATTATATAATATAATATAGTATAGTATATATACAGAACACACAAGAAATAAGTGGTAAATAAAGAATATACCTCACAGAAGTAAAATTGAGATGAGAAAACCCTTACATCACTTTAGACTTATTTAAAACGTTTTAAAAACACATTTATAATTGTTTCAATATTTATATTAACTTATTAAATTACTTTATTCATATTTATAACACCTTATGTGATTATATTATACGAACTTATGACCCATTCATTAATAATATTTCATTGTTTTCAAGGTTTCGTGTGTGTTTGTTTCATGGTTTCATGATTTTTCTTTTCAAATGGAAATAAAAAATTATAAGTGAAATAAACTTTTACTCATGAAATTACCTAAATTTAAATGGTCATATATATTATTTTTTGTTTCTAACTTTATAATGATTCATTTGATAAAATGATAATGATAAATGTTTAATTTATTTTGGTAGTTTTTTCTACCATCAGGAACTACTTTTGTTTTAATTTTTTATGTATATATATTAGTTCAAAAACATTAAATAGGTTATAATATACTTATTAAAATCATATCTTACCAGAATAATACATTTGTTACAATCTATGAAGATGATAATGGAAAACGAACAAAATTATTATCCATATAGGTGATTAATGGGCATAATTTGGAAAATGGTTTAGTTTATTTGAATAAGAGGAGGTAATAAAAGGGATGGATATAATATTTTAGTTTATAAAAAAAATTATTTACCTTATTTTTCATTTATCATGCCTTGATTGATGAAAAATTTTAGGAGAAATTACAAGAAGAAGAAAAATTAAAAGAGGTGCTTTGTGAAAATTACTTCTTGATGTCACCTCTATGAAGGTTCATTTAAAGAAATTGGAATTGGTCTTCTGGTGAGAATAGAATAAATTGAACATGGTGAGATTGATGATAATATTGTGTTTTATATATTATAATTATCTTAAGGCTTGTGAGGATAAATTTGGTTGTATTTATACTTGAGGAGGGGTGGCTTTTAGTGATTAAATAATGATTATTTTATGTTTAAACCCAACCACATTGAGATGAAATTAATATAAATTATATAGATGATAATTAATATTTTAAGGGATGTTTAATATCGTTAAAAACATCAAACAACCATTAAATTTTGTTATTTTTAGATATTTTTGGTCTTTTCCTTTTAGCATTAATATGTTTCATTATTTTAAATATACTACAGTAAATCCTACATTTTAACATGGAAAATGTTTATGCATAAAAATGAAAATGACCTATCTAACTAATATGGGACTCATTAATACAAATAAGGAATCCATTTTACCAATTTCAATTTACATAATTGGAAAAATTAGATTTAAAATTAATCTCCCAGACACAATTGAATGCGGGTTTTTAGAGTGAAAACATTTAAATGTTTGAAATATTATTTTTATTCAATTTCAATGTTAAATTGATGTCAAAGAACTAAATTATATTTATTTATTTATAATTGATCTAACTATTCTTTAAAAAAATTAAAGATAATTTAACTCAATAAATAGGTTATAATAAAATGAATTTTTTAATTAAAATTTAGTATATTTCACTATTCATCAATAAAATAAAACTTCTTTGAAAAATTCCAATAACTCACCCCTAGATAATTTTTATATTAAAACTTTAAAAATAAAGCTTATTTTCAAAAATAAACTTTATGAAATGGTAAAATTTTTGTTTTGAAATTGGTGTGCCATTAAAGGGCGGAAACATTGCCTTTTTGAAAAATATAGCTTTTATGCTTAAAATTGGATTTATTCTTATTGTAAGGATACAAAACTTAATAGATTGATTTAAACATTTAATTGAATATATAACATATATAATTAATTTATATCTTTCTCTAACAGTTATGAATTATATTAATTATGATAAAATGTCATTATGGTCATTAAAATAGGTTTTTATAAAAACACATCCATTATGTTCAACATGTTTTTATTTTTATTTTTAATTAATTCGAAACAAATGAATTAATTTTATAAACATCCATAAAATATATTTTCATAATTTAGTTAGTCTGTTTCATTCCGTCCATTTCAATGGCAAGGTGTAACTATCATAATTAAATAATAATATTTAATCGTTTGATTAAGATTAGTGTTCTTTGTAATGTAAGATATCAAAAATAGTGTTCCTTTAAAAATTTATGGGTGTTACATTTTGAATTTTTATATAGAAATATCCCTTATGGTTCTTTTTAAGGAATGATATGTTGGAATCCATTTTACATATCGCATAGTCATGGTACGTTGCAATGTCTAGTAGAATTATGATGGATTTTATTATTGAAACTAGTGAAAAAAATTAATCATAGTCAAATCCTTAATGTTTTTAAATCACTATTCTAAACCATAATTACATATAGGTACTGAATTTTAATTAATTATACAGTATATTCTTGTGTTCCTATTTATAACCAATTTTCTTTACATCCAATAAAGGACCTACCAAAATCCAGACTTTGTTTTGGTACATGGAATCCATTTTTGAATTCATGGCTTCTTGCCAATTGGAAACATATGTGCCACTTGTCGCTTCCCTATAGGTTAAAGGATCATTATTATAAACTAATATTGAGTCTCCATCAATGGTGACTTGAAAACGAGACCATTCTAGTTCTCAAACATTTTTATAACTCCTACACAGTACTTGTGTCTCTAGAACAAATAATTCTTCCATGGGGCATTGTGGAATTTTTTCCTATATAAATTATTGTGTATGTTAACCCTAGACTTCATGAAATTCTATGTCGCACCAAATATATATTTTATATAATATATACTTATCATGAAATGTGTAATTTCCTTGAATTTTTGAGAAATTTTTTATTTCTATGAATTATTTCAAGACTGCGAAATCTGACGGCACGCGATTCCAATGCCCGGAGGGACCAGAATGATCCGTTGAAAAAGTGTTAATCATAAAATAGCACGTGTGTGTAGTTTTCTTAAAAAAGTTGAATAAATCATAAACAGCTATCGAGATCAGAAATTTGAGGGCACTGTTGCGTTCAGGATGGTAGGTTTACCCTAGGCGCGACTTAAGATTAGTCAGTGCAGGCCTCTAGTGAGAAAACCCAAAAATGGCATAACAGTAAATAAAATTATTAAATAAAATTATTTTATTTTTAAAATGCTTATAACACACAAATGGTGACTCGAATTAATAATCAGAGACCACTGATGAACTAATGATGGTATTCTTTCCTTAGAAAGATACTAGATTTGGCCGTTGCGGGCCACTAGTGGAAGTTAGTTTTTGGCCGTAAAAAAATAATTAAGTGACAATTATTTAATTATTAAATCCTTAACATATAAACAGTAAATCGGATTGATAATCCAAGAGCCATGTTGAGCTCGTGAGGGCGTGTTCCAATTAGGCGGTGCCTATCCTCTACCGGCCTGGGTCGAGGGTGATTGTTAATTTTTTTTAACTTTTTTAAAGGTAAATTCATTAAACGTATGGGTAGTGTTTTATATATTTTGATATGGTGCTCAGATAAAAAATATGAGGGCATCATTAAATCTGAAGTGCTGAGATTCTCTTAAATGAGGCTTATCTTTGACCGTCGTTGGTCAGGAGAAAAATTTATTTTTACATCTTTTTAAATAAATAATTAAATAACATAATAATTGGTATTTTATTTCTTTTTTTATTACCACCAGTTGAGCGGCAGTTGCGGGTACCACGGAGGTGGTCAGACTTTTAAATATGGGTTATTAATTTCTAGGTTACACTTTGGTTGTGTAACTACCCCTCGTGAAATTAATTTGGAACATTAATTATGTCAATTAATTATTTTCATTAATTCCTCATTTCGTTACTCACTCTTTTCCCCCTTTATTTAAATGGGGCTCGGGGTAGAGGGTTTGACATGGATTTTTGAAGTGAGGAACCAATGCCGTAGTGACTCAACACCTTCCACCAATGGAGATGGAAGCTCAAGCAGCAATGAACTGGGAGCGAAGACTTCCAGCGGCTTCATCAAAGCATGGATTCTCCTTACACCACCACCACGACTCCAACGATTCTTGATGTACGAGTTTTCTTTTAATTCATGAAATTTTTATTTTTCGTCTCCTAATTCTTGAATTTGTGGGTGCTCATTGCAGGGGGTAAAACATGGTTAATCATTATTTATATGTAATGTACAAATTACCCCCACTTGTTATAATGCTAATGTGGAGGGCGCATGCCAAACGAACAAGGCCCGGATACTCTGCCACTTGTTTTTCATTGTGTTCATTGAAGTCTGGTTTTTCGAACATGATGGAACATTGAAACTGAGAGGCGAGCAACAATGAAGACATCCCGAGAGGACCTTAGGCATGTCTGGAAGGAATAACGGACCACTGGAGGTCACCTGGTGGCCCGTGGAAGAAGCATTCACATGATACCGACCACCAGTGCCAGTGGACGAGGGCAACAATTGGCACTGGTAGAAGAGGGTGTTGGCCGTCAACCGTCGGCCGCGGTGGAAGAGCGGTGCTGCTCAGCGCCACAGTGGTCATACGGGCGGCTGGTAGTGACAAGAAAAGGAGGTGGAGGCGGTGCTCCGTCGCGCGCCGTGCTGAAGGTATCCTTGGCGACGCAGGGGACCTACTCCCTGTGGGTCCGGTGGGTGAGGAGACGGCGGCACTTGGCACCACTAATAATGGAACCAAATGGCTCCTTTGAGACATTTGGGAGAATTGGACCATGAGACACCACCTGGGTCATGCTAGAGGATGGGTCAAGCTCACCGTGGCTCTGCCCAACTGGGTCGGGCCGAGTTGGGTCGTCCCAGGCCGTGTCGTGCCAGACCCAGACCCCTCTCGGGCCCAGATACACTTAAAAGACCGTATCTTGCGAACCAAACGTCTGTTTGATGAACTGTCTGTGGTGCTGGGATCCATGGTGTGATATGGTCCATTTGATATAATTCATGTGACTTTTGGAGGAATTTGGATGTTGGGCGGGTTGGATCATACTCAAATCCAACCGAGCCCTCAATGTTAAAATGTTGATAGCTTTTAAACTGGGTGTTCGTTTGACGCATTATCTATTGCATTCGAACCCTTATGACATTATAGATCATCAGGTTATGTGTGGAAACTCATGGTGGTTTAGGTATGTCTAATAAACTGATGATAAGAACCTGTGTGTTTCTCATAGTGAGAGTTAGGATGAATACTCCCTTGATGACTCAAGGCATGGGTATTCCTTACTCCTCTGCTTCGGTAGATACAGGACTCCCCACGTCATGAGTGCGGGTTCATTTCCATCTGATTGGTTTTTCTATCATTGGAGTGGGAACTCCCCTATTGGACTAGGGTGTGGGTCCTCCATACATAACTCACATAGAGTCTGGTACTTCCCTACCGGGTAGGGTGCGGGTCCTCTAGGTTAGGAGTAGGTACTCCCCAATCATCCCAGGGTGCGGGTCCTCCTTATAAAGTACTACATATAGAGTTGGTACTTCATGCTAGTGTGCGAGTCCTCTAGCCTAGGGTCGATACTCCCCTGAAATACTAGGGCGTAGGTCCCCCACAGCAAAAAAACTACCATAGTTGTACTCCCCTAGAGGGTAGGGTGCGGGTCCTCACATATGGAGTAATACTCCTTCGTCTCCTAGTAGAAATGGAGAGCGGGTCCATTAGGGGAGTTGGATCTCCCTCAACTATAGGAAATATTGTTGAGGAGTGGGCCTCTTCAGTTGGTTTCCCTTGGTCTTTCTGTGGGCGCAAGACTGTGACTTTGAGACCTCGAGTGTCAGTCACTATAAGCAGTTCTAGTAGAAATTTTCCAATTGAGCACGACCTTTTGTATGTTCCATTAGGAATGGTTGACTTATATCTAATGGAGTACATCTCTCAGACGGGTTCCATTTGGGGTGGACATTTCATGGAGCGTTTACTCTTGATCCTTGAGTTACGCTTGATCCTACTTTGGAAATCCTGGAAATGGATTGAGGTCAGGGCCTTATGTTTCATTGTGGATGAGACGAGTATATGTGGTTTGAGCTGTGTCTTTTTCTTTGTGATTTTTGATTGGGATCATGATTGTGGTTTTCCTTTTTGTAATTCTAAAAGACCTTTGGGGGTCTCGGGGGCCCTATTGAGTATTTTTATACTCACCCCTACATGGGTTTCGCCCTCACCTTGTTGTTTCTTGTGCATATGACGGGAATCATTGATTGGGACTCGGGGATCTAGGACCCGATGGAGGATAGTGGTGATGGTTGACGTGTAGAGCTGTGGAGACGAGATGTACCTACCCTTCTGGTAGGATTCCTAGTGGATGATCTCGGGAGCTATTTCCTATTTTTAGTTATAGTTGTATCTTTTCAGTTGGTCTTGCATTCCATCCCCTTACTTTCAATACACACTTTTACTATAGTAGTTTTAATTCATGGTTCCATGTTGTTGCATTATAGTCTTTGTGTTTGTATAGGTTTCAAGGATATTCCTTCCTGTTTCAGGGATACACTTTTCCAGTGTTAGCCTCCAACCCCTGGTCTATGGAAGGTGGGCTTGGGGTATTCACAGAAAAGGCCCCAGGGGACGAGTCATGACTAAGTGGTATTAGAGTGATCAATTCTACCGTAGAACTAGGACTATGATCTTTCCAATGGATTATTAGTGTTAAGTGTTTTGAGTGTGGTTTTCAGTTCAGGGAGTCCAGTGTTGGTCTGGAAACTGATGTATCCATACACTAGGACCCTGAATTATGATTCCTAACTCGGTGCACAAAAACACCGATTGCATGTTTTTTGGAAATTTTTTATTTTTGATCTCTTTTGAGTCAGCTCACTAGTATAACTTATTGAACTTGGTTCATATTTATTCTCTTTCGAGATGCCGTCACATAGACAACCAGCCAGGATTTTAGTGTGTGACCATGAGGATACTCCACAGTGTAATGAGGCTCAAGTGCATGGATTGTTTCATGAGATAGGTAACTTCAGGTGGTGTCCCAGTGATACCACTACTTTTTGGTTAGCAGTTACTACTAGCGCAACCCGTATAGGACACATATAGGTTCAGTGCCTTACAAGAGTTTTAGTGACCGATACCCCTCAGGTTCCGAGGAGAACCTAACTCAAAGGCGGATAAGGACTAGCTTAAAGTGGTGACTGAGTTTCCATCTAGTCAGGCCACCATTAGATCAGATGGTTGTCCTGGCAGTGAGCATTCAATGTGGCTCAGCAGGGTGACGATAGGGTTTAGATTACACCTATCATATGTTGGGGTGACTTTTTTTCCCTTGATAGAGCTCAGGAACCTTCCACACAGAAGGGGGTCTCTTGACATAAAAATATATAAGGGTATGTGTTCCCAAGAGCTTCTACAACATCAGCAGGATGAGATATCAGTAGCTGAGTATTCATTGAGGCATACCGACCATTCAAGGTTCTCTATGAATACGATATGACATGTGATTCAGGGCTCAGACCTTCAAGCGAGATGTGTTTAGGGACATCATAGCTAGGAATATTTCTATATGCAATCCTATATATGTTAGGGTTCTCTAGAGAACATTTTTGGTTGAAAAATACTTTTGTCCAGCAGATACAGCTAGTGAATGTCAGCAGTGGGAAAGGAGGAAACCGATGTCAGTATTGGATACTTGGATGTGTGAAAATGTTTTGGGAAGAGGAAGTGATAGGGATAGATGAATATTTAGGGAAGCAGACATAGAAGAGGATCTATGAGATCATCAGGAGGTGTTATACATTTCTATATGTTACAAACACCACCCCAATGTGGTCCCCACTAGGCTCAGGGAGCTAAAGGACATGTGAAGGGAGTAGCTACATGCGGTCAAGGAGGGTGACCCAAGGGCTCAATGAATTAATCTAGGTACAATATGTGTCTACTAAGAGCTATCATATTAATATACATTGGTATTAATCATTACTTCTTATCATGAATCTTGTTCAATACCGAGAGTTTCTGGTTAAACTGTTGACTTGACCCTTACGTCTGTAGATACCTTTGGGAGAAGAATTGATAATCACAATTATGATGATTGTCATAACTAACCCTTTAGGAAAGAGTTTCGGTTTTAACCTCTTGTTGGAGGCATTGAGGCCTTACAACATTAGTTTGGGTATGTGCCGGTCATCAACAATTCATGCTCAGATAGACTATTTTAGTAAAAAAATTTTGTGATATATCTATAGTTTGGGAATGGGGTTTTCCTTGGTCATAGAAAGAGAAATCCCATGCAGTATGGGTTAAACTCATGTATAGGAGGATGCCCGATCACCCTTGAGTCAGCCAGCCTTATCCTCGTGGCAGTAGGTGTTTTGAGTTTTATGTTCCCAAAAGTAGTGGTAGAGTGTAGGAACATATTTTCACAGGATGCTTCCAGAATTACCTCCCTGTAGGGAGAAGGACTTCTTCGTTGGCATTTACCTAGTGATGGCACCATTATCTATAACTACATATTGAGTGGATCCTGTAGAGCTCTGGGAGTTGAGAGTTGGAAGGGGGATGTGGTGGAAGATGAACTCAGTAAGAGGTCTGGTTTACAGCTTCTGATTGAGGTGAAAAAGAAGATAGTTGCGTTAAAAAAACCATTTGTGGATAGTGATGGAGTATATTACCTATAGTCTATAATTGAAACTCCCCCACACCTTCAGTACGTTCGGGAGGCACAACATGGGGATATAGACTACAAGGATCAATGTACTCAGATATCCTTAGGATAGGATCTTGAAGGATTTTCTGAATGTGGGGAGCACATTATTCTTCTCAAAGGATGCACCATGGTAACAGTGATGCTGCGAGAGTAGGTTTTAAGGGAGTTCCACACATCCCCATTGGTGGTACATCATGGTATGGTGAATACATACCAAGACCTCTAGCATCATAATTGGTGGCCTGGGATGAAGACTGCACAAATCCGGCAGAAGTCTTATGCCAATAGAAGATAGAGAAACTTAGAGTTCATGGAGAGAGACCATGTCTTCTTGCGGGTCTAACCCTGACGAGGATTACAGATATTCGGACAGGGCTGAAATATATCCTTGAGGTTCATCAAACCTTTCCAGATTCTCAGCAGAGCTGGCGAGGTGGAGTACTTCCTAGCTTTTCCACCATAGATGCACTGAGTGCATAATGTTTTCTATGTGTCGCAGCTGAGGAGATGCATGCATGATCAAGAAAACGTTATCGACTAGGGAGAGTTAGACTTTGATGATGGGGTGACTTTTACAGAGTTCATGGAGGAGATAGTTTATCTACAGGATCAAGTTCTTCCTGTATGGTAAATCCCTCTAGTTCGAGTTCGGTAGCAGCACGAGAATCTATAGAAGAGCACATGGGAGTGAAAGGCTCAGATTCAAGCTATTTACATTCATTAGTTTGATTTAACTTAGTTTTGGATTTTGGGGGATGAAAAGTCTAAAGGTGGGGAGAATGTAATGTCTTGGAATTTATGTGTAATTTTTTTTTCCTTTATATGGAATTATTTTGAGACCATGAAATCTAACAGCACGTGATTCCAAGGCCCGGAGTGCTCGGAACGATCCGTCAAAAAATTGTTAAGAATAAAATAGTGTTCATGAGTAGTTTTCTTGAAAAGGTGGAATAAATCTTAAATAGGTTCTCTAATCTGAAATATGTGGGAGACTTTGCGTTTAGGATGGTTATTTTACCCTAGGTGCGACATAATATTAGTCAGTGGAGGCCTCAGGTCAGAAAACATAAAAATGGAATAATCATAAATAAAATTATTAAATAAAATTATTTTATTTTTCAAATTCTTATAACTCATGAATGGTGAATCAGATTAAAAATCGTAGACCACCATTTAACTCATGAGGGTATCCATTCCTTAGGGAGATACTAACTTTTTCTGGTGCGGGCCACTAGTGGAAGTTAGTTTTTGGTCGTAAAAAAATAATTAAGTGACAATTATTTTATTGTAAAATCCTTAATATAAAAATGGTAAGTCTGATTGAAAATATGAGAGTATCGATGAGCTCGTGAGGGTGTGTTCCACTTAGGCAGAGCCTATCCTCTCCCATCACGGGCTGAGGGTTACTGTTAATAATTTTTGAACTTTTTTTAAATATTTCTTCATTAAAGTCACAGGTGGAATTTTATATCTTTTGAACCGGTGATTGGATTAAAAATCCAAGGGATCTGTTGAATCCGCAATGCCGATATTTTTTTAAGGGAGTCATAACTTTGACCACAGTTGGTTGGGTTTAAAGTTAGTTTTTACAACTATTTAATTAAATAATAAAATAACATTGGAATTGTTAATTTTTCTTCCTACCACCTCTTGAGTGGTGGTGGTGGGGATCATAGAGGTGTTCATTATTTAAAATATGGGTTATTAATTTCCCAGTTACACTTCGGTTGTGTAACCACTCCTTATGTAATTATTGTGGAACCATAATTACGTCAATAAATGAATCTCATTAATTTCTCAGTGTGTTACTCGCCCTTTTATCCCTCTATTTAAATGGGGCTCTGTGCATAGTTTTTGACATGACTTCTTCGAGAGAGGAAACTATGGAGAAGTGAGGTGACACCTACCATTGAGAGAGATGGAAGCTTGGGCAGCTATGAACCGTGAGCAACAAATGTTGGTGGCTTCGTCAAAGTGAAGATTCTCCTTCCACCACATCGATGAATCCAATGATTCTTGAAGTAGGGGTTGTCTTTTAATTCATGAAATTTCCACATTTCATCTCCTCTTTCTTGAATTTGAGGGTGGTCTTTGCCGAGGTTTTTAAAGGGGTTTATCATTATTTTAATGTGATGTATAAATTTCCCCCACTTTTTATAATGCTAATGCGGAGGGTGCGTGCCAAACAAACAAGGCCCAGACCCTCTATTTCTTAATTTTTATTGCGTAATTCATAGGTGGGTTGTTCCAACATGATGGAACTATGAAACTGAGAGGTGTTCAATGAATATGGAAACCTAAGGGGACCGTAGGCATGTCCAAAAGGAAGAACATACCACTTGAGGTCACCCAGTGGCTCGCAGAAGAAGCGTCGGTGGACGAGGGCAGCGGCCGGTGACCACCGACCGTGGTGGAAGAGTGGCGCCACGGTGGTCGGACAGGCGGCCGATAGCGGCATATAGCGGAGGTGGAGGTGGATCTCCATCATGCACTATGCTAAAGGGAGATGTGGAAAAATAGGGGACCCTCTCCCTACGGGTCCTGTGCGTGACGAGGCAACGCCACCTTGCACCGCCAATAAAGGAGCCCAACGGCTCCTTTGAGTCATTCGAGAGAAGTGGACCACACGACCCTGCATGGGTCATGCTAACCGGCGTGTTAAGCCCTCCATAGTCCATCCCAACTGGTATGGGGTGGGTTTAATTGACCAAAACCAAGTTGGGTTGGCCAGAAATTTGACGGGTCAGCCCAGGTCAGGCCTGGTCAAACCGGACCGGACCCGTCTCGGGTTCAGATACGCTTAAAATACCATATCTTGCAAACTAGACATCTGTTTGAGAACCCATCTATGGTGCAGTGATCCATGGTGTGATATGGTCCTTTTAAAATACTCCCTATAACATTCGAAGTTATTTGGTGTTTTTTCTGGTTGAATCGTACTCGAATCCAACCGGGCCCTCAGCTATAAAACTCCAATATCTTATAGACCGGTTGTCTGATTGACGCACCGTCTATTGCGTTGGAACCCTTATGACATGAAAGATCATCAGGTTACATCCTTGTGAATCTTAGTGACAGTTCAGTTAGGGCTGATAACTGGGGGAATAGAACCAGGGTGTTTCTTATAGTGAGAGTTAGGATGACTATTCCCTTGATGAATCAAGGCACGGGTATTCCTTACTCCTTTAATCCGGTAAAGATGGGACTCCCCATGTCATGACTGTGGGTTCATTTCCCTCAAATTTTTTTTTCTGTCTTTGGAGTCTATACTCCCCTATTGGACTAGGATGTGGGTCCTCCATACATAACTCACACATAGTTAGGTACTCCTCTACCAGTTAGGGTGCATGTCCTGTATGTTAGCAGTAGGTACTCCCCTATCAAACCAGGGGAAGGGTCCTCCTTATGTTGATCTACATATAGAGTCGTTACTCCAATTCTGTGATAGGGTGAGAGTCCTCTAGCCTGGGGTTGGTACTCCCCTAACATATTAGGGCACAGTTCCCCCACAACAAACAAACTACCAGAGTTTTACTCCACTGCCTGGTAGGGTGCAGGTCCTCACATATGGAGTAGTACTCCCCCATCTCCGAGTAGCGACGGGGAGTGGGTCTTTTAGGGGAGTTAGAGCTCCCTCGACTATAGGACACAATTTCTATGAGTGGGCCTCTTCACTTGGTTTCATTTGTTCTTGTCTCGGGCATAGGATTGTGACTGCGAGACCTCTAGTGTCGGGCACTATAGGTAGTTCTAGCAGAAAGTTCCCGATGGAGCACAACATTTTAGATGTTCCATTAGAAATTGTTGAGTTTTAACTAATGGAGTACATCTCTCAGATGGGTTCCATCAGTTATGTATAGTTCATGGATCATGTACTCTCGATACTTGAGTTATGATTGAGCCTTCTATGGAAATCATGGAAATGGCTTGAGGTTAGGGCCTTCTTTATTATTTATGAATGAGATGAGTATATCTTGTTTGAGTTGTGTCATTTTTTTTGTGAAATTTTATTGAAATCATGCTTGTGGTTTTCCTTTTTGGAATTATGAGAGACATTTGGGGGTCTTGGGGTCCCTACTAGGTATTTTTATACTCAACCCTTCATGGGCTTCTCCCACACCTTGTTGTTTCTTGGACAGATGACGGGCAACCTTGACAGGGACTCGAGGAGCAAGGACTTGATGGTGGATGGTGGTAATGGTTATCACGGAGAGATATGGAGATGATATGTACCTACCCATCAGGTAGGATTCATGGTGGAAAATCTCAACTGTTTTTTTCTGCTTTCAATTGTAGTTGTATCTTTTCAGTTGGTCTGGTATTCGGGCCCCTTTCTTTTAGTAAGCACTTTTCATATAGAATTTTTACTTCCTGGGTGCATCTTGTTGCATTCTAGTTTGTGTGTTTGTATAGGTTTAAATGGAATGTCTTCCCATTTTAGGGATACAACATTCCGGTGCTAGTTTCCACCCTCTGGTATATGGAAGGTGGTCTTGTGGTAGTCAGAGCACGGGCCCTAGGGGACGGGATGTGACAAAATGTGGGTCATATATCAATCAAAACCTTTTAATCTAAATGATTATATAGGTAGTGTCGCTTTTTTCCATGGGATATCCTATAAAGATACACTTTATCCCTTGGGGTGAAATATTATTACCTTAAGAGGCCTTAAAAAATGATTTTAAACCCCAAACATGTAAGCAATAAAACATTGGTTTGATTCCATTTCGTTATTGGAATTTTATACCACCTATCACTTTATTTGGCACATGGTTTAGTATGTATACTGATTCTTGTAACACGTATCCCAAAAAGGATAATAGATGACTACCATTACTCATCATTGATCTCTCCATGTAAAAAATTGTGTGGCCCTTCCTTTAACTTACACCATTCCATTGAGGCATATAAGGAGGTGTGAGTTGAGATTGTATCCAAAACATTCATATATAATCAATGATTTATTGATTAAGATATTCTCCAACATGGTCTGAGAGGAGTTTCTTAATCTTCTTACCAAGATTGTTCTCAACTTCATTCTTTTATTCATTTAATTTATCAAAATAATATTAATTATACCACATTATGTAGAGATATCCATATCAACTAAGATCCAAAATAATGGTTATATAATATGTTTACCCCCCCATTTATCCCATATAAAATGGTCCACATACATCAATATCAAGTAATTCAAGAAGCTCTTTATCCCCTTATCCTTTCCCATGAAATGGGACTTTGGTCATTTTCCCTTGTAAACAAGTGTGACAGAAACAAATTTTTTTAAGATTAAAATAATCTAAATATCCATATTCATGTAATTCAGTCTATATTTTCATTTACATGACATAGTCGGTGATTCCAATGTTGGGTGTGGTATGATTCATGTGATGTGACTTTGTTATCAATTTACATTACTTAGTTTATGTAATTCAACACATAATGGAGATTATTAAATGTTACCTACCATAATAATTCAACATTTATAAAATAAGAAACATTTATTCCAAAATTAGAAAATAAATCTATTTGTATCAAGTATGGATATATAAATAATTCTTTTGGTAATGGATGGAACATAATAGAAACCCTTAAAAACTATGATCAGTCATGTCAACAACATGAAGTGCTATTTCCCTATATCTATAGAAGCAAATATAACTATGATGGATTCTCGTAGATCTACCTCCCATTGGTCAATATATCTAAATATACTTATTTCTTATAATTGAATACATATATAAGCACCATAATTTTTAACTAATACCAAATTTGTAGTAATTGGTAAATTTCACATGATAATAAATTTACCTAAATATTCTCCTTTCTTATTTGAAAGGGTGCACTTCTTATTTTAGTGGCCCTTCTTTACACAAGAAAAATAGAATCAATCCTATTTTTTCATTGATATTTCTCTCCAAGGAATGGTGTGAAAAATCTTTGGACCCATATCTCTTTGCTTTCCCTTTCCATTTTTTCACCATAAGGATGGAAGGATTTCTGCACTTCGTATACTTATCTACTTAGAGAAAGAGTGTAATTAGATCTTGGAGATACATACTAATCTAGTTTATATTAAAATTTACAATCAAGATGAAGAAGATTTGGGGGAGTAATATAAGAATGATATCAGTGCCCAATTCTTCACGGAGTTTAATATCTTGAACCACTAGGTGCTAAATATAGCCAATGAGCTTTAAACGTGAATCCCATCTGGAATACCCTCCACAGTATTACATAGAAATATTTATTTTGAAATATCATATCATTATTTTATTTATATCTCTCTCTCTTGGTATAAACCTTGGAGGTGCTCTAGCATTCTACACAAATCCATGTTTTTATGATACATCAGGAGTTCACTAGACCGAGATGAAAGTATCAAACATTGAACACTGATAACATCACTCAATTTTATTCAAAGTCAACTAACTATTTGTCACTCACCTCATTGTAGTGAAAATCAGGTATTGATGATTCTTTTATGTATGATTTATATTAACAGAATACCACAACCGAAAGGTATCCAAACAACTCATAGATGTAACATTTAGTGTGGAGGTTATCTTTTCCAATACTGATCATATGGATAATGTGGATGAAGTGATTTCCATTTTATTCTATAATAAAATAGTATATTATTACTACATTTTCTTGACTGTACAAGTTTTAAGAAATAATAAATTATTTTATTTTATTAATAAAATCTCCCACTATTTTATCAAGTCTCGATAACCTTCACTATTGAACTCATATATTTTAGTTACTAAGAAATTTGAGTGAAAAGGATACATATTTCTTTTCAAGATGATCTAGCATATGTTTGTGAAAACCATAAGAATTTAATTATGTAGTATCTCTTTCTAAAATTAGGGTTGTATCTCCCTGATCCATTTATTGAATTACAATATCTTCAAATCCTAGTATTCATTTCAAAAACACATGTCTCTAAATTTTTACTGAACAAAAATCGGACATTAAAATAAATTCAAGTTTAGTTAATTCAACCCCAAACCATAATGATAACTCCATAATAAAATTATGCTTCCAAACATTTTCCATGTACTACACTTAGTTATATGTCTTCATTCCAAATCAAGTAATTGAAGGCCTAGTCTAAATTAATATTAGGTTAATGGATTTTAATTATTTATGAGTAAATATTATACTATTTTATCCTTTACATGTCTTGTTATTATTAAGTGTATGTTTCTTAATTTATTAACCCTGTTGGATAAAAAATTTACACATAATATATTTATTTAAATTTAACCTTTGCATATTAATTAATTAATTAATTTCATTTCAGGATTTTATTAATAAAATAAAAAATGCATACATATAAATAAATAAATAAATAAATAAATGTCAAAATCACGATCTTATCTAATGGTTTATTTGATGAGGGGCATTAAATAAACCACTGACCTAGGGGGAAGAACTCATATTACATGTATTTGAATGAATTACAACATTACACATGTCTACCTATGTATCTCATGGGTTGGAATCATTACGGTTTTATCTTAAACCACCTCTGTTCACCATGGGATACTCTACTAAGTAAATGTATTTATTATTCACAAGCGGGTGAGGTAACTAAAATATTGGTTAAGGGGGATTAGATAAATAGACGTGGATATGCAAGACCTACTTAATAATGGAGGGTGTGATGAATCACATAACATCATATTTAATTTAATAATAAATAATTGAAAACCCATGTAGTGAATTGATTTAAAACTTCCAAAAAATAGGCAGCTCTTGGACAAGATCATTAATGTTCAAACATGCAACATATACACAAAATTAAATGGATAATCATTCCTTTATTATTAATTCATTATTATTTATATAAAAACACAAAAATTAAGTAATTAATTAATTTTATTCCATCTTAATGAACATCCAAATACTCTTGTAGATAACCATATAAAAGTAATTGATGGAAAACAAATTGTAGAACCAAATGTGAAATATTTATTAAAATAATTTATTTAAGAAATTAAATTTTTTCAAAACACTTATTAAATTGTCAGACACATAAAGTTCCAATTATTGTAATAAGGTTTCAATGCTGAAATTATCAATTTTATGTAATTTAATTCTACCATTAATTGGGAGAGTACTTGACATGTACTTCCTATCTAAATTCCTTGTAACTCAGTTGTTTTGTATCTTGGTTACACACCTGGGGCTTCGACGTGTTGACTCGACCAGACTATATGGCTTGTACATGCCAGCTACTTGCTGCATATCCACATGTTGTGGGCTAAAGATACTCTCATGGGTCTCCAATGTGTATATCTATGGATTACATGACATGTATATGACAACTACAAGCCATGTGATCCTAATTTCATGTTCTAGGGAAATCCTATGAAAGACTCAGCATGTTCTTGGGTGAGAGACTATATGGTGTGTGCCACCAGCTGCATACCATGCATCTCTAATTTCGTGTGTCTAGATAAAGGGAACGAGGACTCATCTTGTATCTTGGATGAATGACTTGATTAGTTACATGCTTCATACACCATATACATGTTGGGTGTATCATAAATTATTCTGGTTTTTAGTCTCACATGGTTTTACCATGTATAATGACCATAAAAACTGTGTGATTTATACTTATAATCCATGTAGCCTACATGACATGTATAGCATATAAACACCATATAATCTGAGATACTATGTTCTAGGTTTTCCATTCATCAATTGGTATACACAATGTGTAATAACTGCACGACATGTCGTGTATCCCATGAAAAGGATAGGTGCAATGTATATGGGTACACGATGTGTTCTTTAGCTAAACACGGTGTAACCATATCTTTCCAAGATTTTTTTTGTAGTTCCCGATGGAATATCTAGTAATTAATCATATATTCTTATAACTTTAATAAAAAAACACAAAAATAACATGATTACTATGTTGATAACTTGATAATTAGAAATTGATTAAATAATGAATAATATGATAGGATAATTCAATCATGATTGTGTATGGGTCAAAAATCAAATAAATAACATGAAATTTAAATGTTCCCCCTCTAATACCAATTGACGGTTCTGGGCATAGTGGAATTGTGTGGTGGTGGGAGATATTTTAAATTTTCATTTGATATTGAGTTTCTTGAAACCCCGAGAAGGGGACTTGCACATTAAATTTATTCTGATTTTGTTTAATATCATATGAAATGAATACCCCATCATGGTATCCTTTATTTTTTTTCTGAAGTTTATCTTTTGAATGAATCTTTTTGGATTGCGTTCATTTCAATGTTGGTATCCAATGGTAGAAAACCTTTATTTGTGATGAATATGTGATCCATTGATCTCTGTTAAATAATAATCTATATTTATGATCTAGTGTGCTAAGATGATTGTATTTTGTTATATGTCTTGATTTATGTTAATTAAATATTGAACTAACCCCTCTTGAATTTTTCATTTTTAAAATTAATAGAGAAGTAGGAGTAGATAGAGATTTTTTTTTGTGCATAATGATTCTCAAATTTAGATTTAATGATGGAATACACAATATGCATAATGGTATATTTATAATACTATAGTTTAGATTAAAATAATTTTTAATTTCATTTTAGACCGTAAATAATACTATATTTGTTAATAATCCTCATGCCACATATTATTATTATTATTTAGTATGTCAACTTTCTTAATATCCAATATTATTTGACCTGCTTGATAATTAATATTTTTCACCGGACTCAATTTTGGTCCATTCGACCTCCTTTAGCATTTATTAACCTCCTAAATAAATATTTAACATAAATATTTCATTGTTTAGTAAAAAAAATTGATTGTTAAACATGGATAAAATTACCCTACGGTCTTGAGAATAATATGTATTCAATCACTGAAATTCAAATTGAATTTAATCAATCTCATCAGTAACACTTTCTGTGTGACCCACTAGAATTCATTCTTGTTGGAATTAGGTAGGATTTCCTAAAGTCTAATATTAATTTATAGTAATGGATCAAGGAACACAATAGAAATAACTTAATGTTTCACAAATGAAAACCACATATGAATGCTCACTATGTAATAAAATATCATTGTATCAATATTTGACCAAGAAGGTTTCACATCCATTAAACCAACCTATATGCTTGATATTTCATTCTTTGAATATCTAAACTAAACATTTTGTTTCACAATGTACATGGAATTTAATGTAAAAGTTCAATTCCAATCAAAGGGATAAGATATCAACCTAGATAAATATGGAAGGGAAAAACCTTCCTTCACTAATCCATTAATGACATGTCAATTAAAACATGACCAACACGCCATACCATACAGTGAACATATGACATCACAGTTTTCATCAGAAAATATAATTGTGTGATTAATGACTTGAGTTAATGACAATACTAATGTCTAATGACCAGTACACACACTTGTAGATAATAATATTCTATGACACCAAAAAATTGAAAATTTCTACTAGCGGGACTATTCTCATAATCTCCCATATTAAAGATTGAAAATTTTGAACCTCATGAAATGAATACTCACCCACTTTTGAGTACCCACACCTGATATTTTATGTACTTTGTGTCAAGTCATAGTATGTTGTCTGACCATAAAACATTATTTACGAATATCATTATAGAACATCATGTTTCTCATCATAGCGGGGAACTATTGTAACATTATCAATGTGACGTATACTCTATAGAATTATTACATTAGAGTCATTTAGATTAAGGAAAAATATGAAATATGAAATATTATTTATATTTAATGCATTGAATTTGAATTTAATTAAATTACAAACATTTGGTCATACGACACCAAATCTAACATGAGCATGTCATATCAATTTATAAATTTACCCCATAATTATAATGGAATGGTTCACTCATTTCCATGAGTATAGTTGTGTAGCCTTTATAAATGTGGAATCTCTTACCCTAGTATGATAATTTTTGGAAAGTAATTTCGACACACTGAGAATCATTATCAGAAGTCATGACAACCGATGGACTATTATTAACTCTGGCTTGGCCTGACAAACCTGTGTCATGAATTGATCCTTATCCAAGACAAAAAAAGTATATATTTGTATTACCATTAGAATAATAGTTTAGATAGGTCCTTGGCCTCACCACTATAGGTTTATATCCATTAAGTTATAGGAATATCATGACTCTATAACTGAAAGTAATGTGGATAGAAGTGATAAATTCTTCTTCTGTCTCATAGTTGACCAAATTACGTAAATACCTATAAAGAGTAAGAGTGAACTCAATGTCATCTCAGGTTATAAAAATGGAGATATTATCATCATATATATAACTAATAATCAAAACTATCCCAATATTGTTAATGTCCCAAAAACATATCACACTTCTCCAGGTGGTAAGTGGAATGTACTGGTTTTGTAGAACCACTAGATAACCAACTCTAGAGAAAGGCCAGGAAGATGGTAAAACTAGAACTATGAAGAATAGAAAGCCATTGAAATCCAGAAATATCTCAAATAGTCTATGAAGTTAGTGTAACTCTGATATACTTAATATGGTCAGGACCACTTTTAGAAAACATTTCCCATAGGGAAAAGGTCTTATTTGAGGTTTTACCTTTTCCCTTGGACCCATAAAGAAGATTCCTTAATAAATGGTTATATATATAGATTATCAATAATTATTTCTAGGTAATAGTTCATTAGTATATCTCCATGTCACTACCCCAATGGATGATCTAATGTTCACCCAAATAATACTATGTTCTAATAAGATTCATCCAATAGAAAGATATATATCTTTTCCTAGAAGTGGTACATCATAAAAAGTAAAAATCCATACAATGTAAGCATATTCAATAGTGGTTAATTTAGTATATTTAGTTTGTGAATACTTCAAAGTAGTTAATGGTGTAGGCTAATGTGATTTCTTGAGCTAAATTCAATTCCTCTGTAAATTTCATCTATTTGAGTAGCTATAACTTCATCGAGAATTCTATTTTATGGTCCAACCATTTCTTAAAATGGAATTAAACATGATAATATCTATTTTGATAGATGAAAAACATAAGTAGAGGATTATGAGTTTGGGATCATGCGATGAGTCATGAAAATTAGCCAGAATAATTTTCACTATGTGTGAATTTTCAACCAGCTTGGCACTCTTAGATCAAGGTGCTCGGGTCATGATACCCTATTGTATGTTCCCTTAGGTGGATAATTATAATTACATGATAAATCATCCTCACCAAGTTTACTAATACTAGGTGGGTACCCACTATCTATTCCTTATCACTCGTACCCTTCTCCCAGTCTCTACTACACAAACATAGTACCCAAAAGTAGGTGGAGCTAAGGACTCATTTAGTTCATCAAATGACTTGAGTGTAAATAGTGTGAAAAATATTCGGGGCTTTCTTAGGCCATTAGTGGGTGATTATGAGGTGTTAATACTTATAGGTGATTGACCACGTCCTATGTTTAATGGAATTAACTATATATCACATGATGAAAAGGGCATGCAGACTCTCTATTACCAAATAATGCATGATAATCCCAACTCAATACTAGGTTATATATTCACCTTAAAATTTAATCCAATTCATAATAATTGAATCCAATAAAATGGATATAATTTTTTGGAACTCTAAGTTTTGAAAAGTATAAATTAAACAACTTCTTGAGAAGAAGAAAAATATTCAAAGGGGAGGGGATGAAATTAGGGCATATAGATCATCTCACACCCAACTTTAAATAGTGTTTTCATGTCTCACTATATAGCACTCACATTAATATCACCTACTATAACCACATTAGGGTGCATGATCAAACATGCTCCATGTCCTAACTTATGCCCACTATATAATGATATTGGTAACACAAGGTTGTAGCTTACATTTCTCAGTTACCCATATCTCATTGTCTATATAAGGAACCCAGACTCCTAGTTTTGAAAAACATTATATAGATGTACAATGAAGGAAACCATGTGCGAGGGTGATAATGTCAAGGGAGAAGGTGAATCCTCAGCAATACCTAAACACTATAGATATATACCCAACTCATCTAAACTCTTTTTTTAGTGATTTTATGATCTAAACCAAGGGGAAAGAAATAAAATCATGGGTAATTGAATCTATTAATGAATTTAACTACTAAAACACCACTCTAAACTATTCAATATCATGATTAGGGAAATGTTACCTCCCAAAGTGGTGTATTCAACGGAATATGGAACCCTCTCTTGGTGATATATCCTTCCAAAAAAACACAAGTCTAGGTCTTCCTTGAAGGTCGTAACCAGCTCCTAGGGGATGCCTAGTTGATAACCTATTAATTAAACCCCTAAAAAGTGATATAAAATTCTATCTAAACCCCCCCTTCATATAGAACCTATGTGTCCCTAGAATGAGTTGTTCCTAGTGCCTCTAAAAGTGATCAGGCCCAATTAACCTACCTTGGTGACACTTCACCTTAGTCCCCACATTAGGAAACCAAATTAAGTCTAGTCACATAGTTTTCTACACCTTCACCTTGGTCTCCCACCTAGGTTACATACATTACCAAGTATCCTACTTTGGTTTGACTCTTTCTTAGTTCTCTATCCATGGTGTCACCTTCACCCAATCCATATATATGATCTTATATCCTCTCCATACACCTCTATGACCTTTAAAAGTATATTACTATGCCTTGAAAACCAAATTTCATATCTCAGTCATATATTCCACTAATAAACTCGTTTTTTCCACTCAATGTTCCTGGGGACATATGGGCCTCCTATTAGGTCTATTTCCCAACCACATTCTCATTTATTATCTCATCCCTAGTCTACGCAATGATCCATATCCATATAAAGGTATCAAATCTGATTTAATCCATGAAAGTTATATTCTCTTGAGTTGTTATCCATTTATAACCATAAGGGATTCCCATGCATAAGCCTAACTATTCCACAATATGTCATATTCTCTATTATTCATTTTCCCTAAATGGGACATATTCCTTATAAGTCTCTCTTTATTAATGGGATATATCACCTAGAGAAATTATCCATCAAATTTTTTTATTTTTTATGAGCTATTCTTCCTCAGTGGGAAATATTTCATGAAATCCATTCTTCTTCAATGGTCTATAGTCCCTAAAATTCCCATTAAACCTTATCATGTTTGGTTGCTAATAGATATGAGGAACCTTAAAAGGGCCTCCCAGGTATAATCCATGATAAATATCTTGTGGTTTCTCATTTTGTGGAAAAATCCCCATACCTCCTGATTTGAAACAATACAGAATAGTATTGATATATTACCATAAAATATGTAACTTGATCTATGTTGGATTTGATTTTTTAACCAGTATTTATAGGATGACTCTCTATTTTTTAATCCAAACACCCCATTGGTCCATGATGAAAAATCATAGGATATAATTTATCTTGTAATGGTTTTATAACCTTAAAATTCCCTATAGTGGTATTTGTCACATAATATTAAATGGTAGAATATTTCCTGTTAGGTGACACCAAACTATACAAGTTTTGATTCCAATTATAAGGATATGTAGAAATCTTCTTTCAAGAGTATTATCCCAAATTCACAATGCCTAATTCCTTCGGTGATGGAGATCAATTCTAGAGTACCTAGATATGTGGATTCAAAACATAGTATCACCAATATGTAAAATGAATAACTTCGATTGGTATCCTTAATAATGGTAAGAATAATAATATTATTACTATCCAGGATTCATGGATATGTATTTAATTTTTAAGATAATCCCAGATTAGGTGATAATTCCATTACTAAAGTGGTAGAGGGGAGCCTAACCTCACATTCTATCAACATAGAACAAACCAAAACCTTTGTTGGTAAAGTACCAGTTACTTCCTACCCATGGGAGGTAGGTCTAATACACTCAAAAACACATGGGAATGCATGAGAATCAAGAATGGATAGGTTTTATAATAACTTATCATATAAGCGGGATGGGTATTTATAAAGCTCATTATATAAGTGATATGTGTATTCTCATTACTTATAATATAAGTGGGGTATATTTTACCAAAATTCATCATATAAATTGGATGGGAATTCCCATAACTCATCATATAAGTGTGATGGGTATTACCTTAAATCATCTTATAAGGGGGCTAGGTATTCCGATAACTCATCACATTAGTGGGATAATTATTCAAATAATTCATCATATAATTTCGATGTGTATTCCCATAACTCATTATAATAGTGGGATAATAATTCTCATAATAATGAATGGTATATCACATGAAATTGAGAAATTGAGATAAGAAATCATATTCACAACATAGAATGACACACATAAACCACCTAGTTTAACTCAACACCTATAAGATCTTACGCTTTTATCAATCTAATTGACCCTTCAAGGAGATTTCCTTTGAGAAACATATCAAAACTTAAAACTACCATTTTTATAATTTCCTCACCACCTTGGGGTTCACTAATCATTTCGAATTTACAAGGTCATGATATATACAAAAGGCTTTTATAATTTTCTAGTCTCCTACCCCAGCAGGTTCCATATCATAATCACTCAAGTCCCCCCTTGATCAATTACAGGAAATAAAAACACATCTCACAAGTCAAAAAATAGACATTATATCTCATTGAAACCATTAAAAAATTAATTCCCCTTGATGAACCACTTAATATGATAATTCCAATCACTTTTATTCTTGGTGAAAACTCACTCATGAATAATTAGGTGGAAAAATATCTCTTATAAGATTATAACATAAGTGGTGGAGTCACTGCACTTTGTGAACTCCCTATAATTAATTTGAACAACCTAGTAACTCCCCTTACCAAGAGATACCTCTCCCCTAACAAATCAATATTACACATCATCGCATTGAACCTCACTATGTTACTAAAGTCAAAAATCAAGGTTGAAATAGCTGTATATGATCTATACCCCATTACAATCAACACTCTCACAATGAAATAAATGATCGAAGCTTATAAAATCAATATGAAATAGGTGTGGCACATATTTCATTGTTCTAATGAGCCTTCTACACACTCTTATAGACACATGATCCCAATTGGTCCAGATTTAATCCATAGTGCTCATGTAACTAATCCTACAATTATAAAACTCATGAAAATATATATAAATTAAGAAAAAACACTATAGATCACCTACCATGATGTAGAGTAATTTTCATTAATGTGATGCTTTTTTACATGTCTAAGATCAACCAAATCATCCAAGCCTAAACTATCCCTCAACCATTTCAATGTTCCTCTAACTCATCAATATGGAAAAATAATTTATTATTAATTATTTATAATTAATTATTATAATTTAATTCATATATGGAATAACATGATAAATCATCGAGTAGTGTCGCCTTTCCAAACTCCTATAAAACCAAAGGAATGTGGATTGATGGAGACTCCCATTTCCAATCATAAAAAAATACCCATGCTTCACTTCCAATTCAAAAAACAATTCCACATAGTTAAATAGATATTAATTTATAATGAACCCGAGCACTTAACTCCAGTGAAATATTGTTAAACTGTACAAAATCAACCTCTCACAGTATCCTCAATTTTTTATAAATAAAATTATCATTATTATGAGTTTATTATAATATTAGTTGATGAAATAATAATCCAACACCTAAAACCAAAATCAGAAAATTCATGGAGAATTAAAACAAATGAAATACATGGAAAGAGGAATGAATCATTATGTAAATGATAACTCTAAAAAATCCCAAAAAAATAGGTAACAAGGGGGAGAAATGGATTTAAAGAGGATGGAAATATAGGATCTATCAAAGGGAATTGGTTAACTATAGAAGGGATAACATGAGGGGGTTTAAAAAATAAATCCATAAGGATATAAAAATTCCCTCACTAAATTTGGGTGTTGTGGAAATCCACTAGACTTCTAGTGACCTTTACAGAATTTCTACTGGTTCCACTATATCCCTGGTGGCCTCCACAAAAACCCTAGTGCTAGATTATAATAAATTATCTTTGCCACCAGAATTATATTTTCCTCCAACCATCTATTCAATGTCCTCTTCCTATATCCACATGTCCGCATAATTTACCTTATGCCTAAAACGTTTTTTAGGACTTTTAATTATAAAATTTCACCTAAAATATTGATTTTGAACTTATTAAATGTGTTATACATCTCTAAAGTTTTTCTTTAAACAAAAAATTATAATTTACCATAGCTCCGGTTTTTCCTGATATCAGTCCATTACCCTAATATACATATACCTGATAGTGTGGGTTATTATAAAATTCAAAAAATATAACTTTCTATACTTAAGAAACAACCTCGTGATTATCCATTAGATCATGTTGGGTTCCATGATTCACTTTTTTTCTTCTGAATGTCAAATTTCTATTACATATGTTCATAGAAATTCTATAACCAAACCACTATGACTATATAATATCTACACACATTTTACCTTAATTTATCACATTCATTGGTCATCCAGTAGATGGTGAGCCTAAATCAATATCAACCTCATCATCTTGGATCTTACATGATACATTCCAGTTGGTACCTAACTACATTGAATACCTATGAAAATCCAATCACCCATACCCCATGACACCAATTATATTCATTGACTCTATGATAATGTATCAATGCTAGTGATTTTATCAGTCTACGAAATCATTAATGTCATACTCTTTCACAATTATGACTTTCACTATCCCAATCACCATAATAATCCAATTCAAGAATATCATACGAGTCAGTTACTAAATGTGATAACCTTGCCTGATCATCCCATATTAATACCCACACCAGGGTAATACCAGCTAACTTGACATCTCCATACTGCTAATTTCACAGCCAATACCCATTATTTACCCTCATTAGTTGGAATTAAATGTTGGTGAGACCCCTAAAACCTACCTATAATAGGCCATGGGTTGGAAACTAGCACTAAGGGTATTAAACATGCTTATATGTGATACATTTACCCCATTATTCCTAAGAAAAGACAAGGAATCAATGATAAACAATAAAATAATGAATAAACCAAACCTAGTAAATGTTATTTAATATACTGAAAAATTAAATTTGAGATATGAGAATAACACATATGGTAGCAACCATGATCACCAAACACTCATTACTAACATGAATTATCTTGTCACTCCCAACTCATTCACCAATTGTCTACTACAATAATGAACAAAAAAAGTCAAATAAACTCTGAAAAAAACATAGGGGTAAGAATATTAGTATAGAAACTAATATCCTCCATAAAAACACTCATGAAAATGTGGAAGAATATTACTAAATCCCAAATGAATAAATACAAGAAATAAACTCATTACATAAATCTAGTGAAATATATTATTATGTAGGCCAACGATTTCTGACAAAATAAATCATAATAATATTAATCATATTATCAATAGAAATTATATGTAGGAAAGATATCCCTCTTCTACATTCCCATTGAACTGATTTCCAAAAACCCCATTGTATTATGTCATGGTTCTTACATCCTCTTAATAAGTTATAGTACACATTAGGACCATAATTTCACAACCATATCACCTCAGATTATAAAAATAATATAATAATAGGATGAATAATTATATCTCGTATAAATACAAAATACAACTTAAGAAATTATAGCTGATTAATAAATATATATATATAATTGTAGGCCATCACACTTTTGATACATGAACACACAATAACCTTAATCCACCATAACATACATATATATGTCATATTTCTGAACCACTACATCTCGTTTGAGTAAATATCATATAATTTTAATCCTCCATAACATTGTTATTATTATATTTTTACAACATATATAAGAGATAATGGTTATGAATGTATCCATCCATTCATATCTTCGACACTAAAAATGTTAGGAAAATCCTCTATAGCCTGAGGTAATGTATGGTCATCGATCTACCCATCCGACCCATTTTATGGAGATTGAGAGACAAAAAAGGATGGATATAATAGCACACCACTATCCTAATGGAATTTATTCTAATACACTGAATTTAGTAAACTTCACAAATTATAACCCATTTTCTAATAATAAGGACTATGAAATGAAAAATTTTATAATTTTACAAGCATCTAGGTTAATCCTTCTCTAGAACCTGATGATATTATAACATCATATAATTTTTTTAGATTTATTTATCTCTCTTAAACAGACCAAATACATCATCAATCTACTAAAGGGATAGTGGTTCTTCATTTTCACCTAGTTTTAGCAATAATAATCAATATGCAATCATAGATTTCTATATTCCTTCTTTGTGAACAAGATGAAATAACCCTAAGGGGGCACACTAGGATAAATAAAACATATTTGAGAAGAGTCATTAATCTGAATCTATAGGCCATATAACTATGAGTGAACCAACCCATATAGTGACATTAATATTATGGAGACACCCAACTATAAGTCTATCCCAAATTCCATTTCACATTAACGGGGTAGAATTACATTCACTATGGGGAAAGAGTCAAGGATCTCTTTTATAACCCTAGTAGTCACCACTAAACGAACCTCCACCAAAATCAACACCAAATAATGCATCATAGAGGATAAGAGCTCAACATGTCTCCAATCCATCTAAAGTTAATTATTGCTAATGAATATGAAATACTCATTATTATAATTGAATAATTTAAGTTCACCCCATAAGTAATCGAAGATAGAACACACAAAATACATCAATTATATCCTAAGGATGAAATCATACCATCATATCTATAAAAATAGGAAGTCTCTTGAAGATAAATATTTTCCTAAAATTGGATCACAATCTCAACAAACATCAAAAAATCTAACTCAACCTCCAAATAGAATAGTCAAGACCAGTGGAATTGGAAGAAAATCTACCTAAAGTACACTATCCTTGACTAGGGTGGGTTCAAAAAAGGGATTTATAGCCCTAGAATCAATCAAAAAATACACCATGGGAGAATAAAGATAAATATAACCTTTCATGATTTCTAGTTTTCCTAGAACCGGAAACTTTATGTTGTGAATCTAGTCGCATCTTGGTATATGAATTCTCTATCGCTAATGTTGACCTCATACATAGACATGATCTTCTATGTGTCCCTAATAATAGGGTAAATCCTAGGGATTTCATCTTCCCACTCTGTCTCCACATGGTTTATTGGAATTTAAAGCATCATTCTTCTACAATTTCTACATTAGAGGATATTCCTTCAGCTAATAATATTAAAGGGGATACTATATCCATGATAACTATCATTTAAGGATATACACTTATGCTTGTGATGAACATGAAATTTTCAAGAAAATAAAATAACAACTGATATCCCATAAGGTGTTCAAGAATGACTAACTCTGGTGAAATGAGATGAATATAGTTGAAGTTGACTCACTTATATCTAAAAATATTTCTAACCAAGAAATGGAGAAACTTTCCTCATAGATCTTCTTAACAAGGAGTTATAATTACTTCCCTACCATGATAATTCATTCCAATATTTAATCTTCTATGTATCCTCTATCTTCTATATAACCTAAAGGAACATAGATAACATTAATGGGGTGACTAGACACAGGGTATACATAGGAAACACATCCTTTAAATTACTATGTATATCCTCTTTAATGAATAGAAGATCTAAATTATAACAAAATAAATACATTAATTTAAAATAAAAATCCTATATAGTAGATATACCCGGGTGAATTAAATTATATCTCGTGGATGTGTTACATTAATTTTTACTGAAATGAACTCCAAATGAAATTGACTATGGAACTTATCTCAGGAAACTTATAATTCATCATCATAAAAGAGTAATAAAACAAACCACTAAAGAGATTCCCCTTATAGTATACTATCATCTAAAAAATATAATAATCCCACATAGAATGCATCAACCCAAAATAAATATCCACCTTATCCTACTATTCTGTGGTATCTTGATAAAAAATAATTCCCTCGTACTTCTGAAATCCATAACACTGGATATCATAAAGTATCATCCTCTAACTATCTTCATCCACTTAAAATATATGATGATATATTGTTCTTTCATTCTAAAATTCACTGTAATAATCAGGGAAGTGATGTTGAACACGATATATACCTATAAAATAGAAAATGTTACATACTTCTTGAACCTGAAATGTGAAACATTTATGATAAATTATTTAATATTAATTCAAATCCTCATCATCTACATGGTTCAATAAAATGCATAATCAATTGTGGTTCCTGATTATTATCTAGGTATATAAAATTAAAGTAGCATAAAATTTTTAGTATGCAATTTAAATTCATGGTTCTTACATCAAATCCAAGTGGGTCATAATAATTGTTGTTCTAGATGGTCTCCTTCCACGCTCAATTTTTATGTATTATTTTAAACATATATCAATGGTTATAAATGGATTTCTGATCTAAATACACATGTATTATAATGTTTAGTTAAATTATGGGAAATTATGAATATGTAATTTAAATTTTTTAAAATGATTATGAAGTTATGGACTTCAATTTTGTACATTATTTTAATATTATGTTGAGCTTTTATTAAGGGTGTTTAAAATTTTAAGTTACTTAAAAAAATATGCCAAAATAAATATAGCTAATCAACCAAGAATCTCACCACATAGCCCAGACAAATAGGTCTAGTTATCCATGCCTCCTAGGGGATCTAGCTCAATCCATAGATTCAAAGGGGAATCGGGCCCACACATAGGTGGCCCATAGGTGATTTGGCCTGTAATGAGATTAGTGGGACTCAAGTCCTACCTGGGCCGCATGTGTGAGGTACACATATCTTGTGTTCATGCATATTCTAGGATCAAAATTTTTTTAAGAATTCTAAATTGAGTACCAATGGATTTTAAATTTAAACGATCACCCCTCCCATTTTTAATTTTAGTGCATGATAAGTGAACATGGTTTACTGTTCATTTTTCATTGATGTTGTGATATTTCCTCTCGATCACATTCTCTCCTTGCTTGGATAGAGTGAGACGCCCAGCAATTCTTGACTCCACCACCCTTGTATACATAGAAATTCTATAAAATTCCCTAATAACACTAGAAAAAATTGTAGTCGACACTGGTGGATATTGACTCATTCTCCCCTTCCACCACTAAAGCCTCGTTCCGCCTTAGATAACTACTAGCACCCCAAATATACCCCAGTTTTCATGCTCCCTACGAACACATTAAATGGTGTAGGGGTCAAGGAAAAGGTGATTTCCACTACCATGAAGGGATACCTTGTGTCATTACACCATGACATTTCCACGCCAAGAACCATGGTTGCTCATGAGCTATTACCACGACAACAACAACTTGTGATCCACTATTGATACAATGGTGACTCTTGAGCTACTGTTGAGCTGATGATAACTTGAGAGACACCATTGTGATGACAGTGACTCATTATCCATTTTTTAGACAATAATGGATTTTTAGCCACCTTTGAGTGGTTTACACTATTGTACACTGACCTCTACACCCTTTAATCAATAGAAAACCATTGTGGAAGTTACTAGAGGAGATCGACTAGAGATCCCCCCCCACAACTAGATGACATCATCTTCCACCGCTCTTATTGGCCGAATGAGGTTTGATGAAATCCAAAAATTCTCACAATATGTTTCTTCCATGATTAAGAACTACTTCCCATGAAACTCATGCATGACAAGCCTATCCAACTGGATCTATCCATGTCTCATTTTAATTCAAAAAGGAGAACTCACTTCCACACTGGTTATGAAAAAACGAAAACACCTAATCATTGGGTTTATCTATAAAAATCAATAGGCTCACAAGAGATCATCAAATTTAAAATAATATATCCCAGTTATGAGGAAGATAATGAGAGAATTTATGAATACGTAAGGGTTTAACACTTTATTATAAAAATAGGAGGTGCTTCCTTGCCAGTGCAGTGTTTGACAACCACACTTTGGAGGGAGTCCATTGTTTGGCATGTTGTTACTTTGTTCTATTATTTTATGTTTTTCTTCTCTAGTTTCATTTTTACCCATATTAATTTTTAATTTAGATATTTTTTTATTAAAAATAATTGATTCATTTTTTATCAAACTATGTTCCACCCTGATTTTTTTCTAATTATATTCTTCCTCTTCTTTTGTATTTTTCGGTTTTATATTTATTTTTATGTTATTATTATTATTATTTCGAAATTATTTCAAATTTTCTTTATATTTTAACTTTATTTTATTTATTTATCTCCATTATTCATCTTAATTTTTTTTTTATTTTCATGTGTTTGTATTATAATTTTCTCATCCACGTTATTTTTATTTTTATTCATCTTTTCGTATCTTCTTAATCATCTTAACAGTATGAACTACTGCCCTAAAAATGAGGGGAAATGCGAGGCTTGGACCAGGGAGGTATGTGGTGTTTCCCATTCATTTTTCACTTCAATTATTTTTTTTATTTATGATTTTGTTGATAAATAGTTAAGGTAATAATTTTGAAAATTTTCTACTATGTTACTAATTTCAATCTAATTTATATTCTTTTTTAAATATTTTTCATCTCTTCTACTAAACATAATATCTTCATGCAATGATGTTATACCATTTAGTAGATGAAATGAAATATAATGGAGTTGGGTCCTGGAATATGTCATAATATTAATTGAGGAATTCTGTTAACCTTGATTGTAAGAGGAGGTAGAATTTAGACTGCTAAATGAATTTGAGATTTCACACCATTAAATATAGGAATATTAATTCTTCCAAGAGATATCTCCATTGCATTTCCAAACAAAATATTAACACTAATAAGGATAATGGTGAAACCTATATTCTTAACCATAATAGACATGTTATTTTTTTCTAGTCATATTATATCATTTCATTTTAGTATAAATTTTATAATTTTATTTAGCTTCTCAAAATTCAATTGGTTTAATTGAATTAATTGGAAAACCAAAAATAATTTTTTTTAGTGAATTAGATTATGTAAATGAAAAACTGAGGGATATCCTCAAGTGAAATGACCCTAGTCATCCTCTGTTCTGTATTATGAAAATAATTTTTTTTACACATGCTATGATAGGAGTGCATCAAAACTGGAACCATTTTCATAGAGCTAATCAATAGTTTATTCACTTTTTTTATTTTCATAATTTATCTAGTTTCCATTACATTAAAAAACATTACAAAAATTTATTTTCCATGGTGTTTTAAAATGATATTTTTCTAATACCGGTAAAAGATATTTAGTGGTGAAAGTTAAAGGAAGGTGATACAAAATTAAAAGAAGGATCTCTTATAAAGAACGTATGAAATCACTAACCTCGATATGTATATGATGGATGTACATGATATCATACTTTAATTTAAAGAACAAGAAGATTTTATGGATGAAGTACAAGTTGATTATCAAAAATTAATGTTAAAGGATGATGTGCCATTGGAGTTTCCCAATTTTACTGAAGACATACAGGTAGGTGAGAATATACTCAGAGAGCATCAACAACCCAACTATTTGAGGAGCCAATTCCAAGTTGGCCACGTTTTTCATGAGTGGATTCATGTAGAGGAAGAATTACCTATTGAGATACATGTGGGGGATCAACATGACCTGGAAAAATTCAATAATGAGTATGAGGTACAACATGATCTCCCCATTTCTTACACAATAGAAGAACAAACACCAATCTACTTATCTCTAGACATAAAAGAGGAGGAATCCAAACATGTGGTGGAATTTTATGAAATTTTGGAGGTTTCGTACTACCTGCCTCTATCCATTGAAATCCAACTTCAATAAGAATTCACCACTAAATAAGAGATTGAATAATATCAAATTAAAGGAGTTAATCTCATCTCAAACTCTATTTCAATTTACTTTACTCAATTTGAATTGAGTATTAATTCACAATTATTTGAATTTTGATATTTGGAAAATATTTTATATTCCTTGGAGGAAGTAAATAATAGTTAATATTCACTTACTAAATAACACATGGATCTCCAAAATTTTTATGAACAAGTATTAGAGTATTCCCATGGGGAAATCCAAGTAGCTGAGCACAAGGAAATACAAATAGATGCTGATCATACTAAAATAGAGAAATTATTATTAATAATTCAAAAAAAATTTAAGTATAAATACCACATTACTTTCCCTTTGACCATTCATTTCATGCATCCCAAACTGATCCATCACTATAAATGTAAGAGGAGGTGGTACAAGTATCAACTAGAAAGGTAGAAGATCTATACCTCATCCTACCCCCGCTATGAAAGATGTACATAATTTTTAAGGGGAATGATTTGGTGTACTCTATCCATGGATCATTCCTCCACTCCAATAGGGAATTGGAATCCATTAAAATCCACCATTGGTGGTTCAAATCCAAGAAGAATAACCACAATTAGAATATGGATAATAGATGATACTTCCCTCTGGATGAAGTAATAATTTAGGTCCCAGTTGGGGGATAATACCAAGACTTATCCTTACATTTTTTTCTAATATTTTAAATTGAAATTTTTAGAATTAGTCTATTATGAATCCATTTCACATTATCATTTTAATGCTTTAAATAAATGATACTGGTGTTTAATTGATTAAGTTCATTTTTTAGGTTCATAATGGAATAAGGAAGCCCCCAAGAACAAATTGAAGGAAGAGTACTACAACATCATGGGAAAGGGAGTTCACTGTCAAATTTTATCTATTAAAATCGCTACATTTTTTCCACCAACATGTTTTTAACATTAAACTTTAAATTTAATTCCCATGATTGAATTCATGGTTGACTTGAATTATCTAGCTGACATGAGTTTCTTAGTAATATTGTGATTCAATGTTTTTGATTTCACTGTTAATGAGGCTGAATGAGTAAAATAGAGAATTGGATGATTAAATTGAATCCTGGATTTAAAAATGGGGAATCATGATTTAAGGTAATTTTTAGATTAATGTAAATGAAATTTCAAGTCATTTTCCATTATTTAAATTTAGGGAATTTATCAGAATTGATTTTTCAATAATAATTAATCCATGAGTGATTATCCCGAATAAAATATATATTCTTGAGAGTATTTATATACAATTTTCATCTTATTTATTCCTGAGAATATTTCTTGAGTGATCTTGGGACAAGAAAGAATCTATAAGTTTCATTGAAACTTTTCAAAGTTACGAATATAGAAAAACACATTTAAAATGATTGGGGAATAATTTTAAAGTCCCTTTTCATTGATTCCACATTTACATCAATATTTTTTATCCCATAGAAACCATGAATGACCATGTTTTGAATTATATTCATTTTGATCCATTTTTTATCCAATCATACCATTCTATTAGTATTTTCATGATATTTTAAATTTAAAGTGTGGGGGTGAAGGGATTTATGAGTAATGGGATGATTTACATTATAAATAAGAAGTCCTGGGGTACCAATTTGGGTAATGATAAAGGTTATTTGATTCATACATTTTACTTTCACTAGTTTCCCTTCTTGAAAAAATAGAAATTCAAAAATTGGGTTCTGTCATAGAAGAATAAAAAATCAACATTAATAGAATGATTTATTTTGTTATATGTGGTTTGGTGATGGAATTGATGTTTATTCTAAGAATAAAATTCACAAATGAAAAAATGGAAAAATTACATTGAAAATAAAAGAGAATAAAAATAATGAAAAATTCATGAAGTTTCACAACATTCATTATTATTTCTTTATCATGACCTTACTTAGAGTTTGGGGAAATGATTTTTTGATAAATTTCTTAGGGGTTAATTTCATTACACTTTTACCTCTAATATAATGATTTATACATTAAGGGAGAAACCTCCTCTATAAGCCTTGATTTATTAAACATCTATTCCATCCTACCGTAAGATTTAGAGTCATATGAACGTTAATTGAAAATTACTTATGATTTTATGTGTCTTTTGTATTTAAAAAGAGGGAAATGTAGTTTATTTTCAAGCCTATGGATAAAAAAAATTTATTTATGATATGATCAGAACACTACTTGAATTAATATCATGAGAGATGTGTCAAATGATTAAAAATAGAGGTAGATAATGATTTGTAATTTTTAATAATAATAAATTGAGGAACATTAAAAAATGAGAAGATATTTACCACCATTTTTTAAAATATAGAAAGTAAAATACTTGAGTAGATTTATTCTTTAAAAATTGAGAATTTGAATTTGAATTTTATTTAAATTTTTAAAGTTTAGTTTAAAATTGATAATAATTTAATTTTATTACATTGTATTTTAAATTATGATAATATTGGTTCCCTATGAATTCCCTTATAAGATTTTATGTTTGAGAAAAACCATGATTTATGTTTGGAAGTATTGACACACTATAATTTCATTCATATTTTTAAACATATTTCAATGGCTTTAAATGGATTTTTGATCTAAATAATAGTGTATTCCAGTGATTAATTAAATTTTAGTAAATTATTATTTTTAATTTTAAGTGGTTTAAAATGATTAAGTTGTTAAGGAATTAAAGTTTTTTGTTTATATTAATATATTTTTTGAATTTTTATTAAGGATGTTTAACATTTTCATGTTACTAAAAAATACACTCAACTTAAGAGAACATATAAACCCGAAAACTCACCTTATAGCCAATCCCAAGACTGTTAGACAACCAAGGTACCTAAAAGATCCAACTCGAGCAGCAGCTTCCTGGGGGCCTCGGGATTATGAATACTTTTCATGTGGGTGATCAAGCACATGGGGAGAATAATGGGATCGAAGGCCTGCATGGGCTGCATTCTTGTGGTCCAAAATCCATGTGGGTATGTGTCTTATGTGCGCCTAACAAGTTGTTTGTTTCTGAGGAGAGTACTGGTGGCATTTCAATTTAAATTCATTCCCCTCTAATCCTTCATTTCAATATGGGACAAGTGAACATGGGTTATTATTCATTTTTAATCAATGATGTATTTTTTTCATCAGCCTCATGCCCACCTCACTCAGATAGAACAACTCACCCATCTCTACTCGACTTTTCCATCCTCCGTCACTTTATCACTAACATTCCACCCAAACTATCACTACAAAATTCCATAAATGGCATTGGAAGAGCTTATCTCAGGCTCCAATTCCACCACGAAAGCATTTTCCACCTTAGATACTCACTAAAACACCATCCATGATTCATTTTTTATCTCCCTCTATCCACTTCGATTTCCAGAGGGGTTGAGGAAAAGGAGACTATTATTTCCATGCATGACCTCCTTGTGTCGTTCCACTATTCCACTGCCGCACTAAGTGCCACAGTAGCTCATGAGATACCTCCAAGAAAATCGTGTCTCATGGGTCACTATTGATACATTGGTTAATCAGGATCCAACATTAATCAAATAGGTTTTCAGGATCCACCATCGATACAATGGTGACTTGTGATCCACCATTGAGGCAAAAGTGACTCGTGAGCCACTGTTGAGAAGTTCCACCACAAGAATCTAGCCTCATCCACCTATAATAATTAGGAAATCACTATGAATGCTTTCATAGGATCGCGACTCAATCTCACATCCCACCACTGGATGCTTCTATTTACCTCCAATTTTTTTGATAGATAAGGCTTAATGAAAGTTGAAACTATTCACTAGATTCCATGATTATGCTTAAGTACTACAACCCACACAACCCATGCATGAGAAGGCTTCCCCATTAAATATATCCATGTCTCATTTCTATATACAAAGGGGGCCACACTTCCACACTTTCTATGACAATACAAAAACACTTGGTCATCGGGTGTATATGTGAAATGCACAAATCTCACAAGCGATATTAAAATTTAAAAGATGATAATTTATCATGGTGGAATGTATGGATAGGTTTTATGAAGACCGAATGGGTTCTCACTTGAATACAAAAATAGGTGGTGTTTTCATGCTAGTTGAGAGTTTGAAATCATCACCAATGAGGGATACCACTACCCAACCTACTTCTGCCATTTTCTTTTGTTTTTTTTCTATTCTAGTTTAATTTTTCTTCATATAGTTTAAATATTAGTTACATTTATATTATAATTAATTATTACATTTTTTCTCAACCTATGTTCCACCCCACTGTTCTTATCTTTCTCTTCATCCTCTCTTTATTCTTCTTCTTATGTTTTTTATTTATTTTTATCATGTTATTATTATTATTATTATTCCCCCATTCTATAAAAATTTCATTTAATTTTATCTTTATTATTATTTTTATCTAACCCCCCCTTATTTTTTTTGATTTAAAGTATTTTATTCTTATTTTATCATCCTTGTTATTTTTATTTTTAATCTTCTTTTATTCTATTTTTTCCCATCTTACCATTATGACATAGTAACATAAAAATGAGGTTCCAAATTAAGGAATAGCTGATGGTAGGTAAGTGGAGTTTTCCATTAATGGTACACTTAAATTATTATGTTTTATTTACATTTGTGGTGAGAAAGAGTGATGTGAATGTGTGGGGGATGTTTCCACTATGACACTAAGCTCAAACTTATTTCTATTATTTTTTTAAATTTTTTCCTCACTTACAATATACATATTATCTTTATAAAATAAAGACAATACATTTAGTGGATAAATTCTATATGATGAAGTTGATTCCTAGATGGTTCCACACTCTTGATTGTTGTGTTCCATCAACTTTTATTATAGGAGGAGGTGTAATATATATTTCTAAAGGTATTCAAAATTTCATACCACTAAATAAAAGAAGAGTAATTCATTAATGAGATCTTATAATGGAATTATAAAACTAAATTTAAACAACAATAATAAAAATAATTTAACCCATAATACCAAAAATAAATTCCATGTTATAAAAATTTTATAATACATTCTATATTTTCATGTTAGAATAAATTTTAAACTTTTAATTTATCGTTTAAAAATTCCATTGTTTTCATATAATTAATAAAAAACAAAAAAAAGTAGTTTAAGTGATTTAGATAATGTAAGTTAACAATTGAGAAATCTACTCAAATGAGGCTTCCCCGGTAATAATTTTTTCTATATTAAGAAAATAAATTTTCTTTTACCACTCTACAAAATTGGAAGGCATCATCTCCATTATTTAAAAACCATAATAAGTTCAACATACATTGTCACCCTACCAACAAATGAAATCCTCCAAACTATCCTTATTCCAACTCCATCTTACCTCTCAAACAAAATAACTGATAATACCATCTAACAACCCACCATACCGGTACCCAACCTATGCCATCATTGGAAATAAGAGTAGCCCAAGAATCCCACCTCCAATAAGACATGGGTGGATACTATCAGTGAGGGTATAGAATACTATTTTATTGAAGGAATTACCCAAAAGATTCGCATGATAATACAGAGAAACACCAATCAACTCCAAAATATTGAACAAACTAATCCTACTAAAAGTGATATCATACAATGGAAAATTAAACAAAATATACGATGGAATCAATTATGGAAGTGGTTTTGAACACCCACCACTCATAAAAAACATCTATATACTAGTCTCACCAAGATCCATCCCCAATTCTCTCATTCAAGCATGATATATATATATATATATTGGGGTGTAAAATCATTTAAAATTATTAGGATTCTCTACAACTCTAATTCTTCAAATAAGGAACAATCATATTAAATTCCCAGGGAATAAATAGAGAAAAAAAATTTATTACCTAAATCCCATCATATGTATTCCCATCCACAAAAAATATCTCATAAAATAACACATAAGAATAAGTAAAATATCATCCAAAGCATTAATATATAATAAAGGTATATAAATTCCACTTTCCCATTGAACCAGACTCCCTAAACCCCAACATCTGACATTTTTTCCAACATTCCCTATATAATTCATAGTTCAAATTAATACTATAAAATTATCTATATACCACCATAAGATCCCTAAAATCATATAGTATGACTATTAGATATTACATACCATGTAAATACACCATATAAGAAACCACATTATAGCTCAGTCATAAATACACATGTAATAACCACAATCAATAACCATTTGGATACATGTAAACACTATAACTTTAAGCTTCCACACACTAAATATATATATATATTCCATCTCTATGAGCCATTATATCCTATTTGAGTACATATCCTATAACTGTAAACCACCATATCCCGGATATTCCATATATATACTATGTCTAGAAGAGAGAGCATGTGGGGGGATTAGTCAACAATATGTATCCTCAACACCCTATATATTGTAAAAAACACTCAAAACTGAACTAAATGTATGGGTGTTGGTATCCCCCTATGAAATAGGTAGTGTATCCTAAGAAATAATAACACATAATGATATAATTGAACCCAAATATCCTAATTAAAATAATCATAATACTCATACATTAGCTAATGTCCAAGATGAAAACCCAAAAACGATTAAAAAGGATTAGCAAGTTGAAATTTCCTAAGAAAACAAGCATAATAGGTTTAATACTATCACTAATAATTTACAATACTTTATAATATCCCATCATCATTTATGGTGTAAAATTTTACATTCACTATTGAAGGACAATGTGATTTTAAAATTCAACACTATAATTATTTTTTTATAACCATTCCTTTTATAATATTCAAAAAATTATTAATAAACACATCTAGAACCTTGCTCATTAAATTTAATCTACAATTAATTACCCTTCCATATTTTTTGGAAGGAAGAAATAATTATCCAAAATTATAGGAAATATATTCCCAAAATAGAATAAGTTATCAATATAATTTATTAAGAAAACAATAATCAATCAAGGCTTACAAACTTATCCAAAAATAATAACATAAATTATATTATTTCTCCACACCCTCTATATAATCCCATAAAAAGACACCACCTCAATAATATCAAAATAGTTGCACCCTCTAAATTTCAACTAACCATACCAGCTTCCATATAAAAGTATAGAACAAGATTAATATTATGATATATTTATATATATATTGTTGTATATAATAATTTTTGGAATAATTAAAAGTAAAAATAACATACGTGGATTTATCCATGAGAAATAAACATAGATCAAATAAGAATAGACTTTAACGTCCCCAAACAATAACTCCAACATTCAATATTTTTGTTTACCGTATTTATTATAATAATTCAGTATGAGTCAGATCAGCAAGAAATGGATCCTAATAAAATTGAAACTAATATCAGTTAAAATGATTTAAATAAAATGCTTAAAGAAATATTTTTCATGGTAAGAAATTATTACAATGATTAGAAACCTCTTGAATTTATAGTTTATTATCCACCCTATCCTATAGTCATTTTGTAATTTAATCAGTTTTAGCTTTAGAAATATACAATGGAAGACATAGATAATCATCGAAATATGATATCACACTATCTAGATAATATTGTGATTCATTTAACTTGATGGGATATTATATTCCCATTAGAAGCTACACCATCCCTTATAATTCATTAATTTTTATTATTATTCTATTCTTTTGGTCAATATGATATATTTATCTATTAAAAACCAATGCATTATAATACCAAAATTTTGAATAATATAATAATATATATTTAATCCTCTAATAGGATATGATCCTTCAATAATAGCTGAACTAGAAGAGAGAAATATACAAGTAACACTGACTCAAAATATCACAATGAACCCATAAACCACATGTATGTCATCCCATAAACAATCATCTATTAATTACCCATAAGGAACACATAAAATTTATATATATATAACTTCCATGGATAAAAAATAAATAATGATAGAGTATTAAAAAAAGTAAGAGGTAAAAAAAGATACCTTTGATTGATGGTATTTGTTTCCTAAAGAAAAGGCTTGAGATTAATTCATAGAGGCTGAGGGGAATACAATATGAACAATAAAATTACTATGATTTTAGAAAAGGTTGAAATGGATTTAATTTGAGTGGGACACAAAATTTAAAGAAAACACTAGAAAATAGAGCATCATAGCATGATACTGATTTTTAGCACCGAAACAAGACCAGATCTAAGGATTATTGTGTGTCATTTCCATGTGGTTCCCTTATTATCTAATAGTCAATGAAAATTTTTCCATGAAAAATCGAGGCACATATTATGATTAAGGGTTTCACCAAACAATCCATAAACTCCTAGTGATCATGGCATGATTACCATCCTTCTTTCTTATCCCAAAAAACCCAAAACCATAACTATTACATAGACCAATCACTAAGTTATAATGAATCCTAAAATGGAAGAACCAAGAAACTCAACCTCCATATCTTGATGACATGATATACATCCTACATGTTTTGACTAGAAAATAAACAATGGAAATACATAATAATGAATAATATATATTTAATTCATATATCGATGTGTAAGGGTTTTTCACATTTCCAGATTTCTCTTTAAGACACTCACTTAATGAGTGAGGGTAGTCAGGTCATAAATAGGCCCCATGAATTATACCCCATATCACAATACATTCTAAAATTAGGAAACAACTATAACACTACAAATAAACCATCCACACTCATTCCCTCACCCATAAGTCTACTTCCAAATATCATTTGACTGCCACATCACTTGGGAAATGAAAAGGGAAGGGTTTGGGAAAATCTATTCCCTTATAGTTACATCCCAAGAATCAATGAAAACCCTCAATCCCCCCCATTCTAGGACAAAAATATATGTCACCTATTATGTTCATCACAATCTCAACAAAAAAAATGTTCTCTTTAGTTAAGATATAATAGTGTTCTCCCTATCATAGGACTTTCTGGGTCTATGTTCAATGATAACTGATCGTTATATATTTCATCATTTATCAGATGTTTACACTCATTAGTTATGATCATTTCATTATAACAGATTCATACCTAAATCCCCATTATAAATAATTTAACCAACATGATTTTACATGCTACCACTATCAATACATTGATAATTCATCACTACAAGACCTATGTTATTAAAGATATACCTTATGATAACTGATATCAATAACTATCATGTTGATCTCGTATTCCAAAATTCAATGAATTCCATATAATTCAACTTTCAGTTCAAAACATACATAGGTTTCTAACTCAATAATTTTGAGTCATCCTCCAAATTTCCTTAGCAAGATACCACTATTATGTAATTTGGTAAAACTATAACTGATTTTTGGTGAATTTTTATATAATTAAAACCCATTTTATTCTTAAAAACCATTTTATTGATCACACATAAGCAGGAACAAACTCATTTGGACCAACATGTCAACTATAATGCATGAATTCATGATTTCTTCCACCCCAAAGATAGAGTAAAACAAAAAACCAATAACTACGATCGTCATAGTTTATAAAAAAATATAAATTATTACGATAAAAAAATAATATCCATAATCTACAATCTAGGAAAATATGTATTTTGTTCATATACTAATGTCGACAATGAACAAATTTTACATTCATACCATGTTTTGAAATGTATTAATTTTCTATAAAAAGTCCCAAATCATAATAAAAAACAACACCTTAATGCCAAATTGTGTTTTCCATATCCCAAGTATCGATCCATACATCATAAACTAGAGTGATATGTAACCTCAGGTGTTCATACCCTTATAACATAATCTTTATACTAGCATCAATGGTCTATCTACAAAATGGAAAGACTACACCCTCTTTCAAAAATCATAAGTATCAATGATAAAATCATATATCCCCATTAATAAGGTATAAATTTATCATATGGAAAATATAGTGATGATCCATCCATAATAATATAACACATGTTATAACATAATATAAAAACTTATTTAATGTCATGCGGTCAACTAACATAATGGAGATCACCTAATGGGTTGACTATATAATAGATAATAAGGGAAAAAATTAAAGGAGGCAATTCATCCAAACACTTTATCATCTTCTTGGGTTTTTTTCCAATCTATACCATGATACTCGTAATAATCCACCTATTCATAGGATTGTACACTGATCTACATGCTAGTAGTGAGTTTTTTCATCCACAATGATTTAATTGTAAGGTGTGAGTACAAAACTCCGAAGGAAAATACCAATGGTTTCCCTAACATATTAAATTATAAATTAAATTTCATGAGAAATATATTTTATGACATGAAAAATAAATATAGTTGATACTTGTAGTATCATTGAGTGGTAAATATTCCACTTAGATGAGAGATCATACACAAAGTGTTCATATAGATGTAATCATTTATTTTATGATTAAAATGAGCATCGGCAGGACCTCCATATGACAATTGGTCCCTTAGTCATATGGAGTTTCACAAATATCACTATATAAATGGTATGGAGTTCCTATATTCTTCATATAAGTGTGATGATATTTTCCATTATTATCATTTAATTGGAATGACGTTTCCCTTAAACATCATCTAAGTAGGATAAATATTCACATATTTCATTGTATAAGTAATATAGAGTTTCTAATAATTCATCATATAAATGGAATGGGTATTCCCATATCATTTCACATAATTGGGATGGGTCTCCACATAACACATTATATAAGTGGGATAGGTATTCAAAAAACTAAATATATAAGTTGTATTGGGTTTCAAATTATTCATCATATAAGTGAGAAGAGTATTCCATAAATCATCATATACATGTGATGTGTATTCTAATAACTCATAATATAAGTGGGATGGATAAACCGATATTTCATTACTACTAAAATAATATAATTTATAACCAACACTAAGATAGAAATAAAGTAGAGAAGGGTTGAATCCTCAGGGAAAAATCTTGTTTCTATATGACTTTTTTAAACATCTTTTTTAACTGAAACAAACAAAAAATAACAATCACATTTGTTTTTATGACGGTAACTATGAAAAATTTATAAAAAAACATAATGATATTGTTTTAAGAAATAAAGATGAAGAAAAAAAGAAGTGAGAATGAAAATTTTTTTATTTATGGGGGAAAATATATTCATATTAACATATAAAATGATTTATATTCTTGAAAATTTATTATATTAAATGTGTAATATTGTGAAAATTATAGTCGATATCACCTCACCATCACTTTTTAAGATCATGAGTTATCCTAAGAGGTACAAATATATTTCTATTTTAAATCATTTTTTACTGGATAATGTTAGTACCCATTGTGATCATGGGTATACTAGGGGTGTCCATGTCTTTTTTAGATCCTATATCCTAGAATTTCGGAAAATCAAGGTAAGCCACATGGTTAGTAGAAACTGTATGGGGTATGCCATATATTTTGTATAACCGAGCGAGGTGTGGGTAGTGAGCTGAAGGAGCCTACACGATTTTTGAAAACCTTGCCGATGGAGGTGCACACCTATGTGATTTGCAGCAGACCATTGATAGTAGGATGAGACAATGTTTGTGCATGGTTAGAAAAACTATGAAGACTAACCATGCGAGATACCCCTATAACACAATAAAGGGAAAATGGTTGGCTTATGGTTTGACCAATCATGCGGCCAAACCGTGTGACCTGGATTTTTTAGGGAAGACAACAATTTTCCCATAAAATATATTTAAACCTAAAACCTTTTTATTTTCTCCTCCATTGGTTATTATCTTAGTTGTGGGAGCTCCTTTTAAGGCCAATGGTTAGTATTTTCCACTGATTCTCTATTCGAGCTCAGATTCAAATTTTTTCTATCTCATTGGATTAATTCCAGTGAGTACTCCATACCTTTTATTTAATTATTTATTATTATTTACATCAAAAAAGTTATTTATGTGAATTATAATATTTTATATACTCATTATTTTTATCCATTATTTGTTTTTCTTTTGATCTAGACTGAATCAAAATATGTTACTGGATGAGAACTCTACTAAAGACATGTGGTAGGTGGTCTATACCATTCCCTTAGGGTTTAGTGTTTTATTTTCCTAGTTTTAGTTGTGTCATACACTATAATTTCTGATGGTGACCATTTAATTGATTTAGTAATTGATATGGATGTTTGGGAACCCTTTAAGGATTCCCACTAGTTCCTTTGAGTCTATTGGAGTTTGCTTCCCCAACCTATGACACCCATGGGTTGTGAACTTATATATGCCAAGTGTTATACCACCCCATTGGGTGTGTGCGGGCTTACCAAGCTAGAGTAATCCCTTTATGAATATAATTTAATTTAATTGAGATTTTAGGATATGGTTTTCCTTCTTTTCCATGTGATAACATGATGTTTCTTTATGTAAATTTCTTAAATAGTTTTTAGAGAAATTATGGAAATGAGTGGGTAAAGTCATGGTGTGTAATGGATAGTGAATTTGTGAATGCATGTGATGAATTGATATGGAACTGGATACATTGGTTGGTATACCTTGGATCTTAATTCTATTAGATGTCATGGAAGGTTCTTCAATGTATCTTTATAGCTGTAATGGAAGCCTTGGATGAGATTTCTCCTTAAGTATTGATTCTATGGAATGCCTAGGCCTTGCTACCCCTTGGATATGGACTTATTGGGCACACAATATAAATGGTATGTTTAATTTATCCTTGGAACCTATTTCAAGTCTAACTAGGTTTACATCGTGATGCTTCTTGGACTTGATGACGATACCTTGGCCATTTATACCTTGGATCTGACCTTGTGAGGACAGACACATCTGACCATATGGATTTGTCGTGGTTCATATGAAACTCTTGGTTATATGGAATAGTCATGGTTGATTTTATTTATAGGTTATATGTAATGTTTGAGGATGTTATGATATACTATGTGTATGATATGGTTGTTGTGTTTATTTCTGTTTTCATTATAGGTGACTTGTTGTAGGAGCTTGACCCTTGTTACTAGGAAGCCTTGTTCAGATAGAAACCTTTTATTTAGATGTATAACAGAGGTAATAGGAATTTGTTTCATTTCTATTATACCTATGATATACATTTCAAAATTCTTGTCTTGTATTGCAGATCCTGGATTGTTATATGTACTTTTGGTGGTGGCCTAATGGGATTTTATCTCACACCCTATTCGGGCCATTGTTCGGCACCCAAACAGACTATATGTATAATGGTAGGGGTCATGTAACGAACCCACAATTTGATTCATGATTTTTTTATTATCCTTATTAGGGGATCATAGGAAGTAGTTGAGGCTTGTGATACTACCTAGGATAACCCTTTTTGTATTTTTATTATTTTGATACATGTGTTGAATTTGGGTGCTTGTATATGTGTTTTACATCATTGTTGGGACATAACATGTATCATAATAATTATATATGTGATTTAGTTTTTATATTTTAGAATTTATATCAGTTTCTTGAGTTATTTTCCATTGTTATACTGCTTCCACTATGACAGGTTATTGGTCCAGTGTTTATAGTGTCTTTTTTTGTTGTGTCATATCTTTACATATACTTCCACTACTAATCTATTATTATATACCCATTATGATACACTTTTACAATGAATTAATATCTTACCCATATATAAATCATTGGCCCTCACTTCTATTTGGCAGCCTTATGTGTTCGAGGAGATGTGATGGAGTCCATGTGACGCACTGGCTTGGGGCACCAGATAGTGGGACACGTGTGAGGACGTTACAGTGGGGGTATCAGAGCATTTTTATTTATTTTTTGTTGTATTACTATTTTGGGTCAATATATAACAATATAATGGAATAAAATTTGGTAATGATTTGTTTGTGGGATTAGCTAACTCATTTACAATATTAAGCCAAAATTTATATGAATGGAAATTGTTATTTTTCAGATTTTTCCTATTATAATTGATTTGGATTTCACCATTGGGTGATGAACTTGCGTTGTGATGTTATCATTTATATTATTGAGGATATATTTTATCATTTCCGGATGATATTAGGATATTCATCTCATTCATAATTTTTAGGCACATTTTAGGATTCACCTGATATGTATTATGCTATTCCATATAGGATGCTTGCTTAACTTCATGACTTTGTGATATATGCCTTGTGTGATATACTGGTTGTCTGATAAATGATCAATATAGAAAAATAGAAAAATGGTTGTTACAAAGAGTTAATATCGTAACCTAATAAATATTTTCCTAATTAGGCTACAACAAACACCAAAAAAAAGAAAATTGTGCCACATTGAGTCATAGACCATTGGTCGCATTGACTGGAATATGTAATGATATGGATTAAGTGGACACCATATTTCAGTTCATGAGGTGTATAGGCCCTTATGGATCAGAGGTGGTGAACCATTTGGTTCAACCATTTAAATGTAATTGTTTTATAAATGTAAATTTAAAATGTAAATCGAATGGGTGAAACATAGAACTAGATCATGACTAGGTTTATAGAGCATGATAGGCAGTCTCTGGGACGTTTATGACCATTTATTTTACCTAGGATGAGTGTTGTGGCTAGTTTACTGGAGGGTTTTAAACTGTACTACATTTTAAGACTTTGAAATCTTATTATTGATCTCTTTGTAGGCTTTTTTTGGCATTATATTTACATACCACCTTGAGGACCTCCAGTTGTATGCCAAGAGGGTGGAAAATAACATTCTCTGAAGGTGGGTTCCATGGGATTCCAAGGGATCCTCCTCTAGTTCTAGCTATGGTACCATCTATTTTACCAAACATAGGTGATTAGTCATAGTTCTGTGAGGGTTTTCTATATTATATGAAGATATTTTAGGGAGTAGCGTAGCATGTCTTGTCCATGGATGGGTTAATGCATGTGTTCCAACATTATCATCCTCCCATGTCTTCAGAGGATAATGGACCACGTGATGGTGATTTCTGTCTTGATATTATGTTTTTGATATTTGATCATCTAGAGATACATTCTAAGAGGAGATTAAATCTCATTACGTATATTATTTTGGGATTAGCAAAGAACTGATGATATATTTTTTACCATATTGAAAGGCTGTAAGATATGGTTTGGGTGTTTTACAAACCATATTTTATGAATAATTTTTTCTTAAGTCTATATGAGATGATCATACAATGATTTTATGCATCTATAGAAGGAATCTATAACTATTATGGATTATTTGGCATGATTTACAAAGATTTTGAATTTTTCACTGATATATCTTGCTGCTGAGGAAACATATGAGAGATGTATCGAGGAAGGTCTCATACACGTATTTTGATATTTGGAAAACATGATTAGATTAACGATGATTACTGAGATAATGAATAAGGTGTAGATCACAGTGTGAAACCAGAGAGAATCTAGGGGTGTATATTAGAGAATTATAGTCTCTCGTCCCAGTGGTTCAACTTCCAGTGGTAGGAAGTGATGTTTTTAGGCTTCCAATGAGATGAGTACCAACTAGTTTGTTTGTTAAGTTACTTAATTTTCCAATCATCACTGTCAATAATGGGGTTATGTTATGAATCATTATGATTGATACCCATATGAAGGTCGAGCTTAAGGCAGGTTGGTCCATGTTCAATATTTTTTTAGGACTTTTACTCCATCGGTTAGTGGAAGTGGTTCAATTATGAATCTAGGTGTAGGATTGGGTTTCAAAACTCCATCTAAGGTAGAGAGATGGAGCGGTACTGTTCATTCTAGTCCTAGTTGTTGTTGAGGTAGAGGGATCCAGATATATGTAGTACCTAGATAGTAGAGTGGTATTTCTCCGAGTAGTGAGGTTGTGTCACAGGACCGTAGTTTAGGACAAATATAATATATATAGCATACACCTGAGGAGTAGATAAATGGGTCAACTATGGTAAGTATTAAAATATTACTAGCCTATGTGCTTTTTTCTTCCCTTTTTGATATATGTTATTCTCATAGTTTTATATATGTACCTGTTTTAGAGATACGTGGGCTCATGGTTCTGTAGATTGATGGTGTAATGACACTCGATACACCATTGGGGATTAGATAAGAAAGTGTATGCCAATAAAGAGACTCCCCCCTAAATATTGGGCGGATTAACATTGAATGAGATATTTTTTCCTCATTATGATTGGGTTTTACAACATACTCTGGATAGACTGGATAGTTTTTTTGAGACAATATTGATTTCTATTGTCAGATGGTGACTTTCACATCACAAAAGGGAAAATTTTGTATTCACAAGGATGAATGGGATGTCCAGGTGATCTGAGATGGACCATAACATCATGGGAGGGGATGGATGATTACCCATATTACTAGTTGATGTCTGGATGATTAAGGACCATGTCAGGATAATTCCCCCCAATAGTTGATCACATTAAGAACATTTTCCCAAATGACTTTTCTACTTTACCACCTGAGAGGGAGGTGGAGTTCTCTATAAATCTAGTTCAATGATCTCCACTGGTGTTAATTTCCATTTATATGATGGCTACGGCGGTTTTTCAGAAGTAAAATAGGATGAAATAAAATTTGGAGGCAATGGTGTTTGTACAAACTATTAATTCTCTATGGGGGTTTCCAGTCATTTTTTGAAAAAGGATGACAATACCCTTAGACTATGTGTGGATTATCATAAATAGAACTAGTTTATCGTTAAGACTTTATATGCTATTCCAAAAATAGATGAACTTTGTTCTCATATTTGAGTATCTTGGGTGTTCTCGAAAATTGATTTGGTATTTTCATATCATCATTTGTGTGTTCGGCCTACAAACATAACTCATACAACTTTTCATAGCATGTTTGGTCAATATGAGCATCTAATTATATCGTTCGGTCTCACGAACACACCATATGTTTTGATGGTGCTGAAGAACTAAGATTCTAATCCTTATCTGGATTCATTTGTTATAATTTCCTGGTATAGATTCCACACACATCAGTTCTCTAATCCTGTCAGTCATGTAACTCCACGAAAATCTAAAGTAGGAACATTGTATTCAATAGCGTGTATGACACGCAACACCAAGTGTATAAAATAAGATAATATCCCATGTATTTATAATATATTTACTATTTTAAATAAATTCAATATATATTTTATAGCTTAAAATACATTCAATACTATGTTATCTTATGTTACATGCAATATAAACTTTCTTTTGTAGCTTATATTACATGAAAGATCGAGTTTTACAATAAAACAATATATTATTAAATATTATTATTTAATATTATAATATAAAAACTAGAGGATAAATTAGTAGGTATGAATTGGAATAACTAACTTATGAAAATTATGTTTTACACAAAGAAAAAATTAATTCATTGGTTACTAATTATTTATAAATGAATATAAAAACCAATTAAATATAAAATGCTATATTTTTATAGAAAACTATTTTTATGCTCACAAAGCTGATTTGTCCTAAAAACTTAAATCCATTAAAATTTGTGAGAAAAATTAATGTAATATATATTTATATATTATGTTCCAAAAAAATATTTAATATATTCATCCAATATATTTGTTAGGCTTAATATAAAAACAAACCAAATTTTATGCATAAAATGCTATATTTTATTGAAGAATTTTTTCCACCTTTTAATAGTGATCTGATTTTAAATCCACTTTTAGAACATTAAGAGATTATATATGTAAAAGTAAAATTAATTTTTTAAAAGGAAACATAAAAATTATGTTAGGGTGAGATTTTGGTATTTTTCAGTGAAGAATAATTTTTAATGAACAGTGAAAAATATTGAAATTTAATTCCAATTTGTTTTTCCTATAATTTATTTGTAAGGATAAACTACTATTTTAATTGGTTTTAAATTTTAATTAGATGATATTTTTGCCATTTAATCCAATATAGGTCACTGGTATCATTTTCACTTTGAAATTTACTATAAAAACATAACAAAATTTTGAACATTTTAACTTTAAAAACCCGCATTGTCATCCCATTTACAGGATTAAATTTAAATTAATTTATCCCAATAATGTGATTGAAATTTATAATTATGGATTATATATTTAGACTAATAATTTTTTATAAATTCTAATAAGGTAAACTCAATTTTTTACCAAATATAATAGTGAAATTAATTATAATTTATTACAACGATTATGGTCAAATTAATAATAAAAGGGACTAATACTTAAACTTAAAGAAACAATGAACACTCCAATAGTCCAAAACCCATTTTATGGACATAATTATTCAACTAACCTTCCATTATTATGTTTTTTTGTTTTTTTGTTAATTTTTTTGGTAAAAACAAGGGTACTTCCTACTTGTCTTAAAAAATTACAAGTGAGTGTTTTTCCACCCTTAAAAAAGGCCACCACCCCTTCCACTTTCTGACATCTCTCAAGAAAATTTTGATAAACAAATATCTATCCATATATATCCTAAAAATACCTCCCCTCATTATATAATCCTCCACTTGGAAGGAGATCATTACAATAAGTCCCTTTGTTTCAAACCAAAAGGTGTTACCTGATTAAGAGGTAACACCTTTCCTTAAACTCTTTAGATTTATTTCTATTATCCACCCCATAATCTCTTATTATTCCATGATTATATAACATCAATATTATACTAAAAATAATATTATATTTTTATATTAGGGAGTCTACCTACACTCACACACACTTCCATCTAATTGGTAGAAAACATATTGTTTACTTGTACGGTGAACTACCGCCTCACAAAATGATTATTGTTCATTTCTCCTTTATCAAATTTAATGGTTGGGGATTATGATGTAAAATATATTTATATATGTAATATATGATATTTATTATTTAATAAATATTATTTAATTGTTCGTATAACATATCGTTATACGTTCCATTATTTTAAAAATGATAACATCATTTGTGGAAGTGTTGACTACCACCCCTTCAAATAAATGTGATTCATTCACACTATATTTGGAATTAATAATGGTTGTATTTAATAAAAAAATATAACATATGTTAAATATATATGATACATTAATTACAATATAAGTATTTACCATTTATATTTCATTTTTTTAATACAATATAGAAATGAATGTAGCATTCACCCATACGCACCGCCGACCATCTCCTTAAAGGGTGCATTAAATTTCTTATCTATAAGATTTATATATTATTCTAAATAAATATTTAGTGAATATATATGATAATTAATTAATGTTTTACATTAAAAATATTATCAAATTGTGATCTATGTAATAGGAACAACAAATAACTAGTAAAATATTACTAAAAATCTAGGCCATTAACACCGACAATAGTTAAAATAATGAAAGAGTGTCAACAAAAGTGTAATAATATAATAAAAGAAGAAAGAATATAATATTTTAAAATTATTAATGTTTTATTATAAATCATTAAAAAAATAAAAAAATTATACATCAGGATAAAGTTTTCTCACACAAAAGAAAACACAATGTAATATATTTTCATCACACTTTTTACTTCTATGAGGTAAATGTCATGCTCACCACTTACTTATTTTTTGTGGTGTGTAAAATGACCAATTTTATATATTATATCATGAATTAAATTATCTTCATCATATTAAAAACATTAATTTAATATTATTCATTCATGATGTTTATGGTTCTAAATGTTTCAAAGTGGTATAGGACACTTTATAATGTTTAAAGATTATTTTCCTCAAAAAAAAATTTATTGATATTTTGTTAGTATTTCCATTCAAGGAAATTATAATACCATTGTTAAATAAAACCTTTAATTTTCCTCTCCAATGGTTATTCAGGACTCTTTTCAAGTATTAATACCATTTTCCCACTCATTAGTGCTCAAAATGTTTTATAAAATGTTTTTAATAAAACCCTAATTCATTTCTCTATTTAGTTGGAGTATTTTTTCCTAATACAATATATATTATTAAAAAAATTATTACCTTTTCAAAATGATTTAGTAATGAAATGTTTACCCTTTTTTCATTTACCATTGTTTTCAATGGAAACTTCTTTTTTTTGTCTAAAATATGGAAATTTTCTAACCTTTTATCATGAAAATGGAATGTTATTTTAACTCATACAACTTGTACAAATTTACCCTCCATAGTTTCTATGAATCTTAATTTTCATTTTTAAAATTATAATTTTGATGGAAATTTTTTCAAATTTGATTTTCAATAAAAATGTTTTTTTTCAATGGTTTTTTAAATCAAAAAAACATTTTCATCAAGAATGTTTTTAAAAGATGTTTTTATAATATTTCCATTCATCAGTGACAAAAAACCATTATTCTACTTCACTTAGGATATGTTGTATTGATACCATCCTTAATCATCCTCTTGATGGTTTATGATTGTATATTATTCATATTCACTTCCATGATTCCTTTTAATCCCCTTGAAATGTTTTATTTCCCATGTTATTTTTTCATTGAAATTACCCTAAATACCTATATCATTTTCAAAGGATATGATTATTGCCAGAATCATATATAATTTTTCATTTGGTGTTCACATTGAAAGTTATTTTAATATTTGGGGAAATATTTAAAAACAAGTATCCTTAATTGAATAGGGATATTTGATAAGGCACTCTTTTTATTTAAATTATTTTGACATGCACTATACTGGTTGTAGACCGGTTAATGAAATCCATATAGGTTGGATATCAGTTAATGAAATATATATGGGTTGGGGGACTGGTTAATGAAATCCCCTCTATTCATAAATATCCTCATGAGATGAAATTAGTTGGCGATAAACCCTTGGAGTTTATTTCCAAGCAGTATAGATGGGTTTATACCCATAGTTTTAAACTGTCCAAGGGATAAATCTGGACAGTGGATGTTTTCATGTTCCACAAACATGAAATCCAATATTTAATCATTTCCCTCATATAGTTTTGGTTATTATTCATCTATGTGATTTTTTTCGACATATCTATGGATACATTTCATTGATTAAATGGAATGTGTTTTATTTTCTTACCTTTCCGTATTGATTTTGAATTTTCTAGTTATTTGAATGGAATATATTTTTAGTTATTACCTATCCATATTGTATATACAGTTCCTTATCAATTTTTTGATTACAAGGTATGTTTTTTAAGTTATTTTCCATGCAATAATTATTATTTTCATTGATTCATTATATCTTCTTCTTTACGTTACCCTTACTGATCATTTTAACTCACCCTTTTCATGTTTAATTTTCAAGTGATCTAACAAATATACTAAGAAATTTATTCAATCATACTATAGATGAAATAGGGTTACTAGCCTTGAATTTATTTAGAAAGAAGAAAAAATATGTGTTGGAATTAGTGTATTAATTTGCAATACAATAATATTGTAAGTATATGGTTAACCAAGGATAAAAAACTATTTAGTCATATGGGATGGGATTTAATTTCATTTTATGCCAATTTAATTGTAGCATGACACAGAATCTATGATTTCTGGGGTCAAGTTTCTAGAGGTCAAATGACCTCATGCATATGAAATAGGCTTTTGACTAATATTGAGAGTCTAATATCGATCATATGGATACTATTCCCTATTTAATAGAGTAATAAAACAGTGTAAAATAATTAAGAAATAATAGAATAATAAACATATTAAGTAACAAAAATAGAATGATAATAGCATCAAATGATAACTAGAAATTTAAATACAATAACAAAATAAAATATATATATTCCATGCCAAATTAAATTCCACCCGTCAAAATGAAAACCCAAAATTAAAGACACTGAAAACTCTTATGTGGGCCCCGAACCACATCCAGTTACCTCATCCAAGATCCATCTTGAATTGGTCATCTATCATAGGTCTCATTCCCTTAACCATTCATACAACCATGAAATCTATTTAGGTACCAATCAGACAGTCCAAGAAGCGTGTGAGTGCAACTCAATAGGCCTCCACCAATAATGTCTAAAAACAAAATCAAGTTAATATAGTCTATGCATTTGTATAAATCGTAAGTAAAATCAATAATGTAAACATTAAAACTTTATTTAACTACTATTTATTTAACCACATAACCCATGGGTTCTCATGGACACTCGAACCACAATACCTTCTTTAGACCATGATGGAGTCTGAATCATATCTCATATTCACATCACAAAACATTATATCACACGAGCTTTAATTTTCCTTTTAAATTAAATTCATATAATGGAAAATTGGAACCATATTCCAATGTAAACTAATTTAAGTAGAATGTATTGTCTAGAACCATGTGGGTATTTGGATCATTAGTCCCTATCATACAACCAGAGGGTTTTTTGTATAATTTTTCCATCTCCCATACAGTAATATTTTCATGCATGTACTTGGGTATATAATTCTATGTCTAGAACCCATATGGGTATTTGGAGCATCAATCCATGTTTCACACCCCATTATTAATAAATAACATATATCTCATATATCACATTATTCAAGATTAATCAAAATTAATATATTATAACTTTTCTAATTCAAAACATTTATTAATTAATTTAACAATTAATTAATGCATCTCAATAAATTTCAATCTCAAAATAATTTCCATTAATTAATTTAAAATTTAATTAATCTAACTCTCAACCTCAATATCCAAATAAAAATTCAATAAATAATTATTCAAATCCATATCATAGTCTTAGCATCACTTTAATTCAATAATTAATTAACCATATCAAATTCACTATTTTTTAAAATCTCATTAATTGATATAATAATTAATTATTTTTATTTCACATTAAATTTCACAATCCTCAATATATATTAATCAATTGGACAATTAATTGATTTAATTTAAAACCTCAATTTCCCTAATTAACCTAAGTCATTAATATATGGAAATTAAACAAATCAATTCAATTTTTTAACACAATTTCCCAATCATGGAAATTGAAATTCTCAGAATTTAATACATGTAGTTTAATCAAGACTATGGGATTGGAGTTCAGATCACATACTTCAATTTTGATGAAGAACACTCACCAATGGAAAATCCACCCAATTTGAAAGAGAAAGGTCAAAGCCCCCAATAAAGAAGATGATCTAGATCGAAAACCATGATCAAAAAAATAAATCATGATAAAGAAATATTATATCTATAACAAGATATTATAGTGGATAAATATCACTCTTTTATCTGGGAAGATATCGGGAGGGATAGAGAGAGATCTAATTGGTAAGAAACCACATACCCTGCGAGGTGCAGATCATTAATCCTCCATTCGATCTGCCAATAATGGAGGTCGAGAAGGTTTGGAATCCATCCAAGAGACTCCAAATTTTTTAAATAACATTAATAGTCAAATGGGGTCTCATTTTGGATTATTATGGGGGTTTGGGTATTTTAAAATATAAATTTTAGATTAATTAAAACCATGCACACAATTTCCCGTACGAGTTTCATTGTTTCCCGTAACTGTTCAACTTAACCATGAACCACTTCTGGAGTGGCGGGGGTGCATAATTTCTCCAAATAAGGTGAACATCTTAAAAAAACTATGTGTTGGCCATGTGAACCCTCTCAGTTTTGATTCACGCAGTTTTCTGGGCTGGGTTACACGGTTTGGGAAAACCGTGCACTAACTATGCGATTTTCCATTCCCTTCCAAAATTCTCAATTTACAAGTAAATGAAACTCAATGTAAAATACCAAAAAATAATAATCAAACAAAGAAAAAATAATACCTAAAAATTGGCCCAAGACATCTCTACAAAATGTTGGGATCTTACAATATCCCCATTATATAACAGCTCATCCTCGAGTTGTACTCCCAAGCTCCACTAAGATTCTGAGTCTAAAGGATTGGGCCACTAACCCACATATCCTCTTATCTCTCCTATGTTTCCTCATGATCACACCCATATTTCCATAATACATGAACTATCAACATGGTATATTCCCACAAAATTTTCTCATTGTGATCTAACACACATATTAGATGCTCCTTAAAGGAGTCATCTATATTGAGCTCAACATCTTCCACATCGATCACATGATAAGGTTTGGGGTGATATTATTGAAGTTTTGAAACATGAAAGAAATAATGCATTGCACTGTACCTCTGTGGAAAAGATGATCAATATGTCAGTAACCCTATTCTCTCCATAACCTCAAATGGTCCAATGAACCTGGGCACCAACTATCTATCTCTTCATATCCTATGGTGAACCAACCAAGGATACACTTAAAGGAATACATGATCACACCTTATAAAAACTAAGGGTCATCATTTTCTATCAGTATAAGAATTCTATATACTCTGATTTATAGACATATGTTTTTAAAATAAATGAACCTACTCTAAAATATATGGTATGAGACTTAGTCCAAAAAACTCGGACTCACTTACCTATATCCAACATAAAGGTGGTCAGCATGGCCTACCATAAAAAGCCTCATTTGGTTCCATCTATATAGTTTCTTGATAACTGTTGTTATAGGAAAAATAAACTAGAATGAGGTGTGTCTTCGATGAACCACCAAAGTGAAGGACACCTTCTTGTAGAATATCCTCAAGCACCTAAATTTTATGTTTTGACTACACATATTTTAGTGGATGGAAATCCATACTCAATAAAACCCTTCTACCCAGAGCCTTATGTAATCCATTCAAGAAGCACAATGTAAAACTCAATTCAGGGTATAAAACTATAGTCTATTGAACCCTGGGAAGATGACCAATCTATCAGACATAAAAGTCACGCAATTGTTCCACTGAGAATGTATCTTGAATTGTTATGAAATACACTACCACTTTCAACCTATCCATTATAACCAAAATTACACCATTCTTTTGAGGTGTCCTCAGAAGAACCACCATAAAATCAATATTCACATCATCCCACTTCCATTATATAATGGGAAACGACTGTAGCAACCCACTAGGTAGTTGATACTCACCCTTCCCCTGTTGAAAAGTTTAGCATCAGGTCACAAACCCTATAACCTCATTTTTCATTCCCAAACACCAAAAAATGTCATTGTAGCTCATGGTACATTTTAGCCAAACCCTGATGAACTGACCGCTTAGTGGAATAAAACTATTACATCAGATCCTCCCATATACTCTTAGGTACAATAACCCAATTCTTGACATAGATGATCTCACACTCATCTATAATCCAATCGGATAGTGACTCCCCTCCTTCAAGGATTTCCCTAAAGGTGAATCACTCTAGATCCTCATACATGATGTCTCCAATATGACTCAAAAGTGTATAATCAATTGAAATTGACAAAAAATTCAACTTCTCTAGGCTCTCTTGAACAATAACATACATCTAAACCAGAAAATTCATCATCTTCCACGCAACACTAGTATCCTAAACTTTCAGACTCTTTGTTTTCATGCTTAAATCATCAGCAACATTGTTCCCCTTTCAATACATATATGCTAGCTCAAAATTAAATGACTGTAAATACTCAACCCACCTTACTATCTAAGATTAAAATCTCACTAAAAAAAGATATACCTTAATCGCTTGTGATTTGTATATGATGTAAACTTTTCACCCAAAAGATAATATTGCTAATAAATCAAAGAATAAACCACATCATCTAACTAGAGGTCATGCGTAGTGTATTTTAATTAATGTGACATCAACTTCCATGACCCTTACACCAAAAATCAGTCTTCATACATTAAGACTTCTCTAATCCCCATTCATGATGTCTCATAGTATATCATATATTCCTCACCTAGCTCAGGTATGATCAATATGGTTTCAAATTTCCAAAAAAAATTCAAATTATGGAAGGAATTATTTCATGATTCATATTATTCAAACTTTACCCACTTATGGTCAAGACCATAAGAGGTGATAACAAATTGAAAAATTCCTAAATAAACCTTTGATAATATCTCGCTATTCTAAAGAAAGCTACAGACATCAAAAAAAATTATTGGGCTTCCCCCAAGAAACCACTTCTTGAACATTTTATAGTTTCACTAAAACAACATTCTCTAAGAGGATTTGACTCAAGAAGTATACCTAATAAATCCAAAACTAACACTTAAATATATTTCCATATATCCAATTCTCACTTATTGTACTAAAAAAGATGTTAATATGTTTTGAATGATCTCAATGATTCTTCTTGAATTTCAAGATGTCACCCACAAACACTACCAGAAACTAATCTAATTATAGATAGAATATTCTGTTCATAAAATCCATAAACAATAATAGTGCATTCATCAACCCAAATGGAATTAAAAAAAACACATATAGGTCATACCTTCTTCTAAAAGAAGTCCACGGAATATTCTAAAGTCAAACACTCAACTAATGATACCCTGATCTAAAGTCAATCGTAGAGAAACCCCAATACCTTTTCAATTATTAAAATAGAACATCAATACATGGAATAGGATAAAGTTTCTTCATAGTAATATGGTTCAACTTATTATATTCAACACATAAGCATAGAGTCAAGTCAGCCTTCTAAGTGAAAAACACTGAAGAACCCCAAGGTGATGTACTCAGATTGATAAATACTGTATCCTCGAACTCTTTACATTCATTTTTATATTCCTGAATCTATTTAGGTGCCATTATGTATAGTGGAATAAAAACCATCTCACCTCTAGGAATGATATCAATGGTAAACTCCATATCTCTCTCAGGTGGAAACCCTAAGAAGTATTCAAAAAAATCATCTTCAAACTTTCCCAAAACTGGTATAATTACATCACTATTTAAACCTCCTCCATCTATAAATATACTAGAAACCTAGGTGGTATGATTCCCCAGTTGTTAATGTACTGTCCCTGCACATCTCGCCTTCATATCCCATTCTCCACAGTTAATGTATTTGTCATCATTTGGAGATGTAAAATTCATCTCTTTTGGAAAAAATATAATAAATCAAGATATACTACAAACCATTACATACCCATAATTAGAATAAATCCTAACATTTTTAGTATGTATAGATCCCAAAGAAACTGATACCCTTAAACCTTGAGATAACACCCCTTTCACAAATATATTTCTCTAAACCATATACCCAAGGGTGTAACTATCATCAACATCCCACTCACAAAATCCACCTCCAATATCATACCATTCATATGTTGTGCTTAAATAAAGGAATTAGAGGCAACAATATCAAATAATTCACTAGATAGAATATATGTTATAAGAATAGTACCTCTCACTGTCAAGGGTCCAGCCTCACTATCCATAAGTGTAGAATAGAATGTATGTAATTTTCATGCTCCACTTCCCTGAAAAGTATCCTAAGTCCCCTAAGCTACACCACTGTAATGATATGGGCGATCTTTCCCGGAATTACTACATAAACTACCTCTACTACCACATCCAGTTTAACTCTTGCTTCCAGACTCATATGGGGCAAGAGATCCCCTTATTGCACCCTGGTTCTACCTAAATCCTCTATGTCTACCTGTCTATCAGGGGTTTATACAAAACATCTATAAATGTACCATCTCACTACAAGATCAACATTGTACTATCAGATAGGGAAAATGGATATGATTGTGGCTCATCCTTCCACATTTCTGGAAAATCACATGGGTAATATCATGCATAACAATCCCCTTTATTTGGACACTACGCTTCCCACTACCCTAGAAAAGAATATCAAAGCGACACTTCCGACTCTAAGAAATCATAACTACTGAAAATCCCATAGAAAACATGTTTCTACAAATAGAATCCTCCTTCAGGTTCCCCATAGATATGAGAGTCTGGTTCACCACCTCTGAACACTTCTTCATCCTACAGATATTCAACTGGGACATGATTTCGCATTTAGTCCCATCCTGAAACAACTTTTCCACATTTACCTCATATCCTTTGAAATCTAGAACAAAGTGCTAAAAATATATAAATCACCCAAGAAATTCCTCCATAGACATGCTCCCCTAATTCAGTCTCATGAAATCGTCCACTCTCTCCTACCTAAGAGTCTCATAATAAAAGTGTTTGAAGAACTTCTCTTGAAATTCCTTCTAGTCTAAGTCTCTAGATATCTATCATGAGTATATATGTCTCACAAATTATTTTATTGACCGCCATACATATAAGCATCCAATATAACTCTCCTATTAGTAAGAGTCGTATAGTGGTCATGTATAGACTGAATAGAATCAATCCATAACTCAACTACCTTATGTCCAACATCACTGGTGAATGTTAGAAGGTGTTGAAAATAGAACTACCTTGTTAGTTCAAACATGATTTTCACAACCCTCTCCAGGTATCTTTCGACAAAATTAATAGATTGCGTAAATTTCTCTTGGAACTATTTTCTGAATTCCACGCCCAACACTATCAGTGCCTCAGGTCCCACCACTAGAGAATCATCTCCATCCATATCCTCCAATCGCCATCTCAACAAGAATCATCATAGAAAAATATATCTAATATTACAAACAGGCTTATTAGGACACATAGCACCACTTAATACATTTATGTATTTGTAGAAACACAGTAAAACACAACGGTATTTTCCCCAAACCACACCACATGGGTAAAAATGAGGCCTTATCAGGGCCCTTAACCATCCTACATCTAAGTCATGGTTAAAAAGGGAGAGCTCATTATCATAATTAAATATTATAATTAGATAACATTTTATTCGTATCTTTCATTTTTTTTACAATTATCAACTTCATATTAGGAACCTTTTCATTTCAATTACACAAGCATGGAAAAAAATTTATTGTTAAAAAACATACCCAAAAAATATTTTCCCGATCATTCCTAATATGATGAAAGTCACAAAAATATTGAGAGACTACAGTGATTTATTCTTACTCAACTATCATTCCTTACTAGGTCATGATTAAAATCTCAAAAATTCTAAAAAACAAATTCACATCACATAAAAACTGTGTTACCCAATGTGAAATAATATTAAACTATTACAAAAAATAGAAATAACAATAATCCCACTCTGGGTACATGGTTTCTCCTTCATAAATGGGTTAGATACTCCCATGAAGGATCTCATATCCAAGAATCGAACCTTCATATGCCTCTATTTACCATTACCTAACAGTAGTATAAAATAAAATAAAATAAAAATGTGATCTGATACCACATTGTAACATCCTATCCCGGGTGCCAAAAACATTGGCTTCCCGAGATAGACAATAACATATTCTCAAGAATGCCTCCCCATGTACCAAAAACTGCTAACTAGTAGTGAATGTATAATATAGATAATGTAGAAACTATACCCTATTTATCAAAGCAATACACCAGTGGAAAATAATTAAGCAATAATGAAATAATAAAAAATGATTTAACAAAACTATAATGATACAATTATCACAAGATGACACAAAAATAGAAATACAATAACCAAAATGGAAACTAGATATTCTATTCCAAATAATGTGCAACTTCTTAAAATTAAAATCCAAAATTAAAGACATTGAAAACTCCCAAGAGGGACCTTAACCACATATGGTTCCATCATCCATTCTTCATCATGACTAAACGAAATAATATATGGCCATTGCCCTTAACCTGTCCTACAACCAGGAAATCTATTTGGGTACTGACTAGGCAGCCTGATTAGGGTGTGAGTACAACTCCATAGGCCACCAATAATGGTGTGTAAAAACAAAATCTAGGCAATATAGTGCATCCAGTTGTATAAAGAATAAATAAAATAAATAAAAAAAAAATTTACATTTATTTAATTACTATTTATTAGACCATATAACCCCCAGGTCCCTGAGGAAACACAAACCAAAATACCTTCTTCATCCCATGTTATAGTATGAACCATATATCATATTCACATAAAAATCGTTATATCACATGTCCATTCATTTTCAATTTAAATTCAATTAATATAATAACTAATTGGAACCATAGTCCAATACCAACTAATGGGCATAAAGCATAATTTTTAGCACCCCATGGGTATTTGGAGAATCATTCCATGTCCACCACCCCATTGGTATTTGGATCATCAGTATCTGTCAAAAACAAGAATTTTTTCATGTGTACAGTTGGGTCTAGAATGCCTTGACTAGCACCCCCATGGATATTTGGAGCGCCAGTCTATTTCCCACACCCATTCTCAATGAAGCACATATTTCACATATATAAAATATTTAAAGATTAATCAACAACAATCTTTTATCACTATCCTCATTGAAAAAAATAATAATTAATTAAACAATTATTTAATCATTCTTAATCAATTCAAATGTCACAAAAATTTCCATTAATTAATTCAACAATTAATTAATCCAACTCTCAACCTCAACAACCCAATAATTATTCAAAAATTAATTATTCAAATAAATATCACAATCCCAACATCTCATCAATTAAATAATTAATTAATAAAATAAAATTCACAATTATAAACATCTCATTAATGAATTGAATAATTAATTATTCATACTTCACATTTAATTTCACAATCCCCAACACACATTAATAAATTCAATAATTAATTAATTCAATTTCCCACCTCAATTTCCCCAATTAACCTATGTTGTTAAAAAATGGAAATTATACAAATGAACTCAATTTTTGAAACAATTTCCCAATCATTGAAATTTTAATTATCACAATTAAATTCATGTAATTTAATCAAGACTATGGGATTGGAATATAGACCACCTACCTCTATATTGGAAAATAAGGATCTCCAACATTAAATCCCCGCAATTTGAAATGGAATGGTCAAACACCTAATAAAGAACACTATCTAGTTCAGAAACCTTGATCCAAACTGAATAAATAATGATCCAAAAATCCATGATTTAAATCTTGATCTTACAATGGATAAATATCCGTATTTTATCTGAGATGAGGAGTGAGATGGAGAGATGGATCTAATTAGAAATAAACCACATTCTTAGGGTGGTACAAATCTTTAATCCTCTATTTTGTTCACCAATAATTGAGTTCATAAGGGCATAGAATCCATCTAAGAGACTCTAAAGTCATGAAAGAACATTATTGGTCCAATCGGGGTTGATTTGTGATTAATATAGGGGTTTCGGTAATTTGAAATATAATTTTCGGATTAATTTAAATTGCATGCATGGTTTCATGTATAGGGTGCATAGTTTACCCAAAACATGAACCTTAACTATGCACCGATTATGGGGCGGTGTGGAAACATTCTCTTAATAGGGTTACCAACTTGAAAAACCAGGCACCATCAATGAGAATACCCTTTATTTGAGTTTGCATGAATTATTGGTCTTGGGAACACCATTGTGGAAAACCGTACGCTAACCGTGACGTTTCCCACTTCATTCCAAAATTATCATTTTCAACCCAAATGCACCCCATGTCAAAACCCAAACATAGAATTATAAAATAATGAAAAAAATAATAACAAAAAATGATCCCAATAAATCTCAAAAAATGATTTGGATCTTACATTTGTGATGATTTCCATGGATGATATCTTGGGTTATCCTCACAATCGACATGACCATAAAACAATATTGATATCATTTTCAATGAACTTAGAGAGAATCAGTTATATGTTAATATCAAAACGTGAAACTTCTAAATGGATTATATTCACTCCTAGGTCACATTAACTCATAGACAAGATTTGCATTTGAACTAAATAAGGTGATAGTAGAAGTTTCCTAAAAACATCCCCAGAACATATTTGATATAGAGTTTCTTGGGGTAACTGGATATTTTAGGAATTTCATATAGGTCATATCCCTCATAACAATGTTGTTTATGGGATTTACTAAGAAGGGTGTGACGTTTTTTTGGACATATAGTTAAAAGAAAGGCTTTGAGGAGATAAAAGGGAGACTAACATTAGCATCAGACCTGATTCTTCTAGAGATTATATGGAGATACATTGTGTATTGTGACACATTATGTATTGATATAGGATATATTATGATGCATGGGTATAGTTTCGGGGCATACGGGTCTTGGTAGTTGGGGCCACATAAGAGTAATTACTCCACACATGATCCTGAGTTAGCTGTGATTGTTCATTATTATCACATGTGTAGACAGTATTTACTAGGAGAGTGTTTTGTGGTGTACATGGACCACAAAATTCTCAAGTATATATTTACAAAGCTTGATCTAAATATGAGTTATCAATGTCTTGATTAGTACCTGTAGTCTTTCGTCTTTTCACGTGCATATACATTTGGAAAGGGAAATGTTGTAGAAAAAGCACTAAGTGTGAGGACTCAAATATAGGAATTCCAAAAGAATAGTATATAGTGGAAGCTTATGGATTTGTTTTCATTGATTCACTTATAGGTGAAGGATAACGAAGGGAATATGTTTCTCTCATCCTTATATGTGAAATATACTATTTGGGATAGACTGAGGATGAGATATCTATCAGATTAAAAATGTCATTTCTTATAAGAGAGTGTGGCAGTTGAGGAATAACAACACGGTTGGACTGTGAGAAAGGATGAGATCCTAGGTATACATGGCCACATGAGGGTTCTATAGGATAGAGGTTAGGAGATGATGTTGGAGTTTCATTCCTATGTTTGGGAAGTACATCCTCATTTCACCAAGATGTATCATGACTTATGCCATCGATACTGGTGTTCGGGTATGAAATTTGAGGTAGTTGGTTTTATTGTGAGTTGTTCGACCTTTTAGTACGGGAAGGCGTAAAATAAGAAAACTGCAATAATTTTACTACAATTACCCATTCCTGATTGGAAATGTGATGGTGTTGTGAAGGATTTTTTGACAAGGTTGTTATGGTATCCATGAGATAGTGATGTTGGTTGGGTTTTTTAGGATATTCTCATGAAGGATTCTCATTTCCGATCAACCAGAGAGACTATCAACATTGATTATCATGGATAGTTTTATATCTGTGATATAGTAAAAATTCACGGGGTCCCCTGAATTATTATTTCAGATTGAGAAGTCGTGTTTACATCACATTTCTGGAAGATTTTATATAATTAATTATGTAAAAATGTTATTCTGAGCACAACGTACCACCCTCAGACTGATGGATAGTTAGGGTAAACATTTCTATTTCTTGAGTAATTTTTTTGAGCCTATGTCTTGGAATTGTTGGGCTCTTTGGAGAGGAATATTCACCTTTTAGAGTTTTCCTACCACAATAGTTATCAAAATACTATACATATGGTACCTTATGAATCTTTGTACAGTAGGCCATGTCGACCGCCAATCTTCTAGTTAGAGGTAGATGAGATAGGTTTACTAAAACCACATCTCATGTAGGAGACTTCAGAGTAGGTCTATTTGATTAGGAAGTCGATGGATGTAATACAATATCAAAAAAAATATTACTTAAATCACTGTCAATGAACTTTGAAGTTCAATTTTGAGGATCAAGTCTTCTGTGTATCTCACCAAGGCTATGACACAGACGAATTAGAAGATAGTTTTATCTTTCACCATGATATGTTGGGTCATTCAATATTCTAGCCTATCAGTTATAGTTACCTCAGAGTTATTGGGATATGCATGACATATTCTATGTATATCAGTTGTGTTGTTATCACTCAGACACACATCACACTCTACATCCAAATGAGGTGGAGTTATTGGTAGATTCATCCTTTGAGGAACATCCTATATGAATCATTGATATGAGCATGAAGGTTCTCAGAGGCTAATAAGTTCCTCTACCATGGGTGTATTGAAATCACAGTGATATACAATAAAATATGTTGTAGTTGGGGCCTAAATACGTGATTTGTGGCTAGAATTATTTTTATGACATTATTAACCACCATTGAGAGGGAAAATTGGGATGAATTTCTTTAAAGGGGAATATTGTAAGATAATGAGTGTTCATATGGGGTATGAATATTTTTTTTGGATTAAATGTTTTTATGGCCTAATATTGGTACCCAATATGATCATGGGTGTTTCGGGGGTTTCTAGGTTATATTTAGACCCCAAAGCATATCTAATTGGAAAATCAAGGTAGACTTCACTGTTATTAGAAACCATGCAGGGTAGGCTGAATGGTTTGTCTAACCATGTGAGGCATGGGAAGTAGGATGAAGGACCTAGAACAGTTGAAGAAAACAATATAGTTAGAGGATAATAGTCATGAAATTTTTACTAGACCCTTAACAATTGGATAAGACTAAATTTTTGAAAGGTTAGGAATATCGTGTGCACTAACCGTGTGAGGTTTCCCCTTTAAATAGTGATGGGTTCATGGTTGGTTCATGGTCTGGCCAACTATATGGGAAAATTGTACGACCCAATTTTTAATGAAAAATGAAAAAATTTCCCTTAAAATCAATTTAAACATAAAACCCATTTTTCTGTCTTTGGATTACATCGTCGGCATGGGATCTCATTTGATGACCAAAGGGTTGTCTTTTCTACTATTTCTCGATCCGGTCTTGGATTCAAATGTCATCAGTTTCGTTGGATTCATGTATGTGATTATTCCATTCCTTTCGTGTCATTATTTGTTCTTGTTATCTTCATGCAAGTTATTTAGGTTCTAGATAATATTCCCTATTTTCATAATTTTCATTTGTTCTTCATATTACTTTTGATATTTAAAAAATCATAAGCTGATACTAGATGACAACTCTACTACGGACCTATATTAGGTAGTCTATAACTTCCCTCATGTTTTAGTGTTTAATATTACTTATTTCAACCATGCCACATGCTAAACTTTTTGGTAGTTCCCTTTAAATTAATAATTAATTGATTTGGATGTTTTGGAACATGTTAGGGATAAACACTAGTTCCTTTGAGTTTTTTGTAGGTTGTTTCCCCAAGCTTGGGGACCAATTGGGTGAGCCCTTGTTCCCTCCTATTGTTATACCACCATATTTTGTGTGTGTGAGACTACCAAGCTAGGGTAATCTCCATATAAATTGAAATTAATTGAAATGAGGCATTAAGAGATGGTTTTTCTTCTTTTACATGAGAAAACAGAGTGTAGCTTGATTTAAATTTCATAAATTCTTTTCATAGAAATTGTGGAAATTAGTGGGTAAACTCATTGTTTATAATTGATGGTCACTTAGTGAATGAATGAGATTAATTGGTATGGTAGTGGATTACTCAATTGGTATACATTGGATATTGATTCCATTAGATCCCATTGATGATTATTAAATGGATTATGATAGCTTTATTAGATTCCTTGGATGAGAACGGTCCATGGGTCTTGATTATATGGGATTCATTGTGCCATTAAACCTCTTGGATCATTATTTCTTGGTCTCATAGTGAAAATGGTATATATACCAGCTCCTTGGACAACATCATATAAGGGGATAATAAAAATCATTTGAAAAGGGAATGCGGGATGCATAAATGTTATATGAAGTAACACATAATCAGGTTCCTATATAAAGATAAAATTAGTGATAAGTGAAATTATGTAAATAGAGGATAAATTTAATATCCAAATAATAATAGAGAGTGATATAGAACATGGACATGAGAAAGTTAATAACCACAAAACAATAAATAAAAATGTGATAAAAACACCATTTATTAATCATAAATGAAGGAAATAAGATACAATTGTTATTTCAAGATCCATTTCATATATTTTTGTTATTATTTTACCATAAAGATAACATAAATTATTAAAATAAATTGATTTTCTATCACTTCATAATAACAATTTCATCCTTTGGTTTTGATTGATCAATTTCGATTAATTTACAATTATATCTCATATCTTACTCCAAGAATTAAAATTCAAGAAGAATTTTTCTGGTCTAAATCACTAAAATTAACTTTCAATAAATTATAACATCGTTTAAAGGAAAAATATTTATTCCTCCAAAATCTATAAAAAACAAAAATTATTATCACAAAATAAGATAATATCTATTATTAATACACGTTCATATAAATAAATACCACATTTATCATCAAATCCTCATAAATAAAACTAAAACTTCAACTTATATAATTTCATAAAATATATACTTAAATTATTCAAAAATTACCAGGATATATTGAAACCAACATATTAGAGTGATTTGATCACATATTGTTCCAATATCAACATAACATTTTTTCCAAATAGTATTAGAAACATTACAAAATGTATCGACCCTAATAATATTTTCTCTAAAATATGCTAATATTTTCCATAAATAACTTGAATTATAACAAAATTACTATAGAAACATATATTCTTCCACAATTTATCTTAATATTTATTCCTATAATGAAAATACATCCTAGAAAATAATATTTGGTTTATCGTATTCATATAATGATTCCCAAAAATATAGTAAAATAATTTCTAAATAACTTTGATCACTTAGTCACTAAATCACTTCTCAAACCCATGGTCAACTTTATATATAAAACATATGTTTCATAAATGGAATTATCCTTTTATCTAAATTAACCATATTAATATAAATGATCATATTAAACCTATAGGTTATTAATAACTTTTAACTTATGTTCACATAATATAAAATTATTCTTCCTCAAATCACCCCATGAAACATTTGGATTATTCTATATCACTATGGAACATATTATGTTTCCATAGGATCTATCCTCTCATTTATCACAATGGTTCATAAATTAAATTTTAATTAATCTAGGAATATCATTGAAGAGTTTATATCTAGATGTGTAGCCTTAGTCCAACTCATTATACACAATTGGCGATCGAATTAATACCCAATATTCCTTTTTTGGATATTTTATCACTAATTGAATCTATTCTATAGAAGCACCCACTTTTAAGTATCCATAATGGGATGGGTTTTCTTATGAAACCACACAATATCTATTTTTCCCAAGCTTCTTGAAATTATATTATATAGAGACTTATCCCTATAATATATCATAGGGTAACATTCTATAATTTATGTTCTCCAAAAGTTAGTTCTCATGTTTTATAAAAAACATTATTTGATACCATTTGTAACAACCCCAACTCTATTAACCCAGAGATGGTGGTTACATTTCTATATTGGTACTAGATACAAGATATCACATTATCAGGGACTGAATAATTTCATAGTCTTAGAAAATAAAATATATTCTTGAATCTCACATTTTATTGAAAACAAAAATTTCAACATTTTATTTTCTTGATAACAGTATTATTCCATCTAGAATATCCTTACATATCAATCATGAAACACTTCCATGAATCATAGTATGAGGAAGAAAAATAAATGTGTTAGATTATATTCTTAGTAAATGAATTCATATAGAGTAAGCAATCATTGAATAAATAATTCATGAGTAATATAGAAGTAATAAATTATGATCAATTAAGGATATGAAAATAATCACATTATATTGAAATATATTCATGGATATCATTACTATTAGAATAATAACATGTATATCAATGAATATTATCATAATATTGTAATGCATAGTTTTGGACATCTTAAACTTACCATTGAGGCCTTGTTCCAAGACATCATACATAAATGGTTAAGGATTATTCCAAATAACAGACCCATTTTTATTCATGATTCATTCTCATTCATCAAGGGGATATGTAATTATAGGTCCTTATATCATTTAGTAAATCCACTTTATTCATAATATGAATATAAGATACATCTTAACTAATAGTCATTAATAATCAATAACTATATGTATTGTAAGACCTATCATATAGAATTTCAATAATTTCCCCAGTTAATATGTTCATAACAAAAAAAATAAATATATGGGAAGGTATAATTATATTATTTCCTCATTAAAGCATAATATTCATCGAAGTATGTAGACATAGATTAAAATACTTTTAAAATACCACTAAATTATTCCTAGAGGAAAACAACCTTTCATTTTTAAAAAACACATTTAAAATAAAAATTATTATGAAATATTAGAAAACAATTATTTAGAAATATATATGGAATCTTGTAATTTTATCATTAAATCAATGAGTATTCACAACATTAGGAAAACATGTTCATGCAGCGTACAAATATTATATGCACACCAATGATAAAAAGTACCTCGTTCAAAAAATAACAAGAAGAATAATTTTAATCCCTTTAATATAAAGTAAAATATGGGTAATAATGAATTTAAAAATTAAATTTAAAATAGAATAATCATTCATGAAAATATTTTAAATGAAATATGGGAATTTATTAAAAATATGCTCATTGATATAGTAAAAAATGATATTTTTCCTAAAAAACAATCTTTGAGGAATTTCATTACCTAGAGAGAGTAAAATAAATGAAAAAAAATTAATTTATAGAAATATAATATTTAGAATAATATAAATATGGTTTAATATAATAATATAATATAATTCTCATAAAAACATAAACATAAAAAATCTCTAATAAGGATGAGATTTTGAAATAAAGATTTACCAATTTGGTAACTTTTGATTCATAACCCCATTGAAAAAATTAATTTCAAATGAAAATTTTAATAATATTATTTTAAATATATTAATGATATATGATATAAAAAGGACATAATGAAAACCACACAAAAAAACAAGTGGTGAGTATGTTATATGTCTCATAGAAAAAAATGAGACGATAAACCATTATAAATATCTTATTATTGAACTATGAATTAATCAATGAAGTGATTATTTGTAAAAAATGTAAAACCACATAAAATTTATAAATAACCTATAAAATAACCATTTTTTATTACCCACATAATTTTATAATAACATAGATAATAAAAATTTACTATAACCCAATGAAAATAAATTGAGTTAGGAAACCCTTAACCATAAGTCTGGCTTTCTTTTTAAATTATTTAAACCATATTTATAATAAATAATAATTTATTATAATTCTATAAAAACCCATTTACATAATTTTAATATCATATATGATCCAATTATAACATTTAAATCCCATTTTGTAATAATTTTTTATTAAAATTGAAACTTCTTAGTGGTAATTGATTCATTTTCCATGTATATTTTAGTTGGGTAGATTCATTCCTTGTATATTTATTGTTGTTACATCATATCCATAATTTTAGTCATGATATAAATATAATATATATTGATTATATATATATTTATAGTTATCCTTGAAATTTGAAAATGAAAATGAATCACATCGCTTTATGGAGGAGGTATTCCACACTTACACACGAGCAAAGTTATCATTTTTTAATGGGTGTAAGGTAAAGAAAAAAAATTTATATTTTAAAAAATATAAATATTTAATAAATTTAATATATATATATTCAATAGTTCCATTTTTTTAACAAAACGTGTAATTTATCAATGGAAAAATTTATGCCTCTACGTGGAGATTGTAAATTGTATGTACAAACGAGTGATGTTTTAATTTTCCATAGAATGGAAACGAGATTAATAACGGTTTTACCATTAAAATAATAGATCTAAAGTATATTTAAGTGACTTATTTTATTATATTATAATGTTTACTGAATATTCGAAAGGTGTAAAATAAGAAATAAACAAAAAAAACTCAAATTGGGATTATACCTCTTCTTCATAAAACAGCATTTGGCTTACACGTTAAGCCTTCTAGGTACCTATATTGGTTATAAAAATGAGATCTAATTAGTTGGGATGAATTTTGATATGTAATTTTGGTTGATCCTGGTTGAGTTACATGTATCTTGTATTGAGAAGAAATTAAGAGGGTGGTGTCCTTATATAATCCATAAAAGGAGAACCCTAGAAATTACATATATTATTAAATTAATATAAATTGTTTTTCATGTTCAAGCGGACCCAAATTTATATATTTAGAATATAGGGTTAACATAAGTCAAAATACTCTCATAAAAATATATAAATGTTTAGGTGATATTTTATCCTTTTTCTCTTAGTTGTAACCTCCCAATAACACTTTTAATGATTACCACAATAACTATTTTTTACACTTTAGGGGTAAATAAAGTTTAAATAAAAGGAAAAGTTATGAAAAAGTGGAAATGGTTGATATTATAGACCATATCCCATTAAAATGGCCAAACATAATATTTTAATGAATTTTAAATTATTTAACAAAATATTAGTTAATATAAAATACTATTAAACTTATTTTTAGGATCATTCACAAAATTAACATTAAAATATATAATTCTTGAAATTCAGTTCAAATATAAAATTTAAAGACATAAATAGTATATTATATTTATATAAAAAATTCATGTAACAACATCACTCACCCAAAAAATATTACTTTTTATGTTTTTAAAATCCTTTATATTATTCTTCTATTTTATGAAAAAGAACTAGGGCAGAGATGAGTAAGCATTGAAGAAAATTCTTTTATCACTAAAAATTAAATATAAATTGAAATAATAAAAATATTATTCATATCTAAAATAAAATTTTAGAAACATTATTTACATGTTTTGATCCTTGTAAAAACATATTATATATATTAAAATAAATTTTTTTGACATTTTGGAATTATTCTTTACTTAAAATAATATAATAGTCATTATCAAATAAAAAATGGAACAAAAATTACGTATTTTCAAATTTATTATTTAGATTGTCACAATAAAATCCTATAATATATTAATTAAAATTTTTATGGTGAATTTTAAATCCTTTTAACATTAGTTTTAACCCTTGTCAACCCATTTTACCCTTTATTGTAGTGATAAATCGTTACCATGGATTCTATTCATAATGGACAAACATAAATGAGAACTATTTATAAAATTTTAACCTTATGATTCCAAATATGGAATAAAATTTTAAAGATATATTTTTATAATTTCCATAAATAAATTTTAATTTAAATGTGTAAAATGAAATAAAAAATAGTTTTTAGAAAAATGCATTTGTAGTCCGAAAAATTAACGTATACCAAAATCAAGTATAATGATAATAATTATTTATTTTATTTTATTATTTATAATTAATGTACAATTAAGTTAAAATAATATCAATTTGAACTATTAATTTCAATTTTAAATAACATTATAGAATTTAAAAATTTATTTTTTTAAAAAAATGGTCATTTTTAACTAGTAACTATAAAATCAACCATCATAGAAAAATATAAAATATAATCCTAAAAATATTATAACATGATTACTTAAAAAAAAAATTTAAAATTTAATTTATATAACTGGTATAAATTTACTATAATTTAATGCCCAAAATTAAAAAAAACATTTTTGAAGAAAACATATTTTTGAAGAATAAAATAACATTAGTGGAAATTTATTTTATATTTTTTATAAATTATTAAATACATTATCATTAAATTAAACCTTTATACATATTTTTCATATTTTTTTCATTCCTATTCATACCAAAAATTTAATAGAAAATTTTATAATAGTAATATTTAAATATTGATATTTGTATAGTATATCACATTTCACTTTAGGCTATGTGTTGTATTTTAAGCATGCTATTGAGAATAGTATTATTTTAAACTAAATTTTCATGCTGCGGGAAATCCATTATATTTATAATATCACAACATTTACAGTCTCTCCATTTCCTCCAAACATACAATGTTCCATAAAAAACATATTAAGGGACTAATATTAAAATATATATACATCATAAAATTATAATTCCATCAATAATGAACAATAATAAATAACAACCATGGGTTTAACAAAGTAAAGTAAGATTAGATCATGCAAGACTTGGATTTTACATCCATAATAATTAATTTCATCATTAGATATTTTAATTTACCATATTTATTATATTAACTCATTATGAAAATGTTTATAAAGAAATTAAATCTAATATAACAGTTACTAATAGCAAGGATAATCATTTAAATTACATGTACAAAGAAACATTTTATCATGTTAATAAATTCTATGGAAGAGTGAAAACCTCTTGAATGTCACATTCATTAACCCCCTATATTACCATAATTATTTTATTTAATTAGTTTTATATTTTTTTTAAAAATATTTAAATTAAGGCATACATAATCACATCAATATTATATCTCACAATTTATAAAACATCATGAGGAAATCAACATGAATAATAGAATAATCTCATATGAAGTTTCACCATCTATTCCAATTAATTTATTTTATATTATTATATTATTTAGTTCAATCTCATCTTTCTATCCATTGGAAGTTATCGAAGTAAAATCCCATATTTATACATAACATAGGAATAAGTATTGAATCCACTGACTTGATATAAAACCTCAATGACCACTAAACTAGAATAAAAAATATATATTAATAACACCAACTCAAAACATCACAATGAATCCATGAACCCTAATTAAATCATATCATAAATAATCCACTATTAATAATCTATAAGAATGCATAAAATTGAGAGGATATAATGCCCATAGTTCAAAAATATAGAATGAGAAAATAATTAAGAAAAGAAAGAGTTAGAATGATATACCTTTGATATATGGTTATTTTTTGAAAAAAATGGTGTAAGAATCAATAATATAGTTTTGGATTTATAAAAAATGACGCCACAACCTCCTAGGATTTAAGATAGTGAATATTTTTTTTGAATTTTATTTGTGCCCTAAATTTATAGAAAAAACTGGAAAATATAAAATCAAAATGTGATAGGGATTCATCACACTGCAACGAGACCATAACAGATGATTACTATGTGACCTCCCCACATGTCTCCCCTATTCACTCATAGTCAATGAAATTTTTTTAGTGAAAACACATGGGTTCAAAGAATGAATAAGTGTTCCAATTTAAAACATTCGAACCAATGATGATCGTGGAATTATTACCTACCTTATTTCTTATCCCAAATAGAGCTATACTAAAACCATATTATAACCCAATCACTAAGGCATAATGACTCCTAAAAAAGAAAACCCATTGAACTTGATCTCTAGATATTTACAGTGTGACAAAAAGTTTACATGTCATGACCAAAAATCTAGGAAAGTTAATACAAATGAATAATACATCCATATATAATAGTTATATTGATATTTAATATTTTTTCACTTTTCCAAGTTTAACATTAAGACCCTCACATCAACAGAAAAGGAAGTCATTCCATGTGCAGACCTCACAAATTACTCCCCCAATCCTTGAAACATTCTAATATTATAGAAGAATCATCACACGAAAATAAAACAATCAAAATGTTGTCAAATAGTAAAAATGACCAAAAGTTTTCCCAAACCCACAATTCTATTATGAAACATCCCCATACTCCCACATCACCTAAGAAATGAAAAAAAGGAAAGGATCAATAAAATACAATCCTTTATAGCTAAATCATATTTATTGAAGAGAATCCTCAGTCACCACTGGCCTAGAACTAAAATATATGTCACCCATTATGGGTATTACTATCTCATACAATTGTTTTGATTCTACTAACTTTTCATAGTGTGATCTCAACCATAGGATTTACTTTATCCATATACAGTGAGAATCGATCCATTGAGATTCCTTCATTACCTAGATGTTTCCACTTGTGAGTCATCCTCAATTAAACATAATAGGACCATCACTAAAGACACATTATAATGTCTATAATCAACCTTATTAGTCATAATGACCTTATCTACACGTCTAGAATTTATCACAACAAATATAACACCCCAAAATTTTAAAATAAAACTATGTTAGATAACATATTCAATACGCAACATCGAGCTTTAACAAACTGTGATATATTATTAATTTTTGAGAATTATAACATAGTTTTTTAGTTGGAATTTGTGAATATAAGTAAACAAATTATGATATAAGTATATATATATATATAAATTTATTGATAAATTCTTATGAAATATGAACTCAATTTTTAGTAAAGTCACTTTATTCTATAAAATATGTTTTCTTTAAATATTGTTTTTTTATTTTTGTGAATACATACTGTAATTAAATTCTATAAATTTCTAAATTTTTTTATAAAATAATTTAATTTTTTAAATTATTATATAAAAATTATATTATTGTGAAATTTTGTGATTTTTCTTAAGATATTGATTTTTTAGTGAATAATTAAAGTAAAACTTTTAATTGAAAACAATACATTTGTTTCAAGAATTTACAATGATAAATTTTATTTTAAAATGGTTTCGCAGTAAAATTATTTATATTTTATTATTAATAATCAAATTAATTTCATTGGACTGAATTTTATTGTTGAATTTATTATAAAAACATTTCTTAATATAAAAGGCATTTTTCAGAAAACTATTTTTCATTGAATTTTATGTTTTCGAATTAAATAAATTTATCCCACTCCTACAAATTGAATCATTAAAAATATATTCTAAATTTTTAACATGGAGGTAAAAATTTGTTAAAAATTTCCCTTTTATTTTTTATCATTATGAATAGTAACCATAATAAATTTTTATTATAATGTACGGGACAAACTAGTAATGTATGATTAAAAAATTATGATGAGGGTTTAAAATTCCTCCAAATACTTCAATTTATACCTTTTATGGGTATAATTCAACCATTTACATCAATATATATAATATATGGACAATTGGTGAAATTTTATTATTATTACCTTTATATTAATTTAAGAAATGAATAAATTCAAAATTCCCTTCTTTTGATGTTAAGATCTCTAAATTTTTTACAAAAGATAAAAATATGGTATTTTCAGTTATAAATGTTTAATTGAAATATGATATTTATTTATCATGATAATTAATTTTCATTTTTATTGATTGAATAATTATCTTAAATTTTCATGCAACATTGGCATAAAAGTTATTCAATAAATATAACATAAAAAATTAACTTTTTTTTGAAAAATATTCAAAGTAATACATTTGCGATGAAATATTATGTAAAAAAAAATTTGTAGAAAAATATAAAATAATATCAATGTTTTAAAATACTATATTTTAATTCCATTTCAATCATGTTTCCCTTAATGTCAAACTTTGTGAATAGTCTCAAATATGACTATAATGGTATCTATAGTTAAATAATATCTTGTTAAATGATTTAAAATTAATAAAAACCTGAAATTAATACACATGAATTTATATGTTTTAAAATATCATCCATGTTCCATTTATAAGTCACCTTTCTTTTTATGGAAACATTCTTGACCCTTAAAGAGAAATAAACATTTTTATCACACTAATTGTCAAAAGTGTAAATGAGGGTTTAAAACATGATTATATGGGTAAAAAATAATCTAATATTATCAATATTTTACTGGATGGTATTATTTAGACACATACTCATATTATCATCATATTATAACATTTTGGATCCTTTTTAAAATGAAAATTAATTTATATTAATTTATCATTTTAAGTAATTCCCAGAGTACCCCTCTCCTCAATTGTAAAAGGGAACCTCATATCCTATCGTCCCTGAACTTTTTAGCCCTATATCTTGTAAAATGCTATAAATAATACCTTTTTGGTTTCCCTCACCAAATACTAGAGAATTTGTTATCTCCAAAATACCATTCTATCAATGATTTAGGTGTAATCCAAAAGAGGTTTCTCAACGAAGAGGTATAACACTTAACTGAGAATTTTCAATTTTATTTATTATTATACATAATATAAATACATTTTTACCACTAATAAATAATGCATTAAGTATCTTAAATATATTAAATTTTCATTCTGATTATGGAAAAATTATAATCCACCTTCCTTCAATCCTACGTAAATTGAAAACCTCTCTCATGTGTACGTATGATACCGTCTCCAAGCTGTATTGTAATTAATTTTACATGATCACTTTATGTGGATGGTTATTTTTATGGGTTTAAATTTTATATTTTATATTTATTAAATAATTATTCATATATAATTTTAATATCATATCTATATTCTTATAATCAAATCCATAGTAAAATGATAACGTCACTCGTATGTACTTGTGGACTAGTACCTCTTTGAAACGATGTGATTTATTTTTCATTTCTATATTACATGGATGGAAATAAGAAATGATTTAATGAATAAATTTGAATCAAATAATTTAATAATTATTCAGTAAATGTGAAATATTTTGTTTCCTTTCTTTCATTCCATCGGTCAAAAAGTTAAAACAAAAATCATTTTTACATATGGCCTACCATCTCCAGGAACGGTGTAATTCATTTTTCTATCTCGAGATTTTTTTGGATGAATATTAATATATATATATATATATTTACATATAATGAATATATATTATATTTATATTTTGTTTAAAAAAATTATATAATCTTACCACGATCTAAGTACAAGTAGTGGAACTACTGAACCAAAATTCCTTTGAAAAACTAAATAGTGAACACTCAGAAATGATGATTTTAATAAAGAGTTATTAATAAATTGGTGCTAGAATGTAATAAGTGTGTGATATATTCCATTATAAGTAACTAAATTACTCTGGAATAGAATTATAAATTTTTTTAATTTATTATATTTTAGGTTAATGTTCCTTGGAATCAATTCAAACTCAAGTACTGGGTTTCTCATCACACTTTTATTTCTACTAGACTTTTTTCATATTCATTTATTTTTTTTACTTTTTGTGGTGTATTTACATACCATTAATGTATTTTATAGTAAATTAATGAAAATTGTGGACATTTAAAAATAAATTAATGGTTCTATTTTTCATGATGTTTTATCATGGAGGTTACAAAATCAATAATGGATTTATGATACTGTATCATTATTTATTGGGATTATTTATGAATAATTTTTAGTTGATGAAATTTCAATATATATCTCTCATTAACCTCAGGAATTTTATACCCATGTAGTTATTTTTTGAAAATACATGGTTTTATTTTATTTAACTCACTTTTTGTACTCAATATATTGAAGGAATATTTTTAATGAAACCCACAATTATTTCTCTATTCAATGGAAAATACCTTTTCTTCTATGTCCAAGTTTTCTAAGAATGTCTTCATGAATGTTTTAAAATTATATTATTAATTTTTAAAGTAATTTTTAACTGTTATTTACTTTTAAAAAATGTATTACAAGGAATCTTCTTTTAATTTTCTCGATGATATACATTTAAATTTTTATCGAAACAGTGATATGAATATTTGTTTTAATATACATGACTGAATGCAATTTCTGACCATTATGAACACTCATTTAATTAAATATTCCTTTAAAAATTTCAAGGTTATTTTTAAATACAAATATTCCAATAATACTTTTAAAACTTTTATATTTTGAACAAGTGATTTCAAAGTTTAATTTTTATTGTCTTCAAAAAATATTCCATGTGATCTTTTAAAATAATTTTCATCTATGATGATATCCTTTTATGTTAATTATAATCTAATGGAGATATGGTCCAATGATACCATCCTTTTTCTTTCTTTGGATTCTTTATGACTATGATTATGATATGTTTATGAAACTCATTTCCTTTAAATGGGTTATGAAATATGATGATAGATTCAGGATATTGTGGAACACATATGAATAGATTAGTATTAAATTATGGGTAGGCCAATAATTATATATCCCTCCAATTCATTTGGTAAATTTGGATAACTAATAAGATAATTCCTTTTTTCAAGAACCTACTTTAAATTTCACAATTTCATGTGTGGATATAATATTTATATCCATTATAATATATGTAGTTATGGTTTTAATGTTCATAATATTATGCATGGACCTAGTCTTCGTGTCATTAAGATTATGAATGGACCATGTTTCTTATTCATAATTTTATTTGAGTTCCTAATTCCATTTATTTAACATAATAAGTGATCCATGTTCTATTTATATAGGTTTATAAATGGTATAATATGTTTTTCATCCAAATAATTATGTCTATGTTATAGTCTCCTGGATCATGTTCTTTGATCCATTTATGATTCATAATGTATGAACTAAGAATATTTATTCCATGAATTAGGATTATGGTCTAAGATATATAGGTTATATATTTCTAATGTAAATATCATCTTCTCATACCCTTATTATCTTATTATACATAATTGATAATTATTATCTCTCTTATTTTTCCTTACAGAGCATCTAATCATAATCGTTTTTATGCTTCTGTTCCATAGGTTATGAATAATGTTTTTAAGTAGGGTATATCTAAATGTATTAATAAATTTGGAGATATTTGAGGGAGATATTGAATGTATTTCAATAAATAAGAAGATTTTATATCTAGTATCTAAAGATATGAAACCTTTATGATCCCATGTTGTGTATATGTAAACTATATTGGATATTTATTTATTATGATATAATATCTATATATGAAAATCATGGATCACTAGAGTTTCTATTATTGGATAAGTTTAGTCAATCTATGGATATTGGTATTAGATAACATTTGTGAAAAGACTGGGTATAAGACAAACATAGGATGTAATTCTTATGTTTGGTAGAGAAGATATAATGTTGTTTTTCTAGAAATACATCTATGTATGGATACGAAAAGTTACATGGTTTTGTAATGTATTTGTCTAGGGGTAATAACCTAAGAAAGAGTGGGTTGAGTATATCTTTTCAATCATTATAGTGAACGATGATTGTATCCTTACCATGCACCTGGTTCGACAATCATGGGGGCTATTCATGGGATGACTCATATGTTCCTTATGATCTATTATAAATTATTTTAATGGATGTAAACCAAGGATGGGATAGGTTAAATCTATGGTTTTATATATTGAAAATAATGTTTCATAATTTATACATCCTATGAAAAAAAATCCAGGATTATTTGATTTTTAATTATGACTATTGTTTCTCATGCTATAGTTTTTAGTTTTAGTCATTGTGTGGATCCTGAAGGAATGATTTGAACAATGAATGTGATAGAAAATACAACAACCATACTCATGATAAGCCAAATGTATTAGGTGTTGGTATAAAATATTTTTTGACTATGTGCACACAACTCTCTCAATCTAGTGTGGTAGAACATTTTATTTTGAACGTCAAAATTCACTAAGGAGGGAGAAACATGCCACTGACTATTCTATATGAAAATATATACCCTCCTTCTATGGGTCAAATTATCCAATGGTTTCTATGTAATGGATCAAAATTATGGAAATGTATTTTTCATTATTAAGTGATTAGACCATGAAAATGTTTTCATAGTCATTTACTATTTGGAAGGATAAGTATATCAATGGTGGAATCTTATTACGAATTTGAGGAAAGTGGATGAAATTGACTCCATAGACTGAGATGAGATTAATGTGTTATTTTTTAGTATGTAATTCCCTCATATTCTATGTATAAAATGCATAAGTAATTCCTTGATATTAAATAGAAGGATTATGAATCCATTTGTAATTATGAGTAAATTTTTACAAGACTTCCAAGGTAAGATTTTTGTTTAATTATTACACTTAAAAGAAAAAATGATTGATTCACTAGAGGTTTAAAACCAATTATTTGAATGGAATTAGCCATATGGGACTTTCAAAGCCTTGAATTAATCATTCAATAGGTAGTCAAAAGGAAATCAAAGTATGAAACATGTATGGCTCTATTAATAAAAATGAAAGATGGGGTTCCAAGGAAACTCTATTGTTATGTCATGTGGATGGAGTAAAAAATTTTAACATCATACTTGAAAAAAATGATGGAAGGAGAACCCATGTAAATTCCATTAAGTAACGATAAAATTTTCAAGTATGGGAAGCCTATATATTGAGAAAAATAATGTATAAGTGATGTGAATAGTCTAGTCATTGAAATTAATTGAGGGAGATCTCAATAGAATACACCACTAAAAAATTAGTGTTATAGCTGTAAGGAGTTTTGGAATTATGAAAATAAATTCCCTAATCCATAGTATAATGAGGATATAAATCTATAACAGCAAATAAAGTTAAAGGAAAAAATGAAATTTTATACAATCACAAAAATTTAAGTGAATCATGATAATTAGGGAATAATTCTCCTCCACTATAAAGTTAGGGATTCCATATTTAATCTTGAGTGATTGAACCCTATGAAAGTATTATTATAATCCCTTTAGTAAAATTTAATGTGATTATAGGCATTTATTATATCTCTCTATAAAGATTCTGTATAAATTTCTCAAATAAAGAAATCATATTTGATATTCTGAATCAACCTATGATTTTCATTCAGTTCAAGGATGAATCTGAACATCTAATGGAAATATTATTGGTGAAGATATCATTTTATTTAATTAATAAAGACTAAATTGTATTTTGGAAACATATATGATTTTCTTATGATATTATTTTGGGAAATAATTATTATATTCTGGAGAATATAGGATCAAGGTATATATATTTTTATATGAGACTTTATGAGTGATTAAAATTATTTTAAGATAATTGTTAAGTACATCATTGAAGGATATGAGATAAAATGATTATACTATTTTGGTTTCAATCTTTTTCATACTTATTTTGAAAGAGTATTAAGGTTTATGTAATGGATTAAGTAGTGATTTTGGTGTTATTGTTATGGTTTTAGAGATTAATACATTATATTTATTCATATTTCATAAATTATTCTAACCATTTTGGTATTGATGATAAATAAAATATATATAATGATTTATAATTCAATTATGGATATTATGATTATATAAAAGTTAATTTTAGTGCATTAGGAATTGAAAATTAATCTTCAATATTCATTTCTTGGAGTAAGAGATGAAGTGTAAATTCATCAAAGCACAAATAGTGGATGAAATTATTCTTATGAAATGTAATGAAATCAAGTAAATTTTCTCATGTTCTCTATCATGGCGTTAAAATAGTCACCCAAATTTAGGAAAATAATATTGAAACGAAAAAATTATCCTATTAAGATCATTTTCATGGAATTTATGGTCTTTTCACACCACTCTGATTTATAATTTTTTTTTCATTGACCGTCACATGATGATTAAATTTCTTGTGATAGATGTTCCCTATCACTATACATCATTATTAAGACATTTTTTCCCACTAAGTCTATATTTTCACTTCTTACCAATGTTCTCCTATTTTAAAAACTAGTAATGTGTTATACCAGAAGGCCTTTATATTTTCCATTTCTCTCTTTTCATGTGGATGTAATATTAAACCTTTTTATGACGTAGGTTTTTAACAAATAAAATTTCAAATTTAAAACAATTTATTACTAATAAAATGTTAAAATTTCAATGATTCAATTTATTAAATGTAGTATAATGTAACACTCTAATATTTTAAAATAATTCTATGTTTTATAGGATATACAATACATGACATCGATCTTTAACCAACTAGAAAATATTATTATTTAATGACCATTATAACATAGTCATTGATTTTGAAGGTGTGAATAGATGTAACAAAATTAATAAATATATATAAATAATTATTGATAAAATCTTAGGAAATCATAACTCAATTTTTAGTAATGCCAATTCATTTTTCAAAATACATTTTCTTCAAAAATATTTCTTATTTATTTTTATAAATGAATGTTATAATTAAATTATCATAATTTTAGAAATTTTATTTATTACAATTAAATAATTTTTGAAATTATAATATCTAAATTATCTTATGGTCATATTTTGGGATTTTTCTAAGAAGATGTATTTTCTAGTGAACAGCGTAAAGTACTAATTTTTATAAAAATATAATTTTTTGTTTCAGAAATTTTCTAATATCTGCCTTATTTAAAAATGTATTTTGAGTAATATTTTTCCTATTATTATATTTAAATTATAATTATATTCATTGGATTCTATTTTAGGGTTAAATTTGTATAAAAACATTTCTATACATAAGAAAGTATTTTTTTGAAAAATAATTTTTCATTGTGCTTTGTGTTTTTATATTAAAATAATTTTCACTACTTCTAGAAATTGAATCATGAAAAATAGATCACATATTTATAATTATTAGGTCCAAATTTCTTAAATAGGTCACTTTTATTTTTGGTCATTATAAAAAGTAACTGTATTAATTTTTTATTACCACGATAAGGGTAAAATGGGTGAAAAAAAGATTAAAACATTGTGATAATAAATTAAAATTTCTCAAAAAACTTCTCATTATCATAATTTATGGGTTTATTTTGTATATTTATATTCAATTCGGGAAAATATTGGCACATCATGCTCTTTTATTTTATTATGACCATTATGTTCATTTAATAAAATAATAAATACAAAATGTCACTATCTTGACATTGATATATCTAAAAACATTACATAAGGATAAAAATAGGATTAGTTCTATTATAATATTTATTTAAAAGATGAATTAATTTTTTTAACATGGTAATGTGGTTTTGATTTTTGGTGACTGAATAATTACCTTAAATGGTTATGTAACACTAAGATGGTATTTTTTAAATTAATATAAAATTAAAATAAATGATTTAAACAAAGTAATAAAAATTTAAATAATTATTATGATCCATAATTTTTTTATAAATATAAAATAATTGTGACATTTTGATATTCTATATTCTTATACCATTTCAATAATATTTCCTTTAAATTCAAACTTTTTAAATATTCTTGAAAATGAATTTAGGTAGAGCCCAACCCTAGTAGCCTAGAGCTGGTGTTTACCTTGTTACATAATAGTAAGATAAATTAATTTTTTCTAGAAGGAATAAATTTTTTATTAGTCTTGGTATACTAGATAAATAATTTAAATTCACATTACATTTTAATACATATAATACACAAAGAATTTTCTTTTAGAACACCATTATTATCCTAGCTTATCCATACTTATCAATCACAAAACACTTCCTAGTATTCTGGGGGCAAACAAAACATAAGAAAGGGGTTAGCTCATATTCTCAATAAGGGTAATAATATAGTGAAAATTTTGAATAAATAAGGAATAATCTATATAGAAAGGTAAATAACTAAAACACATTAAAATTATTCAATAACTTCATCATAATATGGAAGGAATAAATAATGAAAAAAAAATTCCATATAAATTATCCCATGAGAATTAAACTTAATAATGAATATTATAACTAATTGAATAATAACATGGAATATTAATAACTGAATTCATACTAATGGAATACATAATGTTGTATATCTAAATAATATTGTTTCGTTCAGTTTCCGGTATTGGGGCCTCGAAAAACCAAACGGCTCTGTATCCAATGATTGATAGACCTGCTTTCCAAAGGCAGGTATTCTCCGGATGGTCTGACCAGCGAATCTTAAGAACTCAAATTGGTCGAGAGGATGGGAATTCGGGCTCATCACACCCATTTTTGGGGGAATTATTGCATGTTTTGGGACTCTCTTATAGATTTAAGACGTATTTTTATGTTCGTGAATCTTTAGTTTCTACCCAATCATAGTATCCACGGATTTAACCTTGGTGGGAAATGGTCAACAAGACGCAGGGGTTCAGAATCATTTATGCCCGAGGATTACCATCCCTCATTGGATTAATGACCCAAAAGAGTTGGAATTCGCGTGAGGTGGTACTAGGAGTGGCGTGGTGAACCGATGTGAGGATAATCGGATCGACCAGTTGTTAGGAATGAACCTCAGGGAGGCTTCCTACGTGACCTGTATAGGAGGTAGGGATCAAAGTCCACGTAGTTCGCATAAGTGTCGAAGAACGGACGTGAAGATGGACCGGGGGTCCGACGGGTAGTGGGCTTAAAACTCATGGAGGCTTCCTACGTATCCTTGCGGTGGGGAATCAAAGTCCTCGTAGTTCGCTTTGGCTTGGGACTTACGCTATGGGGAAGCCCAAAATGATGGATTGGGGATTACACTCTGAGGAGGCCCATAGGAGGATGTCCTGGTTGATGCTTACTCTAAGCCCACGTGAGTAATGCTCAGTGTGAGAAATAAGAGGCAGCAGGGACCAGATGATCATTTCGTGAAAGGTGTGTCTGTGAGAAGTGGAGTGGGGCTTATGCATGAGGGCGGCCCATGAGGTCGGTGTATACTCCTAGGTGGATTCCCATGGAGATGATTTGGGGATTACACTCTGAGGAGGCCCATTAGGTCGGGACTTACTCCGAGATAGACTCCCAGGGCGACAAAGCCCAACGGGAGAGGGAAAGGGGGTGCTCTTGTGCCCATCTCCTCTCTTGCAATGCATGAGGGATTCCTTCTGATGGCTATTTACCATCTCCAAGGAACCCTCAACAAGTGGAGGGGCAGAAATGGGATTCCTGAGATCAGACTTCACATTACCGTGGGAATGTGAACCAAGGAATGCTTCAGGAATCTGTTCAAGGGTCGGGGCGACCCCATCGCCTCTAACTACCTTGGGTATGTGAACTCAAAATGGCGCTCTGATGCGCCTGAATGTTACACCACACGAATCTGGTGGCTCTGGTGGAGGCCTCGGCTCGGGACCAATGAGTAGGCCAATGAGGGAGCCATGGAGGACTTGGCTGGATCGGAAGGTTTTTATCTGGTTCGGGAAATGAGAACACTAAAGTATATGGGAAGACACCGAGAGGTATGTGTGGTGGTGCCCTTAGAGTGGGGAAGGGCCACGTGGCTGGAGAAGTCGTCCGCGAACCAGGGTGGTCCACGGACTGATTGGCATCCCGCGAACCAGGGTGGTTCGCAGCTTCGAGTTCGATCCACGAGCCAGGGTGGTTCACGGAGGGTTCCAGGCGGGTATCGGCGGCCAAGGGAAGCACCGGTGGGAGGCTCATCGATTGGGGCTTCGCCCATGTAGAAGAGTGCAATGTGGTGCGGCGGATGGTAAAAGAGTCATAAACTCCCTGGTCCGTGGGGAATTCATCCGCGTAGGGGGTATGCTTCGTGGTTTTCCTTGTTTTTGTTATTTTAGGTTCGTGGTTCACCAAGTTTTTATGCATTTTCCAATTCCTTGTTAATTCGTATACCTATTGTGGTCCATAGATGGGAATTTCACTGTTTACAAAATCTGAAGCCTTCCTTCAACCGATCTCCTTCCGAATATCCAATCCTTCCTAATCCGATTCCAGTTCTCCGACCTCTTTTTCTTTTCCCCTTAGTCTCCTTTAATAGAGTGGGGAAAGGAATTTATCTCTAGCCACGCGAAACCTTTTTCGGAGTCCCATAACCAAATACCTGGTTTACAGCTGACTTGGTCAATCCGCGATTCGCAGTGGGTATTGAACACTCCCCCCCCCTCTGCGAATCAAACTCATGGAGTGCTCTGCTGCTATGGATGGTTCTGCCTCTATTCATCGAACAACAGTGGGTGCGGCATGAAGCGGTCTACGCGGTCCTCTGTTGGGGTGGTTCATGACGGTGAATCGGACTGGCGCCCATCCTACCTTGCGACCGCGGAGGATCTCCGCCTCCATTTTGCAAACGACAATGGTTCACGGAGGGAGTGCTTCGCGGGGCCTGGCCACATTGCATTTCCCTGGGACCAGTTCGTGGATCGGTCCTGTTTATGTCCCTTCTTTGATTATTTTCCCCAATTCTTTGGGGGATTTGGGTAGAATCTCCTTTGCGGATTTTTGAGGACCTTACAAATGTCCCCCATCGGAATGGGGTCCGATAGGAACGAAGAGGAGTTCATTCCGATGTAGAGTGGTCATGAAACAGAGATGGTTTGCGGTAGAGAGGGGGTCCTGATAAGCGACCATACCTATAAATACGGGGAGCCCTTCATTTGTCCTTTACCGAATTCTTCACGAAACCATAGCTCTTTCAACTCCGCCTGCTCGCTCCTTCGCGTAGTGCCTCATCCGCAAACCGGAAGTGACCTCCGTGAACCATTCATTCTTCGTGGTCACCTTCACCCACTGTCCAACCTCTCAAACGCGAACCATTACTCTCAATTAATTAAAAAGTAAGTGATGACGGGCTGTAGAAGAACTTTCTTCGAAGTTTCGATGCTCCGTGGTCTCGATTCTCCGCGGACTAAAATTTCTTGAACTTTAAAAGTGTCCGAGTCTCCCGAACTTAATCACTTAAACTCAGGATTAAAATTTCGCAGAGCGACTTGGTTCGTGGTTTCCTAGCCAACGCTCCACAGGCCAGGGTTTCGCTGACTAATTTCATGAAGGGCTAGTTTGTGGGATGATGTCATCGCAAACCATCCTCCGAGGCCTCCTTGCGGGTTTTTCTTATGAAGGATCTTTAGCCATATATCTGGTTATTTTTTTCCATATTTTTGTTCTGGACTAACCAATTGTTGGCTCTCTTTGTGCAGGGAGAAAATATGGTCCCCCCTCGTTCTGTACCGAGTCCTACTATAGAGCCACTCCAAATTGGCTCAGAGAGACGTTCATCTATGATTCACAGAGCGGAGGGAATCAAGTAAGACCCTAGTCGGTCAATCATTCCTGATGACGGTGTATTGAAGAACCTGCTCTCTCCTGAGCTTCTGAGATATCCATTATCAAATCGGCTCCCACTCTACGGCTTCAGTCTTCAGGATGATGTCCCTATCCCGCCTACTTTCTCATGTCTCCCTTCTCGTTTCTTGGAAGCGCCATCAAAATGAATTCAGGCAAACCATACTCAATCTGGGGAGATAATCTCTATTTCTAGTCTGAAAAAAACAAATTTATTCTGAGGGGCTCTGTCTGGACCCAAATCGATTAGTGCACTCAAGAATTTTCTCAAAAAGTTTTCCTTAAGGACTACCCTTCTATTATCAACCTTGCTCTAAGGGATCCTGACGTGGGGTGGGTTCCCAGGTGGGATCTTTGGTCCGGAAGGCTCTTCTCAAATGATTGGGCCTGGGCTTTCTGGGTCTATCATCATTGTCGGGAGTCTCCTGATTCACTGGAAGTTGTCAACCTATACTCTACAGTGTGGGATTCCCAATTTTCTGTTTACCCACCATCTCTGATCTACCTGACCTGTTCAGCCGCTGGTGTTCAAGTACTAATACATTCCACCTTTCCCACAGTGAAGTCAGCATTAGTCTGTGGGACATCTACCGGATAAGAGGACTTCCGATTACTAGAGAGATGCATGATTAAGTTTTCCCAACTCCCGATGCATGCGACGACGTTGAACAGGTGCCTTTATTGGCAAAGGAGCTATTGGTTACGACAGAGCAGTCATTGGGTTAGGCATTGTGTGCCCGCTCTCTTATTCCCTATAGTACCTGGATAGGGTTTTTTTTGAACACTACTGGTCCTGTGACAAAGATCAAGCGCCCCAGGACACATCCTTCTCAGTAGTCATGAACCTCCCTAGGTTCCTACTGGGCGGTTCTGGAGGCGGGTGACTACCTTTCATGGGGTTACGAGGTGCGCCCTGGTGTGTCGCCTATGCTCTGGTTGGCCAGTCTGTTTGCTATGGTCTTGAGTGGATGGCTATTTCCTTCCTGAGATGATAACCCAGGTGTCCGGGCCTACACTTTGATGATGGCGGATGAGTTAGCAGAGGGCCGCCTGGTGAATTTAGTCGTGCCCACATTGGCCCGTACATATGAGCTACAGATCCATATGCGTGTGGGCGGGTCACCCTACTGTCTAATCGGGCCATTTCAATTTTTGTATGGATGGGTGGTGGATCATTGTCGCTGTTATGAGTATCATCACAACAAGTCCATCCGGATTCCTACATTTCGGCCTACTTTACTGAATATAGCTGGAGTTCTCTTGAAGTCCATCAACTCTAGTGAAGTTCTCGAGCTTCTGAAAGCCTTCTCCCAGTTCATCTTCACTCCCTACCCCACCCTTCTGGTGTCTTAGTTGACAACCGGCGGGGCACCCTGGAGGAGCGCTCTTACATGATCTATATGCGGGACGATTTTTTGTCAGCACAGATCTACGGGGTTTCTCTGTACGATCCATACGTCCCGTATCGCGTTTCTCACCAGTTCTGGTGCATGCAAGTCCAAGTTTCCCTTCCCTATTCTCGGGCTCAAAGACTGCACCCAGCCATACTTCGTCAGTGGTGGCTGATGCTGACATGGGAGGGATCTGAGGCAAGCATTCCCCTTCCTGACATGGGGGCGGCTGATGGCCTTTCCATGGATTATGCAAAAACATGGGTAAAATACTATCCTAATGGGATCCTAGGGAAGGCTGCTCAGTAGGTTCCCAAATCAAGAGGTATGGTGGATGCTGCATCCACCATAACTTTTTCATCATCTTTAAGGGAGGATCGACTAATGGCTCGTCGATCAAAGCGACTCAGAGAACTTTCTTCTCCCAACCCTGCAGTGGCCACAGTTCAGAAAAATTCATCCTTCTTGTGCGTGGATGAAGACGACCCTGTGGTTTCGGGTCCCAGCAAGACCATCCCGGAGGTTCGTCCAGTCGATACCAGGCTTAGTAACTTGGTCCCCAAGCCTGAACTGGGGTTGGAGGCTTCATACATTCCAGCTTCAGAGTCAACTTCTAGGGAGAACATGTCTGCATGGGCTGCCATGCCGGAATTCATTCTCGTGTCGTCCAGCGAGGATACCAAAGATCCTCATATCATAGAGGACCATCGGGCGGTGCGCAGGTGGGCCTGGCCCCGAATCTGTGAAATCATCACTGAAACCCCTTTAGCCTAAATGGCAACTAAAACCGAAGCTCTTCGTCAGCTCTTCCTGGGTTTGGGGTCAGGTGGCTTTGACTATCGGCAGTTCTATTCTCTTTCTTTTCAAGTTGTCCAGGCCTGTGAGGAAGCCATCACTAATGAATGCAATCTTTCTCACTTCGATTCCACTCATTGTGGGGCCCGAACCTTGGAGGAAACGACCACAAAGCTCCATCAACTAATAGCACGGGAGGTGATATCACAAGATCAGGCAGCCATCCTATCCTCTGAGTTGCATGAATGCGAAGAACGGGCCGCGATACTGAGGAATCAGTTATCTGCTATGACTGGTCGTCTTGAAGCCTCCTGAAAATGGATCAATGACCTCTAAACCGTAGTAGAGCGTATCCGTCGGGTGGCTGAGGATGAAACTTGGGAGAAGGTATTGTTGGAACAATCCTGCAACGACCTTCACTGCACGATCACTGATCTGGTGGAGAGAGCGAGTCAGGATCCTTTCTAACTATCAGAGCCACTTTTGTATCCTCTGTTTTACTTACCCCTATTCCCCCCCCCCCCTTATTTTGTGTGAGGTAGAGACCCCGGATTGTGGACGTCCTCCCTTTTTTTGTTCAAACAAAACATAGCCTCTATCGATCACTTGTTGCTATGAAATTTGATTGTTACTTAGAACAATTGTTGTGAAAAAAATAATTCGCTGAGTCAGAATTAACTATAACTCAAGAAAAAAAGCTCTAAATTTTTCCTAGACCATGGTGTCCAGCGAGAAAATTTTGACTATTGCTAATTTTTTGTAGGAAAACCCTAAAGAAATTTTTCTTTTTTTAATGACCTGATTTTTCCTGGGCCCATTTAGTGTGGACCAAGCGGGTATAACCCGTCTTTTTCTTAGGTCGCCCTTTTCGGGTTCTCGGCCTAACAGGCTTTGTGCCTTTTTCTTTTATGAGTGGTTTAAAGTCCCTCCACCACGACTATCACTACTAATGTTTTAGGTCGAATAGCATTCACAAAATATGGTGGGGCGAGGGCCCCAATGGGGTTCAACTAATTAAAATATGTCTCAATACTCCTCCGACATATGTGGGGGGAAAGATGTTTAAATTTGAACGGCATGCAAGGCATGTTTCAAGATATGGGAGCCGTGTCGGCGTACAGTGGTAGGAAGACTGTTGCCTAAGGAAAACATGCCTTTGGAAGACGAGCCAGGGGCGATCAATTTGCAGAGCCGCTGAAGGCATGGTATGCATAGTCATACAAATATGTCCCTAAGTTAAATACTTATCCATTTTTGATGGCCAAGGGACTTCATAGAAGCCCAACTCATGAAAACCACGATGGGTGATTTCGAAAAAAAATGAAAACCACCAGGGGTGGCTCAGAAGGGGTATGTGACGTCTGAAAGGTTTTGAGAACATCTGTGTCAATCAGGAGTGTAGATGCAAGGTTCCCGTCCTACGCATTTATCTAGCATAAAGTACGGTTGGGTATCGGCGTAGTTTAAAGTCATGCAGCTGCGACATCATCTGAAATAGAACTAATTCCCTTGGTTCTCCGTAATCTTGTCAAAGACGTTCCGCCAAATTCAGGTAAGATTGTGGAAGATTTTGGTAAACTGTAGCTCAGAGGGTTTCTGAATCCCAGGATAATAATTGGGGCTCAGAGGCCAAGAGGTGTACGGAGAGAAGCATTGCATAAGGAAATCTTGACTTTGGTAGATGGGCCAGGGGCGATCAATATACAGAGCCGCTGAGGGCATGGTAGGCATAGTCATACAAAGGTGTCCTTAAGTAAAATACTATCCACTTCTGATAGCTAAGAAACTTCAGGGAAGTTGAGATTTGGGACCACCAGGGAAGGCTTATGAGAGTTCAGCTTTTTATGAGTACATAGAATGGATTATGATGAGAGGTTTGTTGAATATGGGAGAAATATCTAGACTAATCTTCCCGATAATGGGTGAAGTAATTCTCTCTCACACTGGTGTGAGGCCGTGGTTCATGCACGTCTGACCCGTGCACTGAAGTATGGAGAAAGGCCTCTGTTTCCCACTGAACCCATGACGATTATGAACGCGTAATTTATCGTCATGTGGTTGGAACATATTTTGTGCAGTTTAGCGTCATGCGGCAAGGATGAGAGGCATTTTTAAATGTTGTTGTGCAGTTTACCGTCATGTAGTGAGGACGGGGGGTGGGGGGGATTTTTTATTGTGTGTGAGGGTGTGCCTTCATTCCATGAAGTTTAACATCATGCAGTAAGGAGGAATTACTCCTAGATTATCGGTCATAGAGCTCGGACCATTGGGTGACTATTGTTGCAATCACTCGAAGGATAACTGAGTAAACATGTTATGATATACTTAGAACAAGTTGGGGGATGAAGTTCATGAACTGAAACTTTGAGCTTTCCCGGATCAGGAGGTATGGTGTGGGGACTCTGAGGCAGGTAGGCGTACAGATCTAGGAGGAGTACCACCCGAGGAAATCTTTCCTTTGATGGACGAGCCAGGGGATATCATTATGCAGAGCCGCTGAGGGCATGGTATGCATAGTAGTACAAAGGTGTCCCCAGGTCAATAACATTCCACTTATGATGGCCATGAATGGTTATGAGGATCTGTGATTTCTCACAGTGCAGAGTTCAGAACATGGGGATAATGGTGTCTGGGTATACAAGAAACATCATCACTGCATTTGTACATTGAGTCAAAGTAGCATAGTCATGGCTTGATGTTTGTTGATACAGGTTGCTATTTGAAACACTGTCAGACAAATAGGCTAGCCAGATAGGGAGACCCTAGCGACACCGGAATGTGAAAAGTGTAATGAACTTGTAAACCACTATGCCATAAACTTCTAGATCATGAGGTATGGTATGGGCACTTTGAGGCTGTTAAGCGTACAGAGCTAGGAAGAGTGTCGCCTGTGGAAATATTTCCTTTGGTAGACGAGCCAGGGGCTATCATTATGCAGATCCATTGAGGGAATGGTATGCAGTGTCATGCAAAGGTGTCCACGGTTCGATGACTTTCCACTTCTGATGTCCATGAGTGGTTATGAAGATCCATAATTATCCGGGTCGTGGAGTCTGATGTATGGAGAGGATGAATCCAAATGTGCAAGGAGAATCTCCATCTCGTATCACCATGTGTCTTGGGTGGGTCGCGACGAAGTCCGTGCAGTTTAAAATCATGCGGTGAGGACGAAGTCTGTGCAGTTTAACGTCATGCGGTGAGGATGAAGCCCATAAAGTTTAACGTCATGCGGTAAGGACGGATTATACACCCCGTGCAGGTCTGGTCCATACACAGGGGAAGGGTAATTTTTAACATTATTGTCCCTACATTTTAAAGTCGTGCAGTAAAGATGAGAAGTACACCCTGTGCCAGTCTGGTTCACACACGGGGGGGGGGGGGGGGAAGGGAATTTTTTTGTTTATTCAGGGGGCTGGGCTAGGACTAGGGATTCTGGAATCGCAATGTATCCTGTGAGGGAAGGAATCAATCCCTACATAGTTCTCTAGAATAAGTACACCTCGTGAAGGTCTGGTCCATACATGGGTGAAAGAAGGCATTTTTTTATCATTTATTCAGGGGGCTGGGCTAGGACTGGGGATCATGGCATTGCTGCATATCCTGCGAGGGCAGGAATCAAGACGTACGTAGTTCTCTGAAATATGTGTAGTTTAACATCATGCGGCGAGGAAGGAGTCCATATAGTTTAACGTTATGTTGTTAGGACGAGGGGTATTATTTCATTCTGTGTTGTTTAACGTCATGCGGTGAGGACGTGATACTCCTAGTTTATGGTCACAGAGTTTGGACCGTTGGGTTCTTGGAAGTTTAATGTCATAGAGTTCAGACAATGAATACACCCCATGCAGGTCTGGCCCGTATATGGGGGAAGGGAGCATTCGTGACTCTTATTATCTGTTCCGTTTAGCATCGTGCTGTAAGGACGGACTCCATGCAGTTTAACGTCATTCAGTGAGGACGTGAATACACCCCATGAAAGTCTGGTCCGTACAAGGGGGGAGGGAGCATTCTTGACTCTTATTATCCATGCATTTTATCATCGTGCGGTAAGGACGGACTCCATGCATTTTTACGTCATGCGGTGAGGACATGAAAACACCCCATGTAAGTCTGGTCCGTACATGGGGGAATGGGATTTTTTTTTTTTGAGGTGGTCGGGCTAGGGTGTAGAATTATGGTGTCACTATGTATCCTACGAGGGAAGGAATCAAGCCTCGCGTAGTTTTCTAAAAGATGATACACCCCGTGCAGGTCTGGTCTGTACACAGGCGAAGAGGGCATTTTTAAATCATCTTGTCTGTGCAGTTTAATGTCATGCGGTGAGGATGAAATACTCTTAGTTTAAGGTCATAGAGTTTGGACCATTGGGTGCTTGGCAGTTTAACGTCATGCAGCTCAGACGATTAATACACCCCATGCAGGTCTGGCCCGTACACGGGGGGAAGGGAGCATTCTTGACTCTCATTATCCGTGCAGTTTAGCATCATGTGGTAAGGACGGACTCCATGTAGTTTAACGTCATGCGGTGAGGACGTGAATACACCTCGTGCAAGTCTGGTCCGTACATGGGGGAATAGGCATTTTTGTTTTTCTTTTTGAGGTGGCCTGGCCAGGGTGTGGAATTCTGGCGTCTCTATGTATCCTGAGAGGGAAGGAATCAAGACGTACGTAGTTATCTGGAAGAATTACACCCTGTGCAGGTTTGGTCCATACATGGGGGAAAGGGGCTGGGCCAGGACTTGGGATTCTGGCGTCACTATGTATCCTACGACGGCAGGAATCAAGCCTCGTGTAGTTCTCTAAAAGACGATACACCCCATGCAGGTCTGGTCCATACACAGGGGACGAGGGAATTTTTAAATCATCTTGTCCGTACAGTTTAACGTCATGTAGTGAGGATGAAATACTCTTAGTTTAATTTCATAGAGTTTGGACCGTTGGGTGCTTGGCAGTTTAATGTCATACAGCTCGGACGAGGGATACAGCTCACATTTTCCCTTCGTCCGTGCAGTTTATCGTCATGTGGTAAAGATGAAGTCTATGCAGTTTAACGTCATGCAGTGAGGACGTAATACTTCTTGGTCTCTATGAGAAATACTTCTTCATGAATCTTGCATTGGTAGGAGCCGTGGTTAATTTCCCGTCCATGGAGATCAGGGCATATACTCTGTTGGAGTAGACCTTGTGTGCAACATATGGTCCCTCCTACTTGGGCTCCAGCTTTGGAGGCTTCTTTCCAAGTATCATTGGGGTCCAGAGGACCAACACTAATTATCCTTCCATGAAAGACCGGAGTCGGACCTTTTTGTTGAAGGCTCATGTGATCCGGTTCTGGTACACTTCCAGGTGGTGCAGAGTGTGTAGCTGCATCTCGTCTAGCTTTTCTAATTAACCTAGCTGCTTTTATGACTGCTCATCATCGGATAATTGATCACAGATGGCAACACTAAGTGAGGGATGTTGGAGTACAATGGGTAGGACCGCCACTGTGTTGTACACCAATGAGTACGGGGTAGACTGAGTAGTGGTGCGGATTCTGGTTCGATAAGCCCACAATGCATGGAGGAGTTTATCCGGCCATGACTTTTTGACTTTGTCCACCATTTTATGGAGGATGTTGTAAAGGGTCTTGTTAAAAGATCCTATCTGTCCGTTGGCTACTGCATGGTTGCGGGATGAGTGGTTAGCCTTGATAATTTACTTGTGGTATAGCTTTTCTAATTCAGCAGAGTAGAAATTGGTGTCGTTTCCCATCAGTATGGTATGAGGGACAACAAATCTGGTGATAATATTGGTCTTCACGAATCTAAAATTTTTTCTTTCCATGAATTCCTTGAGGGGTATGGCTTCTACCCAATTGGAAAAGAATTTGGTTGGCATGAATCTGGCATGAGTGGAATTTTGCGGTAAAACGCTCGAACTCTCGTGCCACTGTGGTCCAGTAGTACCCAAGCCTTCGAACCTGATGGGAATGCTTGGTCCCTGGTTGATTTTCTCCACACGCTTCTACATGTACTCCAGTCATGACGGCATCCGTTTCTTCTCCATCAAGGCATCTGAGGAGCACTCCCTTGAGGCCTTGTTTGTAGAGGACCTCTTGTTGACCTATGCCGCCATATAGGACAAAATTTATTGCTCGTATCCGTATTTTCTCTCGTTCAGCCTTGTTTGATGGAATTTCTCCCCGTTGAATGTAGTTCGCGATGGGGATCATCCAGCCGGTGGCAGGAGCATATGGATCGGGGGTAGGACTGGCTTCTTAGATTTCTTCTGTCCTAGCATGAACAAATGGAAATACCATTCGATGGTTTGCAATGCTGATGACCGTTTTATCCCAATCTGGGTCGGCTAGGGCTGTGGCCGCATTGGCTAATGCATCAGCCTGGGCGTTCTGAGACCGGGGAATATAAGTCAATGTTGGTTCTATGGAGAACTCGGCCATTATCCCTCATACAGTGTCAAACAGGGGGATCAGCTCCTCCTTTTAAATAGCATAGTTACCATTGACTTTCTTGATGACCAGCTCCAAGTCACATTTTACCTTAAGGTGTTGTACTTGTGCCTGGAGTGTGAGCTCTATGCCTGCAATGAGATTTTGATATTCCGCATCATTTTTTGTACATACCTCTGACAGGAGGAAGGAATACGGAAAACATACCTTTTTTGGGGACACAAGTATTATCCCTAGACCCACTTTTTTGAATTTGGGATCCTCCATCCTCTTCCCGGTGGGGCTTCGGGACGCGCCGTCAAAGTACATTTCCCATGCTGGGAACTCCTCTTGAATCGAGAAGATATCTTCATCAGGTAGTTCAGCGTCTGGTGCAGTGGTCCCTGTTGAAGGGTGATCTGCTAGAAAGTCTCCTAATTCCTGACTCTTGATGGATTTCTGAGGCACAAACCGGATGTCGAACTACTGCAGGATGACCGACCATCGGGATAGGAGTCCGGTTAGCATCGGGCGACTGAGGATGTACTTGTGCGGGTTACTCCGTGAGATCAAATGGACTTCATGATGATGCAGATAATGTTGCAGATTTTGAACCATGAAGACCAAGGCCAGACATCTCTTCTCGATATTTGAGTATTGATTCTCAGTGTCAATCATGGTTTGATTGAGGTAATAGAGATTGTTTTTGCTGCCGGCGTCGTTCTTCTATGCGGGGAAGGCTCCTAGTGATCGTGCTAGGGCCGTCACATATAGAATGAGATGTCTTCCTTCAACCGGGGGCATGAGCACCGATAGTCTTAAGAGGTACTTCTTCAATTTATTGAATGCCTCATGGCAGTCTTTCGTCCATTGGTATGTGACCCCTTTCTTCATTAACCTGGTGAAAGGGAAAACATTTTCCTGCCAGGTTGGCTATGAACTACCTAATATAGGCTAGGTTTCCTTGGAATCCCCTCAGCTCAGTGAGATTTTGGGGAGGTGGAAGGCTTAGAATAGCCTCCGTCTTCTCAGGGTCGACTTCGATGCCATGATGGTGTATGACGAAGCCAAGGAATTTCCATAAGGTAAAACCAAAGGTGCATTTCAAGGGGTTTATCTTCAAGATATGTTGTCAGAGCTTATTGAAGATGGTCTCAAGGTTCTACAGGTGATCCGAGCACTGTCTGGACTTGACCACTTGGTCATCCATGTAACATTCAACGAATTTACCCAGGAACGACTTAAATATCCTATGCATGGAACACTGATACATGGTGCCAGCATTCTTGAGACCAAAGGGCATGACCCTAAAATAAAATACCCCTTGAGGGGCCCTAAAGGTAGAGGCTTCTTCATCTTCTCGGGATATCCGGATTTGATCATATCCATAATATCCGTCCATGAAGGATAGAGCCTCATACCCAGCCGTTGCATCAATTAACAACTCGGTGATTGGAACCGGGAAGTCATATTCCTGACAATGCTGATTAAGGTCACTAAAGTCAATGTAGATGTGGATTTGTCCATTCTTTTTCTTGACGGGGACGATATTGCCCAACAAAATGGGGTATTGTACCTCTCGAATGAAGCCTTCTTTAATGATCTTATCGACTTCCGCCTCTATCTTGGCATCATTTGAGGCGTGTGTCCGTCTAGCGGCCTGTTTGTACCCCTGGTGTTCTTCTATAAGACCTAGGTGATTCGTTCCTACCTCGGGATCGAGTCCTGGGATTTCCGTGTAATTCCAGGTGAAGACATCCTGGGGTTTCCTTATGAAGGATATATGTACCTCGTGTTCCTCAAGAGACATGGCCGCACTAATAAGAGTGGGCCTCAGGTCTTCCTCGGTACCCAGGTTTATTTCCCTGTGTTCTTCCATAGTGGTGGAGATACACTCCCCCAATGTGGGAGGTTCATCCCTGAGATCTTTCCCCTCTTCTTCTCCCAAATCCTCATCTTCTTGGTCTGATGAGGAGAGAGCTCCTGTCACGAGTTCTTGGAAGTCCTGAGGTGAGGTGTCGTGGGAATCCTTGCTCGAACTTTCTCTCTCCAGTTGAGGGTTAGCAGACATTCCCATATTGTCACACTCGGACGTTATGGCTGAATTCATGAGGACATCTGAGTGAATGTCCGGACTTGAACTCCTACCTTCCATGTGGTTGATGGGCCAGACATAATCTCTGCCAAGCCGCCTGAGGGGGTCATCAGGAACCATTTCCAGGCCATTTGGAGCAGGTATCCAATCGACACCATCAACCAAAGGCTTCTTTTTCTTTTGCTCGTAGAACCCGGCATCGATGAAATGTGACTCGGAGAGCTTGAAAGGGACCTTGTCAGCATGAAATGTCCCAGTTTATCCATTGACGCGGTACTTGATACACTGGTGATAGGATGAAGGAACAACCATGTGCTTATGGAGCCATGGCCTTCCCAGTAGGGAATTGAATTTTGTGCTCTGTCGGACCACTAGGAATTCCGTGTAGGCTACCAGGTCACCAAAATGGGTCTTTAGCTTAATCTGTCCCATTGGCTTCTTCTCACTCTTGTCATAACCCAACAGAGTTGTGGCTGAGGGAATTAGATCTTCCTCACTGTAGCCCAACTTTCGGAGTGTCCGTAGGGGAAGGAGGTTAACTCCAGAGCCATTTTCTATAAAGACTTTCAGGATCGCAATACCATTCAGCATGCCAGACACATATAGCAGTCTAATGTGTCCTTACATGATGGAATCTTCATCCTAATTGGTGAAGGAAAACACTTCATTGCATCCAGCCGAGCCAGTCTCCATCCGGTAAATTTCGGCGGCATCTACCTCAGCTTGAAATTCCTGGGGGATGATCAAATTTTTTATAAGCGCCTCCCTAAGTTTGGATAACAGACTTAGGGCATCGAGGATTGACAGCTTGGATGGTACCAATGCCAGTGGCATAAGGATATCGTATTTCTGCTCCAGCGGCCGACGCATCCCTGTTGGCAGGAGAGTCTTAGAGGGTACTTTAGGGGCTGGAGCATTTGATGAGGAGGGACCGGCCGCAGGGACGGATGTCGATGGTGTTTATGCTTTTTGAGGACTTAGCTCGGCCGGTCTGCTTGGGCGCACTAGGCGGCCTGACACTCGCTCCTCCTCTGGTAGGTATCGCAGAACAACAATTCCAGAGTGACTGCTTGTGGAAGTGGAGGGGCATTCCTTCTCCTATAGAGTCCATTGAAGGGCCCTCCCACGAGTTTCCATGATATTAACGGTTAGGGCCGGGGTCCAGCCAGAGGGTTGGTTTCGACCGCGGCTGCTCCTCCCCTAGTATCCTCTGCCTCTGTGATTTCTCCACTCGGCTCCTCATGTAGGTAAATCGGGTTCGTAACCATACCCTTCGTCAAGGAATGATTCCATGAGATGGATAACGTTGACAGAACCAAATATTGGCTCTTAATCCTCTGACAGGTAATCCTAGTCGGTTGTCTCTGATGGTACCATTTGGTGGGTCGGTTCCCGTGGCGCCAAGTTCGAGGGCATGAAATATTCCAGGGGCGGGACTAACTTTGGCCCCGTCACAGATAGCTCCTCTTGTGATTGTTTCCCCCTCCTTCGATTAAGCCTGGATGACCGGCTCATAGAAGGTTGTGAGGATGATGTTGTCAGCTCTACAGCTTCATGGTCTGTTGGTGGAAAAATCGGTTGTTGTAGCTGATCTCGGAGAATGCCCTAGGCTCGGTTGATAGTCTTCCGAGTCATCCAGTTGTCAAATTTCTCCCCTTTTTTACTGGTGACTTTCTGCAACCCCACCTCTTTGTCGGAGTCGGTGGTAGAGATGCATGCCACATGTGCTGGGGGTGGCCCCATCTCGACTTGTATGGAATCTACCATCCTCTAAAAGAGGTATTTGAAGATGAAGCATTCTCAGATACTATGCCCCAACATCCGATGGTAGGGTCAGTAATCTAGATGGTCATTGCGGCCGACTTCTTCAGGTTTCCTTGGCTCAGGGAGGCGGAGCAAGTTGCAGTTCATGGCGGCAATGAAGTAGACACAGAATTGATTGTCCCAGAATGATTATAACTTTTTTCTTTATTCCTCAAACTGGTTCCGCTTCGGTCCTCTCTGATCGTCCCATTTAGGAGGAGGCATCCGCTGATATGCAAGAGGTCCTTGACGATTCGGGGGAGGCCTGAGCGGCGGAGTGGGCACAAGGGTCGGCTTGAGTGTGACAGCGGACGCTTCAGCTCTAGGAGCTCTTTTCACCGGAGCCTGCGAGGCTATTCAGGACTTCAAATTAGTCCACTACAGGGAGTCCTCAATTCTCTAGGCAATGGCCGAGAGATGGCGGAATCCAGTGGTGCACTCCACTGGTATGAGCGGTGTTCACAGCTCATCTCTAAGATTATCGATGCATTTGGCTAGAATCTCATCTTGAGGCATTGGATTGTTCATAGAATAGGTCAGACCATTCCATCTGGCAATGAAATCTGAGACCCTCTTGTTCTCCCTCTGCTTTCAGTTCATGAGATCGCTGACCGTTGTCTTAGGCAGCGTTGAGCTGAAGTGGAACAGGAACTGCTGTTTGAGGTCCTCCCAGCTCCTTATCGACTGGGCCGGCAGACTCGTGTACCAGACGAAGGCGGATCCTTGCAAGGTCTGTACAAAGAATCTGAGTTTCACTACTTCTTGTTGTTCTGGATTCCCCATCATAGGGTCTCAATGGGATGTGTTGTTCATCAAATGCTGCTTTGGATCACATGATCCATTGAATATGGGGAATACAGGGCTCCCAAAATTGGGTGGAGGTGGGGTGTTGGTCACCCAATATGGGTAGGGTTTCTACTCCGGCTGTATCAGAGTGCGTCAACCTTCCATCGCTTCCAATCGAGCTGTTAGTGCCTTGATGGTGTTGGTGAGTCCCTGCTTTACATCCTGTTGGGCCCGGTCCTGGACAAGTGTAACCTGAGGCATTGCCTGAGGATCCAGACTGGCCGGCACCGAGGGTGCATATTCCATTCGAGGTGCCCTTGTAGGGTTCGGGCGTACTTTCTCTGGTTTCCTCCTAAGTGGAGGGAAATCCTAGTATTCATCATCCACGTTTAGGTAGCTGGACGAACCAGGCGCCTCATTGGACAGGAGCCCTGATCGTGATTCGTTTTCTAGGGCAAGCCTTAGCCTTTGAGGTGCACCTGCTGGGAGTTCATGATGTTTCTCTACTTGGGATGCACTTTCAATAAGGCAATTCCTCTGGAGCATCTCGGCGTTATGCCACCTCAATTATTTAATCTCTTCTTTCTTTTAAGAGAACCTCTCTTCGAGCGTGAGTGGCTCATTTTTATCGAGAGAAGGGGATGGGTTAAGGGTAACTGTTCCTTTATTATTATCCTTGTTGGAAGCTCACTAGGCATGCGGAGGGAGGTTATCTGATGGGGCAGCCATATTTAAGGCGTCCCTCTGGTTCCGGGTGTGCACACATGGGGGTTCGTTGTGGGTCACAGTCTGACTGGAACCGTCATCTCCCGATCCGTTCGGATTTTCATTTTCTCCGGTGTCACCCGCGGGGTTAACCTCTATGGAATTGATGAACTCATATTTCGGGGTGGAGGGGACGTCATCTTCCAAATAGGAAGAGGATCTCCCGTTTATTCGGCTGGCCTTCCCTTCCATGACCTAGGATTGCCTTCGGACTTCTTGACGATTGGTGATGCGGAGAGTTCTTTGATGCGACCTTACGGTGCGCCTTCCTCCCGGAGGGGATGATGATTGAAATGACAGGATAGGACAAGAACCTCCTCTTCTAACTAACCTTCCTATACGAGAGAATACTAATTCTCATGGGGGAGGTTGTTAATGAGGGGGTAATAATGCCCCCAGCCCTGAGGGATGGGGTTGGCCCCATTCCTTGGACATCGAGTCTCTTCCCAGGTTTATTGGTCTTATTGAGGAATTTTTTGTTAAAAATTCCCCCACCCCTATAGGCTAGGGTTGACCCTGGATGGAAGCAGTGGCTACTACTATTGCGACTTTCCTGATATCACGTGCCCCCATCCTGGGGTGAACCAGATTTGGTGCTGAATTTACCTGTGGATCGGTCCCTTCTGGGGAGGTAGGAAAAGATTGTTTATTGGCCTCTTTTAGAAGAGAGGCATGTTGTATGCTCTCGGTGGCCTGATTCAAGAGTTTTTTAATGGCATGTTCATGTTTGGCTTGATGCTTCTGGGACTTACTCAAGGCCCGACTCTGTTGGGTGTGTTTCCTTTGTTGAACAGGGGGACCACTAGATTGTCGTCTCGATGTGACAAAGATGCATGATACAATGCCAAACGGGTTTTTCTGGGCGGGGAGCAGAGTGAAATGCAGTGCTCTATGTTCCCCCCATACTCTGATATGGACTCCCGTCGGAGCGTCACCGATGTGGCGGCGCAGCTAGAGCAGTGCGCGGAGGCAGGCTATCTCCATGTTTCCTTTACGCCTCTCGGGTCACTGTTTTCGTGCTGATGGAAGAGCTTCCAGGTCGATATGACGCAGGAGGTCTCATATCATCTTGACGTGGTCTACATACCCTCGTAGGGAAAGAGGCTTGATTTCAGCCAGTAGAGGGTCGTCCATATATTATGGAGGATTTTGTGCATGCATTCATCTGAAAAATCTCTTGGTATGTCGAACTGAGAGGTGGTTGTGGGCCAAAACATAACTGGTATATCATTCCTGGCCAGTCGTTTCATCAGGTGCATCATATCGACATACTCCTACACTAGTGACTCCTCTACCTGGTCAGCCCAATTAAGGCGCTCACAGTATTCGGAGGCAGTGGGACCAGTCGGAATTGAATTGACTTTTGGGTGATTCCGAGGTGGTTCAGAAGATGAACACGACCCTGGAACGGCTCCTGATCAAATAAGGGTGTCGCTAGAGATAAGCTGGGAATCTGACATGGTCGATCTCGTCCTTCTGAGTGCCGCAACATTGGAGGGATTTTCTATTCTTGATTTGGCAAGAGGAGGACCTTTCCGTCGATATTATATGTCATCACGGGGAGGACCTCCACAATGGCGGCCGTAATGGCGAGGAATACCATTACTGCTTGATGCCTCACTACATAGAGGACTTTTGCAGTGCACACCCTGGGGAGGACCTCCAAGGCGTTTCACAGCAAGGGGAGGACCTTCTGGCTACATAGCATCATTACGGGGAGGAACTTCACAACAACTTCCATCATGGTGAGGATGACCATCATGGCTTGATGTTCGACGTGCATCCTGGGGCGACCTTCAGGACATTCCGCGACAAGGGGAGGACCTTCTTGTTTCTTGGGGCCATTGTGGGGAGGACCTTCGCAATGGGAGCCATGGTGGCGAGGACTACCATCACAGCTGCAGCAATGGCGAGGACTACCATTACTTCTACAGTAGGGATAATATCTATAGGATACATCCTATGGAGAACCTCTAGAATGTACCACAACGAGAGGAGGGCCTTCTCGTTGTTTGACGTCTCTACGGGGAGGACCTCCATTATCAGGGTGGCGAGGACTACCACCGTGACTTGATGCCTGGCTGCAGGGACTTCCGTTGCAGCGCAACCCCTGGGAAAAACCTTCAGGGTAGGCCATGACAAGGGGAGGGCTTTTCTTGTCATGATGATATTTCACTGAGGGGAGGGCCACCGCAGTTGCAACTATGATAGTGAGGACTACTATCACAATCTGTGGTCCCATTGAGAGGAGAGTGTTTGCAGCGTATACCCCGGGGAGGACCTTTAGGGTGGACCACAGCAAGTGGAGGACCTTTTTTTTGCTCGAACTTCTGGTCACGTGGAGGGTTTCCATGACTTGCATCAAGATAGAAGCTCTCCTGACCGATCATTATATTCCCGTGGGGGAAGCCCCCATGAGTGCTCTGGGGAGGACCTTCAGAGCTGCTGGTAACGACATTGCGGGGAGGACCTTCGCAACTGCTAATGTCGCTCCCATAATAAGGTAATGGGTGGGTAGGGTTCTGAGCCTTTGATGTATTCTTAGCGGCATTGGTAACCCCAGCTTCTAGCAGAGAGGAGTTATGAACTCCTTCTTTCTTTTCGGGATTCCTTTGGTGCGTTCGGGGCGCTCTTTTATGGGCAGCGGGGACCGTCTGCTGTTGAAAAGGGCCTCTACCTCTGGGTCCCAGTCCAATTGGGTCCCATGATGTTTTTGGGATATGCCTACGAACATCTTGAATTTTAGCAGGGATATATGCATGCTCTGGAGCTTCCACCGTGATGGGAAGGTGTCCCCCAGTTGGAACGAGTGAAGCTGCACGATCTGGTTTCCCTTGCGTCGCAGAATATGGCTGGTGACCCTCATGGGTAGATGAAGGGATGTAGATCTACTCTTAGGTGGCTATATCGTCTCTTAGATGAGTCGCCTTGATTGGAGAGATGGTCTCATGGGCCTGAGTCCTTGCTGTTGTCGCTAATGCAATTACATTCTGGAAAGTCTGTAAGATATGATCTGTGATTGATACCTACTCCTCCATAATTTCCAGGATATGTAGAGATACATCTTGGGCTAGAATGGGTATGAAGGCCCATTCCAGTATTGTAGTAGGAATATCCTGCTCCGGTCCTCCATTGGTCAGTGGGTACTGACAATTCTCCTATGTCGGGGCAGGTGAACGAATCTGCCCCTATACCAGGATACACCAATTTATCTCTCTGTTGGCCACCACATCGGGGTGGCGGAATTCACTTGCAACCGCAGGGAGCTGGCTCTGCATATATTGGTTTCCCACCGTATCGAGTCGGTGGCCTTTGTTGGTGGGGAGACGTGCCCGCCTATGATTTTTCGCCACATCTGGGTGGCAGGCATTGTTGATCGCCACCATATCAGGATGGCGGGCATCAGAAGAAACTGCCAGGAGCTGGTCCTACAGGTGCCGGGTCGCCACCACGTCAGGTTGGTGGGCTTCACGACCCTGGGTAGGGAGAGGTACATGCTTATTATATTCAATCCTGCATGAGCGACCGGCTTGATGGAGCTTAGCGGGGATGCGCGCTGGCTCGTGTGATGGCGCCATGTCTGGATGGCGGGCTCGGGAGGAGCGAACAGGTGTAGGTGCATGTTTGTGGTACATCTCTATGGCTGGGCAGCGGAGCTCCTCCTCAGGGACTAGGGTGATGAACGGTCCCTGATTGTACATATTCCACCCTCGTCGGGTGGTCCGAGGGGCCAGAGCTCGGGGAGCGTGGGCCTGAATCCTCCGGGAGACATCCTTCTCGGCATGAGGATGTTGGGTCGATGCATGACTACGATGACATCTGTCGGCGAGGGACTTGGAGCGGAACCCCCGTTCGGTGGGGATGAAGTCCTCAATGTCTACCTCATCTGCCACCCAAAGATAACGGAGGTACTCATTGTCCCGTTCCGAGGATAGACTCCCGAAACAGTTGGAGACAACGACAGGGGCTGTCTGGATCCGCCTTTTCTACTTCTACTGGGCAGGCGACTAGTGAATCTTGACAGATTGGAGGGCGTGTATGGCCGGCTCCACCGTTGGGAGAGTACCATTCACATGGTACTCTCGGATCAGCGCGTCCGAGACCCAGTGTTGAAGATGATGGGTGGGTGACGGGGTCCTTCGTTGTTGAGGAAGACATGTCCTTGCATTTTTGGAAACACACACTTGTGAGTTCTTTTGCGATGCCATTGGATTGAAGGGAGTTATAAGAGTGGTTCCTGGAAAACATTTTAACAAATACAAGCAGCAAACCCGTCAAAGTAGCATCTCATGATCCCATGCATAATTAATGACCTTGCTTGGCCCTCCTTGGAAGTAAAAAGGGGGCACAGGGTGAGATTAGGTTAAACCTGTCATGTTTGGTTAAAGATTCATGTCTGGTTCACCATTTTTTGTTTCATTCTGTTTCCTATTTTTGGGCCTCGAAACACGCAATGGATCTGTATCCAATGATTGATGGACCTACTTTCCAAAGGCAGGCGTTCGCCGGATGGTCTGACCAGTGACTCTTAAGAACTCACATTGGTTGAGAGAATGGGAAATCGGGCTTATCACACCATTTTTGGGGGGAATTATTGCCTGTTCCTTGACTCTCTAATAGATTGAAGACGTATTCATCTGTTTGTGAATCTTTTGTTTATACCCAAACATAGTATCCACGGATTTATCCTTGTTGGGAAATGTTCAACTATACACCGGGGTTTGGAATCATTTATGCCCGAGGATTACCATCACTCATTGGATTAATGACCCTTAAGGGTTGGAACTCGCTTGAGGTGGTACTAGGAGTGGCATGGTGAACCGATATGAGGATAATCGGATCGACCGGTTATTGGACTTGAACCTTAGGGGGGCTTCCTACGTATCCTGCCTAGGAGGCAGGGATCAAAGTCCACGTGGTTCGCATAAGTGTCGAAGAAACGACGTGAAGATGTACTGGGTATCCAATGGGTAGTGGTCTTGAACTTCATGGAGGCTTCCTACATATCCTTATGGTGGAGAATCAAAGTCCTCGTAGTTCACTTTGGCTTGGAACTTATGCTCTAGGGCTTCCCGGAATGATAAATTGGGGCTTAGACTCTAAGGAGGCCCATAAGAGGATGTCATGGTTGATGCTTACTCTAAGCCCATGTGATTCATGCTCGGTGTGAGAAACAAGAGGCAGCAGGGACTAGAGGATCACGTCGCAAAAGGTGCGTCCGTGAGAAGTGGATTGGGGCTTACACATGAGGGTGGACCATGAGGTCGAGGATTGATCCTAAGTGGATTACCAGGGCGATGGGTTGGGTCTTACACTATTAGGAGGCCCATTAGGTAAGGTCTTACTCCGAGATGGATGCTCGAGGTGACAAAGGCCAGCGGGAGAGGGAAAGGGGGTGCTCCTATGCCCATATCTTCTCTTGCAGTGCATGAGGGCTTCCTTCTTATGGCTATTTTACCATCTCCAAGGAACCCTCAACAAGTGGAGGGGAAGAAAGGGGATTCCCGAGATCATACTCCACCTTACCGTGGGAATGTGAACCCTGGAATGCTTCCAGAATCTGTTCAAGGGTCAGGGAAGCCCCTTTGCCTCTACTTACCATTGGTATGTGAACTCAAAATGGTGTGCTGATGCACCTGAAAGTTACACCATGCGAATCTGGTGGCTCTGGTGGAGGCATCAGCTCGGGGCCGATGAGTAGGAAAATGAGGGAGTTTCGGAGGACTTGGATAGATCGGAATATTTTTATCTGGCTCGGGAAATGAGAACACAGAAGTATATGGTGAGCCATAGAGAGGTATGGGTGGTAGTGCCCTTCGCGTGGGGAAGGGCCACACGGCTGGAGAAGCCATTCGTGAACTAGGGTGGTCTATGGAATTATTGGTGTCCCGCGAACCAGGGTGGTTCGCGGCTTCAGGTTTGATCCGTGAGCCAGGGTGGTTTGCGGAGGGTTCTAGGCGAGCTGCGGCGGCCAAGGGCGGCACCGGTGGGAGGCTCCTCGATCGGGGCTTCGCCCACGTAGGAGAGTGCTACGCGGTGCGACGGATGGGAAAAGAGGAATAAACTCCCTAGTCCATGGGAAATTCATCTGCGAAGGGGGTATGGTTCGCAGTTTTCCTTGTTTTTGTTATTTGAGGTTCGTGGTTCAACAAGTTATTAAGCGTTTTCCAATTCCTTGTTAATTTGTATACCTTCTGTGGTTCGCGGATGGGAATTTCTCTATTTAAAAAATCTGAAGCCTTCCTTCAACCGATCTCCTTCTGAATCTCCAATCCTACCGAATCTGATTCCAGTTCTTTGACATATTTTTATTTCCCTCTTAGTCTCCTTTTATAGAATGGGGAAAGGGATGTATCTGTGGCCACGCGACACCTTTTGCGGAGGCCCATAACCAAATACCTAGTTTACAGCTGACTTGGTCAATCTGTGATTCACGGTGGGTATTGAACGCTCCCCCCCCCCTCTCTGTGAATCAAACTCATGGAGTGCCCCGTGGCTGTCGGGGGTTCCGCCTCTATTCCACGAACAACAGCGGGTGTAGATTGAAGCGGTTGACGCGGTCCGCAGTTGGGGCGGTTCATGATGGTGAACCAGACTGGTGCCCATCCTACCTCGTGACCGCGGAGGATCTCCGCCTCCGTTTCGCAAACGACAATGGTTCTCAGAGGGGGAGCTTCGCAGGGCCTAGACGCGTTGCGTTTCCATGGGATCGGTTCGCGGACCGGTCCTGTTTATGTCCCTTCTTTGGTTATTTTCCCCAATTCTTTGGTGGATTTGGGTAGAATCTTCTTTGCGAATTTTTTAGGACCCTACAAATACCATCCATACCATGTTTAAAGCTACCAAAATATCATCATGGCATTATTCCGTGAAATCCATATAAATGGGTTAGGCCTCATCCAAAATCCAGCCTAGTTTTTCTCATGAGACCAATAAATACATCAAGGGGATCTAAAAGGACCAGTCATCCACTTACTAAGCCCAATTCAGTACTCATATGCAAGGGGTGAAACATAGTGCACATACACATTCGTATTTAACTTAGCATATAAAATGTAAATACTTTCCCCTATCAATAAAAATAATTATACACAACACATAGTAAAATGCTTGGTATTTACACATTATATGACGATTCAAACAGATCATAAATCATAGAAATAAATAATAAATATTATATTAATATAACATATCCCTAGAGGATTATAAATATAATGATAGTTCGGTGTCATTGATGAATAGAAATACAATAAAAGTTCCTAAAAAATTTTTTTGAGAAAAATAACCTTTTAATTTTGTAAATAACCATAAAAAACGTTCACAAAACATTTGGAAAATAATTATATTTTAATATAACCATTAAAAAATGTAAAATTAGTTTTAAAACATTCAGTGGTCATTATAGTGTAAAATTTTGTTCATACCGTACATGTTAAAGAAAATATTCATTTCACAATTCTGGTAAAATCCAAACATGCATTGTTTTTAAAAAGACCAGAAGAATACATTAAAAAATCAAAATCGGTAAATGTGTGTTTAATAAAACATTTTTACAAGTTTAAAAACAATTTTTTATGTTTTTTAGAAAACATGGGTTTTGATGAAAATGGATTTTTTACAAAAGAGAGAAATCATGTCGGATTTTCTTAACAACATTTTTAGAGTCATTTTAAGTACCAAAGAGTGAAAATGGAAATATTATTTAAAAAAGTTCATGAATAACCATATGGGAAGAAAATAAATTTAATTTAGGTTTTAAATTTCATATAATTCTTCCATGGTAGATGTAAACTAAAACAATCCTGAATAATGATGATATTGTGAAATAAACCCTAACCAATTTGGTAACTTATGAATCGTACGCTCTCTAAAAGAAATGAAATCTAATGAAAATTAAAGTTTCATGGAGATAAAAATATTAACGATATAAAACATCAAAGGGTAGGTATATACACCACACAAATTAAATAAGTGTTTAGTATGGAATATATGTCACGAAAGTAAAATAGAGACGAGAAACCCTTACATCATGTCTGGTTTCCTTTATATATATATGTAACTCTTGTACAATGGTTTTAAGTTTGTTATTAATTTATACCATAGCCATAAAATTTTTTATAATATCTTATATTATCCTCTTAAAACATTTTATCAACCATTTGTTAACAATATTTCACTATTTTCATTTTTTCAGGTGTTAATATCCTTAATTTATGATGCATCTTTGGCCATGAAATTTATGGTTATTATTATTAGGATATAAATATATCATATCAATAAATATAAAATTTTTATAAAACTCATATTTACTCATTATACACATTTTTATGACCATTTATGAATTTTTTATGTGGAAAATGAATCACATCGCTTCATGGATGCAATGGGTCATACGTATGCACAAGAGACGATACCATTACCTTAATATGAGAAAGGGTAGGGAAGTGGGGGATATATTAATATTAAAAAAATCACATATATATCACATATATTCATTAATTGTTTCCTCATTACATTAAATGTAAAGTGTATGGGAAAAATAAATCACGTCACATTGTGAGGCGGTAGTGGGTCATATACACGAGTGACGTTGTCGTATTCAAAAAGGAACGAAATGAAAAAATTTATATGTGATATTAAAATTAAATAAGAATAATAATATCACAAATATCATATAAATATGGTAAATACATCAGTATATCCATCCTTTAAATGTGGTGATGGAGAATAAACTTCATCAGTTCTTGTGGCGGTAGTCCATCATACACATGATCGATGATTTACTTTCCCATTTAATGAAAGTGTGGATGGATAAATATTATTCTATAAAAATAATAATATAAACTAATATGGTATAAACTATTTTTATTATATTTTATGTGTTAATACATAATTTAGGATGTAAAACAAATAAAGGGAATGAAATATCTTTGTTAAGATAATTAAATTCTCTAAGTGAAACATCCTTTTAGATATCCTCTTAAGGACCCCAGGGATGGTCTTTTGGGAGGAACAAAAGATCTAGAATATATATAAGTAATTTTTGGAGATATTTTGGTAGGGATTTTTTTTTTGATAAAAATGGAATTATGTGTGGGAATAAGTGATGTTAGGTAGTTCCCTTTTATAAGGGCGGAAAGGGAACCCTTTGGGAAATTACATGGATATTTCCCAAAAGAATCCTAAATCATAAAGTCATTCATATTTAGTAAGCTTCAAAATAAACCAATATTCAAAATGTTGAAGTATATGGTGGTAATATTTCAATCACATAATATTTTTACAAGTATTTATTCCATTTTAACTCTTATATTCCTAGTTTAGCACCACATAAAACTCATTTTACCTTAAGTATTGTAAATAATCATTACTGTTTTCACTATACATTTTGGTCTAAAATTATTTTTTCCTTATTAGATAATATAAATTAATATTATTCCAAATATGGAATATTTTTTTAAAATTTAATTCACATAAGCTTTAAAAAATAATTTAAAACTAATCTTGCAGATGCAACAAGAACGTGGGTTTTCCAAGAGAAAATGTTCAAAAGCTTACATTATTTTTATATCAAAATGCAATATGAAAATGATTAAAATTAAAAAAAAATTATTAAGATATATATAATTGAACAAAATTTTCTTTAAAACCAATTCAAAATATAATTTTTCTTTATAAATAATTTAAATAAAGAGGAATTCTTCAATTAAAATTCAATATATTCTAATATTTGTCAAATAATGAAACATTTTAGAAAAATAAAAAACAAATCACTCAACTATAATTTTGTTATTATTATTTAAAAAAATAAATTTTATTTTTTCAAATAAATTTTATAAAATTGGTAATAATCAAATTTAAATTATGTGGGCAAATTAAAACTAAACCATATTTTATAAAAAGTACTATTTTTCAAAAAAAATTTCCTTTTCTTTTTATTAATTCTTATTTTATTTATAATTAATACATAACCCATGAATTTTTTTTTAAATGATTAAATAATATAATTTTTATAATTTAGTTAATATTATAAATTCCTTTCATATTAATGTGTAAGTAGTCATAGTCATGTTTAAAAAAATATTTTAATAGAGTATCATGTTTTGTTCAAACATGGTGTTGTGTGTTATGTAAGCTATCAAATAAATTGAATTTATTTAGATATAAATATTTCATAAATCATTAGGGTTTATTATTGTATTCTAATATTGTTTTTTCTATTCACATGTGCTATCAAACACGATGTTTCGATTTTAAAATCTCAGGGTGTTACATTCCACCCATTGAATAAATTGTGTCCTTGCAATTTAATCTTCCACTCACTAATAAAGGGGTAGGAATTTAAAAATACTTGTGTTGTGAACCCACATAAAAGGGTAAATAAAACATACTCTTAATAAAATTTAAATTGATTTATGATGGTGATCTCAAATAACACATACTTTGTCTCCAAATAAGAGATCATAAGTGTAAAGTGGAGATATAAACATGTAATAAAAACATAAATAATTATAGAGACTGATAGATATCATCGAACAGAAAAAAGTGAATGATCAATTGATATTTAAATACCTCAAATCCATAAATTTTTGATGAGTTAAAAATTTGTCTCATTATTTTTATATGAATCTAATATGATAAAAAAATCAATATCTCTTTTAGGAATTATTGTACTATCTAAAAATGTAAGGAAATTTATTTACACGATAGATTTTTATTTCTTACGAACAATTTCGTCTTTTGATAATTCTTCGATAAATATCCAATTCAACTCTTTCTCCAAAAAATAAATATCCAAAAATTAATTTTTTTAGGCATGAAGCACTAAAATTAACTTTTATTTAATCATAAGATCTATAAAATAGTGACAAGTCTTTAAATCTATTTACAAATACTTTCACAATCCAATATGGGTATAAAACATTGTAATGCATTGATCTCTAAAACATCATCAAAATTTCAACTTAATCCATTTGATCAATGGTAAAACTTTCGATTATTCCAAATGATTAATTTCAAAAACTTTATAAATTAGGTAACTAAATTTAAGAAATTAAATTATCATTAATATTCCAAACAACATAAAGTAACACTTATTCATCACACCCCAAACAGGTGAATAACTTTATCATGTATTCTCTTGAAACATGGTAATAACTTGAATTAACAAACAACCAAACTAAAAACATGAATTCTTCCTTATTCATTAAATAAAAAATATATTATTTGGCGTATTCCTTCAATACAATTTTTTTTAACTCCATCAATGATAGTATAAACCAGTTTTTGAAAAAAATAATTAATCAGTTCCAAGGTATTTAGTACTATCCAATTTACTTTATACACATATTCATCTATTTATCCAAATAGAATTATCTAAATATCAAGGATATATTAAGGGTTATCTTTCCATCAATCATGTGGTCTATAAAAAGTCAAAAAAATACACTAAATCAATTTTCTTGCTCATTATTACTATTCAATATATGCTCTCAAATCCTTTAAGAAATGTTACTACATTACAATACATATACATTTCATGATTCTTATAATGGTAAATACATAAATAAAATACTTTTAAAAAATATTTCTTGGATCCAAATACACAATAATTTTAATCATTCCACATTAGTTGTACTAGTAACATAAGCTTAACCATGATCTACTAGCTTCTTTTGAGGTGTATTATTTTGAAACGTAGAGAATTCATTTTCATAGTGCCTCATCTACTTAAAGTTATAGAATTTAACATTGGAAACATTTATCATTCCCTTTAAATAAAGATCATGGTGGCATTTTATATACACCTAAGGTAAACTCATTTTCCTTTTAAGTATATACCAAGGGATTTCCTTCCACAAGTATCACATCTTGTAAAATCCTTCATTCCCTTCATCCACATTAAAATTTTTTATCCCACCATACTATTCTTCTATTTCAACTCTATAAATTCAAAATAATTTAATAATTATTTCTATATCTTCATAGTACATGATTACATGTCCTCATATGAAGATAATTTTTGGGGGACTTGTTTCCTTCAAAATATTGGATTCACATCATCAATGAAATGATTAATCTTAATCTTTGGATCGCGTGCATTATTATAGTTCCCATTCATTTTTCTATGTTCCATTTTTAAAGGATGGAATATATTTTATAAGATCATAAAATTATGAAACATAATTTATAATACCAAAACAATTGAAATTCATAACATAAATTCAATAATTTATGCACAGATAAGCTCATAATCATAAATAAGGTTTCCTTAGGGATTTCTTTAAATCATTTATAATGGTTTTTAAAAAATATTTAACTATCCTAATAATATCCACTAGGATTTTCAAACCAGATGCATAATAAGGCCTATTTCTACACACCAGGTGATGATCTAGTCAACCAAAATATTCCATTTTTAAAGTTATTACCCATAGATACAACTATCCTAGAACCACATCGGCTTGTAATATCTATATAGGGATTTATTTACATGGAAAACTCACATATTCTATTCCTTACAAAAACATTAGGATTTTCATCTATACTTATCCTCAAATTATATCATAGGTTTATATTCCCCGATCTATGTTTTCCTAAATATTTTACCCAATGTTTATATTAAACTTACTATAATCCAAATTGTAGTAACCCTACCACAGTAGCCCAGAGCATGTGTCTACATTTCTACATTGGCATACGATACATGGAATCACATCCAAAATAATTGAATAGTTTAGAAGTCTCGTTAAACTAGATTAATACATTAAATTCACATTACATTTTAAAACATAAAATAGAAAAAGAATTCTCTTGGAGAACACCATTATTACCCTTATCGAATCCTAGCAGATCAATCAAAAACACTTGTAGGTAACTAGGGGGAAAATAAAAAATATTAAAGGAGTGATCTCAGATTCTCATTAAGGGTATGTGTATAGTGGAATATATGAATAATTAAGTCAAAATTAATATGTAAAGGAAAAAATATTGAAAACATAAAATTTAATCAATAACATGATAATAATATGTAAGGAGTAAATGATGATCAAATAATTCAATATAAATAATCATATGAACATGAATCTTAACCATGGATATTCTAACTAATTGAATAATCACCTGGAATACTAATAACTAAATTTATAATTATTTAATTCATAATTATGGACATCTAAAACATATCCAATAGGCTTTGTTACAGTACATTTAAATACCATTGAAGTCTTATTTCAATAAATCTATTTAAAAGAGTATGACATCTGCCAAAAACCAACATAGTTTGTCTCATTAGACCAAATGATGCATTAATGGGATGTAGTGGGTCCCACATATCACTTATTACGTCGAATTCATTCCTCATATGAAAGGGGCGAAACATAGTGAACATAAAAATTCATATCTAAACTATCTTATTAAATGTAAATACTTTCCCCAATCAATAATCATAATCATAAAACATACAGAGTAAAATAAATTCTATTAATTATGTACATCCCCATTCAAACTAATAATGAACCATTGAAAGAGAGAATAAAGGTGATATCAATATACCATATCCCTATTGATTCATATATACAATAAAGGGTTTGTGTTTTGATTATTTAAAATACCATAAATATCTTTAAATATATTAATAAGGAAAATAAACATCGCATTTTGAAAATCACATTTCAAAACAAAAATTTACAAATATAATTTTAAAATAATTTTATTTGAAAATAACATTGAAATATTTTAAAATAATTTTTTAAATTTCTGTTGATCATGAAAGTGTAAAATGTTATTCATGTCATAAATATTAAAGAAAAGATTCCTTTCAAATGTTTAGTAATATCCAAATAGTAATTTTTTTTAAAAAAAGAAATGAATATTCCTTTATAAAAGTTTATAAAAAGAAAAAATGGGAAAAAATTTATTTAGTAAATCATTTTTAAAATGATAAAAACATTTTTGGAAACATTTTTTGAAAACATGGTTTTTGATGAAAATGATTTCCGACCAAGAGAGAAATAATGTAATATTTTCTTCAAAAACAATTCTCTATAATTTTAATTACCAAATAGTGTAAAATGGGGATATTAATTGAAAATATCTATTAAAAACAAAGATGAATAAAATATATTTATTTTATAATGTAAATATCAAAAAAATCCTTATAGGGAGACGTAAAAATAAACAATCTTGAATAATGATGAGATTGTGAAATAAATTGTTACCACTTTGGTAACTTCTAAACTGTAAGCCCTAGAGAAAAATGGAATCAAATGAAAAATTAAATACCATGAAAATAAAGTAACTCATGATACAACATATAAATGGTATAGTATATACAACACACAAAAGAAATAAGTGGTGAATATGGCATATATCTCACAGAAGTAAAAGTGAGACAAGAAACCCTTACCACCTATCTAATTTCCTTCATAAATATATTTACCACCTATATAATGGTTTTAATAATATTATTAACTTCTAAAATATTCATAAATATATTTATAATAACATATATGATTCTATTATATCATTTTACGACCTATTTGTTAATAATATTTCATTAGTTTCATTGTTTCGGGTGTTATTTGCCATGTTTTCTCATGTGTGTTTTGTCATAACAGTCACGGTTCTTGAAAATAGGATATATATATATAATATACATAATTTTAATAATTTTAATAATATCATATTTACTCATATATTCATTTTCATAACCATTTATGAAAGTTGGACATGGAAAATGAATCTCATCACTTCATGGAGATGGTAGGTCTTATGTACATACGAGCGATGATATCATTCTATTAATGGATGAAAGGTTATGTAATTGGGTGATATATTAATTTTTTTGATTAAATATAATCTCATATATATCATATATATTCAATTATTTTATCCTTACTACATTCCACGTAAATCATAAGTGAAAAACGAATCACATCGTCTCGCGGGGTGGTCATCCATCATACACACAAATAATGTGATCATATCTGAAACAGAATGGAATGTAAAAAGGTATAAAAGATATTAAAGTTAATTAAGTATATTATTATAAAAATATCATATAAATGTACTAAATCCATCATTATATCCAACCTTTAAGGGCGGTTATTGAAAACTAACTACATTGGTCCGTGGGGTGGTAGTTTGTCTCAAACACGATCGATGATTTTGTTTCCCATTTGATTCAAGTGGGGATGAATAATAGATATTAAATAAATATAATAATATCTTAGTATATGGTATGTAAGGTTTTAATTATACTTTAATTGTTAATATATAATTTATAGTGTAAAATAAACAATTAAACTGAAAGATCTTTATTAAGAGAACTACTTTCTCTATTAGAAACATCCTTTGTATCTCTTATTAAAGACAATAGGGATGTTCTATTAAAAGGAAAATAAGATCTATAATATTAATAAGGAGGTTTCAGAGAGATTTCATAATGGGTTTTTCATGAAAAAATGATTGAGGGGTATGAAAAGGTGTCTGTTGGGAGTGTCTTTTTATAAGTGTGGAAAAGGAACCCTCTTGGGAATTACAAGGAAATTTCCCAAAATAATCCAAAATGATAAAGTCATTCAAATGAAAAAATCCTAAAAATGACCCTATATTATAACATAGGAAGTATAATGTGGAAAAATTTTCATCTAATAAGATTTTCATAAGACAGTAGGTAAATGTAACCCTTATCTTCTTAGTTTTACCCCACAGTAAACCCCATTTTTACCTTAACCGTGATAAACAATTTTTACTTTTTTCACTATGAAGTTTGGATAAAAATTTAGTTAACATTATTATATTATATAAATTATTATTATGAAAAATATGAAAACTATTTTCTTGAATTCAATTTATATTATATTAAAAACTTAATTAAAAATTATTCTTGGAGACGAGATGAGAAATAAGGTTTTTAAAGAGAAAATCTTTAAAAGATTACATTGATTTTATATCAAAGAAAAATATAAAAATTATTCAAATGACATAAAAATGATTAATAGATATATAATTGAAATAATTTTAAAAATAAAACAAATTAAAAATATAATTTAACATTAAAAATAATTCAAAAGAAAAGGTAGTTTTCAATTAAAAATTTGTATTTTTTACTATTCATTAAAAAAATAATACATTTTAGAAAAATCACAAAACAAATATGCCTAAGATAATTTTCATATTATTATTTTAAAAAATATGTTTATATTATAAAATAAATTTTAAAAAATTTGTAAAAAATAATTTTAAATTTTGTGGTCAATGCAAGACTAAACCCTATTTATGAAAAAGTATAGTTTTTCTGAAAACATTTATTTTTTCCTTTATTTGATTATTATTTCATTTATAATCAATATATAACCAATAATTTTTTTTTACATTTTCTAATCATGTAATTTTCATAATATACTAAGTAATATTCATACCCATCATCTTAATTTCTATGTTATAATGGTCATGATTAAATAATAATATTTTAATAGAGTGTCATGTTACGTTCAAACCCAGTATTGTATGCATTGCAAGATATAAAATAGATTTAATTTATTTAAAATAAATATTTCATAAAGTCTTGAGGTATTATATTATCTTATATTTTTGTTGTTTTATGTCACATACACTATCAAATATGATGTTCTTATTTGAAAATCTCATGGTGTTACAGTTTAATGGTATCTTTTGTTAAATAATATTTTATTAATTAATTTAAAATTCATGGAAATATCATATTACAACAATTTAATGTATATGGTTTAAAATATCAATCATTTTCTTTTTATGGGTCACTTTTCTTTTTATGGTGACATTCTTGTCCCTTACAATTTAAAAAACATTATCGTTGTGCTAGTTGTCAAAAGGGTTAACGGGGGTTAAAAACAAGATATAATGGTGAAAACATAATATAAAATTGTAAAATATTTATTTCCATTGATTATTTAGACATATAATCATATTATATTCAAATATTATCAATTTTGATACATTTATACTTGAAAATAAATCTATATTAATTTAATATTTTAATTAATTCCATGAGTACCCCTCTCCACACTTATAAAAGAGAACATATTCTCCTCTCTTCCTCACAAATATTGAGTTATTTATCTTGACAAATAATAACATTAAAAACTTAATATATTATTTAAAAACATCCTAGGTCTTCTATTATTTCCAAAATAACATTATTTTAGGGCCTCAGATGTAAGCCCAAATAAATTTCACAATGAATAGGTATAACTCTTAACTGAGTGTTTTCAATATTATTTCTTCTTCTACCTATTATAAATACATGGTATACATTTTTAAAATAATTAATTTTTTATCTTAAATACATTTTATTTTAAATATGATTATTTAAAAACAATTACCCACCTTCTTTCCATGATATAGAAGGCAAAAAAGATCGCTCGTGCGTACGTAAGGCTTACCATCTCTACATAGCGTTGTAATTTTATTTTCATCAAAAATTTACATGGTTGGTCATTATGATGGGTTTAAAATTTATATATTATATTTATGATATAGTTATTCTTCTATAATTATAATTTTAAATCTTCCTTCTTACCTTCCAATCCTTTAGATATTGATAACATCGCTCGTGTGTATTTGTAGACTACCACCTCTACAATGCTATGCGATTCATTTTTTATTTTTTAATTGCGTGAATGTTAATAGGAATATATTTAATGATTAAACATTATATATATGATATATTATTCCATTTTAAGGGGCTTATTATTTACTATTCATTCCTTCTATTCGTCAAAAAGTGAAAACCTCGTTAATGCGTACATACGACATACCATATTTATTAACTATGTAATTCATTTATATATATCTACCTTTCATAGATGACTATAATTATATAAATAATGAAAATATATGACATTTATATCATTTTTAACATTCTGTAGACGACAGAATCATGATCTATGTACACGTACTGAAACTAAAAAACCAAAATTATTATGAAAAGTGAAACAATGGACACCCAAAAAATGATGATTCTAATAAAGAGTTATTTATCAATAGGAGTTAAAATGATATAATTAGATCATATATGATATTATAACTACATAAATGACTACATTATAGAATTATAAAAAATTTAAATTTATTATATAAATGTTTAGGATTCTTTTTGAGAAAGTCGAACTCGGGTTACAGGTTTCTCATCTCGCTTTTATTTCTGTGAGACATTTTCTATATTTACCAATTTTTTCCTTTGTGTGGTTTATATACTGCCCATTAATTTATTTTATTATTATTTTATGAAAATATTTTGGATTTAAAAATCTATCTAAAGTTTTATCTATCATAATATTTTGATATATAAGTTACCAAAGAAGTGTGAGATTTACGTTACAATCTCATTGTTTATCAGGATTATTTATGATTATGTTTCTAATGATAAAATTTAATGATATATATCTCAATAGTCAAATTTATTTTCATAAACTATGTTAACTTCATGAAAAAACATGTTTTTATTTAATTTTTCTTCACTTTAAGCACTGAGGATTTCAACGGAATATATTAATTAAAAAAACCTTATTTTTCCCTTCATCCAAAACTACTTTTTCTTCCATGTCCCTGTTTTCTTAAAATGTTTTCAAGACAATTTTTATTATTATAATAATATATTTTACCCATTTTTTAATTTTTTAAAAAATTCTTTATAGCGAATATTCTTGTCATTTTCTAAATGAGTTGCTTTTACTTGTTACTAAAAATATGAAGAAATCTTTATTTTAACTCACATGACATGACCAGAATTTAAAATCACCATAACTACTCAATTATTTTAAAATTCATTCAAAAATTTCGAAGTTTATTTTCAAATTAAATTCTTTATATAAAATTTTTGTAAAAATTTATATTCTAAATAACTAATTTCAAAGCGAGGAGGGTATTTTCCTCAAGATATATTCTATTTAATCTTTTAATGAAACTTTCATTTAAGATGGAATATTTTTCTGTTACTCATGATTTAATAGGGATATGGTCCAATGATACCATTATTTATTTTCCATTGATGGTTTATCATTATGATTATGAAATTTGTATGAAAATCATTTCCTCTATATCGGATAAGATATATGATAAATGGTTTATGATATTCTATCACACATAAGAATATATTATCATTATATGATAGATGGGCCCATAATTATATATCCCTCTAATACATTGTGAAAAATATATAACTCCTCATATAAATATTTTATGTGTGAACATGATTTCGTGTTCACAATTTTATGTGTAGACCTATTTTTCATGTCCATACGAATATGGGTGGTCCTAGTTTTCATGTACATAATATTATGTGCGGACCTGTTTTTCATGTACATAAAATTATGTGTGGACCTATTTTCATTTCCATAAGTTTATGTGAGGACCCAACTCTATTTTATTAACCTAATGAGTGAACCTTCTTCTATTGATACATATTTAGAATGTTATAATATTCTGTATTTTCCATGTTACTATGTCAAAGTTATGCTCTCATGGATCATGTTTATTGATTCTTTTATGATTCATGTATTATGAACTACCCAGAATTATTCCAAGACTCAGGATTATAATCTATGATATTCTGGGAAGGGATTTTAAATTCTAATCTCCGGTTCTCACACAATTATGCTCATGTTATACTTAATAGATCTTTGATATATCCCTTTTTTACACTTAATGGGTATCTAATCTCAACCTTTCTTATGTTTCCTTTAACTAGGTTATAAAGAATGGTTTTACTTAGGGAGTATCTAATAAGACTACTATTTGGAAAGATCATTGTGGGATATGTTTAATATCTTTCAATAAATAAGAATATTGTATATCTAGTTTCCAAATACACTAATCCTTTAATATTTTTGTGCATGTATATGTAACCTATATTGTGTATTCATCTATTAAGATATGATATCTATATATAAAAAATCTCAGGTAGTTATAATAGCTCTCATTTTCTTATAGATATAACTCATGATTAGTGATCTCATTTGCTACCTTGTGAAGTACACATTAAAATTACAATGATTTCTATATCATCACACTAGTAGTTCCACAGTTCCACTATCTCAGAACTTACCCCTATAGTGGTATCCTCTAGATAAATGTAATAACATACCACTAATAAGTAATTTGAGAAATATTTTAATGAGTTTTTAATATTTATATAATTGAAAACTATTTATTTTTTAAAAAACCTTTTAATCGACTGCACATAAGGATGAACATTTTAATTGGGCATATGTTCCAAGTATAATGTATGTATACACTCTATAATTTACACCAGGGTAAGAGTAAAACTATAAAAAATAACTAAGAGAATCATACTTTAAGAAAATATATTAACTATAGAAATTTAAAACAATTTTTATACTTCCAAATCCATAAAAAGATGGGTTTCCCTATACTTTTATTAGACATAAAAAATATGGCTTTCATCCTATGTTTCAACGAGTCATAGATCAATCTTCCAAGTCTCAAATCATATTAAAATAAACTCTTTGATGCCAAATTTTGATGTTATTATACCAAGTAACTATCCATATAACTTGAATTTAAGTTCAATTTATCCTCATGTGTGGCTCCCTTGATACCAAAGGCCTTCGACCAATGTTAGAGCTATATCCATAACATGAAAACACAATACCCTCTATCAGAAAATATAAATATAAATTAGATAATATTCAATCCTCATCAAAAAGGAATAAATTCATCACATGGAAATTATATTGATGAGAAAACAATAAAAATATATCACATTTTATAGCACAATATAAAACATAGGCTCATTCCAGGTCATAAAGTAACATAAAAGAGATCACATAACTAGTTGTTTGTAAAACAATTAATGGTTAAAAAAATATATAAAAGGTTGAACTACAACTAATGACCTCTACATCACCTTGGTATTATTTCTAATCCCCACCAAGCTACTCTAGTTGATACACCTGTACAAGGGATTGTACCATGATCTGCATCCCATTAGTGAGTCTCCACATCCAACAAGGTATAAGTGTAGGGTGTGATTATAAAAATAAGAATTCCAAAACCAATGGTTTTCCAAAAATAATACATTATTTTTACAAGTGTATAAAAAATATATTATTCAAGACGAATAGTAAATATGTATGATACTTTTCATTTCATGAGTTGATAAATAATAATCTTGGATGAGAAACCATACTGACTTTAATGAGTTTCGGTATGGACAAATTCATCTACGATCTGATTAAGGAAAACAATATTAAGATATCCATATAACAATTGTTCCCTCTATGAGATTGAGTTCTAAAAATATCACCATATAAATTAGACCTAGTTCTTATAGTTATCATATAAGTGGGATGAGATTTATGATAATTATAATATATGTGGAATGAGGTTTCCCATACCCATCATATGATTAGTATAGGAATTCACCTAGATCATTATATAAGTAAGATAAGGTTTCACATAATTCATAATATAATTGGAATGGGTATTCCTATAACATATCATATAATTGGGAGGGGTATTCCCATAACACATTACAAATGTGGGAAAGGTATTCCCATAACTTGACATATATAAGTGGGATGGGGTTTCCAATTATTGATCATATAAGTGGTAAATATATCCCTATAATTCATCATATAAGTTTTATTCGAATTCCAATAACTCATCATATAAGTGGGATGAGTATACCCATAACTCCTTGATATGTCATTAAAGTTAATATAATATTTTTTTAACCGACACTTAGATAGCATAGTAGTAGAAAAGGTTTGAATCCTCAGGTAATTAGGATGTGTTTTTAGGAACATTATAAAATCTATTCAACTAAAACTAAAAAAAAAATTTAATATTATTATGTGTTTGTATTATGATAAATTAAAAAAATTATAAAAAATACCAAAAAAATTTAATGTAATTAAAATGATTAAATAGAGAGTGAAAGTGAAAAATGATTAAGTCAGGGAAAAAATGGATTGAAATAAACTGATATATAGATTTATATTATTGATAAATGATTCACATGTCTATATAATAATGTAAAATTTGAAGTACATATCACCTCTATAACACCCCAAATATTAATTATACTATCCTTGATAGCTTCCGATACACACAACCCTGAGTCAAAATAAACTATAACATACTATAATATTAAAATCAAGACATTAAATAGGCATAATAAATAGGAATAACCACATTTAAAAAAATTATAAATAATTTAGATAAAACAAGAATATTTTCATTATAGTCATTATATTATTTCAAAATAACTTTTCCTCAAAAATGGTTTTTATTAATTTTTTTGAATTGATAATATAATTAATTTCATCTAATTTGAAAAATTATTTTAAAATTTTTATTTCATTTTTTAAATAATAATTTCATAATTACCTAAGATTGGTTATTTGAAAGTTTTCTGAATTGATTTTATTTTCAATGAATAGAAAAATTACAGATTTCTATTGAAAATTGTATTTCCATTTAAACCATTTGCAAAGTATTATTATTTTTAATTGGTATTAAAAGTAAAATTAGTTCATTAATATTATTAATAATATTACTAAGGTAATATGAATTAATTTTATGTTGGATTCTAATATAAATGTATTTTTACTTTAGAAAAAAAATTATGGAATACTGTTTTTCATCACATTTCGTGTGATTAATTTTAAATTAAATTATAACACTTATATGAATTGAATTTTAAGAATTTTATTACATATTTATAATTAGTATGACATTTTTTAATTTTCCTCTTATAATTTTCTAAATTATAAATAATAAATCTAGTAAAAAAATTACCATGGTAATATTAAAACGGATAAAATAGGATTTATACTTTAAAATTTCTCTATCACCTTCTTTTATGTTGTTGGATGAGTATTTTTCAACCATTATCATCTAATTATTGTAAATTTTCAAACTTGGTTTCATAATACTTTTGTTATTAATTTTATATATTTTTTAAGAAAAGGATAAATACAAAATGTCACTCTCTTGACTTTAATAACTCTATATTTTTATTATAAGGATAAAACGAGAATAAGTTCAATTCTAAATAGTTATTTTCAATGTGAATTGTTTTTTAACCAGTTTATTTGTTTCTAATTTTTAGATATGTAATAATTACCTTAAAGTTGTAGGTAATGATGACACATTATTTATTACATTAATAGAAAAAAAATTTAAAATAATAAATGTAACTGTGTTTTGGCCGATTATTATGTTCCATGAATTTTATAGACGAATAAAATATGTTTTTAATGTTTGAAAGATCAATATTATAATTCCTTTTTTATGTAGTCTTAAATATTAAATTTATTAAATAATGTAAAAAATAAAATTATTGATATTTTATCTTAAATAATAATTTAATAATTTATTTTAGAAAAATAAAAAACCTTTTAGGAGAACAAGAATAATTATAAATGGTTTAAAATTTTATACCTTATCCACTTATGATATAATTTTTACCTTATAATTAAAATTATTACCCTTATATTTAAAAAGTCATTAACGGGGATAAGATTAAAATTGGTTAACCATGGGGTTAAACAAAAATTTAAGGTTCAAAATGACACAAAAACCTATCTAAATTAAATTTTATTAGGATATTTCAACCTTAAGACTCTTTTAATTATAATATAAGACCATTTAAAGTATTTTTCTTGAAAATAACTCAATTACATTTTAATCTTTTTCGTAATTCTAGGTATATCATTTCATTCACTTATAAAAGGGAAATTCTATCTTTTCTTTACACCACATTAAGATGACTTGATCAACCAAACCTAGAAAAATTATCTTCTAAAATTACCTATACCCAAATTATAATTTATGTTATTCTTAAAAGATCATTCTAATGGTCCTTAAGAAAGGATATAAAGGGGATATCCCAAAGAAGAGGTAATCGACTTACCTAGTCTTTTTCATTTTCTTTATTATTATAACTATTCTAAATCTATGGTATTGATCCTAAAATAATAAATCTGGTATCCTAAATATACTAAAATCTTATTATGTTCATGAAACCACCATTATACACCCTTTTTCCCCTCGAATGAGATGTGAAAGTGTCTCTTATGCATATGTGGGGACTACTACTTTTACATAGCGATACAATTCATTTTTTCAACATATTTTATGGATGGGTATAATTTTAATACCTGAAATTTATGAAATTATTTTTATTCATGAATTATAATATTATATCTACCTTATTACATTCCAATCAATTGGAAAACTATAATGTCACTCGTGCGTACATGTGGATTACCACCTCCACAAAAGCGATGTGAATTATTTTTCATTTTCGATTTACATGGATTGTAATAAGGATGGATTTAATAAATATAAATATAATATTTGATATAATAAATATTATAAAAATATTAATTATTCTTTATATTTCTTTCTTTCCATATTTTTAAAATAGAAAACAAGTTCGTGGTATATACATTATACTGTCTCCATGAAGGGTTCAATTCATTTTTCTATCTATAACATTTATAAATGATTATAAAAATATACAAATATATTGAATATATATGATATTTATATCATTATTAAAAAAATTACATGATGGGACCCTGATCAAAGTAGAATTTCTAAAAAAACCAAACAAAAATATATCCGAAAATTGAAGCAGTTATCACACGGAACAGTGATTTTAATTAGGAATTGTTAATAAGAGGATGATAAAAGGTTATAAATAAATCATATATGTTAGAATATATATTATTATGTCTATTTAATAGATTTATAACAAATATATATTTATTATACATGTGGTTCAATCCCATACAATGGAAGTCCAACCTTCAGTAATTATTTATTTCAAAATATTTTTATTATTTTAGATTGTTTATGTTTAGGTCTCCATTGGGGTAATTATTTTATATTTATATCTTAATAATGATATATTTTATTCTACTACTATTATTTCTAGTAATTTTATGTTTTACATTAATTTCACTTTCTTTAAGTACTCAATATACTGAAATAATGCTTTTTAGGAAGGATGCCTTTGATTTTGTTCTAAGTAGTGAATCTTTTTCTTCCATGTCCATATTATCATTAAATTATTTTAAAGAATTTTTTAAATAGTATTATATGATTTAATAAATTAATTTTTAACAATATTTTAATTTTAAATAATGATTTAAAATTAATCATCGTTTTCATTTTCCAAATAAGGTAATTTTTCCATTTATCTACAAATTTGAACGGAATTTTATTTAACATAAACGACATGAATGGGGTTTCATGATATCATGACTACCCAATATTATAATTATTCAATTTCATGTTTCAAATTTTCATTTAAAATAAGTATTTTTCATTAATATTTGGGAATATTTTAGATTTAAAATATGTGATTTCAAATGGAAAAGGGTATTTTTCTAATGAAATTTTCAAGAAATATTTTTGAAGTATTTTAATATATGTAAGAATACTTTATTAAATATTATGATTTACTTAGGATATAATCTAATGATACCATACCCCATATTTCTATGGATTTTTTATGGTTAGTTTAACTAGGTAATGTATTAAAATTTCATATACTAGTTCATCCATTTTGGAAAATTGTTTATTTTTATGAATTTTGATTAGGTTTTATTGGTTATTAATATAATGAATTAATTGGAAATACTAAACAATGGGTGGAGACAAAAATTTAAAATCCCCTCAATACATCAAAAGGTCTCCTGAGATAAAATATTTTTGGTATTTTCCTGAGGCCATGACCATTTATGTAAATGTATTTGTAGAAGGACTCAATAGTAAGTTTTAGATGTCCTACATTATGAATTGCATCATTATGAAATTATTTATTAAAGTCAAAGTGATTATTTAACAATTTACAATATCCATTGAGAAGTTTCATGTTAATGTGGTTATTTATATCTATTTATTTAGTCCCCATTTATTACTACTATATTATTCTTTATTCCAAATTTATTGATTAAATGGAACATGGTTTCAGTTATTTAACATTCAATATGATCAAGAATTATTTATTATATTATAGATTATTTTTTATGAATTCCCTTACGGATCATCTGCGCTCACCCCGTTCTTATTTTTCCTTTTCCTAGGATACTGTGAATCTTAATTTGATTGATATGAAAGGATATTTTATAGGGAACAATGATGTTTTTGAATAAAATATTGTGTTGGATTTTATGTTTTCAAAAAAAATGTGAGATCAAGTATATATCTTCTTTATAAAGACTAATAAACTATCCAATCCTTTTGAATGTGATCTCTTTTATTTGGTACTAGTATAATAAATTAACCACTGGATCTAGGCTTCTAGGTTCGTATAGACTCATAAATTACATACATTGTTAATACTTCAGAATTGAAGCATACTTATTACAACATATAACAAAACCATTATAGGACCGTATAAGTATAGTGTCTTTAGAAACTGGGAAACATAAACAACTAGTTCATAAAGAATCTACATTGTCTCATGTTTATTTCATCATATCTAGAGTCCCTTTTGGCATATCCTACTTAATACCCTTCTTCCTAACCTGGGAAAAAGAAAACATACAAAATGGTGAGATCAAATTATCATTAATAGTAAACAAAGGAAATATCAATCACATCATTTTCATAAGCACACATTATTATGAAAATCTTAGCCTGCAAAAGAGATTATAATATCATAACATGGGATAAATCATAATAGTGAAATGATATACCAATAATCACAACATAAAACATGAAACTTTTTGGTATACATACATTATCATAGAAAATCATTTCTTATTAGTCATGACTCATTTCCAAGACTATCATAGTGGAGAAAGTCCATTTCTGAACAGAGTTCACTCCTCGTTTCAGTCCTGTGTCACTGAACTGAATTAACTTGTCTTTATAGACATGTCTATCTCATGAGATATAAATATTTACCCAATTAACTGGAGGGAGATTTAGGTCCCATCCATCTCATAACGAAACCATTCTTATGTGTTCCTCAAAATCATAAATCATAGCACAACCCATGTAATAAAAATGGGATTCATAAACATCATGCCATCATAAAATAAACCATATAAGATAAAAGGACTTCATAAAAATAATTCCATCATAACATAATCAAATCAATGTAAAAATAGGGATAAAAATAGAGCCCTATATTATCTTAGATGGAAAATAATAATTATAAAACACTTGAACTCCATTCATGATGAAAACATCCTTTCTACTTCAAAAACATTTTTCCTTTCTTAACATGTCATACAATTTTAAACTAAAAAAAGATAATTAAAAATAAACTTGAAATCTTATAAATGATGATTCATGTAAATAATGTTTTATGAAATCATAAAAATACATTCATGCCTTATAAGTTAAAAAACATTCTTCTCATACTTTGGCCAGAAAAGTCAAAAAGTATCTCGTACTAAAAATGACAAAAGACTCTTTAAATATCTTTTACTGAAAATTCACCAATAAATAAAATTGTATTTAAAAAATTATAGGAGGATAAAAATAATATTAAATATTGAGGAAACATGGATGTGGATGATAAATATGCCCCCGTAAATACCGAAGTATTAACAATCTTCAATAAAAATTGAGATTTGCGAGATTTTCCCTTACCTTAGGTCTGATATGATTCGTATGTATCAAAACCTCCTATATAATGATTTAAATAATTTCATTGACTTTTTACAGAATCATATTCATTGTTTTGATATCATATATTGTCATATTCTTATCTTCTTATTGATAATATTTCATTGTTACTCGTTATTCGGGTGTTCACTACTTTATATTCTTATGTGTGTTTTGTGGAATAAATTTATATTCATATTTTTAGGTCATAGATATATCATTTTAAAAATGATTTTACTATAATATATATCATATTTATTCATTAAATTAATTTATATCATCATTATTCATTGAAGATCATTTCGAACGAGTCGCATCACATCGTGGAGACGGTAGGCCGTACGTACGCACGAGCGATGATATCATTCCCATAATCGTGGAATTGTATTGAAGTGTATGTAAAATATTTCAGAATCAATATCACTTTAAAATAATCATATATAGTTTTTTATTTACACCATTATATCCATCCAAGTAAGGTGGTGGTAGAAAATAGATTACACCACGGCGTGGAGACGGTATTCCATACGTATGCACGCACGGTGATTTCATTTTCTGTAGGATGGTTATAAGATGAAATGGGGTTGTTTAATATTTATAATAACATATAAATATATGATTGATATTGATTTTATTAATTTATGATGAAACAATAAGATAATAAGAAGTAGAAGAAGAATTAAATTTGAAAATACTGGTAAAGGATATTACCTCTTCTTCGATGCGCCTCCTCTAAACCTCCAATTAGGGCACTAATGTTGGTATTTGAAGAAGAACCGGACCTCTATAATATTACTAGTGAAGTTGGGAATAGTAATGGGAAGGTTTTGTCCAAGCTTGAATGATCAACGTGGTGTGAGGAGGAGAGGGAGGAGGTTCCCTTTTATAAAGGAGGAGAGGGGCACCTTTGGAAACCTCAAAAATATTAATTTATAATATATTAAATCCCCACATAAAAACATCTAAAATGAATCAAATCCAAATATTATATGCGATAGGGTGGTAATATCATCAACCAATAAAATTTATAAATTTTGGGAATTTATTTAAAACATTATCAACTTGATTTATCCTTATTTAATCTATTTAATTTAATTTCTGGTAGTAAGATTCTAAATTTTAAATTATGATAAATAATGACATATGTGTTGTTAATTTTCCATAATTGGATAATTCGTGACATTTTCGACCATATAAATTATAATTTTTAATATTTAATTATTTTTGTGATTTTTAAACAATTTTATATTATGTTATTTTTATAAAATAAAATAGTGTCAATTTTGACACTATTTATTTATTTGAATTTAAATAAACACCACACAAAAGATATGTTCAAAATAAAAACATTAATAGATTCATAAAATGTCATATTTATCCATAAAATTAGTGGAACACATTAAATACTTCATATTATATTTATTTTATTATTTTTAAAACCATTTATTTGATATTTCAATCAATAAAATAATTTCAACATCACATTGTGTCAGATTTAATGATAATTATTTAATACCTAAAAATTTGAAATAAATTCAAATTATGTAGATAATTTTATTATATTTCTATAGACTATTAATGGTCTAAGTTTCATGAAGTTAATGACTAAATTAAAATTATTATACTTATAAAATTTAAGAGAGTGACATGTTGTCACTTTATTTGGTTTTAATAAAAATTAAATTATTTTATTAGTAAAAAGTCCATAAAATGAATCTATTCTGACCCTTAGGTGATATGGGTATACTTTTAGTCATCCAATAGAATTTTGGCAGGTGTTAGGGTAATGTTATAATCTTATTTGTACCATTAATTACCTGATTTATCTTTAACTACAGTAAATAAAAATTATAGTAGTTACTATTCATTATATCAAATAAATAAAAGTAATCTATTAAAATAATTTGGACCCACTAAATTCAAATATTGAATCCATTTTTCAAAATTTAAAATACATAATTTGCAGTAATTAATTTAAAATTAATCCTGTTGTTAAGAAAACGGGTTTTAAAAGCTAAAACAATGTCAAATATTGAAATGTTTTTACCTATGAATTCAATGTAAAATTAATGGTAATGACATACATTATATTAAATGGTAATAATATATTATATTTATACCTTAAAACCATTGAATAATACATTTTAAGCATATAAATTATTTTGATGAAAAGGTTGTTTTCAATTAAAAATTAGCATATTTTTACTATTCATCAAAATATGAAAGTTATCAGAAAAGTATCAAAAATTTATCCAATATAAATTTTTATATTATGATTATAAATAAGAAGTTTATTATTTTAAAATTTAACTTATAAAATTGTTAAAAATTAGATTTAAAATGGGTGCTCCATCAAAAGGTGGTAAAACATCATTTTTTGAAAAATACTTCTTTTATCCGAAAAATTGATTTTGATTTCATATCTCATTCTTGAAAATGTTTATGATGAATTATAATGTTATAAAAAAATAAAATTTATTTAATACTATTCATAACGGGTAGTTCATAATAAAATTAAAATAATATATCGTTGTTTAGTGAAACCCGGTATTGCGTACTACACACGCTATCGAGAAATGTCGTGATTGCGTGTAACGAAAGTCAAGCCAATGTTGTGTGTAATGAAAGATTACATTTGGTTTTGTGTATAACATAAGACATATATATATATATATATATATATATATATTTCTCATAAAATCGCAGGGTGTTACATTTTACCATCCTTAAAAAAAAATTCTCCCTCGAAATTCGTCACTTCGTAACAAACAGATGAGGATAAATATCCCTCATCATATCCTCAAGTTCCCATGTAGCTTCTTCTAATTGGTTGTTCCTCCACAAAACATTAACCAAGAGAGTGGTCTTATTTCATAGAACTTTTTCACTATGATTCAGAATCTCTATCAGCTGATCTTCATAAGAAAGATCTTACTCCCGCAGTACAACTTCTGAGCTTAGTACATGCGAAGGATAAGGTATGTACTTTCTCTGGAGAGATACATGGAATACGTCATGAACTTGAGAGAGATTAAGTGAAAGCGCCAATATCCAAGCTACCATCCCAACACAATCTAGTATTTCTAAAGGACCGATATACCTAGGGCTCAGCTTTCCCTTCTATCCAAATCTCATTACACTCTTCCAAGGAGATATTCGTAAGAACACTTTATCACCCACTTCAACATCTAGGTCTTTTCTTCGGTTGTTGGGATAAATTTTTTGTCGACTTTGAGCTGCTCTTATGTGTTGTTGAATATATCTGACATTGTCTGCCATCTCATAAACATGATTAGGTCTTAATAGCTTTCTTTCCCCTACTTCATCCCAGCAAGTTGGTGTTCTGCATTTATTTCCATAGAGAGCTTCATTAAGAGCCATCTGAATACTGGAGTGAAAGCTATTATTATAAGAAAATTCCACCAAAGGTAGGTGTTGATCCCAACCACCTTTGAAATCCATAGAGAGAGGTCTAAACATGTCTTCTAGAGTTTGAATTGTCCTCTCAGACTGACCGTCAGTCTGAGGATGATAAGAAGTGCTGAAACTCAACTCTGTATCTAGAGTATGCTGAAGACTTCGCCATAACTTCGAGGTAAACCATGGATCCTAATCAGATATTATAGAAAGTGGTACTCCATGAAATCTTACCACTTCCTTTACATATATCTTGGAAAGATGATCAAGAGATAAATATTCTCTAATAAAAATGAATTGTTCCGACTTCGTAAGATGATCGACTATAACCTAGGTAGAATTATTGCCTTTAGATGTTTTAGGAAGTCTAGTGACAAATTCCTTATTGATGTTTTCCCATTTCCATTCTAGTATGGGTAATGGTTGTAACATCCCCTTAGACTTCTTTCTCTCACCTTTAACTTGATGACAAACCAAGAATTGATATATATATATTTAGCAACATCTCTTTTCATGCCATCCCACCAAAAGTACTCTTTCAGGTCCCTATACATCTTCGTGCTTCCAGGGTGAATGGAGAATGAATAACTATGAGCTTAATCCAATATTTCCTTCTTTAATTCTGGGATGTGAGGAACACAAACCCGATTCCTGAACCTTTTTATTTCATCACAATCAATGTGTAATTTAAGAACATTTCTCACCTTCTTTTGTAACTCTACATCTTCTTTCAATTCCTCTTTAATCATCACATGTAAATATGGTTGAACATTCATTTGAGAAAGATAAGATTTTTTCCCTTCCATTATAATTCCATGATCTATCCTTTGTAAATCCATAAATATTGGATCTTTTTTCATCCTCATCAGGGATAATCTAGTATGGTCTTGTCGACTTAATGTATCTGCCACCATGTTTTCTTTCCCAGGGTGGAAATGAATCGAGTGGTAGAAATTCTTAATCATCTCAAACCATCTTCTTTGACGCATATTCAGCTCCTTTTGTGTGAAAATGTACTTTAAACTTTTATGATCACTATAAATATCATACCTTTCACCATAAAGATAATGCCTCAAAATATTTAATGCAATGATTACCACAGCTAACTCCAAATCATGAGTTGGATAATTTTTCTCAAGGATTTCCAACTGTCGTGAGGAATATGCTATCACCATATCATTTTGCATGAGAACACACCCCATTCCCTTCTTGGATGCATCACTATAGATCACAAACCTTTCTCCACTACAAGGCAATGTGATCACAGGTGCACTGGATAACCTTATTGTTTACTCCTTGAAATTCACATCACACTCCTCCGTCCACACAAACTTAACACTTTTTCGAGTCAACCTGTTGAGTGGATTAGATAATCATGAAAAATATTTCAAAAAACATCGATAATATCCATCCAAACCAAGAAAGCTTCAGATCTCAGTTACAGTTGTTGGCCTCAACCATCTTTTGATAACATAGGTTTTTGATGGATCCACAGATATCCCCTCTTTTGAGATTATGTGACCCAAAAATAAAAATTTTTTAGGCAAAAATTCACACTTCGTAAATTTGGCATAAAACTTGTCCTTTCTCAGAGTCTTCAATAAAATTCGTAAGTGATATTCATGTTCTTCCTTGATCATTGAATAGACAATAATATCATCTATAAAGACTACCAAAAACTAATAAGATGGTCTCTAAAGACTCTATTCATTATATCCATGAAGATTGCAGGGGAATTAGTAAGACCAAATAGCATATCTATAAATTCCTAGTGTCCATACCTTGTATGGAAAGTCGTCTTTAGTATATCCTCCTTTTTGACCCTTAATTGATGACACCCTAAACGAAGGTCAATCTGGGAAAAGTATTGAGTTCTGCATACTTGGCCAAATAAGTCATAAATGTACGGGAGAGGATATTTGTTCTTGATAGTGATCTTGTTATGTTATCGATAATCCATGCAGAGTCTCATCGATCCATCTTTATTCTTAACAAACAGAAGAGGTGCTCCCCAAGGTAATGAATTAGGGTGTATTAATCCATTATCAAGATTCTCTTGGAGTTTATTCTTCAATTCCTGCAACTCAATTGGGTCCATTTTATATGGTGTCTTTGTAATGGGCATAGCACTCTGTATGAATTCTATTGAAAATTCAACTTCACGATTTGGTGGACGACCTGGAAATTCATTTGGAAAGACATCATCAAACTCTCGTACAGTGGGAATATTCTTAATCGTGAGTTTCTCTCCAACCACTTGAGATAAATAAACTTCATTTATTGGAATCAAAACCCATAATATGGAACAAATTTCCACTGGAAGGTTATATTAATCCTTGTATCGATAGATGATCGTAGATTGATCAGGAATATTAAATGTGATTTCACTTATTTAGAAATTGATATGAGCTCCATTTAAAGAAATCCAATCCACACCAAGAATCACATCAAATTCCACTATTGGAAGGATCACAAGATTTGCAGGAAGCACTTTCCCACAAATATCAATCAGATAAGAATTGTGAAATTTTTATGCGACGGTTGTGCCATTAGGGATTGTCACAGATAACTACATATCTAATTGCTGAAGTAATATGGAAATACCCTTAGAAAATTCATTAGAAATAAATGAGTGGGTGGATCCAAAATAAAATAAAACATTTTCTACTTTTGAGTGGATGGTAAGTGTACCTTTCACCACTTTGTTATCGTACTCCACATCGCTGATAGAAATTGCATGTGAATTTCCTTTTTCTTTGTCCTTAAGTGTTTGTTGACATCAATCATCATCAACAACCCTTAGATTAGGTAATTGATTAGCATAATATCACATTTCCTTGCACTTGTAACATTGAAGTGTAGGAGGTGAATTCAGTGTATTCTTTTCTTTTTTCGCATTACTAGACATATTTTTCCCATCATTGCAGCATTCAAATGCCCGATGACCTTCTTTTACACATTTTAAACATTTTCATGTCTCTTTAAGACAATTACCTCCATTTTGGTTTCCACAATTTGATCATAAGAGAAAACTCATCTTCTTTTCAGTTTGGTCTTTAGATTTCCCTTTGAATTCCATTTTTCCTCTTTTCATCAAACTTACATGACTGATGGGTTACTCCAATCTCCATCTCGACCTTGAGACCACATCGAACAATTTCCTTACAGCTATTGAAGTCTCTTATGGCTAATGCCCTTCGAATACTTGTTTTTAATCCACTAAAGAATCGATCGATCTTACTCCCATGTTGGATAATAATTCTAGAAGTATTCCTTGCAAGTCTTGTAAAATTTTCTTCATAGGTACCAACTGGCTCATCATCCTTTTGATTCAGTTCAAGAAACATTTTCTCCGTCTTTTTTCAAAGAATACGAGGGAAGTAATTATTTAAAAATAAGTTCTTGAACCCGTCCCATTCCATGGACTCAATTTCATCTCTTTGCCTCGTATTCTTGATAAGATTCCACCATTGATCAGGTTCACCTTCCTAACTATATACTTCTAAGATGACTTTGTAACACCCCTGTAAAAGTGAGACTTAAAATCCTAAATGTTATTACCCATGTTAACAAGGTTCACCTTTATTTTCGGGAGCTTATTTGATTAGAACTCCACAGTTAAGAATTCTTGGCCTGAGGTAGTAATCAGGATGGGTGACCTTCTGGGATGTTTCCCAGGGTTTCCATGAGGGAGAAAAAACACACTGAAAGAACATGTGTTGGCCTATGGGGACAATCATTAGTTTGATAATGTAACACCCCTGTAAAAGGGGTTTGAGCCTTAGGGTCCACAATAAGAGTGTTTTGCTTTAAAGGGGTGGATAATGTAACACCCCTGTAAAAGTTAGACTTAAAAGGATAAATGTTACTACCCATGTCAACAAGGTGCACCTTTCTTTTTGGGAGCCTATCTGATTATAACTCTACAATTAAGCATGCTTGGCATGGAGTAGTAATCAGGATGGGTGAACTTCTGGGAAGTTTCCCTGGGTGTGTGTGAGTGAGGACAAAACACACTGAAAGAACATTTGTTGGCCTGTGGAGACAGTCATTATTCTGATAAGCGACCCTAGTGAGTAATAGCCTATGGTGTACTGGGAAGGCAACCAAAGTATTAAAAGAGACCAATGGGGTCAGATGAAAAGGTTCATGGCCTGGGGAGGCAAGTCGTGACCGACTTTATCATGTTCAGAACATTGTAGAGCTGAAAATATCTTTTCAGTGGTACTAATCCATTGTTCATCCACTAATGGATCAGAAGACCCACTGAATGATGGTGGACGCTGCCACATGAAGGATTCAACAGAATGTTGATCCTTCTTTTACTAGTTTTGAAGTCCTGCATGATTCATAGATTGAAAAAGTTAAGTGAGCATGGCTACAAGATTTTTCATTCTATCTCCTATAACATTTGGTTGCTCAGGGGTCAATCATTTCATTGCTCGTCGTATTCAGCATTAACACAGTTCCTTCGGGTTCTATCCATTGACTAAAACTGATAAGCATAGTCTGAGAAACACTAATCATAATAGGAAAACCACATAATCAAGAATAAAATTTCACACTTAAGGTATTATAATAGGTTATTCATGGCCATTTCTAAAACACTAATATTGTGTTGTATTCTTAGTCATATCCTTAGGGTTCTTACTAAGGCTTTCACATCCTAGTTTAGAAAGGATGACTATACCTTTCCTCTGATACCAACTATAATAACCCATACTTTAAATACATTGTTATTACATCAGAATTGAAGAATACTTATTACAACATATAACAAAACCATGATCGGACCATATAGGTATAGTGTCATTAGAAACTAGGTAAACATAAACAACTGGTTCATAATGAATCTACATTGTCTCCTGTTTATTTCATCATATCTAGAGTCCCTTTTGGCATATCCTACTTACTAACCTTCTTCCTCACCTATTGAAAAGAAAACATAAAAAATGGTGAGCTCAAATGCTCAGTAAGGGTAAACAAAGGAAATATCAATCATATCATATTTATAAGAACACATCATTTTGAAAATCTTAACCTACAAAAGATATCATAATATCATAACATGGGATAAATAATAATAGTGAAATGTAATCCCAATAATCATAACATAAAAAATGAAACTTTGTGGAATACACACATAATCATAGAAAATCATTTCCTATTAGTCAGAACTCATTTCCAAGACTATCATAGTGAATAATGTCCATTTCTGAACTGAGTTCACTCCTCGTTCCAGTCATGTATCACTGAACCAGATTAACTTGTCGTTCCAACCATGTCTATCTCATGAGATATAAATCTTTACCCAATTAACTGGAGGTTGATATAGGTCCCACCCATCTCCTAATGAAACCATTATTATGTGTTCCACAAAGTCATAAATTATAGCATTACCCGTGTAATAAAAACGAGATTCTTAAACATCATGCCATCATAACATAAACCATTTAAGATAAAAGGACTTCATAAAAAAATTTCATCATAACCTAATCAAATCAATTTAAAAATAGGGACAGAAACATAGCCCTATATTATCTTAGATGGAAAATAATTTGGATAAAACACTTATACTCCATTCTTGAAGAAAATATCCTTTCTACTTCAATTTTTTTCCTTTCTTAACTTTTCATTCAATTTTAAACTAAAAGAAGGTAATTAAAAATAAACTTTAAATCTTGTAAAATAATCTTCAAGGAAATAATATTCTATGAAATCATAAAATTCCATTAATGTTGTATAAGTTAAAAAAAATATTCTTCTCATACTTTGGCCTGAAAAGTCATTAAGTATCTCGTACTAAAAACGACAAAAGATTCTTTTCATATATTTTACTACAAATTCACCAATAGTTAAAATTGAATTTAAAAAATTTTAGGAGGATATAAATAATATTACATATTGAGGAAACATGTATGTGGATGATAAATATTCCCCAGTAAATACCGAAGTATAAACAATCTCGGATAAAAATTGAGATTTGCGATATTTTCCCTCACCTTAGGTCTGATATGCTTCGTACGTATCTGAACCTCCGGTATAATGATTTAAACATTGTCATTGACTTATTACAGAATCATATTCATTGTTATTATATCATATATGGTCATATTCTTATCTTCTTATTGTTAATATTTCATTGTTACTCGTTATTCGAGTGTTCACTACTTTATTTTCTTATGCGTGTTCTGTCGAATAAATTCTTATTATTATTTTTAGGTTATAGCTATATCATTTACATAATAGTTTTATTATAATATATATCATATTTATTCATTCAATTCATTAAATTCATTTATATAATCATTATTCAGTGAATATCATGTCGAACGAGTCACATCACATCATGGAGACGGTAGGTCGTACGTACGCACAAGCGATGATATCATTCCCATGATCGTGGAATTGTATTGAAATGTACGTATAATATTTCAGAATCAATATAACTTTATAATAATCATATATTGTTATTTATTTACACCATTATACTCGTCCAAGTAAGGTGGTGGTGGAAAACAGACTACACCACGGCGTAGAGATGGTATTCCATACGTACGCACGCGCGGTGATTTCATTTTCCGTAGGATAGATAGAAGATAAAATGGGGTTGTTTAATATTTATAATAACATATCATTATATTATTGATACTTATTTTATTAAGTTATGATGAAACAAGAAGAGAATATGAAGTAGAAGAAGAAATAAATTTGAAAGGATTGGTAAAGGATATTACCTCTTCTTCGATGCGCCTCTTCTATACCTCTTATTAGGGCACTAATGTTGGTCCTTGAAGAAGACCAATACCTCTATAATATTACTAGGGAAGTTAAAGAGAGTAATTATTAGGGGTTGAATGATCTTTAAGGCTCAAATTGGTGTGAGGAGGAGAGGGAGGAGGTGCCCTTTTATAAAGGAGGAGAGGGGCACCTTTGGAAACCTCAAAAATATTAATTTATAATAAATTCAAACCCCACATAGAAACATCCAAAATGACTCAAATCCTATGATTAGATTATATAGGGTTTTAATATCATCATCCAATAAAATTTATACATGTTGGAAATTTATTTTAAACATTATTAACCTGATTTATCCTTATTTAATCTATTTAATTTTATTTGTGGTAATAAGATTCTAAATTTCAAATTTTTATAAATAATTACTTATGTGTTGTTAATTGTCGAAAATAGGATACTTTATGAAATTTTCGACCATATAAAGCTCAATTTATAATTTTTAAATATTTTTTTGATTTTTAATCAATTTTATATTATGTTATTTTTATAAAATAACAATAGTGTCAATTTTTACACTATTCATTAATTTGAATTTAAATTAAGTCCACACAAGAATTTATGTTCAAAATAAAATATTTAATAGATTCATAACATGTCATATTTATCTATAAAATTAGTAGAACACATTAAATAGTTCTTATTATATTTATTCTAATATATTTAAAACCATTTATTTGATATTTCAATCAATAAAATATTTTCAACATCACTATTGTGTCACCTTTAATGATAATTATTGAATCCCTAAAAATTCTAAATAAATTCACATGATGTTTACAATTGTATTATATTTCTGGATACTATTAATGTGATAAGTTTCATGAATTTTGTGACTAAATTAAAATTATTATACTTATAAGATGTAAGAGAGTGACATGTTGCCACTTTCTTTGTTTTTAATAATAATTAAATTATTTTCATGGTCAATAGTCCATAAATTGAATCTATTCCTTCCTTTATGTGATATGGGTCTACTTTTAGTCATCCAATAGAATTTTTTAAGGTGTTATGGTAATTTTATAATCTTATTCTTACCCTTAATTACCCGATTTGCCTTAAACAACATTAAATAAAAATTACCGTTGTTACTATTCATAATATCAAAAAAATAAAAGTAACATATTAACATAATTTGGACCCACTGAATTAAAATATTTAATCCATTTTTCAAAATTAAAAACACAGAAGTTGTGGTAATTAATTTAAAATTAATCCTGTTTTTAAGAAAATGGGTTTTAAAAGATAACATTTGCCAAAGATTGAAATGTTTTTACTTATGAATTCAATGTAAAATTAATGATAATGACATAAATTATATTAAATGGTAAAAATATATTATATTTATACTTTAAAACCATTCAATAATATATTTTAACCATATAAATTATTTTGATGAAAAAAGTTGTTTTCAATTTAAAATTAGAGTATTTTTACTATTCATCAAAATATGAAAGTTATCAGAAAAGTATCAAAAAATTATCCAATGTAAATTTTTATATCCTGATTTAAAAGAAGAATTTTATTTTGTGAAATTGAACTTATAAAATTTTTAAAAATTATATTTAAAATGGGCGCGCCATCAAAAGGTTGTAAAACTATATTTTTTAAAAAATACTTCTTTTATCCGAAAAATTGATTTTTCTTTCATATCTCATTCTTCAAAATGTGTATGATGAATTTTAATGTTATAAAATTAAAAATTTAGTTAATAATATTAATAATGGCTAGTCCATAATAATATAATAATAATATATCGTTGTTTAGTAAAACCCGGTATTGCGTACTACACACGCTATCGAGGAAGGTCGCGATTGCGTATAACGCAAAACAAGCCAGTGTTGTGTGAAATGAAAGATTTACTTTGGTGTTGCGTATAACATAAGACATAAATATATATATATATATTTCTCATAAAATCTCATGGTGTTACAGTTCAGGTTCATTACAGTCGATGGCAGAGTATGTTTAATAGAAAATTTGGTAATAAGATTTAGGATATCATAGATTAGGGAATATAACCCTAAAACTGACTTTGATTATAAGTCTACGTATATGATAAAATATGAAATTTTTGGTATAATATTTATTATGTGGTTTTCTTAGTAACAAATCCCTACCTAGACAGGATAGGTGGATGTGATTTTGGCATAGATGAATCTAGGGGTAATAACCCTAAAAATAGATTTTTTAATATATATTTTCAACTATTCTAGTGCATAGTGATTATGACCTTACTATGCTCCTAGTTTTACACTCATAGTGGATATTATTAGGTTAACTCATAATTTTATTATGAACCATTATGAAGGATTTGAAAAAATGATACCCATGAATGACCTCGGTTGAACCTAAGGTGTCTTAGATTTAAAATATTGTGTCATGAATTAGACATCCAATAAATTTTCTTGATCATTATTTGGTTTCCCATTATGATTATTGTTTCTTATAATATGTATTTTTGTTTTAATAAATAGTTAGAACTAGAAAGAACCTTGGTAACACCGAACATGATGAATAGTAGAATGATTTTACTTATGAGAAACCAAATTAAACTAGAGCTATAAGGTGAAACCATGTGATTATTCTTAATCATCTATCTAGTTGTATGATTAACAATATCAACTTGGGTGAGTTTTATAACACATATAATAAGATAAAATGGATTTTCAGGAAGTTCATGGAGAGAATAAGATTCAATATCCTACATACCAATTATGTAGGAAGAAGCATATCTAGAAATGTCTCAAAGGAATGAGAATATGTTTTATGTGTGGAAAAGAAGGGCATACGAAAAGTAATTACCATATAAAATGAAGAGTTAAATTTAGGTATATTAATTTCATTATAATTAAACATTTATAGTACAATATCTTATGTGTGAGGATCATGGTAATTATCTATATCAATTCCCAAATCTACTGGTTGACTCCAAGACCAAGGAAAGACCTATATTATGCCAATTATTCAAGTGAAAGTATTGAAGTGGTTAAATATTGGGACTCAATAATTATGTTTCATGAAGTCTTATACCAATGATATTATGGTTATAAGAATCATGAAACATTTAAATATTATTCCGCAGAAGTTTTTATTTTAGGATTTGAAAACATATGTTGAATAGTACCAATAACCATGAAAACTGATTTAATTGTAAGGAGATATTTTTTGTAACCATGTGATTAAGGTAAATAACACCCTTAATAATTTCCGGATGTTGTGATAGTATTTTTTAGTTGGGATAAAGATATGATTTCTATTGATTAATTAAATGGGATAGTGTTGGTACCCTTGAAGTTGGTTGTTTACTTTATGAAAACGTGATTTTCGTCATCTTCAATGAAGGTTATTACATTTTTTTGGATTTATGGAATAAATTCAATAGTCTATGATTTTATTTACAGAATATTAATTTTCATAATTTTTTGAAGAATATATTTTTCCATTGATGTTTTATGGTGATTCGGGTTATTAGTATTATTAAATAGAATATATGATCAGGGTATTAATATGTTTTGTATGTGAAATTATGATATAATTTATGTTGTCTTGGGATAAATTTATGATTAAATATTTTTTGTTTTTTTAATTGGTCAGACATATTTGGGAGGATTCTTAATGTTAACTCCTTATATAATGAATTAAGTTTAACATTGGGGACGATTTTTGAGGTTCTAGAGATTAATGTATTATATTTATCCGTACAGGATAACTTATGATAAACATTTAGGTTTTTAAAATATTTATAGAAATAAGTAATTAATTTTTCTTATTTTATATATATTTTGATCCATTAAATGTTAATTTTAGTGCATTGGGCATGAAAATTTCATCTTAAAATTTCATTTATTTGAAAAAGAGATGAGGTGGAAATTCCTCAAAAAAACCAAGGGATAAAATTTTTCATACGAAATGGAAATCAGGTAATTAAATTTTATATTGTCCTCTATCTTCAGAGTAAAAAAAATCCAACAGCTTTAGAAAAAATGACTTGAAATATAAATATTAACATTTACCTTCATTTTGGACTAATTGGTAGTATTTTCACCCCTACATATTTATGGCGTTTGGATATTTTACATTATAATTACCATGTTTTTTTCACTCTTAATTTTTTACTTGGATGTTAGTTCCAGCCCCCCATGTATATGATTTTACTTTCCATTAATGTTCTCCATATTCAGGAACCCGAATATGTTATATTTTAGGTAAACTTTATGTTTCCCACTTCTCCAATTAAAAGGATGTTTTGATATCCATCAGTAAGATGTGTGTTTAAAAAAAGATATTTTATAATATTTAACTTTAGGTGATTGAGATAAAATTTTTACGGTAAAATTTATTTAAGGGGTGTGAAATTGAACACCCCAATGATTTTGTATACTTTTTTCGATAGCTTGTGATACATGCAACCCAAAGTCTAAATAACCCATAATATATTATAACATCATAAGCTAGGCATTAAATTTTAATAATGTATATAAATAAGCATGTTTAAAAAGTAGATAAATTATGTATATTTTCAATAGATTCATTATATACTTTAAAAATATATTGTCCTCAAAAAATGGGTTTTATTTTTTTGAATAAATAATATAATTAATTTCATCCTATTTTCAAAAAATTATTCAAAAAAATAATATTCAATTTTGAAATTATCATGTTAGAATTATCCTGGAGTGATCATTTGATAATTTTCTGAAAAGATTTATTTTTTGATAAATAGTTACAAATACTTATTATTATTAAAAATGGTATTTTTATTTAAAGATTTTATAAAGATAATTTTTAATGGTTTTAAAAGTAAACTTTTTCCACTTAATTTAACAATAATTTAATTTAGGTAATTTTAGGTAATTTTATGTTGTATTTTGGTATAAAACCCATCATAATTTAGAAATAATTTTTTGGAAAACTACTTTTTAACACATTTTGTGAGATTAAATTTAAATTAAATTATACCACATATATTAATTGAATATTTAGAAATGGATTAATTATATATAATTACGAGGAAAAAATTTGTTAAAATTTTCCCCTTTATTTTTTTCAATATGAATAGTAACCATGGTAAATTTTTGTTACCAAAGTAAGGAAAAAATGGGTAAAACATGGTTAAAATATTGTGTTAATGGTTTAACATTCCTCTAAAAATTTCTTTTATCAAATTGGATGATTTAATTTTGACCCTTTTCATAACATTATCTATAATATGGCCACTTTGTTCCATTTTTATTCAATTATGACCTTTTTATTTTTTTTAAGGATTAATACAAAATGTCACTCTCTTGAGTTTAACAACTCTAATTTTTTTTATTGATAAAAAAAGAATTAGTTTGGTTATAAATGTTTATTTGAAATATTAATTAATTTTTTTATCATGGTAATTTATTTCTACTTTTTATTGATTGATTAATCGCCTTAGATTCTTATGCAACAACACCACAATATTTATTAAATTTATAGAAAAAAAATTAATTATTTCAAAAATATTTAAAGAAAAAAAATGTATAAGTTCTTATGTTATAATAATACTATATAAAATAATAACATATTATGAATTATTTAAATTTTTATATTGAAATTACTTAATTTTCATGCTGTCATTAGTGTTAAATTAAATGAATATTGTCAAAAAAGTCAAAAATGATATTTTATAGTAAATAATATATTATTGAATAATTTAAAAATAACAAAAATATATAAAGAGCTTAAGTAGGATTATAAATGGTCTATAAGGCCATCCATTGTATATATATGAGTTATTTGTTACCTTATATGTAAAATTTTAATCCATTAATATTATAAATATCATTACCACGGTTAAGGTTATAATTAGTTATCCAAGGGGTTAAGCCAAAAGAGAAGGTTTAAAATGATACCAAAACCTATCTAAATTTCATTTTATTTTAATACTTATAGCTTAAACGCTTTTTACTCAACTATATAGAAATTTAGTGCAATTTTTATTGATAATGACATAATTATATTTTTAATATTTTTGTAATTCCCATTATGTCCCTTCACTCCCATATAAAAGGACACACCTTTTTTATTATCTTTACACAAAATTATGATATATAGCTCAATAAAAACCTAAAAATATATTTTCTATAAATCCCTAAATACAACTTGTAGGTTCTATTATTCTAAAAGTATCAGTCCAATAGTATTTAAGAAAGTATTTATAGGAGGTCTCTTAAAGAAGAGATAATTATCTTACCCGAGTCTTTTTCGATTTATTTATTCTTATAATTAATATAAATCTATTGTATTCATCATGAAATAATTAATTCAGTATCCTAAATGTGATGGAATTTTATTATTATCATTAAATGACTCTTATCCATCCTCTTTTCCAACAAATGGGAAGCGAAAGTATTGCTTGTGTGTACAAGTGGACTACCACCTCCACATAGAGATGAAATTCATTTTTAATTACCATATTTTATGGATTGGAATTATTATGGGTTTAATTTTTATTAAATATATTTATAAAATTATAATTATTTATTTATTTTAATATAAATACAACCTTCTTACCATAAAATCCTTTGGAAGATGATAATGTCGCTCGTGTGTATCTGTGGACTAACACTTCTGTGAAGCGATGTGGGTAATTTTTAATTTATTCTTTACAAGTATTATAATAAGAATGGAATTATTAATATATTTGATATATATTATATAATATTTATTAATAAAATGTGAATTATTATTTACCTCTCTTTCTTTCCATCTGTCGAAAAGTGAAAAAAAATGATTATGTGTACTTACGACCTACCGTATCCAAGAAAGGTGTAATTCAATTTTCTATTTCTACATTTCATAGACGGTTATAAATATGTATATAATGAATATATATGTTATTTATATCCTGATTAAAATTATATATATTATGGAATCATGATCTAAGTAAAAGGACGAAAACTATCAAACCAAAACATATATAAAAAACGAAGAAGTTATCACCGAGATAATGATTTTAATAATGAAATGTAAATAAACTAGTGATAAAAGGTTATAAGTAATTATTATATGGTATTATATATATTATTATGGTACATAAATAAATTTATAATAAATATATATTTCATATCCCTGAGGATTGAACACATTTGAAGGAATTCGAACCTGAGGTAAGGGTTTACATAACAATCTCATCATTATTCGAGATTATTTATGTTTAAGTTTCCACTGGGGGAATTATTTGATATTTATATGATAAGTTAAATATATTCTAATATACTATATAAATTTACTGTAATTATAATTTTTTCTTTCATTCCCATATTTATTTACACAATATAAGTAAATAATTGTTTTAAGGAAGATTGGCATTGTTTTTCTACTCGGTCAAGAAGCTTCTTCTATCATGTCCATATTTTTCATAAAACTTCTTAAAAAATATTTTTAATATTATCAACTAATTTATTAAAGTTATTTTTATAAATTTTTTACTATATAGAAAAGTTTAAAATGGAATCTTTTTCCATTTTCCAATGGAAGTACTTTTTACATTTTAATAAAAATGTAAAAGGAATATTTGTTTTAACATAAATTACATGAAAAAAATTTCTCACTGTCATAATCACTAAATGGTTTCATGTACAATATATATTTTTCAGTATTCCCTTTCGATGAAATTTTTTCCCTTCATATTTGGAAAATTTTAGATTTTAAATAAATAAAAATGGTATTTTCATTTAGAAACTTTCTAATGATTTTTTAAAGTATTTTCATCTATTTCAATAGCCTTTGGTGGATATTATAATTTAATAAGGATATAATCTTATGATACAATCCAATATATTTATCTAGATAGTTTATGATCAATTTTACATAGAAAAGTGTTGAAATTATATTTTATATTTATTCTGATACAGATAATCATTGATTTTTTAGGAACATTTATTACGTTGTATTTTTATTAATTTGAGGAATGTATTGGAATTATTATGATATGAGTGGGGCATGATATTAAATAGTCCCCCGATGAATCAATAATTCTCCTGGGATAAAATAGGTTATGTATTTTTTTGGGTTCTTACACATTTATGTAGATGTCTTAACATGGGGCCTCCATGGTATGTTTAAGATATCTATCTTTATGAATTCTATAATTATGAAATCAGTTATTATTATACATGTGATTATTCGAATAGTTATGATATCTGGGGATATGTTTTCATATTATTTAATTATTTATATAGAATTATTTTTTCATCATTTACTCCTATCATGTTATTCTATTTTCATAAGTTATTGATTAAATAGAATATGTTTCAAGTTTTTTACCTTTACATAATGATTATATCTTATTTATTATATATTATTTACCAAAGTATGTATTCCCTTACTGAGAATTTGAGCTAACCCCTTTCTTAACAATCCTTTCACTAAGATGTTGGGGAGCGTATTATGACTGATATGGAATAATATACTTGGGGGACCAATGATGTTTCAGAAGAAAATATTGTGTTTTATTTTATGATATCAAATATAACGTGACATTCAAGTATTTATCTAGATTAAAAATACTACTATTCAATTAGGTCTTTTGTAATGTGATTTATTATAACTAATACCAATATAATAAATTAACTATCGAGTCACGGCTTCTAATGTTGGGGTCTTGATATCCTCACCATCACTTAGTTAATAAAAATTTATTCTATTATCTTTTGTAAATATTGATATTTCAATCACTATTCAATCTAAAAAAAATTATTTCATGGAAAATAAAAAATTAATAGTCTTTACATATTAGTTCATCAATATATTTCTTCAAGAAAAACAAAATGGTTCATGTCACCTACTACTTATCATCACATGATTTGGGTTTTTGACCTCCAACTGTGGATTTGGATAATAATTTGGGTGATTTTCCCTATGTAGGGTTAATAGTTAGTGGATTCATTGTGAATTTTTATTATAATGGTCATAAGAATATTTATTGTTGGAAAGTAACTAGATTTATAGTGTTTTATATATAAAGAGTACTACTTTACAAGGGTGGTGAATGGAACAACAATTCCCATGTTAACAGGGATAGATGCAGTCACCAGTAAATTAAAATAAGCAATGAATATGTAGGTGGTAGTGGTCATTAACAAGGGTTTGATGCAGGCATGTGGATAAAGTTTCAAGTATTTCTAATTTCATCTCCATTTCACCATATTGACAATGGACGTACATGTTTGTGTTTCTAAAGACATTCTGAAAAATGGGAATACAAGGTCACTCCAAATGTTGTCATATGGGATAATATTTCAGTTATGCCTTTTGGAAATAAAAAATAAAAATAAATAGACTATATCATTGTTCGATGAATATTTGATGTGGGGTGTTTTATAACTCAACTTGGTCATTATGTATTTATGTGTGTGTGAGTGTGTGTATTCTCTTTGTAACCCTCTAGAAAAAAATATAATTTAATATAATAATTAACACTACTATTCTCCTAGTGATAATTATCTTAATCCCTAAATTTATTGATGATGTATGAACTAATTTATCAAGGTAAATTATTATATATATATTTTACTATTTATCTTTGATAAAAAATAAAACATTACATAGAAATTCCAATTTAATCAAAAAACAATCATAAAAATTTAAAATAGAATTGTGTGAGAGAAATATCAATCTATTCCCTATAAAATATTTTCCCACAAAGAATGTTTACAATGATAAATATATCACATGAATAATCTATGAGATAAATTTATAAGAAGAATAATAATTTAATAGAATAAATAATCTTCTCTATTGAGAGGGTTTTTCAATCTTCTTGAAAATGTCTATAACATCCTTCTTATCAAATAACTCTTTATCCAATAATATATTTCTCCACAAATTTCCCTTAAAAACCATTTTTTACCCTTTTAATATTTTTATCAAATGAATTATCTTATCAATATTCACTAGTCAAAAAAAGTTTATAACACCCAGTTTCACTTTTTAACAAGGCACCACCTCTATTAATTTTATTTATAACCTATAAAATTTCAAATTATCTCTAGGGTGGATTTTATTAAACTTATTCAATTAGTCTTTCTTTTTCAACAAACCATTATTTCTATTTTAATATTTTTTTTACTTTTATTTTTAATTTTTTAGGTATATTTTTTCCCTTTAATATAATTTTCATATATATTTTTTAAAAATGATTCCTCAACCGAACTATTCTTTCTTCAATATCAGTAATCACTTTCAAGAAATAGTATTCAAATAATATTTCAATATTAAATCTTAGAAACAATTATCATTTAAATATGCAAAAAAATATTTTTTCGATCAAGTATCCATTGAATATCATGTTTTGGAATAGATTACTCAAATATGATGAATTGAGTTCTTAAATACCAATTTAAGAATAAATTACTAGGAAATGATATAATAATTATGTGGAAAACATATATAAAATAAGCTTATATCACTCATCATATAAGTGGGATGGTAATTACCATATTACAACATATGAATAGAATGGGTGTTCTTTAAATTCATCATATAAATTGTAATGACATCGATCATTATGGGTCAATCAAATTCAGAGAGAATTTGAATAGTAAGTTTTGAAGTAGGGAGTGATTAGTTAATTTCTAGTCATATTGTAATTATTATTATTGGGACATCCCTAGGGGTTGTCTTTTTATAGGTTTTTATTTGGTTTATAAATTGGTCAAGAAATTTTAAAATAATATTTTTGATGTAGCTATATGAAATAGACACTATCTGGTACCGGGATGTAGAGGAGTGGGAACTCATTGAGGTAACTGGAGTCATGGAAGCCTACTACTTACCATCATATACTCAGTTGGGAGAACCGAGTACTTAGTTTTGTGAACTAGTATGTGGAATATCTATTGAGTCCATCAGGTATATAATGTAACTACACTGGGTACAAGTTATGGTTTTGGATGATTTTTAAAATGACGTACATGAATATATTTTCATATCTAAATCCTATCAAGAATTAAAATGGAAAGGGACTGAGGTGAGGGTTATTCAGCTACTCCCTCTATTCCATCCTCCATTGGAAACCCCTTTCTAGGGGTTTTTACGGTTCATCTATGGGATTTTATTTATATGATCTATCATGTCTAGCTTTGTTATTCATTATTTTCATTCCCTATAATTCATGGTAATTTTGAATTAGGTATTGAGTAAAACATCCACCAAATCATGGTGGAATCATCAGAAACAGATGAGATTTTGTGTACTATGTATTGAGGGAGTGTAGTAACAATAAATTTATTTCATTATTATATGTTTCATTTATGGTGTTTCTTTAAAAATAATTATTTGGGTTTTTTGTTTGATGAATGAAATTATGGGTTGTTAGATGTCGGTTAGTGCAGATTTTTCTCGTAGATGTGTCAAAGGTGAAACATAAACCTTACAAATGTTTTAGGTTGTAGTTTTGGTTATGTAGTGTTTCTCATTAAATTATCAATGATTATTTATTGTTTTATTAATTTTTATAATTAATTTTAATTATTTAAAATTAATATTTAATGTCACATGGTGTGTGATAAGGGCTAAGGATCATGGCATGTATTGGTTTCATCTTCGATAGGAATGAATAAGCATAGATTAATGGGTTAACTCCCATTAATGAGTTAGTTGGTCCCTATGATATTTAACTATATACTTGTTTAGGTGAAATTGGGTATGGCTACATGGGGGTTTGGATCAGGTAAATCAGAAAGGGACTAGAAGGTCCATATGGGTAGAATTAGGTTTCCTATGGCCTTTGAAACTATAAGTGAGTACTCTTCCATGTATTTAATGGTTATAAGTTCTTGGTGACTATGTTTCCAAGGGAGATTATAGTTTGGTGTATTAGGAGACATAATATATCCTCGGGCTCAGAAAGTGTTTTGGATATCATTGGTTGGTTTTCCTAAGGTTTATATGATAGGCATTGTGGGATTATACCTATAGGTGATGGTGATATGTTCATCCATCTCAAGAGATATTTTGAGTACCATATTGAGGGTGATAAGGAGTCTTTGTTATAGTGGTATGTGGGATATATCCTCTAATGTTTAGATTAGTATTGTGGGGAGGTTTTCCTCTATGTGACTAGTTCGTGATCTCTCTTATATAAAGATCTCATTGAAGAACCTCAAGTAGGAAATGTGAGACATCTGATGAGGAACTAGAAATGAGTTACTAAGGGTCCTTGTGTTTTCCATACAGTAGGTGTTCCGAAGAATTACAACTGGAATGGTGATGTATGAGATTAAAAGGTAAGTGGAATAGCCCGTTGAGGATTGGGTCATTCAGGGACTTCGAGTTAGGAGATCACCAAATGGTGTTGGATATGAATCGGTGATAATGGGTAGACATTTATTTAAAGGTAAGGATCCTATTGGACTCTTCCTCAAGTGTTATGGGTTGGTCAATGGGTTTGATATGGACTGTCATATTTGATAGGACCTATGATAGTAATGTTATCCTATAAGGCTAGGTGGCATTGTGAGATTGGTTGGGGTTTGTTATAGTATGGTTATTTCTTTGCTTTCTTCTGAAAGAGTGTTGGGTATGGTATTATTGATATCTGAGGTATATGTATTGGTTACACCCTACATCAATTTTGGATAGATTTGGTATCAATAGTGGCCTCTTATGATTTTTTGAGATATGTGATGTTGGGATAAATTCAATCTAAAATTGGTATGGAAACATTCCATCATACCCCCGATTCTATTTGTGTATCCATCCTAATGGCATAATGCCTCACCCCATTAAGGGAATATCATGCTTGTAATATCCACCCATTACGGAAAAAATTTAGATTCCTAACAACCGAATAGCTGAGATTATCTTTATCTTGTCCAATTAATCCCATGTTGTGTATAGATCGTTATCCAAGATAGAAAATAGTTATTCTAGGTACAGGTATCTAGATGGGTTAGTAATGTTCTTGGCCTCTTCACCCTTGTTTTTGATCCACCAAAACATAGGAATATATTGATCAATGAACAATAAGTAATATTGAGAGAATATTGAATATATCATTTAGATCATATTTGAATAACTTTAGTAAATACTTTTCCAAAATAGAAATGATTTCAACATAATATCTTCTGTTCAAAAGGGTATAAAATAATCTTACATGTCACAAATAATTGAAAAGCCCACTGATGTTGTAAATATACTATATACTTATTTCCACTTCTTCATGTTGTATGTCAACGTCACTGGTTTTGGTGCACTACCAACCAACTATCTCGAGGTAAATTTTTTACTGTTGGTAAACTAGAAACTTTTAAGTCTATAAGTCCTTTTTAATCACATTAGTTATCAAATGGTCATTGAACTCAATAAAACTATGATTCTCCAAATGTAGCCACAACCAATCTTTGGATATATTTCCCATATGGTAAAGGTCCCATTTGATGCTATATATGTCCTATTGTCTTCCTATAGAATTTTTCTTGGTTGTTGGGTATACATCAGGGTCATTATAAATTATTTATAGTGAACGGACTAGGTAGTATGACTCCCCACATCTACCCTCATGGATGATTTATCTTTCATGGGAAATTTTCACCTGAATGACACTATGTGATGATATGATTTGTACAACAAAAATATTTATTTCTTTTCCCATAAGCAGTATATGATTTAAATGTAAAAATCTATATTAATCAAGTTTATCCAATAGTGGGTAATTGAGTAGATCCAATTCAATAATACTTTAGAGAACATGATTGTGTAATCTTATACGATTTCCTGGGTTGAGTTCAATGCATCTCTATGTTTCTTCTATGTGGGTATCGAAATATTATTTATGAACTCTATTTGAAGGTAAAAATATTTCCTATAAAAGAAGTAAACAATATTATAACTCTTGTGATATGGAATAAATCGTAAGGATAGGTATGAAAGTGTGGGAGCATGAGACGATCAATGAAAATAAGAAGGAAAAAATTTCACGAACTGTGAATTTTCAACTAGCCCCTCCTGCTCGGGTCACGACACTCAGGTCATAAAACCAAATTTCCTACACCTTAATATGGATGACTATTCATTTTCAATCAGGTGTATGTGCTATGTTTTATAACACTAGGTGTGAACCCACTATATAGGCCTTATCATTCATGTCCTACTTATACACTATATTACTCTAACCTAATACTGAACAGTAGGTGGTGTTGAGGACATACACTATTTAAAACATGACTTGAGTGAAAATAGAGTATAATATATCTAGGTATTTCTCAATTCATTATTTTTTGCTTATGAAATCCCCCTACCATATTTATAAGTGATTAACTAGGCCCCATTATGAATAGAATGCACAAACTAACACATTTAAAATATAGGATGCTATCACTCTATTACCTGGGCATTCATGTTGAGTCCAACTCATGCGTATATCATATAGTTAATTCATATTTATATCCTCTTCATTCCAGTTGAATACAATTTGGGTGAGGGAGTATTATTAGTGGAATAATTTTGTAAATGGAATAATTTCATAACTCCTTAGGAAGATGGTAAATTTATAAAGCGGAGAAAGAAAGTTAATCATCCATCATATCTCACACCTAGCTTAAAAAAGTGGGTGCATACCTAACCAAACACACCCACATTCCCAACTCTATCTAGAATTGTGTTTTGTATAATTCTCATCCTTTCTCCATGTCATCCCCTATACCCTACTCAAAGTAGTTGGGAACCCGAAGTGGTTATAAACATTACTTGGGAACTTGGCTACCATTTTCTATATAAAGACCCATAGATACCAAATTTCAAAATAATAAATTATTGATATTTACAATGAAATACAACCATGTGTGATGGTTAGCAATATGAGTGTGATGTTGAAGGATTAGAAACATATAAGCAACTGAGATTCACATAAAACTCCTCTAAACACTCCTTTAAGTGTTTTTTGGCTCTAAACCAAGTGTAAATGATGAGAACCAAGGGTGATTTCATGTTTTATTGTAATTTACTCTTAAAAGACCACTCTTCGTTGTTCATCATCAATATTTGGATAAAGGACCCTCATCAAGAGGTGAAATTGAGGGACTAGGGAATGAAATCAAAGTTATATCTCCATATAAATAGGCTTATGCCCATGTATTCTTTGAAAGGTCATGCATGACTCCTAAGTGATACCCAATTCAGAATAGTTTCACTCAATACCCAAGGGTGATATGTAACTTGATCTCTAATACCTCATTCATATATAACCAGATTCTCCCTAGAATGATTTGTTCCTAATACATCCCAAAGGGTTATGTCATGGTTTCCTACGTGAGTTCCACTTCACCCAGTTCCCCACACTAGCGAACCATACTCTCCCTAGTCACATAAATGGGTACACCTTTGACCAGGTATCCCACTTGGTTACCATACATTACAAAGTATCCTACCTAGGTTTCTATTTTAATCATATCTCCATCCAAGGTGTCACCATCACCCAATCCCTCTACATAGCCATCCATCCCCTCCGACCTCCCCTACGACCTCTTGAGGTACATGACTAGGTTTTTGGAATTAGAGTTCACTTGATCAACCATGTATTCCGTTTATAATGTAGATTGGGTATCCCATGAAAATCCTTACCTATGTTTTCCTCCAATAAATATTATACCTTGAGGGTGTTTACAATTTGTATTCCCTTGATAATAATCATCCATATAGTAAGGGTAATAAGGGAACTTCTTCTATCTCATGAGGCCCATCCCAGTTTCCCTATATCAATCTTCTTTTCATCCCTAGTATATAATACTTTCATTTCTTCCACTTAATTAATAAAAGTGGAATATGGGCCTCCAATTATGATAAATCTCCAACCACATCCCCATTAAAGATCTTATCCCATGTATAATAAATTATCCATATCCATATATAGGCAAAAAATATGAGGTATTCTTTGGAATCTACCTTCACCTGAGTCATCTATCGGGTGTGACCATAAGGATTCCAATATATAATCGCCAACTATTCATCGTCAGGTCATATTCCCTGTCAATCCTTCTTCCCCAATGACATATTTCCTTGTGAATCTATCTTTTTTAAATATCCATATCCCCTACAAGAATGTTTGTATGTGTTGTATTCTTTGTGATATATTCTTGCTCAATGGTTCATATTTCCTATAAGCCACTCTTCCTCAATGGGACATAATACCAGTGATTCCAACCATAACCTCTCATGTTTGGTCGAAAATAGACAAAATGAACTAGAAAAGGGCTGAAAATTTGTAATCCCATCTCAATATATTATTTTCACACCTTTCATGGAGGAAATTTCCTTACCAATTGACTTTAAAATAGTTAGATTGGACCATAAATACAACCTTAAACCATGAAACTCAATCTATGTGGATTTTTTTCTTATTAGGTATGATACATAAGACACCTATATATGGACCAATCCCAAAAAATGCATTGGTCTTGAATGAATGAACTTAAAATACACTTCATCTTTTTATGATTTTACGACCTTAAAAGGCAATGTAGTGCTCCTTCTCACATGACTTTAAAAGGTAAAATGTGTTCTATCATGTGACACAAAACTATGTGAGTTCATATCCCATTCAGATAGATATATAAAAATCCAAATGCATGGGCCTCATCCCAACTACAGAACACATACCACCTTCTTATATAGAGATAAATTCTATAGTTAACAACAATGTAGCTTTAAACCATAGAATAACCAACTAGTAAAATGCATAGATTTGATTGATCACTTTCATAATGGTGAGCATTAGTAATATTATTACTAGGAAGGATTGATGAATATATATTAAATATTTAATAGATTCATTAATTATGAAATAATTCTATCCCCAATGGAATGAGGTGAACTTGGCCTACCATCCTCTCAACCAATTCCCAACCCAAACAGTTGCTAGAAAAGTCCTAGGGAACACCTCCCTTTAGAAAGTAGGTCTAAACCAAGTCAAAAACATGTGGGAATGCGGGTGATTTTAAAATAAATGGTTAATACCATAACTTATCATATAAGTGGTCTATAAATTCCTAAAACTCATAATATGAATTAGATGTGTATTATTTTAACTCATAATATAAGTGGATTAGGGTTTCCCATAATTCATTCTACAATTTTGATCATTGTTCCCATAATTTAGCATATAAGTGATATTGTTAATATTATAACTCATTATATAAGTGGTGTGGGTATTCCTAAAATTCATAACATAATTGTTATGGATATTCCTATAATTAATTAAATGCATTGGATCAGTATTCACATAACTCATCATATTCGTGCGAAGAGAATTCTCATAATAATCAATAGTTTAACACATAAAAAAAGGGTTTGGATGAAAAATAATTATTAGAAATTGGAATTCATACCTAAACCATATTGTTATTCTCAATACCTATAAAATATTATGTATTGATCACTCTAATAAACTGTTAATGGAGTCCTCCAAGACACAACTCAAAACACACAGATACCATTTCATTAATGTCATGATCACCTTGGGAACCACTCGTCATTTCTAGGTTCTAAATTATTGTTAAATACCGAAGGATTTAATGATGTTATAGTTCTTTAACCTTATTAGGTTCCCTCTCATATTCACTTAGTCCCTCCTTGGTCGATATAATAAATAAAACCCCATCTCACAATACAACCTCCTATGATAACGTATCCCTTATGGATCATTAAAAATAATTAAAAACATAATTACCCTTGTTTAATTACTTAATGGGATAATAATAATCCATTCCATCCATGGTTAAAACTCACTCATGGTGAATTTGGTCATAAAATAACTCTCACAAGTACTTTTCTTGGGTGAAGTATTCACAAAACTTTGTGAACTAAATATAATCAGGAGGTCATACTAAGAAGGAACCTTACCCAAGGATACCTCAACCATCACAATAATATATTAAAAATCATCCCTTGGTAATTAAATATGTTACTAAGGTCACATATCAAGGTTGAACACCATTTATAGGTTCTACAACCTATTATAATCAATACCCTAACATTTAAATAATCTATAGATGCTTCAAAAATCATGTTGAACCAAGTATGGAAAATTTTATATGGTCTTGGAGATCCCTTCTCATACTCTCATAGACACAAGGTAACTATTACTCTAAATTTCCATCAATAGTTCTCATCTACCCAATAATAAAATTAAACAATGTAATAAAATTTATTCAAAATGATGGCAATTCCATGGAGAACCAAACAGAATAATGAGTTACTGCCTTTAAAGAGAAGTGTGGTTACTTATCCAATATCAATAACTTCATCTAATCCCACAAAAAACATAGACACATCCCCATGCCTCTAACTAATCAATATGGACATAAAAAAATTTATAAATATTTTTCAAATATTTCTTATAAATAAATCTACATTAAACAAAACATGGAAACTCATCAAGAAGTGTCACCTCACCAAACTCCCATGATATCAAACACACATGGATTGTAGGTGACTCCAATTCCATTAATAAAGAAATCCACAATTAGTCATTCAATTCAACAAACATTTACACTCAATTAAATTTAAATCGATGAATAATGAAACATTCCACCTACCACTAGTGAAATAGTGTCTAATATTTCATAATAAACCTCTCAAGGTATCCTGTAGCTTTGATGCTTGAAATCACTGTCATTAAGAAGTTATTATACAATGATTTTATAGAATAATAACTGAATACCTAATACTAAATCCCCAAATTTGAGTTGGGGATAAAAAATGAATGATATGGATAGAAGAAGGAATATTTACATCAATAATAATTATAGTGACTCTGAAACCATTGTAGATCAATGTGATGAACGGAATTTAAATTACAGGAAAATGGAGTATCAATTAAAAGGAATCAGTTATCTATATATAGGGTGACATGGGGGGTTATAAAAATAAAACCCCATATTTCCAAAAATTTCATCACTTAATTAGAGTGTTAGGGGGATCCATTAGAAATCTAGTGACCTCCTCCAATTTTCTAGTGGTTCCACTAGGTCCCTTTTGACCTCCACCAAAATATCAATGGTGGGTCACACTAAATTTTCTTGGCCACCAAATTTCTAGTGGCCACCCTTAATCCTTTAAATTTCCTTCTAAAGTCACTTATCCGCCTATTTTAACATATTATAATAACTATTTTTGGTTCATTACCATCCAGAATTCCAACTCTAAAAAATTATTTTGAATATTTAAAATATATAAAAAATATATTAATTTTGGTTTAGAATCAAATATTAAAATTTAACTAGATCTAGTACAACTTGAGGCCAGTACATTGTCCTAATCTACAGAATCCTGAAAACATGGGTTTTTAAAAACTTTCCACCATAAAATTCCATGTACTTAAGAATCATCCTTGTCATTATCGATTATATAATGTTTATCATCATGATTATATTTTATTTCTCATTCTAAAATTACCACTATAAATGTTTTTGACAAAGCTATAACACGAAAATTAAGACATTATAATATTTAAATAGAACTGACCCCATTCTATCACATACATTGGTCATTCCCTATATAATGATACTAAATAAATTTCTACCACACCATCTCTGATATTTCCCGAAAACATTGATTTGGTACCTTATGAAATCAAATGCCTATGAAAAACCAATCAAACATACCATATTATTGTAGATACCCGAAGCTTGATGTACATGAATATTACATTACTTTTGCGGAATACTTAATACATAAGAAAAACAAACACACAAGGACCGTAATAGTTTAGTGTCTTTGGAAACTCGGAATAAAGTCTTCTAATCGTGGTGAAAGATCTTCTACATCTCCCAATAAATATCTTACCCTTTTTTTCTTACCTGAAACCTTTTATTATATCCTAGGGAAAATAAAACAAAAAAGGGTGAGCTCAAATGCTCAGTAAGGGTAAACAAAAGAAATATCAATCACATCATATTCATAAGAACATATCTTTTGAAAATCTTAACCTGCAAAAGAGATCATGATTTCATAACATGGGATAAATCACAGTAGTGAAATGTAATCCCAATAATCATAACATAAAACATGAAACATTGTGGCATTCACACATAATCATAGAGAATCATATCTTATTAGTCAAGACTCATTGCCAAGACTATCTTAGTGGACAATGTCCATTTCTGAACCGAGTCACCCTCGTTTCAGTCCTATTTCACTGAACCGGTATAACATACCAATCCAGCCATGTCTATCTCATGAGATATAAAATCTTTACCCAATGCATTGGAGGGAGATATAGGTCCCACCCATCTCATAATGATACCATTCTTATGTGTGCCACAAAATATTAAATCATACATCATTGCATAACCCATGTAATAAAAATGGGAATCTTAAACATCGTGACATCATAAAACAATTCATATAAGATAAAGGAATTCATAAAAATAATTCCATCACAACATAATCAAATCAATGTAAAAATAGGGATAGAAACAGAACCCTTTATTATCTTAGATGGAAAATAATTTTGATAAAACACTTGAACTCTATTATTGAGGAAAATATCCTTTCTACTTCAAAAACACTTTTCCTTTCTTATCATGTCATTTAATTCTAAACTAAAAGATGTTGATTAAAAATAAACTTTAAAACTTGTAAGGGAAGATTCTTGGAAATAATTTTTTAAAAATCCATTCATGCCGTATAAGTTAAACAAACATTCTTCTCGTACTTTTGTCAGAAAGTCAAAAAGTACCTCGTACGAAAAACGACAAAAGATTTCTTTCATATCTTTTACTAAAATCTCACTGAAGGGTAAAATTGGATTTAAAAAATAGTAGGTGGATGGAAATAATATTACATATTTAAGAAAAATGGATTTTGATGATAAAAAAACCCTAGTAAATACCATTGTCTAAACAATCTCGGATAAAAATGAGATTGTGATATTTTCCCTTACCTTAGGTCCGATTTGCTTTGTATGTGTTCGAACCTCCTGTATAATGATTTAAATAATGTCATTGACTTATTCCAGAATCATACTCATTGTTATGATATCATATATGGTTCACTTATGGCTTTATATTACCCGTTCTTTTGTAAATTCCATGTTAAAGAGCGTTTTGGGTAAAATCGTTTCATTTGTCGTTCGTGCTTTGCCTAGTAATTATTCATATGATTACTTAGATCATGATTACTTAATTCTAGAATATAAAACATGATTTATATATAATATATATTAAGAATATATATATATATAATAGATCAGTAAATGGAAAGAAATACACCGTTCATGGAGACGGTAGACCGTTCGTACGCATAAACGCTGTTTTCTTTTCCTTATTGAGCTTAATGGAATTAAATAGATGAAATACATATATATACACATAAATCCAGAATCATTATTATTTCATATAATTAATTATTACTTATTATATATATTTATAATAATTCATGAATGGTTAACGTGGAGAATGAATCTCATCGCGTCATGGAGACGGTAGTCCGTACGTACGCACGAGCGATGATATCATTCTCATGATCGTGGGACTGTATTGGAGTGTATGTATACTATTTAAGAATCAATATCACATTAAAATAACCATATATAGCTATTATTTACACCATTATACCCATCCAAGTAAGGTGGTGGTGGAAAATAGATTACACCACGGCGTGGAGATTGTATTCCGTACGTACGCACGCGCAGTGATTTCGTTTTCCGTAGGATGGATAGATGGTGAAATAGGGTTGTATCATACTTATAATAAAATATCGGTATATGATTGATACTTATTTTATTACTTCATAATGAAACAACCTAAGAAGAATAAGTGGAAGAAGAAATAAAGTTGAAAGAATCGGTAACGGACATTACCTCTTCTTTGAAGCGTCTCTTTGAGTCCTCCTCTTAGGGCACTAAAATTGGTCTTTGAGGAAGACCAGAAACTCTAGGATGTTTCTACGGAAGTGGAGAAGAGAATTTGTCAGGGTTTGGCCGAGCTTGAAGGCTCAACGTGGTGTGAGGAAGAGAGGGAGGAGGTTCCCTTTTATAAGGGAGGAGAGGGGCACCTTTGGAATAACTAAAAATATTATTTTATTATAAAGTCAAGTTCGGTTTTAAACAGCTCCAAATTGAGTTATTTTGAAGATAAAGTGGGGATGGGTTGAAATCCTCTCATCCAATAGAATTTAGACAAGTTTAGGTCATTATATTAACCTTGTCTTTTAGTTTTAACTCTTAGTTAATTAGATTGACATTTACCATGTCACTTTGTATTTTTATATTATATAGTTAATAAACATACCATATATTCCCAATCGACCCCCAAGTTGTGTTTTATTAATATATATAACCGTAGCTAAGTCATTTGGCCGAACCTTAGATTTTTAGGATTAAAATAACAATTAATAATATAATATTTGTTATAAAAACTATTTTATGTCAATTTTGACACTATTCAATAGTTTATTTTTTTGAAACTTATAACAGAATGATTACTTCGAACAAAGTTAATTGGATCAATCCTAACATGTCATATAACCCCATATTAAAAATGATTTACTTATTTAACTTTGATTTTAACTATTTTAACCCTTTAAATAAATTAATAATAAATGTTCTAATCTAATCCATGTGGGCCTAAATGGTCATATTTTATTCCTAAGGTTGTTTTTGGTCGAATTACACTTTTCCAATAGAATTAGGACATGTGTTAGGGTAATAATAATATCATTTTTACCCTTAATTACCCTATTTACTTTTAACCGTGGTAAAAAAAGTAAAAAGTTACTATTCACCAAAAATTATTTTCATCTCATTGAACCACATTTTAGTCCTTGATATTAACCGTATCTATCTGATTTTTGAAATTCCACTCACAGAAGCGGTAAAATTACGTTTTATGAAAAATTCAGTTTTTTAACTACCACTTAGTGGTTTCACTATTCATCAAAAAATAAAAGTTTCCAGAAAAATACCAAAAATTAGATCTAAGCTATATTTGATATTATGAATTCGAAAATGATGTCTATTTTATTAAATTCAAAACATATTAGTTGCATTAATTAATTTAAAAGTTAATTCCCGTCATCCAAACAAATAGCGTGTTCTTAAGAGATAATAGCTATCAAAAGATTGCCACTTGTTTATGACTAGTTTAAATGTGATATTACATCCAATGACCAACATTGTATTAAATTGTAAAAATATATTCTAAATATACTTTAAAACCACTCAAATTAATAATTTATCACTGTTAATTATTTCGATTAAAAAGTTGTTTTTAATTATAATTTTGTAATTTTCACTATTCATCAGAATATGAAAGTTATCCGAAAAGTACCAAAATTTCACCTTAGGCTAAATTTGACACTCTGAATCCAAAAATGAAGTCCATTTTGAGATATAAAATTTCTAAAATTTAAAAAGGTGGATATTACTATTCATAATGGCTAGTTTTAATAATATTTTAATAGCAAATCATTGTTTAGTGAAACTCGGTATTGCGTACTACACACACTATCGAGGAAGGTCGTGATTGCGTGTAATGAAAGGCAAGTCAAGGATGCGTGTTGAGAAAGCTCCTTTTGGTGTAGCTTACAACACAAGATATTAATGAAATTAAAATAATATTTTTCATAAAATCTTGGGGTGTTACATTCTACCCCCCTTAAAATGAATTTCTCCCTCGAAATTCGTCAGGATTATAAATGGTTTACTACTCGAAAGTTTCTTTAATAGAAACCCACATCATAAAAAGGAATACCAAAACACGGCTTTAAAAACTAAAGTATGAAATGTAACGATTACCCAAATAAACTAATCACTGGGTTTCAACATAGGTGAAAATATGGATATGGAAGAGAAATCTAACCATCATGTTCCGATGGAGAGTGGTAGAGAACATGGCTATGGAAAAGCCAGCAATCACAAAGCCATAAATTTGTGACGATCTAAGGTACCATCTGATTCATCAGATATAAGAGTACTAGGACAACATTTTTGGTTTTCAAGATCAATTTCCCTAAAGTTGATGAAATTGGAAATAGAAGAAATACTTTCGTGATTTTGGTATAGTCTCACCGTTTGTCGTTCTTTGGACAATTTCCACTTCATCTCTTAAAGAAATGATGTTGAATTTTTCATTCGTGATGTGTTAGCAGATCTTGTGATAGAATGATGGGTCATTCCATCTTTCTTAAACAAAAGGTTAGAAAAGTTATCAAAAAATACATAAGTCCATCTATAGTGAGATTAATAATATATGGTTCCTAAAATGGACTTATACTTCATATATCATACTGCTTAATATAATAAAACTAGTTTCTACTAAACAGGTACTTCCTGTAGGCCAGTGGTAGGCGATAAAGGGCAGTCGCACTTCGGTTGTGGGTTCGATTCCCACGGCCATGTCCGATGCGATGGGTTGTCGCCCGTCCTGCAGGTTGTCCTTTTTCTGAAACTATATTACTATAACATCCCATCAATAATATCGAAAAAACTTCTATCCTTAAACAATACTAACTTATGTCCAACATAATCTATTTTAACCTTTAGGCTTATCCATAATACTGCAGTCCACTCTCATAATTTAGTGAAAACGATTACCAGAGATTTAATACCATCATTGATCCCCATATATCATAAGATATTTCTTGTTGGTCACATTCCAAACATTCGAAGGCCTTAATCATATATTCTCATGAAAAATGAATACCCATTGAACCATAGTGAAAACATGAATGCAGTTAAAAGTTAACACTTTCCACATACCAAAATCCTCAAAATTCTATATACTCAAACCATGATATCACATAGTCCTTATATCAATCATGAGCTCATGAATACTATCAAATATGTCATTTTCTCGTTTTCCCTTCATTATGCGCATATCAGCCTTTTTTCCAAAAATATCTCAATCCATTTCCATGGTTACCAGTACCATAAAATTATTGAAAACCACAATAATCAAATACATAAATATTCCAATATTCCACGATACTATATACAACATTATTTTGGAATCCCTTTACATAAACACTTAATCATTCCCCCACATCGTTTTCATATTCAACATTGCCAATGGTGATTGCATGCGACTTCCCTTTGTCCTTTTCCTTAAGTGGTTTCTCATGTCGATTATCACTAACCCTTGGATTAGGGAATTTATTAGCATAATGCCCCATTTCATTGCACTTGAAGCATTGAAGTGTTGTTGGTGCATTCTCTGTAGTCTTTTCTTTATTCACATCATTAGAAACTCTTTTTCCATTACTTCGACACTCGGATGCTCTATGACCTTCTTTTCTACACTTAAACCATTTTCTAGTCCCTTTAAGACAATCTCCACCATGCTTCTTTCCACACTTTGAGCATAAGGAAACATTCATCTTCTTTTCACCATTATTCTGAGATTTCTCCTTGAACTCCATCTTTTGTTTCTTGTCAAAACTACTAGATGGATAAGTAACACCAACTTCCATTTCTACCTTGATATCACAACGCACAATTTCATCATAGCTACTGAAGTCTCTTATAGATAATTCCCTTTGAAGATTTGATTTTAAGCCACTGAAGAATCAATCAACTTTACTTTCAGGTTGGATGATAAATCCATATGCATACCTTGAAGGCCTTGTAAAATTTTCATTGTATACACCAACAGATTCATCATCCTTTTTCTTTAGTTCAATAAACTCCTTCTCCATCTTTGTTTGAAGAATACGAGGGAAGTACTTATTGGAAAATAAGTTCTTGAACTCGTCCCATTCCATGGACTCAATTTCATCACTTTGCCTTGTATTCTTGATAAGATTCCACCATTGATCAGCTTCACCTTCCAAACGATATACTGCTAAGATGACTTTATCATGTTCATAACATTGAAGAACTGAAAATATCTTTTCAGTGGTACTGATCCATTGTTCAGCAACAAGTGGATCAGAAGACCCACTGAAAGAAGGTGGATGTTTCCTTATGAAGGAATCAATAGAATATTGTTCCCTTCTCTGCTCATTTGGAAGTCTATAATGATTCATAGCTTGTGTAAGTATAGCAATAAGATTTTGCACTCCATCTCCCATAACATTTGTTTGTTCAGGAGGACAATCATTACATTGTCCATTGCATTGATCAACATGGTTCCTTCGGGTTCCAGCCATCGTCTAAAACCCAAAAGAATAGTGTGAGAGGCAAAAATCATGCTAGGGAAAACAACATAATAAAGGGGGACTATCCTCAATATCTTAGGTTAAATTCAATGATCGTTACCATAGTTCTAGGACTGTATCCTATACTTATACTTATCCTTAGGGACATCCCTAGACATACCTTAGAAATATCTCTAGGGATCTCACTAACGTTTTTGCAACCTAGTTTCCAAAGGTTGACTAAACCTTTCCTCTGATACCAACTGTAGAGACCCAAATCTTTACATACATGAATATTACATTACTTTTGAGGAATACATAATACATAAGAAAAACAAACACACAAGGACCGTAATAGTTTAGTGTCTTTGGAAACTTGGAATAAAATCTTCTAATCGTGGTGAAAGATCTTCAACATCTCCCAATAAAGATCTTCGCCTTTTTTTCTTACCTAAAACCTTTCTCTATATGCTGGGTAAAAGAAAAAAAGGGTGAGCTCAAATGCTCAGTAAGGGTAAAAAAAAGAAATATCAATCACATCATATTCATAAGAACATATCTTTTGGAAATCTTAACCTGCAAAAGAGATCATGATTTCATAACATGGGATAAATCATAGTAGTGAAATGTAATCCCAATAATCATAACTTAAAAAATGAAACTCTGTGTCATACACACATAATGATAGAGAATAATATCTTATTAGTCAAGACTCATTGCCAAGACTATCTTAGTGGACAAAGTCCATTTCTGAACCGAGTCACCCTCGTTTCAGTCCTGTTTCACTGAACCGGTATAACCTACCATTCCAGCCATGTCTATGTCATGAGATATAAAATCTTTACCCAATTCATTGGGGGGATATATACATCCCACCCATCTCATAATGATACCATTCTTATGTGTGCCACAAAATATTAAATCATACATCATTGCATAACCCATGTAATAAAAATGGGAATCATAAACATCGTGACATCATAAAACAATTCATATAAGATAAAGGAATTCATAAAAATAATTCCATCACAACATAATAAAATAAATGTAAAAATATTGATAGAAACATAACCCTTTATTATCTTAGATGGAAAATAATTTAGATAAAACACTTGAACTCTATTCTTGAGGAAAATATCCTTTCTACTTCAAAAACAGTTTTCCTTTCTTAACATGCCATTTAATTCTATACTAAAAGAAGTTGATTAAAAATAATATTGAAAACTTTTAAGGGAATATTCTTGTAAATAATGTTTTAAAAATACATTCATGCCATATAAGTTAAAAAAAATCTTCTCATACATTTGTCGGAAAGTCAAAAAGTACCTCGTATGAAAAACGACAAAAGATTCCTTTCATATATTTTACTAAAATCTCAACGAAGGGTAAAATTGGATTTAAAAAATTGTAGGTGGATGGAAATAATATTACATATTGAAGAAACATGGATCTTTATGATAAAATAAACCACAGTAAATACCAAAGTATAAACAATCTCGGATAAAAATGAGATTGTGATATTTTCCCTTACCATAGGTCCGATTTGATTTGTATGTTTCCGAACCTCCTATATAATGATTTAAATAATGTCATTTACTTATTACATAATCATACTCATTGTTATTATATCATATATGGTTCACTTATGGCTTTATATTACCCGTTCTTTTGTAAATTCCATGTTAATGAGCGTTTTGGGTAAAATCGTTTCATTTGTCGTCCGTGTTTTCACTTGTAATTATTCATATGATTACTTAGATCCTGATTACTTAATTATATAATATAAAACATGATTTATATATAATATATATTCAGAATATATAAATATAATAGATCAGTAAATGGAAAGAAATACACCATTCATGGAGACGGTAGACCATTCGTACACATGAATGCTGTTTTTTTTTCCTTATTGAGTTGAATGGAATTAAGTAGATGAAATACATATATATACACATAAATCCAGAATCATTATTATGTCATATATTTCATTATTACTTATTATATATACTTTATAATCATTCATGAATGGTTAACGTGGAGAATGAATCTCATCGCGTAGTGGAGACGGTAGTCCGTACGTACGCACGAGCGATGATATCATTCTCATGATCGTGGGACTGTATTGGAGTGTATGTATACTATTTCAGAATCAATATCACATTAAAATAATCATATATAGTTATTATTTACACCATTATACCCATCCAAGTAAGGTGGTGGTGGAAAATAGATTACACCACGACGTGGAGACGGTATTCCGTACGTACGCACGCGCGGTGATTTCGTTTTCCATAGGATGGATAGATGGTGAAATAGGGTTGTTTCATACTTATAATAACATATAAGTATATTATTGATACTGATTTTATTACTTCATAATGAAACAATGTAATAAGAAGAAGTGGAAGAAGAAATAAAGTTGAAAGAATCGGTAACGGACATTACCTCTTCTTTGAAGCGCCTCTTTGAGTCCTCCTCTTAGGGCACTAAAATTTGTCTTTGAGGAAGACCAGAAACTCTAGGATGTTTCTTGGGAAGTGGAGAAGAGAATTGGGAAGGGTTTGACCGAGCTTGAAGGCTCAAAGTGGTGTGAGGAAGAGAGGGAGGAGGTTCCCTTTTATAAGGGAGGAGAGGGGCACCTTTGGAATAACAAAAAATATTATTTTAATATAAAGTCAAGTTCGGTTTTAAATAGCTCCAAATTGATTTATTTATAAGATAAGGTGGGGATGGGTCGAAATCCTCTCATCCAATAGAATTTAGACAAGTTTAGGTCATTATATTAACCTTATCTTTTAGTTTTAACTCTTAGTTAATTAGATTGACATTTACCATGTCACTTTGTATTTTTATATTATATAGTTAATAAACTTACCATATACATCCATGCGACCCCCAAGTTGTGTTTAATTAATATATATATCATTATCTAAGTCATTTGGCCGAACATTAGATTTTTAGGAATAAAATAACAATTAATAATATAATATTTGTTTTAAAAACTATTTTATGTCAATTTTGACACTATTCAATAGTTTATTTTTATGAAACTCATAACAGAATAATTACTTCTACCAAATCTAATTAAATCAATCCTAACATGTCATATTAACCTAGAAAATTAGTTTAGTTAATAAAAAGTCTCAAATAATATTTATTTGGGTATTTATAACATCAATTATGTCAATATTTCATTTATAAGATAATTACTACATCATCGTTGTCTCATAAATAAATTAAATTATTTAATGTCTAAAATTTACAAATAAATTACCATTATGTAGGAAATCTTTTTATATTTCTTATTAATATTTATAGTCTAATTTATCTTATGTATAACCCCATATTAAAAATTATTTACTTATTAAACTTTGATTTTAACTATTTTAACCCTTCTTTAAATAAATTAATAATAAATGTCCTAATCTAACCCAAGTGGGCCTAAATGGTCATATTTTATTCCTAAGGTTGTTTTTGTTCGAATTAAACTTATCCAATAGAATTATGACATGTGTTAGGGTAATAATAATATCATTTTTACCATTAATTACCCTATTTACTTTTAACTGTGGTAAAAAAAAGTAAAAAGTTACTATTCACCAAAAGTTATTTTCATCTCATTGAACTACATTTTAGTCCTTGATATTAACCGTGTCTCTCGGATTATCGAAATTCCACTCACAGAAGAGGTAAAATTATGTTTTATGAAAAATTCAGTTTTTTAACTAGCACTTAGTGGTTTCACTATTCATCAAAAAATGAAAGTTTCCAGAAAAATACCAAAAATTAGATCTAAGATATATTTGATATTATGAATTCAAAAATGATGTCTATTTTATCAAATTCAAAACATATCAGTTGCATTAATTAATTTAAAAATTAATTCTCGTCGTCAAAACAAATAGCGTGTTCTTAAGAGATAATAGCTATCGAAAGATTGACACTTGTTTATGACTGGTTTAAATGTGAAATTACATCAAATGACCAACATTGTATTAAATTGTAAAAATATATTCTAAATATACTTTAAAACCACTAAAATTAATAATTTATCACTATTAATTATTTCGATTAAAAAAGTTGTTTTTAATTATAATTTAGTAATTTTCACTATTCATCAGAATATGAAAGTTATCCAAAAAGTACCAAAATTTCACCTTAGGCTAAATTCGACACTCCGAATCCAAAAATGAACTCCATTTTGAGAGATAAAATTTATAAAATTTAAAAAGGTGGTTATTACTATTCATAACGGCTAGTTTTAATAATATTTTAATAGCATATCGTTGTTTAGTAAAACTCGGTATTGTGTACTACACACGCTATCGAGGAAGGTCGTGATTGTGTGTAATGCAAGGAAAGTCAAGGATGCATGCTGAGCAATCTCCTTTTGGTGTAGGGTACAACACAAGACATTAATGAAATTTAAAGAATATTTTTCATAAATTCTCGGGGTGTTACAATGATACTATTTATATTCATCACCTCTATGAACATTTCATAGGTCTTATGATATTTTTATAACACCCAGTCATCAATATCTAACTATTTTAGAAGTATTCCATTCTCTATCCCAATCACCATACCAATAAAATTCTTGAATCTCACACTAATCTATTACTAAAATTACAAACCTCACCTGATCATCCCATATTGATGCCTGCACCAAAATAATACATGCTAACCCAACATATACAGGCTATTATTGTCACGAATAGCCCCAAATGGTAGCCTTATATGTAAGTGGTTAAGACAAGAGTGGACCTCAGACCAAGATTCCAACAATACATAGGTTGGAGACTAGCATTGAGGGTATAAAACATGATTATATTGGAAGAATTACCCTCATGATTCCTAAAAAAATATAAGTAGCCCCAATAAACTCTATAGTAATGAATAAACCAATCCTAGTACATATGATTTCATATAATGAAAAATAAAACTAGATATATTATAATATGACCTATAGTAGTAACCCTAAATACTAACCACTCAAAAATAACCTCTACATGCTATAAATTCCTAGCTCAATCACCAAGTCTTTAATATGGTCCTAAAATCACACAAGTATATATATAGATGACTATATATGTACACTGCATAGGATTTTCCCTAAAACCACTTTTGAAAAATAAGAAAAAGTACACTAAATACCCATTGAATAAATAGAGGAAATAAACTCATTACATTAATCAAATCAACTATTTTTTAGTCCGTAACTTGGGATTATCACTAAATAACATATATAAATAGGTAAAATATTATCAAAATAATGTATATATTAGAATGGTGCCCCACTTCCACTTATCCACTAAACCAGTTTCTTAAAACCCTTATGTAGGATGTCTTGGTGCATACATCCCCTCCATAAGTCATAATACACAAATACGTCAACATAGAACAACAACATCACTATTAAATTCCCAAAATCATATAGTAATCCATGATTTATTACAACCTATGTAAATACAAATTATACCAAATGCCATCACATCCCCTTGAAAAATATACATGTAATAATTATAGTATATCATAGCCCGGATAGACATTCACAATATAACCTTATGCCACCATAGGTTATATATAAATGTCATATATTGAAAACACTATATCCCGTATGATTAAATATCATATAATTGTAATTCTCAATATCTTAGATATTATAACTTATATACTACATCTTGAATAGAGAGAAGATATTGGGAGTAGTCAACTATCTGTATCCTCAAAACCATGGATATTGGTAAAACTCCTATAACACAAGGTCAGGTATGGACATCAATCTCCCTTTATGACTTGTTTTGAAGAGAATAAGAAATAATATAACATTAAAGATCCATATTTTTGTATGAGTTTTATTTATTTCAGTTATTTATGTTGGTTTACAATGGTGGTCAACCAAATAGAAATATTTCATTAATGTCAATTTTTGACTAAATTGGAAAGGAATAAGTAGTCTGAAGTGAAGTATCCATGATATGAAATTTTGATATGAATGAAAATAAATATTTAATAAATGAGAGAAAAATAAAGTACTCATTTTTTATTCTCTTAAGGATGATATTTTGAAGAATTTTATTTTATAACACTAAAAATTGTTGAACTAATATTCATGTAAAAGACTTGTTTCAATGGTGACACAATTTTTACAAAATGAAGAGCTATTTGGAATTTGTATTCAAAAATGAGAAGAGGGGGAATTAATGAAGGCCATGGAAAATATTTTAATCATGATGGTTTGAGGGAAATTTAATGCAATTAAGTGTATTGGCATTTGGTGAGACTTATATGGGATATGGAATGAAAATTATCTTTTATTGTCCAAGTATTTTAGCTACCTTTTACAAAAAAATTATTTCTATCTACCCGAAAAATCTAGTGGACCCTACAAAAAACTTTTTATGTGGGAAGTATCTATAATAAACCAGCCATGGTGGTGGTGATGAGATCATAGCACACACAGGAAGTGCTGGGAGGGTGCACTCATAGTGACCATAGAGCTTATGCATTTTTCACTTGACGGTTCATCGGTAGACCATGAAAAGGTGTGGTGTGGCTCATGTAGGGTATGGGTGGAGGTTGTTCTAGGTGAAAACCTTGGTTTCATGCCTCTTATCACTGATGGAATGAATGTACTTATTAATAATGACACAACTATGCTTGAGTTCGATGTGGGAAAAAATAAGTGCAGAACACTATTTCCCCATCATTAAAAATATGAACATAACATGGGTTGTTTGATCCAATTTATTTGAGCCATTTGATCTTGAAAATGAACATATTCAACCACAATTCCTATAGGAAAATATCTCATTCATTGAAGTTCTGCATACAGAGAAGCGGACAACATTGATCATGTTGAGATCGAGTTAGTGATGAAATATTACCATGAAAATTATTTCAATTTTCATATATGGATTTTTCAATTCTCATATGATTATATGTTTAAATAACATGACACTACCAAATTAAAATGATGTTTCAGAGGCCGTTCTTGTGCATTTTATATACTCACATAATGTTTTTTCTATTAATGGGAATTTATTTATCATCACATGCATGTGAGACACTAATCATGAAGAGAGAATACATCCTCATGTAATAAAAGATGCTACTTATTTCAGTATCATGCATTCAAATAATCTAAAATATATTTATATCATATTGATCTTAATTATTCATGATACACCATATTTTGTGGGAGATATTATCCAACCTTGATGCCACTTGATACTCGAAGTAGATTTAGTCATCATCTTTCTATAAATTATGAGGTACTAAATCCAAGAGCTATTTTTGAAATAAAAGAGACATATCTAAAAATTATAGACTATGTAACTATTCTATACTCATGTATAGCATGAATATGATCCATTTTCCACTCATAATCATAATGTAGAAAAACCATGCACTGTTTGAGTGATTGGGAAGAGATACAAGATTTTTGTTGTGTGTTTTCCTTCAAGAATACATGATGATTTTGATGATCCAAAACTAGTGTTGGTATAAAACCATATCACTATGTTTCAAGATGACATCAGATAGTATTTTAAACCATATTTCATGAAGTAATAAGAATCCTTGAATCACACTTTCTTTCATGAAGCTTGAACTGCACCAAAACATGCGCAAAGTATAACCAATAAACATCCATTCCTGAGGAACAAAATATCACATGAAACATAGGTGAAAATAATATTATAAATATAAATATTCATACTAGTTTCCATGAATAATGAAGATAATGAAAATTGTGGATAGTTTGTGCCTTTCATGCATATATAAATATTTATGCACATGGGAAGATAAATAAAATAGAATAAATTAGCCACCATATATAAGAAATTTTCATCAAATAGTTCAAGTAAGCTCAAATAAATATAATTGTTAAATAGAACATAAAATTATAGAAAGAATATTTGTATAAGGGTTTTTATTGAGTTGATGATGTGATATGATCAGTGTAGTGTAAGTAGTTTTTTCATTCAATTTCACAAAGTGGGTAACCAATACTATAACCAATGTTCGTATTGCGTATCATGGAAGTCTAAGAATCCAGTCTATATTCATATTCATATCATTTATATTAAATAAGATAAATAGTTTTCTTAACTATTAATTGATTTTTATTCAGGTCAAAATACTTGTGATGTTGTAGATATGGACATTCATTATTTTGATAATCACGAAGAAGGATTGTGATTCTAGAAATAAGAAGATAATAATAGTTGGTGATAGAATTGATACTAGTTCCTTATCATTTAGGATAAATAATAATTATGAGATTATAAATTCACAACATATTCATATTATTGTAACTGAAGTTATAAGAAAAATGAATTGCATCTTTCTATTTACTACTATGAAGAAGAAGAAGATAAAAGGAAGAGTTACGTGAGAGTTTTTGTACAATAATAATACGAGGAATATAAAAAACAAGGCAACATAGTAATATCCAACATGATTCTCATATGGTGTAATAATTTATTGTTGTTGCAAAATAACTTGGTATGAAGGTAAAGACTCTATTTAGATGTAGTGTTTTTTTAAAGGTGATGCCTTCCTCAAAAATGACCAAACCATAAATATTATTGAAAAAGTAGAAGGATTACAGTATTCTAAAATACGGGATCATATTCCAATATTTTTCATGAAAGGAAATGAGAGAAATGGGTAGGTATTCAAACCATGAAATGTCCTAATTGACTCCCATGTTTTCCAGACAATCTTCTACTATGTTTGCTTCTCAATAAACATGTGTGATGATATAGTTAAGATTGCTAAGGGAACGATAACAATCCATGAAGTGGGTAGTAATCAGCTAAGCAAGGTGGATTACGCCATTCCAAATTGATTTGCCAATAGTCACCGAGTCTCTTTTGATCCAATGGTTATTCAAACCAAAGGATTTGGAAAAGGTAATGGCATGAATCAAGCCCAGCATCTCAGCTTCGAGGGAGGTGGAAATTCTACATATACCCATGAAGCATCCAAGGATCTGGCCGTGGGGATTTCTGAAGACAACACCACATCCTTCAGGTCCCAGATTTCCCTTGAGGGCACCATCGATATTGATCATGATCCATCGAGGCAGGGGGCTCTCTATAACACCTCTAGTGTATGAGGCGGCTGACAAAAATTGCCTTTAATCATGAGGAACCTCAGGATCAAAAAGGCATGCACGTTGTTTTGGAAACATCCCTTTGAATCGAGGAAGCTTATTTTATAGCAATGAGGATCCTCATTCAACCTATATTTTGATTGAATGAGTAATTGTGATGAATAATAGCATTGCGATCATACCAAATCACATGATGGAGCTCAGAAACTGCAGCATGAAAGGGGTTATTGATTTGTTGAGAGCCTTCCATTTCTGTAAATTTTTTAATTTGAGCTTTAACAAAATTAAGATTCAACCATCTGTAGTCAAAAATGACAAGAATATAGTTCTAGAGAGCAGAATAAGAATAACAAGAAAGAAAGGGGTGGTTAGCATCTTTCCTATGTTGATTACAGATTTTCCATTTAGAACAGAGATTGATGCCAAAAGATTAGAGGCAGAGATCAGTGGGCACTCTATTGTGAGCAGGACACCATATGAGGTTGAATCGTGATGGTTATATCCAAGTTTTTTTGAAGTGTTTTAACCAACTATAGTCCTTTTTTGAGTTACAAAAATAATTTTTGTAGAAATGTTTTGATTTTATCAAACCATTGTGAGAAGGTTACCATGTTAATAAATCATTTTTGGGAGAGAAAGAAGAGTTTTCAATAACATTCAGAATAATGTCAGGAAGGTGATCATGTTTGTATTTTAAAATGTCTCTGATAGAGCTGTTGGTAATATCAGGGGTTTAATTAGGAGTCAACATGGAAATTAAAGGCATGATAGTCCATTTATACAACCAAAATTTCATATAGGATTCTCTGGAGCCCCTCTATCTAGAGTTATGCATAATATTAGCGAAGGATTTTTTGATAGAGGGCCAGATAGATCAGTTACGGAAGTTCGAGTTTCCCCTTTTATGTTTGTATAGAAACCTATTTTTTAGAATGGAAATAACTTCAGAGGTATTGTGAAAAATGTTCCAAGTGTGTCTTTATTTAAGGGACTCATTTAAGTTCTTGATATTTTTAATACCAATACCACCATTTTCGATGTGTTTGAAACAAGTTGACCCGGGCACTGTCACAAGTTTTCATTCTAGAGTGCTACCGATCTACATAATGTTCTTTATGGCTGTATTCATTTTTTCAATGAGTCCAACTAGACATTTATAGACCATCATTAAATAAACCATATTGTATACAATAATGGATTTAGCAAGGCAAGTCCTACCGGCCATAGAGAGTGATTTAGCTTTCCATGAAGAAGTTGATTTAGAAAATGGTCAACAATATTCAGAAAGTGACAAGATTTGGGTCTACCCCAAAAAATGGGAACACTAAGATTGGTGAATGGAAGTGTTCCTTCTTTTAGACCCAGATCACTGAGAATGTTACATTTTCTGTCAGGTGGGAAATTCTTCCCAATGAAGATGCAAGATTTTTTCCAGCTGATGTTTTGACCAAAAACCTCTTCATAGTGTGAGAGAACATTTTTTAGGTTAAGGATGTTTCTTTTATCACCTGAAGGAAACATATGATGTATCAGTGTAAAAAATATGAGTGTGAGCGTTCACATTTCTAGAGACATGAATGGGCTTTATTTTATTCCGGTTTACCAGCCTGTTGATCAGATGACTGAGGTAGTCTTCTACTATCGTGAAGATAATGGAAGAAAGGGGGTCCCATTTCCTGACACCTTTAGTGCATTTAAAATAAACTTTAGGTGAGCCATTGACCCAGATGAAGATAGATGCCATGTTTAAGAGAGTTCTGATTGTAGTTATAAAATAGGTGTTAAAACCATAACCATAAAGGACTTTGAAAATAAAACTCCAGTCCATGGTGTCGAAAGGGTTTTTGATGTCATGATTAATCTCTATGTTGCCTCCCAAGATGGTTCTTTTAAAATTATTGACACTCTTAGAGGCAAGGAAAAGGTAGTCTTGAATGGATATTCCCTTTATAAAACCAAATTGGTTCCATGAGACAATTTTTTATGTGAGAGTGGAGAGTCTGTTGGCAATGATTTTTGTGATGACATTAAAAATGATGTTGATAAGATAAATGGGTCTAAATGAATGAATCTCAGAGGCGTTATCCACTTTCTATATCATGGTGAGAAAATGGGCATCTAGGGCGTGAGGGAGAACCCCATTGGTGAAAAGGGTTTTAAAATTTTTACAAACATCCATCTGAATCACATCCCAATAATGCTGGAAAAACCATTTTTGAAACCATCAGGGCCTGGGGCACTATCAGGCTTTAGACTAAATATAGTTTCTTTGATTTCATGATCCATAGGGGTGTTAGGAAGGAAGGAGTTGTCCTCATCATTGATCCCAAGGGGAATGACATTAGGTATAAGGTCATTGTTTAGATCAGGACCATTGAAAACAGTTTCATAGTGGGAGATGATATGATGAGAGATGTCATCCTCATTGTCAAGGAGTCTGAACCCATCCATTAAAAGAGATAACGGCCTATAGGCATTCTTGATTCTTTGAAGAGAATTGTAAAATTTAGTATTTCTATCACCATATGTTAACTATTTAGTTTTAAACGTTTTATTTCTCATATTTTTTTTGAATGTGAGCAAGGAGTTAAGTTTGATCGCAATGTTTAGTTCGTTAGTGGAATCAATATTGTGATCATATGTGGTGTTTATGTTTTGAAGATCATTGATATTTTTCTCCAGAGTCGTGATTTTATTATTTATTTTTTTTTCTTTAGAGTTGCACTATATTTTTAGAGTCTATTTTAGATTTTTTAATTTGAGGCTACAATCAATAACATCATTGTTACGAGTCATTGAGGACCAAAAGTTTTGAATGATATGAGATCACTCATCATCAGAGAACCAAGAATTGTTAAATCTAAAAGGCATACGGGGTTTCATTTCATTAGTGGTGACACTGATCAAGATGGGGTGATGATCAGAGTTTAGTCTATGAAGAGTACCACTGGATATTGTGTCCCAACTATTTAGATGTAGTATAACAAACCATCCTGAAGTTGTAAAATAAGCATTTGAATTTTACTATAGTTTAATGAAACTAAATGGTTATTCCCATATTTTTATAACAATTGTTAATGGATTATTTTCAAGTGCTTGTTTTTTTATTTTTTTATTTCAAAACCATGATAACAACTACCTACTATTATTAAATTGTTAACCTTGTAAAAACATTGTGTTCTATCCTTTATTGCTTTCATATAATTTCATGTGATAAGTTAATGATAATAGGATAATCAATATCAAAATAGGTCTAAGAGGTAAAATGGATAAAATTTATAATTGGTGAAAATTTTCCCAACACTATTTCACCTCCTCCCTTAGTGTTGAGTATATCCCAAAGCGTTCATCTCAAACATAATAGATATAATAGCATACAACCATCTAAGAGGAAAATATTCTATGACTCAAAATTTATCTAACATCACCCAGAACAACCCATCTACCATTACTAAGTAATAAGAATATAATAATTTCCCATGAATACAAATAGTAATGTTTCAATACTATCACTAATAATTTTTCTTTATTTAGTTACCAATCCTTTATAACATTCCTTCATTAATTCTAGTTAAAAAATCACATTAATCATCTAAGGCTAAGATGATTTTATAATTCAACACTATAATTATGTTTTTCATAACCATGTTCTTTTAATAATGTATGGAATCATCAATAAACAAGCTAATAACCTTCCACATTCGATTTTGTCATCAATTAATTACTATTCTATATTTATGGGAACTAAGACATAGCTATACATACTTTCTGAGAAGATTTTTAAAAAATAGAATAAGAAATCAATTATTTATAATAACAAAAAATAGAAATGTAGAATGACTCCTATACTAATAAAACCACCCTAATGTTAATTCCAACACCTTTCCACACCATCCATATAATCACACCATGAACCACATCAAGTCATTTATGTAACAATATAACAAAAACTCCACCCTCACCATTTCATCCAACCATATATGATTCTATATGAAATCCTTATAAGTGATTAATATTATAATATATATATATGTATATAAAAAATATTTTCATTAATATTGTAAAAAAACCAATAAAACCCCTGGATTCAACCATGGAATAGAATCTTATAGTAATTGAGACTAGGATTTTATAGCCCAAAACATTAATTCCATATTTCAAATTTTTCCTCTACAATATCAATTATAATAAATCATTTTGATCAAGTTCAATAAGAAATTAATTCTAATATAATATAAACTAATGGCTATGATAATTATTCAAATAATATGATCAAAGAAATGGTTTCTCATGTTAAGCAATCCTAAGGATGAATGATAACCTATTAACTATATAATTCATTAACCACCCAATTTTATTGTGTTTAAGTTATATAATCTATTATTTATTATAAAATATGAAAATTAAGTCATAGAAAACAACTGAAACATGATATCACACTATCAAACAAATATTATGAAGAAATAAAAATATGGATAATAGAATAATCACATGCAAATATGAATTATTCCTTTCAAATATTTAATTCCATATTATTATTTTTCTTAGTCCAATATCATATATTTACCAATTATAAAACCACGAATTATAATCTAAAATTTAAACATAAAATAATTATAATTATCGAATCACTCGCCACGACCGTGTCATTTAAAATCAAGGTCAATGGGGAGCTCACCAGAGGATTCGCCCCATCCCGAGGCCTCTTCCAGGTCGAACCTCTCTCCCCTTTTCTTTTCATCCTGGTGGCTAACATGTTTTCTAATCTTATTTCAAGGGTTGCATCCTCTAATTCTATTCATGGGGCAAAGTCCAGCTGTGTTGTCCCACCAATGTCGCGTCTCTTCTTCACCGACGACTGCCTCATTTTTTCTGGAGCCACAATTAACAAATGTCGGTGAATCTTCCATGCAATCCACCAGTATGAGAGGGCGTCTGTCCAGTCTATCAATCATGGAAAATCTTAAATTTCTTTCAGTGAAGGGGTGTCTCATTCTATGATGGAGGAGCTATGTGATTTGGCTGGTATTCATATGGTTGCGAAGCATCAGAAGTATCATGGGATTCCAACGGTGATCAGCCACTCCAAAAAAGAAATCTTCGGATCTCATATTGACAGAATTTAGCAGAAAATTCTTGGCTGATCCCCTAAAGGAATTTCTAAAGATGGAAAAGAGACACTCATCAAAGTTTTCATCTAGTCTATCCCCAGCTATTTTATGTCCCTATTTAAGCTCTCGTCATTCATAGTCGGCCAGATCCACACACGCATTGCAAATTTTTGGTGGGGTAGGAATGATGGAAGGAATAGACCCCACTGGATGCCCTGGCAGAAACTTTTCAAACCCAAATCAATTGGAGGGATAGGTTTCTAGAATCTCCTTCTCTTCAATGATTCTATTTTGGCCAAGCATGGATGACGCCTGATTAATCGTCCTTCATCTCTCTGTGCACGGGTTCTCCAGGCTAAGTACTTTTCCCACAAGGAATTCCATGCTTCCTCTCTCGGTCCCTGCCCTAGCTTCCTATGGAGAAGCATTTTGGGGGGAAAGGCTCCTCGATAAAGGACTGGGCTGAAGATTGGGTCTAGCTCATCGGTCAATATCTGGACTGATCCTTGGATTATCGGTAAAAATGGTATGCGGGCTACATCCCCCGTCCAACCAGGTTTTGAAGATTCCACTGTCAGGTTCCATTTTTCCGACCAAGGACAACTTTGGTGTGTGGAAAAGATCCTTGATTTGTTTAATGAAAGGGACCAAAAATCATCCTTAGCATTAGCTGGATCCCTTACGCAGGCCCCGACCACCTTTTCAAGACCAATGACATCATGTGTGATACACAATGAGGTCCGGCTACAGACTGGCCCTTGGCCACCACCCTGCTGGCCGAGATGAGGGACATTGGAAATCGATATGGACACTCAATTTTCCCCCTAAAAGTTTCCATTTTTGGTGGAATGTTTTCATGGGTACCCTCCCAACCATGAGCCTTCTCGCTTACCGACATATGGCCACTTCTGCCTTTTTTCCTTTCTTCCCATGCACTATTGCAACTCCTTTGCATTCCATCATTCACTGCCCGAAAGCTAATAAAGAATGGAGTAAATGGGACCCGTCCTCTACCCATTTACTGGCTTTGGCCTCTGACCTTCCCGATCTTCTGACGCGTTGGTGCTCCTATATTACCTCGGCTCTCTCATGTTCTCTTTGCATGCTGGCCTGGATTATTTTGATCTGATGCAACGATGTCATGTTTCTTCAAGCTCACAAACCTCCTGAATTCTGGATTTACAAGGCTTCTTCGTGGATTGAGGGCTACAAAGACCACAAGGACCATTTTATGATAGGATCTTCCCTCATCCCACACTCTCATTGTAACCCCCCAACAGATGGTACTCTTAAAATTGACGTGGACGCGTCTCTCCAAAAGGATGGTATTGTTGCCCTTATCCTTCTGGCCCATAATCATCTGGGGAAAATCCTTGCTACAAAATATGTTCCACACCAGGCTATCTAGTAAATGGTGGTTGCTGAGGCCATGGCCATCCTTACTGGTTTTCTGTTCGCTTTGGAATTTGGATGGAGTGACATTTTTGTAGATTTTGACTTCCTTACCCTCATTAATGCTATCAACAACAACGATGGTGGAATCCAGACTTTTGGTACCATCATTAGGAGGATTCTCTCCCTAGGCCAGTGCTTCTCTTATTTCACCTTATCCTTTACAATAAGGGAAGGAAACAATGCAGCCCATCAGCTAGTGTCCTCAGGCCCTTTTGACTCCATCCAGCTCTGGCTGGACAATTTCCCTGCTTGGCTTTGTTCTTGTACTTCTGCAGATTTTATTCTTTAATGATATCTGTTTTAATAAAAAAAAACTCATTATAATAAATTACATGGTATTAATCATGAAGATAATAATGAAACTAAAAAAATTATAATACTTCATGGATCTAATCAATCTATGGAGTAATATCTAATCAATACACAACTTCATCAGTATGTTCCAACACCTAAAAAGGTCTAAAAATGAAGATTTGTTCTACATCTCTGACCAATATTAACTTCCCATGTTGAGGAGACACCTTCAATAATATATGATCTCTAATTTCAAACTCCAAAGGTCTCCTATAATTATTTTCAAAAGAATTATAATGATCCTGAGCTATATTAATCTGTCTTTCAAAAACCTATATCTTCTCTATTATTTTTTCTACTAATTTCATTCCAAGAATTAAAAACTCTATAACCTTGGTCCAACACAATGAATATATACAGGTTCATTTATATATTTATTCTAATAGGGAAATATCAGTGGTTGAGAACTTTTTATTATTATTGGAAAAAAAACCAAGGGTAGTTACTTTACCCATAAACCTCTGAAATTTAAAACTCTTTCACACAAAATATATTCCAAATATTTTTCAGTCCACTCTATATGACCATCCATATATTGATGAAAAGTTATAATAAATCCAAACTGAGGAACATTCAGTGGCTAAAGAAACTCACCAAGAATAAGATGTTCAGTTTTCACCTTATGGAATACCAAACATCCTAATATAAACTATATGACTAATCTATTCATCCCTAACCACTATAACTGACCCCTTAAGGAATTATACATCTTATACACACATAGATTCATGGAAAACGGTGATCCACCTCTCACATCACCAAGGGGAAAAACATCTCCCTATAATAATACCTAAATTTGATCATTCTCATACCATCCCTTAGGGGAATCACAAAAGTGTACACAATAACACCATATCTACACAACATAATCCCCCAAACAAGATCAATCCACATGTTTCCCTATGTTTAGAAACATATTTATATAGTAGAGGCACTCTCTACCATTTAATTATTCCATATAAAGGTGTATCACTAAAATATCTTCTATCACTCTCCAAAAATCCCTAGACTCATGAATAGAATCACCATATGACTTTTGGATCAACGTGTGAGAAACTATATTACATTTCCATAATGTATAGTAAATCCAAGATTTTTAATCCATTAATAATTAAACCCACTATCATTGTCTCCAGTTCAAATCATGGTGGGAGACGATATATCCCAAAACTTAGTGACTCGTGAATATCACAAAATTCTCCCTTAAAAGATTGTGTAACCATAAATTTATGGGGAAAACAATGATGAAAAGGATGGGATCATGGCTAGTATATTTACATTAATGGTTCATAAATATTGGAACCCATAGGATTAGACTACTCTGTACTATATCAAACTACAACCCAATCTAAGGTACAAATAATCTCATACAACCTCAAACATTACACTTTAATTAATAAAATATAGAACATTATCATTAATAAGTATCTCAATTAGATATTTAAAAAAATACTGAAATTTTTCAATACATATGAAATCATGATATTTCCTTGTAAAAGTTGTCATATGATTCATAATCCAAGATAAATATGGGATAAATCGCCTGTAATATCTGGTAAGACAAAGGGAAGTCTAAACTTACACAACATTTGTCAAGTGATAAATAAGACACGTGGATGAGAGACTATACCCACTTTGATCAGCGCTTGTGTAATTATTCATCTATATTATGATAAAAAAATATAGGTAGGACCTTCATATAATATTTGGTCTCCCAGTGATATGGATTTTCCAAAATCACACCATATAAATGGGATAGAGTTCCTATAGTTAGAATATAAGTGGAATGATATTTCCCACAATTATTATATAATTTTAATTGGGTTTCCTCTAAATATCATGTATATAGGATTGGCATTTACATATATCATTATATAAGTCAGAGAGGGTTTCCCATAATTCATCTTATATTTTTAATGGTTATTCCCATAACACATCGTATAATTGGGATGTATATTCCCATAACTCATTTTATAATTGAGGTAGGTATTTCCATAACTCACCATAAAAGTGGGATCGGGTTTCGTATTATTCATCATAATAGTAGGGAAAATATTATCAAAAATAAGTATATATGTGGGATCAATATACCCACAAATCTTGGATATGTCATTAATATTTAAATAAAAAAATAATTGACCAATATAATGCTGTCATTGTAGTAGAGAAGGGTCAAATCCTTTGGGAAGGAGGATATTAAATAAGATTTTGTTTAATATTTAGTTAACTGAAATAAAAAATTGGAAATAAAATTTATTTTTAAGATGGTAAATATAAAAAGTTTTAAAAAACAAAAAAAAAATGTTTTTTAAGTTATAGTTTTGATGAAAAAAATATAGATAGTGAAAAATTGATGAGTTTATAAAAAACTATATTGACAAAAACTGATAAAAAATATTTATATCAGTGTAAAATGTTTTTCCTAACTATGTAATACTGTAAATATTATAGTCAATATCACCTAAGCATCACATAGTTAATAAATTGATTTTTTATTAAATTTTTGAAATAATTATTTTTCAATCATTATTTAATCTAAAAACTATTATTTTATAGAAAATAAATAAGTATTATTATTCAACTATTAGTTTATAGATCAATGAATTCAAGAAAAATAAAATCATTTTCATCGTCTTCTAATTTATATATCATTAATTTTGTGTTTGACCAATGAATATGACTTTAGATAAAACAAATTAGTGATATTCATTGTGTAGGAGTTGTTTTTTGTGGCTTCTTAATAGAAATGTAGTAGAAAGGTCCCATGAATCATGGTTGTTGGTTATTAACTATGTGTATGGAGTTTGATTAAAATAAATGACAAGGTTGAAAGGGTGTTGAATGGTCTAAAATTTCCCACATGTGGATATATAAATTTACTAAATAGTTAGTTAATATAAGAAATTCATATTCGGGGTCCAACCATTAATATGGACTATGTAACACCCAGATGTTATTAGGAAATATTTTCTTTAAATTATTCTTTAATAGCTTGTATTGTACCTAATAATGAGTTTAAATGAACCAAGATACTCTATTATTATAAAACGACCATTATAACCTATCTGGGAAAAATATAACTAACTTATTAAAATTTATGGTGAAATTTTTGGAAACCACTTATTTTTTAAAAATATAAACCAATTAAATTTAATGGAAATATTTTTATTTTTGTATTAAAAAATTAATTTAATAAAAATTAGAAAATTAAATTAATTAAAATATATGTTATATATTTAATAAATTATTTTTTATAATAACTTAATAAATAATTTTGTCATAGGATATGAATAAACCCTATTTTATGAATAAAAAACTGAATTTTTCAAATGGGTAATTTTAACGCCATTTAATAGAGAACATATTTTAAATTTAAATTTTGACACATTAATAATTATTATATGAAAAAAATAACTTCTTCTTTGTAATTCAAATATAATAATTTACTTTAGTTGGGTTTTTTATAACTTTCATGTTTTGATGAATTGAAAAAATATACTACATTTTAATAGAAAAAAATTTGTTCATAAAAATAATTTATATTGTTCAATTATATTATTTAATATATTTAAATTATAAATAGATTATATTTTTATCATTTAATGTTATTTACTTCATTGGAATTAATTTTACATTGAATTTAGAGGTAAATACATCATAATATCTTTCAATTTTTTAACTTTTAAAACCCATTTTCGCATTCCAACAATGATATTAATTTTAAATTGATTACTCAAACTTTTGTGCATTAAATTTTGAAAACCGGATTCAATATTTGGATTCCATAGGTCCAAATAATTTAAATATATTTTTTTTATTTTTGGGAATTATAAATAGTAACTTCGTTAATATTTATTAATACGGTAAATGATAAAATCATGTAATTAAGGGTAAAAATAATATAATAAAATTACCCAAAAAAATTTATTAATATAACTGGATGAGTTGTTTTTACCTAAATCATCCCTGGGTTGAAATGGTATCATTCATAATCCCCTTGTATGAGATTATGACAATGAATTTACTTTATTTAAATAAAATATAAATATGTCTAACTCAAATTCTAATAACTCTTTCATTTTTTACATATGGATATAAAAAATATAAATTCAACTATAAATTCACATTTAAAATATAATTTTTTTTCATGATCATGGAAATTTATTTGTAATTTTTAGGAAATAAATTTTTTTTAAAGGCTTATAACATTGATGACACCAAAATTATTATATTGATGAAAATGAAATAAAATTTTTTTTATTAAAATTATAATAACCACTTAAAGAAAAAACAAATAGAAAAAATCTTATTTCTAGAGTATATCTATACCATAGTCATCCATGTGTCGTGTTATTGACGGTTTTGGGCCATATGAAAAATATTTCGGCACTTATAATATTTTATTTAAAGTGATGTAAAAGTTGTCACATTCATATTTTAATACATATACCATTTTTAATGTATAATTTTTAAGAATAGATAATCAATTATAAGTATTATTATGAAATATATAGGATTTATCTTCATTATAGTATTTTATTTTTAATATTTATTCAAATAATAATTATATTAAACAAATACATGAAACTAATGTTGTTATTTTTGTATTAATAGAGATAACAAATAAATGTTATTAAAAATATTAAAATACAAATAATTTGGGATAATTAATATATCCAATTTATTTTATATATGTCCCTGACCTATTAGGAATCTAATGTAATATATTTTTGGAAGTTATCTTATTATATTTATATTTTTAATAATCAATGAATTGTATAATGTTAAAATTGAAACTATTGATTATTTATCAAACCAATGAATTGTTAAATAATTTTAAAATCATAAAAAATTTCAAAAACATATTATAATTATTATATGGTGTAAAATGTTATAAAAAATTCTTTTACGGTCTATTTGAAATCAAATAAGTAAATATGTTACCCATTTAATATAGAATGTTTTTTTTACATTAGTTAAAAATTAAATATAATTACTAAGTGATAATTAAAATTATATGGTTAAAATTGATATAAAAACTTTTAAAAACATTATCGGTTAATGATATTAAAACCTTATATCTTCTAATATTTGAAACTAGAACATTTTTTAGGTTTTTTATGAGTTATTATTTTATTATAAATTAATATTTTGGGAGATTCCAAAAGATCCCCTCACCTCAATTATAAAATGGCACATCCTCCCTCACTAATTAAATTCACTTTGATACTTCAACATCATCCATCCCCTTCACATTTACATTATAAACTTACCTAATAATATTTTATTGGTTATTTCCTTCTCCAAAGTCCAACTTTAGTGCTTTAAGAGGAGATCTAGAGGGAGCTCGTCGAAGAAGAGGTAATCTCCTCTACCGATTCTTTAAAACTTATTTATTGATTGACTTCCCCTCCTTGAGATTTTTCCAATATAAAGTAATAAATACATTATCAATACTATAATGAGATGTTTTTATTATTATGTAATAATCATACCCCACCTTATATTAAACCTTCACAAAATGAATTCACCACGTGTGTGTACGTACAGTTTACCGTCTCCACGTCGTGGTGAAATCTGTTTTTCACCACAAAATTTCATGGATTAGTTTAATGATGGATATAAAAACTATATATGATTTTTATAACATTATATTGATTTGGAAACAAAATATATTTCATCAATTTCCATACCATTTGATAATTATGGGACTGATATCATCGCCCATTTGTGTGTACGACCTACCGTCTCCAGGATGCGATGCGATTCATTCTGCATGATATCCATTAAAGCATGATTATATAAATGTATATATTGAATAAATATGACATATAATATATTAATATATTTTTTAAATGATATCACAATAACCAAATATGGATATGCAGAACCTATTCGACAAACATTCATAAGAAATTGAAGTATTTAAATACCAAAATAACGAGTAATAATGAAATGAAATTAACAAACAAATGATAATATAATCATATATGATAGCATAAAAATTAAAATGATTATATAATAATTCAATGACCCTATTTAAATCATTATAAATGTGGTTTGGATACATATAAAGGATATTGGACCTAAGGTAAGGGATAATTTTTCAATCTCATTATTATCAGATATTGTTTATATGTAATTATTTACTAGGTTCAATTTATCAATCTTGTCCATGTTTCCTAAATATTTATTCCAAAATATTATTTCTATTCTTCTATAATTTTTCAAATTCAATTTTACACATTGTTGAATTTTTATTAAATGGTATGAAATGAATCTTTGTTTTTTTTGATACGAGGTACTTTTTTACTTATCTGAATAAAGTACGAGAAGGATTTTTTCTTTTAACTTCTATGAAATGAATAGATTTGTACATTTTAATAATTCCTTATTTCAATAAGGACTAATTTCTAGTATTTAAAGGATATTTTAAAATAAATTCTTTTCATTTAAAATTGTTTGGAATTTTTGGAAAAGTGATTATTTTTTAAGATGAAAGGATGTTTTTCTCAAAACTAAATTTCAAGTGTTCTATTAAAATAATTTTCTATATAATATGGTATTATTTATTAGGGTTATGTTTCATTATTACTATCACTATTATCATATGGTTTGATTATATTTATGAATTAATTTTGTTTATGATATCCATTTTTTACAAAGATTGTGTTATGATGGAATGATGATTAAGAAACCCATTTTATTCGTTGGGTTATGTTATGATGAATAATTTATGTTCTTATGACACTCGTAATAATGATTTCATTATGAGATGGGTGGGACCTATATCTCCCTCCAAATAATTTGGTAATGATTTATATCCCATGAGACAAACAGGTCTAGAATGGGATTTGATATCGCTTCGGTAATACAGGGCCGGAACGGGAAGAAAAATTGGTTCAGTAATACAGGGCTGGATTGACGAGTGATCTCAGTTTAGTAATGGACCTTTTCTACATTGATTATCTTGGAAATAAAAATTGAATAATATTAAATGATTTTCTAGGCTTATGTGTATGAAAAAAATTCCATGCCTTATGTTGTGACATTATGGAATATGATCATCGATTATTTATGAACATTTATGATTTTTCCCATGAAATGATATCATGATATTTCATATACATGATAATATTTTCATATGTTATGATCTTATGTCCTATTATTAGGATATGAATGATATATCCATTGTTTAAAATTACTGAGAATCTGATATCACCCTTTCTTATAATTTTTCCCCAGGTTGTGAAGAAGGTTATTATTAAGATATTTCAAAAGGTTAATCATAATGAAGAAATAAGCGGGAGATTGTGTATATTTATTTTGAACGAGTTGTTTATGTTTCCCAGTTTCTAAATACACTAAACCTATATGGTCATAGAGTAATTTTGTTAGGTTTTTTAATGAAAATACTTGAATTTTCAATTAATATATATGTATGTAAAGTATGGGTTGTTATATTTTGTATCAGAGAAAAGGTATAGTTAAAATTTGGAAACTATGATGTGAAAACCTTAGTAAAAAACCTAAGGATATGTCGAAATATAGGTTAAAATCCTATTGTTTTTGTTGGTCTTTAATAACCTAGGACAAAACCAAAGGAGTCTTAAATTTAAATTTTATTCTGGAATATGTGGTTTTCCCATTATTATTAGTGTTTCTCATACTATACTTCTTGGTATTAGTCAATGGAAGGAACCCAAAGGAACCACGTTAATGATAAATGGGATGGGAAATGAAATGGTTGTCCTCCTGAGAAACTGAATATTATGGGATATGGAATGAAAAATATTTTCACTACGCACACACAACTATCTCAAGCTACGAATCATATAGGACTTCCAATCAAGAAAAGTAGGTAACAACATTATGTGGAGTCCTTCATGAGGTAGTTTCCAACTACTTTTAGCGGATCTTTTAATCCACTAATGGATAAACAATGGATTATTACCACTAAAAATATATTTTTAGTTCTCTAATGTATCAAGAATGATAATTTCACTATAGAAGTCTATAATTTTCTAGTTCAAGCTGATCAATGGTGGGATATTATCATGAATATGAGGTAAGTAGATGAAATTGACTCTAGGTAATGGGAAAAGTTTGAGAACTTTATTTAATAACTACTTGCCTTGTATTCTTCAAAAAATATTGAGATGGAGTTCCTTAATCTTAAGAAAAAGGATGATTAATATGTTGGTACCTGTGAAGAAAAACTTATAAGACTTTCAATTTACACTTTTAGAATTATTATCCAACCTGAGAGTAAAATTGATCGATTAGTTATTAGGTTAAAACCAAGTCTCTGAAGGGCATTATCCATATGAAATTTTAATAGATGCGAGGAAATCATTCGATGTGATCTCATAGTTGAGATGGATATTAGAGTAACCCATTAGTCCTATGGGTTTGATAAGAAGATAAAAATGGAATTCAATAGAAAATAAAAAGAACACTCTGAAAAGAAGATTAGTTTTATCTTATGCGAAATGTGTGGAAATAAACATGGGGGAAATTGTATTAATGGGACTAAAAATGTTTTAACTGTAGGGGAGAATTTTATCAGGTATCTGAATGATGAAGTGATGGGAAAACGATATCTAATTATGCGAATATAGAGAAGGCTACATAGAATGGCCCTCCCACACTTCAATTATATATGTTCAAAGGAAATGGTTCATTATGCTAACCAATTCCTTACTATAAAGGGCTATCAATGATGATAAATGTCAAAAAAATCATAATGGAAAAGAAAAGTTAAATCCAAATGAGATCATTATCGGTGATGTGGAGTAAAATATTGATGTGGTGAAAGGTACACTTACCACCCACTCTAAAGTAGAAAATGTTTTATTTGATTTTGGATCCACACACTCTTTTATTTTTGAATAATTTTCAAATGGAATCACCATATTACCTCAAAAATTATATTTTTTCTTATCTTTAATGGCACAATAATCATATGAAAATATTTTAATTATTCTACAATTGAAATTTTTGGGAATGTTCATCCTAAAAATATTCTGATCCTTACTTTAGTGGAATCTAATGTGATTCTTGGCCTGCATTGGCATTATCTATATGGTTATCATATCAAGTTTAAGTAAGGGAAGACACATTTCATACTCCTAGTAAATCTATGATCATCTATTGATGCATGGAAGAATATGAACCTCTAGTGGAAATTTATTCCATCTTATGGGTCTTGATTCTTATAAATAAATTTATCTATCTCAAATGGTCGTGGATAAACTCATCATTAATAATAAAACTATTCTACAAGAGTTTTTTAAGTCAATCCAGAATAATTGGTAGGTCTTCCACAAAATCTTGAAGTTGTGTTTTCAATAGAAATAATAATGGTCGCTATGCCTATTTCAATTACACCATATATAATGAACCCAATTGAGTCGAAGGAGTGAATGAAAAAACTCCAAGAGAATCTTGAAAAGGGATTAACATTGCCAAGTGTGTCGCCTTGGGTGCACCTATTCTGTTTATTAAGAATAATTTTATATCAATGAAACTTTTTATTGATTATCGAGAACTTAAAAAGATCACCATCAATAACAAATATCATCTTCCCCACGTTGATGACTTATTTTACCAACTACGATAATCTCAACACTATGCCAACATTGATCTTCTTTTAGGATATCATCAATTAATAGTCAATAAAGAGGATATACAGAAACGGAATTCCATTAAAGGTATGGACACTGGGAATTTTTCATGATTCCTTTTGTTCAAACTAGTTCCCCCACTATATTCATGAATCTAATGAATAGATTCTTTAGACACTATCTTAATTAGTTTTTGGGAGTCTTTATAGATTATATTCTGGTATATTTTAAGATAAATTAAGAACATGAATATCACTTTATAATTGTACTAAAGACCCTAAGAAATTATATTATTTATGAATAATTTACCAATTTTGAATTTTGGATTTATAAAATATTGTTTTTGTGTCAGATAATCTCAATAGAGGGGACATATATAGATCCAAAAAATAGAATTTATTTAAATTTGGGATATAAAAACAATGATAAATAATATCCAAATTTTTCTTGTTTTGGATGGATATTATCGATGTTTTTTGAATGATTTTTTCATTAAAATCTAATCCACTCACTCAGTTGAATCAGAAAGGATTTATGTCCATTTATATAGAGGAATGTGAAGCGAATTTCAAATAAATAAAAATATGGTTAGCTATAGCACCTATAATCACACTTCCCTGTAGTGGACAATGGTTTGTGATCAAGAGTGATGTGTCCAAGAAGGGTTCGGGATGTGTTCTCTTGAAAAAGATATGGTGATAGCTTATTCATTGAAAAAATAAAAAATCCATGAGAAAAATTACCCAATGCATTATTTGGAGTTAGGTATGGTAACTATTGAATTAAATATATAGAGGCATTATCTTTATGGAGAATGGTGTGATATTTATACTAATCTTAAATGATTAAAGTATATTTTCACACAAAATAAGATTAATATGCACCAAAAAAGATGGTTGGAGTTGATTAAATATAGTTACTACTCGATATTTTACCACCCAGGGAAAGAGAACTAGGTGGAAAATTCATTGATTTGAAAGGACCATGCAAGAATATCCATGCTGAGGATTAAAAAAGATCCAATATTTATGGATTTTTAAACGATGGATCTTGAGATTTTAATAGAAGGGGAGAAATATTATCTATCTCAAATAAATGTTCAACCATCCATACAAATTAATATTAAGGAGGCACAAAAGTAAGATTTAAAGATACCAAAGAAGGTGATATTGTTCCTAAATTCAACATTGATTGTGATGGAATAATAATGTTCAAGAACCATGTTTGTATTCCTCCCATAATATTATTAAATAAAGAGTTACAAGAAGAGGCTCATAGATCTTCATTATCTATTAATCCTGGATGAAAATTGATGTACAGGGACCTGAAAGTGTATTTATAGTGGGATGGAATGATAAGAGATGTTGATGAATATATCTCTCAGTTCTTGGTTTTTTATAATGTTAAGGTTGAGAGATAGAAGTCTAAGGGTATGTTACAACCATTATGCATACTATAGAGGAAATGGGAAAACATAACTATGGACTTTGTTGTCTGACTTCCCAAAACATCTAATGGTCGTAATTCTCTATGGATTATGGTTGATCACCTTACGATGTGTGTACACGTCATTTCTATTATAAAGGATTTCAATCGTGATCATATTTCAATGATATATTTAAAGGAAGTGGTAAGAATACATGGAGTACCACTTTCCGTTATATCTGATCAAGATCCAAGGTTTAACTCAAATTTATAGTGAAGTCTATAAAAGGCTCTGGATATAGAGTTAAGCTTCAGCACTTCTTATCATCCACATAAATATGCTCGGTCTGAGAGGACATTTCAAACTCTAGAATACATGTTGAGATATTTCTCTATGGATTTGAAATGTGGTTAAGATAAACACTTACCTTTGTTATAATTTTCTTACTGCAATAGCTTTCACTCAAGTATAAATATGGCTCTTTATGAAGCCATCTATTTAATGAAGTGTAGAACTCCAACATGTTGGGATGATTTTTGGGAAAGAATGCTTTTATGGACTGATATTATTGATGAAATGGCATATAAGGTTAGATATATTCAATAGCACATAATAGAAGCTCGTAGTTGAAAAACATCCAGCTTATAACTATTGAAGGTTGAATTTAGGAACATTTACTAAATTGCACACAATCATGAGTTTAAAAGAACTTTTTCAAAAGGGTAATTTTACCTTCTTTTAATGGATAACCCATTTTAAATTTTTATTTTTAACATTATTAATTTTTATATGAAAAAATAAACTTTTTTTTCAATAATGATATAAAAATTTAATTGGGATGATTTTTTGATATTTTTCTGATTACTTTCATGTTTTTATGAATAATAAAAATATACTAAATTTTAATTGAATAAAACATATTTAATTGAAATAATTTATATGTTTGAATTATATTATTTAATGGTTTTAATGTTTAAATAGATTATTATTTTATCATTTAATGTAATTGAGGTCATTGGAGTTTATTTTACGTTGAATTTAGATTTAAAAAAAATTCAATCTTCTATAATGTTTTAACTTCTAAAACTAGTTTCTCATTCCAAAAATGAAATTATTTATAAATTAATTAATTAAAATTATGTGTTCTCAATTTTGAAAACTTGATTCCATATTTGGAATCATTATATATAAATTATGTAAATATATTTCTTATATTTTTTGGCATTATGAATAGTAACTTTGATAATATTTATTAATATGGTAAAAGGGTAAATCTTGTAATTAAGGGTAAAAATTATATTATAATACTACAAAAACACTTTTTATAATATCATTAAATGGGTTTTTTACATAGATCATCTTTGGGTAGAAATGGTATCCTTTATCTGCAACGTGGATGATATTAGGACATTTAATTTAATTTATTTATAGAGAATTTAAATATGACTTAATCAAATTTTAAAATCTATTTCATTTTTAATATATGGTTATACCAAAGATAAATTAACCTATAAATACTCTTGGTAAATATAAAAAGTTTTTATTTATCATGGTAATTTATTTTTAATTTTTAGGAAATAAATAATGCAGAGACCCGTATTTTGACGTACATTGACATTACATTACTTTTGCGGAATACTTAGTACATTAAAAAAACACACACACAAGGACCAGAATAGTTTAGTGTCTTTGGAAACTCGGGCTATAATCTTCTAATCATGGTGAAAGATCTTCAAAATCTCCCATAAAGATCTTCCTTTTTTTACCTAAAACCTTTCTTTATATCCTGGGGAAAAGAAAACATAAAAGGGTAATCTGAAATGCTCAGTAAGGGTAAACAAAATAAATATCAATCACATCATATTCATAAGAACATAACATTTTGGAAATCATAACCTGCAAAAGAGAGCATAATTTCATAATCATGGGATAAATCATGGCAGTGAAAAAGTAATCCCAATAATCATAACTTAAAACATGAAACTTTGTGGCATACACACATAATCATAGATAATCATTTCTTGTTAGTCAAGACTAATTGCCAAGACTATCTTAGTGGACAAAGTCCCTTTCTGAATCGAGTAACCCTCGTTTCAGTCCTGTTTCACTGAACCGGTATAACCTACCGTTCCAGACCTGTCTATCTCATGAGATATAAAATCTTTACCCAATGCATTGGAGGGAGATATAGGTCCCACCCATCTTATAATTAATCCTTTCTTATGTGTGCCACATAATCATAAAACATACATCATCGCATAACACATGTAACAAAAATGGGATTCTTGAAACATCATGACATCATAAATCAATTCATATAAGATAAAGGAATTCATAAAAATAATTCCATCACAACATGAACAAATCAATTTAATAATAGGGATAAAAACAGAACCCTTTATTATCTTATATGGAAAATCATTTTGATAAAACACTTGAACTCCATTCTTGAGGAAAATATCCTTTCTTCTTAAAAAACATTTTTCCTTTCATAACATGTCATACAACTTTAAAATAAAAGAAGTTGATTAAAAATAAACTTGAAAACTTGTAAAGGAAGCTTTTTGGAAACAATGTTTTAAAAATACATTCATGCCGTATAAGTTAAAAAAAACATTCTTCGTACTTTTGTCGGAAAGTCAAAAAGTACCTCGTATGAAAAACGACAAAAGATTCCTTTCATATATTTTACAAAAAAAACTTACCGAAGGGTAAAATTGGATATAAACTATTGTAGAAGGATGGAAATAATATTACATATTGAGGGAACATGGATGTGGATGATAAAATACACCCCAGTAATTACCAAAGTAAATACAATCTCAGATAAAAGTGAGATTGTGATATTTCCCTTACCTTAGGTCCGATTTGCTTTGTACGTGTCCGAAGCTCCTCTTCTTTGAAGCGCCTTTTGGAGACCTCCTCTTAGGGAACTAAAATTGGTCTTTGAGGAAGACCAGAACCTCTAGGATATTGCTAGGGAAGTGGAGAAGAGATTTTGGCAGGGGTTGGCCGAGCTTGAGTGCTCAAATTGGTGTGAGGAGGAGGGGGAGGAGGTGCCCTTTTATAAGGGAGGAGAGGGGCACCTTAGGAATATCTCAAAATATTATTTTATATTAAAATAAAAATCAGTTTATAATGGTTCCAAAGGGTCTTATTTCGAAGCTAAAGTGGGGATGGTTCGAAATCCTATCAACCAATAGGATTTAGACAAGTTTAGGTTATTATTTTAACCTTATCAATTAGATTTAACTCTAAGTTAAATAATTTAACTTTTACCGTGTCTTTTTGTTTTCTTTCACTATATGGTTAATACACATACTATAACATGCCAAACGAACCCCAAATTGTTTATTATTAATATATATATCTTTATCTAAGTCATTTGGCCGAACCTTAGATATTTAGGAATAAAATAAAAATTAATAATATAATATTTGATTTAAAAACTATTTTGTGTCAATTTTGACACTATTTGATATATGATTTTTGTGAAAGTCATAACAGAATTATATGTTCGAACCAAGTTGATTAAATCAACACTAATATATCATAGTAACCTATAAAATTAGTGGAATTCATAAAAAGTCTCAAATTACATTCATTTGAGTATTTATAACATCAATTATGTTAATATTTCCTTAAAAGGGTAATTACTGCATCATCGTTGTGTCATAAATAAATAAATTTATTTAAATTTTAAAAATTATAAATAAAATATCATTATGTAGGAAATATTTTTAGCTTTCTAATGAATATTTATAGTCGAATTTATCTTATGTATAACCCCATATTAAAAATATTTTAGTGAATAAACTTTGATTTTAAATCTTTTAACTCTTCTTTGAATTAAATAATAATAAATGTCCTAATCTAATCCAAGTGGGCCTAAATGATAATATTTTACACTTAAGGTTGTTTTCGGTCGAGATACACTTGTCCAATAGAGTTAGGACATGTGTTAGGGTAATATTAATATCATTCTTACCCTTAATTACCCTATTTACTTTTAACCGTGGTAAATAAAAGTAAAAAGTTACTATTCACCAACAATTATTTTCATCTCATTGAACCACATTTTACTTACTGACATCAACCGTGTCTCTCGGATTTTTGAAATTCCATTCACAGAAGCGGTAAAATTAAGTTTTATGAAAAATTCAGTTTTTTAACTACCACTTAGTAGTTTCACTATTCATCAAAAAATGAAGGTTTTCAGAAAAATGCCAAAATTTCATCCTAATTATATTTCATATTCCGAATTCAAAAATGAAGTCTATTTTACCAAATTCATAACATATAAGTTGCATTAATTAATTTTATAATTAAATCCTGCTGTTAAAACAAATAGCGTGTTTTTAAGAAACAATATCTATCAAAAGATTGACACTTGTTTATGTCTGGTTTAAATGTGCAATTACATCCAATAACCAACATTGTATTAAATTGTAAAAATATATTCTAAATATACTTTAAAACTACTCCAATTAATAATTTATCACTATTAATTATTTCGATTAAAAAAGTTGTTTTTTAGTAATTTTCACTATTCATCAGAATATGAAAGTTATCTGAAATGTACCAAAATTTCACCTTAGGCTAAATTCGATACTCCGAATCCAAAAATGAAGTTCATTTTGAAAAATAAGATTTACAGAATTTTAAAAAGTGGTTATTACTATTCATACCGGCTTGTTTTAATAATATTTTAATAGCATATCGTTGTTTAGTGAAACTCGGTATTGCGTATTACACACGCTATCGAGGAAGGTCGCGATTGCGTGTAATGCAAGGCAAGTCAAGGATGCGTGTTGTGCAAGCTCCTTTTGGTGTAGAGTACAACACAAGACATTAATAAAATTAAAAAGAATATTTTTTATAAAATCTTGGGCTGTTACATTCTACCCCCCTTAAAATGAATTTCGCCCTCGAAATTCGTCGGGGTTATAAATGGTTTACTATTTGAAAGTTTCTTTAATATAAACCCACATCGTAAAAAGGAATATCAAAACCAATCTTTAAAAATAAAAGTATGAAACGTAACGGTTACCCAAATAAACTAATCATTGGGTTTCCACATAGGTGAAAATATGGATATGGAAGAGAAATCTAACCATCATGTTCTGATGGAGAGTGGTAGAGAACATGGCTATGGAAAAGCCAATAATCACAAATCCATAAATTTGTGACGATCTAAGGTACCATCCGATTCATCAGGTATAAGATCACTAGGACAACATTTTTGGTTTTCCAGATCATTTCCCTAAAGTTGAAAATTTGAATTGGAATAAATACTTTCTTTATTTTGGTACAATCTCACTATTGTTCGTGCCTAGAACAATTTCCACTTCATCTCTTAAATAAATGAAGTTGAATTTGTTATTCGTGAAGTGTTAGCAGATCATGTGATAGAATGACGGGTCATTCCATCTGTCTCAAACAAAAGGTTAGCAAAAATTATATACATAAGTCGATCTATAGTGATATTAATCATATATAGTTCCTAAAATGGACTTATACTTCATATATCATACTGCTTAATATAATAAAACTAGTTTCTACTAAACAGGGACTTCCTGTAGTCCAGTGGTAGGCGATAAAGGCCAGTCGCACTTCGGTTGTGGGTTCGATTCCCACAGCCTTGTCCGAAGTGATGGGTCGTCGCCCGTCCTGCAGGTTGTCCTTTTTCTAAAACTATATTACTATAACATCCCATAATATCGAAAAAGCTTCTATCCTTAAACAATACTAACTTATGTCCAACATAATCCATTCCAATATTTAGTCCTATCCATAATACTGCAGTCCATTCTCATAACATAGTGAAAACGATTACCAGAGATTTAATACCGTCGTTGATCCCCATATATCATAAGATATATCTTTTTGGACACATTCCAAACATTCAAAGGCCTTAATCTTGTACTCTCTTGAATACCCATTGAACCTTAGTGAAAACTTGAATGCAGTTAAAAGTTAACACTTTCCACATACCAAAATCCTCAAAATTCTATATACTCAAACCATGATATCACTTAGTCCTTATATCAATCATGAGCTCATGAATACTGTTAAACATTTCATTTTCTCGTTTTCCCTTCATTATGCGCATAATATCTCAATCACTTTGAATACCACATTAGACCAATACATAAATATTCCAATATTCCATGATACAACATTATTTTGGAATCCCATTACATAAAAACTTAATCATTCCACCACATCGTTGTCATATTCAACATTTCCAATAGTGATCGCATGTGACTTCCCTTTGTCCTTTGCCTTAAGCGGTTGCTCATGTCGATCATCACTAACCCTTGGATTAGGGCATTTATTGGCATAATGTCCCATCTCCTTGCACTTGAAGCATTGAAGTGTTGGTTGTGCGTTCTCTACAGTGTTTGCTTTATTCACTTCATTAGAATCCCTTTTTCCATTACTTCGACACTCAGCTGCTCGATGACCTTCTTTTCCACACTTAAAACATTTTCTAGTCCCTTTAAGACAATCTCCACCATGCTTCTTTCCACACTTTGTGCATAAGGAAACATTCATCTTCTTTTCACCATTATTCTGAGATTTCTCCTTGAACTCCATCTTTCGTTTCTTGTCAAAACCATGAGATGGATATGTAACAACAACTTCCATTTCTACCTTGATAGCACAACGCACAATTTCTTCATAGCTACTGAAGTCTCTTATAGCTAATGCCCTTCGAAGACTTGGTTTTAAGCCACTGAAAAATCGATCAACTTTACTTTCAGGTTGGATGATAATGCCAGATTCATACCTTGCAAGTCTTGTAAAATTCGCTTCGTATATACCAACAGATTCATCATCCTTTTGGTTTAGTTCAAGAAACTCCTTCTCCATCTTCGTTCGAAGAATACGAGGGAAGTACTTACTGAAAAACAAGTTCTTGAACTCGTCCCATTCCGTGGAATCAATTTCATCTCTTTTCCTCGTATTCTTGATAAGATTCCACCATTGATCAGCTTCACCTTCCAAACGATATACTGCTAAGATGACTTTATCATGTTCAGAACATTGAAGAACTGAAAATATCTTTTCAGTAGTACTAATCCATTGTTCAGCAACTAATGGATCAGTAGACCCACTGAAAGAAGGCGGACGCTGCCTCATGAAGGATTCAACAGAATGTTGCTCCTTCCTTTGCTCGTTTGGAAGTCCTGCATGATTCATAGCTTGAGAAAGTTGTGTGAGCATGGCTACAAGATTTTGCATTCCAGCTCCCATATCGTTTGGTTGCTCAGGGGGGACAATCATTGCATTGTCCATTGCATTGATCAACACGGTTCCTTCGGGTTCCAGCCATCGTCTAAAACCCCAAAAGAATAGTGTGAGAGGCAAAAATCATGCTAGGGAAAACAACATAATAAAGGGGTAGTACCCTCAATATCTAACATCTTAGGTTAAATTCTAAGATCGTTAGAGCAATTCTAGGACTATAACCTATACGTATACTTAACCTTAGAGACATCCCTAGACATACCTTAGAAATATCTCTAGGGATCTAACTAACGTTTTCGCATCCTAGTTTCCAAAGGTTGACTAAACCTTTCCTCTGATACCAACTGTAGAGACCCGTATTTTGACGTACATTGACATTACATTACTTTTGCGGAATACTTAGTACATTAAAAAAAACACACACACAAGGACCGTAATATTTTAGTGTCTTTGGAAACTCGGGCTATAATCTTCTAATCGTGGTGAAAGATCTTCAAAATCTCCCATAAAGATCTTCCTTTTTTTTACCTAAAACCTTTCTTTATATCCTGGGGAAAAGAAAACATAAAAGGGTGAGCTGAAATGCTCAGTAAGGGTAAACAAAATAAATATCAATCACATCATATTCATAAGAACATAACATTTTGGAAATCATAACCTGCAAAAGAGAGCATAATTTCATAATCATGGGATAAATCATGGCAGTGAAAAAGTAATCCCAATAATCATAACTTAAAACATGAAACTTTGTGGCATACACACATAATCATAGATAATCATTTCTTGTTAGTCAAGACTAATTGCCAAGACTATCTTAGTGGACAAAGTCCCTTTCTGAATCGAGTAACCCTCGTTTCAGTCCTGTTTCACTGAACCGGTATAACCTACCGTTCCAGCCCTGTCTATCTCATGAGATATAAAATCTTTACCCAATGCATTGGAGGGAGATATAGGTCCCACCCATCTTATAATGAATCCTTTCTTATGTGTGCCACATAATCATAAAACATACATCATCGCATAACACATGTAACAAAAATGGGATTCTTGAAACATCATGACATCATAAATCAATTCATATAAGATAAAGGAATTCATAAAAATAATTCCATCACAACATGAACAAATCAATTTAATAATAGGGATAAAAACAGAACCCTTTATTATCTTAGATGGAAAATCATTTTGATAAAACACTTGAACTCCATTCTTGAGGAAAATATCCTTTCTTCTTAAAAAACATTTTTCCTTTCATAACATGTCATACAACTTTAAAATAAAAGAAGTTGATTAAAAATAAACTTGAAAACTTGTAAAGGAAGCTTTTTGGAAACAATGTTTTAAAAATCCATTCATGCCATATAAGTTAAAAAAACATTCTTCGTACTTTTGTCGGAAAGTCAAAAAGTACCTCGTATGAAAAACGACAAAAGATTCCTTTCATATCTTTTACAAAAAAAACATACCGAAGGGTAAAATTGGATATAAACTATTGTAGAAGGATGGAAATAATATTACATATTGAGGGAACATGGATGTGGATGATAAAATACACCCCAGTAATTACCAAAGTAAATACAATCTCGGATAAAATTGAGATTGTGATATTTCCCTTACCTTAGGTCCGATTTGCTTTGTACGTGTCCGAAGCTCCTCTTCTTTGAAGGGCCTTTTGGAGACCTCCTCTTAGGGAACTAAAATTGGTCTTTGAGGAAGACCAGAACCTCTAGGATGTTTCTAGGGAAGTGGAGAAGAGATTTTGGCAGGGTTTGGCCGAGCTTGAGTGCTCAAATTGGTGTGAGGAGGAGGGGGAGGAGGTGCCCTTTTATAAGGGAGGAGAGGGGCACCTTAGGAATATCTCAAAATATTATTTTATATTAAAATAAAAATCGGTTTATAATGGTTCCAAAGGGTCTTATTTAGAATCTAAAGTGGGGATGGGTCGAAATCCTATCAACCAATAGGATTTAGACAAGTTTAGGTTATTATTTTAACCTTATCAATTAGATTTTACTCTAAGTTAAATAATTTAACTTTTACCGTGTCTTTTTGTTTTCTTTCAATATATGGTTAATACACTTACTATAACATGCCAAACGAACCCCAAATTGTTTATTATTAATATATATATCCTTATCTAAGTCATTTGGCCGAACCTTAGATTTTTAGGAATAAAATAACAATTAATAATATAATATTTGATTTAAAAACTATTTTGTGTCAATTTTGACACTATTTGATATATGATTTTTGTGAAAGTCATAACAGAATTATATGTTCGAACCAAGTTGATTAAATCAACACTAATATATCATAGTAACCTAGAAAATTAGTGGAATTCATAAAAAGCCTCAAATTACATTCATTTGAGTATTTATAACATCAATTATGTTAATATTTCCTTAAAAGGGTAATTACTGCATCATCGTTGTGTCATAAATAAATTAATTTATTTAAAGTCTAAAAATTTTAAATAAAATATCATTATGTAGGAAATCGTTTGAGCTTTCTAATGAATATTTATAGTGGAATTTATCTTATGTATAACCCCATATTAAAAATGTTTTAGTGAATAAACTTTGATTTTAACTCTTTTAACTCTTCTTTGAATTAAATAATAATAAATGTCCTAATCTAATCCAAGTGGGCCTAAATGATAATATTTTACACTTAAGGTTGTTTTTGGTCGAGATACACTTGTCCAATAGAGTTAGGACATGTGTTAGGGTAATATTAATATCATTCTTACCCTTAATTACCCTATTTACTTTTAACCGTGGTAAATAAAAGTAAAAAGTTACTATTCACCAACAATTATTTTCATCTCATTGAACCACATTTTACTTACTGACATCAACCGTGTCTCTCGGATTTTTGAAATTCCATTCACAGAAGCGGTAAAATTATGTTTTATGAAAAATTCAGTTTTTTAACTACCACTTAGTAGTTTCACTATTCATCAAAAAATGAAGGTTTTCAGAAAAATGCCAAAATTTCATCCTAAGCTATATTTCATATTCCGAATTCAAAAATGAAGTCTATTTTACCAAATTCATAACATAGAAGTTGCATTAATTAATTTTATAATTAAATCCCGCTGTTAAAACAAATAGCGTGTTTTTAAGAAACAATATCTATCAAAAGATTGACACTTGTTTATGTCTGGTTTAAATGTGCAATTACATCCAATGACCAAAATTGTATTAAATTGTAAAAATATATTCTAAATATACTTGAAAACTACTCCAATTAATAATTTATCACTATTAATTATTTCGATTAAAAAAGTTGTTTTTTAGTAATTTTCACTATTCATCAGAATATGAAAGTTATCCGAAATGTACCAAAATTTCACCTTAGGCTAAATTCGATACTCCGAATCCAAAAATGAAGTTCATTTTGAAAAATAAGATTTACAGAATTTTAAAAAGTGGTTATTACTATTCATACCGGCTAGTTTTACTAATATTTTAATAGCATATCGTTGTTTAGTGAAACTCGGTATTGCGTATTACACACGCTATCGAGGAAGGTCGCGATTGCGTGTAATGCAAGGCAAGTCAAGGATGCGTGTTGTGCAAGCTCCTTTTGGTGTAGCGTAAAACACAAGACATTAATAAAATTAAAAAGAATATTTTTTATAAAATCTTGGGCTGTTTCAAATAATATCCGTAAAGACTTATACATTGATGATGCAGAAATTTTTAACGTAATGAAAAATTAATAAAATAAAATTTATAAAATTTATATTAACCAATAAAATATAAACAACACATGAAAATGTATTATTGGTAGAGTATATATCGACCATAATCTTCTAATTGTCGATTTATTGTCCATTAGGAGCCATGTTGAAAAGATTATGACACTTATTATTTTTTTTTTAAATTGATGTAAAAGTTGTCACATTCAGGTTTTAATAAATATAACATTTTTAATGTGGGATTTTCTAGATTATATATTCTACTATAAGTATTATTAATAAATATATAGGATTTATCTTCGTTATAGTATATTATTTATAATTTTTATTCAACAAATAATTATGTTAAATAATTACACAAAGCTGATGTTGTAATTAATTTATTAATAGAGGTAAGAAATAAATGTTATTAAAAATATTAAAATATATATAATTTAAAAAATTAATATATCCAATTAATTTTCAATATACCCTTGAAGTATTAGTAATATAATAAAATATTTTTTTATAATTTAACTTATTATCATTTTATTTTTAATAATCAATGAATTAAATAATGTCAAAATTTACACTATTTATTATTTATCCAAAAAATGTATTATTAAATTATTTAAAAATAATAACTCATTTTGAAAAATAAATAATTATTATTATATGGTCTTAAATGTTCTAAATATTCATGTATGTCCTAATTAACATCAAATAAGTAAATATTTCATTCTTTTAATATTGAAATATTTCTTAGCAAAGTTAAAAATTAAATATAATTACTAAGTATTAATTAAAATGATAAGGATTAAATTGAAATAAAAACATTCCTAAAATTTATCAATCAATGATATTAAAACCTCATATCATCCCATATTAAAATCAGAGAAATTTTGGAGGTTTTTTATGGGTTTTAATTTTATGATAAATTAATATTCTTGGAGATTCAAAAAGTGTCTCTCACCTCAATTATAAAAGGTCACATTCTCCTTCACTTCTTCACTTCACTTTTAGCCTTCATGCTAGGCCATTCCCTACCCATTTACATTATAAAATTACATATTTACATTTTATATGTTATATTCTTCTCAAAATACAAACTCTAGTTTTCTAAGAGGAGATCTAGAGGGATCTTGTCGAAGAAGAGGTAATCTCCCCTAGCGATTCTTTCAAACTTATTTTTCCTTTACATTGTCTTCATGAGTTGTTTCCATTATAGAGAAATAATTATAATATAAATTATATAATAATATATTATTTTGATTATATAACAATCATATTACAACTTTTATCTATCCTATGAAAAATGAAATCACCACCAGTGCGTACGTTCGACTTACCATATCCACTTTGGGGTGTATTCAATTTTTCAACACCACCATACATGGATGGGTATAATGATAGAAATAATAAATATATATTATTATTATAACATTATATTTATCCTAAAACCAAATATATACTATCCACTTCCATACCATTTCACAATTACGGGAATGATATCATCACTTGTGCGTACGTGCGACCTACCTTCTCCACGATGTGATGCGATTTATTATACATGATATCCATTAAATCATGATAATATGTGTTTATAGAATGAATAAATAATATATATTATATTAATATAATTTTTGGAAATGATATCACTATGACCTAATAAGGATAATCAGAACTCATTCTACAAACAAGCATAATAAAATAAATTAGTTAAATACCTGAATAACGGGTAATAATTAAATGTTATTGAAAAAAGATTGATAATATGATCATATATGATAACATAAAAATTAATTTGATTCTATAAAATGTCAATGGAACCATTTAAATCATTATACATGAGATTCAAATACATACAAAGGATATCAAACTTGTGATGAGGGATAATTTTACAATCTCATTATTATTTGAGATTCTTTATACGTAAGTATTTACAGGGATATGTTTATCAATAATGTCAATATTTTCTGAATATGTATTACAAAATGTTATTTCTATTCTCCAACAATTATTTAAATTCAATTTTTCCCTTTGGTGAATTTTTATTAAATGGTATTAAAGGAATCTGTTGTCATTTTCTATACGAGTTACTTTTTGACTTATCTGACAACAGTATGAGATGAATATTTTATTTTAACATATACAACATGAATTGATTTTTATATTTTCATAATCTTTTATTCCCATGAATCTTACTTTACAATATTTCATAGTAATTTTCAAATAAATTATTTTATTTTTAAATTGTGTGGAATTTTTAGAAAAGAAAATGTTTTCAAAAAAGAAATGATATTTCCTCAATAACTAATTTCAAGTGTTCAATAAAAATTAATTTAAATCTAAGATGGAATTATTTAATATGGATATTATTCATGTTTAATATTTTTTATTATTCCTATGGTTTTATTATAATTATCATGGAATGAAATTTTTTAAATGTATTTGTTTTACATAGATTATGTTATGATGTAATGATTTTTAAGAACCCCATTTTATTCCTTAGGTTAAGATATGATGAATGATTTATGTTTTTGTTGAACAAGTAATAATAATTTCATTATGATATGGGTGGTAACTATATAAACCTCAAATAAATAGGATTAATGTTTAAATATCATGATATAGATATGGTAGGAATGGTAAATTTTCTCAGTTCAGTGATACACTATTGGAATAGGAAGTAAACATGGTTCAGTAATACGAGGTTTGAATAAGGAGTGACCTATATTCAGTAGTTTACTTTTTCTATTATTATGGTATTGGAACTGAGCGTTGAATAATATGAAATGATTTAATATGATTATTTTTATGCCAGAAATTTCATGTCTAATGTTATGAATTTTTGAAATATGATCATTAATTCTTTATGAACATTTTTGATTTATCCCAGGACATGATATCATGATATTTCATGTGTAGGATAATATTTTAAGAGTTTATGATCTTTTGTATTATAAATATGATATGATTTATATCTCCTTTTTTACACGTACTGAACATCTGAGCTTACCCTATCTTATTTTTCTTTTTTCCAGGTTGTGAAGAAGGGTATTAATAAGATATATCGAAAAGGGGTATGGTTATGAAGGAATAAGAAGGCGACAATATAGATGTCTTATGATCCAGTTGTTTATGTTTCCCAGTTTCTAAATTCACTAAACCTAAACACTTCTGGTGTGGTTTTTTTATGTTTTTTAATGAATATTTTTCAATTTTGAAGTAATATTTATGTATGTAAAGTATGGGATGTTATAGACTAGGTAGCTGAATCTTTCCTAAATACATAATCGTAAAAGGTTAAACACTATCACTAATTATTTTTTATTATTTATTTGCCATTACTTTATAATATTCCATAATCAAATATAGGTTAAATGTTTCCATTGAACATTTATGGATAAGGTTATATTTAAATTAAGATCAATATTTCTAGTTTTATAAACATTTTTTTCTAACCATTTAATAAATTGTCAATAAATATTCCAAGAACCTTCCCCATTCAATTTTTTAGAAATTAATAACCATTCTATATGCCCAAGAACTAAGAAACAAATATACATATTTCTAGTAAATATATTCCCATTATGGAATAAGAAATCAATAGCATGAAATAATAAAATTACAATAAAGAAGTGTTCACAACCTTATCCAACCGTACCAACATCAATTATATCACTTTTCCACACCATCCATAATGTCCCACCATCACCCACATCAAGACACAACCATAATAATATCACAACATCTCAACCCTCTACATTTCAACTAACCATACATGTTCCATATAAAATCACAAAAAGGAATTAATATTCTATTATATATAAATATGGTTTTAAATAAAAAGTCCTTAAATAATGAAAAAAATGACACCAATGGATTTAACCACGAAAAATAATACTATATCAAACATGACTAGGGTTTTATAGACCCGAACATAAATTCCATCATTCAACATTTTCCTTTATCACATTTATTATGTTAATTCATTATGAACAGGTTAATAAAGAAATTAAACCTAATATAAAAAAATATAAGTGATAATCATTTAAATATTATTTTCAAAGAAACTTTTTATCATGTTAAGAAATTCTAAGGAATAGTAAAAGTCTCTCTATTGAGGCCAACAGTTACCTAGTGGCACTATACCATATAATTGGTGAAGCTATGGATAGTTTTTAAAATGAGGTTAATTAATATATTTTCTTGGAAAACCCCTGTCATGAATTAAATGGGAAAGAGTCTCAAGGGATGGCTATATTTTTGGTCTCTCTCCTCCTTCCTCCATTGGTATCTCCATTATGGGGGTGTTTTGGATTTTTTTTCATTGAATTTTGGTGGTATGGCCTCTACCATCTCCCTTTTTTATTCTTTCTTTTATTTTCAATCAAATTCATAAAGATTTGATATTAAGGATTGAGAACCAATTTCACCAAAAGATGGTGGAATCATCTCAAACAGAGTGTCATTTTGTATGATGGATAGATGGTGTTGAGTACTAATAAATTTATGTTATTATTTATTTATTTATTTAGGTTATCTTATTTAGAAAATTTATTTGTGGTTTTTTGTTAAGTTGGATGAACATGGTGGTTGCTATATGTCTATTCATGGGGATAATTCTCATAGAGGTATTGAGCGTCCATCATGTACCTTAAAAATGATGTAGTTTGTGGTGTTAGTGATGTGGTGTTTCCTATTAAAGTATCCATGATTATACCTCACTGGATTAATTTTTATAATTAATTATAAATATTTATAATTAATTTTTGAGGATATATTGAGTGCGATAATGGATCAAGAGCATGGTATAGCTTGGAATTAGATTTTATAGAGATGAAAAAACCTAAATTATGGGGTAATATATCATTAATTATTTAGGTTCTCTATATTATATTCAACCATATACATATTTATGAATGACTCAACATGCCTATAGGGGGTTCGGGTTCGGGTAATTGGGATAGGTACTAAAAGTTCCCTACATATTGAATTTGTAGGCTTAGGTCCTCCTAAACTCGAATCAAGAACTCTATCATGTCATGAGTTGTTGGAAGTTATTTCCAACTATGTCTCTAAGGGGGGGGGGTATTTTAGTTGGGTTTATTATGTGATAAAATGGTTCCTTGGTATTTATAAGAGGTTTTTATAGCCTATGTTGGTTTTACAAAGGCTTGTATGGTGGGAATGGTAGGATTTGGCCTATGGGTGATGGTGAGATAGTCACACATCTCATTATAGGTTGGGAGAACCCTTTTTAGGGTGATAATTAGTCTCACATCTAGCATTAAGTTTGATAATTCCTCTAAAGTATAGATTAGAATTGTGGGGGTTGGATCCTCTGAGTGATTTTTTCATGATATCTGTTTTGATAAAATATATTTGAAGACCTTTATGTGGTAAATGTTTGAAATATTCATAGTATTCAAAAATGATTTTTTGAGGGTCCATGTGTATTTAAAACTAGTTGTGGTACCGAGACATGATAACTAGAATGGTGATATTGGATATTAAAAGGGAAGTTGACTAGCCTATTGAGGATTTGGTTTGTTAAGTCCTTTCGGTGATAAGATCATGGAATGGTGTTGGATAGAAAATAGTGTTATTAGGTTGAAACCGAGTTAAAGATAAGGATCCTGTTGTCTTATTCCTTTATTGATATGGGTTGGTCATCAATTTTAACATTCCATGTATTATATGTTAGGACCCACGATGGTAAGGTTAGCCTATGATTCTTGGTGGAATAATGAGATTGGTTAATGCTAGGTATATTCGGGTTATTTGTGTGGTACCCTCATACGGATAACTGGGTATGGACATATGGATAGCTAATTTATATGGATTGGTTACATTCTACATCAATTGAGGATATATTCAATCTTAATAGTGTTTATCTATAATGGCTGGGATATGTAATATCGATAAATATGGTCCTAGCATATGATTAAAAGATGAGATTTCTTGTGTAGAAAAAGTGATGGTTGTTGTGTGTAAATAATTCAAACTCACCCTGAGTGGTATGGTGTTATTATGGGATATGGTGGAATACCCTACCCAAAGTTAGAGGTTAATGGTCAAGACTTTTTTTGAGAACTCACCTTGAGTGATATGGTGTTGGTGTATGATTTGGTAGAAAACCTTAACCTGAGTGATAGATTAGTGACATGGGACTTAACATAATACATCACCATGATTTATAATTTATTGGCATGGGATTGGTGTAGTAGATCACCCTATGTGATATGGTTGAGGTATGGGCCTTGTTATGAGTCCCCAACTAGTGTGATAGGATGGTGGTATGGGCCATAGTTATGGGACCTCAACCAGTGTGATAGGGTGGTGGTAAGAGACTTGGATATGGATCTTAACATTAGTTCTAGTGTATTGATCAATTTGTGTGGTGGTTTAATGTAGATACTATATATGTTATACCTTCCTAATGATTCACAATTTTCATGGACTATGATTGTCATCACACCGATATTGGATGAAATAGATGAAGTCATGTTTTGTGCATTCCTTACTGTAACATGATGACTCGACATGTATTATTATGTGTAGTGTGTGTTCTTGATTATTTATTTTCCTCTTACATTCAAATTCATATGATGATGTATATTAGATAAAAAATTTTGTTATATACTGAGAATTATTCTCACACCTTATACTATAACCTTGGTGCAAGGGTTGTCTATTTGGTTTAATTTCATGTCATGGGATGTATAGGGGTAAATAAGGGTTTCATGGAAGTGGTTAAACACTAGGTTGCAGGTGAGGATCAAAGTTGTTAGTTAATAATCTATCATATTTATTATTTTTTATATTTTTTATATGTGATTGTATTATTGGGTTATATATTGGGTTGTATGATTGTATGACTAAATTATTAATTTATTATAACATGGGTGTATATTTATTTTTTTATAGTTTGATTTGACAATAATTCCATATATTCACACTCTAATTATATATTTTTGAAGTTTTTTTATTTATCTATTAATGGTGAATTTGATATTGAGAGTATAGTATCCCTAAAATTAATCATAGACTCGCAGGACTAGGTAGTATCCTCAAGCATATAGAGTGACATTATTGAGGTCCTATGGAACCACTAGATCAATTTTCATTTAGATAATTTTATTTTGAGCATTAAAAAATTATATTGAAGACTTTTTTGGTTGTTTTATTATATTAGACTTGGTAGTTGGAGGTATAAAATTGTAAAAACATTATATGGAACTCAGGATTGTGTGTCATTAACAAATGTCAGGTGGAAAGTCCAAGTTTTCGAGGTTATGGGATTGTGCGTATGGTTTTCCCAGTTACAATTGAGATATTTATTAATTTATATTGTACTAGTTTTATGTTATTAATTATTATTTTACTCCAAAACTATGGTGTAAAGGGGCATACATATAAGAATCATAGTAGGCAATTATATTTTTTTGAAGTTACACATGGATTCCAGTTATTGTAAAATATTATTGTAATAAGGTTTTTGAAAACCGATTTTAAAAATAAAAGGTAATGTTTTGTTAATTTCTATGATGGTTTTAAATTATACTATTAATAATAATTTAATTGATAGTTTTATGAATAGCCTATTCTGAAGTGATTGTTACTACATTTCCAAGGGGGTGGGGGTAGTAGTTTACAATATAAGTGGATTTAGTGGGTATTTAGGATCAACATAAGGTTTCATTAGCCTAGGTTGGTTTTCCAGAGTATGGTAGGAATGGTGGGATTATGCCTGTGAGTGATAATGATATGGTTGTTCATATCATGAGAGGTTCAGAGCATAATCATGGGGGTGAGTGGGAGTCTTAACTCTTCGGGAAAGTGTTACTAGTCCTCTATGTCATAGTGTAGTATTGTATGGATCATTTTCATTGAATTATTGGTTCATGAACTCTCTTCATAGAAGATAGATAAGGGGGCTTTCATGTGGGAAATGTGTGATACATTTTGATGAACCAGCATTGATTTTCCATTTTCATTGTGTATGTTGTGCTAGGGAAAGTATTTAGGTATCATAACAGGAGTAGTGATGTGGTAAATTGGAAGGGAATTAAACTATCCTATTGGGTCTTGGGACAATTTGGACATTTGGGTTATGATATCATCCAGGGTTGTTGGATATGGATTTGTATCGATGTGTAGAGACATGGTTACGGATAAGAAACCCATGGTTTCTTCCACAAGATATATTGTTTGATCAATGGGTTTGGTATGAACTACCTGTTGTTATTTGTTTGGGATGGTAAAGTTACCCTAGAAGGATTGGAGGAATAGTTTTATTGGTTAGCAATGATTATGGTTTGGTTGTTCTTGTGTTTCCATTTATATACGTATTAAGTGTGTACATATAATAATCTGAGGGATAAGGTATTGAAATTTCATAAAATGATTAAGGTGAGTTTTGGGATCAATATCAACCTCCTATAATAATTTTGATATGTGATTTAATGTTTAATACCCGAAACATTTATTTTATAATAATGAAAAACATAATAGTTTTCTTAACATGCAACACCGAGCTTTAATAACAATGTAATATACTATATATGTGGCCATTAAAACCTATCTATAAAATTATATGTTAAAATTGTTATAACTAAATTATGAAAAAAATTTATAAAGGTTTTATATTATTAAATTTCATTTATTAATTCATAATAAATAATTAGTCAATTTTTAGTAAAGACATTTTATACTTTTGAAATATTTTTTTAAATGTTTTTTATTGAATTTTATGTATATACATTATAATCAATTTCTAAATATTTTATGAATTTTATTTTATTAAATGAAATTTATTTTTGAATTAATGATATAAAAAATTTATTGGGAATTATTTTTGAGATTTTTCAGAAATAATTACTTTTGGGTGAATAGTGAAACAGTTTAAGTTTACAAAAACAATCATTTTTAGGGAATTATAATCATATATAAATAACATAAAAGATCAAAAAAATATTAATATTAAAAATATATATATATTTATATAGTAAAATAATAAATATAAAAATATAGCTTTTAAATTGTAATTATATTCTTGAAATTTTTCAAACCTATGTAATATTTGTTTTGAAATCAAAACTATTTTTCATTATTGTTTATTAATCAAGTATTTACAAGGTTAATTTCAATTTTGGATTGGATTAAAAGAATAATAAATCTAATTTAAATTTAAATAATCCAATTTATTCCATTGAAATCAAAATTATACATTATTTTGTAGTTAAATCATTTTTATGCATAAAAATTGAATTTTCTTAAAATAGTTTTCATTGTGTTTTGTGAAATTATAATAAAATTAATTTATGTAACCTATACAAATTTAATATTGAAAAATGGGTTAAATGTTTATAATTATAATATTTAATATTTGGTAAAAATTTCAACTTGATTTTTGTTCTAAATGAAGGGTAAAAATAGTAAAAATTTGTTACAACTATTAAGGTTAAAATGGGTTTATCCGGGGTAAACTAAGAGATAAAGAATAAAATTACACTTATGATTTTATAAAAATAATTTATTGGTTTTATATAGACCATACCATTTTAATATTATAATATTGGAAAATTGGTATCCACTTTCATAAGAAAAATAATTTATATTACTAAAATCATTTAAGTAATTCCATGTGTGTCATTTTCCTCACTTATAAAAGGGAATCACATATCCTCTGTTATTCACACATATTGATCCAATTATATTAGATAATACGTAAAAATTCATTAAAAAACTTATGAAATACTACCTAGAGGATATGGTCCCATTAAATGATAAACTTATATGGCTCAAGGTCTAATCCGAAGGTGGTTTTTCGAAGAAGATGTATTACTCTTAATAAATTGTTTTCATTTTATTTCCTCTTATAACATCGTAAAATATTTTATAAACATGATCATATTATAATATATGTATCCTAAATATAATTAAATTTTATTACTCTGGTTTATTACACCTTATTAATATTTTTTCGTCCAATGTAAACAAAAACATCACTTGTATGCACATGTGATCAACTGTCTCCACATAGCGGTGCAATTCATTTTTCTTCACCACATTAATTGAACGGTTAAGAATATGTAAATAATGAGTATATATTATATTTATTACATATTTACTATACATAAAATATAATATATCATTTACCTTCTTATTCTACAACCCACTAAAAATGATAACATCACTTGTGCGTACATGTGAGATACCACCTCCATGAAACAATGTGATTCATTTTTCATGTACACATTTCTAGAATGATTAATAATATGTATATCATAAATATATATTATATTTATATAATTATTATCTTAATTTATATGATTTATCCATGAAAAATATATAAGTACTGAAACTAAAAACCTAAAACTTACATGAAGAACAAAATTACTAACACTCAAAACAGAACTTTTAATAAATAATTATTAATAAAAAGCTGTTTAAAGGTTATAATTTGATCATATTTGATTTTTTATGTATTTATAATTTACTTTTTTATAATTATAAAAAATTAAAATTTATTATACATGAGTGTAAATGCTCTTATGCAGCAATTCAGACCTGGCGTAATGGTTTGTTCCACAATATTATCCTTATTCAAGAATTATTTATGTTTAATTTTAAATTGGGGGAATTATGTAATATTTATATATTAAACCCCATATATTTTATTATACTATTATTACTTATATAAATGAAAATTTTACTTTCATTTTCCTATTTCTGTGAACACAAAATATTGAAATAATTGTTTTAAGGAAATCTGACTTTTTCTTTCTATTCGAATGAGAATATTTTAAATCCATGTCCATATTTTCTTTGAAATCTTTTCAAGAATGTTTTTTCTCTTCTAAAATAATTTTTTAGAGTAATTTTCACCCATTTTTAACTTTCTATATAACGTTTTAAAGGTAATCTACTTGTCATTTTTATAATGTGGTTATTTTACCAAAGGTGTGAACAAATCATTATTTTAAACATATGCCACATCAATGACTTTTCCCATCATCGTGAATAATATTTTAGTTGAATCATACTTTAAAATTTATCATGATTAATTCTAATGAAAAAAATAATAATAATATTTTTGAAATTTTAATATTTTAAATAAGATATTTCTAAATTAAAATAGTATTTTCCGCACAAAATATTTTTATTATATTTATAGAGTATTATCATATATGTCAAAATAATTTTAAGAATATTATTATTTATTGAGGATATGATATAACTATACCATCCACCATATTTCCTAAAATTTATTAAGATCATTTTGGCTAGGGAAGGTATTGAAATTTTTTATGATACTTCTTCTAATACAGACTATTATTAATTATTATGTCACATGGATTTAATTTTATTTTTTATTCATATGATGATTGAATTGGAGTTATTAATTAATGTGTGTGGCCCTGAATTACATATCCCATTTTTGTACTTTTAGGTCTCATGAGACAAAATATTTTGTGCATTTGGAATATTCCTTTCCCATTTATATATGATATATTGGAATGAGGTCACAACATTATGTTTAATATTTCCATAATTATTCATTCCATTATTAGGAAATTTTTTACATATGTACATCTAATTATTAAAAAAGATATTATATCCGTGGATAAATTTTAATATCATGAGATTATTTATATAAAATTATTTCATCATCATTTATATCGTTCATATTATTCATGGCTCACTTATTTAATAATTTCTTCTTCTTTACACATTCCTTTACATATAATATATGCTCGCCATTTTATTTTTCTTGCTTTCCCGATGATTCTAGGACCTATATTATGATTTATATGGAAGGATATTCTAGTGGGATTAAAAAAATTATCAAATAAAATACTATATTGTATTTTACATTTTCAAATATAATGTGAGATTCAAATGTATTGTGGGATTAAAACATGTATCAAATATATTAATTAGGATGTGATCATTGGTAAATTTAATAAATTAAATAATAGTACTAGGAAACATTGGCATGATTTTTTACATCAATATATATGTTTTGAGTGTATGAATATACCTAGATATGACTCGTGTGCTAAATGTGATGGTTGGAATGACTTAGCTATAAGACCCCACCACAAGTGAGAGGGTGTTGGAACAAGATGTGGTCGAAAAACCAACCCTGGGTGAGAGGGTACTATTTATGTCATGTTATAAGACCCCACACTGGGTGATAGGGTTTTGTTATGAGACCTATCCCTGAATGATAGGTTCGTGGCATGGAAATCATCATGAGACCTCACCCTGAGTGATAGGGTGTTTGTACGAGATTGGTAAGAGACCTCACCTTGATTGGTTGGGTGGAGGAACTAAAATTGATATGATACCCCACCTTAAGTAATATGTTTGTGATATTGGAATTTTTTACAAGATTTCACTATCAGTGATTGGATGGTGGTAGGAGACTCAATTGTGGACCGTACCCTATGTTAAGGGGCAATGGAAAATTGTTGATAGAGGTTGGTTGTGGGGATTTGATATTTTATTCCTAATAAATGGGTCACTATTTTTATGGTCTTTGGTGGAAATATTATCAAACTTTTCCAAAGTAATTGAGGTTCGGTGTCATGTGGGCCTGGTGACATTATTAACACATAATGACTCAATGTGTAAACTTATATTCATTGTGTGTTCTCATTTAGTAATTTTCCTCATGTATATATATATATATATTATGATTTATATTATGGATTAAATGGTGGAACCCAATTGAGTTTTATGTTCACACCCCATATGGGTACCTTGGTGTTCCTTTATACCTTTAGGTTAACATTCAAGAAAATAGTTGTACAAGGTATTGAGTATAAGTTTCTCACTGGGAATTGAATATTGAGTTGGAGGTGAGTCATGGATTTGGTAATGAATCCCTTTCATGTATATTATTTTCAGTATTTTTTATATGTGGTCGAATAAATTAGTGATCTATTTGGATGTATGACTCTATGACATAATTATTTTTTTTATAGCATGCATTTATGTTATGGTTTTTTTTACTATAATTCTATACATGTTCACTATGATTATTTGTTATAGATGATGTATTGTTATATATCTATTAATTTTGAATATAATATTGATATTATATTATCCCCAATATTTTTCATAGACTCACACCACTATTAGGTAACATCAATCATATAGGTAGGCACACCTAAGGTATCTTAGTGCAACTATCTTTGTTTTCATTTGGTTTATTTTATCCAAGGTTCTACAAAATAGGGACATGTATTCCAATAACTCTTCATATATGTGGGATGGGTATTCCCATACTAGTGAGTGGTATATCACACAATAACAATATAATGGATTGGGATTAGTATTCATAATCATAACATGGATCCTCAAATCCAAAATGCTTATCCATTCTCATTGACTATAAAATATCATTCCTAAATCACTCTAACTATCCCACCAAGGAGATAATTACTCCCAAAAATTCATTGGAATTAATAATTACCATATCCCAAATGTAATGGAAACCTAGACTGCCACTCATCAATTACAAGTTCTATATTCATGATATATACCCAAGGCTTTCTAGATATTCTAGTTTCCTACCTTTGGTAGGTTCCCTCTCAATCACTCAACACCTACCTAGGTATAGACAACAAATTAAAACCCATCTTCCAAGTCACCATACCTTGATGAAAAGACCCATACAACTCCTTACCACCCATTCCATACTCAATACCCCTAGGTGAATCCCTTATTAGGTACTATAAATCTATTCCACCATAATTGGAAACTTTCTCTTAGAGCGCAAGTTTACAAGAGATATCTCAGCAGCATCTCACCCAAGTGAATAAGTCATATCACTTTTTTGGAATCACTTTAATAAATAAGGATAGTTTAAGCAAACTTGTTTCTCAAATATGTCTCACCTCTCACAAAATAATGTCACATATCATCCTATGGGGCCTTATTAGGTTACTAAAGTAAAAAAATAAAGGTCATAAACACTATGTGGGGTCATTTTCATATTAAAATAAAATCCCTCACATTGACATAATATATGGAAACTTATATAATAATTGTGAACTAAATATAAAACATCTTCAATGGTTTTATTGATCCCTTGTTTCACTCTCATGGGCACCCAAGCCTAATAAATTAAAATTAAATCATTCGTACTCATGTGCAAAATCTCATAATTACCTTACATAAGTGAATATATATAAACCAATAGGAAATAGTAGAGTACACATACCTCAATGTGGAATTATCCTCTTTAAATACATTTTAATCCACTTATCTGAGATTGAACACATAATACATATATATACCATCCCTTATCCATGACCATATACCTATAATTAATCAATATAGTCATATATTTATTTACAAACAGATTATAATTAACTCCTATAATTTAATAAAAATTAGGTGTAATAGGGGAACTCATTGAGACATATGACCTCACCAAAATCCCATAAAACCAATGGTAGATTACTCATATGTGAATTTTAGTCAAATAAAAAAAAATGAATAATTTCTCTTTCAAATTTACCAAATATTTCCACCCAATTCAATTCAATTAAAATAAAAAAAATTCACCATTTCATTTATCTCAAGTGAAATGGTAACCAATGACTTTCATTCAAAATTTCACAAAAATATAAAGATTTCACACCTAAAATATCCACCATTATGAATCAATTAAAACATGATCTAGTGGAATCACAATATAATATTTAAAACCAGAGGTTAAAAATCAAAGGAGGAGGATAGGGAGTGAAAGAGGGGGGATAAAGAAGGAATATTTACCAAAACGGAAACTCTAATGGATCCTAAACTACCTAGGATCAAGGGTAAAAATGATGGGAAAAGTAGGTTAAGTAAGGAATAATATAATTTCATGGTTTGGATATATAATATAGAACTCATGTGGGTCATAAAGACCCTAGGATTCTAAAACATCACCAACATAAGTGGGATAGTTGTGGAAGGCCACTAGAAGTCCAGTGGATTCCAAAAGATTTTAAGTGGCACGACCAGTTCACCAAATTAATTTTCTATAACCCCATGTTAGGTTCTTTCAACATATTCCTAAATATAACAATTTTGGGGGCCTCTTAACAAACTTTTAGGGTCTATATAATACAACCATTTTGGTGACCACATTTACATGTTGCCGAAAATTTTACTTCTGGTTTTTTCCAACCAAAATTCCTCTTATAAAGATTTATTTAAACAAATAAAATATTTATATAATCTATCTATTTTATCTATAACCCAAAATTTAAATTTATACTAGTTCTAGTTCCACTAGAACCTAGACTATTCTCCCAATATATAGACATGCAATAACATGGGTCATTATATGTTTAATTTATATAGAATATCACACTTAATATTTCAATGGGTTTTCAATGTATTATTATATATATATATACTTCACATGAATATTATTTCATATCATTTAATTCCTATTTTTATGTATATTTTTAAATATTTTGTTTTATACTATACAGATTCAACAACATTTCTTTGTTCTTAATATATTAATGTATAACACGTTGTATAATTAATTATTTGAGATACTCTCCCAAAAAATACAATCACATATTGATATATACTAATATATATCATGTATAAGGTATATAAAACTATTTATTTTAAGGTTTTATAATCATAAGAAACAAAAATATTCCCAGGATATTCTATAGTGCAACAGATAGCCAACCCACCTTTATTGAATAGAGGTTATACTCTAAAGACAATGAAAATTTTAGCCCAATTTCCCACAATCCATAGATCAATACACCAAATAAATCACAATTTTAATACAATCCTAAATACTAATATGTACAAATAATAATCAAACTTTTTTAATAAATAAATAACTAACATATAATATTTTTCTCTGAACAAAACTATGCCATATTACATAACTAGAATTTACTCTTATATTCATGGTATCGTCATTATAAGATGAGATTTAACCACTTTAAATTAAAATGTAAAAAAATTCCTAATGTAATTAATTTATATTTATATATATATATATTTAATGGTTAATTAATTAAATAAATGAACAATTCAAATATTTATCATCATATACTATAACATTGGACAATGATAACTTTATTCTTAATAAATTTTGATGTGGCCTAAATTTACATGAAATTTCATGTACTAACAAGGCATTTTTTAATACTTTTTAAATAAATTATGATATGGATGGAATACTTCACACTATTTTAACTATTTTATAGAACAAATATATATACTATAATTTTTTTTCCACTACACTACCATCATTGTAAATTTCCTTCTATATATTTTTTCTTATGGATGATTTATCTCACAACTTTTTTCATTGATGGAGTGGGTAACAAACTGGTTGAGGAAAATGTGTTTTGATGCACTTTTTTGAGAAAGAAAATAGAACTTATTTGCAATGTTTTTTCCCATAAATCTATTTACATCATAAAGTGTATAAATTATTTATACATAGCACCACCTTAGATGCTTCACACCATGTTTAATATAGGTACTAAGAGAGATACATCATTTATACCATCACATTTTTCTTCAACATCTCAGGCATAGAATAAGTGGTGTTATATCATTTCATCATTGGGACCACTCTAATATCAATTTTTTAAAAGTAATTTATAATTTCAAAATATAGTAGAATAAGACCAAAATATAAGATATATTAATATGAATAAATATTAACATATATGAAGAACAGAAAAATATGTATCCATCATTTTCTAAAATTTCCTTTACAATAGTGATATTAATAATCAATCATATGAAGTAATCAATCAAATATTTCCTTATATGGTATCCACTAGCCAGTCAAATCATGAAATTTTTTAATAAGACATCCTTAAACTCCAATAACTTTCTATCATTACCCATGGGTGATAGAGGGAAAAATAATTGTGAGATCTTTGACTTGTTCTTAACTTGATCAATTTTCACAAAAAATCAGGAAAAGAACATTTACTTGTATATTGATTATTTAATAAATGAATAAACACCAAATATTCATAATGTTTATTGAAACTTTAATTTATACATGTGTTATTAAACAAATATCATTTGATGGTGAATATTAAATTCATCTATAAATATTTATCTTGTTATTGTTTTTTTAATACACTAGGTGATGATTTATTTGTGGATCGAATATCATTCATATAATCAGTTGAGAAAATCACATTTTACTTAAATAATTATGACCATTAATTTACTGTATATAACTAAATCAAGGGAAAATATTTCATACTCATCATATGAATGAAAAATCCAATTTTAGCTAATAAATACCCACTGCCTGATTAGCAGCATATCCAACCACCCCATGATTTTCTTAGCCTCAAGGATGTTATAAGAAAGGATTTAATTTATTATGGTTCACATATAATATTATTTGTCCTATGGTGGATTTGTTACACCCCTTGTCTTCGGGTTATTCTGGACATGGTGTGTTCGTGGTCAGATCTGACACAATCAGTGATAGGTTTGGGGCACCTGGCTTCAGCGATGGCTGGGGATAGATCTTCCCGAACTGGTTTTGCTAGGCGACAGCTCTATTTCATCTCCCGGTTTGTGGTTGTTTCAGATTTGGTGGGTTATTTTTCAATTCTGGCTTGCTCAGTGACTGGTTTTGAGTTCTTGTCTTTGGGTCCAAGGCTCAGCTCATGCGTGTGTCACCCTGGGTGGTCCGGCTTTTGAATCTCGTGCTCTCATCTTCGAGTTCCCTATGCCTTTCAGCGCTGGTTTTTAATTTTCAGACTTCTTGAGGATATCTCTGGCTTCCAGCAACTACCCTATAAAGACCCAACCTTAAACATTACATAATATTTAATTAAATGAATAATTCATAGTGAGGATCTTTTAAGGTTTAGAGTTTTAGAGAATTAGGATAAAACAATTACAACTCCAATGATTACAAAGTAGACACTTTTACACAGTTTTTATTTTTTTCATAAAACAAAAACTCTTGATAAAAAAGAGTTATGTATAGTTCCTTGTTTTAGATACCATGAATTTTCCTTGATCCCATCCTTGACCCTATTCCTCATTATTTCTTATGAAAAATATTTTAAAAACTTGGGATGAGAAAAAAAATCTCAGTAAGGGATATACAAAAATGGAAAACTATTAGTTTTTCAACCCAAAAAAGTAAACCATGAATACATTAACATAAGTAATACTTTTCACCATTATGAAGTATTAAATACTCTTCACTGAATAAAAGATCACAATATACCCTTTTGTAACCAAATGATTACCATAATACCCATATAAAGAACACATAATATATAAAGGTAACTTGGGACAAAAACATACATAAATAGAATAACCATATGGTCGAATTACACACATATCACTAAATGGAATAGTCATACGACTGACTTCCATACCCAATGCATTGGAGGTTATAATGTAACCACCCATCCAGGTTTTCACAGTAGCACCCGTCATTTCTTTTATCACGTAACAACCCATCAAATGTCCAAGTACCATAATAAAATCATAACACATAAAACCAATATAAAGCAATGATAACATGTTTACATTTCAATCACAAAATATCATTTAAAAATATTAACATAAAATAATCCTTTATCAAAACCATTTTCAATACCAAAATATGTAAAAGAGTATATGGTATTTATTTTCTTTTAAAAACATTACGGCTTATTAAGGAAGCCAAAGATCAAATAATACTCACGGCGGCAGAAAAGGTATATGTCACCGTTTATGTTAAAAGGAACATTCTTTTTGTCATTTAGTAAAATTATTTGTAGAAAAATATTCCATTTGAAAATTCAAGGGTGTTTATACTGTGTATAAATGAAAGTCGTGTATTAAAACAAAATTTGCCTTAATGAAAGGATATTGAGACGAAATCCCTTACCTCGTGTCCGACTTGAACCGTTCGCTCTTTAATCTCATTAATAATAAACTTAAGTAAATTTATACTTACTTAAAAAACTTTTTCAAGTTTATTAGTCCTCTTATATATCTTATTACCATGTCATAAACATTATGTAATCATTTAAGTTAATAATGTTCGTTTTGTCGATATTTAGTACGTGAGTCAAAAATGAACACCTTATATTTACAAGTTTTCCATGTTGTCAATAGTTCATTATATCCAGAATGAGATTCATTAGTTAGATATCATATATATCATATATGTCCAGTATATATATATTTATAACAGTACATATCATTTGGAGGTAAGAAATGAAATGCACCGTTCATAGAGACGGTAAGTCGTACGTACGCATGAATTCTACTTTCAGTTTTATTTCCTATTTTAATGAAATTAAAAAAATAATGATACATAGGTATATTATAATTCTAGTATAATATCATATATAATATCATTAACTCCAGCCTTTATAAATCCCACATAAGTCATTAACGAGTCATATCACTTTGATGGGGCGGTAGTCCACACTTCCTCTAATGAGATTATCACGTTTACCCATAATGGAAACCATAAATGCATGATATAAGTGGAAATTACAAAAGAAAAAATAAAACATAAACATAATATATATCATATATATATACAGTTCCATCATAATGGCCACCATGAGAGGCGGTTGGAGATATTTGAACAATCATCGTTTCGTGAGGCGTTAGTTTGCCATCCACAGAAACATTATGTTCTTCATCCATTAGATGTAGGTGTGTGTAAGTGTAGTTAGAATACTTCTCATAAAAAAATCCTAGTATATTTAGGATACTGGTGTTGTTACAAAATAAAGTAATAAAAAGAGTTTAGGGGATGGAGAAGTAAAATAAAAGAAAATAAGTTAAGATAAATTGTTACCTTTAATTTGGGTAACTTCCTTTGGTTTGAACAAAAAGGTCTTCTTGAAGTGCCTTCTACCTAAGGTAAGGCTTCTAGAAGGAGTAGAGGGATGTAGGGAGATTAATTAGGCATAGTTTGGACGAGCCTAAAGTCTTGAGAGGTGTGAGGAATTGGTTAGAAGTGGTCTCCTTTTATAAGGGAGAGGAGGGGCTCTTTAGGAAATTGTGAAAATATTATTTTATTCTATAATGATATTCAGTTTCTAAAGTTCAAAAAATCATTACCGCCAAAGATAAGATGACTAATATTTAAAATAAAATCATCCAATCAGAATTGGACATGTTCTGGATAATATTTTAATCATTATAATCTTATTTATTTAAATCATTTATTAATGAGGTAAACACATCATCATTATTATATAATAAATAATTTAATTTATTTGATGTATAAAAATTATAAAAAAAATACCATGATGTAGGAAATAGTTTTATGTTTCCAATGAATATTTATAGTCAAAAGGATAATTTATATAACTCCTTGTAAAAATTAATTTACTATAAGATATTTGTGTATGTCATTTTGTCCTTTACTTTAAATTAATTAATCTAAAGTGTTGTTATCACTCCCAAGTGGCTCCATGGGGTCCCAAAATCGACCCAAGGATTCCCTTTTTTTCCATTACTCATAAAAAAATGTCAGGACAAGTGTTAAGGTAATTTTAAATTATTAAAATATTCTTTTAACCTTGAATGACCCTATTTACCTTTAATCGCGGTAAATAAAAGTAAAAAGCTACTATTCACCAAATATTGTTTTCATCTTATTGAACCACATTTTACTTACTAATAATAACCATATATTTTTGATTTTTGAAATTCAATTTATAGATGTGGTAAAATTATATTTAAATGAAAAAGTGAGTTTCATTAACTTCTACTAAGTGGTTTCACTATTCATCAAAAATTGATGTATTTCAAAAAAATACAAAAAATTAAGCCTAAGATATATTTGATATTATGAATTAAAAAATTATGTCTATTTTACCAAATTCAAAACATTTATATTGGATTATGTAATTTAAAATTAATTCCCGTTGTCAAAACAAATAGCGTGTTTTCAAGAAACAATAACTATCAAAAGATTATAACTTGTTTATGTCTAAATTCAGTGTGAAATTAATTAAAATGACCAACATTGGGTTAAATGGTAAAAATATATTCTAATTACACTTTAAAACCAATTAAAAAGATAATCTAACCATATATATAAATTACATTAAAATGCAGTTTTGAATTAAAATACAATATTTTTAAGCTATTCATTAAAAAAAGAACTTTATCAGAAAAATACCAAACATTTACCCAAAGTAAATTTTGATGTCCCAATTCTAAAGAAGAATTTTTATTTTGTCAAATAGAACATATAAAAGTAACAAAAACTAGATTTAAAAAGGGTTCGCCATCAAAAGGTGGTAAATTGACCCTTTAAAGAATATTTGAGTATTTTGTGCTTAAAATTGGATTCATTCACATTTTAAGCCTCTAAATTTTATAGGATAAATGTAAAAAAAATTTAACAAACTTGTATATTCACATTTTAGTAATTTCTATTCATTCATTCCAATACAATGACTATGTGTTAACTACCATTTAAAATAATAATATTATATAATTAGTGTACAACGTAAGATTTCAAAGAAACCCGTTATTGCGTACTGGGTACACCATCAAGCATAGAATCCCCTTTAAAGTAAAATTAATATTTAATTCACAAATGATAATAATTATAAAAAGTTTCTTATTTCTTATTTATCTGGGATGTTACATCCTTCCTCCCTTTTGGGAATTGTGTCCTCACAATTTTATACACTTATCAAATAAGTGGGGGTATTTTTACCTCATAGAATTTTCAGATTTCCATGTTTCATCTTCAACCATATATTTTTCCACAAAACCTTTACCTGGTGTATTACCTAATTTCTCAACACTTTCTCTCTATGGTCAGGAATCTGGACTGGTTGTTCCTCATAAGAGAGATTCTCTTCCAAATGAACTACCTCTGGGCTCGAAATATGATATGGATATGGAATATACTTTCTCAACATAAAAACATGAAAAAAATTGTGTACCAAGGACAAAAATGGAGGTAAAGACACTCTGTATGAAACTGATCCAACTTTCTCCAAGATTTCATAAGTTCAAATAAACCTCAGAATCAACTTTCCCTTCTTAACAAAACTCATCACACTTTTCCATGGAGAAACTTTGAGAAAGAAATGATCTCCTACATCAAAATAAAGATCCTTCCTCCGATTATCTACATAACTTTTCTATCTGCTCTGAGCTGTTCTCATGTGCTTCTGAATCAACTGAACTTTCTCCGCCATCTCTTCTACCAATTCTTGTCCCATCAGCTTCTTTTCACCTACTTCATCCCAAAAGGTTGTAGTTCTACAATGCTTTCCATATAATGCCTCAAATAGATCCATCTGTATACTTGAATGAAAACTATTATTATAGGAAAATTCAACCAAAGAAAGATGTTGGTCCCAACTTCCCTGATAATCCATCGAGCAAGCATGTAACATATCCTCCAATGTATGAATTGTTCATTCTGATTTTTCATCTGATTGAGGATGAAACGATGTACTAAAATTTAATCTATTACCCAATTACTTCTTAAGGCCTTTCCAAAAGTTATAAGTTAACCTGGGATCAAGATCAGATACAATTGAGAGGGGAACTCCATGCAACATGACTGTCTCTTTAACATACAACCGAGAAAGTTGATCTAGAGACAATGTATGTCAAATAGGAATAAAATGAGAAGATTTAGTAAATTGATCAACAATTACCCAGATTGCATTATTACCTTGAGCTATCTTTGGTAATCCCACAACGATGTCCATGGATATATTTTTCCATTTCCAATCCAGCACCGGTAAATACTGAAGCATTCCTTTCGGTAACTGCTATTATGCTTTAACCTGTTGACAAGTCAAACAATTCACAGTAAAATCTGCAATATCTCTTTTCATTCCATCCCACCAGTAATACACACGATGATCTATATAAATCTTAGTACTTCCAGGTTGAACTAAAAATGGGGAACTATGAGATTCGCATAAAAACTCATTCTTCAACTATGAATCACAAGCCACACATAATCTCTTCCCAAATCTCAAAACACAATCACTATCAATGTTAAAATCAGGGAACTTACCCATATAAAACAACTCTAACTTTTTCTGCAACTCACTGTCTTCCTTCTGCGCTTACTTAATTCTGTCTGATAGAGATGATTTTTTACTGACACCTGAAACAAAACAGAAGAATTTCCTGCACTAAAAACTTTTGTGCCAAAGTTCATCAAATCAAAAACCAAAAGATCTTGTTCCAAATATAACATGGTTATTGAAGCATTACTTTTTCAAATCAAAGCATCAGCCACTTTATTTGATTTTCTTGGATGGTAAAGGATCATGAAATCATAATCCTTGATTAATTTCAATCATATCCTCTGTCTCATGTTCAATTCTTTCGGAGTGAATATATACATCAAAATTTTGTGAAAAGTATATATTTCACATATCACTCCATAAAAATGATGACTCCAAATTTTTAATGCAAAAACAACAGAAGCTAATTCCAAATCATTTGTAGGGTAATTTAACTCATGTGGTTTCCACTGACGTGAAGCATAAGAAATTACCTAATCATTCTTCATAAGGACACAACCATGTCCTTTCAACGAAGCATCATTGTAGATAACAAACTCACCATTTCTGGAAGTCAGTGCTAAAACTAGAGCATTCACCAATCTTCTTTTCAATTACTGAACACAATCATCACATTCTATTGTCCAAATGAACTTAACACATTTTCGAGTTAACTTAGTCATTGGAATAGATAACCATGAAAAATTCTCAACAAACATCCTGTAATAACCTATCCAACTAAGAAAACTACTAATCTCGGTTTTATTTGTGGGTCTTTTCCATTCTTTAACAACTTTTGTTTTAGCAGGATCAAAAGTTATGCAATTTTTTGAAACAATGTGTCTATGGAACGAAATTTGTTGCAACTAAAATTCACACTTGCTGAATTTCCCAAATATATTATTTTTTAAGGTTTGTAAGACAACCCTTAAATGACTTTAATGTTCTTCCTTACTTTTGGAATAAACTAAAATATCATCCATGAACACAACCACAAACTTATCCATGAACTCACAGAAAATTATATTCATAATATCCATGAATATAGAAGGCGAATTTTTTAACCCAAAAGGCATAACTTCATATTCACAACAGCCATATCTAGTACAAAACACGGTCTTTGGAATTTCTTCTTCCTTTACTTCCAAATGATGGTACCCCAACCTCAAATCAATATTCGAAAAATATTGATCTCCCTAGAGCTGATCAAACAAATCGTCAATACGGGGAAAGGATACTTTTTATTAACATTAATGTTATTCAATTCTCTATAATCAATGCAAAGTCTCATCGAATCATCTTTCTTTTTTACAAACAACACAGGAGCACCCCATGGTGATGTGCTAGGTCGAATTAAACCTTTATCTAATAACTCTTGTAATTTATTCTTTAACTCTAAAAGTTCATTTTGAGCCATTCAATATTGGGGTTTTGAAATTGTCTTAGCATCAGGAACTATTTCAATAGTAAATTCAACTTTCCGATTAGGTATAATACCAAGCTACTCCTCAGGAAAAACATCAAGGTACTCATTTACCACTGGCACATCATTAATCTGAACAGTCCCTTTGTTTTCAACAATATCTGCAAGGTAACATTCATTTCCATATTTTACCAGTTTTTCATCTTCTTGATATGTTATCAAAATGAAGGGTTCATTCATGTACACAAACTGAAAATATTTCTGAAAATAAACCTCTTTAGCTCTGCTGTCAATCTTATAATGATAAATAGAAAGCCAATACATTCCCAAAATAACATCAAATTAAACTAGAGGAAAAACAATAAGGTTTGCAGGTAGATTCTTTCAGCACACAAGGATGGGAAGGTTATTATAATTTCTTTTTGTCTCAACATTTCCTCTAGTTGTTTTTACGATAAGTTCAGTCTTCATATCATGATAGGGAATTCCCAATTTACTAAAAAAAGTCCTTGAAAATTATGGAGTGTGTGGACCTTGAATCAAACAACACATTGGCATAATTTAAACAAACAAACAGTGTATAGATACCACTTCATTTGATGGAACAACATCTGCTGATGTAGTTGCAAAGGATTTCACCACCCCTTTCTGGTGGTAGTCTGGATTCTTTCCCTTAGTTGAGTTCTTCTCTGGACACTCATTTTCATAATGACCCATTTCATTACACTTAAAAAATCTTACTGATGGATTTTCATTTCCTGCTTGATCATCTTCCTTAGAGTTACGAGCAATATAACCAGACTTACCACACCAGAATCACTTTCTAGACTTTGATAAAAAATTTCTGGGATTCTTTTTACCACACTTATCACAAGATGGATATTTAGTTTTCTTACCTCCAGGCTTCTTTGATTAATTATTCCCCTTTTCCAGCCAACTGGACCTCTTATTATGTTTTTTGTCAAAGAACACTTGATCATTGAAAAACTCCATTTCCACCTTCTCCGCACATAGAACAAGTTTTTCATAAATTTTAAACTCATGAGAGGATAACTTACTTCGATATCATGGCTTCAGTCTTGAAAAAAATTGATTTATCTTACTATCAAGATCTTAGATGAAATTTGGTGGATACCTTTCCAATCGAGTGAACTTTGCTTCATAATCAGCCACTGATTCATCCTCCTACCTCAATTATAGGAATTGTTTTTCCATCCTAAGATGAACTACCTTAGGAAAATATTTCTCAAGAAACATACCATTGAATTCATACCAATCAATAGAATCAATCTCCTCACTCTCCATAATATTTTTCACCATCGACCACCACTGATCAGCTTCACCATCAAAATGGTAAACAGTGAGACCAACCTTTGGATGTTCTAACAACCCTTGACATCGAAAATATTCTCCAGTTCTTTAATCCAAGCTTCTACTATCACAGGGCCAGATGATCCTCTGAATGATAGGGGATGTTTTCTCATGAAATACACCACTACTGACATGTTCCTATGAGGTTGATCTGGCTGATCTCGTGCATGGATACCACCACCATTTATAGCCTGAGTCAACTGTGCCATCACTGTAACAAACTGTTCGATTCCGATTCCAATCATATCAGGTTGCTGATTTGGAAGGTTGCCTTCCTACTAATGCTGTCCCAACATAGCTGCCCGGTTTCCTATGCGGAAAACCATTCTGAACATAGAAATATCTTACGTGAAGCAGCATGGTAATCTGTAAATTCTATATCATTTCAATATTACCATAAATTAATTAATGGACATTTATTTAACAATATTCTAAATCGAAATGTTTTCTAAACCGACCTTTGATACCAACTATATGGACTCGACCTTAAACATTACATAATATTTAATTAAATGAACAATTCACATTGAGGATCTTTTCAGGTTTATAGTTTTATAGAATTAGGACATAACTATTAAAACTCAAAATATTACAAAGTAGACACTTCTACACAGTTTTCATTTTTTTCATAAAATAAAAACCTTTGAAAAAAAGAGTCATGTCTAGTTCCATGTTTTAGACAGCATTAATTTTCCTTGATCTCATCATTGACCATATTCCGCCTTATGCCCTGTGAAAAACATTTCAAAAACATGGGATGAGCATAAAAATCTCATTAAGGTATACACAAATATGGAAAACTAGTATTTTTTCAACACAACAAGTAAACAATGAATACTTTAACATAAGAAATACGTTCACCTTTATGAAGTAGTAAATACTCTTCACTAAATAAAAGATCACCACTTACCCTTTTGTAACAAAAATATTACCATAAAACACATATAAAGAACACATAACATATAAAGGTAACTTGGGATATAAACGTACTTAAATGGAATAACCATACGGTCGACTTCCACACATATCACTAAATAGAATAGTCATACGGCTGACTTCCATACCCAATGCATTGGAGTTTATAATGTAACCTCCCATCCTGTTTTTCACGACACCACCCATCATTTGGTTTATAATGTAACCACCCATCAAATTCCCAAGTACCATTATAAAATCATAACACATAAAAAAATATAAAGAATTGATAACATTTCCACATTTCAATCACAAAATATCATTTAAATGTATTTAGATAAAATAATATTTTATAAAAACCATTTTAAATACCAAAATACGTAAAATATTATATGGTATTTATTTTCTTTTAAAAACATTACGACTTGTTGAGGATTCCAATGATAAACTAATACTCGCAGCGGCAAAAAAGGTCTTTGTCACCACTTACGTTAAAAGGAACATTCTTTTTTAATTTTAGTAAAATTCTTCGTAGAAAAATATTCCCTTTGAAAATTCAAGGGTGTATATACAAAATATAAAATAAAGTTGTGTATTAAACCAAAATATGCCTCAATGAAAGGAGATTGAGATGAAATCCCTTAGCTCGTGTCTGGCTTGACCCGTTCGTTCTGTATTCTCTTGAATAATAAACTTAACTAAATTTATACTTTCTTATGAACCTCTTTCAAGTTTATTAGTCCTTTTATATCACTTATTAAAATGTTATAAACATTATGTAATCATTTAAGTTAATAACCTTCATTTTGTCGATATTTGGTACTTGTGTCAAAAATGAACAACTTATATTTACAAGTTGTCCATGTTGTCAATAGTTCATTATATCCAGAATGATATTAATAATTTAGATATCATATATATCATATATATCCATTATATATATATATTTATAATAGTATATATCATTTTACGGTATGAAATGAAATGCACCGTTCATGGAGACAGTAAGCCATACATACGCATTAATGCTACTTTTAGTTCTTTTTGTTATTTTAATGGAATTAAAAAATAATGATACCTAGTTATATTATAATTATAGTATAATATAATATATAATATCATTAAATCCATCCTTTATACATCCCATATAAAGCATTAACGAGTCATACCACTTTGAGGGGGCGGTAGTCCACACTTCCTCAAATGAGATTATCGTGTTTACCCATAATGGAAACCATAAAGGCATGCTATAAATGAAAATTACAGAAGAATAAAGAAAACATAAACATTATATATATCATATATAAATATATTTCCATCATAATGGCCGACATGAGAGGCGGTTGGAGATATTTGAACAATCATCATTTCGTCAGGCGTTAGTTTCCCATCCACAGAAACATTATGTTTTTCATCCATTAGATGGAGTTGTGTGTAAGTGTAGTTAGAATAATTTTCATAACAACATCCTAGTATAATGAGGATACTGGTTTTGTTACAAAATAATGTAATAAAAAGTGTTTAGGGCTTGGAGAAATAAAATAAAAGAAAATAAGTTAAGAGAAACTGTTAACTTTAATTTGCGTAACTTCTTTTGGTTTGAACCAAAAGGTCATCTTGAAGTGCCTTATGCCAAATGTATGCCTTATAATAAGAGTATAGGGGTGTAGGGAGATTAATTGGTCAGATGATGGATGAGCCTAAAGTCTTGAGAGGTGTGAGTAATTGGTTATAAGTGGTCTCCTTTTATAAGGAGAGGAGGGGCTCTTTAGGAAAGTGTGAAAAATATTATTTAATTATATAATGATTTTCGGTTTCTAAATGTCCAAAAATCATTAACATAGAAGATAAGATGACTCATATTCGAAATAAAATCTTCCAATCAAAATTGGACATGTTTTGGATAATATGTTAATCATTAGAATCTTATTTATTTAAATCATTTATTAATGAGGTAAACACTGAATCATTATTGTGTCATAAATAATTTAATTAATTTGATGTCTAAAAATTATAAAAAAACTATAATGATGTAGGAAATACTTTTAGCTTTCCAATGAATATTTATAGTCAAAAGGATAATTTATATAAACCCTTGTAAAAATTAATTTACTATAAGATATTTATTTATTCCATTTATGTCCTTACTTTAAATTAATTAATCTAAAGTGATATTATCACTCCCAAGTGGCTCCATGGGGTCCCAAAATCGACCCAAGGATGCCCTCGGTCGTCCATTACTCATCCGAAAAGGTTAGGACAAATTTTAAGGTAATTGTAAATTATTATAATATTCTTTTAACCTTGGATTACCCTATTTACCTTTAACCACGGTAAATAAAAGTCAAAAGTTACTATTCACCAAAAATTATTTTCATCTTATTGAACCACATTTTACTTAATAATAACAACCATGTATGTCATATTTTCAAAATTCAATTCACAGTAATAGTAAATTTTCATTTAAATAAAAAAGTGAGTTTTTTAACTACTATTAAATGATTTCACTATTCATAAAAAATTGAAGTTTTTCCGAAAAATACCATAAATTCAGCCTAAGATATATTTGATATTACGAATTCAAAAATGATGTCCATTTTACCAAATTCAAAACATAGTAGTTGGATTAATTAATTTAAAATTAATTCTTGTTGTCAATATAAATAGCGTGTTTTTAAGAAACAATAATTATCAAAAGATTGACACCTGTTTATGTCCAAATTCAAATTGAAATTAATTACAATGAACAACATTGGGTTAAATGGTAAAAATATATTATAATTACACTTTAAAACCAATTAAAAATATAATATATCCATATAAATAAATTAGATTAAAATTTAGTTTTGAATTAAAATACAATATTTTTCACTATTCATTAAAAAATGAACTTTATCGGAAAAATACCAAAAATTTACCAAATGTAAATTTTTATGTCCCGATTCTAAATATAAAATTTTATTTTTTCAAATAGAACATACAAAAGTGACAAAAACTAGATTTAAAAAGTGTTCTCCATCAAAATGCGGTAAATCGATCCTTTAAAGAATATTCGAGTATTTTGTGCTTAAAATTGGATTCATTCACATTTTAAGCCTCTAAATTTTATTGGATAAATGTAAAAACATTTAAAAAAACTGTATAATCACATTTTAGTTATTTCTATTAATTCTTTCCAATACAACGGCTAGGTGCTAACTACCATTTAAAATAATAATATTATATTATTAGTGTGCAACGTAAGATTTCAAAGAAACTTGTTGTTGCATACCGGTTACACCATCGAACATAGCATCCCCTTTAAAGTAAAATTAGTATTTAATTCAAAAATATTAATAAATATGAATATTTTATTATTCCTTATTTATCTGGTATTTTACATACCCTGGTGCCGGTTCTGGTGTGCATGGCATTTTCCTCACTGTGCTTCCTTCTTCTCTACGTGTCTTCATCCTGATTCAGAATCAACTTTTGGAATGCTTTGGTGTGCTATGGATTGTGTCCATTGGCTTGGAGGGGGAGGCTTTGGGTCTTCATTTTTCTGAATCTTGGTTTCTGTTTGACTATTGGTTGTGATGGTCCCTTACGACCCTAGTTTGAGGGTCGCACCATGGTGGTTCTGTTTTCATGAATGGTTTTTTATTTGAGGGTGGGAAGTTGGTGATCCAGATGCGACTTCATGGTAAGACATCAAGGGATGTTTGAGAGCAGGCGATCTATCTTTTCATAATTTTTTGGATTTGGTTGTTTGAGAGGGTATGGTATTAGCCATCAGACCAGGCATGTGATTTGACACAGGAAACTTTCTTGATGTCTAGCCTTATAACGGTGAAGAGCTTCTTCATGATCAAATGCTAAGGAGGATTTGATCAGTGTTTTTGTTCTAGTTTTTCTCTTTCAATCCTTAAAGTGTAATTGTTCTATGTCTATGATGACTTTGGGTTTCCAACCCCTTCATCCATTAATAGGGGGATTTATCATATAATAAAAATTTGAAGGCCTTCGGGTTGTTGGATGGATATATTGATGGGATTTTATCATTTCATTATTCATGTAAAATATTTTGTACACATGAATGAATGACAAATATGTATTCCCTTTATTACAAAACCATGATGCATTTAAATTTATAACAAGTATAACATTCAGTCTCTCATGTATCCAACTCCTCGATACCTTACATTAATTTCATTATTATGCTGTGTTAATGGGTTTTTAAATATATCCATTTTATTCTCTTAAGTATCCACCAAAAAACATTTAATCACCCCTCTCAATTATTTCAAACATAAGATAGTATTTAGAAAGGATTTATTTAGTAATTTCGTGTGAATGATGTTCCATGGCCTATGAAATTACTCTATTGTAATAAAAATATAGTAATACATTTCAAAATATTTGAGGAACTATCCCATGTTCACTAATGAACTTATTGATCCAAATAGATTCTTTTATAATATCAAAATCAGTAAGGTTCTCAACCACTATTGTCAAGTTTTACATAGTATATTATCAAGAACTCTTCTAACTAATTTCTATATCATTAATAATAAGCATTTAACTGTATTTAGATATTATATAATTCATTTCATTATGGAATCTAGAATCAGTGTTAAGCATCAAAATGATCACTTCCTTAACTTCAAATACCACGAACAAATCCATATTTTTTTCTCAAGTAGTTTATGGTGTTCTTTACAATAATACAATGAACCTCACAAGGTTTTTATTGGTATCTACTAGTTATGCTAAAATAATAATATACATATGGAAAATTTTATAGTATAGTATACATTATGGAAAATATTATTAAATTATAATGAATCCCATTCATTAATTTAATTTCAAATTCATTATAAAAATATCACACCATTTAACATGGGAAAACCCCTTCTTAGATTTCTCCATGATTAAAAAGTTTACCTCTTTACCTATGTATGATTTTTTATTAAAAGTAATAAACTATTTTAAGTATCTCTATTGATCATCACACCAATTATGTAGGCTATTATTCATATTTCTTTCATTAATAATTAATATTTTACCCAAACCATTATAGAATATAAATATTGTATATACTTTCTAATAAGTAGTATTTTATCCATATACAATCCCATAAATACTAAAACACCACCATTTTCATGCTTGTATATAAAATAATTTTCCAAGATTATTATGATACCAAAAAAATTTATTTAACTATCAGACTTGATGTTCTAACTTTGAGAAGCTTTCTTAGACCATAAATGTATCATTTCAATAGTTATACCTTGATAGTATCATTTATATTATAAAAAAATTGGTGAATCACAGATCATTGAATAAATTGTCATCAATGATAGATTTTTTTATATCCATTTGATATATATCATAATTATAATGATATTTTATTGAAATAAATATTTTAATGGACTTTATCATCCAAGATGGTGAAAATATCTCTTCAGAGTAAATACCATAAATTTTATTATAACTTTTTTCACTAATAAATATTTATACATAGACACATTAACATCCATATCAGTTTTTTTTAAACCAAATTTTACCCTATTGGTCTCACCCCTTAATGGAATAAAAATATTTACAGACACAGTTAGTTTACATTGACTCAATCGTTGAATTCATGTCCTCTAAAGCTTTATCATAATAAAAATTATCGATGGTCTATTTTTAAGTTGTGGATTCATGTTATATTAGGGTTTCTTCTTCCTTATTTTATATAATAAATCCTTATATATTATAATTTTGATGATTTATACCAAAATATTTAGGTTCTTATATAACCTTGGTTGTTTCTATCACTATATATTCTTTTGAAACTAGTACACTTCTCTGAAACCATTAATATTTATTGGAATAAATATTCCCTAAGTTACATTTTCCTCCCACTAGCTCCGTAAGAAATTTTATAATTTTCAGGTAAAATTGCATTTTTTTCAATAAAACCCATTTTAGTAGGTTTATAAAAAGTATATCCCACTATTTCATTAGATGAAAAAATAAAAAATATTTTTCATAATTTCATACCATATATTTTTGAAGATAACAATAATAAATATGATTTAAAACCTCATATCCTTATAAATAAAAAATTTAGAAACCTTTAGTTTTATATATCTCATATGGGGCCTTTATGAATACCTTATATTCAATGTGGTTTAGTATTAATGTTTTCTTCATTAAGTGAATATACCCAAAATAATATATGATGTTCATGTTAACTCATGATCAATAAAACCATGTCTAATATGATGCTATTTATTCTAATAGAAACATTATTATATAATGGTGTTATAGGAGGAGTGATTTTTTAGACTATTACATATTTTATTAGATGATCAGTAATCTTTTATCTCAGTTATTCATCACCATGTTATAATCAAAGCATCATAATAATTCTTTTGGGTTGGTTTTATATTTAATTTTAAAATTCATTAAACTTTTTTTAACGGTTTTAAGATTATGTATAATGAGAAACCAATAATTAGTCCTTCTAAATGAAAAATTAAACTTTATGAATTACATATATCCATCATATTCTTATATACCAATTGGATTACATACATCTTGATATATGTAACATCCTAACTTTACCCATTACCCTTAAAAGTCAAGTCAAAATTCTTTGAGGCCTTAGGCATGTACCATGGCCTCTAATGGTAGAAACAAAATGGTTAGGTATTTTAAAATACCATTTTGAGATGGTTTTCCCTCAAACAAACCACACTCTTTATGTCGATACTCTACTAGAATATAGGTATGAGGTATAGATATGATGGACATTCCCAACCTATAAAACATAAGAAAAATAATTTAGTGGAAAATATTATCGAAGATATCATATATGATTTATGATAAAACTCTTTTTTATATCATAGTCTTAAAGAAAATAGAAATAAGTGCATCAAGTGTATAAAACATTAGGGAAAGGCCAACAATTCTATAAAATTAGACTCCCTAAAATGAATACCTAATAACTCTTAGATTTATACTTAATAATTCTTGGCACCACCCCAAAATCTAAAAATCCTCCTACTATATTGATCTTCTCTGTATATATGTCTCACAACTTTTTAATTAGTAATTTCCTCCTTACATGTGTGGCAGTGCATTCAATCAAACTATACACAATGTAGGTGAGTTGGGGTTTCCTAAATGACCCAGTTGGATTTCCCAATGAATTTCAATAAACCCCATGAATATGAAAAAAAACTATCATTTAAATGAATTATACAAAATTTAACCCTCCCAAGATAGTATATTAAACAATAGAAAATTAATTTTATATATTACTAGTAAATAAGATATACATAAATCATAATAAATCGGTAAAATTTTCTAATTTTAAAAACAATCATTAATTCCCCTTGTGTACTCTGCTAAAAACCTATGTGAAACATGGAAACCATAATAAACTACCAATAAATAATACGTTCAGCTTCTACTCATGAATAGACTGACTATCCAACCATTTTAGATAGCCCTAGTAATCCCAATGCGACACCCAAACTTAAGTAGGAATTATAATCATTGTCAACCCTAACAAGAAACCTACACTCAAGTAAGAATTTTCAAACCATGCCTTAGATCTCACATGATTATCCTATAAATTAAAAAACCATTTTAGTCTCTAAATAACTCAATGAAACCATCAATAAAAATATCAAACACCACTTTCCATTTTCTTATTTTTTTTGAAAACAAACACGCCCCAAGAAAACTATAAATTTCAATTACACTAAAATAATCACACCAAAAAAATTTATCCTGAACATAAACTACACCATTATGAAATATTTTTAAATATAAAAAATAATTTAACGAATAAATTGCTTTTAATCTTGAATAATTTCAATTAAAATTGTTTATAAGAGAATATACATACCTTATTATATAGATGACATGAAATCACACCTCCAAACTCAAGATCCAGGGTTTCCTTTCACTAATTAAACACCTAAAACCAAAATGTCTAAATTTTTCAATGATAAATCATACAATTTATTCTAAAACCTTCTACGTTATTATATAATTAATGGAAAATTATAGAAAACCCACGAGTAGGGATCTAGAGGTCACTTGCCTCATATCTAAATTAAAACCACCCAAGGATATAAGATAAATTTGTTATGAAGAGATATACCCATAAAAAATATCCTCTAAGAACACCCTTGGTCAATAGATACCTAAGGGAGAGGATAAATAAGATTAAAATCATAGAAATGGGAATATATTGATGTTCCTTGTGGTATTATAGGTCATTGTTTGGTCCAACCACATTATTCTATAAATTTTTTATGTCAAGCATGAATTCATCGATAAGAATTTTTTTTAATATCAATGATTAACATAAAAAGTATCAAAAACCATTCATTAATATTTTATATATCCCTACCTCATTCATGGATCTTAAATGGTCACCTAGGGACTATACAGATTCCCCTGATCGTGAATGTGGTCATACGCCCTCCAAAAAATTTCAAATCACCCAAATTCATACCAAAACAGCCAAAATTCTATAAATTTAATAATATATATTACATACCTCAATGGGTTCCCTACAATAGTCTACCTCATTTTACTTCTCATTATAGTGTAGTTAAAGGGCATCATTATTAGTGAAAATTTTATTTCATTGTTAGTCAACCAATGATCCCCTTTCCCAAGTCTCCTCATGGACGATTCCATATTTCCAAAGCATGTGTACTGGAAAAATATCTAGACCATTAAATATTTTATCTCTACGATCAATAATATAAATATTATCTTTCATAAAGACAACATCCAAGTCTAACTCCACTTGATCTCAACTATTATAATGTGAAGGGTCTGTCATATATTTATATAATTGAGAAATATTAAACATAGTATGCATATAAAAGTATATATGAGTTAACTTCCACTATTATGTCACATCCCTAATATAATCTATAATCTGAAATGGTCCCATATATCTATAATCCCACTTCACTTTCCTCCCAAGTCTCCTTTTTCTCAGTCATGATGATACATTTAGAAAAATCTATCAATAATGAAGAACTATAAAATACGCCTACAATTATCTATATAAAACATTTACCAAATATTAATAAAATTACACTTAAATTCTTTTTGGGTTTTTTATTAACCTAATAGAGAGTCTTCTAAGAATGTTCAAGGGGTCATCAAGAGTTGATAACCCGAATTTTGGATGTGATTAGAAGAAATTATGTATTTTTAATCTATATAATAATGTTCGCATTTAAACCCAATGTGTCATTCCAAAATATAAATGTTATAGTATTTCAATGTTCTACAACTATTTTAATATTTATTCCATAAGTATGGTATCCATTCCATAATTTTGATATTTAAGATTAATTATTTATGATAAAGATGTTTATGGGAAGGAAGCACACTGCAATATAGACCTTATGAAAATATAATAATCCATTTTCTAGAGCTGGAATAAGGATCATTACATAGAGGGAGATACTACACTATGAAGGAAATATTGGTATTATGAATTGGAGGTTGTGAAATTCTATTGTTTTACTAGAGAAAAATAATTTCGCTAAGAAAATGGGATTTCATAATGGAGAACTAGCAAGAATCATTTTCCAAAACATTTGAGGCATCGTGAATATAGGATTCTTAGCCAAGAATTCATAGGTGAAGGAATTCAAATATTATTATATTTATTCATGGTGTGGCCATACTATGTTTGGTACCACCTTTATCTGGGAGTTTTAGAATGAGTGGGAGGTTGTAATATAACATAAGAGATCATGCGGTGATGAAGTAGAGTCAATAATATTTCCTAGAATTCAATGTTCCAATATTTTAGAGAATTTGAAAGAATCAAATGGGTTGAGTTTAAATAAAATTTAATGATCTATTTTTGATGGATTTTCCATATTTAATAAATTAAAATTGAAGATCAATTTTAAGGGAAACAGTGAGATTATCTCTAGAGTTGAGAGATATCCTTCTCTTTAAAAGGTAAAAGAAGATGATAGAAAAGTGATTTTATAGTCATATAATACTTTCTTAGAAGTAGAGAAAGCAAGAGGATATCCAAGACCCTATCTCACTATAGGTTTCATGGATATTCATTATGTGTATAAAATAAGATTCGATTGATACACCACCATTATTGTAACTGATTCTCGGTTTATATTAGGTCGATGTAATTCTTGTAGGAGGAGTGATCATTCCATGTATAGTAGAATAGTAATATTCCAACCATTATTTGGGTTGTAAACCTGAAGGGTCAGTGGAGCCAATCAAACCTATAGAAATCATATCACTTAGTGAATTTGGAACATCAGTAAATCACCACTGTATTCTCTTTTGATGTATTTCGATGTAGTTGACCCAATTAAAAAAGCACTTGTTTCTTTATTTACATTCATTATCTTTGTAAAATTCATCTAATTAAGAAAATGGATTATTTCGTTTAACCATGGACATATATTGTTGCATGGTTCAATTGAAATTGACATACATCGATACCCATGAGGGTATATTTCTTTTATAGATCCAACAAACATTTCAAAAGTGTAAGGTTTTAATTTAGTGTAAATATATCTTGGAATACATGGTAGTGATTTTATTCTATAAATGTATTCTGATATTTAAGGATGGAAATAATTTTCAATTATAGAGGAATTGGGTGAAACATTATTTCCAAACATTGGGCATGGATGTATATAGAGTTTCTATACATAGTATCTTAGTCAATATGGAAATTAGAGTGTTAATTGAGATAAAAAAGGGTGATAGATTCCAATTCCAAAGGTTTCAATACATTAGGGGTGTATTATTACAATTCAATTTAAATTAATGCGATGTTGTGTAAATTCTCACACACCATGTGGGATAATTTTATCAATATCCATGAAGGTGATTCAATGGTGCATCAAGCTAAATTGAAGGTTCTTTGGAAAAAGTATAAGGACATGGGGATTGTAAAGACCCGTAAAATTCAAGGGAAATCTTTTCTTAATTTTCTTTAGAATTTTACAAGAGCGCGGTTTCTGACGGCACCTGATTCCGAGGCCCGGAGTGCCCGGAATCAATTTCCGAAGTTTGGCTCGGGTACGTTCAGTGAACGAACGAGCGGGAATTCCTAACTTTTGATTCGGTGCTCGGAATTGAAATCTGAGGGCACCGATGAACTTGCAGCACCGATTTTCGCTTAAAGAGACCTTTTCGGAAGTTGCGTTTGTTGCGGGTTGAATGTTAGTTTTGGGGTTTTTAGTTTGAGTTAAATAAAATTTGTGAAGAACAAATTTTATTATAACTTGATAAAACCTACCAAAGGGGGTTGGAAGTGGGACCCACACCCACTTAACCTCCCTTGGGAGGATTAAGTGTGGTGGGGCCCACACGAACCCCTAAACCTTTCATCTTCTCCCAACTTACTTAACCCCTCATTAAATGACATGAGTTATTTAATTTGGAGTTAATCCTTTTGAATTTCAAACATTGGAAATTCTTTTGTGTTGATGTGTTAATAAAATAAGATAGTGTCTTATTTTATTTTGGTTAATAGCTTTGGCCACCTTGAGAGCTTTTGGGAGATTTTCTTCTTCTTCTTCAACTCTGACGAAGAACACGAAGAACGCTCAACTTGACGAAGAACGCTCAAGTTCCAACGAAGAACGCCGCTCCGCTCTTCTTCGTCTTCCGTGTCAACGAGAGGGAACGCTGCTTCCTCCTCGGATTCCCTTCGTCGACATAAGAGGTTTCGCCAACGACATATCACATCGGACACATCTCTTCGTCAACGGAATTGACGAACGACGACCGCGACGCCCGATCTCCGCGACGTTGACTTCCGCGGACGTTGTCAAATCTTCGAACCTATACCCGAGGTAGGGGTTGTTGTTTATTGTTTAATTATTTTTATTCCTTGATCGTGGATTTAGCAAGTCTAACGTGTGGCTTTTGAATATTTAAAGTTGCGTTATTATTTTAACGTGAGGGGGGCCGGACCGCATGAACACGGCCGAACCCCCTCCATCGTTCTTGTTGTTTTATCTTGCGGGAGGAAGCAAGGTGGCGTGGTGCCGTCGCACCACGCGAATAATTGTATGTTTATGTTGCGCGACGTCGTCACGCGCGCGCTGAGGAAGAATCATCAAGAACGCGACGCCGTCGCGCCGCGTTGAAAGAAATCAAGGCACGGCGGAGGGGCGCGGTGCCGTCGCACCGCGCCGGACGACGAACACCGCGGCCGGTTCCGGGCCGCGGCGGAAAGAGAAGACCGGCGGCCGAGCCGCCGGCGTTGGAAGCCGAAGAGGGGACTGGATTTTTCCGGTCCCGTTGAAGAAAACCGGCCGGCCAGCTGGCCGACCGAAAGGCGTTAAACCGGGGAAAATTAATTCCCCGGCCAACGCTCAAAACCCCCCCTCATTATGAGGGGGGCGGTTTCCATGAAGGGAGGGGGAAGCAGCCCCCCCGGTTTTAATCCAAGCCGGCCCCCACGTGGGGGGCCGTTTTCTTGCAAAGGGCGCGGCACAAAGGCCGCGCCGCCTTCCCAATCAGCGGGGGCTTTGCCCCCCGCGTTCGGCCACCGTGCGGCGCCAGGCCGCCGCGGCCCCCGCGCCGCCGCGCCGCCGCGCCGCCGCGCCGCCGGCCTGCCGCCCGGCCGGGTCGGCCCGGACCCGGACCCCCCCGTTTCGAACCAGTTTCGGTCTTTTGGCCATAACATGAGTCACGGACCTCCGATCGACGAACCGTCTGCGGCAACGCGATCCTTGGATCGAGACGGTCGTTTTGATATATCGCACTGAAAGTTTCGGATTACTTTGACTTCGGCCGGGTTGGTTCGTTCACGAAACCAACCGGGCCTTCGGAGCGGAAACGCTCATATCTAGAGCTACGGATGTCCGATTGACGTGCCGTCAGCCGTGTCGTGTTCCTATTAGTGAGACGGATCTTTTGGCATACTCCGCCCGAGGTTTGGACGCAGGTGGAGTACGGTCGGGTTGGTTTTGCCTTAAAAACCAACCGGGCCCCGGAGACGAAAATGCCAATAACTCTCAGACCGGGCGTCCGATCGACGCGCCGTCTGTTGCGTTGAGTTCCTGTTGTCGATACAGAACTTTTGGATACATAAACTCTGGTCTTCGTGACAGTTGACGTATCAGCCTCTCGGCTCGTGGAGCGGACTCTCCGAACGAGCTTGTTGTGTGCAGGAACCCTAGTGCTGGCTGCGACTGTTACTGTGACTGCTACTGCTACTACTGCTACTGTGACTGCGACGACGACAGTACTGAGATCCTGTGTGGATTCGACGACGACGACTACAGCACTCAGCGATCCTACGTGGATCAGTGCTACAGGTCCTGTGTGGGCCCGATCCTGTGTGGGTCCGATCCTGTGTGGGTCCTTGCGCTCAGCGGTCCTGTGTGAACCAGCGCCTACAGGTCCTGTGTGGGCCCGATCCTGTGTGGGTCTTTGCGGGGGTTAGTTACCTATCAATCCTTCGTGGGTCCGACGACTTAGATGGATCAGTGATCATCTTTATCGTCCTTTGAAGAAGTATACCTGTGTGAGCTGAATCCTGTTGCTTTCCTGTGTGGATTGTGTTGTGCAATCCTGTGTGGATTATGTTTTACTTTCCTGTGTGGAATACGTTTACTTTCCTGTGTGGACTGAGTTGTACTTGGGCTCGGAGGTTGGAGCGTATTTGAAATTGATGACTTAGGTATATGTATGGGCATATACTTAAGCAGTGTCGGTTGTTACTTCGTGATTTTACTTTTCTTTGGGGTTTATCCTTTGTGGATTTGAGAGACCTTCAGGGGTCTCGGGGTCCCTACTGAGTAGCTTATACTCACCCCTGCACGGGCTTTGCCCGCACTATGTTGTGTTGGTTGCAGACGATGGACAGCGTTGACCTTAGCTGGGGCTTGCAGAGCGGGACGGTACCCGGAGGTGGACCACTGGGCGGGACGTGCTCGGAGCGGACGGCGGGACCCGTGGAGCAGAGGAGCTATCTGTACCCACCCTTCAGGTGGGATTTCCAGTGGACAGCTCGGAGTAGCGGCTTTTACTTTTCAGTTGTTGTTTTCCCTTTCGAGTTGTACTTTACTTTCAGTTTGGGTTTGTATTCTGGCCCATTTACTTTTCCCCACTTTCAGTTGTACTCTGATTTTGTTTAGTGTTTACTTTCCGCTTGCTTACTCTGTAGTGTTTGTTTACTTTACAAAGGCAATGCCTTCCCTTTTTACCGGGATTTACGCCTTGGTGCTAGTCGTCAGCCCCTGGCCTATGGAAGGCGGGCTTGGGGTAGTCACGACACGGACCCCGAGGGCGGGTCGTGACAAATTGGTATCAGAGGAGTTCGGTTCTACCGCGAACTCTGATCTTTTCTATGTGAAGCAATAATGTTTAGCGTATTGAGTGTGGTTATCAGTCCATTGAGTCCAGTGTTGGTGCGGCGGCCGACGTATCCGTACACCAGGACCCTGACTTCTGATTTCTGACTTAATGCACGAAAACATTGATTGCGTGTGTGTTTCAAAGTTTTCTTTGTGATTACTTATATCAGCTCACCAGGTATATTGTTCTAACCGTGGCGCACCTGTTTCCTTTTCAGGATGGCCCCACGACGGCAGCCAGCTAGGGTTCCGAGAGTCGAGCGTGACGACAGCCCACCGAGCGACGAGGCCTCGGTGCAGGGCCCTTTGCCAGTAGTGGCACCGGCGGTAGCTTTACCCGCCGAGCCCCCGATGCTTCCAGTAGCAGCCGCTAACGATGCACGTCGCCTCAGCGCACTGCATGAGTTTCAGCGCCAGCGACCGCCCAGGTTTCGCGGGGAGACGGATCCCCAGGCAGCAGAGGACTGGCTGGAGGCAGTGGTTCGAGTGTTTAGGCTAGTGAGGACACCAGCAGACCTCATGGTGATCCTCGCTGCGAGCCTACTACACGCAGCAGCAGGACGATGGTGGAGCTTGATGCTCCAGGTGCACGATGAGGCATCTCTACTTTGGACGGACTTTGAGAGCATCTTCCGCTCGGAGTTCTTCCCAGCCACCCTTCGTGCGGTGCGTATCCAGGAGCTTCTACAGCTGCGGCAGGGCAGCATGACGGTCGCTCAGTACTCGGCGAGATTTACCGATCTCTCGCGCTACTCGACCGACATGGTACGGGACCCATTCTTCCGGGCCCGGACCTTCGAGCAGGGTTTGAGACACGAGATCAGGGCATCGCTGATCTCCCTCAGCATACCGACTCAGACAGGAGTACTGGAGCGGGCTCTTCTGATCGAGAGCTTCCTTGCTGAGTCTACACCAGCACAGCGACCCACCGCAGGGCGGCACGTGGCAGAGTCATCTGCAGCAGGCAGTCGACGGATGACTCAGGGGTCCAGACAGACCAGACCTTCGGGCAGACCATCTCAGGGCACTGGCTCAGTAGTGCGGGGCACACAGCGCGGAGCCAGTCTTACGAGAGGCAGACAGTGCTACTCGTGCGGCGGGCAGGGCCACATGGCTCGTGACTGCCCGACCCGTCGGGCCGAGGAGCAGCAGACAGTTGATGGACCACCGAGGCAGAGGCAGAAGGGTCGACCGTGGAGGTCCGCAGGGAGGAGGCGGACGAGGAAGAGGAGCTGGACGAGAAGCCGGTGGTGGCCGACGCTTTGAGGCTCTACCACCACCACCACCAGGAGGTCCACCCCGACCACAGGGAGCTAGCGGGCAGCGACAGGCACAGCTCCAGGCAGCAGAGGCCTACGACCACGGCGCACCCGAGATGATTCGAGGTACTATCTGTGTCTACTCCACCCTTTCTTCAGTTCTTATAGACACAGGAGCGAGTCACTCTTTCATAGCCGCTGCCCTTGTTCGGAGCTCGGAGATTCCGACAGAGCCGTTGGCTCGATCCTTACGGCTAGAGACTCCTACGGGAGCAGACTCGACGATTACGCACTGGTGCCGGCAGTGTGAGCTTACTCTAGGAGGCGAGAGCTTCGGCTGGGATCTTCTTGTAGCAGCGTCGAGGCCTTACGACGTCATCTTGGGCATGGATTGGCTATCTACGGTCCATGCACAGATTGACTGTTTTAGGCGCAAGGTGCGATGTGTACGCACCGACGGGAGCAGGTTCACCTTCACCGGCGAGAAGGGAGCCTTAGCAGCACAGGATGGACTTCCGCGGAGGAGAGGACAGCCCATCACTCATCAGTTGGATAGCCTTATCCTTGGATCAGTTGATGTGCAGAGTCCTGGTTTTCCTGCAGTGGTGGATCAGTTTGCGTACGTTTTTCCCGACGATGTTCCAGGGCTACCTCCTCGCAGAGAGGTAGACTTTAATATTGACTTGTACCCCGGGACAGCCCCGATATCCACTCCAGCATATCGGATGGCCCCCGCCGAGCTTCGAGAGCTACGTGTACAGTTGGAGGACTTGCAGGGCAAGGGGTTCATCCGACGCAGTGTTTCACCCTGGGCTTCCCCGATATGGTTCGCCAAGAAGGCGGACGGGAGCTTGCGACTTTGTGTTGACTATCGTCGCCTGAACCAGGTGACAGTGAGGAACAAGTATCTGCTACCGAGGATTGATGACCTCTTTGATCAGCTCAAGGGGGCACGGTGGTTCTCGAAGATAGACCTCAGGTCAGGCTATCATCAGCTCAGAGTCAGAGACGAGGATGTGCAGAAGACGGCCTTCATATGTCGGTATGGCCAATATGAGTTCTTGGTTATGCCTTTCGGTGTAACCAATGCTCCAGCAGTCTTCATGGCTATCATGAACAGGATATTTCAGCCATTCCTCGATCAGTTTGTCGTGGTCTTCATCGACGACATTCTGATTTATTCTACAACAGAGGAGGAGCACGCCTATCACTTGCAAGTTGTACTAGACACACTCCGAGAGCACCAGCTTTATGGTAAGCTTTCGAAGTGCCAGTTCTGGATACGTGAAGTCCACTTCTTGGGACACGTTATCTCTGAGGCGGGAGTTGCAGTGGATCCCGCGAAGATTGAGGCTGTGTTAGCATGGGAGCCACCCAGTAGCTTGACTGAGGTTCGGAGTTTCTTAGGACTAGCTGGATACTATCAGAGATTTGTACCAGACTTCTCTAGAGTTGCGGCATCACTCACAGATTTGACGAAGAAGGGGAAACCCTTCGTGTGGTCAGACAGATGTCAGCAGAGCTTCCAGGAGCTGAGACAGAGATTGACTAGCGCACCTATCTTGAGGTTTCCTGAGGAGGGAGTAGAGTACGTAGTCTACTGCGATGCATCAGGGACCGGACTCGGATGTGTTCTGATGCAGGAGCGGGCCGTGATCGCCTATGGATCACGTCAGTTGAGGCCGCATGAGCAGAACTACGCTACCAATGACCTGGAGCTAGCAGCAGTGGTCTTCGCTCTGAAGACATGGAGACACTATCTGATGGGCGAGCGCTTTACAGTCTTTTCTGATCATCAGAGTCTCAGGTATATCTTCTCTCAGAAGGACCTGAACCTGAGACAGCGGCGATGGCTCGAGTTCCTCCAGGACTATGACATTGAGATAGTATATACTCTTGGGAAGGGGAACGTAGTAGCCGATGCCCTCAGCAGGAGGATGGGCATTCAGCTACTTGAGGAGGCGACGGAGCAGCTAGCCTCTTTGCAGATATCCTTCGTGGATAGAGATGGAGCAGCCTTTCTTCAGTCTCTCACATTCACTCCTCCACTACTGCAGTGGGTCAGGGAGGCACAGCGTGAGGACGCTGACTGTGAGACACGGCGTGCACAGATATCATCGGGACAGGATCCTGATGGTTTCTCCCTTGGAGCAGAGCACGACATCCTTTTCAGAGGACGTACCATGGTACCAGTCGCTTTGCGAGAAGAAGTGCTAAGAGAGTTTCACACTTCTCCATTGGCGGTACATCCTGGGGTGGCGAAGATCTACCAGGACCTCAGACGACAACACTGGTGGCCGGGCATGAAGAAGGCTGTAGCAGAGTTCGTTTCTCGATGCCTCACCTGTCAGCAGGTGAAGGCAGAGCATCAGGTACCAGCGGGCTTGGTACAGCTCTTGGAGGTTCCGGAGTGGAAGTGGGACGGAATATCTATGGATTTCGTGACTGGACTTCCACGCACTTCTAGAGGTCACGACTCCATCTGGGTGATTGTTGACCGACTCACCAAGTCGGCACACTTCTTACCCATCAGAGAGCAGGGCTCAGTGGAGAGCTTGGGACGTCTCTACGTTCAGGAGATTGTGCGGCTCCACGGCGTGCCATCATCTATCGTCTCCGATCGAGATGCTCGCTTTACTTCCCGGCTTTTGAAGGGGTTACAGGAGGCGTTCGGGACGCAGCTACGTCTGAGCACAGCCTTTCATCCTCATACGGATGGTCAGACGGAGAGGACCATTCAGACTCTCGAGGACATGCTCCGCGCATGTGTCCTCGACTTTGGTCGTAGCTGGGAGGACCACCTACCCTTGGTGGAGTTTGCGTACAACAACAGCTACCACTCCACCATCGGGATGGCACCGTACGAGGCGTTGTACGGCCGACCTTGTAGATCTCCTTTGTGCTGGACAGACCCCGGAGAGTCAGCACTGGTGGGACCGGAGATGGTCCAGGCCACGACAGAGAAGGTCCAGGTCATCCAGGAGCGGATGAGGACAGCTCAGAGCCGGCAGAAGTCATATGCTGACAGGAGGCGGAGGCCACTGGAGTTCGAGGATGGCGACCACGTATTCTTGCGGGTCTCACCTCGACGTGGTATTCGGAGATTTGGCCGAGGCGGAAAGTTATCTCCGCGCTTCATCGGACCCTTCCAGATTCTCAGCAGGATTGGTGAGGTGGCTTATCGCCTGGCTCTACCACCTCAGTTGCACCGGGTGCACGACGTCTTCCACGTATCTCAGCTGAGGAGATACGTGCACGACCCGACGCACATCATTGACCATGGGGAGCTTGACGTTGACGATGGGGCGACTTTTACGGAGGTCCTGGTGGAGATAGAGGATCGACAGGAGCGGGTCCTACATGCGCGATCGATTCCTTTTGTGCGCATCAGATGGCAGCACGGGAATCTCCAGGAGAGCACATGGGAGCGGGAGGCTCAGATGCGTGCTCAGTACCCTCATTTGTTTCCCTAGATTTTGATGTATCTTTACGGGGACGTAAAGCCCTGAGGTGGGAGTAATGTAAAGACCCATAAAATTCAAGGGAAATTTTTTCTTAATTTTCTTTAGAATTTTACAAAAGCGCGGTTTCTGACTGCACCTGATTCCGAGGCCCGGAGTGCCCGGAATCAATTTCCGAAGTTTGTCTCGGGTACGTTCAGTGAACGAACGAGCGGGAATTCCTAACTTTTGATTCGGTGCTCGGAATTGAAATCCGAGGGCACCGATGAACTCGCAGCACCGATTTTCGCTTAAAGAGACCTTTTCGGAAGTTGCGTTTGTTGCGGGTTGAAAGTTAGTTTTGGGGTTTTTAGTTTGAGTTAAATAAAATTTGTGAAGAACAAATTTTATTATAACATGATAAAACCTACCAAAGGGGGTTGGAAGTGGGACCCACACCCACTTAACCTCCCTTGGGAGGATTAAGTGTGGTGGGGCCCACACGAACCCCTAAACCTTTCATCTTCTCCCAACTTACTTAACCCCTCATTAAATGACACGAGTTATTTAATTTGGAGTTAATCCTTTTGAATTTCAAACTTTGGAAATTCTTTTGTGTTGATGTGTTAATAAAATAAGATAGTGTCTTATTTTATTTTGGTTAATAGCCTTGGCCACCTTGAGAGCTTTTGGGAGATTTTCTTCTTCTTCTTCAACTCTGACGAAGAACACGAAGAACGCTCAACTTGACGAAGAACGCTCAAGTTCCGACGAAGAACGCCGCTCCGCTCTTCTTCGTCTTCCGTGTCAACGATAGGGAACGCCACTTCCTCCTCGGATTCCCTTCGTCGACATAAGAGGTTTCGCCAACGACATATCACATCGGACACATCTCTTCGTCAACGGAATTGACGAACGACGACCGCGACGCCCGATCTCCGCGACGTTGACTTCCGCGGACGTTGTCAAATCTTCGAACCTATACCCGAGGTAGGGGTTGTTGTTTAATGTTTAATTATTTTTATTCCTTGATCGTGGATTTATCAAGTCTAACGTGTGGCTTTTGAATATTTAATGTTGCGTTATTATTTTAACGTGAGGGGGGCCGGACCGCATGAACACGGCCGAACCCCCTCCATCGTTCTTGTTGTTTTATCTTGCGGGAGGAAGCAAGGTGGCGTGGTGCCGTCGCACCACGCGAATAATTGTATGTTTATCTTGCGTGACGTCGTCACGCGCGCGCTGAGGAAGAATCATCAAGAACGCGACGCCGTCGCGCCGCATTGAAAGAAATCAAGGCACGGCGGAGGGGCGCGGTGCCGTCGCACCGCGCCGGACGACGAACACCGCGGCCGGTTCCGGGCCGCGGCGGAAAGAGAAGACCGGCGGCCGAGCCGCCGGCGTTGGAAGCCGTAGAGGGGACCGGATTTTTCCGGTCCCGTTGGAGAAAACCGGCCGGCCAGCTGGCCGGCCAGAAGGCGTTAAACCGGGGAAAATTAATTCCCCGGCCAACGCTCAAAACCCCCCCTCATTATGAGGGGGGCGGTTTCCATGAAGGGAGGGGGGCAGCAGCCCCCCCCCCGGTTTTAATCCAAGCCGGCCCCCACGTGGGGGGGGGGGGGGGGGGCGTTTTCTTGCAAAGGGCGCGACACAAAGGCCGCGCCGCCTTCCCAATCAGCGGGGGATTTTCCCCCCGCGTTCGGCCACCGTGTGGCGCCAGGCCTCCGCGGCCCCCGCGCCGCCGGCCTACCGGCCGGCCGGGTCGGCCCGGACCCGGACCCCCCCGTTTCGAACCAGTTTCGGTCTTTTGGCCATAACTTGAGCCGCGGACCTCCGATCGACGAACCGTCTGCGGAAAATCGATCCTTGGATCGAGACGGTCGTTTCGATATATTGCACTCAAGGTTTCGGATTACTTTGAGTTCGGCCGGGTTGGTTCGTTCACGAAACCAACCGGGCCTTCAGAGCGGAAACGCTCATATCTAGAGCTATGGACGTCCGATTGACGTGCCGTCAGCCGTGTTGTGTTCCTCTTAGTGAGACGGATCTTTTGGCATACTCCGCCCGAGGTTTGGACACAGGTGGAGTATGATCGGGTTGGTTTTGCCTTAAAAACCAACCGGGCCCCGGGGACGAAAATGCCAATAACTCTCAGACCGGGCGTCCGATCGACGCGCCGTCTGTTGCGTTGAGTTCCTGTTGTCGATACGGAACTTTTGGATACATAAACTCTGGTCTTCGTGATAGTTGATGTATCAGCCTCTCGGCTCGTGGAGCGGACTCTCCGAACGAGCTTGCTGTGTGCAGGAACCCTAGTGCTGGCTGTGACTGTTACTGTGACTGCTACTGCTACTACTGCTACTGTGACTGCGACGATGACAGTACTGAGATCCTGTGTGGATTCGACGACGACGACTACAACACTCAGCGATCCTACGTGGATTAGTGCTACAGGTCCTGTGTGGGCCCGATCCTGTGTGGGTCCGATCCTGTGTGGGTCCTTGCGCTTAGCGGTCCTGTGTGAACCAGCGCCTACAGGTCCTGTGTGGGCCCGATCCTGTGTGGGTCTTTGCGGGGGTTAGTTACCTATCGATCCTTCGTGGGTCCGACGACTTAGATGGATCAGTGATCATCTTTATCGTCCTTTGAAGAAGTATACCTGTGTGAGCTGAATCCTGTTGCTTTCCTGTGTGGATTGTGTTGTGCAATCCTGTGTGGATTATGTTTTACTTTCCTGTGTGGAATACGTTTACTTTCCTGTGTGGACTGAGTTGTACTTGGGCTCGGAGGTTGGAGCATATTTGAAATTGATGACTTAGGTATATGTATGGGCATATACTTAAGCAGTGTCGGTTGTTACTTTGTGATTGTACTTTTCTTCGGGGTTTATCCTTTGTGGATTTGAGAGACCTTCAGGGGTCTCGGGGTCCCTACTGAGTAGCTTATACTCACCCCTGCACGGGCTTTGCCCGCACTACGTTGTGTTGGTTGCAGACGACGGAGAGCGTTGACCTTAGTTGGGGCTTGCAGAGCGGGACGGTACCCGGAGGTGGACCACTGGGTGGGACGTGCTCGGAGCGGACGGCGGGACCCATGGAGCAGAGGAGCTATCTGTACCCACCCTTCAGGTGGGATTTCCAGTGGACAGCTCGGAGTAGCGTCTTTTACTTTTTAGTTGTTGTTTTCCCTTTCGAGTTGTACTTTACTTTCAGTTTGGGTTTGTATTCTGGCCCATTTACTTTTCCGCACTTTCAGTTTTACTCTGCTTTTGTTTAGTGTTTACATTCCGCTTGCTTACTCTGTGGTGTTTGTTTACTTTACAAAGGCAATGCCTTCCCTTTTTACCGGGATTTACGCCTTGGTGCTAGTCGCCAGCCCCTGGCCTATGGAAGGCGGGCTTGGGGTAGTCACGGCACGGACCCCGAGGGCAGGTCGTGACAGGGATGCACCTAAATGAACTTATTGAAACATTATTATATAGATAAAATATAATTATGGAGGAAATTCATAGACTCATAGGAACACTAGATGATGTTAAGATTGTGAATAGTATCTTTAGAATATTTCCACAATTATTCAATATAATGGTCATGGTGCTTTAGGATGAGGATCTAAAGGATGTACAAAAAATAGTATTCATAGAACTGACATTACATAAAATATAAATAGGAAAAATATTTATTCTTTGGCAGTCCTTATTAAGTTTCATTTAAGGAAATGAAGAAAATCTATTTATAAGGTGTTCTTGAAAATATGTAAATTGATGAATCCATGTCTTTACATTCCCCGTAGATGAAAATGAGAAAATGAAAAATTAAAGGTAACCTTACACTCGATTTTTGTGTGTGGAAAGGTTTCTAAACTCACTATAATGTTTCCCAATATGTTTTGAGATGGTGATGGTGAAGATAAACCACCAAAAATGAAATCATTGAAAGATGTTAAAGGGAATATGGGTATAGTGTATAAATTCTTAAGAAATTACTACCTGATTTTAAAATATTATTATTTATTAGAATATGTATAGCTGGAAGAAATTAAGGACTAAAAAATAATTTAGTGAATATGACATTTTTTATTTATTAGTTAAACCAAAAATTGAGGAAAGTGGTGTTGAATATGTTGAAATTGTGGGAAGAGTGGACTTTAGAGTGGAGATGGAAGTTATGATCAATTAAATTGATGTTTATATAGTTAAACCAAATTATTCCAATTGTTTGGTCCATGAATCCAAACCTTTTATAAATTAGAAGTAACAGGAAAAATACAAGTTGAAGGAAGATATTGATTGGGTAAAATCAAATGAAATAGAAAACTCAGAGAAAGAGGTTGAGCAAAAGATCAAGATTACATAATAGGCTCAGATTATAGGTGGTTTAACTGGCACAGTGAAAGATTTAATTAAACACATAAAGTAGCTCAATAGAATAGTGATTGACCTTTGATGAAAGGTTAATGATCAAGAGAGACTCTTAACTCCTAGAATGGTATCAAGAAGATTAATTGTTCAAGAAGTGAAAATGGTAAATTAAAAACATTAACATCCAATCGAAGAGTTGGAAGATTTTCATGAAAACCATTCTTTAACAAAAAATTAAAAAATATATTTTTTATTTGACCATAAGTAAATAGTGGTAATTATTGGTGTAAAACCACAAGATCCTATGACTTAAATTAAAATCAGTTTGGGTGATTCAAAAATTACCCAAAAGAATATTTATATTGCAAAAACGATGAAACAAATACATTATAGATACAGTGTTATTATTTTGTAAATATAGGGAACACCCAATATTTGTGTTCTATAGAAAGGAATCACTTAAACACATAAGATAAATAAATATAGGAGATTAAAATTTATTACACTTGATATGTTTTTTATGGATATTATTTTTTGTGTGGAGGATATAGACAAAAAGATGTGAATTTTTCATCAAGGATAAAAATGAGTGGGACAAAGAAAAATCTTTGAGGAATTTCCTAGTATATGGAGGCATTATCAAGTGAATTAAAAAAATCAATTTTCATCCATAAAAGAAGAAGGTGGCCTATCTTGACCAAAGGAAGAATGGTTATGTTCACTTCCCAAAGAGGTGAAGTAGAAGACATGGATCGAAAAGAGATGATAATGTTCACATATTAGAGATTTATTTTAAGGAAATATATTAGGTAGGAGTATGGATTCTTGATAGAAGGTGTACTTTTTATATGACAGGAAACACGTATCTTATCATAGGAATCAATGTTTGATAAGTATGGTGTTATTAATTTTTGAAATGATGTAGAAATGAATATAATAGGATTAGTTAAATAACAAATTAAAGGAAAATGTATAATTCACAATGAATTATTATTATTCAAAGGTGTTTGTAAAAACATGGAATGTGTTAACTAATGTTTTGACAAGGGTTATGTAATCAATTTCATCATGAAGTGCTTAATGATCAAAGTAATATATTTTGAAATTGTGATGAATAGATAGTGTGCAAAGGATAATCTCTACCACATTAGTGTAGAAGAATATGTTTTTTTTAATCCAAGAAAAAACTATGCCACAAAAGGATTATCCACTTGAGCTAAAAGTGTATGGAATAGTTGTTGGAAAATAAAGGAGAGTGTTATATCCAATGATTTTAGGAAATCATAATCACATATGGGATAATGAAAAAATTTATAAATAATAGAAAAACATAAAATCTAAAGTATAAAGAGTCAAAAATGATTTCTAAGTTGGTGAATGTCAATTTTTAGGATGATATCTCCTATATCCACTCATAGAAAATTGCACTATGTTCTATTCATTGATGACTATAACAAGAATTCATGGTTGATTATGATATCTCAAAAATCCAAAGTATTCAAGTGTATTACATGTTGTTAAGGATTTATGGAGAGGATTATTTTGAATAAAATTTAGAATATTTGAAAATAAATGGAAATGAGTTTACCAATATCCAAGTGGATAATATATCATGTGAATCAAGGGATAAGTTACTACATTTTAGAAGTAAGGTATACTTAAAAAAATAGTTTACTTGAGAGGATGTAATGGATCATTAAAAACATGGATCAAATGATTCTCATAAAAAAAGTCATTCTAGAGAAATATTTGAATTAAAAAGTCTTAAAATCGATATACATTACTAGTATGGATTTATTATGTATATGTGAATAGAAAATCCTTATGATATGTGGCATAGGAAGATTCAAACATTAAGGTACTTATGAATCTTTATAAGTATGTATTTAATTTTAAACATATTAAATAACAACCACAATTTCAAATTTCAAAGAGACCAAGGGATATATCTTCGGTACCCATCCAAGATTAGGGTATAAAAGTGTTTTTATAATATTATTAGAAATATTATCAAATAAAAATATCATATTATTATGAAAAATGAGCACTAAATTCAATAATATTTTGAATAAATTCTAGAGGAAAGTGATGAGGAAGTTTACAGTATAGGGGGAGCACATGGGGATAATGCTGATTTGGAAGAAGATATTGATGATGAGGTTTATGATTAAGTTCATGGAATAAAATAAAAAACAATAAGGAATCCATGAATCTAGGAAAAAATCTATTTTTGGGAACATCATTGGCGACCTGCAAACTCTAATGAAAATTTAGAGAATAAAGACTCTATAAAAAATTATTATTTTATCTTAGGAGGATATAATAAGATTTTAATATCATGGTATATATGAGAATGAGATCAATGATATACATGAATAACTTGACCAAATTTAGAATAATAAAACATGGGAATTTATTATAAGGTTGTTTGAAAATAATTTTATTGGAACAAAAAGTTTTTTCTGTAAAAAACTCAATTAAAATGGTAAGTTAATTTAGGAAAATCATAACTATTTTTCAATGTATATTTCTCAATTTATTGAATCAATATATATGAGATATTTAATTATATATTTTAGTTGTATACTATTTGATTTTTCTTGACTATATTGGTGAAAAATATATTCAGGGTGTCCCAAATGGTCACAAAAGTACTATTAATAAATGGGTTCTTTAATGAGGATGTGTTTATCAAATAAAAAATTGTTTCCTAACTAAAATATATAAAAATATGGTTTTTAATAAAAAGAATTAATTATATGGGATGAATCAAGTACCAAGATTCTGATATTCTAGGATTTTTCACCAATTTAGAAATCTCATATTCCACCATGGAGGAGTTAATCACAATCTGTAAATCAAAAAGCATAATGATAAATGGATGATAATTTTTATATATTTGGATGACATAACTTTTGGATAATTGAACGAATCATAATGAAACTAGTTTGTAAAATTTTTGAGGTGTAAGTTTTAAATTTCAATGATTGGTGGGTTGACATTTTTTTCATGGATTTTAGGTGATACATGTATTATAGTAAACCATTATTTCCTAAAAAAATATTCCAAGGAGGTGTAAAAAAGATTTTTAATAGAGGATTCAAATATGATGATGACACTGGTTATTAATCAATCAATGTTTTCAGGGGATAAAAATAGTAATGAGTTCAATGTGATAGAGTATTGGTAAATCATTAGGAGCCTATTATACTTGATAATTACATGACCCTATATTGTGTTTATTATTTATCAGGCCACATGATACCAAAGTTGTCCCATTTAAATCCACATTTAATTAGTAAAAAAGAATACTATGATATACAAAATAAAAAATATATTTTTTAATATTTTAAAATTATAATACATACCAAGAGTTATTTAGATGTAAAAAATTAGATTAGAAAATTTTTTCATATAATCATAAGTCAACATATGGTGGCGTATTCTATCTTTAATTCTTGTGTATTTATTTTATAATAAAGAAGAAAGATTAAATTTTTTATAACTATAGGAGCTAATATTGTTTCATCCACCAAAGCTTTTACTTAACCTCTATGGATGAAGAAACTCTTTAAGGATGTTAGAGTTGAGGTAAAATATCCTATTGTTATCAAGTGTAATAAGATGACTTCTATAAATCTTAGAAAAAAAATTATATATCAATCATGGGAAAATCATATCAAGATTAAGTATCACTTAATCAAGGATAACATTTATAATATTTTATTTAATTGGGTATATATGTCTATAACATAACATGTTGCAGACATCCTTAATGTCAAGGACACAACCCCCTTTTCGGTATCCAGGAGGAAAATGGGGTAACCTATAATGTTCCACATTTATAGGGTATTTCTATTACTATAGCAGTAATATTTCACTTTAACTTCCATATATTATAGCAGTTGTTGTAGTAGCAGAGGTATAATACAATGTATTATAATAGTGTGAGTATGGTAATGATACTATAATAGTCATGAACAATAGTAAATAGGGTACTATATTATTATTGTTGTTGTTGTTGTTTTTGTTGTTGTTGTTCATCGATATGGGACTTTAGGCTACCTTTCAAAGACCTATGGGCCATGGGAGGCTTTATCCTCATAAAAAATTAGGCGTCATGGTCTAATCCATATCTAAGTGGCCTATGATCCATTAAATAAAAAAAATTATTTAATATATTATATAAATAACGTAATGGATATAATAATACATACCTATGAAAAAAGTAACGTTTCTAAAGACATTATATGAAACATAGAGACCTTCCAACTCCATCCATCGTGATGGTTTATAAAAGGGAACTCAACTTACCTATGGTTGTTTCTAATACATGACTATAGTTTAACTGGTATCAAAAATTGGTTCAATGAATGTATGTTTCTTTCTTGGTTTTATTTTATAATTCCTTTTTTATCTATTGTGAACATTTAGAGAACTATTTCTAAAAGGGGGAGAAATAATCTAATTAAAAAAGTGGGAGATATACTTTTACATTAAAGTATATATGTTCTCAAAGAAGTCCAAGTGTGTTCTTATAGTGTAGAAAAAAGGGGTGAAGTATCTTTCAAAAGTCATTAAGGTAGATTGTATGATGACAAAAGTAAAGGGGAAATTTTTAATCGATGGAGTTTTGAAAATAAGAGGTTTCAATGAGCACAAATATAGAAAAATTGTTTCATGAGAAACTTTACATTTAACTGTTATTTCTCACTCTAAGAAAGACCCATGTGAAATTAGTGTGGATGATTATAAAATGATTTATTAAACTATCTAGATAATCTAGTTTCATCTATAAGTTGATGGAATGGGATAGAAAAAATTTATTGAAGGTGTGTTAAGAGTTTTTTCAACAAACCAAAAGGGGGTATTGTTAGAAAAAATCATTTTAAATCATTATTGGGTTTTTCATGTTGAAAACATTCATGGAGAGACTTACAAGAAGGTTTATAGGGTTATAAAGAGTTGATACCATGAAGTTTGGAGGTGATTGGAATAAAATAAAGAGGTTTTTTATATATCAATGATCATACACACTATTATGTATCATGTTTCATTATAAATGTTAAAGCATTACAATGCTATCGAACCATGTGACTAGTTGTTCCATAACTAGCGGATCCAAATTATGGGTTTTATAATTAAGATTAACTCTTTATAATAATGAATATTGTGGGATAGAATCACACCAAATTATAGAACCTATTAAAATATATAAAAACCATTTATGGACCTAGAAAGGGGATCATACCAAAATGGAAGATACTCTACTTTGAAGAAAATATTTGTTCCACGAAGTAGATTCCCTGAAATTCTAGTGTTCCACTATAAAAGTAACATTTTGTTGTGAATATTGGATTATGTCATGGGGGACTGATCAAAAATATTTTACTAATATTTCTCCCCACCATAAATTTATGATTATTAGACAGGATTCTCATATATAAATGACTAAATTTTATAATATAGGCCATCACACCATGTTAATACCAAAATTGAAATATCCTTGATTCTGAGATTTTGAGAATATGGGGAGATTGCACAGAAATGTGCAAGGTCATGTCATGAAGAACATGACTCAAGAAGATTTTCCAAAATTAAGAGTTTCTATCTTTTTGGAAATTTTCAAGATCAGAATTGATAGAGGTTAAATAAAATTTAAATATCTATACTGGATAAATTTTCCCATCCTTATAATGTATAATTGAAGATAAATTTCAAATGAGACTTGGATATTCTCTCTAAAGTGAATAGATATTATTCTCTTTAAAAACATATGAAATCTGAGGAAAAATAGATATTTTATGGACTAAGAATATTTTATGGAAAGTTAAGAGTCGATAAGGTGTTCTAAGTGACTATCTCATTGGAGGTTTCATGGAGGTTTATCATGTGGATGAAAATAAGAGTTATCTGATACATCATTATTATTATGACTCATTCCTGTTTCATAAAAGGTTGAAGGAAACACCTATAGAAGCAATCATCTTTCTAGGTGAAGAAGTGTAGTGATATTTAAACCATTGCGTATGTTGTAAAATAAGAGGGTCAGTTTTTCAACTCAAATCATATAAAAAATTAGATTTCTAAGTGAATTTGGTACGTCATTGAAATTCCATTGTATTCTCATTGAATGTAGACCAGTGTGGGTGAACCAATTTAAAATATATCATTATTATATTTACATTATTCATCATATCAATATCCTTAGGAGTTATAGAAACATCTATTTTATTATCTTCCAAGAAATATCATTGGAAAGGTTCGTTGAAATATATATTCCCCAATTCACCCTTAACCCCCACTAAGGGTAACTTTTTTATATGAGAAGAAAACCCAATCTAAGAAACATTCATTAGCTTCTGAATTAATTGAATCTTTTCTATCATATCCTGGTTCATACTTTTTCCCACTGTGGAAGCTGATATAACTTCCACACAATATATGGTATAATGATATCGATTATTGTAAATAAACTCAAAGTGATTTGTCTGGTCTATACTTAGATGACTATTATTATATGAATACTACACTAAAGGAGTATGTTCTTCCCAAGAACCACTAAAATCCATTTAATAATCCCTATAACTTTCTTTAAAATCAGTATAGTCTACTTGAACTAACTATACTTCTAATGATGGAGGGTAGTGCTAAACATTACCTATGAATCCGTCATCTGTTGAAAATACTTCCAAAATATGGAAGTGAAATGAGGATCTGTATACAAAAAAATTGATTTCATCAAACTATAAAGCTTAACCACCTCATATACATACATATTTATTGTATTCTCAATAATATTTGTGTCTTAAATGGATATAAAATAATTTTATTTGGTTATTATAACCAATATTAACCAAATGCAATCATTTTTTATATATTATTATACAAATAATATAGGAAACCAATAAAAATATAGTCCCACTTCCAAATTGAGATACGTAGTAGTTAAAACATTCCCACTAGAATTTTATGATATTGGTTTTCCAAATGAAATGTATGCAATTTTTCAACATATCCTGAAGTGTCTCTTTATTATAATCAGCCACAAAAATTGTCATTTTATATCCTTATACATTTTATTAGCACTCAGGTGGACATCCAAATTGGAATTGGGATACCCTTTTACCGATTCCTTTCATATAAAATAGGTAATGACCAATCATCATTCAAAATAAAATGTCAAAACCAATTATTTTGACCATCTTTCTGGGATCTCCGCACTATATAGGGAATCCATAATATCCAATAATTCCAAATATGAGATATAATATTCCAAAAACATATATAATCTAGTTTGTATAATAATAATTCAAGATATAACCATCCATTCTCCTTATATGATAATATCCAATCACATCTCTGAAAATAATATCATGAGTTTCCATTACTCTATGGAATCATTAAGTTCATCCCCATGTGATCTTTCAATCAAGAAATTAGATACCATATTTACTTTTCTATCCATATGTGTTAACATATGGTTGGAAGTTGGATAATATTTTATCTATCATTTTTTCCTCAAATTTAAATCACGTTATGATAATGTATAATTAATTATCTTGTAATTTGTTTACATTATAAATTTATAACTAAAAAAGTTGTGAATCCATGTTTTCAATGTGTCAAGAACCCTTAGAAAGTATATATCTTTCATCTAGTAGTTCCTCACATGTACCCTAGTGTATTATAAGAAATTAATAATAATATTATTAACCTATATAATAATATTAGTTCCTAATTCATCATAATATAAAACATATCAATCACATGGCACAAGAAATATGACAATGGGTGATAGTTTCAACCTTCTCTTTAGGTCATTAAAAATATTAATAGTGCTCTATGGCCCATAAGAATTATCGATGTGCAAGATTAACCAAAATGATAAAAAATAACAAAAATGAATTAACTTAAACTAGTAAAACTATTTTTAAATCAGTTAATTGGTTCATGTCAATTGATAAAAATTGTATAATTCTATTTTTTGGTTTTGATAAATTTTCAGAAACTTTCCCATTATTAACTAACACTAAAAAAATAAATAAAATATATAAATTATTATATCAAGTGGAAGTGATAAATTTTTTTATATGATCAAAATTTAAATTAATATAAACCATTATTGATTTTTCACTATAATTAAACATGATTAACATTTATGATATATAAGTGAATATATGTCATCAACCCACATTTAAAGTTTCCCCCAATACTATTTACCCAATTAAATATCTTTCATGTTTATTGGACTTGTTTTTCATCAAATAATTTCCATCACATTAATATTTAATTGGTCATTTTTATAGATATTATCTTTTAATTACTTAGATTACCAAAATCTATTTATTATCTTAAAGCCCTTGGATATGAAAGTTTAGGATCAAATCTTTTTCTGATGAATCACTTTCACATCATGTACTTTTTTCATGTTTCATTAAATGATCTAAATCAGTTATAATTGATATAAAACTACTAATTTGGTTTATATCAATAATTGATTAATATTATGTTAGTTTCGGTTTCAACTTAAGGTACCATTTTTTATCAATTGATTGAAATTGGTTTTCATCACTTTTTAAAGCATTTCATGCACACCCTTAACAGAAATGGTATATCATTTCTTATAAATTATTCCATTTTAAATTATAAGAACATGATATCATGGAAACAGAATCATAATACCTAGATAGTCCCAAAAAATACCATAGCTCAATGATGTTTTTTAATTAATTCCATGATATGACCACATTAATATTTTTCAGTTCAACTCAAAAAAAAATTCAGATAACATACCAAAATAATTTCACATTTGGAATCCAAAACAAATAATTGGATAATTTTTCATAGATACTATGATCCTACTGACATGACTATGCCCATCAGGACCCCACCAAAGTCAGTAGTAAGAAATGTGTGCCACTTAGTGCTCTCCTCCAATTGGATAAGGTAAAGAAATTATCACCAATGGGGATTATAAAAAATATGGGAGGCCTTAGAATATATTCTTTTAAACAACCATACATCTTTAGAAAAATAAATATAACATTAAAATCCACTATAAATTAAAATTTGTATGAAAAAATAAATGTGAAAATTAAAAATGTCCCAATTATGTAAAATGTACCAATTCTATTAAGTAAGAGAATAATTCCAGGCCCAATTATCCATATTAAACCCCAACCATAAACAACTGAGATAGATGAAATCCCCATCACACTAACACTGACATGAGCACCACCAACAATTAATGCCACCAAGATCCTCTAAGAACCATCTTCACACACACCAAAATAACTACCAAATTTTGATTCATTTGTAGTGAAACAACTTCTGTATACATGAGGCTTATGTAGGTGTGGATATAAATATACATAACAGGACTCCCCAATAATTAATGGGAGAATAAGATAGTAAGTTGGATAAACAGTGTAAACCTAAACATGACTTTAAGAAAATAGGTAACTAAGTTCAATTATATATTAAATCATCATAGGTCGACACTAAAGAAATTTACTAAAAAGGAACATAAATTAATCAAAGCACTAAAAAAATAAAAATTTCATAAACTACCTCACTTCAACCACTCCCAATTTATCCCCTAGTATGTGTGGTTACCTACTCCTCACTAAAAAATGAAATCCTATAGAGGTGATACTAAACCCTAGGGAGGATTTGAGCCTCATTGTATGTAATGTGCATCAGTCAAGGATGTTACCTTCTCTAAAAGTGCACTTACTGCTCACTAAAGAGTGTACATCAGTCGATGGGGTATGATCCCCTATGGATAAAAAATACTTTGTCATGTGTAATATGAATTATACAAAGGTTTTACCAACTCCAAAAGTGGTGGAATATAACCCCATTAATAAAGGGGTTACCTATAACACTATGTATATTGATATCTTGGTCCCTAAAATCATTATTCAACTAGGTTTATAGACACCGCATCTACTCACGTCATCCTACCCACCCTTCAGTGCCATCTTAACAAATATATAGAACCTAAACTACTCAAAAACCTAAAAAATAATCCTAATATGATAAATAGTTGTCTACTATTCTATTTTATTTGGAAATTTTCTCATAAAGGACAACTCATGTGTCCAAAACAGACACCTAGGAAATAAAATTTGAAGAATGCAGAGAACTGTCTAATACAAAGCATGTATGCTGAAGTACAAGGTTCATAGGCCTCAGTTGTACCAACACAATCCAAAACATGTGGGATAACCATACACTATGTGTTCTAGTAGGGTATATAGCATATAGGATCCTCGAGTAAGTTTTATATATACTATAATGAAATATTTTTTGTTCACCTAAATATACAACATATAATTTATAACACACATCATGTAGAACCATGTGGTATGATCAATGTATACATAGGTTATATTTTGAGGATTATACTTATACCCACATGACATGTTAATTGAGATACATGGAATTTGAGACCACAAGGATACTTTGGAATGTACTCCTGGTACATTTTGAGCCGCGTCTTCTAATATATATGGTTTCTCTATTGGGTGACATGTTCGATTCTAACACATTTACCCAAAATGTACATAGAGTACAATCCATGGAACCCTACCACCTAATACATGTTTTATGATCCAATTTCACACCCCATGTAAGAACATTTAAAGACATTTAAACCCTTGCATCACAAAATGTGATATACACAACATGTTCCCTAGTGGAATATTTGTCCTGTAGTTGATATTTTTAAATCTAAAACTCTTAATGCTTCATGTATCATGTCATGAACACCACCATATACATTTCCTCCTACCACATCTATAGTTAACCAAGTAAAATAAACACATTTATATCATTATTTTACATGAAAATCATTCCATCTCACAAATGGTATCAGAAACATGATGACTGTAGATTTAGTGTCTTGTAGAATTAGCTACATAAACAACTAATTTCAATATATTGATCAACATTTATTCATAAGTGCACTATACAATACCATCTTTTAAACATATCATTAGTAGAACACAATATTATAGCATTTTCAATGAAAACATAAGAAATGGGTGATCTCAAACACATGGTAAGGGATGAATAAACCTTTCATCAAGTATGAGTTCATATTCATGATAAAAAATATATAATATCAATATAAATATCATATCATCATGAGTGATAAACATAAAAAAGAGAGATTAAAATGGCATGGAATAAGAACTCAATGAAATAAAATATCATCATAGAAACAGAACATTCATAACATGGATTATATACATTTAACATAAAACATGATTCATTATAATTTAAGATAAAATTTTATAACATGTTTCAATTGTGTCATGACATTAGTATTAGGAAACATTACATTCATGAGAATCACTATTGTCTTAGTCAAGGAATTCCTTTTTTAATGATCTAAAATCATGTTTATTTTATTATTAATAAACTTTATTCTATGTTAGAAAATTTAATCTTGTAGATAAATATGGAAATATTCCTGAGTGTTATAGTGACCATAAATATTGATATTGACCTCATAAAGAAATGAAACTTATCGCATGAATAGAAAAGTAATCAATGAGTCCAATGAGTAAAATATATATGTGTTGGATTGAATGTAAATATTATAGTATGGATCACATGAAGAAATCTGGAACTCATTAGAATTTATATTAGGATAGAAGTTTTTGTATAGCCAAGTGGATACACTGTATTCCTAATAGATTGACTATGACTGAAATTTCACAAACTCTTTATGAAACCTTAATTCCAAATGATGTGACTGCATGATATATACTCTTATGAAATTAAAATATCTATGTATTAGAGGGACCTTATATTGGACCTAATTGACCCCGTTATGTAATCAAGAAAACCCATGATAGATTTGTAATTTTGGAAAAGTTCTCAAGTGACCATAGGATGACATTGATCAACCACAAGATCAGATGAATTGAACCCATGAAAAATTCAACAACTGCATCACTAGTCAATGGAATTGATCATAGATATCTCTTAAATGTAAAATAAACCATGAGGAATAAAACTATAATGGAATACTTAAATCTGGTGATTCTAAATTGAATTTTATTTAAGTAATATATTCCAAGAGATATCAATGAAAAATTAAATACAAATTTGGATCATTTAAAATAGTCAAATTTTATAATGAATACTACGGTATTTAATGATTACTCTTCAAATGATACTTTGAGGGGTTATTTCTCAATTTAAATGGATAAATGGGTCAAAGAGAATAATGATCCAAAAAATAAAAATACATTTTCTGTTACTCTATTTTCAAAAATAATTTACAATTCATTTTCCTCTATATATAAAAATAATATCTGAGAGAACAATTCTGATCATTGCATCTTCTCTCATAATAGAAGGAATAAATTGGGAAGATAAGAGAACCCTATTAAACAACTAAAACTCAGTCTATGTCAACATTGCATTGAAATTCATCACTATCTATTTCTATTTTTTTACATTACTTTTGAGTTGTTATTAGTCTATTTTTTATATCTATTAATCACATTATCTTGTAAAATATTGAAGAGTACCCTAATACTCTTTATTTAATTTCCTTTAGTTTTGAACCCCTGTGTAAAATTGTGGAAGAGTATTTGTGATAATCAATAAATTTGTGTTATATTGTAACCAGTATACCAATTATAGGTTTTGTATCATTAAAATTATATTAATATAAACACTTTATAACATTTTAATGTCAAGTGGAGAGGACTAAGATTCATCTTGAAACTAAACCTATTTTTTATATTTCTGATGCATGTTTATTTAAATTAGTATTACTAAATTTTAAATTTTTATTCAAATCAAATTAGAAAGATAATAATTTTATAGATAAATTTTAAAAGTGATATTTTTATTTTTTGTTGTGAGTATAGTAATATTCAAATATTAGGACAATATCAAGTTATTCTACATGATTTCTATCAAGAGCTTAAGAGGTTATTTCTGAAGGACGCTGGAACAACATAAGAAGGGAGGGGTGAATCATGGTGTCAACTTTTTCTTTTAAACTAATGGATCTTATTCCCACATTGGTAGGAACTTGTTAAACCTATATGAAGAGGAAGTGAAGAAAATAAACAATCACATGAAAAGAAATTCCACATCAATTTTACTTGGTTCACCACTAAGGGCTATGTCCAAGGAGCATACGCTAACAGTGTGTCGGTCATACCAAAACAACAAATCTTCACAAGTTGTAGAATACAAGATTTTAGCAGAGTCACTTTCTGCAAGGTGCACTACCTTTACAAGGTTTAGGGATTTCACTCTAAATCCCATGGATCACTTCTGCTAACTCCTGCTTGCTCACTGTACTGGAAGAATCTTCATTCAGTTTAACGACTTAAAGGTCGCTTCAATGGTTTAACATTAATTCATGCATCCTAAACTGCAAATGAATGCTCTGTTGAAGTCCCATAATCATAAATAGATGTAATTTATTTTCCTATACTCAGATATGTTATGAAGATTAATTCCACAAACTGATTTGGCCAATTGTTAGGCTTCCTTGGGTGTTCCACCTACTGTTATTGTTTCTGTATACCGCTAAATTTTCGCGTACTGTCCATCTCCTCCACGTACCATCAAACTCCTTTGTGTACCATGATGCTCTACATTCCTCTCTACTCTGCATACTGCTTCACACCTCTGTGAACCGTCTTGCTCTGCGTACTACCTTACTCTGCTGTATACTACAAGAGATTTCTATGCAAACCACACACTCTTTCGCGGACTGTTTTCCTTATGCGGATGAGTCTCTCCACATACCATCTTATCCTCTGCGAAACACTTTGTACTTCTCTTTATTTCTCGCCATAATTTTTAGTCTCCAATCTCCTCGCTTATCAAAGGGGATTACGGTTCCATAAATTGGCATGTAACTCCGTAATTTTTGTTAAACCGATTTACCCAAACATTCAATGTGGGACAATCTTAACTCCATCTCTATACGGTTACCCTCCATCTATTACCACTACTATTTCTCAAAATGCATCAATCCTGATAACATTCATCATTCTGTGTACCGCATGGCTTCACCACGTACCATCACTGCGAACCATTTTTCATTTCAAACTTCCGCATTCCGCATACAACATTCCTTCACTGCATACCATTGCTACGAATTGTTTTTCAGGTCCATGCATTGCTCTACATACTGTTCCCGTTTACTCCACCGTATACCACACACCTTCACTATGTACCATGCTCCATCACTGTGTATTGTGCACCATCACCATGCACTATTTCCAAAATACTGATTTTTGAGGCCCACAAAAATGGAAAACACTGGGAAACTGCACCATCTTCAATATTACTTATAGCCTCAATAGTATAATCACATTACTTGGAAACTCCCTAGTCATGCATGTTCAAATTAACATCAAACGCATACCAAACTTGATTATTATCTACAAACATCCTTGGTTCAAATAATCTCCCCTTTTGGGTTTGTTGGAAATCTCCTAATAAATTCACTAATGCTCTAGCAATGATCAAAACCTGAATCTTCAAGAAACAACTCCACCATCACTCTAAGTCTACATGAGAAATTGTCGATGTAAAAAACAAGAGATATGATATGAATTGGGTTTTGGTTTTTTTCTCTTATCTACCTTCATTATTGTAGTTCAATATTTTTCATGTATCCATAAAAAACCAGATCACATTCCATTTAATTTATCCATTCTCCCCAATTTTCAATAAACTCAAAGACTGGTAATTTAACATTGTAGAGTGGAGAACATGCTCCCAATAGATCTTATCTCCCCCATAAAACTACAACACATCCCCCAAATATATTAGCACAATTAAAACAACTGGGGATAGGGGAATCTCTTAACCTTCTTATGCACTAGGAGGTAGTTGGACACTGAGGTTCAACCAATGTTTCTCAAACACAGCTGCTGATAGTGGCTTTGTCATAATACCATCCACTTTATCATCATTAACACATGGTCCATTTTGATAACACCTTGTTTAACTTTTTCCTTGAGGAAGTGATATATGATCTCAATATTTTTTGTATGAGAGTTTTGAACCGGATTATTCATAAGATAAATTGTGCATTTTTAATCACATTAAATCATGATTTATTGTTTCACCTCATCACCTATGTCACTCAGTTATTTCTTCATCCAGATTAACTAAGTGCATGCCTTGGTAGGAGATATATATTTAGCTTCAGCAGTACTAAGTGAAGTACTTTCATGTTTCTTTCTTAACCAACCCACACATTTCTTCCCAATATAGAATGCTCCACTACTGGTAGACTTTCTTCCCACTATATCTCCATCCTAATTAGCATCATAAAATGAGGATATTTCACCATATCTTTTCGCATCAAAGTATATCCCATAATTTTGTGTACCTTGAATGTATCTCATGATTCATTTCACTCCCTCCATTTGTTCTTCCTTTGGATTACTCTGAGAGAGGGGCATTAAGAAATTTTCAATGACAATATATTTCCATGTCGTCATCAAATATAGTAGGCTTGCAATGATTCTTCTATGCATGGTTGGATCCACAGAAGTCCCTTCTTAATGCTTTTTGAGCTTTCAACCAGCTGCAATTGGTGTCTTCATTTGTTTAGAATCATTAATATCGAATTTTATTCAATAGATATCTCACATAATTTTCTTGAGAAATGGAAGCTTAATCCTTATTCTGAAGTAACTACAACCCTAAAAACTATGTGATTTCACCAGTCATGGACATTTCAAATTCGTATTTCATGTGATTCCCAAATTCATCCACTGATCCACGTTTTCTTCCACCAAAAATAATATCATCCAAGTATACCAATACCATGAATTGATCTTGTGTAGAGTTTTTCACATAAATATTGTGATCCATTCCTCCTATTTTAAACTCAATATTTCTAAGATAAGAGTCCAACCAAGAGTACCAAGCCTGCGGTGCATGTTTCATTCCATAAAGAGATTTCATTAATTTTCAAACCATCAGTTCATTATTTCCAAACAAGAACCCTATGACTTGTTCAATGTAAACTTCTTCTTCAAATACTCTACTCAAGAATTCTATCTTTACATCCATTTGATACCATTTATAACCACGTTGGGTTGCCATGGAAAGAAATAGCGTAATTGACTCCCATCTTTCAATAGGAGAAAATGTCACCTCAACATCAACGCCTTCGATTTGTGAATATCCTATACAAACCAAGTACACCTTATTTCTGATCACATTTCCATTTTCATAAAATTGTTTCTTGAAAATACACTTCATATCAATCACATTATGATCTTCAGGTATTTTAACAAGATCCCAAGTCTAATTTTGGACAATATGGTCTAACTCTTCATTCATTACTTTTAAACATTACTCATCCTTTGTAGCATATTCAAATGAGGTTGGTTACACAACTTATAGAAGTGGAGAATGTTCATTATTCATCATTCTCCATGTCCGTGTTGGTTCATTCTGATCCACAATAATGTTGGACTGATCAATCTCTGCTCTTCGATTTCTCAGGTTTAGTTTAATCAAATTATCTCCAGTTATGAATTCATATTATTATTATTCTTTAGAGCTAACATCATGATGTGAATCCAGAAAGTTTTTCACACCTTCCTCTACATCTGTATTAGAATTTTTTCCATGTTCACATTCTTCTTCATCTTCTATCACATTGGCCTAAGCATTCCTTGAAGCATTCAGGTTTTTCCCTTCAATGATATTTACATCATTTCATTCCATAATTCTTCCCAAGAACTTCTTGAAACACTTGTTGTATTTGTTATTCATTGAGTATCCAAAAAATATTCCTTCGTCTGTATTTTCTTCATACTTACCTTGATTTTATTATTTGTTTTGGATAAAACATTTTATTCCGAAAACACAAAAATATTTCAAATATGGATTCCTTCCATGCCACAATTTTTATGGTGTCTTTGTCTCACCCATATATATCCCTATTCAATTTTGAACATGCACTTCTTCTGGTACATCCTCTTTCCAGTAATGTCAAGGAATATGACTCTCGATCAAGATTGTTCTGTACATGTTATTTACCTATCGATTCATGCGCTCAACAACTCAATTTGTCTGTAGAGTTCTCACAACATCCACCTCATGTTTTATCCCATACTTCTCTAAGTAATTTTTAAATTCAATGGATTTGAATTCCCCTCTATTGTCAGACTGTAGGACTTTGATCTTCCATCTAGTATCATTCTCTGCAATTCGATGATAGTTTTTCATGCAATCAAGAACTTTTTGCTTCCTGTGTATAACGATCACACATTCCATTCTACTATAATCATCTATAAAAAGAAAAAATTACATTTCTCCATGTGTTACATCAAAATTTTTTGGGCCACATACATATGTATGGATGAGGTCAAGGACATTTAATTCTTTTTTCTTCTTTTTCCATTAGGAACTGTAGACCAGTTTCCCTAGCATGCACGCATCACAGGTCTTATCTCATTCATGCTTTAGGTTTGGGATATCCATGACTATATACATCTTAGATATCTTTTCCATGTCTTACTTATTGATGTTCCCCAATCTTCGATGTCATAAGTATTTTTTTCACTTCACCTGTTAAGTAGAAAACGTTCTCTTGGCTATCAATTTGGCATAAGTTGACATCTATCCTACAACCTTTCATGATTGAAATCTTGGAAATTCCTATTATAATAAAACCATTCTGATTGAATGTAACAATATGACCTAAGTCACAGAGTTGACTCAGACTAAGAATATTTTTACACAGACTCTCCACATAAAGGACATCAGTTTTCTTCACCTCTCCATTAGCCAGCTCAGTACTTCCACTACATTTTATCATTAAAGCACCATCATTATCGAACCTCATTGTTCCATCGACCTTTTTCATGACATTATTTAACAGTTTTTCATTACCTGTCATATGGGATGAACATCAACTATCAATAATCCAGGTGATTTTTTATTTGTAGCTTTGAGGCCCACTTCTATAAAATTTTACTTTTTAATTTTCCTCTTTTACTTCCATGAAATAATAGATTGAGTGTAGGACGTTGAAGGCCTTTCAATTATATTTTCCATGTACACGGGTTCTTTATATTAAACTTCTTCTCCAATAGTAGAAAACCTGTTTGAAATCGAAACACCATCTTCTTGATGTGTATTGACTCATCTCTGAATATTGAAATAATTTCTCTTGTCATACATCTTCCTACAATACACAAATTTATAGGAAAAGTTAGAACTATAAAAACAAAGTCCATAGAATTTAGTTCCTCTATAAGAAGTTTTATATGGATATGTTATCTTTTTTTGAACTCCAAACTGTTCCCCATTCACATAGATCCTTTCCTCTTCATAGTATGACATGGTATGTCCTAGATATCCACAAAACTAACACTTCACAGAAGGAAATTTCTTCTCACTTATATTTCTCTGCATTCCTTATTACTGAAGAAAATTTTTTGACTGCCTATCAATTCTGTAAAGTCGTGGATAATCATTAGTTCTCCGTTCATTTTGATTTAAGGGATTCTTTTTCAGCACTTCTGGTGGCTTTTTAAAATGATCAACATTCATTTATATTTTATTATGGTTCACTTTATTTATATAATTTGATGTTTTGGAATCACAAATAATTCCACTATTTCCCATGAATTTGGGTCTTTGATTAATATTTATTTTTTCCACTCTATTAGAACAATGTTTTTCTCTCTCTAGCACCTCAGCATCAAAGAAACTTCCATATTTTATTTTCTTCTTTTTTTCTTTTGAAATTGATTTACTTTTGAGTTTACTTCTCTGAGTAACAACATCTTCTTCGAGTACTTCAACACTCATGGACTTCTCCTCCAGTATAGAGGTAAGGTCATTGATGACCTTTTCTTATTATTCAATTCTTATTTTTAGTTCCACAAAATCATCAGTTCTTTCAAGGATTGATGATTGAACTTTCACCAGTTATTCCAGTCTTTCAATTTCCACTTCCAACTGATCAATATATTCTGATGATTCCTCCACCATTGCATTCCATTTATTACATCTCTTACATTTAATCTCAATATTACCAAATTCATCCTTATGTTTCAACTTGGCAAAATCATTAGTAGTCAACTGATTATCTATATCTTTATCTATGAGTACTTCTAACTTTTCAATGGAAGCCATCATAGAGGCATGGATCCCAGTCTTGAAATCTAGTTCATCTTCCTCATAGAATTCATTATCATCATCTTACTCCTCACAGGAAAAAAAATTTGTACTTTCTTTGAAAATTTGACATTTCACTTTTTGAAAAATCTTTTCCCAGGATTTATAGTATTTTATACTTCTCTCTCTTCATCATGAAATTTTCTTGGCCACTGAGAGGCAATGTGACCAATTCTTCCACAACGAAAATAAGAGGGAGGTATCTTGCCTTAAAATTTCCATGTTTCATTCTTGAGATTCTTGTAAATGAGAGAGAGGGAGTTTAATTTTCCTCATTATCTACATCATTTTTATCTCATGAAACTTTAGTTTTTCCATGGCTTTGAATGCCATTTACTTGCTGACATGAGTCATAGCTTCTTCTTGTTTGACTCTTATTTCATAAGCTGATAGATTGCTCAGAAGATCATCCATTATGATTTTGGTGAGATCTATTTCCACAAGGTATGACACCATTTCATTGTAAAGGGGTGGAAGTCTTCTCAATATTTTCAACACTATGTCAATGTCTTTTATTTCTTCACCTAGACCTCGGATTCCTCCAACAAATTTAGTAATGTGACTGAAAAAGGAGTTAGCATTCTCATCAGGGTGCATCTTTAGATCCTCAAACCTGTTGTGTAGTACATGATGTTGTGCCTCCTTAACTTTTCTATCTCCTTCATAAATATTCTCATGTTTATCCCACATTGACTTGGAATATGTGAAACTCATTACCATTAGATAAATGTTATTAGAAAGGGCTATAGTGAGAGCATTTTGTGCTTTTGCATCAGTATCAAGAAATTTCCTATATGTATCTGTCATTGACAGTCCTATAGGATCAATTACTTATATTCCTTACACAGTAGAAAATAATAATTCCTTTATAAGAGATATTATAAATGATGTCATCCTGTTTTTACATATTTAAAAATTACATCAATCGAAGATTGGAACTCCCCTAACGTTGACTAGAGTTTCTATGACAGCAGAATATGGGTTCAACACCAGCAACCTTTACCCTTTGATACCACTTGAAGTTCCCCGGAACAGCCTAAGAAGGGACGGGTGAATCAGAGTGTCAAATTTTTCTTTTAAACTAATGGATCTTATTCCCACATTTCTAGGAAACTATTAAACTTGTCTGAAGATGTAGTGCCGAAAAAAAATTCAAATGAAAAGTAATGACACAAAAATTTTACATGGTTCACCACTAAGGGCTACTTCCAAGTAGCATACGCCAACTGTGTTTTGGTCGTACCAAAACCACTAATATTCAAAATTTTAGAAATACAAGATTTTAACACACTCACTATGTTCCAGGTGCACTGCCTTTACAAGTTTCAGGGATTGCACACTGCATCCCTCGGATCACTTTTGCTGAGTCCCCCCTGCTCACTGCGCTGGAAGAATATTCACTCATTTTAACGACTTGAATGTCACTTCAATGGTTTATCATTAATTCATATATCCTCAACTGAAAATGGATGCTCGGTTGACGTACCATAATCATACATAGATGTAATTTATTTTCCCGTACACTGATATGTTATCAAGATTAACTTTACAAAACTAATTTGGCCAATTTTCAGGTTTCCTTGGGTGTTCCACATACTACTATTGTTTCTGCATACCACAGCTATTTTGGCATACATTCCAGGTTCTCCACGTACTGTCCAGCTCCTACACGTACCGTGCTTCTCTGTGTTCAGATCTAATCTACTTACTGCTTTATACTTCCATGGACCGTCTTTCTCTATATACTTCCTTACTCTGCCGCATACTGCGAGTGATTTCTACACAAACCACACACTCTTCAACGGACTATTTTCCTTTCACGAATGAGTCTCTCCGCGTACCGTCTTCTCCTCTATGAACCACTTCGGACTTCTATATATTTCACATCAAATTTTTTAATCACCAATCTCCTCACTTATCAAAGTGGATTACTATTCTTTAAATAGGCACGTAACTCCAAAAAATTCAATAAACCAATTTACCCAAATGTTCAATGTGGGACAATCTTAACTCCATCTACGTACAGTTAACCTCCACCGTATACCTCTACTATTTTTTGAACTTCAGTAATCTTGAACACCTTCATCATTCCACGTACCGCATGGCTTCACCACGTACCGTCACTACGAACCCTTTTTTGTTTCAAACATTAGCATTCCATTTACCACATTCCTTCACCGTGTACCATTTATGTAAACTATTTTTTGGTTCTGCACACCAATCTGAGCACTAATATACTTATTTTTCATGCTGCCTCCACCACGTACCATGCACCTTCACTGCGTATCGTGCGCCTTCACCCCATACTGCACATCATCACTGCGTACCACGCTCCTTCAACGTGTACCGTTTCCAAAATACCAATTTTTGAGGAATAAATAAATGGAAAACACTGGGAAACTGCGCCACCTTTAATACTACTTTTATCCTCAATCGTATGACCTCATTCCTTGAATACTTCCTAGTAATCCATGTGCAAATTGAAAAAAAACACAAACCAAATTCCTTTGTTCACTACAAATATCCTTGGTTTCAACAATATCCCCCTTTGGGATTGTTGGAAATCTCCAAATAAATTCATTTATGTTCCAGCCATGATCAAAACCTAAATCTACAAGAAACAACTCAACCATCACTCTAAATCTATGTGAGCAATGCTAGTTACTAAAAACAAGAGAGATGACATGAATTTATATCTCATTATTTTCTTTTTTCTACCTTCATTGTTGTAGTTCTGGATTTTTCCAGTATCCAGAAAAAAACAAATCACCCCCATTGAATTTATCCATTATCTCCAATTGGGAATAAACCCAATGACCAATAATTTGACATTGTAGAGAGTAGAATATACTCCCCCCAGATCGTATCTTCACCATAAACCTACAACACATAAACAAATAGATTGGAACGATTAAAAATACTAGGGAGAGGGGAATCTCGGAACTTACTTATGCACTTGGAGGTGGCTTGACACCAATGTTCAACCGCTATTTCTCAAAGACAACCACTGGCAGTGACTTAGTCATGATATCAGCCACTTTCTCATCAGTCCCCACATGATCCATTTTGATCCCACCTTGTTCAAATTTTTCCTTGGTGAAGTGATATCTGATCTCAATATGTTTCATTTGACAGTGCTGAACAAGATTCTTCATAAGATCAATTTCACTTTTGTTATCACAATAAATCACCATTGGTTGTTTCACTTCATCACCTATGCCACTCAGTTGCTGCTTCATCCATAGTAACTGAGTGTAGGCCTTGGTAGTAGATATATATTCAACTTCCGAAGTACTAAGTGAAGTATTTTTCTGTTTCTTGCTTAACTGGCCCACACATTTCTTCCCAATATAGAATGCTCCACCACAAGTAGACTTTATTTCCACTACATCTCAATCCCAGTCAAAATTAGAAAATGATGATAGTTCACTATCTCTTTCTGAATAAAAGTATATCCTATAATTTTTTGTAATTTGAATTTATCTCATGATTCTTTTCACTGCCATCATATGCTCTTCCTTCGAATTACTCTAAAAGAAGGACACAAGGAAAATTTCTAAGAAAATATCTGGTCGTGTTTCCGTCAGGTACAGTAGGCTTCCAATGATTCTTCTGTACATGGTGGGATCTATAGAATCCCTTCCTCATGATTTCTTGAGCTTTGAACAAACTACAATCGGTGTCTACATTTTTTGGAACCATGTATATTGAATTTCTTCTATATCTCTCTTGGATACTTTTCTTGAGAAATGAATGTGTAATCCTTCTTATGAAGTACCTTCAACCCTAAAAAGTATGTGAGTTCACCAATCATGGAAACTTTGAATTCGGATTTCATGTGATTGGAAAATTCATCCACTGATCAATGTATGCTTCCACAAAAAATAATATCATCCCGATATACCAATACCAAGAACTGGTCATGTGCATAGTTTTTCACATAGAGAGTTTTATCCAAACCTCCTCTTTTAAACACAAGCCTTCTCAGATAAGATTCCATCCAAGAGTACCACACCCATGGTGCCTATTTCAGGCAACAAAGTCATTTCATTAATTTGCAGACCTTTAGTTTATCATTTCCAAGCAAGAAACCTATGGGTTGTTTAATGTAAAATTCTTCTTCCAATACTCCATTTAAGAATGTTGTCTTGACATTTATTTGATACACTTTATGACCTCGTTAGATTTCCATGGCATGAAATAACATGATTGACTCTAGTATTTCTACAGGATCAAATGTATCCTCAACATCAACGCCTTAGATTTGTGAATATCCTTTACGGAACAAGTACGCCATATTTATGATCACATTACCATGTTCATAAAATTTGTTTTTGAAAATCCACTTCATACCAATCACATTATGATCTTTAGGCCTTTTAACAAGACCCTAAGTTTGCTTTTTTTCAATATGATCTAACTCTTCACTTATTTCTTTTACCCATGAATCATCCTTTGTAGTCTCTTCAAATGAGGATGGTTCTGCAACTGATAGAAATTCATAATGTTCATTATTCGTCATTCTCTATGTCCGTGTTGGTGAATTCTGATCCCCAATAATGTAGGACTGATCAATCCCTCCTCTTTGATTTCTCTTTTGCTGTTCGACTGAATTCTCTCTAGCTATGGATTCCTCTTTAGATTCTTCTTTAGTGTCAACATCATGATTTGAATCCTAAGAGTTTTTCACACCTTCCTCTACCTTTGTATTATCATTTTTTCTATTTTCACATTCTTCTTCATCTTCTATCACGTCAACATAATAATTCCTTGAAGAATTCCTATTTTTCTCTTTAATGATCTTTACATCACTACTTTCCACAATTCTTCCCAAGAGCTAATTGAAAATCTTATAGTATTTGTTGTTCATTTAGTATCCCAGAAATATTATTTCTTCTATATTGTCTTCATACTTCCCTTAATTTCCTTATTTGTTTTGGATAAAACATTTGCTTCCAAAAACATGAAAATATTTTAAATAGGGATTCCTTCCATGCCACAATTCATATGGTGTCTTTGCCTCACCCATATATATCTATATTCAATTTTGAATATACACTGCTTCTTGTACTACCTCTTTCTAGTAATGTCAAGGAATATGACTCTCGATCAACATAGTTTTGGACATGTTATTTACCTCTTGATTCCTACGCTCAACAACTCCATTTTTATGTGGAGTTATCATAACAGCCACCTCATGTTGTATCCCATGCTTCTCTAGATAATTTTCAAATTTAATGGATGTGTATTCCCTTCAATTATTAGGTCGTAGGACATTAATCTTCCATCCAGTATCATTTTCGGAAATTTGATGATAGGTTTTCATGCAATCAAGCACTTTTGCATCCTATGTATAACAATCACACATTCCATTATTCAGTAATCATCTATGAAAAAAAATTACATTTCTCCATGTATTCTTGCAACATTTATCAGGCCACATACATCTGTATGGATGAGGTCAAGGAGATTTGATGCTATTTTATTCTTTGTCTGGTAGGAACTGCAGACCAGTTTCACTCGCATGCACGCATCATAGGTCATTTCTTATTCATGCTTTAGATTAGGTATATCCATGACTATTTTAAACATAAATATCTTTTCCATGTCTTGCTGATTGATGTTCCCCAATATTTGATTCCATAAGTTTTTTTCCTCTTCAACTGTTAAGTGTAAAATGTTCTATTTGCTATCAACTTGATATAAGTTGACATCTATCCTACAACATTTCATGAGTGAAATCCCGGAAAATCATTTTACAGTAAAAACATTCTGATTGAATGTCACAATAAGACTCTAGTCACAGAGTTGACTCACACCATGATGATTTTGACTCAAACCTTCTACATAAACGTCTTTAGTTTTCATTGACTCTCCATTGTCCAGCTCAGTACATCCACTACCTTTTATCTTTAAAGCACAATCTTTACCGAAACCCACTATTCCATCAGCCTTTTTCATTACATTCACTAATAGGTCTTCAATACCAGTAATGTGGGATGAACATCCGCTATCATGAATCTAGATGTTTTTCTTATTTGTAGCTTTGAGGGCCACTTCTGCAAAATTGGAATTTTCAATTTTCCTCTTTTCCTTCCAGGAAATATTGGATTGAGTGTAGGATGTCGATGGCCTTTGAATTATCTTTTCCATGTACATGGGTTATTCATATTCAAATTCTCCATCCAGAGGAGAAAACCTATTTGAAATAGCAACACCGTCTGGTTGATGTTTATTGACTCATCTCTGAATATTGAAAGAATTTATCATTTCATACATCTTCCTGCAATACAAAATTTTCTGGCCAAAGTTAGAACAATAAAAACAATATCCATATAAATTATTTCTTCTATAAGAAGTAGGATATGGATATGTTATATTTTGTTAAACTCCTAACTCTTTCCCATTAACATATCTCCTTTCCTCTTCATAGTATGACATGGTATCTCCCAGATAGCCACAAAATTGAAACTTCACAAAATGAAATTTATTCTAACTTCTATTTCTCCTCGTGCCTTCTCCCTCAGTAAAAAAGATTGATTGATTATCAATTTTTTAAACTCGAGGATAATCTACATTTCTTCTTTTAGTTTGATTTATGGGATTCTTATTCAGCACTTCTGGTGGATTTTCAACATGATCAACTTTCATCTAGCTTTTATTTTGGTTCACTTTGTTTATATCATTTAACGTTTCTTCGTCACAACCAATTATAATATTTCCCATGAATGTGGATGTTTTATCACTCAATATTTTTTCAAATCCATTAGGAACATGTATTTATCTCTCTAGTTTCTCAGCATCTAAGAACCTTCCAAATTGTATTTCCTTCTTTTATTATTTTGAAATTTATTCACTTTCGATTTTACTTCTCAGAGTAAAAACTTCTTCTTCAAGTACTTAAATGGTCATGGACTTCTACTCTGGTCTCAAGGTATGGTCATTGATTACCTTTTCTTGTTCTTAAATTAGGATTTTTAGTTCCACAAAATCATCAGTGCTTTCAAGGATTGATGATTGAACATTCACCAGTTCATCTAGTCTTCCAATTTCCACTTCCAGATGATCAATATATTCTAATGATTCCTCTACCATTGCTTTCCACTTATTAAATATCTTACATCTAATCTCAATATTACCAAAATAACCCTTAAGTTGCAACTTGGGATCAACATTATTAGTCAACTAAATATATCCATCTTTATTTATCAATGGTTCTGAATTTTCAATGGTAGCCATCATGGAGGCATGGTTTCCAGTATTTAATTCTAGTTCATCTTCCTCACATAATACATTATCATCATCTTCCTCCTCACAGACAAAACACTTATTCTATACATTCTTTGTAAAATTGATGTTTCCCTTTTTGAAAAATCGTTTATGAGGCTTGTCCATGTTTTTTTACTTTTCTCCATTAATCATCAAATTTTCTTGATCACTAAGAGGAAATGTGACCAAATCTTCCATAGCGAAAACAAGGGAGTGGTACCTTTCCATCAAATTTCCATGTTCCATTCTTGATCTTCTAGAAAATGAGAGAGAGAGCTTAATTTTCCTCATTATCTTCATCACTACTATCTCCTAAAACATTTAGTTTGTTCATGGATTTGAATACCAATTCCTTTCTCACACGATTCGTAGCTTCTTTTGGTTTGATTCTCTTTTCATAAGATGATAGATTTCTCAGAAGATCATCCACTAAGAGTTTAGTGAGATCTCTTTCCTCAAGGGATGACAACTTTTTATTTTAAAGGGGTGGAAGTCTTCTCAATATTTTCTTCACTGTATCAGTTTCTTTAATTTCATCACCCACACCTTTGATTGCTCCTACAAGTTTAGTAATTCGATTCAAAAAGGATTCTTCATTGTCATCAGGGTTCATATTTAGATCATCAAACATGTTGTGTAGTACTTATTGTTTTTCCTCCTTCTCTTTGATGTCTCCTTTATAAATATTCTCCAGTTTATCCCACATTAACTTGGTAGATGTGTAAATCATTACCTTTAGATAAATGTGATAAGAAAGGGCTGTAGTGAGATAATTTTTTGATTTTTCATCCGCATCAAGCAATTTCCTATCTTTATCTGTCATTTAAATTCCTATAGGATTAGTGACTTGTATTCCTTTCATAGTAGAAAATAAGACTTCCTTTCCAAGATATCTTAGGTGAGATCTCATCCAGTTTTTTTCATATTTGAAATATAATTCCATCAAAGAGGGGAACTCCCCTAATGTTGACTAGATTCTCCATTACAGTAGAAGATAGGTTCAACACTTGCAAACTTTACCCTTTGATACAACTTGTTGGACCCTAGAATACCCAGAGAGGGGAGGACTGAATCAGGGTGTCAAATGTTTCTATTAAACTAATGGATCTTGTTCCCACATTGGTAGGAACCTATTTAAAATTTCTGAAGAGGAAGTTCAAAAAATAAACAATCACATGCAATGAAATGACACCACAATTTTATTGGGTTCACCACTAAGGGAAACGTCTAAGCACCATATGCTGACAGTGTATCGGTAGTACCAAAACCACGAATCTTCACATGTTATGGAATACAAGATTTTATCATAGTCACTTTGTTCTATGCACACTACCTATACGAGGTTCCGGGATTGCACACTATGTCCCTCGGATTACTTTCACTGACTCCCCATTGCTCACTGCGCTGGAAGAATCTTCACTCAGTTTAACGACTTGAAGGTCGCTTTAATGGTTTAGCATAATTCATGCATCCTCAACTAAAAATGTATTCTTTTTTGAAGACCCATAATCATGCACATATGTAAATTATTTTCCCACAAACAGATAATTTATGAAGATTAATTTTGCAAACTCATTTTCCAATTTTCAGGCATCCTTTGGTGTTCCATGTACTGTTATTGTTTCAGTGTACCGTAGCTATTTTTGCGTACCATCCAAATCTTCTATGTACCATCCAGCTCCTCTGTGTATCTTTCTACTCCGCATTCCGCTCTACTCCACGTACTACTTCACACCTCCGTGAACTGTCTTGCTTCCCGTACTGCCTTACTCTTCCGTATACTGTGAGATCTTTCTATGCGAACCACACTCTCTTCTGCGGAATGTTTTCCTTACGCGGATGAGTCTCTTCTCGTATCGTCTTCTCCTCAGCAAACCACTTTGGACTTATCCATATTTATCCCTGAAATTTTTAATCTCCAATCTCCTCACTTATCAAAGGGGATTATTGTTCCTTAAATAGGCACGTAACTCTATAAATATTTCTAAACTGATTTCCCAAAATAGGCACGTAACTCTATAAATATTGCTAAACTGATTATTGTTCAATTTTTATCATAGTCACTTTGTTCTATGCTCATTTTTAATGTTTTCCTTAAATAGGCACGTAGTTAGCCTCCACCACGAACTACTTTTGTTTTGTGAACTACATCAATTCCATCAACCTTTATTATTCCACACACCACCTGCCTTAACCATGTGCCATCGCTTCGAACCATTTTTTGTTTCATCCTTCGACATTCCGCGTACCAAATTCCTTCACTGTGTACCATTGCTGCAAACTATTTTTCATCTCCATTCACCACTCTGCATACCATTCCATCTTCCTCCACCGCATACCGTGAACCTTCATAGCGTACATTGCACCTTCTCCGCATATTTTTCATCATCACCACGTACCGTGCACCTTCACTGCATACCGTTTCCAAAATCACTATTTTTTCGTCCCAAAAAATGGAAAACACTAGGAAACTATGCCACCTTAAATACTACTTTCAGCCTCAATCATATAACCTCATTCCTTGCAAACTCCCTAGTAATCCTTGTGTATATTGGAAAAAAACACTAACCAAACTCCATTATTATCTACAAATCTCATTGATTCCAATAATTTCAAAACATAAAATTAGTTATACGTACTATGTTAGTTCCCTGGGTGTTTTCTAAATTTTTGGATTTTGTTTTAAAATAAGTTTTAATGGAAATTTTTATTGGATTCCTAAATCACCCCCATTAAGTACTCCAGTCTGAACAATATTTATTATCAAGGGTTATTTCTTTATTGTACATTTGTTTTGTATTAGACCTTGATCAAATCACCTAGACAAGATCAGTATTTTATTTTATAAACAAAATTATATAATTATAGATATATCTAGATATTAATTTAATTTTATAAATAGACCACCTAATAACAATGGACAAAACTATTCTCATTGGAAAATCAAAATGAGAATTTTATCATGAGATTATGGGTTTTGATATTTGGAATATGATAGAAGATAAATATGAAAACCCAAAACATCCTAGAGTTAACTAAAGTGATTCCAATCGGGACACTTATGATTGTTAATGTATATCCCATAATACTTTATATTTTTCTATAGTATGGGATAAAATTAATATAATATCTTCATGTACTACAACCTTTGAAATTTGGGAGACCGTAGTTTAGTCTTCTGAAGGGGCATCTCATATTAATGAAATGAAATGAAATTCATATACTATTTGATATGATACTTTTAAGATGAAACCTAATGTGTATATTTCAAATATGTATCTTAGGTTTTATGAAATTATAAATATGATTCATGAATTGGGAAAGACTATTGATAAAAAGTCATGGGTCATGATAATTTTATGATGCATACCTAATAGATAGGGAGGAATTACAACATCCCTTTGCTAATCATGTTATGTGGAAAAGAATCCAATAAAGGTGATAATTAAAAAATTGATGATGTATAATGCTTTGAAAACTCATTCAATATCAGTTCTATGGGAGCCTAATATGGAGTGGGAATGGTGTATTATGTTTTTTGAGAGAATGTAAATCATAGTTTCTCATATTTACAAGGAGAGAAACGTGGTCTATGATGCTTTTTTGAAGAAAGAAAATTAAGATCAAGTATCAATATGGTCTTATAATCTCTTTTAATGGTTTTATGATTTACATTTGTATAATGTAAATGGAAATACATATACATTCCTTCATCCCCACATTTTTGTTTCCTTTTAATTTACTGGGTATATCCCGGCCCTTTTATATATAAAAAATTATTAAAGTGAAATGAATGTGTTTCATTCCAAAAGTTAATCACATTAAAGGAATCAAAATCAAAATAAAATTAATTATTTAAATCTAATATAACTATTTTTGTTTAATCTAATACAAATAATGATAAAAATATGGATCGTATAGCCAGAAGTATTAAAAAGTTCTATAAGATGAAAAATTTCATCATAGAATTGAAATTTGAAGGAAAATATATTAATAATATGGACTGAAAGAAGGATGATAACTTTATATAAGTTTCTTGTTATGAGTTAAAAATATATGTACACGTAAAATTTGATTATCAAAAATGAAAATAAAATAATATATATGAGGATCAAATAAATAAAAAAAAGAAATACATGATGAAAACTAGCAGTTCTTTGAAGGACAATCCATGTGATTCAGACTCCTCTAGGAATGATTATCAATAGAGGGAAAATATATTCATTATTTAAAAAACAAACATGTTAATAAATACTATTCTTATTCCTTTTAAAAATGAAAATAATAATGAATTGGATATATATATATATAGGGAATATCTATTCAAATAATGCAATATTCTATAATAAACTTGTAATGAGTATAATGATTAGTATAAAAATATAAATAAATATCATACATTTTTCTAGAAAATTAAAATATGATATTTTGATTGAAAAATAAATTAATCATGTGTTATTAAAAGATAAAAAATGAACTTAAATTATCTAATGAACAAATCAACAAGGAATTTGAAAATTTCACCCATGGAAGAGAAACTCTAACTATTATTCTATGTAAACAAAAAAAACCCATAGATAGACATCTTAAATTTGATTCCAGCCTAGTCAATAAAAAATATGTATTAATAATTTTGTTCATAGTTTAAAATTAACAAGTTCTATAAACAAATCATGTACCTTTACTCCAAATAATTTGTTTACCTCTAAAAGTATTTATTTTCCAATTGATAAGTTTGTAAACAATGTATGGATTCCCAATCTTTTATTATCTCACATTTTTTACCCAAGAAAAAATGGGTTTCAAAATCATTTCTTAATTAATTTCTTATAGGTGGATTTATTGATGTGTAAAGGGTAGTACTTATGTAATCTGTATAGTGGAAATTCCAGAAATATGATAGAGGAATTCTCAATTTTCAATAATCTTTTGAAATTTGATGGTGTTCATGCCACTTTTGTGACAATAAAAAAGTAAATATTATTGTCATTGTATAAATTGGTAACTCGGAATCCATATTAACTTTTAGATTTCTGTATGTTTATGGTTTAAAATATAATATTATTATTATTTCCCAATAATTTATTGAAGGTTTTCATCTTATGTTTTATAACAATTCCTTTAAGATTTATGATTCTAAGAATAATTTAATCTTTATTTATGTATGATATGATAATGTATATACTATTAATATAGATTCTACGATTTCTCAAAATTGTTCTTTTTTAAGATCCTTTCTAAATGTATCTTGGTTGTGTCATAGTAGACTTGGGAACAATAATATACAATCACCAATAAATATTAACAAGAAATTTTTATTTAGGGATCTACCCAAACAATAATTTCAAAAATATAATTTATGAAATCCTATAAAAAAGATATGTAGTATAATATTTTTTTCAAAATAAAGAAAGAGTTTTCTAACTCTCAAACCCTAGAACTGGTTAGCATTGATTTTTTTGGACATTAAAAAGTTTCTAGTTTAGTAAGAAAGCATTTTTCTTATTTTATTATTGATTATTATTTAATATTAAAATGGTTATATTTTATGGATCATGAATGTGAAGCTTATAAATTATTTGAAAAAATATTATATGTCTATGGAAAACCATATTGGGCATACCATCAAGACCTTAAGATTTGATCGTGGTCAAGAGTTTGAGATTCAATATTTTTAGACCTTTCACTCACAACATAGCTAGAATCACAATTTATCTTCTCCAAAAACACATCAATAAAATGTATTGGTTTGAAGAAGAAGTAGAATAGTTCATAAACTATCGTGAACTATACTTAATGAGTATAACATAACTGTCTACTTTTGGGTTAAAACTGAAAATACAACTTACTATTTTATTAATATGGTTCTTATCATACAACTTTTAAAAAAGACTCTGTATAAATTATGGATTGGAAAAAAACATAAATTTTATTACCTTAAAATCTTTGGTTGTAAAATCATTCCTCTTAAAAGCAAATATAATTGTTAAAAACTATCTACAAGAAGTGGTGATAATATTTTTATATTTTATTAAACATATAGAAAATACTATATAGTCATCAATAAAAACCCCAAATTTATAAAATAATATTTTCATGTATCCTTTGATATAACAGATCCAAATTATCCTAAAAAATATCTATAAGACATTTTGGATTATATATTAAATTTTATTATCAATGAAATTTAAACTACTCCAGACCAATCTATAAATTTTCATACTGAATTGCCAAAACTCACCAATCTGACAAACCAAATCTTGGGGAAGAATTGCAAGAACCATATATTTCTATTCCTAGATACATTTAAATACATAGAGAACATCCTTTGGATGTTTTTGTTAGATATAATGATAAAGTAACCTAGAATATATATTATCTTAGAAACAATATTTAATATCATGATTTCTTCTAACAAATTGAACCTAAAAATATTACTGAGGCTATCAATGATGAATCATGGGTCATGGATATGTAAGAATGGATAAATCTATTTGAAAGGAATATAGTCTGGAAACTATTATAATATCCTAAAGACTATATAAACATTAAAACTAAATGGGTGTTTGTAAACAAGGTTGAAAAAATATGGCATTATAGTAAAAAATAAATCAAGATTGGTTGAAAATATTTGTATTCAAGAAGATTGAATTTATTATAAATAAACCTTTGAACCTATATCTGGACATGAATCCATAAGAATAGAAATTTCTTATGAATCACATATAATTTTTATACTATTTAAAATCCATAAAAATGATTTATTCCATAATGGTTATATTATTGAGGGTGTTTTTGTTTAATACCGCTTTTATTTAAATATCCTCATTTTGAAAATTCAATTTTTAAACATTCTAAATATATTTGTTGTTTAAAATATAGTCCTAGATAATGGTATGATAGACTCACATCTTTATTTATTTTTAATTTTTTTTCAAAAAGGAATAGATAATTATATCATTTTTCCTAAAAGGATTTCAAAAGATTTTTTAGTAGTTCAAATCCATATTAACGAAATTATTTTTGACTTGTCTAAAAAAAATTTGTATTGAGTTTTCTAAAATGATGAAAAATGAATTTGAAATGAGTTTAATTGGTGATTTAAAATTCATCCTTGGTTTTCATATTTACCAAAACAAGGAAAAAAGTATAATAGATCAATGAAATTACACAAAATATCTTTTAAAACACTCTGGCATAGATAACATAAAAGGTGGTGACACTCTTCTGAGTACAAATAGTAAATTATATTTGGATGAAATCAAAAAACCATTTGATAGAAAATTTATAGAATTATGATTGGTATTTTATAATACTTACCTTATAGTTGGCATGATATTATATATAGTGTTTTTGTGTGTTCTATTTTTTCAATATAACCCTATAAAATCTCATCTAAATGTAGTCAAAATAATTTTTAAGCACCTCAAGAATAAAATTAATTATGAAATATTTTATTCTAGAGGATATTATTTTGAGTTGGTTAGTTATTCTAATGATTATTTTGGTGGATGTAATTTAGATAGAAAAAATCATCTTTGGAACATGTCACTTCTTTGGGAACACCTTTAGTATCTTAGTATAGTAATAAGTAGAACAGTATTGCATTATCAACTCCTGAAGCTGAATATATAGTTATGAGATGTTATTATAAAAAAATTATGGATGAAACACACATTTATAGATTATGGATATTAGTTTAAAAATCCCACTATAAATTATGTAAAAAAAAGTCATATAAATATTTATTGGAAACATTTTTCTCATTTTAGAACTGAACATATTGAAATAATACATCACTATTTTAGAGTTCATTTTCAAAAAAGGGTTATCAGTCTTGAATTCATTTTCATTGAAAATTATCTTTAAAACATATTTACAAAGCCTATGAATGTTCTGAGTCAAAATTATATCATACATGAATTAGGAATGATCCATTATGTCTATTTTTTTTATGATCTCCTTGATCTATCTTGTTTTAATTATTTAATTAATCTAATTTATTATATTTATATGAATTGACTTTCCTTAAATATGGTAATATTAAGTTAACATATATATATGTCTATTCTATCTCAAAAAATTGATTATTCGGTTGACCAATTAGAATATATGGTTGATTGAGTTTATTGAATTTATTCTTGGTAACATATACAAACATACTAATGTGGATTATTTCAAGATACCATATAGATTTTAATTTATTTAGGTATATTTTTTATTCTCGTGATTTATTATTTTAAAATCATTAAATTATTTTTAAATGGATCCAAATAGATTCATAATCAACTCTCTTCTCTTGAAGCCTAGGAAAACCCCAATTTCAACCTCTCCATATTAATTAAACCATTCCCTTCAATCCTTTGAATCTAAATCAAGAGTATTTAGAATGAAGCATTATCTTGGGGATTCAACTCTAGAATCTTTATGAATATATAAAATATTGAAATAAATCTCCAATGGAATCATAAAACCCTTATTGTCCCCTTTGTTGTCTTATAAAGAAATTCTAGAAAATAAAATGAATTCAAATTAGTTTTGATAAATTCAATCTTATTATGGAAATTTAAGTGAAATAAATCCATACTAAGTGGTTTATGGAAAATGAAATGAAATTTTATCCATGATTAGTAAAATAATTATATGTGAATATTCTTTTTAAATCTTGTGTAAATGGGATCACATTTGAATTATTATTGATGGAAAAGATCTTTTATTTTCTTCAACCTTGTGGGTTGTATGTTTAGGAGTACTTCAATAAGTTGAGTATGATGATTTTAAATGTTATAACATAGTAAAAAATCCTTATTTTGAGTTTAAGAGATCCTTAGAAGAGCTAACCAGTAACAAAAAACCTAGAAGTACGAAATGTTTTTGATCTCAATGGTGAGTGAAGGTTGTTTCTTAAGTTTATTTAGCATGTTTCTTGTCCTAAAAATAATATTTCAGTAATATAATGTATTATATGATGGTTAAAGGTGTACATATAAGTCTTCCTAGCTTTATTATAAGGAATATAGATGAGTTGAGAGAGGTATCATGTTGATTCAATTTTTTACCTTACCCAATATTAGTCTTATCTTCATTAGTGATTAAGGGACCTATTCCTTGGGGGGATGAAATGTCTACTACTTCATGTACAATTTTTCTGAATTAAACCACCTGAAAGAGAATGAAAATTAGATATATCCCTTGTAAGAAGATTTAAGTTTTTTATGAAAATAAATTTTGTGAGCATTACAATGTTAGGAAGAATTCATCCTGGACAAAAGAAACTATTGTTATAGGTGTGTAACATGATCATGTAGTTGAATTTGGTTATTCTTATAATGAAATTGAAAAGGATTTGCAATGAGATCTAAATGGGGAATGTTTTATGGATTGTGAGGAAATCACGATTCACTCTCTAATGGTTATAAAATATATAGGACCCATTAAATGTGTAGTATCTCCTATGTGGGTGATTACTCTTAGTTATTTTATTTTTAGGAAAAAATATCATTGATTCAAGAAGTTGCAATAATTAGAATCTAACTGTTGATAGTCCTAATATGTTTGAAATAGGGGTAGAACCAATATATAACTCTATGACTCCTAGAGAGGAAAGTCTCTTCAAATCCCTTGTATTTATTTCGATAGTTCTTCACCAGACAATGATGGTGTGGATGGTCACGATAGTGGAAATAAACCCAAACCTCACGTATATGCCATACCTATTTTTTCAAAAGCTCTAGATATAAGTAACTAGGCTTCCTACTCTATTATTCTTATGGATACATGAAATTTTGACCTCTAAGTTGAATATTTTTTGAAAATTATTTTGTTTTCAACATCTACAAAACCAACAATGTCTTCTTCTCTTGTACATGAATCTGATTTATCTATACAATTTGATCCAATTTATGATTTATCTCTTTGAATAGTCATTGTACCTGTATAAGACTCTGACATTTTGATTTAGGATATTTACAAGATTATGTTTTACTCATAATATGATGAAGGATATATGTTGTAACTGTTTAATTTTCTTTTTAGTGTATTCAATGCCAGTCATCACCCATCTCATCCCGCTACTTCTTATTCTTTCATTTCATCTGCTAACATTATTCAATTAAAATATAAAGTATTTTTGGATTTTAAGGAAATATTTTTGATTATGGGTAGTGCAATTCAGTATAGTGTAAATGAGGATATAAATGTTACAGTACCGTGTGTTTTTCTCACAATTATCTGAATCTATTTCTCAAATTTGAACATATGGATCATGATATTGAAATCCTTTGAGAAAAAATTGGATATATCTTGGAAGATTTTATAGACCTAATCATTAAGCTAGACCAATTATATATTAATGGTGGCACAAGTTCTTCCATAACCCCCCCTCCTCCTCCTACACTTTTTATATTGATGAAGATCTCATTTTAAGGATTATGCATATAAAGATTCAGAATATTTTGGAATGTTCCAAAAAAATATAGTAATTGGAATAAGACAGGCCTTTCTACTCATGATGAGATGTTGTTTTATATTGATAAGGAATATACAGTTATTACTACCATGGATAAATATATTATAAAGGGTTACGTCAACTATTTCCTAAACTTGTTTTTTCCAAGTTAGACATAAATACAACTTTTAGGTGATTGGGTATTGACTTAATGATGTTTCCTTTAACCCAATATTTTAGATTAGTTGTGGAATCTTTTCCAGTTATGGACCCTCTATTATATCACTTCATGAAAGATAAGGATAAATTAATTAAGATTATAGATCATGGTTAAAGTTTTAGGGAAAATACTAATCTGGTTCTAGAATCTTATTATCATACTTTCAACACGACAATTATAGCTCTTATATCTCTTCATATGATCAGTGATTCAACAACTACCACTCTAGCTTCTACAGCTTCTAGAAATAATTTTTGTCTCTTTTTTACAATGATATAAATCATATAAGACCTATCTCTAAAGGGATTCAAAACCAAGAATATTCTTATTCTCCTGAACATGCTCTTGAACCTTATCCCAATCCATATAAAGTAAAATCAAAATAACCTATTGATCCTTCTATGACTAGAGAATCTACAATCTCAAATTCTAATTATGGAATCTGAAAGGTATATTGTAATTATTTATACCTCTTCAAGATAGTGAAATATATTTTATTCATTATTGTCTCCCTATATATTTCCTTTTATATTCTTGTTTTTATGTACCATGTTAACATCATCTAATGTATTTTTATTTCTATATTTACATTATCATACTAGAGCCTATAATATTTTTGATAATCTGGAATGGGGAAAAATACTTATATGCCATGATTTAGAATTATTATTTATTAAAATGATTTATTATTGCACTTTATTTCGTTATTTTTTACATGATTTATAATCATCATAAAAGGATAGATTTTTGGATTAGTCCATAAAATTTTTATTTTAATGATCTCGTGTCATGTTTATTTTATTATTAATAAATTCTAGATTTTATTTTAGTAACTTATTTTTTATGGATAAATCTAAATATAATCCAATGTGTTAGAGTGACTATAAATCATTTAATTGATCAGATGAAGAAACTCAACTAACTAACCACATGAACATAAAAGGGACCATGACTCAAATAAGTAAAATTTCTAGGTTATGGATCAACCGCAAAGAGTATTTGTAACACCCTGACACCAGAAGAAAGGAGCTAGTGAATTATTACCTAACATTAGAATTAATAGGAGGAAAACAAATCCGGAATTAATATTCAGTTTAGTAGTCTTGGAAAGCCAGATTACATACATATACCCATAATATATTAGGAAAACAAAATAAAACATGCTACATAATAAACTGAAATAAACAACATCCTTGAAAGCTTAATTAATGTTCTATTCTTCATAATCTGGCGAAAGAAACATAATAAGGGGGACATAAAATGCTCAATAAGGGTAAATACAATGGAATAAATAATGAATCAATCTATATGGAACTTTAAATATCAAATCAAACTTTCCATAAACAAAATTATAAATGGAAAAAATAATATGCCAACTAAGAGACTAAAACACATGCCATAAATCAATAAACTAAGAATTGACTATATCCAGAGATAGGTCGACAAATAATCTCATGAAAAAAAAACTGAACAAAAATTAAAGAAATTATTTCATAATTGACTAAATGTCCCAGTCACATGAAAACTTATTATCATTAATACCTTTCACAAGACAGTTTAGAATACGAATAAAAACTCATTTAATTTGGCCACTATATTCATCTCATGAGAACCCATTGATGCATCAAAGAGATATATAAAGTACGGGATCCACCATTCATGGATAGTAAAAAAATTCCTCATATTTAATAATCAAATTAAATAATATTCCTTATCAAATAACTATATTGAATGAGAAACATAGATTTAACACTAATTCACCGACTAATCAAACAATTTTCAAAGTGACCACCATATGAAAAATGTTATATGGTTTAGGAAACACTAATATCCATTGTATGAGTATATGGATAATAACATAAATTTAAAATAAAAAATGATTACAATAAAGTGATTATTTCAAGGTAAAGTTAACAATCACAAAAGGAAGTGAGATTCAGAACATTCTTGAGGAGAATAATGCTTAAACATTCCAAAGTGTCACATACCAGATCAAAACATTTACATAATAATATCTAGAAATTAATGACATCAATTATACTTAAAATATCATTAAAATAATGTGATTTTGGATATAATATGAAAATGTAAGTATATACATCAAATAAAAGTTAATTGGTTCATAATAACAAATAACCCACAATGAAATGTAAGTTGAGACGAAATTCCCTTACCTTAAACTTTTTTTTGTTGTGTGGTCTTTATACTCCATTAAAGTGGTTTAAAATGTGTTAATAACTTATAACAGAACCATTCTCAATATTTATATAACCATATATTAAATTTGTTTAATGTCTTATTAACCGTTTGTTAATAATCTTTCATTAATTCAACCATATCGGGTGTTAACTTCATAGTTTTTCAAGTTCATTTTAACTTATTATTTGTTCTTATTATAAAATATATAAGTGTTTCAGCATATAAAGAATTTAAAACAATATTTTTATATCATATATTTACAGTATGTATGTAAATATGAATATATAGAATGTTTTGGAGATAAGAAATGAAATGCATTGTTCATGGAGCTGGTAGTCTGTACAAATTCATAAATGGTAGTTTCATTTATTTTCCATATTGAGATGGTGATAAGTATGTATATAATAATTCAATAATCATATGTATTTTATATATGTTACTTTGGTACAATAAAAATATCCATAATATGTTTCGTGTAAATCATAGATGAGTCGCATCACTTTAAGGGGCGGTAGTCCGTGCTTCCACAACCGATGTTATCATTTTTACTTAAGATGGAATGTATAAAGGTACGTGTTATAAAATAATTATAGAAACATAAAGATATTATAAATAACATATATATAATATATAATAATGTTTTATTTCATAATGTCCACTATGGGAGGCAGTAAGGGAACATTGAACAATGATCGTTTAGTGAGGCGGTTGTCCACCTACACATAAACTGTATGTTCGTTACCCATTAGATGGATGTGTGTGTATGTGAAAGTAAAAATATTCACATAATAAAATCCAAGTATAATTAGGAAAATAGATTTTTTATATAAATATGGATAATAATATTTTAATAAGTGGATAATGGAAATAATATAGAGGAGTTTGAGGGAGGGTGTTACGTCTTAATTGGGTAACTCCTTTTGGTTTACATCAAAAGGATTCATTATATTTCCTTCTTACAAAATGGGGCTTCAAAGAGGAAGGTAAGTATGTTGGGGAGTGAATTTTATATATATTTTTTGATCTTAAGAGTCTTGAGGGGTGTGGAGAAGTGGAAGTGAAGGGGGCCTTTTATAATGGAGGAGGGGTGGAATCTCTTGTAATATTATAAAAGAATGGAAACCCCACCAACATTGTTTTATTTCAAGTGGATCAATAATAGTCCATATTCAATAAAAAATATGATATGGATGAAATATGGCTATCGAATGGAATTTGGAAAAGTGTGTAGGTTATTTTGGGCTTCAAGTTTAGGGTTTAGTCTCTTATTAAGCTTAATTTATCCTAAATTGTAAAAATTAATTTTAAATACCTTCACTAATTTTTGGTCAATAACTAAGTTTAAATTAATAGAAATTATAAATTATGATGATTCTAAATATTTAATCCATTTTTCCATATTCCAAACATAGAAGTGGCAGAAATTAAATTAAAATTTATCTCGCATGCGGGACAGCAATGCAGGTTTTAAAGTAAAACAATATTATAGGTTGCTATGTTTTTATAGTAAATTTCAAAGTGAAATTGAATCAAATGAACTAAATTGGACTAATTTATAAAAATATTATGTAATTAATCATTAAAACCCAATTAAAATTATAATTTAACCTTATAAATAAATTACATAAAAAATCAGTTTTGGATTAAATTTCACTATTTTTCAATATTCACTAAAAAATGAAACTATGTGGAAAAAAAGAAAAACAACATCCTAAGATAAATTTTTACATATTAAATTTATAAAAGGGTCAAAATCATATTTAAATATGTTTATCCATCAAAAGTGATCAAAACTACATAAAAACTATAGTATTTTATTTGTTTTATTTGGTACGTTTTTATCTTATGCCTATAAAATATATTAGATGAGTTTTAAATATTTGAGTGGATATATAATATATAAATTTACTATATAAACTCTATGAAGTTGTTAGTATTTGACTGATCATGAAAAATCTTATTAAGTAGTGTTTTGTTTAAATTAGGTGTTGTGCGTATTGAAAAGCTATCGAAAAAGTATAAAGGAAAAATATGGTAAAGTATTTGGGTGATACATTATTGGATTGAATTAATGAATCAATCACTATGTTAACAAAATTTCACTAAGGATATAAGTGACCGTATAACCAAGTGGATCAACCATATTCCTAATTTATAAACCATGATATAAATTTTGAAAACTCATAATGTGATCGTAAGGAAAATTAAAGAGACCACACAATATATTCTCATCTGACAGTAAAATTTCTAAGTATTAGAGTGACTACATGTTATTATCAAATGAATTCAAGATTAAATCAAGAAAATTTATAACATAGTTAGAATTGTGAAAAATTATTGAAGTGACTCTTTGATGAATTTGAGAAACTGCATAATCAGATGAATAAACCACATGTTAAATGGATCAACCCCATAACCAGTCAAGGAAATTGGTCAATGTTTTATCCTAATTGTTAAATATATCATTAGGAATCTAGCTGATATGGAATACTTAGATTGGCCATGTCTAACTGAAATTATATTTAAGTAATATATTACAAATTTAGTACCTAAAAAATTAAATTAAAATTTATAGAATTTAATAGTTCCATAGTTAATGTCAAAAATGAAGATATTTAGTGATTACTATTTAATAAATACATCGAGGAAGAATTTTTATTTTTAAATAGAGAAATAGGTCAAAGAGAAAAATGATCGTGAAAATAAGAATGTGTATTCCAGTAATATTTTCTCAAAAATCTAGGACACTCTATATTGTATTTTATTTCTCAAAAATACCTAAGTGAAAATTTTTTGTCGATTAATATACTCTCATAATTAAGGAATACATCAGGAATATAAGATATCCCAACTGAGCAACTGAAACACAATTTATTTCATCATTGCATTGAACTTCATCTCTTTATTTCTATCTGTTTTTAATTACTTTTGAGTTTTATTTAGTTTAATTTTTTTATCTGTTAAGTACATACTCATGTTTAATGTAAATGATTACTATCATATTATTCCTTTAATTTCATTTATTTTTATATCCCCACATAAAATTGTGGAATATGCTTCATGATTTCTTGCACAACCCTATGTTTTATTGTAACTTATATACATGATCAATGTTGTGTATCATCTTATTTTTATTAATAAACATAACTGGTAGTGGGTTATTATGTGGTGGATAGGTCTAAGTCTCACTATGAAAATTAACCTATTTTTTATATTTTTTTTGTTTATTTAGATATTTATTCAACTCTTATAAAATTTTACTTCAAATCATTTTATCAAAATAATACTTTGATAGAAAAAATTTAGTAGTTATATATCTAGTTTGAAATATAAGGAAAGTGATCTCAAAATATAAGTAAAGTCTCATGTTATTCTTAATAAGTTTCCATTATTCCCTTGATAGGTTATTTCAAAAAATAAATTAAGTTATTAAGATAGCGATGAGGAGACGGAATATCAATCTAGAAGTTTGAAGAAGTTATATAGGAATAAAAAATTATTTATAAATTATAATTTTAAAATATAATATTATATGCATGTAAAATAGAATAAGGACGATATATTTAGAGAAGTTACTTATTATGAATGAAAAAAAATGATACATAAAATATGATTTTCGAAAATTAGAATACAATAAGAAATATGAGTATTAACTAAAGAAAAAAAAATTGTACATGGAGTATTCTTAGAGTTCTTCAGAGGACAATTCAAGTGATTCATATTCATCCTAGAATGTTTCTCATGAAAATGAAAAAAAATTATTTATCATAATAATGATAGAGTTAATAAAAACAATTAACATTCCTTCAAATACTGAAAATTATAATGAATCTTAAATTTCTAGTGAGTATTTATTTTAATTCTATAATTTCATGGAAGAAACATTTATTGAGTTAAAGGATAAATGTAAAAATATGAATAAATTTCATTCAATTTCATGAAACATTAAAATGTAATCTATATATTGAAAATAAATATTCAAATACTATGAAAATAAAATAACAAACTAAAATATTCTAATGAAAAACTCAATAAGGAACTTCAACAGTTCACCCAGGGAAGATAAACTCTTATTGTGGGTTTAGGTAAAACTAAAATTCCTAGATGTACAAATTGAATCAGTTACCATCTTGGTTAAAGGAATATTCTATAGAATAATTTTTTCATATTTAAAAATCAACTAGTTATGGATAAAAATATTATAACTTTGGTGAAAATTTATTATTTATCTCAACAAGTATTAATTTTTATAATAATAAATTGATTAATCAAGTATGGATTATCAAAGATTAATTTGATAACATTTCTAAACCCAATAAAATATGCTTACCAAAATTATTGATTTAATTGATTTGTGTAGGTGAATTGATTAAAGAGTTGCAATAAGAGATTGTTGTATTTGGAAAGTGGATTTTTAAGACATATGAATAGAGAGTTCTCACATTTCAGTAATCCTATGAAATTTGATGGTGGTCATGTCACATTTTTTACATTTCTAAGGGAAAGATTATTTATCATGGAAAATTTGGAATCATTGAATCTATTTTAATTTCTAGTGTTTTTATATTAAAGTTTTAAAATATAATGTTATTGGTATTTTTCAATTATGTAATGTGTTTTTCAAGTTATTTTGTAAAAAAATCAAATAGGATTTAGGATTTTAGGAAATGCTAATTATTTATTAATTTTAGGAATGATAATGTATATGTTATTGATATAGATTCGTTGATTTCTTAAAAACATTCTTAGCTAAATTTCTTAAAGAATATTGTTTGGGGCATAGGATATTATGGCACTTCAATATACACTCACTTATAAATATTAATAATAATGATTTCTCCATGGTCCTACTAAAAATATAATTTCCAAAAGATAATGAATAAAATAATTATAAAATATTTAAGAAGTATCATAATTCATTCAAACCAATGAAATAGGTTTCTACCTCAAAACCAGCAGAACTGGTTCACATGGATTTTTTAGACCATTTATATATTCATGTTTAGTAGGAAAGAATTATTTTTAAGTGATTATTGATGATTATTAATGATTCAATTGGGCATATTTTCTACCTCACAAAAATTAATCATGTAAATTCTTTTCAAAATAGGACAAGTCTATAGAAAACCATAGTGGACATACCATCAATACCATATGAATGATCAAGGCCATGAGTTTTGAGAATCAAGATTTTGAGACCTTATGCCCACAACATTGCTATAATCCCAATTTCTCTGCTCCTATAACTACTCAACAGAATGATGTGGTTGAAAAGAGAAATAAAAAAGTCCATGAAATATCCTAATTTATAATTAGTGAGTATTAATTACCTACAAAAATTTGGGATAAATTTTCCAATTCAACTTGTAATATTATGAATAGGGTTCTTAACAGATATGCTTTAATGAAGCCTCCCTATGAATTATGGAATTGTAAAAAACCAAAAGTTAATTACTTTAAATTATTTGGATATAAATTCATTAATATTAATACAAAAAAGAATTTGAAAAATTTTCCCCAAAGAGGGATAAAGGTATTTTTTAGGTTTTTCAACATCTGGAAAATCCTACAGAGTCTTCAATAAAATAGATAATGTTTTGGAAGAATCTGTTATTGTCATCTTTGATGAATCTGATCAACATGACTGTAAAAATTCATTATATTACCTTTAGTATACTACGTAAAATTTTAATTTTAGTAAACCCTTAAATAACTCTAACCAATTAGTAAATTTTCATATCAAATATCCCAAAGTTGACCAATATGAACAACAATATCTTGAGGAAGACATAGATGAACCAATTACATTTTTTCTTATAACCGTTAGAACCCATAGAGACCATCCTTTAGTTATTGTTTTTAGAGACCAAGATAAAGGAACTCATATTACATATTATCATAGAAACCAGGTTAAACATCAATATTTCTTGTCAAAAATTAAACCTTAAAACATTAATGAGGTTATAAATGATGAATTTGGTCAATGGAAATGAATTAAGAGTAAAATTAATTTGAAAGGAACAACGTTTTCAAACTAGTAGAAGAACCTCAAGGTTGTCTAAGTATTAGAACTTAATGGGTGTTTAAAAACAAGGATGTTGAATCTAGCATTATAGTTTGAAATAAACTAGATTGGTTTCAAAAGGTTTTATTAAAGAAGAAGGAATTTATTATAAAGAAATAATTACACCTATATCTAGACATGAATTCATTACAATAATTCTTTCTTATACACAATATCTAAATTTTAAACTATTTCAAATGGATTTAAATACTGTATTTCTTAATGGTTATATTGTTGAGGATTTTTCTTTTGAATAACCCCCTATATTTCAAAATACTTATTTTCTAAATTTTTCTTTTAAACTACCTAATTCTATTTATGGTTTAAAACAGGATCCTAGAGCTTGATATAATAGAATCAACACTTTCTTGATTTCTAACCTATTTTCCAAAAGAATAACTAATGCTACTCTATTTATAAAATTAAGTTTAGAAGATGTTTTAGTAGTTCAAATATATGTTGATGATATTATTTTTTTCATGTCCAAAAACTACTTATGTATTAATTTTTTTAAGATGAAAAATGAATTTGAAATGAGTATAATGGGTGAGTGAAAATTATTCCTTGATTTTCATATTTACCAAAACATGGATGTAATTATTTTAAATCAAAGAAAGAAAAAAAAAATATTTAAAAAAAAATTGGTGTGGATATAACAACAGTTAGTGACACTATTGTGAGTAAAACATTTAAATTAAATTTGGGTGAAACTAGAAAAACAGTTGACCAAACAGTTTAAATAGGTATGATTCGGAGTTATCTATACATAACTACTAGCTAGAATAATATTATTTATAGTTTTTTTGTGTTATTGTTTTTAGGAAAATCTTATGGAATGTCATCTAAATAAATCCAAAAGTTTTTTTAAGTACCTCCGGAATAAAATTAATTTTGAAAAATTTTATTCAAGATGACATGATTTTTAGTTAGTTAGTTATTTTGAATCTAATTTTGGAAGATGTAAATTAAATTGAGAAATAAACTTTGAAACTTTTCACTTTTTCAGAAAGTATACAGTATCTTTGTGTAGTAAGAGGTAGAACTATGTTTCATTAACAACTCCTGAATCTGAATAAATAATTGTATAATGTTTTTGTGCACAAATTCTTTGGATGAAACACCCATTTCCATATTATGTATTTTAGGTTAGATATGTCCAAAAAAATTATGAAAATAGTAGTTATATTAATATTTCTATTAATCTTATATCTCATTCCATGACTAATCATATTGGCATAAGTTATCAATTTTTGTGAGATCATTTTCCAAAATTGAATATCACTCTGTAATTCATTATCACAAAGCATCATCTTTCTAACATCTTAAAAAGGTCCATGAATTTTTAGATATTAAATTATATCATACATTAAATATGAAACTATTCCCAGTGCCATGTCTTCAGAGGATGCGTTGACTGTTGCCCCGCATTCCCTCTTTCTAAAGAGTGTCGGAATCCGTCACTTTTTCAGGGACATTTTCTCCTTGATCTTAACAGGATTATGGGATATCGGTTCCGCATTCCATTGATTCCTCCTTGGAATTCGTTACCTAGTCCGGGTCTCCCTGATAGATTAAGACGTTGTTCATGAAACTATTCCCAGTGCCATGTCTTCATAGACACCAGTTAATTACACTACTTCTGTTAGGACATTCCAAGTGGTCTGATCAGGGAAGTAACCTCTGGTTGGTAGAGTAGTCACATTGGACATCACTGGCATTTCTGGACACTGGAACAATGGAATGTCTGGGTTTCATCCACTTATGTTAGGGCTTCTCGAGGGAGCATAAGCCCAAAGCATCCCATGTCGAATGTAGTGAATTATATTCCATATTAATTTCTATGAGGTTTTCCACAACTTCCCATGTTTGAAACAGAGTATGTTGTGAGTTTAATGTCTAACAGAGATGGTTTAGAATGATCGGAACACTAAAGGGAGTATATCAGATGGGTGCAACCCCTGTAGATAACATTGATGATGGGACTAATGCATGGTTAGTTACACGGTTACTACTAGGAACAGTTAGAAAGTGGGTGACATGATCCCACTGATATGTGGAATCCCAGGTAATAATCATGATAGATTATGGAGAGTTGAATGAATTGGTGGGGTAATGAGATGGAATCATCGTGAAGGTGATGGTAGTGTTGGTCTTGAGCCTCGAAGAGACTTCCTCCGTATCCTCGGCAAAGGAAATAAAATTCCACATAGTTTAGGATGGAGGGCATGGAATTAGGGTGTACGTAGAGGACAATGACCTGAAGTCATGCAGGGGATAATGCATGGTTAGTAGCCTGGGTTGGTCAGATTCTTGAGGGGCGGACCCGAGATGTGTGTCCTAACGAAGGGGACTACAACGGCATACCATCGAGTGGGAAACACAATGTCTTACCTCTGGTTGGGTTTGACAACTGATTATCGTCGATTGGGGAAGACAACAGATTACTACTGACTGGGGTTCCAATGGATTACCACTGATTGGGGTTCACAATAGCTTCTCGTCAATTGGGGGACCCAAAGGCTTACCAGTAATTGGGGGGCACAATGGTCTACCACTGATTGGGGGACACAATGGCTTACCACTAATTGGGAGACACAACAACTTACCATCAGTTGGTATTGGACCTTAGGGAGGCTTCCTACGTACCTTGTCTACGAGACAAGGATCAAAGCCCACGTAGTTCGAACGGGTACAGTTTAACATCTTGTAGGGAAAAAAGGGGTGTATATTTTAACATCATGTGTGGTGAAGATGGACCGACGTGAAGTGTCCAGGACTGATGGGTGTTTGGATTCATCCTTATGAAGGATTCCTACATACCTTTCTTTGGCAAGGATCAAAGTCCACGTAGTTCGGGGATGTTGGTAAACCGATGTGAAGGGGTCTGAACAAGTAGCTACTGGGCTTGAACCTCTAGGAGGCTTCCGACGTACCATGCCTTGGCAAGGATAAAAGTCCACATAATTCGGGAAGGTTTTGTGAACCGCGTTAAGGGGATCAGAACAACTGGGTGTTGGTATTGAACCTCAGGGAGGCTTCCTATGTACCTTGCCTTTTCAAGGATCAAAGTCCAAATAGTTCCAGAATGTTTGGGCCTTACACTCTAGGGAGGCCCATAGAGGATGTTATGGTTGATGCTTACTCTAAGCCCACGTGAGTCCTACTCGGTGTGAGAAACAAGAGGAAGTAATGACCAGACGATCACATCGCGAAAGGTGCATCTGTGGGAAGTGGTGCGTGGATTACACATGGTTAGAATCCCAAAAATAGAATAGGGCTTACGCATGGTTAACAACACAAGGAGATGGAGATTGGGACTTACTCCAGGATAGAGGCCTGGAGGTGACAAAACCCAATGGGAGAGGGATGAGATACTGATGGTCCTGGTTCCCATCTCTCCTTTGGTCATTCGCACCGAAGAAGAGAGGAGGAGTAGGGATGCTACCTCCTAAAAGAAAGGCTAAGTGTTTACACCAAGGTGGTTTCCCTTCCCTGTGGAGAGGTGTCACTCATGTAGAGAGGATCTCATTCCATGTGAGGAAGAGCTCACTCCATTGGAGACAAGTGGGTGTAGAGAATGTCTGAGATTAGGCTTCACACGTATGATGTGAGGGGAGGGGTTACAGTTTAACGTCATGTGTTGAGGATGATGGATCTTGGCATTTTAACGTCCTGCAGCTTAGACAAGGCGGGTTCACTCCGTACCCCAATAAAATACATTACTGGCATGCTTTAACCCTTTGTGAACGGAAGGAACCAGAAATTTCATGGGGAGGGGGTGTCATGGAGTGATCCATTATGGGGACCACATTAGTATGGATATGAGAATAATAAATAGATTTTAGCGTGTCTGGGTACCACTAAGGAGAGGCAAAAGTGAATGGGTCTTACGCATGGAAGCTTCCTGAGTACCACTATGGAGTGGAAATGGTAAGTGGGGGCTTACGCATTGAAGATTCATGGGTTCCACAAAGGAGTAGTAACGGTGAGTGGGGCTTACATATGGAAGCTTCTCGGGTGCTGCTATGGAGTGAAAATGGTGAATGGTTCTTATGCATGGAAGCTACCCAGGTGCCGCTATATAGTTACAATAGTGAATGGGGCTAACGCAAGGAAGATGCTCGTGTGTGGCTATGGAGTGGCAATGGTGAATGGGGATTATGCAAGGAAGCTTCCTAGGTGCCTCTATGAAGGGGAAATGGTGAATGTGGATTAAACAAGGAAGAAACTCAGGTGCCACTATGGAGAGGAAATAAAGAATGATGCTTACGTAAGGAAGTTTCCTAGGTGCCTCTATGGAGTAGTAATGGTGAATGGGGCTTACGCAAGGAAGAATCCTGGGTACCGCTAGGGAATGACAACGGTGAATGGGTCTTACACATGGAAGCAGCCCATAATGTATTCCTCATGTCTGGCCATGAGGTCATCCCAACTCACTGGTGGGTTGATTCATATAATTGGGGTCAACACATATGCACTACTGCACAAGCAAGATCATGCCAAAGGCATTGGAATCAATCCGAACAAATGGAGATGAAATGTGTGAATCTCACACCCGGCATTTGGAACAAGGTGAGGGTGGCATGACGATGGAGGATAACTGTTGATAATGTTAGAAACACAGCATAAATGTTGCGTTATCCTGAAATGGGGATGAACAAATGAGGGTCGATTGGTGACCTTGTTCGAAACACGTGACCAAACTCGACGTGTCGTCAAAAGTCTTTCAGGGTGTTGGCCTAGAATGGTAGGTGATCTAAGGCGGCGTGGGACCAGGTCGTTAGGGGGACCCTTCAGACATGATTGAGGATGAAGATCCGGAATAATGACTCATAAAGAATTAGGTGGAATGATGGAATGTTTGAACAGATTGAAGCACTCTTCAAACTATGCCACTGTAGTCAGGGAATGATTTATCTTATGATTATCACATAAGGGGTATATTATTTGAAACAAAAGGCATACTATTATTGAATTATAGAGAATACTATAGTTTATATTCATGTATATAGGCTTATTGGCATCTTATTATTAGAGAATAAGGAATATCTCATTTAGAGAAAAAGGCATCCTATGTTTGTTACATAGGTTCTACAACAGTTTAAAGTCATATATATAGGACTATTGTAATCTTATGCTTGGAGAATAATTCATCTCTCGTTTAGAGAAACATGCATCCTATGTTTGGCACATATGATGTACTGTAGTTTAAATTCATATAGTTAGGACTATTGGAATCTTATTCTTGGAGCATAAGGAATTTCTCATTTAGAGCCAGAGGAATCTGATGTTTGGCACATAGGGTGTACTATATTTTAAAGTCATATAAATAGGACTATTGTAATCTTATGCATGGATCATAATGCATCTATCATTTAGAGAAAGAGGCTTCCCATGATTGACACATAGGGTTTACTATATTTTAAAGTCATATATATAGGACTATTATGCATAAGGTGCCTTTCAATGGCTAGTGATGCGACATACGCAAGACTAACCCTTTCTGGTTCAACCTGGTATAGAAGTCAGGTTATGGGGTTTGGATGAGTTGGTTAAAGAATGGTTTGACTCAAGGTACTCGGGGAATTGATTGTGAGAATCTCAACTCATGGCATGGGAAATGAACCAAGAGAAATATGTTGACTCAAGGTTATTCATGGTGCGCATACAAGTATCTCAAATCATGGTATTCGATAGGTACAAGGTGGGTTTGCATAATAGCTCAATAGGGAAGGCCTACGCGCAATAGGGAAAGAGTGTGTGCAATATGGGAGATGTGCGTGTAATAGGGGAGTTTTGTGCACAACAGTGGAGGAATTTCACGCAATAGGGGAGGCCTACGCGCAATAGGGGATATTTTCATGCAATAGGGAACGTTTGTGTGCAATTGGATAGGTGTAGCACTAGTGCGTGATAATTGGGTACAATGGCATTATTGCATGAAAAAATGATGTTTTTCATGAAAAACAGGGCATGTTGGTTCTTTTGTGCACAAAATTGATATTTTGCATGAAAGATGGGGGTTTTGCACGCAGGCGCGAAAGATGTAGACTTACGTGCATTAGAGTGGCAGACGACCTCTGGGGGCCCTCGGGAAGAAGGGGGTGAACCTGTATTTATAGGCTAAACCTTGAATTCCAATGCATGTAAAATTCCATTCCACTTTTTTGTGAAAATCCGTTTTATATGCAAGATTCTATTTTTGCGTGCAAGAATCCATTGTTGTGCCCAAATACATACTTTTCCCCAAAACCATCCTGGATGGCCATTTCTAGCAGCCTGAATTCAAATGGCTATAACTTTTGATCCATAACTCTATTCTGGATCCACGACCAATCAAATTGAATCTTTTGAAACAATCTAGGCTCCAATAACATGTTCGGAAGCATTGGGTGAAATTACATGGACACATTTTTCAGTGTCAACAATATCATTAATTATTTCAAGCCACCATTTTTATTCGTATTACTTTAAATTTAGTTTATTTTATTATCACACATTACTATTTAAAAAGTCCTGAAATATTTTTAAATAGTTCCATTAGATCTTGAATTGAATCCCCTCTCTTGAAACCTAAGCGTAACCCAATTTTGACCTCTCCTTGTTAACTAAACATTAGCATTCTAACCTTCAAATCTCAATTAAGAGTAGTTAGAATGAATATTTATCTTGAGTATGAAGCATAAAAAACTTCAAGTAGTTCTAAAATATGAAAATAAAAATCCAATGGAATCAAAAAACTCTTAAACTCGCACTTTTTATCTCGGTATTTTGTTATAGAAAAGAAAATGAATTTAAAATGTTTAGATCAATTCATCCTTATGTACGAAGATCTTGGTCATAGAAAGGATTGACTTAGTGGTTCATAGTCCGTGAAAAACAATTATATCCTTTATTAGTAAACTAATTCTATGCGAATAAGCTCTTTGAATTTGGAAAAAAGATGGGATCACATTCAAATGGTTATTGATAAACGAGAACATGTATTTACTTCATATTTGTGGGTTGTGAGCTTAGAATTACCACATCATGGTGAGAAATAGGAATATAAAAGTTATTACCTATCAATAATACTTATTTAGATTTAGAGAGATAATTAAAATAGCTAACTCCTAATATAAATCCTATAAGGTCAAATGTTATTGAGTTCAATGGTGAGTGCAGTTCATTGCTTAAGTTTACGCAGAATTTTATTTTTCCTGTAATAGTATAATTTAGAAATTTAAGGAATCTTGATTTATTTTATATTTATTTAAAGTTTAAAGGAATATAGAAAATTCTATCAAGATTTATTATGATTCATATGGAAAAGTTGAGATATACATTATCTCAATTCAATTCTCTACCTTATTCAATGTTCATCTCATCTCTGTTAGAGCTTAAGGGTATTCTTCCTTGGAGGGAGTTTACTAGTTAATGTACTATTTTACATAATAACAACACCAACAAGAGAATGAAAACTAAATGGGACAATAGGAATATTTTTTTAGTATATGATGGAAATAAATTATATGATCATTAAAATTTTGTGAAGAAAAAATGTAGTCAAAATAAATAGTTGATATCAGTTTAGAACTCAATAAAGTAGTTTATGGTGACTATACTTATAAGTAAAGTGATGACGATGTAGGCATTGATCTTAATTAAGAATCATTGAATGATTTTGATGATATCATGAGTCTATCTCCAGTGGTCACAAATGATATAGGACCCATGCAAGGAGTAGTAGCTCCTAAGGGAGTGAGTACTCTTGGATTAATTTTTTTAGACCAAATCTCCATATTCAAGTGGTGATGAAAATTATAATTTGTTTTGATATAGTCATAATATGTTTGAAATAGGTAGATCACCACTCTTTGACTCTAAACATCTTATATTGGACAAGTCTCATGAAATCCATCTTATTTAAGTGGATCATTCAGATCTAGACACTAATAGTGGGTATAGTTATAATGGTGGTAGTCTATGAAAACCTAATTTTCAAGTCATATATCTTTTCCTAGAGCTACAGAGTCAATTTATTGGGCTATCTCAACTCATGTTCTTGTGGAACAAAGTAACATAGACCTCTGAGTTGATGATATTGTACATAATATTTGTGGTTTAAATCCTTCAAAAAAACTATTCCTTCTTATCCATCTCATAACATAGACGTCTTCATCCAAGGTGATCCAATTTTTGATTCATATACTAAAATAAAGATTATAACTATGGAATACTATGATGTTTGAGTCAAAATATTTATAATCCTATGTTTGACTCATAAAATTATAAAGGATCTATGTTTTGACAATACGATATGGTTTCAGTGAGTCAAATCTTAATTATCACCCATTTCATCCAACTAATTATTCTTCTATTATTTAATCAATTGAAATTTTTCAATTCAAAAAACTAATTATTGGTTTTTTTGAAATAAATATTTTTGATTTTAGAAATTTCTTGTGAGTTTGTTATAAAATAGGATATATATTTTATAGTTTCAATAATTGTTACTCACATTTTGCTAAAGCTATTTTTAAAAGTTGATCATATGGATCATGAGATTAGAATCCTTATATCACAAGTTTGAACTCTCCTAGAATATTTCATAGAAATGATGATTAATCTATATCATAGATATATTAATTTTGTCAGAATTTATTCTAGAACATCTACTCCTCCTCCTACACTGGTTTCTATTGATAAATATCTCATTCAAATGATTATTCATAAGGATATTCAGAATATTTTGGAAAGTTTTGAAGAAGATAAGAATTTGATACATATGTACCTTTCTGATCATGCTAAGAAGTTTTTTATATGGTTAAGGATGAGAAAGATAAAACTACTAAAGATAATGATATTATAAAAGGTTCCATTAATTATTACCTAAACTAGTTTTTCACCAAGTCTAACCTAAATATGATATTTAGGTTATAGGATAAGGATTTAAGGATACACCCTTTAACCTGAGTTTTTAAATTAGTTTTGGAAAATTTGTTGATAATAGACCACATATTGGATTACATCATGACTGATAAGGATGATTTCATAAAAATTATAAAGAATTGTTTAAGGGTTGTGGTAGATATGACTAATATTTTAGAGCCTTATATTTATAATTACAACACAAAACTTTTATATTGTATAGTTATTTCTATTACCATTGTTTTGAAAAACTACCACGACATCTTCGAAAACTCCTATAACCCATCTTTTTCTCAGTGTTCCTCGTGTTATCCATTATATCAAACCTGCATCTAAAGGGATTCTGATCCAAATATATTATTCTTCTCCTAGACCTACGTGGGAACCCACTCCTAATACATCTAAAGATAATGGGAAATATCTTATTAATATCTCTATGATTAGAGACCCTACATGATCGGATTCTGATTAAGTCATCAAATAAAGATATTTCACTGATTTATAAGTTTTGAAGTTAATGCAATATGTTTTATTCAATTTTATCTCCCTATATATTTTATTTTATCTTTTTTTTATATCTTTGTATGACCATTTGATGACTTTTTGATGTAAAAATACACATAAAAAAGTATATCATTAAATATGTTGTATGATCCCAAATGGTAGATAAAATACTGATATGGAATGATTTTTTATAATAATGATTTAAAATAATTTTTTATTTCACTTTATTTCTTTAATTATTTCATGATTTTTTATTATCATAAAAGGGTATTTTTTTTGGATTAATCCAAAAAATCCTTTTATTAATAATGTCAAATCATGTTTATTTTATTATTAATTAATCCCATGTTCTATGTTACCAACTTTTTTTTCCAAATATGAAAATATTTTCATGTGTCAATTCGACAATAAATCCAGTTATCATCTGCATGAAGAAACTCAACTGACTGTATGAAGTGGAAAGAGATTATAAGTGAAATGAATAAAATATATAAGTATTGGATCTACCATAAAAAGTACTAGATCAACTACATGAAGTAATCTAGAACTCGGTAGTATTTTTCCAAGGATGGAAGTAACCACATGGACAAGTGGATCGATTGTATTATAGATCAATGGACTTTGATAGAAATTTATAAAAATCTTAAAGTAACTGCAAGTCCAAATGAGGTGACTACATGATATATCCTCTTATGATTATCAAATATCCACGTATTGGAATGACTATATATTGTTCTTAATCATCCAAATGATGCAATCAAGTGACTTCATGATAGAGTTGAAATTTTGGGAAAGTACTAATGTGGTCAAACAATGACTTAAATTGACCACAAGATCAAACAAAGTGACCACATGTTGAACAGATAAACCAAATGATTAGTCAAGGGAATCAATCAAAGTGTTTTCTTATGTTTAAAATCAATCGTGAGTTATCAAGATGATGTGGTAATCATAAATTAACCATGTCTAGTAAAAATTATATTTATCTAATATATTCCATCAGGTATCCCTTAAGAATTAAATGTAAATTAAAACCATTTAATTCTTAAATATTTTAGATTCAATATGAATATATTTAACTATTAATCTTTAATAGACACTTTGAGGAATTTTTTATCCATTTTATGGGAGAAATATATCAAAGAGAATAATGATATTGAAAATAATATATGAGTTACATTACCCTATTTTTATAGAACTATGACACTCTGTTTTATAATACACATCACAAAAATATCTATGAGAACATTTCTAGTTGTTGAATTTTATCTCATAATATAAGTATGACATTGGGGATAGTAGAGAATACTAATTAACAACTAAAACTTGATCTCTGTTAACACCACATCAAACGCCATTTCTCTATATCTCTTTCTCTCTATTTCACATTAATTTTTGGTTTTTATTTGTTTATTATTTATATCTATTGATTTCATATTCTTATACAACATTTAAGAGTACTATAATACTATTTATTTAATTTCCTCAATTTTTGTATCCCCCCCAAAAATTGTGGAAGAGGCATTTTGATTGCATGGATAGTCATGTGTGTTTTTGTAACTTGTATACCCAACCGAGGTTATGGATCAACATGTTTATATTAATAAACATTCTTGATAGTTGGTTACTATCAAGTGGATAGGACTAAGTCTCATCTTGATACTAAACATTTTGTTTTTATATTTACACCATGTGTTTACTTACATTCCTCTTACTCTATTTTTTTTAAATGAAATCATATTAGAACAATAATACATGAATAGATAAATTTTACCAGTGATATATCTATTATTTTATGTTAAAGAATAATATCAAAATATTAGGATAATCTAAATTTATTTTCGATGACTTTTTATTAAACACTTTATTGGGTATTTCAAAACAAAAAATTATGTATACCTCTTTTATTATTTAACAGGGTGTTTTCTAAACTATATTATTTTGTTTTAAAATAACTTTTAATAGTAATATTTTTTGAATTCACAATTCACCCTCCTCTCTTGAGAAATATACTCCATCAAACATTCAACACCATCAATGCCCATTCTTTTGGGAAAATAAAAGACACTAGAAAATAGTGTTCTCGTGAGATATCTACATTTTACCAAAACATTGGAGGTTGATATAGTATTCCAAACACAATCATCTATTCTTATAAGTTCCACGTAAGAATTTTTCACTTCTAACATCATAAAGAACCCGTGGAAATAAAATGGATTATATAAAACATTTTTTTCAAAATAATTCACTTTCCATATAAAACCCATGTAAATAAAAATGGGATTCATAAAACATTCAAATAAATATCATTCACCTTTAATATCATAAATAACTAATGGGAATAAAAATGGGTTTCATAACATTCCCAAATGCTATAATATAACCCCACGAATTAAATATATTCATACCAAAAAGATGATCACCCCAAATAATAATATAATAATGAATAATGGAGTGTGAAACTTAAAACCTAACAGCATTTTAAATAAAAATGTTTTTAATATAAAGGAAAAAAATAAAATCATAAAATATCTTTCATGAAATATTTTTCTAATCACTAATGTAAAAGTCATAGGTATGAGTAACTTTTCAAATGGTTTTCTTTGTTTTAAAAAAAATATTTAAAAAATAAAAATATTATTAGAATTTTATTTGAATAAAAAACATATTTTTTCCCATACATATGAGTTAAAAAATAATATAACATTAAATATATAGTGAACATGGGTGAAATTCAAGAAGATATCGTATAACTCAAATAAATGATTTTGAGTTATCAAATCCCTTACCCTTACTCTTAATTTTAATGGAAGTTATTTAATCTCTAATATTATGAAGATAAAAATATTAATTACCTACTTCATAATATTACTAATTTAGATTTATACTTTTAATTTATAATAATTCTATCCACACATATTAGTTTTTTTCACCTATTTTTGAAATTGGGTACTTATAATTTGATCATTGTACTTGTTCCATAATAGTACTTACAAGATACCTTATTCATGATAATTTCATATTTACTAATTCATAAAGGCTTATAAAAATTATTTTTTTTAGAGAACTATAATTTTATAATTTTATTACTTGATATTTTTTTTCTCATTTTTGAAAGAAATTGATGATAAACAAGTTTCAGGTTATTAATATTCATCAAAGGATTTCCATATAATGATTATTAATTTTTATGTAACCCAAAAAGAAACATATAAAAATTAATATTTACTTATTTATATCATATATTATAAAATGATAAATTGTCATAGTCATGTGTCAAATAATTTTATAGCTTTGTTCAAGTAGGTGGTTATACAGACCCAACAAAGACACAAAATAATTAAATTGATATGCATGGTTATTGCATTATTTGGATATAATATCATTATTATATAAGTGTAATGATATGATTTAGATATTATCAAGGTGGTGAATATGATTTTATAATATTTTTATGAAGAAAAATAATAATAGATGAAAAAAACATTACTTAATCGAGGTTGGAGTGCGAAAGTACACATAATAAACATTGTAATTTCTCAAAAAAATGGTTAAGGATAAAGGTAGATAATAAATTTTCTTATTATAATTATAATTATAATATATTTATTATATTGTTTCTCCATTGAAATCATTAAAACCATCCTTTAAATACAATTATAATAAACGGAATATGTTTCTCCATAGAGTGACTTATAGTGACTAAGGATTTTTATACATAAATACCACATATTTTTAAATATGTGTTCAATAAATTTCATAAAAACTTGCCCAAGGACTTCAATTGTTTAGTGTCTTTTGAGACTAAAAACACAATACTCTTATTTCATGGAAGGCCATCAAAATGTATCACAAATATCTACTCGCATATTACTCCTCTTAAGCATACCCTAGCTAAACCTTTCTTCACAACCTACGGAAGGAAACATATGAAATAGTGAGATCATATTATCAATAAGGGTAAACATATGAGATATTAATCCATGATCATATAAAATTATAATATATGTATAAGGGTATATGGTCACAAACATAACATTCAAATTTCATACCCAACATATCATAGATCATAAACATGAGTCATAGCATAAAATTTTATCAATTTAGAAAACATGGGATATAAGAGTGAGAAATAATCATACATCAATCATAAACCGTAATCTAATGTCATAAAAGTTTGGAATGGTCATAAATATGGAAAATAAATTCTTATATAAAGGGTAACTACCAAGAACATCAATATTGTAGATTGATACTTATCACATGTTTCTCAATGTAGATTAGTATGCACCTGTTTCCCATAGTACATCGGGACTCACCTATTTCCCAAAGTGGATCAGGACTAAACTATTTACTATAGTGGATCTGGACTCACCTATTTACTGTAGTGGATCTGGACTCACATATTTACTTAAGTGGATCAGGACTATAAAAAATGGTTCCAATTTTTATCTAATGAGATATAAAGCTTTACACAATGAATTGGAGAGAGATAAAGTCCCACCCATCTCATACTGAAAACCATATTTATGTGTTCCATGATATCATAAAACATTCATCATATCATCACATTATAACTTGCTTAAAGAAAACAATTCATAAACATTTAATCAATTCACTATATCATTAACCATGAAAAATAAATGTGTTTTATAAAAATTTCATCAATATAAACATTAACCATTGAGATGAAGAATAAGGATGGTATCATTCAACCTTATCCCCGGTAAATCATAAGTGACATCAAATGATGTTTTCTTAGTTGGAAAATTATTTTTAAAGATCAAGTGGAAAATTTATTGAGGAATATAGCCTTTCAAAATTGAAAAACACTTTTTAAAACATAAACATTTTGAAGTTACTTTTCTTTTAAAATAACCTTGCAAACATATAGAGAAAGCTTTAAAAAATATTTAAAACATTTCATAAGAAAAATACCCTTTCAACTTTGAAAAACATTTTTTAAGACATAAATTGTTTTCAAAACACTTTTTTTGAAAATAATATTGAAAATGTATAAATTAATCATCAAATAAAAAATAATGATCATGATAGTGAGAAATTTCATTCAAGTCATATATATTTAAACAAATATTCCTTTCACATTTTCCGTAAAAGCCAAAAATTCCATGTTTTTAAAATGACCTGATAATTCCATTGAAATTTTTTAAAAAAATTCAAAAAAGGGTAAAATGAATTTAAAAAATTATATAGTAACATTAAAACATTTTTGAAAACATACTTAGAAGACATGGATATGGAAGGAAAAGGGTTTTGACTAAAGAGAAAACTAATGTCGGTTTTCATTAAAAAAAAAATTTCGAATCGTGAGTACATAAACAGAAGAAAATGAAGGGAAAAGTGATTTATAAAGAAATAACAAGATTATAAGAATATTATTGAGTTTATTTATAGATATTTAATACTATTTCATCATCGAAATCATATACATAAACAATTGTGATAAATGATGAAATTGTTTCAAAAAACACTTTCCACTATGGAAATGTGAAACCATAATCCCTTTGAATGAATAAATTTATTTGAAACATAAAATATCATAAGAATATAAAAGTTATGATATTACAATTTAATTATTCTGTATATACACATCAACAATTATTATAGGTTCATAACATAACATATGTCCGAAAGAAGACAAATTAAGACAAAAATACCTTACTGCATTGGTAACTTTGAAACTGTATACCCTATAAAATAGAGATCCTGAAATGGATATGTAAATCATCACAATTTTCATGAAAATAATCATAAAATACATTGATTGTTATTATATACACTACATAAAATAAATACATGGTGGATATGGAATTCATCTCATAGAAAATATAAGTGAGATAAAATCCCTTACCGCTTTGGTAATATTTTTAATCGTAAGCCCCATTAAACAATAATATCACATGAAACTTTTAATATAAAGAGAATAGGTATAATAATTACATGACATGTGAAATTGGTAGTATATATTAAACATAAAATAATTGGGTGGTGAATATGGAATATGTCTTTCAGAAATAAGAGTGACTAGAAATCCCTTACCACAAGTTTTTCCTTCAATCATACACATTAGAACCTCATTTATAAAAATTTAAGTTTATTATAAATCTATTAAATAATCATAATTATAAATATAATACAATATATTATTTACTTATTAAATTTTATTATCCTTTTATTTTACAATTCCAAGTTAAAGTTGCGTTTTGGGCAATAACTGCTTTGTTTTTCTTGTATGTTTTGATTTGTTATTTTTCAGGTCATATTATATTGAACACGGATAAAAAATATCCATAATTTTAACTAATATATAAATATAAAATATATTCAATATATATTTATTTATAGTGGTCTATAAAATTAATAGAAAGAAAATTAAATATAGTGTTCATGGTGATGGTAGACCATACGTACACATTAATGCTATTCCAATTATATATAACGATTGAAAGAAATAAAGTTAAATAAGATATTACCATTAAATAATAATTTTTATTTTATATATATCACATATTTTTATTAAAACCATCCTTATTACCTTCCATGGAATGCGTGAATGAATCAAATTGTTTCGGGAGCCTGTAGTCCATCGTACACAAGAGTGGCCTTATCATATAACCATAGAATGAAATTTAAGAAGGTATACGTGATATAATAATTAAATAAATATAATATTTTAATAAATATAATATATAAAAATTAAATCTATCATTATATACATTCATGATAGGTGGTAATGGAAAATTGAATTACAACACTTCGTGAGGTCGTAGTTTATCATACACGTGAATAATGATTTCATAACCCATTTGACAGAGGAGCATAAGGATTTTTTTTAAAAACTAACATAATAAAATTTCAGTATATTTAATATAATAATTTCATAATATTATAATTTTTTAATAATAATTTAATTATGTGTAGGAATAAAAAAAATAAAACCCTTCATTAAGGACAATACAGCTTCTTCAGAAAACAACTTTTGGTTTTCACCAAAAGGTTTCTTAGGTTGGATTTTCTACCAAAATAAGTAATAAATGATGATATGATGGAATTAAATAAGTTATTTTTAAATATAGTTTTTAATAAAAATGTTTTTGGAAGTGTGAAGAGGATAAGAGAGTGGGTGGCCTTTTATAAGTGAGGTGAGTGGAACAATTGTAATGTTTAAAATGAAAAATGTGTAATGACATTTTTCACCTGAAAAAAGGATCAAAAAAGTTAAATTATAGAAGATAATATATATAAGATCTAAATAATTCCATAATATGTGTTTTGGAAATGTTTTGGGCATTTTTAACCCCCTATCCTCCCCTCAATAAATCCATTTTTACCGTAATTGTGATAATTACTTTTTACTGTTTTTACTATTCAATATGGTAAAAAATTAATTTTATATTATTAGGTAATAAAAATTATAATGATTTCAAATATATAATCCATTTTTCTAAATTCCATTCACATAATTGTAAAATTTTAATTTAAAATCAATCCCACATGCATGATGAGAAAGTGAATTTCTGAAGATAAAATATTCAAAAGGTTTTAAAAGTATTCATATCAAAATTCAATATAAAATTGATTAAAATAAACTAAATTTTATTATCAGATATATAATTGAAATAATTTTACATATAAAACCATCCTAAAATAATTTTTATGTGTTTAGTTTTTTAAAATAAAATGAAAATTATTAATACAAACTAGTATTTTACACTACTCATCTAAATATTTATCATTTTAGATAAATAAAAAAATTTAATTCCAAGATTATTTTTAAATTATTAATTAAAAAATGAAGTTTATTTTTTAAAATAAATATTCCATAATTATACAAAATTAAAAAATAAGTTGGAAAATTGTGAGAAAACAAAATTTTAGAAAAGTACCTCTTTTAAGTGTATAATTGGACTTCTTCATGTCCTATGTATAGAAAACGTAAAAGATGAATGTTAAAATTTTGATTGAATATATAATATATTAATTTTCATAAAATAATTCATAAATAGTGTTTTTTTAATTTATTGAGGTAAAGAATTCATAATAAAGTTCTTCTAAAAAAGATTTCTTTTATTTTGAAATAGATTTTATTTTCATTATAATTTATTTAGTAACCAAATAATTAATTTCATATACATGTGAAAACCATATATTTTCATAATTTAGATAATCTCATTAATACCGAGAATTCCAAAATATAGGTGATAAATATCGTATTAGATAATAATATATCAATAATCGATCACTTTTCGTTTGAACTCGAATTTGTGTGTAATATAAGATAAACTCAGTCATAAGGTCCCGGGTAAATAAAGAATATGAAAATTTCATATTTATTAATATTTTTTATTTAAAAATTAATTTTACTTTAAAGGGGATTCTATGTTTGATGGCGTACCCGACACACAAAAAAGGGTTTCTCTGAATCTCATGTTGCACACAGGGCTGAGTCATACTAAAAAATAATAATATAATATTATTTTAAATGGTAGATAATGACTAGACATTATATTGGTAGAAATGAATATAATTAACTAAAATATTATTATACATGTTTTTTAAATGTTTTTAAATTTATCCAATAAAATTTAGAGGCTTAAAATTTGAATGAATCCAATTTTAAGCACAAATAGTCTAATATTCTTTAAAATGTCAATTTAAAACCTTTTAATGGTGAACTATTCTTAAATCATGTTTTTATCACATTTATAAGTTATATTTGACAAAATAATATTCTTCTTTATAATGAGGACATCAAAATTTACTTTCGGTAAAATTTTGGTATTTTTCTGATAAAAATCATTTTTAATGGATAGTGAAAAATACTATATTTTAATTCAAAACTGCCTTTTAATATAATATATTTATATAGTTAGATTGTTCAGATAATTAGTTATAAATTTTAATTAGATTATATTTTTAAAAATTCATCCAATTTTGGTCATCGGAAGTAATTTCACTTGGAAATTGGACATAAACAGGTGTCAATCTTTTGATAGTTATTATTTCTTAAAAATACACTTTTTGTTTTGACAGTGAGAAATAATTTTAAATTAATTTCTAAAACTTCTGTATTTTGAATTTGGAAAAATGGATTCCATATTTGGAATCAGAATGTGTAAATTATGAAAATATGTAACTTTTTTAAGACATTATGAAAATTTACTTCAGTAAATATTTTATTTACCATGGTTAAAGGGTAAATCTGATAAATAAGGGTAAACAAATATTATTATTATTATATTAAATTACCCTAACATATGTCCCAATCCTAATATTTTATAAATTTCCGACCATGGGTATCTTTGGGACTATTTTGGGACCCCATGGAGCCACTTAGGATTGATAATGACACTTTATATTAATTAATTTAAAGTAAAGGAAAAAACAACATAAACATATATCTTTTAGAAAATAAATATTTTCACGGGGTTATACAAGTTAATATTCAACTATAAATATAAATATATAATCTAAAAAGATTTACTACATCATGGTATTCTGTTTTTAATTTTTAGACATCAAATAAATAAAATTATTTATGACACATTGATGATGCAGTGATTACCCTATTAATGAATGATTTAAATAAATGAGATTATAAAATTTAAACAAATATCCAAAACCTATCCAATTCTTATTGGATGATTTTATTTCGACTTATATACTCCTTATATTTTATTTAAACATGATTTTTACCTTTATAAACCGAGATAAAGTATATAATAAAATAATATTTTCAAACTTTCCTAAAGATCCCCTCCTCCCCCTTATAAAAATCCATCACCTCTAACCCATTAATCACACCTCTCAAGCCCATTGGCTTGTCCAAAATCTTCCTAAATAAGATCCCAACATTAGTCTCTTCTTCATAGAATCATTTCCCTAGGAATAAGGCAATTTAATTAAACCTTTTTGGTTCAAATCAAAGGGAGATACCCGAATTAAATGTAACGTCTTCTTTTAAGTTCTTTTCTTTTAATTTACTTCTCCAACCACATAAACTCTCTTTATTCCATTATTTTATAATAAAACCAGTATCCTCAATATAATACTATGTTTTAATGAGATGTGTTCTATCTACACATCCACACAACTCTATGTAATGGATAAGAACATACAGTTTCAATGGACAGCGAACTAGTGCCTCGCGAAACGGTGATTGTTCAAATATCTCCAACCTCCTCTCATGTTTTCCATTATAATGGAAATTTATTTATATATGATATATATTATATTTATAATGTATCTATACTTATGTATTTTTCATTTATAACATACCTGTATGGTTTCCATAATGGGCAAACGCGATAATTTCTTTTGAGGATGTGCGGACTACCACCCCCTCAAAGTGATATGACTTGTTCTTTCCATATGTGGAACATATAAAGGATGGATTCAATGAAATTATATATATTATATTATACTATAATTATAATATTCCTATTTATCATTATGTTTTCATTCCATTAAATACGAAATATAAATCAAAGTAGCATTCATGTGTACGTACGGCTTACCGTCTCCATGAACGGTGCATTTCATTTCTTACCTCTAAATATTATGTACTATTATAAATACATATATATATTAGATATATATGATATATATGATATATAAATCATTAATATCATTCTAGATATAATGAAATTTTGACCAGATGAACAACTTGTAATTATAAGAAGTTTATTTTTGACTTAAGTACCAAATATTGACAAAACAACCATTTTTAATATAAATGATTACATAATGTCTATAACATGGTAATAAGTGATATAAAAGGAATAATAAATATGAAAAAGGTTCTTAATCACGTAGATATTAAATTTATTTTATTAATCAGGATATTAAAGAATGAACGAGACAAGTCGGAAATGATGTAAGGGACTTCATCTCAATCTCCTTTCATTGAGTAATATTTTGTTTTATACACTAATTTCTTATATAGGGTGTGTAAAAACCTTTGACTTTTCATTTCATTCAAAGGGAATCTTTTTCTATTAATCCTTTTACTAAAAAACAAAAGGTATTGTTTCTTTTTAACGTACACGGTGAAAATGACCTTTTCACCACCATGATCATTATTTGATCTTTAGATTCGATAACAAAATGTAATGTTTTTTAAAAGGAAATTAAACACCATATACTCTTTTTATGTATTTAGGTATTTTTAAATGGTTTTTATAATTTAGTGGTTATGTCAGTATATTTAAATAATATATTGTGATTGAAATGTGGAAATTTTATTTTTCCATTATGTTTCTTTTATGTGTTATTACCATGTTATGGTTATTGGGAATTGTTTACCTATACAGGTGGTTCTATGATAAACCTCGTGTGGGTGAGCCTGAGATAGATATTCAATGCATTGGGTAACGTGACAGAGGTAAACATTAATATTTCTGCTAATAGATTTAGGGAATGTACTACGATGGGTATTTCAAATGTAACTCCCTACATAGCTGTGAAATCTACAATGTAAGTGTGTTATGGATGACACAAGTTACCTTAATGATTTATTATTTCTATGTGTTATTCTTAAATCTTATGATTTCATGAGGTATGTTAAGGATCTTATTAATGGTATGTATTTATGGACTATTGTTTTCTTTCTTTATTTTATAATCCTTACTGATCTTTTTATGCCCATCCTTTGTTTTTTAAATGTTTTTCACGTGACTTAAAGATGAATAGGTTCAAGGATGGGATCAAGGAAAAGTCAAGATTTCTATAACATTTAACTAGACATGACTCTTTTTTTCAAGAGTTATTATTTTATGAAAAAATGGAAACCAATTAGAAGTTTCTACTTGTAATATTCAGGTTGTTATGTATATGTTATGACCTAATTATCTAAATCTCTAAACCTGAAAATATCCTCAATATAAATTATTTAATTAATTCAAGATTATGTAATGTTTATGGTCGAGTCATTATAGTTCATATCAGAGGTCAGTTTTGAAAAATTTAGGAGTTAGGTTGTTGTTAAATTGGTATCCATAAATTAATTTATGTTAATATTGAAATGATATAGCATTTACAGATTACCATGTTGTTTTTCCTATGATATTTCTATGTTCAGAATGGTTTTCCGAAGAAGAAATTGGGCAGCTATGATGGTAAGACATCAAGATAAAGACAACCTTCTTAATAAGCAACCTAATATGGTTGGAATTGGAACTGAACAGTTTGTTGCATTCATATAATAATTGACCTAGGGTATAAATGGTGGTGGTATTCATGCATAAGATCACCCAGGTGAACCATAGAAGAACATGTCAGTAGTGGAGCATTTCATGAGGCATCATCCCCCATCATTCAGAGGATCATCTGACATTGTTCTAGATGAAGGGTTTATTATAGAATTGGAGAATAAGTGTGATGTCGTGGGGTTTTCAAAACATCAATAGGTTACTTTTGTTGTTTACCATTTTGAAGGTGAAGTCGATCATGATTTATGGTGAAAAATATCATGGATAGTGATGAGATTGATGCTCATGATTGGGATGAATTCAAAGGTATAATTCTTGAGAAATATTTTCCTAAGTTGGATCCTCTTATGATGGAAAAACAATTCTTGGAATTGAGTTAGGAAGATGACTCAATGGATATTTATGAAGAAAAATTCACTTGACTGGAAAGGTATGATCTAAATTTCATACGAGATCTTGATAGTAAAATCAATCAATTATGCTTACGATTAAAGATAATGTATCGAAGGAATTTAGATTATCATGAGTTCAAAAGTTGTGAAAAACTTGTTTGATGTGTGGAGAAGGTGGAAATGGAGTTTTCCTATGATCAGGTGTTCTTTTAAAAACAACAGAATAAGGGGTCGAGGTGGCAGACGAAAGGGAAGAACTCTTCAAAAAGTCTGATGGTAGGAAACTTAAGTTTACAGTTTATGAAAATTGTGGAAAAAAGTATGTTGGGGAATGTCTTTTGAATTCTGGTAAGTGCTACCAATGTGGTATAATGGGGTATAAGGTTCGTAATTGCACTACAAAACATCAGGGTAATGGTAATATAAAATCTGATTTAAAGACAGTAAATTTTTTTAAGTACAATGAAATGGGTCATTATGAAAATGAGTTTCAAAAGAAGAAATCAACTAAGGGAAATTAAGAAGAGGACAAGAAGAAAGGGGTGGGAAATCTTTTGCAACTACTTCAACAAATATTGGGCCATCGAATGAATTAGTATCAGTGTTTCTTCTAGAAATGGAGATGACCTTGTTTTTTAAGTTTCAAACATTCCAATATCTTTCTAACTGGTTTATTCGTAGAACCAGAAACATCAAATGATTATATATCCATTTAGACCTAATTTCCAAAGGTAGGATCTCATTATTTGTGGACTGATGAGGCTTAAAAAATTTCATTGGTCAAAAGGATGGGAGGTAAGACTCATCACTCCTTTTTGGGTGGATTTATTATCTACTCTGGGACTCTCTTATAGATTTGAGTTGAGTTCATGAATCCTTATTAATTTACCAAGCATAAAAATGAGTTTTTCCTTTAGACCTTTCAATAAATGATTAATATGTAGGGGATTTAGAGAATCTTTTATATTTATTTGAGGTTATTCATCAATAGAGAATCATCCATATAAATTAGTGATTCTTAGTCAATGTAATCCTTCAATACATTATATAGAACTCTCTTGGTCATTATGATGGCCATACTGGTTTTAAATCCACTCAGTGGGGCACTTGAAGTTTACTGTCATTCAGAAAGACAAGAATTATTTTAGAGTTGGGATCATACCCGCAGATGGGATACCTACGTATCCTTGTTAGAAAAGGAATTAAAACTCATGTAGTTATAGTGAAGAAGTATGAGATTTATTTATGATTAATGGATCAAAGAGAGATGTCATAATTACTTTTACACTCTATGATCATGTGAGTCATGCTTGGAGTGAGAAACAAAAGGTATTAGTAAAACCAGATGATTGTTCCATGAATTATGAAATCAATAGAAAGGACGTAGGGTTTACGTATGTATGACTGCCCAAGTAAATGATGATTAGGACTTAGTTCAGGAAAGAAGCCCAGTATGGAGATTTGGAATTTTAACTCAGGACTTACTCCTGAGAAGGAAGACCAAATTAAAAGGAACGTATAATTGGGTTTCATTCCCAAAAAGGAATCCCAAATCAAAAAAAAAATTAATATTGGGGCTTACTTCTAAGGAGTATTCCCAAAGTTAAAGGAAATTATCATTGACACTTAATCCTGAGAAGGAGGATGCCAAGATTAAGGAACTTGGGGCTTACTCCTAAGGAGGATGCCCATGAACAGGGAACTTGGGGCTTACTCCTAATGAGGATGCCCAAGTTAAAGATCTTCTCATCTTTAAGGATGAGGTTGAATGGAGTTAATATCTAACCTTAGTGAAATAAAGTTATGTAGATCACGCGGTTTTGAGAGATGTTCCACAGAATTCCTTTCTGATAAAGAATCCAACAAAGGAACCATGTTGTAAAAGGCTTTGAAAAGGGTTTTCAAGGATAATTCTTAAATAGGAGAGGTTTATTTGAGGAATGGAAGTGAATTGGAACGAGGCACGCAAGTACTTTTCTGGCTCACAAGTCCTGGTCACTCAAGTATACTTGAGCGACATGTGTTCTCTTGGGCGATGGAGAACCTATTGGGTAATACTTGGGTGAGACTTGGCTCAAGCCCTTAGTTTTATCCCTAGATGCTTCGAGAAGTGTGGTGCGCAAGTTTCCTTGAGAGGGAGAGGAGGCGTGCAAGTGTCTTCACTTCCCTTAAGGGATGGACACTTAGGCGTGCAAGTATTGATGAGTTCTAATACATAGGCCTTATTCTTCCTCTTGAGAGCTTCCATTCCAGGTAAATAATTACCTTAGAAGTGTTCGAAAGACGTCAGGAAAAGACTTAGGTGAAAAAACCTTGAATATGAGTTTTCGAAAATTCGTCCTTGAAATGGGGGTCCCATAGGGGCTATTTATAGGCGACCTGAGTTTGGGAGAAAAACCAACTTTGGACACATAGGTGACCTACGTGCCCATGACTGGCGTGCATGTGACTTGTGCATCCAAGGATAGTGCGCAAGTATACTTGCGTGCCTTAATGCCTTTGTGAAATTCTTGATGTTCTTCCATCTTTTTTTCTTGAGGTACTTCCCTTAGTCAATCTTTGGACTCTGTGATGGAATGGATCTTTAAAAAATGTCCCCCTCATAGTTGGATCAGAAAAATAAAAGAGGATTTTACTCTGAGGAAAAGGAAAAACCAAGATTTGCAGCGCACAAGTATGAGGCACGCAGGATGCGGCGCACAAGTTTATGGATCGCCTATAAATATAGGCATCACTTCACGCAAAGCATCTAGATTTTGAATGCTTCTCTCTCTCATTGCACAATTGATCGCTCGTCACATAGGTGTCTTGTCTTTTCGCTCGTCCATGCTTCTGTTTGTTGCATTTCTCTTCCTCAGTCTATTTCTGAATTGCACGTCAGTAATAGCATGGTACAACTTGTGCGATTGTCTTAGACTTGCGCGCTAAGATTATACTTGCGCACGAGAATGCCTTAGCTGTTTTTTTCGATTTCTACAAAAAAATTTATGAAAAACCAACTTACTTAAAAGTTAATTATTTGATCTTTGTGCATATTCAATGGCTCTAAGGAAGATTGGATCAGCTGATGATAGGGATAGCAAGCGGATTGATGACATGATGAACAATGTTGGCTATGATTACTATGATATTTGTGATATAACTCTCCAAGATTTGGCCAAGTACTTGATGAAATATCATTTCAATTTCCCAAAAATTATTTACTTGCCTTTATATGGCCATGGTCATTTGCAAGGAGTCAACATTCTAGATGCAAAGAACTATATTCCTCATTATTGGTTTTAGACTTACACCAATTTTGTTTCAGCAAATGTATCAGTTGCAGGATCATTTGTAAATGCTGGAATAGTGGAGAAGGAATTTATAATGCATCATAGCCCATGTGCTCCCGATCTAAGACCTCAGAAGCCTGAGTTGCAGCCGTATTTCTATCCCTCCATTTTCCAAAATTCTCAAATGGGTCAGTCCAAGTGATAGAAAAAGAGCTGGAATTTTACTTTTGTTTAGAGTTCCTTTTACAGGTTCCCAATTTAATGTGTACCATATCTTTTTTGGCAGTTTAAAGTCATGCATGTCGGACATAAAAAGGATAATGTTTAAGGTCGAATAGCTTTGACCGAATGGATTATAATTGACTCAATTACTTGATAATTAATCTAAAAAAATATTACCACATTCATGTATGAGGGAAAACATGTAAACTATGACTTAACAAATTTTGAATCTCAGGAATGATATGAAAAAAGGGAAAAAAGGAATTTGAGGAAGTGTTTCCTAAGAGTGAAGTTACCACTATTTAACAAACCTGTTAGGGGGTTGAATTATGCAGGGCCACCTAAGGGAATTGGCTGCATAGTGAAATAATAGAATCTTTTGGCTGATAGGTCTGTTATGAAGACTACTTATGCAAGGCCACCAAGGGCCATGTGCTTCATAGTTAGGCAAAAGAACTCTCAGTAATTTTGCATTCCTATTGCTAAAATCCAATGAAAGTTTACGGAGATTCAAATTTTCCAAAGCATAGAGTCTTCTGTATGGATAGGGGTACTTGAATATGGAGAGGATATTCCCAGTCAATATTGTCAAAGATTTGGATGAATGTTACTTCTGAAAAGGTCTAACCCAAACATAGGGAAGGGAAATATAAACCATAGACATCCATACATTCAGATCATGAAAAAGAGTATGGGAAAAATATGTTAAGGATGGATATTTTTTGCGGATCCTTACATATTGTCATTAAGAACAATAAGGAAAAAAGAGGATTTCCTCCCAAGAATGAAATTACCAATATTTTACAAACTCGTTAGGGGGTTGAATTATGTAGGGACACTTAAGGGAATTGGCTGCATAGTCAAATAATAACATCTTTTGGTTGACAGGTCTGTTATGTTGACTACTTATTCAAGGCCACCTATGTGTACGTGCTACATAATCAGGAAAAAGAGTTCTCGGGTATCAGAAACCTTGTGACCAGAAGTCAAGAACAGGGTTATGGAGATCTGGAAGTATTTATGGTTAGGAGTATGACACATTAAAATGGGAATTTTCCACAACATGAATGAGATACACAGACCAATTCTAACCATAATCATGTTGTTGATGGGTCCTAAATTGAGATGCTGGACTTCACTACGTATCCCATAAAGATGGGAATCAAGCCATACTTAGTTCTTGAACTACAGTTTAATGTCGTGTTGGACGAGAGTGTAAGAGATCTTAGTTTAGGGTCATAGATCTCAGACCATAATGAGTAATACAGATTTTGTGTTTTATAAACCTTATGTGAATGAAGACCATGGTTTTCATACCACATTCATGTTTTCACAGGGGGACTTTTCATCCAAGGGACTAAAAGTGGAATTTTTGGTTAGGCCCAAAGACTTGGGGTTGGATTCGAGGGACGCTCGAACGTTCCTACGTATCCCATAAAAATGATAATCAATCCATATGTAGTTCTTGAAATATCATCTGTACATATTTGGTTCGTACAAGTGAAGGGTGAAAGGGGACTTTAGTGCAATGATGGTTTGACCCCTGATTAACGGTTCGGGCATTACCATGTATGAACGTAGTTCTTGGAATATGACATGGTTAGAGATCAATGTCAATAATGATTCCCTCTCAGTTGAGGGTGTCAAAGACGGTGGTTGTTTATTATCATACATGACAAAAGTAAGAATAGTTTAGGGTCAAATGCATGGACCGGTGCTACATAGTTTATCCTCATGTAGCTATGACGTATTGTTATGTAGTTTAATATCTTGCAGTGAGGACAATGGGGAACTGTATAGTTTAATTTCATATAGTAAGGATGATGGTGAACCAATGTAAAGATATTGGTTTTGGGCTTTAACCTCCGGAGGTTGCCTACGTACCCATCCTAGAAGACAAGGATCATAGTCCGCGTAGTTAAATTGAAAATGAATTGGTGATCGAGTTGTACTTAAGGACAATGACCTAAAAATGGTGTTGGTACATATGCATGGTTAGTGGCCCATAGAGGGTATTATGGTTGAAGTTTACTCTAATCTCATGTGAGTCATACTTGGTGTGAGAAACAGGAGGTAAAAACTGTTGGGTCGGAAAAACGGGGAATGATGGCAAGAGGGGGGGTGAATTGCCTTTTAAAAAAATGATTAACAAATTAAAAATCAAAGTTGAAATGCAGCGGAAAGTAAAGAGGCAAGACACACGAAATTGTTAACGGAGTTCGGCCAAAACCCGGCCTACGTCTCCGCTCCCAACTCAACCGTTGAGAGATTCCTACCGCTTGCTTTTCAATGGTTTTAGCAAGAAACCCACTAGGCTTTGAGGTAGCACTAGGACCTATTACAGCTTGCTTTTTGTGGTTTAGCAAGAACCCACTTGCTTTTAATGGTTAAGCAAGAACCCACTAGCCTTTTTAACGGGTGAAGGCTAGCTCACCGAAACACAATCCTTTTAAAAGGAAAGGCTTGAAGAAACCTCTTCACACCTTAGTGGTGGTGTGAGAACCCAAAAGAAAGGGGAGATGAGAAAAGTGGGAGTTTGTAGGCACAAACCCGATTTAAGCTCAAAAATAAATATACAATAAAAAACCGTATTTTGAGAAGCCTTGGGCGCCTTTGATTGGATGGAGATGTTGAAGGCCGCTTCCAAGCTTCTTTGAAGGTGCTCCTTGGATGTGGAAGTTGTTGGAGCACTTGGGGTTCCCTTGGAGGAAGTCGCCGGAGGTTGGCCAATTGATGCAAAATATGTCCGTGGGCTTCCGTATAGTTCCGGTTGGTGTCCGGGGCTTCCTTGGCCTTTATTTATAGGCATGGAACCCTTGGGGAGGCTTCGGAGCCGTTGGAGAGGCAAAAAAGAGCCGTTGGGAGCCAAGTGGACAGGCTGGTCAACAGCCCAACGGCTAGTTTGACTGTGTCCACCGGCTGGCCGGTACAGTCCCACCGGTTGGCCGGTGTTTGCAAAAAGTCATTGGATTCCTGTCCAGGGGCCACCGGTCAACCGGTTCCAGAGCCACCGGCTGGCCGGTGGTGAGGCCACCAGCTGGCCGGTGGGGAGGCAGTGGCTCCCTCTTGATTGCAGGTGCCACCGGCTGGCCGCTGGTGTGCCACCGGCTGGCCGGTGGTCTGGACAGAAGGATGCCTTCTGTCCAGGCTCCACCGGCTGACCGGTGGTGAAGCCACCGGTTGGCCGGTGGACTGAATTTCAGTCCACTTTGCCTTCTTTCTTTCTTGGCCCAATTCCTTGGCCACCTGATTTGATTCCTATTAACCAAAAACACTTGAAAGAGGATTAGATAAATATGAGGGTGATTGTGATCATGAAAATAAAACCTTGAGGGGTTCGAGAGGTACAACAATCTCCCCCTATTTTGATGATCACAATCACCGAAACAAACAATATAAAATACTGAGATTAAAGGCAATGCAAAGCATGATGAAAAAGGATTCTCCCCCAATCAATCAAGAAATTTCTCCCCCTTTGTGATTATCAAAATAGAACGGGGCATAAAACTTGATTGAGGGAAAAATTGAAAATCAAGATTTTAAACCAATTGAAAATAATACCAATTGTTGAAAATTTTGAAATGAAAATTGAAATGAAAATTTGCATAATAGTTTGAATTGAAAGTTTTGAATCAAAAACCAATTGAATTTTGAAATTTGAAACCAAATGAAATTTTTGAAATTGAGAGTTTTGAATCAAAAAAGAATTGAGAGATTTGAATGAAAAATTCGAATTGAATATTTTGAAATGAAAATTTTGATACCAAGTGATGAAATTGAAAGTTGGAATCGAAAATTTTGAAATTACAAAAAAAAACTTAAAAGATCCTAACTCCCCCTAAATAAAAACAAAAAGTCACCGGGGAGAGGGATTTTGAAAAGAGATGATTTTAGGCCCGGAGAGACTCGCTAAGAGGGATTTTTCAATCCATACTTGTCTCATGGAGGGTCTTTTCCTATAGAATTCGTCCGAAAAGTAAAAAGACTTGGGTTGGCCATACCGGGCGTTTTTACAATTACATTCATAAATTAGGTGCCCGGGTTTTTTACAATAATTGCAAAATTTAAAACCGGAGCTCCCCCTTACAAAAACAGTTTTAGCATGGGAGGAGGAGGCTCGGTTGGTATAGCCAAGTCCATTGGTGGTTCGGGATACACGTTGGGAACCAAGAAAATTGTTCAAATTTTGTTCACCTTGGGTGAACTTGGCTAGGGTTTCTCTAAGGTCTTTAATGGTTGATTCCAAAGAATCAACATTTGGGAAATTTTGGATTTTAAGGGAGAGTTCCTCCTTCTCTTTGAGAAGTTGGTCTTTTTCGGAGGAAAGTTTTTTGAAAGACTTTTTTAAAGCAACAAATTTTGAAGATAGTTCATGAAAACCATTTTCAAGTTGGTCTCTAGCGTATTGGAGATCCTCATAGGATAAATGATTTAAAGAATTTGAATTTGAAGAACATGAGGAAGAGGAATCGGAAGATGTTACCTCATGAAATGCAATTAGGCATTTTGTACCTTGATCGCTCGAGGAGGAGGAGGAGAAGGAGGAAGAGGAGGTGTCACTCCATGTCGCCTTGAGGACCTTTTTCTTTCCTTTTTCCTTGGCCCGTTTTTTGTTGAGTGGGCAATCGGGCTTGTAATGGCCCTTTTCGCCGCACCCGTAGCATTTTACCTTGGGCTCGGATCTTGCGGTGGGTTCTTGATTTCGTTGCTTGCGGGATTTCTTCTTCTTCTTGTGCTTCTTCATAAATTTATGCATTTGGCGGGCGAGATTCTCCATTTCCGAGTCGCCGCTTGAAGATGAAGTAGATGAGGAAGATGAGGATGAGGAGGAGCTTACTTCTTTTTGTACCTTGAGGGCGATGTTCTTTGGAGTTTTGATAGGGGTGCCCTCCTTTTGTGCTTGCCTCCTCATCGTGATCTCATAAGTCATGAGAGATCCGATGAGCTCCTCTACCGGCATATTTTTGACGTCCTTAGCTTCTTGGATCGCCGTCACCTTTGGTGCCCATGAGCTCGGAAGGACCCATAAGATCTTCTTGACCATCGTCTCGGCTGAAACATCATCACCAAGAGATTTCCTTCCATTGCAAATGTCAGTGAAGCGTGTAAACATATCGGTAATAGATTCGGAAGGATGCATAGAAAAAGATTCAAAGTCTTGTCTATACATATCTAACCGAGTATCCTTCACTTTATTAGTGCCCTCATGGGTCACTTCCAATAGTTTCCAAATCTCATGTGAAGTGGTGCAAGTGGAAACACGATTAAATTCATTTCTATCTAACCCGCAATGAAGAGCATTCATGGCTTTGCCATCAAGCTCAAAATTTTTAATATCGGCGGGGGTCCATTTGGATTCGTCGGGGGAAGAGAGAGTGTAACCTTGCATGACTATTTTATATATGGGATATCCTATACTTCTCAAAAAGGTGGTCATGCGGGTTTTCCAATAATTTTAGTCGGTCCCATCAAAAAATGGAGCCCGACCCAAAGAGTAGCCCTCGGGGGTGAAAGAGGAAGATGCCATCAAAAAGGATCTTTAATTTGAAACCGGGTTAGGGAATTATTCAAATACGCGCTCTGATACCAAATGTTGGGTCGGAAAAACAGGGAATGATGGCAAGAGGGGGGTGAATTGCCTTTTAAAAAAATGATTAACAAATTAAAAATCAAAGTTGAAATGCAGCGGAAAGTAAAGAGGCAAGACACACGAAATTGTTAACGGAGTTCGGCCAAAACCCGGCCTACGTCTCCGCTCCCAACTCAACCGTTGAGAGATTCCTACCGCTTGCTTTTCAATGGTTTTAGCAAGAAACCCACTAGGCTTTGAGGTAGCACTAGGACCTATTACAGCTTGCTTTTTGTGGTTTAGCAAGAACCCACTTGCTTTTAATGGTTAAGCAAGAACCCACTAGCCTTTTTAACGGGTGAAGGCTAGCTCACCGAAACACAAGCCTTTTAAAAGGAAAGGCTTGAAGAAACCTCTTCACACCTTAGTGGTGGTGTGAGAACCCAAAATAAAGGGGAGATGAGAAAAGTGGGAGTTTGTAGGCACAAACCCGATTTAAGCTCAAAAATAAATATACAATAAAAAACCGTATTTTGAGAAGCCTTGGGCGCCTTTGATTGGATGGAGATGTTGAAGGCCGCTTCCAAGCTTCTTTGAAGGTGCTCCTTGGATGTGGAAGTTGTTGGAGCACTTGGGGTTCCCTTGGAGGAAGTCGCCGGAGGTTGGCCAATTGATGCAAAATATGTCCGTGGGCTTCCGTATAGTTCCGGTTGGTGTCCGGGGCTTCCTTGGCCTTTATTTATAGGCATGGAACCCTTGGGGAGGCTTCGGAGCCGTTGGAGAGGCAAAAAAGAGCCGTTGGGAGCCAAGTGGACAGGCTGGTCAACAGCCCAACGGCTAGTTTGACTGTGTCCACTGGCTGGCCGGTACAGTCCCACCGGTTGGCCGGTGTTTGCAAAAAGTCATTGGATTCCTGTCCAGGGGCCACCGGTCGACCGGTGCCAGAGCCACCGGCTGGCCGGTGGTGAGGCAGTAGCTGACACTATTTGGAGAGGGTGCCACCGGCTGGCCGGTGCTGAGGCCACCGGCTGGCCGGTGGGGAGGCAGTGGCTCCCTCTTGATTGCAGGTGCCACCGGCTGGCCGCTGGTGTGCCACCGGCTGGCCGGTGGTCTGGACAGAAGGATGCCTTCTGTCCAGGCTCCACCGGTTGGCCGGTGGACTGAATTTCAGTCCACTTTGCCTTCTTTCTTTCTTGGCCCAATTCCTTGGCCACCTGATTTGATTCCTATTAACCAAAAACACTTGAAAGAGGATTAGATAAATATGAGGGTGATTGTGATCATGAAAATAAAACCTTGAGGGGTTCGAGAGGTACAACAAAAACAACTCTAACGATGCACAGTTTAACATCATGTAGGACATATAAGGGACTGGACAAAGTTTAACATCATGTTGGATGATAGGGACACAGTTTAGCGTCATGTTGGACGATAGGGACACAGTTTAACGTCATGTTGTATGATAGGGACTCAATTTAACATCATCTTGGAGGATAGGGACACATTTTAACATCATATTGGACGATAGGGACCCAATTTAATGTCATGTTGGATGATATGGACATAGTTTAACATCATGTTGGAGGATAGGGACACAGTTTAACATCATGTTGGAAGATAGGGACACATTTTAATGTCATGTTGGATGATAGGGACCATGCAGTTTAAAGTCTTGTAGTGAGGACTATGGATGTATTTGTGTTACACAAAATACTTCTTCAGAAATATAGCATTGGATGGAGTAGTGATGAGTTCCCCATCCATTGAGATTAATGAATAAGCTCCATTGGAGTAGTCCTTATGTATTGAGTAAGGTCCTTCCCACTTTGACTCAACCTTTGGAGGTTTCTTTCCTGGTATCATTGTAGTTCTGGGGACCAATACCAATTATCCTTGAATGAATGAATGTAGATGAACTTTTTTGTTTAAATCCCATGCTATTAGATTCTGACAGACTTTCAAGTGGTGCAGGGTACACAATATTTTTTCATCTAATCATTCCAATTCATCCAATATCTTTTGAGATTGTTCATCTATAGCTTTCTGATCACAAATGGATACTATGAGCAAAGGTAATTAAACCTAAATGTCAAGACTGCTTCGGTCCCATTTACCAATGAATATGGAGTTGACTGCATAGCAGTGCGGGTGGTGGTCTGATAAGCCCATAAATCATGAAAAAGTTTATCAGGCCATGATTTCTTATCTTTATCCACCATCTTTTGCAGTATGGTTGAAAGAGTTTTATTAAAGGATTCTATTTGTCCACAGTCTTCTGCAAGATACTGAGATGAATGGTTGGATTTTATTTTTTATTCTTAATATAGCTTCCTTACCGCGGATGAACAGAAGTTGGTGCCATTTTCTGTCAATATGGTATGAGGGACACCAATTCTGGTAATGATGTTAGACTTGATGAACCTAAAAAATGCTTTTAGAACAAACTTCTTTCAGAGGTATTTCCTCTACCCATTTGGAAAAGAATTCAGTAGTAGTAAGAATATACATAAACTGCTTGGATGTAGCCGAAGGGTAAGGTCCTACTACATAAATTTCTCATGTGGAAAATGGCCATGAGTATTTAGCTGTATTGAGAAACTCTAGGTGTAGATGAATGAAATTGGCATATACATGGAAAGAATGACACTTCTTAGTGAAATCAACACAATCTTGTATCATTGAAGTCCAGAATTATCCAAGCCTTCGAACTTGATCAGACAGTATAAGTCCAGACTGGTGGGCACCACGGTCTTCTGCATGCACTTCCTTCATGACAGCCATTGTCTCTTCACCATCAATACATCTGAAGAGAATTCCATCAAAACCTCACTTGCAGATAATTTTTTCTAGGTGATCTGGGAAATAATAAAGAGTGAAATTGACCACACGTCGCCATACTTGTTCTTTCCCGGCTCTATCAGGTGGGAGTGTTCCATTTTAAAGGTATTCCCTGATAGCTGTCATCCATCATGTGGTATGACCATATGGTTTAGAAATGGGACTAATTTCATTGATTTCCGCTATTCTAATTTTAACATAAGGTAAAACTGTATGACGGTGGGCAATACTGATGATTGTTTCATCCTGATTTGGATCTTCCAGAGTTGTGGATACATTAGCCAGTACATTAGCTTGATCATTTTGTGATCGCAGGACATTAGAAAATTTTGGTTCCGAATAAAATTATGCCATTAACTATCTGACATAATCATACAAAGGGATTAACTCTTCTTTTCTAATTTCATAGTCCCCAATTATTTGTTTGATTACCAAATCCGAATCACCTTTTACCTTTAAGTGTTTCACCTATTTCTGAAGCGCCAACTCCAATCCTGCAATGAGAGCTTGATATTATGCTTCATGGTTTGTACCACCTTCCATCAATAAGAAGGAATAGGGTAGCACTACCTTTTCTGGGTAAATAAGTAGAATTCCTAACCCAGATTTGTTGAATTTAGGATCTTCCATTTTCTTCTATGTTGGACTTCTAGAAGTACCATCAAAGTACAATTCCCATGTTTGACGATTAACTTGAATAGAGAAGACTTCCTCATCAGGAAGTTAAATATCTAAATATGTATCTTCTACTGAAGGGTGTTCAGTAAGGAAATCATCTAGATCATGGCCCTTCATTGCCTTTTGAGACACATACTGGATATCAAACTGCTGCAAAATAACTGCCCACCTTTCCGGACGTCCTGTAAGCATTGGATGACTAAGGATAAATTTTAGCGGGTTATTGCGAGATACCAATTAGACCTCATGATGTTGCCGGTAGTGTCTCAATTTATGAACTGCAAATATTAACACTAGGAAAAAATTTTCAATAATTGAATATAGAGTTTCTTCCACAAGCATAGTCTGACTGAGATAATAAAGGTTGTTTTCATTCCCAGCATCATTATTTTGGTCAAGGAAGGCACCAAATGATTGCTCTAAAGCTGTTACAAAAATAATAAGTGGTCTTCCTTCAACGGGTGGCATTAATACCGGTGGACTCAAGTGATATTTCATGAGAATATTGAATGCTTCTTTACATTCTTCAGTCCACTGGTAAGTGACTCCCTTCTTCATTAATTTGGTGAAGGGTGAACATTTACCTTCCAGATTGGCGATGAAACACCGAATATAGGCCAAGTGTACTTGAATTCCTCTCAATTCCTCCAAATTTCGAGGAGCTGACATACCGAGGATTGATTTTGTCTTCTCAGGATCAACTTCGATACCACAATGGCATACAACAAAGCTGACAGATTTTCCAAAGGTTACCCCAAAAGCACATTTCAAGAGGTTCAACTTCAAATTATGTTGTCAAAGTTTGTGGAATATGATTTCCAAATAATATAAGTGATTATAATGTTGTATGGATTTAACCATGAAATCATCCGCATAACATTCATCAAATTTCCCTAAAAAGGGTTTGAAGATACGGTGCATGGCACATTGAAATGTTGCATCTGCATTCTTCTGGCCAAAGGGAATTACCCGATAGAAAAACACAACTTGAGGGGATCTAAAGGCTATAGATTCTTTATATTCTAGAGGAATTTTGATTTGATTCTACCAATAATATCCATCCATGAAGGAAAGTGCTTCATAGGCACCTGTTTCATTAATTAAGAGTTTTGTGATCAGAACTAGAAAATCATCCTTGGGACAATGCCGATTAAGATCTCTGAAGTCAATGCAAACTCTAATTTTCCATTATTCTATTTCATAGGGACAATATTAGCCATCTATTTTGGATATTGATGTTCTCTGATGAATTTATCCTTGATAAGATTATCCACCTCAGCTTCAATTTTGGAGGCATAAGTTGGGTGGGTTCTTCTTGTCGCTTTCTTGAATCCACTATGTTCTTCTGGAAAACCCAAATGATTAGTAGAAACATTAGGATCAAGACCTGAAATTTTGGTATAATTCCAAACAAATATATCTGGATTTTGCTTTAAAAATGAAATATACATTTCTTAATCTTCAAGATTCATGGCCGCACTAATTAAAGTATGGAATGAATCTTATTTTGTACCCATATTTATTTCACTGAGTTCATCCATAGTGGTATAAATACCTTCTTCAAACACTGTTGGATCATCCCTACGATCTTCCTATTCTTCTTCAGTAAGTGTTACTTCTTTTGATTCTACTTGCATAGTAGATGATGAAATATAATTTCCATGATCAAGAGAGAAGATAAAATTTGAACATATAGAAGAAGAGGCTACCATTTCTGACCCTATTAATGATAAAGGGTCTTCTATAGGTAATAAAGGGGAGATGGTGGATTGAGAATCGACATCATTGTTCACCTCTGACATTGCTATAACTTCTTCTAGACAGGTTTGTGATGTATAGAATTTCTGGATTTCAGTGGATGAAATGAAGACCTCTCCATTTGAGCTTTCATCATTGTCTGGTGAATCAACAATTTCTACTATGTTGTCTGGCTTGGTTGTCGTAATTGACATTATGGAAGTTTCCATAAGAGTATTTGGATTTTGGTCTCTCTTGTCAATTTGACTGACAGGAAACACATAATCTATACTCACATGTATGAATGGGTTTACTATAATCATTTCCAAACCATATGGAGAATTAATTTTAGTAACCTCCTTTGTCGTAGATATCTCCTTTCCCTCCTTGTGATAGAATTCTGCCTCAATGTATTGAGATTCAAATGTTTTGAATGGGGATTTATCACCATAAAATGTCCCAATTTGACCATTGAAACAATATTTGAGACATTGATGGTATGATGAAGGTATAGTCGCATGTTGATGTAGCCAAGGTCTTCCAAGAAAAATGTTGAAGGTTTTGTCATGATGAACAACCATGAAATCTGAATTGGATACAAGGTCTCGAAACTGAGTTTTGAGTGTAATCTCGCCCAGAGGTTCTTGTTCATTTTTATCATATCCTTGCAACATCAAAGTAGAAGGAGATAAATCAGATTCAGTGAGGCCCAATCGATGAAGTGTACGAATAGGGATGAGGTTGAATCCTAAACCATTATCAATGAAAGCTCGTTGGATGTATACATCATTGACCTATCCAGATTAATACAAAGGTCTAATATGTCCATGCACAACATCATCTTTATATTCATCTGTAAAAGGTATCACTACATGGAATTCTGCAGGATCATTCTCTATATAGTAGACTTCAGCTGTAGCAATTTCAGTTTCAAATTCTTGAGGACTTGAAAAAGCCTCAATGAGTGCCTCCCGAAGATCCTTTGATAGATTCAGGGCATCCAGAATTGATAACTTGGCCGGTAATTGGGCCAAATGTTTCAAGAAATCATACTTTTGGTCCAATGGTCTACGTTTCCAAATGGGAATATGTGGTTTTGTATGTGCCTTAGAAGTTGATGCTTTGGAAGTAGATGCATCTTGTATCTGGGTAGGAGTTAGAAATACTCATTGTTTTGGCAGATTAGATGGACTATGTCTATATATTTGCTGAGAGGAAGAAGGTGTAACCTCTAACTGATCCACCAAAATAACTTTTCAAGGACTGAATCTTCCATGTGTGGAAGAACTTTTTTATTATTTTTGATCCCGCTAAAGCACTTTTCCATGAGTTTTTTCTGTATATACAGTTCTAGAAGGGGTAGCATTGAAATAGTGGCTTATGGAATATCCACGTCTTCCCATGTATCCTAGATGTCTATAACTCCCTCTAATTCCTCTGTTTGATATAGGGAACTCAGGCTCATCAAGATCAAAACTGTTACTAGCATACGGATCCATTAAGTAAATCATGTTAACAGAACCAAAGATCAACTCTTCATCTAATGAAGACTTTTACTAATGAACCATTTCTGGTTGTACTATTTGGTGGGGCGGTGCCCGTGCTTTTGAAGAAGATGGCATAAAATATGCTAGAGTCAAAGACAACTTAGGCTTTCACATGAGCTCATATTCTTCTAATTGATCTTCTTTCTTTGAATTATGTTGCCTCTTTGAGGATTTTATTTCTAACAAAGGGAGTTTTTTGTGGCAGAAATAGCAGAAGGCACCATTCGTTTATTCAATTGCATTCGTAAAATGGAATGAGTTTGGTTGATCATTTTTCTGACCATCCAATAATAATATTTCTGCGCATTTTTGATTTTGAATTCGTGCCACTCACCTTCTTCCTCTGGATCTGTAACAAAAACACATGATACATGGGCTGAAGAACCTTTCAGTTTTACTTGTCCTGAGTCCACCATCTTTTGTAGAAGGTTTTTGAAGACAAAACACTCATGAATGGGATGCCCCAAAATCTGATGAAATGGGAAATATTTGGGAAGGTCTTCATATCCTTCCTTCTTTTTCCTTTTAGGCTTTTTAAACTGAACCAAATTATTTTCCAGAGCCAAAATAAAGTAACCAGGAACATGTTCATTTAGGAAATAATAAACTTTGTTCTTTAACTCCTCAATTTTTTTTTTCTTTGGACTCTTTGATAATCTTGACGAGACATCCTCTTTTGTAGATGCTCAGGAGGTTGAGCGCTTCGATAAGATGAAGGTTTTGAAGTGGAAGTAGTTACAGATAATTGTTTAAGTGTAACTGTAGCAGTCTCTGCTCTCACCATTCTCTTTCCTAGAGCTGATGTAATTAAACAAGTTTTAGCCTTATTCTCTATAAGCGAATCTTCGATCTGTTGAGCGATTGAAGTAAGGTCTCGAAACCCTCCTGTGTATTTCACAGGGATCAACATTGTGTGTAATTCATCACACAAAGTTTCCACACATATTGGCAATAACTCTTCTAGAGGGAGTGCTGAGATTAAGGAATATGTTAATCCCTTCCAGCGAGCAATGAAATTCGAAACTCTTTAATTTTCCCTTTTCTTACAATTTGTAAGATCAAAGACTATCGTCTTTGGTAATGTTGAGATAAATTGAAGAAGGAATCATTGATGGAGATCTTCCCACCTGGTAATTGACCGAGACTACAAACTTGTATACTAGAAAAAAGAAGTCCCCTTTAATGATTTCACAAAACATCGGAGCTTAACTGCTTCTTGTTGTTGAGGAGTTCCCATCATAAGATCCCAATGAGAATCAAAATGTGTTAAGTGTTTTTCTGGGTCTCCCGACCCATTAAAAATCGAGAATGTGGTATTTGCAAATTTTGATGGGGGAGGAATTGCATCAACCCATTCACGGTAAGCTTCCTTTTCTGGTTGAACTTGTGCATGTTTTGCCTCCAAAGCTTCTAACCGAGCTGTTAATGACTCAATGGTAGTTATTAACTTTTGAGAAACATCTGGTTGATCTTGGACCTGAGAAGGTGCAATAACTGGAGTTTGGACAGGTGTGGTGCCTGGTACTGTAATTGATGGTAGCACTACCGATTTTAGTTGTGCATGACCCATAGGATTAGACCTATTAGGGTGTACTTGTAAAGGAAGATATTTTTGATCCATCCCAGCAACTGCAATGAATTCCCTTGACTGACTGACTCCAGCATGCTTAGGAGGAAGAATACCTTGAAGTAGTTCTGCATTCAACCTCCTTAACTCCTTCATTTCTTCATCTTGTTGTGAGAACCTATCCTCTAATGAAAATGATTGGCCTTATCCAGAGTTAGGGTTCTACATTACTTTAATTTTTTCCTTTTCCTTGGAATATTCTTTTCCTGGAGTATGGAAGGGCATTGCCCTAAATAATATCTTGCCTCTGGGTAGCCCTCTGGCTTCTGGTACACACACCTTCTTCATTTATTTCTGTATGTACAGATTCTTGAGTAGGAAATTCTTCATTTGATTCCTCTGAGTGAACCTCATGTTCTGGGGGATCAGTGACAACAACATTGATGACATTTATCGATACATAGAGCATTTCATCCCTTCTATCGGCATTCCTGTGATACTATCTTCTTCCATGTACTTGATGAGACATTGTCATTTGTTGAGTTGATCCATTAGAAACTTCTTGATGGACCATAATTTAGAGGGAATCTCTTGATAATCCGGATCTGTGTTCCTCTTGTGGCCTTTTCCCTAACTGAGAGAAAACTGACTTTCACTGAGGAAGAGATTGAGGATTTTAAAATGTCCCCAGTCTAGTGAACTAGGGTTGTTCCAGCTTTCCCTGCTCAATTCCTTGAATCCCATCTGTTGATCCCAAGAGTTGAGATAAAAGAGTCCCAATTCTAGAAAGATGATGTGGTTCTTGAGCTTTTACATTTGAGTCTTTCTTAAAATTTCTCCTAGTTTTGTGGATTTTAGTCCGAAAATTAGCCGGATGCGTCATCCGACATCCACTCAAATCACATGGCTCAAATAACCATTGGATGATTTCTGACACCTATGTCACCGGATGATGTGCATGCTCTAGAAGAGAATCCAGTTCAATATTCTCATTTGCTTGATTCATTTTTAATTCGACAACTTTTTCTTTGTATACCTAACTTTGGGAAGAACTAGTTGAGGAATGTTCTTAAGAAAGCCTTTGATTACACACAAAACCAATTGGTTGTGGCTATCCATGGGAAATAAAATTGTATGAGGCCACTTTTGGTGGGATTTTTTGACTGGAGAGTATAGTGAAATGTAGTGCTCCATGAACACCCCATCCCCTGATATGAATACCAGATGGGGCATTGGTAATTAACTGGCGCAACCTTTTTATTGCGCCAAAGAATGCACACTGAAGGGATCTCTGCTGCTTTTCAAACGTTGGATATCAGGGAACTGAGAGAGATGCAAAATCAATTTCGCATTGTAACCCTTCTATTATCTTAACATGATTTTCATATTCATCATAAGATAAGATTTCCTTTTTTAAGTGATAAATAGTTTTCCACATGTTGAGACGAATATCTTGAATACAATCTTCCATCAACATTTCTATAATATCATACTGAGATTCAGCCAAAGGCCAAATCATGAATGGTACATCACCGTTCACCAGTTGTTTTCTTATATTCAGCACTTCCTCCTTATCATTCGATGAAGATTCTACTACCTGATTAGACCAAATATGGTGCTTCTTTGTTTCTTCATCAGATTCAACATGATTGGTAGAGAATTAATTTATCAAATTAGAAGATTAATGATCTAGGTGTGGTTAAGAGAATGACCTACACCCCGGGCTATCTTCTGATTGAGAAATTATTTCACTTGCTAGAGGTAAAGCATCAGACATTACTGGCTTTACATTTCCAAGTGCCTCAAGATAAAAGGGATTTCTCGTTACGACATTTTCCATTAAATAATTTTCCAGGAAATGCGAATTACTACTGTGGAGAGGACTCTCGTAGCTAAATTCATCATCATGGGGAGGACCACCATGGTGGGTTATAGAAAAAGATGAAACCTTTGGCTCTTTGATCTTCTGGCCACAGAGAGGGTTATCGTGGCTCTCATCTGATGATGACACTTTGAGATCGACCGAATTTTCATGAAGCAAGCCTTCAGGAGGAAGTGTCTGATGAAGACCTACAAAATTATTGTTGTTATTTCTAGAATTTGAAATTGAAAGAGTAGAATCTTGAGTTGCAACAGATAATTGTCAGAGGGATTCAAGAACCCAGCATCGATCAACGCATTATTACATAATGGATCTTGATTTCTTGACTGTGTTCGATGGGTATTTTTCGTAAACGCCTTCTTACTCACTTTGGAAACTAATTTTTAACTATAGTGGTTATTATAGGAAGGTTTATGTGCCTGATCAAGAGAAATGGTCAGGTTAGGCTGATTATCTCCATTCAAATTGGGTGTATGTGCCTGAATTGATTGTCCGTATAACTTGGGGGAGTATTCCCCACAACCCTCCTGGATTGGGACAGAGGTGTGTATCTATTCCGGAGTGATATGTTGATGAGTCAATCCACTGATAGGGATAGATTTATGATTCCTTCCCTCTAACGCTGCTGAAGTTGTTATAATATTCTGATAGGCCTCAATAATATGGGCAAGGATTTTCTTCTGCTCTTTCACCATTGTCCGAATGTGCTTAGTGACTTCAGTTGTCGGAACAGGAATATACATCAATTCCGTTCTTGGAGTAGGTGTGTATTCCTGCTCCTGTCCTCCTTTTCCTATCAGTGAATTCTGATAGTACTCGTGTGTGGGAAGAAAATTGTGTCTATCTCCTGCTTGTCATTGGAGATTTCTAATTTACATCTTCGGGTGCTACCAAATGAGACTGTTGGTTAGACTGATGAATTGCAGGTGTATGTGCCTACTGATTGTTCCCCATCACATTTGATTAGAGAGTTTCTTTGGTTGTAGTCAGATGAGCCTGCTGACTAGCTGATGAATTATAAACAAGTGTATATGCCTGCCTATAATACTCCACCGGAATTGCCTGGAGAGATTGGTGTGGTACAGCCAGATGAGTCTGCTAGGCTATAATATCTGGACGGACGAGTGTATATTCCATCTCGTTTTTTTCTATCAATTTGGGTTGATGGACCTCTCTAGAGGGGTCAGAAGTAAAAACATATTCCATGTTGACTGGATTTCGCCTCTGACGATTCGTCTTGCATGCTCTGGTCTGAGGAACCTGAGCTGAATCCCTAAGGTCGATACCCTCATCATGTTGAGGGTGCACTACCGCACGAGTCGGGCGGCAATTGTTGATGAGAGCCCTCAGGAAGGACTCATGTCTTCTTGAATTAAGTCCTTGAGTGACCTTCTCATTCACCTCCCCATAATATGGGACGGACTGGTGATTGCATTCCAGGGATAACAACCCAAAACGGTTGGAGATGGTGGTTGGCACCACCTGCATCTTGACCATTGGTCATTGCTATTTGGACAACCAAGGTGAGTTGTTAACATGGAGGGCTTGTTGAGCGGCCTCTAGAGTCGGAATGGAACCATGTTGATGGTATTCCTTAAACAATTCATTTGAGACCCAGCATTGAAGATGTTGAGTAGGTGATGCCATCCTCAGAGCGGTTGAGGATCCAGTCGGAGTAGAAGTTGAGGCATTCACAGGTGTGAATTTTAAAGAAGCCATTTCTGTAACACATAGAGATCTTGGAAAAGAGTGCATGTTTGATATAACAGACATAATCAAGATATGTTTGGCCAAACTACATCTTTTTAATGAGAACATATGTTATTAATTTCTTTTTTGGCCCTCACATTGAGTTAAATAGGGCCCTAACAAATAATTAAAACATTATTTAACTTGGTTCAGGACTCACATTGGGTTCACCATTTTTGTTTCTTCTGGAAATGGGGATGAACTTGTTTGTTTAAGGTTCAAACATTCTAATCGGTTTCTGATGGGTTTATTCTTAGGACAGGAAACATCCAATGATTTTATATCCATTTAGACCTACATTCCAAAGGTAGGTGTCCATTATTTATAGACTGATGAGGCTTAATAATTTTCATTGGTCGAGAGGATGGGAGGTCAGACTCATCACACCTTTTTGGGTGGAATTATTGGCTACTCTGAGACTCTCTTATAGATTTGAGTTATGTTCATGAATCCTTATTAATTTACCAATCATGAAAATGCGTTTTTCCTTTAGACCTTGAAATCAATGATTGATATGTAGGGGATTTAAAGAATCTTTTATATGTATTTGAGGTTCTTCATCAATAGAGAATCATCCATATGAATTAGTGATTCTTAGTCAATGGTATCCTTCAATACATTATATAGAACTCTCTTGGTCATTATGATCACTATATTGGTTTTAAAGCCACTCAGTGGGGCACTTGAAGTTTATTGTCATTTAGAAAGAAAGGGATTATTCTAGAGTTGGGATCGTACCCGAAGATGGGCTACCTACGTATCCTTGTTATAAAAGGAATCAGAACCCACATAGTTCGATTGAAGCATTATGAGGTTTGTGCATGATTAATGGCTCAAAGAGAGATGTTATAATTACTTTTACACTCTAATCTCGCGTGAGGCATGCTCGGTGTGGGAAAATAGAGGTATTAGTAAAACATGAAGATTGTGCCATGAAAGATGCAATCATAAGAATGGATGTGGGGCTTACATGTGTATGACTACCCAAGTAAATGTATATTAAGACATAGTTCAGGAAAGAAGCCCAAGAGAAGGGTCCATAAAGGTATTTGTACTTTATATAGATTTAGAATTTTAACTCAGGACATACTCCTGAGAAGGAGGCCCAAATTAAGAGGAACATATAATTGGGTTTCATTCCCGAAAAGGAATCCAAAATCAAAAGAGATTAAGACCGGGGCTTACTCTTAAGTAGGATGCCCAAAGTTAAAGGAATTTATGATTGGGACTTAATTCTAAGAAGGAGGATGCCCATAATAAGGAACTTGGGGATTAATCCTAAGGAGGATTCCCATGAACAGGGAACTTAGGGATTACTCTTTAGGAGGATACCCAAATTAAATATCTTATCATCTTAAAGAATGAGGTTGAATGGAGGAAATCTCTAACCTTAGGGACATAATGTTTTGTAGATCACGAGGTTTTGAGAGATGTTCCACAGAATTCCTTTCAGATAAGGAAGCCAACAAAGGAACCATGTTGTAAATGTCTTTGAAGAGGGTTTTGAAGGATAAATCTTGAAAATGAGAGGTGGATTTAAGGAAAGTAAGTGAATTGGAAGGAGGCGCACAAGTACTGTTCTGGCGTACAAGTACTATTCTGGTGCACAAGTCCTGGTCACGCAAGTATACTTGTGCGACATGAGTTCACTTGGGCGAAGGAGAACTTCTAGGGTAATACTTGGGAGAGACTTGGCTCAAGCCCTTAGTATTATCCCTAGATGCTTCCAGAAGTGTGGCGTGAAAGTTTCCTTGAGAGGGAAAGGCGGCACGCAAGTGTCTTCACTTCCCTTAAGGGATGAACACTTAGGCGTGCAAGTATTGATGATTTATAATACTCAGGCCTTATTATTCCTCTTGAGAGCTTCCATTATAGGTAAATAATTACCTTACAAGTGTTTGGAAGATGTCAGGAAAAGACATGGGTGACCAAAGCATGAATCTGAGTTTTTTAAAATTCATCCTCGAAATGGGAATCCCACAGGGGCTATTTATAGGCCACCTGAGTTTGGGCGAAAAAACCACTTTGGCCGCGCAGCTACGTGCCCAAGGCTGGTGCGCAGGTATACGTGGGCACCTTAATGCCTTTGTGAAATTCTTGATGTTCTTGGCTCTTTTTTGCTTGAGGTACTTCCCTTATCCAATCTTTGGACTTTGTGATGGAACAGAGCTTCAACAATCAGGTACACTATTTTTTCATTCATATTATTCCAATAGGTTGTTTGATTCAGGGTCTACACATTCTCTCATTTCTGAGAATTTTTCTGGTAAATTGGGAATTCCATCTCAAGATATGAATCCTGAACTTATGGTGAAGACACAGGGAGGCAATTTTGAGACAACAAGAAATTATAATAACCTTCATATCCTTGTGTGCAGAAATAATATGACAACCCTGCTTTTTATTACAACTTAAACATGATTCATTACATAAAACTTCACTTGATAAAACAAGGAAGATCAAGAGGTTTAGTGTCTTTGGGGCTTAGGATCATTACATAAAAACACAAAACATGAAATACAACATCTTTATTGAAAACTTCCTTTACATGACCAGTATATTCCCTCGTACTTAGCATTGCATGGGATAACCTGTAGACATGCATAAGAAAAGGGTGAGCTATAAAGCCCAGTAAGGGAGTACACATGGAATAACATGAGGATTACAATACATGTTAGACAATAGGCATATCAATAGAGTATAAAATAAACATGAACATAAAGGCATGATAAATCATGATAATCATAACATGGAAATGTGGCAACAACACTTAACATTGAATTAGCATGATCCAAGGCTCATTGCACATAGAGCATGAGTAAACCCTCATTGCACATGAAGCACGAGTAAAACCTCATTGCACTTGAATTATCATGAGTCAAAACTCATTGCACATGATGTATCATGATACTATACTTTACCCAATGTATTGGAGCGCTATAAGGGCGCACCCTTCTTAAACATTTCATTTTATGCATAAGTGTGCCACATGGATCATAAAACAAGGATTCATAAAACATAATCATTTATTCCACGATAAAGGAATGTTGAATTCATACATGAAACTTTACAATCAATAAGTAAATGTGCAAAAAGGTCAAAACCGTTGATGGAGAAATGGGCATCGTATTCACTACACAATGACATTGGCTTAGAAAATCGGTGCGATTTCGGCAGCGTAAGGGCGTGACATAAGAATTCATAAAAAAAGGTTGATGAGAGAGAAAGGGGTTCCTCATAATATTTACATGTAATGTACAGTATGGAGGTCATATAGATACATGTCCCAACAATTGAAATAGAATTTTGATTCATGATACAAAAGTATTGCTTGAATGTAAAAGAAGAGAGAGAAGTTCCTTTCGGAATTTCGGCATAGTAATGGGTGTACATGGGAGGCATTTAATGAGAGATAAAGGGGTCACGGATCATTCAAACAATAAGAGGGAAGTATGGGGGTGTGAGAAACCATACCCCAACATTCATAATTGAAATTAAAAGGGAAAAACAACTTAAAGAAAATTAACAAAAATTAGAAAGGAAGAAAAAACCCTTACTTGGAAGTGTGCTTCCAAAGGCTAGAGAGAGGCTTGTGAGAGGCTTCTTGGGAGCTTGGGGCACCTTGGGAGGATTTTATAGAGAGTAGGGCAGAGGTTGGACGAACTCTAAAGGATTTTAGTGAGGAGGAAGTGGGAGCTTGGGTGGGTTTATATAGGAAAGGTGAGAGAATTCTTTATTATTTAGGTTTGGGACCCCTTATATTAAACTAGTCCAAACCACAAAACATCCCATGGTTTTTGCCCATGGTTTCTGGAAAAGGAAAGAGGAAAAAAATATTTTACAAGGAAAAGGTCCGAAATTCTTAAAATAATAAGGTTGCTTATGTGGAGGCGAGTCACACTCCCATGGAAATTAATTTAAAAAGGCAAAGTGTTGAATAAGTCTTGAGGGGTTCATTAATGCTTTGAAAAGTAAGTCAAACAAACCCAAAATCACTTTATATTAATGTTAAAACATATATTGGCCTAATATAAGGATTATAGTATTTTATTACATCAACATTGGGTCATTATGATGTCATAAAACACGTTATATATTTAAACAGTATTTAATTTTTACCCAAAAATTTGACTGTCTCAGAAAATTATGAAAAATTCACCGCAGGATAATTTCGATGTCCTGATTCCATAAATGACATTTATTTTATCTAAAAAAATTTCTAAATATGTTAATTTTCACTTTTAAAATAAAAACCAACATTAATCGAAAATTCACGGGTTTTGACATAAATGGATTTCAAACCTTAATATAACATTTTAATTGCATTCATAAATTTATAAGATCATTTATATTTAATTAATTTAATAAAAATATTTTTATTTTATTAAAATATTATTTAATTCAAAAAAATACCTTAATTTAATAAAATAGATTTAATAATTAAATAATAACTAAAAACACCATTTGTACTTTAAAAACTATTTACAATGTATCAAAAATGACTAGAAATTATATTAATTATTATATACAATAATAATGTACATGAACATAGTACTACTTATTTGTTACATAACCCCTTAAAATAGCTTCATATGACCTAAGGGTAAGGTGTGCGATGGTGACTGACTCTTGGGGTGGCTCGGATAACATCGCTCGAGTGGTAATTTCAATCAACTTCCACTTTTCTCGTAGACGGTCACGTTCGAGCTTGAAATAATGAAGCTCAGCTTGGTCTTGGTCAAGGGCGAAGCCCAAGGATGCCACCTCTTTTCCGATCTCTGAAAAATGGGCTTCGTATGGGGCAATTCTACTGGATGAGGCCATAGCTTCCTTTGTCTGAGTAAAATTGGGTTCGTTAAAGCCTTATATTTATACTAATCATTTTATCACTGTTCAACGGCTATAAAAGTAACGGTCACAACTCTTATCATAAAACCAAAGAAGTTGACATTTTATAAAACATTTTATATAAAGATACATTTAATAAGAATAAGAGGTATTTCCATTAATGATACTTTGGGTCGTTACAATATCTCCCCCTTAAAAAAAATTCCCTCGAAATTTTCATTTTCCCACACTAAAACAAATGTGGGTAACTCAACTTCATCATATCCTCTGACTCCCAAGTCGCTTCTTCAAACTTGTGCTTTCTCCACAACACCTTGATGAGGGGCATTGTCTTATTTCGTAGAACTTTTTCTCTATGATCTAAGATCTTCACTGGTTGCTCCTCATGAGAAATATCATCTTCCAATTGTACCACCTCGGAAGAGAGTACATGTGAAGGGTCTGGTATGTACTTCCTTAAGAGGGATACATGAAAGACATCATGAACCTTCGCCATAGTAGGTGGAAGTTCTAGTCGATAGGCCACATCACCAACATGATCAAGAATCTCGAAGCGGCCGATGTACCTTGGACTTAACTTCCCTTTCTTTCCAAACCTCATGACCTTCTTCCACAGAGATATGAATAAAAACACCATGTCTCCAACTTTAATCTCAAGGTCTCGTCGACGATTATCTGCATAACTCTTCTTTCGACTCTGGGCTACCTTGATATGCTGCTGAATGGTTTTCACCTTATCCACCATTTCTTCAACCATTTCTGGTCCAAGCATCTTACGTTCACCGAACTCATTCCAACATGCCAGTGTTCTACACCTTTTCCCAAACAGGGCTTCATATTGTGCCATTTGGATGCTCGAGTGGAAACTGTTATTATAAGAGAACTCAACCAGAGGAAGATGTTGATCCCATCTTCCTTTAAGGTCCATTGAGCACACTCTCAACATATCCTCAAGTGTTTGGATAGTCTGCTCAGTTTGGCCATCAGTTTGAGGATGATAGGCTGTATTGAAGTTTAGTTCAGTATTCAGAGCATGTTGAAGACTCTTCCAAAACTTAGAGGAGAATCTTGGATCTCGATCAGACACAATAGATAGTGGTACTCCATGCAACCTTACCACTTCCCTAATATATATTTGTGCCAGTTTATCCAATGATAAATCCTCCCGAATAGAAATGAAGTGTGTAGTCTTTCTAAGACAATCCACAACAACCCAGATTGCATTTTTGCCTTTGGATGTCCTTGGAAGTCCGGTGACAAAGTCCATGATGATGTTTTCCCATTTCCATTCTGGTATGGGAAATGGTTGCATCATCCCCTTAGACTTCTTCCTCTCTGCCTTCACTTGCTGACACACCAGGCACTTTGATGTATATTCGGCAATCTCCTTCTTCATTTTATCCCACCAAAAGTTTTCTCGGAGATCTAGATACATCTTTGTGCTCCCTGGGTGAATAGAGAAATTTGAACTATGTGCATCATCAAAAAGTTCCTTCTTCAGCTCCAGACTTGATGAAACACATTGTCTTTTCCCAAACCGCACAATTCCTTCTTCATTAACATTAATCTCGGAGGATTTCCCCTTTTTGATAGCTTCAACTTTTTCTTGAATTCCCACATCATCCTTTTGAGCATCCTTTAACCTTTCCAAAAGAGATGGTTGAGCAATCATTTGTGAAAGGATTGATGATTTTCCCTTCTTTATGATTCCCACATCCATCTTCATCAAGTCTAAGAAGATTGGATCCTTCTCAATTATCATCATTGATAGAATCACTGTATCCTTTCTACTTAGGGCATCCGCCACCTTGTTCGCTTTCCCAGGGTGGTAATGTATTGAACAGTCATAATCCTTGATGAGCTCTATCCATCTTCTCTGGTGCATATTAAACTCTTTCTGTGTGAATATATATTTAGGACTCTTGTGGTCAGTATATATCTCACATTTCTCTCCATAGAGATAATGCCGCCAGATTTTCAAGGCAAATATCACAGCCGCCAACTCCAGATCATGTTTTGGATAGTTTTGCTCATGGATTTTCAACTTCCTTGAGTCATAGGATATCACTTTATCATCCTGCATCAGCACACAGCCTAATCCCTTCTTTGAAGCATCACTGAATACCACAAAAAGCTCCCCACTTGTGGGTAAAGTGAGCACGGGTGCAGTGATAAGCCTCCTTTTCAACTCCTTGATGCTTTCTTCACATTCATCACTCCAATAAAAATTTACTCCCTTTCGAGTTAACTTGGTAAGAGGGTTGGACAATCATGATAAATTCCTCACAAATCGTCGATAATATCCAGCTAACCCCAAGAAGCTACAGATATCGGTTACCGATGTTGGCCTCGGTCATCCCTCAATTGCATCTGTTTTGGAGGGATCCATAGATATCCCATTGCTTGTGATGATATGGCCCAAGAATGAGACCTCCTTCAACCAGAACTCACACTTGCTGTACTTTTCATAAAGCGTCTCCTTGCGCAAAGTCTCTAGTACAGTTCATAAATTCTCCTCATGATCCTCCTTGGTTTTGGAGTATATTAGAATATCATCTATAAAGACTAACACATATTTTTCAAGGTAATCTCTAAATAATCTATTCATCAAGTCCATGAATATTTCTGGAGCATTGGTGAGTCCAAAAGGCATTACTATGAATTCATAGTGCCCATACCTTGTACGAAAAGCAGTCTTGGGGATATCTTCCTTCTTCACCCTTACTTGATAATATCCCGACTGCAAGTCCACCTTGGAGAAGTATTGTGCTCCATGCAACTGATAGAACAAGTCATCAATTCGTGGGAGAGGATACTTGTTCTTTATCGTGATTTTGTTAAGTTCACGATAATCGATGCAAAGCCGCATTGACCCATCCTTCTTCTTGATGAAGAGGACCGGTGCACCCCATGGTGAAGCACTTGGGCGTATAAACCCTTTATCTAGATTCTCCTGTAGTTGTTTCTTCATCTCTTCAGGCTCAACAACATCCATTATATATGGAGTCTTGGATATTGGTAGCACCCTAGGTATAAGTTCAATTGAGAACTCAACATCTCTTCTAGGAGGAAGACCAGGCAGTTCCTTGGGAAACACTTCAGCGAATTCCCTCACAATAGGAATTTCTTCAAGGATGGTTTATTCCTTGGACTCAAACATCTGAGCCAGATATGCGTTCCCATAAGGTAGTAATATCCATTCTTGAGATAATAGAGCTAAAGTATATTCATCTTCCTCCCGACAATTATAAAGAATTGGGGATCGATTCTCCATATGGAGTGGGATTTCCCTATCTCGACATTTTATATTGGCTCTATATAAGGAAATCCAATCCATTCCAAGAATTGCATCAAATTCCAGAAGAGGTAGTATGACGTGGTTCGCCAGGAAATTCAATCCACAGATTATTACATGGGAGGACTTATATTCATGGGATGCAATGATTTCCCCATTTTCTGTACTCACCGACACCTTTACTTCCATGATTTGTGGTGGTGATGGGATTGTTGTACTAAACTTTTGAGATAGAAAAGAATGCGTAGAACCTGAATCAAAAAGTGTGTTCACTATTCTTGAATGAATAACTAGCGTACCTATCACCACTTCGTTGTCGGGGTTCACTTCGACAGAAGTGATGGAAAAATCTCTTCCTTGCTGGCTTGGAGGTTGTTGTTTGCCTCCGATAACCCTTGGATTAGGGCACTGATTTGAAAAATGACTTGGTTCTTTTCATTTTTAGAATTGAACGATGCGTTGAGGTTCGAACAGAGCGTTCCCCTCCTATGTTGCAGTCGTGGGTCCTTTTTTCTGACAGTTAACAGCTAGGTTCCCTTCTCTTCCACACCTGAAGCATTTTCTCGTCCCCTTAAGGAAATTTACAGGGTGCTTCTTTCCTCAGTTTTGGAAAGTGGGGTGCTGGAACTTCTTAGCGATGTTGGATTTATCTATCAGACCACCAGCATTGAATTCCTCCTAATGCTTCTTGTCCCCATGATACCCCTGTGATTCTCCGATCTAAATTTCGACCTTGAGGGCACATCGGACAATTTCCTCATAGCTGTCGATGTCACGGATCGCTAATTCTTTCCACAAGATAGGATTCAGCCCACCAAACAAGCGGTCAACCTTATATTCGGGGGTAACGACAAATCCGGAAGCGTATCATGCAAGTCTTGTGAAGTTTTCCTCGTACGCTCCCACAGATTCTTCATCTTTTTTCATGAGGGAAAGGAAGTCCCTTTCCATCTTAAGACGGAGGGTGCGCGGAAAATATTTATTGAAAACCATCTTCCGGAATTCCTTCCATTCCAAAGCCTCGATCTCCTCCTCAGGCTTCATATTTTTGATCAACGTCCACCATTTATCAGCTTCACCCTCCATATGATAAGCCGCCAGGAGAACCATCTCTTGTTCAGAACATTGGATGATGGGGAATAACTTTTCAATGGAGTTGATCCATTATTCAGCAATCATGGGATCGGTTGATCCACTAAAAGTAGGAGGCCTTTGTCTCATGAATCTCTCGATAGTGACTTGTTATTTTTTAGGGGGGGTTGAACGTTCATCTTGACCCGTGTTTCTATTCAAAACTTGAGTTAGATGAGAGGGAAGCGTGAAAAAGTTCGCGATTCCCGCTCCCATTGGATTGGGTATCTCCTTAGTACAATCATCACACTGATCTTCACAACGGTTGTTAGCCCGAGTCCTCCTATTACTGGCCATTGGCTGGAATAAAAGAAAATTTAGGGTTAACACATAAAGGGTAATCCAAAGACAAAATTTGCTTACTTATAAATAAACTTTAATTTCTTTATCTCATGAGTCTAAAGGATTCAATCTAGGCTTTTCATGATCTACTTTCTGACATATATTCTTAGGGGAATTTTTCCCTTAATAAGGGTTCATACCAAGATTGTGAATTTATCAAAACAGATCCCTTGGGAGTGTCGTAACCAAGAGTGCATCAAGGCCCGTTGTCTTGCACCAGTTCCCGTTCGAGTCTAGCTCAAAACGGTGTTTTCGGGTTTTACACCTAGGATACATCTGTGCCAGAGCCGCCTCTACCTGCTCATATCCAGACATGGATGTATTTGTTTGATAAACCACTTACTTAGTATTTACCAAATCTTAAGGATGTTTTTAATATACTTAGTCTTGTATATAAGGCTTTACTAGGTTTTTTCAAATCCCAAAAATAACTAACCTATCCTCTTATACCAACTATGACAACTCTGCTTTTTATTACAACTTAAACATGATTCATTACATAAAACATCACTTGATACAACAAGGAAGATCGAGATGTTTAGTTTCTTTGGGGCTTAGGATCATTAAATAAAAACTTAAAACATGAAATACAACATCTTTATTGAAAACTTTCTTTACATGACCACTACATTCCCTCGTACTTAGCATTGCATGGGATAACCTGAGGACATGCATAAGAAAAGGGTGAGATATAAGTCCCAGTAAGGGAGTACACATGGAATAACATGAGGAGTAAAATACATGTTAGACAATAGGCATATCAATAGAGCATAAAAGAAACATGAACATAAAGTCATGAAAAAGCATGATAATCATAACATGGAAATGTGGGAACAACACTTAACATTGAAGTAGCATGAGCCAAGGCTCATTACACATGGAGCATGAGTAAACCCTCATTGCACATGAAGCATGAGTAAACCCTCGTTGCAATTTAATTAGAATGAGTCAACACTCATTTCACATGACGTATCATGATACTATACTTTACCGAATGCATTGGAGCGCTATAAGGGTGCACCCTTCTTAAACATTTCATTTCATGCATAAGTGTGCCACATGGATCATAAAACATGGATTCATAAAACATAATAATTTATTCCACGATAAATTAATGTGAAATTCATACATGAAAATTTACAATAAATAAGTAAAAGTGCATAAAGGTAATTACCCTTGATGGAGAAATGGGCATGGTATTCACTACACATTGACATTGGCTTAGAAAATCGGTGCGATTTCGGCAGCGTAACGGCGTGACATAAGAATTCATAAAAAAGGTTGATGAGAGAGAAAGGGGTTCCTCTTAATATTTACATCTAATGGACAGTAAGGAGGTAGTCTATATACATGTCCCAACAATTGAAATGGAATTTAGATTCATGATACAAAAGTATTGCTTGAATGTAAAAGAAGAGAGAGAAGTTCCTTTCGGAATTTCGACATAGTAATGGGTGTACATGGGAGGAATTTAATGAGAGAGAAAGGGGTCTACCATCATTAAAACAATAAGAGGGTAGTATGGGGGGGGAACCATACCCCAACATTCATAATTGAAATTAAAAGGGAAATAAAACTTAAAGAAAATTGACAAAAATGAGAAAGGAAGAAAAAACCCTTACTTGGAAGTATGCTTCCAAAGGCTAGAGAGAGGGTTGTGAGAGGCTTATTGGGAGCTTGGGGAACCTTGGGAGGATTATAGAGAGACTAGGTCATAGGTTGGATGAACTCAAAATGATTTTAGTGAGGAGGAAGTGGTAGCTTGGGTGGGTTTATATAGGAAAGGTGAGAGAATTATTTATTATTTAGTTTGGGACCCCTTATATTAAACTAATCCAAACCAAAAACCAACCCATCGTTTTTGCCCATGTTTTCTAGAAAAGGAAATAGGAAGAAAATATTTTACAAGGCCAAGGTCTGAACATATTAAAATAATAAGGTTGCTTATGTGGAGGTGAGTCACACTCCCATGGAAATTAATTTAAAAGGGAAAAGTGTTGAATTAGTTTTGAGGGGTTCATTAATGCTTTGAAAAGTAAGTAAAACAAACCCAAAATCACATTATTTTAATGGTAAATCATATATTGGCCGAACAGAAGGATTATAGTATTTTATTACATCACCATTGGGTCTTTATGATGTCATAAAACACATTATATATTTAAACGGTATTTAATTTTTACCCAAAAATTTGACTGTCTCATAAAATTTTGAAAAATTCACCATTGGATAATTTCGACTTCCTGATTCCAGAAATGACATTTATTTTATCTAAAAAATTTCTAAATATTTTAATTTTCACTTTTAAAATAAAAACCAACATTTATCGAAAATTCACGGGTTTTGACAGAAATGGCTTTCAAACCTTAATATAACATTTTAATTGCATTCATAAATTTATAAGATCATATATATTTAATTAATTTAATAAAAATATTATTATTTTACTAAAATATTATTTAATTCAAAAAATCCCTTATTTTAATTAAATAGATTTCTTAATTAAATAATAACTAAAAACACCATTTGTACATTAAAACTATTTACAATGTATCAAAAATGACTAGAAATTATATTCATTATTATATACAAAAATAATGTACATGAACATAGTACTACTTATTTGTTACATAACCCCTTAAAACAGCCGCATAAGACCTAAGGGTAAGGTGTGCGATGGTGACAGACTCTTGGGGTGGATCGGATAACATCACTCGAGTGGTAATTTCAATCAACTTCCACTTTTCCCGTAGACGGTCTCGTTCGAGCTTGGCATAATGAAGCTCAACTTGGGCTTGTTCAAGGGAAAAGCCCAAGGATGCCACCTCTTTTCCGTGCTCCGACAAGTGGTCTTCGTATGTGGCAATTCTACTAGATGAGGCCATTGCTTCCTTTGTCTGAGTAAAATTGGGTTCGTTAAAGCCTTATATTTATACTAATCATGTGATCACTGTTCAACGACTATAAAAGTAATGGTCACAACTCTTATCATAAAACCAAAGAAGTTGACATTTTATAAAAAAAATTATATAAAGAGACATTTAATAAGAACAAGAGGGATTTCAATTATTGAAACTTTGGGTCGTTACAAATAATCTACCTACAAACCTTATTGTTTTGCCTCTAGTATAGTTTGATGTTATTTTGGGTATCGATTGGATTTTTTTATCATGCAATGAATGACCATAGAGCTAAATAGGTTTCCATTCAGAAATAATTTCATTTTTTGTACAAGAATGAACCCTTACTTTTTATAACATATCGGGAAGCTGAGAAACTAGTAAAATATGGAAATTAATGTTACCTAGAACATATTTTTGAAAACAAAGGAAATGTTTAGATTAATGATGTTCCAATGGTAAATGAGAATCTTGATGTTTTTTCAGATAAGTTTCCTAGTAAAATACCTAATTCGGAAGTTGAATTTATTGTTGACTTAGTTCCTGATGCTAATCCATTTTCAAAACCCTCTTATCAAATGGATAAAATTGAAGTTTTAGAGTTAAAGAATCAATTACAGGAGTTATTAGATAAAGGTTTAATTCGACCAAGCACATCACCATGGGATTCTCCTGTCTTGTTTGTTAAAAAGAAAGATGGTTCAATGAGGCTTGGCATTGATTATATAGCCTTAAATAAAATCACTGTTAAGAACAAGTATCCTTTGCCTCATATCGATGATTTTTTTGATCAGCTCCATGGAGCTCAATATTTTTTGAAGATTGACTTGAGATAAGGGTAACATTAGTTGAAAGGAAAGGAAGCAGACACTCCAAAGACTGCATTTCATATTAGATAGGGCCATTATGAATTTTTGGTTATGCCTTTTGGATTTACCAATGCACCTGCTATATTCATGGATCTTATGAAAAGAATTTTCCATGAGTTCCTAGATAAGTTTGTCATTGTGTTCATTGATGATATATTTGTTTATTCCAAAAGTAAATAGGAACATGAAGTCATTTAAGGGTTTCCTTGAAAACCTTAAATGAAAAGAAACTGTATGGGAAATTCAGTAAGTGTGAGTTTTGGTAACAACAAATTTCTTTCCATGGTCTCATTGTTTCAAAAAAATTCATTACAGTTGATCCTTCTAAAAAAGGTGTTTAATAATGGCCAGACCCACAAATATTACCGATATCCATAGTTTTTTTGGTTTTGTAGGTTATTACCGGAGATTTTTTGAAAATTGTTGCACAGTTATCTACCACACTGACTAAGTTAAATTGAAAATTTGTTAAGTTCATTTCGACAAAATAATGTGTTGATTATTTTCCGGAATTGAGAAGAATATTGGTGAATGCTCCAGTTTTGGCACTACCATCCAGAAATGGTGAGTTTTTTATCTACATTGATACTTCATTGAAAGGAATTGGTTGTGTCCTTATGTAGAATGATCAGGTAATTTCGTATTCCTCACAACAGTTGAAACCTCATGAGTTAAATAACCCTAAAGATGATTTGGAATTAGCTAATGTTGTTTTTTATTTAAAAATTTGGAGGGATCATTTGTATGGAGTAAAATGTGAAATATATACTGACCAAAAAAGTTTGAATTATATATTCACTTAGAAATAATTGAACATGAGACAAAGGAGATGGATATAATTAATAAGGGATTATGATTGCACAATCCATTACCATATGGGAAAGACAAATAAAGTGGATGTTTTTTTGAGTCGAATGAGTAATGCTACATTAACCATGTTACGTTTTTAATAAGATCCTTTGATTAAATATTTGATGAACATTGGAAGTGACGTTTTATGTGCAGTAAATTCCTCTATTTTGTTTCAGATGTCAGTGATAGCGTCTCTATAAATCATAATTAAGAAAGTGTAGAAGGAAGAAAATGAGTTTCAGAAAAATTTTGAGTTGGTTTAGAAAGGTAAGTTGCCTAATTTTGACATTGATAATGATTGTATTTTGAGGTTTGGAAATAGATTATGTGTGCCTTGTGATTCACAATTGAAGAATGAGTTGTTATGTAAAGCTCATAGTTCTCCATTTTCAGTTCATCATGGAATTAATAATATGTAAATAGATCTTTGGGAGTATTATTGGTGGGATGGAATGAAAATAGATATTTCTGACTTTAATGTGAAGTGTTTGACTTGTCAATAAGATAAAATAGAGTGACAGTTACCAAATGGGATGCTTCAGTCTTTACCCATGCCGGAGTGGAAATGGGTAAATATATCCATGGACTTCATTGTGAGATTACTGAAGACATCTCGAGGTAATAATGAAATCTGGGTCATTGTTGACCGATTGATTGAATCCACTCATTTACTTCCTATTTGAGATACTTTTTCCCCAGATCAACATTCTCAGTTTTATGTTAAAGAGATAGTCCGGTTTCATGGAGTTCCCCTCTCAATTGTATCTGATCGTGATCACATGTTTACTTCTAAATTTTTGAAAGTCCTTCAGAATTCGTTGGGTACTGAATTAAATTTTAGTACAGCTTTTCATCCTGAATCAGATGGGAAATCAGAACGAATAATTCAGAATTTGGAAGATATGCTATGTACTTGGTCAATGGATTACCATGGAAGTTGGGACCAACATATTTCATTGGTTGAATTTTTGTATAATAATAGTTTTCATTCTAGTATAAAGATAGCTCCATTTAAGGAATTATATGGGAAGTTGTGTAGAACTCTATATTTTTGGGATGAAGTAGGTGAAAAGAAGTTAATGGGATAAGAATTAGTAGAAGAGATGGCATAAAAAAGTTCAGTCGATTCATAAGAACATGAGAACATCTCAAAGCAGGCAGTAAAGTAATGTGGATTACTAGGGGAAGGATCTTTCTTTCAAGGTAAGTGATTATGCCTTTCTCAAAGTTTCTCCATGGAAAAGTGTGATTCATTTTGGTAAGAAGGGAAAAAAGTGTCCTAGGTTCATTGGACCCTATAAAATTCTAGATAAAGTTGGATCAGTTTCTTATAGAGTGTCTTTACATTCAATTTTATCCCAAGAACCCTATTTTTCATGTTTCAATTTTGAGAAAGTATTTGTCAGATCCATCTCATTTTTGAGCCTAAAGGTAGTTCAGTTGGAAGAAAATCTTTCTTATGAGGAGCAACCTGTCCAGATTCTTGACAGAAGAGAGAACATGTTGTGGAATAAGGTAATTCATCAGGTAAATGTTTTTTGGAAAAACCATATGGTTAGGAGGTAATGTCGGAATCTTAAGATTCTATGAGGGATAAATACCCTCATTTATTTGATAATAGAATATAATTGTGAGGACATAATTTATAAACAGGAGAATGATATAACATTCCAGGTAAATAAATAATATGTCGTTTTCATATTTAATAACATTTTTGAATTAAATAATATTTTTTCTTTAAAGGAGATTCTATGTTTGATGGCGTACCCGACACGCTACAATGGGTTTCTCTGAAATCTCATGTTGCACACAAGGCTCAGTCATACTAAAAAATAATAATATAATATTATTTTAAATGGTAGTTAATGACTATACATTTTATTGGTGGGAATGAAAATAATTAACTAAAATATGATTATACATGTTTTTTAAATGTGTTAACAATTTCCAAAAAAATTAGAGGCTTAAAATGTGAATGAATCCAATTATAAGCACAAATATTCTAATATTCATTAAAAGTTCGATTTAATGCCTTTTGATAAATCATGTTTTTATCACATTTATATGTTCTATTTAACAAAATAATATTCTTCTTTAGAATTGGGACTTCAAAAATTACTTTGGGTAAAATTTAGGTATTTTTCTAAAAAAGTTCATTTTTAATGAATACTGAAAAATACGGTATTTTAATTCAAAACTGCCTTTTAAAATAATTTATTTGTATAGTTATATTGTTATTTTAATTGGTTTTAATGTTAAATTAGATTATATTTTTACCAATTAATCCAATTTTGTTCATTGGAAGTAATTTCACTTTGAAATTGGACATAAACAAATCTCAATCTTTTGACAGTTATTATTTCTTTAAAACACGCTTTTTGTTCTAACAACGGGAATTAATTTTAAATTAATTTATGTCACTTCTGTGTTTTGAATTGGGAAAAATGGATTCCATATTTCGAATAAGGAAGTCCAAATTGTTTAAATGATTGAATTTTTTTAGACATTATGAATATTTACTTCAGTAAATATTTTATATACCATGGTTAAAGGGTAAATCTAGTAAATAATGGTAACGAAATTTTATTATAATAATATTAAATTACACTAACTTTTTTCCTAATACTATTGGTTGGTACATTTCCGATCATGGGAATCATTGGGTCTATTTTGGGACCCCATGTATCCACTTAAGAGTGATAATGAAACTTTATATTAATTAATTTAACGCAAAGACAAAAATGACATAAACATATATCTTTTAGGAAATCAATATTTACAAGGGGTTATGTAAGTTATATCTTCTACTATAAATATTAATATGGAATCTAAAATGATATCATACATCATGGTATTTTATTTTAAATTTCTGTACATCAATTAAATAAAATTATGTATGACATAATGATGATGTAGTGATTACCTTATCAATGAATTATTTAAATAAATGAGATTATAAAATGTAAACAAATATCCAAAACCTGTCCAATTCTTATTGGATGATTTTATTTATACTTATATAATCCTTATATTAGAATTAAATATATTTTGGAACTTTAGATATAGAAAATCATTATATAATAAAATAATATTTTCAAACATTCTTAAAGAGCCCCTCCTCCCCCTTATAACAATTCATCACCTCTAACCCATTACTGACACCTCTCAAGCCCCTTGGATCATCCAAAATCTGCCTAAATATTCTAAAAACATCCCTCTCTTCTTACTAGAAGCCTTACCCTATGAAGAAATAAATTCAAGAAAGCTTTGTGGTTCAAACTAAAGTGAGATACCCTATTTAAAAGAAATGTCTTCTCTTAAGTTGTTTTCTTTAATTTTACTTCTCCAGCCCCATAAACTCTTTTTATTCCATTATTTTATAACAAAATCGGTATCCTAAATATTCTAGGTTGTTGTTATGAGAATTATTCAAACTACACTTCCACACACCTTTATCTAATGGATACTAACATAATGTTTCTCTGGACGGTATACAACTGCCTCACGAAACGATGATTGTCCAAATATCTCTAACCGCCTTTCATGATGGCCATTATGATGTAACTATGTTTATGTGTGACATATATTATATTTATATTTCCTCTATATTCTGTATTTTTCATTTATATCATACCTTTATTGTTTCCATAATGGGTAAACATGATAATTTCATTTGAGGAAGTGCGGATTACCGCCCCCTCAAAGTGATATGAGTCGTTCATACCATACGTGGAACATATAAAGGATGAATTTAATGAAATTATATATATGATATTATACTAGAAATATAATATACCTATGTATAATTATGTTTTCATTCCATTAAATATTAAATAGAAGTGAAAGTAGTGTTCATGTGTACGTACGGCTTACAGTCTCCATGAACGGTGCATTTCATTTATTACCTCTAAATGTTGGGTACTATTATAAATACATATATATATATATAAATTGAATATATATGATATATATTATATCTAAATCATGAATATCATTCTGGATATAATGAAATTTTGACCACATGAACAACTTGTAATTATAAGATGTTCATTCTTTACTCAAGTACAAAATATCGAAAAAACAACCGTTATTAACCTAAATGATTACATAATGTATATAACATGGTAATAAGTGATATAAAAGGATTAATAAACTTTAAAAAGATTCTTATGAAAGTATAAATTAACTTTTGTTTATTATTGAGGATATTAAAGAACGAATGAGTCCAATCGAACATGAGGTAAGGGACTTCATCTAAATCTCCTTTCATTTAGGAATATTTTGTTTTATACATGACTTTATTTTATACGGTGTATAAATTCCATTGAATTTTCATTTCATTCAAAGGGAATCATTTACTTTGTATAATTTTACTAATTGAAAAAAGGGATTATTTATTTTTAAAGTACGTGGTGAAAACGACCTTTCCTCTACCGTGAGCATTATTTGATCTTCGACATCTTTAACAAGCCGTAATTTTTTTTAAAAGAAAAATAAATACTATATACTCTTTTTATGTATTTTGGTATTGAACTGCTTAATATAATGTATTTTTTAATTCAATATATTTTAAATATATATTATGATTGATATTTGGAAATGTTATCTTTCCTTTATGTTTTTTATGTGTTATTAATATGTTATGGTTCTTGGGCATTGTTTACGTATACAGGTGGTTCCGTTATAAACCTAGTGCGGGTGAGCCTAAGATAGCTCTTCAATGCATTTGGTAACATGATAGAGGTAAATGTTAATGTTTTTCCTAATATATTTATAGAATATATTGTGATGGGTATTCCAAATGTAACTCCCTGCGTAGCTGTGAAAGCTATAATATAAGTGTGTTATGGATGACACAAGTTACCTTTATGATTTATGATTTCTATGTGTTATTAATAAATCTTATTATTTCCTGAAGTATGTTAAATATCTTATGCTTGGTATGTATTTATGGAATAACATTTTCTTTCTTTATTTTATAATACTTACTAAGATTTTTATGCTCATACCAAGTTTTTGAAATGTTTTTCATAGGAATTAAAGATGAATATGCATAACGATGGGATCAAAAAAAAGTCATGACGTCCAAAACATGGAACTAGACCAGACTATTTTATTCGTGATTTTTTATTTTATGAAAAAATGGAAACTGAGTAGAAGTGTCTACATTTAATATTCAAGTTGTTATGTATATGTTATGACCTAATTATCTAAATTTCTAAACCTGAAAATATCCTCAATGTGAATTATTAACTTAATTTGAGATTATGTAATGTTTACAGCCGGGTCATTATATCGGTGGTGTGTGTAACGCCATTCAAAATATAGTATTTTTTGTAAGTTAAGATAAAATAAGTTTAATTGTAATGAAAAATAAGTAAAGGATTAAATTTATTTAAAAAATATTTCACAAAATATCAAGGTTTAACATTCTACCCCCTCAAATAAATTACATCCTAACAATTAGAAATTTTTCTTGGTAAACATGACTTTAACATTTGAAAATACCTCTATGGGAAACTGACATCGTAAGAATAGTTAATAAAACATACTATTTATAATAGATAAAGTAAATTATTATGGTTATCTAAAATAATACATAACTAAGTATCCATATAGGACAACATTAGTGGGAAGTGAAAACATGGACATACAAGATTAAACTAACACCCAAATACTGATGAAGAGTGATATAGAAAATGGTCAGGAGAATGTTATTCACTAAAAATTCATAGATCTATGATAGGTTAAAATACCATTCATTCATCATAAATAAAGGTAAATGTATAAAATTTAACTTTAATATCATTTTCTTAAAGTTTAATATTTTTCATGAGATCATATAATTACTTGATTTAATTCTGTTTCATAAGCACAATCTTGTCCTTTGGTTGTTCATTGATCAATTTCCACTTCCTATCCTACTCTAAGAAAATAATTAGATTTTTTACGCTTGAAGAAAAAATATATCACAAGATTAATAATAGAATTATAATAATTTCCTTTTATCTAAAGTTATTATCAGAAAAATGGTTATCACTAGTTATGCATAAATATTTAAATGTTGAAATAATACATTAATCTCTTAAACATCGTAAATATTAAAATTAAACCACTTCATAAATGTTTAACCGTATACCCCATAAAAATTTCAAAATTTATAAAGAAGGTAACTAAAATTCTGAATTTCAAGTTAATTGTAATCCCCAAAATATCATAAGGTAGCTTGTAATTATGAAAAACCAAATATGTGAATACTTTGGTCATATATTTTCATGAAACATGGTAATATAAATAATTTCCATGAAACATTAATGAAAACATACTTACTTATTCATTACATGAATAAAACTATAGATTATTGAAGATTTTTTATAAATCCAATAATTTTGTAAACTTCATCAATGATAATATAAACAAATTTTTCCATAAGTCATTAATTGGTTACAAGGTCATCAATACTCTTAAATTTAATTTATCCATATCCAACATTTCGTTATCACAAAGTATTATCTCAACATATGTAACATATTAAGATTTATATTCCCTTAATCACATGTTTTCCCAAAAATATCACATTTAAAATAAATCACATTTCCTAGTCTTCGGTACAAATCAACATATCCTTACAAATCCTTAATGGTAGACTCATAAAAAAATACTTATAGATTTCATGGTTCATATAACATAATTCTTGAATTCAATTAGATAGAAACTTAAATCATCCCATTTCATTCTTAAACCATTAACTAGGCCACCTCTTTCCTAGAATATGAAATATGAATTATGTATTAATATTCATCAACCTAAATTTAATCATGCTTCTCACTTTTAACATAAACAATACTGTAAGAAAACCCCATACCATTGATATTTCATTTATTGTCTCCTCATCATCAGTATCATAACCATTACTCATACCATATTTTTAATTCTATTCATGATATTTATCTTTAGTACATCTATTTTCATAATTTCCAGGCATTCCACATTTAAAACATTCAACTGTCAGTGATATATTAGGGAGACTAGTATTATCATTCATTGTGTTAACCAAAATTTTCATTTTTTTGATAAAATTACTTTCTCTGTGTCTTTATTTTCCACACAAAAAACATCTTCACATTCTTCTAAGACATCGACTTGGGTTCTTCTACCCACATTCTTGATATATTTTAACTTGAACATCTTTATTCTATGGTATCCACCACCCCAAACACTTAATAAAATTTATCATCATCTTATTACGTGAGTTTGGTAGTTGGTTAAGGTTGATGTTTTTAATCATGTATCATGATAACTAATAGGTGTATCCAAAATATCCTTCACTCAAGTTATCATCCCATTGGGTTTTTTCATTGACACATTATCCATCACATTCAACATTGATCTGGTTATTTCGGGTTCCCTCTATTTACTAAAAGAAAAAAACATAGTGTAAGAAACAATAATCATAGTGGGGAACCACATAATCAATAAAAATAACTTATAGGGTTTATAAATGATGAAACCATATTTTTAATCAATGACACCTTAGGTTTATGCTAGTAAATTCATGGTAAATATTTAAATCCTTGGTAATGGTTCATAAAGATTTTTTGAATTTCTAATTCATATCCCAAGGAGTGTCAAACCAGGTATGTAGTAGGCCCCATTATTGTGTACTATGAAGTGATTGAGTCCAGATCAATGCACCATTTTTTGAGTTATTACCCCTAGGTACCTAAATACTAGAGCCACATCCTCTTTAAATGTCTATATTGGGATTTAATTTCTTGGAAATAACTCACTCTATAATTTACCAAAATTAAATAACATTTTAATATAATTTGAATAATCCATTTAATTATCCTTAGATATATACTGATATATATAATTATATGTATCCATATGAATCTCACTAATGTTTTACCATCCTAGTGTCAAAAGGTTAACTACACATTTCCTCTTATACCCACTATAGAGGCCTACGGTTTTCATACATAAATATCACATCTCTTTAGATGAATATTCAATAAATTTTACAAATATATGCATGAGGAACATAATATTTTAGTATATTTAGAGAAAAGAAACATAATATTTTTATTTCTTGAAATATATTCAATATTTACCACTAATATCTTCTCACATAGTACTCCTCTTTAGAATACCCTACAGAATCCTTTCTTCATAAATTGGGGAAAGAAACATAAGAAATGGTAAGATCATATGCTCAGTAATGGTAAAAATAGGAGATATAAATCTATGTTTATATGAAAGAATAATATATTATTAGGAATTTTTTATCATGAACATAACATAGGATGTTTAAAACTAACCTGTCATAGATCATAAACATTATTAATGGAATAAAACATTATAGATTCAGAAAATGTGGTCCACAAGAGTGAGAAATCATCAAAAATAAATCATGAACCATAATATCATTTAAGAATATTAGGGAACTATAATAAATATATAAAACCATTTCATATGAAAATGTTAAATACCATGACCATCAACACATTGGATCAGGAATTATCACCAGTTTCCCATTGTGGATCATGACACATTTGTTTCCCATAGTGGATGAGGACTCACATGTTTCCTATAGTGGATCGGCACTCACCTTTTACCCTTAGGGTATTAAACCCATCAATTTTTTCCCATTTTTATCTCATTAGAGATAAATATTTACCCAATGAATTGGAGTGATATATAGTTCCCACCCAACTCATAATTAAAACCATATTTATGTGTTTCAAAATATAATAAAACATTCATCACATCATCTCATCATAACCTGTGTAAATAAAAATGGGTTTCATAAAAATTTCATCAATTCAAAAAAACATAAACCATTAAAAATATGTGGGTTTCATAAAAATTTCATCAACATAAACATTAACCATTTATAGTAAGAGTAAGGATGTTATAATTCTATATTATACCCAATAAATCATATGTAATATAAAATAATGTCATCTTAGATCGAAAATCATTTTGAAAGATCACTTGGAAAATTTCATGGGAAAAATAGATTTTCCACTTGAAAAAATGCTTTTTAAATCATAAAAAATTTTAAAAATCCTTTTCATTGAAAATAACCTTTAAAACTGATAATGTAATAATTAAAAATAATTTAAAATATTTATTAAGGAAAATATCCTTTCTTCTTTGAAAACAAAATTTTAAAAAATAAAAAACATTCAAAAACATTTTCTTTCAAAATATACCTGAAAAATTATAATTTAATCTTCAAATAAAATAATGTTCTTGATGGTAAGAAATTTAATTCATGTCTTAAAAATAAAAACAAATATTAATTTCACATTATTAGTAAAATCCAAATGAAACTTGTCTTTAAAATGGCATGAAGATTCATTTTAAAATATTTTAAACAAAATCAAGAGTGGTTAAAAATGAATTTAAAAATCCTATATTAACCTTAAACCATTTTTGAAAACATTTTTATAAAACATGGATATGTAAGAAAAAAAGTTTTTCGACAGAAGAGATAAATAAAGTAGGTTTTATTAAAAAATATTATTCTGGAATATTCTGTACATAAAAAGAGGAAATTATAGGGAAAATATGATTTCTAAATAAATAACCATAGAATAATAAAATACATGATTTAATTTATAAATAGTTTATATTTTTTATCATCATAAGCATAAACAAAAGAAATCCTAATAAATAATGAGATTTTATCATAAATCTCATACCACTTTGGTAACGTTGAATCATAATCCCTATGGAGGAATAAAATTAAATTAAACTTCAAATATCATGACAATAAAATAAATTATTTAAAATGTGTTGTATATACACGTCATAAAACAAGATAGGTTCATAACATAATGTATGTTCCGATGAAGACAAATTGAGGAAAAAAAACTTCCTGTAATGGTAACAATAAAATCCTAAACCCCATGAAAGTGAGATGAAAAATGGAGATATAAATCCTCATAATGTTTATGATAACGATCAAAAAATAAATTCAAGATAATTATATAAGCCAAATAAAATAAACATGTAGTGATTATGGCATTTGTCTCACAGAAAATATAAGTTAGAAGAAAATCACTTTCCGCTCTGGTAATATTTTAAATTATATGCCCCATTAAAGAGTCACATCATATGAAACATTTAATACCTTTATTATAATTATATGAATGATATAAAATTTAAAAATAGTACTAAATATATCACACAAAAGAAACAGGCGGTGAATATGGAATATGTCCCCCACAAATAAAAGATGTACTAGAAATATATTTCCATAAGTCTCAACATCCTTTGTACATGTTTGGACCTACTATTTAATAAATATATGTAGAGACCTGAAGCCTGACGTACATGGACATTATATTACTTTTGCGGAATACTTATTACATAACAAAAACACACACACAAGGACCGTAATAGTTTAGTGTCTTTGGAAACTCGGAACGTAATCTTCTAATCATGGTGAAAGATCTTCAACATCTCCCATGATGATCTTCCCTTTTTTTGCATACCTAAAACATTTCTTTATATCTTGGGGAAAAGAAAACATAAAAGGGTGAGATCAAATGCTCAGTAAGGGTAAACAAAAGAAAAATCAATCACAACATATTCATAAGAACATAACATTTTGGAAATTGTAACCTGCAAAAGAGAGCATAATTTCATAACATGGGATAAATCATAGTAGTGAAATGAAATCCCAATAATCATAACTTAAAACATTAAACTTTGTGTCATACACACATAATCATAGAGAATCATATCTTATTAGTCAAGACTCATTTCCAAGACTATCTTAGTGGACAAAGTCCATTTCTGAACTGAGTCACCCTCGTTTCAGTCCTGTTTCACTGAACCGGTATAACCTACCATTACAGCCATGTCTATCTCATGAGATATAAAATCGTTACCCAATGCATTGGGTGGAGATATAGGTCCCACCCATCTCAATAATGATACCATTCTTATGTGTGCCACAAAATCATAAGTCATACATCGTTGCATAACCCATGTAATAAATATGGGATTCTTAGACAACATGACATCATAAAACAATTCATATAAGATAAAGGAATTCATAAAAATATATCCATCACAGCATAATCATATCAATGTAATAATAGGGATATAAACAGAACCCTATATTATCTTAGATGGAAAATAATTTTGATAAAACACTTGAACTCCATTCTTGAGGAAACTATCCTTTCTACTTCAAAAACATTTTCCTTTCTTAACATGTCATACATTTTTAAAAGAAGTTGATTAAAAATAAACTTGAAAACATTTAAAGTAAGCTTCTTGGAAATAATGTTTTAAAAATCCATTCATGCCGTATAAGTTAAAAAAACATTCTTCGTACTTATGTCGGAAAAGTCAAAAAGTACCTCGTACGAAAAACGACAAAATATTTCTTTCATACCTTTTACTAAAAACTCACCGAAGGGTAACACTGGATTTAAAAAATTGTAGGTGGATGGAAATAATATTACATATTGAGGAAACATATATGTGGATGATAAAATACACCCCATTAAATACTAAAGTATTAACAACCTCGGATAAAAATGAGATTGTGATATTTTCCCTTACCTTATGTCCGATATGATTTGTACGTATCCGAACCTCCTGTATAATGATTTAAATAATGTCATTAACTTATTAGAGAATCATATTCATTGTTATGATATCATATATGGTTCAATTATGACTTTATATTACCTGTTCTTTTGTAAATTCCATGTTAAAGAAGCGTTTTGGTTAAAATCGTTTCATTTATCGTAGGTGTTTGGACTTGTTGTTCTTGACATTATTATTACTTATATCACGATTTACTTACTTCCAGAATATAAAACATGATTTATATATCATATATATTCAGTATATATATATATAATAGATAGATAAATGAAATGAAACACACCGTTCATGGAGACGGTAGTCCGTACGTACGCATGAATGATGTTTTCCTTTCCTTATTATCTTGAATGGAAGTAAGTAGAAGACATACATATATATATATATATATACATAAATCCAGTAGATTTAACATGTCATATATTTCATTATTATTCATTATATATACTTTATAATCATTCATGAATGGTTAATGTGGAGAATGAATCTCATCACGTCGTGGAGACGGTAGTCCGTACGTACGCACGAGCGATGATATCGTTCCCATGGTCGTGGAATTGTGTTGAAGTGTATGTATACTATTTCAGTATCAATATCACTTTATAATAATCACATATAGTTACTCATTACACCATTATACCCATCCAATTAAGTTGGTGGCGGAAAATAGATTACACCACGGCGTGGAGACGGTTTTCTATACGTACGCACGCGCGGTGATTTCCTTTTTCCGTAGGATGGATAGAAGGTTAATTAGAGTTGTTTCATATTTATAATAACATATCATTGTATAAGAAATAATGATGTTATTATTTTATCATGAAACAACTAAAGAAGAAGAAGTTGAAGAAGAAAGAAATCGAAAAAGATCGGTAATGGATATTACCTCTTTTTGACACGCCTTCACTTAACCTCCACTTAAAGAACTAAGGATGGTATTTAAAGAATACCAGGACCTCTAGGATGATACTAGGGAAGTGGATAATATATTTTTATAGGGGTTGGCTGAGCTTGAATGCTCAAATTGGTGTGAGGAGGAGAGGGAGGAGGTGCCCTTTTATAAGGGAGGAGAGGAGCACCTTAGGAAAATCTCAAAATATTATTTTATATTAAGGTCAAATTCGGTTTATAATTGTTCAAAAGGGTCTTATTTCGAAGATAAAGTGGTTATGGGTCTAAAGCCTCTCATATAATAGGATTTAGACAAGTTTAGGTTATTATTATAACCTTATCAATTAGATTTAAGTCTAAGTTAAATAATTTAACTTTTACCGTGTCTTTTTGTTTTCTTACACTATATGGTTAATAAACAATCCATAACAAGACAAAAGAACCCCAAGTTGTTTAGTATTAATATATCTATTCGTATCTAATTAAATTTGCCGAAACATAGATTTTTAGGAATTAAATAACAATTAATAATATAATATTTGTTTTAGAAACTAATTTATGTCAATTTTGACACTATTTGGTACATGATTTTTATGAAATTCATAACAGAATGATAAGTTCCAACAAAGTTACTTATATCAACAATAACATGTCATATTAACCAATAAAATTAATATAAGTCATAAAAAGTGTCCAATTACATTTATTTGGGCATTTATAACATCAATTATGTTAATATTTCATTAATAAGACAATTACTGCATCATCTTTGTGTCATAATAAATGACAATAATTTAATCCCTAAAAATTCTAAATAAATTCCTATGATGTATATAATTGTATTAGATTTCTGGAGACTATTCATGTTCGAAGCTTCATGAAGTTTATCACTAAATTAAAATTATTATACTTATAAGATTTAAGAAAGTGACATGTTGTCACATTCTTTGATTTTAATAATAATTAAATTATTTTCATGGAAAAAAGTCTATAAAATGATTCTAATCCGGCCCTTAGGTTATATGGGTCTACGTTTAGCCATACAATAGGATTTTTACAAGTGTTATGGTAATTTTATAATCTTATATTTACCCTTAATTACCTGATTTACCTTTAACTATAGTAAATAAAATTTACCGTAGTTACTATTCACAATGCCAAAAAAATAAAAAAGTAGCTTATTAACATAATTTGGACCCACTGATTCCAAATATGGAATCCATTTTTCCAAATTCAATACACAAATGATGCATAAATTAAATTAAAATTAATCCCGTTGTCGAAAGAAAACGGGGTTTTCTTTAAAACATTGCAAAAGATTGAATTGATTTAACCTACGAATTCAAGGTAAAATCAATGCTAATGACATACATTATATTAAATGGTAAAAATATATTCTATTTATACTTTAAAACCATTCAATATTATAATTTAACCACATAAGATATTATGTTGAAAAAAATTGTTTTTAATTAAAATTTAGCGTGTTTTTACTATTCATTAAAATATGAAAGTTATCGGAAAAATATCAAAACTTTATCTAATGTAAATTTTTATATACTGATTCAAAATAAGAATTTTATTTTGTCAAATTGAACTTATAAACATGTCAAAAACTAGATTTAATGTGGGTGCGCCATCAAAAGGCGGCAAAACTGCATTTTTTTAAAAATACTTATTTTACCCGAAAAATTTATTTTGTTCTAATACCATGTTCTAAAAAATGTGTAAGATGAATAATAATGTTATAAAATTAAAAATTTAGTTAATACTATTCATAACGGCTAGTTCATGACAATATTATAATAATATATCGTTGTTTATTAAAACTCAGTATTGCGTACAACACACGCTATCTAGGAAGGTCGTGATTGCGTGTAATGCAAGGCAAGTCAAGGATACGTGTTGTGCAAGATTATTTTGGTGTAGCATATAACACAAGACATTAATGAAATTAAAAAAAATATATTTTTCATAAAATCTCGGGGTGTTACATTCTACCCCCCTTAAAATGAATTTCGCCTTCGAAATTCGTCGGGGTTATAAATGGTTTACTATTCAAAAGTTCCTTTAATAGAAACCCACATCATAAAAAGGAATACCCAAACCAATATTTAAAAACAAAAGTATGAAACGTAACGGTTACCCAAATAAACTAATCACTGGGTTTCCACATAGGTGAAAATATGGATATGGAAGAAAATGTAACCATCATGTTCTGATAGAGAGTGGTAGAGAACATGGCTATGGAAAAGCCAACAATCGCAAAGCCATATATTTGTGATGATCTTGGGTACCATCTGATTCATCAGATATAAGGGTAGTAGGACAACATTTTTGGTTTTTCAAGATCGTTTCCCTAAAGTTGATGAAATTGGAATTAGAAGAAATACATCCGTGATTTTGGTATAGTCTCACCGTTGGTCATTCTTTGGACAATTTCCACTTCATCTCTTAAAGAAATGAAGTTGAATTTGTCATTCGTGATGTGTTAGCAGATCATATGATAGAATGATGGGTCATTCCATCTGTCTCAAATAAAAGGTTAGAAAAGTTATCAAAAAATACATAAGTCCATCTATAGTGAGATTAATGATATATGGTTCCTAAAATGGACTTATACATCATATATCATACTTCTTAATATAATAAAACTAGTTTCTACTAAATAGGGACTTCCTGTAGGCCAGTGGTAGGCGATAAAGGCCAGTTGCACTTCGGTTGTGGGTTCGATTCCCACGGCCTTGTCCGACGTGATGGGCTTTCACCCTGTAACACCTGAGATTTTTATGAGTAATATTTTGTTTTTTATATATCATAAAAGGAATCTTTCACTACATACTAGCTTGGCTTACTTTACACGCAATCGCGACCTTCCTCGATATCTTGCATCGTACGCAATACCGAGTTTCACCAAACAACGATATGCTATTAAAATATTATTAAAACTAGCCGTTATGAATAGTAATAACCACTTTTTGAAATTTTATAAATTTTATTTTTTAAAATAGACTTCATTTTTGTATTCGGAATACCGAAATTAGCCTAGGGTGAAATTTTGGTATTTTTCTGAAAACTTTCAATTTTTGATGAATAGTGAAACCACTAAGTGGTAGGTTAAAAAACTGAATTTTGCATAAAACTTAATTTTACCGCTTCTGTGAATGGAATTTCGAAACTCCGACAGACACGGTTAATATCAAGTACTAAAATGTGGTTCAATGAGATGAAAATAATTTTTGGTGAATAGTAACTTTTTACTTTTTTTTACCACGGTTAATAGTAAATAGGGTAACTAAGGGTAAATATGATATTACTATTACCCTAAAACATGTCCTTATTCTATTGGATAAGTTTAATTCGACCAAAAACAACCTTATGAATATAATATGACCATTTAGGTCCACTTGGATTAGATTATGACATTTAATATTATTTTATTTAATGAATAGTTAAAATAGTTAAAATCAAAGTTTAATAACTAAAACATTTTTAATATGGGGTTATACATAAGATAAATTCGACTATAAATATTCATTAGAAAGATAAAAATATTTCCTACATAATGTTATTTTATTTGTAATTTTTAGACATTAAATAATTTAATTTATTTATACACAATGATGATGCAGTAATTATCTTATTAATGAAATATTGACATAATTGATGTTATAAACACAAAAATAAATGTAATTTGATACTTTTTATAAATTCCAATAATTTTAAAGGATACTATGATATATTAGTGTTTATTTAATCAACTTGGTTCGAACATATAATCCTGTTATGACTTTCACAAAAATCATATATCAAATAATGTCAAAATTGACACAAAATAGTTTTTAAATCAAATATTATATTATTAATTGTTATTTTATTCCTAAAAATCTAGGGTTCGGCCAAATGACTTAGATAAGGATATATATATTAATAATAAACAATTTGGGGTTCGGTTGGCATGTTATAGTAAGTGTATTAACCATATAGTGAAAGAAAACAAAAAGACACGGTAAAAGTTAAATTATTTAACTTAGAGTTAAATCTAATTGATAAGGTTAAAATAATACCCTAAATTTGTCTAAATATTATTGGTTGATAGGATTTCGACCCATACCCACTTTAGCTTCGAAATAAGACCCTTTGGAACCAATATAAACCGATTTTGACTTTAATATAAAATAATATTTTGAGATATTCCTAAGGTGCCCCTCTCCTCCCTTATAAAAGGGCACCTCCTCCCCCTCCTCCTCACACAAATTTGAGCACTCAAGCTCGGCCAAACCCTGACATTTTCTCCTCTCCACTTCCCTAGAATAATCCTAGAGGTCCTGGTCTTCTTCAAAGACCAATCTTAGTTCCCTAAGTGGAGGATTCAAAGAGGCGTTCGAAAGAAGAGGTAATATCTGTTACCGATCCTTTCAATTTCTTTCTTCTTCAACTTCTTCTCCTTTAGTTGTTTCATGATAAAGTAATAAAATAAGTATTACTTACATGCTGATATGTTATTATAAATATGAAACAACCCTAATTCACCTTCTATCCATCCTACGGAAAAATGAAATCACCGTGCGTGCGTACGTGCGGAATACCATCTCCACGCCGTGGTGTAATCTATTTTCCACCACCACCTTACAAGGATGGGTATAATGGTGTAATGAGTAACTATTTATGATTATTATAAAGTAATATTGATACTGAAATAATATATATATACTCCAATACAATTCCACGATCATAGGAATGATATCATCACTCGTGCGTACGTACGGAATACCGTCTCCACGATGTGATGCGACTCGTTCTACATGATCATCATTACATAGTAATTATATAAATGAATTGAATGAATAAATATGATATATGTTACACTAATACCATTCTGGATATAAGGTATCTATAGCCTTAAAATAAGAATAAGAATTTATTCGGCAAAACACGCATAAGAACAAAAGGCAATAAAGACCCGAGTAACAAGTAACAATGAAATATTACTAACAAGAAGCTAAGAATATGACCATATATGATATGATATCAATATGTATGATTCTGGAATAAGTCAATAACATTATTTAAACCATTATACAGGAGCTTCGGACACGTATAAAGCAAATCGGACCTAAGGTAAGGGAAATTTCACAATCTCATTTTTATCCGAGATTGTTTATTCGTAAGTATTTACTGGGGTGTATTTTATCATCCACATCCATGTTTCATCAATATTTAATATTATTTCCATCCACCTACAATTGTTTAAATCCATTTTTACCCTTAGGTGAGTTTTTAGTAATATGTATGAAAGGAATCTTTTGTCGTTTTTCGTACGAGGTACTTTTTGACTTTTCCGACAAAAGTACGAAGAATGTTTTTTTTAACTTATACAGCATGAATGGATTTTTAAAACATTATTTCCAAGAATCTTCCTTTACAAGATTTCAAGTTTATTTTTAATCAACTTCTTTTAGTTTATAATTGTATGACATGTTAAGAAAAGAAAAGTTTTTTTGAAGAAGAAAGGATGTTTTCCTCAAGAATGGAGTTCATGTGTTTTATAAAAATTATTTTCCATATAAGATAATAAAGGGTTCTGTTTTTATCCCTTTAATTACATTGATGTGATTATGTTGTGAGGGAATTATTTTTAGGAAGTCATTTGCCTTATAAGATTTGTTTTATGATGTCATGATGTTTCAAGAATCCCATTTTTGTTACATGTGTTATGCGATGATGTATGATTTATGATTATGTGGCACACATAAGAAAGGATTCATTATAAGATGGGTGGTAACTATATCTCCCTCCAATTCATTGGATAAAGATTTTATATCTCATGAGATAGACATGGATGGAACAGAAGGTTATTTCGGTTCAGTGATACAGGACTGAAACGAGGAGTGAACTCGGTTCAGAAAGGGACTTTGTCCACTAAGATAGTCTTGGAAATGAGTCATGACTAACAAGAAATGATTTTCCATGATTATGTGTGCATGCCACAAAGTTTCAAGTTTTATGATATGATTATGGGGATCTCATTTTCACTTCTATGATTTGTTCCATGTTAAGATATTATGATATCTTTTGCAGGTTATGATTTTCAAAAAGATATGATATGATTTTTATTTCCTTTATTTGCCCTTGCTGAGCATTTGAGCTCACCCTTTTATGTTTTCTTTTCCCCAGGTCAGGAAGATGGATATTAAGTAGAATATGCTAAAAGAGACCCTAGATATGATGAAATAAATGGGAGACACTGTAGAAGATTTATGAACCAGTTGTTTATGTTTCCCAGTTTCTAAAGACACTATACCTATATGGTCCTTTGTGGTTTTGTCATATGTTGTAATAAGTGTGCTTCAATTTTGAAGTATTAACAATGTATGTAAAGTATGGGTCGTTATAGTTGGTATCAGAGGCAAAGGAGGTAGGAATGTATCCGATCCTTGGGAACTCTCACATGTGAGCGTTGGACGAAGCATGGCTCTCCGCCCAAGGGCTTCATGAGGAAATGGCTACCACTGGGGATGGTGGTTTGTCCCGCCCAGGGGGTGTGGCCGCCCATGGAGTGCCCTGATAGGTATCAACTATAGTCCACTAGAAGTAATTCCAGACCGTTATAGTTGGTATCAGAGGAAAGGTATAGTCAACCTTTGGAAACTAGGATGTGAAAGCCTTAGTAAGAACCCTAAGGATAAGTCTAAGCATAGAACACAATCTTAGTGTTTTAGAAATGGCCATGAATACCCTAGGATAAGACCTTAAGTGTGAAATTTTATCCTTGATTATGTGGTTTTACTATTTTAATTAGTGTTGATCACACTATTCTTCTTGGTTTTAGTCAATGACTGGAACCCGAAGGAACCGTGTTAATGCGGAATGCGATGGGCAATGCAATGATTGTCCCCCTGAGCAACCAAACGATATGGGAGCTGGAATGCAAAATCTTGTAGCCATGCTCACACAACTTTCTCAAGCTATGAATCATGCAGGACTTCCAAACGAGCAAAGGAAGGAGCAACATTCTGTTGAATCCTTCATGAGGCAGCGTCCACCTTCTTTCAGTGGGTCTACTGATCCATTAGTAGCTGAACAATGGATTAGTACTACTGAAAAGATATTTTCAGTTCTTCAATGTTCTGAACATGATAAAGTCATCCTAGCAGTGTATCGTTTGCAAGGAGATGCTGATCAATGGTGGAATCTTATTAAGAATACGAGGCAAAGGGATGAAATTGAGTCTATGGAATGGGACGAGTTCAAGAACTTATTTTTCAATAAGTACTTCCCTCGTATTCTCCGAACAAAGATGGATAAAGAGTTTCTTGAACTGAAGCAAAGGGATGATGAATATGTTGGTACCTATGAAGCAAATTTTACAAGACTTGCAAGGTACGCTTCTGGTATTATTATCCAACCTGAGAGTTAGATCGATCGATTCTTTAGTGGCTTAAAACCAAGTCTTCGAAGGGCGTTAGCCATAAGGGACTTCAATAGCTACGAGGAAATCGTTCGATGTTCTCTCAAAGTCGAGATGGAGATTGGAGTAACCCATCAGTCACATGGGTTTGATAAGAAGAGGAAGATGGAATTCAAAGGAAAATATAAAGATCACACTGAAAAGAAGATGAGCTTTCCCTTATGCTCCAAGTGTGGAAAGAAACATGGAGGTAGTTGTCTTAAAGGGACAAGTAAATGTTTCAAATGTGGAAAGGAAGGTCATCGGGCATTTGAATGTCGCGATAATGGGAAGAAGATGTCTAATGATGCAAACAAAGGAAGGGATACACAGAATGAACCTACTACACTTCAATGTTTCAAGTTCAAGGAGATGGGTCATTATGCCAATCAATGCCCAAATCCAAGGGTTGATGATGATGGTCGACGTCAACAAAATCTTAAGGCTAAAGAAAAAGGAATGTCATATGCAATTTCTATCAGTGATGTGGAGTACGATAACGAAGTGGTGAAAGGTACACTTACCATCCACTCTAAAGTAGCAAATGTTTTATTTGATTCTGGATCCACCCACTCTTTTATTTCTGAAAAATTTTCTAAGGGTATCACCGTACTACCTCAACAATTAGATGTTGAGTTAGCTGTGACAACACCTAATGGCACAACAGTCACATCAAAAGTTTATAATTCTTCTCCGATCGAAGTTTGTGGGAAAGTGCTTCTTGCAAATCTTGTGATCCTTCCTTTAGTGGAATTTGATGTGATTCTTGGCATGGATTGGCTTTCTTTACATGGAGCTAATATCAATTGCCAAAGAAGGGAAGTCACATTTCATATTCTAGATCAATCTACGATCGTCTATCAATGCAAGGATGAACATAACCTTCCAGTGGAAATTTCTTCCATCTTATGGGTATTGATTCCACTAAATGAAGGTTATTTATCTCTAATGGTTGGTGAGAAACTCACGATTAAGAATATGCCCATTGTACGGGAGTTTGATGACGTATTTCCGGAGGAATTACTGGGTCTTCCACCAAATCGTGAAGTTGAGTTTTCAATAGAACTCGTACCGGGCGCTTTGCCAATTTCAAAGACACCTTATAGAATGTCCCCAATTGAGTTGCAGGAATTGAAGAAGCAACTCCAAAATAATCTTGATAAGGGATTCATACGCCCTAGTGCGTCACCTTGTGGAGCACCTGTTCTATTTGTTAAGAAGAAAGATGGATCAATGAGACTCTGCATTGATTATCGAGAACTTAACAAGATCACTATCAAGAACAAATATCCTCTCCCACGCATTGATGACTTATTTGACCAACTACGCGGAGCTCAATACTTTTCCAAGATTGATCTTCGTTCAGGGTATCATCAATTAAGGGTCAAAAGGGAGGATATACCAAAGACGGCTTTCCGTACCAGGTATGGACACTATGAATTTATAGTGATGCCATTTGGTCTTACTAATGCCCCTGCTATCTTCATGGATCTAATGAATAGAGTCTTTAGAGACTATCTTGATCAATTTGTGGTAGTCTTTATAGACGATATTCTTGTCTATTCAAAGAGCAAGGAAGAGAATGAATATCAATTGAGAATTATATTAAAGACCCTGAGAAAGGAGAAGCTTTATGCCAAATTTACCAAGTGTGAATTTTGGCTTCAAAAAGTTGCATTTTTGGGTCACATAATCTCAAAAGAGGGGATATCTGTGGATCCAGCAGAAACAGAGGTTATCGAAAGATGGTCAAGACCAACAACAGTAACTGAGATCCGAAGTTTTCTTGGTTTGGCTGGATATTATCGAAGTTTTGTAAAGGATTTTTCACGATTATCTAATCCACTCACCAAGTTGACTCGGAAAGGAGTTAAGTTTGTCTGGATGGAAGAATGTGAAGAGAATTTCAAGGAGTTTAAAAGAAGGTTATCCAGTGCACCTGTGCTCACACTACCTTGTAGTGGAGAAAGGTTTGTGATCTACAGTGATGCATCCAAGAAGGTATTGGGGTGTGTTCTTATGCAAATTGATATGTTGATAGCTTATGCCTCACGACAGTTGAAAATCCATGAACAAAATTACCCAACACATGATTTGGAGTTAGCTGCGGTAATCTTTGCATTAAAGATTTTGAGGAATTACCTTTATGGTGAATGGTGTGATATTTTTACTGATCATAAAAGTTTAAAGTATATTTTCACAGAAAAGGAGTTGAATATGCGTCAAAGAAGATGGTTGGAGCTGATTAAGGATTACGACTGCTCAATCCATTACCACCCTGGGAAAGAAAACAAGGTGGCAGATGCATTAAGTCGACAAGACCATGCTAGTTTATCCATGATGAGGATCACAAAGGATCCAATATTTATGGATTTACAAAGGATGGATCTTGGAATTATAATGGAAGGGGAAAAATCTTATCTTTCTCAAATGAATGTTCAACCATCTATACATGCGATGATTAAGGAGGCACAGAAAGAAGATGTCGAGTTACAAAAGAAGGTGAGAAATGTTCCTGAATTCAACCTTGATTGTGATGGGATAATAAAGTTCAGGAATCGGGTTTGTGTTCCTCCCATCCACGAATTAATGAAGGAGCTGCTGGATGAGGCTCATAGTTCTTCATTCTCTATTCATCCTGGAAGCACGAAGATGTATAAGGACCTGAAAGAGTACTTCTGGTGGGATGGCATGAAAAGAGATGTTGCTGAATATGTCTCTCGATGCTTGGTTTGTCAACAAGTTAAAGCTGAGAGACAAAAGTCTAAGGGGATGTTACAACCATTACCCATACCCGAATGGAAATGGGAAAACATCACTATGGACTTTGTCACAGGACTTCCTAAAACATCAAATGGCAATAATGCTATTTGGGTCATAGTTGATCGTCTTACAAAGTCTGCACACTTCATTGCTATTAGAGATGATTTCTCTCTAGATCAGCTTGCCAGGATATATGTAAAGGAAGTGGTAAGATTGCATGGAGTACCACTTTCTATTATATGTGATCGGGATCTGAGATTTACCTTGAAGTTCTGGCGAAGTCTTCAGCATACTCTGGATACAGAGTTCAGTTTCAGCACTGCTTATCATCCCCAGACAGACGGTCAGTCTGAGAGAACAATTCAAACCCTAGAAGATATGTTGAGATCTTGCTATATGGATTTCAAAGGAGGTTGGGATCAACACCTACCTTTGGTGGAATTTTCTTATAATAATAGCTTTCACTCCAGTATTCAGATTGCTCCTTATGAAGCTCTCTATGGAAAGAAATGCAGGACTCCAACTTGCTGGGATGAAGTTGGGGAAAAAAGCTGCTAGGACCTGATCTTGTTGATGAAATGGCAGAAAAGGTTAGATCTATTCAACAAAACATAAGAGCAGCTCAGAGTCAACAGAAAATTTATGCCAACAACCGAAGAAAAGACCTAGAGTTTGAAGTGGGTGATAAAGTGTTCTTACGAATATCTCCCTAGAAGAGGGTTATGAGATTTGGAAAGAAGGGGAAGTTGAGCCCTTGATATATCGGTCCTTTCGAAATACTGGATCGTGTTGGGAAGGTAGCTTACCGATTGGCGCTTCCACCGAATCTCTCTCAATTTCACGATGTGTTCCATGTATCTCTCCTGAGAAAGTACATACCTGATCCTTCACATGTACTCAGCTCAGAAGTTGTACCGCTGGAGCAAGATCTTTCTTATGAAGAACAACCGATAGATATTTTGGATCGTAGCGAAAAAGTCCTACGAAACAAGACCACTCGATTGGTGAAAGTTTTATGGAGGAACCACCAACTTGAAGAAGCTACATGGGAGCTTGAGGATATGATGAGGGAGATGTATCCTCATCTGTTTGTTACAAAGTGACGAATTTCGAGGGCGAAATTCTTTTTAAGGGGGGTAGAATGTAACACCCGAGATTTTTATGAGTAATATTTTGTTTTTTATATATCATCAAAGGAATCTTTCACTACATACTATCTTGGCTTACTTTACACGCAATCGCGACCTTCCTCGATAGCTTGCGTCGTACGCAATACCGAGTTTCACCAAACAACGATATGCTATTAAAATATTATTAAAACTAGCCGTTAGGAATAGTAATAACCACTTTGTGAAATTTTATAAATTTTATTTTTTAAAATGGACTTCATTTTTGGATTCGGAATACCGAAATTAGCCTAGGGTGAAATTTTGGTATTTTTCTGAAAACTTTCAATTTTTGATGAATAGTGAAACCACTAAGTGGTAGGTTAAAAAACTGAATTTTGCATAAAACTTAATTTTACCGCTTCTGTGAATGGAATTTCAAAAATCCGACAAACACAATTAATATCAAGGACTAAAATGTGGTTCAATGAGATGAAAATAATTTTTGGTGAATAGTAACTTTTTACTTTTTTTACCACGGTTAATAGTAAATAGGGTAACTAAGGGTAAATATGATATTACTATTACCCTAACACATGTCCTAATTCTATTGGCTAAGTGTAATTCGACCAAAAACAACCTTATGAATATAATATGAACATTTAGGTCCACTTGGATTAGATTATGACATTTAATATTATTTTATTTAATGAATAGTTAAAATAGTTAAAATCAAAGTTTAATAACTAAAACATTTTTAATATGGGGTTATAAATAAGTTAAATTCGACTATAAATATTCATTAGAAAGCTAAAAATATTTCCTACATAATGGTATTTTATTTGTAATTTTTAGACATTAAATAATTTAATTTATTTATGACACAATGATGATGCAGTAATTATCTTATTAATGAAATATTGACATAATTGATGTTATAAACACAAAAATAAATGTAATTTGAGACTTTTTATGAATTACACTAATTTTATAGGTTACTATGATATATTAGTGTTGATTTAATCAACTTGGTTCGAACATATAATCCTGTTATGACTTTCACAAAAATCATATATCAAATAATGTATAAATTGACACAAAATAGTTTTTAAATAAAATATTATATTATTAATTCTTATTTTATTCCTAAAAATCTAAGGTTCGGCCAAATGACTTAGATAAGGATATATATATTAATAATAAACAATTTGGGGTTCGTTTGGCATGTTATAGTAAGTTTATTAACCATATAGTGAAAGAAAACAAAAAGACACGGTAAAAGTTAAATTATTTAACTTAGAGTTAAATCTAATTGATAAGGTTAAAATAATACCCTAAACTTGTCTAAATCTTATTGGTTGATAGGATTTCGACCCATCCCCACTTTATCTTTGAAATAAGACCCTTTGGAACCATTATTAACCGATTTTGACTTTAATATAAAATAATATTTTGAGATATTCCTAAGGTGCCCCTCTCCTCCCTTATAAAAGGGCACCTCCACCCCCTCCTTCTCACACCAATTTGAGCACTCAAGCTCGGACAACCCCTGCCATTTTCTCCTCTCCACTTCCCTAGAATAATCCTAGAGGTCCTGGTCTTCTTCAAAGACCAATCTTAGTTCCCTAAGTGGAGGATTCAAAGAGGCGTTCCAAAGAAGAGGTAATATCTGTTACCGATCTTTTCAATTTATTTCTTCTTCAACTTATTCTCCTTTAGTTGTTTCATGATAAAGTAATAACATAATTATTACTTACATACTGATATGTTATTATAAATATGAAACAACCCTAATTCACCTTCTATCCATCCTACGGAAAAATAAAATCACCGCGCGTGCGTACGTACGGAATACCGGCTCCACGCCGTGGTGTAATCTATTTTCCACCACCACCTTACAAGGATGGGTATAATGGTGTAATGAGTAACTATTTATGATTATTATAAAATAATATTGATACTGAAATAATATATATATACTCCAATACAATTCCACAATCATAGGAATGATATCATCACTCGTGCGTACGTACGGAATACCGTCTCCACGATGTGATGCGACTCGTTCTACATGATCATCATTACATAGTAATTATATAAATGAATTGAATGAATGAATATGATATATGTTACACTAATACTATTCTGGATATAAGGTATCTATAACCTTAAAATAAGAATAAGAATTTATTCGGCAAAACACGCATAAGAACAAAAGGCAATAAAGACCCGAGTAACAAGTAACAATGAAATATTACTAACAAAAAGCTAAGAATATGACCATATATGATATTATATCAATATGTATGATTCTGGAATAAGTCAATAACATTATTTAAACCATTATACAGGAGCTTCGGACACGTATAAAGCAAATCGGACCTAAGGTAAGAGAAATATCACAATCTCATTTTTATCCGAAATTGTTTATTCGTAAGTATTTACTGGGGTGTATTTTATCATCCACATCCATGTTTCATCAATATGTAATATTATTTCCATCCACCTACAATTTTTTAAATCCATTTTTACCCATAGGTTAGTTTTTAGTAATATGTATGAAAGCAATCTTTTGTCGTTTTTCGTACGAGGTACTTTTTGACTTTTCCGACAAAAGTACGAAGAATGTTTTTTTTAACTTATACAGCATGAATGGATTTTTAAAACATTATTTCCAAGAATATTCCTTTACAAGATTTCAAGTATATTTTTAATCAACTTCTTTTAGTTTATAATTGTATGACATGTTAAGAAAAGAAAAGTGTTTTTGAAGAAGAAAGGATGTTTTCCTCAAGAATGGAGTTCAAGTGTTTTATAAAAATTATTTTCCATATAATATAATAAAGGGTTCTGTTTTTATCCCTTTAATTACATTGATTTGATTATGTTGTGAGGGAATTATTTTTATGAAGTCATTTTCCTTATAAGATTTGTTTTATGATGTCATGATGTTTCAAGAATCCCATTTTTATTACATGTGTTATGCGATGATGTATGATTTATGATTATGTGGCACACATAAGAAAGGATTCATTATAAGATGGGTGGTACCTATATCTACCTCCAATGAATTGGGTAAAGATTTTATATCTCATGAGATAGACATGGCTGGAACGGAAGGTTATTTCGGTTCAGTGATACAAGACTGAAAGGAGGAGTGAACTCGGTTCAGAAAGGGACTTTGTCCACTAAGATAGTCTTGGCAATGAGTCATGACTAACAAGAAATGATTTTCCATGATTATGTGTGCATGCCACAAAGTTTCAAGTTTTATGATATGATTATGGGGATCTCATTTTCACTTCTATGATTTGTTCTATGTTAAGATATTATGATCTCTTTTGCAGGTTATGATTTTCAAAAAGATATGCTATGATTTTTATTTCCTTTATTTTCCCTTGCTGAGCATTTGAGCTCACCCTTTTATGTTTTCTTTTCCCCAGGTCAGGAAGATGGATATTAAGTAGAATATGCTAAAAGGGACCCTAGATATGATGAAATAAATGGGAGACACTGTAGAAGATTTATGAACCAGTTGTTTATGTTTCCCAGTTTCTAAAGACACTATACCTATACGGTCCTTTGTGGTTTTGTCATATGTTGTAATAAGTGTGCTTAAATTTTGAAGTATTAACAATGTATGTAAAGTATGGGTCGTTATACACCCGTCCTGCAGGTTTTCCTTTTTCTAAAACTATATTACTATAACATCCCATAAAAAATATCGAAAAAACTTCTATCCTTAAACAATACTAACTTATGTCCAACATAATCCATTCCAATCTTTAGGCTTATCTAAAATACTTTAGTCCAAGCTCATAGTATAGAGAAAATGATCACGTGAATGCCATCATTTATCCCTCATATATCTTGTTCGTCACATTCCAGTCATGTGAATACCATAATCATGTAATCTCTTGAAAAATGAATACCCATTAACCCTTAGTGAAAACATGAATTCTGTCAAAAGTTAACTCTTTCCACATACCAAAATCCAAAAATTCTATATACTCAAACCATGATATAACCTCCTCCTTATATCAGTCATGATCTCAAGAATACGGTCAAACATTTTATTTTCTCGTTTTCCTTTCATTATGTGCATATCATCTTTTTTCCAAAAATATCTCAATCACTTTCCATGGTTACCGGTACCATAATATTATTGAAAACCACAGTAGACCAATACATAAATATTCCAATATTCCACAATACTATATACAACATTATTTTGGAATCCCATTACATAAACACTTAATTATTTCACCACATTGTTGTCATATTCAACATCGCCAATAGTGATAGCATGTGACTTCCCTTTTTCCTTTTCCTTAAGTGGTTGCTCATGTCGATCATCACTAACCCTTGGATTAGGGCATTTATTAGCATAATGCCCCATTTCCTTGTACTTGAAGCATTGGAGTGTAGTAGGTTCATTCTGTGTATCCCTTCCTTTGTTTGCATCATTAGACATCTTCTTCCCATCATTGCGGAATTCAAATGCCCGATGACCTTCCTTTCCACATTTGAAAAATTTACTTGTCCCTTTAAGAAAATCACCACCATGCTTCTTTCCACACTTTGAGCATAAGGAAACATTCATCTTCGTTTCACCATTATTCTGAGATTTCTCCTTGAACTCCATCTTTCATTTCTTGTCAAACCTATGAGATAGATAAGTAACACCAACTTCCATTTCTACCTTAATAGCACAAAACACAATTTCTTCATAGCTACTGAAGTCTCTTATAGCTAATGCCCTTCAAAGATTTGGTTTTAAGTCACTGAAGAATCGATCAACTTTACTTTCAGGTTGGATGATAAACCCAGATGCATACCTTGCAAGCCTTGTAAAATTCGCTTCGTATATACCAAAAGATTCATCATCCTTCTGATTCAGCTCAAGAAACTCTTTTTCCATCTTTGTTCGAAGAATATGAGGGATGTACTTACTGAAAAACAAGTTCTTGAACTCGTCCCATTCCATGGACTCAATTTCATCTCTTGGCCTCATATTCTTAATAAGATTCCACCATTGATTAGCTTCACCTTCCAAACGATATACTTCTAAGATGACTTTATCATGTTCAGAACATTGAAGAACTGAAAATATCTTTTCAGTGGTACTGATCCATTTTTCAGCATCAAGTGGATCGGAAGACCCACTGAAAGAAGGTGGACGTTGCCTCATGAAGGACTCAATAGAATATTGTTCCCTTCTCTGCTCATTTGGAAGTCCAGAATGATTCATAGCTTGTGTAAGTATAGAAATAAGATTTTGTACTCCATCTCTCATAACATTTGTTTGTTGAGGAGGATAATCAGTGCATTGTCCATTACAATGATCAACACGGTTCCTTCGGGTTCCAGCCATCGTCTAAAACCCAAAAAGAATAGTGTGAGAGGCAAAAATAATGCTAGGGAAAACAACATAATAAAAGGGGGATTACCATCAATATCTAACATCTTAGGTTTAATTCTAAGATCGTTACCGTAATTCTATGACTATAACCTATACGTATACTTATCCTTAGGTACATCCCTAGACATACCTTAGAAATATCTCTAGGGATCTCACTAACGTTTTCGCATCCTAGTTTCCAAAGGTTAACTAAACCTTTCCTCTGATAACAACTGTAGTGACCCGAAGACTGACGTACATGGACATTACATTACATTTGCAGAATACTTATTATATAAAAAAACATACACACAAGGACCGTAATAGTTTAGTGTCTTTGGAAACTCGGAACGTAATCTTCTAATCATGGTGAAAGATTTTCAACATCTCCCATGAAGATCTTCCCTTTTTTTTCTTACCTAAAACCTTTCTTTATATCCTGGGGAAAATAAAACATAAAAGGGTGAGCTCAAATGCTCAGTAAGGGTAAACAAAAGAAAAATCAATCACATCATATTCATAATAACATAACATTTTGGAAATCTTAACCTGCAAAAGAGAGCATAATTTCATAACATGGGATAAATCATATTAGTGAAATGAAATCCCAATAATCATAACTTAAAACATGAAACTTTGTGGCATACACACATAATCATAGAAAATCATATCATATTAGTCAAGACTCATTGCCAAGACTATCTTAGTGGACAAAGTCCATTTCTGAACCGAGTCACCCTCGTTTCAGTCCTGTTTCACTGAACCGGTATAACCTACCATTCCAGCCATGTCTATCTCATGAGATATAAAATCTTTACCCAATGCATTGGAGGGAGATATAGGTCACACCCATCTCATAATGATACCATTCTTATATGTGCCACAAAATCCTAAGTCATACATCGTTGCATAACCCATGTAATAAAAATGGGATTCTTAAACAACATGACATCATAAAACAATTCATATAAGATAAAGGAATTCATAAAAATATATCCATCACAACATAATCATATCAATGTAATAATAGGGATATAAACAGAACCCTATATTATCTTAGATGGAAAATAATTTTGATAAAACACTTGAACTCCATTCTTGAGGAAAATATCCTTTCTACTTCAAAAACATTTTCCTTTCTTAACTTGTCATACAATTTTAAAAGAATTTGATTAAAAATAAACTTGAAAACTTGCAAAGGAAGCTTCTTGGAAATAATGTTTAAAAAATCCATTCATGCTGTATAAGTTAAAAAAACATTCTTCGTACTTATGTCAGAAAAGTCAAAAAGTACCTCGTACGAAAAACGACAAAAGATTCTTTTCATATCTTTTACTAAAAACTCACCGAAGGGTAAAATTGAATTTAAAAAATTGTAGGTGGATGGAAATAATATTACATATTGAAGAAACATAGACGTGGATGATAAAATACACCCCAGTAAATACTAAAGTATAAACAACCTCGGATAAAAATGAGATTGTGATATTTTCCCTTACCTTATGTCCGATATGTTTTGTACGTATCCGAACCTCCTATATAATGATTTAAATAATTTCATTAACTTATTAAAGAATCATATTAATTGTTATGATATCATATATGGTTCACTTATGACTTTATATTACCCGTTCTTTTGTAAATTCCATGTTAAAGAAGCGTTTTGGGTAAAATCGTTTCATTTATCGTAGGTGTTTGGACTTGTTGTTCTTGACATTATTATTACTTATATAGTGATTTACTTACTTCCAGAATATAAAAAATGATTTATATATCATATATATTCATTATATATATATAATAGATAGATAAATGAAATGAAACACACCGTTCATGGAGACGGTAGTCCGTACGTACGCATGAACACTGTTTTCCTTTCCTTATTGTCTTGAATGGAAGTAAGTCGATGACATACATATATATATATACATAAATCAATTAGATTTAACATGTCATATATTTCATTATTATTCATTTTATATACTTTATAATCATTCATGAATGGTTAATGTGGAGAATGAATCTCATCGCGTCGTGGAGACGGTAGTCCGTACGTACGCACGAGCGATGATATCGTTCCCATGGTCGTGGAATTGTGTTGAAGTGTATTTATACTATTTAAGTATCAATATCACTTTATAATAATCATATATAGTTACTCATTACACCATTATACCCATCCAATTAAGTTGGTGGCGGAAAATAGATTACACCACGGCGTGGAGACGGTATTTCGTACGTACGCACGCGTGGTGATTTCCATTTTCTGTAGGATGGATAGAAGGTTAATTAGAGTTGTTTCATATTTATAATAACATATCAGTATATAAAAAATACTGATGTTATTACTTTATCATGAAACAACTAATGAAGAATAAGTTGAAGAAGAAATAAATTGAAAAAGATCGGTAATGGATATTACCTCTTTTTGACGCGCCTTCACTTAACCTCCACTTAAAGAACTAAGGATGGTCTTTAAAGAATACCAGGACCTCTAGTATGATACTAGAGAAGTGGAGAAAATATTTTTTCAGGGTTTGGCCGAGCTTGAATGCTCAAATTGGTGTGAGGAGGATAGGGAGGATGTGTCCTTTTATAAGGGAGGAGAGGGGCACCTTAGGAAAATCTCAAACTATTATTTTATATTAAGGTAAAATTCGGTTTATAATGGTTAAAAAGGGTCTTATTTCGAAGATAAAGTGGGGATGGGTCGAAATCCTCTCATCCAATAGGATTTAGAAAAGTTTAGGTTATTATTTTAACCTTATCAATTAGATTTAACTCTAAGTTAAATAATTTAACTTTTACCGTGTCTTTTTGTTTTCTTACATTATATGGTTAATAAACGTACCATAACAAGCCAAACCAACCCCAAGTTGTTTATTATTAATATATATATTCTTATCTAAGTCATTTTTCCGAACCTTAGATTTTTAGGAATTAAATAACAATTAATAATAGAATATTTGTTTTAAAAACTAATTTATGTGAATTTTGACACTATTTGGTACATGATTTTTATGACATTCATAACAGGATGATATGTTCAAAAAAAGTTACTTATATCAACAATAACATGTCATATTATCCTAGAAAATTAATGTAAGTCATAAAAAGTCTCAAATTACATTTATTTGGGCATTTATAACATCAATTATGTCAATATTTCATTAATAAGACAATTACTGCATCATCTTTGTGTCATAATAAATGATAATAATTTAATCCCTAAGAATTCTAAATGAATTACTATGATGTATATAATTGTTTTATATTTCTGGAGACTATTAATGTTTGATGTTTCATGAAGTTTATCACTAAATTAAAATTATTATACTTATAAGATTTAAGAAAGTGACATGTTGTCACATTGTTTGGTTTTAATAATAATTAAATTATTTTCATGGATAGAAGTCCATAAAATGAATCTAATCCGACCCTTAGGTTATATGGGTCTACTTTTATCCATCCAATAGGATTTTTCCAAGTGTTAGGGTAATTTTATAATCTTATATTTACCCTTAATTACCCGATTTACCTTTAACTATAGTAAATAAAATTTACCGTAGTTACTATTCACAATGCCAAAAAATAAAAAAGTAGCTTATTAAGATAATTTGGACCCACTGATTCCAAATATGTAATCCATTTTTCCAAATTCAATACACAAAAGATGCAGAAATTAAATTTAAATTAATCCCGTTGTCAAAAGAAAATGGGTTTTTCTTTAAAACATTGCAAAAGATTGAATTGATTTAACCTACGAATTCAAGGTAAAATCAATGCTAATGACATACATTATATTAAATAGTAAAAATATATTCTATTTATACTTTAAATACATTCAATATTATAATTTAACCACATAATATATTATGATGAAAAAAAATGTTTTTAATTAAAATATAGCGTGTTTTTACTATTCATTAAAATATGAAAGTTATCAGAAAAATATCAAAACTTTATCAAATGTAAATTTTTATATCCTGATTCAAAATAAGAATTTTATTTAGTCAAATTGAACTTATGAACATGTCAAAAACTAGATTTAAAGTGGGTGCGCCATCAAAAGGCGGCAAAACTGCATTTTTTTTAAAATACTTATTTTACACGAAAAATTTATTTTGTTCTAATACCATGTTCTAGAAAATGTGTAAGATGAATAATAATGTTATAAAATTGAAATTTTAGTTAATACTATTCATAACGGCTAGTTCATGACAATATTATAATAATATATCGTTGTTTATTAAAACTCGGTATTGCGTACAACACACGCTATCGAGGATGGTCGCGATTGCGTGTAATGCAAGGCAAGTAAAGGATGTGTGTTGTGCAAGCTTCTTTTGGTGTAGCGTAAAACACAAGACATTAATGAAATTAAAAAGAATATTTTCCATAAAATCTCGGGGTGTTACAATATAACATTATTATAAATATATTAAAAACTGTAATTATATATACCATAGCATATATGATTTACTTATGTCCTTTTCTTACCTGTTTATTAACAATTCCATGTTAAAGACATGTTTCATGCAATAACTACTTGTTTTTCTTGTGTGTTTGGATTTTATATTTTTTTAGTCATATTACATTGATCATGGATAAAAAATTACAAAATTATATCCATTATATAAAAATATATATATTCATAATGTATTTATATATAATATTATATATTATTTAAATATAAAAAATGAAATACATCGTTCATAGAGACAGAAGGTCATACATATGTGTGAACATAGAATCTATTTTCTCAATGGATTGTAATAAATAATGGTAAATAATATATTAACATTAAATGGATGGTTTCGTAACCCATTTAATGGATGAGGATAAGGATTTTGGTTATGAAATTAAATAATTAAATATAGTTATATGAATGATATTCAGTTTACTATATCATCAATGTTTAATAATAATTAAATTAGATCAAGAAAGAAATAAAATAATACGCTTGGTTAAGGACGTTGCCTCTTCTTCTGAAAACATATTTGGTTTTTATCCAAAGGATTTTTAGGTTGGATTTATGAAAAAAAATAATTATTATAGGAGGATAGTATGTAATTAAGTAATTTATTAGTTGAGGTATTTTCTAAATCAAATGGTTTTGGAAGTGTGAATAGTATAGGAGTGGGGGAAGCTTTTATTAGGGAGGTGAGCGGCACAATTGAAATTTTTGAAAATAAAAAGCTATACCCACATTTTTTACATTTAATAATCCTAAAAATGGTCTATTATCGAACCTAAAATATATAAGGTCTAAATATGACCAACTAATTGGTTTTAGACATTTTTTTCTTTATTTTTATTCTATTTTTTTAGTTTAACCCCTCAGTAAACTCCTTTTTACCTTAACCACAGTAATTAATTTTTAATATTTTTTCGATTCATTATGGTCAAAAATTAAGTTTAACTTATTATATAATATAATTTTTTATAATTATAAATATGATATTTATTTTTCGGAATTAAATTCATAAAAGCGGAGAATTTTAATTTAAAATTATTCATGCGGACGTGACAAGATTGCGGTTTTCCAAAGAGAAAATGTTCAAAAGTTTGAATGATTTTTATATAAAAATACAAAACAAAACTTATTAAAATGAAATAAATTATATTAATAGACATATAATTTTACTAATTTTATTTTTAAACCCATTTAAAAAAAAAATTATGTGTTTAAATGTTTTAAAAGAAATGAAAATTATTTATAAAACCAGTATTTTTAATTATTCATCGAGAAATATATCTTTTTAGAAAATTATGACAAATTCACTCAAAGATAATTTTGGACAGTATTATTTGAAAATTTAATTTTCTATTTTAAAATAAATTTTATAAAATTTTACAAAACTAATTTTAAAAAAAAAGTGTACAAAAGGAGACTATACAAATTTTTAGAAAATTATAGTTTTTAAGGGTAAAATTGGATTTATTATTAACTAATGTATAGAATAAACCTAAGATAAATTTTAAGAGTTATATTGAATATATAATATGAAGATTTAATTAAAATTATTCATAAAAAGTGGTTTTTTAATTTATTAAGGTAAAATGTGTTTGTTTTCAAAAAAATAACTTTTCGTAAAAAGATTTTCTTTATTTTTAAATAGTCATTATTTTCATTTCAAAAAATTATTAATCAAATAATTAATTTTATATACATTTTCAGACCATATATTTTCATAATTTAACTAATATTATTCATAACCTCCATTCCAACGGCTAGGTGATAACTATCATACTAAATAATAATAATTTAATTGTATGTCATGTTTCTCTTAAACTTAGTGTTGCATGTAATGTAAGATAAGCTCAATGTTTCAAGTAATGAAAGAAAAACATAGTGTTGGGTGTTAAAAATGATAAACTTAGTGTTTTACATAATTAATTTTTTTGAAAATTTAAAATAAATTTTAAAAAAAATATTTCACAAAATCTCAGGGTGTTACAACGGTATTCCGCACAATGCTTGAAAATGTTTTTTAAAATGAACTAGAAGGAATATATAAGGGATTTTATATTAAAATAATAACATTTTTTTATATTAACTATAATTATTTCATTATATTAAGGTGGTTATACAAAATTGAAAGATAATGTTAAGAAGGACGTAAAACTTGTGTTAGAAACTAAAACATTATCGCAGAAATCTACTTCAAAATGGAGGCCTTAAGGTAACTAATGGTGAAAAAAAAATCATAATTTCATGGGAGAGGGTTACATGAAGAAAAATGATATATTTTTAGAAATAAATTCAAAGGTAAAAGTGTAATTGAATTGGTGATAGTGATTCCTTTTATAAGTGAAAAGGAGGAATATTTTGGAAACACCCTTTAAATTTTCAATAATATTATGCTACTATTCAAGGGCATGAGGATCAAAATTGAACAAAATAGGGGAGGAGGTGAGTTTATTTCATTATTCACCTTAAACATCCATTTTAAAATATTTTTTAACATGTTTTTATCCTTTTTATTTTAGTAAATCAATTTTTTCATTTTTACTTTTACCAGGGTAATTAATTTTCAACCTTAGTAATAAATTTTAATGTAAAACATTAAAATGGAATTATTTATCTATTTTAAACCATCATATTTAAAATTTTAAAATAATTTTATTAAATAAAATTTTTATATTTTTAAGTCATTAATTTTAAAATGAATGGACATAACAGGTAAAACAAATTTAGGAAAATTGAGTTTTTAAGATTAAAACATTTGTGTAAGTCATAGTGATAAAAATTATGAATTTTTATGACATAAATTGGTTTATTATAAAATAAAAAAATTATTTATCTTTTAAAACAATCCAAAACATTATTTTACCCTTAAAATACTTAATTAAAAGAAACGGTCAAAATAGTTTTTATTAGAAATAAAATATTAGTTTTCAATAAGGTTAATCCCATGTTTTATAAATTTTAAAAAAAAATATTGAAAATGAATAATTTTATTCATTAAATACACATTTTATCAACAAGAAATCTAGGTCATTCATATATACTGATAATATAATAAAAATAATCATTTTATCAAAAAATTCATTTTTCACCATTCATCAAAAACTCAATTTCTTTAGAAGAACACAAAAAAATCACAACATAATATTTACATGATAAATAACAAAATTTCTCCAATTTTATCAAAGTAAAATTCTATAATTTATTGATTAAACATTAAAATAAAATCCTACATTATGGAGAAAAAGGGTTTTTATTTGAAATCATCTTTTAGGTATATTAAATATTGATATAAAATTAGAGATAATAAAAAATTTATCATACATGAAAAATATCCATTTTAAAAAATAAATATTAATTTTAAAAAAACATATTAGAAATTTAGCTACACTAGATGAAATGGTTTTAAAATGGTCCATTGTTTAATAATGTGGTTACAACTGTTTGTATCTGTATATTTGATGGATACATTACATTTTTCAATATAAATTATATTAAAATGGGTCATTGTACATTAAGGTTTGGTGTAACATGTGGAGTAAGCTATCCAACAAAATACTTATTTAAGGAGAAATATTTCACTAAAATCTTTATTTATTACATTTTACCCCCTTATAAGAATTTAATCCTTGAAATTTTATTACTTAGATGAAAACAAGTGAGGGTATTTTTTCCTCATTTTATAATCCAATTCCTATATAGTTTATTCAAACATAAGATTACTCCATTGATATTTGATTAGATGAGTGGTCTTTTTCCACAACACATTATCTATTCAGTCTAGAATTTCCACCCCTTGTTCCTCATATGAGAGATCATGTTCTAGTTACAAGGCCTCCAAGTTCAGTACATGTGATGGATCAAGTATTTACTTATTCAAAAGTGATACATTGAAAATATCATACACTTGGGATGGGTATGGATGGAGTGTCAACCAACAATATCGCACCCCTAAATGATTAAGGATATTGAAAGAACTATTGTAACTAGGTAACATCATTCCCTTCTTCCCAAATCTCATAACTCACTTCTATTAAGATATATAAAGTAATACATTGTCACCAACTTCAAACTCTAGATCTTGTCAAATATTGTCTACATAACTCCTTTATCAACTTTGATCCACTTTCATATTTCATTGAATAGTTTCACCCTTCTTTATCATTTCATGGATAAGGTTAGGTCCTATCAAATTCCTCTCTCTAACTTCATCCCATCATGTTGGATTCCTATATCTCTTACCATTTGGATCCTTATATGGTTCCATCTGAGTTCTATAATGAAATCTATTTTTATATGAGAACTCTACTATAGGGGGTGTTGATCCCAACATCCTTGGAAATCCATTGAATAATATCTCATCATATCCTATAGATTTCTAATGGACCTCTCAGAGATAAAAATACATTTCATAAAATTTTAAAATGAAAAACATTCACCTTTTATACCATAAATAACCCATGGTAAAAAATAGGTTTCAGAACATTCCAAAATGGTATAAAATAACACCATGAATTAAATCGATTGACATCAAAAACTTTATCACCGAAAATAATCACATAATAATGAAAAATGGAGGGTGAATCTTGAAACATTACCCAATTAGAGAGAAGTATTTTTCGAATATAGATGGAAAAATGAGAACCAAATCATAGAACATTATATCTGAAAGAATTTTGTAATCATTGATGTACAAGTCATAAATACAAGTCTCTTTTGAAAATGGTTTCTTTTTTCATAAGAAATGGAAAATAAAACATTTCATGGAAGTGTATTTGAATTAAAAACTCATTTTCCCCCGATATAGAATGGGTAACATCATTTAAATACAATATGTAGTAAACATATGGGAAATAAATTCAATAATAAAAGATATAACTTAAAGGAATGAGTTTGATTTATTAAATACTTTACATTTACTGTGGATTTCCATATAATTTATTTATCATCCTTTTTCATAAAGATAAGAATTTTAATAACCTTTTACAAAAAAATATTCATTTAAATGTAGACTTCTGATTTACAATAATATTTTTCATTTATATTAGTTTATTTTTACCTAATTTCAACATTAGGTGTTTATAATTTTATTATTGTACGAAATTCCTAATAGCGGTGTCAATTTACCTTGTTCTCTAAAATTCAATCATTACCATACCATTAAAGGTACTGTAATTGATGTTTTATGATGACTGATAGTTTTATAATTCCATTACATGAGAGTTTTGTTGTATACCACGAAGATGAATTTTTTGATGCACTAGTTATTGTTTAATAATTGATATTGATGGGTTACCTTATAACGATCATTAATTTCTTGATTTATCCATCAAGAACCATCATAATGTTATTATTTAATTATTTATATCATATATTATAATTTTATAGGTTCTCATAGTAATCCATAATATAATTATACACCATTGTTCAAGAAGGTGGTTAAAATGATGTTATTTAAACCTTATTACAATGGTCAATCATATTTCAAAAGATTTTGATAAAGTAGAAAAAATAAAACATGAAAAACAAAAAATGTAACTTTGTAGAGGTGGTAGTCCACACATACACATGGTTAACATGATCATTTCTCTGAAAATGATAGGGGATAAAGTTAGATAATTAATTTCCTTATAATAATCATAATTAAATTATACATATCATATTTTTCCTGATTATCATCATTAAAACCATCTTTAAAATATGGTTATGAAAAAAAAGATAATATTTTGATTTGGGGAGGTGGTAGTCCACGAAATGCATGATCGATGTTCTTTTATATTTCTAAACAGACATGAATGAATATATAAGGGTTTTCCATTAATATAATAATATATTTTTATATTAATTTTATTAATTTTATTATATTAATGTGGTTTGAAAAGGTTTTAAAGAGTAATATTAAGAAGAAAGGATTAACAAGGAGGATATACTTACATAAAAATCTTGAGTTTTCTCTTAGAAATTTCCTTCTAAATAAAGTCCTTAAGCTAACTAATAGTGACCAGAGGGTTAAGAATTTTGGATAAATTCCTAATAAGACTTTTTTTTTATAGTTTTAGAAAGTAATTTGAAGGGAAAGGTGTAACTTGAAGTGGTTGAGGTGATCTTCTTTTATAACTAAATACGAGAGAAGTTTTGGAATAACCCTTTATGTTTTCAATAATTCAATATTACTATTCATGGTTAAAAGGATAAAAAAGTATAAAATAAGATGGGAGGAGAGGTTTGGTAGAGACACACCTCAAACATCAATTTAAAAAAGAATTGGGTTATTTCATTATATTAAATCATTTTTACAGTTTTTACTTTTACCAGGGTAATTATTATTCATCCTTAGTGATCAATTTTAATGAAACGATTAAAATTAAACTTTTTTCTGATTTGGAACCATCTAATTTAAAATTTTAAAATAATTTTATATTATAAAATTTATAAAGTTATGAAAAGTTAATTTTAACATAAACTCACAGCATGAATAAAAATAATTTGTATTAAAAGTGTGTTTTCAAGATTAGAACCTCTGTGTAATCCATATTTATTAAAATTATCAATTTTCATAAAATAAATTAGATTATTTTAAGATAAAAAAAAAGTATAAACCTTTCAAAAAAAATTAAAAACGAACTTTATCATCAAAATTATTACATAAAAGAAACAATAAAAAATATTTTTTATTAGAATTAAAATATTACATTTATTTTATAACATTAAACATTGGTTTTATAGATTTTAAAAAGATTTAAAATAAATAAATTTATTCATTAAATACATATTATATCAATAAAGAAATTTTGATCTTTCAAATGTAATGATAATGTAATAAAATTCCTCATTATATAAAAAAATTTATTTTCATTATATAATATGGTCAAATTTCTCTTCTATAATTATAATGTTTAACTATCAAATAAAATAAAAAAGTGTGGAGAAAAAATATATTTTATAGGAAATAATCCATTAGATATATTAACTATTATATTTAAATTAGTACTAATCAAAAATGTATCATACATGAAAAATACACATTTAAGAAAATAAATTTTAAGTATGAAAATATTTTATTTTCTACTTAGTTACACTTGTAGAAACAATGTTAAAAGGGGCCATTATTAAATAATGTGGTTATAACTATTTATACCAGCTTATTTGATGGGTACTTTATAGTGGTCAATATCTATTTTATTAAAATTTGTTTCAGATCATTAAGGTCTAGTGTGTCTGGGGGATTGATCTTTCAAAAATTGTATTTATTAAGTGGGAATATTTCACTAAAATCTATGGTTGTTACAATTCCCCTGGTGTGGTTTGACATTCCCATAGTACATACATCTCACCTTATTAGAGTCTCCTTAGTCACCCATTATTCTTATTCTTGGTGGTCATCCATTGTTTGATAAATCCAATTCAAAACTATTCCATGGATTTATAATCATTTTATAACCCCATTTTTTCATGCACCACTATCCATCACTCACTCATATTACTTCCTATGATTGAATCATAATTCCAAGTGTCGTGATGGATGAAGAATGTTGGTAAATGAATTGGCTGACCAATAAATAAATATTTCAAATTCAATTCATTAAATTCATAAGAAAATAGGGAGGAAATATTTAAAAATTTAATAAATAAATTCTCTCTGAAATAATAATAAAAAATACATAATAAAATTAATAGAATAAGTTATTAAAAATAATTTTATCAAATACAGACTTCCATGTGAGTCATAATTGATGGATTTATGCCTAAAATTTTCACCATGATGTGAAAATGTGACATATAATTTTTAGAACATGAATATATAAGAATTACCATTTGAATATAATTTTAAAATCCTGGTCCCAAATGACACTATTGGTTCCCCGAGCCTGGTGGGTAATAAGGCCTCAAGTGAATCTCCAAAAATACCCGAGGCTGTAGACTAGAAATAAGGGCTTAGGGTGTGTCCATGGGGAAACTATACCCTCATTACCATAGTGTATCATAGAAGAATAGAATAATAGTCAATAATGGAAGATATACATTACAATCAAACAATAGATACATAAACAAGAAAAGAATATATAACAAATCCAAAAGTCATTTCATATAAAAAATAATGATACATGATATTTTTCATTGAAAGCATCCAAACTAGGTCCACAGTTGAAAATTAAAACACCTGTATCCAAAATATCAAAAAGACCAAACAAGTGATATCCGCAAATAACATCATGAGCCTTAGCTTTTTCCCATGCTCCCCTACTCCTATGCATGTTACAAAATCAACCCTTGAACTATGGGTACTTTCCCCAATCCCTATATGCATTCAAATATTCTCTTCATGTACACAATGGTGGCTCGAATAGGGTTTGATATACAATCCTATTAGGAAACCTCCCAAATGTCTATAAAATCAAGTTTATGAAATATAACAATATTAGAAGTGTGCATGTAAAGCATGTAAATAGTTAATTAAAGTACAAATGCTCATGAAATGTAATGGAAAAAAGGGGTACTATAAATCCTCAAGGGGATCCCTGTAAAAAAAGTGTCAACTCATATACTAGGTAGTAATAAGTAATGGAAGGAAACACCCCAACCTCTCAATACAAACCATATAACCATATCATCCTTGGCCCTGTCGTACAACCGTAAGTATTAGAACATCCACGAATGAGCCGTTAATCCAAGAATCACATATTTCTCTTGGTCATTTCATATAATCAAAGTTTCATGCCATAATGGTTTGGATCCAAGGTGTATAAGACCATGTCATCCTCATCGATTCCCAGGATCATCTCTATAGAGTCTCAGTAAAGGCACTGGTTGGAGACCTAGGATCTTTTCAACCGAACATGTCCTACGCAAGTACAATAAATCTAGATCCAAGGGGTATACAGGCCCAATTCATCCAACAGAATCAAGAACCAAAGAGAATACTCTATCTAAGGAATCCACTACTGCATTCAGAATACACGGAGAATTGTCAAAGGAATCTAAATAATCATTAACCATTTCATATCATTAATCAATTAATACCATATGAATCTACCCACTCATATAACCAGTCACATTCTATTTCATCACATGAGTACAACCACTCATATATCACAATAAAAATTCAAGGAAACCAATTACTATACCCACTCATTGTTCACAATTCACATTTAAACATATCACATGAGTTTACCCACTCATTTTCGCATTTTCAAGATAGACCATTTAAAAAATTCAACTTCATTATAAACCAATTAATCTACCATCACATTAAAGGGGAGGCAAAAAATCTCCTAAAAATCCATTTGATTCATTTCAGTTATATATGTTATTCTTATTACTAATAAATAATAAGATCACACCCCATGGATTATTCAACTAGGGGCGTAAATATATCTAAAATATAGAACACCCCATGGGTGGCCTTTGGATGGGAAAATGACCTAAAAAAGTATCAAGTAACAAAAATGAAAACCCAAATTGATACCAATTAATTAATTCAATTAATCTATTTAGTTATGGGGTCACACCAAAAATTCAGGTGGAGTCACAATAGAATGTAGGTCTATAAATCACTAAAAACAATAGGAAAAGTGTATACCACATTCCATATGTCTGTAGAGGATATCTTGTCCAGTCTTAGTTCCTAATTCAATTCAAATCAATAGAAAATTGAAGAAAATATGAATAACGTAATTATCTTACTGCTGTAGATCCATCAATCCAGACAATTCTTGAATCAGTTATTGGACATAGGATCAGTGACAATTCCTACCATAGGCTTCAAAGTGGAATCAAAATTAGAGCCTTTGTTGTGGAAGAGATGAAAAGAGAGGTAGGGTTGAAATATAATTTTAATTTGGGAAAAATTCATAATTTTACACAAATTAATAGGGCCTCATGGTATAGGCTCAAGGTTTGAGAAACCATGTACCAACCATGCACGGTCTGTTATAGGGAAGGGGAAGTTGAATAGTTTCCAAGAATTTAACTATCCATGTAGAAACCATGAAAAAATTTATCTATTAAAATTTAAGAGGTTGTCGTATGGTCGTGTGTCCCAAATCGCAAGGTTTTCTCTAACCGTATAGCTTCCCCCTACTCTATACCCTTTCCTCGCAAAGTTTATCAGACCATTCGACTTCCCTATTCTCTCTACCCATGCCTCACATAGTTTATCAGACTATGCAACCTTTCTCGTATTGTTTTAACTAACCACGTTCCATGAATTTTTCAGCCCAAAAACCTGGGTTCCAAGATTTAAACCAACTCTAGAAACCCCTTATAACTCCATAAACTCAAAGGGATTTCACATTAGGCCATATTTAGACATCTAAACCAAAAGACAAAGGATTGTTACCTCATATGAAAACCCATGTTCATACAATATTCCTCCATTGATGTAATTAATCCCCAAATTTCCCTTTTAAGGGTGGTCATGATTCGTATGAGAAAAAACTCTATCCATTGAGCAAGTACATCATCCTCCCACTGCAAATTCTCTCCCTATATTTGTCCATGATACCAAAGAACTCGTACTAGAGGAACTAACCAGCCTCAGAGAACCTCCATGCTCCTATCAATTATATGAATATGTTTCTCCTAAAATGATGCATCTTCCTATAACTCAACCTCCTCAGGTTGAAAGGAATTAGATGAGTCTGAATAAAAATGGTGTAGCTGAGATATGTGGAATACGTCTTGCATGGATCGATACCTCTGAGGTTACTACGACTGATAGGCTACCATCCTGACTCTACCCAGAATCTCAATTATCCTGACATATCACTTTGAACACTCAGCCTATATGATGATCCTCTTATGTCCCAGTCTTGGTGAAACATCTATGAAAACAAGATCCTGACCTTCAACTATATAGTCTATCTGTGATGATTGGAGTATGATTTTTGTTGGGACTATGTAGTAGCCATCAATTTCTGAATTAACTGAACCTACTTAGAATTCTCTTGCATGAGATGAGGTACTAGTAAAGTTGCATCACCTGCCTCTAACCAGTAAATTGGTTATTGACATGGATTACCGTAAAATTCCTCATAAGGTTCCATATTATATGTTTCCTTAAAGATATTTTTGTATGTTAATTCAACTAGGGGTATATGCCTCTCCCAATATCCCTCGAAATCTAGGATGCATTTTCGCAACATGTCCTCAAGAACCTTAATTGTGTGCTTAGACTTTCCATCTTTATGGGGGTGTTATTTTGTGCCCAGAAGAACCTTTATACCTAACAACCACTTCATACCTTTCTAGAATTGTTAAGTAAAATGGACATTCCTATGTTAAACAATAGTATTTAGGACCCTGTGAATTCGTACTATCTCAAGGATATAAAATCTCCCAAAATCATGTTTTTAAATGCTCTCCATGATAGGTATAAGAATTCAATATTTTGTGAGCCAGTCAATAATAACTCATACTGCATCATTACCTCAAGGAGACCTCAGTAAGCATGTCATGATATCCATCATGATGACCTTCCATTTCCCATTGATGTAAATGTCATCTTGTCACTAGGGGTCCTCCTTCACCTTAGGATAGGTGGAATACCAAACCAAGAAAACCATATATATCTCTTTTCATAACCAAACATCAGTATTGGTGAGCCCAATAACATATGAGGTTATATCAAGGACCTCACCATAAGGGAAGGATCAAATTTGTATCAACCAAACTGAAACTTGTTGTGTAAAATTTCTAGTAAAACACTATCTACCCTTACACCACACCAAATATAACTCGGAGAGGTGTTTTAAATAGGTTCTTTTTTATTTTAGATGTGAAATACAAGGAAAAAATCTCAATCCACTCCAGATGAATTTTCTCAAAAATTCATGGCTCAAAAAGATGGCATATTACAAGTTGAACTGCTACACCTTCTCCCAAGTCACCACACATTCACATTGAGTATGTTCACCAAAGTCCATACCTAACATCTGGTGATGTTCCTTGGTAAAACCATAACTCGTCCATTTAAAACTATAATTCCTCAACAAAAACAAGGTTATAATATATACCCAACCAACTGGAATATTATCCATTTTTAACATCACTCTGAGACTGAAATGATTATAGGGAAACCTCTCACTCATTTAACTAGAGTCTAGGGAACTAACCCTAGGTATTTCATACTCCATATTTACAAATGAGACATCTGTATGGAGACAAGAATTCCACTTCAAAAAATTGACTAATCTTAGAATGACATCCTCATGGTGGTCAACTCATAAGAAAACGGTTGGTGTCCAAGAGTCCACCCAAAGCGTTCCTACGTGGGAACCCATGTATCAATTAGGACTAACCATGCATGTATAAGAACCATGTGTCACTGTGAAACACTGAGAAAACAACCTAGACAAGACAAACACCTTTTAAAACAATAATGTCACATAAGGCTTATTCTCTATTATTTCATCAAGGACAACGTCAAGATAGGGGGATTGATCATTGCTAAAAAAATCACACCAAGAGTATTCCTAAGACTTCCAAGATGGTCAATCGAACCATTACTAGTCTAATTCCTTTAATAGAATCTTGGATTCACCTATCGATGAACTATTATTAACAAAACCAAGATTCCAACAACAACTGAGGCATGTCTTGATTGTTCATGATTTACCACTGAATATCATCTGAGACCAACGATGTTCCTCAAGGGTTGAATACCCATCCAAACACACTAATTTCATTCTTTAGAGCAAGAACTAACAAATACACAAGAACTGATGTGAAGCTTCCCATCTTAGGAGTGTCCTAGTCATCAAAATAAAAGATAGAACTTCCACTCATAAGCACGCTAGATCTGATTCAACATAAAGACACCTATGAAAATCCTTCGAGTCAAACTCATAGAAACAATTCATTTGGAAGGAAAAACAAAACCAACCTGATAGGCATGTCAAAACACCCAATTCTCGTTGAAGTTATCTTGAGCATTAGGAAGAGATTGATTGCTTTAATTCATAGGTCACTCTACTCTAGAGATGACCTGAGTACGTACTTATCATCTCAAGGATCAATGATTTCATTGAACCCAACTAGTTCATTACAACACTTAACAACTCAACGTGTACTATGTATATGAATACACAGTACCACGAGGTTTCAAACAAAATATTACCACCCCTAATACTATCCATAGGTTGTCTTCCCAATGCATCTATGTACCAGGTAATTCGTACAATAGACATACCCTATAGTTTTATTTCCCCATATGACTGTTAAACTTGATGAAAATGTATCATGGCTTCCATAACTACAGAAAAGAAGATGGTTATGAGACCTACTAAGTGACTTACCATGACCTAGGAATGTCTAACCTATTGAAACTGAGCATTACCCGATGCTCATGCTTGTAACAAGGGTCAAGGACACTATGAACACCCCTCTAAAAAAGGTTTTCATTAAAAATATAGGAGTCGTACGATGGAAAATTAAAGCCGAACTATACCATATGGATGAAATATCATGACATTTTGAAAGGAATTTATGATTTGTGGGTGCTACTTACCATGGGACACCCCGTACAAGAGCAAAATCATCCACCCCTAACTCTAGGTGATGAAATATAGAAATTCACTAGGCTCAATGCCTATCATTTAAGAAATTTATAAAAAGGATAAAGCTTATGAAAAATGATCACATTTCTATTCAAAGGAAAAATAAGAAAATATTTTAAACTACCATTACACGAGGGTTTTTAACGATGGAAACCACTTCAGGTTCCATTGTTAAAGTCATTACTTTGATTCATTTTTAAACTTGTACATGTTAAAGATCTTAAAAATAATATCAAGAACCAACTATAAAAAAATCATTTGGTACCTGATTTAACAAACACATAAAAGAAAAACAAGAATGTATTATCAAACTTGTTTTTTAAATAATTAGCCATTTATTAAACATTATTTATAATTAGGAAATTTATCAAAATAAAATTATTTTCAAGTTATTTAAGATAAAAAGACCTATTAGGGTCTTGTTAAACCAACTTGGATTATTTATAAAGAAACACAATAGTTTTTATTTAATTATGAAGGTTATAAACACCCATAAAGGATCGTCTGAAATGAAACATGACTCAACTGACCTACTTGGGCTATTTGTGAATTTTTTAAGCCAATCACATGCCTTAGTTTGAGATCATTATCATAGTTTAAAGCTAGAAAGTGTAGGACTGGTCAAAACATTCCTAATACCAAGTCATACCAAAGAATATGATCTTAATATAGGACTATAATGGAAAATAGTCGCAAAATTCACTTGAGACACTGCCTCTTTCCTACTCAAAAGATTTTTCAAGGTTAAGTCTCTTTTTCCAATTTCACCTTTTCATTTCAGGTTCATTAATTATTTAAAAAATTATTTTCATTAGATTACATACTCATTTAACATTATATCACAGCTCAGTTTAAAATATTGAACCAATGGTTAACCATATTCTAATCCACGAGGGACCATAACACAGTATGAACCAAAATATGATGCCCATATAATCCATACCTATCACATTCAATTTAAAAAATTGAATCAAATGGTGCATCACTTTCCCATCCATGAGGGAATATACACCTTATGAACTGAAATATGGAATCACTTTCTCTATCCACTGTACAAAAATATATCACAATAACAGATGCATCTATCATAACACCTATATCAATAGCATGAAATCCTGAAATTTATCCTAGATTTCATAGAATAATGCATGGAATGTGACTTATATCAATATCCTAGTATGATGCATGATATGTAATACCCTAATCTCATCAGGTTGAAAAAAATAGAACCTTAAATCATATCAATCATAACATCAAAAATCAAGTTCATCACCAAATGGTGGAATCAAATCAACTATGATAGTCAAAATCTAGAAAATAGCAATTTAATCTGTGGAAATTTGGATTTTTCCTATATGTGGATTAGCTACGCCTAGAAACAGCTCATTAACAAACTCTAATAACTTTTTATCCCTATCTATTGTCACTAAATATTAAATAAAACTATAAAAGGAAGGCTTTGATACAAGTTTGTAATATCCTATACTCGGATTCCACTGTAGTTTCCTCGATCCTAGTGGGTCACAAATCCTCAAGTACATCTCCCCAAATTCCTGAGGCTTCCGAATAGTAGTGAGGTCCTATGGTGTGTCCCTAGGGAGACTATGCCTTCATTACCCAATGTAACATAGTGGAATGTAATTACAGTCAATAGCAGAAGAAATATATAACAATCATACAATAGATACATAAAAAAGATATGAATCTATACGAAATACAGAATTCATTTTATATACAAAATGACGATACATGATATGCAACTAAGAAAGTAGCCAAAACTGGTCCATAGAAGTAGAATAAAATACATGTTTCCAAAATACAAAAAAAAATTAACATAAATAATCTATCCTTGAATAGAATCACAAGCCTCATATAAATCTCATTATCCCCTTCTCCTATGAATATTACAAAATAAACCATCAAAGTATGGGACCCTTACCATATATTTACCTACATTTAAATAGTATGTTTGGGTATCCAACGACATCTTGAACAGTGTGTTAGATACGAATCGTGTAGGCAACCACCCAAAGGTCAATAAAATCCAAGTTGTGTAGTATAAAAAGCTACATAGTGTGCAAGTAAAGATGTTAAACAGTGAATAAAAGTAAAAAAAATTCATGGCATGTAAGTATTACAAGTAATACCTGAAAGACTCATGATAATCCTTATAAAACAAGCGTTATCTTCTATACCAAGGAAGAGACAAGTAAAGGAAATAAACACCATGGCCTCACCGTACAAACCATAGAACCATATCATTCATAACCTAACCATATAACCTAAAGTGTTAGAATATCCATAGCCAAGCCATTCAACCAAGCATCTCATATTTCTTACGGCCAATCCATATAATCAAAGTGTCAGACCACAAAGGGATGGATCCAAGGTGTAGAGGACCAAGGTAACCTCATCGAGTCCCAAGATAATATTGATGGAAACATGGTAAAGGAACTAGTTGGAGTCCTAGGAGCATGTCAACTAAACATGTCCTATGCAAGTCCAAGAATGATAGATCCAAGGGGTAGCAAGGCACAAGCCATCCCATGGAATCAAGAACCAAGGAGCATACTCTATCCAAGGTGTCCACTAATATGTTAAATATCCAATAATAATCATCCAAGGAAACTAACGAATCATTCACCATTTTATACCATTAATCAATTCATACCATATGATTCTACCCACTTGTATAACCACCCAAATTAAATTTCATCTCAATACTTTACCGACTCATATATCACAGTTTAAATTCAAGGAAACCAATGATTATAACCCCTCATTGGTCATAATTCAAATTTAAACATGTCAATTGATTTTACCCACTCATTTCCACATTTTTCAAATAAAACATTTTCAAAATTAATGTTAAATATAAACCATTTAATCAACTATCACATGCATGGGGAGGAAACAAATCACCTAACAATCCATTCGATTCAATTCCTTTATATATTGGATTACTCTTACTAGGAATGATCAAGATCACACCCCTTGGGTGATTTAACAAGGAGAATATAAATAAAACATGACACACACCATTGGTATCCTTTGGTTGGGGAAAAACTCCAAAAAGTATCATGGAAGAAAAAGGTCATCCCTAACAGGTTCTAATTCAATTAATTAAATTAATAATTTTTGTTTCGGGACCGTATTGGAATGTATGGCAAACAAACAATGTAAGCTAGGTATATAAAGCACCAAAACCAATAGCAAAAGAATATACCACCTATTGTAGGTCTAAAGAGGATAGACTATCCAGTCTCAGCTCTGGATTCAACTAAAATCAGTATAAAATGAAATAATGGAAAAAGAAACCTAATAATATAGAAAATTAGCTTCCGCAAAAACTGTGCAGCTGATACCAAATAAAATGATGAATGACACAATTGGAATAAAAATATTACTCCCACATATCCAATAAGATAATTAGTTCTTGAATCATAGATCAGATAGAGGATCCATGGAAACTCTAACCATATGCTTCAAAGTGGCATCAAAATCGGATCCCTTTCTATGATGGAGATAAAAAGAGTGGCAGGGTTCAAATAGATTTTTAATTAGCGTAAAATTTTTAATTTTACCCAAAATAATAGTGTCACATGATTTAGGCACACTATTAGAAAAACGGTTTTCCAACCACGTATGGTTTGTTGTATTGAAGGGTCACCCGCACAGTTTTCTCGCACTATTTGACTTACTATGCAGAAACTCGGAAAAACTCATCTCTTAAAATTACAGAGGTTTCTACACATCTGTGTGGCCCAATTCACAGGGTTTTCTCTAACTGCGAGGCATCCCCGTAATCTCTACCCATGTCTCGCATGGTTTATCATACTATACGGTCTTCTTTTCTCGTTTTGAACTAACCATGCGTCGGGCATTTTTTAGCCCAAAAAACTAGGTTTCGGGCTTTGAAACAACCCCTTAAACCCCCTGATACCTACATAACATTGAATAGAATTCACATTAATCTATATTTAAAAATATAAAACAAAATTAAAAGGATATGTAACTCATATTAAAACCTGGTTTCTTATAATAATTATTACAAAAACACTTTCTTTGTTATTCAATTATTTGTGATAATAAATTTAATCTCAAGAAGAACAACATGGGAATTTTTTTCATCAATTACATAAGGATTATAACTAAATTGATCATAAGGGAATTTTAAATAAAATTAAATAAATGAAACTTGGGAGTCATTGATTTATTTACACATGGAATGAGGTGAAAAAATAAACATGATATATACCTTAACACTATGGAAAATGGATTGGAATTTAATGTTTCTACCAAAATATAAGTTCATTGTCAGTGACAGAACAAATAACATGAATAATTCCTTATGGATTATAGAAGGATTAAAATAATCCTATTGGTTTATGTCATTGACTATAGAAACCTACACCAAAATTATATAAATTAATATTTATAACCAACATTGTTTTGAGGGTGTATAATACTAAGTATATTAATTAAAAAAATAAAAAATGTCAGTATAAATATTGAATCCAAAACAATGTTATAACTCTCCTGGGAAAACCCCTGACTCTTTAAGTAACTGTAGTGTCAAAATTTTTATTTGTTACACTATTTAGGATAAATTATGTTTGAAATTAAAAATAATATATATAATACTATATTTATTTTCCAAGTACTCACATCATAGATAAAAAATTAGCTATATGAATGACTATAAAAACATTATTAAAAATATATAAAGGTATTCATTCCAAAATATAGATCACTACATCCTACCCAACATAGGATTTTTTTACCTAAAAAGAAATACTCAAAAAATTAGGTTAGGTTAATGATCTCGCATTTGATTCTCATATTCCTACAAGCTCTCCTAAATATTCCATTGCTTCCATAAGACACAAACCAATGTAATCAATCACTCACTAAGGATCTTATCTTATTGATATTTGATAACCATCACGTACTCTATAAATTTAGTTCCATCCTCAACATCTATCTAAACTCAGCCAATAATGTGTCACAAATAGAGCACATACCACATAATTTTTAACACATGGAAAATTTTGGTAACTAGGTCTATCTATAGAGTTAATTTCGGGTTATAATCATTGTTTCTTACCCTTTTTGGGATCTGAAATAGTTTGATGAACCTCAGGGATACGTTACTACCCTGACTAAACATTATCAAACAATATTGATTAAATATCAGCATGAACACATGTTCTCCCTCATATAACTCAAATGTTATGTTTATTCTATCAATGTGATACTTTTTATGGAATTGGGATATCAACATTCACTTTTGGATCACATGTACATTATTATTCATTAACCACACCAACTCGAGACCCATAAAATGAATACGCTCTAATATCCATTTAGAAAGTGGATGACCTATTGGGCATCCCATATAGATATTAAAATAGTTTCCCACAAATAGTATAGTGGTAGCTACTATTGTATGAAAACTCTTCTAATAATAGATGATTTTCCCAAGTCCTTCCAAAATCCAGCACACAATCCCACTATATATCCTCAAGAACTAAAATGGTTCTCTAAATATATCCATATTTATAGGGGTGTAATATAATACTAAATAGTAAATAAATCTAAAAATACCTTTTCAATATCCTCCACAACAATGATTTGAATCATGTGCCACTTTTAGAGACAGTCAATAATGTTACTCAATGAAACTAGATGATCTCATTTATTTATAGATGTTATAAACTCTCTATTGAACACTAATCCTGAAAGGGAATAAAATAATTCAAATTGGTAATTGTAATATATTATTCTTCATTTCATGTACTCCTAAATACCTCTTCTTTATAATTATTTGTTTGCGCTTCATTTTGGGTTTCTTTGAGAGAAACGTTTGTAAATTTCGGAAAATACTGGGTTGTTCACAGTTGGCGCATGATTTTCCCAAATCCTATGCCCATCAAGGGTAAACCGTGAAAACAAAAATGGTGGGTTTTTTTGTTTTTATAAAATTTGGAAAAACTATTTATCCACCTATTTGAAACTATACACCCCATTAGAGGAGTTCACGGTTAGGACACATGGTTAGACAAATTGTGTGGCTCTAAACAACTAACTATGTGCGTGGGACTTTTTATTTCAAAAACGTAATTTAAAAATTACTAAATGACTTCTAAACCACCCATTCAACCCCAAAATGGGGTATCATGAAATAATAGATTTTATAGGCTCTCAAGAAACAATTTTGTCACCTCTAAACCCCTTTTTTGGTGGATCAATCCACATAGAGCAATGTTCGATCTCTTCCTGGTGTGTGATATTCTCTCATTACTTATTTCCCACTCTATCTTTATTTCCTCAATGGGGATTATTATATCATAATTTTGTTATGAAACTAAACTCCTTTTTATCTTGAATCTAGGTTTTATATATATCTCTCTATTTTCATCCTTCTTTGTTGGAAATTCTCATTGCGGTTGTTGTGATACGTGATTCTTTGATAAATGTAGGTGGTTATGTTGACATTTTCCATTTGAAAAACCTTTTATTTTCTTGTTTAAATTAAATTTCTATAAATTTAATAATGGAAACTTATTTAATGAGAATTATAACTTGTATCTAGCATGTCAGGTAACTTTGGGGAAACCCCCCAATTCTAGTGGAATTGAAAATTGGGGATTGATTTGAATTTGATGGAATTTATGAAAATTTATTTTTGAATTGATATTGAGAAAAATGGATTAAATTTATTTGATACTAACCTATGATTGGTTTTATCTTGAAAAATGCATGAATTGATTACAAAAATTTGTTTTTCTTTTAAAAGGAAATTGGAATATTGAAATTGGAAATAGAGAAATTTTATTTAAAACTATTTGTAAATGATTTCCCCATTAATGATGGATTGATTGATAACATGAGAGCATATTTTTTAGCATGTTATTTGGTACAAACATGATAGCATAGTAATTTTCTATAAATTTATTGATACTTTTCAACTTCAAAAAAACCTGTTCGGGAGATCTTATCCCCAATGGGATGTTGATGAGTCCTCTTTGGCTACTGTTAAAGGGGTGTATATACACATATTATAGTGATAACCTATATAAGAGATGTAACGATCCCATAACATTGAAATATAATACCTCAAGTTAGATGATTGTGTTTCTTATTATGATTACTTTTATGTAAATTCCATTGTTTGTGAAACAACTTTACTCATGCATGTTGATTTATATAAATTATTTTATATATAATATTTAATAAGCCATCATTTGAAATATTTCTATCTTTTGAAATGAAAGGAATGTATTATGATGAAAATGAAATTTTATTATCATGATTGTTTAGTTTATTATTGAATGAATCATTTGGTTTATTTATTATGGCATCTTATTATTGAACGTATGGTTAGACCCTACTGGTATTTTAGCTCACACCCTACATTTACCTTCGGGAAATTGTAGATTTCCTTATTCTAGTTTTGAACAATGGAAAAGAATCACTTGGAGGTGGTGGTTGTTGTTGATCCATTAGACTTGGAGTGATGTCTATTTTGGGACTTAGATTGTTTATCTTATCTACTTTTGAGTACTTGATGATATAATATTTGGGTTTGGGCATATTTGTTTGGTTTTTGGTACGATTCTACCTATGGAATTTTATTTTTATCATATTGATATATATCTGATTATTTCGCAATATTTTGTGGAAAACGTGGTCCCTATTTTATCTTGTATGATGCCATGTGCTGGTCACAAACCCCTGGGGATCAGGAACACCGTTTGGGATATGTCATTACTAGCTCAAGTATCAGAGTACCACAGTATCCGGGATGGTTCCTGAAAAAGTGGTATCAAAGGTGTGGGTTAAGCATCTTTCCATGATGTCAGTATGCAATTGAGATACTATCATGACTTACGAGGTTTTTATGAGTGAGTTATAGGACATAACTCAATGTAATCATCCTGAAGATGGCATGGGTGGTTTGGGAAATAAATCCTGATGATTAGTTCTAGTCTTCTATCTTCTTTTGATTTGGATAGATTGAAATACAAATCTTGTTTATCAATCTGACGAGATTAATTTCCATGTTAAGTAATATTTTATGTCTTCAATTTTGTTTTCTAATGTTTTTTAGAATCATGCCTCTGAGAAGATATGTTAATAGGATCCAAGAGTGAGATACTGATGAACCAAAATGATAAAATACTCTCGTGGATCATAATTTGGTTGAGATTATTGTGCATGTGTCCAAGCTCTAGGAAATGCACCTACATGAATTCCCATTCAGGCTCCCATTATGTAACATTAGAGAGATGGATTTTGTAATCATTCTTAAGAGTTACTTTTCCAAAATCCACTAGTGTTCCAAGGATCTAATAAACCTCAATAGGTTGAGGACTGGTTGAGAAGGATTGATCTTTTGTTTTATTTCTTAGAGACACCTGATGAGATTAAGGTAAAATAGTCCCCCTCAAGATAGAAGGACCTAGCAGGAGATTGTGGGACTTTATGGTGACAAAATAGAAGAATGAGTTCTTAGAGTGGATATACTATAAACATATTTTAACCAACTAGTTCTATCCAGATTCTATGGTGTTGGGTAAGGCTATGGATTTTTTAAAACTCAAGAGGTCTAATGGGACTGTGAATGAGTATAAAAATCTATTTTATAAGCTTGTTCAATTTGAGCATGAGATTTTATGGAATGAGAATATGATGAATTTATGGTTAAATATTAGTCTTCAATATGATATTCATTCTCAGGTTTTCCTACTAAGGCTCTCTTCTTATGTTGATGGATTGGATAGGGCATTGATGGTTGATCTATACATAACTGGTAAGTCATGGTTGAAGGAAGTTACTTTTTCTCCCAATAGAAATTATATGAGTCCCCATAAAGGGAATATAATGAATGATGAGTCTTGTGGTGGTTGTCAATAGTAGGGTTATTCTAGAACTCCTACAGTTCTGATTAGAGTCCCTTTGATTCTATACCATTATAGCAATATAGGGAACTCGAAACTGGTTTACATTAAGGAAACCAAGATATGTTTTTCCTGTGGACTCTTATGTCACCTGAAAAAGTTATGTCATGTTTATTCAACATAATATTGTGGAATGGGATCATCATCACCTAAAAGTACTATGGTTAAATCAGAAGCATCATGAACTAAGTAGTTACAGACAAAGGCATCTGGAATGAAAATTCTCCACATAGTGTAAGAATCATCATAGGAAACAAAAATGGGCCTAGCCACTGTGATAGGTACTATCACTATAGCTTCATCTTTAGTGACTACTTAATTTGATATAGTTTCATATCATTCATTCATTTCGAAACATTTTGTGAATATAAAAAAAATATTACTATAGAGATATTATATTATTTGATGGATGTTAATACACCCCTCATAATGAAGAGAGATCTTCGTCTTTTTTTTCCTTCTTCTCTTTTCTTGTTATCAGAGATCAATCATACTTGGTATTTTTTGGTTCTCTATATGAAAAATATTTATTTCATATTCAGGATGGATTGGATTATTTCTAATAAATCTATAATTAACTATTATCTTCAATGGTACTCCATTAATACACCTGATGAGGCATGTCGTATCTTTGAGGGATAATGGGACCCGAGGTCAAGTAGAGCCAAACCTTCTTTTCAAGAGTTATGGAAAGTAATATCTATATTCTCTTTTAATCTAGATAATGAGTCTTTAAGAGATGATATCCCTCTAGTTTTGATTGAGTTTCCCTACACATTTCATTATGATGTCTTTGGTTTTCCATAAGTAAGGGAGGTATAATTTTCTATTGATTTAGTTACGGGTACTTAACCATTACCTATTCTCTCTTACCACATGTTTCCTGCTGAAATAAAAGAGTTAAAAACTCAGTTGGATGATCTTTTTGAGAAATCCGTTATATGCCCAAGAGTGTCACCTTGGGCGTCACCTGTTATCACTACTAATAAAGATGATGTAACACTTAACCTATGTGTTGATTGATGAAAAGTAAACCTATTTATCATAAAGAAAAAGTATCTTTTTCCATTGATTGATGATTGTTTTTGACCAGTTGAAAGGGGATAAGTGGTTCTTGAAGACTGATATTTGATCTGGATATCACTAGTTGAGAATAAAAGTATCTGAAATTTATAAAACTACATTATAGAGAATGTATGGCCATTATGAGTAGCTTGTAATTATGTTTAGTCTAACCAATGCTACATTAGTCTTTATGGATTTAATAAACAAGATTTTCCATGAGTATATTGATATGTTCATGGTGGTCTATATTGATGAAATCTAGGTTTAATCTATGTCTACGGAGGGTCATGTGAATATTTGAGAGTAGTTATGGAATTTTCAAGAAATCGCAGACTTTATGCCAATCTATCAAAATGTGACTTTCAGATTCAAGAAGTTAATTTCTTGGGATACATTGTTTTATAACACGGAATCTTAGGTGATCATAAGAACTTGAATGTTGTTATGAAATGTAAACAACCATGAAATGTTTACATGATTTACAGATACTTGGGTTTAACTGGATATTGTCATTAGTTTGTAAAATATTTCTCAAATTTGGATTCTAAGATGACTACTCTAACTCATATGGGAGTGATTTTTTCTTGGGATGAAAAATTTAGAGATATTTTATTATTTTGAAGCATATTCTAAATTTTTCATTGTTTTTGACTATTCCAGAGGTTTTGTAGGGATACATGGTTTTCTTTTATGTATTAGGTTCGAGTTTCGGTTGTGTTATTATGAAGGGTGATCATGTCATTGCCTATGGATCATGGTAGCTTAAGACAAACCATAAGAATTATCCAACCCATGAAATTGAACTTGTGGTTGTAATGCATGAACTTAATTGTTGGTGGCATTACCTTTTTAGATAGAGGTTTACCATGTATTCTGACTATAAGTGTTTGAGTTATATCTTATATTAAAAATTTTTGAAACTCTACTAGAATAATTTTGTGGGAGAACTAAAATATTTTTATTTCTGTATTTCTTATACACCAGGTAAAGGGAATGTTGTAGAAGATTCTTTGAGTAGGAATATTTTTACCAAATCCATGAATGAATCACCAAAATAGTGGAACTTGATGGATGTTTTTGAATTGTTTCATATTGGTGTTTTGGAAATTGGGGTCGAGGTATTCTTGGCCAGTGTTCAATTGAACTCCACTCTTCATGACATGATTCTTTAAGAATAGTATCATGATGATAAATTAAATAGAATTAAAAACTCTCTTTATGGTGGAGAGACTGTTGCTGACTGGTCATTCTCTACAGATGGTAGTATATGTTTTTAGAATCAGTTTCTTGTGACTTGTCTATGCTAAATGTTTGGATGGTGTATTTCCATAATTCTTAGAGGGTAGTTCACCTAAGAACCAAAAAGATGTTCTATTAACTATGGAGATGATTATAGTGACCTGTTATGAGAAATGGGATTTCTGATTTTGTCTCTCGATGTTATACATGTTAATAGGTATAGGTTGAACACCAAAGACCTTTAGGTTTTCTTAAACAACATCTAGTGCTAACGTGAATATGGGATGATATCATTATGGACTTTTTAGTTAGGTTTCAATGTACCTGTAAAAAGAAGAACGTGATTTGTGCTGTGATCAATTGGGTGACTAAATTCTCTCACTTATTACCCATTCATGATACAATCAATGTTAAGGAGTTTGGAAATATCTATGTGAAAGAGATTGTTCATTTTCCTAAAACCCCATATAATATAGTATCTATTAGAGATTCCTATTTTACTAATTTATTTTAAATAGGCCTCCAGGAGGAACAAGGATCTTAGGTTCATTTGGGTATGGCATATCATATGTAGACGGATGGCTAGCCAAAAGGGGCTAAAAATATTCTTGAGGATATGCTATGTGCTTGTGTGTTTGACTTCACTAAACCTTGGGATGGCCATTTGGGACTATTTAAGGTTTCTTATAGCAATAATTACCAGTCTGTGATTAGAATGGATCCTTTTGAGTCTATATATGTCTGATGTTTCAAATATTTGTTGTGTTTGTTGATGATTGGTGAAATTTCCTTGGATGTACTGATTATGGTTCAAGTTATGATAATAAATATTAAATTTATTTTTAAAAGGATTTTGATGTCACTGATCTAGTATAAAACATATTTTGATCTTCATCGTAGACTGTTGTAATTTTCCGTTGGTGACAATGTACTATTAAAGGTCTGACACCATTTGGGTCAATGAAGTCTTGGGAGGAAAGAGAATATTTATCATCATTTTGTGGGAAATTTTAATGTTTTATAGAAGGTAGAGAAACTGGCATTCATATTTAAATTCCTTCACCATTGAAGTTGATACATAATGTGTTCTTTGTATCACACCTACAAAAATATCTTTCTGGTCCATCTCATGTTCTGAGATGGAGTGATCTTGATGTTGAGCCAGATTTAGCTGTGACTGAGCATCCAGTCAGGATAGTTTATTCTAAAACCAAGGTACTTTGTAGGAAGATATAAATTTGGTTAGAGTGATATGGAATCATGGTTCTGATTCTCATAATATGTGGGATAAAAAAGAACTGATGAGAGAGAGGTGGCTTTATCTTTTTTACATGGAAACCTTCTGACAGGATTTTTGGTAACAAAAATATTCTATAGTGGGGAGGTTTTAACATCCGGCTATTATTTTTAGGTACTCATTGACCCCACTTTTTTATCATGCTTTGTTTTGGGTTTGTTTTGGGTTTCCTTAGGAAAAAGTTTTAAAATTTTGGAAATTTAAGGATTGTTCACAGTTGGTGCACAGTTTTCCCAAAATGTGTGCCCACCCAGGGTAAACCGTGCAAACCCAAAAAGTGGGGGGTTTTAACAATTGGTGAACTATCAGACAAACAGTGCACCCACCTAGTGAAAACTATGCACCCCATCAGATGTTCACATAGTATGGGAGCATGGTTTTAGATACCTTGCAGCACTGCCAGCTAACCATGTACGCATGACTTTTTATTTATGAAAATTAATTTAAAAATTCCCGAACAACCATATAACCTCATGCTCATCCCTATATCATTTTATTATGAAATCCTAGATCTTGGAGGCTCTCAAGAACCCATTTTTGTCTCCTCTAAACCCCTTCCTACTTGGATCGAATCACAATAAACCTCATTCGATCTCCTCCCGATATGTGATCTTCTACCATTCCATCTCTCATGATCTCTATTTCATTTCTCCATATAGATTTTTATATCATCATTTTGTTATGGGTATAAACTCCTTTGATTTGGATCTTGAATTTAGGTTTGGTTTCTTCAACTCTGTTGTCGTCATTCTTCATCTTCAATTCCCGCTATGGGTGTTATGATACGTGTTTTCATGATAAAGTTTGGTGGTTCCATTGACATTTTCCAATTATTAAGCCATTGATTTTATTAATTTAAATTCAATTACTTTATATTCAACTATGGAAACAAATTTTATGAGAATTGGATCTAGGATTTGTATTTTCATATAATTTTGAAGAAAAAACCCAAATTCCAATGGAATTGTAAATTGGGGTGCAGTTTGAATTTGATGGAATTTGTGAAAATAGATTTTTGAATTGATTTTATGAAAAATGGCTTAAATTGATTTTATAAGAACATATGATTAGTTTTATCTTGAAAAGGCATGAATTGATTAAAAATACATGTTTTTTAATGGAAAATTACCATATTAAAATTGGAAATGGGCAATTGTGTTTTAAACTATTTTGAAATGATTTTCCCATTATTGATTGATTTATTGATCACATGCTAGCCTGAGTAGTTAGGGATTTATTTGTAACAAATACACTAGGTTGGAAATTTCCTAGCATCATATTGACACTTTATAACTCTAAAAAAACCTATTTCGGCAGATCTTATCCCTGATGGGATGTTCGTGAGTCTTCATTGGCCAGTGTCAGAGGGGCGTGTGTACAAATATTTTCCTGATCACCTTTATGAGATGTGTGATGATCCCATAACTTGGAATATAGAATATGACCATGTTTCTTGATGTGAATAATTTGATATATATTTCATTATTTGTGAAACTACTTTACTCAGTCTAGTTGATTTATATAAATTATTTTATATAAAATATTTAATATCCATCATCTAAAATGCTTTCATCTTTTGAAATGAAAATCATGTTTATTTAAAATTAAAATTGTACCACCATACCTATTCTGTTTAAAACTAACAGAATGTTTTGTTTTATTTATTATGACATATTATTATGGAACACTTGGTGAGACTCTAAGAAAATATTAACTCACACCTTACCTTTTCCTTCATGAATTTGTAGATTTACCTATAAAAGGTTTGAGCAAGGGGGAAGCACCACTTGGATTTTGAAGTTGTTGTTGATACACTAGAATTAGAGTACAATTTCCATTGAGACTTGGGATGTTTATCTAGTCTGGTTTTGAGTACATGATGATATACTATTTGGGTTTTGTTATAACTATTTGTTTTTTTGGTACCGTTCTCTCTATGGAGTTGTCTTTTGAGAATACAAATATGAATATGGGTTTTTCCATTGTTTTTTTGTAAAAATTATTCCCTCTATTATCTTTTTTGATTCTAAGTGCAAGTCACTAACCCATAGGGATCGAGAATCCCCTTTGGGATATGTTAGTGTCGACTCAGGCATCGTGGTACCGGGGTATCTAGGTTGGTTCGTGATAGTCACGTAGTCAATGGTCACCCATACCGTGTATTATCCTAATTTGGATTATGGAATTCCAATCACGGAATCCATAGATGTGTTGTCCCACTTCCACTTTGTATCCTTATGTGGCTGGCTAAAACCTACATGAACATGGTTCCAAACCTTGACTTATTGACAAGTGAGGAATTGAGAATAGAAATATGCAGCACTCTGCTTCATTCCTAGATACTAGAACTAAATCATAATATCCTAGTAAATCATCATCATGAAAAGATATGACAATAAATGGGAGGTGTGAAACTCCCTTAACATCTCATTGCATATCGATATAGAAACCATTGTTCTCAATTGAAATACGGTGATGTTCTTCCCACCTTCAATGAGTCTGTATGGTGTATCTCCATTGAAAATATCACATGATATAATCTCACATTTGACATATCTAAGCTAGGACTCCTTCAAATAGTGAAGATGTTCTAGGGACAACATAACCAATTGTATGTAATAACTGTATCCTTCCTCCATAAAATCTAACTACAACAAGGATAATTTCTCAATCACCTCCTACATCATCTAATCATGGGACTTTCTATTGGGGGAATATTTCACTAAGTTAACCTTCCCAAGAGTATAAATAATCTAATTGTTATAGTCCTCAAGGAAGTCCATCTATCACCTTTAGCTCAAATTGAGGTTCCTCTGTGAAAATATATATTAGAGGCTCTTGTAATTTTTGAACACTACGCCAAAATAGGCATTTAGCGGAGTTTTTTTTTCATTTAGCGGCGGTTTAAACCGATCTTAAATCATTCATCGGCATTCATTTAGCAGCGGTTTTCCAAAACCATCATATAATGATTTAGCAATAGTTTTTTAAAAATCAAAAGAATTATTTACTGGCAGTTTAAACCGCTGCGAAATTATTTCACGGTGGCTTTTTTAAATTTTTTTTATTTTTTTCAACTTTCAAAATTAATTATTTTAACGGTTTATAATTTTATAATTTTATAATTTTATAATTTTATAATTTTATTATTTTACAATTTTCAAAATTAATTAATTTAGCATTTTAATAATTTATTTTTTTCGCAATTATTTATTTTATTATTTTATTATTTTCATAATTAATTTATTAATTTAGTTGTTTATTATTTTCTTTTTATTTATTTTCTTACTCAATTATTTTCATAAATAATTTTTTATTATTATTTTATTATTATTTTAATATTATTATTTTTGTTAGTTTTTTAGTTCTCACAATTAATTTACTTTTTATTTTTTTTTATCACTATGAAAATGTCATGTGTAGAAATTCTTTATTGGGTGAGATTTGAATCTCTTACCTCTCAATTATTCTCCAAGGTCTTCACCACTCCAGTAGGCACTTCATATGGTGAATAAATAGAATTTAATGTACTTATATATATTGATTGAAAAGAAAAATAATACATAACAAATAGATAAAAAATAACTAATTAATAACTAATAATTTATAATTTATAATTTATAATTTATAATTAACAAGCTGTTATTATTTTTTAATAAAAAGTAATTAATAATTAAAAAATATAAAATAAATGAATAATAGATAAATATATAATGTATATATAATAAATAAGTAATTAATAATACGTTAAAATAAATTATTAATTAATTTATAAAAACTAAACAAAAAATAAATAAATACATAATAAAAAATAACAAATAAATAAATAATGACATAATAATGAAACATAAATAAATAATAAATATGATATTAATAATAAATTAATAATAAAATAACAGTAAATTAATAATAAAATAATTATAAACTAAAAATAAATTAATATTTAATGTATACGAAATAAATAAATAATAAATAAATATGTATTAAATAAGTGAAAAATATATAAATACTAAAATAACAATTAAAAAAATTAATTGATAAATAATAAATAATAACTAATAAGTAATAAGCAATAAATAAACGAAAAAAGAGATAAATTAATTAATAAACAATAAATAGTTAAATTTAAATAAATAATAAATTAATTAATAATTAAATAATAATAATTATCAAATAAAAAATAATTATTTAATTAATAATTAATAATTAATGAATTAATATATAATAAATAAATAGTAAATAAAAAATAAATGAATAAAAAATAATTAATTAATGACAAATAACAAATAAATATTAAATTGTTATTTAATAGTAGTTTAGTATTTTAAATAAATTGGCAAAAAATAAATTCATAATGAATAAATATTAAAATAATAAATAATAATAAATAATAATAAATAAATGGATATAAATGTATATAAATATATATATACAAATAAATAAATTTACATAAATATATATAAGCACTTATTTATGTGATGTAAATAAATATAAACATAGTAAGATATATAATTAAATATTGATATATATATATATATAACACATGTAAATATTAATATCTATAAATATATAAACACACACATATATGATATAAAAATATATAAACATAAATACGTATAAATATTTACTGATGTATATAAATATACATGAATATTCATAAATTCATATAAATAGGTATATATATATAATTGATAATAAATTACCAAAAGAGGGGAAACATAATAATTACAACACCATAAAATCAATAGGAATGTAAACTAATGGAGTAAAATCATAAATGTCATAAAAGTGAAATGAATCCACTCTTAAATGAAGATGAAATCTCATCGAATGTGTGTGATATATATATATATATATATATTAATACATTTTTATAAGGAAAATAAAATCAACAATTATTTATTTTAAATTAAATGAATAAAAAATATTTATCTAAATATGGTTTATATGTTTAAATGTACATTTCTATATAAATATGTATTTATATAAGTGATTTTTTATAAGTAAATATAAGAAAATAGGCATATATTTAATTACAAATTAAACCACATTGCAAAAAATGATAAAACATCAAAACCATAATATCAATATGAATGTAATACATAAGAATAAATTCATTCCCCAACAAAAAAATACAACAATACCCTTTTAAACGAGACTAAAATTCCATCAAATGTTAAAAAATTGGGATACCCTGACTAAAAACTCAGTTTTAAAGGTTTTCTGGGTCTTTTTCCCTCAAAAATTATGCCCAGGTTTTCCAAAGTTATACGGTGTAGAGCTCTTCACATGCATTGATTTGATATGTGGTGGAGCCCAAACAAACACCCTAATCAAAATTCATTGTCGTTTGAAGTTCAAGTTCAATTTCCTATTTTTCATACAACTATTATAAATTTTATTCTTTTAATTATTACATAATTTAAATCCAATGTGGTTTTATTTCATTTCATAAGCTTCGATTTTACTAGTTATATAGCTAAAATGGGATCCCAAATCAAAATTTATGGTTAATTGATGTTGATTTTTGATTTCCAACTTATTGATGATTTTTTTTTGAGTTCCAAATTTTTATTAACTAATAATTACAAATTTTTATCAATTAACATATTAAAATGAATTTAACTTAAAAATATTAAACTATATATAATATTATATAATAAATAATTAGTCATAATTAAATGTATTTTAAAAAATTCATTTAATTTAGAAACAGTTTTAAAAACCACGGATAATGTTTTTTTTTGAAAAAGATTCAAAAAAATAAAAATATATATTATAAAAAATTTGGTAGAGGTTTTAAAAAACTACCGCTAAAAACCCGCCTTGCAAAAACCACAGCTAAATTCGTTTTTTTTTCTATACCATAAGACTATAAAAATCATTCCAATAAGATAGTATCTTCAAATATTCAATTTTAACACCACCATTTCAAGATCCAATCCTTAGGTAATGTAATTTTGTTCATGTGGTCTCAATTACTAAGACCCATAAGCAATCATAGATCATTTCTTCATCAATATGTAACTAATCCCAGACATAGTAGCAGCATAGTACACCTCATACCCAACTGCTTCCTTGGGTAACCACCAAATTAGGTCACTTTTCATCCTCATCTTGAGCTCCTCAAAGGCTATATGTCATTACTGAGACAATATTAAGGGTTTCCCACTTTGAGTAAGGTCAATCATAAGGGTTTCAATCTATTATAATTTCACCAGAAATCTTTGATATTATCCATCCAACCAAAGGAAAATATACACCTCAAACACCATCTTGGGTAGCACCCAATCCACCACAGCCTCAACCTTCACAAAATTAGTAGGAACCCTACTATTTAAAATAAAATATCATTGGAAATAAACGTCTCAAATCTAGAATATACACTTCAAGAGTATTGTATACAACTGATACACACAAAGTGGGTATGGGAATATTATTCAATACTTTTCAAGATCCTCCTCTAATTGAGTATAAATTAGTATTTCATCAATGAAAACTAGCATGAACCAGTCTTGGTAAGGCTGAATGATCCATTTTATGAGTCTCATAAACACAGAAATGGAATTTATCATTTTTAATGAAATCACTAAAAACATAAAGTAATCATAGAAACACATGAATGTCATATTCAAGATATCCTCCTCATGAACACAAAAATGGAAATAACCAGACCTGATATCAATCTCTAATAACCATTTCTCTCATTTTATCTATTCAAAAATATCATCATTCCTTGTAAGAGGGTATTTTTTCTTGACTATCACCTAATTCAAGCAGTGGTAGTCAATAAAAAGACTCAAAATCACATCCAAGTTCTTGGTGAAGAGAATAGGAGGTGCTCAGTGGGACACACTAGGCGTGATAGATACATTTCAAAATAACCCTCATTTATACATTCGGCTTCCTAACCTCATCTACGGTTATTCAATAAACTACTCAAGATATAATTGTTCTCTTAGGGTGCAAGTCCATAACAAAAACAACCTCTCAGAAGGGGAAAACTTTGGGAGTTCCTTTAGGAAAAAATACATATAATCTTCTACCACTACTGGTATCAAATCCTCCATGGAACTAGAATAATGTAGAACTGTGATCACCAACTAATGGGTAATCAGATTCATTTGTCTAAGGGTCAACCCTTCACTTTATAACTAAAAAAATCATTCACCAATGAGGGTAAAACTCTATTCATCTTCTCAATAACATATAACCCTAGATCAATAGAAATATATCTAGTCCTATACTATTGTTAACAAGTCCATGTTGAGAATAATATCATAAGGAGTCATGTTTTAAACAATAATTTCCCAATGAAAAATGGCAATATACTGAGAGTAATCTCACACTGATGGTAGATAATATTGAGTGAAATATATTATCCATTATACATTTCTAGCTAAAGTGTTCAGTCAAGGGGATCAACGGGTATGATTAGATCACGAAAAAATGGCACTATAATAACCAAATGAATCATATCAATAATTATGATTATGATTTCCAAAGTAGAGAAGACACAAATCACACCTTGAACCATATTGGGTGTTACTTGTTCGAATCCCTTCATCTCCTGCATCTGACCTCATGTGTCCTCTACTTATCATGATCTTCCTAGAGATAGTGGTGGTGTTGGATAAAAGTTTCATCAAATCCCATCAGTGCTCCTATATCACTAGATCCTCTTTTATAGACACCTCTGGGAGGCCCACCATGTACACATTTATGAGGCCTCAGGTCTCTATGTTATCTATCATGAGGTGTTCTATCTATAGTACCTCTCTTGATTTTCTTTACCGCTCTCTTGGTGGGTAAAACATTTTCTAGGTATCATATTTTAACATAAGAAAAAAAATCATGATCTCATGACTATGTAAAATCAATAAAAGATCCCTCAATTCCCTACCTCCGAGACTGAGATAACAAATGCACCTACCTTCAATGACTCGGTCTAGTCAATAGTCACTAACTAGTTATTACTGATGACACCACTCCTATAAATCATTACCTAACTCCAGAACATTTTTTATCTCTACTAGAAAACTTCCAATCATTAAATAACACTCTAAAACTCTAGAATATGTGGGAATATGTAAGGGTATATTCCTATCTACAATTTCTTAATGAATTCCTCGCTCAAACATTGGATATTGAAGGTAACCATCAATAATGACATCTTAAGAGTACATAATGAGGTATGTGAATATCATAGTAAACTAATATATTGTTATGATATTTAGTTAAAGGTATATCATATCTTATACATTCTCCATTCACAATATATATAGAAAATCCTCCTATTTACGTAAGCACTCAAACTCCATCCAGGGCAATGTAACATCACCATAAGTCAATGTGATCAATGACCACTAGAAGCCTGCTAATCCAAGAAGAATACTCATAGAAAGTACCACCATTTTGTGGGTGGGTGTTCAACCATATCAAAAACATGGTAAATAGACTCTAGCTAACACTTGATTAGCTGATAATACATCTCAACTAGAAACCTAGGATACTTATATATTTAGAACACATGAAGTGTTCTCAAACTATGTGTAGTTGTATTATACTCTCTAGGTACTACTATATACACTACAGTTGCGACTTCTCTTTATATAATTGGTAGAGGAACAATGCTCTGCTCCATTGGTGGGAGATAAATACTCTACTCTACCAGTGGGGTAAAAACATCCTTATTAAGTTTCTAAAGTGAAACCTCATTTTTCAACTAGTTGGTGACTGGAGGCTGAATCGATATCACTATGTCAATAAGAACCAACCTCTGAAGTTGAGATCATTTTCAATGGGGTAGCATTATGTGGTTGGAAAGATAAACTCATGATTAATATAACATATCTGAAAGATATGAATCGAGGATACTATAATGGAAAACACAACCAACATGTTAGTTTATGCATGTACCATCACATTTTAACCTTATATATGATGTATTAGGTTTGTGAGTAAAATAACAAGTTATCAGAGTTTTGATGAATAGTTACATCAACCACCTACACCAATCACAAGGTTCATTGTTTTATTAACTGAACTCAAGGTCCCTCAAAACCATTTCCCTAAGTATTCCAATGAAATCCTTATAAGATTACTAACACTTAACTCTTATCCTAAGAATAAAATCATAATAATAGCTTTCTAACCAATCCTAACCCACTAGGTTCAAACCTATTCTAGTATTAAGTCAAGTGTTCCTTCCCCAAGCCAACCTCCATAGGCCAGAGGCTTTCTACAAGAAACTATAAGGAAAATCACATATATGGTATTACTTATCCTATAACATATAAACATCCACATATATTAATGAATATATATATATATATATATTTAAACCAATATAAATAATAATTTCTATTACAATATTGACCCAAAAATGACAAATTTCCCAATGATGTTACATAAACCAATTTCTGTGAGTAAATGTATAATATAAGGACTAATAATCTATAGTAAAGAATAAACTAGAACAACTTGGATATATGACCTCTTCTTTATACCAATAATAAGATGAGAACCACTACTAATTAATTCCACCTTTCTCCTCTAAGAACCATCTCTACTTATACCAAAATCTGTACCAAAATGCGTATTATCAAAATAAAAATAACATGTATGGACATAAGGCCCTTCCAAGGGTGACTATAAATATACCTAGTAGTATACCTCGAGGAAAAAATAGAGAAAAAAGTAGAAATTCATATCAATAGTTTAAACCAATATATTCGTAAAATGAATAAGTATCTAGGGCCATGTAGATCCTAAATCTTCCCAACTGAGATCTATAGAAACCATTTAATAAGTGGAACCTGAATTAATTAGATCACTAAAAATCTCAAAGCACACAAACCATATTGTTTCAATAACTTCCACAAAATCCCTTATTATTTGTAGGGGAACCACTCCAAATTGAATATTACATACCAGTCGAAGGGATATCGACTCCTATAGAGTACCCACACCTCATCATGTTTAATATGCATTGATTGAGGGGTTTACCTACTCTATAAATAGAATACAAAAACCCCATCACTAAAGGTATAGAAACTCTTGTACATATATTTAATACCCATTCTTTGAAATCGACATTCCATTATGGGGATATCAACCCCATTTATTATCTAAGTGTCTCTCACACTCTTCATTATCATCACTATAAATCTATTTAACTCAACTATTTTAATTCCTCAAAAAAATATGTATATGATTAATATATGCATACCATCATATTCTATGTGGGAAATAATTCAATATGGATTAATAATGCATCCAAAAACCAAACCTAGTTTAAAAAATATGATGAATATAGAGAACTTTCTACTACATGACTTGTACTCTAGAGTACACAATGTGTAGGATAGTAGTCCGACATATGCCCCTATAGTCTAATTTAGGTTTGATAAACCTATATGAGATGTCCCAATGGGGTACAGAACATGTAGGACCCTAGATTAAGATGTAAATGTACTGCCTTATATGTTCATAATGTATACCTAAGTACATGACATGTTATTTATAGTACATAATGTATCAAACCATGTGGGATGGTTAGTGTGTACACTAGGTAAATGTTGAGGATTCTCATAATATTTATAAAAGATTTTTTCAAAGATATACAATTTGAGAGAAAATGTGGCTACTAGTCATGTACTATTGGTATATGTTGAGCCACCTATTTAGATATACACAATGTGTCTATTGGGTGACATGTTATATGGGTGTGATGCATTGACCTAGAATGTAGTTGGAATACACATTGAGGAACTTGATATCAGAATAAAGGACATGTGAATCAATGATAAATATCATAATTTCACATGTTTCATTCTATAATTAATTGTTTTTAATCTTACCAATGTGTTATTTTATGAGAAATTGTCACATTTTTATGTTTTAGAGATAATTAGAGCTTAATTGGGATAATTTATTAATTAAGAAATTTCAATTATTTTAAATCAGTTCAATATTTTAGTCAAAAAATTTGCATCACAAATAAAAATTTTGAAATACCTTTTTTATAGTATTACATACATAATGGTATAAAATTATTCCAATGGGAACATGATAAGAATCCAACAATTTGAGGCCCTAAATAAGCTCACAATTTTGGCCTCAAAATATGCACATATATTGGATAAAGGTTAAATATGGGCCCATATATCTCTTTGTACCAAAACAATGGGGAAAAAATTTTAAATGATGATAGAGAAAATTCCTAGAAAAAAATCATTAAACTGCATCTAATTAACATTAAATAATTTTTAAGGTCCTCATGGAATGGGAAACTGTAAAATTTGAATTTGACTAGTCTCCTAGATAAAAATTGTCATGACCCGTCCATCGGGGCCCATATTGTGACTACCCCAAGCCCGCCTTCCATAGGCTAGGGGATGATAACTAGCACCAAAGGCATAAATCCCTAAACTGGGAAGACATTTCCTTTATAAGCTGAACATACACAACAGAGTACGCAACTGGTAGTAAAACAAAAATTAAAACTATATAAAAAAGATAGTGCTGAAAGTAAAGGGGGCCAGAAATACAAGCCCAAAAGTAAGTACAAGGAAACAGAGAGGTAAAATTACAACTAAAAGAAGAAGTAAAGTAGATACTAGGTCATACTCTGGGGTTCCTACCATAATGGTAGGTATATATGGCCTCATCACCACTCCACGACAGTCCGTCCGCTCCGTGTACCGTCTCGCCATGTTGTCCATCTCCAGGTATCATCCAGTCCTGCTACTCTCTCTTAGTCAGTATTATCCGTCGTCTACAATCAACACAACGAGGTGCGGGCATAGCCCGTGCAAGGGTGAGTATAAAGAAACTCATTAGGGACCCCAAGACCCTCAAGGTCTCACTAAATCCAATAAGGATAAACCAAAAGTATGAAATCAATAGATAACCATCACTTAGGTATATGATCATACATATACCTATGTTATCTAGTAACCCATATCATACGTGAGGTAAACACAAAAGTCATTGACTGAGCTCAAACCAGGATTTTTTATACGGGTAGTATCAAGTAAAAATCCCCAAACACAATTTTGAAACCTTAGTTGATGGTGTACTCCTCCTCCATCGAGTACAGTGGGCCTGCCACGACACCCAGAGGTTCTTCCCACCATCCTGGACTATTGTGGTACTCCTCCTGTCGAGTACCATGGGTCTGCTGCATCACACAGAGGTGCTCCCCATTGTGGGTCTGTTGTGCTCACATAGAGGCACTCCCCCTCGTAGCCTACTGAGGTACTCCTCCTGTCGAGTATCGTGGGACTTCCGCGTCACACAACGGCGCTCCCCACTATGGACCTTCCGCATCACATAGAGGTGTTTCTCACTGGGCTAGTTGAAAAACTCCGAGTCGAAAGTGTCAGCCGTCGTCAGGTCTTAGTCAGCTACTAGATCTCCAGACTCTGCTCGCTCATCTCCAGGAGGATTCGCTCCACAAGCTATAGGTCGATACTCCAATTGTCAGGAAGTCCCAAGTAGAAGTATCTCGAATATCTGACTCATCATAAGGATCTCAACGCAATAGACAACACGTCAATCGGACGCCCAATATGTGATTTATTGGCATTTCCATTCTAGGGGCCCGGTTGGTTTTTAGGTTCAAACCAACCCGACCATAACCTATCTTTGTACAAACCTGAAGTGGGTTATTCCAAAAGAACTGTCTCGCTCTAAGATTTTTGTCGCCACAAACGGTTCGTCGATCGGACACCCTTATCCCAAGATACGGGCAAAAAGGTGTATTTGGGCTAATCGGTTCCAGACTGGGGCCAGACCCAGTCCTGGGGTCCGACCTTGCCTTAAATTGGGTTATCCGGCCTGAGTGGGGTGGCCCAGCCCGAGACGGTGGCCCGACCTGAGGGGGCGGCCCTGCCCGACGACGGCCCAACCCGAGGGTGTGGCCCGACCCGAGGGGGCGGCCCGGCCAATTGGCCCTTTTGGCCCGGTCGGCCCAGTGGCCCGTTCGGCCTGGAGACCCGACGGCCTAGCGGGGGTCCACCTCAGCTATGTCCAGGGGGACTACATTCCCCTAGCCCCCGAATGGCTTTTCTGTTCAGGTGTGAACCAAAACCGGCGCCAGGTGTTGCCGGTATAGTATATGCGGGACCTGAAGGGTCCCGCTCCACCCGGTTGGCCAAGCGGCCAGCTGCTCCACCTACTCTTCCGTAGACCTCCCTGTCCGCGACTCCCTGCTGCTCTGCGCAGCGTGATGGTGCCACGCCCCCTCCACTGCGGCCAGGCCTGGTCGTGGCCTCCCGCTTCTCTGCACGGTGCGACGGCGCCACGCCCACCATCCGACTGTCGCGGCCTATGGGTGTGTCTCCTTCTTCCTGCGTGGTGCGATGGCACCATGCCCCTCCAGCACATCTACGGCCCGCCAGTCCGTGGCTCGATTCTTCGTGAGGCGCAATGGCTTTATGCCCCTCTGGCGGCCCGATGGCCCTTGCGCCGCCGACATCTTCTGAGGCCGGCACGTTTCCATCCACTGCATGTACCGTCGTGGTCCTCTCTTCTGGCGGCCTGTTGCGCCGCTGCCATCGTCACCAACGAGAACAATTAGAGGGGGAGGGTTGGGTTGTGTTCGTGCGGTCCGATCCCTCCATGTTACGCTGATATCAATCGGCATAACATAATCTGAGAACTGAACGACGAAGAAAAAGAATAAAATTCAACTCAAACTCCTACCTCGTATCACGACAATCATTCGAAGAAGTCACGGAAAGGTGGACATCGCTTCGTTGATGTCAGAAATCATCCGAGGTAGGAGACTGAGGAAGAAGTTTCATCAGTGTTCTTCGCGGTCGGCTCCTTCTCTATTGGCTCGGTCTAAGATCGAAGAAGAAGTCCGTCGTTCTTCGGTGGTGAGTGGCGTTCTTCGTTGGAAGTCTGATGATTTCCACAAGCTCTTCCAATACCTCTTTCAAGCTCCACCAAAATGAATTGCCAACCAAAAATAATTGACTATCTATTATTTTAATGGTTGGAAAGGATTCAAATGGATTCAAATTAATTAAATGAATAAATTCAATTAATTAACTGTGAGGGTTTGCGTATTAATTGGTGGGGGAAGGGGGAGAGTTTCATCCTACATAAATGGGGGGTTAAAGGTTGTTTAAAGCACGTGTGGGCCCCACCAAGGATATCCTCCAAAGGGAGGTTATGTGTGGGTGGGCCCCACCACTATAACCTCTCATCGGAGTTCAGGGTACAGTGGCCCCCACCTCCAACATCCCCTAGGAGATTATAACCGTCAAAATAAAAATAAGCTACACTTATTTTTATTTAACTTTATTCTTAAAAACACCAAAAACTAACTTCAATTCTTGTTATAATGCATCTTCAGTGAAGGTCTCACTATGAAATCACTGATGCTGCGACTTCAACGGTGCCCTCAGATTTCAATTCCGAGCACCGGTTTAAAAGTTATAACATCCTGCTCACACGTTTACTGAATGTACCTGAAAAAAATTCACAAATTGATTTTGGGCACACCGGGCCTTGGAATCAAGCACCGTTAATTTTCGCGGGCTCGTAAAAATCCCATGTATTTAAGAAAAAAATTCCATGGAATTTCTGGCTCTTTACATTCTCCCCACCTTAGGGCTTTACGTCCCTGTAAGATACTACTAGAACTAAGGAAACAAATGGGGGTACTAAAGATGTATCTGAGCATCCCACTCCCATGTGATCTCCTAGAGGTTCTTGTGCTGCCAACGAATGCACACCGGAGGTATTGACAGTCCATGTAGGACCAGCTCTTGTCGAACCTCAACCTATAATGGAACCTCCGTTAAAGTCTCTCCATCATCAATGTCTAGATTTTCGTGGTCGATGATGTAGAAAGGTTCATGCAAGTATCTCCTCAACTGAGATACGTGGAAGACGTCATGAACCCAGTGCAACTGAGGTAGAAGAGCTAAGAGGTAAGTCACCTCGCCTACTCTGCTGAGGACCAGGAAATGTCTGATGAATTGTGGAGATAACTTGCGGCCTCGGCCAAATCTCCATAGACACCGTCAATGTGAGACCCGTAGAAAGACATGGTCTCCATCCTCGTACTCCAGATGTCACCATCTCCTGTCATCATAAAACTTATGTCTGCTCTGTGCAGTCTTCTTCCACTCCTGGATGATCTGAACCTTCTCTATGGTAGTCTGTACCATCTCTGGTCCCACTAGTGCTAACTCCCCTGGATTTATCTAGCATAGTGGAAATCTACAAGGTCAACCGTACAATGCCTCAAAAGGTGACATAATGATGGTGGAGTGATAATTTTTGTTGTAGGAAAACTATACTGTAGAGACCCGTATCCTGACATACATTGACATTACATTACTTTTGCGGAATACTTAGTACATAACAAAAACACACACACAAGGATCGTAATATTTTAGTGTCTTTGGAAACTCGGAACGTAATCTTCTAATCGTGGTGAAAGATCTTCAATATCTCCCATAAAGATCTTCCCCTTTTTTTACCTAAAACCTTTATTTATATCCTGGGGAAAAGAAAACATAAAAGGGTGAGCTCAAATGCTCAGTAAGGGTAAACAAAAGAAGAAAAAAAATCAATCACATCATATTCATAAGAACATAACTTTTGGAAATCTTAACCTGCAAAAGAGAGAATAATTTCATAACATGGGATAAATAATAATAGTGAAATGAAATCCCAATAATCATAACTTAAAACATGAAACTTTGTGGAATACACACATAATCATAGAGAATTATTTCTTGTTAGTCAAGACTCATTTCCAAGACTATCTTAGTGGACAAAGTCCCTTTCTGAATCGAGTAACCCTCGTTTCAGTCCTGTTTCACTGAACCGGTATAACCTACCATTTCAGCCATGTCTATCTCATGAGATATAAAATCTTTACCCAATGCATTGGAGGGAGATATAGGTCCCACCCATCTTATAATGAATCCTTTCTTATGTGTGCCACATAATCATAAACCATACATCACAGCGTAACCCATGTAATAAAAATGGGATTCTTAAACAACATGACATCATAAAACAATTCATATAAGATAAAGGAATTCACAAACATAATTCCATTACAACATAGTCAAATTAATGTAAAAAATATGGATAGAAACATAACCCTTTATTAGCTTAGATGGAAAAATAATTTTGATAAAACACATGAAATGAATTCTTGAGGAAAATATCCTTTCTTCTTCAAAATCAATTTCTTTTCACAAAACATCAGGCAATTTTAAAAGAAAGAGATTTTATTGAAAATAGTCATGAAATATTTTGGAGGAAGCTTCATGAAAATAAGGCTTTATAAAACCGTAAAAATCTGTTCGGGCCGTTTAAGTTAAAAAAACATTCTTCGTACTTTTGTTGGAAATGTCAAAAAGTACCTCGTACGAAAAACGACAAAATATTCCTTTCATTTCTTTTACTAAAAACTCACCGAAGGGTAAAAATGGATTTAAACAATTGTAGGTGGATGGAAATAATATTACATATTGATGAAACATGGATGTTGATGATAAAATACACCCCAGTAAATACCAAAGTATAAACAATCTCGGATGAAAATGAGATTGTGATATTTCACTTACCTTAGGTCCGATTTGCTTCGTAAGTGTCCAAACCTCCTGTATAATGATTTAAATAATGTAATTAACTTATTACAGAATCATATTCATTGTTATGATATCATATATGGTCCACTTATGACTTTATATTACCCGTTCTTTTGTAAATTCATGTTAAAGTAGCGTTTTGGGTAAAATCGTTTCATTTATCGTAGGTGTTTTGACTTGTTGTTCTTGACATTATTATTACTTATATCATGATTTACTTACTTCCAGAATATAAAATATGATTTATATATCATATATATTCAGTATATATATATATAAGATAGATAAATGTAATGTAAAACACCGTTCATGGAGACGGTAGTCCGTACGTACGCATGAACGCTGTTTTCCTTTCCTTATTGTCTTGAATGGAAGTAAGTAGATGACATACATATACATATATACATAAATCCAGTAGCTTTATAATGTCATATATTTCATTATTATTTCTTATATATACTTTTTAATCATTCTTAAATGGTTAACATGGAGAATGAATCTCATCGCGTCGTGGAGACGGTAGTCCGTACGTACGCACGAGCGATGATATCGTTCCCATGGTCGTGGAATTGTGTTGAAGTGTATTTATACTATTTCAGTATCAATATAACTTTATAATAATCATATATAGTTACTCATTACACCATTATACCAATCCAATTAAGGTGGTGACAGAAAATATATTACACCACGGCGTGGAGACGGTATTCCGTACGTACGCACGCGCGGTGATTTCATTTTTCCGTAGGATGGATAGAAGGTGAATTAGAGTTGTTTCATATTTATAATAACATATCAGTATATAGAAAATACTTATGTTATTACTTTATCATGAAACAACAAAAGAAGAAGAAGTTGAAGAAGAAAGAAATTGAAAAGATCGGTAATGGATATTACCTCTTCTTTGAAACGCCTCTTTGAATCCTCCACTTAGGGAACTAAGATTGGTCTTTGAAGAAGACAAGGACCTCTAGGATTATTCTAGGGAAGTGGATAAGGGATTTTTGCAGGGGTTGGCCGAGCATGAGTGCTCAAATTGGTGTGAGGAGGAGGGGTAGGAGGTACCCTTTTATAAGGGAGGAGAGGGGCACCTTAGGAATATCTCAAAATATTATTTTATATTAAAGTCAAAATCGGTTTATAATGGTTCCAAAGGGTCTTATTTCGAAGATAAAGTGGGGATGGGTCGAAATCCTATCATCCAATAGGATTTAGACATGTTTAGGGTATTATTTTAACCTTATCAATTATATTTAACTCTAAATTAAAGAATTTAACTTTTACCGTGTCTTTTTGTTTTCTTTCACTATATGGTTAATACACATACTATAACATGCCATAAGAACCCCAAATTGTTTATTATTAATATATACATCCTTATATAAGTCATTTGGCCGAACATTAGATTTTTAGGAATAAAATAACAATTAATAATATAATATTTGATTTGAAAACTATTTTGTGTCAATTTTGACACTATTTGATATATGATTTTTGTGAAAGTCATAACAGAATTATATGTTCTAACAAAGTTGATTAAATCAACATTAATATATCATAGTAACCTAGAAAATTAGTGTAATTCATAAAAAGTCTCATATTTCATTCATTTGAGCATTTATAACATCAATTATGTTAATATTTCCTTAAAACGGTAATTACTGCATCATCGTTGTGTCATAAATACATTAATTTATTTAAAGTCTAAAAATTATAAATAAAATTTCATTATGTAGGAAATCTTTTTATATTTCTAATGAATATTTATAGTCGAATTTATCTTATTTATAACCCCATATTAAAAATGTTTTAGTTATTAAACTTTGATTTTAACTCTTTTAACTCTTCTTTGAATTAAATAATAATAAATGTCCTAATCAAATCCAAGTGGGCCTAAATGAAAATATTTTACACTTAAGGTTGTTTTTTGTCGAGATACACTTGTCCAATAGGATTAGGATATGTGTTAGGGTAATATTAATATCATTTTTTCCCTTAATTACCCTATTTACTTTTAACCGTGGTAAATAAAAGTAAAAAGTTACTATTCACCAAAAATTATTTTCATCTCATTGAACCACATTTTACTTACTGACATCAACCATGTCTCTCGGATTTTTGAAATTCCATTCACAGAAGCGGTAAAATTATGTTTTATGAAAAATTCAGTTTTTTAACTACCACTTAGTAGTTTCATTATTCATCAAAATTTGATGTTTTTCAGAACAATGCCAAAATTTCATCCTAAGATATATTTCATATTCCGGATTCAAAAATGAAGTCTATTTTACCAAATTCATAACATATAAGTTTCATTAATTAATTTTATAATTAAATCCCGCTGTTAAAACAAATAGCGTGTTTTTAAGAAACAATATCTATCAAAAGATTGACACTTGTTTATGTCTGGTTTAAATGTGAAATTAAATCCAATGACCAAAATTGTATTAAATTGTAAAAATATATTCTAAATATACTTTAAAACCACTCAAATTAATAATTTATCACTATTAATTATTTTGATTAAAAAAGATGTTTTTAATTATAATTTAGTAATTTTCACTATTCATCAGAATATGAAAGTTATCCGAAAAGTACCAAAATTTCACCTTAGTCTAAATTCGATACTCCGAATCCAAAAATGAAGTCCATTTTGAGATCTAAAATTTCTAAAATTTAAAAAGTGGTTATTACTATTCATAACGGCTAGTTTTAATAATATTTTAATAGCATATCGTTGTTTCGTGAAACTCAGTACTGCGTACTACACACGCTATCGAGGAAGGTTGCGATTGCGTGTAATGCAAGGAAAGTCAAAGATGCGTGTTGTGCAAGCTCCTTTTGGTGTAGCGTACAACACAAGACATTAATGAAATTAAAAAGAATATTTTTCATAAAATCTCGGGGTGTTACATTCTACCCCCCTTAAAATGAATTTCGCCCTCGAAATTCGTCGGGGTTATAAATGGTTTACTATTCGAAAGTTTCTTTAATAGAAACCCACATCGTAAAAAGGAATACCAAAACCAATCTTTAAAAACAAAGGTATGAAACGTAACGGTTACCCAAATAAACTAATCACTGGGTTTCCATATAAGTGAAAATATGGATACGGAAGAAAAATCTAACCATCATGTTCTGATGGAGAGTGGTAGAGAACATGGCTATGGAAAAGCCAAAAATCACAAATCCATAAATTTGTGATGATCTAAGGTACCATCTGATTAATCAGATATAAGAGCACTAGGACAACATTTTTGGTTTTCAAGATCGTTTCCCTAAAGTTGAAGAATTTGAATTAGAATAAATACTTACTTTATTTTGGTACAATCTCACTGTTGTTCGTGCCTTGAACAATTCCCACTTCATCTCTTAAATAAATGAAGTTGAATTTGTTATTCGTGAAGTGTTAGCAGATCATGTGATAGAATGACGGGTCATTCCATCTGTCTTAATCAAAAGGTTAGCAAAAATTATATACATAAGTCGATCTATAGTGAGATTAATCATATATGGTTCCTAAAATGGACTTATACTTCATATATCATTCTGCTTAATATAATAAAACTAGTTTCTACTAAACAGGGACTTCCTGTAGGCCAGTGGTAGGCGATAAAGGCCAGTCGCACTTCGGTTGTGGGTTCGATTCCCACAGCCTTGTCCGAAGCGATGGGTTGTCGCCCGTCCTGTAGGTTGTCCTTTTTCTAAAACTATATTACTATAACATCCCATCAATAATATCAAGAAAACTTATATCCTTATACAATACTAACTTATGTACAACATAATCCATTCCAATCTTTAGGCTTATCCATAATACTGCAGTCCACTCTCATAACATAGTGAAAATGATTACCAGAGATTTAACACCATCGTCGATCCCCATATATCATAAGATATGTCTTGTTGGTCACATTCCAAACATTCAAAGGCCTTAATCAAGTATTTTCTTGAATACCCATTGAACCTTAGTGAAAACATGATTGCAGTTAAAAGTTAACACCATCCACATACCAAAATCCTCAAAATTCTATATACTCAAACCATGATATCACTTAGTCATTATATCAATCATGAGCTCTTGAATACTATCAAACATATTAGATTCTCTTTATCCCTTCATTATGCGCATATCATCTACATTCCAAAAGTATCTGAATAACCTTTCATGGATACTGGTAACATTAATCATATACTTTCAAAACTCAATGAAAGATAACAGTGTAACAATCCTTAGATGTCTCTTTATTCCATAGTACCATGAGATTACTTATACAACATTACACATGATAAACAAGTAATCATTCCACTACATTCTTAAACCATTGACCGATCTTCAACAATTCTTTCATCTCACATATCATTAGTAGTCTCTTCATCATCATCCACATAAATACTACCCATACGACCATACTGATTCTCTTCATGAGACTTTCCCTTAGGGAATTGGTTTGCATAATGCCCGTACATTCCACATTTAAAACATTTAACCATTGTTGATGTCGTAGCAATACCATTATCCTCATCCATGGTGTTAACTGAACCTTTTCCTTTGCACTTACTTGCTTTGTGTCCTTCTTTTCCACACCCAAATCATCTTCCAGTTCCTTTGAAACATTCTCCTTGATGCCTCTTCCCACATGATTTACATAGGGGAAATTGAACTTTCTTTCCTCTATGATCATCATGAAACTCCATCTTTCTCTTATTATCCGAGTCAGGAAACTTACCAAATTTTAATTTATTGATCATATTATGAGATTTTTGATTCGGCATAATAATTATGTTTGGACTTCCAAATCCCATTTCATTTGGTTGCTCATGAAGAATATCATTCCATTGCCCATAATATCCTCCATTATCGTGAATCATCTTGTTTCCAGCCATTTTCTAAAACCCAAAAAGAATAGTGTTTGAGGCAAAAATCATAAAAAAGGGAGAGTAACTTCAATATCTAACATCTTAGGTTAAATTCTAAGATCGTTACCGTAGTTCTAGGACTGTATCCTATACGTATACTTATCCTTAGGGACATCCCTAGACATACCTTAGAAATATCTCTAGGGATCTCACTAACGTTCTCACATCCTAGTTTCCAAAGGTTGACTAAACCTTTCCTCTGATACCAACTGTAGAGACCTGTATCCTGACATACATTGACATTACATTACTTTTGCGGAATACTTAGTACATAACAAAAACACACACAAAAGGATCCTAATAGTTTAGTGTCTTTGGAAACTCGGAACGTAATCTTCTAATCGTGGTGAAAGATCCTCAATATCTCCCATAAAGATCTTCCCCTTTTTTTACCTAAAACCTTTATTTATATCCTGGGGAAAAGAAAACATAAAAGGGTGAGATCAAATGCTCAATAAGGGTAAACAAAAGAAGAAAAAAAAATCAATCACATCATATTCATAAGAACATAACTTTTGGAAATCTTAACCTGCAAAAGAGAGAATAATTTCATAACATGGGATAAATCATAGTAGTGAAATGAAATCCCAATAATCATAACTTAAAACATGAAACTTTGTGGCATAAACACATAATCATAGAGAATCATTTCTTGTTAGTCAAGACTCATTGCCAAGACTATCTTAGTGGACAAAGTCCCTTTCTGAATCGAGTAACCCTCGTTTCAGTCCTGTTTCACTGAACCGGTATAACCTACCATTTCAGCCATGTCTATCTCATGAGATATAAAATCTTTACCCAATGCATTGGAGGGAGATATAGGTCCCACCCATCTTATAATGAATCCTTTCTTATGTGTTCCACATAATCATAAACCATACATCACAGCGTAACCCATGTAATAAAAATGGGATTCTTAAACAACATGACATCATAAAACAATTCATATAAGATAAAGGAATTCATAAACATAAATCCATCACAACATAGTCAAATGAATGTAAAAAATATGGATAGAAACATAACCCTTTATTATCTTAGATGGAAAAATAATTTTGATAAAACACTTGAAATGAATTCTTGAGGAAAATATCCTTTCTTCTTCAAAATCAATTTCTTTTCACAAAACAACATGAAATTTTAAAAGAAATAGATTTTATTGAAAATAGACATGAAATATTTTGGAGGAAGCTTCATGAAAATAAGGCTTTATAAAACCGTAAAAATCTGTTTGGGCCGTTTAAGTTAAAAAAACATTCTTCGTACTTTTTTCGGAAAAGTCAAAAAGTACCTCGTACGAAAAACGACAAAATATTCCTTTCATTTCTTTTACTAAAAACTCACCGAAGGGTAAAAATGGATTTAAACAATTTTATGTGGATGGAAATAATATTAAATATTGATGAAACATGTATGTGGATGATAAAATACACCCCAGTAAATACCAAAGTATAAACAATCTCGGATAAAAATGAGATTGTGATATTTCCCTTACCTTAGGTCTGATTTGCTTCGTAAGTGTACGAACCTCCTGTATAATGATTTAAATAATGTCATTAACTTATTAAAGAATCATATTCATTGTTATGATATCATATATGGTTCACTTATGACTTTATATTACCCGTTCTTTTGTAAATTCATGTTAAAGTAGCGTTTTGGGTAAAATCGTTTCATTTATCGTAGGTGTTTTGACTTGTTGTTATTGACATTATTATTACTTATATCATGATTTACTTACTTCCATAATATAAAATATGATTTATATATCATATATATTCAGTTTATATATATATAAGATAGATAAATGAAATGAAAAACACCGTTCATGGAGACGGTAGTCCGTACGTACGCATGAACGCTGTTTTCCTTTCCTTATTGTCTTGAATGGAAGTAAGTAGATGACATACATATACATATATACATAAATCCAGTAGCTTTATAATGTCATATATTTCATTATTATTTCTTATATATACTTTTTAATCATTCTTAAATGGTTAACATGGAGAATGATTCTCATCGCGTCGTGGAGACGGTAGTCCGTACGTACGCACGAGCGATGATATCGTTCCCATGGTCGTGGAATTGTGTTGAAGTGTATTTATACTATTTCAGTATCAATATCACTTTATAATAATCATATATAGTTACTCATTACACCATTATACCAATCCAATTAAGGTGGTGACAGAAAATATATTACACCACGGCGTGGAGACGGTATTCCGTACGTACGCACGCGCGGTGATTTCATTTTTCCGTAGGATGGATAGAAGGTGAATTAGAGTTGTTTCATATTTATAATAACATATCAGTATATAAGAAATACTTATGTTATTACTTTATCATGAAACAACTAAAGAAGAAGAAGTTGAAAAAGAAAGAAATTGAAAAGATCGGTAATGGATATTACCTCTTCTTTGAAACGCCTCTTTGAATCCTCCACTTAGGGAAGTAATATTGGTCTTTGAAGAAGTCCAGGACCTCTAGGATTATTTTAGGGAAGTGGAGAAGGGATTGTGGCAGGGGTTGGCCGAGCTTGAGTGCTCAAATTGGTGTGAGGAGGAGGGGGAGGAGGTACCCTTTTATAAGGGAGGAGAGGGGCACCTTAGGAATATCTCAAAATATTATTTTATATTAAAGTCAAAATCAGTTTATAATGGTTCCAAAGGGTCTTATTTCAAAGCTAAAGTGGGGATGGGTCTAAATAATATCATCCAATAGGATTTAGACAAGTTTAGGGTATTATTTTAACCTTATCAATTATATTTAACTCTAAATTAAATAATTTAACTTTTACTGTGTCTTCTTGTTTTCTTTCACTATATGGTTAATACACTTACTATAACATGCCAAACGAACCCCAAATTGTTTATTATTACTATATACATCCTTATATAATTCATTTGGCAGAACCTTAGATTTTTAGGAATAAAATAACAATTAATAATATAATATTTTATTTAAAAACTATTTTGTGTCAATTTTGACACTATTTGATATATGATTTTTGTGAAAGTCATAACAGAATTATATGTTCTAACCAAGTTTCTTAAATCAAAAATAATATATCATAGTAACCTAGAAAATTAGTGTAATTCATAAAAAGTCTCAAATTACATTCATTTGAGCATTTATAACATCAATTATGTTAATATTTCCTTAAAAGGGTAATTACTGCATCATCGTTGTGTCATCAATAAATTAATTTATTTAAAGTCTAAAAATTATAAATATAATATAATTATGTAGGAAATATTTTTAGATTTCTAATGAATATTTATAGTCGAATTTATCTAATATATAACCCCATATTAAAAATGTTTTAGTTATTAAACTTTGATTTTAACTCTTTTAACTCTTCTTTGAATTAAATAATAATAAATGTCCTAATCTAATCCAAGTGGGCCTAAATGATAATATTTTACACTTAAGGTTGTTTTTGGTCGAGATACACTTGTCCAATAGGATTAGGACATGTGTTAGGGTAATATTAATATCATTTTTCCCCTTAATTACCCTGTTTACTTTTAACCGTGGTAAATAAAAGTAAAAAGTTACTATTCACCAAAAATTATTTTCATCTCATTGAACCGCATTTTACTTACTGACATCAACCATGTCTCTCGGATTTTTGAAATTCCACTCCCAGAAGCGGTAAAATTAAGTTTTATGAAAAATTCAGTTTTTTAACTACCACTTAGTAGTTTCACTATTCATCAAAATTTGATGTTTTTCAGAACAATGCCAAAATTTCATCCTAAGCAATATTTCATATTCCGAATTCAAAAATGAATTCTATTTTACCAAATTCATAACATAGAAGTTTCATTAATTAATTTTATAATTAAATCCCGTTGTTAAAACAAATAGCGTGTTTTTAAGAAACAATATCTATCAAAAGATTGACACTTGTTTATGTCTGGTTTAAATGTGAAATTACATCCAATGACCAACATTGTATTAAATTGTAAAAATATATTCTAAATATACTTTAAAACCACTCAAATTAATAATTTATCACTATTAATTATTTTGATTAAAAAAGTTGTTTTTAATTATAATTTAGTAATTTTCACTATTCATCAGAATATGAAAGTTATCCGAAAAGTACCAAAATTTCACCTTAGGCTAAATTCGATACTCCGAATCCAAAAATGAAGTCCATTTTGAGATCTAAAATTTCTAAAATTTAAAAAGTGGTTATTACTATTCATAACGGCTAGTTTTAATAATATTTTAATAGCATATCATTGTTTCGTGAAACTCAGTATTGCGTACTACACACGCTATCGAGGAAGGTTGCGATTGCGTGTAATGCAAGGCAAGTCAAAGATGCGTGTTGTGCAATCTCCTTTTGGTGTAGCGTACAACACAAGACATTAATGAAATTAAAAAGAATATTTTTCATAAAATCTCGGGGTGTTACATATACCAATGAATGTGGTCCTCCCAGCTGTGACCGAAGTCGAGGACACATGCACGAAGCTTGTCCTCGAGGGTCTGAATGGTCCGCTCAGTCTGACCATCTGTCTGCAGATGGAAGGTGGTTCTTATATGTAATTGTGTCTCGAAAGCCTCCCGGAACGCCTTCCATAGGTAGGAAGTAAACCATGTGTCATGGTCGGAGACAATAGAATAAGGTACTCCATGATAATGCACAATCTCTTGCACATAGAGGCATCCCAAGCTCTCCACTGAGCTGTGCTCTCTGATCGGTAGGATGTGGGATTACTTGGTGAGTCGGTCAACGATCAACCATATCGAATCGTGACCCCTAGATGTACGTGGAAGACCCATCACGAAGTACATGGATATCCAATCCCACTTCCACTCTGGGGCCTCTAATGGCTGAAACAAGCCTGCTGGTACCTGGTGCTCTACCTTCACTTGCTGACAAGTGAGGCACCATGAGACAAACTCCACTATTGCCTTCTTTATACCTGGCCATCAGTGCTGTCGTCGGAGGTCCTGATACATCTTCTCCACTCTTGGATGTACGACAAGAGATGAAGTGTGGAACTCCATCAACACTTCCTCTTGAAGTGCTACTTGTACCATAGTGCATCCCCTAAAAAGGATGACTTTCTCCTCTCCTTACGAAAATCCATCAGGTTCCTGACCTGTGGATATCTGAGCACGTCATGTCTCGCATTCAGCATCCCCACACTATGCCTCACTGACTCGTTGATGGAGTGGAGGAGTGGCTGCAAGGGAATGAAGATAGGCTGCTCCATCCCTATCCACATAGGATATCTGCAAGGCAGCCAGCAGCTCCGTCGCCTCTCCTAGCAGCTGAATACCAGATCTCCTACTGAGTGCATCTACAATAACGTTCCCCTTCTTAGGAGTACAGAATATCTCAAATTCATATTCCTGGAGGAACTCAAGACAATGTCGTTGTCTTAGGTTCAGGTCCTTCAGGGAGAAGATATACCTAAGACTCTTGTGATCAGAGTAGACCTTGAAATGCTCTCCCATCAGATAGTGCCACCACATCTTCAAGGTAAAGACCACTACTGCTAACTATAGTTCATGGGTAGCGTAGTTCTACTTGTGTTTTCTCAGCTACCGAGAACCATAAGCGATCACTGATCGCTCATTCATTAGGACACACTCGAGTCCGGTCCCTGATGTGTCGCAGTAGACTATATACCCTACACCTTCCTCTGGAAGCCTCAATATGGGGGCACTAGTCAGCCTCTTCCTGAGCTTCTGAAATCTCTGCTAGCATCTCTCCGACCACAAGAAGGGTTTCCCCTTCTTCATCAATGCTGATATTTGTGCTGCAACTCTGGAGAAGTCCGGAATGAACCTCCAGTAGAACCCAGCCAAACCCCAGAAACTTAGTACCTCTGTCACACTCTTGAGTGGATCCCAAGCAAGTACCACCTCGATCTTCGCTAGATCTACTGCAACTCTAGCCTCCGATATGACAATAACCAAGAAGTGAACCTCTCGAATCCAAAACTGGATCTTCGAGAGCATACCATAAAGCTGGTGAACTCAGAGTGTGTCCAGTACTACCTGCAAATGATAGTCTTTCTCCTCCTCAGTAGTCGAGTATATCAAAATATAGTTGATGAAGACCACAACAAAGCGATCGAGGTATGGCCGGAAGATCCTATTCATGAGACACATGAAAACTTCTACAGAGTTAGTTACGCTGAAGGGCATAACTAAGAACTCGTAGTGGCCATACCGACACCTGAAGGTCGTATTCTGCACATCCTCATCTCAAACTCTGATCAAGTGATATCCTGCTATGAGGTCTATCTACGAGAACCATCGTGCTCCCTGGATCAGATAAAAAAGTTTTTCAATCCTTGAGAGTGGGTACTTGTTCCTCACGGTCACCTGGTTAAGGCGACGGTAGTCAACACAGAGCCTCAAGATCCCATCCGCCTTCTTAGAGAATAGAATCAGGGCTACCTAGTGAGAAACAGTGGGTCGGATTAATCCCTTCCCCTGCAAGTCCTCCAGCTATACCTGTAGCTCAAGACGCTCAGCGGGATCCATCTGATATGCTGAAGTATATATCGGTGTCGTCCCTGGGTACAGGTCAATGTGGAAGTCCTCCTCTCGGTGAGGAGGTAGTCTGGGAACATCGTCAGGGAAAACATCTGCATACTGGTCCACCACTACAGGATAACTCAGACTCTCCACATCAACTGCTCCGAGGGTAAGGCATGCCAACTGGTGATTGATTGGCTACACCCTCTTCCGAGTAATTATGTCTTGTGCTTAAAAGGTTCCCTTCTCACCAGTAAAGGTGAACCTAGTCCAATCCGTCTGGACACACCACACTTTTTGCCTAATACAGTCAATTTGAGCATGGACTATGGATAACCAGTCCATACCCAAGATGACGTCATAAGGCCTCGACGCTGCTACGAGGAGATCCCAGCCGAAGCTCTCACCTCCTAGAGTAATCTCACACTATCAACACCAGTGTGTAATCATCGAGTATTCTCCCGTAGGAGTCTCATTTTGTAAAGATCGAGCCAACATCTCCATCGGAATCTCTGAGCTCTAAATGAGGGCTGTGGCTATTAAATAATGAATGGAACTTGTGTCTATATGAACTGCAGCTATGGTGGATTAGACACAGATCGTACCTCGAATCCTCTCCAGAGCATCATGGTCATATGCCTCAGCATCCTGAAGCTGAGCTCTCCCGTGTCCACCTGGTCCCTGCGGTCGGGGTGGACCTCTTGCTGGCGGTGGTGGTAGCACCTCGTAATGTCATCCACCACCAGCTTCTCGACCATCTCCTCTTCCACGTTTGCATGTGCCATGCAGACTACCTCGATCGAACCTATGCCTCTTCCTGGGTGTTCCCTCAACTCTCTGCTGATCATTTGATCGGTGGGTCGGACAGTCTCGAGTCATGTGACCCTGCCCACCTCATGAGTAACATTGCCTGCTCTTGGCTGGTAAGTCACTACCTCGGGTGCCCCGCACGACAGCTCCAGAGTACTGAGGTCATCCACCCATGGGTCGGGTCCTCTTGGACATCTTCATCATCTGTCTACTACCATCTTGAGAAGACACTGCTGCATGTCGACTAGTAGTGGGTATAACTACTGTTGACTGCTCGCTAAGGAAACTCTCCACTAGGAGGACTCTCTCTAACACCCCCACTTGCATCGGTATGCTAAAAGAGATCATTGATGCCCTGATCTCTCACTTGATCCCCTGATCGAAGGTCTGGGCTCGGAATAATGGGCCCAACACCATATTTGTGGAGTAGCGTTAGAGGTCGGTGAACCTCGCTGAGTATTGTGATACTGTCATGCTACCCTACAGTAGATTAAGTAGCTCCTGTATCCGCACCACTTGAAAGGTGGCTCGAACAAACTCTGCTCAGAATAGACTCTCGAAGTTTGTCCAGAGTAATGTCGCCTCATCATGGACCTAAAGCATCATGATCCACCATCTGCCTGTTGTTTACTAAAGGAGACTCACAGCAAAGATAACCATATGGTCTTCTGGTGTCCCCACTAGCATGAAAACTCTCACCACAACCTCCATCCAATCCTCAGTTGCCTGTGGGTTTGTCTCTCCCTGGAACCTCGGTGGCCTCTAGTGCTGGAACACATGAAATGCGCTTAAGCGGCGTGCATCATCTACTACTGGGGCTGGTGGAATTGGTGGACCAACGGGAGGTGGTAGCATTGGTGCCTCCGCTGGTGCCTCAACTGGAAAGGGGCCCTACACCGAGGCCTCGTCGTCCGGTGGGCTGTCAGAGCATACGACACTCAGGGCTCTGCTGCATCACACAGAGGATCTCCCCATTGTGGTCCTACTGCATCACACATAGGTGCTTCCCACTGGGCTAGTCGAAACACTCAGAGTCAAAAGGTTAGGAGTCGTCAAATATCATTAAGCTACTAGGTTTCTGCACTCCGCTCGCTAATCTCTGAGAGGATCTTCTCCACAAGATACTAGTCGATAATCCAACTTTCACGAAGTCCCAAGTATAAGTATCTCAAAGATCTGCCTCATCATAGGGATCTCAACACAATAGATGGCACGTCAATCAGATGTATGATCTGCGAGTTATTAGCATTTCTGTTCCAGTTGTTCGGTTGGTTTTTTGGTTCAAACCATCCCGTTCCTAACCCATATGTTTCCAAACCTAAAGTGGGGTATTCCAAAAGAACTGTCTCACAATAAGATTTCTGTCACTGAAGACAGTTCGTCGATCAGACACCCGTAGCCCAAGATACAGGCGAAAATGTGTATTCGGGCTAATCAGGTCCAGACTGGGGTCAGACCGGATCCACTGGTTCGATCCAGTCCACGGGTCTGACCCGGCCCTGAAGTGGGTGTCCTAGCCCGAGGGGGGGGGGGGTGGACCGGAGAGAGATGGTGGCCCGACCCGATGGCGGCCCGGCGGCCCGATAGGCCCGGTCGGCCCGGCGGCCAGGTGGGGGTCCACCTTAGCCATGGCCCGGGGGACCGCACGCCCCTAGCTCCTAAATGACTTTGATGTTCGGGTGTTAACCGAAACCGGCGCCAGGTGGTATCGGTCCAGTACACGCAGGACCCGAAGGGTCCCACTCCTCCCAGCTGGTCAAGCGGCCAGCCACTCAACCTGCTCTACTACGGCCCACCCTGGCCGCGTCTCCCTGCTACTCCACGCGGCAGGACAGCACCGCACAACCTCCACCGTGTCTCGGCCTGGTTACGGCCTCCCGCTCCTCCGCGCGGTGTGACGGCACCGCGCCCACCATCCAACTACCGTGGCCTATGGTCGCGGCTCTTTCTTCCAGCGCAATTTGACGGCCCCTCGCCCCTCCGGCACCACCGCATCCTGCCTTGATGCGGCACAATTATCCATGTGGCGCGACAGCACCGCACCCCTCTGGCAGGTCAGTGGCCCTTGCGCCTCCCGCTTCTTCTATGGTCGGCTGGTTGCTAGTCACCGCATGTACCACCACGGTCCCCTCTTCCGGCAGCCCGTTGCGCCGATGTCGTTGTCAACAAATGATAACAATCAAAGGGAGAGGGTTGGGCCATGTTCGTGCAGTCTGAGCCCTCCGCGTTACATTGATATCCATCGACATAACATAATCTGAGAATTGAACGACGTAGAACAAGAATAAAAATCAACTCAAACCCCTACCTCATATGACGACGATCATTCCATGAAGTCACGAAAAGGCAGACGTCGCTTTGTTGATGTTAGAAAGCATCCGGGGTAGGAGACTGAAAAAGAAGCATCGTCAGTGTTCTTCATGGTCTGCTCCTTATCTATTGTCTTGGTTTAAGATCGAAGAATAATTTTGTCGTTCTTCGGTGGTGAGTGGCGTTCTTCGTTGGAAGGATGAATTTTTCCCCAACTTCTTCCAATCCCTCTCTCAAGATCCACCAAAATAAATTTCCAACCTAAAATAATAGACAATTTATTATTTTAATTGATGGAAAGGATTCAAATGGATTCAAATTAATTAAATGAATAAAATCAATTAATTAATTGTGAGGGCTGGCACATTAATTTGTGGGGGAAGTTAGAGAGTTTCATCCGACATAAATGGGGGGTTAAAGGGGGTTTAAAGCCCATGTGGGTGCCACCAAGGATATCCCCCCAAGGGAGGTTATGTGTGGGTGGGCCCCACCACTATAACCTCCCATGGGATGTTAGGGTGTGGTGGCCCCCACCTCCAGCCTCCCCTTGGAGATTATAACCGTCAAAATAAAAATAAGCCACACTTTTTTTATTTAACTTTGTTCTTAAAAACTCCAAAAACTAACTTCCATTTTCGTTAGAACGCAAATTCAGTGAAGGTCTCACTAAGAAATCACCGATGCTGCAAGTTCAACGGTGCCCTCAGATTTCAATTTCGAGCACCGGTTCAAAAGTTATAAAATCTCACTTGCACGTTTATTGAACATACCCGAACAAAACTTCATAAATTTATTTCGGGCACACCGGGCTCTAGAATCAAGTGCCGTAAATTTTCGCGGACTCATAAAAATTCCATTTATTAAAGAAGAAGAAAAATTCCACGGAATTTCCTTGTCTTTACAAAAATATTTTCCCAAGTAATTTTGTCATAAATTCTTCTAAAATTATCGAAATAAGATGATATTTTGAGGATAAAAATTCAAAACATTATGAAAAAACATTCAATAATTCCACATTCAATTATTTGGTAATTCACTATACCCAAAATGTTCCAAATTTCAGTGGTTAAAATTATAATGAAATCTGGACACCCTTTTTCATATAAAAATATATCGCCTCTCCATTTCAAAAGTATAACCACTTATATATCTATTTTTTATATCTCATGAGATTTTTCTATTCTAATATTTTTAAAAAATAGTATATAATATTCTTCTTCTTATCTCATTATTTCTTCTCTTTTGTTTCCTCCTTTGTGATTTCCCTCACCACACTTTTGAGTTTTGAGTTTATTATGCTTCAATGTTATTTATTTATTCTATTATCCTAATTTCTATAGTTTTTAAATTAATTATGTTGTGAATTCAAGTTGAAAACCATGATTTTAATATATGATTACCTTTAAATAGTTCAATTTGTTTGATATCTTGCTCTACACGCAACAAAAAACTTAAATGAAACTGTAATATATTTAGATAAAAGATAAATATTAAAGTATAACCATTAAAACTCTTTCATTTAATTAGTGGGAATGAATATGAGTAACCACATTATGAAATATTTTTATAATAAAACAAATCAGTATTTTAATATGAATAAAATTCAATTAGTATATCTAAAACGACTAATATGATCATTTTTTACTTAAAAATATGTTTTCCAAATTATTTCCTTTTTATGCATTATGAATTTATATTTCAAGAAAATTTTTATTAATGATCATAAAATAAATTTTATATAAATACTTTTTAATTACTAATTTAATTAATAAATTATATGAAATATGAATGAGAATGGTTAATATATTAAAATACTATTTTCCTATAAAAATAGTTTTTCATTACATCTCATATTTTTATTTAAAATATAAATTTATAAATTTTTGAACATTAATTTTAACAAATGAGAATTATTTTTGGATTGATCATAGTAATATTTTCTTTATATGATTTTTGGGGATTTTTCTAAAAAGATTGATGTTTAGGTGAATAGTATAAAATAGAATTTTTAAAAAACACGACTTTTATCAAAATATTAGAATATAAAAATGAATTTTAAATTAATTAAAACTTTTTATAAGAAAAAATATGAATTTTTTTAAGTTAATTTATAATCTTAAAAATTTTGGAGTTAATTTTAAAACCCATATTTGACATCTAAAAACTAAATATTATTTTTCAAAAAATTATTTTTAATACATTATACATTTCTTATTTTAAAATTAATTATTATCCCTTTTAGAAAATTAATTGAATTAAATGGATTAAAAAATATAATTATTAGAGCCAAATTATGTAAAAATTAACATTTTATTTTCCAACATAAAGAAAACAATTACTTTGGAAAAAACTAGTTACCTCGGTAAAAATCAAAGGGCGTAAAAAGGGTTTAACTAGGAAGGAGAGACCACAAAAATGTTTTAGAAATCTGTAGGAATGGATTTTTTAGGAATTTATTGACCTTATCACATACCCTCTCAATTATTTTTCAATTTTGGAGTAAAATTCCTTGAGAGTTAATTCCCACTGTTGAAGTGTTTTGGGTATTTACAAAAAATGTCATCACATTTCACTTATAAAAAGGGACCTCATATCCTCACTTCACCTCAGATCACAAAAAACTTATTTTAGCTCAAAATCTATCAAAAAATGTTCTAAAAATTCCTATACACCTTCAAGTGTTTCTTTTCTTCTAAAAATTTCTTCCTTCAATGGATTAACACCCTTTGCAAAAGGCATAATCCAAGATGTGAGGTATAAATTTCTAACCAATCCTATCTCTTTTTCTATTTTTTTATGTTCACTTATTCTTCCTAAAATTATATTACACCATCTTAAAAATGGTAAAATAATTAAAATGAGTAAATTTTTATGTTAGTATAATCATGGTTTAGTCATTAACCACCATTCGCTTTTCTATTATAATAAAAAACCGTCATTCGTGATTTGGGCAGACAACTACCACCACGATGCAATATGATTCATTTTCCTTCACTATCTTACAAGGGAAGTCATATAAGACCCCGGAATTAAACAGTACATAATCTTGAGTTAATTCAATAATTCACATTGAGGATATTTTCTTCATTACAGCTTTATATAAGAATTTCATAACTATTTCATAATATATCCAAACATTACATTTGGATAGTTACACTCAGTATCCACTTTTTCCACCGAAGGAAACCCTTTAAAGAAAACATGATTTTATTTTATTGATAAAAATAATCTTGAATTCTTTCTTTATCATACCCATCCTTATACCCTATGGAAAAAATTTCAAGAACTTGGGATGAGCATAAAAAATCTCATTAAGGAATATAAAATAAGGAATAAACCGTTAGTCCATGAATATTTAAAATCCATGAAAACATTTTCACAAAATCATAATTTTCACCCACAAAACATATACTATTTATCTTACATAATGTAATCATAATATTCCTAAAATACTTCTTATAAATCATAAAACATAAAGGTATCTTGTGGAATCCATATCATACTTACATTATATATTTCATAGCTATATAGTGAGTAACCTTCAAGGTTACGTTTGGAATACTCATCACAATATATTCCATAAATCTCTTAAGAGAAACCATAACGTATACCTCTGTCAAGATACCCAATGCATCAGAGAGCTATCATGATATCACGCACCCTCGGTTTATTAAGGAATCACCTATATATATACATAATGCCCAGGAACCATAATATAATCTTAACCCATAAAAAGTATAAAGGAAAAATTACATTTCCACTTTCAAATCACATTTCATCCTTACAAGACCCACATTCATAAATGAAAACAAATTATTTTAAAATATATTTGAAAACTTTTAAGGTACACATCAACACATAATTTTTACATAAAATCTAGAAATTCCATTCATGATGTATATTTTAATTAAAACATTCCATGATATTGAAATAATCATTCCAATTTTCAAACACATTTATAACTTTTAAACAGAATATTTTTGAATCAAAGTGTCCCGTACATCATTGAAAATTTTAAAAGAATTAACATTTTAAAACAATAATTTTTATATAAATAAATCTTTAAAAAAAATTTTAAAACATGAACATTAATGTGAAAGAAGTAGAAGAATAAATCTTTAAAACTTTTAAAACAATGTTTTAGTTAAAGAATCTCATAAAACTTTAGAAATAATTGATTAAAAATAATTAAATAATAACATCAAAAAAAACGTTAAATATCATGATAATATATAAATTCATGATAAAAAATTTCAACATGGTTTTATATACAACTTATATGATAATAAATGGTCACAATATCAAGATATGCCTTAATGAAAGGATATTGAGATGTAGTCCCTTACAATGATTGTATCATTAGATTAAGGATAAATAAATGAAATAATTATGTGTGAAAAATATAAATACACCAAATACAATTGGATATTTAGAGTACAACAATCATAGGTCATTCACAAATATTCTTGTAATAACAAAACTTATGACATGTTTATTTAACACAATGAAATTAGACTGGGTTAAGATTTCCCTTACAAAGTTTGTATAATTTATGTAACAATTTATCAATGGGGTGATTAAGTGTAGTAAGAGTATATCCAAAAAAAATTAAATTTAAATAATTACATAAAAAAACAGTGATTCCACACATAATCTTGGCATAATATAATCAATAAAGTATGAGTAAAACCCAATGAGTGGAAATTGAGTTCAGAAAATCCCTTACCTTGAGTTCGACTCGTCACATACAATCATTATGTTCCTGAAAAATAAAAATATTTTAAGTTATACTTTCATGAAAACCTTTTACTAATTTATTATTCTTTTTAAATAACTTATTACCATGTTATAAAAATTACATAATTATTTATGTTCATATCATTCATTTTGTCAATATTTGGTACTTGAGTCGAAAATGAAATTATTTTGATGTAAATTGTCGATGTGATAAAAATTACATCATCTAAAGAATATTATTCATGATTTAAATATAATATATAACCATTATATATTTATTTAGAATAGTCCATAACATTTTGGAGATAATAAATGAAATCCACCATTCATGGAGATGGTAGGTCCTACGTACGCATGAACGCTACATTCATTTCATTTTCATATTAAAGGAATGAAAACTAAATCATAGTTAGGTATATTATAATTATATTATAATATCTATGTTATATTGGTTACATATTCTCATTACCTTCATCATTTATAAGTTCCATTTATGGCATGAATGAGTCATATAACTTTCACAGAGCGGTAATCCACACATCCTCAATTGAAATTATCGTATTTACGCATTATGGAAAGCATAAAGGTGTTTTTTAAATAAAAATTATATAATAATAGAGACAATATTAATAAAATATATATCATATATAAATACAATATCATGATAATTTCCACCATCATAGGTGGTAGAATAAAATTAATCAATTGTCGTTTCGTGAGGCAGTAGTTCGTCTTACATAGAAATAGTATGTTCGTATCCATTAGATGGAGGTGTTTGTAAATGTGGAACAAATACTTCTCATGACAAAATACTATTTTATTTAGGATACTTTTTTATTTAATCATATAATAATAATAGTATATGGAGTGAAGAAGGAAAATAATGGAAAGGAACTTGAGAGAAGACGCTACCTCTAAATCAGGTAACTACTTTTGATTTGAGCCAAAAGGATTTCTTGGATTTCTATATCTATAATTTAAGGATTATATGAGTAAGTTAAGGATTTTTTTATTTTATTTGAGAATATTTTGGATGCTCTAAAGGGATTTAGATGTGTCAGTATGTGGGTAGAGGTGGTGGCCTTTTATAAGAGGGAGGAGGGGCACCTTAGGAAAGTCTTGAAATATTATTTTATTATAAATTGAATTTAAAATTAAAATAGTCCAAATATTATATATTTCAGGTATAATATGATTATGGGTATAAATAATCTCAAACAATAGGTTTTATAAAATTTTAGGTAACAATTGTAACTTATCTTTTGGATTTAACCCTTAGTTAAAGAAATTAACTCTTACCATGTCTTCTTCTATTTTTACACTATATGGTAAATATAGTTACTAAAAAATAAAAATAGAACCTAAAGTGAATAATTAATGAAATTTTTAACATTATCTATGTCATTTGTCATAATCTTATATTTTAGGACTATTATATCATTTAATAAAACAGTATTTGTTTTAAAAACTCATTTATGTCAATTTTGATACTATTTAGTAATTGATTTTTTTAAGTAATAAAATCATGTTTAATTTTAAAAATATAACTAAATGAAAGGAAAATTTTAATAATATTACATAAAATTATTTTATGGTATAAAAATATTCAAATATTTTAATATTTATAATAAAATTTATTTGACTCTTTCAATAATAAGGTAATCACTACATCATCGTTGTCTCATAAATAAATTTATTTATTTAATGTATAAAAATTATAAATAAAATATAATGATTTATAAAATATTTTAAAATTTATAATTGATATTTTTAGTTATATAGATCATTTATATTACACTATATTAAAAAAATTAGTAAAAAGATACATGTTTATGTTATATTTCTCTTTGCTTTAAATTAATCATTATAACAAGTCATTACCACACCCATGTGGCTCCATAGAGTCCTAAAATCTATCCAGGTATTATCATTGCTAGAAATATCCCATAAAATAATATTAGGACATCTTTTAGGGTAGTTTTATATTATTGTAATATTATTTTTTACCCTTATTTACTTGATTTACCCTTTAAACATAGTAAATAAAAATAATGTCTGAACTTACTATTCATAATATACAAAAATAAAAGAGGCCTATTTACTTAATTTTTACTTTATAATTATAAATATGTAATTAATTTTCAAAAATTAAAAACACATAAGTTTTATTAATTAATTTAAAATTAATTCTCGTCGTCAAAACGATAAAATGAGTTTTTAAAAAACTAAAAACCATCAAATGATTGATGTGTTTTTATCTCAAATTTCAATGTGAAATTAAATAAAATAACCAAAATTGGATTAAATTATAAAAAAATAATCCAATTAAACTTTAAAACCAATTAAAATGACAATCTATATACATAGACAAATTAGACGAAAAGGCAGTTTTGAATTAAAATGTTGTATTTGACACTATTCATTAAAATATGAATTTCATCATAAAAATAAAAAAATTTCAAACAAGGTAAATTTTTATGTTCCTATTCCAAATAATAAGTTTATTATTTAAAATATAACTTATAAAATTGTCAAAACCGTTATTTAAAAAGGTTTTTCCATCAAAAGGAGGTAAAATGATATTTTTTTGAAAAATACTTCTTTTATCCGAAAAATTGAATATTTTCTAATATAATATATAGAAAGAATATAAGATGATTTTAAAACATTAAATTGAATATATAAAATATATTTTTAATTAAATAAAAATAAATAAGGATTTGTTAGATTTTAAAAACACAATTATTCCATTTTAAATAGGTTTTCATAAAAACAGATCCTTTATATTCAATTATTTTTATTGGAATTTATAATAAATTTGGTAACCAATGAGTCATTATTTAAATATATATAAACCATATTTTAATAATTTAATACTATTCATTCCATCAATTCCATCGGCTGGGTTATAAGGGCAACATTTAAATAATAATATTTAGTTGTTCGATTAAGCTCGATGTATCGTTTTGTGTATGCTATTGAAAGTAGTTTCTATCTCTTTAAACGTGTGATGTTACATCCTACACCCGTCCTTTAATAAGTTGCATCATCATAATTTTAATTTTAGGTAAGTAAATAGGGTATGAATTTTAAAAATTCTTTTATTGCAAACCCACATCAAAAAATGGTTAATAAAACTATCACATTAAAAGAACGAAAGAGAAGTGGAAAGGTCACTCGAGATAACAAATAGTAGGATTACATGTTGGAAAACATGGATATGGAAGAAAAACTAACCATCTTGTTATGATGGAGAGTGACTGAAAACATGATCAAGAGAAAGTAAATAATCTGAAAACCACAAACTTGTGATGGGTTAAATGGTGTTTGATTTTATAGTATGAAATTGTAAATAGAAATTGTTTTTGATTTAAGATCCACTTAATAAGGTTGAGGAATTATTTTACTATATATAATAATCAAATAAATAAATATACTTACTTGGCATGTGGAGTTTCATCCCTTAATGAATTTCCACTAAAAAACTCATCTTTTTCTCCAAATGATGTGTATTTAAGAAGAATTGTCCACACCTGAAGCACTATAATCAACTTATAAAACCTTATATCATCCAAAAAAATGTATAATATATATTTCCCCTACCTTTAAAAATTAACCAAAACCAAAATGGTTAGTACATGATCAGATAATCCCCTAAAAAGAATAATCCTTTATAAGGAGAATGATTACTTTTAATCTCTAAAATTCAACTGTAATTCCCAAATTTATTCAACATGTAATTTTTCAAAAAATTAATCAAAATAAACCAAAATAATATTAAAACCCAAAATTAATAATTATTTTATCACATAGTCTTCCATGATAAATCTTAACATTTATCTCCAAATAACATTGACTACTCTTAAAGTCTCATACTTAAATGTAATAATTAACCTAATAACATATTCTCAATGATAGGTTAATCATTTCTTTAAATAACCCAAATTTACACATGTCCACCATTAAAATATAGATTCATCCAAAATAAAATTAAACCATTTCTCTTCAAATGAAATCCCATATTATTCTATTTTTATTAGGCAAACAGTGTTCACAAAAGAGAGAACGTCATCCAAAATAAAATTTAAAACATAATATCCAAATCATTTTCTTATACTAAGGATATCCATTTGATAAAAATTAAGTTCAAAAAATTAAATTATTATTAAATGATCAACTTTTTAACTAAATAGATAATGTAAAACTTACCAGGTACTTCACGTAGCCTAGTGGTGGGTGATAAATCCAAATAGCACTTCGGTTGTGGGTTCGATTCCCGAAGCTCTGTCCGACACGACATTTTTTCAGACGATCTGTGTGTTATCCATTTTCAAAAACTATATAGTTTTATAAAATTAAAAATATATATATAATCCGCAAAAATAACCATATCATATTTGAACCTCAAAGGTTATGTCATACCTCTCATTTTGCATCCCAAAAATTAATGACCTGTAATTTCTTCACAGTTGAATGTCTCCCAAAAAACCATTAGTCACATTAATAATTAAGATCATAAAGCATAAAAATGGGTTTCTAATACATTTAACTTTTGATATACCTTAAAATTATAAACCCACAATGATATCCCTAACCCTTTATAAAACATCCTAATCTCAAAAGTTATATAAACCATCATCTTCTGCCAACTATAAGGCCCCAAACCTAAAAATTACATAATATTGAGTTAAGTTTATAATTCACATTGAATATAATTTCTGGTTAATAGTTTTCAATAATTATGCTATAAGTATTACTTAATAGATCCAGACATTACATGTGGATAGTTACAATCACTATCCACTTTTTCAGCAAAGGAAACCTTTTATTAACATGATTTATTTTTCTTGTTAAAAATATTATTGACCTCTTCATTTCACTTACCCATCATTATACCATATGGAAAATATTTCAAACACCTATTATGATCATAAAAAATATTATTAAGGAATATAAAATACGTAATAAAACTATTAGCCTATGAATATTTAAAACCCATGAAAACATTTTCACAAAATCATACTTTTCACCCATGAAACATAAAATATTTAGCTTACATCCTTTAATAATAAGATTCATACAAAATTTAATATAAATCATAAAAAATTTAGGTAACTTGTGGAATCCATATCATACTTACATTGTATGTTTCATAGCTACATTGGGAGTAACCTTCATGGTTACGTTTGGAATACCCATGGCAGTATATTCCCTAAATATCTTAAGAGAAACCTTAATATTTACCTCCACCACATTACCCAATGAATTGGAGAGCTATGACAGGCTCACATTCCTCTGGTTAATTATGAAATCACCCATATACATACATAATTCCCAATAACCATATCATAATAGTAAAATATAAAATAAGAATAAATGAAAAATAATATTTCCATATTGAAATCACATTTCATCATTACAAGACGCACACTCATAAATAAAAATATATTATTTCAAAATAAATTTGTAAACTTGTAAGGTAAACATCAATACATAATTTTTACAAAAAATAGATAAATTTAATTCATGGAATATATGTTATATAAAAAATTCCAAGTTATTTAAATAATCCATCCAATTTTAAAACACATTTAAAAATATTATTTTTAAATCAAAGTGTCCCATAACCCTTTGATATTTTTAAAGGAATTAACATTTTAAAGAAATAATTTACATATAAATAAATCCTAAAATCCATTTTAAAAACGTAGACATTAATGAGAAATATTTAGAAGAATAAATCATTAAAACTTTTAAAATTATGTTTTATTAAAAGAGTCTCATAACACTTGAGAAACACTCGAATAAAAATTATTAAACAATAACATCAAAAGAAAAATTAAATATAATGAAAATATAGATATTCATGATATAAAATTTCAAATGGTTTTTATATACACTTTATAATATAACAAAGGTTCACAATATCAAGATACGCCTCAATAAGAGGATATTGAGACGTAGTCCCTTACAAAGATCATATTCGTAAATTAAGGATAAATCAATGACATACTTATGTGTGAAAAATATAAATACACCCAATATAATTCGATATTCAGTGTAAAAAAATTAGAGGTCATTCACATATATTCTTGTAAAAACAAAACCTATGACATGGATATTTAACTCAATGAAATGAGATTGAGTTATGATTTCTCTTAAAATGTTGGTATAATTGACGTAACAATTTATAAATGGGGTTATTATGTGTAAAAACAGTATATACACACAAAGGAAAATTTAATTTATAACATAAATAAATAAACAGTGATTCCACCCATAATCTTTTCATAATATTATCATCAAAGTATGCATAAAACCCAATGAGTAGAAATTGAGTTTTCAAATTAACTTACCTGAGTCTGACATGTCACGTTCAATAATTACGTTATTGAATAACACAATTTGGTTAATTTATACTTACTTGAGAAACATTTTAATTTATATTATTCCTTTTATATAACATATTATTATTTTTTTAAATTACATAATTATTTAAGTTTATATTGGTCATTTTGTCGGTATTCAGTACTTGAGTTGAAAATGAACTTGTTTTGTTGTAAATTGTCCATGTGATTAAAATTATATAATCTCAAAAATATTATTAATTATTTAAATATCATATATATACACTATATATTTATTTATAGTTGTCCATAACATTGTCATATAAGAAATAAAATCCACCGTTCATAAAGATGGTAGGTTGTATGTACGCCTGAACGCTACATTCATTTCTTCGTCATATTAAAGGAATTAAACACAACTGATAAATAGGTATATTAATATTATAGTATAATATCTATGTTATATATTATATATAAGTTCATTAATTCCATCCTTTATATGTTCCATGTATGGAATGAATGAGTCTTGTAACTTTGAGGGGGTGGTAGTCCACACTTCCTCAAATGAAATTATTATATTTACACATTATAGAAAGCATAAATGTATATTGTAAATAAAAATTTCATAAGAATAGAGACAATATAAATATAATATATAAATACAGTTCTGTCGTAATGGCCACCATGAGAGGTGGAAGGAGAAAATTAAACAATCATCATTTCGTGAGGCTATATTTCGTCGTACATAGAAATAGTATGTTTGTATCCATTAGATGGAGGTTTGTGTAAGTGTGGTTAGAATAATTCTTATAAAAACATCATAATATATTTATTATGATGTTTTTTTGTGTAATCATATAATAATAATACCCTAGGGATTGAAGAAGGAAAATAAAGGAAAGGAATTTGGGAGAAGATGCTACCTCTAAATCTGGAAACTCCTTTTGATTTGAGCCAAAAGGATTTGTTGAATTTACTTATGAAAATGGTAAGGATTATATGAGAAATAGATATATTTTTGGAGATTATTTGATCATAATTTGGATTATACAATGGGCTTGAGAGGTTTGAGTATGTGGGTATAAGAGGTGGCCTTTTATAAGAGGAATGAGGGGCACTTTACGAATGTCTTGAAATTTTATTGTATTACTAATTGATTATCGAATTATAATAGTTAAAAAGTTATATATTTCTAGGATTATATGACTATGGTTATAAATTCTCGCAAATAATAGGTTTTAGACAATTTTATTTCCCAAATTTAACCTTATATTTTGGCTTTATCACTTTGTTAAATAAATTAACTCTTACCATGTCTTCATCTATGTTTACACTATATGGTCAATATACTTACTATAAAATTCCAATAATAGATCAAGTGGATCATTAATAATGTTTTCATAATTATATATTTCATTTGGACGAATATTAGACTTTTAGGATCATTATATATTTTAATAATGTAGTATTTGTTTTTAAAAAAACTCTTTTATGTCAATTTTGACACTATTTAGTAATTGATTTTTGTTAAATTCAAAAAAAACATGATTCATAGAAAAAACTACACTAACACAAAGATAAAATTTCACAATATTCTATAAACTTTGTGTATAGAATAAAAATGTTAAAATTTTATTTATTTTAATATTTATAATATCATTTTTTTATTCTTTCATTAATAAGGTAATCATTTAAACATTATTGTTTCATCAATAAATTTATTTTTATAATTTCTAAAAATTATAAATAAAATATAATGATGTATAAAATAATTTTATATTTCTAATTAATATTTATAGTCATATAGATCAGGTATATGACCCTATATTAAAATTATTTTAGTAAAAGGATACATGTTTATGTTATATTTCTCTTTACTGTAAATTAATTATTATAACATGCCATTATCAAAGTCAAGAGGCTCCTAGGGGTCCAAAAATCGACCAATGATGATCATGGTAATATTAATCTCATCCAATAGCATTAGGACACATCTTAGGATAGTTTTATATTATTATAATATTACTTTTTTACCCTTATTTACCCAATTTTCCCTTTAACCATGGTAAATAAAAATAATTACTGAAGTTACTGTTCATAATGTACAAAAATATAAGAGGCCTATTTACATAATTTGGACCATTTAATTAAAAATATGGAATTAATTTTTACAAATTGAAAACATATAATTTGTAGTAATTAATTAAAAATTAATTCCCATTGTCAAAATGATAAAATGTGTTTTTAAAAAGCAATAACCATCAAAATATTGACATGTATTTATCTCTACTTTCAATTTGAAATTACTTATAATGACCAAAATTGGATTAAATTATAAAAAAATAATACAATTCATCTTTAAAACCAATTAAAATTATAATTTATCAATGTAAGAAAATTTACGAAAACGTTGTTTTCAATTAAAATGTAGTATTTTTCAAAATTCATTAAAATGTGAATCTCATTAAAAAAATACCAATATTTCAACCAAGGTAATTTCTTTACATACCTATTCAAAAGAAGACGTTTATTATGTAAAATAGAACATATAAAATTGTCAAAAACTATATTTAAAAAGGGTTCTCCATCAAAAGGTGGTAAATCTGTATTTTTTTTGAAATATACTTCTTTTATCCGAAAAGTATATTTTTTCTTATATCATATGTAAAAAACGTATTTAATGATTTTAAAACATTATATTGAGTATATAAAATACATTTTTCCTTAAATAAAAATCCATAAAGCGTGATATGATCATATAAACACATCTATTCTCTTTTAAATAGGTTTTGATAAAAACACATCCTTTATATTAAATTGGATTTCATTTCCATTTATAATAGATTTGGTAACCAATCAGTCATTATTTAAAAATGTTTAAACCATATTTTCATAATTCAATTGATACTTATTATTCCCATCATTCCAATGGCAGGGTTATTAGAGTAAAATTTAAATAATAGTATTTAGTTGTTTGTTTAAACTTGATGTAGTGTATCTGTATGCTATTGAACAAAGTGTTTCTTTATTAAAACTTAGGATGTTACAAGCCATAATAGTGAGTTATATATATAATTATGATATTTATGAAATATTTTATATTCTAAAATGATAGACCATTTTACTCATTTTCCTTATTCTGTGAAAAATGAAATAATCAATTGAGCATAAAAATGGACTACTGCCTCTATAGAACAATTGATTTCCATTTTTCTTTTCATCACCTCCTTGCATGGAAGGAAATTATAATTATTTAAATGGATAAATATGATTTTTATGATATCATTATGTTTTTCTGTTATGAAAGTTTAGATAACCTATTAAAGATAAGATCAACAAACATTCATCATTAATTCATTCGTTTAAAACAAGCATACTAAGTGGAAAATATTTTTATTAATATTAATTAATTTTTTAAAATCGATTATTTATTCTTATACTTCAATTAAAACACAAAATAATCATCTATTATTTGTGGTATTTTAATTTTTGGGTTTGTTTGACCACCTACATGAAAAATTCTATGAATTTATATCGTAGATGACTTTGTGATCTTATTTACTAGAATAATATGATATAAATATATAAATAATGATTTTTTTATTCTATAATGGTAACACTATTATTAAAATCATTAATTAATAAAACACCTTTCATTCATTAATAATAACCAAAGCATGATCATCATCGATTTCAAGTTCATGGTTTGTAACCAAAACTACCATGGAATGAAATTATACCTTAATAAATATCATGGAACATCTATTCTAGTGCCTTTAATGATATTTTAATTATGAAATTTTCAGTAATAATGAATACCATCACCATTTTTATATACCATGCACAATTGATCAAACTATAAAAAAGCATTGTGTGAAGATAGGCAAAACCCAACAAGAATTCATATAGAAATTGTATATATATGAAGATCAGAAATTAAAATGAATATGAGTAAAGTGCCAAATTATGTTATAATGATATTTTTTTTGAAACAAGAGGTCAGTGTACATTTTTGGAATTCATGATAAGAGGAAAGGTTTTTCTTAGTCTCAATTCTGATTCTTTCAGATATAATATATTTTGTGCACTATACTTTCTTCGTAGGGTGTATTATGGCCCATGGATGATTTTATCATAATGTTTTTATTAATAAGTTTTTTTAGAAAAATATTTTTCCTTTATTTGAGTGGCTATTGATTCATTTGATTCCCCATTAGTAATTATTCATGGTAACTCAACTTTAATTTATTGAGATATGATCATTCTCTTAAATATATTTTATATAAATTGGGTGCATATTCCCTTTTATTTTATCATATATTATAATCTCATTATTTTCTATGGATATATATTCCTATAATATACACCTTTTAGACAATATTTATTACTACTTATTATATGTTACTGGTAAGGGATATTGTTAAATCAAATCTCATTCATTGAGTTATAAAGTTTTATCATGAACTTTTTTTTTGTTGTGCTTGGGTTATTCAATCCTAATATTTTATGATATGGAATTTTATATTTCTAATTACTAAAATTATGTATTAACAAATAGAAGTTATTATTATTATTTTTACAATGTGGATTTTCAACAAAGGAAATTTTAATTTATTAAAAAGGTTTCTTTCATAGTAAAATGTTTTTTCTTTGGATATACATTTCCAATAGAAAAATTTATTTGATCTTTAAGGATCCATTATTAAATATTATTTTTAAAATTAAAACTTTTCATAATCACTCACATCACCTTTTATAAAGTTACTTTTGAAAGTGAAATCTAAGTTATTATATTACGTTAATGTTAAACATGTTTCATAAAATCTCTTATGTTTTCAACTCCATTTTCCTTTTAATATTAAAAAGGATTTAAACTAATGGGATTAAGGTTACATGATTTATTATATAATGAATATATTTATTTAGAATTTTTGGGATTTAACTTTTGGTATCAAAAAAATTTATTTTTTATCACTACTTATTTGATACCAATCAAAGAGTTATTTTTCTAGGATGTTTTTCATCTATGTAAAAATCCTTCTAAGTTTCATTCGATACACTAGTGATGTGTTATTTTAAAAATATCCATCTTATTTATCTAGATGTCTTATGTAATTATCTTTTATATCAAATATATTATCCATCATTTCCTTTATCTTTCCCAACCATCCATTGTGATCTTGTATAAATTTTCTTTCAATGCCTTTGATTTGTTAATATATTTTTTCTATTATTTTGATAAAATTGTGTTAACCGAGATTATATATGTCAATTGATTATGTAAATTATTCAATTAACCATAAAACTCTTACTTTATAGGGTGTTAGTTGGAGGGATAATACAAATATGTCTAATCAATTTATTAATTGAGAAACTATTGAAAATTTATATAGTTTTTATTATGATACAGATGTTTTCATATTTTACAAAAAAGCAACCAATTTAGTTTTTAACCATACAATATATTTATATTGATGGTTTATGATCATTTTACCCATTTCATTTACATGGGAATAAGTATTGGGGTTTCTAATTTTTTTATTCTAGTATAGATGATTTCTTTCTAGGATGATTATATATTATTTATACATTTTCTCATATGATGAATGAATTTGACATAAACAAGTTTTGGGTGCATCCCAGAATTATATACCCCCTATATACAGTAGTTGATCCCATGATATTATAATTTTTAGTTATTCTAGTGTATACCGATCCAAAAAAATATATTATCTAAACATATGGTCTTGACAGTTAGATGATGATTTCTAATATCATGATGTATTGGATTTGGGTATGGAATTATCTATCATACATTTTATGTTTCATTACTAAGAAACCATTTATTGTTATACATGTTATCCATTTATTTGAATCGTTATCCATTGATATATTATGATCTCAATTTCAGTTAATTATGTCATTATGATTACTTATTCCTTTGATAATATTTATACCCTGTTTATTCCATGATTTACTTAGTTGTATGTTTTCCCTTAATAAGCATTTGATCTAACACCTTATTATGTTTCCATTTACCCAGGTTATGAATAAAATTATTACACATAAAATATCTAACATGATATATATTTTTTAGAATCTTTGGGAGATGTTGAAGACTTGTTATGGATTAATTAGTTTATTATATAGTGAAAAAATAGGGTCTATTTGATGGGATTTATTAGTTCTTGATTTTTCAAAATTTTAAAAATCATTAAACCTAAAAGTTCTAGGGAATGTATGAAATGAATTTTTTTATTTAAGTATTATTTAATGGGATGGTAATTTCCCATAATATTTAGTTTGTATTGAAGATATTATATAATTTATTTTTTATTTAACTAGGCTCGAGACTATGGGATTGGGGCATCACAGTTGGTATTAGAGCAGGGATTAGATAAATTTGAATATTATTATGCTTTTAGAGGATAATTTAAGGGTTTATAAGTTATGGTTGATCACATTTTAAATGGAATAGATGACCCTTTGGGATATTATATGATTTAATATAAAGGTCATAATTCACATTTTAATTGGAAATTAGGGTAAAAACACTTTAGTGAAAATCTTATGAATAAGTCTACGAATAGGATGACATCTTGATGTTTTGATAAAGTCTTGAGTATGTGGTTTTCCTTGAAATTAAATCCCTATATGGATATGGCAAGTGGATCCATCCTATATTATTGATGTACCAAGGGGTAATAACCTTGAAAACTAAGGATTTGGTATTTACTCAATTATCACCATGTGCATGAAAAAGAGGCATAACTGCACACCTAGTTTTATAATCCTATAGGATATTCATTGTTTAATCACGTTATCTTTTTGAGCCATTATGACGGATTTATTTTCTAATTAGTTTAATGTATTAGGTTAATAATTACAAGATGACCTAAATTAAATAAAATTATATTGAACTGAATGTATCAAAGGATGAAATAAATGTGTCATTAGAGATGTCGTCCTAAAATTGAGTTTCATATTCACATGATCTTTTACTCTGATATTTTATAACCAATTTGGGTTTTAGTATTTCGTAGAAATATGATCATAGAAATGTAGCTGAAAAATGTATCTATCTAGAAACCACTTTGTTATAACTAAATAATAGATTATACATAAAAGGTGTTTAATCTGGGAACATTCATGTTTTGATGTAAAAGGTGATTTCATAGTATTTCCTTAAGGACATGAGTTTGTAATCAAAATATAAATTAATTCATGATACAATTAGCTATTTTCTCTTCTAAGAGACATTTTTTGATGATATTTTTTAAATTCAAAAATTTATGAAAATTATTAGAAACATATAAGAATTTTTCATCAAAATAATTTCATTAATGGTATGGAAACATATATTAAATGGTATCAATAACCATCAAAAGTGATTTTAGGACAAGGTTATATTTTAGTGATAACTATTGTAGAACACATGATTGAGGAATAAAAAACTATAAAGTTTAATACCTGATTCATGTTGAGTTAATAAAGTGTTGATTAATTTTGATAAAAGTTAGTTAGATAGTGTTGATAGCCTTGAAATTAACTATTGATTTAATTAAAAGGTAATCTGTGTTATTTTTTTATGATTTATATTATTCTTTGGATTATCATATTTATTGAATAGTTTGAAATTTTATGAAATAGTTGTTTAAGATAAGTGTTGTTTTTTAAAAGAATATATGGTTTCTTTATGGATTAATTCCCTATAGATTCAAATTGTTTTGGGAATGGTTTATAATGTAGAATATATTTTTAGGGTATATACAAACTTGAGTATATAATTTTATGAATGATTAATTTTGTTTGAGGAAAGATAAGAAACATGATATAACCTAAGAGAGTTAGGTGGATGTCATATTAAAGGTTATATCCTGAATGATTAATATGTTAATAATACTCTAAAATACATTCATTGGTAAGTAATAATTTTAATTACAAGGATCCAAATAATTTAAAGGCAAAGAATGTAGAAAACTAAGATTTTAATATATGGATACATCTAAATAATTCAATGTGGTTAATATCCTGATCCACATGTAATATATAACATCATTTTTCTAATAGTCTGGGGTCAAAAGTGCATATTAAAATCAATAATTGTTCAAGAAATAGATAATGGGGTAAAACAAAAAACATACTATCATCAAAAAAGAAAAGGATAAAAAAAGTATAATATGGTCACAAACTAAATAGGTCTATACATCATAAAACACCAGTTCATAGGAAAAATCCTATTACCATATCTAGGAAAAATATTTAGGCCACAGAAGATCTGGTGTGCATGCTATGATGAGAAAAACATCCAGTAACATAGAATTTAAATGAAACGATGATATATTTAGATAAAATATTAATAATAATGTATGATTGTTAATAAATATATAGTTAATTAGTGATAATGAATATAAGTAACCACTTTAGGAAATATGTATATAAATAAAATAAGGTTTTTTTAAATGAATGAAATTTAATTGGTATAAATAAAATGACTAATATAGACATTTTATATATATAAATGCATTTTTCTAAATATTTCCTTTTTATGCAATATGATTTTATATTTCAATAAAATTATGGTTAATGATGATAAAATATATTTGAAAATAATATTTGGTTAATAAATATTTAATAATTACATTAAAGTAAATATGAATGAAAATGGATAATATTCTAAAAAATCTATAATCCTATAAATTATAGTTTCACATAATATCTCATTTTTTATTTAAATGTTAAATAAAAAAATTATAATATTAATTTTAAAAAATGAAAATGATTTTTTGACTCATAATAGTAATATATTCTTATAATGGATTTTTGTGATTTTTCTAAAAATATTTATTTTTAGGTGAATAATACAAAATAATTTTTTTACAAATAATATGACTTTCATGAAATTATTAGTATATAAGTACTAATTTTTAAATCATAAAAAAAATTATATGACCAAATATTTATTTTATAAGTGGATTTATAACTTGAAAAATATTGTATTTAATTAACAAACCCACGTTTGACATTTTAGAACATATATAATTTTCTTCAAAAAAATACATTATAGATTTATTATTTTATAATATATTTTTTTCACTTTTAGAAATTTAATCTTATTAATTGGATTTCAAATTTGAAATATTTGTGTCCAAATTATGTAAAAAGAGATATTTTATATCCAATTATAAGGGGTAAATTATTTTAGTAAAAACTAATTACCTAAGAAAAAATCAATTATGGGGAAAGGATTTATCCCAGAGGGAAAGACCACAAACATGTTTAAAACATGTGTGGTAATGGGTGTTTTAGGAATTGATAGACTTTATCCCTTACCCAATCCATTATTTACTAATTTTGGATAAATTTTACTTGATGGTTACTTCTTATTATTGAACATTTTTAGGTATTTATAAAAATGTTATCCTTTTTAACTTTTAAAAAAGTTCACTCATCTCTTAACCTCCCCTCGCACCAAACCCCACTTAGTTCAATAAAAAATATTCCCAAACCTCTCTTAAAAATTACTAGACACCATAAAAAAAAATTTTATTCTCAAAAAAACTTCCCTTAAGGTCTTAACCCCCATTTTAGAGGATACAATCCAACAAGTGAGGTAGAAATCTCTAACCACTTCTATCCCTTTTAAAATTTCATTATGTGCACTTATTCATAATCAAATTCCATGAAAGAATTGTAAAATTATAAAATCATTATAATTAGAATAATTTTATTTTATTAAAATTATTTTATTATGCAATACACTAATATTCTTTTAAAAAAAATTATGCTAGATAGCATACAAGACAAGAAACACTAATCCTTAGTGAACCATGAAATAATATTATTTGAAATATGATAGTTAAAACATTCAACTTAATTTGGTGGATATGAATAGTATTAACTAATTTATGATATATATATATATATATATATATATATATTTCTTAATCAATTTATCTTTTTTGTTAATTTCGTATTAAATAATCATTAAATTTTTATTAAAGTAGTTTCATTCATCAAAAATATGTTTTCTTCAAAAACAAATTTATTGATTTTTGTTAGAAAATATTATAATTAATTTATATCACTTCAATAAAATTTATTTGATAAAATTAAATTAATTATAAAAATAATTATATAAAAATTAATATATGGTGAAATTTTGGTATTTTTCGGAAAATATAGATTTTCCAATGAATAGTGAAAAATATCAATTTTTGTAAAACTATCATTTATTTTAAATAAATTAAGTAATTTAAAATTACCATAGTGATTTGAATTTAATTTAAAGTAATATAATAATTATTTAATTATATTAAATAAAATTAATTACCATTTTATCATTTGTATATTGTATTTTAGTATTATCTAATTTGTTTTGGGTTTAAAAATACGTTTTTCTAAAAACTTTTTTAAAGTGAATAATGTTTCTCTATTTTAATTAAATAAAATAACACTTAATGAGTAATTTTTTAATTTAAATTTATATTTTATATATCTCTAAATATTAATTTAAATTCATATAATTATTATTACTTATTTTAGATTTTATAAAACCATCTTATGCTTGAAATATACATTTCTTGAAAATCCATTTTTTTGTCACGTCTGTGAGTTTTATTTTAAATTACATTCTTCCACTTCAATATATTTAATTTTATAAAATTTATTCCATATTTGTAATCATAAAAATTTTTATTATATAATAATTTCAACTTAATATTTTATCATAATGAATAGTAAAAATAATAAAAATATTTTACTACAGTTAAGGTGTAAACTGGTTGACTGGGGGTTAAAGTAAAAAATTAAAAGGATTAAAATGACCGAAAAACTTGTATAAAATCCATTTTATGTCTATATATTAACCTTATATTATCCAAGTCTAAATAATGGTCCATTTTTAGCCTCGTGGATTGTAAAAAACATGGGTATCACTTTTTCTCTTCAAAAAATTCAATTGTATCCTCCCTCCACTTGTAAAAGGTCACCCCCAATCCTCTTCTATTTACACCTTAAAATCCTTTTATATCAGAAAATACCTTCCCAGATATCTTCCTTAATTCCCTACCCATGACCTAATGAACATGGTTTGAACATAGATCTATCCTAAGAAGTCTTTTTTTTCTAACATAAGTAGGTTGTCCGAAGAAGATGTATCATTCTTAACCGAGTGTTTTCATTTTATTTATTATTCCACCTCCTTCAAATACTCTTAAATTATGATGATATAAATACAATATAATCCCCAATATACTAATATTTAATATTTTTTTCGAAATAAACTAAATACATCTCATCTTCCATCAAATGGTAAATGAAACCATCATTCCTGTGTACGGTGGACTACCACCCTGAAAACCGATTTAATTTTTTTTAATCATCACCTCTCAAATATTGTTATAATGATGAATTTAAAGAATATATATGATATTTGTAATATACTTATAATTTTTAAATTATTATATTACATATAACTTCTTACTTTCCATTTCGTGTTGGATATGATAACATAGCTCATGTGTATGGTGGACTACCACCACGTGAAGCTATGTGATTCGCATTCCACTAACAATTTACATGGAAATTAATAAATATAAAGGTATTTAATATATATGATATATATATATTATAATTATTATACTAATTAAATATTTATCATTCTGAAAATAAAATACATCACTTTCTTTCTTACCTTTCAACCCACCGAAAAATGATAATGTCGTTCATTTGTACGTATGACTACTGACTCCATGAAGCGATCTGATTGTTTTTCATCACCAAATTAAATGGATATATATATATATATATGAGTATATATAAATAAATAATATGGTATTTAAGATATTATGGTCATTCTATAAAGATAAAATGTTTCTTACCTTCTTTCCATAATGATTTTTTAAAAATGGAAACATTACTAATGCGAATGTACAACCTACTATCACCATGATTGTAATGTAGTTCTTTTTTCACAACCAATATTCATTATTGATTATAAAAATTTAATTTATTTAAAAAATGATAATTATATCATGATTATTATTCTGGATATATTTAAATAATGATCTCTTTTACAGTAGTCAACCTACCAAAGTCATTTTGGACATTGTTGACCTCACCTGTTTTGATAATCCCAATTATGCTTTCACATACATTGATAATCCCAATTAATGTTTATCTATATTCTAAATTCTCTCAATCTATGATATTTTATATGATAATAATATTAAAATAATCCTTGAAATATGTTAATCAATGTTTATCTCTATTAATATAAGTTTTGAAGTAATTCTAATCCAATTGAATATATTTTGCATAAAACAGATAAGTGTCAGTCACTGATCAGTGTATAGCTACTGATACCGAGCTACTGGTACTTAGTATACCGATAGACTTTGTCTACCGATAGACAATGTCATCGATAAGCTATGTTCACCGGTACGCAGAGATACCAATATGTATAGGTCCACCGGTAAGCATAGAACAAAGTCATCAATACAAATATCTACCAATAGAACAAGTCTTCTGATAGTACAGAATGTATCTACCAATATACATAAGTCTACTGATACACATAATCACTAGAACTAAGCGATCAACCGATACGGACAGTCACCAATAGACCAGAGCTACCGATAGACTAGAGATACCGATAGACCAAGAGCTACCGATGTAAATAGTCACTGATACAGAATGAAGCTACTGATACAAAGCAGAGCTACTGATACCAAATGTTACTGATACACATAGTAAGAGCTATCGATATCAGGAGCTACCGATATAAGTTCAACGAGCTACTGATGGAAGGTCACTGCTACACAAAGTCCACCATACACATCTACAAATACAAGGCTACTAATGATTGACCAACCAGGAACCGTACCTAGTACCCACGAAAAAGGTAATCATTCTTTTTTTCCAGAGATGAAAGCTATAAAAGGGAAGATAAATACCTAGAAAAAGGTAGAGAATCAAGGAACTAATAAGGCACACGAAGGGTGAAAAAGACAAGGGCTTAACAGCATTGAAACATGGTGCATTCACAAAACGAAAAGGATACATCCATACCTGGAGAGAACTGGACATACACGAATCCACACTTTCTAGAGGAGAACACAAGCTTCATATTGAGTGAAGAACTACAAAAAACACTTCATACACTCAAGCTGAACAAGCTGAACCTGGAACCAAGGAAGAAAATGACACTCTATTTTACATAAAAAAACTAGAGAAGGACTCAAAAGCTTTTCTAACTAAACAAATGAGTCCAGAGTTGCACTGCCAATCACTAAAGCTTTTCTAAACTCATTCACAGTTACATTAGTGATTATTTTATTTACATTTCGAGCAGTGTGTGTACCCTGTTTATTTTACACACACACTGTCTCATGAGCTAAGTTGGAGGATCCTTAAATCCTCATTAAAACATTATAACTCCCTTGTATCCCACTGTGGATAGTGGTAGAGATCGAGTAAGACCTGGAAAGGTGTGAGCTGTTGTTTGTTTTCCCACGTTGAACGGTTGTAGAAGTCTTTGAACCTGGACAGTCTTTGCACTATTTTTTACCCTGATCTAGGGTGTGGATAAATTTATATAAATTGTTTGAGAGGACTAAGTATTGACTTGAGACAGATTCTCTTGGTTACATCTGATGTGCATTTTAGTTTAAGTCATAAGTATACTGTATATTTCATATTCCGCTGCTAACTACTTTGAATTATAATTTGTCTTAAAGTTACTTTGATAGTTAAATTATCAAGTGTTTATACTTATTGTAAACCATTAAGTTAGTTTCAAAAGTCAAGTTAATCTTCAAATTAAATTAACTAAGACCTAATCAATCTTTGAGAAACTAATTGAACATTTAAAATCTTTATAAAATAATTACAGTTTAACTTTGTTTTTAAATAGGTGGATTTTAAGAGAAATATTTTTAACAGAAATTTTTAATTGGAACTCAATTCACCCCCCTCTTGAGTGTCCACTCTGAACAAAATTTGGTATCAGAGGATTTTATTAATACAAATTTTCAAAACATTCTGTTTTACAACTGTGATTTTAGTTTCATCTTTAACGATCTTAAATTTCTGTTAGTTCTAAATTTTTTCTCTTTAATATATTTTCTAAAATATAGATATGGAAAATAGACTAGAAGGTGTTTCTACTAACAGTCCTCCTTTCTTTAATGGTACAAAATATGCATAGTGGAAAATTAAGATAAAAATTCATTTTGAAAGTATGGGTTTTGATATCTGGACTGCTATAGAGATTTAATATAAATTTCCATAAACTGAAAGAACATCTTGGGATGAACCTATAAGGACTACTTACAATAATAATTGTAATGCTATGAATGAATAGTATTGTGATTTAGGAGATGAAGAGTTTAATAGAATTTCCTCCTGTAAAACTACTTATAAAATATGGGAGACTTTGGATATTTCCCATCATGGAACAACCAATGTTAAAGAAATGAGATTTAATACATATACTATTAAATATGATAATTTTAAAATGAAATCTGATGTACCTATTTCTGACATGTGTCTCAGGTTCAATGAGATTTTCAATACTATGAGCTCTCTTGGAAAGTCTTTTCTAGCAAAGGAACGAATTATGAGGATATTAAGATGTCTACCAAAAAGAGTGAGAGGCACATCTGTTTCCATTAGAGAATCATGTGACATCAGCACACTCCATGTTAAGTAATTAATAGGTAAGCTTATGATGTATGAGGAATAACATAAAGTGAACAAAGAAGATGATGATGAACCCAAGGGGCAATCATTGGATTTCAAGTCTACTGCTTCAAAGAGAAAAGACAAGGAGAAAATGCATATACCTATTGAAAGTTCAACCAGTGAAGATTTGAATTCAGACCGTGATTCTGAGATGGCTCAGATAGCCAGAATATTTAAAAAATCTTATAGGAAGAAGAGATTCTTCAGAAAATCAAACTACAAAAGTAAGTATGACAGTAAAGGTAAGTGGAAGAAGGATTAGAAGAAATTTGATAAGGAAGATGATGTAGTCTACTATGAATGCAAGAGGAAAGGACACATCAAGGCTGACTGCCCAAAATTGAAATTCAAAAATAAATATGATTATAAGGATAATAAGTACAAGAAATCCATGAAAGAAACCTGGAGTGCTTCGGAAGACAACACAAGTGAATCAGAGGCTACAGATTCTAAAAATAATCATGGCAACATGTGCTTCATGACTAACATATATGAGGTACCTGTTTACCCTATTCTAAATGATTATTATTCTAGAAATAACAGTGATTCAGATAATGATGAAAATATGTCTAAGCGTGAGCTATTTCAATATTTTAACATGATGGAAGAAACATGTAAAGAACTTAAGGAAAAATATAAGTCATTGAAGAAATGGCATGCTCTCAATGCCAATGTTAAATCTTCCTTTAATATAGAAAAGGAAAAGAATGCTCAACTATTGAAAGAAAATACTGAACTAAAAATGTCTAATGAGAAACTTAGAAAGGACTTAGAAAAGTTCACAAAGGGAAAAGATACACTTACTCAAATGTTAGGAAATCAAGTTGCACCAAAATATACTACTGGTTTGGGATACCAACTTGGACAGAGACAGTTTACCGAAAATCAATTTATTCCTAAATCTAGACAAAATTCTGTTTGTTCTAGTACTGTAAATTCATATGCTTCAACTAGTTATTCATATGGTTATAGATCAAATAATTTTTATCTTCCTAAATATATTGATTCTGTAAATTATATGAGACCCATAAGACAAATTTGGGTACCAAAATAATTGATTGTTAACCTGTCTGGACCCAAGAGAATCTGGGTACCAAAATCATTTTCCATCAAAACCTGTTTTGTAGGAGACCTACTTGAAGAGTTCTCAAAAAAATGTATGGTACTTGGATAGTGGATTTTCAAGGCACATTTCTGGAGATTACTCATGCTTTAAAATCTTAATAAAGGTTGATGGAGGCTATGTCACCTTTCATGATAATTCTAAAGTAAAAATCATCGGCCTAGGCCAGATTGGTAACATTATTTCAGTTTTAATTTCTAAAGTTTTATTTGTTGATGGACATAAATATAATCTGTTGAGTATTTCTCAGTTATGTGATTATGGATTTAATTTGAAATTTAAAAATGATTCTGGTAATGTTTTTAATTATAAGAATTTTTTAGTATTTTCTTCTTTGAGAAATGGAAATGTTTATGATATTGATCTGAATTATTTAGCTAAGAAAAATGTTACTTGTTTAAATGATTTTCATAAAGATTCTTGGCTTTGGCACAAAAGATCAGGACACTTCAATATCCATTCACTTAGAAAATTGACTAGGAAAAACTTAGTTAGAGATCTACCTAAACTTGAATTCCCATCAAACAAAGTTTGTAATCCCTGTCAAAAGGGAAAGCAACATAAAGTTTATTTTAAATCAAAGAAAGAAGTTTCAACTTCTCAACCTCTCGAGTTGGTTAACATGGACTTTTTTGGACCTTCTAGAGTTTCTAGTTTAAATGGGAAGAATTATTTCTATGTCTTAGTAGATGACTTTTCTAGATATACTTGGGTATACTTCTTATCTCACAAAAGTGAAGCTTGTTCTTAATTTGTTAAATACTCCAAGTCTGTAGAAAACCTTAGTGGACATAATATTAAGACCCTGAGAAGTGATCATGGCCGTGGGTTTGAAAACCAAGAGTTTGAATCTTATTTCTCACACAATGGCTATAGTCATAAATTTTCTGCCCCTAGGACACCTCATCAGAATGGTGTAGTAGAAAGAAGAAACAGAACCCTTTATGAAATTCCTAGAACAATGATTAATGAATATGATCTCCCTATTTATTTTTGGGCTGAGGTTTTGAATATAGCTTGTTATATTATTAATAGAGTCTCGATTAGACCTGTTCTTAAGAAGACCCCTTATGAACTATGGAATAATAGAAAACCCAAAGTTAGTTACTTTAGAGTCTTTGGATGCAAAGTCTTTATCCGCAATAAAAATGATAATCAAGAATAGTTTTATTCTAAAAGTGATGAGGGAATTTTTCTTGGTTATTCGTTAACTAGAAAATCCTATAGGGACTTCAACAAATGAACCAAATGTGTGGAAGAATCCGTTCACATCATGTTTGATGAAACTGATCCACATGAGCCTAAAACCTCTCTTGAAAATCTTGAAGAAGATTTGACTGTTCTAGACCTTAATGTTAAAACTAAATAACCAGCTGTAAAAATATCCAGTTTTGGACATATTCTAGAATCTGCTTCTATAGAACCTGAAACTATAGATGAACCTGAAATTTCTAGTCCTACCTTTACTAGATCAACTAGGATTCTAAATAATCATCCTTTGGATGATGTTGTTGGTAATCTCCGTAGAGTGACATAGACTAGAGATTCTCTAAGAAACCAGGTTGAACATCAAGCTTTTCTTTCACAACTAGAACCTAAAACTTTCAATGATTCAATCAATGATGAATTTTGGGTAATGGATATGTAAGAAGAGTTAAATCAATTTTAAAGAAACAAAGTCTGGGAATTAGTTGACAGACCCAAGTACACTTTGACAATAGGCACTAAATGGGTTTTTAGAAACAAAGTTGATGAATCTGGAAATATAGTTAGAAAAAAAATCTAGGTTAGTTTCATAAGGATATGGTCAAGAGGATGGTATAGACTATGAGGAAACATTTTCCCCTGTAGCTAGATTAGAATCTATTAGGATCTTACATGCCTATGCTGCTCATTTTAATTTCAAGTTATATCAAATGGATGTCAAAAGTGCTTTTCTAAATTTTTTTATAATTGAAGATGTTTATGTTGAAAAACCACCTGGATTTACTAATCCTCATTTTCCAAATCAAGTTTTCAAACATTCTAAAGCTTTATATGGTTTAAAATAATCTCTAAGAGCTTGGTATGATAGACTAAGTAAATTTCTTATTTCAAAAGGTTTTTCTAAAGGGATTTTTGATCCAACTCTTTTTATTAAAAGAATTTATAAATATGCTTTGATAGTACAAATCAATGTTGATGATATTATTTTTGGATCTTCTAAAAATGATTTACGTACTGATTTTTCAAAGAGTATGAAAAATGATTTTGAAATGAGTTTAATGGGAGAACTTAAATATTTTCTTGGATTTCATGTTTTTCAAAATGAAAATGGTATTATCTTGAATCAGAGTAAAAATACAAATGATCTTTTAAAACGTTTTGGTTTGGATAGTATTAAGGAAAGTGATAATCCTATGAGTACAGTCTGTAAATTGGATGCAGATGAAACTGGGAAACCAGTGGATCAAACTAATTAAAGAGGAATGATTGGAAGCTTACATTACCTTACTACTAGTTGACTAGATATTATGTTTAGTGTGTGTATGTGTGCAAGATTTCAAGATAATCCAAAAGAATCTCATTTATTTGCTGTTAAAATAATTTTTAAGTATCTTAAACACACTATAAACTTAGGTTTGTTTTACCCAAAAGGACAATCTTTTTAGTTAATGAGTTATTCAGATGCTGACTTTGCTGGTTGCAAGTTGGATAGAAAAACACATTTGGAACATGTCATTTATTGGTAAAATACTTAGTATCTTGGTGTAGTAAAAAGAAGAATTCTGTAGATTTTTCCATAGAAAAAGCAGAGTATATAGCTGATGGTAGTTGTAGTGCAAAAATTCTATGGATGAAACACACTCTTTTGGACTATGGATATGATTTTAAGCATGTTTCTATCAACTGTGATAACAATACTGCAATATAAATTTCAAAGAACACTGTATCTCACTCTAGGACCAAACACATTGATGTAAGGCACAATTTATTAAGAGATCATTAACAAAAGGGTGATATTACTCTTGAATTTATAGGTACTGAACATAAATTAGCTGAAATTTTCACCAAACCGTTATGTTTGGATAGGTTAAGTTACATTAGGCATGAGTTGGGAATGATTAACCTTGATTGGTAGGTACCCCACTGATGTAACCTCACCGATGTAACCTCATCGATATAACCTCACCGATGTAACCTCACCGATGTAACCTCACTGATGTAACCTCACCGATGTAACCCCACTGATGTAACCTCACCGATGGAACTCACTGATAGGAATTATCGCCGATAAACCCTACCGATGATTGAACTGTTTTAAACTTCTGTCTGCCACTAGAATCTGAATCGTTTTTACATTATTTCATTTTATTTATTTATTTTATGATTCCTAAATGATAAAACAATGTCCTAGATACTTATCAATCAACCGAGCCTCAAACCCTTTACCCTCAAACCTTAGCTCCCAAATCTCTTGAAAACCACAAATCCCTCGAACCAGAGATGGAAAAAACCAAAATTCCTACCATCAAAGATGAAACTGATGAGCCGAATGCCATGAAGTAGAAGTCCGAGCTAAAATCAAGTGGTAGTGTTGGTAGAACTAGGTCGGGTAGGTGACCAGTGAACCCTCATTTGTATAATAGAGTTATTGTGATTGAAAAATAGTTGTGTGTGGAATTTGTTTTGCCTAGAAAATCGTTAGAACTCGAAGTGCTGGAAGATAAAAAGTGGGTAGATTTATTTTAGAACAACAATGGACCCTACTATCCAAATCTAGTGAAACAATTTTATGAGAATGTGATTTTTGAGAAGTCAGAAGATGAGAAATGAGTGATTTCTTTTTTGAATGGAACAGAGATGTATTTTTCATTTGTTGAGTGGGATGAATGCCTGAAGGTTCCATTTGAAGGTGTATTTGGATATGTATCAAAAGCTATACCACATACAATTGATATATTCGATTATGAGACTGCCATGGAAGAGATCACCGGTGATGAATCAAAGACAAGTAGTGGCTGCTGAAATGGATGGAGAGAAAAGATTGAGGTTCAAATTTGTTCAGAATGTCTTAATACCAAGGAGAGGGGACTTTTCAAATTTAAGATATCAAGATATCTATCTCTTGCATCTCTTGAGACATTGTGTAAAAGTGAATCTGTACAGATTGCTGATGATTCAAATGGAAGATATGACAAGGCCAAAATCAAAGACTAATACCCTATTATTTTCCAAGTTGATCTCACTGATGATCAAAGTGAAAGGGGTAGGTGAGTCTGAAGATGAGACAGTGGTAGTAAGGAACAACTTCTGTATTAAGAGAACAGTGTGCAAATACATGAAGATAAATTGGAACCCAGGGAGAGAAGAGTGGGTTAATAATGACAAGAAGGTATATGATAATTTCAATCCTATGGATCATCCTTCAAACCCTAAGGATGTGAGGGATCCAGGTCTAGGAACTGATGAAGAAGAACCTGAGTACAGTAATGAGATAGAAGAAGAACAGAATTCTATGGATAATGGATGAAATCCGGACATACCTCCAAGTCCTACTACTGAAATTGTATCTTCAGAAAAGGAAACCCTAGTAAAAGAAGAGACACATGCTGATGAGAAAGACCAGCCAGCGCCTGAGCATGAAGAAGAAAAGGAGAATGAATTTGAAACCTCTGATTCTGTTTGCTTAAGTCTGAGTCCGTTAATTGGAAGCTCAGTTGTGCCTGCTAAGGATGTAGTATGAGAAATGGAAGAAGTTTTACCTAATCCAGAGGACCCTCCTACTGTTTCAAAGATAGAATTGATAGTAGAATATTCTCTTGAGGAAGAAAGACCTACTGATAATGTTGTTTCTGCACATGGGAATGCACCCATTGAGGGGGATAATCAAACTATGTTTGGAAGTGTTTCAGTGGATGTTGAGATTGATGACTGGGAAGAAGACCCAGGTTTTGTGGTTTGTGGATTATACTTTTCTGATTCTGATAATAAAGAATCTCTAAATAGACCAAAAATCATTTATGATGTCGAGACTGAGTTGTTACCTGAAGATGTGGTCAAAATGCATGACCTGGATAATTTGAAGAAGAATCTTAAGGACAGTTTTGTGGAAGAGACAAGGAATATGGAAGGTTCCCTGGTTTCATCAATTCAATCGATTATGAATGAATCAGTGGCAAGCATAACATCCGAAAGAGAACCTGTTGTAATTACTCCTGCTGATATGATCACTATGGCTGACCTTGAAACCTTAAAGGATGAGCTGAAAGAGTCCTTTAGTGCTTCTATTGCTGAGTTGAACCACTTCTTTGTTGAATAGATGATCAATTTGGAAAAATCTGTTGAACTCTATCTCAGTTGTAATATGTCAATCATTATGGAAGAAATAGTGGATGAAGTTACAGCTTTCCAGAATCAAGTATCTAGACTGGAAGCGGTTGTTGAAGCTCTAAATAAATCTGTTATCTCTTTAGAATCTCACATGAGTTCAAAATCTCAAGAAGACAAGAACTTATCCTATGTAAAAAGTGTTGTGAGTTAGATGGTATCTGTCTTTGAAGGTTTTGAAACCTCTATGGAAGAACATTTCATCACCCAGGAATCCCAAGTGAAAAATATTATTAGTGGGTTGACCAAAAACTTCAAGGAAATAGTAACCTTCTCCATTGGTTCTGTTGCTTCTAGAACATCAGTGGATTTGAATCAGATTTGAGCTGTGATGAAGGAGGAGCTTGGTTTAGCATCAACCAGTGGATCTGTGGACTCATCTGACCTGAGAAAAGTTTTGATTTCTACTAAATATTCAGCTAGAGAAATAATGAATATAGTCCAAGAATATATGAGAGAAGATTTTTCCTCTCAGAAAGAAGTGAAAGACAAGCTAGACTCTTATTTCCAAAAGGGTTACAATAATCATCAACTCAACAATCACTTCAAACTTCTTTTGGAAAACATGAAGTTACCTCCTTTCAATCAAGCCTTCAGAGAGCAAGTCATCAAACTAAGGGAATTGACTCTATCCTTGGACAAATTCATGGGGAACAAGGATGATTTCATATCTGATATGGAGAGAGGAGGAAGAATAATTATGTATTTCAGAAATCTTTTTCTGCCTTTCCTGTATGTCGATGATAGGATAGTGATTGTACCTCAAGCTTTTCCTGTCATTGCCTCTACTACTTCTCCTATTCAGATGACTCTTGATCAAGCCATTCGAAGCCTTACACCTATGATCACTCAAAGAACTCCTCAGTACAGACCATGAATAGTTTTTGTGGCTCAGCCCCCTGTGATCATTTTCGGAATTCCTAAGCCTTCACCAGCATCCACACAGTCTGAATCCTCTTCTGATCCAAAGAGAAAATCACACATTGAAGATGTGGAATTAATAGGTGGCTAAGATGATTGATAGGAATCCCTTGTATTTTGTTTTCTTTATATATAACATTTTTCAACATAAAATACAATTGGATTTCTTTTCTTTCTCATTTTGTTCCTCTTCTCTTTGTTGTTTCCCACTTTTTGATTATCACAAAGGGGGATAAATATTCTCAAAGGGGAAGAAATATTATCTAAGGAAGAGGTACCATGCTTTTCCCCTCTGATATCATTGAATTTAATTCTACCTATGATACATTATGTTCTATAACATACTTTTTTCTCTGAGACAATTGCATTTAATGATATATCCTCTCATACAATTACACTTTTTTTAACTATAATATCATAAGTTGTGATTATCAAAAAGGGGGATATTGTTGACCTCACATGTTTTGATAATCCCAATTATTCTTTCACATACTTTGATAATCCCAATTAATGTTTAACTATATTCTAAATTCGCTCAATCTATGACATTCTATCTGATAATAATATTAAAATAATCCTTGAAATATGTTAATCAATGTTTATCTCTGTTTATATAAGTTTTGAAGTAATTATAACCCAATCGGATATGTCTTTCATAAAACAGATAAGTGTTAGTCACTAATCTGCGTATAGCTACTGATACAGAGCTACAGGTACTTACTCTACCAATAGACTTAGTCTACTGATAGAAAAAGTCACCGATAAACTATGGTCACCGGTACGCAGAGCTACCGATATGTACAAGTCCACCGGTAAGCATAGAACAAGGTCACCGATACAGATATCTACCAATAGAACAAGTCTTCCGATAGTACAGAATGAAACTACCAATATGCATAAGTCTACCGATACTCATAATCACTTGAACTAAGGGAGCTACTGATACATACAGTCACTGATAGACCAGAGATACTGATAGACCAAAGCTACCGATAGACCAAGACCTACCGATATACAGAGTCACCGATACAGAATGAAGTTACCGATACAAAGCAGAGCTACTGATACCAAAATTTACTGATACACAGAGTAAGAGCTACCGATATCATGAGCTACCAATACAAGTTCAAAGAGCTACCGATGTAAGGTCACTGCTACACAAATTCGACCATAAACATCAACCAATAGAACGCTACTAATGATTGACCAACCAGGAACCATACCTAGTACCCATGAAAAAGGTAATCATTCCTTTTTGTTGGAGCTGAAATCTATAAAAGGGAAGATAAAGACCTAGAAAAAGGGAGAGAATCACATAACTAAGAAGGCACACGAAGGGTGAAAAAGACAGGGGCTTAATAGCATTATAACGTGGTGAATTAAAAAAACGAAAAGGCTACATCCATACCTGGAGAGCACTGAACATACACGAAGACACTCTTTCTAGAGTAGAACAGAAGCTGCATCTTGAGTGAAGACCTACGACAAACACTTCATACACTCAAGTTAAACAAGCTGAACCTGGAACCAAGGAAGAAAACGACACTCTGTTTTTCATTCAAAAACCAGAGAAGGACTCAGAAGCTTTTCTGACCAATCAAATGAGTCCAGAGCTGCACTGCCAATCACTGAATCTTTTCTAAACTCATTCACACTAACTTTAGTTATTCTTTTATTTACATTTAGATCAGTGTGTGTACCCTGTTTATTTTACTCACACACTATCTCCTGAGCTAAGCTGGAGGATTCTTAAATCCTCATTAGAACTTTATAACTCTCTTGTATCCCACTTTGGATAGTGGTAGAGGTCGAGTAAGACCTGGACAGCTTGAGTTGTTGTTTGTTTTCCCACGTAGAACTGTGGTAGAGTTCATTGAACCTGGAAAGTCTTTGCACTGTTGTTTACCCTGATCTAGGGTGTGGATCAATTTATATAAATTGTTAGAGATGACTACGTCTCGGCTTGATACTGAACCTCTTGGTTACATATGCTATGAATTTTAGTTTACGTCATTAGTATACTATATATTTCATATTATGCTACTAACTACTTTGAAATAAAATTTGTTTTAAAGTTACTTTGATAGTTAAATTAGCATGTGTTTATACTTATTGTAAACCAGTAAGTCAGTTTCAGAAGTCAAGTTAATCTTCAGATTAAATTAACTGAGACCTAATCAATCTTTGAGAAACTAATTGAACATTTACAATCTATATAAATTCACTACAGTTTAACATTGTTTTTAAATAGGGGGATTTAAAGAGAAATATTTTTAACATAAATTTTTAATTGGAACTCAATTCACCCCCCTCTTGAGTATCCACTCCAACCAACAGACATATGTACTAAATATCATCAAAACATCCAACATAAAATTAATTGATTATGTAATTGTATATGACATGGTAATAACTTCAATAAAAGGAATAATGACGGAGATAAGTTTTATTAAGAGAGTAAATAAATAACATAAGTTTATTATTTAGGAATAAAAAAAATATACATGGTGAATCATACTTGAGGTAAGGGACTCTGACTAAAAACCTCATTGTAAATTTTTTAATATTAATTTTCTAAATTTCTATATTCCATGTCAATATTCTTAAAAAAATTATATATGTTTTTATATGGAAATATATGGATTTTAAATTACATTTTAATACAATTTTTAATTTCTTTCAAAGGTTTTAAAAAATAAATCTTTTTATTAAAAGTTTAACTTTCTTTATAAAAGACAAAATGAATGTTCTATTTTAATTTATACGGTGAAAAAAATTCCGACCACCATAAATTTTATTTGATTTTTAAATTTCTTTATAATATTTTATGTTTTCTTCAAAGAAAATCCCTTTTCCATTTTTCTTAGAATTTTGGTATTGAAAATTGGTATTTAAATGGGATCAATATTTTAATATCAAAAAATATTTCCTTATGGGTGAAATAATATTTTATGATTGAAATATTAAAACTTGAAAGATTTTATGTTTTATAATTTTGTTATGGTTTTTGAATATTATTTATGATGATGGGTGGTTCTATTATAAAACAATGATAGATGGTTACGTTATTAACCAAGGACAAGTGGTTACGTTATTAACCATGTATGGGTGGTTACTCTTTAAACTAGGGATGAGTGTTAACATTGTAAACTAAGGATGGGTATAAAACAAGGATAGGTCTGCTGATGATATCTCTACAATTCATTGGGTATAGAAGTCGATCATATGCTTATTATATTTGTTCGAATGATATGGAAAATGATGTCTCAAGATACCTATATGTTTTATCCATGAATGTTGAGGGTATTTATATAGTAATTCGATGATTGTAAAAAATGTAAGGAATAAGCTTATTTTTCAAATAAATTATTTACTACTTATTAAGAGTGATTGAATAACTTTTTAAAAAAAATTCATGAGTTAAACTTTTTTTCAAAGAAAGAAATAATATTTTTTTCATTTAATTTTCTTTATGAAATGTTTTATGAAAATAATTGGGAATAAAAGGAAATTTTATGGGTAAGATAAATTTTTTTATCCCAATTATTACTTTGAAATTTATATTTCTTTCATGGAAAAAAAAGTTTTCTTTCTTTCTTAATTTTATGTCTGTTATGAAGATTTTTTTTCTTATCTCGTATTTTAAAATGTTATTCAAATGGTTTAAGGATGATTAACAAAAAGAATAAGTCATGTTGAAAGTTGTAATGATTTTTCGTGAAAATAAAATTTGCCTCCTTTTAAAAGTTTTATATTGTGGAAAAATAGATATTAATTAGAATTGTTCACTTTGTAATATAAGGGTTATTTTAGGTATAATTTATGACATAATTCTCTAAAAAACCAATCTGAAAAATATCATCAAAATGAAAGAAATTAAATTCTTTTATAAAACACAATATTATGTTATGTTTAAGTCTGGGTCTTTAAAATTGGCATCAGAGGTCATTTTGAATAACTTTAGAGGTTTGGATATTAATTGATCATAAGATAAAATTCATCTATAACCACAATGATTAGTATGTTATAGAGAATTATTTATATTTTTTGTATATAGAAAGAGTTTAAGAAACCATTTTTAATGATATCTTAGTTTTTATCCTCCTCATAATATGGTTTATTATGATTTTATTTATATTCTCACATTGTATCTTTTTGGTTTTAGTAAATGGTACGATCCAGCATGTGCCAAAGTAAAAAATGGGCGTTAAGGAAAATGGGTTGGTTGTATAAATGACCAACTGAATGGAATGAGAGCTATATTAAAAACTATTTTGGTTATTATTAACCTGCTATTGCAAGTTATGATTAAAAATATGAACATATGAAAGTTTAATAATGCATAAAATGAGGGAAAATAGATCTCTATGTAATTTCCAGTGATAGAGATCATAAAGGTAAAAATATTCAATGACCTATGTTTCAAGAGTTTGGGAATAAGAACTCAGGAAAATATCTTAAAAGGATGGTAATATGTTTTATATGTGGTAAAAGAGGGCATAAATAAATAATCTTATATGGAAAAAAGGAATCATTAAGTTAAAACCATAAAAGGGAATAGAAATATTCCCAAGATATAAATTGAATTCTTGAAATATGGGGATTATGGGAATTATGAAGTTCAATATCCTTAAAGAATCCATAAATAATAGGATCTGTAATAATATATAGATAAATTTTTATAAATATAAAATACCATTATAGGTGAAGATGAGGAAACCTCAAATGAAATATGAAAGGTATGGATTATTTCTTGGATTATATTTTGAAATTGTTAAATCTTATGAAATGATTCATATATTTTTGTAGGAAATAGCTATTAAGGAATAAGGTGGAAAATAATGGTTAATGGGTTATGAAGAACATTGAGTGAAGAATGTGTCTACATATAGAGATTCAAGAGTTATGACGTAGTGGTAGATTTAAATATGATCATAAGATTAAATTAGTTAATAATATTTTGATTTTTTTGTGATGGGAGTACATTTGGAGAAATTTATAGAGTTTTTATAGATGTTCAAGTTATATGTAATCCAAATTTTAACATGTGAAGATATTATTTGAGGAAGAATTAAATTTTCATTTTATGGATATATGTTTAAAGAAATTGATAACGTTTAGGGTTTATATAATCTTTGATGATTAAAGATGTTAATAATATTTCTAATAATCTTATTATAATTATATTAATAAACTTTTAGAAAAAGGAAAACAAGTCACATCAGGAAAGTTCATGGGGCTTGAACCCACAACCGAAGGGCGATAAGACTACAGTGCCTACCATTGGCTAATGTAATTTCATAACTAGTGTCACATCTTTTTTTAAACGATTTCAAAGATATGATTAATTTTATTTTTGGAACATATATTTTATCATATGGATGACTATAGGATTGAAAAGTAATTTTATTATTAGAATATTAATGTTATTTTGGAGGAATTTCACGATTTTACGAACCTTATATTATTTAGGTAGACAAAAAATTATGGGATATTATTTGAGGAATAGTGGTTCAATTATCTTTTGGAGTCATATATGATTAAAAATGGATTTTAAGTGATTTTTAAATTATAATTATATCTTGTAGATTATATGATTAGGGAATATACATTTTTCACATGAGATGTTAAAATTTATTGGTGTTATTTTTAGATAAATGTTAAATCAATCTTGGAATAATATGTGATCAAAAGATTCTTATTTTATGGTTTCAATCTTAGTTATGAATGTTTAATGAATTTTAAGGATAGTTATTTATGGAAACCATTTTTTTTAATGTCCAAAAATTGGATGAATATCTTGTTATCATTTTTGGGTTATTTTATTAATTTTAATTGGATATTAGTTCTTTATGTCTGAAAAATTCGTCTTGAATACTCGTCGTTTTTGTAAAAGATGGGGTCGTGGTGGAAATTTATTAAAGGATGAAATTTAACTTATCAAGTAAGTATATTTACATATTTTATTAGTATATATCGTAAGTAATTACTAAGATATATTAAAATTATCTTTAAAATGAAAATTTTATCCTGTTACATTCAATTTTTATGGGATGATTGTCTATTTCACACATATTTGGTCTATGGTTTTGTGGTTGTTAGCATTCTCATAATCATTCACTTTATTATGATCAATGATCTCTGCCACAATCCATAATTATTTGTAAATTATGATTTTATTACATGTTCATATCTTCATTTAAATCCAATGTTTTTACTACTTAAAAAAATTATGATTTCTTCCAAATGACCTTCATACTTCCCTTCCTCTCTTATCAAGAGGATGTTTTATTAACCCTTTTTACGATGTTGGTTTTTGAAAAAGGTATTTTCAAATGTACAAAAATAGATTATTGAGATAAATTTCAAATTTAGAGAATAAAATTTATTCTGGGCGGTGTAACACCTAGAGACTTAAAAAATTAATCTACACATGATAACATATAAGACACACAACTATAATCTTAAAGGAATTATGGAATAATTTTATTTTAAATATGACCATTATAACCTAGCCATTAAATTGGTGAGTATGAATAGTGTTAAATACTTTATTAAATATATATATATATATAACCTACTCAATATAAATTTATGTATAAATTCTAAGTAAATAATTTTTCAATTTTTAGTAAAGCAATTTTATACATCAAAAATATGGTTTTTTCAAAAATTATTTTTATTCCTTCTTTTAGAGAAAATATTATAATTAATTACTAGAAATATTATAAAATAGAAATCTTTTTTAAATCATCATATCAAAATTAACATAGGGTGAAATTTTGGATTTTTCAAAAAATATTGATTTTTCAGTGAATAGTGAAAATACAGATTTTTATAAAACTATTATTAATTTTCAATAAATTAAGTACTTTAAAAGTACCATTGAAATTTTATTTCTATTTCAGGTAAAATAAGTATAATTTATTTATATTAAGACCAATTTATTAAATCTTAATCATCTTTATATTTTATTTTAGTATAAATTTATTTTTTAGGTCTGAAAACACATTTTTCATAAAACTATTTTAAAGTTAATGGTGTTTCTCCATTTTAATTAATTTTAAAAATAATTAATGAAAAAATATTTAAAAAAAAATTATAAATCATATATCTATAAATATTAATTTAAATTCATACCATTATTATTACTACTCATAGAGTTTATATAAAATCATTTAAAGTTGGAAAAATACATTTCTTGAAAAATTGTTTTTCATCACATCGGTGGGTTTTATTTAACATTAAATTATAATTATTTTGAGAATTTAATTTTATAAAATATATTTAATATTTTCTATCAAAATAATTTATATGTTATAATAATTTAACCTTCATTTTTTCCCTAGTTATTATTGGAAACAATAAAAATATTTTACAGCAGTTAAGGTGAAAACGTGATTACCAGTGGTTTAACTAAACAAATAAGGGTTAAAATGAACTAAATACAGGTATAAAATACATTTTATAGAAATATTTATATCTTATATTATCTTATGACTAATAATTATTCATTTTTTCTCTCTTTTGTATGTGAAAAACATGGGTATAGCATTTTCTTTTCAAAAATTCCAAGTGCGCTCAATCCCCAAATTATAAAAGGCCACCCCCTCTCCTCACCTATTCATACCTTAAAATCCTTTTGTATTAGAAAATAACTGTGAAAATAATTCCCTTAATTACATAGCCATGACCTATATCCCTTGTTTTTATCATTAATCTATCCTAAGAATGATTTTGGTGTTAACCTACGGATGTTGTTTGAAGAAGAGGTATCATGCTTAACAGATCATTTTTATTTTATTTCTTCATCCAAGTCCATAAAATATTATTAAAATAAAATAATATAATAAAAAATACTACCTAAAATATACTTATATGTTATTATGTTAATATAATTACCTAAATAATCTCTTATTCCATCAAATTTTAATTGAAACCATCATTCGTGTGTACAGTAGACTACTACCTCATGAATCGATGTCATTAATTTTTTATCATCACCTCACATGGATTGTTATAATGTTGAATTTAAAGTATATATATGAAATTTTAACCTAATTATACTTTTTAATTATGATATAAAATATACCTTCTTACATTCATTTTCTTTGGGGATACGATAATGTCGCTCATTTGTACAACAGACTATCTCCTTGCGAAGCGATGTGATTCATTTTTCCCTAATGATGTAAATAGAGTGTAATAAGGATAAATTTAATGAATATATATGAATTATATTTCATATTAATTACATGTTTATAATTTTTTTAAAATAATATATCTTTTTTCTTACCTTTCCACTCACTGAAAAATGATAATGATGTTCGTGTGTAAGTTTTGACTACCGCCTCCACAAAGCAATGTTATTCTTTTTCATAACCAAATAAAACTAATGATATATATATATATATAAGAATATTTAAATAAATAATAAGGTATTTATGATATTAAAATCATTAAATAAATATAAAATTTTATATAACTTATTTCCATAATGGTCATTGAAAAATGGAAATGTTACTTAGGTGTTTGTATGACCTATTGTCTCCATGATTGTATCATAGATCATTTTTCATAACCACCATTTATGGTTGGTTTTATAAGTATAATTTAAGTTTAAAAATTATAAATTTTTCATTATTATTATTATTATTATTTTGAAACAATTACATCTTGGACCACAGTCATCCTACTAAAGCCATTTTGGACATATAATCCAAATATCATCAAAACATTTTTCATAAACTTAATTGATTAAGTAATTGTATATGAAATGTTAATAAGTTAAATAAAATTAAAAATAAACATTAAAATTGATTATATGAGATAAAATAACTAACATAATTTTTTTATTCGGGAAGCTAAAGAATGTGCATAATGAATCAGACTTGAGATAACCGAATCATTGAGCAAAAACATCATTTTAAATGTTTTAAAGATTTATTTTTTAAATATTTCTCTTCCATGTACATAGTATAAAAGAAATTTAGGTCTATTTTCATATGGATAAAAATGGATTCAAATTACTCCTTTAAAACTATTTTTACTTTTATTCAATGATTTTTAAAAAGGATCTATTTACATAATGTTTGAATTTTTTTACAAAAGAGAAAAAGAATTTTTGATTTTAATATATACGGTGAAAATGAATTTTCCCACCCTCATAAACAATATTTTATGTTTTTATTCCATTAAAATATTTCATTTTTTATTCTAATAAATACCCTATCTATTTTTTCAAGTATTTTGGTATTTAAAATGGGTTTTTGAATGGGATGGATATTTTAATATTCAAATATGTTTCCTTATGGGTGAAAAGAATATTTTACGTGCAATATTGAAAATTACTATATTTTATATCTTATAAATTTTTTATGGTTCTTGGAAATTATTTATGATTATGGGTGGTCCTATTATAAAAAATTGGTAGGTTGTCACATTATTAACCAATTATGAGTGGTTGCATTATTAACCAAGTAGAGGTGGTTATATGATAAACCAAGGATATGTGGTTAAATTATAATAAAGTATGGTGGTTATGATATAAACCTAGGATATATAGATCTATGATATCCCTTCAATTCATTGGGTATGGAAGTTGGCCGTATTTTAATTCCATTTGTAAGAGTGATATTAAAAATGAGGGCCCTAGATACCTATATATTATAACTATTTTTTTTATGGGTTTTTATGAAAATCCAATGCTTTTAAAAAAGGTAATAAATGATCTTATTTTAAAAATAAAGTATTTAAAACTTATTAATGGTGAAAAGTGTGATTTTGTGAAAAACAAATTTATGAGTTATCATGTTTTCAAAGAAAACGTTAAGAGTTTTATTTTTCCATTAATTTTTCTTATGAACTATTTTATGAAAATATTTCGGTAGATATTATGATTTCATGGGTATGAAATTTTTTATTCTGGTCAAAAATATTACTTTGACAATTGAAACATTTATAAGTCTTAGGGACTATCGTGTTTATTTTTTCCTTATTTTTTATGTCTCTTATTGATCTTTCTGTACTCATCTCACATTTTTTAAGAAAATAGAGTGTTTAAGGATGGTTAAGAACAAAGTATAAGTCAATGATAAATTCCTGAAGATTTTTAATGAAAATAAAACATGTTTCATTTTATATTTTTTATATTTTGGAAAAAATGTATACTAATTATAAGTGTCCACTTTGTAAAATTACGGTTTTGTTTTGTATGAGTTATTACCTAATTATATAAAAATATAAAACTGAAAATATCATAAAAATGAATGAAAGTGAATTATTCTCTAAAAATAATATTAATTTATATTTATATTCGGGTCCTTACATACAATAATTTACTTTAATTCCCTTTTCTATTAAGAAAAAAACCATCATTCATGTGTTGTGAAGACTACCACCTCTATGTTACAATGTGTTTTTTTCTATAACCTCCTTAGAAGAATAATCCAAATATGTAATTTAATATAAATAAGTATGATATTTATGATATATTTTTAATTTTTAAATGATTATCCAAGTTAATTATTGTCTATGTTCATGGAAAATGAAATCATCAACCTTGGGTACATGTAGACTACTGCCTTCATATAATAATTGATTTTAATTTTTTTTTCATCGCTTCCTTACATGGATGGTAATGAGAATGGTTTTAATGGATAAATATTATGTTTACGATATCATTAATGATCTAGAATAAGAAATTTTAGAACCTATTAATGACATGTTCAACAAACGATCATCGTTAATTAAATCATTTAAAACAAGCATACTGGTGGATAATCATTTAATTCATATTATATAATATTTTAATATATAATAATGATTAATTTATTTCCTTACAACTATGATATATATCATTAATAAAAACTAAATAATATAATTATGATTTGTTTATAATTATATTACAACTAAAATACTACATAATCCTACATTAATCAGGATATGTTCATGTTTGGGTTAGTTTAACCAAATACTTGAACAATGATATGAATTTATATCATAGATGACTATGGGAACATAATTACTTAAATATTATGACATAATATTTTAATTAATTATTTTTTATTATGTAATGGGAACATTTTTATTAAACTCATTAATTAAGAAATCACCTTTATTTTGTTAAGAATCACTGAAACTTGATCATCACCGATTTCATATTCCTGTTTTGCAGCCAAAATTACCATGGAATGAAACTATTAATTTATAACTATAATGAAAAATCTGTTATAGTACTTTTAATGATACTATAATGATGAAATTTTAAGTAATAATGAATACCAACACCATTTTTATGTAACTAATACAAACGATCAAACTATAAACAACCAATGTGGGAAAATAGATAAAAATTCTACTAAAATTTGTATAAAAATGACTATATATGAAGAGTATAAATGAAAAGTGTTATGATTAAGGTTATTAATTAATTTATTAAGATATATATGTTTGTGATACATGATTTTAATGTAAATTCAAGGAAGTCGGTATAATAGTTAATGTTTTTCTTAATCTCAATTCAAATTTCGTAAGACATAATACCTTCTATGCACCATTTCTTATTTGTATAGTGTATTTACTACCCATGTATATTTTTTATCACAATATTTATATATCAAGTTATTTACTATCAAAATATTTTTCCCTTATTCATGTTTTTATTGATTCATTTGATTCCCTGTAAGTAAGGATTTATGGTAACTCAACTTTTATTCATTGAGTTACGATCATTCTCTTGAACTTTTTTTACATAAGTTGGGAGAATTATAAACTTTTATTTTATTATATGGAATTATCTCATTGTTTTTTGGGGATATATATTCCTAACACATAAACCCATTGACAAATATTTCTAACTTATTGGGATATTTTTTCCATAAGGTATATTGGTAGCTCAAATATTTTTCTCTGAGTTATAAATTTTTATCTTGAACTCTGTTCTTCCATTCTTGGGTTCAACCAACCTAAAGTTTTATTATATGGTATTTTATATTTATATTTTCAAAAATTATGATTTAAAACAAATAGGGTTTTATTACTCTATTTACAATGTTGGTTCTTAACCAATGTAATTTAAAATTATTAAAAATGTTCCTTTCATAATCAAATGTCTTATCTTGGGATACATGTTTAATATACAAAACATTATTTTGTTTTCAATTATCCATTACTATATATTATTTTTAAAAGTAAAACTTTTTAAAATCATTCACTTAATATTTTCAAAATTTATTTCTGGACTTCATATGTAAATTTCTATTTTATGTTATTGTTTAAAATGTTTTCTAAAAACCCCTTTAAGTTTTCACATCTACTTTTATATTAGTATTCATACGGATTTACAGTCATGGGATTTATTTAAAATATTTATTCTATAATATATTTATATATAAATATATAATTTAGTTAATTGAACTCACAATATCAAAAAATTAGATTCTTGATCCTTTTTGGGTGATGTCGTTCCAAACAATATTTTGCAAGTATTTTTTAATCTATGTCAACATCATTCTGAGTATCCTTTAATACATTGGGGAGGTATTATTTTATATCCATCCACCTTATTTATATGTATATATGATGTAATTTTTATTTCTCTCAAATATATGATCTATCACTCCCTTTCTCCTTCCTGACTATCCACCATGAATATTCATAACTTTTCTTCCAATGCCTTTTGATTTGTGAATACCTTGTTTTCCATTCCTTTTATTGAATGATGCTCACATGTATTCCATACATTTATTAATTTGGGAAATTATCAACTTTATAGTATACCCCTTACTCTATATGGTTCTTGTTTGAGGTATGATTACATAAAAATATATTTCATTTATTGACTAAGTAACTATTGAAAATCTGTATATTAGTAATTTCAATACCGATGTTTATTAATTTCAAAATAAAGTTGAAAATGTATTTTTTAACCATCCATGTTATTTTTGTAGATGTATTATGATAATTTTATCCATTTCATTAATATGGTAACATTTATTTTAGATCTGTATGTTTTTATTCCATTACAGAAGATTTCTATAAAATCTAATTATGTATTATTTATTTATTTTCTAAAATGATGAATGCATTGGACATAAAAAAGTGATGGGTGGGGGAAACATTATATATCCCCTCTATGAATCAGTAGTTCAAATCAGACAATCATGTTTGGTTATTTTAGTGTGTTCCTACCTAGAAAAAGATATTTCCCAAACACAGGGTCCTGGCGATAAGACCATGATGTCTAAGATCATGATATCTTGTCTTAGGTAATGGAATTAGCTGCCTATAATTTTTTTTAGTCACTTAGGATCTAGATATTTTTATCTATTTGGTCTATTTAATTTAATTTTAATCCATATAAATATTATACTCTTAGTTTTAGTTTATTGTGGAATTCATATAACTTATTCTTGCCATAATATTTTTGTAATGTTTTTTCCATGATTTCCTCAACTTTATGTTTTCCCATAAAAATAATTTGATCTCACCCATTCTTATGATCCATTTTCCCCATGTTATAAATAAAATTATTAGATATGATATTTATAATATGACAATTTTGTGGATTATTTTTTGGAGATATCTAAGACTTATTTTAGATTAAGTGGTTTATTATATAGTAAAAAATTAATTCCCATTTGATTGGATTTATTATTTTTTGATTTTTATTAATTATTAGAATATCTAAACTAAAAGGTCATGGGAATGTGTATAATGTAATATTTTATATAATTCTTTTAATTTTGGGATATTTATATCTGAAAATATATAATTGGCATCGACTCCAGTATGTAATGTATATGTTTATGGAACTAAGCTCTAGAGTATGGGACTGAGGTGTCATCATTAACCTTATTTTTTCTATTTGTGAGTTCTAATTCATTTTTAAAAATCATCATTACCTTCAATATTTATGTTAATCATGTTTTGAGTTTGACATTAATAGTATTAGTTAGAGAAGATTTCTCCTAGCTAGATTTAAGATGAGTATTTCCCTAAATTTGTAGATCTCATTGTTTGTCAATAACTATTAAAACAAGGAGGGTGTTGAGTGATGGTTAACATTGAATATAATTTTGTGACTATATTTTAAAAATATTGATTTCATTACCACAAAATCCAAAGAACATAAATATTTCTTCACTAACTTATTTCTGTCTTCATTCTTCTTTGTGTTTTTATTTTATATTTATATATTATATGAATTTCTGTACCCCCTTCATATTATAATATTATTTATAAGTATGTTATTTAGATAATAATAGTCACAATAGAAATTTGGTTTTTGTAAGTGGCCTCCACCTGCAATCTACCCAAAGCATGCGCTATATTCCATAATTAAAAAAACCATTGAAGGAGGATATGTAACAAATCCCCATATATCAATTTGTGACTATATTCAGGGAGGCACAATCACATAAACGTGTTTTTTCATTAAAATCTAAGAAAATCATAATTTCAACAAAAAATCATTGCATACATTTCTTTTCATTAGTCAAGATAGATTATTTATATGACTTTTAATATATTTCAACTAAGAATAGTTTATTATGTAATAATAATTGTATATTAAAATACATAAGGGATTTTAATTGATGGAAGAAGTGAAAAAAATATTTCAGATCCTATCCACTTCAAGAAATGAAACCAAATATCTATGGTGGGAACGATAACAACAATAACAAGATGAAGAAGAAGTAGAAGAGGTAAGTATTGTTTCACTTACATTAGTAGTTGAAGAACCCAATGAGGTAAATATTTTTAATAACTTAATATCCATTTATCCTTAAAAAACCATTTCTAGAGTCGGTCTCAAAATAAATACGACCAACTTATGTGATTATGGTATATCAACATTATTTTTAAGAATACTGGTTATACTTTATAGAAGCTAAAAAGGTAAGTGATCATTCCATATTATAAAAATAGAAATAATCATCGCTATACCTCTATAATTATTTCTAAAAATATTCTATTTAAGTGTTTTAATTTGAAGAAAAATTGAGGAGATTTACTATCTGCATCCAACAACAACAAAAACTCTCTAGATGGGTTAACCAAATATGAGGAATTAAAAATGGTTCCAATCAATGGATGTAATATTTTCTTGAAATCATTTTATTTTATTAAAGGTGAATTTATTATTACCTCGAAATGTTTTAAATTTATATATTTTAAAAAAATTGGTGTCCTTGGATGATAATGTAGAAGATTCTCCTATTTTGATTGAGTTATTGGTGGTCATGCTTAAATAGTTCTAGTTTCAAAATGAATTATTCGAATGGAAAGTCTTATTTATTGATTATTTATGGTTTAATTTTATTTAATTATAACTTTTTTATAAATCCACCTTCAATGAAATTTCTGATATTGTAGCTAAAAATGTTATGTCCTTGGATGAAGTTAAATTTGAAGAGGAAAAACAAGTTGTGGTCAATGCAAAGTAAAATGACCCATTATTCTTCCTTCCCCTTCCATAAAAGTTATTCAGTATTTATATGGGTATGGAAAAAATTACTCTATCAATGGGTTCCAATTCAACTGGTGATAAGTAGTGTGAAATGGAATAAATAGAATCTGGTTGTTCAAATCATGTAAGTTTTATAAACCATCAGATTCGGGATAACCCAAAGAAACTGTCTTACTAGAGGTAGTAAAATATCAACACCTCTTTGGGGGGTTCAACTAAAACATATCATTTTTTCCTTTCTCTTAATTTTTATTTTTTTTATTATCTTGATTTGTTTTATTTATTTTAGCTTTAAAGTTTTGACTTCTATGATATTAACTCATGTTTTCCACTAAAAAATAAATATGGGTTTTATATTTCTTTTCAATTTGTTTCTCTACCCTTATCCTTCAAAATTTTGTATGAAATAAAATAAAAGGGAGTTAAATCCAATATATGAGGGGGATTCGTGTTTAATTTTAGGAATTTATTATATGTTTAATTTTTTTTATAAATTATTCAATGTTTTTTTCTTTTAAATTTTTTGTATATCTTTTAGGTTCAAATTTTTTTGTTTATATGTTATCTTGCCTAGTGAAAAATGCCATGATAGTTTTAAAGGTTTTTATAATTTTGGAATTGTTGAATTTATTTTATCTTTGAGTGATTGTTTTTATTTCTTCTATGAATATTTGTATAACTAGTAAAATCATTCTGAATGGAATAAAAGTTTTTGTAATTTGAAATATAACGTGGGTAAAGTGTAATTATAAACTCTTTCTTAGGTGACTTGTCCATCGTGAAAAATAACACCTCATGGAGAGAACTCAAAAGATTTTTCTTATTCATATAGGTCCTGTGATACTAGTTTAAAATGGTAAATTGGGTTCCCATACAAAATTATAAGATATTAGGCACTGAAAATATAAAAAAGAAAACAAAAAATATAAAAAATAAAAAAACAATAAAAAAAATGGGGTGTCTAATTATAAAAAATGAATGGATTCAAGTGAGGGTAATATTGAAAACAATATATAGAAGATGAAATCAACTTATAAAAATATCATTTTGGTTACATCAAGTAAGTATTAAATGGATCTTTTTTTTTGAGGAGCTTGGGAAAGAGGAATTTATGATAGTTCCACTTTCTAAAATGTTAGTTCTAATATATCAATTTTTGCTCACAGTCCTAAAACCTAAAATTTTTCATGAATTTAATTGGTTCAATGTATATGAATTATATAGGAGGTTTTATATTTTCAATGAAAATGAATCTTTTTTATCTTCTTTTCTGGTTTGTGTGTTTGAACCTACACAAGATCATACTCTTTGTTAGTAAATTTCTTTGGATTTCCTAGGAGTATAATGTTTAGGTGTTTGGGAGTGATAAATACCATAATTTAACATGTTTTTTTCTTTAATTAAATTATTTTAATCCAAAAAATGTGCTATTTTATGGTAAATTTTCACCTTTTTAGTTTTTAGTGATAATTTTAGCTTAATTGAAAAAATGGTTTATTTGTTGAATTTTAAGTATTTTAAATAAATTTTAAATTTTAGATAGAACTTTTTATACATTGATTAAAATTGTGAAAATATTATTTTTATTCTTATATACTTTATGGGATAAATTTCATCCAATAATAACAAGGGATGTGTCTAATAATTTAAGGCTAAAAGGAATCTCTCAATTTGGGCCTCGAAATATGTGCACTATTGAATGATGTTTAAATATGGATCTATATCATTCCAATTAATGAACCAAAATAGTTGAAATTTCTCACGTGGAAAGGGAAAATTCCTTGAAACAATTCATTATATGGTGGATATATGAGATTTCATTATTTTCAAGGCCATAATAACATGGGAAATTAACAATTTTGAATTCAAATTGTCTCCAGACTAGAAATATTTTCCCAAGTAATTTGGACATAAATTCTTCTACACATGTTCTAATAGGATAATTTCTTGAGGGTAGAAAAGAAATACATCTCCTTAAACATTGAAGAATACCACTTTTATTTATTTAGCGATTTTTTTTCTAAAACCATACCAAATTTAAAGGGTAGTAATTGGAGGAAAATTTAACCACCCTTTCCTTATAAAAATGCATCTCCTTTCCATTTCAAAGATCTAGGAAATTAGTTATCAATTTTACATATATTAGGAATTTTTTTATTGATTTTTTTATAAAATATTTATATATATTCTTATTCTTATTTTCTCATTCTCTCTTCCCTTTTGATTCCAATTTTGTGATTTCCACCACCATACATATCTTAACTCCATAGTTGTGTAGAACTAAACCTCATTTTTTTAGGGGGAGTGGTAATTTTTTTTAGTTCATTATGATTCAATGTTATTTATCAATTATATTATCAAAATTTAAATAGTGTTTAAATTGATGTCATTAAGAATCCACCACATTTTCTATACTGTTGATTTTTCTTCCCTTTTACCAGTAATCATTAACTTAACTATTTATGTTAATCATACATTAGAGTTTTACATATATATTTATTTTTAGATAATAGTTTCCCTTTATTGCTTTAGTAAAATAATTTCCATATTTATAGAGGTATCGTTTTTTTGTAATAAAAATGAAAATAAGAAGGGAATTGATTGAAAACCAACCTGCTCCTTGCTAGAAACCCCTCTAAGTCTAGAAGTGAAAATGAGAGTGACCCCCCGAGTCATGCCTACAATATTCCCCAGGTTAGTGACTTTCACTGAGGATATAAAACACAAAAATGGAAGGCATTATGCTCATAATCTCAAATACCATGCAAATAAATCACCAAAACTACACCATAATAAAAAAATGGGAACCCAAAAAATATCCCACAATGCATGAAATGTCATAAAAATATAATCCAAAAATAACTATACACAAGAATCCAATGGTGGTAACTCAATAGATCCAACTCCACGCTAGAAATGTCTAATTGGTCTCTACCACCCTCCCAATAACCTAAAAAATAGTTTATATATATAAATATATGTATATTAGGGTGATCACAACATGTATAATCAGTAGGATAGTACCTAAGGAATCACATGAAAATGTGAGAAGGGAAAACTAATTCCTCAGAGAGAGAAAAATAGAATCAATAAGAACCTATCTGTTCCACTAGTTACCAACCTCACAAAGGTATACTCCCCAAATAACGCATCCCAAGTATAATAATATAATAATAAAAAGATATCAAAAAATGGTAACTCAGAATACTTTCCCACTAGTTTTCCACTCTCACACCCCAATGTCATCAGTCTTGGTTCTCATATCCCTTATGTATTCATCAGCCTCCTACCATCTCATGCCTCATCATAAAGGGAAAACCCCATATCTCAACCCATTCACATACTTATAATCTCATAACCAATTACATATAACTAGATTAGTATGGTATTAGGAACATAAAGTGCATCAACCTTGTGCTCTCCCTATAGCATACATGACCCCTACTATGAACCAACTCATCCCCTCGTCAATCATCACCACTAGTGTAGTGTATCTTTAATCCATCATATCCTATACATAACCACCTCACCTTTACAAGAGAGAAAGTAATAGGGGGTATCCATCCATATGATCTTGTTAACATATATGTTTTCGGAAGACACATAGAACCCAAAACCTTTGGGCATCGGTGTAAACACATTAATCGGGTCGGGTGTTTATAGATATCATAAATAAAATACATTTTATAATAGTTACATGAAAGAATAAACTATGAGTATACATTAACAAAACCACCTGACCAACATAACTTCCATATAACCACTATCATACTTCAATATCACTTCCATAATACTTACCACCAATCTAGTCCCACTTACCAAACACATAATCACACATCAGTTTCATAGTTCCTATTTAACAACATTAGTTACCAACCATTTACATATTCATTTATCATCTTTACATATTTAATGACTAGTAATTCTTGACCCAGTGCCTATAATTATACTCATCCATTAACATTTATTTATTTCCATCCCCAAAACTTTTATTCCAAAATAAGTTAATTTTTTATAATTTACCATCTCAAGAATTCTATTACTACGGAGAAACTACAAAGAGAACACACAAAATCATCAACATTATATGTATCAACCCCACCCTTTCCACATCACATATCATCACCATATCCCCAATCCAAACTCATCAAGTAACAAAACCCATAATTCCATCCATTACACAAACCATCACATCAATCGACTTTACAAATAAATGGTAAACATATAAATTCTGTATTTACACAAAACCAATTCAATTACCATATTTAAGGGCTTTACCATTTTCATGTGAGGTTATTTCCACAATTATATTTTGATAAAAAGTAAAAAATTTATAATATTAAGAACATTTCATAACCAACAATAATAGGCACACATAAATGAAAAATTAATATCATAAAAACATATAAATCAGATATGATATCTCCCATGTCCCTTCTATTTAATTTGAAAATGGTTTATTATATTCATTTTTAAAAATCTTATTATTCTCCCAAAAGGAATAAAAAACATGCTTATATAACATATTCACCAAAATAAGGTGAGAACTTGAATCCTCTTCCTCGGCCACAACTTTAAAATTTTTTTGTGGAGAAAAAGTAAAAAAGATAGCCCTAAAAGACCAGAATCACACTAACGAGGCATCAACAACATATAAAACACCATACCACATCATTCTCTATACAAATAATCAAAAAACATCATTACCTCGAAAAATACCATATCCATGTGAATAATGGTATGACCGCAAAAAAAGAAAGAAGGTTAAGCATGCCTAGAATCACTAAGGATCAATCTCTATAGATTGGGATTGACATCCTTTGAATTGGGGGTGAAAGGCCTCCTAGAGATGCATATAGATATCCCAGAAACTAAGATAGAATGTGGACTAATGATGGGGTTTAAGGGGGATCAGGAATTTAAATGAAATGATGAAAACATAACACCATAGCGCATGCCTACACCATGACATAAGGGTTCCTACATAGGATGAAGTTTTTATAAAAAGGAAAGGACCACACTGTTATAGTGATGGTCAAGAATCCATATAAGAAACATGGTGTGGTCTATGCCACATACTTGATAAGGTGGAATAGGGACAATGGAATAAGGAAAACCATTGTGTCACATGATTCAATCACTAATAATGAGGCTAGGTCACATCCCGTATTTATGGAATAGTTACCTTAAAATTGATAGAACTAAAAAATCACTCATCCATGTATCCACACCAATGTCTATAATTCACACGGAAACTATCCTAAAAAATGTGGAACCACCAAAAACCCACTTCTCAAGGCCCAATACCATATCCAATCTCTCCACACCATAAGAACCCCCTTTAAGGTTCAGTATAAGCCTCCACATCACAAAATAATTCTGCAACTAACATTTCAGTTTCAACTCCACAATCCACTCCTCAACTCCCTCATAACAACCCCCAAACACCATAATCACCTGAATTCCAACAAATAAATGTGTTAAAAATTCCTAATTGTTACATCATATACCTTCTAAAAAAATCTATTTCCTCAAGATATAAAACCAAATCCATATGAATTAAAAAAATAAAAGGGGTCTAAAAACTTCCCAATGAGATTAATCTTAAGGATCTTGTTAAAACATAAACACTTCCACCATCTAGGCACAAAAAAAAATCACATTACATATGCTAGAAATTTCCAACAGTTATATAATTAGTGTAATCTAAACTATGAAAATTTACAAGAAATTCCAAAAATAATTATTGTGATGGGCACGGATCTATATCTAATTCTTCAAAGTCCTCTCATTCATTCCCTCATTCCTCCACAACACACAAAACCAAGGGAGGGGTTCATCCACATAATACCTTCTCTTGATGATCCTAGATCTCTACTGATTAATTGATAAATGTTTTTTATTCCTCGATCTCCCACTATCCTCGGTCAATGACATGTTATTTGTTAGGAATTTATTGAAACATATGAAATGAGTGGAAGATGTCATAAACTTTGTCTAGATGAGAAGGTATAAACAACTGATAACCCCCCTCACCAATGCACTCCAGCACCTCAAAAGCTCTGAAAAATTGCGGCGAAAACATTCTTCCCTAACCTAACCTATACTACCCATAATGAGGGGAAACTATTAAGAATACATGGCCCCTAACCTAATACTCCAAGTGTCACCTCCTCTGATCAGAATAAGATTTCTATCAGTCTTTTACTACCTTCATTCTCTCTTGAATCATATGTAACTTCCCAGTCATAATTTTTTTCCACATTGGTACTAAGAACATATGTGTAATGTCCCGGTTACGGAAGCCACCCAGACGCGCCCCATACCCGGTTGGTCACATGGAATAAAGTGAATTTCTCCGAATGCTAGAGGCTGCTGACTAGCATCGAGGGCCTTGGGTGTGATAGTGGAGAAACTAAACCCTCATTGGCAGAGTACATAGCATAAGTAAAAAGATATACAATAGCGGAAGTAGTAATAATACCAAAAAATAGTAACAACAGAAGAATGATAAGGAAACAACTGGAGCATATATATATATATATGATTCATGATACATATAAGTCTAGAAAAGCAGCCAAACAAGTCACAATATTGAATACAGTACTAAACCAAAATAAAAAAAAGAAACAGATAACGGGTAAGCAACTCCTCAACACCACAAGCCTCAGCTAGGTCCCATGTTCTCCAGCTCTAATGAAATCAAGTACCTAAAGTAGAAGGGCACTTACCCTTATCTATACCTACTACAATATAATCTATTTGGGCCCAAAAACATGGCCCAAATAGGGTGTGAGACTAAATCTCAGTAGGAAACCACCACAAGATATGTGCCTAATAGTCAGTGAATATATGGAAGGTAGTAAGAAATAAATGTAGCAACAAAGAAGTACCCAAGGTAAAAAATTCACGGTTTCAATGAATTCAATATTATAAGTGACAAATTACAAAGTATGTAAACACAAATAGGTAACCTTCTAGGAAGTACTCAAAACCTATCCCCTCTGGTCCTACCTAGCAACACAAGCACCCCTCTGGGAAACTCACGCAATCTCACCCCTCTGGTTCAGCTAAAGTATAGACTCTATGAGGAAGCACTCGCTGTCAATTCCCCCTATAGTCTCATATCATAATAAAGGTGCTCTGGGAAAGAAATCAATGTCAATTCCTCATGTGGCCCACTTCGAGGAACTATAGACACTCTGGGGAAGCACTCAACACCAATTCCCCCTATGGTCTCGCATTTTATAAATATAAAGACACTCTCGAGAAGCCCTCAATGTCAATTATCCCAATGGTCTATACACCAGGTTCTCATAGCCCTTTGTAAGTCAAGAAAGTGTAGTAGTATGTAATGGCCAATTTAAACCTCAAGAACTAATTACATACCATTCTACAGAAAAACAACATAACCAAACAACAGTCACACAATCCTATAATACTAGGCATAGAAAATTAACCAGTAGCCTAAAAGGAAAACTAGACCCAAAGGTCAAAATAGGCAAAACATGCATGGAAATACATCCAAATCACAATGATTCACCCTATTCACAATAAAAATTCTTCTACTTAGGCATATCGGCATAGAAGAGAAACAATAGGGCTAGAACGGTAAACGCACAATACCCCGTTCTTGGGTATTGAGAGAATTTGCACATAAAACTCAAATACATTCAACAGAAAGGCACAAACCACCTACATCTGGGTTAGGAGATAAAAATAATTGAACCATGAGGCATGAATCACATTATAATTCAATAGATCTACAAAAACGTATAAAATTTTCAATCCATGATAACTCACGAAAGAGGATAAATCAAGGGATGGTATTCAAGGAGAAGAGAGAACTCACTGATGGGATTCCAATGAAATAGTCGGTGATTCATTCGGAGTAAGAAAACTCAACTGGGGTCTTGTCAAAGAACTACAGCTTCTTGGCGACCTCGGATGAACTTGGTTGAGAAGGAGATGATTCTATCAGTCAGACGCGACCCCGATGCATTTAATGAAAAAAATTAATACATGGTGTGTACTTCTGAAGTACAAGATGTGTATTTTCCTTTTTCATACTCTGATTTAAGTGGCCTTCAAGTCAGCACACATGGTCATGTTCATGGCCACTACACGGCTAGCACACAGCTACCTGTGGTAACCAAGTACATGGAATGTACTCAAAAATTTCCAGAAAAACCACTTGTTCCCAAAAATGGCCAAAAAAGGAAAAACCCACCTAAAAAGAAGGTCCGAGTACTTAAAAACTTCCCCCTTAAAGAAATATGTCCCTGAATTTCCTTAGTAAGGTGGCATAGAAGAAGAAACCTTGAACAGATCCAGCCACTGCGATCGTACATCAGCCTCCCTATCCCTAGTCTCGTCCTGTACTCGCCCGTACTTCCATAGCACCCATACCAGAAGAACAGACCGACCACGGATAACCTTCATTCATTGATCAATAATCTGGATAGGATGCTCCTCGAAAGATGCATCCACTTACAACTCAACCTCCTCAGGTTGGAAAACATGAGACAGGTCTGAAAAGTAACGTTGAAGTTGAATAACATGGAAAACGTTGTGCATAGCCCAGTACCTCTGAGGTAATTGCAATCGATAGGCCATCGATCTAACTCTCTCCAACACCTCAAACAACCCGACATACCTTTGTTAAAGCTTAACCTGCCTCCTAATCCATCTGTGACCCAACCTCGGTGTGACATGTAGAAAAACTTGATCCCTGACCTCGAACTCCAGAGGTCGTCTCCACTGATCTGCATAAGACTTTTGACGAGACTGTGCAGTATCCATCCTCTTCCGAATCAACTCTATCTGCTTCATGGTCTTGTAAACAAGATGAGGTCCCAACAAATCTGCCTCTCCTGCCTCCAGCCAACAAAAGGTTGATCGTCATGGCCTACCGTACAAATCCTCATAAGATGCCATCTGAATAGTTTCTTGCAAACTATTGTTGTAGGAAAACTCCATGAGAGGTATGTGCTTCTCCCAAGAACCTTAAAAATCCATAATTCATGCTCGGAGCATGTCTTCAAGCACCTGTATCGTACGCTCATAGTGTCCATTCGTCTGAGGTTGGTATGCTAGACTCAAAAGCACATGTGTACCTAAATCTTTCTGTATCCCCTACGAGACCTGAGAAGTAAAACGTGCATCCTTTTCTGAAACTATGCAGTGTGGAACTCCATGTAGATGTACAATATCATGGATGTACAACCTTACCAGTTCATCAACACTAAAGGTATCCTTGATCGTCAAGAAGTAAGAAACCTTCATGATCTTGTCAATGACAACCCAAACTGCATCATTCCCTCGAGGTGACCTCGGCAACCCTATCACGAAATCCATTGCGACATCATTCCACTTCCACTCATGAATGGGTAACTTCTAAAAAATCTTTGTTGGTCTCTAATTCTCCACCTTTACCTACTAACAAGAGGAAAACCTCATGATGAAACCTGAAACGTCCCTCTTCATACCTGGTCACCAATACTGATGGTGTAGATCATGATACTTCTTGGTGACGCCAGGATGAACTTCCCAAACTGAGGAATGAAAGTCCCACATCGTCTCATTGTCTATATCTACTGGCACCCATACACACCCCTGGAAACGTAAGATCTCATCCTCATCTATGGTCCATCCAGGAATAGGGTCCTCTCCAGGCACACTTTCTCGAAGGACTAGGCCTTCAAAATCTGATAGCTGCCTCATTCATACTCAATCAAGAAGGGTAGAGGTAACTGCTATGGAAGAAAAAAATGTCTTCCCATGTCTGTCGTGCACCTCCAAATGCATCTCAAAGAATAGAGCGATAAGCTTCCACTCACTAATGTCCTCCCAAACTGCCTGTATATGAGTCCTTCTGCTCAATGCATTAGCCACTGCATTGCCTTTCCCTAGTGTATAGGCATGCTCAAAGTCAAAGGACTGAAGGTACTCAAACCACCTTCGCTGCCTCAAATTTAGATCACGCTGAGTGAAGATGTACTTGAGAAACATGTGGTCAGTGAAAACCACAAAATTCTCTCCCAGAAGATAATGTCTCCAACAGCGTAAAGCATGGGAAATAAAAGCCAACTTCAGATCGTGTGTTGAGTAATTCCTCTCATGTGGCCTCAACTGCCGAGACCCATACGCAACTACTCCTTCTCCCTTCATAAGGATAGTTCCTATCCTGATACCTGATGCATCGCAATACACAGTATAGCTCTTTCCTGAATCTAGAAATACTAGTATCATTGCTGAAGTCCACCTCCAATTCATCTCCTAAAAGGTTGAATCGCAAGAATTTGACCATAAGAACTTCGCAAACATCTTAGCTAGACTCGTCAGCAGTGCTGCTAAGCATGAAAAGTCTTGTATGAAGCATCTGTAGTATCCAACCAGCCCCATAAAACTTCTCACCTCAAAGACATTCTTCGGCTGCTCCCATGAAACTATTTCTCTCACTTTCTCTTGGTCGACTGATACTCCTGCCTCTGAGATAACGTGACCCAAGAAGTGAATCTGATCCATCCAAAAGTGGAATTTTGAGAGATCGGCATATAACTGATGCTCTCTTAGTGTACTCAGGATGATCTCAAGATGTGTGGCATGGACATGTCGAGTGTGAGAGTACACCAAGATGTGGTCCATGAAGACGACCATGAAGAAATCCAAGTACGGATGGAATACTCGGTTCATCAGTTCCATGAAACCTGTAGGCGCATTCGTGAGACCGAAGGGCTTAACCATATACTCATATAGACCATACCGGCTTCATAAATATGTAAGAGGTATTTCAGATGGTCTAACATTAAACTGATGGTAACAGGACCTCAAGTCAATCTTTGAGAACACCCGGGCTCCTCAAATCTAATCAAAAATATCATCAATCCTCAATAAGGGATATCAGTTCTTGACCATCAACTGGTTCAACTTCCAATAATCCACAAAAATCCTGAGGATGTCATCTGCCTTATTCACAAATAGGATAGTTGAACCCCAAGGAGAAGTACTGGGCTGGATGAAACCCTTTTTCTACAACTCCTCCAGATGCTTCTTGAGCTCCTGCATCTCAGGTGTAGCCATCCTATAAGGGGGAATGGACACTGGTGCCACCCTTGGCACAAGTTCAATCGAAAATTCCACCTTGCGCTCCAGAGGAAAGCCTAAAAAGTCATCTTGAAAGACATCCTTGAAACAATCCACCACTGGAGGAAAGTCCATCTGTGAAGTGCCCAAGTCATCCAGATATAGACTAGCAATCAATGTTGTAACTCCTCCCAACCCATGATGCTCAGGACCCACTCTGCTCGTTTGGACATCCAAATCACCCTTAATAAGAAAAGATCCACACTCTGGTGATATAAAACTCACCCTTTAGCGGTAACAATCGATGAATTCCTGGAAAGGAACTAGCCAGTCCATTCTAATAATGACATCATATCCTATCATCTCTAGGACATAGAGATCCCAAAGTAAGTGACACCTAAAAACCGCAAAAGGGAACTCCTTCCACTGACGTACACCAGATGTTCTTGTCCCCAACGGAGTGTCTAGTTTCAAAACATCGGTAGAAGAAATGATATAGATCCTAAGGCTCTCCTCAACAGTGAAAGATATAATGCTATGTGTGGCATTAGTATCGAAAAGCACTACAGATAAAACCGAGACAACTAGGATTGTAACTCGAACTATATAGGGGTCTACATCCTACTCTTGATGGGTTTGCTCCACCACAAAAGTCTTGCCAGCTCCGTGGCCTTGTGACCCTGCCTGACTACTCTGAGCTAATCCACCATGTTGTTGTTGGTAGCCTCGTGACTGGCCACCACGACCGTGACCTCCACCTCGGCCTAAATGGTCGGAAGAACTCCAGTTCCCAGACTGGTGAGAAACCTGTGGAGCTTCTCCTGTACGAGGGGTCATAGATGAACCCCGGTCACCGATTTCTAGTGAGAAGACCTGACAGAAATGCTGAAGGTGTCCCAACTTACTACAAGATCGGCACTCCACTGGGTCTCTTTGGCACTGCGTCCACGTATGCCCACTTCTCCCGCACAAGTAGCACACCACCTGGCTACTAGAAGATGCATCCTTCCTACTCAGAAATCCCCATGTAGTCTCCCTATGTCACTTCTGTATATCAACTGGTGAAGCACTAACTCTGGATGTTGAGATGCCCTGGCTCGCAACTCTAGATTCCCTTAGATTTCTCTCTTTGATCAGTTCCTGGTTGACGATAGAAGCGATGGAAGTCCACCTGAAGATATTCACTAGAGAGAGGATGTCCTATCTAAGGCCGTACTCAAACATCCTTACCGGGAATAACCCATCTCGTCCTAGGAAGGGTGTGAAATTCTGAAGCTTAGTGAAATGAGAGTAATACTCCATAACCGATAGGGTACCCTGCTCAAGGCTCATAAACTCCCAGGCTCGGTCAGCCCTCAGGGTCTCCAAATAGAAGTAGTGAATGAAAATGCACTGAAACTCCTTCTAAGCCATAACCTACTGATGACCCGCCTGTGAGATCACATCCCACCATCTCTTGGAGGAATCCCATAGAATATAGGTATCGATCTTGACCCTCCTTTCTATAGGTGTCTCCTAATTCTCAAACATCATCAGCATGGCTTCTATCCATGACTCTGCAACCTGAGGTCCTCTTTCCCCTGAGAAAGTGGGATGATGCTGCTGCTGGAATACCCACGTCAAATCTGCAATCAACGGGGCAGGAGGAGGTGCTCCCTGAAAAGTATGCATCATCATCATGAAGGCTTCCCTGAACTATGGATCAGCATAGGTAATAGATATGACTGCTGGTGCCAAGACCAACACAACATGAGGATCTGATAGAAGTCCCTAATCAGCCGTATCTGGCATCTCATCACTACCCTATAGCTGGTGGACAACCAGAGGACGTCATGGTGGCATGACACTTCAAGTTCAAGTGCAAACATTAGATCATAATTAACAGGGACTGAAACAAACAAGTGTAAGAAGAGAACAAGGGAAAGAAAACATTCAAGTTTTACAAAACATGACTACATGGCGTGTAAAATTCCTACACAGCATGTTCCCAAAAGTCATTCACATGGGCATGTAATCCTACCTAAACTGGTCATGTCACACCCCAAACACATGGAATGATGTCTTAACACACGACGTGTACTTGAATCCTCTTCCCCTACCCGAGTTCTTCTACACAGTAAAGCCACACGGATTTCCTAAAACAAAACTACATGGATTTTTCAAGACACACACGTCGTGTACTAGACAAGCTCCACCTGGCCCGTGTTGTTAGTGGAACGGCCTAACACACAGCTTATACCACACGACATGTTCCAGATGGACACGACATGCACGAGAAGGGATAACACCGATCTGTGTTGTTCATGAAAAGACCGGGTTCCTAGGATTACACTACACGATGTGTTCAACTGGTACACATCGTGTTCCCACCAGACCTTCTCCATCCCGTGTCTCTGCCCACACAGCCTATGACACAGTGAGGGATTACACGACGTTTAAATAAAGTAAAATACATTTACTTAAAAAATAGTTTCTTCCCGAACAGAAGAACACATGGCATGTATTCAAAACTACACGGCGTGTATTCTAGGTTTTTCTAGATAGTAAGCCTCAGAAACTACTCTGGAACTCATAAAATAATGAAACTAACATTGAAGGTGCTAAACTATGATCTATGAGGGCCCATACTCCCCGTGAATCAAAGATTGGCATCTTATACAAGTTATAAAAAAGGATAACTGTGCAATGATTCACCAAATTACGGTCCATGAGGGTCCATAACACCTTAATAACCAAATTTTGGCATCCATTCATGTAAAACCTTACACAAAACAATACCCTATCAAAAAGTAGGTATTTTTTCAAGGCATCTATCACAACAGCATGCATATTCTACACAACATCTATCACGACAACATGAAATCTCTAATGCATCATAGATAGAATGGAAAGAATGCATGTCATGTTATTTCTAACAGGTGCCTATATGATTCATGAGATGGCATACCCTCATCTCATCGGTTTTCATCAGAAATAGAACCTCAATAACATCAATGATAACAACACAAAACATGTGAATCACCCAGCAGTGAAATCAAATCAACTGTAAAATTGCAAACCAAAAAAATTTGCAATAACGAGGTAGATTGGCTTATCCCTGTACACGGGTCAGCTACTCCCAGGCACAGCTTATTACCAAGTACCTATTCCATCCTATCCCTGGCTAAAGGATTCAAACAGTTTGTCAAGAAAAAAATAATTCCTTCAAAACCAATTTATAATGTCTTGGTTCTGGAAGCCACCCAGAGGCGCCCCGTACCCAGTTGGTCATAAGGCCTCAAGCTTATTTCCCTAAACGCTAGAGGCTTCTGACTAGCAACGAGGGCCTTGGGTGTGAAAGTAGTGAAACTATTCCCTCATTGGAAGAGTAGACATTGGATGTAAATAGATATACAATAGCATAGGTAGTAATAATACCAAACAACAGTAACAAAAGAAGACTGATAAGGAAACAACTGGATCATATATATATAAATGATGCATGATAGATATATGTCTAGGAAAGCATCCAAACAAGTTACAATGTTGACTACAGATCTAAACCAAAGTAAAAAAAGAAACCGATAATGGGTAAGCAACGCCTAAGCATTGCAAGCCTCAGCTTGGTCCCATGCTCTCCAGCTGCAATGCAAGGAAGTACCTGAAGTAGAAGGTTGCTTTCCCTTATCTAAATCTGAAAAAATATAATCTGTTTGGGCCCAAAAGCATGGCCCAAACAGGGTGTGAGACTAAATATCAATAGGAAACCACCCCAAGATTTGTGCCTAACAGTCAGTGAATATATGGTAGGAACTAAACAATAAATGCAGTAAACAAAGAAGTACCCAAGGTAAACAATTCACAGTTTTAATCAATTCAGTATTATAAGTGACAGCTAAAAAAGTAGGTAAACACAAATTGGTAACCCTCTGGGAAGTACTCAAAGCCTATCCCCTCTGGTTCTACCTAGAAACACAAGCACTCTTCTGGGCAGCACACACAGTCTCACCCCTCTGGTTCAGCTAATGTATAGACTCTCTAAGGAAGCACTCACAGTCAATTCCCCCTATAATCTCGTATTGTACTAAAGGTGATCTGAGGAATAACTCAACGTCAATTACATTTATGGCCCATGTCGAGGAACTACAGACACTCTGGTGAAGCACTGAACATCAATTCCCTCTATGGTCTCGCATCGTATAAATATAAAGACACTCTGGAGAAGCCCTCAACGTCAATTCTCCCTATGGTCTATACATGAGGTTCTCACGGCCCTGTGTAAGTCATGCAAGTGTAGTAGTGCGTAACGTCCAAACTAAACCTCATGAACTACTTGTCTAGAATTCTACAGCACAATAACATAATAGAACAACAGTCACACCATCCTACAATACTAGGCATAGAAAAGTAACCAGTACCCTAATAGGCATACAAAACCTAATGGTCAAAACAGGAATAACATGCATGGAAATACATCCATAGAACAATGATTCACCCTCTTCACAATCAAAAATAATCTACTTAGGCATAACATCATAGTAGAGAAACAATAGAGCTATAACGGTAAGTGCGCAATACCCCGTTCATGGGTATTAGGAAAATTTGCACAGAAAACTCAAAGAATTTCAACAGAAAGACACAAAACACCTTCCTCGGGGTTGGAAGATCAAAATACTTGAACCATGAGGCTTGAATTTCCTTAGAATGCCATAGATCTACAAAAACATATAAAAATTTCAACCCATGATAACTCATGAAAGAGGAGAAATCAAGGGATGGTGTTCTAGGAGAAGAGAGAACTCGCCAATGTGATTCCAACGCAACCGTCGGTGTTTGGTTCAGAGGACAGACACTCGGCCAGGGGCTCTTCAAAGATCCATGGCTTCTCGGCATTCTCGGAAGAACTAGGTTGAGGAAGAGACAATTATATCCATCAGACGTGACCCTGGTGCATTTAATTAAAAAAACAAAATACACGGCGTTTACTTTTTAAGTACACAACGTGTACTTGCCTTTTTTGTACTCTTCTTTAAGCAGACTCTAGGCCATCACACATGGTCGTGTGCATAGCCACTACACGACCAGCACACAGCTACCTGTGGTAAACAAGTACACGGAGTGTACTCAAAAACTTCCAGAAAACCCTATTTTTTCCAAAAATGGATAGAAAAGGAAAAACATACATGAAAAGAAGGTTCGGGTTCCTAAAATATGACTCTCCAACAATGGTACAACATAGTGGGGATCGACACTGCATCCCATAAAACTCCTCAAATGAGGCCATGGAGATAGATGAGTGATAGATATTGTTATAGTAAATCATTACCAAAGGAATGTTCTTTATCCCAGATCTGAAGAAATCACTGATGCGCACTTGTTGTATATCTGCCATTGTTTGGATGGTTCGCTCTTTCTATCCATTTTTCTAAGGGTGGAAAGTAGTGTTAAGGTGTAATTGAGTGTCAAAAGATTATCAAAATCCTCTCTAGACTCATTAGGTAAAATTAGTGTCTTATTCTAAGATGATATTGATTATAACAACATATAGTCTCACAACCAATTCCACCAACTTCTTTGCTAAACCATCCACATTTCCCAACTCCCTAACAGCTAATAAGTGATCTAAATTCATCATTCGATCCATGATTACCTAGATAGAATCATGTCCTCACTGATCTTGGGATAATATATTTATGAAATTCATAAATATGCCTTCCTAATTCCACTTAAGGATTCCAATTGATAAAAAACCCCAAATAAAAAATTCAATACCTCAACCTACTAGAAAAACAGACACCTAGCCACAAACTATGTCACTCCTTGTTTCGCCATGGGAAAAAAAATGAAACCCAAGACTATATTGCTTCTTTGATACTCATAGTTTAACAACTAATGGTGATTTTTGAAACTCAATAAGGGATCTATCATGCATAGTTATTGGAATGAACAACCCCTTTTAAAACATTAACCAATGTTATTCATCTTCTAACCATACATCTTGGGAATCACCCTGAACAACTCAACCTTGAAACACATCCACCAATGGGTATCTCCATTGAGAATCCTCCACATTATGCATCAGTGGGGGGGGGGATAAACCATCATCTAAATAGGAAACCTCCACCATTAACCAACCCTGCATCAAAATGTATCACTAATTACCCCTCCATCACCCTCAAATCATCCCCATAATCCTAAACATCCTCTTTTTGTGACTTCCTGCTTAGTAAATCATCCATGGAATTACCTTTACATGATTTATAAGAGATATATAATTCTTAGTCCAATAAAAAATCCAATTTCTTATGTTGATTCAGATCAGGTTGAGTTGAGAGAAAATGTACCTCAAACTCATGTTATTAGGGAAAATCACAATGAATTCTTTGATGTGGTAATGTCAGAACAACTTTAGAGAAAACACCGATGCTTCCATTATAGATCATGGTTGGAATAATTATTCATATGTGGTTATAACTATATATAACCATAGGATATCACCACCCATTTCAACATCATGAGGTGACTCAGACCAAAATCGTAAGTGTCATATACTACCTGGATCATCAACCCTTACTAAAGAAACCTAAGAACTAGGGCATTGAATAACTTCCATTAAAATTAGTCGAAATATTCCTGACACTAATCGATCTAAATGAAATTATATTCCTTAATGGTTACAGTTATCAACTAGGCCATGATCTGATAAAATTAATACATAATCATATAATAATATTCTGCGAGACCAATAAAGTGTTAGTTCTCTATTACATTCTTCATTTTTTTTCAAGAAACTACTACATAATCCTTTGAAGGATCCAATACTAATGATACACCACATTTCCATGGAAATGAAACTCTTTGATCTTCAAAATATACTTAGGAAACTTCCCATAGAGTTGGTGGTGTCAAGGATTCTACAGAATGATCCTTTGATACACAATGTGCTCTTCCTTAGACCACATGTATATATGATTTTCATCAATAAACTCATCTATGAACTAGTTTAAGAACTCATGAAATGAAGAGTTCATGAGACCCATGAATACATCCAGTGCATTCATGACATTGAATGATATGACTATGAACTCAAACTGTCCATACCAGCATCAAAAGGTGGTATTTGGGATATCTTACTCCTTCACTCTCAAATAATGATATCCAAACCATAGATTAATATTTGAAATAAAATAACTCCTCCCAGTTAGTTGAAAAAGATCATCAATCCTAGGATGTGGGTAACAATTCTTGATCATCACATGATTCAGCCTTCAATTGTTTATATATAGCCTTATACTACCATCTTCCCTCTTAGAGCATAACGTATTGGGCATCCCATGGTAACACATTGAGCTAGATAAAACCCTTATACGTCATATTATCTACCTAAATACTCAACTATTATAAATCATAAACTTTCATATGATAAGGATCTATTGAATGTTGAAATGAAATTTAATGTGACTCTCTCCCTAACTTGTTGTCACACCAATGGGGTTAGGACAAAAAAATTCCATGGGAAAAAGCATCCAAAAATTTTCTGACTACTATGGGAGCCTCCACCATCTCAACAACCAGTGGATTCACTAACAAATCCACCATCATGGAAAGAAGGGGACCCAAATGAAAAATTATCATTTAATAACCCCATTCATAGATAAAAACTTCTGTCCAACCATCCACATTAACTAAGGTGACTATCATATGAAATTAATTGATAATATCTCATATATAATACAACCAATCCATGATTTTTATGAAATATTATAGTTGTATCTATAGCAATAATAAATTCTCATGTGACCAATGCTTCTGAAACATCAATCTACACCCTTGGAACACATAAAACAAGTTTATATAGACCCCGAATAGCATAGTCGAAACTAAGGGAATATGAATACTATCTATATTTAGTCCAAAAGAATGGACTACAGTCGGTAAAATAAAGGAGTGTGCAAATATTTAATCAAATAAGGATGAAACATGATTGGATGATAAGATAATCATACCACTGATTGTATCTAGAACCTATGGTGTTAGAATATACATAGTATGAAATTTTCTAGGCCTATATCCTCTAACACACTACTATTGACTACCTATATAGCCACACTCACATTGGGGATACTAAAAATGTGCGACATCCTAAGACCATCCCCTTCCTACCCCATCTCCTCCCAGTGGAGAATAAGTCTACTTCCCACTTATAATGATACGACATAACTGGAAACTGTTTCTAAGGATGATGTCGAACTTGACCACCACCACCATACTAATCTTGAATGACTACTAGGAATTGATGTTGTCAATAACCGTGACCCCCATGGATATAAAACACTATACCATGGCCCTATGAAAAATCATGGGAACTAATGGATCTGGAGGGTCAGAAATATAACCCCTAAGGTTGACTTCCTACTAGTCGAAAACTTGGATTCCCTAGAATTTGAGATATACTACAAACTCTGATCCTTGAGGAACCCTATCGGGCCCCCACTAGTTATATACCTCCTCGTCAGTTCATACAATTAATCACCTCATCCTTTTATTTCACCACTAAATAACCCATCAAGATAAATGGAGTAAAAATATACTAGATATATGGGTGGAGAAACACCTCAATATTCAGTGAATGAAACTCCTCATTGGTAAAAATATCAAAGGAGAAATACAAAAGGTCTTTAAACCTAATTACAATCTCATGAACAATCATTCTTCCCAACTAAAGAGAAAGAATATCATACCTCTTTGCTGCCTTTATCATAGATGATAGGAATTATGTATAGAAGTCCCCCAATAATTAATACAATAAAACATTTTCCTCCTACTTCTCCCCAAGATAAAACATCCACAATTGATTTTTTTACCACTCATTTGATTGATAGATATTGGAATGTAATACTTTTCACAGGCATGAATCAAACTAAAGGTGATCTAGAACTCCTACAAATAGTGCTTTGTATCCAGATCAGAAACCTAATCCTCATAATTCTCTATATATTTCTATTAAAAGGAATTAAACATCATCTCCCACTGATCATTATCCTCAACCAATTCAACCCTCCGGTATTCAATCAAGTCAGGCTGTTGAAGCTCACTAACCTTAACCATATCCAAGAAAACATTTGGGATCCTTAACTAACAAGACAATGATTTCCTAATCCCTACAGTATGGAATATTATGTTAATTTAATTAAATTTATTTTAATTTCCATAATTCTCCCTATTCAATCTTAATTACAAATATTTCTAATGCATGTACCTTTCCAAGATATCTACCCCCATGTAGCATCACATCACCTTGGATGTTTGGTAAGCTTAAGGTCCTTATGTCAGATCATAGGGGGCACAAAAATCTTTTATCCAATATATATTACCTTCTTATGTAACACACTAGGTTCACCAAAATGGTTTACCTATAAAACCCAAGAAATCCTCACAAGTTCCTAACTCCAAACTCCACCCCATCTCTTAAAAAATAGCTTTGATACCACTCTTCCATGACCCACTCCAACTGGAAACCCCTCCTGGGATATATGTGACTAAGAGTGACCCCAATGCTCACCTTTAATAGGACCCAAGTTAGAAAATAGATTTGGGGGTATAAAACACAAATATGTGAGGAATTACCCTCATAATTCCAAGTATCATAAAAAGAAACCACCAAACCAATATTATAACATAAAAATGGAAAACCTAAAAATATCCTTTAATGCATGAGATTTCATATTAATACAGTCCCAAAATAACCATAAACAAGAGTCATATGGTATCATCTCAAAAATTCCAAACTCGAAGATAAAAATTTATAGATCGGTCTCCAACTCTCTACTAAAAATCTGAAAACTAGATATATATATATATATATATATCGTGGGGATTATAACATGTATACTCAGTTGTATAATATCCAATGGATATCATGAAAATGTGAGAAAATAATAATAATTCCCCACTGAATAAATAACATAATCAACAGGAGCCTATTAGGAAAACTAATAACTAGCTTCACCAATTCTCACTCACAAAATAATGCATCTATGTATAATAATATATGAAAAATTACATCAAACAATTATACCCCACACATCCTCCCCACTATTTTTCCACTCTCCTGCCCCAATTTAATGAGTTATGGTGATATCATACATTCCATATCCATCACACTCATATCATCACAAGCCTCATCAAAATGAGCAAGGTCCAACTCTCAAACCATGTCATAACCATCACATCCTAATCATCCCATAACCACTCCCATATAACCATAATAGTAGGGTATCATGAAAATAAAGGACATCAACCTTGTTTCCTACTACTATAATGCATGATCCACACTATAATCCAAATAATCCTCTCATCAATCACTACCAATAGTTCACTATATTTTCAATCCATGATATCAAATGAATAATAACCTTATTTGAAAGAGAGGGTGTAGAAGAGGGGGTAACCAACCATCTTCATTCATGAGTCTGGATATTTGGGGAGGACACCTAGAACCCAAAACCTTTGGGATTTAATGTAAATACATAACTCAGTGGGGTGAATATATAAATCCTAAGGAAAATACAATGTATAACAATTACACATAATTATAACATGTAGGTTTATACAACCAAAACCACCCAACTACCAAAATTTATACCACTTCACTATCGTACATCGACATTGCTACCATAATATTGACCACCCATAAAGTCCCACTTACCAACCACACAATCACGCATCATTTTACCAATTCCCATTTAACCACATTAGTTACCAACAATGTATTCATTTATTTTTTCCACATTTATTGACAATACATTCTCTATTTGATGCCTATGTTTATTTCCATACATTCTCATTCATTTATTTCTACCTCCAAACCATTAAATCTAACCCAATTTTATTTAATAGAATTTATCATATCAAGAATACCATAACAATAAGTAAACTACTAATCTAACAAACAAAATCATCAATTTCCCACACATCAACTTCGCAATTTCTATATCACACATCATCCCCACAACCCCAATAAAAAATAATCTAGAAACCACACCCATAATTCCATCCATAATGAAACCCAACACATAAATCAACTTACCAATTGGGAAACACAATAATTACTTCTTTACATATATCTAGTTCAATTGGCATCTTTAATCGATTTACCATTTTCATGTAAGGTAATTCCCACAATTATATTTTAGCAAACAAAAATCAATATATAAAATTAATCACATTTCATAACCAATGATAATCATCAGACATAGATGAAAATGAAATATCATGAAATAAAGTAAATCACATGTGATGTATCTATAAAGATCTCGACCCTAGTATCCTAGTTCCAGTGGTTATTTTATGAAATTGGTACTAGACATAAGTGATCACATCCTAAAGTATTGAATAGTTTATTAGTATTTGAAAACTAGATACATACTTAAATGTGACATTACATTTGAAAACATAAAATAAACAATAGTTTTTTCTTTAATAAAATTACTATTCAATCTAGAATATCCTTTCATATCAATAATAATACACTTCCTAGAATCCTCGGGAAAGGAACCATAAGAATTTGGTGATCTCAGATACTCAGTAAGGGTATTATTATAGTGGAATATTACATGGAATAAATAAGGCATAAATAATATGTAAGGAATAAATGATGATAAAATAATGAAATATAAACAATAACATGAGCTTAAATCTTATCCATGGGTACTATAACTATTCAACTAATCACATGGACATCAATAAAATATTTAATAATGATGTAATTCATAATGTTGTACATCTTAAACTTACCGTCGAAGCCTTATACCAAGACGTCTACATAAATAGGTAAGGCCTCAGCCAAATACTAAAACTGTTTTATCTCATGATACTTATTGATGCATTGAGGGGCTATGTAATTATTTTCCTCATTCTTTAATTAATAACCCCAACTCATTCATCATATGAATAATCAATAAATCTTAATCGACATGCCTTAAAAAATCAATGATTATCCGTATTGGAAGAACTAGCCTATGGAATATCAATACTTTCCCCATTAAAATAACAATAAACCATCTAAGTAAATATTTTGTATAAAATAATTATATTATATCCCAAATAAATAAAAATATTCAATAATGTATATTGGAATATATGAAAATACTTTAAAAAGATCATCAGAAATTTTCTTGAAGAAAATACCCTTTTCCCATTGAAATCAATTATTTAAAATATAAATATTTACAAAATAATAATGAAATATTATATTTAAAAGTAACATTTGAAGAGTTAATGTAATATTTAAATCATTGGGTAGTTACAACGGTGGGAAATTTCATTCATGTTGTGCATGTTAAAACAAATTTTCCTTCCACATTTTCAATAAAAAGTCAAAAACACCTCATTCAAACAACGATAAAAAGATTTATTTTAAAATATTTAAAAAAAATAAAACATTTTCAAATATTTATTTAATAAACCATTGAATAATATTAAAAATATTTTTAAAAAATTATGTAAAATATGGACACGGAAGATAAATATTCTTGACTGGGTAGAAAAACATAGTTGGTCTTACGTAAAAATATTATTCATTTATATTGAGTACTTAAAGAGAGGAAAATAAAATGAAAACTTGTAATTTATAGAAATAACCATATAAAAATAAAATATTTTGGGTTTAAGAAATAAATATCAAATAATTCCCTCAGGGGACACTTAAACATAAATAATCTTGAATAATGATGAGATTGTGAAATAAGACCTTACCTCAAGTCTGAATTTCTTTATATGTGTTCAAACCTCTTATATAATAAATATGTATTTATTATAAATATATTATAGAACCATACTCATATATATCATACCATTTATTATTTACTCATAACCTTTTATTACCCTTCTATTAATAATTATTTATTAAAATCAATGTTCTAAGGGATAACTGCTTCCTTCTTCAAGTACATTTTAGTTCAGTAGTTTTAGTCCATGTACATTGATCTTGGTTACATAAAATATAAAATGGTAATCATGATATAAATTTAATTTATATTAATTATATACATGTTTATAATCATCCATAAAATTTATAATATAGATAAATGAATTACAACATTCATATAGATTGTAGGTCATACGTGTGCATTAATACTGTTTTCAATTTTTCAAAGATGGAATTAAATAATGGTAAATAATAATTCACCTTTGTAGAATATTTATAATATAATATTTATCATTTATATTCATTAAATATATCCTTATTTCTATCAATGTAAAATGGAAATGAAAAAAATAATCGTATCGCTTCATGGAGGTGGTAATCCACACTACACACGAGTGACGTTATTGTTTTCCAATGGATTGAAAGTTAAAAAGGTAGACATGATATCATAAATATAGAATTTTAATAATTTAATGAATATAATTAATAACATTAAAACCATCATAATACCCATCCATAAAATATGGTGATGAAAAATGTATTGTATCGCTGTGTGGAAGTGGTTGTCCAAAAATATGCATGATAGATACATTTATTTATCATTTGTTGTAAAATAAGGTGGATAATGGTGGTTTCGAGATAACTATAACATTTAAGTATATTTAGGATACTTAATTTTTAATTTTATAATGAATGAAATGAATTTATATGAGGTATAAGAAGAAATAAATAGAAATAGGTAGGGTAAGACGATTACCTCTTCTTCAAGAGACCTCCTTTTGATCCTTTATTAAATACCCCTGTAATGATCTTTTAAGAATGAAAAAACCTATTATTTATGATTAGGTATTTTTATAATATAAATGGATAGGTTTGGGTCTAGCGATATGGATCATATAAGTGTAAATAAAAGAGATAAGGGGTGTCCTTTTATATGGGAGAGAATGACACCATTGGAATTACCAAAAAGATTAAAATACAATTAAGTCATCCTCAAGAAATTTTTTTTCAAATGGATAGATATTATATTAAAATGAGGATAAGGAAAAGATATCCAAATATAGTGAAATTTATATAGGATTTTGTGTCATTTTAAACCTTATCCTTTTGTCTAACCCTTGGGTTAACAAATTTTAATATTAACCTTAGTAACGAATTTGATAATATTAATGGGTTATAATTTTACTTATATGGTAAAATTTAGATCATAAATGAAAATTTAACAAAAAAATACCATTTCTAATCCTAATTTTCCTCTTAAAATATTTTTATCCTTTTTAAATAATTTAATAAAATATTATTTAACATAAAAAATCATTAATGTCATTTTTGTTACTATTAATTTGATTTGATTTGAAAGACAACATGAAAACAATGTAATTAGAATATAAACCTTTAACAAATTATTAATATTTCATATTAATCTATAATATTCTTGGAAGATAATAATTGACCCAAATTTTATAACTTTAAATATTTTTAAAACAATTTATTTTATTTATCTACTAATTGAATAAATATTATGTTAGTGTTGTGTAATAATATAAGTTAATTTTTGAATCACATAAAATTATAAATAAATTTAAATGATAAAAAATTAATTCATATTTCAAATAAACTTTTATAACAGAACTTATCCAATTTTTATACTTATAATAAAAAATATAGTTATCAAATTCAAGAAAGAGTCAATTTGTATTTATTCATTTCTTAAAAAAAATATAAAGGTCACAATCAATGAAAAATGGAACAAAGTGGCCATATTTTAGTGTCTTGGATAATAATGGTCAAACTAAACTCATACATTAGCATGAAAGAAAGTATTATTGTAATTTTAAAAACTTAACCCAAATTTTAAACACTATTTTACCTATTTTACCCTTACCGATGTGACAAATATTTACCAATATTCCTAATCATAGTGATAAAAATAAAAGGGACGGATTTTCCAAATATGAACCTCATAATTCCTAATTTGGGATAAATATTTTTAATATTTAATTTCTATAAGTTTCATAAATTAATTTTAAGATGATTGTGAAATACGTGATGAAAACCAATTTTTTTGAAAAATACATTTTTAAGCGTAAAATTGGATTTATTATTATATCATGACTAGAAAAAACAGTAAATGAATATTAGAAAATTTGATTGAATATAAAATATAATTTTTTTATTAAAATAATTCAATAATAGTGATTAATTTAATTTTTAAGATAGATAACATTGCATGCATAAAAATGGTTTATCAGGAAAACATCCATGTTATTTTCAATTGATTTTTTTTCAAGTAAATTGATAACCAATGAATTAATTTTATACATGTTTAAATACTAATTTTTTATAATTTTTCAATTACTATTAATACCCTCCAATACAATTTCTAGATATAAATTTCACATTAAATAATTATATTTCAATAATATATCGTATTTTGTTTATACTCAGTGTTGTGTGTAAAGAAATATATCAATGAAATAAAATTTATTTATAGGGAACTATATCAAAAAATAATGGGTTATTATAATATACCCCTTCCCAACCATTTAATTTTAAACCAGTTTATTAACATTATTAGGGAAACTCTTACTATTCACTAAAAGGAAAAAAATCATTCTCATATCACATATACACCAAAATAAGCAAAGAACTCATATATCCTACTTTGACCATTGATTTCCAATTCATTATGTAAAGACAAATAAAATTAAAAATGACCAAAATACCATAATCCAAATGAGGGGATGTAAACATCCTATAAAACACCATCCTACATAATTCTCTAACCAAAGAATCACCAAAACCTGATGATTCGTTGACTGTATCCCTCTCTAGTTGAATAATGGGAAGATCTAAAAAACTAATGAAGGGGAAACTCGCCTCAAATCACCAAGGATAGATATTTCAAGGCCAAGGTTGAAATAAAATTAAAGGGGATAAAATTTCTCCTTGTAATACACCAGGATATTTAAAGAACCTAGAGATAAATTTTTGGAATGATGGGGTTCGAGGGGGATCAATAATTTAAAGGAAATATGTAAAACATAACATCATGGTGTAAGTAACTATATCACGGTGCAAGGGTAATGAAACAGAATGATCCTAGGATGCAAAGGAATGGACCATACTATAATAATGATAGTAAAAAGTGCATCCAATAAACATGAAAAGGTATACACCATAGATCTAATATGTTAGGTGAAGGTCCACAGTGAAAAAAAACCACAACACTGTAGATTTTTTTCACCAAGAGGTTAGAAATTCCACATCCCTGCTCTACGATGCAACTACCCAAAAATTGAAAGAACCAAAAACGAAATTCCTCTTCTAAGACTCCTTGTTTTAGAAAAACAATCTACACTAAAGTTATGTCCAAATAAATAGAACCTCTAAATACCCTCTTCTCAATGATCCTCCTTTCATCAGATCTCTCTACACCACAAACATCCTCTTTATGGACCAACATAAGCTACTACATCACAAAATTATTCTCCAACATAAATTTCAAAATCAACTCCATCATAAATTCCTCAACTACATTAGAGATTACCCCAAACACTATCAGCACCTAAATTCCAAAATAAATAATTTTTTAGAAAGGCTAGACCGTTACATAGTCAATCTTGAATATAATTTTGATATTGTGTCTTAAAAATAATTATTTCATTAACATAAACTCAATAAAACCAATTCATCTTCACTATATTCATTTTATATTATCTTATTTGTATTTTGTTTTCATATTTATATATTATATTCATTGAAAAAACTCCTTTATATTAGTATATATTTTAGAAGTGCATTATTTAAATAACAATAGTGAAAATGGAAGTTTAGTTTTGTACCTGGCATCTAAATGAGATCAACCCTATGAGCGAACTATATTGTATTATTAGGTAATAAAAAAATGATCAAGAATCCATGATAAATCCACATGAATCACCTAGGATAAAAATAAAATAAAATTTATAAATATTCATAATCACTAGCCTCACACCGTCTGAGGTATATAGCTTGTGCATAGAGGACTACATGTCATTTAGTTAAGACTTATATATCTTGAATGTTATCCCATCCATGGTTGAAAACTCAACCAGAGCTATTATTGTCACCAATGATCATGAATCCAGTGCCACCAAACACTAACACCTCTATCACCTCCCACGCACTACACCAAAGTCTCATTGGTGTGTTTTAATTTTCATTCTTCATCAACGTCTTCTATTTGATGTAGTTGTATCCAAAATGTTCCCCAATTTCTTCATCATGTAATTTCCACATTCACCCATGCACCATAATCCATGTATTGACAATATAATGTCCCTTGGTTGAACCATAATTCCAAGGGTGATGATGGAGAGACAAGTAGTAAGTGAAGGGTTTTTCCACCCAATGATGATTTTATATTCAAATTCATTGAATATTAGGGGAAAAGGGAATGAAACATTTTAAAATTAAATAAATAAATTATTATAGGTATAATAAAATTAATTTCATAAAAAAATCATTATTATATGTTATTCGAAATAATTTTATCAAATGTTGACTTACAAGTGAGTCAAAATTGATGACTTCATGTCAAGAGTTTTCAACATGACATGAAATATGGAAATTAAATTTTTCAAAAATGAAAATATAATAATTTTCATTTCAATATAATTATCACCAAATTTACTATTTTTTTATTAAATTATTTATACTAATATAATTAATCTCAATAAAAATGTAATAATAATTGTTCATCAATTTCCTGAGGATAATAACTAAATTTATCGCATTTTAATTTTGAATAAACCAAATATGAGATTTGTTCATTAATTTAATCCCACATAGAAAGGGGAAAATAAATAAATATTAGAGATTAACTATATCAAGGTATAATAAGAATAGCTTCAAAATTTCCACCTCGTTATTAGTTCTTTATAATTACCACTACAAAGAATATGAAGAACACAAAGAAAACCACACTAATTTGAGGACAAAATGAATCCTCAAGGTTGATCTTATTGAAAATGTTCACTCACATAAAAATATTATATATTAAAATTTATAACCAAAATTAGGTTAAGGTTGTCTAATATTGATGATTTTAATTAAAAAGAAAAAAATCTCAATTTGATGCTCAAAAACCAAAAATAAAGTTTACACCTCTCTTCAAGAAAGTCATCATTATAGACACAACCAAGGTGTTAAAAATGAATTTGATATTCTGTTTTGGAGATATTAATTATTCACATAAGGAGAGATAAAAAAATTATATTTAATACATTATTAATTTTTAAGGAATCTAATTGTAAATAAAAATATTAATTTTCTATGATTACCTCTAAAAATAATTTTAAAAATATTTAAAGGCATTCATTTTAATAATAGGAGTGACTAAACCAACAATTTACTCAAAAAAGTTATAATTTTCAATCATGATGGACCCTTAATCATGAATATTAAAGTGTGTCGCTAACAAATACCATGGGAAAAGAGTTGAGATATTGAAAAAATATGTGATTCTTGGCCACCATAAAAATAAACATTGTGTTTGTAATTCAAAATGGAATAAAAAATAATTATAACGGTCATACATTCTTCGAAATGTTGAATTTTTTATATCAACTTTTTTACCCAGATTTGAAGGAATCACAACCTCAATTAAATTTTGGAAAACCATCCAACACAATTTTATTGATCTAAAAAATAATTTTTTTTAAGAAATATATATTGTTTCTTAATTATAACTTGATTTAATTTTTTATAACAAACACATAAGCATAATGTGACATTTACCTTTTTGGAAAAGTGCATTGGAGCCAATAAAAATTGGGTACATAGTATAATGAAAACTTTACTCTCTAAATCATTCATGAAATCTATCAACACTCTCAATTTAGTTAGTTCAATATGATATAAAGGGAGATATATTGGGTTTTCATTGGAAATAAATTAATAAAAAAATTTACATTATGCACCAGAGGTAGTCTAAAGAAATAATTTTGAAAAATTATATATAATGGATAACTATCACTATAAAAATAAAATACCTAGACACTTTAATTTCTCCCAAAAACATTGATTTTAACCCACAAAATATACTCTAGAGACTTTTCATCGTGTATTTATATCTTTTATATTTTAAATTTATTCACAATTTAATATGTGAGTATCCACATATGAAGTAGTGAAAATTATCCTTTGACCATATAGGTCAATTATAGAATTATATACAATCAAAAAATCTAGGTCTATGATGATATCAAACATTAACATGTCAAATACGGTAAATTACTATAAGAATTAGTCATTGAATATTTTATTAGTTCATGATATATATTTCAATCCCTGACTTTGTTGTTATCCTAGAGGTGTTTGAATGTATATGACATGTGGAATCATTTACACCAGTATTCCCAATTTAAAAACTACCCATGATAAAATTAATGAATTGGTATAACTGGTATCAAAATATATAGAAACTATATTAAAATAACGCAACAAACTACCTCTAACCATATATGTTCCTCCCTATGCCTCTGGGGGATCCTACTCCACCATGAACAAGTTAACTTAAGTCTATTAAAACAATTTCCATCCACCCTAGTATGGTCTCTATTTCAATCCATGCATGTTCATATAATCTATCCTTGTGAAACGCAACTGATGGTATGATCTCAGATGTTGAGACCTGCCTACATAAGGTGGTGATATTTTCACTACGCGATATTGGGTAAAATTTAGCACTTTGAAATAGAACCCCTTTTTAGGAATTTTTATCACTGATGAAGGATAATATTTATCAGTTATAAAATAAAATTTAGAGGTAAATCCTTTATCATCACTTTTAATTATATCCTTGTGAAAGGCTCTATATATTATAACCGTAGTCGGAATGTTCTTTCCTTTATCCCATCTCCTCACACAACACTCCTCTTCCTTTATCTTTCTATTCATTCACGACTTCTCTTCCTTTATCCCTTTTCTAAACATTCCACCACACCTTAATTTCTTCCCTATCTTTGTGCACCGCTTTTTATTCATTACTAATCACCTTTATCGATTGTTGTTGTCAAAACACCATCAGCATTTCATTTCCTACCTAGAATTAATTTTAAATCCTCTTTATTTATTTTTCATTGCTTTTTTTAATATGATTTTAATATTTTTAACAGGTTTTATTTTTTTCCCTCAATTTTAAAGTGTCTTTTTTGAAATATGATATTATACATACAGACACATATATTGTGAGTGTGTATTCATACACACACACATAGTTATATTTATATATAAATATTCATATATATACACATATACGTATATATTTATATATATTTATATATTGTATATTGACATAAAATATATAAATATATTTGAAATTATATATATATATATATGGACATATTTTTATATATATTAAGTTTATTTAAATATGTTAATTATTTGGTTTATAATCAATTTTTTTTACAAATGTCGATATATTTATATTTTTGTTCCAAATTTTTATGCATAAAATTATCTAATTAATGTTTATGTATTTATTATGTGTTTGTGTGTGTTAATTGTTTTTACAGTATGTGTATATATATATGTATTATATAATAATTTTTATATATATTATATATACAAATAATCATATATATGTTTTTTAGTGTCTATATACATGTGTGTGTTTGTGTGTTATATGTTTGGAATTAGTCTGTGTGTTCATAGCCGTTATGTAAATATATTATTTAGATAATTTGGGTTTTTAATGTTATATATATGTATATATAATTCTATAATGTGTTTATAACATATATATTTATACACTGTGTATTTGTGTTTGTGGATGTGTGTGTCTATATATATATATTCTATTATTTACATATATATATATATATGTGTGTGTGTGTGTGTGTTTGTGTGTGTTTATAGTGTTTTATAGAAATATATGTCAGATATATTAAATCTTTTTATTCTTTTTTACCAAAATATGATGAATATGAGTGGAAAATTAATGGATGCTAATAGTATGGTCATTGAGTATAAGGAAGGTATCAAAGAGTTCATCAAATTTTAAATAGGTAATGCATGTAACCCTTCTCAAGTCATGTGAATGTGTTTTCATTATTGTTATTCAACGTGAATTGGTCCAACTAAATTAAAAGAAAATTTTATATTTTATGGAATTTATTAGAGTTACTAATGAGATTGATTTATCGTAAATACCTAACTAATAAATTATTATTACCTAAGAATAATGAATAGTGAAATATCATAGCCAATATCTAGGAGGTCTCTCAAACAAACGTTTCTCATTTTGTCACTATTTATAACTAAAATATATTAAAAAATGTAATAATAATATTTTCAGAGGATTCATAATGGATATGATATAAATATATTTATAATAATGAAAAATGTAAAGAAGAAAAAAATGCACCGATAATTTAGTCGAAAAAACTATTATTTATAGGTTTTCATGGTGAATCAATCATTTTTCTTTAAAAAAATGTTTTATTATCCTATTCAATGTAGTGATCAAAACCTATCACCCTACTCCCTCACATTTAAAATGTTACTACCTCATACCAATATCTCTTCATGCATGTAAATACTCTCTTGAACTATGGCTAGGATATATCTTCACAAAAAATCACCATCACAATGCTACTCCATCATATACAACATTTTAATGTTGAAGGATACAAATATAGATTAATAGGAAGAGGAAACAGTGGGAGGGAAAATCATGAAATCAAACACCCTAATAAATTTAAGCACCACTGAAATACTATAATAAAATTATTAGAACAAATTGTTGTAAAGTAAAATCAAAAATCAATTCTTCCCCCCTTGAATAACAGTGAGGGTTTGTTCTCTATTTTTATAGAGTTGAGAAGAATACCAATGGGAGAAATAAAAAATATAAACAAAAGTAAGAGAGGAAGGAAAATAGGAAACTAAAATATATTATAAATGTAAAATATAATTACCAAAAATGAAACCCAGATAAGATATTGAAAAAATAAAACTAAAATGTTTCACTAAATGGATAGCTGAATGGTTAAATATTTTTAAATGGGGTGGAGTAAAAATTTATAGGGGTGGAAAATTTTCTCTCAAGAATATTCCTCTAAAATATTGATATTGGTTAATAAATTCAATGGAAAATTTGGTAAAATGTGCCTTTTAAAATGTTTTTTCCTACAACATTCACATGAACCCACAAAAAGTGATCCCCATTGGCCATGTGTAGCTAAAGGTATGACCGTTTTAATCTGGAAAAAGACTTTGGAATTAAGAATATTTGAAGTAACATGCTTCAGTTTTCTATTCCATTATGAACATGAAGTAACCATCATGTATAGTATCCAAATTCATAAAAAATATTCCTAGGAATGTTATCTATTTCTATCTAAAATTTCATCTCAATTCGTTTATTACTTTATAATATATGAGACCGTCTTCATAATTCATCAAAATCGGACACAAATTTCAAGAACTTACTGGTGAGCTTTAGTTGGTCCTTAATTTGATGGATTTGTACTTTGGTACAGATTTATAAAATATGTCCCAATTAATATTTAATCCAAAAAGTAATAATTTTACAATGTTGATAATTATATAAAAATTTAGGGCCAAAATAAAAAGGTAAATAAAAATATTAAAAAATCCAAAATTAGGCCTTTTCCAATTAAGATCATATCATTCAAAAAACCTAACAATTTGATAATTACCCTTAATATAAAAAATATATGGGAATTAAAAAATTTAAATTCAGATGAAAATTATTTAAAATATTGAATCTAGGAATTCCACCAACCATAAACATTCCACACATGATAAATCATCTATATTGGTGTTTAAAAAAACTTCCCAATGTAAAAAATTTAAGCACCATTGAATTATTATAACTAAAAAAATTATCATTCCTAATACATGGATCTAAATTATCTAATTCCAATATAGATCATAAAATTTAATTTCATTTCTTGTTAATCCCCTATGTGCATGTAGTACCTACCTCCCGAGAAAGAAATACCTCTATTCACTAAAGGATTTTTTATATGGATATTTTCTCAATCTCAATAACATGTGTAATCTCCGTAGGCTTGTTAAAATTATCATCTATATACCCCATGATTCATGATAATATTTTCATTATGAAGAAATTGCTATTTTATTTGGTGGCTAAGAGTTGGTGGGTAAATAATTTAAAATTTTAAGTCTAAAAAGAGGGGGTTGAACCCTTAAATACCAATGCATGGATATTAAAGTGAAAACATAAGTAATTACTGAATAAACTATCCTCATAAGATATAAAACATATACCTTTTTTTGATATATTTCATGATTCAGATAATTATTACAATGAATGATTTATCCTAATTCTCCCAATTTTTTCTTTTTTCTTTTGTTCTTTTTTTATGTTTTTTTATCAGTGGATGATATGAGAATTCAATATAAGTAATGAATAAAAATCCATTAATTTGACTTTTGAGATGTAAATGCATGAAAAAAGTAATTATAATGAAAAATATATCTCATGTCCTTTTTTCATTCATAATAATATTTTTATTTTATTAATTGAACAAACAAGAGTATTTACAAGAAACCAATCTAGGTTTCCCCAGCTCAAGGAGAATCGAAATGATAGAGACCAAGATAATATGCCCGAACAATGTGTTTACAGTCATTAAGAACAAACCCCAAACTGGTTTATAAAATCAATCTCTCGCATGGACTCCTTTTGATGTCTAAGACATTGTTCGTCAAATTATCTTCCCTCCAGGTAATGAAAAACATGAATTTCTTAGTTAATGAGGATTCTTCAATTCCTAATCAAATAGACAAATTACCATGTAGGATTATCTTTCACTTGAATGAATCTAATTAAAATATATTAATCTAAAAGAAAACCCATACCCCCACAATGATATTTATCCTAAAGAATAGATGTGAAAACCCCTTCCCCCACAACCAAACATGAAATATACATTCAAAAATATTAATAGTGATGTTAGGTAAATATAAATAATCTTTTAATGTGGATTAAATATATAAATAAATTTATGTAATCTAAGGGATAACAATGATAGATATAAAGGTCATTCCCAAGTAAAATATGTGTCTAGATAAATACATCAATAATTTAAAAAAACATGAAATCAGACCTTTGAAAGTGAAAAATCACAAGTTCTGGAACACACAACATAACAAAACACTCTCAAGAAAAAGATATATGTAAATAATATATCAAAAGTATTTTTAAACCTCTTTTTTTGGAAAATATTTTTAATATAGATAGTAATGATGCACCTGATTTTCATAATAAATTGAAATTCCTTAAATGAAATTTTTGAAATCATGAAACAAAATTCATTCATAAATAATTTAAATCCTTAAACATACAAATCATGAAATGTTCCAAAAATTCTTTGTTGGTATTAATTTTAAAAATATTTTACTTAAACTCATAATATTAAACAAAAAAAATAAATAATATTTAAAAACATAAAAAGTTCAGAAAAAAACAAAAAAATAAAAAGAAACACACAAGAAATTTAAAAATATATTGTATCGCACAAAAATTATGCAATTTATTTAAATATATCACATGACCTAGGTTCCCATTAAAATTTTTTAATATCTATGTTGATTGGTAATAGGTTTTCACAACATTACGATATGGTGAAACACTTTGAATCATGTTCCTCCGTTACAAGTCGAGGCATTGAGTTGTTTGGGAATGGTATATAAGTCCCATGAGCCCCCCTCCCCATCACAAGACCTTTTAAAAGCATGAGTGGGAATCAGAAATTTTATGCCATGAGGAAACCATAAGAAAGAAAAATTTTGTGGGAAGAATCCTAAAGTAGACAATATTCTGACGGTAGGAACTAATATTAGTGTCCTAAAACTAGTATTAGAGTGTACGTACAACTTTGTTCCTTAGGGAAAGTGTTTAGGGGGATATTTTATAGCCCATTTAAATGAACTATGCTCTTTAGGCTCCTCTGAAAAGGGTTTAATATCCCTACTTCTTAGAATCAGGGTATCATGAACTAGCCATAGGTTTTCACATTATAACACATGTTCCCCAATCCCACATCAGGGCATGCAAGGTTTTGGGAATTTTATACATGTCTCAAGAGTATTCATCCCCATCACAAGGCCTTTTACAAGAATGGGTGAATAGCAATTGGGTGATTCCTTGAAGAAATCCTATGAATGAAAAACCATGTAGGAGTAATCATAGGGACTAGTAATGAGGTCCTATAAAATGTAGGATTTAACAACCCTATATTTTAGATCAAAAAAATTAAAATATAAGAGTTGAAAAAAAATATATAAAGAGAGACACAACCTGACTTGTTTTTCTAATGGTAACCTTAACTTAAGCTTTGAGATACCACTGATTTAAAAAAATAAAAAACATTATAATTTTTTTGAAATATAGATAAATAAAAAGAAATAAAAGGGGGAAAGAAGTGGTATAAATCTTGGTTTAGATACCTAGTCGGTGATAAGTTTTTACTACCTCTAGTTAGTAAGTTTTATTTGGGAATCCCCCATCCAATGATATGTGTGGTTTCTTTCTCACGAACCACCAAATATTTTCATTCCAATGTGCTTCCCCTTATACCTATTTTAGAGAAACCCAAAGATATATTGTTTTAGTTTTATCCCCATTACAATGTGGTATATCTCATATAGTGAGAAAAGGAAAAATAATGATCCATCCTATTCTTTGTCCACAACTTCTTTGTCCTTTTCAACATTAACTTCATCCAGGTCGTTAACATTTTATGTTATTTCATCTTTAGTTTTATGTAGGTTAATGTTAGTAAGAATTGAATTTTTAAATAAATTAAAGAAAAATAAATCATTATAGAAATATCCACTTTATTTTAAGAATCTTGTAAGTTGGTTTCTTTATGAAAATCCATTATTAATTCTTAATTTTATTCTTAAAAATAGTCCAATTAGATCAAGGAGTTTCATGTGTTCCTCATTAGGTTCATTATCCTCTTATTCTTCATCCTCAATGGATTTCTAGTTGATGGATGAATCTGAAAAAAATTAATCATAGTGATTTAACGGTTAATTAAAATTCAATAAAATTAATGAAAATTGAGTTTAAGAAAGGATTGAATCTGTCAGTTTGTTTCGATTCAATTTATTCTTTGTATGAAAATGCATCTTAGAGTAGAGTTACAGTGGATGGAATTTAGTAGTCAAGCTTCTCTATCTTTTCTTCAGATTCCACCACTTAGTTTGTTTCATTTTCTAATTATATAGAAAGATAGTGTGGTTTTGATTATTATTTTTCAAATATAAAAATATCATATTACAAGTTTCAATCAAAAATGTGATTCTAGGATTCTTCTGAAAAAAAATGATCCCCCATCTGTGCATCAATATAAATTTTTTATTCTGGGATCTCCTCTAGTCAAGGTTGAGTAAACAATGATTTAATTAATTCTTTGAGTAGCTCTTTTTCAGCCTCATTAGGTTCCTTAACAAAAAAATGGGTGGGTAAATCTATTCCACCACTGGTTCTGGTTATGGTTTAGGTTCAGATTTCTTTAGATACTAGTCCTAATATGCACTAATAAATTTATCTATTTCTATCTTTAGGTTTCTATAATATTCTCTAATTTATTATAGATGATATTTTGTTGGAATTTATTCTTCTATTTATTTTTGTTACACATGAGAGTAGTCATTAGAGACATAATAATTTAAATTTTAATACATCATGAACAAAGAGATTTTTTAGTTCTGGAAATTTATGTTTTTTTTATTTTTTATGAAAATTAGTGTGTCAAAGTGTTGCGAATACCTAGAAATGTTTCCAAATTAATGAGATTTATTTTCCTTGAATCCCTAATGAATAAATTATTATTACCTAATAATCATATATATTAAAATATCATGGTAAATCTCCAGGAATCTTCTCACTAACACCATTATCATATTACCAGTATTAATAACTATAATATATTACTAAATGTAATACTAATATAGTGGGGGGTTCATAACGCGTACGATAAAAATATATATAAAATAATGAAGAATATAATGTAAAACACAAAAAATAAAGAAGTTGGTAAATAAACTATTTTACTTAGGGGTTCATGATGAAAAAATAGTCATTCTTTAAAAATGTCTCATCATCCTAGTCAATGTAGTTATCACAATATATCACTCTACACACTCTCATTTAAAATCTTACTACCCCGCACTGAGATCTATGAATGTAGGGTAATACTTCTTCAAATTATGGCTATAAGATCTCTTCACCACACAGGACCATTATAATGGTACTCTATTGTATGCAACATTGTAATGATGAAGGAGAGGGATATAGATAAATGGGAAGAGGAAATAAATGGCTCGTGAAATGGGGTAATGAAACACCCAAATTAGTTTATCCAAAAATGAAATACTAGAATAAAATGATGAGAACTAATTTAAGTATAAGAAACTCAAACCTAACTTATTCCCCCATTAAAAAATGACGAGGTTTAGTTTTTTATTTTCATGGAGTTGATAAGAAGCATGGTGGTGAAACATAAAATAGAAATAAGAACATAAAAGGTTAATAATAAAAGGAATATAATATACACTATAAGTATAAAAGATAATTGAAATAAAAAATTAAACCCTAATAAGCTATTGAAAATTGAAAACTAAAATGGATCACTAAATTTCTAACTAAATGGTTAGCTCTTTTAAAAAGAGGTGGATTACAAATTTATAGGGAGAGGGTGACTCATTTTGTCTTCAAAATATTCCTCTATAAAATTGTGTATGGTCAATAAAATAAATAAAAAAAATTGGAAAAAATCCTTTCTAATTCATTTCCATCTATATTACATTTTCACCCAAAAATTTAATATCTATTGTCAATGTGTAGCAGAATTTATGATACGTTTACCCAAGAAACTATTTTTTGGCCGGAATAATATACATATTTCAATGCTTCAGTTTTTTATTACATTATAAACATTGAGGAGGAAAAATCTATAGTTTAAAATTTTATAAAAAATTTCCTCATAATTAAATAAATAAATATATATATATAATTTTAGTTCATTTAGTTTGGTAGTTTGTAAGATATGTTTGCATCATAAAAATTATCCAAAATCCGGCATCGATTCCAAGACCGGAATTGTGAACTTAATTTATGAATTAGTTTTTTAGATTCATCCTTTGGTATAGTTTATAGAAATATATACTAATGAATATTTAATCAAAAAAATAATTTCAAAATTTTGATCGGTATAGAAGTTTTTATGGATGAAAAATGAAAGTAAATAAAAAAAGTAAAAAATCTAAAATTAGTCCATTTTTGTATCTAATATAAAATCATTCAAAAAAACCTAAAAATGTGATAATTACCCTTATAATAAAAAATTATTGGTATTTATAACATTTTATTTTATAGTAAATTTTTGGAACTTTTTTCATCTATTCGTTATAAATTTTGGAAAAAAACCAATATAATTATTAAATGTAACTATAAAGTGGAATAAAAATATATTTTATGAATCATCAGATATTTTTACAAGTATATATAATGATATATATTATATTGATGAAATAAAAATAGCTATTGAATATGAATGCATATATTTTTCATAAAATATTGAAAATTAATGAATTGTGTAGATATTTCATTTTTTTAATGGATGTATGAAATATACAACATTGTTAGTAGTATTAAAAATATATAGCTATAAAGTGAGCAATAGATGGGGTTATGTTAACTTCACTAGCTATTTTCTCTAGTAAATGATATAATTATAGATACAAATGAGCTTCCCTAATGAACATATGATGCTAAATGAATGTGATTTTCAATGGGTATGAGGTATGAAAAAAATACTTGCTTTCACTAATGATTATATATTATTTTAGAAAGGGTATAAATCTCTAAAAAATGTTCCAAGTTAAATGTGACCCGATAGAGGGAAAAAAGTCCACAAAAAATGTACGGTACATTCCTATCATGCATAGATTTCTACAGCTTTATGGAATTTTGGATAATACAATTTAGTTGACTTGACATGTGAGATAACCCAGATCCACACTCTCAAGTCGGATGTTAGAAACACATTCTTTAAAAAATGTATTTTCTAAAAGTGAGAAGATATGAACATAACATACATATATTTTAAACTATTTAATATCTTAGCATTATATATCATAAATAAAATCACAAACATAGAACCCAAATTTTATTTAATTTGGAGATTATCTATATAAATGTATTATTTCACAATATTACTTCAGTATCTCTCATAAACATCTCAACATAAGACTACCTTTTATAAATAATATTTAATATATTTTTCTAGGTAATTGGGAAACATAATAATGAGTGAGATAAAATCTATAGTAAGGTATAAACTTATCAATGAGTCATAAAAGGATAGATCATAAAAAATTGAGATAAATAATCATGGGATAGATTTCTGAAAAAATGAACATGGAATCATAATAATTTTTAATAAGGCATGATAAAGGACACATAAACTCAAAATATTAAATAAATACCATGTTGTAATATATCTGATCCATGAGTTAATAATCATTATCCATGGAGCACAACATAGGCACATAGAATAGCATATAAATTTGTTTTAGATATAATCATATTAAATCATAAAATTTTGGACAGGTTTAACTATAATTAGCTCCATATATGTGGTTGTAAACATGAAATATGGTTCACACATTATATTTTGAACAAGGATAAATTGCAATAGGTCTATGTATAAACATGTGAACATGGGTAAATTTAAACAAGTCCACGCATAAATTTGTGAACATAGAATCAGGTCCTCACATAGAATTGTTAAAATGTCATCAAATTCTCAGAAAACATCATTATCTCATTGGATATAATACTTTAACAATGCATTAGAGAGATATATAGGAACTCATATATCATATAATGATAAAACATACATATTTTAACCACATTAAATCATTCATACATCAAATCACGTAAATCAATGGAAATTAAATGGGTTTCATAACATTTTCCAATTTTATCACATAAAATGACATTGAGAGTAAGATCGGTTAATAAAAAAATTCAATCTCACAAAGGAATTATATCCTAAAATCACATAGAGTATGAACATAAAAATTAATCCATAAGATATATATATTTTTGTAATAAATAATAAATTGGAATAAAATCCATGAGAATAGTCTTTTTAAAACATTTTTATCATTGTCATAAAAAAATAAAGTTACAAGCCACTTTAAAAAAACAAAAAGGGGACAATTTTATAAAAAAATCACTTAAAAAGAATCCCCAATAATGGTACAATGGAAAAATAATTAAGTAATTTTATGTGTATTTAAAGATAAATTAAAATGAAAAAAATCTGAAAAGAAATGAATTTTTATATTTTTATGTAATTTTCAAAGAAAAATCCACATCAATGAAATAGTTGAGAATTTTCCCTTTTATAAATAGATAAATAAAAATGTGAAATGTATAGAGGATAATATATATTCGGATTTAAAAATAATAAAATAAAACATTTCTGCTAAGAAGAATATTGTATTTGAGGGAATAGGCCCATTAGATAATATAGGTATTATTCTTAAAAACGTCATATTTTTATGAAGAATGAAGAACACCAAAAGAGAATATTTTGATTTGAAAATTTAAATTCCTTAGAGAGAAATATAAAATACATATAAAAAGTGAAAATATAATAACAAAATAATATTTTAATATAATATACATGGAAGGATATGTACAACCCATTGACAAATGAAATTTAGTCTTGAAACCCTTACAGCTTTTGTAATTGACGAATCAAAGGAATTTGAAGGAATGGTCAAGAAAAGAGTTGCAAATCCCATGAAAGAAATTGTAATAATTATAATAGAATAAAATGAAGTTATAATTAAAACATATAAGAAAACAAATCGTGGAAAAATATGGAACATTTCTCAATGAATATAAATTAGAATAAATAATCCCTATAACATTGGTAGCATATGAATCAAAATAATATAAAAGATAGATTATGAAAATGGACTTGTAAATCACATGATTAAAAAATATTTTATGATAAAAAAATTATGGTTCAGTAAATAAATCAAGTTAAAGAAGAATAAGATCATAACATGAAGACATACCTCAATGAAGGGTGATTGACATAAAAACCCTTACCTTAGATTCTTTCTTGGATAGACGCACGCTAACTTCAAATAAGAAATCATATATTCTTTTGGAAACCATATTGGTTTTGATGTAATTGGGGAATTATACTGAAAGAATAATATAACCATCATGAGAGAGGCATATTATTAAAGGAAATACAGAATTTTATAGGGAGGAATTACAATTTTTAGGGTTGTTTGGGAATTGTTAGTGGTGGGTTACTTTTATAAGTGAGTAAGAGTGGCATTTTTGTAAATATTCATTCCTTTGTCTATAAGAAATGTAATTTCTCAAGGGAAGTGGATTAAAAGTTGGAAATAATAGAAAATTGATATGTATGGGTCTATAATGTCCTTATAAACTCATTCATAGATAATGTTTTATGATATTTTTGGACTTTACCCCTTAGTTAATCCCTTTTAGTTTGTTTTACCTTTACTGTTGTAGCTCATTTTTTACATTGGTATATTATTTTTATGACTATAAATAAATTAAAATTATTAGCTAATTTTGATATGATGATAAAAAATTTATAATCTATTTAATATAATTCAATATATTAATTTAATAAATTTAGCTTTTAAATGAAAATAATAATATATATATATATATATATATTTATTTGTTTGTTTGTTTGTTTGTTTTTATAAAATAATGGATTTTTAAACATTAAGTGTTCTTGATATTATTTCATACCAATTAATAATAATTAAATTAATGATAAGTTGTTTTTTATACTTATAAACATTATATTTCAAGAGAATAATAATTATAAAATGATATATTTGGCTTAATAGAAAAAAAATTCAAAATTCTAAAAAAATAGACAAATGTATTTTTAAGAGTAAAAATGAATATATTTTTATTTCTTACTAAGTGATATCGCATAGATAATTTTTTATTTATTGGAATATATTTATAAAAAAACCTTTAATTAAAATAATTCTTTGATGGGGATCAATTTAATTCATAAATTACACAACATAGAGAAAACAAATTCTTTGAAAAACAAATCTTTTAACATTACAAGTTTTTATCATTATTAAAAACAATTTAAAAATAAACGAATTGGTGTTTATTTTTATATATACATATATATATACATATATAATGTATTTCATTAAATTACTGGCTTTAAAAATGAAAAAATTAACATTTAAATAAAAAAAGATAAGATAAAATAAGAATAATGTTTCTAAATAAAAAAAATTAACCGTGAATAATTATATTGGAATAAATTATAATCATTTAATTTTTTATTTGATGTTATTAATTTATTTTAATAATCATAACTTTATTTTTATCATAACATTTTATTGAAACCATTTTTAATAAGTAAATTTCATATTTTATACAAAAATTTCTTTAGAATAAAATGAATTTTAAAAATGGATTATATTTTTTATTATATTTAGAAATATTTTATTTAATTTTGAATACATTATTTATAATGAAAATTTTTATTTTTAAAATATAAATAAAATTTACACATATTAACTAAATAATAATAATTCCAAACTAGTAATATGTTTACTCGTATTATATCAAATGGTTATAGCCCCCTTGTTAATTTTTATATAACAACTATATTACATCTATTACCACCAATAAATTCATACCATACAATGAAACATTATCATTCCCTTAAATTTCAATTTGGGATTTTAAAACATGATTTCTCGTTTCATTATGTTTTTCTCATTTGAGGTTTAGTTCTTTAAAACCCCATGTCATTTTTATGTCATGAATTTTAGAAGGATTATGAATTATTGACTATAGAGTAGGGTATTCCTTGGAAATTGATATTCATATTGGAATTACAAAATTTATAGTATCTTAGATAGATGTTGTTATAAATTTAATATGGTGCTAAAGGTGTCTTGAGTCATCTTAAGAGTCTCGATAGCTTCAGGGTGAATTTTAAAATTTTAAAATGGTTTAAACTATGCACTTGGTTACCACATGGTTAGAGAAAACTGTGAGGAGTGATTCTGGGATGGGGATAATAATATTATATGTGAATGGTTATAGAAAAATCATAAAAAATCTGAAACATAGTATTAGTTTTTATCTTAATAGTTTCACGTGATTCAGAAAATCATTTGGCTAAACCATTCTTGGTGTGTGACATTAGATAGTGAAGGTCACACAGTTGGTGCATGATTTGGAAAATTGTGCTTCCCAACCATATAGCCAACTAGATTTCATTTAAAATTTAAGAATAACATTTTCTCCTTTATATTTTAGGTCATTCACCCCTCTCTTTCTCCCTAGTTAATTCATGGACTAGTGCCCCCACCCTACTTTGTTTCCCCCAATCTCCCTTTAAAATGGGGTGGTTTGGGGAGATTTGTTCTTATTTCAAGGTGATTCTTCCTCCATATCATTATATTCTTATGTATCCTCATTTACCTTTTTGATTTAGCTTGTCTTATAAAATTATTTAAGTTATTATTCCACCATATCATGGTGTAGTCATCCCAATATGATGGGAATTTTACTCAGTGTTACTAAAGGATATCTTAGGAGGATGTATACACATTATTTAATGTTTTCTCGATGAATGAACATTACCTAGTGAATTTATTAGTGTTTTTTTAAAATTAAATTAAATTAAATTAGAATTTAAATCAATATTGATTATCAGTTATTTTTTTTAGAATAGTTTCAGGAGTATGTTATGGACCATCTAATGGTGGTTTGTTAAAGTTTTTGTATGACGAGGGTGCTTGATGAGTTATTAAAGAATTATTCCAAATTAAATTAAATTATAAATTAATTTTAAATATTTAAAATTGTTTTTAATAATAATTATATATTTTTAAAATTATTTATGATGTTCGGGCTTGGGATAGGATCCTAGATCAATGTTAGAGATTGGAAGAGCTTGGTAGAGAGCTATTAGTATTCGATTTAAAGGGTTTGGATTCATATAAGGTAGGTGGTCACTTGATAATACCTTTATGATATAATTATTTATTTATATGCATATGATATATGGTCTTTACAATAATTTAAATTTACCCCTTTTTTACTAAATTGTTTTCATTTAAAATTAAATTCCCATGAACAGAATGAACCAAGTGAGAGGGGACATGAGGGGCCTTTTTCACTTTCTTGATTCCTTGGTTGCTGATAGATGAGGACTTGATTTTAAATGTATGATTTGGGATGTATGGACTCTTATGGGTGTAAATTAAAAGAAAATATAATTAATGAATAAATTTTCCCTTATTATACATTCCCTTAATGCTACCTTGTAGAAGAGTGTGTGGGATTAGGAATTTATGGTTTGATTTTTCCATGTGAGTATGTTGATATTCTTAAAGACATTTAACTAGTTGATTTTATCTAAGATGATTTCTCCCCTAAACCCTATGATATTTTGGTACATATTTCATTGTTCCTTGGGTAGGATTTTTGGACAATTTTGGTGTGTGAAGATGGACCAATGATTACTTGGGGATTGAGATTTCCATTATTTCATCTACCTAAAGCGTTGTCATATAACCTTATATATGTGATTCTAATGAGTTTTTAGTATGATCACGATGATTTAAAGGGATGGTATTCCCTCTGGGTGACATTACTTGACTTGAGATGTGTTTTTTATATTAATGAACTCATTTTGGGAGTCTGTGTCCTGATGAGACCAAAGGGACCTCAATAGTTGACCTAGTAATTATGTTAACCCTTGAAAGGGTTAGTAGGGAAATTGGTAGTAATTATTTGGGTGTCAACTTCAAACCCACATAAATAGTGTGATATTAAATGGGATTTATTTAAATGGGTTCTTCGTTTACTTGTGTGGTTATCCTCGAATAGTGTGATGGGTCAAGAAGATTATCGAATTGTGTAGTACAATATGAAGTTACAAGGAAGATGTGTCTTTAAGTGGTTTTGTTTTTTTTGTATATGTGTTTAATAAAAATGTATTTGTGGATAGGATTGAATTTTGTTGATTTACCCTTTGGTAATGGATGCTAGATACCTAATTTTTTAGATGATATAAGTTTCCTTCAGGGGTATATTTTTTATTTTGATTAGGGTTGACTGATTTTTTCCTAGGTGAATATGATTTTTCTGGATTAACTATGTTTTCCTTGAGTGGATGTGATTGTTTTGGGTCAATTGAGTTATACCTAATTGTATTCTAAATGGTTTATGGTAGACTGAGTTTTCCCTAGGTTTCTCAATTTAGTTCTGTGTGAGAAAATTTTCCATCAATGTAAGATTTATATATTATTTTGGGTGAGCTAATTTTCTATTATATGTATGATTTTAAAATTATATTGGGGGAGGATTAGTTTACCTTGGGTAATATATTTTATATTCAAATGAACTATGGCATAATCTGAATTAGGTATGTTGTTCGGGTAGGGATTTTAAGTTGTATTATTTTCCCCCTAATGTTTTTATGCTCAGAGACATTTGACACTTGCCAAAGTAGGTATAGTAAACCTCGTGTGTCACCTTATAACCTGAGGATCAATTGTGATTGATTAATTATTCCTCCTCACTATATTTTTGTATTCATATGAACATATCACATGTGTATACACTATATTTATGTTTATATATAGGGACATGTTTGGTGGTTCCCTACTATGTTGTATTTATTCCTTGCTTAGGTATCAATGGCACTAGGGTACCTGATTATAACACATATATCACAGGTTTAGGAAGTAAAATGCCTAGTGTTACATGATTAACTTGGAAATATTGTATTAAATTATATATTAGGATGGGGTCAGTCTTGAGGATAGCATTGGAGCCTCGGTGTGTGTTTTTCTTAAATTTATTTTTTATATTTGATCATATCAAGGGGTATTCAGTTGATGTATACTAGTATGACTGTGTTTTTGTATGAATGTATACTTCCAAATTTCATTTCTTAGAGTATTATTGGTTATTATTCTATTTAATTTCCTTATTTTGTTTGGATGATTTTTGTTTATTTATTTTTTTATTGATCACTTTAGTATGGGTATATAATCTTCCCATGATAACACCCTAGAACCTTGTTGGTAGTTGGAAGAAACTTCCATATTGGGAGGATAACTTGAGTCTTGATTACCTATTTTACTTGGATACTGATCAATGGTCTAGGTATAGGGTATTATAAAGTGGAATCAGATCTTTTTTTATGTCTTACTACTTAGGTAGATGGTAAACAGGTGATATAGAAATGTCTTGGAGCTTGTGATAGACCTCAAACTAGTGCATCATGAACAAATTTTCTGATGGATACTTTAGGTTACAAATACATGGGATTATTATTCATGGTTTTCATTTTTTATGTTTATATTATTTCATCTATTGTGACATACCAGGGTTTTATAATTACGATTTATTGGTTTTTGGATTTTGGTTCATGGGAAATGGAATTGTGTACAAGAATAATATTTAGAACATCAGATTTGAATGACACACATGTTCTTAGTTGTGATTGATATCACTAAGGATATAGGTTTCATCTATTTTAAGTGTCCATAATAACTTATATTGTGTTTTTTCATATAACGTTTTAGTAGAATTCTAATCAGTGTGATCATGGTGTATTTTCTCTGGTGATGGGTCATGTGGACTCTATAGAGGGGTGCTCATTGACGATGGCTATACAGTCCCTCTGTGTAAGGGGTTTATAGACACTCCTAGTGGGTCAATTTAGGAATTTTATTCTATGATTCTAGTTATAAAATAAAACCATTTCATTACTTAAAGTGTCAATAATAGCCTATATAGTGTTTTACCATATAACTTCTTGATGGAATTCTACTTAACTGAACCATATGATTATGGTATACTCAACATAGATCATTATGGGATGATGTATTTATTTATATGGTGATGAGACTTGATCCCTAAGAGGGGTAGTATTATATGAAAATTCCTGATAAAGATTGGTTCCCTAGAGCGCATGGTTGACTTTGGAATGTGATGATTGGTGTGTGTGTGTGTTTATGTATATATGTGTGATTATTTGTGAGAGAGACCATAGAGTGGGTGTGTTGGGGAATGAGTTTCTTGGTGATATTTTATAAAGGAATATAGTGGCATTTCTATTTATCTATGAATAATATGAAATATTATTTATGGTTTATGTGGGAGGCCCTAAAGCTATTAAAATATGGCTCAAGTTACTAGTGAGTTGAGTGATATATATTAAAATAACTAAAGATATGGGTTAGCATGGACATGTGATTTCATTATAAATGATAAATGTTATAATATTCTTTAGGTTGATAATGGTGCACAGAAGGTGGTACTAAGTATGTGGTTTAGGCATGGATATGACATTGGATTTTATGGTAATTCACCTGAGGTTATTTGGTATCAATACTAGTTTTAGAGGGATGGATTAGTATGATTACAAGACCTATTGATTTTGGGTGTTGTTCCTGGTGAGGTTACGAATTATGATTATAGATGGTTAGATCTATGATGACCTTAGTTTCTATAGATGCTTTCGATTTTTGGGAGAATTCCCAATTGTTAGCTGATTTGGCGATTAGACATGGCATGGTTTAAATGCCTTTATTTTTTATGAGGATCATAAAGAGTGATTATAAATTTATGGGAATAACATACATGAGGTTTATGGTTAGTGGTTTCAGCATGCCAACCAAGAATTATTGATGTGAGACTCATTGTATTATGAGTTAGACTATATGATTGTGTTGTATGGGAACATACCCTCATTTGGTTCGGATGATACTGAGGTGGTACATGTAAATCCCCAAACCCAGAAGCCCAGATCAAGTTTATTTTTTTTACATTGGCATTATTACAAGGGTAAAATACAAAGGACAAATTATTTTATCATTTTTGGAAATCCATATTACATACTTGATACCCATAATACATTGAGAAATAGAAAATAAAAACATGATACATGAAAAAATGCAATAAACAGCATCCTTAAAACTCATTCAAAGGACTCCTATTCATGACCTTGGTAAATGAAACATAATAAGGGTGATATCAAATGCTCATTAAGGGTAACTAAAGTGGAATCAATAATGAATCAATGAGAATAAATCAACATTCCAATGATAAATTTCTGATAAAACATGACATTTAATAATTAATCTGATAATGAAACTTAACCAGAAATACTATAAATAATATAATAATCACATGGAATGACAATAAATGGTTACATAAATATTTAATTCTTAATGATAGATTTCTAAAACATATCATCGAGGATTATTTCCAAGAATCTAATACTTTCAAGGCTTCATGCCTAGAATCTAATATTATCAAGGATTCATGAAATGAATCTAAAACATTAAAGAATTCATGTCATGAGTCTAATAAATGTGTAAGGCCTCGGCCAAAACCATATCTAGTTTGTCTCATGAAACCTACCAATTCCTCAAGTGGCTATAGAAGGCCCCGCCCGTCACATATGAAATCCAATGGATTCATTATATATAGAATAATCAATTTAATTAATAAGAAAATTATTTATCATCAAATATCATTATTAAATAAATAATACATTTTTATCAATAATTCCCCAGTATAGGATAAGTAAAAACAAGGTTTTTTGATGTTTATGAATGGAAATACCATTTAAATATCACTAAAACGTTTTTAAGGAAAATAATCAATAAACAGTACAAAGTGTCTCATACCGCATTAAAACATTTAAATCATAATCCCAATGAAGGAATAATAATAAATGAAACTTAGAACATCATGATAATAATGAGGTTCATGATATAACTTGTCAAACGGAATTATATAAGCCCTATAAAAATGAACTGGTTCATAACAACAAATAAGACTAAATGGAATGTAATTTAAGACAAAATATCTTACCTTCGGTATGATTAGTATCGTGTATCATTATATTCCTGAATAAAAAACTTATGTTAATTATTTAATTTCTTAAAAACCTATCTCATTTTTATAATAACTTTTATTTCACTTATCACCATGTTATATACAAAAACTTAATCAATTAATTTACGCTTGGTGTTGTGACCAAATTTGATTCATTTGTCAAAAAATGGTAGGTCAAATATGGTCAAAGCGGTCATTATATAACATCACCCGAATAATAATCATGAAATAATTATTATATTTTTAAATCAATTATACTTTTAGAACCGATCATAAAATATGGTTATGAAAATGAACCGATGTTAAAATCAGGGAGACGGTAGGTCGTACATACGCATGAGTGACATTCCCATTTTTCAATGATCATTATGGAAAGAGGGTAAGTAACATTAATATTGCCAAAATGATAATTATATAATAAATGATATATTATTTAATGATATATAATTATTTTGATGTAAAAGATGTCACATTGTTTCAAGGAGGCAGTAGTCCACACGTCCACGAACGACGTTATCAGTTTCTAGTGTGTGAAAGGGGTAATAAATAAAATGATATATTATATTTATATAAATGTAATTATGGCATGAATATCATATATATTTTATTTATTTTATATATTTTTAATTAAAATCATCCTTTATACATTCCATTTTTAGTGTGAATGAATCACATCGCATTGAAGAGTAGGTAGTCTAAACTTCCACTAACGATGTTATGGTATTTACATAAATTGGAAAGTATAAGGGTATGTGTTATAAAAGAATTAAAAAAGAGTAAAGACATAATAAATTTAATATATAACATATATAAACATATTTTCCATCATAATTCCCATACATTAAATACGGTAAAGTAAAAAATGAACAATCATCATTTTGTTAGGCGGTAGTTCATCGTATACATAAACAGTATGTTCATTACCCATTAGATGGATGTGTGTGTGAGTATAGGTAGAATCCATAAAACAAAAAAATACTATTATATTGAAGATATGGTTGTTATTATATAATCATGGAATAATAAAAGTTTAGGGGTGGATAATGGAAATAAAACTAAAGAGATTAAGGAAAGTTGTTACACATCTTCTTTGGGTAACTTATTTTGGGGATCTATTTGGGAATATCTTGGTTGAGACAAATTGGATTCAAGGTGTGAGGAAGTGGGAGGATAGGAGGCCTTTTTATAGTGGAGGGGGAGTGGATCTCTTGTAAATAACAAAAGTAATACATTAATGGGAGGTCTCATTTACCTAATTTGAATCAAAAATGGAAATGTAATGTTTTAAATTGGTTGAATTGTCTATAAAAACTTCTATCACAGAAAAATAATTTCATTTTTATAATTTCGTTCGTTAACTTCTATGTGTCCCCAATTTTTTCGTTTCGATTTTTATTAAAGAAACTAGTTTTTTAACTTATGTAATTTAACCATTAAGAATAAATTAAAGTAATATTTATTAGAAAATATATATATATAATGAATTATAAATATTATATCTAACTTAAAAAAACTTCACGTTTGTTGGAAATTAATTTTGAAATAAGCGCATGCAGCGCATAAAAACACTCCTTTAACCCAAACCATTCTAACAATGTTTTTACAAACTATGTGTCAATAGGTTAATTATAAAAGATCAATTGGTAAATTAATACAACATATTTAATATTTATTAATACCTAAAAATCACTTGGAAGAATAAAGTTTTTTTATTATTTAAAAATCATTTAATAAAATATAATTTATTATAAAATGACGTTAATGTTAATCTTGACATTATTTATTTAATTTAAATTTAAAAATATCAAAAAAAATTGAACTAAATTATTATTAATTTAAATCTATGTGAAATTATATATTAATATACATAAATAATTAAAGACAATAATTCAATAAATTTTATTCACTTTTAATATTTATTGTATCATTTATTTTAGTTTATTATTAACTGAATAATCAGTATGTTGGTGTTTCTTAAGTATTTTAAGTAATTAATTCATCTATAAAAATTAAAGAAAATTATTATTATAAAATAACCCATTTATCTTTTAAATGGATATGTATAACCGAAAATATGATGTTTGTACTTGTTTATAAGTTTTATAAATGTTAAATGTAAGTAGGGCTCCCTTTTTTTCCATTTCCTTACATAACTTATCATATAGGAAACATTCATGAAATATTATCCTAATACACCAAAAAATTAGAATCAATTGGGGATATCGTCTAACTATTGGCAACCAATGGATTTTTTATGAGTGACTAATTCATTTTTTCCCTTAAGATTAAGGTTTAGTTTCTTGTTAAACATAATTTTACCCTATTAACTATAATTAATTTTAATCACATTCACTAATATTTTTTATCTAAAATTATTTTGATATTATTAGACCAAAAATATTATAAACACTCCAAAAATTTATTTCATTTTTTTAAAATTTTAATCACCTAAGTCTAATAATTAATTTTAACACTAATCCCACAGATGTGGCAAGAAACATGTTTTTAAAGTAAAAATGTTCAAAAGTTAAATAAGTTATTATATAAAATTTCAATATAAAAATGATTCCAATGTACTAAATTCGGTTAATATATGTATAATTAATCTATTTTGACTTTAAACCCCAATTTTTAATATAACTTATCGTTAATAATTATTTAAATGAAAAAAAAATTAAATAAAATGTTGTATTTTTTCACTATTCAACAAAAAATGAACTTCTCAAAAAATGAGAAAAAAATAAACCGAATATAATTTTGGAATTATGAATTCAAAAATGATATTTATTTTTTCAAAAAAAATTATAAATTTTTCAAAACATTATTTAAAATAGGTGAGTTGGTGAAAGGCGGTAAAACTCAATCTTACGTGTAACGCAAGCTAACTTAGTGTTGTGTGTAGCATAAGATTAATATGGTGTTGATTCTAAGGAAATCTAGAAATAGAATTATTTTTAATACAAAAGTAAAATATTTTAAAGTCTTGGGTTGTTACATTATCCCTACCTTAATTAAATTATGTCCTCGCAATTTAAACTTATCTCAGTAATTAAGAGTTTGATATTCGGAAATAATATTATTATTGAAAACACCACATTGTAAATAGAGTTAATATCACATATTCATAATAAGATATAAAGGAAATCACAATGGCCACAAAACTAGGTTCCATAGTAGGAGAACATAGGTGGGAAATGGAAACATGGATAAGGAAGAAAACAAAATTACTAGGACAACATTTTTGTTTCAAGATCATTTTTCCTCAAGTTGAGTAATTATTCCACTCTCTAAGAATATATGTAAATATACTTACTTGGTACATTTCTAAGAAAAATATTACTCTTTGGTCATGCCTTTAACTATTAATACATAATTTCATAATAAAGGTTTCATCATATGGTGATATAATAAATTTTCCTCTAAAACCTTATCTAATTATCAACATAAACAATTTCATAAATTGTTAATTTTTTCGAAAGTTTATGATCCAACACATTAGTATCATTTCCATTATAGTTAGAAGTTTCCAATTTACTTTAATTATATAAATTATCTCTTTATCCAAATATCATTATCTTAACCTCAGAAGAATATCAAAGTTTTTATTTCCCTAAACCATGTGTTTTCTATAACGTTTAACATGCTACTGAATAACATTTCTTCGTACCATTTAACATATAATCTCAAATATTTAATGAAAAAGTATTGTATTACAAACCTAATATATTTTATAAATCATATGATGATAATTTCATCAACTAAGTATTGCTACAATATATTTCGTATCAATAATATTTTCTTTACCTTGATATATTCGCTTTTTCTAGTGTATATTCTCTTGGAGCATGGAGAATTTATTTTCATACTGCCCCATATCCTTATAGTTGAATCATTGAACATTAGAAAATTATTTCATTCCCTTGAAATCCTGATAATGTTGGACTTTTTTTGAAACTTTATGAAAACTATTTTCCCTTTTAATCATGTACCAAGGTGTTTCCTTCCACAAATATCACATGTTGGAAAATCCTTCTTTCCCTTTTTCCCTTTATCTAAATTTAAATATAGTATCCTCTTCTTATCTTTCTTCCCTTAGATACCATAGGACATGTAAAATTCATTCTATATCTTGATATCAAATAATAATATTTCATCATATAAGGAAAATGTTTGATACATTGTTTCCCTTGGAATACTTGGATTAAAACCTTTAAAGAAATGGTCAATATTGAATTCATTGTTGTGTATGAAATTAGTAGCATACCTTGCTAACCTTATAAAGGTATCTTCATAATCTTAATCACTTTCTTCCTCATTTTTATTTAAACTATGGAAAATTATCTTCATCCCATGTTGTTTCTCATGAGGGAAGTATTTATTAAATACTGTCTCCTTAAAAGATTTCAATTCCAAAAATTCTATCTTCTATTCTTCCCTGGTATTTTGGATCAATGACCACCACTGATCGACATTGTATCTGAGACAATATGATGCAATTATAACCTCTTTCTTTTCACCACATCCCAGCACCACAAAAATCTTCTCCAAAGACTTAATCAGTTTCTCGGTTTTAATATGATCAGTAGTCCCACTAAAGGATGGATGCCACTATCACATAAAGTGATCCAATATCCTAGATTCCCTCTATGGAATAGGTTTCTCCATTCGGGCAAGGTTATTGGTCATAAATGAACTAAGATTCCCTAATATATCCATAACTTGTTAAATATTAAGACTATCTACATTGACATCCTCATTAGTGAAATCTATACGTTGTCCATGAGTATTGATAACATTCTTCCGTCCAAGTTCCATTTCTAATAAATGTCATATACTCAATTAACTAATAAAATTATAAACATGGTTTAATTCTAAATATGGATTAACACTTATCATAAATTGAAGAATTTATGAATAACTAATCTTATAATAATATAAAATGTATCTTTGGGGATATATTTACTTGTAAATTATTCATAATGGTTTGTAAATAAAATGTTTGTTATCTTAAGAATATCCCCTGAGAGTGTCCAACCAGGTGTATAATAAGGCTCATTTTCATGTACAAGGTTACATCAAGTCAATCCCAACACATCTTGTTGAAGTTGTTACTCCTAGGTACATATATTCCAAAACCATATCCACTTATAGTATCTATATAGGGATATATTTCTAGGAGTACCACATAATCTATACCTTCCCAAAATTCTATAATGTTCTTCTATACTTATCCTCAAAGTATTTCTCAGGGTTATGTTCATCAATCTATGTAATCTAAATCTATTTTATAAGGTTATTTCTAAACATAGTTTTATAATAGCTGTATTTTCTCTACCATATAATCCTGGAGTCGGTGCATTATTTTATTACATTAGCATGATTACCAGGAATCAAATCATGATGGACCAATTAGGTTAGCAGTTTTTGAAATCCATATTACATACATAATACCCATAATACATTGGGAAATAGAAAATAAAAACATGATACATAATAAAATTAAATAAATAATATCCTTGAAAATCATTCAAAGGATTCCTCTTCATAACATGGAAAAGGGAAACATAATAAGAGTGATCTCAAATGCCCAATAAGGGTAAGTAAAGTGAATGTAACAATAAATCAATGAGAATAAATCCAAATGTAAATGTAAAAAACCGATAACACATTCCATTTAGTCAATAATATGTTAATAGAACACAAAAATGGATATTATAACTAATTGACTAATCATATGTAGTAATAATAACTTAATAAATAATGATTTAATGCATAAATATGGATATCTAAAACATATTGTCGAGGCTTCATTCCAAGAATCTAATACTTTCAAGGATTCATTGTAACATCCCAAGTAAATAAAGAATAAAGAATTTTCATATTAATTAATCTTTACGAATTAAATATTAATTTTAATTAAAAGGGGTTTCTACGTTCGATAACATACTCTATACGCAACGATGAGTTTCTTTGAAAACTTACGTTGCACACAAGTAATAAAATAATATTATTTTAAATGTTAGTTAACAAGTAGCCGTTGTACTGGCGGGAATGGATAGAAATAACTAAAATATGATTATATATGTTTTTAAATGTTTTTACATTTACCCAAAAAAAGATAACGGCTTAAAATACGGAAAGAGTTCAATTTTAGGCATTTATACCCTAATTTTCACTAAAGGTTCACTTATCACCTTTTGATGGAGAACCGTCATTAAATATAGTTTTGATCAATCTTATAAATTCTATTGGACCAAAAATAACTCTTCTTTAGAATCGGGATATCAAAATTTACTTTGTGTAAATTTTTGGTATCTTTCCGATAAAGTTCTTTTTTTTAATGAATAGTGTAAAATGTTGTATTTTAATTCAAAACCTCTTTTTAATCTAATTTATTTATATGATTAGATTATCTTTTGAATTTTTTTTAAAGTGAAATTAGAAAATATTTTTACCATTAAATCCAATAGTGGTCGTTGGAATTAATTTCACTTTAAAATCGGACTTAAACTAGTGTCAATCTTTTGATACTTATTGTTTCATAAAAACAGGTTATTTGCTCTGACAGCGGGAATTAATTATTAAATTAATTAATGTGACTTATATGTTTTGAATTTTGTAAAATAGACTTCATTTTTGAATTCATAATATCAAATATAGCTTATGGTGAATTTTTGGTAATTTTCTGAAAAACTTCAATTTTTGATGAATAGTGAAACCACTAAGTGGTACTTATAAAAACTGATTTTTCTGTTTAAATGAAAATTTTCAATCATTGTGTTTTGATTTTCAAAAATAGGACATACATGGTTGTCATTAAGAAGTAAAATGTGGTTCAATGAGATTAAAATAATTTTTTGGTGAATAGTAACTTATTAAGTTTTTAATCGCGATTAGAGGTAATTAGTGTATTTTACGGTAAAAATAATGCTTTTATAAAATGAGATGAGCTTGACACATGTCCTAACCCTATTGGTTGTGTCATGGCTGACCAAGAAAACCCATGGGTCGATTTAGGGGACCCCATGGAGCCACTTGGGTGAGATAATGACTTTAATGCCTTTTTTTAAATAAAAGTAAAAATGACACAAACATAATATGTTTTACGAAAACAATTTTTACAAGGGGTTATAAAGATCATATTTTTTATTATAAATATTCATTAGAAAGCTAAAAATATATCCTACATCATAGTATTTTTTTATAACGTTTATACTTTAAATAATTTAAATTATTTATGACATTATTATGATGCAGCGATGACTTCATTATTTAACGATTTAAATAAAATGGAAAGATAATGTAATATCTAAAACCTACACATGTCCAAAACCTATTGGATGGAAATATTTCGAAGCCTTATCATCTTATATTCGCAATATATCAATTTGGGACCTTAGAAATTCGAAACACTTTTGAAAATAAAATAATAGTTTCATGATTTCCAAAAGTGCCCCTCCTCTCCTCTTATAAAAGGCCCCCACCTCTACCTCATTTCACACACTCCTCAAGACTTTGGCTCGGCCATCCCCTGCCCATTTACTCTCTCCACATCCCTCTCCTCATCCTAGAGGATTCCCTTTGGGCAGAATCCTTTCAAAGGAAGCCTTTAGGCTCAAATCAAAAGGAGTTACACTTTTAAAGGTAATTCATTCTCTCTTGTTCATTTGTTTTATTTTGCTTCTCCAACACCCTAAACTCTTTTTATTTACTTCTTTTGTAACAACACCAGTATCATCAATATACTAGGATGTTGTTATAAGATTTATTCGAGCTACACTCTCACACAACTACATCAAATGGTTAAAGAACATACGGTTTCCGTGGATGGCGAAATTCTGCCTCCCGAAACGATGATTGTTCAATACTCTTTTAACACCTTCAAAGGTGGCCATTGTGATGTCACTATTTTTATATATGATATATAATATGTTTATTATTTCATTAAGATTATTTATTTTTCATTTATGGCATACCATTATTGTTTCTATTATGGGTAAACACGATATCTTCATTTTAGGAAGTGCGGACTACCGCCCCCTGAAAGTGATTTGATTCGTTAATACCATATGTGGGATGTGTAAAGGATAAAGTTAATGATATTATATATGTTATTATACTGAAATTATAATATACTCTTATACCATTATTATTTCATTCTATAAAATACGAAATATAAATGAAAGTAGCGTTCATGCGTACGTACGGCTTACCGTCTCCATGAACGGTGCATTTCATTTCTTACCTCTAAATGATTATGTAATATTATAAATGAATGTATATGCTGGATATATATGATATATATGATATCCAAATCAGTAATTTCATTCTGGATATAAATAACCTTTGACCACACGAACAACATGTAATTGTAAGAAGTCCACTTTCGACTTAAGAACCAAATATTGACAAAACAAACATCATTAACTTAAATGGTTACATAATGTTTATAACATGGAAATAAGTGATATAAAAGGAATAATTAACTTTAAAAAGGTTCTTAATCAAGTATAAATTAACTCAAGTTTATTATTCAGGACGTTAAAGAACGATCGAGTCAAGTCGGACCTGAGGTAAGGGACTTCGTCTCAATCTCCTTTCATTGAGGCATATTTCGTTTTATACACAACTTTATTTTATATGGTGAATAAACCCCTTTGACTTTTACTTTTATATAAAAGGAATCTATTTCTATGAAGCGTTTTACTAAACGAAAAAAAGTAATGTTTTTTTAACGTACGCAGTGACAACGACCTTTTCCGCCGCCGCGAGTAATATTTAGTCTTTGGCTTCCTCAACAAGCCGTAATGTTTTTATAATAAAATAAATACCATATACTCTTTTATGTATTTTGGTATTGAAAATGGTTTTGATAAAGGATTCTATTATGTCAATATATTTATGATATATTGTGATTGAAATGTGTAAATGTTATCATTCCTTTATATTGGTTTTATGTTTTATGATTTTATATTGGTACTTGGACATTTTAACGGGTGGTTACATTATAAACCATATGACGGGTGGTGTCGTGAATAACAGGATGGGTGGTTACGTTATAACCTCCAATGCATTGGGTATGGAAGTCGGCCGTATGGCTATTCCATTTAGTATGTATGGAAATTGGCCGTATGGCTATTCCATTAAGTGATATGTGTGTAAGTCGACCGTATGGTTATTCCACTTAAGTATGTTTATGTCCCAAGTTACCTTTATATATGTTATGTGTTCTTTATATGGGTTTTATGGTAATCCTTTGGTTACAAAAAGGTAAGTAATGATACTTTATTCAGTGAAGAGTTTTCACTACTTCATGAAGGTGAAGGTATTACTTTGATAGAATATACATGGTTTACTTGATTTTGAAAAACTAACAGTTTTCATTCTTTGTGTATCCCTTACTGAGCTTTTTATGCTCACCCCAAGTTTTTTTGAAATGTTTTTCACAGGACTTAATGTGGAATAGGGTCAAGGATGGGATCAAGGGAATGTCATGCTATATAAATCATGGAACTAGACATGTTTCTTTTAAGAGTTTTTTTTATTATGGAAACTTAGTAGAAGTGACTACTTTGTAATCTTTTGAGATGTAATAGTTATGTTCTAATTCCCTAAAACTCTAAACCTGAAAAGATCCTCAACATGAATTATTCATTTAATTCAACATTATGTAAGGTTTAAGGCCGGGGCCTTATAGTTGGAATAAAAGGTCATTTTATACAACTTTAGGAGTTAGAAAAGTGTTAAATTATAATATGATTGAAATTATATAGCATTTACGGATTACCATGGTGCTTCGCCTAAGATATTTCTATGTTCAGAATGGTTTTCCGCAGAGGAAACAAAGCAACTATGTTGGGACGACATCAGGAGGAAGACAACCTTCCAAATCAGCAACCTAAGATGGTCGGAATTGGAACTGAACAGTTTGTTGTAGTGATGGCATAGTTGACTCAGGCTATAAATGGTGGTGGTATCCATGCACGAGATCATCCAGATCAACCGTAGAGGAACATGTCAGTGCTGGAACATTTCATGAGGCAACATCCCCCATCATTCAGAGGATCATCTGACCCTGTGCAAGCTGAAGGGTGGATTAAAGCACTGGAGAAGATTTTTGATGTCATGGGGTGTTCAGAACATCAAAAGGTTAGTCTTGCTATTTGCCGTTTTGAAGGTGAAGCTGATCAGTGGTGGTCGATGGTGAAAAATATTCGGGATAGTGATGAGATTGAGGATCTTCACTAGGACGAATTCAAAGGTATGTTTCTTGAGAAATATTTTCATAAGGTGGTTCGTCTTAGGATGGAAAAACAGTTCCTAGAATTGAGGCAGGAGGATGATTCAGTGGATTCTTATGAAGCAAAGTTCACTCGATTGGAAAGGTATGCTCCAAACTTCATACGAGATCTTGATAGTAAAATAAACCGTTTTTACTCAGGGTTAAAGCCAAAGTATCGAAGGTATTTAGCTTCTCGTGAGTTCAAAAGTTATGAAAAACTTGTTTGATGTGCGGAGAAGGTGGAAATGGAGTTTGCCGATGATCATGTGTTCTATGACAAACAACATAATAAGAGGTCTAGTTGGTAGGAAAAGGGGAAGAATTCATCAAAGAAGCAAGGAGGTAAGAAAACCAAATATCCAACCTGTGAGAATTGTGGTAAAATGCATCCTGGAGAATGTTTATCCAAGTCTGGTAAGTGCTTTCGGTGTGGTAAGTCTGGTCATATTGCTCATAACTGTAAGGAAGATGATCAAGCAGGCAATGAAAAGCCAACGGTAAGATGTTTTAAGTGTAATGAAATGGGTCATTATGCAAACGAGTGTCCAATGAAGAACTCAACTGGGGGAATGCATCCAGACTACAAGTAGAAAGGGGTAGTGAAATCCTTTGCAAAAACTTCATCAGATGTTGGGCCATCGAATACAGTGGTATCAGGTACACTGTTTGTTTGTTCAGATTATTCCAATGTGTTTTTTGATTCAGGGTCTACACACTCTTTCATTTCTGAGAAGTTTTCTAGTAAATTGGAAATTCCATATCAAGATATGAATCCTGAACTTATGGTAAAAACACCCAGAGGGAACGTTGAGAAAAAAAGGAATTATAAGAACCTTCCTATCCTTGTGTGTGGAAAGAATCTACCAGCAAACCTTATTGTTTTTCCTCTAGTATAGTTTGATGTTATTTTGGGAATGGATTGGCTTTCTGTTTATCATGCTAAGATTGACTGCAGAGCTAAAATGGTTTCTTTTTAGAAATATTTTTAGTTTGTGTACAAGAATGAACCCTTGATTTTGATATCATATCAGGAAGTTGAGAAACTAGTAAAAGATGGAAATGAATGTTACCTTGCACATATTGTTGAAAATAAAGGAACTGTTCAGATTAATGATGTGCTAGTGGTAAATGAGTATCTTGATGTTTTTCCTGATGAGTTTCCTGGTATTATTCATGATCGGGAAGTTGAATTTACTATTGACTTAGTTCCTGATTCTATGCCAATTTCAAAACCCCCTTATCGAATGGCTCAAGTTGAACTTTTAGAGTTAAAGAAACAATTGCAGGAGTTATTAGATAAAGGCTTCATTCGACCTAGCACATCACCTTAGGGTGCACCTGTCTTGTTTGTTAAAAATAAAGATGGATCAATGAGACTTTGCATTGATTATAGAGCCTTGAATAATATTACTGTTAAGAACAAGTATCCTTTGCCTCATATCGATGATTTGTTTGATCAGCTCCAGGGAGCTCAGTATTTTTTGAAGATTGACTTGAGGTCGGGGTACCATCAGTTTAAAGTAAAAGAAGGAGACGTTCCGAAGACTGCATTCCATACTAGATATGTCCATTATGAATTTGTAGTTATGCCTTTTGGGTTAACCAATGCACCTGCTGTATTCATAGACCTTATGAATATAATTTTCCATGAGTTCTTGGATAAGTTTGTGGTTGTTTTCATCGATGATATTTTGGTGTTTTCTAAAAGTAAAGAAGAGCATGAAAGTCATTTAAGGGTTATCTTGAAAACCTTTAAAGAAAAGAAACTATATGGAAAATTCAGCAAGTGTGAGTTTTGGTTACAACAAATTTTTTCCTAGGTCACATTGTTTCAAAAGATGGCATAACTGTTGATCCTACTAAAACAAAAGTTGTTGAAGAATGGCCAAGACCCACAAATGTAACCGAGATCTGTAGTTTTCTTGGTTTGGAAGGTTACTACCGAAGGTTTTTTGAAAAAATTTCACGTTTATCTAGTCCAATGACTAAGCTAACTCATAAGGGTGTTAGTTCATCTGGAAAAAAGAATGTGATGATTGTTTTCAGGAGTTGAAGAGAAGATTGGTGAATGGTCCAGTTTTGGAACTTCCTTCCAGGAATGGTGAGTTTGTTATATACAGTGATGCTTTATTGAAGGGACTTGGCTGTGTCCTTATGCAGAATGATCAGGTAATTTCTTATGCTTCACGACAGTTGAAAACTCATGAGGTAAATTACCCTACACATGATTTGGAATTAGCTGACGTTGTCTTTGCTTTAAAAATTTGGAGGCATCATTTGTATGGAGTAAAGTGTGAAATATATACTGATCACAAAAGTTTAAAGTATATATTCACTCAGAAATAATTGAACATGAGACAGAGGAGATGGCTGGAATTAATCAAGGATTATGATTGTACAATTCATTACCATCCGGGAAAAGAAAATAAAGTGGCTTATGCTTTGAGTCGAAAAAGTAATGCTTCATTACCAATGTTGCATTTGGAACGTGATCCTTTGGTTAATGATATGATGAACTTTGGAATAGAAGTTTTTAGTACATGATGTTCTTCTATTTTGTTTCAGGTATCAGTGAAATCTTCTCTATCAGACAGAATCAAGCAAGCACAGAAGCAAGACAGTGAGTTGCAGAAAAAGGTAGAGCTGGTTCAGAAAGGTAAGTTGCCTGAATTCAATATTGATAGTGATTGTGTTTTGAGGTTTGGTAAGAGATTATGTGTTCCTTGTGATTCACAGTTGAAGAATGAGTTGTTATGTGAGGCTCATAGTTCCCCGTTTTCAGTTCATCCTGGCAGTACTAAGATGTACAGAGATCTGCGGGAGTATTACTAGTGGGATGGAATGAAAAGAGATATTGCTGATTTTACTGTGAAGTGTTTTACTTGTCAGTAGGTTAAAGCAGAGCGGCAGTTACCTAAAGGGATGCTTCAGCCTTTACCAGTGCCAGAGTGGAAATGGGAAAACATATCCATGGACTTTGTTGTGGGATTACCGAGGACATCTCGAGTTAATAATGCAATCTGGGTTATTGTTGATCGCTTGACTAAATCTGCTCATTTCCTTACTATACGAGATACTTTTTCCCTAGATCAACTTTCCCGTTTGTATCTTAAAGAGATAGTCAGGTTACATGGAGTTCCCCTCTCCATTGTATCTGATCGTGATCCTAGGTTCACATCTAACTTTTGGAAAGGCCTTCAGAAGTCGTTGGGTACTGAATTATATTTTAGTACAGCTTTTCATCCTCAATCAGATGGGAAGTCAGAACGAACAATTCAGACCTTGGAGGATATGCTATAAGCTTGTTCAATGGATTATCAGGGAAGTTAGGACCAACATCTTTCTTTGGTTGAATTTTCATATAATAACAGTTTTCATTCCAGTATACAGATGGCACCATTTGAGGCATTATATGGGAAGCGGTGTCGAACTCCAGCATTTTGGGATGAAGTGGGTGAAAGGAAGCTGATGGGACCATAATTGGTAGAAGAGATGGCAGAAAAAGTTCAGTTGATTCAGAAGCACATGAGAACAGCTCAGAGCAGGAAGAAGAGTTATGCGGATAACCGGAGGAAGGATCTATCTTTCGAGGTAGGTGATCATGTTTTTCTCAAGGTTTCTCCTTGGAAAAGTGTGATGAGATTTGGTAAGCAAAGAAAGCTGAGTCCAAGGTTTATTGGACCATATGAAATTCTGGAGAAAGTTGGATCAGTTGCTTACCGAGTGTCTTTACCTCTGATTTTATCTCAGGTACACAATGTTTTTCATGTTTCAATGTTGAGGAAGTATATGCCAGATCCATCTCATGTTTTGAGTCCAAAGGTAGTTCAGCTGGAGGAGAACCTATCTTATGAAGAACAACCAGTCCAGATTCTTGACCATAGGGAGCAGGTGTTACGGAATAAGGTGATTCATCAGGTAAATGTTTTGTGGAAAAACCATGTGATTGAAGAGGCAACGTGGGAATCTGAAAATTCTATGAGGGAAAAATACCCCTACTTATTTTGATAAGTGAATAAAATTTTGAGGATGCAATTCCCAAAAGGGGGGAAGGATGTAACATACCAAGTAAATAAGGAATAAAGAATTTTCATATTAATTAATATTTACGAATTAAACATTAATTTTAATTAAAATGGGTTTCTACGTTCGATAGCGTACTCTATACGCAACAAAGAGTTTCTTTGAAAACTTACGTTGCACACAAGTAATAAAATAATATTATTTTAAATGTTAGCTAACAAGTAGCCGTTGTACTGGCGGGAATGGATATAAATAACTAAAATATTATTATATATGTTTTTTAATGTTTTTACATTTACCCAATAAAATATAAAGGCTTAAAATACGGAAAGAGTTCAATTTTAGGCATTTATACCCAAATTTTCACTAAGGGTTCACTTATCACCTTTTGACGGGGAACCGTCATTAAATATAGTTTTGATCAATCTTATAAATTCTATTGGACCAAAAATAACACTTCTTTAGAATCGGGATATCAAAATTTACTTTGTGTAAATTTTTGGTATCTTTCCGATAAAGTTGTTTTTTTTAATGAATAGTGTAAAATGTTGTATTTTAATTCAAAACCACTTTTTAATCTAATTTATTTATATGATTAGATTATCATTTTAATTGGTTTTAAAGTGAAATTAGAAAATATTTTTACCATTAAATCCAATAGTGGTCGTTGGAATTAATTTCACTTTGAAATCAGACTTAAACTAGTGTCAATCTTTTGATACTTATTGTTTCATAAAAACAAGCTATTTGCTCTGACAGCGGGAAATAATTATTAAATTAATTAATGTGACTTATATGTTTTGAATTTTGTAAAATAGACTTCATTTTTGAATTCATAATATCAAATATAGCTAAGGGTGAATTTTTGGTAATTTTCTGAAAAACTTCAATTTTTGAGGAATAGTGAAACCACTAAGTGGTACTTATAAAAACTGATTTCTCCGTTTAAATGAAATTTTGCCATCATTGTGTTTTGATTTTCAAACATCCTACATACATGGTTTTCATTAAGAAGTAAAATGTGGTTCAATGAGATTAAAATAATTTTTTGGTGAATAGTAACTTATTAAGTTTTTAATCGCGATTAGAGGTAATTAGTGTAGTTTAAGGTAAAAATACTACTTTAATAAAATGATATGAGCTTGACACATGTCCTAACCCTATTGGTTGTGTCATGGCCGACAAATACAACCCATGGGTCGATTTAGGGGACCCCATGGAGCCACTTGTGTGAGATAATGACTTTAATGCCTTTTTTTAAATAAAAGTAAAAATGACACAAACATAATATGTTTTATAAAAACAATTTTTACATGGGGTTATAAAGATCAGATTTTTTATTATAAATATTCATTAGAAATATAAAAAGATTTCCTACATCATAGTATTTTTTTTGTAATTTTTATATTTTAAATAAATTAAATTATTTATGACATCATTATGATGCAGCGATGACTTCATTATTTAACGATTTAAATAAAATGGAAATATAATGTAATATCTAAAACCTAAACGTGTCCAAAACCTATTGGATGGGAATATTTAGAAGCCTTATCATCTTATCTTAGAAATATATCAATGTGGGACCTTAGAAATTCGAAACACTTTTGAAAATAAAATAATATTTTCATGATTTCCAAAAGTGCCCCTCCTCTCCTCTTATAAAAGGCCCCCACCTCTACCTCATTTCACACACTCCTCAAGCCTTTGGCTCGGCCATCCCCTGCCCATTTACTCTCTCCACATCCCTCTCCTCATCCTATAGGATTCCCTTTGGGAAATATCCTTTCAAAGGAAGCCTTTAGGCTCAAATCAAAAGGATTTACACTTTTAAAGGCAATTCATTCTCTCTTGTTCATTTGTTTTATTTTGCTTCTCCAACCCCCTAAACTCTTTTTATTTACTTCTTTTTTAACAACACCAGTATCTTCAATATACTATTATGTTGTTATAAGATTTATTTGAGCTACACTCTCACACAACTACATCAAATGGTTAAAGAATATACGGTTTCTGTGGATGGCGAAATTCTGCCTCCCGAAACGATGATTGTTCAATACTCTTTTAACACCTTCAAAGGTGGCCATTATGATGTCACTATTTTTATATATGATATATAATATGTTTATTCTTTCCTTAAGCTTATGTATTTTTCATTTATGGAATACCATTATTGTTTCCATTATGGGTAAACACGATATCTTCATTTTAGGAAGTGCGGACTACCGCCCCCTGAAAGTGATTTGATTCGTTAATACCATATGTGGGATGTGTAAAGGATAAAGTTAATGATATTATATATGTTATTATACTGGAATTATAATATACTCTTATATCATTATGATTCCATTCTATACAATATGAAATAGAAATGAAAGTAGCGTTCATGCGTACGTACGGCTTACCGTCTCCATGAACGGTGCATTTCATTTCTTACCTCTAAATGATTATGTAATATTATAAATACATGTATATGCTGGATATATATGATATATATGATATCCAAATCAGGAATGTCATTATGGATATAAAGAACCTTTGACCACACGAACAACATGTAATTGTAAGAAGTCCACTTTCGACTTAAGAACCAAATATTGACAAAACAAACATCATTAACTTAAATGGTCACATAATGTTTATAACATGTAAATAAGTGATATAAAAGGAATAATGAACTTTAAAAAGGTTCTTAATCAAGTATAAATTAACTCAAGTTTGTTATTCAGGATGTTAAAGAACGATCGAGTCAAGTTGGACCTGAGCTAAGGGACTTCGTCTCAATCTCCTTTCATTGAGGCATATTTCGTTTTATACACAACTTTATTTTATACGGTGTATAAAACCCTTTGACTTTTACTTTTATAAAAAAGGAATCCTTTTCTATGAAGCGTTTTACTAAACGACAAAAAGGAATGTTTTTTAACGTATGCGGTGACAACGACCTTTTCTGCCACCACGAGTAATATTTGGTCTTTGGCTTCCTCAACAAGCCGTAATGTTTTTAAAATAAAATAAATATCATATACTCTTTTATATATTTTGTTATTGAAAATGGTTTTGATAAAGGATTATATTATGTCAATATATTTATGATATATTGTGATTGAAATGTGGAAATTTTATTATTCCTTTATATTGGTTTTATGTTTTATGATTTTATATTGGTACTTGGAAATTTTAACGGGTGGTTACGTTATAAACCATATGACAGGTGGTGCCGTGAATACCAGGACGGGTGGTTACGTTATAACCTCCAATGCATTGGGTATGGGAGTCAGCCGTATGGCTATTCCATTAAGTATGTATGGAAATTGGCCATATGGCTATTCCATTAAGTGATATGTGTGGAAGTCGACCGTATGGTTATTCCACTTAAGTATGTTTATGTCCCAAGTTACCTTTATATATGTTATGTGTTCTTTATATGGGTTTTATGGTAATCCTTTGGTTACAAAAAGTTAAGTAATGATACTTTATTCAGGGAAGAGTTTTTACTACTTCATGAAGGCGAAGGTATTACTTTGATAGAGTATACATGGTTTACTTGATTTTGAAAAACTAACAGTTTTCATTCTTTGTGTATCCCTTACTGAGATTTTTATGCTCACCCCAAGTTTTTTTGAAATGTTTTTCATAGGACTTAATGTGGAATAAGGTCAAGGATGGGATCAAGGGAATGTCATGCTATATAAAACATGGAACTAGACATGTTTCTTTTAAGAGTTTTTTTTATTATGGAAACTTAGTAGAAGTGACTAATTTGTAATATTTTGAGAAGTAATAGTTATGTTCTAATTATCTAAAACTCTAAACCTAAAAATATCCTCAACGTGAATTATTCATTTAATTTAATATTAAGTAAGGTTTAAGGCCGGGGCCTTATATTCATGCTAATAATATAATTCTTTCAATGCTTCATTACAAGAATCTAATAAATTCAAGGATTCATGCAATGAATCAAATAAATGGTTAAGGACTTATCTAAAACCATATCTAGTTTGTATCATGAACCATACTGATGCATCGAGGGGATATAGTGGGTCATGCCTGTCACATACGAAATCCAATGTATTCCTCGTATATAGAATAATATATTTAATTAATAAAAAATGTTCCTTGTCATCAAATATTCGTATAGAATAAATAATAATGTTTTATTAGTATTTCCACAGTATAGGATAAGTAACAACAAGGGTTGTTTATGTTGATGAATAGAAATACCATTTAAAGATCATTAAAACATTCTTGAAGAAAATAATCATTAAACGTTCCATAGTGTCCCATATCCATTTGAAACATTTAACTAATAATACTCATGAAGGAATAACATTAAATTAAACATATAATATAATTATAATAAGGATATTTTTGAGATAACTTGTAAAATGGTAGTATATACACCATATAAAAGTGAATTGGTTTATAATAAAAAATAAACCTTGATGGAATGTAAATTTAGATGAAATCCCCTACCTTGTATCTGATTTGTCTCATGTGACTTTATATTCATAAATAAAAAACTTATATTAATTATTTACTTGATTATAACCTCATTAATTTTTATCAAAGCTTTTATTTCACTTATTACCATGTTGTATAAAACTACTTAATAAATTAAGTTTACCTCTGGGTGTTTTGACCAAATTTGGTTCATGGGTCAAATACAACATTAATAGGTCAACTATGGTCAAAGGGGTAATTAAAAAACATATTAAGATTAATAATAATGACATAAGTATCATATTTATACATAAATTATACTTTTAAAACCAATCATTAAATATGTTTATTAAAATTGAACCAATGTTACAATCATGGAGACGGTAGGTTGTACGTACGCATGAATAACGCTCCCATTTTTTCAATGATCATTATAGAAAGAGGGTAAGTAACATTAATCTTTATATAATTATAATTATATCATAAATAAATTATTATTTAATCATATATACTTATATATATAATTCATGTGATATAAAAGGAATCACATCATATTGATGAGGCATTAGTCCACACATCCACAAATAACGTTATAACTTTTTAGTGTGTGAAATGGTTAATAATAAAATGATATATTATATTTAAAAAAGGTAATTATGTAATGAATATGATATAGTTTTAATTTATGTTACATATTTCTAATTAAAATCATCCTTTATTCATTCCATGTATAATGTGAACGAATCGCATTACTTTGTGGAGGTGGTAGTCCAAACTTCCACCAACGATGTTATCATATTTACATAAAATAGAAATTATAAGGGTATGTTTTTTTAAATAATTAGAAAAAAAATAAACCAATATCACATATAAAATATATAAACTTAGTTTCCAAAAAAATCCCAACCATCAAAGGTGGTAAATGAAAAAATGAATAATCGTCATTTTATGAGACGGTAGTTCATCGTACACATAAATAGTATGTTTGTTACCCATTATATGGAAGTTATTCTGATTTTAGGTAGAAAACATATCATTAAAACATACTAGTATATTTATTATTCATGTTTTTTCATATAATCATGTGATAATAATAGTTTAGGGTTGGAGAATTGAAATAAAACTAAAGAGCTTAAGGAAAGATGTTACCACTTTTTTGGGTAACTCTTTTTTTGGTTTCCACCTAAGGGATTCCTTGGATTCATGACCATGAGTATTATTCTTGGATGATGTTAGGGATATTTATAATCTATTTTTTTAGATATTTTTTGATATAAAATGGAATAAGAGGTTTGATAAAGTGGGATGATATGAGGCCTTTTTATAGTGGAGGAGGAGTGTCACTCCTGTAAATACCAAAAGGTTTACATTAATGGTAGGTCTCATTTACCTAATATTCCTCCAAAATTATTAAATAAATGTTTAAAGGTTAATAATGGTCAATAAAATCTCCACTGCACAAAAGTAATTACAATTTTATAATTTGGTTCCTTAACTTCTATGTTTCCCCAATTTTATCATTTTGGTTTTTATTAATGAAACTAGTTTTCTAAATTATGTAATTTATCAATTAATACTAGATTATAGTGAGATTTATTATAAAATATAGATATAATGAATTATAAATATGATATCATATTTAAAAAATAAAAAATCACAAGTTTTTTGGAAATTAATTTTAAAACGATCGCATGCAACACGCAAAAACACTACTTTAACTCGGAATGTGCTACAATGTTTTTAAAAACTATGGGTCAATATGTTACTTATGAAAAAATAAATTGGTCCATTATTAGATCATATTTAATATTTATTAACACTTGAAAATAAATTTTTATAATATAGGATTTTTCTTATTTTGAAATCATTTAATAATATATAATTTATTATAAAATAACATTAATGTCCATTTTTTACATTACTTATATAATTTTAATTTAAAAATATAAATAACATGTTTAAATTAAAATATATTAAATTCACATATATGTAAAATTATCTATTCTTATACAAAAATAATTTGAGAACAATTCAATCAATTTTCATCACTTTTAATATCTATAGTATCATTTATTTTAGTTGATTATTAACTGAATAGTCACTATGTTGGTGTTTCTTAAGAATTTTAAGTAACTAATTCACCTCTAAAATTTAATGATAAATTATTATGATAAAAATAAAACATTTATCTTTAAATTTTATATTTATAACTGAAAATATGAATTATTTTACATTTTTCAAGGTTTTATAAATGTTAAAGGTAAGGAAGATTCGCTTTTTGTCTTTTTCCTTACTTAACTTTTTATATAGGGAACTTTCATGAACTATTATCCCAATAAACCATAAAATTTAAAAACAAATATGGTATATGGTATAACTATTGTTATCCAATAGATTATTTACCAGTTTCTAGGTCATTTTGACCCTTAATATTAAGGTTTAGTTCCTTATTAAGCTTAATTTTACCATAATCAGTGTAAATAATATTAATCACTTTCACTAATCTTTTTGGTCAAAAATTAAGTTGATATTATTAGACCAAAAATATTATACTGATTATACTATTTTATTTCCTTTTTTCAAAATTCAAATGTCAAAAGTGGGAAAATTAAGCATAACGCTAATCCTGAAGACATGGCGAGAAAGCAGGTTTTTAATGTAAAAACATTCAAAAGTTTAATAATATTTGTATATCCAAATTCTCTATAAAAAATATTCAAATATAATAAATTGGGTTAATATATGTATAATTAATCTATTTTTACTTTAAAAAACAATTTATAATATAATTTAACATTAATAATTATTTAAACAAAAAGGTAGTTTTTCACTAAAATTTGTTATTTTTCACTATTCAACAAAAAGTGAAACTTCTCAGAAAAATGCCAAAAAATCACCCAAATATAATTTTGACATTAACAATTCATAATGTTTTTTATTTTGACAAATCAATTTTATAAAGTTGTACAAATTGGATTTAAAATATGTTCTCCATTAGAAGGTTGTAAAACGCGATCTAGCGTATACACAAGATAACACAATTTTTTGTGTAGGGTAGGATTAACAAGGAGTTTCATATAAATAAAGATAGAAACAAACAAATTTATTGAAAAATTAATATATTATAAAATATTTGGCTATTACAGTACATGATTTTTACATACTATGTTGTTTGAATTATGGTTTAGTGAGTGGCCATGTGTGGACCAAGGATTGATTAAATTAAATGAATACATGTGGGATTGGTTGAATTGAGTTTTGATGGAAATGAGAGTTTTTTATCCAACGTATAATTTTAAATTAGAAATGGATCGGGGAACCATGGTAGGATGAACTAATTGTGGGTCTTGATATATATTTTTTTAAAGAATGTTGTTGGAACTTCTTGTGGTTACACTCAAGGAATGGTGTAAGGAGAGTCATGAAGTGGGGGGTGAACCATAGGCTATCATATGACATGATCCTGATTATACCTAGAATTAAAATGGATATCATGTATGACATTTTTGTAAGCCATGGATTGGTGGAAATGGATTTTTTGTGTTGGAGATTAGGTGTGAGTGGGATGTTCATGACCAATCATTATGTGTGGTAATGGATGGAGTGTGGGTCGTAGAGGCATGGCCCTCACGTTTTAAGGGTCATGTATGCAATCATACTAGTCGTTGGATGGTCGAGATGGATTTAGGATTTTGTGGGAAAGTGATTCCAATTTTATATGTTTCTTTTATGAATGCCATATTTAGGATTCATATACGGCATGGGATATAGTTCGGGTGTTGGAATCGAGATCAGGATGGTTTTGACATGATTCGAGAGTGAATCAGATTGGTGATGTTTTCATGCTCTCAGAGAGATAATGACCGCTGGTTTGGTTAGTTTAGGATCCAACCATATACTTACACTAAAATTCAAGTTCCTACTTTTGTATGGGTGACTGTAAGATCTTGAGATGCCTCCAGAAGATAGGAATCAAGATCTGGAGATGTGATAATGCCTAAGTAGCTTCAGTTGAGAATTTTTTAGAATGGTCATTCAGTGGAGTCCCAATCAGTGTTTTTTTGCGAAATTGAATTTCATTAGATGGAAAACACACTAAATGGATCAATGGACTACTTTAATTTTGTTTTGGTAGGGGATTTCATGGTGGGGAGCATTCGAGATCGAAAACAATTCTTATGTGCGGAGAAATATAGTAGTGGGAAACATGATCCTAGAGGTGAATTGGTTAATGAAACTATCAAGTACTTTTATATATGTTAATGGGTAAACATTTACCTAGTTATTCAGTGATGAAAAATGGAAATGGATTGGGTTTTGATGAATCGTGATCATTATATTTAGATTTGCCTAGTGGAATCGTGTTCAGTGTTTCAGGGTAGAGGACATGATTAATGATTTAATGTTCATTGAGGCATTTCAGGGAAGATAATTATTATGGTGTGTAGGTTTTAAACCCCCTGTTTTTTATGATTCATTAATTTTATATGGTTATATAATTTTTTACTTCAAAAAATGGGTTATCTTAGAAATTGATATTTATATTGGAATTCTAAAAGTTGTAGAATCCCAAGTAGATGTTATTGGATATGGATTGAGTCTTAAAAGGTGTATCATGGTCTTAGGTGAGTCTCAGGATCTGTAGTGTTAATTTCAGAAATTTTAAAAGTTTTTACCCCTTTTTATGGTTAACACTCATTTAGGGAATACTATGTTACTAAACTATGTATGTTTGTTTTGAATGACTGAAAAGTGACTTTTTATTAAAATAAATCTTAAAAATCATACAAAGTGTAACCCCTAAACTCAAAAGGGACTAAAATGACATAGTTCAAGGGATTATCCCTTCACAAATCTTTTAAAATACTTTGGTACAGACCCAACACCATCATAAACTATAAAGGTATCCACTACGATCCCTTTGCTGGAATGATAATATGCTACAAAATTACCTTCTCTCCAAGTGTAGCTTACCTGGATACCCTACTTGAAAAAATATAGTTTTTAATAATATAGGCCAAATTCCAAGGAAATTTTTTATTCCCCTCTATAAATACAACCAATATAGCTGAATCTTATTCATCCTCTGAGATTGGGATATTATACTGATTATAGAACATTAGACCAATGAGAAAGGCACTTGCCTCCGCTTCCATTGAATTTCCAAGCCCATAAAAATCACTAAAAGCCACTAGTATAGATCCTTTGTTGTCTCTCACAAGCCTACCACCTCTCATATTACCTAAATAACACTATCCATAAACATTTAACTTGATCCCTATTGAAGGGGATTTCTACTTAATCCATCTACCTTGAAAAACTATTCTACTTTCCAAGGAGAATCCAATCCTTGGCAGCAATCTTCTAAAAATGGGGGAAGATTACCCACTTTGAGTGAGGGAACCCATTTCTACAACTAGTACCTTAACACGAACCTCAATTAGAACATTTGGTAGTTTTTTATTTTTCTCTCATTCTGTTTCGAGCATCCCAGAGACACCAACACACAATGAAAAAAATGATCACTCGGTCCCTCACCTCTTCCACCTACATACCTGCACTAGAAGACCAGGTATCAATGGTCTCCTACATCGTACCTCCCCCCACATGAATATTCATACTATATCAAACAAAAATCCAGATCCCTCTTACTCATTCACTCTAGAAAAATAATTTATCCATAGATTCATATTGAGAAGAGACACAAAAATGACATTTGGATGCCTGGAAAACAACATTTTACCTTGTATTCTCATCCATTGGTAGGCATTTATTCCTCAGTATCCAAACTAAAAAGTTAAACTTACTCATAATATCTTTGCACCACAAAATCCTTTTGCAGTTTCCTGTTAGAATACCACCATGTGCCATATCCCTATACATCTTTCCATTAAATTACCCAGATGTCCATTCAATGGAGATTCATTGATTTGTATCTTCATTTATGTAGATATTATTGAGATAATTCTTTTGATCATTATTTTAAAAGGAATCAATAAATTTTTTGTACCTGGTGGCTTCGTGGAAGAAAAATGTGGAACTAAACATCCCGGATAAAATAAATTCTCACCCGACCAGTTTGTTTACCCGAAGATGATGTTGTTGCAACCAATAATCCATATGGACTTGTCCTCCATTATCTTTAAGTGGCCCAACATGCATCATGCAAGATTGGTGAGCTTGTTGGGTAAGCTCTCCCAATCATCCCATTTTTCTCCATATGTTCTTCTCATAAATTTCTCCAATAATGACTTCCCAGTGATAATATCCTACACTAATTTTTCTTATAATTCATTTATGGAATCCTTGATACTGTGTAGATTAACACTGCCTTCTTCCAAAGGCCTAGATAATAGTTTCTAAGAGGCCCAATCGAATTTTCTGACCTCCAAATGAGAGGAGATTTTTCCATTTGGAATTCATCCCTATTATCTGATTGATAATGTCATCAAATAAATATTTCTTTAATCATTCATTAGAAACTGAAGCACCAATATATTCCATATGGAGATATCTTCTCTGCATTCCAAATTTCTATTTTATCATATTCCCCATCCTCCATAAAAACATGTTAGATATAAAAATGTTTCTCTTCATATTATTGATACTATGACCACTCAAGCATCCATATATTTTTGTGATTCTGATGAAACCAATGATTTAATTCTTCCTAAAATTGGTAAAAAATAACATGGAATCATTGTACATTAAATGGTATATCATCACACTCCCAAACTTGTTGATGTAATTCATAATTCTCCCATAATTATAACCATGCTTGATGTTTCTTGTGAGAACATATTGAGCCAATATAAAAAAGGCTAGGAGACAGAGGATCTCCTTCTATTACACCCCATATAGATTTAAATAACCCAAACCCATTTCCCATAAATTATATCATGAGCCAAATAAAATCATAACACCAAAATCAAAAATCACATAACCAATCATTGAAACCAAACTTCTTCATGACCCTTAGGATAAAACTACACTCCATCATATCTTAGGATTTATTTATATCAACCTTGATCATGACATTATATCCATATATCCTCTTATTGAATTCTTACACCATTTCTTTTAAAATTCCAATGAACCCATGGATGCTCATCGAGAGAATTTTTAGATGTCTTGGCACACCATTTTGATGAAGGTACATCACCTGGTGAATTTTATAATGATTTTTCCTAAATTAAATTTAATTTTAAATTTAATTAGTTTTTATTGTTTGATATTTTTCTTGTAATTTTTTTTAGGGTACTCCAAGAATCTTCCATGGGTGTTGGTCACAATTGTGACATAATGAGGATGCCTAGAGAGTTATAGGAAAACTATTCCTAATTGAGTTAAATTTTAAATTAAAATCAAATTGATAAAATCTTTAGAATAATTAATTATAACTCATTATAATTATTTTTTATTTTGGGTCTTAGTATAGGAACCTTGTTCGATGTTGAATCTTGTATGATCTTGGTCGAGAGCTATTAGACTTTTATTTAAAGGGAGTGGCTTCATATGATGTAGTTAGTCCCTTGAGAATTACCTTATGGTGAATACATTTTATTTATATTAATTGGATATGTGGTCTTTAAGATTAGGGTGATAAAACCTTTTTTCAAAATAAATTTATTTATTTAAAATTAAATGCTCATGAATAGAATAAACAATGTGTTAAAGGCCACAAGGGACCTTATGCACTGGCTTGATGCATCGAACATTTATGGTTGAGTCCTTGATTATAAATGTATTCCATGAGGTGTATGGATCCTAAGGTTTTTATATTAAAATAAAAGGGAATGAATAAATGTATAATCCCTTAGTATATGTTCCCTTGATGCCTTCTTATGTAGGAGAGAGTTGGATTGGAATGGATACCATGAATAGGCCATGTGAAGACCTTGTAATGTTTAAAGGCTTTGGGATAGATGAGATGAGCTTAGGGAGAGTTTTTATCTCCCTATGACATTTTGGGAACTGGGTGAGTATACACTAGGAAAGATTTTTTTGGAAAGTTTGGGTGTGTGAGAACTGATCTAGGATGACTTAGGAACCAAGATAGTCATTATTCCATCTATATAAATTGACTCTATATAGCCTTATATATGTGAGTCCAATGAGGCCATAGTATGATCATGATGATGTTAAGGGACATTATTCCCTCTATGTTTTGTGTGATGACTCAAGAGGTGATTTTGAGATACGGGAACCCATGTAGGGTCTTTTTATCATGATAAGACCTAGGGGCCTTGATGGGTGCCCCGGTATTTATCTTAACCCTTGATAGGGTTAGTGGGGAAATGATTAGTACTAATTTTTTGTGTCATATTAGAACCTAAATCAATTGTGTAAGCCTTATTGGACTATATTTATAGAGAAGGTTCATACTCTTAAGTGGTTAGCATGGGATAACATGATATGTTAGATGGGTGGAAACAATATGAGGTATGAAGTGAAGTTCCAGGGAGGATGAATCCTCATGTGGTTCTGATTTATTTTTATGTATATATATGTGATATGTGAATACAGGTCCAGGCATCAAGTGTGGTCATTTTACTCTGGGAAATTGAAGCCTAAAATATTATATTCTAGCTAAGATGAGTTTCCCCTAGGTATATTTTTTATATGGTTCTCAGTTAACCTAGTTTTCCCTAGGTGGGTGTGATGGTTCTGAGTTAACAAAATTATCCTCGGGTAGATATCATGGTTTTGGGTTTACTGATTTATCCCTATGTGTATTCTAAATGATTTTAGGTAGATTGATTTTTCTCTGGGGTTCTCGATATGGCCTTGAGTGAGATGATTTTTCCTCAGGTGTATAATTTCAATAAGATTCTGAGTGAACTAATTTCTCAAAGGGTGTATGATTTTTATATGATCTTAGGTGAGGTTGAGTTTCCCCTCAGTGGTATGTTTTATTTTTATCGATACTCTAGAATTTTCCAAAGTAGAAATTTTATTCATGTAAGATTCTAGGGCAGGATGAGTTTCCCCTAAATGTGTTTTATTCTCAAAGACATCTTACACAAGCCAAAAAAATGTATAATCAACCATAGGTGTCACCATAAAACCCAAGGATCTATATTCGTAAATTATTTATACTTTTTCACTATATTTTTCTATTGAGTTAAGTATATATCTAGTTCATACATTATATTCACTAGTTAGGTATGGGCCACCATTTATGGGTCCCTATATATTTTTACTCAGACATAGATCGAGAATCTAGGACACTTGTGTACCTGAGACCAACTCATTTATCATAGTTTTAAAAAGGTTATAGACCCATTGTTTCATGATCAAGTAGGATAGCATCGATGGATCTATAGATTATTATGATATAAGGCTTAGGTATTGTGAGAGAGCCTTGATGTTTTTTTATTTTATTTGTTTTATATATGTGATTAGCCCAGTGGGATTTCAATTGACTTATATTGGTTTGATCGTGTGTTTGTATGACAATATGATTCTAATTTTCAAGTGTTAGAAAATTATTGGTTATTCTTCTACATAATATGGTAATTTTTTTATGGATTATGTTTGGTAATTTCATATATAATTTATCATGTTAATATGGTGGTATAGTCTCCCCCTGATAACACTCTAGACCCTCACTGTTAGCCTGAATTCTATAGAGTATGGGAATGAATGCTTGAGGTATCAGTGGATCTCCAACCTAGAAATCGATCACTGGTCCTGGGTTGGGGTATTGAAAGTTATACTAATTATGATTCTAAAGAGAAAAAATTATATATAGGATTTCATATTTCTGAATATATTATTAATTTCTATTTATTTTTGTATTTTATGTTATGCATTTTTAAGAGATGATGTAATGTATGGTGAGTAATGGTGCATGGTATGTAACACATGATTTCAGGTAATTTGGTTATAATGTTTCATTGTGAATGAGTAATGTTATTATTTTTATTCATATCTTACAATAATGATTTTTTATTCAACTTAAATTACTTATAAATAATAAATAATTATATTTAAGAACAGTATTATTGTAGTTTAAGGATAGAAATTTCTTCTTAAAACCTAGGGTGTCACTGCATGATGATAGAAGAATTCGGGATGGTAAACTATAACACCCATAAAATGATACTTGGTGGAAGAAAATTAACAATTAGTATCTTGAATTGGGGTATGATTCATGAAAATATCATCATGTGTTATCTATAACGGAGTTAATCCTCATAGTGTACAGAGCATCACTCACATCACTTTTCCAATTATGTTGGAAAAATATTATTTAGCATTGTGGTTATGCAGGAATAATTAGTACATTATGTTTTTTTATTTTAGTATCTAAATAGAGTATTAATGATATTTACATTTATTTGGCTCTACTTATTAATGATTTGAAGTTGTTGTAGGATGTAGGTGTTACATTGTATAATTATCACAAGAAAGGAGTAATTGTTTGAGATTCATGTTATTTTTTTAATAAATGGCTTCCTTGTTTGTGGTAATATTTCATAGTACAACATTAAAGGGAGGATAGGATGTCTTATATGTGAAGAAGCTACATGCTCACTTATATTGAAACATGGTATGAAGTCTTTATACCATGGAAATTTAAGGATTTTACCTTGGTGATATTGATATTTTTCATTGATGAAAAAATTTGATGGGATCTTAGAATAAAGTCTTTACCTTTTTTATAAGAGGAAAAAAAATTACCTTGATGAAATCAATATCGATAATGGAAAAAATATGGGAACTCTAAAGAAGGTTTTTCACCTTTTATACATAGAGGTGAAGAACTAATTATGATGGTAAATAATGTAGTCAATGTATTTGGTAGAAAATTATCTAATAATATACTAATGATGGGTTAGAAAATGAGATCATTTTTTTTTCAAACTGCCTTAAAAGAACTGTTTTCGTATCAAAAAATTTCTAGATTTAATTCATATAGAGAAAAATTTTATGTGATAGTGTAATTGGCATGTTACTAAATAAATAATGGAAGACCAAATATGTATTTAATTATAGGTTATAAATGATTGAATTTGGAATTAGGGAAGAGTTGGAACTATTGAATGAGTATAAAAAAACTTTTATTTATCTGTTGGATCACACTCTTTATAGAAAAGAGTGATTTCAATTCTATAACAATTTATACAGTGTGACAGTATAAGGGGTGTTATTTTTTAAATATCAAGAATTTTGTATCTATGAGTTACCATCATTTCAGAGGATTAAAATCACATTATTTTAATGTTGTGATAAAAGATTTTATACCCATTTAAATATGATTTATATTTCAAAAAAAAAATTCTGATGCGTGATAACTAAGCTATGTTTTTTATATCAATATCTTGAAAAGTTATTGATCGGGTTATGTTTCAAAAATGGAAAAATATAATATTACTACTCTATGTTAATTAGATATTTTCATCCCACCATTATTCTTTAAGATCATGGTTCACTTGGTAGTTTCTTTCGTATGGGATATCTAAATTTTTGGCCCTGTGCATTTCAGATAGATGTACCCATTAAATAAAATATGAAAATATTGAAAGGGTATATAAAAACAATATCCATAAGGATGTATTTTGGAACATTATATTTTATAATAAGTACTTGAACTATGTATTTAATAATTATTCATCATGGATATCATTGGTCTTCCAAAATCTCATAACAACAGTAACATCGAAGTTAAGAAATTTCAAAAATATTTGTTCGAAAAATATCCATCACATATTGGCCCCAAGATCAACTATATGTTATGAATAATAGTCTGAAGTTTTTACCATATGTTAAAACTCATATGAAAATTATTATGGATTTATATTTAATAAGGGATAAATATTGAATATCAAATACACATAACTAACAGTTTATTACTTGTTTTTTAACCAAATTTATATATAGTTATCCAAAAATACTAAATCCGTATTTTTTAAATTTAGATGGTTATGAAAAGGAAAAAGATTTCATGTATTATCATACAACATCTACATAATTAATGGCTATGCATTATATAACAAGAAACATGATGAATGTAGTATGGTTTAGAATGGTGGAGTCACTATTATGGATGAACTGATATGTGTATTTGATGTCATAGATAGATATCTAATATTTTTTAATATTTATGGCTTTATAATCATCAAAAAAACATGGGAGCTTTACTATATGGAATTTCATTTACCAATTTTTCAATGCATATGGTTGATGATTCGATAAAGTCAAAAGTTGATAAATTAGTATTTTTAAAATTGTATTTTTATAAGGAAAAAAGATAATACCTTCATAATGAAATCATAATATTTATATATATTTTATACACGTGATCCTTTAAATTAAAATTGGTCCATTGTGTTTTTAGAAATGAGATACAATATAAATTCAAGTTTCAATTCATTGGAGGATAATCTATTCCTTGGAAATCATGGGTATTATGTACTAAACCGAGTGGAGATTATGACATGTTTATTGGAGAAGTATATAAAGAGGGAATTTTATTAATTGATAAATTGGGAAAATACTTCAATCATTAAATAAAAAAAGAAAATCTCAAATTCCATGTGTCAATTTAGTTTAATTTTTTATATTTAATATGCGTTCTATTCATATAATTTGTATTAAATAAAAAAAAAATTATTGTAACTTTTTTATAAAACATGGGATGTTAATGACCATTTATTATCCTCAAATATACTACTCTCCCTGATAAGGAAAAACATGAAAATATATTAATTTACTATTTATTGACTAATTTTTATTAGCTTTAACTCTCAATATTAATGGATTTATTTTAATTCCATGAGGTAAAAATATTATTGGATGGCCTAGAACAATGAATGAATAGTAGAATTCAAATAAAAGAGTTTCCATAGAAAGGGTATTTGTAATCATATTGGTATCATATTATCAATAGCTAGTTGGTAATTTCTATCGAATCTAATCATCACTCTAAGAAGCTCTGATTCATTTTTGTATGAACAAATAATGATATTTTCATATAAAAACGAACTCGAGTTTTTTTTGTAATATCTAGATTTGATAGAAACTACCAGTTAGTTATTGATAATATGATAATAGTACAGTTGGTTAGGAAAATCATCTATAAATTTATATAAGATATATGTTAACAAATTTTTTCAATTATTAATGTACTATTTCTATTAAAAGTTTATTGATTTTAATTCTATTATCGACATTTATATGAAAATTATACAACAGATTGAAACATTGATAATTATTTTTGTTTTTTTAAGTCCCCATATTTATTCTTGAAATTGTAAATATCTATAATAATTTTTATTTGTTTTATTTTCCTGTGTTTTACATGAATGTTTTCAATATAGAAATTATATTTTGGTTCTAAACATATATCACATTTCCAAAATAGAGAAAATGATATTGAATTGTTAAGAAACTCTCTGATAATGATCTTAAATTCATTTTTACCTATAGGAATGAACCACATGTCATTTCATCATGTAGTAAAGTCAGAATGAAAAAGTTCATTTTTTCTATTTAAATTGTTAAGTAAGTCAAACATGCATCAGATACTCAAAAAATGACCAAAAATGTTTGGATTTTCAAAAATATATATGATAATGATTGGTGACTCATTATTTACATATAGGAATTAAATACGCTTAATATAGACATATGGGGTGGATGATGTAACTAATAGTGAATGTTTTAAACATAAAATGATATTTTGTTGCAAAAAACATATCACAAACTCATAACTAAACAAAACTTCTCTTATTATCAACAAACTCTAAAGATATTACCCTTAATTAATTTTTAAAATTTAGGAATTATATTATTATCATTTTGATGTGTCATGTAGTCAAAATAACCTAAATTTTATTTTTCTATTTAAGTGTTAAATAAGTTCAAAACATGCATCACATAATAAAAAATGAGAAAGTGTTCTCGGATATCCAAGAAACTCTATCAAAATTATAGTGTATTAATTTATAACATGTATAAATTAACATCATATCATTATGAAGTGTGTGGTGGATACTATGACTAAAAGTATTCATTTTCAATATAAAAATGATATTTTGGTTCAAAATTCATCTCACATACTCAAATCTAAGATAATAAACTTTAATTATCATCCAAATCTAGTTTAGTAATCAATGATTCATTTGTGATATTTATGAATTAATGGGACATTGTTCTAATGCATCATGTCTTTGGAATAACCTAAAGTGTATTTTTTTATTTTAAGTGTTAAATAAGTTCAAAATGCATGTCACGTACTCAAAACTGAAAACACATACATAGAGTATTTTAAAAATATATGAAAACTATAGTTTACTCATTTGTTACTTGTATGAATTAACTGTATATCATTCTAATATGTGGTATGGACGGTATGATTAAAAATTCCTGCTTTCAATATAAAAATGATATTTTAGTTGAAAACATGCATTACTTACTCAAAACTGATAAAAAATATTCAATTGTCTTGAAAATATATTAAAATGATCTTATATTTATTTTTGACCTATAGGAATAAACCGCATGTTATTCTGACGAGCGGTGTAGTTGAAATGACCTAAAGTGTATTTTTTCCATTTTAATTATCAAATTTTTCAAAACTGATCAAATAAGATTAAGTTTCCTTCAAATAACCTGAAAATTATTTTTTATTCATTTTTTACAATTAGAAATTAGTCACTTGTCATTTTGATTCTCTGGGTGGACAGTGTGATTGAAAGTGTAGTTTTTTCATTATAAAATGTTATTTTAATTTAAAAAAGGCATCACATACTCAAAACAAAGAAAACCCACTTACTGTATCATCAAAATTTGTCAAAAAATAATTGATTATTTTTTACATAGAGGTTTTAGCCACACATTATTATAACATGTGGTTTGGACGATATTCCGGAAACTACTTGTTTTCAATTTAAAAATGACATTCTAGTTCAAAACAAGAATCACATACTCAAAACAAATAAACAAATCTCATATTTTCATGAATCACCAGTAAAATGATCTTCTAATAATTTTTTACAAGTAGGAATGAACCACACATCATTCTAACATGTTTTTTAGTTATAATAACCTTAATTATATTTTTTCATTTTAAATGTTAAATAAGTTCAAAACAAAAGTCACATACTCAAAACTAAGAAAACACACTCATATTTTCATTATAATCTATAACAAAAATAGTTTAATCCTTTTTAACATGTATAGATTAATTTCAGGTCATTCTAATGTGAGGGTCGATGGTATAATCAAATGTGATTTTTTCAATTTCAAAATAGCTTTAAATTTATTAAGAAATAAATTTACTTTATAATTACTTATATATTTTTCTCATTTCATTTATAGGTATATTTATCTGGTTATTTAAAAGTCCGAAGATTATTAATTTGTTGATGCATTCTATAGAGTGTTTTTTTATAGAAGTTATAACAATAAATTCATGCATAATTATATGGTTTAATAATTATATTTATGTATTATATGTATTTTTTAAATTCTAATATGTTTTATATTTCTTATGATGATGATGATTCTGTCAATTTTAGGTACTTTTATATGAATACTAGTATATGCTTCATTTTTGGACTCGTTGTAGAACTAAAATTGGTTGTAATAGTTTTTCACGGATTCTCTTAGTGATAAAAAAGAACTAATAAAGGCACCCCTTATTATCATCAGCTTTCTTAGTGATTTTTTAGTGATAAGAAATTCATTTTTGAGTGTTGAAAGGGTAAATCTTTTGTAGTGTTGGGTCTATTTTTATATATCATTCTCTAATGCACTAAGTGGATTCTTACGACACTTCTTCAGGTTTCTAAGTTTCCAACACCTAAAATAACTCCAAGGATGTCATGTTCAATCATTCATCAAGTGATCAAAGGAAAGACACTAGAAGACTCCCACTTGGTCACCATGTTGTCCCATGTAGAAACGAAGTAGATTATCAAAACCATATGATGCTCCCATCCCATGAATGTAATCATCCGGCCTATTATTTTTTCCATCACTAGAATCACTACCTCTACCTGACTGAGGGAAGATATTCCCACCTAGATTATTTTAAAAAAATATTTTTTTTCAAAAATACCTTATTATCCATTTGACATACAAGTCGATAAAAACTATTACCATCCTTGATCATTTTTCTGGACACAATCTTGATTCAAAAATTTGATCCTTGAATGAGTCACTAGAATCTATTTTTGGTTAAAATTAGTCTAAATTTGTAGATTTAATATAATAATCCTTGATTTTTATGTCTCTATGGTGTAATTAAAATAAATTTTTATCCTCTTACACTTATAATGCATGAGGGTGGAAATATTAGTTAATCATATTTCAAACCCTTACCATGTTAGCCCTTCATGCAACATATCCCACTCAACCAAATCCCACTAGTCACTTGCTTATAATTTTAACAAATACATTTTCAACATGATTTCATATTTTCTAGGGTGTTATTGAAATAAAATATCTTATATTTCCACTTTAACCAATGTGTCGATACTTTAGGTCATAAATCCCCTCCAGAAAATAGTGGATCTTGACTTAGGAATTTATAGGACTTGTCCCCTTGATCTTATTAAGGTTTCATAGTCATACCTATAATCCAATAATATTTAACTCAATTCCTTAGAAATTATTGATCCATTGTTGGATCATTAGGAAATAGTTTATCGATGGCATTCTGATTTAACACACAACATTTTTATACACACATGCATATATTATGAGGGTCCTTGAAGGCATTTTATGTGTCAAATACTCTCCCACCTTATTATATGTGATGTATTTACCATTACTTGAGGATCTATATAGTAGATCTATATATAGTTAAGGGTCTACTGTATTATCATATATATATATAGATGTATCTTTACAACTTATTGAGTAGAGAAGCACCACATTATTGGATGTTCCATTCTAATATTGATGTGTTAATGGGATAATTTTCCACGCATCACTCCTCAAGTTATCACCCCACTTCCAATCACCTTTTACAGGACTGTCATTACAGTTGGGAACAAAGCACATGATCATTTGTTCTTATGATAAAATCATCAAAAGAAAAAACCCCAATCCACAAGAATATTTCTTTTATATTATCATAATGTAAAAACCCTCAAACATTATCCCCTCTCGAATGAGTTTACTCAAAGTATAAATTTGATGCACCCTACCCATCACACAAATTCTTCCTCACACAAAACCTATAAAATGTTCAAAAAAAATTCAAGGAAATTAAATTAAAATCAATGGAAGAATATAAAATAAAAAATAATAAAAAATATTAACATGCTTTAGATAGGTTATCCTTCATGCATGGGAGAGACACTACATTTTTATTTTCACTAACAAAGGGTAAAATTTTATATTCCATGTAAAAAAAGTTATTAACATTTCATTTGAGAATATTAACTCTCTATAATAAGATATTGAAATAGAATATATTCTTTTTATCCCTAGTTAAATATCAAAATATTTCCCTACATCCCATTGTAGGAAAACTTAGTTGATCATTTTGGATTCACCATTGTCATATATTCATGGAGGAGAATCTATATGTAATTCCACTAGTGATCTCCAGTAACTTTTTTGACCACATAAATTTCTTTGGAAAACCTTCTAGATAATTCATTATAGATTCTTTATCAAACATTTTGTACATTTGTTGAAAAATTCAAAAGATATGAACTTTCAATGAACTATATTCTTACTAGAAGGATTGAGTTGTCGTTTCCTGCACATTGAGTTTATCCATATTCCTCAAACCAACTTTGGATAAAAATAAATTTTTTGAATGAACTTATAATAATTATAAACAAGGATTCACATCCTAATAATCATTAAATTGAATTTTTTTTAGGGAAACACCTAATTAAAATCGCCAATAAAATTTTTCCCTTTTTTCCTAGCATGTTGTGTTTTTATATCCTCCTTACATTCACTAAAGCCCCATTGTGACACAATTATACCTTTAAATTTCTTAAAACAATATTTTAGTGAACATGACCACTGAATTTTGGATACATAATATATTTTAGAGATCTATAACTTTATCCTCAAATGATTCACTGATGTAGTGGTACTTCAGGTCAATATAGTTTTTCCTTGCATGAGAATAAAGGATTTCTAGCCAATTTAATTACACTTTTATTATCATGTAATATAATTCCTCTTTATTAAATTTTTTTGATATCATTTAGAAATTTATTTAACCAAACCAAATCTTTATTATCTTCTGTTCTAGTTATATACTCTCCATATGTTGTATTTAATGTAAGATATTCTACATATCCGACATCCAACCGATCATTATTCCTTCATATGTAAACATATAACTGGTTGTGATTTTCTATGTATCTGAATCTATAGTGAATTCCCCATATATAAATACATTTAATGGATCGTATTCCCTGAAGCACAACACTATAACCGGTGTTCCTTTAAAATACCTAAGTATCCATTTGTCAGTTTCCTAGTATTAACCTTTGAGTTCTGACATAAATGGACTTACAACATTCACTAAAAATACTACATCTAGTTGGGTACATATTGCACCATGCATCAAACATCAAACAACTAATTCATATGTAACTTTCTCTATGTATTAGTGTTATTCTTTTTTTTAGTTCCACCACCTTTGTTAGATTACAATGTCCAGTGATATGAGTGGAGATTAATTTTGATCTAGAAATCCAAAATATTTTTATAATATTATAGATTTAATCTTATGATATTTAATTAAAGTTTTATATTTTCTATCCCTCATTATTTTCATCCTGAATATTTTCTTATAATGCTCAAGATATTTATCTAAAAACATATAAAATAATTACTCTTTAATTTATGAATCTTTTTATCATTAGGTCCAACCAGTAATATGTCATCAATATAAAGAAGTAGAATGATGAAATTTTCCTTATCTAGTTACTTATGGTAATATAAATGATCTGTATTGCACCTCACAAAACCATCTTCCATCATGAATCCATTGAATTTATAATTCCATTTCCATGGTTCTTGCTTTAGTACCCAATAATGTTTCTTAAATTTGTATACCAAATTTCTATTTCTATACTTTATGAAATCATCTATAATCCTCATGTAAATTTCTTCTTCCAACTTCTTGTGAAGGTTATCTTAAATTCCATATGTTTGAGAGATATAGTTTTTGAAGCTACCATACTCATCACTATAAAAATAGTTGAATATTTAACTATTGGTAGGAATGTATCAATGAAATAAAAACCCTCCTTCTATTGAAACACCATTTACACCAGCCAAACTTTGTAATGTTTCTTTCCATCATCTTTCGCTTTTAGACGAAAGTCCCAATTAATCTCTAGTTCATTTTCAACTTTGGTGACTCCATCAGCTCCCAAATTCTATTGGTTCTTAATTAATTAATTTATTAATTTATTACTAACTTTTCCTATTTTTAATCATCATTTTTGGTTTCTTATTTTGAACATTTTGATTCTCCTACAGTCACTGAGAGTATAAAATTCAAATTATCCTCAAACCTCTAAACAAATATTTTAACTCTTGTTAATCTCGTTAATTGATTCTAAAATATTTGATTCTTCTCAAGCTTATAGATTCCTAACTTTTGGTACTACCCCTCCATATTAATCCACCATTTAACTTTAAAACATCTCCTATAATGGTGTAACTTCTAATCTTATGATTCCTTTAGCATAATAATCAGAGTTATGTATAATTTTCCAACTTATGGTTCACTTTCTCTAATTATCTTAGAATTTAATAGTTTATTTATCTCATTCAAATTCTTTTACCACTGTGTTTTATTCCTTATTTGAAATCTTCTCATTAAAGAGAATATATCTAATCCTAATTATTTTTTATCTATCACCATCCCATAGATGATAAACAAAATCTTCATCTCTATATCTAATATAGAAACTAATTTTGTTTTTTTCATCAAAATTATCATGATACTTTGAATTAACATGAATATAAATATTCTATAAATTCCTTCCCAACTATAGGTGTTAGAAATCAGTTGAAAAGATATGTTTTTTGTTGATACACACTTCCCAAATTCGATAAGTCATTCCTATGTACAACCACATTTGCCTATATTTTTAGGTCAAAGTCATATTCATCCTCTTATCTTCTCCATTATTCTATAGAGTTTTGGAGGTTATCTTCTCATGTATGATTTATATCTTCTTAGATAAATACTAAAAGATGATTCTGGTGTACTCACCTCCATTGTCTATACAAATACACTTCAACTTCCAATCATACTCCATTTCTACCAAAGAGTTCCATTGAATGAAAACCTTAACAACATAACACATAATATTTGTAAATTAAATTTATAATTTCCATGTAATATCATTTATGAAGGTTTCAAAGTATATAGACCCACCATAATAATGGATAGAGGTAGGTACCAAAACATCTGAGTATACCATCTCAAATATTCAAGAATTGGGATTCCATCTATCTAAGTTGAAAGGCAGCCATCTATGCTTACCCATAATAAATCTTTCACATATTCTGATTTCTGTATGATTGAGCTTCAGTGTAACTTTTTTCATTGTAACCTTTATATTATTATCAATGAGGTGATCAAGTTTTTAATTCCAAACATCTTTATATTCAAAAGTTATACTCCCAGAATTGTAACTCCATCTGAATTTACAGTCATTTAAAGAGTCTCAATTTAACTCCTCATGCAACCACCATGAATAATTGGGTGAATTTACATACCCCATTGAAAATTTTAATGCTAAAATAAGCCTCATGAATTTTTACAAGTTTAATATTATTTTTTTAAAGACTAAGGATGTGTGTTACTTCCATGAGTATTAAGAATCTTCCATTCACCATTCAAATGTTTTCGTATCCTTTTCTTAAAACTTCCAAGACTTCATTATATACTAGATGAACTTACCAAACTTCATAGATATATAATTAATCATGAATATTTGATCAATAGTTTAATAATAGGATAATCTAGAGTCAATCACCAAAGATTCTACAAGAGTATTAACACTTAGCAAAAAAATGATGTTTCCTTTTGTTGAGATAATGAAATTTCAATTGTCGGATGTTAATGCATTAATTGTGCATTCCTTGTAATTTTTCAATTATTATAAATATTCCATTTATTCCCCAAAATCCATCATATAGTGCATAGTCTATCCAACTTACTCTTACTTCTTTCAAAAGACTTATCTACTAACAATTTCTTACGATAGAGTTGCGTTTATTGAGGTGACAATCCTCATCCATCATCATTAAGTTTAATACACGATAATATTTAGACTTATCTCCACCTAAGATCCACATTAAAAATCACATTCTAGATATCCTCAAACAACAGGTCTATTTTTACATTTTAATTTCGCAACAATGTCACCATTTCATCCCATCCTTATAAAAATGAATATAATAGAAGAAATATTGATACATCATCAGTGAATGTTACCTTCACTAATTTGAGCTATCCAAGGATGATATAAAATCCATTCACATGATCTCCCATTGGTATTCCTTCAAATAACCATGAGATAAACAATATTCATAACATGGAAACTATGTTAAGCACTATTAGTATTTCATATATTTTTATCAATGAATTTATAACTTCTATGGTAGTTTTCTTTTTATGGATGTTGAAGGAAATATTTTATGCTAGAGAAATCTTCACTATCTGCAATGGCTTCCAATATAATTGTTCCCATTATACCTTATATATTTTCTCTATATTTTCACCTATTATTGGAAGAACCAATTCTTTTTAACTCATAAAATCCACCATCTGTATTCTCCAAATTTCACAATCTGTTCAATATAATTTATCTTTCCAGATCTATACTTAATCTAACATGATAACTTCTGCTAGCAAGAAACTCCTCCTCAAAATGCAGTTATATCAAGTAAATAGAGAGTGAAACTATTTTAACCTATGTGTGTTGAACCGAACTTATGCCTTTGATACCACTTATTGGGATGAAACCACCTGATTTCATGTGATTTTGATGATTCTATTTGAAGGAGAAACCTGGATCCACTATAAATTTGTACGCATATCATCAAATCAAAAAAAAACTGAACCTTGGGATGTGGCCTCCCTCAATTTATTATACTAGATATAGGATGTTGATGAACCCTACCCACCACAAAAAATTTTTCCTCGCAAAAAAATAAAAAAATTCTCACAAACATTCGATTCAACATAATTTCAATCAAAAGGAGAACATAAAACATGGAAGAACATGGAGTATTAATGTTATTAAAAAAATTATCTTTTGTGCATGATAGAAACACTATAGTTTTCTTTCCATTGATAGAAAGTATAAAATTATATTTAACTGAAAAAAGTACATAATATTTAATTATATAATATTTACCATTTATAACACTATACATAAACAGTATGTATTACTCATATCACTGACACACTATGCATATCATACCCCAATTCCCTATATAGAAAACTCAGTTGGTCATCTCAGTTTCACCACCATCCTATATTGATATAAGATCCTCTATAAGAAATATCACCTTAAATATCCAATAAATTTTTTTACTATTCATTTTGACTTCCTAATCCTTTCAAATTTTAGATTATTTTCCAATCATTTTTTAAGTCTGTTGACTTTATCTAAGGATATGATCTTTTGATGAACGTAATTTTAAAATACCTTGATATTTTAGAATATATTTCTCTTTAGTAAATAGATTAATTTTATAGATTATGAAACTTGTAAACATGAAAATATGTGAATAATTCTTATAAATTATAAAATGAAGCATATTTTATGGTATATATTTTTTGAAAAGGATTTATAATTAATTTTGGAAATGTTATTGATCCTAAATAACTATTTTGAACATTTTTTTATGGTAATTTTTCTATAATATATATTTAATTTAAAAATTAATTCATATTTTTAAACTTATGAAAATTAATTGTTCATTCATGGCTAAGTTGAATTAATTGATTATAAATTGGTTACTAATGAAAGTAAATTAATTTTAAGGTAAAAAAAGTGTGTTTTATAAAATATTATATTTATATGTGTAATATGTTAATATATTAATAAATTAAATTAATCATTTTTTATGAATGATTTTAATGAAATTTTAATATAATATATTTATTCCAATAATTTAAAATTATCTTAATGGTTTTCACTAAAAAACTAATGAGAATAAATTCACTTTTATGCATAAAAATACATTTTTCTAAAAAGGGGGTTTTGTGTTTTGTGCGCTTATTTTAAAATGAATTTCCATAAATTATAGAAATTGAATTTTATAAAATGGTTTTTATATTTTTAATCATATTTTAAATATTTTTTAATTCATCCACTTTCATTTTTTTATAATAAACAATAAATATGGTAGAATTTTGTAACCTCAGGTAAGATTAAAAAGAGTTAATGAGGGGGTTGAACTAAAAGATAATGTTTAAAATATCACTTAATCATGTGTAAATTTGACTGGTTAAAGATACCTTTTCCAATTGGTTCCACTTTCACTTGAATATGGATTTTTTTATTTTAATTCATTCAGTATTTACAAGCTTTCCACCCCCCCCCCCCCCTCACTAATAAAAGGAGGCCATCTTCCCCTCACTCATTCACACATTTTGGGTGTCTATCTCAGTGAATCCCTACCAAAATACGTTAATAAATTCTTTACTCACTTAATAGATCTCTGTTTTCTTCCAAAAATACTATCATTTGAAGTTTGAATGTGTAAGCCAATTGAGGTTTTCTAAAGAAGAGGAAATTGTCTTTACTGTTCTATTTCAACTTTATTTCATCACTAAACTCATCAAAATATTTTTATTACCATATTAAAATGATTAAATAATTATATTTACTATAATAAAATTTTTATATTCTAATTTAATTTCCATTTTAGACCATCATTTCATCCTATGAGGAATGATAATGATGTTTGGGCGTACGTGTAGACTACCACGTCCACAAAGCTATTTGATATGTTTTTCATGTCTGTCATACATGACTGGTTATATGGATATATATAAAAAATATATATAATATTTATTATTTTATTTTATTTTTTAGAGATAAATTATTATTTATCTTTTTCTATTTCATTTTTTTGGAAAATGAAAATAATACTCGTGTGTACGTTTGGACTACCGTCACCATGATGTAACATAATTCATTTTTAATCACCACTTTATATAAATGGTTATAAAAGTGTACATAATTAATAAATATGATACTTATAACATGATTAATATTTTTTGGATAATGAAACAACGAACATGGTTCATGGAATGGAACTATCGAACCAAAACATGCTTTCAAAATGAACCGGGTTTCACCTGAATATTGATTTTAATAATCAAATATTAAGAAATGGTTAATTGGAAATTATAAGGGAATAGTATTTTTTAAGATAAGTATGGGTTTTTTCAATATATTTATAATGAAAAATTATTATACAATGACTTAAGATCATGTGTGAAGAAATATATGACTTGAGCTAAGGGTTTATGTTGCAATCTTATTTTTAATCGAGATTATTTATAATTGAATGTACATTGGGAGGATTATATTATATTTATCTCTTAAAACCAATATATTTAATTCTCCTATATTTATTTCTAGGGTTTTAATGTTTTCATTTCATTCTCCTATCTTTGGTAAATGATCGAGAAAATGTCTTTAATAAAATCCCGCCTTATTTCCTCTTTGGCCAGGGATCTTTTTCTTCCATGTCCTTGTTTTATTAAAAAAAATTAAATAATGTTATTTTTTATGATCCCATTATTATTTAAATTCATTTTTAGAATTTTTAAATTCTTTTAATGGTATTAAAATGCAATTTTTACAATTTTCTCATGAACAGTTTACCAATAAAATTTTATAAATAATGTGAAAGGAATATTTGTTTTAATGTTTACTTAGTGAATTTCAATTCTCATCATCATAAATGTTATTTTATTTAAATATATAATTAAATATTTCCTTTTTTATTTTCAAATTATTTTTTTTCTTAACATTTTGGGAATTATTTTAAAAAATATTATCGAAATGAAATTATATTTTTCTCAAGTTTTCGAAGAAAGGTATAAATGTTATTTTAAAGGTGTTTTCCATCTATGTAAACATCTTGTGTTCTTTAATATACTTCACGGGGATATGATATAATGATTACATCCATGTTATTTCTCAATATTTCTTATAATTATGTGATGTGAAAAGATTTATGAACCTTTATTTCTTTTCCATGGGTTATGATATAATGAAATGATGAATGATTATTTGATCTTAGGGAAAATGTATATAAAGTTTTCATTTTGAGATGGGTTGGTATATTAAATCCCTACAATGAATTGGGTAATTATTTACATCTCAAAAGATAATATAGACTATAATATGGAGTAAACATAGTTTATTAAGGGACTATATCAACTATGATAGTATTGGGAGTGAACCTTGACTAAGGAAATGATGGAATGGAGAGTAAAACCAATTCACTATGGGACTTTGTCCACTATTATAGTATTTATAGTAATCCTTGACTAATGAAATAATTTTATGTGCTTATTAGTATTTCACATAATTCCTATGAAATTTTTCTATTATTATAATATACTTTCATGACTCATTTTTTGATTAATGATAATTTTATATTCTTATAACTTTTGTCTTTTGAAATTCTAAATCATTATTCCATGAGTTGTGATTTATGATCTATGATAAGTTGGGTACGAAATTTTAATTCATGATAATGATATAATTCCCTTATTTTTTTTATACTAGAATAGGATCATCTATTAATATCTCTCATTTTTACCCTTACTGAAAATTTGAGCTCACCCTTTCTTATGTTTCATTTTTCCCGAGGTTATGAAGAATGGTTTTAAGTTGGATTTGTCTAATATGGGTACTATGAGAGTAGAAATTTGTGTGAGATATTAAATATCCTTAGATAAATAATATGATTATGTGTATAGTTTCAAAATACACCAAACCTTTATGTTTCTAGAGTGTTTATTGTTATGCAATGTTTTCATATTCATCTAAAATGATTCAATGTTTATCTATGTTATGCTCAGGTCACCTCGGTTGGTATTCGAGTAGAATATAGTTATTTTTGGAGAGTCACTTATGAAAAATATGATGATATAACTTAAGAAAACCAATTATGAATTGAAAATAATATAGGGTGAACCTAAAAGTGTTATAGGTGTATAAGAATGTTTCGTAATATAGGACATATTGAGAATTATTTTCATGATTATATGATTTCTCACTTTGATTATTGTAGTTTTTTTTTAAATGTGATTATTTTTGTTTTAGTAAATGGTTATAACTTAGAGTATTCTTGTTAATGATTAATTTGGTGGACACTTCAATGATATTCCTCCTGATAAACCAAATAGCATGGGATATAGAATGAAAAGTCGTGTTTTTATGCCCATCAAACACTATCAAACCATGAATCATGTTGAGATTTCAAATAAGAAAATAGAAGACCAAAACACCATTAAGTATTTCATGAGGAAACATCCACCTTCATTAAGTGGTTCCTCTGATCCACTAGTTATTGATCAATGGATTAGTTCCACTGAAAATATATTTTCCATTAAACAGTGCTCAAAGCATGAAAATACTTCTTGGAAGTGTATTGGTTTGAAGGAGAATCATAAAAATTATGGAAACTTTTTATTAATAGAAGGTAAGAAGAATAAATTGAATCTATGGAATAGTATGAGTTTAAGAGTGTATTTTTTAGTAATTACTTTTTTCAAAATCTTCCCATGAAAATTGAAAGGTAATTCCTTGACCTTAAGTAGAAGGAAGATAAATCTATTAATACATATAAGACAAACATTACAAGACTTGCAAGGTATGATTCTAGTTTTATCATCTACTCTAAAATCAAAATTTATTGGTGGTGCAATGTCCTAAATACATTTCTTTGAAAGGTAATATCTATAAGGGACTTTATTATATATAAATAAATAATTTTATGTTATCTCAAGGCAGAAATGGAGAGTGTAGATTCCCATAATTCTCATGGTTTTTATAAGAAGATAAAGATGGAGTCTCAAGAAAATTATTATAATAAAACCCATATAGGAAAGAAAATTAATCTTACTTTATGCTAGAAGTGTGGAAAGAATATCCATTATTCTTACCAGTGCTTTAATCCAATGGTTAATGATAATAGCCCTCATCAATAACCTATTAATCCAGCATATAAAGGAAAGGATCATGTGATCAAAACTACTAAAGTGGGTCTTGATAATTTAGTCGACAAATATACAATTATCATCCGCTCTAGAAATGTTAATAACTTATTTGATTCTTCTTTTACCAGATCTTTTATATCTAAAGATTTTTTAAGGTTATCATATCACTACCACAATGATTATATGTTTAATTATCGATGAAAACTCCTAATGGCATGATGATCACATCTCAATTATATATATCCTATAGAATTTTGTGGGAATGTGATTCCTATAAAACTTGTGATTCTCCCCATAGGTTAATTTGAAGTGATTTTAGGCATGGATTTATTTATCAACATATAAACCAGACAAATTTCCAAGTAAGTGAATTCAAGTTTAATATTCCAAATCAACCCCATATTTTCTATCGGTGTGAGGATAAATATAAACTTCCAATGGAAACAAATTTTATTGTCTAGGTCCTATTACCTATTCATTAGGGGAATATATCTCAAATGGTTGGGGAAAAACTAAACATTAAATATATTCCTATTGTACATGAATATATTGATAAATTTCCTATTGAGTTTCCTAGTCTTCCCCCTAAATCATGAAGTTGAGTTTTCATTTGAAATCATATTCAGTGTTTCACCTATTTTAATGACTCTAAATAGAATTTTCTTGAATGTGTTATATAAATTTATAAAGAAACTCCATCTGAATATTGATAAGGGATTTATTCGGACAACTGCATCACAATGGGGTGAACCTATTTTTTATTAATAATAAATATAGTGAAATGTGTCTTTGCATTTATTATTGATAACTTAACAAGATTACTATGAAGAAAAAGTATCATTTACCCCATATTGATGATTTTTTGAATAAACTATAATTATTATATACTTTTAAAGTTTGAAATATGATCTAGATATCATCATTTGAGGTTAAAAAAGAAGTACATATCTGAGAAATCCTTCCATAAGTGGTATGTACATTATCAATTTATAGTGATTCCATTTGAAATAATCAATTACCAAGATATATTAATGTATCTAATGAATAGAGTATTTATATATTAACTTTATTAGTTTGTGGTGGTCTTTATAAATGATATTATTATATTTACCAATATAAAGGAAGAGAACAAAAATCAATTGAGGATTGAGTTTAAGACCTTAAGTATGGAGAAGTTGTATTCCAAATTAAAAAAATGTGAACCCTGGATAAAAAAAGATTCATTCATGGGTTGTATAATTACAAGTGAGGGTATATCAATGGATGCATCAAAGATAAAACTTATTGAAAAATATCCCACACCAACCACGATGACTAAAATCCATATTTTTCTTGGGTTTTATGGATACTATTGATTATTTTTTATAAATTTCTAATGGATATAAAATCTAAAAACAATTTGGCATAAAAGGAGTCAAATTACTTTATATTGATTAAGGTGATGAAAAATTAAAGGAATTAAAGATAAGGTTGTCCGGTGAACCTATTCTCACACAAACCTATAGTGGAGAAGGGTTTTTGATCTATAGTGATTATTAAAGAATGGAATGGTATGTGTTCACATAAAGAATTTCATCATAGTAGCTTATTCCTCACTCTAATTTAATGTTCATGAAAAAAATTACCATGCATAATATTTGGAACTAGTAGTGTTTTTTATTTAATGTTGCAGTGAAATTATCTTAATTCTAAGAGGTGTGACATATATATAAATCATAAATTCATATATTATATATTCATGTAGAAATAGTTGAATATGTGTAAAATATATGGTTGTAACTTATTAAATATTATGTCTTCTCAATACATTACCTCCAAGGGAAGTCGAACAAGGTGACTAATGCTATGATTCAGAAGGATTATGCCAGTTATTCCATGAGAAGGATTAAAAGAGATTTAATATATATGTATTTATAAAGGATAAACCTTGAAATCATAATGAAGGGATAAAGATCATATATTTCCCAGATTAGTTTTTAACCATCTATTCATATAAAGGTTAAAAAAGTCTTATAAGGAAGATGGGGAGATAAAAAAATAAGGTAAAAAATGTTCCTAAATTCAATAATGATAGTGATGGAATGATAAGATTTAGGGACTGAATATCTATCGCATATACACTATAATTTAATTATGAGAATTTTTATTAAGCTCATGTTTCATCATTATCTAATTATCCTGGGAGTGTAAAGATTTTTAGTGGTCTTAAAGAGAATTATTTTGTGGGATAACATGAAGATAGATATTACAGATCATGTATATTGATGCTTGGTGTTTCAATAAGTTAAGACTGAGAGATAGAGGCCTAATGGGATGTTACAAACCTTAACCATGCCTTAAGTGTAAATGGGAAATAATTTCCATGGATTTAATTTTGGGTCTCCCCAATACATATATAGAGAATAATACTATCTATGTTTTTTTTCAATCACCTTATGAAATAAGTACATTTTATTGATATTAGAGAAGATTTATCTCTTGGTTAACTTTCTATGTTATATATTAAGGATGTGGTAAGGTTTTATAGAGTACCATTATAAATCATATTTTATTGAGATATAAGGTTTAACATGAAGATATAAATAATTCATTAAAAATATTCTAATGAGAAGTTTAAATTTAGAACTGCATATCATCCTTGAAAAAATGATCAAATTGATAGGACCATTCAAACCTTATAAGATATGTTTAGATCTTTCTCTTTATATTTCAAAGGAGTTTGGGAAAAAACTTCCTCTTGTCAAATTTTCTTATAAAAATAGTTTTAACTCCGTCATGAAGATGTATCCTTATGAATCCCACTATAGAATGAAGTTTAAGACTCTAACATATCGGGATGAAGTTAGGTAATGAAATATTTTGGGACCTGATATAGCTGAGAAAATTGAAGAAGATTTTAAAGTCATTCAATAGAATGTTAGTGAATATAAAAGTCTATTGAAACATATTATGAAAATCATCAGTTATATCTAGAGTCTGAATTTAGTGAAAAGGTATTCCAATGAATATCTCATTGCAATAATATTATGATATTTAAAAAAATAAAAGTTGATCTCTAGATATATCAGTCTCTATGGGATCCATGATTATATTAAGATGGTAACTTATCACTTTGTGATTCCTATAAACCCATACCATGTTAATGTTGTTTTCCATGTATCCATTTTTAGGAAGTACATTACAAATAATTCAAATTTAGTAAAATTAGAGGTTATACCATTAGATCATGATCATTCTTATAAAGAACAACCGGTAGAAATCTTGGATCATAGAGAAAAAGTGATATATAACAAGACTAATCACCTAGTTAAGGTTATATATAGTAATGAAAAAATAAATTAACTATAGTGGGAACTTGAGGATGTGATGAGTAAAAGGTATCATCAATTCTTTGTATCATAGTCATAGAATTTTGAGAGAAAGATTATTATAAGGGGTGGAATATAACACCTCAAGATTTTAGAATATATTTTTCATTAATTATTAAATGTGTTATATGGGTTTTTAAATATAAAACCATGAACATATGTGAATAACACTTATAAATTATAAAATTAATTTCATTATATGTTACCTAATTGTTGGAAATAATTTCTAATTCAATTATGAAATGTTATTGATCCTAAAGAACTATTTTAAAGTATTTTGTTTATGAGAATTATTTTTCATCATATATTTTTTATTTAAAAATTAATTAAAATTATTAAAATTAGGAAAAATATTTGTTTACAAATGAATATAATAAATTAATTTATTTTCAATTGGTTTTGAATGAAAGTAAAAGCATTTAATGGTAAAAGGAGATATTTTTCTGAAAAACTTCTTTTATACACATAATATCTTTTTACCTTAATAAATTAAATTAATAACTATTTGTGCATTATTTTAATGAAATTTTATGATAATATATTCAATGATGTAAATTAATATTAATTTAATGGTTTACTCTATAAGTATTGTGAATAAGTTATGTTTTATCCTTAAAAATTTGTATTTCTAAAAAGAATTTTCATTTTGTTTTTCACACATATTTTAAAATTAATTTCTAGAAGTTATAGAAATTGAATTTGATAAAATTATTTAAATATTTTTAATAATAATTTAAAAAATATATAATGATCCCACTATAATTTTTTATAATAATGAACAGTAATAATGGTAGAAAATTATTACCTTGGTTAAGGTTAAAAATGGTTAACTAGGGATTAAACTAAAAGACAGGGTTTAAAATATCACATGATATTGTATAAATTTGATTGGTTTAAGAAATATATAACTTAAAATATATTATAATTTATCCTTCACCAACTTGGTTCCTCTATCACTTGAATATGGATTTTTTATATTTTAATGTTTTAAGTATTTACAACTTTTCCACCCAGCTCACTTTTAGAAGGAATTAATTTTCCCCTCACTCATTCACATATTTGGAACCATATATCACATAAAATACCTAAATAAATACCTTCATAAATTAATTACACACTTCTTAGATCTTATATTATTCCAAAATTACCAACCTTTGAAGGCTTAATGTGTAATCTAGTTGAGGTTTCTCAAAGAATAGGTAATTGTCTTTACTGGTCTGTTTTGATTTTTATTTTTCCATAACATCATATAAATAATTTTATCAAAATATTAAAATTACTAAATAAGTATCAATACTATATATAAATATTTTTATGTTAATATTATATCCATTTAATACCTTGTTTTCTTCACATGATAAACGATAATGTTGTTCGTGCGTACATGTGGACTACTACCTCCATTAAGTAATGTGATTTGTTTTTCATATCTACTATACATGGATGGTAATATGGATGGATTTACTGAATATATATGATATTTATGAAATTATTATGATTCTGTAAAGATATATTATTATTATTATTTCTTTCATTCCATTCATTGGAAAATTAAAACATTGCCCGTGTGTACGTACGGACTACCGTCTCCACAAAGTAAAATAATTAATTTTGCATCACCACATTATATAAATGGTTATAAAAGTGTATATAATTAATAAATATGATAATATTAACATGATTAAAATTTTATATATTATTAAACAATGAACAAGTTGTGTGGACCAAAATCGTTAAACCTAAACATGCATGCGAAACAAAACTATGTTCACCTAAAAATTGATTTTAATGACGAATTAATAATAAATGGGTAATTAGAAATTATAAAAGAAGGTTATTTTATAAGAAAATTTCGATTATAGTTTTGGTATATTTTTATAATTATTCTAAATTAATATCCAGGATCATAATAGAGTATACAAAGAAAGTCAGGACCTGAGGTGAGGGTTTATGTTGCAATCTCAATTTTAATCAGGATTTTTTATGATTGAATATCCTTTGAGGAAATATGATGATATTTATCTCTTAAAACCTATTTATTTTCTTGTAATATATTTATTTTTGTGTTTTTCATGTTTTATTTTCAATATCATCTCTTTGGTATATAAAATTATTGAGAAAATTATTTTAAGAAAAGTAGACCTTATTTCTTCTTTAGTCAGAGAAATTTTACATTCATGTCCATTTTATTTAAAATGTTTTCAAGAATTTTCATTTATATGATAAAATGATTATTTAAATTAATTTTCAACCATATTTTAATTTATTTTCATAGGATTAAAAATTAGATTTATAATGTTTTTTCAAAACGGTTATTTATGTTTTTTATAAAAAAAGTGTGAAAGGAATATTTGTTTTAACATTTTCCGCATGAATGGATTTTTTCACTATCATGAACATTATTTATTTCGAAGCTCTATTTACAAGTTTTTATTTTTTTCAAATAAAATATTTTTCTCATTTAATTAAAGGATATATTTCTCATGTTTTGAAAGAAAGGTTCAAATATTCTTTTAAATATATTTTTCATCTATGGCAATATCCTTTAATGTTTCTTATGCTTCACTGGGGATATGATCTATTTATATCATCCATATTATTTATCTTTATTTATTATAATTATGTGATGATAAAAAATGTATGAAACTTATTTCTCTTCCATAAGTTTTTCTATAATGGAATGATCAATTTTTTAATAATCTCAGGGCACACATATGTATGGTTTTTGTTATGCGATGGGCGGTTCTGTTAAATCCCTTGAATGAATTAGGTAATGATTAATATCTAATGAGACAGTATGGACTGAAATATGGAGTGAACCTATTTTAGTAAGGGATTTTATCCACTATCATTTTCTTTATATTGAACCTTGACTAATGAAATGATGGAATATAGAGTGAACCCAATACACTATAGGGCTTTTACACTATGATGGTCTTGGTAGTGATCCTTAACTAATGAAATTATTTTATATGATTATGATTATGCCAAAAAAATCCTACGAGATGTTCTTATGATTATGATATGCACTCAGGGATCATGATTGATTAATGATGATATCTCACTCTTATGACTCTCATATTTTGAAATAACAAAAATCAATACCATGGCTCATGATTTATGATTTATGACTGATTAGGTATGGACATTGTAAGTAATGATCAAGATCTCAAAACCTTATTCATTTATTATTCTATCCTATGATCATTAATTGATATATCTTATTTTTTCCTCATGAAAATATGCACTCAACCTTTTTTATATTTCCATTTTCCCAGGTTATTAATAAAGGTTTTAAGTAGGATATGTCTAAGAAGGTTACTGTGAGAGAATAAACATTTAGAATATGTTTAAGATCCCACATGAAATAATATTATTGTGTATTTTGTCTCCAAATACACTAAACCTTTATGTTTCATGGGAATTTATTATTATGAAATTTATTGAATATTCATCTAAAATTATGAAATATTTATATATGTTATGTTTGGTTAACCTCATATTCCACCTAGAAAGATTGATTTTCTTCTTCCTTTACATTGAGTTCAGCCCCCTTCCACTGACCAACTTCTCATAAACATAAATATAGTGAATTAACTTATGATAATTGGAAACTACGCTTCACATCCTAACTCTTGGGAAAGTTGGTATGTTTACATTATTAATTTTTTTAAAAAAATTATTAGTAGTATTTATTATCTAACCATAATTTACTTTTTTTACTATATGGATTCAGAAACAACATTATTTATATACCCCATGACATATTGTTCATCGTTTAGGTTATATTTTTGACATTATATGGATAGATTATATAAGTTAAACATTAATTTTGTTACCATTAATAGTAATTTTACTATTAATTTTATAATATCTTTTAATGATAACTTAGTTGTATTATTACCCTAATTTATGAATACTTTTTTATTTTTCATTTCAAGTTTCACCGATCCCATATACTGAACTTGTCTTGGAATCTCTTCCACTATACTATACAACTTTGGTTAGATATCACAGAGTAGTGGTTCCACTCATTAATTTCCACATTGTTGAGTGGAACCATCTAGACCATATCATGTGACAGTTTTGATGTATACAAAACATTTATAATTCACCTTGATATATTAATTCATTGGAAACTATTATGCTCATAGGTAGGTAGGGGACCGATTATCCATGTTTTATGATTAATATATTGAATGTTGGGATATGCATGCCATGTGTAGTATCTTTCATCGTGTATATTATAGAGTATGACTCCACCAATATAATCAGAAAGAGTATACATATTGGTATCAGTATCACACTATCATATACCTTATGAGAAAATGAATTTGACTTCTCTAGTTATTATTTTTTGTAGGTTTTTAGATCTTTTTATTGCATATTGGTATTAACATGAATGTTGTTTGTTTTGAAGTAAGAGGGGTTAGAGTGACTTATACATATCTTTGTTTCTCTAGAGAGGAAATTTTTCGGTAATTATGTACTTTATATTGATCTAGTGGATCATAGAGATATTATACATTCATAATAAGAGAGTGTCTATGATGAGGATCCATTGACATATCCTAATCCACATGCCCTCATATAGGGAATTCGGGATGTTGATGTGCATGTTGAGCTCACTGAGGATGATGTAATGCCACTACCACAACCACCACTAAAAGGAGTATAGGAATAAGAAAAAAGATGAGGACATCGCTAATGATTCACCAAGAGTGTGTCTTCTACAAGATCATGTACTATAAACTGAGGATTATTTAAAACATGTATAGGATTCAGGATAGCAGGCAGAAGATCCAGAAGAGAAAAGATGGGCTCCAATTCCATAGATATTTATCTATAAATATGATATATCATCTTCATCTCATAAATTTATTTTGACTAAAATACCTATAGATCTATAGGTTTGGGACTTAGGTAGTATTTTAAAGTTTCTATAGTTCTTAGGATACAATCTCTCCATTGATGGTTTGTTTGATGTGTTTATACCATTAGTGTCATTTTCTTAGGATCCTACTACGGACCCAAACTTCTTGAAACATGTATCCACAAATCATGTTGTGTAGTCCTCTACATGGTATATTGGATAGTTATATACTCAATAATATGAGGAGGAACCAGTATAATAAAATATTGAGGTGTCAATAATAACAATGTAATAAATAGATGCAGTAGTAACACCATAGCCATATGTGCACCTTTTTTAGGTAGATGAATTGCCAGAAGAGAAACATACTCCTACAGTTAGAAAATTGGAGCGATGTATACATCTCACCCAGAGTGTGTAGAAGGTTCATACATTGAGTTACAAATTAAATAGGAGGCGAAATTGATTTATTCCAATGTAAAGAATTTTACATTTAATATTTCAAATTTATTAAGTAATTAAATTCCTTTTTAGAATTTAAATTTCTATTTAAATTTTACAAATCACTTAATAACTACAATTTTAATTACTTGAAAAATCGAAACAAGTCAATATATTGAAATATTTATTTTTAGGAGTAATTAAATGGGTTTTTAGAATCCATGTTTCTATATAAATTTTAAGAATCACTAAACAACTACAATTTTAATTACTTAAAAATTTTAAATAACTCAATATATAAATATATCTAATTTCTATAGTAATTAAATTTATTTTTATAATCTAAATTTCTATATAAATTTTCAAAATCACTTCACAGCTGTATTTTTCATACTTGATACATTTAAACAAGAAAACATAAAAAATATCTAACTTTTCAAGTAATTAATTGTGTTTTTAGACTCCAAATTTCTATATAAATTTTCAAAATCATTTAGAAACTACAATTTTAATTAACCAATAACCATTTCCACAAACACACATATAATATGTTTTATAAATATAGTGATATGTATTAAACATATAGTTATAAATAAATATATGTTAAAACGAAGTATTAATATCCTTTTCCACGCACACACATACTATATTTTATAAATAAAGTGATATATATATATATATATATATTAATAATATAGTTATAAATAAATATATGTTATAAAAATGTAAATAATAATTAAATAAAGTACGTGTATATATATATGATGATGTAAAAAATAATATATATATATATATATATATTATTTTACATAAATATATATATATTAATTTAGTTATAAAAAACTATATATATGACTTTAACATTGTATTTTTTAAGTAAAAATAATTTATAATTATTAGATATAAATTACAAAATATGAAAATGAACATTGATTTAATTATTAACCCTGTGGTATTTGAAAGTATATTTGGATATTATTTTTCCATATTAAAATAACATATAACATAAGTAATATATTTATTAAAATTAAAAATTAAAAAAATTGAGGTTCAAGGGTATCAAAACATTTGACGTGCTCGCCCGGGATGGTTGAGCGTAAAACAATTTGATGCTTGGATGACCTATTTTCCAAAATTTTAAAAACATAAACCCAAAAAATAAAAACAAAACATATTTAAAAAAAATTATGGTTTTTCATTCCCCAAAAAGGGAAGATCAATTGGTTATCTATGGTTTCTTATACTATTAGTAGTCGACGTAGAAGTAAGATTTCATTTTCACTTTTATTTTCAATATTTTTCTTTCCGTCATTTTTATATTACAATTAACTCATTCTCTTCCTCATAATATTTTCTTTTATTTTTATTCTTTTAGGTTCCAACATGTTTTATCCTATTTTTTAATTCCTTTGATTCTTGTGTCTCATTTTAATTTCAATTATTTTATTTTTATTTTAATCCTAATAAAGAATTATTTATGTTTTTGATGATGGTGTTAATTCATTTATATTAATTTTCATAGCTCACTTCTTCCATTGTCAAATCAAACTTATTGAGAGAGATATCACCTAAATACTTATATGTATAGTATATATATAATCTATTTTATATTTCATGAAAACTATAATTTTCATTTATAAAGGTTATATCAATCCATGTACCCTAGGTTTTCATATAAATGATAAATCATTGGGATTTAGTGATTCTCTAATGTATGCTATCAATAATGGAACTATTTCATAAGACAAAACATGAGGGTGGGAGAATAATTCATACGATAAATGCATGAAATGGTCATAGAATTTACTCATGAATTAAAATGCATGAGTAAATGCAATAACACCCAAGGTTCATCCTCTGGTGTTATCTAAATCCACAACCATGTGATGGATAAGTGTGTGTGATTACTTAATTATTCGTTAAAACTCATATTCTCCTGAATCTATATTCATATTTTTATTTTATGTTTGAGACACTAGTATTTCATGGAGGACATATAGATCCCATCAATATAAAGGATGATTCAACTCAACCCGTGGATACCTATGAAGGAGGGATATCTTTTGGATGTCACTCCTATGATTTGTCTCAAACCCATAAGATTGATATTGAGTTATTGATGATTCTATTTAGTTTATGGTATTCTATATTTACATAATTTATGCATTCCAGTTTTACTAGTGTTTTCACATTTATTTCTAGGATATCCTAGGGAAAAATATTTTTATTGTTTCCACTTCAACTAATAAATGTAATTTGAATCGTTTGATCCCTTTTAGTGGTATTAAAGTGAGATCATGCTTTAGATTTGTGAAATATTTCTTAAAAAATGAAGAACTAGATAAAAAATGTATCATTTTTCATATACTACCATACTGTAGAAATTTACCCCATTACTTTATGTGAGGGGTTCACATTAAGGTAATTACTTACATACATTTATGTGAACGGTTAACATAAATGAAGTATGTGACTTACCATTATGTGAAGAGCTCACATAAAGGTAGACAGATAATTAAATTTACATGAAGGTTTCATGTAAATATAATTGAAGAATTTATTTCATGTTACTGTTTCACATAATGGTAGTCTTAAAATTACATATACATAAGGGGTTCTCAAGAAGGTAGTATGAGGATTACCTTTAAGAGAAGGGTTCATGTAATGGTAGCTCATGATCTACCTTTACCTGTGGTGTTTAACATAAGGGTAATTCAATATTTACCTTTATGTGAAGGTTTCACATAAAGGTATATATATAAGGAGTTCACTTACATAATATTCACTCCATAAGGATTATGAATTTCTACCCTTATATAACTCTGCATAAAAGTAAAGAGAAAATTTTAAAAATTTACTTTTTATTATGTTTTCTTGTAATTTATAAATTATTTATAGTTTAAAATAAAAAGGTATTTTGTTGATATTTATCAACAAATATAGTGTTAATAAATTTATTAATTATAAAGAGTTTATAATTAATTAATTAATGATTATGAAAATTTTATTATTAAATATTCCTTAAATAATAAATTTCAACATTTAAAATGACTTTTAACAAATTATATAGCATGTATTATGATCTATAAATAAAATATTTAATTGGAAATCATAAAGGGTGATTTATAAAGAGTTATAAATTATATAAATATGGCCAAAATATAAAATGATTATATTTAAATTATTAATTGTTTATAATTAATTAATTTTAATTGTTCACATTAAAGGGCCTTATTTATGATAATATTTAAACCACACAAAAATGTTTTTGAAAATTAATATTATCAGGGTTAATATAACGCAAAGTGTAATATATTTAGATTATGATAAAAGTTTAAATAATATAATTTGAATTATAAATTATTTATAATTCATAAAAATAACATATATTTAAAGTGATTTGAAATATAATGAATAATATGAAGGAATTAATATTTGATTAAATATAAAATTTTTATATTCAATATTAGGTAATGTCTATAATATAAGTATTAAATTATAAAAATTTTATAGTTAGATTTTATTTATCAACTATTCCTAATTTTTTATCACATGTTTAAATATTTAAATTGTGCATTTATTTAAATTTTATTCCCAATTTAAATAGTTATAAATTTTTTATATGATGAATGGTGTGTGATTTAGTTTAATTATTAAAATATTTCTACTATATAGAGGCTTTAATTATATGATAGGATTGATAATGAATTCATTTACCCTGATATTAGTTTATAACTGAATACATTAACTTAAATTTATTAATTGAGAATAGTTTTTGCATATTAAGTATTAGAGATGCCATGAATTTAATTCCATCTTGATTAAGGCCTCCTTGGGGAGGGGGACATGCGGTCACACTACCTACCTACCTAGAGGATTTTTCTTTGTTAATAAAGGTTAATGGGGTTGATTATCTGTCACTTCATAATTACTCATGTTGATATTTTCAATCTCATTAATCTCTATTCCTTTACATGAAAATTTCATGTACCCTATTTAGATGATTCATTAGAATATGTATGAAAAAAATTCACTTATATTTTTGGGTGTGTAACAAAAACTTTTGGGTTCTGTAAAGAGTTACACTTCAATATGGATTTAACATACTGATTTTATGTAGGGAAAAAAATTATAAAATAAATCACTAAAATCATGAATACAAAGGGAAAAACATGAGAGGATATTGTGAGATTAAATCCCCTTAAAACAGTAAGTCTGAGTTTCCTTCCAAACAGGCACTCATCAGGACCTTGATCATCCAATTAGGTAGTTTTTTAATTAACTGAGTACCCCTGGATTATCTTGGGTAAGGAAATTGAGGATGGGTAACTTTGAATCATCTTTGGGTAGGTATTTTAAAGCTAGGCACCCTTGAATTCTCTTTTTTTAGCCTTATTGTGGCATTTGTGTTGGGTTATACTAGCCAATAAACCCTAAGAGGATTAGGTTACCAATGTACTTAAGTTGATTTTATCCATATGATAGATTTTATGCAAAAAATTATATTCTCAACTATCCAAGATTCATATATGATATGACGTGGATTTTACCGTCCCTAAATATCTAAGTGATAGGAAAAATTCTAAAGTGACTCGAAGAAAAAAAATATAGATCTAGTCCCACTAATGGATATAATTGATTTCAAAAGGTTTCATCATTTTCATAGTGTAATTTGAAAAAATATATTATTTATAAAACGTGATACTCATGTGATAAAAGCTTATATTTTAGATGAATAACATCATCATAATCAAAATAAACAATGAGATCGATCCTCATAAAAATAATATTAATGTAAGTTACTCTTAATACTGGTAACATATGAAATGTTATTAAGAATTAATGGTGATATAAGATATGTTATTAAATAAAATTCTATATTCTAGAATAGATACTTCCTAAATAAACCAGTAGTTTAAGTTGATCGATAGGTGAATCAAGGTTCTTATGAAACATAAAATGAAACATTTAAGGTTTCAAATTAATTGTGTTATAAAAGAATGAAGGAATATTATTCTCCACTCATGTACTCAATTTGATAGGGTTCATCAATGATTAAAGGAATTTTAATTTCATATACTCAGTATAATTGTTTTTACTAAATGATATTCAATATTATTGAATATTTTAATTATTTAGTGAGACTAATGGTTTCCTTAAGTCTTATTAAGACTATACATGATATCAAATATATGTTTTACAATATTTGTAAATATATAGGTGGTCAAAATATGACAAAGAATATAATTTTGGAGCATGAAGTTATATTTCAAGTAATAGAGAAAAGGATTTGTTTCATTTATAAATTAGATGTTTCAAACCTAAAATAGCATTCCCTAAGATGTTTATTTTTAATCATTTTTCTATTGGGAATAGAATGTAAAATTTTTTGTTAAATATAATAAGATATATATTTTTTCAAATATTTTATGATTTGTTTAATTTTATAACATGATTTAAAGGATACTAAAAATGATTATTATGGTTAATAAATTCTTCCTATTTTTATTTATGAAAAATTTGTGACAATGGGATTGAATTCAATACAACTTTACTTGATATTAAAAAAGTTTTTTGAATATGTGAACTAGGAATATGATGTCCTAGTACTAATGATTTATAGACAGTGAAATTGGGTAAAAATTCAAACTGGGAGAATAAAAGTTTGTTGAAAAGTTCACCAATATTTCTTCAAGAAGCTAGTTAAGTTCATTAAAACCTTGTTTTTAGGGGAGAAGGAGTAATAATTACATATAATGGATTATCAAGATATTTGAAGGAGTTTTAGAAAACACCATGTAATTTCCATGTTAGGTATAGGGGTTTTAACACCCCAACCCAAAGAACTTATTTCAATTCAGAGAGTCATAATACCTTATGTGCACCTCCCCTTATTAAAGAGGCTTACTCATAGTAGCGAGGGTATAAATTCTATCCTTGTGGAGACTATACCCTCAGTATCATGTCATTGAACCAATAATAGAAATATAATATGATAATAAATGTAATATGGGGAAAACTAAATAATCACAATTTAACAATTCATGGAACATAAATACTCTAAATAAATAAATATAAATAAATCAAGCTACCTATGTCATATGTAAAAATAGAGTTTAAGTGAAATAATTAAAATTAATAAATAAAACTATATATAATACTTTAGAGTTTTTCATGCTCCCTCCACCAAATCCATGTTCTATGAATAAGATGTCTTCCACAGGCCCCTTTCCCTTTCCTAGATCCCAATAAAAGAAGTCTACATGTGCATCGATATGTATATGAAAGGTGTGAGTAATAAAACCTGGTACGATAAAACCAATTCATCCTTAAAAATGTGTAAATGTAAAGAAAGATCCTTAAAAGATAATAGTAATTGTGAAATAAATCATAACAATCATATATTGAGCACCCATGTGCTAACCAACCCACCAAAAACCCTGGTCATACCTACTTTGGCTCGACGATAGAATAATGATCAAATATGTTGGGAGTAATTAAGAAATATCCATAAGGATATTGACATGCTACTTGTTATACTTAGGGAATCGTGTCTTGAGTCAGACCATAAGGCCGACTAGTGAACATGTGCTCAGTATCCATAAGGCATCAAGATTTCACATGTCTACTGAGTATCTTCAAGGCATCATGCTTCAGGATGGGACACAATGATATCATTCACTTACCCTATGTATATATCCACCATCATAATTTTTTTCATTTCATGTGAAATCCCCCTCTAGGGTTAATCATACCATGACAGTCTACCTCTCATGAATACTAAGAACAACCAACAATGGAAGGGTAACTTAAATAATTTGGTAGAACATAATAATACAGTCATAGTAAATCATCATGATCATATAGTAGAAAACATATAACAATATTTTATCAACATGAATCACCGTAACAATTTACTTTAGGAAACTCTTGCCATCAAGAATCATAAATGGGACTCATGGGTTATACACACACCAATATGAAATCATATACGATCATGAAAAAAAATCCGACACAGGGATTATAAAATGGTAAAAAGTGTATAAAAGAGCCCTAAATGGTATGGAAATTCCTACCTAAAGGTTATTGATGAATAACTCCAAAGTTTACCAAGTAACGAAGACCAGTTCATGTAGTTCACCCATAGAGAGTTACTCTCATGTCAAGGAAAACTAACCTGGATTCTTATTTCATGAAATAGGTTTAGAAAAGAAACTCAAGGAGATTATTATTCAATAAGGTGATTCACAAATCACATAGCATATATATTCTATAAAAATGTTTTCTAAGCTATGTCAAAGGAAGTGACAAAAATTCAATGGATCTGTTTTCAATTGAAGAGTGGATTGTGAATTTATCATCAATTCTATAAGAGAACCTCAGGTCTAAAATAATCATTGATACATCATATACTCTTTGATGTAAAAGATATTCAAGATGATAATCAAGAAGAATAAGGTCTCATGATTATCATTCTAAATACAATTACTTGGAAATTTCCACCATTCTTGATAATTCTAACTCCTGTTAAGGGGGTTATTGATGGAATATCGATACCACCACCAATATAACCATAAATCATCAATGGATTAAGGTTATATCATTAATAATCCATCTAGAATAGTCCTAGGAGGATGATTCATAAACAAATACACTTAAAATAACCATTTTAGATGTTAGATATTGATTTGATTGAGAAATATTATCGATGAGCTAGATACACCATCAATCTATAATGAAAAAGAGAATTACTCCTTGAATATTCATGGAATTCACATATACAACATAGATCCATGGTCATCTATTAAATAGGATGAAGACCATTAGGGATTTCTCCAACATAGGAGACCCAAGGGGAGATGAATGGGAGGACCAAGAATCAATAGATAAGATTTAAAATTTGGATTAGTACCTTGGTTCTTATAATTTGGTAATAAATAGGGTCAAAACCTATGTGGAGTTAAAATTGATGGGTTATATTTAATACACCCCCAAACTAGGTGCACTAGTCAGCTATTGGGCCTCATCGGCTGGCCAGTGGGTTCTATACTTTTGTAGACCAAATTCCAGCACCATTGGATGGTTAGTGAATCCCTACCAGCTAGCCGGTGGCTATATTTTAACCACTGTGTACACTTAAGCTCCACTCAATTAACATTAAACCCAAAACCCCATGTACCTTAATGATCAACTTCTAAAACTCACATTATAGAGACATAACATCATAGAAATAGATAATTTTATTAAATTTAAAATATCTTACATCCAAAACAAGAAAGGGTGTTATAATTCTCCCCATATAACTGCTTCTCATCCTCTTGAAGTACCTTCAAGGGTTATACTCAAAAAACTAGAACTAGTGAGCTAGAAAATTAGCCTATCATTCCTATGTATCCTCTTGGACCTTTCCATTACGACATATAATCTAAACTAGTTGTATCATCTTCCCTTGAAGAACTTTATCTCTTTAGACTACAATCGGAACTGGGCATTCCATGTACGATTTTTCAAGATCCATATCAACATCATCATATTCGGTGACATATGTAGGATCAGGAATGTACCACTAGATCTGAAAATCATGAAACACATCAAGAATACCATGATATAAAGGAGGAAGATCTAAAAGGTATTCTATTATCCCAAACTTCTCAGTTATGTTAAGGGTCCAACATTGGGTGTCTCTATCATCCCCTACTTCCTTGAATGGTGGTGGCCTAACAGAGGAGTAAATCTTAGAAAAAATTGATTTCTTATAGAAATCCCCAAATGTATCCTCTTGTGTTTAACATAACACTAGTTACAACTTTCAGAAATGATAAACCTATCATAAATCAGTATTACTCTCTCATAGGTCACAAATATCAAACTGGTCTCTACAATTTCTTCTCCACCATCTGTGTTCCAACAAAGAGGTGAATGACATGATATACCTTACAAAGCCTCATAAATTTCCATATAAATAAAATATTGGTAATTATTGTTTTATGTGAACTCAACCAGTACTAGGTGATCCTCTTAAGATCCACATAATCCTATAATTAAATCTCGGATCATATCCTATAATATGAGAATTTCCCACCCCAAAATTCCATCTTTATGAGGATGGTATGTTATGCTCAGTCTCAGCTAATTCCTTATGCCTTTTAAAGGCCTTTCCAAAACTATTACATAAAACATGATTATCTATTAGATACAAATATCAAGGTAACTCTATGTAACCATAAAATCTCATAGACATATATCTTCCCTAGATCATCTACTAAGTGAGCCTCACATATCGGTAAAAAAAATTCAACTTTAATTAATTGATCAAAAATAACCCATAAATTGTCATGACTCTTCAAGGACCCGGATAAACCTATAAAAAATTCCTTTATTAAGACCTCCCACTTCCACATGGGGACTAGAAGTGGCTTGAAAAAACCCCCAAGATGTTGGTCCTTGGACTTTATCCTATAGAAAGTAAGGGATTGGGAAACAAAACTAGCAATGTCCCTCTTCATTCCTGACCACCAGAACTACTACTTGAGGTCAGGGTACATCTCTTTCACTACATGATGAACCATGAACTTCTAGTTATAGAATAATCTCACTAGATATTCCCTAATGCAATCAAGGACTACAACTCTCCCATATAAAAGTATCACATCTTCATCATCCAACAACTACCTAGGTATTTGGTTACCTTCATTTAGCTACTCCCTCAACACTACACACTCTAGGTTAACCTCATATCTAGACTTTACATGATCTAGAAAATAATATTTTGAAAAAAAATGGATCTTGTGGCATCGAACCCTAGTCATCAAAATCATTTATCCTCTAATCTTCCAACAAGCTCATTAGGTGACATTGTTCCTCTAAAGACCGTTCACCAACATCCTAAGATACATATGTCATATAGCAAAGAAAATTTATAGTAATGTTTCCTTTACCTAGTGAGTAGGTCATATCAAAGTATAATGTCTCTAGATACTCTACCCAGTTCTTTTTACAAATATTTAGGTCCTTCTATGTGAAGATATAGTAAAGGATATAGTGGTTCATGTAGAAAACAAACCTATCTCCGAAGAGATAATTTCACCAACACTTCAAAGCATAGACCATGAATGTAAGGTATAATTCACGTAAAAGATAGTTCTTCTCATGGGGTAATATTTGAAATGACCCATAATCTATTACACTCTCTCTATGTATTATTTATGCACCCAAACCAATGCATTATTCATTAAATATACAATATACTAAATCCTATAATTTGGAATAATTATCACTAGATTTTTAGTCAACCTCCTATTCAGCTCAAGAAATGCCTCTTCACATTGGTATGAACATTGAAACTTCACTCTCTTATTCATAAATTTAGTTAATAGTGATAATAAATGAGTGAATTCCTTGAAAAAAAGTCAATAATATCCTACTAAACCCAGAAATCTCCTGATCTCGAACACATTCCATGGATTTTTCCAAGACATAATTACCTAAAAGTTCCCTATGTCTATAGATATACATGTATCTAAAATTTAATTCCATAATAATTTCACCTCTTAAATCCAAAAGATACACTTTAAACACTTGTAATAAAGGATATGTGCTCAAATTTTACTCAGGACAAACTATAGATGCCTCGGATGATTCTATGGGGTTGGTGAGTAGATGAGGATTACATCAATGAAAAACATGATGAATGAGATTAGATATTCATTAAATATCATGTCCATGAGATCCATGAACACTATCTACACATTCATCAATCCAAATATAATCACTATGTACTTTTATAGCTCAAAACTACTATGAAATATCATCTTTGGGATATCCTCCTCCTTAACCAACAACTGGTGATAGCCCGATCAATGATCAATATGGGAGAACCACCAGGCTCTCCATAACTGATCAAAGAGATCATCAGTCCAAGGAAATGATATATATTATTCACTATCACTGGATTCAAATTTCGATAATCTATGTAGATTCAAATACTACCGTCCACATTCTTGGTGAATAAAATAGGTGTATCACACAATGAAGTACTCAACCTGATAAAGTCATTTTACGACAACTCCCATAACTGTATCATATTCTCTTTTAGCTCAGTATGAATCATATGATAAGGGGGTATTGAATGGGGATGTGTTCTTGGAATGAGATCTAGTTCAATTTCATCTCCTCTATAAGGGGGAGTTCCTATGAATTGTTCTGGGAAGACATACTGATATAGATCCACAACTGGAAGAAATAAAGAGGTGGATACCACTGATACTACTAAAAGATCCAGTCTTGTAATACGTGTTGTGATCATACCAAGATGAATCATGTCTAGACTAATTCTATCTACACTCAGTTCCCAGTATTCATCCATAATGTACTTATCTCCCTTGGGTATTTTAAATGATACTCATATCTAATAGAAATCAATGTTTCATTGAAATATGGTCAACCATTCCATGCCAAGAATCACATAAAATCCCATAATCTCTATCATAATGAAGTCAAAAGATGCCCATAACCATAAATGACTATTAGAAACTCTAAGAATCACTGAGGATTATCCACTTTTGTTCCTAGTGGTGTATCGATGGAAAGAAACATAGAATACAACTTGTCTGGTAATCAATTCCAATAATAACTTGTGTATAGATAAAATAAAGGGAAATAATGGTAGGAAAAATTGGTAAAAGAACATAGAAATGATGACGACTATTCCTCAATAGTAGATGGTCCCTCACCAATATCTATTGGATTCTGATCAACTAGATAGACTTATCATTACTCAGCCCTTAAACCGTATACTAGAGATGCATGATCAGGTTGAGTCATCATCATATGAACCTACTACTAAGGTACCCATATGGTTCTATGGGCCACAGATCACATCTTTTCTCTATCCCTACAGAATCTCATTCTCAAATATATATACCAAAACTATAGAGGATTATCCATATTTCTACACTTTCAATATAAGATATAAGGTGTTTTTTAGAACTTTAAATAATTTAAAACCATCCCATAGTTGAAACACTATATAACTCCACCTAATGGGATGAAGAACCCATTTTCTTCTCCACCAACATACAACTACCCAACTACATGTATCTGGTCTTCCTCTTTCTGCTACTTGAAAAGGTACTCATCGTAGAAGTAGGAGGCCCACCTACCTAATCACTGAAGGGTGATATAAACTAAATACACAATCCTAATTCAATACCATATCAATAGTTAAGGCCATGTATATAACCTCAAGGTATTTCACTAGATCGAAGGTCCTAACCTGTCACCAGATGTCTGTATGAAGACTGATCTCAGACTTCCTTGCCAATTTTTCGTTATTTCTGGCCAAGCGAGGATAAAATCTAAGTATCTCATTGAAATTATTATTGTATGTGGATATCCTCATGGGCCCCTACTATAGATCAATGAAGTTCTATATTCAGTCCAGATTCATCTTATTGGGAATGGATTCCCTAAAAAATCAGTCCTTGAAGGTCTCCTTAGTGATATCCTCACACTAGATAGCTTGTCCCATCATACCCCACAACCTCCAAGCAGGACCATAAGGAATGACAACTATAAACTTTAGACTCATATACTCAAGTATCTTAATAGGGTAAAATACACCCTTAATGATTTATATCCAGTCCTCTACATCCTGCATCCCTCAAGTTCCTTGAAAGGATCATGGATACTAGAGTTATATGTCTATTATATAGTAGGTCATGGTCTTTAACACCACTCTACCTCAGGAGGGTACTAATGGAAGGAATCACGTCTGAGGTGGTTCTACTACCTATACCACTAGAGTATTTGTGGGGTAATTTTCTAGTGCACCCTCTTATATAGAAGGAAGCTGAATAGGGGAATCCTTCCTAATGGGAGTATCTAGGACCACATATGTTGGCAATCCCATTAGTCTCCTTAGTGGTGTCATATTCTTGAAGATGAAGGAAACACTTGAAAAAACATGATTTGTTAGGAAATATTTTAATCATTCAATGTGATAAGATAAATGTTTTTTAAGGATTATACCCATAACTCAAGGTGTAACACTCTCAGTACTAACCAAGGTCTCCATCCCTAAATATTAGTCATAATCACACAGACACACACACACACACACACATATATATATATATCATAATAGAATGCTCAATTTCAACTAATTAATTCCAATTGATACATCATCACAACCTGGAAACAATTTTATCACACAGTTAGTGAGTAAAATTCTCCCAAATAAATAGCACAAATTAATTAATTCAATTAAAGAACTATTTTTTAGAATGAAACATGTATATATATAGCATGTGATCCTCTATGCCTAGACATGATACATTAATTCACCCAAATCCACATAAAATATTAATAGAAATATCTTCAATGGTAACATAGAGGCTCGTTACACATGATCTAGCCATGCACATGGAAACTCCCTTACTTGATTCCTACATATTTATCTCATTTCTACCATGTCCCAAGTTATTCAAAATAGAAAAAATAAGAAATCTATTCTATCATACCATTTTTTAACACCCTAACCTAAACCACTAGATCATACACAATTACTCATGTAGGCCTCCCTATACGCAATATTCTACCAACTAGTAGTTAGAGTGTTGGTTTTTTCCATGGGGAGATTATACACTCAGTAGAATTACCCTCCACAAAAAATAAAAATATAATATAATAATCATAATAACATGTAGAAACTAAGTAATAAAAATCTAATAATGCGTGAAATAAAAATCCAAAAAATAAATTAGGATAAAAAAATTGGGCTCCCTCTATAGAAATTAAAACCAATGTATAAGTTAATGTAATTTAATGAATAAATAAAAATATGTGGAATATTCCAGATTATACCATGTTTTTTCAACCATCTTTATTCTCCATGACTCTACTGTCTTCCATAAGGCCATTTCCCTTTCTTAGATCCTTATACAAGAAGTCTTCACACACATCAAGATTTTGTGTTAGGTGCGAGTAATAGAACACAGTAGTAATCCACCAATGAATCCTTAAACATGTGCACATATATAACATGTATATTCAATAATAATAATAAACGAGAAATAAATCATAACAATCATATAATAAGTACCCATGTTCTAACAAATCCACCAAGATCCCCCATTGTACTTTCTTCAGATTCTTTCCATAAGAACAATAAATGATTTCTGGATTAATTTAGAACTAGACACAAGGTTTTAAACATGATATTTGGTATCCTTAAAGCATCTAGTTCCAAGTCATTCCTTATGTTTGACTAGTGGACATGTTATCAGTATCCTTAATGCATTTTGTTTTAGTATTTCTACTTGGTATCTTCAAGGATTCGAGATCCAAGATAGGACAAAATCCTATCATTATCTTACCCTATGTATTATTCCACCATCATCATCATTTCATATCGTCTAAACCACCCTATATTGGTAATAATACCATGATGGTCCACCTATCATGAATACTAAGAACAACCTCCAACAACATGGTAACTTAAACAACATGGTAGAGAATAATAAGATAAGAATATAACATAATGAGGATCATATAGTATTAAACATATAATAATATGTGATAAATATCAATCATGGTAGAAAATTATTCTAGAAAACTCATGGAATCAATCATCATAAAAGGGTATCACAAGATAAACACACCCACATGTGATCACACTCAAGCATGAAAACGAAACCAAAATAAGGATTATACCATATAGACAAGTGTATACATAGGCCCTAAATGGTAAGAATATTCTTACCTAAATGTTTTTTATGAATAAATCCAATGTTATTCAAGTAATGAATATAGAATCAAGTTGTGAACTAACAAAGTGCTAGCTTGCACATCAAGGATGTCTAACCCTAATTCTAGTTTCAAAATAGAGGTTTTGAAAGGAAACTCAGGGATATTATATATCAAGAATATTATTCTAAAATCACATAACTTACAAAGTCTATCAATAGAATCAATTATAAGGAATGTAAAAGAGAAGGAAGTCAATTCACTTGATCTATTTTTTATCAAAGAATGGGTCATGAATCCATCATTGATTCTATAATTGATCTTCAGTTCTATCCAACTATCATCAATACATTATCTATCCATCAATGGAAAATTGATTCAATATTTTAATAATGAATAAGAATTTCCCATGATTATCATTTGAAATAAAATCAACTAGAATCATCCATTGTTCTTAATAGTTCTAACTCCAGACAAGGAGGTTATCCGTGAAATGTTGATAACTCCACCAATCTACCAAATAATACTCAAAACAATTAAGGTTCTATCATAAATAAATCATTAAGATGAGGTCTTAGAGGATTATTTATAAACACATTCCCATAAAACGTTAGTATTTTATGGTATATATTGATTCAATCAAGAAACATTATCAATATGATAGATATTCCATTTATATATGAAGAACGGGAGAATTCATCATTGAATACTCATGGAATTCACATATTCAAAATAGATCCCTGATCATATATTAAAGAGGAATAATTATTGTAATAGATACAAATAAAATATCATTGATTAAGATCCATCATATCATTCCAATGAAGGATATCCAAGGGGTGGTAAATGATAGGGCCAATAATCAAGAGAGAAGGTTTAAAATTTAGAATAGTAACTTGGGGGGTCAAAATTTTGTAATATAGGTTAAAAAACCATGTCGAGTTAAAACCCATGGGGTATATTTCACTCACCTCTAAAATGGGCACACCGGTGAGCCATTGGGCCTCACTGGCATGTCGGTGGATCCCAACTAGTGAGTCGATGGCCTTGTTTTACCCAATTTATAGCCCTTAAGATATAACTATTTCAAATTCAAACCAAGACACTTTATAACTTAAATACCAACTTCAAAAACCCCCATTACATATATAGGGAATCTGAGAAATGGATAATTCCATTAACTTTAACATCTATGATATCAAAAAAGACTAAGATGTTATAGGGGTTATGGAAATAAATTATTTAATTTTGAAGAATATATGATACCAAATGTATATTTTAAAAGTGTTAGAAATATAATAGAGTAAAAAAATAAAATTAATAATTGATATTGAATTTTTTATCATTAAAATAATGATGAAAGGAGTTGTTACAAAAAATATTTGATTAGAAATGAATTTTTCATTATCATATGATTATGAGTAAAGGATTTTTATCGTCATTTTATTTAAATTATATGATAAGAGAAGTTTTTGTAGTTGTTATGAATATTATGAAATGATTAATTATATAGAAATGTTTTGTGATTCATTAAAATTTACAATGTAATTTTGATCAAGGATACAAGGATAAAAGTGTTTATCTAGGATAATGTGTCTATCTTGATAATTGTTAAAATACAAAGGAATGTGATTCTACCACCCTTTAGTGAAATTTTTTAAAGAAATGTATTCTTTTCAATAGAAAATCATTCAAAAACAAAAAATACTATATATTATATAAAGATAATATTTTATTTGATAAATATTACTACTAAGAGGAAATAAGTGGTATTATTCAAATACAAAAGTGTGTGTGTTGTTACATAGCCTGATATTTTGAGAAGAATATATTGAAAAAGTGGTTAATGGGAGTATTTTTGTACTTATAGAAGTTAAAATTTTACAAATAAAGGGATAAATTAGTCTAAATTTAGAGTGATCTATACTTAATTTACTAATGATTTTAGGGTGTGTGATGGTAAAAAAAATGAAAAGTGTTCTATTTAGTTACCAAAGGAAGTGGATATCATTATTTCATAAAGAACATTTCCAATATAAGATTAAAGTGATTTGACACTTAATATCCAAAATAATTTATGATATATTATGATAAATAAAAATTTAATGATTTACATTTAGTTAACATGAAACATGAATTTCACTATTTTCTGAAGGAAAATTGTCGAGGATACTTTGTGTTGTGTTGTATTTTTTATCAATGTGCATCAAAATATAAAGAACAGCCTAAAATAAATATGGATTTTCCAATATAATTTTTAAAATAGAGTAGTTCCCAAGAAATTTATTATTATTTGGATGGTGTTTTATATTCTTTATGAGAATAAAATATCTACCTTGAAGCTTGTAAATATAAGCCATTGACATCACTCGTTGTGTGGAAAAGAGGATGTCAACAATAGTGTTTACCATTGGATATTATCTTAGATATCCATTCATATAAAATAATAATTTTAAGGAGTTTATTTTTTATATATTTTCATTCTAGTTTGATAGATTTACATCATTGGGAAACATAAGTGCCTAAGAAAATAGTTTTGGATGAAGTTTTTCGTTATTGTGGCAATTGGATAACTGGTCCGAAATTCATAATACATTTTCTAATTAGAGAATGAAGTATGTTTGAAACATGAATATTTCATCAATATTATATGGATGATGTTGTGAAGACATTTTAAGAAGAATCATTCTTTTTATAGTGTCAAAAAAATTATATGTTTAAGAAGATTATCTTTGGAGTCATTATATGGAATATTCTATATGGCTTACCAATTTTAGGATAAATATTTTCTAAGTATTTTGTGTGGGATTTATGAAAAAAATTGGACCTACTTAAGTTAGTAAGATAAACAAGCTTAACCACTTCTAAGTTGGGCACTATATCCATTACAGCCAACCCAATTGGCTTTAAAGGGAGCATGCAGAGTAGAGACATGGAGCGCATGGGTGTATATTGGAAAGTTATATAGTGAAGACATTGAGAATAAGTTGTTTTCTTAGGGTGCATGAAATGGGGTGGCATACACCGTATAGGATATTATATGTGTGTATTCCAGGAGCTAACCCTAGATCCATGGTTGAGTGTTGACAGTGGCATCCATGTTTATAAACTATTGTAGAAATCCACCGGGAAGTCAATGTGGGTAGACCACATTTATAGTCATTGTTACTCAATAATTAAAAAAATGGACATCTGTTGAATAAAATTGAAAATAAATATGTTTATGTATTCTTCCCTAGGATAATGAGGGTTTTTTTCTCATCCTATTCTTCCATGCCACATCCACATAAGTGAACTTCTTCAGTGTTCTATGCACTCCATGGTCAACCGTAAGAAGAGTTCTAAATCAAATGTTCGTCAAATTAGTAGGTATAATAGTTTCATGAATATAATAAAACTAATCTAATATGATTCATGAGTGACCATATGTGATGAACTGAATGTATACCTATTTTAGAGTTTAATAAACGATACAAGTCTACCATGAGGACCAGAATAGTAGATATACCAACTGCACGTACAAGTGATAATCAAACATATGTAATGAGTTCAAATGAATACATGAAGATAGGGTTAATAATCCATGAATTGATTAATTTTTTTTATTCCAATAATCTAACTACACCTCCGAGGATCGTAATAATCTCATTATAACAATGAGTATTATCATTCTAGGATTTTTAAATCTTCTTCATGAGTAATAAAAGTATGAGTTATTCAAAATATGATGATGATAAGATAATATTTCATGATAAAAATACTATATTACAAATAATATGATTCCAATAAATGAATAGGTAATATTATTAAAGTGTTACCACACTATAAACATGTGATTTAATAAGAACAATATTCATTGAAAACTTCATGTTGTAAATTCAAGAGAAACACGCAAAGTTCGGAAGTCGCGATCAAAATCATAGATACACAGCTATACATATACTACTACTTGAAATATTTATAGAATAATTATGAATGAGGATAATATCTTGAGTGGATTAAAAAACAAAAATAGAGGATCCACGGTCACATCTATTTTTCTTCTATATTTCATGTAATTATGAAGGTATTATCTCATGCAGGATTTATGGAATGTTTTAATGAACAATAAGACCCAAATATTTTAAATATCATTAGGAAGAATAACTTATGTGTATTTATAAGAATATATTAGGGATTTAAAATGAAATTTGAAGCTACAATTTCATGATATTTAAATAATAAATATTATAGAAACTGATTTCTATGTCTTTTGGGATACAAAATAAAAGAAGATTTGAAAACTAGAGAAGAGTGAGCTTTTAAATATTGAGATCATAGAGGGATTTTCAATTACCGATAATCATGGGACTTAAAAAATTTGAAGAATAAATGAACACATTATTCTTTTGTAACTAATATATATTTATATATACATTTTATAGGTTCCATAAATGTGGTTAAGAGAAGTTCGACACAATTATTCATTGAGGAAAAATTCCTTTTGTTAATAGAGAATAAGTGAGAAGATCTGATAAAATTACTTGTTACATATCTTATTAATCTAGTAGAAGGAATAAAATTTTCAGGTTCTAATCAAATTCACTGAAAAAAATAATACAGAATAAGAAATCAAGAGTGTCATACATCAGATGATCATGAATAGACTAAATTTCTGGGAAATCCATCCTATTGATTTTGTTGTGGAAGTATGAAGCACATTGAGGTAACCGGCTTAATTTGTGTAGTTATGGGAGTATATCACATAAAATTTAAAGAATGGATATAGGGTTACATTATTGATCTACTTTATATGGATCTATTTAATATCCTGTAATTTTTGTAGAATAACCTAGTTGGTTCTAGATCTTGAATAGAAAGTCAGTTTTTGTTTTGTATGTGGTTTATTATAGGATAAAAGGTTCAATTTCATACCCATGAATGAGATTATTTTGATAATAAAAAAGATATGTTTCATTTATGATAATAACCACTTGTAATAGGACATGTAATCATCCATAAATAGAAAAACCTTTTTAAAAACACCAGTGTTCTATTTTTTCTTCCTTATTCTATATCTGCATATCAACAAAAGGAGTGATGTAGAAATAGAGATATGATAATTGGATAACCGAATTGGTAATTAAGGGATAAAAGTAAAAGTGGATTAAAATTAACTTCACACTGATTCACCCCCCCCCATCAGAGTGTTTATATCCAAATGTGATCTTAACAATTGGTTTAAGATCAGGTCACACCCCTATTTAGATTATCTTGTTTAAAAAATTAAGGATTTAATATCTATTAGTATAGGATATATGAAGTTTATATTTGAATAATCCTATGAATATTTTATCAAATAAACCATAGAAGATATTTCTTCCAAAATATTGAATAATAATAAGAAAAGAGATTCAAAGAAAATGAGAAAAACTCATCAAATAAATATAACTCTATATAATTATGTAATATTATTTCTATTATAGGTGATAATAAGTTATATATTAAATATGATCATGAAAAAAAGATAACCCTCTCATTTTAGGAGGAATAAAGATCAGTTCCTTAATTATTGACCTAATTAATACATGTCTGATCAAGAAAAATTATGCAAGAAATATAATGACCTAATGGATGAATCCACTGTCAAGGAATTAAAAAAAATTGTCTCATGTAGATTATCTTTTTTAAATGAAGAAATCATACCAAAACCCTATTTTCAAAATTTTCTTACTAAAGAACCATGTATCAGTGGGAATGATCAAAATTATGAGGATTCACAAGATGATTGAATTTGTGCTAAAATTATATGTTTTATAACATCCCCAAAAATTCTATCATATGTTTGTTTCATTTTTTGGATTTTATAGAAATAGATAACCAAACATGAGGATAATATTAAAAATATAGAGAGGTATTTAAATTAAATGGTAAAAACATGTGTTAATATCTTTAAAAAATATTAGTTGGAGGTGAAAGGAATTTGGAATTTCAAGAATGATAATGTTGTTTTGAAAGTGAGTTTCTTACTACTATTAATGAAAGGGAAGATGCTGAGAAAGGACTTATAGAGAAGAATCGTGCCAAAAAATAAGTAACTATTATAAAAAATGAGTAACTAGAAATTAAATACAATAGGAATAAAGATATTAAACATATTATAGAGGAAAATATAAAAATTCATGAAGATAAAATTAAATATAATAGAAAGGTATGTGAAGAAATACTGAAAATAGTAAATTTTAATAAAATCTTTTTAAATATGTAATACATGGATCTTATTATTAAATTAAATAATATTTAATCAATACATCCAATGTATTTCCAACATGCGGAAAAAAATATAACCACATAAATTAAAATTGATAAATATTTTTCTAAAATACCTATTTATGCTATAAAAATATTTTGAGAACATATTAGAATCAAATTTATGTATTTATAAAAGGAATGGTTCCATGGACTTCTGAAAATAATATTTTTTATAAATTTCTTTATGTATTTAGTACAGGTTTCAAACATAAATATACACAAATATGGATGAAGAAATGTGATGAAAATACTTCCATCATGTCAAGGATGTATTGGATAGTTTTTATGAGGATTCTTTTCCCTAAATAATATTATTAAATAAATAAGAAAGTATAAAACCAGAATACAGGAAATTCTTGACCAATATTCACTTAGAATAAATGATCAAGTATTGTGGGATATTGTTGGATCTACTACAAGTTTGGTCATGTGTATATAGAATTTTGGTATCATTTTTAAACAATATAACAATAGGAAGTCCAATAGTGAGGGGGGAAATCCTCGGAAATAGAAATATCCACAAATTATGAAAACACATCTCTAAAAATAAAATAGATTTTAAATGATTAAAAATATATATTGTACTCAAAATGGAAGGCGTCATAGTGAAGAGGTATAAAAGTATAAACCATTTAAGTAAGAAACTAAAACAAATAAAAGATAATACCACAATGGATGGATAATAAAGACAAACCTGCCTTGGGAAATAGTTATAAGAAAAATAGTAATGTTTATAACAAGCCCATTAAGTCAAAGATGGAAGCTACACTAAAAGGTAAATTTTTTTTCCTTTTTGGAAAAATAAGACAGATCATGGATACTACAAACAAGATGTTAAAGTTATTATTTAAAGGAACAAGATCAAATATAATTGTAGAATAATAAAAGGAATAAATTAAAGGACTATGTTGGCGAAGAGAACATATGGTAATCCATTTGGAAAAAACAAAAATGTTGAAAATATTTATAAATTATTTTTGCAATTTTGTCTTACTGATTTAAAGAAATATAAATAATTGGAATCTCAAAATAATTAAATAGATAATGGTAAAGATAATATTCCACTTAAAGAAGAAACTAAATTTCATGATTGGTTATCAATAATTGACATCCCAATTTTTTCAGAATAACTATGTGGGATATATAAACAAGCTGGACACAAATAAAATGATTATGTAACAATTATTACAACCTAATAATAAATCTTTAAAAAAATGAATAAAGAACCATGTGATACATAATATTTGATGGTTCGTGTTAAAAAAATAATATACAAGGAAAGAAGAAAATAACCCATGTTTCTCAAAGAAAACTCATCTTTGGAGAACCATTGTACAAGCATGAATAGTCAATCCATACTTGGAACTAAATTGAAAATGGTCATATTGTTGAGAATAAATTCTCAATCCAACCACTCACTTTGACGAACAATAAAGTCCATTTTACTCCCTAAATCATGTGTGGTGTTTTTCTATGTTGACTATGCAGGGGATTGAAGATGATGTTGTTTTTCAAATGCAGGTTTATTTAAATGAAGTAAGCTATAATAAATATTCCAAAACTAATGAAGTACCCATATTTGAATGAATAAATTAATGATATCATGTAGAATACTTGAATAATTGAATCTTCCTTGATAAATAAAAAATGAATGTTTCCATATCAGTGTTATAAAAATAACTTGAATCATAAATATTCTTTAATGATGAGTTCACTCTAGAAGATATAAAGGTGGAGTACATCCCTTTAGGGGGATTTACTTGAAAAGCTTCCAGAAGATTAACTTTTATACAAATTCAAATTCTAGAAGGTTCTTATGAGTTGGTTATTGAAAATGTATGAATTATTTTTCTCTCTAATACTTGGTTTTCAAGAATTTGTTCAAATAGTAAGGGGGGAATTATAATCATCAATGATTTTAAAAATATTTTAGGAGATCTCAGTAATTATTTCAATAACCTAAAACATATACTTGAGTCTTTTAAATATACGTATTGAGGTGTATATTGGATCTCTGGTTGATATTGCAAAAATGAAAGAATTATTAATTATAATTATTAGGATTCATCCTAAAGAAATATGAATATCCCCTAAATCTATTGACATAAAAAATATTTGATAGTATCAAATTATTTGTTTTATGGATGGAATTGTTATCTAAATGAAAACCTTATGTTTCTACACTAACCATGGATCACACAGACAATGAGTGGGTTGAATGAGGACACATTTCATAGAGTGAAATAATACCACTCACTCTTTTTACTTTGTATTTTTTATCAATAAATGGTATCTAGAGAAATTAAAATTCCTAAGAAGAAAGGGGGAGAAGAAATGTTATGTGTAAAATGGATGAAAATTTTGATAAGATTTTTTTTGGTTGTTATTAACAACAAATACAAGGGGTATTTTTTATCCCACATTGTGTTGTGTGGTATTTTATTGTCATTATTTTTCAATATATAAATAATATATTGAAATAAAGATATAGTTTACAAGATAATTTTGAAAATATAAGAGCTTCCAAAATTGGTATTATTATGTGAATAATTTTTTATATTTCTTTATGAGATTCAAGGATATTACTTGAATCTTGGAAGTATATGTAACTATTATCACTGGTTGTGTAGAATAGAATGTATAAAGAATAGATATTTCAGTTGTATATTATCTTAAGATCCATTCATTGTAATAAATCATTCTAGGAGATGATGTTTGAGAGAGTTTCATCCCAATTTGAGGGAGTTCCATCTTTTTAAAAGAAAAATTGCATATAAAATACTTTTGGTTGATGTTATAAATTAATGTGATGATTGGAGAAATAGGCCTAAATTCATAATATATGTTTTAATTATATATAGAATTATGTGTACAACCTTAATATTTCATCCTTATTTTATGAATCAAGTTGTGAATAATTTTTAAGAAGAATGATTGTTTTATGCTGATTAAAAGAATATATTATATATTAAATAAGGATGGATTTAGAGTTCTTATGTGAAACATAAAATGTTGATAATAATTTTTTTGATGAAAATTGGATAATTTTTATATGGGCTTCAAGAAAATATTATGCTTACTTAACCTATTAATATGAAAAGACTCAGCCCCTACTGTGGTGGGAACTAGGTTTAATACAGGAATCCTAGGAAACATTGAAGGTTACAAGAATAGTGGGGACATAGAGTGCATGTGTTTATGAAGGAAGGCTATATAGTTGAGAAATTTATCACACATAGGTCACCTTGGGTGTATTCTAGAGTGCAATGCACCACGGAGGCTAGTGTGTGAGAGTGTGGTAGGAGAAAACCACAAAGTCATGGTCGAGTTGTGGTTGTTGCATCCATGTTTATAAAATAACATGGACATCCACTGGGAATTTGATGGGGATGAACACATACATGGTCACTATTAGTTCATCCTTAAAAAGATGACATAAGATACACATAATGGAAATTTTTCATGTTTTTTTCTTCTTCCTCGGACTCATGAGGGTCTATATGTCTCATCCAGTTCTTTTACACTGAATCTAAAGAAGAGTACGTCTTCAGTGTTCCACACCCAACATGATCATCCACAACAAGAGTGTGGGATATACCACATATCAATTTGGTAAGTATAGAAACCACATTAAGATAATACAATTGACCTACCATGAGGCTTGAATGAATGCAAATGAAAAACTACCCATATTCATATTTCAAGTCAATCACAAGCCAACGATCTATCGTGAGGAATAGTATAGTACATATATTTACCATGTGTAAAATTGATAATATATTGAATGTATTGAGTTAAACTGAATGTTAATATAGTTCACCACCCTCCCAAACCACCAAGATATGATGTTGACTAGGAGGAGACACCAAGCTACATAATTCCCTTCCCTTTACCAAATTCCAATAAAACCAAGTCTACATACACCCAAACATATATGTAGGGTGTGAGGAAATTCCCGGTAGGATATAACCATGAATTTATATAATTTATTTCACCATGAAACAATTATCACTATCATTAAAATGAAATCAATTTTAAAAAATAGTCCATATGAAAACACATGTTGATTTTCATTTAAAAAAATCCGCATCCAAAGCCTTAAGAATATAAAACTAAAACATGTTTGATTAAATAAATGGAGATGATTGTGTAATCCAATTAATCCATGTATAATAAAACATATGGTAAAGTTAATAACAAGAATCCTTGTATTTTGTATTAGCAATTTGCAAATGGGATACAAGACAATGACTGTGAAACCAGGACATCCAAGGTATCTAGCTAGTATAGAGAATCGTAGGTCCCTACAAATACATCTTCCCAAGTAATTCCCCAAGTTCCAAAGTTTACCATTATGTGAAATAGAATCCAAACATAATATTTAAAATTATATTTTTAGAATTTCATAAAAAACATAAAGTTTAGAAAATATATTTTTTAATAAAACCCCCTTTAAAATGATTATCGTTTCCACCAAAGACCCATTAAAATAATGGATTTCAATTTATCCCTTTAAAACATCAAACTAGTCAATTACATTTTCAAAAATCAAAGGATTTCATGAGATAATTAAAGTTTCCATGAGAAATAATCCATTAGATAGAGACACCTACCTCACCAATAGAGTAATCATTTATTCCTTTGATTTTGATGGTGTGAAACAAAGATATCTAGTCCTCACAATCATATATATATATATAAATCATAAAATTATCTAATAACAACCCTAGATCTGACAATAACATCTTAATTGGGTTCTAACAGATCAAGGTTAAGATAGGTTGAGGATAAATCTAGGTAAAAGAGGATAAATCAAGAGGAAATTCGAACATACATTGATTATATCCACCCAAATCAATTGAGTATCCTCAATGAATCAAGGGGAGATTCCTATAGAGTGTCATGGAGGGGATGGTTTCAGTTAATGATAAATTAAGAGGATATTATATTTATAAATGAACAAGTTCATTGGGTTAATTTTTTATTGTTATAATATTTAATTATGTCACACGATTAGGCCGCGGGGTTAGAAAAACCATGATTTATCCAAGTGGTATCCATTATCCCTTGAAAACAAAGTCATGGGGTTTCATGGTAAAGGCTATATAGTTTGAGAAACTATGTGATGTCCATGAAATAACTTACAGACCCAAACCCATAATTCTCTGTAGTTTTTTGGAGACTCACACGATTAGACAAACTATTCTTAGACCGTGCAGATCACCACTAAAACTCTTTAATGTGGGTTCTCTAGACCAAAGTTATGTATATACTTTTATTACTATTATATGTATATAGTTTGATATATAAATTTTTTATCTTTCCATAGTAGTGTTTATATTTCTACGTCCACTATATTTATGGTAATATACTTAGATTATGTGTCTTATCCAAGAGTTATAGTAGTTCCCAGGTTATAATGTGAACCTAGAGATACCATAAAAATAATATAAAAGTAATTTCATATAGTCTAGATACATAATACTTACAGGGGCATAGATGATGTGTGACCATTCGGTGATGGGTATCATATGTATTGAGACTTTTTCTCACAAATTTTACACTTGGTGATCTTTAGTAGATGAGATAACGAGGATATAATTTCCAATAGGAACACTACAAATTTTGGGTGTCCTTAGTTGTTCCTATCTACAGACATGTGTATTGTTCTCCTAAATTTAGATCATTATCAATGTGTGTCATTTGATAGTTTACTTTGATGTAAGGAAAAAACTATGACATTAAAGTTGTGGTGAGGTGGCTTATGTTGGGTGTGTCATTGGTGGTATGACATTGGTTGAATGATTGTGATAGAATTTTTCACTTTCGAGTTGATGAAGTGATATCTCAGGCCTAGTTGATTAGTATGGTATTATCATCATAAATCCATGTCCATTTTATTCGAAGGTAATTTCATCTAGTTTTATCAATAAACAATAAATCAAGAAAGAATGATGACACAATTGTGCATCCTTCTTTGTGAAATATCATAATACAAAGAAATTATATTAGACAGTTCATGTTTGTATGATTATTGTAGTTTCTATAACTATTCCTTCTCTCTTTAGAGGTTTTATGGGTTTTTAAACTTTACTCTTGGCCTACAATTACTATTCACTACTATCGAGAAAAGAGTTTAGAGGGCCACACACAATTGTGCATTCAAGAATTTTTCCTATTCTAGTGAATAGGTATATAGGGATTTGTGGGGCCCACACAGAGTCTATGATTTTTCCATGTTTTATTGATCACCGATAAATAAATAATTTCATTATTATTTGAGTATAGAATAATTTAGTTGGCTTTATTTATTAAATGTATTCATAAGTAGTTATGTAAATACATTAAATAATATAAAACGAATGAGTATTATTTTAATATTAAAGGTTATTTTAATATTTTTTGGAATTACTAGTAATTTTAATGACTTAGGTTTATCACATAATATATTTGATATATATTACAATTATTTCATTAACTATAAATAATATTTATGACACAATATAACACTCTGAGATTTTAAATTATGAATATAATTTCTTAAGGCATATGGGATATGAAACAGAAATATTATAAGATAAAATAACACCCCAAGACTTTAGAGTATATTTATTTTTAAATAAATTCAATCTCTTCAATAGATTGCGACATACGCAGCATTGGGATTGAACAAAATGTGATACTCTATTAAAAAATAATTATTTCAGCATTGTCATTATAACATAGACGTTAAATTGGAGAGTATGAATAATAATAACTAAATTATGGAAATTATATTGTTTCCACATGTATAAAATAAATAAATTGTATTTTTATTGATTATATATAAAATTTGAACCATTTCAAATAAAAAATAAATGTTTTCTAAAAAACTGTATTGTTCTAAAAGGTGGTTTAGTCGCGTTTTGCGCACATATTTTATAATTATTTTTTTAACAATTTTAGAAAATTTATTTTATAAAATGAAAATAATTTATGAAATCATCATATCAAAAATATCTTAGGATTAATTTTTTCTATTTCCTTAAATGTTTCATATTTTGATGAATAGTGAAAACTGAATTTTAATTAAAAACTGGATTTTTGTTTAAATTATTTATAATGTTAAATTATAAAAGTAAAATTAGTAAAATTATAAATATATTAATCCAATTTATTTCATTTTAATCATATTAATATTTAATTGATATAAAAACTTTGTAAACTTTTGAACATTTTACTTTTGAAAACCCGATTTCTTGTCGTGTGTAGGGGATTAATTTTAAATTAATTTTTTCCAATTTTGTTAATTTAATTTAGAAAAATGGATTAAATATTTTGAATAATAATAATTTATATTATATAATTATTTCATCCTAAATCTTTACCATAATGAATAGTGGAAAAGTAAAAAATTAATTATCACGGTTAAGGAGAAAATGGGTTTTTTGTGGAGTTAAACTAAGAGTATATGGGTTAAAATGACCTACCATCTTGTCAAAATATTATTAGATAGAAATATTTCCACCTATTCCTTAAAAATATATTATATAAGGTCATTTGGAATATTTTTTTCATGTTAATGACTATCATTATGGATTCTTTTTTGAAAGTTTCAAGTAATATCCAAGGAGGTCCACTTTCCCCACCTATAAAAGGGCACCCCATCCCCTCACTTATTCACTACTACAAAGACGTTTGACTCAATAAAAACCTATAGAATTATATCCAAAATATACTTAGTCACATATATATCTTCTAATCCTCCCAAAACAACATCCTTGTGATGTTTAAGAGGAGATACAAAGGAGGTTTCGCTTAGAGAGGATACTTTTCTTAACAAAGATATATCATTTTAGTTCTTCTTTTTCCACAGTAAATTTTTTATTAACACTTACAATATAATAAAACCAATATATCCCAAATAATTATCTGTTATTATGTTTATGTCACAATATTTATGCATCTTCACTTCCATAAAATTTGAAACGAAATCATCAATTGTGTGTACGGAGTACTGCCACCTCGCAAACCGATGTAGTTTATTTCCCATAACCATCATTAAAGGATGGATATATTGATGTATTTACCAAATTTATATTATATTTATAATATTATTATAATTATTTTTTTATCATGTATACCTTTTTATTTTCAATTTTGTTTCAAATGTGATAAAGTCTCTCGTGTGTATGACGGACTACAACCTCGCAAAGTGGTGTGATTCGTTTTCACATACACTTTACATGGAATGTAATAAGGATGAAATTAATGAATATATTTCATATATATGATATTATAATGATTATATAAAATCAATATATCACCTGCTTCCCTACCCTTTCACTCGTTAAGGGAATGATATCATCGCTCGTGCATATGTATGACCTACCATCTCCAAAAAGCGATGTGATTCATTTTCAATTTCTAACTTTCATAAATTATTCTAAAAATGTATAAACTAACTAAATATGATATTTATAAAATTATTATCATTTTAGAGATGATATATATATATATATATCCCATGTACATGAACTGGAACTTTCATGAAAAACATGCATAGGAAAACAAGGAAATTAACACTCGAAACAATCAAAATAATGAAATATTGTTAAAAAATGTGTAGTAAAATGTTATAAAAGGATAATATATTATATTATAAATATTATTATGGTTCTAATATAAATTAATAACCTTATTAAAACCATTATATATTTGGTTCTAACATGTACGAAGGAAATAGGACTTAAGGTAAGAGTTTCTCATTTCACTTTTGCTACCATGAGACATATGCCATATTTACCATTTATTTTTATTATGTAGTGTACATACATCCATTTTTTATTTTATATAATGAATTAATATATGTTCATGGTATTTAAATATTTATTTAATGTTATTTCTTTCATGGGCATTATAATTCAAAAGTTAACAAACTGTAAGGGTTTATTTCACAATCTCATCATTATTTGGGATTGTTTATGCTTAAATCTCCTTTGGGGGAATTATTTGAAATTTTTATATTGAATTAAAACTATTTTTTTATACTCTGGTTATTCATGAACTTTTTAATCAATATAACCGGTTTTCTACTCTTTTATACATAAAATTATTGAGAATTTTTTTTTAATAAAATTCAATATTATTTCTCTATTTCGTAAGAAACCATTTAATAAAACCCCATGTTTTCTAAAAATATATTCAAACCTGTTTTATCATTTTAAAACTAATTTATTAAAAAATTATTACCCATTTTTACTTTTTACAAAACAAATTAAATAAATATTTTTTTTAAACAATTCTCGTTTGTCTTTTAATGAAAATGTGAAAGGAATATTTACTTTAACATGTATGGCATGAAATGAATTTCACACCATCATGAACAATTAGTGTTTTAAAAAAAATTAAAATATTTCAAGATTATTTTCAAATAAAGGTATTTTCAAAATGATTTTTGAAATTGTTGTTTTAAAATGTGATTTTCAAAATGAAGGCTTAATTTTACCCAATAATATTCTTAAGGACATTTTATGGAATTTATATTCATCAATGACATCAAACCATTATTTTTGTTATAATCTACCAGGGATATGTTATATTGATATCACCATTTTTCTTTGTTTGGATATTTTATGATCAGTTTTACTAGGGATGTATTGTGTTGATATCATTCATTTTACTATGGATAGTTAATGATTATGTTTATTGATTAGGGAAAGTGTTTACATTTCATATTCTTGTTTAAATAAGAATTTTTATGTGAATTATGTTTCACCCCTTTAATTTCAATAATGAATTGGACTCATTGAGTGACAGACGAGGTCTGTTATACCCCCTCAATGAATTGGAAGGTCTCATGATACAAAATAGATTGGGTTTTAGTTGAGGCTTTACCCATTTTTATAGATTTCATGGAACAATGCCTTGACTGTATTTAGATTTATTAGAAATATGACTTGATGGTATGTTTTATATTTCCATCATTATCCATTCTATTATATTAATTTATTTATTGATATTCTATTGGATTGTTTGATTACTAGAATATCCATGGTTGATTTTTCAAGATCATGTGATTCTTTATATGGAATTATTTTATCATCATTTATTCCTACCATATTATGATAAAGTTATTGATTAAATGGTATGTGTTTCAGTTATTTACCTTTTCATATTGGATATTATTTATTTATTCATAGCTTCCACTATACGCATACCCTTACTGAGAATCTAAACTCACCCCTTTATTATCTTTTGTTTTCTCCAGGATACAAGGAAGTGTTTTATGATTGATATGTAGGGAAATGAAAAGGGGAATACTGGAATTATCAATGAAAATATTTTTTATATTTTATGTTTAAATATATAATGTGAATTGAAGTATGTGTCTAGTTTACCAAGACTAATAAACTATTTGGTCATTCGGGATGTGATTCCATTAATCTTATGCCAATGTAATAATGTAGACACCAGATCAAGGGTACTGGGGTTGAATTTTCTATAGTTGGTATCAGATTAATTTTAGTAGAAACATTGGGAACAATAATTAGGAAAATATAGATTAGGGAACATAACCCTATGATATGCTTTCAGGATAAATATAAAATAACATCTTGAGGTTTTGGTAAGGAAGATATTATGTGGTTTTTACTAGAAAATACATCTCTTTCTGGACACTACAAGTGGGTTTGGTTCTGAAACTGATGTACTTAGGGGTAATAACTCCAAAAATTTCACATTTTGTTTTACCCAATCATCACCTACTGTACAAAAAAGGTACTTACTGTGCACTTGGTTTGACACTATCGTGGGATATTCTTAGGACAATTCACATTTTCTTTACAAACCATTATGATGGATTTAAAAATAATGATATCACCAAATAAACCATGTTTATGGTTATATGATTATATATATATAATCAATTTATATTAAGTATTTTACCAGTTTTAGGATTATACATTATGTATAATAATATTATGATATAATATAGTGTAATCCATTATTTATAAATGGTGCCTAGAAATAGAAATTGTAACTGCGTCAATGTATGAAATTCAAAGAGTAATAATGATAATTTCTTTTATGGGATTAAGAAAATGTTTTGAATGTAACAAGTCTGCCAAATATTATCACCATATGATGACATAGTATCATGTGATAAAAATAAAGATAAATAATTCTCTATGTATTATATATTTTAATGAAATAAATATAAGAATAGAATAGTAGATATAAAGAATAATAAATGGAATAAGGGAAAGTATGATTTTCCCACAAGTGACAATTGTAAAAAGAAACACCATGGTACTTTCTTAAAGAAAATGGGAGTTTTCTAAAATTTTAGAGAGAAATTCCTCCAAGATTGTGATTTCAAGGGGAAAAATTTTCCAGTGATCAATGAATCATCTTTAAGGATATTTGTAACTATTTAATTTAATGCCTCAAGTGTTAAAGTAATATACCTCAAATGTAGCTAGTGGATAATATTCAAGCTTATACTATTACAATAGATGAAGTGGAATGATTAAACTGGTTATTTTTTTATTCGAGAATTATGACATTTGATTATATTATCAATGATATCCTAGTTATAAGAATTATGAAATATATATGTATTTTACTACAATACTCTTTCATTATGATTTTTAAATAATATATTAAAATGTACCAAAGACCAAGAAAAATGAATTAGAGGAAAGTTTAACTTCTTGGAAAACACATGATTGAGGGAAAGATAACCATTAATATGTTTCTGATTTTGAGATAATAATGTTGGGATAATATATTATTGATTTGGATAAAGTCAATTGGATATTACTGACTACCTTGGAATTGATTAATGATTTTTTGAAAAATTGGTTTGTGCTATCTTTTATGGAGTTAACAATTTTTTTGGATTTTTAGAATCTTTTTGTTCAAAAATACCATGTGGGGTTATAATGGAATTTTGTGGTGTTTGTGGGATAACCTTCACATCAGACACATATACCCACATCTTTTTCTGGTGGTTTCTAGTGGGGTTTATTCCTGGAACTAGAAACACCATATGGTTCTCATATCTTTGATGAATCATGGACCTTCTTTCCAAAGGCAGTCACTTGTTAGAAAAATTTTCTAATGATACTTAAAAATTAAAATTGGTCTAGGAGTTGTGATATCAGGTTCATAACTCCCTTTAAGGTGGAATTGTTACCTACTATTGGACGGTCATATAGATTTAAGATATGTTGATGAATCCTTCATTAATTCCCAAGTATGACGTAAGTCTCTCTTTAATTAACAATCAATTATTATCATGTATGGAATTTATAATAATTTATATGTATTTTAGGTTCTTGGTTTATGGTACCCTTTTATGTATGTATTATATATTATATTTTTTTTATTGTAATGATACTAATTTTAATCCACATAGTGGGGCAATCCTGAGTTTATCATCATCTAGGGATATGGGATTGGTTGTGATGTCAGTACTAGGACCATGAGATGGGATTTCTATGTATCCTTCTGAAATGAATCCTAACCCATGTAGTCTCGTGCCACTTAATGGGGTACATCATACCCTTTAAGGTCATGTGATGAGGACCAAACTATGTAGTTTAACATTAGGTGTCAAGGACATATAGGTGAATGGTTCTTAGTCAATGTTTAGTGTGGGAATTATACCGAAGCATGTCAAAGAACCTGGAAGGGGTGTGGGATCCCATGATAGAAATGACCCCACTGGGAATGTGTATTGGAGAGTTATAGGGTTGATTTTTGGGTGTTGGTTTTGGACCTCACATATACTTCCTATATATCCCATTTAGATGGGAATCAAATCCCACGTAGTTGGGTTGTGAGGAATCATGACTAGGGTGGACCAATGAAGGTTTGTATTGTAGAGGAATTTTTTCTTTAAGAGAATTAAGGAATGATTTTAGGGCTTATATAATTTAATAGTATTCCCTTGTTATTGGATATATGTCTTTGAGGACCCACACCAATAGAGGCCCTATGAAAGAAGGTGAGAGGATGATCCGGAAAAATATTCTCTACTAATATATTCATATGATCGTGAATATGTCCTGATCAATACTAACATATAAGACATTGTGAGTCATACTTGAATTTGAAAAATAAGAGAGAGAGGAAAATATGAAAAAATGAATGATCTTCCATCCACTGGTGGAAGAGGTTGGGTCTAAAGGAGAAGAAGAAAGGGATTTAATGTGCTTATATCCTCTCATTTTATATCCATGATAGTCACATCAAAATACCCATCTAGATAAGGATCATAATAAAAGGTTAGGGGCATAATCTAGGAAAGATTACCCACTTTTGGTTATAAAAAATAGAGTAGGATATAGAATTAACCCTCAAAAGGAAATGCAAGTGTGATCATATCCCTCCCCACCTAGAACCCAAGGTCCTTGGTCTGACAGACGACTAGAAAAGGACATGGTCCTCTTCCTAGTGTCTATGATCAAAAGATACATGAAACTTATCCCTAGTTCTAGGTCCTTGTGAGAGATGGGATATATAACTTCATGCACCCCGAGGACCCTACCTGTGAGGTAGGTAAAGTGTGGGACACCTCTGACCGATGGAATTCATAACCTATTTGGAGACATGCTGGTGTGTCTCTCACTAAATTGTTTCTTGTATTAATTCTTCGACGGAGGATTCAATTTGGTCCCCCTCAGATGAGGGATCTAAAGTAAAGGTATCCCTTAAATTAATGACATGAAATAGGGCTTTGAAGGTGACTCGTGTAGGTCAAGGATTGACAAGAAGAAGGTTCTTCATGTAGGGTTACCTAGGAGGAGCCGGAAGTGCTTCACACATGGGTAGGCCTATATGATATTAAGGTCCCTTGGGTGATGGTCCTCCTGGGAAGAAACACTTAGTTGAAGCCTTACTCTAGCCACCAAGGATTTCCTCAGGTGTTCCTAGAAGTGGATCGTGCAGGTCCCAGATTTGAGAAGGGACTGCAGACTAGTTCTTGTCAACTAGGGGGGAACGGGTCCTTAAGTATGTGTCTTTTATTTCAGGACCTATTAGGACATTGATCCCACTATCCCCCTTAATTCCCTGTTCTCTAGGGTTTTGGAGAGCTACCAAAAGGATTTTTGAGGACCTGGGTGAAGGGGTTATGCAACCATAGCTTGGAGTATTCTTTCATTTTTCTATTATATAAAATTTTGAGCGACATGGTTCTATTTATAGGTAAATATGGGACGCTAGTCAAAGTAGGTTTCTCTTTTAGTTATTTGGTTCAGTTACCCCATGTAGTTACCTTACACAATTTAGTTTGTGCTAGTTCCCTTGATCCTTATTAGGAAAATTCACCCCTCTAATACTTGAAGTATATTTCATTAAATATTTTCATCCCTTGTCAAAAAATGGATTGTCAAAAAATACCCCCATTAGGATTGGATCTAATTAGAAGAAAAGTTTCTAGTATTGAGCCAATTGTAGTAAAAGATTCTGAAAGTCACATAGGTCACCTATATAGATCACCCATGTTGGTCAGTGGTGTAGGTACGGTTCACTGGTCTGACACGCAGACCAGTGATGCCTATAAATAGCTTCATTTGTGGATCATTTATTCCCTCCTTTCACAACATACTATTTATCTCATAACACATGTCATATGAGATGCCTTTTGAATAAATTCATTATGCAAGTACATTATACATCTACTTGAGTGACTGGTTGGCATGGGATCACTTTGTTAAGGGGCCTGCATGAGGGACCTTGTCGAGGGTCCAATCTGAGGCACCTGTTCAAGGGGTATGTGTGAGGGACCTTCCTTTACCAAAATTTCTAAACTTTCTGAAATCAAGTTTTTTTCTTTAATGAAAAATATTAATGTCTCCTTGTAGGTTTTTGATAGATTCACTGATGTATTCTCATGAAGAAGATGATGCGCATGTCTCAGAGATACTCATACATGTTGTGAATGATTAATATGAAATGTGTAATTCCAATCTCCAAAACCTAACATATCACTTGACATAATATTAGTGCAAGTATCCATGAAGTGACTATCTGCATCTATACAATCATGGACTTATGAGAGACTCTCTCATCATGAAGGCTCAGAGTCAATTTATGTAGTCTTGGTTTATGTAATATACTAATTTTTTCACTACCAACATCTTATATAAGGGAATATACCTAAAATAATAAACTTTTCCTACTGCCCCTATCATTCACCATAGTCATTGTACCCTGGATCTAAATCCTCACACCCAAGATTCAAAACCTTATTTCTATGATTCGACCTTCTATGCTTCCAAGATAGACCAATCACAAGTTTGGAAAGAGGATTATAACTTTTTGTCTAGAGGTGGAGTTAGGACTAAGTCGATGTTGGCAAACTTGGTGAAAACAAATTGTGTATAATTCAAGACTAAACTATAAGAAATTATTATTTTTTAGGATATTTTGGTGGGTCAAACTTATGTTTAAAAGAACATGGACATCATAAAAGAACTGGTGGTCCGACATAGTCCTTAGAAAAATTCTTTTCATCTGATGCATGGAGAAGTCAGCAACATCCTATGGGACATCTACATGATCTATGAATCCCTTATTCTAGGGAATATGTATGATGATTTTATCCCACTAATGGAACTCTAGGATGATCTATAAAGGGTTCCATCTTTGGCCCGTGAGATTTTTAAGGTGTCCCTAAAGGTGGATAAGAAATAACCTAGTCCAAGGGGTGGCATCCATCCCAAGGCATGCATGAAGTCTTTCCTCAATTCATAAGGATAAGTTCCCACTTTTCAGTGCCCTCCGAGATTCCCCACCTTAGAAAATCAAATAAATCCTAGAAAATTCTGGCATACATTGGAGAGAGACCAATATACCCATTGGTATTACAGGGTTCAGTCTAAGGTTTCTATTAGGACCCATTTGGGAAGCTTCCTCACGATGTGGCTAAGTATCTATCTGTTGTAGGTCTATGAATCTAACGATAGTGTGAGACCATGGAAATTTGTTATAGCATCCAAACTAGCAAAAGAGAGCCATATAGGGTCGGGTTCCCCCATAATAGTGATGATCTAATGGTGTTTACTATATTTTTACAACAGTAAGGCACCATTTATAATTTTTGGGCCATTTTAAGTGTTTTTGGGGTGGATTTTAGCACAATTCAACTCTTACACCATGATAAGTGAAATTCAGGTCCCTAAAGCATGGTTTCTCCCATTTTTTAAGATGTTTCTGGTATCCAGCCATTATCATTGACATGAGACAAAATCCTGAGGATTGTGAACATATCAAGAGAGTTTAACTTCTTCCCATATAGTGATATTCCTACTATGAAATTTACCATTAATGTAAAAGGTAACCAAAATATGAGGTCGTACATTATGGAATTCAGAGACAACATACTGGCGGCCCTTATTTATAATGGGATCATACATAAGGAATATTCTCCATATTGATTTACCCACAAATTAAAGCGTGTAATATTTTAGTTGATTTCCTCCCACGCATGTTCGGATTGTGAAACACTAAATTGTTTCTTGGTAATTTTGGATCATGATGACAATGTATGTGTCCCAAATGTAGATCAAACTTCCTAAATCAGGTGAATCAATTGGGCTAGAATATGGGTATTCTGGTTCTTGTATTTCTTCATACCCCTAATTTCTATTAATAAAAGGCATTCCTCGAGTAGTGGCTATGAAAACATCTGGTCGGGGAAAGCACTGCAAGAAGGTAAAATTTTAAGGTGATGATGTTGAAGCTTAAAATCCATAAAATTGATCTCGATCAAGGGATATGTAGTAGGACATGGTAGGGGAAATAACTAATTTTGGGACAAGGTGGTATGATCCTCATAATTGGGAGGAGATTTGGGTTCTCATCACCAAATATTCTATGAGAGTAGAGAGGCCTAAAAATTATTTAAATTCAAAATACTCCATGTTTCCTCATAACCATCCGAATTAGAACCATATTATCTGTGGACCTTGGATATCTAAGATTGAAGGGAATAACTCATGACATCAAATACATGTGGTTATTTCTCCCAGCTAGCATACACATCCTAGATCTGTGGGATATCCAAGAACCCTATGATATTTACCCCGATGGTAATTTGACTGAGGTGGGGAAATATGTTTGGGAATAGTAAATGTTGATATGTGAAAATAAAGATCGAATCCAAAACACAAAAAGAGTATTCAATATATTTTATCAAGTTGTTATTAAGTGGGTAGTTGGTGACTCCAAATATGAATGGGATGACTATGTCGAACCTAGGGAGTTATCTCTCTCTTATCCACCTTCTTTTTTATCCTTCATCTAGAATCATTAATTTTGAGGGTATCAATCTCACAGATTGGAGGATAATAAGAAGAATTAGAAGAAAACACACTTGAGTCAACGAAATATGGTTCCATGGGCACCCCCATCAGAGTAGTGGATATGTCTCTTAAATCAATGTAACTATCCTCGGGTCAGAGGATGATGGTGGGGGAAATGGAAAGAGGGTCTTCTTGACCACCACCTTAAGTTCCTATTATTGAGGGGACCAACACGATCCCCTTGTCATCTTAAGAGAAGAAACAAAATAGGGAAGAGAATTTGGCCTAGAGTATGTGTCGCAGTAAGTCTTTTCACTATCATTTTAATCTTATAACTCACTCTAAATACTTTTTTGGCTATTCATACCTTTTATAAGATCTTCATCACTTTCCTCCATTAAGGGGTTCAACACTTATCCATCAAGGATTGAGGGGGACATGTAGGAGGAGGAAAAAAATTACGCTAATGAATTCATTCCCTTGATAGAAAAATTTAAAAGATATGTATCCATGTCTTCCCCCTATATTTGAGAAAGGGGAGTGGGTAATTGTAATATTAGATGTATAATATAAGGTGTCATGTGCTGGTTTCTGGCTTTCTTCCTTATGATATTTCATATCTACCAAATACACTAAAGGACCCTATGAATACCATAATTGGCCCTGTATCTACTCTATAATAGGTTTATAGGGATCCTAGATGGTCAAATGAAGGTGTTGGTACTAATCTAACCATGTGGGGTTTGAATATGTTATGACTACTAAGAAGTCGACTGAGAGAATTGATGGCGGAGCCAATTCAGGTCCAGAGAAACTCCTCTCAGATACCCCTACTAGGGAGTATTTTTTGAGACTTCAATAATTTTTTAATGACATAACATAACTTAAGGACATGTTAAAAACATTAATATTCCCACTTAATTGGAGGAGTTTGGGGAATTTAATAGGTTATTGGATAGATATGGGTTTTCTATTTCTTTCATTTTTCAAATACAGTCAGTCTCTTTTCATTTGATGTCTTATATTAGAGCTCAACATATACAACTTTTTCTATAGAGATAATTTCCAAATAAATTCATGAACAAGGTATCTGAGTCCATCCTACTCGCATTTTTGAGGGAGTGATAGCTGAGAACCCTAAAGTGGGAGATTAAGGAGAGCCCTTGATCCCGATTTTTGAACAAACTCTGGGGGTGTTCCTTCTCAGTATGTCCTTACCTATAATTATGAGTTCACATGTAATGGGGACGCATTGATCCCAATAGTTGATCCAAAAAAGGGTGAGTGTTATTAACTACTTTGGTTGCTTCACTTCCTTCACTTTTTGGTAACCCCCAAATGTTGACGAGGGGTGTCATTTTCTGTCTAGTTCCATAGAAATGGTTGATAGAGCCGGAGAGGAGAACATACATGATGATTCATCGAACAATGGTAGGTAAAATTGATGTTTCCTTAGAGGGATCAAAACAAGTGGATTTGAGTCAGACATGGATATGGGGAGTTCTTTTTTCACTACACATCATATCATTTGGTGAGAAATCTATAAGATAGTCTTGGGGACACCTTTTGAAGACCAACCATTGTGACTTCACCAACTTCAAAATATTTTTTTCATATTAGGGTATGATGGGTTTTATTACTTCATAATCCACTATGCTGTAAAGTAAATAATTTGAAAAGGGAAGTAGAGTGAAGGTCATAGCAGTCTGAGGAATAGTTAGAAGGATAGTTTGAATATCTTATAGTTATTGTGTCCCATGAATAGAAAAATCATTCCAAAGAGGTATAGGAGCATAAATTCCATCTAGATTAAAAATCTCTCCAAATGATACTTCTTTAATAAGAACTAAACACTATACAGTAATATGTTGTAAAAATCAACCATTCCTTGAAGAGGGTCTCAACAAAATGTGAGGGTTTTATGGCTGTGGGGAAAAAGGAGCTTCATCATAGTAAATATTCCATTACCACATAACTAGATTAGTTCTGAAAAGATATAGAAAATTATTGATCCATAGTTTAACATATCAAACCCTATGTCGAGTAAGACCTATAAAATTTGGGAAAGAGGCTCTATCATGTGGAAGTTCTTCTTCATTTCAAAATATAAATGAAAATGATTTTTGTTTCCAATCACTTTTTTTGGCATTCCCATCTCCATCATAACTATTATATTTTCAGTGATAGTGGTGAGGGTTCACTTTAATTTTTTCCTAATTATTTGGATATAGATAACATAGTTCGACTGTTTCTAAGGTTATATGGACAACCCTAGGAACTTTTTGTCTCTTGTGTCATCACCCTAATTTTTTCTTAATTATGATATGAAGAAGACATAGAAAATGAGACTTGGATTTCTCTTAGTCTTACCTTTGTTATTTTTCATCCTAACAAGTTCTACACCTCTTATCTTTTAATTTCTTGATTCTTTCTTAAACCATTAAGATCAATAGTCTGTCAATATTAGACTCAGCTTTTACCTAGATTTCCCCTTGTTTGTTTTCAACCTGGAGAGTATTATGACTATTTTTATGGAAAATTTAATGTATTGTAAACCAAACTAATGAAATTGAGGTTTTCGGTCAAAAAATTGGATAATGTGTTATGGAATGATAACCTAAATAAGTTTTTTTTTCAAGAATGTTCTGATATTCTTTTGATTCCCAAAGGGGGATTTTGAGTCATGATTTTTTGATTCCCATAGTTTAAACATGATACAAGACAAGTATGAAAGGAATATTCATGAAACATTTTCAAAAATCTATTTCTTAGAAAATATTATCAGGACTTATTGGAGTAGATGAGGTATCTATTGAGGATTAATGTTTTGTCGTCTAAAAACCCCCTTTTGTGGGAATCATTACGAAAAGACAACTGGGTCATATTACTTCATAGTCAAACAGTGGAATCCTCTGGCTGATAGGCCCTTATGGTGGGTGACATATGATAATCCAACTATGGATTATTATTTCATATTCAAACAATGTTATACTCAGGAATTATGACATTCTATTATCAATGGCTAGGAAGTTTGTGAAGATCTGGATTTTTTAGGACCCTGAAGGGTGGTTTTCCAAGGGAAGGAATCTATGAATGAACAAAGGATATGTATTGGAATTAGATATAAATGATAAATGTCTCTTATATGAATTTTTATTGTGTAAAGGATATTACATTCTATTAAATTACTGATGTTATGTGGAAGTCTCGTCTCTAACAAGGGATGAAGTATCATACAATTTAATATCATGTGACCAAGACATGGATCAAGTAGTTTAACATCTTATGGATATGATTATTTTTACAGATTAACATATTTTGACTAGTATATTTATGATATCAAGTTTAATGTCATGAAGCAATGAAATTGTGAGGTAAAATTTAAGGTCCTTTAGATCATACTGAGATATTAGTGATTCACCCTTTCACTGTAATATGTACTAGAATATACCACCATTTCAGGTATGAAGGGGGGAGGTTGTAAGATGTAATATGGGGTTTTATAATCTTATGAGTGATATAGAGTAAGGGTTTTTTGGATATTGAATAGGTCTCTCTTGATAATGAATGTTCTGCTGATTAATAACCAATTTTTGTGGGTGACATTATAGAAATCCAGCTAGGGTGTATTGCTGTATAGTCAAATGGTTGCATCCTATGGACGAAATGCCCTTTCTTGGTGGATAATTTATGAAAATAAAATAGGGGTGTATTACTGCATAGTCAAAAAAGGTGTCCTCAAGATACTAACATTCTATTTTCAATGTCCAAAGGAAGCTTATGGAGATTTGGATTTCCCCGAACATAGAGTCTGGTTTTATGGAAGGAAAAAACATGAATATGGAAGGACAGATTCAAGTAAAGATTACACAAGAATAGAGGAAATGTTTTCCTACATGGGTTAGACCAAAATGTGGTAAAAGATAAGGATTTTTTATAATGAGGTTGGTTCTAAAGCATAGGTTCCGAGCATCACTACGTATCTCATTGGAGAATCAAGCCACACATTGTTTGGGAAAACCATGCAGTTTAAATCCTTGATATAGAGAATTTTCATGAATATTAACTTAATTCAATAAGGATAATATGTTGCCTAAATTTTTTGGTTATACGACTAGGACTATGATATTATGGAAATAATGGGTAATATAAGGCCTACCAGACAAAGTTTGGTTCGACATACATCGGACATGAGGGAGTAAATTGTAAACTGAGATTTTAGGGGTTCTAGGATTTGTAGAATTGAAGTGAGACAAGTATTTTAGGGATGATCATGGGTCTTTTTTGAATATAAGGTTCCATCAAGATGTATTTGGGGCTTACAGATATAGAAGAATCTTCTCTTGAGGATGACTGTTTCGATGGTTGGAAAACTATTTTTTTGGGAAACATTATGTAAAGTAAACTAGGGAATATTAATGGATAATAAAATAATGGTATCCTATGTATGATAGGATCTTTTGGTGGGATAATTATGCAAATCCAACTAGGTAATGTTACAACATAGTCAGAAAAAGGTTTTATTAGGTATCAGACATTCAATTTCTGGTAGTTGGAGAAAGATTATGATGGTACGACATTGTCCAAGATTAGGAGTATGATGTGTGGACAGAATATTATTGAGCACAAAGGAAGAATTTGGAACAAATTTTTCCATAAATTGTTGATTCCTTTTCATAGATCTGACTCACATGTAAGAGGGGCATTTATGTTTCCTTAATAGACCCCTGAATGAGAAAACCCAAATTAAGATCTCATGTATAGATATTTGTTTGTATGTTGTAGAGGGGGGATTTTTCTTTAGTTTTTTTTGGGATTATTAAATTAGATCTAGGTATCACTGCGTATCTCATTGGGATGTGAATAAATCAACACATAGTTCTTTAGGAACCATGAAATTTATATTCATGTGGTAAGGACATTAGCCATGCAATTTAATGTCATGTGGTAATGATGATGGTGATTGGATGTGAAAAAGGGAATTTTGTGGATGGAACTTGGTGTAGGACCTGGGTGTCCCTACATATCCCATTGGAGCCAGAATCAAACCACACATATTTCTAGAGGAAATATTCCCCGTACTGATTTAATTCTTATGTGGAGAAAGGGTTTTTTAATAAAGTCTCACGAATGGGGTGAGAACCCATATTGGATCATCTTATAGAAAACAGACCCACACTATAGGATAGTGTGGTCATTTACCACATTGTGAATGGAATAGGATATAGGATCCTGGTGTCACTACATATCTCATGGGAATGAGAATAAATCATTATGTAGTTCTTAAGGAACCATGTAGTTTAAATTAATGTGGTAAAGATATCTGGTGTGCATTTTAAGGTCTTGTGAATAGGAACAGAGTAACCCCAATGTGAATTGATATTCATTGATCATGTGGGTGATCCATTACTAAAAACTCCTAAGCCCACATGATATGTCCTCAGTGTGAGAAACATGGAGTGGGATATGTTTTTTCCTACACAAAAAGGTTATAAAATTAAGGATGGGGAAATTTTTATTTTTTGGTGGTTAGAACAATATATAAGATCTAGTCATTACTAAGTATATCATTAGAGTGAGAATCAAGCAATATATAGTTCTTAAAAAGGCTATGTATACAGGTATGGACCATACTCTTGGAAGGGGAATTTGTTTATGTATTGGATGGACAGAGGATGGGAGATCCAATTATTGCTACATATCCTTTGATGGAAGGAATCAATCCATACTTAGTTCTTGAAAAGGTGTGATGGGATACCTAGACCAAAGGAAATTTTCCTCTTAATAATGAACTAAAATGTTACACATTTTTACATCATGCAACAATTATGAGAACCAGGTATTTTTATATCATCTGGAAAGTAAGTTTTTATAAAATTTAATTTCTTGTGACTAGAAAGATATGATGTGTAGTTTAAAGTATTATAGCATGGATTATAGGGGTAGAAAATAGTTTAAGGTCATAGATTTTGGACCAAGGTTGAGCATTGACTTTAATAGATTGGTGTAGTGTAGTGGAGTGGAAAATGTGACATGAATGGAGGGGCATAGAGGCCCATCGCCAAACAATACATTCCTAAGAATACTCGCACATGGTTTAGAGTCATGAATCTTGGAATGAGAATCCGAGTTTCAGGTCATAGAGTTTGGAACTTGATGCTGTGTAGTTTAACATCATCCATCTAGGACAAGGGTAAATAGTCTAAGGTCATGTTACATGGACCATAGAGCTTCTATTAGTTTATTGTCCTAAATCTCAGACTATTGAAATTAGTTTGGGGTTTTACATCACAGACCATATAGTGTGCCTTTCAAGTTCATGAATACAGGAAAATGATGCTATGATGCTTAATTTCATATAGAAATGACACTGGTATCATGCAGTTTATCTTCTTACAATGTGGATAAAATTTAACAGTTTTTGTGGTCATATGAAAAATACTAACTAAAAAGTTTAACATTGTTTAGCTGAGACTTCTCACTCTTTTGTCACAAAAATTAATTTTTAAGAAACCTTGAATTTTTAGGGGTCCTAATGATCTATCCATCCATTAATATCTAAGAATAATATCCATTATATTTGACCTTTTTTATGGAATAAGGTCCCTCCCACTTTGGATCAAGCTATGGAGGCTTCTTCCTTAGTATCACTATAGTTCTAAGGACTAGTACTAGATCTTCTTAGAAGAACAAACTGTGAAAGACCTTCCTGTTAAAATCACATGCTATCTAATTTTGGTGGACTTACAGGTGATTTAAGGTATGAAATATTTCCTCATAGAGTCACTTTAATTCATCCATTTTTTTCTCATATTTCTTATCTATGAATAGCTGATCACATATGGAAATAAAAATTGATGTAAATTAAACCTCAAAATGTAGGATTACTTCGTTTCCATATATTAATGAATATGGGGTCGCTTGTGTGGAATTCTGGGTGGTAGTTTGGTTTTCCTGAAATCTATGAAATAGTTTTTCAGGCTAATAATTTTTATCTTTATCCTCCATATTTTAGAGTATGTTCAATAGGTTATTGTTGAATGCCTCTATATATCAATTATCCTTTGCATGATATTGGGATGAGTGGTTGGATTTGATATTATACTCCTAATACAGCTTCTCCAACTCATAAAAATAGAAGTGGGTGTGGTTTTCCATCAATATTTAATGTGGAACAAAAAATATTGTAATGATGTTTTATTCCACGAAGATGAAAATACTTTTTCCCCGAATTCATTGAGGGGTATTTCATCAACCCATTTGGAGAATAATTCGGTAGCAGACAGGATTTATTTTAATTTCTTGGTCGTATCTTGAGGATAAAACACCACAATATTCATTCCCCATATAAAAATAGCCATGAGTATTTGGTTGTATGTAACAACTCCGGGGGTTGAGGGATGAAGTTGGAATGAACTTATAAGAAATGAAATTTTTGGGTGAATTCTATGAAATCTTGCTCCATTTAAGGCCAGAAGTATCCAATCCTTCATATTTAATAGTAAGACCTAATCCCTCACAGATGGGCACCACATGATACCATATGCACTTCTCTCATGATATTAAAGGTCTCTTCTCCTTCAATTCATCTGAGAATGACTCCCTCAAATCCTTGTTTATAGAGTACTTTTTGGTGATTTAGTCCATCATAAAGATTAAATTTGGTCACTCATCGTCAGATTTTTTATTTGCTTTCCCTTTCTATTAATAAAACTCAATTTTGAAGGTATTACACAATTTATATCATCCAACCATTCATGGGACCATCTCATTCAAGAATGGGATTGAACTCATTGACCTCTTACATGCTAACATGAGAAAAAGGTGAGACAATACAGTGATGCACAATGCTGATGAATGTTTCAGCCCGATCAAAAACACAAGACATTATATGTATCTCCTCAATGAATTTTTAGGTCTCATGATATAAAATATATTAGGTTTTGGATGAGTATTTTCCCATTTATATAGATGTATTGTAATAAGGCCTCGACGGTATTTATATGTCTTGACACAAGGACTCGATGGTATGTTTTAGATGTCAATCATTATGCATTTCATCATTATGAATTCAATTATTTATATTCTAAGTTGTTATTTGATTATTTAGAATATCCGTGGTTAATTTTTCCAATATCAAGTGATTATTTATATGAAATTATTTTATGATAATCTATTCATACCATATTATGTTCATGTTATTGATTAAATGTAATGTGTTTCAGTTATTTACCTTGCCATATTGAATATACATCATATATTCATAACATTCGATGTATGCATACCCTTGCTAATAATTGAATATCACCCATTTCTTATGTTTTATTTTCCTCAAGATACCATAAAATGTTTTATGATTGGTATGTAGGGATATGAAAGGGTGAATATTGGTGTTCTCAATGAAAATACTTTGTATATTTTATGTTTTAAAATTTAATGTGAATTTAAGTATGTATATATTTTACCAAGACTGCTAAACTATTTATTACTTTGGGATGTGACTCCTTATATCTTATTCCAATTTAATAAAATATACACTAGCACTGGGAAATTGGGGTTGGGGTTGCTATGCACAGTTAGTTCATGATAACTATTTATTTACTGCTTACTGGATGTCAAATATACGAGGGTTGGGGAACCCTTTCCGTGAATTTCTAACATCAACTATATAAGTGGGGAGGTGCTTATTTTTTTTATGTTATTCATTACAATGGATATGGAGATCCTCTCTCATCCTATATCCTAGAGAGAGAAACACCCATTCTTAGTGATTAATCCAAGAATGCCTTAATAGATTGAAGACATAGGATCAAGGTGATTGTTGTAACATCAAATCAATTTTTGGAGCTCAATGATAGTTCCCGTACATGTATGATTATAATAAATTCATATTCTTAATGAATTTTTGGGTAATCTAGAGGGGTTCGGCATTAGATCTTTCGATCAATGATCATCAGCGATGATATACTGTCGAACACGCATCAAATCGAACAAGGAAACTATTTGTGTTTAATTTATATGCTCTTATAATTCACATGATATCCTCGGACCATATTGGGTCTTAAGTCACCAGAGATTGTAAAGTTTAATCGCTCTGGTGATGAAAAATTTTAAATTCCCAGCCCACCGACTTTAGTTGAATAGACCAGTACCATCAATTGATATCATAGAGATCATGTGAATTTTATAAGTAAAGAAAATTTATATTTCCTTAAATGTAACCATAGGACATTAATTTGGTAACAACAACAAAAAACACATTACGGTCTAATATGAGATGGATAATATGTGTTCATCCAAAAAAAATTTTGTATATACTATTTTCGGTCTTTCGGGTGTTAAATTATTGAAAAATGTAAATATATATGTGTTCTTCATTTTTCCGGTGACCTCCGGACAAGTACAAGCTGGAATCCAACCACTAAAAAATCTCTATTCAGTGGCCAACACTTCCACCATCAGTGGAATAATAAAATAATAAAATATCTTAAAACCTAGGCTTTTTGAGTTTATAAATAAAAACATAAGGTTGTCATTTTGGTTGTTTTGGGGGGAGAAAGATGCATGACTTAATGGGAAAATGGAATACTTTTTATTATTTAAGAAAGAAAACATTTTCACACCATTTTTTTAAAAAGAAAAAAAGTACCCTAGCTCGGCAACTAGGATCACCCGACTCCTCCTCCCAATCGATGATTAACATGACCACATCCTCCGTTATAGCTGACCCTGGTGTCACCACTATGAGGATTCCACTTGGGTTCACAATGCCACTCTCCATTTGATTCCCTACCTCCACACTTCCTCCATTGAACTATAGTTTTCGTCTTCCACGGTCAAGAACAGCACCACCATCAACTTCCTCATCTGAGCTTATAGCGGTCATTGCGCCTTACTTCAGTCGGACTAATCCCGACACTGAAGCCTCCTCCATGTGGGTCCTCACCCTCAACCACTACCACCATTCCCATGTTCTTCATGAAGAACACCATTAACAGCCACCACCCGCACCATTCGTGCGACGCCCCCCCCCCCCCACAATCGGGTGCCTCCTATAGGTTCTGTTGGACTCAGCCCTCCCCATAATGGCCTTGGGTGAGTCTTCCTGACCTAGAATAGGGCAATTCAAGCCTGTCTAGCCAAGAAAAACTTTGTACAGGGTCATCTTGGCCAAAAACAGGCTTACAGGGTATCAGTGCCCGGTAAAATATTTTTATATATCCATAATTAAATTATTAATTTTTTTTAGTTTTTTTAAATATATTTAATTTTAATATTTCAAAAAAATTATTTAATTTAATTATACAATTTAATTAATGTTGGTACTGAATAATAATAAATTGTTTTAATCTAAATAATTCATTTAATTTATATTAATTCCCTAAAATTTAAATTTAATTCAATTTAATTTAATCATTATTTTAATTTAATCATTGACTGGTCTTGAGTAATGACTGACATTATGTAGGTCTAGTTAATTTAATTTAATTACATGTGTGTGATGCTTGTAATAATTATTTAGTTTTATGATGGTATTCACATCATCATCATTCATTTAATATGTATAAGGGTATGGTGTCTGTCAATCTTTATTTCTCAAATACATTACGCTTCCCCGGTCCCTCTCACATGTGTGTGAGTATTGATGTACTATTTATGATTACACAATAAGTCATGGACCTCTCTAAGATGAGTTGGTACACTAGAAAAGAAATAAAAACACCAGATCGAGGGTGATCTTCTATAGAAGTCAAGAATCAACATAGGTATGATACCTCTAGGTCATGGTTGATCTGTTAAGTTTAAAAGGGATCAACCAATATTATATTCTCATGACTAGTCAGGTGATTTATTTCTTTTATGCACTGTTTTTTTATGTATCTACAGGTTTTCTATGAGAATTCACAAAATAATGAACAAGAAAAATGCATAAAGTTGCGATGAATATTTTTCTATTAATGCATGTTCATTTGGGAGTGCGACATCATATTGTGAACCTACTTAATAAAAATGGATTATTTTTTTAAATAAATATTAAAAACCCATCAAAGTAATATTAAGTTTTAATATCTTCTATTTAAAAAATTTGAACAAAATCTGGTGTACACAGTGCTTGTCATCCAAAGTTTTGGGTGCCTCAAAATACCAGGGAGTTCTTATGAGAGAAATGGGTTGGCTTAACTAAATTTGGTAGAAAATAAGTAGTCAAATATAGATTTCTATCACTTTAGATGAAAACTATTTATGGAATCAAGGTTACGATTCCAATAACATGGGACTTTACTCAAGGAACTGTGAGTCAATGCGGTTGGTCAGTCTTAGCACCTTCATTGAAACTCTCTAAGTAGTGGTGTAGCTAAACCTTGTAGACTATGAGAAGAGGTTCAAGGATCTTTTCCACTAGATTACACAAATGATATATTATTTGAAATCTTGTATTGAGTGATACTAAGGTTAAATAAATTACTGGGATACATTCATTTATTTAATTAATTATTCAATAATGACTAATTCAGTAATAAAAATAAGGTATTAACTATGATTGTTTACTTTTTGTAGATAAAAATGGAAATAACCAACATAACTGGAACATTATCACTCTGATCTATATTGGATAAAAAAAATATCATAACTTACCATAACTTCTAGGAGTTGTACAAGCGCTTGTGCATAGTACTATGACAAGATATAAATCATTATGTGATGGAGTCCTCACTTCTTACTGATCCTACTCAGGGATAAAGCAAGGAAGATAAACATAGGTATAAAAACCATGTGGATGATTCACTAGATGTACAGTGTATCATGTTTTCATTGATTTCCTTTAAATTTTAGAAATTGAATTGGGATGAAGATGCCTACAAGATGCATACTCATCTCTAACAGTTATATCAAGATAGATCTAGGAAGGAAAGGTACGAGATGTCTAGTTAACTTTATAGGTGTAGGATAAAATAATGGAATTAAGTAGGACCTCATGTACTCAATATGATCAGGTATATTCAGAAACTTTAAGGCCTTAGGTTTAAACTGAACTAAGAACTATCAATTGATCTCATTATATCCTCTTTACCACTAAGATTTCGAAATTTTATTTTTAATTACAATATGAAAAACATGAAAAAGTGACTCCTGGATCTTTTGGAATTATTTCACCAAGAATATAAGTATTAAAATAATACCAATACATCATTCATTATCATAAACAAGAGGAATAAGGGAAAGGCTAATGGGTATAAGGCTATATCCAAGCTGAAGACATCAATGAACCATCCCTCCAAGAATCCAAAGATATATAGGGAGGCTAATGATCAAGTGGTTTTCTATGTTTTATGAACAAATAAAGGCCACTGGAATAAGAATTTTAGAGTTGGGAAAAAGAATAAAGGATAATATTCTACGTCATTTTTTTCATTGAATTACATTTATCTTTATGTTTAATTTGGGTACTAGATATATCATGTGGCTCAAAATTTTGTATTCACATATAAGAAACAAGTAGATCATATAATATTGTAAATTTAAAATTGTATCCACAAGCTAAAAATGGTGTGATTCTAGTACCCTTAGAAGTATGATATTATCATCTAAATATTCTAGTTGGTTTGGTTCTTGTATTGAATAATTTTTATTGTGTACCTTCAGTAACTAGAAACATAATCTCAATGTAAATTCTAGACACCATGGGATTTTATTACAAGTTTGAAAATAAATGTTGTATATTTTATAAGAATAACATTTCATATGGTATATCACATGTTAAAAATGGTTTATATGTACTTGAACTCAAATAATATGTAATGGAAATCAATGAAAAAACCAATAATCTTGAATCATACAACACCCACCTATGGCACTTCAGACTTGGTCATGTAAATGAGAAGTGATTATAGAAATTAGATCAATCATGGTATTTATACTCAACTGTGTTAAAACATCTAGATATATGTCATGCTTGTTTATAAGGGAAAATGACCAAATCACTCTTTTCTTGGAAGGGATAAAAAAATCCACTGAATTACTGGAATTAATCCATACTAACATTTGTGGTCTATTTACAGTAAAGTCAAGGGATGGGTTCTTGTACAATATTATTATTACGAATGACTATAGAAGATATGGTTATATCTAATTAATTTGGTATAAGTTAGATTAATTTAATATGTTTAAGGAGTATCAACATGAAAAAAAAAATATCTTGATAAAAATATTAAGAAACTCTTCTCAGAAAAAGGTAGAGAATATCTTAAAAATATTTCATTGATATTTTAAAGAAGTGTGGGATAGTGTCTCAACACAATCCTACCTATAAACCTTAGTGGAATGGTTTTAATGAAAGGAGTAATCATTCCTTTCTTGATATGGTTGGATCAATGTTGAGTCAAGTAAATATTTCATTATCCTTTTGGGGATATGCTTTGAAGACAGTAGCATATAATTTTAAATGACTACAAACCAAAGTGAAATATGGAATTAAATATGAGTTTTGGTGTGGAAATAAAGCCAATCTATCACACATATGTGTATGGGTATGCGATTATTTTTTCCAATATTATGCCTAGTGAAAAATTATCATCCTGACACACAATGTGAATCTTTATAGGTTATCCTACAGAAACAAAAGGATATTACATATATAACCCTTCTGATAGGAAATTGATTATGGAAATGAAATTCATATTTCTAGAAAGGGAATATATTTACAATTTATATAGTTAGAGAAATATTGAATTCGATGAAGTTGATTGACTAGATGCATAAGTGTTGGTGCGTGAAAAACCCTAGAAGAGATAGTGGGAGACGTAGATGTTCCTTAGACATGATTACTTCATATTTCAACTCGACAGGTTATATAACTAAAGAATTATGGTCTTCTTGTCACCATGTCAGGTGACACATTACTCCTTGAAGATGATAAACCTATTACCTAAAATGAAGTAGTATAATTCAAGTATGCTTCTTAATGGAAATGTTACATGCATTTTGAGATAGATTCCCTGTTTCAAAATCAAGTTTGGATTTTGGTAGACCCTCTAGTTGATGTAATACCTATTAGGTGTAAATGGGTATTCATGAAAAATTTGGATATAGATGGTAATATTAGTACCTATAAATAAATAATGGTAGTGAAGGGTTTTAAGAAACATTAAGGAATATACTATGAAAAAACGTTCTCACCAGTAGAAATATTGAAATCCATCATAATATTACTTATAATATCATCCTTACATTATTATGATATCTGGAAAATGGATATAAAATCTACTTTTCTAAATGGTAATTTGGTTGAAGACATCTATATGACTCAACCTGAAGGGTTTATTAAGTAAAAGAGTGAAAAAAAAGTACAAGCTGTATAGATCCATTTATGTGTTGAATCAAGCATCATAAACATTGAAGTTTCATTTTTATAAGGATATAAGATAATTTGGTTTCATCAAGAATGAATGAAAAACATGTGTCTATAAGAAGTTAAATGGGAATTTCATCATTTTCCTAGTATTATATATTGATAAAATTTTAATTATAGGAAACAATGTGAAAGTCTTAAAGTTAGTTAAGAATTGGTTAAATAATTACTTCTTCGTGAATGACTTAGGTGAAATAATCTATTTTCTAGAAATCAAGATCTATCGAGATAGATCTCAAAGGATACTTGGTTCATGTAAAAGTACATATATTGACAAGGTACCTAAAAGGAAAAATATAGAATAGTCCAAGAGAGGGTTGTTTTCAATGTCACTTTGTATCAATATCTCTAAGAAAATCTGTCCAAAAACACAAGAGAATATTTAAAGAATGAGTATAATCACATATTCCATGGTAGTGGGATCTATCATGTATTTCATGATATATACTAGGCCTGATGTTTCCATTGATTTAATCGTGGAGGGGAGATATAAATCTAATCTAGAAGATCTATATTGGACAACTGTTGAAACTATCCTAAAGTACTTGATGCATAAAAAGGATATGTTTCTGGTGTATGGATGAGATGAGGACCTAGTGGTGAATGGATACACTAATTATAGTTTCTATATAGATCATGATGATATGAAATCATAGTTAGTCTATGTATTTTCCCTAAATGGTTAGTGAGAAGGAGAATATCAAAGAAACCTATGGACACCAACTCAACATCAAAATATCAGTATATAGTTTCTTCTGATGTTACTAAGGAGGAGGTCTGGATACATAGATGTTTCTTAAATATTGGTGTCGTTCCTCATAGTTCAAACCTTGTTTCAGTTTATTGTGATAATGTTGAAGCATTAGTGCCTTCCAATGAGCCCATGTCACACTAGAGGACAAATCATATACTTTATAAGTTTCATCTTTTGAGGGATTTTACTTAGAGATGTGAAGTCATGGTTAGTAGAGTAGCCATAGAGGATAATGTGGTAGACACTCTCACTAAATCCATATCTCAGTAGAATCATGATACTCAAGTGAGTGTCAACAGGTTAAGACTTGTTAGAAATTGGTTCTAGTGCAAGTGGGAGTGTTGAATGTGGGTTCCCCAGACCCAACTTATGTATGTACTTTGATTACCATTTCATGTATACAGTTTTATCTATACATGTGTTTATCTTACCAGAATTGTGTTTGTATTTCTGCATCCACTATATTTTTGGTAATTTCCTTACATTACATGTCATATCAAAGGGTTATAGAAGTTCATAGGCTATAATGAGAACCAAAAGATACCATGAGAGTAATCATAAAGTGATTTCATATGGTCTACATACATCATGCTGATAAGAAACAGATGATGATTGACCATCAGGTGTTATTGGATCATAAGCACTGATAATTCTTCACATGAAGTTATAACATGGTGATCTCGAGTAGATGAGATCATGAGGAAAGACCTGGTAATAGGAACACCATGTGTTTTGAGTGTCATTGGTTGTTCCTATATATAGAAATGTTTATTGGTAAGGGTGTAATTTTAGCCTGACAACCTGAAAACCCAAGCGGCCCGGTCCGGTAAAGCCCGAGTTAAGACGGGTTGGGCTCGGGCCAACAGTTCATCAGGTTGGGCCTAAGCCTATTAAAATAGGCCTGCGGGATGGGTCATTCTGGACCATTAAAGTGCATCTCACTAGCCTATATAAATCCCAGGCCATTAAGGACTTTTTTCTCTAAAATTATTTGAAAACTACTGGTATAGTGACTCGAACACCCTATCAAAATTCTCCAAGGTTGTGCCTGGACCAACTGGTTCAGGCTGTGCTCCATGTTAAGAATTTATAGAATATACATATATATATAGTTCTATTAATAATATATATATATATCAATGATTTAATATAATATATATATATAATAACTCATTATATATTAACAAAAAAATAACACACTCACCCAATGATGTTCGCACACCCCCCCAACCGCATTAATTTTTTTAAGTATGTTGAAATTTTCATATATTATATATGTTATATATAAATCTATTTAGAAAAAATTAACCCACAAAATACAGCACACCCCCAACCCCTAGTTACTTTTTTACAACATTCACATATATAAATCTATTTATAAAAAAAATAACACACTCACCCATTGATGGGAACCCCTCATTAATTTTATTTTTACAACTTATATATATATACCAAATATTTAACATAATACAATGAAAACCTTCTATAATCATTAATTTTTTAAGTATATAGAAATTTAAATATATTATATTATATATATATATATATATATCTATTTAGAAAACAAATTAATCACCCACTGTTGTGCACCCCCAACCCCTAGTTCATTATTTTAGAAATTGCACATATTATATATATATATATTTATTTATTTATTTATTTATTCACACATATAAATATTTTTATAAAAAAATTAACACACTCACACACATATATGCACCCCTCATTAATTTTATTTTTACAACTTGCACATATTATTATGAATATTATTTATTACAATGATTGATATTTATTTAGGCTCGACAGTCACAACAGATTTGTTTTTTTAATTGAAATTTTTAAAATAAATTATTTAAACATTAATTATTTTTTGAATTGCTCTATATTTTATATTTTTATTAAATTAATGAAAATATTATAATTATAATAGTCATGTTATATTGGGGTTGAGGGTTCTTGTGAAACGCATTATATATTAACAAAAAAATAACATACTCGCCTAATGATGTTCACACATGCCCCCTACCTCATTAATTTTTTTTAAGTATCTTGAATATTGATTATATTATATATATTATATGAAAATAGATTTAGAAAAAAAATAACTCACCCACTATTGTGCACCCCCAACCCCTAGTAATTTTTTACAACTTTCTCATATTATATAAAAATATTTGGAAAAAAATTAACACATCCACCCACTGATTACCACCCCTTATAGATTTTAGTTTTACAACACACACACACACACACACACACACACATATATATATATATATATATATCAATTATTTTTTAAAGACCCTAAAATTCCATGGAAATTTGTTTCTTAAATAAATGAGATATTTACGAGTCCGCGAAAATTTAAAGCGCTTGATTCCGAGGCCCGGTGTGCCCGGAATCAATTTCTGAAGTTTTGTTTGGGAACGTTCAGAAAACGTGCAAGAGGGATTTTATAATTTTTGAACCGGTGCTCGGAATTGAAATCTGAGGGCACCATTGAACACGCAACGCCGGTATTCTCTTAAGAAGACTTTCACATCGACTGCAGTTGTTCGAGAATGGAAGTTAGATTTTGAGTTTTAATAAAATTAAATAAAAATAAAGTGTTAGCTTATTTTTATTTATTTGGTGGTTAAAACCTCCAAGAGGTGGTTAGAGTTGGGGGCCACCACACCATAACCTCCCATGAGAGGTTATGGTGGTGGGTCCCACCCGCACATAACCTCCCTTGGGAGGATATTTTCAGTGGGGGCCAACTGGGCTTGTAACCCCTTGGAAGCCCCCCCCCCCAATTATGTGGATAAACCTTTAAACATCTAATTATTTAATTTTTTCCAACTCTCTTCATTTAATTTAAACTCCCCACCACCCCTAATTTTTAATTTGAACAAATTCTACCCCATTAATCAAATGAGTTGTCTCATTTAATTAAACACAATCAAATAATAGACATCTTCTGCTATTATTTTTGGATTGGCATTTTTGTGGAGCTTTTGGAAGGAAAATAACACTCCAACGAAGAACGATCACCAAAGGAAGAAATACACTTCTTCCGCCAATGAAGAACCTTTGGTAGAAGGAAGAAACCGTCATCCATGAAGAACACCAATGACATCGTCTTCGACTTCATCTTCTCCGAACTCTCCTTTCACCGTCAACGATCGAAAAACGAGGTAGGGGATTGTTTTATGTTTGATTTTTACCCTCCGTTATTCGTCGTTGGAAGTGCTCTTTGAGGCCATTGTTTACCACCATAACATGGATGGTGTGGGCCGATCAAACAAGGCCCGACCCCCTCGGCTTTTCTTCCCTTGATGAAGATAGTGGCGGCACAACAATACCACCGGAGGAGTGGACTGCGACCGATGGACCGCGGCGGAGCAACGGCGGCCGGCAACGAACCGGCTGTGAAGAAACTGACGGTGCAAGGCCGCTGGGTCGTTATAAGGGTGTGGCACCACCGCGTCGCGCGGATGAAAGGGAGGCGCGGCCAGGCCGGGCCGCGGTGGAAGGGCGTGGTGGAAGGGCATGGCGGAAGGGCGTGGTGCTGTCGCGTCGTGCGGTGGAGGTGAGTCGTGGCTAGGGCGGGCCGCAACGGAGGAGCAGGTACGGCCGGTGTCGGGCCGACCGCCGGTGGTGGGGAACCGGCTGGCCGCTCGCCCAGCCGGACAAGGCGGGACCCTCCTGGGTACCGTGGGCTACCGAACCGGTGATTAGCGCCGGTTCTATTCAGAAGGTAGGGGCACAGCACCCCCACCCCCCACATAGTCAGCCGGGCCACGCAGGCCGCCAGCCAGCCGGGCCACGGGGGCTTCCAGCCAGCCGGGCCATGCGTGCCGCCAGCCAGCCAGGCCACGCATGCCGCCCTCGGGCCAGGAATCCCACTCATGTCGGTCCTCCCCCTCAGGTCGGCCTGCCCTTGGGCCAGGTAGGACCCACGGACCAGGTCGGACCTGCAGACTGGGACGGACCCCGGTCCGGACCCGCTATGTCATGTTCTCACCTTTTCGCCCATAACTTGGGCTACGGGTGTCCGATCATTGAACGGTCTATAGAAATGGAAATATTAGAGAGAGATGGTTCTTTTTACATACCCTAATTGAGTTTTGGACATAGTTTATGTATGGTCAGGTTGGTTTGAACCTAAAATCCAACCGGGCCCCAGGATGAAAATGTCAATAACTCACAGACCGGGTGTCCGATTTACGCGCCGTCTGTTGTGTTGAGACCCCTATGATGAGGTGGACCTTTGAGATACTTTAAAATTGGGACTTCGTGATAGTTGGAGTATAGACCAGTAGCTCGTGGAGTGGATCCTCCCAGAGACGAGCGAGTGGAGTATGGAGACCTAGTAGCTGGATGATACCTGACGACTGATGACCTTTCAACTCAGAGTGTTTCGACTAGCCCAGTGGGAAGCGCCTCTGTGTGATGCGGCAGACCCACAATGGGGAGCACCTTTGTGTGACATGGAATACCCATGATACTCGACAGGAGGAGTATCTCAGTAGGCTACGAGGGGGAGTGCCTCTATGTGACGCAGCAGACCCATAGTGGGGAGCGCCTCTGTATGACGCAGCAGACCAACGGTATTTGACAAGAGGAGTACCACAGCTGTCCCGAATAGTGGGAATCACCTCTGTGTGGCGTGGCAGGCCCACAGTACTCTATAGAAGAAGAGTACACCAGCATCTGAGGTTTCAACAATTTGACTGGGAGTGTTACATGTTACCACCCCTAGAATAAAATCCTGGTTTGGAGGTGAGTCAATGACTTTTTTTTTACTCATGATTGATATGGGTAACTAGATAACTTAGGTATATATATGGGAATATACCTAATTAATGGTTAACCATTGATTTCATACTTTTTGGTTTATCCTTGTTGGATTTCTTAAGACCTTGAGGGTCTCGGGGTCCCTAATGAGTATCGTTATACTCACCCCTACACGGGCCATGCTCTCACCTCATTGTGTTGGTTTCAGACGACAGACAGCACTGACTGAGGCAGAGAGTAGCAGGACCGGATGGTACCTAGAGGTGGACCACTCGGCTTGACGGTACACGGAGCAGACTAACGGACTTGGAGTGTTTAGGAGGTCATCTGTACCTACCGTTCAGGTAGGAACCCCAGAGGATGACCCAATAGCTACTTTACTTTTATTCTATTGTACTTTATTTCAGTTGTACTTGTACTTTCCTATTGGGCTTGTATTTCCGGCCCCTTTTACTTTCTAGCAGTTCCTTTGTATACAGTTTTACTTAGTGTTTTGCTTCCAGTTGTGTACTCTGATGTGTTTGTTTATAGTTATAAAGGCAATTTCTTCCCAGTTTAGGGATTTATGCCTTTGGTGCTAGTCACCAGCCCCTGGCCTATGGAAGTCGAGCTTGTGGTAGTCACGATATGGGCCCCGGGGGATGGGTCGTGACAAATTGGTATTAGAGGAGTCGGTTCTACCACAGAATATAGTAATATGATCATTCTTTTCTGTAAAGCAATAGTGTTAAGGGTACTAAGTGTGGTTTTCAGTTCAGGGAGACCAGTGTTGGTACGGGTGGCCGACGTATCCATATACTAAGACCCTGACAACTAATTTCCGACTTAGTGCATGAAAACACTGATTGTGTGGGTGTCTTTAAAAGTTTTCTTAAGTCATCTTAACCAGGTCAGCTCACCAGGTATAATCTTTTGACCTTGTCGCATTTGTTGCTTTCAGGATGCCTCCCCACAGATCCCCGAGAGTCGTACACTCTGACAGCCCACCGAGCGACGAGGCCTAGGTGCAGGGAACTTTACCAGTAGAGGCACCAGTGGTACTGCTTCCCATTGGGCCACCGATGCCACCAGCCCCAATAGCAGACGATGCATACCGCTTGAGAGCGTTGCATGAGTTCCAGCACCAGAGCCCACCCAGGTTCTGGGGATAGATAGACCCATAGCCGGTTGAAGATTGGCTGGAGGCTGTGGTGAGAGTCTTCAGGTTGGTAGGGATACCAACATACCTTATGGTGATCCTTTTTGCGAGTCTCCTTCATGCAGTAGCAAGAAGATGGTGGAGACAGATTCTCCAACTGCATGATGAGGCGACACTACTCTGGACAAACTTCGAGAGCCTGTTCCAGACGGAGCTTGTTCCAGTGACCCTACAAGCGATACAGATATAGGATCTACTGCATCTACTGTAGGGTAGCATAACGGTGTCTTAGTACTCATAGAGGTTCACCAACCTCTCATACTACTCCACAAATATGGTACGAGACCCATTCATTAGGTCATGGACCTTCGAGAAGGGGCTCAGGCTAGAGATTAGGGCATTGATGATCTCACTCAGCATCCCGACGCAGAAGGGGGTGTTAGAGAGAGCCCTCTTGGTGGAAAGTTTCCTTGCTGAGCAGTCATGAGAAGTGAGACCCACTACTAGTCGACATGCAGCATAGTATTTTGCAGCTTGCAGTAGACAGATAACGTAGAGGTCCAATAGGACTAGACCCACAGATGGACGACCGTATGACATAGGATCAGTTGTCGGGGCACATGGGGCAGTGACATACATGCCAGGAGCAGACAGTGCTACTCATGCAGTGGGCAGGGTTACATGGTTGTTGACTGTCTGACCCTCCATTATGATGATTAGTAGACAGTTGAGGTACCTTTCACACATAGGCAAAGATTCGATCGAGGTGGTCCACAGGGTGCAGGCGGACGTGGCAGAGGAGCTGGTCGAGTAGCAGGTGGTGGGTGGCGATTCGAGGTGCTACCGCCACCACCACCAGGACGACCACCTCAACTGCAGGGAGCTGGAGGGAAGGGGAGAGCTCAGCTTCAAGCAGCATAGGAATAATACCATGGCACTCCAGAGATGATTCTAGGTACTATCTGTGTCTACTCCAAATTAGCTGTAGTTCTTATAGACACCGGTTCCAATAACTATTTCATTGCCACAGCCCTCATTCAGAGCTCGAAGATTCCGATAGAGCCGTTGGCTCAATCCTTACGGCTAGAGACTCCTACAATAGTAGACTCGACAATTACACACTGGTGCCGGCTATGTGAGATTACTCTAGGAGGCGAGAGCTTTGGCTGGGATCTCCTCGTAGCGGCGTTGAGTCCTTACGACATCATCTTGGGTATGGACTGGTTATCTACAGTCCATGATCAGATTAACTGTATTAGGTGCAAAGTGTGGTGTGTCCACACGGACGGGACAGGTTTACCATCACCAGTGAGAAGGGAACCTTAGCAACACAGGATGAACATACTCAGAGGAGGGTGAATCTGATCACACATCAATTGTCTTCCCTTACCCTCGGAGCAGTTGATGTGGAGAGTCCAACTTATCCTGTAGTGGTGGACCAGTTTACGGATTTTTTCCCTGACGATGTCCCAAGAATACCTCCTCACAGAGAGGTGAATTTAAACATTGACTTGTACCCCAGGATGACACTGATATCGCCTACAGCATATAGGATGGCTCCCACTAAGCTTCGTGAGCTACGGTTACAGCTGGAGGACTTACAGGGGAAGGGATTCATCTAGCCTAGTGTCTCTCCCTGGGCAGCCCCGATTCTGTTTTCCCAGAAGGCAGATGGGAACTTGAGGCTTTGTGTCGACTACCATTTCCTGAACCAGGTGAATCTGAAGAACAAGAACCCACTTTTGCGGATTGACGACCTCTTTGATCAGCTGAATGGAGCATGGTGGTTCTTGAAGATAGGCCTCAGATCAGGATATCATCAACTTAGCGTTCAAGACGAGGATGTGCAGAAGACAGCCTTCAAATGTCAGTACGGCCAATATGATTTCTTGGATATACCCTTTGTTGTAACCAACACTCCAGCAGTGTTCATGTGTCTCATGACTAGGATCTTCCAACCATACCTCGATCACTTTGTCGTGGTCTTTATTGATGACATTCCGATCTACTCGACTACTGAGGAGGAGCATGCCTACCATTTACAGGTAGTACTGGATGCACTCCGAGAGCACCAGCTTTATGGTAAGCTCTCGAAGTGCCAGTTTTGGATTCGAGAGGTTCACTTCTTGGGACATGTCATCTCGGAGGCTGGAGTTGCAGTAGATCCAGTGAATATTGAGGTGGCACTTGCTTGGGAGCCACCCAAGAGTGTGACGGAGGTACTGAGTTTCCTTGTCTTGGCTGGGTACTACCAAATGTTCATTCTAGACTTCTCCAGAGTCGCAGCACCACTATCAGCCTTGACGAAGAAGGGGCAACCCTTTGTGTGGTTGGAGAGATGCTAGTAGATCTTTCAAGAGATGAGGAAGAGGCTGACTAGTGCCCCCATATTAAGGCTTCTAGAGGAGGGTATGGAGTGCGTAGTTCACTATGACATATCAGGGACTGGACTTGGGTGTGTCCTGATGCAGGAGCGGGTAGTGATCGCATATGGTTCTCGGAAGCTGAGACAACATGAGCAGAACTATGCTACCCATGACCTGGAGTTAGCATCAGTTGTCTTCACCTTGAAGATGTGGTGACACTATCTTATGGGCAAATGTTTTATCGTGTACTATGATCATAGGAGTCTCAGGTATATATTCTCTTATAAGGACATGAACCTGAGACAGTAGTGATGACTTGAGTTCCTCTAGGACTATGACTTCGAGATAGTCTACACTCCTGGGAAGGGGAACATTGTTGCGGATGAACTTAGTAGGAGATCTGGTATACAAATTCTAGGAGAGGTGATAGAGTAGCTGGATGCTTTATAGATTTCTTATGTGGACCGAGATAGAGCAGCTTTCCTTCAGTCTATTACAGTCACTCCTCCACTTCTTCAACGACTCAAGGAGGCACAATGTGGACATGCTGACCATGAGACACGACGCGCTCAGATATCCAAATGGAAGTCACCTGAGGGATTTTATAAAGGTGGGGAGCACGCCGTCCTCTTCATAAGATGTACTATGGTGCCAGTGTCACTTCATAAGGAAGTGTTGATGGAGTTCCACGCTTCCCCACTAGTGGTACATCCAGGAGTGTCAAAGATGTACCATGACCTTTGATGAAAACACTAGTGGCCAGGTATGAAGAAGGAAGTAGTTAAGTTTTTCTCACGATGCCTCACTTGTCAGCAACTGAAGGTGGATCACTAGGTACCAGCAGGAATGGTTCATCCCTTAGAGGTCCCAGAGTGGAAGTGGGATGGGATATCCACGGACTCCGTGAAGGGTCTTCCATGTACATACAAGGTTCATGACTCAATTTGGGTGATAGTTGACCGACTCACCATGTCGTCCCAATTACTACTGATCAGAGAGAAGGGCTCAGTAGAGAGTTTGGGACACCTCTATGTGTAGGAGATTGTGTCTTCACATGGAGTACCTTCATCTATTGTCTTCGACCATGACGCACAGTTTACTTCCCGGCTATGGAAGGGGATGCAAGAGGCTTTCAGGACACAGCTTCGCTTGATCACCGGCTTCCATCCTCAGATATATTTCCCGACTGAGCGGACCACTCATACCCTTGGGGACATGCTCCGTGCATGTGTCCTCGACTTCAGTCGCAACTGGGAGAATCACATGCCTTTGGTGGAGTTTTCATACAACAACAGTCATCACTCCACCATCGGGATGACACCTTTTGAGGCCTTGTATGGTCGACCTTACAGATCACCACTGTGCTGGACAGACCTAGGGGATTCAGCACTAGTTGGACCATAGATGGTATGGGCTACTACGAAGAAGGTACAGATCATCCAGGACTGTATGAAGACTTCACAGAGCAGGAATAATTCATATGATGACAGAAGATGGTGGCCTCTGGTATTCTAGGATGGTGACCACGTCTTCTTAAAGGTCTCACCTCGATGAGGCCTACGGAGATTTTTCCGAGGTAGAAATTTTTCACTGCGATTTATCGAGCCTTTCCAGGTCTTCAGTAGAGTAGGCGAGGTGGCTTAACGCCTGGCTCTTCCACCTTAGTTGCATCGGGTTCATGAAGCCTTCCACGTATCTTAGCTGAGGAGATATGTGCACGACCCTTCCCATATCATCGACCAAAGAGAGATGCGCATCGATGACGAGGAGACTTTCATGGAGTTTCCAGTAGAGATTGAGGATCGACAGAAGAGATTCCATCATGGACGATTGATACCTATGGTGCATGTTCGCTGGAAACACGTGAACCTCCTAGAGAGCACATGGGAGCGGGAGGCTCAGATGTGTGATCAGTACCCCCTTTTGTTTCCTTAGTTTGAGTTGTATATTATGAGGACGTAAAGACTTGAGGTGGGGAGAATGTAAAGACCCATAAATTCTATGAAATTTGTTTTCTTAAATACAGGGGATTTTTACGAGTCCGTGAAAATTTACAATGCTTGATTCCGAGGCCCGGTGTGCCCAGAATCAATTTATGAAGTTTTTTTTGGGTACATTCAGTAAACGTGTGAGCGGGATTTTATAATTTTTGAACCGGTGCTCGGAACTAAAATCCAAGGCAACCATTGAACTCGTAGCACCAATATTCACTTAAGAAAACTTTCACCTTGATAGCTATTGTTCGAGAATGGAAGTTATATTTTGGGTTTTAAAAAAATTAAATAAAAATAAAGTATTAGATTATTTTTATTTATTTTGTGGTTAATACCTTTAGGAGGTGGTTAGAGGTGGGGGGCACCACACCATAACCTCCCATGAGAGGATATGGCGGTGGGTCCCACCCGCACATAACCTCTATTGAGAGGATATTTTTGGTGGGGGGCCCCTTGGCTTGTAACCCCATGGAACCCCCAATTAAGTGGAGAAACTTTTAAACTTCTCATTGTTTAATTTTTCCAAACTCTCTTCATTTAACTGAAACACTCCACCTACCCTAATTTTGAATTTGATCAAATTCCACCCCATTAATTAAATGAGTTTTCTCATTTAATTAAACACAACAATTTGTATGTTGTGCCAACAAATAATAGACATCTTCTGCTATTATTTTTGGCTTGTCTTTTTGGTGGTCGTTTGGGAAGCAGAATAACACTCCAACAAAGAATGATCACCGAAGGGTGAAAGACATGTCTTCCACCAATGAAGAACCTTTGGTAGAAGGAAGAAACTGTCACCCATGAATAACACTGACAACATCGTCTTCGACTTTGTCTTCTCCAAACTCTCCTTCCACTGTCAATGATCGACAAACGAGCTAGGGGATTGTTTTATGTTTGAGTTTTACCCTCCGTTATTTGTCGTTGGTTGTGCTCTTTGAGGATGATTGTTACTACCATAACACGGAGGGTGTAGGCTAAACAAACATGGCCCGACCCCCCTCTATTTTTATTCTCTTGATGATGATGGTGGAGGCTCAACAATATTGCTGGAGCAGCGGACTGCAGTTGGATGACCGCGGTGGAGCAACGATGGACAGTGACGGGCCGGCCGCGAAGAAACCGGTGGTGCAAGGCCATTGGGTCGCTGGAAGGGTGCATAACCATTGGTTCGCATGGATGAAATGGAGGCCACGTCTAGGCTGGGCCATGGCGGAAGGGTGCGGTGCCACCGTGCTCCGTGGAGGAGAAGGGGGCCACGGCCAGGCCGGGCTGCGGCGGAAGGGCGCAGCACCGTCACGCCGCGCGGTGGAGGTGAGCCGTAGCCATGGCGGGCCGCGATGGAGCAGTAGGGGCGGTCGGCCATCGGTGCTGCGAAACTAGCTGGCCACTTGGAAAGCCGGACAAGGCGGGACCATCCTGGGTCCAGCGGTCTACAAAATCGGTACTTAGCGCTGGTTCTGTTTGGAAGGAAAGGAGCGCGGCACCCCCCCCCCCCCCCCCCACATGTGGCCAGTTGGGCCACGTGGGCCGCCAGCCAGCCGGGCCATGTGAGCCGCCAGCCAACCGGGCCACGCAGGCCGCCAGTCGGGCAACATGGGCCGCCCTCAGACCGGGCTTCCCTCTCAGTCTGGGCCGCCCACTCTGGTCGGGCAGCCCCCTCGGGTCGGGTCGCCCCCTCCGGTCGGGCCGCCCCCTCAGGCAGGGCCGCCCCCTTAGGCCGGGTTGGACCCGCTTACTGGATCATACCCATGGACAAGGATGGATCCCTGTCCGGACCCGGGTCGGGTCGGGTCAGTCTGATTGATTCGGACCTCACCCGGACCCGCTATGGCCTATTTTCACCTTTTCGCCCATAACTTTGGCTATGGGTGTCTGATTGACGAATCTTCTGTGGAGACAGAAATATTAGAGTGAAAGGGTTCTTTTGAAATACCCCACTTGAGTTTTGGACACAGGTGGGGTATAGTCGGGTTGGTTTGAACCTAAAATCCAACCAGGCCCCCGAGACAGAAATGCCATTAACTCATAGACCGGGCGTCCGATTGACGCGTCGTCTGTTGCGTTGAGACCCCTATAATGAGGCGGACCTTTGAGATACTTCTACTTGGGAATTCGTGATAGTTGGAGTATCAACTAGTAGCTCATGGATCGGATCCTCCCGGAGGCGAGTGAGCAGAGTATGGAGACCTAGTAGCTAGCTGATACCTGACAACTGTTGACCTTTCGACTCGGAGTGTTTAGACTAGCTTAGTGGGAAACTCCTCTGTGTGACACGGAAAACCCACAATGTGGAGTGCCTTTGTGTGACGCGGCGGACCCACGGTACTCGACAGGAGGAGTATCTTAGTAGGCTACGAGGGGGAGCACCTCTGTGTGACGTGGTAGACCCACAGTGGGGAGTGACTCTGTGTGACACAGCAGACCCACAGTACTCGATAAGAGGAGTACCACAGCAGTCCAAGATAGTGGGAAGCACCTCTGTGTGACGCGACAGGCCCACAGTACTCTGTAGAGGAAGAGTACACCAACAGCTGAGGTTTCGACAGTTTTATAGGGAGTGTTACATGTTACCTCCCCTAGAATAAAATCTTGGTTTTGAGCTGAGTCAAAGACTTTTGTGTTTTCCTCGCGATTGAGATGGGTTACTAGATAACTTAGGTATATGTATGGGCATATACCTAAGTAAATGTTAACCATTGATTTCATTATTTTTGGTTTATCCTTGTTGGATTTTGTGAGACCATGAGGGTCTCGGGGTCCCTATTGAGTATCGTTATACTCACCCATGCACGGGTTATGCTCGCACCTCGTTGTGTTGGTTGCAGACGATGGACAGTGCTGACTGAGGCAGAGAGTAGCAGGACTGGACGGTACCCAGAGGTGGACCACTTGGTGTGACAGTACACGGAGTAGACAGACGGACTTGGAGTGCTGAGGAGGCCGTCTGTACCTACCCTTCAGGTAGGAACCCCAGCGGATGACCTAGTAGCTTCTTTACTTTTCTTCTGTTGTACTTGCTTTCAGTTGTACTTGTACTTTCCTATTAGGATTTTATTTCTGGGCCCTTTTAATTTCCAACACTTCCTTTGTATATAGTTTTACTTAGTGTTTTGATTCTATTTGTGTACTCTGATGTGTTTGTTTATAGTTATAAAGGCAATTCCTTCCGAGTTTAGGGATTTACGCCTTTGGTGCTCGTCTCCAGCCCCTGGCCTATAGAAGGCGGGCTTGAGGTAGTCACGATTTGGGCCCTTGGGGATGGGTCTTGAAATATTTGACATAATATATATATATATATACATATATATGATAACTCATTATTTATTAATAAAAAAATAACTCTCACCCAATGATTTTCACACATTCCCTCCAACCACATTAATTTTTTTAAGTATGTCGCGACAATAATATATTATATATACTATATATACATATATAAATCTATTTAGAAAAAAATTAACCCACCCACTATTATCCACCCACCAACCCCTAGTTATTTTTTTGAACTTGTACATATTATATAAGGTTGATTACATCTGACACCGTGGAACACAACTCAAGGAAATATAACGGAATAAACACGCAGGACCGGGGACTTGGCCCCGTGACCTGCCCCTCACATCGCAAAACCCTTAACACCCCACCACCAATGGTGGGGCACAACTTGCACATTATATATATGTGTGTGTGTGTGTTCACTTATATAAATTTATTTAGAAAAAAAATTAACACACCCAGTCACAGATCTGTACCCCTCATTAATTTTCTTTTTTCAACTTGCACATTTTATTATGAATGTTATTTATTATGATGATTGATATTTATTTATACATTCCAGTCACTATAGATTTTTTTTATTCAAACATTTTCAAATAACTTATTTCAACCTTAATTATTTTTTTAATCAGTCTATATTTTATATTTTTATTAAATTAATTAAAATATTATAATTATAATAGGTATGTGATCTTAGGTTTGAGGGTTCTTATGAAACTCAGGATGTGTTAAATTTAAAACATGTCAAATGATTGAGAGTTGAATAAAAATTATTTCAAATATAAAATTTATATAAAAAATAAAACATAAATAATTTTTGTTCAAAAATGATAAACATTTAAAAAATACATTTAAAAGAAAGATATTTTAAAAAATGTTTTTACAAACCCTTTTAAAACATGTTTTTAAAAAAAATTAAAATTTTTTTTAAAATAAATATTTTAAAAAAAAATTAAAATAAATGGTTCAAAAAAATTTACAAAATAGTTTTGGAAAACACATTTAAAAAATTAAAAACATATTTTCAAAAAAATGATTCAAACAATGTTTTAAAACAAACTTTTTAAATAAAATTATATAAAAATGTTTAAAAAATGCTGATTTTTTTAATAAAAATGTTAGAAAACATAAAAACATAAAAACATCCTTTTTAACTCATTTTATATATTTTTTAAAAACAATAATAAAAGGATGTTAGTGTTGGACCATGGCCCAGCCAAAAAATCCCAGCCCAGCCCGATGGTTTGGGTCAGCCTAAGGTCGGGCTTGAGTTTCCTCATAGGGATGTTCAAGTCAGCATGAATAATGGTTTGCGTCCTAGTTTTTTTAGGGAAGGCCTGGACCTACCTGACTCGATCTGGGTTGGTTCGGGCCGAAATTACACTCTTATGTATTGGTATCCTTGTTTGAGATCATTATCAATGTGTTTCATTTGATCACGTACATTTATGGAAGGAAAAAACCATGACATTGAATTCAGGGTGAGGTAGCTTGTCTTGGGTGCGTTATTTGTGTTATGACATTGGTTGAATGATCGAGATAAAATTTTTCACTTTTGAGTTGATGAAGTGATATCTCAAGACTGATTGATTGGGATTTCAGTACCTTCATAAATCCATATCCATTGTATTCAAAGGTAATTCCATCTGGTTGGATCAATAGACAATAAAGTAAGGAAGTACGATGAAACAAGTGTGCATCCTACTTTATAATATATCATAAGACAAATATATTATATTACATAGTGTGTGTTTATAGGCTGTTTTTACTTTCTATGAGTATTCCTTGTCTCTTTATGGGTCTTGATGGGTTGTTAAAATCCACTCATGGTTTGTGAATAGTATTCACTATTATTGAGATAAGGGACTAGAGGGTCTCACACAATAGTGTATTCAACAATATTCCATATTCTAGTGAATAAGTATATAGGACATAGTGGTACCCACCATGGGGTTCAATAGTTTTCCATGTTTTAATGATCACCAAAAAATAAATAAATTCATTATTATTCAAGTTTAGAATAATTGAGTTGGATTTATTTATTAAATATATTTAAAAGTGGTTAAGTAAATACATGTAATAATATTATATGAATGAATATTATTTGAATATTCAACGTTTGTTAAATGTTATATAATTCAATAGGTTCTCATTTCCACAGTGTTTTTTATTTCAATATATTGATAGATCATCTCTCCTCCTATGTCCAAAATAGATAAACGATCATTCCAAGCCATTGATCCAAGAATGCCTTCATGGATTGAAGGTACGGGGTCGAGGTGATCATCGTGGTGTCTAAGAAATCATAGAAGCTACATGTTAGAACCCAGAGATAGATAATTGGCATATATTTATATTCTTGAAGCATTTGTGGATGATCTAGAGGGGTTCATCATCGGATCCTTTGAGCAGCGATCACTAGTTATGAGATGCAATCGAACTCCTATTGAATCGAACAAGGAAAATGTTCGTGTTTAATTTATGTGCTATGATAATTCACATGATATCCTCAGACCTTTTCAAGTATTATATCCCAAAATATAGTGAAGACTCATCACTCTGGTGATGAAAAATTTTAAATTCTTGGCCCACCAGCTTTCACTACGCACCCTAGTACCATCATGAACAAACAGGACCATGTTCAATGGTTATATATTAGTATCTACTAAATGATTGACCATGTTCATTTAGTAATTATACCATATATTCTAGAATTAATGGAATATTTTTATAACTTTATGTATGATGGGGGGAATCATTTATATTATGAAATAATGAACTAGTCGTAGCATTTTCTCATTTGTTACAACACATGAGTAAATGTAATAGCACCTGAGGAGTATCTTTATGTGTCATATAAAGCAACATTCATGTAATGGATAAGGTGTGTGTGATTTCTTCATGAATGGCCTAAAATACTCTTCACCTAAAGCTCACTTTACCTTCCTCATTTTTCTTTGAGACACTATCATGTCGTGGAGGAAGCATGAATCCCATCCATATGATGGATGATTCAGCTCGACCTGTGGATACCTCCATAGGTGGGATGTATTTTGGATACCACCCCTATGATATATCTCAAACCAATGAAATGGTGATTGAGATGTTTTATATGCAATTCATTGTACAGTATACTATATTTACAATTTTCCTTTATTTTGGACGTATCATGGGTTTCACATTTCTTATATAGAGATCCTCAAGTAAGGGATTTTTATTGTTTCTACTACATCTAATAAATTTTAGTAAAATAATTTGATCCCATTCACTTTTTACTCCCTTACCCTAATTCACTAATCATGTGGATCATCTATGAATAGTAATAGAAGAATAATATGCAGGGTGCGGCTGGTAGTTTGAGCAATGGCATGCATTTTGGAGAGGTACACCTATATTCAATATTTGTAAAGAAAGTGAGTGATAAATAGGTTTAGAGAGGTTATCTAGAATTATAATTCCCCAAAAATTAAATAATGAATTTTTTAAATGAATTTCATATAATTTAAGAGATGCATATAAATAGAATAAATATTTTAAACAATTACATCACACTAACTCCTTTCCCGGGTCGACCAATTATTCATTTCATATATTTTCCTTCTTTTCATTTTTTTTATTTTAAATTATATTATATTTTTCTTGATTTAATTTTAAATTTTTAGTTTTAAAAAATTAATACTTTAATATTAACCACTTCCATTATTTAATTCAAAAATTAAAAAAATAATAAGTGACAAAACAATTTGTGAAGAACGATTAACAAATTTCCCTTATCAATAGAAAAAAGCATGGTCAGCCACTAAGATAAACCCATTTGGGAAATTGAAAATATTATTGATGATAACCTCATGATAATTCCTCCGATCAATTTTCCATAATTTTTGTGGAAAGGGCTTAGTTAATTTTATTCTCCTCACTTTGTAAATATGTTTTCCTTGATCTTTTTATTATTTATTTCTTTCTTTCTTCTTCCCTTTATTTCCTAAACAGATTTGATCTAGAAGTCTGGTTAATTACTCAATAATGAATCAAAAGTTATTTAAATAGTTCAAAAATGTGGATGAACTGACCATGATAGTCAAAGATTAATCTATGAACTAATAATTCAATTTCACTTTTATCTTCTTGCAAGTGCCCCCACATAATTTTTATTATCCACTTTAGCCTATGGTATAACAAAGTGGATGGGAGGTTACAAAATACTTCAAAAACATGAACCATAAACAAAATAAAATTCCTCCGTACCACCAATAAGATGAGATAAACACTATATCTATTTTCATCATTTCCTAGACATGAAAATAACCAAAAGGTAATCAAGTTTCACAAAGAAATGATGGCAATGATATCAGCCACCTTTAAACTATTCTTGGAGTGAGGGACAAAAAAACAAAAATAAGTGGATGATCATTTAATTCCAATGGACTTTTATGAAGAGGACTTCAAATAGGTGGAATAAAAATTGTACAGATCTTTAATTTCAACTCCTTAAAATCTATTATTTAAGGAATTTCAAGAAATATAACTACTTCCAACTAAAAAATTCAAGGGATTTGACTTAAATTTAATTTTGTTAGTCCAAAAATGATATGTTTTTGTGATACCAAATCATGTTTCTAATTATTTATGTGTTTTAAAATATTAAAAAAATTCTAGAATAAATGTGAAAATTTTATAATAATTAATGTGGCTACATGTTATATGGATCGACTGCATGTATAAAAAGATCAACAACATGAAAATTGATGTGACTATGAATAAATTTCTATAAGTTTTAGATCAACTGAATGAAGACATAAATTTCCCAAAAGAAGGATTTGAATTTACTATTCTAGATAGATGAAATATTTAAAATTGTTTAAGAAACCGCATATGGAACTTTCAAGTGACAATAGGTTAAAATTTCGCGAAACTATACATTGAACTTTCAAGAGACCACATGTTGAAATTTCAAGAGACTTCATGAGGGATTTCAAGAGACCCCACATTGAATAATAAAGTAAAAAATGATTAAATTTTATCAACCACATGAATAGAATCATATTGACCACATAATCCAAGTGACAGTATATATCCAATCGACTGTTCAACCAGTTTGGGCTCTAATAAGCTTATATAAGGGTGATGCTCTCACAAGATGAGTCTAAATTAACCATGAGTAATAAAGATACCATTTATAAAATTAAAAAACCCTATGTTCAGTTTTTAAACATAATGAGAGTGGTTATATAATTTGGTTCATTTCATATAATGATCATTTCTCAATAGATACTTTGTGAATAAGCCTCTTCAAATACAAGGAATCATCCCTCGTGCATGGGTGGTGTTGGTGATTATTTTACTATAAAAATTTAATAAACATACATTGTGACACTTTTTTTCTTGATTATATTGAAAAAACATAGAATAAGGATAATATAACTCTAAATTAGATTTATGATATTATTGGATAATTAGACAATGATGATAACTTTCCTAATTAATTGAAGATTGATTATAAATTGAGCTACATAAAAATTTCATCAATTTATTCACTCTACCTATTTTCTATTAAAAATTGAATACTCTTGAGTTTTTCTATAGATTTATTTATTACTTCTCTTGTACTATAATGAGGGTTACTTTTACACTCCTCTTTTTTATTTACATTTTTTATCCTACAAATAATTGTAGAAAGGGATTGGTATAGCCTAGACTACCATGTGTGAAATTGTTTTTTTCTAAAAACTGATCTAGGTTGTGGATTGTTTATTAAGTTTTAATAAATGGGATTGGTGGTTTATTACAATCAAGTGGATATGAATAAGCTCAATATTAGAGATAACCTCTTATTTAATTTTGTTTTGTGTTTAGTTTTTCTTTTAAATCGTATAATTTAAACTACTTTAAAATAATTTTGATTTCTAGTAGTTTCTTTCAAACATTTAATGAAAAATATACTTTTACAGTTAGAATTTTCAAGTGATATATACATTATGTTTTTTTTAATAGATTATTTTCAAAGTTAAAATAAGTTTAATTATTTTAACAAGGTTTTGTTCAATATTTATATAAATTATTTGAAAATATTAGATTATATATACTGACTAACTTGGAAAGTATTTTAAATAAAAGTAATTTGAATTTATAATTTTTGCAAACATAAAAGTTTATATTGGAAGATCAATTCACCTACCCTATTGTGAATTCCACTCAGACCAACATTTGGTATCGGAGTTGAAATTTTTTATTTCCAGGCTCTCTATTATTATTATCTTTATTTTAGTTTTGATCTTGATCAAGTCATGATGGAAAGAAATATTATTTTTATTTAATTACCAGTTTTTTATTAGGGATAATAAACTCAATGGTTATGTTATCAATTGGAATCCTTATTTTAATTAATCTAACTATTCTCAATGGAAAATTAAAATTAAAATCCATTTAGAAAGCATGGGATTTTATATTTCAATAATTATAAAAGCTAAATATAAAAAAAAGACTACTAGAAAGGAATGGTATGTTGCAACTAAGGATATTTATGACTATAACCTTAAATTTATAAATGAATTATTTTATTCTTTAGGTGAATATGATTTTAATATAATATTTTCTTTCTTTACTACTTATGAAATATTGAACACTTTAGTTTTGTTTCATGAAGGAAATTATAATGTTAAATAAATGATAATGAATATATGTACCATGAAATATGAATCCTTCAAGATAAAACTCAATGTGTCTATTTATAAAATTTATTTTATATTAAATGATATATTCAAACCTATGAATTCATATAGAGATCCTATATATTAAAAAAATAAGTTTTTTAGATTACTAGGATTTTTATCCAATAGGTGGATAAGCACTACTATTTCTATTAGATAATCCTATGAAATTTTAAAGTTTTATTCATATAATTGATTATAAATTTGGTGAGGTATGAATAGGAATTGAAAGTTTAAAATGAATAAGTTGAAATTTAGAAGAAAACCAATGCCTTTAAGGCAACTGATTCAAAATAAAAAGAAGTAATCAAGGAATATAAAACAACTAGAAATGAATCTGATTCTGAGAGTGATGAGGAGATGGCCCATATTTCCATAAGATTCAAAAATTTCTAAAAAAATAATAAGTTATTTAAAAAATAAAATTATAAAGCAATGTATGACAAGAAAGAAAATTGTAAGAAATACTAAAGAAAGGATGACTCCTCTCGTAATATTAAATGTTATGAGTATAGCATGAAAGGAAATATTAGATTAAATTTTCCTAAGATGAAGTATAAGAATAAGTATTATTATATACTGAAGAATGCAATGAAAATAATAAAGGAAAATTCATATAGTGAATCTGACTCTAGTTAGGACGATTTTAGTAAAAATGATAATTTGTGTTTTATGGCCCCCACATCTATGGTACCAACTATTATTTCTATTTTTTTGGATAATGGTGTTATAGATAAAACTAAAATGGATATTAAAGAATTAAATGAATAAATTACTATATTGGAAGACACTATCAATGTGATAAAAGACAAATACAAGAATCGGAAAAGGTTTCATGCTTTATATGCTCTTGATAAAAGTGATCTTACCATTGAAAAAAATCATGTAAAATTATTAAAGGATAATAATGAGATAAAATTGAAAAATTATAACATTAATAATGATTTAGAACAATTTAAAAATGGAACTAGTACTCCAAATAAGATTTTGGAAAGTCAAAAATCTCCCCAATTAAATATTGGTATTATATAACAATCAAGACTATAAAGGAAGTTATATAAGAATTACATTGTTCCAAACTTAATGAATAATATCATAATTTGTAAGTATAAACAAACTTTTGGGTTTAGAAACAATCTGTAATCATTTAGACCAAAGAATACTATTATCTATAATTCTATTAATTCTATAGTTAAAAAACATGTGAAATAGATTTATATTCTAAACTCATTATTTTCTATTTTCTCTAGACCCAATAAAGTGTGGGTACCAAAATAATTTCTTGATTGATTTTTTATAGGTAAAGTGATTTAAGAGATCCTATAAAATTTTATGGTATATAAACATTGGATGTTCCATATATATGATTGGAGACTACTCAAGCTTTAAGAGTTTAGTAAAAGTGGAAAGTAGACATGTCACTTTTGCTGAACATAAAAAGGGAAATATAATTTGTATTGGATAAATTAATAACCATAAAACTATTTTAATTTATAAATTATTTTTTTTGTTTAAAATATAAAATTATTAGTATATCTCAATTGTGTTATGGTGGTTATAATATTATATATGAAAAAAATTGATTCCAAGCATATTTTAGTGTTTATATCTTTAAAGAATGATAATATTTATGTTATTAATTTAGATTGTTGATTTTCTCAAGATGTTTCCTACTTAAGTGACTTTAAAAAATAATATTGGTTGTTGAATTTTAGTCTAGGACACCATAATATACACTCTATTAAAAAACATTCAAGAAAAGGATCAGTCAAGGATCTACCCAAATTAGAATTCCCAAATAAAAAACTGTACAATCCTAATAAAAAGTGAAAGAAACACCAAATTTAAGTCAAACCAATGAAAGAAGTATCAATCTATCAACCACTAGAATTGGTTCACGTGTATTATATTAGACCTTCTAGAGTTTTCATTCTAAGTGGAAAAAATTATGCTAATATGATTTTTGATGATTATTCAAGAATCACATGGATATTCTTCTTAGCTCAAAAAAATGAATCTCCTTATTATTTTGAAAAATATAAAAAATATATAGAAAAACTTAGTAAAATTACTATAAAAATTTTATAATTTATCATTCATATTAATTTGAGAATCAGTACTTTGCATTTTTATGTTCACAATATAGTTATAGACACAATTTATTTGCACCTCGAACGCCTTAATAAAATGTGGTTGTTGAAAGGAGAAACATAACTCTCGATGAAAATTCCCAAATTATACTAAGAGAATATGACTAACCTTCATACTCTTGGGTTGACTCTAGGAATACAACTTTTTATATAATTACTAGGGTTCTGGCTAGACTTATATTAAAGAATATTCCATATGAACTTTCAAATGGTATAAAACTGAGGTTAAATTAATTTAGATTTTTTGGATGTAAATTATCTATTATAAATAAAATATGAATTTTCACAAAATATTTATGAAGGAATTATTATTGGTTTTTCAAATTATAGTAAGTATTATGTAGTATTTAGCAAAAAACTATGTTTGTAGAAGAGTATGTACATATAAAATTTGATGATACATATCCACATTAACCCAAACATGTTGTAGAGAACCTTAAGGATGATAAATAAAATCTAAATATAAAAAATACCTCTAAAAACTATAACTATAATTCTGATTTATTTGATAAATTTCCAATAAAATACCCAGTTTCCCTTACTAGCCTTAGAGAAGACAAGAAATATCCAATCAATTTAATTTATAAAACTTTAAGGACTCATGGATACCATCATTTAGATGTTATAATAGATGATCTAGAAAAGGTAACTCAAACCCAAGCCTTTATTAGAAACAAAAAGTAATCATCAAGACTTATTTTCACTATTTTAATGAAATAACATTGATAAATAAATGAATCATGAACATTTTGTAATAGCTATGCATGAATAGTTGAATAAATTTTAAAGAAACAAATTCTAGAAACTAGTTGAGATAACAAAAGAGTACCTAACTATTGGAAATAAATGGGTGTATAGAAACAAGGTTGATGAGTCTAGAACTATAGTAAAAAAATTCTATATTGGTTTCATAAGGTTATATTCAAGAGTAAGATATTTATTATTTAGAAACCATTACACCAATAACAAGGCTTGAAGTCATTATAATATTTTTCACTTATGCATTACACCACAATTTCAAACAATATAAAATGGATGTCAAGAGTACAATAATTAATGGTTATATTATTGAGGATGTCTTTTTTAAACAACCCCATGGATTTAAAAACCATCATTTACCAAATCATTTTTTCAAACTTTCAAAAGACCATTATGGTTCAAAAAAAGTTCCTAGAGATTGGTATGATAGGATCATCTATTTTATTATTTCAAATGGATTTTTAAAATTTATAGATGATCCTACTTTATTCATAAAAAAAATAAAATATTTTTATGTAGTATAAATTTATGTTGATTATATTATATTTGGTTCATCTAAAAATTATTTGGGTATTAATTTTTCTAAAATTATTCAAAAAAAATTTGAAATGAGTTTATTGGTAAAATTAAAATTGTACCTTGGTTTTTAGATTTTTCAAAAAAAATATTGAAATGTTTTAAATATAAATAAATACACAAAATATTTTTTGAAACATTTTGGTATGGAAACAAAAAAATGAAGTTATATTCTAATGAATAAAAGTTTTAAAATGGATTTGGATAAGGCTATGAAACAGGTTTCCAAACTACTTATAGAGGTATGATCAATATTTTACTATAATTAACTTCTATTCTACCTAATAAAATTTTTAGTGTGTGAATGTGTTCAACCAATTTTGAATTATTTTATTCAAGAGAAAATGTATTTGAATTTTTCTATTATTATAATTCTAATTTTAGTGGTCGTAAGTTAGATAGAAAAGATATTATGGTATATTACACTTTTTGGGAAAGTCTGTAGTTTCATAGTTTAGGAGAAAGAAAAATTATATTACATTGTCCACTATAGAAGATGAGTACATAGCTATAGGTAGTTCTTGTTCACAATTTTGTGAAAATAAAAGTTCTATAAATATTTTTAATAATCATGTATCACATTTTAGGACTAAACACATTAATTTAATAAATCACTTTCTGAGAGATCATTTTTTAAAAGGTGATATCACACTTGAATTTATTATTATTGAATACCAAATGGATGATTCTTTTACAAAGACTTTGAATGTTGATAGAATGAATTATATCAGACTTGAATTAGGAATGATTAATTTCTCTTAGTTATTTTCTATTTAAATTATAATTTATGTTTAATTTTAATATAATATTTTTAAATTATTATTTGATCTTTTAACTTAAATTTATTATTCTTCTCATTGTAACTAAATATTGTTTTTAATACATTAGTACTAATCTGGTGGATTTTAATATTTCAAGGTCACAAGTGACCTTAATACTAAGAGTTACTATATGTATTGAGTTGTTATTAAAATTTTCCATGTGGTTAGTTAAGCTACCATGAAAATATTCTGAGAATTCGAAAATTTTGTATGTTAACCTACCATATAATCTCAAGATACAGTGGCAGTATATATTGACTTTTTTCATGCAGTAGGTCAAGATACCATAATGAATTGTTAGTAATATGGTAGGTCATGTTATATTACTATATCAAGCTAATAAAAGGGCCGTGGTCAGTAAATCTATCATCAATCTTTAAGATTTATGTTTTATTTTATATTATATTTTATGTTTCTCCTGCATTACTATTTAATCCCTAAATGAATTGAAATACCATAAATTGATTTTTAAAATTAGATCTCTTATTCAAAACCAAAAAACTATTTTATTTTCAAACCTTCCAACCTCAGTATTATATCCTAAACAAATACAGGCCTTTATATCTTCTAATTTTAGTGAATATGGTAAGGAATAATCATACTCTCAAGTTCCCTTCTCTTAAATCATTTCCTACTTCGAAGAGAAGAAAATCTTGAACTAGTACAACTCTAGAACCTATCAAGCCATATATTTAAACTATAATAGTCATGACTGAAAAGGAATTAAATTTAAGTAACACAAAACTTTACAATATTTTACTTTATAATAAATTTAATTTCATTGGTAGCTTGTAATACTGAGTTAGTTTTCAATTCACGCAACACCCTATTTAAACAAAACATTATTTAGTCACGTTCTACATAATAAATTAAATTCTAAAACTTTTAGAAAGTTTATATAGTAAATTTATATATTATATATCAAACTAAATATTTTTACACTCATCCAATATATTTTATATACATAAGATAAAAACAAAAAAAAATTATTCATAAAGTTACAATATTATTATTAAGTCACTTTTACTGCCTTTTAATGGAGAACATATTTTAAATCCAATTTTTGACTATTTTATAAATATAATGTGTCAAAATAAACTTAATATTTGAAGTATAAACATAAAAAATACGTTAAGATTAATTTTTATTATTTTTCTTTAAAGTTTTATTTTTTGATAAATAGTTAAAAATATTGAATTTCAATTCAAACCTGCTTTTTCATCTAATTTATTTATAAGGATAAAATATAATTTTAATAGTTTTTAAGGTTTAATTAGATTAATGTTTTATCAATTAATTCAATTTAGGTAAATTTTAATCAATTTGACTTTGAAATTGAATATAAAAACAAAGTAAACCTTTGAACATTTTTACTTTAAAACCCCCCATTGTCGTCCCTTCTACAGGATTAATTTTAATTTAATTTCTGTCAGTTATATGATTGGAATTTGGAAAATAGATTATATATTTGGAATAATAAAATTTTATAATGTATAATATGGCCAACTTAATTTATAACCAAAAATATTAGTTAAAGTGATTAAAATTAATTATATTGATTAGTGAAAAATTAAACGGAGCAAGGGACTAAACCTTAAAATTAAGAAACAAAAGACATCAAAAAATTTCTAAAATCCATTTTCTGGCCATATATCTACCATATACTCTCTTGTATCTAGTTTTTTCCATTATTATGTCCACTTTCAGTGGGAAAATTGTGGGTGGAATTCCCTTTTCCAAAATTTAAAAGAGTGTCACTCCTCCCCCACTATAAAAAGTTCTCCTCTCCTCCCAATTCCTCACATTTCTCAAGACACTTTGGCTCAACCAATATCAACCAATATATCTCCTCAACATTCATCCCCTAATCCTATAATCCTAACACTGGTAATGAATCCATTCAAGGAATCTGTTTGGTGCAAACCAAAAGGAGTTACCGAAAGAAGAGGTAACACCTTTCCCCAAGCTCTTTATTTTTATTTTCATTCTACACCCCCTAAAATATCCTTATTTAATTAATATAAAAAAATTATACTAAATAAACATATAATTATTTTTTAAGTTTTACACCTAAACTTACACAAACTTCCATCTAATGGGTAACGAACATACAGTTAATTTGTACGGTGAACTACCGCCTTACGCAATAATGATTCTTCATTTTCCTTTACTACCTTTCATAGTTAGGAATTATGATGGAAAAACTATTTATATATGATAAATATGATATTTTTAATGTTTTTATGCTTCTGTAATTTTTATAAAAAACATACCCTTATGTTTTTTATTTAGTTTAAATATGATAACATCGTTTGTGGAAGTGTGGACTATTGCCCTTCAAAGCGATGTGATTTATTCACACTGTACATGAAATGTATAAAGGATGGTTTTAATAAACCTATGTAATATATATCACAAATATATCATAATATAATTATAATATACATATATATCATTAAATTTTCATTCTTTTAATTTGACAAAGAAATGAAAGTTGTTTTCATGTGTACATATGACCTACCGTCTCCATGAATAGTGCATCCCATTTCTTATCTCCAAATATTATGGATTATTATAAATAAATATATACATAATATATATAGTATTTAAATAAAGGTATACTTTTTGTATATGATGAAACCATGACCTAATTAAAAGTAATAACAAGTAACAAGTCATGACATACTCGAGAAATGTGGCAATTAACACCCAAAATAGTGAGAATAATGAAAGAATATTTACAAATGGATAATAAGATATTATAAGATTGTCATATATGATAATATTAATATTAATATGGATCTATAATAATTTATTAACACTCTTAAAATAATTATACAGGATTTTAATGTACAATCACTCAAAAGAAAATGCAGGGTAATGGATTTCATCTCAATTTTCATTCCATTGAGACTTATTTGTTGTTATGCATCTAGTTTCTTTTATATGGTATATATAATACCATTTGACATTTTATATCATGTATTAACATATTCATGGGATATTTTACGTTTCATTTAATGTTATTCCTTCATGAATAATATGATTCAGATGTTTCAAAGTGGTATGGGACACTTTGGAATGTTTAAAGATTATTCTCCTCAAGAACATTTCAAATTATTATCTTTGTAATCTAAATTTATTTATGAATGTTAATGTTATATTGAAAAAATAACCTTATTGTAAATATACACATTCTTGGGTTATTTATATTATTATTTCACAAACTGTATTCCATTTTGACATACAGTGTTCACTTTGACTATTATTTGATTAACTATTGAATTATTGATAAATCTATATCTTGTAGTCATTACGGATATTTGATATGGTGTATTTTATACATATTAAATTCATTGTTCAATATATGAGTAATTCATTGAAAGGGTACTTAATTGGTGGTTTTTTATTATAGATATCCCCTTGATGCATCGGTAGTCTCATGAGATAATATAGTTGGCAAAATTAGATGGATTTTTACCAGATATTATAAACCGTCTTGTGAAAGTCCTAAATGGTAAATGATTCATATTCCAAGGAAACATGGTGTCCAATAATTAAGAATTTACCAAATTTAGTTTCATTTATTATTCATCTGTGATATTTTTCATCAACATATCTATGGATATATTTCATTGTTATTTCAATGATTAAATGTAATGTGTTTAAGTTTCTTACCTTATCATATTTATATATCCTAATCTAGTTATTTGAAAGGAATGTGTTATCAGTTATTTAATTTTCCATGTTTATTATTCTAATCAATTCATTATTTTTTCTTTTTTACATACCCTTACTGTTCATTTTATCTTACCCCTATTATCTTTCCTTTCCCCAAGTTATGCACAAGAAATCACTGAAAAATATTTCAAGGATGTAGTTTATTTCATTTTATTATGTATCATGTTTTATTTAATTTCACCAGTGTATTATGGGTATTAAGTATATAATATGGATTCCCAAAACTACTAAACTGATCAATCCTTTCTTGTTTGATTCCTTGTAATCATGCCAATGTAATAATATAATGCACTAGCTCTGGGATTCTGGCTTCTAGGGTCGGGGCATTATAGTTAGTATCAAATAATGTTTAGCATTAACCTTGTAAACTAGATTTAGAAAAAATAGAATAGGGAACATAACCATAATATAGACATTGAGGATAAGTATTGAAGAATATCATAGAATTTTGGTAAGGTAGATATTATGTGGGTATTTTTAGAAATACATCCATGTCTAAATATTATAAGTGTATGTGGTTCTTGCATAGATTTACCTAGAGGTAACAACTCCCACAAGGTGTGTCAGTCCTGACTCGTTGTAACCTGGTATACAATAATAGTCCTTACTGCGCTTCTAGTTTGACACTCTCGGGGGATGCACTTAGGATAACTATCATTTTCCTTATAAACCATTATGAAGGATTTATATTTAAAATTTCCCTAAATAAAATAAATATTGGGATTCTAAGAGTTACTGAACTTAAATTTATGTTATGTATTATACCATATTTGTAATTATACATTGCGATTTTATGAGCTAATCTAGTATATTATATTATTTAGAAATGTCACCTGGAAGGATGGATGGTGTCAATACTCATGGGAAATATAGATATTTTCCTATTTTGGAAACTAATATAGTTGATATTGGAATAGATAAAATCATGAAAATATTAGAGAAACATAATTAGGTTATGACAAATATCCTTTCCCAGATGGAACAACTTATTCCATGGAGATAATATCCTATGTTAGATCACTTTATACGATAGAATCCCCCATCTTTTAGTGGGACTACTAATCCAATTTTAGCTGAGAAATGGATTAATTCTTTAGAGAATATATGTATGGCCTTGGGATGTAGTGAAATGGAAAAGGTTACACTTTTGGTCTATTGTCTCCAGGGTGATACTTATCAATGGTGTTCCTTGATATAGAATACTAGGGATAAAGAAGAAATAAAACTCTTGGAATGGAGGAATTTTAAGGATAAATTATTTGATAAATACTTTCCCCATGATCAATAAATTTATATAAAGAGTAATTTCCATAGCTTAAAGAAAAAGGCAGAAGAAAGTGTTTCATATTATGAAGCTACCTTTTCAAGGTTATCCTGTTAATCTACAGATTATATAAGTACAATAGAGTGTAACATTGACCACTTCATTGAAGTCCTTAATCCAAATCTCTTAAAAGAACTAGTTTCTCATACTTTTTCACCATAGGAATAAATAGTTTTATTTTCCATCAAGTCGGAGAAGGAATTCTTGAGATTTTATATATTCAAAGGAAACCAAGAGAAGAATAGGTCTTCTGTGAACCAAGAAAAGTGAATGTTTCAAAGAATAATAATAATAATCATGAGTGATTTCCATCTTGTAAAAAATATGGAAATATTCACCCTGGGAAATTCTTGAAGGGGATGGGAGTTTTCTTTAAGTGTGGAGAAAGGTTTCATCATGTTAAATATTGTAAAGTGAAGAAGGAAAATGATGATATTTAGTGTTTCAACTACAATTAGATGGGTAACTATAAAAAATAATTCTTTAACAGTCAAGGTAATCTACCATAGAATAGGATAAAAGGATATTTCAAATCATATGTGATCACAATGGAAGAGGTAGAAGTTCAAAATGATAAGGTGGTAGGTACATTAATTCTATCTTCAAATATATAAAATTTGTTTTTTGATTCTAGATCATTTCAGTCTTTTATATCTACCCTATTTTCCAGGAAAATTATACATTTCGATTTTGATTATATGATAGAGTTGTGTATCAACACTCTTAATGGACGTATTATTGCAAAAAATATTTGTCATAGAGTCCCTATCATGACACATAAACGTGCTTTACTTGCTGACCTTATTATCATACCAATAGTCAAATTTTATATAATCCTTGGTATGGACTGGCACTAAAAATATAATGAAAAAAAATGATTGAAAGATGAAGGAAGTCATAATTTGTGAGGAATATATGAAATACCTCATATTTAGAGAAGAATCTTATTCACTTGATTATTATCTAGACCCACCCCTAGTAGCTCTACTGAATTAAATTCTTGAGGAAGAATATAAAACAATATATAGTTATGAATGAGGTAATCTTTAAGTTTAGGATATACCTATTGTGCAAGAATACATTGATGTATTTCCTGAGGAATTACTTAGACATCCACCCGAGCATGAAGTTAAATTTTTCATTGCTTTAATCCTTGATGCAAGGCTAATATAAAAGACTCCCTATAGAATGTACATGGTGTAATTAGTGGAGTTCAAGAAACAACTACAAGATTTTGGTAATAAGGGATTTATCTTCCCTAGTGTTTCTCTATGGGGAGCCTATGTTCTCTTCATTAAGAAGAAATATAGATCCATGAGGTTGTGTATTGATTATAGGGAAATCAATGATATTACAATAAATAACAAGTATCCTCTACCTCATATTTATGACTTGTTTGATCAACTTCACAGAGCCCAATATTTTTCAAAGATTGATCTTTATTCTTGGTATCACCAATTGTGAGTGAATAAAGAAAAAATTCTGAAGATAGCTTTTTTAAAAAAGGTATAGACATTAAAAATTTACAGTAATGCCATTGGTATTGACTAATTCCCCTTCTATTTTTATATACTGAATGGATAGAGTATTTAAGTAATATCTTGATGATTGTATTATGGTATTCATTGATGATGTTATAGTGTATTCAAAAACCTATAAGGTCCATGAGAATCACTTGTGGGTCATCTGTAGACTCTTAGAAGGGAAGAGTTTATGGGAAATTTTTTAAGTGTGATTTATGGCTTCAAGAATTTTCTTTTATTGGCCATATTGTCTCCATGGATGGAATATAAGTTGATCCCAAAAAGAAAAATTCAGTTAGATAATGTTCTACACCAATAAATATAATTGAGGCATGTAGTTTCATTGGTTTGGAAGGTTACTATCGGTAATTCATTCAAAACTTTTCTTGATTGGCTAACCTATTAACCTATATTACATATAAATGGGTTAATTTATTTTGGAAAAATGAATATGAATAATTCATTGATAAAATAAATATAATATTAGTCAATGCTCTAATTTGGAATCTACTATCCGAGAGTGATGGGTTTATCATATATAGTGATTCGTTGAAGAAGGGACTTGGTTGTGTCCTAATGAAAACTGATAACGTTATTTATTATGCATCAAGGTAATTGAAGACTCATAAACATAACTATATAGCCCATGATATTGAGTTAGAAGTTGTAATCTTCGCTCGGAAAATGTGGAGACATTATCTCTATGGTGAAAGATGTGAAATATATATGGATCATAAGATCCTAAAATACATATTCTATCATAAAGATCTCAACATGAGAAAAAGTCGATGGATCAAGTTACTCAAGGAATGTGATTTCTCAATAAAATACCACCCATGGAAAGAAAATAAGGTAGCATATGCATTGAGTATAAAGGGTCAAGGAGTTTAACCCAAATTGGGATTGAGAAGGATTCTATGTTCATTGATATAGTAAAGATGGATATGGGAATTTATAAGGAAGGGGTGAAATCAATAATTTTTTAGATGATTGGAAAACCATATTTATTAGAGAGGATAAATAATTATCAACCTAATGATGAGTACTTTCAGAATAAGATCAATTTTGTGAATGATGGAAAATTATCAGACTTTGTTTGTAAAGATGGGGTTCTAAAATTTGGAAGGAGGCTATGTGTTCAATATATACCTGATCTAAAAAGGGATTTGTTGGATGAATCCCATATATCAAATTTCCTTATTCACCCTAGGAGAACAAAGATTTATAGATACTTGAAGGATAATTTTTTTTTGGGATAACATAAAGTGGTAAATGGTTGATTATGTGTCCAGATGTTTGGTTTTCCAACAAGTAAAATATGTGAGGTAGAATCCTAAATTAGTAAAATAACCTTTTCCTATTACTATGTGTAAATGATACGAAATTACTATGGAATTTTTCATGGGACTAACAAAGACTCTTATAAGGAATGATGTAACATGGGTTATTTTTTGTCGACTAACCAAATATGATCATTTACTTGCCATAAGAGAATACCTGCCTCTTGACACCTTGTAAGTCACTGTATTAATTATGTTTTAGGACTTCATTTACCACCTATATAATTTTTTTTTGATTTATATCTGTTCCATACATAAAAATTTTGGAGAAGTCTTCATAAGTCTCTTAACACTGAGCTTCATTTGAGCACTACCTACCACACTCAAATTGATGGACAGTGTGAAAGGAATATTCAAACAATGTAAGACATGTTGAGGTCATTCTCACTCGACTTTCAAGTTATGTGGGATTCATACTTACCTTTGGTGGAGTTTTCCTATAATAATAGTTGATGTCCAAGTATTCAAATGGCTCTGTATAAAGTATTATATGGAAAGAGATGTCATAATCCAATTTATTGTGATGAAGTTGGTGAATAGAAACTCATAGGACCATAAATTGTGGAAAAAATAAAAACAATGTTAAAGGATATTCAGAACTATATTAAATCATCTCAAAGTAGGAAAAAGATTTATGTCGATAATCATAGGAAATATTTTGAATTCCAAGTTGGACATCATGTTTTAAAGGAAGTATCTCCATGGAAGGCTGTTATAAGGTTCAGAAAGAAAGTGAAATTGAGTACTAGGTACATCGGACCCTTTGAGATTATTGAAAGTGTTGGATTATATTCTTATCATTTGGAAATTCCTCCAAATCTCTCAAAGGTAAACGATGTGCTCCATATATATTTGCTATGAAAGTACATGCATGACGCAATGCATGTGTTCATCTTTGATGAGATCGAGTTTCAACTTGAACTTTAATACTATGAAAAACTCATCCATATTCTTGATACCAAATAACAAGTATTGAGGAATCAGACAGCTCGTCTAGTAAAGGTACTCTGGAGAAATCATAAAAAAGAATAAGCAACATGGGAACCAGAGGATTCTGTGAAGGAGAACTGCCCATATATTTTTTAAATTAATAACCCAAAAATTTCAAGGACAAATTTTTTTGGAGGTAAGAATTTAGAACCCAAATATTTTCCATATTTTCCTTTAGAAAATATTTAATTTCACTAAAATCTTGCAATACTGAGTTAGTTTTCAATGCACGCAACACCTAATTCAAACAAAACATTATTTAGACATTTTTTTCACAGTAAATTAAATTATAACATGTTTAGAGATTTTTTATAGAAAATTTATATTTTATATATCCAAACATATATTTTTTACAATCATCAAATATATATTATAGGCATAAGATAACAACAAACTCAATTTTATGCATAAAAATACTATATTTTTATAAAGGCACTTCAACCGCCTTTTAATGGAGAACCTGTTTTAAATACAATTTTTGACTCTTATAAATTTAATATTTCAAAATAAACTTAATCATTGAAATAATAATATAAAATTTATGTTAAGGTGAATTTTTTGTATTTTTCTGTGAAGTTTCATTTTGGATGAATAGTTAAAAATAATGAATTTTAATTCCAAACTTCTTTTTCATATAATTTTTTTTATAAGGCTAAAATAAAATTTTAATTGGTTTTAATGTTTAATTAGATTATTTTCTTATCAATTATTCCAATTTAGGTCATTGTAATCAATTTGAAATTGGATAAAAAAATAGTAAACTTTGGAACATTTTTACTTTTAAACCCCGCAATGTTGTCACATTTACACTATTAATTTTAAATTAATTTCTTCCACTATTGTGATTGAAATTTAGAAAAATGGATTCTATATTTGAATCAGAAAAATTTATAATGTATAATAATTTCAACATAGTTTTTGACAAAAACTATTAGTGAAAGTGATAAAAACTAATTACAGTGATTGAGGACAAATTAAACTTAACAAGCGACTAAGCCTTAAACATAAAGTCTAAAATGACCTAGACACTTTAATAGAATAAATTGGATGGAAATATTTTGACCATATCCTCTATTTTATCTAATTTTTTTCATTATTGGATCCACTTTCATTGGAAAAAATGTGGTTTTAATTCCCCTTTCTGAAATTCAAAAGAGCACCACTCCTCCTCCATTGTAAAACTGCCTCTTTTCATCCCACTTCTACACACCTCTAAAGCCACTTTGTATAAAAAAATATCTTCAAAAATAGATCCTAAAAATACCTCCCCTAATTATATAATCCACCATTTAGGGATTAATCCATCCAAGGAATCCCTTTGGTGCAAACCAAAATGAGTTACCCAAAGATGAGGTAACACCTTTCCTCAAGCTGTTAAGTTTTATTTCCATTATCCACCCCATAAACTATACTTATATCATTATTATATAAAAAACCAGTATCCTCAATATAATTAAATATTTATATATTATGTTTTATACCTATACTTATGTAATGAAACAAACTTTTGAAAAATATTTTGTTCCCTAAAAATGTATGTTTTAGTTTTTCATAATCAATAAAAAATATATAAGTATAAATGAAATGTGACCATTGGGTTTTGACCGTTATATGACCATTTGTCAATATGAATTTTAGAAATAATAATAATTTTTAACATTATAATTGTTGTTTAAAATATAAATAATAATGGGTAATTAATGCAGAAAGAAGAGTCAATTGCCTCATCCAGTAGACTCAGGCCATACGAAGCCCACCTTTTGGAGCTTGGGAAGGAGTTAGCATCACTAGGATTTGATATGGACCAAGCCCAAGATGAGCTTCATCATGTGTAGCTTGAACGGAATTCCCATTGGGAGAAGTTCAAGCTGATAAAAATCACCACTCGAGCAATGTTGTCTGAGCTGTCTGAAGATTCTATCACTATTTCACACCTTACTCTTAGGTCCTATGTAGTTGTTATATGGGGATATGTAATTAGGCCTTAATTACTTTGTGCATTCCTTTTGTATAAATAATTTTTTTATTTCTTATTATGGTAAAATATTTGAATTTCAAATGTCAAAAAAAATATTGGATGAATTTTTATAATCTGCATATTATTGATGAATATTGAAAAAAAATATAGTATTTTAAAATATAATTTATACTTTAAATAATTAATAATTATAAAAGATTTAAAAAAAATGGACATATACAGTGGTGATCAGTAAGAAATTTAAAGTCTAATAAGATCAACTAATTTTTTGTGAATAGTAAATTATGAATAGTAATATTACCCTTATGAATAGTAATGTGACCAATGGAATAGTAACATCACTTAAGAAAATATAAATATAATTTAGTCATCTTGAATGGTAATGTGATATAATGGTATAAATAAATAACTGTTTCAGAAATTATTAGTTAAGTATTAGTATTTTTGGGTAAACAATGATTTTACATAAAAATTAAATATCTCATATTTAGAAAATTATTTTCAAAAAATGGAGTACATTTTTTAATTAAAAAAATCGATATTAGGTTAGGGTGAATTTATGAGACTTTTATAAAATGTTTTGTTTTTCGGTGAATAGTAAAAATACAGTTTTTGAGTATTCATTGTGTTTTATGACATCATAATGATGTATTATGTAATTTAAAATGTTGGTTGATTCATTTGGATTAAAATAATATCTTAGGTTTCCCAAGTGGCCAAAACCGTGGGAAAATACCATGGGCAAGCCCATGGTTTTGCAAATACCACCGATAAGGTTTCCATTGCAAATTAATGAAATATTCCTTCACTTTTTCTATAAATACCATCCAATTACTTTATTCCTTTCATTCCAAATTCCTCCTAAACAAATATATGGTCTTTTACCTCCTAATTAGTCTTCTCAAGGTTCCCTCAAGTCCCCCAAGGTCTCAACCTTTGAGTATTTGAAGTTACTTTTCAAGGTAAGGGGACGTTTAACCCTCCTCTTTTAGTCAAGAATTATTTTTTGTTATGTATTCTAGTTTCCATTTAATTATGTTGGGGTATGTTATTATATATCTATATTTCTTTATATTTTATTTCCAAATGATGATATCCCCTTTCGACTCTCATCAAATGATTTTTTGAATTTTCAGCGACGCTGTTAGGATGCCGAATGATTATAACAGAATTCTCAAATTCTCTTTTTTTCCATTCAAGTTCCCCTTTATTTGGTATAACTTTTAAGTTTCCAAAACATGATATTATTTATATTTTATTATGTCACTATAATATATTATGAGTCAATTATGGATGGTAGACTCTTTTCCTATTTATTTTTAATGTTTTCTAAAACCATGTTGTTGAGCCGTTATGCAGTAGAATTTTCGTCACAAAATCTCTCTCTTTTTCTCAAGAAATTGTTTTATTTTATTTATTTAAATACCCAATAATATTTCATTTATAGGGTTATTAATCAATACATAAAAATGATATATTTTTTTCTGTAATTTACATACATAAAACCCTCATTACCTTTATATTTGTTATAAATGACGTAATGATCTTATTTTTAAGTACTCTTAAAAACATCATGATTTTGATATGAAACCCATTTATTTTATTCGCTTTGGGTTATTTACAAAATTTTTTATTAAGATCTATGATTCTAAAATGAAAATAAATACATATTAAGGGTGTTCTCTAATAGCGCTTCAATGCATTGTGTAATGAAATTATTCTCTATAGATGAAAAGTTTTATGATACCTAAGTAAATAACCTTGGTAATTTTTATGACACCTTGGGTATGGACCTTGGTGATATGCTTATGACTGTATAAATTAAATTTTTTAGCCACATTTTAAAGTTATTTTTCAAGTTATTATTATTATGAAATTCCTATTTATCATACCTTTATGATATTCCCCATGTTTTTATTAATATCTCTCAAGTTTACATGTAAACTGTTTCACTTGTTTTCCTTACTGGGTCTTCTGCTCACTCTTTCCTTTGATGTATGTCTCCAGGTTATGAGATGCAGTAATTTTTCTTAGGAATAACTTTTCAAGAATCATTTAAATAGGACTAAAATATTGTTATATGTTTTCATGTATTATATACCTTATTTATAAGACACTAAACTTTAAATATCCAATGTTTGTAATATGTAATGAAAAATTATGTAATAAAAAGGCAGGATTCCATAGTTGGTATCAAAGGATAGTTTAGTTATTTGTGGAAATTAGGTTATGAAAACATTAGTAATAACCCTATATAAATGTTTAAATATAGGAAAAAATCCTGTTATTTTGGTAAAATATTATGTAAGTGGTTTCCGAACAAATAAATTCATGTTTGGATACGAACAAGTGGGTGTGGCTCTGTCACAGATGTATCTAGGGGTAAAACCCGAAAACATCACTTTGAGCTAGACTTGAACGGGAACTGGTACATGAAAACGGGACTTTATGCACTTCTGTTTTGACACTTCGGGGCGATATGTTTGGTTAATCGCAATCTTTTATGAATCATTATGAAGGATTTATAGAGAAATGAAATTGTTTTTTAAAGAATAATATGTTTAAGCATGAAGTTTTAAGACTTAAAATTCATTTATAGTTAAAAGATTCATAAATGAAATAATCTTATCAATAAGTTTTTATTATTTTAAAAAATGGAGGTAAATAAGAGGAACCATGTAAATGGTGACCGCAATGGACCATGCACTAATGGACCTCTGATGGAAGCTAGAATGGAAAATTTTATGAGAATAATGAACCAACTGAATCAAGTTATGGGAAATAACTTGAATAAAGATGAAAGACTGATTTTACAATGAAGGGAAAAATTTCTATTGAGTTCTTTATGGGTCAACGACCACCAACCTTCAGTGGATCTACCAACCCATTTATTGCTGAATAGTGGATCAATTCTATAATGAAGATCTTTTTTGTGCTCCGCTGTTCAGAATAAGAGAAGGCCACCCTAGTTGTTTACCACTTCGAGGGGGAATCTAATCAATGGTGGTAACTAATTAAAAACATGAGGCCAAGAGTGGAGGTTGAATATATGGAGTGGGAAGAGTTCATATGGATATTCTTCAGTAAACATTTCCCTCGTTCGATGAGAACAAAAATGGATAATGAGTTTCTCGAGATGAAGTAGAATGAGAATGAATCTGTTGGAAGCTACGATATGAAATTAAAAATACATTCCCATTACACCTCAAGATTTTTCATGGATCCTAATAGGAAGTTTGACATATTATTTGGTGGTCTGAGACCTCATATAGGGAATAATCTAGCCAATCAAGACTATGATAGCTATGAGGAGATCATGCAGAGTGATATGAAAGTCAAACTAGTGTTAAGTGAGATGTAGTGGTGTCATAAATCCAATGAAAAGAAGAGATCAATGGATCCAATCTTGGGAAAGAGATTTGATCAGGTATTAGGAGGAAAGAAAGATAAACATCCCACATTTAATAAATCTGTGAAGAAGCATTTGGGGAATTGCCTGCTCACAAGCAGGAAGAGATACAATTGTGGGAGAGATGTCCATATTGCGTGGAATTGTCGTAGTTAGGTGAAGCCTAAACTTCCTAACACTAATGAAAAATGGAAAATGGTGTAGGCCCTAACTGAAGTCCAATGCTATAAGTTTGGACAACTTGGGAACTTTTCAAATCAGTTTCCAAATCCAGGGGTAGTGGAGGGAAATCACCATCATCCTCAGCATAGGCCAAGGGAGAAAGGTCATTATTTTTCTATCACTAAAGATGAATTTTAAGTGCCAAATGATGTGGTGGTAGTTACTCTTGTTGTTCTATTAAATATAGAAATTGCTTTGTTTGATTCTGGTTCTAGGAATTCCTTTATTTTCTTCAAGTTTTTAAGGAATTTAGAATCAACCCCTTAATTTCTAAAAGTAGAGTTATTAGTCAAGACTCCTAGTGGGATTATCAAAGCATAATTGGTGTTTAGAAACTCTTGTATTTACTTTAGTGAGCACAATCTTGTCACAAATATTGTAGTCATTCCCATGTTTGAATTCAATATTATACTAGGGATGGGTTGGCTCTCAAATTATAATGATATGATCAAATGAAGAAGACAGGAAATCACAGTAGTATTGAATGGAAAACCTATAGTTAGCTTCCAAGAAGAGATATATCAACATGATCTTTTCCTAGAATAACCTCCTATATCCTTATTTATGGAGTTGATCTGTGATGAAAAAGAAGTAAATGATTAAAAATGTCCCCATAATCTAAGAATACATAGACATATTTCTTGAGGAGTTACGCATACCTCCCCCAGAAAGAGAGGTATAGTTCTCCATTGAACTCGTACCTGGATCTCATCTGATACCAAAGACCTCGTATAGGATTGAAAATTTGGATCTAGAGGAATTAGGAATTAAAAAAATAATTCCAAGATCTTTTATAGAGGGGGTTTATTCAACCAAGTGTGTCTCATTGGGGAGCACTTGTTCTCTTTGTGAAGAAGAATGATGGATCAATGCAGATTTGCATTGATTATACAGAACTGAATGGGATCACATTGAAGAATGAATAACTTCTTCCAAGAATTTATGACTTATTTGACCAACTTTGTAACACCTCGAGATTTTATGAAAAATATTCTTTTTAATTTCATTAATGTCTTGTGGTATACGCTACACCAAAAGGATCTTTCACAACACACATCTCTGAACTGGCTTGAATTACACGCAATCGCGACCTTCCACGATAGCGTGTGTTGTACGCAACACCAAGTTTCGCTAAACAACGATATGCTATTAAAATATTATTAAAACTAGCCGTTATGAATAGTAATAACCACTTTTTGAAATTTTGTAAATTTTATTTTTCAAAATGGAATTCATTTTTGGATTCCTAATATCGAAATTAGCTTAGGGTGAAATTTTGGTGATTTTCGGATAACTTTCATATTTTGATGAATAGTGAAAACTACTAAATTTTAATTAAAAAACAAATTTTTCAATCGAAATAATTAATAGTGATAAATTATTAATTTGAGTGGTTTTAAAGTATATTTAGAATATATTTTTACAATTTAATACAATGTTGGTCATTGGATTTAATTTCACATTTAAACCAGACATAAACAAGTGTAAATCTTTTGATAGATATTGTTTCTTAAAAACACGCTATTTGTTTTAACAACGGGATTTAATTATAAAATTAATTAATGCAACTTCTATGTTATGAATTTGGTAAAAATAGACTTCATTTTTGAATTCGGAATATTAAATATAGCTTAGGATGAAATTTTGGCATTGTTCTGAAAAACATCAATTTTTGATGAATAGTGAAACTACTAAGTGGTAGTTAAAAAACTGAATTTTTCATAAAACATAATTTTACCGCTTCTGTGAATGGAATTTCAAAAATCCGAGAGACACGGTTGATGTCAGTAAGTAAAATGTGGTTCAATGAGATGAAATTTTTTTTTGGTGAATAGTAACTTTTTACTTTTATTTACCACGGTTAAAAGTAAATAGGGTAATTAAGGGTAACAATTATATTAATATTACCCTAACACATGTCCTAATCCTATTGGACAAGTGTATTTCGACCAAAAACAACCTTAAGTGTAAAATATTATCATTTAGGCCCACTTGGATTAGATTAGGACATTTATTATTATTTAATTCAAAGAAGAGTTAAAAGAGTTAAAATCAAAGTTTATTTACTAAAACATTTTTAATATAGGGTTATACATAAGATAAATTATATTGTAAATATTCATTAGAAATATACAAAGATTTAATACATAATGGTATTTTATTTTTAATTTTTAGACATCAAATAAGTTAATTTATTTATGACACAATGCTGATGCAGTAATTATCTTATTAATGAAATATTGACATAATTGATATTATAAATACCAAAATAAATGTAATTTAAGACTTTTTATGAATTACACTAATTTTATAGGTTACTATGATATATTAGTGTTGATTTAATCAACTTGTTTCGAACATATAATTCTGTTATGACTTTCAGAAAAATCATATATCAAATAGTGTCAAAATTGACACAAAATAGTTTTTAAATCAAATATTATATTATTAATTGTTATTTTATTCCTAAAAATCTAAGGTTCGGCCAAATGACTTAGATAAGGATATATATATTAATAATAAACAATTTGGGGTTCGTTTGGCATGTTATAATAAGTTTATTAACCATATAGTGTAAGAAAACAAAAAGACACGGTAAAAGTTAAATTATTTAACTTAAAGTTAAATATAATTGATAAGGTTAAAATAATAACCTAAACTTGTCTAAATACTATTGGTTGATAGGATTTCGACCCATACCCACTTTAGCTTCGAAATAAGACCCTTTGGAACCATTATAAACCGATTTTTACATTAATATAAAATAATATTTTGAGATATTCCTAAGGTGCCCCTCTCCTCCCTTATAAAAGGGCACCTCCTCCCTCTCTTCCTCACACAACTTTGAGCCTTCAAGCTCTGCCAACCCCTGCCAAAATCCCTTATCAACTTCCCTAGTATCATCCTAGAGGTCCTGGTCTTCTTCAAAGACCATCCTTAGTTCTTTAAGTGGAGGCTAAGAAAAGGCGCGTCAAAAAGTGGAGGTTCGGACACTTACAAAGCAAGTCGGACCTACGGTAAGGGAAATATCACAATCTAATTTTTATCCGAGATTGTTTATACTTTAGTATTTACTGGGGTGTATTTTGTTATCCAAATACATGTTTCCTCAATATGTAATATTATTTCCATCCACCTACAATTGTTTAAATCCAATTTTACCCTTTGGTGAATTTTTAGTAAAAGATATGAAAGGAATCTTTTATCATTTTTCGTACGAGGTACTTTTTGACTATTTCGACAAAAGTACGAAGAATGTTTTTTTAACTTATACGGCACGAATGGATTTTTATGGTTTTATAAAGCATTATTTTCATGAAGCTTCCTCCAAAAGATTTCATGAATATTTTCAATAAAATCTCTTTCTTTTAAAATTGCATGACGTTTTGTGAAAAGAAATTGATTTTGAAGAAGAAAGGAAATTTTCCTCAAAAATTCATTTCAAGTGTTTTATCAAAATTATTTTACATCTAAGATAACATAAGGTTCTGTTTCTATCCCTATTATTACATTTATTTGGTTATGTTGTGATGGAATTATTTTTATGAATTCCTTTATCTTATATGAATTGTTTTATAATGTCATGTTGTTTAAGAATCCCATTTTTATTACATGGGTTATGCAATGATGTATGATTTATGAATTTGTGGCACACATAAGAATGGTATCATTATGAGATGGGTGGGACCTATATCTCCCTCCAATGCATTGGGTAAAGATTTTATATCTCATGAGATAGACATGGCTGAAATGGTAGGTTATACCGGTTCAGTGAAACAGGACTGAAACAAGGGTTACTCGATTCAGAAAGGGACTTTGTCCACTAATATAGTCTTGTCAATGAGTCTTGAATAACAATAAATGATTCTATATGATTATGTATGTATGACACAAAGTTTCATGTTTTAAGTTATGATTATTGTGATTACATTTCACTGCCATGATTTATCCCATGTTATGAAATTATGATCTCTTTTGCAGGTTAAGATTTCCAAAAGTTATGTTCTTGTGTATACGATGTGATTGATATTTTTTTTTGTTTACCCTTACTGAGCATTTGAGCTCACCCTTTTATGTTTACTTTTCCCCAGGATATAAAGAAAGGTCTTAGGTAAGAAAAAAAAGGGAAGATCTTTATGGGAGATGTTCAAGATCTTTCACCACGATTAGAAGATTACATTCCGAGTTTCCAAAGACACTAAACTATTACGATCCTTGTGTGTGTTTTTTTGTTATGTACTAAGTATTCCGCAGAAGTAATGTAATGTTCATGTACGTTAGGCTTCGGGTCTTTATAGTTGGTATCAGAGGAAAGGTTTAGTCAACATTTGGAAACTAGGATGCGAAAACGTTAGTGAGATCCCTAGATATATTTCTAAGGTATGTCTAGGGATGTCCCTAAGGTTAAGTATACGTATAGGTTATAGTACTAGAATTACGCTAACGATCATAGAATTAAACCTAAGATGATAGATATTGAAGGTACTCCCCCTTTATTATGTTGTTTTCCCCTAGCATGATTTTTGCCTCTCACGCTATTCTTTTTGGGTTTTAGAAAATGGCTGGAAACAAGATGATTCACGATAATGGAGAATATGATGGACAATGGAATGATATTATTCATAATTAAATGGGATTTGGAAGTCCAAACATCATTATTATGCTGAATCAGCAATCTCATAATATGATCAATAAAGTAAAATTTGGTAAGTTTCCTGACTCGGCTAATAAGAGAAAGATGGAGTTTCATGATGATCATAGAGGAAAGAAAGTTCAATTTCCCCTATGTAAATCATGTGGGAAGAGGCGTCAAGGAGAATTTTTCAAAGGAACTGGAAGATGCTTTGGGTGTGGAAAAGAAGGACACAAATCAAGTAAGTGCAAAGGAAAAGGTTCAGTTAACACCATGGATGATGATAATGGTATTGCTATGACATCAACAATGGTTAAATGTTTTAAATGTGGAATTTACGGGCATTATGAAAACCAATGCCCTAAGGGAAAGTCTCATGAAGAGAATCAGTATGGTCATATGGGAAGTATTTATGTTGATGATGATGAAGAGACTACAAATGATATGTGAGATGAAATAATTGTTGAAGCTCGGTCAATGGTTTAAGAAGGTAGTGGAATGATTGCATGTTTATCAAGTGTAATGTTGTATAAGTAATCTCATGGTACTATGGAATAAAGAGACATCTAAGGATTGTTACACTATTGTATTTCCTAAGTTTTTAATGTGTATGATTAATGGTACTAGTAACCATGAAATGTTATTCAGATATTTTTTGGAAAGTAGATGGTATGCGCATAATGAAGGAATAATAAGATAATGAGGTATTTGATTGTATTCATGAGCTCATGACTGATATAAGGAGAAGGTTATATCAATGTTTGAGTATATAGAATTTTTGGATTTTGGTATGTGGAAAGAGTTAACTTTTAACTGCATTCATGTTTTCACTAAGGTTCAATGGGTATTCAAGAGAATACGTGATTAAGGCCTTTGAATGTTTGTAATGTGACCAACAAGACATATCTTATGGTATATGGGGATCAACGACACTATTAAATCTCTGGTAATTGTTTTCACTATATTATGAGAGTGGACTACAATATTATGGATAAGCCTAAAGATTAGAATGGATTATGTTGGACATAAGTTAGTATTGTTTAAGGATAGAAGATTTTCGATATTATTGATGGGATGTTATAGTAATGTAGTTTTAGAAAAAGGACAACCTGCAGGACGGGCGACAGCCCATCGCGTCGGACAAGGATGTGGGAATCGAACCCACAACCGAAGTGCGATTGGCCTTTATCGCCTACCACTGGCCTACAGGAAGTCCCTGTTTAGTAGAAACTAGTTTTATTATATTAATCAGTATGATATATGAAGTATAAGTTCATTTTAGGAACCATATATCATTAATCTCACTATAGATGGACTTATGTATTTTTTGATAACTTTTTTAACCTTTTGAGACAGATGGAGTGACCCATTATTCTATCACATGATCTTCTAACACATCACGAATGACAAATTCAACTTCATTTATTTAAGAGATGAAGTAAAAAATGTCCAAAGAACGACAAACAATGAGACTATACCAAAATCACGAAAGTATTTCTTCTAATTCCAATTTCATCAACTTTAGGGAAATGATCTTGAAAACCAAAAATGTTGTCCTAGTGCTCTTATATCTGATTAATCAGAAGGTACCTTAGATCGTCACAAATTTATGGATTTGTGATTTCTAGCTTTTCCATAGCCATGTTCTCTACCACTCTCCATCAGAACATGATGGTTAGATTTCTCTTCCATATCCATATTTTCACCTATGTGGAAACCCAGTGATTAGCCTATTTGGGTAACCATTATGTTTCATACTTTTGTTTTTAAAGATTGTTTTTGGTATTCCTTTTTACGATGTAGGTTTCTATTAAAGAAACTTTCGAATAGTAAACCATTTATAACCCTGACGAATTTCGAGGGCGAAATTCATTTTTAGGGGGGTAGAATGTAACACCCCGAGATTTTATGAAAAATATTCTTTTTAATTTCATTAATATCTTGTGTTATACACTACACCAAAAGGAGCTTTCACAACACACATCTCTGACCTGGCTTGAATTACACGCAATCGCGACCTTCCACGATAGCATGTGTTGTACGCAACACCAAGTTTCGCTAAACAACGATATGCTATTAAAATATTATTAAAACTAGCCATTATGAATAGTAATAACCACTTTTTGAAATTTTGTAAATTTTATTTTTCAAAATGGAATTCATTTTTGGATTCCTAATATCGAAATTAACTTAGGGTGAAATTTTGGTGATTTTCGGATAACTTTCATATTTTGATGAATAGTGAAAATTACTAAATTTTAATTAAAAAACAACTTTTTCAATCGAAATAATTAATAGTGATAAATTATTAATTTGAATGGTTTTAAAGTATATTTAGAATATATTTTTACAATTTAATACAATGTTGGTCATTGGATGTAATTTCACATTTAAACCAGACATAAACAAGTGTCAATCTTTTGATAGATATTGTTTCATAAAAACACGCTATTTGTTTTAACAGCGGGATTTAATTATAAAATTAATTAATGCAACTTCTATGTTATGAATTTGGAAAAATAGACTTCATTTTTGAATTCGGAATATGAAATATAGCTTAGGATGAAATTTTGGCATTGTTCTGAAAAACATCAATTTTCGATGAATAGTGAAACTACTAAGTGGTAGTTAAAAAACTGCATTTTTCATAAAACTTAATTTTACCGCTTCTGTGAATGGAATTTCAAAAATCCAAGAGACACGGTTGATGTCAGTAAGTAAAATGTGGTTCAATGAGATGAAAATAATTTTTTGTGAATAGTAACTTTTTACTTTTATTTACCACGGTTAAAAGTAAATAGGGTAATTAAGGGTAAAAATTATATTAATATTACCCTAACACATGTCCTAATCCTATTGGACAAGTGTATTTCGACCAAAAACAACCTTAAGTGTAAAATATTATCATTTAGGCCCACTTGGATTAGATTAGGACATTTATTATTATTTAATTCAAAGAAGAGTTAAAAGAGTTAAAATCAAAGTTTATTTACTAAAAAAATTTTAATATAGGGTTATACATAAGATAAATTCGATTGTAAATATTCATTAGACAGATAAAAAGATTTCCTACATAATGGTATTTTATTTGTAATTTTTCAACATCAAATAAGTTAATTTATTTATGACACAAAGATGATGCAGTAATTATCTTATTAATGAAATATTGACATAATTGATATTATAAATACCAAAATAAATGTAATTTAAGACTTCTAATGAATTCCACTAATTTTCTAGGTTACTATGATATATTAGTGTTGATTTAATCAACTTGTTTCTAACATATAATTCTGTTGTGACTTTCACAAAAATCATATATCAAATAGTTTCAAAATTGACACAAAATAGTATTTAAATCAAATATTATATTATTAATTGTTATTTTATTCCTAAAAATCTAAGGTTCGTCCAAATGACTTAGATAAGGATATATATATTAATAATAAAAAATGTGGGGTTCGTTTGTCATGTTATAGTATGTTTATTAACCATATAGTGTAAGAAAACAAAAAGACACGGTAAAAGTTAAATTATTTAACTTAAAGTTAAATCTAATTGATAAGGTTAAAATAATAACCTAAACTTGTCTAAATCCTATTGGTTGATAGTATTTCGACCCATACCCACTTTAGCTTCTAAATAAGACCCTTTGGAACCATTATAAACTGATTTTGACTTTAATATAAAATAATATTTTGAGATATTCCTAAGGTGCCCCTCTCCTCCCTTATAAAAGGGCACCTCCTCCCTCTCTTCCTCACACAACTTTGAGCCTTCAAGCTCGGCCAACCCCTGCCAAAATCCCTTCTCCACTTCACTAGTATCATCCTAGAGGTCCTGGTCTTCTTCAAAGACCATCCTTATTTCTTTAAGTGGAGGCTAAGAAAAGGCGCGTCAAAAAGAGGAGGTTCGGACACTTACAAAGCAAGTCGGACCTAAGGTAAGGGAAATATCACAATCTCATTTTTATCCGAGATTGTTTATACTTTAGTATTTACTGGGGTGTATTTTGTTATCCAAATCCATGTTTCCTCAATATGTAATATTATTTCCATCCACCTACAATTGTTTAAATCCAATTTTACCCTTTGGTGAATTTTTAGTAAAAGATATGAAAGGAATCTTTTGTCGTTTTTCGTACGAGGTACTTTTTGACTTTTTCGAAAAAAGTACGAAGAATGTTTTTTTAACTTATACGGCATGAACGGATTTTTACGGTTTTATAAAGCCTTATTTTCATGAAGCTTCTTCCAAAATATTTCATGAATATTTTCAATAAAATCTCTTTCTTTTAAAATTTCATGACGTTTTGTGAAAAGAAATTGATTTTGAAGAAGAAAGGATATTTTCCTCAAGAATTCATTTCATGTGTTTTATCAAAATTATTTTACATCTAAGATAACATAGGGTTCTATTTCTATCCCTATTATTACATTTATTTGGTTATGTTGTGATGGAGTTATTTTTATGAATTACTTTATCTTATATGAATTGTTTTATAATGTCATGTTGTTTAAGAATCCCATTTTTATTACATGGGTTATGCAATGATGTATGATTTATGAATTTGTGGAACACATAAGAATGGTATCATTATGAGATGGGTGGGACCTATATCTCCCTCCAATGCATTGGGTAAAGATTTTATATCTCATGACATAGACATGGCTGAAATGGTAGGTTATACCGGTTCAGTGAAACAGGACTGAAACGAGGGTTACTCGATTCAGAAAGGGACTTTGTCCACTAAGATAGTCTTGGAAATGAGTCTTGACTAATAAGAAATGATTCTATATGATTATGTGTGTATGAAATAAAGTTTCATGTTTTAAGTTATGATTATTGTGATTACATTTCACTGCCATGATTTATCCCATGTTATGAAATTATGATCTCTTTTGCAGGTTAAGATTTCCAAAAGTTATGTGCTTGTGTATACGATGTGATTGATATTTTTTTTTGTTTACCCTTACTGAGCATTTGAGCTCACCCTTTTATGTTTACTTTTCCCCAGGATATAAAGAAAGGTTTTAGGTAAGAAAAAAAAAAAGGGAAGATCTTTATGGGAGATGTTGAAGATCTTTCACCACGATTAGAAGATTACGTTCCGAGTTTCCAAAGACACTAAACTATTACGATCCTTGTGTGTGTGTTTTTGTTATGTACTAAGTATTCCGCAAAAGTAATGTAATGTTCATGTACGTTAGGCTTCGGGTGTTTACAAACTTCATGGGGCTCAATTCTTCTCCAAGATTTATCTTTGATCTGGTTATCATCAATTGAGGGTGATGAAGGAATATATTACAAAAATCATTTTATGATCAAGATATGGGCATTATAAGTTTGTTTTTATGCCTTTCAGAATGACTAATTCACCTATTAGTTTTTATGGATTTGATGAATAGAGACTTTATGGAATACCATGATAACTTTGTGATAGTTTTTATTAATGATATCCTGATATATTAGAAAATATGTGATGAGCATGAGGATCATCTAAGGGTTATTTTTAAAACTCTAAAGAAGGAGAGGCTTTTTGGAAAGTTCAGGAAATTTGAGTTTTGGTTACAAAAAGTTGCTTTTTGGGGGCATATTATAACCAATAAAGGAATCAAAGTTGACCCTGTGAAGACAAAGGTTATAGAGTAGTGGTCTTATCCTACAACAATAATTGAGATTCAAAGTTTCCTTGGATTAGTGGGATATTATAGGTGGTTTGTGAAAAAAATCATGACTTTCTAATCCATTAACCAAGTTAACTTGAAAAGGTGTCAAGTTCATATGGACAAAGGAGTGTGAGAAATATTTCCAAGATGTGAATAAGTGATTGGTTACCGAACCTGTGTTAACTCTTCCCTCAAGTAGAGAAAGATTTGTTATTTTTAGAAATCAAACTCTGAAAGTTATTGGGTGAGTCCTCATGAAAAATGATTAGGTGAGTTCTTATGCATCTTGATAGTTGAAGAATCATGAGCATAACTATCCTATGCAGGATCTAGAGTTGGCTGTGGTCATTTTTTCTCTAAAGATTTGGAGGCACTATCTTTATGGGGATAAATTTGATATATACATAGACCATCAAAGTTTGAAGTATATTTTCACACAAAAGGAATTGAACATGAGACATAGGATATGGTTGTAACTTCTTAAATACTGTGATTGTTCAATTCAATATCATCCCAGAAGACCAAAAAAAGCCACTGATGCATTAAGTAGGAAATACCCTGTTGTTTTATCCAAGATGAGGATTCAAATATATCCTTTGATCAATGGCCTAGTAAAGTTGGAAATGGAAATTATAAGGGAAGGGACATCATCAAACCTATCCTATGCGATTTATCAACCGTCATTACTATATAAGATCCAGAAATCTCAGAAAAAAGATCCTTTATTACAAAAGAAGTTTGGGGATATAAAGTATGGGAAGTTTCCTGAGTTCAATATTGATCAAAAAGGTGTACTAAAATTTCATACAAGACTATGTGTTCTATCTATTCTAGAAATAAATAAGGAGCTGATGGATGAAGCTCATAGATTTACTTTCTTTATACATCCTGGAAGCACGAAAATGTATAGGGGCCTTCGTGGTCATTATTGATTAGATAATATGTAAAGGGAGATTGCTGACTACACTACAAGGTTCCTGGTATATCAGAAAGTGAAGGTAAAGTAATAACTTCTTAAAGGGGTATTATAACCACTACTCATACCAGCATGGAAGTGGGACAATATCACTAGGGACTTTATCACTGGTCTCTTGAGAACTTCTAAAGGAAACAATGCGATATGGGTTATAGTGGATCATCACACCAAGACATCACATTTTATCTATATTTAGGAAGATTTCTCTCTCGATAAACTTTCTAGGATTTACATGAAGGAAGTTGTAAGGCTACATGTAATTCCACTTTCTATTGTATCTGATCATGATCCAAGGTTCACATCAAAATTCTGGAGAAGTCTTCAACACACTCTGTATACCGAATTGAATTTCAATACATCCTATCACCCTCAAACTGATGGACAATCTAAAAATACTATTAAAACACTCGAGGACATGTTGATAACATGCTCAATGGAATTTAATGGTGCATGGGACCAACATCTCCCATTTTTTGAGTTCTATTACAATAATAGTTTCAATTCAAGCATTAAAATGTAACCCTATGAAACTTTATATGGGAAACAATGTATAACTCCTACTTTTAGGGATGAAGCTAGTGATAGAAAGCTTTATGGGCCTAATATTGTGAAAGAGATAATAGAAAAGGTCCATTCCATCCAGCAACACATTAGGGCTTCTCGGAATTGGAAAAAGAGTTTTTTCAACATCCGTCGAACGGACATGGAGTTTGATGTTGGTGACAAAGTATTTCTTAGAATATCTCCTTGGAAGAGATTTGTGATGTTTGAGAAGAAATTGAAGCTCAACCGTCGATACGTTGGCCCCTAAGAAATCCTTGATCATGTAGGACTAGTGGCATATCAGCTTGAACATCCTCCAAATCTAGCACAAGTTCATGATTTCTTTTATGTATCCCTCCTGAGGAAGTAAATACCTGACCCTTCACATATACTAAATCCAGAGGTGGTACAACTGAAACATGACCTCTCTTATGAGGAGCAGCCGGTGGAGATCTTGGATCATAGAGACAAGGTTCTACACAACAAGACTACCCACCTTGTTAAAGTGTTGTAGAGGAACTACAAATATGAATAAGCCACGTGGGAACCAGAGGAGTCTATGAGGCAGAAGTACACAAACATTTTCTCTTCTAAGGGTATGAATTTAAATTTTAGGGACAAAATTTCTTAAGGGGGGAATAATGTAATGACCTGAACATTTAAATAATATTTTGTTTCCAGAAAATGTATGTTTTACTGTGTTATAATAAATAAAAAATTTATAAATATAAATGAAATGTGACCATTGGATTTCGATCGTTATATGAATATTGGTCAATATGACTGTTGGAAACAATAATAATTTTTTATGTTAGAATTTTTTTTTAAAATATAAATAATAATGGATAATTAATGTAGAAAAAAAATATTCTATGATCTCATCCAGTAGACTCAGGCCATATGAATCCCATCTATCGGAGCTTGAGAAGGAGGTAGTGTCATTAGGCATTTCTCTAGACCAAGCCAAACCTGAGCTTCACATGTGAAGCTTGAATAGAATTTCTTTGGGCATAAGTTCAAGATGATAATAATCACCACTCAAGAAATTTTGTCCGAGCCGACCTAAGATTATATCACCATTTCACACCTTACTCTTAGGTTCTATACAGATGTTATAAGGGTCTATATAATGAGGCCTTAGTTACTTTGTGTAATCCTTTTTTATAAATAAAATTGTTCTTTATTATTATGGTAAAATTTTTGAATTTCAAATTTCAAAATAAATATACGATGAATTTTTAGAAGTTTCATATTATTGATAAATATTGAAAAAATGAGTGTTTTAAAATATTTTTTATACTTTAATTAATTAATAATTTGAAGTGATTTTCAAAAAAAATGGACATATACAGTTGTGATCAGTAAGAAATTTAGTGTCTAATATGATCAACATAATTTTTGGTAAATAGTAAATTATGAAGAATAATATTACCCTTTTGAATAGTAATATGACTAATGGAATAGTAACCTCACTTAATAAAGTAAAAATATAATTTAGGCATCTTGAATGGTAATGTGATATAATAGCATAAGTAAATAACTATTTCAGAAATTATTAGTTAATTATTAGTATTTTTGAGGTAAATAATGATTTTAATTAAAAATTAGATATCTCATATTTATAAAATTGTTTTCATAAAATGGATTTCATTTTTCAGTTCAAAATATTTATATTACTTAAGGGTGAATTTATGATATTTTTATAAATTTTTTGTTTTTCTGTGAATAGAAAAATACAGTTTTTGAGTTTTTAGTGTGTTTTATGACATCATAGTGATGTATTATGTAATTTAAAATTCAGGCCGAATCATTTGGATTAAAATATTATATGAGGTGTCCCAAGTGGCCAAAACCATGGTCAAACACCATGGGCAATCTCATGGTTTTTCAAATACAACCGATGAGGTGTCCCTTGGAAATTAATAAAATATTCTCTCACTTTTTCTATAAATACCAACCCATTCATTCATTAATTTCATTCCAAATTCCTCTTAAACTAATATCAGGTCTTTTAACTCCCATGTATTCCTCCAAAGGTTCCCTCAATGCCACTAAGGTCCCAACCTTTGAGTTTTTAAAGTTACTCTTCATGGTAGGGGAACCCTTTACCCTCCTCTTTTAGTCAATAATTCATTTATGTTATTTCTTCTAGTTTCAATTTTATTATGTTGGGGTATATTATTATATATCATTATTGCTTTATATTTTATGTTAAAATGATTAGAGACCCTTTCTACTCTCATCAACTGATTTTCTGAATTTTAAGCTACATCCTTAGGCTTCCAAATTTTCATAAGGGAATTATCAACTTCTCTTTTTTCCATTCATGTTCTATTTTATGTGGTATAACTATCAAGTTTCCATACCATGTTCTTATTTAAATTTTATTCTACCCCTATACTGTATTATGAGTCATTTATGTATGGGAGACCATTGTCCCCTCTATTTTTAATTTTTTCTAAAACCATGTTGTATAACTGTTATTCTGTAGAATTCTCATCTCAAAATCTCTCTCTTTTTCTCAAGAAATTATCTTATTTTATTTATGGGGATACCCAAACCTATTTCATTTCTAGGGGTATTCATAAATACATAAAAATGATATATTTTATTCTTTAATTAACGTACATAAAACCCTCATTCCCTTTCCATGGGTTATAAATGACTTAATGATCTTGTTTTTTAGAACTTTTAAAAAAATCAAGATTTTGATATGAAACCCATTTATTATATTCCCTTTGAGTTATTTATGAAATTTTTTATTATGATCTATGTGGATCACATGAAAATAAAGACATATTAAGGGTGATCCCTGATATTGCTCTAATTCATTAGGTAAATAAATTAATCTCTAGAGATGAAAAGTTTTATGATACCTTGGTGAATAACCTTGGTAAATTTTATGACCCCTTGGGGATGGACCTTGGTGATATGCTTATGAATGTATAAATTAAATTTTTTAGATACATTTTCATGTCTTGTTTCAAGTTATTGTTATTATGAAATCCCTCTTTATCATACATTTATGATATTCCCCATGTTATTATTGATATCACTCAAGTTCACATGTAAAATATTTCACTTTTTTTTCTACTAGGCATTCTACTCACCCTTTCCTTTGATGTATGTCTCTAGGTTATGAGATGTAGTAATTGTTCTTATGATGAACTTTTCAAGATGCCTTTCAGGAGTATTAAAATAGTTTTATATGTTTTCATTTATTATGTAAGTTATTTTCAAGACACTAGACTTTAAAGATCCTCTATTTGTAATATGTAATGAAATGTTATGTAATAAAAATTTGGGATGCAATAACTTACACACACTTCCATATAATGTGTAATGAACATACAGTTTATGTGTATAGTGAACTACCAACTCAAGAAATAATGATTGTTCATTTTCCTTTATCACCTTTAATGGTTAGGAATTATTATGGACATGCTCTTTATATATTATTAATATTATATTTATAATTTATTTATTATTATTTAATTTTTATAAAACAAATACCCTTATGCTTTCCATTTTGTGTAAATATGATAACATTATTTAAGAAAGTGTGGACTACATCCCCTCAAAGCGATGTGGTTTTTTCACACATTACATGGATATTATAAAGGGTGGTATTAATAAACCTATGTAATATATATGACATATATATGATACTAGAATTATAATATACATATATATCATTTAATTTTTATTCTTTTATTCATTACAGATATTTGATGAGGCATATTGTATACTAATTAAATAGATTATTCAATATATGAGGAATGATTTGGATAGGTATGAAATGGGTAGTCCCAATTATTTATATCCCCTTGATGCATTGGTAGTCTCGTGAGATGTCATGTTTGTCAAATTTAGATGGGTTTTTTCTAATATAATAACTATCTTATGACAGGTCTCGAAGGTAAAGGTTTCATATAACTAGGAAAAATGGAATCCAATAATTAATCATTTTCCTCATTTAGTTTCAATTATTATTCTTACATTAGATTTTTCATCGACATATCTATGGATATATTTCATTTTTAGTTCATTTCATAAATGTCATGTGTTTCAGTTTCATACCTTTCCATATTGATATTTCCTTATACAGTTATTTGAATGGCATATGTTATTAGTTATTTTACTTTTTATATTGATTATTACCAAAATTAATTATTTCTCCTTCTATAATTACCCTTACCTAGAATTTGATATCACCCTTATTATGTTTCCTTTCCCCATGTTATGAAGAAAAAATATCTGAATAATCTTTCAAGGATGTTATTTATTTAATTTTATTATGTATCATGTTTTATTTTTTTCAATGTATTATGGGTATGATGTATGTAATCTGGCTTTCCAAAACTGGTAAAATAATTTTACCTTAGGGATTTTATTCCTTTTAATCATACAAATGTATTAAAATAATGCACTGGCTCTGGGTTTCTAGGGTCGAGGTGTTACAAAAAAATAATTGTTATGAATGAGTAAATATTTAGTTTGGAAATCTATTTAGAAGCAAGGTTGGGCTGTATTGTTCAATGATAGGAATAATTTGTTCTATATAAGGTTTTTAAATGAATTTTATTTAAATATTGAACTTGGAATGGGAGACAATAAGGACGTTATCAGGACATTTTTAAATTCACAAAGGTTGGTATTTTCATCCAAGATTTGGGGAAAGTGTTCGAAGATTCCTCATAAAGTGGATTATGAGGATTTATAAAGTTATTATCATATAGTCCTTAGTCATCTCAATCTTGTAAAAGTATTAGAGGATTTGATTGGATATTCAAACCCTTAAATACCTATTACTAAGGAGCTTCATGGTAAATGTAAGATGTTAGTAAATTTTATCCAATACATAATCTACCTAATGAAAAGGGGTTTTAGTTTCATAAATTTCTAGGATATATTATTTCCCTATTTAATATAGACTGAGTAATAGTTTATCTTACTTATATATTTAATAATACTTAAGTAATAGCTATAAAAATATTCTTCTAGGTTTAATTCAGTTCCATATCCTAATTTTATCTCAACTACAATGGATTTCATAAAACAAAGTGGAATATTTTTAAACCACACTAATTGTAAAAAATAAGGATAAATTAGGATCCCTTGAGGGAAATTTGGGTTGCTAATAATAAAAAATTATATGATAAGTTCCATCCATTAAAAAATGATATGATACCCAATGGTCAATAAAATCTATGAATATAACTAGATTAATCATTCAAACATTTTTGTAAGGGAGAATTTTTAGATAAAACTAAAAAAAAATCTACCAATTTGAATAATGATTCTAGAATATATCATGAATAATAATGTGACTCGCATGAGTCACTAGATTTTAGAGTATCTACTAATAAAGTAATCTATTTTGGCCCTATTGAATCTCCTCTACCTTTACCTTATAAGGAAACAAATTTATATGACAATGAAGAAATTGAAGATTCTTCAAAATCTATAGATTCATTTGTTGAGATGGATTATGAGCCTAAATAATCTTCATATAATGATATTTCTACACCTTCAACTAATTAATAGGAATAAATTATTATTATAAGAAATAATCTCAAGGATAATCAAGAGGAATTATATCGTAAGGGGGAATCTAGTTCAAATAATGGAGATGATCATGATGGGGGAAGTCCCGCTGGATATGGTAGACCTTCCATTTCATCTTTACCAAATATCTTGGGAGATACCGTATTACATAGATAGATATTGAATGAACTATTAAACCCAGTTCTCATCTTCTAGTGCTACCTAAATGTGATACTTAACCAGAAGTTCAAGAAGTTTTGGATATTGTGTTTAGACCACTACTATAAAAAAATGTTGAAGATCCTACAGTTAGTAGTGAGTTAGAATTAGTTAGATCTGTTTATACATAACTAATTGAATCTATTCCAAGGGAAGTGTATTTTGAAATATAATAAATTCAAACATTTGGTATAATGTCTCTTTTTAGAGATCTATGACCTCTATATGGAGAAGAAGTGGTTGGAATAACATCACTTATTGAACCAAATACAATTCATTCTCATGATCCAACATATTCCTTTGTAACTAAATAAGATTTAATAGAATTAAAATAAGATATAATGAATGTTTTGAAGTGATATTTTTTAGGATTTGGAGTTACATTTGACCCTTCTAGGAAACAAGAAATATCCAAGATCATTTCTCTTTTTTTTATCATATTCAACCTACGTTATTTCTTAAGATTGACCATATGAATCAATAAATTTAGAGTTTAAGAGGAAAATTGAAAGAAATTAAAAATGAATTAAGTGCAAAGATCATAAATATTGATTTCATATACATGAATGACAGGGTTTAAGTCTTCTATTTTAATGAACCTCCTCTTCCTCCTTCATCGAATACTCCTCCAGTTAATGTTTCCTTTGATGAGAATCTGATTATATAGCTTATAAAATATGAGATAAATTTTATTTTGGATGATTATAATAAGATAATAGAAATGGTTCTTCTCAGTTCTTAGACCCATACATTTAATACTTTTGAGATAGTTAAAATTGATGCTAATAAGGCTAGACATGATAAAGAAGTGATCAAAAAATACATTGATCATTACCTATCTATAATTTTCAATAAATTTTATTTTAATAATATGTTTATATGTCTATCCATTGACCTTCATATTCCTCTACTAACTCACTCTTTCAAAGATCAAGTTGAAAAATTGAAGGTGATAGCACATCTTTTGGAAATTTTTATAAAAGGGAAGGATGCCTTTTTAAAAAATTATAGTGAAAGGATATTTGGATCTGAATGAATTCATATAACTTATGGATAATTATATTTAAGTGCTCACACTATCATTATTTCCCCATAATCCTTTCCTCTAATTATAGGTGATTCAACCTCTAAATATTTAGTTCTTACCTCAACAAACATCTTTGAGCCTCCTTTTGGAATTACTTTAGTATAAGAAGTTTTGTATTTCATACCAATTTCTAGAGGAATTACCATTCCTATACCTTCATTTTCTCATCCACAAAGTACAATTAAGCCAATATCTCATCTATCTCAAGAGAACTATAAATCTCATATTGATTCTAAATCCCTTAGAGAGAGGGATTTCTAATTTATATTATGATTATTTTATCTAATAGGGAATCTATATTTTTTATTACAATTTTTCTCAATGAATAATATATATTCTTATCTTAATTATATGTTTTATTATATTGATTTTGTTTGATATCATATTTTTTATCTTTTTTTTTATATTTATAGAAGGGTGAGAATCTGATTTGAAAGTAATATTTAATTTGTGACAAAGTAAAACATATTTTGTGAAAAATTAGAAAATATTCATGTTTTTAGAAATTTATTTTTTACCTTGAACTCTTATGCTTACATGATTTGTGATCATAAAATAGATATATTATTGGATTAGTCTAGAATTTATTATCTTAATGATCCCAAATCATGTTTCTTATTTTTCTAATGTTTTGAGTTTTTTGGTAATAATATTTTTTTCTAGAAAAAATGTGAAAATTTGGTAACTATTGAAGTGACTACATGTTATATACATCTTATGTATGTACTAATATATTGACCTCATAACAACTTGAGCAGCCATGAAAACATTTCCCTATTTGTCAGATTAACCACATGAAAATTTTGATCAACCATTCGATGGATTTAAAATAAATATCACAAATATCTAAAATATTTCTTCAAAGTGTTAACACAACTACATGTTGAGCTTTAAAGAGACCACACATTGAACTTTCAAGTAACCACGCACTAGACATTTAATTAACCGCATGTTGAAATTTCAAGAAACATCATAAATGAATTCAAGGGGCTATATGTTAAATAAGGATGCAACCATAAGAAAAATTTTGGTAAAATATATAAAGATACTAACATTGACTATATGGTTTATGTGACCATTTTTATCTAATTGAATACAAATCCATATTGAGCTACAATGAGCTTACCGAAGGGTTAATCTGCTGCAATATGAGTTTACATAAACCATGATAAAAAAAGATACCATGGATAAAGTTAAAAATCACAGTGGCTAGTTTTGGAATTTAATGAGTCATATCAAAGAAATTAATACATATTACATACTGACCATTTCTCAATATATAGCTTTATGAAGAAGCATCTTTAAATATATGGAAGCCTCACTCATGTATGGGCGGTGTTGGTGTTTCTTTTACTCCATAACTTTCATACACCTACACTATGATACATTATTTTCTATAAAATATTGAAAAAACATCAAATAAGGAAAAAGTGATGGAAATTTACATTCCTTATCCTACAGGATAATCAGACAAGGAATATAAATTTATAGATCATCCAAAATTTGGCTAGAGATTTAGCTATATTGAACTTCCATCGATTTATTCACTCTACGTATTTTCTCTAACATAATGATTTTTTGCTTGATTTTTTCTATAAATTTACTTATAATTTATATTCTAATGTAAAGAGGAGTACTTTGATACTCCTATATTTTATTTATGCTTTTAATAAAAATAATAAATGTGGAAAAGGCTTGGAATATGTAACAACCTGAGATTTCACTATATATTTTCCTTAAAAATTATATGTTCAATATCTTTCTCCACATGAAACACCAAAACCAAAAAAAAATTATGGATTTATATAAGTTAGTCATATAATTGTCTATTATAAATTGTGGCAATAGGATTATGAAAATATATAAATATATAAACTAAATTTCACTTTAGATATTGACTCAACTGGTGTAACTAAGAAACTAATGAAATAACTTTCCAAAATTTTACAACTTCTCAAGTATAATATATTTTGAAATGAATAAGGTATTAATATGAGTTTGATTATTAATTTATAAGAAACAAAAAGAATAATAGATAATATACAAAGAGTCATTTTCTGATAAAAAAATAATTTTCCAAGATATTTTAATTAAAATAACATTTGAGAATTTTAGGTCATGAATTTGAAAAAATAAAAAAAATTAGATTTATCACGGTCATATTTTGTAACACCCGAGACATTTATGAGAAATAGTTTGTTTTTATGTTATATAAATTATCAAAGGAATCTTTCACTACACACAGCACTAGCTTGACTTGCTTTACACGCAATCGCGACCTTCCTCGATAGCTTGTGTCGTACGCAATACCGGGTTTCACTAAACAATGATATATTATTATGGACTAGCCGTTATGAATAGTATTAACTAAATTTTTAATTTTGTAAAATTATTATTATTCTTACACATTTTCTAGAACATGGTAAGAGAACAAAATAAATTTTTCGGGTAAAATAAGTATTTTTCAAATAATGTAGTTTTGCTGCCTTTTTATGGCGCACCCACATTAAATCTAGTTTTGGACATGTTTATAAGTTCAATTTGGAAAAATAAAATTCTTCTTTTGAATCAGGATATAAAAATTTACTTTGGATAAATTTTTTATATTTTTCTGATAACTTTCATATTTTGATGAATAGTAAAAATACGCTAATTTTTAATTAAAAACAACTTTTTTCATTGAGATAATTTATATGGTTAAATTATAATATTGAATGGTTTTAAAGTATAAATAGAATATATTTTTACCATTTAATATAATTTATGTCATTATCATTAATTTCACATTGAATTCATAGGTAAAAACATTTCAATCTTTGGCAATGTTTTAACTTCTAAAACCCGTTTTCTTAACAATAGGATTAATTTTAAATTAATTACTTCAACTTATGTGTTTTGAATTTTCAAAAATGGATTCCATATTTGGAATCAGTGGTTCCAAATTATGTTAATAGACTACTTCTTATTTTTGGGCATTATGAATAGTAACTACGGTAAATTTTATTTACCATAGTTAAAGGTAAATCGGGTAATTAAGGGTAAATATAAGATTATAAAATTACCCTAACACCTCCCAAAATCCTATTGGATGACTAAAAGTCGACCTATATCACCTAAGGGTCGGATTAGATTCATTTAATGGACTTTTTTCCATGAAAATAATTTAGTTTTTATAAAAACCAAAGAATATGACAGCATGTCACTTTCTTAAATCTTATAAGTATAATAATTTTAATTTAGTGATAAAATTAATAAAACATCTAACATGAATATTCTACAGAAATATAATACAATTATCTAAATCATAGAAATTTATTTAGAATTTTTAGGGATTAAATAATTATCATTAATTATGACACAATAGTGATGTTGAAATTATTTTATTAATTAAAATATCAAATAAATGGTATTAAAAATATTAAAATAAATATTATATGAACTATTTAATGTTCTCCACTAATTTTCTAGATACATATGAAATTTTATGAATATATTAAATCTTTTATTTCGAACATATATTATGTATATAGTTTATTTAAATTAAAATAAATGAATAGTGTCAAAATTGACACTATTGTTATTTTATAAAAATAACATATTATAAAATTGATTAAAAATCAAAAAAATATTTAAAAATTATAAATTAAAATTTATATGGTCTAAAATTTCATAATGTGTCAAATTATGGAAAATTCACAACAAATATGTAATTATTTATAATAATATAAAATTTAAATATTATTACCACAAATAAAATTAAATTGATAAATAATGATAAATCAAGTTGATAATGTTTAAAATAAATTCCTAACAAGTCTAAATTTTATTGGTTGATGATATTACAACCCTATCTCATCTAATATTCGGATATGAGTCATTTTGGAAGTTTTTATGTGGGGTTGGGATTTAATATAAACTAATATTTCTTATATTTCCAAAGGTGCCCCTCTCCTCCCTTATAAAAGGACACCTCCTCCCTCTCTTCCTCACACCACTTTGAGCCTTAAATCTCAGAAAAACCCTGAAAAATTCTCTTCTCCACTTCCCTAGAAACATCCTAGAGGTCCTGGTCTTCTTCAAAGTCCAATTTTAGTGCCCTAAGAGGAGGTCTCAAAGAGGCGCTTCAAAGAAGAGGTAATGTCCGTTACCGATTCTTTCAACTTTCTTTCTTCTTCCACTTATTCTTCATTAGTTTTTTAATTATGAAGTCATAACATCAGTATCACTAATATACTGATATTTTATTATAAGTATGAAACAACCTTATTTCACCATCTATCCATCCTACAGAAAATGAAATCACCGCGTGTGCGTACGTACGGAATACCGTCTCCACGCCGTGGTGTAATCTATTTTCCACCACCACCTTACTTGGATGGTTATAATGGTGTAAATAATAACTATATATGATTATTGTAATGTGATATTGATTCTGAAATAGTATACATACACTCCAATACAATTCCACGATCATGGGAACGATATCATCGCTCATGCGTACGTACGGAATACCGTCTCCACGATGTGATGCGACTAGTTCTACATGATCTTCATTGCATAATGATTATATAAATGAATTTAATTAATTAATATGATATATATTACACTAATACCATTCTTTAAATGAGGTATATATAACCTAAAGAGAAGAATAAGAATTTATTTGACAAAACACGCATAAGAACAAAAAGCAATAAACACCCGAATAACAAGTAGCAATGAAATATTACTAATAAGAATCTAAGAATATGGCCATATATGATATCATACCAATGATTATGATTATGGAATAAGTCAATGACATTATTTTAATCATTATACAGGAGGTTCAGACACTTACGAAGCAAATCGGACCTAAGGTAAGGGAAAATATCACAATCTCATTTTTATCCGAGATTGTTTATACTTTGGTATTTACTGGGGTGTATTTTATCATCCACATCAATGTTTCCTCAATATATAATATTATTTCCATCCACCTAAAATTTTTTAAATCCAATTTTACGCTTCGGTGAGTTTTTCGTAAAAGATATGAAAGGAATATTTTGTCGTTTTTCGTACGAGGTACTTTTTGACTTTTCCGACAAAAGTACGAAAAGATTGTTTTTTTTTAACTTATATGGCATGAATGGATTTTTAAAAAATTCTTTCCAAGAAGCTTCCTTTACAAGTTTTCAAGTTTATTTTTAATCAACTCATTTTAGTTTAAAATTGTATGACATGTTAAGAAAGGAAAAATGTTTTTGAAGTAGAAAGGATATTTTCCTCAAGAATGGAGTTCAAGTGTTTTATAAAAATTATTTTCCATAAAAGATAAAATAGGTTTCTATTTATATCCCTATTATTACATTAATTTTATTATGTTGTGATGGAATTATTTTTATTAATTCCTTTATCTTATATGAATTGTTTTATGATGTCACGATGTTTAAGAATCCCATTTTTATTACATGGGTTATGCAATGATGTATGATTTATGATTTTATGGAACACATAAGAATGGTATAATTATAAGATGGGTGGGACCTATATCTCCCTCCAATGCATTGGGTAAATATTTATATCTCATGAGATAGACATGGTTGGAACGACAGGTTAAACCGGTTCAGTGAAACAGGACAAAAACGAGGAGTGAACTCGGTTCAAAAATGGACTTTGTCCACTAAGATAGTCTTGGCAATGAGTCTTGACTACTAAGAAATGATTCTATATGATTATGTGTGTATTCTACAAAGTTTTATGTTTTATGTTATGATTATTTGGATTACATTTCACTACTATGATTTATCCCATGTTATGAAATTATGATCTCTTTTTCAGGTTAATATTTCCAAAATGTTATGTTCTTATGAATATGATGTGATTGATATTTCTTTTGTTTACCCTTACTGAGCATTTGAGCTCATCCTTTTGTATGTTTTCTTTCCCTAGGTCAGGAAGAAGATTATTAAAAAGGATATACCAAAAGTGACTCTAGATATGATGAAATAAATGGGAGACAGTATAGATGCTTTATGAACCAGTTGCTTATGTTTCCCAGTTTTTAAAGACATTATACCTATACGGTCCATTCATGGTTTTATTATATGTTGTAACAAGTGTGCTTAAATTCTTAAGTAATAACAATATATGTAAAGTATGGGTTGTTATAGTTGGTATTAGAGGAAAGGTATAGTCAACCTTTGGAAACTAGGATGTGAAAGCCTTAGTAAGAACCCTAAGGATAAGTCTAAGCATAGAACACAATCTTAGTGTTTTAGAAATGTCCATGAACAACCTATGATAAGACCTTAAGTGTGAAATTTTATTCTTGATTATGTGTTTTTCCTATTATAATTAGTGTTTCTCAGACTATTATTCTTCGTTTTAGTCAATGGTTGGAACCTGAAGGAATCGTGTTAATGCGGAATGCGACGGGCAATGCAATGATTGTCCCCCGGAGCAACCAAACATTATGGGAGTTGGAATGAAAAATCATGTAGCCATGCTCACACAACTTTCTCAAGATATTAATCATGCAGGACTTCCAAACGAGCAAAAGAAGGAGCAACATTCTATTGAATCCTTCATGAGGCAGCGTCCACCTTCATTCAGAGGGTCTTCTGATCCATTAGTGGCTGAACAATGGATCAGTACCACTAAAAAGATATTTTCAGTTCTTCAATGTACTGAACATGATAAAGTCATCTTAGCAGTGTATCGTTTAGAAGGAGATACTGATCAATGGTGGAATATTATTAAGAATACGAGGCAAAGGGATGAAATTGAGTCCATGGAATGGGATGAGTTCAAGAACTTATTTTTCATTAAGTACTTCCCTAGTATTCTCCTAACAAAGATGGAGAAGGAATTTCTTGAACTGAAGCAAAAGGATGATGAATCTGTTGGTACCTACGAAGAAAATTTTACAAGACTTTCAAGCTACACTTCCGAAATTATTATCCGACCTGAGAGTAAGATCGATCGATTCTTTAGTGGCTTAAAACTAAGTCTTCGAAGGGAATTAGCCATAAGGGACTTCAATAGCTATGAGGAAATTGTTCGATGTGATCTCAATGTTGAGATGGATATTGGTGTAACCCATCAGTCACATGGGTTTGATAAGAATAGGAAAATGGAATTCAAAGGAAAATCTAAAGACCGCACTGAAAAGAAGATGAGTTTTCCCTTATGCTCAAAGTGTGGAAATAAACATGGAGGAAATTGTCTTAAGGGGACAATAAAATGTTATAAGTGTGGAAAAGAAGGTCATCGGGAAATTGAATGTCGAAATAATGGGAAGAAGATGTCTAATGATGCAAACAAAGGAAGGGATACATAGAATGAACCTACTACACTTCAATGTTTCAAGTGCAAGGAGATGGGGCATTATGCCAATCAATGCCCAAATCCAAGGGTTGATTATGATGATCGACATCAACAAAATCTTAAGGCCAAAGACAAAGGAAAGTTACATGAAATTACTATCGGCGATGTGGAGTATGACAACAAAGTGGTGAGAGGTACACTTACCATCCACTCTAAAGTAGAAAATGTTTTATTTGATTCTGGATCCACCCACTCTTTTATTATTGAAGAATTTTCTAAGGGTATCACCGTATGACCTCAATAATTAGATGTTGAGTTAGCTGTGACAACCCCCTAATGGCACAACAGTCGCATCAAAATTTTATAATTCTTCTCCGATTGAAGTTTGTGGGAAAGTGATTCCTGCAAATCTTGTGATCCTTCCTATAGTGGAATTTGATGTGATTCTTGGAATGGATTTTCTTTCTTTATATGGAGCTCATATCAATTGCCAAAGAAGGGAAGTTGCATTTCATGTTCCAGATCAATCTATGATCCTCTATCGATGCAAGGATGAACATAACCTTCTAGTGGAAATTTCTTTCATCTTATGGGTTTTGATTCCACTAAATGAAGTTTATTTATCTCAAATTGTTGGTGAAAAACTCACAATTAAGAATATTCCCATTGTACGGGAGTTTGATGATGTCTTTCTGGAGTAATTTCCAGGTCTTCCACCAAATCGTGAAGTTGATTTTTCAATAGAACTCGTACCGGGTTCTTTGCCCATTTCAAATACACCTTATAGAATGGCCCCAATTGAGTTGCAGGAATTGAAGAAGCAACTCCAAGAGAATCTTGATAAAGGATTCATACACCCTAGTGTTTCACCTTGGGGACCACCTGTTCTGTTTGTTAAGAAGAAAGATTGATCAATGAGACTCTGCATTTATTATCGAGAACTTAACAAGATCATGATCCAGAACAAATATCCTCCCCCGCGCATTGATGACTTATTTGACCAACTACGCAGAGCTCAATACTTTTCCAAGATTGATCTTCATTTAGGGTATCATCAATTAAGGGTCAAAAGGGAGGATATACCAAAGACATCTTTCCGTACAAGGTATGGACACTATGAATTTATAGTGATGCCATTTGGTCTTACTAATTCCCCTGCTATCTTCATGGATATGATGAATAGAGTCTTTAGAGATTATCTTGATCAGTTTGTGGTAGTCTTTATAGACAATATTCTTGTCTATTCAAAGGGAAATGAAGAACATGAAGATCACTTGAGAATTATATTGAAGACCCTGAGAAAGGAGAAGCTTTATTCCAAATTTACCAAGTGTGAATTTTGGCTTCAAAAAGTTTCATTTTTCGGTCACATAATCTCAAAAGAGGGGATATATGTGGATCCATAAAAAAAAGAGGTTATCGAATGATGGTCGAGACCACCAACAGTAACCGAGATCTGAAGATTTCTTGGTTTGGATGGATATTATTGACGTTTTGTAAAAGATTTTTCACGATTATCTAATCCACTCACCAAGTTGACTCAAAAAGGTGTTAAGTTCGTGTGGATAGAGGAATGTGAAGAGAATTTCAAGGAGTTGAAAAAAAGGTTATCCAGTGCACCTGTACTCACACTTCCTTGTAGTGGAGAAAGGTGTGATATTTATATTGATCATAAAAGTTTAAAGTATATTTTCACACAAAAGGAGCTGAATATGCGCCAAAGAAGATGGTTGGAGCTGATTAAGGATTACGACTGCTCAATTCATTACCACCCTAGGAAAGCAAACAAGGTGGAAGATACATTAAGTCGACAAGACCATGCTAGCTTATCCATAATGAGGATCACAAAAGATCCAATATTTATGTATTTACAAAGGATGGATCTTGGAATTATAATGGAAGGGGGAAAATCGTATCTTTATCAAATGAATGTTCAACCATATATACATGTGAAGATTAAAGAGGCATAGAAAGGAGATGTAGAGTTACAAAAGAAGGTGAGAAATGTTCCTGAATTCAACCTTGATTGTGATGGAATAATAAGGTTCAGGAATTGGGTTTGTGTTCCTCCCATCCCAGAATTAAAGAAGGAGCTACTGGACGAGGCTTGTAGTTCTTCATTGTCTATTCATCCTGGATGTACAAAGATGTATAGGGACCTAAAAGAGTACTTCTGGTGGGATGGAATGAAAAGAGATGTTTGCTGAATATGTCTCCCGATGTTTGGTTTGTCAGTAAGTTAAATCTGAGAGATAGAAGTCTAAGGGGATGTTACAACCATTACCCATACCAGAATATAAATGGGAAAACATCACTATGGACATTGTCACTGGACTTCCTAAAACATCCAAAGGCAATAATTCTATCTGGGTCATAGTTGGTCATCTTACAAAGTCGGCACACTTCATTGCTATTAGATAATATTTCTCTCTAGATCAGCTTGACAGGATATATATAAAGGAAGTGGTAAGATTGCATGGAGTACCACTTTCTATTATATCTGATCGGGATCCGAGGTTTACCTCAAAGTTCTGGAAAAGTCTTCAGCATGATCTAGATACAGAGTTGAGTTTCAGCACTGCTTACCATCCTCAGACAGACGGTCAGTCTGAGAGAACAATTCAAACTCTAGAATATATGTTGAGAGCTTTCTCTATGGATTTCAAAGGTGGTTGGGATCAACACCTACCTTTGGTGGAATTTTTTTATAATAATAGCATTCACTCCAGTACTCAGATGTCTCCTTATAAATCTCTCTATGGAAAGAAATGCAGGACTCCAACTTGCTGAGATGAAGTTAGGGAATGAAAGCTATTAGGACCTGATCTTGTTGATGAGATGGCATAAAAGGTCAGATCTATTCAACAACACATAAGAGCAGCTCATAGTCGACAAAAAATTTATGCCAATAACCGAATTAAATACCTAGATTTTGAAGTGGGTGATAAAGTTTTCTTACGAATATCTCTTTGGAAGAGAGTAATGAGATTTGGAAAGAAGGGAAAGCTAAGCCCTAGGTATATCGGTCCTTTCGAAATACTGGATCGTGTTGGGAAGGTATCTTACCGATTGGCGCTTCCACCGAATCTCTCCCAAGTTTACGATGTGTTCCATGTATCTCTCCTGAGAAAGTACATACCTGATCCTTCACATGTACTCAGCTCAGAAGTTGTACCGTTGGAGCAAGATCTTTCTTATGAAGAACAGCCGATAGAGATTCTAGATCGTAGAGAAAAAGTTCTACGGAACAATACCACTCTCTTGGTGAAAGTTTTATGGAGGAACCACCAATTAGAAGAATCTACATGGGAGCTTGAGGATGTGATGAGGGAGAGGTATCCTCATCTGTTTGTTACAAAGTGACGAATTTCGAGGGCGAAATTCATTTTAAGGGGGATAGAATATAACACCCGAGAATTTTATGAGAAATATTTTTTTTATGTTATATAAATCATCAAAGGAATCTTTCACTACACTCAACACTAGCTTGAATTGCTTTACACACAATCGCGACCTTCCTCGATAGCTTATGTCGTACGCAATACCGGGTTTCACTAAACAACGATATATTATTATGGACTACCCTTTATGAATAGTATTAACTAAATTTTGAATTTTATAACATTATTATTCATCTTATGCATTTTCTAGAACATGGTAAGAGAACAAAATAAATTTTTCGGGTAAATTAAGTATTTTTCAAAAAATGCAGTTTTGCCGCCTTTTGATGGCGCACCCACATTAAATATAGTTTTTGAAATGTTTATAAGTTCAATTTGGAAAAATAAAATTCTTCTTTTGAATCAGGATATAAAAATTTAATTTGGATAAATTTTTGATATTTTTCTGATAACTTTCATATTTTGATGAATAGTAAAAATATGCTAATTTTTAATTAAAAACAACTTTTTTCATTGAGATAATTTATATGGTTAAATTGTAATATTGAATGGTTTTTAAGTATAAATAGAATATTTTTTACCATTTAATATAATTTATGTCATTAGCATTAATTTCACATTGAATTCATAGGTAAAAACATTTCAATCTTTGGCAATGTTTTAACTTCTAAAACCCGTTTTCTTAACAACGGGATTAATTTTAAATTAATTACTGAAACTTATGTATTTTTAATTTTGAAAAATGAATTCCATATTTGGAATCAGTGGGTCCAAATTATGTTAATAGGATACTTTTTATTTTTGGGCATTATGAATAGTAACTACGGTAAATTTTATTTACCATAGTTAAAGGTAAATCGGGTAATTAAGGGTAAATATAAGGTTATAAAATTACCCTAACACCTGCCAAAATTCTATTTGATGACTAAAAGGAGACCCATATCACCTAAGGGTCGGATTAGATTAATTTAATGGACTTTTGTCCATGAAAAGAATTTAATTTTTATTAAAACCATAGAATGTGACAACATGTCACTTTCTTAAATATTATAAGTATAATAATTTTAATTTGGTGATAAACTTAATGAAACTTCGAAAAATAATATTCTCCAGAAATATAATACTATTATCTATATCATAGGAATTTATTTAGAATTTTTATGGATTAAATAATTATTATTAATTATGACACAATAGTGATGTTGAAATTATTTTATTAATTAAAATATCAAGTAAAAGGTTTTAAAAATATTAAAATAAATATTATATGAACTATTTAATGTGCTCCACTAATATTCTAGATACATATGACATTTTATTAATCTATTAAAGATTTTACTTTGAACATATCTTTTTTATATATTTTATTTAAATTCAAATAAATGAATAGTGTCAAAATTGACACTATTGTTATTTTATAAAAATAACATATTATAAAAATTTTTAAAACTAACAAAAAAATTTAAAAATTATAAATTAAAATTTATATGGTCGAAAATGTCATAAAGTGTCAAATTATGGAAAATTCACAACACATATGTAATTATTTTTAATAATTTAAAATTTAGAATATTATTACCACAAATAAAAATAAATTGATAAATAAGGATAAATCAAGTTGATAATTTTTTAAATAAATTCCTAACAAGTATAAATTTTATTGGTTGATAATATTCCAACCCTAAATCATCTAATGTTCATATATGAGTCATTTTAGAATTTTTTAAGTGGGGTTGGGATTTAATATAAACTAATATTGCTTATATTTCCAAAGGTGCCCCTCTCCTCCCTTATAAAAGGGAACCTCATCCCTCTCTTCCTCACACCACTTTTAGCCTTCAAGCTCGGCCAAACCCTGCCAAATTCTCTTCTCCACTTCCTTAGAAACATCCTAGAGGTCCTTTTCTTCTTCAAATACCAATTTTAGTGCCCTAAGAGGAGGTCTCAAAGAGGCGCTTCAAAGAAAAGGTAATGTTCGTTACCGATTCTTTCAACTTTATTTCTTATTCCACTTCTTCTTCATTAGTTGTTTCATTATGAAGTAATAACATAAGTATCACTAATATACTGATATGTTATTGTAAGTATGAAACAATCCTATTTCACCATCTATCCATCCTACGGAAAACGAAATCATTGCGCGTGCGTACGTACGGAATACCGTCTCCATGCCGTGGTGTAATCTATTTTCCACCACCAACTTACTTGGATGGGTATAATGGTGTAAATAATAACTATATATGATTATTGTAAAGTTATATTGATTCTTAAATAGTATACATACACTCCAATACAATTCCATGATCATGGGAACGATATCATCGCTCGTTCGTACGTACGGAATACCGTCTCCACGATGTGATGCGACTCGTTCTACATGATCTTCATTTCATAATGATTATATAAATGAATTTAATGAATGAATATGATATATATTACACTAATACCATTCTGTAAATTAGGTATCTATAACCTAAAGAGAATAATAAGGATTTATTCAACAAAACACGCATAAGAACAATAAGTAATAAACACCCGAATAATAAGTAGAAATGAAATATTACTAATAAGAAGCTAATAATATGGACATATATGATATCATAACAATGAGTATGATTCTGGAATAAGTCAATGAAATTATTTAAATCATTATACAGGAGGTTCGGACACTTACGAAGCAAATCAGACCTAAGGTAAGGGAAAATATCACAATCTCATTTTTATCCGAGATTGTTTATACTTTGGTATTTACTGGGATGTATTTTATCATCCATGTCCATGTTTCCTCAATATGTAATATTATTTCCATCCACCTACAATTTTTTAAATCCAATTTTACCCTTCGGTGAGTTTTTAGTAAAAGATATGAAAGGAATCTTTTGTCATTTTTCGTATGAGGTACTTTTTGACTTTTTCGACAAAAGTACGAGAAGAATGTTTTTTTAACTTATACGGCATGAATGGATTTTTAAAACATTATTTCCAAGAAGCTTCCTTTACAAGTTTTAAAGTTTATTTTTAATCAACTTCTTTTAGTTTAAAATTGTATGAAATGTTAAGAAAGGGAAAATGTTTTTGAAGTAGAAAGGATATTTTCCTCAAGAATGGAGTTCAAGTGTTTTATCAAAATTATTTTCCATCTAAGATAAAACAGGTTTCTATTTCTATCCCTATTATTAAATTGATTTGATTATGTTGTGATGGAATTATTTTTATGAATTCCTTTATCTTATATGAATTGTTTTATGATGTCACGATGTTTAAGAATCCCATTATTATTACATGGGTTATGCAATGATGTATGATTTATGATTTTGTGGCACACATAAGAATGGTATCATTATGAGATGGGTGTGACCTATATCTCCCAAAAATTCATTGGGTAAAGATTTATATCTCATGAGATAGACATGGCTGGAACGGCAGGTTAAACCAGTTCAGTGAAACAGGACTGAAATGAGGAGTGAACTTGGTTCAGAAATGGACTTTGTCCGCTAAGATAGTCTTGGCAATGAGTCTTGACTACTAATAAATGATTCTCTATGACTATGTGTATATGTCACAAAGTTTTATGTTTTAAGTTATTATTATTTGGATTACATTTCACTACTATGATTTAACCTATGTTATGAAATTATGATCTCTTTTGCAGGTTAAGATTTCCAAAATGTTATGTTCTTATGAATATGGTGTGATTGATATTTCTTTTGTTTACCCTTACTGAGCATTTGATCTCACCCTTTTGTATGTTTTCTTTCCCCATGTCAGGAAGTAGGTTATTAAGTAGGATATGCCAAAAGGGACTCTAAATATGATGAAATAAATGGGAGACAATGTAGATGCTTTATGAACCAGTTGTTTATGTTTCCCAGTTTCTAGAGACACTATACCTATACGGTCCTTTCATGGTTTTGTTATATGTTGTAACAAGTGTGCTTCAATTCTGAAGTAATAAAAATTTGTGTAAAGTATGGGTCGTTATATATTTACTTAATAATAATTTTTGGGATTTTTCTAAAATACTTGATTTTCAAGTGAAAAGTGAATATACTGATTTTATTAATATCATTACTTTTATGAAATTACATAATTATATTAAAACATTTAAATTTTTTGGAACATTTTCATGATAAAATTTTATATTATGAATTATAAATTATTATTTGAAAATACTATTCGTAATTTATAAACCCATTCTCAGAATTTTAAAAATTTATGTAGTGTTTTCAATGATAATTGTTTTCAACTATTTTCATTAATTAATTATAAAATTGTGAAGTGAAGTTTTTTATTTATTTTATTGATAAATAAATAATATTTTAAGGATATTAATTATTTTATATTAATTTGAATCAATTTCAATTATAAGTTTACTCTAATCATTAATCATTTTACTTAAAATAAAATTTTTCGAAAAACGGCTTTTTGCGCATCATGTGCGCTTGTGTAAAAATTAATTTTCCCTATACATAGATATTTAATTTAATAAAATTATTCCTATATTTGGAATAACCATGCATCCAACATTCAATATAGTTCTCTATAGAGTTTAATAATTACCCAATTCATTTTAGAACCATATAGGTACACCCATCATATAAGCTATAACGGGATCACCCGACTCTATCTGGGTGCACCCATCATAAAAAATTTCCGTGGAATTATTGAATCTTTTCATCATAAAATTCTTTGAAAAATACTTTGGAACCCATATTAAAAATCTTTTTAGTTATCAAAATAATTTTTTCTTTTAAAAACCCATTTTCAATACCAAAATACTCATTAAAAGGGAAATAGGGTTTTTCATTTAATAAAACATGAAAGATTTCAAATGAATATAGAAATAATATAATATTCATGTTGGCATGAAAATTCATTGTCACTATATATGTTAAAAATTGGACATTCCTTTTGTCCTTTCTCAAAACATCCCACATAAAACACGTAAAAGAATTCCTTTTGAAAATATTTTAAATAAAGTAAAAGAGGAATAAAATGTACTTTATAAATATTTTATGTATATATAAAAACTTTCATAAAATAATTTTAAAAACATGTACATTGAAGATAAAGAGTTGGAAGGAAAACTATAAAATCGGATTTTTTGTAATAAAAGTTCCTTACAACTTGGGAGACACTTGAATCGCAAGCCCCATTAAAGAATAAAATTTGAAAAAATTAAATATCATGATAATAGATATATTCATGATATAACAAGTAAAAAGGGCTATATATACACCTTATAAAATAATATAGGTTTATAACATCAAAATATGCCTCTAAAAAAAAGGAAATTGAGATGAAGTCCCTTACCTTGAGTCTGTCTTATAACTTACATTCTTTATCTTCTAGAATAATAAATTTATGTTAATTATTTAATTTCTTAACAAATTTTTTCATGTTTATTATTCCCTTTATTTAAATTATTACCATGTTATATATGATTACTTAACTAATTAAGTTCATGTCAGATATTTCGATGATATTTGGATTATGTGTCAGAAATGACTTTGGTAGGTTGACTAAAGACAAAGAGGTCAGTATTCAAACATCTAAAAAATAATAATCATAAAATTATTAATTTTTTATTCATAAATTATAATTTTAAGACAAATCATGAAATATGTTTTTGAGAAATTAAGTACATTATGATCATGGAGATCGTAGGTCGTACGTACGCATGAGTAACATTTCCATTTTTCAATGATCATTATGGAAAGGAGGTAAGTAATATTTTATCTTTAGATAATGATAATAATATAATATATACCATGTTATATATTTAAATATACTTATATATATAATCCATGTTTTGTGCTGATGAAAATAGAGTCACATTTCTTCGTAAAGGCGGAATTCCACAAGTACACGAACAACGTTATCATTTTTCAGTGAGTGGAAAGATAAGAAATAAAATGATATATTATATTTTTAGAAAGATAAATATTACATTAATATCATTACTATTCCATTTATATCAAATATATTCATTTTATTTACTGTAACCTTTCATTTAAAGTGTTAGTGAAAAATGAATCACATTGTTTTGTCAGGCATTAGTTTGTCGCGCACACAAACGACGTTATCATATTCCCTAAGGAATGTAAAGTAATATATATATATGTATATATATATGATATAATGAATCTATAGGTATAATTATGTTTTTAATATCATATATATACTTTATATCAATCGACATACCCAACTATGAGAGGATTTCATGGAAAACGTATCATATCGGTTCGTAAGGTAGTAGTCTTCCGTACACATGAATGATGTTATCGTTTCCCATTTGAGGGAAGATGATATCTATAAAGGTAATTACCTTAATAAAATAACATATTAGTTTATGAGATAAAATATTTTATTAAATAATCATAAATTAATAATATTTTAAAGAGGTTTAATAATAAATAAAACAAAAATGCATAGTTAGTAATTTTACCTCTTCACGGACCACCTCTTTAGGATTATACATAAGATATTACTATAATGAATTCATGACCAAAAAAAGGATTCTATAATGAGTGGATTGAAGTTGGGAAATGATTTAGGTAAATATTGGATGAAACCAAATGGTTTGATGGTCTGAAAAATAGAGGATAGGGGTGGCCTTTTATATGTTAGGTGAGTGGAACACTTGTAATTTTCAAAAAGAAAAAGATATACCCATGTTTTTCACATGAAAAAGGGTAAATAATGGATTATTATAATTAATTATACATTTTTATGTCGAAATATTTCCATAAAATAGATTTTAGAAAACATTTTGGGCCATTTTAACCCTTATCTATTTAGTTTAACCCCTTAGTAAACCCATTTTAACATTAACTGTGGTAATTATTTTTTTTCTTTTTTCAATATTCATTTTGGGAAAAATTTTAAAATTTTTAGATAATAAAAAATTTTCTAGCTAAAAATATTTAATACATTTCAAAAAATTAAATTCATATATTTTACAAAATTAAATTTTAAACAAAACCCCGTAGACACGACGAAAAAGAGGGTTTTCAAGAAATATATATTTTTTAAGAAAAAGATTATTTTATATTAACTATATGATTAATAATAATAATTTCATGAATATAAATTAATATTTATTAATATATAATCTATAAATTTCATTTAAAACATTACCTATTAGAGATTATTTTAATTAATTAAAATGGAGAAAAATTATGCATTTTAAAATAGTTTTTAAAAAAGCCCGTTTTTAATCCCAAAAACAAACTTATACTAAAATCTAATATAAAGTTCATAAAAAAAATAATTAATTATATTAAATATAAATAAATAATACATATATTAATTTTAATCATATTTAAAACATAATTTTACTTTTTAATTACTTAATTTATTGAAAAGAAAATATGTTTTTATAAAAATTAGTATTTTTCACTATTCACTGAAAAAATCAATATTTTCTGTAAAATCCATGAATTTCACTCAAATTAAATTTTTATACACTAATTTTAAAATTTAATTTCATTTATTATAATTAAAATTCTAAAATTTATAATTTAAAATTTAAAATAATACTTATAAAAAAGTGTTTAATTAAAACTATTTACTTTTTGATTTTAAAAAATACTTAATATTTATATAATGAATATAAATATATTAATTAACATGAAAGTAAATTATTATAAATTTAATAATATTGTTACATTATTCTACCCTTTTAAGATTTGTATCTTTAAAATTTTATTCACTTATTAAATAAGTGAGGATATATTTCCCTCATAGAATTTTAAGATTCTCATGTTCCCTCTTCAACCATATAGTTTTTCCATAAAACCTTAACCTCATGAATCTCCGTATTTCGAAACACTTTTTCTATATGGTCAATAATATGAATAGTTTGTTCCTAATAAGAAATTTTCTCTTCCAATTGAACTACTTCAGGGCTCAAAACATGATATGAATCTGTTACATATTTCTGTAACATTGAGACTTGAAAAATGTTGTGTACCTACTATAAACTCAGAGGTAGGGTCACTCAGTAGGGAACTAATCCAACTTTATCCAATATTTCATATAGTCCAATTAATCATGTACTTATATTCCCTTACCAAAATTCATAACACTTTTCCATAGAGAAACTTTTAGAAATACATGATTTCCTACCTCGAGAGGAAGATATTTCCTCTGAATATCCACATAACTTCTCAACCCACTATGAGTTGTCCTCATATGTTTATGAATCAACTACACCTTATCAGACATTTACTCTACTAAATATAGTCCCCTATACTTCTTTTGTCCTACATCATCCCAAAATGTAGGTGTTTGACACTTCTTTCCATATAATTCCTCAAATGGTTCCATCTATATACTTGATTGAAAACTATTATTATAAGAAAACTAGACCAAAGAAAGGTATTGATCCCAAATTCCATTGTAATCCATTGAATAAGAATTAATCATATATTCCATGGTCTGAATCATCTTCTTAGACGTAACATCATTTTGAGAATGAAAAACTGTTCTGGAATGTAATTTAGTACCCAATTACTTTTTATGTCCTTTCTAAAAATTATATTTGAACCTAGGATCGTGGTCTAATACAATGGAGAGAGGAACTCCATGTAACCAGACTATCACCTTTAGATAAAGTCAAGAAATATGATATAAATAAATTTTATCTTGTATGTGAATGAAATGTGTATATATAATTAATCAATCAACAATAACCCAAATTTCATTTTTACCTGGAGAATTATTTGGTAACACTATAATGAAATCAATGGATATATTTTCTCATTTCCACTCTGGAACTAAAAAAGGTTGAAGTATTCCATTCAATAATTGTTTTTCAATTTTAACCTCCTCACAACTCAAACACTTCATGGTAAATTTAGTAATATCTCTTTTTATATTATCCCACCAATAATACTTTTCAAACTCTATATGCATCTTATTAAAACCTATATGAATGAAAAATTGATAACTATGAGATTCACTCAACAACACTGTCTTCATCTGGGAATCACAAGGAATGAATTGTCTTTTTCCAAATAATAAAACACCATATTAAACAATATTAAATTCTCTAAAATTATCATGCTTAACAGATTCTACCTTTTTCTACAAATATTGATCCTCTTTTGAGCTTTCTTAATTCTTTTTAAGAAATTTGACTGCACTAAAACCTGAAAAAAAATGAGGATATCCATAAATCCCCAAATTTAAGGATAAATTTTTTCAAATAATTTAACAAAGTGTCATGTTCCAAACATAACATGTTTAATGTAGAATTATTTTTTAACTCAAAGAATCAACCACTTTTTTTATTTTCCATGATTGTAATAAATCATGAAATAATAATACATGATCAATTCTAGTCATCTTCTCTATCCCATTTCAAATTATTTTTGTGTGAATATATACTTAAAACTTATATTATTAGTGTATATTTCACACTTTACTCCATAAAAATGATGCATCCCAAATTTTAAAGAAAAAAACCATAGTAAATGATTCCAAATCATGTGTAGGGTAATTTTACTCATTAGGTTTCAATAGAAATGAAGAATAAAAAATTACCTGATAATTTTTCATTAGGAAAAAAACAATTCCTTTTAAATAAGAATCAAAATAGATGAAAATTACACCATTTATGGAAGGTAGGGACAAAATTGGAGCATTCAACAATCTTATTTTTATTTCATGACAAAAATTATCCCATTATTTTTTCTAGATGAATTTAAATACTTATCGAGTTAACGTAGTTAGTGGGGTAGAAAACAGAGAAATTTTTCCAAAAAACTATAGGTAATGAAACACTAATGTAATAAAACTATAAATATTTGTGATATTTTTCGGTATTTTCCATTCGTCTACAAATGTTTTTAGTAGGGTCAAAAGTTATTCCATATTTATAAATAATATGTCCATGGATAGAAATGTTTTGAAACCCAAATTTACACTTACTAAATTTCAAATACAGTTTATTTTATTTTAAGGTTTTTAAAGTAATCCTCAGATGTATTTAATGTTCCTACTAACTTTTATAATACACCAAAATTTCATCAATAAAAACAACCACAAAATTATCCAAGAACTCATGAAAAAATATTTTCATAAGGTATATATATACAATAGGTTCATACAAAAAGGGAATAACTACAAAATCATAATTGATATATCTATTCAAAAATATAGAATTTGGAATTTCATCATTCTTTACCTCCAGATAATGGTATCTAAACCATAGGTCAACCTTTGAAATATAATTTTATCATAATAACTGATCATAAAAATCATCGATATTTAGAAAATGATTATTTTTCGTAATAGATATGTTATTCAAGGCACTGTAATAAATGAAAAGTATCATTAAACCATGTTTATTTTTAACAAAAAAAATAGAAGCACCCCATGGTGTAGTTCTACGGTGAATGAAACCTTTATCTAACAACTCTTTAAATTTATTTTTCAATTATAAATGTTCCACTTGAGCCATTAGATAAAGGGGTTTAGGAATAGGTTTAGTATCAGTAACTAAGTAAACAATAAACTCGAAATCCTAATCAAGAATAACACTAGGAAAATAATCAATAAATAGATCCACATATTAATTTACTACTAGAACATCACTAATTTTAAGAGTTTCTTTATTTTCAAAAATATGATTTAGGTAACTTTCATTACCATATCTAATAAATTTATCACCATCTTGGTATGTTATCAAAGGAATGAAATCATTGAACAAAACATTCTTGGGTCTGTAATCTATATTATCATGATAAACTAAAATCCAATCCATGACAAAATGATATCTAAGTCTACTATAGATATTTAAATAAGATTTGAATTAAATACCATCTTGCTGAAAATAATAGGAATATTTCTATAAATCAGGGTTGATTTAATACTTCCACTCCGAGTATTCACCAAAATTTCTATCTTACATTCATGAGGTGATATTCCAAATTTACTTGAAATTTTATCAAAAACAAAATAATGTGAAGATATATAGTAAAATAGGGTATTGTCATGATTCAAATACACAAGTAACATACCTTTCAAAACTTCATTTGATGGACCAATGTGAACCGTAGTAGTATAAAAAGATTTTTCCACACCCTTCTTCTTCCTAACTTCATGATTTTCAGCTAGAGTTACTATATTTCGAAACACATTAGCAGAATAACCAAACTAATTACAACTAAAAACCCTCATCATTGGGTGGATATCGATTACCACATTCTTTGATTCTTCAAGATTATTTTCCCTGCAATCACGAACCATATTCCCAAACCATCCACATAGATAACACTTCAAATATTTCATAATACATTCTCTAGGGTAATTGTTACCACACTTACCACAATATTGGAACTTCATTTTCTTACATCCAAATTTTTTTGTATATTTCTCCATCACCTTCCATCCTGATCACTTCTTACTTTCATCATCATGAGGCAAATAAGTGTTAGAAAACTCCATCTCATGTTTTTAATCCCAACAAACAAATTTCTAAAAAAAATTAAATTATTTTAATACCAAATATCTTCAAATACAAGGTTTCAATCCGTAGTAAAATATATTAATTTTACTATCAATGTCTTGAAAAAAAGCATGTATTTACCTGACCAGTCTGGTAAAATTATCTTCATATATGGCCACATAATTTTTATCTTTTTGCCTCAATTATATTAATTTTTCCCATATTTATTTGAACAACCTTAGGGATATTTCTCTTATGGAAAATATCCTTAAGTTGTTCTGATTCCATGGCATCAATAGCATCTTTCTATCTAGTATTATTAACCAAATACCATCATCGATTAGCTAAAAGTTAAAAATAATAAATATAAAGAGTTTGCTTTTGATATTTAAAACATCCCATGACTTAAAATATGTTATCCAGAGTATCGACCCATCTTTCAACTACCGAAGTATCATATGAACCGTTGAATTATGGGTCATTTTTCCTGATGAAATTATCTACTATAGAAATTTTCTTTTATGGTGGATAAGGTTCCTCTCTAGCATAGATACCACCACCATTTATATCATGTGAAAATTAATCCATCACTTCAACAAATTGTTTTATTACAATTACAACCATCTTGGGATTCTGATTTTGAAGAATAATTTTATCTCTACACCTTCCTAGTTTAGCTTCCCTATTTCTTATATGGAAAAACATTCTGAATAGATATAGTTTAGATGAATCAACATAGTAATATTAAAATTATAAATCATTTCAACTTAACCATAAAGTAAAATCTTTCATTGTTATTCTATTAACATTATCCTAACCTATAAATTTATCTAAACCATCCTTTAATACCAAATATAAGGACATGTCCTTAAACATTACATAATCTTGAGTTTTAATTCAAAAATTCATTCTATTACATTTGAGGATATTTTTAAGTTTATATTTTTAAAAAATTAGTCCATAACTAATATATAACATAACTATATAATACAAAGTGAACACTTCCAATCAGTATCCATTTTTCCACCATATAAAACTATTAAAAAAACATGTTTTCTTTTCATGAAAAATTGTCACGACATTCAAATTGACCTCTTCATTTCCCTTACCCATCCTTAAATCCTAAGAAAAAAATTAAAATGTGGTACGAGCACAAAAATATCAATAAGTGACATAAATATAAGAAAATTGTTAGTCTAGTGAAAAACATGAAAAATCATGACAAACCGTTTGTCAAAAACATAACTTTTTACCTAGAAAGGGCATTATTATTCTTTAAAAAGGATCATATTTCAAATATTTTTGAAAAAAATTGAATTCTATAAAAAATAATTAGTAAGAATAGAATAGTAATGTAGGTTCCTTAGGAAATAATCTCATTGAAACCTTACAGAACCCTTTAAAATTTTAATAACAATATGACCAACATCTAATATAATTCTCCACAGAACATAATAATTACTGAATGTATTGAAGCGCTATCTGAGTTTACCAAACATATAATATATAAAGAGATCACCCAAAACTATCTGGGCACACCCAAAATAAATAATTTCCAAGGATCATATAATATATAGAACATTTTAATCTTGTAACTTTTCTTCATAAAACCCATTGAAAAACAAATTTGATCACATATGAAAAATATTTTTGGATATCAAAACAACCTTTTCTTTTAAAACCCATTTTCAATAACAAAATACCCTAAAAATTGGAAATAGGGTTTTCCATTTAAGAAAATAGAAAAACATGAAAGGGAATATTGAAATAAAATAACATTCATTATGGTAGGAAAATTAATTATCACTGTATATGTTAAAAAATGAACATTCCTTTTTTCGTTTCTCAAAACATTCTATATAAAACACATAAAATGATTTATTTTGAAAAAATTTCAAATAAAGTAAAAATAGATATAAAATTATATTTATAAATATTTTATTTCCATATAAAAAAATTATAAAATTATTTTAAAAACATTTACATGGAATAGAAATATTTGGAAGGAAAATGTTAAAATATCATTTTTAAGAAAAACCCCTTATCACTTGGGAAACATTTGAAATATAAGACCAGGGAAAGAATAAAATTAAATAAACATTATATATCATAATAATATATAAATTCATTATATACAATGTCAAATAGGCTCTATATAGACCTTATAAAATAATATAGGTTCATAATATCAAAATACTCCTCAATGACAGGAAATTGAGATGAATCCACTTACCTTTAGTCTGACTCTTCGCGTACATTTTTTATTTTCTTGAATAATAATATTATGTCAATTATTTAAATTATTATTAACTTTTTAAATTATTTCATTCCTTTTATTTAACTTATTACCATGTTATATATGATTAATTAATCAATTAAGTTTATGTTGGATTTTTTTATGATATTTGGATTATTTGTCAAAAAGGAATTTGGTTTTTTCACTATGGTCAAAGTGGCTATTATTTAAACATATATAGAATAATAATCATAAATTAACTATCATATTTATACATAAATTATTATTTTAATACTAATCATGATTTATGGTTTTGATAAATGAAGTATGTTGCGATCATGGAGATGGTAGGTCATACGCACACATGAGTAACATTTCTATTTTTCAACAATCATTGTGGAAAAAAGGTAAGTGATATTTTATCTTTATATAATGATAATAATATAATATATAACAAATTATTTCTTTAAATATACTTATATATATCATATATTTAGTTTGTTTAATAAAATAGATTCGCATCACTTCGTTAAGGCGATAGTTCACACGTACATAAACGATGTTATCATTTTTCAATGAGTGAAAAGGTAAGAAAGTAAATGATATATTATATTTTAATAATGATAAATATTTCATTAATATAATAATTATTTAATTTATATCACATATATTCATTAACTTTATCCTAATTGTATTCTATATAAATAATTAGTGAGAACGAATCACATCACTTCACAAGGAGGTAGTCCACCTTACACACGAGTGGCGTTATTGTATCCCCTAAGGAATGGAAATTAAAAAAAATTATATGTGATATAATGACTCCATAGGTATAATTATGTTATAAATATAATATATATATATATATATATATATACTTAATATGCATCATCATACCCAATAATCAGTGGTGTTGATGGAAAAAATTGCACATCAGTTCGTGAGGCGGTAGTCCGCCGTACGTGTGAGTGATGTTATCATTTCCCATTTAAGGGAAGAAGAGATGAATATAGGTTTCGAACATAACATAATAAAATATACTTATATTTTAGATACCTTTGTAATTATATAATTATAAATGACGAATATTTTAATAAGGCGTAATAATAAATAAAACAAAAACCTATAGTTTAGAATTTTACCTCTTCTTGGACCACCACATTAGGATTATACCTATGGTATTCCTAGAATATAATTCTGAAAAAAATAAGGATTATAGGATGAGGGGATGGAATTTGTTAATTTATTTAATTAGTTATTATCTGAAAAATGGTTTTAATTTGTGAATAATAGAGAATAAGAAGTGTCATTTTAATAGTGTGGTGAGTGTCGCACTTATAATTTTCGAAAAGAAAAAGGTGTACCCATGTTTTTAACATGCCAAAAGGGTCAAAAAATATTATTATAGATAAATTGATATTATAAGGTCTAAATATTTCTAGATAATGTATTTTAGACAATTTTTTATTTCATTTTAACCCCTATCCTTTTAGTTTAACCACTAGTAAACTCATTTTTACCTTAATATAGGTAATTAATTTTTACTGTTTTCACTATTTATTTTGGTCAAAAATTAAGTTGAAATTATTATATAATATAAATTATTATATAATATAAATTATTATTATTAAAAATATTTAATAAATTTTACCAAATTCAATTGAAAAAATTTTCATAATTAAATTTAAAACAAAACCCATAGAGGTGGTGAAAAAATAGATTTACAAGAAGTGTATTTTTCAAGAAGAAGGTGATTTTATATTAACTCTTTGATTAATAATAATAATTATATGAATATAAATTAATATTTATTGATATATAATATATTAATTTAATTTAAAATAATCCTTATTAGGTATTATTTTAATTAATTAAACTAGAGAAACATTATTCATTTTAAAATAGTTTTTAGAAAAACCTATTTCCAAACCCAAAAAAAACTTATACTAAAATCCAATATAAATTTGATTCAAATGTAATTAAGTGGATTAAAAATTAACTAAATAATAATTATTTTACTTTAAATCATATTTGAAAAATAATCGTACATTTAAATTACTTAATTTATTGAAAAGAAAATATTTTTTTACAAAAAAAAGAATTTTTCACTATTCACTAAATAATCAATATTTTCCAAAAAATAAAACAATTCCACACAAAGTAAATTTTGATATGATGATTTTACTAAATAAAATTAATTTTTTATAATTAAAATTCAAAAATTTATAAATTAAACTTTTAAATAAATACTTATAATAAAGTGTTTAATTAAAATTATTTACTTTTTTATTTTAAGAAATACTTATTATTTTTATAATGAATAAAACTATATTAATAAACATGAAAGTGAATTATTCTATATTTAACTATATTTTTATATTCAAAACATGTTTTTAATCCTTGTATAAGTATTTATAGAACCAAATACACCCCAAAATCCATTATTTAGAAACATTGGAGTCATTGACCATGGAATAGTGTCATGGCATTATTAAAATATAAAGGGGGTTTCCAAAAGTGTTATTTTACTCTCTTATAAAAGGGATTCACTTAAAAATTTCAAACACACACCTCCCATTAGAAATTTATTTTGATCTATGACTAAATATACTCTCTTATAATTCCCTCACACCTTCAAAATCCTCTAGTTACACTAAATAATCTAAAGTCCTTCAATTACAAGGAGTTTTCCAAGGAAATATCAAGTATCCAATGTAAGTATTTTCTCATTCTTAAATTTTTCTTATTAATCTTAAACTTCCAAATATATTATATCTATAAACATATAATGAAATTAGTATCATTATTATAATGAGATTTTATTTTATTAATGTAATAACCATTATTTATTCCTCCCCATATATTAATAAAAACAAAATTTTCTTTAGTACGTTGCGCGAACTACAACCTCCACAAAGCGATGTATTCTATTTTTAATTACCTCCATTAATGGATGATAAAAAGGATATAATATATGAATAAATATTATATATATACATATAATTACAATTTTTAAATTTCAATTTAATATCCACCTTCACCCCCCTCTCATGCATTGATAAATGGGTATGTTAATCATGTATACGTGAGGACTACTGCTTCCATTATAAAAAAATAATCTAGATTTTAATAAATTATATAAACATATTAAAATATATTTAACCATAATATAAATATAAAAATAATATAATTATTATATTTTTATAATTCTATTATGTCAAAATAAAAGCCTTCTTAACCATACTCACCCATCGAGTTAAAGCGATTTTATGTTTGGGTCGGTTTAACCGCCTACAAGAAAAATTCTATAAACCTCTATTAAATTTAACTATGGGAAAATGAAAAATAAAATTATTATAATCCAATAAGAAAATAATGATTGGTATACAGTTCTATAAATATTATATAAATTATTTAACTTATTATTAAAGTATCATTTTTTGTTAAAATCACCGAAATAAGCCAATACTGATTCTATTTTCACACGGTATAAATAAAACACTTATAGAATTATCTGAGATATTTATAAATTGATAATATATATATATATTATATTAACATAAATGATATATTAAAAATCAACTTGGTGTTAAATAATGGGCAATGACATCAACATTATAAAACATGCACAAACGGTTAAAGTTTTCAACCCTTGATCATCATTATACGCTATGAATAATGAATGTGATCATGATAAAAAATATAATAAGGATTATAAATGGGTGAAAATTTTTAATAATTTTATTAAATATGACATTAATTTATTTATTTTTTTATAGGAGTTTAGGGTGTGATCAACTAAGCATAGAAATAATGTAAGGGTTTTTCATAATTAATTTTCCTTTCTATGAGTTATAATGGTTATTCTTGGACCCCATTCTTAAAATTTGAATTATTATGACTTATGATTGAGTAAAATTTTATTTCTAATTTAATTTATCAATATTTTCATTGTTTTCCAAGAATTAATTTACAAATGATCATTACTTCAAAGATTGTGATATTCATAAGGGTTTCTTTGTCTCAAATTTGAATCCCTTGAGACATGTTTAAGATATAAACCATGTTTCCTTTTAAATAGTGTAAATACTAATATATTTTCATTTTTAATCATGATTATATTATTTTTCATGATATTGAATTTTATTTTTATAGTTAAACCTCTCATGGTGTTTGATTCAATTGTTACAAAGGTTGTAATGGTTTTTCATGACTGAAATATTTTCCTTGGGTCATAATCACTCTTCTTTAACTATAATATTTCAAGATTGATCAATCATAATATATAATGATGTTATATTTTATTTAGACCTTATTTTATATATAAATCATGATCCACACGTAATTATTCTTCCTTGATGATTCTATTGTTTCTTTAAAATGAATTTTTGTTAAGAATAATTCTCATTTCTTTTAATCAATTCATCTTCCATGACTACGTTTTTGCTTCCAATATATATGACCTAAACCATATGACAAGGAATATTTTTTTTCAATTTTGGTCAAAATCATTTTTAAACAGTTTTTGTAATTCTTCATAGGATTAGATAAGGTCTTGGGACTTGAAAAAGATAGAACATAGAGCTTATGGTTCATGGCACACAGTTAATGCTAATCATGCAACAAGACCGTTCAACATGGTTCAGGGGGATAACAGTTGCACAAACCATGCAAGGTGGCCTGGAAACGGTGTGGAGTTCGTTCATATCTAATCACATAGATTTTCTATGATTTTGCAAACTGTTCTGGTGGCCCAAAATACTATACAACATTAGTTTCCCATAGATGGAGGATCACACATGGTTGGCGCATGGTTTGGCCAACTGTGTGCCTCATTAAAAGTGGATGTTTTACCATTTTCCCTCCTAGGTTTATATCATTCTCCCTTTATTTTTATCTTCATTTCACTCAGAATAGTATGATGTGAGAATCAAGATCCCCCTTCTCTCCTAAGGGTGGTTCTCCTTTGATTCTGGGGTATTTAAGTGTCATTTTGTATTATTCAAATCCCCAAGTAATTATATGAGTCTGGTTTCTTCTATTTTCTAAAAGATTCACAACATGATTTTTCCTATTATTCTATGTATCATGAGACCTATTTCCATGTATTTATTTACTTTAGTATTGTAGTAATTTTATCTTGAATAAAAGGATGACTTTGGATGAGTAATTGTCTATGAGAATAAGGTGGGTGGTCTACAAGATATTTCCCACAGTCTTGATGGTGATCTTGTCTATTTTGTATGTGCTATTATGATAACGTGCTATGGAATTTTTTTTCTGGTTTAATAATAATATATTGGGTCATTAAAATACATGTTATACCCTTAATAGATCTCATTGGGTCCATATAAGACTATGAGACTGGGCCTATGGCCACCCATGTGGTGTACTAATTCCTTGAAAATGATAAAATGGGGTTTCAAATATGGAATAGAGGGTTTATGGGATTAAATCAGTTATACTTGTTTCATGCCTTATTAAAATGGTATGTGGGTTTTTTGTATTTTTTTTGGAAGTAAATGGTTCATGACATGATAAAGATAAGAAAGAGTAAATAGTTGAAAAGAGGTTTCTTTAAGCAGTTAAATGGTTTTAAAAGAACATTTGAGGGTTCTTACATATAAATAAATAGTTAAATTGTTTAAATAGAACATGGGGTTAAAGGTTTTGGGTACTATAGACCATGTCTAATAATTAATTTTGGAATAGGTGTACCCTAATTATATATTAATTTGTTAAAATAATCAGTTATGTTGGACCATAAAAATTGGTTGATGATGAATAGGTTAAGATACTGGACATGATGCTTCACACCAATGGGTAAGGATGATGGATATGATGCTCCATATTATTGATTTAGGATTTTTAGACTTGACACTTGGTATCATTGATTTGAAATTTTGAATATCGTGCTCATTATTCTTGGTTGGGGTATCAGTATGATGTTTTGAGAATCAATAGCATTGAATTTGTATAGGTAGTTGGATCGATGTTCCTCGATACCTATAATTTAAATTATTAATAAAACACCTCTTAACCTAAAGGGTTTAACTCCCATGGTATATGGTTAATACTTTTGACATGCAATGAATCATGTTTGGTTGGCCTAAGTGACATAGTGGAACTCGAGTACAAAAGTGGTCAATTTATAACCGATTATTTATAAAATATATTTCATTTAATTCAATGTTTATTATTCCTTTGTGCATATTTTTACACTATTTTTATACAATATATTTCTTTAGAGACCATTGGTTATGGCCTACTGAGTTGTTCTCACACCCTAATTAGGCTTCCATTGGTATCCTAGTAGACTTCATGGTTGCAGGTTTGGGTAAGGGAAAAGGGATGATGATAGATGGGTGATTTGGTAATTTTAAAAGAGATTGGATGAGGGGACGAGACATGATATTGGGTCATATTTTGGAGATTTTTAGTTTGTCTTTATTTTGGATTTCTTTTGACACATGACACTATTATGGAATGACATATTTATTGTATTGGTTATTGTCTTTTACCCAGTTTTTTGGGTACTTGATGTATGGTTACTGCTTGGTATTTATCTCTATATTTATTATTATTTCTATTGTTGTATCAAATTTATAATGAGGTTATAGTCTCCCCATGTTTTACTATAGACCCACACTTTTAGTCAAAATCATATGGTATATGTGGAGGTGCACCTAAGGTCATGTAATGATTTGGTTCGGCTACTAATATGAGTGAGTCAGGCTAGGATGTTACAAAGTGGTATCAGTGCCCAAATTATTTTTTTATTGCTATTTATAAAATATAGATATGATACTAGGATGTGTCGGGCCTTGGTTATGACCTCGTTCCTGGGAGTTTATGACCTATTTTTTGTGATAGAATTTATTTACCTATAATCAATCCATAGCTTCATAGACCCATATTTATTCTTAATGAAAAGAATAGGGGTTCTCCAATGTGAAACATAGGGATATATAAATCCATTACCACTCAAATACTCGAGTTTTTTATTCAAATACACTAACTCCACAATGTTTATTATATAGGGAGTCTTTGATATAGTTCTTTCATTAAGGATTAAATTAACAGAAAAGTCAACTTCCCCCTCTAGTGGATATTTAAGTAATTCCTTAGAAAATACATCAATTTATTCCTATATAATAGATAAATCCTCAATTTTAATATTACCATTTTCATTTATAGGTATTTCCTGGTCTTATTCACTAAGAATATAATTTATAAGAGCTACTAGAGGTGGATCCAAATATGAATCAGATTATGAAGTCTCCCCTCTAAAGATAAGGAATTTAATATCTTCATCATGAATCATAATTTCCTTTTATTTTAAATAATTTTTTTTCATCATATTTTAAAATTCATTAAATACTAAGTGTTATATAAAATTAATTCATATTTATAAGAACAAAATATAAAAATAGATCAGCTTTATGTGTCATAATAGGAACTTCTTGACACATATTTGTTGCAGTGAGGTTTCCACTAGGAGTTTTAACTGATAACTACCTTCTTATGGTGAATGGTAAATGCCTAATGTTTTTATAAAATTGAGAAGATATAAAATAATATGATGATACAAAATCAAATAAATCATTAGATAAATTTTAGAATATGATTAAAGTACCTACCACCACGTCATTCGGAACTTCAACCTCACCCATTTTGATCACATAATATTGTCCTTTCTCCCTTGGAATTTTTTGGGTAAAGTTACCTTGATTCCTAGTAAAATCATTTTCATATTGTCCCATATTGTTACATCTAAATAATTTCCCATTTCTAGATTCATTCTTTCCCTTTAATTCATAGTCTTGGTGACCTCTTTCTCCACACTTATAGAAAAATATCATTCTTAATAGGCATATTCCATGATGTTTATTTCAATATTACTTTCAAGTTGTAAATTTCACCCTTCCCTTATTCCACTTTTCCTTATTTCCTTTTTCAAAGTACTCACCAGCCCTCTTCTTATCTTGATTCCCTTTAAATTCATAAGACATAGATAATTATTTATCTGTCTTTATAGCACATGATACTATATCCATATATGATGATAATTTTCGAGAGAGTAATTCCATTCTAATAATTGGTTTAAGACCATAAAATAAATGGTTAATATTTATCTTTGGATTATATATATAGTATGTGGGATGACTTATTAACCTTGTAAAGCTGTCATTATACTAATTAACATTATTATCCCAATGTTTTCTCATACTCAAGAATTATCTATCCATATCTTCTTATTGTTCGTGAGAAAAATATTTTTCTAAGAAATTTTTTTAAAATATTTCCATTCCATATTTTTTATTTCTTCCTTATCCTTAGTGTTTTGAATCAATAATTGTCACTGGTCTGCATCTCCTGAGAGATGATAAACTTCCATGACAACATTAAACCTTTCAGTAATTCACAAACCATGAAATATCTTCTCTATGAAAATTATCCATTGTTCATCTATAAATGGATTTTTAGTCCCATTGAATGATAGAGGTTACTGATGCATGAAGTATTATAACATTATTAAACAGTTTCATGGAGAAGAAGGCCACTCCATATAAGAAAAATTATTGATCATAAATTGATTCAGGAATCCAAATATAGTTATAATTTGTTTATCTCCATCTAGAGCTCCAAATACAACATCATTATCTTTCCTAGGAGGGAAATACATACACGGATTATGTGCATTGATATGGGTTTCATTCCTTCTACTATGTGCCATTTCTAAACAATGACATACATTATATTTGATTGTAAATCATAATAAATAATTTTAAAACTAGTGAAACACTTAAAATAAATTGAAATTTTATTTATAAAAAATATCAAATTCATAATCTTGGTTTCTTTAGGAATATTCTCAATGTCCGTTATAGGGTTATATTTCTGGAATCTATGTTTTCTTAAATCTAGTACCCAAGGTTTCTACTAAACATTACTCTGATTCCAACTTTAAAGACCCTAAACATAGTAGCTCAGAGTTAGTGGTACATTATTACATTTGAATTATACAAAAATAATGGCATCCCAAAGGACCAAATAGTTTAGTAGTCTTGTAAAACTAGATACATACATGAATCTAAGATTATAAATAAAAACATAAAATAAAACAGAGTAATTTCTTTGAGAAAACCATTATTCTTCTAGATTATCCTTTCATATCAATCATAAAATACTTCTCAGAATCTTTGTTGAAAATAAACATAAGAAAAAGGGTGATATTAGATTCTTAGTAAGGGTATGTATATAGTGGAAACTAAATATGGCATAAATAATATGGTAGGTAATTAATAGAAATCTAATAATGCTATATAAATAATCACATGAGCTAAAAATTATCCATAGGTATCATAGCTAATCAAATAATCACATGGAAATAAATATCTGATCTTATAATGAGGTAAATTAATAATGTTGGACATCATAAAAATACCATTGAGGCCTCATACCAAGATGTCTTACATAAATGGATAAACCCACAGCCAATACCCAAGCTAATTGGTTTCATGAGGCCTATTGATGCATCAAGGGGTTATATAGATCCTCTCCCATCACTTATTAAGTCAAATTTATTCCTCATATGAAAGGGGTGACACATAATCAATATAAACATTCATATTTAAACTAACATATGAAATTTTAATAATTACCTCCAATTAATAAACATAATCATAACTTATCCAAAGTAATATAGTGAATGGTATTAAAATAGAACATCTCTAATAAAACTAATCATAAAACATATAATAAAATATGGAATATGGTACCATAATAGAATAATATCATTAAATTATAAATTTTAACAAAGGATGTTGACATAGATTAAAATATTTTAAAAAGATCGTTGGAAAACTTTTGATGAAAATACCATTTCACTTTGAAATCAATTTTTTTTTGTAAAACTACCCACATGTAAAAAAATTATATTAAAAGAACTTTGTAAACATGTAAATGAAGCTTCAAAGAATATATTATTAATGATTTTAGGGAAATATATTCATTTCTTATAAGTTAAAAAACATTCCTTTCATATTTTATCGGAAGGTTGAAAAGTACCTCATTTAAAAAATGATAAGAAGATTCCTTTCAAACCATTTTTTAAAAATTAAAAAATATATGCAAATGGATTTAAAAATCATAAGATAATAGTAAAAAAATTAAAATATTTTTATAAAATATGGATATGGAAGATAAATATGCCCTAGTGGATACTTAAACATAAAAAACCTAAATAATGATAAGATAGTGAAATAAACTCTTACATTGGGTTTGACATCCTTTTTACATGTTAAAACCTTCTGTATAATAAATATAAATTTATTATAAATTTATTCCAAAACCATATTTATATATATCATACCATTTATGTCATACTTATAATCTTTTATCACTCATTTCTTAATAATTATTTGTTAAAAACATTGTTTCAGGTAATAATTACTTCATTTTTCATGTATGTTTTGTTTTGGTGATTTTGGACTTTATACTTTGATCATGGTTACATCATCTACATAATTTTAATAATGATATAAATATCATATATCACTAAAAAATGACTTATACCAACAGAAATTTATTGACAGATAACATATTTGTTGGTAAAAGTGAGCAATTACAACAGATATTATGTTTTGTTAGTATTAATTTCATGTACCAACACTTATTTTTATTTATGATTATATCTATTGGTATTGACCAATAAATACAAATAATTATTTTAGAAACGGTTAAACTTATTTCTCTATCATACCAATACCAACATTTTTTACTAACACATAAATCTATTATTAATAATAAATATTATCAACAATTCTATTTCTATTAGTATAAACTTAATAAAATAATACATTTCATAAAAAATTAATCAATAATAATGTAAGAAAACTAGGTTTTTATATATATTATTATTTTTACATCCAAAGTCATTGTCGATTTCATAGTGTTTTTTTTAAAATATTTAATTTATTGATTTTAATTTTAAATTTTCTCTGAATATCAACAGTGTTTGGATTTTTAAACATCATTAATTTAATAATAATTTAATTATTTTTTAAAAAAATACCTTAAATTAATACAATATTTCATATATTTAGAGATTTTCCACTTTACTAAAAAAAATCTAGTAACACATGCCACCTCTCTCCTCCTCATCTCCACCTCCACCTCCACCTAACCGCCTCTACTTTTTCTTCTGCCTCTACCTCTGTCTCTGCCTCCCCCTCCGCCTCCCTGTCCCTTGGATCCCCGACTACCCACTTCTACAGCCTCCGCCTCCCAGCCTTCCCGGCTACCCACCTCCATAGACATTTCTCTCTATTCCTCTGTTGTCATCCTCTCTGATTCACTCTCCTTCCATTCAACCGAGTTTTTCATTACTGGTCTCATCTCCTTCCTTTTAACCAGGGTTTTGAATATCTATAGTTTTATAGAACACTAATCGGGAATTCTCTCCTCATCGACTACCAAATACAATGATGCACAATCACACTTTTTGTCGATACTTCCACATTCATCATGCTTTCTCTCAACCCTAATATCATTGGTTCATTCTTCTTGATTCATTCAACATTTTTCAATTGGGTTCTCGCATTATCAGTCGATCAAAATCCCCAAATTCTTGTGACCCCTCATACCATTATGATTCTCACTTTTCATCTGGTTTATCTATTACTCACCTTGGCTAGGATTCAACATGGTGTTTTGGCGACCATCTTTGGTCAGCATCAACCTAGAATAACCTCAAAATCAACTGGGAAGCTCTTAAGTTGAGTCCTTCAGAGGTTCGATTCTCTGTTATCAATCGATTCATCAGCCTCATACAGTTCCCTTATTTTTTACTTCTTCCAGTCACACTAAATGGATTTGTTGTGGAAGAAAACCCTTACGAGAATGGCACCATCATCAATCAAAGATTCAGATGAAATTTTATAGTTTCAAACATTCTTTAAGGTATGATGCAATGTAATTCCCCTAATTTATCCTTACATTCAATATGTTACTTTATCTTTGATAATATTACTATGGATGTCTTTCCAGAACTCTGTAGACATATACTAGATGTTATGGTTCTAGATTTTTGTTTTTGTAATGTGAACATTTATATTTAGAGTTACTAATTCATTTATGATTTTATAATATTTGTTTTCCATAATTTATACATTAACTTTTATTTATGATGTCTAATAGCATAGGATCAATGAATCAGTTTCCTATTTTTTGACATTGTATAGAACATTATTTGTTCACTACATATTTTTGTTGTAATGATAGATTCAATTGGTCAATTGATAGGCTATAGTATGTGATAATTAAATAAAGTATATTATTTTGTGTACATGTTAAGTGTATGTGTATTAATTATATAAAATTTCACATGCAAATTTTTTTATAGTATTTTCTATGTATTGACTTTATGAAGTCTCCATTTTTATTAAATGAATTGATACCAAAATATGGATATCTATTGATTATGTCAATTTTTTGAAACATTACAATATTTTAGATTTATATTTCTATTTACGATTTTATATATAATTTATTTCACTACATAATGTATGTTGTTCTTTCCATCCCAAGAAAAATTTAATCCCCTATCATCTGATTGCATATTGATTCATTTAAATAATTATTTCCCTATAATTCTAAAATTGAATTAACTCTCTCAAATTTTTGACTATATTATTTTCCACACAACACATACTTTGGGATTTAGAGTGGTTTTTGGTTGTTTCTCCCCCTCCTGCATGAATGAAAAAATATTTTCTACTCATCAAAAATTGTATATTTATTATTGTGTATATTATAGTGTATCATTTTGGATTGTTTTCCACCTTCATGCCATGGCGGTGATACTATTTTTGGGATTGAAGTACTATGATGTCCTTGTAGTGGTGGTCATCTCATTCTGCACTTCCTTGATCTGTGATGCCATCTCTTGGCTCGTCATCTACCGTAATTCCTCCTAAAAATCCATGAGATCTTATATTGACAAAGCCTTCAAAAAACTCAAGAATATTAAGAAAAACATGGATCCCAAACCCACCATTAAGAAGTCCTCCAAGACCAAGAATATCGACCATGTTTATATCGGCCTCAAGGAATCCAAACATGACCTCTCCCACTTCATGTTCAATTCAAGCAATGTGGTAGCCCTAGTAATCTTTGTTTTTTTGTATTACTAAACTCTATCCTTAAGGGAATCCCATCGCTACGTTACCCTTTATTTTTTCCTCAATCGTGTGGAAAATGAGCCAATGTGGTCTCTAAGGAGATGATTACACTAACATCTCCACGGTGTTTCTCTACTTCTTGTCCTTTGTTAGCATATATACTTATCTGTATAAGTTCTTTGGGTTCTCGCCACCCTGAGGGGATTTCGGTGTTGGGTTTTTTTCGATACCTGATCTGAAAACCAGTTGAATGGTCAATAATTTCTTTCATCCAACTTATAATTTTTTTCTTGTGGATTGATTAAACTTGATTAATGTTTTTTTATCCATAAATCTCTAGATACTGGGTCAAATTTGACTTTATAGGTGAATTTGATGATGAATATTTTTATATCTAAATCTTCTAATTGATTAGCTAACTAATCCATGCCTATAGTCTCTGGTCCTGGATGTCTCGATTTGTTGGATTTTCTTCAATGTTTTAAAATCTTTTCACTCTTTATTATATTCATAATTATTCTAGTAATGTATTTCTATGTTATTATTCATACAATTATGATAAAAAAATATCACGCAACATGAATCAAGTGAGTACTCAAGATATTTGAGAATATGGATTTGTTTAGTGTAATTATTCTGTTTTGATGAAATTTACCCGCATAGTTTACTTTGAAAAGATTTTGAAAAAGAAATTATCACTAGTTCAGTTTGTGTGTACTAAATATTGGTAAGAAATCACATAAAATATTATTTATCTTCTTCCTCTTCCATGTAAAGGTAATTCTCGGTTTTTTTAACTATTGTCACATTGATAATTCAAGGTTTTACTCATTTTTTGATTGATTATTTTCCCTGATAGATGATGCAGAAATTCACTTAAATCACGTTTCATTTTATATAATCTACATGGCAGCACTTACATTTTTGTATGACTGTCGCTGATAATTTTAGTTGTGCCACTCATTCACTGATGGATTGTTTTTAGTGATGTTATTTTAGTTGTTTCATATCATATGGTATCTCAGTCTCAGGTTTAATATTTAATTTTTCATATTTTTGATTCATACCCATATTTAGAGAAGGGAAGTGGGTGGAGAGAGAGAGATGTATTATATTTGTGGTTCTTTTCTTGTATACAACCATTTTTAGTACCGAATACTATTCTTGTCATTCATGTTTGTTTCTAAATTGATTTATTGCATTAGTTATAGAAGAGATATCTAGTACAGAGTAGTTGGGTGATTCAAATTATCCTCTCACATTAAAGGATCACCCATAGTTGAAAAGTTAAGATATCTTAGATGATTTTATTCCAATTTGGTTTTTGACCATAGACGACTTCATTCTAGTTCTTGCGTTTTTCATTGTGGGCATAGTCTTTCATCTTGGCAGTGTACCATTTAAATTACTTATTCTTTTATGTGTTTTCAAAAAAATTGTGTATCATTTTTAAAAAACAATTATGCATATATACTAACTATGTATTTATTATGTGTGTATTTTACATACAACCCTTCACATAAATTAGTCTTTACCTATTTTATAAACCTTTCGTTATCCATGATTTTCATGTTACAAAATTAGTTTGATTAGGTAACAAAATATATTATATTGTACATGAATATAGTGTATAGTTTTTAAAATAAAATTATGCATATATATTGGTTGTGTATGGACTATATGAATTTTACATACAACCCTGCACATACATTGGTATTTACATGTTGCATTATTTATGATTTTGTTGGATATTCCCTGACACTTCTTTTAGTATAGATTTCTTTTTCATTAAAGCATTATTTAGGTTATATGTCTACTGCATGATTTTGGGTCTTTAAGCTGAGTTTAAAAATTAGAAATTGTTTTAAAATGGAAAACCATGATGTTTTGCAATGTGGATTTCTGGAAAGTGGTACTGATTATTTTAAAGATAAAAATACTACATTATTAAATATATTTATAACTAGATTTTTTGGAATGTTTTTAGGAAAAAAAAATTATGTATCCTTTGGTTCATACCTACTAAAATATTTATACTCACACCTTAAATGTTCTACTTATGTATACCCAGTTTTTTTGCAAATTTAGTCATTTCTAGATTTGTATATAGTAAAGGATTGTTTTTATGGATGGTGAATACCAAGGGGTCACATGGAAAGCGTGCCTAGTTCAGGTTTCATTCAGTTTTGGTTTTTTTTATTTTCTATTTTGTCCCATTATGGGTTTATTTGGTATTGGTTATGAATTTTATATATGTTTAGTGGTTTATTGGTTTCTCATGTTTATGATGTGTGTTCCATGGTTTGTTTATTTATTGGTTCTTGTTGGGCTAAATGATGTGGAACCACATATGATTGATGAGTTATGTCTCCAATAATTAGTTAAAAATTCTAGAATAATGAATCATATTTCAATAGAATAAGTGAGAAGTCTGGTTCAAATAAAGAAATTAAGGTACACCTTATATCTCAATGTCTCTCTAGATACATTTTAAATTTATGGATATTACTTCACTAACAAAGTAGTTTTTAACAAAACATTACTCAGGAATTTATATAACATCGTTAACAGAAAAAATTTGGCTTGGAATTTCAAGAAAGGATGGGCTGGTGCTGGAGATGACTTGCTGGAATGGATGGGTCACTGGAGCTAGCTCACTGGCTTGGATGGGTCGGAGTTGCTGGCTCTAGAGCTGTTTTTGCTGGCGATTATGGTCTAGAGGTTCTAGTGCTGGTGCTGGATCTAACTCACTGGGGATGGGGGGTGTCCACCATTTTTTAATTGATTCATTTTGTAATGAATTTCATTATTAATATGATGAATTTTTTTCTATGTTTGAACATGTGTTCAAATTTTCTATCAGTTTAATAATTAAAACAAATGTATTATATAAGATAAATTAATAAATATAATATGAAATTTTACTAGTAATAAAAATTTATAATTTTTATTAAAATGTAATATATAAACAAATATTATATGTCAGTAATGTTATTACCAACAAAAACATTTTCCACTAAAACCAGTTGCAAAGAACTTTAACCAACATATATATTATCTATTTTTATTAATATAATTGAAACAGAACAATTTTATCTGTCGCAAAAATCTTTAGTGATAGAGTTTTTACAGAAAGTTTAGTGACAAGAACATATATATTGGTAAAACCTTTTTTCCAATAGAAAATGCACTTTTACCAACAGATATGATCCTATTGGAAAAATTCAAATATTTTTTAGTGTATAAACATTAAAATAATCATAATTCCCATCCATAAATTATGGTAATGAAAATTGAATTGTATCACCACATGAAGAGGGTAAGTCGTACGTACGCATGAATGATACTTTCACTTCTCATTTGATGGGAAAGATGGTGGGTAATGGTGATTTCATTATCATAATAAAATTTTTGTATATTGATGATACTAAATTTATTATTTTATAATAACTTTCAGAGATTTAGAATGGGTAGAAGAAGAAATAAATTGAAATAGGTTAAATAATTAATTACCTCTTCTTTGGGAGTCCTTCTTTGGATCCTTTCTTAAGGGACTTAATATTGTTCTTTTAGGGAGACCGGAATCTCTAAAATTTGGATAAGGATTTTGAGAATTGAAATGGATAGGTGTTGGTTGAGCTAGATGACTTAATGTGGCGTGAATAAGTGAGAGAGTAGGTTCCATTTTATAAATAAGGTGAGGGAAATTTATGGAATTTCTCAAAATATTAAATTATAATAAATTCATTCTTAGGCCAAATTACCTAAAAAAGGAAAGGAATTCAAAGATATGGTAGGTGGGGTTGTAATCCCATCAACCAATAGAATTTAGATAAGTTTTTATATCATTTTAACCCTTATAATTTTGATTAACCCCTTGGTCATTTATTTTTAACCATAACTGTGGAACCCTTTATTTTAATCATAAAGGGTTAATAATGTTACTATAAATTAGAAAATGACTCATAAATGGACAATGTATGATGTGTTAAACCATAAAAACTAGGCCCCAATGGCATCATATAAACCCTTGCTTAACATGGCCCTCCGGTCTTGGCCTTCCAAGCACCACCAGATGCCACGTAGACATGTGGTCCCCTCCTTGGGGCCCACCCATATGCATGAAGTGATCATCAGAATAATGGATGTACCAATATCCAAAACTTTTTATTTTTTTGTGATTTTTCCTTACTCAAACACATCATGGGAAATGTCCCAAGAGTTCACCCATCCTGATACAATTTTGTAACATCCTGACCCAAGTCATCAGGTTTAAGCTGGATTTTCACATGACCTCTTATGAACCTCCCCATATGAAAGAGATTATCCACTAACAGTTAGGGTATAAATCTGATAGTGGGAAGACTATACCCTCCATATCATATATTTGATAAGTATAATAATTGAAAATAATAAAATAATGAATAAATGATAAGATTAAAATGTGAAGACTTAAAAAATGATATAGATATAAAAAATAGCTAACAAAGTGGTAAACATGTCCAGAGTATAAGCAGCATGTAAATACAAGAAAGGAAAATAAAAAAAATTATGTGGGGTACTCCAAAGTCTACCTTAGTCTTCTCAAGCTTCATGCTCCAACACTCAACCATCCATTATAGGTCTCTTAGCTCACAGCTCTACCTATCCCACGAAAGTTTTCTCCTCCGATATTCATAGTGTTATCACTCCTCTATGCATATGAAATTTCATCTATATTTTCCTTCATGTATCCTGCCTCAACTAGGGTCTCTACTATGTCTGAAAACACCTGAATCAACAATGTCACATGTCACCTTTCCATGTTTCACCCCACGAAAATGACTTTACACTGGGAATAATATTATTCATGCATTCTCACAACATCTGAAACTTGATGCCTTAGTTCACATATTTTCCTATCTTTAACCAGATTCTCACTCACAATTCTATCACTCACCATAAAAACCATCTCATCTATGAAATTATACTTTCCCAGCATCATCAAAGGTTGTTCCTCTAACATTTTTAGTGTTATCACTCTTCTACACATCTACAATACCAACAATATTGTCCACTATGAAAACTGGCTCAACTAGGGTCTCTATTATTCCAACAAACACCCAACTCAACTACATCATGCATCACTTTTCCACATCACACCCCATGAAAATGTATGAATGTCGACAATTAGATTCTTTCGGTGTCCTCATATCCTCTTCAACCTGCATCCTAAGCTCACAACTCTTACTAGCTAAAATCATCTTCCCACACACAATTTTATATATCACCATGTAAACCGATTATTCTATGAAATGTTTCTTTCTTAGAACTAAGAAATGTTGCTCCAATTTTTTCAATTCCCTAAATCATCCATGCATCAATAAATCCATCTATGTTTTCCACCATGCAACGTTCCTCATCCAGGTTCTCTGATACCCAAAAAAACCTCCAAATCGACTCTATCATGCATCACCTTTCCACATCACACCCTGTGAATATGTTTAAATACTAGAAATTATATTATTTAGTCATCCTTGTATCATCTACAACTCTATTCCTTAGTTCACAGCTCTTCCTAGATTAAACCATCTTCCCACACACAATTCCATCTCTTACTATAAGAACTATCTCATCTATGAAATGATACTTTTCCATCACTATAAAAGGTCAGTCACTTAACATTTGTACTGTAATCACTAATCCATTCATCTATAAAAATATCTATGTTTTCCACCATGAAACATGTCTCAACCATGGTATCTATTGTGCATATAAACACCCTAATCAACTATGTCGTGTGTTAAATTTCCAAATCACACCCCATGAAAATGTATCCACCCAAGAAATTAGATTATTCAAGCATCCATGTAGAATATAAATCCAAATATCTTACCTCACAGCTTTGATTAGCTCAAGCTAGTTTCCCACACATAATTATAGTTCTTACCATGAATACATCTTGTCTTTGAAATGATAATTTCTTGGCATCATGCATGGTTTCACCTCCAAAGTTTGTAGTTTCATTACTCATCCACACATTTTCAAAGATATCTATGTTTTCTACCATACAAACTACTTCAATCAGGTTATATATTGTTATTGGAAACACCCAATTAAACTACACTGCACATCGCCTATCCACATTACACCCCAGGAAAAGATCTCCACATAAGCAATCAGATTATTCAGGATTCCTTGCAGCCTCTACAATAAAATGCATTAGCTTACGGATTGGCCCAGATTAAACCAACTTTCCAAAAACAATACCATATATTTCCATACAAACCAATTAATCCTTAAAATGATACTTGACTAGACCCATGAAAGTTTTTTTCCTCCAACATTTTCAGTTCCATTACTCTTCCATGCTTGCAAACACCCAACTTGACTATATCATGTGTCATCCATCCATGTCACACCCCATGAAAATGTCTCTACACCATCAATCGGATTATCCATGCTTCCTCACAACCTTTGAAACTAAGTGTAAATTAAATCTAGGATATGTCTAGTTTTTTTATTTAGGATCGTTAAAGATAAACACCTTTGGTATTATTGAAATATATACTTATTTTTTGGTAAATGAACCATTAAGGATAAAAGTAGGCCATAAGGCTATTGGAATTAGTTTAACAAGTGAGAGTGAACTATTCTAAGGGGTAATATAGAGGTAAATATAATTCATTAGATTATTTTAAGTCATTATGGTATGGTAAAATGATGTATATTCATGGTAAGATGATTTGAGTTGATTCGGGTCGGCATACCAGGCACACATCACCATAAGGTATCTGGGACATCATACTAGGCGTGTGACAACAAGTGAGCATGAACTTGTATAAACATGTCATTTTATTGCATATGTATGATTGAATAGGTCCAAGAAGCCTTTGAATCTACATCAATAGATCATGTTCCCCATAACTAATGTTTCTACATTTAGTCAATCATTAGAGAATTAATTTTATGTTGGTCTTAACTAATTGCAGGGCCAATATTTGTTTTCCATATGTTGTCGAACATATTTTACATAAAAAACTATAACACCACCACTAACCACTGGTATTAACATGAAAATTATTCATTCCAAATGAATATTTTGTGATCCCATTTCCTAATTCAATCCTAAATTGAATTTTCAGTAACTTTCAAACAATAATAGCATTTTGTGACGTGACCATCCCTTTCTGGTTGTGTCGTATAGACAAATTCAATGTTTGGTGATCATGAATTATGATTATCAATATAAAATTATTATATAAAGTATCTATGATAAGTAAAATTCTAATAGATTTAATAAAAACAACCTAGTATTACCAATCGATCCATATTGGTATGACACTTGTACAAACTTATTCAATCAACCTGCTATTCTTATTTACTTGGAAATCCTTACCTAAATAGGTAATGAAGAGTTTACTCTATAATATTTATTTTGTAACCTAAAACTAAACTAGAGTAAATAGGTGAAAATTATATGAGATAGAGATCTATTGAAACATCATGATCCATCTTTCAATTTACACATGTCGGTGTAATCATCACCTTATTCATATCTTGCTTCACTTTATCCTTGAAAACTTATCAGAGATGAGACTACATGTTATATCATATATGTACTAATGTGGTGACTACAACTAGTGCATATAATTTATTTCTTTAGTGATCAATTATCCATGGAAAAATCTTGGACCTCATTGGTGGGGCCCACCATGTCCAAAACTCATATTCAACTGAATAGTGAAGATTCTTGAATATGCTATTATGTGTGACCCTCTAGGTTCTTATCTCGATAGTAGTGAATATTATTCACAGAATAATGGAATGATCTAGAGAACCATAATGGCCCCTAAAGAGATAAGTATTGTCACAGTAGCAAAAACCAACCTACAAAAAATTCACTTTGTAATACAATATCTTTGTGTTTAATATCTCATAAATAGGATGAAAACTCGTGTTATCATCATTTTCTTTCTTTATTATTTTTTGGTATGACTAGATAGATTTACCCTTGACTACCATGGCCATGGTCTTATGAAGGTACTACCATCACGTTCAACATGGCATGAGATATATTAGTTCCTTAACCTGGAAATGAAAAAATCCTTTCTTTATAATTCAACCAATATCATTCCACCAATGATGCACCCAACACAAGTTACCTCACCATGGTTTCATTATCATGGTTTTTTCCATGCACCAAAGTACATGATCAAATGACATACATTGGAAATTATCTCAAGGAGACCATTACACATGTTCGTAGATAGGAACATCCAAAGACAAATGAAACATGCGGTGTTTCTATTTGTAGGTTTATCCTCCTGATCTAACTACTAGAGATCACCAAGTACAAACTTCATGAGAAGAAGTCTCCATTCCATTAAAATATTTAAATGATGTTTCTTCCATTGAAATTTATGAGATTAAGATAATATTCTTCTGGTGTTACTTTCTATTGGACTTTTCACCTTGTCGTCCAATTTGATTGCTATAAAAATTAAATATGAAAATGTATTTTTATTCTTATTAACAAGAAAAACATACCAAAAAATGTAACAAAATGTTTACTCAATACTATTCATTTTGTTACTTAAAATGCGACTTGAGTAAAAATTTGAAAATGATATGAGAAGGGATCCATTGAAATATCATGATCCATCTTTCATTTTACACATGTTGGTGTAATAATCACCCATTTATATCTTGCTTCACTTTCTCCTCACAGACTTTGTCGAGATGAGACTACATGTTATATCATCCTTGTACTGATGTAGCAGCCAAAAATATCATCAAACGTTGATGATAGAATTATGAAATAACCATCATATTCTTAACACATGAGTCTCCTATAAGAATATTTGTCACTCTTTATTTAAGAGGTGACTTAACAAGTGTTGGGGACACTAGCACCTTGAGTTTCCTATATCATAATATTATACGTAAGAACTTGTAATATTCTTAGATACTCTTTCTAGTGTGGAAATTTAATTTTTACATTATTTATCATATTATTACATGTGGTATAACTTTTCATTTTCTAAAAAAATAAAATTATAGAATCTGAGTACTTATATTTCACGATTACTGTTATAGACATTTTTAATAATTAATTAAACCATTAAATGTGTCCCACTATTTTATCAAATTATTGGAACCCTCTATACTAGAATTGGAATACTCTATCGCTTTAGTTTTCTAGTGGAAAGGATCCTTGAACCTCCCCTCATAGTCTATAAGCATTGGCTACGCCACTACTCATAAGGTTCAAGGTAGGTGTTTGGTTGGAAAACCACATTAAATCACGATTCCACGATATGTTTAGTGAAGTCCCTGCTTCTTAAATCATAAATTTATTTACTCAATTCTTTCCTCTAAAATTACAATAATATATCTTTGGATAATTCTTTTTTCAACTTTAGTTAAGTCAAAAACAACAAAAACTTGTATAAACCATGAAAAAAACAAGGATCCAACTCATACTACCAGACCAACCTCTCCTCACCATATATATGATTGATCATGATCTGATGAGTGAATAAAGGACCAACCTAAATGTTATGTCTAATACCTTGAGTCATATTACTTGTGTCTTAAGTTGCATCACATCCCATCTAATTCATCATGATCATGTCTGGTGCATCACCATAACTTAGCATGAAATGCATCAACCCTCGTCTCGTAATTATATAACAATACTTGATTGAAGGCAAGGGGAACTATAGATTATAAAATAAAACTCTGAATTGGACATGTGGTTCCTTATACATATAATGACAATGAGATGATACATATATTGTCTTTTATTTAACTACTTATTACGAACAATTCTATAATTAAATAATTAAATAAAAAAAGCACCAGACATACATTGGTTAGTCAATGGATCATGATCAGTATAATATGATTTCAACTTGCATATTTAAATTAATTGCATAACTAAAAATTAAAAATGTATTAAATTAAACTTGAGGGAATTATAATTGAATTAAAAATTCACTCATATTTTTAATCCAATATTTATGTCATTCGGACCAGTTAATTAGTTTAATTTTAAAACTAGAATTAAATTAATTTTAACCTGTAGAAAGAAAGATAATTTTTAAATCAAAAGTTAATATTTAATTAATCTAATTTTAAATCCAAATTTAATTTAATGATTTTAATCAATATTTTACTATTTAAATTATCTAGGCCTCCAAAACCCCGGTTAGGGCCTCTATGGGTTTATTCGAGCCTGTGTAGGACCTTTTGGGCTATGTCAACCCTGTGTCAAGGCAATATGGGTCAGGCTGGTCCACACATGCCAGTTCTGGGCTGGGCTGACCCGCCTAAGTTCTGAACCGAGTCTTCATTTAAAACGGACATAAGTTCTGAACCGGGTGTTCATTTTCCTCTACCACATATCAAATCAAATATTGAAATTATTTCTACACCTTGCTGACCAAAAGGAACCCTCAATCACTCTATTGAGGCCAAAAAGTCCTAGAAGTGCTGATAAATTTCCATTTAATCAGTGATTTTTTAGAAGAATTGATAAATTCCCATTTTATCAATGCCATTTTCTACTGATAAAAAATGGGGGATTTTTATCAATTATTTTTTGCAAGCACCGATAAATAGACCCCTTTAATAATGCTTTTACTAGTATTGAGAAACAGGGTTTTTAAGATGATTTTAGCAAGAGCTATTAAAACCCCAGCACTGGATAACCCCAGTTTTTTAGTAGTGTTTATTATAAATTTTCGAAATATATTTTATCATAGCATGATCTCAACCTGAGACAATACAGTTTGGTAGAGTATCATAAAACTTTTTAATTTGATAATTGTATACATTGGGGAAAGTAAATGTAGTGATAGATTCTTTGATTGGGAAAACTCCCACCCAAGTAGTGAAGTAAGTTGGAGGGTGGTGGAGGTTTATGGGGTTGTTGGTCAAATATCAAATGGAAATAGAAGAAAATTGATCAGTGTGTTTCTATCTAGTATTATCGTGACTTCTATCTTTTCAAACTATATGAAATAAAAACGGTTATTATATTATGAGTGCGGGGAGATAGTGAATTTCATATATGGTGAGGAGGCCACTATTTAAAGGTTTTATACACTAGATATGATGGTTTATTTTAAATAATGAATGGTGGTTCCTATGGAATGGAAGAAAGATGTTTTAAAATCATTATGTCATTTAATTTTATCAGTGAACCACAGATCTACCATGTTGTATCATGAAACCAGAAACCAATTTTGTTGGTAAATAATGAATAAGGATATTAAAATTTTTTATTATTAATGTCTAACTTATCAATATGTAATGGAATAAAACTATAAACTGGTGGGGTTGTTTCATACTTCACCTATTCCAATATGAAAATGTGAAGATATTCCCATATATTTCATGATTATATTTCTAAGATGACCATAGAAACAAGACAGTGTCTAGGTTTTTGTGGATTTAATTATGAAATTAGTAAATTTTATACACATTCTAGAAACTTTTTTAGTTGATAACCTTGGTAAGATTTATATGAGTGAATTTATAAAACTTTATGGATTTCTATATTCCATTATCACATATAGTTATATAATGTTTTCATTTATATTTTTAAAGGGACCATGGAATGTTATTAGGTTGCAATTAAGGATGATTCTAACTTAACAACCTCTGATCGATGGGAAAACAAAGTGACTTATTCTTATTCGAGAGGATATGATTTCTGTATTTGTTCCCAACATTGAAAATATTGGGAGGATCATTTATCATTTTTGGAATTCATTTAGAATAATATTTATCTATAAATGATCAATATAGAAATTTTTTAACATTATATAGTCATCCATGTTGATCCTCATTATGTTGTTTTGAGATTAATAAGAATAATCTTATGGGAACAAGTTTGGAGCAATAGATGATGGACCAAATTATGTTAATTTGTAAGTGTATGATTTCAACTCAACGTTGGAAAAATTATTATATTGATCAATGATGATGACCCTTGAAATTTTTTGTTTGGGATCAGGTCTATTTCAAATTTTCACCAAGATTGGGACATCAAAGGTTAGAAAAGTAAGAAATATTAAGGTCATAGTATGTGGGACATTTTTAAATTTTAGAGAGAATAGGTAAATTGTATTATGGTTAAAATTACCAAAAATTTATTTAGTTATTAATAATGTTTTAAACATTTATCAGTTGAAAAATTATTTATATAATGGGTATTGTGTCTTGAATTTTGTAGTTATTGTTCTAGAATATGATATGTATTATGTTAAAAGACCTATTAAAATTTTTTATTAAAGATTAAAAATTATCAAGTGATTTAGTATTCCATTAGTGGGAGTTTTGGGGAAAGATGGTTTGATCTGAGAGGAAACTTAGATAATAGATGTTTATATATGGTGAGATTGGTCATAACTTTTCGATAGTGAACATTGTAACATCCATGAATTTCAAGGTATGTTTGTTTTTAAATTACAATGTATCATATCTCATTTTCTCCCCTATAGTAGTGTTCTATGGGTAAAGGGGTCTCAGATTTAGTGTTTCGTAAGTTGGAGGATTAATGGATTTCACAATGGATAAAACAAGGCCATCGACTAGCTGGTGGGGTGCACTGGTCATCCGATGATGCTGGTAGTGGGACTTGCATTTCTACATAACTCATAATCCAAAGGGTGGGAACCCATTAGCCTACTGGTGGACAAGGAATAATGCCTGAATTTTACCTAGGCACATCATCCAGTCGATGGCACCCAGAAATGGGCATCATTAAGGGCATTTTGGACTTTTTCCTCTAATACAATTATTAGGATACCCCTTACCCAAATCTGAACCATTTCTAACCAAAACCTCCTAGATAGATATCCCTTGGTGACCTAGGTATCCCCTTCTTCTCTTATCATGTGCTTGAAGTATAGATCAATATGGGGAATAAATTGAGGTAAGATCAATAAAATCTAATCCTAGTTCTCCCTTTTTATCTATAATTGATCATATATGTAAACCATATTGGACAGATCTATAAATCTCCACCTAGATCAAATGGAGAATTCATTTTTAATTGATAGATCGGTGTTGGATCATGGGATTGAGGGGCCTCTCTCTAATCGATCCAATATCTACCATTGAAGATGAATCCCTTTTAGTACATTGATGTGGATTTCATATCTTAGCAATAACCCTTCATAGAATTCCAATTATGTAGACAATATTATGATGGATTGGGTCTTGTTCATGTGAACATTGGTGTAGGGATGTGATATAAGTGTCGTGCCTCAGTGGATCTTGAGATTTGAAATTAGCACATTAAATCTATAAATACCCTACCATCTTGGAACATTGTATGGATTTTTTTGGCATGTTTGGTTTGTGTGTATGAGTTAGAGTGGACCCTTTCCACTTTAATCATTTTATGTTTTTATAATTACAATATTCTATATTTAATAATTACATTTTTTGGATAATTATAATTTTATATATTTATTAATTTTAAATTGTTTTTTAGTTATTATTCATTTATTTTTATTATTCAATATGAATGTTTTAGTTAAATATTATGAAAATTTATTTTTCTAAAATTATTTTTTACCTTCATGTAAGTTTTTTAAATTTGTGTTTTCCCTTAGGTGAGTTTTGTTTACCATTAATTATATTTTTTTCCCTTATGCATGATTTTTTATTTTTATTTTACCCTTATGTAATTTCACTTATACCCTGACTTAGGTAATTTAAATTTCTATCTATCCTTACACAGCGTATAGTGGTGTTATAGCTTACCCTTACACAACCTATGTAATATTCTATTTAACCTTAAATAGTGATTAGTCCTTTATATTTACCTTTACTTGAGCATATCATTTAACCTTATTCATAATAAATAATTTTCTTCTTAACTTTATGCTGCATGTGTAAATTGCATCTTACCTTTATGAAATTTATAAACATTCTTATCTACCCTTACATAGTGTATACTTAACCTTTACACAGATATTGAGCTTACCTTTATGCATCTTATGTATATTTCATCTTACCCATATGTCACATGTGAAAAGTAAAAGTTACCATTATGTATTGTTTTAATATTATTCTTCACCCTTAAGAATTCATGAAAAAACATCCTTACATAGTTTTAAAAACCTGGAATTTCTATTTTACCATGTTTTCATGATTTTAAATGTCTTTTCATTTTCTGTAAGTTTGTTTCAAATGTTTAAATTGTTTTAATGGTTTTATAAATTCATATTAATTATATAGAACCTATGACAAGTTTTTTTATATTATTTTAAAAACGTTTATAAGAAGATTAATTTTGTTCTTAATTTACACATGAACTTGCAGTAGATGTTTCAAATATTTTAAATTTATTTTTTTAGGTTGATTTGTTAGTTTTTAATGTTTGTAAATTCATTTTTAAGTCTTATGAAGTTATTCAAAATTGTTTTATAGTTTTTAATTAAATATCTATATTTTTTGATATTATCTCATGTTAAATATGGAAAGATATTTTAATTTCAAATTTTGAATATTATATATTTAAATTTTGTGATATTTTATGTGTTATCTTTGACCTATTATTTTGGAAATGTTTTTAACACTTCTAATGAGTGTTTTTAAATTAGTTTGAATTGTTAAAATAGTTTTAAATTAAAATCATAGTATTATAGATAATATGTTTATCGCTCTCTGTCTCCATGATAATTCTGGAATTTTATTATTACTATTTTGAATTTGAATTGCTTAATGATTTCCTTGGCTATGTTGAGTTAATTTTTTTAAAGGGATTGATAATGCTTGAAAAAATGAAGATAAAAATACAGTAAACTTTGATATATTTAGATTAAATACCCTTAAAGGATTCTAGAACATTACCAACTAAATTATAGGCTATAAATAGAGACCTTAGTGTCCTTAAAAAAAATTCTTGACAATTATCCCCCAATTCCATTGTGGATCGATTATTAAATATCCATCAAAGTGATCTCATTTTTAAATATTCTTTTCTCTATTCTAGAGTATGAAATAAATTGTAATATCCAAATCACTCTCTTCTATTATTCTCATTCCCTTAGAGCATTCATCATATTATTTTTTATAATTGAGATAAAGATTCAAATTTATTTCTCCTAATAATTCTCCAAATTCTTCATATTTCTTCTATATTTAGTGTTAACTACCATTAAAGTAAGGGACTTCGGTTTTCTTATTATTTCAATTAAAAATTCATGGGACTATTCTTTTGAGGTTTCTAGATTCACCATTAAATTCATAGTGTCTATTATATCTAGTTTATTGTTATAAGCTAAAAAAATGGATAGTTTTAATATCTTAAATACCATTAAATATAAGGGAATAATACATTAAATCCTCAAGTAATTGAGGTGGGATACATAGGGTTATATTTGGGAACTATTTTGGAATTTCCTTACCAAATATCTGGTCTCATTTACTTTCTGCATTTTAATTTTTTTTCATTTCATCTATTCATTTCATATTTGTTTTAATCCAGCAAACATTATTTATCAATTTATTCTCAAATACCTATTTGTTCATTTATTCCACTTTTAATTCTATTGTTGTTCTTTCAAACATTGATTGTTTTTTATTCAAAAGGTTTACATTTATTCATTCTTTTATGAAGTATTTTTTAAACATGTATTGTTTTCCTTTAATTTTTTAAAGGGAAATTCATCCCCATCCCCCTTTCATTTCATCAATCTCCGACCTACATTTGGTTTCATAATGGTTTTTGAATTTATTTAATTACTTTGTTTTAAAATTATTTCAATTTTTTTAATTATAAAAACCTTTAACCAATTTTTTTTAAATAAAGATATCTTTTTTAAATGTCTTTTTCAAACACCCATGGTGGACTCGAAGAAAAATCCATGGTTCATGATCTATTTATCAATTAAAGTAATTATGGTTATTTGAAAACTATCATGGCTAACTTTCTTTGATTTATTGGCTATCTTGTTTATAATATTTACATGTTTGTACTCCTATGAATAGAAAATCAGATAAATAGACCATGAATGATATTTCTACTTTTGAATTAGATGCTAAATCAATGAATATTAATTGTATTTTGGATCAAAATTAATTCAATTATATTTATACATTCAAAATATCTCATGAAATTTGGAAACTTTTATAAGAAACTCGTTAAGGAACTAAAAAAGTTAAAGATACCCATTTAGATATGTGTAGACAAGACTTCAAAATATTATCCATGTATCCTAATGAGTCTATCACTAAAAAATTTATGATATTTACTAATATTTATAATCGAAAAAAATCTCTTAGTGACTCTCTTTGTACATAAATTTTTTTCAAAAAAAATCCTTTGGTTTTTACCAATCATTTGGGCACCAAAAGTCACAGTGATCAAAGAAGATAAAGATGTTAAAAATATAGTAGTTGAGGAAATTATAGGTTCTATAATGGTATATGATATAGCCATGAAGTTACAAGGTGAAAAGGAGGCTAAGTAAGTCAAGGAAACTAAAATAACAATTAATTTAAACGGGAAAATGATGATTCTTCTGTAAGAGACACCAACAATGAAAACGAAATTAAACACTTTACAAAATATTGAACAAATTAAAAAAGATTAATAAAAAGAAGAAATTATTCAAAAATATAAAAATATAGATCAAATTAATGTTCCAGAATTAACATGCATCTGTTAAAAAATAATGTCCACTTAAAGTTGAATTATACCATGATCAAAAATTCTAAATAAAAGAATCAAGGTAAGAAGGATCTAGAAGTATCAATATGGAGTGCTATAGAAAATTAAATTTTGACTTATAAAATTATAAACTTAAAGCCTAAATACCTCATGGATCAACTTGAGGTAGGGGAAGAGGTTAGTTGTCATTCTCTTCTTCATTCCTCTTCTTCCTCTCATTCATCATCTTATTCATGCTCACCTTCTTCTAATAAAGAAATTAGAAATGTTTTATAACAACTTATTTCAAAAAATAAAAATCTATCAAATAAATATAAAAGTTTTCTTAATGATAAAAATATTATTTCTAATTAAAATGATCAACTTTTAAAGGAAAATTATGATTTAATTTTTGAAATTATAAAATATAACCGATGTTGATTTTTTAAAAAATGAAATCAAGGATCTTAAAAGATATCTTTAAAAATTAACCCCTGGAGAATAATCTATTATTATGATTCTTAGTTCTTAATATGTTAAAAGAAATAATCATGGTTTTGGATTTTCCAAAGATAATGAAACTTCATAAAACCAGTTCTTTTTAAAAGTTTTTTTGTCAAAAAAATTGGAAGTATTGTAGAAAATATGGTCATATTATCTATGAGTATAATTTCAAAAATTATAGATATGGAAAGCCTAAACTTTCCCATATTTCTTCTAATATATCTCAAAAATATAAGTAATTTTTGGGTCTCTATATCTTTACTTTCCAATATTTGTGCACCTAAATTTTTTTACCATGCCCAAATAATATTGTGTTTACATTTTCAGACCCAAAAGGGTACTAAAAGTCTCCTTTAAATGATATACTATAAGGTTTTTCCTCTATAAATTAGTGATTTATTCTACGATGAATTCTAAATGAATGTAGTGTTCTCCTCTTGAAATGATTAATCAAATATTCCCCACCTTTAGCTGGATATTTATTCTCTAAGTGAGGGGAATCATACTTCTTTCCTTCCTGGAGAAGCTTTATACATCAACCTTGATATTTATGGGAATAAGGTTATTTATTCTTTTTATTTTACATTTTATGTTGAATATATTTTTTTAAATGTATTCTCTCATATTTTATTTCTTTACAAAAAGAGAATATGACATATTTTAAGATTTTATATTTTCAAATTATTTTTTCATTTTTATTTATTCATTCAACAATAGACTATATCCCTATAATTACTATTTTATTTTGGGAGTTATGGAAATTAAAAGGTGTTTTTAAATTTTTATCTTCTTATCTTTTTCAAATTTAATTTTCTTTTCCTTTTTCAATTTTTTTTTAAATTCTCATAATACCTTGGAATGTTTTATAGTTTTTTCATTTTTGAAATTTTTCATTTCAAAATTTTTTCCATAATGGATTTAAAATAATTATTTAAAATGTTTTTTCAAAAATTTTCATACTTTTGGAAAAGTGAAGTAATTATTATACTCAAAGAAAAACATTCGTGGATGGATATAAATAGGTGGATGTGGTTCTAGTGCATATTCCCCCAAGGATTTATCTCAAAAATAGTTGATTGGGTTTTTAACCCTTTCCCCATCCTAAGAATAGAGAGTGGGACTTACTTCATGAATAGTTTTACTCTCTTAGAGAATTTTTATGATTTATTAATACAATATTAACTAGTACTTAATAATGAAACTGATTTTTTAAAATTTTTGTTTTTATAGTCTTTTCTATATTTTAGTCTTGTTTAATGGATATAATTACTTTAAATTATTTTCATATATTTTAAAAATTCCTTAAATATCATATAAATTGTTTTCATGGATCCTTTTAACCAAATTAGGGAAGTATTAGTTTAGGGTGAGCTATCAATTTTTTATATCATTATTTAATTTAAGAATAGTTTATTATTATTATTATTTATTTATATCTAATTTTTTGGAGAAAATGTGTTTTCAATTTAATGAATTATCCTTATTTGTTTCTAAAAGGGAGAGAAACTGATTTCAAAATTGTTTAATCTTTTTGACCAATTCCAAAAAAGGGGGATAAATTTTGAAATTTATATTTTTGTAATTATCAAAAAAGGGGGATATTTTTTGAGTGGCTTTAATACACTCATTATTTATACATAATTTTAAGTGTTTATAAGTTATTTTCAATGTTTCTGGATTCATATTCCCATTAAATAAATGTTTTATTAAAATATGTGATATTTGAAGGAAATTGTGGAAATGGATTAAAATAAGGAATTTTATTTTTTTTATTTCACTTATGAATATTCTGTTGAAATTATATTAACATTTTTTAGTATTTTTAAATAAATTGTAGGTATAAAAAGATATTTCATGTTGGCTAAGCCTCATCCAATGGTCGCCAGCCACCTTGACAGGCCATAAAGGGTCGGCCAGCCTAGACACCACCAGGAGGGCTAATATGAGTTAACATTTGTATAAGACCCCAAGAGGGATAAGGATTATACATCATGTGTCCCACAGAAAGAACCTTTGGGTTCATAGTTGGGTCAAATCCCACATAAGTTGTACATGTGTTTTATGGCCCATTTGTGTTTGTCTGTGTATCTGGGATAGCACCCCGGTAAAGGCTTCTGAACTAATGCCACCACAATTTGAGTTATTAGAAAGCATTTTTTTAAAGGTTGGGGTTGAAGCCTCAATTTTTTATTTTAAGCAATGACCTCTTTAGACTGGGTAGAGGGAGACCCATTACATATCTCAAAGGCCCAATGCTAAGTGGCCTAAATACAAGGCTTGAAAGCCCATTTTTTTGCCCAAACTACCCCTCGGTGAATAGTATTTCTACAGTACCCATGCTGCTACAGTGTCGTCGCTACTACAGTTCTTTCGTAGCAACATTACCTGTTACAGTCCCTCCGCCGCTACAGTGTCGTCACTACTATAGTTCCACCGCTGTAACAGCCCTGCTAAAATACCCTGCTACAGTACCCTGCTACAGTGATGCTACAGTTCCAAAAATTCGCCATTTCCTAGATTTGATCTTGGGTCTTTTGGATGCCAAGAAGGATCCTATACCACTAGGAAACAGCTTCATATCAGTCATTTTTCATCATTTAAGGAAACAACATCATCCTGCCCTCTCGTGCCTCTCACCACACTCGAACATTTCCACGTTTCCACCTTTACCAATACCAACACCTTCTTCCTCACCTTCCTCTATTGTTAGTCACTTGGAAACACTATGGAAGACCACCAATAATCTTGAGCTTGATCTGTTGACCACTTTTGAGACCCCAAACTACCATAACATCTCAAGGACCACATATGATCGCCTTGCACCACCGATGAAATGATTTTGATCCAACCATCCACTGTGAAGGCCGATTGGTTTATTGTGGAGCCACCACCAGCACGAAATATCTCTATTACCATACTTACACATCACTTATGTAATCTATGAAATTCCCATGCATTGAAAATTCTAGTAAATATTGTAAAGATAAAGAGCTGAAATTTCCATTTATTTCAAAGTCTATAATATTTAAAAACATATATATACTCATATTCAAACTTGAAACAAGATAAGTAAGATCTATTATATTTAAGAAGACTGAAAGAGGTCTCCCCTCTATAAATAGAGTGGGATATCTCACTGTAAAATATAATATACCACCATAAGAGTAAGGATCAATGGATACTTCAGATTTAATTTTTCATTTTGTTTAGTTTTTATTTCTTCTTCTCGAATTTTTATTTCTATTTTATTTTAAATATAAAACATACAACTTTATTTTATTTTGCATTACCACCAAAATCTTCTTCTTCTTCTTATTCCTTTCCTTCTTCTTATTTTCTCCTTTCTATCAATTGTTTTTATTTTATTTTATTTTCTCATTTTATTTTATTTTTTTCTCTCCCTTACATTATTTCTTATCATTATTATTTTCTATTTTATTTTTTTCTTTCTCTTATTCTCACCAATGTGAACTACTTCCCTTTGTAATAAGTGATTGGCCCAAGGTTTTCTCTATGAGATGTTATGTGTTCTTAAATTATGTTCTTAAAGATTATTTTGTGTTTCTAGTAGATGTGAGTGACATGAATGACTGTGGTGATTGTTCACCAAGACATATAACTCAATACTATATCTATTTTTTTTATTTTCCCTCCCTTATATTGAACATAATCTCTTTTCACAGTGGGTTTGACCAAATAAATGGATAAAATAAAAGATGGTGGAGTTGGGTCCTAGAATATGTCACACTCTCAATTGAGGTGTGTCATCAACCTTGATTACTTGAGAAGGTAGAATTTATATTACTGAGGCATTAGATATTTCACAACTTATAAATAATGGAATAGTAATTCAAGTATGATATTTAATAACAGAATTATCATACTAAATTTAAACAAATAAAGAATAATAATTACATAACCCAAAACCAAACCTAGGACCAAGTTTTTTATTTTCTAACCAAAATCTGTCATTGCATGTTAGTTTAATTTTTCAAATATTTTCATCCAAAAAATTTCATTATTTTATGAAAATAATAAAAACATTAGAAATAAGTAGTTCATAGGTAAATTTTTATTAGTAAGGGAATAAATTGTGAAGTTTATCAAGTGATGTGACCATAGTCATCTACTTTTATTCACTATAAAACAATTGTAAAATTGATTTCGACACACCCTGGGATATACGTGAATCAAAACTAGCACTGTTTCTGAGGATCTAATCATTATTCCACTTATATTTTTATTTTTCACACTGTAGATAGTTTTTTATTGATTTTATAAAAAACTGTAAAAAAATATTATTTTTCCATGATGTATCAAAACATACCATAACTTTCTGCATGGAAAAATTACTCAAGGGTACAATTCCAAGGGCGAGTATTTCACAATTTTGAGAATTCCCTCATAAAAAGGCTCGATGAACTCACTAACTTTGACAAGAATATATTGAATTATAATAAAACAAGACTTTCATTTCAAGAGATTTGATATATGGGTGATGAAGTTAAAGATGATTATCAAACACCGAAGGCCCAGGTGTAAGATCCTTCCCTATATATTCCCAATATTTCTAAAGCAAATCCTCAAGTAAAATATCAGGAACAATTGTATAAAAATATATCTCAATTACAAGAACTTAAATAAATAATAGAACAACTGGAGAATTAAATATAACATATAATTGCATATATACACTCATCCAAAGATAAAACTGAACCTGAACTAGAGGATGAAGCCTTAGTTTTCCCCAATTTCATTAAATACATCTAATAAGTTGAGACCCAACTCAAGGAAAATCAATATCCCAACCATTTGAAGAGCTAGATCGAAGATGACTATGATGAGCTAGAGTGGATTCAAGATGAGGAATATTTTCTTGATAATCTAGGTATGGGAGATCAACAATGTCTGGAAAACTTATTAAATGAGTATGAGGTACAATATGATCTCCCAATTCCTTATAAAGTATAATAGATAGATTCATTTCATATCTCACTATCCATGGAAAATGATGAAGCCACCCAAGTGGGGTAATGTGAATAAAAGATGTAGGATCCCAACTATATACTTCCATATTGAGATCTAATATTAAGAGGCGCTGACCACTAAAGAAGATATTAAAGATGAACCTAGATAGGGTGTTGATATTATCTTAAAATCTCTCTAATTTGATTTTAGTCAATATAAATTTAGTATTAACTCCCATTATTTGGAATTTTCAGATTCATCCAATCCATATTTTTCCTTACAGGAAGATGAAGAAACAACACATGAACTTATTGAGAAATACATGGAAATTAAAGATCTAATTGAACATGAATTAAAGTAATTCCTTGAGGAAATAAAAGTGGATAAGCCTGAAGAGAATAAGATAGAGTATTATCATATTAAAAAGGTATAATTGTTATTTTCATTCTGAATATTTAAATTATGAACAAAAAATATATTCCAAGAATCCTTTTGAAATTACAATTCATGCAGTGCATATTTTACAAGAACTAGATAATAAGTAGGTTGCACAAGTATCAACCAAGAAGGGAGATGATCCATACTTCATCATACCCCCACCATGAAATTTATACTTAATTTTTAAGGGGATGGATCTAGTATACTCTATCCATGAATCATTCCTCACCAAATAAGAAGAAATAGAAGATGGGAAAAGCCAAATGTGGTGGTTTAAATCCAAGAAGATTCTCCCACCATCAGATTAGGGATAAAAGATGTTACTTCCATTCTAGAGGCAAAGAAAAATCAAGGCCCTCTTGGGAGATCAAACCAAGACTTGTCTATTTATTTTCCTTCTAGGAATTTATATTTAAATTTCATTATTAATAATTAGATGCATCCGACTCCCTATATCATTTTTAACTTTTAATAACATGGTCCTTGAGTTTTAATGGTTTATTATCTTTTGTTGGTCCATGATGGCATAAGGCAGTCTCAAACATCAAAGGAAGAAAGAGGACTAAGATTCATGGTATAGAGATTTCATTCCTTCATTTACTATTTTTAAACTCTTAATATTTTTATCTAAAACTCTATTTTGAGCTTTAAACTAGAATTTCCATTCCCATGATTTGTATTTATGCTTTACTTGAAATATCTAGGAGAAATGATTTTTCAGGAACCATTTGATTTCATATTTTAGATTTCAATGATAATGATATTGAATGATTAAAATTGAGTATTTAATTGTTATATTGAATCGTGGATATTAAAATGAGGACTCATGATTTGAGGTAATTTGTAGATTCATGTAGATAAAATTTACCAATCATTTCTCATGCTTTAAATTTATTAAATTCATGTGAATTGATTTTTTATTATTATACCTTCCATGAGTTAATTTCTAATGTTATGTTTCCCATTCCTAATAGTATTTATATACCACATATTTCCTATTTTATCTTGAGCATATTTCTTGAGTGGTCTTGGGACATACCACCTACTATATCATTCATTGGAATTTTTCAAAGCAAATTACTATGAAAAAAACATTTAAAATGATTGAGGCATATTTTGAAAAGGCATTATCCTTTATAAAACCTTTTATATCAATCCTTGTTTAACCCATAGATACCATGAATGAACTTCTTAGGAATGATCCATGTTTCAAGCCATTTTTATCCACTCTTTCCCTCCTCTTAGTATGTGCATAATATTTTAAAGTTGAGGTTTTGGGGTTGAGGAATTCATGGTAAAAGGTGTGAGATTCATTATAAGGAAAATGTGTGGGGAAACTAGTTATTGGTATTTAGGAAGTTTTTTGATTCATTCATTATGCTTTTTTTATTTTCCCTTCTTGAAAAAAAAATAAAACAAGAAAGGTTTGTGACTTGGAAGAATAAAAAATCACCATTAATAGACTGATGATTTTTATTATATGTGATTAGGTGGTGAATGTGAGGTTTATTTCAATCATTAGTTTTTAAAAAATAAAAAATAAAAAATTTAAAAAATGGTAATTATAAAAAAATTGAGAATGTGCACAAATCATTCATTATGATTTTATTGATCATGATTGTACTTTGAGATGGGGAAATTTAGACTTTATACTATGAAGGTTATAATTTTATTACAAATTTACTTTTTATATAATGATTTATACTTTAACCTCCTCCTTTGAGGAGTAATTTATAAACATCAATTACTACCTACGTTATGCCTCAGATTCATTTAAACCTTTATTTCTAGTTCTCATGATTATATGTTTCTTTTTGTCTTTACAAAGTGTATAAAGTAGTTACTTTACAATCCTATGCATAAGGAGTATGTTCTCATGATATGAGCATAAATCTACTTGAATTTGTATCATGATTGAAGACAGAAACAATTAAGATGAGTTAAATCATTATTTAGAATGTTTAATAATAATAAATTGAGGAACTTAAATGAATCAAAGGAGAGGATCCTAATTTTTCAATGGTAACAAGTAAAATACTAGAATGGATTATTTATTTAGAAAGTGAAAAATTGAATTTATATTGTATATGGAATTTGGAAAAAAATTACCATTGATAATTGTTTAATTTTAGTACATTGAATTTTAAATAATGTTTACATTAGTGCCCTTAGAAATTCAATTTTGAGATTTAATGCGTGAGGAAAATCATAGTTTAAGTGTGGGGGTATTTGAAACACTCAATTTTCTTTAATAATTTTAAGTGTTTTGTTAATGATTTTAAATGGTTTTAAATTCATATTCTTATAAATTTAAATATTTTATTAAAATATGTGATATTTTAAGGAAATAGTTGAAATGGATTAAAATGATGAGTTTTAATGTTTTATTTCATTTATGAATATTCTGTTAAAATTATATTGATATTTTTTGGTATTTTTGAATAAATTTTCAGGTATAAAAATATGGGCCAAGCATGGACAAATCTAGACTAATGGCATCCAACAACCTAGCTAGCCTACAAGAGGTCGGTCAGCCAAGCCACCACTAGGAGGACTAGTATGATCCAGAAGGGGTTTGAGGCCACATGAGGGACCAGGCCCATGCAGCGTGTGGCCCATAGTTAGATCCTATGGGTGCATAGTTGGGCCAAATCCCATGTGGGATACAAATGTGATACACATACCATTTGAGTGTGTATGCATGTATCTGGGATCCCACCCCGGTGTAAAATTCTGAGCTGATATTGCCACACTTTGATTTATAAGAAAGCAGTCAACTTCTGTATCTTTCAATGAGGAGTGACTTCCTCTCATTCATTATTCATCATTTAAGGAAACTATGCCATCTCTCTCACCTAATCCTTTCACTATGCCCAGAAATTTCCTTGCTACCACCTCTACCATTGTTTCTTCCTTCATCCTCACCTTCTACCACTACTAATCATCGAGAAATGCCCTGGAAAACCACCAAGAAGCTCTAGATCAAGTTTTTCACCACTTATGATCCCCAAAACCACCATAAAACATCTCAAGGAACTCAAAAGATCACCATGTATCACTAATGAATATGATTTGGATCCAAATGGCCACTATCAAGGCTAGTTGGTTCATTGAGAAGCTACCACTACCATTCTCGCTCACCACTACCACTCTGGCACATCACTTATGTGATCTATTCAATTCCCATGCATGCTGAAGTATAATCCATGATTCAAAGATAAAGTGATGAAATTACAGTTATTTTGAAGTCTTCCCCCACATTTTTTATAGAATATTTGAGAATATATCAATATTCTTATTCAAACTTGAAAAAATATAAGGAAGATCGAATATATTTAAGAAGACCGAAGGAGGATTATTCTACATTAATTTTTCATTCTATTTAGTTTTTAGTTCTTCTTCTGTAATTTTTATTATTTTTTATTTTACATATAACACATGAAACTTTATTTTATTTATGTTACTTCCAACTTCTTCTTCTTCTTCTTCTTCATCTTTTCTCTATTCTATCGATTATTTTTCTTTTATTTTCTTTCATCAATTTATATTTTCTCTCTCTCTCTCTATTCCATTCTCTCTCATCATTATTCTTTTTATTTTCTTATTTTCTATCTCTTAATCTCCCTATTTTGATTTAATACCCTGTATAATGAGGGGATGAGTCGAGATTTTTCCTGGGAATGATTATGTGTTCTTGAATTCTATTCTTAAAATTTAATTTTTGTTTTTGGTATATGTGAGTAACATGCATGGGTGTGATGATTTTCCACCACAACATGAAACTCAAGTATATGTCTATTATTTTATTTTTATCTTTTACTTCCCTTCCATTGATCATAAGATCTTCACATAGTGGATTTGAATTGATAAATATATGAAATTCTATAAGACAGATGTAATATGACTCACTCACAATTGAGGTGTTCCATCAACCTTTATTATAGGAGGAGTTTGAATTTATATTAATTAGGAATTTGATATTTAACAACAACTAAATAAAGTAATCATAATTCAAGAATGAAATTTAATAACTGAATTGTCAAACTATATTTAAACAAGTAAAGAAAAATAATGATAGAACCCAAAACTGAAACAAGGACCAAGTTCTTATTTTCTAACCACATTCTATCACTGTATTTTAGTTTAATTTTTTGAAATATTTTATTTCAAAAAAATTATTGTTTTAATTAAATAAAATAAACAAAAAACAAGTAGTTCTTAGGGGAATTTGAATTTGTAAGTGAACAAATTGCAATGCTCTTCAAGTTAGATGAACCAGGTTAGCCGTTGTTCTGTACTAGGAAACAATTAGAAATTTTCTTTTTCCACACCTCGTGATATGTTTTTTTCAAGATCCTTTCCACTTTAATTATTTTATTTTTAGATAAATAAAATATTTTATATTTCATAATATCATTTTTTAGATAATTATAATTTTATTTTTTATTGAATGTTTATTATTTTAGTAATTGTTATGTATAATTATTTTTAGTTAAATCTTATAAAAAATATTTTTTTATATTTCATAATTTCATATTCTAGACTATTATAATTTAATTGTTTATTTAATTTTAATTATTCTTTAGTTATATTTTATTTATACTTATTATTATATATAATTATTTTTCAATAAAGTTTTTGAAAAATTATTTTTCTAAAGTTAATTGTTACCTTTATGTAATATTTTTAAATTTTTCCTCACCCTTATGTGATTTTAACTTATCTTCACATATATTTCCTTTTACACTTATGTAAGATTTTTTATTTTTTTACCCATATGTAACTTCACTTTTACCCTTATGTAGGCAGTTTAAATTTCTACCTACCCTTACGCAACATATAGTACTATTATATATTACCCTTATGTGAACTATATAATCTATTGTTTACCCTTATGCATCAATTAAACCTTTCTATTTACCTTTATGTGATAATATCATTTACCCATATGAATCGTATATAAATTTCTTCTTACCTTTAAACAGAATGTGTAAATTTTATATTACCATTATGCAAGATATGAACTTTCATGTCTACACTTAATTAGTGCATGCTTTACCTTTACATAGTTATTGAGCTTACCTTTATAGGACTTATGTATATTACAGCATACCCTTATGCCACTTGTGAAAAGTATAGGTCACCTTTATGTATTTTTTTTCAAGTTATATTTTACCCATATACATGCATAAAAACATACCCTTTTATAGTATTGAAACATTGTAATTTTCAGTTTACTCTATTTTCACTATTTTCAATGTATTTTCATTTTATACATGTATATTTCAAATTTTTTAATTGTTTTAATGAATTTATAAATTCATATTAATTACATTGAACCTATGATAAGTTTTTTTGTTGTGTTTTAAACGCATTTATATAAATATTAATTTTTTTATTCATTTACTAATAAACTTATAGTAGATATTTCAAATATTTTGAATCTATTTTTTTAGGTTAGTTTATTTGTCTTTAATTTTTCTAAATTCATGTTTAAGTATAACAAATTTATTCAAACTTGTTGTATACTTTTTAATCTATTATATTAAAAAATTTATATTATTTCATATTAAATATGGAAAGAAATCTTAATTTCAAATTTTTAATATTATAGATTAAAAATGTGTCAGATTTTATGTGTTTTATTTAACCTATTATTTTGGAAATGTTTTGAACACTTCTAATGACTGTTTTTAAATTATATTGAAATGTTAAAATAGTTTTAAATTTAAATAATAGTATTATAGATTATCTCTTTCTCTCTCTCTTTTACCTTGATAAATACATAATATTATAATGACTATTTAAATTTCAATTGCTTAATGATTTCCTTTAATGTGTTGAGTTAATTAATTTTAAAGGGATCAAGAAGGATTGAAAAAATGTTGATCAAAATACCTCAAACCTAGATGTCTTCATATGAAAGACCCCAGAAGGATTCTAGAATAATACTGAAGGAACTGAAGCCTCTAAATAGAGACCTTAGTAGCCATATAAAAAAACCTTGACAATCATTTTCCAGTTCCAACACGAATCAATCACTAAATCACTCTCAAAGTGATAACCTTTTTAAATATTATTTTCTCCATTATAGAGTTTAAACTAAATTTTAATATCCAAATCACTTTCATATATTATTCTCATTATATCCTTGTTTTCTTCATATTCTTTGAGAGAATTGAGATAGATATTCAAAGTGATTTCTCCAAAGAAATACCCCTATTCCTCGTCGTTATTATATATTTGGTAATTACTACCATTAAAGTAAGGTACTTTGGTTTTCTTTCCATTTCCATTAAAAAGGAAAGGTACTGTTATTTTGATGTTTCTAGATTCACCATTAAAAATCCATTATCTATCATATATGGTTTCCTACTATAACCTTAAAATGAAGGGATAATTTTTGGTATCTTGGATACCATTAAATCCAAGGGTATAAGACATTGAATCCTCAAGGGATTGAGGTGGGAGACATAGAAGTACATTTGGGTACTATTTCCAAACTTCCTTACCAAATAGCATGTTTCGTTTACTTTATGTATTTTCATTTATTTATCGCTTTGATTTTTTAATTTCATTATGTGATAGGTGGGATCATAATTATATATCTCTACAATGAACTGGGAAAAGATCGATATATAATGAGATAATAAGGATTGGAATGAGCAGTGAAATAAATTTAGTAATGGACTTTGTACACTATGACAGTCTTGCGAGTGAAACTGGACTAAGGAAATGATGGAATGGTGAGTGAACCCAATCCACTATAAATCCTTTTATATGAGGATTGTATAGGGAAATAATTTTCTATTCTTATGTGTATGATATAATATTCTTTCTTATGCTTATGATATGTTCTCATGGATCATGTTCTTTGATTCCTTTATGATTCATGTTTTATAATCTACAAAGCCTTATGTCATGTCTTATGTTTATAATATATAATTCGCGAAGTATGGTTTTCATATGTTAATATCATGTTCTCATACCCCTATACTCATGTTATGCTTAAATGATCATTTATGTTTCCTTTTTTACCCTTACTAAGCATCTGATCTCATCATTTCTTATGTTTCCCTTATTTAGGCTATAAAGGAAGGTTTTAAGTATGATATGTCTAAGAAAGGTTCTAGTTATGAAGAACATAGTAGGAGATATTATATATCATTTATATACCATTTGTTTATGTATCTAAGTTTCTATAGACACTAAACACTACTACAAAATAATTCATTAACAATATTGGCCTTTATCAGCGCTTTATTTTAAGCACTGATAAAGGGAACCCTTTATCAGTGCTTTGTTTTTAGCACTAATAAAGGGTATCATTTATCAGCACTTTTTTAGTGCTGATAAATTTCCAGAATAAAATGAAATAATTAAACAAATAAAAAATAAAAATGAGTAAATTAAAAAAAATAAAAAAATTATAAATTAAATATTTATTGATAAAAATGAATAAATTTAATATACATATATATAAATTATAAATATTAATAAATAGTATATATTAAATATATAGATATGTAAAATGAATAAAATGAAGTAATTAAAGAAATAAAAATTAAAAATGAGTAAATTAAGAAAATATTAAACATTTTATTAATTAAATAATAATTGATAAAAATGAATAAATTTAATATATATATATATATTATAAATATTAATAAATTATATATATTAAATATAGATATAAAAAATTAATAAATTTTAATAATTAAACAAAAAAAATAAAAATGAATAAATTTTAATAATTAAACAAAAAAATAAAAATGAATAGATTAAAAAATTGTTAAACAATTTATTAATTAAACAATTATTAATCAAAATGAATAAGTTTAATATATATATATATATTAATTATAAATATAATTAATATCTATATATTAAATATAAATATAGAAAATGAATAAAATTTAATAATTAAAAACATATTAATGTCATTCATTTTTAATGTTTTTTATAAATAATTATTCGCTAATACACTTAATATAGAAATATATTCATATATATTTCTATGTGTGTGTGTCTGTGAATGTATATAATATTTTCTAAAACATTATTTATATAATAAAAATATTTATGTTTTACATTAAATAAGTCGTATATTTAGTGAAGAATGGTTTATAATTAAAAATTAATATTAATTAAAAATATTATCTTATTGCATCGAGTAATGGACGTAATCGAATGTCGTTTGATTTTTTAATTTAACATATATCAAATGTGAGTTACATTGATTTAACATATATATAAAAATACATATATATATATATATGGAATTTTTATATACAATACACAATCAAAAATATTTACGTAATTAATGAAATATTATATAGAAGCACATACACCCAATATTTTATGTAATTTATTATTTTAGTATTCATTTTTTTAATTTTATTACAACTTCATATATTTAATATATTCTGTTTTCAATTAGTAATTTTTAATTATTTATCTTTAATATTATTACAATTAGGTATTAAATCATTTTTAATATTTTTTTTAAATTTTTTTATTAATTTAATCATTTTATATTATTATATATATTTATATTTTTACAGTGTTTTCATATTATCAATATGTAATAATCTTTATTTCAATATATATCCATATTTTTTTAATAATTTATATTTAATTAAAAGAACTTATCTATTTTTTCAATATTTTTAAAGAGTACTCATTTTTAATTATTCAATTTAAAACATTTTTAACATATATTCATTTAAGAGTATATATTCATTAATAATGTTAATAATATATTTGTAAATAAATATATATAAATAAATATATTTATAAATTTATATTTACTCTATTTATAAATTTATATATTTATAATTATAAATAAATAAATATTATTTTTTTAAAGCATTTATATAATTATAAATAAATGATTACATATACTTAAAAATTATAAATTTATAATAAATTTATTTAAATAATTAATTTATTTACTATATTTATATTTATATTTATATTTATATTTATATTTATATTTATATTTATATTTATATTTATATTTATATTTATATTTATATTTATATTTATATTTATATTTATATTTATATTTATATTTATTTATTATATATTTATATTTATATTAGGTGCTTGGGGTATAATTACATTAAACACGTGCAAACTACACACACAGGGTGGAAAGGCAGGCCATAACCCCCCAAGAGATATCCCACCTATCAAAATTTATTTATTTAGTATATGGCCCGAAGGCCCAGTGGAAATGAAGCTCATTACATAGCCCAAAAGAATAAAAATATCCTAAAGGGTCAGTGTAGCATCATGCTAACATCATACTGCTTGTATCACCAGGTATGTATCATGCATGTGTAACCACCTACCTGTGAAAATTCGCTCTCACCTAGATTTGAACTCGAGTCTGATATAGAATTATAGGGAGCCTTTACCACTCAAATAAGCCCCTAACTGTAATATATATATATATATAATTATATAAATATATATAATGATATAAATATATAAATAATATTTTTTTAAAATTATTTATATAATTATAAATAAATTATTATATATTTCAATAATTATAAAACTATAATGAATATATTTAAATAATGAATATATTTACTATATTAATAAATTTTTTGATTTATAATTTATAGGCAGTAAAGTTTTAACACTGATAAAGATGTCTTTTATCAGTTCTTTTTTAGAGCTGATAATGATATAGATTTATCTTCGTTAAAGTTTTAGCGCTAATAAAGAGGGATTTTATCAGTGCTTATTAATTTATCACTCATAAAAGGTGTCTTTATCAGTGCATTTTTTAAAGTGCTGATAAAATTCTCCCTGATCTATTTAAAGATCTCTTACCACAACTATTTCAGCCACGATATCTCAAGATTTTCATAAAAGCCATCTGCTATCGGCACTCCTCTTCCTCTAATCAAAGCTCTAATCAAGTATCAAATCATGTCTTGAACACATCCAAGGCTCAAATCCAAGGCTAGAATGGATCAAATCTCGAACGAATCCAAGGCTAGAACGAATCCAATATTTTTTGCATGAAATCCCTACTTTCTCTTAGATGAATCAAACTTGAATCCAAGGTATGTTATTTTCTCATATTCCTCACTCTTTTATTTCTTTTTTGGTTTCCGCATAAGAAGATTCTGATTATATATTTTCCATCGCTGCTTTCCCTTCTTCTTCAAGCCTTCCACTCAATGTCGCTAAATGTTTTTCATCATCTATGATTTTCTTAGGTCGGTGTATTTATATTTTATCTATTCCCTAATTTGATTCAAGATTTTGGGTGTTTTAAATTTGTTTCTATAAAATTATAATTGTTATTTGGTTTTAATTCAATTTAAATATTCTTGTTTCTCAAGGTTTTTAAGGGGTTATAATTGATTTCCAATGGGGTTATTATGGATTTGGCATTGATTTTTATCTGCATTCAATGGATAAATTATATTTTTTTCAATGAAATATTTATGATGGTTTTGAAAAACTAATTTGGTTTTTTAAAATTATTTGAGGTTGTTTATGAAATATATTTGGGTAATGCATAAGTTCATGACATTGATTAATTGGGTTCTTTTTTTGAGAAGTTTACTTATGTTTTATTTTTTTCTTGTGTTATTTATTTATGTCCAATGTTTTCGATTCCTCTTTTCATGTTTTATTCTTATACACATATTTATTGGGGTGTGTGTGTGTGTGTATATTCTAGTACTCAAACCATTAATTTTCATGGTATAATCATTTAACACGTTCATAATTAGGATTTATTAAAGGGAACTAAAATTTACAGTTGGTTTAAAAAACATTAAACCAACACAAATAATGTGAATTAAAATGTATTACAAAAATTTTAATAAAACAATTTTACTACAATAATAGTCAGGAAAATAATTTCTCAAATCCTCTTGAGAGCTTCATCCTTACAATGCACCTAAGTGGTCCACCTTAAACCAAAATGAAATATCAAAATAAAAAGCAATGGAAGTGTAATTGTTAATTAATATATAAAATGAAACAAAAAACATTGAGCTTTACTTAACAATAAAAAGGTATCTATAATTAAAGAACCAATACATTTAAAATAAACTATTTTAAATTCAATATTTCTTTTCAACTTGTATTGATCTTTATTGAATGAAAAAAAAAATTTAAAATATATATTAAAAAATGAAAAAATTACTTAGTCTGGATTGTATCATTCAAGTTAATAATAATATAAATACTAACATAAATATGGAAATTTTATATATAAATTGATTTTAGAATATAAATTCAAAGAAAATAATATATATAAAATATAATAAATAATGTATAAATACTAAGGATAAAAATGCAAAAAACATTATACATAATAGTAAAACAGTGGAAATGATACATATGCATAATTTATTTTCCTATGGGCAGATAGAACATAATAATATAAAAAATGGAAGATTAAATGTTTTTTAATATATAAAACAAAATACAAAGCATTGAGTTTGAGTTTTCCATAAAATGAATGTCCAATTTAGGACCCATTATAGTCTAAGTAAATAGGTAAATATTTCATCTGATATTAAGTCTGTCTATTAAATATTTCTTTTCATATTATGTTGATGTTGATTAAACATCATTTCAATTATATTTCATGATAATGTGATTCCATTTATTTTAGTGCTGACTTTTTTCTTTTTATCAAATTTGTCCAGATAGTATGTCTAGACTAGAGATAAGAGGTTTCTTAACTCAATTTCCATTCATTTGGTTAAAAAACGTATTTATTAACATTGTTCTAAAATGATTTTTTGAATTGATATCTAATTTATTATATGATTTGTTTCTAATTTATTATATTAATTTATATATGTTCACATATTCAATTCATGTATTAATTTTCACTAATAATGTTATGATCTTTATAGGGGGTTATTTTTTCTAAATATCATTTTCTTGGGACATTTTTTATGTTGTACAACAAGGTTTATTTGAATAGATTACTTAAAAAATCCAAGAATGAATTTTGATATTTTAATTTATAAAATTAATTAGATTTAAGGATCCATATAATATTATTTCTACCAGTTTCATTTGATTCCAAATTTTCCACTATAAAAATGTTTTTATATTACAATCACATTTTATTTTGGGATTTTTTTTGTTCAAATTTCCTTTAGAGTAAAAAATATGATCCTATTTTTTTAAAGACATATATTTTTTTATTATTTTATTATTTTTTAGTTTTAAATTACTTCCTTTATTTTTTTTATTTTGTGACATATGAAGATCAAAATAACATTTTTTTGGAAAAACCTACCTTATTTATTTTTTTAGTTAGGAATCTTGTCACTTCTATATCCATTATTTTAAAATGTATTAAATAATTATAATTTTTATGAAGATATGATTTTTTAAATTTATTTGAAAATATTTTTTTACATTATTTAAAAAATTTTAAAAGGAATCTTTTTGTTGTTTCCTAAACAATTTATTTTTTAGTTTTTACAATATGTGTGAAAGCGATCATTATTTTAACATTTTAAAAATGAATGAATTTTCTTTCCCTCTTAACTACTATTTTATTTGAAGATTCTTTTACATATTTCCATGGTTATTTTCAAAGGAAATAATTTTATTGATATTTTTTTTAGTTTTTTGGATTTTTTAAAAGGGTTTGGAAAATGAAATGGTATTTGGATATCCAATATCATTTTTCATGTGGTTTAAAAGGTGTTTTTCATTGGTTTTATTATTAAAGGGATCAAGAATAAAAAAAATTTGTCCATGATATATTCCTTGAGAATTAGTTTTGATGATGGTGATCCTGATACAACTTATATAATGGGTGATCCTGATATAGCTTATAAGGAGAGTTATGAAAATATAGCTCCACAATGCATTGGGTATTGTTCATTGTCCTTAAAGGAAAGTAAGGAGTTAACCAGGGAGGTTTCCACTATACATTTAATTTATCTTGGGTAATTATTGAAATAATTTATCATAGGTGATGAAGTTAAATTTCCAAGATACAAACACATTTCCTCTATGTGTACTAAGAGTTTTTAATGGTTCCTTTGACAAAGATTAATTTCACATGGATCATGAATAATGACTCTTGTGAATCTTTTATTTATAAAATATTTACATCCTATTACATGTTTTATGATCCATATTATTTTGGGTATGATTTTTCATGTAATTCTCATTATCTTCATACTGATATTATCATCTCATGGTCACTAAATATAGTTAATTTGTAGTGCCTATGTTTACCCTTACTGAAAATTTGAGATCAATCATTTCTTATGATTTATTTTCCATAGATTATAAATAAATATGTTATATAATATATGTCTAGAAGGATGTCAAGTAAGAGATTATGAATACTTAATGTGAAATAAGTAAAGGTAGGTTAAGTGGAAAAAATGGTTACATAAATACATGGGTAATATTTTGATAGGGTTTTTCTATAATTCTCTAAAACACTAAACCTAAAAGGTCTTTAGTTATATAAGTGATTAAGTATTTTATAAGGATGTTTTATATTTTATATGACTAAAAATTCTTCATGTTTATTGTTATAAAATCCATAAATGTAAATATTAGATTTTTAGCTACAGATATAGGAGTGCGGATTCAGGGTCATTATAGTCGGTGGGTATCTTTTGAGATGGTAACATTTTCCATTCAAGAGAACCATCCATTTAAATTATTTTAATACAATAATTTAACATATAGATTTTTGATATTTACTACATGATCAATTGGACATGGGTTTTTAAGTATCAATTGAATAATTTTGTGTTTGTTTTAACTTGAAATTAAAAGATTTGATGGTGTGGATAAAAAATTTATTCTATTTTACTAAGATATGTGGGAGTTATGAAAAAAATGAGTTACTTTTATTGATTTAAGTGGGGTTATAATCAAAAAATATTTATATTTATTTCAATATTGTGAAAGGTCTGACATTAAGAAAGAGAGTGGCCATGTTTGAGTGAGAATAGTCAGTTTCATATTCTTATTATGTGTTGGGTTTCTTTCATAGAAGTAGGGTTTCTATTTAAGATGTTTTTTCTAAGGTTGTGGAGTTAAGACAGTGTGTTTTTAAAAGTTATGAAAGGTTATAGGATCAAAATAATATACAATTATATATAAGAGGGGGGGAATTTTAGTTTATAAAAATAGAACATAAACTATTTTCCAACTTTTTAAAGAAATCTATCAGGTGATGTTTTTCATCAGTTAAGTTTATACATAATGTAAGAAATCCTTTATAATGTGCTATATAAAATTTTCTTATAACATGCACAATAGAAATATAAAATTGTGAAAATAAGTAAAACAAACTTCTAAAAAGTAAATAAGAAAACATAAAAATCTTTAAAATAAAAATACATGAGTTAACCATTTTTGTAAATGAATTATTTAACCATACACAAGGTATCCATAATATTCACCGTATCATAAGGATATTATTTCATAAACCATGAAATACCTCAATATTGTAAATTAGACACAACTTCTATATCCTTATCCTTGGGAACCCATGATCAAACTAATCATAATAAACCTCTATCTCTCTACCCTAACATCCCTCAATCAAAAAATATTTGACAAAACTATTTCAAAAGAAAAAGATCATAATGAATTTAAAATAACATTCACACAATGATTTCATTAAGAAAAAATATCTAAATATTACAATGAATCAATCGATCATGATAAGATTTTAAAAATATTCACAACAAAATTAGATAGCTTGATTGAAAAAAAAAAGATTAATTTACCTCAAATACAGCTTCTATTTATCAGTACACAGCGAACAGGTAAATTCTACATTTCTCTATATTTGTTTCAATGAAATCGAATAAACTCCTCCATCACTAGAAATGTTTCGCACAATGTCTCAAATTGATAGTTGTTATGGTATGCACAGCTAAAATTCATGTAGGTTTTGTTCAGAAGAATGATGATATTTTGTACAGCTGTATGTATAAATCTCTTTTCCTAGTATGCTTCATAAAATATTTTCATGTAGAAATTTCTAACTCTATCAAATAAATACTATTAGGTATAATTAGTAGAACTTCATTTGGTGGACTTTATTATACTATATCTACTAGAATTTATATAACCTTCATCTACTAAAAATTGTATCCATCCATCCGATGTAATAAGTACATGTTATTCCAGTATACATAAGAATTTTTCATCTGATAGAATTAATATCTTCCATCTAGTAGACATAATAAAGTTCCAAATGATGGAAGAGATATTATTTCTCTCGTAAAACATTAAACATCCATATAAAAACCTTTTAAAATCTTTGTAAGTATAAATTATATAAATTTATAAACATTTAAGGAAATTTATTTTGATTATCAAAATAATGGTTAAAAAGTGATGAATATTTCCTTTCGACTCAAAACTATCTCCCTTTTTAAAAGTATAAAATAATTATTTTAAATAAATAAATGAAACTTCACTATTTTTTAAAAAAATATACTCCCCAATCTTATAATATTTTGAAGAATGTTTACCTTTTCCCTTTTTCTCAAAAAAAATAAACTTTATTCCTTTATACCCCTTTATCTAAAAGTTTATACCCTCACTCTCATAATTTTAGACCCTTTATCCCAAAATTTTAGACCCTTTCTCCCCCTTTTTGATTTTTAAAAAGGTATTTAAGAGGTAAAAATTTTTACCTTAAATGTTATGGAAAAAATATAGAAAATTAATGATATTCAAATAAGTAATTATAAGATTCACCAAAAGAATATAAAAAACATATCAATCCAATATAATAAATTCATTCATCCAACATAGGAAATAGATCCATCCAACGTTAAGCAAAAATCCATCCAAAGATATTGAGAAAACTATTCATCTAAAGAGGTTGATTATTACAATGTGTTTGATAATTCAAAATAAATCATTCTATTTAATAATTTTTCTTGAGATTCACCTTAATATTCTTAATATCATCTTTTTTTTCTATTATTCTTGAAAAATAAACTTTATATTAACAAATTCCTCTTATAAAGCCTCAAGTATAATTTATTTCTTTGATATCTCATCATATTACTAAATTGAGATATATATATATATTTATATAGATCATTTATTTCTTTTTAACTTTCATGATCTTATAGATTGATTCTCTTAGTAAACATCAAAATGTATTTTTTTGTATTAATTTCATCCACTATTTCATCAGAAAACAAGATGTCAACCTACGTATGTTTTATCCACTTTAAAAAATTGTTGATCTTTCTAAATTAAAATTTTAATTTTCTATTGAAATCCTTGAATCCGTCTTCATTTTAGATAACTATCCCCATGAGTTAATTTAAAGAATGTGAATTTTCCAACAAATCAACTTTTCCTTGGATATAATTGCATTGATCTTGTAAGTTTAGAAAAAAATTTCTGATTCTATTAAGCCTTTTGATAACTTTGTTTATTTAGTTTAAGTTCATTTACAATCATTTATTAATACTACGTAGAGTAGAGTTTCTGTAACAACTCAAAACATCTAGAATAGAGGGAGAGTTTAGTCTTTAAGGTCCATGTTCTTTTGAAATAATGTTTGAAAACAACATATTCAAAATACATTTCTTTGTATGATGTTTTTTTAGATTATTTCCCTTTATCATTTAAGGAGTATTAATTACCTAGTTCAATAAGAGAAAAAAATTTGTGACTGAGAAGATAATGATATTTAGGTATAATATGACATCTCTTCCAAATCTAAATCTTTATTAAACTCATTAAAAACATCATCTTTCTTTCTTAAATCACACTTCCCTCGTGTTTGAGAGGTATCTATGAGATGATCTTGTTCATCCAAAATATTCTTACTAGATTGATTAGCATAAACTTGGATTTCATAAACAAAAAACTATTTACCTTTGTTTGTTCAAGCAGAAAAAATTTATTTTGATTGAATGGTTAAAGGGACAATGGAAAAACGATGAGTGTATCAAGGAGAAACTTATTCATTCATTACAATATCTTCCTACTCTACTTCTATTCTCTAAAAATCATTTTCAACTTATTTAATGATGTATCATATAGCTTTTTTTTATTTCCATATCATCTTGCCTCTTTTTTATTTCTTATTCTCTTATAATTTCATAAAGTTATTATTTTAATTCAAAATACTCTATCACATCCAAACCAAATGATGGGTTATAACCTTTATTTTTTTTTTGTGAACTCAAAAAAGGCATCACTAGATATAATTTTTTCGTTTTTCCTTAGAATTCGTGGAAAATTTTCTCTAGATTTTATTTTCTACAAAACATTATCCATCAGTTTTTTAAATTCTCTAATAGACACTCCTTTATTTAATTAGAATACAAACCATTTCAAATTAGTTAAAAATATGAGTTTCATTTTTTAAATAGTTTCTTCACTAAAATATTAATACTTTTCCCTTATTGGAACTGCCTCATTATTTTTTTTCCTTCATGAAGTTTACTAACACTTTATTAATAAATATCTGGTAAAAATGAATATCCACCTTCACTTTCTGAATCTTAACACCCTCAATACTACTTAACATAATCTTTAATATGTTGAACTTTTTCATATATCATTGAATATCTAAAAAATAAATATCTTAAACATTCAATGTATCCATATTCTCTTTCATAGGGATTAAAAAGTTTTGTATCCATAAAGAGTATATACTTATATAAAATGAAATATGGGATAACTTTATTACTTTTTCATTTGATGGAATTAAGTAAAATTCTTCTTTATATTTCTATAATGATCCAATATTTTCAGGAAACTTATGTGTAACAATACTAGCTTATCTCTCAAGCACTATTTAAAATAGATCAAAAAATTTTATGATGTTTAGGATATAATACTTCCAAAATAATGAAAATTATACATTTTTGGATTATATATAATTCATTGAATTATTAAGTCATATAAAAATCTTTAACAATAGTTGGGTAATGTAATTTGAAATATTCTTTTGAAACACATATTGAATATAACCCTTGGAAATTTATTTTTGAATTTAAAAATAAATAATATTTTTTAAACCACATTATTTATATCAATATTTCACTAATAGTTTCCAGTTATAAAATTCATCTAAGGATGCCATAGATTTTGATCAGATGAACGTTGAAGGATTGGATGAACTAAGAAATATCATACAAACTTGAAAACCAATTTTATGGAACAAGGTAAGGATGAAGAGAGATCTATATAGAAATATTTCTATAAAAAAGAGTAAATGGTGACCCAATCATCATTATATATATTCAAAGAGAGAGAGAGTTGATTAAACTTCCAAATAGATCCAATGACATAGAAATTTAATTGGAATACTAATGTTTGAGATCTGATCTGTGAAAGATGACGACGTAATTTTTTTTAAGAAAGTTATATTTTTTGAACTCCCAATCTTTTTTAAGCTGTTTTAGAAAATATTTTAAATTATAAAATGAATTTTTCTTTCGATGAAACATTGAACATTTGAAAAACAAATTGGTTAAATTTTAATAATAATTATAAACAGTAGATAATAGCAATACCAAATGATTGAAAAATTCACAAAAAAAAGAATTAAAACTTCCCACATGGATAAAGTTTTTACAATTTTCTTGCAAAGTTTTTTCTGGTAGTATATACTTATTGGTTTCTAAAGAAATAGAGAAAAAATAAAGACTCTGTCTAATGAATTTTTGAATGTATCTTAGTCTAAAATATTATGATGTTTTTTAAAAAATATGTATGGATAATTTTTATACAGAATATAAGTAAAATAAGAATAATTTATTAGGAAAATTTTAAGAAAAAAATAACATTTTTTTAAACATAAGAAAAATTATCTACCACTCTTTCATTGAGTTTTTTCTATAAGAAGATAAGTAAAAAATTGCTAAATGATAATTTTATATTAATCATTTTAGGATTGTGTTTATTATATTCAAATTTATCATAATTGAGGGGTTTTGTAAAAATATTTGAAAGTTGTTCTTATGTTATAATGAATTGTAATATGACACCACCTTTTTGTGTCTAGTCTAAAAGGAAATGGTGTGTTATATCTATGTTTTTAGATTGTGAGTGATGTAATATATTTTTAATAAAATATATGTCAATGACGTTATCACACAAAATCAAAGTTTTACAAAATCACATGCCAAAACTAGTGATTGTGGGTTTCATCCACAACACTTGACCACAAAAATATACAACCGCTACATATTTTGATTCAATAGTGGAATTTCATAATTGTTGTTTTTTCATATGAGAAAAAGTTACTGAATCCTATCATATGAAATTAAAATATCCAGATGTAATTTTTTTATCCAATTTATATCCACCAAAGTCAGTACTTGAAAAAAAATAGTTTAAAATCAATTATTGAATAAAAAATAATACAATATCCATAGTCCCATTAAGTTAAAGAATTTTTTTAATATATTTCATTTGGGATTATTTTTTATTATATTTAAATCTTACAAATAAGCATACATAAAAAATTATTTCAGAACGAATAGCTTTAAGATATTGTAAACTACCAATCAAACCTCTTAAAAAAAATTAATGAATTGTCTTCCTAGATTCATCATGATCTAAAGATTTAGGGGTTATAATAGGTTTACTAATACTATTAGTATTTTCATATTCAAACCTTTTAAGAAAATTTTTTATTAACTTTTTTAGAGATAAAAAATTTCGTTATAGTTTTTAATAAAATTTGAAAACAAATAAAATACTTAAGTTCACCGATTATGCTCATTTAAAACATATAATTCATAACATCTTCAAAGGAATCAGAAAAAGACTATTGAGTTGATACAAATTTAATATCATCAACACAAAATTGAACAATTATGGTTTCCTAGAAAACTTTTTTAATAAAAAGTATTGGATCATCAACTCCCTTAACAAAAATTGTTTCATGTACAAAAATTTAAAGTCTATCATACCATGCTATTGGGTTTTATTTAAGTCTATAGAGTTCCTGAGTATGTTTAAAAACATTATCTTGATTTTTTTTCAAAACATGGTGGTTCTTATTCATTAAATATCTCCTATATATATCGATTAAGAAAATAACACTTCACACCCATTTGATAAAGTTTAAAATTTAAGAACGTTTCATAGGCTAGAAGTATATGAATATATTCTTAAATAGATACTGGGTAAATAGTCACTTCATAGTCTAGTCCTTCTTTTTGATTATATCCTTTAGCAAAAATTATTTCCTTATTTCTTACAATTATTTTATTTTCATCGTGTCTGTTACAAAATAAAAAATTTACTCCAATCACAAACAAATAATTAGGTTGTTCTACTAAAGTCCTAACATTTACCCTTTAGAATTAATTTAATTAATCTTGTATTTTTTTTATCCAATATTCATCAACTAAATATTTCTCATGAGTCTTGGGTTTGAATTAATATAATAATGTACAATGTTTATATTCATTTCATAAGAAATTTCTTGTTTTGATGGGTTGGTTTACATCACCAATTATATTATTAGTGAGATGATTTTTCAACAACATGTTGGGTTTATTTATTTATTCTCTCATATAAATTATTTTCTAACATGGGTTGAAAAATAGTTTTAGAGATATCATCTAATACTACTATAAATTTGGTTTTTTGCACCTATGAACATTAGTGACCTCTAAAAGTGGCCACTAAAGGGAGTATTAGCGGTCACTTTTTGTAGCCACCAATACCAAAAATGAATCTGGTGGGATTTTTCCTGCTTTCAGTAATATTCCTTGTTTTTTCCTGCTATAACATACTGTTTCAGCCCACAAACACCTCCGTCATCACCCTTTCCACCATGGGTGAGCCCCAACACGCATCACCCACCCTTGGCCTTCCTTGAAACACTTTGGGTGGCCCTCCATCGGTACCTCATCATCATCCGACCACACCTCAAGCCTCCTTGACATACCTAGCCTCCCTCTTTTCGCCACGCACCCGCCATGGCCAGTGAATGGAGTTCATGAAATCCTCTTACCTCACCCCTCATGTCCTCTCTTTTCTGTGGATTTTGCACTGCATAGTTTTTTGTTTGGACCATTAGAGACCACCAAAGGTGATTTTTATTGTTCTTTACCGAACGATCTATTACGACCACCAAAATAGGTATCTTAGCTGCTTCTACAGGCCTTTAGCGGCCACTTTTGGTGGTCTCTATTGGTGTTAGGTTGTTTTAAAACAAAATGGAATGGTTCATAAAATTTAAAAGAAACTATTTCCTCAATTATACTACTTATTTTTTTCAAAAACATTATAAGACTTAGTCAACATAGAATAAATAAGTAAAATTCATTCATCGGATTTTGGAGAAAATTTATGTTAATTTTATTTAGTATTAAAGATGAATTCTTTACATGAAAAAAGGAAGTAAGAATGTTTTTTATTTCTTCCTATCCAAAATTCATAAGGAGTTGTATTAAGAGAAGTTATAATTAAAACTTAATTTATATTATAATAGTATGTACTTACACCTTCGACCTAAAATTTTTTAGTAATTGATTATTCACTCAACATAGTTTTAGTAATTTAATGAATTTTCTCTATTCAACTACACCATTATGTTGAGGTATTCTAGAAGATGAGAAATATTTTATAATACCTTTATTTCTAAAAAATGTTTAAAAATATGAACTTTGATGTTCTCTACTATGATATAGTTACCAAATGGATATATTTATCATTTTTAACATGGTCTATGATGTTTTTAACAAATGTTTGCCTTTTCTCTCACTAGCATCATTATAATTATCAATTTATCCACCGCTGGTATCACTGAATCATCCACTACCACCCATATATTCTACCTCCACAAACCGAGTGTTGTTCTATAATTGAACCCAAACCACTGGTCCATCATTGAACTCGCTATGCCTGATACCTCCATGACCATCACTTCTTCCACTGACCTCATTTCTAGAAGATTTATCGGTCCTATTCTTCAGCTACCATTTTCTTCTGTATTCTCCACAGAACCACCTCCATATTTTCTTCTGGTATTCTATCTATGGTTGTATTAACCTAAAAACCCCTGATTGAAGTCAATTATTATGAAAAATACATGTCATTTTCCTTAAAGATACCACAATCATTGATCTCAAACTGAAATACCTTGACCATTCATTGACTGCATCTAATTAAGAATAGGCTGCATTTTAAGTGGAGACCCTCTATATTCATGATTTAATAAAGACTCAACATCAGTTCTCATTTTCGTCATCACAGAAAGAAGCCCATCATTATTTAACCCTAATTCATTTCAATAAAGAGGAGATGAGTTAGGTTTGAGGTTTTCAAATGGATGTCTAATTGATATTTTTTTTATCGAACCAATGTGGCAGAGGCATACAACTGAAGAAGATTTCCAAAGCTCACTACTGTGAGGAGTTCTTCACCTTGGTGACCCATAGGAACCCTCAATCACCTCTATTGAGTCTAAAAATGCCTAAAAGGCTACCAAATGGTCATAAATTCTACTATCGGTGTCCATTAATGAAATATAATTTTTTTTAAATATACCATTTTTCGGTGCTATTAAAAACCCACTGATAAAGGGGTGTCTTTATCAGTGAATTTAAAAAATCACTGATGAAGATCACCCTTTTATCACCACCTATTAAGAAGCACTTATAAAGACCCCCATTTATCAAATATTTTTTAGAAGCATTGAAAAATTCCCATTTTATTAGGGCTTTTTTAGAAATGCCGATAAATTCCCATTTTATCAGTGCATTTTTACTAATGCCGATAAAGGGGGTTATTTATCAGTGCTTTTTTATAAGATCTAATAAATTTCCCACATTAACAGAGATTTTTCTAGTGCTGAGAAAGGGGTTTTTAATAGTGCTTTTAGCAAGCACTATTACAACCCTAGCGCGAGATAAACCATGTTTTGGAGTACTGTTTATTATAAAAATATGAAATATATTTTCTCATAGAATTATCTCAACCTGAAACAATACGGTTGGTTAGATTATGATAAAACATTTTTATTTGGGAATTTTATACATTGGAGAAAGTAAATGTAGTGGAAAAAAATTTTATTCCGAAAAATCCCACCCAAGTACTAAAGGAAGTTGGAGAGTGGTGGAGGTTTATGGTATTATTGGTCAAATATAAAATGGAAATTGAATAAAATTTAAAGGTGTGTTTTTCTCTAGTATTATTGTGACTTCTATATTTTCAAACAATATAAAATAAAAAAATATTAGATGATGAGTATGGGGAGATAAGGAATTCCATATATGGTAAAGAGGCCACTAATGAAATGTTTTAGACACTAGATATGATTATTTATTTTAAATAATGAATGGTGGTTCCTATGGAATGGAATAAAGAGGTTTTGAGAACATTCTATCGTTTAAGTTAAGCAGTGAACCACAGATCTACCAAGTTTTATCATGAAATCAGACACCAATTTTGTTAGTCAATGATGAATAAGAATATTAAAAATATTTGTTTATTAATTTTTGACTTATCAATATGTAAAGGAATAACACCAAAATCTGGTGGGGTTGTTTCATCCTTTACCCATTACAAAATAGAAATGGAAAGATATTCCCATATATTTTATGATTAGATTGCGGAGATGACCATAGAAATAAGACAGTGTCTAGTTTTTTGTGGATTTAGTTATGAAATTAGTAAATTTTATACACATTCTAGAAACATATTTATTTTATAACATTGGTAATATTTATGAGTTAATTTATTAGACTTTTTGGATTTCTATATTCCATTGTAACATATAGTTATCTAGTGTCTGAATTTACTTTTTTAAAGTGACTATGAAATGTTATTATTTTACAATTAAGGTTGATTGCAACATAACACCCTCTGATCAATGGGAAAACTAAGTGAGTTATTCATATTCTAGAGGATATTCTTCTTGTATCTGTTTCCAAATTTGAAAAAAATTGGAGGATCATTTATCATTTTTTGAATTGTTTTATAATTATAGTTATCTATAAACGATCAATATGAAATTTTTTAACATTATATGGTCAACCATTTTTATCACCATTATGTTGTTTTGAGATTAATAATAAAACTCTTATAGGGCCATGTTTGGAGAAAGATATGATGGACCAAATTAAGTTAATTTATAAGCGTATGATTTCAACTAAAATTTAAAAAAATATTATTTTGATCAATGATGATGAACCTTGAAATTTGATGTTGGGGATCAAGTATATTTCAAATTTTTACCAATATTGGGACATAAAAGGTTTTAGAAGTAAGAAAAATTAATGGCGTGGTATGTAGTACATTTTTAAATTATGGCACAAATAGTTAAATTAGTTTATGGTTAAAATTACCAAAACTTTATAAAGTAATTCATAATGTTTTCCACATTTCTTACATGAAAACGTATTTATATAATGGGTCTTGTATCTTGAATTTCATAGTCATTGAGCTAGAACATGATATGTATTATGTTAAAAGACCAATTAAAATTTTGAATTAAAGATAAAATATTTTCAAGGGATATAGAATTCCTTTAGTTAGAGTTTTGAGGAAACATGGTTTGATTTGATAGGAAAACTGAAATAATAGAGTTTTATATATGGTGAGATTGGTTAGAGCTTTTCAATAGTGAACTTTGTAACATCCTCTACTTTCAAGGTATGTTTTTTTTAAATCACGACGTATCTTATCTCATTTCCTCGCCTAGATTTGTGTTCTATGGGTAAAGGGGTCTCAGAGTCAGTGTTTCATAGGTTGGAGGCTTAGTGGATTGCATGATGGATTAAATAAGGGCATCAGCTTGTTGGTGGGGTTCACTGGTCATCCAATGGTGCTGGCAGTGGGACTTTCATTTCTATATATTTTATAAGCCAACCGGTGGGATCCCATCACCCTATTGGTGGACAAGGAAGAATGCCTACATTTTATCGAGGCACATCAACTGTATGGTGGAACCCAAAATGGGCATCATTAAGGGAATTTTTTGACTTTTTGCTCTAATCCAATTATTAGTCTACACCTTAACCAAATATGAACCATTTGTAACCAGAAACTACTAGATATATCTCCCTTGGTGTCCTAGGTATCCCCTTCCTCTCTTATTGGTTACTTTAAGTATAGATCGATCTGGGACATAAATTGAGGTAAGATCTATCTATCCTAATCCTAGTTATCCTTTTTTTTAATCTATAATTGATCATATATATATAACATGTTGGATAGAACTATAGATATCCACCTATATCAAATGGATAATTCCTTATTGACTGATAGATCGGTGTTAGATCATGAGATTTAGGGGAATCTATTTAATCTTTCCTAGATCTACCATTGATGATGAATCCTTTTTAGTAAATTGATGTGGATTTCATCTGTTGGCATGACCCCTTCCAATAATTCCAATTATGTAGACACTATGATGATGGATTGGGTCTTGTTCTAGTGAATGTTGGTTTAGGGATGTGATATAAGTGTCATTCCTATGTGGATCTTTTGATTTCGAACTAGAACATTAAATCTTCAAATATCATACCATCATGGGCCTTTGTATGGATTTTTTGGCATGTTTTATTTTCGTGTATATGTTAGAGTGGACCCTCTCTACTTTAATTATTTTATGTTTTTATAATTAAAATATTTTATATTTAATAATTTCATTTTTTTGGATAATTATAATTTTATTTATTTCTAATTTCAAATATTTATTTAGTTATTATTCATTTATTCTTATAATTCTACATGATTTTTTTAGTTAAATATTGTGAAAAATTTTTTATAAAATTATTTTTTACCTTTATGTAAGTTTTTTAAATTTCTCTTTTCCCTTATGTGAGTTTGGTTTACCGTTAAGTAGCTTTTTTACCCTTATACATGATATTTTTACCTTTATATAATTTCTATTATACACTTACTTAGGTAATTTAACTTTCTATATATCCCTACGCAATGCATAGTGGTGTTATAGCTTACCCTTACACAACCTATGTAATCTTCTGTTTACCCTTAAATAGTGATTAAAACATTCAATTTACCTTTACATGAGCATATAATTTAAACTTATGCATAATAAATAATTTTCTTATTACCTTTATATAGAATGCGTAAATTTAATCTTACCTTTATGAAATTTGTAAACTTTCTTGTCTACCCTTATGCAGTGTATACTTTACCATTAAACAGATATTGATCTTACCTTTATGCATTTTATGTATATTACAGCTTACCCATATATCGCATGTGAAAATTACAAGTTACCATTATGTATTGTTTTAAAATTATGTTTCAACCTTACACATGCATGAAAACTTACCCTTATATAATTTTTAAAACCTATATTTTCTTGTTTACTATGTTTTCATGATTTTGAGTGTCTTTTCATTTTCTGCAAGTTTGTTTCAAATGTTTAAATTATTTTAATAATTTTATAAATTAATTTTAAATATATATAACTTCTGAAATTTTTTTATATTGTTTTAAAAACATTTATAAGAATATTAATTTTTTGGTTAATTTACAAATAAACCTATAGTTGATGTTTCAAATATTTTTAATTTATTTTTTTAGGTTGATTTATTTGTTTTTAATGTTTATAAATTACTTTTTAAGTCTGAGGAAGTTATTAAAACTTGTTTTAAAATTTTTAATTAACTATCTTTATATTTTGATATTATCACATGTTAAATATGGAAATATATTTTGATTTCAAATTTTAAAAATTATAGGTTGAAATTTTGTGAGATTTTATGTGTTATTTTTTACCTATTATTTTGGAAATTTTTTGAACACTTATAATGAGTTTTTTTAAATTAATTTGAATTGTTAAATTAGTTTTAAATTAAAATGATAGTATTATAGATAATATATTTTCTACTCTCTCTCTCTTAGATAATTCTAGAATATTATTATTATAATTTTGAATTTTAATTGCTTAATTATTTCTTTGAAAGTGTTGAGTAAATATTTTTTAAGGGATCGATAAGGCTTGAAAAAATTATGATAAAAATACATTAAACTTGGATATATTAAAATTGAATGCCCTCAAAGGATTATATAACATTACCACAGGAATTATAGGATATAAATAGAGACCTTTGTTAACTTACAAAAAACACATGACAATTATTACCCAACACCAATGTGAATCAATTTTTAAATCTTTATCAAAGTGATCTCATTTTTAAATCTTATTTTATTCATTCTATAGTATGAACTAAATTATAATATCCAAATCAATGTATTTTATGATTCTCATTATATTATATCATTCATCATATTATTAGTGATAATTGAGACAATGATTCAAATTGATTTCTCCTAAGAAATATCAAACTTCCTCTCCTTTCTTATATATTTAGTGTTTACTACCATTAATGTAAGGGAATTCAGTTTTATTATTATTTAAATTAAAAAGTCATGAGATTATTCTTTTGAGGTTTCAAGATTCACCATTAAATTATTCATGTATATTATACTTGGTTTCTTATTATAAGCTAAAATGAAAGGGATAGTTTTGATATCTTGGATTCCATTAAATCTGAGGGACTAATACATTAAATCCTAAAGGGATTGAGGTGGGACACATAGGAGTATATTTGGGTACTATTTTTGAAATTTCTTACCAAATATATTGTCTCATCTACTTTCTATATTTTCATTTATTTTTTACTTTCATTTGTTCATTTCATAATTGTTTTAATCCAGCAAATGTTCTTAAGAAATTTATTCTCAAATCTCTCTTTGTTTATTTCTTACACTTTTAATTTTATTATTGTGCTTATAAAATTGTATTATTTTTTATTCAAAAGGATTAAATTTATTCATTATATTATGAAGTATTTTTTAAACATGGATTGTTTTTCTTTAGTTTTTTAAATGGAAATCCCCCCCTTCATTTTAGCTATCACCAACCTACATTTGGTATCATAAGGGTTTTTGAATTTATTTAATTACTTTATTTTAAAATTATTTCAAAGTTTTTAATTTTAAAAATCTTTAACTAAATTTTTCAAATAAAGATATATTTTAAAAATTTATTTTTCAAACACCCATGGTGGTCCTAAAGAAAAACCTTGGTTTATGCTCTGTTTTTTTTATGGAAGTAATTATAGTTATTGGAAAACAAGAATGACTAATTTTCTTAGATTTATTGGCTATCTTGTTTATAATATTTACATGTTTGTAATCTTATGAATAAAAAAGAAGATAAATAGACCCTGGATGATATGTATAATTTTCAATTAGATGGTAAAACTATGAATATGCATTGTGGTTTTGATCAAAATTAATTCGATTGTATTTCTGCCTGAAAAACAACTCATAAAATTTGGAAACTTTTAGAAGTGACTCATGAAGGAACTAAAAAAGTCAAAGATACCCATTTAGATATGTTTGGACAAGACTTTGAAAGTTTATACATGTATCCTAATGATTCTATCACTAAATTTTTTATGATATTTACTAATATTTATAAAGGAAAAATCTCTCAGTGACTCTCTTTCAACAAAAAGTTTGTTCAAGAAAATCCTTTTGTTTTTTCAAGAATTTGGGAATCAAACATCACCATGATAAAAGAATATAAGGATGTTAAAAATATATTAGGTGATGAACTTATAGGTTCTCTCATGGGGTATGAGATGTCCATGAAGAGACAAGGTGAAAAAGAGGCTAAGTAGTTCAAAGAAACTAAAAGAACAATTGACTTAAAGGAAAAAATAATGATTCTTATAAAAGAGACTCAAACAATTAAAGTGAAATAAAACACTTTACAAAAGATTAAAAAAATTTAAAAAGTTTTAGAAAAAAAATAATTCTAACAATCATAAAAGACATATCGAATTGATGTTCCAGAAGTTACATGCTTCGGTTGAAAAAATAAGGGCCACATCAAGTTGAATTCTCCCTTGAAAAAAAATTATAAATACAAGAACCAAGGTAAGAAGGATCTAAAAGTATCAATATAGAGTGTTATAGAAGATTTTATTTTGACTTATGAAACTAGAAACTCAAATCCTAAATACCTTAAGGCTCAACTTGAATTAGGTGAATAGGTTAGTTGTTATTCTCTTTCTCATTCCTCCTCCTCTCATTCATCCTCTTCTCCATGATCCTCTTCTTCTGATAAAGAAATTAGAAATTTTTTCTAATAACGTATTTCGAAAAATTAAAAACATTAAAATAAATATAAATGTGTTCTTAACAAAAAAAAGATCTTTTTTCTAATGAAAATATCAAATTTTAAAGGAAATTTATAATTTAATTTTTTGAAATTAAAAAATCAACCCAATATATAAGTTATCAAAAATGAATCAAGGATCTTAAAATATCTATCTCAAAATTCACCCATAGTGAATAATATCTTAGTATTATTCTTAGTTCATAATATATTAAAATAAATAGTCATGTTTTTTATTTTCCAAAGATAATGAAACTTTTTAAAAACCACTTCTTTTTAAAAATTTCTTTTTAAAAAAAACTATAATTACTATCCAAAATATCTACATATTGTCTATGAGTATAATTTCAAAAATTCTTGATAAGGAAGGCCTAAACAAACACATATTTCTTCTAATATATCTCAAAAATATAAGTAATTTTGGGTCCCTATATCATTACAATCCAACATTTGTGCAGCTAAATTTGTTACCATTCCCAAATCATCTTGCATTGACGTTATCAGACCCTAAAGGGTACCAAAAGGCTCATTTAAATGATTTATAATAGGGATTTTCCTCTAGAACTAATTGATCTATACTATAGTGGATTATAAATGACTTTATTGTTCTCCTCTGGAATTTATTGATCAACTCTTTCCCACCTTTAGCTTAATATTTATGCTCTAAGTGAGGGGAATCACAGCTCTTTCTTTCCTGGAGAAACTTTTTAAATCAGCCCTGATCTTCATGGGAATAAGGTTCTTCATTATTTTTATTTCACATTTTATCTTGAAATTTTTTTTAAAATGTATTCTCTCATATTTTTTTCCATTATCAAAAGGGGATATGATATATTTTAAGATTTTATATTTTCAATTTATTTTTTTATTTTTTCTTTGTTAATTCAACATTCCATTATCTCCCTATAATTACTATAATATTTTGGGAGTTATGGAAATTAAAATTTGTTTTTAAAATTTTATTTTTCTTATCTTTTCCAAATTTTATTTTCTTTTCCTTTTTCAAATTTATTTTTCAAATTCTATTAATATATTGGAAATTTTGAGAATTTTTTCATTTTTAAAATTTTTATTTTCAAAATATTTCCCATAATAGATTTTAAATTATTATTTAAAATGTTTTTTAAAAAAATTTCATAATTTTGGAAAAGTGAAGTGAGTATAATACTCAAAGAAAAACATTCATGACAAGATATAAATAGTTGGATGTGGTTCTAGTGCATATTCTCCCATGTATTTATCTCAAAAATAGTTGATTGGGTTTTTAACCCTTTCACCATCCTAAGAATGGTGAGTGGGCCTTACTTTATACCTACTTTTACTCTCATAGGGTATTTTATATAGTTTTTTAATAAAATATTTATTTATCCTTGATAATGAAAATGATTTTTCAAAAAAAATTAAGCCTTTTCTTTATTTTAGTCTTGTTTAATGGATATTATCCCTTTAATTTTTTTCATATATTTTAAAAATTCCTTGAATATCATATAATTTGTTTTCATGGATCCTTTTAAAAAAATTAGGTAAGTATTAATTTAAGGTGAGCTATATATATTTTTTAAATCATTATTTAATAAGAGAAGAGTTTATTATTATTATTTATATTTTATTTTTGTGTGGAAAATGTGTTTTCAATTTGATAATTTTTCCTTATTTTTTTTAAATGGAGAGAAATTGTTTTCACATTTGTTAATATTTCTGACCAATTCCAAAAAAAGTGGATAAATTTTGAAATTTATATTTTTGTAATTATCAAAAAAGGGGGGATATTGTTGGAGTGGATCTAACACACTCATTTTTTATGCATAATTGTAATTGTTTTATAAGTTATTTTCAATGATTTTTATTCATATTCCCATTAATTAAACGTTTTATTAAAATATATGATATTTTAAGAATAGATTTTACATGTATTAAAATTAATAATTTCTATTTTTATTTAACTTATGAATATTCTGTTAAAGTTTTATTAAGAGTGTTTAGTATTTTTTAATAAATTTCATGTATAAAAAGATAGTCCAAGCTTGGCTAAGCCTCAACCAATGGTATCCAACCACCTTGATAGCCCATAAAGGCTCTACCAGCTAAGCCACTGCTAGGAGGGCCAGCATGAGTTGGCAGGGGTTTGAGGCCCCATAGGGATAAGGCTTATGTAGCATGTGGCCCACAAGAAGAACCCATGGGGCATAGTTAGGTCAAATCCCACACGTGTTGTACATGTGAGTTGTGTCCCATTTGTGTGTGTGTGTGTGTGTATTTGGGATCCCACCCCAGTGTAGGCTTATGAATTGATTCCATCACGCTTTGACTTATAATAAAATAGTTAGCTGCTCTATCTTTTGATGTGGTATAACTTTCTCTTGGCTGTTGTTCATAATTTAAGGAAACTACATCATCCCACTTGCATGTGCCTCTCACCACGCTCAAACATTTCCATAATGCCAACTTTTCAACTACCACCACCTTCATCCTCACATTCCACTTTTCCTACTCACTTGGAAACACTATGGAAAACCACTAGGAAGATTTAGCTCAAGCTTTTTACTACTTTCAAGACCCCAAACTCTAATGAAACATCTCAAGGACCTTGGACGATCACCATGCATCACCAATGAAATGAGTTCGATCCAACTAGCCACTATGAAGGTCGGTTGGTTTATTGAGGAGCCATCACTACCATGAATGCTCTCCACTTCCACGCTTCCACATCACGTATGTGAACCATTAATGGTCCATGCATGGAAAATTCTAGTCCCTACAATAAAAATAAAGAGCCAAAAAATTTAGTTATTTCAAAGTCTTCCCCTACAGGTCTCCCAGAATATTTAAAAATATATATATACTCATATTCAAACTTGAAACACGATAACAAAGATATTGTATATTTAAGAATACTGAAGGAGGTTTTCCATTTATAAATATAGTGGTATCTCTCACTATAAAATATAATATACCACCATAGGAGTAAGGATCATAGGTGACTTCAGCTTTATTTTTTCATTTTGTTTGGTTTTTATTTATTCTTATATAATTTTTTTTCTATTTTATTTTAAATATAAAACATGAAACTTTAATTAATTTTTTGTTACCACTAACTTCTTCTTATTTTTATTCGTATTCTTATTCTTCTTTTTCTTCGTCTTCTTTTCTCTATTACGTTGATTTTTTTTTATTTTCATTTCTTTTCTCATTTTATTTTATTTTTCTCTATCTCTCTTAAATTATCTCTCGTCATTCTTCTTTTTATTATATTTTTTTATTTCTCTTCTTCACACCATTGTGATCTATTACCCTCTCTAATGAGGGGTTATCCCATGGTTTTTCCCAAGGGATGTTAGGTGTTCTTGAATTATTTTCTGCAATTTTATTTTATGTTTTTGGTAGATGTGAGTGACATGAATGAGTGTGGTGATTGTTCACCATGACATTTAACTCAAGACTATGTCTATTTTTTTATTTTTATCTTTTCCCTCCCTTCCATTGAATATAATATCTTCACATGGTGGAGTTAATCTAATCAAAGGATAAAATATAATATAATGGAGTTGGATCCTTAAAGATGTCACACTCTTAATTGAGGTGTTTCACAAATCTGGATTACTAGAGGATGTGGAATATAGATTTCTTATGCATTAGATATTTAACAATATATAAATAAATTAATATTAATTAAATTATCATATTTCATAACTTAATTATCAAACTAAATTTAAACAAATAAAGAAGAATAATGACAGAACCCAAAACCGAACCTAGGACCAAGTTCTTTATTTTTCAACCCCATTCTATCACTGCATGTTAGTTTAATTTTTGAAATATTTTCTTCCAAAAAAATAATTATTTTATGGAAATAATAAAAACAATATAAACAAGTAGTTATTAAGAGAATTTTTAATAGTAAGTGAATAAACTATGAAGTTCTCGAAGTGAGGAGACGTTTATATCCACTTTTCTTCACTAAGAAACAACTAGAAATTTTATTTTTTCAAAGCCTGCAATATGCGTTCATTAAAACTAGAACCATTTCTGAGGAGATAATAATTATTCAACTTATATTTTTCTTTTTCACATTTTAGATAGTTTTTTATTGCTTTTATAAAAAAACTATAAAAACTTATTATTTTTCCTTGATGTATCAAATCATACCATACATTTTTGCATAGACCAATTACTCAGGGGTACAAGACCAAGACCGAGTGTTTCAAAATGATAAAAATTCCCTCCTACAAAGGCTAGATGAACTCACAAACTTAGACAAGCATGTATTGAATTGTAATGACACAATAATTTAATTTAAATAGATGTAATATATGGTTGATGAAGTTAAATCCAATTATAAAACACTGAAGGAAAAAGAGGAAGATCATTCCCTAGATATTCCCAAAATTTATGAAGGAATTAATCAAGTACAATATCATGAACAAGTGTCTAACAATAAATCTCAAGAAAAAGAACTCAAATAAATAATATAACAATGAGAGAGAGAAATAGAATGTATAATTTCATATTTACATACATCTAAAGAGAAACATGAACCTCAACCAGATAAAGAAGCCTTAGTTTTCCCAAATTTTATTTAATACATCCAAGAAGTTGAGGCCCATATCAAAGAAAAATAATAGCCCAAACTTTTAAAGATCTAGATCCTAGATGACCATGATCATCTAGAGTAGATTCATTACGAGGAAGACTTTCCTGGTATGCAACATATGGGAGATCAAAAATATTTAGAAAACTTATGAAATGATTATGAGGTACAACATGATCTCCCCATTCCTTATAAATTATAAGAGTTGGCACCATTGAATATTTCACACTCCATAAAAGATGAGGAAGCCACATAAGTTGTGCAATGTGAATAAAATATAGAGGATCCCAACTATATACTTCCATTCACTAAGATCCAACATCAAGAGGCTCTAAACACTAAAGAAGATATTAAAGATGGACCTAGATAGGGATTTGATATTATATTAAAATCCCTATAATTTGATTTTATTCAATATAAATTGAGTATTAACTCAAATTATTTTGAATTTTCAGATTTATAAAATCCTTATTTTTTCTTATAGAAATATGAAGAAACAACACATGCACTTGTTGTGGAATACATGGAAATTTCAGAACTAATTACACATGAATTAAAGTAATTCCTTGAGGAAATCCAAGTGGCTGAGCCTAATGAGAATAAGACAGAGGATGATCATATTAAAAGGTATATTTATTATTTTCATTCTGAATATTTTAATTATATCCAAAAAATAAATCTTAACCTTCCTTTTGAAATTACAATTCATGCAGTTCATATTTATCAAGCACTGGACAAGAAGGAGGTTACACAAGTATTAACCAAGAAGGGGGTTGATTCATACTTCATCATACCCCTACCATTCAAGTTATACTTATTTGTGAAGGTTATGGGTTTTATATACTCTGTCTTTGGATCATTCCTCACTAATAAAGAAGAAATAGAAGTGGGGAAAAGCTAAATGTGGTGGTTCAAATACAAGTAGATCCTCCCACCATCAGATTATGGATAAAAGTTGTTCCTTTTATTTTGGAGGTAGAGAAAACTAAGGGCCCACTTGGGGGATTAAAACAAGAATTATATATTTATTTTAATTCTAGGGATTTATATTTAAATTTAATTATAAATAATTAGATGCATCCCACTCTCTCTATAATTTTTAACATTTAAGAAAATAGTCCTTGAGTTTTAATGGTTGATTATCTTTTTTAGGTCCATGATGACATAAGGCGGTCATAAACTTACAAGGAGGAAATAGGACTAAGATTTATGGTATAGGGAGTTCATTCCTTCATTTTATATTTTTAAAATCCTATTATTTTTGTCTATTAACCTATTTGGAGAATTAAAGTGGAATTTACAAGCTCATGATTCGTATTTATGATTTACTTGACTTATCTAGGAGATAAGATTTTTTTAAGGAACCCTCTGATTCCATCTTTTGGATTTCAATGATAATTATATTTAAGAAGTAAAATTGAGTATTTAATTATTATAGTGAATCATGGATATTAAAATGAGGACTCGTGATTTGAGATAATTGGTTGATTCATGTAAATAAAATTTACCAATCATTTTTCATGCTTTGAAATTCTGAAATTCATGTGAATTGATTTGTTATTATTATTCCTTCTATGAGTTATTTTTAATGTTATGTTTCCCATTCCCAATAGTATTTCTATACCACATATTTCTTATTTTATCTTGAGCATATTTCTTGAGTGATCTTGGGACATACCACCTACTAGAACTTTAATTGGAACTTTTCAAAGGTAATGAATATGAAAAAAAAACTTTTTAAATGATTGATGCATCTTTTAAAAATGCCTTATCCTTTAGAAAACTTTTTACATCAATCCTTGTTTAACCCATAGAGACCATGAATGAACTTGTTAGGAATGATCCATGTTTCAATCCATTTTTATCCACCCCTTCCCTCCTCTTTGTTTTTTCATAATATTTTAAATTTAAAGTGTTGGGGTTGGAGAATTCATGGTAAAATTTATGAAATGTATAATAAGGAAAATTGTGGGGATACTAGTTATGGGTATTAAGAATGGTTTTTGATTCATTCAGTATGCTTTTTTATTTTTCCTTCTTGAAAAAAATAAAACAAGAATGGTTTGTGACTTGGAATAATCAAAAATCAACATTAATTGACTAATGATTTTTATTATATGTGATTAGGTGGTGGATGTGGGGTTTATTTCAAGCATGAATTTTGAACAAAAAAAGAAATAAAAAATTGAAAAAAATGGTATATAGAAAAAAATTCAAGAAGGTGGAAAAACCATTCATTATGCTTTTATTGATCCTGATTGTACTTTGAGCTGGGGAAAGTTGGAATTTATACTTTTAAGGGGATAATTTCATTAAAATTATTCTTTTTATATCATGATTTATACTTTAACCTCCTCCTTTCTGTCTGAATTTATAAACATAAATTACTACCTACCTTGTTCCTTTGATTCATTTTAACCTTTATTGATAGTCCTCATGATTTTATGCACCTTTTTGTCTTTACATAGTGAAAAATTAGTTTCTTTAAAATCCTATGGATAAGGAGAATGTTCTCATGATATGAGAATAAATCTACTTGAATGTGTATCATTAGTGATGATAGAAACAATTAAAAATGAGGTAAGTCATGATTTAGAATGATTAATAATAATAAATTGAGTAACTTAAATGAATGAATAGAGAGGATCCTCATTTTTCAATGGTAAATAGTAAAATTCTATAATATGTTGTCTCTTTAAGAGGTGATTTATTGAATTGATATTTTATATGGAGTTTGAAAATTTGTTTTAATGTTGATAATTGTTTAATTTTATTATTTGAATTTTAATAATGGTAACATTACTGCCCTTAGAAATTCAATGTTGATATTTAATGCTTGAGGAAAATCATAGTTTAAGTGTGGGGGTATTTGACAAACTCATTTTTCTTGCATTATTTTAACTATTTTTTGATGATTTTCAATAGTTTTCAATTAATATTACTATAAAATTAAATGTTTTATTAAAATATGTGATATTTGAAAGAAATAGTTGAAATGGATTAAAATGATGAATTTTAATGTTTTATTTCACATATGAATATTATTATAAAATTATATTAATATTTTTTAGTATTTTTGAATAAATTATCGGCTATAAAAATATGTGCCAATCATGGAAAACCCTCAACTAATGGAATCAAACCACATAGTTATCCCACAAGAGGTCGGTTGGCCAAGCCACCACTACGAGGGCTAGTATGAGCTGGAAGGGGTATGAGGCCACATAAGGGACTAGGCCCATGCGGCGTCTGGCCTGTAGTTAGATACTATGGGTGCATAGTTGGGCCAAATATGGAATAGGCTATAAATTTTATCCACAACCCATTTTAGTGTGTGTGTGTGTGCGTGTATCTGGGATCCCACCCCAGTTTCGTATTCTGAGATGATGTTACCTGCTTTGATTTATAAGAAAGTAGTCAAACGCTCTTTCTTTCAATGTGGTATGACTTCCCCTCAGTAATTATTCATCATTTAAGGAAACGATGTCATCTCTCTCACCTGCAACTCTCAATATGATTGAAAATTTCTATGATACCACCTATGCCACTGTTTTAAGCTTCATTCTCACCTTCCGCCACTACTACTCACTAAGAAATGCAATGGATGAACACCAAGAAGATCTAGATTGAGCTTTTCAGCACTTCTAAGACCCTAAACTACCATGAAAAATCTCAAGGGCCTTGAAATATCACCTTGTACCACTAATGAATATAATTTTGATCCAACCATCCACTCTGAAGGCCGGTTGGTTCATTGATGAGTTTCCACCACCATACACGCTCACCACTTCCACCCTATAACGTCACTTATGTGATCCATGTAATGCCTATGCATTCAAAAATCTAATCCATGCTGAAAATATAAAAAGATAAAATTTCATTTATTTTGATGTCTTACCACACAATTCAACCTAAATATTTGAAAATATATCTATATTCATATTCAAACATGAAAAAAGATTAGAAATATTCAGGATATTTAAGAAGACTGAAGGATTATTCTTATGCTTTAATTTTTCATTATCTTTACTTTTTATTTCTTCTTCTATAATGTTTATTTTTATTTTATTTTAAATATAACTCATGAAACTTTATTTTATTTTGTGTTACCACCAACTTATTCTTCTCTTCCTTATTATTTTCTCTATTCTGTTGATTATTTTTATTTTATTTTCTTTTCTCATTTTTTTTCTCTCTCTCTATTCCATTATCTCTCATCATTCTTCTTTTTTTTCTATTTTCTTTATCTTCTTCTCACCATTGTGATTTTATACCCTATATAATGAGGGGATCACTCGAAATTTGTCCTGGGGGATATTAGGTGTTCTTGAATTCTATTCTTAAAATTTATTTTGTGTTTGTGGTAGATGCAAGTAACATGCATGAGTGTGTTGATTTTCCACCATGACATGAAACTCAAGTATATGTCTATTCTTTTATTTTTATCTTTTTCATACCTTACATTGATCATAATATCTTCACATAATGGATTTGATCTGATCAATAGATGAAATGGTATATGATGGAGCCAAGTACCACAATATTCCATACTCTCGATTGAGGAGTTCCATCAACCTTGATTATAGGAGGAGTTGGAATTTATATTTCTAAGTAATTCGAGATTTAACAACTTCTTAATAAAGTAATAGTAATTTAAGAATGGTCTTTCATAACATACTTATTAAACTAAATTTAAAAAAATAAAGAAAAATAGTCATATAACCCAAAACTGAACCAAGGACCAAGTTCTTTATTTGTTATCCAAATTCTATCATTTCATGTTAGTTTATTTTTCTGAAGTATTTTCTTTCAAAAAAAATCATTATTTTAATAAAATAAAATAATAAAAAAAATAGTTCTTTAGTGTATTTGAATTAGTAAGTAAACAAACTATGATTCTCTTCAAGTGAGATGAACTTGGTCAGCCATTGTGCTGCACTAGGAAATAATTAGAAATTTTCTTTTTCCACACCCCCGGATAGGTGTGTGTCAGGATCCTTACCACTTTAATTATTTTATGTTTTTATAATTACAATATTCTATATTTCATAATTTCATTTTTTGGATAATTATAATTTATTTTTATTGAATTTTAATTGTTCCTTAGTAATTATTTTGTATAATTATTTTTAATTAAATCTTATGAAAAATTATTTTTCTATATTTCATAATTTCATTTCTTGAATTATTATAATTTTATTGTTTATTTAATTTTAATCATTATTTAGTTATACTTAATTTATAATTATTATTATATTTAATTTTGTTCATTAAATATTGTGAAAAAATATTTTTCTAAAGATAATTTTTTCCTTTATTTAAGCTTTTTAAATTTTTCCTTACCCTTATGTGAGTTCAATTTATCTTTACATAGATTTCCTTTTACCATTATGTATGATTTTTTATTTTTTTACCCTTATGTAACTTCTCTTTTACCCTTAAATAGGAAGTTTAACTTTCTATCTTCCCTTACACAACGTATAGTAGTGTTATAGCTTACCCTTATGCAAACTATGTAATCTCTTGCTTACCCTTATGGAACACTTAAACCTTTATATTTACCTTTATTTGAGAATATACTTTACCCATATGAGTCATATATAAATTTATTCTTACCTTTACACAGAATGTGTAAATTTTATCTTACTATTATTCAATTTAGGAACTTTCATGTCTACCCTTAAGTAGTGTAGGCTTTACCTTTACATAGCTATTGAGCTTACCTTTACATGAATTTTGTATATTACAGCTAAGCATTACGCCAAATGTGGAAAGTTTTTGTTAACTTTATGTATTTTTTTAAATTTATGTTTAACCCTTATGCCTGTATGAAAACTTACCCTTATGTAGTTTTGAAAACATGGAATTTCAAGTTTACTCTATTTTCACTATTTTCAATGTATTTTCATTTTGCTACATGTTTATTTCAAATTTTTTAATTATTTTAATGATATTATAAATTCATATTAATGAAATATAACCTATGAGAATCTTTTTTGTTGTGTTTTAAACACATTTATATAAAGATTAATTTTTTATTCATTTACTCATAAACATGTAGTAGATATTTTAAATATTTTTAATTTATTTATTTATGTTGATTTATCTGTTTTTAATGTTTCTAAATTCATGTTTAAGTCTAAAAAATTTATTCAAAACTGTTGTATATTTTTTAATGTAGTATCTTCAAATTTTGATATTATAAAATATTAAATATGGAAATAAATTTTAATTTCAAATTTTTAATATTATAGATTAAAAATGTGTGATATTTTATTTTATTTTCTTTAACCTATTATTTCGGAAATGTTTTTAACACTTCTAATGAGTGTTTTAAAATTAGGTTGAAATCTTAAAATAGTTTTAAATTTAAATGATATAAATATCAATTTTTTATTTCTCTCACCTTAATAATTTGTGAATATTATTATGACTATTTTGAATTTGAATGGCCTAATGATTTCCTTGAATTTGTTGAGTTAATTCATTTTAAAGGGATCAAGAAGGATTGAAAAAATGGTGATAAAAATACATCAAACTTAGACATCTTCATATCAAAGACCATGTAAGGATTCCAAGAACAATACTGAAGGAACTAAAGCCTCTAGATAAAGACCTTGGTGGCCTTGGAAAAAAACCATGACAATCATTCTTCAGTGCCAACGTGAATAAATCACTAAATCACTCTCAAAGTGATCTATTTTTTAAATATTATTTTATCCATTCTAGGGTTTAAACTAAAGTGTAATATCCAAATCACTCTCTTAGATTATTATCATTCTATACTTGTGTTATTCATATTCTTTGAGAGAATTAAGATAGAGATTCAAAGTGATTGCTCTTAAGAAATATCCCTCTTCCTCTTCATTATAATATATTTGGTACTTACTACCATTAAAGTAAGGTACATTGGTTTTCATTCCATTTCCATTAAAAATGAAAGGGGCTATTCTTTTGAAGTTTCTAGATTCACCATTAAAGAGTTAGGGTCTATTATATATGGTTTCTTGATATAACCTAGAATTAAAAGGATAGTTTTGGTATCTTGGATACTAGGAAATCCAAGGGTATGATACATTAAATCCTCAAGGGATTGAGGTGGGAGACATAGTAGTACCTTTGGGTAATATTTCCAAACTTTCTTACCAAATAACATGTCTCATTTACTTTCTACATTTTTATTTATTTATCGCTTTCATTCATTTCATTTCATTATGTGATAGGTGGGATCAGAATTATATAGATCTAAAATGTGTTGGGTAAAGATGGATATCTCATGAGATAATATGGACTGGAATGTGGAGTGAACTAAGTTCAGCAAGGGACTATGTACACAATGATAGTCTTGGAAGTGAAACTTGACTAAGGAAATTATGGAATGGCGAGTGAACCCAATCCACTATAAATCCTTGTCCATGAGCCTTGACTAAGGAAATAATTTTCTATGCTTATGTGTATGATACAAACTTATTTATTATGCTTATGATATGTTCTCACGGCTCATGTTCTTTAATTCCTTTATGATTCATGTTTTATGATCTACCAATCTTTATTTCATGTCTCGTGTTTATAATCTATGATTTGCTGGGAATGTTTTTCATATGTTAATCTCATCTTCTCATACCATTATTATCATTTTATTCTTAAATGATCATTTATGTCTCCCTTGTTTACCTTTACTAAGCATCTTATCTCACCCTTTCTTATGTTTACCTTACTCAGGCTATGAAGGATAGTTTTAAGTATCATATGTCTGAGAAGGGTGCTAGTTATGAAGAACGTAATGGGAGATGATGTAGATATTTTATATACCGGTTTTTTATGTATCCAAGTTTCCAAAGACACTAAACACTACTACAAAACAGATCTTTAATAGTGTCGGCTTTTATCAACGCTTTATTTTTAGCACTGATAAAGGGTTCCCTTTATCAAGGCTTTATTTTTAGCAATGATAAAGGGAATACTTTATCAACACTTTTTTAGCACAGATAATGGTCATGAATAAATTGAAATAATTAAACAAATAAAAATTAAAAATGAGTAAATTAAAAAAATTAAAAAATTATTAATTAAATATTTATTGAAAAAAATGAAAAAATTTAATATATATATATATATATATAATAAATATTAATTAATAGTATATATTAAATATATAGATATGTAAAATTAATAAAATGAAGTAATTAAACAATTAAAAATTAAAAATTAGTAAATTAAAAAAATATTAAACATTTTATTAATTAAATAATTATTGATAAAGATGAATAAATTTAATATACATATATATAGATTATAAATATTAATAAATAGTATATATTAAATATATATATATAAAAAGAATAAATTTTAATAATTAAATGAATAAAAAAATGAATAAATTTTAATAATTAATCAAAAAAACTAAAAAAGAATAAATTAAAAAATTATCAAAAAAATTATTAATCAAAAAATTATTAATAAAAATGATTAAGTTTAATATAAATATATAAATATATATATATATTAATTTTAAATATAATTAATAATATATATTAAATATAAATATAGAAAATGAATAAAATGTAATGATTAAAAAACATATTAATGTCTTGTTCATTTTTAATGGTTTTTGTACATAATTCTTCATTAATACATTTAATATAGAAATATATTCATATGTCTTTATATATATATGTGTGTGAATGTATATAATATTTTCTAAAATATGATTTATATAATAAAAAAAATTTATGCATTACATTAAATAAGTCATATATTTAGTGAAGAATGGTTTATAATTAAAAAATAATATTAATTAAAATTACTAACTAATTGCATCGAGTAGTGGAAATAATCGAATGTCATTTGATTTTTCAATTTAACATATACCAAACGTGAGTTACATTAATTTCGCATACACACACACACAAATATGTGTGTGTGTGTGTGTCTGTATGTATATAATTAATGCATTTTTATATATAATGCACACATATAAATATTTACGTAATTAATGAAATATTATAAAGAAAAACATACGCATAATATTTATGCAATTTATTCTTTTAGTACTCATTTTATAATTTCATTATAACTTGATACATTTAATATATTATGTTTTTAATTGGTAAATTTTATTTATTTATCTTAAATATTATTAAAATGATATATTAATTCATTTTTAATATTTTTTATTTTTTATTTTTCATTTTTTATTATTTTAGTAATTTGATCATTTTCTATTATTTATTTAAATATATTTATTTACAATTTTTTAATATTTTAGATATGCATTCATATTTATTTCAAATATATCTATATTTTTTTAATAATTTATTTTTAATTAATAAAACTTATCCATTTTTTCAATATTTTTAAAGGGTACTCATTTTTAATTCCTCAATTTAACTCATTTTTAACATGCATTCGTTTAAGAGTATATATTCATTAATAATGTTAAAAATATATTTGTAAATAAATATTTATAAATAAATATATTTATAAATGTATATTGAATCTATTTATAAATTTATATATTTATAATTATAAATAAATAAATATTATTTTTTAAAGTATTTATATAATTAAAAATATATATTTATATATATTTAAATAATTATAAAATTATAATAAATTTATTTAAATAATGAATATTTTTACTATATTTATATTTATATTTATATTTATATTTATATTTATATTTATATTTATATTTATATTTATATTTATATTTATATTTATATTTATATTTATATTTATATTTATATTTATATTTATATTTATATTTATATTCATATTCATATTCATATTCATATTTATATTTATATTTATATTTATATTTATATTCATATTTATATTCATATTCATATTTATATTTATATTTATATTTATATTTATATTTATATTTATATTTATATTTATATTTATATTTATATTTATATTTATATTTATTTATTATATATATTTATAATAGGTACTTGGGGTATAATTACATTAAAAACACACATAGAGAGGAAAGGTAGGTCATAACCCCCCCAAGGGATAGCCCACTCATCAAGATTTATTTATTCAATACATGGCCTAAAGGCCAAATGGGCATGAAACCCATTACATAGCCCAAAGGATCACAATAACATAAAGGCCCAGTGCATCGTCATGCCTACATCATATTGCCTGTATCACTGGGCATGCGTCATGCCTATGTCACCACTTACCTATGAAAATTCACTCCCACCTAGATTTCAACTTGGGTCTGATAAAGTATTATGGGGAGCCTTTACCACTCAGATAATCCCCCAACTACAATAAAGATATATATAATTATAAAAATATATATAATAATATAAATACATAAATATTATTATTGAAAAATTATTTATATAATTATAAATAAATATATATATATTTGAATAATTATAAAACTATAAGGAATATATTTAAATAATGAATATATTTACGATATTTATAAATTTTTTGATTCAGAATTTATCAGCACTAAAGTTTTAATACTAATAAAGATGTCTTTTATTAGGTATGTTTTAGCACTGATAATGATAGAGATTTATCTATTCTAAAATTTTAGCACTGATAAAGATAGATTTTATTAGTGCTTTTTAATTTAGCACTACTAAAATGTATCTTTATCAGCACATTTTTGAAAGCCTTCATAAAATTCGCCTTGATCTATTTAAATTTCCCTAAACGTGACTGTTTCAGCCATGATATCTCAAGATTTTCATGAAATGCATCTGCTATTAGCGCTCCTCCTCCTCTAATCAAGGCTCAACTCAAGTATCAAATCAAGTCTCGAACACATCAAAGGCTCGAATCCAAAGCTATAATGAATCAAGTCTCGAATGAATCTGAGGCTTAAACAAATCCAATATTTCATGTGTGATATCCCTAATTTCTCTTGGATGGATCAAAGCTTGAGTCTAAGGTATGTTATTTTCTCATCTTCCTCACTTGTTGATTGCTTTTTTGGGTTCTGTGTAAGGTGATTTTGACTTTATATTTTCTATCACCACTTTCTCTTCTTCTTCAAGCCTTCCACCCATTGTTGTTAAACGTTTTGCATCATCTATGATATCCTTAGGTAGGTGTATTTATGCTTTATCTATTCCCTAATTTGTTTCATGTTATTGGGTGTTTGAAATTGGTTTCTTTAAAATTATAATTGTTATTTGGGTTTGATTGGATTTAAATATGCTTGTTTCTCAGGGTTTTTAAGGGGTTGTAATTGATTTCCAATGGGGTTCTTATCGATTTGGCCTTTATTTTTATATGCATTCAATGGATAATTTATATTTTTTACAATAAAATATTTATAATGGTTTTCATAAACGAATTTGATGTTTTAAAATTATTTGAGGTTGTTTGTGAAATCTGTTTGGTTAATGCATGGTTTCATGACATTGATTAATTGGGGTTTTTTTTAGAAGTTTTCTTATGTTTTATTTTTTTCATGTATTATTTATTTATGTCCATTGTTTTGGATTCCCCTTTTCATGTTTTATGCTTATAAAAATATTTATTGGTTTGTGTGTGTGTGTGTGTTAGTACTCAACTAGTTCATTTGCATAGTATAATCATTTAACACGCACATAATTAGGATTTATTAAAGGGAACTAAAATGAATAGTTGGTTTAAAAAACATTAAACCAACTAAAATAAAGGGAATTAAAATGTAATATAAAACATTTAATAAAAAAAGTACTATAATAATAGATAGGAAAATATTTTTCCAAATGCTCCTCACAGCTTCATCCTTACAATGCACCTAAGAGTTCCACCTTAATCCAAAATGAAATATCAAAAGACAAAGTAATGGAGGATTAATTCTTAATTAACATAAAAAATGAAAAAAAACATTGAGTTTTAGTTGAAAATCAAAAGGTATACCAAATTATGTAACCAATATATTTCAAGTAAACTATTTTCAATTCAATTTTTCTTTTCAAATTGCATTAATCTTTATTGAAAGGAAAACAAAATCTAAAATATATATTAAGAAAAGGAAAAAATACTTAGTTTAGATTTTACCGTGAAAGTGAATAATAATATAACTATTAACATAACTATTAAAATGATATATATAAATTGGTTTTAGAATATAAATTCGAAGAAAATAATATATAGCATATAATAAATAATGTATAAATACTAAGGATATAAATGCAAAGAAAATTTTACAAAATAATAAAAAATTGGATATTATATATATTCATAATTTATTTTCCTATGGGAAGATACAATATAGGAATAGAAAAAATGGAAGATTAAATAATTTTTAATGCATAAAAAAATACAAAGCATTGATTTTGAGTTGTCCATAAAACGAATGTCCAATTAATTACCCATTACATTCCAAGTAAATAACTAAATATATCATCTAAAATTAACTCTGTCTATTCAATATTTCTTGTCATCTTATGTTTATGTTGATTAAAATTCATTTTAATCAGCTTTGATGATAATGTGTTTCCCCTTATTTCAGTTTTGACTTGTTCCCCTTCATCAAAGTTTTCTTGATCGTAATAAAGTTCTGACCACCTCTACAATTAATTTTTTAAATAACATGTCAAAATGAGATAAATAAAGTTTCATAAGTTTAATAATGTGAGTTTAGTGAAGTATCACCCATTATACAACTTTACAATATAGATACAGGGATAAATAAATTCAGACAACCCTTAACCATATTGTAATTTCATATTTAATCACATTAGAAATTATCAAATCAAACATAACCTCAACCCAACAAAATAGACCGGTATAGAATTCATTTTCAACATATTTTTCTCACTAATAACTAAATGGTTTATTAGATATTCCAAATCGTATACAAAAACCTTCTCAATGGTAATTACATCTTTAAATTGTAGTCACAAATCACACATAATGTTTGAGGAAAATAGTTTAAAGGGTACACATAATTCATATGCATAAAATTTCCACTGAATAATTCATTTACATAATTTTGTTTCATAATTCTGTCGTATAATTAATTTCCAATACTTGATGCATAAATCATTTGAAAAAATTAAATTACATTCTATTTTAACTATATACATAATTCATTTTCATACAGTTTAAACTGTATATAAAATTCATTATGTAAACACTTTCATTTGAAAACATATTTAAAGTAGTCATAAAAATAGAAATACAAAGTTAAAGGCTCCAATTTTAATCAGTTTTTAATATAAAATTAAATGATATAAGAAATAAAATATTCCATATCATTGAGTACAATGATGACATTAATATAGTACTCAGTTAGTTATTCAGTATCTTACGTCATAAGAAACACCTTGTAAGGAAATGAATAGTAATTTTAGATTGAATTACTTATGCTTATGAATAGAATTAATTCATCTCCAATGTTACACTGAAAGAAATAAGAAAAATCATATAAAATAAAATTTTAGGACTATTTTATATGAATTAACACTAAAGCATTTGAAAATTGTTTAAATATATATAAAATTCTAAACTACTAAAACTTAAACCTCGTATTGAAATAATCAAGGAATATATTAACCATTTCAATTTGTCACTCCATATTGTCTTGGGTTGATACCATACTTTCTTGAAATTGTTAGATATTATTATGTATTTTAATCGAAGGAATAAATAAAATTTTAGAAAATGATATATCCAAGGGGCAATGAACAAAGGAGAGGTGACTAATTATATGGTGTAATAAATAATGAGGTAAATAATTGGAAATTATAAGATAGTTTTGGGAAATATTAAAGGGGATTTCAAGGAATTAGATGGGATTAGATGATAGGGTGTATATTGGGGAGAATTTTGGGGAACAAAACATGGTAATCAACTAAAAAATTAGAAAAAACATAGAATTGTAATGGAAAAATGAAGCAGGAAACCTGAAGATTCACCAAAAAAAATTAACATCATTACATATGGTCTATAAGAATAAATATTAAATCCTTCATATGATAAGAATAATATTGATCTCAAAAACCCAATGGGAATTTAAGATCATGAGAACAATGATATGTACAGATTTTTAAAGGCGATATTATCATGATAAAGGGGAAGGTAGGAGTGTGAAGTGTATTTTTTATTTATGAATCCCAACATGAGGTATGTGTGATGAAATCAATATAGTGTGTGGTAAAAATTTTGTAGAAAGGAAATCATCGTCTGAAATTTTTGTATAGAGGAACTTGTAGTTTATATACAGCAAATCATAGCATAATATAGTAGAATAAAACCATAAACCTATAATTTGATGATTTATGTAAAAATTTCTATAAATCGAGTAGGTCCATATCAAGAAATAAAATGGTGGGTTTGGTATTCGACTCACCTATATTGGTTTTAGAAGGAATACTTCCAGGGGAAGGACACTAAGAAGAGGGAATCAAAAATCATATGAACCATATATGTAGCAAAGAACATGGATATGTCGATGGATGAAACCCTTTGTTGATGAAAATCATTGTTAATCATAATGATTAAAATCATTGTTAATAAAAAAACACAGTAGTATAAATCTAAAGGTGATGTGATGAAATAGAAACGTCACACGGTGAGGAGTTAGAGGCAGAGGCGGGAAGGAGGATGGGATAAGGGGAAGCACATGGGATGGGTAGGAGGTAGTGGTGGGGATGACATCCTTGGGGAAGGGATTCTAAGATAGGTATGGTGTAAGGAGAGTTGGGGTTGGGGTAGTCTAGTTTGAGGCTGGGGAGGAATTCAGGAGGAGGGTATAGTAGGGAGGGAGAGTGGAAAGGAAAAACATATGTGAGAAATCAAGTGGATGAGCCACATGTATTGGAAGGAACTTCCTATAGTATAATATATATATATATATATATTAGACATGTACACATATTCCCATGAAAATATGTGATTATTTGTATTGATATTTGTTCGTATATGCATCTGTGTAATTACATATGTTTGTAACATTTAAAGAGAAGTTTTCAAATTTAAACTTGTCGATTAAATTTTTTTTATTATATAGGTTTTTATATAGCATTTTTTTTAATGTTTTTCATTTAAAAATAGTTTTAATATTACCAAATTTTTTAAAATGGCCTCATGAAAAATGATTTCTTTTCTAGTGAGATTTCAAATGGGTTTTCAAAAGGATTCATGATTTCAATCATGTTCTTAGTTATGGGTTGTTATTTTTAATGGAATTTATGATTTATATGTGGATTGTTTTTTTATTTTCACATGGTATACCTTAGATATGATGGTAAATAGATGGGTTCTACTCTAGATTAATTGAGGTAAAATCTAGAAGTCATTTTTTGTTTCCTTTAGAGGCTTGGGTTTTATTACTTTTTTGTGGTCACATAGCTGACTTGTATTCTATGAGAGAGTCATTTACCTTTAAAAACTATAGGTCAAGGATATTTCCCATGTTTTGTGTCTTATACTTGTGTTTTTATATATATTTTTTGAAACCCACATTCACTTTTATAGAAGGTTTTGATCTTGAGTTATAAAATGGAATGCTTAACAAAGTATATTCATATCATTAAAACTCATTATTTAAAATAATTAAGAAAGTTTAGCATACTTTACATAATAAACCAATAATAAATATATAATTTTAAGAACATTGACAAATTGGTTTCCATCTCACCCCGCCCAATCTCATGAGAAATATTATCCAGTCCTCCTATGGATAATTTTTTATTGAAAATGATCAATTTCACAGGATGATGTACTATCTCATCGGTCTTTCACAATTCCTAATAAACTAAAATCATCCCATGATCTTCTAAATACCCACAACATTGTAAAAACTATAAATTTTGACAAAATTCATGGTTGGTTTCCTTCCAAACAAAAACTAAATCCACTATCATTCTCTAACCCTGGGTACTAGACCACCTCTAATTTGAATCAAACTCAGATAAATTCAAATCAAATATGATCCCAATATCACAGAAAAACTCCATCAATAACCTCCTGATCTTTTGAAAAATATTTTTCAATTTATTGAATATTTTTAAAATCTTCTTGATGTTGATTCTTGAATAAATTTTATGGTGTCTAAAATCTTGGATTTTCGTCTTTTTGTGTGGTATTTGATGAAACTTGTTTTTGATAAATGAATAGTCCCTTGATTGAATTTTGAAATTATCCCATGGTAACCTCTGTATTTATGAGGGTATTCCAAGATAATAATATTAGTATTTAAATTATTAATTTACTACTATCTTCTGAAAAAATATTTTATTCATGTCAGATTTATAAAATTTTTATGAAATATTTAATAATCATGGTTTTCATTAGATTGGGTGGTGGACTACTTAGATTTTTTATGGTCTTGATTATTTTAAATTTCGGTTTTGAAAACGGAAACTTTTTTTTTAAATTTTATAGTGGGTTTTGAAATTAAAAAAATCGTTTTTCCCTTAAAATAGACTAAAATGAATTCGGTGTTTTGAAACTCATAAAGTGATTTCAAAGTGAACCTATAAAGTTTTAAACATTTCAAAGTGTACATCTTTCAATGGAAATGGTTTTAAAATTTTAATTTATTGTTAATTTGTTTTTAATATGATTTTAAAAATTTTCACTTTATGCTAAAAGTATTTATATGAAAGGGGTTTCATATCCCATTAAGTATTTTGAAAAAAAACGATTTTCATAGAAATTTTTAAAAAATAGATTTTAAGTGGGGTTTTAAAAATTCAAAAACCATGCTTTTGATTTTTGAAAGTGGTTTTGAGATGTGATTTAAAATTTAAAATTAAGTTGTGGTGATTTAAAAAGTTTTTAGGATTCAACTACCACCCTCATCAACTTCATCTCCTGAATAGTTATTATTGCACTTTGTTGCTTGAGATTCATCCCACATATCTTCTGTACATGAACCTATGTTTCTTGAACTACTCTAAGTAGTTATCATCCCATACCTGGTACTCATGATCATTTTGGATGAATTTAGAGGACAATACCTACCATATTTGAGTAATTATTTTCTTAAATTCAATTACCCATATCCTTCAAATCATACATAAATTATTTGAAATAATAAAATGTTGGGTTCCCCTTATTATAATTATCTATAATGTTCACCTTTTATAATGAATATTTTATGTGTATTTATTTATTTATTATAAAAAATAAATATTTTATGAACCTAATAAAATGTATATGAATCAAAAATAGATGCACGCTAATTGTTTGAAAAAAGAGTATGAAGATGAAGTTAAAGAGTTCATCAAATTTGAAACAGATCATGCATAAAACCCTTCTTAGATCCTTTTTTTGTGTGTTGATGTTGTTGTTATTCAATAAAAATTAGTTCTAAAAGAGTTAGAAGAAAATTTGATTTATCGTAGAATATATCAGAGATACAAATGTTACACTAAACATGGGTAAAAACTGAGCGTGCACACCAATTGGGACGATACTGTGTTTTATAGATCATTTGATATGAATACCAGTGTAAATGATGATGGAGACATCATGGAATAAATGGAAATAGAAATTGAATATGACTTTCATTATTTTCCAAAGTTGTTTAAGAAGTTAAATAGTTTTTCTAAGAGACCATTATATAACATTTGTATTCAAAAATCATCATTTTTGACATTATATAATCTGAATTGTAGCAGATGGAGTGACACTAGATTTACATAACTACTTGGTCTCTTGAATGATATGCTACCAGAAGATAATTAACTTCCATGAAAAAAAATATAACACTAAACGAATACTATGTTCAATGGGAATGATATTTATAAAAATACTTTCTTGTCTAAATGATTTCATATTTTTCCGCAAGGACTGTAAATCATGCATAAAATTACCTAAGTGTGGCACAGATCGATACAAGAAAAATGAATCAAGTCCTTAGAAATTTTTATGGTACTTTCCTATAATTACAATATTTTGAAGACTATATGGATTTCAAGAAACCATGAGATAATTAACATGGAATACAGATGTAGTAATTAAAGATAATACCCTGTATCATCTTTCATATTCTCCCCAGTGGAAGAAAATTGATTACGATTATCCTGAATTTGGAAATGAATGAGAAAAGTTCATCTTGAGTTATATGTAGACAGAATAAATCCATTTTTTGTATATATTATTACTCACCATACATGGCCCATCATGTTGGTAAATTATAAATTATCCCCATGGTTATACATAAAGCGCAAATACATTATGTTGTTTCTACTTATATTTGGACCAAAGAAACCCAGCAATGATATTGATGTCTATTTGGATTCATTGATTTAAGATCTGAATTTTTTTTAGGATATAGGTGTTATAATGTATGATTCTTATAGAAGTGAAGAATTCATATTGAGGTCCATGTTGTATGGTATGATAAACGGAATTCCTACTTATGTAAATTTGTTAGTCTATAGAATTAAATAAATGTTGGGGTGTCCCATTATGAAGAATGCAAACACTCAATTTGGTTGAAACATTCCTTGAGGACTGTTGTTTTAGGACATTAGAAATTTTTACCTCTATGGCATAAATATTGATCTTGAATGACAGCATTCGATGGGAATACCAAACAAGGTACAACACCATATCCACTAATGGGTGATTAACTATTCAATGAAGTAAAACATATTGAAACTGTTTTTGGTAAACCATTTATGAAAAACCTTATGAAATCAATTTGTAATAAGTGATCAAATTTCTTTGAATTAAAATATTAGAATTTTTGTATGTTATTCATTCTCTTGATGTCATGAATATAGAAAAAAAATGTATTTGGTGGTGTTATTTTAATGCTACTAAATGTTCTTGGAAAAATGAAAGATGACATCAAGTCTAGGTTGGAAATGATTGACATGGGGATAACGGAATAGTTGTAACTGGTGAAGGGTAAAGAGTGTATTTTTCTTTCTCTCGCAGCTTACACTCTATCCAGGTAGGAAAAATTGTAATTTTTCATTTTCCTTAATGGTGTATAAGTTCCAAAGGGGTATTCATCAAATATCAAGAATTTCGTTTCAATGAATAATTTGAAGTTATAGGGACTAAAATCACACTAATATCTTGTTTTGATGTAATATTTGATGATCGTTGCTTTCCATTTCATTATTCATAAAAATGTATGACATACATTAACTAGACTGCTTCTTTTTCAAATCCATATATAGTAAAGTTATAGATCTAACAAAGTATCCAATTGTGAATAAAAGGGTACAGTCATATTATGTGAATTAGAGATGTTCTTACCACCATCATTATTGAATATAATGGTTCACCAGATGGTTCAATTGGTTAGAGAGGTCCAACTATGTCTTCCTCTCCATTATAGATTGATGTAACCCATTTAAAGGTATATGAAGATTTTTAAAGGGTATGTCAAGAATCAAAGTCAGACATAGGGTTGTATTGCATAATGATATATTGTTGAAAAAGATTTTGAATTCTATACCAATTACCTATCAGATTTTGATATCATCGATCTCTTAAAGTCTCATCACATTAGATGCCTTATAGGCTAAGGGATTTTCATAAGAGAAGTTGTTACAATTACCATCACCGAGTAGAAGCAATCACACATTCACATTTCATATAATAGTGAATATTTTTATCCATACATTGAAGCCCAAAAATAAATTCTTAGATATTTTAATCCATCAAGGTATGAAGGATAGATATCAAATACACATAATCAACAGTTTTTAGGATGGTTACGAGATCAAATTTACAAGGAGTTATCTGGAAATCTGAATTCAATTGTCGAACTACTTTGATGGATATCCAGGGGACCAAATGAAAATTTTATATCTTACACTGGTTTTGTAATCAATAGTTATATGTTCTATACAAAAGAACATAATGATTTCTTTATGATGAAAAACAGTGGAGTTGCACTTAGGTAAAGAGTGATGCACATATCTAGTTCTAAGGATATAAATCCAATATATGAAAATATTTCATATTTTAGAATTATAGAATAGATATATGAGTTTTATTATAGAATATTTCAAGTGCTGGTTTTCAATATGAAAGTTGGTTGAAAATGGGAGTGTAGTGAAAGTTGATGAAATGGGTTTCGTGAAGGTAAAAAAAAATTGTGGAAGGGGAAATTATGATCCATTCAAAATGGAATCACAATAAGTGTAAGTATTTTATGTATTGGATCCCTAAAAAATGAATCGGTTGATTGTCCTACAGGTGATTGAAAAAACTGTAGGTTCTGATGAAAATTAAATCGAGGATGAAACTTTCATGGGGAGATCATAATCATTTCATATCGATACTAATGCAGAAAATATATTGTACATTAGAGTATACCACAAATATGGGATTTAAATTCTCGATAGAGGATCTAAATCCCTTTAACCTTTAAAAATAGAGAGAGATATTTCAATTAGAATGTTAATGTTTTTTAATATACTATGATTTTCCTCGTAATATTATATGTTCTATATTGTATTGACATAATATAAATTAAATTTTTAACTAGTCATATAGACAAACAAAGTCTTCTGCACATGGTGATGTTACCAATCCCGGGGAAGAACAGACTATTGATGCTGAAACTGCAGAATTATTTGGGGATTAATATAATGTTTACGAAAAAAATAAGAACAATATAGAATCAAATTGTTGAATAAAATTATCAAGGTTAGAAGTAATGGTATAAAATTTAAGGTTGGTTGGAATCAACGTGGCCAACCTATTGACCCCAAAAATTCAATTTTCATTAGTTATGGTGGCGTCACAATGAGGATGAATGTGTCAATTGATATTGATTCATGATGCCACGTCTAGCCTATAATGAAGAAAACCCTTTGGGAATAAATAAAGGTAATTTCAAATTATATTTTATATATTTTAATGAAAAAATATATAATGAAACCTTGATTTAATTTTCATTATTTCTTGTAAAGTTCATTTATTTTAGAATATTTCTCTAAGAAATTTTTCTTTATGGATACTGTAAAAGACTATAGAGGATTTCATACTCTTCTTACCAAGATAGACTTAGGGATATTGAGGGTAAATTAAAACCCCACCCACCATTTAGTTATGCACACATTATAAAGTAGAGGACATGTAATACTTTCATTAGTCATCACGATGAGAAATCATTTCAGCTGAATTTTAGTCAATAATATGTTATTTTAAATTATTTATTTTATTTTATTTTATTCAAATTTGTTAATTTATTAAACAGAAAAAGATTAATGAAAATAAATAATGTGCATCAAAACCAATGTACCCCTATCACAAAGTATGGATATAGTACTCTTTACTAGAGAAAAAATTGGTCTGTATTTTAAATAAAAAATAAATTTTTTATGTTATAAGAAAAAAATTTCTTTTGTTATATACAGATTGATGAATCAAAATCTAAATCCACTTCCATCCCACGTCATGTGTTATGGAAGGAGGCTCGTGTGAATAAGGAGGGTAAACTAGTTGATGAAAAAAAGGTGGTATGGGAAACATGTGTATGTATGAGATAATATTAATTCATTATTATTTATAAAAATATTGTATATAAATATCTATTTATGTTCATATGTTTTTTATAATATTTATACACCAGAATCGGTAGTGACCGTACTGGAAGAAAAACTAATTTCAGTAGATTTGAAGTAACCCGAACAATATGGTTGTGTTGGAGAAGTAGTTTTTGGAGTGCCTCCTAGAATATATTTCAAGAAGAAAAAACAAAAATAGGATACATATAAGATAATGAAAGTATTGTTGAAAAAATAGATGTTTTGTAAGATATTATTGTCTGGTCTGGTTTGGGAGACTAATGTATGAGAAAGGATCGAAGAGAATCGATGGTGGAACAAATATCCACACATGAATAACAAAATTACCCTACTAGATTTGAGGCTAGTTATTCTCTTCAACAGCATACCTTACCCAAGGTAATCAATTTTTTCATTACTCTTTCTCCTAAATGTGAATCAAACAACTTATGATAACTTTATATTACTAAAATTCTGTAGGGTATAATTGTATGTGATTTCTATCTATCAACACCCATGAATTGCCTTATTGTGAGGGGTATGGTGTGTAATATCCCAAGAGAAAAGTAACAAAATAATGAACTCCCAATATATTGCATGACATTGTGGATTGAGGTAGCTCAAGATTCTACTGCTAAGTTACATGTTTCACTTGATGATCTAGATATTACAACGGTCAATGATGCTATTGTAACTTTCATAGCATGGTCATCTAATTTTATAAAGATACATGTGGTATGTATTTAACAAATTTTTTCAAATGAAAAACTTGTAATGGTTTATAAAAAAAGTTATAATGTGAGTTATGATATTACAGAAGGATAATGAATTGGGGAAATATAAGGTATGATCAAGACAATCTAGTTAATCAACCAAATAATCAAAAGGACCTTCTGGGGGTACCTTCTCCCCACTAGTTCCAGATAAACATTTATTATCATTAAAACTTTATTCAAAGACAACATTTAAATATGAAAACATGTTTTATATTCCATATGAATAAGAAATATTTGGAACTTTCATGAAAGACATAGTTTGTATCAAGATTATAAATGAGATTCTCAAGTTTGAATGATTGGGAGTCTCAGTTCTGAATAGAAAAATAAGGTGCATTTTCATTATAATTTTATCCAAGAAATGATATAATATATTCCTTAAAGTTAATAAATATTTATATTTTATACAGGTGTTTATATTAATACTATTTAAATTGAATATCATGCGAAGCATGATTTAGATTAATTAATCCCTATGTTATTTCTACAAAAGAGACTTCTTTGGAGAAGGAAGAAATTGGGAAGAAAAAAATTACCTATATAATGTGTTTGAGAAAAAAAATATCATATGAAATACTCTTTTTGATTCCTATAATTTAGGAGTAAAACTATACAATCTAATCACATAAAATATTCTTTTCATTACTTATTTGTTTTTTAAAAAGCACTGGATGCTGGTCGCGCTCAATATGGATACCCAAATATTTATTTTCTTGATCCAAATCATGGATATCTAGAAAATGACCACATGTGATGTGTATTGTGAATTTGTAATACTTCTTGAAAATTAAATTTTTATTAATACATAAACTCCCTTTTAAGGGGTGAAGGGGAACCCTAAAAGACCTAAAAGACTTAAAAAGTCATTCCTCCATGGTTCAAATTCTCAAGGTCTATCCCAGATCAAGACTAAAAATAAAATTACCTTTCCATCATAAATTATGTTATGACTAGAATCAAACTTCCCATCAATACTAGGATATATGTCCCGTGAAAGTATGCATGGTCCTGGTACTGATGGAATTTTACATACCCTCTCAAACATCCAAATTTGGATTGCAATGATCAGGAAAAAACTCACAACTCTAAACCTCTTCTAGAGAATCCCCATAAGGTGAACTTGTATAGTCCCTTAAACCGTGAATTGTAGGACCACAAAACAAACACCACCTCAAAATCCAATATGCAATGTCAAAAAATCCACGACATCACACCTCAACTGAAACACATCCCCTAAGACAATTAAAAAAAACCACCAAGAACTTAAAACCATCATCAGCATAATCAAATAGAAAACCTCCACTGAATACTGAAACCTGATGCTGGAAGTGAAGCCAGAAAAACTCTATCGCATCCACGAGACACCCTTTAACACCACAACCACAACAACCCAATGAGGAAGATGAACCAAGGAGCGTGAAGCTGGGTGTTCATCACATAGTACTGGAAGACCCAACAACACATCGAGGGAGCATCGTCGTTGAGGGGTTCCAAGCGAATCTGTGCCAGTAATGTTGCTCTGGGATTGGATCTGGTCAGATCAAAACCACAGAATAACCCTCACCAGATTCAAAATTAGATGAACCATGGTAAGTATAAGGGACCAATGAGGAAGGATAGGGTCACTCTGGTGATAACCTTCATACTCAAAAGAAGAAGTAAATTTATTTAGAGATGAGTGGGTAGAATACGTGGTGAATAAATGTTTTCTGACAAAAACATTAGGTGATTACTTTCTATTTTTGTGATCTATTATGGGTTATGTCCTTATAAATATATTTGGGGTGTGAATAATTAGTATCAAAATGATTACATATTATTTTTTATTTGATTCTAAAGGATAAGTATAATAGAGGAAATCAATTTGATTAGAAGTATTGGCCTTTAAATAATAAAATTGTTGGGAAATGGTGGAGGCGAAGGAGGGGGTGCAGTTAGAGGTAGAGGAATAAGTGAAGTAGGAATCAGTGACTAAGGAGGAGGAGGTAGAGGTAGAGACTGAGGCGTAAGAGGAGACGAAGCACTAGCCTAAAAATAATACAATTTTTGGTAAATTGAGAAGAATGGGGATCATACGAATGTTGTGTTTGAGAACAATTATTGAAAATTGTGAACAACACTTTTCACTTAAGATAATAGCTATTTTGATAGTGTTTTAGGTTTATTGTTGAAAAAATTCCAATTGATTAAGTGATTTTGTATAGGAATTTAAGTGGAGGAATTTTTTTCAAAAACCAAAAAAACCACATATTTTTTCAAAATTATTATTATAGGTTTCAATTTATATTATAAAATTCCAAGTACTATCAAATATAAAGTAAGTGTGAAATAAACCCCTCACCAAGAACAAACTAAACGATAACAGCAAAAAGATATCCATTTTATTTCCCATGGCTTCTCTACAAAACAAATAAAGGGTTTTGGTAGCATACAGTAACCAAAATAATCACTTGTTCAACATTCTTATACAGAAATTCTCACTAAGAATGAAGGGATTCATAATCTATAAATTCCATAATTGAGGTAACTTCAAAACAAAATTTAGAAATCATACAGGTAGAATATTAGTAATAAAACATGTGTATATGAATGAATGCATGCATACAAACACAAATAGAAGGATAGTTCCTTGCAACATGTTAATAATAATTTCATTTTCTTGAGGAGAAAAGGTTTTCACAGACATTAAATAGCTTCCAATTTGCAGCTGTAAAGAATATAAATGTAAAGAAAACAAATAATTTAACATTACAACCACAAGAAACTCAAAAGGTTGACATGTACATATTATAGATAAACTAGCCATGTATTAATTAGTGGATCCAATAATGACTTGAGATTCGTACAGTACCAATAAAATCATAAAAAATGTATATAATCCAGCTCAAATGTTTGAATAAATATTTGTGTAATCAACTACTTAATCCATAAGGTGTATGAGTGAACTATTAGAGGACAACCAGCATTGAGAGATCATGGTCATAAAATATGGGTGTAGTTAAAGGAAACAAGGAATAAAATGAAAAAGAAAACACTTTATGAGTAAATCCCCAAAAACGAATTAGATGCATGATTTAATATCATAAATTCTTTTTAAATCCATACAGGTAACACATCATGTTTAAATTAGTGAAATGGATTGACTAAAACTGATTCTTTTGAATGAAAATGGTGTGAATTAAATCATCACATCATTATATTATATAAAATCTAACAATAATTATATGATTAGTGGTGTTTAACCTATCCTTATTATGCATATAGATACTTGTTAACCATATCAACATTAAAAAATGTGTCCACTGGTTCATTACTAATATGAATGTGTGCATTCATTATATAAAATGATCCATGTTCACAATCTCATTAATAAAAAAATCATCATCATTCTCAATAAAAAAATACATAAGAATATGGATATTCTCATTTTTATGAACAAATAATAATTATGGTATGTTAGAGTTTATCATCACCCATAATATTGAAAAGGATATATAAATCTATAGCACAATCTAGTAAGTCTTAATGGATGTGAAATATTTTAGTGATATTTGGATGATATTAAGAGTTATACCAATTTTTAATACTATAAAAAAGTGGAAAACAATTTATAATGGTGTTTAGTGTCTTTTGACAATAACAAATGGGTCACACAAAAGTTTTTCTCATAAAATAAGGTAAATGGTTTATCATGGAGTTTTTATTCTATATGATGGTGAAAAGGATATATATATTTTATTATGTTCCATAAAAACTCAAATGTGAATATTTATTTTAGTTTAATCAATTAATGCTAATACACATACATAAATAGTTAATGTTTTATAGGAATAAATAAATGGATACACTAATTTTTAGTATAATCTAGGAATATATAATGTGTTATTCTAGTTTTTGATATAAAATAAGAAGTAAAATGTTTATACATTAGTCTTATAGCAACCCAAAAGGATAAAAGTTTTTATTGGAATATTGTGTAATAATTGAATTTTATGTTATTGTAAAGTGGTTGAATATATCATGTTGTTGGGATTGATATTCTAAAATATTTTATTTTATGGTCATATAATATTAACTAAATTCCTTTTATTTTAGTTTTATATGACCAATAATAATTATATTATAGTTTAATGATATATAACTAGAATAAATTTTCTTTTAGTTGATTTTGTCATAACTTTTTATACTTTTTTAGTTAATTTTTTTATTATTTTTATCTAATACTTATTTTGTTAATTTTCATAGAGATCATGAAGAAATGAATTCATCAACAAGGATTATTAACTCCTTTAATATGAAAATTAAAAGTTGAATTCCTACTACTTATTTAGTTAATTTTTTCAATATTTTATCTACTATTTTTAAGTTATGTTCCTTTTCATTTTTATCTAATAATTATTTATTTTTTTCACAGATATTTTGGGAAGTCATATTCTTCCTTCCACCATATGCAACACGCTAGAAAATAAAGAACATTTTTCTTTTTAATGAGTAATTGTAGGCATTATAGTTTTTCATCTTCCATTAAAATGGAAAATTTCTTTCCTTTCTAGATTGGCACAGACGGTTGAAAGAATAACACACATCACATACTTAATCAGTCACACCTTAATCTAATACATAGTGTGATTGGTATGACTTGAACTGTATATTTTTAGTTTATAATTTACATTTTAGTTCAAAACACATGTAACATACTCAAAACCTATCAAGAATATTTCCCAAGATACAAACTACATTCACCTATATCTATATTTTATCAAAGAAATTTAGTGAGTTAAAATAAAACTTATCTGGTTGGTTATTTCTGAATATTTTTGTCACGACCCGACCCTACCCAGGCTCGAGCCGCAACTACCCCAAGCCCGCCTCCATAGGCCAGGGGCTGGTGACCAGTGCCGAAGGCACAATAACTCGGGGAGGCCTTTGTCTAAGTACCTGTACACACACACGCAGCAAACTCAATGCAACAGTGCAGAGTAAAAGTAAAGACAAGAAAAGTAAAGGGAAACTGCTATATATAAACCACAGTGTGCATCGACCTCTAACAGTACAAGTAAAGTGCTAAAAAGGAAAAAAAAGGGGCAAAACACACGTCCAACCAGAAAAGTGCCACAACCCGGAAATAGGTAAACAAAAGAAACAGCTGACGGGTCTCCCACCTGGAACCCGGCCACGACCACCGCACGCGGTCCAAGCTCCCAAGCTCCTACGCTCCACCGAAGTCACGCTCCACCTGTCCGTCGTCTGCAAGGTAACACCAAGTGCGGGCAAAGCCCAAGCAGGGGTGAGTATAAAAATACTCAGTAGGATACCCCGAAGGCTCGAGGGAGCAACAAAGGAGGTACCGAAGGGTGAGCAGTAGAGCGAACATGAAAAAGTAAAGGAGCACAACAGAGAGGGCAGTAAGGAGTACTGTAAAGATTCCAGCTCAACCCAAAAATAGGAAAGAAGGTAGACTCGTCCAGGCACAAGGAGCTGGAAACGATGAGAAGATGAACTTCCCATCGAGTCTTCGCTACCTATAGCAGGAGAGTAGACTCATCCAACCACGAGAAGCTAGACATGGAAAGCACGTGGCATACCCTGCGCGTCTTCGCCTCTCCTGGAGGGAGAGTAACCAAGCCCAAGAAGTGGGTACTCGAACAAGGTATATACATATCCTTATGCTCAGTAAGAAGCCCGAACAAAGTCATAGGGGATCTCCATCCCATAGCTCAGCCCAAGAAAAGAGTAGCCAACAGTCCCAGAAGTAAACTCCATCGATGCCCAGCATCCCGCACGTCTGCCCCGAACCGCAAGCCAAGGGGCTCAATCACCACACCTCGACACTATCCGCTTTGGGTGGCACAGACTCACCCACATGGTTTTAGGTCGCGTCATAAGGATGCATCTCAGTGGGGGAAATCACTCCTCGTACTTGAGAGTTCTGGGGGAACGTCAACCACAACTTGTCACTACCCTGCAGTCGAGAGGTCTGCTCAAAGTCGACAGGCAACCCCCTGCCCAGCCCCGCTGGAGGATCCCTGGAAGTCAACGGGTTCCCACTATGGGGATACACAAAAAGTCGACGGGTGCCACACTGCCCAGTCCCGTAACAGGGTAATCCACTGGAGGGAGACCCGGCTAAAGTCAGCGACGGGACCACTTCCCAGCCCCACTGGAGGTAACCCGGCATCGGGGACCACTACCCAGCCCAGCTGGAGGTAAGTCCGGCATCGGGGACCACTGCCCAGCCCAGCTGGAGGTAAGCCCAGCATCGGGGACCACTGCCCAGCCTCGCTGGAGGTAAGCCCGGCATCGGGGACCACAGCCCAGCCCCGCTGGAGGTAAGCCCGGCATCAGGGACCACTGCCCAGCCCCACTGGAGGTAAGCCCAGAACTGCTCTGGCCATCCCTGCTGGATGCTACTGCTCGGTAAACACTACTGTACTGGCCATCCCTGCTGGATGGTAACCCACTGGCGGGCCCTGCTCGAAACAACCTCAGCCCTGCTGGAAAAAACCTCATCCCTACTGGAAACAACCTCATCCCTGCTGGAACAACCTCAGCCCTACTGGAACAACCTCAGCCCTGCTGGAACAACCTCATCCCTGCTGGAACAACCTCCTGGGTAGAGGATTGGTGCCCGCGTAAAGTGTTGGTCACACCGAAACCACAAGCTCTACCAGGGAACACGGAGCAACGGGAGAAACTCCCCATGCCTCACAAGGCGATCCCGCTCCCATCCGCTGAGTCACTGTCGAAGCGTACCGAGACATCTCATCCCAGAAAGTGGGGAAAACGCCCACGCTGCACGAACACCCATAGTCGCAGACGCTGTCGCAGTCCGGTGAAATGGCACAATACTGAAACCCCTCACAGCTGAAGAAGCAGAGGAACCAAACCATCTCTGCCGGCTAAACCATTGAGAACATGACCAGGGGGAGACCAATCAACCCTGCTGGTCAAAAAAAAGAGCACCAGGCCCGGGGAAACTATGCCCTGCTGGTCAAACAGACGAGCACAAATCCAGGGGAAAACTCCACCCTGCTGGTCAAACAAACGAGCGCAGAGGGACCCTCTACGTCAGGAGATGTCAAAGTACGTAAAGCAGATCACGGCACGCACGTGGGGCTCACACGAAGTGTGGCCCCAAGTCAACCCCAACTGAGCGCACAAACATCCTCAGTTACAAACAACCATACGTACCTCCTAGCACTCCCGTATACTCCCAGAGTATACCTCATTCCAGCCCAAAGGCTATCACGCACACGGCACCCAGCGTCAACGCCAAGGCGTGACGTAACAACTCCACCTCAAAGGCCCAGGCACGGCCAACCACAACTTGTTAACCATTTGTATCACTCTCCCAAGAGTGCGCGATCACTCGCCAAGGGTCCTCTACAAACAAGGTAGGGCGAACCACCACTAGAGCACCTTCCATTCTCCACATTTAACAAGATCGCGCAAGAGTCTCCGCACAACCCAACATATTGCACCGTTGTAATCCTCATGAAAAAACACGCGAGATCGACTACTTACTCGCCTCCAACGGATATCCGACGAAAAAGTCACCAACACTGCCTCACGCCCGAACGACGTCCCGTGATACCGAGCCTCGGCCCCGAAAACAGTCGAGCGCATCGCACCATTGCGATCCCCTCGGGAAAACACGTCAAAAGCACTACTCACTTGAGTGCAACGGATATCCGGAGAAAAAGGTGCATCCCGGTGCACCGCACACGAGCGGTGCCACGTGGTACCCACATCCCGGTCCCGAAACTCAACGAACAGATCGCACCGTTGCGATCCTCTCGAAAAAACACACCAGATGGACTATTCACATGTCCAAAACGGTCGCCCGGTGATAAAGCTGGAAATCACCGTCAACTCCCGAAACGGCCCTCGTGGGGCCCGCACCGTCTTACGGAATTAAAGCGGGCAGATTGCGTCGTTGAAATTTCTTCAAAAAAAACTCAGAATCGACTACTCGCATGCCCCAAACGGACGTCCGATGAAAAAGGTGCTAAAACGTTGCACACAGCTCGAACGGCGGCCCGTGCGGGCCACGCCTCAACCCCTAATTAAGTATCTGATATTGGACTCAAAAAGACCGTCTCATTTTCAGGACCACGCAGCCGCAGACGGCGTCCAAATCGGACTCCCTACGAATGATTTATTGTTAATAAATCATTTGATAAAAAAACAATAATATTATCTTAATTATTTTACTTTTGTTTATTAACTCCTTTTTTTCCAAACTATTCCCCATGCCGGATTCCTGAAAGTCCCCTTTTTTTATTTCCTGTGTTTTTTTTCGTGTGTGGCCTGCTTTTGCAGGTCAGAGCCGGCAAAGACCCGCAGCAGCGGGTCTTCTTCTTCTCCAGGGTCACGCGACCCTAGTGTTCCGGCGACCACCGCTCCGGCCGGCCACCCTGCCATCCATTGCTCCGCAGCACGCCCTCAGACGATCGCCGCCCGCGTCGAGGCCCGCTGCCTCCTCCGCTCGGCCACGCTCCCGGCCGCCTCTCCCTCGCCGACGCCTGCCGTGCCTGCTCGCCTCAGCCGACGACTCCTTCTCGGACCAGCCGACGACTCCTGGTTGGTCTACCAACGACCACCCGGCCGACCGCCCTGGTGCCCTCCGCTCGCACCTCCGCTCAACGATCCATAGGCGGGTTAATGCGTCCAAAATTTGGACAGTGATTATATGCGAAGAACGGATGGATTCCGGACACATTTATAGGCTTTGAACACGAATCGATGACTGTGTTAGTGCAGTCATCGACGATTGATACAAGAAATGATGAAACAATACGAACAAGAATGAATTTTACGAGATCAACTTAAATCTGAAAACAAAATTGGAATGAATCCTACCTCGATTTGTTCGTCGGTCGATGACGACGTGTTCGCCTTGCTTCCGCTGCGATCCGCCGAAGTTCCTTCGTCGTCCGACGAAGGGAGGAGGGTGAGAATATGAAAGAGTGAGAGCTTGAGGAAAAGGAGGCTTCTCCAGGGAATTTAGAGGGGAGGAAGGGGATGAAGGGATTAATTAAAGAAAAGTAATTAATCCTTTAATTAATTAAAAACTCAACCCAAATTAAAACCGCGTCCGAAACCCCAAACGCAGTGAAAGTTAGGTCGTGCATAGGGTAAACACCACCTCCCGAGCACAACGGCGGTCTCGGAATTTTAATCCGAGGCCCCGTTCAAAAGTTATTAAACTTAGCGTCTGAGGCCTCCAAATTACAAAAATGCCCCTGGAGCCATTTTTCACAGACGGCCCGCGCCCGCAAAACTTATACCCCTCCTAGGGTAAACAGAACACTCCAAACTCAACAGTTCCCTCGGTTTTCCAATTTGAGCCACCGTTTAAGAGATTCTAGCATTTCGCCATTAAACGACTAAATTTATTTATTTATTTATCCGTTTAACGTTCCGGGAGCGGGCGAGGGGTCCAAACATCCCACACCGACAAGATTTATGTCGTTCCTAGGGTAAACACCCCATTCCGGACCCATCCGTACACTTGGATCTCTGATCTGAAGCACCTTTTAGGAGTTATCCCATTTCTTTAGCATTTCCAGTGTGAACGCACTGAAAATTTAATTCCAGCCACTCCGGGGCTCGGAATTGCACATCGTCTGAAGGCGCTGCTCTGGAATATCATCAAGAACATTCCAAAGTCTTTCGCAGCAAAAACAGGGTTCTTACATCATTCCCTCCTTCAAGATTTTCGTCCCCGAAAAGAAAAACTAGGGAGCAACACAGGGTACTAAGCCCACACCTGGCTTTCCATACCTAGAAGAACCCACGCACAGCTCCGTGTCACGGCACACGGACCAAAGGATTGATCCGTTCATGTGAGGTCAGCCCATGCCGATGTCGTGCACCCACTCCAGACTTTGGGGTTAGGGCAAGGCGGTAGGGTACCTCGTCATCCCTTTGCACGGTCTCAAACGGCCCGAAGGCCCTCGGGGGTAGCTCACCTCCCCGGCCAAACCTCTACGTCGCACGCCGCGACTGGAATCACCGCCCGCACCTGAAATAAGGCTCGGTGATTCCCTCCTTCAGAATATCTATATGGTGAAACACCCAAGGATATCTGGTCACGCAAGGTTCTACAGTCGATGCTCTCTTACACGCTCAAAAGGCGAAGGAGTCAACACCATCGACTAAAGGAAAAGGTCTCACGCTTTTTTCCTTACCAACACAGGGTCACACCCGACGCCCTGCATCACCCTGGTAACACCTCAAACAAGGAGCAGGGAGAAAAGGCTTTCACACACAGAGCCCAACAATTCTACTGCAAAAGGTAGAAGAGTCACAAGGGGTACCTCTCACCATCCCATGCTCTGCAGGATCATAGACATCCAAAGCTCGCAGCTACCTGCAGTCCCAACCGTCAGCTCCCGGAGCCTGACGTGGACCGCCTAGTGGTGATGGGGAAATCTCGTAACGTCATCCCCCACCTCCAGCTCCACCCGCTACTCTGCTAGCACCACCTCTCTGGCCACTACTCCGATCACGACGCTGCCTCTACCGTGGTGGTGCGCCTACTGCCTGCCCGAAGCTCTCAGCAACTCGGGTCGGGCAGTCTCGTGCCAAGTGACCTCGCTCGTCACAAGCATAGCACCGGTGCTCTCTGGGCTGCCCTGGTGCCCTCCGGCGCCACTGTGGTGTACGACCACGGCCCGGGATCCACTCACAGAAGGGCATCCTCGGCTGAGGCACTGCGCCTTTTCACCACAGTGGTATACAACCACGTCTCCGGAACCGGCAGTGGGAAGGCCACCTGCATCGAGATCCTGTCCTCCGGCGCCTGTTAGCTATGGCAGACGTCCTGGCTCTGTCGCGCCCACTGCCACTACCAACCGCAAAACATGACAGGAAGCCCTCTGTCACCAGCGCCTGCTCTAGCACCCCGACATATGTGGAAATGCCCAAGGGTACTATGAAAGCACGAATCTCTCGGCGGAGACCCTGCTCAAACTTCCACGCTCGGAAGTTGTCGTCATGGACCAAGTCCGGGTAAAAGCATGCACGGTCTGCAAAACTAGCCGCGTACTCGGCCACCGTCATCCCTCCCTGCTGAAACTGCAGGAGCTCAAGAATCTGAACAGAGCGCAAGCAGGAGGGGTAAAACTCCTCACAAAAAAACAACTGAAAGTCATCCCACAAAAGTGACAACTCGTCAAGAAACTGAGTCACCAGACTCCACCAACGCCGAGCTGCTCCCCGAAAAAGGGTGGCTCCCAAAGCCACTCTCCGATCTGTCAGCATCTGCACAAGCCTGAAAAGGAGAATCACTGCCTCAAGACAAACCTCTGCTGCCTGAGGGTCTGGCTCACCACTGAACCTCAGCGGTCTCTGCCTCTAGAACTCACGGAGTGCGCTCAACCTGCGCTCAAGCTCAGCCTGCTCTGTTGAAACTACCTTCTTCTCAACAGGTGGGGGTGCTGCTACCAACCCACATAGAGAAAGGGGCTCGCATGATGGGTCCTTTACTGTGGCATCATAGCTCACAAGGTCATCATCACGAACCAAAGCTGGTATCTGGGCTGACTGTCTTCGCGGAGACATCCTGAATATTATCAAGGAGTGTCGCGGTCAGATGAGCATATATGTATAAACCACAACAACAACGATTGGGAGCTGACTCAAGAAGGACAGTCAAAGACTCAGTCATATGTGATGCACAAACCAATTTTCCCTGCAACAAGTGTCTCAGCATGCCGAGTCAACAAGCGGGTTATCAAGGTCCTGGTGAATGGATACGTCGGCCGCCGCACCATCACTGGACTCCCTGGCCTGAGATCCGCTCTCGAGACACGTTAACACTGTTTCCCTAAATCCCAACCAGTTCCTTTTATTTTAGGGACGTTCGAACAACGTCCCAAGGAACGAACCACATTTGATACCACTTTGTCACGACCTGACCCTACCCGGGTTCGAGCCGCAACTACCCCAAGCCTGCCTCTATAGGCCAGGGGATGGCGACCAGCGCCGAAGGCACAATAACTCGGGGAGGCCTTTGCCTAAGTACCTGTACACACACACGCAGCAAACTCAATGCAACAGTGCAAAGTAAAAGTAAAGACAAGAAAAGTAAAGGGAAACTGCTATATATAAACCACAGTGTGCATCGACCTCTAGCAGTACAAGTAAAGTGCTGAAAAGGAAAAAAAGTGGCAAAACACACGTCCAGCCAGAAAAGTGCCACAACCCGGCAATAGGTAAACAAAAGAAACAGCTGATGGGTCTCCCACTTGGAACCCGGCCACGACCACTGCACGCGGTCCAAGCTCCCAAGATCTTACGCTCCACCGAAGTCACGCTCCACCTGTCTGTCGTCTTCAAGGCCACACCAAGTGCAGGAAAATCCCAAGCAGGGGTGAGTATAAAAATACTCAGTAGAATACCCTGAAGTCTCGAGGGATCAACAAAGGAGGTACCGAAGGGTGAGCAGTAGAGCGAACCGGAAAAAGTAAAGGAGCACAACAGAGAGGGCAGTAAGAAGTACTGTAAAGAGTCCAGCTCAACCCAACAAGAGGAAAGAAGGTAGACTCGTCCAGGCACAAGGAGATGGAAATGGTGATAAGATGAACTTCCCATCGAGTCTTCACTACCTATAACAAGAGAGTAGACTCATCCAACCACGAGAAGCTAGACACGGAAAGCACGTGGCATACCCCGCACGTCTTCACCTCTCCTGGAGGGAGAGTAACCAAGCCCAAGAAGTGGGTACTCAAAAAAGGTATATACATATCCTTATGCTCAGCAAGAAGCCCGAACAACGTCGTAGGGGATCTCCATCCCATAGCTCAGCCCAAGAAAAGAGTAGCCAACAGTCCCAGAAGTAAACTCCATCGATGCCCAGCATCCCGCACGTCTTCCCCGAACCGCAAGCCAAGGGGATCAATCAACACACCTCGACACTATCCGCTTTGGGTGGCACTGACTCGCCCACACAGTTTTAGGTCGCATCATAAGGATGCGTCTCGGTGGGGGAAAGTGCTCCTCGTACTTGAGAGTTCTGGGGGAACGTCAACCACAACTCGTCACTGCCCCGCAGTTGAGAGGTCTGCTCAAAGTCGACATGCGACCCCCTGCCCAGCCCCACTGGAGGATCCCTGGAAGTCAACGGGTTCCCACTACGGGGATACCCAGAAAGTCGACGGGTGCCACACTGCCTAGTCCCGTAACAGGGTAATCCACTGGAGGGCGACCCGGCTAAAGTCGGTGACGGGACCACTGCCCAGCCCCGCTGGAGGTAACCCAGCATCGGGGACCACTGCCCAGCCCAGATGGAGGTAATCCCGGCATCGGGGACCACTGTCCAGCCCAGCTGGAGGTAAGCCCGGCATCGGGGACCACTTCCCAGCCCCGCTGGAGGTAAGCCCGGCATCGGGAACCACTGCCCAGCCCCGCTAGAGGTAAGCCCGGCATCGGGGACCACTGCCCAGCCCCGCTGGAGGTAAGACCGGAACTGCTCTGGCCATCCCTGCTGGATGGTACTGCTCGGTAAACACTGATGTACTGGCCATACCTACTGGATGGTAACCCACTGGCGAGCCCTGCTCGAAACAACCTCAGCCCCGCTGGAAACAACCTCAGCCCTGCTGGAAACAACCTCAGCCCTACTGGAACATCCTCAGCCCTGCTGGAACAACCTCAGCCCTGCTGGAACAACCTCAGCCCTGCTGGAACAACCTCCTGGGTAGAAGATTGGTGCCCGCGTAAAGTGTTGGTCACATTGAAACCACAAGATCTACCAGGGAACACGGAGAAACAGAAGAAACTCCTCATGCCTCACAAGGCGATCCCTCTCCCATCCGCTGAGTCACTGTCGAAGCGGACCGAGACATCTCATCCCAAAAAGTGGGGAAAACGCCCACGTTGCACGAACACCCGTAGTCGCAGATGGTGTCGCAGTCCGGTGAAAGGGCACAGTACTGAAACCTCTCACAGCCGAAGAAGCAGAGGAACCAAACCATCTCTGCCGGCCAAACCATTGAGAACATGACCAGGGGGAGACCACTCAACCCTGCTGGTCAGACAAAAGAGCACCAGGCCAGGGGAAACTCTTCCCTGCTGGTCAAACAGATGAGCATAAATCCAGGGGAAAACTTCACCCTGCTGGTCAAACAAATGATTGCAGAGGGACCCTCTACGTCACGAGAGGTCAAAGTACGTAAAGCAGATCATGGCACGCACGTGGGTCTCACACGACGTGTGGCCCCAATTCAACCCCAACTGAGTGCACAAACATCCTCAGGTACAAACAACCATACGTACCTCCTAGCGCTCTTGTATACTCTCGGAGTATACCTCATTCCAGCCCAAAGGCTATCGTGCACATGGCACCCAGCGTCAACGCCAAGGCGTGACGTAACAACTCCACCTCAAAGGCCCAAGCACGGCCAACCACAACTTGTTAACCATTTGTATCAATCTCCCAAGAGTGTGTGATCACTCGCCAAGGGTCCGCTACAAACAAGGTAGTGCGAACCACCACTGGAGCACCTTCCATGATCCACATTTAACAAGATCGTGCAAGAGGCTCCGCAAAACCAAACAGATTTCACCGTTTTAATCCTCGCGCAAAAACACGCGAGATCGACTACTTACTCGCCTCCAACAGATATCCGAAGAAAAAGTCACCAACACCGCCTCACGCCAGAACGGCGTCCCGTGATCCCGAGCCTCGGCCCCGAAAACAGTCGAGCGCATCGCACCATTGTGATCCCCTCAGGAAAACATGTCAAAAGCACTACTCACTTGAGTTCAGCGGATATCCGGAGAAAAAGGTGCATCCCGACGCACCGCACACGAGAGGTGCCACGTGGGACCTGCATCCCGGTTCCCAAAATCAATGAACGGATCGCACCGTTGTGATCCTCTCAAAATACACACCATATGGACTATTCACTTGTCCAAAACGGTCACCCGGTGATAAAAATGGAAATCACCGTCAACTCCGGAAATGGCCCTCATGGGGCCCGCACCATCGTGCGGAATTAAAGCGGGCAGATTGCGTCGCTGCAATGCCTTCAGAAAAACACTCATAATCGACTACTCGCATGCCCCGAACGGACGTCCGATGAAAAAGGTGCTAAAACTTTGCACACAGCTCGAACGGCAGCCCGTGCGGGCCACACCTCAACCCCGAATTAAGTATCCGATATTGGACTCAAAAAGACCGTCTCATTTTCAGGACCATGCAGCCGCAGACGGCGTCCAAATCGGACTCTCTATGAATGATTTATTGTTAATAAATCATTTGATAAAAAAACAATAATATTATCTTAATTATTTTACTTTTGTTTATTAACTCCTTTTTTTCCAAACTATTCCCCACGCTGGATTCTTAAAAGTCCCCTTTTTTTATTTCCCGTTTTTTTTTCGTGTGTGGCCTGCTTTTGCAGGTCAGAGCTGGCAAAGACCCGTAGTCGTGGGTCTTCTTCTTCTCCAGGGTCACGCGACCCTGGTGTTCCGGCGACCACCGCTCCGGCCGGCCACCCTGCGGTCCACTGCTCCGCAGCACGCCCTCGGACGACCGCCGCCCGCGCCGAGGCCCGCTGCCTTCTCCACTCGGCCACGCTCCCGGCCGCCTCTCCCTCACCGACGCCTTCCGTGCCTGCTCACCGTAGCCGACGACTCCTTCTCGGACCAGCCGACGACTCCTGCTCGGACTAGCCGACGACCACCCGGCCGACCGCCCTAGTGCCCTCCACTCGCGCCTCCGCTCAACGATCCATTGGCAGGTTAATGCATCCAAAATTTGGGCAGTGATTATACGCGAAGAATGGATGGATTCCGGACACATTTATAGGCTTTGAACCTGAATTGATGACTGTGTTAGTGTGGTCATCTACGATTGATACAAGAAATGATGAAACAATGTGAACAAGAATGAATTTTACGAGATCAACTTAAATCTGAAAACAAAATTTGAATGAATCCTACCTCGATTTTTTCGTCGGTCGATGACGACGTGTTCGCCTTACTTCCGCTGCGATCCGCCGAAGTTCCTTCGTCGTCCGCCGAAGGGAGGAGGGTGAGAATATGGGAGAGGGAGAGCTTGAGGAAAAGGAGGCTTCTCCAGGGAATTTAGAGGGGAGGAAGGGGATGAAGGGATTAATTAAAGAAAAGTAATTAATCCTTTAATTAATTAAAAACTCAACCCAAATTAAAACCGCGTCCCAAACCCCAAACGCAGTGAAAGTTAGGTCGCGCATATGGTAAACACTACCTCCTGAGCACAAAGGTGGTCTCAGGATTTTAATCTGAGGCCCCGTTCAAAAGTTATTAAACTTAGCGTCTGAGGCCGCCAAATTATGAAAACGCCCCTGGAGCCATTTTTCACAGACAGCCCGCGCCAGCAAAACTTATACCCCTCCTAGGGTAAACGGCACGCTCCGAACTCAACGGTGCCCTCAGTTTTCCAATTTGATCCACTGTTTAAGAGATACTAGCATTTCTCCATTAAACGACTAAATTAATTAATTAATTTATCTGTTTAACATTCCGGGAGCGGGCGAGGGGTCCAAACATCCCGCGCCAACAAGTTTTATGTCGTTCATTCCGGACCCATATGTACACTCGGATCTCTGATCTGAAGCACCTTTTAGGAGTTATCCCATTTATTTAGCATTTCCAGTGTGAACGCACTGAAAATTTAATTTCGGCCACTTCGGGGCTCGGAATTGCACGCTGTCTGAAGGCGCTGCTCTGGAATATCATCAAGAACATTCCAAAGTCTTTCGCAGCAAAAACCGGGTTCTTACAATTTCAAAAAATTATTCTCTTGAACAGGATTTCTAATCTTGATGTTTGTACTATAATATCATTTTCCATAGAATAAATGTATTATTTCATATTTATGTTTAATTTATTTCTTTTTAGTATTACTAACATAAGAAATGTTTTTTTATACAGGTGGAATATTTTTTTCGAGTTTGGGTGGTTTGTTTGAATCTGATTATGCTCATGAGAGATTGTAATTTGATGTTTCAACTAATATAATTAAAATAAGGAAATGGGTCAATAATTTATACAACTATCGTGAAAAAATAAATTCCTACTACTTATTTAATTAATTTTTTTCATCATTTTATCTATTATTTGTAAGTTAATTTCCTTATAATTTTTATCTAATAATTTTTCAGTTTTTTCGTAGATCTTTTTGGAATTCATATTTCTATTTCAACTATCTGCAACAACCTATAAAAGAGTGAGCATGTTCCTTTTTTATGGAAGAGGAAACCCCATGTTTCCTGAAATGTGAAGTGTTTGAGGCAACATGAGGTTCCCTCTTCCATCATAATAGAGCATGTTCTCTCTTTTATACCATCTTTTAGATTGTTAAAATAAAAACACATATCACATACTTAATCGTTCTCACCTCAATATGATACACAGTGCGCCCAATATGACTCGAACTATATGTTTTTAGTTTATAATTTACAATTTAGTTTAGAACACACATCACAAAATAAAAACTAGAAAAATGAATTAATATTGATTTGATAATTTAGAAAAAAAGTCTATAAGTTATTCGTGATGGGTAGGAATCAAACGCACCTCAATTTGATGCACGGTGTACCTGGTATGACTCTAACTGTGACTTTTTATTTAAAATTGTGATTAATTTTAGTAAAAAATACCAGTGACATACTGAAAACTGTAAAAACGCACTTGTATTTTCTTTATAATTTAGTATAAGGATTAATAATTAATTTTTGACATTTATTAATTAGTCTCGCATCAAACTAACACATGATGTGACTGCTATAACTCAAAGTATGTGTTTCTATTTTAAAATTACATTTTAGTAAAAAAGAAGAGTGACATACTAAAAACTAAGAAAACACATTCATATTGTTTTGATACTTTAGTAAAATGATCCATAGGTCATTTTAGATGTGTAGGAATTATCCTAACCTCAATCTGATTCACGGTGTGATTGGTATGACTCCAGGTGTGTATTTTTATTTAAAATTGACATTAATTTTAGTAAAAAGGAAAACTGACATACTAAAAACTAAGAAAACATGTTTGTATTTATTTTATACTTTAGTAAAATTATCTATAAGTAATTTTTTATGTTTATTAATCAACCTCACTGAAATCTGATACACTATGTGCCCAATATGACTCAAAGTGTCTGTTATCAGTTTAAAATTGACATTTTAGTTTACAAATTTTCACTCACTGAAAACTGAGAAAATGCACTCATATTATCTCGATAATTCATATAAAAATATTCATAAGTAATTTTTCACATGTAGTAATAAGTCTCATATCTAACTAGCACATGATGTGACTGTTATGACTCAAAGTGTGTGTTTCTATTTCAAAATAATATTTTAGTAAAAAACACAAGTGATGTAATCAAAACTAAAAAAACGCATTTGGATTATTTTTTCTACCTTATTAAAATAATCTATAAGTCATTTTGGATGTATAGGAATCAATTTCACCTCAATATGATGCATGGTGTGACTTTTATGACTCAATGTGTGTCTTTTCATTTAAAATTGACATTAATTTTAGTAAAAAATAAATGAAATTCTCAAAACTAAGAAAAAAAATTTAGGTTTTTTTGTAATTTATTAATATAATCTATAAGTCACTTGAGACATGTAGAAATCATCCACACCCCAATCTGATACACGATGTTCCCGGTATGACTCAATGTATCTGTTATCAATTTAAAATTGGAATTTTAGATCAAAAAGTCTCACTCACTGAAAAAACACGATTGAATTATCTTGATAATTTATTAAAATGATTCATAAGTCGTTTTTGACAAGTAGAAATCAGTATCACATCAAACTGACACATGATGTGACTGGTATGACTGAAAGTGTGAGTTTTAAGTTTAAAATGAAATTTTAGTAAAAAAAAATTGACGTAGAAGGAACTGTGCAGTACTGTAGCAGGTACTGTAGTAGGGACTATAGTAGGTATTGTAGCAGGTATTGTAGCAGCACTGTAGTAGGTACTATATCAGGGACTGTAGCAGGTACTGTAGTAGTACTGTGGTAGTACTGTAGTAGGAACTGTGCAGCACTGTAGAAGACACTGTAGTAGGAACTGTGCAGTACTGTATCAGGTATTGTAGTGGGAACTATAGCAGGCACTATTTTCCACTGTAGTAGTTGGGAATATTCCCCCATTTCGGCCTTTGGGCAACCGATTTGGTCCCCGAGTCCTATAAGGCCTTCGGTCCACCCAGGCCTTCAGGTCAGTAAGGCTTTCGGGCCACCTTAAATGCAGATACAAACTAGACAACCTATAAGGATCAAGCTTCGGAAGGGGGATGAGCAAGGAGATTTCACCAGTACAGAAGCTAAACGGATTGCAAGAATGAGAGGGTATGGAACCTGCCATGGGGAAAAGCCTATGCATGCACGGGAAATCCTAGCCGAACAACCATGAAAAGGTGGAGAGATGATTTCATGATAAATATTCTGGGGATGAGAAGTTCCTAGTAGTTAGTCTGGGTTGTATGTAATGTTAAAAGCCTATGGGAACTGAATTTCTATAAGGCCTATGGACCATGTAATACTTACGCATACAAGCCCTTGTTTGGGTTCCACCTCACCCCTTGAAAAGTGGATTATCAAAAATCAATAAAAAATGAAGTCCTTCCCACCATTAGAGGAGATTTGGATTGTTTTGACACTATATTAAAAAAATACATAATTCATTTGGGTCACTAAGGAATCATCCTCACCTCAATCTGATACACGGTGTGACTGGTAGGACTCCAAGTGTGTCTTTTTAGTTAAAATTGACATTAATTTTAGTAAAAAGGAAAACTGACCTACTCAAAACTAAAAAAGAACATTTGGATTACTTTTATAATTTACTAAAATTATCCATAATTAATTTTTGATATGTAGTAATCATCCTCACATGATGTTCCCAGTATGACTCAAAATGTTCGTTATCAGTATAAAATTTACATTTTAGTTCAAAAAATGTCACTCACTAAAAACTGATAAAACACAATCAGATTGTAATGATAATTTATAAAAATTATTCATAATTATTTTTTATGTGTATGAATCATTATCATTTCAAATAGACACGCTATGTGATTGGTATGATTAAAAGTACATTTTATAGTTTAAAATGATATTTTAGTAAAAAACACAAGTGATGTACTCAAAACTAAGAAAATGGATTTGGATTGTTTTGATACTTTAGTAAAATTATCCATAAGTAATTTAGGATGTGTATGAATCATCCCCACCTCAATATGATGCACATTGTGACCGGTATGACTCTAAGTGTGTCTTTTTATTTAAAATTGACATTAATTTTAGTAAAAAAGAAAAGTGGCATACTCAAAACCAATTAAACACATTCATAATGTTTTGATACTTTAGGAAAATTATACATATTCCCTTTGGGTCATGTATGAGCCATCCGTACATAAATCTTATACATGATGTACCTGTTATGACTCAAACTGTTTGTTATTAGTTTAAAATTGATATTTTAATTCAAATAGTGTCACTTATTGAAAACAAATAAAACACAATAATATTATGTTGGTAATTTAAGAAAATGATTCATAAGTCATTTTGGATGTGTATAAATCATTCTCACATCAAATAGACACACGATATGAATGGTATGACTCAAAGTTCATGTTTCCAGTTTAAAATGAAAATTTACTAAAAAAGATAATGACATACTCAAAAATGATAAAATGAATTTTTATTGTTTATATACTTTATAAAAATGATTAGTAAGTCACTTGGGATGTCTATAATTTATTTATACCTAAATCTGAGGCACGGTGTGAATGGTATAACTCCAAGTGGAACTTTTTATTTAAAATTGACATTAATTTTAGTAAAAAAGAAAAGTAACCTACTCAAAACTGGTCAAACCCATTCAGATAATTTTGATACATTTGTAAAATGATATATAAGTCATTTTTTACATGTAGAAATTAGCCTCAGCTAAATCTGATAAATGATGTACCTGATATGACTCAAAGTGTCTGTTATCGGTTTAAAATTTACATTTTAGTTTAGAAATTATCACTCACTAAAAAATGAGAAAACAGTCTCAGATTTTCTTGGTAATTTAGAAAAATGATTCATAAGTCATTTTTTAGGTGTAGGAATCAATATCACATCAAACCGATACATGATATAATAGATATGAGTCAAATTGTGTGTTTCCAGTTTAAAATGACATTTTAGTAAAAAAAAAGAATAAGTGATGTACTCAAAACTATTAAAATGCATCTAGATTATTTTGATACTTTAGAAAAATGATTCATAAGTCATTTGGAACATTTAGGAATAATTTTTACTTCAATATGATGCACGATGTGACCAGTATGACTCCAAGTATGAGTTTTTATTTTAAATTGACATTAATTTTAGTAAAAAGGACAACTGACATAATCAAAACTAAGAAAAAACAATTTTATTGTTTTGATACTTTATAAAAATGTTCCATAAGTAATTTTTTATGTTTAGTAATCATCCTCACATCAATCTAATAAATGATGTTTCTGGTACGACTCAAAGTGTATGTTATCAATTTAAAATTGACATTTTAATTCAAAAGAGTCACTCACTAAAACTTAAGAAAACACACTCAGATTGTCTTGATGATTTGGGGAAATGGTTATAAGTTATTTTTTATGTTTAGGAATTAGTCTCACATTAAACAGACATATGATGTGATCGATATGACTCAAAGTGCATGTTTCCTGTTTAAAATGACATTTTCTTGAAAAACAAAAGTGACATACTCAAAACTGAGAAAACCCATTTGGATTGTTTTGATACTTTATGGAAATGATTCATAAGTTATTTTGGATATTTAGGAAATATATTTACCTCAATATGACATATGATGTGACTATTATGACTCGAAATGTGTCTTTTTATTTAAAATTGACATTAATTTTAGTAAAAATGACAAGTGGCATATTTAAAATTGATAAAATGCATTTGGATAGTTTTTATACTTTAATAAACGGATTCATAAATCTTTTTTTATGTTTATTAATCATTCATACCTCAATACGATACATTATGATCCTAGTATGACTCAAAGTTTTTGTTATCATTTTAAAATTGACATTTTAGTTAAAACAATTCCACTCAATGAAAATTGAGTAAACATGATTGGATTGTCTTTATAATTTAGTAAAATGATTCATAAGTAATTTTTGATATGTATTAATCATTATCAAATCAAAACGAAACATGATGTGACTGGTATGACTCAAAGTGTGTGTTTCCATTTTAAAATGACGTTTTAGTAAAAAAGAAAAGTGACATACTCAAAATTGAACAAACGAATTTTTATTATTTTGATAGTTTATTAAAATGCTCCACAAGTAATTTTGGACGCGCATTAATTATCCACACATCAATCTAACACATAGTGTGACCGGTATGACTCTAAGTACATGTTTTTAATATATAAGTGTAATTTTAGTTTAAAACATGCATCACATCACCAAAACAAAGAAAACGAGGCTAGATTTTTTTCTCATCATTCTATTTGATATTACATAATTGATCTCCTTATAATTTTTATCTTATACTTGTTTAGTTAATTTTCACATAGATAATTCTTGGAAATGAATAAGAAATGGTGTAATGTGAAAGAATCAACCACAACTCAATCTGATACACAATGTTTGTAGTATGACTCAAAGTTTAGTTTAAAATTAACACTTTCTATTTAATTAATTTATTTATATTATTAGTAATATAAGAATTGTTTTCTTATCTATGTGTGTTCTTTTTCTTGAGCAGGGGTGGTTTGTTCAGAAATAGAATGAGTCGGGTCAAGGGAAAAAAGAAAAAGGAGCATTTATGTTTTTGAATGTATGTGATAATTTTTACTTACTCATGTAATTGTATAAACCAATGTTTTAAATATTTATAATATCTTGTTTTTTATTTTATTTGTGTTGTAAATTTTATTTCATTTAAAAATTTTATTTGTACCTTCTTTTGCTGCTTTCTGGTACTATTTATGGTTCTGAAGTGTGATTTTATAGCACATGGTCATATGTCCCTTTATCAATGCTACTAAATGTGTTGATAAATACTGCCTTTATCAGTGCTTCTAAAAGTGATGATAAAGGTATCCTTTATCAGTGCTTTTAAAAGTGCTGATAAACACACCCATTATCAGTGATTTTTTTCGTTGGTAAATGGATCCTTTATCAGCACTTTTTTTAGTGCTGATAAATTACCAATTTATAAGTGCTTTTAATAGCACTGATAAAGGACCCCTTTATCAATTATAAATAAAATCATTGATAAATTGGGTCCTTTATTAACAATTTTCTAACACTAATAAAATACTAGAGATTTTAATCCCACTCCAGTAGTCAGTGATTTTCTAGTACTGATAAAGGCCAATTTTATTGTGGTTAAAGGCCTATTTTATAGTAGTTAAACCTTTACAGTTCTAGAATGGATTGTAATTTTATGTAAACAATATTTATCTAATAATATGTAATATTTTTGTATAAAAATTATGGGTTGATATAGTTGGTATCAAAGAAATGTTTAGTTATTTTTAGAAACTAGGATGTAGATATTTAATGAGAAACCTTAGGATAAGCCTAAGTATTGGAGAACATCCAATGTTATGGTAAAAAAATGAGTGTAGTTTTCCTAGAAAATACATCCCTGACTAGATACTAACAAGTAGATGCGGTTGTGGAACAAATACACCTAGAAGTGAAAGCTATGAATGAGTTAGATTATGTATTAATTCAATCATCACTGGTTCATGATGTGTGGTCCTATGAATGTACACCTAGATAGACACTCCTAGGGGATATTCTTTGGTGAATTCACATTTATTTATCAATCATTATAAAGGATTTGAATTTATGATGACCATGGAAGGTAAAAGATAAAACCTAAGGTTTCATATATTAAAAAGAAGGTATCATGATTTAGACATCCTATAAATTATTTTTCATCATTATATGGTTTTTCTCTATGATTATTGTTACTCATACTATTCCTTTTGGTTTTATTCGATGTTTTGAACCAAAAGGAATCATGTTAATGTTTAATGTGATGTACAATGCAATTATTTTTCTCCTAAAAAACCAAATGGTAAGGAATCTAAAATAAAAAATATTATTACAATTCTTATACAGTTTTCTCAATCCACGAATCATGATAAGATTCCAAATGATAAAAGGAGGGAACAGTGTTCTGTTGAGTCATTCATTAGGAAACATCTACCTTATTTTAGTGGTTTTTCTAATCCACTATTTGTTAAGAAATGGATCAGTTCCACTAAAAATATATTTTTCACTCTCCAATCTTTGAAACGTGAAAATTTAATTTTATTTATTTATTATTTGGAAGTAAAACAATATAAATGCTTGTTTCCGAAAAAAATGTGTTTCTCAATGGTATATTGCATGGGGTGTGCAATCATACACACTTGGTTTACTATTTATGAATGGTTTCTAATGTGTCTTTTCATGGAACCAAAAACACCCAATAGTTTTGTATCCATGAGGGACCTACTTTCCAAAGGTAGGTGCTCATTGGGGAGATTTTCCAATGATGTCTTAATAATTCACATTAGTCCATAGGATGGGTGTTCGGGCTCATCACACCCTTTTGGGGGGAATTATTTCCTACTCTGGGACTCTCTTATATATTTAAGATATGTTCATGAATCCTTTATTTTATTCCCAAGTATGATGTGGGTCACACTTGAATTAACCATTAATTGTTATCATGCATAGAATTTAGAATCATTTTCATGTATCCTAGATTCTCCATCAATAAAGGTATCATTATGTATCTAAGGTTATATAATGATGGCATCCTCTTATGTAGAGATTATAGATTCTTTGGTCATTATTATGACAATTCTGGTTTTTTAGCCACATAGTGGGGCTCTCTAGAGTGTATTTTCTTCCAAGGAAATTATAGTTGTTTTGATGTTGGGATCATACCCATGAGTTGGAATTTATATGTATCTTTATAAAAGGAATCATAACCCACATATTTAGGTGAAACTTAATGGGGTACATCAAACCTTTTAAGGTCATGTGATAAGGACCTAACGATATAGATCAATGTTATATGGCAAGGAATTCTAGTAGAAAGGTTCTTCGTCAAATTTTGGTGTGTGATTTATATTGAAGTGTACCAAGAAACCTAGAAAGGGTATGAATTCCTGGGTTCAATTAGGCCCTAATGGGAGTGGGGGCTAGAGAGAATAGATTTGATTTGGATTGTTGGGTTTGGACTTTGGGGATGCTTTCTATATATCCCTTTTGAATAGGAATCAAATCCCATGTAGTTCAGTTATAAGGAACCACACCTATGGAGGCCCTCATATTTGTCTCGTATGGGAGTGTGTCCCTTTTAGAGTATTAAGTTGGGGATTATTTCTGAAAAGGATGCCTAGTGGAGAGGGTCCATGAGTGATGTCTCAACTCATGGTGATTTGGAGGCTTGTTTAGGGCTTACACCTAAGGTGGAGGCCCATTGTTGAGTATGATGATATGGTTGGGGATTTTACTGAGTATGAGGCCCAAAGGATATATTTTGATGATTATCCCTAAGGAGGATGCCTTGGTGAATGGGGGTTGTGATTGGGGTTTACTTCTGGGGAGGATACCCATATATGGGTTTGATTAAGGCTTTCTCCTAAGAAGGATTCCCATTAATGAGTTTGGACTTACACTTGGAATGTTTTCCATAGATAGGTTCAGTTTCGGATTACTCCTGAGGAGTACCCCCATTGTTTGGGATCATAAGGATGTCATGACCACCATCAACCTATAATCCCACATGATTCATGCTCGTTGTGAGAAACAAGAGGAAACATCAGATCTAGGAAACCATAAAATCTACTTTTCCTTGTGGTTGGATGCATGTACTTGAGGAACCATGCCTATATAGGTACTCTGAAGGAAGTTTAGGAGAATATCTGGAAGAAAAATATCTTCCAAAACATGCATCTGGCTGTGTGGATGTCATGGTCATGGTTATCCCCTAATACCACAAGTCATGATGAGTCATGATTTAACGTGAGAAACAAGAGGAATAATATGATCTAAAAAACCACACACTTCTCCTCCTCCACTGGTGGAATATGATAAGGTGATGAGAGAAGAAAAAAGGGCTTGGATGCACCCATTCCATCTCCCATTTTGTATCCAGGATAGTCGGGTCTGATTACTATTACAGACACAGACCATGCTGAGTGAGGAGTAGAAAGATTGAAACCTCTTGCAAGAAAGTCTAGGGGATTACTCTAGGAGGGATAACCTAAAATTGGTTCTAAAGTAAGGTAGGAGGGTCTCATTCTATTTTTAATAGAAAAGAAAGTGTAATTCTCACCCTCCCCACCTAGAACTGGAGGCTCCAAGTCTTGGAGATGATGAGAGTAGAATATTTTCCTAGCCATTGTTTCTGAGATTGAGAGTTCCTAACACCACCCCCAAGGTCAGTGTCCTCGTGACCATGGGAATTAAAATCCACATTCACCCCAAGGTCCCTAACCATATGGTAGGATAAGTGCAGGAAACCTCTAACCGTAGAATGAAAATCCAAATGGGATACATGTTGGTGTGCCCCTATTCATGGTACTACAATTACATAGGATTTGGTGTAAGTTTCAAATAAATCTCCCTCAGATCAGGTATCCAAAGGAAGATAATCCATTCCATTAGTGCTTGGAAAATGACTCAAAGGGGGAATTGCATAGGTCCTAGCTTAGTGATAAAGGGTGATCTGCGCAGGTCCTAGGAGGAAATGGAAGTACTTCTCATAGGGGGTATAGGCATACGCAAGCTGGTTATTCCTTGATAAATGGACCACCTTGGAAACAAAACTTGGGAAATACATTATCCTAGGCACCATAGGTCTCTTCAGGTGTCCCTAGATGGGTATCATGCAGGTCTCTGATTAGGGAGAGGGTCATTGAGTAGGTTGTTGTTCTCTAGGGGAGAATGGTTCCTCGTAAATTTTTCTTATGTTTTAAACACTAAATGGAATTTTATCTCACTTATATCCATCAATTCTCTCTTCTCTCGGGTTTTAGAGAGCTTCCTGAGATATTTTAGAGACCTAGTAAAAGAGGTTACGCGGCCAAAGCTTGGGGGATTCTTCTGTTCTTCTAGTTGTTCAAATGAGGATCCCTAGGGTCCTATTTATAGGAAAATAGGGGACCCAAGTCAAATTATTTACCCCACATAGTTCTACAGCACAGTCTCCTAGTGTAGGTGCCCGATTTAGGGGTACCCTGCCTTTTTGTGTCGCATAGGGGGGTTGCACTGGCCTTCTAATGTGCAAGTTTGTGTGTGCAGGCTGGTTTGGGCAAGTTCCATTGATTCTCTTTGGTACTATCTATTGCTTGAACATTCTTAAGGTACTCTTCATAATCTTTTCACTGAACTTTACAAAAATGGAGTGTCAACAAAATCCACCCCCCCCCCCCCTCAAGATTGGATCTGATTGAAAGAGTAAGGTCTGGTACTAAGGTTGAATAGGGAAAATATTGGGAAGGGTGTCTTTGTGAATCACATAGGGATTATTTTTAGGGTGGTAGTTTAGTTCTGGTGAACATACCCAAATCACAAATCCATATTCCAAACCATTTGCACATATATGTGGGGTCTATAAATATCCCTGGACCTTTTCCATTTTTCTCGCATTCTGGGTTCAAATCTTTTTCTCTCGTCGTGCAGTTCATCTGCCTAGATATTTTGTTCTTCTCCTTTCGTGGAGGTATCTTGAGGAATTACTTGTGTTAAAACCACTTGGGAGATGGTTCTACATGGATTCACCTCAGCGAGAATTCTAGAAGAGGCATCTAGTTGAGGGTCTTGTGTGAGGGGCTTTATTGAGATGGATGCGCATAGGACCTTGTAGAAGGGAATGTGTGAGTTCTTTCCTTTACCAAAATTTTGAATTCTTCCAATTCAAAATCTAAACTCTTTATAAGTCAATATTTTAAATTAATGGGAGAACTTTATGCTTTCTTATAGGTTTTCAATGGACACTTTGATTACTTCTACTAAACAAGTTGTTTCACATTCTTCTGAGATGATCAAAGCTATTGGGCTAGATTACTATGACATGGTTGAAATTTATCTTCCTAATCTAGTGAATCATTTGGAACCATACCAATGCGACTACCCAAAAATTGATTATCTTCCATTATATGATCACAGAATTTTGAGAGACTCTTTTATCCCCGGGGTTCAGAGTTACTTCATGGCATCTTAGTTTATAAAGCATATCAACTTCCCTTCTACCAAAAAATCATCCAAGGGTGTTTATATTAAAAAATTAATGGTTCCCATTAGATGTATCATGCATCAAAGTAGATGAACTCTAGATCTAAAGCTTTATATCCAAGAATCGAGGCCTCATTTTTAGGACTCAACCTTCCGTGATTCACAGATAGATCAGACGCAAGGTTGGAAGGAGGACTAAGATTTCTATTATGGAGGGGGATTTAGGCCCAAGTAGATGTGGGAATACTGGGTGAACCAGACTTGAATAGAATTCAAAAAAAAAGTTTCAATATGTTCATATTTATGAGTCTGTTTGGGAGGGACAAACCTATGTATACAAGAACTCGAACATCATCCCCAAACAGTTGATCTAATAGAGTCCACAGACAAAATCTTTTCACAAAATGCATTGTGAAGTTGGTATTATCTTATGGGATGTCTATAGAATCTATGGATCTCCCATTCTTGGGGAGATATATGATGAGTTCATCGAACTGAAGACAACATGGGATGATGCTAAAAGGACACCATCGTTGGCCCACTAGCTTTTCAATATGATGAAGAAATTACAAAACAAGGATCCTCACCCCAGGGGTGATATCCATGCTATAATGTGGATGGATGATTTTCTAAAACTAGTAGGATAAGGTCCCACTTCTGGGAAACCTATTGTATGTCCTACCGCAGAGAATCAGGGTGCTCTTGGTACATTCTATCCTACACTGGATAAGGTACAATATACATGTTGGGGTTACAAGGTCAACCCCAAGGTTGATGTGAAGACTAACTTGTATGGATTCATTGACATGTGTCTAAGAATTTATCAGCTTATGGACTATGATTCCAATGATGATGTGAGGCTAGGGACATTTTTTATCATGGAAAAATTAGTAGAGGGTAAGTACATAGGTCTGGTTTCCCTTGTCCTACCAAGAATTTACCATTTTTTCTACATACATACAACAGAAAGGACCCATTTAGAATTTTAGGTCCATTTCAAGTGTTTTGGGGTGGATTTTAGCACATTTCAGTTTATATGAGATGTTAAGTCTAGTTAAAATCTCTGACATTCGATTCCTCCCATTCGTTCAGGCTGTCTCTCGAATCCATTTTTTGTACCTGAAGTATGATGAAGTGCTTAGTATGATGAATGTGTTGGTATAATTTAAGTACTTTCTACATGGTAACCCAAATGAAATGGATGTTTACCAATTATGTTAAATAAAATAATTATGATTTTAGGTCATACATGATATCAATCAGAGACAGCGTACTATCATCTCGTATTCAAAAAAATATCATCTATGAGGATTATACTCCATATTGATTTTCCCATAAGTTTAAATTCCTCTAATAGTCAAGAAAATTTCTCCCTATGCATGTTAGTATTGAGAAGCATCTGATGGTAAAATAACATATTTGGATCCTGATGGCCATGCAAGTATCCAAAATGTCAATCATGCTACCTTCGTTGGATGCATCAATTGGGCTAGAGAATGGGTATTCTAAGGTATGGATATCTTTATACCCTCAAGGTTTTTTGACAAATGAAATTTAAAAATTCAAGTACATGATAACTGATGGTCATGGTATGCATGGTAGGAAGGCTCGGGCTAAAGATGATGATGCTGAAGCTTTGGAACCTTCAAGGTGATCCCAGGAAAAGGCCACTAAGTGGGCTAGGGTTGATAATACCACACCTCCTAAACAAAGGTAGTATAGTCTTCACTATTGGGTGGAGACTCATGTCTCGTCCCCTCATTATTATATGAAGGAAAATAGGCTTCAAGAGGCTTCCAAGTCAAAAAACATCATTTCTTCCTCACATCCAGCCGCATCAGGGACAAATTTTGTATGAACCTTAGTGATCTGAGTTTGATAGAGTATAACTCATGATGTCAGAGATGAATGGGAGTTTCTACAGGATTGCATGAAAAAACCCCAGAGCAGGGAAATATTAAATCACCCTCTAATCTCCACCCATATACTAACTTGGCTGAGGTGATGAGGTATCTCTAGGAGTTGGAATCTTCGATATAAATAATGGATGAGTAGACCCCAACCACAAAGAAAGTATAAAACATACTGGATCAAGTATTTCTTGAGGGGGTATTTATTTATCCCAAGGAGGAATATGGAATATACCTAGACCTTTCCAATTTATTTCTCTTTTATCCCTTACCTTTTCTTCTCTTTCATCTTCCATTATTACTCTCAAGTGGATTTTATTTTTCAGTTCAGAAGAGTGGAAGAATAAGAAGAACTGTTTGAAGAAGGAGCAGGAATAGAGGCACTTGAGTCACTGATATATAGGCCCATGGGAACCCCCATTGGGGAAGTGGATAAGGCCCTTGAGTCCCCCAAACTATCTCCAGGATAGATGACCATGATGGAGGAGGTAGAGGTAGGAAATCCTCGATCATTCCCTCAAGTCTTTATTTCCAAGAGAACTGAGACGATCCCTTCACCACCTCGAGAGATGAAGCGAAGGAGGGAATTAAAGTTGGTCTAATGCATATGATGCAGTAATTATTTGTGCCTTCATTTGATATCATGACCTTCCTGACATACCCTTTTAACCATGCATTCCTTTTATAGAATCTGCATCACTTTCCTCATTTAAGGGATCTGACTCTGGTCCTTCGAGGATTAAGGCGGATACCATAGGGGAGGTACGGACCCATGCTGATGAATCTTTCATTTTTACTGATAAAGAATAAATAGATGTGTTTGTGTATTACCCTAGTCTTACAGAGAGGGGGGATATGGTAATGTCAGATGAACAGCCTCAGGTGTTGTGAGTTGTTTCAGAATTTCTTATTCTCGTGATATTTTAGATCTGTCACCTAAACTAGAGGACCCTTTATCAGTTATTGTTTGTCCCACTATCTCTCCAGAGGGGGATAAAATAAATCTTAAATAGTTTTATGAAGGTGTTGATGTTGAACCTGACTTCATAGGGAATGATTATGTCTTTCCTTATGAGAAGTCGACATAGGGGATCATCGGTGAAGACAATTCAGATCTTTAAAAACGTACCTTGGATACTCTTATTGGTGAGTATGTTGTGATACTTGATGATATGTATCATAAAATGATAGATATAATTAATAAAAACATTGACATTCCAAGTTTCCTCAAGGAGTTCAGGGATTTCCATAAGGAATTGGATAGACATGAATTTCAGCGTTCTTTCATTTTTTTCTAAAACACAGTGAAATTTCTTTTACATGATGCGTCACATCAAAGCTAAAAAAATTTAGCTTTGTCTACAGAGAACATTTCCATGTAACTACATGAACAAGGAATCCGGGTCTATCCTAATCCTATTACTGAGGGAGTGATGGCTAAGAATCATGAAGTGGGAGATTTTCAAGAGCCTATAATCCTGGATATGGATAAAACTCAAGAGTATTCTTTCCATCAAGAGGTTTTTTCTCCAAAAGTTGAGGTTGGGGGTGTTGTGGAGGTATTAATTCCATCAATTGGTCCAACAATGGGTGACTTTTACTAATGTTTTTTTGTTACTTCACTACCTTTATTTCAAATTGACCTTCTTCTATTGATAAGAAGTGTTACCTGCTATCCAGTGTCATCGAATTTGGCAACAGGCCTTAAGAGGGGGGCTTCCATGTTAATTCCACCAACTTCGGTAGGTGGGTATGAGGTTGTTTTAGAGGGAGAAGAATAAGGAAGCTCATTGATCCCACTAATCTCGGATTATGTATCTCCCACTGATAGTGGCTCTAAGTTTGATCTGGAGATGCAGGTGGCTTTTCTCACTACACATTTCCTTGTATGGTGGGATATCTATAAGATAAATGGGGAGATGCCTCTTGAATAAATGTCATCACAACTTCACTGACTTACATTCAAGATTTCTATATTGGGATATGGAATATTTAATTACCATGAGATCCATGATATAGTGAAGGTGATTATATGGAAAAGATAAGAGGGTCGAAGGTTGCAGGAGGACGAGATGCAGCCGGCGGGCCAGTTTGAGGAACTCAATGTTGTTATAATCCAAGATAAGGTTAGTAACTTCAAAAAGGTATAGGAGTACCAAGATCGCCTTGATTATAAGTCTACCCAAATAATATGCATTGAAAAATAATTAAATGTCATGAAATAATAGGTATTCCAACTCCAACAGTCCTTGGAAGGGGCTTTGGTGAAAAGAAGAGATGCCATTAGTGTAGATAAAGAGAAGCGCTATAAAGTTGAGGAGGGAATTGCTACAGAAATGGTTGATATTTGGTAAGTTGAAGAAATTTCTCAGGGACTAGTTCAACATACAAAATATTTTTTTGAGTAAAAACTGTAAAACCTGATAAACAGGCTCTCATGTGTAGAATTTCACTTGATGAAAATATTTTTGTTCTTAGTCACTTGTTCTTGAATTTCTATCCATACTGTAATCATAATAAAACACTAAAAAATGACTCATTTGATTGAATGTCATCATTTTATAATTACAATAACCAGGATAGGAGGATGCACTAAGTTTTACCTAATCCATGGGTATTAGAAAGCATAGTTTGGGTATTTCTAATTTTAAATAGACAAAACTAAAAACTTCATGTCTTGTTATGTCATCACCATATTTTTTCTTAAGTCCAATATAAGAAAGAATTAGTGGGTGAGACTTGGATTTTACTTAGTGCTCCCTTTTTGAGTTTTCATCCTAATATGTTTTGTTCCTTTTATTTTTCCATTGCTCTATTTTTTCATAAACCAATTTAAGTGTAAGTATATCGAGCTGAGAGTCAAATTTTTTCTAGAGTTCCCTTTGTGGGTTTTCAATCTGGTGAATACTATGTCTCTTTTTATGGGAATTTTAAATTCATGTTATCCAGAATTATGAGGCTTGTGTTTTAGGTCGAATAGATTTGACCATAAATTTTGATATGATGAACCAAACAAATATTTTTGTCCAAGAATGTTCCCAAATTATTTAGATACCCCCCCCCAACAAGAATTTTGAGCCATGATTTTTTGATTTAAAGATCTAAAATAATATATTCATAAATAAGGAGGTATCTCTGGAGGAAGATGTTACCACTGGTTAAAAAACCCATTTTTTTGGTGACTTTCTGTAAAGACAAATGTGGTGTATCATTGCATAGTTAGATAGTGGAATCCTTAGTCCGATAGGACTTTTTGTGGGTGACTTATGTAAACACAACTAGGGAGTTTTATATCATAGTCAGGTAAAGAAGTTATCAAGAATTATGAAATTATATTGATAATGGATAATGGAATTTTATGGAGATTTGGATTTCTCAAGACCAAAATAATTAGTTTATCCAAGGGGAATTGTTTGGGAATTAATAGAGCATCTGTATTGGCATTTAACATGAATGAGAAACTTCTCCTACATGAATTTTTGGCTTGTGTGAATGAGGGTGCATTTTTGTAGACGACTGATGTCAAGGGAAAGGCCCCTTTTTGACAAGGGTTGAAGGATCGCGCAATTTTAATGTTGTGTAATTAGGACATTGACCATGTAGTGTAACGTCTTATAGTGAGGATGTTATTTTATAGTTTAACATCTTGTGACTAGGATGTTATGAAATGTAGTTTAATGTCATACAATGAGGACATTACTCTATGAAGTTTAAATTCATACAATAAAGACATTATGGGGTTACAATTTAAGGCCTTTAGCTTTGACCAAAAGGTTAATAATTCTACCATTTTTGGTAATGTATCTAGTAATATACCATTATATTCAGGTGTGAGGAGGAAAGTTTTGTAATATATAATGTGGGGATCCCCGAATCTGAAGAGTAGTATGGGGGGAAAGGCTTATGGTGATAGAGGAGGTCTCATTTGGGGAATAAGTTGTCACTGGTTAACAAACCTATTTTGTGGGATTTTTTATACAAATACAACTGGGGTGTGTTACTTCATAGTCAATAGTGGGATCCTTTTGTTGAAAACCCCATTTTTGTGGGATAATTTATGCAAAGAAAATTGGGGTGTATTATAGCATAGTCAAGAAAAGGAGTTCTCAGGAATTCTGACATTATATTGCTCATGGCCGAAGGAAGTTTATGGGGATTTGGATTTCTCTAAGAACAGAGTTTGGTTTGTGGAAGGAGGTTCCTAAATAAGGGAGTATAATTTCAGGTCAAAATTACTCAATAATTGGGGGAATAGGTTCCCCAAATAGGTCTAGACCAAATTCAGGAAATACGGTGCATGTAGTTTTAGGTCATATTCTTAGGACCATACCATTATCAAAATTATAGGTGATATATGGACTATTGGGCCAAAATAATTCCCTCATACATCAGATATGAGGGAGTAAATTGTAAACCATGGTCTTGGGGATTTTCATATCAGGAAAAAGGACATGGTACAAATATGTGAGGGATGACCAAAGATAGAAATTTAATCGTGGGTTCCAAAATAATGTCATCAAAGCTTATAGCATAGAAGAGTCTTCTCCCATGGGAGAAGTTACCACTAGTTGATAAATCCGTTTTTTGGGATGTTTGTACAAATCCAACAAGGTCATATTATTGAATAGTCAAAAAATGGTATACTCTATCTAAAAAACTTATTTTGTGGGTTGTTTTATACAAATCCAACTAGAGAATATTACAGCATAGTATGGAAAATGAGTTCATAGGTGTCATACATTTTATCACTAGAATCTGAAGAAAGATGATGAAGGTTTGAAAACATCCAAGATTATGAGTGTTTCATGTGGAGGGTATATGTTCAGGAATGAAGGAAGAATTTGGGCTGATATTGGCAATGAAATATGGAGTCCCTTTCATAGATATGATTCATATGTAGAAGGGGGATGTCTTTCTTTCCATGGTGGAACCCCTAATGAGAGGGCCCAAATTAAGAGCTCTTGCACAAATCTTTGTTTTTATGTGGAAGAGGGTTCATTTTTAAATCCCATGGTTGGGACTATGACATGAGGTCTAGGTTTCACTACATATCTCATTGGAATTAGAATAAGTACATGCATAGTTATTGAGGTATTTTTTAGTTTAGAGTCATTTGGTAAGTATATTAGGCCCGTATTTTAAAGTCATGTGGTAAGGACATTATCCATTCATTTTAAAGTCATGTTGTAAGGATGTTATAGGAAACTATGTGAAAAATAGAGGATTACTGCAGTTGGACCAGGGCATAGGAACTGAGCATCACTACATATCTTGTTGGATCAAGAATCAATCCATGCATAGTTCTAAAAAGGATTCCCCATACTAATTGAGTTCATGTATGGAGAAGGGGGTTTTATTTTAGATGAACCCACGATTAGGGATCTAGGTTTCACTAGATATCTTATTGGAATGAGAATCAAGCCACACTTATTTCTTAAAGAGATCATGAAGTTTATTATCATGCAACGAGGAAATCTGGTGTGCCTTTTAAGGTCTTACAGCTAGAACCATTATAATCCTAATGAAAATTGATGTGCTTCACTCATGCAGGGAACTTATTTACTAAAATTCCTAATACCATGTGATCTATGATTGGTGTGAGAAACAAGGAGAGTCAAAGGTTTCTTAAAATGTAAAAAGGTAATGCAAGGTAAGGATAAGGGAATTTATATTTTTTGTTTGTTGGTCCAGGAGGTATGATTTAAGCCTAACTAAGTATCTCATGGAAATGATAATCAACCCACATGTAGTTCTTGAAGAACCATGCATTTTAACACCATACAACAAGTATGTAGGATTCCCAATGATTAAAGTGCTATTATGGATGTACAAGTGGGAGAGACCAAGGTGTCACTATGTGTCCCATTAGAATGATAATCAAGTCATGCATAGTTCATGAAAATAGTTCCCCACATTGATCAGGTTCTGATGCAGGGAAAAGGGGATTTGATATCCTCCAGAATAATTCATCATCTTAAGAAATAAGGTCTATGAATCACTACGTATCTCATTTGAATGAGAATCAAGACATACATAGTTCTTGAAAGGTTCCCTATGCAGAGCTGACTCATACACATAGAGTGGGGGATATTTCTTTGTTACGTTTGGGCCTAGGATCAGAGATTTGAGAATCACTACATATACCATTAGGATTAGAATCAATCCATATATAGTGATCGAAAATTGTTCCCCAAATTAATCATTATTTGATGTTAATAAAGGTTATTTAATATTTTTTAGAATGATGGTTTCACCCAAGATATGAGTTCTAGGCATCAATATGCCTTTCATTGTAAAGAGAATTGAGCCATATGTTCCATAAAAATTCCTTATGTAGATCTGATTCATACACAGGTGGAAATGGGGTTTTCTTTTCCTTAATCATGGTTGGAATCTATACGGAAGGTATGAGAATCACTATGTATCTCATTAGAGTGAGAATCAAGCCACATGTGGTTATTGAATGGATCATCATTTTATTGTTGTGTTATGGGGACATTGGTGGAGTAGTTTTATGTCGTACAGTAAGGACATGATAATGTTGGGGTTTATACCCATGAAGGGTGAGACAATTGACACTAAGTAGTGTAAATGATGTGAGTGGGGCTTATGTATGGGAGATTCCCATATTTTATTCCTCATGTCTGGACAAGAGGGAATATCATCCCGTTAGGGGTTATAAGTATGTGATTAGGAATTACAACTTATATAGAGGCCCATATTTAAGTGACAATAAGAATTTTATCTATTCATGTAATTTTAGTGGTTTCTTAATGTTGAGTGAGAGGGACGTAAGCCATGCATTTTAAAGGTATGCAGTACAGACAAATGGTGTCTTGTAGTTATAGGTCATATCATTATGACCATATGTTATGAAATTTATCATCGTGCGATAAGGGTGATGATTCCACATAGTTTAATTTCATGCAGCATGTAATTTATGTCATTCCTTTTAAGGTTGTGTGCTAGATACCAACTACTAAATTTAATGTCTTGTAGTTCAGATGATCTCCGTTTCATTATAATAAATATTTCCTTAGGAATCTTGAATTGGTGGGGGTCATAATGATCTCTCCATCCATTGATATTAAGGAATAAGATCTATTAGAGTATAAACTGTGTATGGAGTAATGCCTCCACCACTTTGGTTGAAGATTTGGTGGCTTCTTTCCTAGTACCATCGAGGTTATGAGGATCAATACATGTTCTCCTTGGAGGAAGGAGTGGAGGTAGACCTTGTTATTAAAGTACAGCGCTATCTGATTTTGATAGACGTCTAAGTGATGCAAGGTATGGAATATTTTTTCATCCATTCACCCCAATTAATCTAGTCTTTTTTAGGATTGGTCTTCTATGGATAGATTATCACATATGGAAACATGGAACAATGGAAACTGGACCTCAACGGGTAGGACTACTTATGTTTTGTATGCAAATGAGTATGGGTTCTTCTATGTAGCAATATGGTTTATAGTTCGATAAGACCATAAAGAATGAAAGATATTGGCAGGCTAAGATTTTTTATCTTTATCCACCATTTTATGGAGTATGTTTGATAGGGTCTTATTGAAAGCCTCTATCTTTCTACTAGTTGTTTCATGGTAGTGGGATGAATGGTTGGATTTGATATTGTACTCCTGATGTTTATTCTTCACCTTAGAAAAATATAATTTGGTGCCATTTTCTGTTAGTATTATGTGAGGGACACTAAATTTGTTAATGATATTGGCATTCATGAAGCCTATAGTGCTTTTTTCTCCAAATTCTTTGAGGGGTGTTCCCTAAACTCATTTGGGGAAGAATTCGATAGCTGTTAAGATGTATTTGAACTAATTTCCCATATATAGAGGGTATGGAACCCCAAAATCCATTCCTCATAGGGGGAATGTCCAAGAGTATTTGGTTCTATGTAGCAACTTTGGGGGTTGATAGATGAATTTGGCATGCTCTTGGTAGGAATGAAACTTCTTAGTGAATTTTGTGAAGTCCTGCATCATTAAAGTCCATAAGTATACAAGCATTCAAATTTTATTGGAAATATTATATCTAGACTAATTTAAACTATATTATCTAGTGTGCACTTCATCCATAATAGTCACAATCTCTACTCTATTGATACATCTAACAATGAATACATTGAATCCTCATTTGAAGGGGACTTTCTTGTGATTTGGTCCATTGTAAAGATTTTAGTTTGGTGCTCACAATCAGATTTTATATTTACCATCTCTATCTAGTGGGAGTATACCATTTTAAGGGTATTACATAATGGGAATCATCCACCTAGAGTTAGGACCATATAGATCAATGATAGTACTGACTTCATTGATCTCTTCCATCCTAACTTAAAAAAAGGTGAGACCATTCAAAGATGGGAAATGCCGATTACTATTTCATCCTAGTTTGGATCTACTAGTATCATAGCTTCATTTCCCAATGCATCTACTTAGTCATTATATGATCGCATGACATGGGTAAATATTAGATCTAAGGGGAATTCTTCCATCAATCCTTGGACACAGTCAAGTAGGGGGATTAGTTCTTCTTTTTTGATAGAATAATTCCCGTTGATGTGCCTGATTACCAAATATAAATTAACTTTTACCTATATATGGTCTATATACTGGTATTTGGAGTTCCAATTCCATGACTGAAATGAGGGTCTGATATTCTTCTTCATTATTGGTACACCATTTTTATAATATGAAGGATTAAGGTAAAACTTCCTTTTCTATAGAGATATGCATGATTCCTAACCCAAATTTGTTTAGCTTAGGCTCTTTCATCTTTATCCTTATTAGGATACAATATGCGCTATAAAAAATATGTTTCCCAAGCTTGGGAGCTACCATAAATAGAGAATATATATTTATTTGGAAATTCAGAATTTTAGGATATTTTTTCTATAAACGAGTGTTCTGTAAGAAAATATGCCAAGTCCAAGCCTTTCACTATTTTTTGAGGCACAAATTATATATAAAACTATTGTAGAATAATTTCCCACTATTTTAGATATCATATTTACAAATAATGAATAAGGATATATTTGACCAGGTTATTGTGAGAGACCAATTGGACCTCTTGGTCTTGTAGATAGTGACTTTATTTCAGAACCTAAAATATTAATGTCGGGCATCACTTCTTTATATATAAATAATGAGTCCTAACATCAAGCATGGTTTGACTGAGATAATAAAGGTTTTTTTCAATCACAACATAATTCTTTTTCTTAAGGAAAGTGTCTGGTGATCATTCCAGGTTTGTCACATATATAATGAGTGTATTTCCATTAATAGGTGGCATTAATACTGATGGGATCAAGAGGTACTTATTAAGGCTATAAAATTATTCCTGATAGTCATTGGTCTACTAATATGTGACCCCCTTCTTCATCAGTTTGGTGAAGGTCATAAATTTTCCTACAAGGTTGGATTTTAAGCATTGAATGTAGGAAAAATTTCCTTGAATTCCTCTCATGTATTTGAGGTTTTGAGGAGTTGATGTGTTGATGATGGTTTTTTTATATCAGGGTCAACTTTGATGTTGCGATGGTGTATAATGAAGCTAAGAAACCTTCCTGAGGTTACCCCAAAAGAAAATTTTAATGGGTTTATCTTTAGTCTATATTGTCATATATTGTTGAATATGGTCTCCAGGTTAGTTTGGTGTTCATTAAATTTCCAAGAATAAACATCTATATCATCAAAATAACATTCAAAAAACTTCCCAAGTATGGGTTTTAAGATGTGATTCATGTCATTTGGTATGTGGCACTGCATTCTTCAAGAAAAGGGAATTAAATAATAGTATAATACTCCCTGGGGGCCTAAAGGCTATTTATTCTTTATATTTTGGGGACATATTAATTTAGTTGTACCCTAAATATCCATACTTGAAGGATAGGTCTTGAAAAATAGTTGTTGCATTAATCAAGAGTTATTTAATTGGAATCGAGAAGTCATCCTTCAGATAGTTCCGGTTGAGATCTCTAAAGTCAATGAAAACTCTTATTTTCCCATTTTCTTCTTTACTGGGATCATATTGGATAACCACTTCAGATATTGTACCTTCTGGATAAATTCATCCTTGATAATATTGTCAACATTGACCTCAATTTTGGAGGTGTGAGTCGGATGCATCCTTCTAGATTCATGTTTGTATCCCTAATGATCTTCTATAAAACCCAAGTAGTGGGTGGACACCTTGGAGTCAGGGCATAGAATATCTATGTAATTCCATGAATACATGTCTTAGTGTTTCTTTCATAAGGAATTATATAACTCGTTTTCTTCATATATCATGGTCGCACTAATCAAAGTGGGTCAGGGATCTTCATTTTTACCTAGATTTATCTCTCCAAGTTCTTCAACAGTGGTGGAGAAACCTTCCTCAAATGATGGAGGGGCATACCTGAGGTCTTATTCCTCTTCCTCTTCCTCATGATTTACCTATTCCACCTCTGTTTGGGATTTAGGTTATGTAAAAAGTATCTCAGAATTAGGGTAGGATTCATCATTAATAAATTTAGAAGTTGATGTAACCATTTCTAGCACAATTGATGTCATGAACCCTTCTTTGGGATCTAAAGGGGGGTAGAGGGACTGAGAATGAGAATCTCTATTCTCCCCCATTGAAATGAAAACTTCTCCCAGAACAACTGATGGAACAGGGCTTTGTTAGAGCTCAGGGGGTTTAATGAATACACTTTCATCTAATCTTCCATCACTACTCATAGAGTTAACAACATCTCCTACATTTTCGGGTTTAGTTATCATGATTTAAATCATAGAATTTTATAAATTTATGCCTAAATTTGGTCCCAATACTTTAATTTTATTGATGGTAATAACATACTCTACACTAATCTACCTTAAAGGGTTAGATGGGATCATTTCCAGACCACTCGGGGCATTGATTCTAGCGACATCGTCAGCCATGGACTATTTCCCTCTCTTGTGGTAGAATCTTGAATCAATGTACTATGATTCATAGGATTTGAATGGGGATTTCTCACCAATAAATGTCACAATTTTTCTATTGATACAATATTTAGTACATTGGTGGTATGATGAAGGGAGAGCTACATGTTGATACAACAAATGTTTTCCTAGTAGAATATTGAAGGTCATATCATGCATAACAACCATGAATTCTGATTCAGACACAGAGATCCCTGAATTGAGTTCTGAGTTTGATTTCACTTAGAGTCTTTTTTCTCATTATTTTCATAAACTTGTAACATCATATTGGATGGGTACAAGTAGGATTCATTTAAAACTAACTGTAATTGTGTTTGGATTGGAATGAGGTTGACTCCTAAACCATTTTTGATGAAGGATCATCGGATATCATAGTAATTTATCATGTCGAGTCTATATAAGGGCCTAACATGCCCTTTTATAATGGAATCCTCATCTTGGTTTGTGAAAGAGATAAAAAAATCTTGGTGGATTAGGTCAGTTAGGTATTCCTACATGCTTAAGTTGATTATGCGATGAAAAATTCTTTAACCAAACTTCTAGGGTGATCATGTTAGGACAGACCCTATCATGAGTGGGGAAACTTCCATTCTCCTACTAAGTTCACTGTAGATATCTCCCAAAATTTTCAGCTACATAGATAGTTTTATTAGAGGCATTATTAAAGTAGTGACTCCGGGAACGACTGTGTCCTCCCCTATATCCTCGAATCTGAAGGCCTATTCCTCTAGATCCCCAATAAAGTGTATGGATTTTTGGTTCATAATCACAATCATCATATGAAAATGAATCCATTAAGTGAATAATGTTAATGGAATCAAAGATTAACTCCTCATATTATGGAGATTTCATCTAGGGTTGGAACCTTATTATACCATTTGGAGGGGTGGTGCCCATGCTTTAGGGACTATAAGAATAAAGTCTACTGAAGTCAAATAAAGAATTTCCCTTGGTACAGGCTCATATTCCTATTTTTTCTTCTTACTATTCTATCCATGTCACTTTTTGGAAGAATTTATTTCATAGGACTGATTTTTTGATGAATTTGGTTTTGTTATAGTAGAAGAGATTGAAGTCACAACAGGTTGTTTCAACTGTGTTCTAAGTATAGCATGAGTTTTTTTTATCATCTTTTTGACCATACAATTTCTAAAATTATGTGATCCATTTATCTTAACTTCCTTTCATTAATTTTACTCCTATGTATTGATGGTATAAACATATGATACCTGAGTAGGCAAGTTTTTCATCTTCACTCACCCAGATTCCACCATTTTTTGTAGGATGTATTTGAAAATAAAACACTCTTGAATGTTGTGACCTAATACTTGATGGAAGGGGAAATAATTTGGGATATATTCTTCACCTTATTTTATGGGATTCTTGGTTTTTGTCGACTATAACAAGTTGTTTTCCAATGATGAGATGAAGTAGTCAGGGACTTGTTCATTTCAAAAAGAATAGACCTTATTTTTCATCTCCTCAAATTGTTTCTAAATCTTCACTCTATGATAATATTGATGAGGTGGGAGTTGTTGTTTATTCTCAAGAGGTGTAGCCGCGTGATATGGTGCAAACTTTGGAGTGGGACCAGGTACAGGGGCCTTCTTAAGTGTAACATTGGAAGCCTATATGTTCCTTGTTATCATTCCTTGAGCTAGTGGAATTACTCAGGATTTATCTTCGGTCTCAGTGATGGATAATTCTACTCTTTGAGTTATTAGGGCCAGGTCTGGAAACCCTCCTGTGTGTTTCATAGGGATAATTTTTGTATGCATCTCATCGTGAATATTTTCTATGCATTTGGGTTGGAATTATTCTTGAGGGAGTGGTATGTTTAAGGATTATTTCAATACTTTCCACCAAGAAATAAAGTCCGAGACCATTTTATTCTCTTATTTTTTTCAATATTAGAGATCAAGGAATGTTTTATTCTATAGTGTTGAGTTGAATTGGAAGAAAAACTTCTGAAAGAGGTCTTCCCACCCCGTAATTAACTGAGCCTGAAAGCTAGTGTACCACACAAAGGCCATTCCCTGAAATGATTGCACGAAGCACCAAAGTTCCATTGCATCTTGTTGTTCAGAGGTACCCATCATGGGATCAAAGTGAGAGATGAAAATTTTCAAATTATTCTAGGAATATATTGATCCATTGAAAGTAGAAAATGTCAAGTTCCCGAAGTTTATCGGGGGAGGGGTCGGATCTACCCATTCAGGGTAAGGCTTATTTTCTAGTTTTATCAACACTCTTCATTCCTCCATGGATTATAATCTAATATTGAGTAACTAAAGAGTGTTCATGATCCCTCAAGGAATGTATGGATAAGTCAGAGTTTGGCTAGGCATGGAAGTTGGTACAGCCATGGGTGGCAGTACCACTGGTATTTATCATAGTTATCCCATAGGGGAATTCCTATAAGAATGTCCCTAGCCCAGTTCTGGTTGTACACCCAATAGATAGAACTTTCTATCTTTTACTATTGGATCCAAGTATATTGGTGGTTGGTATCCCACATTTATCGGGTGTTCCAGATCAACTTTGGATTCTATGACAAACCCTCTTTATTGAGGTACTCTGGTTGGGGGTGTGAGTTGAGGATCTTCAAGTAGAGTATATCCAGTAAGAATACTTCCTCAGAGTAGTTCTATATCGATTCTCCTCAATTATCTCATATCTTCTTTCTTTTGAGCAAATATTTCCTCCAATGAAAGGGGTTTAATCTCTCTAGGAGGCAGGTGAGGCATAATCTGACCCTTTCCCTTTTCCTTATTAGATGTCTTTTGAGGAGGTAAGAATGGGTTGTCAAGGTAATTCCCAAATTCAAGGCAAGCCTCTAGTTTTGGTTATGAAAACATCCTTAAATTATTTCAGTGTAGACCACATTATGAATCAGAACTTACTCCTCGAACTCCTCCTATGAATTGGACCCATGTTTTATAGGCTCTCCAGGGGCAGTATTAATGACATTCACTGATGCGTAATGCATGTTAGGCATTTTATCAGTGTCTTTTCAATATTTTATTTTTCTACACCCTCCAGGAGGACTCATCCTATCCTTTTCTAGTTCTATAAGAGTTTTTTGGTGGATAATAATCTGAAGGAAACCTTTATATAGTTCATTCGTTCATTTCCTTAATGAGGGCATCAGATCATGAGTTGGGAAAAACTGGGAGGATTCATTATTTGGTCCTTCTTATGATTGGGAGAAGACTAATTTCTATTGAGGAGGAAGTTCTTGAGGTGAAGAAGCCCCCATACTTGAGTTATGGGGATCTTCTCATTCTATTTCACAACTCTTCGGGTTTGGTTTACTTACCTTGATGGTTGGGTTTAAAAATCCCCCAGGCCTACGAGTTGGGGTTGCTCCTAAACATTAATGACTATTACATTCATGGTTTTACTTCTTATTCTATAGAGTTTTGTTTGAACATGGGATTGGTGTATCATTTTTTATGCACCTAGATCTCCCATTTATGAATATTGTTGTGTTATTTCTAACATTTTCACTATCTGATGGATAACTACCTCCGATCGGGAGGATTTATGTAACACCCTGAGATTTTATGAAAAATATTCTTTTAATTTCATTAATGTCTTGTGTTGTACGCTACACCAAAAGGAGTTTGCTCAACACGCATCCTTGACTTGCCTTGCATTACACGCAATCGCGACCTTCCTCGATAGCGTGTGTAGTATGCAATACTGAGTTTCACTAAACAACGATATGCTATTAAAATATTATTAAAACTAGTCGTTACGAATAGTAATAACAACCTTTTTAAATTTTAGAAATTTTAGCTCTCAAAATGGACTTCATTTTTGGATTCGGAGTGTTGAATTTAGCCTAAGGTGAAATTTTGGTACTTTTCGGATAACTTTCATATTCTGATGAATAGTGAAAATTACTAAATTATAATTGAAAACAACTTTTTTAATCGAAATAATTAATAGTGATAAATTATTAATTTGAGTGGTTTTAAAGTATATTTAGAATATATTTTTACAATTTAATACAATGTTGGTCATTGGACGTAATTTCACATTTAAACCAGTCATAAACAAGTGTCAATCTTTTGATAGCTATTATCTCTTAAGAACACGCTATTTGTTTTGACGACGAGAATTAATTTTTAAATTAATTAATGCAAATGATATGTTTTGAATTTGATAAAATAGACATCATTTTTGAATTCATAATATCAAATATAGCTTAGATCTAATTTTTGGTATTTTTCTGGAAACTTTCATTTTTTGATGAATAGTGAAACAACTAAGTGGTAGTTAAAAAACTGAATTTTTCATAAAACATAATTTTACCGCTTCTGTGAGTGTAATTTCTAAAATCCGAGAGACGCGGTTAATATAAAGGACTAAAATGTGGTTCAATGAGATGAAAAATAATTTTTGGTGAATAGTAACTTTTTACTTTTTTTACCACGGTTAAAAGTAAATAGGGTAATTAAGGGTAAAAATGATATTATTATTACCCTAACACATGTCCTAATTCTATTGGACAAGTGTAATTCGACCAAAAACAACCTTAGGAATAAAATATGACCATTTAGGCCCACTTGGATTAGATTAGGACATTTATTATTAATTTATTTAAAGAAGGGTTAAAATAGTTAAAATCAAAGTTTAATAAGTAAATCATCTTTAATATGGGGTTATACATAAGATAAATTAGACTATAAATATTCATTAGAAATAAAAAAATATTTCCTACATAATGGTATTTTATTTGTAATTTTTATACATTAAATAATTTAATTTATTTATGACACAACAATGATGCAGTAATTATCTTATTAATGAAATATTGACATAATTGATGTTATAAATACCCAAATAAATATAATTTGAGACTTTTTATGAACTAAACTAATTTTCTAGGTTAATATGACATGTTAGGATTGATTTAATTAACTTTGGTTGAAGTAATCATTCTGTTATGAGTTTTAAAAAAATCAACTATTGAACAGTATCAAATTGACATAAAATAGTTTTTAAAACAAGTATTATATTATTAATTGTTATTTTATTCCTAAAAATCTAAGGTTCGGCCAAATGACTTATATAAGGTTATATATATTAATAAAACACAACTTTGGGGTCTCTTGGATGTATATGGTAAGTTTATTAACTATATAATATAAAAATACAAAGTGACATGGTAAATGTCAATCTAATTAACTAAGAGTTAAAACTAAAAGATAAGGTTAATATAATGACCTAAACTTGTCTAAATTCTATTGGATGAGGTGATTTCGACCCATCCCAACATTATCTTTGAAATAACTCGATTTGGAGCTATTTAAAACCGAACTTGACTTTATAATAAAATAATATTTTTAGTTATTCCAAAGGTGCCCCTCTCCTCCCTTATAAAAGGGCACCTCCTCCCTCTCTTCCTCACACCACTTTGTGCCTTCAATATCGGCCAAACCCTGCCAAATTATCTTCTCCACTTCCCTAGAAATATCCTAGAGTTTCTGGTCTTTCTCAAAGACCAATTTTAGTGCCCTAAGAGGAGGACTCAAAGAGGCGCTTCAAAGAAGAGGTAATGTCCGTTACCGATTCTTTCAACTTTATTTCTTCTTCCACTTCTTCTTCTTAGGTTGTTTCATTATGAAGTAATAACATCAGTATCAATAATATACTTATATGTTATTATAAGTATGAAACAACCCTATTTCACCATCTATCCATCCTACGGAAAACAAAATCACCGCTCGTGCGTACGTACGGAATACCGTCTCCACGCCGTGGTGTAATCTATTTTCCACCACCACCTTACTTGGATGGGTATAATGGTGAAAATAATAACTATATATGATTATTTTAATGTTATATTTATTCTGAAATAGTATACATACACTCCAATATAGTCCCACGATCATGAGAATGATATCATCGCTCGTGCGTACGTACGGACTACCGTCTCCACGACGCGATGAGATTCATTCTCCACGTTAACCATTCATGAATGATTATAAATTATATATAATAAGTAATAATGAAATATATGACATAATAATGATTCTGGATTTATGTGTATATATATGTATTTCATCTACTTAATTCCATTCAACTCAATAAGGAAAAGAAAAGAGTGTTCATGCGTACGAACGGTCTACCGTCTCCATGAACGGTGTATTTCTTTCCATTTACTGATCTATTATATATATATATATTCTGAATATATATTATATATAAATCATGTTTTATATTCTAGAATTAAGTAATCACAATCTAAGTAATCATATGAATAATTACAAGTCAAAACACGGACGACAAATGAAACGATTTTACCCAAAACCCTCTTTAACATGGAATTTACAAAAGAACGGGTAATATAAAGCCATAAGTGAACCATATATGATATCATAACAATGAGTATGATTCTGGAATAAGTCAATGACATTATTTAAATCATTATAGAGGAGGTTCGGACACATACAAAGCAAATCGGACCTAAGGTAAGGGAAAATATCACAATCTCATTTTTATCCGAGATTGTTTATACTTTGGTATTTACTGGGGTTTATTTTATCATCCACATCCATGTTTCTTCAATATTTAATATTATTTCCATCCACCTACAATTTTTTAAATCCAATTTTACCCTTCGGTGAGATTTTAGAAAAATATATGAAAAGAATATTTTGTCGTTTTTCGTACGAGGTACTTTTTGTCTTTCCGACAAAAGTACGAGAAGAATGTTTTTTTAACTTATACGGCATGAATGGATTTTTAAAACATTATTTCCAAGAAGCTTTCCTTACAAGTTTTCAAGTTTATTTTTAATCAACTTCTTTTAGTTTAGAATTAAATGACATGTTAAGAAAGGAAAAGTGTTTTTAAAGTAGAAAGGATATTTTCCTCAAGAATAGAGTTCAAGTGTTTATCAAAATTATTTTCCATCTAAGATAATAAAGTGTTCTTTTTCTATCCCTATTTTTACATTTATTTGATTATGTTGTGATGGAATTATTTTTATGAATTCCTTTATCTTATATGAATTGTTTTATGATGTCACGATGTTTAAGATTCCCATTTTTATTACATGGGTTATGCAATGATGTATGATTTAATATTTTGTGGCACACATAAGAATGGTATCATTATGAGATGGGTGGGACCTATATCTCCCTCCAATTTATTGGGTAATGATTTTATATCTCATGAGATAGACATGGTTGTAATGGTAGGTTATACCGGTTCAGTGAAAAAGGACTGAAACGAGGGTGACTCGATTCAGAAATGGACTTTGTCTACTAAGATAGTCTTGACAATGAGTCTTGACTAATAAGATATGATTCTCTATGATTATGTGTGTATGCCACAAAGTTTCATGTTTTAAGTTATGATTATTGGGATTACATTTCACTACTATGATTTATCCCATGTTATTAAAATCATGATCTCTTTTGCAGGTTAAGATTTCCAAAAGATATGTTCTTATGAATATGATGTGATTGATATTTCTTTTGTTTACCCTTAATGAGAATTTGAGCTCACCCTTTTTTGTTTTCTTTTCCCGAGGATATAAAGAAAGGTTTTAGGTAAGAAAAAAAGGGGAAGATCTTTATTGGGAGATGTTGAAGATCTTTCACCACGATTAGAAGATTTTATTCCGAGTTTCCAAAGACACTAAACTATTACGGTCCTTGTGTGTTTTTTTTTCTTATGTATTAAGTATTCCACAAAAGTAATGTAATATTCATGTACGTCAAGCTTCGGGTCTCTACATTTGGTATCAGAGTAAAGGTTTAGTCAACCTTTGGAAACTAGGATGCGAAAACGTTAGTGAGATCCGTAGAGATATTTATAAGGTATGTCTAGGGATGTCCCTAAGGATAAGTATAAGTATAGGATACAGTCCTAGAACTACGGTAACGATCATATAATTTAACCTAAGATATTGAGGATACTCCCCCTTTATTATGTTGTTTTCCCTAGCATGATTTTTGTCTCTCACACTATTCTTTTGGGTTTTAGACGATGGCTGGAACCCGAAGGAACCGTGTTAATCAATGCAATGGACAATGCAATGATTTTCCTACTGAACAAACAAATGTTATGGGAGAAGGAGTGCAAAATCTTATTGCTATACTTACACAATCTATGAATCATTATGGAATTCCAAATGAGCAGAGAAGGGAACAATATTCTATTGAGTCCTTCATGAGGCAACGTCCACCTTCTTTCAGTGGGTATTTTGATCCACTTGTTGCGGAACAATGGATCAGTACCACTGAAAAGATATTTTCAGTTCTTCAATGTTCTGAATATGATAAAGTCATCTTAGCAGTATATCATTTGGAAGTTGAAGCTGATCAATGGTGGAATCTTATCAAGAATATAAGGCAAAGTGATGAAATTGAGTCCATGGAATGGGACGAGTTCAAGAACTTATTTTTCAATAAGTACTTCCCTTGTATTCCTCGAACAAATATGGAGAAGGAGTTTCTTGAACTAAAGGAAAAGGATGATGAATCTGTTGGTGTATACGAAGCGAATTTAACAAGGCTTGCAAGGTATGCATCTGGCTTTATCATCCAACCTGAAAGTAAAGTTGATCGATTCTTCAGTGGCTTAAAACCAAATATTCGAAGGGCATTAGCTATAAGAGACTTTAGTAGCTATGAAGAAATTGCGCGTTGTGCTATCAAGGTAGAAATGGAAGTTGGTGTTACTTATCCATCTAGTAGTTTTGATAAGAAACGAAAGATGGAGTTCAAGGAGAAATCTCAGAATAATGGTGAAAAGAAGATGAATGTTTCCTTATGCTCAAAGTGTGGAAAGAAGCATGGTGGAGATTGTCTTAAAGGGACTAGAAAATGTTTTAAGTGTGGAAAAGAAGGTCATCGAGCATCTGAGTGTCGAAGTAATGGAAAAAGGGTTTCTAATGATGTGAATAAAGAAAATACTGCAGAGAACGCACCAACAACACTTCAATGCTTCAAGTGCAAGGAAATGGGGCATTATGATAATAAATGCCCTAATCCAAGGGTTAGTGATGATCGACATGAGAAACCACTTAAGGAAAAGGAAAAAGGGATGTCACATGTGATCACTATTGGTGATGTTGAATATGAAAACGATGTGGGGGAATGATTAAGTGTTTATATAAAGGGATTCCAAAATAATTTTGTATATAGTATCGTGGAATATTGGAATATTTATGTATTTGTCTATTGTGTTTTTCAATAATTTTATGGTACCGGTAACCATGGAAAGGGATTGAGATATTTTTGGAAAAAAAAGCCGATATGCGCATAATGAAGGGAAAACGAGAAAATGACATATTTGATAGTATTCATGAGCTCATGATTGATATAAGGACTAAGTGATATCATGGTTTGAGTATATATAATTTTGAGGATTTTGGTATGTGGAAAGTGTTAACTTTTAACTGCATTCATGTTTTCACTATGGTTCAATGGGTATTCATTTTTCAAGAGAATACATGATTATGGCCTTCAAATGTTTGGAATGTAACCAACAAAACATATCTTATGACATATGGGGATCAACGATGGTATTAAATCTCTGGTAATCGTTTTCACTATATTATGAGAGTGGACTGCAGTATTATGGATAAGCCTAAATATTGGAATGGATTATGTTGGACATAAGTTAGTATTGTTTAAGGATAGAAGTTTTCTCGATATTATTGATGGGATGTTATAGTAATATAGTTTTAGAAAAAGGACAACCTGCAGGACGGGCGACAGCCCATCACGTCAGACAAGGCCGTGGGAATCGAACCCACAACCGAAGTGCGACTGGCCTTTATCGCCTACCACTGGCCTACAGGAAGTCCATGTTTAGTAGAAACTAATTTTATTATATTAAGTAGTATGATATATGAAGTATAAGTCCATTTTAGGAACCATATATGATTAATCTCATTATAGATGGACTTATGTATTTTTTGATAACTTTTCTAACCTTTTGTATGAGACAGATGGAATGACCCATCATTCTATCACATGATCTGCTAACACATCACGAATGACAAATTCAACTTCATTTCTTTAATATATGAAGTGGAAATTGTCCAAAGAATGACAAATAGTGAGACTATACCAAAATCACGAAAGTATTTCTTCTAATTCTAATTTCATCAACTTTAGGGAAATGATATTGAAAACCAAAAATTTTGTCCTAGTGCTCTTATATCTGATGAATCAGTTGGTACCTTAGATCGTCACAAATTTATGGCTTTGTGATTTCTGGCTTTTCCATAGCCATGTTCTCTACCACTCTCCATCAGAACATGATGGTTAGATTTCTCTTCCATATCCATATTTTCACCTATGTGGAAACCCAGTGATTAGTTTATTTGGGTAATCGTTACTTTTCATACTTTAGTTTTTAGAGCCAAGTTTTGGTATTCCTTTTTACGATGTGGGTTTCTATTAAAGAAACTTTCGAGTAGTAAACCATTTACAACCCCGACGAATTTCGAGGGCGAAATTCATTTTAAGGGGGGTAGAATGTAACACCCTGAGATTTTATGAAAAATATTCTTTTAATTTCATTAATGTCTTATGTTGTACGCTACACCAAAAGGAGCTTGATCAACATGCATCCTTGACTTGCCTTGCATTACATGCAATCGCGACCTTCCTCAATAGCGTGTGTAGTACGCAATACCGAGTTTCACTAAACAAAGATATGCTATTAAAATATTATTAAAACTAGCCGTTATGAATAGTAACAGCCACCTTTTTAAATTTTAGAAATTTTAGCTCTCAAAATGGACTTCATTTTTGGATTTGGAGTGTCGAATTTAGCCTAAGGTGAAATTTTGGTACTTTTCAGATAACTTTCATATTCTGATGAATAGTGAAAATTACTAAATTATAATTAAAAACAACTTTTTTAATTGAAATAATTAATAGTGATAAATTATTAATTTGAGTTGTTTTAAAGTATATTTAGAATATATTTTTACAATTTAATACAATGTTGGTCATTGGATGTAATTTCACATTTAAACCAGTCATAAACAAGTGTCAATCTTTTGATAGCTATTATCTCTTAAGAACACGCTATTTGTTTTGACGACGGGAATTAATTTTTAAATTAATTAATGCAACTGATATGTTTTTAATTTGATAAAATAGACATCATTTTTGAATTAATAATATCAAATATAGCTTAGATCTAATTTTTGGTATTTTCTGGAAACTTTCATTTTTTGATGAATAGTGAAACCACTAAGTGGTAGTTAAAAAACTGAATTTTTCATAAAACTTAATTATACCGCTTCTGTGAGTGGAATTTCGAAAATCCTAGAGACACGGTTAATATCAAGGACTAAAATGTGGTTCAATGAGATGAAAATAATTTTTGGTGAATAGTAACTTTTTACTTTTTTTACCACGGTTAAAAGTAAATAGGGTAATTAAGGGTAAAAATGATATTATTATTACCCTAAAACATGTCCTAATTCTATTGTACAAGTGTGATTAGACCAAAAACAACCTTAGGAATAAAATATGACCATTTAGGCCCACTTGTATTAGATTAGGACATTTATTATTAATTTATTTTAAGAAGGGTTAAAATAGTTAAAATCAAAGTTTAATAAGTAAATCATTTTTAATATGGGGTTATACATAAGATAAATTCAACTATAAATATTAATTAGAAATAAAAAAAGATTTACTAAATAATGGTACTTTATTTGTAATTTTTAGACATTAAATAATTTAATTTATTTATGACACAACGATGATGCAGTAATTATCTTATTAATGAAATATTGACATAATTGATGTTATAAATACCCAAATAAATATAATTTGAGACTTTTTATGAACTAAACTAATTTTCTAGGTTAATATGACATGTTAGGATTGATTTAATTAACTTTGGTCGAAGTAATAATTCTGTTATGAGTTTCAAAAAAATCAACTATTGAATAGTGTCAAAATTGACATAAAATAGTTTTTAAAACAAATATTATATTATTAATTGTTATTTTATTCTGAAAAATCTAAGTTTCGGAAAAATGACTTAGATAAGGTTATATATATTAATAAAACACAACTTTGGGGTCGCTTGGATGTATATGGTAATTTTATTAACTATATAATATAAAAATACAAAGTGACATGGTAAATGTCAATCTAATTAACTAAGAGTTAAAATTAAAAGATAAGGTTAATATAATGACCTAAACTTGTCTAAATTCTATTGGATGATAGGATTTAGACTCATCCCCACCTTATCTTCGAAATAACTCAATTTGGAGCTATTTAAAACCGAACTTGTCTTTATAATAAAATAATATTTTTAGTTATTCCAAAGGTTCCCCTCTCCTCCCTTATAAAAGGGCACCTCCTCCCTCTCGTCCTCACACCACATTGAGCCTTAAAGCTCATCAAACTCCTACCAAATTATCTTATCCACTTCCCTAGAAACATCCTAGAGATTCCGGTCTTCCTCAAAGACCAATTTTAGTGCCCTAAGAGGAGGACTCAAAGAGGCGCTTCAAAGAGGAGGTAATGTTCGTTACCGATTCTTTCAACTTTATTTCTTTTTCCACTTCTTCTTATTAGGTTTTTTCATTATGAAGTAATAAAATCAGTATCAATAATATACTGATATGTTATTATAAGTATAAAACAACCCTATTTCACCATCTATCTATCCTACGGAAAACGAAATCACCGCGCATGCGTACGTACGGAATACCGTCTCCACGCCGTGGTGTAATCTATTTTCAACCACCACCTTACTTGGATGGGTATAATGGTGTAAATAATAACTATATATTATTATTTTAATGTGATATTGATTCTGAAATAGTATAAATACACTCCAATACAGTCCCACAATCATGAGAATGATATCATCGCTCGTGCGTACGTACGGACTACCGTCTCCACGACGCGATGAGATTCATTCTCCACGTTAACCATTCATGAATGATTATAAAGTATATATAATAAGTAATAATGAAATATATGACATAATAATGATTCTTTATTTATGTTTATATATATGTATTTCATCCACTTAATTCCATTCAACTCAATAAGGAAAAGAAAATTGCGTTCATGCGTACGAACGGTCTACCGTCTCCATGAACGGTGTATTTCTTTCCATTTACTAATCTATTATATATATATATTCTGAATATATATTATATATAAATGATGTTTTATATTATTTAATTAAGTAATCATGATCTAAGTAATCATATGAATAATTACAAGTCAAAACACGGACGACAAATGAAACGATTTTACCCAAAACGCTCTTTAACATGGAATTTACAAAAGAACAGGTAATATAAAGCCATAAGTGAACCATATATGATATCATAACAATGAGTATGATTCTGGAATAAGTCAATGACATTATTTAAATCATTATACAGGAGGTTCGGACACATACGAAGCAAATCGGACCTAAGGTAAGGGAAAATATCACAATCTCATTTTTATCCGAGATTGTTTATACTTTGGTATTTACTGGGGTTTATTTTATCATCCAAATCCATGTTTCTTCAACATGTAATATTATTTCCATCCACCAACAATTTTTTAAATACAATTTTACCCTTCGGTGAGATTTTAGTAAAAGATATGAAAGGAATCTTTTGTCATTTTTCGTACGAGGTACTTTTTGACTTTCCGACAAAAGTAGGAGAAGAATGTTTTTTTAACTTATACGGCATGAATGGATTTTTAAAAAATTATTTCCAAGAAGCTTCCCTTACAAGTTTTAAAGTTTATTTTTAATCAACTTCTTTTAGTTTATAATTAAATGACATGTTAAGAAAGGAAAAGTGTTTTTGAAGTAGAAAGGATATTTTCCTCAAGAATAGAGTTCAAGTGTTTTATCAAAATTATATTCCATATAAGATAATAAAGGATTATGTTTCTATCCCTATTTTTACATTGATTTGATTATGTTGTGATGGAATTATTTTTAAGAATTCCTTTATCTTATATGAATTGTTTTATGATGTCACGATGTTTAAGATTCCCATTTTTATTACCTGGGTTATGCAATGATGTATGATTTAATATTTTGTGGCACACATAAGAATGGTATCATTATGAGATGTGTGGGACCTATATATCCCTTCGATGCATTGGGTAAAGATTTTATATCTCATGAGATAGACATGGCTGGAATGGTAGGTTATACCGGTTCAGTGAAACAGGACTGAAACGAGGGTGACTCGGTTCAGAAATGGACTGTGTCCACTAAGATAGTCTTGGCAATGAGTCTTGACTAATAAGATATGATTCTCTATGATTATGTGTGTATTCCACCAAGTTTCATGTTTTAATTTATGATTATTGGGATTACATTTCACTACTATGATTTATCCCATGTTATGAAATCATGATCTCTTTTGCAGGTTATGATTTCCAAAAGATATGTTCTTATGAATATGATGTGATTGATATTTCTTTTGTTTACCCTTACTGAGTATTTGAGCTCACCCTTTTTTGTTTTCTTTTCCCCAGGATATAAAGAAAGGTTTTAGGTAAGAAAAAAAGTGGTAAGATCTTTATTGGGAGATGTTGAAGATCTTTCACCATGATTATAAGATTTTATTCCGAGTTTCCAAAGACACTAAACTATTACGGTCCTTGTGTTTTTGTTTTTCTTATGTATTAAGTATTCCGCAAAAGTAATGTAATATTAATGTACGTCAAGCTTCGGGTCTCTACAATTTATTTATATTTTGATATGATTAACTCAAAAGTATCTCAACATTCCACTCTCTTCTGGACCAACTTCAATGAGAGTTGGTCGGGGCCTATTTTAGTTGAGTGTATCTTTAATCATGAATAGGGTTCATTTTTTAGAGCTTTTCTAAATATATAAAATTATAGGATACCACTTTCAAATATCTTTGGTAGTTAAAGAGCATGGTAAAATGTAATGATTTGTGTGCACATCATACTCTAATATGAACACCAAATGGGGTATCTGTGATCATTTTTCACAATATTTTTAATGCACTGAGGCAAGCATGTTGAAGGGATCCATGTAGTATCTTGATCTTTAGATGTCATACAGCCAGAAGAGATTCCAAGATAATTTGGCATTTCATCCCTTATAATACCTCAATGTGTCTTTGATTCTCATCGTAGGGTAATAATTTTTCTCTCAAGTGACAAATATTTTTCCATATGTTGAGTTGGATTTCATGAACACAATAATTTGAAAATTACACTAGAATGTTGTATTGAGGGGTGGATGAAGTCCATAACATTATTGGTATTTCATCTTTAGCTAGATTTTTAATCATGTTTAGAATGTCTTCCTCATATTTTTTCAGAGGTTACTCTACCTAGTCCAACCAGAGTGGACACTTTATTGTTTCTTTATTAAAAGGTATGAGATTAGTTGGTACTTCCTCTGTTATGTTAGAAGGTAGGTGATCCAAAGGAGGCTCAAAAAATGACCATCTCCTTGGGTTGTCTTCAGGATGATAAAGTATTCCACTTGACAATGAAAAGGCATTAAACATTACTATCCTAGTTTTCCTAAGTTCCTCGCAGTATGAGGGCTTCTTCATCACTACATCCCCAAGGGGGGAATCCTTTTGATGACCTAAAATACTACTGTGAAGAGAAATTTCACGATTAGTGTCATCATGGGGAGAAATTCAATGATAGATTATAATAAGGGGAAGACCCTCTTACTCCTTGATCTTCTGGCCAAGTGGAGGGCTTTCGTGACTCTCATCAGGAGATGGGCTCTTGATATTGATCAGATTATGGTCATGAATCAAGCCTTAATGGTGAAGTGTCCTTAGAGGACCTTCATAATTACTTTTACTACCCCCATAATTTGGTGATGGGAGAGTGGGATCTTGAACTACCACAGATATGATTCTAAGGGATTTAAGAAATCTAATATTAAGTAGAGTGCTATCGTAGATCAGATCTTATTTCTCTAGTTGTTTTTGGTGAGGATTATTCTTGGATGCCTTTGTGAGAGCAAATAGGGCCACTTTCTGGGGGGGAAGTGGTTTTCATATATAAGAGTTTGTTCCTACCTTGGTGTGGCTGTTTGGATAGGCCGATTACCTACTATTAGAATTAGTTTTTATTCCCCATCAAGATTTATATATATCAAAAGGGAGTTTTACCCATGATCCTACCAGTTGGGAGTAGAGGTGTGTGTCTGATATGGGTTGACATACTGATGAGACACCTTGTTTATGGGGATGAAGCTATGTTTCTATCCCTTGGGCACTACTATCACCATAGTTATGATGTCCTGAAAGGTATGTAGGATGTGGGAAAGGATTTTTGTCTACCCTTTCACCAATTCCAGGATAGGCTTTGTGACTTAAGTGACCGGAATGGTGATATATGCCCATTCCGTATTTTGAGTAGGGGTATGTTCATGTTACTATCCTCTCTTTCCTACTAGGGGATACTGGAATTAATCACATGTGGGGGCATAGAGTTGGGTCTTCCCCCTATTTATTGCTGTGAATTTCTGACTAACTTTTTTGGGTGCTTCCAAATGAAATTGTTGACATGAATGATGAATGTAGTAGGGTATACGAACCTTCTTATGGTTGGACTCTAAACATGGTTGGTGGGATTATTCAAGTGCTACCAGATAAGGTTGTTGGTAGGCATAGTTAGTTCGAGAAGGTGGATGTTCCTACTCACGGTGTGCCACTAGATTTGAGCGGTGGGCTTCTTTGAATGCTGCCAGAAAAATATACTATCTAGATGAGTTAAGGTGGTTGGGTGTATGTTCCTGCTATCATTTTAACACCAAATTGAGTTGTTGGGTTTACTGGGAGGGGGAAGAGGTGTGACCTTGCTCCCTGTTAAAAAGTCTCTAACCCAAGAGGACCATCTTACATGCCCAGTTCTGGATGACCTGTGTCGGATGGATGAGGACTACTCCCTCATCATGCTAAGATTTATCTACCATGAGGCATTGGAGTAATGATCAGCAACTATTTCTGGTAGGATCCCTTTGTAAGGACCCATGTGTCTTCCAAATGAGTATGTATGTGGCCTCTTGATCCACCTCCCAAAGATATGAGAGGGGATGGTTATCACAGTCTAGGGATAACCTCCTGAAATGGTTGAATATGGGGGTTGGTTTCGTCTACTTTTGGACTACCAATCATCACTGACTAGATGATCGATGGGGTTTTCAAAGATAGAGGGCCTATCAGGTGGCCTCTAGGGTCGGGATTGTACCATTCTGATGGTGCTTCTAGACTAGTGTGTTCGAGCCCCAGCATTGAAGACTTTGGGTTGGTGATGACGTCCTCTACTTGGATGAAGACCTGTCATGAACAGTAGCCAGGATGTACTCTTTTGGAAGTTATAAGGATTCCATTGGATTGAATGGGGTTCTTAGAGAAAGTTCCTGAATATATGACAAACACAAACAAGAAAACCCCATCAAATCATCATCTCATTTGAATGAGCACATGCATTATTGATTGCCTTGTTTGTCCCTCTTTCAATTTGAGAGTGAAAGGGGCCTAATAGGTGGGTGATGCCATCATCTTTTTTAAGTATTCACATCGGGTTCACCATTTTTTATTTTTGAAAGAAAATGCATTGCTCGATGGCTGATTATAGGGGGTGCACAATCATACACACCATTTTTTATTTTTATTAATAGTTTCCAATAGGTTTTTTATGGAACCAAAAACAATGAACAATTTTTAATCCATGAGATATGTACTTTCTAAAGTCAGGTTCTCATTAGATATTTTTTCCAATGATGGATTATGAACTGACATTGATCAAGAGGATGGGAGGTTAGGCTCATAACACCCTTTTGGGGGAATTTTATCCTCCTCTAGGACTCACTTATAGATTTAATATATGTTCATGAATCCTTTATTTTTATTCCTTAGTATGATATGGGTCACACTTGAATTAAGAATCAATTGTTAGCATGAATATAATTTAGAATCATTTTTATGTATCTGAGGTTCTTTATGAATGAAGGTATCAATATGTATCTGAGGTTCTCTGTCGATGGTATCCTCTGATGTTCCAATTAGATATTCTTTGGTAATTATTATTACGATGATAGTTTTTTATCCAAAATTTGGGGAACTCTGGAGTTTATTTTCATCTAGGGTGATGATATTTATTGTGATGTTGGGATCGTACCCATGATATAGTCTTCCTACATATCCTTGCGAAAGAATAGAAACCCACATAGTTCAGTGTCTCTTAATGGGGTACATCATACCTTTTAAGGTCATGTGATATGGACCTAACCATACATTTTAACATTATGTGGAAAGGATGTCTAGGTGAAAGGTGCCTAGTCAAATTTTGGTGTAGGCATTATGCCAAAGTAGACCAAGGAACTTGGAATGGATATGTATTCCCAAGTTGAATTAGAAACTATCAGGATTGTGGCCTAAAGATAATTGGGTTGATTTAGAGTGTTGGGTTTGGACCTTGGTGAGGCTTCCTACATGTCCCATTTGTACGGGAATCAAATCTCACGCAGTTAGGTTATGAGGAACCACACCTATGGAGGACCTTATATTTGTCTCTTAGGGGAGTATGGCCCTTTGAGAAGATTAAGTTGGGTCTTATTACTGAAAAATATGCCTTGTGGAGAGGCAACATGAGTTATGTCTTGACTCATGGTGAATTGGATGCTTTTTCAGGACTTACACCTAAGGAGGAGGTCCATTGTTTAGTATGATTATATGGTTGGGGATTATACTGAGTATGAGGCCCAAAAGATAGATTTTGGGGCTTATCCATAAGGAGGATTCGTTGGTGAATGGGGGTTGTGATTCGGTATTACTCATGAGGAGGATTCCCATGGATAGGATTGACTGAGGCTTACTCCTAAAGAGGATGCACATTTATGAGTTGGGACTTACACTTAGAATGTTTCCCATGGATAGGTTTAGCTCGGGCCTACTCTTGAGGAGGATGCCCATGGTTTGGGATCATGTGGATGTCATGACCACCTTCAACCTCTAATATCATGTGAGTCATGATCAGTATGGGAAACAATAGAAAAAGGAAGATCTGAGAAACCACACAATCCTCTTTTCCCTAAGTTTTGATACATGGACTTTATGACCCACGCCTATGGAGGTACTATGAAGGAAGGCTAAGAGAATATCTAAAAGAAGAATCTCTACCCAAATATGCATCTGAATATGTGAATGTCATAATTAGTGTTATCCCTTAATCCCACGAGTCACGATGATTCGTGCTTGAACATGAGAAACAATAGGAAGTAGAATATTCAGTAAACCACACACTTATCATCCTCTGTTGGTGGAAGAGTATGGGGAAATGGGAGAAGAAAAAGGGGCTTGGATTCACTTTTTCCATCTCCCGTTTCGTATCCAGGATAGTTAGGTCTGACTACCCATATGGACACATCCCTTGGGGAGTGATGAGGATGAAGAGTGAAACCTACTATAATAAATTCTAGGGGATTAATCTAGTATGGATTCCATAAAACTATTTTTGCAACAAGGGATGAGGATATCATTCCATGTTGAATGGAAAAGAAAGATCGATTCTCACCCTCCCTGCATGGAAATAGAGGCTCTAGTTATTAGAGACAACAAGGGGAGAAAATGGTTCCTTTTCATGTGTCTGAGATTGGGATTTCCCTAAAACTACCCCCAAGGTTGGGGTTCTCAAGACCATGGGAATGAAAATCCACATGCACACTGATGACCCTAACCATCTGGATGGACAAGTGTGGGAAACCTATGACCATACGAATGAAAATATAAATGTGAGACATGTTGGTGTTCCCCTATTCATGGTACTTCAAGTATGGAGGCTTTAGTCGAGGTTTCAAATTAGTCTCCCTTGGGTGATGGATCCAAAGGAAGAAGAGCCATACCATTAGTTTATTGGAAAAGGACTCAAAGGGGGACTCATACGTGTCATGGATTAGAATGAAAGGGTGTTCTGCATAGTGCCTGGGAGGAATTGGAAGTACTTCATATAGAGTTATAGGCCTGCACGAGCTGGGTATTCCTTGGGAAATGGACCACTTGGGAAACAACACTTGGGCAAGGCTTTAGCCTATGCACCATGGGTCTCCTCAGGCATCCCTGGATGGGTCTCATGTAGGTTCCTAATTAGGGAGAGGGGCCTCACATGGGTGGTTTTTCTCTCGGTTAGAATGGGTCCTTGTATAGGTTTCTTTTGTTTCACACCCTAAAGGTACTTTTATCTCACTTACCTCCCTTAATTCTCTCTTCTCTCGGGTTTTGGGGAGCTACTTGAGAAATTTTAGAGACCTGGGTGAAGGGGCTATAAGGCCAGAGCTTAGGGTCTTCTTCTTATTTTCCAATTGTGCAAATGAGGATACATAGGTCCAATTTATAAGAAAATAGGGGACCCTCGTCGAAGGAGTAACCTTACATAGGTCCACATCACAGGTGCTCAATGTAGGTTCCCATCATAGGGGTGCCCTTCCTTTCAGTGTTGTGCAGTGGGGTTGTGCGGGCCTTCTGATGTGTCGGTGTGTGTGCACATGAAGGTTTGGTAAAGTCCCTTTTATTCTATTTATGAATCTTTATTTCTTGAACATTATTATGTTACTCTTCATAATATTTTCACTCCACTTGAAAAAATAGAGTGTCGATAATGGTGGACTCTTCTCAAGAACATGAGACAATGGGAAGAAATTAACACTATGGAGTGGGATGAGTTTATAGGGTTATTTGTTAAAAAGTAATTTCCTCATATTCTTTATATGAAAAAGTATAAGTAATTAACTGAGCTAAAGTATAATAATGATGAATCCATTAGTACCTATGTGGAAAGTTTTATAGGACCTGTGAAGTACGCTTTTGGTATTATTTTTTAACCTGAAAGTAAGATTAATCGATTCTTCAGCGTCTTAAAACCAATTCTCTAATGGGAATTATCCATAAGCGACCTTGGTATCTATGAAGAAATAATTTTATGTTCTATAAAGTTGTAAATGTATATTGGAGTTACCCGTCAGTCTCATGGTTTTGATAAGAAAATAATGATGGAATTTAAATGAAATTCCAATAATAAATACCATGGAGAGAAGAATATTATCTATCCTTTTTTCTTGATGTTTTGACAAAAACATACCATAAATTGTCTTAAGGTGATTGGTAAATGTTTTATGTGTCGGAAGGAAGGCCATCAGGAAATCGAATACCAAACTAGTGGGAATAATAAGTTATCTTGTGGTGTAAATGGAGAGAAAGCACCATAGAATTCACCACTCACACTCTAGTGTTTAAAATGCAAGGAGTATAGAAATTATTCTTACCAGTGATCAAATATGAGGTTTAATAGTGATTATTGACGTAAGATACCCCTTAAACCCAGATACAAAGAGAAATCTCACTAGATCATTATTACTAATTTGGGGTATGATATTGATGTAGTGAAAGGTACACTTACCATCCACTCTAGAACTGCTAATATCTTATTTGATTCTAGATCTAATAGCTCTTTTATATCTGAATAATTTTCCAAGGCTATTACAGTACCACCTCAATGATTATATGTTGAATAAGTAGTGGAAACCCCTAATGGTATGATTATTTCATCTCAATTCTATTATTCTTATCTGATTATAGTTTCTGGGAATGTAATTCCTTAAATTCCCAATATTCTCCCTCTAGTTGAATTTGATGTTATCTTAGGCATGGATTTGGTTTATTTATATTAATCTCATGTCAGTTTTCAAGAAAGGGAAGTCAAATTTTATATTCCAAACCAAACTATGATCTTCTATTGGTGTAATGATAAATATGAAATTTAAATGGAATTACATCCATTTTATGGTATTTTATTCCAATTCAAAAGTGGGTGTTTATCTCATATAGTTTTGGGAAAAATCAACATAAATGATATGCCTATTATAAGGGAATTGTTTTATTTATTTTCAGAATATTTTCCTAGTATTCCTATGAATTGTAAAGTTGATTTTTTAATATAACTCATACTTGGTGTAACATCCCAAGTAAGTAATGAATAATAGATATTTTTATCTATGTCTATTAATGATTAAGATAGTGTTATAGAGGCTTAAAATGAAAATAAATACAATCTTATGCATGGAATACACTAATATTCTTAAAAGATTGTTTTACTGCCTTTTGATGGCAAACCATTTTTGAATCTATATTTTGACAATTTTATAAACTATTTTTGTCAAAATAAATTTATTCTTTATGATTGGGACATCAAAATTTACCTTGTGTGAATTTTTTGTATTTTTCTGACAATGTTCATTTTTTAATGAATAGTGAAAAATACTGCATTTTACATCAAAACTGCTTTTTAATCTAATTTATTTATATGATTAGATTATGTTTTTAATTAGTTTTCAAGTGAAATTAGAATATATTTTTACCATTTTATCCAATGGTGGTCATTGGAATCAATTTCACTTTGAAATTAGACTTAAACTGGTGTCAATCTTTTGATACTTATTGTTTTGTAAAAACACGCTATTTGCTCTGGCAGCGGGAATTAATTATTAAATTAATTAATGTGACTTATATGATTTGAATTTTGTAAAATAGACTTCATTTTTGAATTCGGAATATCAAATATATCATAGGGTGAATTTTTGGTAATTTTCTGAAAAACTTCAATTTTTGATGAATAGTGAAACCACTAAGTGGTAATCAAGCAAACTGATTTTTCAGTTAAATGAAAGTTTACCACTAATGTGTGTTGAATTTTGAAAATCCGACATACATGGTTGTCATTAAGAAGTAAAATGTGTTTCAATAAGATTATAATAATTTTTTGGTGAATAGTAACTTATTAAGTTCTTAATCGCGATTAGTGGTAATTAGGGTAGTTTAAGTTATAAATAATGCTTTAACAATAGGAATTGACCTAGACACATGTCCCAACCTTATTTGTTGTGTCATGGCCGACCAAGACAAGCCATAGGTCAACTTGGGGACCCCATGGAGAAACTTTGGTTTGGAAATGACATAAATAACGTTTTATTAAATGTTAAAGTAAAAATGACACAAACAAGAGATGTTTTACGAAAACAATTTTTACATGGGGTTATAAAGATAATATTTTTGATTATAAATAGTCATTGGAAAGATAAAAAGATTTCCTACATCATAGTATTTTTTTTATGATTTTTAGACATTACATAAATTAAATTATTTATGACATAATAATGATGCAGCGATGACATCATTATTTGACGATTTAAATAAAATGGAAAGAAAATGTAAAATATATGAACTACACATGGAAAAAACCAATTGGATGAGTGGATTTAGAACCCTTATCACCTTATCCACGAATTATATCAATGTGGGACCTTTTGAAACCGAAACACATTATCAAATAAATTAATATTTCTTTACTTTCCAAAAGTGCCCCTCCTCTCCTCTTATAAAAGGCCCCCACCTCTACCTCATTTCACACACTTATAAAGCCTTTGGCTCGGCCAACCCCTGACCATTTACTCTCTCCACATCCCTATCCTCATACTAGATGATTTCCTTTGGGCATAATCCTTTCAAAGGAATCCTTTAGGCTCAAATCAAAAGGGAGTTACACTTTTAAAGGTAATTCATTCTCTCATGTTCATTTGTTTTATTTTGCTTCTCCAACCCCCTAAACTCTTTTTATTTACTTCTTTTGTAACAACACCATTATCTTCAATATACTAGGATGTTGTTATAAGATATATTTGAGCTACACACTCACACAACTACATCAAATGGTTAAAGAACATACGGTTTCCGTGGATGGTGAAATTCTGCCTCCCGAAACGATGATTGTTCAATACTCATTTAACACCTTCAAAGGTGGCCATTATGATGTCACTATTTTTATATATGATATATAATACGTTTATGTTTTCCTTAAGCTTCTGTTTTTTTCATTTTGGGCATACCTTTATGGTTTCCATTATAGGTAAACACGATATCTTCATTTTAGGAAGTGTGGACTACCGCCCCCTCAAAGTGATTTGATTCGTTAAATACCATATGTGGGACATATAAAGGATGGAACTATGATATTATATATGATATTATACTGGAATTATAATATACCTTTATATCATTATGATTCCATTCTATAAAATACGAAATAGAAATGAAAGTAGCGTTCATGCGTACGTACGGCTTACCGTCTCCATGAACGGTGCATTTCATTTCTTACCTCTAAATGATTATGTAATATTATAAATGCATGTATGTACTGGATATATATGACATATATGATATCTACATCATGAATACCATTCTGGATATAATTAACCTTTGACCAAATTAACAACATGTAAGTGTAAGAAGTCTATTTTTGACTTAAGAACCAAATACCGACAAAATGAACATTATTAACTTAACTGATTACATGATGTTCATAACATGGTATAAAAGGAATAATGAACTTGAAAAAGATTCATAAGCAAGTAGAGATTAACTCAAGTTTATTATTCAGGATATTAAAGAACGGTCGGGTCAAGTCGGATACGAGGTATGGGACTTCGTCTCAATCTCCTTTCGTTGAGGCATATTTTATTTTATACACAACTTTCTTTTATACGGTGTATAAACCCCTTTGACTTTTAAGTTTATTCAAAAGGAATATTTTTTATACGAAGTGTTTACTAAACGACAAAAGGGAATGTTTTTGTCGTACGTATGCGGCGACAACGACTTCTCCGCCGTCGTGACCGTTATTTGAGTTTCAGCTTCCTCTACAAGCCATACCTTCTTTTTAAAAGAAAAATAAATACCATGTTTTACTTTTCTTTTATTTTGGTATTGAAAATGGTTTTCATAATGTTTTTATATCAATGTGTTGTATTGATATCTCGTGATTGAAATGTGGAAATGTTAGGTTTCCTTTATGCATGTTTTATGTGATATGATTATGTTATGGTTCTTGGGCATTATTATGAAGACGGGTGGTTCCGTGATAAACTAAGGGCGGGCGAGCCCGTTATAGCTCTCCAATGCATTGGGTAACGCGAAGGAGTGAAACGTTAAGGTTTCTCCGAAGAGATTTTAGGGAATATACTGTGATGGGTATTCCAAACGTAACCAAGAGGGTTACTCCTTACGTAAGAATGTTATGAATGCCTCAAGTTACCTTTATGTCTTATGATTTCTATGATTTATTCATGATTTGATGAGGTATGTTAAAGTGATTATGTTTTATGGGTAAAGTATGATTTCACTCTTATGTATGTATGTACCCATGTTTCCTTTCCATGTTTTTATAACCCATACTGAGTTTTTATGCTCATCCCAAGTTTTTGAAATGTTTTTCACAGGTCAAGGGAAAGGTACATGATAAGATGATAGAGTCAAGGATGTGTCAAGAAATAATACATGTTTTATTTTAAATGTGTTTCCATTGATGGGAATGAAGAATACTATCATTATGTAACCACTTTGTTTATATGTAGAATGTAATGCAAGTTTTATGATCTAATTCTCTAAAACTCTAAACCCGAAAATATCCTCAATGTGTAATCTTGTAATAACTCAAGATTAAGTAAGGTTTAAGGCTGGGGCCTTATACTTGGTGCTATAACTATTTCAAAGAATCTATATATGATAGACCCAATAAAGTTATAGGAATTGAAGAAGAAAGTCCAATTGAATCTTCATAAGGGATTCATTCATCCAAGTGTTTCACCATGGGGTTTAACTATTCTGTTCCATAAAAATAAATATGGATCGATGTGACTATTTATTTATTACTAGGAACTGAATAAGTTCATAATCAAGAACAAATATCATTTTCCCCATATTGATGATTTTTTTTATCCATTATGAGGATCTAAATATTTTTCCAAGATTGATCTTTGATCTAGATACTATCATTTCAGGGTCAAAAGTGAATAAATTTCCAAGATAAAATTTTATATGAGGTATAGAAACTATGAATTTATAGTGTTATAATTTTGACTTACTAATTACCATTTTATCGTCATGGATTTAATGAATGTAGTTTTTAAAGATTACATTGATCATTTTGTGGTAGTATTTATAGAGCATATTATTATATATTAAAAGATTAAGGAAGACTGTGGATATCACATTGTAATTGTATTAAATACCCTAAGGAAGAATAATATATAAGAAAAAATTACCAAGTATGAATCTTGGATAAATAAAGTTTCATTTTTTTCTCATATAATATCAAGTGAGGGTATATTAGTGGATCCATCAAAAATTAAAGTTATTGAACATTGGACTAGACCAACCATAGTGAATGTGATCCATATTTTTCTTGGTTTGGCTATATATTATCGATGATTTGTAAAGAATTTATTATGGATATCTAATACATTCACTAAGTTAACTTAGAAGGAATAAAAAAATTTGGACAAAAGAATGAGAAGAAATTTTCAAGGAGATAAATAGAAGGTTGTTCAGTGCACATATGATCACATTAACTTATATTGGATAAGGTTTTGTGATTTATAGTGATTCATCAAATAAGGGACTAGGATGTGTATTCATGAAAAACTATATGGTGATAGCTTATGGATCATTCCAATTGAATGTTCATGAGAAAAATTACCCAACTCCGGATTTGGAGTTACTTGTGGAAATTTTTTCATTAAATATATAGTGGAATTATATTTACGGATAAAGGTGTGACATATTTACTAATCATAAAATTTTAAATTATATATTCACTCAAAAATATTTGAATATGTTCTAGAGAATATGGTTGGAGTTGATAAAATATTATGATTGGTCAATACATTACCACCCTATTAAAGAAAACAAGGTGGAAGATGCTCTAAGTCAAAAGTATCATACTAGAATATCTATGTTTAAGATTACAAAAGAATTAATATTTTTTTATTTTCAAAGAATGGATTTGGAAATCAAGGTTGAAAAGGATAAATGTTATCTTACTCAAATGGGTGTCTAAACATCTATCCAATGAAGATTAAAGAGGCATTGAAGGAAGATATAGAGCTAAAAAATAAGGTGAAAAATGTTTTTGAGTTCAACCTTATTTTTGATGGAATGGTAAGGTTCAAGAACCGTGTATGTGTGTTGTTCATACTAAATTTGAAAAAGGAGTTATTGGATGAATCTCGTAGTTCATCGGTATCTATACATCCTATAAGTATGAAGACGTATTGAGATCTGAAAGAGTATTTATAATGGGATAACATGAAAAGTGTTATTGTAGAGTATGTTTCCTAGTGTTTTGTATGTTAATAATTTAAGATTGAGAGATAAAATCCTCAGGGGATGTTACAACCATTACCCATTCTAGAATGAAAATGGAAAAACATTATGATGGATTTCTTCATCATAATCCACCAAAAAAACTAAATGGAATAATATTATTGGGGTTTTAGTTTATCTCCTTATGAATTCAGTACACTTCATTACCATAATATAATATTTCTCTCTTGATCAAATTTATAGGATATACATTAAGAAAGTGTTTATGTTTCATAGAGTATGACTCTCAATTATATCTTATTGATATTTGATTTTTACCTCAAAGCTTTGGAGAAGTCTTTAGTGGGCTCTAGATATAGTGTTTAGTTTCAGTACTTTATATCATCCTCAGACATATGGTCATTTTGAGAGGACCATTCAAACTCAAGAAGAAATTTTGAGATCTTTATCTATGGATTCAAAAGGTTTTTTTAAAAACACCATCTTTTGGTGCAATTTTATTATAACAATATCTTTCAATCGAGTATTCAGATGGCTCATTATGAAGACCTCTATAGAAAGAAGTGAATAACTCCAATTTGTTGGGATGATATTAGAGAATTAAATCTATTTGTAATTAATATAGCTAAGTAAATGATGAGGAAAGTTATAATTATTCAGTAGCGCATCAAGGAAGCTCATAGATGATAAAAAAGTGATGCTAACAACTATCAGTGATATCTGGAATTCAAAGTTGGTGAGAATGTATTCCTATTAATTTCTAAATGGAATAAGGTTATGAGATTTGAAAATAATGGAAAGTTGAGACATGGGTATATTTTCCCCTTTGATATTTTGGATTGAGTATGTAAGGTTTCTTATTGCTTGGAACTTCTACTGAACCTCTCTCAAGTTCATTATGTGTTACATGTATCTCTCTATAGGAAGTATATACATGATCCTTCAAATGTACTAAAATCATAGATTATACCATTATTATGATATTTAATATGAAGAAAAATGGGTAGAAATATTGGATTATAGAGATAAACTACTACAAAACAAGACTACTCACCTGTTTAAAGTTATTTGAATGAATCATAAATTCAAAGAAACTCCATGGGAATATGAGGATGTGATGAGACAAAAGTATCCTAAGTTGTTTGCATTGGAGTGATGGAATTTTGAGGGAGAAAATATTTTAAGGGGATAGAATGAAAAAACCTAATATTTTATGATATATTTATCTCTGAATAAATTTTATGTATTTGATATCTTGTATAACATGAAACTCCAAGTTTAAAAAAACTGAAATATACTATTAAAATATTATTATTTAATGTGACAACTATCACATATCCATTTGATTGGTGGGTCTGAATAGTATTAAAAAAATTAGAAAAAATATTTATAAAGTTTTTAATTTATTAAAATGTACTGATTAATTCATAAAAAACAAATACTCAATTTTTAGTAAAGTCATTTTATGCTTCAAAAATATGTTTTCTTCAAAAATGGGTTTTATTGAATTTTGTGTGTCAATATTATAATTAATTTATATCAATTTTGGAAATTTATTTTTATAAAAAGAATATCATTTTTTAAACATCATATCAAAATTATCTTAGGGTGAATTTTTAGAAATTTTCTAAAAAAGCTGATTTTTGGATGAATTGTGAAAATAACAAGTTTTAAAGAAAATTTTATTTTATTTTATAGTATTTTAAAAGCCCCTTTTGGATTAGGATTGAATTTAAAATTTAATTATTTTATTTTTTTAAAATATAATTCACTTTATACCTTTTGGATTAATATTATACTTTATCTTGGTATAAAAATACTTTCACACTTAAAAAATCATTTTTAAAAAAAACCATTTTCAATATGTTTTTCATGTTTATTTTAAATGTAGTTTCTTCCACTTATAGTTATTGAATTTGAAAAAATGTATTCCATATTTTTAATAATAATTAAAAAAATTATTACACTTTCATTTTTTTCATAATTAATAGTAAAAATAATAACAATTTGTTACCATGGTTAAGGATAAAATGGGTTTATCGGGGGTTACACCAAGATATAAGATTAATATTGATGACTAAAATTATATAAATACTATAATATAGAAATATTTAGACCTAATATTATCCTGAATTTTAATCCTTATCCATTTTGAAGCATTTTTCTTGAATATGACTTAATAATATTTTAATCCTTTAAAATATTTAGGGTGTGTCCCTCCCCCCACTTATAAAATGACACCCCTCATTTATCTTATTTACGCTACTTTGAGATAATATCTATACCAAAAAATCCCCGATTATCTTCTAAACTTCCCTATACATGAATTATAGGTTCTTTTATTCTTAAAATACCATTCCAAGGGTCCTTAAAAAGGGATCTAAAGGAGGTATACCAAAGAAGAGGTAATTTCCTTACCCAACCTCTTTCGATTTATTTATTCTTGTAACTCCCATAAATTTATTTTATTCACTCTAAAATAATAAATTAAATATCCTAAATATATTTAAATTTTATTATTATTATGTAACCACCATTATCCACTATCTTTTCCATCAAATGGTAAATGAAAGTATCTGTCGTTCGTACGTATGGAATACCGCCTCCACATAGCAATATAATTTATTTTCCATCATCATCATTAATGTTTTGTTATTATGATGGATTTAATGTTTATATATGATATTTATGATATAATTATGGTTCTATAATTATTAAATATTATTTTTATTTCTTTCATTATTTTTTAAAAAAAATGAAAACAACATTCATGCATATATACAGACTACCATCTCTATGGATGGTGTAATTCATTTTTCTATATATACCTTTTAAGGATGATTATAAATATATATATGATGAATATATTTGATATTTATATCATTATAAAAATTATTTTGATGATTAAATCATGATCAAATTACAAGTATTGTAATTTCCAAACTGAAACTTTCATGAAAAATGAAACAATTACCACCCAGAAATAATGTTTTTAATAATGAATTATTAATAAATGGGTGTTGACATGTTATGAATAGATTATATATGATATAATATTTAAATTATTATTTTATATAATTATAATAAATTTAAATTTATAATATATAATTTTAGATAACTTTGGAAGCAATTAAAACTTGATGCAACGGATTTATGTTACGATCTCATTGTTTATATAGATTATTTATGATTAAATTTTAAATGATGAAATTTTATGATATATCTCTCAATAATCTCATAAATATTATTATAATATGTTTATTTTTATATATTACATGTTTTCCTTTCATTTATCTCTCTTTAAGTACTTAAGATACTGAATGAATATTTTTAAATAAAACCAACTTTTTTTCTCTCTTCGGTCTAAAATCCTTTTTCTTCCATACCCATGTTTTCTAAAAAAATATTTTCAATAATGTAATTTATATTCTACTATTATTTTTAGTACTTTTTAAACATTTTTTAATTTCTATAAAAAAAACTAAAGGAATCTTCTTTTCATTTTCAGAATAAGGTACTTTTGACATTTTACTTAAAATGTAAAAGGAATTTCTATTTTAATGTATAAAACATGAATGGAATATCCAATTTTCATGAATAATCAATGATTTAAATATTAATTTACAAGTTTCCTTGGTTATTTTTTAATAAAATTATTTCCATAATATTTTGGAAATTTTTAGATTTTAAATAAGTGATTTCAAAATGAAAGGGTATTTTCATCAATAAATATTCCAATGATCTTTTAAAAAATATATCTATGATAACATCCTTTGATGTTACTTATGATTTATGTAAAGTCCTGACCCCAGTTACCCAGATTCGGTGCATTATTACGTAACATTGTCATGATCACAAGGAAATCATGTCCCGAAAGACTGATCCGTTTAGTATTATTGGAAATAAGATTCATACATAAGTTCAACTTTACAACTTGAAAAGAAATACAACACTAATTTATTCTGTTATAAACATCCAAGCCTCCTAGATTAAGCCTAAAAGTCACACATAATTAACTTCTTCGCATCCTAGTAAAAATAAAACATTGAAATGGGTGATTTCAGATGCTCAGTAAGAATAACAATATATCGGAAACTTTTATAAATAAGCATAAACATTTAAGGAAATGTATAAGACTAAAACAAAATCATTTTAAACCTTAACTTCAGCATAATATAGAAAAGATAAAATCAAAATAATTCCATTTACTTACTCACATGGATATTCTACTGGTTGAATAATCACATGAAATATCAATAGCCACTTTCATAATGATGGAATGCATAATGTCAGACTTTCATAACCACATAGTCAAGGCCTTGTTCCAATACTAAAAATAATATTTTTTCAAGGCCCTGTTCCAAGACACTAGTTTGTATCATGAGACCTAACGATCCATCGAGGAGCTATAGTGGGCTCCACATTTCACTTACTAATTCTAATGCATTCTTCATATAAAAAGGTTTAAACATAACATAAATATTCGTATTAAAACTAACATATGAAATATCAATACTTTATCCATAAACCATGAATGATATAAATATAACACATCCATAATCAAAAATATCACAAAACCTCCAATACGATAAGGAAGATTTGTATCAACTTCAAACAAGTTTAAAATCCATCAATGGATGTTGGCATAGATGAAAATGATTTGTAAAACTCTTTAGAGAAGTATCCCTTTTTCATTAAAAATTTAAAATTCACACCATTTAGAAAAGAATACATTTAAATAAATTTTTTAATCAAAGTTTCCCATACTACTTTGAAACTTTTGAAAGGAATTATCATTTTTAAAACATTCGTGTCCATATAAATAAATCCCTAAATACCATTTTAAAAACACGTACATTAATGAGAAAGGTTTATAAGAATAAATATTTAAAACATTTAAAATGATTTTTTATTAAAATATTACCTTAAAAATAATCCCTTTGAAAACACTTTTATGAAACATGTATATGGATAATAAATATTCCCTAGTAGATACTTAAAACAACCTCAGATAATAATGAGATTTTGAAATTAACCCTTACCAATTTGGTAACTTACGAAACATACACCCAATGAAAGAAGTATCATATAATGAAGATTTAAATACACATAAATTAAAGTTTATTACACAAATAATAAAATTATGGGAAGTAAATACAAAACACAAAAGGAAATAGTGTCAATATAGCATGAATCTCATGGGAATAATGAGTGAGATGAAAACCCCTTACCTTGTACTTTTCCTTGGTCGAGGGTACGTTAACCTCATGTATAATGACCATTGTATGTTATTATATTATATCATAACCATATTCATATTTATTATATCTTAAATGATTCATTTATGACTTTATATTACCCATTTAATAATGATTTCCATGTTTAATTAACATTTCGAGTAATAATCGCTTTCTTTATCGTACGTATTTTAACTTGTTATTCTTGATCGTATAATTTATATAATGATTTAAATACTTCCATAAAATAAAACATGATTTATATATCATATATATTTAGAATATAAATATGTGTAATAGATAGATATATGAAATGGAAAACACCGTTTATGGAGACGGTAGGTCGTACGAACACATAAATGTTGTTTCGGTTTTAATATCGTATTGAATAGAAGTAAGTGAATGAGATGAACGTAAATACATAAATATATATATATATATATTAATTAGCATTATTATGTCATATACTAAATATTTATTAATAATATATATTTTTATAATCATAGTTAAATGGTGAACGTGGAAATGAATCTCATCACGTTCGTGGAGACGGTAGTCCGTACGTACGCACGAGCGACAATATCATTATTTTGATATTAAAATAGTATGTAAATAGATCTTATATAATATATTCAGAATAATTAACATGTTATATTTAATATTTACATCAATTATACATCATTATTATACCCATCCAAAAATAATGTATTGAATAACAACTACACCACGACGTGGAGACGGTAAGCCGTACGTACGCACGTATAGTGACTTTGTCATTCATATGATTGATAGAATAATGAATATGGTTCAAAAAAAATTATAATAATATCACATTATATAGAATATACTAGAGTTATTATTTTAGAAGGGAAACAACAAAGAAAGAGGAAGTGGAAGAAGAAAGAACTTGAAAGAGAATGGTGAAATTATTACCTCTTCTTTGGGTTCTTCCTTTTGATTTGATCAAAACGGATCCTTAGGTTGGCTTTATGAAAAAATTGAGGACCCTAGAATGAATTGAGGGATTTTGGGAGGATATTTGGTCAGGGGTTGTATGATAAAAAGGCTTGAGAAGTGTGAGAAATGTGTAGGAAGTGAGGGTTTTTTATAAGGGAGAGGTGGGGCTCTTTAGGAAAGTTTGAAACAATTATTTTATTATAACCGCATCTTCAGTTTCAAAAGGTCAAATATTCATTAATAACAAATTTAAGATGACTCATGGTCGAAATAAAATAATCCAATAAGAATTGGACAGGTTTTGGATATTTTTTTAATATTTATAATCTTATTTATTTAAATCATTTATTAATTAGGTAAATATTGCATCATTATTGTGTCCTAAATAATTTAATTTATTTGATGTCCAAAAATTATAAAAAAATACCATGATGTCGGAAATTTTATTATATTTCCAAATAATATTTATAGTCGAAAATATAACTTACATAACCCCATGTAAAAATTTATTTACTAAAAGATATTTGTTTATGTCATTTTTATCTTTACTTTAAATTAATTAATATAAAATGTCATCATTACTCCCGTGTGGCTCCATGGGGTCCCTAATTCAACCCAAGGATTCCCATGGTCGGATATGTATCCGAAAATAGGATTAGGACACATGTTAGCATAATTTAATATTATTATAATATTATATTTTACCCTTATTTATTATATTTACCCTTTAATCATGGTAAATAAAATATTTACCGAAGTAATTATTCAAAATGTCTAAAAATAAAAGTTACCTATTTACACAATTTGGACCTCCTGATTCTAAATATGGAATCCATTTTTCTAAATTCAAAACACATAAGTGGCAGAAATTAATTTAAAATTAATTCCCACTGTCAAAACAAAAAGCGTGTTTTTAAGAACTAATAACTATCAAAAAATTGACATTTGTTAATGTTCAGTTTAAATGTGAAATTACATCCAATGACCAAAATTGGATTAAATGGTAAAAATATAATCTAAATATACTTTAAAACCACTCAAAATTATAATTTAACACTATAAATTATTTTGATTAAAAAGGTTGTTTTTAATTAGAATTTAGTATTTTTCACTATTCATCAAAATATGAATGTTATCAGAAAAATTCCAAAAATTTATCCAAACTAATTTTGTATGTCCCTATTATAAAAAGGAATTTATTTTCACTAAATTTAATATATAAAAGTGTCAAATATTGGTTTTAAAAAGGTTTCTCCCTTAAAAGGCGGTAAAATTTCATTTTTTTGAAAAATACTTCTTTTATCTAAAAAATGAATATGTTCTTATATTATGTCTAAGAAACACATAATATGGATTCTAAAATTTTAATGATTATATAAAATTTAAAATTCAATTAATAATATTCATAACCTCTTTTCGAAAGACTGGTTTAGTAAGTCATGTTATGCTCGAATTCGGTGTTGCGTGTAGCGCAAGTTATTGAATTACTTTGAAAAAAAATAACGTACTATGAAATTGTGGGGTGTTACATTATCCCCTCCTTCAATAAATTTCATCCTCACAATTTGAAATTGTTCTTTTAAAATAAAAGGTTGAAAATAGAAAATACCTTTTGTGGAAAACCCACATTGGAAATAGGGTTAATAAAATTTAGACATAATAAGATGAAAGAGAAATGAAAAGTTCACCACCAAATAATGATCTCAAATAGAAGAACATTGGTTGAAATTACAGAAATATAATTGGAGGAAAAACATAAATATTTATAGGGAGTGATTGAGGTCATCAATCACAAACAAGTGTATACTTGAACGCCTCAAATCCATCGATCTATGATGATATAAAATATCATCAGTTCAACAAAACATACAGTATTAGGATAACACATTTTTTATTTTAATATCCCTTACCTAAAGTTTAAGAATTAATTTATTCATAGAATAAGAGAAAAAAATATACTTGACAAGTAAAGTTCTATCCTTTAACTAAATTCTACCACAAACTGATCTTTCACTCTAAAAGATAATAAAACATAAAAATACTCTATCTATCATAATCGTATAGGGTTCCAAAAAGATGAATTTATAATTCATTTGTTATATTATTTAAAAAAATGAAATTATACAAACCAGGACATCACGTAGGCTAGTGGTAGGTGATGCACCCTTGTCGCCCTTCGGTTGCGGGTTCAAGTCTCGCGGCCTTTCCAGACGCGACAGGTTTTCGCCCGACCTCCAGGTTTTCCTTATGATAACAATCCAAAAATAATCTTAAAAAAATTATTTATCCTTAAGAATAGTATCCAATGTCAAACTTAATTCATTCCAACCTTCATACTTATCCAAAATACTTCTGTCCAAACTCACAGTACAAAATTTATAAGGAAGGTAAACACAATGAAGATCATTTTTACCACGTAATAACATGTGTATACTTTCATCGTGTATTTTTTTTCAAAGCATGGTAACAACCTTATTTATTAAATTCATGCTCTCTTATTCATTATAGAATACTAGATATATTCCTTATATGTGAAAATTTTGAATACTCCAGCAATGATGGAATAAACAAACCATTAATTAGTTCCAAGGAAGTCAAGAATATCCAATATAATTTTTCTAAATCAACCATCTTTTATTCCAAAATCACTACCTCAATATCAAGACCATATTAAGGATTACCTTTCCTCCAGCCATGTATTTTTAAAAAAGATTAACTTTTTGTTGAATCACTTTTCATAGAACCATATAATCTCAAATCCTCAATGAAATAGTACTACAGTACAATCCTTATTTATTTCCATAATTCATATGACTGGGATATCATCGATACAACACTGAAATGACATAATTCTTTAGTAACAACATAAGAACACTAGTCATTCCTCTTAATATATGGTAGTATCATAACTTTATTATTATCCAATAACATCATTTGTGGTATACTCTGATGACTGAGACATTGATTCTCATAGTGTCCCAACTACTTAAAGGTGAAGAATTGTACATTTGAAACATTTTTCTTGCCCTTGAAATCATTTACTTGGTTTCCTTTTTCTCCACACTTATAACAAAATCACATTCCCTTCAAAAATTTACCAAGGTGATTCTTTCCATAGTTATCACATAAGGTAAAATCCTTCTTTCCCTTCTTCCCTTTATCCATCTTTCACTCTTCCATTCTTTTCTTCTCTTCCTTCCCTTCAAATCCATAGGACTTAGAGAATTATTTACTTATCTTATTAACACATAATACTATTTATTAATATGATGAGAATATGTGGGATACTATTTCCCTTTTAAATGTTGGATTAATACCATGAAAGATATGATCCTTCTTACTCTATAGATCATACGTATTGTTGGAGTTCTCATTCCTTCTACTGGAAGCCATTTCAGAAAAATGGCATACATTAGGTCAGTTTATGAATCACAATTCATAATTCCAAACTTTTAAAATACCTAACATAAATTTAACACCTTATGGATATAATCCATAATAATAAAAATGTTTTCTTTGAGGAATTATTTACTTATAAATCCTTCATAATGGCTTGTAATGAAAATGAGAATTATCCTAAGAAAATCCATCGGGAGTGTCGTAACCAAGAGTGCAGCAAGGCTCATTGTCGTGCACCAGTTCTCGTTTGACTCTAGCTCAAAGTGGTGTTTTCAGGTTTTACCCTTAGGTAAATCTAGGCCAGAGCCGCCTCTACCTGCTCATATCCAAATAGGGATTTATTTCTTGGAAAATACACAAAATCTCTACATTACCAAAATTCTTTGAAGTTCTTCTATATTAATCCTCAAAGTATATCTTAGGGTAATGTTCTCTAATCAGAGTTTATATAAATCTAGTTTCCAAGGTTTGTAATAAACTTCCTCTAATACCAATTGTAACACCTCAACCCCGGTTACCTAGAGTCAGTGCATTATTACGTAACATTGGCATGATCAAAAGGAAATCATGTCCTGAAAGACCGATCAATTTAGTATTATTGAAAACAAGATTCATACATAAGTTCAACTTTAAAACTTGAAAAGAAATACAACACTAATTTATTCCATTAGAAACATCCAAGCCACCTATATTAAGCCTGCAAGTCACACATAATTAACTTCTTCACATCCTAAGAAAAATAAAACATAGAAAGGGGTGATCTCAGATGCTCAGTATGGATAACAATATAGTGGAAACTTTCATAAATAAGCATAAACATTTAAGGAAATGTATAAGACTAAAACAAAATCCTTTTAAAACATTAAATTCAGCATAATATGGAAAAGATAAAATCAAAATAATGTCATTTACATAATCACATAGATATTCTACTGGTCGAATAATCACATGCAATATCAATAGCCACTTTCGTAATGATGGAATGCATAATGCCAGACTTTCATAACCACATAGTCAAGGCCTTATGCCAAGACTACAAATAAGATTTTGTCAAGGCCTTGTTCCAAGACACTAGTTTGTCTCATGAGACCTACCGATGCATCGAGGAGCTGTAGAGGGCTCCACCCGTCACTTACTAAGTCCAATGCATTCCTCATATGAAAATGTTTAAACATAACATAAACATTCATATTAAAACTAGCATATGAAATGTCAATACTTTATCCATAAAACATGAATGGTATAAAAATAACACATCCACAATCAAACATACAACAAAACCTCCAATATGATAAGGAATATTTGTAGCAACTTTAAACATTTTTAAAATCCATCAAAGGATGTTGACATAGATGAAAATGATTTGTAAAACTCTTTGAGAGAAATATACCTTTCTCATGAAAAAATTTTAAAGTCAGAAAATTTAGAAAGGAATAAATTTACAGAAGTTTTTTAATCAAAGTGTCCCATACCACTTTGAAACTTTTGAAAGGAATAAACATTTTTAAAACATTCATTTCCATATAAATAAATCCTTAAAACCCATTTTAAAAACATGTACATTAATGAGAAATGTTTGGAAGAATAAATCTTTAAAACATTTAAAATGATGTTTTATTAAACTATTCCCTTAAAAATAATCCCTTTGAAAACACTTTTATTAAACATGGACATGTATAATAAATATTCCCCAGAAGATACTTACGTAAAAACAACCTCAGATAAAAATAAGATTGTGAAATTAACCCTTACTAATTTGGTAATTTATGAAACATACACCCCATGAAATAAGTATTATATAATGAAGATGTAAATACACATAAATTTAAGTTTATTATAAAAATAATACAATTGTGGTAAATAAATACACCACACAAAAGAAAATTGTGGCAATATAGCATGAATCTCATGGGAATAATGAGTGAGATGAAAACCCCTTACCTTGTACTTTTACTTGGTCGAGGGTACGTTAACCTACTATATAATGACCATTGTATCTTATTAGATTATAAAAGAACCATATTAATATTTATTATATCATTCATGATTCATTTATGACTTTATACTACCCATTTAATAATGATTTCCATGTTTAATTAACATTTTGGGTAATAATCGCTTTCTTTATCGTACGTATTTTCACTTGTTATTATTGATCGTATCATTTAGATCATGATTTAAATACTTCAAAAATATAAAACATGATTTATATATCATATATATTTAGAATATAAACATGTATAATAGATATATATGTGAAATGGAAAACACTGTTTATAGAGATGGTAGGTCGTACGTACGCATAAACGATGTTTCTGTTTTCATATCGAATTGAATGGATGTAAGTGAATGAGATGAATGTAAATACATACATATATATATCCACTAGAATTATTATGTCATATACTACATAATTATTAATAATATATATTTTTATAATCATAGTTAAATGGTGAACATGGAAATGAATCTCATCGTGTTCGTGGAGACGGTAGTCCGTACATACGCACGAGCGACAATATCATTATTTTGATATTAAAATAGTATGTAAATAGATGTTATATCATATATTCATAATAATTAACATGTTATATTTATTATTTACATCAATTATACATCATTATTATACCCATCCAAAAATAATGTATTGAATAACAATTACCCCATAACGTGGAGACGGTAAGCCGTACGTACGCATGTATAGTGACTTTGTCATTCATATGATGGATAGAATAATGAATATGGTTGAAACAATTTTTTATAATAACATCACATTATATAGAATATGCTGGAGTTATTATTTTAGAATGGAAACAACAAAGAAAGAGGAAGTGGAAGAAGAAAGAACTTCAAAGAGGGTGGTGAAATTATTACCTCTTCTTTGGGTTCTTCCTTTTGATTTGATCAAAAGGGCTCCTTAGGTTGGATTTTTGAATAAAGTAAGGCCTCTAGAATGAAGTGAGGGATGTTGGGAGGATATTTGGGTAGGTTTTGTATCATAAAAAGTCTTGAGAAGTGTGATAAATGGGTAGTAAGTTAGAGCTTTTTATAAGGGAGAGGAGGGGCTCTATAGGAAAGTTTAAAACAATTATTTTATTATAACCTCATCTTCAGTTTCAAAAGGTCAAATATTCGTTAATAAAAAATTTAATATTACTCATGGTCGAAATAAAATAATCCAATAAGAATTGGACGGGTTTTAGATATTGTTTTAATATTTATAATCTTATTTATTTAAATCATTTATTAATGAGGTAAATATTGCATCATTATTGTGTCATATATAATTTAATTTATTTGATGTCCAAAAATTATAGAAAAATACCACGATCTCGGAAATCTTTTTATATTTCCAAAGAATATTTATAGTCTAGAATATAACTTATATAACCCCATATAAAAATTTATTTACTAAAAGATATTTGTTTATGTCATTTTTGTCTTTACTTTAAATTAATTAATATGAAATGTCATTATTACTCCCATGTGGCTCCATGGGGTCCCAAATTCAACCCAAGGATGCCCATGGTCGGATATGTATCAGAAAATAGGATTATGACACATGTTAGGGTAATTTAATATTATTATAATATTATATTTTACCCTTATTTATTATATTTACCCTTTAATCATGGTAAATAAAATATTTACTGAAGTAATTATTCAAAATGTCTAAAAATAAAATTTACCTTTTTAAACATTTTAGAAATCTAGATTCTAAATATGAAATCCATTTTTATAAATTCAAAACACAGAAGTGGTAGAAATTAATTTAAAATTAATTCTCGTTGTCAAAACAAAAAAGCGTGTTTTTAAGAAATAATAACTATCAAAAGATTGACATTTGTTTATGTTCAGTTTAAATGTAAAATTACATCCAATGATAAGAATTGGATTAAATGGTAAAAATAAAATATAATTATACTTTAAAACCACTCAAAATTATAATTTAACACTATAAATTATTTTGATTAAAAAAGTTGTTTTTAGTTAAAATTTAGTATTTTCACTATTCATCAAAATATGAATGTTATCAGAAAAATTCCAAAAATTTATCCAAACTAAATTTTTATGTCCCGATTATAAAAAATAATTTAATTAAATTTAATTTAATATATAAAAGTTTCAAATATTGGTTCTAAAATGGTTCTCCATTAAATGGTGGTGAAATTGCATTTTTTGAAAAATACTTCTTTTATCTAAAAAAATGAATTTGTTCTTATATTATATCTAAAAAACACATAATATTTATTATAAAATTTTACTGATTATATAAAATTCAAAATTCAGTTAATATTATTCGTAACTGCTTTTTGAACGACTTGTTTAGTAAGTCATGTTACGCTCGAACTCAGTGTTGCGTGTATCGCAAGTTATTGAATTACTTTGAAGAAATAATGTACTATAAAATCATGGGGTGTTACAATTTACTAGGGATATGATCCAATTATTCCCAATAATTATTCATTCTATGTATGTTTTATGGTTATGATGATGATATGTTTAAGAAACCTATTAATTTTACATGGGTTATGATATGATGAAATTATTAATTTTTTATAAAATTATTTTCCTTTGCAAGAGTTATGATATGATGCTATAGAGATATGATGAATTTTTTATGATCTTATGTAACAAATATGTATATTTTTAATTATGTTATGTGTAGTCCTAAAATTATATATCTCTCCAATGCATTGGGTAAAGATAGATATCTCATGAGATAATAAGGACTAGAATGGGGAGTGAACTCAGTTCTGTAAGGTACTTTGTCTACTATAGTAATATTGGGATTGAGCCTTGAATAAGGAAATAAAGGAATGGGGAGAGAAACCAATCCTATATGATATCCTTGTTCATTATCCTTAACTAAGGAAATTATTTTTTATTCTTATGTGTTTGACACAGACTTATGTCTTATGATTATGATATGTTCTTATGGCTTATGTTCTTTGATTACTTTATGAATAACGTCTTATGATCTACCAAGATTAATGTTATGTATCATTTTTATGATATATGATTTGTTCATTATGTTTCTTAGATGTTAATATCATGTTATCATATTCTTATACTCATGTTATGCTTAAATAATCATTGATATCTCCCTTGTTTTCCATTATTGAGCATCTGAGCTCACCCTTTATTATGTTTCCCTTTCTCAGGTTATGAAGGAAGGTTTTTAGTGTGATATGTCTAATAAGGGTTGTTTTTATAAAACTATTATTGGGATATTATGTAGATATTTTATGTACAAATTGTTTATTTATCCAAGTTTCCAAAGACACTAATCCTTTACAATACTGGCATTGATCGTAATTTTATGTGAAGAATATATATCTAATAAGATGTAATATTTATATATGAAAAGTATTGGTTTTTGCAGTTCCATTTTATGTTATTCCTTATACATGGATTTTTACATACCTGGTGGAATCTCTGTTTTAGGGTTCATGTTGACAGGTGGCCCTGGCTGACTTAGCCAACCCCTTAGAGGGGGGAGCATGGACAACATGACTCATTAGAAATAGATTTGTGTATGATGGTTAGTGCCTAAGATTTTAATGTTATTATCCCATGGGGAATTCCATAATTCATTATAATAGAGACCATATATATTGATATGATCTACCAATGAGTAAAATCCTTGAATATGAGAGAGGGTCCATTTGTTTGGCCATTCCAAGTGTGCATACCATCACAGGAAAGAAGGTAACCATGAGTCATGGGTGTGCATTTCCCTTATAGGTGGGTATGGAGTTATTCCATAAAAGTGAAATTTGTATTTTCTTTATAAGTGGACAGGGTTACTTGGTGTTTTCAAATTCTTATGATTGGCCATATATGATATTCTTCTGGCATGACACCATAGTAGGTATGGCCAGGGTTTGTGGCAGCTTTGTTAGTGCATGATTGCTTGATACATGATTGGTTTTATGATCATGTGCATAGTTTCCTTTCCATCATGACATTTAGTTATATAGAAATGTGAAATTATTTTAAGGATTCATTGGTGGTGTATGACTGGGTTTATACTCATACCCTACATGGGAATCTTGGTTCATGTGAAAACTTCATGATCAGGGATCTAGAGAATGGAAAGGCCCTACGGTAGGTTTTTTAGGATCATGGATTTGGGAGATGGATGAAGTACTGGTAAATACTCTAAATAGTTATCAAAACACTTTTATTTATTATCTTTTCTAGTTGTATTGGTTATACCTATTGACTTGACACATTGGGGGTCTATTTGATTATACTTATATGACCTGACATGGAATATATCATAGCATCATGACTGTGTGTTATTCTTATGTATTATTCAGTTGGATTGTGTTTGTGTTTTTATTATTCTAGTGGTGTCTATGATTATCAATGGTATAGTATCCTTGCATCACTTTATACCATCATATCTAGTCAATAGCATCTTGTATATGAGGAGGCACACATGAGGTTATGTGGTACTTCAACTCGGACCTAGTGATTCAAGTCAGGGCATTACAAAATGGCATCAAATCAAGGTTTCCATCCTCAGACCTATGTTTTGATGACTATACTACCCAATTCTACAACGAGTACATCTTCTGGTAGTAAGAGGAGGAAAAATGAGGATGTACAGTAGGATGACAGACATGTGAAGTAGAGCAGGGCTTCTTCTACTCCCTCTATAGGAGGAGGTTCGATCGCGTTTTATAATTGTGGGAGGAAATTAAATTTTAGTACATCATGCATGAACCCACATAATATATGCCATTGATGTGGAAAGATGGGTCATCTCCAGTGTTTTTATTCTAATATTCCATGTACAGATTCAAATATCATGGGTTGGAGTGCAGGAAGGGGTCGTCAGCAATAAACCTAGGAACCATAGGCATTGGTGACTCAGGTGATTCATGAACCATAAAGGTAAGTCCATGCTCAAGAGGAATGTAGGATTTATACAATGGATAAGGTTCCAACCATCAATGGGGAGGGAAATTTTCTAGTCATAGCTTTTTTCATGATTACCTCTATGTTATATACTGATTTGTTTGATATAGGAGCTTCCTATTATTTCATATCTACTCAGGTCATTTCTAGCCTAGATTAACCAGTTAAGTTATCTTATGAGTTTCTATCTCTTGACATGCATTTGGAAACAAAATTATATAGCCTATAGTAATTTATTTAGTGTCTCATGGTTTTTATTATCTATGGAAATTTTTGGGACTTCATGCTCTTAGAGACAACTATTTTCAATGTGATATTTGAAATGGATTGGTTTACCATTTATCACTCATATTGAATTTTACCAAATATGTGTGTCTTTCACCATGATTATAGGAGAGAGGTTTGTGTTGACCGATGAGTGGGATCTCAGAGCTGGCGGGATAAGACCAATCCTGAGTGAGGTTGGAGCGATCATAGTAAAAGTAGTAAGCTTGGTTCTCTCCATAGAATCAAAATTATCCCCCCTTATCTTCCCTCTAGTGGTAAGTTGTTATCAAGATGTCTTATCATATGAATTATCAGGTCTTACTCAGGATATGAGAATTTAGTTTGAGATCGATCTTGTTCCTAGGTAAAAACTGATATCAATTCCTCCTTATCGTATGACACCAATTCAGTTGAGAGGTTTAAAGGTGTATTTAGATGATTTGGAGGTGAAGGTATTTATCAGAATAAGAACATCATATTGGGGTGCTCTCGTGTTTTTTTATAATAAGGATTTCAGTATTCTATAGGTTTGTGTAGACTATAAGAAGATGAATTAGGCAATGGTGAATAACATGTACCCCTTTAACCAAGATTAATGATTTATTTTATTAGATATTAGGAGATTTTGGGTTTTCCAATATTGATCAACATTCATGGGAGGCTAAAAATGCTAGTTTCCTTAAGGGGGATATGATAAGGGACTCTCAATATTGTAAATGGTAATTACATGCATATTCAAAAAAGATGTACCATGATATCTAATGTTAGTTTTGGTGGTTAGGTATTAAGAGAGACATCACAGATTCCATTTTATGAAACATTACTAGCCATATGGTAATGGTCGAGTATCCTTGTCCTTGTGGTTTTCCTCATAAACTTACATTTCCTATACGAAAGTTGTACAATATGATGATGGACTTTGTAATAGGGTTTCCCAGGACCCTGAGGACTCTGAAACTATTTTGGTGATTATTGATTAGATGAATAATGTGGTCCATTTCTTGTCGATTCAAGATACCCTTTCAGTAGATTAGTTAGGAAAGATTTATATGTGATAGATTATATGATTTCAAGTATTTCATTTTAGAATCATTTTATATAGGGACCCATGATTTACATCATTGTTTTGGAATGTCTTGTAGAAGGATTTGGGTTCCCAGTTGAAACTGAGTAAAATGTATCATCCACATACTGATGGAAAGTCAGAGAGAATGATCTTGATTTTAGAGGATATGAAACAGAAATGAATTTTGGATTTTGGTGGAGAATGGGATGATCACCTACATTTTTTTGAGTTTTTCTACAATAAAAGATTCCAATATTCAATTCATATAGAACTTTTTTATGCCCTTTATGGTTGGACATATCACTCACCACTATGTTGGTGCATGACTAGTGAGGCAGTAGTTGTAGGGTTGAGTATGGTAAATAGGAACTCTGAGAGAGTGGATATGATCTAAAATTAGTTAATAACCACTTCGATCATACATCAATCATATGTCGATAATAATATATGGCCTTTGGATTTTGTTGTGGGTGACCGAGTTTTCTTATAGGTGACTCCTTAACTAGGGAATTAACAGTTACGAAAGAAAAGGGATCTAGTGTCAATATTTTTTGGACCATTTGATATTACTAATCATATCAAGATAGTAACATAGTGTTTGGATCTTCCTCTATGGTACCAAGGTATGCATGATGTGTTTCATGTCTCTCATATTTAGAGGTACATTCCTGGTCCTACACATGTGATCAATGGAAAGGACATTGATCCAAATCTTGAAGCAACTTTTTTGGAGTGCATGATTTGAATCAATGACCTAGGTGTGAAAGTGTTGTGATGGAAGATAATGCCACTTTTTAGAGTCCTTAGGTATCATAGAAATATTCAAGGGGATACTTAGGAGCATGAGTCTAATTTTTTTGGCATAATGGATCAAGTTATTCAATCAAGACTTCTAAAGGCACTTTTTGGGGACAAGAAGTCATTAGAGGATGAGAATTATAACATCATTGACTTTCAAGGTTTGTTTGTTTTTAAATTATGATGTGTCTTGTCATTTTTCCTCCCATCGAGGTTTGATATATGGTAAAAGTGGTATCAGAGTTAGTGTTTCAGATGTTGGAGGCTTAATGAGTTGGAAGATGGTTGAAAAAAGTCTTACAACTAGCTGGTGGGGTGAACTAGTTAGCTATTAGTGCTGGTAGTGGGACCTATATTTCTGAAGATCCCATTGGCCCACCAGTGGCCAAGGATGAATGCATGTATTCTGATTAGGCACACCGACTATCCAGTGGTGCCTATAAGCAATAATCATTAAGGTTGTTTTGTGATTTTCCATAAAATCCAAATATTAGAATAACAATCACCAAAATCCAAATTATTCTTGACCATAACCTTTTTTATATCCATACCTTGGTGATCTAGAAATCTCTTTCCTCTTCTCCTGGGTGATTAAATTCTAGATCAATATGGGGTATAAATTGAGGTAAGTTATATCTATTATAAGCCTAGTTCTAATTATTTCTATATAATTTTTCATATATCTAATTTAAGTTGGAGATATCTATGTATCTACACCTAGATATAATGGATAATCTAGGATTGATTTACAGATCAATGTTAGATTATGATATTTGTTAGCCTCTATTTGATCCATCCTAGATCTATCATTGAAGGTGAATCCTTTTTTGGTATATTGATGTGTATTTCATCTCTTCTCATGAAATAATTCTATAATTCCAATTCTATAAACACTATGGTGATGGATTGGTTCTTTTTCTATTGAACATTTATTCGGGGACATGATTTAGTTGTTGTTACTCTATGGAACATAAGATTTGGCACCGATGTGTTAAAGGTAGGAAGTCCTTACCATCTTGGGCCTTTGTATGGATTTGTTTGACATGTTTGGTTTGTGTGTATATACCTAATATAGAGATAATTTCATGATAGGTATATTTGACATACATAAGGAAATTGTGAGGCCTTTTCTTGTTTATAGATTGTATGTTCCTTGATATGGAGTACCTTATGTGTGTGTTTAATTCATATCCCATGGAATTTTTGGTATGCCATGTTTCAACTTATTGTGTTGTTTATTAATTATATAATATTTCATAGCTTTTGGAATACTTATTATAATATATTTTACCTTTCAATGTTATGTTTTAAATGTGGATTTGTACCTAGCTTGTGGAATATCTATTTTAGTGTTCTGGTTGACAGGTAGCTCTGACGAACTTAGTCGTCCCCTTAGAGGGGGAGTGTGGACGACATGACTCATTGGTGATGGATCTTTGTAGGATGGTTATTTCATGATCTTGGCATATATTTAACCCATGGGTAACACAATACGCCATTGGAAGAGAGTCCATATATATTGGTATGATCTACTGATGGGGAACATCCTTGAGTATGAGAGAGAGTTCATTTGTTTGGTTATTACAAGTGTGTCTACCATCATAAGTGAGAAGGTAACCATGAGTCATGGGTGTGGATTTCCCTTAAAGGTGGTAATGGAGTTATTCCTTAAAAGATGAACTTTCATTGTCCTTAAAGGATGATACAATTACATTACATAATCTAATTCATGTGATTAACCACATATGATATTCTTCTAGCATGGAATTTTAATAGGTATCACAAGGGTTTGTAGCATCTTGGTTAGTGCACAATCACTCGATACATGATTGGATTTATGATTGTGTGTTAAGTTACAATTCCATTATGACATGACCTTATATATACATGTGCACGTATGTTAAGAACAGATTGGTGGTGTCCTACTGGGTTTATACTCACACCCTACATGGGAATATTAGTGCATATGAAAACTCCATGATCAGGGATAAAAATAAGGGAAATGACTATGTGGTAGGTTGTTGAGGATCTTGGAGTTGAGAGATGGATGTGGTACTGGGAAATACTTCAGATAGTTTTGGAAACACTTTTATTTATTATCTTTTCTAGTTATTCTAATTATACATATTTACCTTCCATATTGGGTGTCTGTTTGATTATAATTATATGAACTAAAATGACATTTATTATAGTATCGTGACTTTTTTTCTTCTATTGTGTTGTTTAGTTATATTGTATTTATATTGTTATTATTCTAGTGGTAGATATGATTACTGGGGGGGTAAAATCTTCCAAAATCACATTAGACCCACATCATTATTCGGTAGCCTCTTGAATATAGGGAGGCATGCATGAGGTTATATGGTATTTCATATCATACCCAGTGATTCAGGTCAGGGTGTTACAAACTTACACAATTACTTTTGGGGGATGAAAAGACATATAGCGGGGATAAACATGCCAAAATTTTTCTTGGGTTTGTTTAATGAAGTGGATTTTTAACTTCAACCTATTTATGGATGTATGGTTATTACAAGAATATTATTAGAAATTTATTATTTTAATAATTTGTTTTTTTTATTTAATGTTAGTGTGGGAGTTATAAAATGGGGTTGGAAAATTAAATCATGTAATTAATTTGATATATTTATATATTAGAATAATGGATTGGTTTTATTATGTGATTTAAATAATTAATTTGGTGGAATTGATTTGGAGAGTAATTTCATTTCCATGTTATATATAGGTTATATTATATTAATGGTGTGGCATGAATTTTTGTAATTTATGATTATTAATTTAGAGTAATTAAATGATTTTTGAAGAATTTACCAATTTAAGAGAATTTTGTGTCATGATTTTTATTAAAGTTAACTCTTGGAATTTATTATAGGGTTCTCCAATGGGTTATATAAAGGAGATAGGATAGGAATTAATTTATAGAAATTAATTAATGAAATTATAAAGATTTGACTTGTAAAATTTTTGATTTTAATGAGTTGGAAATATGACTTGTTAAATGGAATTTTTTCATGACCCGAGCTCCCCAGGCCATGATCCTGGTCATATGACCTCATGGATCTACTGTAATACCTTGGTTTCCTTCCCAAAAAACTAAAAGATATTACACACTAGGTTTACTTATCATACAAATCATTGTCCCTATAAGCTAAAACATGTTCTTTCAATGTGCTTTGTCCTCACTCACATGCACCCTTCCCAAGATGTCACTCATCCTGACCCCACTCCAAGCTCCCAAAAATAAAGGTACACCTTATTGACATTTTTAGTAACATTTAGTCTTTTAAGTATCACTTTTCATGGGGTGTTACACTCTCCCCTCCTTTAAATAACAATTACCTCATTATGGACCCCACACATTAAACCTAGGAGTAAATGTCACTGAACTCTTGGATGGGTATTAGCTTTGATAGCATTTTTCATTAACCGAGCTTCACGGGTCATGAACCTGGTCATCTGACCCCTTGGGTCTCTTTTAATACCATGGTTTCCTTCTAAGAACACCATAGGCTAGTACACACTATGGTCACTTATCAAACTAAATATTGTCCCCAAAATCCAACACATGTTATTTCATTGTAATTTTTCCTCACTCACACACACCCTGGGAAACATCCCATAAGGTCACACATCTTGACACTAATCCAACACAAGCATGCTTAACTTTGGATTTCTTATCAAACAGGCTACTAAAAATAAATTTTCACCTTTTTTACATGGGTAATAACATTTAGTTTTTTAAGTATTGATTTTACAAGGGTGTTGTAATTTTAATGGATACTTAATATATTGTTGGATGGGGTAGTCTATATATAAAAATGATGGTACACCATTCCCTAATTTCAATATATATATCTTATACTTGTTGTGTTAGTGTAATTTGGGTGATGACAAGAGACAAAAGGCAATTTGAAGTCAAGATATAGGTTAAAGAATTAAAATATGTAGAATAAGTTATTCAATATATTTATTTTAAATTTTTTAAATTATCTTTAGGTGTTCTTATGTTGTAAAATCCCTATTGTTGATGTTTTCTCAAATAAGACCTTAATTGGACATTTTATGGCCTTTGGCATGGATCGTTACAGATCGGTATGAGGGCTATGCCACACACTATAACTTTTTCCCACTGACTCTTCTCTTTCTATTATTTAGAACCTGAGAGTTTCAAAAGGTCATTCAAAATGGAATAAGGGACATGAATCTCATTGGGGGTCATACACTATTAGACATAAATTTTCATGGGGTCAAGGAAATATAAAATAAGTCATACCAAATCCCTCAAAAATTAACGGTTGTGACCTTTTATTCATTAATTGGTATTTATGAAGAATTTTATTGATAATAATTAATGTTTTCCCTTGAAACGATCATCGATTTGAGAATTTTTAGAGAATTTATAAAATTTCATCTTTGTAAGTGAGTTCATTTATTCTTTATTAATTGATTATAATTGTGAAATTATTTCAGTGTCCAAGTGTTGTGATAAATCATGATTTTTTAATGTGAATTTTTGATAAACTACTTTAATGAAAAATATTCGATATAGGGGGTAATTTTTTATAAGGGTTTTAAATTTATTTTACTAGATATTTGTTTGGTGTTAGTGCATGGGTGAACAAGGTTTTGGTGAGACCTATGTTAGAATCCTCCCAACTTTGACTGTGGTAAAGAGAGTGTCTTAGAGAGCATGTAGGTGAGAAAAAATTTAATGGAGACAACCCAATCCTTATCATGGTGAAGTGAAGGGGTTTTAGTAAATGGTTAAATTATTTATAACTTAGTTTACAAAAATGAATCAGGAAAATGATGATTCGATTCCGAATGGGTGAGTGATGGCTCATGTCTGGGAAATGGCTAGCAAGAAAATATTTTACCAAATTAAATTATGCACTTTTGTACCTTAGAATGAATAATTTTTCAGGGAATGGGAATTGTCTTTTATTTTAGGAAAATGTGATGTTTTATAAAATAATTTTTCTAGGAATAAAACATGGTTTATAAACCATTTCACTAAAGATAAAGTTGTTACTCTATTTTAGGAGTAAATTATTTTATGAGAAAATAGTTTTGATAACTTAGTTTTTTATATCTTTTTTAAATGATTTTTATAAAAAAAATTGGATAAAACTATTTTGATTTATCATTGTTTGTTAGAATTACATTCGTTGGATTTTTTCATTCATGGTTATTTATTAGATTCATTGGGAGATTCTACTAATTCCATACATACCCCTTACATATGAACTTTGGTGGATATATAGACATGATTTTTCATGATTCATGTAAAGGAAATGTATTTTACTTTGTAGTGGAGAGTCATATATACACTATGGATAAATGGAAGGAGGAGTCAAAGGTGGTGTCTTGGACATGAGTGACTTTTATTTATTTGGGTTATGAAGTGTCATTGTACTTTTTCTTGGATTTGGTAAACCTTATTTTGTTTTCAAATATGAACCTAAAAGGTTTTAAATGAAATATTTTTACATATAATATACATATTTATCAATTTTTGGGTTTATATTTATGTGAAAATCATTCCCCTAATGATTTACTTTATCCCTTGACACTAATTATTGGTGGACATGTAGACATGATCGGTCAGGATGCAGGTAAAGGAAAATACTTTTAATATTTTAGTAGAGATACATATATACACTATGGAGAAATGGAAGAAGGATTCATAGGTGGAGTCTTGAACTTGGGATACTTTTATTTATTCAGGGCAACATGTGTCATTATAGTTTGTCTTTGTATTTCGTAAACCTTATTTTTTCCACTGTGAACTTTAAAGGTTTTAAATAAAATATTTTTACATATTATATACATAGTTATCTATTTTTTGGGTTTCTATTCGAGTGAAAATAATTCCCTTAATGCTTTAGTTTATACCTTGAAACTAATTGTAAACCTTTGGTGATCAGGTAAGATTCTTTATGTTATATTTTTGGCCAACTGAAAACCATTTTTTTTCTAAGTGTTAAAAACTTCTAAAAGTATTGATTCAAACATATCTAATATGGAACTAGATATAGATGGTGTAGTAGTAGTACCAATGTCTTGAAAAAAATAAGTGGTGGTAATTGGCATGTTTCTTAAGTGTGAAATAATATGAGGGATGGATTTTTTATGAAATAATTATTCACTGAAAGATTTGAATTAAGAAGGTGAAAACTATGGGTTGTTGGACAATGTATTGATCAAGAGATGAATGGCTGTGGATATTGGATGGCATTGGAACCAATATGACCTACTAGACTCATCTATAAAAGTGAGTTTGGGGTCAATTTTTTTTGTGTGATTTGACTATTCACCTATCATATTATATTTCTGTGTATAGTTCTAATAGTTGTGTCTCATATAGCTTGGATGTTTCTATCTTAATCCAAAGTTGTAGTATTCCTCCCATGGAGTATGACTAAGTTTGAACATGTAATTTTTATATGTTCTTTTTTTTTCTTTTTGATTTTTTTCTTTTAGTTTATTGGATTTTGAAAGTTATTATCTGGGGGAGAGAGATTTTTTATAGAGATTCTGAAGATTGGTTCTGGAGTCTCGGTTATTAAAATAATATTTAATTTGTTTTTAGAAGTTTTATACCATTTTACAATTGAGGTTTTGAGGGTAATCTTCCAGATTAGGGATTCTAGTAAAAAAAGTGGAATTAGATATCAGTTATAGATTTTTTGGTGATCGGACCCTGTTTTAGTGTTCAGAGCTTGGGGAAGAGTAGTATTCTACACTGGTCTTATAGGGGAATTATGGTAATCAGTTCCTAATCCCTTTTATGTGTTTTTTGATTTAGTTTGAGTTCATTTTCTTAGGTGGATGTCATTAGAATAGGGTAAGTTCCATATTGATAAATTCAATGGGTTATATTTCAGATGTTTGAGGATACTGATTCAAGACTATCTGTTACAAATATATCCAGAGGTACCATTTAATAGAGTTAAACTGAAAGTGATTCCAAATAAATAATTGTAAATGCTTGATTGAAAAGAATCGGGGTGATTAAAATGAGATTGGCCCAAAACATGGCCTTCAACATCAGGGATTTGAAAACTATTGTTTTGATCATGTCTACACTTTCCAAAATGCATGAGAATCCAACAATTATTAAAAATGTATTTATGATGTGGTGACTTTTCAGCATTAATATATTCGAATAAAGGTTTTTGTAGAATCATTTGAATGGATTCAATAGGATTTAGAGTCAGGTCAGGTCTATTGGGGTGGAGTTTGGATGTCCAGTTTGGCCATTTCCCGTTTTATTGTTTCTTCTAGATTCAAAGGATGTGATGGTTACAAGGGTGATAAATTCTAATGATAATTCTGACCTAGTGTACGAGGATGATTTAGATCTGATTTTGAAGAAAAAAATTGATAATGGAAACTCATTCTTCAAATAGAAATTATTTCAACATGAAAGGTAGGGGATTTTTATTTCATAAAAAAGTTATAAGAAGGGTAAATAAAGGAGGGAAAGGATTCAATTTAATTTAGTTGGGATCAGACCTGTATGTCGAAATTTTGGGAAGAAGGGGTGTTTAAACAAAGACTATATGGAATATAGGGTAAATTTCAAAAGATATTATTCTAAAATTTCATTCACAAATTCAATTTTGGATGACAATAATAGTTTTATGCTGAGTATTGAAAATCTTCTTGAGTCATGGATAATTAACTATAGGGATTATTTTCACTCTACATATGAGAGGGGATCATGAGAAACTACATTTTTGATAATATTTTAAATTTTCACCTTGTTAATTATGAAATTATCAAGATTATTTAAGGGTTATGTTTCATCCAAACTTTGAATGGATGTATTCTAAAGTTCCAAGGGGTGTGGCACATATTGCATTGGGTTCCATGGTGGTATCAAAAGGTGTAAAGGATAGGACATTTTATTTAACTAATAATTCAGAATGAATAAATCATATTAGAGAAAAAAATTATGAATCTATGAGGTTGTTTCATGATCATCTCAATTGCATGGGTGAGAAGGGTATTAAATTCTTCATTATCAAAGGTATACTGAAACTCAGATGCATGGAATATAATTTGTGTGAGTATTGTATCATTAGAAATTAGTGGAATGTTCCCTTTAATACAAAAGGCAAGATTCTAAATAATTGGAAGCTTTAGTTGGTTCATATAGATGTTTCAAGGATAACCCTGGTTAATTCACATGAAGGATCACTATACTATTATATCTTTATTGAAGATGAAACATGGAAAGTGTGGGTTTTATTTCTAAAGATCAATTATGAGGTTTTTGGACCCTTATTTATATGGAGATCCATGCTGGAAAAGGATACTATAAGTAATCTGAAATTTTTGAGGTCTGATAATGGGGAATAATACAAAAGTATGAATTTTTAGAGGTTTTAATAGTGTAAAGTCATATATTTTGAGAAGAACAAACCGAGAACAATGGAATGAAATGGTTTCATATAGAGGATGAATCCTAATTTGAATGATAGAGAAATAATCATGAGTTTTTATGCCAGTTCCCCTAAATAAGTTTTGGTGTAAGTTGTAAACTATACTACTTCTCTTTTGAATCAAAATCATTTCACTCTATTTGGGAAGGAACTACTAAAATAACTTTGGTCTATAAAGACATTGGATATCTTATAATTAAAATTATTCAAAATCATAGACTACATCCATAACAACTCTAGGGAGAGGGAAAAGTTTGAGGTAAAGTCCTGAGTGTGTTTCTTTTTTGGATGTGGTGATAAAGAATTTGGATTCCAACTCTAAGATAATGACTTATTTATGGTTATTGGAAGAAAAAATTTCCTCTTCAATAAAGGGATATTTTGGAATGATCATAATTTTGAAAAATATATAATTGAGAATAAATAATCTATACATGATAAAGTTCATTTTGATGGATTTTTAAAAGATCCAGTCAGTTCAAGAAGTTTGACAGTTTTGAAGATACCTGTCTATCTGGAATGTGATGTTTCAAATGGAGGTTGGATTTTGTTGGTATTATCAAGGCCAAGTGTACTATAATGCTTGAGGACTTTGGAATCTCAAATAAAATCTCTAGGAGTTTAAGTTTAGTAAATAGTAGTTCTGTGAGGATAAAAGTTGTGGGATCAATTTTAGAGATCTACCAAGGAAATATGCCCAGTGTAGAGGTTTGGAAGTGATATACACTTTTTCTTCTAATAAATGGTGTAGAACCCAAAATCATAGAAGTGGAAGAATGTCTTAGTGAATCAAGATAGTAAGAGTTAGTAATGAAGGAGGGGATGGATTCCTTATATGTTTCTGTAACATGGGAGATAAAAAAATATAAAATTGGGAAATGATCATTTGATAACAAGTAGGTATTCTATTTCAAAGAAGAAGTATATGGAAATAAATGATACAAGGAAAGGTTTTTTGTGAAAGGATTTCAATAAACTTAAGATGTGTATTTCTAAAAAATATTTTATCCAGTTGTTAAGAATTCAACAATTTAATAGTGCTCATAATTATTTTTATAGAGGGTCTACATATTTATTAGTTATATTTCAATACCACATTACTTCCTAGTGAATTAGAAAATAAAATCTTCATGGATAATCTAAAAGGCTTGGTGGAAAATGGAATGGAAGATCTAGTGTGTTGACCCAAACATAGTCATTATGTACTAAAATAGGAACCTATAAATTGGAATTGGAATTTCAATACCTTTATACAGAGAATGAATTTTTCTAGATAAATGGAGATCATTTTTTATCAGGAAGTTTTTGGTGACAGGATCTTCATCATAATTATTCTTTATGTGTATGATATAAAGATAAATTTCACATGTGGTTTGAGATAAAATATCTTATTTTTGTAAAGTGGATATTGGGATTATGATTGGAAGGAACTTTAGTTATATAAAATTGTTCCTATATCAGTAAGAGTATTTTCTAAAAGTGGTGGAAGCATTAGGAATGAGTGAATCTAAGATTGTAACCACGTCCCTGGACATACATTTCAAGTTGACAAAACATAATTCATCAATAATGGAATATGAGATTGGGTAAATGGAATAGTTTAAATTTCCATTGATGGTAAAAAGATTGATTTATTTCAGGGTTTTTATGAGGTTGTATATTGTATATATAGTGGGAGTTATCAATATATTCATGGAGAATCTTAGAAGGGAACACTATGAAGCATTTAAGAGGATAATCTGTTATCTAAATGGTTCAATATACATATCATTCTATTTTAGAATGGATAGTCTATTTTATGGGTTTTAGAATTTGGACTTTGGAGGATATGTGGATACACATAGAAGTTACATTGGATTTTTGTTTACTTTTTTAGAAACATTTGTGAGTAACATATCCAAACTTCAACCAGAAGTTGCACTATACACAACAGAAGTAGATTATATGTAACCCATAGAAGTTAAGAAGGATTTGATATAACTAAAGGGGTTATTGGAGGATATCAGAATAATTCAATGGAATAGAATGTTGTTTTATGATAGTTAGTGTGTGATTCATATTGCGAAGAATGTTATGTTTAACTCTAAGAAAAATCATATTTAGCTAAACTATCACTTTATCCAGATGTTGTTGGATGGATTTTTTGATCTATAGAATGTTTATGGATGTCGAATTTAAAGATACATGTTGACAAAGGTCATAAACAAAAACTTCGGGTGCAGTGTTGTGCCTCGATAGGGTTTAATTAACTAGAAGAATGGTGGAGGACCATGGTGCCACTATTGAAGAATGGAAGAGAGAACATAAGGGGGTTTCATAGAGGACTTGGTGGTGAATCCTTGAAAATGATCCTCAACTATGATATTTTTAGTTGTTTTCCATGTGAAATATATTTTTTGACTGAGTGTTCATAACTTATGGAAGGAGTGATTTTATAAGTCATAATACAGAACCATGTGGAGATGGTGGAGTGGCGGTACCAATGTCATAAACCAGAGAGAGGAAATAAGTGTCATGTTTTAAAAGTGTGGAAGAAGATAAGGTATTAGTTTCTTAATAAATCACAATTCATAAGAAGTTACAAGTTTAGGTGGTGTAAATAGCAATTCATTGGTTGTTGTCCTGATCAAGTGATGGATGGCCGTGAAAATCAGATAGAGGTGGAATCAGGATGGTCAGATAGACTCATTTATAAAAGTGAAAGTGGCGTCACTTTTTTATGGTGTGTCTTAACTATGCACTTTTCATATTTTATTTTTGATTATAGTTCAAGTAGTTAGGTCACTTGTAACCTAGATGTTTCTCTCTTAATCCAAAGTTTTAGTATTTCACCTATGGTACAAGACTAAGTTTCAACCTCATAGTTTTTCTATGTTGTTTTTTGTTTCATACTTTTTTATTTCATAAGTTCTTGTCTAGGGTGGACTGATTTAGTATGGATATTTCAAAGCCTAGTTCTAGAGTTCGATTATTAACTTCTGATGTCGTCCATTTTTTAAAGTACCAAACACAACTAGAAAATGAACCTATTACCATAGTTTTAAACTGTGTCAATAGGCACAAAAACTATGGTCATAGTATAAGGCCATGGTTTACATGGATCATGGACCCTATAATTTTTGCAATAGGTTCCATGATATAGACACGGTATTATATCATGCCCTTAGGTTGTGTATGACCACGATCCACATATACCATGGTCATAGGTTGCACGCCATATTCCAATGATACATATTGCCACAATTTAGTAAATTATGACTATAGGCTCCACACCATATGTCAATGGAACCTATTTCTATGGTTTACTAAATTATGGTAGTAGCATTAGAAAATTTAAATGCAACCATGAAATTTTTATCCTGTAACTCTGAATATTCCCAACTCTTTACCACTATGTAAATCCCTAATATATATATATATATATTTATTTATATATACATATATATATATGTAAATATAATTATATATAATTATAATTGTTAATATTTTTTAAAAATAAATATATATATTTGGATGTAAGGACTATTTCCATGGTTTTATAAAACTATAGTCATTAATGATTCAAGGGAGGCATATTGACATAGTTTTATAGAACTATGGTCGTTGGTGATTCTGGGTTGGCCTTTTCCATGGTTTTGGAAAACCATGGCCATAACTATCACCACCACTATGATTTTTGAAAATCGGGGTCGTAGTTGATTACAGGGAGGCCTATTTCCACGATTATACAAAACCATACTCATAGGAGATTCTAGGTAGGCTTATTTCTATAATTTTGTAAAATTTTCATTATAACTGTCTCTCCTGCCATAGTTTTGGAAAACCGTGGAAATAGTCCTTTACCACCAATTTTCCGCATAATTTTGGTTATTACCACATGAACCTACCTCTATGATTTTACATAACCATGGTTGCATGTGGGATTATATCTATGATTTGTGTAAATCAAGGATATAGGCTGGCCTAAGGAAACCTACCACCATGGTTTAACACTAATAGTGTTATGAGGTTACCCTATGGATATGGTTTTGAAAACTGTGTCTATAAACCTATACTCATAGGCGCATTTACTAATTTTTGGAACTTGTTCCATGTTTGATGTTCTAAATGGCGTTTTCTAAATATGGGGTTCTAACACAACACTTGAGATCATGTGGAACTCTGGTTTGGGTCTCAGGATTCTAGTCCATGATTCAGTGTGTTATTCCACCCATGATAGTTTATTAAATCTTAAAAAATTAATTTGTAATTTCAATAGTAATAAATATTTACAAAAATAATAACAAACATGTCATGTTCCCCAGTTTTCAAACCATTTATCCGCACACCCTAACTCATCCACCAAAAAGCCAAGGGAAACAAGGATACCATGGGAAAACACTAATAACCTATAAGGGTATATCCTAATCATGAGTATAGAAAATACCCTACCATTTTATGACATCCCCATGAAACCTTATGAGGCACACACAAACACTTAAAAAGGAATCATGATCCTTTTTAACCCTAACATGGAACCTATACTCAAGTAATAATTTCTAACCCATGTATAATCCCTCACCCAACCATACCATTAATTAAAATCACCATTAAAATCATTATACAGCTCACTGAAACTACCAATAAACATATTAAACACCACATTTCCTTTTCTAATATTTTTTTAAAACACACACGTACTCAAAAATCCAAAAATTTCACTTTTTCCAAAATAATCACACCAAAACCTATTAATCCAAAAAAAACTCCACCATCATCAAACAATTATAAATTTATAAAATAATTTAATAAAAACATAACATCTAGGATTTTAGTATTTCTCAGAAAATCAAGTGCAAGAGAAGCCACTTGACTCAATCCAATGATGATATGGAATCATACCACCAAACTCAAGATCAACAATCTCCTCACCCTACTCAAACACCTAAAACCAAAAGCCCAAAATTTATCCAAGATAAATCACCCAATTTCATCTAAACCACACCAATTTGTGGTTTTATCAAAGGAAAAATAAGAAAAAACAAAAAAAGGATCCATAGGTCACTTACCTTAGATCTAAATCCCAACCACCCAAATGTACAAGAGATAAGAGTTATAGAGGGATGTAATTTTCCCAAAATAACTTCTAAGAACACCCTTGGTTGAGAGATCCATGATAAAGGGGATAAATGATACCAAAATAAATAAAATTGGGTAAATATGGAAGTTTCACAAGGGTTTTTAAGTGAATGCATGGCTCGACTACACAACCCCGATGGTCATGCATGTCAAATGTGAATTCCTCACTAAGAAAATTTATTATACATGCATGTTAGAAATTCATGGTCCCAATGACCATTCACCCAACCATTTATACCTCCCTACCTCCCCGGGGGCCATTGAATGATAACCTGAAGATTATATATGGTCCCTAGATCATGCATGTTCCCATGAAACCATAAAAACCTCTTCTAAAAAACCAATTTTACACCCAAACCTATCAAACTTCAATATATATCAATAATATAAATTATATACTCCAAATAAGGACTCACAATTAATTAGGTCTAATAGTCCATTATCCCTCTCAAATTTACTGCTAAAAGGTGTTTTGGTCATCTTTTCTAATAAGAATGATTCGTATATATCAATTCATAATAGATTGATTCCAAAAATCCATATCCACTGAGTGTTTTAATGTATTTATCATTTATTTTTCCAAGGCATAAATTTAAAAATGAGTGGTTCTATAATCGATTATATTGACCTTTTTAGCTTAAATTTTATATATTGGATTATCGATATTAAAAATATATGTCATTCATCGTATTTCCATTGTGAAAAAACACTTCATTCTTGTATATATAAAAACTCTTTCTCTCAATCATGAATGAAAATCCAATCTTATCTAAATAAGATATATAAATAAAATTTCAATTTATAAATCGAACATAGTAATAATTTTCTAATTCTATAATTAATCCACTAGAAAATATATAATTATGTGCCTACTTATAATGCAATAATTCTTTCCTTATTTTCAACATGTAGATCTACTTATCATTTCATAAATTTTCCCTAAAATCTGAGTTTGGGAAAATCAGATGTTAGGTTAACTTTCTCAATATCTCTATTCAATATCCAATTACTTTAAAGACTATATAAATACACCTTTTAAGTTCATTTAAAGTGTAATGGGTGTCTAATGTCGTCCAAATATACATATTTCAATCTTATTTCTATTCTTTATTTATCATATTTATTCTTCAAATATTATTATGTTCTTGGTTTGTTTTTATCAAATTAATTTGAATTCACAAACTTTGTTTAATTCATTTACTTTCTTTTAAATTTATATTTGATTAGAAAATTAGTTTTTCATTTTTCAACAACGATTTAAGTGGGAATTTGTTTTATATGGGATTTTTATTTATAATATAGGAATATATTTCATTTCTAAAGATAAAAAATGAGGTCCTCAAGATAATAATTTTTGTGGGAATTTCTTATATATATGGTATAATTAGTTTTTATGTTTACGGTATATTCACTTGATGATTTAATATTATTTAAATGTTTTATCAAAAAAAAATTAAACCATTTTAAGTAAACTAAAATTGATTTAAATTGTTTAGTTTGGTTTACTATTTTTTTATTAATCGTCAATTATGTTTTGATTTTTCTTTTAAGGTAATTGGTTCTCAATCGATTGGATTAAATTGGCGGTATTTATGAGAATGAATTAGGAGATGAAATAGTTATTTTTAAATAAAAAATAAAAAAATTAGGGGGATGAGATTAGTAATCTACCAAACCATATTTTCTTATTTTTAAAAACTTTATAAATGATAGTATTAGTGATGAAATTGTTTGGAAAATAATTTTTTTATATAAAAAATATTTTTTTTCTAAACTCCAATAACCCAAGGATCCAAGAGATAAGATAAATTGAGAGAGATATATTCCGAAAAATTTCCTCCAAGAACACCCTTGGTTTAGAGATCAATGTGATAGGGGATAAATGGGACCAAATTGCTAAAATCGGGTAAATAAAGATGTTTTGGGAGGGTTTTTAATTCAATGCATGGCTCGTCTGCACAGTCCTGAATATCGTGCATGAAAACTATAAAATCCTCACTAAGAAAAAAATTTCAACATGGATGGTCCCAATGGCCATGAACCCAACCATTCTTCCCTCACTACCTCCCCTAGGGCCCCCTGCATGATCACTTGGGGATTATACACAATCCCCTAATCGTGCATGTTCATGAACACCCTCCAAAACCCCTTCTAAAACACCAAATTTCACACCCAGACCACCAAAACTTTTATATGTATCAATAATAGACATTATATACCAAAAAAGTACCTATAATGTATTAGGTACAATATTCCATTATCCCTCTCACATTTTCCACTAAATGGTGTTTTATTATTTTTCCAAATAAGCATGGTTCACATTTATTAAACGATTCATAATCAAAGGATTACAATGATCTATATTCATTATTTCTATGATTATATTTATCATTTATATTTCTTGGGAAAAAATCAAAGATAAGTGGTGTTAGAATCAACTATCTTGACCTTCATATATTGAATGTTATATATCAGATTATCCATATCCAAAATATATAATGACAGAAAACACTTCATTATTATATATATAACAACTCATGTTCTTAATCATCATTACTAGAATATGGATTATTTGTGATGTGTAATTTGTGATGGGTTCCCATTGAAAATAGTCATTTGTGATGGAAACCCATTTCCAATAACCTTTAGTTGAAAAATTCATCGAAAAAGATATTTTTTCGATAGGTAACTACTTCGTTGGAAAAATATTTTATCAGTTATATTTAAATCATCATTTGAGATGGGATTTTTGACCCATAGAAAATAATTCTATACGACGGGATTATTCACCCATCGTAAATAATTTTAAAAAAATTAAAAAAAATAGAAAATTAAAAAATAAGAAACATCAAAATAATATAAAAACAAAATACATAAAATTGTAGAAATATAAATTAATAATAATATGACAAAAAATATGTTCATTCAAATATTTATCATAATAAATGTGTCGAAAAATACATATCACTAAGGAGGGGGAGGTTTATCTTAAAGAGGGGTGGAGGGAACTTCATCTCTATACCCTATGCCAGGAATCGCATGTACTCCATCATTTTCTCACATTTTTATTCTTGTAATCATCAATTCTCCTCCTCCTACTACTACATCTATTGATGAAGTTTTTAATGTTACGTATGTAGGGTCTCTATAACCTCATCCTGAGCTTGTATCTTCTCCCCAAACTTTGCAGTTGATGATGAAGACTCTCCATGAGCTCCCCTCAAGCTAGATGATGACCACATAGCAGTACCATAATAAATTCTAGGTGTAAATCAAGAACCAATACCAATAACTTGGCCTTTATCAAAGGCATACTAAGTCACCTGCATCTATGTTGGATCATCAAATCTTGATGCATTGGTGGTCTGAACCTCAGTCTCAGCCTGACTCTCATCATGTCTGTTAGAATTCTTGGCATCATATGACTACTTAAAATAAAATTTGAAATTAAAATAGTTAAAATATTATTTTCAGTTAGTTTTAAAACTTAAAATAATTTTTACTTACCACAATCTGATGTTATTGACCACCAGTAATATATCCAGTGGCAGAATCGGTGTACATACTCTTATAAAAATCGAAATCTATAATATTAGTATTATCAATTTCCTATATGAATAATAAAATAAAAAATTTATATTTAAAATTATATAAATTATAAATTAAAATTACATACCATATGTCATCGATAAGTACTGAACATATGACTACCATCTCTATGTGTGACCTCATACATCCCTTGTTTTTTCCAATGATCTTCTCGGAAAACTATCGTTCATCCAATATGATCACAAACCATCCCAAACATAATAGGAGGTGTAATCAGGTCAATAGTTATAGCAAGACTAATAAAAAAATATGACTCCATCTTTCTTTATGGCTCTCTTCCTCATATTGTACAAAAATGATGACAACTCTCATGGTATAGGCCTCCCAAATAAAGGTTCTCATGCTTTCATTTATGGGATACATAAACCCTATAAATAATTAATAATATAAATTAAATAGTTAAATAAATTTTAAAATAACTATTATTTATTTATGTACCAACCAATGATCAAATATATGGTTTCAAAAATCAATGAGAATATGATCCCACATCACCCATGTTCAAAAAAAATAATTTCATAGAGTAGTACTCCCCTATCCAATAGCTATACGCAAAAGAAATATGGGAAAATAGAACAAAAAATAAAACAATTAGTACATAAATAAATTAATGATAATTAATAAATAAAAATAACTAAATTACACAACCGAACATACCTCTGCATGTGTGGATCGAAATCAATATGTGGTAATCACTCAAGAATAAGGCTGAGAATCATCAATCTCGTAAGACCACTATCCCTCTTAGTCGATGATGAACTACCTACAACCTAAGGGTTAAATGATGAATCACTAAGATCATCACCAAGAATCGTAGCCTCCTTAAAGCTACCAAACATCTCATCAAAAGCCTCATCATCCATATGAAACACAAAAAAGAATGTTTTCAGCAAATAATTGAAAATTATTATATATATATATATATATTAATTATGACTATAAATAACATGTAATTTTCTCATTATTCATTTTTATCCTTATATTCATATAAAACAGAGTCAATATCTTCATCTTCCTCCTCATTATCAGCAAATTCTATAGGAGTTCTATCTTAATCATCTCATGTTATTTCAAATTCATTTGTTACATCATCAATATCATAATCACCTTTGACCCGTAACTATGGGGTGTCATCATCTATATTTGTGTCTCGTTATTAAAAAGATTTATTTGGAGTTGTCTCTTGAAATTCTTTAATTCATTTCACTTCAGTAAAAGCACATTCACTTTTCATAAACTCTTTTTCATAGGATTTCATTTTTATAGTACTCCACTAATCAATTAACTCTCTTAAAGTAGCACAATAATTTTCACAATAAATTTTATGTTCATTATTATCCAATAAAAATGTTTCATTTACTACAATAAGGATTTTATAATTAATGTCTATGATTCTATAGTTTGGATGAATATGCAAGACTCTATCAGTATCAAACCAGTTGTATTTAAACAACATTGAATAATTCTATATCAGATAACATAGTTCAATTATTTCATACGGCATGCCATAAAAGTCAATGTCACTTTCTCTAAAATGTGATCCTCTCGATAAAATATAACTATTCATTATTTTTTTAATCCATCATATGCACCTGTAAGAAAAATAAAACCATTAATCACATATGAATTATTATATTTAACCATTTTGGATGGTGGGTTACTAAATACAAACAATTTATTATCAATTTTATCATCATTTTTTGATACCTAAAAAATTGAAAAAAAAAATTGGAAATATAAAAAATAAAAAATTGATTGCATATGTTAAGCCATAAAAAATTTACTTTATTAGTATTTGAAACCAGTAGGAAAAAATATGTTGTTAACGTTATTCAAGGGAAGATGATGTAATTTTTGGAAATTGTTTTTTGATATGATCATCATATAATCTGCAAATAAAATAATATTAATTTACTTTTAAAATTTAAATAATATGTGATAGAAAAACTCACAGTAAAAATCATGCCATTTCTTCATAATTGATCATAATATATATATGATCCTTTTGATGTTTATCATTTAAAATCCATCATTCATGAAATCCACCAAATCTAATTTTGGGATGAGTAAAAACTGGAAAATTAATTTTTATTAAATCATCAAAATTTCCCACATTATAGTCCATTCGGTTATGTTTTGAAGGATACTCAGTTTAGAAATAATGGGAGTAGAAAAAATAATTTTCCTTATGAAAATATTGTTCTACAATTGTCCCTTTATCTAATTCTTTTTTACATTCCATTTTATTTAATTTTTTGCATGTATCTCTCATATGGGTACATCCATCAAGATTGTACCAGCCCTCCACATTTTTCTTCATGTATAAAATTTAATATCAAATGGTCCATTGAATCAAAAAAATATGATGGAAAAAAAATTCTAGTTTACATAAAATTAAAACCATATCTTCATACAGTATACTAAGTGCATCATGGTATATTTTTTCTGCACAAATATCTCATAAAAAATATGACATTTTTTTAGTGAATCCCAAATCAAATAATTCAAAAAACCTCTAAATTAAATCAATATAATTGTTTTCATTATAACATGACAATCATGAATTTTTAATCTGGTAATATGATTATTTCTAACACATCTGGACAAATTAGAAAAACAATCATCCAATAGCCTCAAATCTGCAATCCACTAAAAAAATAATAAATGGTTTTCTTTGGAAACTTTATAAGACAATTTTGGATTCATTAACTTCTGTGATCTATCATTTTTAAACAAGTCAAGTTTTGGTCGCCGGTAAATTTGGGCAAGATCTAATCATGCCTTTACATTATCTTTAGTCTTACTATGTGTGTCCAAAACTGTATAAAATATATTATAAAAATAGTTTTTCTCAATATAAATGGCATCCAACATGTGATGACCAAAAAATCTGACCAATATGGTAGATCCTAAAAAATACTTAATTTTATCCAATTGTGATATTTCCCAAATCCATCTATTTTTTTTTTGATTTATAGTTGGTTCAAAAGTAATGGGAGGTAATGAATAGGTAATTGGTTTTTAATAAATACATGAGATCATTTTTGGAGGTCCATCTATTTCAATTGTACCTTTTCTAAAATGCTTTTTGTTCCTTTATAAAGGATGATCAATAGAAATAAATCGGTGATAACAGTAAAAAATCATGTTTTCTCCAATTAATGAGGATAAAAATAGAGTTATCACTCCTATAGTACATAAATGATTTTGGACCATGTTTACTCTATCCAGATAACATGTCATATGTTTTTAATTAACTAATTTTTCACATTAATGTTTCTTTCATTAAGAAATTTTATTTTGTGACAACATCAAATGTACCAAATCCATTACTCCATAATAAATTTAACTCATCAATTAATAGATTAAAATAAACATCAATATTATTTTTTGGAAGTCCTGGAATTAAAAATGATGAAAATATATATGGATCATTCACCAACATCTATGGAGTTAAGTTTTATGGAGTTATAAATATGGTCCAACAAGAATATTGACTTCCATAAGAACCAAATGGATAGAAACCATCAATAGAAAGACTTAATCTCACATTACATGCTTCTGAAGCAAAAGAAGGATGTGTATGGTAAAAATGTTTTCATAAATCACCATAAAAAGGATGATTTAATCTTTTACCAGTTAAAATATATGATTTGTTCCATGACATCAATGATTATATTTTATGAGATATAAATAAACACTACAAAATTGGTATAAGTGGGAAATACCTCAACTGTTTAACGGAAACCAGTCTAGACTTCCCTTATTGAGACTCTTTGTACTTTAATTTTTCACATGTAGGAAAACTAACTAACGAATCATTTTCAACATAATATAAGATGAAATCATTTGAACATGCGTGAATTTTTTGATAAAAAAGACCCAAATTATGAACAAGCATCTTTCTCTCATAGAAATTGGTGGGCAACACATTTATTTCATGTAATAGTGATTTCAACAAAGAGAATATCTGATCAAAATAGCTATTTGAGTTTCCATAATTTGATTTAATAGACATACATTTTGTAACTACTTAAAATTTTCTTATCTTGCAGCTATGATATAATACATCCCCAACAGACTTCAGCAACTCATAAAATTGAGATAGTTTTAACTCATGAGTTAAATCAATATCATTCTAAGTTTTTGTTTGTTGAAAATATGGACCAGAAACCTCATGTACTAAATTTTGAAACCATGATATATCTGGAACAAAATTAGTAGTATCTTCTTCAGAACTGTGTTCACCATGTTGGTACCAAAAACATAATATTTTCGAAAACCAAAATGAAATAGATAACCCCAAATATTTTCAAATGTTTCAAATATCCCCAGATCATATTTCTTACAAGGACCCTTAATTTTCCCTTCTAAAACAAATTCTAGTTTAGATTATGAAAATGATAAAAAAGCTTCAACACCCTCAATATATATAGGATTTATACTAGAAAAATTTGTATTCTTGTGATGATTTATCCATTCGTGATCTTGTAATAAAGATCATTTTATACTTCCTTGTTCCATATTTTTCTAAAAAATAGAAAATAAAAAAATTTATTTTTATTAATATTATATAAGGAATATACTATTAAAAAATTGGCAATAAAAAAGTACTAATTACTTGTAAATATTATCAATTCTATCTAATTACTACTAATTTTTTATAACTACCACTAATTTTGTCTAATTAACATTAATTACTATTAATGGAAATGGAAGTCCAAATAAGGGTCATGATGGAAGAATGGAGTGGATGGGGTGAAGGTTATGACAGAGTGAAATAATTCTTGAGACCCTACATTTAAATCTTTTAGAGGAGAGTCTTATATGGGTAAACTCGTAGGTTTACCAATTACTGCCACTCCTCCAAATGGTCTAAATGCATGGGCATCAGAATTCATTCATGCCTTCGTTACCTTTACCCACTATACTCCATGCTTCCCATGAGGGAAGCAAGGAATTGAGGTAATGGAAGCGATATAAGAGGGAAATAATTTCGACATCCCTAGGCTCAGAACGATTGGAGAAGAGATGTTCATGGATAAACTTATTAGTGGTGGAAGAGAAGCATATGTTATAGATAACAATGAAACTCTTAGTATATTATATTCCTTTTTTTGTTAAATCTATCATTGTGAGAAAATAATGTTTTGTCAATAATCAAGCATTTACATTACGATTATTAGTAAAAAATTATTTTCTCACAAAGATATATTGAACCAAAAAATGGAAAAAACTCACTAAGCATGTCATTATTATCTCTCATATCTATTTCCTCTTCCATTACTCACAGTTTTACCCATGACTGTATCTCCTCCAAATGATCTAAACTCAGGGGAACTGTAATTCTTTCACACTTTTTTCACCTCTATCCCCTCCGTTTGATGGTTCCCTCACACCCATTGGTCATCCTTATATTACTAATTGTGGTTAATTATGGTTATGTGTGGTTAATTATGGTTATTTGTGGTTAATTATTGTTAATTATTACCATTTTTACTAATTACCATTAATTTTTATTAATTACCTCTAATTTTTATTAATTAATGCTAATTACCACTAATTTTTACTAATTACCACAAATTTTTCCTAATTATCATTAATTCCCACTTATTTTTTCCAATTACCACTAATTATCACTTATTTTCCCAAATTAACGTTAATTGCTAATATTTATTCCAAATTACCACTAATTATTGCTAATTACCCCTATTTTTTCTAATTTCCACTATTTTTTTCCTAATTTCTACTATTTACCACTATTTTCCACTATTCTTTCCTAATTTCCACTAATTATTGCTAATTACCCATATTGTTTTCTAATTTCATCTATTTTACACTTTTTTCTAATTTCTGATATTTTCCACTGTTTTTTTCTAATTTCCTCTCTTTTCCAGGTTTTTTTTCTAATTACCTCTAATTAACACTAATTACTGCTAATTGTCACTAATTTCTACTAATTGCTGCTATTTTTTACTAATTATCACTAATTACCGTAATTACCTCTAATTACTGCTAACTTTTACTCATTACCACTAATTGACGATATTTTCTACTCATTACCACTCATTACCACTAATTACCACAATTTTCTATTAATTACCACTAATTTCCACTAATTACTACTATTTTTTCTAATTACTACTAATTACCAATATTTTTTTCTAATAACCACTGATTACTACTAATTATCACTAATTTCTACTCATTGTCACCAATTACTACTATTTTCTACTAATTGCCATTATTTTCTGCAAATTACTGTTATTTTTTCTAATAATCACTATTTTTTTCAAATTACTGCTAATTACCTCTTATTGTTACTATTTATACTAATTTTTGCTAGTTTCCACTAATCACTACGTTTACTAATTACTACTAATTTTTAGTAATTGCTGATAATTTCTGCTAATTACTGCTAATTTCTACTAATTACATCTATTTTTTACTAATTACTGCTAATTTCTACTAATTTACACTAATTTTTACTAATTACATATAATTTCTACAAATTACATATAATTTCTACTAATTACCACTAATTTTTTCTAGTTATCTCTAATTTATACTAATTACCACTAATTTATACTAATTTTCATTAATTTCTTATAATTTCGGCTATTTTTTACTGATTAACACTAATTTTTTACCGATTACCACTAATATTTAATGATTACTGCAAATTATTACTAATTATTTTAAAATTATTAATATTTACCATTATTACTAGAAAATATTCTTAATTACTACTAATTATTAATTATTGTTAATTATTAATAATTATTGTAAATTATTATTACTTATTACTAAGATCTATTAATAATTACTAAATTATATTAATTAGTACTATTTATTTATCAATTATAGGTAGTTACTACAAATTACCACTACTTACTGCTAATTAAAACTAATTATTTCTAATTAAAACTAATTACTGTTAATTAAAAATAATTATTTCTACTTAAAACTAATTACTTCTAATTAATAATACAACTTTCTAATATAAAAAAAAATAATTAAAAAATAAAAAAAAATAAAAAAATATCTCTAAATTGATGCTTTATCGGATGAGAATCAGAAATTATTCCTTCCCTATAAAAATTAAAAAATTCAAAAGAAGAAATTAAGAAGAGAATATGAGAGGGGGGGAGTGGCGAGGAGAAGAAAGAGAGGGTAAAATCAGTTGGGGCACACACACACACACACACAAAAATATATATATATATATATATATATATATATATTATATTTGTAGCAATAAGACTATTTGTGATGGGACTCCCATCTCAAATAGCTTTATTTACGACTGGTTCCATTGCAAATAGTACACACCATAAATAAACATGTCAGTGATAAAAAAATTGTTATTTTTTATGGAACCCGTCGCAAATAGTCTTATGTCGACATATTATTTGTAATGGGTTATAAATAACCCTCACAAATAAAACTAAGGTCGAATAGTATTTGTGATGGGAGAAAATTTTCATCGTAAATAATGTTTCCCGCTATATGGTGTGCATGCACAGTGAAGGTATTTTCTATGGGAAACCCATACCATCATAAGTAGTCCTTATGAAGAGAATTTTTATGAAGGTAATGGGCCCATCTCAAATAGTTGTTTTTCCATATTGCATGAATGAAAATCACCTCTTTTCCAAATAAGACAGAGAAAGAAAATTTTAATTTATGGATGGAACATGGTAATAATTTTCCAGATCTAGAGTTATTCCACTAGAAAAATATAGAATTGTGTGCCTTCTTCCAATGTAGTAATTCTTTCCCCATTATCAATTTAAAACCTCATACCTCTTAGAAGGAAAGTGTTTGTCTAAATTTGGAAAAAAAAAACCCATGTAATTTAAGTGGTTTTAGGTTTCTCGAGGGTTGGGAGTGACCCAAGGTTCTTTTCAATGGAATCGAGAGAGGATTTAGCTGAATTGATACAAATTTCAGATATTCAAGTCGTGACACTAGGTGTCACAATGTAAAAGAGTCATATCATGGAGGTTCCCCCTATCTTGATAATTTATGGTTTTAAATGTGAGGTCACACTATGAAACAATCCTAGAAGAAGAAGAAAAAAGAAAGAATTTTTATAAAAAAAACTAAAGAGAAGAAATGGGGAGGTAATTCGGCCAGGGAGTAGTGTACATCTCCCTCCCTCTCCATTTTTGGGATCCATCAGGTTTTTCCCTCATTTCCAGCTGGTTTTTTATGTCATTCATCATTACTGGTGGCCTAGGTAAAGGCTAACAATCCTTTATCCTTCTTTGATTTCTCTTTCTATTTTTTGGTGTTGTGTCATTTTTGGTCATTATGCCCTATTTTTAGGGTTTTTATATGCTTCTCTAATTTTCAACAATTAAGCTTGAATAAAAGGTCAATATTAAATTAGTAGTTCTCTACAATCATTAGGTAGTTGGTTCCAAGATTTCTTTTAATTATACATGCACTATGTGATGCATGATAAATGGGCATAAATTGGGTGGTCCGAGTGAGACCAGTTTTGTGATACTTTTAGTTTATGTTTTTTCAGAGAGATTCCAGAGGGTAGTCTTATGTGTGAAATGGTATGGTTGAGCCAAGTAAGTCATTGAAGGTTTATAATATGATCCTATGTTTGTTTTGGATGGATGATGCAGGTTATGGAAATTTATTATAGTGATATTATGGAGAAGTTGGTTTAGTGGGAACATGGTGATCATGTCACATGAGACTATGGGTAATGGTGAGCACCAAAAGTGAGGTGGAATGGTTCTTCAGGATGAAGCAAATGGTGATGAACAATTCCATAGTTGAGTGACATGGTTCATGGGTGGCAGAAGAGGTTCTTAAAAGGTGTATCCTAGGACTTTTGGTGATTTATGCTCATCTAGGTTGGTTGATGGTGTTTTCAGGGTCATGTGCATTCAATATTAGGGCCTAGTGAGGTGGTATTGACCATTCGTTTTGGAGGGGATGGTGTTTACCATCAATATAGATTAGTTTCTCAATGTAAAAGGCCACGATTGATGGTGTGTGAGACCATCAAATTGGGGTTGATTCTCACCGCTATGTTGGGGATGAAGGGATAGGACTATGGAAGGACGAGTATCATTATGCCATGGGACGTCAGGTTGTTGAGCCAAAGGTGGTCAAAAAACTAGAAGTTTAAGAGACTTGTGACTTGTCTTGTGGACATTACTTTGGGGGATCTGGTTGAATTGTGGTGGTTTTTCATAAATAATGTTAAGTGATATCATTTGGTATGTGGTGATGGTTGGAATGTTGTGTTGTATGGTATAGGAATAGACGTAATACTGGGGGTTATTTTGGTATGACAAACTGTTGATGCTTTATTCCACTCTGACATTGGTCGAGGTAGGTAAAGGGTATCTTGTGTCTTTGGATCACAAGTAGATCATGTTATATGGTGTGTGTTGATTTTCATTTATTTTTGTTTTTTCATACACTGGTATATGTATGGATGTAATCTAGGGACATCATTGGTGGTGACCTACTAAGTTCATACTCACACCCTGCACAGGCCCCTTGGGACATGTGTGGAATTTGTTGTTTTGATTTCAAGAAATGGATCTGGATCAAGTTCTAGAGATTAGTGAGCAGGTACATACATAGGGTGAATTAGATTGATGACAGGGTTTTTGGAAGATAGACTGGGTAGTTCATCAGTGTTGAGCTGGTGATATTTTGGGTTATTTTGTTCATGTACATATATGATTGGCCCATAGCTGATCTTATTTACTTATATATGAATGGAATGATATATGGATATTATCTAGTACATAGTAGGTGTAATTTTGTCTTGTTACTATTGTTGTCTTAAATTGCTTGTGTTGTGTTTGTTTTATAGATTATGTATTATTATTATTATTATTATTATTATTATTATTATTATTATTATCTCTAGAGGGTATAGTCTCCCCACTATCACTCAATAGACCTTTGTTTCTAATCAGAATCCTTTGGAATATGAGGGTACGCCTATGTTCTAGAAGCTCTCTGGCCCAAGGCACTAGTTTAGTGGCTTTCAGAGTAGAGTGGTACAGTAAATATAAAGATCCATTTCTCCTTTCATTAGTTTTCTCTTAAATATGAGTTTATTCCCATCATATATTAGGTTAATTTTCCAAATATCTCTCTTTAATGACTAGTTACCTTAAATACTATAATTTATTTATTATCAGTATAGAGGATTAGAAGTAACCAAACAACACACACACCCAGGAACCCCATTGGATCAAACCTTGTCCCTCTCTATAAGAAATAGAAAGTACCAACTTGAATTATTTTATTACATATTATGTCCCAAAGGCCCATTGTCTTGAATTCCATTACAATACCTGAAGGCCTAGCATGTGTCCCAAAGGCCCAATGGAGTATCCTACATTATGTTGTGTCACCAATCTAATATCCTGTCACCCCACTACCAGTAATCATTGAACCATGTCAACAGTTTGAATTTTGTGTCACCCCTACCAATAATCAATGCATCATGCTTCCCTTTAATTCACCATGGTAGGGAACCCCTCCAAATATAGAAATTGGGTAGGAAGAGGGTCAGATGATAGGTGTTATAAAACTCATCTCACTTTCAATTCATCCACCCAGAAATTCCTGGCATTGGAGGATGTTTCCATACACATAGTACACATTTTATCTCTTTGTACTTCTATGGTACATTCTTTTATTTTTCTTATAGGCTTAGAAACTACTTGGAATATAGAAGTTTTTTACCTCGCTACATTGATCCAAGTTGAAATGATATCAAATAAAACCCATAGGACAAGTGAGGGTTGTGAGGTATTCCAAAATTTTTGGTGAAAGGGTTGCATATTCCTTCAACTAATAGTCAAATGAAATGAAACCACCACTACTCGTGAGGCAATGGGGAAAGTTTTTTTGGTTTGAAAGATTGTGGAGTTTAGAGTATTCTGCTATCATAATTGAGTTGACTAGTCAACCTACTATAGTGGCCTTGAACACCCAATAAAAATGGGGGATCAGAAGGTGCACTGATCATGTTCATAGGTGGAACTACTGTCATGGTGTTAGGATCAGCACACTCATCTGAAAGGGAATAATGGGGGTTGAGTCATCTAGTAATGGATCAACTAGTCCTAAGGGTTAGCGAGCATGGCCGAGTATACCTCATTGCATCATATTTTTGTGGTGTCACATCATCTAGATAGTCCCACTTCATTAGCGTCACTATAAGGGATCTCATCTATCCCTCATCAAAAATCTATAGGGAAAGTTGGTAGGTTGATAAATGTCAGTGCACTCATCCCTCTTTTGTGGTCACCCACCTAGCAGCGCCTGCATGTCATCATGTCACATTGTCTTCCTGTTGTGTCGATACATTTTATTGGTCATGCCATGTCACCCAAAGTCCAAAAATAGTGTCCTAGAGGCCTAATGGTTGCTCGAATTCCATTGACGTCCAAAAGGCCCAGTGGCCTATAGGACCAAATCTATAGCCCAAAAGCCCAATTAGGGTGAATAATCCTACTGTTACAGTATTTTTATAGTACTCTCTATAGTATTTCTATATTAACTTTGGAAATAATCCCCCATACAGATTTTATCTTGGGTCTCTGATGCTAAATTATAGGTTTTTTACCACTCAAGCACCACCTTAGCTTCCTTAAAGACTATAGAAAGAAACCTTGGTAGTTCATTTGGAGTTTCATGGGTGTCTAAACTCATCCAAAGATACTTCTTTCAATCTTATTTTTTTCTTTATTTATTATATTTTTTCTCCATGACATCTTGTGTTCTTAAATTTTTCTTTCTAAAATTATTTTCAAATCCACAACCTTTTCTTAAATAATTTATTTTATTTCAAAGTTATATTTAATCAAGAAAAAGTGATATTTTATTTTTCAAGAAGGCTTTAAGTGGAAATTTTTTATCTGTGGGATTTTTCATTATGAATATATAAGCATCTTTCATTTCTAAGGATAAAAAATATTGTCCTGCAGATAATAATTTAAGTGGGAATTTCTAGTACATGTGGTATAAATAATGTTTTTCATTTATGGTTTATTAACTAGATTATTTAATTTGACATCAATGGTTAATCAATATTTATTTTATAAACCATTTGTAACCAACTAAAATTTATATAAATTGATTGGTTTTTTTAATATGGTTGTTGATTAATCATCTGTTCAATTTTTAATTTTTTTCTATAGGGTAATTGGTTCCCAATCGATTGGATTAAATAAGTGGACTTCATGAGAATGGATTATGAGATAAAACAATTTTTTATAAATAAAAAACTAAAAAAAAATATTAGGATGATATTAATAATATTCCAAACCATCTTCCTTCCATTTTCCAAAACTCCCAAATCATACGATGATGAAATGTTTTAGAAAATAATTTTTTTATGTAAAAATATATATAAAAAATATTTTTTTTCCTGAAATCCAATAACCCAAGGATCCAAGAGATAAGATTTATAGAGGGATAAATCTACCCATTATCATCTCTAAGAACACCCTTGGTTGAGAGATCTATGTGAGAGGGGGTAAATGAGACCAAAATTGCTAAAATAGGGTAAATGTAGAAGTTTTAGTAGGGTTTTTAAGTAAATACATAGCCCGACTGCATAGTCCTAACTATTGTGCACATCAAACGTGCATTACTCACTAAGAAAAATTCTTCAAAATGCACTTTGAATACTCTTATTACTTCATTTTACACCCTAAAACCCTTTTTTATGCCTTTTCAATCCATTTAAAACCCAAAACCCCCCTTAAAATCCTTATATAACCTCTTACTATTTGTTATGGGAACAGAGAAAGCATGTGGTGGTGGGTGATATATTAAAAAAAAATTTAATTATCATTTCTCGAAACCATGAGCAAGGATCTTGCACATCAAATTTATAATTTATTTATTTAATATCTGAATAAATGAATACATGGGCTCGGGATATTTCTTTATTGATGATTTTCAATCATCTGAAAAAGACCCTTTTGGATTGCCTTCATTGCGTTGTGAGGATCCAAGGATATAATTTCCCTAGCGGTGATCCACACATTCTCCTATGATCTCTGAGAAACACCACTTGATCTCTAGGTGCTATCACGGTGAATCAAATGTATTGCATTGTTCATTCATGATCACTCGTTATTCAATATTGAAGAAATATCTCTTTTATTTCTCGTTCTTTATAAGAAAATAGAAGAATGATTCAAGCGATAATTAATTGTGCATAAAAATTCTCTATTTCAATTGCATTGATTGATACACTACGCAATATACATAATCGTCTTTTTATAGAAATAATGTTTAGGTTAAAATAATTATTTAATGCATTATGGCCATTAAATAACATAATAACCTTTAAGAAACCTCATTCCATATAATAAAATAATAATAATAATATTTTTTGGTGTGCACCGACTTGTGTAATAGTAAGTATTATTTTACCGACATGTTAATTAATATTTTTCACCAGACTCGATCTTAGTCCATTCGAACTCCCCTAGTATTTATTAAATACCTGAATAAAATATTTTATTCTATTAAATAAATATTTTATTCACAAACCAATCAATAAATATTTATTAAATATTAAATAAAATATATATATATATATATTATTTATAATTCGGTGAATAAATATTTATTTAATTTATGCGATCAATAAAAATTGAATAAAATTATTACTCAGTCTTGAGAATAATATTTATTCCATTGATTAAATTGAAATAGAATTTAATTGAGATCAACTGAAACACTTAGTGTGTGACCCTCTAGGATTATTTCTCCTTGGTATTAGGCGGGCTTTCCTAAAGTCTAAGATTACTATCTAGTAATAGGTCAAGGCACCCAAGAGAAAGAACTTAATATTGCAATGATGACAACCACATATGAATGCTCATTATGTAATATAATCACTTTATCGCAATATCTCATCAAGTAGGTTGCACATTTGTGTCACCAACCTATATGCTTGATACGTCTTTCTTTTAATATCTAGAATAAACACGTAATTGCACCATGGTTATGGAACTTAGGTCAATGGTTCTATTCCGATAAAAGGGTTGATATATTAGCTTCTATAAAGATGGAAGGGATAAATCCTTCCTCAAATTATACATTAATGATTTTTCAGTCATGAAGCCCACAACATACCCTACCTCACTGCGAACATATGTCATCATGGTTTTCATCCAAAATTCTAAGTGCACGATTAATTACATGCATTAATGGAAATCTTAAAGTATAAGGACTATTACACATGCTCACAAATAGAAATATATGATGACACTAAAACAAGTGGAATTCCTACTAGTAAATATATTCTCATAATCTCCCATATTGAAGATTACCAAGTGCGAACTTCATGAGAATAATCCACATCCTCTTACAATTAATTACAACTTATGTTCTAAATATTATGTTTCTCGTCATAGTATGTTATCCAAACACATAACTATATTAAGAATATTATCATATCACTTCAAGGTTCTCATCATAGCATGGAACTGATATGAACTTATCAATGTTACAAATATACTAGGATATTATTACATTAAATACATGAATAATAATGAATAGTATGTAGTAATATTTTTAATTTATTATTAATAAATAAAATATATATTTCATCAAATTACAAAAAGTTGGTCCTAGGACACCAACTCCAAAAAAATCCCACTTTTACTAGATCCAACTACCTATGAATTTCAAACCGCTAGAACTCACATGATAATAATGTTTCTATTAATTCAAGTATTTTTTCAATGGGTATTTTATGTTTTCTTTCATGAAATTTTTTCTCACTATAGCCTCACCAATTTAAGAAAAATCCCTTAAGAGATGATAATTCTAAAGTATGTGCTTCATCCACAGATGTGACCTTAGCTTTTTTGTAAGATCCACCACTACAATATTATCACAGTAGAGTGTGATAGGATATTTACTGTTAGGTACCATGTTAAGATCTTGAATGAAGTTTTACATCCATATTTCTTCTTTATCTACCTCAGAAGCACAATATACTCATAGTATGTTGTAGAATCTATGATCACAACCTACTTTGAGCTCTTCCATATTATAGAACCTCTATTCAATGTGAATATGCATCCCATTTTGGACTTTACAGCATCATGGTCACTTTAGAAACTAGAATCTACATATCCTCTGATAACCAGTTCCTCATATCCTCCATAAATTATGAACATGTCCTTAGTATGCTTCAGATACTTAAGGGAAGTCTTGAAATACATCCAATGGCAGTCACCTAGATCATCTTGATATCTTCCTACTGCACTTAATGCATAGGTGACATCTAGCCTAATACATAACATAGCATACATGATTGGGCCAATCACATATGAATATGGAATCCTTACAATTATATTTATTTACTCATGTGTCTAAGGACATGTTTTCCTAGAAATATGAATGTCATGTGATACTGGAAATGATTTCCTATTGGATTTTTCTATAATGAATCTCTTCAAACTCTTTTTAATGTATGTACTTTGACTTAGGTTGAGAAACTTATTGGATCTATCAAGATGGATCTTGATCCCATGAATATATGCTTACTTAAAAAATTCATTCATCGAGAATCATTTATTCAACCACTCCTTAACAGACTGTAAGACTGATATTTAGTTTCCAATGAGTAATATGTCACTAATATATACTATTAAGAAAATTACTACACTCCCACTAAACCATTTATAGACATAAGTTTCACACTCATTCTTTATGAGACCAAATTCCATTATATCTTCATCAAAACAAATGTTCCATGACTAAGATTCTTGATTTAATCCATAAATGTATTTTTTTAAAATTTTCATATTTTATTGGCATAATTTAGAGTCAGAAACCCATCAATTTGTGTCATATATACATCTTCCTAACGGTTCCCATAAAGGAATTCTATTTTGAAATCCATTTTTCAAATCTCATAGTCATGGTAAGCCATAATGGTAAGTAGAATTATGATAGATTTCTGTATTGTAACTAGTGAAAAGGTTTTCTCATAGTCAATTCCTTGATGTTTTTTAAACCCTTTTACAACAAATCATATCTTATAGGTACTAATTTTTCCTTCCATGTCTTGTAAAGAACCGAATTTTCCATGTAATTTTTTTAATATATGGAATTATTAAGGGTTTGAAAAATTTGACGGTGCGTGATTCTGAGGACCGGTGTGCTCGGAATGAATTTCTAAACTTTTTTTAAAGTACATTTAGTAAACGCACGGGTTGCGTTTTCTATCTTTTGAACTGGTGCTAGAATTAAAAATCAGAGAGCACCGTTGAATCCGCAACACCGAGATTCACTTAAGGGAGGCTTCACTTCGACTGTAGAAGGTTGGGTGAAAAAGGTTAATTTTACAGACTTTGAAAGATTAATAAAAATAACATGTTATGTTATTTTGTTTCTTTTCCTCTTTTTCTTTTCCTCCAACAGACAAGTGGCGGTGGTGGGACCAATGGCGTGTCAAGCCATTTAATGGTTTGACTCTCCTTTACTTGTAACCGCACCATTGGGAATTTGGATGGTCCATTAATTAAATGAAACTCATAAATTTTGAAGAGTGTTACCCACCTCCTTTCTCTCCTATTTATATGTGCTTGGGGTGTAGTGTTGGCATTTCTTCACCAAGCGACGAAGCTCTGTCATAGTACCGTGACTCCAACCACTTAGAGGATGAGACCGATTCCAGCGAGTAGTGACGAGTGCCACCGAATCATGAACCGACGACAATGACGAAGGAGGTTCTATTGATCGTTGTCAGTAGATGTCTAATCTAGAAAGGGGGTTTATTTGAAGTTGTATTTGACAAGTTAATTTCTCTTCTGCTCATTATCATGTAACGTGGAGGGCATGGACCAAATGAACAAGGCCCATACCCTCTACTGCTTCATTCGTGATGTGAAATTTGGGGAAAAAATTTCCAACTCAACGAAAATGAGAAATAACAGTCCACGCTATGACGGCTATATCCCGGAAGAGCTGTAGGCGCAGAAGACATCAAAAATAGACCACCAGAACGCGTATGGTGGCCCGCGGAAGAAACCACAGGTGCGTCATGTCAATGGCAGCTGATAGTGGCCGGAGGAGACCTACGGCGACCAGCTGTGGGTGGTGGAAAGCAACGCGCCATCACACGCCACGGTAGCCAAGGGAGGCCGGCCCGAGCCGGTCGCAAGGGATAATGGGCGGTGCCTGCAGGTGCCACCAATGGAAATAGTCATAGCCAGAGGGCTGTGGTAGGAGGGTGCGGTGCGGCCCCGCACTGTGCCGCATTGGCGGAAGCTGGTCAGCCAAACGACCGACCATTTAAATATGTTGGGACAGTGCCCCACCGGATGGGTAAAATGGCCCCACAACTGCGGGTCCAGGGGAGAAGGCGTTCTGCCTTCTAGCGGACCGGGCCGGACCCGCAGACCAGCAGACCAGTGCGGCTGGGCTAAGCCCCAGGCAGCAAGTCGGGCCAACCGTGGTTCGGGCCCGCAAACCAGTTGGGCTGACCCTGATGGGCTAGACCTAGTGTAACTGGGCTGACCCTTAACAGGATGGACCTGGGTGGGGTCAGGTAGACCCTGGGACCCGTTGCGTCGAGCCGGTCTGACCGAGTCGGACCGGGCCCAGACCCAAGTGGTTCCTGAATAAAGAAACACCTGTAACTGACGAACCGGGTGTCCGTTTGACACACCGTCAGTGGAATTGGTATCCATTTTGGGAAGCGGTCCCTTTGTAATATTCTAGCGGGCCCGACTGGGTTGGGCCAGACCAAGTGTGATCATCCCTGTTTCACGAAAAGGGGTGTAACTAATAGACTGGGTGTCTGAACGACGTGCCATCTGTGGAATAAGGACCCTTATGACAAGGTGGTCATTTTTAGGTACTCTAAGTAAGTTTTGAGTGAGTTGGATGTATGACTTGGGTTAGATAAGACTTGAATCCAACTTGGCCCTTTTTACAAAAGTGTCTATATCTCATAAACCGGGTGTCCTATCGACGCGTCATCTCTCATGTTGGGACCCCTATGATGGGGCAGTCCCTTGGGTATGATTTTTGTGGGACTTAATACTGTTTTAAATAAACCCTATGGATTGAGGAGCGGTTCTCCCAGAATCAAGTGTGATATGAGCGGGAATCCAGTGGCTAGCTGTGTCATAAAGAAGAAGAGAGAACAATGCGGGTAAGAATCAGAAACTCCAGAGTAGGATTATATAGCTGTATGACTAATCATCCCTACCTCTGTACAAGAGACCCTATGTGGATCAGAATCTATCAACCCTTTGTGTATCATCATCTAGCAACCTTGTGTGGATCAGTAACATAGAGACCCTCTGTGGATCAGCATCATAGTGACCCTGTGTGGATCATCATTCTAGTGACCCTGTGTGGATCAGCAACTAGATACCCAGTGTGGATCAGTTGTAGCATGCCCCAATAAGGACCCGCCCTATAGTGGCTCATTGTGGAACAGTGACCTACGTCCAATAGTGGACTGATAGTAGAACAACTTCTTTTGGATCAGTTGTGTAATTTATAATGGAATAAGATGATATAGATTATGACTAATCATCTATATTCTAGAACTCTGAGTTGTATACCTGGTGTGAGATATCTCTTTTTCTTTGTGATTCATGATTTACATCATGCTTGTGATATTACCTTTAAGGTATATCATGTGATTTTTTCCTTTTAGGGTCAGTGAGAGACATTCGGGGGTATCAGGGTCCTCTACTAGGTATTTTTGTACTCACCCCTGCACGGGCTTTACCAGCACCTTGTTGTGTCTTGTACAGATGACGAGCAACTGGGCTGAGACTTAAGGGATCCAAGACTAGGCAGTACACAGAGGATACAGGATGACTTGGAGTGTTGTGGAGATTATCTTTACCTACCCTTAAGGTAGGATCCTCAGTGGAAGATCCAGGAGATGTTTTCTCTTTTAAATTGTACTTGTTCTTTTCAGTTGGGCTTGTATTCCAGCCCCTTTACTTTCAGTACACATTTTACTACAATATTTTACTTCGTGGTTGTTTCTTATTGTGTTCTTAGTTTTTGGGTGTGTATACAGGTTTAAATGAAATGCCTTCCCATTATAGGTATATGCCTTTTCGGTGCTAGTTTCCAGCCCCTGGCCTATGGAAGGCGGGCTTGGGGTAGTCATAGCACAGGCCTTGGGGGACGGATTGTGAAAAAGTGGTATTAGAGGAGTCAGTTATACCAAAGAAATAGGACTCTGAATTTCCAATGGAGCAATAGTGTTTAGTGTTTTGAGTGTAGTTTTCTGTTCGGGGAGTCCAGTGTTGGTGCGGTGGCTGATGTATCCATACACCAAGACCCTGAATTCTGATTTTTGACTCGGTGCATGAAAACATTGATTGCATGTGTTTTGGAAGTGTTTTATTTATGATCTATTTGAGTTATCTCACTAGGTATAACTTATTTATTATGACGCACCTGTTTCCTTTCAGGATGCCTCTACGTAGACAGCAAGCCAGGATTCCCAAGAGAGTACATGATGACATCCCACCGAGCGATGAGGCTTCAGTGCAAGGACCTCTTACAGATATAATATCATCGGGTGGTGTACTAGTAGTACCACTACCTGTTGGGCAGCCATTGCCACCATCCCCACCAGCAGATAGTGCACACTGACTAAGCACGTTGCACAAGTTTCAGCGACAGCGACCTCCAAGGTTCTAAGGCGAGATGGATCTGCATGAGGCTGAGGACTGGCTAGAGGTTGTGGCTAGATTTTTTTGCCAAGTTGGGACACCAACCGACCAGATGGTGATCCTAGCTGTGATTATTTTCCAAGGATCGTCAGAGAGATTGTGGAGCCTAATGCTTTAGATACACGACGAGGCGACCCTAACCTTGGAATATTTCTAGGGACTCTTCAGGGTAGATTTCATTCCAGTAACTCTATACTCTGTGCGTATACATAAGTTGCTACACTTACAGCAGGGCAGCCTGACTGTGGCCCAATACTCAGTGAGATTCACCAACCTCTCACGCTACTCTACCGACATGTTGCGGGACCCTTTCTTCAGGGCTTGGACCTTCGATCAGGGACTCTGATGTAAGATCAGAGCTTCAATGATATCTCTAAGCATCCCAACACATGTTGGAGTGCTAGAGAGATCACTCTTGGTGGATATCTTCCTTGCAGAGAAGACACCGACAGAAAGACCCACCACCGGGTGACACATAGAAGAGTCTTATACGGCTGGTAGTAGGCAGATGATGCCAAGGTACAAGCGGACCAGACCTTCTGGTGGATGACCCCAGGATGTAGGGTCGGAGGTGTGAGGCTCACAAGGTAGATCAAGCCAGCAGAGGAGAATATTGTGCTTCACATGCGGTGGGCAGGGTCACATGGAATGCGACTACTCGACCATCTGCACTGATGACCAGAATACGATCAAGGTACCATCGAGGCAAAGGCAGAGATTCGATCAAGTAGGTTTGTAGGGAGGTAGACATGGTATATCAGCAGGTCATGAAATAGGTTTCGAACAATGGTTCGAGGTTCTACCGCCACCATCTCCAGGTGGTCCACCCCAACCATAGGGAACAGGTGAACAGGGACGAGCTCAGCTCCAGGAAGCTGAGTCCTATAACCACATTGCTCCATAGATGATCAGAGGTATGATCTATGTCTACTCCACCTTAGTTATAGTTCTTATAGACACGGGTGTTATTCACTCTTTCTTTTCCATGCATCTCGTTCGGAGCTCGGAGATTCTGGTGGAGTAGTTTGCTCGATCCTTGCGATTAGAGACTTCTACGGGAGAATAATCGACTATTACACACTGGTTTCGGTAGTGTGATCTTACTCTAGGAGGAAAGAGCTTCAGCTGGGATCTTCTAATAGTAGCGTCGAGGCCTTATGACTTTATCTTGGGCATGGACTGGTTATCAGCAATCTATGCTCCTATTGAGTGCATTAGGCACAAAGTGTGGTGTGTCTGCGAGGATGGGACTAGGTTTTCCTTCACAAGAGAGAAGGGAACCTTTGCAGCACATGATTGACTTACTTAGAGGAGGGTGAAGATGATCACACATAATTTTACTAGCCTTACCCTCGGAGCAGTTGATGTTGAGATTCCAAGCTATCCTGTAGTGGTGGACCAGTATGCTGATGTCTTCCCTGATGATGTTTCAGGACTACCTCCTCACAGAGAAGTGGAATTCTACATCGACCTATACCCCGAGATGATACCAATATCTAAACCAGCTTATTGGGTGGCTTCTATGGAGCTCCGTGAGTTATGGGTACAGCTGGAGGACTTGTAGAGGAAGGGGTTCATAAGTCCCAGTGTTTCTCCATGGGCAGCCCCAATTTTGTTTTCCAAGAAGGAATATGGGATTTTGAGGCTCTGCATGGATCATTGGTGCCTGAACCAAGTGATCGTGACGAATAAGTATCCACTTCCGAGGATTGATGATATTTTTGATCAGTTGATGGGAGATCATTGGTTTCTGAAGAAAGACATCAAGTCAGTCTATCATCAGCTCAAGGTACAAGATTAGGATGTGTAGAAGGTAGCCTTAAGATGTCTTTATAACCACTATGAGTTCTTGGTTATACCATACAGCGTGACCAATACCCCTGTAGTGTTCATGGGATCATGAACAGGATCTTTCATCTATACCTCAACCGCTTTGTGGTGGTCTTCATCGACGACATCTTGATATACTCTGTGTCAGAGGAGGAGCATGCATATCATCTACATATAGTTCTGGATACACTCCAAGAGAACCATCTTTATGGTAAGCTCTAAAAGTACCAGTTCTTTATATGGGAGGTCCACTTTATGGGATATGTAATCTCAAAGGCTAGGGTTTTAGTGGATCCAGAGAAGAAATAGGTTGTTCTTTCTTGGGAGCCACCCAAGAGTGTGACCAAGGTGTAGAGTTTCCTGGGGTTGGTTGGGTAATACTGGAGATTCATACCTGAATTTTCTAGAGTTGTGGAACCCTTTTCAGTGTTGATGAAGAAGGGACAACCCTTCATGTGGACAGAGAGATGCCAGCATATTTTTCAAGGGCTGAGGCAGAGACTAAATAGTGCCTCTATTTTGAAGCTTCCTGAAGAGGGCGTTGGTTATGTAGTATACTGTGACGCTTCAAGGACTGAACTTGGATGTTTCCTGATGCAGGATCAAGTAGTGATCACTTATGGTTCACGAAAACTAAGACAGCATGAGAAGAACTATGCTACCCATGACTTGGAGTTAGTAGTAGTGGTCTTCTCCTTGAAGATGTGGCGACACTACTTGATGGGTAAAATATTTACTGTTTACTCTGATCACAAGATTCTTAGGTATATATTCTCACAGAAGGACATGAACCTGAGACAATGACATTGGCTATAGTTCCTCCAGTACTATGACTTTAAGATAGTCTACACTCCTGAGGTGGAGAACGTAGTAGCAGATTCACTTAGTAGGAGTTCTGGTATATAGTTACTGAGTGAGGCGACAGAGTAGCTAGCCACGTTGCAGATATCCTTTGTGGATAGAGATGGAGCAGCTTACCTCCAATCTATGACTGTCACTCCCCCACTTCTTCAGCGATTTCAGGAGGCGCAACTTGGGGACACTGACTACGAGGCTCGACATGCTCAGATATCCTCAGGACAGGCACCTAGTGGATTTTCTGAAGGTGGGGATCACATCATCCTCTTCAGAGAATTCATCATCGTACCAATGGTGCTACAAGAGGAGGCTTTGAGGGAGTTCCATACGTCCCCTCTGGCGGTACATCCCGGTGTGGTGAATATGTACTGGGGCCTCCGGCATCATCACTGGTGGCCAAGGATGAAGAAATAAGTGGCAGAGTTTTTTTCATGATGCCTCACTTGTCAGCAAGTGAAGGTTGAGCATCAGGTTCCAGCAGGCTTAACACAGCCTTTAGAGGTACTGAAGTGGAAGTGGGATGGTATTTCCATGGATTTTGTGACAGGGATACCACGTACATCCAGGGGCCACGATTCCATCTAGGTGATTGTTGACCAACTCACCAAGTCGGCCCACTTCCTACCCATCTGAGAGTAGGGACCAGTAGAGGGATTGGGATTCCTCTACATACAGAAGATTGTACAGCTTCATGGGGTTCCATCGACAATAATCTCTAATCTTGGAGTACATTTTACATCCTTTTTATGGAATGGATTATAGGAGGTGTTCGGGACTCATCTATGTCTGAGAACCACCTTTCATCCTCAGACGGATGGTCAGACAGAGTGGACCATTCAGACACTGGAGGACATGCTTCGTGCTTGCATCCTAGATTTTGGCCGCAGTTGGGAGGATCACTTGCCCTTAGTGGAGTTCACGTACAACAATAGATATCACTCCACCATCTATATGGAACCTTTTGAGGCCCTGTACGGTTGACCATGCAGATCACCTCTATGATTGATAGACTCGGGGGAGTCAGCACTTATGGGTCCAGAGTTGGTACAGGCTACCACTGAGAAGGTGAAGATCATCTAGGAGCGGATAAAGACAGCACAAAGCAGACATAAATCTTATGTTGATAGAAGACAGAGACCTTTGGATTTTGAGGTGGGAGACCATGTCTTCCTATGGGTCTCACCTTGAAGAGGTTTGTGGAGATTTTTTTGGGGCGACAATCTATCTCTGAGGTTCATCGGAGCCTTTCAGATTCTCATTAGAGGTTGCAAGGGGGCATATCGTCAAGCTCTTCCCCCACAGATGCATTGTGTGCATGAAATTTTCCATGTGTCGTAGCTGAGGAAGTACGTGCATGATCCATTGCATGTTATCGACTGGGGTGATCTAGACACTGATGATGGGGGGACATTTATAGAGGTTCCAGTGGATATTGAGGATAGACAGGATCGAGTCCTTCATGGATGATCGATTCCTCTAGTGCACATTCGCTGGCAGCACGAGGACCTCCAGGAGAGTACATGGGAGCGGGATGCTCAGATTCATGCTCAGTACCCCCATTTGTTTCCTTATTCTATGTTCTATATTTTGGGGAAGAAAATCCTTGAGGTGGGGAGAATGTAAAGACCCATATTTTCCATGTCATTTTTTTAATATATGGAATTATTAAAATTTTCGAAAAATTGACGTCGTGTGATTTTGAGGCTCGGTGTGCCTGGAATTAATTTCTGAACTTTTTTAAGATACGTTCAGTAAACGTGTGGGCAGCATTTTCTATATTTTGAAATGTTGCTCGGATTAAAAAACGGAGGGCATCGTTGAATCCACAGCACTGATATTCTCTTAAGGTAGGATTCACTTCGACCGCAGTAGGTCGGGTGAAAAAGTTAATTTTTTGGACTTTTGAAAGATTAATAAAAATAACATGTTATGTTATTTTGTTACTTTTCCTCTTTTTCTTTTCCTCCAATGGACAAGAAGAAGTGGTGAGACTGATGACATGTCAATCCATTAAATGGATTGACTCTCCATTACATATAACCGAACCATTTAGAATTTGGATGGTCCATTAATTAAATGAACCTCAGAAATTCCGTGAAGCGTTACCCACCTCATTTCTCTCTTATTTATATGGATCTTGGGGTGGAGTGTTGGAATTGATTCACCAATAGACGAATCTCTGGAAAAGTACCGAGACACAAACCACTTGGAGGATGAGACCGGTTCCAATGAGCGGTGATGATCACCACTGAATCACGAACTGACGACAATGACGAATGAGGTTTCGTCGATCATTGTCAGCGGACGTCTAATCTAGATAGAGGGTTTATTTAAAGTTTTCTTTGACAAGTTAATTTCTCTTCCGCTCATTATCATGTAATGTAGAGGGCGCGGGCCAAATGAACAAGGCCCAGACCCTCTGCTGCTTCATTCTTAATGTGAACTTTGAGGAACAATTTTTCCAACTCAGTGGCAATGTGAAATAGCGGTTCACGCTATGAAAATGGTATCCAAAAAGATCCGTAGGTGCAGAAGACATAAAAAACAAACCATCGGAGTGCATCCAATGTCCCGTGGAAGGAACCACTGGCATGCCATGTCGACGGTGGCCGGAGGAGACATTGTGGTGACCGGTCGCGAGCAGTGGAAAGCGGTGCGCCATCGCGCCCCACGGCAGTCAAAGGTGGCTGGCCTGAGCTGGACGTACGGGACAAGGGTCGGCGCCTGCAGGTGTCGTTGGCTGCAGGAGGGTATGGCGTGACCCCACACCGCACCACATTGGCGAAATCTGATCGTCCAAATGGCTGACCATTTAAATGCGGTGGGGCAGTGCCCCACCAACTGGGGGAGACGGCCCTGCAACTGCGAGACCAGGGGAGAATGGGGTCTTCCTTCTAGAGGACTGGCCTGTACGTGGGCCGAACACGGGCTAGTCGAGCAGGCCAGACGTGGGCCGGTCAAGTGGGTCGGGCCAGACCCATGGCCCAGAGGACCAGTGCGGGTGGGCCGAGCCCCGCCCGGTGGGCCGGGCCAACTACGGCCCGTGCCTCAAACCAGTCGGGCTGACCCCGATGGGCCGTACCCAGTGGAACCAGGCCGACCCTTAACGGGTGGACCCATATAGGGTCAGGTAGACCCCAGGATCTGTTGTGTTGGGCCGGTCTGACTGAGTCGAACTGGTCCCAGACCTAACCGGTCCCTGAATAAAGAAACGCTCGTAACTGACGAACTGGGTGTCTGTTCGACACGCTGTCAGTGGAATTGGGATCCCTTTTGGGAAGCAGTCCCTTTGGCATATTCTGGTGGTCCTGACTAAGTCGGGCTAGATCGAGGTGCGATAACCCCTGTTTCACGGAAAGGGATGTAACGAACAGACCGGGCGTCCGAACGATGCGTCGTCTGTGGCACAAGGGCCTTTGTGACAAGGCGGTCCTTTGGAGGTACTCTAAGTGAGTTTTGATGGAGTTATACATGCAACTTGGGTTGGATCATACTTAAATCCAACTGGGATCTTTTTACAAAAGTGCTTTTATCTCATAGACCGGGCGTCCGATCGACGCACCGCCTGTCATGTTAGGACCCCTATGATAGGGAGGTCCCTTGGGTATGATTTTTTCGGGACTTTGTACTAGTTGAAATACGACCATTTTCTTGAGGATAGGTTCTCCCAGAATCAAGTGTGATATGAGCAGGAATCCAGTGGTTGGTTGTGACATGAAGAAGAAGGGCGACCAATGCAGGTCAGCATCAGAAACCCCAGAGTGGGATGATCTAGGTTTAAGAATAATCATCCCTACCTTTGTACTAGAATCCATGTGTGGATTAGCATATAGAAACCCTATGTGGATTAGCATCTAAGGACCCTATGTGGATCAGCAACATAATGACCTTGTGTGGATCAGCAACATAGCGACCCTGAGTGGATAAGTATTCTAGCAATCCTTTGTGGATCAGCAAGTAGTGACCCTATGTGGATCAGTTGTAGTGTGACCCAATGAGAACCCTCCTTACAGTAGCCTATCATAGAACAGTGACTTACATCCAAGAGTGGACAGATAATAGAAAAACTTCTTTTGGATCAGTTGTGGAACTTTTAATGGAATAAGATGATATAGCTTATGACTAATCATCTATATTCCTGAACTCTGAGTTGTATAATTTGTGTGATAAGTCTCTTTTTCTTTTTTCTTCATGATTTAGATCATGCTTGTGATATTACATTTTAGTTATATCATGTGATGTTTCCTTTGAGGATCAATAAGAGACATTTAGGGTTCTCGGGGTCCCCTACTGGGTATTGTTATACTCACCCTTGCATGGGGTTTTCCCGCACCTTGTTGTGTCTTGTTCAGGCGATGAGCAGCTGGGCTGAGACTTAAGGGAGCCAGGACCAGGCAGTACACGGACGAGACGGGCTGACGTGGAGTGTTGTGGAGACGATCTGTACCTACCCTTCTGGTAGGATCCTCAATGGATGATCCAGGAGCTATTTTCTATTTTTAGTTGTACTTTTACTTTTCAGTTGGGATTGTATTCTGGCCCCTTTACTTTCAGTACAATTTTTACTACAGCAGTTTACTTTGTGGTTGTTTGTTTTTGTGTTCTTGGTTTGTGTGTGTTTGTATAGGTTTAAAGTCAATTCCTTCCCATTATAGGGATAGGACTTTTCGGTGCTAGTCTCCAGCCTCTGGCCTATGGAAGGTGGGCTTGGGGTAGTCACGGCATGGGACCCGAGGGATGGGTCGTGACATTTCTGGTTTCTTCTTGAATACCCATTTTCAACCCATGGGATTTACATCCACTTTAGGATCTACCAAAATCCAGACTTGGTTTTTGTACATGGAATCTATTTCAAAATTCATGGATTCATTCCACTTTGAAACATCTATGCCACTTTCTACTTCCATGTAGGTTATAGGATCATTATTATCAACTATGAGTCATCATCCTCAGTGACTAGAAAACCATAACATTTTGGTTCTCTAACCTCTCTTGTAATCCTATGCAATAATTTTTTCACTGAAATAGTTTCTTATTATACGGGGATTTGTGTAATATGTTATTGTACCAACTCTTGTGTGCCTTGAGTCTCGAATTCATTGAATTCTATCTCGCTCTCACTATCTCGTTTAGGGATATTCTCCCTCTAAAATAATATGTCATGTATTTAAACTATAACCATTTTTTCTATAGGTTCGTATAGGTAATATCCCCTTTTTTATTGGTATATCATATCAAGTTACACTTTGTGACTCAGGGTATAATTTTCTTACATGAATAGGAATTAACAAATGCTTCGCAATCCCCCAAATGTAAGTATGACAACACGAGTTTAATTCCATTATTTAATTGTTATGGTATACCATCTCCTTATTTAGTTGGAACTTGGTTTAGTATTTTTGATACTGTTTATAATGCATATACCCAAAAGGATGATGGAAGACTCGCATGACTCATCATTGATCTCACCATATCCAAAAAGGTGTGGTTCCCCCTTTCACTTACACCGTTACATTGAGGCATAAAAGGATGAGTGAGTTGAGATAGTATCCTGAACTCCCATAAATACTAAATGAATTCTTAATTAAGATATTATCCACCATGGTATGAGTTAAGTTTCTTAATCTTCTTACCAAGCTGGTTCTCAATTTCATTATTGTATTCCTTGAATTTATCAAAAGAATATGACTTATACCACAATTAGTATACATATCCATATCTACTAAAATCTTCAATAAAGGTTATGAAGTTTGAGTACCCACCCATTGATTAAATAAGAAATGGTTTACACACATCAGTATTAACTAATTCAAGAATCTTTTTATACCTTTCACCATTCCCACTAAATGGGGATTTATTCATTTTACCTTATAAACATGTGTGATATACACCAATTGGTTTCAGTTCAAAATAATCTAAATCTCTATCTTTATGTAGTTTAGTCAAGTGATTTTCATTTACATGACCTAGCCAGTGATTCCAAATTTGGGTGTGGTATGAGTCATGTGAGGTTGTTTCATTATTTATTTTCATTAATTGGTTTGTGTAGTCCAATACATAAATACCGATATTTAATTTTTTTTCCATAATAAATGATATCTTTATAAAATAAGAAACATTTATTTCCAAATTTGAAAATAAAACCATCTGTGTCTAGTCTGGATATTGATATAATGATTTTGGTATCTGAACACACATAATAACAACCCTTTAAAACCAAGATCATCCTGGTTGGAAACATGTGGTGGTAGTCACTAATAGCTATAATAGCGAGTTTATCTCTATTGGATACTCTTAGATCTACATCCCCTCAGTAAATCTTTCTAAATTTACTTGGTTCTTGTATTTGAATACATATGTGAGCACCAAAAGATGTATCTAATACCCAATTTTTAGAAACCAATAAATTTCACTCGATAACAAATGCACCCAATGATTCCTCTTAATTCTTTGGTTGGTTTTAGTTATTTTCCAATGGACCTTATTGCCACATGTGAAATAGAAAAAATCTTATTCTCTTTCTTTCCCCTTAATATTCAACTTCTTGGAAGGGAATGAAGAATCTTTGTGCTTAAAGATATTCACTTTCCCTTTCCATTATTTCACCATAAGGATGGAAGGCATTTCACACTTTGTATCCTTATCTACTTGGAGAAGGTGAGTAAGAAGATCTGATCGTTACTTCTCAATATTTTTCATATTAAAGTTTATAACAAAGTTAGAGAAGCTCTGAGGGAGTGATGCCGGAATAATATCGGTACCCAGTTCCTCAGGGATTTTAAACTCTAGAACATTTTGGTGCTCAATGTATCTAATGGCCTTGACTATTTGAGGCCCAACTGGGGGAAACTCTCCAATATTTTTCTAAAAGAGAACCTTGGATATCTCAAACTGTTCTTGTCTATATCTCTCCTAGTAGAGACCATAGAGGTGCTCACGCATGTCATATGCATCCATGTTTTTGTGAGGCTTCATTAGTTCCCTGGACATAGATGAAAGCATCAAACAATGAACGTCACCCACGCCACTCAAATGTTTTTTTAGGCCAATAACTCTTCATCAATCACGTATTTAGTAGGTGGATCAAGTATAGAGGATTCAATCACATAATATTTCTATTCATGGTGTAGCATAATCTAAAGGCATCTAAACCACTCTTGGAAGTTACTGCTAGTGAGGAGGTTGTCTTTATCCAATATTAATCATAGGTATAATGTGGATGATGATCTTTCCATGTTATTATAAAATTAAAATAATAGATTATTAAGACTATTTTTGAATAAAAATTGTGTGAGAAATAATAAATTTATTTTATTTTATTAATTTTTATTAATTCTCTTACTATTTTATCAAGTCCCAATAGCCCCCACCATTGAACTTGGAATGTCCAATTGTTATGAAATTTTATTGGAAAGGATCCATATGCCCCTTCACATAACCCTATTGAGGGTTGGTCAAGCTACTTGAAGGTATTTAGGAAGGTAGGTCTTTATTAATTGTGGGCTTATATCTCCTTGATTAGTTGAGTGTAATCCACTATCCTGAAATCCCAACTTGGATTTCTTCAACACTTGCTTCCAAGTTACATCAAGTATAGCAAGGGATACTTCTCTTGATGTAAGATGGTTAAGTTAACCCATAACCTCCACATTTAAAGTAAGTGTCCCAATGAGGGTTGGTCAAACACTTAGTTTCAAGGCTTTCATTCCTAATCAAGTAATGGAAGTCCAAGTATAAATTAATATTTAATTGAGGTATTTTAATTAACTATGCATAAAAAATTGTCTTATTTTATCCTTTACGTTTCTTGTTACTTTTAAGTGGATGTTACTTAATAAATTAATTGTGGTGGATAAAACATTTAATTATAATTAATTTATTTAATTTCTATCTTGCTATTTTAATTCATTTATTTATATGATCACAGCCTTTCATCTATAAAATAAATAATTTCATTGAAATAAATAAAAAAATAAATGAAATGTTCATGAGCTTTATCTAATGGTTGATTTAATGAGAAGACATTAAATCAACCTTTTATCTAGGGGAAATAACTCTTATTGTTGGTCTTGACATGAGTTACAACATTCCACTTGACAACCTATATATCACCTGAGTTGGCATCATAATGGTTCCATCTTGATCTGCCTCCACGCGCATTGGGATACTCCATTAATTACATGTATTTATGACTCATACATAGGTGAGGGGAACTAAATGATTGGTTAAAAGGGGAATACATAAATATCCTTAGATGCATAGTCCCTATATAATAATGGAGGAAGGGATGAAACACGGGCCATCATATTTATTTAATAATAAATAATTACAAACTCATGCAATAAATAAAATTAAAAACTCAAACACATACACAGGTCTTGGTCAAGCTCATGAATGGTCATACATGTAATAAATATGTAAAATTAATTGGATAGCATTAATTTTCTTATTTGTTGCTTATTTTTAAGATGAACACACTTGTATTAATTAATTAATTCCTTTTCATCTTAATGGTCATCCAAACTTAATTGGAGATACCTATCATTTATGTAATTCATGGAAAATAAAGAACCAATAATGAAATATTAATTACAGTAAATTAATTGAGCATTTAATATTATTTAAAACCATTATTAAATTTTCAAACACGCATTGGTGTTTTAATCAATAAAATATTTTTTTAATGCTGAAATTTTCAATTTAATTTAGATTTTTAATTCTATCCTTTAATGGGAGACTACATGGCACGTATAGACCATATACATATTGTGTATCTTAGTTTTCATGTATCCAGGGTAAACACCTGGTTTAGTAGCGTGTATCTTGGCTGGACTACACGCCATGTGTAGAACAGCTACATGTTGTGTGTTTCGCTTTCCATGTGATTGGGATGCATTCATGGGTCTTCAACACGTGTTTTGGACATGGGAATTGATTAAATACATTTCCTATACACTGCATAAATGTCTTTTATATCATAAATGCTTCAGGTTTTTAGTCTCATATGGTTTTGGAATATGTATAATGATCACAAATATTGAATGATTTATATTGCTAACTCATGTAGACTATATGGTGTGTACACTGATACACACTGTATAATCTAAAAATTGTGTGCTAGGTTGGACGGTCAACATGTGGCATATACTGTGTGTAACTAATTCATGGCATTCCATGTATCCCTCAATGCATCTAGATGCAATTCACTGGGGTACATGATGTATAAATTTAAGTACAAGCTATGTAACACTATCTTACCTACCAAAAATTGGCAGTTTTCTGATGGAATATCCAGCCATTCTTCATCTTTTCTTAAACCTTTAAAAAAATGAAACACTGAATGAATCATGATTAATATGTTGAATCATGTAAATTTAAATAAAATAAAACAACGAATAACATGAAATAAAAATCTATCCACAATTACGCATAAATCAACAATCAAATAAATAATTATAAATTTAAAATGTGAACATTATGATACCACTTATTAGTTTTGGGAACAGTAGAAACATGTGGTGGTGGGTTATATTTTAAAATTTAGTTTAGTTAACATTATCTGAAACCATGAAAAAGGATCTTGCACATCATATTTATAATTTATTTATTTAATATCTGAAGTAATGAATACATGGGCTTAGGATCTTTCTTCATTAATGAATGTGGATCATATGAAAATAACCTTTCGGATTGGATTTGTTGTGTTGTGAGGATCCAAGGATAGAATCCCTCCAATGGTGATCCACACATGCTCATATGATCTTCAAGCAACACTAATTTATCTCTAGGTGCTGGCACTGAAAATCAAATGTATTTTTTTGTTCATTCTTGATTGTTCATTCTTCGATCTTGAAGAAATCTCTCTTTCATTTCTCATTATTTAGAGGGAGATATAAGGAGTCGAGAGATAATTTTTTGTGCACAAAAATTCTCTATTTATATTGTATCGATCGATACTCTACACAATAGATATAACAATCTATTTATAGTGCTAGGGTTTAGGTTAAAATAATTATTTAATATATATCAGTCATTAAATAACATAATAACCTTTAAGAAAAAACATTCCACATAATAAAATAATAAAAAAATGCCATGTGCCAACATGCACAATAATAAGTATTATTTAACTGACTTATTAATTTATATTTTTCACCAGACTCAGTTTTGGTCTGTTCGATCTCCTGTAGCATTTATTGAATGCCCAAAAAAATATTTCATTCTCTTAAATAAATATTTTATTCACAAACCAGTAGATAAATATTTATTAAATATTCAATAAAATAAATAAATATATTATATTCACAATCTGATGATTTATTTAATTTATATGATCAATCAAAATTGAATAAAATTATTCCTCTATCTAGAGAATAATATTTATTCCATTAATAAATTAAAATAGAATTTAATTCTGATCAATGAAAACACTTAGTGTGTAACCCTCTAGAATTATTTCTCGTTGGATTTATGCGGGCTTACCTAAAGTCCAAGACTACTGTTTATCAATGGATCAAGGTACCCAAGATAAAGAACTTAATGTTACAACAATGAAAACCACATACAAATGCTCATTGTGTAATATAATCCCTTTTTCATAATATCTCATCAAACTAGTTTCACATCCGTGTCACCAAACTATATTCTTGATACCTCTTTCTTTGAATATCTGGAATAAATACGCCGTTATACCATGGATATGAAATTTAGGGTGATGGTTCTATTCCAATCAAAGGGATAAGATATTAGTTTCCATAAAGATGGAAGGGAAAATCCTTCGATAAATTATCCATTAATAACATGTCAATTGTGATGCACCCAACGTACCATACCTCACTGTGAACATATATCATCATAGTTTTCATCTACAAATATGAGTGTGTGAGTTATGACATGCATTAATGATAATTTTAATGTCTAAGGACTATTACACACACTCGTAGATAGTAATGTCTGATGACACCAAAACATGCGGAATTCCTACTGGTTAGTCTATTATTATAATCTCTCATCTTGGAGATTACCAAGTGCGAACTTCATGAGAAGAAGCCTCATCCACTTACGAGTACTCACACCCAATGGTCTAAATATTATGTGTCCCATAATAGTATTTTATCCAACTGAAGAACTATATTAAGAATATTTTCATAGAACTGCAAGGTTCTCATCATATCAAGGAATTACTATGACCTTATAAAGGTGAAAAATACTCTAGGACATTATTACTTTAAAGACATGAAGAACAATGAACAATATGTTATAAGATGTTTAATTAATATTAAATACATTGAATATACATGTAATCAAAGTAAAAGTAGTTTTTCCTAAGACACAAACTCTAATACTTACTTCCCCAAAGGTCCCCTGTATAATCACTTAGGGATTATACGCTGCCCCATGATCGTGCATGTTCCTGTGACAAAGACCTATAATGTTTGAGGTCTGATGGTCGATTATCCCTATCACTTTTTCCAGTAAAAGGTGTTTTGTTCAATTTTCATAATAAGAATGATTCTCATTTATCAAACGATTCATAATTGAATGATTTCAACAGTCCATCTCCATTGAGTGTTTTATTATGTTTCTAATTTATTTTCTTAATGCATCAATTAAAAGATAAGTGGTATTTGAATAAATGATCCTAATTTTCTTATCTTGAATGTTAAATATTGTATTATCCATATCAAAAATATATGTCATTCACCATATTTCCAATTCCATAAAACAATTCATTCTTGAATATAGAACAACACTTTTTCAAAATCATAAAAAATATACCCTTTTGTCCAAAATAGATATAGAAATAAAATTTTTATTAATGGATGGATCATAGTAATAATTTCACATCTCTATAATTAATCCACTAGAAAAATGTAGAATTATGTTCCTACTTCTAATGTAATAATTTTTTCCCCTTGTCAGCATATAGATCTACTTCTCCTTTCATCGGTTTTATCTTAAATTTGATTTTATGGACATCAAATGTTATTTTAACTTTATCAATATCTATATTCAATTGATATTTTCATTAAATACTATATAAATAACCATTAGGATTTATTTTGAAGTGTTATGGGTTTCTAGGTCCATCCAAAGATACTTATTTCAATCTTTTTTTTGTTCTTTATTTATCATATGTTTTCTCTATATCTTTTTATGTTGTTAATTTGTCTTTTCTCAAAAAAAATCATGTCACAAACTTTCCTTAAATCATTTCTTTTCTTTCAAAATTCTATTTGATCAAGAAAGTTGAGTGTTCCTTTTTCAACAAGTCCATAAGTGAGAATTCATTGTATGTGGGATTTTTCAATATAAATATAGGATCATCTTTAATTTCTAAGGATAAAAACTAAGGTCGTAGGGATAAGAATTTAAGTTGGACTTTTTTGTACATGTGGTCTAATAATTTTTTTTATTTATGATTTATTCACTTGATGATTGAATTTTTCTTCAATTTTTAATCAATATTTTCTTTGTAAACCGTTTGAAACCAAATAAAAATTGATATAAATTGATAAATTTGGTTTAGTATTGTTTTCTATGTATCTTTGGTTCAGTTTTAATAGAAAATCCACCCTCCACCCCACCCCACCCCCACTATTACAGGTTTTAATCTTTTAATTGTATACCCCACCCTTGATAAACTAGTTAAAGGGTCTTAACCTAAACCTTCACTTTAAGGTTGAAACTTAGAAAATCTAAAACTTGTTCAGGATTATCAAAATGGTTAAAGAAACAAGTATGAAATTATAATGTAAAGGTACAACTAATGAGAGAGGAGTGACCCTAACCATTGGGCCACATTCAATGGGGGAACAAATATATAAAAATATAAAATCAATAGAAATAATAAATTCATGTTTAAAAATTATAAATAAAATATTTATTTTTCTTTGGTGTAGTGACTAAAATCTTCTTAGTGACACTCAAAAGTTGATGCTTATGCATTCTATTAGAGGTAATCAAATATCAGTTTCAGTTATAATTAATAATTATATTCAAATAATAATAAATTTTTTATTATCATTTTTATAACTAAATTCAGTAAACCGTTTTTCTATTTTTTCTCATTTCAATAAAGAATCCAATCCAACCATTTGATCATTTTTATTTTAGATTTTGTTTATCTTTGGGGAAACTAAGGATAGACAAAAACTCATTAAATTTTAGTAATAAAATAAGTTTTAAAATATGGGTACATTTATAAATATAAAAAAAATATTGAAATATTGAAATTTAGTAGATAAAATTTGGAATATTAAATTAATAAAAATTTAAAAAATTATTATAAACTCATTTATTAAAACTAATATTCAAAACCAAGTCAAAATATTTAAGTAATTTATAAAATAAAATTTATTTTGACCAAAATCAATTTAATCTGAAACAGATCAAATTCCATCGGAACTTAGGCCACCTCTACATTCCAGCATACCACATTATCTCCTATTATGAAAATGAAGAGATTATATTGTGATAGTGTGAGATTAAGAAATTTGGGGATTTATAGACACATTCATATTGGAGGATAGGAAAGGCTAGAGGGTATTTTGTCTACTGAAAATTTGGGAAAATGATCAATAATTGCATTGATGTTGATTTTTTATATTTATAAAAAATAACAAAAAAATTGGGTGTTCAAAAAATGAAAATGTTTTAAATAATTTTTTATATTTATAAAAAATATCATTTTTCGGATTTATAATTGAAAAATTAGTTTATGAAATAAATTTTTAAAATTTTAATCATTTCATAAAAATTAATAATTTTTAATTTCACTAAAAAAGGTGTATGAATTTATTTAAAGTTATAAATCAATTTTAATATCTTATAATTAAATTAGTTTTAAAATTATTTAATGAAATTATTTTTTAAGGCCATAAAAAATTATAATTCTTTCTTAAACCTATAAATTTTTAATTTCATTAAAAACCATTAAAAATAACTTTCAAAATTTATTAAAATTTTACTAATCATTATAAAAAATATTATTTGTATAAAATCATAAAAAATTATTTTTCTATGAAATGATATATAAGATTTTTTTAATAAACATGAAACATTATTATATTATTAAAAATAATTAAAAATTACTTTTAAATTTTATAAAAAAATTATTATTCATCATAGAAAATACTATTTATAAAAATTTATTAATAATAGATAAAAATGGAAAATTATGAATCATTTAAAAAATAGTTTATGAATTTTTTGGATTTAGAAATGAAAAAATTATTTATATTATAAATTTTTAAATTTTTAACCATTTTCTAAAAATTACTAATTTATAATTTTTCTAAAAAGTTATATGTACGTTTTTGAAGTTATAAAAAATTGAAGAATTTTATAATTAAATTAGTCTAAAATTTATTGAATAATCATCATTTTTTGTAAATATAAATAATTTTATTTTTATATTCATAAAAAATAAAAATTATTTTACAAACATAAAAATATATTATTTCATTAAAAATCATTAAAAATAAATTTGAAAATTTATTATTATTCCACTTATCATCTTAAAAATACTATTTATATATAATCATGAGAAATTATGTTTTTATGGAAGGATATAGAAGATATTTTTTTATAAATATACAACATTATTATTTCATTAAAAATCATTAAGAATTACTATATAATGTTTTATAAAATTTATTATTCATCATAGAAAATACAATTTGTACAATTTTATTAATAATAGATCAAACTGTAGAAGCATAAAAAATATGTTTTTATGAAAGGATATAGAATTTTTTTCTATAAACATACAACATTATTATTTCTTTAAAATTTACACAGGATAATTACATCGCAGTTTTTCCACTATAATTTATAATAGAAGTTCTACTAGAATTTATTATTGAAGTTTCATTGGAATGTTATAGGGGAAGTTTCACTGGAATTTCAAGTGGAAGTTTCACTAAATTTTCCAAGTGGGAGTTGAAGTTACCACTATAATTTTCGAGTGAAAGCTTCTACTAGAATGTTACAGTGAAAGTTTTAGTGGAATTTTCAGTGAAATTTTCATTGGATTTTCCAGGTGTAAGTTGAATTTTTTACTAGAATGTTCAAGTGGAAGTTTCACTATAATTTACAATGGAATTTTCACTGAAATTTCCATTGAAATTCACTAAACGTTTTAGCTGAAATTTCCAAATAGAAGCTGAAATTTCCACTAGAAGTTTCTGATGAAAGTTTCTGTTGGAAGTTTCCACTAGAATGTTCAAGTAGAAGTTTCACTAGAATTTATAATCCAAGTTTTAAATGAAATTTTCATGTGTAATTTTAAGTTTTAACTATAATTTTCTTATTGAAGTTTCCATTGGAATGTTCCAGATTTTCTAGTGAAAGTTACACTGAAATCTCAACTTGAAGTTTCTCTAGAAGTTCCAGTTGAAGTTTCACTAAAAGTTCTAGTGAAAGGTTCAATTGTAATTTTCAAGTGGAAGTTGAATTTTCCACTGGAATTTTCCAGTTATATTTTCCACATTAAGTTTTATGTGGGAGTTTCCTCTATAATATTTCAGTGGGAGTTTCCACTGGAATTTTCTGGTGAAAGTTTCCACTAGAATTTTCCATTGGAAATTGCACTAGAATTTCTAAAGGAAGTTTCACTAGAATTCTCACCGAAAGTTTCAACCAAAAAAATCAACTGGAATTTGAAGTTATCATAGTATGTTTCTAAAATAAGTTTCACTAGAATTTACAATTTATGTTTCACTTGAATTTCCAGTGGAAGTTTCACTGGAATTTCCAATGTAAGTTTTCACTAAAAAAATTACTTGAGATTTCCACTAAAAATTTTAATAGAAGTGACTAGCTTAATCGGTAACATTTCCACTAAAATTTTTTAATGAAGCTTTATTTTGGAAATGTTCATTGAAATTTTATAATAAAAGTTCCACTGGAATTTCTGTTGAAAATTCTATTGGAACTTCATATGCAAGTTCCACTAGAACTTCTAGTGAAAGTTATATTCCTTAATTTTATTTTACCCTTACTTAACTTTGTTTTAACCTTACTTAAATTTATTTTTACCCTTATTTAACTTTGTTTTACCCTTAATTAACTTTATTTTTACCCTTATTATATCTTTTTTTTGTCATTACTTAACTTTATTTTACCCTAACATAACTTTGTTTTTCCCTTATGTAACTTTTTTTACTCTTACTCAACTTTATTTTACCCTTACTTAACTTTGTTTTACCCTTACATAAGTGTAGTTTACCCTTTTATTTGTTTTAAACTTCATTAAATTTACTTTACCCTTATTTAATATTGTTTTACTCTTACTTAACTTCATTTTTACCCTTATTTGACTTTGTTTTACCCTTACTTGACTTCAGTTTACCCTTAATTAACTTTAGTTCACCCTTACATAACTTTAGTTTACCATTACCTCACTTTATTTTTCTCTTAAATTTTTCAATGAAACATTATTTTAGAATTGTTCACTAAAAATTTCTAATGAAAGTTTCAAGGGAACTTCCAATGAAAATTATATAGGAACTTCCAGTGAAAGTTACACATAAACTTCTAGTAAAAGTTTCCACTAAAAATTTTCAATGGATATTTCCACTATAATTTTAATGAAATTTTTTAATAAATATTTCCACAAGAAATTTGAATAGAATATTTCACTAGAACTTATATTATAGAAGAGGTATCTTAAGTTTATACTCTTGTAAACTATATATTAGAAATCATGAATAGTGTGGTAATGTAGACAACATAGACATAATTCCTTGTAATTGACTTTATAGCTCCCTCATGACCATGATATTTGGATAATAACATTATTTTTGTACTAAAATATCAGATTAATACATACCACCTTTTTGGTGAAATCCCACTTATTAAAATGAAAACCCATCAATCGGGAGTTACTAGTACTCTATAAAATTCATGGGTTCTTAACGAACATTTTTAATGAGAATTTATTTTTTCAATTTATATGGATATTCTTGGTGTTATAGAGTCCAATGAAATAAAATTTCAATATATATGAACTCCATAATGGGCTCTGGATCCCGTGGATAATATTTTATCCATTCATACATGCTATATATAAAATCAAACCATTATCAATGGATCCTGAAAAGGCCTTAAAAATCCTAAGACTTCACTTTGAGTTCATCATCAATCCCTTCAGAAATCATCACACCAAATAAAACATGTTTGATGGCCATGGTCAAAATGAAACATGGAAGTTGATGATTGACTTGAAGAATTGCATCTAGGAGTCCTAGGATGGTTGAAACATTGTTTATGAGGCAATATTGAATATATATTATCATTTAAATTATTTTGAATTAAAAATTGATCCATTTAACCATTCACATGCATGAATATAGAGACATATCTAGTATCATCATGAAGATAACTCATTATGATGGCGTAAGTGAAAAAACAATAAGAGATATATTCTCCTACCCTAAATAGATTATTCCATTAAAATCATGTGTTCACCTATGCATATATTCCCTCATGCCATCAGGAGTAGATAGATATTGTTCACGTGGGGTTATGAAGAGATAGAATAAGTAATAAATTGAAAGAGGCTGAATAAGATAATTACCTCTTCTTCGGGAGACCTTCTTTAGATCCTTTCTTAAGGGACTTAATATTGTTCTTTTAGGGATACCATCACCTCTAGAATTTGGATAAGGATAATGAGAATTGAAATGGGTAGGTATTGTTTGAGATAGATGGATCAATGTGGTGTGAATAATTGAGGGAGTAGGTTCCCTTTTATAATTAAGGTGAGGGGAACTTATGGAATTTCTCAAAAGATTAAATGATAATAAATTCATTCTTAGGCCAAATTCCTTAAAATGGAAAGGAATTCAAAGATAATATAGGATAGGGTTGTAATCCCATCAACCAATAGAATTTAGATATGTTTTGGTATCATTTTAGACCTTATAATTTTGATTAACCACTTGGTCAATTATTTTTAACCTTAACTATAGAAACATTAAGTTTAATCATAAAGGGTTAATAATGTTACTATAAATGAGAAAATGACTCATAAATGGACCATTTATGATGTGTTAAACTATAAAAACTAGGCCCTAATGACATCATAGAAACCCTTCCTTAACATGGACCTCAAGTCTTGGCCTACTAGGCACCACCAGATTCCCCCACAAACACATGGTCCCCTACCTCAGGCCCACCCATATGCATGAACAAATCATCAAAATAAGGGATTTCCCAATAACCAACAATTTTTCTTTTTAGTGTGATTTTTCCTTACTCACACACGTCCTAGGAAACTTCCTAATATGTCAGCCATCCTGATACCATTTTGTAACATCCCAACCCAATCCATATGGTATGATCTCAAATTCCACGTGGCCTCATGTGCACCTCCCTATACGAAAGAGGTTAACAACTAGCATTGAGGGTGTAAATCTAACAGTGGAAAGACTATACCCTCCATATCATATCATTGAGAAGGATAACAATGGAAAATAATAAAACAATGAATAAATGATCAGATTAAAAAGTAAAAAATGAAAAAATGACATATATTTAAAAGAAATACTTCAAAAAGTGGTAAACATGTCAAGAGTAAAAGAAACATGTAAATAAAAGAAATGAAAATAAACAAAAATATGTGGGGTACCCCAAAGTCATCTTGGTCCACTCAAGTTTCATTCTCCACCACTCAATCGTCCACCATAGGTCCCTTAGCTTGCAACTCTACCTATCTCAAACCAGATTCCCACACACAAATTCATCTCTCACCATGTGAACCGGATTATCTGAGAAATGATATTACCTATCACCATGAAAGGTTTATCCTCCAAAATTTATAGTCTTATCACTCCTCTATGAATATTAAATTTCATCTATATTTTCCTCGATGCACCCTTCCTTAATCAGGGTCTCTACTATGCCTGAAAACACCCAAATCAACTACATCATGTGTAACCTTTCCATGTTTCACACCATGAAAATGAATTCACACTGGGAATAATATTATTTAGACATCCTCACAGCATCTGAAACCGAAAACCTTAGTTCACATCTTTTCCTATCTTTAATCGGCTTCTCACTCAAAATTCTATCACTCACCATAAAAACCATCTCATCTTTGAAATTCTACTTTCCCAGCATCATGAAAGGCTTCTACTCCAATGTTTGTAGTGTTAGCACTCTTATACACGTCTACAATGCCAACAATATTGGCCACCATGAAAACTGGCTCAACCAGGGTCTCTATTGTTCCTAAAAACACCCAACTCAACTACATAAAGCATCACTTTTTCACATCACACCCCATGAAAATGTCTCCACATTGATAATCAGATTATTATAGCATCATCATAGCCTCTTCAACCTGAATCCTAAGCTCACGACTCTTATTAGCTAAAATCATCTTCCCACACATAATTTTATATATCACCATGAAACCCATGTTTCTTTCTTAGTACCAAGAAAGACTGATCTGATGTTTGCAATGCCAGAATTCATCCACGCATCAATAAATCCATCTATGTTTTCATCCATTCAACCTTCCTCATCCAGGTTCTCTGCTACCCAAAAAACCTCCCAAATCTACTCACATAACCTTTCCACATCACACCCCTTGGAAATGTATAAACACTATAAATTGGATTATTCAGTCACCCTTGAAGCATCTACAATGTGATTCCTTACTTCACAACTATACCTAGCTCAAAATAGCTTCCCACATAAAATTCCATATCATACTATGTGAACCATATCATCTATGAAATGATACTTTTCCAGCACCATGCAATGTTAGTCCCTTAACTTTTTCATTGTAATCACTCCTCCACACTTCTACAACACTATCTATGATGTCCACCATGAAACCTATCTCAACCATGGTCTCTATTGCATCTATAAACACCCTATTCAACTATATCATATGTTAAATTTCCAAATCACATCCCATGAAAATGTATCCACACTAGAAATCAGATTATTCAGGCATCTATGTAGAATTTATAACCCAATTTCTTAGTTCACAGATCTTCCTAGCTCAAACCAGCTTCCCACACATAATTACACCTCTCACCATGTAAACCATTTCATGAATAACGTATTGTGTGGACACCTCCAACTCGATATGAGGCCAATGAAAAACAAACAACCCGATAAACTCGATATGATTCATAAACTTTTCCACATGGCACGATTTGGTATATGAGAATATGAGATCATCAAGGTAGAATATTTTAGTAGTTTTGAATGGTTTAAAGAGGATAAGTCATAGAAGAATCAAATAAATTAGTAATGATATGTGGAGTAATACTATGAAGATTAGAGGACCTCGATCTCATCTTTCATTGTCTATAAAAATAAAAAAAACATTTCATAGGAGGGTTTCAACATTCCCCAACCAAGGTGGATCTATTGGAAATCCATATTTTCTCTTAGTTTCTATTTTTATGGAGTAATAACCCCCAATTGATATGAGTGGAAGGAGGTTATTCCCAAGTCTCTTCTTTAATTTCTATTATTTTATTTTTATTCAATGTGTGGAAAATAATTATGTGTGATCGGGATGAAGACGTTCATGCATTTCTCTTATTTTTTATTGCTTACTTATTCCATAATCAAATAAATTTATTAATCCTTTCCAACACTTTTCTCATCATGTGGATCACCCATGCATAGCAGAAGAAGAATATCATGTGGGATGAAACAAGAAGTTAGATCAATGAGTACACTCAGGAGAGTTATGTCTACATTAAATCCCTAGGGGGAAAGAGTGTTTGACAAGTTAAAAGGGGTTCTTGAGTGTGTTAATTAACAAAATGTTAAATGGTGGAAGTTATTCATACGAATGAAATATAATCTAGACAATGAATTTAAATATAAAAACTAGCTCCTTTCCCCGGTCAACCAGTTCTCCATATGATATATTTTCCTTTATTTCTTTTTATTTTCTTTTCATTTGAATTTATAATTTATAAAAATTATCACTTTAATTTTAATCACTTCCATTATTTAATTAAAAACTAAAAAATTTAATATGTGAAAAAACAATTCATGAAGAACAATTAACCAATTTCCCTCCTCAAGAGACAACCCAAGGTTAGCTACTAGGATACACCCATTTATGAAATTAAATATAATATTTATGAGGAACTTGAAAAAATTATTATCATCACTATGAGTTAAATAAATAAACATCTAAAAGAATAAAACCCACTTCTTTCCATAATGAAGCAGTGTATTTTGGGTAAACATGTAGAGTGACAACTTAATTTACACAAATGCACCAGATGAATAAAAAATTTATTCCAGACAGATGAATGATAACTCATGTATAGGAAGTTTCTAGATAGTAAATATTTAACCAAATTTAATTATTCTATTTTATGCTTTATCGATAGAAAATTTTCAGGGATCAATGGGTTTCTAGTGATTTTCATAGAATGGATAGTTTCTAGTGTTTTTGAAAAAAAAGTGGATATTTCAAAAACAAATTTGGAAAAAAAAATATGATTTATAAACAATTTCATTAAATATGAAGTTTTTTTGGTATTTCATTGATAGATTGTTTTATGATTAAATGGTTTTGATAACATAGATTTTGATATCTTTTTTTTAAATGCTCTTAATAATTCTATATTTTAGGTAAAACTGCTTTTGATTTATCATTATTGGTTATCATTAAAATTTTTGGATTTTCTCTTACATGGTTATTTATCAAAGTCATTAGGGAAATTATATAAAGTTTCTACTCACCACTTACATGTTCACATAAGTGTACATGTAAAAATCATTGTTCATAATGCTGGTAAAATAAAGGCATCATAATTTTTTAGTGAATAGTCATAGATCCACTATGGAGACATGGTGGGAGGATTTGGAATTTTTTTCTTATACTTGAGTCAATTTTATTTATTTGGGTTAGTGTGTCTTGTTGTAATTTGGATTTGAATTTTCTAAACCTTGTTTTTTCCACTATGATTTTCAAATGTATTAAATGAAGTAGTTTTACATATCACATGAATATTTATCCATTTGGGTTTATAATTTCAGAAAAATCATTTCTTAATGGTTTATTTAATTCCAAGAAACTAGTTTCTAGCCTCTGGCAATTAGAAGAAGTGTTCTTGAGCCCATTTAGTACTTTGGTTTGGGTCTCAAGATTCGAGTCTGAGTGTCAGTAAGCTATAAAATGGTATCAGAGTAATGATTTTAAAATTTTTCTTATAAGTTTCATCAATAATGTAGAATAGGATAGTTTAAACTCAAAATATAGTAATAAAAATATATATATATAATATTTTTATAGAAAACCATGAGTTTCTAAGAATTAAAGGTAAATAAAAGGTTTATGGTGACCTTATAGGATGTTTTAATTTATTCTATGTTAACCCATAATGGTTTGAAACTCGAAAGATTCAATGCACTATGATATGCATGGTAACTAGTACATTACAAGAACATGGTTTTAAAGGAAAATATTTTCTTATATGAAAATTTTATTTTCAATGACTCAATGGTTTTTTGTTTTCAAAATTGGTTTTGAAAAGAAATTTGTAAATAAATTGTTTTAATTTTTGTAATAAATCAATAGAAATTGGGTTAACCAAAGGAAATGGATAGGAATCCTCATATATGTAGTATGGAATAGAAAACTAGTGATTAATTGGTTATTATATATATTATAGAATTATTCTGCCTAAATAAATTCATGTTGGATATGAGAAAGGATCGGTAGATAATGGGTTTGTGGATTCTCAGTTAGTGAACGTGATTATGAAAAGTATCCAAGGGATTGGCATGAATGTAAATATTGATAGGTCAAGAGAGATAGATAGGGCCTTAGAGTTTCTAATGTAACATCTATATTCATTCATATGTGATATTGGGACAGAACAATCTAAGAAGTGGTTGTAAATGATTAATTGTATCTTTAATCTCTTGTGATTTCATGATACCACAAAGGTAAAATTTGGGTATTACTTGCTATAAGAACCATCTAGGAAGAAATAGGAATCAATAAAGTAAATAGGGAAATATAAGTATATTTATGGGAAAGGTTTCCAAAAAATATTCAATGATCAATATTAGATAAATTAATTGATGTTAGCCAGAGTTTGAGATTTTTTAGATTTCAAGCAAGGTAATTTGACTGTTATGGCATATGCATAAAAAATTTGGCTTCTGAAATATGTTTTGAAGATTTTATTGAATAAAATCATAATTCATAGAGGTTTAAAATTTGTATGTGATTGTAATTATGAAAAAATATTATTCTATGAAACTACCTACTTATATAAATTTGTTTAGTATGGTGTCTTCAATATAGGTATACATTACAAATACGCATTGGAGAATTTCTTTTCTTCCCTAACCAAGTAGAGGAAGAAATGATTATAGTGAATATAAAAGAAAGTGGAAATACTTTGGAAGGAATCCCACAAAATCATCTTCCAATTTCTCTCAAGGGAAGAGTTTTTTAGAATGTTTCTAATGTGTAAAAGTTATAAATTTGAAGTCAAAGTGTCTTTACCCACCTCATCCATACTTCAAATGTGGGAATATGGGTCATCTAAAGAATTATTTTGAGAGATTCACATGGGAAAGTAGTATAAGTGAATCAAACCAAGTGTGGGGATCAAATATGTATTTCAATGGACCCAAGAAGACTAATTCAGGGACTCATGGTAATCTGGGAAGAACTCATGAGGAATAAATTTTATTTCCTCAAAATAGTAAGGGTAATATATATATAGTTAAATAAGAATTCAAATATAAAAATATTGATGCAAGACCTTCAATAGTGTGAGGTACCATTATAATTTCTTATATGATTATTTCTATATTGGTTGATACTAGTGAATCACGTTCATTTCTCTTTGAATGATTGGTTAATCAATTGGGGTTATGGGTGAATTTGATGTCATATTCTATGAAGATTGTTATTCTACTAAGTAAAAGAATTGATAATGGTTATATGTTTTTATCTTACTCAATAATGATAAGAAATGTAAAAATATTATGTGACTTTTTATTACTTGGGGTGGAGGCTTATGACTTTATTATAGAAATAGAATTTATGAGTAGATTAAAGTATCGAATCAATTGTTATATTTAGTGATTTCTTTCTATGTTTCTAGATAGTAATATACAAACTTTTAAGAGAGAGAGGGGGATATTTTATCCAGTAAGGAAGGTCCAATGGTAAAAGAGTTTGGATCAATATATTTTCAATTAACAAGATTAATACTAAAATCAGTAAAGGGTGGGAAAAGATCTATACTTATAGTGGTAGTGGATAAATGTCTGAATGTTTTCCCAAGTTATTTTTTGTATTACCACTAAGAAGGGATGTGGAATTTTATATTATCCTAGTTCTTAGGTGGATTCATATTTTTATACCTTCATAATTCATGTAAAGACCCATAATTCTATCAAGGTAATTTCCCTTATGATTATATAAATGTATCATATTTTGTAAAGAACACACACCACATAATAAAGCCAACAAAATTTTATTATATTAATTTAAAAATTACAATTAGAAAATAAATATGGGAATAATAATTAAAATTATTATAATGAGAAAAAATAGAAAATAATATGATAATAATAATAGAAAATTTTGGATCTGCTCAATCCCCCGGAATAACCGTACTCATGAACAGCATTATAGAAATAAAGTAAAATATTAGTAATGCAATATACATTTTTAAAATAAAAGATATATATGACCTTGAGAGAAAATGTAATTGAATGAATAATGATTGAAATATGAGTTATTTATATAAATTATGGATCCCATATGACTGCTACAAATTAGACCTTTGGAGTAGTAATCTAACCATTTGAATAGTAATCTAACCATTATGAATAGTAATCCGGCCATTAAGAATAGTAACTTGACCATTAAAAAATTCTACCCACTTATGGAAGTGTAAAATAATATTTTGGTATCTTATAAAAACAAATATGATATATCTATACCATAGTACAATTAAACAGATTCTTTAAAAATGATAAATTCAGTGTTTGTATTTTTGTAAAACATAAATGTTTTAATTTCACTTTTATAATAAATATAATGATTTAAAATAAATTCTATTTTCATAAAATGAATTTATAAATTAATATTAAGTTTTTTTATAATGATAATATAATTTTATGATACTATAAATAATTTTTCAAAGGGTCAGAAAATTGATCATAATATTAAAATTGATATATTCAAATAAATGAGAATTTTATTTAAAAATAAATTTTCTCATATCTAGGAAAAAAATTAATAAAATAGATTTCATTTTTTGAATCTACACATCAAAAAATATCTAGGTTGATTTTTTGGTATTTTCCAAAAATAGTTGAATTGTTTGTGAATGGTGAAATATAGTAAAATATGGCATTTAACCTTACAAGCTAAATACATGAATTTTTGAGTCATGAATGATGTAATCACCCATTAGTTAAAAATCACATACATTAGTTCTTATATATAGTCATAATATTCAATACTATTTTTAGTCATGAGCCAAAATAATAAACTAATAAATATAATATTAAAAATCACCTCTCTCCTCCCCTTATAAATACAACCACTCACAACTCATTCTCCTCAAACATTATAATCCCTAAATATTTCCAAATTTTTTCCTAATTACTTTTACAATACTCTTACCCATTCCCTATTGCTTTTAGTCTCAAAAAAATGACCATTTCATGGAGCCTTAAAGGGTATCCTAAGAGGAGAAAACCAAAGGAAGAGGTAATATTCTCAACTAATCACTTCAGATTTTATGATTATTCTACAACCCCATATGATCCACATAAAATTAAAAATAGTAACATCAACATCCCAAATATACTAGCATATTATTATTATGTTTTAATATCCTTCTTATACACTCCCTTCTATCATTCATAAAATGAAAACATTTTTACAATATGGTTGGTTCAACGGCTCCATGAACAATGCACTTCATTTTTCTTTATTACCTTCAAGGATGGTCATAAAAATATTATTATAATAAAATAAGATGATAATAAGTATAAACGATATATACCTGGTATGTGGATAAGAAAGTATACTATTTTTTAAGGGACACAAACTATTATTCCTTAGATAAATTGATCTAATATCACAGTTCGGCTAAGGTGATGAGCGAGACAAGCTCATATAAGCTAGTGGTAGCCATACCTACAAAAACTGAGTACATTTCAGCTTTTGAGGAAGCTAAGAATTAGTTGAATGTAATTCTTTGTTCCACTTCTTGGAAACTCACCTGGTAAGAAAAGTACTATCATAATGTAAATTATGATATTCTTACTAGCCATGGTGTCAAGTTTTGACAGTGGAAAAAAGGTATATACTCGAGGATACCATCTCTTAAGAAGTTTCACTCAAGGAGATGAGGTTGTACATAGTAGAATATCCATGTGGTGGAATTATGTCAAGCCTAGCAGCTAAATCCACGACTCAATAGAAACATTATTTTGATCATGTGAGATGTAACAAGTTTGGTTAGTAGGTTGGCTATAGTGAAAGGGGTAGTGTTGTAATAGTTGGTTCCCAAGACCCAACTATGCAGTAATTTTGATTATCATATCATGTATACAAGTTAGATATATATTATGTTTACTTACCATTATAGTGTTGATATTTCTTCACCCACTATTTAATGGTAATTTCCATAGATTAATTGTCATATCAAAAGGTTATAGAAGATCCTAGAATATAATCAGAACCTTGAGATACTATGAAATTAATCTTAAAAAAATTCATTTGGTATAGATACGTATTACTAACTAGACACCGTATATGTTTGAATATAAGGTTTTGGGGGATCATAAGTATTGAGACTTATTTTCATGAATTTCTCATTTGGTTATCTCTAGTAGTGAGATCATAAGGACATACCTGTCAATAGGAACACCGTATATTTTGGGTGTCATTGGATGTTTCTGTCAGTGGACATGTGTATTGGTCTTCTGACTTGATATAATTTCTAATATGTTTCATTTGATTATGTACTTTAATTCAAGGGAAAAACCATGATGATGAAATTTTGGCAAGGTAGTTTTTTTTGGTGCATCATTGGTCGCATGACATTTTTTGAATGTTCAATAAAGGATTTATTTCTTATAGGTTAAGGAAGTTATATATATCGGGGCATGTTGATCAGGATAGTAGTACCTTGATAAATCCATGGCCATGGTATTCCAAGGTAAATCCATCGATTTAGATCAACAAACAATAAATAAATAAAAGGGTGATGACATAGGTGTGCATCATACATTATGAGATATTAAAGACCAAGAGATTATATTACACAGTGCATGTGCATAGGTTGGTTGTCAATGTTGTGACAATCCTTATACCTTTAAGATCCATGATGGGTTTTAGATCCCACTCTTGGTTTTTTAATAGTATTCACTACTATCGAGATAAGGGCCTAGAGGGTCACACGCAATAGCATATTCAAGAATATGCCATATTCAGTTGAATAGGTATATAGGACATGGTGGGACCCACCACTGGGTTCCAAGATTTTCCCAAGGAGATACAATCACCAATGAAATAAATAAATTCTTATTATTCAAGTTAAGATAAATGGGCATTGAATTTATTTATTAAATATATTTACAAGTTTTAAATTAAATACATGAAGATATTATTTGAATCAATATTAGTTTAAAATATTCAAGGTTAATTTAATATTTGTGGGAAGTATGAGCTAAGTTAATGGCTCAATTATTATCATGTAATATATTTATTATATTATAGGTGAGTGATAATAATAATAAATGATATTTATAGATCATTATAGTAGTCGTAGTATTTTTTGTATAGAGTCTTAATTATTCGGGGGATAGGGAGGCAACACCGAATAATTTCTAGTACTCTATAAAACCCCCAAATAATGACATAAACTTGAAAAAACACTATAAAAAATAGTTCATGTGGTTTTTTATATGCATGGTTAGAAGATTCATATAGAATGACATAGTACGTGCTTATAAAATATAAAACCCTCAAATAATTATTAAGTAGTAATCGTCTTCCATCATTTGACTTTGAATAAAATCGTGTGTTTGGGGTGCTCATCATGCCAAAGTTGATGGTGTATCTTACTACTAGGGAATTATTATGAGAGTGATGGGTTTACTTAACTAAACATGCAGTATAGAAGTAACCAAAGCTAGATTTTTGTAATTTTAGAGGAAAGTGTTGGTAAATCAAGTTACGGTTTAAAAGCTATTACTTCACTCAACAGATCAAGGAACCACGAGTTAATGCGGTTGGTCATCCAAAATTTTAACTTGAACCCTCCAAGTAGTGACGTAGCTAAATCTTATAGAATATGAGGGGAGGTTTGGGGATACTTACTGCTAGAATACTCAAGTGAAAAATTATTCTAATTCTATCATTGAGCATTCCTAGAATTTGATAAAATAGTGGGATACATTTAATAATTTAATTAATAAAAAATGTCTAAACTGATAATCATGATAAAAATTACAAATATAATAAAACTTTACTTTTCTAGAAAATGGAAAATTATACCACAGAAAATAATTTCTATAAATAATGGAAAAATTAAATATCAACATCATCATGAGTACCCAAGAATAGTATGGGAACTTGCAAATAGTACTATGATATAGGAAACTCAAGGTGCCAGTGTTCCCAACACCTATTAAGTTACCTCAAGAAGGGAGGGTGAGAAATTGCTAATAAGAGACTCATGAATAAAGCATATGATGGTTATGTCATTATGTTATCATAGACATCTAATGGTAGTTATGGTCGCTACATTAGGACATGTATTATATAACATATAGTCTCATTTTTAATAACTTTTCAAGGATAAAGTGAAGAAAAATATGAATAAGGTGCTGATTAAACTGGAATGTGTAAATTGAGAGATGGATCATGATCTTTCAATGGATCTATTTCTAATATCATTTTCACCTATTTAATCAAGTCTCATTTTAGGTTACAAAATAAATAGTATAGATTAAACGCTTCATTACTTATTTATGTAAGGATATCCAAGTAAATGAGAATATAAAAGACAGATTAATATTTAATTTTTATAGTGAATAAATTGAAAGGAAGGGGAAAAGGCCTATGGAAATTAATTCTAGAAGCACATTTGAAACATCCTTAAATGAAAGAGGTATTAATAGAAGTTATTTTATTTTCATATCATAAAATAAAACAATGGAAGTTTAAATGAAATTAACTAAATTAATGAAAAAAGTTATTGCTTCTTGTTCTGTTTATTCATCAAAGTAAAATGTAATGTTTCAGTTTTACTTATTGGGTATTTAATACTAAATTCCTATCACATATGTGTATTGAAATATCATAACCAAGTGTAGAAAAATTACTAAAAGTTAGGTATATTCTCCAAGAAGCTGAGAAAGGGTGATTCTTATGTCAGTGGTGAGAGGTACACGACTTCAAATTTCCAAGTTAATGATTTAAGTTGAACATTCATTGAGTATAACCAAAAAAATTATCTCACACGTCCTTTAGACATAAGGAGACATTAGTCCAGGTTCCAGAATGAATGTTTTTTGTGGTGAGGAATACTCAAGTAATAGTAGTGGTATATGAATTATAGGTTATATCTTGATGAATATAAGATGTAAGACTTAATTTACCCAGTTTTTTCAAGATCAATATTTCTCAAGAAAAACATAAATTATATTTCAAGGATATGTCTAGTTTTGTATTTAGGCTCAGTATAGCTAAACACCTTTGGTCACTACCACAAAACTGGGCAAGGCCAGTGCCACCCCTTTATCAGTGCTAACAAAAAAGCGCTGATATAGGGACCCCCTTGATCAGCGCTTTTTTAGTAGCGCTGATAAAGGGTTAAAATTCAAAAAAAAATTAATTAAAAATAATATATTAATATATAAATATATCAATATATTTATATTTATATAAATATAATATATAATTTTTCAATATATTTTAGATAAGTATAAATAAACATTTACTCTTATTATACTTAATATATAAGATATTTAGTGAAAATGGATTATAAAAAAATTAAAAAATTATTTTTAATTAATAATTTGATAATTATTATGGATTAATATTCATTTAATAACAATTTGAAGACTAAAAAAATTAAAAAAAATTAAAAAAAGATCCAAAATATGTTGAAAACGCAACTCAAACTTCAAACGACCATAACTTTTGATCTGGGTGTCCGTTTGAGCTTTACCACATATCAAATCAAAGCCCGCAACAAGCTCTATATCGTTGTGACATGGAGGATCCTGATCAAGGTTTTTTCGAAGCCATAAGAGGCCTAGAAGGCCTCCAAAACTGAGTTTTTAGTCTGGGTACCCTGATTTTTTAACATTTTGTGGATTTTCAGCCTCATTTAAGGGGGTATTATTAGCTTTTTTTGGTGGGGACTGAATTTATTCCAAGGTATTACATTCATATTGATATTATTCCTTTGAAATTTTGTCGTTTTTTATAATACACTACTATTTATAATCAAATATATAACTATATGTACATATTTTTTATATATTCACCCCTAAAAATTTAATTTTTTAAATAAATAATTAAACATATTTACATATAAAATATATTAGCTTTATCAAAATAATAACTAATATCCATTTTATTTAAAATACCAATATATGAATATTTATATAACTATATATTAATATAACTATATATATATTAATATAACTATATATTTATTAATATAACTATATATATATATATTAATATAACTATAAATATATATATTAATATAACTATAAATATATATATTAATATAACTATATATATATTAATAGAACTATATATATTAATATATATTTATATTTCTATACGAATAAATATAACTAAATATATATATAAATAAATAGATATATCATAAATAAGAGAACAAATCAATATAGGGGAGTGGAAAAGGATTTAGGTGCGCAGGGGGGGAGTTCTCGAGATCAAATCTAGGTGGAGGCAAGGGCGCGCATGAAAGGGTGATTTAGAAGGGCTAGCACTGATAAAGGGTGTAGGCGGTGCGTGCAGGCGCTGGAGGTGCTGGAAAGTGCTGATAAAGGGGGGCTCAAGTGCTGTAAAAAGCCCCCCCCCCCAAGATTGACAGTATTTCTTTAATTTTTTTAGTTTTATCAGTGCTAAAAAAAAGGGCTGATAAAAGGGGTCTTTTATCAGTGCTAAAAAGAAAGCACTGATAAAAGACCCTTTTATCAGCGCTTCATTTCAGCGCTGATAAAAGACCCCTTTTATCAGCTCTTTTTTTAGCTCTGATAAAAGGGGTCTTTATCAGCGCTTTTTTGAGCGCTGATAAAGGGGACCCCCTCCCCCCCTTTATCTTCGCCGGCATTAACAGTGCTTTTCTAGCGCTGTTAAAGGCCATTTTTAGTGCTGATAAAAGTCATATTTGTAGTAGTGGGTATTATTGAAATATATACTTAGTTTTGGACAAATTAACCTTTAAGAATAAAGGTAATCCACAAGGCTATTGGAATTAGTTCAAAAAGTGAGCATGAACTATTCGAAAGGTTAAGCTAGTGGTAAATATAATTAATTAGATTATTTTTAAGTCATTAAGGTATGGTAAAATGATTTATATTAATGGTAAGAAGATATGAGTTGCTTTGGGTTGGCATACCAGGCACACAACACCATCAGGTACCTAGGACATCATACCACGAATGAAACAACAATTTATCATGAACTTGTATACACATGTCCTTTTCTCTCATATGTATGATTGACTAGGTCCAAGAAACCTTTGAATATACATCAATAGATCATGTTCCCTTGAACTCATGTTTCTACTTTTAGTCTATCACTAGATAATTAATTTCATCCTGGTCTTAACTAACTGTAGGGAAAATGTATGTTTTCCATATATTGTCAAACATAATTTACATAGAAAACTATAACACTACCACTAACCTCTGATAGTCACTTGGAAAAGATTCATTCCAAATGAATATTATACTATCATATTTATTACTTCAATCCTAAATTGAATTTCAATAACTTGCAACCAATATTAGCATTCTATGATGTGACCATCACTTTCTCGTTGTGTCATATATACAACTTCAATGTTTTGTGATCATGACATCTAATACTCAATATAAAATGATTATATAAAGTAGTTATGATAATTAAAATTCTTATGGATTTAGGAAAAATTACCTAGTAATACCAATCAATCCATATTGGTATGACACTTGTACCAACCTAATCAATCAACCTGGTATTCTTATTTACTTGGAGATCCTAACCTAAATAGGTAATGAAGTGTTTACTCTATACTATTAATTTTGTAACCTAAAACGAAACTGGAGTAAATAGGTGAAAATGATATGAGATAGAGATCTATTGAAAGATCATGATCCATCTTTCAATTTACACATGTCGGTGTAATCATCACCTTATTCATATCTTGCTTCACTTTCTACATAATAACCTCTCAGATATTAGACTACGTGTTATATGATACATGTCCCGATGTAGCGACTGCAACTAGTGCAACTAATTTATTTCTTCAGTGATTGTTTATCCATGGACAAATCCCAGACCTCAGCAGTGGGGCCCAACATGTCCAAAACTCATATTCAACTAAATAGGGAAGATTCTTAAATATGTTATTATGTGTGACTCTCTAGAACCTTATCTTTATAGTAGTTAATACTATTTACGGACCAAGAGTAGCATCAAGAAACCCATCATGGCCCCTAAAGAGATAAGGATTTTCATAGTAGCTACAACCAACCTACAAACATGCACTGTGTAATATAATATATTTGTCTTTAATATCTCATAAACAGGATGCACACCCCTGTTATCAACATTTTATTTCTTTATTATTTTTTTATATGACCGGATGGATTTACCCTCAACTACCATGACCATGGTCTTATTAAGGTACTACCATCCTGATCAAAATGGTTCGATATATATTACTCCCTTAACATGGAGGTGACATATACTTTCTTGATCATTCAACCAATGTCATTCCACCAATGATGCACCCAACACAAGTTACCTTGCCACGATTTCATTATCATGGGTTTTTCCTTGCATCAAAGTACTTGATCAAATGTAATAAATTGGAAATGATCTCAAGTCAAGAGACCATTACACATGTTCGTAGATAGTAATTTCCAATGACTCCTGAAACATGTGGTGGTCCTATTGGCAGGTCTATCCACATGATCTCACTACTAGAGATCACCAAGTGCGAACTTCATGAGAAGAAGTCTTCATTCCATTCAAATCTTTGAATGATGTTTCTTCCATTGAACTTTGTGAGATGGAGAGAATATACTTATAGCATTAATTTATATCAGACTTTTCACCTTGTCATCCAATTTGATCTCTATAAGAATTAAAGATTAAATTGTTTTTTTATTATTAATAACTTTAAAAAATTACCTAAAAGGTAATGAAACGTTTACTCCATATTGTTCATTTTTTTACATAAAATGAGACTTGAGTAAGTAGTTGAAAATGATATGAGAAGGGATCTATTGAAATATCATGATCCATATTTCAATTTACACATGTTGGTGTAATAATCACCCATTCATATCTTGATTCACTTTCTCCTCACAGACTTTTCGGAGATGAGACTACATGTTATATCATCTTTGTACTGATTTAGTGACCAAAACTAGAATCATACATTGATGATAGAATTATGAAATAACCATCATATTCTTAACACATGAGTCTCCTGTAAGCATTTTTCTCACTGTCGCTTTAAGAGGTGACTTAACAGGTGTTGGGGACACTAGCACCATGAGTTTCCTATATCATAGTATTATGCGCAAGAACTTGTACTATTCTTGGATACACATTATAGTGTTTAAATTTAATTTTTAAATTATTTTTCATAGTATTACTTGTGGTATAACTTGTCATTTTCTACAAAAATAAAATTCTAGCATCTGAGTAATTTTGTATCACGATTACTATTTTAGACATTTTGATTAATTAATTAAACCATTAATTGTATCCCACTATTTTATCAAATTCTAGGAACCCTATATACTATAATTGGAATAATTTGTCACTTGAGTGTTCTAGTGGAAAGGATCCTTGAACCTCATCTCATAGTCTATAATTTTTGGCTATGCCACAACTCAGAAGGTTCAAGGTAGGTGTTTGGCTGGCCAACTGCATTAACTCATAGTTCCTTGATCTGTTGAGTGAAGTCCCAGATTCTAAAATTATAACTTTATTTACTCAATGCTTTCCTAGAAAATTACAATAATATTTATTTGGTTACTTCTTTATTTCAACTTTAGTTAAGTCAACAACAAAAAAAACTTGTATAAACCATGAAAAAAACAAGGATCCAACTCGTACTACCAGACCAACCTCTCCTCACTATATATATGATTGATCATGATATGGTCCTAATGGTTGATTTTTTGAGTGAATAATGGATCAACCTAAACCCTAGGGGTAATACCTTGAGTTTCTTCTCTTGTGTCTCAAGTTGCAGCACATCCCATATAATTCATCAAGATCATGTCTGGTGCATCATCATAACATGGCATGAAATGCATCACCCCTCATCTTATAATTATACAACAATACTTGCTTGCAGGTGAGGGGAACTGGGGATTATAAAATAATACTCTGAATTGGACATGCGGGTCCATATACATATAATGACACTGAGACAATACGCAGATTGTCTTTTATTTAACTATTTATTACAAACCATGCAATAATTCGATAATTAAATAATAAAGTACCAGACATACATTGGTTGGTCAATGGCTCATGATCATTATAATACACTTTAAACATGAATATTTAAATTAACTATATTAATAAAAAATAAACTTGTATTAAATTAAACTTAAGGTCATTATAATTGAATTAAAAATTTACTCATATTTTGAATCCAATATTTATGTCATTTAGTCCTGTTAATTAATTTAATTTTAAAACAAGAATTAAATTATTTTTAACCTATAGAAATAAAGATAATTTTTAAATAAAAAATTAATATTTAATTAAAATAATTTTAAAAATAAAATTAATTTAATTAATTTAATTAATTTTTAACTATTAAAATTATTTGGGCCCCGAAAACCCCAGTCAGGGCCTCTATGGGAGGATTTGAGCCTGCTTAGGCCTTTTTGGGCTATGTCAAACCCTTTCTAGGGCGATATGGGTCAAGACGGTCTCTCTACGCTTGTTTCGGGCTGGGCCAACCCACCCAAGTTATGAAACGGGTGTTCGTTTAAAGCGTCCATAAGTTCTGAACTGGGTGTTCATTTTTCCTCTACCACATATCAAATCAAATATTACTACAAGTTATACACCTTAGTGACCCACAGTAACCCTCAATCACTCTATTGAGGACAAAATGGCCCATAAGGGCTAATAAATTCCCTTTTATCAGTGATTTTTTAGAAGCGCGGATAAATTCCCATTTTATCAGTACTTTTTTACTAGTGTTGATAAATGGGGGGTCTTTATCAATTCTTTTTTACAAGTACTGATAAATGGCCCCCTTTAATAGCATTTTTCCTAGTATTGAGAAATGGGGGGTTTTAACATGATTTTAGAAAGTACTGTTAAAACCCTAGTGCTAGATAAACCCATTTTTTTAGTAGTGTTTATTATAAAAATTTGAAATATATTTTCTCATAGCATGATCTCAACCTGAGATAATACAGTTGGGTAGATTATCATAAAACTTTTGAATTTGAGAATTGTATACAATGGGAAAAGGAAATGTAGTGTTAGATTCTTTGATTGGGAAAACTCCCACCCAAGTAGTGAAGAAAGTTGGAGAGTGGTGGAGGTTTATGGGATTGTTGGTCAAATATAAAATGGAAATATAAGAAAATTGAAAGGTGTGTTTCTCTCTAGTATTATTGTGACTTCTATCTTTTCAAACTAAATAAAATAAAAATATTTATTAGATGATAAGTGTGGCCAGATGAGGAATTATATATATTTTGAGGAGACCACTAATGAAATGTTTTCTACACTATATATGATGGTTTAATTTAAATAATGAATGGTGGTTACTATGGAATAAAAGAAAGAGGTTTTGAAAACATTTTTTTGTTAAATTTAAGCAGCGAACCATAGATCTACCAAGTTGTATCATGAAATCAGATGCTAATTTTGTTGGTCAATAATGAATAAGGATATTAAAAATTTTGTTTATTAATGTTTAACTTATTGATATGTAAAGGAATAACACCAAAAACCAGTGGGGTTGTTTCATTCTTTACACTTTATAATATAGAAATGGGAAGATATTCCCATATATTTCATGATTAAATTACTGAGATGAACATAGAAACAAGATAGTGTCTAGGTTATTGTGGATTTAGTTATGAAATTAGTAAATTTTACACACATTATATAAACATTTTTATTTGATAACCTTGGTAAGATTTATATGAGTTAATTTATTAGGATTTATGGATTTCTATATTCCATTGTCACATATAGTTATCTAATTTTTGCATTTATATTTTTAAAAGGGAGTATGGAATGTTACTAGGTTTAAATTAAGAAGGATTCAAACTTAACACCCTCTGATCGATAGGAAAACTGAGTGAGTTATTCAGATTCGAGAGGATATGATTCTTGTATATGTTCCCAAATTTAAAAAATCTTGGGAGGATCATTTATCATTTTTTTAATTCATTTATAATAATAGTTATCTATAAATTATCAATATATAAATTTTAAACATTATATGGTCAACCATTTTGATCATCATTACATTGTTTTGAGATTAATAAGAATACTCTTATAGGACAAATTTTGGAGCAAGAGATGATGGACCAAATTAAGTTAATTTTTAAGTGTACGATTTCAAATCAAAGTTGGAAAAAATATTATGTTGATAAATGATGATGACCCTTGAAATTTAATGTTGGGGATCATGTTTATTTCAAGTTTTCACCAAGATTGGTACATCCAAGGTTGGATAAGTAAGAAAAATTAATGTTGTGGTATGTGGGATATTTTTAAATTATGGAGATAATAAGTAAATTGGATTATGGTTAAAATTACCAAAATTTTATGCAGTAATTCATAATGTTTTCCACATTTCTCACCTAAAAAATTATTTATATAATGGGTCTTGTATCTTGAATTATGTATTTATTGATCTAGAACATGATATGTGTTATGTTAAAAGACCAATTAAAATTTTGTATTAAAGATAAAAGATTTTCAAGGGATGTAGTATTCCTTCAGTAAGAGTTTTAAGGAAACATGGTTTGATTTGAGAGGAAACTTAGATAATAGATGTTCATATATAGGGAGATTGGTCATATCTTTTCGATAGTGAACTTTGTAACTTCCTTGAATTTCAAGATATGTTTTTTTTTAAATTACAATGTATATTATCTCATTTTCTTCCCTAGATATGTGTTCTATGGGTAAAGGGGTATCAGAGTTCGTGTTTCATACGTTGGAGGCTTAATGGATTGCACGATGGATGAAACAAGGTCATTGACTAGTTAGTGGGGTGCATTGGTCATCCAATGATATTGGTAGTGGGACTTTCATTTCTACATATATCGTCATCCAAATGGTGGGATCCCATCATCATACTTGTGGACAAGGAAGAATGCCTACATTTTACCTAGGCACATCAGCTGGTCGGTGGCACCCAGAATTGGGAATCATTAAGGGAATTTTGGACTTTTTCCTCTAATCCAATTATTAGGCTACCCCTTACCCAAATCTAAAAAAAATTAACCAAAACAACCTATATAGATCTCCCTTTGTGACCTAGGTATCGCTTTCCTCTTCTATAGGGTTCTTTAAGTATAGATCAATATATTTCATAAATTGAGGTAAGATCTATCAAGTCTAAGCCTAGTTCTCTTTTTTTATCAATAATTGATCATATATATAAACCATGTTGGATAGATATATTGATATACACCTAGATCAAATGGAGAATTCATGTTTGACTAATATATTGGTGTTGGATCATGAGATTGAGGGGCCTCTCTTTAATCGATCTTAGATCTACCATTAACAATGAATCATTTGTAGTACATTGATGTGGATTTCATCTCTTAGCATGACCACTTCCTAGAATTCAAATTATGTAGACACTTTGATGTTTGATTGGGTCTCTTTCTAGTGAACGTTGGTGCGGGGATGTGATATAAGATTCATTCCTCGGTGGATATTGATATTTGGAACTAGCACATTAAATCTAGAAATACCTTACCATCTTGGGACTTTGTATTGATTTTTTGTCATGTTTGGTTTGTGTCTATATGTTAGAGTGTACCCTTTCCACTTTAATTATTTTATGTTTTTATAATTAAATTATTATATATTTAATAATTTAATTTTTTAGATAATTATAATTTTATTTATTTTTTAATTTGAAATTTTTATTTAGTTATTATTCATTTATTTTTATTATTCTATATAATTTTTTTAGTTAAATATTGTAAAAATTTATTTTTATAAAATTATTTTTTACCTTCATATAAGTTTTTTAAATTTCTCTTTACCCTTATGTGAGTTTGGTTTACCATTATGTAGCTTTGTGTTTACCCTTATGCATGATTTTTTATTTTTATTTTACCCTTATGTAATTTCTCTTGTACCCTTACTTAGGTAATTTAACTTTCTATATATCCTTACGTAGTGCATATTGGTGTTATAGCTTACCCTTATGAAACCAATGTAATCTTCTATTTATCTTTAAATAGTGATTAAACCTATATATTTACCTTTACATAAGCGTATCATTTAACCTTATGCATAATAAATAATTTTCTGCTTACCTTTATGCAACATGTGTAAATTGCATCTTACCTTTATGAAATTTATAAACTTTCTGGTCTACCCTTACGTTGTGTATACTTTATCTTACATAGATATTGATCTTACCTTTATGCAGCTTATGTATATTACATCTTACGCTTATTTTTCATTTGAAAAGTACAAGTTACCATTACATATTGTTTTAAAATTATTTTTCACCCTTACGAATGCATGAAAAATTACCCTTACATAGTTTTGAAAACCTGGAATTTCTAGTTTATTATTTTTTCATGATTTTCAATGTCTTTTAATTTTCTGTAAGTTTGTTTCAAATGTTTAAATATATTTAATAATTTTATAAATTCATATTAATTATATATAACCTATGAAAAAAATATATATTGTTTTAAACATATTTATAAGAAGATTAATTTTGTTCTTAATTTACACATGAACTTGCAGTAGATGTTTCAAATATTTTTAATTTATTTTTTTAGGTTGATTTGTTTGTTTTTAATGTTTCTAAATCCATTTTTAAGTCTGATGAAGTTATTCAAAATTGTTTTATAGATTTTAATTAAATATCTTTATATTTTTATATTATCTCATGTTAAATATGGAATGATATTTTAATTTCAAATTTTGAATATTATAGATTGAAATTGTGAGATATTTTATGTGTTATATTTGACCTATTATTTTTGAAATGTTTTTTGAACACTTTTAATGACTGTTTTTAAATTAGTTTAAATTGTTAAAATAGTTTTAAATTAAAATGATTGTATTATAGATAGTATGTTTCCCACTATCTCTCTCTCCTCGATAATTATGGAATCTTATTATTACTATTTTTGAATTTGAATTTCTTAATGATTTCCTTGGCTGTGTTGAGTTAATTTTTTTAAAAGTATTGATAAGGCTTGAAAAATGATGATAAAAATATAATAAACTTGGATATATTCAGATTAAATACCCTCAAAGTATTCTAGAACATTTCCAAATGAATTATAGGCTATAAATAGAGACCTTCATGGCCTTAGAAAAAACACTTGACAATTATTCCCCAACACCAATGTGAATCGATTGTTAAATCTCTCTCAAAGTGATATCATTTTTAAATCTTCTTTTTTCCCATTATATAGTATGAACTAAATTGTAATATATAAGTCATTCTCTTATATTATTTACATTCTCTTCTAGTGGTCATCATATTATTTATGATAATTGAGGCAAAGATTCAAATTTATTTCTCCTAAGAAATCTCCAACTTTATCATCTTTCATATATATTTAGTGTTTACTACCATTAAAGTAAGGGACTTCGGTTTTCTTATTATTTCAATTAAAAATTCATGGGACTATTCTTTTGAGGTTTCTAGATTCACCATTAAATTATCAGTATCTATTATATTTGGTTTCTTATTAAAATCTAAAAATAAAGGGATAGTTTTGATATCTTAAATACCATTAAATCTAAGGGACTAATATATTAAATCCTTAAGGGATTAAGGTGGGATACATAGGGGTATATTTGGGTAATATTTTTGAAATTCCATACCAAATATCTTGTCTCATTTACTTTATTCATTTTCATTTATTTTTTCCTTTCATATGTTTATATCATAATTTTTTATTCCATCAAACGTTCTTAATCAATTTATTCTCAAATATCTCTTTGTTTCTTTCTTCCACTTTTAATTTTATTATTTTGATTTCAAAATTTTATTATTTTTTATTCAAAAGGTTTACATTTATTTATTCTTTTATGAAGTATTTTTTAAATAGGGATTGTTTTCCTTTAATTTTTTAAAGGGAAATCCATCCCCCCTTTCATTTTATCTATCTTCGACCTAAATTTGGCATCATAAAAGTTTTTGAATTTATATAATTACTTTGTTTTAAAAATCTTTCAAATTTTTTAATTATAAAAATATTTAGCCAATTTTTTCAAATAAAGATCTCTTTTTAAAATGTATTTTTCAAAAACCCATGGTGGTCTCAAAGAAAAATCCTTGGTTTATGCTTTATTTTTTGATGGAAGTAATTGTGGTTATTATAAAACTATCATTGCTAATTTTCTTAGATTTATTGGATATCTTGTTTATAATATTTACATGTTTGTACTCTTATGACTAAAAAAGTGGATAAATAGACCCTAAATGATATTTTTACTTTTGAATTAGATGGTAAAGATATGAATATGAATTTTGGTTTGAATAAAAATTCATTCAATTGTATTTATGCATTTAAAATAGCTTGTGAAATTTGGAAGCTTTTGTAATTAACTCATAAAGGAACTAAAAAATTAAAAGATACCCATTTAGATATGTTTAGATAGGACTTTGAAAGTTTCTCCATGTATCCTAATGAATCTATCACTAAAATTTGTATGATATTTACTAATATTTATAATGGAAAAAAAATCTCTTTGTGACTCTCTTTCTACATAAATTTTGTTTAAGAAAATACTTCGGTTTTTACCAAGCATTTGGGAACCAAAATTCACCACGATCTAAGAAGCTAAAGATGTTAAAAATATAGTAGTTGAGGAACTTATAGTTTATATCATGAGATATGAGATATACATGAAGTGACAAGCTGAAAAGGATGCTAATTAGTTTAAGGAAACTAAAATAACAACTGATTTGAATGGAAAAATGATGATTCTTCTGAAATAGAAACCAACTACTAAAGTATGCTTCAGTTGAAAAAAGAAGGGCCACATCAAATTGAATTCTCCCTTGACCAAAAATTCTAAATACAAGAATCAAGGTAAGAAGGATCTAAAAGTATAAATATGGAGTGATATAGAAGATTAAATTTATACTTATGAAACTAAAAAAATCAAATCCTAAATACCTCATGGCTAAACTTGAGGTAGGTGAAGAGGTTAGTTGTCATTCTCTTTCTCATTCCTCCTCCTCCTCTCATTCAACATCTTATTCATGCTTCTCTTCTTCTGATAAAGAAATTAGAAATTTTTTCTATTAACTTATTTCAAAAAATAAAAATCATTCAAATAAATATAAATTATTTCTTAATGAGAAAAATCTTATTTCTAATGAAAAATATCAACTTTTAAAGGAAAATTATGATTTAATTTTTCAAATTAAAAAATCAACCTATTGTTGATGTTTTCAAAAATGAAAGCAATGATCTCAAAATATTTCTTTCAAAATTCACCCATGGTGAGCAATATCTTATTTTGATTCTTGGTTATTAATATATTAAAAGAAATAATCATGGTTTCGGATTTTCCAAAGATAATAAAGATTCTTAAAAACCACATCTTTTTAAAAATTTCTTTGTAAAAAAATTGTAAGTATTGTCGAAAATATGGTCATATTATCTATTAGTATAATTTAAAAAATGCTCAATATAGAAGTACTAAACTGAACCATATTTATTCTAATATATCTTAAAAATATAAGTAATTTTGGGTCCCTATATCTTTACTTTCCAATATTTGTGCACCTAAATTTGTTATCATGCCCAAATCATATTGTATTGACATTATCGGATCCTAAAGGGTATTAAAAGGATCCTTTAAATGATTTATTATTCTGTATTTTCCTCTATACCTCATTGATCTATACTATGGTGGATTATAAATTAATGTATTATTCTCCTCTTGAATTTATTGATCAACTATTTCCCACATTTACTTAATATTTATGCTCTAAGTGAGGGGAAGCATATCTCTTTCATTCCTAGAGAAGCTTTGGACATAAACCTTGATCTTCATGGGAATAAGGTTCTTCCTTATTTTTATTTTAAATTTTATCTTGAATATTTTTTCTAAATGTATTCTATCATATTTTATTTCTTCATCAAAAGGTGAGAGGATATATTTTAAGATTTTATATTTTCAAATTCTTTTTTTCTTTTTTCTTTGTTCATTCAAAATTACACTATCTCCCTATAATTACAATATTATTTTGGGAGTCATGTAAATTAAAAGGTGTTTTTGTATTTTTATTTTCTTATCTTTTTCAAATTTAATTTTCTTTTCCTTCTTCAAATTTATTTTTCAAATTCTCTTAATATCTTGGAAAGTTTGATAATTTTTTCATTTTTAAAATTTTTATTTTCAAAATTTTTTCGATAATGGATTTAAAATTATTATTTAGAATGTTTTTTCAAAAAATTTCATACTTTTGGAAAAGTGAAGTGAGTATAATACTCAAATAAAAACATTCTTAGCTGGATATAAATAGGTGGATGTGGTTCTAGTGTAGATGCTCCCAAGGATTTATCTCAAAAATAGTTGATTGGGTTTTTAACCCTTTCTCCATCCAAAGAATGGTGAGTGGGCATTACTTCATTCTTAGTTTTACTCTCCTAGGGAATTTTCTATAATTTATTAATATAATATTTACTAGTCCTTAATAATGAAACTAATTTTTCAAAATTTTTGTTTTTTAAGCCTTTTCTTTATTTTAGTCTTGTTTAATGGATATGATCCATTTAAATTCTTTTCATATATTTTGAAAATTCATTAAATATCATATTTTTTTCATGGATCCTTTTAAAAAAAATAGGGAAGTATTAATTTAGGGTGAGATATAAATTTTTTTATATCATTATTTAATTTAGGAAGAGTTTATTATTATTATTTTTTATTTACATTTTATTTTTGTGGATAAAATGTTTTTCAATTTGATAATTTATCCTTATTTGTTTCTAAAAGGGATAGAAACTATTTTCAAAAAATTTTAAGCTTTTTGACCAATTCCAAAAAAGGGGATAAATTTTGAAATTTGTATTTTTTTTAATTATCAAAAAAGGGGGATATTGATAGAGTGGCTCTCACAAACTCATTATTTATGCATAATTTTAAGTTTTTTATAATTTATTTTCAATTTTTTTCGATTCATATTCCCATTAATTTAATTTTTTCTTAAATATGTGATATTTGAAGGAAAGAGTTAAAATGGATTAAAATGAGGAATTTTAATTTTTTATTTCACTTATGAATATTCTGTTGAAATTATATTAATATTTTTTAGTATTTTTGAATAAATTTGAGGTATAAAAAGATGGTTCAAGTTGGCTAGGCCTCAACTAATGGCAGCCAGCCACCTTAACATCCCATAAAGGGTCGGCTAGCCAAGCCACCACTAGGAGGGCCAGCATGAGTTGACAGGGGTCTGAGGCCCCACAGGGGATAATACGTGTGCAGCATGTGGACCATAGAAATTACCCATGGGTGCATTTTTGGGTCAAAGACTACACATGTTGTACATGTGAGGTGTGTCCAATTTGTGTGTTTGCACATGTATCTAGGCTCCCACCCCGGTGATGGCTTCTAAACTGATTCCATCACGCTTTGAATTATAAGAAAGTAGTTTTCATATATATCATTTTATGTGGGATGTCTTCCTCTCATTAATTGTTCATTATTTAAGGAAACGACATCGTCCCGCCCGCCCGTGCCTCTCACCATGCTAGAACATTTCCACGTTTCCACTACCACTACCTTCCTTCTCACCTTATATCGTTGCTACTCACTTGGAAACACTATGGAAAACCACCAGGAATCTTGATCTCAATCTTTTTACCACTTTCAATACCCCAAACTACCATGAAACATCTCAAGGACCTCATATGATCACCTTTCACCACCGATGAAATTATTTTGATCCAATCAGCCACTATGAAGGCCAGTTGATTTATTTAGTATCCACTACTACTATGAATTCTCTTCCCTGCCACAGTTCCAAATCACTTATGTGAGCCATTCAATTCCCATGCATGGAAAATTCTAGTCCATACTGTAAAGATAAAGAGCTAAAAAATTTATTTATTTCAAATTCTTCCCCTATGGGTCTCCTAGAATATTTAAAAATATATATATACTCATATTCAAACTTGAAATAAGATAAGTAAGATATAGTATATTTAAGAAGATTGAAAAAGGTTTACCCTCTATAAATAGAGGGGGGATATCTCACTATAAAATATAATATACTTCCATAGGAGTAAGGATCAGAGGTTACTTCAGCTTTGATTTTTCATTTTGTTTAGTTTTTATTTCTTCTTCTATAATTTTTATTTCTCTTTTGTTTTAAATATAACACATGAAAAATTCTTTTAATTTATGTTACCACCAAAATATTCTTCTTTTTATTTTTCTTCTTATTCTTATTTTTCTTCATATTCTTTTCAGTATTATATTGATTGTTTTTATTTTATTTTATTTTTTCATTTTATTTTATTTTATTTATCTCTCTTACATTCTCTCTCATTATTCTTCTTTTTATTTTCTTTTTTTATTTCTCATCTTCTCACCATTATGATCTCTTACCCTTTGTAATATAGAGTTGGCCCAAGGTTTTCCCTAGGGGAGGTTAGGTGTCCTTGAATTATGTTCTTAAAGATTATTTTGTGATTTTGGTAGATGTGAGTAACATGCATCAGTGTAGCGATTATTCACCATGGCATATAACTAAATATTGTATCAATTTTTTTTATTTTTTATCCTTTCCCTCCCTTATATTGAACCTAATATCTTCACATAGTGGGGTTTATCCGATCAATGGACAAAATAAAATATGATGGATTTGGGTCCTAGAAGATGTCACAATCTCAATTGAGGTGTGTTGTCAACCTTGATTACCAGAGGAGGTGGAATTTAGAACTCTGATGCATTAGATATTTCACAACTTATAAATAAAATAATAGTAATTCAAGCATGATATTTCATAATTCAATTATCAAACTAAATTTAAAAAAAGTAAATAATAATAATGATAGAACCCAAAACCAAACCTAGGACCAAGTTCTTTCTTTTCTAACCATACTATTTCATTGTATGTTTATTTAATTTTTGAAATATTTTCTTCAACAAAAATTTCATTATTTTAATAAAATAATAAAAAAATTAGAAACAATTAGTTCTTAGGTGAATTTGAATTATAAATTGAATAAAATGTGAAGTTCCTCAAGTGAGGATACCTTGTTCATCCACTTATCTTCACTAGAAAACAATTATAAAATTGATTTTTCCACACCTCACGATATACGTGCATCAAAACTTGAACTATTTATAAGGATCCAATCATTATACCACTTATCTTTTTCTTTTTCATATTATAGAGAGTTTTTTATTAATTTTATAAAAAAATGTAAAAAAAATTATTTTTCTATGATATATCAAAACATACCATAACTTTATGCATGGAACAATTACTCAGGGGTACAAGACCAAGAGTATTTTTTCACAATTATGAGAATTCCCTCTTATAAAGGCTCTATGAACTCACTAACTTGGACAAGAATATATTTAATTGGACTGACATGGGACTTTAATTTCAAGAGTTGTAATATATGGTTGATGAAGTTAAAGACGGTTATCAAACACTAAAGGCCAAGGTGGAAGAGCCTTCCTTAGATATTCCCAACATTTATAAAGAAATTCCTCAAGTATAATATCAGGAACAAGTGGCTAACAATATATCTCAGGTATAAGAACTCAAATAAATAATAGAAGAACTGGAGAGAGAAATAGAACGTATAATTACATATGTACATATATCCAAAGAGAAACTTGAACCTAAACTAGAGGAAGAAGCCTTAGTTTTCTCCAATTTCATTAAATACATCCAATAAGTTGAGGCCCGTCTCAAGTATAATCAATATCCCAACCATTTTAAGATCTATATCCAAGTTTACCAGGATGATTTAGAGTGGATTCATGATGAGTTATACTTTCATAATAAGCTATGTATGGGAGATAAACAATATCTTGAAAACTTCTGAAATTAGTATGAGGTACAACATGATCTCCCCATTCCTTATAAAGTAGAAGATTTTGAACCATTTCATATCTCACTAGCCATAGAATATGAGGAAGCCACCCAAGTGGTGGAATGTGAATAAAAGATAGAGAATCCCAACTACATACTTCTATCCACTAAGATCCAACATCAAGAGTCACTAACCACTAAGTAAGAGATTAAAGATGAACTTGGATAGGGAGTTGATCTTATCTTAAAATATCTCTAATTTGATTTTATTCAATATAAATTAAGTATTAACTCCCATTATTTTGAATTTTCCGATTCATCCAATCCATGTTTTTTATTAAAGGATGTTAAAGAAATAACTCATGCACTTGCTGAGGAAAACATGGAAATTCCAGCACTAATTGAACATTAATTAAAGTAATTAATTGATTAAATTCAAGTGGCTAAGCTTGAAGATAATAAGATATAGGATTCGCATATTAAAATCTAGAATTATTATTTTCATTGTGAATATTTAAATTATTTCCAAAAAAATTAAATTCTAACCTTCCTTTTGAAATTACAATTCATGCAATTCATATTTAAAAGCACAATAAAATGAGTAGGTTTCAAAAGTGTCAACCAAGAAGGGGGTGATCCATAATTTATCATACCCCCACCATGAAAGTTATACTTAATTGTGAAGGGGGTGGATCTAGTATACTTTATCCATGGATCATTACTTTCCAACAAAGAAGAAATAGAAGCATAGAAAAGCCAAATGTGGTGGTTCAAATCGAAGAAGATCTTCCCACCATCATATTATGGATAAAAGTTGTTGCATGCATTCTAGAGGAAGAGAATAATTAGGTCCCAATTGAGCGATCAAACCAAGACTTATCTATTTATTTTTCATCTAGGAATTTACATTTAAATCTCATTATTAGTAATTAGATGCATCCCACTCCATTTATCATTTTGAAATTTTAATGTCATGGTCCTTGAATTTTAATGGTTGATTATCTTTTGTAGGTACATAATGGAATAATGTGGTCCCAAACATAAAATGAGGAAAGAGGACTAAGCTTCATTGGATAGGGAGTTCATTCCTTCATTTACTATTTTTAAACTCCCAGTATTTTTTTCTAAAACCCTGTTTTGAGCTTTAAACTGGAATTTGCAAGCCCATGATTCATACTTATGCTTTACTTGAATTATCTAGGTGACGTGATTTTTTTAAGAAAACTATGATTACATATTTTATATTTCAATGATAATGATATTGAATGAGTAAAATGTAATATTTAATTATTATATTGAATCGTGGATATTAAAATAAGTACTCATTATTTGAGGGAATTAGTTGATTTGTGTAAATAAAATTTAACAATAATTTTTCATGATTTAAAATTATGAAATTCATATGAATTGATTTTTATTATTAGTTATTACATGAGTTATTTTCCAATGTTTTGTTTCCCATTATTAATAGTATTTCTATACCACATATTTATTATTTTATCTTGAGAATATTTCTTGAGTGATCTAGGGACATACCACTTACTAGAACCTTCAATGGAACTTTTCAAAGCTAATGAATGTGAAAAAAACATTTAAAATGATTGAGGTATCTTTTGAAAAGGCCTTATCCTTTATACCACCTTTTACATAAATCCTTTTTTAACCTGTAGAGACCATGAATGAACTTTTTAGGAATGATCCATGTTACAATCCATTTTTATCCACTCATGTACTCTTCTTAGTATTTACATAATATTTTGAAGTTGGAGAGTTGGGGTTGAGGAATTCATGGAAAAGGGTATGAGATTCATTATTAGGAAAAAAGTGTGGGGATAGTATTTTTGGGTATTGAGAAAGGTTTTTTATTCATTCATTATACTTTGTTATTCCCCCTTCATGAAAAAAAATAAAAAAACAAAACAATAATGGGTTTTGACTTAGAAGAATCAAAAATCACCATTAATAAACTGATGATTTTTATTATATGTGACTAGATGGTGGATGTGTGTTTTATTTCAATCATGACTTTTGAAAAAATAATAACTAAAAAATGGAAAAAATGTAAAGTAGAAAAAAATTCAAGAAGGTGAAAAAATCATTCATTATGCTTTTATTGATCATGATTCTACTTTGAGCTGGGGAAAGTTGGACTTTCTAGTTTGAAGGGTATAATTTTATTAAAATTTTACTTTTGATATCATGATTTATAATTTAACTTCCTCCTTTGAGCCTTAATTTACAAAAATCAATTACTACCTACTATGTGCCTCATATTCATTTTAACCTTTATTGTTAGTCCTAATGATTTTATGTGCCTTTTTGTCTTTACAAACTGGAGAAAGTAGTTTCTTTACAATCTTATAGATAATAAGCATGTTATCGTGATATGAGCATAACTCTACTTGAATTTGTATCATGGGTGATGATAGAAACAATTAAAAATGAGGTAAATCATGATTTGAAATTTTTAATAATAATAAATTAAAGAACTTAAATGAATGAAAGGAGAGGATCCCCATTTTTCAATGGTAAAAAGTAAAATGCTATAATTTATTGTTTCCTTAAATAGTTGATAAATTGAATTGATATTTTATATGGAATTTGGAAATATGTTTTACCATTGATAATTTTTTTAATTTTATTACTTTGAATTTTAAATAAATGTAACATTAGTGCCCTTAGAAATTCAATGTTGAAATTTAATGTTTGAGGAAAATCATAGTTTAAGTGTGTAGGTATTTAACAAACTCATTTTTCTTGTATAATTTTAAGTGTTTTGATAATGATTTTCAATGGTTTTCAATTCATATTCCAATTAAATTAAAATTTTTATTAAAATTTTTGATATTTGAAGGAAATAGTTGAAATGGATTAAAATGATGAATTTTAATGTTTTATTTCACTTATGAATATTCTGTTAAAATTATATTAATATTTTTTAGTATTTTTGAATAAATTTTCAAGTATAAAAATATGGTCCAAGCATGGACAGCCCTCAACTAATGGTATCCAACCACCTAGCCATCCCACAAGAGTTCATCCGGCCAAGCCACCACTAGGAGGGCCAGTATGAGCCGGAAGGGGTATGAGGCCACATGAGGGACCATACCCTTGCGGCGTGTGGCCTGTAGTGAGATCATATGGGTGCATAGTTGGGACAAATCTTTAATAGGCTAAAAATGTGATCCATATCCTATTTTATTGTGTTTGTGTGTGTGTGTGTATCTAGGATCCCACCGTAGTGTCAGATTCTGAGCTAATGTTTCCACACGTTGATTTATAAGAAAGAAGCCAACTGCTCTATCTTTCAATGTGGGGTGACTTCCTCTTAGAAATTTTTAATCATTTAAGGAAATAATGTCATATATCTCACCTAATCCTCTCACTATTCTTAGAAATTTACATTTTACCACCTTTACCATTGTTTCTGCCTTCATCCTCATCATCTTCCACTACTAATCACTAAGAAATGCCATGGATGACCACCAGGAAGATCTAGATCGAGTTGTTCACCACTTTCGAGACCCCAAACCACCATGAAACATCTCAAGGACCTCAAACAATAACCTTTTACCACTAATAAAGATTATTTTGATCCAACCAGTCACTGTCAAGGTCAGTTGGTTCATTGAGGAGTGGTCGCTACCATGAACACTCACCACTACCACCCTGGCACATCACTTATGTAATCCATGAAATTCCCATGCATGACAAAGTCTAATCCATGCTGTAAAGAAAAAGAGATTAAATTATGGTTATTTTGAAGTCTTCCCCCACAAGTCTTTCATAATATTTAAAAATATATCTATATTTATATTCAAACTTGAAAATATATAAGGAAGATCTAGGAAATTTAAGAAGACTGAAAGAGGCTGCTTCTGATTTAATTTTTCATTATATTTAGTTTTATTTATTCTTATATAATTTTAATTTCTGTTTTATTTTAAATATAACACATGTAACTTTCTTTTATTTTGTGTTACCACCGACTTCTTCTTCTTCTTCTTCTTCTTCTTTTCTCTATTCTGTCGATTATTTTTATTTTCTTTTCTTTTCTCATTTTATTTTTTCCCCCTCTCTATTTCATTCTCTCTCATCATTCTTATTTTTATTTTATTATTTTCTTTCTCTTCTTCTCACCATTGTGATTTTATACCCTATATAATGAGGGGTTGACTAAATATTTTTCCCACAGGAGATTAGGTGTTCTTGAATTCTGATCTTAAAATTTAATTTATGTTTGTGGTAGATGTGAGTAACATGCATGAGTGTGATGATTTTATACCATGACATGAAACTCAAGTATATGTCTATTCTTTTATTTTTATATTTTACCTCCCTTAAACTGATCATAGGTTCTTCACACAATGGATTTGAACTGATCAATAGATGAAACAATATACGATGGAGTAAGGTCCTACAATATACCACACTCTCGATTGAGGTGTTCCATCAACCTTGATTACAGGAGAAGTTGGAATTTAGATTTCTTAGGAATTAGACATTTAACAACTACTAAATAAAGTAATAGTAATTCGAGAATGGTATTTCATAACTAAATTATAAAAATAAATTTAAAAAAATAATGAAAAATAATGATAGAACCCAAAACTGAACCAAGGACCGAGTTCTTTCTTTTCTAACCACATGCTATCATTACATGTTATTTTAATTTTTTGAAATATTTTCTTTAAAAAAAATTATTTTTTCAATAAAATAAAATAAACAAAAAAACAAGTTTTTCTTAGGTGAATTTGAATTAGTAAGTGAACAAACTACGATGCTCTTCAAGTGAGACTAACCTTGTTAGCCACTATGCTACACTAGGAAACAATTAGAAATTTTCGTTTTCCACACCCTGTGATAGGTGTGTGTTAGGATCCTTTCCACTTTAATTATTTTATGTTTTGATAATTACAATATTCTATATTTCATAATCACATTTTTTAGATAATTATAATTTTATTTTTTATTTAATTTGTATTGTTTTAGTAATTATTCTGTATAATTATTTTTAGTTAAATATTATGAAAAATTATTTTTCTATATTTCATAATTTCATTTTTTGGATTATTATAATTTTATTGTTTATTTAATTTTAATTACTCTTTATTTATATTTAATTTATACTTACTATTATATATAATTATTTTTCATTAAATATTGTGAAAATTTATTTTTCTAAAGTTAATTTTTACCTTTATGTAAGCTTTTTAAAATTTCCCTTACCCTTATGTGAGTTTAATTTATATTTAAATAGATTTCATTTTACCCTTATATATGCTTTATTATTTTTTACCCTTACGTAACTTCTATTTTACCCTTACGTAGGCAGTTTAACTTTCTATCTACCCTTATTCAATGAATAATAGTGTTATACCTTACCCTTATGCGAGCTATGTAATCTCTTTTTTACCCTTACACAGCACTTAAACCTTTCTATTTAACTTTATGTGAGAATATCATTTACCCATATAAATTGTATATAAATTACTTCTTACCTTTACGCAATATGTTTAAATTTCATCTTACCATTATAAAAGTTATAAAATTTCATATCTACTCTTAAGCAATGTATTATTTACCTTTACACAGCTATTGATATTACCTTTGTAAGACTTATATATATTACAGTATACCCTTATGCCACATGTGAAAAGTATAGGTTACCTTTATATATTTTTTCATGTTATTTTTTACCCTTATGCATGCATTAAAACTTACCCTTATGTAGTTTTGAAAACCTAGAATTTCTAGTTTACTCTATTTTCACTATTTTCAATGTATTTTCATTTTCTAAATGTTTATTTCAATTTTTTTAATTATTTTAATGATTTTATAAATTCATATTAATGAAACAGAACCTATGATAAGTTTTTTTGTATATTAAACATATTTATATAGAGATTAATTTTTTTATTCATTTACTCATACACTTACAGTAGATATTTCAAATATTTTGAATCTATTTGTTTAGGTTGATTTATTTGTCTTTAATGTTTCTAAATTCATGTTTAAGTATAACAAAGTTAGTCAAACTTGTTTTATATTTTTTATTGTAGTATCTTTAAATTTTGATATTATCACATATTAAATATGGAAAGAAATTTTAATTTCAAATTTTTAATATTATAGATTGAAAATGTGTGAGATTTTATATGTTTTATTTAACCTATTACTTTGGAAATGTTTTGGACACTTCTAATGAGTGTTTTTAAATTAGTTTGAAATGTTAAAATAGTTTTAAATTTAAATTATAGTATTATAGATTATCTCTTCCTATATCTCTCCTTGATAATTTTGAAATATTATTATGACTATTTTGAATTTTAATTGCCTAACAATTTCCTTGAACATGTTGAGTTAATTAATTTTAAAGGGATCAAGAAGGATTGAATAAATGGTGATCAAAATACATCGAACATAGACGTCTTCATCTTAAAGACCCTAGAATGATTCTTGAACAATACTGAAGGAACTGAAGCCTCTAAATAGAGTCCTTGATGGCCATGAAAAAAATGTTGATAATCATTCTCTAGTGCCAATGTGAATTAGTCCCTAAATCACTCTCAATGTGATCATTTTTTTAAATATTATTTTCTCCATTATAGGGTTTTAACTAAATTGTAATATCCAAATCACTCTCTTTTATTATTCTCATTATCTCCTTGTGTTATTCATATTCTTTAAGAGAATTGATATAGATATTCAAAGTGATTGCTCCTAGTAAATATTCCTCTTCCTCATCATTCTTATATATTTGGTACTTACTACCATTGAAATAAGGTACTTTGATTTTCTTTCCATTTCCAATAAAAAGGAAAGGGATTGTTCTTTTGAAGTTTATAGATTCTCCATTAAAGAGCTATTTTCTATTATATATGGTTTCTTGCTATAACCTAAAAAATAAAGGTATATTTTTGGTTTCATGGATACCATTAAATCCAAAGGTATAATAGAATAAATCCTCAAGGTATTGAGGTGGGATACATAGCAGTACATTTGGGTAATATTTCCAAACTTCTTTACTAAATACCCTGTATCATTTACTTTCTATATTTTCATTTATTTGTCGCTTTCATTTGTTCATTTAATTATGTGATAGGTGGAGTCAGAATTATATAGATCGACAATGAATTGGGTAAAGATGGATATCTCATGAGATAATAAGGACTAGAATGGGGAGTGAACTAAGTTCAGTAAGGGAATTTGTACACTATGGCAGTCTTGGGAGTAAAACTTGACTAAGAAAATGATGGAATGGAAAGTGAACCCAATCCACTATAAATACTTTTCCTTGAGCCTTGACTATAGAAATAATTTTCTATTCTTATGTGTCTAATACAATCTAATTTCTTATGATCATGATATGTTCTCATGGCTCATGTTCTTTGATTCCATTATGATTCAGGTTTTATGATCTACCAGGATTTATGTCATGTCTCATGTTTGTAATCTATGATTCGCTGGGTATGGTTTTCATATGTTAAGATCATGTTCTCATACCCTTATACTCATGTTATGGCTAAATAATCATTGATGTATCCCTTTTTTACCCTTACTAAGTATCTGATCTCACCTTTTCTTATGTTTCTCTTACTCATGCTATGAAGGAAGGTTTTAAGTATGATATGGATAAGAAGGAATCTAGTTATGAAGAACTTAGTGGTAGATGACATAGATCTTTTATATACTAGTTGTTTATGTATCCAAGTTTCTGTAGACACTAAACACTACTATAAAACAGGCCATTAACAATGTTGTCCTTTATCAACACTTTATTTTTAGCGCTGATAAAGGGTACCCTTAATCAGTGCTTTATTTTTAGCACTCTTAAAGGGTATCCTTTATCAGCACTTTTTTATTACTGATAAAGGTCCTAAATAAAATGAAATAATTAAAAAAATTAAAAATTAAAAATGAGTAAATTAAAAAAAATTAAAAAAATTATTAATTAAATATTTATTGATAAAAATGAATAAATTTAATATACGTATATATAAATTATAAATATTAAAAAATAGTATATGTTAAATATACATATTTGTAAAATGAATAAAATGAAGTAATTAAAAAAATAAGTAAATTAAGAAAATATTAAACATTATATTAATTAAATAATTATTGATAAAAATGAATAAATATAATATACATATATATAGATTATAAATATTAAAAAATACTATATATTAAATATAGATATAAAAAATGAATACATTTTAATAATTAAAAAAAATTAAAAATCAATAAATTTTAATAATTAAACCAAAAAATAAATAAATTAAAAAATTAAAAAATTGTTATAAAAATTATTAATGAAACAATTATTAATAAAAATGAATAAGTTTAACATATATACATATATATATATATTATAAATATAATTAAGTAATATATTTTAAATATAAATATAGAAAATTAATAAAATGTAATAATTAAAAAACATATGATGTATTATTCATTTTTAATGGTTTTTATACATAATTATTCATTAATACACTTCATATAGAAATATATTCATATATATTTCTATATATATGTGTGTGTGAATGTATATAATATTTTCTAAAATATGATTTTTATAATACAAAATATTTATGTTTTACATTAAATAAGTCATATATTTAGTGAAGAATGGTTTATAATTAAAAATTAATATTAATTAAAAATACTAACTATTTGCATCGAGAAATGGGTATAATCGAATGACGTTTGATTTTTAAATTTAAAATATATCAAACTGAGTTACATTGATTTCACACACATACATATATATATATATAATGAATTTTTATATACAATGCACACACAAAAAAATTTACGTAATTAATGAAATCTTATATAGAAGCACGTACACCTAATATTTATGTAATTTATTCTTTTAGTATTCATTTTAGAATTTTATTATAACATGATACATTTAATATATTATGTTTTTAATCGATAATCATTATTTATTTATCTTTAATATTATTACAATTAGGAATTAATTCATTTTTAACATTTTTTTTATTTTTTATTTTTTATTTTTTGATAATTTAATCATTTATATTATTTTTATATATATATTTATTTACAATGTTTTCATATTTTTAATATTTATTCATCTTTATTTCAATATATATCCATATTTTTTTAATAATTTTTATTTAATTAATAAAACTTATCCATTTTTCAATATTTTTAAAGAGTACTCATTTTTAATTATTCAATTTAACACATTTTTAACATGCATTTATTTAAGAGTATATATTCATTAATAATGTTAAAAATATATTTATAAATAATTTTTTATAAACAAATATATTTATAAATGTATATTTACTCTATTTATAAATTTATATGTTTATAATTATAAATAAATAAATATTATTTTTAAAAGTATTTATATAATTATAAATAATGAATTATATATATTTAAATAATTATAAATTTATAATAAATTTATTTAAATAATGAATATATTTACTATATTTATATTTATATTTATATTTATATTTATATTTATATTTATATTAGGCGCTTGGGGGTACAATTATATTAAACACATGACCACTACACACACAGGGCGGAAAGGCAAGCCATAACCCCCCCAAGAGATAGCCCACCCATCAAGCTTTATTTATTTAGTACATGTCCCGAAGGCCCAGTGGGAATTAAGCCCATTACATAGCCCAAAGTATCATAATAACCAAAATTCCCAATGCAGCATCATGCCTGCATCATACTGCTTGTGTCACCAGGTTTGCGTCATGCCTATGTCACCACCTACATGCAAAAATTCGCTCCCACCCAGATTTGAACCCGGGTCAGATACACGATTATGGAAATCCATTACCACTTAGATAAGCCCCCAGTTGTAATAAATATATATAATTATATAAATATATATAATGATATAAATATATAAATATTATTTTTTAAAAGTATTTATATAATTGTAAATAAATAATTACATATTTAAATAATTATAAAAATATAATGAATATATTTAAATAATGAATATATTTACTTTGTTTATAAATTTTTTGATTTATAATTTATCAGCACTAGAGTTTTAACATTGATAAAGATGTCTTTTATCAATGTTGCTTTAGTGCTGATAAAGATAGAGCTTTATCTTCTCTAAAGTTTTAGCACTGATAAAGATGGCTTTTATCAGTTCTTATTAATTTAGCACTGATAAAAGGTATCTTTATTAGTGCATTTTTGAAAGCGCTGATAAAATTCTCCTTGATCTATTTAAAGATCCCTAACTGCGGCTGTTTCATCCATGATATCTCAAGCTTTCCATGAAATCCATCTGTTTTCGCCACTCCTCCTTCACTAATCAAGGCTTGAATCAAGTGTCAAGTCAAGTCTCGAACACATCCAAGGCTCAAATCCAAGTCTAGAATGAATCAAGTCTCAAATGAATCCAAGGCTCGAATGAATCCAATATTTTGTGTGTAATATCTCTACTTTCTCTTGGATGAATAAAAGCTTCAATCCAAGGTATGTTATTTTCTCATCTTTCTCATTTTTTGGTTTCTTTTTTGGGTTCCTCATAAGTTTATTTTGACTATATACTTTCCATCGCTGCTTTCCCTTCTTCTTCAAGCCTTCCACTCTCTGTTGTTAAAATTTTTGCATCATTTATGATATCCTTAGGTAGGTGTATTTATATTTTATTTTTTCCCTAATTTGATTCATGTTATTGGGTGTTTGAAATTGATTTCTCTAAAATTATAATTGTTATTTGGGTTTAATTATATTTAAATATGCTTGTTTCTCAAGGTTTTTAAAGGGTTTTAATTGATTTACAATGGGGTTCTTATGGATTTGGCCTTGATTTTTATCTGCATTCAATGGATAAATAATATTTTTTCCCAATAAAATATTTATGATGTTTTTCATAAACTAATTTGGTGTTTTAAAATTATTTTATGTTGTTTATGAAATCTATTTGGGTAATGAAAGAGTTTATGGCATTGATTAATTAGGGTTTCTGTTTGAGAAGTTTTCTTATGTTTTATTTTGTTCTTGTGTTATTTATTTATGTCCAATGTTTTTGATTCCTCTTATCATTATTTATTCTTATAAACATATTTATTGGTGTGTGTGTGTCTATATATATACTAGTACTCAACCCGTGCATTTTTACGGTATAATCATTTAACACGCTCATAATTAGGATTTATTAAAGAGAACTAAAATGTACAATTGGTTTAAAAAAAATTAAACCAACTTAAATAAAGGTAATTAAAATGTGATACAAAAATTTTAATAAAATAATAGTACTACAATAATAGACAGGAAAATATTTTCGCAAATACTCTTGAGAGCTTCATCTTAACAATTCATCTAAGATGTCCTCCCTAAATGAAAATGAAATATCAAAAGACAAAGAAATGGAAGAGTAAATCTTAATTAATATAGAAAATTAAACAAAAATAATTGAGTTTTAGTTGAAAATAAAAAGGTATATATAATTAGGGAACCAGTACATTTCAAGTAAACTATTTTAAATTCAATTTTTCTTTTCAATTTGCATTTATCTTTATTGAAATAAAGAAATGCTAAAATATATATTAAAAAAGGAAAAAATACTTAGTCTGTATTATACCATTCAAGTAAATAATAATATAAATACTAACATAACTATGGAAATGATATATATAAAGTGATTTTAGAATATTAATTCACAAAAAAAATATGTAACATATAATAAACAATGTATAAATATTAATGATATAAATACAAAGAACATTGTACATAATAATAAAAAATTAGAAATGATACATATGTATAATTTATTTTCCTATAGGAAAACACAATATAGGAATAGAAAAAAATGGAATATTGAATATTTTTTAATACATAAAACAAAATATAAAGCATTGAGTTTGATTTTCCCATAAAACTGATGTCCAATTAATGACTCGTTACATTCCAAGTAAATAGTTAAATATATCATTGGATATTAAGTTCGTATATTCAATATTTCTTATCCTATTATTTTTATGTTGATTAAACTTCATTTTAATAATCTTTAATGATAATATTTTTCCCCATATTTCAGTGCTGACTTATTCCCTTTCATCAAAGTTGTCCTGATAGTATGTCTAGACTAGCGATAATAGGTTTCTTAACTCAATTTTCATTCATTTGGTTAAAAAAATTCTTCATTAACTTTGTTATTAAATTATTTTGTGTAAATTTATATCTAATTTTTTATATGGATTTATATATATTCACATATTCAATTCATGTATTAATTGTCACTTGTAATGTTATGATCTTTGTAGGGTTTTCTTTGTCTAAATATCATTTTTTTGAGACATGTTTCATGTTGTGCAGCATGATTTATTTTAATATATTACTTACAAGACAATGAATGAACTTTTATATTTAAATTTATGAAATTAATGGGATTTAAGGATCCATAAACATTATTTCTCCTAGTTTCATTTGATTCCAAAGTTTCCATTTTAGTAATTTTTTTATGTTACAATCACATTTTATTTTGGGATTTTTTTGTTCAAAGTTCCTTTATAAGAAAACATATAATACTATTTTATTGAAAGACATCTATTTTATTATTATTTTATTAATTTTTAGGTTTATATTACTTCCTTTATTTTTTTCATTTTGTCACATATAAAGATCAAAATAACATTTTTTAGGAAGAACCCACCTTATTTCTCTTTTTGGTTTGGAATCTTATCACTTCTATATCCATTATTTTAAAATTTATTAAATAATTATATTCTTTATTAAGATATTATTGTTTAAAGTCATTTGAAAATATTTTTTACATTATTTAAAAAAAATTAAAAGGAATATTTTGGTTGTTTTGCAAACATTGTATTTTTTTTGTTTTTACTGGATGTGTGAAAGTGATCTTTATTTTAACATTATAAAAATGAATTAATTTTTCTCCCTCTTAACTACTATTTTATTTGAAGATTTTCTTACATATTTATATGGTTATTTTCAAAGGAAATAATTTTATTGATATTTTTTTGAATTTTTTGGTTTTTTAAAATGGGTTTGAAAATTAAATGGTATTTGGATATCCAATATTATTTTTCATTTGGGATGAAAGGAGTTTTTAAATGGTTTTATTATGAAATGGCTCAAGAGTAAAAATGGTTTTTACATGATGTATTCCTTTAGAATTATTTTTGATGAGGGTGATCCTGATATAACTTTTATAATGGGTGAGTCTGGTGTAGCTTATATGGAGAGTGATGCCAATAGAGCTATACAATGCATTGGGTATTGTTTATTTTCCTTAAAGGAAAGTTGGGAGCTAACTATGGATGTTTCCCCTATAAATTTAATTAATCTTGATTAATTATTGAAATAATTTATCATAGGTGATTAAGTTAAAGTTCCAAGATATGAACACATTTCCTCTATGTGTACTAAGAGTTTTTAATGGTTCCTTTAATCAAGATTGATTTCACATAGATCATGATTAATGACTCTTATGACTCCTTTATTTCCTAAATATTTACATCATGTTATCTGTTTTATGATCCATATTGTTATTGTTATGATTTTTTATATAATTCTAATTATCTTCATACTAATATGATCATCTGATTCTCACTAAATATAGTCAATTGGTGGTGCCTATGTTTACCCTTACTAAACATTTGTGATCACCCATTTATTTTGATTCATTTTCTACAGGTTATAAAGAAATATGTTATATAAGATATGTATATAAGGATATTATGTGAGATATTATGAAGACTTAATGTGAAATAAGAGAAGATAGGATAAGTGGAAAAATAGTCACATGAATACATGGGAAATGTTTTGATAGGGTTTTTCTATAATTATCTAAAACACTAAACCTAAAATGTCATTAGGTATATAAGTGATTCAATATTTTCTAAGGATGTTTTCTATTTTTTATTACTAAAAATGATTCATGTTTATTGGTATAAAATCCATAAATTTAAATATTAGTTTTTTAACTATAGATATAGGAGTGTGTATTTAGGGTTATTTTAGTCGGTGGGTATCTTTTGAGATGGTAACCTTTTCCGTTCATGAGAACCATCCATTTAAATGATTTTAATACAACAATTTAATGTATTTTCATATGATATTTACTACATGATCCATTGGAAATGGGATTTTAAGTCTCAATTGAATAATTTGGTGTTTGTTTTAACTTGAAATTAAAATATTTCAAAGTGTAGATAAAAATTTTATTCTGTTTTACTAAGATATGTGGGAGTTATAAAAACAAGAAGTTACTCTTTTTTAATTAAGTTGGGTTATAATCCAAAAATATATATATTTATTTCAATATTGTGAAAGGATTAACATTTGGAAAGTGAGAGGCCATGTTTGAGAGAGAATAGTTAGTTTCATATTCTTATTATGTGTTGGGTTTCTTTTATAGCAGCGGGGTTTCTATTTAAGAGGTTTTTTATAAGGTTATGGAGTTAATACATTGTGTTTTTAAAATTGTCGAAGGTTGTAGGATAAAAATAGTATACAATTATCTATAAGAGGGGGGTGAATTTTAGTTTATAAAAATAAAACATAAACTATTTTCCAACTTTTTAAAGAAATATATCAGGTGATGTTTTGCATCGATTAACTTTATACATAAAGTAAAAAACAATTTATAATTAACTATATAAAATTTTCTTATAATATGCACAAAAAAATTGAAAATTTTAAAAACAAGTAAAAAACTTATAAAAATTAAATAAGAAAACATAAAAATATTTTAAAAGAAAGATAAGCAAGTTAACCATTTGTGTTAATGAATTATTTAACTATACACAAGGTATCCATGATATTCACCACATCATAAGGAATTTTTTTATAAACCATGAAATACCTAAATATGATAGATTAGACAAAACTTATGTATCACTATCCTTGGGAACCCAGGATTAAACTGATCAAAATAAACCTCTATCTCTATACCCTAATATACCTCAATCAAACAAGATTTGACATAACTATTTCAAAAGAAAAAGATCATAAGTAATTTAAAATAACAATCACACAATTATTTCATTAAGAAAAACTCTCTAAAGATTACAATGAATCACTTTATCATGATAATATGTTAAAACTATTCACTACAACATTAGATCGCTTGGTTGAAAAAAGATTAATCTACCTCAAATGTAGCTTCTATTTATAGGCACACACCCAACAGCTAAATCCCACATTTCTCTGAGGTGGTTTCAATGAAATATAATGAACTCCTCTATCACTATAAATGTTCCACACAATGTCTCCAACTGATAGTTATCATGGTTTTCACCACAAAAATTCATGTAGGTTTTTTGGGTAGAATGATGATATTTTGTACGGTTGTATGTATAAAGATCTTTTCTTAGTATGCTTCATAAAAAAATTTCATGTATAAATTTTTACCTCTATCTGATAAATAATATCAGGTAGATTTAGTATAACTTCATATAGTGGACTTCATTATACTATATCTACTATAATTTATATAACCACTATCAACTAAAAATTGTATTCTTCCATCTGACATACAAAGTACATGTCATTCCAGTATACATAATAATGTTCTATCTGATAGAATTAATATCTTTCATCTGATAAACATAAGAAATTTTCATCTGATGGAATAGATATTCTTTGTCTGGTAAAACATTAAACTTTCATATAAAAAACTCTTAAAATATTGGGAAGTATAAATATTATAAATGTATAAACATTTAAGGAACTTTATTGTGTTTATCAAAAGTATGGTTAAAACGTGTAGAATGTGTCCTTTAGACTAAATAATCTATCCCTTTTTAAAAGCATAAAATAAAAATTTTAAATAAAGAAATGAAACTACACACTTTTTTAAAAAAACTTACTCCCCTATCTTATAAAATTTTGAAGAATTTTTACCTTTTCCCTTTTTTCTTAAAAAAATAAACTTTATTCCTTTCTCCCCCTTTTTCTAAAATTTGATACCCTCTCTCTCATAATTTTAGACCCTTTCTCCCAAAAGTTTAGACCCTTTCTCCCCCTTTTTGATTTTAAAAAGGTGTTTAGGAGGTAGAAAGTGTTACCTGAAATGTTATGGAAAAAAATATAGAAAAGTAATGATATGAAAATAAGTAATTATAAGATTCACCAAAAAAATATAAAAATCATATCAATTCAATATACGAAATTTATTCATCCAATATTGGAAATAAATCTATCCAACATTAAACAAAAATCCATCCAAATATATTGAGAAAACCATTTAACCAAAGAGTTTAATTATTACAAAATGTTTGATAATTCAAAATAAATCATTCTATCAAATTATTTTTCTTGAGAGTCGCCTTCATATTATTAATATCATCTTGATTTTTCTCTGATTCTTCAAAAATAGACTTTATATTCACAATTTTATATTCTAAATCTTCAATTATACTTTCTTTCTTTGATATATCATTATATTACTTTATTGAGATATATATAGATAATTTATTTCTCTTGAACTTTCATGATCTTATATATTAATGCTCTTAGTAAACATCAAAAGGTATTTTATTTCTCTATTAATTTAATCTACTCATTCATCGAAAAACATGATAACACCCTATGTATTATTTATCCACTTTTAAACAATTTTTATATTTTTGAATTCAAATTTTGATTTTCTATTGTAATCCTTGAGTCCAGATTCATTTTAGATAACTGTCCCAATGAGTTGATTTTAAATAACATGATTTTTCAAACAAATCAACTTTTACTTGGATATACTTGCATCAAGCTTGTATATCTCAAAAAATTTCACGATTCTATCAAGATTTTTGATAACTCTGTTGATGTATTTTAACTTAATCTCCATTATTTTATTACTAGTACATAGAGTAGAGTTTGGGTAATAACTCAAAACATCTAACATGGAGGGAGATGCTAGTCTTTAAGGTATATATTCTATTTCAACAATGTTTGAAAACAACATCTTCAAAATACATTTCTCTGTCTGATGGTTTTTTTTAGATTGTTTCCCTTTATTCTTTAAGGATTATTCATTGCCTATTTCACTAAGAGAAACATTTTTTTTTACCAAGAAGATAAGGATATTTAGGTATAATATAACATCTCTTCAATATATGAATTTTATTCAACTCATTAAGAATATCATATTTCTTTCTTAAATCAAACTTTCCTCATGTATGAGATGGTTCTATGGGATGATCTTGTTCTTCCAAAATATTCTTATTAGATTGATTATCACAAACTTGGATTTCATTAACAAAAAACTATTTACCTTTGTTTTTTTAACAGAAAAAAAAATTATTTTGATTGAATTATTAAAGAAACAATGGAAAAACAATGAGTGTACCAAGGAGAAACTTATTTAGTCATAACAATATCTTTTTCCCCTACTTTTATTCTTTAATGATTACCTTAAAAAAATATGAAGTATCTTACATATTTTTCTTTTATTTCCATATCATCTTGACTCTTTTTTATTTCTTATTATCTTATATTTTTATAAAGTTGTTCTTTTAATTCCAAAGCCTCTACCAGATCTAAACCAAATGATGGGTTATCACTATTATTTTCTCTTTTTTGTGAACTCAAAAAAGTCCTCACTAGACATAATTATTCTGTTCTTTCTTGGAATTGGTGGGGAATTTTCTCTAGATTTTATTTTATCTAAAACATTCTCCATGAGTTGTTTATCTTCCCTAATAGATGATCCTTTATATAATTAGACTAAAAACCATTCCATTGTAGGTAAAAATATGAGTTTCATTTTGTAAATAGTTTCTTCACTAAAATATGAATACTTTTCCCTTATTTGAATTTCCTCATTGTTTTTTGTTCCTTCATGAAGTTTACTAACACTTTGTTAATAAAACTTAGGTAAAATAGAATCTCCACCTTCACTTTAGGAATCTTAACACCCTAAATACTACTTAACATAGTCTGTAATATGTTGAATTTTTTCATATTTCATTGAATTCCTAAAAAATAGATATCTTATACATTCAATGTATCCCTATATTCTATCATAGGGATTAAGAAGTTTTGTATACATATAGAGTCTATCATTGCATCCAATGAAATATAGGATAACTTTATTACTTTTTCATTTGATGGAAATAAGTAAAATTATTCTTTATATTTATATAATTATCTAATATTTTCTAGAAACTTATGTTTAACAATACTAGCTTCTCTCTCAAACACTATTTAAACTAGATCAACAAATTTTTTGATGTTTAGATTATATGACTTAAAAAAAAAAGAAAATTATACATTTTTTGAGTCTATAAAGTTCATTGAATTCATAAGTCATATAAACTCTTTGAAAATAGTTGGGTAATGTAATTTTAAATCTTCTTTTAAACACATAGTGACTCTAACCTTTGGAAAGTTACTTTTGACTTAAAAATGAATCATATTTTTCAAACCACGTTATTTATATCAATATTTCATTAATAGTTTCTAGTTATAAAATTCATCTAAGGATGCCATAGGTTTTGATCAGATTAACTTTTAAAGATTGTATGAACTAAGAAATATTATACAAACTTGAAAACCAATTGGATAGAACAAGGTTAGGATAGAGAGAGATATCGATAGAAATATTTCTATATGAAAGATTAAATGGTGAACCAATATTCATTATATATATTCAAATATAGAGAGAGTAGATTCAACTTCCAAAAAGATCCAATGACATAGAAACTTAATTGGAATACTAATGGTTGAGATCTAATCTATGGATGATAATGACATAAATCGTTTTTAAGAAAGTTATATTTTTTAAACTCTCAAACTTTTGTAAAATATTTTCGAAAATATTTAAACTTATCAAATGAAATTTTCTTTCGATTAAAATTTTAATGTTTGAAAAAAAATTGGGTAAATTTTTATAATAATTATAAACAGTAGATAAAAGGTATACCAAAATATAGAAAAAATTACAAAAAAATGAATGAACACATGCCACATGGATAAAGTTTTTATAATTTTCTTACAAAGGTTTGTCTAGTAATATGAACTGCTTTGTTTCTAAAGAAATAGAGAATAATAAAATATTATATCTAATTAATATTTTAATGTATCTTAGTCTAAAGAAAATTATGATGTTTCTAAAAAAATATTTCTGTATAATTTTTATACAGAACATAAGTAAAATAAGAATCATTTATTGGGAAAATTTTAAGAAAAAAAAATAATATTTTTTTAAACATAGGAAAAGTGTTCTCCCACTCTTTCATGGATTTTTTTTGTAAGTAGATAGGTAAAAAAAATTAAAATTTTCATTTTATATTAATCATTCTAGGATTGTGTTTAGTATATTCAAATTTATCATAATAGAGGGGTTTTAAAAAAATATTTGAAATTTGTTCTTATGTTGTGATGAATTGTAATATAACACCTCTTTTTTGTGTGTGGTCTAAAAGTAAATGGTGTGTTATATCTATGTTTTTGGATTGTGATTGATGTGATATGTTTTTAATAAAATATATGGAAGTGAACTTATCAAACAAAATCAAAGTTTTACTAAAAATCATTCCAAAATTATTGATTGTGTGTTGCATCCACAACACTTGAGCACAATAAGTTACACATGATACATATTTTGATTCAATATTATAATGTGATACTAAGCGTTTTTTTCATATGAGACCAAGTTACCAAAGCCTATCATATGAAATTAAAATATTCAGATATAATTTTTCTATCTAATTTATATCCACCGAAGTTAGCACTTAAAAAAATTAGTTCAAAATCAATTCTTGAAGGAAAAAATAATACAATATCCATAGACCCATTAAGGTAAAGATTTTTTTAATATATTTGATATTATATTATTTTAGATTATATTTAAATCACACACATAATCATACATTAAAAATTATTCCAGGATGACTAGTTATAAGATATCATAAACTACCAATAAAACCTCTTAAAGTTTTTTGATGAATTATGTTCCCAGATTCATCATGATCTAAAGATTTAGGGGTTCTGATAGGTGTACTAATACTAATAGTATTTTCATATTCAAAACTTTTAATAAAATGTTTTATATACTTTTTTTGAGATAAAACAGTTCCTTCTAGTTTTTGATAAAATTTTAAAACCAAGAAAATATGTAAGTTCACCCATTATGCTCATTTCAAACATATAATTCATAAGATCTGTAAAGGAGTCAGAAATAGATTATTGAGTTTATAAAAATTTAATATCATCAACTCCCTTAACAAAAAATTTTAAATGTAAAAATTTTTTAAGTCTATAATACCATGTTCTTGGGTCTTATTCAAGTCCATGAAGTTCCTTAGTATGTTTAAAAACATTATCTAGAGTTTTTTTTTTCAAAACCTAGTGTTTGTTCCTCATAAAATTTATCCTATATATATCAATTAAGTAAATAACACTTCACATCCATTTGATAAAGAGAAAAATTTAATAATGATGAAGAATCTAGAAGTATATGAATATATTCCTAAATAGCTACTAAGGAAATAGTCTCTTCATAATATAGTCCTTCTTGTTGATTATATACTTTAGCAAAAAGTATTTACTTATTTCTTACAATTATTTTATTTTCATCATGTTTGTTACAAAATAAAAAATGTACTCCAATTACAAAAAAAAATCATTATGTTGTTATACTAAAGTCCTAAAATTTTCCCTTTAGAATTCATTTAGTTCATCCTATATTTCCTTTATCCAAGATTCATCACCTAAATATTCCTCATGAGTCTTGGGTTTGAATTAAAATAAGAATGTACAATGTTTAAATTCATTTCATAAGAATGTTCTAGTTTTGAGGGGTTGATTTACATCACCAATTATATTATTAGTGAGATTATTTTTCGAAAACAGGTTGGGTTTCTTTAGTTATTCTCTCATGTAAATTATTTTCCAACATGGGTTAAAAAATATTTTTAGAGGCATCATCTAATACCACAAGAAATTTGGTTTTTTGCACCTGTGGCCATTAGTGGCCGCCAAAATCAGTCGATAAAGGGAGTATTAACGACCACTTTTGGCAGGTGCTAATACCAAAAATGAATCTGAAGGGATTTTTCCTACTTTCAGTCATATTCCTTGTTGTTTCCCGCTACAACACATCCATTATCACCATTTCCACCATGGGTGAGACCCAACACACATCCTCCACCCTTGGCCTTCTGTGAAACACATTGGGGGGACCTCCATCGGCACCACATCATCATCCAACCACACCTCAAGCCTCCTTGAAGTACCTGGCCTCCCTCCAACCGCTACGCAGCCGTCATGGCTGGTGAATGGAGTTCATCAGGTCCCCACTTTTTTGTCAATTTTTTACCGAATATTTTTTGGTTTGGACCATTAGATACTTCCAAATTCAGTCGTTAATGGGCTTTACCGACTGAGCTACTGTGACCTCCAAAAGTTGTCTCTTAGTAGTCTCTAATGGCCTTTAGCGTCCTCTTTTGGCAGTCACTATTAGTGTTAGTTTGTTTTAAAAAAAATGGAATGTTTCATAAAATTTAAAATGAACTATTTCCTCAAATATACTTTTTCTTTTGTCTAAAACATTATAAGACTTAGTCACTAGAATAAATAAGAAAAATGCATTCATCTGATTTTGGAGAAAATTTAGGTAAATTATATTTAGTATTCAAGATTAATTCTTTACATGAAAAAAATCAAAGTAAGAATGTTTTTTCTTTCTTCCTATCCAAAATTAAAAAGGATTTTTATTAAGAGAGGTTATAATTAAAACTTAATTTATATTATAATAGGATATAATTACACCTTCGATCTATAATTGTTTAGTAATTGAGTATTCACTCAACATATTTCTAGTAATTTAATTAATTTTCTTCATTCAACTACACCATTATGTTGAGGTGCTCTAAAAGATGAAAAAAATTGTATAATACCTTTGTTTCTAAAAAATGTTTAAAAATATGAATTTTGATGTTCTCCACCATGATATAGTTACCAAAGGGATACTTCATTTTTAACATAGTCTATGATGTTTTTAACCACTGTTCTCATTATCTCTCCCCAGCAGTACTATAATCATCAATATATCCACCGCTGGTATCACCAAATCAACCACCATTTCCCATGGATTATACCACTACTAACTCAGCATTGTTTAACCATTGAACCCAAACTAATAGTCCATCATCGAACTCTACATGCCTGATACTTCCATGACCATCACTACTACCACCAACCTCAGTTCTAGAAGATCTACTAGTCCTATTCTACAACTATCGTTGTCTTATGTATCCTCCATGAAACCACCTCCAGATCTACTTTTGGCCATCGATCTATGGTTTCATTCACTTAAACAACCACTGAGTGAAGTCAATTATTCTGATAAAGAAATTTCATTTTCATTAAAGATACCACTATCCCAGAACTCAAACTGAAATACCATGACCATTCATCGACTGGATATAATTCTAAACAGGCCACACTTGAATTCGATACCCTCTCTGTTAGTGTTGTGTGAAAGATTCAACATCAGATCTCACTGTTGTCATCACTGACAGAATCTCATCGTTGTTGATCCCTAAGTCATGTCGATGAAGAGGAGATGAGTTAGGTTTGAGGTTTTCAAATGGATGTATAACTAATACATATTTTTTTTGATTGAACCAGTGTGATAGAGTCATACCACTGAATAATATGACCAAATCTCACTACTACGATGAGTTCAATACCTTGGTTACCCACAGGAACCCTCAATCACCTCTATTGAGTCTAAATAGGCTCATATGGCCTCCAAACAACCATAACTTATGCTATGGGTGTACATTAATGAAATATAATTTTTTTTGAAATATACCATTTTTCAGAACTATTAAAAAAATGCTGATAAAGGGGTTCTTTATCAGCATGTCCAAAAAAGCACTGATAAAGACCACCCTATTATCACCGCCTTTTTATAAGCACTAACAAAGACCCCCTTTATTAGTGCTTTTTTAGAAGCACTGATAAATTCCCATTTTATCTGTGCTTTTTTATAAACGTTGATAAATTCCTATTTTATTAGTGTTTTTTATTAGTGCTGATAAATGGGGGTCTTTATCAGCACTTTTTTACAAGCTCAGATAAATAGAACCCTTTAAATGTACTTTTTCTAGCACCGAGAAAGGGGGTTTTTAACAGTGCTTTTAGTAAGAGTTGTTACAACCCTAGCGCTGGATAAACCCGGTTTTGTAGTAGTGTTTATTATAAAAATTTGAAATATATTTTCTCATAGCATGATCTCAACCGGAGACAATACAGTTGGGAAGAGTATTATAAAACTTTTTAATTTGAGAATTGTATACATTGGGGAAAGGAAATGCAGTGGAATATTTTTTTTATCGGGAAAACTCCCACCCAAGTATTGAAGGAAGTTAGAGAGTGGTGGAGTTTTATGGGATTTTTGGTCAAATATCAAATGGAAATAGAAGAAAGTTGAAAGGTGTGTTTCTCTCTAGTATTATTGTGACTTATATCTTTTCAAACTATATAAAATAAAATAAAATTTATTATATGATGAGTGTGGGGAGATGAGGAATTCTATAGATGGTAAAGAGGCCACTAATGAAAGGTTTTCTAAACTATATGTGATGATTTATTTTAAATAATGAATGGTGGTTCCTATGGAATGGAAGAAAGAGTTTTTGAGAATATTATGTCTTTCAAGTTAAGCAGTGAACCACAGATCTACCAAGTTGTATCATGAAATCAGACACTAATTTTGTTGGTCGATGATGAATAAGGATATTAAAAAATTTATTTATTAATTTTTAACTTATTAATATGTTAAGGAATAACACCAAAAACTAGTGGGGTTTTTTAATCCTTTCCCCATTTTAATATGGAAATGGGAAGATATTCGCATATATTTCATGATTATATTGCTAATATTACCATAGAAACAAGACAGTGTCTAGGTTTTTGTGGATTTAATTATGAAAGTAGTAGATTTTATACACATTCTAGAAACATTTTTAGTGTATAAAATTTGTAATATTTATATGAGTGAATTTATTAGGCTTTATGGATTTCTATATCCCATTATCACATATAGTTATCTAATATTTGCATTTATATTTTTAAAGTGACTATAGAATGCTATTTGGTTGCAATTAAGGATGAGTGGAACTTAGAACCCTCTGATCGATGGGAAAAATGAGTAAGTTATTCATATTTGAGAGGATATGCTTCTTGTATCTATTCCCATCTTTGAAAAATCTTGGGAGGATAATTTATTATTTTTGGAATTCATTTATAATAATAGTTATCTATAGATGATCAATATAGAAATTTTTGAACATTATATGGTCAACAATGTTGATTACCATTATGTTGTTTTGAGATTATAGGACCAAGTTTGGAGCAAGATATGGTGGAACAAATTAATTTAATTTGTAAATATATGATCTCAACTCAAAGTTGGAAAAAATGTTATGTTGATCAATGATTATAAACCTCGAAATTCGATGTTGGGGATCACATCTATTTCAAATTTTCACTAATATTGGGACATCAAAGGTTGGAGAAGTAAGAAAAATTAATGTTGTGGTACGTGGAAAATTTTTAAATTATGGCGCAAATAGTTATATTGGATTTTGTTTAAAATTACTAAAACTTTATGCAGTAATTCAAAATGTTTTCCACATTTCTCACTTGAAAAAAGTATTTATATAATGGGTCTTGTATCTTGAATTGCATAGTCATTGAGATAGAACATGATATGTATTATGTTAAAAGACCAATTAAAATTTTGGATTAAAGATAAAATATTCTCAAGGGATGTAGTATTCCTTTATTGGGAGTTTTGAGGCAACATGGTTTGATTTGAGAGGAAACTTAAAGAATAAAGGTTTAGATATGGTGAGATTGGTTAGAGCTTTTCGATAATGAAATTTGTAAAATCCTTGAATTTCAAGGTATGTTTTTTAAATTATAATGTATCTTATCTAATTTCCTCACCTAGATATGTGTTCTGTGGGTAAAGAGGTCTCAGAGTTAGTATTTTATAGGTTGGAGACTTAGTGGATTGCACGATGGATGAAATAAGGCCAACAGCTAGCTGGTGGAGTGCACTAGTCATCTGATGGTGCTGATAGTGGGACTTTCATTTCTATAAATCTTATATGCCAACTGGTGGAGCCCATCAGCCTATTATTGGAAAAGGAAGAATGCTTGCATTTTACCGAGGCACATCAGCTGGTCGGTGGCACCTAGAAATGGGCATCATTTAGAGCATTTTGGACTTTTTCCTCTAATCCAATTATTAGGATACCCCTTAACCAAATATGAACCATTTTTAACCAGAACCTCCTAGATATATCTCCCTTGTTGGCCTAGGTATCCCCATCCTCTCATATTGGGTGCTTCAAGTATAGATCGATATGGGGAATAAATTAAGGTAAGATTTATCTGTCCTACTCCTAGTTCTCCATTTTTATCTATAATTGATCATATATATAAACCATGTTGGATAGATCTATAGATATCCACCCATATCAAATGGATAATTCATGCTTGAATGGTAGATCAGTGTTGGATCATGTGATTTAAGGGCCTCTTTTAATTAATCCTAGATCTACCATTGAAAATGAATCTTTTTTAGTACAATGATGTGGATTTCATCTCTTGTCATGACCACTTCCTAGAATTCCAATTATTTAGAGACTATGATGATGGATTGGGTCTTGTTCTAGTGATTTTTGGTGCAGGGATGTGATATAAGTGTCATTCCTTGGTATATCTTAAGATTTGGAACTAGCACATTAAAGCTATAAAGACCCTACCATATTGGTCCTTTGTATAGATTTTTTGGCATGTTTGGTTTCTGTGTATATATTAGAGTGGACCCTTGCCACTTTAATTATTTTATGTTTTTATAATTACAATATTCTATATTAAATAATTTCATTTTTTGGATAATTATATTTTTTTCTAATTTCAAATTTTTATTTAGTTATTCTTCATTTATTATTATAATTATATATGATTTTTTTAGTTAAATCCTGTGAAATTTTATTTTTCTAAAATTATTTTTTACATTTATGTAAGTGTTTTAAATTTCTCTTTTCCCTTATGTGAGTTTTCTTTACCTTTACGTAGATTTTTTTTACCCTTATGCATGATTTTTTATTTTTATTTTACCCTTATATAATTTCTATTATACCCTTACTTAGGTGATTTAACTTTGTATCTATCCTTTCTCAGTGCATAGTGGTGTTATATCTTACCCTTAATCAACCTATGTAATCTTCTGTTTACCCTTAAATAGTGATTAAACCTTTCTATTTACCTTTACATGAGCATATCATTTAACCTTATGCATAATAAATAATTTTCTCCTTACCTTTATGCAACATGTGTAAATTGCATCTTACCATTATGAAATTTATAATCTTTCTTGTCTACCCTTATGTAGTGTATACCTTACCTTTACACAGATATTGAGATTACCTTTATGCATCTTATGTATATTACATCTTACCCATATATCACTTATGAAAATTACAATTTACGATTACATATTGTTTTAAAATTATGTTTCACCCTTATGCATGTATGAAAACTTACCCTTACATAGTTTTGAAAACCTAGAATTTCTATTTTACTATGTTTTCATGATTTTCAATGTCTTTTCATTTTATGCAAGTTTGTTTCACATGTTTAAATTATTTTAATAATTTTATAAATTCATATTAATTATATATAACCTATGAAAAGTTTTTTTATATTGTTTTAAACGGGTTTATAAGAAGATTAATTTTGTTCTTAATTTACACATGAACTTGTAGTAGATATTTAAAATATTTTAAATTTATTTTGTTTGGTTGATTTATTTGTTTTTAATGTTTCTAAATTAATTTTTAAGTTTGATGAAGTTATTCAAACATGTTTTATATTTTTTAATTAAATATATTTCTATTTTGATATTATCACGTGTTAAATATGGAAAGATATTTTAATTTCAAATTTTGAATATTATATATTGAAATTGTGTTAGATTTTATGTGTTATCTTTGACCTATTATTTTGTAAATGTATTTGAACACTTATAATGAATGTTTTTAAATGAGTTTGAATTGTTAAATTATTTTTAAATTAAAATGATAGTATTATAGATAATATGTTTCCCACTCTCTATCTCCTCAATAATTTTGGAATATTATTATTAAAATTTTGAATTTCAATTTCTTAATAATTTTCTTGGCTATTTTGGGTTAATTTCTTTTAAAAGGATTAATAAGGTTTTAAAAAATGATGATAAAAATACATTAAAATTGGATATATTCAAATTAAAATACCCTTGAAGGATTCTATAACATTACAAAAGGAATTATAGGCTATAAATAGAGACCTTCATGGTGTTAGAAAAAACACTTGACAATTATTCCCCAATACCAATGTGAATCGATCGTTAAATCTCTCTCAAAGTGATCTCATTTTTAAATCTTATTTTCTCCATTATATAGTATGAACTAAATTGTAATAAAAAAATCACTCTCTTCTATTATTCTCATTCTCTTATAGAGTTAATCATATTCTTTGTGATAATTGAGTTAATGATTCAAATTGATTGCTCCTAATAAATATCTTACTTCCTCACATTTCTTATATATTTAATGTTTACTAACATTAAATTAAGGGACTTCAGTTTTCGTATTATTTCAATTAAAAATTCTTGGGACTATTCTTTTGACGTTTCTAGATTCACTATTAAATTTTTAGTGTATATTATATTTGGTTTCTTGTTATAAGCTAAAAAGAAATGGATAGTTTTGATATCTTTTATACCATTAAATCTAAGAGACTAATACATTAATTCCTCAAGGGATTGAGGTGGGATACATAGGGGTATATTTGGGTACTATTTTTAAATTTATTACCAAATATCTTGTCTCATTTACTTTCTGCATTTTCATTTATTTTTTACTTTCATATGTTCATTTTATAATTTTTTTAATCCATCAGATGTTCTTAATCAATTTATTTTTGAATCTCTCTTTGTTTATTTCTTCCACTTTAAATTTTATTATTTTGATTTCAAACTTTGATTATTTTTTTATTCAAAAGTTTTAAATTTATTCATTCTTTTATGAAGTATTTTTTAAACATGTATTGTTATCCTTTAATTTTTTAAAGGGAAATTCATCCCCCACCCTTTTCATTTTAGCTTTCTCCAACCTAAATTTAGTATCATAAGGTTTTTTAAATTTATTTAATTACTTTGTTTTAAATTTATTTCAACTTTTTTAATTTTAAAAATCTTTAACCAATTTTTTCAAATAAATATATCTTTTTAAATTGTATTTTTCAAACACACATGGTGGTCCCAAAGAAAAATCCTTGGTTCATGCTCATTTTTTCAATGGAAGTAATTATGGTTATTGGAAAACTATAATGACTAATTTTCTTAGATTTATTGGCTATCTTGTTTATAATATTTACATGTTTTTACTCCTAGGACTAAAAAAGTAGATAAATGGACCTTGAATGATATTTTTATTTTTTAATTAGATGGTAAAGCTATGAATATGCATTGTGGTTTGGATCAAAATTAATTCAATTGTATTTCTACAAGAAAAAAATCTCATAAAATTTGGAAACTTTTAAAAGTAACTCATGAAGGAACTAACAAAATCAAAGATGCACATTTAGATATGTTTAGAAAAGACTTTGAAAATTTCTCTATGTATCCAAATGAGTCTATCAATGAAATTTTTATGATATTAAATAATATTTATAATGGAAAAAAATCTCTTAGTGACTCTCTTTCTACATAAATTTTGTTTAAGAAAATCCTTTGGTTTTTACCAAGCATTTGGGCACCAAACATCACCACGATTCAAGAAGCTAAGGATGTTAAATGTATAGACCCAGATTTTTTCATGTAATTTTTTTTAATTATATAAAAATATTAAGAGTCTAAGAAAATTTACGGCACATGATTCTGAGGCCCGGTGTGCCCGGAATGAATTTTTGAACTTTTTTTTGGGTACGTTCAGTAAACGCGCAAGCGGCGTTTTGTAACTTTTGAACCGGTGCTTGGAATTGGAATCTGAGGACACTGTTGAACTCACAGAACCAATATTCTCTTAAGGAGACCTTCACCTCGACTGCAGTAGATCAAGGGGAGAATCTAGTTTTTTGAATTTTTGTGGGAGGGTTAGACAAATAATAAAATAAAATAATTAACTTTTATTTTATTTTCTTGAAACCTCATTTTTTAATTTTAGTGGTGGGAACCACCCGAGCTTGAAACCTCCTCTTTTAATATGAGTTAAAAATTGGAATTCCCCCAATTAAATGTGCCAACAATTAATTGATTTAATTTACTTAACTTAATAAGGTTGTCTCCTCATCTCCTATGGGGAGGATTTGGGGTTGGCAAAGGGGAGGTTTTGGGAGAGCTTTGGTGGATAACTCTCGAAGGAATATTATCCTCCAATGAAGAACCACCCCCAGTGAAGAATGAGGAACTGACGCCTGAGCCCGGATCAGAAGAGAGTTGTGGGAGTGACGAACGTCAGCGTCCCCTTCATCGACTATATCTCCTTCCTCACGACACCTCCAACAAACGTAAAGTTAAGGAATTTTTTATAATTTCTCCATGGTTTTTCATTGATTTAATTCTCTTGAATTTATTTCTACCAACTTAACACAGAGGGTGCAGTCTGAACAAACACGGCACGATCCCTCCGAAATCCTTCTTTATTGGCGTGTTCTTCACGGGTGATGGGCGGCATACCGGCCAACCACGATGGCGGCGGCGGCACAACCGCACTACCGAAGTAGGCCGCGGCACGACGGCCGCAGCGGAGGAAGGTGGCGGCCAGCTCCCGGCTGGACGTGTGGAACCAAGGTGGCGCGCGTCTGTGCCATCGGTAGCGAAGAAGGTCGCGGCCCATCAGTTACGGAGGTAAGAGGACGGTGGTCGGTACATTGGATGGACGCTTGAAGGCGAGGCGGCGCACGTCTGCACCACCGGTAGAGGAGGAGGTCGCGGCCCGAAGGCCGTGGTGGTGCACCAAGGCATCCGGCAACCATATAGCCTCAGGAGGTCAGTGGCGCCGACGCGCCGCTTGGAGGAGGATCGGCCGGGAATCTGGGCGACCGCGTCACGCCGAGCGGGACCGCTCTGACGGGTCCCGCATGCCAATAGGTACCATCTGAATGGTCCATGGACCGTTCGGAATACCAGGGGGCGCCTCCCCCCGGGGTGTCGGCTAGGGAGGACCCCGCCACGGCGGACCACCCAGCCGAGCGGGCCGCACCGCAGAGGGTCTCCCTGTAGTGGGTCGCGCCGCAGCAGGCCGCGCCGCAGCGGGCCACCCCCTTCATGGGCCGATACAAACCATGGCCCAGTGGGCCGAGCCCGTCGCGGCCCCACCCATCTAGGCCAGACCCAGGCTGGGTCAGCTTGGTCGGATCGGACCCGGGCCCATTCAGAACTAGATACGCCTTATTGGACGTATCTTGAGAATTGGGCGTCCGTTTGACGAACCATCTGTGGTGCCAGAATACTTGGATCGAGAAGGTCCTTTTGGTATAATCCACTTGATTTTTGGATAAAGTTGGAGTATTTTTAGGTTGGATCGAACCCGAATCCAACCGGGCCCTCAGAACAGAAACGCTAAAAACTTATAGACCGGGCGTCCAATTGACGCGTCGTCTATCACGTTGGGTCTCTTATGATGTGAAGGACCGTTGGGATACTTTTTTGTGGGACTTCGTGGAATTTTAAGTATCGACTGATGGATTTAGGAGTGGAACCTCCCTGAATCAATCATACTTAGTGCGGGAATCCTATGGCTGGCTATATCGTGAAGAAAGAATATTGATCCTATATGGGTCAGCACTCAGTGATCCTGTGTGGGTCAGCACATACCGATCCTATGTGGGTTAGATCCTGTGTGGGTCAGCACTCAGCGATCTTGTGTGGGTCGTCAAGGGTTAGTTACCTATCGATCCTATATGGGTCAGAAGCAGTGCTACTTAATAGAATTAGATGATCCGGCCTTACGAATGATCACCTGTACTTTTGTACTTAAGTTATATCTGGTGTGAGCTGATTCTTTACCTTTGTGGTATTATTCTGTGTGGCGTACCATTGTGGTACTTACCTTCATGGTGATACCTTATTGGTATTCTTCTGTGTGGAGTACCTTTGTGGTACTTACCTTCATGGTGATACCTTTGTGGTATTCTTTTGTGTGGTGTTACCTGTGTGATACTTCTACCTTCATGGTGTTACCTGTGTGGTACTTCTACCTTCTTCATGTTACCTGTGTGGTACTTATACCTTAGTGGTGTTACCTGTGTGGTACTTCTACCTTCATGGTGTTACCTGTGTGGTAATTCTACCTTCGTGGTGTTACCTTTGAGGTATTCTTCCCTCTTGTGTGAGATTAGTATATCTTGATAACTTAGGTATATGTATGGGCATATACCTAATTAGAGTTGATGTCTATTTCTTCTTTCTTTGTGGTTTTCCATTTGTGGAACTCTAGGAGACCTATGAGGGTCTCAGGGTCCCTACTAAGTATTGTTATACTCACCACTACACAGGTTACGCTCGCACCATGTTGTGTCTTGTGCAGACGACGGACAACACTGATCCATAACGAGGGTACCATACTAGAGGCAGCTCAGAGGTGGACATTGGATGAGACGATCCGCAGGGATGACCATTCAAGATTTGTACCTACCCTTCAGGTAGGGTCCTTGTCGGGTGTTCATAGGAGCTGTTCTTTTTCATTTTTACTTGTACTTTCATGTTGGGCTAGTATTCTGGCCCCTTTACTTATTGTACACACTCTTTTTACTATAAAGTTTATTTTTTTCTCGTATCTTGATGTGTTTTTGGTTAGTGTGAGTTTACAATTTTAAAGGCAATGCCTTCCTAGTTTTAGGGATATGCCTTTCTGATGCTAGTCGACATCCCCTAGCCTATGGAAGGCGGGCTTGGGGTAGTCACGGCACGGGCCCTGGGGGACGGGTTGTGACAAATTGGTATCAAAGGAGTATGGTTCTACTAAAGAACTAGAACTCTGATCTTTTCAATGTGGCAATAGTGTTAAGTGTGATGAGTGTGTTTTTCAGTTCAGGGAGTCTAGTGTTGGTGTGGCGGACGACGTATCCATACACAAGGACCATGGTTTCTGATTTTTGACTCTAAACATGAAAACACTGATTGTGTGTGTGATTTTGAAAATTTTTCTTTGTGATATATTTGAGTCATCTCACCAGGTATAACTTAATGACTGTGGCACACCTATTTTTTATCAGGATGCCGCCACGTAGACAGCCATCTAGGATTCCTAATAGAGTACACGATGTCGTCCCACCAAGTGATGAGGCTCCGGTCTCTTACTATATTGGCACCTTCAGGTGGTGTACTATCAGCACCAACACCTGTTGGGCAGCAGTTTCCACCAGTCGTACTTGCGGACGGTGCACACCGACTGAGCACGTTGCACGAGTTCTAGTTGCAGAGGCCTCTGAGCTTTCAAGGTGAGATAGATTCCCAGGTAGCTGAGGACCGGCTAGAGGTTGTGGCTAGATTTTCCGCCTAGTTGAGACACTAGTAGAGAAGATGGTGATCTAAGCTACTAGTCTTTTCTAGTGAGTGACCATGAGGATGGTCTGCACAGTGATGAGGCCTCAGTATGTGGATCGTTTCCTGAGATGGTACCTTTGGGTAGTGTTCCAGTTATATCACTCCTCGTTGGTTAGCAGTTACAACCAGTGGTACCGGTAGAGGACACATGTAGGCTTAGTGCCTTACATGTGTTTCAGTATTAGATAACCCTCAGGTTCTGAGGCGAGCCTGACCCATAGGCAGCTGAGGATTGGATTGAGGAGGTGGCTGAGAGTTCCCTAGATCTTCTATAGCTTCGGTAGGATGACATGTCAGTAGTCGAGTGTTCATCGAGGTGTACCGACTATCCTAGGTAATCGATGAATACAGTGCAGATAGTGATTTAGAGATCTGAACTCTGAGTGAGGTGTCTTTAGGGACATCTGAGCCATAATTATTCCTCTATGCATTCTTACTTATGTTATGGTGATAAAAAGAACCTTTGTGGTTGAAAGTTCTTTGGCTGAGCGGATACAGTCAATGAATGTTACCAGTGGGAAAGTAGGAAACTGGTGCCAGTCTCAGAGACTTGCGCATGTAAAATGTTTCAGGAAGAGGATGTGATAGGGATAGAAGAATATGAAGGTCTATAGACATGGAAGTATATCTTGGAGGGTTTTGTGAGGTGGTGTAATTTTTGACATGTTACGACCACCCCCTATGTGGCCCCCACCAGGATCAGGGAGTTGGAGGACAGGGGAAGGGGTAGCTGCATGCGGTCAAGAAGTATGAACCAAGGGCTCTAGGAATGATTCGAGGTACGGTATATGTCTACTACTAGTTATCATATCAATAGACATAGGTACCAATCATTCCTTCCTTCCAGGAATCTTGTCTAAGACCTAGAGTTTCTGATTAAACCATTGACTTGACCCTCATGTCTGGAGATACCTTTGGGAGGAGACTCGATAATCACACTTACACCGATGGTGTGATATGACCCTTGAGGCAAGAGTTTCGGTTGGAACATCTTGGTGGAAGCATCGAGGCCTTACGACGTTAGTTTGGATATGGACTGGACATCCACAGTTTATACTCAGATTGACTTTATTAAGAAAAAAGGTCATGGTTTATCTACAAAATTGGAATGGGGGTTTCCTTGGTCGGCGAAAAAGGAAACCCAGGTAGCATATGATAAACTCATGTATAGGAGGGTGTCACCGATCACTCTTGAGTCGGCCAACCTTACCCTTGTGGCAGTAGGATTTTTGAGTTTTCAGTTGCCAACAGGAGTGACAGAGTTTGGGGACATATTTTTAAGGATGTTTCCAGGATTACCTCCCCAAAGGGAGATGGAATTCTTCTTTGGTTGGGTACTGCCTAAGGTTTGTACCAAACTTCTCCAGGGTACCGGCACCCTTGTCAGTGTTGAAAGAAGGGGAAACCCTTCGTGTGGTTGGAGAGATTCCATCATAGTTTCTAGGAGTTGAGGCAGATACTGATGAGTGCCCCCATCTTGAGGATACCAGAGGGATATTTTTTACACGTAGTCTAATGAAACACATCAAGGACTGGGCTTGGATGTTTCCTGATGCAAGAGCGAGCAGTGATCACTTATTGTTCTCGACAGTTGAGACATCATGAGAAAAACTGTGCTACCCATGACCTGGAGTTAGCAGTAGTGGTCTTCACCTTGAAGATGTGGAGACATTACTTGATAGGTGAATGTTTTATAGTCTACTCTAATCACAAGAGTATCAGGTATATCTTATCTTAGAAGGAACTGAACCTGAGACAGCATCATGGGATTGAGTTCCTCCAAGACTATGACTTTGAGATAGTCTATACTCCTGGGAATGGGAACGTAGTAGCAGATGCACTCAACATGAGATCTGGTATACAGTTGCTGAGTGAGGCGACAAAGTAGCTTGCCACTTTGCGGATATCCTACATGGATCAAGATGGAGTAGTTTATCTTTAGTCTCTGGAAATCACTCCCCCACTCCTTCAATGATTCAGGGAGGCACAACTTGGGGACACTTACTGCAAGTCTTGAAGTGCTCAGATATCCACAGGACAGGCACCTAGTGGATTTTCTAAAGGTGGGGAGCACGTCATCTTCTTCAGAGGACGTACTATGGTACCAGTGACACTATGATAGGAAGTGTTGAGGGAGTTCCATACATCTCCTCTAGTGTTACATCCAGGAGTGGCGAATATGTACCAGGACCTTTAGCGTCAACACTCGTGGTCGGGGATGAAGAAATTAGTAGCAGAGTTTGTCTCTCGGTGCCTCACTTGTTAGCAAGTGAAGGCAGAGCATCAGGTTCCAGCAGGCTTAGTTCAGCCACTAGAGGTGCTGGAGTGGAAGTGGGATGGAATTTCCCTGGACTTCATGACAGGACTTCCACGCACGTCGAGAGGTCATGATTCTATCTAGGTGATCGTTGACCGACTCACCAAGTCGGCCCACTTCCTACCTATCAGAAAGAAGGTACCAGTAGAGGGCTTGGGACGCCTCTATGTACAAGAGATTGTACTAATTTAAAGAGTTCCCTCGATGATTTTCTCCGATCATGATGCATGTTTTACTTCCTGGCTATGGAATGGGTTTTATGAGGCATTAAGGACTCAGCTTCGATTTAGCACCACCTTCCACCCTCAGACGGATGGTCAGACAGTTTGGAAAATTCAGACCCTTGAGGATATGTTGTGGTCTTGCGTCCTTGATTTCGGCCGCAGTTGGGAGGATCACTTGTCCTTAGTTTAGTTCACATACAACAATAGTTATCACTACACTATCGATATGGAACCATTCAAGGCATTGTACGGTCAAACTTTCAGATCACCTCTGTGCTGGACTGACCCAGGGGAATCATCACCTGTGGGACCAGAGATGGTATGGGCTACCACAGAGAAGGTTCAGATCATCCAGGATCAGATTAAGACTGCACAGAGTAGAAAAAAGTCTTATACTAACATGAGACAGAGAGCTCTAGAGTTCGAGGATGGTGACCATGTATTTTTATAGGTTTCACCTTGATGAGGATTGCGGAGATTTGGCTAGGCTGGAAAGTTATCTCTGAGGTTCATCGTACCCTTTCAGGTACTCAGTAGAGTTGTAAAGGTGGCTTATCGCTTAGATCTTCCAACTTAGTTGCACCAGGTTCATGACGTTTTCCACATATCTTAGCTGAGGAGATACGTGCATGATCATTTGCACATCATTGACTGGGTAAAGCTAGACATAGAGGATGGAGCGACATTTTCAGAGGTTCCAGTAGAGACTGAAGATCGGCAGGAGAGAGTCCTACATGGAAGATCGATACCTCTAATGCACATATGATGGCATCATAGGAACCTCCAAGAGAGAACATGGGAGCGGGAGGCTCAGATTCTTGTGTAGTACCCCCACTTGTTTTTCTAGTTTATGTTGTGGCTTTCGAGGATGCAAAGCATTGAGGTGGGGAGAATGTAAAGACTTGGATTTTTTCATGTACTTTTTTTAATTATATGGAAATATTACGAGTCCGTGAAAATTGACGGTGCATGATTCTGAGGCCCGGTTTTCCCGTAATTAATTTCTAAACTTTTTTTCGGGTACGTTTAGTAAACGCACGAGCGGCGTTTTGTAACTTTTGAACCGGTGCTCAGAATTGGAATCTGAGGACACCGTTGAAATTGTAGTGCCGATATTCTCTTAAGGATACCTTCACCTCGACCATAGTAGGTTGAGGGGATAAGATAGTTTTTCATATTTTCCTTGGAGAGTTAGACAAATAATAAAATAAAATAATTAACTTTTATTTTATTTTATTGAAACCTCCTTTTTGAATTTTAGTGGTGGGGACCACCTGAGCTTGAAACCTCCTCTTATAATATGAGTTAACCCTTGGAATTCCCCCAATTAAATGTGCTAACAACTAATTGATTTAATTTACTTAACTTAATAAGGTTGGATCCTCATCTCATGTGGGGGGGATTTGGGGTTGGAAAAGGGGAGATTTTGGGAGATCTTTGGTGGAGAACTCTCGAAGGAATATCATCCTCCAACGAAAAACCACCCCCAACAAAGAACGAGGAACCGATGCCCGAGCCCGAATCGGAAGCGAGTTGTGGGAGCGACAAACGCTGGCGTCCCCTTCATCGACTTCATCTCCTTCATCATAACACCTCCAACGAATGTCAAGGTAGGGGATTATTTATAATTTCTCCGTGGTTTTTTATTGATTTAATTCTCTTAAACCACTTTCTACCAACATAACGTGGAGGGTGCAAGCCGAACAAACACGGATTGATCCCTCCACAATCCTTCGTTATTTGCGTGTTCTTCACGGGCGGCGACAGTGTAACTGCACCGCCGAAGGAGGCCGCGACACGACAGTCGCGGCGGAGAAAGGTGGCGGCCGGCACCCGGCCGACCCCATCGAACCGGGGTGGCGCACGTCCGCACCGCTGGTAGCGAAGGAGGTCACGGCCCGTCGGCCGTAGCGGTGGGAGGACGACATCTGGCATGTTTTCTGGCCGCAGGAAGGCAGGGTGGCGCGCGTCCACGCCGCCGGTAGAGGAGGAGGTTGCGGCCCGAAGGCCACGGCGGCGCACCAATGTGGTCGGCAATCGGCCGACCGTGGGAGGTCAGTGGCACCGATGAGCCGCTGGGAGGACGACCGGCCGGGAATCCGACCGGCCTAGTCACGCTGAGCAGGACCACTCCGGAGGGTCCCACATGCCATATGGCACCGTCCGAACAGTCCACGGACTGTTTGGAATACCGGGGGAACCTCCCCCTGGGTGTCGGCTAGGGCGGACCCAGCCACGGCAGACCACCCGGACGAGCGGGCCGCGCTGCAGCCGACCGCGCCACAGTGGGACACGCCGCAGCGGGCCACACCGCAGAGGGCCACGTCGCAACAGGCCGAGCCGCCCCCTTTGCGGGCCGGTCTAGACCACGGCCCAGCAGGTCAGGCCCGCCGTGGCCTCTCCCGTCCGGGCTGGACCTGGATCAGGTCTGGTCAACGCGAACAAGGTCAGGTCGGCCCAGGCCGAGCCAGGCCAGGTCGGTCCGACCGGGTCGGACCGGACCTCGGCCCATCTGAACCCAGATACACCTTTTGGCCGTATCTTGAGAATCAGGTGTCCGTTTGACAAACCGTCTACAGTTCCAGAATCCTTGGATCAAGAAGGTACTTTTGGTATACTTCACTTGAGTTTTGGTTAAAGTTAGTATGGCCAGGTTGAATCGAACTTGAATCCAACCGGGCCCTCAGAACGGAAACTCAAATAACTTACAGACCGGGCATCCGATTGACGCGTCGTCTATCGCGTTGGGTCCCTTATGATGTGACGGACCATTGGGATACTTCTTCATGGAAATTTGTGGCAGTTGAAGTATCTATTTATGTATTTATTATAGTAACCTCCTGGAATCAAGCATGCTTAGTGCAGGAATCCTGTGGATGCCTATATCGTGAAGAAAGAACATCGATCCTATGTAGTTCAGCACTCAGAAATCCTGTGTGGGTCAGTGCATACCGATCCTGTGTGGGTCAGATTCTTTGTGGGTCAGTACTCAGTGATTCTCTGTGGGTTAGCGCATACTGATCCTTTGTGGGTCATCGGGGGTTAGTTACCCATCAATCCTGTGTGGGTCAGCGGGGGTTAGTTACCCATCGACCCTGTGTGGATCAGAAGCAGTGCTACTTAACAGAATAAGATGATCCAGCCTTATGACTAATCATATGTACTTCTGTAATTAATTTATATCTGGTGTGAGTTATGTCTTTACCTTTATGGTATTATTCTGTGTGTTGTACCTTTGTGGTACATACCTTCATGGTGATACCTTAGTGGTATTCTTTTGTGTGGTGTACCTTTGTGGTACTTACCTTCATGGTGATACCTTTTTGGTATTCTTCTATGTGGTGTTACCTAAGTGGTACTTCTACCTTCATGGTGTTACCTGTGTGGTAATTCTATCTTCTTAGTATTACCTTTGTGGTACTTCTACCTTCGTGGTGCTACCTGTGTGGTACTTCTACCTTCATGGTGTTACCTCTGTGGTACTTCTACCTTCATGGAGTTACCTTTGAGGTATTCTTCCTTATTATGTGAGATGATTATATCTTGATAACTTAGGTATATGTATGGTCATATACCTAAGTATAGTTGGTGTCTATTGCTTCGTGCTTTGTGTTTTTTCCTTTGTGGAACTCTAAGAGACCTACGAGGGTCTCGGGGTCCCTACTGAGTATTGTTATACTCACCCCTAAATGAGCTACGCCCGCACCTTGATGTGTCTTATGCAGATGACGGACAGCGCTAATCGAGGTCGAGGAACAAGACTAAAGGCTTCTCATAGGTGGACATTAGACGAGACGATCCACAGGGATGATTGTTCGATATTTGTACCTACCCTTCAGGTAGGGTCCTTGGCGGGTGTTCACAGGAGCTTTTCTTTTTCATTTTTACTTGTACTTTCTAGTTGGGCTTGTATTCTGGCCCCTTTACTTACTGTACACACTCTTTATACTATAAATTTTACTTTGTGATCGTATCTTGTTGTGTTCTTGATTTGTGTGAGTTTATAGGTTTAAAGGCAATGCCTTCCCGATTTTTGGGATATTCCTTTCTTGTGTTAGTCGCCAGGCTCTAGCCTATGGAAGGAGGGTCTGGGGTAGTCACAGCACAGGCCCCGAGGGACGGGTTGTGACATTAAAAATATAGTTGTTGAGGAACTTGTAGGTTCTCTCATGGGATATGAGATATCCATGAAGAGACGAGCAGAAAAGGAGGCTAATTAGGTCTAGGAAACTAAAAGAAAAAATGATTTAAAGGGAAAAATGATGATTTTTTGGGGAAAGAGACACTGATAATGAAAGTGAAATTAAAATCTTTACAAAATGTTGAAAAAATTAAAAAAAATTGAAGAAAAATAACAAAATCCTTATAAAAAGATAAAAACACAGATCAAATTTATGTTCCATAAGTTACATGCTTCGGTTAAAAAAAGAAGGGCTGCATTAAGTTGAATTCTCCCTTGAACAAAAATTATAAATAAAAGAATCAAGGTAATAAGGATCTAAAATTATCAACATGGAGTGATATAGAAGATTTAATTTCATCTTATGAAACTAACAACTCAAATCCTAAATACCCCATGGCTCAACTTGAGGTAGTTGAAGAGGTTAGGTGTCATTATCTTTCTTATTCCTCCTCTTCTCATTCATCCTCTTATTCATGATCCTCTTCTTCTGATAAAGAAATTAGAAATGTTTTATAATAACTTATTTCAAAAATAAAAATCATTCAAAGAAATACAAATTAGTTATTAAAAAAACAAATCTTCTTTTTAATAAAAAAGATTAGAAAATTATAATTTAATTTTTTGAAATTAAAAAATCAACCTAATATTGAAGTTTTCAAAAATGAAATCTAGGATCTCAAAAGATCTCTTTCAAAATTCACCCATTGTGAATAATATCTTAGTATGATTCTTGGTTGTTAATATATTAAAATAAATAATCATGTTTTTTGATTTTCCAAAGATAATGAAACTTCTTAAAAACCACTTCTTTTAAAAAAATTCTTTGTCAAAAAAACTGTAAGTATTGTCCAAAATATAGTCATATTATCTATGAGTATAATTTCAAAAATTATCGATATGGAAGGCCTAAACTGAACCATATTTATTCTAATATATCTCAAAAATATAAGTAATTTTGGGTCCCTATATCTTTAATTTCCAATATTTCTGAACCTCAATATGTTACCATGCCCAAATCATCTTGTGTTGACATTGTCGAACCCTAAACAGTACCAAAAGGATCCTTTAAATAATTTATTATAGGGATTTTTCTCTAGACTTAATTGATCTCTACTATAGTGGATTCTAAATAAATGTATTTTTCTCCTCTTGAATTTATTGATCAACTTTTCCCACCTTTAACTTAATATTTATGCTCTAAGTGAGGGGAAGCATAGCTCTATCCTTCCTGAAGAAGCTTCATAGATCAACCTTGATCTTTATGGGAATAAGGTTCTTCATTATTTTTATTTTACATTTTATCTTCAATATTTTTTTAAAATTTATTCTCTCATATTTTCTTTGTTTATCAAAAGAGGAGAGGATATATTTTAATATTTTATATTTTCAAATTATTTTTTTCTTTTTTCTTTATTCATCTAAAATTCCACTATCTACCTATAATTACTATATTATTTTGGTATTTATGGAAATTAAAATGTGTTTTTAAATTTTTATTTTATTATATTTTTTAAATTTTCTTTTCTTTTCCTTTTTCAAATTTATTTTTCAAATTCTCTAATTATCTTGTAAATTTTGAGAAGTTTTTCATTTTTAAAATTTTTCTTTTCAAAATTTTTTCCATAATGAATTTCAAATTATTATTTAAAATGTTTTTTAAAAAAAACTCATAATTTCATAAAAGTGAAGTGAGTATAATACTTAAAGAAAAACATTCATGGCTGGATATAAACAGGTGGATGTGGTTTTGGTGAAGATTTTCCTAAGGATTTATCTCAAAAATAGTTGATTGGATTTTTAACCCTTTCCCCATCCTAATAATGGTTAGTGGGCCTTAATTAATACCTAGTTTTACTCTCCTATGGAATTTTATATAGTTTATTAATACAATATTTACTTTTCCTTAATAATGAAAATTATTTTTCATATTTTTTGTTTTTTTAAGACGTTTCTTTATTTTAGTCTTGTTTAATGGATATGATCCCTTTAAGTTGTTCTCATATATTTTAAAAATTCCTTAAATATCATATAATTTGTTTTCATGGATCCTTTTAAAAAAAATTATTGAAGTATTAATTTAGGGTGAGCTATCTATTTTTTTGTGTCATTATTTAATTAGGGAAGAGTTTATTATTATTATTATTATTTATTTATTTATTTATTTATATTTTATTTTTATGGAGAAATGTGTTTTCAATTTGATAATTTTTCCTTATTTGTTTCTAAAATGGAGAGAACCCATTTTCATATTTTTTTAAGATTTTTGACCAATTCCAAAAAAAGGTGGATAAATTTTGAAATTTATATTTTTTTAATTATCAAAAAAGTGGGATATTGTTGGAGTAGCTCTACCACACTCATTTGTTATGCATAATTTTAAGTGTTTTATAATTTATTTTTAATTTTTTTTTATTCATATTCACATTAATTAAATGTTTTATTAAAACATGTGATATTTGAAGGAAATATTTGACATGGATTAAAATGAGGAATTTTAATTTTTTATTTCACTTATGATTATTCTATTGAAATTATATTAATATTGTTTGGTATTTTTTAATAAATTTATGGTATAAAAAGATTTCCAATCTTGTCTAGGCCTCAAACAATGGAATCCAGCCACCTTGACACCCCATAAAGGGTCGGCCTGCCAAGCCACCACTAGGAGGGATAGCATGAGTTGATAGGGGTATGAATCCCCATGGGAATAAGTCTTGTGTATCATGTGTCCCACAGTGAGAACACGTGGGTGTATAGTTGGGACAAAGCTAGAACGGTCTATATATGTGAGGTGTGGCCCATTTGTGTGTGTGCATATGTATCTAGGATCCCACCCCGGTGTAGGCTTCTGAACCGATTCAACCACTCTTTGACTTATAATAAATCAGTTATCCACTCTATATTTTGATGTGGTATGGATTCCTCTTGGTCATTGTTCATCATTTAATGAAACGACATCATCTCGCTTGCTCGTTCCTCTTACCATGCTTGAACATTTCCATGTTTCCACCTTTCACACTACAACCACCTTCCTCCACACCTTCCACAACTGCTAATCACTTGGAAGCACTATGGAAGATCACCAAGAAGCTTGATCTTGAGTTTTTTGACCATTTTTGAGACCCCAAACTCCAATGAAACATCTCAAGGACCTTGTATGATCACCTTGCACCACTGATGAAATGATTTTGATCCCACCATCCACTATGAAGGTCGGTTGGTTTATTGAGGAGCTTCCACTACCATGCACGATCGCCATTACCACACTTCCATGTCACTTATGTGATCCATTAAATTCCCATGCATGGAAAATTCTAATCCATATTGTAAATATAAAGAGCTTAAATTTTCAGTTATTTCAAAGTCTTCCCCTACAGGTCTCCCATAATATTTAAAAATATATATATACTCATATTCAAACTTGAAACAAGATAAGGAAGATATATTATATTTAATAATACTAAAGGATCTTTCCCCTCTATAAATAGAGGGGGTATCTCAATGTAAAATATAATATACCACCATATGAGTAAGGATCGGAGTTTTCTTCAGATTTAATTTTTCATTATATTTTGTTTTTATTTCTTCTTCTATAATTTTTTTTTTCTATTTTATTTTAAATATAACACATACATCTTTATTTTATTTTGTGTTACCACCAACTTCTTCTTCTTCTTATTATTCTTTTTCTTCTTCTTCTTTTCTCTATTCTGTCGATTGTTTTTATTTTATTTTATTTTCAAATTTTATTTTATTTTTTTATCTATCGCTCTTACATTCTATCTCACCATTCTTATTTTTATTTTCTTTTTTTATTTCTCTTCTTCATACCATTGTGATATTTTACCCTCTATAATGAGGGGTTGGATAGAGTTTTTTCCCAAGAGAGGTTAGGTGTTCTTGAATTATGTTCTTAAAGTTTATTTTATGTTTTTGGTAGATGTGAGTGACATGCACAAGTGTGGTGATTTTTTACCATGGAATATAACTCAAGAATATATCTATTTTTTATATTTTCCCTCCCTTCCATTGAACATAATCTCTTCACATGGTGGAGTTGAGATAATTAATGGATAAAATGGAATATTATGTAGTTGGGTCCTCAAAGATGTCACACTCTCAATTGACGTGTGTCATCAACCAAGATTACTGGAGGAGGTGGAATTTAGATTTCTTATGCATTAGATATTTCACAAATTATAAATAAAGGAATAGTAATTCAAGTGTGATATTTCATAACTAAATTATCAAAATAAATTTAAACAAATAAAGAAGAATAATGACAGAACCCAAAACCAAACCTAGGACCAAGTTCTTTCTTGGTTAAGCATATTCTATCATTACATGTTAGTTTAATTTTTGAAATATTTTCTACCAAAAAAATATTATTTTATGAAAATAATAAAAACAATATAAACAAGTAGTTATTAGGTGAATTTGAAATAATAAGTGAGTAAAATGTGAAGTTCCTTAAGTGAGGCGACCTTAGTCATCCACTTTTATTCACTACAAAAAAATTAGAAAATTGATTTTGGCACACTGCGCAATATGTGTACATATAAACTAGAACCCTTTTTGAGGATCCAATCATTATTACAATTATATTTTTATTTTTCAAATTATAGATATTTTTTTATTGATTTTATAAAAAACTATAAACAAAATTATTATTTTTCCATGATCTATCAAAACATATCATAACTTTATGCCTGGAACAATTACTCAGGGGTACAAGACCAAGATATAGTGTTTCACAATGCTGATAATTCCCTCCTATAAAGGCTCAATGAACTCACAAACTTAGACAAGCATATATTTAATTGGAATGACATAGGACTTTCATTTCAATAGATGTAATATATAATTGATGAAGTTAAACTCGATTATAAAACACTAAAGACCAAAGAGGAAGAGCCTTCCCTAGATATTCCAAACATTTTTGAAGAAATTACTCAAGTAAAATATCATGAAAAAGTGGATAAAAATATATCTTAGGTACAAGAACTCAAATAAAGAATTGAAAAACTGGAGAGAGAAATAGAACGTATAATTGCATATGTACATACATTCAAAGAGAAACTTGAACCTCAACCAGAGGAAAAAGTCTTATTTTTCCCCAATTTCATTAAATACATCCAAGAAGTTTAGTCCTAGATCAAGGATAATTAATATCCCAACCATTTGAAGAGATAGATCCAAGATGATCATGATCGGCTAGAGTGGATTCATGATGAGGAAGAATTGCTTGATAAACTACGTATGTGAGATCAATAAAATCTGGAAAACTTCTGAAATTAGTATGAGGTACAACATGATCTCCCCATTCCTTATAAAGTAGACGAGATAGCACCATTTCATATCTCACTATCCATGGAATATTAGGAAGCCACCCAAGTGGTGGAATGTGAATAAAATATGGACGATCCCAACTACATACTTCCATGCATTGAGATACAACATCAAGAGGCACTGACCACTAAAGAAGATATTAAAGATGAACCTATATAGGGATTTGATCTTATATTAAAATCTATCTAATTTTATTTTATTCAATCTAAATTGAGTATTAACTCCCATTATTTTGAATTTTTAGATTCTTCCAATCCATATTTTTTCTTACAGGAAGATGAAGAAACAACACATGCACTTGCTAAGGAATACATGGAACTTCTAGAACTAATTTCACATGAATTAAAGTAATTCCTTAAGGAAATAAAAGTATCTGATCATAAGGAGAATAAGACAGAGGATTATCATATTAAAAGGTGGAATTATGATTTTCATTCTGAATATTTAAATTATTTACAATAAAAATAAATTCTAACCCTCCTTTTGAAATTACAATTAATGTAGTGCATATTTAGAAAGTACTGGACTAGAAGAAGGTTGAACAAGTATCAACCAAGAAGGGGGATGATCGATACTTCATCATACCCCCTCCATGCAAGTTATAATTAATTGTGAAGGGGGTAGATTTTTTATACTCTATACATGGATCATTCCTCACCAACAAATAAGAAATATAAGTATAAGGACCCGGCCTTAAAACATTACATAATCTTGAATTAAATGAATAATTCACTTTGAAGATCTTTTCAGGTTTAGAGTTTTAGAGATTTAGGCCATAACTATTAAATTACAACATGAATATTACAAGAAGACACTATTACTCAGTATGAATTTTTTTCATAAAATAAAAACTCTTAAAAAGAAACATGTCTAGTTCCATGTTTTAAATAGCTTGACTTTTCCTTGATCCCATCCTTGACCCTATTCATCTTTAAGTCCTGTGGAAAACATTTCAAAAACTTGGGATGAGCATAAAAAGCTCAGTAAGGGTTATAAAATGAGGAAGAAAAACATTAGCCCATCAATAAATACAAATAAATGAAACCAATACTTTTCAATCATAACACACCTTACAAAATCATAAGATTTATCATTAACACATAGAAATCATAAATCATAAAGTTAACTTATGGAATTTATAACATACTTACATTGTAGCTATCACAGCTACATAGGGAGTCACATTTGGAATACCCATCATAGTATATTCCCTAAATCTCTTAGTATAAACATTCACGTTTACCTCCGTCACGTTACCCAATGCATTGGAGAGCTATATCGGGATCACTCGCCCTAGGTTTATCATGGAACCACCCATATACGTAAACAACGCCCAATAACCATAAAATGACACATAAAACAAGAATAAAATAAAGATAACATTTCCACATTCCAATCACAATATATCATATCAATATATTGAAATAAACAATTCTTTATCAAACCATTTTCATAACCATTTAAAACAATTAATAAATAGATTTTTGAATCAAAGTGTCACATACCACTTTGAAGATTTTAAAGAAATTAACATTTTAAAACACTAATGTCCATATAAATAAATCCCAAAACCATTTTGAAAACATGGACATTGATGATAAATATTTAGAAGAATAAATCTTTAAAACATTTAAAACGATATTTTAGTTAAAGAGTTTTTAAAAAAATGAGAGATTCTTGAATACAAATAATTGAGGAATAAAATATAATCATAACTTTATAATATCATGATAATAAAAGGATTTATGATATAATATGTCATAGGGCAGTATATACACCATATAAGAGTGAATTGGTGCATAAAAATAATGAAGTCTCAAGGAAATGTAAATTGAGACGCAATCCCTTATAAAGACGGTATCCTTAGATTAAGGATAAATCAATTACATAACATATGTGTGAAAAATATAAATACACCCAATATAAGTGGAAATTAATTGTAAAACAATCAGAGTTCATTCACACATATTTATAGCAGGACATAATCAACAAGTAGAAGTTTAACCCAAATAATTGAAATTGGGTTAAGAAGTCCCTTTACAAATATTTGACAGCCTAACGGCGTCACTTTAAAATTCATAAAATGAGTTTATGATAAAAAGTGTATCTCATCACATGGACATAAAATTTACATCAATAAGGATATATAAGAACATATCCCAACATAAGAAGATTTAAATTAAAAGACATAACAAAAAGAAGTCTTTTAAAAAGAGGAGGGTGAAAGGTTCCCTTACCGATTTGGTAACTTTCAAAACATACACCACATAAAAGAAGGATCATAAAATGAGGATGTAATTACCCATAAATTAAAGTTTATTACATAGGGAATACATTCATGGGCATTACATACACCACATGCAATAAATAAGTGGCGAACAATTGAAATCTCACGGATTTGAAAGTGAGATAAGAAAATCTCTTACAAAAATTCGGCAGCCTAATGGCGCCAATTAAAAATTATTAAAATTGATTGATGAGAGTAATAGAGGTTCTATCATCATATGAAAATAAAAATTACAGTATGGTGAATATAAAATAACATCCTCCAACATAAGAACATGGAGCATAAATTAAATGACATAAAAGAGAGTACTTGAAAAGAAAGAGAGAGGTCAGATCCCTTACCTCGTGTCCGACTTGACTCGATCGTTCCTTAATCTCCTGAATAATAAACTAAAGTTAATTTATACTTTCTTAAGAACCTTTTTCAAGTTTATTATTCCTTTTATATAACTTATTACCATGTTATAAACATTATGTAATCATTTAAGTTAATAATGTTCATTTTGTCAATATTAGGTACTTGAGTCAAAAATGGACTTCTTATAATTACATGTTGCTCATGTGGTCAAAGGTTCATTATATCCAGAATTATATTCATGATTTATATATCATATATATCATATATATCTATAATATACATGTATTTATAATATTACATGACATTTAGAGGTAAGAAATGAAATGCACCGTTCATGGAGACGGTAAGTCGTACGTACGCATAAACGCTACTTTCATTTCTATTTCTTTTTTTAATTGAAATAAAACATAATTATAAATAGTTATATTTTAATTATAATATAATATTATATATAATATCATTAACTCCATCCTTTATACATCACACATAAGGCATTAACGAATCAAATCACTTTGAGGTGGCGGTAGTCCGCACTTCCTCAAATGATATTATTGTATTTACCCACTATAGAAACCATAAAGGAATAATATAAATGGGAAGTACAGAATCATAAATAAATAATAAACATAATATATATCATATATAAATACATTTCCATCATAATTGCCACCATGAGAGGCGATAAGATGTAATTGAACAATCATCATTTCGTGAGGCGTTAGTTTTCCATCCACAGAAACATTATGTTCTTCATCCATTAGATGGAGGTGTGTGTAAGTGTAGTTAGAATACTTCTTATAAAAAAATCCTAGTATATTGAGGATACTGTTTTTGTTACAAAATAAAGAAATAAAAAGAGTTTAGGGGTTTGGGATGTAAAATAAAAGAAAATAATTTAAGAGAAACGGTTACCTTTAATTTGGGTAACTCTGTTTGGTTTGAACCAAAGGACTTCTTGAAGTGTCTTCTTCCTAAGGTAAGGCTTCTAAGAGGAGGAGAGGTATGTTTAGAGATTAATTGGGAAGAGGTTGGATGAGACAAATGGCTTTAGAGGTGTGAGGAATTGGTTAGAAGTGGTCTCCTTTTATAAGGGGGAGGAGGGGCTCTTTAGGAAAGTGTGAAACTATTATTTTATTATATAATGATATTCGGTTTCTAATGGTCCAAAAATCATTAAGGTCGAAAATAAGATGATTCATGGTCAAAATAAAATCATCCAATCAGAATTTTACATGTTTTGGATAATATTTTAATCATTATAATCTTATTTATTTTAATAATTTATTAATGAGGTAAATACTGCATCATTATTGTGTCATAAATAAATTAATTTATTGGATATCTAAAAATTATAAAAAAATACTATATTGTATGAAATGTTTTTATATTTCAAATTAATATTTATAGTCTAAAATAGGACTTATATAACACCATATAAAAATTAATTACTAAAAGAGTTTTTTTAATGTCAATTTTGTCTTTACATTAAATTAATTAATCTAAATTGTCATTTTCACTCCCAAGTGGATCAATGGGGTTCCAAAGTCAACCCAAATATGAACATAGTCGTTAATGATTCAAATAATAATGTTAGTACAAGTGTTAAGGTAATTTTCAATTATTATAATATTCATTTAACCTTGATTTATCATATTTACCTTTAACCGCGGTAAATAAAAGTCAAAAGTTCCTATTCACCAAAAAATTATTTTCATCTTAATGAATCACATTTTACTTCTTTATAACAACCATGTATGTCATATTTTTTAAATTTAATTCATAGAAGTGGTAAAATTTCATTTAAATGAAAAATTCGGTTTTTTAACTACCACTAAGTGGTTTCACTATTCATCAAAAATTTAAGTTTTTCAGAAAAATATCAAAAATTCAACATATGAATTATTTGATAATCTAAATTCAAAATTGATGTCTATTTTTTCAAATTCAAAACATATAAGTGTCATTAATTAATTTAAAATTTAATTCCCGCTGTTAAAACAAATAGCGTGTTTTTAAGAAACAATAACTATCAAAAGATTGATACTTGTTTATGTCCAATTTCAAAGTGAAATTAATTCCAACGACCAACATTGGATTAAATGGTAAAATATATTTCAATTTCACTTTAAAAACAATTAAAAATATAATCTAACCATATAAATAAATTAGATTAAAAGGAACTTTTGAATTAAAATACAATATTTTTCACTATTCATTAAAAAATGAACTTTATCAAAAAAAATACAAAAAAATTACCTAAAGTAAATTTTCATGTCCCCATTCTAAAGAAGGATTTTATTTGGTCAATTAGAATGTATTAAAGTGACCAAAACTATATTTAAAGAGGGTTCTCCATTAAAAGGAGGTAATCGACCTTTCAATGTAAATTATGCTTAAAATTAGATTTATTCAAATTTTAAGCCTCTAACATTTATTGTATAAATGTAAATACATTTGACAAACATGTATAATCATATTGTAGTTAGTTTTTTTCATTCCCACCAATACAATGGCTAGGAGTTAACTACCATATAAAATAATAATATTATATTATTAGTGTGCAATGTAAGATTTCAAAGGAACCCGTTGTTGCGTATCGGGTACGCTATCGAACATAGCAACCCTTTCAAAGTAAAATTTATATTTAATTCAAAAATATTAATAAATATGAAAATTTCATATTCTTTATTTTCCTGGGATGTTACATCCTTCCCCCCTTTTGGGAATTGCGTCCTCACAATTTTAAAATTTGGCTCGGAAACATCATTGAAAGTCCCACATCGAAAAAAGAGTAAATAAAACTATCACTTTAAAATAAAGAAAGATATATATAAAGGTCACTCGAGACAACTCATACTAGGATTCCATGTAGGAAAACATAGATATGGAAGAAAAACTAACTCTCATATATTAATAGAGAGTGATAGAGAAATTTATCACAAAAATTTAACCGCCACAATACCATGAATTTGTGGTTGGGTAAAAGTCTGATGATAAAAGAGAGGTTATAACACTTTTTTTTCAAGATCCTTTTCATAGAGTTGAAGAATTTTTTTAATAACTAGACTAATATTATAAGGAAATATACTTACTTTTCATGTATAGTTTTATCCTTTAATAAAATTATACCACAAACTCATCTTTTCTCCAATCGATGAATATTCAAGATGACTTGTTCACATTAAAAGTGCTATAATAAATGTCTAGAGAATTACATAATCCACAAAAGATGAACTGTAAATTTTCCTTGTCTTTAGACATTAACCAAACCAAAATTGCTAGTACAAGATCAGATAATCCCCAAAAGGATAATCCTTTATAAAAAGAAATATTACTCTTAATCTCCAAAATTCAACGAAAAGAACCCAAGGTTTAAGAAACACCATTAAATAAACTATTATCCATAAAATTCTCCAAATTAATCCAAACTAAGATTGAAACCCAAATCTCTGAAGGATTTAATCACATAGTCTTCCATGGTAAATCTTAACATTTATCTCCAAATAACATCAGTACTCTAAAATTCTCATACTAAAAAGTAATTAACCTAATCACATATCCTCCATGATAGGTTAATCATTTCCATAGATACCCTAAAATCAACTTATTCCTAATTCATAATATCATCTAACTAAAAATAATTAGTCATACTAACAAGGGACTTCACGTAGTCCAGTGGTAGGTGATAAATACCAGTCGCACTTTGGTTGTGGGTTCGATTCCCGCATCTTTGTCCGATGCGACGGGTTGTCACACGGTTTGCATTTTGTCCCTTTTCAAAAACTACATAATTTTATAACATTCCAAAAAAGATATAAATTCATCAAAAATAACCATAACATATTTTAACCACAAAGGTTATCTAATAACTTTCGTTTTGCTTCCAAAATGTATTAACCGGTAATTGCCTCAAATTCAAGGATCATATAAACCCAAATGGTTCTTTATAACTACAAACACAAAAAAAATATTTATTCCATGAAAAAAAATTTCATATATCAATATTCAGGGTTACACATACTATAAAGAGTCTTCTAATGTAATCTCATCATCAAAATAGCCTTAATACTTTTAAGAATTTCACCATCCTGAAATCTACCATAACTCTTGAATCCCTTATATGTTGACCTCTTACTCATTCAACATTATTCATGATCCATTAACCATTCTTTACCAACTTATTCTGAAATAATTCTTTCCTACATACAAAATCATGAATCATATCCTAATATTTCAATAATAGGAAAACATATGTTAAGAAATAATCCATACCATTCATTGGTCATTGTCAGTTTCTTCATCCTCAATTGGAATGGCATTAGATATTGGTAAACAAATATTTGTACGATCTTGGTGATCCCATTCCTGAAACTTCTTCATAGGACATGTGTTTGCATAATGACCATGCTCACCACATTTAAAACATTCAATTGATCCCTCGGAAAGGAATTCTTTCCCTTTCTGAGAGTCAACTAGATTCTTCCTTTTTCCATGGAAGGTTCTTGCTTTATGACCTTCATTTCCACATCTATAGCATCATTCTGTCCCTTTGAAACATTTTCCTATGTGTTTCTTTCCACATCTTTGACACATAGGTTTTTTAACATACTTACCTTTATGATTATTACCTAAACATCTCTAGGGATTTGTTTCTCGCATATATGATGTCTTATAAAAATCACTAAGGTTCAGGTGGTCAATCATGACTCCAGATAGTTGGTTGAGAATAACCACAAGAGTTCTCATTGCATCTCCCATATCATTCATCTACTCGTTCAGAAAATTGTCATAGTTTTCTTCACATCCACTGTTACTTTGGTGCCTACTAGATCCAGCCATTTACTATAACCAAAAAGGTTAGTGTGAGTATATCAGTAAAATCATCATATAATATCTTATGAGGAGGGTAAACACTAAGATATACTTATTCATGTTATCTTAAACTCATTCAATTTATAAAAATAACTATGACTCTTTCTAAAATCCTAACCATTATGGTAATGTCTCGTATGCTTAAATTGTACCCTAACCTCTAAAGTTATCTAAACCTCCCTTTGATACCAACTATAAGGACCCGGCCTTAAAACATTACATAATCTTGAATTAAACGAATAATTCACTTTGAGGATCTTTTCAGGTTTAGAGTTTTATAGATTTAGGTCATAACTATTACATTACAACATGAATATTACAAGAAGACACTACTACTCAGTGTCCATTTTTTTCATAAAATAAAACCTCTTAAAAAGAAACATGTCTAGTTCCATGTTTTAGATATCTTGACTTTTCCTTGATCCCATCCTTGACCCTATTCATCTTTAAGTCCTGTGGAAAACATTTCAAAAACTTGGGATGAGAATAAAAAGCTCAGTAAGGGTTATAAAATGAGGAAGGAAAACATTATACCATCAATAAATACAAATCAATGAAACCAATACTTTTCAATCATAACACACCTTACAAAATCATAAGATTTATGAATAACACATAGAAATCATAAATCATAAAGGTAACTTATGGCATTCATAACATACTTACATTGTAGCTATCACAGCTACATAGGGAGTCACATTTGGAATACCCATCACAGTATATTCCCTAAATCTCTTAGGAGAAACATTCACGTTTACCTCAATCATTTTACCAAATGCATTGGAGAGCTATCTCGGGATCACCCGCCCTAGGTTTATCACGAAACCACCCGTATACGTAAAAAAATCCCAATAACCATAACATAACACATAAAATAAGAATAAAATAAAGATAACATTTCCACATTCCAATCACAATATATCATATCAAGATATTGAAATAAACAATTCTTTATCAAACCATTTTCATAACCATTTAAAACATTTAATAAATAGATTTTTGAATCAAAGTGTCCCATACCGCTTTGAAGAGTTTAAAGAAATTAACATTTTAAAACATTAATTTACATATAAATAAATCCCAAATCCATTTTGAAAAAATGGACATTGATGATAAATATTTGGAAGAATAAATCTTTAAAACATTTAAAATGATATTTTAGTTAAATAGTTTTTAACAAAATGAGAGACGCTTGAATACAAATAATTAAGGAATAAAATATAATCATAACTTTATAATATCATGAGAATAAAAGGATTAATGATATAATATGTCAAAGGAATGTATATACACCATATAGTATTGAATTGGTGCATAAAAATAATGAAGACTCAATGAAATGTAAATTGAGATGCAATCCCTTATAAAGACGGTATCCTTAGATTAAGGATAAATCAATGACATAAATTATGTGTGAAAAATATAAATACACCCAATATAAGTGGATATTAAGTTTAAAACAATCAGAGGTCATTCACACATATTTATATCATGACATAATCAAAAATTATAAGCTTAACCCAAAGAATTGAAATTTGGTTAAGAAGTCCCTTTACAAATATTTGGCAGCCTAACGGCATCACTTTAAAATTCAGAAAATGAGTTTATGAAAAAAAAGGGTATCTCATCACATGGACATAAAATTTACATCAATAAGTATATAGAAGAATATATCCCAACATAATAATATTTAAATTAAAATACATAACAAAAAGAATCCTTTTAAAAAGAGGAGGGTGAAAGGTTCCCTTACCGATTTGGTAACTTTCGAAACATACACCGCATGAAAGAAGGATCATAAAATGAGGATGTAATTACCCATAAATTAAAGTTTATTACAGAAGGAATACATTAATGGGCAGTACATACACCACATGCAATAAATAAGTGGCGAACAGTGGAAATCTCACAAATTTGAAAGTGAGATAAGAAAACCCCTTACAAAAATTCGGCAGCCTAACGACACCACTTAAAAATTATTAAAATTAATTGATGAGAGTAAGAGAGGGTCTCTCGTCATATGAAAATAAAAATTAAAGTATGTTTAATATAAAATAACATCCTCAAACATAATAACATGGAGCATAAATGAAATGACATAAAAGAGAGTACTTGAAAAGAAAGAGAGAGGTTAGATCCCTTACCTCGTGTCGGACTTGACTCGATCGTTCCTTAATATCCTGAATAATAAACTAAAGTAAATTTATACTTGCTTAAGAACATTTTTCAAGTTTATTATTACTTTTATATCACTTATTACCATGTTATAAACATTATGTAATCATTTAAGTTAATAATGTTCATTTTGTCGATATTTGGTACTTGAGTCAAAAATGGACTTCTTATAATTACATGTTGTTCATGTGGTCAAAGGTTCATTATATCCAAAATTATATTCATGATTTATATATCATATATATCATATATATCCATTATATACATGTATTTATAATAGTACATGACATTTATAGGTAAGAAATGAAATGCAACGTTCATGGAGACGGTAAGTCGTACGTACGCATGAACGCTACTCTCATTTCTATTTCTTATTTTAATGGAAATAAAATATAATTATACATAGTTATATTATAATTCCAATATAATATCATATATAATATCATTAACTCCATCCTTTATACATCCCACATAAGGCATTAACGAATCAAATCACTTTGAGGGGGCGGTAGTCCGCACTTCCTCAAATGAGATTATCGTATTTACCCACTATGGAAAGAATAAAGGCCTAATATAAATGGGAAATACAGAAGCATAAGAAAATAATAAAAATAATATTTATCATATATAAATATTGTTCTGTCATAATGGCCACCATTAGAGGCGGTAAGATGTAATTGAACAATCATCATTTCGTGAGGTGTTAGTTTTCCATCCACATAAACATTATGTTCTTCATCCATTAGATGGAGGTGTGTGTAAGTGTAGTTAGAATACTTCTTATAAAAACAATGTAGTATATTGAGTATACTGGTTTTGTTACAAAATAAAGAAATAAAAAGAGTATAGGGGTTGGAGAAGTAAAATAAAAGAAAAAAATTTAAGATAAATCGTTACCTTTAATTTGGGTAACTCCCTTTGGTTTGAACCAAAGGACTTCTTGAAGTGCCTTATGCCTAAGGTAAGGCTTCTAAGAGTAGTAGAGGGATTTTTAGAGCTTAATTGGGCAGAGGTTGGATGATCCAAATGGCTGGAGAGGTGTGAGGAATTGGTTAGAAGTGGTCTACTTTTATAAGGGGGAGGAGGGGCTCTTTAGGAAAGTGTGAAACTATTATTTTATTATATAATTATATTCAGTTTATAATGGTACAAAAATAATTAAGGTCTAAGATAAGATGATTAATGGTCGAAATAAAATCATCCAATCACAATTGGACATGTTTTGGATAATATTTTAATCATTATAATCTTATTTATTTTAATAATTTATTAATGAGGTAAATACTGCATCATTATGGTGTCATATATATATTAAATTAATCGATGTCTAAAAATTATAAAAAAAATAATATATTGTAGTAAATCTTTTTAGATTTCAAATTAATATTTATAGTCGAAAATAGGACTTATATAACACCATATAAAAATTAATTACTAAAATAGTTTTGTTAATGTCAATTTTGTCTTTACATTAAATTAATTAATCTAAATTGTCATTTTCACTCTCAAGTGGATCAATGGGGTCCCAAAATCGACCCAAAGATTCCCATGGTCGTTAATGATTCAACCAATATGGTTAGGACAAGTGTTAAGGTAATTTTGAATTATTATAATATTCTTTTAACCTTGATTTACCTTATTTACCCTTAACCGCGGTAAATAAAAGTCAAAAGTTGTTATTCACCAAAAAATTATTTTCATCTTAATGAACCACATTTTACTTCTTTATAACAACCATGTATGTAAAAATTTTTATATTCAATTCATATAAGTGGTAAAATTTCATTTAAATGAAAAAGTCAGTTATTTAACTACCGCTAAGTGGTTTCACTATTCATCAAAAATTGAAGTTTTTCAGAAAAATACCAAAAATTCAACCTAGGAATTATTTTTTATTCCTAATTAAAAAATTGATGTCTATTTTTCCAAATTAAAAACATAGAAGTGTCATTAATTAATTTAAAAATTAATTTACGCTGTTAAAACAAATAGCGTGTTTTTAAGAAACAATAACTATCAAAATATTGATACTTGTTTATGTCCAATTTCAAAGTGAAATTAATTCCAATGACCAACATTGGATTAAATGGTAAAAATATATTTCAATTTCACTTTAAAACCAACTAAAAAGATAATATAACCATATAAAAAAATTATATTAAAAGGCACTTTTGAATTAAAATACAATATTTTTCACTATTCATTAAAAATTGAACTTTATCAGAAAAATACAAAAAAATTACCCAAAGTAAATTTTGATTTCCCCATTCTAAAGAAGGATTTTATTTGTTCAATTAGAATGTATTAAAGTGACCAAAACTATATTTAAAGAGGGTTCTCCATTAAACGGCGGTAAATCGACCTTTTAATGTAAATTATGCTTAAAATTAGATTTATTCACATTTTAAGCCTTTAACATTTATTGTATAAATGTAAATACATTTGAAAAACATGTATAATCATATTGTAGTTAGTTTTGTTCATTCCCACCATCACAATGGCTAGGAGTTAACTACCATATAAAATAATAATATTATATTATTAGTGTGCAATGTAAGATTTCAAAGGAACCCGTTGTTGTGTATCGAGTACGCTATCGAACATAGAAACCATTTCAAAGTAAAATTTATATTTAATTCAAAAATATTAATAAATATGAAAATTTCATATTCTTTATTTTCCTAGGATGTTACAATAAGTGGGGAAAATCTAAATGTGGTGGTTCAAATCCAAGAAGATCCACCCACCATCAGATTATGGATAAAAGATGTTACTTTCATTTTGGATCCATAGAAAACTCAGGTCCCACTTGGGGGATTAAACCAGGACTTGTCTATTTATTTTCATTCTAGGAATTTATATTTAAATTTCATTATTTGGAATTAGATTCATCCCACTCCCTCTATAATTTTTAACTTTTAAGGACATATTCCTTGAGTTTTAATGGTTGATTATCATTTGTAGGTCTATTATGGAATAAGGAAGTCCCAAACATCCAAGTAGGAAAAGGGGATAAGATTTATGGTATAGGGGGTTCATTACTTCATTTAATATTTTTAAACTCCCTTTATTTTTGTCTATTAACCTATTTTGATCTTTAAAGTAGAATTTAAAATCCCATGATTTATATTTATGCTTTACCTAACTTATCTAAAAGATATGTATGACAACCCTGCTTTTATTACAAACTTAAACATGATTTATTACATAAAACTTCACTTAATACAACAAAGAATATCGAGAGGTTTAGTGTCTTTGGGGCTTAGGATCATTACATAAAAACTTAAAACATGAAATACAACATCTTTATTGAAAACTTCCTTTACATGACCACTACATTCCCTCGTACTTAGCATTGCATGGGATAACCTGAGGACATGCATAAGAAAAAGGGTGATCTATAAATCCTAGTAAGGGAGTACACATGGAATAACATGAGGAGTACAATACATTTTAGACAATAGGAACATCAATAGATCATAAAAGAAACATGGAAATAAAGGCATGATAAAGCATGATAATCATAACATGGAAATGTGGCAACAACACTTAACATGGAATTAGCCTGAGCCAAGGATCATTGCACATAGAGCATGATTAAATCCTCATTGCACATGAAGCACGAGTAAACCCTCGTTGCACTTGAATTATCATGAATAAACACTCATTGCACGTGACGTATCATGATACTATACTTTACCCAATGCATTGGAGCGCTATAAGGTCACACCCTTCTTAAACATTTCATTTCATGCATAAGTGTGCCACATGGATCATAAAACATGTACTCATAAAACATAATCATTTATTACACAATAAAGGAATGTGGAATTCATACATGAAACTTTTTAATTCAATAAGTAAAGGTGTATAAAGTTGGATACCCTTGATGGAGAAATGGGCATGGTATCCACTACACAATGGCATTGGCTTAGAAAATCGGTGTGATTTCGGCAGCGTAACGGCGTGATATAAGAATTCATAAAAAAGTTTGATGAGAGATAAAGGGGTTCCTCATCATTTTTACATTTAATGGAAAGTAGGGAGGTGATATAGATACATGTCCCAACAATTGTAATCGAATTTAGATTCATGATACAAAATTATTGCTTGAATATAAAAGAAGAGAGAGAAGTTCCTTTCAGAATTTCGGCATAGTAATGGGTGTACATGGGAGGCATTTAATGAGAGAGAAATGGTCTCCCATCATTCAAAAATAAAGAGGGCAGTATGAAGTAGGTTCAAAACCATACCCCAACATTTATAATTGAAATTAAAAGGGAAAAACAACTTAAAGAAAATTGAAAAAAATAAGAAAGGAAGAAAAAAAACACTTACTTGGAAGTGTGCTTCCAAAGGCTAGAGAGAGGATTGTGAGAGGATTATTGGGAGCTTGGGGCACCTTGGGAGGATTCTAGAGAGAGTAGGTCAGAGGTTGGACGAACTCCAAGGGATTTTAGTGAGGATGAAGTGGGAGCTTTGGTGGGTTTATATAGGAAAGGTGAGGGAATTCTTTATTATTTAGGTTTGGGTCCCCTTACATTAAATTAATCCAAACCACAAACCATCCCATGGTTTTTTACCATGTTTTTTGGAAAAGGGAAGAGGAAATAAATATTGTATAATTCCAAAGTCCTAACTTCTTAAAATATTAGGGTTTCTTATTTGGAGGTGAGTCACACTCCCATGGAAATTAATTTAAAAAGGCAAGGTGTTGAATAAGTCTTGAGGGGTCCATTAATGCTTTGAAAAGTAAGTCAAACAAACCCAAAATCACATTATTTTAATGGTAAAACATATATTGGCCGAAAATAAGGATTATAGTATTTTATTACATCACTATTGGGTCATTATGATGTCATAAAACACATTATATATTTAAACGGTATTTAATTTTTACCCAAAATTTTGACTGTCTCAGAAAATTATGAAAAATTCACCGTTGGATAATTTCGACATCCTGATTCCAGAAATAACATTTATTTTATCTAAATAATTTTCTAAATATGTTAATTTTCACTTTTAAAATAAAAACCGACATTTATCGAAAATTCACGGGTTTTGATAAAAATGGATTTCAAACCTTAATAAAAATTTTAATTGCATTCATAAAATTATAATATCATTTATATTTAATAAAAATTAATTTAATAATATTATTATTATTTTATTAAAATATTATTTAATTCAAAAATCCCTTAATTTAATAAAATAGATTTCTTAATTAAATAATAACTAAAAACACCATTTTTACTTTAAAAACTATTTACAATATATCAAAAATGACTAGAAATTATATTCATTATTATATACAAAAATAATGTACATGAACATAGTATTACTTATTTTTTACATAACCCCTTAAAACATCTTCATAAGACCTGAGGGTAAGGTGTGCGATGGTGACAGACTCTTGGGGTGGCTCGGATAACATCGCTCGAGTGGTAATCTCTATCAACTTCCACTTTTCCCGTAGATAGTCCCGTTCGAGTTTGACATGGTGAAGCTCAGATTAGGCTTGGTCAAGAGCGAAGCCCAAGGATATCACCTCTTTTCTGAGATCCGACAAATGGGCTTCGTATGGGGCAATTCTACTAAATGATACCATCGCTTCTTTTGTCTGAGTAAATTGGATTTGTTAAAGTCCTATATTTATACTAATCATGTGATCACTGTTCAACGGCTATATTAACAATGGTCAAAATTCTTAACATAAAACCAAAGAAGTTGACATCTTATAAAAATATTTTTCATAAAGAGACATTTAACTGGATCAAGAGGGATTTTCCATTAATGAAACTTTGGGTCGTTACAATATTCCCCCCTTAAGAAATTTTGCCCTCGAAATTTTACTTTTCCCACACTAAAATAGATGTGGGTAACTCAGCTTCATCTTTTCCTCTGATTCCCAAGTTGCTTCTTCAAACTTGTGGTTTCTCCACAAGACCTTGATGAGGGGCATTGTCTTATTTTGTAGAAATTTTCTCTACGATCTAAGATCTTCACTGGTTGCTCCTCATAAGAAAGTTCATCTTCCAATTGTACCACCTCAGAAGAGAATACATGTGAAGGGTATGGTATGTACTTCCTTAAGAGAGATACATGAAAGACATCATGTACTTTGGCCATGGCAGGTGGAAGTGCTAGTCGATATGACACAGCCCCAACACAATCAAGAATCTCAAAGGGGTTGATGTACCTTGGACTTAACTTCCCTTTCCTTCCAAACCTCATGACCTTCTTCCACAGAGATATGCATAGAAACACCATGTCTCCAACTTTAAACTCAAGGTCTCATCGACGATTATCTGCATAATTCTTCTGTCGACTCTGGGCTACCTTGATATGCTATTGAATGGTTTTCACCTTCTCCACCATTTCTTCGACCATTTCGGGTCCAAGCAGCTTACGTTCACCGACCTCATCCCAACATGTCGGTGTTCTTCACCTTTTCCCATACAGGGCTTCATATGGTGCCATTTGGATTCTCGAGTGGAAACTATTGTTATAAGAGAACTCAACCAGAGGAAGATATTGATCCCATCCTCCTTTAAAGTCTATTGAGCATGCTCTAAAAATTTCCTCAAGTGTTTGGATTGTCCGCTCGGATTGGCCATCAGTTTGAGGATGATAGGCCGTACTGAAGTTCAGTTCAGTATTTAGAGCATGTTGAAGACTCTTCCAAAACATAGAGGTGAATCTTGGATCTCGGTCAGACACAATAGATAGTGGTACTCCATGAAACCTTACCACTTCCCTGATATATATCTGTGCCAGTTGATCCAAATAGAAATCCTCCCGAATAGAAATGAAGTGTGCAGTCTTTGTAAGATGATCCACAACAACCCAGATTGCATTATTGCCTTTGGATGTCCTTGGAAGTCCGGTGACAAAGTCCATGGTGATGTTCTCCCATTTCCATTTTGGTATGGGAAATGGTTGCATCATCCCCTTAGAATTCTGCCTCTCTACCTTCACTTGCTGACACACCAGGCACTTTGATGTACATTCAGCAATCTCCTTATTCATATTATCCCACCAAAAGTTTCTTCGGAGATCTCGATACATCTTTGTGCTCCCTGGGTGAATAGAGAAATTTGAACTATGTGCATCATCCGAAAGTTCCTTCTTCAGCTCCGGACTTGATGGAACACACAGTCTTTTCCCAAACCACACAATTCCTTCTTCATTAACATTAAACTCTGAGGATTTCCCTTTTTTGATAGCTTCCACTTTTTCATGAATTCCCACATCATCCTTTTGAGCATCCTTTAACTTTTCCAAAAGAGACGTTTGAGCAATCATTTGTGAAAGGATTGATGATGTTCCCTTCTCTATGATTCCCATGTCCATCTTCATCAAGTCTAACAAGATTGGATCCTTCTCAATTCTCATCATTGATAGAATCGCTGGATCATTTCTACTTAGGGAATCTTCCACCTTGTTCTCTTTCCCAGGGTGGTAATGTATTGAACAGTCATAATCCTTGATGAGTTCTATCCATCTTATCTGGCGCATATTAATCTCTTTCTGTGTGAATATATATTTAAGACTCTTGTGGTCAGTATATATCTCACATTTCTCTCCATAGAGATAATACTGCCAGATTTTCAAGGCAAAGATAACCACCGCCAACACCAGATCATACGTTGGATAGTTTCGCTCATGTATTTTCAAATTTCTTGAGGCATAGGATATCACCCTATCATTCTGCATCAGCACACAGCCTAAGCCCTTCTTTGAAGCATCACTGAATACCACAAAAAGTTCCCCACTTGTGGGTAAAGTGAGCACGGGCGCAGTGATAAGACTCCTTTTCAACTTCTTGAAGATTTCTTCATATTCATCACTCCAAGAAAACTTTACTCCCTTTCGAGTTAGCTTGGTAAGAGGGTTGGACAATCGTGAGAAATTCCTCACAAATCGTCGATAATATCCAGCTAACCCCAAGAAGCTACGGATATCCGTTACCGATGTTGGCATCAGCCATCCCTCAATTGCATCTGTTTTGGAGGGGTCCACAGATATCCCATTGCTTGTGATGATATGGCCCAAGAATGAGACCTCCTTCAACCAGAACTCACACTTGATGTACTTTTCATAGATATTATCCTTGCACAAAGTCTCTAGTACAGTTTTTAAATGATCCTCATGATCCTCCTTGTCTTTGGAGTATATTATAATATCATCTATAAAGACTACCACAAATTTGTCAAGGTAATCTCTAAAGACTCTATTCATCAAGTCCGTGAATATTTCTGGAGAATTGGTGAGTCCAAAAGGCATTACTATGAATTCATAGTGCCCTTACCTTGTACGAAAAGCAGTCTTGGGGACATCTTCCTTCTTCACCCTTACTTGATAATATCCCGACTGCAAATCCACCTTGGAGAAGTATTGTGCTCCACCAAGTTGATCAAACAATTCATCGATTCTTGGGAGAGGATACTTGTTCTTTATCGTGATTTTGTTAAGTTCACGATAATCGATGCAAATCCGCATTGACCCATCCTTCTTCTTGACGAAGAGGACTGGTGCACCCCATGGTGAATCACTTGGGCGTATAAACCCTTTATCCAGATTCTCCTGTAGTTGTTTCTTCAGCTCTTCAAGCTCTACAACAGCCATTCTATATGGAGTCTTGGATATTGGTAGCGCCCCAGGTATAAGTTCAATTGAGAACTCAACATCTCTTCTTGGAGGAAGACCAGGAAGTTACTTGGGAAACACTTCAGCGAATTCCCTCACAATAGGCATTTCTTCAAGGATGGTTTCTTCCTTGGACTCAATCATCTGAGCCAGATACGCATGCTCATAAGGCAATAATATCCATGCTTGAGATGATGGAGCTAAAGGATATTCATCTTCGTCCTGACACTTGTAAAGAATCAGGGGTCGATTCTCCATATGGAGTTTGATTTCCCTCTCCCGAAAATTTATGTTGGCTCTATATAAGTAAAGCCAATCCATGCCAAGAATTGCATCAAATTCCACCAGAGGGAGTATGATGAGGTTTTCCGGGAAATTCAATCCACAGACTACAACAGGGGAGGACTTATATTCATGGGATGCAATGATTTCCCCATTTGTCATACTCACCAACATCTTTACTTCCATGATTTGTGGTGGTGCTGAGATTGTTCTACTAAACTTTCGAGATATAAAAGAATGCATAGAACCTGAATCAAAAAGTATGTTCTCTATTCTTGAATGAATAACTAGCGTACCTGTCACCACTTCATTGTCGGGGTTCACTTTGGTAGAAGTGATGGCAAAATCTCTTCCTTGCTGCCTTGGAGGTTGTTGGTTGTCTCCGAAAACCCTTGGATTAGGGCACTGATTTGCAAAATGACCAGGTTCTTTGCATTTGTAGCATTAAACAATGAATTGAGGTTCGAACGGAGCGTTCCTCTCCTCTGTCGCACCCGCGGGTCTTTCTTGCCGACATTTAACAGCTAGGTGCCCGTCTCTTCCACACCTAAAGCATTTTCTCATCCCCTTAAGGCAATTTCCAGGGTTCTTCTTTCCGCACTTTTGGCAAGTGGGGTGCTGGATCTTCTTAGAACCATTGGATTTATCCATCGGACCACCAGCATTGAAGTCCACCTTATGCTTCTTGTCCCCATGATACCCATGTGATTCCCCGACCTCCATTTCGACCTTGAGGGAACATTGGACAATTTCCTCGTAGCTTTCAAAGTCACGGATCGCTAATGATTTCTGGAAGCTAGACTTTAGCCCACCAAAGAAGCGTTCAACCTTGCATTCGGGGGTCACAACAAAGTCGAAAGCGTATCATGCAAGCCTTTTGAAATTTACCTCGTACGCTCCAACAGATTCTTCATCTTTTTTCTTGAGGGAAGGGAAGTCCCCTTCCATCTTAAGCCGGAGGGTGCGCGGAAAATATTTATCGAAAAACATCTTCCAGAAATCCTTCCATTCCAACGCCTCGATCTCCTCCTCAGGCTTCGAATTTTTGATCAACATCCACCATTGATCAGCTTCACCCTCCATATAATAATCCTCCAGGAGAACCTTCTCTTGTTCAGAACATTGGAGGATGGAGAATATCTTTTCAATGGAGTTGATCCATTGTTCAGCGATCGTGGGATCGGATGATCCACTAAAAGTATGAGGCCTTTGTCTCATGAAGCTCTCGATAGCAACTTGTTCTTTCTTAGGGGGGGTTGAACGTTCCTCTTGACCCGTGTTTCTATTCAAAACTTGAGTTAGCTGATAGAGAAGCGTGACAAAGTTCACAATTCCCGCTCCCATTGGATTGGGCATCTCATTAGCACAGTCATCACACTGATCTTCACAACGGTTGTTAGCCCGAGTCCTCCTATTACCGGTCATTGGCTGGAATAAAAGAAAAGTTAGGGGTAACACATAAAGGCTAATCCAAATAAAAAAAGTTGATTACTTATAAATAAACTTTTATTTCCTTAACTCATGAGCATATAGGCTTCAATCTAGGATTTTCATGATCTACTTTCTAACATATATTCTTAGGGGCATTTTTTTTAATTCCCTTAATAAGGGTTCATACTAAGCTTGTGAATTTATCAAAACATATCCCCCGGTAGTGTCGTAACCAAGAGTGCAGCAATGCCCGTTGTCATGCACCAGTTCCCGTTCGAGTCTAACTCAAAGCGGTGTTTCCGGGTTTTACCACTAGGATACATCTGTGCCAGAGCCGCCTCTACCTGCTCATATCCAAACAGGGATGTATTTGCTTGATAACCAACTTACTTAATACTCACCAAAACTTAGGGACGTTTTTATTGTACTTAGTCTTGTATCTAAGGATTTACTAGGGTTTTCTAATCCTAATCCCAAAAATAACCAAACCTATCATTCGATACCAACTATGACAACCCTGCTTTTATTACAAACTTAAACATGATTTATTACATAAAACTTCACTTAATACAACAAAGAAGATCGAGAGGTTTAGTGTATTTGGGGATTAGGATCATTACATAAAAACTTAAAACATGAAATACAACATCTTTATTGAAAACTTCCTTTACATGACCACTACATTCCCTCGTACTTAGCATTGCATGGGATAACCTGAGGACATGCATAAGAAAAGGGTGAGCTATAAAGCCCAGTAAGGGAGTACACATGGAATAACATGAGGAGTACAATACATGTTAGAAAATAGGAACATCAATAGAGAATAAAAGAAACATGGACATAAAGTCATGATAAAGCATGATAATCATAACATGGAAATGTGGCAACAACACTTAACATGGAATTATCATGATCCAAGGCTCATTGCACATAGAGCATGAGTAAATACTCATTTCACATGAATCACGAGTAAACCCACGTTTCACTTGAATTAGCATGAGTCAACACACATTGCACATGAAGTATCATGATACTATACTTTACCCAATGCATTGGAGCGCTATAAAGGCGCACCCTTCTTAAACATTTCATTTCATGCATAAGTGTGCCACATGGATCATAAAATATGGATTCATAAAACATAATCATTTATTCCATGATAAAGGAATGTGGAATTCATACATGAAACTTTGTAATTCAATAAGTAAAGGTGCATAAAGGTGGATACCCTTGATGGAGAAATGGGCATGGTATCCACTACACAATGGCATTGGCTTAGAAAATCGGTGCGATTTCGGCAGCATAACGGCGTGACATAAGAATTCATAAAAAAGGTTGATGAGAGAGAAATGGGTTCCTCATCATATTTACATGTAATGGACAGTAGGGAGGTCATATAGATACATGTCCCAACAATTTTAATGCAATTTAGATTCATGATACAAAATTATTGCTTGAATGTAAAAGAAGAGAGAGAACTTCCTTTCGGAATTTCGGCATAGTAACGGGTGTACATGGGAGGAATTTAATGAGAGAGAAAGGGTCTCCCATCATTCAAACATAAAGAGGGAAGTATGAGGGAGGTGTGAAACCATACCCCAACATTCATATTTGAAATTAAAAGGGCAAAACAACTTAAAGAGAATTGACAAAAATTAGAAAGGAAGAAAAAAAACCCTTACTTGGAAGTGTGCTTCCAAAGGATAGAGAGAGGCTTGTGAGAGGCTTATTGGGAGATTGGGGAACCTTGGGAGGATTCTAGAGAGAGTAGGGCAGAGTTTGGACAAACTCCAAGGGATTTTAGTGAGGAGGAAGTGGGAGCTTCGGTGGGCTTATATAGGAAAGGTGAGGGAATTCTTTATTATTTAGGTTTGGGTCCCCTTACATTAAATTAATCCAAACCACAAACCATACCATGTTTTTTGCCTATGGTTTTTGGAAAAGGGAAGTGGAAATAAATATTTTATAAGGATGAAGTCCGAACTTCTTAAAATATTAGGGTTGATTATGTGGAGGTGAGTCACACTCCCATTGAAATTAATTTAAAAAGGCAAGGTGTTGAATAAGTCTTGAGGGGTCCATTAATGATTTGAAAAGTAAGTCAAACAAACCCAAAATCACATTATTTTAATGGTAAAACATATATTGGCCAAACATAAGGATTATAGTATTTTATTACATCACTATTGGGTCATTATGATGTCATAAAACACATTGTATATTTAAACGGTATTTAATTTTTACCCAAAAATTTGACTGTCTCAGAAAATTATGAAAAATTCACCGTTGGATAATTTCGATGTCCTGATTCCAGAAATAACATTTATTTTATCTAAATAATTTTCTAAATATGTTAATTTTCACTTTTAAAATAAAAACCGACATTTATCGAAAATTCACGGGTTTTGACAAAAATGGCTTTCAAACCTTAATAAAAATTTTAATTTCATTCATAAAATTATAAGATCATTTATATTTAATAAAAATTAATTTAATAATAATATTATTATTTAATTCAAAAATCCCTTAATTTAATAAAATATATTTCTTAATTAAATAATAACTAAAAACACCATTTGTACTTTAAAAACTATTTACAATGTATCAAAAATGAGTAGAAATTATATTCTTTATTATATACAAAAATAATGTACATGAACATAGTACTAATTATTTGTTACATAACCCCTTAAAACAGCCGCATAAGACCTAAGGGTAAGGTGTGCGATGGTGACAGACTCTTGGGGTGGCTCGGATAACATCGATCGAGTGGTAATCTCTATCAACTTCCACTTTTCCCGTAGACGGTCCCGTTCGAGTTTGAAATGGTGAACCTCAGCTTGGGCTTGGTCAAGAGCGAAGCCCAAGGATGTCACCTCTTTTTCGAGCTCCGGAAAATGGGCTTCGTATGGGGCAATTCTACTGGATGAGGTCATCGCTTCTTTTGTCTGAGTAAATTGGATTTTTTAAAGTCCTATATTTATACTAATCATGTGATCACTGTTCAATGGCTATATTAACAACGTTAAAAATTCTTAACATAAAACCAAATAAGTTGAAATCTTATAAAAATATTTTTTATAAAGAGACATTTATTTGGATCAAGAAGGATTTTCCATTAATGGAACTTTGGGTCGTTACAATGTGATTTTTTTTAGAAACCCTATGATTCCATATTTTAGATTTCAATGATAATGATATTGAATTAGTAAAATGAAGTATTGAATTATTATATTGAATCATGAATATTAAAATGATGAATCATGATTTGAGGGAATTAGTAAATTCATGTAAATAAAATTTACCAATCATTTTTCATGCTTTGAAATTCTGAAATTCATGTAAATTGATTTGTTATTATTATTCCTTCAATGAGTTATTTTCTAATGTTATGTTTCCCATTCCCAAGAGTATTTCTATACCACATATTTCCTATTTTATCTTGAGCATATTTCTTGAGTGATCTTGGGACATACCACCTACCAGAACTTTCATTGGAACTTTTCAAAGCTAATGACTGTGCAAAAAAAACATTTAAAATGATTGAGGTATCTTTTGAAAAGGAATTATCCTTTATACCACCTTTTACATCAATGCTTATTTAACCCATAGATTCCATGAATGAACTTTTTAGGAATGATCTATATTTCAAGCCATTTTTATCCACTCCTGCCCTCATCTTAGTATTTGCATAATATTTTAAAGTTAAATTGTTGGGGTTGTGGAATTCATGGTAAAAGGTATGAAATGTATCATAAAGAAAAAAGTGTGGAATTACTAGTTGTGGGTATTGAGAAATTTTTTTGATTCATTCATTATACTTTGTTATTTTTCCTTCTCGAAAAAATAATAATAAATAAAACAATAATGGGTTGTGACTTGCAAGAATCAAAAATCACCATTAATAGACTGATGATCTTTATTATATGTGGTTAAGTGGTGGATCTGACATTTATTTCAAGAATGAATTTTGATAAAAAATAAATAAATAATGGAAAAAAAATCAAGAAGGTGCACAAATCATTCATTATGATTTTGTTGATCATGATTGTACTTTGAGCTGGGGAAAGTTGGACTTGTTGAGTCAATAAGGTTTTCCTTATGACTTTTTTGTTCCTTCATACTTGGGGGAGATTGTTAAGTCAATAAGGTTTCCTTATGAATTTACCATTCCTTATTGTTTTGAAAATCACAAACACCTTATCTCAAGGAAAATCCCTTTTTACCCCTTGTTTTACTTCTCTAAGGAAAATTTTCTTGTCCGAGGAAATTTATCTTTATCATGTTTTTCATTGTTCATATCATAAATTTTCTAAGTGTAGAATTTAGATTGAAACCAAAACCTCAGAATCCCATAATTACTTTCATATGAAGCATTCTGTTTTAGACTCTGAATTCTGAATACGAATTCTGGTCACGAACTTTCTGAGTCCTGGCTCCGAATTCTGATTACGAATTCTGGTTACGAACTTTCTGAGTTCTAACTCCGAATTCTGAATACGAATTCTGGTCACGAACTTTCTGAAGTTCTGACTCCGAATTCTGAATATGAATTCTAGTTACGAACTTTCTGAGTTCTGACTCTGAATTCTAAATATGAATTATGGTTACGAACTTTATGAGTTCTGACTCTGAATTCCAAATACAAATTCGGGTTATGAACTTTTCTAAGTTCTGACTCTGAGTTCTCTGAATACAAACTCCGAACTACTATGAGTTCTGACTCCAAATTCTCATGAACTCTGACTCCGAACATTATAAGTTCTGGTTCCGAATTCTTGTGAATCCAGATTCCGAATTTCCTTGAAATTCATACTTCGGAATTCTATATAGTTCATGTTCCGAATTCCTAGAAAATAGAATCTGAATATCCTTGTATTATGGACTCCGAATTAAATTTTGGTTAGACTTTGAACTTTCATTTGATTTCATTATGAACATCAGATTTTAGTTATTTTTACAATTGTTTTGTCATAAAATGATACCGTGCTTTCAGTTACTCACTAACCGTTGTTTGAGTGACACGTGTATAGGTCCCTCCAAAATTCAAGGAAAAATATGACTGTTGGAGGAGGGAGCTGACCGTTGAAGTCGTGCCTATAAATAGGAGCTCATTTGAAAGAACTCAGAACTTTTGAGACTGAACTTTGACAACTGTGGTTACATGCTGTTGAAGTGATTTCAAGATAGAGGCTCTTATAAACTCTCAGGATTCATGCATAAATTTTGAATGAATTGTTCGAACTTTTCTTCATGAAGATTTTCTTAGTGCAGAGGTGTGATTTCCTTGAAATTAGATACTTCGGGTTGTGAAGTCAGAGGTGCTGATTTCCTTACAAATCGAGGGCTTGCGGGGATAGCAAGATAGATACCGATCTTCGGATTGAGGGCTTACCTGGGTTTGGGTAAGACAAAATTTCTTCAAAGTATAAATCAAGGGACCTTTTATCCAGGTTTTTTGGATACCCTTCTCTTTGGGTTAAAATAGTTACTATTTGTTACTTGTAGTATTTCTATTTTGTTTTCCACTGTACTTTTAGTTGCTGAGGAAAGTATAATCTTCTTATACTTCCTTATATTTTTACTATGATTATATAGGATTCTATATGCTTTAAGGTAGAATCTTAGTTGTTGTAAACTTTTGTTAAGTTTCATTTTTGGAATCACTTTTTCGGAATCAATCAAGTTATTAAAGCTTAGAGTTGTTTTGAATTTTGGTTATTCAAAAATTTCCTTAGGGATTTTTAAAGTATAAAATTCACCCCCCCCCCCCTCTTGTATTTGAGCATCTCATTTTTACATATTTGATCCAACAATTGGTATCAGAGCAGGTGACCTTGAATCCTGAACCAATTCAACAATTGGCCTCATAATTTTTGGTTCAATCTGAATTAATATAATGATTAGATTTAGAAGAGAATTCTTCTTCTTCTTATTTTCTGCAATTTTTCGGACTCGTATAGTTCAGATTCATTTTTGCTTAGAGATACTCTTGTTCTATATTTTCCTTTCTTAGGAATATTCTCCTTGTTTACGAACTTTTTCTATTAACAAGTTTTTGTGGAAAGAATTTTCTTTAAGATGGAAGGAATCAATATTGGTTCCATAGACAATCTCAATCCAACTAGACCACCTATCTTTGATAGAAATGATTATGAATATTGGAGAGATCGCATGAAGACTTTTATTATCAATACTGGAGTTGATAATTTTGTTATACTTACTGAAGGATATAAAATCCCTGACAAAGAAGTTAGTACCTTTACCAATCAAGAAAAGCATGAATATCAAGTGAATTATAAGGTATACAATACTTTGCTTTATTCCATGACTAGAAACATATATATCCAAATTTCATCTTGTGAAGAAGCAAATTGTATTTGGAAGAAACTTGAAGTTACTCACTTTGGAACTTCCAAAGTAATTGAAACTAGAAGATCCATGCTCAGAGCTGAATATCATGGTTTCTACTTTCCTTATGGAGAACCCATATATAAGGTGAAATAAAGATTCATGACTATTGTGAATAGTTTACAATCCATGGGTGAGAAAGGATTAGATGATGAATCCCTTGTTGATAAGATTATAGACATCATGCCGAATGAATGGGAATCTAAGAGGACTGTTATTGATGAGAACAGAAAGGTTACTCAGATTTCCTTAGATGAACTGTTTGGAACTCTTCTTCACCATGAGACTAGAATGAAGAGAGATGCTGATAACGTAAAGAAGAAGAATGGAAATGGAAGTGTTGATTTTACTACAACTTTAAATCATATGAAAGCTAATACTTCTGAGATATTTACTAGATCCAAATCTAAGAAATTTGTTATCTAGACCGAATCTAGTGGAAGTGAATCCTCAGAAAATGAATTAGCAAATCTTGCTCGAAGGATGAACAATATAGATGGATAGAGGAACTTTCAATCCAGATATAAGAAAAAGTAAAGGAAAGATAAGAAAGATTCAGAAGTCACGTGTTATGAATACAAGAGAGCTGGACACATAAGACCTGATTGTCCTATGCTTAAGAGAAAAGAAAGAAAGGAAAGGCATTCAGAGAGAAACAGAAAGAAGTATTACAAGGCTAAAGCTAATAATGTCTTGAAATCTAATGACACCTGGAATGCTAGTGGTGGAGACTCTTCATATGAATCTTCAGAATATGAATCTTCTGGACAGAAGAATCTTGGTCTAATAGCCAAACTACCTATTAATAATCATTGTTTAATGGATAAGGTACACAATGATGAATCATTGACCAATGTTTATTTAAATGCAAATTATAGTAATGATAGATATTATAACTCTTCGGATGAAGAATCTTCTTCTGATGAAGATAATATTTTACCTTCCTATGAAGAATTTTCTAGGTTTTCCAAACTTCTTGAGATTGAGAATTCAAAACTCATGAAAAAACTTGATAACGAAAATTCTAGGAATACTATTCTTACTAAGGAAATATCAGATCTTTCTAAAGATCTTGATAATAAAAATGTTTATTTTGAAAGTATTTCAAAAAATCTTGAGGATGTAAGTTCTGAGAAGAATAAACTTTCTAAAGATATAGAAAACGTAATTTCTAAGAAAAATGTTTTCGAGCCTAGCTCTAGTTCAAAATCAAATGTTTTTGAAGACAAGAACTTGGTTATCAAACTCAAATCCGAAATATTTTCCTTGAATAAGTGTTTTTCAAACTTTACCTAAGGTAAAGAAAATTTTGATGAAATTTATTCTCAAATCCAACCTCTAAGGAATAGTTCTAGTTTTGGTTATACTAGTTCTAAACCAATTTTTAGTAACAATTACTTTGTTCCTAAAAGTGATCCATTATGTAATAGGTGTCAGTGTGGTGTAAATTGATCAAAGAATTGTTCTCTAAAAAAACCTAGTCCTTAGGATTTTATAAAGCCTATTTTTCTAAGAAGATGTGGGTGCCTAAAATTTTGCTTTCTGAAATTTTCGGATCCAAGAAAGTTTGGATTCCAAAAGTCTAACTCTTTTGTTTTCAGGAAAGTAGAGAAAGTATCAATAGAAATACATGGTACATGGATAGTGGATGTTCCCGGAATATGGCTGGTAACAAAAACTACTTTGAAAATATTATCAATATGAAAGGAGGAAAAGTAACTTTCGGAGATAATGCTCAGGGAGAAATTATTGGTATAGGTAACATCATTCTTCTTAAAAAAACTTTGATTTCAATTTTTTTTTAAGGGTCTTAAGCACAACCTCATTAGCATAATCCAATTTTTTGATGAAGTTTGCCTTGTGAATTTTAGGGATGACAAGTGCTTAGTACACAATTCCAAGGAAGAGTTCATTATTTTTGCCCATAGGCAAGAGAATGTTTACACACTAAACTTAGAAGACCTTATGAGCCAAGAATTTCCTTGCATTAGTGCAATTGAAGATCATTCTTGGTTATGGAATAGAAGTTTAGGTCACTGTAACCTTAGGAACTTATGAAAACTATTTAAGAAAAGGTTAGTTAAGGATCTACCGGAGCTTAGATTTGATTCCTCAAAAGTTTGTGACCCTTGTCAATATGGAAAGAAACATAAATCAAGTTTTAAATCAGTCGGATAAGTCTCAACAACTAATGCATTACAGCTAGAGCATATGGATCTTTTTGGTCCAACCCAAACTGGAAGCATTGGAGGCAAGTACTATGTATTTGTTCTAGTTGATTATTACACTAGATTTACATGGCTCTATTTTCTAGAAAAAAAGTATGAAGCCTTCTCGTATTTCAAAAGTTTTAGAGCCCAAGTTAAAAATGAGAAAATAATTCCATTGAAAACTATTCATAGTGATCATGGAGGAGAATTTCAAAATTCTGATCTTGAAACTTTTTGTTGTAGAAAAGGCATTACTCAAAACTTCTCAGCACCCAGAACACCTCAACAGAATGGTGTTGTTGAAAGAATAAATAGAATTCTTCAAGAGATAACAAGAACTATGTTGAGTGAATATTTTGTAGCCAAAAATTTTTGGGGTGAAGCTGTAATTACTGCTTGTTATACTATAAATTGAGTTTTGATTAGACCTTTTCTTAATAAAACTCCTTATGAGTTATGGAATGGTAGAAAACCTAAACTTTCCTACTTTAAGGTTTTTGGTTGCAAGGTATACATTCTGAATACTAAAGATAATCTACATAAATTCAAACCAAAATCTAATAAAGGAATTTTCTTAGGCTAATCCATGAATTCTAAGGCATATAGAGTTTTCAATAAAAACACTTGTACTGTTGAAGAGATAGTACATGTTAAATTTGATGAAACTGATCCTTTTGTTTTTAAACAACCCCAACCTACATATTCAGATGTGTTTTCAAAAACTGATTATCAACTTGTGTTAAAAGATCCCTCTGATAAGGAAAATGTCCAAGAAGATACTTCTGAAACATTTACCCCAGAAGATTTTCTACCCTATGTTGATGAATAGGTTTTACAAAACCCAAATCAGTTGTTTCTAAAGAATCATCACAGTGATAGTATCATTAGTGATGTAAATCAACCTGTAAGGACTAGAAGTTCTTTAAGAAATGAAATAGAACATCTAGCATTCCTTTCCCAATTAGAACCAAAAAGAACTGATGAAGCTTTATGTGATTATGATTAGATTAAAGCTATGCAAGATGAGCTAAATGAATTCGAAAGGAATAAAGTTTAGACCTTGGTTGAAAGACCTAAGGAAACTTCTATTATTGGAGTAAAATGGGTCTTTAGAAATAAGTGTGATGAAAATGGAATCATTGTAAGAAATAAAGCTAGATTAATTGCTAAAGTCTATAATCAACAATAATGAATATACTATGAAGAAACCTATGCTCCAGTAGCTAGACTTGAATCTATTCGTATTTTACTTTCCTTTGCATCATTCTTCAATTTCAAACTTTTTCAAATGGATTTGAAATGTGATTTCCTTAATGGTTATGTTCAATAGGAAGTTTTTGTTGAACAACCTCCTAGTTTTGAAGATAAAAAACATCCTGATCATGTTTTTAGACTTAACAAAGCTTTGTATGGCCTTAAACAAGCCCCTTGATCTTGGTATGATAGAATTACAGGATTTTTGCTTCAAAATAACTATGTTAAGAGAAATGCATATCCAACCCTTTTTATAAATAAAGATAAGAAAAATGTTTTGATTGTTCAAATTTATGTTGATGAAATTATATTTGGTTCAACTCATCAATCTTTAATCTATTTCTTTGCAGATCTAATGAAATCTGAGTTTGAAATGAGTATGATGGGTGAGTTAACATTTTTCCTTGGTTTTCAAATTTCTCAAAAACCAGAAGAAATATATATCTCCCAACATAATTATATTAAATATCTTCTTAAAAATTATGGATATTACAACACTAACAGTATAAGTACTCCCACTGGTACCTCAAACACACTTGATATTGATAAAGCTGGAAAACCAGTAGATCAAACAAATTTTAGAGGTATGATAGGAAGTTTACTTTACTTGACAGCTAGTCGTTTAGAATTAATGTTTCCAGTATGCTTATGTGCAAGATATCAATCTGATCCCAAGGAATCTCATTTAAAGGCAGTGAAAAGATTTTTTCGCTACTTAAAGGGAACCATGGATTTTGGACTCTTCTATACTTCTGGAAATGATTTTGTTTAAAAAAAAATTCAAATGCTGACTTTGGTGGATGTAGAATGGATATAAAGAGTACATTCGAAACTTGTCATTTCTTAGGAGATTCATTAGTTTCTTGGTCATGTAAGAAGAAACACTCAATAGCACTTTCCACTGCTGAAGCTGAATATGTAGCAACTGGAAGTTGTTGTTCTCAAGTATTGTGGATGCAACACACACTCACAGACTATGGTATGAGTTTTACTAAGACTCAAATTATGTGTGATAACACAAGTGCCATTTCCCTTAGTAAAAACCCTACACATCACTCTCGTGCAAAACACATAGATATTAGGCATCACTTTTTTAGGGACCACACACAAAAAGGAGATATAATTCTTCAATTTATCGGAACGTAAGATCAACTTGCTGATATTTTCACAAAATCTTTACCCTCTGATAGATTTAAATATATTAAATAGAAGTTAGGAATGATAACTGTAAGTTAATCCTCCTCAATAACTTCCTGTTGAACCAATATTCCTATAGTAATAAACTCCTTTTCATATGGGGAGTACATTTTCTTGCTATTTTTTCATATTTTTCGTAATGAAGTTTTTCATATTTTTCGTAATGAAGTTTTTCATATTATTCGTAATGAAGTTTTTCATATTTTTCGTAATGAAGTTTTTCATATTTTTCATAATGAAGTTTTTCATATTTTTCGTAATGAAGTTTTTCATATTTTTCGTAATGAAGTTTTTCATATTTTTTGTAATAAAGTTTTTCATATCTTTCGTAATGAAGTTTTTCATATTTTTCGTAATGAAGTTTTTCATATTTTTCGTAATGAAATTTTTCGTACTGAAAACTTCCATAATAAAATTTTCGTAATTATGTTTTTTGTACTTGAAATTTTCATTTTCTTAATGAAGTTTTCTAACTTGAAATTTTCGTAATGCTTTTTTTCTTGCTTTAGATTTTCGTAATGAAGATTTTTGTAATGAAAATTTTCGTAATGAAGATCTGTGTACTCAATTCTTTTACATAATCAAGTTTTTTTTGGAATCTAAAGTCCTTCAAGAAGAATTTTTCTCAATACGAATAATTCTTCTGACAATCCTAAAGGTATGATTCTTTCTTGAGTTTTTGTAATAACCTTTTACTTGTTGTTAGTTTCTTTTGTTTTTAAAATTTCTTGGATTCTAGTTTCCTTAAATCCAAATCTTTTCCTTTAAAAAACTCAAAAGATATGATCCTACCAAATTTTCCTTGCGGCTATCATTTCAACCATCAGATCATATCAGAATAATTCTCAGCCATTGGATTGAAATGGGAAGATGAACTATCACTTCAACACCTATAAAATGGGACCCCAGATGGTTTTCCCACATCGATTCTCAAGACTTTGCATGTCGAAGCTCTGTCCCTCTACAAAATCCCATTCCAAACTTTTCAGAAGTGCTCAATTCCGAATTTCTGGCGAAGTTCCTTTTCAAGAGATGTCTACTGTCAAGCCGATTGCAGAGTGGAAAATATACAGGGAGAGGTTGGCACATCCAAACTTCTTCAAAAAATATGAATCTATTATCTCCAAGAATATCAAGATTAATGGATAGTAGAGTGTATTCATTTCGAATCCAGGGGCTCAAGATCTTGTGTATCCGGATCTTCTCATTGAGTTTTATGAATCAGCCTATTTTTTCAAGGAAGATGGCAGAGAAAAATTTTCCTTCACGAGTTATGGAAAAACATATGCACTTTCATACACCAAGGCTGCTAGTTTGGTAGGGTTATCTTATGAAAGAGAGACAGAATTTTGTTCCCACAAGCTGCCAGATGTTCAAGGGAGTTTTTTAAAAGTGAAGGCTATGCAAAGTCTTGGACTTACAGATGTCAAGACCGCAAAGATTGATCACTTGTCTACCAACAATATGATCCTAGAGTTATGGGTTAAGGGTTTTATCGTACCGAGAAAGGGTAACAAGGACACTCTTAAGAAAAGTGATATGTATATCTTATATTTTTTGGTAAATCTAAGGAAAATCAATCTCATGAAGAATATTCTCATTACGATAGAGAATATCAATAATGGGAATCTGAGAGCACAGATAATCATGTATCATGCCCTACTCTCCAAGTTGATAGTTCGGTGTCTTGAATCATTAAAGATTACTTGCAGTTCCAAGCCAAAGAATTGTAAAGTGATGTTAGTAAGCGATGACACTTTGAAAAGAATGAATGTTGGTTTTCTAAAAATTTAGGAGAGTTTTATAATCTGCCAGTGGAAGAGGCAGAAGTTGTTCCGAAAAATGTTGAAGAGGCTTAACCATCAAAGAAAGATAGAAAGAAAAGAAAATTGAAGGAAGTAGAATCTGAAGTTAAAACCCCTAAATCTAAGGAAGCTCAAACCACACCTCCAAATCCCAAGAAGCAGAAATCTTATCTAGATGAAGTTGTTTCCAAATGGAGGGAGGATAAGAAGAACCGGAAAGAGGGGGAGGCATAGTTTGTCCTAGACCCTGCAGAGGCCACAGCATTGAAAGAGAAAGTTGCTGAAGATCTTGAGAATCAATCCAAAGAGAAGAATCTTAAGAAGAAGATGTCGGAGGCAGATATTGTGCAATCTCTTTTGAAGGATACTGAAGTAGCATCCAAGAACATTCTGGTACCGAAATCCTTCTTAGTTGAACCTTTACCTGAGACACCAGGGAAAAAGTACATGAATCCGTAAAAAGACCAAGAGAAGGATGTTGAAAAGGAAGTTGTGGAATAAGTTCAAGAAGAACAAAGCAGTGAAGATACAGCTGATTTGATTAAGCAAGTGGAGGAATTTCATAAAAAGGAAACCTCATCTGAGAGGTTAACTATGAGAACTTCTGAAGCAGAGTCTTCAAAGCTCCCAACTCCCAGTAAGGATGAGTAAGGTGAAGAAGAGAAGGTTGAAGAGGAAGTGAACAAGTTATCTGAGGAAGAGAGTCATAATCATGACTTCATTCATCCTAAAGATATTGAGGCAGGAGCCGAGAAAGAAAAAATTGATGAAGATAAGATTGTTCAATTGTCTGAGAGTGAGCATGAGTCTCCAGATGAAGAAGCTATTCCGAAAACCGACAAAGGAAAACAAGTGGTTGTTGACACACCAACCAAAATTTCTTTAAGTAAGAAAAAATATGGTGGATCCTCTAAGAGGAATCTTGTCGAGCTAGAGGAAGAACCACAACTTAGCAGAGTGTCAGACTTGGAGTCATCAGCTCTAAGACATGATTTTTTCATTCAGTCCCTGAAGAAGCTAGTGGACACCATTCCAATATTTCCAACAATTGACTCCAAATGACAGATTCTTCACCATAGCATGAATCAGAAATCATACTCTGTATCCATGGTGATGTATAGGTGCATAAAGATTGAGGCTGATTACAAGAATTTCCTCATCAACTATGAATCCCACAGAAAATCTTGTAGGAAAATGGTTAGCTGGTCAAAGAATATAGTTGAATATTTGAGAGAGCTTGATGATTTTCAAGGTGATGTTAAGGAAACTATTGATACTCAAGATAGAAAAATCAAGGATCTCACAAATAGATTTGAGGAAAAACTAACTCTTGAGCAGAATACTCAGATTCAGGATGTCAATGATCTGAATGGGAAGTTGAATTATGTTGTCCAAAGTTGGAAAACAGAAAGGGATCTCCAGATCGAGATTGAAGAAAATCTAGTGAAGTAAGATGACTTATTGAAGGCTCAGGCAGAGGCTCTGAAGGCTCAAGATGATAGGATCAAGGCCTTAGAGAATCAAGCAGAGGAGGATCACAAAGAGCTAAAGAAGCTGAAAACCATCATGAAGAAGCTGATACCCAAGGAAAAAGAATCAAAATAGATCCAAATCTGATCTTTTGTTGTATCTATTTTTCCTTGTACAAATTCTTCCAATCTTAATGAAATTCTGGTTGATTGTTTTGTTTGGATTTTTGTACTAATATTTCAGGTACCATATTTTTTTCCATTCCCTCAAACTCTTTTTGAAAATCACAAAGGGGGATAAGGAAAAATAATTCTAAGTAAAAGAAGAAATATCCCTAAGTAAGGGGAGTTTATCAAATGGGGAGTTCTCATTACGAAGATTTCCACATTCAAATGAAAATTTTCATTCCGGAAATCTAGAATACCATCCTTAGAGTTCCAAATCCTAAGGGGAGTTATTCGTATTCACCATTGTTCATATATAAAGGGAGATAAGTTTTATTTTCAAAGTCTAGAATTTTTTTTGCTAAGTCCTTATATTCTTTTTCGAAAGGATGTTTGTGCTTTCCAAAAAATGGGGAGATTGTTGAGTCAATAAGGTTTTCCTTATGACTTTTCCATTCCATCATACTTGGGGGATATTGTTAAGTCAATAAGGTTTCCTTATGAATTTACCATTCCTTCTTGTTTTGAAAATCACAAACACCTTATCTCAAGGCAAATCCCTTTTTACCCCTTGTTTTACTTCTCTAAGGAAATTTTTCTTCCCCAAGGAAATTTATCTTTATCCTATTTTTTATTGTTCATATCATAATTTTTCTAAGTGTAAAATTTGGATTGAAACCAAAACCTCAGAATCCCATAATTACTTAGATATGAATCATTATGTTTTAGACTCCAAATTCTGAATACGAATTCTGGTTACAAACTTTCTGAGTCCTGACTCTGAATTATGATTACGAATTCTTGTTATGAACTTTCTGAGTTCTAACTCCTAATTCTAAATATGAATTCTGGTTACGAACTTTCTGAAGTTCTGACTCTTAATTCTGAATACGAATTCTGGTTACGAACTTTCTGAGTTCAGACTTTGAATTCTGAATACGAATTATGGTTATGAACTTTCTAAGTTCTGACTTCGAATTCCGAATATGAATTATAGTTATGAACTTTTCTAAGTTCTGACTCCATGTTCTCTGAATACAGACTCCAAACTCCTATGAGTTCTGACTCCAAATTCTCATGAACTCTGACTCCGAACTTTGTAAGTTCTGGTTCCAAATTCTTGTGAATCCAGATTCCGAATTTCCTTGAAATTCAGACTTAGGAATTCTAGAGAGTTCAGGTTCCGAATTCCTAGAAAACAGAATCTGAATATCCTTGTATTATAGACTCCGAATTAAATTTTGTTTAGACTATAAACTTTAATTTTCTTACATTCTGAATATCATATTTTAGTTATGCTTACACTTGTTTTGTTATAAAATGATGTTGTGATTTCAGTTATTCACTAATCGTTCTTTGAGTGACACATGTATAGGTCCCTCTGAAATTCAAGGAAATATATGTCTGTTGGAGGAGGGAGTCGACTGTTGAAGTCGTTCCTAAAAATAGGAGCTCATTTGAAAGAGATCAGAACTTTTGAGACTGGACTTTGACAACTATTCTTACATGCTGTTGAAGTGATTTCTAGAGAGAGAGGCTCTTATAAAATCTCAGGCTTTGTGCAGAAAGTTTGAATGTCTTGTTCAAACTTTGCTTCGTGCAGATTTTCTTAGTGCAGAGGTGTGATTTCCTTGAAATCAGAGACTTGGGGTTGTGAATTCAGAGGTGCCGATTTCCTTACAAATCGAGGGCTTGCAGGGATAGCAAGACAGATACCGATCATCATATTGAGGGCTTACCTAGGTTTGGGTAAGACAGACTTTCTTGAAATTATAAATCAAGGGACCTTTTATCCAGGGTTGTTGGATACCCTTCTCTTTGGGTTAAAAGAGATACTACTTGTTACTTGTAGTATTTCTATTTTGTTTTCCTCTGTACTTTTAGTTTTTGAAGAAAGTATAATCTTTTTATACTTCCTTAGACTTGTACTCTGATTATATAGGATTCTATACACTTTAAGGTAGAATCTTAGTTGTTGTAAACTTTTGTTAAGTTTCATTTTCAGAATCACTTTTCTGGAATCAAGCAAGTTATTAGAGATTAGAGGTGTGGTGAATTTTGGTTATTCAAAAATTACCTTATGGATTTTTAAAGTATACAATTCACCCCCCCCCCTCTTGTATTTGAGCATCTCATTTTTTCATATTCGATCCAACAGGACTTTCTACTTTGAAGGGGATAATTTCATTAAAATTTTAATTTTGATATCATGATTTATACTTTAACCTCATCCTTTGAGCCTTAATTTATAAACATCAATTACTACTTACCTTGTGCCTTATATTCATTTGAACCTTTATTGCTAATACTCATGATTTTATGTGCCTTTTTGTCTTTACAAAGTGGAGAAAGTAGTTTCTTTACAATCCTATGGATAAGGAGAATGTTCTCATGATATGAGCATAACTCAACCTGAATTTGTATCATGAGTGATGATAGAAACAATTAAAAATCAGGTAAATCGTGATTTAGAGTGTTTAATAATAATAAATTGAGTAACTTAAATGAATCAAAGGAGAGGATCCTAATTTTTCATTGGTAAAAAGTAAAATACTAGAATTGATTGTTTCTTTAAAAAATGATAAATTGAATTGATATTTTATATGGAATTTGGAAATTTGTTTTACCATTGATAATTGTTTAATTTTATTACTTTAAATTTTAAATGATGGTAACATTAGTGCCCTTAGAAATTCAATGTTGAGATTTAATGCTTGAGGAAAATCATAGTTTAAGTGTGGAGGTATTTGAAAAACTCATTTTTCTTGCATAATTTTAAGTTTTTTGTTGATGATTTTCAATGGTTTTTAATTCATACTCCTAAAAAATTAAATTTTTTATTAAAATATTTGATATTTGAAGGAAAGAGTTGAAATGGATTAAAATAATGAATTTTAATGTTTTATTTCACTTATGAATATTCTGTTAAAATTATATTAATATTTTTTAGTATTTTTTAATAAATTTTTAGCTATGAAAATATGGGATAAGCATGGACAGTCCTCAACTAATGGAATCCAACCACATAGCCAGCCCACAAGAGGCCAGCCGGCCAAGCCACCACAAGGAGGGTTGGTATTATTTGAAAGGGGTATGAGGTCACATGAGGGACTAGGCCAATGCGGTGTCTGGCCCGTATTGTGATCCTATGGGTGCATAGTTGGGCCAAAGCCAGCATAGGCTACAAATGTGACCCACATCCCATTTGAGTGTGTGTACGTGTGTATCTGGGATACCACCCCAATATTGTATTCTGAGATGATGTTGCCACGCTTTTATTTATAAGAAAGCAGCCAGCCTCTCTTTCTTTCAAAATGGGATGAATTTCTCTCAGTCATTATTCATAATTTAAGGAAACAATGTCATCTCTCTCACCTGAAACTCTCACTATGCTTGGAAATTTCCATGATACCACCTCTACCACTGTTTCTGCCTTCATCCTCACCTTTTTTCACTACTACTCACTAAGAAATTCCATGAATGACCACCAGGAAGCTCTAGATCAAGTTGTTCACCACTTCTAAGACCCCAAAATACCATGAAACATCTCAAGGACCTCGAACGATCACCTTGTACCACTAATGGAGATCATTTCGATCCAACTAAACACTGTGAAGGTCGGTTGGTTCATTGAGGAGTTGCTGCTACCATGCACGCTCATCACTACCACCCTGACACGTCACTTATGTGATCCATGCAATGCCCACGCATACTGAAATCTAATCCATGCTACAAAGATAAAGAGATGAAATTGAAGTTATTTTGAAGTCTTCCCACACAAGTCCTACAAAATATTTGAAAATATATCTATATTCATATTCAAAGTTGAAAAAAGATAAGGAAGATTTGAGATATTTAAGAAGACCGAAGGAGTCTGCTTCTGCTTTAAATTTTCATTCTCTTTAGTTTTATTTCTTATTATATAGTTTTTATTTCTCTTTTATTTAAAATATAACACATGAAACTTTATTTTATTTTATGTTACCACGAAATTTTTCTTCTTCTTGTTTTCTTCATTCTATCGATTATTTTTATTTTCTTTTCTTTTATCATTTTTTTCTCTCTCTATTCCATTCTCTCTCATCATTCTTCTTTTTATTTTCTTCTTTTATTTCTCTTCTTCTCACCATTGTGATTTCATACCCTATATATTGAGAGGTTGACTCAAGATTTTTCCCGAGAGATATTAGGTGTTCTTAAATTCTGTTCATGAAATTTATTTTGTGTTTGTGGTAGATGCGAGTAACATGCATGAGTGTGATGATTTTCAACCATGACTTGAAACTCAAGTATATGTATATTATTTTATTTTTATATTTTCCCTCCCATACATTGATTATAAGATCTTTACACAGTGGAGTTGAGATAATCAATAGATGCAATGGTATACGATAGAGCTAGGTCCAGCAATATGTCACACTCTCGATTGAGGTGTTCCATAAACCTTGATTATAGGAGGAGTTGGAAATTATTTTTTTAGGAATTTTAGATTTAACAACTTATAAATAAAGTAATATTAATTCAATAATGGGATTTCATAACTGAATTATCAAACTTTTTTTTTGAAAAATAAAGATCTTTTACCCATCACTATGTGATACATCATCATAACTTCATTTTTTATTATAATCCCAAAACACTTTTACGGATAAAGTGAGAAACCCCAAGAGAAAACAAAATTGTTAAAATACAACTTGAACCTATTGTAACTATTCTCCTTTAAGAGTTTCCAAGAAAAAGAAGTTACCGGTGATGATGGATCATCCTTTATAAGATCTTCAAATCGGCGCACCAGGCGATCCCATGCTTGAAAGTATTCCTCTTGGTTGATTTTCCCCGCCTTACAACCTCTTGCTAGGGTACGATTCTGTTTTCCAATCCACTCCCACTGATCTCTACCGGTGTCCACCCGAATGGCCATTTCCATCATTTTGATGCCCTCTTCTGAAGTGGCATTGACCCCATGGGCTTCCTCCTCTAATTCCTCTCCGGCAGTAGTAGCTCCACGGGTTTCTCAGTATCCATGTATGTATCCTGTAGGACCTTCCTGATGGGATCAGCCCCATCGTAAGCCACCTCTGCTCGACCAACATTTCCACTAGAGTTGAGAACACCTTCCCTCACTTGGACCATCACCCTTCTGGCCGAATGAGTCTCCATTAGAGAAGGAAGATAAGAATAATCCTTGCAGCATTTCTTACCTCCACACTGACCCTTCCTCCTCTTCAGACTGCAGTCACTACCAAGAAAATCATGAGCACTTACTCCTGACACCTGGCTAGAAGAATCATTTCCAGACTCCTCCCTTGGAAAAACATGCTCCTCACTGATGAGTGATGTCCAGTCGGCCTCCTGGTCTTTCCCTTCATCCTCCAAGCTCTCAAAACGGTTACGCAGCTTAATAGTTGGCACCACACTTCTTGGGCGTGACCTGATCCCTGGAGATGGCCCATCCTGGGGACCCTCACAACCATTGTTATCAATCCCATCAAGAACTGCCTCCATGTAAGAAGGAGCCTTGAGGGCCGTCGTACCTTCCACAGAGGCCAGTCGAGCTTCCACAACCAGCCTAGAACCATTAGGAGCCAGAGACTCACCAGCAGCGAGATTAGCCAACCCAATTCCAACTGGTCCCAAAGGACTTTGCACAGCAAAGGTGGAAATACCCAAGTCCCTCCTTAAGTGGTTGAAAGCCTCTGAAACCAAGGGATTTCCCCCTACAGCCTCATGATGAACAGCCTTCTCCGGGACTAAGGCAGAGGCAGCATAACTCTTGCCAGCCAGACCTTCTGCAGGCCCGATACCGAAGCCTCTATCTTCACAAGCATCTGAATTGGACCTTGCACCATCCCCTGTGGCCTATAATTGGATTCCCTCGACTAAAGGAGCATAAGAACGGGCTGTTCTAGAGGCCCCCCTTGATCTGTTCCTGCAACTGGAGAGGTCGTTCCCGAGACGGTAATAGGACGAACAGAAGGGAGCCCAAGATTGGTAGACAACTTTTTGAAACCATCGAAGCTCACCTTCAATCTCTATGCTGATGGTGTCCAACTGATTCTTGGACATGTCTACTTCAACACAAATTCTAGGGGAAATTGGGTGGATAATGACATTCGTTCGCTGGTCTAAGCAAAGGAATCGACCCAAAATATTTCCAATCAAACGCAGAATCGCAGGATTTTGAAACGGTAGGGGTAGGCCAGATAGCGAGATCCAAATCACCGAGGTAGATGGGTCTTTCTTCAAGTGGAAATCGAACGACCACTGAAAAAGAAAGAAATGCAAACCTGAGATAGCATGAGGAGCAATTTCCCAAGTATGTATAAGATCGTCTTTGGACGAGAAGCAGATCAGGAGGTGCCTCGAGTCCAGGAGCCCAACAATCACCCGATCCTGAAGCTTCCACTGGTTGAAGATAAATCTATCGAAGACGTCAACTGCAGGCCTTCTTTTACTGAAGCGGGCTACCAGGGTAATATCCATCAACGTGGTGGAATTATTAAACTCCAGAGAAGATAGCGGAGCCATGGGGACTCCATCGACAAACGAATGGACTTTAGGGCTAACATGGATGGAGGGGAAATGGAGAGAGTGGAAGGATCTGTGAAAGGCTTGAAGGTCGAGGGGCGAGGGGACGAGGAAGGAGGAGGAAGACACCCCTCCCCCAAATCCGTTCGAGAGAGGCCGAGGAGGGGAGGCTCAGGAGCGGCCATCTCTAATATGGTGATAAATTATTTATCAAACTAAATTTAAACAAATAAAGAAAAATAATGACATAACCCAAAACTAAACCAAGGACCAAGTTTTTTATTTTCTAACCAAATTCTATCATTGCACATTAGTTTAATTTTTTTCAATATTTTATTTCACAAAAGAAATCATTGTTTTAATAAATTAAAATAAAAAAACAAGTAGTTATTAGGTGAATTTGAATTAGTAAGTGAACAAGCTGCGATGCTCTTCAAGTGATACAAACCTGGTCAATCACTGTGCTGCACTAGGAAACAATTAGAAATTTTATTTTTCTACAACCCATGATAGGTGTGTGCTAGGATCCTTGACACTTTAATTATTTTATGTTTTGATAATTACAATATTCTATATTTTATATTTTTATTTTTTGGATAATAATAATTTTATTTTTTATTGAATTTTAATTGTTCCTTAGAAATTATTCTATATAATTATTTTTAGTTAAATATTATGAAAACTTATTTTTCTATATTTAATAATTTCATTTTATATATTATTATAATTTTATTTTTTATTTAATTTTAATTATTATTTAGTTAAATTTCATTTATACTTATTATTATATATAATTATTTTTTATTAAATATTGTGAAAAATTATTTTTCTAAAGTTAATTTTTACCTTTATGTAATCTTTTTAAATTTTTCCTTACCCTTATGTGAGTTAGAATTATCTTTACATAGATTTCCTTTTACCCTTATTTATGCTTTTTTGTTTTTTACCCTTGTTTAACTTCTCTTTTACCCTTATGTAGGAAGTTTAACTTTCTATCTACCCTTACGCAATGCATAGTAGTGTCATAGCTTACCCTTATGCAAACTATGTAATATCTTATTTTCCCTTATGCAGCACTTAAACCTTTCTATTTACCTTTATGTGAGAATATCATTTACCCATATGAATCATATATAAATTCATTATTACCTTTACGTGGCATGTGTAAATTTCATCTTACCATTATTCAAGTTATGAACTTTCATGTCTATCTTAAGTAGTGTATGCTTTACCTTTACACAGCTATTGAGCTTACCTTTACATGACTTATGTATATTATAGCTTACCCATATGCCACATGTAAAAAGTATAGGTTAACTTTATGTATTTTTTTCAAGTTATGTTTTACCAATATACATGCATGAAAACTTACCCTTATGTAGTTTTGAAAACCTAGAATTTCCAGTTTACTCTGTTTTCACTATTTTCAATGTATTTTCATTTTCTATGTGTTTATTTCAAAAATTTTGATTGTTTTAATTATTTTATAATTTCATATTAAAGAAATAGAACCTATCATAGGTTTTTTTGTGTTTTAAACACATTTATATAAAGATTAATTTTTTTATTCATTTACTTATAAACTTGTATTAGATATTTCAAATATTTTGAATTTATTTTTTTAGGTTGATTTATTTGTTTTTAATATTTCTAAATTCATGTTTAATTCTAATAAAGTTATTCAAAAAATTTGTATATTTTTTAATGTGGAATGTTTAATTTTTTATATTATCGCATATTAAATGTGGAAAGAAATTTTAATTTCAAATTTTTAATATTATAGATTGAAAATGTGTGAGATTTTATTTGTTTTCTTTAAAATATTATTTTGGAAATGTTTTAACACATCTAATGAGTGTTTTTAAATTAGTTTGAAATGTTAAAATAGTTTTAAATTTAAATGATAGTATTATCGATTATCTATTTCTCTCTCTCTCCTTAATAATTTCATAATATTATTATAACTATTTTGAATTTGAATTTCCTAACGATTTCCTTGAATGTGTTGAGTTAATTCATTTTAAATGGATCGAGAAGGATTGAACAAATGGTTATCAAAATACATAAAACATAGACGTCTTCGTATTAAATACCCCATAAGGATTCTAGAACAATGTTGAAGGAATTAAAGCCTCTAGATAGAGACCTTGGTGGCATTGGAAAAAAACCTTTACAATCATTCTCCAGTGCCAATGTGAATCAATCACTAAATCTCTCTCAAATGTGATCTCTTTTTTAAATATTATTTTCACCATTATAGGGTTTAAACTAAATTGTAATATCCAAATCACTATCTTATATTATTCTCATTCTATCCTTATGTTCTTTATATTATTTGGATGAATTGAGATAGAGATTCAAAGTGATTACTCCAAAGAAATATCCCTCTTCCTCATCATTCTTATATATTTGGTATTTACTACCATTAAATTAAGGTACTTTGGTTTTCTTTCCATTTCCATTAAAAAGGAAAGGGACTATTCTTTTGAAGTATCTAGATTCACCATTAAAGAGATAGGGTCTATTATATATGGTTTCTTTCTATAAAATAAAAATATATAATGATATTTTTGGTATCTTGGATGCCATTAAATCCAAGTGTATAATACATTAAATCCTCAAGGGATTGAGTTTGGAGACATAGCAGTACCTTTGGGTACTGGTGCCAAACTTCCTTACCAAATAGCATGTTTGATTTACTTTCTATATTTTCATTTATTTATCGCTTTCATTAATTCATTTCATTGTGTGATAGGTGGGCTCAGAATTATATAGCTCTACAATGCATTGGGTAAAGATAGATATCTCATGAGATAATAAGGACTGGAATGGGGAGTGAACTAAGTTCAGTAAGGGACTTTTCACACTATGACAGTCTTGGGAATGAAACTTGACCAACGAAATAATGGAATAGCGAGTGAACCCAATCCACTATAAATCCTTGTCTATGATCCTTGACTAAGGAAATAATTTTTTATGAATATGTGTATGATAAAAACCTTATTTATAATGATTATGACATGTTCTCATGGCTCGTGTTCTTTCATTCCTTTATAATTCATGTTTTATGATCTACCAAGCTTTATGTCATATCCCATGTTGATAATCTATGATTTTCTATATATGGTTTTCATATGTTAAGATCAACTTATCATACCCTTATACTCATGTTATACTTAAATGATCATTGATGTCTCCCTTGTTTACCCTTATTAAGCATCTGATCTCACCCTTTCTTATGTTTCCCTTAATCAGGCTATGGAGGAAGGTTTTAAGTAAGATATGTCTGAGAAGGGTGTTAGTTATGAAGAACTTAGTGGGAGATGATGTAGATCTTTTATATACCAGTTTTTTATGTATCCAAGTTTCCATAGACACTAAACACTACTACAAAATAGACCTTTAACAGTGTCGGCCTTTATCAGCGCTTTATTTTTAGCACTGATAAAGGGTACCCTTTATTAGTACTTTATTTTTAGCACTAATAAAGGGTATCCTTTATCAGCACTTTTTAGTGCTGATAAAGGTCCTGAATAAAATGAAATAATTAAATAAATAAAAATTAAAAAATAGTAAATTAAAAAAATATATCAATTAATATTTATTGATAAAAATGAATAAATTTAATATACATATATAAAAATTATAAATACTAATAAATAGTATATATTAAATATATAGATATGTAAAATGAATAAAATGAAGTAATTAAAAATTAAAAATAAAAAAATAGTAAATTAAGAAAATATTGGACATTTTATTAATTAAATAATTATTAAAAAATTAATAAATTTAATATACATATATATTGATTTTAAATATTAATAAATAGTATATATTAAATATAGATATATAAAATGAATAAATTTTAATAATTAAAAATAAATTAAAAATAAATAAATTTTAATAATTAAGCAAAAAAATTAAAAAATAATAAACTTAAAAATTATTAATGAAACAATTATTAATAAAAATGAATAAGATTAATATATATATATATATTAATTATAAATAGAATTAAATAATATATATTAAATATAAATATAGAAAACAAATAAATTGTAATAATTAAAAAACATATCAATGCCTTATTCATTTTTAATGGTTTTTATACATAACTATTCATTAATAAATTTAATATAGAAATATATTCATATATATTTCTATATATGTCTATGTGAATGTATATAATATTTTATAAAATATGATTTATATAATAAAAAATATTTTTTCTTTACATTAAATAGGTCATATATTTAGTGAAGAATGGTTTATAATTAAAAATTAATATTAATTAAAAATACTAACTAATTGCATCGAGTAGTGGACATAATAAAATGTCGTTTGATTTTTCAATTTAACATATATCAAACATGAGTTACATTGATTTCACACACACACACACACATGTATATATAATTAATGCATTTTTATATATAATGCACACACATAAATATTTACGTAATTAATGAAATATTATATAGAAACACATACACCTAATATTTATGTAATTTATTCTTTTAGTATTCATTTTATAATTTCATTGTAACATGATACATTTAATATATTATGTTTTCAATCAGTAACTTTTATTTATTTATCTTTAATATTTTTACAATTAGGTATTAATTCATTTTTAATATTTTTTATTTTTTATTTTTTATTTTTTATTTTTTTGGGAATTTAATCATTTTCTATTATTTGTTTATATATATTTATTTACAATGTTTTAATATTTTCAATATGTATTTATCCTTATTTCAATATATATCCATATTTTTTTAATAATTTATATTTAATTAATAAAACTTATCCATTTTTTCAATATTTTTAAAGAGTACTCATTTTTAATTATTCAATTTAATACATTTTTAACATGCATTCATTTAAGAGTATATATTCATTAATAATGTTAAAAATATATTTTTAAATAAATATTTATAAATAAATATATTTATAAATGTATATTTACTCTATATATAAATTAGTATATTTATAATTATAAATAAATAAATATTATTTTTTAAAAAGTTTTTATATAATTATAAATAAATAATTATATATATTTAAATAATTATAAAATTATAATAAATTTATTTAAATAATGTATATATTTACTATATTTATATTTTTATTTATATTTCTATTTATATTTATATTTATATTTATATTTATATTTATATTTATATTTATATTTATATTTATATTTATATTTATATTTATATTTATATTTATATTTATATTTATATTTATATTTATATTTATATTTATATTTATATTTATATTTATATTTATATTTATATTTATATTTATATTTATATTTATATTTATATTTATATTTATATTTATATTTATATTTATATTTATATTTATTTTTATTTTTATTTTTATTTGTTATATATATATATATATATATATATATATATTAGGTGATTGGGTGTATAATTACATTAAACACACACACACTACATACACAAGGTGGAAAGGCAAGCCATAACCCCCCAAGGTATAGCCCACCCATCAAGCTTTATTTATTCAGTACATGGCCTGAAGGCCTAATGGAAATAAAACCCATTAGATAACCCAAAGGATCACAATAGCCTGAAGGCGGAGTGCAGCATCATGCCTACATCATACTGCCTATATCACCAAGTTTGTATCATGCCTATATCACCACCTACCTGTGAAAATTCACCCCCACCTGGATTTGAATCCGGGTTTGATGCAGGATTATGGGGAGCCTTTACCACTCGAATAAGCCCCCAAATGCAATAAATATATATAATTATATAAATATATATAATGATATAAATATTATTTTTTAAAGTATTTATATAATTATAAATAAATAATTATATATTTAAATAATTATAAAACTATAGTGAATATATTTACTATATTTATAAATTTTTTGATTTATAATTTATCAAAACTAAAGTTTTAACACTGATAAAGATGTCTTTTATCAGGTATTCTTTGGCGTTGATAAAGATAGATCTTTATCTACGCTAAAGTTCTAGCACTAATAAATATGGATTTTATTAGCGCTTATTAATTTAGGATTGATAAAAGGTATCTTTATTAGTGCATTTTTGAAAGTGCGGATAAAATTATCCCTAATGTATTTAAAGATCCCTAAATGCGACTATTTCATCCATGATATCTCAAGATTTCTGCGAAATCCATCTGTTTTCGGCACTCCTCCTCTAATCAAGGCTCGAATCAAGTATCAAATCATGTCTCGAACACATCCAAGGATCAAATCCAAGGCTATAATGAATCAAGTCTCGAACGAATCCAAGGCTCGAACAAATCCAATATTTCATGCATGTTATCTCTAATTTCTCTGGGAAGAATCAAAGCTTGAAGCCAAGGTATGTTATTTTCTCATCTTCCTCACTCGTTGATTGCTTGTTTGGGTTCCTCTTAAGCTGATTTTGACTTTATATTTTCCATTGTCACTTTCCCTTCTTCTTCAAGCCTTCTACTCACTATTGCTAAAAAAAATTCATCATCTATGATATCCTTAGGTAGGTGTATTTATGATTTATCCTTAGGTAGGTGTATTTATGCTTTTTTCTCAGTGTTAGAGGTTCCTCGTGATTCTGCATCATACCCAAGTTCAAATCTGGGTGAGGGTGAATTTCCACTGGCAGGCGGTGACGCGAGCATTACTTAGGCAGGCGGTGACACAGGCATTACGTAAGCAGACAGTGGTGCAGGCATGATGTGGGCATGACATTGCACTGGGTATATAAGCCAGATTATGGGTCTTTGGTCCATGTAATGGGTTTCATGCCCATTGGGCCTTCGGTCCATGTATTGAATAAATAAGGCTTGATGGGTGGCCTATCCCTTGGGGGCTATATCTTTCCTTTCCGACCTGTGTATTTCATGTGTGTGTGTGTTTAATGTAATTATACCCCAAAGCACCTAATATATATATATATATATATAATTGATTTCCAATGGGGTTCTTATGGATTTGTCCTTGATTTTTATCTACATTTAATAGGTGTTTTAAAATTATTTGAGGTTGTTTGTGAAATATATTTGGGTAATGCATGAGTTCGTGACATTGATTAATTGGGTTTTGTTTGAGAAGTTTTCTTATGTTTTATTTTGATCTTGTGTTATTTATTTATGTCCAATGTTTTGGATTCCTCTTTTCATGTTTTATGATTATAAACATATGTATTGGTGGGTTGGTGTGTGTGTTTGTGTATACTAGTACTCAACCTGTTCATTTTCATGGTATAATCATTTAACATGCTCATAATTAGGATTTACTAAAGGGAACTAAAATGTACAGTTGGTTTAAAAAAACATTAAACCAACTTAAATAAAGGGAATTAAAATATAATACAAAACTTTTAATAAAACAACAGTACTATAATAATATATAGGAAATTGTTTTCTCAAATTATCCTGAGAGCTTTATCCTTACAATTCACCTAAGAGGTCCACCTTAAACCAAAATGAAATATCAAAAGACAAATCAATAGAAGAGTAATTCTTAATTAATATAGAATCTGAAACAACACACATTGAGTTTTAGTTGAAAATCAAAAGTTATATCTAATTATGGAACCAATACATGTCAAGTAAACTATTATAAATTTAGTTTTTCTTTTCAACTTGAATAGATCTTTGTTGAAAGAAAAACAAATTCTAAAATATATATTAAAAAAAGGAAAAAATAATTAGTTTAGATTGTACCATGAAAGTGAATAATAATATAACTACTAACATAACTATGGAAATTATATATATAAAGTGATTTTAGAATATAAATTCTAAGAAAATAATATATAACATATATTAAACAATGTATAAATACTAAGGATATAAATTCAAAGAAAATTTTACATAATAATAAAAAACTATAAATGATACATATTCATAATTTATTTTCCTATAGGAAGATACAATATAGGAAGAGAAAAAAATTGAAGATTAAATGTTTTTTAATATATAAAACAAAATACAAAGCATTGAGTTTGATTTGGACATAAGACGGATGTTTAATTAATGACCCATTACATTCCAAGTAAATAAATAAATATATCATCTGACATTAAGTCTGAATTTTCAATATTTCTTAGCATATTATGTTTATATTGATTAAACTTCATTTAAACCATCTTTGATAATAATGTGTTTCCCTTATTTTAGTGCTAACTTGTTCCCTTTCATCAAATTTTTCCTGATCATAATAAAGTTCTAACCACATCTACAATGAATTTTTTAAATAACATGTCAAAATGAGATAAATAAAGTTGCATAAGTTTAACAATGTGAGATCAATGAAGTCTCACCCATTATGAAACTGTAAAATATAGATACAAGGATAAATAAATTCATACAACCCTTAACCATATTGTAATTTAATATTGAATCACATTAGAAAATATCAAATCAAACACAACCTCCATCCAACAAAATAGACTGGTACCAAATTCATTACCAACATATTTATCTCACTAATAATTGAATGGTATATCAAATATTCCAACTTCTATGCAACAACCTTCTCAGTGGTAAAGACATCTTTAAATTGTATGCATAAATCACACATAAAATTTGAGGCAAATAGTTCAAAGTGTACACATAATTCATTTTCATAAAATTTCAATGGCATAATTCATTTCCATAATTTTCTTTCATAATTCTATCGTATAATTAATTTCCAATACTGGATGCATAAATCATTTGAAAAAAGAAATCGCATATTGTTTTAACTATATACATAATTAATTTTTATACAGTTTAAAGTCTATATAAAATTCATTGTGCATACACTTTCATTTGCATACAGATTGAAAGTAGTCATAAAAATAGAAATACAAAGTGAAAGGCATCCATTTTAATGAGTTTTTAATATATAATTAAATGATATAGGAAATAAAATATTTCATATCATTGAGTATAATGGTGACATTGATATAGTACTCAGTTAGTTATTCGACATCTTTCATCATAAGAAGCACCTTGTAAGGAAATGAACAGTAATGTCAGATTGAATTACTTATTCTTGTGAATGGAATTAATTCATCTCCAATGTTACACTGAAAAAAGAAGAAGAATCATATAAAATAAAATTTTAGGACTATTTTACATTAATTAACACTAAATAATTTGAAAACCATTTAAATATATATATGAAATTCTAGACTACTAAAACTTAAACCCCATATTGAAATAAGAAAGGAATACATAAACCATTTCAATTTTTCACTCTATACTATCTTGGGTTGATACCGTACTATCTTGAAATTGGGAGATATTATCATGGATTTTAATTGAAGGAATACATAAGCAAGTAGAAAATGAGATATCTAAGAGGCAATGAACCAAGGAGAGGTTACCAATTATATGGTGTAGTAAATAATGAGGTAAACAATTTGAAAAGTATAAAAGAATTTTGGGAAATATTCAAGGGTATTTCAATGAATTATAGGGGATTAGATGATAGGGCGCATATTGGGGAGAATTTGGGGGAACACAACATGGTAATCAACTAAAAAATGGAGAAAAAAACATACAATTGTAATGGATAAATGATGTGGGAAACCTGATGAATCACCAAAAATAAATTAACGTCATTACATATGGTCTGTGTGAATAAATATTAAATCCTTCATATGACAATAATAAGATTGAACTAAAAAACCCAATGGGAATTTAAGATCAATAGAACAAATATATGTACAGGTTTGTAAAGACAACATTAGCACAATAAAGGTGAAGGTAGGGGTGTGAAGTTGATTTTTCATTGGTGAATCCCAACATGTGGTCTATCTAAAGAAATCAAGATTGTTTGTGGTAGAATTTTTCATATAGGAAATCGTCCTCCAAAATTATTGCACAGAGGAACTTGTAGTTTATATACAACAAATAATAGAATAATATAGCAGAATAAAACCATAAACCTATAATTGGCCAATTTATGTTAAAATTTATACAAGTCTAGAAGGTCTATATCAAGAAATAATATGGTGGATTTGGTATTCAACTCACCTGTATCAGTCGTAGAAGGGAAAAATCCAGGGGAAGGACACCAAGAAGAGGGAATCGAAAATCATAGGAACCCTAGATGTAGAAAAGAACCTGGATATGTCGAATGATGAAACCCTATATTGACGAATATCATTGTTAATCATAATGATGAAAATCATTTTTAATCAAAAAAACACAGTAGTTGAAATCGAAGGGTGGTGTGAGGAAATAGAAACCTCGCTTGGTGAGGAGTTGGTGGTGGAGGTGGGAAGGAGGATGGGTGTAACACCCCAGGTAAATAAAGAATATGACATCTTTATATTTATCCATATTTGTGAATCTAATATTAATATTACTTTAAAGGGGATACTATGCTCGATGGCATACCCAATACACAACAACGAGTTTCTTGGGAATCTTACGTTGCACTCTAATAATAAAATAATATTATTTTAAATGGTAGTTAACGCCTAGCCGTTGTAATGGCGGGAATGAACAGAACTAACTACCAAATGATTATATATGTTTGTAAAATATTTTTACTTTTTACAATAAATGTTAGAGGATTAAAAATGCGAATGAATCCAATTTTAAGCGTAAACATTCTAATATTCTTTAAAAGGTCGATTAACCGCCTTTTGATGGAGAACCTCTTTTAAATCCACTTTTTGACAATTTTATGTGTTATATTTGACAAAATAAAATTCTTCTTTAGAATCGGGACATCAAAATTTACTTTGTGTAAATTTTTGATATTTTTCCGAAAAAGTTCAATTTTTAATGAATAGTGAAAAATGTTGTATTTTAATTCAAAACCACTTTTTAATATAATTTATTTATATGATTAGATTATCTTTTGAATTTGTTTTAAAGTGAAATTAGAATATATTTTTACCATTTAATCCAATAGTGGTCGATGGAATTAATTTCACTTTGAAATCGGACTTAAACTAGTGTCAATCTTTTGATACATTTTGTTTCATAAAAACACGCTATTTGTTTTGACAGAGGGAATTAATTATTAAATTAATTGATGAAACTTATATGTTTTGAATTTTTTAAAATAGACATAATTTTTGAATTCGGAATATCAAATATAGCTTAGGGTGAATTTTTGGTAATTTTCTGAAAAACTTCAATTTTGATGAATAGTGAAACCACTAAGTGGTACTTATAAAAACTGATTTTCCGTTTAAATGAAAATTTGCCACCTTTGTGTTTTGAACTTCAAAAATCCGACATACATGGTTGTCATTAAGAAGTAAAATGTGGTTCAATGGGATTAAAATAATTTTTTGGTGAATAGTAACTTATTAAGTTTTTAATCGCGATTAGAGGTAATTAGTGTAGTTTAAGGTAAGAATAATGTTTTAATAAATTGAAATGACCTAGACACATGTTCTACCCTCATTTGATGTGTCATGGCCGACCAAGACAATCCATGGGTCAACTTGGGGACCCCATGGATCCACTTTGGTTGGAAAATGACATAAATACCTTTTTATTTAATGATAAAGTAAAAATGACACAAACATGAGATGTTTTACTAAAACAATTTTTACATGGGGTTATACAAGTCAGAGTTTTTACTATAAATAGTAATTGGAAAGCTAAAAATATTTCCAACATCATAGTATTTTTTTTATAATTTTTTAGACATTAAATAAATTAAATTATGTATGACATCATGATGATGCAGTGATGACCTCATTATTTAACGATTTAAATAAAATGGAAAGATAATGTAATATATAAGACCTAAACATGTCCAAAACCTATTGTATGGGTGGATTTAGAACCATTATCACCTTATACATGAATTATATCAATGTGGGACCTTTTAAATCTGAAACTCATTTTCAAATAAAGTAACATTTGCTTACTTTCCAAGAGTGCCCCTCCTCTCCTCTTATAAAAGACCCCCACCTCTACCTCCTTACCCACACTTAAAAAGCCTTTGGCTCATCCAACCCCTGACCATTTTGTCTCTCCACATCCCTCTCTAACTCCTTCAAGCCTCACTTTTGGCAGAATCCTTTCCAAGGAAGCCTTTGAGCTCAAATCAAAGGAAGTTACCCGATTTTAAGGTAATGTCTTCGCTTGAGTCCTTTTGTTTTATTTTGCTTCTCCAACCCCCTAAAATATTTTTATTCATTTATTTTGTAACAAATAAAGTATCTTAAATATACTAGGATGTTGTTATAATAAGGTTTCGAGCTACACTTACACACACCTACATCTAATAGTTAAAGAACATACTGTTTCTGTGGATGGCGAATTTCTGCCTCCCGAAACGATGATTGTTCAACATTATTATAACACCTTCAAAGGTGGCCATTAAGATGACACTATATTTATATATGATATCTAATATATTTATGTTTTACTTAAGCTTATATATTTTTAATTTATGTCATACCTTTATGGTTTCCATTATGGGTAAACGCGATATCTTCATTTAAGGAAGTGCGGACTACCGCCCCCTCAAAGTGATTTGATTCGTTAATACCATATGTGGTACGTATAAAGGATATATTTAATGATATTATATATGATACCATACTGGAATTAAAATACTATTATGTATCATTATATTTTAATTCCATTAAATATGAAATAGAAATGGAAGTAGCGTTCATGCGTACGTATGGCTTACCGTCTCCATGAACGGTGCATTTCATTTCTTAACTCTAAATGTTATGTAATATTATAAATGCATGAATATAATGGATATATATGATATATATGATATATACATGATTAATACAATTCTGGATATAATGAACCATTGACCACACAAACAACATGTAATTGTAAGAAGTCCACTTTCGACTTAAGAACCAAGTATCGACAAAACAAACATTATTAACTTAAATGATTACATAATGTCTATGACATGGTAATAAGTGATATAAAAGGAATAATGAACTTGAAAAAGGTTCTTAAGGAAGTATAAATTAACTCAATTTTATTATTCAGGAGATTAAAGAACGATCATGTCAAGTCGGACCTGAGGTAAGGGATCTTACTCCTCTCTTTCTTTTTAAGTACACTCTTTTATGTTATTCTTTCTAAAGCTCATAATTCTTGTTATTGGGATGTTATTTTATATTACTATTACTGTAATTTTTATGTTCATATTATGAGAGACCCTATTCTCTCTCATCAATCCATTTTGGAAGTTTTGAGTGGCGTCGTTAGGCTGCTGAATTTTAGTAAGGGATCTTACTCCTCTCTTTCTTTTTAAGTACACTCTTTTATGTTATTCCTTCTAAAGATTATCATTATTTCTATTGGGATGTTCTTTTATATTACTCCTACTGTAATTTTTATGTTCATATGATGAGAGACCCTATTCTCTCTCATCAATCTATTTTGTAAGTTTTGAGTGGCACCGTTAGGCTGCCGAATTTTCATAAGGGATCCTACCCCTCTCTTTCTTTTTAAGTACACTCTTTTATGTCATTCCTTTTAAGCTCATATTTCTTATGATTGGGATGTTATTTTATATTACTACTACTGTAATTTTCATGTTCATATTATGAGAGACCCTATTTGATCTCATAAATCCATTTTTGGAAGCTTTAAGTGGCGTCGTTAGGCTGCCGAGTTTTTGTAAGGGATTTTTCATCTCACATTTATTCCTGTGACATTTATGCTACATTTGCCACTATTTCCTTTGAGTGGTGTATGTAATGGCCATTATTATACACTTTTTGTAGTATAATTTCATTTATGGGTATTTACATCTTCATTGTATGACCCTTCTTCCTTGGGGTGTACTTTTCGAAAGTCACCCAACTCGGTAAGGGGACCTTTCACCCTCCTCTTTTTAAAAGACTTCTTTTGTCAAGTCTTTTAATTTACATATTATTATGTTGGGATATGTTCTTATATATCCTTATTGATGTAAAGTTTATGTCCATGTGATGAGATACCATTCACTCTCTCATCGACTAATTTTCTGAATTTTGAAGTGACGTCGTTAGGAAGTCGAATTTTTACCAGGGAACATCTTAACCCAATTTCGATTTCTTTGGGTTCAACTTGTACTTCTTGAACATGTAATCCTATGAATATGTGTGAATGAACTTATATTTTTTCACACTTAATATACACTTATATTGGGTGTATTTTTATTTCTCACACATAATTATGTGATAGATTTATCCTTAGTTTAAGGATACCCTCTTTATAATGGATTTCATCTCAATTTACATTTCCATTGAGACTTCATTGTTGTTATGAACCAATTAACTCTTATTTGGTGTGTATACTGTCCTTTGACATATTATATCATGAATCCCTTTATTCTCATGATATTATAAAGCTCAGATTAAATTTTATTCCGTGATTATTTGTATTCAAGAGTCTCTCATTTTGTTAAAAACTCTTTAACAAAAATATCGTTTTAAATATTCATTATTCTAAATCTTTATCTTTAATGTCCATGTTTTCAAAATGGTTTCAGTATTTATTTATATGGACATTAATGTTTTAAAATTATAATTCCATTAAAAGCTTCAAAGTGGTATGGGACACTTTGATTCAAAAATCTCTTTTAAATGGTTTTTGAAAGTAGATTGATTAATTCAATATCTTGGAATTACTTATTGTGATTGAAAATGAAATTTTGTTATTGAAATGTTTATATTTTCAATATTTTATGTGTAATGATGGTACTTGGACATTTTACGGGTGGTTACGTGATAAACCATATGACGGGTGGTGCCGTGAATACCAGGATGGGTGGTTACGTTATAGCCTCCAATGCATTGGGTATGGAAGTCGGTCGTATGGCTATTCCATTAAGTATGTATGGAAGTTGGCCGAATGGCTATTCCATTAAGTGATATGTGTGGAAGTCGACCTTATGGTTATTCCACTTAAGTATGTTTATGTCCCAAGTTACCTGTATATGTTATGTGATCTTTATATGGGTTTTATGGTAATCTTTTGGTTACAGAAGGGTAAGTAATGAACTTTTATTTAGTGAAGAGTTTTTACTACTTCGAAAAGGTGAAAAGTATTACTTTGTTAAAGTATACATGGTTTACTTGTTGTTTTGAAAAACTAACAGTTTTCATTCTTTGTGTATCCCTTACTGAGCTTTTTATGCTCATCCCAAGTTTTTGAAATGTTTTTCACAGGACTTAACGTGGAATAGGGTCAAGGATGGGATCAAGGGAAAGTCATGCTACCTAAAACATGGAACTAGACATGTTTCTTTTTAAGAGTTTTTATTTTATGGAAACTTAGTAGAAGTTTCTACTTTGTAATCTTTTGAGATGTAATAGTTATGTCATAATTCTCTAAAACTCTAAACTTGAAAAGATCCTCAATGTGAATTATTCATTTAATTCAATATTAAGTAAGGTTTAAGGCCGGGGCCTTATAGTTGGTATCAGAGGTCGGTTTAGACAACTTTAGGGATTAGGAGTTCTTGTGAGACACATGATTAGTCCCTATATCTATTATTTTAGTTAAATCCTTGTTTTATAACATTTTTTCAGGTCAAGTAAAGTCGGTTACGAATGGAAGGAGAAGGATCTCAAACGACATTCCTATCTATTCTTGATGACATGCTTGCAATAATTATTGCAAAGTCATCTTCGGATGATTGTGAAACTTTTTCTAGCATACAACTCACTTGCAAGCAGTTGTTTGAGATATCAAACACCTCCACTATACCTCATTATCCTCATAGATCATGGGTTGTTTTTAGACAAATACTATTTTCACAATATTCTCATATTTTCAAGAAAGGTAAATATTATCAAGGTATTTTCAAATATTTTACCTTATCACAAGAATTTGAAGCATATTATGATTTTAAAAATGGTGCTGAGGAAGGAGACCCTTGCGCAACCTATTTATATTTTCTTTTAAAATATAGTCTCACATCACATACTTATGGTATTTTAAAAGGACCAATAATAGAAAGTTTCAACTCAATTTCGGTCCGACTATTTTAAAGAAATCATGTTTTATCAGATGTTTTGGAATTATATGTCATACATGATTATTTTCCAAAACTATTTTTCTATAAACACCCATATGACCCATGTTGTATGAGGTGTATTTGGATGGAGGAAGCAAATGATTTTGAAGTATCTCTAAATCATTGTTGTAATGCATGGGACTTCTACCTACGTGAGCAAGATGACGATGAAACCGAGCGGACACCATGATCAAGGTATGATGTTATTCATTTTGGGAATCGTTTTATTTTATCTTATGGTGGTGAAATAAGACTTCAAGAATTAAGATGTTGAGATCATAACGAATTCGGATGAAAATTAAAGGTATAAGGAAACGATTGAGGTTAAAACATGTTAGGGTTATTTTTGGAGTTTTATAAAAAGGACAACACGCAGACCGTGTGACAACCCGTCGCGTCAGACAAATCTGCGGGAATCGAACCCACAACCAAAGTGCAACTGGTATTTATCGCCTACCACTGGACTACGTGAAGTCCCTGGTTAGTTTGACTGATTCTTTTTAGTTAGATGATTTTATGAATTAATAGTAAGTTGATTTTGGGTTATCTATGGATATTTATTAACCTATCATGGAGGATATGTGATTAGGTTAATTAATTTTCAATACGAGACATTAAGAGCAACTGATGTTGTTTGGAGATAAATTATACGATTTAACTTGGAAGAATATGTGACTAAATCCCTCAAATATTTGGGTTTCAATCTTAGTTTGGTTTACTTTGAAGAATTTTATAGACAAATTGATTATCGAATGGTCCTCGTTGAACTTTGGGTTTTGTTGGACAAATTTTAGAGATTAAGAATAGATTTTCTTTTTATAAGGGGTTATCCTTTTCTGGATTATATGATCTTGTACTAGACTTTTTGGTTTTGGTTTTGGTCTAAAGACATGGGAAGTATATAGTTCTCTTTTGTGGATTAGGTGATTCTCTAGAAGTTGATTATAGTACTCTTAATGTGAACAAGTCTTCCTAAATACTCGTCTTTTGGAGAAAATATGAGTTTGTGTAAAAGTTGAAAGTCAACATGATAAGTGATTATGTTTCCTTATGAATAAATTACTCAATAAAAAGTAACTTAAAACAAAAATTTTGTCTATTAAATTTTCCTACTGGAGAATCGAATACCGTTTAACCCATCACAAGTTTGTGATTTTCTTGTGGTTAACTTTATCCTTAACATGTTTTCTATCACTCTCCATCAGAACATGACCCTTTGTTTTTTCCTCCATGTCCATATTTTCGTACTTGGAATCCTAGTATGGTTTAACTCGGGTGACCTTTGTACTTATCTTTCTTTATTTTAAAGTGATTGTTTTACCGACTCTTGTTCCGATGTGGGACTTTCAGGGATGTTTCCAAGCCCAATTTTAAAATTGCGAGGACGCAATTCCCAAAAGGGGGGAAGGATGTAACACCCCAGGTAAATAAAGAATATGACATCTTTATATTTATCCATATTTGTGAATCAAATATTAATATTACTTTAAAGGGGATGCTATTCTCGATGGCGTACCCAATACGCAACAACGAGTTTCTTGGGAATCTTACGTTGCACTCTAATAATAAAATAATATTATTTTAAAAGGTAGTTAACGCCTAGCCATTGTAATGGAAGGAATGAACAGAACTAACTACCAAATTATTATATATGTTTGTCAAATATTTTTACTTTTTACAATAAATGTTAGAGGATTAAAAATGCGAATGAATCCAATTTTAAGCGTAAACATTCTAATATTCTTTAAAAGGTCGATTAACCGCCTTTTGATGGAGAACCTCTATTAAATCCACTTTTTGACAATTTTATGTGTTATATTTGACAAAATAAAATTATTCTTTAGAATCGGGACATCAAAATTTACTTTGTGTAAATTTTTGGTATTTTTCCGAAAAAGTTCAATTTTTAATGAATAGTGAAAAATGTTGTATTTTAATTCAAAACCTCTTTTTAATCTAATTTATTTATCTGATTAGATTATCTTTTGAATTTTTTTTAAAGTGAAATTATAATATATTTTTACCATTTAATCCAATAGTGGTCTATGGAATTAATTTCACTTTGAAATCGGACTTAAACTAGTGTCAATCTTTTGATACATTTTATTTCATAAAAACACGCTATTTGTTTTGACAGCGGGAATTAATTATTAAATTAATTAATGCAACTTATATGTTTTGAATTTTGTAAAATAGAAATCATTTTTGAATTTGGAATATCAAATATAGCTTAGGGTGAATTTTTGGTAATTTTCTGAAAAACTTCAATTTTTGATGAATAGTGAAACCACTAAGTGGTACTTATAAAAACTGATTTTCTGTTTAAATGAAAATTTTCCACCTTTGTGTTTTGAATTTAAAAAATCCTACATAAATGGTTGTCATTAAGAAGTAAAATGTGGTTCAATGGGATTAAAATAATTTTTTGGTGAATAGTAACTTATTAAGTTTTTAATCGCGATTAGAGGTAATTAGTGTAGTTTAAGGTAAGAATAATGTTTTAATAAAATGAAATGACCTAGACACATGTCATACCCTCATTGGATGTGTCATGGCCGACCAAGAAAATCCATGGGTCAACTTGGGGACCCCATGGAGCCACTTTGGTTGGAAAATGACATAAATACCTTTTTATTTAATGATAAAGTAAAAATGACACAAACATGAGATGTTTTACTAAAACAATTTTTACATGGGGTTATACAAGTCAGTGTTTTGACTATAAATATTCATTGGAAAGATAAAAATATTTCCAAAATTATAGTATTTTTTTATAATTTTTAGACATTAAATAAATTAAATTATGTATGACATCATGATGATGCAGCGATGACCTCTTTATTTAACAATTTAAATAAAATGGAAAGATAATGTAATATATAATACCTACACATGTCCAAAACCTATTGGATGGGTGGATTTAGAACCATTATCACCTTATCCACTAATTATATCAATGTGGTACCTTTTAAATCCGAAACTCATTTTCAAATAAAGTAACATTTGCTTACTTTCCAAGAGTGCCCCTCCTCTCCTCTTATAAAAGGCCCCCACCTCTACCTACTTACCCACAATTAAAAAGCCTTCGGCTCGGCCAAAACCTGACCATTTTGTCTCTCCACATCCCTCTATAACTCCTTGAAGCCTCACTTTGGGCATAATCCTTTCCAAGGAAGCCTTTGAGCTCAAATCAAAGGAAGTTACCCGATTTTAAGGTAATGTCTTCGCTTGAGTCCTTTGGTTTTATTTTGCTTCTCCAACACCCTAAACTCTTTTTATTCATTTATTTTGTAACAAATACAGTATCTTAAATATAATAGGATGTTGTTATAAGAATTTTTCAAGATACACTTACACACACCTACATATAATGGTTAAAGAACATACTGTTTCCGTGGATGGAGAATTTCTGCCTCCTGAAACGATGATTGTTCAACATTCTTCTAACACATTAAAAGGTGTCCATTAAGATGAAACTATATTTATATATGATATCTAATGTGTTTATGTTTTACTTAAGCTTCTGTATTTTTCATTTATTGCATACCTTTATGGTTTTCATTATGGGTAAACGCGATATCTTCATTTAAGGAAGTGCGGACTACCGCCCCCTCAAAGTGATTTGATTCGTTAATACCATATGTGGTACGTATAAAGGATAAATTTAATGATATTATATATTATACCATACTGTAATTAAAATACTATTATGTATCATTATGTTTTAATTCCATTAAATATGAAATAGAAATGGAAGTAGCGTTCATGCGTACGTACGGCTTACCGTCTCCATGAACGGTGCATTTCATTTCTTAACTCTAAATGTTATGTAATATTATAAATGCATGAATATACTGGATATATATGATATATATGATATATACATGATGAATACAATTCTGGATATAATGAACCTTTGACCACACGAACAACATGTAATTGTAAGAAGTCCACTTTCAACTTAAGAACCAAGTATCGACAAAACAAACATTATTAACTTAAATGATTAAATAATGTCTATGACATGGTAATAAGTGATATAAAATGAATAATGAACTTGAAAAAGGTTCTTAATGAAGTATAAATTAACTCAAGTTTATTATTCAAGAGATTAAAGAACGATCATGTCAAGTCGGACCCGAGGTAAGGGATCTTACTCCTCTCTTTCTTTTGAAGTACACTCTTTTATGTTATTCATTCTAAAGCTCATCATTCTTGTTATTGGGTTGTTCTTTTATATTAATATTACTGTAATTTTTATGTTCATATGATGAGAGACCCTATTCTCTCTCATCAATCCATTTTGGAAGTTTGGAGTGGAGCCGTTAGGCTGCCGAATTTTCGTAAGGGGTATTACTCCTCTCTTTCTTTTTAAGTACACTCTTTTATGTTATTCCTTCTAAAGCTCATCATTATTGTTATTGGGATGTTATTTTATATTAATCTTACTGTAATTTTTATGTTCATATGATTAGAGACCCTATTCTCTCTCATCAATCCATTTTGGAAGTTTTGAGTGGCGCCGTTAGGCTGTTGAATTTTCGTAAGGGATCCTACCCATCTCTTTCTTTTTAAGTACACTCTTTTATGTCATTCCTTTTAAGCTCATCTTTCTTATGATTGGGATGTTCTTTTATATTACTCCTACTGTAATTTTTATGTTCATATTATGAGAGACCCTATTTGATCTCATAAATCCATTTTTGGAAGCTTTATGTGGCGTCGTTAGGCTGCCGAGTTTTTGTAAGGGATTTTTCATCTCACATTTATTCTTGTGACATTTATGATACATTTGCCACTATTTCCTTTGAGTGGTGTATTTACTGGCCATTATTATACACTTTGTGTATTATAATTTAATTTATGAGTATTTACATCTTCATTTTATGACCCTTCTTCCTTGGGGTGTACTTTTCGAAAGTTACCCAACTCGGTAAGGGGACCTTTCACCCTCCTCTTTTTAAAAGTCTTCTTTTGTCAAGTCTTTTAATTTACATATTATTATGTTGGTATATGTTCTTATATATCCTTATTGATGTAAAGTTTATGTCCATGTGATGAGATACCATTCACTCTCTCATCGACTAATTTTCTGAATTTTGAAGTGACGCCGTTAGGCTGTCAAATTTTTACAAGGGAACATCTTAACCCAATTTCGATTTCTTTGGGTTAAACTTGTACTTCTTGAACATGTAATCCTATGAATATGTGTGAATGACCTTATATTGTTTCACACTTAATATCCACTTATATTGGGTGCATTTTTTTTCTCACACATAATTATGTGATAGATTTATCCTTAGTTTAAGGATATCCTCTTTATAATGGATTTCATCTCAATTTACATTTACATTGAGACTTCATTGTTGTTATGCACCAATTCACTCTTATTTGGTGTGTATACTGTCCTTTGAAATATTATATCATGAATCCCTTTATTCTCATGATATTATAAAGCTCGTATTAAATGTTATTCCGCGATTATTTGTATTCAAGAGTCTCTCATTTTGTTAAAAACTCTTTAACAAAAATATTGTTTTAAATATTCATTATTCTAAATCTTTATCTTTAATGTACATGTTTTGAAAATGGTTTCAGTATTTATTTATATGGACATTAATGTTTTAAAATTATAATTCCATTAAAAGCTTCAAAGTGGTATGGGATACTTTGATTCAAAAATCTCTTTTAAATGGTTTTTGAAAGTAGATTGATTAATTCAATATCTTGGAATTAATTATTGTGATTGAAAATGAAATTTTGTTATTGAAATGTTTATATTTTCAATATTTTATGTGTAATGATGGTACTTGGACATTTTACGGGTGGTTACGTGATAAACCATATGATGGGTGGTGCCGTGAATACCAGGACGGGTGGTTATGTTATAACCTCCAATGCATTGGGTATGGAAGTCGGCCGTCTGGCTATTCCATTAAGTATGTATGGAAGTTGGCCGAATGGCTATTCCATTAAGTGATATGTGTGGAAGTCGACCTTATGGTTATTCCACTTAAGTATGTTTATGTCCCAAGTTACCTTTATATGTTATGTGATCTTTATATGGGTTTTATGGTAATCCTTTGGTTACAGAAGGGTAAGTAATGAACTTTTATTCAGTGAAGAGTTTTTACTACTTCGAAAAGGTGAAAAGTATTACTTTGTTAAAGTATACATGGTTTACTTGTTGTTTTGAAAAACTAACAGTTTTCATTCTTTGTGTATCCCTTACTGAGCTTTTTATGCTCATCCCAAGTTTTTGAAATGTTTTTCACAGGACTTAACGTGGAATAGGGTCAAGGATGGGATCAAGGGAAAGTCATGCTACCTAAAACATGGAACTAGACATGTTTCTTTTTAAGAGTTTTTATTTTATGGAAAATTATTAGAAGTTTCTACTTTGTAATCTTTTGAGATGTAATAGTTATGTCCTAATTCTCTAAAACTCTAAACCTGAAAAGATCCTCAATGTGAATTATTCATTTAATTCAATGTTAAGTAAGGTTTAAGGATGGGGACATATAATGGGATAGGGAGAAGAAGATGGGATTGGTAGGATGAAGTGGTGGGGATGACAACCTTGGTGAAGGGATGCCGAGATAGGGATGTGGGGAGGATATTTGGGGTTGGGGAGTCTGGTTTAAGGCTTTGGATGAATTTAGGAGGAGGGTATAGTGGGGAGGGAGAGTTGAGAGGCAAAACGTATGTGAGAAATCAGGTGGAGGAGCCACATGTATCATAAGGAACATCCTATATTATATAATATATATATATATTAGACATGTACACATATTCACATTAAAATATGTGAATATTTTTATTAATATTTGTTCATATATGTCTGTGTGTAATTGCATATGGTTTTAACATTTAAAGAGAAGTTTTCAAATTTAAACATGTTGATTAAATTTAGTTTTTTTATATAGGTTTTTAAATAGGATTTTTTAAATGTTTTTTCATTTAAAAAATGTTTTAAGCTTTCCAAATTTTTTTAAAATATCCTCATGAAAAATGATTGCATTTCTAGTGAGATTTCAAATGGGTTTTCAAAAGAAGTCATGATTTAAATCGCGTTTTTAATTATGGTTTGTTATTTTTAATGGAATGGATGATTTCTATGTAGATTGTTTTTTTCACATGGGAGACCATAGATAGGATGGTAAACATATGGGTGATGCTCTAGATTAATTGAGGTATTATCTTGGAGTCATTTTTTGTTTCCTTGAGAGGATTGGTTTGCATTACTTTTTTTGGTCACATAGCTGACTAGTATTCTATGAGTGAGTCAGTTAACTTTAGAAACTATAGGTCAAAGATCCTTCCCATGTGTTGTCTATTATACTTGTGTTATTATATATATTATTTGAAACCCAATTTCACTTTTATGGAAGGTTTTAATCTCAAATTATAAAATGGAATACTTAAAAAAGTATATTCATACCATTTAAACTCATGATTTAAAATAAGTAATAAATTTTTGTAGACTTTACACAATAAACCAATCATAAATATATAATTTGAAAAATACGCATGATGTGGTTTTCATCTCACCCCACCCAATCTCATGAAAAATATTGTTCGGTCCTCATCTGGCTAAATTTTTACTGAAAATTCTCAGTTTTACCTGTTGATGTGCTATCTCATCGTTCTGTCACAATTCTTAAAAAACAGAAATCATCCCATGATCTTTTAAATACCTACAGAAATTTAAAAACTAGAAACTTTGTGGAAATTCATGGTTGGTTTCTTTCCAAACAAAAACCAAATCCATTATCATTCTCTTACCCTGGGTACTAGGTTACCTCCAATTTGAATCAAACTCAGATAAATTCAAATCAAATCTGAGCCCAATATCACACACGAACTCCATATAACACCTCATGATCTTTTGGAAAATATTTTTCAATTTCATGAATATTTGTAAAACCTTCTTGATGTTGATTCTTGAATAAATTGTATGGCATGTGAAAGCCTGTATTTTTGGTTTCTTGTGTGATATTTGATGAAACTGGTTTTTGATAAATGAATAGTCCCTTGATTGAATTTGGAAATAATCTTATGGTAAACTTAGTATTTATACAGGTATTCTAAGATAATAATGTTAGGATTTAAATTATTAGTTTACTACTATCTTCTGAAAAAAATGTTTTATTCATGTTAGATTTATAAAATTTTTATGAAATATTTAATAATCATAGTTTTCTTTAGACTGGGTGGTGGACTACTTAGAATTTTTATGGTCATGATTATTTTAAATTTTAGTTTTGAAAAAGTAAACTTGGTTTTAAATGTTATAGTGGGTTTTGAAATGAAAAAAATAGGTTTTCCCTTAAAATGAACTAAAATGGATTCGGTGTTTTGAAACCCATGAAGTTATTTCAAAGTGTACATATTTCAATAGAAATGATTTTAAACTTTTAATTTATTGTTATTTTTTTTAATATGATTTTAAAAAAAATCACTTTATGATAAAAGTTTTTATAGAAAAGGGGGTTCATATCCCATTAAGTGTTTTGAAAAAAAATTGTCCGATTTTCATGTGAAACATAAAAAAATAGATTTCAAGCGGGGTTTTAAAAATTAAAAAATCAGCCTTTTGAATTTTTAAAGTGTTTTTGAGATGAGATTTGAAATTTTAAATTAATATGTGGTGATTTAAAAAGTTAAAGAGACAATTATCATCCTCATCAGCTTCATCTCCTGAATAGTTATTATTACATTTTGTTGCTTGAGACTTGTCCCCCATCTCTTCTGGACATGCGTCTATGTTGCTTGAACTTCTCTAAGCAGTATTCATCCCATACCAGGTAATCATGATCATTTTGGATGAATTTAGAGAACAACACCTACCATAGTGGAGTAATTCTTTTCTTAAATTCAATTACCCATATCCTTCAAATCATACTTAAATTATTTGAAACAATCAAATGTTGGGTTCCCCTTATTATAATTATATATAACTTTAACCTTTTATAATGAATATATTATGTGTATTTATTTATTTATTATACAAAATAAATATTTTATGAACCTAATATGATGTGTGTGAATTTAAAATTTATGGACGCTAATTTTTTGATAAAAGAGTATGAATATGGAGTTAAAGAGTTCATAAATTTTGCCACATATCATGCATATAACCCTTATAAGATCATTTTTTTGTGTTTATGTTGTTGTTATTCAAGAAAAATTAGTTCAGAAAGAGTTGGAGGAACATTTTATTTGTCATGTAATAGATCATAGCTATAAATTTTGGACTAAACATGGGTAAAAACTGAATGTTCACACTTATTGGGATGATACTAGGATTTATGGATCATTTGATATGAATACCAGTGTAAATGGTGATGGAGACCAAATAGAATAAATGAAAATGGAAATTGAATATGACCATCATGATTGTCCAAAGTTATTTGAGAAGTTAAATATTTGTTCTAAGATACCATTGTATACTGGTTGTACTAAAAATCATTGTTAGCTTTATTGAAGTTATATAATTTGAATTCTTGTAACAGATGGAGTGACACTATCTTTATAGAACTATTTGGTCACCTGAATGATATGATACCATAAGAAAATTAACTTCCATGCCAAACATATGATGCTAAACGAATACTTTGTTTAATGGGAATGATCTCTATAAAAATACATTCTTTTTTAAATGGTTTCATATTGTTTTGCAAGGACTTTGAATCACACATAAAATTCCCTAAGTGTGGCATAGATCGATACAAGAAAAATGAATCAAATCCTTAAAAAGTTTTATGGTACTTTCCTATAATTACGAGATTTATAAGACTATATGGATGTCAAGAAACCATGATACAATTGACATGGAATACAGATGAAATAATTAAAGATGATAACCTACATCATCCATTATATTCTCCTTAGTAGAAAAAAATTGATTATGAGTATCCTGAATTTATAAATGAGCTAATAAAATTTCATCTTGAGTTATCTATAAACGGAATAAATCCCTTTGTGTAAAGATTAGTACTCACGGTACATGGCCCATCATATTGGTAAATTATAACTTATCCCCAAAGTTATGCATGAAGTACAAATACATTATGTTTTCTTTACTTATATTTGGACTAAAGTAACCCATCAATGATATTGATGTCTATTTGGATCCATTGATCGAAGATCTTAAATTGATGTGGTACATAGGTGTTATAATTTATGATTCTCATAGAAGTGAATAATTCATATTGAGGTCCATGTTGTATGGGATGATAAATTAAATTTTTACTTATGCAAATTTGTTAGGCTATAACATTAAATAAATGTTGGGGTGTCCCATTGTAAAGAATACACACACTCAATTTGGTTGAAAAATTCCTCGAGGACTGTGTTTTTAGGGTATCTTAAATTTTTACCTCGATGGAATTAATATTGATCCTGAATGATAGCATTCGATGGGAATACCAAACAAGGTACAATACCATCTCCACTAATGGTTGATTAACTATTCAATAAAGTAAAACATATTGACACTATTTTTGGTAAACCATTTACGAAAAACCTTATGAAATCAATTTGGAAGAATAGATAAATTTTATTTGAATTACCATATTAGAAATTTTTATATGTCAAACATTTTCTTGATGTCATGCATATAGAAAAAAATATATTTGATAGTGTTATTTGAATTTTACTAAATGTTCCTGGAAAAATAAAAGATGATATCAAGGATAGGCTGTACATGATTGACATGGGGGTAAGGTAAGATTTAGAACTGATGAAGGGTAAAGAGTGTATTTTTATTTCTTTAGAAGCTTACACTCTATCTAGATAGAAAAAAATGAAAATTTTCATTTTTCTTAATGGTGTAAAAGTTCTATAGAGGTATTCATAAAATATAAAAAATGTCATGACAATGAATAATTTGAATTTATAGGGACTAAAATCACACGACTATCATGTTTTTATGCAATATTTGATGCTCGTTGATTTCCATTTCATTCTTCCTAAAAATGTATGGAATACATTAACTAGACTCTGCTTATTTTTCAAAGCCTTATGTGGTAAATTTATAGACCTAACAACGTTTCCAATCATGAATAAGGAGGTTAAAATCATATTATGTGAATTAGATATATTCTTCCCACCATCATTCATTAATATAATGGTCCATATGATGGTTCACTTGGTTAGAGAGTTCCAACTATGTGTTCCTTTCCATTATAGATGGATGTACCCCATTGAACAGTATATGAAAGGGTATGTCAAAAATCAAAGTTGGACATAGGGTTGTTTTGAAAAATGATATATTGTTGAAGAAGCTGTTAAATTCTATACCAATTAACTATCAGATTTCGATAGTTTCAGTCTCCCAAATTCTCATCAAAGTGGATGCCTTATAGGCGAAGGGATTTTCAGAAGAGAAGTTGTTACAATTACCATCACTGAGAAAAAGCAATCACACATTTACATTTCACATAATAGTGAATATTTTGATCCATACATTGAAGCCCACAAATAAATTCTTATATATTTGAATCCATAAAGGTATGAAGAATATATATCAAATACACATAATCAACAATTTGTAGGATGGTTCCAATATCAAATTTACAAGGATTTATCTGAAAATATGAATTAAATTTCTGATTAACTTTGATGGCTAGCCAAGGGACCAAATGAACATGTTATATCTTACACTAGTTTTGTAATCAATAGTTATATGATCTATACAAAAGAACACAATTATTTCATTATAATGAAAAACAGTGGATTTACACATATGGAGGAAGCGATGCACATATATGGTTCCAAGGATAGAAATCCAATATATGAAAATATTTCATATTTCATCATTATCAAACAGATATATGAGTTGTATTATATAATATTTCAAGTTTTGATTTTCCATTGAAAATGGGTTGAAAATGGGAGTGTAGTGTAAGTTGATGAATCGGGTTTCATGAAGGTGAATTTTAGTGTGGAAGGTAAAAAGTATGAGCCATTCATAATGTAATCACAAGTAGTTTAAGTATTTTATGTCTCAGATCCATCAAATAGTAATTTTTCGATTGTTCTACAGGTGACTAAAAAACTGTAGGGTCAAATGAAAATTCAATCGAGGATGAATCTCTCATTGGGAGATCATAATCATTTCATGTTGATCCTAGTGTTGAAAATTTATTTTATGTTATAGGAGACCACAAATAAGGTATTCTAATTCTCAATAGGGGATCAAAATACCTTTAACCTTTAAAAAAATAAATAGATTTCAATGAGAATGTTAAAGTTTTTTTTAATATACTATGATTTTCGTCATAATATTATATATTCTCTACTGTATTAACATAATCTAAATTAAATTTTTAACTGTTCATATAGACAAACAAAGTCTTTTGCACATGATGATGTTACCAATCCTAGGGAAGAGCAGACTGTTGATACTGAAACTATAGAATTATTTGGGGATAAATAGAATGTTTATGAAAACAAATAAGAACAATGCAGAATCACATTGTTGAATAAAATTATCAAGGTAAGAAGTAATGGTATAAAATTTGAGGTTGGTTGGAATCAACGTGGCCAACCTATTGACCCCAACAAGTCAATTTTCATTAGTTATGTTGGGGTCACAATGAGTATGAATGTGTTGATTGATATTGATTCACGAGGCCAAATCTAGCCTATAATGAAGGAAACTATTTGGGAAGATATAAAGGTAATGTTAAGATATATTTTATCTATTTTACTAAAAAAATATATAATGAAACGTTGATTTAATTTTCATTATTCCTTGAAAATTTCATCTATTTTATAATATTTTTTTAAGAAATATTTCTTAATGGTTGTTGTAAAAGACTATAGAGGATTTCGGAATCTTCTTACCAAGTTACACTTAGGGATGCTAAGGGGAATGTAAAACCCCACCCACCATTTAGTTATGCAGACATTATAAAGTAGGTGACACGGAATAATTTCATCAGTCATCATGATGAGAAATAATTTCAGGTGAATTATAGTTGATAATATATTATTTGAAATTATTTATTTTATTTTATTTTATTCAAAAAAATTAATTTATGAAATAGAAAAAGAGTAATGAAAATAAATAATGTGCATCAAAACCAATGTACCCCTATCAAAAATCAAGGATTTATTATTCTTTACTAGAGAATAAATTGGTGTGTATTTTAAATCAAAAATAAATTTTTTTATTTTATATGAAAAAAACATGTTCCTTTTTTATATACAGATTGATGAATCAAAATCAAAAGCCACTTCTATCCCATGTCACGTGCTATGGAAGGAGGCTCATGTAAATAAGGAGGGTAAACTATTTGATGAAAACACAAAAGTGGTATGGGAAACATGTGTATGTATGACATAATATTAATTCATTATTATTTATAACAATATTTCATAAAAATATCTATTTATGTTCATATGTTTTTTATATGGTTTAGACACAAGAATCGGTAGTGACTGTACCGAAAGAAAAACTGCTTTCAGTAGATTTGAAGTGGCCGGAACAATATGGTTGCGTTGGAGGAGTAGGTTTTGGAGTGCCTCCTCAAGCATATTTTGAGAAGAAGAAACCACAAGAAGATACATATAAGATGATGAAAGGATTTTAGGAACAAATAGATGCTTTGAAAGATATTGTTTTCTGGTCTGGTTTGGCAATGTAATGTATGAGAAATGATCTAAGTGAATCGACAGTGGAAAAAATATCCACAAATGAAGAAATAAATGACCCCACTAGCTTTTAGGCTAGTCATTCTCCTCAACCGCATACCTTACCCAAGGTAATCAATTTTTTCATTACTCTTTCTCTTAAATGGGAATCAAACAACTTTTTATAACTTTATATTACTAAAATTCTATAGGGTATAGTTGTATGTGATTTCTATCTATCAACACCCATGCACAGCCTTATTGTGAGGGGTATGGTGTATAATATCCCAGGTGACAAGATACACAATAATGAAATCCCAAGAGATCACATGAGAGTGTAGATTGAGGTAGCTTAGGATTCGACCACTAAGTTTCATTTTTCACTTGATGATCTAGATATTACAATGGTCAATGATAATATTATAACTTTCGTAGCATGTTCATCTAATCTTATAAAGATACATGAGGTATGTATTTAACAAATTTTTTTAAATGAAAAACTTGTAACAGTTTATGAAAAAAGTTCTAAATTGAGGTATGATATTACAAAAGGATAAAGAAATGGGGAAACAAAAGATGGATCAAGACAATCTATTTAATCGACCAAGGAATCAAAAGGACCTTCTTGGAGTACCTTCTCTCCACTAGTTCCAGATATAAACATTTATCATCAATAAAATTTCATACAGAGACCACATTTAAAGATGAAAATATGCCTTATATTCCATATGAAGAAGAAATATATGTAACTTTCATGAAATACATAGTTTTTCTCAAGAGTATAAATGAGATTATTGAGTTTGAATGATTGGGAGTCTCAGTTGTAAATACAAAAATAAGGTGCATTTTCATTATACGGCTATCCAAAAAATGATATAATATATTCATTAAAGTTATAAAATATTCATATTTTCTACAGGTGTTTATATTACTACTATATAAAGGGAATACCATGTGAAGCACGATTTGGATTCATTAATCACAATATTATTTCTACACAAGAAACTTCTTTGGAGAAGGAAGAAATTGAGAAGAAGAAAAAATGAGTTATACAATGTGTTTGAGAAAAAAATAACATATGAGAGACTCTTTTTGATTCCTATAATATAGGGGTAAAACTATACAATATAATCACATAAAATATATTTTTATTTTTTCATTACTTATTTATTTTTTCAGGAAGCAATGGATGCTGATCGCACTCAATATGGATACCCCAAATATTTTTTTTTAGATCCAAACCATGGATATCTAGAAAACTAACCACACATGATGTGTATTGTGAATTTTTAATACTGACTGAAAATTAAATTTTTATTGGAACATAAACCCCATTTTAAGGGGTGAGGGGGAACCCAAAAAGACCTCAAAGACTTAAAAACAACCATTCCTCCATGGTTCAAAATACCAAGGTCCAGCCCAGATAAATACTAAAAATAAAATCCCCTCCCCAGCATAAATGATGTTAAGACCAGATTCCACCTTCTCATCACTGCTCGTATAGCAATCTTGTGCAAGGATATATGGGCCTCATACCGATGGAAGTTTACCTACCCTCTCAAACATCCAAATCTGGATAGAAACGATCAAGTGAAAACTACCTGCTATAAACCTCTTCTGGAGCATCTCCTTGAAGGTGAACTTGTATAGTCCCTTAAACTACGAACCATAGGGCCACAAAATAAACACCACCACAAAATCCATTCCACGAGGTCAAAAAATCCACACCATCACGACCCAACCGAAACCCCTCCACTAATCTAATTAAAAAACATCTCCAATCACTTCAATCCATCGTCAATAGAATTAAATTTCAAACCTCCGCTGAAGACTGAAACCCGGCACTAGAACTGAAGCCAGAAAAACTTTTTCGCATCCATGAGACACCCTTTGACACCACAGTTGCAGCAAACTGAATAGGAAGACAAACCAAGGAGTGTGAAGTCGAGTCTTCATCACCCAGTACTGGAAGACCCAACAGCACATCGAGGGAGTGTCATCGTTGAGGGGGTCCAAACAGATCTTAGCTAGAAACACTGCTCTGGGATTGGATCTAGTCAGATCAAAACCACCGAAGAATCCTCAATGTATTCCAAATCTAATGAACCATGGGAAGTAGAAGGGGCCAATGAGGAAGGACAGGGTCACTCCGATGACAACCTTCATACTCAAAAGAAGAAGTAAATTTATTCAGAGATGAGTGGGAAGCATACATGGTGAATGGATGTTTTCTGAAAAAAAAAATTGGTGATTACCTACTATGTTTGTGATTTATTATGGGTTATGACCTTATAAATATATTTGGGGTGTGAATCATTATTATAAAAATTCTTATATATTATTTCTGATCTGTTTATCAAGGAGAAGTATAACGGAGGAAATCAATTTTATTAGAAGTGTTGGACTAAAAACAATAAAATTTTTGGGAAATGGTAGAGGTGAAGAAGGAGGCGGAGGTGGAGGCAGAGGAAGTGGTTAAGGAAGAATTAGAGACTGAGGCAAAGGAGGCAAAGGCAGAGACTAAGGTGTAGAAGGAGATAAATCACTGGCCTACAAATAATAAAATTGTTGTGAAATGGAGTATAATGAGGATCATACCAAGGTTGTGTTTGGGAAATATTATTGAAAATTGTACAAAAAACTTTTCACTTAATATAAGATCTATTTTTCAAGTTTTTTAGGTTTATTATTGAAAAACAATACCACTTATTTAAGTGATTTTGTATAGGAATTTAAGTGGAAGAATTGTTTTCAAAAACAAAAAAAAACACCACTTATTTTTTCAAACTGATTATTATAGGTTTCAATTTATATTATCACATTCCAAGTACTATCAAATATTACATAAGTGTGAAATAAACCCATCACTAAGAACAAACTAAACAAAAACAACAAAAATAGATACATTTTCTTACTCACTATTTCTCTACACAGCAAAGAAAGGTTCTTAGTAGTATACAGTAACCAAAATAAGCACTTTTTAAATATTCTTATACATAAATTTCCACTAATATTATAGGGATTAATAATCTATAAATTCTATAATTGAGGTAACTTTAAAAAAAAATAGAAATCATACAAGTGGAATCTTAGTAATGAAACATGTGTGGATGAATGCATGAATGCATACAAACACGAACGTAAGGATAGTTCATTACACCATATCAATAATCCTTTAATTTTCTTGAGGATAAAGATTTTTCATAGGAATTAAAGAGATCCCAATTTTTAGCTGTAAAGAAGATAAATGTAAATAAAACAAATAATGAAACATTACAACCACAAGAAACTCAAAAATTTGACATATACCTATTGTATAAAAACTATCAATGTATTAAGTAGTGGATCCAATAGTGACTTGAGAGTCATATAGTACCAATACAATCATAAAAAGGTATATAATCTATCTAAATTTTTTTAATAAATATGTATACAATCAACCACTGAATCCAGCAGGTGTATGAGTAAACTATTAGAGGAAAATTAGTATTGAGAGATCGTGGTCATCAATGAGGGATGTTGTCAAAGGAAATAAGGAATCAAATGAAAAGAAAAAACTTTATGAATAAATCCCCAAAAATAAATTAGATGCATGATTTAATATCAAAAATTATTTTTAAATCCATAGAGGTAACACATCAAGTTTACATTAGTGAAATGGGTTGACTAAAACTAATTCTTTTGAATGCACTTAATGTGAAATTAAATCATCACACCATTATATCATATAAAATCTCACAATCATTACATGATTGAGGTGTTTAACCTATCCTTATTATGCATATAGATACTTTTTCATCAGCTCACCATCAAAAAAATGTGTCCACTGGTTCTTCACTAATATGAAAGTGTGTATTCATTATATAAAATGATCCATGTTCACAATATCATTAATAAAAAAATAATCAAAATTATCAATAAAAAATACATGATAACATGTATATTATCATTTTTATGAACAAATAACAATTATGTTATGTTATAGTTTATCATTACCAAGAATATTGAAAAGGATATACAAATCTATAGCACAATCTATGAAGTCTTAATGGATGCACAAGATTTTAGTTTAATTTGGATGATATAAAGAGTTATATCTATGTTTAATGCTATAAAAAAGGGTCAAACAATTTATAATGGGGTTTAGTGTCTTTTGAAAATAAAAAATGGGTCACATTGAAGTTTTTTCCATCAAAAAAGGTAAATGGTTTATCATGGAGTTTGTAATCTCTATGATGGTGAAAAGGAAAGATAGATTTTATTATGTTCTATAAAAACTAAAATATAAATATTTATTTTAGTTAAATAAATGAATACTAATAGGTTTACACAAATAGTTAATGTTTTCTACGAATAAATAAATGGATATACTAATTTTTTAGCATAATCTAGGAATATATAATGTGTTATGCTATTTTTTGTAAAAAATAAGAAGGAAAATGTTTATATATGTGTTTTACACTAACCCAAAAGGATAAAAGTTTTTATTGGAATATTGTATAATAATTGAATGTTATGTTATTAAAAATTGGTTGAATATATCATGTTGTTGGGATTGATCTTCTAAAATATTTTATTTTAGGGTTATGCAAGATTAACTAAATTACTTTTATTTTAGTTTCATATGACCAATAATAATTATATTATAGTTTAATGATATATAACTAGAATAAATTGTCTTTTAATTGATTTTATCATCATTTTATATAAATTTTTTAGTTAATTTCCTCATTATTTTTATCTAATACTTATTTTTTTAATTTTCACATAGATCATGAAGAAATGAATTCATCAATAAGGATGATTAACTCTTTTACTATGATCATGAAAAGGTTAATTCCTGCTACTTATTTAGTTAATTTTTTCACTATTTTATCTACTATTTTTAAGTTAATTTCCTTTTCATTTTTATCTAATAAATATTTATTTTTTTCACATATATTTTGGGAAGTCAAATTTTTCCTTCCACCATATGCAGAAATCTAGAAAAGATAGAACATATTGCTTTTGGATGAGTAATTTTAGGCATTATGGTGTTTCCTCTTCCATCCAAATGTAACATTTCTTTATTTTATAGCTTGGTGCGGACAATTGAAATAAAAACACACATCACATACTTAATCATCCACACCTCAATCTAATACATAGTGTGATCGGTATGACTTGAACTAAATGTTTTTAGTTTATAATTTACATTTTACTTCAAAACACACATCACATACTCAAAACCTATCAAACACATTTCCCAAGATACAAGATAAATTCAACTATATCTATATTTTATCAAAAAAATAGTGAGTTAAAATAAAAATTAGCTGGTTGGTTCTTTACAAATATTTCAAAAACTTATTCTCTTGCACAGGCTTTCCAATCTTGATGTTTGTTGTAATGTCCCGGTTCTGGAAGCCACCCAGAGGCACCCCGTACCTGGTTGGTCACATGGCCTCAAGCACATTTCCCCAAAGGCCAGAGGCTACCAACTAGTAGTGAGGGCCTTGGGTGTGATAGTGGGGAAACTATGCCCCCATTGGCAGAGTACACAGTGGAAGAGAAAACAAATAGCAACAATAGCGGAAGCGGTAGATGTACATAAAAGAGTAAACTATAAATAGTGGAAGACGAACAAATAAACAACTGGAGAAGAAATATATGTAAAGGATGCATGATACATAGATTTCTAGTAAAATAGCCAAATAAGTCACAATGTTGAATACAATGCTAAGCCAAAGTACAAAAGAAAAACAGATGAGAAACTCCTCAGCATCGCAAGCCTCGGCTTGGTCCCATGCTCTCTAGCTCCAGTGCAATCAAGAACCTGAAGTAGAAGGTCTCTTGCACTTATCTATACCTGCAATAATATAATCTGTTTGGGCCCAAAAGCATGACCCAAACAGGGTGTGAGACAAAGTCCCAATAGGCAACCACCCAAAGATCTATGCCTAACAGTCAGTGAATATATGGCAGATAAAGAACAGTAAGCAGTAAATAGTAAGCAGTAAATAGGATAATACATAGTAGTAACAATCCACAGTTTCTAGCATATAATCTACAAAAAGAAACATCCACTCAAGCAAGTAAAACAAAAAGGTAACCTTTGGGTAGTTCTCACAGTCTAACCCCTAAGGTTCAACCTATAAGTACTAGAAACCCTCTGGCAGGAACACACAGTCTCACCCCTCTGGTTCAGATAAAGAATAGACTCTCTGAGGAAGAACCTACTGTCAATTCCCCCTATATTCTCGTATCATACTAAAGGCTCTCTAGGGAATCACTTAACTTCTAATTCCCCATGTGGCCCACATCGAGGAACTACAGACTCTCTGAGGAAGAACTCAACGTCAATTCCCCCTGTGGTCTCACATCGTAAATTAAAGACACTCTGGAGAAGCCCTTACGTCCATTATCCATATGGTCCACTACACTAGGTTCTCGCAGCCCTGTGTAAAACAAACATGCATAGCACGCGTATCGGCCCAAGTAAACCTCAATAACTACTTGGATATTATTCTAAGGCACCACAGCATAATAGTACAGTAGTTCCACTATCCTATAACTAGGCATGGAAACTGGAAAATTCCGAACAAGAAAACAAGCATGGAAAAACATCCAGAGCATAGTACAATTTACCCTATTTATAAGAAATGACCTCTACACAGGCATATCAGTAAAGCAAGTAAACAACAAGGAAAAAATAGGAAACACGCAATACCCCACTCAAGGGTATTGGTGGAATTTGCACAAAATACTCAAAGACTTTCTACGGAAAGGTACAAACCACCTACCTCGATACTAGGAGAACGGTATACATGAATCACAATGATTGATTCTCATTAGAACGTTGAGGATCTGAGAAAATGTCCAAAACACTCAACCCAAGATATATTGAGAAATAGGAGAAATTTTAAAACAAGGCTCTAGGAGAAGGAAGAACTCACCATTGTGGTTACAATGCATTCGACGGTGGATGAAACAGAGATCAGACGGAGTCTCGGGAATCCAGAGAAGAATCGCGGTCGTACGGGTCGCTCTCGGACAAAGAACCTGAAGAAAGAGTATGTTCTATCCGTCAGGCGCACCCCCGGTGCATTTAATGAAAAAAAATACATGGCGTATACTTCTTGAGTACATGGTGTGCACTCCATTTTTCCATACTCCGCTTTAAGCGGCCTCCACCTCACCCCTACACACCGTGTGTGTGGCCTGGACACAGCCTGGTGTGGCAAGGTAGTACACGGTGTGTACTCATAAAGTACACAGTTTGTACTTCAAAATTTTACAGAAACTCATCTTTTCTCAAAAACTCCAGAAAAAGGGAAAACATACCTGAAACGAAGATCTAGGTTCTTACAAACTTCCCCCCTTAAATAAATTTGTCTCTGAATTTCCCTAACGAGGCGGAGAAGAAGAAACCCCGAACAGCTCTAGCCACTGTGATCGCACATCGGCCTCCCTTTCCCATGTCTCTTCCTGTACTTGCCCGTGCTGCCATAGCACCCGTACTATAGGAACAGACCACCCCCGAAGAACCTTCGTACTGTGATCGACAATCCGGATAGGATTCTCCTCAAACGATGCATCAGTTTCGAGCTCAACCTCTTCGGGCTGAAAGACATGGGATGGGTCTGAAAAGTATTGTTGGAGCTGAGAGACGTAGAAGACGTCGTGCATGTCCCGGTACCTCTGAGGTAACTGCAACCGATAGGCAACTGGCCCAACTCTCTCCAATACCTCAAATGGCCTGACATACCGCGGTGAAAGCTTACCCTGTCTCTGAATCCTCTTATGTCCCAACCTCGGTGCGACACGTAGGAAAACTTGATCCCTGACCTCGAACTCCAGAGGTCGTCTCCATTGATTAGCATAATACTTCTGTCGAGACTGTGTTATAGCCATCCTCTTCCGAATCAAATCTATCTTCTCTGAGGTCTCCTGAACAAGGAGAGGTCCCGGTAAAGATGCCTCTCCTGCCTCCAGCCAGCATAAAGGTGATCAGCATGGCCTACCGTACAAAGCCTCGTAAGGTTCCATCTGAATAGTCGCCTAAAAACTGTTGTTGTAGGCGAACTCCACCAGAGGGATATGTTTCTCCCAAGAACTGCCAAAGTCTAGAATGAAAGATTGGAGCATATCCTCAAGCACTTGGATCGTATGCTCGGACTGGCCATATGTCTAGGGATGGTATGTTGTACTCAAGAGTACCTGCGTTCCCAAATCCCTCTGAAATCCCTTCCCGAATCGAGAAGTAAAGCGTGCATCCCTGTCTGAAATAATGGAGTGTGGAACTCCCTACATATGTACAATCTCTCAGATGTATATTTGTCCCAGATCATCAACACTGAAGGTCTCCTTGATCGGTAAGAAGTGAGCAACCTTCATAAGCCTATCGACGACAACCCAAACAGCATCGTTCCCTCGAGGAAACCTCGGCAATCCGGTCACGAAGTCCATCACGACATCGTTCCATTTCCACTCCGGAATGGGTAACTGCTGTAAAAGGCCTACTGGTCGTTGATGCTCCGCCTTCACCTTCTGAAAAGTAGAACACCTCAAGACGAAACTAGAAACATCCCTCTTCATACCTGGCCACCAGTACTAGCGATGAAGATCCTGATACATCTTTGTGACGCCAGGATGAACTGCCCAAACTGAGGAATGAAAATCCCGCGTCAGCTCCTCGCGTATGTCTGCTGGCACCCATACGCGTCCCTGGAAAAGCAAGATCTCATCCTCGCCCACTGTCTATCTAGGAAGAGGGTCCTCTCCTGACACACTCTCCCACAGGACTAAGCCTTCTGAGTCTGATAGCTACCTCATTTGTACCCGATCAATAAGTGTAGAGTTAACAGCTACAAAAGATAGGTAATTATGTCCATGTTTGTCATGCACCTCCAGATGCATCTCAGAGAACAGATCCATAAGCTTACACTCATTGCTAGCCTCCTGAACTGCCTGAATCTGAGTTCTCATGCTCAACGCATCTGCCACTGCGTTTCCCTTTCCCGGCGTATAGGCAAGCTCGAAATCAAAAGACTGCAGATACTCGACCCACCTACGCTGTCTCAGATTTACATCACACTGTGTGAAGATGTACTTGAGACTCTTGTGGTCGGTGAAAACCAAAAAGTGCTCACCCAGAAGGTAATGTCTCCAACAGCATAAGGCATGAACAACAGCTGCCAACTCCAGATCATGCGTCATGTAGTTTCTCTCATGTGGCCTCAACTGTCGAGACCCGTACGCAACGAATACATCTCCCTGCATAATCACAACGCCTATCCCAATACCTGAAGCATTATAATAAATAGTATAACTCTTTCCTGGCTCTAGAAAGACTAGTATTGGTGCTGATGTCAACCTTACCTTCAGCTCCTGAAAGGATGACTCACAAGAATCTGACCATAAGAACTTCTCCCCCTTCTTGGTCAGACCTGTCAAAGGTGCTGCTAGGCGTGAAAAGTCCTAAATGAAGCATCTGTAGTATCCAGCCAGCCCTAGAAAACTCTGTACCTCAAAAACGTTCTTCGGATGCTCCCAGGAAACTACATCTCTCACTTTCTCTGGGTCAATAGATACTCCTTCCTCTGAGATGACGTGACCCAAGAAGTGAATCTGATCAATCCAAAAGTGGCATTTTGAGATTTTAGCATATAGCTGATTCTCTCTCAGTGTACTCAGAACGATCTCAAGATGAGTAGCATGGTCATGTCGAGTGTGAGAGTACACCAAGATATCGTCCACGAATACCACGATAAAGGAATCCAAGTAAGGATGGAACACTCGGTTCATCAGTGCCATGAAAACTGTTGGCACATTCGTGAGACCGAACGGCATAACCGTATACTCGTAGAGACCATACCTGCTCCTGAAGGCTGTCAGAGGTATATCTGATGGTCTAATGTGCAACTGATGATAACCGGACCTCAAATCGATCTTTGAGAACATGCAAGCTCCTCAAAGCTGATCAAATAGATCATCAATACTAGGCAAGGGATACCGGTTCTTGAGCGTCAACTGGTTCAGCTTCCGATAATCCACACAGAGCCTAAGGGTACTGTCTGCCTTCTTCACAAACAGAACAAGAGAACCCCAAGGAGAAGTACTGGGTCGGATGAAACCCTTTGCTTGCAACTCCTCCAACTGCTTCTTGAGCTCCTGCAACTCAGGTGTAGCCATCCTACAGGGAGGAATGGACACCGGTGCCGCCCCTGGCATGAGATCAATAGAGAAGTCCATCTCATGCTCCAGAGGCAAACCTGAAAAGTCCTCTGGAAAGACATATCTGAAACGATCCACCACAGGAGAGAAGTCTAACTGTGAAGTCCCCTAGTCATCTAAATAAAGACTAGAAATATGGGTCATCACCCTTCCTAGTCTATGATGATCGAGTCCTTCTCGAGTCACCTGAACATCTCATTCTCCTCTATGAAGAAACTATTCACCCTATGATGAGATGAAACTCACCATACAACGATAATAGTCGATGACTGCCTGGAAGGGAACCAACCAGTCCATCCCAAGGATGAAATCAGAGCCTGTCATATCAAGGACATAGAGATCCCATAAGAAACGATACTCTATAACCTCTAGAGGGCACTCTCTACACTGAAATACACTAGATGTCCTCGTCCCCAAAGGTGTGTCTAGTGTCAACAAGTTGGCAGAAGAAAGGATACAAAGCCCAAGGTTCTCCACAACAGCAATAGAGATGAAGCTATACATAGCACCAGTATCAAAAAGAGCTGAAGATAAAACTGAGGCTACTAAAATCGTACCTCGAATGGTAGAAGGTCTGGGATCCTGCTCCTGATAGGTCTGCTCCACCGCAAAAATTCTAACCTGCCCCGCGGACCTGTGACCATGCCTGACCACTCTGAGCTGATCCTCCCTGCTGGCGCTGAAGGATTGGTGACTGACTGCCACGGCCTCGACCTCCACCTCAGCCCGAACGGCTGGAAGAACTCCAGTTCCCCGACTGGTGAGAAACTGGTGGTGCTGCTCCTGAATGAGGAGTCATGGAAGAACCCCCATCACCAGATACTAGTGAGAAAACCTGGCAGAAATGCTGAAGGTGACCCATCTTGCCACAAGATCAACACTCCATTGGGTCCCTCTGGCACTGTGTCCTCATGTGCCCTGCCCTTCCACACTGGTAGCATACTACCTGGCTACCTGAAGATATATCTCGCCTCCTTGGATCACCATGCGTAGACTCCCTACAGCGCTTCCTGCTATTAACTGGAGGAACACTAGCTCTGGAAGTAGAACCGCCCTGGATCGCAGCTCTGGAGTCTCTCAGATTTTGCTCCGCAATCAACGCCTGGTTGACGATGGAAGTGATGGAAGTCAACTGGAAGATATTCACCTGCGAGCAGATCTCCCGCTTGAGACCATCCTCAAACTTCCTTTCTAAGAACACCCCACTTCCATCCCAGAGGGGTGTGAAATGCTACAGCTTGCTGAAATGAGAGGAATACTCTGTGGCAGAAAGAGTACCATGCTCTAGACTCATGAACTCCTGGGCTCAATCAGACCTCAGGGTATCCGGGTAGAATTAGTCGTAAAACACTCGCTGGAACTCCTCCCAAGCCATAACCTGCTGATGACCCGCCTGTGAGATCACGTCCCACCACCTCTTGGCGGAGTCTCAGAGTATATAGGTAGCGATCTTGACCCGCCTCTCTAGAGGTGTTTCCAGATGCTCAAATATTGTCAGCATGGCTTCCATCCATGACTCTACAGCCTGTGGTCCTCCTTCCCCCGAGAAAGTAGGAGGATGTTGCTGCTGGAAAACCCACATCAAGTCTGCCATAGTCGTGGCAAGAGGTGGTGCTCCCTGAAAGGTCTGCATCATCCTCATAAATCCTTCCCTGAATTGTGCATCCACGCCTTCAACTGGTATGATAGCCGGTGCCAAGGCTGGCCTGACTGGAGGATCGGAAGGAAGTCCATGATCAGCCATATCTAGCGTTTGATCACTGCCTGACAACTGACATACAACCAGAGGACATCTCAGAGTCATAGCTCTAAAAGATCAACAACATACCTTAGATCAGGAAACAAGGATATAGAACAAAGGAGTACAAAATGGAAACAGTATAAGGAAACACTCAAGATTTACAAAACATGACTACACAACATGTATAACCTCTACACAGCGTATACTTAACTCTATTCCCATGCCCGTGTCTCCTTGCACGGCTAACCCACATGGTCTTCTTAAACTAAGACTACATGGCGTGTTCCTGGTGGACATGACATGTAGTAGATAAGGTTTCAACGACCCGTGCTATTAGTTACATGGATGGCTACACGGCTGAGACTACACGGCGTGTTCCAAACACACACGACGTGTACTTAAAGATCTTCCCGACCTGTGTTGTTGGCGACACGGCCAAGTACACGGCTGACCCTTACACGGCGTGTTCCGAACAAACACGGCGTGTATAGGAGGAGAGAACACCAACCCGTGTTGTTCGTGACATGGCCAGGTAATGAGAACAAGGATACACAGCGTGTTCATATAAAACACGGCGTGTATGACACGATCTTCCCCGACCCATGTTGTTAGTTACACGGCCGGGTACACATCTTACTACTATACGGCATGTACCTATCATACACGGCGTGTTCCTGGAGATTTTCACAACCTGTGTTTCTACTCACATAGTCAGTGACACGGTTTAAGACTACATAGCGTGTATATATAAAGTACACGCCGTGTATTCTGGGTTTTTCCATGAAGTAGCTCTAAAACTGCACCGAATCCCAGAAAACACTGAAAAACGAGCATGAAGGTGCCAAATTCCGATTCTTGAGGGCTCATACTCCCCAAAAATCAAAGATTGGCATCCAATATAGTCATATATAAGGAAAAACAAGTCAATGATTCACCAATTTCCGATTCAAGAGGGCCCATAACACCTCAAGGACCAAAACTTGGTGTTCATTTAAGCAAAGTACAATACAAACGGTCCTCTATCAAAAAGTAGAGATTATATCAAAGCATATATCACAACAGCATGCATAATCTACACAAAGTCTATCACAACAACATGCAATCGCTAATGCACCCTAGATGGCATGGCAAGAATGCATGGCATGTGATTTCTAACAAGTTCCTATATGATGCATGAGATGGAATACCCTCATCTCATCGGGTTGCGACAGAAATAGAACCAGAATAGTAACAAAAGTAACAACAAGTCATGTGAATCACTCTAGGTGAAATCATAACAACCGTAAATCTCAAAACCAGAAACTGCAATAATCGAGGTAGCATGGCTTTTCCCTGTACACGGTTTATCTACTCCTAGGAAAAGCTTATTTCCAAGTACCGAATCCATCCTATCCCTGGATAAAGGCTCCAAACAGTAAATCAAGAGAAAAGAAAACACCTCTGATACCACTTTGTAACGTCCTGGTTCTAGAAGCCACCCAGAGGCGCCCCGTACCTGGTTGGTCACATGGCCTCAAACGCATTTCCCCAAACGCCAGAGGCTGCCGACTAGCAGCGAGGGCCTTGGGTGTGATATTGGGGAAACTATGCCCTCATTGGAAGAGTACACAGTGGAAGAGAAAATAAATAGCAATAATAGTGGAAGCAGTATACATACATACAAGAGTAAATGATAAAAAGCGGAAGAAGAACAAATAAACAACTAGAGAAAAAATATATGTAAAGGATGCATGATACATAGATGTCTAGGAAAACAGTCAAACAAGTCACAATGCTGAATACAGTGTTAATCCAAAGTACAAAAGAAAAACATATGAGCAACTCTTCAGCATCGCAAACCTTAGCTTGGTCCCATGCTCTCCAGCTCCAATGCAATCAAGAACCTGAAGTAGAAGGGTGCTTGACCTTATCTATACCTGCAACAATATAATCTGTTTGGGAACAAAAGCATGACCCAAACAGGGTGTGAGACAAAGTCCAAATAGGCAACCACCCAAAGATCTATGCCTAACAGTCAGTGAATATATGGCAGATAAAGAACAGTAAGCAGTAAACAGTAAGTAGTAAACAGGATAATACATAGCAGTAATAATCCATAGTTTCTATCATAAAATCTACAAAAAGAAACAGCCACTCAAGCAAGTAGAACAAAAGGGTAGCCTCTTGGTAGTTCTCATAGTCTAACCCCTAAGGTTAAACCTACAAGTACTAGAAACCCTCTAGAAGGCACACATAGTCTCACCCCTCTGGTTCAGCTAAAGAATAGGCTCTCTGAGGAAGCACTTACCGTCAATTCCCCCTATATTATCGTATCATACTAAAGGCTCTCTGGAGAAGCACTCAACGTCTAATTCCCCATGTGTCCCACGTCGAGGAACTACATACTCTCTGAGGAATAAATCAATGTCAATTCCCCATGTGGTCTCGCATCGTAAATTAAAGACACTCTGGAGAGGCCCTTACGTCCATTCTACCTATGGTCTACTACACTAGGTTCTCACAGCCCTGTGTAAAACAAACGTGCATAACGCACGTATTGGACCAATTAAACCTCAAGAACTACTTGGCTATTATTCTAAGTCACCATATCATAACAGTACAATAGTTCCACTATCCTACAACTAGGCATGGAAACTGGAAAACACAGAACAATCAAACAATAATGGAAAAACATCCAGAGCACAGTACAATTTACCCTATTCACAAGCAATGACCTCTACACAGGCATATCAGCAAAGTAAGCAAACAACAAGGGCAAAACAGGAAACATGCAATACCCTGCTCAAGGGTATTGGTGGAATTTTCACAAAATACTCAAAGACTTTATACAGAAAGGCACAAACCACCTACCTCGATGCTAGGAGAATGATATACGTGAACCACGATGATTGATTCTCCTTAGAACGTCGAGGATCTGAGAAAACATCCAAAACACTCAACCCACGATATCTTGAGAAAGAGGATAAATTGGAAAAAAATGCTCTAGGAGAAGGAAGAACTCACCACTGTGGTTCCAATGCAATCGACAGTGGCTGAAACGGAGATTAGATGGAGGCTTGGGAATCCGGAGAAGAATCGCGGCCATACGGGTCGCTCTCGGACAAAGAACCTGAAGGAGTGTGTTCTGTCCGTCAGGAGCGACCCCGGTGCATTTAATGAAAAAAAAATACACGGCGTGTACTTCTTGAGTACACGGAGTGTACTCCATTTTTCCATACTCCTCTTTAAGCGGCCTCCACCTCACCCCTACACACTGTGTGTGGCCTGGACATGGCCAGCACACGGTCTGGCACGAAAAGGTATTACATGGCGTGTACTCATAAAGTACACAACATTTACTTCAAAATTTTCCAGAAACTCCTCTTTTCTCAAAAACTCCAGAAAAAAAGGAAAACATACCTGAAACGAAGATCCGGGTTCTTACATTTGTACTATAAAATCATTTTTCATGGAAGTAACGTATTGTTTCATATTTATGTTTAATTTATTTCTTATTAGTATTACTAACATAAGAATTTTTTTTATATAGGTGGATTCTATTGTTCGAGTTTGGGTGGTTTGTTTGAAGCTGATTATTCTCATGAGAGATTATACTTTGAGGTTTCAAATAAGATAATGAAAATAAGAAAATGGGTCAAGAATTTGTACAACCATCATGAAAAGGTAAATTCCTACTAGTTATTTAATTTATTTTTTCATCATTTTATCTATTATTTGTAAGTTAATTTCCTTATAATTTTTATCAAATACTTATTTATTTTTTTATAGATCTTTTGGGAAGTCACATTTTGCTTTCAACTATCTGAACAAGCTATAAAGGCGAGAGAATGTTCCTTTTTTATGGAAGAGGAAACCCCATGTTACCTGAAATGTGAAGTGTTTGAGGCATAACGAGGTTTCCTATTCCATCAGAATGGAACATGTTCTCTATTTTCTATATTATTTTAGATAGTTAAAATCAAAAACACATATCACATACTAAATCATTCACACCTAAATCCAATACACAATGTGCTCAATATGACTCGAACTATATGTTTTTAGTTTATAATTTATAATTTAGTTAAAAACACACATCACATACTCAAAACTGGGAAAATGAATTAATATTGATTTTATAATTTAGAAAAAAAATCATAAGTTATTTGTGATGGGTAGGAATCAAATTCACCTCAATCTGATGCAAGTTGTACCCGGTATGACTCTATCTGTGTCTTTTTATTTAAAATTGAGATTAATTTTAGTAAAAAAGGAAAGTGACATACTGAAAACCATAAAAACAAACTCATATTTTCTTTATAATTTATTAAAAATTTTAATAATTAATTTTTTACATTTATTAATTAGTCTCACATCAAACTGACATGTGATGTGATCGGTATGACTCAAAGTATGTGTTTCCATTTTAAAATGACATTTTAGTAAAAAAGGTGATGACATAATCAAAATTAAGAAAACACATTCAGATTATTTTTATACTTTATAAAAATGATCCATAAGTCATTTTAGATTTGTAGGAATTAGTCTCACCTCAATCTAATTCATGGTGTGATTGGTATGACTCCATGTGTGTCTTTTTATTTAAAATTGACATTAATTTTAGTAAAAAGGAAAACTGACATACTTACTGAGAAAACACATTCAGATTATTTTTATACTTTAGTAAAATGATCCATAAGTTATTTTTTATGTTTATTAATCATCCTCACCTCAATCTGATACATGATGTTCCCATATGACTCAAAGTGTCTGTTATCAATTGAAAATTGACATTTTAGTTTAAAAAGTGTCACTCACTGAAAACTGATAAAATTCACTCGGATTGTCTTGATAATTCAGAAAAATTATTCATAATTTATTTTTAACATGTATTAATAAGTCTCATATCTAACTGACACATGATGTGACTACTATGACTCAAAGTGTGTGTTTCCATTTTAAAATAACATTTTAGTAAAAATCACAAGTGATGTAATAAAAACTGAGAAAATGCATTTGGATTATTTTTATACTTTATTAAAATGATCCATAAGTTATTTGGGATGTGTAGGAATCAACTTCATCTCAATATGATACATGGTGTGACCGGTATGACTCAAATTGCGTCTTTTCATTTAAAATTTACATTAATTTTAGTAAAAAACAAATGACATACTCAAAACTGAAAAAACACATTCATATTGTTTTTATAATTTATTAAAATAATCCATAAGTTATTTGGGACATGTAGGAATCATCCATACCTCAATATAATACATGATGTGCCCGGTATGACTCAAAGTATCCGTTATCAGTTTAAAATTGACATTTTAGTTTAAAAATATTCACTCATTGAAAACCAATAAAAAACACTTTAATTATCTTGATAATTTATTAAAATTATTCATAAGTCATTTTTGACATGTAGGAATCAGTCTCACATCAAACCAACATATGATGTGACCAGTTTGACTCAAAGTGTGTGTTTCTAGTTTAAAATGACATTTTAGTAAAAAACACAAGTGACATACTCAAAATCAAGAAAATTCATTTGGATTGTTTTGACACTATATTAAAAAAAACCCATAATTCATTTTGGGAACATAGGAATCATCCTCACCTCAATCTGACACATGGTGTGACTGGTATGACTCCAAGTGTGTCTTTTTATTTAAATTGATATTAATTTTAGTAAAAAAGACAACTGACCTACTCAAAACTAAGAAATAACATTTTGATTATTTTGATAATTTAGTAAAATTATCCATAAGTGATTTTTGATGTGTATTAATCATCCTCACACAATGTTCCTGGTATGACTCAAAGTGTTCATTATCAGTTTAAAATTTACATTTTAGTTTAAAAAGTGTCACTCACTAAAAAATGATAAAATAAAATTAGATAGTATTGATAATTAATAAAAATTATTCATAATTGTTTTTTATATATATGAATCATTATCATTTCAAAAAGACACATTATGTGACTGGTATGACTCAAAGTGTGTGTTTCTAGTTTAAAATGACATTTTAGTAAAAAACACAAGTGATGTACTCAAAACTAAAAAAATGGATTTTTATTGTTTTGATACTTTATTAAAATTATCCATATGTAATTTGGGATGTTTTGGAATCATTCCCACCTCAATATGATGCACATTGTGACTGGTATGACTCTAGGTGTCTCTTTTTATTTAAAATTGACATTAATTTTAGTAAAACAGAAAATTAAAATGCTCAAAACCAAGTAAACGCATTAATATTGTTTTTATACTTTAGGAAAATTATCCATATGCCCTTTGGGTCATGTAGGAATCATTCTTACCTCAATCCTATATATTATATACTCGGTATGACTCAAAGTGTTTGTTATCAGTTTAAAATTGACATTTTAGTTCAAAAACTATCACTCACTGAAAACCAAGAAAACACAATTATATTGTCTTGATAATTTAGTAAAATTATTCATAAGTCATTTTTTGATGTGTAAAAATCATTCTCACAATAAACTGAAACACGATGTGATCGGTATGACTCAAAGTGCATGTTTCTGGTTTAAAATTAAAATTTAGTAAAAAAAATAAGTGACATACTCAAAACTAAGAAAATGAATTTAGATTGTTTTATACTTTAATAAAATTATTAATAAGTCACTTGGGATGTCTATAAATTATTAGTTCCTCAATCTGATGCATGGTGTGACTAGTATAACTCCAAGTGAAACTTTTTATTTAAAATTGACATTAATTTTAGTAAAAAAGAAAAGTAACCTGCTCAAAACTAGTCAAACTCATTCAAATAATTTTTATACATTATTAAAATGATCTATAAGTCATTTTTTACATGTGGGAATTAGCCTCACCTAAATTTGATAAATGATGTACCCGATATGACTCAAAGTGTATATTATTGGTTTAAAATTTACATTTTATTTTAGAAATTGTCACTCACTGAAAACTGAGAAAACATGCTTGGATTTTCTTGATAATTTATAAAAACAATTCATAAGTCATTTTTGATGTGTAGGAATCAATATCACGTCAAAATTATACACGATGTGACTGGTATGAGTCAAAGTACGTGTTTCCAGTTTAAAATGACACTTTAGTAAAAAAACACAACCGATGTACTCAAAACTGAGAAAATGAATTTTTATTATTTTTATACTTTAGAAAAATTATCCATAAGTCATTTGGAACATGTAGGAATTATTTTCACTTCAATCTGATGCACGGTGTGACCAGTATGACTCCAAGTGTATCTTTTTATTTAAAATTGACATTAATTTTAGTAAAAAAGACAACTGACATACTCAAAACTGAGAAAAAACATTCGTATTGTTTTGATACTTTATAAAAATGATCCATAAGACATTTTTTATGTTTATGAATAAGCCTAACCTCAATCCAATAAACGATGTTCCTAGTATGACTCAAAGTGTCTGTTATCAGTTTAAAATTGATATTTTAATTCAAAAGTGTCACTCACTAAAAAAAAGAAAACACACTCGAATTGTCTTGATGATTTATTAAAATGATTCATAAGTAATTTTTTGATGTGTATGAATTAGTATCACATTAAACTAACATATGGCTCAAAGTGCGTGTTTCTAGTTTAAAATGTCATTTTAGTAAAAAACACAAGTGACGTACTCAAAATTGAGAAAAACCATTTGGAATATTTTGATACTTCAGGTAAATGATATATAAGTAATTTTTGATTTGTAGGAATTACATGTACCTCAATATGATTTATTATGTGACTGGTATGACTCCAAGTGTATCTTTTTATTTAAAATTGACATTAATTTTAGTAAAAATGAAAAGTGGTATATTCAAAATCGAGAAAATGCTTTTGGATGGTTTTTATACTTTAGGAAAAGTATTAATAAGTAATTTTTTATGTGTGGTAATCATTCATACCTCAATAAGATACATTATATGCCCGGTATGAATCAAATTGTCCATTATCATTTTAAAATTGACATTTTAGTTAAAAAAGTTCCACTCACTGAAAATTGAGTAAACATGATCAGATTGTTTTGATAATTTAGTACAATGATTAATAAGTCATTTTTGATATTTTATAATAATTATCACATAAAAAAGACACATGATGTGACTAGTATGACTCAAAGTGTGTGTTTCCATTTTAAAATTACATTTTAGTAAAAAATAAAGTGACATGCTCAAAATTGAACAAACACATTTGTATTATTTTGATACTTTATGACAATGATCCATAAGTAATTTTGGATATGTAGTAATTATCCATGCCTCAGTCTGTCACACGGTGTGACTGATATGACTCCAAGTACATGTTTTCAATATATAAGTGTCATTTTAGTTTAAAATGCAAATCACATCACCAAAACAAAGAAAACGAGCCAAGATTTTTTCTCATCATTCTATATGATATTACTTAATTAATCTCCTTATCATTTTTATCTTATACTTGTTTAGTTAATTTTCACATAGATAATTCTTGAAAATGAACAAGAAATGGTGTAATGTTCAAGAATCAACCACAACTCAATTTGATACACATTGTTTGTGGTATGACTCAAAGTTTAGTTTAAAATTAAAACTTTCTATTTAATTAATTTATTTATATTATTATTAAGATAAGGATTTTTTTCTTATCTAGGCATGTTCTTTTACTCGAGCAGGGGTGGTTTTTTCAGTAATAGCATGATTCGGGTTAATGGAAAAAGAAAAAAGAACATTGATTTTTTTGAATGTATGTGATAATTTGTACTTAATCATGTAATTGTATAAAACAATGTTTGAAATATATATAATATCTTGTTTTTTTCTTGTATTTGTGTTGTAAATTTTATTTTATTTAAAATTTATATTTTTACCAACTTTTGTAGCTTTCTGGTATTGTTTATGGTTCTACAGTGTGTTGTTATAGAACAATGTAGTATGTCCCTTTATCAACGCTATTAAATGTGTTGATAAATACTTCCTTTATCAACGCTTCTAAAAGTGATGATAAAGGGATTATTTATCGGTGCTTTTAAAAGTGCTAACAAATACACCCATTATCAGTGATTTTTTTAACACTAATAAAGGTCTCCTTTATTAGAACTTGTTTTAGTACTGATAAATTACCACTTTATCAGTGATTTTAATAGTGCTGATAAAGGACCCCTTTATTAATGATAAATAAAAGCATTGATAAATGGGGTACTTTATTAATTCTTTTCTAGCATTGATAAAAGCCTAGGGATTTTAATCCCACTCTAGTAGTCATTACTTTTCTAGTACTGATAAAGGCCAATTTTAGTGTGGTTAAAGGTATATTTTATAGTAGTGAAACCTTTATAGTTCTGGCATGGATTGTAATGTTATGTAAATAATATTTATCTAATAAGATGTAATATTTGTGTATAAAAATTATGGGTTAATATAGTTAGTATCAGAGCATCGTTTAGTTATTTTTAGAAACTAGGATGCAGAAACTTTAGTGAGAAACCATAGTATAAGCCTAAGTATTGGAGAACATCCAATTTTATGGTAAATAAATGAGTGTAGTTTTCCTAGAAGGTACATCCCTAACTAGATACTAGAATGCGTATGCGTTGTGGTACAAATACACCTAGAAGTTAAAGCTATGAATGGGTCATATTATGTATTAATTTTATCATCACTGGTGCATGATGAGTGGGCCTATTATTATACACCTAGATAGACACTCATGGGGTATATTCTTGGGTTAATTCACATTTAATTTATAAATAATTATAAAGGATTTGAATTTATGATGACCATGGAAGGACTAGGTTAAAACCTAAGGTGTCATAGATTAAAAAGAATGTATCATGATTTAGACATCCTATAAATTATTTTTCATAATTATATGTTTTTTCACTATGATTATTGTTACTCATACTATTATTTTTGGTTTTAGTTGATTTTTTTAACCTAAAGAAATCATGTTAATGTTTAATGTGATGTACAATGAAATGATTTTTCACCTAATAAACCAAAAGGTATGGTGAATAAAATAAAAAATATTATTTTAATTCTTACACAATTTTCTCAATCCATGAATCATGCTAAGATTCCAAATGATAAAAGGAGGGAACAATGTTCTATTTATTCCTTCATAAAGAAACATCTACCTTCTTTTAGTGGTTCTGCTAATCCACTAGTTGTTGAGAAATGGATCAGTGCCACTAAAAATATATTTTCCACTCTCCAATATTTGAAACATGAAAATTCTATTTTAGCTATTTATTATTTATAAGGAAAAGAATATCAATGGTTGTTTCCAATGAAAAATGTGTTTCCCGATGGTAGATTATAGGGGGTGTGCAATCATACACACTGGTTTTATTATTTCTAAATAGTTTCCAATGGGTTTTTTCATGGAACTAAAAACACCCAATAGTTTTGTATCCATGAGGGACTTTCTTTCCAAAGGTAGGTTCTCATTGGGGATTTTTTCCAACAATGTCTTAAGAACTCACATCGGTCAAGAGGATGGGAGTTTGAGCTCATCACACTCTTTTGGGTGGAATTTTTTCCTACTATGGGACTCTCATATAGATATAATATATGTTCATTAATCCTTTATTTTATTCTAAAGTATGATGTGAGTCACACTTGAATTAACCATCAATTTTTAGCATGCATAGAATTTAGAATCATTTGTATGTATCCTAGGTTCTTCATCAATGGAGATATCATTAAGTATCTGAGTTTCTCTACCAATGGTATCCTCTTATGTAGCAATTAGAGATTCTTTGGTCGTTATTATGACTATGCTGATTTTTTATCCACACAATGGGGATCTTTGGAGTATATTTTCATCCAAGGAAATTATGGTTGTTTTGATGTTGGGATTGGACCCATGAGATGAACTTTCTATGTATCCTTGTGAAAGTAATCAGAATCCACGTAGTTCTGTTCAACTTAATGGGGCACATCATACCTTTTAAGTTCCTGTGATAAGGACCTAACCATACAGTTTAATGTCATGCATCAAGGACGTCTAGGTGAAAGGTGCCTAGTCAAAGTTTGTTGTGTGAATTATATCAAAGTGGACCAAGAAACCTAGAAAGGATATGGATTCCCAGGTTGAATTAGACCCTACTGGGAGTGGTTCCCAGAGAGAATAGAGTTGATTTGGAGTGTTGGGTTTGGACCTTGGGGATGCTTCCTATGTATACCATTTGAATAGAAATCAAAGCCCACATAATTCGGTTATAATGAACCACACCTATAGAGGCCCATAGATTTGTATCGCAGGGGAGTATGGCCCTTTAATAGGATTAAGTTTGGGCTTATTTCTGAAAGGGATGCCTTGTGGAGAGGGTCAATTAGTGATGTCTTGACTCGTGGTGATTTTGAGGCATTTTCAGGGCTTACACCTAAGGAGGGATCCCATTGTTGAGTATGATGATATGGTTGGGGCTTATACTGAGTATGAGGCCCAAAGGATATATTTTGGTGATTATCCCTAAGAAGGATGCCTTGGTGAATGGGGGTTGTAACTGGGGATTAATCATGGGGAGGATACCCATGGATGGGTTTGATCAGGGTTTACTCCTAAGGAGGATTCCCATTAATTAGTTGGGACTTACACTTGGAATGTTTCCCATGGATAGGTTCGGCTGGGGATTACTCCTGAGGAGGATTCCCATGGTTTGGGATCATGAGGATGTCATGACCCCCATCAACCTCTAAGACCATGTGAGTCATGCTCGGTGTGAGAAAAAAGAGGAAACAGGAGATCCAGGAAACCATAAAATCTGCTTTTCCATGAGTTTGGATACATATACTTGAGGAACATTCCTATAGAGGTACTCTTAAGGAAGACTGGGAGAAGATCTGGAAGAATAATCTCTACCAAAACATGCATCTAGTTGTGTGGATGTCGTGGTCATGGTTATCCCATAATACCACGAGTCATGATGAGTCATGATTTAATGTGAGAAACAAGAGGAAGCATATGATCTGAAAAACCACACACTTATCCTCTTCCACTGGTGGAATAGAATATGGTTATGAGAGAAGAAAAATGGTCTTGGATTCCCCTGTTCCATATCCTATGTTGTATCCAGGATAGTCGGTTCTGATTACCATTACGGATACATACCTTAGTGAGCAAGGAGGAGAAAGAGTGAAACCTCTTGTAAGAAAGGATATGGGATTACTCTAAGAGGGATAACATAAAATTGGTTCTACAGTAAGGTAGGAGGATCTCATTCTATGTTTAATGGAAAATCAAGTGTAATTATCACCCTCCCCACCTGTAACTAGAGGCTCTGAGTTTCAGAGACGATAAGAGGAGAACATGTTCCTAAACATTGTGTTTGAGACTATGAGAACCTAACACCACCCCCAAGGTTAGGGTCATCATGACCATGGGAATGAAAATCCATATTCACCCCCAAGGACCCTAACCGTATGGTAGGATAAGTGCAGGAAACCTCTAACTGTAGAAAAAAATCCAAATGGGGTACATATTGGTTTTCTCCTATTCATGGTACTATAATTCTGGAGGCTTTGGTGTAGGTTTCAAATTATTCCCCCTCATATGAGGTATCCAAAGGAATATAATCCCTTCCATTAGTGTCTTGTAAAAGTACTCAAAGGGTAACTTGCATGGGTCCTAGCTTAGAGATAAAGGGTGCTCCACGCAGGGCCTGGGAGGAACTGGAAATAATTCGCATAGGGGGTATAGGAATGTGCAAGATGGTTATACCTTGGTAAATGGACCACCTTGGAAAAAAACTTGTTCAAGGCTTTATCCTAGGAACCACTGGTCTCCTCAGGTGTCCCTGGATGGGTATCATATAGGTCCCTGATTAGGGAGAGGGGCCTCATATAGGTGGTTGTTCTTGAGAAGGGTTCCTTGTAAAGGTGTATTGTGTTTTAAACCCTAAATAGAATTTGATCTCACTTATCTCCCTCAATTCTCTATTCTCTCGGGTTTTGGAGAGCTTCTTGAGAAATTTCTGAGACCTGGGCGAAGGGGCTCTACGGCCAGATCTTGGGGGATTCTTCTGATTTTCTAGTTGTTTAAATGAGGATCCCTAGGGTCTTATTTATAGGAAATAGGGAACCTTAGTTGAAGGAGTTACCCCGCATAGTTCTATAGCATAGGCGTCTAGAATAGGTGCCATATGAAGGGGTACCCTACCTTTTAGTGCCACATAGGGGGGCTGTGTTGGACTTCTGATGCACAGTTTTGTGTGTGTAGGTTGGTTTGAGCAAGTTCCTTTGATTATATTTGGGACTATTTAGTTCTTGAACATTATTAAGGTACTCTTAATAATATTTTCACTCCACTTTACAAAATGGAGGGTCAACAAAAGCCACCCCCCCCCTCAGGATTGGATCTGATTGAAATAGGAGGGTCTAGTGATGAGGTAGAAGAGGAAAAAGATTGTGAAGGGTGAATTGGTGAATCACATGGGGCTTCTATGTAGGGTGGAAGCGTAGGTCTGGTGCACAGACCCATAGAAAAAATCCATAGTGAAAACCATTTTGGCATGTCTGTGGGTTCTATAAATATCCCTGGCCCTTTTCTATTTTTCTTGCATTCTGGGTTCGAATCTTTTTCTCTCATCGTGCAGGTCATCTTCCCAGTTGTGTTGTGATTATCATTTTGTGAAGTTCTCTTGAGGAATTCATTATGTTAAAACCACTTGGTATATGGTTCTACATGGATTCACCTCAAGGAGAAGTCTATAAGAGGCATCTGGTTGAGGGTCTTGTGTGAGGGGATTTGTTGAGATGGATGCGCATAGGACCTTGTAGAAGGACCTGTGTGAGTTATTTCCTTCTCCAAAATTTGAAATTCTTCCAATTAAAAATATAAAATCTTTCTAATTAAATATTATAACTTAATTGGATAACTTGATGCTTTCTTATAGGTTTTTAATGGCCACTTTGATGAAATCTACTGAACAAGCTATTGCACGTTCTTATGAGATGATCAAAGTTGTTGGTACAGATTACTACAACATGGTTGAACCTTCTCTTACTGATATGGTGAAGCATTTGGAACCATACCAATGTGACTAACCAAAAATTTATTACCTTACATTATATGATCACGGACTTTTGAGGGGATCTTTTATCCCTGGGGTTTGGAGTTACTTCATGACGTCCTAGTTTATAAAGCATATCAACTAACCTTTTACCAACATTTTATCCATGGGTGTTTATATTAAGCAAGTAAAGTTTCCCATTGGATGTATCATGCATCACAGTGGATGCACTCTAGATCTAAAGTTGCATATCCAAGAATTGAGACCTCATTTTTATGACTCAACCTTCCATGATTCACAGATAAATCAAACTCTAGGTTGGAAGGAGTACTATGATTTCTATTATGGAAGGGGGAGTTAGGCCCAAGTGGATATGGGCATACTGGGTGAACTAGAATTGCACAGAATTCAAAAAATAGTTTCAATATGTTTAGATATATGAGGCTGTTTTTGTGGGACAAACCTATGTATACAAGAACTCAGACATCATCTGTGAACAGTTGATCTAATGGAGTCCGCAGAAAAAATCTTTCCACATAACTCATGGTGAATTCGGTATTAGCCTATGGGGTGTCTATAGAATCTATGGAGATCCCATTCTTGGGGAGATATATGATGAGTTCATCACACTAAATACAACATGGGATGACGCTAAAAGGACACCATCATTGGCCCATGAGCTTTTCAATGTGATGAAGAAATTGCAGAACAAGGATCCTCACCCAAGAGGTGAAATCCATGCTACAATGTGGATAAATGATTTTCTAAAACCAGTAGGATAAGGTACCACTTCTGGTCACCCTATTGTATGTCCTACTATAGAGAATCGGGGAGCTCCTGGTACATTCTATCCTACACTAGAGAAGGTCCAATATACCTGTTGGGGTTACAAGGTCAATCCCAAGGTTGATGTGAAGACTCACCTAGATGGATTCCTTGCCATGTGGCTAAGAATTTATATACTTCTGGACTGTGAGTCCAATGATGATGTGAGGCCAGGAACTTTTTTCATCATGGCCAAATTAGTAGAGGGGAAGTATATAGGGATGGTTTCCCCTATCCTGCCAAGAATTTACCATTTTTTTCTACATGCGTATAACAGAAAGGCCTCGTTTAGAATTTCAGGTTCATTTCAAGTGTTGTGGGGTGTATTGTAGCACATTTTATCTCATATGAAATGTTTAGTCTAGTTAAAATCTCTAAAATATGATTCCGCCCATTCATTCAGGTTGTCTTTGGAATCCATCTTTGGTACCTGAAGTATGATGAAGTGTTGAGGATGCTGAATGTGTCGGGAGAATTTAACTTCTTTCCACATGGTAACCCACTAAAATGTATTTTTACTGATTATTTCAAGTAAAATAATTACGAGTTGAGGTCATACATGACAGAAATCAAAGACGGCGTACTAGAATCTCATATTCACAGTGAGATCATCTGTGAGGATTATACTCTATATTGATTTTCTTGCTATTTTAAATGTCTCCAATAGTCAAGAAACTTTCCCCCTATTAATGTTAGGATTGAGAAAAAATTTATGGTAGCCTAGAATCTTTGGATCATGATGTCCATGCAGGTATCCAAAATTTCAATCATGCTACCTCTGTCAGATGCATCAATCGGGCTAGAGAATGTGTATTCCAATGCATGGATCTCTTCATACCCTCAATGGGTTTTGATGAAGTGAATTTATCAATTCAAGTCCATGATAACCAATGTTCATGGTATGCATGGTATGAAGTCTTGAGCTGAAGATGATGATGTTGAATCTTTGGAACCTTCGAGGTGATCCCGAGAAAAGGACACTAAGGAGTATAGGGTTGATAAGACCACACCTCCTTCACCAAGGTAGTCTAGTATTCACTATTTAGAGGAGACTCATGTTTTGTACCCTCATTATTATATGAGATAAAAGAGGCCTGAAGAGGCTTCCAAGTTGAAAAACATCATTTCTTCCTCTCATCTAGTTGCATGAAGGCCAAATTATGTGTGATCCTTAGTTATCTGAGTTTGAGAGAGCATAACTTCTGATGTCAGAGATGAATGGGAGTTTCTCCAATATGGAATGAAAATCCCAGAGCTAGGAAATATTAAATCACCCTTTGATCTCCACAATGACAATGATTTGGCTGAGGTTATGAGGTATCTTCAGGAATTTTAATCTTCGATATAATCAATTGATGATTACACCCCAACCACAAAGAAAGTATCAAACTTACTGGATCAAGGAGTGATTAAGGGGGTATTTATTCATCCCAAGGAGGAATGGGACATATACCTTAACCTTTCAAATGTATTTCAATTTTATCCCTTTCCCTTTTCTTCTCTTTTATCGGCCATCATTAATCTCAAGGGGATTTTATTTTAAAGTTCAGAAGAGTGGAAGAAAAAGAATAGCTGGTTGAAAAAGGATCAGGAACAGAGGCACTTTAGTCACTGAAGTATAGGACCATGGTAACCCCCATTGGGGTAGTGGATATGGCCCTTGGGTGACCCAAACTATCTATAGTCCATATGACCATGATGGAGGAGGTGGAGGTGGGAACTCCTCGATCGTCCCCTCAAGTCTATATTTCCAAGAGGACTGACATGATCCCTTCTCCACCTCGAGAGAGGAAGTGAAGGAGGTAATTAATGTTTTTTGGAGCATATGATGTAGTAAGTCTCTGTGACTTCATTTGATATCATTACCTACTTGACATAACCTTTTGACCATGCATGCCTTTTACAGAATCTGCATCACTTTCCTCCTTTAAGGGATCTGACATTGGTCCTTCAAGGATCGAGGAGGATACCCCATAGGAGGTACAGACCCATGCTGATGAATCTTTCATTTTGAATGAAAAAGAATCAAGAGATGTGGTCATTTCTTCCCCCGGTCTTTTATAGAGGGAGATAGATACGGTAATGTCAGATTCACCACCTCAGGTGTCATGTGTTGTTTTTTAATTTCCTCTTCTTCTGATATTTTAGATCTATCACCTAAACTAGAGGACCCTATAGCAGTTAATTTTGGTCCCAATATCACTCCGTAGGGGGATGAAAGTGATATCAACGAGTTTGATGAAGGTTTTGATGTTGAACCTAACTTCATAGGGCCTGATTATGTTATTCCATATGAGCATTCGACATAGGGGATCACCAATGAATTCAATTCAAGTATTGACCAACGTATCTTGGATACTCTTACTAGTGAGTATGTTGTGAGACTTGATGATATGTATCATAAACTGATGGATATAATTAATATATACATTGATATTCTAGATTACCTCAAGGAGTTTGGGGATTTTCGTAAAGAATTGGACAGACATGAATTTCATTGTTCTTGTATTTTTTTTCTTAAACATAGTGGACTTTCTTTCACCTCATTCTTCACATCAAAGTTAAAGTTTTATAGCTTTGTATGCATAGTAAATTTCCAAGTCACTTCATGAACAAGGCATCCAAGACCACCCTACTCCTATTATTGAGGGAGTGATGGCTGAGAATCTTGAAGTGGGAGATTTTTAAGAGCCTATGATCCTGGATATAGAGAAAAATCAAGAGTATGATTCTCATCAAGAGGTTCCTGCTCCAATAGTTGAGGATGGGGGTGCTAGGGAGTTATAAATTCTAGAAATTGATCCAAAATGGGTGAGTGTTACTAATTTTTTTGGTTACTTCACTACCTTTATTGTAAATTGACCTTCTAGTGTTGATAAGAAGTGTCACCTTCTATTCAATGTCATCAACATTGGAAACTGGCCTTGATAGGGGGGCTTACATGTTAATTCCAACAACTTCAGTAGTGGGGATGAAGTTTTTTTAAAGGGAGTAGAATATGGAAGTTCATTGATCCCACTAATCCCAGATTATGTCTCTCCCTTTGAGAGTGTCTCTGAGTCTGATCTGGAGATGTAGGTGGCTTTTCTCACTACACATTGCCTTGTCTGGAAATATATCTAGAAGATAATTGGGGATACGCCTCTTGAATAAATGTCTCCATTAATTCACTGACTTCCATTCAAGATTTCCATATTGGGATATGGAGGATTTAATTACTATGAGATCCATGATGCGATGAAGGTGATTATTCAGCAAATAGGAGAGGATCGAAGGTTGCAGCAAGCCGAGACACAACCGGCGGGCTAGATTGAGGAACTCAAATCTGTTATAATTCAAGCTGAGGTCATCCACTTCAAGAAGGTATAGGAGTACCAATATCGCCTCGATGATAAGTCTACCCAAATAATATTCCTTTAAGAATAATTAAATTTCCTGAAATAAGAGGTAGTCCAACTCCATCGGTCCTTGGAAGGGGATTTGGCACAAAGAAGAGACATCATTGGTGCAGAGCATGAGAAGATATATAAAGCTGAGGAGGCCATTGCTACCCAAACAGTCGAGATTCAGTAATCAATATAAATTTTTGGGGTCCTAGTTCAACTTACCAAATATTTTTTTGAGGAAAAATTGTAAAACCTGACTAAGAGGCTCCAATGTATAGAAGTTTCCCTACATTTTGAAACATAGATGAAAATAATTTTTGTTCTCAGTCACTAGTTCTCGAATTTATATCCATATTGTAATCATAACACAACACTAAAAAATGACTCATTTGATTGAATTTCATCATTTTATAATTACAATGACCAGGATAAGAGGGTGCTCTAATTTTTACCTAATCCATGGGAATTAGTAAGCAGAGTCTGGTTATTTCTAAGTTTAAATGGAAAAACCTACAAACTTTTTGTCTTTTTATTTCATCACCATATTTTTTCCTAAGTCCAATATAAGAAAGACTTAGTGGGTGAAACTTGGCTTTTACTTAGATCACCCTTTTTGAGTTTTTAGCCTAATAAGTTTTTTCCTTTTATTTTTCCATTTCTCTATTTTTTTTCCTAAACCATACTGATTGAAGGTATATCAATCTAATACTCAACTTTTTTCTATATTTTCCTTTGTGGGCTTTCAATCTAGTGAGTATTGTGACTCTTTTTGTGGGAATTTTAAATTCATGTAATCTTGACTAGTGACGTTGGTGTTTTAGGTCGAACATATTTGACCATAAATTTTGAGATGATGACCCAAACAAAGATTTTTAGCCAAGAATGTTCCAAAATTCTTCAGATACCTCTCCCATGGGGAATTTTGATCCAAGATTTTTTTATTTAAAAATATAAAATAAGATATTCATAAATAGGGAGGTATCTCCTAAGGAAGATGTTACCACTGGTACAAACTCATTTTATGGGTGACTTTATATAAATCCAAATGGGTTGTATCATTGCATGGTCAGACAGTGTCATCCTTAGGTTGATAGGACCTTTTTTGGGTGACTTATGTAAATATAACTAGGGAATTTTATAGCATAGTTGGGTAAATAAGTTCTCAGAAATTTTGAAATTCTATTGCTAATGGCTAAATAAAGTTTATGGAGATTTGTATTTCTCAAGACCATAATAAGTATTTTATCCAAGGGGAATTGTCTGAGAATGACTAGAGCATTTGTATTGGCATTGATCGTGAATGGGAAACCGCTCTTACAAGAATTTTTGGCTTGTGTTAAGGATAGTACATTTGTTTAGATGAATGATGTTAGGGGTAAGGCCCCTTTATGACAAGGGTTGAAGAATCATTCAGTTTTAATGTTGTGTAATTAAGACATTGATCGTGTTGTTTAACATTTTACGGTGAGAATGTTTTTGTACAGTTTAAAATCTTATGATTAGGACTTTATGCAATGCAGTTTAATGTCATACAAGGATGAAATTATCCTATGAAGTTTGAATTCATAAAGTAAGGACATTATGGGGTTAAAATTTAAGGTCTTTAGCATTGACCAAAAGTTTAATGATTCTCCCATTTTTTGTAATCTATCTAGGAATATACCATTATATTCGGTTGTGAGGAGAAAAATGTTGTAAGTTGTAATGTGGGGATCCTTGGATCTAAATATTTGTATGGGGGAAGGTCTTATGGTGATAGAGGAGGTCTCTCTTGAGGAATAAGTTTTCACTGGTTGAAAAATCTATTTTGTGGGATGTTTTATACAAATCCAACTAGGGTGTGTTACTGCATAGTCAATAGTGGAATCCTTTGGTTGAAAAAACCCATTTTGTGGGATACTTTATGAATAGACAGCTGGGGGGTATTATAGCATAGTCAGGAAAAGGAGTCTTCAAGAATTCTGACATTATATTTCTCATGGACGAAGGAAGTTTATGGAGATTTGTATTTCCCCAAGAACAAAGTTTGGTTTGTGGAAGTAGGACCTAAATAAAGGAGGATCATTTCAAGTCAAAATTACTCAAGAATTGGTGGAATAGGTTCCCCACATAGGTCTAGACCAAATGCGGGAAATATGGTGCATGTATTTTTAGGTCATATGCTTAAGACCATACCATTATGGAAATGATAGGTGATATATATCCTACTGGTCCAAAATCATTCCTGCATACATCAGACATGAGGGAGTAAATTGTAAACCATGGTCTTGCGGATTTTCATATCAGGAAAAAGGAAATGGTACAAATATGTGAGGGATGACCGCAGACTGAAATTGAATTTTGGGTTCCAAAATAATGGCGTCAAAGTCTATAAGGATAGAAGAGTCTTCTCCCAAGGGAGAAGTTACTACTATCTAATAAACCTATTTGGTGGTATGTTTTTTTACAAATCCAACAAGGTCGTATTATTGAATAGTCAAAAAATGGAATACTTTGTCTAAAAATCTATTTTGTGGGCTATTTTATACAAAGACAACTGGGGAATATTATAGCATAGTTTAGAAAAGGAGTCCTTAGGTATCATACATTTTATCACCAGAAGCTGAATAAAGATGATGAAGGTCCGAAAAAATAAAATATTAGGAGTATGTCATGTGGAGGGGATATGTTTAGGAATGAAGTAAGCATTTAGACTAATATTGGCCATGATATATAGAGTCCCTTGCATATATTTGATTTATATGTAGAAGGGGGATGTATTTTTTTCCTTAGTGGACCCCTAATGAGGGGACCCAAATTAAGAGCTCCTACATAGATCTTTTTTTATGCAAAAGAGGGTGAATTTTTTTAACCACTTGGTTGGTACTAGGACATGAGTTCTAGGTGTCACTGCATATCTCATTGGATTGAGAATAAATCCATGCATAGTTCTTTAGGTATCATGCAGTTTAGAGTCATACGATAAGGATATTAGACATGTAGTTTAAATTCATGTTGTAAGGACATTATCCATGTAGTTTACATTCATACCGTAATGAAATTATAGGACTCGATGTGAAAAAATAGAGGAATAATGTAGCTGGACTAGGGAATAGGATCCAATAATCACTACATATCTTGTTGGATCAAGAATCAATCCACACGTAGTTCTAGAAAGTATTCCCCAAACTGATTGAGTTCATGTATGGAGAAGCAGGTTTTTTTATTGCAGATGGACCCAATATTGGGTATCCAGGTGTCACTACATATCTCATTGGAATGAGAATAAATACACACTTAGTTCTTAAATAGATCATGTAGTTTATTTTCATTAAACGAGGACATCTGGTGTGCCTTTTAAGGTCTTGCAGCTAGAACCATGATAACCCTAATGAAAATTTATGTGCTTCACTCATGCAGGGAACTTCTTTACTAAAATTCATAATACCATGTGAGATATTATTGGTGTGAGAAACAAGGAGAGGCAAAGGTTTCTTGCACTATACAAAGGCCATGCAAGGGAAGTATAGGGGAAATTAGATTTTGTGGTGTTTGGGCTAGGAGGTATGATTTAAGTGTTACTACGTATCTCATGGAAATGAGAATCAAACCATATGTAGTTCTTGAATAACCATGAATTTTAACACCATGTGTAAAGGACGTAGGTTTCCCAATGTGTAAAGTGGTATTATAGATGGACCAGTGGGTAAGACCCAGGTGTCACTATGTGTCTCATTGGAATGATAATCAAGTCGTACGTATTTCTTGAAAATAGTTACCCATATTGATCAGATTTTGATGCAGGGAAAATGAGCTTTGATATCCTCCAGAATAATGGCTCGGCTTAATACATAAGTTATATGCATCTATATGTATCTCATTTGAATGAGAATCAAGACATAAATAGTTCTTGAAAGGATCCCTATGCATATCTGACTCATACATGGGGAGTGGGGGATATTTCTTTGTTGTGGCTGGGCCTAGTATCGGAGATTCTAGAATCACTACGTATCCCATTAGGATGAGAATCAATCCATAAATAGTTATTGAAAATTTTTCCCCAAATTAATCATTCATTTATGTGAATAAAGGGTCTTTAATATTTTTCACAATGATGGTTCCACCCAAGACATGAGGTCTAGGCATCACTATACCTCTCATTGTAAAGAGAATCGAGCCATATATTCTGGACAAGTTCCTTATATAGATCTAATTCATACACAAGGATAAAATGGGGTTTTCTTTTTCTTTAATCATGTTTGTACTTAAGACAGAAGATTTGAGCATCACTATGTATCTCATTGGAGTGAGAATCAAGCCACATATGGTTATTGAAAGGATTGTGTAGTTTATTATCGTGTTATGGGGACATTGGTCGTGTAGTTTTATGTCATACAGTAATAAAATGATAATGTTGGGGTTTATACCCATGAAGGGGGGACCAATTTCCACTAAGGAGTGTAACTGATTTGAGTGGGGATTATACATGGGAGCTTCCCATATTTTATTCCTCAGGTCTGTCCAAGAGGGAATATTGACCCATTAGGGTTTAGAGGTATGTGATTAGGGCATACACCTGATATAGAGGCATGTATTTAAGGGAAATCAATAAGTGTATTTGTTCATGGAATTTTAGTGGTTTCTTAATGTTGAGAGAGAGGGACATCAACCATGCAGTTTAAATTTATGTGGTAAGGATGAATGGTGTCTCATGGTTTTAGGTTATATGATTATGACCTTATGTTATGAAATTTATCATCATGCGATAAGTGTGATGATTCCACATAGTTTAATTTCATGTGGCATGTAATTTATTTCATTCCTTTTAAGGTTGTGTGATAAAGAACAACTACTTAATTTAATGTCTTACAGTTCAGATGAGCTTCGTTTCATTACACAAAATATTTATTTAGGAATCTTTCATTGGTTGGGGTCATAATGATCTCTCTATCCATTGAGATTAAGGAATAATTTCTGTTAAAGTAGAACTTGTGTATGGAGTAAGGTCCCCACTACTTTGGTTCAAGATTTAGAGGCTTCTTTCCTGGTATCATTTAGGTTATGAGTACTAATACAAGTTCTCTTTGGAGGAAGGAGTGGAGGAGGACCTTCTTTTTAAAGGATAGAGCTATAAAATTTTGATATACCTCTAAGTGATGAAAGTTATGAAATATTTTTTCATCCATTCACCCCAATTCAGTCAATAATTTCTAGGATTTCTCGTCTATGGATAGATTATCACATATGGAAACATGGAACAATGGAAATTGGACCTAAATGGGTAGGTATAATTATGTTCCATATACCAATGAGTATGGGTTCTTCCATGTAGCAGTATGGGTTATAGTTCGATAAGACCATAAAGCATGAAAGAGCTTTCCAGGATAAGAATTTTTATCTAGATTATGTTTGATAGAGCCTTATTGAAAGCCTCTATCTGTCTATTAGTCACTACATGGTAGTGGGATGAATGTTTGGATTTTATATTATACTCCTAATATAGCTTCTCCACCTCATCAAAACAGAAGTTGGTTCCATTTTCTGTTAGTACTATGTGGGGGACACTAAATTTTTTAATGATTTTTGCTTTCATGAAGCTGATAATTCTTTTTTCTCCAAATTCTTTGAAAGGTGTTGCCTCAGCTCATTTGGAGAAGAATTCAATAGTAGTTAAGATGTATTTGAAATAATTGGCCATAGATGGAGGGTATAACCACAAAAAAATCCATTCTCCATAGTTTGAATGGCCAAGAGTATTTGGCTATATGTAGAAACTTTGGGGGTTGATGGATGAAGTTGGCATGCACTTGGTAGGAATGAAACTTCTTAGTGAATTCTATGCAATCCTACGTCATTAAAGGATAGAAGTATCCAAGCATTAAAATTTGGTTGGAAAGATTATATCCATAATAATATGAACCATATGCTCCATTTTTTACTTCATCCATAATAGTCACAGTCTCTACTCCATCGATACATCTGAGAATGACTCCATCAAAGCCTCATTTGAAGAGGAATTTTTTGTGATTTGGGCCATTATAAAGAGTGAAGTTGGATGTTCACCATCGGATTTTCTATTTCCCATATCTATATAGTGGTAGTGTGCTATTTTAGAGGTATTTCATGATGGTAATCATCCACCCGGTGGTAGGACCATATAGCTCAGGGATAGTACTGACTTCGTTGATCTCTTTCATCCTGACTTAAAAAAAGGCGAGACCATTCGGAGATGGGAAATGTTGATGACTATTTCATCCCAGTTTGGATATACTAGTATTGTAGATTCATTTTCCAATGCATCTACTTTTTCATTCTTTGATCGCATGACATGGGTAAATATTGGCTCTGAAGGGAATTCTGCCATCAAGACTCAGACAAAGTCAAGAAAGGGGATTAGTTCTTCTTTTCAGATAGAATAATCCTCATTGGTGTGCCTGATTACCAAATATAAATTGACTTTCACCTATAGATGGTCTATCTACTGGTATCTTGAGTTCCAATTCCATGACTGAAATGAGGGTCTGATATTCTGCTTAATTATTGGTACATTATTTTGATAATAGGAAAGAGTAAGGTAAAAATACCTTTTCTGGAGAGATAAGCATGATTCATAACCCAAATTTGTTGAGCTTAGGGTCTTTAATCCTTATCCTTGTTGGGATCTAGGATGCACTATCAAAATACATTTCCCATTCTTGGGAGCTGCCTTAAATAGAGAATATCTCTTCATCTAGCAATTCATTATTTAATGATGTTGTTTCTATAAACGAGTGTTCTGTAAGGAAATCTACCAAGGCCTGGCCTTTCACTACTTTCTGAGGCACAAATTTTATATCAAACTATTGTAGAATAATTTCCCAACATTCCATATGTCTTATTAACAAATGAAGGCTAAGGATATATTTTAGTGGGTTATTGTGAGAGACCAATTGGACCTCTTGGTCCTGTAGATAGTGACTTTATTTTTTAACCTAAAAGGTTAATTCTAGGCATCACTTCTTGATTTCTGAATAATGATTCCTAATGTTGATCATGGTTTGAATGAGATAATAAAGTTTTATTTCATTCCCATCATCATTATTTTGCGTAAGTAAGGTGCTTGGTGATTGTTCCAGGGTCTTCAGATATATAATGAGTGGATTTACCTTGATAGGTGGCATTAAAACTGATGGGATCAAGAGGTACTTCTTGAGGATATAAAATCATTCCTGATAGTCATTGGTCTACTGATATGTGACCCCCTTCTTCATCAATTTGGTGAAGGTCATAAATTCTCCTGCAAGGTTAGATATGAAGCACCGAATGTAGGTCAAATGTCCTTAAATTCCTCTCAACTCTTTGAGGTTTGGAGAAGGTGGTGTGCTAAGGATAGATTTTGTTTTATTAGGGTCTACTTTTATTTTGTGATGGTGTACAATGAAGACAAGAAACTTCTCTAAGGTTACCCCAAAATAACATTTTAAGGGGTTCATATTTAGGCTATGTTGTCACAGATTGTTGAAGATGGTCTCTAGGTTAGTTAGGTGGTCATAACATTTCTAAGACTATAAAATTAGATCATCAACATAGAATTATAAAAACTTCCCTGGTAAGGGTTTGAATATTTGATTCATGTCATGTGGTATGTGGAACTAGAATTCTTCAAGACAAAGGGAATTACCTAATAATAGAATACTCCCCGAGGGACCTTGAAGGTTTTTTCTTCTTCATCTTTTAGCACCATCCGAATTTTTTTTACCCTGAATATCCATTCATTAAGGATAGGTCTTGATAAGTAGTCATCACATCAATCAATAGTTATATAATTGGAATCGAGAATTCATCCTTCAGATAGTGTCGGTTGAGATCTCTAAAGTCAATGAAAACATTGATTTTCCCATTTTATTCTTTATTGGGATGATATTGACTAACCATTTGGATATTTTACCTCCTAGATAAATTCATCCTTGATGATATTGTCCACTTCAGCCTCAATTTTGGAGGTGTGAGTCAAATGCATCCTTCCAGCTGCCTGTTTGTATCTCTAATGATCTTCTGGAAAACCCAAGTGGTGGGTGGCCACCTCGGGGTTGGGGCCTAGAATATCTATGTAATTATAAGAAAACATTTCTTAGTGTTTCTTTAGGAAGGAATTATATACCTCATTTTCTTCTAATATCATGGCCACACTGATCAAAGTGGGTCATGGATCTTTATTTGTACCTAGATTTATCTCTCTGAGTTATTCAATAGTGGTGGAGAAACCTTCCTCAAATGTTGGAGGGGAATCACTGAGTTATTATTCCTCTTCATCTTCCTCATACTTTACCTATTCCACCTCTATTTGGGAATTAGGTGATGGAATAATTTTCTTGGAATTAGGGGAGGATTTTTCATTTGGAAATTTAGAAGTTGAAGTAACTATTTCTAGCATAATTGATGGCACAAAAACTTATTTAGGATCCAAAGGGGGGGAGAGGGACTGAGAATGAGAATCTTCATTCTCCCCCATTGACATGAAAACTTCTTCCAGACCAACTAATGGAACATGGATTTTTTAAATCTAGGGTATGGAATTAAGACACTTTCATCAAAGCTTCTATCACTATTCATAGAGTTTACAACATCTCTGATGTTTTTGGGTTCAGTTATCGTGACTGAAATCATGTAATTTGATAAATGTATGCTTAAATTTGGGCCCAATATTTCGATTTGATTGATGGGAAGTATGTACTCTCCACTGATCTTCTTTAAAGGGTTAGATGGGATCATTTTTAGACCATTCGGGGAATTTATTCTAGCAACATCGTCAGACATGGATAGTTTGCCTCCCTTGTGGTAGAATCCCACATCAATGTAATATGATTAGTAGGATTTGAATGGGGATTTATCACCATGAAATGTCCCAATTTTTTCATTGATACAATATTTATGGAATTGGTGGTATGATTAAGGGATAGTTTCATATTGATGTAGTAAAGTTCTTTCTAGCAGAACGTTGAAGGTTGTATCATGCCTAACAACCATGAATTCTGAGTCAGACATGAGATCCTCTAACTGAGTTATAAGTTTGATTTCACCAAGAGTCTTTTTATCATTATTTTCATAACCTTGTAACATCATATTGGAGGGGTACAAGTATGATTCATTTAAACCCAGCAGGAATAGTGTTTGGATTGGAATGATGTTGACTCCTGAACCATTGTCGATGAAGGATCATTGGATATCAATGTCATTTATCATTTCGGGTATATATAAGGGCCTATAGTGCCCCTATATGATGGAATCCTTATCTTGGTCTATGAAAGAGATAATTGTGTGTCATTCTATATGATCATTCTCTTCATGATACACTTCGGTAGTAGTAACCATAACAAGAAATTCCTGAGGGCTTAATAAGGCCTCTATGAGTACTTTCTAGAGGTCTTTTGATAGACCCATAACATCCATGATTGAATTTTTTTTTGGAACCAAGGATAATTACTACAAAAAAACATACTTGTAATTCAAATGTATGTGATTCCTAGAATGGTGATGTTCTTTCACAGGAACTTTAGGAGTTGAAGTACCTGATGTAGACTGATCAGTCCTTGGAATAGGAGATGAAGGTGCTTCTGATCTTGGTGGATTAGGTCGATTAGGTCTGCCTACATGCCGAATTTTATTAGGCAATAAAAAATTATTTAACCAATATTCTAGGGTGATCATGTCAGTAAAAACCCTTTCATGATTGGGGGAACTTCCTTTCTATTGATGATCTTGCTATAGAGATCTCCCACAAGTTTCAGTCGCATAGACAGTTCGATTAGGGGCATGGTTAAAGTAGTGACTCCTGGAATGACCACATCCTCCCTTATATACTCAACTCTAACGGCCTCTTCCCCCATTTCCTCAATAAATTGTAGGTAATTTTGGTACATAATAACACTCATCATATAATAATGGATCCATTAAGAGAATAACATCAATGTAACTAAAGATCAACTTCTCGTCTGATGGATATTTCATCTGGGGGTGGACCCTTGTTGTACCGTTTGGAGGGGCTGCGCCCGTGCTTCGAGGACTATAAGAATGATGTATACTAAAGTAAAATATAGATTCAGCCTTGGTACAGGCTCATATTCCTATGTTTACTTCTTACTCTTCTAGCCATGTCACTTTTTGGAAGACTATATTTCAAAGTATTGAGATGTCGATGAATTTGGTTGTGCTATAGCAGAAGCAATTGAAGGCACAACTGGTTGTTTCAACTGTATTCTAAGGATATCATGAGTTATTTTGATCATATTTTTGACCATAAAATTACTAAACTTATGTTTTCCATTTCTATTAACTTCCTTTCATTCATTTTCTCCCTCTGGATTAGTGGTAGAAACATATGATACCTGAGCATGTGAGTTTTTCATCTTCACTCACCTAGAGTCCACCATTTTTTGTATGAGGTCTTTGAAAACAAAACACTCATGTATTTTGTATCCTAATACTTTATAGAAGGGTAAATAATTTAGTATATCTTCATCACCTTCTTTTTTGGGATTCTTGGGCTTTGTCAACCTGACCAAGTTGTTTTCCAATGATGAGATGAACTGGCTGGGGACTTGGTTATTTTGAAAATAATAGACCTTGTTTTTCATATCCTCAAATTGTTTTTTCATCTTCTCTCTATGATTATCTTGATAAGGTGGGAATTTTTTATTATTCTCAAGAGTTAGAACCACATGATACGGTGAAATCTTTGGAGTGGGACCAGGTACAGGGGCCAGCTTAAGTGTAACATTGGAAGCCTCTACCTTCCTCATTCTCCTTCCTTGAGCTAGTGGAATTACTTATGACATATCTTTGGTCTCTACGATGGATTCTTATACTCTTTGAGTGATCACGGAAAGGTCCTGAAACCCTCCTGTGTATTTCATAGGGATAAGTTTCATACGTATCTCATCATGGAGATTTTCTATGCATATGGGTAGGAAGTCTTCTTGAGGGAGTGGTAGGTTTGAGGCTTATTTCAATACTTTCCACCAAGAAATATCGGTCTGAGACCCTTTCATTCTCCTGTTTTTTTTCAGTTTTAGAGATTAAGGATTGTTTTATTCTATAGTTTTGAGTTGAATTGGAAGAAAAACTTCTGACAGAGGTCTTACCACCCTGTAATTGACCGATCCTGAAAGCTAGTGTACCACACAAAGGTCAGTCCTTGTAATGATTTCACGAAGCACCTAATTTTCACTACCTCTTGTTGTTCAGAGGTACCCATCATGGGATTATAGTGCAAGATAAAATTTGTCAAATGTTGTTATGGATCTATTGATCCATTGAAAATAGGAAATGCTGAGTTCCCAAAGTTCATCGAGGGAGCGGTCGGATCTAACCATTCGGGGTAAGGCTCCTTTTATAGTTTTATCAGCACTCTCCATTCCTACATGACTTCTAATAAAATATTGAGTGACTACATAGTGTTCATGATCCCTTGAGGAATGTTTGGATGGGTCAGAGCTTGAGCAGGCATAGAAGATGGTAGGGCCATGGGTGGAAGTACCACTGGTATCTATCATAGTTATCCCATATGGGAAGGCCTATAAGGGTGTTCCTGGATCAGTTCTGGTTATACACCCAATAGATAAAACTTATGACTTGCTATTATGGGATCCAAGTATATTGGTCTTTGGTATACCACATTGATCGAGTGTTCCAGATCAACTTTGGATTCTACGAAAAACCCTCTTTACTAAGGTAATCTGGTTGGGGGTGCGAGTTGAGGATCTTTATGCAGAGTATATCCAGAAATAAGACTACCTCAGAGTAGTTCTATATTGATTCTCCTCGATTCATTCATCTCTTCCTTCTGTTGAGAAAATCTTTCCTCTAGTGAAAGGGGCTTAACCTCTCTAGGAGGTAGGTGAAGAAAAATCTGACCCTTTCCCTCTTCCTTATTGGATTTATTTTGAGGAGGTAAGGATGGGTTGTCTGAGGGAATTACCAAATTCAGGGAAAGCCTCTAGTTTCGGGTATGCACACCTCTTTCAATTGTTTCAGTGTAGACCACATTATGAATCAAAACTTCCTCCTCCAACTCCTCCTCTAAATTGGACTAGTGTTTTATAGGGTTTCTAGGGGTAGCATTAATGACATTCACTGATGCATAATGCATGGTAGGAATTCTATCAGTGTATTTGCGAGATTTTCTTTTTCTATGACCTCTACAAGGCCTCATCCTATCCTTTTCTAGTTCTATAGGATCTATTTGGTGGAAAATAATATGAAGGGAAACTTTAAATAGTTCAGTCATGCATGTCCCTAGTATCGATATTGGATCATGATTCGGGACGAACTGGGAGGATTAATTATGTAGTATTCCTCATAATTGGGAGAAGACTAATTTCTGCTGAGGAAGAAGTTTTTGAGGTGAATAATTCCCCATCCCTGAGGGATGGGGCTCTTCTCATTCCATTTTCAAAACTCTTCGGGTTTGGTTTACTTACCTTGAATGTTGAGTTAAAAAATCCCCTAGGCCTATGGTCTGGGGTTTCTCCTGAACTTTCATGACTGTTACTGTCACGGTTTTCCTTCTTATTATATAGAGTTTTTTCTGAACATGGGTTGGGTGCATCATTTTTTATGAACCTGGATCACCCATTTATGAAGATCGTTGCTTTGTTTCTAACATTTTCACTATCTGATGGCTAACTTCCTCTTAGCGGGAGGCTTTCTTAATATTTTTATATGTGTAACTAAAAATTCTCTCAACATCTTGATCTCTTCTAGCCCGACATTGATGAGAGTTGGTAGGGGGCTGTTTTAGTTGAGTGTATCTTCAATCATGAATAGGGTTCATTTTTTGGTGTTTTCCTAAAGCTAAAAAATTATAAGATACCACTTTCAGAGGTATTTGGTAGTTAAATATCATGGTGAAATGTAATACTTTGTGTGCACCCCATCCTCTGATATGAACATCAGATGGGGTATCTATGATCATTTGTCACAATATTTTTAATGCACTGAGGCATGCACATTGAAGGGACCCATGTAGTTTCTTGAGCTTTGGATGTCGTACAGCCATAAGCACTTCCAAGATAACTTGGTGTTGCATACCTTTTATTACCTCAATGTTTCTTTGATACTCGTCGTAGGGTAATACTTTTTCTCACTAGTGAAAAATATTTTTTCATATGTTGAGGTGGATTTCATGCATGAAATATTTCTACAATTCCACTAGAATGTTGTATTGAGGTGTGGATGAAGGCCATAACATGATCGGTATGTCATCTTTAGCTAGATTTTTACTCATGTTTAGAACATATTCCTCATCTTTTTCCAGAGGTTACTCTACCTAGTCCAACTAGAGTGGATGCTTTCTTTTTACTTTATCAAAAGGTTTGATATTGGTTGGTACTTCCTCTATTATGTTGGAAGGAAGGTGATCCAAAGTAGGCTTAGAGAATGACCATCACCTTGGGTAGTCTTTAGGTTGATAAAGGATTTCAATTGACAATGACAAGGCATCAAACATTACTGACCTTGTTTTCCCAAGTTCCTTGCAATAGGAGGGCTTCCTCATCACTAAAACGCCAAGGGGGAACCCTTTTGACGACATGGAATACTATTGTGAAGATAAATTTCACAGTGATTTCCGTCATGGGGTGTACTACCATGGTAGATTATAGCAAGTGGAAAACCATGTTACTCCTTGATATTCTAGCCATGTGGAGGGTTTTCATGACTCTCATCAGGAGATAGGATCTTGAGATTGATTGGATTATGGTCATGAATCAAGACTTTATGGTGAAGTGTCCTAGGAGGAACTTTGAAATTACTACTACTACCCCCATAATTTGGTAATGGGATAGTTGGATCTTGAGCTACCATAGATAAGCTTCTAAGGGCTTCAAGAACTCCAGCATTTAGTAGAGTGATATTGTAGATCAGATCTTTGTTTTTTAGTTTTGTTTGGTGAGGCTTATTCTTGGATTCCTTTGTGAGAGATACTAGGGACACTTGCTGGGGGAAGTGGTTTTCATAGATAGGGGTTTATTCCTACCTTGGTTTGGACATTGGGACAGGCCAATTACCTACTATTGGAATGAGTGTATGTTCCCAGTATAGATTTATGTATATCACAAGGGAGTTTTCCCCACGATCCTCATGGTTGGGAGTAGAGGTGTGTTCCTAATCTAGGGTTTCATGTTGATGATCCACCTTGTTTATGGGGATATATTTTTGTGTTTATCCCTTAGGAACTACTATCATCATAGTTATGATGTCCTGAAAGGTCCGTAGGATGTGGGTAGGTATTTGTGTCTGCCCTTTCACCACTTACAGGATATGCTTGGTGACTTCAGCAACTGGAACGAAGATATATTCCCATTCCATATTTAGAGTAGGGTTATGTGCATTCTCCTATATTCCCTTTCCTTCCAGTGGATACTGGCAGTACTCGCATGTGGGGGCAGATAGTTGGGTCTACCCCCTATTTTTCACCGGGAATTTCTGACTGACTTCTTCGGGTGCTTCCAAAAAAACTGTTGGTGGGATTGATGAATGTATAAAGGTATGTGCACCTTCTTATGGTTAAACTCCAAACATGGTTGGTGGGATTCTTTTAGTGCTACCATATGAGGCTACTGGTAGGCCTGGTTAGTGTGGAAAGGTGGATGTTCCTGCTCATGGTGTGCCACTGGATTTTAGTGGTTGGATTCTTTGAATTCTTCCAGGAAAATCTACCAGATAGATGAGTTAAGGTGGTCAATTGTATGTTCCTGATATCCTTTTACCACCAAATTGAGTTGGTGTGTTTCCCTGGAGGGAGAAGAGGTGTGACCTTGATCCCTGTTGACCAGTTGCTTCCCCCGACAGACCGTCTTGCATGCCCGAGTCTAGATTACCTGTGTCGGGTGGTTTAGGACTACTCCCTCATCATGTTAAGGGTTTTCTACCATGTATAATTGGTAGATTTAGTGGAAGTTATTACTGGTAGAATCCCTTTGGAAGGACCCCTATGTCTTCTGGATGAGGTCGTATGTGGCAACTTGATCCACCTCTCTAAGATATGGGAGGGGATGGTTATCACATTCTAAGGATAATATCCTGAAATGGTTGAAGGTGGTGTCTGGTTTTTTCTAATTTTGTACCACCAATCTTCGCTGACTAGATGATCAGTGGGGCTTGGAAAGATGGAGGTCCTATTAGGTGGCCTCCTGGGTCGGGATTGTACCGTTCTGATGGTACTCCTAGACTAGTGTGTTCGAGCCCCAGTATTGAATATGTTGGGTTGGTGATGAATTCTTATTCTTTGATGAAGACCTGGCATGAATAGTATCCAAGATGTACTCTTTTGTAAGTCAAAAGGATGTCATTGGATTAAAGGGAGTTCTGAGAGAAAGTGTCTGAATGTATAAAAAACAAAAACAAGAAAACCCCATAAAATAATCATCTCATTTTAATGAACACATGCATTATTGATTGTCTTATTTGGACCTCTTTTACTTTCAGAGTTAAAGGGTCCTAACAGGTGGGTGATATTATCATCTTGGTTAAGGATTCATGTCAGGTTCACCATTTTTTCTTTCAGATAGAAAACGTGTTTCCTGATGGTTGATTGTAGGGGGTGTGCAATCATACACACTAGGTTTTATATTTATGAATAGTTTCCAACATGTTTTTTGTGGAACCAAAAACACCGAATGATTTTTAATCCATGAGGGACCTGCTTTCTAAATTCAGGTGCTTGTTAGGGATTTTTTCCAATAATGGATTATGAACTCACATTGTTTAAGAGGATGGGAGGTCGGGATCATCACACCCTTTTGGGGTAATTGTTTCCTCCTCTAGGAATCTATTATATATTTAATATATGCTCATGAATCCTTTATTTTATTCCCCAATGTGATATAGGTCACACTTGAATTAAGAATAAATTGTTATCATTCATAGAATTTAGAATCATCTGTATGTATATGAGGTTCTCCATCGATGGTATCCTCTTATATTCCAATTAGATATTCTTTGAAAATTATTATTATAATGCTGTTTTTTTAGCCACATTTTGGGGCACTCTGAAGTGTATTTTCATCCAGGGATATGAGAGTTATTTTGATGTTGGGATTGGACCCATGATATGGGCTTCCTACATATCCTTGTGAAAGAATCAGAACTCACATAGTTCAGTGTTTCTTAATGGGGTACATCATACCATTTAAGTTTATTTGATAAGGACCTAAACATACAGTTTAACATTATGTAGTAAGGATATCTAGGTAAAATGTGCTTATTCAAAGTTTGGTGTGGAACTTATTCCAAAGTATACCAAGGAACTTGGAAAGGATATGGATTCCCAAGTTAAATTATACACTATCGAGAGTATGGCCCAAAGAGAATTGGGTTGATTTGGAGTGTTGGGTTTGGACCTTGGGGAGTCTTCTTACATATCCCATTTGGATGGAAATTAAATCCCATGTAGTTCAATTATAAGGAACCACACCTATAGAGGCCCTCATATTTGTCTCATAGGGGAGTATATCCCTTTGAGAGGATTAAGTTAGGGATTATTACTGAAAAGGATTCCTTATGGAGAGGTACCATGAGTGATGTCTCGACTCATGGTGAATTGGAGGCTTGTTTAGGGCTTACACCTAAGGTGGAGTCCCATTGTTTAGTATGATGATATGGTTGGGGCTTATACTGATTAGGAGGCCCAAAGGTTAGATTTTGGGGCTTGTCCCTAAGGAGGATTCATTGGTGAATGGGGTTTGTGAATTGGGATTACTCATGAGGAGGATTCCCATGGATGAGATTGATTGAGGATTACTCCTAAGGAGGATGAATGTTGATGAGTTGGGACTTACACCTAGAATGTTTCCCATGGATAGGTTTAGCTAGGGCTTACTCCTGAGGAGTACGCCCATGTTTTGGGATCATGTGGATGTCATGACCACCGTTAACCTCTAAGATCATGTGATTCATGATCAGTATGGGAAACAAGAGGAAAAGAAAGATTTGAGAAACCACACAATCCTCTTTTCCCTGAGGCTGGATGCGTGGAATTTATGACCCATGCCTATGGAGATACTCTAAAGAAAGGATAAGATAATATCTAAAAGAATAATCTCTTCCCAAACATGCATCTGACTGTGTGGATTTCATAATCAGGGTTATACCCTAAGCTGGAGAGTCATGATGAGACGTTCTTGAACATGAGAAACAAAAGGAATTAGAATATTCGGTAAACCACACACTTCTCATCCTTCGCTGGTAGAAGAGGATGCAGTGACGGGAGAACAAAAAGGGGCTTAGATTCACCTATTCCATATCTCGTTTTGTATCCAGGATAGTCAGGTATGACTACCCATATGGACACAACCCTTGGGGAGAGAGGAGGTGAAATATTAAAACCTCCTATAAGAAATTCTAGGTGATTACTCTAGGATGGATTCCATAAAACCGGTTCTACACCAAGGGATTAGTATCTCATTCTATTTTGAATGGAAAAGAAAGATTAATTCTCACCCTCCCTACCTGGAAATGGATGCTTTAGGTCTTAGAGACAACAAAGTTAGAACATGGTTCTATCTATTGTGTATAAGATTGGGAGTTCCCTAAAACTAACCCCAAGGTCAGGGTCCTCAAGACCATGAGAATGAAAATCCACATGCACCCTGAGGACCCTAACCATCTGGTAGGACAAGTGTGGGAAACCTATGACCATAGGAATGAAAATCTAAATGGGATACATTCTAGTGTGCCCCTATTCATGGTATTGTAAGTATAGAGGCTTTGGTGGATGTTTCGAATTAGTATCCCTTGAGTGAGAGATCCAAAGGAAGGGTATCCCTACCATTAGTGCCTTGAAAATGACTCAAAGGGGGACTCATACGAGTCCTGGATTAGAAATCAAGGGTTCTCTTCATCATGCCTAGGAGGAATTGGAAGTACTTCACGTAGAGGATATAGGCCTGTGTGAGATGGGTATGAATTGGGAAATAGACCACTTGGGAAACAACACTTGGTTGAGGCTTTAGCCTAGGCACCATGAGTCTCCTCAAGCATCCCTATATGGGTCGCATGTCGGTCCCTAATTAGGGAGAGGAGCCTCACATGGGTGGCTGTTCTCTAGGAGAGAAGGGATCCTGATATAGGTTTATTTTTTTTCATACCCTAAGGGGAATTTGATCTCACTTATCTCCCTTAATTCTATCTTCTCTCGGGTTTTGGGGAGCTACTTGAGAAATTTTGGAGACCTAGGTAAAGGGGCCTTATGGTGCTTAGGTGTGTGTGTGCAGGCAGGTTTGGTAAAGTCCCTTTGATTCTCTTTAGGAATCTTTAGTTCTTGAACATGATTATGGTACTCTTCATAATATTTTCACTCCACTTGAAAAAGTGGATTGTCAATAATGGTGGACTCTTATCAAGAACACGAAACAATGGGAAGAAATTGACACTGTAGAGTGGGATGAATTTAGAGGGTTATTTTTTAACAAGTAATTTCCTCATATTCTTCATATGAAAATGGATAAGTACTTCCTTGAGATAAAGTATAAGGATGATGAATCCATTAGTACCTATGTATAAAGTTTTACAAGACTTGTGAAGTAAATTTTTGGTATTATCATCCAAACTAAAAGTAATATTGATCGATTCTTCAGTGTCTTAAAACAAATTCTCCAAAGGGTGTTATCTATAAGGGATGTCGGTATCTATGAAGAAATAATTTGATGTTATATATAGTTTTAAATGGATATTGGAGTTACCCATCAGTCTCATGGTTTTTATAAGAAAATAATTATGGAATTAAAAGGAAATTCCAATAATAAATACCATGGAGGGAAGAAGATTATCTATCCTTTTTTCTTGAAGTGAGGAAAAATAGTGTAAATTGTCTTAAAAGGACTGGTAAATGTTTTTAAGTGTAGAAAAAAGTCCATTAGGAAATCGAATACCAAACTGGTGGGAATAAGATGTTAGATAATGATGTAAATGGAGAGAAGGCACCACATAATTCACCACCCACACTCTAGTGTTTCAAATACAAGGATTATAGGAATTATGCTAACCAGTGATCAAATCTGAGGGTTAATGACCATGATCGACATAAGTTACCTCTTAACCCCATATACGAAGATAAATCTCACTAGATCATTATTAATAATGTGGGGTATGATATTTAAGTAGTGAAAGGTACACTTACCATCCACTCTAGAACTTTTAATGTCTTATTTGATTCTGTATATACCTACTATTTTATATCTAAATAATTTACTAAGGGTATCACAATACCACCCTAATGATTAGATATTTAATTACCAATTGAAACCTCTAATGGTATGATTATCCATATCAAGTTTATGATTCTTATATGATTATAGTTTGTGGGAATTTACCTCCTTAAAATCCCATTATTCTCCCTATAGTTGAATTTGATGTTATATTAGGCATGGATTGGATTTATTTATATAAATCCCGTATCAGTTTTCAAGAAAGGGAAGTCACATTTTATATTCCAAACCAAAATATGATCATATATTGGTGTAATGATAAATATGAACTTTAAATGTAATTAAATCCATTTTATGGCATTTTATTCCTATTCATAAATGGGTGTTTATCTCATATAGTTTTGAAGAAAATCAACATCGATGATATGCCTATTGTTGTATAATTAAGGATTTTTAGCATGATGGATAGCCCGATACTGGATGAACCTGTGTGATTCCCAACTCGTAGCGAGAGAAACCCTACTCTAAATCTTAGATACTTCATGGATGTGGTCGATGGGAGAACGGATGAGATTACGGGACATTCCCCAAATGATGTCGTGGCTCCTGATCTTAGTTTCAATCCTAAGAAATTTCAACACTATGGGAAACTGAATATTTCTTTCTCAACTAATGAGGTAAACTTTCTTGCATCGGATCTTCACTTTGTTCTTGTTGGGAAGTTCTCTAAATGTAGTCCATCATTGAAATTTTTACGAACTTCCCTTGAAGCCATCGGCTTTTTGGGCTTTCATATCAGCCTACTAAATTCCTCCAATGTTGTGTTTCACCTTGCTTCTGAAGAATAATATTAAAAATTTTAAACATTCTTGGTATTTTTGGGGTTTCTACATGAAGGTTCTTAAATGGACCCCCTGACTTTGATCCCTTTTCTGAATCACCTATAGCTCCCATCTGGATTGGTTTTCCTGGGCTACCGTTGCATTTGTTCAAACAATATTCTTTGTTTCTGATCTCTAAGATCATAGGTAATCCTTTGAAACTAGATAAGGTGACAAGGACTCAATCAAGACCCTTTGTAGCTAGAATTTGTGTTGAAATTTATGTATCTCAGGACCTACCCTCTCAAATTTGGATCCAGAATGGTGAACATGGATTTTCTCAGGATGTTGTCTATGAAAGGCTTCTAGATTACTGCCATATTTTCCTTAAACTTGAACATGAATCAAATAATTGTGGCTAGAAGATTGCACGTGAAGAGGATAACAAATCCAAAGAGATTGCTAAAGATAAGCAGGATGTTGGATTTGATGGGGCCAATGTTAGGAATAATGCTGGCCCATCTGGATTTTCTAACGAAAGACAAAAGACTGATGTGAATAAGGAAAATCTGGTCCATAATGAACAACCTTCTAAAGTTAAAGGACTGTCATGCTATATTGACATTGTGCTTTTTTCCACAAGTACTAGAAAGGTCCCTAATACCATTGAATAGGGTCAAGTGAAACAGCTTTAAACACATGATATAAGAGACAAGGAGCAAGGTGTTATCTCATATTCTAATGACTCATTTCAGGAGGATGATGATCATCCCAATCAAATAGAGGAATCATATCTCAAATCTAGGAAAGGGAAAAAACCAATGGTGGATGATAATGAATACATTACCCCAAATCCCAATAAAACTAGGAAATGTAGTGACTATTCTGACATTGAAAGAACCATAGTTACAAGATCCCTTGAAGCCTTTAGAAAAGAAAATTCTGAGCTTCCTCACTAACTGGTAGAGCCTGTTGCAACCTCTGGTTCAGAGGAGGAGGTATATGACAAGAATAATGATCCTATGTACAGATTTTCCTACTTGATTGAGGATGAGGTAAGTGATGTAGTTCGTGCATGGATGAAATATCAAGATGAAATCACACATAAAAAATACAACAATTATGTCATTTCTGCTGACATGTACCTTGATATTATAAAATGTATGTTCATAAGGATGGTTAAGGAATAAAAGAAGAATCCTGATTTCAATTTTAGAGAAATACCTTGGTAAGGATTTTTATCAGTTAAAATCTCATTAGCTTGATCCTAGATTTGTTTTGTTGTACGCTGATGTTTTGTTTCCTTGGACATTTTGGAGTTGTTTTGCTACTAGATGGTTTTTCTTTGTTTGGTATCTTTGGCCCAAAGTTTGTATAATGAAGTTGGCGATGGAATTCTTAAAATGGTGGTATTTTTATGTTTATGGAATGCTGAAAACGGTGATGCAGTTGGTGATGGAATGATGAAAACGGTGATGCAGTTGGTAAGGCCCAAAGTTTGTAGAATGTAGTTGGTGATGGAATACTGAAAATGGTAGTGGGTCACATGGCACAGCGTAGACCGTGGCTTCATTTTTTGGTGCCCAACACTGCTCATAATGCATATTTCGGATGATCCCTTCTGAGAATTTCAATGAAGAGTTGTTTGCTTGAAGTTGATTTAAAGATCCAATTTTTCTTGATAGTGGATGTTTAAGACCAAGATGTTGGTGTTCTCCTTCATCATTATTCTTCTATTAGCTTTAAAGTGTGTTTTTTTTCTATAAATTTCTACTAGTGTAAGCTTATTACACCTCATGTATTAACTGTTACTCTTTTTTTATTTAATAAAATTTTGGGATACGGGCTGGGAGACTAACCCATATCTCATTTTTTCTAAAAAAACATATACCTATTGTAAGGGAATTTTTTTATTTATTTTCAGAATAGTTTACTAGTATTCCTCTAAATCATGAATTTTATTTTTTAATAGAACTCATACTTGGTGCTACACCTATTTTAAATACTCTATATAGAATGAATCTAATTGAGTTATAGTAATTGAATAAGAAAATCCAATAGAATCTTGATAATGGATTCATTTATCCAAGTGTTTCACCATGGGGTTCAACTATTCTTTTCCTTAAAAATAAATATGGATCGATGTGATTATTTATTTATTATTAGAAATTGAATAAGTTCATAATCAAGAAAAAGTATCATTTTCCCCATATTGATGATTTTTTTATACATTATGAGGATCTAAATATTTTTTCAAGATTGATCTTTGATCTAGATACTATCAGTTTAGGGTCAACATTAAAGAAATTCCCAAGATAACCTTCTATATGAGGTGTAGAAACTATGAATTTATAGTGTTATAATTTTGACTTACTAATTCCCCTTCTATATTCATGGATTTAATGAATATAGTTTTTAAAGATTACCTTGATCATTTTGTGGTAGTATTTATAGAATATATTCTTATATATTACAAGATTAAGGAAGATTGTGGATATCAGATTAGAATTATATTGAATACCCTAAGGAAAAATAATCTATATGAAAAAATTACCAAGTATGAATTTTGGATAAATAAAGTTTCATTTTTTTCTCATATAATCTCAAGTGAGGGTATATCAGTGGATCCATCAACAATTAAAGTTATTGAACATTAGACCAGACCAACCACAGTGAATGAGATCCATATTTTTCTTGGTTTTTCTAGATATTATCGGTAATTTTTAAAGAATTTATTATAGATATATAATCCATTCACTAAGTTAACTTAGAATGAATACAATTTCCTTTGGACGGAATAATGAGAATAAATTTTCAAGGAGCTAAAAAGAAGGTTGGTCGATGCACTTATGATCACATTAACTTATAGTGGAGAAGGTTTTGTAATATATAGTGATGCATCAAATAAAAGACTAGGATGTGTATTCATGAAAAACTATATGGTGATAGCTTATTCCTTGTTCCAATTGAAGTTTCATGAGAAAAATTACCCAACTCATGATTTTGAGTTACCTTTGGAAATTTTTTCATTAAATATATGGAGGAATTATATTTACAAATAAAGGTGTGACATATTTACTGATCATAAAATTTTAAAGTATATATTCACTCAAAAAGAGTTTAATATGTGCTAGAGAATATGGTTTTAGTTTATAAAAGATTATGATTTCTCAATACATTACCACCCTGGGAAAGAAAACAAGGTGGAAGATTCTCTGGTCAAAAGGGTCATGATAGATTATTTATGTTGAGGATTACAAAAGATCTAATATTTTTGGATTTTCAAAGAATGGATCTAGAAATCATGGTTTAAAGGGATAAATATTATCTTACACAAATGGGTGTCTAACTATCTATCCAAGTGAAGATTAAAGAGGCATAGAAGGAAGATGTGGGGAAAAAAGATGGTGAGAAATGTTTTTGAGTTCAACCTTATTTTTGATGGAATGATAAGGTTCAGGAACTGCATATGTGTCTTGTCCATACTAAATTTGAATGATTTATTTTATGAATCTCATAGTTCATCATTATCTCTACATACTATAAGTATGAAGATGTATAGAGATCTAAAAGAGTATTTATAATGGTAAAACATGAAAAGTGATATTATAGAGTATGTATCCTAGTGCTTTGTATGTTAATAATTTAAGGTTTAGAGACAGAAGCCTTAAGAGATGTTACAACCATTACCCATGATATAATGGAAATGGAAAAATATTATGATGTATTTATTCATCATAATCCCCAAAAACATCTAAATGGAATAATATTATTTGGGTTGTAGTTGATCTCCTTATGAATTCAGTACGCTTCATTACAATCGGATTAGATTTCTCTCTCGATCAAATTTCTAGGATATAAATTAAGGAAGTGGTTATATTTAGTAGCGTATGACTCTCAATTATATCTGATTGAGATATTAGTTTTACCTCAAAGCTTTGGAGAAGTATTCAATGGGATCTAGAAATAGTGTTGAGTTTTAGTACTGTATATCATCCTCAGAAAGATGGTCGGTCTGAGAGAACCATTTAAACTCAAGAAGAAATTTTGAGATCTTTATCTATGGATTTAAAAGGTTTTTTGTATAAACACCTTCTTTTGGTGGAATTTTCTTATAACAATAGCTTTCACTCAAGTATTCAGATGGCTCCTTATGAAGACCTCTATGGAAGGAAGTGCATAACTCCAATGTGTTAGGATGAAATTGGAGAATGAAATCTATTGGGAGTTAATCTAGCTAAGGAAATGATGAAGAAAGTTATAACTATTCAGCAGCACATCAAGGAAGCTCATAGATGATAAAAAAGTGATGTTAACAACTATCAATGAGATCTAGAAATAAAAGTTGGTGAGAATCTATTCCTGTGAATTTCTACATGGAATAAGGTTATGAGATTCAAAAATAAGGGAAAGTTAATCCATGGGTATATTGTACCATTTGAGATTCTTTATTTAGTATGGAAGTTTTATTATTTCTTGGAACTTCTACTGAACCTCTCTCAAGTTCATTATGTGTTCCATGTATCTCTCCTGAGGAAGTACATACATGATCCTTCACGTGTACTGAACTCAGATGTTATACCATTGGATTATGATATTTCATATGAATAAAAATTGCTATAAATCTTGGATTATAGAGATAAACTACTACAAAAAAAGACTACTCACCTGTTTAAATTTATTTTAAAGAATCATAAATTTGAAGAAACTCTATGGGAATCTGAGGATGTGATGAGGCAAAAGTATTCTTAGTTGTTTGTATTAGAGTGATAAAATTTTGAGGGATAAATTATTATAAGGGGTTAGAAAGAAAAACCCTAATATTTTATGATATATTTATCTCTGAATAAATTTTATTTCTTTGACATCTTGTATAACATGCAATGATGAGTTTAAATGAACTGCAATATACTATTAAAATATTATTATTTAATGTGACAACTATCACATATCCATTTGATTGGTGGGTCTGAATATGAATAAAAACATTATGAAAAATATTTTTAATATTTTTAATTAATTAAAATTTATTGATTAATTTATAATAAACAAATACTTAATTTTTAGTAAAGTCATTTTATGCTTCAAAAATATGTTTTCTTCAAAAAAGGTTTTTATTGCATTTTGTGTGTGAATATTATAATTAATTTATATCAATTTCAGAAATTTAATTTTATAAAAATTATATCATTTTTTAAATCATCATATCAAAATTATATTAGGGTGAATTTTTGGAAATTTTCTAAAAAAGCTGATTTTTGGATCAATAGTGAAAATACAGAGTTTTAAAGAAAATTGTATTTTATTTTATAGTATTTTAAAAGTCCAATTTGGATTTGGATTAGATTTAAAATTTAATTAGTTTATTTTTGAAAAATATATAATTTGGTTTATACCTTTTGGATCATTATTATACTTGATCTTGGTATAAAAATATTTTCAAAATTAAAAACGCATTTTTCAAAAAAATACATTTTTCAAAATGTTTTTCATGTTTATTTTAAAAGTATTTTCTTTCACTTATAGAGATTGAATTTGAAAAAATATATTCCATATTTTTAATAAGAATTTCCAAATTTTTTAATTATTCCACTTTCATTTTTTTCATAATTAATAGTAAAAATAGTAACAATTTGTTACCATGGTTAAGGTTAAAATGGGTTTATCGGGGGTTAAACCAAGATATAAGGGTAATATTGCTAATTAAAATTATATAAATCCTATGATATAGAAATATTTATACCTCATATTTTCCTACCTTTTAATCCTTGTCCATTTGGAATCATTTTCCTTGAATATGACTTAATAATATTTTAATCCTTTAAAATATTCAGGGTGTGCTCCTCCCCCCACTTATAAAATGACACCCCTCCTTTCTCTTATTTACACTACTTTGAGATACTATCTAGACCAAAACCTCCCCAATTATCTTCTAAACTTCCCTATACACAAATTATCGGTTCTTTTCTTCTTAAAATAGCATTCTAAGGGTCCTTAAGAAGGGATCTAAAGGAGGTCTACCAAAGAAGAGGTAATTGCCTTACCCAACATCTTTCAATTTATTTCTTCTTATACCTCCTATAAATTTATGTTATGCACCCTAAAATAATAAATTAAATATCATAAATATATTTAAATGTTGTTATTATTATTATTTAACCACCATTATCCACCATCTTTTCCATCAAATGGTTAATGAAAGTATTGCTCGTTTGTACGTGTGGACTACCACCTCCACATAGCAATATAATTTATTTTCCATCACCATTAATCATGGTTGGTTATTATAATGGATTTAATGTTTATATATGATATTTATTATATAATTATGGTTCTATAATTATAAAATACTATTTATATTTCTTTCTTTATTTTCGTTAGAAAATGAAAACAACGTTCATGTATACGTACGAGCTACCATCTCCATGGATGGTGTAATCCATTTTTCTATATATACCTTTTACGGATGATTATAAATATGTGTATGATGAATATATTTTATATTTATATCATTATTAAAATTATTGTTATTATTAAACTATGATCAAATTACAAGGACTGGAATTTCCAAACTGAAACTTTTATGAAAAATGAAACAGTTAACACTTGGAAATGATGATTTTAATAATGAATTATTAATAAATGGGTGTTCAAATTTTATGAATGTATTATATATGATATTATAAGTATGTAAATGATTATTTTATAGAATTATAATAAATTTAAATTTATTATATAGTATTTTAGATAACTTTCGAAGCAATTCGAACTTGGTGTAAGGGATTTATGTTACAATCTCATTGTTTATATGGATTGTTTAAGTTTAAGTTTTCGATGATGAAATGTTATGATATATATCTCAATAATCTCATAAATTTTATCATACTCTGGTTATTTATATATATTACATGTTTTCCTTTTATTTTTCTCTCTTTAAGTACTTAAGATACTGAATGAATATTTTTAAGGTAAACTAACTTTATTTATCTCTTCAGTCTAAAATCCTTTTTCTTATATACCCATGATTTATAAAAAAATATTTTCAATAATTTAATTAATATTATCCTATTATTTTAAGTAATTTTTAACCATATTTTAATTTTTATAAAAAAAATTAAAGGAATCTTCTTGTCATTTTCAAAACAAGGTACTTTTGACATTTTACTGAAAATGTGAAAGGAATTTTTATTTTAATGTATACAACATGAATGGAATTTACAATTGTCATAAAAACTAAATGCTTTAAATCTTTATTTAAAAGTTTCCTTGGTTTTTTTTTTAGGAAAATTATTTCCATAATATTTTGGAAATTTTTAGATTTCAAATAAGTGATTTCAAAGTGAAAGGGTATTTTCCTCAATAAATATTCCAATGATCTTTTAAAGGAATTTTTTATCTATGATAACATCCTTTGATGTTAATTATGATTTACTAGGGATATAATCCAATGATGAACCATCATTATTCATTATATAGATTTTTTATGGTTATTATGATGATATGTTTATGAAACCTGTTTATTTTACATGGAAATGATATGATGAAATTATTAAATGTTTATGAAACTTTTTTCCTTTCCAAGAGTTATGATATTATGATATAAAGATATGATGAATTTTTTATAATATTATGGAACACGTATATATAGTTTTAATTATGATATGTGTAGTCCCAAAATTATATATCTCTCCAATTCATTAGGTAAGATAGATATCTCATGAGATAATAAGGACTGGAATGGGGAGTGAAATCAGTTTAGTAAGGTACTTTTTCTACTATAATAATCTTGGGAGTTATCCTTAAATAAGAAAATAATATAATGTGGAGAGAACCCAATCCTCTATGATATCCTTTTTCATGATCCTTGACTAAGGAAATGATTTTTTATTCTTATGTGTATGCCACAAACTTATGTATTATGATTATGATATGTTCTTATGGATCATGTTCTTTGATTCCATTATGATTCAGGTATTATGTTCTACCAAGCATAATGTTATGTCTCATGTTTATGATATATGATTTGTTAGGTATGGTTTTTAGATATTAAGATCATGTTATCGTACCCTTATACTCATGTTATGATTAAATAATCCTTGATATCTCCCTTATTTACCCATATTGAGCATCTAACCTCACCCTTTATTATGTTTCCCTTACTCAGGTTATGAAGGAAGGTTTTAAGTGTGATATGTCTAATAAGGGTATTTTTTATGAAGAAATTAGTGGGAGATTATGTATATATTTTATGTACCAATTTTTTATTTATCCAAGTTTCCAAAGACACTAATCCTTTACAATACTGGCATGGATTTTAAATTTATGTGAAGAATATTTATCTAATAAGATGTAATATTTATATATGAAAAGTGTGGGTCTTCTTAGTTTCATTTTATGTTATTCCTTACATATGGATTTGTACATAGCTAGTGGAATCTCTATTTTAGTGTTCAGGTTGATAGGTGGCCCTGGATGACTTAGCCAACCCCTTAGAGGGGGAGCACGGACAACATGACTCATTATAAATAGATTTGTGTAGGATGGTTAGTTCCTGAGATTGGGATGTGTTTATCTCATGGGGAATTCCATACACCATTGGAATATAGTTCATATATATTCATATGATATACCAATTGGTAACATCCTTGAATATGAGAGAGGTTCCATTTGTTCGAACATGCCAAGCGTGCATACCATCATAGGAAAGAAGGTAACAATGAGTCATGGGTGTGCATTACCCTTATAGGTGGGCATGGATTTATTCCTTAAAAGTGAAATTTGTATTTTACTTATAAGTAGATAGGGTTACATGGTGTGATAAAAGTCTTATGATTGTCCATATATGATATTATTTTGGCATGACACCATAAATAGTATAGACAGGGTTTGTGGAAGCTTGGTTAGTGCATGATCACTCGATACACGATTGGTTTTATGATTTTGTGCATAGTTTCCTTTACATCGTGACATATGGTTCTATATAAATGTGAACTTAGGTTAAGGATTCATTGGTGGTGTATGAATGGGTTTATACTCATACCCTACATGGGAATCTTGGTGCATGTGAAAACTCCATGATCAGGGATCCAGAGAATGGAAAGTCCCTTACGGTAGGTTATTTAGGATCTTGGATTTTGGAGATGGATGAAGTACTGGGAAAGACTCTAAATAGTTTTCAAGGAACTTTTATTTATTATATTTTCTAGTTTTATCAGTTATACCTATTGACCTTCCACATTTGGGGTCTATTTGATTATACTTATATGACCTGAAATGGAATATATCATAGCATCATGAATGTGTTTTATTCTTCTGTGTTATTCAGTTGAATTGTGTTTATGTTTTTATTATTCTAGTGGTTTCTATGATTATCGAGGGTATAGTATCCACACATCACTTTATACCATCATCACTAGTCAGTATCCTCTTGTAGATGAGGAGTCACACATGAGGTTATGTGGAACTTTAGCTTGGACTTGGTGATTCGGGTCAGGGCATTACAAAATTGCATCAAATCAAGGTTTCAATCCTCAGACCTATGTATTAATTACTAGACTTCCCAATGATACAACGAGGGCATCTTCTGGTAATAAGAAGAGGAAAGATTAGGATGTACAGTAGGATTTCAAACATGTGAAGCAGAGTAGGGATTCTTCTACTCACTTTATGGGAGGAGGTTTTACTAAGTTCTATAATTGTGTTCAAAAATGAAATTTTAGTACATCATGCAAGAACCCACATAATATAAGTCACTAATGTGGCAAGATGGGTCATATTCGGTGTTTTTATTCTAATATTCCATGTACAGATTCAAAGAGCATGGGTTAGAGTGTAGGAAGGGGTACTCAGCAATAAACCTAGGCACCATAGGCATCGGTGACTTAGGTTATTCATGAACCATAGAGGTAAGGCCATGCTTTAGAGGTATGCAGGATTTATGCAATGGATGAGGTTCAAGCCATCAATGGGGAGGGACATTTTATAGTTATAGGTTTTTTCATGATTACCTTTATGTTATCTACTGTTTTGTTTGATATAGGAGCTTCACATTCTTTCATATCTACTTATGTCATTGCTAGCCTAGATTAACCAGTTAAGTTATCTTATGAGTTTCTCTCTCTTTACATGCATTTGGGAATGAAATTATATATTCTCTAGTGATTTCCTGAGTGTATCATAGTTTTTATTATCTATGGAAATTTTTGGGACTTCATGATCTTGGAGATGACTAGTTTCGATGTGATATTTGATATGGATTGTTTGACCAGTTATCGATCATATTGAATTTTACCAAAGATGTGTGTCTTTCACCATGATTATAGGAGAGAGGTTTCTGTTGACCGATGAGTGGGATCTCAGAGCCAGTGGGATGAGACCAAACCTAAGTCAGGTTGGAGATATCATAGAGAAAGTAGTAAGCTTGGTTCTCTCCATAGAATCAGCAGTATCCCTCTCTATCTTCCTTCTAGTGGTAGATTGTTATCAGGATGTCTTCTCATATGAATTATCAGGTCTTACTCTATATAGGGGAATTGATTTTGAGATCAAGTTTTTTCCTAGGGAAAAACTGATATCAATTCATCCTTATCATATGACACCAACTAAGTTGAGAGGGTTAAAGGTGTATTTAGATGATTGGGAGGTGAAGGTATTTATCAGACTAAGCACATCATATTGGGGTTCTCTCTTGTTTTTTTATAATAATGAATATGGTAGTCTATAGCTCTATGTAGACTATAGGAATATTAATTAGGTAATTTTGAATAACATGTAACCCTTTAACCAAGATTAATGATCTATTTGATTAGTTATGAGGATCTTGGTGGTTTTAAAATATTGATCAACATTCATGGGAGGCTAAAAATGAAAGTTTCCTTGAGGGGGGTCTGATGAGGGACTCTCATGCTTTGAAATGGGAATTATATCCAGGTTTGAAAAAGATGTAGCATGATATCTGATGTCAATTTTGGTGGTTAGTTATTAAGAGAGACGTCACAGATTTCATTTCATGATACCTTATCAGCCAGATGGTAAAGGTCGAGAATCCCTATCCATGTGGTTTTCCTTGGTCACTTACAGTGCCTATGTGAAAGTGGTACAACATGATGAGGGACTTTGTAACAGGGTTTCCTAAGACCCTGAGAACTCGTGGCACTATTTGGGTGATTATTGATTAGATGAAGAAAGTGTCCCATTTATTGTCGATTCGAGATACCATTTCAATGGATGAGTTAAGAAAGATTTATATGTGATATATTATATTATTTCATGTATTTAATTTTAGAATCAGGTCATATAGGGACCCATATTTCACATCATTTTTTTGGAAGGGCTTACAGAATGTTTTAGGTGCCCAGTTGAAACTGAGTACAACGTATCATCCTCATAATGATGGAAAGTTATAGAGGATGATCTTTATTTTAGAGGATATGTTGGAGACATGAATTTTGTATTTTGGTAGATATTGGTATGATCACCTATATTTTTTAAGTTTTTCTACAATAAAATCTTCCAAGCTTCAATTCATATAGAACTCTTTTATGCCCTTTATGGTCAGATGTGTCACTCACCGCTATGTTGGCGCAAGGCTAGTGAGGCAATAGTTATAGGGTCGAGTGTAGTACATGAGACCTCTGAGAGAGAGTATATGATCTAATAGTATTTAATCACCACTCAAATTAGACATAAATCATATGTCGACAATAGTATATGGAATTTGGAGTTTTTTGTGGGTGACCGAGTTTTCTTACAGGTGACTCCTTAACTAGGGAATTAACATTTATGAAAGAAAACGGATCTAGTGTCAATATTTTTTGGACCGTTTGAGATTACTGAGCGTATCAGGATAGTGACCAAGTGTTTGGATCTTCCTCCAGGGTACCAAGGTATGCATGATATGTTTCATGTCTCTCATATTTGGAGGTACATTCCCGGTATCACACACGTGATCGACGGAAAGGACATTGAACCAAATCCTGATGCATCTTTTTTGGAGTGCCTGATGTGAATCAAAGACCTAGGTGTGAAAGTGTTTTGAGGGAAGTTGATGCCACTTTTCAGAGTCCTTTGAAATCATAGACAGATTCAAGAGGAGACTTAGGAGAATGAGTCTGATTTTCTGGCATAGTATCCTAAGTTATTCAATCAAGACTGCTAAAGGCACTTCTTGAGGAAAATAAATAATTAGAGGATGAGAATTATAACATCCTTTACTTTAAAGTTTTTTTTTTAATTATGATGTGTCTTGTCTTTTTTCCTCCCCTGGAGGTGTGATCAGTGGTAAAAGGGGTCTCGGAGTTATTGTTTCAGAGGTTGGAGGATTAATGGGTTGCGCAATGGTTGAAACAAGGCTACCAACTAGCCAATGGGGTGCACTATTTAGCTAGTGGTACTAGTATTGGGACCTATATTTTTGAAGATCCCACTATCCCACTAGTGGCCAAGGCATAATGCCTGTATTCTGATTAGGAACACTGACTAGCCAGTGGCACCTATAAGAAAGAATCATTAAGGATGTTTTGGACTTTTCCATATAATACAATTATTAGAATAACCCTCACCAAAATCCAAATTATTTGTGACCATAACTTTCTATATATCCCTCCCTTGGTGATCTAGGAATCCCCTTCCTTTCCTCTTGGGTGCTTGAAGTCTAGATCAATCTGGGGAATAAATTGAGGTAAGGTTTATCTGTTATAAGCCTAGTTCTCCTTATTTCTCTATAATTTATCATATATCTAATTTATGTTGGATATTTTTATGGATCTAAACCTAGATATAATGGAGAATCTAGGCTTGATTGAGAGATCAATGTTAGATAATGAGATTTGGTGGCCTCTCTTTGATCCATCCTAGATCTATCATTGACGGTGAATCATTTTTGGTATATTGATGTAGAGTTCATCTCTTTACATGAAATATTCCTATAATTCCAATTCTATAAACTCTATGGTGATGTATTGGTTCTTTTTCTATTGAACGTTGATTCAGGGACATGATTATAGTGTTGTTCCTCTATGGATTTTGAGATTTTTCACCGACATGTTAAAGGTAGGAAGTCCTTACCATATTGGGACTTTGTATGTATTTTTTTGACATGTTTGGTTTGTGTGTATATACCTAATATAGAGATAATTTCATGATAGGTATATTTTACATACATAGGGTGATTGTGATACCATTTCTTGTTTATAGATTGTATGTTCCATTATATGTAGTACCTTATGTGTGTGGTTAATTCATAGCCAGTGGAATGATTGGTATGCCATGTTGTACCTTGTTGTGTTTTTTATTAATTATATAATATTTCATAGCCTGTGGAATAATTATTGGAATATATTTTACCATTATATGTTATTCTTTACACATGGATTTGTACCTAGCCATTGAAATATCTATTTTAGTGTTCAAGTTAATAGGTAGCCCTGACGAACTTAGTCATCCCCTTAGAGGGGGAGTGTGGATGACATGACTCATTAGTGATGGATCTTTGTAGAATGGTTATTTTATGATCTTGACATATGTTTAACCCATGGGGAACACCATACACCATTGTAAGAGAGTCCATATATATTGGTATGATCTACTGATGGAGAACGTCCTTGCATATGAGAGAGAGTTCATTTGTTTGGATGTTCCAAGTGTGTGTACCATCACAAGTGAGTAGGTAACCATAAGTCATGGGTGTGCATTTCCCTTAAATGTGGTCATGGAGTTATTCCTTAAAAGAGTAACTTGCATTGTCCTTAAAGGTGGACAGAGTTACATTACATGATCTAATCCATGTGATTAACCACATATGATATCCTTCTAGCATGGAATAATAGTAGGTATCGCTAGGGTTTGTGTAATCTTGGTTAGTGCACAATCGCTCGATACATGATTGGTTTTATGATTGTGTGTTCAGTTAAATTTCCATTATGACATGAACTTCTATATACATGTGCACGTATGTTAATAATGCATTGGTGGTGTCCTACTTGGTTTATACTCACACCCTATATGGGAATATTAGTGCATATGAAAACTCCATGATCAAGGATAAAAAAGAAGGGAAAGGATTCTATGGTAGGTTGTTGAGGATCTTGGAGTTGAGAGATGGATGTGGTACTGGGAAATACTTCAGATAGTTTTGTAAAAACTTGTATTTATTATCTTTTCTAGTTATACTAATTATACATATTTACCTTCCACATTGGGGGTCTGTTTGATTATAATTGTATGACTTGAAATGAAATCTATTATAGTATCATTACTTTGTTTTCTTCTATTGTGTTGTTTAGTTGTCTTGTGTTTATGTTGTTATTATTCTAGTGATATATATGATTAATGGGGGTATAGTCTACCCAAAACACTTTAGAACCTCATCGTTAGTCGGTATCCTCTTGCATATGGGGAGGCATGCATGAGGTTATATGGTATTTCATCTCAGATCTAGTGATTTAGGTCAGGGTGTTACAAACTTACACAATTACTTTTGGGGAATAGGTTTTCCCAAAATCGCCTACAAGAACAACCTTGGTTGAAAGATCCATGATATAGGGGATAAATGAGACCAAAATAACTAAAATTGGGTAAATATAGAAGTTTCACAAGGGTTTTTAAGTTAATGCATGGCCCGACTACACAACCCCAGCTTTTGTGCATGTCAAATGTGCATTTCTTACTAAGAAAATTTTTTAAACATGCATGTTAGACATGCATTGTCCTAATGACCATTCACCCAACTGTTCATCCCTCCCTACCTCCCTAAGGGCTATTTCATGATCACCTGAAGATTATATATGGTCCCTCGATCATGCATTTTCCCATGAAACCATAAAAACCCCTTCTAAAACAACCAATTTTACACCCAAATCACTCAAAATTCAATATATATCAATAATAGACATTATATACCCAAAATATGGACTCACAATGAATTTGATCCAATAGTCCATTATCCCTCTCAAATTTTCCACTAAAAGGTGTTTTGGTCATTTTTTCTAATAAGAATGATTCATATTTATCAATTCATAATATATTGATTCTAGAAATCCATCTCCATTGAGTGTTTGAATGTATTTATCATTTATTTTTCCAAGTCATCAATTCAAAGATGAGTGGTGTTGGAATCAATTTTCTTGACCTTCTTATCTTAAATTTTATATATTGTATTATCCATATTCAAAATATATGTCATTCACTGTATTTCCAATGTGAAAAAAAACACTTCATTCTTGTATATATAATAAATATTTATATTAATCATGAATGAAAATCCACTCTTATCTAAATAAGATATAGAAATCAAATTTCTATTTTTGGATCGAACATAGTAATAATTTTATAATTCTAGAATTAATCCACTAGAAAATATAGAATTATGTGCCTACTTATAATGAAATAATTCTTTCCCTATTTTCAAAATTTAGATCTAATTATCATTTCATAAATTTTTCCTAAAATCTAAGTTTGTGCAAATAAAATGTTAGGTTAACTTTCTCAATATCTCTATTCAATATCCAGTAACTTTAAAGACTATATAAATACCCACTTTGAGTTCATTTGAAGTGGAATGGGTGTCTAATGTCATCCAAATATACTACTTTCAATCTTATTTTTGTTCTTTATTTATCATATTTATTCTACATGTCTTATTGTGTTCTTAATTTATTCTTTCTCAAATTATTTTGAAGTCACAACCTTTGTTTAAATCATTTACTTTCTTTCAAAATTATATTTGATCAGGAAAAGTGGTTTTTTATTTTTCAACAAGGCTTTAAGTGGGAATTTGTTGTATGTGGGATTTTTTATTTATAATATAGGAATATATTTCATTTATAAAGATAAAAAATGAGGTCCTCAGGATAATAATTTATGTGGGAATTTTTTATACATGTAGTATAATCATTTTTTTCATTTATGGTTTATTCACTTGATGATTTAATTTGATTTCAATGGTTTATCAACAATTTTTTTTAAACCATTTGAAATAAACAAAAATTGATATAAATTGATTAGTTTGGTTTAATATTTTTGTTTATTAATCATCAATTGATTTTTGATTTTTATCATAAGGTAATTGGTTCTCAATCGATTGGATTAAATTGGTGGTATTTATGAGAATGAATTATGAGATGAAATAGTTATTTTTAAATAAAAAATTAAAAAATTATTAGGATGAGATTATTAATCTTCCAAACCATATTTTATACTTTTTCCAAACTTACTAAATCATAGTATTAGTGATGAAACGGTTTGGAAAATAATTGTTTTATATAAAAATATATATAAAAATATCTTTTTTTCTAAACTTTAATCACCCAAGGATCCAAGAGATAAGAAAACTTGAGGGATATATATTCCTAAAATTTCCTCCAAGAACACCCTTGGTTTATAGATCAGTTTGAGAGGGGATAAATTGGACCAAAATCGCTAAAATCGTGTAAATATAGATGTTTTGGGAGGGTTTTTAATTCAATGCATGGCTCGACTTCACAATCCTAACTGTCGTGCATGTAAACTATGTAATCCTCACTAAGAAAAATTTTTCAACATGTATGGTCCCAATGACCATGAACCCAACCATTATTCTATCCCTACCTCCCCTAGGGACCCCTTCATGATCACCTGGGGATTATACACAGTCCCCTAATCATGCATGTGCATATTCACCCTCCAAAACCCCTTCTAAAACACCCAATTTTACACCCAGACCTCCAAAACTTTTATACATATCAATAATAGACATTATATACCACAAAAAAGTACCTATAATGTATTGGGTACAATATTCCATTATCCCTCTCACATTTTCCACTAAATGGTGTTTTTTTTATTTTTCCTAATAAGCATGATTCACATTTATTAAACGATTCATAATCAAATGATTCCAATGATCTATCTTCATTGTGTATATGATTATATTTCCCATTTATTTTTCTTAGGAAAAAATCAAAGATAAGTGGTGTTATAATCAACTATCTTAACCTTCATATCTTGAATGTTATATATCGGGTTATCCATATCCAAAATATATAATTCTAGAAAACACTTCATTCTTATATATAGAACAAATTTTGTTCTTAATCATCGGTACTAGAATATGGATTATTTTTTATGGGTCATTTTTTATGGGTTCCCATAAAAAATAGTCATTTGTGATGGAAACCCATTGTAAATGACCCATAGTTGAAAAATTCATCACAAAAGATAATTTTTGTGATAGGTAACTCTTCCGTCTCAAAAATATTTTACCAGTTATATTTAAATCATCATTTGCGATGGGATTATTGACCCGTAGAAAATAATTATTTGTGATGGGATTATTCACCCGTCGTAAATAATTTTAAAAAAATTAAAAAAAATTAAAAAAATAAGAAACATCAAAATAATATAAAAACAAAATATATAAAATTGTAGAAATATGAATTAATAACAATATGAAAAAAAAATATTCATTCAAATATTTATCATAATAAATGTGTCAAAAAATACATGTCACTGAGGAGGGGGGTCATCTATAGGAGGGGTAGAGGGAACTTCATCCCTATACCTTGCGTCGGGAATCGCATGTACTCTATCATCTGCTCACATTATTGCTCTTGCAATAGACAATTATCTTTCTACTACTACTGTAGTTGTCGATGAAGTTCTTCATGCTCCCTGTGTAGGGTCTTTATAAATTCATCCTAAGATCACAGCTTCTCCTCATACTTTGCAGCTAATGATGAATACTCTCCATGATCTCCCCTCGAGATAGATGAAGACCACATAGAAGTACCATAATAACTTCTAGGTTTCAATTGAGAACCAATAACAACAACTTGGAATTTCTAAAAAGCATATTGATTCACCTGCATCTATGTTGTATCGTCAAATATTGATGCATTGGTGGCCTGAACCTTCATCTCAACCCAACTCTCATCATGTTTGTAAGAAGTATCGGCCTCATATGACTTCTTAAAATAAAATTTAAAATTAAAATAGTTAAAATATTATTTTAAGTTACTTTTAAAACTCAAAAAAAATTGTACTGACCACAATCTGATGATGTTGACCACCAATAATATCTCTAGTGGCAGAATCAGTGTACATACTCTTATAAACATCAAAATCCATAATATCAGTATGTTCAATTTCCTATATGAATAATAAAATAAACAATTTACAATTACAATTATATAAATTATTAAATAAAATTACATATCATATGTCATCAATAAGTACTGAACGTATAGCTACCATCTCTATGTGTGACCTTCTGTATCCCCTAGTTCTTCCAATGATCTTCTCTAAAAACTATCTTTCATCCAGTATGATCACAAACCATCCCAAACCTAAGAGGATATGTAATTAGGTTAATGGTTGCACCAAGACTGATCAAAAACTATGAATTCATATTTCTCCATGGCTCTCTTCCTCATATTGTGCAAAAATGATGACAAAACTTGTCACGACCCAACCCAACGGGGCTCGAGCCACGACTCCCCAAGACTACCTCCAATAGGCCAGGGGCTGGCGACTAGTGCCGAGTAGGCTATCACACACATGGGAGGCATTAGCCTAAGGTACCTGTACACACGCACCCACAAACACCTCCATGAAATAGTGCAGAGATATATAAAACTGAAAAGAAAAAAATGCATGCATACACTACCCACAACCAGAGTACAAAAAAAGTACAAAGGGAAAAACATGGCCCACCAAAAGAAAACTACAAAAGAGCTTCCAACCTGCTCTGAAGAAGGGGAACGCTTCCACAAACACCCGCCGGAAAGCTCCCTCGGCACCGCACCAGCAAACACCCCGATCAGTCTTGCTCACTCAGCTCCGCCTACTCCGGTTCCTCCTGGGACTCCGTCGAAAGGCTTGTGGTCTGCACAAGACACAAACATGTGCAGGCAAATCCCGTGTAGAGGTGAGTATAAACATACTCAGTAGGCACCCCAAAAACCCAAAACAAAAGAGAGCAACTGAATGGAAACAGTCTGCTCATCCCAGCCAGAGGGAACCTAGATGAGAGAGAAACTCCATCGCGCGACCATCCTCGGCTAAACACAACTATTCAGCTTAGCTCAGGAGTATTCCCATACATACACCTTGAACAATCCAGATATACTCAGCTCACGCAACAAGCCACAAGAGGTAACGACCTCATCACCAGCAACGGTTCACAACCAGGAGAGCACACTCCACAATCACTGTCATCCTAGATGACACGTGACCGAGAGATACACTCCACCGTGTCCTAAGAAAACATCTCAGATGCTCACCCGAGAGACCATGCCCGTTGGATTCCGTCACTGAGGAAACCTTGCTGAAACAACAGAACCACCAAAATTCCTCGGATAGGGGATCGCTCCTAGGGTCCGCTAGGGGATACCAGAACCCACTCTGGTATATGAAGCTCACAGATAGGGGATCACTCCTAGGTTCTGCTAGGGGATACCACGACCCGATCTGACATACATAGTTCTCACAGATAGGGGATCACACCTAGAATCCGCTGGGGGATACCACAACCTGATCTGGTGCTCGACAGAAGCACGAAACTCAGATAGAGGATCATCGCCCATATAAAGGTGGTCATGACGATACTAAAACCCTATCTGTTATAAATCGCGATGTAGGGGATCGAACCGACGATGCCGCAACCCTACCAAAACCACACGCTGAGTAGGGGATTGCATAACCAACGATACTGCAACCCTACTATACACCTCATGCTGAGTAGGGGATCGTATACCCGACGATTCCACAAACCTACTGAGTATGGCCCACCATGTAGGGGATCATAATCCTGATGATGCCACAACCCTACGGGGTTAACCAGCTAGATAGGGGATCGTCGCCCGTGAATAAGCGGTCACAGCGATACCAAGAACCCGATCCAGGGAAAAGATGCTAGAGCATCCCGCTCCGGGCCCACCAGAGGGATGCCACAACTCTAACAGTTCAAACATCCCATCGAGAGGATCACAAACCTATACGAAGTTTGCGATGCCACATGAACCCTCATGAAAACGAACCAAGGGAGTACCCTCAACCACTGCTGGTCCAAAACATCGCTAACCCAAGTGACCCACAACAACGCCACACTGCGCACCTCTAAGGCCAATACTGAGGCCACCATCGCGATCCACGCAGAAAAACATGCAGGATAAGCTGCTTACTCACCCGAAACGGACTACCAGTAAAAAAGGCACTATTCACCGTAGCTAGCTCGTGTGGGGACCACACAACGATCCTGAAACCCATTAGGAGGATCATACCATGGCGATCCCCTCAGAAAAACAAGCGGAAAAGACTACTCGCTCGTCCGAAACGGACACCCGGTGAAAAAGGTACTATTCACCAAAGCCAGCTCAGGTGGGGCCCATGCCTCAATTTCGAAACTCATCGAACGGATCGCACCATTGTGATCCTCTTGGAAAAACACACAGGATCGACTAATCATCCGCCAAAATCGGACTCCTGGTGTGAAAGCTGCGTTTCTCCGCAAACGCCAAAACCCGGCCTCGTGGGTCCCTTACCCTGTTCTCAGTCCCAACACCCAGAAACCATCTCAAAAAAGTCTGTCGTACCACCAGGGTCTCAACGCCACTGACAGCACGTCATTCGGACGCTCTGGGTAGAAGTTACAACAGCCCGAAGTCGTAAAATCATAAAATAATATTATTTTATACGACGTTTCTAACTCCCGAGCCACGATCCCGAACCCTTAAACCCTAGAACCCACACCGAAGGGTTCTCCTCATCATCAGGGTCGCGTCGCCGCAAACGGCACGCGAATCCGACTCCCGGATTGCAAGATACGGGGGTTTAAAGACCCCCATATGACAAAAAGAGGTCGGACCGGCCGAGACCGGCCGCCGCCGGCGGCCCTCCGCCACGCTCTGCCGGCGCCGGCACCGCCGCGCCGGCCCACCGCCGAGGGCACCCCGATGGTCCGTTTTGCGATCCAAAAGCACCGGTGCGACCCCCGAGATGAGATCTTCCCTGCAACGACCTCAAAACGAAGCAATTCAGAGCAAAAATGGGATCGGGGAAATAAAATTCAAACTACCTACCTCACGGGCGAAACACCAAAGCTTCGGGTGCAGATCGATGCCGGCAACGCCCTAAAGCTAGATCTACTGACGATCGGCGCATAAAACGGAAAATTCTGGCTCGATTTGGTGAAGAAACGGAGGTCGGGAGGGGGGTGTCGTTCGCTACGCGTTGGAGGATTTGGGGGAGGGGGAGATTGATTATGTTTTAATAAAAATAATTTTAAAACAACTCATTTAACTCTCCCCGCCAACTCGCCTCCGTCCTGGCACCCGATGCAGACAAAGGTAAGGTCACCCCTATGGTGAACGCACCATTCTGAACACAACGGCGGACTCAGATTTTTGATCTGAGACTCATTCAGAAGTTATTCGAGCCGACGCTCGCACACTAACATCTCCATTTAATTACGAAAATGCCCCTGGTGGCGTTCCTCACCGCAGGCTCGCGCCTGCAAAGTTTACACCTTGCCTAGGGTAAACGGCACGTTACGAACGCAACTGTGCCCTCAGATTCCCGTTATGAGCTACCGTTTATGAGATATCACACCCTCGCCATGTGCATAGTTTAAAAATACTTAATATTTTTATAAAATTAATTCTGGGCACACCGGGCCTCGGAATCGCACGCCGTCTTCACGCCTAGCTCTGGAATTATTCATAGAAATAATCCAAAGTTTGACAGGGCCAAAAACCCAAGTCACTATATCCTCCCCCCTTAGAACTTTTCGTCCCCGAAAAGCCCTAAGAACAAGGAAAGAGAATGGACTCTCAATTGGGTCTCCCACACCAGCAAGTTCGTCAACAAACACCCCTGCCCAAACGCATAAGTCAGAGGGACTCATCCACCTCACCTCGATACTATCCAATTTAAGAGGCACTGACTCGCCCGTACAGTTTTAATCGCGTCATAAAAACGTGTCTTGGTGGGGGAAGGATCCCTCTTCCTCACGAATTCGAAGCAGGCCGAACAACACCCACACAGGGTCTTACCAACGCCCTGAACAAAACTCGAGCAAGCAACAAAAAGGAAAGAGTACCACTAAACAGTGCCTATAAAACTACTGAAGAAAGTAAAAAGGACACAAGGCGTACCTCTATCCATTCGCGGAGCCTCTGGGTCAACATCCTCCAGGGCATGCAGCTGTCCTCACCCTTGGCCACCAACTCCCTGAGCTTGGTGTGGACCACCTGGGGGTGGGGGTGGTGGCAACTAGTACCGCCTACCACCTCCTCCTGCTGCACCCGCTCTGCCACCACGTTCGCTGCCCTGCATACCTCCTTGCTTGAGACGCTGCCTCTGCCAAGGCGGTCCATCGACCGGCTCCCTCTCAGCAGCACGTCGGGTCGGACAATCTCTAGCAAGATGTCCCCGACCGTCGTAAGCATAACACCGCCTCTCCTAAGGCTGACCAAAACTGGCCTGCGAGCCCTGTGAGCCCTGAGCCTCAGATCCTCCATCCTGGGGTCGCCTCCTGAAACATCGTCCACATCCAAACCCTTGTGTCTATCGTCGGCTACCAGATGCCGACGTCTCAGCTCTCACATTCCCAGCACTAACAGGGGGAATCTGCTCAGCCAGAAAGGTCTCCACCACTAATGCTCGCTCCAGCACTCCAGCATAGGTGGGCAGGCACAAGGAAACTACACCTACTCATATGTCCCTGCGTAATCCTTGATCGAAGTTCCAAGCCCTAAATAACGGGTCTTGAACCATATCCAGGGAGTAGCGCGACAGGTCTGTAAACCTCGCTGAGTACTCCGACACGGTCAGGCCCTCCTGTCGAAGCTGGAGAAGATCCTGGATCCGTACTGACCTCAGCGTCACCGGATAGAACTCCTCCCTAAAGATCCGCTCAAACTCTGCCCACGTGAGCGTCTCCTCATCATTGGACTGCGTCACCAGGCTCCACCATTGCCCGGCCGAACCATGCAGAAGGCTCGCCGCAAGGACCACCATCTGATCTGGAGGTGTCCTCACTAGGCGGAAAACTTGGGTGACTGCCTCAAGCCAGTCATCAGCTGCCTGGGGGTCTGGATCACCCCAAAACCTCAGAGGTCGCTGCCTCTGGAACTCGTGCAGTGCACTCAGCCTATGTGAAACCTCATCCTGCACTACCTGCACAACAAGCTACTCGACGAGTGGCGGCTCAACTGGCAGACCACCTGGAGGTGCAACCTCAGAACCTGCGCCCCGCCCCACAGCCTCTACACGGGGCGGGTCGTCACCACAATCCAGTTGCGAAACCCTCACTGGCTATCGTCATGGAGGCATCCTGAAATGCATTCAAGATGCACCACAGTCAAAGAGTATATCTGGAGAGCTGACTCGAGAAGGACAAGGAAAAACCCAAAACCTAGTCCTATATGATGCATGTACCATTATTTGCAACCAGTGTACGAATGTCCTGAGTCAAAAGGCAGGTTATCAGAATCCTGGTGTATGGATACATCGGCCACCGCACCAAAACTAGATTCCCTGTTCTGAAAGATGAACTCGAAACATCCTAACACTGCCGCTATGCAACCCAAACCAAACTCACAGCTAGACCAGCTACGCTCTGAGATTCCAAAGGTGGAACCTCCTCTGATACCACTTTGTCATGACCCGACCCAACGGGGCTCGAGCCGTGACTCCCCAAGCCCTCCTCCAATAGGCCAGGGGCTGGAAACTAGCGCCGAGTAGGCTATCACACACATGGGAGGCATTAGCCTAAGGTACATGTACACACGCACCCACAAACACCTCCATGCAACAGTGCAGAGATATATAAAACTGAAAAGAAAAAAATGCATGCATACACTATCCCACAACCAGAGTACAGAAAAAGTACCAAGGGAAAAATAGGGGCCACTAAAAGAAAACTACAAAAGCGCGTCCAACCTGCTTTGAAGAAGGGGAATGTTGCCACAAACACCCGCCGGAAATCTCCCTCGGCACCGCACCGGGAAACACCCCGGTCAGTCTCACTCACTCAGCTCCGCCTTCTCCGGGTCCTCCTGGGACTCCGTCGAAAGGCCTGTGGTCTGCACAATACACAAACATGTGCGGGCAAAGCCCGTGTAGGGGTGAGTATAAACATACTCAGTAGGCACCCCAAAAACCCAAAACAAAAGAGAGCAACTGAAAGGCAACAATCCGCTCATCCCAGCTAGAGGGAACCCAGACGAGAGAGAAAATCCATCGCGCGACCATCCTCAGCTAAACACAACTAGTCATCTTAGCTCAGGAGTATGCCCATACATACACCTTGAACAGTCCAGATATACTCAGCTCATGCAACAAGCCACAAGAAGTACCGACCTCATCACCAGCAACGGTTCACAACCATGAGAGCACACTCCACGATCACTGTCATCCCAGATGACACGTGCCTAAGAGATACACTCCATCGGGTCCCAAGCAAACATCTCAGACGCTCACCCGAGAGACCATGCTCGTCGGATTCCGTCACTGAGGAAACCTCGCTGAAACAACAGAACCACCAAAATTCCTTGGATAGGGGATCACTCCTAGGGTCTTCTAGGGGATACCAGAACCCGCTCCGGTATACGAAGCTCACAGATAGGGGATCACTCCCAGGGTCCGTTGGGGGATACCACAACCCAATCTGACATACGTAGTTCTCACAGATAGGGGATCACACCCAGGATCCGCCGGGGGATACCACAACATGATCTAGCACTCGACAGAAGCACGACACTCAGATAGAGGATCATCCCCCATATAAAGGTGGTCATGACGATACTGAAACCCTATCTGGTATAACTCGCGATGTAGGGGATCGAACTGACGATGTCGCAACCCTACCGAAACCACGCGCTGAGTAGGGGATCGCATAACCAACGATACTGAAACCCTACTATACACCTCATGCAGAGTAAGGGATCATATACCCGACGATGCCACAACCCTACTGAGTACGGCCCACCACGTAGGGAATCATAATCTCGATGATGCCACAACCCTACGGGGTTAACCAGCTAGATAGGGGATCACCGCCCGTGAATAAGCGGTCACAGCGATACCAAGAACCCGATCCAGGGAAAAGATGCTAGAGGATCCCGCTCCGGGCCCACCGGAGGGATACCACAACTCTAACAGTTCGAACATCCCATCGAGAGGATCACAAACCTATACGAAGGTTGTGATGCCACACAAACCCTCGTGGAAACAAACCAAGGGAGTACCCTCAACCACTGCTGGTCCAAAACGTCGCTAACCCGAGCGACCCGCAACAATGCCACACTACGCACCTTCAAAGCCAATACTGAGGCCACCATCGCGATCCACGCAGAAAAACATGCAGGATAGGCTGCTTACTCGCCCGAAACGGACTACCGGTGAAAAGGGCACTATTCACCATAGCTAGATCGTGCGGGGCCCACACAACGATCCTGAAACCCATCAAGCAGATCATACCACGGCGATCCCCTCGGAAAAATAATCGGAAACGACTACTCGCTCGTCCGAAACGGACACCCGGTGAAAAAGGTACTATTCACTAAAGCCAGCTCGGGTGGGGCCCACGCCTCGATTCCGAAACTCATCGAACGAATTGCACCATTGTGATCCTCTCGGAAAAACACACAGGATCGACTAACCATCCGCCAAAATCGGACTCCTGGTGTGAAAGTTGCGTTTCTCCGCAAACGCTAAAACCCGGCCTCGTGGGGCCCGCACCCCATTCTCAGTGCCAACACCCGAAAACCATCTCAAAAAGTCCGCCGTACCATCAGGGTCTCAACGCCACTGACGGAACGTCATTCGGACGCTCTGGGTAGAAGTTACAACAGCTCGAAGTCGTAAAATCATAAAATAATATTATTTTATACGACGTTTCTAACTCCCGGGCCACTATCCCAAACCCTTAAACCCTCGAAACCACACCGGAGGGTTCGCCTCTTCATCAGGGTTGTGTCGCCGCAAACGGCATGCGAATCCGACTCTCGGATTGCAAGATACGGGGGTTTAAAGACCCCCGTATGACAAAAAGAGGTCGGACCGGCCGGGACCGGCCGCCGCCGCCGGCCCGCCCCGGCCGGCAGCCCTCTGCTACGCTCCGCCGGCACGCCGCCGCGCCGGCGGACCTTCCGCTGACCGCCGGGGGCACCCCGGTGTTCCGTTTTGCGATCCGAAAGCACCGGTGCGACCCCCGAGACGATATCTTCCCTACAACGACCTCAAAACGAAGCAATTCTCAGCAAAAACGGGATCGGGGAAATAAAACGCAAACCGCCTACCTCGCGGGCGAAACGCCGAAGCTTCGGGTGAAGATCGGCACCGGCGACGCCCTGAAGCTAGATCCACTGACGATCGGCGCAGAAAACGGACGATTCTGGCTCAATTTGGTGAAGAAACGGAGGTCGGGAGGGGGTGTCGTTCGCTGCGCATTGGAGGATTTGGGGGAGGGGGAGATTGATTATGTTCTAATATTTTTTTTAAAACAACTCATTTAACTCTCCCCGCCAACTCGCCTCCGTCCCAGCAGCAGATGCAAACAAAGGTATGGTCACCCCTAGGGTAAACGAACCGTTCTGAATGCAACGGCGGACTCATATTTGAGATCCGAGACTCCGTTCAGAAGTTATTTGAGCCGACGCTCGCACACTAACTTCTCCATTTAATTACGAAAATGCCACTGGTGGCGTTCCTCACCGCAGGCCCGCGCCCGCAAATTTTACACCTCGCCTAGGGTAAATGGCACGTTCCGGACGCAACTGTGCCCTTAGATTACCGTTTTGAGCTACCGTTTAGGAGATATCACACCCCCTCCATGTGTATAGTATAAAAATACTTAATATTTTTATAAAATTAATTTTGGGTACACCGGGCCGCGGAATCGCACGCCGTCTTCACGCCTAGCTCTGGAATTATTCGTAGAAATAATCCAAAGTCTGATAGGGCCAAAAACCTGAGTCGCTACAACACTCATGATATAGGCCTCCCAAATAAATGTCCTTATGATATCATCAATGGGATACATAAACCCTATAAATAATTAATAATATCAAGTTAATAGATAAATAAATTTTAAAATAAATATTATTTATTTATGTACCATTCAATGATCAAACATGTGGTTCCGAATATCAATGGGAATATGATCCCACATCACCCATGATCCATAAAAATAATTCCACAGAATAGTACTCCCCTATCCAACAACTATATGAAAAAAAATATAGGAAAATAAAACATACAATCAAAAAATTAGTACATAAATAAATTAATGATAATTAATAAAAAATAAATAAATTACACAACTAAACATACCTCTGCATGCATGGATCGAAATCAAGATGTGTACATCGCTCAGGAATAGGGTCAGGAATCATCAATCTCACAAGACCAAGATCCCTTTGAGTCAATGATAAACTACCTATAACTTGAGGGTTGGATGATGAAGCACCAGGATCATCACCAAGAATCATAGCCTTCTAAAATCTACCAAACATCTCATAAAAAGTCTCATTATCCATCTGAAACACAAAAAGAATGTTTTCATCAAATAATTTAAAATGATTATTATATATATTAATTATGAATATAAACAACATGTAATTTTTTCATTATTCATCTTCATCCTCATCTTCATATAAAACGGTGTCAATATATTCATCTTCCTCCTCATTATCATCAATTTTCATAGGAGTTTAAACTTCTTCGTCTCTTATTATTTCAAATTCATTTGTTACATCATTAACATCATCATCACCTTTGACCCATAACTATGGGGTTTCATAATCGATATTCATGTCTTGTTATTAAAAAGTTGTATTTGGAGCTATCTCTTGAAAAAATTTAATTCCTTGAACTTTAGAAAAACCACATTCACTTTTTATAAAATGGTTTTCATAGGATTTCATTTTTATAATACTCCACCAATTAATTAACTCTCTTAAAGCAGTACAATAATTTTCACAATAAATTTTATGTTCTTGATGAGCCAATAAAAATGGTTCATTTACTACAAGAAGGATTTTATATTTAATGTTTATGATTTTATAGTTTGTATGAACATGAAAACCTCTATCAGTATCAAATCAATCGCATTTAAACATCATTGCATAATTCTATCTCAGATAAAATAGTTCAATTATTTCATCCAGCATTCCATAAAATTCAACTTTAATTTCTCTATAATGAGATACTCTTAAGAAAATACCACTATTCATTATTTTTTTAAATTTATCATATGCACGTGTATGAAAACAAAAACCATTCACCACATATGAATTATTATATTTAACCATTTTGAATGATGGGTTACTAAATACACACAATTGATTATCAATTTTATCATCATTTTTTGATACCTAAAAAATTGAAAAAAAAATTGGCAATATAAAAAATAATAAATTGATCGTATGTGTTAAACCATAAACAATTTACTTTACTAGTCTTTAAAACCAGTAGGAAAAATTATTTTGTTGACGTTCTTCAAGGGAAGTTAGTGTAATTTTTTGAAATGGTTTCTTGATATGATCATCATATAATATTCAAATAAAATAATATTAATTTACTTTTAAAAAATTAAATAATAGGTGATATTACCACTCATAGTAAAAATAATGTCATTTCTTCATAATTAAGCATAATATAAGTATGATCCTTTTGATGTTTATCATATAAAACCCATCATTCATGAACTCTACCAAATCTAAGTTTGGTATGAGTAAAAACTGATAATTTAATGTTCATTGAATCATTAAAATTTCCCTCATTATAGCCCATTCAGTTATGTTTTGAAGGATATTCAGGTTGGAAATAATGGGAGTAGAAAAAAGAAATTTCCTCATGAAAATAAGCTTCTAAAAATGACCCTTCAACTAATGCTTTTTTACATACCATTTTCTTTAATTTTATGCATGTATCTTTCATATAGGTACATCCATTGGGATTTTATTGGCCCTCCACATTTTTTCATGTGGAAAATGTAATATCAAATGATCCATTGAATCAAAGAAATCTAATGGAAAAAAATTAGTTTACATTAAATTAAAACAATATCTTCTTATAGTATATTAAGTGCATCATAGTCTATTGTCACTACAAAAATATCTCATAAAAAATATTAAATTTTTGTTAGTGCATCCCAAATAAAATAATTCAACAAACCTCTAAATATAATCAGTAGAATTATTTTCATTATAACATGACAATCATGACTTTTTAATCTGGTAATATGATTATTTATAACATATCGATCCAAATTAGAAACATAATCATCAAATAGCCTCAAATCCATAATCCACTGGAAAAAAAATAAATGATTTTCTTTGTAAATTTTATAAGACACTTGTGGATTAATTTACTTCTTTGATCTATCATTTTTAAACAATTCAAGTTTTGGTCACCAGAAAATTTGGGAAAGATCTAATCATGCCTTTAAATTATCTTTGGTCTTACCAGGTGTGTCCAAAATAGTATAAATATATTATAAAAATAGTTATTCTCGATATAAATTACATCCAACATGTGATGACTAACAAATAAGACCAATATGGTAGATCCCAAAAAATACTCCATTTTATCCAATTATGATCTTTCCCAAATCCATCTATTTTTTTTGATTTATAGTCGATCCAAAATTAATTGGAGGTAATGAAGAGGTAATTATTTTTAAATAAATACATGAGATCATTTCTGGAGGTCCATCTATTTCAATTGTACCTTTTATGAAATGGTTTGTTCCTTCATAAAGGATGATCAATAGTAATAAATCAGTGATGATAGTCAAAAAAATCAGGTTTTCTCCAATTAATGAGCATAAAAACTTTTTTATCACTCCTATAGTATGGAAAGGAGTTTTTTTTCATGTGTAATCTATCCAAATAACATTTCATATGCTGTTAAGTCACTAATTTTCCACATTAATGTTGATTTCATTAAGAAATTTTATTTTGCGACAACTTTATATGTACCAACACCATTAATCCATAATAAATTTAACTCATAAATCAATGGATTAAAATAAACATCAATATTATTTTTTGGATGTCCTGGAATTAATAATGTTGAAAATATATATGACTCATTCATCAACATCCATGGAGGTAAGTTTTATGGAGTTATAAAGACGGTCCAATAATAATATTTACTACCATAAGAACCAAATGGAAAGAAACATCAGTAGAAAGAATCAATTGCACATTACAGGCATCTGAAGAAAATGAATGATGTGTTTGGTAAAAAAAATCCATGAATCACCATCATAAGGATGCTTTAATCTTTTACCAGTTAAAATATTTTATTTTTTCCGTGACATCAGTGATGATATGTTATGAGATATAAATAAACACTGCAATCTGGTTGTAAGTGGGAAATACCTCAACTGTTTAATGGGAACCAATCTAGACTTCCCTTATTAAGACTCTTTGTACTTCAATTTTCAACATGTATGAAAACTAACTAATAACTCATTTTCATCATAATATATGATTCAATCATGTGAACATGCATGAATATTTTGATATCCAAGACCTAAATTATGAACCATTCTCTTGATCTCGTATAAATTGGTAGGAAACACATTTCTTTCATGTAACAGTGATTTAAACAAAGAGAATATCTAATAAAAATAGCTATTTGAGATTCCATAATTTGATTTAATAGCCATACCATTTTTAACTGCTTCAAATTTTCTTATCTTGAAACTAGGATATAATACATCCTCAACAGACTTCAGCAACTCATAAAATCAAGATAGTTTTAACTCATGAGTTAAATCAATATCATTCTGAGTTTTTTTTTGTTGAAAAGATGGACCAGCAACCTCAGGTACTAAATTTTGAAACCATGATGGATCTGGAACCAAATTATTAGTATCTTCTTTAGAATTATGTTCACTATGTTGGTACCAAAAACATAATCTTTTCAAAAACCAAAATGCAATAGATGACCCTCAATATTTTCAAATGTTTTAAATCTCCCCAGATTATATTTCTTATATCGACACTTAATTTTAAATTCTAAAAAAAATTCTAGTTTAGATTATGCAAATGATAAAAAATATTCAACACCCTCAATATATGCAGGATTTATACTAGAACCGTTTGGATTCTTGTGATGATTTCTCCAATCGTGATCTTGTAATAGAGATTGTTTTCTACTTCCTTGTTACATATTTTTCTAAAAAATAGAAAATAAAAATATTTCTTTTGATTAATCTTATATAATAAAGAGACTATCCAAAAAATTTGGAAATCAAAAAAGTACAAATTACTTGTAAATATTATCAATTCTATCTAATTACTGCTAATTTTTTATAATTACTGCTAATTTTTTTATAATTACCATTAATTACTATTAAGGGAAATAGAATTCCAACCAAGGGGAATAAGGGAAGCATGGAGTGGAAGGGATGAAGATGAAAATAGAATGAAATAATTCTTCTGATCCTATATTCAAATTGTTTAGAGGAGATTCATACATGGGTAAACTCATAGGTTTACCCATTACTGTCACTCCTCCAAATGGTCTGAATTCATGGGAATCAGAATTCTTTCACTCCATCATCGCCTTTACCCCCTCCACTCTATGATTTCCATAAGGGAAGAAAGGAATGGAGGGAATGGAAGAGACATAAGAAGGAAATAATTTTGGAACCCTTAGGTTCAGACCGATTGGATAAGAGACGTTCATGCATAAACCTATGAGTGATGGAAGAGAATCATATGTGATAGATAACAATTAAACTCTTAGTGGATTATTTTCATTTTTTGGTTAAATCTATCCTCATGAGAAAATAATTTTTTATCGATAATCATGCATTTACATTATGATTATCATTAAAACATTATTTTCTCACGAAGAGATATTGAACCAAAAAAGGGAAAAAATTAACTAATCATGTCATTCTTATCTCTCACATTTGTTTCTTCTTCCATCACTCATAGGTTTACCCATGACTTCCTCTCCTCCAAATGGTCTGAACTTAGGGTCATCGTAATTATTTAACACTTTCCTCATCTTCATCCTCTCCATTCGATGGTTTGCTTACACCCCTTGGTCAACCTTCTATTACTAATTGTGGTTAATTATGGTTGTGTGGTTAATTATGGTTATTTTTAGTTATTTGTGGTTAATTGTGGTTAATTGTTACTACTTTTACCAATTACCGTTAATTTTATTAATTACCATTAATTTTTATTAATTACAACTAATTACCACTAATTTTTACTAATTACCACAAATCTTTTCTAATTTTTGTTAATTACCGCTTATTTTTTCCAATTACCACTAATTGCCACTTATTTTTCAAAATTACTGCTAATTGCCAATATTTTTTTCAAATTACCACTAATTATTATTGATTACCCCTATTTTTTCTAATTTCAACTATTTTTTTCTAATTTTTTCCATTTACCACTAATTACCACTATTTTTTCCTAATTCCCACTATTTATTTCTAATTACCCCTTTTTTTTCTAATTTCAGCTATTTTCCACTGTTTTTTTCTAATTTCTACTATGTTCCATTATTTTTTGCTAATTTCTGCTATTTACTATGTTTTTTTCTAATTACCGCTAATTAACACTAATTACTTCTAATTATCTCTAATTTCTACTAATTGCTGCTAATTTCTACTAATTATCACTAATTACTGATAATTACCTCTAAATATCGCTAATTTTTATTCATTACCACTAATTGCCAATATTTTCTACTCACTACCACTCATTACCACTAATTACCACTATTTTCTATTCATTACCACTAATTACCGCTAATTACCGCTATTTTTTCTAATTACTTCTAATTACCGCTATTTTTTTCTAATTGCCATTAATTACTGCTAATTATCGCTAATTTCTACTCATTTCTACCAATTACTACTATTTTCTACTAATTGTCGCTATTTTATGCTAATTACTGTTATTTTTTCTAGTTACCGCTATTCTTTTCTAATTACTGCTAATTACCACTAATTGTTACTAATTCTACTAATTATTGCTAATTTCTACTAATCACTGCTACTAATTACTACTAATTTCTACCAGTTGCTACTAATTTCAACTAATTACCACTAATTTCTACTAATTACATCTAATTTCTACAACTACCCTTAATTTCTATTAATTACCACTAAGTTCTACTAATTTATACTAGTTACCACAAATTTCTACTAATTACCATTAATTTCTACTAATTTTCGTTAATTTCTAATAATTTTTTCTAATTTTTATTGATTACTGCTAATTTTTTTCTGATTAATGCTAATATTTAATTATTACTTCTAATTATTACTAATTATTAATTATTAATATTTATAATTATTACTAAAAAATATTCTTAATTACTGCTAATTACTAATTACTATTGATTATTACTAATTATTGTAAATTATTATTAATTATTACTAAGATCTGTTAATAATTACTAAATTCTATTAATTAGTACTATTTATTTATCAATTATAGGTAGTTACTACTAATTACCACTACTTACTACTAATTAAAACTAATTATTTCTAATTAAAACTAATTACTATTAATTAAAAATAATTATTTCTACTTAAAACTAATTACTACTAATTAATAATACTAATTTATAATATAAAATAAAATAAAATAATTAAAAAATAAACAAATACCTCTAAATTGATGCTTTATCGGATGGGAATCAGAAAGTATTCCTTCCCTGTAAAAATTAAAAAATTTAAAAGAAGAAATTAAGAAGAGAAGATGAGAGGGGAGGAGTGTTGAGGAGAGGAAAGTGAGGGGAAAATCTATTGGGGCATATATATAGGTTAGATTAGTAGCAACAGGACTATTTGTGACGGGACTCCCATCACAAATAGCTTTATTTGTGACTGGTTCCATTGCAAATAGTACACACTATAAATAAATATGGCAGTGATAAAAAACATAATTTGTGATGGAACCTGTCACAAATAGTCTTTTATCAACATATTATTTGTAATGGGTTATAAATAACCTTCACAAATAACCCTAAGGTTGAATAGTATTTATGATGGGAGAAACTTCTCATCAGAAATAATGCTTCCTACCATATTGTGCGCATGCGCAGCGAAGGTATTTACGATGCGAAACCCATACTTTCATAAGTAGTCCTTACGAAGGGACTATTTATGATGGCGATGGGCCCATCGCAAATAGTCATTTTTTCGTAGTGCATGAATTAAAATCACCTCTTGTCCAAATAATATAGAGAAATCAAATTTTAATTTATGGATGGAACATGGTAATAATTTTTCAGATCTAGAGTTATTCCAATAGAAAAATATAGAATTGTGTGCCTACTTCCAATGCAATAATTATTTCCTCATTATCAATGTAAAACCCCAGACCTCTTCGGAGGCAAGGATTTGTCTAAATTTTGCAAAAACCCATGTAATTTAAGTGGTTTTAGGTATCCTGAGGGTTGGGAGTGACCCAGGGTGTGTTTCGATGGAATTAGGATAGGAAACAGCCAAATGGATACAAGTTTCAGATATTCAAGTCGTGACATTGGGTGTCACGGTGTGAAAGAGTCGGATCAGGGAGTTTCCCCCCTATCCTGATAATTCATGGTCTGAAATGGGAGGTCACACCATGAAACAGTCCTATAAGAATAAGAAAAAATAAAGAAAAAAAGTTTTAAAAACTAAAGAGAAGAAAGGGGGTGGTAATTCGGCCAGGGAGTAGCATACATCTCCCTCACTCTTCATTTTTGGGTTCCATGAGGTTTTCCCCTCATTTCTGGATATTTTTTGGTGTTGTTCATCATAGGTGGTGGCCTAGGGTAAGGGTAACACTCCTTTATCCTTCTTGGATTTCTTTTTCTATTTTGATGTGTTGCTTCATTTATGGTCATTATTCCCTATTTTCAGGGTTTTTATATGTTTCTCTAATTTTCATCAATTGATCTTAAATCATAGGTTGATATTCAATGAGTAGGTGTCTTCAATCATAAGGTAGGTGGTTCCTATATTTCTTCTAATTATATGTGCACTATGTGATGCATGATAAATGGGCATAAATGGGGTGGTCCGAGTGAGACCAGTTTTGTGCTACTTTTAGTTTATGTTTTTTCTAAGAGATTTCAGAGGGTAGTCTCATGTGTGAAATGGTGTGGTTGAGCCAAGTAAGGCATGGAAGGTGTAGAATGGGATCCTATGGTTGTTTTGGCCAGATGATGAGGGTTATGGAAATTTATTAAAGTGATATTATGGATAATTTTGTTTATTGGGAACATGGTGAGCATCTCACGTGAGACTATGGGTGATGTTGATCACCAAAATTGAGGCAGTTTGGTTCTTCAAGATGAATCAAATGGTGAGGAACAATGCCACAGTTGAGTGACATGGTTCATGGGTGGTAGCAAAGGTTCAACAAAGATGCATCCTAGGACTGTTGGTGATTTATGCTCACCAAGGTTGGTTGATGGAATCTTCGGGGTCATGTGCGTGCAAGATTAGGGCCTAGTGAGGTGGTGTTGACCATTCATTTTGGTTGGAGAACTCCAAAGATCTAGTTGTATAGGGGATGGTGTTGACCATCAATATGGAGAAGTTTCTCACTATAAAAGGACACGATTGATAGTGTGTGAGACCATAGGATGGGGTTGAGTCTCACCGCTATGTTGGGGATAAAGGGCTAGGACTATGGAAGGACGAGTATCATTATTCCTTGGGACATTAGGTTGCTGAGACAAAGGTGGTCGAATAAGTGGAAGTTTGAGATACTTGTGACTTGTCTTGCGGGCAAGCATTTGGGTCGTCAGGTTGAATTGTAGTGGTTATTCATAAATGAAGGTAAGTGATATCATGTGGTGTATGGTAATGGTTGGCATGTTGTGTTGTATGTTATAGGAATGGAAGTAATACTGGGGGTGAAAGTGAGACCGATTGTCACCTATCGACTGGTCAAAGTTCTGATGCTCTGCTAATGTGTATAGCAGCACTCGGGTCGAATCCTCGACGATGATACTTTTTAATAGTCATTTGTTTTTAGTTTATTGTATTCTTATTGGGGGATTTTTTTGGAGAGATTATAAAATAATTTATGGATGATGTTTGATTTAACAAATTGATAAATATTGGGGTGAGTTCATCATTAGGTAGTTAAGCTTGTGATGTCTTTGATCTTTGCTTTATATTGCATTAAATTAACACCCATGTCACAAGTTGACGTTGATTGGAATTCCTAAGTGTTAAAGCTTTAATCCAAGACTTAACTTAACTAGGATTATAATCTCAATCAATACTTGATTGTGGTAGTGTATTTATGGTCCCCATAATCCAAGGAATCTATATGTTAAAAAAACAAGTCATTAATCCATGACATGCTAAGTTCAATATACACAATGTTAATTTGAAAAATATTCATCGAGAAAAATCTCTCAATCACTTAACATACCTAAATTATAACTCATCACAATGATATATTTACTCATACATTAAAATTATTATTAATCTGGTTATAATTATTATGATGATAAATTAAGAATATAAGAAAAATTAAGGGATAAGAAAAGAGTTTTGCATCGAACACACACACACGAACGATGATGAGAATTAAAAACGAACATTAGATTGAATGAGAAAGAAAAATAAGGGAAGGAGATTCAACCATATTTAAACTATTTTAAGATAATTAATATTAAACTACAGAATTTGGATGAGAATAAAAGATATTGAAGAAGAAACTTGCATTAAAACAAAATTACAAAAACAAAGACTTACAAGATTACAACAAAGAAGAACACAAAAGTAAATGAAAATAAAGAGAGGAGGAAGGGTATATCAAGTGAAAAATTGAGTATGGAAGGTCCTCCCAAGCCTTTGTAAAAGCTTTGTTCATGCCAACATGTGATCCACTCTTCTGAAATTCTAAATCTTTTGAAGGAGAGGAGGGGGTGTATTTATAGCCCAAGGAAGTGGACTGTTGGCATTCCCAATCTGTACCTCCACTTGGATAGAATATTTGGACATCCAGAAAGCTGAATCTCGAGATATCTCCTTCTTCAAAGTTTTATATAATAATGTTTTCCGACTTCTCCCCAACTTTTGAGTCATTTGGACGTATGTATCCAAAGGTATGGTGGTTTGATTAAACAAAGTTAAACTGTCCATTTCAATCCATGCTTTTTCGATGGCCAAAATGTGAATGGATTTTGGAATAGGAAGATGTCTTAAAATACGAATTATTTCTTCAAAAAGTCGTCCACCTATATCTCCTCTTTCACACTGCAAAATATCATCTTGATTTGATGACTATATCAGGATACATTTCATAAATACTATACTGATTTTAATTTCCGGATAGAATGGTGGGCTGAGTTTAAATGAATCATTTGGGCCCCTTGTAATTGGATCTGGGCCTTGAATTTTTTATCCAAGACTCCTTACATTTTCCCCCAAAAATTGGAAGGTAATGAAGAAATTTTAACTTCTAGATTGAGCCCAGTAATTCAATCTTCATGGCTGGTCCATTTTCTTCACAGGATTTTATAGGCCCTCTTGTGTGGTTCATATGAGCCTTCAAATGACATAATTGGCCCATGATCCCTTCTAATTAAATGTTTTATATTGAATTATAAATCCTAAAAAACAATAACCACACAATTTGTATTAGTAGGGTGAGAGTTATAAATAAAATAGTAAACTAACTCAATTGGACTACTTCTAAAAATGCTCAAAAAATATACTTAGTATTAAGACATTAATATTTCACACAAATTATGCACATTTCATATAAAATCAGTAAAGGGGGTATATAATAAGTCATTAAAATATTAATAACATCAACTACACCACACTTAGTCTTGTGCATGTCCTCATGTGCAACAAATATAAAAACATGACAAAATCATTTTCACTCACCAACAAATATTAAAATTTTGTTTTCCCCAATCAGGGGAGGTTTAGACAATTCCACTCACCTATATTGAATTCCACCACAATTTGTTACCGAAATAATTTTCCAAAAACAATTCATTTTTTCATGCTCAAATTTAGAAATGGAAAATGTTGGCACACAAAACTTACTCCTCTCAAGATGATAAAATTAATTTATAGAGCTTTACTCATTCACCAACCAAAAGTGGAAATCTTAGAGTTTGAAAGAGATCTCAGCTTCCATTCCCTATCCTAAAGTGCTCAAAAATCAAGAGGCCTTTTTAGGGGGGGTTCTATGGATACGGGATGATATGAAGTCGATATCCAAAAGATAGGAAAAATGGGGTAAAACACCGACATAGAAAAAGCAATGCACATTTTTTTTGAAATGAAACATTGAAGGAAATTAAAACACATATTTACAAGGGAATGATTGTGTGAAGAAAGACACAAGATAGGAAAAAAATTGAACGGGATGAGAAGATGAAATATTTACAAACCACAAAACTTCTCCCAATGACATAAGAATATAATGCAAGTGTTCTTTTTTTTCTTTTTTTTCTCTTTTTTTGAAATTTAAACATGGAAAAGATCTCACACTCATATATCATCCCATGATTGATCTCCTCATGAAACTAATTGTAATAGTTATAACAAGATCAAAGGTTGAGTAAGAGTGATTTTTGACCTATCCAAGAAAAAACCCAATTTTTTTTTGTTCTTTTTTTTATTTTTTTGAACACTTGTAAATAACATTTACAAAATTACATAAATGAAATTACATTACATTCCCCAAAACATACTAAATGAAAACCTCTCCCCCACAATGAAAGGGATGCTTGCCCTCAATCATATGATAACATGGTAAAATCAACAAAGGGTACCCAAAATGAAATCCATTCCCCCACACTTAAATTTCAAAAAAAATATGTAATGAAAAATCAATGTTGATATTGGGTGGGATAAGGTATTGGGCTTGTAATGTGGCTAACAAAGAAAAGGTTTTCATAGGCTTGAAGGAGCTTTCAAAAGGAGGATTATTGTAAGGGAAATGGGAGGATATTTGGCTATTGTGATTCTCATGTGGTTCAGAAAATGCCTCTATCATGTTAATCCACACTAAAGTAGAAAATTTAGCTCGAAGGTCCACAAACTCAAGACTCACAAATTGGGGTGAAAAACACACATTTTTAAAAGATGGCTATAGGTGGACTTGGCTTGAAAGCTAATGTTGTTCCTCACGGGTGGGGAAAATCATTTTCCAAATCAAAAATTGAGCATTCAAAATTTGTTGGTTTTGACACAATATTATTTATCCAAATATATGATGAAAACACAAGAATTTTGAGATGAAACCATGTCTTTTGACTCCCCAAAATGGATGGACAAAATTTGAAAATTGAAGGAGAGTAAGTATGACTCTTTTGGTTTTTTTTACATTTTTTTTATTTTTTAGTTTTTTTTAGTGTTTTTTTAGTTTTTAATAAAGACACACCCACACAAAAGAGAAAGATAAAAAGAAAGGTTTTGATAAAGAAAGTGGTAAAAAAATGAAAGACAGATGAAGAATAAGAAAGAGGTAGAGGGAGGAAGAGAGATAAAGAGAGTTAAAGGGAAAGAGGTGCCCCCTGGTTTGGATTTGGTGGGTTTCCATCTCCATCTAGTGGTGGTTCAACTGTAGAAGTTGGGGATCCAGTGGAAGTCGGTGTGGTTCTAGGATTGTAGGATGTTACCTGAAAAAGAAAAATCATTATTAATCTAATTAAAAATTAAAAAGAAACTAAAATTTCAAAAAAGTAAAAGAAAACATGGGTTGCCTCCCAAGAAGCGCTGAATTTATTTGTCTACAGTTGGACAGTTGCAGTCGACAACCCATAGTCTGATGGTGGCCATCGTATTTTCTCAACTCCAGTGTTCTTACAGAAAAACTTTTCCTTTGGGAGTCCTAATGATTCATTGGATAATTTCATCCCTTCATTTTTGTTTTTCTTGCAATTCAACAGGAGTGGAAAGAGAATATGATTATCCTTCCTTTGGTCTTCAATGTGAGGAATAATTTTATCCACCAAGTGATGGTTTTCAATGATTGGAAATTCAGGAAGATGTCTTAATTCTGATGGTTCATTTATTTAAGGATCAGATAACACAAAACCACAGTATGTGATCCCAATTGTTTTTAACTCATTTATTTCATCACTTACCGATGTAGAGTAATGAGGATCATTGGAGTCATAAGACTGAATAAATTTTTCAATATCCTTTATTTAAATGTTTTTAATCGAAGAATGGTCAATTTCAACCTCACTAGTGATCACTTTATTAATTAGGGAACAAATCGCACAACCTTCACTCTCATTGGGACAAGATAAACACGTTTGTTTAGGGTTAACCTCACATATAACAGAATTTTCAAAATCATGGGTAGGAAATAATAAATGTTGGATAATCTGATTTGAATCAAAAAAATGAACAAGCTTCTTCATTTTCCCCATTATCATCCAAGTTGGAGCAGTGGATGTTAGAGGTTAGATGGGATTCCAAAGAGTTTTCAAGATCCTTTAGATCAATTGAGTTTGCATTTGTAATGTTAACATCAACTTCTCTATTTATGACTTGGTTAATAAGGATTCAATATTCAAAAACTCCTCTATCATTAGAATAAAGTCATGATGGATTGGGATTTAACACACTCTTAGAGAGAGTTTCAGAATAATGGATAGAGAATGCATATTCATTCTCTGATGGGTATCGCATGGATTGAAAAATATTGAACTTGACCAGTTGGTCACCAAATTCCATGGATAAGATGCCATAATGGACATAAATTTTGGTTTTAGATTTCATGAGGAAAGGTCTTCCTAAAATCAGAGGAGATTGGCAAGAATTTGTCTCACATTCCATGTTAAGAATATAGAAGTTAACTGGGAAGATAAGATCATTCACATGAACAAGGACATCCTCAATTATTCCATCAGGACTGGTTGTGCTTCAATTGGCTAATTGAATGAAAACACCCATTGGATGTAAGGGGCCTAGAACAAGGTTGGAGAATATTGATTTGAGCATATGACATTAATTGAGGCTCCTAGGTCTATGAGTGCATCATTGAAGTTGGAACTTACAATTTGGCAAGGAACCGTAAAGGTTCCAGGATCTTTTCACTTAATGGGTATATAATCTTGGGTTGAAACATTTTCAAAGGTCCTAAGTTGCCTCTTATGGGTACACAACTCCCTGAGAAACTTAGCATACTTAAGAATTTTTTAATGGAATCTAAGAGGGGAATGTTCACTTAAACACGTCTAAACATGTCAAGCATTTCAGAATTAGGTTGAAATGACTTATTTGGATTAGAAATGGCTTGAGGAAAAGGAATTGGGTTTCTAAGTGGAACGAAAGGAGGTGAGGGAATGGATTCAGGTTCCTTTTCATATGTCTTTTTCTTTTCATTTTCTAGGTCAACATTTAAAGGGGGTTGGAGGACTTATCTTGAGGCATAGAAATTTTCTTCCCCGATCTAAGTGAAATTGCACTTACATTACCCTTGGGGTTGGGTAACGGTTGAGCTAGAAGTTGGGAAGAATTGGATGGTTTATGTTGACTAAGGTGGGATGCAAGTTGACCAATTTGGGTTTCAATATTCTTGAGGCCAGAATGGGTGAAGGAGGAAAGATCTTCCACTGCACTTTCCCATGGTTTATTGGAAGAAGGGGCTTATCCCGAATTGGGATTACCTAGATTTTGTTTCTTGGGAAAGCGATTTTATTGGTTTTGGAATTGGAAGGCTCACTAGGATATTGGAATCCAAGAGGAGGATTTTTCCTTTGAGGTTGAGGAATAAAAGGATAAGGTTGTTGGAATTTACCAACATCTTGACCAAATTGGAACTGGTTTGGGTTTTGAGGAGTGAATTGAGGGGGATGAGAGACGGGATTACCATACATCGGAACTTAGTTATAGGAAGAAGAGAAGGGCTCAAAGTGAGGTTGGTTGAAGTTTCTAATGAACTGAACTGATTGTTGAGGATTGGTGTTCCTCTGAGCAGATGCTACATTGAGCTCCATTGGTCCAGATGAATCGGATTGATCCTATTGAAGTTGTGGACATGTGTCAGTTGGATGAGATGGATATTTTTAGAGTCCATAGTTTTTGATAGGTCCAGAAAACATTGATTGCGGAGAAGGTGAGGTTGGGGATTTGGTAGCCATAGCTAGTTGTCGCACAAGACCTATAAGTTCACTCATCCAATTTGTCATCTTGTTCAGCTCTATTGATTGATTATCTTGTTCTTTTTTGACTTGAGCATGTTCTCAAGTATGGAATTATTGTGTGTTTACAGCCATGTTGCTTATAAGATCTCTTATTGCTGCGGGAGTTTTATCAACAAGAGCACCGGCACTTGCGGCATCAATGAGGGTTCTCTCCATAGCCAATAACCCCTCATAGAAGTATTGGATCAAGATTTGGTCAGTGATTTTGTGGTGTAGGCAGGTTGCAATAATCTTTTTGAACCTCTCCTAGTACTCATGGAGAAATTCACTTGGTAACTGACAGATACCACTTGTTTCCTTTCGGATAGAAGCAGTACGAGAAGCAGGAAATAATTTCTCTAAGAAGAGTCACTTCATGTAATTCTATGTGGTTATGGAACCAGTAGGGAGGTAGTAAATCCATGACTTGGAAGTGTTATCTAGGGATAAAGGTAATGGTCATAGTTTTATTTGTTCCTCAGAAACCCATTGAGGCTCCATGGTAGAGCACACTACTTGGAACTCTTTAAGGTGGAGATGTGGATCCTCACCGGAAAGCCCGTGGAAATGAGGGAGAAGATGAATCAAACCCGGTTTGAGTTCAAAGTTATCCTCTATGTTTGGATATTGAATACCAAGAGGCTGGTAATTCATATCAGGGGAAATGAGTTCTTTAAGTGTTTGTTCCCTAGGATTGGTCATATCTAATTCAATTGGTTGGACAAGGACTGTTTCTTGAATGAGTTGATTATCTCTTATGTTCCTCCTAAGTTGTAAAAGTGTTCGCTCAATTTTAGGGTCAAAAAAATCTGAGAGGTTGTTTGAGAGTCTATGGAGAATTCAGAGAGATTTTGAAGAAAGTGGAAGACGGGTTTTTATTTTTGTGTTTTTCCTTTATGATTTTTATGAGGAAGGCGGGTTTTTCTTTGTTTTTTTTTCAAAAAAAATTTAAATTTTGTTTTTTTGTTTTTTTTATAATAACTAGAAAATGACGACTACTTAATTACACCATCCCTGGAAGTGGCACCATTTGAAAGTCCGGCCGATTTTCGCCTATCGACTGGTCAAAGTTCCGATGCTCTTCTAATGTGTATAGAAGCACTCGGGTCGAATCCTCGACAATGATACTTTTTAATAGTCATTTGTTTTTAGATTATTGTATTCTGGTTGGGGGGTTTTTTTGGAGAGATTATAAAATAATTTATGGATGATGTTTGATTTAACAAATTTATAAATATTGAGGTGAGTTCATCATTAGGTAGTTAATCTTGTGATGTCTTTGATCTTTGCTTTATATTGCATTAAATTAACACTCATGTCACAAGTAGACATTGATTGGAATTCCGAAGTGTTAAAGCTTTAATCCAAGCCTTAACTTAACTAGGATTCTAATCTCAATCATTACTTGATTGTGGTAGTGTATTTATGGTCTCCATAATCCATGGAATATATATGTTAAAAAAACAAGTCATTAATCCATGACATGCTAAGTTCAATATACACAATGTTAATTTGAAAAATATTCATCGAGAAAAATCTCTCAATCACTTAACATACCTAAATTATAAATCACCTCAATGAGAGATTTACTCATACATTAAAATGATTAGTAATCTGTTTATAATTATTATGATGATAAATTAATAATATAAGAAAAATAAAGGGATAAGAAAAGAGTTTTTCGTCGAACACACACACACGAACGATGATGAGAATTAAAAAAGAACTTTGGATTGAATGAGAAAGAAAAATAAGGGAAGGAGATTCAACTGTATTTAAACTATTTTAAGATAATTAATATTAAACTACAGAATTTGGATGAGAATAAAATATATTGAAGAAGAAACTTGCATTAAAACAAAATTACAAAAACAAATACTTACAAGATTACAACAAAGAAGAACACAAAAGTAAATGAAAATAAAGAGAGGAGGAAGGGTATATCAAGTAAAAATTTGAGTATGGAAGGTCCTCACAAGCCTTTGGAAAAGATTTGGTCGTTCCAATATGTGATCCTCTCTTCTGAAATTATAAATCTTTTGAAGGAGAGGAGGGGGTGTATTTATAGCCCAAGGAAATGGACTCTTGGAATTCCCAAAATATCCCTCTACTTGGATATACGATTTGTACATTCAGACAGCTGAATCTAGAGATATCTCCTTCTTCAAAGTTGTATATAATAATGTTTTCCGACTTCTCCCAAACTTTTGAGTCATTTGGACTTATGGATCCAAAGTTATGGTGGTTTGATTAAACAAAGTTAAACTGTTCATTTCAATCCATTCTTTTTCGATGGCCAAAATGTGAATGGATTTTGGAATAGTAATATGTCTTCAAATACGAATTATTTCTTAAAAAAGTCTTCCACCTATATCTCCTCTTTCACACTGCAAAATATCAGATTGATTTGATGACTAGATCGGGAGACATGTCATAAATACTGTACTAATTTTAATTTCCGGACAGAATGGTGGGATGAGTTTAAATGAATCATTTGGGCCCCTTGTAATTGGATTTGGGCATTCAAATTTTTAACCAAGAATACTTACATTTTCCCCTGAAACTTGGAGGGGAATGAATAAATTTTAACTTCTAGATTGATCCCAGTAATTCAATCTTCATGGCTGGTCCATTTTCTTCACAGATTCTGTAGGCCCTCTTGTGTGGTCCATATGAGCCTTCAAATGACATAATTGGCCCATGATCCCTTCTAATGAAATGTTTTATATTGAATTAGGAAAACTAAAAAATAATAACCACACAATTTGTATAAGTATGGTGAGAGTTATAAATAAAATAGTAAACTAACTCAATTGGACTACTTCTAAAAATGCTCAAAAAATATACTTAGTATTAAAACATTAATATTTCACACAAATTATGCACATTTAATATAAAATAAGTAAAGGGGGTATATAATAAGTCATGAAAATATTAATAACATCAACTCCACCATACTTAGTCTTGTGTATGTCCTCATGTGCAACAAATATAAAAACATGACAAAATCATTTTCACTCACCAACAAATATTAAAATTTTGTTTTCCCTAATCAGGGGAGGTTTAGACAATTCCACTCACCTATATTGAATTCCACCACAATTTGCTACATAAACAATGTTCCAAAAACAATTCATTTTTTCATGCTCAAATTTAGAAATGGAAAATGGTGGCACACAAAACTTACTCCTCTCAAGATGATAAAATTAATTTATGGAGCTTTACTCATTCACCAACCAAAAGTGGAAATCTTAGAGTTTGAAAGAGATCTCAGCTTCCATTCCCTATCCTAAAGTGCTCAAAAATCTACAGGCCTTTTTAGGGGGTTTCTATGGATAGGGGACGATAGGAAGATGATATCCAAAATATAGGAAAAATGGGGTAAAACACCGACATAGAAAAAGCAATGCACATTTTTTTTGGAATGAAACATTGAAGGAAATGAAAACACATATTTACAAGGGAATTATTGTGTGAATAAAGACACAATATAGGAAGAAATTTTGAAGGGGATGATAAGATAAAATATTTACAAACCACAAAACTTCTCCCAATGACATAAGAATATAATGCAAGTGTTATTTTTTTTCTTTTTTTCTCTTTTTTTGAAAGTTAAACTTGGACAATATCTCACACTCATATCTCAACCCATGATTGATCTCCTTATGACACTAATTGTAATAGTTATAACAAGATCAAAGGTTGAGGAAGAGTGATTTTTGACCTACCCAAGAAACAACCCAATTTTTTTTTCTTTTTTTTTTTGAACACTTGTCAATAACATTTACAAAATTACATAAATGAAATTACATTACATTCCCTAAAACATACTGAATGAAAACCTCTCTCCCACAATGAAATGGATGCTTGCCCTCAATCATATGATAACATGGTAAAATCAATAAAGGGTACCCAAAATGAAATCCATTCCCCCACACTTAAAGTTCAAAAAAAATATGTAATGAAAAATCCATGTTGATATTGGGTGGGATAAGGTATTGGGCTTGTAATGTGGCTAACAAAGAAAAGGTTTTCATAGGCTCGAAGGGGCTTTCAAAAGGAGGATTATTGTAAGGGAAATGGGAGGCTATTTGGATATTGTGATTCTCATGTGGTTCAGAAAATGCCTATATCATGTTAATACACACTAAAGTAGAAAATTTAGATTGAAGGTCCACAAACTCAAGACTTGCAAATTGGGGTGAAAAACACACATTTTTAAAAGATGGCTATAGGTGGACTTGGTGTGAAAGCTAATGTTGTTTCTCATGGGTGGGGAAAATCATTTTCCAAATCAAAAATTGAGCATTCAAAATTTTTTGTTTTTGAAACAATATTATTTATCAAAATATATGATGAAAACACAATATTTTTGAGATAAAACCATGTCTTTTTACTCCCCAAAATGATTGGACAAAATTTGAAAATTGAAGAAGATTAAGTATGACTGTTTTGGGTTTTTTCTACATTTTTTTTTATTTTTTAGTTGTTTTTAGTGTTTTTTTAGTTTTTAATAAATACACACCCACACAAAAGAGAAAGAGAAAAAGAAAGGTTTTGATAAAGAAAGTGGTAAAAAAATGAAAGATAGAGGAAGAAGAAGAAAGAGGTAGAGGGAGGGAGAGAGACTGAGAGAGTTAAAGGGAAAGAGGTTCCCCCTGGTTTGGATTTGGTGGGTTTCCATCTCCATCTAGTGGTGGGTCGACTGTAGAAGTTGGGGATCCAGTGGAAGTCGGTGTGGTTACAGGATTGTAGGATGTTACCTAAAAAAGAAAAATCATTCTTCGTCTAATGAAAAACTAAAAAGAAACTAAAATTTCATAAAAGTAAAAGAAAAAAATGGGTTGCCTCCCAAGAAGCGCTGAATTTATTTGTCTACAGCTGCACAGTTGAATTCGACTACCCATAGTCTGATGGTGGCCATTTTATTTTCTCAACTACAGTGTGCTTACAGAAAAACTTTTCCTTTGGGAGTCCTAATGATTCATTTGATAATTTCATCCCTTAATTGATTTTTTTTTCTTGCAATTCAACAGGAGTTGAAAGATAATATGACTATCCTTCCTTTGGTCTTCAACGTGAGGAATGTTTTTATCCACAAAGTGATAGTTTTCAATGCTTGGAAATTCAGGAAGATGTCTTAATTCTGATGGTTCATTTATTTAAGGATCAGATAACACAAAACCATAGTATGCGATCCCAATTGTTTTTAACTCATTTATTTCATCACTTACCGATGTAGAGTAATGAGGATCATTGGAGTCATAAGATTGAATAAATTTTTAAATATCCTTTATTTCAATGTTGTTTATCGAATAATGGTCAATTTCAACCTCACTAGTGATCACTTTATTTATTAGGGAACAAATCGCACAACCTTCACTCTCATTGGGACAAGATAAACACCTTTGTTTAGGGTTAACCTCACATATAACGGAATTTTTGAAATCATGGGTAGGAAATAATAAATGTTGGATAATCTGATTTGAATCAAAAAAATGAACAAGCTTGTTCATTTTCCACATTACCATCCAAGTTGTAGCAGTGGATGTTAGAGGTTAGATGGGATTCCAAAGAGTTTTCAATATCCTTTAGATCAATTGAGTTTGCATTTGTAATTTCAACATCAACTTCTATATTTATGACTTGGTTAATGAGGATTCAATATTCACAAACTCCTCTATCATTAGAATAAGGTCATGATGGATTGGGATTCAATACACTCTTAGAGAGAGTTTCAAAATAATGGATAGATAATGCAGATTCATTCTCTGATGGGTATCGCATGGATTGAAAAATATTGAACTTGACCATTTGGTCACCAAATTCCATGGATAAGATGCCAGAATGGAAATAAATTTTGGTTTTAGATGTCATGAGGAATGGTCTTCCTAAAATCAGAGGAGATTGGTAAGAAGTTGTCTCACCTTCCATGTTAAGGACATAGAAGTCAGCTGGGAAGATAAGATCATTCACACGAACAAGGACATCCTCAATTATTCCATCGGGACTGGTTGTGCTTCGATTGGATAATTGAATGACAACACCCATTGGATGTAAGGGGCCTACACCAAGGTTGGAGAATATTTATTTGGGCATATGACATTAATTGAGGCTCCTATGTCTATGAGTGCATCATCGAAGTTGGAACTTCCAATTTGGAAAGGAACCATAAAGGTTCCAGGATATTTGCACTTAATGGGTATAGAATCTTGGGTTGAAACATTTTCAAAGTTCCTAAGTTTCCTCTTATGGGTACACAACTCCTTGATAAACTTGGCATACTTAGGAATTTGTTTAATGGAATCTAAGAGGGGAATTTTCACTTAAACACGTCTAAACATGTCAATCATTTCAGGATTAGGTTCAAATGACTTCTTTGGATTAGAAATGGATTGAGGAAAAGGAATTGGGTTTTAAGTGGAACGAAAGGAGGTGAGGGAATGGCTTCAGGTTCCTTTTCATATTTCTTTTTCTTTTCATTTTCTAGGTCAACATTTAAAGGGGGTTGGAGGACTTATCTTGAGGCATAGAAATTTTATTCCCCGATCTAAGTGCAATTGCACTTACATTACCCTTGGGGTTCGGTAATGGGTGAGCTGGAAGTTGGGAAGAATTGGATGGTTGCTACTGACTAAGGTGGGATGCAAGTTGACCAATTTGGGTTTCAATGTTCTTGAGGCTGGAACGGGTAAAGGAAGAAAGATCTTCCACTGCGCTTTCCCATGGTTGATTGGAAGAAGAGGCTTGTCCTGAATTGGGATTACCTAGATTTTGGTTCTTGGGAAATCGATTGTATTGGTTTTGGAATTGGGAAGGCTCACTAGGATATTGGAATCCAAGAGGAGGATTTTTCCTTTGAGGTTGAGGAATAAAAGGATATGGTTGTTGGAATTTACCAACACCTTGACCACATTGGAACTAGTTTGGGTTTTGAGGAGTTAATTAAGGGGGATGAGATACAAGATTACCATACATCGTACCTTGGTTATAGGAAGAAGAGAAGGGCTCAAAGTGAGGTTGGTTGAAGTTTCTAATGCACTGACCTGATTGTTGAGGGTTGGTGTTCCTCTGAGCATATGCTACATTGAGCTCCATTGGTCCAGATGAATCGGATTGATCCTCTTGAAGTTTTGTACATGTGTCATTTGGATGAGATGGAGAGTTTCAGATTCCATATTTTTTTATAGGTCCATGAAACATTGATTGCGGAGAAGGTGAGGTTGGGGATTTGGTAGTCGTAGCTAGTTGTCTCACAAGACCTGTAAGTTCACTCATCCAACCTGTCGTCTTGTTCAACTCTATTGATTGATTATCTTGTGCTTGTTTGACTTGAGCATGTGCTCGAGTATGGAATTTTTGTGTGTTTACAGCCATGTTGCTTATAAAATCTCTTGTTGTTGCAGGAGTTTTATCAACAAGAGCACCGCCACTTGTGGCATCAATGAGGTTTCTCTCCATAGCCAATAACCCCTCATAGAAGTATTGGATAAAGAGTTGGTCAGGGATTTGGTGGTGTAGGAAAAATGCAATAAGATTTTTGAACCTCTCCTAGTACTCATGGAGCAATTCACTTGGCAACTGACAGATACCACTTATTTCCTTTCGGATAGAAGCAGTACGAGAAGCATGAAAGAATTTCTCTAAGAAGAGTCGCTTCATGTAATTCTATGTGGTTATCGAACCAGGAGGGAGGTAGTAAATCCATAACTTGGCAGTGTCAGCTAGGGATAAAGGGAATGCTCAGATTTTATTTGTTCCTCAGAAACCCCTTGAGGCTTCATGGTAGAGCACACTACTTGGAACTCTTTAAGGTGGAGATGTGGATCCTCACCGGCAAGCCTGTGGAAATGAGGGAGAAGATGAATCAAACCCGATTTGAGTTCAAAGTTAGCCTCTATGTTTGGATATTGAATACCAAGAGGTTTGTAATTCATATCATGTGCAGTGAGTTCTTTAAGTGTTTGTTCCCTAGGATTGGTCATATCTAATTCAATTGGTTGGACAAGGACTGGTTCTTGAATGAGTTGATTATCTCTTATGTTCCTCCTAAGTTGGAAAAGTGTTCGCTCAATTTCAGGGTCAAAAAAATCTGAGAGGTTGTTTGAGAGGCTATGGGGAATTCAGAGAGATTTTGAAGAAAGTGGAAGATGGGTTTTTATTTTTGTGTTTTTCCTTTATGATTTTTATGAGGAAGGTGGGTTTTTCTTAGTGTTTCTTTTCAAAAAAAATTTAATTTTTGTTTTTTTGTTTTTGTTTTTTTACAATAACTAGAAAATGACGACTACTTAATTGCACCATCCCTGGAAACGGCACCATTTGAAAGTGCGGCTGATTTTCGCCTATCGACTGGTCAAAGTTCCGATGCTCTGCTAATGTGTACAGTAGCACTCGGGTCGAATCCTCGACGATGATACTTTTTAATAGTCATTTGTTTTTAGTTTATTGTATTCTGATTGGGGGGTTTTTTTGGAGAGATTATAAAATAATTTATGGATGATGTTTGATTTAACAAATTGATAAAGATTGGGGTGAGTTCATCATTAGGTAGTTAATCTTGTGATGTCTTTGATCTTTGCTTTATATTGCATTAAATTAACACTCATGTCACAAGTTGACGTTGATTGGAATTCCTAAGTGTTAAAGATTTAATCCAAGCCTTAACTTAACTAGGATTCTAATCTCAATCAGTACTTGATTGTGGTAGTTTATTTATGGTCCCCATAATTCATGGAATCTATATGTTAAAAAAACAAGTCATTAATCCATGACATGCTAAGTTCAATATACACAATGTTAATTTGAAAAATATTCATCGATAAAAATCTCCCAATCACTTAACATACCTAAATTATAACTCACCCCAATGAGAGATTTACTCATACATTAAAATAATTAGTAATCTGGTTATAATTATTATGATGATAAATTAAGAATATAATAAAAAGAAAGGGATAAGAAAAGAGTTTTTCATCGAACACACACACACGAACGATGATGATAATTAAAAACGAACTTTAGATTGAATGAGAAAGCAAAATAAGGGAAGGAAATTCAAATGTATTTAAACTATTTTAAGATAATTAATATTAAACTATATAATTTGGATGAGAATAAAATATATTGAAGAAGAAACTTTCATTAAAACATAATTACAAAAACAAATACTTACAAGATTACAACAAAGAAGAACACAAAAGTAAATGAAAATAAAGAGAGGAGGAAGGGTATATCAAGTGAAAAATTGAGTATGGAAGGTCCTCCAAAGCCTTTGGAAAAGCTTTGGTCGTGCCAGTATGTGATCCTCTCTTCTGAAATTATAAATCTTTTGAAGGAGAGGAGGGGGTGTATTTATAGCCCAAGGAAATTGACTCTTGGAATTCCCAAAATGTCCCTTTACTTGGATAGATGATTTGGACATCCAGACAGCTGAATCTAGAGATATCTCCTTCTTAAAAGTTGTATATAATAATGTTTTCCGACTTCTCCCCAACTTTTGAGTCATTTGGACTTATGGATCCAAAGTTATTGTGGTTTGATTAAACAAAGTTAAACTCTCCATTTCAATCCATGCTTTTTCGATGGCCAAAATGTGAGTGGATTTTGGAATAGTAATATGTCTTCAAATACGAATTATTTCTTCAAAAAGTCTTCCACCTATATCTACTCTTTCACACTGCAAAATATCAACTTGATTTGATGACTAGATCAGGAGACATGTCATAAATACTGTACTGATTTTAATTTCCGGACAGAATGGTGGGCTGAGTTTAAATGAACCATTTGGGCCCCTTGTAATTGGATTTGGGCCTTGAAATTTTTAACCAATAATCCTTACATTTTCCCCAGAAACTTGGTGGGGAATGAAGAAATTTTAACTTCTAGATTGAGCCCAGTAATTCAATCTTTATGGCTGGTCCATTTTCTTCACAGATTCTGTAGGCCCTCTTGTGTGGTCCATATGAGCCTTCAAATGACATAATTGGCCCATGATCCCTTCTAATGAAATGTTTTATATTGAATTAGGAATCCTAAAAAATAATAACCACACAATTTGTATAATTATGGTGAGAGTTATAAATAAAATAGTAAACTAACTCAATTGGACTACTTCTAAAAATGCTCAAAAAATATACTTAGTATTAAAACATTAATATTTCACACAAATTATGCACATTTAATATAAAATAAGTAAAGGGGGTATATAATAAGTCATGAAAATATTAATAACATAAACTCCACCATACTTAGTCTTGTGTATGTCCTCATGTGCAACAAATATAAAAACATGACAAAATCATTTTCACTCACCAACAAATATTAAAATTTTGTTTTCCCTAATCAGGGGAGGTTTAGACAATTCCACTCACCTATATTGAATTCCACCACAATTTGTTATAGAAACAATGTTCCAAAAACAATTCATTTTTTCATGCTCAAATTTAGAAATGGAAAATGGTGGCACACAAAACTTACTCCTCTCAAGATGATAAAATTAATTTATGGAGCTTTACTCATTCACCAACCAAAAGTGGAAATCTTAGAGTTTGAAAGAGATCTCAGCTTCCATTCCCTATCCTAAAGTGCTCAAAAATCAACAGGCCTTTTTAGGGTGTTTCTATGGATAGGGGACGATAGGAAGATGATATCCAAAAGACAGGAAAAATGGGGTAAAACACCGACATAGAAAAATCAATGCACATTTTTTTGGAATGAAACATTGAAGGAAATGAAAACACATATTTACAAGGGAATGATTGTGTGAATAAAGACACAAGATAGGAAGAAAATTTGAAGGGGATGAGAATATGAAATATTTACAAACCACAAAACTTCTCCCAATGACATAAGAATATAATGCAAGTGTTATTTTTTTTCTTTTTTTTCTCTTTTTTTAAAAGTTAAACTTGGAAAAGATATCACACTCATATCTCAACCCATGATTGATCTCCTCATGACACTAATTGTAATAGTTATAACAAGATCAAAGGTCGAGGAAGAGTGATTTTTGACCTACCCAAGAAACAACCCAATTTTTTTTTGTTCTTTTTTTTATTTTTTTGAACACTTGTCAATAACATTTACAAAATTACATAAATGAAATTACATTACATTCCCCAAAACATACTGAATGAAAACCTCTCTCCCACAATTAAATGGATTCTTGCCCTCAATCATATGATAGCATGGTAAAATCAATAAAGGGTACCTAAAATGAAATCCATTCCCCCACACTTAAATTTCAAAAAAAAATATGTAATGAAAAATCCATGTTGATATTGGGTGCGATAAGGTATTGGGCTTGTAATGTGGCTAACAAAGAAAATGTTTTCATAGGCTCGAAGGGGCTTTCAAAAGGAGGATTATTGTAAGGGAAATGGGAGGCTATTTGACTATTGTGATTCTCATGTGGTTCAGAAAATGCCTCTATCTTGTTAATACACACTAAAGTAGAAAATTTAGGTCTAAGGTCAACAAACTCAAGACTCGCAAATTGGGGTGAAAAACACACATTTTTAAAAGATGGCTATAGGTGGACTTGGCGTGAAAGCTAATGTTGTTTCTCACGAGTGGGGAAAATCATTTTCCAAATCAAAAATTGAGCATTCAAAATTTGTTGGTTTTGACACAATATTCTTTATCTAAATATATGATGAAAACACAAGATTTTTGAGATGAAACCATGTCTTTTGACTCCCCAAAATGATTGGACAAAATTTTAAAATTGAAGGAGAGTAAGTATGACTCTTTTGGTTTTTTTTACATTTTTTTTTATTTTTTAGTGATTTTTAGTGTTTTTTTAGTTTTTAATAAAGACACACCCACACAAAAGAGAAAGAGAAAAAGAAAGGTTTTGATAAATAAAGTGGTAAAAAAATGAAAATCAGAGGAAGAAGAAGAAAGAGGTAGAGGGAGGAAGAGAGAATTAGAGAGTTAAAGGGAAAGAGGTTCCCCCTGGTTTGGATTTGGTGGGTTTCCATCTCCATCTAGTGGTGGGTCGACTGTAAAAGTTGGGGATCCAGTGGAAGTCGGTGTGGTTCCAGGATTGTAGGATGTTACCCGAAAAAGAAAAATCATTATTCATCTAATGAAAAACTAAAAAGAAACTAAAATTTCATAAAAGTAAAAGAAACCATGGGTTGCCTTCCAAGAAGCGCTGAATTTATTTGTCTACAGCTGGATAGTTGCATTCGACTACCCATAGTCTGATGGTGGCCATTTTATTTTCTCAACTACAGTGTTCTTACAGAAAAAAGTTTTCCTTTGGGAGTCCTAATGATTCATTGGATAATTTCATCCCTTCGTTATTGTTTTGCTTGCAATTCAACAGGAGTGGAAAGATAATATGACTATCCTTCCTTTGGTCTTCAACGTGAGGAATGTTTTTATCCACCAAGTGATAGTTTTCAATGATTGGAAATTTAGGAAGATGTCTTAATTCTGATGGTTCATTTATTTAAGGATCAGATAACACAAAACCACAGTATGCGACCCCAATTGTTTTTAACTCATTTATTTCATCACTTACCGATGTAGAGTAATGAGGATCATTGGAGTCATAAGATTGAATAAATTTTTCAATATCCTTTATTTCAATTTTTTTCATCGAAGAATGGTCAATTTCAACCTCACTAGTGATCACTTTATTAATTAGGGAACAAATCACACAACCTTCACTCTCATTGGGACAAGATAAACACATTTGTTTAGGGTTAACCTCACATATAACAGAATTTTCGAAATCATGGGTAGGAAATAATAAATGTTGGATAATCTGATTTGAATCAAAAAAATGAACAATATTGTTCATTTTCCACATTACCATCCAAGTTGGAGCAGTGGATGTTAGAGGCTAGATGGGATTCCAAAGAGTTTTCAAGATCCTTTAGATCAATTGAGTTTGCATTTGTAATTTCAACATCAACTTCTCTATTTATGACTTGGTTAATGAGGATTCTATATTCACAAACTCCTCTATCAGTAGAATAAGGTCATGATGGATTGGGAATCAACACACTCTTAGAGAGAGTTTCAGAAGAACGGATAGATAATGCAGATTCATTCTCTGATCGGTATCGCATGGATTGAAAAATATTGAACTTGACCAGTTGGTCACCAAATTCCATGGATAAGATGCCAGAATGGACATAAATTTTGGTTTTAGATGTCATGAGGAAAGGTCTTCCTAAAATCAGAGGAGATTGGCACGAAGTTGTCTCACCTTCCATGTCAAGGACATAAAATTCAGCTGGGAAGATAAGATCATTCACACGAACAAGGACATCCTCAATTATTCCATCAGGACTGGTTGTGCTTTGATTGGCTAATTGAATGACAACACCCGTTGGATGTAAGGGGCCTAGAACAAGGTTGGATAATATTTATTTGGTCATATGACATTAATTGAGGCTCCTAGGTCTATGAGTGCATCATCGAAGTTGGAACTTCCAATTTGGAAAGGAATCGTAAAGGTTCCAGGATATTTTCACTTAATGGGTATAGAATCTTGGGTTGAAACATTTTCAAAGGTCCAAAGTTGCCTCTTATGGGTACACAACTCCTTGAGAAACTTAGCATACTTAGGAATTTGTTTAATGGAATCTAAGAGGGGAATGTTCACTTAAACACGTCTAAACATGTCAAGCATTTCAGGATTAGGTTCAAATGACTTATTTGTCTTAGAAATGGCCTGAGGAAAAGGAATTGGGTTTTTAAGTAGAACAAAAGGAGGTGAGGGAATGGCTTCAGGTTCCTTTTCATATTTCTTTTTCTTTTCATTTTCTAGGTCAACATTTAAAGGGGGTTGGAGGACTTATCTTGAGGCATAGAAATTTTCTTCCCCAATCTAAGTGTAATTGCACTTACATTACCCTTGGGGTTGGGTAATGGTTGAGATGGAAGTTGGGAAGAATTGGATGGTTGCTACTGACTAAGGTGGGATGCAAGTTGACCAATTTGTGTTTCAATTTTCTTGAGTCTAGAACGGGTGAAGGAAGAAAGATCTTCCACTGCACTTTCCCATGGTTGATTGGAAGAAGAGGCTTGTCCTGAATTGGGATTACCTAGATTTTGGTTCTTGGGAAAGCGATTGTATTGGTTTTGGAATTGGGAAGGCTCACTAGGATATTGGAATCCAATAGGAGGATTTTTCCTTTAAGGTTGAGGAATAAAAGGATATGGTTGTTGGAATTTACCAACACCTTGACCACATTGGAACTAGTTTGGGTTTTGAGGAGGTAATTGAGGGGGATGATAGATGGGATTACCATACATCGGACCTTGGTTATAGGAAGAAGAGAAGGGCTCAAAGTGAGGTTGGTTTAAGTTTCTAATGCACTGACCTGATTGTTGAGGGTCGGTGTTCCTCTGATCATATGCTACATTAAGCTCCATTGGTCCCGATGAATCGGATTGATCCTCTTGAATTTTTGTACATGTGTCAGTTGGATGAGATAGAGAGTTTCAGATTCCATAGTTTTTGATAGGTCCAGGAAACATTGATTGCGGAGAAGGTGAGGTTGGGGATTTGGTAGCCATAGCTAGTTGTCTCACAAGACCTGTAAGTTCACTCATCCAATCTTTCTTCTTATTCAACTCTATTGATTGATTATCTTGTGCTTGTTTGACTTGAGCATGTGCTCGAGTATGTAATTGTTGTGTGTTTACAGCCATGTTGCTTATAAGATCTCTTGTTGTTGCGGGAGTTTTATCAACAAGAGCACTGCCACTTGCAGCATCAATGAGGGTTCTCTCCATAGCCAATAACCCCTCATAGAAGTATTGTATCAAGAGTTGGTCAGGGATTTGGTGGTGTAGGAAGGTTGTAATAAGATTTTTGAACCTCTCCTAGTACTCATGGAGCAATTCACTTGGCAACTAATAGATACCACTTATTTCCTTTCGGATAGAAGCAGTACGAGAAGCAGGAAAGAATTTCTCTAAGAAGAGTCGCTTCATGTAATTCTATGTGGTTATGGAACCAGGAGGGAGGTATTAAAGCCATAACTTGTCAGTGTCATCTAGGGAGAAAGGGAATGCTTAGAGTTTATTTGTTCCTCATAAACACCTTTAGGCTTCATGGTAGAGCACACTACTTGGAACTCTTTAAGGTGGATATGTGGATCCTCACCGGCAAGCCTGTGGAAATGAGGGAGAAGATGAATCAAACCTGATTTGAGTTCAAAGTTAGCCTCTATGTTTGGATATTGAATACCAAGAGGTTGTTAATTCATATCAGGTGCAGTGAGTTCTTTAAGTGTTTTTTCCCTAGTATTGGTCATATCTAATTCAATTGGTTGGACAAGGACTGGTTCCTGAATGAGTTGATTATCTCTTATGTTCCTCCTAAGTTGGAAAAGAGTTCGCTCAATTTCAGGTTCAAAAAAATCTGATAGGTTGTTTGAGAGGCTATGGGGAATTCAGATAGATTTTGAAGAAAGTGGAAGATGAGTTTTTCTTTTTGTGTTTTTCCTTTATGATTTTTATGAGGAAGGCGGGTTTTTCTTTGTGTTTTTTTTCAAATTTTTTTTTAAATTTTGTTTTTTTGTTTTTTTTTTACAATAACTAGAAAATAAAAACTACTTAATTTCACCATCCCTAGAAACGGAACCATTTTAAAGTGTCGCCGATTTTTGCCTATCAACCGGTCAAAGTTCTGATGCTCTGCTAATGTGTATAGCAGCACTCTGGTCGAATCCTCGATGATGATACTTTTTAATAGTCATTTGTTTTTAGTTTATTGTATTCTGATTGGGGGGGTTTTTTGGAGAGCTTATAAAATAATTTATGGATGATGTTTGATTTAATAAATTTATAAAGATTGGGGTGAGTTCATCATTAGGTATTTAATCTTGTGATGTCTTTGATCTTTGCTTTATATTGCATTAAATTAACACTCATGTCACAAGTTGACGTTGATTGGAATTCCTAAGTGTTAAAGCTTTAATTCAAGCCTTAACTTAACTAGGATTCTAATCTCAATAATTACTTGATTATGGTAGTGTATTTATGGTCCCCATAATCCATGGAATCTATATGTTAAAAAAAATAAGTCATTAATCCATGATATGCTAAGTTCAATATACACAATGTTAACTTGAAAAATATTCATCGAGAAAAATCTCTCAATCACTTAACATACCTAAATTATAACTCACCCCAATGGGAGATTTACTCATAAATTAAAATAATTAGTAATCTGGTTATAATTATTATGATGATAAATTAATAAGATAAGAAAAATAAAGGGATAAGAAAAGAGTTTTGCGTCGAACACACACACACGAACGATGATGATAATTAAAAACGAACTTTAGATTGAATGAGAAAGAAAAATAAGAGAAGGAGATTCAACTGTATTTAAACTATTTTAAGAACATTAATATTAAACTACATAGTTTTTATGAGAATTAGAGATATTGAAGAAGAAACTTTCATTAAAACAGAATTACAAAAACAAAGACTTACAAGATTACAACAAAGAAGAACACAAAAGTAAATGAAAATAAAGTGAGGAGGAAGGGTATATCAAGTGAAAACTTGAGTATGTAAGGTCCTACCAAGCCTTTGAAAAATATTTTTTCATGCCAATATGTGCTCCTCTCTTCTGAAATTCCAAATCTTTTGAAGTAGATGAGGGGGTGTATTTATAGCCCAAGGAAGTGGACTGTTGGCATTCCCAATCAGTCCCTCCACTTGGATCGATGGTTTGGACATCCAGACAGCTGAATCTCGAGATATCTCTTTCTTCAAAGTTGTAGATAATAATGTTTTCCGACTTGTTCCAAACTTTTTAGTCATTTGGACTTATGTATCCAAAGTTATGGTGGTTTTATTAAACAAAGTTAAACTGTCCATTTCAATCCATGCTTTTTCGATGGCCAAAATGTGAATGGATTTTGGAATAGGAAGATGTCTTAAAATTCGAATTCTTTATTCAAAAAATTCTTCCTTATATATCTCCTATTTCATACTGCAAAATCTCATCTTGATTTGATAACTATATCAGGATACATGTCATAAATATTGTACTGATTTTAATTCCCGACCAGAATGGTGGTCTGAGTTTAAATGAATCATTTGGGCCCTTTTTAATTGGATTTGGGACTTCAAATTTTTATCCAAGACTACTTACATTGTCCCACGAATCTTGGAGGAGAATTAAGGAATTTTTACTTCTAGATTGAGCCCAGTAATTCAATCTTCATGGCTAATCCAGTTTCTTTACAGATTCTATAGGCCCTCTTGTATGGTCCATATGAGCCTTCAAATAGAAGAATTGACCTATGATACCTTCTAATGAAATGTTGTATATTGAATTATAAATCCTAAAAAATAAGAACCACACAATTTGGATCAGTAGGGTGATAGGTATAAATAAAATAGTAAACTGACTCAATTGGACTACTTCTAAAAATGCTCAAAAATTATACTTAGTATTAAAACATTAATATTTCACACAAATTATGCACATTTCATATAAAATCAGTAAAGGGGGTATATAATAAGTCATGAAAATATTAATAAAATTAGGGTGTTATTCTGTTATGACAAATTTTCGATGCTTTATTCCACTCAGACATTGGTTGAGGCAGGTAAAGTCTCTCTTGTGTCTGTGGATCACAAGTGGAGCATGTTATGTGGTGTGTGTTGATTTTCATTTATTTATGTTTTTTAATACACTGGTATATGTATGGATGTAATCTAGGGACACCATTGGTGGTGGCATACTAAGTTCATACTCACACCCCGCACAGGACCTTTAGGACATGTGCGGACTTTATGGTTTTGATTTCAGGAAATGGATCTAGATCAAGGTCTAGAGCTTAGTGAGCAGGGACATGCATAGGGTGAATGAGATTGATGATAGGGTTTTTGGAAGGCGGATTGGGTGGTTCATCGGTGTTGAGCTGGTGATATTTTGGGTTATTTTGTTCGTGTGCATATATGATTGTCCCACATGTGATTGTATTTACTTATATATGAATGGCATGACATATGGATATTATCTAATACATAGTAGGTGTACTTTTTTCCTGTTAATATTGTTGTCTTAAATTGCCTATGTTGTGTTTGTTTTATAGATTATATAGTATTATTACTATTATTATTATTATTATTATTATTATCTCTAGAGGGTATAGTATCCCCACTATCACTCAATAGACCTTTGTTTATAATCAGAATTCTTTGGAATATGGGGAGGCATGCCTAAGTTCTAGAAGCTCTCTGGCCCAAAGCACCGGTTTAGTGGCTTCTGGAGTAGGGTGTTAGAGTCAATATAAAGATCCACTTATCCTTTCATTAGTTTTCTCTTAAATATGAGTTTGTGCACATCATATATTAGGTTAATTTTCTCAATATCTCTCTTTAATGGATAGTTACTTTAAATACTATATAATTTATTGATTATTAGTATAGATGATTATAAGTAACCAAACAACACACACACCCAGGCACCCCATGGGGTCAAAGCTTATCCCTCTCCATAAGGAATAGAAAGTACCTACCAGAATTATTTTATTACATATTATGTCCCAAAGTCCCATTGGCTCGAAATCCATTACATTACCTAAAGTCTTTGTATGTGGCCCAAATACCCAATGGAGCATCCTACATCATGTTGTATTTCCAATTGAAGATCTTGTCACCCCCCCTACCAGTAATCATTTTACCATGTCACCAATTTGAATTTTTCATCACACCCTACTAAGAATTGATGCATCATGATTCCTTCTAATGCACCATGGTAGGGAACCCCTCCAACCACAAAAATCATGCAGGAAGAGGTTCGGATGATAGGTTTCAGAACACTCATCTCACTTTTGAGTTATCCACCCAGTAATGCCTTGCATTGGGGTATTTTTCCATACACATAGTACGCCTTTTATCTCTTTGTACTTATATGACACATTCCGTCCTTTTTACTATAGGCTTATCCAATACTTGGAATACAGGTGTTTCTGACCTCACTACATTGATCTAAGTTGAATTGATATCAAACACAGCCCATAGGACAAGTGAGGGTTGTGAGGTATTCCAAAAATTTTGGTGAAAGGTTTTCATATTCCTTCAACTAATAGTCAAATGAAATGAAACCACCACTACTCATGAGGCAATGGGGAAAGTTTTTCGGGTTGGAAAGAGTGTGGAGTTTGGAGTGTGATCCTATTATAATTGAGTTTACTAGTCAAACTACTATAGTGGCCTTAAACACCTAATAAAAATAGGGGATCTAAAGGTGCATTGATCCAGTTCATAAGTGGAACTACTGTTGTGGTGTTAGGGTCAACACACTCATCTGAAAGGGAATAATGGGGGTTGATTCATCTAGGAATGGATCAACTAGTCTTGTGGGTTAGTGATCATGTCCAAGTATACCTCATTGTATCATCTGCATGTGGTGTTGCATCATCTGGTTAGTCCCACTGCTTTATAGTCACTATAAGGGATCTCATCTATCCTACATCAAAATATTTAGGGAAAGGTGGTAGGTTGATAAATTTCAGTGCACTCATCCCTCTTTCATGGTCACCAACCTAGCAGCGCCTACATGTCATCATGTTTCACTGTCTTCATGTTGCGTTGATTCATTTTTCTGGTCCTACCATGTCACCCATCGTCCATAAATGGTGTCCTGGAGGCCCAATGGTGGATCGAAGGCCATTGACATCCTAAAGGCCCGGTATCCTATAGGCCCAAATCTATAGCCCGAAATCCCAATTCAGGTGAATAGTCTTACTGTTGCGGTATTTTTATAGTACTCGATATAGTATTTATATAGTAACTTTGGAAATAATCCCCAACATAGATTTGATCTTGGGTCTCTGATTCTAAATTATAGGTTCTTTACCACTCAAGCACCACCTTAGCTGCCTTAAAGACTATAGAAGGACACCTTGGGAGTTCATTTGGAGTGGCATGGGTGTCTACAAGCATCTAAAGATACTTCTTTCAATTTTATTTTTTTTTCTTTATTTATCATATTTTTTTCTCCATGACTTATTATGATCTTAAATTGTTATTTCTAAAATTATTTTCAAATCCACAACCATTGCTTAAATCATTTATTTTATTTCAAAATTATATTTAATCAAGAAAAGTGATGTTTTCTTTTTCAAGAAGGATTTAAGTAGGAATTTGTTATCTGAGTTATTTTTCATTATGAATATATAGGAGCATCTTTCATTTCTAAGGATAAAAAATGTGGTCCTAGGGGTAAGAATTTTAGTGGGAATTTTTGGTACATGTGGTATAAATAATTTTTTTCATTCATGGTTTATTAACTTGATGATTTAATTTGACTTCAATGGCTAATCAATATTTATTTTTTAAACAATTTATAACCAACTAAAATTGATATAAATTGATTGGTTTGGTTTAATATGGTTGTTGATTAATCATCAATTGAATTTTAATTTTTTTCCATAAGGTAATTAGTTCTCAATCGATCGGATTAAATAAGTGGCCTTTATAAGAATGTCTTATGAGATGAAATTATTATTTATAAATAAAAAAAATATGAGGATGATATTAATAATATTCCAAACCATCTTTTTTCCATTTTCTAAAACTCCCAATCATACGATGATGAAATAGTTTAGAAAATAAGTTTTTTATATAAAAATATATATAACAAATATTTTTTTCTTGAAATCCAATCACCTAAGGATCTAAGAGATAATATTTATAGAGGGATAAATCTACCCATTATCATATCCAAGAACACCCTTGGTTGAGATATCTATGTGAGAGGGGGGAAATGAGACCAAAATTGCTAAAATAGGGTAAATTTAGAGGTTTTAGGAGGGTTTTTAAGTGAATGCATAGCCCAACTACATAGTCCCAACTGTCGTGCATGTCAATCGTGCATTCCTCACTAAGAAAAATTCTTAAGCATGCACTTTGAATACCCTTATTACTTCATTTTACACCCTAAAACCCTTTTCTAGACCCTTTAAACCCTTTTAAAACCCCAAAAACCCCTTAAAACCCTTATATAACCTCCTTAATGTTGGTTCTGGGCACAGAGAAAGTATGTGTTGGTGGGTGATATATTAAAATTTATTTTAATTATCATTTCCCAAAACCATGAGAGAGGATCTTGCACATCAAATTTATAATTTATTTATTTAATATCTGAATAAATGAATACATGGGATTGGGATATTTCTTCATTGATGATTGTTAATCATCTGAAAAACCCTTTTGGATTTCCTTCATTACTTTGTGAGGATCCAAGGATATAATTCATCTAGCGGTGATCCACACATGCTCCTATGATCTCTGAGCAACACCACTTGATCTCTAGGTGCTAGTATGGTGAATTGAATGTATTTCATTGTTTATTCATGATCACTCGTTATTCGGTCTTGAAGAAATATATCTTTTGTTTCTCATTCTTTATAAGGTGATAGAAGGATGAGTCAATTGAGAATTAATTGTGCATAAAAATTCTCTATTTCAATTCCATTGATCGATGCTCTACACAATAGACATAACCGTCTATTTATAGAGCTTAGGTTTAGGTTAAAATAATTATTTAATGCATTATAGACATTAAATAACATAATAACCTTTAGTAAACCTCATTCCACATAATAAAATATTATTATTATTATTTTTTGGCATGCGCCAACTTGTGCAATAGTAAGTATTATTTAACCGACATGTTAATTAATATTTTTCACCAGACTCGATCTTGGTCCATTTGAAATCCTCTAGTATTTATTGAATACCTGAATAAAATATTTTATTCTCTTAAATAAATATTTTATTCATAAACCAATAAATAGATATTTATTAAATATTCAATAAAATAAATATATATATTTTATTCACAATTCGGTGAATAAATATTTATTTAATTTATGTGATCAATAAAACTTGAATAAAATTATTCCTCAGTCTTGAGAATAATATTTATTCCATTAATTAAATTGAAATAGAATTTAATCAAGGTCAACTGAAACACTTAGTGTTTGACCCTATAGGATTCTTTCTCATTGGTATTAGGTGGACTTTCCTAAAGTCTAAGATTGATATCTAGTAATAGGTCAAGGCACCTAAGAGAAAGAACTTAATATTAAAATGACGAAAACCACATATGAATGCTCACTATGTAATATAATCTCTTTGTCACAATATCTCATCAAGAAGGTTGTACATCTGTGTCACCAACCTATATACTTGATACATCTTTCTCTTACTATCTACAATAAACACGTCGTTACACCATGGTCATAAAACTTAGGGCGATGGTTCTATTCCAATAAAAGGGCTGAGATATCAGCTTCTATAAAGTTGGAAGGGATAAATCCTTCCTCGAATTGTCCATTAATGATATGTCAATCATGAAGCACACAATATACCCTACATCACCACAAACATATGTCATCATGGTTTTCATCCAAAATTCTAAGTGCACGAGTCATGATATGAATTAATGGTAATCTTAAAGTATAAGTACCATTACACATGCTCATAGATAGAAATATCTTATGACACTAAAACATGTGAAATTCCTACTAGAAGGCTATTCTCATAATATCCCATATTGCAGATTACCAAGTGAAAACTTCATGAGAATAATCCACATCCGCTTACAATTAATTAAAACTTATGGTCTAAAAAATATGTGTCACATCATAGTATGTTATCCAACCACATAACTATATCAATAATATTGTCATGTCACTTCAAGTTTTTCATCATAGCATGAAACTACTATGACCTTATCAATATGACAAATACACTAGGATGTTATTATATTAAATCCATGCAGAATAATGAACAATATGTAGTAATATTTTTAATTAATATTCAATAAATCAAATATACATTTAATCAAAGTAAAAACAGTTGGTCCTAGGACACCAACTCCAGAAAACTCCCACTTGGACTAGATCCAACTGCCTGTGACTTTCAGACCGCTAGAAATCACATGATAATCATATTTATGATTAGTTAAGGATTTAGTCAATGGGTATTCCATGTTGTCTTCCATGGAAATTTTTCTCACTATAACCTCACCTCTATAAGAAAAATCCCTCCAGAGATGATAATTTTGAAGTATGTGCTTCATCCACTGATGTGACCTTTTCTCTTTTGTAAGAGCCACCACTATAGTATTATTATAGTAGAGTGTGATAGGATCTTTACTACTAGGTACCATGTCAATCTCTTGGATGAAGTTATGCATCCATATTACTTCTTTAGCTACCTAATAAACCACAATATACTCATATTCTATTGTAAAATCTATGACCACAACCTTCTTTGATCTCTTCTATCTTATAGAACCTCCATTCAAAGTGAAGAAGTATCTTGTTTTTGAATTCACGTCATCATGGTCACTTTAGAAACTAGAATCTGCATATCCTCCAATGACTAGTTCCACGTATCCTCTATAAATTAGGATTGTATCCTTATTATGCTTCAGCTACTTGAGGATAATATTGAATGACATCCAATGGTGGTCACCTATATCATCTTGATATCTTCCTACTTCACTTAATGCATATTTGAAATCTATCCTAGTACATAACATAGAATACTTGATTGACCCAATTATGGATGCATATGGAATCCTTGAAATTATATTTCTTTACTCATGTGTCTAAGGACATGTTTTTCTGGAAAGATTAATGTCATGTGATGCTGGAAACAATTTCCTCTTGGATTGTTTTATATTGAATCTCTTTAGACTCTTTTTAATGTATGTAATTTGACTTAGGTCGAGAAACTTATTAGATCTATCAAGATGGATCTTGATCCCATGAATATATTCTTACTCAACCAATTCGTTCGTCAAGAATCATTTATTCATCTATTCATTAATAGACTATAAGACTGGTATTTTGTTTCCAATGAGTAATATGTCATCAACATATACTATTAAGAAAATGACTACACTCCCACTAAACCATTTGTAGACATAAGGCTCACACACATTCTTTATGAGACCAAATTCCATTATGGATTCATCAAAACAAATGTTCCATGAATAAGATGATTTCTTTAATCCATAAATGGATTTTTGAAATTTTCATATCTTATAATCATCCTTTAGATTCATAAACCCTTCAAGTTGTGTCATATAGACATCTTCCTGAAGGTTCCCATAAAGGAAGGCTATTTTGACATCCATTTCTTAAATCTAATAGTCATGGTAATCCACAATGGCAAGTAGAATTATGATATATTTTATCATTGCAACTGGTGAAAAGTTTTCCTCATAGTCAATTCCTTGATTCTATTTAAACCCTTTTACAACCAGTCATGCCTTATAGGTACTAACTTGTCCTTCCAAGTCTGGTTTCTTCTTGAATAACCATTTGTAACCCATGGGCTTTACATCCACTTGAGGATCTACCAAAATCTATACTTGGTTTTGGTACATGGAATCTATTTCAAAATTCATGGGTTCTTTCCACTTGGAAACATCTGTGCCTCTTACTACTTCCTTGTGGGTTAGAGGATCATTATTATCAACTATGAGTCATCATCCTCAGTGACTATAAAACGATAACATTCTGGTTCTATAGCCTCTCTTGTACTCCTACACAATACTTTTGTCTCTAAAATAGTTTCTTATTACATCAGAATTTGTGGATTATGTTCTTGTACCAACTCTTGTGTACCTTGAGCCTCGAATTCATTGAATTATAACTCAATCTCACTATGTATTTTAGGTATTTTCTCCCTCTCAAGTAATATGGCATGTATTTCCACTATAAAAAATTTTTCTAAGGGTTCGTGTAGGTAATATCCCCATATTTCCTTGGTATATCCTATAAAGTTACACTTTTTGCCTCAGGGTACAAGTTTCTTACCAGAAGAGGCCTTAACAAATGCTTCGCAATCCCCCACATGTAAGTATGACAACACAAGTTTCATTCCATTACATAATTGGTATGGTATACCATCTTCTACTTTATTTGGAACTTGGTTCAGTATTTGTGAAACTATTTATAATTTGTATCCCTAAAAGGATAATGGAATACTCGCATGACTCATCATTGATATTACCATATCCAACAAGGTGTGTTTCTTCCTTTTGCTTACATAATTCCAATGAGGTGTATAAGGAGGAGTGAGTTGATATAGTATACTAAACTCCCATAAATAATAAATTAAGTATTGATTAAGATATTCTCCACCATGGTCTGAGCAGAGTTTCTTAATCTTCTTACCAAGATGGTTCTCAAATTCATTCTTATATTCTTTGAATTTATCAAAAGAATCTGACTTAAACCACATTAAGTAGACATATACATATCTACTAAAATCATTAGTAAAAGTTATGAATTATGATTACCCATCCCTTGATTCAACAAGAAATTTTTTATACACATCAGTATGAACTAATTCAATAATATCTTTATCCCTTTCACCTTTCCCACTAAATGGGGCTTTAGTCATTTTACCTTATATGTGCCTAAATGACCCAAAGGCCTTCATTTTTATTGATTTTTGATAACCCCCTTTCAAGGGATGAGGGGGAACCCTTATAAGGATCGTAGGCTAGATATTACATGGCTCGTAGGATTAATAGATTACATGACCTGAAGGTCTTAGGGAATTCAACTAGACTATAACTACAAGGAACTTCCCCTCCCCAGCATCTACATCGTGAAGATAGCTCTCCACCTTCGCATGGCTATCTAGATATTCAAGTTATTTTCATTTACATGACCTAGATAGTGATTCAAAATTTGGGTGTGGTATGAGTCATGTGAGGTTTTTTCATTATTGATTGTCAATAATTGGTTTGTGTAGTCCAATACATAAAGACTGTTATTTAATTGTGTTTTACCATAAAAAATTCTATCTTTATAAAAGAAGTAACATTTATTTCCAAATTTGAAAATAAAACCATCTGTATCTATTCTATATACTGATATAATGATTTTGGTAGCTGAAGGTACATAATAACAAAACTTCAAAACCAAGATCATCCTGGTTGGAAACATGTGGTGGTAGCCACTAATAGCTATAATAGTAAGTTTATCTTTATTGGATACTTGTAGATTTACCTCTTCTAAGTCAATATTTCAAAATTTAATTGGTTCTTGTATTTGAATACATATGTGAGAACCAAAAGCTATATCTAATACCCAATTTTTAGAAATAAATAAATTTCACTCAATAACAAATGCACCCAAAGATTCCTATTGCTTCTTTGGTTGGGTGTAGTGTTTTTTCAATGTCCCTTCTTTCCACATGTGAAATAGACAACATCTTATTCCCTTTATTTCCCATTGATCTTATTCTTCTTGGAAGGGAATGAAGAATCTTTGGGCTTAAATCTCTTCACTTTCACTTTCCATTTTTTCACCATAAGTATGGAAGGAATTTCACACTTTGTATCCTTATCCACTTGGATAAGGTGATTAAGAATATCTGATCACGAATTCTCAATATTTTTTATATTAAAATTTATAACAAAGTCAGAGAAACTCTGAGGGAGTGATTCCATAATAAGATTGGTACCCAATTATTTGGGGAGTTTAAACTCTAGAAACTCTAGGCGCTCAATGTGGCCAATGATCTTGACTATGTGAGGCCCAACTAAGGAAAACTCTCCAATATTGTTCTGAAATGTCACCTTGGATATCTCAAACTGTTCTTGTCTAGCTCTCTCCTGGTAGAGATCATGAAGGTGCTCAAGAATGTCATATGCATCCATGTTTTCATGAGGCTTCATGAGTTTACTAGACATAGATGAAAGCATCAAACAATGAATGTCACCCACATCACTCAAATGATTTTCATAGGCCAATAAATCTTCATCACTTGCCTATTTATTAGGTGGATCGTGTATTGAGGATTCAATCACATAAGATTTATGTTCATGGAATAACATAATCTGAAGGCAGCTAAACCACTCTTGGAAGTTACTACTAGTGAGGAGGTTGTATTTATTCAATATTAATCATAGGGATAATGTGGATGAAGAGATTTTCGTGTTATTATACAATTAAAAGAGTATATTATTAGTATTTTTCTTGATTAAAAATTGTGTGATAAATAATAAATTAATTTGATTTTATTAATTTTTATTAAATCTCCCACTATTTTATCAAGTCCCAATAGCCCTCACCATTGAACTTGGAATATCCAGTTTCTATGACATTTTATTTTAAAGGATCCATATTCCCCTTTGCATAACCCCAATGAGGGTTTTTCAAGTTACTTGAAGTTATTTAGGTAGGTAGGTCTTTATCAACTGTGAGCTTATAGCTCCTTGATCGGTTGAGTGGACTCCACTATCCTGAAATCATGACTTGGATTTCCTCAACACTTGCCTCTAGGTTACATCAAGTCTAGCGATGGATACTTCTCTTAATGTAAGATGGTTAAGTCAACCCATAACCTCCACATTTAAACTAAGTGTCCCAATGAGGGTTGGTCAAACACTTAGTTTCAAGGATTTCATTCCTAATCAAGTAATGGAAGTCCAAGTATGACTTAATATTTAATTGAGGGATTTTAATTAATTATGCATAAAAAACTATCTTATTTTATCCTTTACATGTCTTTTTAATATTAAGTGGATGTTAATTAATTAACCTTGGTGGATAAAACATTTACGCATAATTAATTTATTTAATTTCCATCTTTCCATGTTAATTCATTTATTTATTTGATTGCAGCCTTTCATCTATAAAATAAATAATTGCATAGACAAAAATAAATAAATAAATGACATGTTTATGAGATTTATCTAATGGTTTATTTAATGAGCAGATATTAAATCAACCTTTGACCTAGGGGAAATAACTCTTATTGTCAGTCTTGAAATGAGTTACAACATTTCACTTGACAACCTATGTATCACCTGAGTTGGAATCATAATGGTTCCATCTTGAACCGCCTCCACGTGCATTGGGATACTCCATTAATTACATGTATTTATGACTCACACACAGGTGAGGGGAACTAAAGTATTGGTTAAAAAGGGAATACATAAATATCCTTGATTGCATAGGTCCTACATAATAATAGAGGAAGGGATGACACGCGGGCCATCATATTTATTTAATAATAAATAATTACAAACTCATGCAATAAATTAAATTAAAAAATCAAAAACATACACAGGTCTTGGTCAAGCTCATGAATGGTCATACATTCAATAAATATGTAAAAGTAACTGGATAGAATTCATTTCCTTATTTTTTCTTTATTATTAAGATGAACACACTTGCATTAATTAATTAATTCCTTTTCATCTTAATGGTCATCCATACTTAATTAGAGATACCTAACATTTATGGAATTAATAGACAATAAATAGAAGAACCAATAATGACATATTAATTACAGTAAATTAATTGATCATTTAATATTATTTAAAACCATTATTAAATTTTCAAACACGCATTGGTGTGCTAATCAATAAAATAATTTTTTAATGCTGCAATTTTCAATTTAATGTAGTTTTTTAATTCTTTCCTTTAATGGGAGACTACACAATGTGTATAGACCATCTACATGTTGTGTATCTCAGTTAACATGTATCCATGGTACACGCCTGGGTCAGCGGCCTATATCTTGTCCGGACTACAAATTATGTACATACTAGCTACACGTCATGTGATCTGCTTTCCATGTGTTTAGGATGCATGATTGAGTCTTAAACGTGTGTTTCAAATGTGGGAATTGATGAACTACATGTCGTATACACTACATACATGTCGTTTATATCATAAATTCTTTAGGTTTTCAGTCTCATATAGTTTTGAATGTGTATAATGATCACACAGATTGTATGATTTATGTTGCTAACCCGTGTAGACTACATGGTGTGTACAGCGATACACACCGTATAATCTGACAATTGTGTGCCAGGTTGGCCAGTCAACACATGGTGTACACTGTTTGTAATTACTTCATGGAATTCCATGTATCCCTCAATGCATTCAGATGCAATTCACTGGGGTACACGATGTATACTTTCGAGTACAAGTTGTGTAAAACTGTCTTACCTGCCAAAAATTGGTAGTTTCCCGATGGAATCTTAGGCCATTCTTCATCTATTCTTAAACCTTTAAGAAAATAAAACACTAGATGAATCATGATTAATATAATGAAGCATGTTAATTTAAATCAAATTAAAGAACGAATAACATGAAATGAAAATATACAAAAAATTACGCATAGATCAACAATCAAATAAATAATTATAAATTTAAAATGTGGCCCTTATGATACCGCTTGTTAGTTTTGGGCATAGTAGAAGCATGCGATGGTGGGTTATATATTAAAATTTCTTTTAATTAACATTGTCTGAAACCATGAGAAAATATTTTGCACATCAAATTTATAATTTATTTATTTAATATATGAAGAAATGAATACATGGTCTTAAGATATTTCTTCGTTAATTAATGTTGTTCATCTGAAAAGACCCTTTCATATTGGATTTGTTACGATGTGAGTATACAAGGATGGAATCCCTCTAATGGTGATCCACATATGCTCCTATGATCTTAGAGCAACACCACTTGATCTCTGGGTACTGGCGCAGTGAATCGAATGTCTTGTGTTATTCATTCTTGATCATTAGTTCTTTGATCTTGTAGAAATCTCACTTGAATTTCTCATTATTTAGAGAGAGATATAAGGAGGATTCAAGAGAGAATTTTTTGTGCGCAAAAATTCTCTATTTCGATTACACCGATCAATACTCTTCAAAATAGACATAAAAATCTATTTATAGTGCTAGGGTTTATGTTAAAATAATTATTTAATATATGTCATAATTAAATAACATAATAACATTTAATAAACCCCATGAAACATAATAAAATAATAATAAAAAATTTCACACACCAATATGCACAATAACAAGTATTATTTAACCGACTTGTTAATTAATATATGCCACTGGACTCGGTTTTGGTCTGTTTGAACTTCTCTAGCATTTATTGAATACCTGAATAAAATATTTTATTCTCTTAAATAAATATTTTATTCACAAACCAATAGATAAATATTTATTAAATATTCAATAAAATAAATAAATATATTATATTCACAATTCGGTGAATAAATATTTATTTAATTTATGCGATCAATAAAACTTGAATAAAATTATTCCTCAGTCTAGAGAATAATATTTATTCCATTAATAAATTCAAATAGAATTTAACTGAGATCAACGAAAACACTTAGTGTGTGACCCTCTAGGATTCTTTATCGTTGTCTTTATGTGGGTTTACCTAAAGTACAAGACTACTATCTAGCAATGGATCAAGGTACCCAAGATAAAGAACTTAATGTCACAACAATGATAACCACATACAAACGCTCATTGTGTAATATAATCCCTTTATCATAATATCTCATCAAACTGGTTGCACATCCGTGTCACCAACCTATATGCTTGATACGTCTTTATTTGACTATATAGAATAAATACGTCATTACACCATGGATATGGAATTTAGGGTGATGGTTATATTCCAATCAAAGGGATAAGATATCAGTTTCCATAAAGATGGAAGAGAAAAATCCTTCCGTGAATTATCCATTAATGACATGTCAATTGTGACGCACCCAACATACCCTACCTCACCGGGAACATATATCATCACCGTTTTCATCTACAAATAGAAGTGTGCGAGTTATGACATGCATTAATGATAATTTTAAAGTCTAAGGACTATTACACATGCTAGCAGATAGGAATATCTGATGACACCAAAATATACAGAATTCCTACTGGTAATTCTATTCTTATAATCTCCCATATTAGAGATTACCAAGTACAAACTTCATGAGAAGAAGCCTCATCCAATTACGAGTACTCGTACCCAATGGTCTAAATATTATGTGTCTCATCAAAGTATTTTATCTAACTGAATAACTATATTAATAATATTTTCATAGCACTTCAAGGTTCTCATCATAACGGGGAACTATTATGACCTTATCAATGTAAAAAATACTCTAGGACATTATTACGTTAAAGACATGCAGAACAATGAACAATATGTAAAAGATGTTTAATTAATATTCAATACATCAAATATACATGTAATCAAAGTAAAAATAGTAGGTCCTAAGACACCAACTCGAATACTTACCTCCCCCAAGGGCCCCTTCATGATCACTTGGGGATTATACACTGTCCCATGATCGTGCATGTTCTTGTGACAAGGACCTATAATGTATTAGGTCTGATGGTCGATTATCCCTATAAATTTTCTAGTAAAAGGTGTTTTGTTCATTTTTTCTAATAATAATGATTTTTATTTATCAAAAGATTCATAATTGAATGATTCCAACAGTCCATCTCCATTGAGTGTTTGATTCTGTTTCTCATTTATTTTTCTAATGCATCAATTCAAAGATAAGTGGTGTTAGAATCAATGGTCTTAATCTTATATCTTGAATGTTAAATATTGGATTATCCATATCCAAAATATATTCCATTCATCATATTTCCAATTCCATAAAACACTTCATTCTTGAATATAGAACAACACTTGTTGTTAATCATTAAAAAAATACCCTTTTGTCCAAAATAGATATATAAATAAAATTTCTATTAATGGATGGACCATAGTAATAATGTTTTAGCTCTAGAATTAATCCACTAGACAAAGGTAGAATTATGTGCCTACTTCTAATGTAATAATTTTTTCCCCATTGGCAGCATGTAGATCTACTTCTACTTTCATCATTTTTATCTTAAATTTGATTTTATACACATAAAATGTTAGTTTTACTTTCTCAATATCTCTCTTAAATGGATAGTTTCTTTAAAGACTATATAAAGTCCCATTGGGATTTATTTTGAAGTGTTATGGGTTTCTAGTTCCATCTAAAGATACTTATTTCAATCTCTTTTTTTTATCATATTTTTTATCTATATCTTGTTCTATTGTTAATTTGTTCTTTCTCAAAAAAAAATCACGTCACAAAATTTCCTTAAATCATTTATTTTCTTTCAAAATTCTATTTGATCAGGAAAGGTGAGTGTTCCTTTTTCAACAAGGCTTTAAGTGGTAATTCATTGTATGCGGGATTTTTCAATATAAATATAGGATCATCTTTCATTTCTAAGGATAAAAAATAAGGTCCTAGGGATAAGAATTTAAGTTAGCATTTCTTGTACATGTGGTATAATCATTTTTTTCATTTATGATTTATTCCCTTGATGATTTAATTTGCCTTCAATGTTTAATCAATATTTTCTTTGTAAACCATTTGAAACCAAATAAAAATTGATATAAATTGATCAATTTGGTTTAGTATGGTTTTCTATGTATCATTGGTTCAGTTTTAACAGAAACTCCACCCCCAACCATTATAGGTTTTAAGATTATAATTGTATACCCCACCCTCAATAAACTAGTTAAAGGGTCTCAACCTAAACCTTCACCTTAAGGTTGAAACTCAGAAAAACTATACCTTGTTCAGGATTATCAAAATGGTTAAAGTAACAAGCATGAAATTATAATGGCAAGATACAAATAATGAGAGAGGGGTGACCCTAACCATTGGGCCACATTCAATGGGGGGACAAATATTTAAAAAAAATAAAATGAATAAAAATAATAAATGTATGTTTAAAAATTATAAATAAAATATATATTTTTATTTGGTTTGGTGACTAAAATCTTTTTAGTGACACTCAAAAGTTGATGCTTATGCTTTCTAGTAGAGGTAATCAAATATCAATTTCAATTATAATTGATAATGATATTCAAATAATAATAATTTTTCTATTATCATTTTTGTAACTAAATTCAATAACTATTTTTCTATTTTTTTCATTTCAATTAGGAATCCAATCCGACCATTTGATCATTTTTTATTCAAATTTTGGTTATCTATGGGGAAAATAAGGATAGACCAAAACCTATTAAATTTTAGTAATAAAATATGTTTTAAAATATGGGTACATTTATATATAAAAAAATATTGAAATTTAATAGATAAACTTTTGAATATTAAATTAATAAAATTTTAAAAAAATATTATAAACTCATTTATTAAAACAATTATTCAAAACCAAGTCAAAATATTTAATTTATTTATAAAATAAAACTTCTTTTGACCAAAATCAATTTAGTCTAAAATAGATCAAATTCCACCAGAACTTAGAACACCTCTACATTACAACATGCCACATTGTCTCCAATTCTCCAAATTACAAGAGTATCTTGTGATGGAGTGAGATGTAAAAATCTGCGGATTTATACACACATCCATATCGGAGGATGAGAGAGGCTGGAGGGTATTTTTTTCTACTGAGAGTTTGGGTAAATGATCAATAATTGTATTGATGTTGATTTTTTATATTTATAAAAAATAACATAAATTTTGGGCGTTCAAAAAACGAAAATGTGTTAAATAATTTTTTATATTTATAAAAAATAACATTTTTCGGATTTATTATTGAAAAATTAGTTTATGTTATAAATTTTTTAATTTTTAATCATTTCATAAAAATTAATAATTTTTAATTTGACTAAAAAAGGTGTATGAATTTTTTTTAAGTTATAAATAAATTTTAACATCTTATAATGAAATTAGTCTTAAAATTATTTAATGAAATTATTTTTTAAGGTCATAAAAAATTAAAATTCTTTCTCAAACCTATAAATTTATAATTTCTTTGAAAACCATTAAAAATAACATTGAAATTTTATTAAAATTTTACTAATCATCTTAAAAAATATTATTTGTACAAATTCATAAAAAATTATGTTTCTATGAAATGATACATAATATTTTTTTTATGAACATACAACATTATTATATTTTTAAAAATCATTAAAAATTACTTTTAAAATTTATAAAAAAAAATTATTAATTTTTTTTAAATTTTTAACCATTTCATAAAAATTAATAATTTATAATTTGTCTAAGAAGGTATATGGATTTATTTAAAGTTATAAAAAATGTATCATTTTATAATGAAATTAGTCTTAAAATTATTGAATAATCGTCATTTTTTGTAAATAAAAATAAAATTATTTTTTATGGTCATAAAAAAATAACAATTCTTTTGCAAACATAGAAATTTATTATTTCATTGAAAACCATTAAAAATAACTTTGAAAATTTATTATTATTCCACTTATCGTCTTAAAAATACTATTTGTACAGAATCATGAGAAATTATGTTTTTATGGAAGGATATAGAAGATATTTTTTTATAAATACACAACATTATTATTTCTTTAAAAATCATTAATAATTACTTTTTAACTTTATAAAAAAATTGTTATTCGTCATAGAAAATGCAATTTGTACAAATTTATTAATAATAGATCAAATTGAAGAAGCATAAAAAATTATGTTTTTATGAAAGGATATAGAATTTTTTTATAAATACACAACATTATTATTTCTTTAAAATTTACACAGAATAATTACATAAAAGTTTTTTCACTGTAATTTCTAATGGAATTTATACTAGAATTTCTTGTTGAAGTTTCATTGGAATGTTACAGTGGAAGTTTCACTAGAATTTATAGTAGAAATTTCAATAAAATTTTCAAGTGGGAGTTGAAGTTACCACTATAATTTTCAAGTGGAAGTTTCTACTAGAATGTTGCAGTGAAAGTTTCAGTGGAATTTTCAGCACAAGTTTCATTATATTTTCCAAGTGGAAGTTGAAGTTTTCACTAGAATTTTCCAATGGAAGTTGCACTAGAATTTATGATGGAAATTTCACTGAAAGTTCCATTGAAATTTTTAGCTGAAATTTCTAAATGGAAGTTGAAATTTCCAGTAGAAGTTTCTAATGAAAGTTTCCACTGGAAGTTTCCACTAGAATGTTTCAGTTAAAGTTTCACTGGAATTTCTAATTAAATTTTAAATTGAAATTTTCAAGTGGAAGTTGAAGTTTTCAATATAATTTTTGGAATGTTCTAGATTTTCTAGTGAAATTTACACTGAAATTTCAACTTGAAGTTTCACTAGAAGTTCCGGTTGAAGTTGCACTGAAAGTTCCAGTGAAAGGTTCAATTGTAATTTTCAAGTGGAAGTTTAAGTTTCCACTAGAATTTTCTAGTTGGATTTTACTCATGAAGTTTCATGTGGGAGTTTCCACTAGAATTTTTTGGTGGGAGTTTCCACTGGAATTTTCCAGTGAAAGTTTACACTATAATTTTCCATTGGAAGTTGCACTAGAATTTACAAAGGAAGTTTCACTGGAATTCTCACCAAAAGTTTCAATAAAAATTTTCAAGTGGAATTTGAAGTTATCATAGGAAGTTTCTAAAAGAAGTTTCACTATAATTTCCAATTGAAGTTTCACTTGAATTTCAAATGGAAGTTTCACTGGAATTTTCAGTGTAAGTTTTCACTAAAAAAATTATTTGATATTTCCACTACAATTTTTAATAAAAGTGACTAGCTTAATAGGTAACATTTACACTAAAATTTTTCAATGAAAATTTATTTTGGAAATGTTCACTGAAAGTTTCCAATAAAATTTCCACTGGAATTTCTAGTGAAAACTCCACTGGAACTTTCTATGAAAGTTCCACTGGAACTTCCAGTGAAAGTTATATTACTTAATTTTATTTTACCCTTACTCAAATTTGTTTTACCCTTACTTAAATTTAGTTTACCCTTAATTAAATTTTGTTTACCCTTACTTAACTTTAGTTTTACCCTTACTTAACTTTGTTTTTTCATTACTTAACTTTAGTTTACCCTTACATAGCTTTTTTTCTCTTAAATAACTTTTTTTACCCTTAATCAACTTTAGTTTACCCTTACTTAACTTTGTTTTACCCTTAATTAAGTTTAGTTTACCTTTTTATTTGTTTTAACCTTACTTAAATTTACTTTACCCTTATTTAATATTGTTTTACTCTTACTTAACTTTAGTTTTACCCTTACTTGACTTTGTTTTACCCTTAATTAACTTCAGTTCACCCTTACTTAACATTAGTTTACCATTACCTCACTTTAGTTTGCTCTTAATTTTTTCAAATGAAACTTTATTTTGGAATTGTTCACTAAAAAATTATAATGAAAGTTTTACTATAACTTCCACTGAAAATTATACAGGAACTTCCAGTGAAAGTTACACATAAACTTCTAGTAAAAGTTTCCATTGAAATTTTTCAATGGATATTTCCACTATAATTTTAATGAAATTTTTTAAGGAATATTTCCACAAGAACTTTGAATAGAATATTTCATTATAACTTCATGTATATAAGAGGTATCTCAAGTTCATAGTCTTGTGAAATAGATATTAGAAATCATGAACAATGTGGAAATGTAAACAATATAGACATAACTCTTCATAATTGACTTTATAGCTCCCTCATGACCATGATATTTAGATAATAACATTATTTTTTTACTAACATATCAGATTAATACTTACCACCTTTTTGGTGAAATTCCACTTGTTAAAAAGAAAACCCATCGATCGGGAATTACTAGTACTGTATAAAATTCATGGGTTCTTAACAAACATTTTTAATAAGAATTCATTTTTTCAAATTATATGGATATTATTGGTGTTGTGAGTCTGATGAAATAACATTTCAATATATATGAACTCCATTATGGGGTTTGTATCCCTAGGATAATATTTTATCCATTCATACATGCTATATAAAAAATCAAACCATTATCAATGGATCCTGAAAATGCCTTAAAGCTCCTAATACTTCACTTTGAGTTCATCATCCATCCCTTCAGAAATCATCAAACCAAATAAAACATGTTTGATGATCATGGTCAAAATGAAATAGGGTAGTTGATGATAGACTTGAAGGACTGCATCCAGGTGTCCTAGGATGGTTGAAACATTGTTCATGAGGCAATATTGAATATCTATTATCATTTAAATTGTTTTGAATTAAAAATTAATCAATTTAACCATTCAGGTGCATGAATATAGAGACACTTCTAGTATTGGAAGGAAGATAATTCATTATGATGGTGTAAGTTAAAAAAAAGATATATTCTCCAACCCTAAACAAATTATTCCAATAAAACCATGTGTTCACCTAAGCCTATATGCCATCATTCCATCAGAAGTAGATAGAGTGTTCACATAGGGTTATGGAATTTTCAATTTTAGATATAGGGGAAAGGGTCATCATGAAATCCATAAAAAAAGTGAGTATGTGTGAGATATAGCTGAGGCAGTTGATCCATTGACAAAGATGTGATGTTCTAGATTAAAATGAATAGTAGATCAAGCAACTAATGTCAACCAAACCTTATTCCCATTTAAGGACCAAATATCACCCTCCTAACACCTTGCCAGACTAACTATACATAAATTCATTCCATTTCATATTGAGGTGGCTAATTGAATATAACAATGGGGGCTTATATTCCACTATTTAGAATGGAATCTACATTCCAAAACATGTAAACATGAAGGACACTCTAAACATTCACTTCTATACTATGCTTGGTTAGTTAGGGAGTTACCTTAGAGTTTTGGAGATGTTGATATATTCCACTAATTACATGATTCTAGTTACAATATGCATACAATATATGGTGGAATGGGGAACCAAAAAATATTAATTAAATAGTCCGCTGATTAATAATAGGATAATCACCTCATCATGATGACGTGTGGGGAAGATCTTTTTAAATTATTGTCTCAAATTTTAGAGCACCCCTTTCATGAAATGTTGTTCCTTTTTTAAAAGGATGAATATGGTGTAAGTACATTATTTTTTAAATATATTTTACATAGAGCTAGATTTTTTATTACAGTAGTCTTATCCATTCAATATATATAGGAACTCTTATATAACAAGAGGGTGGTTTTTGAAGGAGAGGGGATGGATCCACACTCCACCTTTACATATTTCAAAACCTCTCCTGGAGATGATTCCATATATCATTCTTCCCATGATAATTAATCAAAAATATTAAATAATATTGAAAATGAACTTCTATACCAATGAAAGATATTTTTTTTGGTATTCACAAACATTTTTATAACTTCAATACATTTAATGTACTTCATCCATTTATAAAATATTAGTTTTAGATAGGAATCCATAAGATTTGATTATAAAATATTGAAAAATAAAATTTTAAGATACATGAATCCCCTAAACTATATAATTATCTCTTTTTCGTTTACCATCCTAATAAATATGTTTTCACCATAACCGTGGTAATTTATTTTCACTATTTTAACTTTTCATTATGGTAAAAAATTCTGTAAAATTATATGATAATAGAAGTTATTCTAATTGAAAATATGGAATCCAATTTAAATCATTATATTCATAGAACTGGAAAATTTTAATTTAAAATTAAATCCATATAGGCGATGAAAAAGTGGTTTCTCAAGAAGTGTATCTTTCAAGGAAAAGATGGTTTTATAATAACTATATGACTAATAGTAATTATTTTTTGATTTTCAATTAATAATTATTGATATAGTATCTATAAATTTAATTTAAATAATTACAATTTTGGGGTTTCTTTAATTCATTAAAAAGGATACACATTAGGGACTTTAAAACAGTTTTTGGAAAAATTTCTTTTTTAAACCAAAAGACAAGCTTATATTAAAATCCAACATGAAGTTGATTAAAAACCAATAAATTGGATTAAATATAACTAAATAATAATTGTGTTACTTTAAATAATATTTAAGACATGATGGGTCTTCTAAATTTCTAAATTCATTTAAAATAAATGATATTTTAAAAAATTAGTATTCTTCACTATTCCTCAAAAAATCGGTATTTTTTAAAAAAATGAAATGTAATCCAAAATTATATTTTGATGTTATAATTTAAAAATGAATTGAATTTTATCAAATAAATTTTAGAAATTTTCAAAAAATTAATTATAATATATTTTTTAATGAAATTTAATAAAAAACATTTTTGAAGAAAAAATATTATTACTGAATAAAATTACTATACTAAATATTGAATGGTTGTATACTAAACATTTATCAATATTTTATATTGATTAGGGAATATATATATATATATATATATATATATATCATAATTTAGTTAATACTATTGATGTCCACTAGTTAAACAACCGGTTTATAATGGTTATTTATTTTGCGGGTCGTTTAAGCTCGGTGTTGCATGTCGAATATGCTATCGAGCATAGTTTTATTTTCTAAAGTCTTGGGGTGCTATGTCATCCCCCCAATTAATAAATTTATTCCTCACAACTTGAACTTTATCTCGTTAATGAAATCATTGATATTTGAAAATTCATTTTTTTGAAACCAATATCATAAATTGGTTAATAAAACATCCTCTTAGTAAGAGAGAAAATGACATATGATTTTCATGTAGAATAAAACATACTAGGTTTTAAAATATGATAAAATAAGTGGGATGTAATGATTTTTACATGGAAGAAAAGAATAAATAACAATGGATATGGATAGCGATAATTTATCATAAGAAAGTGAATGATCAATAGACTATTAAGGAACTCAAAACCATAATTCTATGATGAGTGAAAAGACCATAGGTTCGTCCAAAATGAAGCTACGAGGATAATTTTTTTATTTCAATACCATTTTCCTATATTTTATGAATTCTTTTTCCATGTAGTCTAAAAACATAGTGAAATATACATACATGACAAGTACAATTTCATCCTTTATCCAATTTCCACCACAATATAATATGTTCCACCAAATGATGAGTATTCAAGATGAATTTATCTTTCCTGATGCACTGAAATTTACTTATATAGACCACATAACTATAACAGGGAGAAATAATTATTCCTCCAATATTTATACATTAACCAAGAAAATGGTTTGAACATGTTAAGATAATTTCGAAAATTAATAAAAATTCATATGATACATTGATCTCCAAAATTCAATGGTAATACCCCAAGTTAAAACTAAATAATTCCATAAATAAATGATAATATATCCCAAATAACATCAATAACCTCAAGATTATAGAGTGAATTATCATTTAAGGTTATATTATACCTTTCATATTAGAAGCATAAAAATATGGATATCTCATTTTGAAATAACATTAATCACTTAGTCAACAAATCACTTTTCAATCTCATGGCCTTCTATATGATAAAACATGTGTTCTAATGATTACCTCAATTTTCAAGATCATAAAAACACTAAATGTTATCAATACATTAGTTATTATTTACACAAAATTTAAATGTATACTTCATTTTAAACCAAAGATTTACATATACTACAACCAAATAAAATATATCCTAAAATATCATTAATCACATTAAGATCTCAATTCATAACACCTCACAGGGGTGTCTAAGAATTTGAACATATGACCATCCTTAATCTTAGAGACCTATGATGGTATCCATAAATCTTATGATACCCTCACATGAAAACATCATAATATCCAAAGTTATTTAATTCATTCCTCTAATACCACATATAATAGCCTAGAACCCACACTCCTAGATCTGGTACAAAAAACATGAACTTTTAAGTTATGGCTTTGATATATATAAAGGTGATCCAATTTCCTATATCAAAATCATACAATACAAAATGAAAAGGTTGGATCACTTACTCAATGAACTTTTATGTTTATGGTTTTAGATAATCAGGAAAAACTCATACATAAACAATACCCATGCATTTTAATGGGAATATCTCCCACCTAATCCATCTATTCTTATTTCGGATTATGATATAATCATCATTGATATGAAATCCCATCTAGACATAATTCTTTCAATCTCAATCATTATAACCTAGGGAATAAGAAACATAAGAAGTGTGAGCTCTAATTATTAGTGAGTGTAAAAATAAGCATTAACATTTGAATGTCATGAGGGAGCATTAGAACATCATAATTGTATGATGAATTAATGAAAGTGCATGATTATAATATTATATTATTCATACCCAAAAATACATAGATATTTATACATTTTATCATGGCATAAGGATTTAAAAAAGGTAAGAGTCATTAGATTCATTAATCATGATCCACATTATATCGATCTTGGACATAACAAACATTATGAACACATAGGAATCATTGGCAAACTTATTGATGTCTCAGAACATTATCTTCACAAAACATCATACAAATGTAATAACCATTATGTTTGACTTCTATCATCGAAGTATCTAATTCATTGGAGGGATATCATAGACTTTCTCATTCTTGGTTTATCATAAAACCACTCATCCTTGGTTAATAACAAAACCACATGTCCTTGGATTATAACGGAACCACCCTTCATTGGTTTATAACATAACCATCCATCATTATAAACATTTTCCAGGAACCCTATCATGAATAATTTACAGAGCTTTCATTTCATCATAAATTCTATGAAATAATATTTATTAATTTTAGAACCTAATTAACCAAGGGAAATGAAATGAGATCCAAAACAATCTCATTAAAACATGATTATCCCATGGAAAAGAAATGGGTACCTAGAGAATCTAAATGAATCATGATTAACCAATTGAAAAGAGATGTGTTCCAAAAAAACTTGTAGAAACATGATTAGCACATGGAAAAGAAATGAGTTCCATTTTATTCTCTTTGAAACAATATTAGTCCATCCAGTGAAAAAATGTAGTATCATTAAAAAATATCCCCATTAGAGCATATGTGATAAGAAGGGTTGTTGAAATTGATTAATGTTAATAACAGTAAATTATATTTGAAATCATTTTCTAGGAAGATAACCTTTTCATTTTGAAAACCACTTTTTAAAACTGAAAGTTACCAAATATTGTACGTATAACCTATCGTCTCCATGATTGTAACGTTGATTCATTTTTCATAGAAATATTTAATGAATGTTTTTAAAAATATAATTAATGTATAAATATGATAATTATGTCATGATTATTATTCTAGATATGTTATATAATGACCCCCTTTGACCATAGTTGACCTATCCATGCTGTTTTTGACACATAAAACGAATTTGGTCAAAATGCCCGATGTAAACATAATTGTTTAAGTAGTTGCATACAACATAGTAAAAAGTGAAATAAAAGTAATGATAAACATGAAAAAGGTTCTAAATAAAGTAGAAAATTAACATAAATTTATTATACATGAAGTTAAATCACATTCACCCGAAAGGAAACTCAAGGTAAGAGACTTTCATCTCACTTTTTACATCTGTGAGATAAATGCCATGTTCATCACTCCCTTCTTTTGTGCAGTTACTTGACCTTTAGTTTACAATTACCTCACTTCAGTTTGCTCTTAAATTTTCCAATGAAACTTTATTTTAGAATTATTCATTGAAAATTTCCAATGAAAGTTTCACTGGAACTTCCAGTGAAAATTACACAGGAACTTCCGGTGAAGGTTACACATAAACATCTAGTAAAAGTTTCCACTAAAATTTTTCATTGGAGATTTCCACTATAATTTTAATGAAATTTTTTAATGAAGATTTCTGCAAGAACTTTGAATATAAGATTTCACTAGAACTTCGAGTGGAACTTTTCATTGGGGTTTTCTAGTGGAAGTTTCACTAGAATTTAGCAGTGAAAATTTCACTGGAATTTTCCAACACATTAATAGTGGAATTTTTCGATGAAAGTTTTTGCTAAAATTTTCAATTGGAAGTTTCAAGTGGTTTTTTTAATGGAAGATTCAATTCTAATTTTTTAGTAAAAAAATCAATTGAAATTTGTTCAATTGAAATTTTGGAGTGGAAGTTTTAACAATAATTTTCAGTGGAAGGTGACTTTGGAATTTCATTTTACTAGAATTTTCTATCAAAAGTTTCAATTGAAGTTGTGCATTTAGTATAAATTTAGTTTTAGTTATAATTTCATATTTTATTTACATTTTTATTCATATAGAATATACATTCTTAAATGGTAAATTATATCATATTTATAAAAATTATGTAACAAATAGAATACTTATTTTATATCATTGTATTCATTTTAAATATACTTATTAAAATTTATTTTTTATTAATATATTCTTTTATTGTATTGTGAAACTCCCACTGGAACTTTCATTGAGACTTCTATTGGAACTTCCACTTAATGGATTTATAATTGTTATTAATAAAAAATTTGTAAAAAATCTATGAAATATATCTTATAAGTGCATTTATTATAAATTTAGTTTTATTTATAATTCGATATTTTATTTACATTTTTATTTATATAATATATACATTTTTAAATGATGAATTATATTATATTTATAAAAATTATGTAACAAATATAATATATATTTTATATCATTGCATTTTTTATAAAAATATTTATTAAAATTAATTTTTATTAATATATTCTTTAGTTTTATATACTTTCTATCCTATTCTAAAACTTTTAATGAAAATTTCAGTCGAACGTCCACTGAAACTTCCACAAGAATTGTCATCGAAACTTCCTGTGAAACTTTCATCGAACCTTTCGCTGAAATGAAGCTTTCCACTGAAATTTTCTATTGGAAATATTATATATTTAACTATAATATTCCTCTAAAAATCTGAATATCTAATTTATTTTTTTAGTGTAAATTTATAAATGAATGCTTATTTAAAAAAAACTAGAACTATTTACTATAAATTTCAAGTGAATTTTTTAATTAAAATTTTATAACGGGATTTTACAATAAAATTGTTAAATGTTGTTTTCTAATAGAACTTTATATTACTAAAAAGTGGAATTTACCATATAATTTTTTTGAATTTATTTATTGAAATTTTTATATACACCTTTCAAATGTGACTAGCATAAATTTTTAAAGAAAAACTTCATTAAAAAACTATTTTTTTTATAATTTTTTTGATTTGATTATTCTATTCTAAATCATTTTTAAATATACATACAGCACTTTTACAATTCTTATCCACATTCCAGCGGCATATGGATGGACAAGGTCTGTCGGAAGGAAATAAAAACTAATCTAAGGGGACGTAATGAACATAAGAGGGAAGCACCGGCTACCCGATCAGGTAGAATCGTACTCGGATAATTCTTGATTATTAATAAAATTATATTTAAAAAATACATCATAATGATGATGATAATGAATTCACCAATGCTGAACCCAATACACAACATTATAAAATTAGAAAATGAAGAACATTAAGTGTAATGAAGGATATAAAATGTGTTATCAAGATAGGATTATGGTAATGAGTACTAAAAGTATAAAATAAAGGAGAAATAGAAGGGAAAAAACAGATTTATGCCGGGAATTTTTTTTTAATCTAACGAAAAAAATGAGGGAAAATCTATCAGGGAAATCGCGCACACCTAATATACAAGCGCACACCTACTATACAATACAAGGGGGAGGGGGGGGGGGACCCTAATGGATGCTTTCAGACAGCATCGACTCGTCCGCAGGCTTCGGCCCCCCGCAAGATCTCGCCACCGACTCAAAAAGTTTTTCAATCTCCGGCGCACACCTAATAAACGATTTGCTCCAGAAGTTGTACCTTGAATTCTGCAACACCACCACAATCAAACAAAGGAGAGAGAGGGACGGGGGAGAGAATGGATGGAGCTGGAATCACCTTAATGAGCTCCATGAAGGTGATGAGGAGGCCCCAGGGGTGAGGCTTGTTCACGATCAAACGCTCCAGCAACACTCGAGTTATCTGCTCCTGGATTATCTCCTGGTTTGCTTCAACAAACAAGTACAGGATTATGTACGAAAAGAAATGCGTGTGGTTGTTAGGATAGCGCAGCTGATTCGCGATGGCGTTCAGAAAAAGGTAACGCCCTTCCGTGTCCAGCTCCACAATCAGCGTCTGAAATATATCCAAGGCAGCGCCCATCGAATACAGCTCCATCGGACCATTGTGCGCCATCTGCTGTGCAAGGGAAGGATTCGATTTCTGCAGTTGTTGAATCGTCTGCAACATAATAAAGGAGGATGACTTCAACTGTTTAATTTAAATTACAACAACAATCCCCTATATAAAAATTAATAAAATAATTAATTTAAATTATGGATAATAAACAAAAAACTATCGTAGAAAAACAGCAGCAAAACAGATAATTGAAGAAATGGTATACCTGCATTCCGACATAAAGCACCAAGGAATTGATCAATGGCACATTATAACGAGTTCCGGCTTGTGCTGCTTCATTTTGTAGCAGCGTCAATCTCAGTTTCATCTCAGATAAAAATGAAGATCCCTGATGCTTTGTCTGAAATGCAATCAAAGAATTGTAATCTTAGTCTCACAAGTCAATCTTCCTAGCCCAATTTAGGTATAGCAGAGTTCAATTACCTTTAGGTACTCATCAATGTCAGATTTCACCTGTTTGGCCTTGAGAGCACCATCCACCTCTGACAAAATACGCGGCGACTGATTGATCTCCGGTAACAAATCAATCTGAGTAAGGTGATAAAGCCAAAAAAGATACATTAAACTAATAGAGACACGTGAGAAAGTTCCACCAAGAACATAGGCATATGTGGAAACCTTTAGGTTGGGAGTTGAAGGGTCTGGCAGCCTCATATTACGTGGAAATGCACTGAGAATAACATTTCTCATTTGGATGCAACTGGAGGGAATCACATCACAGAAACTAAAATGATAATCACAAAGAAACTCTGGAAAATCATGGAGAAGCACAAGCAGAACTCGCAGGGTTGCCTTATAGAGAAAATGTATCTGTAAAAAAATTAAAGACAATGTAGTTCCATTGGAGAAAAACTGCAATCACGGTCTGCGGCCAAAAATAAAAACATCGAGAGTGAATGAATTTAATAAATGAAATCAACAAACCGGATCTCCAAGTTCAGCATTCCTTAAATATGGCTCCATGAATTTGAAAAGATCAACCAGCAACCGTTGAACATAAACCCAGCCCTTTGGGGAATTCACCATGAGCAATTTTGGCATGAAACTTCTGTGGCTAATTAGCTCCAGCCATGCAAAGCTGCAAAAATCCAAGACAATAAGTTAAAGCAGATAATATATTTGAAAATACACAAAAAACAAAACATTAAAAATACAGAAGAGTTTCAATAGATAAAAGCACCCCTGCCGAATACCCCACAGAAAACAAATACCAGTATTCACCAAAGACAAAGAAAGAAGTTCAGCACATGAATCAAACAGTCGATGGTAAAACGAGATGAACAAGATACAGCAAATAGTTAAAGGGTTGAAAAAAAAACTTTATTACAGAAAATATAGCAGTACAAAAGATGTCCTAAATAGTAACCTGGCAAGCATAAAAAAGAAACGCAACAAGAGGATCAAAGTAAAGAAGAATCTCCCTATACGAACATGGAAAAGGCTTCCCTGCACATTCCACCAAGGGATGTGAGAATGGTAATCTCCTTTTTCAACACAATAGCTCATTTCTTTAAAAATGATCCATAATACCCCAGCATTCGTCTCCCAACCAAATGCACTGCATGCCCAGGTTGCATACAGCCCATGTGTTCACACCCAGTCACCATCCTGGCACTGTCCAAACTCTACCGTCCTGCTCCCTTCAAAGGAATGTCCTCATTCACTGAGCCCTGAGAGTGCAACCTGCAAGCATGATCAGGCCCCGTACACCCAGGCATTCTGTTAAGGCTCCAACAAAGCCCAGACCCTGTCAAACCTCTTCGCCTCTGTCAGGACTCTGCGTCATTGCCCGGCCTCTAAAAGACCTCTTCACTGCAATGACAGTGAGATGTTCCCAGCATGGGCATTTCACACAAATCCCCTGTTAACTTTCTCTTTTCTTCATGGTCTTCAACATCATCATCCTCAACGGAAGGCTCAATGCATTCCCAAACCATAAGTTTTTATCCCTTATTGGGCACTTATGACCAGGCATATATTTTTGTCCACAAGTATAAAGGCCTCTGTTACACTTGTGGACAAGAGTATACGCCTGGTCATAAGTGCCCAATAAGGGATAAAAACTTATGGTTTGGGAATGCATTGAGCCTTCCGTTGAGGAGGAGGATGTTTAAGACCATGAAGAAAAGAGACAGTTAACAGGGGATTAGTGTGAAATGCACATGCTGGGAACATCTGATTGTCAGCAGGAAGGAGCACCGCTGTTAATTTTGGTGGACAGTGGAGCAAGCCGTAATTTCATTTCCAAACGGTTAATGAAGTCTCTCACGGTCAGTGAAACTAGGCCGCTTTACATCAGGCTAGGGGACGGGCAGCGGGTAGTTTCTAGTGGCCTTTGTAGATTGATGAAGGTGGGTTTGGGTTCTGAGGAGTTCGTTGTCGATGCTTATATTTTTGATACCACTGGAGCAGATCTTGTGTTGGGTATTTCTTGGCTTGAAACACTGAGATATGTTACTACACATCGGCATTTTTGATACCTCTGGAGCAGATCTTGTGTTGGGTATTTCTTGGCTTGAAACACTGAGATATGTTACTACACATTGGCAAAATAAGACGATGGAGTTTATCTAGGAGGGGCAGACTGTAACGTTGCAGGGGGTAGTACAGCCACAAGGAACTCCTGAAGCTTTACAGGAATATCTAGGGAAGGGACAGATACATGTACATGGACTCCAATGAATGGCTGGAAGTGTCGTGTTTGGGAGTACGGGGCTTGAGACGTACCAAAGTAATCAATTACAGGAGTTATTACACCAGTCGGCCACCATATTTGACATTCACCGTTGGTTACCTCCAGTGAGACGGACAGATCATGCTATCAAGCTGAGGGGAGGAGCGGAACCAGTCAATGTTGGGCCATACAAACTTGCGTATCATATGAAAAATGAAGTGGAGAAGCAAGTCAGGGAGCTGATGGCACCCAGTTTTATCAGACAGAACAACAGCCCGTATTCTAGTCCTATAATCATGGTTAAAAAAAACGGAGGCTGGAGAATGTGTGTGGACTATCGGGCTTTGAACAAGTTGACAGTGACCGATAGGTTCCCTATTCCTGTTATTGAGGAATTGATGGATGGGGCAGCATACTTTACCAAGCTGGATCTAAAGTCTGGTTTCCATCAAGTGCGGTTGAAAGAGGAGGACGTAGGAAAAACAGCATTCAGAACGCATGAAGAGCACTATGAATATTTAGTGATGCCCTTTGGTTTGATGAACGCCCTGGCTACTTTCCAAGCTACAATGAATGCTGTGTTTTGGCCGGCTGTTGAGGAAAGGAAGTGGATTGAGCATCTTAAACTGTTGCAGCAAGTTTTTCAGGTCATGGAGACTCATTCCCAATATTGATAGCAGCTCGGGTCTTGTCCCTGGGGTGTCGCCCCATTCTGCCCACGACCTCCTGTTATACATACTTATCATCGGAGGGGAAGAATGGGAAAAGAAGCCTAAGTTGGTTAGTGAGACTGATGGGGCACACGGTCAAGTATTTGTATAGCTGGGCATGTGAGGGGGACGGCATTCAGTTGGAAAAGCAAAACTGTTGGAACAGAAACTTGCGGGAGGGAGTGGTCCGACTCTCGTACTTCACCTTTCCTGCAGCAGGCGGATGTCGAAGAGGAGGACTCTCCTGTTCCAACCTGTTGTACCGATTTATTTCATCAAAGCTGTAATACAGACTACTGGTAATATTACTCTGATTCTTCCTTTTCAGCTTGTGTTCTTATTTCTCTCCAAACACACAAAATCGTAACAGTTTGGGGACTCCGCTGAGGAGTAATGAGCAGAGGTGAGAAACCAAGGCTGATGCTGTTGTGTTTGTGGCGATCGCAGTTGGACGGCAACAGAAGCGGACGGATTCAAAAAAAAACTCTGAGATTCCAGAGAGTCGCGCTCGACAATTCACAAAACGCTGTTGTCGGATTTACGTTGTGTGGTAGTCGACTTGTACTCCTCTATCGTTCGGGTTGGGAAGGAGCGTAGAATCATTTTATGCAAACAAGAATGGAAAACCGCGTGGCTTCAATAGAATTGGCTATAGAGAGCATTGAGGGATGGACTTGGTTGGCACAGATAAAGATTCCAGAAGATGTCGCAAACAATGAGCTGGAAGTCCGGTTTCAGCTGGGCGAAGTTTTGAATAACTTACAGACTATTTTCGACAAACTGCAAGGCCTTCCTCCACAACGGAAAACAGACCACGCCATTACTCTTGCGGCCTGGGCAACACCAGTTAGTATTAGACCCTATAAACTGGTTCATTGTCCCAAAGATGAGGTCGAGCACCAAGTTAATGACATGATGGCTCAAAAAATAATCCGACATAGTAGCAGCCCGTTTGCAAGTCCCATTATTCTTGTTAAGAAAAAAGACGGAAGCCGGAGGATGTGCGTCGATTACCGAGCTCTTAATAAACTTACCGTCCCGAACAGGTTCCCCATTCCCATAATTGAAGAACTATTGGACGAGTTGCAAGGAGCCAAAATTTTCTCAAAATTGGACTTGAAATCTGGGTTTCACCAAATCCGAGTACGTACAGCGGATGTTCATAAGACAGTGTTTCATACACACGAAGAACATTATGAATGCCTTGTCATGCCGTTTGGGTTGATGAACGCCCCATCTACATTTCAATCTACCATGAACAGGATTTTCAAAAAAAAATATTTAAGACTGTCCTAGTATTTTTTGATGATATTCTGGTTTATAGTAAAAATCGGACGGACCACTTCCAACACCTTGACACAATCTTTTGGGTATTACAGAAAAATCAGCTCCACCTTAACAAGAAAAAATGCTTTTTTGCACAGCCATCCATGGAATACTTAGGCCATGTTAAGAGAGTTCGTGGATTTTTGGGTTTAACCGGCAACTATAGGAAATTTGTGGGAAGGATACGGAAAGATAGCTAAGCCTCTCACCCAATTAACCAAAAAAAACAATTTTCATTGGTCGCCAGCTGATGAACAGGTCTTTGTTGCCCTTAAAGAATGTTTAGTTTTTGCTCCCCTTCTTGGCATACCTGATTTCCCACAACCGTTTATCATTGAATGTGATGCTTCCGGACAGGGAGTCGGAGCTGTCCTCATGCAAGCAGGACGTCTAGTAGCTTATTTCAGTAAGGCATTAGCTAACACCAACCTTTCCAAGTCTGTTTAGAAAAAAAAAGTGATGGCTCTTGTGTTAGCAATTAACCATTGGAGACAATATCTAGTCGTCAATCATTTCATTGTTTCTACTGATCATAAGGCTCTCAAGCATCTCCACAGCGTTTACACACGGCAAATCAACAAGATTGACAATAAAAACTTTTGGGGCTTGACTTTGAGATTATTTAAAAACCTGGCCACAGAAATCAGGCAGCAGATTCCCTCTCCCGCCAGGCTACAGGTGATCTTGACGCCTGTACAGAACCTCTTTCATTAGGTTCTGCGGTTTCCGAACAGCTTTGGCTGGAAATAGACATCATCAAGGCTGAAAACCAGCAGGATCCCATGCTAAAGAAAATTATTTCTGCTGTAGAACTTCAGCCCTCTGCACAGCCCGGATATTTTGTGCGTCACGGGCTGTTATATTACCGTGACCAACTCGTTTTGTCTCCAAAATCCAGCATCATACCAAAGTTTCTACATTATTACCACTCTTCTCCGGTTGGAGGCGGTATGACCAAACAAATCCAGCAGTTCGTCCGCAAGTGTGATACATGTCAGCGACATAAGACTCAGGCTATGTCTCCGGCGGGACCCCTCCAGCCCCTCCCAATTCCTGCACAGGTTTGGGATGATATTTCAATGGATTTCATCTCCAGCCAGCCAAAATCTCAAGGGTAGAGTGTTATTTTGGTGGTTGTGGATCGTTTTACCAAATATGTCCACTTTTTGCGGCTGCGGCATCCCTACCCAGCCAAGGTTGTCGCTGAACTTTTTATCAAGGAGGTGGTTCGTTTATGTTGGAACCCATTTAAGTGTAAATGGGTGAGTCCCACATTGAACTTACCCGTCTTGTATATTGGTTTCCTAATCTATAAAAGAATATCCTCACCTCACATTGAGGTAAGGGGAATTCACCCACTACATGGTATCAGAGGGATTTTTATCCCGAACCCTCCCTCCCTTGCGGCTTCCCGGTGTTCTCCCGACCCCGCCTTCTCCCTCCTGCCCTAGCCTTTCCCGGCAGGCCCTCCGTCCCGGCGCACCTCTCCTCCCGGCGCGCCTCTCCTCTCCGGCCTGCACCTTCCCGGCGGTCGTCCCTCCCGCTACGCCTCCACCTCCCGACGCCCGCGGCTCCCGGCCCTCCCGTCGCACCGCCCTCCATTACCCGCGCGCCCCGCCGGCGGCCTCCCGCACCTCCCGCGCCTCCCTCTGCTCCCGCGGCCTCTCGCGGCTCCCGGCTCCCGGCGGCATCTCCCGGCTCCCAGGCTCCCGGCTCGCCCCGCCGTCCCGGCGCACCTCCTCCCGACGTCGCGCCCTCGCGCCCAGCCCTCAGCGCCGGCTCCTCCCTGCGCCCTTCCTCCCCGACGGCACTCCCTCCCCGCGGCTCCCGACGCCATCACCCGCGCCCCCCCCCCCCCCCCCGTCCTGGCACCACCTCCCTCGACGCTCCCTCCCGGCCAGCCCCGCCTCGCCCCGCCGGAACGCCCTCGGCCCGACGCCCGCTCTTCCCGGCGACCACCACTCCTCCCGGCAGGCCCTCTGCGCGCGACGCATCTCCCTCCCGGTGATCTCCCCTGCCCCACGCGACGCCTCTGCGCGGCTGCCCTCCCTCCCGGCGGCTCTCCCTGGTTCTCCATCCGCCGGCGCCTCCTCCTGCGGAGCGCTCCCTCCCGGCCACTCTCCCTCCCCGGCGGCTCCATCCCAGTCGGCTCCATGCGCCGGCAGCCTCCCTTCTCCATCCAACCTCCAGCACCGACCTCCACCCATGCCGGCGGCTTTGCCCTTCCCGGCAGCCCTCCCTCCTGTGCCTGGCGGCTCTGCCCTTCCCGGCAGCCCTCCTTCCTGTGCCCGGCGGCCTTGCCCTTCCCGGCGGCCCTCCCTCCTGTGCCCGGCGGCCCTGCCCTTCCCGACGGCGCTCCCCAGCCCGTCTACCAGCAGCTACCCTGCGGCCTTCCTGCGCCGTTGGCCCAGCTCCCTGCGCTAATGGCGGGCGAGTCCGCCCGCGGCCCTCCGGCATCACCTCCGGACGCCAGTATTCCGGCCGGGCCGCACCCTCCCTTCCATTGTCGGCCTTCCCGGGCACCTATGCACCCAGCCGAGCGGCTCTCCCATCCTCCCTCATCGGCTCTACCGCGCCGCGGTCCTCCTTCATCCAGTACCCGTTACAGGAAAACACTCTCGCCGGAGGAGCTTGCTTTGGTAACATCTTATCGCGCAACTGCGCCACCATCTTCTTCTCTAGCCCCACTTACTCAGACTGGCAACTCCACCGCCTGTGTTTCTCATCGCCAGACAGCGTGGATGTTTGACTCCGGTGCGTCAGAACATCTCACAGGGGACTCTGGTATGTTCACTACCTATCATCCGTACACCGGTGCCTCTACCATTACTGTTGCTAATGGCTCAACAATCCCTATTACCGGAAATGGCACATGTTCCTTGACCTCGTCTCTTCCCCTGACGCCGGTCGTTCATGTTCCTCAAAGTCCCTTTAATCTTATCTCTATCAGCAAACTCACCACCGAATTGAATTGTGTTGCTATTTTTAGCTCATCTGGTGTTGTTTTTCAGGAGCGGAAGACGAATCGGGAAATTGGTCGAGGTTATCTTCGGGATGGGGTTTACCTGTTTGATACCCCATCATCCCTTGCTTGCTCATCCACCACAGCCCGAGCCCTTGACCACCATTACCGCCTTGGCCATCCACCGCCTTCCACCCTCCATAAACTTTGCCCCCAATTCGGTTCTCACCTCTCCTTCCATTGCGAATCCTGCAAGTTTGCCAAACATCATCGGACGACGTATGCTCCTCGCCCGGAACCACGTGTCGCGACTCCTTTCGCTCTTGTTCATTCCGATGTATGGGGTCCTTGCCGGGTTCCTAGCCAGTCCAGGTACCGTTATTATATCACCTTTATCGGTGATTACTCCCGCATGACCTGGCTTTATCTTCTTTGAGATCGAACGGAGGTTCTCTCAACCTTTCAGACATTTTTTCAGGAAATCCAGACACAGTTTTCCCTCCCTGTGAAATGTCTCCGATCTGACAATGGGCGAGAATACTTATCCACTCATTTTCAGCAGTTTATGATGGCCCACGGCATCATCCATCAGACCTCCTGTCCTGATACCCCTCAGCAAAATGGGGTGGCCGAGCGGAAACACCGACATATCTTGGAGACAGCTCGTGCCCTCCTCTTCCACCACCAGGTCCCTCTTCTTTTCTGGGGGGATGCCATTCTCACTGCTACTTACCTTCTCAATCGTCTTCCCTCCTCCATCCTTCAGGGGGAGACTCCTTTTCATACCCTGTTTCCCTCTCTCCCTCCTCACTCCCTTCCACTCCGTATCTTCGGATGTCTCTGTTATGTCCGGGACACTCGCCCAACTCTCTCCAAACTATCACCCAAATCCCTTCGCTGTATTTTTCTCGGGTATTCCCACACTCAGCGCGGGTACCGATGCTTCTCTCCAGACCTCCGCCGGTATATCACCTCTGCCGACGTTTCATTTGTCGAGAGCTCTCCTTTCACTCTCCCCTCTCCTTCTCCTGACACTACCATCGATGACTGCCTTCCGCTCATGGTTCACCCGCCTCTGGTGTCTCCTTCGACCGGTCATCTCTTTGGACAGACCTACTCTCGTCGTCCTTCCACTGTCCCTCCCGTCCCGGCCGAGGAAACCATTGTTCCCGCTTCGCCTGATGTTCCTGACACAACTCCCGAGGATGTGCCGATTGCGCTCCGGAAAGGTACTCGCTCGTGTCAGAATACTCCTCTCTTTGTATCTTCTTACAGGGGCTTGTCAGCTCTGGAGACCGTGTCGCTTCCTCGAACGGTCGGTGAGGCCAAATCTCACCCCGGGTGGCTAGCCGCAATGAGAGATAAATTGCAGGCTCTGGATGCCAACCATACTTGGGATCTTGTTCCCCTTCCGGCAAACAAACAGGCGGTCGGCTGTAAATGGATCTTCACAATCCGTCTCAATCCTGATGGCTCTCTCTGCCGCCTCCAAGCCCGGCTTGTCGCCAAGGGATTTGCTCAGACGTATGGCGTCGACTACTTTGAGACCTTCTCCCCAGTCGCCAAGATGGCCTCGGTCCGCCTCTTCATCTCTCTGGCTGCTCATCATCACTGGCCCCTTCATCAACTCGACGTTAAGAATGCTTTTCTCCATGGCTTTCTTGACGAGGAGGTCTACCTACAGCAGCCCCCTGGTTTCTCTGCCTCTGGTGCCGCCTCCCATGTCTGCCGTCTCCGTCGCTCCCTCTACGGCCTCAAACAGTCTCCTCGCGCCTGGTTTGGCCGCTTCAGCACTGTCGTCACCGCCTTTGGCCTCTCTCGGAGTATGAAAGATCACACCGTCTTCTTCCGTACGACGGCACACGGCTGTATCTTGCTTGTAGTTTATGTTGATGACATCATCATCACAGGGAGCGACTCCAGAGGCATCGTCAGCCTCAAGACGCATCTTCACCATCACTTTCACACCAAGGATCTTGGACCCCTCACGTACTTTCTTGGCATCGAGGTCTCCCGAACTGCGGACACTATCTCTCTCTGCCAGCGCAAGTATGCTCTTGATCTATTGCAGGATGCCGGGTTGAGCACCGCCACCTCAGTTGACACTCCCCTTGAGCCTGGGGAACGCTCCCTTCATTCTGACTCGGCACTCTTTCCTCATCCTGAGAGCTATCGGCGCTTGGTCGGTAAACTCAACTACCCCACCATGACGCGTCCCGACATTGCTTGTGCCGTTGGCAAAGTCAGCCAGTTCATGGAGCATCCCACCTGCTCTCAGTGGGATGCTGTCCTCCGCATTGCCAAGTACATCAAGAAAGACAATGCACGCGGCCTTCGGTACTCACATCATGCTCACATGGATGTTGAGGCTTTTTGTGATGCGGACTATGCCAGTTGCCTCGCTACGCGCAAGTCTACTTCGGGATTCGCCGTCTTCTTCGCCGGTAATCTCATCTCTTGGCGCAGCAAGAAGCAGACTGTGGTCTCCCGTTCTAGTGCCGAGGCAGAGTATCGAGCCATGGCCACTGTCACTACTGAGATCTTCTGGCTTCGTCATCTTCTCCAGGAGCTCGGTTTCCCGGCATCGACTCCTGCTCATATCTGGTGTGACAATCAGGCCGCTACGAAGATTGTCTCGCATCCCGTCTTTCATGAACGGACGAAGCATATCGAGGTGGATTGTCACTTTCTCCGCCACCATCTGGAGCAGCACCATATCGGTTTCGGCCATATCCCGACGGCCGATCAGCTTGCCGATCTCTTCACCAAAGGTCTTCCCGGAGCTCGTCTTGAGTCTCTCACTTCCAGGCTGGGTATTCACAGCCTCCCTGGCCCAGCTTGAGGGGGAGCTTGAGATTGTCTTGTTATTCTGTTTGTGTGGGACTCTATCCAATCTGGGCATGTCCAGCTTGAGGGGGAGTGTTGGAACCCATTTAAGTGTAAATGGGTGAGTCCCACATTGGACTTACCCGTCTTGTATATTGGTTTCCTAATCTATAAAAGAATATCCTCACCTCACATTGAGGTAAGGGGAATTCACCCACTACAGTTTACATGGCATCCCTAGTTCTATCCTCAGCGATCGGGGTCCTATTTTCGTGAGTAATTTTTTTGAAGGAACTATTTCCCTTGGAGAGCACCACCCTAAAAATGTGTTCTTCTTAGCACCCTCAAATGGATGGCCAAACAAAGATTGTTAATAAATACCTTGGCACTTATATGCGTTGTTTTGCTTCCGAAAGGCCTCTTACTTGGTCTCGATGGATACTGTTGTAGGGGGAATTCCCCTTACCTCAATGTGAGGTGAGGATATTCTTTTATAGATTGGGACACCAATATACAAGACGGGTAAGTCCGATGTGGGACTCACCCATTTACACTTAAATGGGTTCCAACACTCCCTCTCAAGCTGGACATGCCCAGATTGGATAGAGTCTCACATAAAAAGAATAACAAGACAATCTCAAACTCCCCCTCAAGCTGGGCCAGGGAGGCTGTGAATACCCAGTCTGGAACTGAGAGACTCAAGACGAGCTCCGGGAAGACCTTTGGTGAAGAGATCGGCAAGCTGATCGGCCGTCGGGATATGGCCGAAACCGATATGGTGCTGCTCCAGATGGTGGCGGAGAAAGTGACAATCCACCTCGATATGCTTCGTCCGTTCATGAAAGACGGGATTCGAGGCAATCTTCGTAGCGGCCTGATTGTCACACCAGATACGAGCAGGAGTCGATGCCGGGAAACCGAGCTCCTGGAGAAGATGACGAAGCCAGAGGATCTCAGTAGTGACAGTGGCCATGGCTCGATACTCAGCCTCGGCACTAGAACGGGAGACCACAGTCTGCTTCTTGCTGCGCCAAGAGATGAGATTACCGGCGAAGAATACGGCGAATCCCGAAGTAGACTTGCGGGTAGCGAGGCAACTGGCATAGTCCGCATCACAAAAAGCCTCAACATCCATGTGAGCATGATGTGAGTACCGAAGGCCGCGTGCAGGATCTTTCTTGATGTACTTGCCAATGCGGAGGATACCATCCCACTGAGAGCAGGTGGGATGCTCCATGAACTGGCTGACTTTGCCAACGGCACATGCAATGTCGGGACGCGTCATGGTGAGGTAGTTGAGTTTACCGACCAAGCGCCGATAGCTCTCAGGATGAGGAAAGAGTGTCGAGTCAGAACGAAGGGAGCGTTCCCCAGGCTCAAGGGGAGTGTCAACTGTGGTGGCGGTGCTCAACCCGGCATCCTGCAATAGATCAAGAGCATACTTGCGCTGGCAGAGAGAGATAGTGTCCGCAGTTCGGGAGACCTCGATGCCAAGAAAGTACGTGAGGGGTCCAAGATCCTTGGTGTGAAAGTGATGGTGAAGATTCGCCTTGAGGCTGGCGATGCCGCTGGAGTCGCTCCCTGTGATGATGATGTCATCAACATAAACTATAAGCAAGATACAGTCGTGGGCCGTCGTACGTAAGAAGACGGTGTGATCTTTCATACTCCGAGAGAGACCAAAGGCGGTGACGACAGTGCTGAAGCGGCCAAACCAGGCGCGAGGAGACTGTTTGAGGCCGTAGAGGGAGCGACGGAGACGGCAGACATGGGAGGCGGCACCAGAGGCAGAGAAACCAGGGGGCTGCTGCAGGTAGACCTCCTCGTCAAGAAAGCCATGGAGAAAAGCATTCTTAACGTCGAGTTGATGAAGGGGCCAGTGATAATGAGCAGCCAGAGAGATGAAGAGGCGGACCGAGGCCATCTTGGCGACTGGAGAGAAGGTCTCAAAGTAGTCGACGCCATACGTCTGAGCAAATCCCTTGGCGACAAGCCGGGCTTTGAGGCGGCAAGAGAGCCATCGGGATTGAGACGGATCGTGAAGATCCATTTACAGCCGACCGCCTGTTTGTTTGCCGGAAGGGGAACAAGATCCCAAGTATGGTTGGCATCCAGCGCCTGCAATTCATCTCTCATTGCAGCTAGCCACCCGGGGTGAGATTTGGCCTCACCGACCGTTCGAGGAAGCGACACGGTCTCCAGAGCTGACAAGCCCCTGTAAGAAGATACAAAGAGAGGAGTATTCTGACACGAGCGAGTACCTTTCCGGAGCGCAATCGGCACATCCTCGGGAGTTGTGGCAGGAACATCAGGCGAAGCGGGAACAATGGTGTCCTCGGCCGGGACGGGAGGTACAGTGGAAGGACGACGAGAGTAGGTCTGTCCAAAGAGATGACCGGTCGGAGGAGACACCAGAGGCGGGTGAACCATGAGCGGAAGGCAGTCATCGATGGTAGTGTCAGGAGAAGGAGAGGGGAGAGTGAAAGGAGAGCTCTCGACAAATGAAACGTCGGCAGAGGTGATATACCGGCGGAGGTCTGGAGAGAAGCATCGATACCCGCACTGAGTGCGGGAATACCCGAGAAAAATACAGCGAAGGGATTTGGGTGATAGTTTGGAGAGATTAGGGCGAGTGTCCCGGACATAACAGAGACATCTGAAGATACGGAGTGGAAGGGAGTGAGGAGGGAGAGAGGGAAACACGGTATGAAAAGGAGTCTCCCCCTGAAGGATGGAGGAGGGAAGACGATTGAGAAGGTAAGTAGCAGTGAGGATGGCATCCCCCCAGAAAAGAAGAGGGACCTGGCGGTGGAAGAGGAGGGCACGAGCGGTCTCCAAGATATGGCGGTGTTTCCGCTCGGCCACCCCATTTTGCTGAGGGGTATCAGGACAGGAGGTCTGATGGATGATGCCGTGGGCCCTCATAAACTGCTGAAAAGGAGTGGATAAGTATTCTCGCCCATTGTCAGATCGGAGACATTTCACAGGGAGAGAAAACTGTGTCTGGATTTCCTGAAAAAATGTCTGAAAGGTTGAGAGAACCTCTGTTCGATCTCGAAGAAGATAAAGCCAGGTCATGCGGGAGTAATCATCAATAAAGGTGATATAATAACGGTACCCTGACTGGCTAGGAACCCGGCAAGGACCCCATACATCGGAATGAACAAGAGCGAAAGGAGTCGCTGCACGTGGTTCCGGGCGAGGAGCATACGTCGTCCGATGATGTTTGGCAAACTTGCAGGATTCACAATGGAAGGAGAGGTGAGAACCGAATTGGGGGCAAAGTTTATGGAGGGTGGAAGGCGGTGGATGGCCAAGGCGGTAATGGAGGTCAAGGGCTCGGGCTGTGGTGGATGAGCAAGCAAGGGATGATGGGGTATCAAACAGGTAAACCCCATCCCGAAGATAACCTCGACCAATTTCCCGATTCGTCTTCCGCTCCTGAAAAACAACACCAGATGAGCTAAAAATAGCAACACAATTCAATTCGGTGGTGAGTTTGCTGATAGAGATAAGATTAAAGGGACTTTGAGGAACATGAGCGACCGACGTCAGGGGAAGAGACGGGGTCAAGGAACATGTGCCATAGCCGGTAATAGGGATTGTTGAGCCATTAGCAACAGTAATGGTAGAGGCACCGGTGTACGGATGATAGGTAGTGAACATACCAGAGTCCCCTGTGAGATGGTCTGACGCACCGGAGTCAAACATCCAAGCTGTCTGGCGATGAGAAACACAGGCGGTGGAGTTGCCAGTCTGAGCAAGTGGAGCTAGAGAAGAAGATGGTGGCGCAGTCGCGCGATAAGATTTTACCAAAGCAAGCTCCTCCGGCGAGAGTGGTGTCCTGTAACGGGTACTGGAGGAAGAAGGACCGCTGCTCGGTAGAGCCGATGTTGGAGGATGGGAGAGCCGCTCGGGTGGGTGCATAGGTGCCCGGGAAGGCTGACAATGGAAGTGAGGGTGCGGCCCGGCCGGAATGCTGGCGTCCAGAGGTGATGCCGGAGGGCCGCGGGCGGACACACCCGCCATTAACGCAGGGAGCTGGGCCGACGACGCAGGAAGGCCGCAGGGTAGCTGCTGGTAGACGGGCTGGGGAGCGCCGGACCGGGCGGGAGCCGCTGCTGGGAAGGGAGCTGCTGCGGAGGGCGGTTGCAGGAGGAGGGCCGCCAGAGGAGGAGTCGGCGCGGGATGAAGCGGGAGATGCCGGGAGAGCAGCGGGCGAGCGCGACAAAGGGGTGAGCGGGACGGAGAGGCGCGGGCGCCGGGCGAAGGCCCGCTGGGACGAGGGTGCACCGCGGGAGGATGGCGGACGCCGGGGCCGGGAGCCGCGCCACCGGGGAAGGGCGCTGGGCGGGGTGTCGCGCCTGAGGGAGGCCCGCCGGGAGGTGGAGCCGCACCGGGAGGGAGAGGCGGTTGCCGGCGTCGGGATGCCGCAGCAGGAGGCAGGGTCGTCGCGCAGGGAGCCGGCGTGGAAGGGAGCCGCTGCGGAAGGCGGGCCGGCGCACAGGGTGGGAGAGCCGCGGGGAGGGAGCGCTCCGCAGGAGGAGGCGCCGACGGCTGGAGAACCAGGGAGAGGCGCCCGCCGGGCGCCGGCATGGAGGGCCGCCGAGGGAAAGGAGTCCGGAGGGGGGGGGGGGGCGGCGTGCCGCGCCTGGAGGGAGGCCCGCCGGGAGGAGAGAAGCGTCGCGCGCAGCGGGGAAGCAGGCGCGGGAGCAGCGGGGAGCCGCGGGGATGGTGGAGGGCGGTGCGACGGGAGGGCCGGGAGCCGCGGGCGTCGGGAGGGAGGTCCGCTGGGACGGCGGGGCGAGCGCCGTCGGGGAGCCGCGGGGAGGGAGCGTCGTCGAGGAGCCGCGGGGCGCGCGTAGGGCAGCCGGAAGGATGGAGGCCGGAGAGGAGAGGACCGCCGGGAGGGTGCAGGCCGGAGAAGAGAGGAGCGCCGGGAGGAGAGTTGCGCCGGGAGGGAGGGCCTGCCGGGAAAGGCTAGGGCAGGAGGGAGAGAGGCGGGCCGGGAGAACACCGGGAATCCGCAAGGGAGGGAGGGTTCGGGATAAAAATCCCTTTGATACCATGTTGTAGGGGGAATTCCCCTTACCTCAATGTGAGGTGAGGATATTCTTTTATAGATTGGGACACCAATATACAAGACGGGTAAGTCCGATGTGGGACTCACCCATTTACACTTAAATGGGTTCCAACAGATACCTTGGGCAAAATATTGTTATAATACTACTTCCCATTCTTCCACCAAGATGTCTCCTTTTGAAACCATCTATGGTCGAAAGCCTCCTACTGTGCAGTGTTTTTCTGGTGACACAACACCTGTTGAGGAGGACTCTCCTGTTCCAACCTGTTGTACCGATTTATTTCATCAAAGCTGTAATACTAACTACTGAAAATATCACTCTGATTCTTCCATTTCAGCTTGTGTTCTTATTTCTCTCCAAGCACACACACAAAATCGTAACATATATGCCAATAGGAAAAAATGTACTTTTGGGAAGGAAGCAGTGGGCGGAAGGTATATCAATACATCCAAAAAAAATTGGCTTCTGTACAGCAATGGAAGGAACCTCAGAATGCTAAGGAAATAAGAGGATTCCAGGACTTAACGGATACTGAAGGAAATTTATACAAGATTATGGGAAGATAGCTCGGCCACTAACTAAGCTAGCCAAAAAGGAGGGGTTCCTGTGGTTACCTGAAGCGCAACATGGCTTTGAGAAATTTAAAACTACAATTATTTCTGCAACTGCATAAGGCCTGCGGATTTCTCTAAGAAATTTGCTATCGAGTGTAACGCTTCGGTTTTGGAATTGGGGCAGTACTTGTCCAAGAGAGGCAACCACTTGCCTACTTCAGTAAAGCTTTGTGTGGTACTACTCTAGCCAAATCAGTGTATAAAAAAGAACATATGGCATTAGTTCTTTCAATACAACACCGGCAGCAATACTTGCTGGGACAGAAGTTTGACATGTACACAGATCATCGGAGTTCGAAGTACATGCTCACGCAGCGGGTAGTCTCTATGGATCATCAGTGTTGGCAGGCTAAACTACTGGGGTACGATTTTGAGGTTATTTACCGTCCTGGGAAGCTCAACTGCGCTGCAGATGCCTTGTCCAGAATGTCTGAAGGTGGGCAGATATTGACCATTGCAATTTCTCAACCAAATTGGGAGAAGCTCGAAATTGTTAAGAAGGAACTTTTACAGGAAGTATGTTTGGCAGCAATTGTACATGACCTGCAGCAAAACGGGCTAGAGCAACCAGGGTACACCTTCCGTAAACGGCTAGCAAATGGCGTGGTATGGGATGGAATGACACAGAGTGTACAGCAGTTTGTCCGAGCCTGTGAAGTTCGCGAGAAAAACAAATACAAAGCCTGTGAAGTTTACGATAGCTGCGCGACAATCTCCATCGGGCTCAACAAATCATGATCATGCATGCAAACAAGCATCGACGGGACGTTACTTCCAATACAGGAGATGTTGTTTGGGTGAAACTTCGGCCAAATTGCACTGTCACTGTTTCAAAAATTAACCGGAAATTGGCTTCCCAGTACTACGACCCTTTTCTCATCCTTGAAAAGGTTGGGGCTGTTACCTACAAGCTTAACTTCCAGACAACAGCCGGCTGCACCCGGTTTTCCATGTTTCTCAGCTTCAAGAGGCAGTTGGCCTTCAACCAGTGGCAACTTCCCTCCCTGCTGATTTGATTGCTGAAGAAGAATATCCAAAGTTAGTTTTAGCTACCCAGTACCACGACAGGGCACTTCAATGGCTGATTCAATGGTGCCACAGATCCCCTGATGAAGCCACCTAGGAGGATGCCCAGCTCCTCCATTTCCAGTTTCCGGACTTACACCTTGAGGACAAGGAGGTTCAACAAGGGGGGGGGGTATTGATAGGAGTAGGCCACCTATTGTACATACTTACCAAAGGAGGGGTAGAGGGAATAATACTGCTGGAGGGACAGGGCAGTAATTGTACATCTTTAGTCATGGGTATTAGTATATAAGTAGGAGAGAGGAGGCCCAGAGAGGGGATATGGTTATTTTGGTTTGTTGGAGACTTCGTGCCTAGGACAGAGAAACAGGACTTTCCCTGGATTGTTTAGCAATAGAGACCCCGAATTCTTCTTCTCTGTTCTTCTCAATTCTTAGGAAATAACTCTATCATTCTCCAATGACCAAGATGCTTATTCCATGGCAGTTCCAGCATCACCTCCAAAGGAGTTTCTTCACCAATTTCGGCGTACTATGAATCGGAGTAGCGAGCTGGAGGGTGTTCCAGCTTGAGAGGGGTGAGTATTTAGATATTTAGGATATGGGTTTGGCAAGGCCTATCCTATCCCTCCTTTACCTATGTTTGAATTTTGTATTACTAATCTATCTTGGATCATGCATCTCATATTTGTCTCTATAAATAAAATGCTTTCTCCGCGTTTAAGAGGAACTAATTGTGGGCCTACTCTTTCTAGGAATGTAATTGCTTCGATCTTCAGCAGCCGCGCATTCAGTGAACAAAAAACTTCCCTATGGAAACCATGTGAGCTCAAATTTTCTGTTGTGATCAGACCTATGTTGCATCCTCAGGTGATCACAACATTTTTCTTGTTCCTCATTTGCTTTGATCAATTAAGTCCATTCCGGGACTCATTTTTAGCCCATGTTATCATTATTATTATTATTATCATCTCATTAGTTAAAATTATGGTTATTATTTCAGAATTTATATTAGTTGAACTGACATATTCTGTTAAATCCAAAAGCATTCACAATATTCTCAAGTTTGTCATTGTTTTAGCAATCACCCACCTTCGTTGCGGTAATCACAAGTGGTATTAAATTTGCAAAAGTGACCCAGTTGTTGTTTCTCATGGTTGGTGGAGATACTATAAAGGACCTCACTTTGATGTTGAAGGTACTACACAGGGGTTCATTATTGGCGAAGGCCCCCGGTTGAGCACCTTTGAGTTGATGGAGGCATATAGGCCATCGCCACTGATGCGTTCAATGTACCATAATAGGTCTCCCTGAATGCATTTCTGTAAGGCCCGTTGAGTCCATCAATGTAAACTGAGAAGGTTTCCCATCGACTGCTCGCGATGAACCTCGAATGAATCACTTTTTGTTGGGCATCAATGCTTCAAGTCAAGTTTGAAACAGACTAAATTGTAAAATATATGCCTTGGCCTAGGAAACAGTATGAGAAACAGTTTGATAGACATATAAGATAAGATTTTATATATTAAATACCCATAAATTATTGTTTTTTTTCAAAATCTCAGCAGCATTAACGCAGCAGGAAACTTCATGCCTGGACAAGGTTTCCAAACTTGATAATCAGAACACAAATCTTCCAAACGATCACAGCAACTGAAGCATTGCATTAGATAGACATTGTGGTTTATACGATCATTACTTACATTTAAGAATGTGAAAGTAAAATTAACTAGCATTTCTATGAAGTCCGGGAACAAAAAATTTGGAAGCAGATCTTCACAATTAATGTCAAAAAGCACAAACGCAAGCAAGTGCACAGACATAAATTCATTCATACACAAAATCTACAAATGCTCACACGACAAGATACATGATTATCATACCATATAAATCATAGTGCTAAGCATCCTCCCAGGATGATTATGAATAATGGAAGGGCTCACCTGAATGCAGGGACTTTAAGAGGCTGCAATGAATGAAAGGCATTTGCAAAAGCAACTGAAACCTGAACATAACCCAACCAAATTAGCTTTTGACACGGTGCTCCCTAAGAAAAATAAAAAGAAAATGCCAAAATAAAAGAAGCAACCAAAAAAATAGAACAAGATAAACAAAATAAGAACAGAAGGAAAAAAAATACAATAATCCATAGACATATTGAGATAATGAATACATTGCACGTGCCTGAAAACCAGCACTGTCACTGATGAAGTCTGACGAAACAAGATCAAAAAGCCAATTAATGAACAGCCTAAAATATGGCCTAGGATTAAAATAAGTCCTCTTCTCCTCCGCATCCCGCTGAATGACTCTCACAGTTACGGATAGTATCTGAAAGATTAAAAGGCACAGTAAGTAACCATTATTTTGATAATTCTGATACCGCCACAAAAAAATAAGCAGGCTAACCTTAGGCAAAAGATTGAGTTTGCCTGGCCCCTGATCTGCTACACAATGCTGATGATCAAGTTAAACCACACATTAAAATAAGGAAGATCATCAAACTACTGAGGTAGTTATAAATGGTCAGTAGATAATTCACTAGCCTTGCTACACCGAGGGTGTTACCTTCAGAATCAATACAACAAGCTTAGCATACACATCAATGGCAACAAAAGATAGGTTCTGAGTTGTTTGGACCAGCTGCAAAGGCAATGACCCCGAACCAACCCCCTCTGATGAGAGGCAATGTGCAACAGACAATTCCTGAGACCAGTAACACAATGATGACGGATGCATTAGCAACTCCAGTAATTAACAAAAACACAAAATAAAAGGATATCTTACAGTAAGAAAGCGGAAAAACCAATCTGATGTATCATCTGCATTTAGAAAACCAGACTGCTGCAGTTGTGATATATAATGGGTACAAGCAGCATCATTTGTGCTGTGATGTTCATATATCTGGTACCATTCAGCAAAAAGCACCGATACCTATGATATGAAGGAGAAGTATATACATATATTAACACAGAAATATTGGGTCTGAATCCATTTTGTGCCAATGTTATGTAACAAGATGTTGTGTGTCAGATAAAAAATTTGCAGATGTAAATATGCATGCCAAGTTGTATGACAGAAGTAAAATACCAATGGCAATCCGCTCGTTTTTTCAACAAATAAAAATAAAAACTGAAAAAACAAATTTAAGATGCCAACCAACGCACAGATGATATTCTTGAAAATGACTTATCAACCAACGATTCAACACATGCTAAGAGTGCACCCAATCAGTGTCCATGGTATACTTTTGTATTTGTTGAAAAGAATGTTTCAACAGCTCAAGCCTGTCATGAACTTCTTATCACAAAAAGGAAAATATATATATCAATTGCACCAAGTTAGACTATTTCAAAGAAATAAATCGGAAAAAAAAGAACCACAAAATAAGGGGAAAAAAAAGAAAGTGAAAGACGTCAGAGATAAATTATTGCACAAAATATAAACATGATTTATTATGTATGATGTATGATGTAAAGATAAGATGTCAAGAAATCATTAAACAAATAAGAAGGTAGCATCTAAGTTTACCGGATAGCAAAAAAAAAAATGGATATGCTGTACGCTAAAAAATCTACACAAAAGGCAATTGCTATAAATTTTAAGAGTAAATTAACAAAGATGAAGATTGTCATATGTTACCAACACAGCAAAGAAAGTTTTTTATATAAAGATAGTTCGTGTTGAAAGCAACATTTGATGCTTCGAAACAGAAACAGTACTATATTTTCAGAAAATGTTGATTTTGAAATGACATTACAAGAGAGAAGAAGATAAGAAAAAGAGAGAATCCAAGCACAACTAAAATATTTCTTGGTATAATTGATGTACCAATATACAATCATGAGTTTGAGAGACCATAGCTGGTTAATGATATCAAAACATTTGGGTTTCTTTGTTTAAAAATTCTTCTTTTCTTTTAAAGCATTTTAGGACTACAACTTCAGAGTAATGTAAAGGACCATTGTGCTAAGAGACTCATCTCATCATTATCACAAACATATACCTGATCACGGAAGCCAGTTTCTACTCTTGAAGACTCAACAATGCTTGACTCCTCACTTGCACCAGAACGATCAGAAGCCTGCGGAAAGATCAATATAATTAAAACATATTATAATGGGGGGAAATTCGCTTCAACTGAGATACAAGCACTACGCCTAGCAACCTTCTTTCCTCTAGACTGCTTTGATCCATCATCCTTGCTGACAGTGAGACTAGAAAGAACTGCAGCATTGGCGGTAGGGTTTCTTGCAATCTCAACTAGCTGTTGTAGTGATTCAGGTGAACCAGGTCTTGCAGCGAGCTGCAATACAGAAACAAATGTTCAGAGTAAAGGAGCAATGACTAACAAATCCCAGCAGTACAAATGCTGAGCAATAATAACCTTTGCCAGGGCATCAACAAGATTAGGAAGTTCTGACACACTGACTCTTGATTCATGAATCAACAAGGTCTGGAGAAGAGAGATTGAAAACTCTGTGGCAGCTTCTGAAATGACAATATTAGTTGGAAATGTCTTTTTTTAAAATTAGAAAGAGAAACAATGATATTTCCAGACACATACTATTTCTGCCAGCATCAATAAGTTTCGCCATGTGCATGTTGTACTCTGTAAGGTTTAGCAAGTCCTTGTGAATGAGACCAACTATTATATCAGTATTAAACTTCCTTTCTTCGTCTGAATATATCACCTGATGAGAATCCAGATGAATGGGGTTCATAAGAGAGTACAAACCAACAGCTAAAATTAAGGCATCATCCAAAAAACTTACTTTTTCAACAGTAAATTATACAACCTAAACTGTGTTGTAAAATCAATGTTAGGCATCCAACATCAAACAATATCAGCTGATGTTCGATCATTAATTATCATAATATTGAATGTTCAATGTATAATGCCATTAAAAATGTACAAGACTCGCGATAGGCGGAAGATACAAATTCAAACTAATTAGATGAGGGGATAGGATAGACTTAGTCAAACATAATGAATCTAGACACACCACCATAGCATATACACAACTAAACTAAAAAATTGATTCCTTTTCTCTTCTAAGATTTTAAAAAGCATTAGTTTCTTAGATTATATTTCTTGACAAGAAACTAAACCATTTTTTAAAATGAGCAACATGGAGATAAGGAGCCAACATGTTACTCCTCCAAAGGTCCTCAAATAAGAAGCTTGGACGAGTCAAATCCCCCCACCAATGATACCCATATATCCGACACAGGGTTGGTCCCTAACATGCTAGCAATGCAACTGAAATACATAAAAGCAATATTTAAATCATTTAAATTCAATACGCTAAAGATATGGCTCATAAACTCTAGGAATAGCACTAACAAACTTGGCATGTCACTCTCATGGTTCAGGTTGTGTATCATATAATAATTAATGGCACCTGCATTCATTATTTTTGGAGAGTTGTTGTAGAGTTGTTGTTTGTAGCAACAAGATGAAATGAAGTTGGGAACAACAAGACCGACTCTCAATTGGAACCTTCTGTAACAGGGCGCACTGCAATTTTAACATAAGAGCTTCATAGTTGTGTCTAATTAGCCATGACATGCCACTAGATGTCATTCGTGGATAATCCAAATACAGGCAGACAAAAGTCAATCAATCTCATAAATGTGAGGCTTAAACAGAATTCCACTGCAATTGTAGCTTCTGCTTTCATTGGATTCATATTTTTTTCCATGTGGGAGTCTTAACACCCCCAACCCCCTGAGCCAACATCAAATAGACTTAATTTGTAGAAAGTATAAGGATTTTAAAGGGTCAATCATTGTATAGGCCTTTCAAGCCAAATATAACCTTAACTCTAATCCTGGGTAAGGATTCATCACAAAACCAATTGACAATGTGAAAAATGGCTTGACATGGTAGTTAAAAACATAGTACTCCTATATTTTTTCAACGTTGGGCTAACAAAAAACACGAGGGAATATCCACCGGAAATGGTTAGATACAACTGTGTACCTTACTTTAATTATCAAATTATAACAACAATAATTTCAAACGTACCCAACTGGTAAGCTCCTTGACAACAAGCTTGCAAACATCTCGAATAGCTGCAAGGATTGTAAGATGCATCTTGACATGTAAATTGTTTGATGCATTCTCATATAAACTCCTAAAAACCTGTCACACAACACAACCAACGTGCTGTAAATGCAAGCAGAACACATCAAAGTGAACAATTTTGGCCCTGTTTCCTTCAGCGAACCTTCTGGGCAACAGCCAAGGCAGCTTCATCTCTGCTCACGCATTTAAGCAAGACTTCAGGAATTTGAGAGATCGCAACCTGTACCAAAAAAATCAAGTGGATAAAACATAATTTTTCATTAAAACACTTTAGAAACCAAATTAAAAGGATTAAAATACAAAAAACAGGATCTCAAGCACCAACACAATGGATCTGTCATAGTTATCGATGGTGCATGGCGCACAATGGCAACAAGGGCCCCAGGAGCAAAAGCACATTGCAAGCGCACGACACGTGGCAATATTGATTGACAGCGTAACAACAATACCAAATAATAACACATAGCACAAGAGACATAAATATAAAAGATCAAGTCAATAGTCCATACTTCATATATCAAAATCAAATAAGGTCGATAATATCACTCAAGAAGTACTAATGCAAACAAAGATAAAAACATGACACATCTCAGGACTGGGGATTCTCTAATTATCACTCACGCTTAAAATCATCAAGATAGATTTCATCACCATAATCACCATTATCGGAAACAAATATAAAAACATGAAACATCTAACAGTTGACTATAAATCTCAAATAAAGAAGAAATCACACAAAAAGATAATTAGACGTGACAGCACCCCCCAACATCTCAAAAGATATATATATATAATAACAAATGAAATAGAAACAGAAAGTTGCGTGTAAGTAATTAAAATACAAATCCAGAAACACGGGAAAAAATAAAAAATGAAGCAGGGGGATCGATGAAAATTGAGGGAAAAATGGAAAATATGTTGGTTAGGGCAGTTGGAATTGCTTGGTTGATTATGGGTCTGAATAAAATAAAATAGGTTGGCTCGCAAAAAAGCACTTGAAGAGCTACCAAGTACCCTATCAGTCTGAGAGTAAAATAAAATAGGTTGGCTCGAGTCTGAGAATAAAATAAAATAGGTTGGCACGCACAAAAGCACTTGAAGAGCTACCATGTACCCATCCAGGAAGAATCCACATGGTTGAGAATAGGAGGGAAATTGCACTTGCACGGTGTCGAGAAGGAAAGAGGTCACAGGACATGCATGCCTGGCGCTTTGGGGTCCCATGTTGTTGGGAAGGAGGCTGCTGCTCACTGGGGTTGACAGGTTGGGTGTTGATTTTATTAAAAAAAATGTAAAAGTTGCTTGGGTTGAGCAAGTTAAGAGGCCTTCCAGTTGAATAAGAAAAACTTTTGAATGGCGCTGTGGCACGAACAACGCAACACAGCAGGGAGCACGCCATGCATAGAAATCTAAACAGGGCTACTGCGCAGCACGATGGAGGCTGGCACTAGACATGGTGCTTGCAATGGCACGCCATTAATAACTATGGGATCTGCTAATCATATTAACCAAATATTTGCATAAAACATGACAAAATCAAAGGCGAAATATCAGAGTACCTGAATTTCCCCTTCTCCAACCTCCTTGCTTATCATGGTCTCCAGCTGAGCCAAACAGGCATGAGTGTTGAATAAATTTCAATGATTAAGTAGAAATTTTTCATAAAAGAATATTTAGAAGCTAAAATAGAAATGAAAAGGCAAAGGCATTAAATGGTGAACATCTAGTAAAAAAATAGCAGATTAAAAACAAGTCCAAAATTAATTACCAAAAAAAGCTACTCCTGTACTAAATTATGGACACCAAATCTAAGTTTCAATAATTAAAATCGAACAGAAAAGCATGACATAACAAGGGTTGAATTGATCCCAAAAAATTAGGTTACAAAAGATCTGTAAGCTACTGAAGAAGCTTAACTACCTTTTGTGAAATATTTTCATACTTCTCCAAGACATCACTCATGTTCAACAAGGGCTCTGAAACGGCACATCCTAACTGCTCAGTTGCAGAGGTGGTTGGTAATGACAGTGCATTGCCTCCCAATTCCTATTACCAGAGAACAACACATCAGCAATCTGGGCCATCACACAATCATAATATCATTTAGCAAAATGATAGTATTAAAATAGAAAGAAAAAAATAAACTTTTACAATCTTAGAAGCCTCTGTGGAATTAATTTCAGGGGGAACAGCAGTTGAACTAAATGACGCAGCTGAATTAATCTTAGCAGTAATGCTATCAACAACTCCAAGGCGAGCAGAGGAACCACTGAAACAACCACAAAATGATTAGAGTGACTGTTTACACTGCATAAGGGTGCTCCACATGCACACACTCAAACGTTTGTGTAGATATATTACACACCTAACAAGCTGAGCGGAATTGGACTCCTCAGAACTGATATCTAATGGCTGACTAACACTCATAGCAGCAACCCCAACACCAGATGAGAAGAAGCCAGAGCTAAGCTGTCCGACAGATGGTGCGTAACCAAGAGATACACCTGCACTGACAGTAACATTGGCACTGGCAGGAGGACTAGGAGGCACCACATTTGAACTTTTTCCAGGTTGATTTTGCCAGGGGAATTGAATAAAATCCTAGGGAACAAAATGACCACAAAGAAGTGACAAAAATATTTAAAGAAAAAATAAAAATGATAACAAGTCAGTGCATGATGATAATTAACATTGGAACAAGAACCTCATAAACACGCTGCTGCGAATGAGATAAGTGACCAGGTCTCGGGCGCAGGGCCTCAGGTATCACACCCATCGGACCTTGCGTATAAATACTTGCATCGTAATATGAAGGGCCAACACCTTCCCTGTGCTTTCTTCTTAAGGCAAGTTGTTGAGCTATCTCCCCATCAATGGACTGTAGCGCCTGAAATTGCATTCAAACGGAAAAGAACAATTTCATTGAACATCTTGAATTAAGATATTGTTTTCATTTTCTTTTCAAAAATATTTTTTTGCCACACTGTTAATTCAATAAACAAAATCTCATTAAAACAAGACAAAAGGATGCATCAATGCAGACAGAGGAATCTGTTTAAAGAAAAGGCACAGAAAATAAGGAAGAGTGAAAAATAATAAATAAAACAAAAGGTGTGTCAATGGAGGCTGAGGAATCTTTTTTTTTTAAGGCGCAGAGCATAACAAATGTGAAAGCACCAAAAAGAAAACATTAAAAATAATAGCACAGCTTTTCAGCCTCAATCTCCCTTACTCTATATTCAATATTATTTGTTCATCAATGACAAATCTAAGAGCAGAAAAGAAGCAAACCTTTTCAGTGGCAGCATGTTCAATTGCAGCACAACCCAAATCAAGATTATCGTTCATAACAACAGGGACAGCTTGTTCCAGTAGTTCATTAGTGACATTTAGATTTTGAAATGAACTCCTAAGTTGATTTGATAAGGAAGTGCGAAGAGGTTCCTATGAGAGAAGCATCAACAGTCAAAATTTGAAGCAAACAGCTATAATCCATCAATTTTATATGGAAGTGGAAACAAAAAGGAAAAGGGGACATGACTGAATAGAGAAAAGGGAGAACAAAAAAACTTCAGGCCTAAACCTTGCATGTGACATGAGCAAGGCTTCCAGCCAAACTTGCGACCATCAAATGTGCAGCATTATATATACGATTGTCATCTGACTCCATGGCATAGTCCTACAAAACCATATAATAAAGCAGCATGACAACCATGAAACACTATAGAAAACCGAGCAGAAAAAAAAAAGTATTGACGCAAACTTTTAAAACAAGCTCCTTTGTTGTCTGAATTGCTATTGCAACGCTCCGTTGAACAACAGGTATCATCACTTCTTTGACAGCCCTCTCAATGGCAATGGGAACAACCCTGCATGTTAAGCTCCTCAAGATCTTTTGGCGCAAAAACTAGTGACAGTAGCAACATAAGAACGTCAACAACAGCAAACCTCTGAATATGCAAACCCAAAGTGTTCAGCTTTTGATTTAAAATAATATGGCCCCCGATATTAGGAATTGGTGTGGCGAGCTGCACAAGTGACAGGCAATAGCTTATTGACAAGAGCGCATGCAAGTGCAACAATCAAAAGAAAACAAAGAAATCAAATGTCAGTAATAGAACCTGGCCAAGTGAATATGGAGACTGTGATGGGGCAGCCTGTGACAGTCCTTGACCAGGAGGAAACCGATCAGAAAGACTTAAAGCAGACATTTTTTCTTCATCAGCCAACTGACTAGATGCAAGGTGAAGGCTGGAAGGGTACTAAAACCACAAGATAGAGCAGGATTCAGCACACAAAAGCTTAAGATTAAGGGTTTTAATGTAAATACCAGAACTGAACAAACCTGTGATAAGACATTTAAGCGGCCACCTGGATGGGATGGAGTGACAATATCAGTCTGTAGATCAACCTGGTTCAGCAAAGGCATGATGCCAGAATTAATTTCTTGAGCCACTTGCGGTTGAGAAGCCCCAATGTCTTTGTTTGAAAAATCAGGATTCCCTTCAACTTCCCTGACTCTGTCTTTTAGAAGAGAAGTTGGCTTTACCTCCTTCATATCCACACCAAGGTTTTTAAAAAGAACCTGAAAATCCAAGGTATCATGAAACAGAACACATAGAAAACAAGATAGCACATTTCAATATAAAAGCCAAGTAATTAAATTAAGCGACATCATCTACCTCAATGTCAAACTTCAGATTCATTTTCAGATTTGGTAAAGCATAAATCTCTGCAAGTAAGCTAAGAATTGCCATTGTCCAAGGATTGGGAGGCCGATAGGCAAGACTGCTTAGGCATGGTTCCAATATCTGCATGAAAGCATAAATCGGTAAAATCACGACATCAGATCAAAAGTAGACAAGCCAGATCCGAAAATCTAATATACCTTTGACGTAAACGGAATCACAGCTATCATTAATCCCTTCTCATATGCCTGAACATCAAATTAAAAACATGCATCAGAAATACCATAGAAATTATCAAGAAAATTGTAAGGAAACTGAAAAGGTCGCAAGAGTTGGCATTTTGAAAAGGAACAAAGGTGTTCAAACAATAGCAGAAGTGATGAATACTAACCTCTATTATCAAAGATTTAGGATCTATTTCTCGAGCCCGTAGAACTTGATTTTTACCAATGGTGAACTTCCCAAGCCAGCTTCCCAAGTTTTTCAATAAGGAACGTTCTTCTGAACTAGATTTGATAAGCTCGGATCTTAAAAGAACCTGTAAATTTATATTTATTGCTGAGAATATTTTTCAGCCATATCTATCACAAAATCCACACAATTAGGGAGTTCTAGACTACAAACCTTGCAGTTCTCATATGCAGCTTTAACGATCTCCCTATTCAACGCTTTTGCATTGAATTTGTCCAGAAATTTCATGTACAAGTCATGGAAATTTGGTTCAATGCTTGCCCTGACAAGTTAAACGACCGTGAAAGTGAAAACACAGAAGGAAACAACATGCCAAACAAATAAGGATATATTCAGAAATAAATGCAGATTTATAAAACTTTCATCACCTTTTCATAACCATGTATTGAGCAAACCATGGATAGAGCTGTTCACTTAAAATCTCATTAAGTTCTTTGGCTTTAGCTTCAATGTTTGAAGAAGAAATATTGTTTATCAAAAATAGTATCTTGTCCTGAATATCTGATGGAGGAGCCTGTAACCAAACAGCAAAGAAGACTCCTTATGGAAGGTTTTATAAAGAGCACAAGAAGAATTACATATAAAAGCCTGTGGAGCGAGAAAATACATCCAACAAATTCTTAGCATATAAGAAACTTTTACAGATAGAGTGAGAGTTCACAAACAAATACAACATAAAAATTCAAGAATAAATAATCTTCATATTCTTAGCAACTCAGAAGTCTGATGTACCACTTCTTGTTAGATCACTAATACAATTATATATCCATATATAAAAAAAATGCACAAATCATTCCTCGCGTCAACATAGGCCTAGTTGGGTATGCAGAATTGGATATGATGAAAAGAGAAAGGGAATGGGGAAGGGAAATGGAAATGGAAATGGAAATGGAATTCGGATTCCATTTGATTGTTGGTATAACCGGAAAAGGAAAGGGAACCGTTCAAACAAAAAAAGATAAAATATAAATAAAACAATGAAATTACACCGGTGCCCCAGTTGCCCTCCCCCGAATCAACAACGGCAGGCCGGGAATGGAAGACAACGCAACGGCGTCAGGTGCAGCAGCTGGGCGAGACAAAGGCATCAGGAGCAGTGGCTGGGCAAGGCAGGTCGGGGGTGGAAGGAGAGTGTCGGGCACAGCGGTTGGACGAGGGAAGCTGGGAGGCGACAGCGTCGGTTGGGCGAGGCAAGCCGGGGGACGACAGCGTCGGTTCAACGAGGCAAGCCGAGGGACAGCATCAGCTGGGTGAGGCAGGCTGGGCACAGCGGCGTCAGATCTGCTGGTGCAGGGAGATGACGGTGTGGAGAATTGTGACGGCAGCATCGACAAATCTGGTGATGCAGGGCCATGATGGTGTCGGATCTGATGCAGGGACAAATCTGTCCAAACCACAGCTGGAAACAAAGGTTCCCCTACTATTTGGTAGGAATCCTGTTTCCATTGTTTTATGGAAACACAGGTTCCATTGTTTTCCGTTTCAGGCGTACCAAACAGGTTTTTTCCACAGTTCCCTTCCCGTTTCCCTTTCCGTGCCTCCAGTTCAGGTGAACCAAACAAGGCCTTCGTATTTTTACATGTGGGTTGGCAACTAAATATATAAATTATTACTCATCCAACAGAATTCAAATAATTATTTATATGGCCAAAAAATTCACATCGACATGACTGAGTCTCACTTAAAATCCTGGCCCACACGGTGAACTGTCCCAAAGTGAAATTACAGTGATTGCAATAAGATAGGCAATATGGAACAGATTGCAACATGGTGGATGAGCATGTGCTTGTGTATTCTATTAATTGATCCTAAAAAAACATCATAATGCAATAAGAAGGTCCCATGCTCACCCATACAAATACACTGCAAACAAAAAATAGTGAAAACAGTCCTTCAAAATCACCCTTAAAAATTTTGGAACATTGATGTAGTCCAAAATTAATTTTGTTCAAACTTGTACCGTAGCTCCATTGGGTTAAATGAGATTTGGAATTTCTGTCTGCAATTAATGATAAAATACTCACTAACCTAATTCCCTCCACCGGAAAAAAGCAACAACCCTTAAGATTTCATTTAATACATAAAAACCACAAGGGGGGAAAGGGAATGTCTAAGATGACATGTTTGGTCCATGGGAAGCTGGTTCCTGAGAAAGCCACTTTCCCTGTAAAGTGGAAATCCAATTTCCTTAGAAAAAAAAAAGAAAAAAAAAGAATTATTTTTATGGGAAACTAAGGGTGTGTTTGGTTCATGAAACCATTTTTTATTAATAAACAAATTATTTAAAAAAAACTGGGACCCAGCAGTTCAGGCCAGGTTGGGCCAACACAATCAGGCCATCGGACCCAGGCTGATTTTACACCTCTAATTTGCATGCATACTGAACATGATTTACGTTAAAAAATATGTTTTCAGGAAAACCCTTTCCTGTTCCCTTTCGCTTTTCTTATACCAAACATAGCTTAAAAGAAAAGCCAAATCTCGTGCTCATGAAGAAGTTTTATCTTATCAATGAAAAATGAAATTGCTCATTGAATTCCTTATGGAAACCCTTACAATGACATCCCTGCCACCCTCATAATTGGCAATACCACCTCAGAACCAGTAGTACTGACCCCAACATCACTTTCTTCCCACTGCCATGCCATTCTCAAACACAACAGCCAGCCGCCGCCGCCGCCGCCGCCATGAGCATTGCGACCATGATGCAGAAACCACCACTGACTCCACAATTTTATTGATGCTAATCATCATCAAATTTGCTTTCAGGAAAAGGATCTAAGGACCAAATTCATATTTCCTCAAACGGGTACAAACAACATTAAGCTGAAACACCACGCATGATCAAGGTATGTGCACCATTATATACAACAGGCTACAAAACTCAAGCGTGTGAAAAAGAACCTGACTTATAACATAAACATCACGGGTTTAAATCCTAACTCAGTGTAAAGAAAATTTTCCAAATCACAAAATTTAGATTTTACTGTAAATTTTCGAATCATTTGGGGTTGATTTAAAATGTTTTTTCAACAGGGGATATGGTAAATTGTTTATTCTTCAAGTTCAAAAGAACACTTTGTAAGTGTTAAGTATTAAGGTATTTAGGATATGGGTCCTGAGTAGGTCTATTTTGTCCCCCTTTTTTCCTCTAGTTTAAATTTCATTATCGGTGATAGGAATTCAAACGGAAGTTTCAGATTCACCAAGAAATCAGGGTACACCCCTCCCTGTAGAGGTCTCTCCCCGCTCCTATTCCGTTCCAACAACCGAACTAACGTCCAGAATCCAAAAAATAATGCCCGCCTAGTATGCTCCCTCCCTAATATACTTCTAACACACTATTTAGCCATTTACAAATATACCCCTGTCATTAATAGTTCCCCACGGGAATTAGGAACTACCCCCTCTCCGTATTCTGAACCCGTCCCCTCCTATGGTAGGTAAGCAATACAGGTGGCCTCCCGGTAGGACCATTCCCAATATCCCCGACTTCCCTATCATTTGGTGTCTATTTCAAGTCTTTTATTTCATATTTGTCTCTATAAATAAAATGTTTCATCCTCATTCGACGCACTTGGGCACCCATTCGAGGCTTTGCGGCCAACTCCAGGCACGCCATAATCACAGCTGTCAAACCCTTATTGCAGCCCCTGCTCGCAGCACCAAACACGCACCTCCTTTTGCCGCAGCCCCAGGCGCACCAGGTGAATCGTCCAGCACACCTATGTCCGAGTTTCTCTCCTGTGCAGGCACCTAGCACCCCACCAGGACGCACTCCCCTGCCGTGCATCTCTGCCTCCTCCACACTGTCCAGTCCACGCTCCTATCCGTGCCAAGTTCTGCAGTTCTCTGGGACTTGCCCGGCCATACACCAGAGACTTTCCCAACATCACTCTGGGCTACAACTCCCAGGTGCAGCGCTGCAGGCCTCTCCGCTACATCCTGGGCCACTGTCGGACCTTTTTATTGCTATCCAGGCCTCTATTGGGCCTCTATCTCACTGTACAGACACCAAGGCACTGTGTACTGACCCTCTCTGCTTGCCAGATTTTATGGCGCAGGGTTTCTTCACAGCAATTCTGAAGATAATGTGCCGTACTTCAAACGACCTTTTCCAGGCATTGTATTTCAGATGACCTTTTCCAAGCACTGTACATCAGATGACCTTTTCCAGGCATACTATCTTCAAACAACAATTTCTCAGTGTCCTCTTTAGACAACCGTTCAAGCATCCTCTTCAAACAACCGTTTCAGGCATCCTTTTCCAAATGAACTTTTCAGGAGTCATATCCATGCTCATTCAATCACTTTTTCCGAAGGCTGAGATGATTATGGAGTGTTTTCTGTGACAGTTCTGGCATCCGAGATTCACATACAAAAGAGTATTTTCACCAATTCCAACGTCTTTTGACCAGGTGCAGCGCTGCAGGCATCTCTGCTCAATCCTGGGCCACTGTCGGGCCTTTTTATTGCGACCCAGGCCTCTATTGGGCCTCTATCTCACTGTACAGGCACCGAGGCACCATGTACTGACCCTCACTGTACATCAGATGACCTTTTCCAGGCATACTATCTTCATACAACAATTTCTCAGTGTCCTCTTCAGACAGCATCCTCTTCAAACAACCGTTTCAGGCAACCTTTTCCAAATGAACTTTTCAGGAGTCATATCCATGCTCATTCAACACTTTTTCCAATGGCTGAGATGATTATGGAGCTTTTTCTGTGACAGTTCTGGCATCCCATATTCACATACAAAAGAGTATTTTCACCAATTCCAAAGTCTTTTGACCAGGTGGAGTGCTACAGGCATCTCTGCTACATCCTGGGCCACTGTCGGGCCTTTTTTATAGCTACCCAGGCCTCTATTGGGCCTCTATCTCACTGTACAGGCACTGAGGCACCGTGTACTGACCCTCACTGTGCTTGCCAGATTTTATGGCACAGGGTTTCTTCGCAGCATTTCTGAAGATAATGTGCCGTACTTCAAACAACCGTTTCGGGCATCCTTTTCCAAATGAACTTTTCAGGAGGCACATCTATGCTCATTCAAACACTTTTCCGATAGCTGAGATTATTACAGAGCGTTTCTGTGACAGTTCTAGCATCCCAGATTCACATACAAAAAAGAGTATTTTCACCAATTCCAGCATCTTTTGAATTAGTGTAGCAAGCTGGGGTATGCTCCAGATTAAGGGGGGCTGTTGGAGAATTTGGGTATTTAGGATATGGGTCTTGAATATGTTTATCCTATCCCCTTTTTACTCTAGTTTAAATTTGGTGTTTGGAATTTATCTCATATCCTGTCTCGTATATGTCTCTATAAATAAAATGTTCTGTCCTCATTCAAGAGGAGAGGTTTTTGAGCCAACACATTCTAAAATACGCATTCATTCCTAGACTCTCACAGCACAACTCAGTAGAGACATCACTCTGTCTAGAGACAGATTTTAAAAAAGATTTCATGAGTGTAATACTAACTTGCGATATGCTTCAAAATAACAAATGTGGTGACCACCAACTGCTGATCAAGTGAAACACAGAAACGATAATATGAAAGACTATAATACCTCAATCAGTGTATCCTTTCTCTCAGCTGCAGCAACAAGTGTTTCAATGTTCAGCGCAGAACCAAATCCTATATTATGTGAATGCTGTCTAAGCATATCTACAAAAAAAGGAGATGCAACACAATCAAAGGCAGAAAACAGTCATATGCAAAAGTTTTAGAAGAATCCCAGGCACACTTATAATCCAGATGTTCAAAAATACCAACCAGTGGTTGAACAAGAACTTACTTGTTCCACGGGAGGGATGAAGAATATTAGAAGATGAAACAACAGATGACGGAGCACTGGAGGAACTCTGCGATGATCCTACTTGCAAGGGCTGGGAAGCAGTTGTCAACAGAAAGACAAAAAAAACAGCAAAAATGATATAGAGGTGAAGTGAAATTTTAACAAGAAGATTGAAATAGAAACAAGGAATACCTTTTGGCTACTAACTAAATCACCGGTTGAGACAGTTGAAGAGTTCCCTGATCTTCCAAAACCAATTGAAGCTGTAAATGCTTTCTGCCTGTCACCAAGAAAATCTTGATGTCTCTGCTGCAGATGGAGTGAAGCAGGAAGCTGCTGCCCATGAGACATGGGCCGAGATCCCAATAACTGCCAGGAGGAATCAGGTATCTAGAAGTAGAGGAACTTATATCAGGAGCAAGATCATTTAGGAATTTGAAAAAAAAGGGGGTATGCATTTTGCCATTATGACCTCGTTATAATTGAAGTCTAGGAAAACAAATCAACTCTTGTGTAGCCAAAGGGAGAATATATTAAAGAAAGGCTCGAAAAAATGGATGAGAAAATGGTTATATTTTGGAAAATAAACAAAAAGTTACACAACATTGTGATTAACTATGAAAATGATCTTAAGATGTGCCAACCACCATAGCTCTGGCTTGAAATATTTGTACAGAGTTGATCACAAAAATTTAAGATAGAGAGCAAATTATTAAGCAAACAAAGAACTTGTACATTCTCAACCACGTCCATTTAAGACAAGTATTGAACACTTGCTTTTTTGGCATCAAGGTTACACGTACCCTCATATGATTTAATGGTTTATGACTAATCATGCTCAACCTATGTTAATTCATCAAGGAATAAAGCTGTCACGTGATTTTCTCCATTCCCAAGACCCAGCTTCACGAGCATAAATGAAGAACCCCTTGAACCAATTACTATTAGTGTATTTAATACTTTTATAATCATTAATAAATCAAAAACTTAGTGAAAATCCCACAAAATGACACAGACAGGGAGAGCACGCCAAGAATTCAAGGAATTATAACCAACAAGAACTGCACAAATTATATGAAATGAAAATTTAGGTGGAAGCAAGTAAGAGCTGAAATCCAAAAGGCACAGCATAACAAGGCATCCAAAAAACATCACCATATGCGGTGGATAGCACTCTTTATCAAACAATTACCTCGATATGTTCCATGGTGGCTGTGCTATAACTAGCATGTGCATCAGCAGCACTATTAACACCATTTGAATCAGAATGGCCAGAAGATATTCTAGCAAGAGCACGCTCAATAATTGCAACAAGATCTGGATGTGTACTGCGCAGATGAGATATTTGCAAAATGTGGTTGCAATACTGTGGCCACTCAACTAAACGATCAAGAAATTGCTCCAAAGCTTTGGTACCAAAGGCAAATATCTACAAAGGGTAAAATCATATTACACGGTGCAATAATGTGAAGTAACCAAAAGAATAAAGGATAATATTAACTTTCGTATCTGTTGGCTTTCGTAAAGCATCCAAAACACCACGCAGAGCAATACCAAGGGTGAGATGAGTTACAAGCTGATGCCTTATTAAGGAACCTGTACAGTAACCAAAAACAATAAACATGATAATATTACAGAAAAAACCACCAGTGAGAAAAGACAAATTTCTTGAGACGGCATTTTTCCCCTTTTTTTTAATACAAGGCCAAAAGGCCACTTCTGAGTGAAGTTTCAGGTAGAAAGTCAACACAGATGCCCAATATTTTCAAATTATGATGTGAAAAAAAAGGAACTGGCCACATAAACAATAAATTATTCAAATAAAAACATATAAATGTTCAAGTTCAAGTGTACAAATTTTTTATATTTGTTGTCAAGATAACCATTAGTACAGAACAATCGCAGTACTTCAGTCCAAAATCACTAGGCAGCCCAAAAAAATTACAAAAAAAAAATGAATAACAAGCATAGGTTTTAGCCAGATTCTGCCGCAAATTAATAATATGAAGAAAAAAAACAAATCATAGTGGAAAATATTAATTAAGCCTGCAAAGATTACAAATCAATCTATAACAATGAACCTAAATTTTTAAAATTAAGATTTTTTAAATGAACAGATTCAACTAGAAAATTTTATTTAAAAAAACATTTCAGAAAGATAAACCTAAAACGCAAAATTCATTGCTGGTTTTCTAGGAAAATTAAATCATAAATCTCTATTTAAGTATCAAAAGAAAAACCAGCCACAATCAAGAGAAAAACAAAGTCCTTAATTATCCATACCAAGTAGAACCGCAGCAATCTTAAGCTGCTTTTCTGGATACCTATGAAAGAACTTGTATTCCTCAAATAAATTTTGTATCATGCACTCATAAATGGACTGCTCCCTGTCATTTAAGAAAAATCTAATTAGAACATTACCAAGTTTGCATTTGATAAAGCAATATAAAGCCTCGTTAAAACAGTTTGCAAAACAGTAATTTATTTTTTAAAATTTTATGTTTCTAACAAATAAAAAGATTTCAAACTATAATTTAAAATAATCATCAATCATGGCCAATAGAATGCTTTAGTGTTATTAAAAAATAGCCATCTAAAAGTACACCGGGGTAACAAACAAGAAGGCATCAAAGCCATCTTAAAGGATGATAATGAATGCACCACATGGTGGAAGCAAGGTAGTCAAAGGCGAAAGGCGCCCTTGAGGTGCCGAGTCCCTAAAACGCCTTAAGCGAGAGGCACTACAAACGTGCATGCCCAAGTGAAGTAAATCATCACAATAGGGTAGAATATATGTGCAAACAAACAAAATGTGTGTAATTAGATTTATAAAAATTCAAATTAAAACAAAAATGTATGATAATAAAATAAAATCATAAAAGTTAAGTCACTATCAAAATATCAAAAGAAAATGAACACTCATGTTCCAACAATTCACAAAATAAAAAAAGATACCCTAAAGACTATCATTTTAGAGATCTCATATGGAACAGTCAAATTAAAATTTATAATTATTAACACTTTCATGTTTTCTTTCATTAGATGCATATCCTTCAACACATTCGTTTGTCTCGTCAAAAACGTCCTCTACATCTTTCATTTTGAGCATCTTCCACAGCACGTGATTTTTCTTGTTGGTTGGACAAAAGCCTAAAAAACTAATCAACTTTTATACTTAACCTAAATAACTAACTGGGTTGGACTATATAATTTTCCTGAACTAAAAGCAGATACTATATTTTTAACTAATTGGGCTGGGCTTTATGATTTTTCTGAACTAAAAGAAATCATTAGATTTTAACTAACTGGGTTAGACTTTTATTTTTAGGAGCTTCAACCAGGCACCCGAAGGCACCACTTTTGGTTGCTAAAAAAACGTGAAAGTCACCCATCTTGGTGAACCTCACAGCTTTGTTCAAGAGGCAAAAATATTGGATGGAAGTAACTACACTGAGTGGAAGGCACCCATCTCAGAGAACCTCACAGCTTTCTTCAAAAGAAGAAAAACTATTGGATGGAAACTACACAGAGTGGAAGTAACAAAACAAATGACAAATAAGGACAAAAAACATCATGCAACTAGGCATCAAAACTGTTAGCAGTTATTAAGCAAGGGCATTCATTCCAGCAAGTCAATGGTCAACCTGCAACCATCTAGTAGAGCCACTAGACTGCTGGTCATCCATTGTTAGTCTGGAGCGAGTTATAGGCTTCAATATCAATGTATTAAACCTAAGGTCTCAATTCTAACCAAATAACAACCCGTGGTTTGCCAATCTCTCCCATGCTTTACTAGAAAAAACAGTATTATGATTGAAGCAGTTTGAAATGGCATGCACCAACAAAAATGAAGACCCCCACACGATAAGATATGAAACAATAACCAATCATTACTGGAGATGGAAATAAACCTCCTATTTGAAGATTCTTTGAAATTAGCAAGCATTTGAATCATTGAATCAATAGTCAGTTGGCCAGAAAATATTTGATGGAAATACAAATTTGCTTCAGAATCAATATCCTCAGGATAACCATCAAAAGATTGTGAATCTGAAACCGCGACTTTCTGTATTCTAGGACTGGCATGCAGAGATTCTCCATGCACTCTTTTCAATTCCTCTGAGAGCTTAGCAGAGGCAATTTGTTCAACATTAACTCTGAGGACCTGCAAAATATATGGGAGTTGCAAAACATCAAGCACAAAAAACACATGTGGCAGGTAATTAATGGGATCGTACAACGGAAGCAGTAAAACCTTAAGAATGGTTGAACTTGAATCTGAATATATGTTTTTGATGGCACTAAAATGTTGAAATGGACTTGCAGAGATGCCATCTGCTGCATCATAAGTTATCTCCTTCAAAAATTTTAGGCACTCCTGAAAAGTACAAATGTAGTAACAGGGTGGTCATTGTCTAAAAGCATTCCATTAAACCAAAAATTCCAACATAATTAGCTGAGACACGAGATACAAGGAAATTAACCTCAAAAAAAATATCTCTCTGTGTACTTAAATTATCACTCAACCATTTTTCAAGGCTCATGTATTCCTTATGGGCTGCAACAGAAGCCAGGCGAATGCTGAAATAAAAAGGAATCTGCTCTAACAAGGATGACAGTATCTGTGACAAAGAGAAGCAAAAAAACAAAATTAGCAATGCTGAAAGAGAGAGTGTCAGTTATTTTGTGCATAAAGATGCTGGACAAATGAAAAAAAAAGAATAAAAATAGAAATATAATAATTAAAAACATTCTTCACGGAATCAGGAAACAGTTGAACTGAAGCTCTAAGAAGCTTAATTGTTAAAAACAATACCTTCAAAAATTGTCAAAAAAAAAAAGAATTATAAGACACAAACCAGAAAGCACGGGACCAGCCTTTCTTCAAAGTGATGTATGGCTCTAAAATCAAGCATCAAATCATAAAATAAACACAGAATCATATAGTTTGACAACTAACACCGCAGAATAGAAAAACCCCGAGAGAAAATTTGATGCCCCGCAATGCTAAGCGAGGTATAGTTATATGGCAAAGAAGACTTCCCAGAATTTACAGAATAAGACTTAAACCAATTGTGTGTACAGAAAAAAAAAACTAAACATGAAGAACTCAAGGATAGACCAAGAGGCGCGTTATCCGGTGACATGGAAATTAACCCCAAGTGGTGACGTGAAAGTTATTACCTTAAGTAGCAGAAAACCCATCGAAGAAAGTACTAAAACAGGGAAGAAACAGCAAGAAAAGCAAGCGGAAAAAAGAAAAAGAAAGGGAGGAAAGAGAAGAGCGAGAAAGAAAAGGAAGTTGAAAGAGAGGCAAGGGAAGAAGTTCCACCAGCATACAAACCACAACTACCATTCCCAAAAAGGATGAAGCCATAGAGAATTGAGGAACAAAGGAGCAAGTTTCTAGAAATTTTCAAGAAACTTCATATTAACATGCTTTTGTAGAAGTTTCGAGGAATATGCCCATAGATGCAAAGGTCGTGAAGAAACTGGTTTTAAAAAAGAAGCTTGAGGAGATGGGCACAGTACCACTTACGAGACAGAATGTTCAGTTGTTGTGTCGAGGAGTCTACCGAAGAAGCAACAAGATCCATGTAGTTTTCCAATTCCTATTAATATTGTATCTTATGAGTTCAGAAAAGTTTTGTGTAATTTAGGTGTGCGTGTGAATATTATGTCATATTCAACATATAAAAGGTTCACATTGAAGGAGATGAAACCTTCCAAAGTTGCTCTTCAATTGACGGATACAATGGTGAGATATCCACAAGATTTGAATAAGGGTGTTTTGAATAAGGGTGTTTTGAATAAGGGTGTTTTAAGGGTGTTTTGCTTTCAATTTTTTTGTGCATGATATGGATGAAGAGAAAACACCCCTTGTATTTGGAAAGCCATTTTGAGCAACCGGAAGGGCCTTGGTTGATGTTCAAAGTAGGGAGTTATCTTTGAGAGTTGGTGGTGAGCAAGTAAAGTTCAACATTCATCGAGCGATGAAAATTCTGTAGAAGAAGAGATTTGGCATGAGGCGCAGGCTAGAAATTGAAGATGTTGGTGCCATAGATGAGAGAAAGGGAAAAGGGAGAAATAGAGGAAAAGAATGAGAAGAGGGTTGATTGAGAAGATTGAAGATGCTGTAAAAGCTGCACCAACAAGTTTGATTAGTTAAAGAATTAATATTTGTTTTTTCAAAATTAATTAAGAATTGATGGATTGGTCCTATATGGAAATGGAAAAGGTGATACCTCAAGGAAGAGTAATGTTGATTTCAGAGAAAGGAAAAGGACTCATTTAGAGATGGCAATGGGGCAGAAAAAACCCGTGCCCCCCCCAGATTCCCCCCCCCCAGGGATAGTAGAAATATTTGCCTCGCGGGGCAAGGCACAGGGCAATTTTTTTCCCAGCAAAAAAATTTGAGGTGGGGCAATATTTTGCCGCTTTCCCTGCGATGCTCCAAAGAAAAAAACTTATATTTTTATAATTTATTGATAATTAGTGCATGATTTAGGATCATTAATGTAATTTTATTACAAAATTGCATTGATAAAATTAAAAATAATAATTGTGATTCAATCAAATTATATATTGCATGTTCATATATATTATGTTTGGTGTGCCTATTTTTATTTTATATTTATTAAAAAATATTCTTATTAAATTGCTATTGTTAAACATATTCATCTTGAAGGACGTACTGTAGTACCCCCGGTTTCTGGTATGTAACCCTTACTTGATGTTTTTCTTGGTTTTAAAAGTTAAGGGTGACGTTTGGAAGAGTCGGGAGATCCTAGAGTGAAGTTTGAAGCAAAGGGGAAGGCGCACGGTTAGTCTAAACCGTGCGGCCAAACCGTGCGTGGCTGACTGGGGAGGCAGTGGCTTCCGCACAGTTAAGGGAAACCGTGCGACGAGGCCGGGCGTGAAGGATGGCCGAGGCAGAAGCTAACGCACGGTTAGCGCACGGTTTGTCAAACTGTGCGGACTAACCGTGCGGTCACTTAAAATTAGATCCTAAAATTGTGGATCGAATTCGCTTTGCCTCTAATTGCCTCATTAAAGCTCCTTAGCGGTCCTAACTCGGGATTAATCTCCCTTGAAGGTTGGAAGACTTCTCCCAAGCATTCCGGAGGCGATCCGAAGGTTTCTCTTGGCAAATCGAAGCCGGATTCTTAAGGTATGTGATCATTCTTGATCGGTTTCTTAAATCTACTTCTCATCTTCTCTCTTTTTCTTAGATCTACGCCCGTTAGTAGAATGAGAAAATAGGATGACCCGAACCCCCAAGGTGTTCTCTCTAAAGGAGCCCTTGGGGTTAATTTATAATGAATATTAAAGATCACACTGGACCTCAAGTCCGATGTGGGATACAGACTCCAACACTCCCCCTCAAACTAGGTGTACCTAGCTTGGACACACAAAGAAAAAACAAAACAAGCAACATGCTGCAAACACTCCCCCTCAGGCTGGACATACCCAGCTTGATGACAAAACAAGACAAAAACAGAAGAAACGGAAATAATAAAATCGTTGTTGATGCTGCTCCCCCTCAAGATGGTAATGTGATGCCGCTGGAAAGAAAAAAAAAAGGAATGGAACATCGCCGAAAAAGTGCGGGGCCGGACAACAGAGCGTCAGGAAATCCACACTGGCGGGTCGGTCGTTAGAGCGTCGGGAAAATCCGCACTATGGGCCGGTCGTCAAAGCGCCGGGAAATCCGTAATGTCGGGCCGATCGGCAAAGCGCCGAGAAATCCGCTCGGGAGGGCCGGTCGTCAAAGTGCCGAGAAATCCACAATGGCGGTGCTGGTCGTCGAAGCGCCGGGAAATCCGCAGGAGGAGGCCGGCGAGGAGGGAGAACAACGGACGGGTGTCGGGAGTCCGCCGGGAAGATAGGAGAGGGGAACCCGCCAGGAGGGGGATGCCGGCGAAAGGTTGTGCGCAGGGGTCGGGGCTTGCCGGGACGCGTCGCAGCGGAGGGGAAGGGGACGGCCGGGAAAGGAACACTGTCGCGCGCAGCAGAGGAGGCAGCGCGCAGGGATCCGAGAGCCGGTGGGATGAAACCGCCGGAAGAGGAGGCGTCGCCGCGCCTGGGTCGGGAGCCGCACTGGAGATGCGGGAGTCGCGCACAGAAGAAGCGCCGCGGGAGGAACTGCCGAGAGCCGCTACGGGAGAGAGGATGCGCCGCGATGGGATGGCGCGACGGGATTCCGGTGGGGTCGGGATGCGCGGCCGAGGGTGAAGTCGTCGTGCGCTGTGGGGAGAGATGCCGGGAGGGGGAGGATCCGCAACGGCGAGGGCTCGCGCGCAGGAGGAGCGGGCACCGGAAGGGAATGCGCACCGGGAAGAAGCACTGCCGGAGAGAGCCGGAGCAGGGAGGCTGCCGCTCGGGAGGGAGGACCGGCAGGGGTCAAGGACCGCCACAGGGGGCGGTCGGGAAATACTCAGGCTCGTAGGGCATGGAAGCCACCGCCCCCCGTGGGGAGGAAAAAAAATATTAAACCCTAGAGTGGAATAGAAAAAAAATAGATGGAAGGGGGGTCGGGATTAATTTCTCTCTGATACCATGTAGAATGAGAAAATAGGATGACCCGAACCCCCAAGGTGTTCTCTCTAAAGGAGCCCTTGGGGTTAATTTATAATGAATATTAAAGACCACACCGGACCTCAAGTCCGATGTGAGATACAGACTCCAACAGGTAGATCTAAGGGTGTGGATGCCAAATATGACAAGATTTGGTCTTGGTTGTGTTAGGAGAAGAGATCTAAGGAGGGTTTTTGGAGAATCGGCTCGGTTTTGTTGGCGTTCTTCGTCCGTTGGTTGGTTTCGCCCAATTTGTTAGGGTTTTCGTCAAAACCTTTGAAGTAGGTGGCTTCACTCTCGATTCCTCTTTCTTAGAACTTGAAGACTTAGTTCAAATTGATTTAATTGCTTGGTTTTGATTGTGAAATTTGGTGCAAAGCATGTTATAAATCTTCTTTAATGATGATTTATGGGTTTTGATGGAATTGTGGAAATTGAAAGAATGGTTTGTGCAAAGTGTTTTGGTTTCTTGATTTTAAAATGCTGGATTTGGAAAATGGTTTGCGGGAAAAAGGTTTTCAATGAAAGGGGTGTTTTATTGAAATAGTTTTGGCATGGTTGAAATGGTGTGATTTTTGGGCATACTTGGTGTGTGTTCATATTGCATTTACGAGGCTTGGTTGAAATATGACCTTGTGCTCGGTGCCAAAAGTGTAATGGCACATGGGGGATAATTACCTTGTGACGACTTGGTTGATTGACGAGAGACCGCTCATGAGTATGGAACTGTCATAACGATGCATGCATAGTTTATTTCATGGGTTGTGAAATGGTTGGTTGTGTGGTTTTGTGAAATGGAATGGTTATGCCAAAAATGGAAATGCGAATTTGATTGGGAACTTTGTTTGGTTGCTTTTCTTGAGAAAGATGGTTTTGTTGGAAAATGGTTTTAACTTAGAACTTGTTAATTGTGAACTGTTTTGGAATGTTTTTATATAAATTGTTTTATATAAATGTGCTGACATGTTTTATCCTAGAGGCATGGGTTGGGAAGTCATCGGGGAAAACCTATTGAGTTTCATTACTCACCCCGTGCTTTGGCACGATGGTGCTTTTGCAGATGTCATATACCGAGATGTTGGCAAAGGTAAAGTGTCACACGTTTATAGCACTACTTCGTGACTCTTGGGCTAGTTCGTGATGTTGGAGCTTAGAGCTTGTGGAGCATGGAGTTGGGTTGTCGTCTTGAAGTCTTGTAGTTGTCTTTCCACTGTTTACTCTGATTTGGTTTTGTATTCCGTTGTTGCATTTGGTTGGGCTATTATGAAAATAATGGTTGAGTTGTTTCGGTTTAAAATCATGCATCATATAGTGGTTGGTTGGAGATGTTTATCTAGTTTACATTGTTTGTTGGCTGTTTTCATTGAAAGGGTAAATCGTCCCCCATGTGTTTTGAAACCCTTCGGCATTTATTGCCACCCTTTGGCGCCTTGGCGATGTCGCTTAAGGCCAAGTAATGACTCGTTAAGCTCTCAAGCCAATGAGAATTGGCGGGTCATTACAAATGGTATCAACTTGTTCGGTCCTTGCCTAACAAGTGGTCATCGATGTTCCTGGTCTTGGAGTTGAAATTCCTTCTTGGCTATTCCTTGGGTGGTCATCTTAGACAGGAGTAGGATTGTCGGAACTTGAAATGTATAGCATAAAAGGACGTAGCTAACCCGTTTATGCTGAACTTCAAGTTACCAGGGTGTTGGGTATATAAGTGTTTTTTATACACTTCTAGAATGTTGAAAATCTCATTGACATGGGTTTAGCCAATGAGATGAACATGAAATGCATTGTTGAGGAATGACTTCCCACTAAGATTGCATAAATCATTTTGAGAAATGGATTATAGTTTGATACAAAAGTGTGATTTCTGAAAATTTTAAGCACGTTTTCAAATGAAAGATTTTGAAAAGATAATGGTTGACGTATTTTGAAAATAGATTGATTTTCAAAAGAAAAGAAAATATCTGTTTTAGAAATGGTTGGAAATTAATGTTGTGAAAATGATGTAATAGAAATTGAAATGTTAAGCCTTCAGTTGCTAAGAAGTGAGACTAACGGCGTGCGTTGTTTGTATAGAAAATGGCACCCGTTAGGCGTCGTAGAAACCAAACGGAAGAGGCTGCGGAGAATGTGGTCGCACCTGAGCCACAGGTGAACCAGCAGCTAGTCCAAAGTATAGTTCAAGCGTTCCAAGCGGTGGACACGGGGAATCGGAGGGATGAGTCAAGGCATGTAGACCATTCCGTCCAATTCCAGAAGCAGAATCCACCCATCTTTCGGGGTGATTTTGAACCAGAAAAGGCAGAGGTGTGGCTAAGCAAGATGAATCGTATCTTCGATTTCATCGGCACACCAGTAGAACTGAAAGTAAAGTTGGCGACGTATATGCTGGAGGATCTTGCACGACAGTGGTGGGAGCTGGTGGTGCAGGCTAAGGTGGATCAAGGCCTGGGCTGGGAGGAATTTGAAGAGTTGTTCAATAAACAATTTTATCCTCACACGTTCAAGATCCAGAAGACAACTGACTTTTTCAGCCTGAAGCAGGAAAATCTCTCTGTCACGAAGTATGCGGCTAAATTCATAAATTTAGTACGCTTTGCACCGGAGGTTGTTGCAAGTGCGTCGCTGAAGGCACGCATCTTTGAATTAGGATTGCGATAAGAGATTCGCTCGAAGATAACTATGCTCTGTATTACGGATTATACGGAGATGGTAAACAGAGCAACAGTAGCAGAAAAGGACATCTCAGGAGTTATGGGAGGAGGAAGTATGATGATACCCACGGGAACGGGTGGGAACTCTAATGCAGCGAACAAGCGAAAGAGGGACACCTATTTCCAAGGTGGGAGTACAAATCAGAATCAAACGGCTGGATCGGTGAATCTTCCTCCACGACCCATGATGAAAGTCGGGTGTTTTCAATGTGGCGCAATTGACCACATGAAATGAGAATGTACAGCACCACCGAAAGCATGTCACAATTGCAACAATATGGGGCATCTTCAGCGATATTGTCGCAGTGCTCCGAGGTCGGGTGCGCGTGACACTTCCCAGGCGTCGCAAGCATCTTATGCTTCGACAGGGCGAGGACACCAAAATCAGTCTCGCCAGCAGAACAGAGCTAGTTATGGTGATTCCAAGAATACCATGGCTCCTCAGGACAGTCTCAACAAGGCAATAAAGATTAAAGTGCAGCAACAAAACAATTGTATGGAGCGGAACAGGTGATTGTGGATGACCAGTCTGGACCGTCTACGGTGAGAGGTACGATTCTTTTGAATTCTACCCTCATGCAAGTGTTGTTCGATACTGGTGCATCGCATTCTTTTCTTACTTCTTGTATTGCTGATTTGCTAAACTTAAAAGTTGAAATGATGTCTTCTGTGATAAAACTTCAAACACCTCTCGGTGAAAGAGAATGTAGAGCCTTCGTGTGTAGAGCATGTTCTATAACTGTTGATGGAGCTGAGCTGAAATGGGATTTCTCTGTGCTGGAGATGAGATGGATGTCTATGATATAATCCTGGGTATGGATTGGTTGACAGAGTTTAGGGCTCATATTGACTGTTATAGCAGAACAGTCAATTTCGCGACTGAGGATGGCGTCGAGCATCTCTTTAGAGAAGAAAGAGTGGTGAAGGCAGGTGCAACGGGCATGTTGGCACCAGCAGTGGCAACAATCTCTTACCAGTTGGCTGCGTTAAACTTGGAATCGATGGACGAGATCGCGAATAATAGTTTTCCAGTAGTCGTAGATCAATTTCCTGATGTGTTTCCTGAAAACTTCTCAGGGTTACCACCTGTGAGAGAAGTGGAATTTACGATTGATCTCCTTCCGGGGACTAGTCCGATCTCACTTCCATCTTATAGGATGGCACCAACGGAGTTAAAGAAATTGAAAGTGCAGTTGGAATAACTGAAAAGCAAAGGTTTTATTCGGCCAAGCGTCTCTGTGGGCAACACCAATTTTGTTTGTAAAGAAAGCAGATGGAACTTTGAAGCTATGTGTGGATTATCGTAAACTTAACCAAGTTACGATAAAGAATAGATATCCACTTCCACGCATTGATGACCTATTTGATCAATTGAGGGGAGCTCAGTGGTTCTCCAAGATTGACTTGCGGTCAGGATATCACCAGTTGCGAGTTCGGAAAGAGGATATTCTGAAGACAGCCTTCAGAAGCAAATATGGCCACTACGAATATGTAGTCATGCCTTTTGGCATTACGAATGCACCAGCGGTCTTCATGGCTTTGATGAATCAGATATTTCAGCCATATCTGGATTCTTTTGTTGTGGTGTTTGTGGATGACATAATGGTGTATTCAAGAACAAGGGCTGAGCATGACCAACACTTGGCGACAGTGTTGGAAATCTTGAGGAACCATCAGCTGCATGCCAAATTATCAAAGTGCGATTTTTGGATACAAGAGGTATGTTTTCTGGGCTATGTCATTTCTGATAAAGGTGTTTCAGTGGATCCAGAAAAGATAGAAGTTGTTCTTTCTTGGCAACCGCTGAAGAATGTCTTTGAAATACGAAGTTTTCTTGGTCTAGCTGGTTATTACCGACGTTTTGTGCGTGACTTCTCACGACTAACTTCACCTATGACAGCATTGACAAAGAAAAACAGCGCATTTCAATGGACTGAGGAATGTCAGAAATCTTTTCAAGAGTTGAAACTTCGCCTTACATCAGCACCCATCTTGGTCTTGCCTGAATCAGGACAGGGGTATGTGGTGTATTGTGATGCTTCGGGAACATGGTTGGGATGTGTTCTCATGCAAGGAGACCATGTTGTTGCTTATGGTCCAAGGCAGTTGAGGGTGCATGAGAAGAATTACCTAACACATGATTTGGAGTTAGCTGCAGTTGTCCATGCCTTGAAGACTTGGCGTCATTATCTCTTTGGTAAGAAGTTCCCTGTGTTTACAGATCACAAAAGCTTGAAACACACTTTCTCACAGCGAGATTTGAATCTGAGGCAGAGGAGATGGATGGAGTATCTTCAAATGTTCGATTTTGACTTAATGTATACACCGGGTAAGGGCAATTCGGTGGCCGATGCATTAAGCAGGAAGTCGTATGCTCAGTTGGCAAAAGAAGCTTCAGACGAATGGCAGTTGATGTCGGTCTTAGCCGACATGCATGTGGAATGTGAAGACCGGGATGATGTTGCGGTTTTCTTTCCAGTTGCGCTTGTCCCTGATTTAGTGGAGATAGTAAAGGAGGCACAGGCATCCGACCTAGACTGTGTTACAATGAGTTCAAAACTCAATGGTGGGGAGACCATTGAGGGATGGAAGCTAGATGGGAGTTCAGTTTTGCGGTTTCGAGATCGGATGGTTGTACCTTTAACTGCTCAGGAACAACTCCTTCATGCTTACCACCATTCCAGATGGGTTGTACATCCGGGTACACAAAAGATGTATAAGGCGTTGAAGACGCAGTTTTGGTGGAGCAGCATGAAAAGGAAGGTGGCTGAGTACGTCTCATGGTGCTTAACTTGTCAGCAGGTTAAAGCAGAGCATCAGAGACCAGCCGGTATGTTACACTCTTTACCTATCCCTATGTGGAAATGGGATCAGATAGCAATGGATTTTGTTACAGGTCTTCCAAAAACTGTCCGAAAACACGATGTCATTTGGGTGATAGTGGATCGTCTAACCAAGTCGGCCCATTTTATCCCTATTCGTGAAACTCATACGGTGGAAGATCTTTCAAAAATCTATATCCGGGAAGTGGTAAAGAGACATTGTGTACCAGTGTCTATCGTCTCGGATAGAGATCCGAGGTTCACATCTCGTTTCTGGAAATCCTTACAGTAAGCCCTTGGAACTCAGTTGACTATGAGCACGACGTATCATCCTCAGACAGATGGGCAATCCGAGCGGACGATACAAACGTTGGAAGACATGTTGCGGGCTTGTGTAATGGATTTTGGTGGCTCATGGGAGGAGCATACACCCTTAGTGGAGTTCTCATACAATAACAGTTATCAGGCCTCGATACACATGGCTCCGTTTGAAGCATTGTATGGGCGTCCTTGTCGTTCTCCACTATACTGGGTGGAAACGGGTGAAACTTCACTAGTTGGACCGAGCTTTGTCCAAGAAACAACGGAGAAGATTCAGTTGATTAGAAAGAGGATGAAGACGACTCAAAGTCGTCAGAAATCTTATGCAGATCACCGCCGCAGACCGTTGGCGTTCGTTGTGGGTGATCGTGTCTTCTTGAGTATCTCTCCAAGACTTGGACATCGTCGTTTTGGGAAGCAGGGCAAGTTATCTCCTCGATATATAGGCCCTTTTGAGATACTGGAACGGGTTGGAGAGGTGGCATATCGGTTGGCATTACCACCACGGTTCAGTGCAGTGCATAATGTGTTCCATGTATCTCAGTTGAAGAAGTATCAGCCCGATCCTGACCATGTGATCAGATGGGATCACGTTGACCTAGAGCCGGATGCTTCGTTGGTACACATCCCGGTGCGGATTGTGGATAGGCAGGATAAAGTCTCGCGTGGAAAAAGCATCGGCCTAGTGCGGGTTTTGTGGCAACATGGTCGGATTCAGGAAGAGACTTGGGAACGCGAGAAAGAAATGAAGAAGCAGTGGCCAGATCTCTTTCAGTCAAGCAATGGTTTTCTACTTTCCGGGGACGGAAAGGCCAATGGTGGGGAGAATGTAGTACCCCCGATTTCTGGTATGTAACCCTTGATGCTTTTCTTGGTTTTAAAAGTTAAGGGTGACGTTTGGGAGAGTCGAGAGATCATGGAGTGAAGTTTGAAGCAAAGGGGAAGGCGCACGGGTGGCGCACGGTTAGTCTAAACCATGCGGCCAAACCGTGCGTGGCTGACTGGGGAGGCAGTGGCTTCCGCACGGTCGGCGCACGATTAAGGGAAACCGTGCGATGAGGTTGTGCGTGAAGGATGGCCGAGGCAGAAGCTAACGCACGGTTAGCGCACGGTTTGTCAAACCGTGCGGACTAACCGTGCGGTCACTTAAAATTAGATCCTAAAATTGTGGATCTAATTCGTTTTGCCTCTAATTGCCTCATTAAAGCTCCTTAGCGGCCCTAACTCAGGATTAATCTCCCTTGAAGGTTGGAAGACTTCTCCCAAGCATTCCGGAGGCGATCCGAAAGTTTCTCTTAGCAAATCGAAGTCAGATTCTTAAGGTATGTGATCGTTCTTGATCGGTTTCTTAGATGCACTTAGATCTACTTCTCTTCTTCTCTCTTTTTCTTAGATCTACGCCCGTTTTGGGTAGATCTAAGGGTGTGGATGCCAAATATGACAAGATTTGGTCTTGGTTGTGTTAGGAGAAGAGATCTAAGGAAGGTTTTTTGAGAATCGGCTCGGTTTTGTTGACGTTCTTCGTCCATTGGTTGGTTTCGCCCAATTTGTTAGGGTTTTCGTCAAAACCTTTGAAGTAGGTGGCTTCACTCTCGATTCCTCTTTCTTAGAACTTGAAGACTTAGTTCAAATTGATTTAATTGCTTGGTTTTGATTGTGAAATTTGGTGCAAAGCATGTTATAAATCTTCTTTAATGATGATTTATGGGTTTTGATGGAATTGTGGAAATTGAAAGAATGGTTTGTGCAAAGTGTTTTGGTTTCTTGATTTTAAAATGGTGATTTTAAAATACGGATTTGCTGGATTTGGAAAATGATTTGCGGGAAAAAGGTTTTCAATGAAAGGGGTGTTTTATTAAAATGGTTTTGGCATGGTTGAAATGGTGTGGTTTTTGGGCATACTTGGTGTGTGTGTTCATATTGCATTTACGAGGCTTGGTTGAAATATGACCTTGTGCTCGGTGCCAAAAGTGTAATGGCATATGGGGAATAATTACCTTGTGACGACTTGGTAGATCGACGAGAGACCGCTCATGAGTATGGAACTGTCATAACGATGCATGCATAGTTGATTTCACAGGTTGTGAAATGGTTGGTTGTGTGGTTTTGTGAAATGGAATGGTTATGCCAAAAATGGAAATGCGAATTTGATTGGGAACTTTGCTTGGTTGCTTTTCTTGAGAAAGATGGTTTTGTTAGAAAATGGTTTTAACTTAGAACTTGTTAATTGTGAACTGTTTTGGAATGTTTTTATATAAATTGTTTTATATAAATGTGCTGACATGTTTTATCCTAGAGGCATGGGTTGGGAAGTCATCTGGGAAAACCTACTGAGCTTCATTACTCACCCCCTGCTTTGGCACGATGGTGCTTTTGCAGATGTCATATACCGGGATGTTGGCAAAGGTAAAGTGTCACACGTTTATAGCACTACTTCGTGACTCTTGGGCCGGTTCGTGATGTTGGAGCCTGGAGCTTGTGGAGCATGGAGTTGGGTTGTCGTCTTGAAGTCTTGTAGTTGTCTTTCCACTGTTTACTCTGATTTGGTTTTGTAATCCGTTGTTGCACTTGGTTGGGCTATTATGAAAATAATGGTTGAGTTGTTTCAGTTTAAAATCATGCAACATATAGTGGTTTCTTGGAGATGTTTATCTAGTTTACATTGTTTGTTGGTTGTTTTCATTGAAAGGGTAAATCGTCCCCCATGTGTTTTGAAACCCTTCGGCATTTATTGCCAGCCTTTGGCGCCTTGGGGATGTCGCTTAAGGCCAAATAATGACTCGTTGAGCTCTCAAGCCAATGAGAATTGACGGGTCATTACACGTACCCTTTTTAAGGATGGAGAAATTAAGTAAAGATGGGGATGTTACTTTAATAAAAATCTAAGTATTGGAAAAGAGGAACTCAGTTCTATTATCAAAAAGTTCGTCCTTTTGAGGTTAAAGATGCTTTAAAAATGGTGGAAAATGGTAAAGTGATTGGGCCAGATAACATCTGTATTGAAGTGTCGAAATATTCGGGGAGTTGGATATTAATTGGCTCACTAGGTTATTTAAGGATATTTTGAAATCTAAGAAAATGTCCGATGAATGGAGGAATAGTTCTCTAGTACTTGTGTAAAAAAAATAAAGGACGCGTTTAAAGTTGTGGGAATTATAGAGGCGTTAAGCTTATGAGTCATACCATGAAACTCGGAAAGAGAGTGATTAAACAAAGGATTCGAAAGGAAACTAAAGTTTCAAATAATCAATTTGGTTTTATGACCGAACATTCAACTACAGAAGCAATTTATTTGATTAGAGGTCATATGGAGTATTACCAACAAAAAACTCAAGATTTGCATATGTTTTTCATTGATTTGGAAAATAGATAAGATAAAGTCCCTAGAGAGGTTTTATAGAAATCTCTTGAAAGAGGTGGCATATATCAAACTCATTCAAAACATGTATGAAGGGAGTGATAAAGACTTGCATAATCAGAAGAACCAAAACTGACTACTTATATAAAACTATGGAGTAACAGAATACCAGAATATTCACTTCCCCCCATGCAAACTTATTTATAAGAGATCCCCTTACCTCCACGTGGCCCCTCTAACAACAATATTCCCTAACAAACTCCAACAAACTCCCCTATAACAAACTACCTCATACAAAGACAACAATACCCCTTAACCAAACTAATTGGCAGCAGGTCTCTATCACTGCCACCGTCCCGAAAAACCACTGTCCTCAAGGTGGTAGATGGCGTAGCCAAGCCAAGCGATCTCCCATATTATTCGTGCTACAAGGAACTGAGGACAAGGGGTGCTAGTCAGACAATTATGCCAAGCAATCTGCCATATCCTCCATCGCAGTCCTGTATAAAGTGTTTGTGCCGCAAGTGTACGCCACGCAATCTCCCAAATGCGTCGTTTGTCATCATGAAGCAGGGTTGGAGAGACGAAGGTGAAAGTGTCCCTTGTCGTAATGCCTGACCTCCTTCCGTCGGGAAGGTCATGTCGTGAGCTGAGCCGCAAGTGTAGCCGGCACCACTCGGATTTTAGAGTATAAAAATTGGAAGAACCTCCTTCATGAACCCGGAGACCCCATTCCAACACCGCGGGCGAGACCTGTACAACTGGTGGTAAAATAAGAAGAGCCCATGTATAAGTCGGCTCAATCTGTTGTAGCTCATGCTTCAGCATTACGAACTTTGAAGTGTCCAGCTCCTCAATATTCGAGAGGTCTATCACAGACTGGCTGGAGATAGTGTCGTCACGATTTTTGACCAGCCCTTTGCTCCGGTTGGGCGTCTCATGTTCGGTAGGCCCCTCGGAGTGCGACGCGAACACCTACGTTACCGGCGACAGGAACTCGGATGTAGTTGCAAGGGGTTCGGGTTCACTGATGGAGCTTCCAAAATTCTCAAGGATTGCTTCTTTAAGATGCGTCCATCTAAACATAGTTGCAGGTCCTTTGGCCACTAAAAACCTAAGTGCAGACATATCTGACATACAGAGGCGTTCCATTGGCACCTTCATCTGATTCGGCGTTTGATTGCGCAAGAAATATTCCTCAACCCTTGCGATCCACGTCTCCGAATGTGTGGCCGAAAATTCCGATAAAAACTCCTCATGTAAGTTTTTTTCCTGATTGCAGGTCACCCGGACCAGTGAAGAGTTCCTGCATCTCTTGGTGAGGATTTTCCATAGGTAAGAAAAATAGACTTCCTCCCCCTGCAATAGTGAGAGTTTCTTTTTTTTTTCTTTTTTTTTCTTTTTTTTTCTTTTTTTTTCTTTTTTTTTCTTTTTTTTATGACAGAAAGTTGGGCACCCTTTTTTCCGGTTTTTTTGTTCCTACGACTCCCTCCCGAGGCTGAAAAGCGGGCCGCCCCTTTTCTTTTCTTTTCTTTTTTATTTTATTCAGAAGACCAGGAGAGCAGGTCACCCCTGTAAGAGCGGCTCACCCCTGCAAACTGAATCGTCGAGCTCCTTAACGCGAGCTGGAGGACGGTACGAAGCTGAGCCAATTGCAGCAGTGCGCGCAGCCACAAGGCAGCAAAGAGACGGGGGGCGCGCAAGGGAAAAGACGAGATCGAGCCGAGCGTCCCGTCTCAGAACGCGAGGGCGCGAGTGCACGCAGCGGCCGAGCAGACTCCAGGGACTGCACGCCTTCTTCCTCCTTTGCTTTGAGCGCCATACAGCAGCACACCCGTTGCGCCTGCTCCAGCCTCTTCACGCGAGCTGGAAGAGATGAAGAGGAGCCAGTCGAGCGGAATCCGACAGACCGGACCAAATGATAAAGACTTGCAGAATCAGAAGAACCAGAACCGAATACTTGTATAAAAATATGGAGTAGCAGAATTACAACAGAAAGAGGAGGAAGAAGAATCAGAAGAATCACAGAGTCCCCCGCCCAAGCCCGGAGGCTGCTTTCCAAGCCAAATGGCCAAATACCAGAATATTCACTTCCCCCCATGCAAACTTATTTATAAGAGATCCCCTTACCTCCACGTGGCCCCTCTGACAATAATATTCCCTAACAAACTCCAACAAACTCCCCTATAACAAACTACCCTATACAAAGACAACAATACCCCTTAACCAAACTAATTGGCAGGAACTCTCTATCAGGGAGTTTGACTTGAGTTAGAACACCAGTGGGTGATACTACAGACTTTCTTATCTCGATAAGACCGTGTCAAGGTTCGGTTTTAAACCCGTACCTTTTTGTTTTGGTCTTCGATGAACTTACAAAGCATATTCAAGATAAGAAACCTAATTGCATGCTTCTTGCGGATGATATAGTTCTTGTTGCAAAATCCAAAGAAACTGTCATTTTAAAATTAGAGTTATGGAGAGTCTTAAGAATCAAAAGTTTATTATCTTAGTAGGGTTAAAACAGAATATATGGAGTGTCGTTTTAGCAAAGGATCATATAGTAATGTTATTGATGTGAGATTGGGAGCCTACATTATTTCAAGTTAATCATTTTCGATATTTAGACTCGGTTTCAACAATGTGATCGAGATATTAATGGAGATATCTCTTATAGGATTAAAAGTAGATATATAAAATGGAAAAAGGCTCATGGGATGCTTTGTAATCGTAAAACTCCATTGAAATTGAAGGGTAAATTTTATAGGGACTGTTATTAAACAAGTTATTCTATATGTCAGTGAGTGTTGGTCTTTGACGGGACACCTTGAATAGAAAATAAGGGTAGTAGAAATGAAAATGTTAAGATAGATATATGGGCATAATAAGATGAATAAGATTAGAAAGAAGTGTGTTCAAGATAAAATTAGAGCGGATATGATTGACAAGAAGATGATTGAAACTAGATTAAGATAGTTTGGACATGTTAGAAGAGGGCCTATGGATGCATCTGCTAACAGGGTAAATTTAAAAACAAATTCAATTATTAAAAGAAGTAGAGGTAGACCTAAAAGAACCCTTAAACAAATCATACAAGATGATCTTGTTCTAAATGGTTTAATGAAAATGTGGTCTTCAATAGACCTAATTGGCAACATTTAATCCTTGTAACCAACCCCATTTAATTTGGTTTAAGGATTGTTTGTTGTTGTTTGTTAAACATATTCATTTTAAAAATATGTCAATTATACTTTTAAAATATTTTAAAAATATTTTGTTTTTATTTTTTAAATTATTTAACAATTTTTTTGATTTCCCAGCAGCGCACCAATCTGCCCCGCGTGCGGGGAGTAAGATGGGGCAGGGCAAGGAATGGTTTGTGCAAGGCGGGCAAGGAAGCCCTGACTCGTCCCCACCCCCACACCATTGTCATCCCTAGGCTCCTTTATGTGGAGAAAACTTAACTTAGACCATTCATAGATCCAGATCAAGTAGCTTCTTTTCATTCTTCTGTTACTTGACAAAGTGAGCTCATGTCTAGCTAAAAGGTTTAAAAGAAAACTCTTACAAGACGCAGTCCGAGTTTCTTATTGTTTTTTAGTTTATGAGAGTTTGTTTTAGAACTATTTAAGAGTAGAATTCAATCACTATATCTTTCTTGAGCTTTAATGGAATAGACCTTGTACTTTCTGTTATTTAATTTTATTTTTTAGTTTCATGATCAAAGAAGGTGTTGAGAGTTTGAGCTATATTTTCCGGCAGAAGAAACTAAGACCATCGAAACGAGCAAATTTCTGGAGGCCATACTTCTGCTGACAGGATTTGATGGAGCGGCAGCGGCTGGACTGGACGATGAGTTCACCGGATGCTGAAAGCAGATGACAGTCGAAAAGTGCAACAGCATTGAACACCAGAAGTTCAGATCACCGGAAGATATGCAGGTTTTCGTATCTACGATATCTTCGGAAGGGCAACAATGCACTGGTTCACCCAATTGAGGCAGTGGGAATCTTTGACTACATGAAGATTCGTGTGTGAAGATCGGTTGAGGTAAATGGCAACCCAGAATGACCGGATAACAGTGGGGACCGAAAGCACAAGTTGGGACTCTTATATAATGTAGAGTGTGATCACTTTGTTATAACGACAGTTTGAAATCGAGAGAGATTGAGTGTCCTTACATTACAATCTCTTTACTTCCTTTGAGTAATAGTAAGGCAGCATTTCCCAGTGGATTAGGGCACAATCCTAAACCACGAAATCCCGTTGTTCTTGTGCCTTATTGTTTTTCCGATCGTTACATCTGAAAGTCTTGCTTGTGTTCTTCCGGAGGTTTTACGTTGCAGTGTGGTGACTTGGGTGCAGTTGTCTTCCAAGTTCCAAACGTCGTAGTGTGGGATTCGTTCCAAAGCATTTGCTCCTGCGCGTGAAGTTCTGGTGGAGTATCGTCTTGTGGGTCTACCGAAAGGTGGTCGTTGGTGAAGGTGTTTCAAAACTCAGTTCAGTAACATCATTCTGCCCTTGGCCTTTTAGGAGAATATCGGTTTGCAATTCCTGACCTCTCGTCTTAAGCTTACCAGAAATAGTGGGAGTTCACAGGTATCGAATGGTGAGAGTAAGGCCCGGGTGGAAAAGTTTGACGTAACGGATTTTGAGTTCTAGAAAATGCAGATGGAGGTTGTCTTTTGCAAAGGATCTTGATCTTTTGTTAACTAGAGCCAAGCTGGAAGCAATGAAAGCAGAAGAATGGGAGAGGCTAGACAAGAAAGCACCCAGGTTGATGCGAATGTCACTTGCTCAGAATGTGGCAATGGCATACGGGAAGTGAAGAAAGCATCAAAACTCATGAAGACTCCTCCTGATATGTATGAGAAGTCGATGGCAATGAACAAAGTTCTTGCTACGCAGGTTATTCGACATGCGAATGTCGGAAGAATGATCTGTCATTGATCATATAAATGAATTCAATGTCATTTGAAGTCAATTGGATTCATTAAAGGTAATCTTCGGACAAAAATACAGATTTGAAGTTCAAGGATGTTCATAACCTAATCTTGAACGAGGAGATTCGTCTGAAGGAGATTCAGGCATCTTCCAGAAATGCGTACAATGCGAAGGGAAGAGGACAAACTGTTGGATGGAAAAATCACCGGAAGGGAAAAAGAAGAAATCGGAGCAGGAGTAGCTTGACGGATGGTGCTCCTTTGTGCTGGCATTGTGGGAAGAAAGGTCATCTCAAGAAGGATTGCAATGACCGGAAAGAGAACCAAGGAAAATATGCCTTCGATAGTGGATATGTGACTCCCGAAACGGAAGATAAGCGCGGCTTGCTTCTAAGTGCGGCTACTTCATAGGGGTCATGGGTGTTGACTTCAGAGCTTTAATTCATGCTTCATCTGAGAGAGGGCGTATGAAGAATTATACTACCAAAAAGTTGGGCAAGGTTTATCTTGTGACGACAACACTCTCAAGATAATGGGAAAAGGCAACGTTTCAGTGCGGACAATGAATGGAAGAACACGGGACTTAAAAGAACGTGCGGCATATTCCAAGCCTCAGAAAGAATCTTATTTTCGTTGGACAACTGGAAGATGTGGGTTTCTATTGTGACGCCCCAGGTTTTATGAACGGGTTTATGTAAGAAGTGTTATGCCTTTACTAATGTCTCTTGTTTTATTCGTTTTGCTAATAAGGAATTAGAAATGAAATAAAACGTAGAGAATAATGTAAACTGACATTTATTTAAAACATCACTTTACAACGAGACCCAACTAGTTGAGTGAACCATGCACAAGACCTAACACGGCCACCGCAAGACTACAAAGAACCACAACGCGAGCAATCAGACAGTCGTCATCTTCAGGGTCCATCAGCGTGAAAAGTATAATCGCCAGGGCCACGGCACACATGCTCAACGTCAATGGTATAAGGAGAGTCATCCTTCTTGTTCAAGTGTTCTGTTTTAAAGGGCACCCCACATTCCTGTATTTATACTAGTTCTTTGAGTTATGACCGTTATGTTTAAATATATATCCGTTGGGTTTTTAAAAGCTACCGTTGTGTTTCCACTAAAATTTACTTTAAAAGAGAACTAAGTTTTATTCCCTCATTCTTAAAAACATTCTTTTATAGAAGATTCTTCGTTTTTATTCTTAAAAGTAAATTTCCTCGCTTATACAAAATCCCGAGAAATACCTAGGTAGTTGGAAACTTGGTAATATTTTTATTAAAAAATATGTTTAGAGTGAATTTGTAATAATTATACCTTTTTATCTCTTAAATGATGAAAAATCTTGGGAAAACTTTTGTTCTTTAAAGGAATTTTATAAAACAAGTAGTAGAGTGTTTTAAAAATACTAATGATTTTAATAGTAATGTACAAGAGGTATATCTTTTAAAGATTTAGATCAAGAATTAAAATATTTTATCTAAATTTGAAATTTGTTCTAACATTTTGAGTTAAAACAATTTGTTTTTCTAAATCCCTACTTTTCACTACTTTTGAGCTAAGTATATAATAAAACTTTTTTTTCAAAAAAAAAAAAAAAATTTTGCTTGAGTCCCGGCCAGCCAAGGGCATCCCACAAGGGACAAGCCCTCAGGCCAAGGCCGAGACCCCGTGGGAACCCGAGGTACCGCCATCGGGCTCCCCTGGTGTGCGTGCGTTTTTTGAGAGCCAGCCTGAGGCTCGAAGTCAGCCGAGGCATGGGTTACCCAGGACGCATGCGGGCCCGTGTGTAAGGCCGCGGCTCGCGCTGGGTGTAGTTGGGCCAAGGCCCGCGGGGGTGGGGAGGGGCCCGTGTATAAGGCCCCGAGTGCGTGTGTGTGTTGTGTTATTACTCCGCTACCCGAGCGGCTTATCTTTTATACCGCACCTCAAAACGTTGCGGTTTCGATGTGGGACGCGCTCCGCGCGACCAGAGCCGTCCGATCGACTTCTGCGTCGATCTCCGCCGTCCATCCTGTTTTTAAACGCGATGCCTCTCCCGCGGTATCTCCATCGCCGTCCGATCTCTTCGGCGATTGAATCGCAGCCCTCCATCCCTTTAAAACATTTAACCTGTTTCCCGCGCCTCCTCCAGCCACAGGATCTTCCCTCCTTCTGATCCCGGCCGTCCCTTTCCCTTCCGCGTCGACCCCATCGTCTTCCTCCTCGCTACCGCAGCCGACCGTAGACCTGCACCAAGGACACCAGGCCCCCCTCCCTCGTGCTGCTCCTTGACTTTCGAGCACACCTCCCCCTCCTAGGTTCCTGTTCGTCCGTCTTCCCCACGTCAGTCTACGCCTAAGTCGGGCCACCAACGAGGCACCAAGGCCTATATAAACCCCTGCCTCATTGAAGCCGAGGCGGCCCCTTCCCCTCCTCTTCCTTCTTTTCCACGGACTCCCAGCAACCCAGTGGCGCTCCTGTCCAAGCTTCCTCCTCAAACGCGGTAAGGGTTCCTGCATGCTTGTTCTCTTCAAAGAAACATTCAGTATATACCCAACCTTTTTTTTTTATATATATATATACACTTGGTATATATACCCCTCGGTTCTGCCTTCAGAGGGTTGGCCTTCACACTCCCAGTGGGTGTATACGTGCGGGTGCGTACATACCTCGTTCTAGTTTTTTCTTTTTTTTTTTTGAAACTAGTATATACTGCTCACATATATTTATACAAGTTCATCGGTTATTATATATTTTGTGCATATATGATTTCATATATATGTGAACGGTGTATGCACCGTGTATGAGCACGTTTACAACTTCTCCAGGTTGTTTATTTCACGATTTTATATTTTGGTTTTCAAAAAAATATATACATATTTCAACCCCGTTCTTAATGTATATGGTGTGTATATATATATCTAGTTAGTGAATGTGTTCTCCCTACTTAACCCGATCTGTTATGGGCATCAATTTTTAGATGAAATTTTTAGATATATTTGTAAACTATGCCCTTTTGGTTAAGTGAAGATATGTTTGTAAAACCTTAATCTTCTTACACATGGAACAAACCTTATAATGATTTAGTTTCAACCATGTAATTGAATTATGGTTGGAAACTTTGAGTTACCTAAGGAATTTAGTAAACTTTTCTTTGAATTGTGTAAAACCCATATATATATATACACGCCAGGTATATATATGTGCACGCATGTATATATTTATAAGAATATTTTCTTTTATAAATAGCAGGACTTAAATTATTCTGGGATGCTGGGATGATTTTATTAAGTTATGAATTGTGTGGTTGCTAAACCAACATGTTTTAAAATACACACAAATGTTTTACTAAAAAAGATTATCTAACATTGGCCTGATGAGTTTTATGATAAAATAAGTATTTTGGTCCAAGGGCCGTTTATCCTCGTAACAGATTTCATGTGTTTTCTTAGGATTTTCCCTTTTCCAGAAGATTTATAATGACAAAGATTCATCTTTTAGTATACCGCTGTTTATATGCTCTAGTGAAAAGGAAGTTGTACTAAACTATGTATGTCATTAATTAGTCATTAGCATGTTTTTTACAACGTGAATTGTCATATGATGTAAATGGTAAAATGTGTAATGATTCATTATTATTGTACATAATACTTATGATCTATCACTAAATGAAATAGTAAATCTGGATTACCCAAAGTGGTATGGGACACCTTGGGTAAGAAAAATGAAGATGAATGAGATATTCATGGTGGTATGAGACATCTTGAATATATGAATGATTTCAATAAAGCATGAACGATGTGGCTCACATGATAATAAAGGCAAATTTAAGGGTGCGCCCTGATAGCGCTCCAATGCATTGGGTAATGATGTAACCACTAGAGATTACAATTTTCACGATACCTTGGTGATTAACCTTGGTAATTTTTTTTTAACGACACCTTGGGGATGGACCTTGGTGAAACGAAACGATTGTCAATATTAAAATGTTGATGCCACATAATTCAAGTTATGTAACAAGTTCTTTCCAAGATAAAATTATTACACGACTGATGCCTTTAAAGTTTTCATAAAGCTCTTATTTCCCTAGTTTTAAGATTGAAGCATGCCTAGTGTCATAACTTAATAGAATAGTAACCAGCATATGAACATTTAGTTGTTTCCTTGTGCGCAACTCTGATTTTGCATTTCTTTTAACTGTTTGAATTTTATGCTCAAGTAGATCACATGTAGTACTTGTTTATATCAACCAATATCACTCCTTCAAGAAATGACGTATTCGTTTCATGTTTGTCGTGAAAACTATGATTAAAGCATTGTTATGTTTGATGTGTTAAAATCTTTCTTAGTGGATGCTCAAACTCTTTTAAAAGGATGTTTTCAAATGTTACTGTATTTTAAATTCTTTTTAAAAACCCCCTTACTGAGTATTTCAATGCTCACCCTACGTTTTGGTTTAAAATTTTCAGGTGTCAGCTTTTGTAAGAGGGATGGTTTCAGAAGTTTCCGGTTTCCCAGAACCCGAACCGCACACGGTCCTCTGTATGGGACATGATGTGTTGTTTAACAAAGTGTATTTATCTTAAAGATAACACATCATGTTCAGAAGGCACCGACTCCTATGGTTTCTGGAGTTCGGGCCTCTACATCTATACTACGTTGAGAGAGGGTGTGTGGTGTTGGAATGGTGTGTCTGATCCGTTTGGATGAAGTTGGGCCGAATGCTAGCGGCCCAAACAGCACACACTAGACCGCAACTCTCGCGGTTCGACCTCCGCGGTGAGGTCGTTGGGGGTTGTTGGGGGTAACGAGCCCTTGCTCCGAGAGCTTGAGGGCCAAAGGCCCTTGGCCCAATTTTTAGAAAACTGTAGAAATGATGTCTCGCTGGCAGAGTTGATCGACGACACCGACGAGAAACTATAGCAGTGCAGATTTACTGTAGCAGCATGCGACAACAATACTGTAGTTATGCGGAATTTCAGCCACTAGTCACAGTAGTGGCTTGGACTTGGGTAGATGTGGCACTGCATCACAGTGAACTTACTGTGCGGTTAGTGGAACATCTGCATTGTCTTCCTTTATGAGCTCATTCGAGCTAGGGTTCTTTCTTTGTGCCTGAAACTCGTACCCAGTAATTCTGCTCTCGATCATAGTGAAATTTTTGTCTCTCCATAGACGTAGGGATCATTTCCAAAACTGTGTAAATTGTTGTGTCTGCGTTCATCTTCTTGTTCTTTTGTTCTGTCTTTTCTTCATTTGCAAACCATTTTAAGACTCCCAGTGTTTCCGTAACACGTGGAAGATTTCACACGGAGCCATGGTCATCAAAAGATGAGTGAAGGACGAGACGCCATACCTGACAGGTTCAGCGGAAGAAGCAATGCATGTCGGGGAATTAACTTCAGCAAAATTATGGCATGACCGTCTTAGCCATCTCAGTGATAAGGGGGTGAAAATCAATGATGTCAAAGGATTGTTGAAGGCCAGAAGCACGGAGTATTGAACGTGCGAGGATTGCGTCTTTGGAAAGCAGCGAAAGGCTTCCTTCCAAACAAAAGGGAAGAAGCTAAAGCATCGGAAGTTGGAGCAAGTACACACGGATGTTTGGGGACCGGCACTGGTGTGATTTCACAAAGGGTCGCTCTTCAAAGTGACGTTCATTGACGATTCCAAACCCAAAGTGTGGGTGTACTTCAAACACAAACAAATGGGTCTGAGAGACGCTCGGTGCAAAGGTACAATGAAAGTTTGCACTACATACTTCTAACGAACGATGGAGAGCCCGACAGCTCGGAGGAGGCGAGAAGTTTTACGAATTTGGAACAATGGGAGTTAGCCATGAGGGATGAACCCGATTCTCTCCATGTGTCTAAAACATGGAAGTTGATGGAGAGACCCGCTAGGAAGAAGGTTCTTCAAAACAAATGGGTTTATCGGGTGACGGAAAAGATGGACGGTATAATGAGGTACAAGGCCAAGCTAGTTCTGAAGGCTTTTTAACAAACGGAAGGATTAGATTTCACATAAATCATTTCACTAGTAGTTAACAAAACTATTCGAACGATGTTAAGTTTGGTTGCATTGAAAGGACTTCATCTGAGGCAATTGGATGTTAAGACAACATCTCCTCATGAGTACTATGAAAAGATTTTCATAGAGCAGTCGGTTGGTTTCAAGGATCAACGGAACGAGGGACTTGTGTGTCGACTCAAACATAGCCTTTACGGTTTGAAGCAGACGCCAAGGAATTGGAATCAGAATTTCAACGATTTCATGATGCGACGGAAGAGTTCGTCTCGAGCAATATTGAGCATTAATGTTACCGAAAAGAGTTAGATGACGGGAGTTTCATCATTCTTTTACTTTACGTGGATGACATGTTGATAGCGGATCCGGTGAAAAAAAGAATCGATGAGCTAAAGGCCGATTTGTCTGGAAACTTCAAGATCAAGAACCACAGTCCAATGAAGCGAATTTGGGGATGAGGATTGTACGAGACCGAAGTTTTGGTACCTTGTATCTTACTCGAGTTGACTACATCCGGCAGATATTGGAGCGCTTCGGGATGTCGGAGTCAAAGCCATTGTCCACACCCCTAGTCGCACATTTCAAGCTAAAGAGAAGTCACCAAGAACGAAAGTTGAGGTCGAGTTCATAGCAAAGTTTCATATGCATCAGTTGTCGAAAGTCCGATGTACATCATGGGTTACGCTCATTCATACATTGCGCAAGCAGTAGGAGTCGTCATTGGGTTTATGTCGAACCCTAGAAGAGAGCACTGGGAAACTGTGAAGTGGGTTCTCAAGTATTTGAAAGGTTCTGAAAGCACGGCGCTTTACTTCGAAACAAACAAGCCATTAAGAGGTTTTGCATACTCGAATTTCGGTGAAGACTCGAGCGCATAGAAGAGTGCTACTGGTTATGTGTTTACTTTTGGTGAAACGACAGTGAGTTGGATGTCGAAGCTACAACCGATTGTTGCACTCTCAACAATGGAAGCAGAGTACGCCGCTTTAACGGAAGCAGGGAAGGAGCTGGTGTGGATGAAAGGGTTGTTGGAGGATCTCAAAGGAAGACCGGAAGTTGGGACGTTGTTTTGTGTCTCACAGACCACAATTCACTTGGTCGGAAATCCGATGTTTCATTCTCGAACGAAGCATATCCAACCGAAGTACCACTTCATCTGGAAGCTATTGGAAGACGGACTGTTAGACCTATTGAAGATCGACGGCATTTGTAATCCTGCACACATGTTGACGAAGGTGGTTGACGAAGGTGGTTGACGAAGGTGGTTGCCAAGGAAGTGTCGGGGCGGTGTTGCGCCTCAGGTGGACTCGAGTGACTGAGAGTTATGGTAGGAGAACCATGTAAACAACTCAAGGAGTCTGCAAAAGCTGGAGGACTTAGTTGCGATGAAATCTTCAAATGAATCTCAAGAGGGAGATCGTTGAGAGTGTGGGCTACATTTTCCGACGGAGGAAACTAAGACCACCAAAAGGAGCGAATTTTCGGAGGCTTTACTTCCGACGACTGGATGGTCAATGGAGCGGCAGCGGCTAGAGGATGAGTTCACCGGATGTTGAAACCACAACTCAAGGAGTCTACAAAAGCCGGTGGAGGACTTAGTTGCGATTAAATCTTCAAATGAATCTCAAGAGGAAGATTGTTGAGAGTGTGGGCTACATTTTCCGACGGAAGAAACTAAGACCACCAAAAGGAGCAAATTTCCAGAGGCTTGACTTCCGACGACTGGATGGTCGATGGAGCGGCAGCGGCTAGAGGATGAGTTCACCGGATGTTGAAACCAGATGAAAGTCGGAAGGTGCAGCAACACTGAACTCCGAAAGAGCATTACACAACATGGTAAAGGGATGATAATAAACAATGATGCAACAATTGGTAAAGAACAAATCACAACATATGCATACGCCTTAATGAATAAATTGTGAACAGAGGTGAAATTAGGGGCTAAGAACTACATCGTGATGGCTTTGATGTGATCAAAGATTCAAATTATGACATGATATTTGATGGTTGCGGCATGATATTTCAGATATGAAGATATGGAAATTTATAACACAACCGAAATTTTCGAAGACAACAACGTAGATTTTAGAGATTTGAAGTTAGATTAAGCCGATCCCGTCATGTCATGATTTATAATCGGCCAAAAAACTCTATAAATAAAGGTTGTTATTTGGAAGAGGACAATATCGACTAAAGGGGACTTTTGTTGGATGATATAGAAGGCTAAAGATCATTGATTTGCACCCGTTAATATTAGATTACGACCCTCTTCCATATCTAACATGAATCTATTCTTGGATTTGTATGAAAACACGGCGGGGTAAACACTTTGTTGTGAACTTATGATGAAAGGTGATTGAATGGCCCAATTCCATTTTTTTTTAATGGTGATTTTGTAGTGTTTATGTTAGGGATGGCAATGAATACCCGATAACTGGGCACCCATCCTTACCTGACCCAACGAAATCGGATTCGGGTACCTCCGAACCGAGTTTCAATAGGATTCAGGTTTTAAAAATAATATCTGAATATTAATCGGGTCAGGTCCAAGTGCCTCTTAGAGGGTACTTGAAACCCAAATATATATATAAATTTTTATTTTTAAAATAAAATTATAAAAAATGTTACATTCGGGTTCGGGTTTTTAATGAGTTAACATAAAAATATTATAAAAATTAAAAATAATAAATATAAATGGGTATTTAAACGGGTTCAAGTTTTAAATGGATATTGAAAATCGAGTTTGGGTTCCGATATAGTTAAACGGGTATTAAACGGGTTTGGGTACCTACATTTTCACAAGAACCCGACTCGGTGTTATCCATAGTTACTGCATTCATTCATTCTTTTACAATATTTTTATTTCTTTATTTGTGATCATTTATTGATTGAGGAATTGTCATCAAATGCATGAGCTAGTTGCTAGAATTTTCCCTTGATCATATAATGAGTTTGAGTATACTATTGTTTAAATATAATTTTGGACACCTGATTGTTAAATAAATTCAAATACTTAGAAATAAGAAAAGAGTTATGTAATTAGAGAATGAATTTCAAACCACATATTTGTTTAAATTCAACAACAAAATTATTCGTTAAAATATTAGAATCTTTGCTACATTATGATCCTCGATTTATAATTCGATACGTCTTCATTATTAGAGTATATTCAATTTATAATTCTCGATACGCCTTCGTCATTAGAGTATATTCAATTAGTTTCTGTTAGAATAGAGGAGCACGTAACTCAATGCCCAATATACCTCCTATGGGAGGCGTTGGTCTATATTTATAGAGAATAATAATAATGATTCAATACATGAAGTCCAATATTGAAGAATATTTGGCCCCCTCCATGTTGATGACCAATGATATAACATGTCGAATGAAATGGTGGTAGGCAAGCAGCCTCAAAACAATCGGATGAAACGGCACCCATCATGTGGACCCAAACACCCGGATGGAACAACGCTTGCATTACGGACATAAACGGTCAAGCGAACTATGCGGATAAAAATAGTCAGGTGGAACGGCGCCTGCCCTGCAGACCCAAGAAGGTCGGGTGGAACGATGTTCGTCTTGCGAACCCAAGAAGGTACAGCGCGAATGAAGATAACTCTAGCGAATGATAGAAAGTAATTTTGGTCATCGGTAAAGGTCGTGCAAAAAATGTCGGACAACAGCAGAAAAAGACTGACGGAGGTCTGAGCAGCAACAATAAAGCTTAACAGGGGTCCGGGCAGTGTCTGGATGGCGACAGAGGCGAGGCAGCAAGAGTACGACGCGTGTAGGGCTCCAAGCAAAAGACGTGATGCAAGTGTGATTAAAGAGGGGCACGAATAGGGCAAGACACCTTGGCTGGAATGCAACATGCATGGAGTTGGCACGCCCAGCGCGGTGAGAAAGGCGCAATGCAACCAGGACTAACGCCTAGAGTGTACAGCAGAAGATCTCACCGAGAGAGAGAGAGAGAGAGAGAGAGATCTTGAGACCTAAGAGGAACGCACGTGCGGGAGAGGCACAATAGGGATTGCAGATCCGATACACCTACACAGGGAGAGGCACCACAAGTCGCTTTCAATGGCGTGACTTGATCGGGGGGGCGAGATGCCTTGGCTACTGCTAGCTAAGATCTAGGTGCACAAAGCAACAACGCGCACAAAGGGTCGCACAAAGCCTGGGCCTTCTGCGCCGGGTGCAAATCCGCCTCTAGAGGGAAGCGCACGACTAAGAGGGGGCTCACGGTTGGTGGCTTGAGGTAGAAAGAGCATCGCGGAGGTGAGGGATGTTGAAGGGAAGACCGCTACGGGTGTTGGAAGACAAGAGGGGTGTGACTAGGACGCTCGACAGGGGTTGAGGGGCAACGTCAAATGGGTTGGGCTGGAAGGCAGGAGGCGGCGCCCCCCAAAGGGGAAAAAGCAAGGTCGAACCCTATGAGGGAAGAGAGGATGATCTGGATGGGACTTGAGACCTGCACTAATACCATGTTAGAATGGAGGAGCACATGACCTAATGCCCAAAATACCTCCTATGGGAGGGCTTGGTCTTTATTTATAGAGAATAATAATAGTGACTCAACACACAAAGTCCGATGTGGGGCTCATCATAACACATCCGCTAACTGTTCCAATTAAATTCCAACCATCCGCATAGTAAGTCTTAACTTTTGAATCAAAGAAACAAACTAAGGATCACAAGATTCGACCACGAAATGCCCACATATTACGTCTTTGTGGTTAGTGATTAGAAAGAGTTATAAATCAATAAATAATGAATAGGTTATGCATTATATGAATTACAAGAAATCTGATCTACCATGTACTGTTTATGGGGCCTTTATATGTTGCCATAAGATATAAATTGTGTTGAGAACTTGAAATAGTATGAACAAAAAAAAAAGATGCAAAATTGATAGAAATGATGTAATAGGATGGTATGTGCGAATTGATTATAGCTTGAACTTAAGCCTTGATTAAAATTGATTGATATGATGCCTGAAAGGGAAGATTCACAGACTAGCTTTAACTTAAGCTTGATTGAAATTGACGGAAATTATGTTTCTTTGTGTTGTGAGTAACCTGTATGTAGGAGTGAACAATGGTCAGTAGGCACACCCAATATGTAAAGACCCGTAAAATTCAAGGGAAATTTTTTCTTAATTTTCTTTGGAATTTTACAAGAGCGCGGCTTCTGACGGCACCTGATTCCGAGGCCCGGTGTGCCCGGAATCAATTCCCGAAGTTTGGCCCGGGTACGTTCAGTGAACGAACGAGCGGGAATTTCTAACTTTTGAACCGGTGCCCGGAATCGAATTCCGAGGGCACCGATGAACTCGCAGCGCCGATATTCGCTTAAGAAGACCTTTTCCGAGGTTGCGTTTTATGCGGGTTGAGAGTTAGTTTTGGGGGAATTAAAATGAAGTTAAATAAAATGTGGAAACACATTTTATTTTTATCCATGTTGGTTATATCCTCCCAAAGGGAGTTAGAGGTGGGACCCACATCCACTTAACCTCCCTTGAGAGGATTAAGTGTGGTGGGGCCCACACGAACCCTAACTCCTCAACTCCCCTTTAAACTCCCAATAACTCCACTCAATTTAATTTTGACAACATGAGTTTTAATTGAGATGAGTTATTGTTTTTCAAACTTTTGAAATTCAAGTGGTTTAGTTGTGTAAATAAAATAAGCTTTAGACTTATTTTATTTTGGTTAGTATCCTTTGCCACCTTGAGAGGATTTGGGAAGCTCTCTCTTCATCTTCTTCAACCTTGATGAAGAACACGAAGAACACTTAAGCTCCGACGAAGAACGCCGCATCTCTTCTTCGTAGCCGGTGTGTTTCCGAAGATCGACGACGCCGCTTCTTTCGATCTTCTTCCCGTGTCAACGAAAGGAGACGCCGCTTCCCCAGGCTTCCTCCGTCAGCTTACGAAGCTTCTCCAGCGACGTACCTCTTCGGACGCACCTCGACGTCAACGGAATCGACGTTCGATTTCCGCGACGCCCGACCTCCGCGACGCTTGTCTTCCGCGGCTTGTTGACGTGCTCCGCACTTGAAATCGAGGTAGGGGTTTAATGTTATTTGATTCCATTCTTGATTCTGGCATGTCGAATTTTGTGGTTTTCGACTTTTTATTATCGAATAATGCGAGGGGGCCGGACCGCACAAACACGGCCGACCCTCCTCCTTATTTCATAATTGTTTTCTTGGTGGTTGGTACGAAGGAGCGTGGTGCCGTCGCACCACGCGGTTCATGCGGAACATACGCGCGGCGCCGTCGCGCCGCGCCGTGGAAAGAGATTCAAGAACGCGACGCTGTCGCGTCGAGGGAAGTCAAAGGCGCCGCGACCGGAACGGGTCCGCGGCGGAGGGGCGCGGTGCCGTCGCACCGCGCCGGACGACAAGGGCCGCGGCCGGTTCCGGGCCGCGGCGGAGCTTGGTGACCGGCGGCCAGCCGGGCCGCCGGTGTCGGAAGCCGGAAGAGGACCGGCCTTTGCCGGTCCTGTTGAGAAGAAGCCGGCCGGCCAAGTCGAATCGGCCGGAAAGGAGGAAACCGGGGGAATTAAATTCCCCCGGCCAGCATAAATGGCCCCCCATAATGAGGGGGGCCGCGGTTTCACAAAAGGGGGCAGGCGCCCCACGTTCTCAATCAGCTCGGCCGAAGGCCGAGCTGGCAGCGCGCCCAGCGCGCTGCGTTGAGCCGGACCGGCGCCTGGCCGGTCCGCCAGGCCGTGCCGGGCCGGGCCGACCCTGTCCGGGGCGGGTCGACCCGGTTCGGGCCAGCCGGGGGGGTCTCGGGCCGGGTCGGACCGGGCCCGAAACCCCTGATACCGAACTGTTTAGGTTCAAATGCCCATAACTCAGGCTACGGACCTCCAAACGACGCGCCGTCAGCGGCGATGCGATCCTTGGATCGAGACGGTCGTTTCGGTATATCGCACTCAAGGTTTCGGATTACTTTGAGTTCGGCCGGGTTGGTTCGTACACGAAACCAATCGGGCCCTCGAAGCGGAAACGCTCATATCTTGAGCTACGGACGTCCGATTGACGTGCCGTCAGCTTTGTTGAGTTCCTCTTAGTGAGACGGATCTTTTGGCACTCTCCGCCCGAGGTTTGGACGCAGGTGGAGTACGGTCGGGTTGGTTTTGCCTTAAAAACCAACCGGGCCCCTGGAACGAAAAAGTCAATAACTCTCAGACCAGGCGTCCGATTGACGCGCCGTCTGTTGCGTTGAGTTCCTGTTGACGATACGGAACTTTTGGATACATCAACTCTGGACTATGTGACAGTTGATGTATCAGCCTCTCGGCTCGTGGAGCGGACCCTCCGAAACGAGCTTGCTGTGTGCGGGAACCCTAGAGCTGGCTGCGACTGCTACTGTGACTGCGACGACGACTGTGCAGAGATCCTTAGTGGATTCGACGACGACGACTATAGCACTCAGCGATCATGTGTGGATCAGTGCTACCGATCCTTTGTGGGTCCGATCCTGTGTGGGTCTTTGCGGGGGTTAGTACCTATCGATCCTTTGTGGGTCCGACGACTTAGATGGATCAGTGATCATCTTTATCGTCCTCGAAGAAGTATACCTGTGTGAGCTGAATCCTGTTTGCTTTCCTGTGTGGATTGTGTTGTACTATCCTGTGTGGATTACGTTTTGCTTTTCTGTGTGGAATACGTATACTTTCCTGTGTGGATTACGTTTTGCTTTCCTGTGTGGAATACGTATACTTTCCTGTGTGGACTGAGTTGTACTTGGGCTCGGAGGTTGGAGCGTATTGGAATTGATGACTTAGGTATATGTATGGGCATATACCTAAGCAGTGTCGGTTGTTACTTCGTGTTTGTATCTTTCCTTTGTGGTTTATCCTTTGTGGATTTTGGGAGACCTTCGGGGGTCTCGGGGTCCCTACTGAGTAGCTTATACTCACCCCTGCACGGGTTATGCCCGCACTACGTTGTGTTGGTTGCAGACGACGGACAGCGTTGATCGTGGTTGAGGCTTGCAGAGCAGGACAGTACCTGGAGGTGGACCACTGGGCGGGACGTGCTCAGAGCGGACGGCGGGACCCGAGGAGCAGTGGAGCTATCTGTACCCACCCTTCAGGTGGGATTTCCAGTGGACAGCTCGGTGTAGCGGCTTTTACTTTACAGTTGTTGTTTTCCCTTTCGAGTTGTACTTTACTTTCAGTTTTGGGTTTGTATACTGGCCCATTTACTTTTCCGCACTTTCAGTTGTACTCTGTTTTTACTTAGTGTTTACTTTTCCGCTTGCTTACTCTGTAGTGCTTGTTTACTTACAAAGGCAATGCCTTCCCTTTTTACCAGGATTTACGCCTTGGTGCTAGTCGTTAGCCCTTGGCCTATGGAAGGCGGGCTTAGGGTAGTCACGACACGGGCCCCGAGGACGGGTCGTGACACAATACTCGTCAAATACAAGTCCAAATCAAATCATGCATGTGTGAAATGACAACAGAAGCTTTCAAGTATGCAAATTATGTCATTAATTGCATCATAAGAAATAAAAACTATGTTACAAAACAGCTCCATAGTAACTCGCACTTATGATACAATAATTTACATTGTATCTCCTTGCTCAATCGTGGCCAACAGGATGCAATATTATACTACTCATTCATCACCTGATCTAACTCAATATGTGTCCTGTCTCAAATCACTGCCTGGATAAGGATCAACCTAAAGATGGTCTGACATATCAGGGGTGGTCCATCAAGTGAGCAAGGAGATACAGCACAAATTAATGTATCATGAGTGTGAGTTACTTTGGAGCTGATGAGTAACATGGTTTTTAATTCTTATGATGAAATTAAGGACATGATATGACCTGTTTGCATACAGGTTTACTCACAACACAAAGAAACATTCTATAAAGATAAAATTATTGGCAGAGGACGCCTTCGAAACTGTTTCAGGACATTGATGAGGCAAACCCAACGTATCCAGGTTGAATTCAGGATAAATTCAGACCTAGAAAGAATCCTCTGGAAGGAATTGCATTGAATGACACAATCCTTAAGCTAGAATTCAGCAATATATGAGTGGTGAAAGGTCCTTGCAAATAGGATTAGGAAGGAGAGACCAACAGTACATTCCATTCCAAGTTTGACTTCAAGATATTGGCAGATTAAGATCAAAGAAGTTATACCATTAACAGCATTTACAACACCAGTAGGGCTTTACCGGTGGCTATTTATGCCATTTGGGCCTTATTGCAATTTCAGACATTAGACATTTATTTTCATTTAGGGATGGTTTTAAATGGATGGTGTGTGCCATTTTCAACATCAAACCTTATATACATGTTGGATTTATGTCTGCATTTTTACATTTAAGGCATGCATTCTATTGATGAATCCAGTGTAGAAAACAAATTGGTACCAGAATTTCAAATGGTTGTAATAATCTTATTAGTACAAATGGGATCCTTCCCTGAAAAGCCTTGTTTAGACCCTAAGTTACAGGAATATGCCCCATTGTTAAGAACTTCTTGGTGCTAGCCATAAGCTAATCACGAAGTTGGAGGAGCTTAGAATTGGGATCATAACAAAAACCTACAAAATTTCACTTTTAGCATCTAGAACTACCTCACCAACCAAAAACAACCAAAAATCAAAGAAGAGCAAAAAATAAGGCAGACTAAATCGCTTGATTCCAGTTGAATTTAAGGTCAGGATGGATCCAAGAAAAGTAGATACAGTATGGAAACTCATACAGCAACCCAAAGGTTTCACATGCCTGTAAGGACTATTAAAGCATTTTCTCAGTAAATATTGGCTGCAGATTATAAGTCATAATATACATTGAGAATGTCGCATTGACACGAAGGACTTCTACTTTGGGACTGCCACGCATTTATATCATGAGAAAAATCACTTCCAGACAAAAAATGCAATACAAATTTAAAGTTCGACGTCATTAACATCTTGAGCATCAACCCAAGCAAGAATGATCAACCTGCTTTAGGCTTATCGATCTGTGATCACTTCCATTTCATAATACACTCAGAGGATGTCAAATCCCCAAATTTTCTTCATCATTCATATTTTCCATGGAAGGATAGAAGCAGATTTGTTGATCATAGAGAAAATAGTTGCCTTTTCAAAATATTTACTCATATTGGAATTTTTTAAAATAGTAACAAAACAAATAAATTGCAAGGTTAAATACACCAAGACAACTGACATTCACTGTACATACAATTTGCATGTAAGCCCAAAAAGCATAATGTAAACCACAAGCAATATAATTGAAGAGATGAGATTTGAAAAATGTGAAAAGCAAGGCCATCGGAATATGAAAATCAGCCTCTTTCAAGCAAATGCATCAGAAAAAAACTCATGATACAACAAGCCTATGCAACACAATGACACATTAAAATATCTCAACAAAAATTAAAAACAGTACTGAGTATATAGGTGATAAAACGCTGATAAAAAACCAATTCAGTGAAAATACTAGAGTAACACTTACTTTAATCTCCTGGCAAATATCCAAAATCTTGAACATGCTGCCTTGATCAGCCCTTATCATATCTGTTAACTCACACAACACGAGCTTTGGGTTAGAATGCCAAAGTTGAAGAATCAAACTGCTTCGCTTGGCATTTGCAACTAAGGGAAAAACTGTAGATGACACTTCACACTGGAGGAGGTTATATGGGGTCTGCAGTAACACAAAATATCATTGTCCGTTAAATATTTAAGCACCAAGAATAGATGCTAAAATGTGCAATCCCAAAAAAGGAAAACAAAATTACATTGACTTCAGCAATTCCAAGAAGTAAAGTTTCCGGACACTGCTTGAAAGGAAACTCAAGCAATGGTCGCACTGACCCGACATGGCCCCTCTCAGCTAGACGGCACAGTACTTCAAGAAGATCAAGGGAAAACCATGCATAATTCAATTGCCCATTTGGAAACTCGTGACCACTCAGTGCATCAACAGATCCCTGAAGAAAACTAGTCATCCATATCTAAGCAGCAAAAGGTGGGAAAAATAAAGTAAAAAAAATAACAGTTTACCAGCTTCTTAGCAGAATGTGCAAATGTAAATATGTCTGGTGGAGCTGTCACGGCATATCTCAGAAACGATATCTGCCCATCAACATTTTTCCAGACAGATCCACAAATGGTATGGAGTGGGAAAGGGTCCTGCAAATTTTAGTTTTAATGTCAATCTTCACCCGACTTAATGTCACCTAACCAAAAAAAGTATGGGTAAGAAGATAAATTACTAGTCGCACTCACCTTGCATGCACAAGAATAAACAGACATGAAAAAAGAGAAGGCCTCCTGACTGGGAATATAGAATCCCTCGTGGTCCAAGTTCTCCATGACAAGGATCCAATTTGTTTCAGGGGCCTGCAATTCAAAATATAACATCCAAAAAATCCTAAGTACCTTGGTTTTCAATATCAATATTGCAGAATTGAGATAAATGCCAAACATTAAACTGCTGCTTATGAAGCTTACAATTTGTAAGATTGAATTTATAAGAACTTCAATATTCCACGAGCTCAAGGATGATGAATCGACCATCGTATTACTGCCAATAGCAGAACAGAAGGTCGAATAAGAATTCTGGTTATCTTCAAGTCCAGTGTAGGTGCGGGCAATTGTGCCGAGAATTCTAGATAGAGTAGACTCTGTGAGAGGCAAAAAAAGTGATAGCACCGCTTTGCAGTGGGAAGTATCAAATGTGCATCCATATCCCAGTTCCCTCATAATATCTGCCATGCTTGTTTCATTTTCAATTTCAGATAGAATTGCATCAAATTCATCTTCTCTGGGAGCATAAAATAAATCCAAATTCCTAGAGCAAAGGAAAAAAAAGAAAAAAAATAAGCAAAGGGACAAAAGGAATAAGCTAAAAGATTCACAAAATAAGGACATGCAGATAGCATAAAGGACTTTTTATTGCAATCGCTAAAATATCTAAGACAGTAACAGAAACCTGGAAACATTGGTGCCATTTAAATCATCTGAAAGCAATGGCATTAATACACATGAGCTGATCTCTTTAGGGTCCATCAGTGATAGCATTTGCATGAAGGAGTCAACATGCTTGGCAAGACTCTCGGACTGGTGTAGGAACAAGATAATATTCTGAATTTGCTCAGAAGAATCAATTGAAGCAGGATTTTCACACAACTCAGAAATTTGATACATGCAGAAATTTTGACCTGGAAAATGATTGACGAAATACATCATCAACCATCTAATGTTGGTGCTAACTGGTAAACCCATGAAATAAAGAAGCTATCAAAGGAACTTACCACTTGTTTTGATGTCAAGATTCTCAGAGCTTGCCAAAGCAAGGCCAATGCTGATTTTCTCGGAGACCGAAAACTGTAGAGCATTGCAGAATTCTGCAACAAACCCTTCACTGATCACCACACTTCTTAATGCTTCACATAGAATGGTACTAAAATTTGGTTGAATCAATAACTTGCGGAAAATTGGTGTTAAAAGATCAGGCTTCAACTGCATATTGTTAAAGTCGCCATTGAAATTCACATGATCCAAGCAACTCTGGAGCAGCAGGATGCTTCCATCAGCACCGTACTCTACAAACTGCCCACAAAAGCAAATACAAGCCACTGTTTAGAAATAAACATCAGGCCATTGTATGTTTTTTACACGGTAAATTTATAAATCAATACTCGTATACCAAACCGCTAGTTTGTGGACTATGAAAAACAATAAACATGCATGATTGTGCCAATTAAAAGACCAGATTTCAGATCTCAGCATAGCATGAGAGCTGGCATTTTAAAAACGGCTTTATGTTGTCAATTAAAAGACCGGCTTTCATATGTCTGCTTAACATGAAAGCTGGCATTTTGAAAACACATTTAAGTTAACAAAATAATTGCGCAGCCACAGACAAGAAAGAACACCAGCCTCTACTAAAACCATTCAGGGAGATAAATGAAGGCATTTAAAAAAAAACAGCAAGTGCAGCAAATGGTATGGTAAAATAATCTACAGCCCCAGTCACCTAGCATAATATTTGACAGCAACAATGAAAAGCATTTCTTATGATTTACATTATATTTCCCTTTCAGACAAAAGGTATTATATCCAGTAAATAAAACCACAGAAAAAATAAAATCACCTCCAAATCAGCCTGTGAAATATAATACAGGTAAAATTCACATAGCACAGTTATTAAAGAAACTAGCCTCTCTTTGATTGCTGTGACAAAACATTCATTCCCCAAGAGCTAACCACCCTTCTGTACTTAAACAAGCATCATACAAATATCATTACATCCAGAGACAAAACTGACTTGGGAAACATGGGTAGCATGCAATCTAAATAGCCAAAATTTTGATATGCATGATGCAAATAAACCTTAACAGGCGGGAAATTGAATTCCGCGCCAGTCATGTAATTTTAATAGCCTCAAATCAGAAACTGTAATGAACGATCGTCCCAATATGAAGGGGGAAAAAACTCTATGGCAGTCTTTACCCGTCGGAGAAAATAAAGTACAAAAACATTTATTGGCAGTATTTAACGCGAACTATCGTATTACAATCTAAACCATTCTCCTCGGACAAAGGGAAGAGTATCCGCGCAATCAGACCGGGCTAATTAATTGGTAACATCGCTTTAATTTCTTTCGTTCCCTGCTCCCAGCAACGAAACATGATTGAAGGCAATAGTCTAGGGTTTGCGCGGATTGAGCGGTGGGGGGGGCGATAAAGGGAGATAATTCGAGGTGTAAAATTATACCCGACCAAAACAGTGAAATACAAAGACCAGAAGGGGTATAAAGGTATCATATAACCTGAAGGAGTTGGTGAAGCACGGCATCCAGGTTAGAGTCATTGAGGCTCTGGAGGAGGAAACGAATCTGACTGGAAACGAGCGAAGAGAACGGGACCATTGCGAGCTTCAATCGACAGATTGGGCGACAGAACGCTGCGCCAGCAGGAGAAGATGGGGAGCTCGAAGCCAGGGACGGGGGTTATACAGTGCGAGAGACCTGTTTACTAGGAAAAGGGCAGCGCGAGGGAGGTGTCGTGGACCAGAGTTGAATCAAGAGGCATGGTAAATAGAAAATGAAAGGAATGGGATGTGAGGGAGAAAAAAATAATAAGTTTTTTTTTTAAATGTTTAAGAAACCGGAATATTATTTTAAATATTTAATTAAAATAGGGGTCTAGAAGATGTGAATCTTATTAGGTTTATGTCTTTATCACCAAGAGTAAACGGAGTTCATATTTACTATGTGAGATTTCTTAAGCAGTATAGGAAAAGTGAGGGGTTTGTGTTTAATGGATGAGATTTTTTAAGGAAGAGTGAACGACGTTCACTTTTCCTACCAGATTTTCTATTAATAAACATTCCTTCAATATCTAATAAATATCAATTAAATTTAATTAAATGTTCATATATATTAAGTAAATATAAATAAATATTAATTAAAAATTCATCAATATTAATAAAATGTCAATAAATCTTAATTAAATATTAATAAATATATATAAATATCACTGAAATGTTAATAAATACTTATAAATGTTAATGAAATATTAAAAAATGTTAATAAACATTAAATAAATATTGATAAATAATGATAAACATTGATTAAATATTAATAAATATTAAATAAATAGTAATAAATAATAATTGAATATTAATAAATACGAAATAAATATTAATAAATATTAAATAAATAATAATTGTAACGCCCCGACCCCAGCTACCCAGAGTCGGTGCATTACTTCATAACATTGGCATGATCACAAGAAGATCAAATCACGAAAGACCGATTGGTTTAGTAGCCTTGGAAACACTAGATATAATCATAAAGTTTTACATTACATTTCAAAGTGAAAAACTACTACAACAACAAAGTCTTCATATCCACACTATTAACCCCTCATAATATCCCTGCAAGTCATTCATAATTTACTTCTTCACTACCTGGGAAAAATAAAACATAGAAAAGGGGTGAGCTCAAATGCCCAGTAAGGATAACAATATAGCGGAACATTCAAAATAAGCATAAACATTTAAGGCAATGAATTACTAAAACAAAAGCCTTTTAAAATTGAACTTCAATATAGTATGACAAAAGTAAAATGAAATAATGTCATTTACTTGTTCACATGGATATTCTACTAATCGAATAATCACATGCAATATCAATAACCACTTTCATAATGTTGGAATGCATAATGCCAGACTATCATAACCACATAGCCAAGGGCTCGTGCCAAGACTACAAATAAGATTTTGTCAAGGCCTTGTGCCAAGACACTAGTTTGTCTCATGAGACCTACCGATGCATCGAGGAGCTATAGCGGGCTCCACCCGTCACTTATTAAGTCCAATGCATTCCCATATGAAAAGGTTTAAACATAACATAAACATTCGTATTAAAACTAGCATACGAAATGTCAATAATTTCACCATAAACTATGAATGGTATAAAAATAGCACATCCACAGTCAAACATATCACAAAACCTTCAATACAATATAGAAGTTTTGTATCATAATAAATCAACTTCAAATAATCTTAAAATTCATCAAAGGATGTTGATATAGATGAAATCAAAATTCTTTTTAAAGAAGTATCTCCTTTTATTTTGAAATCATTTAAGATCCATATAAAATAAAACATTTTCTTTGAAAATATTCTTATAAGCTTGTATGGAAAGCTTCGACAATTTTATAACGGCGGAAAATAACCGCACCCGCCGTATAAGTTAAAAAAAAACATTCTTACCTCAATTCAGTCGAAAAGGTTAAAAGGACCTTGTTTTGAAAACGACGGAAAGATTCCTTTATAAACCTCTTATAAAAAGTCAAACAAGGGTATAAATGACTTTAACCCATATTCTTGTAAATAGTAAAAATGTTTTGAAATACATTTCGAAGAAACATGGATGTGGATGATAAAGAGATCCCAGTAGATTATTACGTATAATACAACCTCGGATAATGAAGAGATTGTGAAATAACCCTTACCTTGTACTTTTCCTTTGTTGGGGTAGGTTAACCTCCTGTATAATGGTGAAATAATTGTTATTAAATTATACAAGAATCATATATATTAATATGATATCATATATGATCTTTTAACATTGATTTGTTAATAATATCTTAGAATTATCGTCGTTTCGGGTGTTAACTTACTCATTTTATTTATATGTTTTGTTACATAAGCCATGGTTGTTGTATCTTATTCATATCCAGAATGATATCTAGTCCTTAAAAATCATTTTTAAATCATCAAATGATAATTATACTTGAATGGTTACGATGGAGAATGAATCTCATCGCGTTCGTGGAGACGGTAGTCCGTACGTACGCACGAGCGACAATATCATTCTTTTGATATTAAAATAATATATAAATGAATGGTATATCATATATACAGAATCATTAACATGTTATATTTATTATTTACATGAGTTACACATCATTATTATACCCATCCAAATAATATTATATTGAATAACAATTACACCACGACGTGGAGACGGTAAGCCGTACGTACGCACGTATGGTGACATGTTATTCAAAGGGTGGATAGAATACTGAATATGGTTGTACCATACTTATAATAACATCACAGTATATGTGAGATACTGGAGTTATTATTTTAGAATGGTAAGAACAAAGGAAGAAGAAGTGGAAGAAGAAATGAACTTAGAAAAGGGTGGTGAAATCATTACCTCTTCTTCGGGTTCTTCCTTTTGATTTGATCAAAAGGGCTCCTTAGGTTGGCTTTCTGATCAAACTAAGGCCTCTAGGTTGTAGTGAGGTATGTTGGGAGAGTATTTGGGTAGAGTTTGGCCGAACCAAAAGGCTTTAGAGGTGTGAAGAAATGAGAAGGAGGAGTGCCCTTTTATAAGAGGGGTGAGGGGCACCTTTGGAAAAGCTAGAAATATTAATTTATAATAAATTCATATTCGGTTTCTAATGGCTCCAAATTTGATTATTTAAATGTTAAGGTGGGGATAGGTCGAAAACAACTCAACCAATAGAAGTTAGACAGGTTTGTGTACTTATATTAACCTTATCTTTAAGTATTAACTCTAAGTTAATTAGTTTCACTTTTACAATGTCTCTTTGTAGTTTTATATAATATGGTTAATAAACTTACTATATACATCCAAGCGACCCCCAAGTGGTCCATTAATGATTAACCTATCATGATATAAGTCTCTTGGCCGAACCTTAGATTTTTAAGAATTTAATATCAATTAATAATATAATATGTGTTTTAAGAACTCTTTTATGTCAATTTTGACACTATTCAATAGTTGATTTTTTTGAAACTCATAACAGATTGATTACTTCAAAAAAATTCAATACAATCAATCCTAATATATCATATTATCCTATAAAATTAGTTTAATTCATTAAAAGTTTCATATTATATTTATTTTGGTATTTATAATATCAATTATTTTAATTTTTCACTATTATAGTAATTACCGCATCATCATTGTGTCATAAATAAAATAACTTATTTAATGTCTAAAAATTATAAATAAAATATCATTATGTAGGAAATCTTTTTAGCTTTCTAATGAATATTTATAATCGAAAATACAACATGTATAACCCTATGTAAAAGTTGTTCTTCTAAAAGATGTAAGCTTATGCCATTTTTATTTTTATTTTAACTTTATTAATATAAAGTGTCCCTACCACATACAAGTGGCTCCAAGGGGTCCCCAAATTGACCCAAGGATGCTCATGGTCGGGTATGTGTCCACCAATAAGGTTAGGACACGTTTTAGGGTAATTTTGTATTATTATAATATTATTTTTTAACCCTTATTTACCGGATTTACCCTTAACCATGGTAAATAAAATATTTACCGCAGTAATTATTCAAAATGTCTAAAAATAAAAGTTACCTATTTACACAATTTGAACATCCTGATTCCAAATATGGAATCCATTTTCCTAAATTCAAAACACAGAAGTGGAAGAAATTAATTTAAAATTAATTCCCGCTGTCAAAACAAAAAGCGTGTTTTTAAGAGATAATAACTATCAAAAGATTGACACTTGTTTATGTTCGGTTTAATTGTAAAATTATGTCCAATGACCAACATTATATTAAATGGTAAAAATATATTCTAAATATACTTTAAAACCACTCAAATTCATAATTTATCACTATTAATTATTTTGATTAAAAAAGTTGTTTTTAATTAAAATTTAGTAATTTTCACTATTCATCAAAATATGAAAGTTATCCGAAATGTACCAAAATTTCACCTTAGGCTAAATTCGATATTCCGAATCCAAAAATGAAGTCCATTTTCAAATATAAAATATATATAATTTTGAAAAGTAGGTATTACTATTCATAACGGCTAGTTTGATTGGTTGTGGTGTGTGTTAAAACTCAAGGTTGCGTACAACACACGCTACTGTATTATTCAAATAAAGCGTACCGTGGAAGCTTGGGATGTTTCATTTTAAATTTTTGATGTCCCCATTTAGTCAAAAAGTTTAAAATATTGTATTTAAAAAGGGTTCACTATTAAAAGTTGATAAAAGTGCAATACTGAAAATGAATTTGTTCTTGCATTATATCTAAGAAACTCATAATATGGATTCTAAAATTATAAGGATTATATAAAGTTTAAAATTTATATAATACTATTCATAACCTCTTTTGAATGGCTTTTTTTTTGTAAGTCATGGTGCGATTGAACTCAGTGTTGCGTGTAGTGCAAGTCATTGAATTATTTTGAAGAAATAATACACTATGAAACCTTGGGGTGTTACATTCTCCCCTCCTTCAATAAATTGCGTCCTCACAATTTGAAATTGTTCTTCGAAAATAAAAGGTTGAAAATAGAAAATATATTTGTGGGAAAACCCACATCAGAAATTGGGTTACTAAAATTTAGTCTTAATATGAGGAAAAGAGAAATGAAAGGGTCACCACCAAATTATGATCTCGATTAGGAGAACATTGGTGGCATATAATTGGAGGAAAAACGTAAATATTTATAGGTAGTGATTGAGGTCATCAATCACAAACAAGTATAAAATTGAGGTCCTTAAATTCATCAATCTGTGATGATTTGAAATACCATCGGTTCAACAAAACATAGGGTATTAGAATAACACATTTTTGACGTTTCAAAATATCTTAGTTGAAATCCCACATCGAAAAATGAATTAATGAGGCCTATATTTAAAATAAAGAGTCGAAAGTATGAAGATTACCAAAAATAACTCATACTAGGGTTCCATGTAGGAAAATATGGATATGGAAGAAAAATCTAACCATCAATTATCTGATGGAGAGTGGTAGAGAACATGGCTATGAAAAAGCCAACAATCCCAAATCCATAAATTAGTGATGATTTAAGGTACCATCTAGGAAAACATTTTTTGTTCTAAGTTGCTTTTCTTAATATTGAGGAATTTATTAATGTGATTGGCTAAGATCATAAGGAGATATACTTACTTTATAATTAGAGTTTTATCTATTAATAAATTTCTACCACAAACTCATCTTTCACTCTAAAAGATAATAGAATGTAAAAAAAAAATCTATTTACACTATTCGTATAGGGTTCCAAAATAAACGGATTTATAATTCATCTACATGATCTTTTAATAAAACTACATTATTTAATCCAGGACATCTCATGGGCCAGTGGTAGGTGATACACCCTTGTCGCCCTTCGGTTGCGGGTTCAAGTCTCGCAGCCTTGCCGGACGCGACGGGTTGCCGCCCGACCTCCGGGTTGTCCTTTTATGGCAATCCAAAATTAATCTAGACTAGAACTATCCAAAATATTTCTGTCCAAACTCACAGTCCAACATTTATAAGTAAGGTAAACATAATATAGAACCTTTTTACCCCGTAATAGCATATGAATACCTTCATCATGTATTCTTTTAATACACCGAAACATCCTGAATTACCATATTCCTTATTGATTACATTCATGCTCCCTTATTCCATATAGAAAGCTGGATATACTTCATTAATCCAAAAATGTTTTAAACCCCAACAATGATGGAATATACAAATCATTAATCAGTTCCAGGGTAGTCAAGAATATCCAATATAATTTATCCAAAACAATCACATATTATTCCAAAATCACTACCTCAGTATCAGAACTATATTATGATTTATCATTCTCTCAACCATATATTTTCCAAAAATTTATCCTGCTATTGAGTCACTTTTCTTTGTTCCACACAATCTCAAGTCCTTAATGAAATAGTACTGCAGTAAAATCCTTATATACTCCATAATTATTATAACAAGTACATTGTTGATACAACACTCAATTGACATAATCAACATAAGAACTCTAATCATTCCTCTTCATCTGTGGTAGTATCATAACTTGATTATTATCCAATAACATCATTTGCGGCATAGTCTGATGACTGAGACATAGGTTCGCGTAGTGTCCAAACTCCTTGCAAATGAAGCATTGTACATTTAAAACCATTTTCTTACCCTTGCAGTCACGTACTCTGTGCCCTTTTCCTCCACACTTATAACAAACTCTCATTCCTTTCAGGCAAGTTACAGGGTGTTTCTTTCCACAGTTACCACATATGGGAAAATTCTTCTTTTCCCTCTTCCCTTTATCCATATTTCTCTCTTCTATCCTTTTCTTCTCTTGCTTCCCTTCAAATCCATAGGACTCAGTAAAGTCTTTACTTATCTTATCAATACATGATATTATTTCTTCATATGATGATAATACATGGGAGACTATTTCTCTTATAAATTCTAGCTTAAGACCATGAAAGATATGATCCTTCCTTTTCTTTGGATCATGTGCATTTCTGGAGTTCTCATTCCTTCTACTGGGCGCCATTTCTAAACAATGGAATACACTAGATCAGTTTATGAATCAAAATACATAATCCCATACTTATAAAACACTTAACATAAATTGAACTATTTATGGATATAATCCATAATCATAAAAATGTCTAATTTGAGGATGTATATACTCATAAACCCTTCATAATGGTTTGTAAAGAAAATGAGAATTATCCTAAGCATATCCCCCGGGAGTGTCGTAACCAAGAGTGCAGCAAGGCCCGTTGTCGTGCACCAGTTTCCGTTCGAGTCTAGCTCAAAGCGGTGTTTTCGGGTTTTACCCCTAGGTACATCTGTGCCAGAGCCGCCTCTACCTGCTCGTATCCAGACATGGATGTATTGCTCGGAAAACTCACAAAATCTCTACAATACCAAAATTCTAGGAAGTTCTTCTATACTAATCCTCAAAATTCATCTTAGGTCTACGTGCTCTAATCAGAGTTTATCTAAATCTAGATTCCAAGGTTTGTACTAAACTTACTCTGATACCAACTGTAACGCCCCGACCCCAGCTACCCAGAGTCGGTGCATTACTTCATAACATTGGCATGATCACAAGAAGATCAAATCACGAAAGACCGATTGGTTTAGTAGCCTTGGAAACACTAGATATAATCATAAAGTTTTACATTACATTTCAAAGTGAAAAACTACTACTACAACAAAGTCTTCATATCCACACTATTAACCCCTCATAATATCCCTGCAAGTCATTCATAATTTACTTCTTCACTACCTGGGAAAAATAAAACATAGAAAAGGGGTGAGCTCAAATGCCCAGTAAGGATAACAATATAGCGGAACATTCAAAATAAGCATAAACATTTAAGGCAATGAATTACTAAAACAAAAGCCTTTTAAAATTGAACTTCAACATAGTATGACAAAAGTAAAATGAAATAATGCCATTTACTTGTTCACATGGATATTCTACTAATCGAATAATCACATGCAATATCAATAACCACTTTCATAATGTTGGAATGCATAATGTCAGACTATCATAACCACATAGCCAAGGCCTCGTGCCAAGACTACAAATAAGATTTTGTCAAGGCCTTGTGCCAAGACACTAGTTTGTCTCATGAGACCTACCGATGCATCGAGGAGCTATAGCGGGCTCCACCCGTCACTTATTAAGTCCAATGCATTCCCATATGAAAAGGTTTAAACATAACATAAACATTCGTATTAAAACTAGCATACGAAATGTCAATAATTTCACCATAAACTATGAATGGTATAAAAATAGCACATCCACAGTCAAACATATCACAAAACCTTCAATACAATATAGAAGTTTTGTATCATAATAAATCAACTTCAAATAATCTTAAAATCCATCAAAGGATGTTGATATAGATGAAATCAAAATTCTTTTTAAAGAAGTATCTCCTTTTATTTTGAAATCATTTAAGATCCATATAAAATAAAACATTTTCTTTGAAAATATTCTTATAAGCTTGTATGGAAAGCTTCGACAATTTTATAACGGCGGAAAATAACCGCACCCTCCGTATAAGTTAAAAAAAACATTCTTACCTCAATTCAGTCGAAAAGGTTAAAAGGACCTTGTTTTGAAAACAACGGAAAGATTCCTTTATAAACCTCTTATAAAAAGTCAAACAAGGGTATAAATTACTTTAACCCATATTCTTGTAAATAGTAAAAATGTTTTGAAATACATTTCGAAGAAACATGGATGTGGATGATAAAGAGATCCCAGTAGATTATTACGTATAATACAACCTCGGATAATGAAGAGATTGTGAAATAACCCTTACCTTGTACTTTTCCTTTGTTGGGGTAGGTTAACCTCCTGTATAATGGTGAAATAATTGTTATTAAATTATACAAGAATCATATATATTAATATGATATCATATATGATCTTTTAACATTGATTTGTTAATAATATCTTAGAATTATCGTCGTTTCGGGTGTTAACTTACTCATTTTATTTATATGTTTTGTTACATAAGCCATGGTTGTTGTATCTTATTCATATCCAGAATGATATCTAGTCCTTAAAAATCATTTTTAAATCATCAAATGATAATTATACTTGAATGGTTACGATGGAGAATGAATCTCATCGCGTTCGTGGAGACGGTAGTCCGTACGTACGCACGAGCGACAATATCATTCTTTTGATATTAAAATAATATATAAATGAATGGTATATCATATATACAGAATCATTAACATGTTATATTTATTATTTACATGAGTTACACATCATTATTATACCCATCCAAATAATATTATATTGAATAACAATTACACCACGACGTGGAGACGGTAAGCCGTACGTACGCACGTATGGTGACATGTTATTCAAAGGGTGGATAGAATACTGAATATGGTTGTACCATACTTATAATAACATCACAGTATATGTGAGATACTGTAGTTATTATTTTAGAATGGTAAGAACAAAGGAAGAAGAAGTGGAAGAAGAAATGAACTTAGAAAAGGGTGGTGAAATCATTACCTCTTCTTCGGGTTCTTCCTTTTGATTTGATCAAAAGGGCTCCTTAGGTTGGCTTTATGATCAAACTAAGGCCTCTAGGTTGTATTGAGGTATGTTGGGAGAGTATTTGGGCAGAGTTTGGCCGAACCAAAAGGCTTTAGAGGTGTGAAGAAATGAGAAGGAGGAGTGCCCTTTTATAAGAGGGGTGAGGGGCACCTTTGGAAAAGCTAGAAATATTAATTTATAATAAATTCATATTCGGTTTCTAATGGCTCCAAAGTTGATTATTTAAATGTTAAGGTGGGGATAGGTCGAAAACAACTCAACCAATAGAAGTTAGATAGGTTTGTGTACTTATATTAACCTTATCTTTAAGTATTAACTCTAAGTTAATTAGTTTCACTTTTACAATGTCTCTTTGTAGTTTTATATAATATGGTTAATAAACTTACTATATACATCCAAGAGACCCCCAAGTGGTCCATTAATGATTAACCTATCATGATATAAGTCTCTTGGCTGAACCTTAGATTTTTAGGAATTTAATATCAATTAATAATATAATATTTGTTTTAAGAACTCTTTTATGTCAATTTTGACACTATTCAATAGTTGATTTTTTTGAAACTCATAACAGATTGATTACTTCAAAAAAAGTCAATCCAATCAATCCTAATATATCATATTATCCTATAAAATTAGTTTAATTCATTAAAAGTTTCATATTATATTTATTTTGGTATTTATAATATCAATTATTTTAATTTTTCACTATTATAGTAATTACCGCATCATCATTGTGTCATAAATAAAATAACTTATTTAATGTCTAAAAATTATAAATAAAATATCATTATGTAGGAAATCTTTTTATCTTTCTAATGAATATTTATAATCGAAAATACAACATGTATAACCCTATGTAAAAGTTGTTCTTCTAAAAGATGTAAGCTTATGCCATTTTTATTTTTATTTTAACTTTATTAATATAAAGTGTCCCTACCACATACAAGTGGCTCCAAGGGGTCCCCAAATTGACCCAAGGATGCTCATGGTCGGGTATGTGTCCACCAATAAGGTTAGGACACGTTTTAGGGTAATTTTGTATTATTATAATATTATTTTTTAACCCTTATTTACCGGATTTACCCTTAACCATGGTAAATAAAATATTTACCGCAGTAATTATTCAAAATGTCTAAAAATAAAAGTTACCTATTTACACAATTTGAACATCCTGATTCCAAATATGGAATCCATTTTCCTAAATTCAAAACACAGGAGTGGAAGAAATTAATTTAAAATTAATTCCCGCTGTCAAAACAAAAAGCGTGTTTTTAAGAGATAATAACTATCAAAAGATTGACACTTGTTTATGTTCGGTTTAATTGTAAAATTATGTCCAATGAACAACATTATATTAAATGGTAAAAATATATTCTAAATATACTTTAAAACCACTCAAATTCATAATTTATCACTATTAATTATTTTGATTAAAAAAGTTGTTTTTAATTAAAATTTAGTAATTTTCACTATTCATCAAAATATGAAAGTTATCCGAAATGTACCAAAATTTCACCTTAGGATAAATTCGATATTCCGAATCCAAAAATGAAGTCCATTTTCAAATATAAAATATATATAATTTTGAAAAGTAGGTATTACTATTCATAACGGCTAGTTTGATTGGTTGTGGTGTGTGTTAAAACTCAAGGTTGCGTACAACACACGCTACTGTATTATTCAAAGAAAGCGTACCGTGGAAGCTTGGGATGTTTCATTTTAAATTTTTGATATCCCCATTTAGTCAAAAAGTTTAAAATATTGTATTTAAAAAGGGTTCACTATTAAAAGTTGATAAAAGTGCAATACTGAAAATGAATTTGTTCTTGCATTATATCTAAGAAACTCATAATATGGATTCTAAAATTATAAGGATTATATAAAGTTTAAAATTTATATAATACTATTCATAACCTCTTTTGAATGGCTTTTTTTTTGTAAGTCATGGTGCGATTGAACTCAGTGTTGCGTGTAGTGAAAGTCATTGAATTATTTTGAAGAAATAATACACTATGAAACCTTGGGGTGTTACAATAATAAATATTAAATAAACATCAAATAAATATTCATAAATACTAAAAAATATTAATAAACATTAAATAAATATTAATTAAATATTATATAAACATTCATAAATATTAATTAAATATTAATAAATTGTCACGACCCGTCTTCCCCGAGATGAGAGAAGGGACATCAAATTGTCAGACCCTTCTTTCCTCAAGTTGAAGGAGAGACAATGATCTCTCAGTCCCTCCTTCAATAGGTCCCAGAGTGGCGACTAACACCAAGGGTGTAGAATCACACGTAATATAGAAGGCACTACCCTTTTTATTTAGTAGGATCGGGAGATGCGATGGTAGAAACTCAAACAACTCCAAAACTGAAGGTAGAAGTGAAGTAAAACCAAAAATTCATTCCTATATGCATGTTACAAATAAAGTGTTATAAAGTACAAGAAAACTCTAAAGGGAAGTACCAAAAGAAAAGAAAAAAAGCAACGTCAACGGTCCTGATGTCCAAGCTAGTACGGTCCCGCACGGTCCTCGAAGTCCTCTTGGAAACCTAGAAGCAGTTTTATATACGTAGGGTGAGTATACAAGTATACTCAGTAGGGAAAACCAAAAACTCTCGTGCACAAGTGGAAAGACATTTTAATGCCCTGTGAGAAAATGAGATAACCAAAGCACCTAGCAAGGAAACTATCCACCTAAACTTCACAATGGCACACTCCCCAAACAACGCAATTAAAGTAAAGTAATAGTAATAACACATTGATATTTGGGTATCCCGCACCACTTTCTCACTGGTTATTGAAGACATCCTACGCGTCAGACCTCCCCCGCCATTCTCACTCAGTCCCATTGTCACCCCAACAACAACCTTTTGGGTCACCACAACCACGCATCCCGCCCGCAAACATCTGGGTCACAACAACCACACACACCCCCGCCCCGCAGACACTTGGGACACAACTACTGCCACGCCCAAAGACACATGGGCCAGAACAACTACCGCCACACCCGAAGACACCTAAGACTCATCCCGAAGACACTTAGGAAACAAATTGCCCGCACACACCTGAGCCAACCACCACAACTACTCTGCCCGAAAAATTTTGGGCTATAATGGACCTCAAGCCGTCACAGCCTGTCCGAAGAGTCTTGGGCTACTCGGGAAAGGGAGCATAAAATGAGCTAATAACCAGTCACTCATAGGAGTGTTGGGAAAAACACCCTCCCCCATGAAATGGGGGGTGTTTGGCACGAAGTGCTCAACTTGGGTGGGGCGCGAATAAGAAACATAAGAACTAAATTATACATATAGGTAAACAAGCACTCATCCCAACCTAGGGGTTCCAAAATCATCACATGCACAAACACCCTCGTTACTATTCATTCATAAAAGCACAACAGCCACAACCAAGTCACAACTCATTCCCGGGAAAAAATTCTCCATTGAACCCATTATTGTTATCACATTTAAGTGGTTTCATTTAAATAATTTTTCACTACCGGACAACTAACAGGCATAGCCACAAACCAAGGAAGAAAAAACAACCAAGCAAATTAAACATTCACACCTGGTTCTCTTGTAAAGTCACAACAACAAAAGGGATATGTGAGATGTAACGATCCAAAGATTCCTTAATGGAAATCCCTCTTGATCTAATTAAATGTCTCTTTATGTTTATATAAAGTGTCAACTTCATTGGTTTTATGTTAAGAATTTTGATCGTTGCTAACATAGTCGTTGAACAATGATCACATGATTAGTATAAATATAGGACTTTAACAAATCCAATTTACTCAGACAAAAGAAGCGATGGGCTCGTCCAGTAGAATTGCTCCATACGAAGCCCATTTGTCGGAGCTCGAAAAAGAGGTGGCATCCTTGGGCTTCACCCTTGACCAAGCCCAAGCTGAGCTTCACCATGTCAAGCTCAAACGGGACCGTCTACAGGAAAAGTGGAAGTTGATAGAGATTACCACTCGAGCGATGTTATCCGAGCCACCCCAAGAGTCTGTCACCATCGCACACCTTATCCTTAGGTCTTATGCGGCTGTTTTAAGGGGTTATGTAACAAATAAGTAGTACTATGTTCATGTACATTATTTTTGTATACAATAATGAATATAATTTCTAGTCATTTTTGATACATTGTAAATAGTTTTTAAAAGTACAAATGGTGTTTTTAGTTATTATTTAATTAAGAAATATATTTTATTAAATTAAGGGATTTTTGAATTAAATAATATTTTAATAAAATAATATTATTATTATTAAATTAATTTTTATTAAATATAAATGATCTTATAATTTTTTGAATGCAATTAAAATTTTTATTAAGGTTTGAAATCCAATTCTGTCAAAACCCGTGAATTTTCGATAAATGTCGGTTTTTATTTTAAAAGTGAAAATTAACATATTTAGAAAATTATTTAGATAAAATAAATGTTATTTCTGGAATTAGGACGTTGTAATTATCCAACGGTGAATTTTTCATAATTTTCTGAGACAGTCAAATTTTTGGGTAAAAATTAAATACTGTTTAAATATATAATATGTTTTATGACATCATAATGACCCAATAGTGATGTAATAAAATACTATAAGATTTATGTTCGGCCAATATATGTTTTAACATCAAAATAAAGTGATTTTGGGTTTGTTTGACTTATTTTTCAAAGCATTAATGGACCCCTCAAGACTTATTCAACACTTTGCTTTTTTAAATTAATTTCCATGGGAGTGTGACTCACCTCCACATAAGCAACCTTATTATTTTAAAAAGTTCGGACTTTGGCCTTATAAAATAAATTTTTTCCCTTCCCTTTTCCAAAAACCATGGGCAAAAACCATGAGATGGTTTGTGGTTTGGATTAATTTAATATAAGGGGTCCCAAACCTAAATAATAAAGAATTCCCTCACCTTTCCTATATAAACCCACCCAAGCTCCTACTTCCTCCTCACTAAAAGCCCTTTAAGTTCATCCAACCTCTTCTCTACTCTCTCTAGAATCCTCCCAAGGTTCCCCAAGCTCCCAAGAAGCCTCTCACAAGCCTCTCTCTAGCCTTTGGAAGCACACTTCCAAGTAAGGGTTTTTTTCTTCCTTTCTCATTTTTGTCAATTTTCTTTAAGTTGTATTGCCCTTTTAATTTCAATTATGAATGTTGGGGTATGCTTTCTCACATCCCTCATACTGCCCTCTTATTGTTTGAATGACGGGAGACCCCTTTTCTCTCTCATTAAATGCCTCCCATGTACACCCGTTACTATGCCGAAATTCTGAAAGGAACTTCTCTCTCTTCTTTTACATTCAAGCAATAATTTTGTATCATGAATCTAAATTCCATTACAATTGTTGGCACATGTATCTATATGACCTCCTTACTGTCCATTACATGTAAATATGATGAGGAACCTCTTTCTCTCTCATCAACTTTTTTTATGAATTCTTATGTCACGCCGTTACGCTGCCGAAATCACACTGATTTTCTAAGCCAGTGCCATTGTGTAGTGAATACCATGCCCATTTCTCCATCAAGGGTATTCACCTTTATGCACAATTATTTTATTGATTATAATGTTCCATGTATGAATTCCGCATCCCTTTATTGTGGAATAAATGATTATGTTTTATGAATCCATGTTTTATGATCCATGTGGCACACTTATGCATGAAATGAAATGTTTAAGAAGGGTGCACCCTTATAGCGCTCCAATGCATTGGGTAAAGTATAGTATCATGATACGTCACGTGCAATGAGTGTTGACTCATGCTAATTCAAGTGCAACGAGGGTTTACTCATGATTTATGTGAAATGAGGATTTACTCATGCTCCGTGTGCAATGGGCCTTGACTCATGTTAATTCCATGTTAAGTGTTGTTGTCACATTTCCATGTTATGATTATCATGCTTTAACATGCCTTTATGTTCATGTTTTTCTTATGCTCTATTGATATTCCTATTGTCTAACATGTATTTTACTGCTCATGTTATTCCATGTGTACTCCCTTACCGGGCTTTATAGCTCACCCTTTTCTTATGCATGTCCTCAGGTTATCCCATGCAATGCTAAGTACGAAGGAATGTAGTGGTCATGTAAAGAAAGTTTTCAATAAAGATGTTGTATTTCATGTTTTAAGTTTTTATGTAATGATACTAATCCCCAAAGACACTAAACCTCTCGATCTTCTTTGTTGTATCAAGTGATGTTTTATGTAATAAATCATGTTTAAGTTTATAATAAAAGCAGGGTTGTCATGGTTGGTATCAGAGGATAGGTTTAGTTATTTTTGGGATTAGGAAACCCTAGTAAATCCTTAGATAAAAGACTAAGTATAATAAAAACATCCCTAAGTTTTGGTAAGTACTGATTAAGTGGTTTATCAAAAAAATACATCCCTATCTGGATACGAGCAGGTAGAGGCGACTCTGGCATAGATGTATCCTAGGGGTAAAACCCGAAAACACCGCTTTGAGCTAGACTCGAACGGGAACTGGTGCACGACAATGGGCCTTGCTACACTCTTGGTTACGACACTCCCGTGGGGATATGTTTTGATAAATTCAAAAGCTTAGTATGAACCCTTATTAAGGGAATTAAAAAAAATTCCCCTAAGAATATATGTTAGAAAGTAGATCATGAAAAGCCAAGATTAAAGCCTATAGACTCATGAGTTAAGAAAATAAAAGTTTATTTTTAAGTCATCAACTTTTGTCTTTGGATTACCCTTTATGTGTTACCCCTAACTTTCCTTTTATTCCAACCAATGGCTGGTAATAGGAGGACTCGGGCTAACAACCATTGTGAAGATAAGTGTGATGACTGTACTAATGAGATGCCCAATCAAATGGGAGCGGGAATCGCGAACTTTGTCATGCTTCTCTCTCACCTAACTCAAGTTTTGAATAGAAACACAGGTCAAGAGGAATGTTCAACCCCCCCTAAGAAAGAACAAGTCTCTATCGAGAGCTTCATGGGACAAATGCCTCCTACTTTTAGTGGATCATCCGACCCCACGATCGCTGAACAATGGATAAACTCCATTGAAAAGATCTTCTCCATCCTTCAATGTTCTGAACAAGAGAAGATTCTCCTGGCTGCTTATCGTATGGAGGGTGAAGCTGATCAATGGTGGACGTTGATCAAAAATACAAAGCTTGAGGAGGAGATCGAGGCACTGGAATGAAAGGATTTCTGGAAGATGTTTTTCGATAAATATTTTCCGCGCACCCTCCGGCTTAAGATGGAAAGATACTTCCTTTCCCTCAAGAAAAAAGATGAAGAATCTGTTGGAGCGTATGAGGCAAACTTCACAAGGCTTGCACGATTCGCTTCCGGCTTTGTCGTTACCCCCGAATGCAAGGTTGACCACTTCTTTGGTGGGCTGAAGCCTAACTTGCGGAAAGCATTAGTGATCCGTGACTTCGACAGCTATGAGGAAATTTTCCGATGTGCCCTCAAGGTCGAAATGGAGATCGGGGAATCACAGGGGTATCATGGGGACAAGAAGCGTAAGGTGGAATTCAATGTTGGTGGTCCGATGGATAAATCCAACGGTGCTAAGAAGATCCAACACCCCACTTGCCAAAAGTACGGAAAGAAGCACCCTGGAAATTGCCTTAAGGGGACGAGAAAATGCTTTAGGTGTGGAAGAGAAGGGAACCTAGCTGTTAACTGTCGGCAAGAAGGACCCGCGGCTGCGACAGAGGAGAGGAACACTCCGTTCGAACCTCAACGCGTTGTTCAATACTACAAATGCAAAGAACCGGGTCATTTTGCAAATCAGTGCCCTAATCCAAGGGTTATCAGAGGCAACCAACAACCTTCAAGACAGTAAGGAAGAGCTTTTTCCATCACTTCTGCCGAAGTGAACCCCGACAACGAAGTGGTGATAGGTACGCTAGTTATTAATTCAAGAATAGTGAACGTACTTTTTGATTCAGGTTCTACGCATTCTTTTATATCTCAAAAGTTTAGTAGAACAATCCCAGCACCACCACAAATCATGGAAGTAAAGATGTCGGTGAGTACGAAAAATGGGGCAATCATTGCATCCCATGAATATAAGTCCTCCCTTGTTATAATATGTGGATTGAATTTCCCGTCGAACCTCGTCATACTCCCTCTGGTGGAATTTGATGCAATTCTTGGTATGGATTGGCTTTCCTTATATAGAGCCAACATAAATTGTCGGGAGAGGGAAATCACACTCCATATGGAGAATCGATCCCCGATTCTTTACAAGTGTCAGGAGGAAGATGAATCTCCTTTAGCTCCATCATCTCAAGAATGGATATTACTGCCTTATGAGCACGCGTATCTCGCTCAGATGATTGAGTCTAAGGAAGAAACCATCCTTGAAGAAATGCCTATTGTGAGGGAATTCGCTGAAGTGTTTCCCGAGGAACTGCCTGGTCTTCCTCCAAGAAAATATGTTGAGTTCTCAATTGAACTTATACCTAGGGCACTACCAATATCCAAGACTCCATATAGAATGGCTGTTGTAGAGCTTGAAGAGCTGAAAAAACAACTACAGGAGAATCTGGATAAAGGGTTTATACACCCAAGTGCTTCACCATGGGGTGCACCGGTCCTCTTCGTCAAGAAGAAGGATGGGTCAATGCGGATTTGCATCGATTATCGTGAACTTAACAAAATCATGATAAAGAACAAGTATCCTCTCCCAAGAATTGATGACTTGTTTGATCAGCTGTGTGGAGCACAATACTTCTCCAAGGTGGATTTGCGGTCGGGATATTATCAAGTAAGGGTGAAGAAGGAAGATGTCCCCAAGACTGCTTTTCGTACAAGATATGGGCACTATGAATTCATAGTAATGCCTTTCAGACTCACCATTGATCCAACAATATTCGTGGACTTAATGAATAGAGTCTTTAGAGATTACCTTGACAAATTTGTGGTAGTCTTTATAGATGATATTCTAATATACTCCAAAACCAAGGAGTATCATGAGGAGAATTTAAAAACTGTACTAGAGACTTTGCGCAAGGAGAAGCTCTATGAAAAGTACAAAAAGTGTGAGTTCTAGTTGAAGGAGGTCTCATTCTTGTGTTATATCATCACAAGAAATGGTATATCTGTGGACCCCTCCAAAACCAATGCAATTGAGGGATGACCGAGGCCAACATCGGTAACGGATATCCGTAGATTCTTGGGGTTAGCTGGATATTATCGACGATTTGTGAGAAATTTATCACGATTTTCCAACCCTCTTATGAAGCTAACTCGAAAGGGAGTAAAGTTTTCTTGGAGTGATGAATGCAAAGAAAGCTTCAAGGAGTTGAAAAGGAGGCTTATCACTGCGTCCGTGCTCACTTTACCCACAAGTGGGGAACTTTTTGTGGTGTTCAGTGATGCCTCAAAGAAGGGCTTAGGTTGTGTGCTGATGCAGAATGATAAAGTGATATCCTATGCCTCAAGGCAGTTGAAAATCCATGAGCGAAACTATCCAACACATGATCTGGAGTTGACGGCTGTGATCTTTGCCTTGAAAATCTGGCAGCATTATCTCTATGGAGAGAAATGTGAGATATATACTGACCACAAGAGTCTTAAATATATATTCACACAGAAAGAGCTTAATATGCGCTAGAGAAGATGGATAGAGCTCATCAAGGATTATGACTGTTCAATACATTACCACCCTGGGAAAGCGAACAAGGTGGCAGATGACCTAAGTATAAAGGATCCAACAATTCTATCAATGATGAGAATTGAGAAGGATCCAATCTTCTTAGACTTGATGAAGATGGATGTGGGAATCATAAAGAAGGGAACATCATCAATCCTTTCACAAATGATTGCTCAACCATATCTTTTGGAAAGGTTAAAGGATGCTCAAAAGGATGATGTGAGAATTCAGGAAAAGGTGGAAGCTATCAAAAAAGGGAAATCCTGAGAGTTTAATGTTAATGAAGAAGGAATTGTGAGGTTTGGGAAAATACTATGTGTTCCATCAAGTCCGGAGCTGAAGAAGGAACTTTTGGATGATGCACATAGTTCAAATTTCTCTATTCACCCAGGGAGTACAAAGATGTATCGAGATCTCCGAGAAAACTTTTGGTGGGATAATATGAAGAAGGAGATCGTTGAATATACATCAAAGTGCCTGGTGTATCAGCAAGTGAAGGAAGAGAGGCAGAAGTCTAAGGGGATGATGCAACCATTGCCCATACCAGAATAGAAATGAGAAAACATCACCATGGACTTTGTCACCGGACTTCCGAGGACATCCAAAGGCAACAATGCAATATGGGTTGTTGTGGATCGTCTTACAAAGAATGCACACTTCATTTCTATTCAGGAGGATCTCTCTTTGGATCAACTGGCACATATATATATTAGGGAAGTGGTAAGGTTACATGGAGTACCACTATCTATTGTGTTTGACCGAGATCCAAGATTCACCTCTAAGTTTTGGAAGAGTCTTCAACATGCTCTGAATACTGAACTGAACTTCAGTACGACCTATCATCCTCAAAATGATGGCCAATCCGAGCAGACTATCCAAACACTTTAAGACATGTTGAGAGCATGCTCAATGGACTTTAAAGGAGGATGTGATCAACATCTTCCTCTGGTTGAGTTCTCTTATAAGAATAGTTTCCACTCAAGCATCCAAATGGAACCATATGAATCCCTATATGGGAAAAGGTGAAGAACACCGACATGTTGGGATGAGGTTGGTGAACGTAGGCTGCTTGGACAAGAAATGGTCGAGGAAATGGTGGAGAAGGTGAAAACCATTCAGCAGCATATCAAGGAATCCCAGAGTCGACAGAAGAGTTATACAGATAATCATCGATGAGACCTTGAGTTTAAACTTGGAGACATGGTGTTTCTACACATATCTCTGTGGAAGAAGGTCATGAGGTTTGGAAAGAAAGGGAAGTTAAGTGCAAGGTACATCGGCCCCTTCGAGGTTCTTGATCGTGTCGGGGCTGTGGCCTATCGATTAGCACTTCCACCTACTATGGCCAAAGTACATGATGTATTTTATGTATCCCTCTTAAGGAAGTACATACCAGACCCTTCACATGTACTCTCTTCTGAGGTGGTACAATTGGAAGATGATCTTTCTTATGAGGAGCAACCAGTGAAGATCTTAGATCGTAGAGAAAAAGTTCTACAAAATAAGACAATGCCCCTCGTCAAGGTGTTTTGGAGAAACCACAAGTTTGAAGAAGAGACTTGGGAGTCAGAGGATATGATGAAGCTGAGTTACCCACATTTGTTTTAGTGTAGGAAAAGGAAAATTTCGAGGGCGAAATTTCTTAAGGGGGGAATATTGTAACGACCCAAATTTTCATTAATGGAAATCCCTCTTGATCTAATTAAATGTCTATTTATGTTTATATAAAGTGTCAACTTCATTGGTTTTATGTTAAGAATTTTGACCGTTGCTAATATAGTCATTGAACAGTGATCACATGATTAGTATAAATATAGGACTTTAACAAATCCAATTTACTCAGACAAAAGAAGCGATGGGCTCGTCCAGTAGAATTGCTCCATATGAAGCCCATTTGTCGGAGCTCGAAAAAGAGGTGGCATCCTTGGGCTTCGCCCTTGACCAAGCCCAAGCTAAGCTTCACCATGTCAAGCTCGAACGGGACCGTCTACAGGAAAAGTGGAAGTTGATAGAGATTACCACTCGAGCGATGTTATCCGAGCCACCCCAAGAGTCTGTCACCATCGCACACCTTACCCTTAGGTCTTATGCGGCTCTTTTAAGGGGTTATGTAACAAATAAGTAGTATTATGTTCATGTACATTATTTTTGTATACAATAATGAATATAATTTCTAGTCATTTTTGATACATTGTAAATAGTTTTTAAAAGTACAAATGGTGTTTTTAGTTATTATTTAATTAAGAAATATATTTTATTAAATTAAGGGATTTTTGAATTAAATAATATTTTAATAAAATAATATTATTATTATTAAATTAATTTTTATTAAATATAAATGATCTTATAATTTTTTGAATGCAATTAAAATTTTTATTAAGGTTTGAAATCCATTTCTGTCAAAACCCGTGAATTTTCGATAAATGTCGGTTTTTATTTTAAAAGTGAAAATTAAAATATTTAGAAAATTATTTAGATAAAATAAATGTTATTTCTGGAATTAGGACGTCGTAATTATCCAACGGTGAATTTTTCATAATTTTCTGAGACAGTCAAATTTTTGGGTAAAAATTAAATACCGTTTAAATATATAATGTGTTTTATGACATCATAATGACCCAATAGTGATGTAATAAAATACTATAAGATTTATGTTCAGCCAATATATGTTTTACCATTAAAATAAAGTGATTTTGGGTTTGTTTGACTTATTTTTCAAAGCATTAATGGACCCCTCAAGACTTATTCAACACTTTGCTTTTTTAAATTAATTTCCATGGGAGTGTGACTCACCTCCACATAAGCAACCTTATTATTTTAAGAAGTTCGGACTTTGGCCTTATAAAATAAATTTTTCCCCTTCCCTTTTCCAAAAACCATGGGCAAAAACCATGAGATGGTTTGTGGTTTGGATTAATTTAATATAAGAGGTCCCAAACCTAAATAATAAAGAATTCCCTCACCTTTCCTATATAAACCCACCCAAGCTCCTACTTCCTCCTCACTAAAAGCCCTTTAAGTTCATACAACCTCTTTCCTACTCTCTCTAGAATCCTCCCAAGGTTCCCCAAGCTCCCAAGAAGCCTCTCACAAGCCTCTCTCTAGCCTTTGGAAGCACACTTCCAAGTAAGGGTTTTTTTCTTCCTTTCTCATTTTTGTCAATTTTCTTTAAGTTGTATTGCCCTTTTAATTTCAATTATGAATGTTGGGGTATGGTTTCTTACATCCATCATACTGCCCTCTTATTGTTTGAATGACGGGAGACCCCTTTTCTCTCTCATTAAATGCCTCCCATGTACACCTGTTACTATGCCGAAATTCTGAAAGGAACTTCTCTCTCTTCTTTTACATTCAAGCAATAATTTTGTATCATGAATCTAAATTCCATTACAATTGTTGGGACATGTATCTATATGACCTCCTTACTGTCCATTACATGTAAATATGATGAGGAACCTCTTTCTCTATCATCAACCTTTTTTATGAATTCTTATGTCACGCCGTTACGCTGCCAAAATCACACTGATTTTCTAAGCCAATGCCATTGTGTAGTGAATACCATGCCCATTTCTCCATCAAGGGTATTCAACTTTATGCACAATTATTTTATTGATTATAATGTTTTATGTATGAATTCCACATCCCTTTATCGTGGAATAAATGATTATGTTTTATGAATCCATGTTTTATGATCCATGTGGCACACTAATGCATGAAATGAAATGTTTAAGAAGGGTGCGCCCTTATAGCGCTCCAATGCATTGGGTAAAGTATAGTATCATGATACGTCACGTGCAATGAGTGTTGACTCATGCTAATTCAAGTGCAACGAGGGTTTACTCATGCTTTATGTGCAATGAGGATTTACTCATGCTCCATGTGCAATGGGCCTTGACTCATGCTAATTCCATGTTAAGTGTTGTTGTCACATTTCCATGTTATGATTATCATGCTTTAACATGCCTTTATGTTCATGTTTTTCTTATGCTCTATTGATATGCCTATTGTCTAACATGTATTTTACTCCTCATGTTATTCCATGTGTACTCCCTTACCGGGCTTTATAGCTCACCCTTTTCTTATGCATGTCCTCAGGTTATCCCATGCAATGCTAAGTACGAGGGAATGTAGTGGTCATGTAAAGAAAGTTTTCAATAAAGATGTTGTATTTCATGTTTTAAGTTTTTATGTAATGATCCTAATCCCCAAAGACACTAAACCTCTCGATCTTCTTTGTTGTATCAAGTGATGTTTTATGTAATAAATCATGTTTAAGTTTATAATAAAAGCAGGGTTGTCATGGTTGGTATCAGAGGATAGGTTTAGTTATTTTTGGGATTAGGAAACCCTAGTAAATCCTTAGATAAAAGACTAAGTATAATAAAAACATCCCTAAGTTTTGGTAAGTATTGACTAAGTGGTTTATCAAAAAAATACATCCCTGTCTGGATACGAGCAGGTAGAGGCGACTCTGGCATAGATGTATCCTAGGGGTAAAACCCGAAAACACCGCTTTGAGCTAGACTCGAACGAGAACTGGTGCACGACAATGGGCCTTGCTACACTCTTGGTTACGACACTCCCGTGGGGATATGTTTTGATAGATTCAAAATCTTAGTATGAACCCTTATTAAGGGAATTAAAAAAAATTCCCCTAAGAATATATGTTAGAAAGTAGATCATGAAAAGCCTAGATTGAAGCCTATAGACTCGTGAGTTAAGAAAATAAAAGTTTATTTATAAGTCATCAACATTTGTCTTTGGATTATCCTTTATGTGTTACCCCTAACTTTCCTTTTATTCCAGCCAATGGCTGGTAATAGGAGGACTCGGGCTAACAACCGTTGTGAAGATAAGTGTGATGACTGTACTAATGAGATGCCCAATCAAATGGGAGCAGGAATCGCGAACTTTGTCACGCTTCTCTCTCACCTAACTCAAGTTTTGAATAGAAACACAGGTCAAGAGGAATGTTCAACCCCCCCTAAGAAAGAACAAGTCTCTATCGAGAGCTTCATGAGACAAATGCCTCCTACTTTTAGTGGATCATCCGATCCCACGATCGCTGAACAATGGATAAACTCCATTGAAAAGATCTTCTCCATCCTTCAATGTTCTGAACAAGAGAAGGTTCTCCTGGCTGCTTATCGTATGGAGGGTGAAGCTGATCAATGGTGGACGTTGATCAAAAATACGAAGCTTGAGGAGGAGATCGAGGCGCTGGAATGAAAGGATTTCTGGAAGATGTTTTTCGATAAATATTTTCCGCGCACCCTCCGGCTTAAGATGGAAAGAGACTTCCTTTCCCTCAAGAAAAAAGATGAAGAATCTGTTGGAGCGTACGAGGCAAACTTCACAAGGCTTGCACGATTCGCTTCCGGCTTTGTCGTTACCCCCGAATGCAAGGTTGACCACTTCTTTGGTGGGCTGAAGCCTAACTTGCGGAAAGCATTAGTGATCCGTGACTTCGACAGCTATGAGGAAATTTTCCGATGTGCCCTCAAGGTCGAAATGGAGATTGGGGAATCACAGGGGTATCATGGGGATAAGAAGCGTAAGGTGGAATTCAATGCTGGTGGTCCGATGGATAAATCCAACGGTGCTAAGAAGATCCAACACCCCACTTGCCAAAAGTACGGAAAGAAGCACCCTGGAAATTGCCTTAAGGGGACGAGAAAATGCTTTAGGTGTGGAAGAGAAGGGCACCTAGCTGTTAACTGTCGGCAAGAAGGACCCGCGACTGCGACAGAGGAGAGGAACACTCCGTTCGAACCTCAACGCGTTGTTCAATGCTACAAATGCAAAGAACCGGGTCATTTTGGAAATCAGTGCCCTAATCCAAGGGTTATCAGAGGCAACCAACAACCTCCAAGACAGTAAGAAAGAGCTTTTGCCATCACTTCTGCCGAAGTGAACCCCGACAACGAAGTGGTGATAGGTACGCTAGTTATTAATTCAAGAATAGCGAACGTACTTTTTGATTCAGGTTCTACGCATTCTTTTATATCTCGAAAGTTTAGTAGAACAATCCCAGCACCACCACAAATCATGGAAGTAAAGATGTCGGTGAGTACGACAAATGGGGCAATCATTGCATCCCATGAATATAAGTCCTCCCTTGTTATAATATGTGGATTGAATTTCCCGTCGAACCTCGTCATACTCCCTCTGGTGGAATTTGATGCAATTCTTGGTATGGATTGACTTTCCTTATATAGAGCCAACATAAATTTTCGGGAGAGGGAAATCACACTCCATATGGAGAATCGATCCCCGATTCTTTACAAGTGTCAGGAGGAAGATGAATCTCCTTTAGCTCCATCATCTCAAGAATGGATATTACTGCCTTATGAGAACGTGTATCTGGCTCAGATGATTGAGTCTAAGGAAGAAACCATCCTTGAAGAAATGCCTATTGTGAGGGAATTCGCTGAAGTGTTTCCCGAGGAACTGACTGGTCTTCCTCCAAGAAAAGATGTTGAGTTCTCAATTGAACTTATACCTAGGGCGCTACCAATATCCAAGAATCCATATAGAATGGCTGTTGTAGATCTTGAAGAGCTGAAAAAACAACTACAGGAGAATCTGGATAAAGGGTTTATACGCCCAAGTGCTTCACCATGGGGTGCACCGGTCCTCTTCGTCAAGAAGAAGGATGAGTCAATGCGGATTTGCATCGATTATCGTGAACTTAACAAAATAATGATAAAGAACAAGTATCCTCTCCCAAGAATCGATGACTTGTTTGACCAACTGCGTGGAGCACAATACTTCTCCAAGGTGGATTTGCGGTCGGGATATTATCAAGTAAGGGTGAAGAAGGAAGATGTCCCCAAGACTGCTTTTCGTACAAGATATGGGCACTATGAATTCATAGTAATGCCTTTCGGACTCACCAATGCTCCAACAATATTCGTGGACTTAATGAATAGAGTCTTTAGAGATTACCTTGACAAATTTGTGGTAGTCTTTATAGATGATATTCTAATATACTTCAAAAGCAAGGAGGATCATGAGGAGAATTTAAAAACTGTACTAGAGACTTTCGCAAGGAGAAGCTCTATGAAAAGTACAGAAAGTGTGAGTTCTAGTTGAAGGAGGTCTCATTCTTGTGTTATATCATCACAAGAAATGGTATATCTGTGGACCCCTCCAAAACCAATGCAATTGAGGGATGACCGAGGCCAACATCTATAACGGATATCCGTAGATTCTTGGGGTTAACTGGATATTATCGACGATTTGTGAGAAATTTATCACGATTTTCCAACCCTCTTACGAAGCTAACTCGAAAGGGAGTAAAGTTTTCTTGGAGTGATGAATGCAAAGAAAGCTTCAAGGAGTTGAAAAGGAGGCTTATCACTGCGCCCGTGCTCACTTTACCCACAAGTGGGGAACTTTTTGTGGTGTTCAGTGATGCCTCAAAGAAGGGCTTAGGTTGTGTGATGATGCAGAATGATAAAGTGATATCCTATGCCTCAAGGCAGTTGAAAATACATGAGCGAAACTATCCAACACATGATCTGGAGTTGACGGCTGTGATCTTTGCCTTGAAAATCTGGCAGCATTATCTCTATGGAGAGAAATGTGAGATATATACTGACCACAAGAGTCTTAAATATATATTCACACAGAAAGAGCTTAATATGCGCTAGAGAAGATGGATAGAGCTCATCAAGGATTATGACTGTTCAATACATTACCACCCTGGGAAAGCGAACAAGGTGACAGATGACCTAAGTAGAAAGGATCCAACAATTCTATCAATGATGAGAATTGAGAAGGATCCAATCTTCTTAGACTTGATGAAGATGGATGTGGGAATCATAAAGAAGGGAACATCATCAATCCTTTCACAAATGATTGCTCAACCATATCTTTTGGAAAGGTTAAAGGATGCTCAAAAGGATGATGTGGGAATTCAGGAAAAGGTGGAAGCTATCAAAAAAGGGAAATCCTCAGAGTTTAATGTTAATGAAGAAGGAATTGTGAGGTTTGGGAAAATACTATGTGTTCCATCAAGTCCGGAGCTGAAGAAGGAACTTTTGGATGATGCACATAGTTCAAATTTCTCTATTCACCCAGGGAGTACAAAGATGTATCGAGATCTCCGAGAAAACTTTTGGTGGGATAATATGAAGAAGGAGATCATTGAATATACATCAAAGTGCCTGGTGTGTCAGCAAGTGAAGGAAGAGAGGCAGAAGTCTAAGGGGATGATGCAACCATTGCCCATACCAGAATAGAAATGGGAAAACATCACCATGGACTTTGTCACCGGACTTCCGAGGACATCCAAAGGCAACAATGCAATATGGGTTGTTGTGGATCGTCTTACAAAGAATGCACACTTCATTTCTATTCGGGAGGATTTCTCTTTGGATCAACTGGCACAGATATATATCAGGGAAGTGGTAAGGTTACATGGAGTACCACTATCTATTGTGTTTGACCGAGATCCAAGATTCACCTCTAAGTTTTGGAAGAGTCTTCAACATGCTCTGAATACTGAACTGAACTTCAGTACGACCTATCATCCTCAAAATGATGGCCAATCCGAGCGGACTATCCAAACACTTTAGGACATGTTGAGAGCATGCTCAATGGACTTTAAAGGAGGATGGGATCAACATCTTCCTCTGGTTGAGTTCTCTTATAACAATAGTTTCCACTCAAGCATCCAAATGGCACCATATGAATCCCTATATGGGAAAAGGTGCAGAACACCGACATGTTGGGATGAGGTTGGTGAATGTAGGCTGCTTGGACAAGAAATGGTCGAAGAAATGGTGGAGAAGGTGAAAACCATTCAGCAGCATATCAAGGAAGCCCAGAGTCGACAGAAGAGTTATGCAGATAATCATCGACGAGACCTTGAGTTTAAAGTTGGAGACATGGTGTTTCTACACATATCTCTGTGGAAGAAGGTCATGAGGTTTGGAAAGAAAGGGAAGTTAAGTGCAAGGTACTTGGGCCCTTCGAGGTTCTTGATCGTGTCGGGGCTGTGGCCTATCGACTAGCACTTCCACCTACTATGGCCAAAGTACATGATGTCTTTTATGTATCCCTCTTAAGGAAGTACATACCAGACCCTTCACATGTACTCTCTTCTGAGGTGGTACAATTGGAAGATGATCTTTCTTATGAGGAGCAACCAGTGAAGATCCTAGATCGTAGAGAAAAAGTTCTACAAAATAAGACAATGCCCCTCGTCAAGGTGTTGTGGAGAAACCACAAGTTTGAAGAAGCGACTTGGGAGTCAGAGGATATGATGAACCTGAGTTACCCACATTTGTTTTAGTGTGGGAAAAGGAAAATTTCGAGGGCGAAATTTCTTAAGGGGGGAATATTGTAACGACCCAAAGTTTCATTAATGGAAATCCCTCTTGATCTAATTAAATGTCTATTTATGTTTATATAAAGTGTCAACTTCATTGGTTTTATGTTAAGAATTTTGACCGTTGCTAATATAGTCATTGAACAGTGATCACATGATTAGTATAAATATAGGACTTTAACAAATCCAATTTACTCAGACAAAAGAAGCGATGGGCTCGTCCAGTAGAATTGCTCCATACGAAGCCCATTTGTCGGAGCTCGAAAAAGAGGTGGTATCCTTGGGCTTCGCCCTTGACCAAGCCCAAGCTGAGCTTCACCATGTCAAGCTCGAACGGGACCGTCTACGGGAAAAGTGGAAGTTGATAGAGATTACCACTCGAGCGATGTTATCCGAGCCACCCCAAGAGTCTGTCACCATCGCACACCTTACCCTTAGGTCTTATGCGGCTGTTTTAAGGGGTTATGTAACAAATAAGTAGTACTATGTTCATGTACATTATTTTTGTATACAATAATGAATATAATTTCTAGTCATTTTTGATACATTGTAAATAGTTTTTAAAAGTACAAATGGTGTTTTTAGTTATTATTTAATTAAGAAATATATTTTATTAAATTAAGGGATTTTTGAATTAAATAATATTTTAATAAAATAATAATATTATTATTAAATTAATTTTTATTAAATATAAATGATCTTATAATTTTTTGAATGCAATTAAAATTTTTATTAAGGTTTGAAATCCAATTCTGTCAAAACCCGTGAATTTTCGATAAATGTCGGTTTTTATTTTAAAAGTGAAAATTAACATATTTAGAAAATTATTTAGATAAAATAAATGTTATTTCTGGAATTAGGACGTCGTAATTATCCAACGGTGAATTTTTCATAATTTTCTGAGACAGTCAAATTTTTGGGTAAAAATTAAATACCGTTTAAATATATAATGTGTTTTATGACATCATAATGACCCAATAGTGATGTAATAAAATACTATAAGATTTATGTTCGGCCAATATATGTTTTACCATTAAAATAAAGTGATTTTGGGTTTGTTTGACTTATTTTTCAAAGCATTAATGGACCCCTCAAGACTTATTCAACACTTTTCTTTTTTAAATTAATTTCCATGGGAGTGTGACTCACCTCCACATAAGCAACCTTATTATTTTAAGAAGTTCGGACTTTGGACTTATAAAATAAATTTTTCCCCTTCCCTTTGCCAAAAACCATGGGCAAAAACCATGAGATGGTTTGTGGTTTGGATTAATTTAATATAAGGGGTCCCAAACCTAAATAATAAAGAATTCCCTCACCTTTCCTATATAAACCCACCCAAGATCCTACTTCCTCCTCACTAAAAGCCCTTTAAGTTCATCCAAACTCTTCCCTACTCTCTCTAGAATCCTCCCAAGGTTCCCCAAGCTCCCAAGAAGCCTCTCACAAGACTCTCTCTAGCCTTTGGAAGCACACTTCCAAGTAAGGGTTTTTTTCTTCCTTTCTCATTTTTGTCAATTTTCTTTAAGTTGTATTGCCCTTTTAATTTCAATTATGAATGTTGGGGTATGGTTTCTCACATCCCTCATACTTCCCTCTTATTGTTTGAATGACGGGAGACCCCTTTTCTCTCTCATTAAATGCCTCCCATGTACACCCGTTACTATGTCGAAATTCTGAAAGGAACTTCTCTCTCTTCTTTTACATTCAAGCAATAATTTTGTATCATGAATCTAAATTCCATTACAATTGTTGGGACATGTATCTATATGACCTAATTACTGTCCATTACATGTAAATATGATGAGGAACCTCTTTCTCTCCCATCAACCTTTTTTATGAATTCTTATGTCACGCCGTTACGCTGCCGAAATCACACTGATTTTCTAAGCCAATGCCATTGTGTAGTGAATACCATGCCCATTTCTCCATCAAGGGTATTCACCTTTATGCACAATTATTTTATTGATTATAATGTTTCATGTATGAATTCCACATCCCTTTATCGTGGAATAAATGATTATGTTTTATGAATCCATGTTTTATGATCCATGTGGCACACTTATGCATGAAATGAAATGTTTAAGAAGGGTGCGCCCTTATAGCGCTCCAATGCATTGGGTAAAGTATAGTATCATGATACGTCACGTGAAATGAGTGTTGACTCATGCTAATTCAAGTGCAACGAGGGTTTACTCATGCTTTATGTGCAATGAGGATTTACTCATGCTCCATGTGCAATGGGCCTTGACTCATGCTAATTCCATGTTAAGTGTTGTTGTCACATTTCCATGTTATGATTATCATGATTTAACATGCCTTTATGTTCATGTTTTTCTTATGCTCTATTGATATGCCTATTGTCTAACATGTATTTTACTCCTCATGTTATTCCATGTGTACTCCCTTACCGGGCTTTATAGCTCACCCTTTTCTTATGCATGTCCTCAGGTTATCCCATGCAATGCTAAGTACGAGGGAATGTAGTGGTCATGTAAAGAAAGTTTTCAATAAAGATGTTGTATTTCATGTTTTAAGTTTTTATGTAATGATCCTAATCCCCAAAGACACTAAACCTCTCGATCTTCTTTGTTGTATCCAGTGATGTTTTATGTAATAAATCATGTTTAAGTTTATAATAAAAGAAGGGTTGTCATGGTTGGTATCAGAGGATAAGTTTAGTTATTTTTGGGATTAGGAAACCCTAGTAAATCCTTAGATAAAAGACTAAGTATAATAAAAACATCCCTAAGTTTTGGTAAGTACTGACTAAGTGGTTTATCAAAAAAATACATCCCTGTCTGGATACGAGCAGGTAGAGGCGACTCTGGCATAGATGTATCCTAGGGGTAAAACCCGGAAACACCGCTTTGAGCTAGACTCGAACGGGAACTGGTTCACGACAATGGGCCTTGCTACACTCTTGGTTACGACACTCCTGTGGGGATATGTTTTGATAAATTCAAAAGCTTAGTATGAACCCTTATTAAGGGAATTAAAAAAAATTCCCCTAAGAATATATGTTAGAAAGTAGATCATGAAAAGCCTAGATTGAAGCCTATAGACTCATGAGTTAAGAAAATAAAAGTTTATTTATAAGTCATCAACTTTTGTCTTTGGATTACCCTTTATGTGTTACCCCTAACTTTCCTTTTATTCCAGCCAATGGCTGGTAATAGGAGGACTCGGGCTAACAACCGTTGTGAAGATAAGTGTGGTGACTGTACTAATGAGATGCCCAATCAAATGGGAGCGGGAATCACGAACTTTGTCACGCTTCTCTCTCACCTAACTCAAGTTTTGAATAGAAACACAGGTCAAGAGGAATGTTCAACCCCCCCCTAAGAAAGAACAAGTCTCTATCGAGAGCTTCATGAGACAAATGCCTCCTACTTTTAGTGGATCATCCGATCCCATGATCGCTGAACAATGGATAAACTCCATTGAAAAGATCTTCTCCATCCTTCAATGTTCTGAACAAGAGAAGGTTCTCCTGGCTGCTTATCGTATGGAGGGTGAAGCTGATCAATGGTGGACGTTGATCAAAAATACGAAGGTTGAGGAGGAGATCGAGGCGCTGGAATGAAAGGATTTCTGGAAGATGTTTTTCGATAAATATTTTCCGCGCACCCTACGGCTTAAGATGGAAAGAGACTTCCTTTCCCTCAAGAAAAAAGATGAAGAATCTGTTGGAGCATACGAGGCAAACTTCACAAGGATTGCACGATTCGCTTCCGGCTTTGTCGTTACCCCCGAATGCAAGGTTGACCACTTCTTTGGTGGGCTGAAGCCTAACTTGCGGAAAGCATTAGTGATCCGTGACTTCGACAGCTATGAGGAAATTTTCCGATGTGCCCTAAAGGTCGAAATGGAGATCGGGGAATCACAGGGGTATCATGGGGACAAGAAGCGTAAGGTGGAATTCAATGCTAGTGGTCCGATGGATAAATCCAACGGTGCTAAGAAGATTCAACACCCCACTTGCCAAAAGTACGGAAAGAAGCACCCTGGAAATTGCCTTAAGGGGACGAGAAAATGCTTTAGGTGTGGAAGAGAAGGGCACCTAGCTGTTAACTGTCGGCAAGAAGGACCCACGGCTGCGACAGAGGAGAGGAACACTCCGTTCGAACCTCAACGCGTTGTTCAATGCTACAAATGCAAAGAACCGGGTCATTTTGCAAATCAGTGCCCTAATCCAAGGGTTATCAGAGGCAACCAACAACCTCCAAGACAGTAAGGAAGAGCTTTTGCCATCACTTCTGCCGAAGTGAACGCCGACAACGAAGTGGTGATAGGTACGCTAGTTATTAATTCAAGAATAGCGAACGTACTTTTTGATTCAGGTTCTACGCATTCTTTTATATCTCGAAAGTTTAGTAGAACAATCCCAGCACCACCACAAATCATGGAAGTAAAGATGTCGGTGAGTACGAAAAATGGGGAAATCATTGCATCCCATGAATATAAGTCCTCCCTTGTTATAATATGTGGATTGAATTTCCCGTCGAACCTCGTCATACTCCCTCTGGTGGAATTTGATGCAATTCTTGGTATGGATTGGCTTTCCTTATATAGAGCCAACATAAATTGTCGGGAGAGGGAAATCACACTCCATATGGAGAATCGATCCCCGATTCTTTACAAGTGTCAGGAGGAAGATGAATCTCCTTTAGCTCCATCATCTCAAGAATGGATATTACTGCCTTATGAGCACGCGTATCTGGCTCAGATGATTGAGTCTAAGGAAGAAACCATCCTTGAAGAAATGCCTATTGTGAGGGAATTCACTGAAGTGTTTCCCGAGGAACTGCCTGGTCTTCCTCTAAGAAAAGATGTTGAGTTCTCAATTGAACTTATACCTAGGGCACTACCAATATCCAAGACTCCATATAGAATGGCTGTTGTAGAGTTTGAAGAGCTGAAAAAACAACTACAGGAGAATCTGGATAAAGGGTTTATACGCCCAAGTGCTTCACCATGGGGTGCACTGGTCCTCTTCGTCAAGAAGAAGGATGGGTCAATGCGGATTTGCATCGATTATCGTGAACTTAACAAAATAATGATAAAGAACAAGTATCCTCTCCCAAGAATCGATGACTTGTTTGATCAGCTGCGTGGAGCACAATACTTCTCCAAGGTGGATTTGCGGTCGGGATATTATCATGTAAGGGTGAAGAAGGAAGATGTCCCCAAGACTGCTTTTCGTACAAGATATGGGCACTATGAATTCATAGTAATGCCTTTCGGACTCACCAATGCTCCAACAATATTCGTGGACTTAATGAATAGAGTCTTTAGAGATTACCTTGACAAATTTGTGGTAGTCTTTATAGATGATATTCTAATATACTCCAAAACCAAGGAGGATCATGAGGAGAATTTAAAAACTGTACTAGAGACTTTGCGCAAGGAGAAGCTCTATGAAAAGTACAGAAAGTGTGAGTTCTAGTTGAAGGAGGTCTCATTCTTGTGTTATATCATCACAAGAAATGGTATATCTGTGGACCCCTCCAAAACCAATGCAATTGAGGGATGACCGAGGCCAACATCGGTAACGGATATCCGTAGATTCTTGGGGTTAGCTGGATATTATCGACGATTTGTGAGAAATTTATCACGATTTTCCAACCCTCTTACGAAGCTAACTCGAAAGGGAGTAAAGTTTTCTTGGAGTGATGAATGCAAAGAAAGCTTCAAGGAGTTGAAAAGGAGGCTTATCACTGCGCCCGTGCTCACTTTACCCACAAGTGGGGAACTTTTTGTGGTGTTCAGTGATGCCTCAAAGAAGGGCTTAGGTTGTGTGCTGATGCAGAATGATAAAGTGATATCCTATGCCTCAAGGCAGTTGAAAATACATGAGCGAAACTATCCAACACATGATCTGGAGTTGACGGCTGTGATCTTTGCCTTGAAAATCTGGCAGCATTATCTCTATGGAGAGAAATGTGAGATATATACTGACCACAAGAGTCTTAAATATATATTCACACAGAAAGAGCTTAATATGCGCTAGAGAAGATGGATAGAGCTCATCAAGGATTATGACTGTTCAATACATTACCACCCTGGGAAAGCGAACAAGGTGGCAGATGACCTAAGTAGAAAGGATCCAACAATTCTATCAATGATGAGAATTGAGAAGGATCCAATATTCTTAGACTTGATGAAGATGGATGTGGGAATCATAAAGAAGGGAACATCATCAATCCTTTCACAAATGATTGCTCAACCATATCTTTTGGAAAGGTTAAAGGATGCTCAAAAGGATGATGTGGGAATTCAGGAAAAGGTGGAAGCTATCAAAAAAGGGAAATCCTCAGAGTTTAATGTTAATGAAGAAGGAATTGTGAGGTTTGGGAAAATACTATGTGTTCCATCAAGTCCGGAGCTGAAGAAGGAACTTTTGGATGATGCACATAGTTCAAATTTCTCTATTCACCCAGGGAGTACAAAGATGTATCGAGATCTCCGAGAAAACTTTTGGTGGGATAATATGAAGAAGGAGATCGTTGAATATACATCAAAGTGCCTGGTGTGTCAGCAAGTGAAGGAAGAGTGGCAGAAGTCTAAGGGGATGATGCAACCATTGCCCATACCAGAATAGAAATGGGAAAACATCACCATGGACTTTGTCACCGGACTTCCGAGGACATCCAAAGGCAACAATGCAATATGGGTTGTTGTGGATCGTCTTACAAAGAATGCACACTTCATTTCTATTTGGGAGGATTTCTCTTTGGATCAACTGGCACAGATATATATCAGGGAAGTGGTAAGGTTACATGGAGTACCACTATCTATTGTGTTTGACCGAGATCCAAGATTCACCTCTAAGTTTTGGAAGAGTCTTCAACATGCTCTGAATACTGAACTGAACTTCAGTACGACCTATCATCCTCAAAATTATGGCCAATCCGAGCGTACTATCCAAACACTTTAGGACATGTTGAGAGCATGCTCAATGGACTTTAAAGGAGGATGGGATCAACATCTTCCTCTGGTTGAGTTCTCTTATAACAATAGTTTCCACTCAAGCATCCAAATGGCACCATATGAATCCCTATATGGGAAAAGGTGCAGAACACCGACATGTTGGGATGAGGTTGGTGAACGTAGGCTGCTTGGAAAAGAAATGGTCGAGGAAATGGTGGAGAAGGTGAAAACCATTCAGCAGCATATCAAGGAAGCCCAGAGTCGACAGAAGAGTTATGCAGATAATCATCGACGAGACCTTGAGTTTAAAGTTGGAGACCTGGTGTTTCTACACATATCTCTGTGGAAGAAGGTCATGAGGTTTGGAAAGAAAGGGAAGTTAAGTGCAAGGTACTTGGGCCCTTCGAGGTTCTTGATCGTGTCGGGGTTGTGGCCTATCGACTAGCACTTCCACCTACTATGGCCAAAGTACATGATGTCTTTTATGTATCCCTCTTAAGGAAGTACATACCAGACCCTTCACATGTACTCTCTTCTGAGGTGGTACAATTGGAAGATGATCTTTCTTATGAGGAGCAACCAGTGAAGATCTTAGATCGTAGAGAAAAAGTTCTACAAAATAAGACAATGCCCCTCGTCAAGGTGTTGTGGAGAAACCACAAGTTTGAAGAAGCGACTTGGGAGTCAGAGGATATGATGAAGCTGAGTTACCCACATTTGTTTTAGTGTGGGAAAAGGAAAATTTCGAGGGCGAAATTTCTTAAGGGGGGAATATTGTAACGACCCAAAGTTTCATTAATGGAAATCCCTCTTGATCTAATTAAATATCTATTTATGTTTATATAAAGTGTCAACTTCATTGGTTTTATGTTAAGAATTTTGACCGTTGCTAATATAGTCATTGAACAGTGATCACATGATTAGTATAAATATAGGACTTTAACAAATCCAATTTACTCAGACAAAAGAAGCGATGAGCTCGTCCAGTAGAATTGCTCCATACAAAGCCCATTTGTCGGAGCTCGAAAAAGAGGTGGCATCCTTGGGCTTCGCCCTTGACCAAGCCCAAGCTGAGCTTCACCATGTCAAGCTCGAACGGGACTGTCTATGGGAAAAGTGGAAGTTGATAGAGATTACCACTCGAGCGATATTATCCGAGCCACCCCAAGAGTCTGTCACCATCGCACACCTTACCCTTAGGTCTTATGCGGCTGTTTTAAGGGGTTATGTAACAAATAAGTAGTACTATGTTCATGTACATTATTTTTGTATACAATAATGAATATAATTTCTAGTCATTTTTGATACATTGTAAATAGTTTTTAAAAGTACAAATGGTGTTTTTAGTTATTATTTAATTAAGAAATATATTTTATTAAATTAAGGGATTTTTGAATTAAATAATATTTTAATAAAATAATAATATTATTATTAAATTAATTTTTATTAAATATAAATGATCTTATAATTTTTTGAATGCAATTAAATTTTTTATTAAGGTTTGAAATCCATTTCTGTCAAAACCTGTGAATTTTCGATAAATGTCAGTTTTTATTTTAAAAGTGAAAATTAACATATTTAGAAAATTATTTAGATAAAATAAATGTTATTTCTGGAATTAGGACGTCGTAATTATCCAACGGTGAATTTTTCATAATTTTCTGAGAGAGTCAAATTTTTGGGTAAAAATTAAATACCGTTTAAATATATAATGTGTTTTATGACATCATAATGACCCAATAGTGATGTAATAAAATACTATAAGATTTATGTTCGGCCAATATATGTTTTACCATTAAAATAAAGTGATTTTGGGTTTGTTTGACTTATTTTTCAAAGCATTAATGGACCCCTCAAGACTTATTCAACACTTTGCTTTTTTAAATTAATTTCCATGGGAGTGTGACTCACCTCCACATAAGCAAACTTATTATTTTAAGAAGTTCGGACTTTGGCCTTATAAAATAAATTTTTCCCCTTCCCTTTGCCAAAAACCATGGGCAAAAACCATGAGATGGTTTGTGGTTTGGATTAATTTAATATAAGGGGTCCCAAACCTAAATAATAAAGAATTCCCTCACCTTTCCTATATAAACCCACCCAAGATCCTACTTCCTCCTCACTAAAAGCCCTTTAAGTTCATCCAACCTCTTCCCTACTCTCTCTAGAATCCTCCCAAGGTTCCCCAAGCTCCCAAGAAGCCTCTCACAAGCCTCTCTCTAGCCTTTGGAAGCACACTTCCAAGTAAGGGTTTTTTTCTTCCTTTCTCATTTTTGTCAATTTTCTTTAAGTTGTATTGCCCTTTTAATTTCAATTATGAATGTTGGGGTATGGTTTCTAACATTCCTCATACTTCCCTCTTATTGTTTTAATGATGGGAGACATCTTTTCTCTCTCATTAAATGCCTCCCATGTACACCCGTTACTATGCCGAAATTCTGAAAGGAACTTCTCTCTCTTCTTTTACATTCAAGCAATAATTTTGTATCATGAATATAAATTCCATTACAATTGTTGGTACATGTATCTATATGACCTACTTACTGTCCATTACATGTAAATATGATGAGTAACCTCTTTCTCTCTCATCAACCTTTTTTATGAATTCTTATGTCACGCCGTTACGCTGCCGAAATCACACTGATTTTCTAAGCCAATGCCATTGTGTAGTGAATACCATGCCCATTTCTCCATCAAGGGTATTCACCTTTATGCACAATTATTTTATTTATTATAATGTTTCATGTATGAATTCCACATCCCTTTATCGTGGAATAAATTATTATGTTTTATGAATCCAAGTTTTATGATCCATGTGGCACACTTATGCATGAAATGAAATGTTTAAGAAGGGTGCGCCCTTATAGCACTCCAATGCATTGGGTAAAGTATAGTATCAAGATACGTCACGTGAAATGAGTGTTGACTCATGCTAATTCAAGTGCAACGAGGGTTTACTCATGCTTTATGTGCAATGAGGATTTACTCATGCTCCATGTGCAATGGGCCTTGACTCATGCTAATTCCATGTTAAGTGTTGTTGTCACATTTCCATGTTATGATTATCATGCTTTAACATGCCTTTATGTTCATGTTTTTCTTATGCTCTATTGACATGCCTATTGTCTAACATGTATTTTACTCCTCATGTTATTCCATGTGTACTCCCTTACCGGGCTTTATAGCTCACCCTTTTCTTATGCATGTCCTCAGGTTATCCCATGCAATGCTAAGTACGAGGGAATGTAGTGGTCATGTAAAGAAAGTTTTCAATAAAGATGTTGTATTTCATGTTTTAAGTTTTTATGTAATGATCCTAATCCCCAAAGACACTAAACCTCTCGATCTTCTTTGTTGTATCAAGTGATGTTTTATGTAATAAATCATGTTTAAGTTTATAATAAAAGCAGGGTTGTCATGGTTGGTATCAGAGGATAGGTTTAGTTATTTTTGGGATTAGGAAACCCTAGTAAATCCTTAGATAAAAGACTAAGTATAATAAAAACATCCCTAAGTTTTGGTAAGTACTGACTAAGTGGTTTATCAAAAAAATACATCCCTGTCTGGATACGAGCAGGTAGAGGCGACTCTGGCATAGATGTATCCTAGGGGTAAAACCCGAAAACACCGCTTTGAGCTAGACTCGAACGGGAACTGGTGCACGGCAATGGGTCTTTCTACACTCTTGGTTACGACACTCCCGTGGGGATATGTTTTGATAAATTCAAAAGCTTAGTATGAACCCTTATTAAGGGAATTAAAAAAATTCCCCTAAGAATATATGTTAGAAAGTAGATCACGAAAAGCCTAGATTGAAGCCTATAGACTCATGATTTAAGAAAATAAAAGTTTATTTATAAGTCATGAACTTTTGTCTTTGGATTACCCTTTATGTGTTACCCCTAACTTTCCTTTTATTCCAGCCAATGGCTGGTAATAGGAGGACTCGGGCTAACAACCATTGTGAAGATATGTGTGATGACTGTACTAATGAGATGCCCAATCAAATGGGAGCGGGAATCGCGAACTTTGTCACGCTTCTCTCTCACCTAACTCAAGTTTTGAATAGAAACACAGGTCAAGAGGAATGTTCAACCCCCCCTAAGAAAGAACAAGTCTCTATCGAGAGATTCATGAGACAAATGCCTCCTACTTTTAGTGGATCATCCGATCCCATGATCGCTGAACAATGGATAAACTCCATTGAAAAGATCTTCTCCATCCTTCAATGTTCTGAACAAGAGAAGGTTCTCCTGGCTGCTTATCGTATGGAGTGTGAAGATGATCAATGGTGGACGTTGATAAAAAATACGAAGCTTGAGGAGGAGATCGAGGCGCTGGAATGAAAGAATTTCTGGAAGATGTTTTTCGATAAATATTTTCCGCGCACCCTCCGGCTTAAGATGGAAAGAGACTTCCTTTCCCTCAAGAAAAAAGATGAAGAATCTGTTGGAGCGTACGAGGCAAACTTCACAAGGCTTGCACGATTCGCTTCCGGCTTTGTCGTTACCCCCGAATGTAAGGTTGACCACTTATTTGGTGGGCTGAAGCCTAACTTGCGGAAAGCATTAGTGATCCGTGACTTCGACAGCTATGAGGAAATTTTCCGATGTGCCCTCAAGGTCGAAATGGAGATCAGGGAATCACAGGGGTATCATGGGGACAAGAAGCGTAAGGTGGAATTCAATGCTGGTGGTCCGATGGATAAATCCAACGGTGCTAAGAAGATCCAACACCCCACTTGCCAAAAGTACGGAAAGAAGCACCCTGGAAATTGCCTTAAGGGGATGAGAAAATGCTTTAGGTGTGGAAGAGAAGGGCACCTAGCTGTTAACTGTCGGCAAGAAGGACCCACGGCTGTGACAGAGGAGAGGAACACTCCGTTCGAACCTCAACGCGTTGTTCAATGCTACAAATGCAAAGAACCGGGTCATTTTTCAAATCAGTGCCCTAATCCAAGGGTTATCAGAGGCAACCAACAACCTCCAAGACAGTAAGGAAGAGCTTTTGCCATCACTTCTGCCGAAGTGAACCCTGACAACGAAGTGGTGATAGCTACTCTAGTTATTAATTCAAGAATAGCGAACGTACTTTTTGATTCAGGTTCTACGCATTCTTTTATATCTCGAAAGTTTAGTAGAACAATCCCAGCACCACCACAAATCATGGAAGTAAAGATGTCGGTGAGTACGACAAATGGGGCAATCATTGCATCCCATGAATATAAGTCCTCCCTTGTTATAATATGTGGATTGAATTTCCCGTCGAACCTCGTCATACTCCATATGGTGGAATTTGATGCAATTCTTGGTATGGATTGTCTTTCCTTATATAGAGCCAACATAAATTGTCGGGAGAGGGAAATCACACTCCATATGGAGAATCGATCCCCGATTCTTTACAAGTGTCAGGAGGAAGATGAATCTCCTTTAGCTCCATCATCTCAAGAATGGATATTACTGCCTTATGAGCACGCGTATCTGGCTCAGATGATTGAGTCTAAGGAAGAAATCATCCTTGAAGAAATGCCTATTGTGAGGGAATTCGCTGAAGTGTTTCCCGAGGAACTGCCTGGTCTTCCTCCAAGAAAAGATGTTGAGTTCTCAATTGAACTTATACCTAGGGCGCTACCAATATCCAAGACTCCATATAGAATGGCTGTTGTAGAGCTTGAAGAGCTGAAAAAACAACTACAGGAGAATCTGGATAAAGGGTTTATACGCCCAAGTGCTTCACCATGGGGTGCACCGGTCCTCTTCGTCAAGAAGAAGGATGGGTCAATGCGGATTTGCATCGATTATCGTGAACTTAACAAAATAATGATAAAGAACAAGTATCCTCTCCCAAGAATCGATGACTTGTTTGATCAGCTGCGTGGAGCACAATACTTCTCCAAGGTGGATTTGCGGTCGGGATATTATCAAGTAAGGGTGAAGAAGGAAGATGTCCCCAAGACTGCTTTTCGTACAAGATATGGGCACTATGAATTCATAGTAATGCCTTTCGGACTCACCAATGCTCCAACAATATTCGTGGATTTAATGAACAGAGTCTTTAGAGATTACCTTGACAAATTTGTGGTAGTCTTTATAGATGATATTCTAATATACTCCAAAACCAAGGAGGATCATGAGGAGAATTTAAAAACTGTACTAGAGACTTTGCGCAAGGAGAAGCTCTATGAAAAGTACAGAAAGTGTGATTTCTAGTTGAAGGAGGTATCATTCTTGTGTTATATCATCACAAGAAATGGTATATCTGTGGACCCCTCCAAAACCAATGCAATTGAGGGATGACCGAGGCCAACATCGGTAACGGATATCCGTAGATTCTTGGGGTTAGATGGATATTATCGACGATTTGTGAGAAATTTATCACGATTTTCCAACCCTCTTACGAAGCTAACTCGAAAGGGAGTAAAGTTTTCTTAGAGTGATGAATGCAAAGAAATCTTCAAGGAGTTGAAAAGGAGGCTTATCACTGCGCCCGTGCTCACTTTACCCACAAGTGGGGAACTTTTTGTGGTGTTCAGTGATGCCTCAAAGAAGGGCTTAGGTTGTGTGCTGATGCAGAATGATAAAGTGATATCCTATGCCTCAAGGCAGTTGAAAATACATGAGCGAAACTATCCAACACATGATCTGGAGTTGACGGCTGTGATCTTTGCCTTGAAAATCTGGCAGCATTATCTCTATGGAGAGAAATGTGAGATATATACTGACCACAAGAGTCTTAAATATATATTCACACAGAAAGAGCTTAATATGCGCTAGAGAAGATGGATAGAGCTCATCAAGGATTATGACTGTTCAATATATTACCACCTTGGGAAAGCGAACAAGGTGGCAGATGACCTAAGTAGAAAGGATCCAACAATTCTATCAATGATGAGAATTGAGAAGGATCCAATCTTCTTAGACTTGATGAAGATGGATGTGGGAATCATAAAGAAGGGAACATCATCAATCCTTTCACAAATAATTGCTCAACCATATCTTTTGGAAAGGTTAAAGGATGCTCAAAAGGATGATGTGGGAATTCAGGAAAAGGTGGAAGCTATCAAAAAAGGGAAATCCTCATAGTTTAATGTTAATGAAGAAGGAATTGTGAGGTTTGGGAAAATACTATGTGTTCCATCAAGTCCGGAGCTGAAGAAGGAACTTTTGGATGATGCACATAGTTCAAATTTCTCTATTCACCCAGGGAGTACAAAGATGTATCGAGATCTCCGAGAAAACTTTTGGTGGGATAATATGAAGAAGGAGATCGTTGAATATACATCAAAGTGCCTGGTGTGTCAGCAAGTGAAGGAAGAGAGGCAAAAGTCTAAGGGGATGATGCAACCATTGCCCATACCAGAATAGAAATGGGAAAACATCACCATGGACTTTGTCACCGGACTTCCGAGGACATCCAAAGGCAACAATGCAATATGGGTTGTTGTGGATCGTCTTACAAAGAATGCACACTTCATTTCTATTTGGGAGGATTTCTCTTTGGATCAACTGGCACAGATATATATCAGGGAAGTGGTAAGGTTACATGGAGTACCACTATCTATTGTGTTTGACCGAGATCCAAGATTCACCTCTAAGTTTTGGAAGAGTCTTCAACATGCTCTGAATACTGAACTGAACTTCAGTACGACCTATCATCCTCAAAATGATGGCCAATCCGAGCGGACTATCCAAACACTTTAGGACATGTTGAGAGCATGCTCAATGGACTTTAAAGGAGGATGGGATCAACATCTTCATCTGGTTGAGTTCTCTTATAACAATAGTTTCCACTCAAGCATCCAAATGGCACCAGATGAATCCCTATATGGGAAAAGGTGCAGAACACCGACATGTTGGGATGATGTTGGTGAACGTAGGCTTCTTGGACAAGAAATGGTCGAGGAAATGGTGGAGAAGGTGAAAACCATTCAGCAGCGTATCAAGGAAGCCCAGAGTCGACAGAAGAGTTATGCAGATAATCATCGACGAGACCTTGAGTTTAAAGTTCGAGACATGGTGTTTCTACACATATCTCCGTGGAAGAAGGTCATGAGGTTTGGAAAGAAAGGGAAGTTAAGTCCAGGGTACATCAGCCCCTTTGAGGTTCTTGATCGTGTCGGGGCTGTGGCCTATCAACTAGCACTTCCACCTACTATGGGCAAAGTACATGATGTCTTTTATGTATCCCTCTTAAGGAAGTACATACCAGACCCTTCACATGTACTCTCTTCTGAGGTGGTACAATTGGAAGATGATCTTTCTTATGAGGAGCAACCAGTGAAGATCTTAGATCGTAGAGAAAAAGTTCTACAAAATAAGACAATGCCCCTCGTCAAGGTGTTTTGGAGAAACCACAAGTTTGAAGAAGCGACTTGGGAGTCAGAGGATATGATGAAGCTGAGTTACCCACATTTGTTTTAGTGTGGGAAAAGGAAAATTTCGAGGGCGAAATTTCTTAAGGGGGGAATATTGTAACGACCCAAAGTTTCATTAATGGAAATCCCTCTTGATCTAATTAAATGTCTATTTATGTTTATATAAAGTGTCAACTTCATTGGTTTTATGTTAATAATTTTGACCGTTGCTAATATAGTCATTGAACAGTGATCACATGATTAGTATAAATATAGGACTTTAACAAATCCAATTTACTCAGACAAAAGAAGCGATGGGCTCGTCCAGTAGAATTGCTCCATACGAAACCCATTTGTCGGAGCTCGAAAAAGAGGTGGAATCCTTGGGCTTCGCCCTTGACCAAGCCCAAGCTGAGCTTCACCATGTCAAGCTTGAACGGGACCGTCTACGGGAAAAGTGGAAGTTGATAGAGATTACCACTCGAACGATGTTATCCGAACCACCCCAAGAGTCTTTCACCATCGCACACCTTACCCTTAGGTCTTATGCGGATGTTTTAAGGGGTTATGTAACAAATAAGTAGTACTATGTTCATGTACATTATTTTTGTATATAATAATGAATATAATTTATAGTCATTTTTGATACATTGTAAATAGTTTTTAAAAGTACAAATGGTGTTTTTAGTTATTATTTAATTAAGAAATCTATTTTATTAAATTAAGTGATTTTTGAATTAAATAATATTTTAATAAAATAATAATATTATAATTAAATTAATTTTTATTAAATATAAATTATCTTATAATTTTTTGAATGCAATTAAAATTTTTATTAAGGTTTGAAAACCATTTCTGTCAAAACCCGTGAATTTTCGATAAATGTCGGTTTTTATTTTAAAAGTGAAAATTAACATATTTAGAAAATTATTTAGATAAAATAAATTTTATTTCTGGAATCAAGACGTCGTAATTATCCAACAGTGAATTTTTCATAATTTTCTGAGATTGTCAAATTTTTGGGTGAAAATTAAATACCGTTTAAATATATAATGTGTTTTATGACATCATAATGACCCAATAGTGATGTAATAAAATACTATAAGATTTATGTTCGGCCAATATATGTTTTACCATTAAAATAAAGTGATTTTGGGTTTGTTTGACTTATTTTTCAAAGCATTAATGGATCCATCAAGACTTATTCAACACTTTTCCTTTTTAAATTATTTTCCATGGGAGTGTGACTCACCTCCACATAAGAAACCTTATTATTTTAAGAAGTTCGGACTTTGTCCTTATAAAATAATGTTTTCCCCTTCCCTTTTCCAAAAACCATGGGCAAAAACCATGGGATGGTTTGTGGTTTGGATTAATTTAATATAAGGGGTCCCAAACCTAAATAATAAAGAATTCCCTCACCTTTCCTATATAAACCCACCAAGCTCCCACTTCCTCCTCACTAAAAGCCCTTGAAGTTCATCCAAACTTTTCCCTACTCTCTCTAGAATCCTCCCAAGGTACCCCAATCTCCCAAGAAGCCTCTCACAATCCTCTCTCTAGCCTTTGGAAGCACACTTCCAAGTAAGGGTTTTTTTCTTACTTTCTCATTTTTGTCAATTTTCTTTAAGTTGTATTTCCCTTTTAATTTCAATTATGAATGTTGGGGTATGGTTTCTCACATCCCCCATACTGCCCTCTTATTTTTTTAATGACAGGATACCCCTTTTCTCTCTCATTAAATGCCTCCCATGTACACCCGTTACTATGCCGAAATTCTGAAAGGAACTTCTCTCTCTTCTTTTACATTCAAGCAATAATTTTGTATCATGAATCTAAATTCCATTACAATTGTTGGTAAATGTATCTATATGACCTCCTTACTTTCCATTACATGTAAATATGATGAGGAACCCATTTCTCTCTCATCAACCTTTTTTATGAATTCTTATGTCACGCCGTTACGCTGCCGAAATCGCACCGATTTTCTAAGCCAATGCCATTGTGTAGTGAATACCATGCTCATTTCTCCATCAAGAGTATTCAACTTTATGCACATTTACTTATTGATTATAATGTTTCATGTATGAATTCCACATCCCTTTATCGTAGAATAAATGATTATGTTTTATGAATCTATGTTTTATGATCCATGTGGCACACTTATGCATGAAATGAAATGTTTAAGAAGGGTGCGCCCTTATAGCGCTCTAATGCATTGGGTAAAGTATAGTATCATGATACGTCATGTGCAATGAGTGTTGACTCATGCTAATTCAAGTGCAACTAGGGTTTACTCATTCTTTATGTTCAATGAGGATTTACTCATGCTCCATGTGCAATGGGCCTTGGCTCATGCTAATTCCATGTTAAGTGTTGTTGCCACATTTCCATGTTATGATTATCATGCTTTATCATGCCTTTATGTTCATGTTTTTCTTATGCTATATTGATATGCCTATTGTCTAACATGTATTTTACTCCTTATGTTATTCCATGTGTACTCCCTTACTGGGCTTTATAGCTCACCCTTTTCTTATGCATGTCCTCAGGTTATCCCATGCAATGCTAAGTACGAGGGAATGTAGTGGTCATGTAAAGGAAGTTTTCAATAAAGATGTTGTATTTCATGTTTTAAGTTTTTATGTAATGATCCTAAGCCCCAAATACACTAAACCTCTCTATCTTGTTTGTTGTATCAAGTGATGTTTTATGTAATAAATCATGTTTAAGTTTATAATAAAAGCAGGGTTGTCATATGAGATCCCTCAAAGTACTGGAACCAAACCAAGCCCCAACATACGACCCCAAATCCACAAACTAACAACTTCACAACAGGGGATCTCATCCCCATCCATGTCGCCTCACAAGCATCAAGAAGAACAACCATACACATCACCAGAACAGAGCAAGGGAGTTTTCAGATTTAAACACACCATTCCTTTAGTTCTGTCTTTCCATTTGGTTAACCGGGGTGACCACACAAAGATTCTTATTCATTGGGCATCCATTTAATCAACCGATTTTACGTGATTAACCAGTTTCCATGTTACAGCCATCCAATCACAGAATTATCCAGAAAACAGAGGTTCATTAGTGCGCAATAAGGGACCACCAATAACCACGATTTTCAGTGGACATAAGCCCATACAATTCACAACATATAAGAAAAGGTAAAAGAGTACATCAACATCATCAAACACACCCCGTCATTCTTTAAAAACAATTTATTATCTTCATTAAGGTTTGGTTTCATTTTTCCTCATAGAAACATTATCATACCCACCCCGCGTGATACACAGTAAAGAGAGACGAAGGAAAAACCCTACCTAGATGATCAACGATCGAAGTTTTTCTCCACGCGCCAAGAACTGGGGATGCACGACTTACAGGGGGGAAACTCCGAGGACTCCAAGAGTGAGAAGAAAGGGATCCAACATAGGCACACCACTAGCCTCAGGAAGGGGGTCTCTAAACGCACCAAGGAAAGGAAAGAGACCAGAAAAGGAGAAGGAAGAATCCTCGTGCGATAAAAGGCAAGATCCTAGAGTTACGAGATATGAAATCATGAATGCCTTTAAAGGCGGATCGTGGTTTCTCCACACGGTTGGGTGGTTACACATGATGGAATTACTTGTTATTTAATAATTATCATCAGAGAGGTGGCAATAAGGGATGTGAGTTAAAGGGTTTCCTGAAAACACGTAACAGGGGCGAAACTGTAAATGCACAACACGGTGCGACACCCGAGGAAAGAGGCCATATGTTTTGGTAACCCCAAGGGTCGCCAAATTAATGGGGGTTTAAAATATCTTTTACTGCATTTAAAACAGTCTTAAACCTCTTTAAAGAGGTATTAAAACTTAAAGGATTTGTTACGGGGAAAACTAGAGAAAGAAACCCCGATAACCCCGTGGCACCGATCGGTGACACACCGATCGACGACTCATTGATCGTTCAGACCGATCGGTGACTCACCGGTCGGGGACACACCGATCAGTGAGACCGATTGGGGACACACCGATCGATGAGACCGATCTATGAAACCAATAAGTGACACCATGATGACACCCTGCCACCGATACCACTGCCCTTAAAACTTACTGACACTACAACAAATACCCCTTTTATCAGCACTAAAAATGGCCTTTAACAGTGCTAGAAAAATGCTGTTAAAACCGGCGTAGATAAAGGGGGGGTCCCCTTTATCAGTGCTCTAAAAAGATCTGATAAAGACTCCTTTTATCAGCGCTTTTTTAAAAGTGCTGATAAAAGTTAAAAAAAATAATTTTTTTAAAAAAAATCCTGGCAATCTCATGGGGGATTTTTACAATGCTTGAGCCCCCCCTTTATTAGTGCCTTCTCGCACCTCCAGCACCCCCACGCACCCCCCTCCACCCTTTAACAACGCTATCCCCCACCCATTATCAGTGATAGATCCCATATTCCCACATCCGCGCGCACGCCTGCCTCCACCAGGTTTTGAACTCGAGACCTCCCCCCCTGCGTGCCTAAGCCCTTACCACTCCTCTATTTTGATTTGTTTTCCACTTCATGATATATATATAGTTATATAGTTATATTTATTCATATAGTAATATATAGTTATATTAATATATATATTTATAGTGATATTAATATATATATATATTTATAGTTATATTAATATATATATATGTAGTTATATTAATATATATATATAGTTAGATTAATATATAGGTACATAAATATTCATATATTTTTATTTTAAATAAAATGGATATTATTTATTATTTAGATAAAGCTAATATATTTTATATATAAATATATTTTATTATTTATATTTATAATTAAATTTTTATGTGTGAATATATAAAAAATATGTATATATTGTTATATATTTGATTATAAATAGCAGTGCATTATAAAAATGATAAAATTTCAAATAAATAATATCTATATTAATGTAATACATAGGAATAAATTTATTCCCCACCAAAAAATCCAATAATACCCCCTTAAATGAGGCTGAAAATCCACAAAATGTTAAAAAAATCGGGGTATCCCTACTAAAAACTCAGTTTTGGAGGGCTTATGGGACTTTTTTGGCCTTTAAAAAACCTTGACCATGGTCCCTCACGGTCACAGGGGTGTAGATCTCATCGCAAGATTCGATTTGATATATGGTAGAGCTTAAACAAACACCCAGATCAAAAGTTATGGTCGTTTGAAGTTCGAGTTGCGTTTTCAACATATTTTGGATCTTTTTTTAATTTTTTTATTTTTTTAGTCTTCAAATTGTTATTAAATGACTATTAATCCATAATAATTATCAAATTATTAATTAAAAATATTTTTTTGATTTTTTTACAATCCATTTTCACTAAATATCTTATATATTAAGTGTAATTTTATATTTATACTTATCTAAAATATGTTTAAAATTGTATTTAAAAAATATATATTATATTTATATCAATATAACTATATCTATATATTTAAATATCAATATATTTTTTTTAATGATTTTGTTTTGGAAGTAGAACCTTTATCAGCTCTTTTAAAAAAAGCGCTGATAAAGACCCCCCTTTATCAACGCTAGTAAAAAAAGTGCTGATAAAGAGGTACCCTTTAACATTGCTAAAAAAAGCACTGTTAAAGGGGGTACCTTTATCAGCGATTTTTTCAGCACTGATAAAGGTACCCCCCTTTATCAGCACTTTTTCGTTAGCGCTGATAAAGGGTGACGCTGACCTTGGCCCATTTTGTGGTAGTGTGATAGATCCAGGGCACCCCAACACCATAAATTAACAAAGTAATAGACCAGGAGGGTCCGACCCATTACATAAGATACCTCTCAAACTATTCTTGTCCTTGAGAATCGAAACTAGACCCGAAGAAAAGAGAGGGGTCCGAACAACCACCTCGAAGATACCTCTCAGGAGTAAACCTCCTCGACATCTAGGAATACTTCTCCCTCAAGTACACTATTGGTCGGAGTGGATACTCAAGAGGGGGGTGAATTGAGTTCCAATTAAAAATTTCTGTTAAAAAGATTTCTATTAAAATCTCCCAATTTAAATAACAAGCTAAACTGTAGTGAATTTGTAATACAGTAAAGGGTCAGTTAGGTTCTCAAGAGATTGATTAGTTCTCAGTTAATCTAATCTGAAGATTAGATTAGATTTCGAAACTAACCTAATGCTTTACAATAAATACAAACACTTGCTAGTTTAACTATTAGAGTAACTTTAAAATAGATTTGTATTTCAAAGTACTTAACAACGGAATATTCAATATATTTTAAAACAAAATAAACAAGCACAACAGTTTTAACCAAGAGGTTCAGTCTCAAGCTGAGACTTAGTCCTCTCAAACAGTTTATATAAACTTTGATCCACACCCTGGATCGGGGTTAACAATAGTAAAAAGACTGTCCAGGTCCTATGACCTCTACCACAATTCTTCGTGGGAAAAACAAACAATAGCACACAGGCTATCCAGGTCACACTTGACCTCTACCACTATCCACAGTGAGATACAAGAGTATAAGAGAAAGATTGAGTGAGAATTTATAAATCCTCCAGTTCATCACAGGAGACAGTGTGTGTCTAAAAATACAAATCATACACACTGCTCAAAATGTAAATAAATGAAACACAATAGAGATAAATATATAGATATGAGTTTATAATGCTCTATGTGTTTTGAGTGAAGCTCTGGACTCCTTAGATTGATGTAGATGAGGCTTTGAGTCCTCTGGTTTTTTGTCAAAAAAATTGAGTGTTGTTTTTGTATTTGACTTCCAGTGTAGGTGTTCAGCTCGAGTAAGAGAGTAATTTTTATAACACATGAGATTCTTATTTTAAACTTCTGCTTGATGTGTATGACTGTTCTTTGAGTTCTTCTCATGTTCTTCTTTATGAATTTTACTTTAGGTGTCGCACACTTGCACATATATTCCACCACGCTTTCTTCATTAGCTTGATCTTCCTTTTATATCTTGAGATCCTATAATGGGAATGATTACCTTTTTACAGGTACGAGGTACGGTTCCCTAACATGCCAATAACCCTCATTAATTAATAACAGTTGCATTAAAAACATCAAATATGATCGTTGCTCAATAAACAAATAGAAATAGAGTTTAGAGAAACTGTGACTGATTTCCATCGGTAGTTGTTACTCCTTGTAACGGTAGCTTGCTTGAATTGGTCGCTCCTTCTATCGGTATCTCCTTCTATCGGTAGATCCTTCTATCAGTATCTCCTTCTATTAGTCGGTGGATCATTGTATCAACAGCTCTTTCTATCGGTAGTTGTTATGCATATCGGTGGCCTTTAGGTATCGGTGAATGTATGTATCAGTGACCCATACCAGTGGGCTTATAACGGTGGACTTCATAATAATAGCGGTTATTCTGTATCAGTCGACTTGTGTACACCAGTAGACTTATTATATCAGTAGCTCAGGTGTAACAGTAACTGTCTGCATACCGGTGACTTAATCCATATCGGTAGACTTTTGTACCGGTGTACTTGGCCTTATCGGTAGCTGTGTACCTGAGACCTTCGTATCGGTAGCTGTTTGTATCGGTGGACTTTGTATTTGTATCGATGGACTTCATATCAGTAGCTATCTGTCTGTCTGTTTGTATCGGTAGCTTGTATTGGTAACTATTGTGCATACCGGTGGACTTATGTATACCAGTGGACTTACTCTATCGGTAGGTCTGTATCAGTGACTCAAATACTAATCTATTCTATGAAAAACATATCCAAATTGAGTTAGAATTATTTCAAAGCATGTATAAACATAGATAAACATTGATTAACATATTCCAATGATCATTTTGATATTTTATCAACTTAATAATACGATTTCATAGATTTAACGAATAATTATTATAAAGATAAACATTATTTGGGATTATCAAAACATATTGAAACATAATTGAGATTATCAAAACAGGTGAGGTCAACAATCTCCCCTGTTTTGATAATCACAAATTATGATATTATAATTCCAAAATAATCAGTAAGATATCAGTATAAAATACATTGGGTCTCATGACATTTTCAAATGTATCATAGAATAGAGTATTGCATGAAAATATATCAGAGGTAAAATTATAAAATAAATGTATCAGAGGTATGAAACAACTGTATCAGAGATATAAAACAAATGTACTAGAGGTATAATTAAATTATGGTAAAATTAAATTATGCTCATATTTCTCATGTTTCCTATATTTATCCCCCTTTCTTATGCTCATATTTATTATGATCATATTTCTCCCCCTTTGTGATTAGAAAAAAGTAGGAAACAAAGGATGAGAGAAGTTACAAAAGGTAAAATAGAATAAGAGAATATGTATTGCTTGGGGAAAAAAGATACAGAAAAATACATCATTGAGAGAAAAAAGAAAAGTACAAGTGATTCCTATCAAATGTCCTAACCACTATTCAATCCACCTCTTGAATGTCCACTTTGGATTTGGCTTTAGTTTCAGAGGTAGACTCAGGCTTAGGAATTCCTGAAAGCACTATTGGAGGTTGAGCAACAGAGACTGATCCTGGCCTGTAGTGGGTACTCCTTGGAGTAATCAATGGTGTCAAGATTCTGATAGCTTGAGCCGGTGTCATCTGAGGAATGGAGGCAGTCTGAGCAGAGGCAGGCAGAGCTGGAGGTGCAATGATGGGAGTACTGTCGACATGCAAAAATGGCAGTAACAGATTCCTAAAGTTCATAATGATTCCTCCTCCTCTCTCCATAGCCTAGATACAATCATCCTTGTTCTCCATAAATTTATCTAAAGCAGGAGTAAACTCCCTCATCTTGCTTACTTGTTCTCCGAAAGCCTGATTGACTGGAGGAAGTTTTAGGTTTTCTAACAGAAGCTTGAAATGATTGTTCAAGTGATGCTTAGTGTAGATCCTTTGGAAAAAGAAATACACTTTGTCTTTGATATCTTTTTGAGAAGCAGTGGCCTCTCTCATAAAATTCTAAACAATTTTCCCTATATCCCTAGTGGTAGTCACCACTTGGTTCAAAGCAACAGAGTCTACAGAGCCACTGGTAGAAGACTGTCCAATATCTTCTCTCATCACAACTCAAATCTGATCAATATCCAAAGAAGGCTTGGTAGAACTCAGTGGTGCAACAGTAAAGGCTACTGTTTCCTTAAAAGATTTAGTCATCCCACTTATAAGATTTTTCACAAGAGAGTCCTGGGTGTTGACATGCTGTTCCATGGATTTCTTAAATTCATAAAAAACTGATACCATCTGGCCAACTACACTCTTCACAAAAGCCAAGTCTTTGTTTGTTTGAGATTTGGAGCTCATATAAGACTCCATAGAGACAATTGATCTCTTTAGAGATTCAACATCCTCTTCCAAGATTGAAACTTGATTCTGGAAGGTCTTGACTTCATCCAAAACACCAGATACCGATTCAGTCATCACAGACTGAATAGAAGATATTAAAGAGGTTTCCATTCTTTTAATTTATTCCACAAAACTAGCCTGGAGATCAGACTTAAACTAGTTTAAATCATATTTTCTTACTATGTCCTTAGGTAAAGATTTAGAAAGGAAATTATAAGAGACAAGAGGTCTATTGATGAGTGTCTCATCTTTTGAATCAGGATAGTCCAACCCAAACACTACAAAACCCGGGTCTTCAGCCCAGTCTTCAATCTCATGAGCAACTAAAACAGTACCATGTCTGGTAGGATGATCCCCCTCAATCTGTGCATTCTCCTATATATGTACATTAATAGAAGCCGCAACAGGTAGGTCTTCGTCAGAAGAATCTTCCACAACTATCTCCAATTCAACAACAGCAGGAGGCTCCTCAGGAATAGGCACATGTATGTATACTTCAATAACTTCCTCATTAGGCATTGAGGAGTTCCCAATCAGTGGACTAAGACTCAAGCAAGAAAAAACATATGCTTCAGTTTCAGATTCTTCTTCCTTCTTCATTATCTGGGACAGTCTTCTCATGATCTGAACTAGCTTGGTCTTCCTCATCAACAGGTGCTTCTTCATTGCTTTCTCCCAACACTGTTTCCTTTCCATATGATACAATTTCAGAAACAGGACTTGGAGACAAGTCTGGATCCCTTCCATCAGCTACAAATGTATCATCTTCATCAGTGTCATCACTATACTGAGGTTCCTCTTCATCAGGTCCTAGACCTGGATCCCTCACATCCTTAGGCCTAGAAGGATGATCCACATGATTAAACTTATCATATAGTTTCTCATCATCATTGACCCATTCTCTTCTCCACAGATTCCAATTGATCTTCATGTACTTACAGATAGTTTTGGTAATACAAAATTTGTCTTTCATAACCACTGTCTCATCCTGAGACTTAGCCACACCTCTTACCCTGATCATCACAGAGATCAGATTTGCAAAGAATAGAGCATTAGTTTTTACTTTGGCCTAGTCATATCTTCAATTTGAATCATTAATAGTCTTCACAGATTCACCTTAATACCATGTCTTAACAGATGCAACAAATAAATATCTTGGTACTTCAGATTTGCAAAGTCCCCTCTTCTCGGACTTAGCACATGTTGGATGAACTTGAATAGCAACCGGTTCTCTCCATCCATTTCTGCAGCAACTACCTTTCTTGGTGTACCATCTCCTGTTAATTCTTCCAAAGCAACTTCATATTCAAATATGTCACTAGTAGGAGGTACTGATTTAGAGAAATACCCAAATTCTCCTTCATGTGGAACTTTCAGGCACTCAACCCACTCAATAGAAGAAAAAGATATTGTACTGCCATTCACTACTGATACCATCCTGTTCTCAACTTCTAATTTCTAAAAACGAACAAACTCATAGAATTCTTTTAACAACTTCAGATAATAAGGACCATTGTTATTCGAGAAGCACTCTACCCATTTCTATTCTTCCATCACCTCTAGAACTAAAGACTTATGTTTTATCATTTAGGAATCACAAAATAAATGAATAAAGCATAATAAGTATAGTACAGACAATACAGATTCTGGTGGCTAAATATATGAAGTTTAAAAACAGCGCAAACTAACGGTAATACATACCGGTGAGGATTCCTAACAGTGAGGTATTTTTATCGGTGAGGTTCATACCAGTGAGGTATAACAGTGAGTTTCATAACGGTGAGGTTTCAAACAGTGAGGTTTCTAACGACGAGGTTTCTAACGGTGAGGTTTCTAACGGTGAGGTTTCTAACTTACAAAGTCTATCATTCCTAACTCATGTCTAATGCAACTTAACCTATCCGAACTTAAAGGCTTGGTGAATATGTCAACTAATTGATGTTCAATACCTATAAATTCAAGAGTAATATCACCATTTTGGTAATAATATCTCAAAAAGTGGTGCCTTACATCAATATGTTTGGTCCTAGAGTGATAAATGAGATTCCTAGAGATGTTAATCGCACTAGTGTTATCACAGTTTATAGACACATGTCTAAATTGATATCCGTAGTCCAGTAAAGTATGTTTCATCCACAGAATTTGTGCATAGCAACTACCAGCAGTAATGTACTCTGCTTCAGTAGTAGACAATGCAACATAATTCTGATTTTTACTACACCATGATACTAAGGACTTACCTAGAATATGACATGTTCCGAAAGTGCTCTTTCTATCTAACTTGCAATCAGCAAAGTCAGCATCTGAATAACTTATTAAATTGAATTATTGTCCTTTTGGATAAAATAATCCTAAGTTAGTAGTATATTTAAGATATTTTAAAATTCTTTTAACAACAAGAAAGTGTGAATCTTTCGGATTAGCTTGAAATCTTGCACACATACACAAACTAAACATAATATCTGGTCGACTAGCAGTAAGATAAAGCAGACTCCCTATCATACCTCTATAGTTGGTTTGATCCACTGGTTTTCCAGTTTCATCAGCATCCAACTTACAACTAGTACTCATAGGTGTATCACTTTCCTTAATACTATCCAAACCAAAACATTTTAAAAGATCCTTTGTATATTTACTTTTATTTAAGATAATTCCATTTTCATTTTGAAAAACTTGAAATCCAAGAAAATATTTGAGTTCTCCCATTAAACTCATTTCAAATTCATTTTGTATACTCTTTGAAAAATCAATACACAAGGTATTTTTAGAAGATCCAAAAATAATATCATCAACATAGATTTGCACTATCAAAACATCTTTGGAAATTATTTTAATAAAGAGAGTTGGATCAACAATCCCTCTAGAAAAACCTTTTGAAATAAGAAAACTACTAAGTTTATCATACCAAGCTCTTGGAGCCTATTTTAAACCATATAAAGCTTTAGAGAGCTTAAAAACTCGATTTGGAAAATGAGGATTAGTAAATCCAGGTGGTTGTTCAACAAAAACATCTTCAATTATAAAACCATTTAAAAAAGCACCTTTAACATCCATTTGATATAACTTGAAATTCAGATGAGCAGCATAGGCAAGTAGAATTATAATAGCTTCTAATCTAGCTACATGTGCAAAGGTTTACTCATAGTCTATTCCTTCCTCTTGAATATATCCTTGTGAAACTAGCCATGCTTTGTTTCTAACTATGTTTCCTGATTCATCAACTTTATTTCTAAAAACTCATTTAGTGCCTATGGTCAAAGTGTCCTTAGGTCTGTCAACTAATTCCCAGACTTTGTTTCTTTCAAATTGATTTAATTCTTCTTGAATAGACATTAACCAAAATTCATCATTGATTGCATCATTGATATTTTTAGGTTCTAGCTCTCTATCAAGATTACCAACAACAACATCTAAATGATGATTCTTTATAATCCTTGTTGATATAGTAAAGGTAGTACTAGAAATTTCAGGTTCTTCTCTATGTTCGGGTTCACCAGGAGCAGGTTCTAGAATATTTCCAGAACTGGTTGGTTTTACAACAGGTTCATTGATTTTATCATTTAGGTCTAGAATAGACAGATCTTCTTCAAGATTTTCAAAATAAGACTTAGGTTCATATGGATCAGTTTCATCAAATTTGATGTGAATATATTCTTCCACACATTTGGTTCTTTTGTTAAAGACTCTATAAGATTTACTGGTTATAGAGTAACCTAGAAAGATTACCTCATCACTTTTAGAAGCAAACTTGTCAATATTATCCTTAGTATTAAGAATAAAGACTTTGCAACCAAAAACTCTGAAGTAACTCACTTTAGGTTTCCTATTATTCCACAATTCATAAGGGGTATTTTTAAGAACATGTCTAATCAAGACTCTATTTATAATATAACAAGCTGTATTTACAGCTTCAACCAAAAAATAAACAGGTAGGTCATAATCATTAAGCATAGTTCTTACAATTTCCTAAAGGGTTCTATTTCTTCTTTCTACTACCCCATTCTGTTGAGGTGTCCTAGGAGCAGAAAAGTTGTGACTATAGCCATTGTGTGAGCAGTAAGATTCAAACTCATGATTTTCAAACTCACGACCATAGTCACTTCTCAAGGTCTTAATTTTAAGTCCACTAAGGTTCTCTACAGACTTGGAAAATTTCATAAAATAAGAACAAGCTTCACTTTTGTGAGCAAGAAAGTATACCCAAGTGTATCTAGAAAAGTCATCTACTAAGACATAGACATAATGATTTCCATTTAAAATAGAAACTCTAGAAGGTCCAAACAAGTCCATGTGAACCAACTCGAGAGGTTTAGAAGTTGAAACTTATTTCTTTAATTTAAAATAAACTTTACGTTGCTTTCCCTTTTAATAGGGATTACAAACTTTGTCTGATGGGAATTTTAGTTGAGGTAGGTCTCTAACTAAATTTTTCTTAGACAGTTTCCTAAGCGAGTGAACATTGCAGTGTCCTAATCTTCTGTGCCATAACCAATATTCTCTATGAAAAGCATTTAAACAAGTAACCTTTTGTTTGGATAAAGAATTTAAATCTACAGCATAAACATTTTCATTTCTCAATGCAGAAAATACTAAAACATTTTTAGAATTAAAAACATTACAAGCATCATTTTCAAATTTAACATTGAAACCATCATCACACAATTGAGAAATGCTTAATAGGTTGTATTTTAATCCATCAACAAATAAAAATTTAGAAATTAAAACTGAATCAGTGTTACCAATCTGGCATAATCCGATGATTTTTTCCTTTTGAATTATCACCAAAGGTGACATGTCCTCCATCAACTTTGATTAAACTTTTAAAACATGAAAATTATCTAGTCATATTCCTTGAACATCCACTGTCCAAGTACCATATCTTCTTATGGTAACTCTTCAAGCAAGTCTCCTACAAAACAGGTTTAAACAAAAAATGATTTTGGTACCCAGATTTTCTTGGGTCCAGATAGGTTAGCAAGCAAAACTTTTGGTACCTAGATTTGTCTAATGGGTCTCATACAATAAATAGATTCAAAAGATTTTTAAAGATAAACTTTTTTTGATCTATAACTATGTGAATAGCTAGTTGAGACATAGTAATTTCTAAAATTGGAACTAGCAGCATACTATCCAGATTTAGGAATAAATTTGTTCTTTGCAATCTATCTCTGTCCAGGCTGATAGCCTAAACCAATAATATACTTTGGTGCTACTTATTTGCCTAGCATTTGTGTTAGAGTATTCTTTCCATTTGTGAACTTATCTAAATCTATTCTAAGTTTCTCATTGGACAATTTAAGTTGAGTATTCTCCTTTAACAGTTTATCATTCATTTCCTTTTCTACTTCTAATGCAGATTTGACAGTGCTAGTTAAAGCATATTGTTTCTTTAAGGTTTTATACTTATCCTTCATCTCATTGCAGGTATCCTCTAGCATATTACAGTATTCAAATAATTCTTCACTAGACATGTTTTCAGAATCAGAATCATCTCCAGAATAATAAGTATTTAAAGCAGGAGTATTCAATGTTACCTCAGATATGTTTTTCATGAAACCCATATTAGATTTTTGAGATTTTTCATCCCGAGTGGAGTCAGAATCACTCGAACTATCTTCTGAAGCACTCCAGGTTGCTTTCATTGCTTTCTTATATTTTTGTCCTTATAATCATATTTCTTCTTTAACTTCAATTTTGGACAGTTAGCCTTAATGTGTCCTTTCCTTTTGCATTCATAACACACTATCTCATCATCCTTATCAGCTTTCTTCCAATCTTTCTTCCAATTACCTCGTTGGTCATACTTAACCTTATAATTTGGTTTTCTGAAAAATTTATTCTTCCTGTAGAATTTCTTGAATCGTTTGGCTATCTGAGCCATCTCTTCATCACTATCAGAATCTCAACCTCCACTTGTTGAGATTTCAGTAGGTATGTGAACTTTCTCTTTGTCCTTGCTCTTTGAGGTAGTATAATTAAATGCCACTAACTTACTCTTTGGTTCATCATCTTCTTCCTTGTTTACCTTTAGCTCTTATTCATACATCATCAACTTACCAATCAGCTCCTTAACAGGCAGTGAACTTATGTCACACGATTCTCTTTTTGAAACTGATGTGCCTCTCAATATTTCTGGCAGACATCTTAGTATCCTCATAATCTGCTCCTTTGCTGAAACAACCTTTCCAAGTTAGCTCATTGTATTTACAATTTTGTTGAACCTGAGATACATGTCAGAAATAGGTTCATCATGCTTCATTTTAAAGTTGTCATATTTAATAGTGTAGATATTCAATCTCATTTCCTTAACATTAGTTGTTCCCTCATAGAAAATAGCCAAAGTATCCCAAATTTCATAAGCAATTTTACAAGAAGATATTCGATTAAATTCTTCATCTCCTAAAGCACAATACAGGGCATTCATTGCTTTACAATTATTATTGTAAGCGATTTTCATAGGTTCATCCCAAGTAGTTCTTTCAGTTTCTGGAATCTTATACCGAGTCTCTATAGAATTCCAGATGTCAAATCCCATACTTTCTAAATGAATTTTCATTTTCAATTTCCATTGGGCATAATTAACACCATTAAATAAAGGTGGCCTATTGGTAGCAACACCTTCGAGTATATTATCCATAATTATATTTTAGAAAATATATTTAAAGAGATAAAATTTAGAACTAACCTAAATTTAAGATATTTAAGATACAACTAAAATCACAGTTGAAAAACAGAGTGTTTGGAAACCCTTTATTAATAAAAACCTCTGATACCAAATGTTGGTCGGAGTGGATACTCAAGTGGGGGGTGAATTGAGTTCCAATTAAAAATTTCTGTTAAAAATATTTCTATTAAAATCCCCCAATTTAAATAACGAGCTAAACTGTAGTGAATTTGTAATACAATAAAGGGTCAGTTAGGTTCTCAAGTGATTGATTAGTTCTCAGTTAATCTAATCTGAAGATTATATTATCTTTCGAAACTAACCTAATGCTTTATAATAAATACAAACACTTGCTAGTTTAACCATCATAGTAACTTTAAAATAGATTTGTATTTCAAAGTACTTAGCATCAGAATATTCAATATAGTTTAAAACAAAATAAACAAGCACAACAGTTTTAACCAAGAGGTTTAGTCTCAAGCTGAGAATTAGTCCTCTCAAACAGTTTATATAAACTTTGATCCACACCCTCGATCGGGGTTAACAACAGTAAAAAGATTGTCCAGGTCCTATGACCTCTACCACAGTTCTTCGTGGGAAAAACAAACAATAGAACACATGCTATCTAGGTCACACTTGACCTCTACCACTATCCACAGTGGGATATAAGAGTATAAGAGAAAGATTGAGTGAGGATTTATAAATCCTCCAGTTCATCACAGGAGACAGTGTGTGTCTAAAAATACAGAGCACACACACTGCTCAAAATGTAAATAAATGAAACACAATAGAGCTAAACAGATAGAGATGAGTTTAGAATGCTCTATGTGTTTTGAGTGAAGCTCTGGACTCCTCAGATTGATGCAGATGAGGATTTGAGTCCTTCTCTAGTTTTTTGTCAAAAAAATAGAGTATTGTTTTTGTATTTGACTTCCAGTGTAGGTGTTCAGCTCGAGTAAGAGAGTAATTTTTGTAACACATGAGATTCTTCTTTGAAACTTCTGCTTGATGTGTATGACTGTTCTTTGAGTTCTTCTCGTGTTCTTCTTTATGAATTTCACTTTAGGTGTCGCACACTTGCACATATATTCCACCACGCTTTCTTCATTATCTTGATCTTCCTTTTATATCTTAAGCTCCGATAATGGGAATGATTACCTTTTTACAGGTACGAGGTACGGTTCCCTGACATGCCAACAACCCTCATTAATTAATAGCAGTTGCATTAAAAACATCAAATATGATCGTTGCTCAATAAACAAATAGAAATAGAGTTTAGAGAAACTGTGACTGATTTCCATCGGTAGTTGTTACTCCTTGTAACGGTAGCTTTCTTGAATCGGTCGCTCCTTCTATCGGTAGCTCCTTCTATCGGTAGCTCCTTCTATCGATAGCTCCTTCTATCAGTCGGTGGCTCATTGTATCAACAACTCTTTCTATCGGTAGATGTTATGCATATCGGTGACCTTTCGGTATCGGTGAACGTATGTATCAGTGACCCATATCAGTGAGCTTATAACGGAGGACTTCATAATAGTAGCGGTTATTCTGTATCAGTCGACTTGTACACACCGGTAGACTTATTCTATCGGTAGCTCAGGTGTAACGGTAATTGTCAACATACCGATGACTTTATCCATATCGGTAGACTTCTGTACCAGTGTACTTGGCCTTATCGGTAGCTGTGTACCTGAGACCTTCATATTAATAGCTGTTTGTATCGGTGGACTTTGTATTTGTATCAGTGGGCTTCATATTGGTAGCTGTCTGTCTGTCTGTTTGTATCGTTAGCTTGTATCGGTAACTATTGTGCATACCGATGGACTTATGCATACCAGTGGACTTACTCTATCGGTAGGTCTGTATCAGTGACTCGAATACTAATATGTTCTATGCAAAACATATCCAAATTGAGTTAGAATTATTTCAAATCATGTATAAACATATATAAACATTGATTAACATATTCCAATGATCATTTTTATATTTTATCAACTTAATAATATGATGTCATAGATTGAACGAATAATTATTATAAAGATAAACATTATTTGGGATTATCAAATCATATTGAAACATAATTGAGATTATCAAAACAGGTGAGGTCAACATACACAAACATACAAAGGGCACACCGTCCGGTCATATGGATTAGGGAGTCCCTTCCTCCATGTCAAGATACTATCCGCTTTGGGCAACACTAACTTGCCTGCACGGGTTTAATCGCATCCACCCTAATGCGTCTTGATTAGGGATCAGGTCCTCCCCTCCCCACAGTCAGGACTCTTCATACACATTCATAGAACAAGGAAAACAACACATTTCATAGTTAACAAGGTCAAGAAATGCATCACAAACAAGTCACAAAAACAAAACAGAACAAAACTCAAACATCTCTGGGAACTGGGTGCGCATATGAGCTTCTCGCTCCCAAGTACTCTCATCGAGGCCACCGTGCCTCCACAACACACGAACCAAAGGGATGGTTCATCCACGAAGCACTTTTTTCTTTCGATCCTTGATTCTCATTGGTCACTCCATGAACATAGAGTCATCCCCTATATCCAACTCTCCCCAGTCAATGACATGGGAATCATCATGTAGATATAGATGAAGCTGGGAGACGTGGAAAACGTCGTGGATCCTTTCCAACTGAGGTGAAAATGCCAGCTGATATTCTGCCTCACCGACTCGCCCCAACACTTCGAAAGGCCCGATGAACCTATGAGATAGATTGTTACCCTTGTCGAACCTTCACTACCCACGTCGAGGGGAGACCTTCAAGAACACGTGGTCCCCGACCTCTAACTCCTAGGGTCTCCTCTTATGATTGACATACAACTTTTTCCAGTCATGATCCGCCTTTATCCTCTCTCATATGAGCTAAACTTTCTCTGCGGTGCTCTGCACCACCTTCGGGCCAAGAACACCTGCTTCCATAACCTCTGTCCAGCACACGGGTGAGCAACACAGTCTCCCGTACAAGGCTTCAAATGAAGCCATGCTAATGGTAGAGTGATATATATTGTTGTAGGCAAACTCTACCAGAGGCAAGTGTCATACCCACGATCCACCGAAGTCCAATACACATGCTTGTAGAATATCCTCCAATGTCTGGATGGTCCACTCTATTTTCCCATATGTCTGGGGGTGGAAAGCAGTGCTAAGGTGTAGCTGGGTGCCAAAAGCATGCTGCAATCCCCTCCAGACTCATGAGGTAAACCGTGCATCCCTATCCGAGACTATGGACCTCAGAACTCCATGCAAACACACCACCTAATCCATGTATCTCTGTGATAAGGAATCTACCACACTTGACTCCTTCATCGCCAGGAAGTGAGCTGATTTCGTCAGTCAGTCTACCACTACCCAGATAGCATCGCAACCCCCTTAAACCCTGGGTAGTCCTACGATGAAATCCATCGAGATGTCATCCCACTTCCACCTGGGGACATCTAAAGGCTGCAACAAAACTCCTAGGACGTGGTGTTCAGCCTTCACCTGCTGACACACCAGGCACCTTGCCACAAACTCTACCACTGCCCGCTTTACCCCGGGCCACCAAAACTGGCCCCTCAAGCCTGGTACATCTTGTAAAATCCTGAGTGTACCGTCAGGGGTGAGTTTTGAAACTCACCAAAAACTCTCCCGGGTATTACCACCAGGACAAACAACTTTCCATGAAACAACATATGATTCTGACCATCCTCTGGCCACCCTTCTGAAGTATTACTTTGGTCAACCCGATCGTGCTTCACTTCACTCTCTAAGTATCCCCACTGAGACTCCTCCACCTGCCACAACAGAGAGGACTACACTATCATCTGAAACAGACAACCTCTACCACCATCCACCCTTGTATCCGGAAGGAAACCAACTCCTCCATTGCCTTCCAAGTATCCACATATTCCAGAACAGCTTCCCTCTACGACTTCCTACTCAAGGCATCAGACACAACATTCCCCTTACCTTCAGTATAAGAGATCTCGAAGTTGTAGTCCTGAAGAAACTCCACCCAACTTCATTATCACAAGTTCAGGTCCCTCTGGGTAAAGATATGCCTCAAACTCTTGTGATCTATGAAGACCATAAAGTGCTCCCCGATGAGGTAATGCCGCCACAACTTCAACGTGAACACTACTGCTGCAAGCTCTAGGTAATGGGTGGCATAATTACGCTCATGAGGACGTAAATAACTATACTCATAATAGATCACTCCCCACTGATGCATCATCACACCCCAGACCAAGTCTAGAAGCATCACAAAACACCTCAAACAACACCCCTTCCTTTGGAAACCTGAGCAATGGAGCATTGACCAACCTTTTCTTCAGATAACTGAAATCTTCCCGACACTGCTCACTCCATACGAAGTCCTGGTATTTTCTAGTCAAATATGTCAAAGGAGATGCAACTCGAGAGAAGTCGGGTATGAACCTCCAATAATAGCCTGCCAGACCTAGGAAACTATGAACCTCTGTCACATTCTTGGGTGCTTCCCAAGAAACAACTGCTTCAACCTTTGACAGATCAACCGCTACCCCTTTCCGAGACACCACTTGTCCAAGAAAATTCACTTCTCGTGTCAAGAACTTGCACTTGGACAAATTCCCATAGATCCGGTGATGTCTAATGATCTCCAATTCCATATTGAGGTGCTTAGTATGTTCCTCCTTTGATACCATTCTGCCACGACCCACCTTCCCCAAGATGGGAGAAGGGACAAAAAACTGTCAGACCCTTCCTTCCTCAAGTTAAAGGAGAGATAATGACCCCCGAGTCCCACCTTCAATAGGCCCCGAAATGGCAACTAGTTTCAGGGATATAGAATCACACGTAATATGGAAGACATTACCCTTTTTATTTAGTAGGATCAAGAGATACGATGGTAAAAACCCAAAAAACTCCAAAACTAAAGGTATAAGTAAAGTAAAACCAAAAATCCATTCCCATATGCATGTTCCAAATAAAGTGTTAAAAAGTACAAGAAAACTCCAAAGGGAAGTACCAAAAGAAAAGAAAAGCAGCAATGTCAATGGTCTCGATGTCCGAGCTAGTACGGTCCCGCACGATCCTCAAAGTCCTCCTGGAAACCTGGAATCAGTTTTATATATGTAGGGTGAGTATATAGGTATACTCAGTAGGGAAAACCAAAATCTCTCATGTACAAGTGTGGAGGAATTCTAATGTCCGATGAAAAAATGAGATAACCAAAGCACCTAGCAAGCAAACTATCCACCCAAACCTCACCAAGGAACACTCCCCAAACAATGCAAGTCAAGTAAAGTAATAGTCATAACATATTGATGTTTTGGTACCCCTCACCACTTTCCCACTGGTTATTGAATACATCCTACGCGTCGGACCTCCCTCTCCATTCTCACCGCAGTCCCACTACCGCCCCAACAAAAACCTTTTGGGCCACCACAACCACGCATCTTGCCCGCAGACACCTGGGCCGCAACAACCACACATATCCCCACCCATAAACACCTGGGCCACAACAACAACTACCACACCCGAAGATACTTGGGCCAGAACAACTACTGTCATGCCCGAAGACACTTGGGCCTCATCCTGAAGACACTTGGGAAACAAACTGCCTGCACACACCTGAGACAACCACCACAACTACCCTGCCTGAAGAATCTTGGGTTATAATGGACCTCAGGCTGTCACAGCCTACCCAAAAAGTCTTGGGCTACTCGGTAAAGGGAGAAGAAAAGGATCTAATAACCATCCACTCATAGGAGTGTTGGAAAAAAAACCCCCCATTAAATGAGGGTGTTCGGCATGAAGTGATCAACTTGGGTGGGGCGCGAATAAGAAACATAAAAAGTAAATTATACATATAGGTAAACAAGAACTCATCTCAACCTAGGGGTTCCAAAACCAGCCCATACACAAACACCCTCATTACTATTCATTCATAAAAAGCACAACAGCCACAACCAAGTCACAACTCATTCCCAAAAAACAATTCCCCATTGAACCCATTTTTGTTATCAAATTCAAGTGGTTTCATTTAAATAATTCTTCACTACTGGGAAATTAACAAACATAGCCACAAGACAAGGAAGTAAAAACAACCAAGTAGCAAATTAAGCATTCACACCCAGTTCTCCTGTAAAGTCACAATAAGAAAAGGGATATGTGAGATCCCTTGAAGTACTTGAACCAAACCAAGCCCCGACATATGGTCCCACACGACCCCAAATCCACAAACTAACAACTGCACAACAGGGGATCCCATTCCCATCGATATCACCTCACAAGAATCAAGCAGAACAAACGTACACATCACCAGAATAGAGCAAGGGAGTTTTCAAATTTAAACACACCATTCCTTTAGTTTTGTCTTTCCGTTTGGTTAAACGGGGTGACCACACAAGGATTCTTATTCATTGGACATCCATTTAATCAACCGAGTTTACGTGATTAACTGGTTTCCATGTTACAACCATCCAATTAAAAAATTATCCAGGTTCATTAGTGCATAATAAAGGACCACTAAAGACCATGATTTTCAGTAGACATAAGCCTATACAATTCACAACATATACTCAAAGGTAAAAGAGTACAACAACATCATCAAACACACTCCATCATTATTTAAAAACCATTTATTATCTTTGTTAAGGTTTGGTTTCATCCATCCTCATAGGAACATTATCATACCCACCCCACATGATACACAATAAAGAGAGATGAAGGAAAAACCCTACCTGGATTATCAACGATCGAAGTTTTTCTCCACGTGCCAAGAACTGGGGATGTGCGACTTATAGGGGGGAAACTCCGAGGACTCCAAGAGTGAGCAGGAAGGGCTCCAACACAGGCTCAACACTAGCCTCAGAAAGGGGGACTCCAAATGTACCAAGGAAAGGAAAGAGACCAGCCAAGAAGAAGGAATAATCCTCGTGCAATAAAAGGCGAGATCTTGGAGTTACGGGATATGAAATCTTGAATGCCTTTAAAGGCGGATCATGGTTTCTCCACACAGTTGGGAAGTTACACATGATGGAATTAATTATTATTTAATAATTCTCATAAAAAAGGTGGTGATAAGAGTTGTGAGTTAAAGGGTTTCCCGAAAATGCGTAACAGGGGGTGAAACTGTAAATGCACAACATAGTGCGACACCGAAGAAAGAGGCCATATGTTTTGGTAACCCCAAGGGTCACCCAATTAATGGGGGTTTAAAACATCTTTTACTGCCTTTAAAACGGTCTTAAAACTCTTTAAAGAGGTATTAAAATTTAAAGGAGTCGTTATGGGGAAAACTGGAGAAAGAAACTCCGACAACCCCGTGGCACCGATTGGTGACACACTGATCAGGGACACACCGATTGCTGACTCACCGATCGACGACTCACCGATCGGGGACACACCGATTGGTGAGACCGATTGGGGACACACCGATTGGTGACACCGATGGGCGGCACCACGGTAACACCCTGCCACCGATACCGCCGCCTTTACAACTCACTAATGGGTCCAGAGCGCCCCAACACCAGAAATTGACAAAGTAATGGACCGGGAGGGTCCGAGCCATTACATGAATATAAAAAAATATTGATTAAATATTAAATAAATATTCATTAAATATTAGCAAGTATTAAATAAATATTAAAAATATTTAAATATTATTAAATAAAATTAAATATGACTAAATATCAATTAAATAATAAAAAATATTTTAAAAATATTAATTAATATTAATTGAATATTAAAAATAATATCAATATTTATTAATATTTTATTTACTATTTATCCAGCTCCCCCACCCCCACAAGCGGCTGGATGGAAAAAATGTGTGGGGTGTGGGGTTAAGGTCACAAAATGAAGTCTCGACCTAGGTGCGTTGTGTTATAATCCAAAAATCAAAAATAAATATATAGTAATATTTAATTAATGTTTATTTATTAATATATATATTTATTAATATATAAAAATATTTTTAAAATTTTATTAATATTTATTAATATTTTTAAAATTTTATTAATATTTTTTAAATATTTTAGTTATTTTTTATTAATATTTATTAACTTTTATTAATATTTATTTAATATTTATTTACATTCAATATTTGTTAATATTTAATGATATTTATTAATACTTTATTAATATTTATTAATATTTATTTGATATTTATTAATATTCATTATCATTTATTAATATTTATTTAATATTTATTAAAAAAATAGCATTTATGAATATTTATGAATATATGTGAATATTTAATTAATATTTATTAATATTTAATTACTATTTAATTGTTATTTATTTATATTCATTAATATTTATTTAATATTTATCAATATTTAATCGATATTTGTTAATATTTATTTTTATTTATGAATATTTACCGATATTTATTGATATTTATTTAATGCTTGTATATATATATTGATATTTAATTAAGATTTGTTGGTATTTTATTAATATTGATGGATATTTAATTGACATTTATTGACATTTATTAATATTTATTAATATTTAGTTAATATTTATAAATATTTGATTAATTTTTATCACTTTTTATTAATATTTAAGTCATATTTATTAATAAACAAAATCTGGTGGAAAGAGTGAACGTTGTTCACTATTCCTTAAGAAATCTCATATAAGAATTGTGAACTCTGTTCACTCTTCCTGATGAAAGAAGAAACATGAATAGGGTTCATGCTATTATTATGAATATCACACATTTATTGAATGTTGATTCTTATGGACTCAACCCCTCAAGGATGGAAATTTCTATGACCATTAAGCACTACATCCTGTATTCAATTATAGTCGTTGGATCATTCTTGGATAATAATCGATTCAGACCTTTGATTGTATTATCATTTAATATATATATATATATATGTCACCATTATAATGAAAATTAAGACTTGTAGTATGCATTATTATTTTATACTTCTTGTCGCTTTGTTCCTTTTAATATTAGCGCCGTGTTGTGTTTCTTTTTGTTCGTTATCGTCTTCGCTCTTTATCTACAATTGACAACTCACTTTGTCCACAATTTATATAACATTTTTTCTAACGATCGATGACACTTTTTGTTTTCAAAATATTTATTGATTTCAACCAGACTTATCCTCTCATTTTTCAACATGTTATCAGCATGAATTATACATATTTGAAAAGGTTTGTATTGACAAATAAGAATCGCTTTTATGATGAATATTTCTAAACTTGATTTCTTCTCTCTCAACATCACTAACATAAATTATTTATCATAATGTTTGGATTTCATGATGCATTTTTATGTTGATGGCTCCAATGAGACAGTCAAAGTGGATAACCATGCTTCCACATAAGACCATGTTTGAGCCCTGATATCTCTCTATCATCGTATTCATGAAGATTTGAAGAATGAACACCCAATAGTGAAAGGTTCTCTTATTTTGTGGGAAAATATTAAGAAAAGGCATAATCATATGTAGCTGGTAATTTTATTGAAGGCTCATTGTGAATGGAGTCATTTGATATTCCAATACTCCAAGTTGATAAGTAAATATAATTGTGCAATGTTTAAAATAATCCCACAGTTAAAATTATTTGGAGAAAATATTATTGGTATTGATACGTTATAAAAAACATTTTGTACTTTTCATGTATCATGCATTCCCTTATAAAAACAATGTCATGAAAAATGTTTTGCTAAGTATTTAGAACATTTTTACTACCTTCTTGTTGAAGAACAAAATAATGAACTTATAATGAGAAATACTAAAGCCTGACCAACCGGTTCAACTCAATTCTCTAATGTGAATGTGGCTACTTATAATTGCAGTTGTGTTAATAATAATCGATGTGGCTGAGGTCGAGACAAACCCCATGCTCGAGGTGGTCATAATAACTAATCAAATGAAAAGTGGAAGAGGGGTGCCACAATAAGCGATCAAAAAATGAACAACCACATCCAAATAAATCAAAATGTGATAAAAGTGAATGTTTTCAGTGTGATATGAAAATTCACTATTTGTATACCTAACAAACATTAAAACGCTTTATTGATCCTTATCAACAATCAGTTAAAGTTAAAGGGAGAGGATTTGAAGCAAACTTTACATGTCAGACCACTAAGCATAACAATATCATAATGAATCACGTCATCCCCAATTTCTTTATAAACATTGAAGATGTTGGGCATGATGATGATGTATAAATGCCTGTCAAAGTGATGCTCTTTATTTATTTTTCTCATTACGTGTATATCATTTTTTTATTGGACATGGGTCGCTCTATTAGAATTAAATTTAACGATGAATATTTTTGTCTCATCGACAAATCCACACCGCATACATGACTTAAACATAAGACATATTTAATAAATCCTAAAATGGTAAGTGTTCATGTGAGTACCTTAACCATCAGTTCAAAATTAATCAAATTCTCTTGAAGAAAAAACACATTTTTACATGGTGGTATACCATTTTTAACTAATATTGCTTTGTATTTATCTAAATCTTAACAATTTTTTTTTTGAGTTTTAAAGATATTCACTCAAGAGGAAATCACATTGAGACCATGGTTCAAGGATTTGTTGAATACCTTCTTATAATGAGCACTGATAATGAGAGAAAAATAATTTGAGATAAAATTTCAAAATTTCCTTATAGTTTGTACTATGTGAATGTATGTACAATCTGTCGGTCCCTTAGATGATGATGTGTTGTATTTATTGTCAATAATCAATGATGTCAACATGTGTTGAGATGTGAGTATTGGAGGAAGATTGAGGTACTCACTAGATTGATGTATGTCAAAGGAAGATTTCCAATAAGGGAAAATCTGAGTTGTGATGGGTTTCATGGGGTCCGTCATATGAACTTGGAAGCAGAAGCAAACACACATTTGTGTGATTTATCCTTGACAAAATCAACTTATACATGAAACATGAAGAACATAAAATGAATACTTGTATATTGCAAGCAATGGTCTCTATATTTTTCTCATTGAAGAAGAATTCTTGATGCAAATCACCAAAGCAGCAGAACAAAAGCCTTTTTCCTCTAAGGGATTACACTAACTATAAAAAAATGACTTATACCAACAGAAATTTATGGATAGATAATATATTTTTTGGTAAAAATAAGCAATTCCAGTAGATATTAAGTTTTATTGGTATTGATTTTAAATACTAATAACCAATTAAGAGAAATTTTTTTTATATAGATTATTATTTTTATGACCAAAGTCAATATTTAATTTTAGATATTTTATTAAAAAAATCCCATTAATTGATTTTAATTTTCAATTTTCTCCAAGTATCAATAGTGCTTATATTTTTTAATTATTTTCATTTAATAAACATTTAAATAATTTTAATAAAAAAATAAAATCATTATAATATTTGAATTTAATGAACATAATAAATAAAAACATAATAATCAATAAAAAATTAATAAACATAATTTAAATATAAGTAATTAACAATTGATATTCACACATTGAAATTTTATTTTATATTATAAAATTTAAAATTTATTATATTTATTATATAACAATCAATTAAGTAATTAGTAGCGGGTATTTACATATTGAAATTTTATGTATTTGTTATTTTTTTAGATATTGAATTTATATATATTATACTTATTATATATTATATTTATTTAATTTTAAAAAATTAATAATTTTTCTATTTTTATATATATATATATTTATTATATTTTCAATTTAAAATATTAAATGTAATTTTATATTATATATATAATTTATTATATTTTTTTAAGAAATATTACATTTTTATTACAAGGAAAATTTTATTAATTTTATTATATTTGTTATATTTTTACAGCGCCGCTCCCCCAACCTCGCTACACTCCTCCCTTAATCTGTTGTTGGCCCACTATAGCACCCATGCTCCTCCCTCAATCGGCTCCCAAACTCACCACACTCCTCCCCTGACCTCACCACGCTCCTCTCTTGTTCTCCGTCAGTTGTGATTTGGGGCCAGAGGCTTAGGGGAATCTCAGATCTCAAGGTTCTTTCAAAGGTTTGTTTCGATCGACCAACATCAGGCATCAACTGTTTGTTCATTATCCATCCCTTTTATAGTTGGTGTGATCTGCTCAAGATAACTTTTTTCATTGTCATTCCTTCTTCTATGGGAAGGCACTGCAGATGGTATTTTAGGGATTCATTGTGTCACATTGATGGATGTTATTGTTTTGGCATCACTATTGGGAATTGAAGAGCGGGCGACATTCACTTGTTTTATTTATCCTCTTTCTTGAATCAATAAGTTTTAAGGAGGTCATCTGGTGTGGTGACTGTTGCGTGCACCATTAGTGAGCGAGAAGGGGGGATTTTGGGCTTCTCGAATTGTTTCATTTGTGGTTCTAAGATCATCATCATAGTTTTGTTTCATTTGATTGAGGATCTACGACTTAGTGATGTTTTTCACTATTTATGAACAATCATACTAAATCTATCTGATTTAGTTCTCGTTTCACAAAGATTAGGGGTTGTGCAATTTCTTAGATCATCGATCTATAAGGGCCTTCTTTTGGTGTTGTTTTTCCTGATTGGGATGCCTATTGATATGAGGTATGGGGGATTATAATTTATTGTTAAAGTCTAAAATCTATGAGAATCATAATGGATTTCATACTTATACAATAAAACTGCATTCTTATATTTATGTGATTGTCAGGATTTGTTTGTAAACTACATTCAGATTATAATGGTTACCTAGATGTTTTCTAAAGAAATCACCTCTAGTTGATAAATAACTATGATATCAGGGAGATACAAATTTGTTAAGAAAGCCTAGTCATCCCATTTATGCCACACTGATTTCACCATTTATAATAAATAATGAAATGTGTCGATAGTTTCATTACATTCATATATTTGCTTTAGGGACCAAAATTCTGAAAGATCCTGGCAATGATTGAGTCAAATTTGAATAAGCATACCCTATTTCCCTAAGTAAAACCATTCATTTTAGATACATAATACTTCTTGTACTAGTTGTTTGAATGGATTGTGCTTTTAGGGGGATCGAATCCTTTCTAGGCATGGGGGTGGCATCTGTTTTCTCTATTTTATGGTTTATAATTTTCTCAGTAATTGAAATAAATGGGGTTTTCAAGGTTCTCATGGTCCTAGTGAGTCATTATATGCCTTTTTGTCATCTATATCCATATAATTAGTTTTTTTATTTTAATTTTTTATAGCTTCCTTTTTTGGATTAATTGATTTTATAATTGATATGATATTATGACATGTGTATAATTAGAAACTTGAAAACCATATTTCTGATGGTGGGTCTCATTTTATGAGTTGTAATGACATGTATCTAATTTTTAATTATGATTTTCAATGGTGGCGTACAAATTTTTGAGGTTGTTAAGTACTAATATCTATCATCAGTCCATGTTTTATATTAATTGATTGATTTATTTGGTATAATTGAATTGTTATTAATCATGCTTAGTTTAAACTATAGAGATATCAATTTTTTAGTTTTTTCAAATATCTTTTTAAATGCATAATTAAATATTTCCTATGTGGGATTTTTATGCTATGTGTAGCCTTGATGTTTTCTTTAATGCTATTATATCATCACCCCTGGTTTTGATGAATTCGTGTTTGTGTCTATTGGTGGGGGTATGAATATGCTACTCAATTGAACGATCGTTATTGCATTTTTTATCCCATATAGGATGGAAAATATTTTATTTTTTTTAAATCAATGAAAGACATTAATGCACTTATTCTCTTTACTCAAGGAAATCATGATGTGCATCTCATCTCAGTGATGATCTTCCTGGGTCTGTATCTTGGAATTTTTTCTATTGCAGTGAGTCAGATTTTCTAGATATATATCTTGATACCTCATGAACTTTGTGTGTGTGTTTTGTAAATATTTTATGAGAGGAAATAATTTTCTAAAAAATGGTCTCTTGATAATTTTTCAGTGTTTTGTGTGTTCTATAAAATGCAATCAATCTAAAATATTTCATGAGGTTAATGGAAAACAAATGTTTTTTCCTGATGGTGATATTACTCTATACATTGTTGGGTGTATTGGGTTTAGACTGATATTTTACCTTAGAAATATGTATAAATCCATATCCTAAATTACAAATCAACCTATTCATTATTATTTCAGTTGGACATGGTGTGTGTGGAGCATTCGGGGGTTATATGTTTATGGTAATATAATATTGATTTTCTAAATCTCTTGCTTTATCAGTATTTGGACATGGAGTGTGTGGAGCATATTGGGGATACATAATTAAGGTAATATAATATCAATGTATTGTTTTTTAGTGTTCACAATTACCTCTTTCTCCCCCTTTGTCTTGGTTTGAAATGTAAATGTACAACTTGATTTTAAAGCTATAAAATACAGAGCAAGGATATGACTGCTTAAAGATTATTTGGAAAGAGACAAGAATCAAAATATATTTAGGTGATGATTTCCCCTACTTACCACTAAGGAAAAAGATATGGACATGGAAAACATTGATTGGTTTTTAAACCACTTGCTTTATCGACAGTTGGAAATGGAGTGTGTGGAGCATCTGGTCATTGCATGTTCAGGGTAATATAATATTGATTTTTAAACCTATTACTTTATCAACATCTTGACATGGAGTGTGTGGATAATCAAGGGGTTTCATGTTTAAGGTAATATAATATTGTTGTTTCAGTGTTCTCACTCACCTCTTTATTCCCCATTATCTTGGATAGAAATAAAAATGCATAGCCTAATTTCAAAGTAATAAAAAAGTGGATTGAGGATATGATCACTCAAGATTATTTTTAAAGTGACAATAATCCAAATATATTAAGGTAACATTAACCATTGACATTGTAGTGTTTACTTATATGGATTATAACAAGTGGTGGCCTAGTAAGTCTTCTTTCTTGTAACTTTTCCTATACTTGTTTGCTCCTTTATTTCAATTGAGCATATATTTCTGGTATATATTGTTTTGTAAATACACTGTTAAGTAGTGATTTTTTTTACATTTGTAATTTTTCTTTTGAGTTTTTGTTTACAACTTGTATTGTGTTGTTTTTATAGATTATTATAGTCCGTTTCTTTATTTCAGTTGGTATATATTTATGTTATATATTATTTTGTAAATACATAGACTATGTAGTGATGTTTTTCTACATTTGTACTTTTTTCATTTGAGTTTTTGTTTACAACTTGTATTATGTTGTTTTGTGTGGATTATGGTAAAGAAATTTATCCTTGGGACTAATCTTCTATAGCAGCAGAACAAACTTTTAGGTTTTTGAGTTTCTATCATACACATAGATTGATTAGTGACTGCTGTAATTACATCACACACACTCTGCCACAATATATGTATGCTTCTATTAGACACAAAAACTTCTGCCTATATCCATGGGACTACACTTTTATAATAGTTTAACATGCTTAGGTGTTTGAGTTTCCATTACACACAAAATTATAAGTGACTGTTTCTATTACATCATATACACACAAACATATGTGTAATAGCAATAGTTAACAAAGTTGCACATAGGCTGACATACAAATGTCTGCTTCTATTACACGCACTGACTTTGAATAACTCTAACATAGTATTTAAACACATATCAAAATTTAAATATATAATAGTTTTCAAGTTTTGTATAATGGGAATAATGTTACTTTCAATAAAAAATAACCACCTATACAGAGACATACCTCTAACTTTATCAAGTTAAGGTGTCTTTTATGGAACACATACAATTGATTATCATAAGTAAAACTAATTAATCCCACTTTCACAGTCCAAAATAAAGTTGAGAGGACATAATCAATACTTTATAAAAATTAATCCAATGTAATAAGCATGAAAATATATCTAACACTTCCTCTTATGTATTGCGCAACCAAAGAGACATTTCATTAATAACTAAGGCATGTATCACCATCAAAGGAAGCATGTTAACACCTAAAATTTTACATGAATACATTTTAAGACAAGCTTTCAACCAATTTTTTTTCAAAGATAAGTGATTCACACTCATTAAATTTTAAATTGTAGTTTGGTAACCCACTTTATACTTGTTAAATAACTACAACATGAAAATGCTTCAATGTCACTATTTCAATGTCATTATTTAACATTTTACAATTTTTCAAAGCCTTGGTAATGTTTTATTGATGATCATATTGAATTTTAAACTATTTTAAATAAATAATTGACTGTAATAAGTGCTGGAATTTATGAAAAATACTTAGAATGGGTGGTTATTTGTTATTTAAAGTAACATTATTCCCATTATAGAATACTTGAAAACTTATATGTATTTAAACATTGATATGTGTTTATTGAAAGTAACATGATTCCCATTATCACTTGTGAAGATAAATTAAAAAAAACAAGTGATGTTTTTTTATATTTTTAAAAAAACACTTATACTTAATTTAGTGAATAAAACCACTTAAATAAGTGTTAACTTCAATAAGAAATCTAAGAACACTTGAACCAAATCACCTATCATAAGTGAAAATTTCTATAAAACATTTAGTTACTTGGTTATTACTAATCATTAGATATCATTTAGAAACACTTGAACCTATGTATATCCTCAAACAAATTGAGATTCAAATTTCCAAAACCAAGGAGGAGGCTTTTGATCGAAAATAAATACTTGAAAAGGTTGATAAATGGATGGTTTCCTTTTAAGAAGAATCATGACTGAAGAGTTTAATGAGGTGGTTCAAATTTTGTGTTTTCTTTTTATTACTTTTTCATGACTTGACACCCTTACTATTGCCACTTTTTTATTTTATATTAGGATGAAAATTTATATGATGTTGGAAGAGGCACTCATATTTCTCGCAAACAAGCTGAGAAAACTTACTCGATGGTTACTAAAATCCCAGGTAAATGTATTCCCTCATAAGTGACGTGTTAAGTAGTTTTCAACAAGCATTGTCAAATTAAACCTTTTTCAACTACAAGTGTTAAGTTTTAAGTATGGGTTAATGGTTATATACTTAATTTCAACCAGGTCTTTTGATCTGTATTTTTACCACACCGGTGTTTGTGATTGGGTCCCTTGGGGAATTGTGCCACCTACCTTTCTGAATGACACAAGGATTGGATATTTGATGTTGGCTATGTTATTTTGGTTTCATGGCCTGTATATGACTATGTAGTGGTGCTGCTGCTGAAATTTTATTTGTTACTCAAGTATATGGATTCAAATTCCGATATGGTTTGACTTTGGTGAATGTGGGGGTACTCTCTCTTTCCTCTCTCCCTAAGCACTGTAAGTACCCAAATTCTTTAATAGGAATTTAGTTTTTTACATTGTGTTTGTGTGAATGGGGTTTGTTGATGCTTGAATTTTATTTTTTACATCAAATGAATCTTTAACTATAAATCGGGATTCATCATAACTATAGTGACTCTTTCATTGAGGGTGTGTTTGGTAGAAATGGAACTTGAATATGTCGAGCCTTCATTACTTTGATATTTTCATCATTTTATTTTTTCATTCTCTTTGATTTTATGTGTTATTTTCTTGAATATTCATCTTTTTAACATATTTCATCACACATTTTGCAAATAAACTATTAAAAATACTTTCTTGTTTTTTATTTCCATTTCTATTAAAAAGTATTTCATATGCCAAACATAGCCTCATAATTTTTGGGTTTGTTAACTTTGAAACAACCTTGGTTGATGCTTTAGCTTCAAAAGTCAGATCATGGGAGAAGGAAAGGGCACAAAGTTCACATATGTTGGGGTAACAACTTCTTAACATATAATGGCTACTAGCCAATAGAGAACCATTCATTAGTTCTTTGTTAAAATATTTTTTCCCTCCCCCTTATTAAATGTCTTGCAGTTTAACTTACATTCCAAGCTAGAATATCACACTATTTTAAGGTAATATAAAGAATAGGAATGATGAAGGCAATGAGTATACATGATTTCTATGTTTTTATCTCCCCCTTACACTTTAATTTATTTATATTTTGGTTTCAATTCATGTAGATATTTTTCAAATATTTGTGGGTATACTCTTTGGTTGTGTGTGGTGAAGATCTTGGAACTGAAGGGTGTGGCATAATAGTGACTTGAGGTTCCTCACTGGTACTGGAGATGACTTGTTTTTTTTCTTCTAATGGCCTACTAGGAGGTGATAAAAGATCTTTTGTGGGAGTAACTATTCTTCTACCATGGTAGGTGTTGGAGGATTGTAGTCAAGAGATGACATACCCTTGGGAAGGGGGGATGCCATAGATAGATCCTAGTATTTTTTGTGTTTTTATGATCTTTTTATGTATCATGCAACATATTGATTCATTTTGTATTAAATTCCATGATTAATATAATTGATCTTTTTTCTAAGTTTGAACATGTGTGAAAAGCATCTTCAGTTTGATAATTAAAACAAGCACATTATATATGATAAATTAATAAATATGATATAAAATTTTACTATAAAAATAATTATAATTTTTATTTAAATTTAATTTATAAACATATATTATATATTGGTAATATTATTACTAACAAAAAAATTTGTTATATGAACATGTTTCTAAACATTTCGACCAACATATATATTATCTATTAGTATTATTATAATAGTAATAGAACTATTTTATCCATCATAATAAAAATTAGTGATATATTTTTTACCAAAAGTTTAGTGATAGATACATGTCTATTGGTAAAATTTTTTACCAATAAAAAATGTAATTTTACCAATAGATATGTCCCTGTTGTAAATGGTTAAATATTTTGTAGTGTCTAGTCATTGAATCCATGATTGTATCATGAAGACTTTTATACATCAAGGGGGGTGATAGCACCTTATCTATATGAGATGAATGATGCTACAAGAAAGAAGAGAGATTTATAAATCTTTTCATAAAACTGATGATCATTTAGCATAGGAATCATAAGAGATCACATTCCTTTAAACAACCAACCTCAACGCCCCCACTTAATGAAACACATCAACCATATGAAACGTATTAGGTGCACATGTTACTTCCCATCAAAGGGATCCATTGAACCCATTAAATAGATATTTAATCTATAATTAATTCATCTATAATGGATTAATAACTAAAATAATCCATGTGGGAAGTAGGTGGCAGATGCATGCACTCAGCCCGTGAGGTGGTAGATGCACGCACTCAACCTGAATTACATTGGGTGCAATGTATTTTATCATATGTGTCATATGTATCATATATATATATACGTGTGTGTGTGTGTTTTAGTTCACAACCACTAATCTCTCAAATGTACTAAAATCCTTATAGACTTCATAAAAAACTCCACAACTCATTGTGAATCCATTCAAAACTCATTTGGGATGCAGTTTCATCAAACTCTCTTCATTTTGGGACAACCACTTTGTCCAAAAATTAATCCTTATATAAATAAATAGATGTGTGACCTTTCAGACCTTAGTAGCATTGGAAAAAATATGAAATCCCCATTTTATAGATATAATCAAATAACAGCCTCTAGAAAAGCATCAGTGCTACTCATGCTACCAAAGGGTCTGATGTGATCTCCAACAAACATACTTATATCTCTATACAGATATGTATTACACAATATGTATCATATGAATTGTATATATACCTATATAATCCCTTAATCCATGACATTGAGTGACCATTAAACATGGATCATGTCAATATAGTATAGTTAATCTCATGTTTTATTGATTCTCTGAGATAGACCAACTAATTTGATGAGTACATCACATATGATTCATATAACATATGATCACATCACATATCCCTCATCTAAGTATCTAAGCACATTATATGTGACTTATCTAAGCATGGTTATGAATTTCCTCAGCCAAATTCAATCAAGGGCCATATGTTTTTGCTCGTTATACAAGTGGACAAATCTCATTCTGGTTGTGCTCTAACTGATGACATGATCAACAATATACTCAACCACCCCATAATTATCCAATTCATTATTTAATTACGTAATAAAAGTATCAATGTTTTAATGTTATCATGCTAGGTATCTCTCTAACCCCAGGTAAGAAGTATTTATAATAAGCATACACCCCTAAGTATATCGATAACTATATGACATTCCATGAGATATACTTTTGTAGGTTAGTCTAAGTAATAAGTCTCTATTTATTACCACATGAATCTATTCTTCATATCTCACCCATTGTAATTATTACAATATTCTATTCATGTTAATCTTAAAAAATGGAGATTTCCTTTTATTATAAAATCATGATACATTATATATCCATTACATCAATTTCTAAAGTATCGTATACCTAGATACCCAACATGACCCTCATGTTGTTGTTGTGGTAATGGATTTATCAACATATCTACTAAATTATCCTCTATAGAGACTCAACCAATCTTTACACTGCCCCTCTCAATAATATCCCATATGATATGGTATTTATAAAGGATGTGTTTAGCCTTTTCATGAGACTGAGGTTCCTTATCCTGAGCAATAACTCAATTGCTGACATAGTAGAGATCGATTACTCCTTAAATTCCATGAACCACTTCAAGTTTATAGATGAAATTCCCAATCCAAACACCTTCCTTTGTATTATCTGATGCAATTGCGTACTCTTCCTCTGTTATCGAGTCCTATATGGTGGCTTGTTTGTAATTCTTCCAAGTGATGGCGCCACCATTTAGGAAAAACACAAAACTAGACCAAGATTTTATATCATCTTTACTAAACTGGAAACTAACATCTATGTAACCTTTTACACAAATATCATCTTCTCCTCCAAAGATCAAGTATATATCCTTAGTCCTTCTTAAGTACTTGAGAATACTATTCAAAATAATTCAATAACTCTCTCGAGGATTGGATTGGTATCTAATAGTTATTATAAGAGAATATACGACATCATGTCAGGTACAAAATATGGAATACAGGATAAAACCTATAGTAGATGAATAGGGAATTCTATCCATCCTTGCTAACTCTTTATACGGATCCTTAATCTTCCTAATATTCATGCCATATAACACTGGTAAAGAACCCTTTTAGAGTTATCCATGATAAACCACTTTAAAAATTTATCAATGTAAGTGTATTGAATAAGTCCAAGTAGACTCTTAGATCCATTTCTATAGATCTTCATACCTGGTATGTAGGAAGCTTCACCCATGTATTTTATTGAGAAATACTTACCTAGACACATCTTCATGGAGTAAATATTGAGGATGTCACTTTTGATAAGTAGTATGTCATCTACATAAAATATCAAAAACACTATTATACTCTCACTAATATAATTATATACACAGGAATCATTCACATTATTTATGAAATTAAACTCATTGGTTGCCCATCAAACTAGATATTCCAACCCAAGATGCTTTCTTTTGTCCATAAATGGACCATTGAAAACTGCACACCTTAATAATCTCATTTGGAACTTCAAAACCTTCTAATTGTATCATATAAACATCCTCGACTAAATTATCATTAAGGAAAATAGTTTTGACATCCATTTTATATATGACATGATCAAAATAAGTTGTCATGGAAAGTAATATCTGAATGGAATTTATCATCACAACAGGCGAAAATATTTCTTTGTAGTTAATACCATGAATTTGTTTATAATTTTTTGCAACAATGCGTGCTTTATAGGCAAACACTCTACCATCCATGTTAGTTTTCTTATATAAAACCCACTTACATCTTATGGGTATTATCCCTTTAGGTGAATATACCAGGTTCCAAACTTGGTTAGTGTATAGGGATTCCATTATAAATTCCATATATTTTAACCATTTATCATAATTACAACTCTTTATGACCTTATGTTAGGAAGTTGGTTTATCTCCTATAAAAATTACTTCATTATAATTTCCTTGAGAAATCCATATCTCTTGGGTTCCCAAAAAATCCTCCTGTGTAACTTGAGTCAGTTAATCTTCCACAACTATGTGTGGAACTGATTGAACTTCCATCTCAGGAACACTTCCTACCTATTGGTCTTGAAATTATCCAAGTTCAAATTCCTCCCACCGACTCATCAATTGATAACTTCCTTCTTAAGGAATAAAATAAATCTAGCCACAAATACTTTGGATAAGTGGGGTTATAGAAATAATATCCCTTAGTTTCCTTAGGATAACCAACAAATAATCATTTTTCAGACTCAGGTCCAAGCTTATCATAATCCAAACATCATATTCATGCTTCACAACCCTAAATCCTTATAAAATACATAATGGGGGTATTTACCAGTCCATATATCATATGGTGTATTTATGATTTCTTTATACGGGATGAAATTTAGTAGTAAAGTAACAATATCCATAGCATAGCCTCATAAAGTAATAGGATGGTCAAATTGACTCATCATTGATTAAACCATGTATAAAAAGGTATGATTCCTCCTTTTAGATACATCATTACATTGTGGTGTTTCATGATGGGTGGGTTGTGAAACAATTCCATAATAACTCAAATGATTAATGAATTCCTAGCTCAAGTATTCATCACCCTGATCCAATTGGATAATTTTAATACTTTTTACCAGTTTATTTTTTACTTCATTATGAAAATCTTTGAACTCTTCAAAAAATTCATACTTATGCTTTATTAAAAACACATAACCATACCCACTAAAGTCATTTGTAAAGGTAATAAAGTACCTAAAACCACCACTTGCATATGTTCTCATTGGTCTATATATGTCACACACAAAATATATGGAATTTTATTAAATTAATGGTCACAATTGGGAAACAAAGGGGGCCTAAAATGGTGGATCCCTAGGGTGTATTCTCTTACAATACACTAGCCCTTTCACATTTTCCACTAAAAGGTTCTTTGTTCACTTCCCTGGTCAACAAAATTCAAAATTCTCAAATGATTCATAATCGAATGAGCCCAATAATCCATATTTATAGAGTTTTTGAATGTGTTTCTTATTTATATATCCAAGGAAAAAATGCTAATGATAGGTGAGATTTGAATCAACCATGTCATTCTTATTATTAATGTTATAAACATGATTATACATATCTAGAATGTATAAACCATTTATTATATTCTCTATTACATAAAAAATCATTCTTATATATATAAAAACTTATGTTCTTAATAGATAAATAAAACCACTTATTTTCCAAAAAGATACGAAAAATCAAATTCATGTTTATGGAAGGAACATATTTAAAATCCTCCAATTATAATATTAATCCACTTGATAAAGTTGTATCATAAGTGCTGACTTCTAATATAGTAATTTTTTCTCTATTACCGACGCAAAGATATACTCTACCATCCATTAATTATCTTCTATATATAATTCTATGTTTTTAGTACAAATGTGTGATCCACACTTGATATCTAATACACATGAGTCAAAGGTGGTGGAATTAATCTCTATAACATTCACATTAAGATACTAAAAATGCTTCTCCTTGAGAACACTTCTCAACCCTAGATACCAATATTTAAGTATTTTATAGTTCATAATTATAAGTGATCTCAATATGATTATTATTTAGTATTCTATAATTTATAATAAAGACACGTAAGTGGATGCGTATCATGTTTTATATCTTTTCATAAAAGTATTTTAATGAAAGTGATCCCACTAAAATTGATGTCCCCGCACATAATATTTATTTAGTGAGCCAAGATCTATGTTTCAATAAGTAATAAGTCTACTTTGGAATTCCTCTCACCACTTATTTGTTTAAGTAAAGAATCATATAAATCATAAGTTGAGTAGGAAACTCTTTTCTTGGATCCATCATATAGAAAAACTTAACTTTATTCCTTTTGTATCCTTCTTAAGGGTTTCCCAGATAAGTGTATCCCAAAAAAATTGATAAGAACAAGCTAATAAAAGACAATCCAGGATCACCCTATTTTGGTAGAACATACCCAAGGATGATTTAGTGTCACCCATTAATTACTTGTCTTACACAAGATAATCTAGAGTCAACCTGCTTTGGTAGAATCTATCTGCTTAGATGATCAAGGTCCTGACAAGTGATGCTCTGGAAGGAATCTCACACTTAGTATTTGAAGGGATTTTTATTTTAAAAGTCTCACTAATTTATTATACATCATATACATATTAAAATCATATATATTATATCTTATGTAATCTTTATCTTCTCATGTTTCATTCCTTTGTGTATGCATGCTTACAACAATTTAGTTTTGGAATCCTTATTCCATTAACCAAATTAATCTATTCACACCAAATTAATATGTAGCTCTTTAAAAAAACCAGAAGTTTGTGTTATTCACCTAAAATAGAAGCTAATTATATTCATACATATCCAAATGCATATCATTCATAAGGCATATAAACTCTTCATATAAAGGTTTAGAACTACATGAGATTGATAAACTCTATATGAGTATGCCTGAAGACACAAATATCCAAACCCTACCTTTTTAGAATAGGGAATAGGCCTCCAGGTCAGTGAGAAGTCCAACCCAAAGCCCATCTACCTAAGGATACTTTACTCAAGAGAGAATCCAATTCACAATAATTCTAAAACAAAATATTCATAAAATATATTCAACAACTAAATCCAATATAACAACTTCAATTTCAAACTGAGGTCAAGGTAGGTGAAAACTAAATTTTATGGAGTCATTCCTAACATAAAATTCATGTCTCTGTCTCTTAGAAGCAACTTATAATATAAATTTTTCATACACAATATTCATATTCCATAAATAGTTCATGGAACATGAATATAAAGGAATTTAACAAATAAATAAACATTTTATTTATTTTCCAAAACATGAGATACAAATATGAAAATTTGATATTTATTTTAGACTTGAAAAATACCATTTTACAAAGTCTACCACTAATCATTTATAAACAGTTTATAAACTATAAGAAAAATTAGCTAAATATAAATAAAATTAATTAATTTTTATTTTATATAGACAATTTCCATTACGCTGACCCTCAATGTAATATCGAGTTGATTTCCCACACTATATCGTCACAAAATATAGTGTTGAGGTGAAGTACTATCCCTGAAATCACATTGTCTCGTAATGTTAGGTACCAACTACACACTACACTGACACTCAAAGTAGTATTAGGGAGATACAACACACTGGTTTGACACTCAACATAGTGTTAATTACCCCAGATATAGTACTTTTTTTCCATGACGTGGATGTAGGCTACGTTATCCCATAGTGTATGCTACTCTCAACCTTGAAATTCTATTAACTATTAATGTAATTTCAAATTTCAGTGCATGATACATTGTCCCATCAATGTAATATAATGAGAAAATACAAGACATATTAACACTTAACATAATCTCAAAAACTCCACCTCATATTACGCTGTCACACAAAATATCCATAGGTGGATACTTTCTAGTATACGTTACTTTAAAACATTCTTCACCTAAAACATAGAAGAAAAATGTTGATCCATCGAAGAATGTGGCTATGATGCTAATGATGGGTTTTATGGGGCTCATCATATAAACTTGGTAGTAAAAGAAAACCCATGTTTGTGCAATATATCCTTGAAAAAATTAAGATATGTATGAAATATGAACATAAAAATGTGTACATGTGTACCGTGAGAAATGGTCTCCATATTTTTCCTATCGAAGGAGATTTCTTGATGTAGATCACCAAAGAAATGAAACAAAAGCCTCACGTTTCCAAGGGATTACATAAACTATTGAATCCATGATTGTATTGTGAGGATTTCCATACATAGAGAGGGGTGATGGAACCTTTGTTGTATGCAATGAACGATGTTACGAGAAGGAAGAGAGACTCTAAAATCTTTACATGGAATTTATGATCATTAACTCACACCCAATAGGAGAGATCACATCCATTTATATAGACAACCTTGACTCTATTTATTTAATGAAATGAGTCATCTATATGAAATGTATCAAGTGAATATATTACTTCCTGTTAAAGGAATCCATTGAACACATTCAATGGACATGAAATATATAATTAATCCATTCATAATGGATTATTAATTGAAAAAACTACATGGGAAGGAGGTGGAAGATTCATTCACTTAGCCTGTGAGGTGGATGATGCATGCACTCAACATGAATTATGTTGGGTACAATTTATTCTATCATATTTATCATATAAATATGTTTTTAGTTCATAAAAAACAAGTTTTACATGAATGAATGAAGACAAATAACTCATCAACCAAGTTTGAATGAAAGAGTTTGTTGTAACCAGATAGTTGTGTGTTGGATTTGTTGACAATGGATATTAGTTATATTGATATTAGCATATGAGTTTGTGTTGATGTTGAAGACTTTTTGATGAGAGGTTCACATGGAAGGTTTGGTGAAGACACCTTGATATCTCTATATATCAAGGTCTCAGTTTATAGCATCAGGAGTATTTATAGTAAGGGATATTTTTATATCCAAATCATTTGAGGTCTGATAGTTTGTATTAGAAAATCTAGTAGATGTTCAATAGGTGGAGTTTGTTGAATATTAAAAAGTTGTGATGTTTCAGATGATGATATCTAGATGATGTTTAAAACTCATAATCTGATGATAAATGAATAACATTGAAATAACAAGATGGAATATGAGAGTTGTGCATGATAATTTGAATGTTTAGACATTATAGAAACTAGTAAACTGAAATTGAAGAAGTTTATAAATGGATTATAGTACAGTTTTTGCTGATTTTTTCATGAATTTTCATGAACGATTCAAGGAAAAGGAAGGAGGTTCACATAGCATGTACGAGACCATCACAATGAGTATGTGGACTGCATAATGAAGGTGGTTCGTGAAGAAGGAAAATCATGTAGTGAGTTTGTGATAATTATTTTCAGTGAAGGTGTTATGCAGATTCATATAGAAAATTCATTTTTGAGAGGGAGGTGGTGATTCTGAGCGGCCCATGAAGGAGGATAGTATGTGATGGGAAATTTTGTCTGTGATCAAAAGGTTTTAGTTTCTGATGGTTCATGAAGGGTGTACATGAATGGTATTTAATGACGGGTTGAACAATAATTTCAGATATTAGTGAGATTTTTGGGATCTTTTCTTATAAATACCACACTAATCCTTTTAATTGGAATTGATAAGAAGCTTAAATAAGATCAAAATATTAATGAAAAAATCATAGAAGTTTGAAATATCACATAGTAAGGAAAGTTCAAAAATAAAATTCATTTACAATGAAAATCAATTCATGAAGCAAGTTTTTTCACAAGAAGATTAGTTAGAGAAGTAAAGTGTATTGTGAAGTCAATTCATCAAAGATAAAAGAAACTCATGAAACATAGTATGTGACATGTGAAGTAGTTCATGAAGGAAAAAACTGAGTTCTTAGAGAATAATATGTGACATGCAAAGAACCTCACAAAGGACATGGGGTGGTTCATAAATAACAATATACGATGAACAACAAACTGCACAGGACTTATGCACGAATCAATTTTTGAGAAGGACTTTTTATGTGGTGATTTTTAGTGGGTGTTTTGGATATTGAGGAGTTTATCAGATCATCCTTGTTAATTTTTTTTCAAGGATGAAGAAGAATATCCAAATAATAATTCATGTGTCATATATGGCATTTAAAGAGGAGTAAATCAACAGGTTGATTTCAGTGTGGAATTACCCTTATCTAGAGAGAGAGGAATTACTGAGGAGATATCATGGAAGACACAAAAACAAATAAAAAAATTGTAGAGTTTATCTCATCCATCATTTAAAAAGGAAAGTTTAGTAATGATGAGTTTGACAGAGCATCGAACTTGGAGCTATGATGCAAGTGAAGTATCATGTTAATAGGAGATAAACCATCACATACATTATCTACTGAAGATACTTATAAGTCTATAATCTGTATAGGATCATTCATCAAAGCAGTGATCAAAGGTGATGAGTAGGGAGTTCCCCTTGGGTGAGGAGTGATAGAACCCAGAATAGTGTAAAGGCAACGAGCTTGACACAAAGTGACTATGACCAAAACTTGCAACATAGTCAATATTAGTGGATTTCATTACACCAACACAATATTGAGTGTATACTCCTTGTACTATCACTTAGTGGTAAACTAGGTTAATTTTGTGCATTTTATGTATGCTTTACTTTCCTACATATCTATGTATGTTTTGATGTACGTGTCACTAAGAGTGATATGTTGAACACAGTTCCTTCCAACATGGGAACAAGATCCTAATAAAAGATTAATGAGTAAAAGAAAAGGTTTAAACTATTAAAACCCAGATTCACCCTCTCTTAGGTTGTTTCAGGTTGCAATGAAGATACTAATATTGATATTAGGCTTTGATGGGTTTGAGAATGTGAGACATTTATAATGATTATATAGATAACAATATTATTCAAGTAATGACCTGCATCATTACAAGTTGTGAAGTTCAGAGGAAATTTGATTTTTTGGTCCAGTAATAGGGGATGTTTTGAGAATTAGGATTTATATCAGGATTCAAATTAGTATTTCGAGGGTTGTAACATCCCAAGGAGATATTTTTAGATGTTTTAATAGGCTCTCAAGGTACTTCGAATGCTTGGGTGAATATTGGAGTGGGGTTGGGGTGACCCCTTTGCTGATTTTTTATTACTGGAGACCCATCATTCCATGATGGGTGAGGTCCATGCCCTGGATAGAGGCTGGCTAGGGAGTCACGTCATAGTTGGAGGGGTTAAATCACATGACGGTAGTGGGCACACTATTACCAATTGGTGAAATGTTATGGAAGTTTCATGTGGATTTTTTTTTAAATAAAATACCCTTATGTATGGTGATGTTGTGGTTGGGGGTGTCATGTCATGATAGTGAATGATATACATGGGGCTCGAGAACTCCTATGTATTTCCTTTAAAATTTATCATGGAAAAGGCTGTTCACATTATGACCAGTGGGTCACTCCATGATGAGGGCCACATGGTGTTGTGTTTTTCCACAAGGGTGAGGGCCACACTGTGGAGGGTGAAAGCCAATCCGTGGTGGCAAGGGCCTCAAGTTTTTAGTTCTGGTCGATGGAGCTATGTCATGTCACAAACCAAGGGGCCACACCATGTTTGGCTCTTGGTAGAGGGCATCATATCGTGACACTTAGGGTCATTCCATGATATAGACCTTTTCTATTTTTTAAAATGAAGGGAAACCAGTTATTTCAGGGTCACCACTTCAATTTTAGGTCGATTGGGGCGTTGGTAGAGGGCCATTTCTTAAGGTTTTAGGCACAACTAAAGCACTGGGTGGTCCATGAACAACTAATCCTTTTTTTCATTATCCATAAATAATCTATGATGTGCATGATAAATAATCATAAAGACCGATGTAATTGGTATGAATATTAATTAACAAGAATCCAAAACCAATAAGAGAGGATATTTTTACATATAATTTATAATTAATTTATTTAATTAAAGAATTACCTTTTTCTAAATTCTTTCTTTGTTATCGATGAATCAGAATACCACTCTTGTCATATCATCTATGTGTTAGAGGAATCAAGGGTGGTTTCTTTCTAGTGGTGACCCATGTGTGCTTTATGAATCCCTAACCGTCACCGTAAAATCCTTCGGGTGCTATCATAGATGGTTCCAGAACTTGTGGTGATCAATGTTGATCACAACTAAATCATTAAAGAGAAAAGGGACTCACTCTGGTAGAGTAGGAGAAAATATTTATGTTATTTAGAGTGTTCTAAGGGAGATATTTATAGGACATGTGAGAATCCCATTTATAATTCATTGTGCACAATGATAGAATGTGGCTCTCACATTTGGAGAAATCATAACCATGTTTAAATAGTGTCAGAGTTATAAAATAATAACTGCACATGAGACCTTATTATTTTTATTAATCCTTAGTGAACCCCATGTTGTACTTATAAATCTATCATGATGTTTTCATGATAAAAAATACTCAATTACGTGTCTAACGGTTTCATTTGAGTGAATTTTAGTCTCTTTAAATTAACTTTTAGTCATGTCTTTTATAGAATTAATGAAAATATTAAAGACTACTCAAAAGAATCATGATGAATATTATTAAATCCTTATACTATCTTTTATCATGTTTTGAGATCTTGGAATGAAGTTAGAGGATAAACTAAAGGCCTTGGAAGGAAGTTAGGGTGGCCATAGTTGAAGGTGAACCTCTATAGGATGCCATAAGGCCACTGACCACTTGCTGGCTAGTAGAAGCTATCCATTAGAGAATTTTTAGAAGTAGTGATCTCCAATTTCACCAATGGGTAGCCGATGGCATCAAGGCAATCATTTCAAAGAGGCATTTATTATGGTAAAAATGCTTTAATTCTATCTTATTCAACTTCAATGGTCCCAAGTGAATTCTTGAAGGTTATTAGAGATACTAGAGCCTATAAATAGGTCTCCTTGGTGGATTGGAAGATGTACCAATTAACTATAATGCCTCAATTTTGAATATGATCCTTAATCTAAGCATTGAAACACCAATACTGAAGTTCTACCAGATTCTCTCCAATCTCAAAGTTATTTCAAGATCTAACTACAATTATTCATCAATCTCTTAGGATATCTACATCCATATTCTCTCTATCTCTCATTTAAATTGTAAAAACACTTATGAGATATTAAGGAGTGTATTTTTAATGGGCCTTATCTAAGAAAACATCTCTTCTTCTCATATCCTTCTACAATGTGTGCTCACTACCACAAAAGTGATGGACATGTTCCTTGACTATTGATAAAGTTCAAGAGGGTGATCGAAACCACAAAGATGAGGGACATGTTTCTTGATCACTGCTAAGATCAAGGAAGAAATAACATAAACCTCTAAACTTGAGGGTAAGAGATGTAGGGGATCACATAAATCTATTGTTGAACTCCTTTATCAAACTGTGTTTTCTTATTCTTTTATTTTTTTGCATCGATTATTTATTTTCCACTATGCATCAAACTCAATACACATAATTGAAAAAAAATTATAGGTCATTTTCAAATGTTTATAACCAATCAATTAATATTGAAATTAACTTTTTAATACGTATCAAATTATTAATTTATCATATCAATAACATTTAGTTTTGAATTTATCATTAGTGTTAGATTTATTTTTTAAAGGGAAATTCACCCCCTCTTATCATATTACTCCGACCAACAATTGGTATCAAAGGGTTCTTTCTATTTTTATTAAAAATATCCTTATTTTTAAAATTATGTTTGTTTTTTTTTTCAAAATTGTGTTTTGATCTTGTTTTAAAATTTTTTTTAAATATTAAATGATTTTAAAGTTTGATATTTTTATGGAAATATCTAACTCTTATTAACATGATCCTATTTTTATGGCATGGATTATTCCTATTGAAAAAATATCATGTCAACTTTTCTTAGTAGCATAAGTTTCCCTATCTGTAAAATGGTTATGCCTGAATATACTCTTACTAAATAACCTGAAGATAAGTGGAAACCTGATGATATTAAAGCCTATGAGATTAATGTAAAATACATGAATGATATACACTATGGTCTTGACTGCAATTAATTTAATCATGTTTCTACATGTAAAACTGCACATGAGATATGAAAATTGCTAGAAGTCACTCATGAAGGAACCAATAAAATTAAAGATACTATATTAGACTTTTATAGAAAATATTTTGAAAGCTTTTTTATACATATAAATTAATGCATTGATAGTGTGTTTACATGGTTTACTAACATATGAAATGATCAAAAGTATCTTGGTGATGATTTGTCTATATAAAATTTAATAAAAAAGATATTATGAGTCCTTCCAAGAAATTGGACACCAAAGGTCACATTTATACAAGAAACAAAGGACATAAAGAAAATATAGGTTAACAAACTTATCAAATATTTATTGATGTATGTAATTACTATGAAGTGATAATCTGATAAATAATCCAATAGATCCAAATATTTAAAGAAAACAATCACATACAAAGTTACTAATAATGATTCATCCAGAGGTGAGTTCAAGAATTTACTCAACTCACTAAGAACATGAAAAAAATATTTAAGAAAAATAAAGATTTCAATCGAACCAAGAAGGTGAATAAAAAGGCATAACTAGAAGTGACATGATATGAATGTAAGAAAAAGGGTCACAATAAGACAAAGTGTCCCATCTATAAAAAGAATGTGAAAAAAAAGAAACAAGGTAAAAAGGCTCTTAAAATTATAACCTAGAGTGCAAGAGATGACTCAATGAACTCAACTTCCTCAACCTATTTAAGAAAATCAAGTGATATGTGCCTTATGAAACATGTTGAAGAAGTAGTTGAGGTTAGTTCCCCTATTAACATTTCCTCCTCTTCATATTCTTATCCTAATTATACAACCTCATCATTATCTTTTTCTTGCTAGTCAAGTCACCTTAACTAAAAATACCTGAAATACACTTGTAATCAACTCAAAAATGATTTTCATGAACTTAATTAATTATACAAAGAACTTGATAAGAAATATAAACAAGTGCTTGATGAAAAAGAATAACTTATAAAATAAAAATAACAAATCCTCAAGGAAAAAGGAATAATTATCCATGAAAAATAAGATTCAACTGAATGTTGATAAGCTCGAATCTACAATCAAAGAACTCAAGATATATATCTCTAAATTCACTCAAATAAAAAATAATCTAAATAAAATTTTGGTCTCTCAAATATATGAAAAATAATAGTTTGGTCTTGGTTTCTAAAATCATGTAAGCACCTCAAAAAATCCATAAAAAACCACATTTATTAAAGGTTGATCACAAGATAAATTTTGAAATTATTATAAAAGAATTGGATATTTAATTTATGAATGTTATTGAAATAAAGCATGATATGGGAGACCAAAATCAATTCCTATATCCTGTAATATTTCCAATATAAAATCACACACTAAAGAAATCTAGATACCTTAATCATTATTGGATAACATTAACATAATTAAGTTTGTTTGGGTACCAAAACCTTTAGTCATTTAACTTTGTAGGAAAAGAGTCTTCGAGAAAAAACCAAGAAGCATTATGGTGCCTAGATAGTGGTTTCTCAAGACACACGTGTGGAGAACTCTCTTAATTCAGTAAAATTGACAAACTAGAAGGAGGTCAGGTCACCTTTGGTGATAACTCTAAGGGTAAGATAATTGGTGAAGGTACCATCAGTTTTTCTAACTCAAATATTATTAAAAATGTTTTTTTATCAAAGGCTTGAAACAAAATTTACTAATTATTAGTTAATTGTGTGATGGAGGTTTTAAAATTTATTTTGAAAATGATTTGTGAATAGTTTTTAACTCAAAAGTATCTTTTATTCACTGCATCTCATTTTCAAAATTTTTGTACAGTCAATTTAAAATCTCTTACTGGATAAAATATAAAATTCTTGAGTGAACAAGTTAGTGAGTTGTGCATTTGTTATATATTTCTTGGTCTCTATAGCACACACTCACTTGTGAAACTCAACTGCTATCAACTAGCATAATATTTACCCAAACATCATCTCAAAGATGACTTGGTTTAGGAAGCATGACAATATGGTAAAAAAAAAATCTAAAAAACTGATTTATTATTCTAAAGTTATCAATTTAATTCATCAAAATTTATTTGGAACTTCTCAAATTGAAAGAATAATAGGTATATCATATACTTTTATTATTGCTGGTGACTTTACAAGATTAACTTGGGCTTACTTATTATCTCATAAAAGCGAATCTTGCGAAGATTTTATCAAGTTTTATAAAAAAGTTGAAAATAAAAAAGGTTAACAAATTATTTTGATTTTAAGTGATCATGAAAAAGAATTCAACAAGTAATTTAATGATTTATGATCTTTTCAGGGCTATAATAATTCATTTTCTACACCTCAAACTCCCCAAAAAAATAAGGTAGTAGAAAGGTGAAATAGAACTCTCCAAGAAATCACTTGAACTCTTTTAAATGAATTTAATTTACATTGATATTTTTTGGTTTAGTCCATCAATATTTTATAATGTTTAATTAATCATGTTCTCATAAGACCTTTTCCCAAAAATACTCCTTATAAACATTGGAAAAATAAAAAACCTAAAGTTATATTTTTTATATTTTTGGTGTAAATGTTTTATCCTCAACACTAAAGATAGTCTTGGAAAATTTGATTCAAAATTTGATGAAGGTATATTTTTTGGGTACTATAACTCAATAAATACATACCGAGTCTTTAACAAAAGGACTATAATGTTGAAAGAATCAATTCATGTTTTTTATGAAAATACTCCTAAATATCTCTCTCATTTTTTTATTGAAAATGATGTTTTATGTTTAAAAGAACCTTTTAAATCTAAAGAAGTTGAAGTTTAAAAAGAATAACATTCAATTTATTCATATAAATATTTTAAAAAATCTAAAGACTATATTCTATAAAATTTCATTGGAAATTTTCAAGTGGGAAATCATACTAGAATATTGGTCCTAAATTAAGTTGACCATCTTTCCTTCGTCTCTCACTTAGAACCCCAAAGTGTTAATGATGATATCAATGATGAAAATTGGGTTCTTTTCTTGAAAGAGGAACTAAATAAATTCACTAGGAATGATGTATGGAATCTCATTAAATGACATAATGATCATCCCATAAGAGACACTAAATAGGTTTTCATGAATAAGTTAGATGAATTTATAAATATCACTAGAAATAAATCTCATCTAGTAGATAAAGGTTATAACCAATAAGAAGGAATCGACAATGGTGAAACCTTTACACCCATTTCTTGGTTATAATCCATTATAATATTACTGGAATTATCCTATCACCTTAATCTTGAAATTTTTCAAATGGATGTTAAAAGATCCTTTTAAAATGGTTTTATTAATGAAAATGTTTTTGTTGAAAAACCATAAGGTTTTGAAGATTATAATTTTCTAAATCATGTTTTCAAATTAACCAAAGTGGTTTATGGTTTAAAAGAATCCCCAATACAGCAAAATCATAGATTAATGGTGGGTTTTCAAACCACAACTAAATAAAATTTAAATATTTCATCAGTGGTTTTTAAAAAACCCCCGCTGAGTAGTTACTAAAATTTTAAAAAACACTCTTATCATCTCCCTTGAATTCCTTTCCCCTGATTCAACCCCTCTCCCCCTTTACCCTCACCATTGAGCCATCTCTCGAGCCCTCAATATTGATCCCTCATTATTAAGCCCTCCCCTTCCCCCCTACACATCCCTCATCCCCTATCGTTAAATCACTCCATCGGTGATATCTTTCATTTGATTTTTTCTTTATATTCAACTATTATTCCATAATGTTTCTCTCATTATGGTGTAAAATATTTATTTCATACCTCTCCATTCTTACCACCTCATTATTTCATGAAAAATAATTTTCTTATTTAGGTTTAATGTTGTGAGAAATTCACAATGTAATTGGTCATTACAAGAAAATTGGATTTTAATAACACAAATTTTATATTGTTAAAAGTAATTCACAATACACCCTCATGTATTGTGGAAATCTATATTTTTAAAAGTAACTACCTTTAATAAACATACATTATTCGTTGTTATATATTTTTTACAACACATACCATGTGTTGTTAAATACTCATAAAAATGATCGAATATTTTATAACATACATTTTGTATAGTTATAAAATTTTTAATAAAAAAATTCATGTGTAGTTAAAAGCATAGAATTTTTAGTAACATTGGTTATTTGTTTGTATACTTACACTTATTCTTTTTTACAACATTAAACATAAAAAACTATGATTAAGATGATAGATAGTCTTTCATAATCATGTTGTGAGTTCCCTTAGCTACATAAAAATCCAAATCCACCATAAGATTGCATGTGATCAAGCATGCAAGGACACATTCAAGAGTGATTCCAAACTCATCGTGTTCTTTCAATTGTTTTTCCATTTAAAACTTTCCGTTATATTAATCCATTGACTCATGATCTTGGAACTTCTTGTTGTTGTTCTTATTCTTCCCCATTTGAGCCTTCAACCAAGAAATTTGTTTAGGAACAGGTGAAGAAATTTGTCCCACTTCACATTCTTCTTGATTAGCAGAAAATAAAGGTAAGGTTGTCCCATCTCTAACTACTATAGCTCAAGATAAATAAATATTAGCTCTATAGTAACATCAACACAGGTTATATTTTCCAACTGATCAACCTGAGGCTCCATCTCTATACTTTCACTCATTATGTGTGTCATATATATATATATATAATATACAAAACATAATATACAATGTAAAGTCAAACAAAACCTCAATTTAAAGAATATAAATCATACCTAGCATATTTACTCATATATTGACAAGTATTTAGTATCATGATTTTAATAAATAAAACATTTAAACACAAATAAATCTATCCAATATACTCCATGGCTCATCATGATCATTACCAACTCTATATATCCATCACATTTATCCATCATCAACACCATATTGCAACCATGAAACACCACTAAACTAAAAAAATAGAAACCACAACACACTATAAAAAAACTAGAATTTATTAATTAGTATTAAATATCATGATTTTATAACAAGTTTATTATATTTTTGATTTCAAATAAACTAGTAATTGTTCTTTAAATAAAATATTATTTCTTATGTGTTTTAATTTTCTTTAACAAAGTATAGGAACTTTGTGATATATGGATAAAAGTTGGATCACATTATCGGTGAACAACACTAATGGAGTCTGCATGACTATTTTGAAATATATATTTTGAAGTTTCTTTTACTTGTTTAAATGATAGGAATGCCAAAGAAGAAGTGATTCACCGATTGCAGTCGACTTCTAGTTGATGTTCTTCTAACCATGTAGACATTATCAATGTTACCTGATGACCCCATGAGATCCCTCCCTATAGTAATTAGGACACCCTCTATCCCCCGTAGTCTCATTCCCATCATTATTTGTCACACCACCTCTCGATTTTGTAGCTTCAACACATGATGACCTTGCAGCAAGGGAATAGGTGATCACTCCTGTTTCTTTAAGAGGATATTTTAGGGTCACATTTATAGGTAAAATTTTTAATATGAATAAATTCATTGCATATTTTTATACTAATAACTATTTTTTCATAAAATATGGAAGTAATTTTACTACTAAGACCAATATTGACAGTTTATATGTATGTAATTTTAATGGATCGAAGATAGTTTCCCCGTTTGATTGTTATTTGGTCCCCACATATGATTCTGTAAGAATATTTGGCTAGATTCTAGGATATTTGGTGGTTGATTTAGTGACCCTTACTATTATATATTCTAATTGGAGACATATTCCTTGATCTTTGAAGAATGATGTATTTGATTCACTGATAAAGGTAATTTTAATATATTACGCCTTAATTGAATGTAATTATTTAATTAAATTCCAATGTTTTAAAAATGAATGTCTTTATACAGATTTTATTCCACTTTACCATCACTAATATTATTTCAATAAAGTAGACATTAAACAATTTGGGTAATAAATGGAAATATTTTAAATGGATATCATGGAATTAATTCAATGATACATCATTGAACACTCAACAGATGTATGATAAGGTACCTAGAGGGGTACCCCAAGAGTAGTGGGAAGTGTTTATTGATAGTCATCAACATGAGAAGAAAATGTTATTAAGGAATATATTATTATATTAATCTCATTTTAAATATATACATGCATATGAAAAGGATATTACATTGCATACATTACTGTTAAATTACCTGTTATTTATTTTAGGAAGTTTCAAGAAAAAACGTATCAAGCCAAGCAAAAAAAATCATCCCCACACTTCTGTTTCAAATAGTTTTTTAAGAAATAGATTTATTATGGTAATATTTTCATCAGTTCAAATATTTATATGATAATATTATCCATTTTATATATTAAAATGTTGATTTATCTATGTTTAATATAGAACAAGAATTTAAGGAACCAAGTCTCCCGAACAAAAATTTGGTTGATGTTCATATGAAATCTGATGGGAGTTATGTGAATGATCTTGCCAAATATATTAGGATATGAATTCCTTTTTCATTTTAATGGTTCACATAAAAATCTTCAATATTGTAATAACTCATTAAAACAAATATATCAATGCAAATTTTCATTTATGATAATAAAAATATAGTGAATAAAAATTATGTGTTATATTTTATAAAAAAAATTTAGTTGTTAAAAATTTAGGTATTAATGCCCAATATAAATTAATCTTGATAACTATTGTTGTTAGTAATATATTCCCTCTCACTTAGGATAAAACTTTATTATCACTTTTCAAATTATTAATATGTATTACTTTAAATTTGACAGTGATTTATAGTCAAAAATAAAAGAACCATGAGATCTCGATCTGGCGCAGTCCTTCTAGATCTCCTAGGATAATCTAGTTGGCTAGGTGCTTGGGAAGGAGCATCATAGTCACATGTGTGGTATGGGTTTTAGACCATTATTGTATGAGGTCTTCGGTGGGTCAATGGGAATTACAACAACATCCACCCCAGGTTGTAGCTACTTCCCATCTCTAGTTGCTCAAAGGCAGTTTCTTATGATGAAAAATAAAATTCATCCATAGGGTAACACAATCCAGTAAAAGGGGACTCATATAAAACTAAAATATGTAAAGATTTTTTATTTTCAAAAATTATTGGTTGAATTATATCATAAGATGACTGGATGTGCCCCCGGTGATATTGTGTCGATGGATGGTTCAAGTTAGTAGGTAAATCACACAATTTTATAATCATTTAGTAAACAAAATTTTATTGGGATTAAGTTAAAATTTAAATATATATCACTATTTAATTTTCAATAAAATTATCATACATGTGTTGGGATAATGGAGTGGAGACAATGACAGATATAAAGACAAAGATGATCATAGTTCATTGGGTAGCGATGGGGCATGACTTTGGATTATGTGATGTTGTATAACTAACCTAATTATCTATAACGTATTGTATTTAATTAGATATATATGTTTGTTACTTAAAATTTATGTTGTTTTAATATTTATGTGTTCCTCAGTATCTGTTTCTATTTAAGTATATATGTCTGTTTCCCTCTGTTTGGTTATTTTTTTGGGGACAACAAGTTCTATGCTTTATTTAAACTTATATATATTATGATGATTTAAACCACCAATATATATTATTAATTATAGTGTTGGTTTTAACCACCACTAAATTTTCAAAAATATTTTGTAGAAGAAAACCACCACTAAAAAATGTTTCATGATAGTTCCCAGAAACCACCACTAAATGGGAAAAAAATATAGAATGATTCATGATGCTAACTTTAGTGGTGGTTTCTTGGAACCATCATGAGACCATTTGGAGATGGTTTAAACCATTACCAAATAAAAAAATTCCACTAGTCCCATTATTTGGTTTAGTTCCCTTAGGGCTTGGTATTAATGTTTAACTAATGTTCTTTTATCAAATGGTTTTAAAATGGGAAAAGTAGATTCAAATATTTTTCCAAAACACATCTTAAATGATTTATTATTTTTCCAAATCTATATCGATGATTTGATTTTTGACTCAACCAATGAATCTACTTGTTTTTAATTTTTTGATTTAATGAAAATGGTATTTGAAACAAGCTTTATGGGTGGACTCAAACTCTTTCACAATTTTAAAATTTCTCAAAATAATGATGGTATTTTTCTAAACCAAGGAAAATACACTAATGATTTTTTAAAATGGTTTGGCATGGATCAAGATAAGGAAATTAGTACAACCATGAGTATAACTTGTAAGATAATATTGTATGAACTCAGTAAGTTAGTAGATAATAAGCTTTATAGAATTATGATTGTTAGTCTACTTTATCTTACTGCGAACCGACCTGAAATCATGTTCAATGTTTGTCTTTTTGATTGTTTTCAATAAAATATAAAGGAATCACATATTAAATCTATTAAAATGATTTTTCATTATTTAAAAGGAACTAAATATCTTTATTTGTTTTATCCTAAAGGAACTTATTTTGAGTTAACTAGTTTTTTCGATGCTGATTTTAGTGGATTCTAACTAGGCAGGAAAAGTAAAAGTGAGACTTTCCACCTACTTATAAAATCCCTCATCTCGTGGAGTAGTAAGAATCAAAACTCTATTTCTCTTTCTATAACTGAAGTGGAATATATAGATTCTAAGAGTTGTTGCACCCAAATAATATGGATGAAACACACTCACTTGGACTTTGGGCTTACATATGACCATATCCCAATTACATTCCATAATACTAGTTCCATAAAAATTTATAAAAATACTATCCAACACCCTCACACTAAAAACATTTATCTTAGGTACAATTTCTTAAGATATCACTTCCAAAAGGGGATATATTATTGGAATTTTTTAGGATCGACTATCAACTCATTGACATTTTCACTAAACCTCTAGTAGTTGATCGTTTCAATTTCATTAAAGGTGATATAATAATGGTACACTTCTGATGCTTTTTATTTGACCATGGATAACTTGAGTAAACTTTTTAAAATTTATTTTTATTCTTGATCTTATTTAAATCACTTTCAATTTATTCTAAAAAATTTAAATTCTTTATTTATTTTGATTTATGTTATATCTATTTTCTCTCTCTTGGCTATGATCCCCACATCTCACTTGTGCATTCATTTTAGGGGGAGACTTATCAATTTTTTCTAAAATTTTCCTTGAGAGAGACATTTGTTTTTAAATTACTTTAAAAAAATGTTTTCTATTATTTTCAAACTTCAAATTCATATTTCTAAAACAAGTAATTTTTATTATAATTTTACTATTTAATCCTTTAAACTATTTTTTTCAAACTTTGAAAACACGTAATTTTTTTTATTAATTAAATTTATTTTAAGATTTTTTTCAAGAGTTATATAATAAATTATGTATATTATTTACTTATTTTTAAAAGTTTTTATCTATCTTAAAGGAAGATTAATGATGAATAAAAATTATACATATAATTGTATCTCTAATAATGTTTTTTGATTTGTGTTTGTAAAAATAAAAATGGGAGGATTATTTTGAGGTATGTTTTCTCATATAAATAAACTTTTTCATCCTTATCAATCATTAAATGGAGGAAAACCCACTATTTTATGAAATGAGTATTTTGGAAAAGGTATGTACCAATTTTATTTTCCTTCAATTTCTTTTAATTTTTATTTATTTTCTCTTTATATTTTATTTCCTTTTTCTCCCTTATAAATCTATATTTTAAAAAAACTTCTTTTTAACTTTCCTTTCTCTCTTTCTAATGATCCTATTAAAGGGGAGTTCAAAAGCTAAGAGATGTTTCAAATTTATGTTTTGAGTTTTTATTTCCAAAATATATTTGATTTTCATTAAAATTATTTTTTATTATCTTTATTTATTATTTTATAAATATATTTTAAAATATATCTTGATTTTTTATTTAAATTATTCTTTCATCTCCTTGTTTTCTTTTTGATAATCATGAAGGGGGAGAAATTTATTGGAATTTCTAGGGAAATTTTTATTTTTATCACAAAGGAGGTGTTAAATATTTTACTCTTGTTTGAAATATGGAATGTTTGATTTATTTACTTCTTGGGAATATTGAATATATTATTTTATATATTGTATGAATTGATATCTTGAATAAATTTCTATATCTTTCACTCTTGATTTACACTTGATGTATCTTTTTATACTAAGTGTTCGTGATCATTAAAAAGGGGGAGATTTTTATTCTTATCTACCCCTCATGATATTTTCATGATAAAAAACACTCAATTATGTGTCTAACGGTTTCATTTGAGTAAATTTCAATCTATTTAAATTTAATTTTAATCGTGTTCTTGATGAAATTAATGAAGATATTAAAGACTATTCAAAGACATTATGATGAATCTTGTTTAAGGCTTTAACTATCTTTTATCTTATTTTGAGATCATGGAATGAAGTTGGAGGATAAACTAAAGGCCTTGGAAAGATAATATGATATCCATAGTTGAAGGTAAACCTTTGCAGGCTGAAACAGATCACTGATGCAGGGTCCCGACCAACCGGTTCCATATGGACAGAAGGATAAATCTTCAGGAAGTCCACTGGCCAGTTGTTGGACAGTTTCAGCCCTCTGGTGGAGAATTTTTGGAAGCAGTGAGCTCTAGGTGTACTATCAGGTAGTTTGTGGAATTAAGGTAGTCATTCTTAGGATGCATTTATTATGGTAAAAAACATTTTAATTTGGTTTTCCTAGGATTTAGTGACCCAAAAAAAAATCCATAAGGTTCCTAGAGATATTAAATCCTATAAATAGGTCTCTTTTTGGATTGGAATATCCATTGGTTAAATGAAATACCTTAATTTCAAATCTAATCCTTGATCTAAGCATTGTCACACCAACAACACTCTACTAAATTCTATCCAGTCTCATAGTTCTTTCAAGATCCAACTATAATTGTTCATAAATCTATTAGGTTCTCTTCTTCCCTATTCCATATATCTCTCATATTAATTATGAAAATACTTATGATATATTAGGTAGTATCTTTGTAACAGTTTTGTACCAAACAAACCTCTCTTCTTCTCATTTCCTTCTACAATGGGTACTCACCACTGCAAAAGTGAGGGTTGAGTTCCTTGGCTACTAGAAAAGTTCAAGAGGGTTCTCACAACTATAAATGCAAGGGACAAGTTTTTTGATCACCTATAATATCAAGAAATAAAAAACACAAACCTCTCAACCTTGAGAGGGAAGATATGCGAGGGATCACATTGAGCTATTACCTAACTCCTTTATCAAACCATGTTTGTTTTTTCTTTTCTTTTCTTCATCGATTGTTTTTTTTCATTGTGAATTAAAATCGACACACATAATTTCATAAATTCGATATGTCCTTTTCCATTATGCATACTCACTCAATTAATATTGAAATTAACTTCTTAATATGCATTGAAATTATTGCTTTATCATATCAATATCATTTAGTTTTAAATTTACCTTTAGTATTAGATTTATTTTTTAAAGGGAAGTTCACCCCCTCTTGACATCTTACTCCAACCAACACCCTATGTATAAATAATAATAGAATTATTATTACTTACTTAACATGTTATAAAATCATGGATACAATAAATATTCCTTTTATTGAATAAATAAATTAATATATATTCAAATAATATTTAATATGACATCCCTTGCCGGACCATTAAACTCGATCCACCAATCCTCCTCAATATTCATTGGGCTTTGAATAATGTCTATTTAATTAATTAATTAAATATCACTATATTATTCATTAATAAATATATAAATATTATATCCACTGAACTAGTGAATAAATATTTATTAAATATTCATGTAACTAAATAAATAAATATTTTATTACCTTGTGAATAAACCAAAATAAATAAATATTATATATTCACATAATTAAATAAATAATTACCTGGTGAATAAATATTTTTTATATATTCAACTCACATATATATTCACTCGAATAACTAGTGATTATATATTTGTGATGAAAAAAAGATAAATAATTATTAAAAAATGTATGAGAATAATATTTATCCAACATTTCAAATTCATATGGAATTAAATGGAGGTTCTAAATACACTTAGTGCACAACTCTTTGGGCCCATTTCTCAGTGGAATTAGGATACACTACCCAAAGTACAAGGTTATCATCTAGAGACATGCTAAGGCTCCCATAGGGAAATAATTTAATATTTCAATGATATTTAACATCCTATAAATGTACACTGTACAATATAATCCATTTATCTCAATATCTCTAATTAATCAAGTTTTATGCTGGTGTTATCAACCTATATGCTCGATGTCTCTTTCTTTAAATTTCTGTAAATGAACTCACTAATAGAATGACATGATTATGGACTTAATTAGGAAGTTTCATTCCCATAAAAGAGTCTGATAATTTCTGTAAATGAACTCACTAATAGAATGACATGAGTATAGACTTAATTAGGAAGTTCTATTCCCATAAAAGAGTCTAAGATATCAAATTTCATTAAATAATAGAAGGGAAAAATAATATCTCACATTATTCATTGACACAATGTCAACCATGAAGCACCCAATGTATCCACTTCACTATAAGCATATTCCATCATAATTTTCATCAATACATCAAAGTGCGTGACTCATGACACACATTAATAAAAATATTAAAGACTAAGGATCATTACACACATCAACTGATAGGAATATCTAATGAAACATATAAATGCAGACTTCCTATTGATGGGTCATGTTCTCATAATCTCCTACACCGAAGATTACCAAGGGCATACACCATGAGAAAGTGTCTCAAAGTATTACGAGTCTTCACCCCTGATATCCTGTATCATTTGTGTCCCATAAAATGATATCATCTAGATATAGAAATTATATTTTAGAATGATATCATGACACTTCTTGGTTCTCATCATAACGGGGAACTACTATAACCTTTTAGTGCAACATGTACACTTTTGACATTATCACATACTATGTAACATAGAAGAACAATCATGATGTGGTAAGAACATTATATTAATATAAAAAACAATGAATATAGATAATCATAAAGTACTTAGAAGTTGGTTCTAGGGTACCAACTCTAACAGACTCTCACTTGCACCAGAGCCAACTATTACCAACTTTTAGTTCAATAGCTCTCACATGAAGTTCATGCTTCTATTAAGATAAGGATTTAGATAAGGGGTCCATCATATTTTCCTTTGTAGAAACTTTGATCACAATGAATTCACCCCTTTGAGAAAAATCTCTCAAGATGTGATATTTGCAGAGTGTTTGCTTCATCCATTTATGCGACGTTGGCTCATTTGCAAGAGCCTCCACTACAGTGTTATCACAATATAATGTGATAGGATCCCTACTTCCAAGAACCACATCAAGATCTTTTATGAAGTTACAAATACAAAATGCTTCTTTGAATATATTTAAGCTACTATATACTCAGACTCCACTGTAGAATTAGTGACAACTGGCTGCTTTAAACTCTTCTAGCTTATAAATCCTACGTTGAAACTGAATACATATCTTGAATTTTACTTTAGATCATTTTTATATGGTTGGAAAATAGAATCAATATATCCTTTGAGGAATAGTTCCTCATATCCTCTATATACCTAGAACATATCCTTAGTATGCCTCAAATATTTAAGCATAACCTTAATAACAAACTAATGTTGTTCTCTTGAATCAACTTGATATTTACCTACTTACTTAAAGTGTAGGAAACATCAATCCTAGTACATAACTTGATATACATGATAGATCCCATCATAGATTCATATGGGATCCTACTCATTCTATCTCCCATCTGCCTCTCTCCCTCCCTCTCTCCTATCGTGTACGATGATACATTTTCTTAGAGAGATATATACCATGTGACACCAGAACTAATCCCCTCCCATATTGTTCCATACCAAATATCTTTAGAATCTGGTCAATGTGTGTGCTTTGACTTAGTCCAAGCTGCCTTTTGGAACTATCATGAATGATCTTGATTCCAAGGATATATGTTGCTTTACCTAATTCCTTCATGGATAAACTCTTTTTTAATCGATCCTTAACTAACTGTAAGACTGGTATGTCATTTCTAATAAGCAATATATCATCAATATATACTACTATGAATGAAACCACACTCCCACTAAACCACTTGTAAACACATGGATCACATTCATTCCTTATGAAACCAAATTCTCTTATGGATTCATTGAATTGTATTTTCCATGGATTATATGTCCATTTTAACCCATAATGGAATCTCTACAACTTTCATATCTTATTATAATTTACTAGAGTCACAAACCCTTTAGGTTGTGTCATATAGAAACCTTCCTAAAGGTTTTCATTAAGGAAATTTGTTTTGATATCCATCATCCAAATATCATAGTCATGGAAAGCTATTATGAAAAGTAAAATTATGATGAATTTAAACATGGAAACTGGAGAATATGTTTAATCATAGTCAATTCCTTGATTATATTGAAACCCTTTAGCCACTATCCATGTTTTATAGGTACTTTATAGGTACTTAGTTTAGTTTCTATATCCAGTTATCTCTTGAATTCCCATTTTCACCCAACATGATTTACATCAACTGGTGGATCAACCAAAACCTATACTTGGTTATAATACATAGAATCCATATCATAATTCATGGATTCTTTCCATATTATATCTTTTGAGATCTCTACTTTATCCTTGTAGGAAATAGTATCATTATTATCAACCGACAACAAGTCTCCATATTTAATGACTAAAAAACCATATATTTATGGTTCTCTAACCTCTCTAATGCTCCTATGTAGTACTTGTGTTTTATGTACAACATATCCATGAGAAACCATGAAATGTATTCCTATACCAACTCTTATGTATCATGACCATCAACTTTATTGAATTCAATCTTCCTCCCACCATCCTTCTTGAGGATGTGTCCCCTCTTAAGAAAAATGACCTGTCTTGTGACAATAACCTTCTTGTCTGAGGGTTTTATAAATAATATCCCCGTGTTTCATTGGAATACCCTATAAAGATACACTTTAGGATTTGGGGTGCTAGTTGTTTCCATAGTTGGACTTAAAAAACTCCCCACAACACCATGCACAAATATATGACAAAATAAGTTTCTTTTCACTCCATAACTTGAAAAGAATACCATTTACACTTTATTTGGTACATGATTTAGTGTGAATGCTACAATGTGTAATGTATATCCCTAAAAGGATAATGGAAGACTTACATGTCTCATTATCAACCTTACTATCTCAAGTGAGGCATGGTTCCTCCTTTCACCAGAACCATTCCACTGTAGTGTATAATGAGGAGTTAGTTGGGATAAAATCTCACATTCCCATAGAAAGTTGATGAGTTATTGGTTAAGATACCCACCACCTTGATCATATTGAAGCTTATTTATCTTCTTACCAAAAAATTACCTACTTAATTATTAAACTCTTTGAATTAATGATGTAAATAACCAGTAAAAATAATAAAGTAAGAATACCCACCTCTATCTTTTATTGGAAATCATCCGCACACATCAGTGTGTACCAATTACATAAGATCTGTAGGTCTTTCACCTTATCCACCAAAATATTTATTAGTCATTTTTCCTTGTAAATAAGTGTTACATCTATCAAATGGTTTTATCTTAAAAAGAGTCTAAGTAACCATCTTGATATAACTTTGTTAAATGCTTCTCGTTTACATAACTAAGATGGTGATGCCACAACTATGTGTGAAATGAGTCATGTGAACTTGATTTATTATTAATTTACAATACTTGTTTTCATAATTTAATACATAAAGATCATTATTTAAATGTGTCATACCATAATATATACTGTCTTTATAAAGGAATCATCTTTTATTTCTAAACTTGAAAATAAAACCACATACATATAGGTAGGATACAAAAATTTGTCTTTTTAGTAATATTTGGTATATAATAATAATACTTTGAAACCAAGACCATAAAAATTTTCAATAAAAGGTGGTGGTCTCCAATGGATAGAGAAACTAACCTCACACTATTGGAAGCCCGTAAATACACCTCTCCTTTGAAAATATATCAAAATATACTTGGTTTCTGCATTTGAATAAATATGTGATCACCAAAATATATATCTAATACCAAATGCATAGATATAGAAATATTTCACTTTATAATTAATGCAAATAAAGTTTTCTATTTCTTTTTTAACTGGGTGTAGTATTTCTCCCAGTGGCCCAGCTTTCATCATAAAAAGACATACTGCATCCTTTTTTTTTCTTATTTTTAGATATTCTTTTTACTATAAGGACAATGAGCAAGAGTCTTAAACTTGGAAAAAGTATTGGACCCTTCACCCAATTATTAATTTTCTTATTCACCATAAGGACTACAAGATTTTCACACCCCATTTCTTTATAAACTCAATGAAAAAATGTAAGGAGTTTCAAGAGAGACTTTTAAATATTGCTCATATTATAATTAATAATGAAACTGGAGAAGATCTTAGGTAGTGAGAATAGGATGAGATATATGTGCATATCATTGAGGATCATAAATCCCAAGATATCTAAGCACTCAATTTATCCAATCATCTTGACTACATGAGGCACATCTAGCGCCAAATCTCCAAGCTTTCATGTGAAAATTGAATTAGAGATATCATATCTCTCTTATATTCAATTGTTTTGATAAATATAGTAAAGTTAAGATATGAAGCTATATATATCAATATCCTCGTGTTGCTTTAAAAGCTCACTAAACATGGATGATAGCATAAAACATTGGATATATGTGGCATCATCCAAATGTTTCATACAGAGAGACAATTCTTCCCCACTGGATTTTTTTGTTAGGTGCCTTACGAATAGGGTTTTCCAATATATATAATTTTCATTAATAATACGGTATAATGCATAAATTCCTATACCATTCCTGGAAACTCAAGTCAATGAGAAGGTTATACTTATCTAGAATGGATCATAGTGATATAGTCAAATTCATATGGGCTACCATTTCTACAATAAATAAGAGAAAAATTTTAGTACTTTATATGGATTAATAAATTAAATAATAAATTTTAAATTTATTATTCTCCCATTATTTTATCAAAACAAAATATCCCTCACCATTAGTTCCATAATATCCCATAACATGGATATTCTAGTGGAAAATATCCATATCCATCCTATCATACCCCATAATTGATATTGATAAGTTATTTGAAGGGTTTTAAGTAAGAATAACTTACCAACTACATTAACTCGCAGATCCTTAGTTTATTGAGTGGAATCCCCAATCCTGAAATCCTCGACAAGAATTTTCTCAACACTTTACCTCTTAGTTGCACCAAATTCTACTTAGGTAGTCAACCCTTGATGTAAACTAAGATAAGTCAACCCAATAACTCAATTTAAAATTACCTAATAATTGAAATCACCATAACTTGGTTCGGTTAATTAGTTTAAACTATGGTTTGATTTTAACTTGGTTAGTGGAAGGTTATACCGACTTAATATTTAGTTTTTATGGATTTTTTAATCTTTATGTGTAAACTACCAATTTTATATTATTACATTCTTGTTAATATTAATTTTATTTTACTTAGGTGATTAATCATGTCTAGATAAAGTTTAAACATATTATAATATTTATTTTAATTCCATCGTGCATTCTTATTAATCAATTACTTTAATGATTTAAGAATATATAAATAATTAACCATGAAATTAATTGAAATAAAATAAATAAATTGGAATAACCATGAGATTATCTAGTGGTTGGTCTATCTATTGGATGATAAACCAACCCTTGACCCTAGAGAATTCACTCTTGGAACCATGCCTATGACAACCCTGATCTTTTTATTACAAACTTAAACATAATTTATTACATAAAATTCACTTGATACAACATAGAAGATCGATAGGTCTAGTGTATTTGGGGATTAGGATCATTACATAACAACTTAAAACATGAAATACAACATCTTTATTGAAAACTTTCTTTACATGACCACTACATTCCCCCGTACTTATCATTGCATGGGATAACCTGAGGACATGCATAAGAAAAGGGTGATCTATAAAGCCCAGTAAGGGAATAATCATGGAATAACATAAGGAATACAATAAATTTTAGACAATAGGAATATCAATAGAGCACAATAGAAGCATAAACATAAAGTCATGATAAATCATGATAATCATAACATGGAAATGTGGCAACAACACTTAATATGGAATTAGCATGAGCCAAGGCTCATTGCACATGGAGCATGAGTAAATACTCATTGCACATGAAGAACGAGTAAAAACTCATTGAAATTGAATTATTATGAGTCATCACCCATTGAACATGTCGTATCATGATACTATACTTTACCCAATGCATTGGAGTGCTATAAGGGCGCACCCTTCTTAAACATTTCATTTCATGCACAAGTGTGCCACATGGATCATATAACATGGATTCATAAAACATAATAATTTATTCCATGATAAAGGAATGTGGAATTCATACATGGAACTTTATAATCAATATGTAAATATGCATAAAGGTTAATACTCTTGATAGAGAAATGAGCATGGTATTCACTACACAATGACATTGGCTTGGAAAATCAGTGCAATTTCGCCAGCGTAATGGCGTGACATAAAAATTCATAAAAATGGTTGATGAGAGAGAAAGGGGTGTATCATCATATGTACATGAAATGGACAGTAATTGGGTCATTTATATACATGTCCCAACAATTTTAATGGAATTTAAATTCATGATACAAAAGAATTGCTTGAATGTAAATGAGGAGAGGGAAATTCCTTTCAGAATTTCGTCATAGTAACAGGTGTACATGGGAGGCATTTAATGAGAGAGAAAGGGGTCTCCCATCATTAAAACATAAAGAGGGCAGTATGAGGGAGGTTTGAAACCATACCCCAACATTTATAATTGAAATTAAAAGGGCATAAAAACTTAAAGAATATTAGACAAAAATGAGAAAGGAAGAAAAACCCTTACTTGGAAGTGTGCTTCCAAAGGATTGAGAGAGGCTTGAGAGAGACTTCTTGGGATCTTGGGGCACCTTGGTAGGATTATATAGAGAGTAGTTCAGAGTTTGGATGAACTCAAAAGGCTTTTAGTGAGGAGGAAGTGGGATCTTGGGTGGGTTTATATAGGAAATGTGAGAGATTTCTTTATTATTTAGGTTTGTGACACCTCACATTAAAATAATCCAAAACACAAACCATCCCATGGTTTTTGCCCACGGTTTTTGGAAAAGGGAAGTGGAAAACAATATTTTATAAGGAAAAAGTTCTAACTTCTTAAAATAATTGTGTTGCTTATGTGGAGGTGAGTCACACTCCCAAGGAAAACAATTTAAAAAGACAAGATGTTTAATAAGCCTTGAAGGGTCCATTAATGCTTTGTAAAATAAGTCAAAAAAACCCAAAATCACATAATTTTAATGGTAAAACATATATTGGCATAAAATAAGGCTTATAGTATTTATTACATCACTATTGGGTCATTATGATGTCATAAAACACATTATATATTTAAACGATATTTAATTTTTACCCAAAAATTTGACTGTCTCAGAAAATTATGAAAAATTCACCATTAGATAATTTCGACATCCTGATTCCAGAAATAATATTTATTTTATATAAATAATTTTATAAATATTTTAATTTTCACTTTTAAAATAGAAACCTACATTTATCGAAAATTCACGGGTTTTGACAAAAATGGATTTCAAACCTTAATAAAAATTACGATTGCATTCATAAAATTATACTATCATTTATATTTAATAAAAATTAATTGAATAATAATAATAATATTTTATTAAAATATTATTTAATTCAAAAATCCATTAATTCATCAAAATATATTTCTTAGTTGAATATTAACTAAAAATACTATTTGTGCTTTAAAAACCATCTACAAGGTAACAATAATAAAATGAATGTATATTCATTATTATATACAAAAATAAAGTACATAACCATAGTTCTAAGGTCTTGTTACATAACCCCTTATAACACCCGCATAATACCGAAGGGTAAGGTGTGCGATGGTGACCGACTCTTGGGGTGGCTCAGATAACATTGCTCGGGTGGTAATCTCTATCAACTTCCACTTCTCTCGTAGGTGGTCCCGCTCGAGCTTAACCTATTGAAGTTCGGTTTGGGATTGGTCAAGAGTGAAGCCCAATAACGCCACCTCTTTTCCGGGCTCCAAAAAATGGGCTTTGTATGGGGCACATCTACTGGTTGAGGCCATCACTTCCTTTGTCTAAGTAAATTGGATTCGTTAAATCCCTATATTTATACTAATCATGTGATCACTATTCAACGACCATATTAGAAATGATCACAATTATTAATAGTATTTTTAAAATCCAAAAAAATTAAACCAAAGAAGTTGAAATTTTATATAAACATTTTACATAAAGGTGCATTTAATTAGATCAATAAGGATTTTCATTAATGAAAGTTTGGGTCGTTACAATCTTCCCCCCTTAAGAAATTTCACCCTCGAAATTTAATTTTCCCACACTAAAACAAATGTGGGTAACTCTGCTTCATCACTTCCTCCAATTCCCAAATCGCTTCTTTAAACTTGTGGTTTCGCCACAACACCTTGATGAGGGGCATTGTCTTATTTCGTATAACTTTTTCTCTACGATCTAAGATCTTCACTAGTTGATCCTCATAAGAAAGATCATCCTATAACTGCACCAAGTCTAAAGAGAGTACATGTGAAAGGTCCGGTATATACTTACTTAAGAGGGATACATGAAATACATCATTTACTTTGTCCATGGTAGGTGGAAGTGGTAGTCAATAGGCCACAGCCCCGACACGATCAAGAATCTTGAAGGGGCCGATGTACCTTGGACTTAACTTCCCTTTATTTCCAAACCTCATGAACTTCTTCCAAGAAATATATGCATAGAAAAACCATGTCTCTAACTTTAAACTCAAGGTCTTGTCGATGGTTATCTACATAACTCTTCTGTCGACTCTGGGCTACCTTGATATACTGCTGAATGGTTTTCACCTTCTCCACCATTTCTTCGACCATTTCTAGTCCAAGCAGCTTACGCTCACTGACCTCATCCCAACACGCCAGTGTTCTACACCTTTTCCCATAAAGGGCTTCATATGGTGCCATTTGGATGCTCAAGTGGAAACTGTTATTATAAGAGAACTCAACTGGAGGAAGATGTTGATCCCATCCTCCCTTAAAGTCCATTGAGCATGCTCTCAACATGTCCTAAAGTGTTTGGATAGTTTGCTCGGATTGTCCATTAGTTTGAGAATGATAGGACGTACTGAAGTTCAGTTTAGTATTTAGAGAATGTTGAAGACTCTTCCAAAACTTAGATGTGAATCTTGGATCTTGATCAGATACAATAGATAGTGGTACTCCATGCAGTCTTACCACTTCCCTGATATATATCCGTACCAGTTGATCCAATGAGAAATCCTACCAAATAGAAATGAAGTGTTCAGACTTTGTAAGACGATCCACAACAACCCAGATTGCATTATTGCCTTTGGATGTCTTCGGAAGTCCAGTGACAAAGTCCATGGTGATGTTCTCCCATTTCCATTCTGGTATGGTCAATGGTTGCATCATCCCCTTAGACTTTTGTCTCTCTTCCTTCACTTGTTGACACACCAGGCACTTTGATGTATATTCAACGATCCCCTTCTTCATATCATCCCACCAATAATGCTCTCAGAGATCTCAATACATCTTTGTGTTTCCTGGGTGAATAGAGAAATTTGAACTATGTGCATCATCCAAAAGTTCCTTCTTCAGCTCTGAACTTGATGGAACACATAGTCTTTTCCCAAATCTGACAATTCCTTCTTCATTAACATTAAACTCTGAGGATTTCCCTTTTCTGATAGCTTTCACTTTTCCTGAATTCCCACATCATCCTTTTGAGCATCCTTTAACCTTTCCAAAAGTGATGGTTGAGTAATAATTTGTGAAAGGATTGATGATATTCCCTTATTTATGATTCTCATGTCCATCCTCATCAAATCTAAGAAGATTGGATCCTTTTCAATTCTCATCAATGATAGAATTGCTGGGTCCTTTCTACTTAGAGCATCTGCCACCTTGTTCTCTTTCCCAGGGTGGTAATGGATTGAGTAGTCATAGTCTTTGATCAGCTCTAACCATCTTTGTTGGTGCATATTCAACTCTTTCTGTGTGAATATATACTTGAGGTTTTTGTGGTCCGTATATATTTCACACTTCTCACCAAAGAGATAATACCGCAAAATTTTCAAAGAAAAGATCACTATAGCTAGCTCAAGGTCATGTGTTGGATAGTTCTATTCATGAAATTTCAATTTCCTTGAAGCATAGGCAATGCCTTTTTAATTTTACATCAACACACATCCCAGGACCTTCTTCGATGCATCAATGAATACCACAAAAAGTTCTCAACTTGTGGGTAAAGTGAGAACGAGCATAGTGATAAGCCTCTTTTTTAACTCCTTGAAGCTTTCTTCTCATTCATCACTCCAAGAAAACTTTACTCCCTTCCGAGTCAGCTTGTTAAGAGGGTTGGAAAATTGTGATAAATTTCTCACAAATCGTTGATAATATCCAGCTAACCCCAAGAAGCTACGGATATCCGTTACCGATGTTGGCCTTGGACATCACTAAATTGCATCTGTTTTGGAGGGATCCATAGATATCCCATTGCTTGTGATGATATGGCCCAAGAATGAGTCCTCCTTCAATTAGAACTCACACTTTCTGTAATTTTCATAGAGCTTATCCTTCTACAAGGTCTCTAGTACAGTTCTCAGATACTCCTCATGATCCTCCTTGGTTTTAGATTATATCAGAATATCATCTATAAATACTACCATAAATTTGTTGAGGTAATATCTAAATACTCTATTCATTAAGTCCATGAAGATTTATGGATCATCAGTGAGTCCAAAAGTAATTACTATTAATTCATAGTGCCTGTATCTTGTACGAAAAGCAGTCTTGGGGATATCTTCCTTCTTCACCCTTACTTGATAATATCCCGATCGCAAATACACCTTGGAAAAGTATTTTGATCCATGCAGCTGATCAAAAAAGTCATCAATCCATGGGATAGGATACTTTTTCTTTATCGTGATTTTGTTGAGCTCACGGTAATCAATGCAAAGGCGCATTGACCCATCCTTCTTCTTGACGAAGAGGACTGGTGCACCCCATAGTGAAGCACTTGGGCATATAAACCCTTTATCCAGATTCTCCTATAGTTGTTTCTTCATCTCCTCAAGCTCCACAACAACTATTCTATATGGAGTCTTGGATATTGGGGATTCCCCAAGTATAATATCAATTAAGAATTCAACATCTCTTCTAGGAGGAAGACCAGACAATTCCTCGGGAAACACTTCAGCAAATTCCCTCACGATAGGCATGTCTTCTAGGATGATTTCCTCCTTCGAATCAATCATATAAGATAGATATGTATGATCATAGGGCAGTAATATTAATTCTTGAGATGATGGAGCTAAAGAAGATTCATCTTCCTCCTTTCACTTGTAAAGAATCAGGGGTCGATTCTCCACATGGAGAGTGATTTCCCTCTCACGGAAATTTATGTTGGCTCTATATAAGAAAATCCAATCCATGCCAAGAATTGCATCAAATTTATATGGAGGGAGTATGATGAGGTTTTTTGGGAAGTTCAATCCATAGATTATGACAGGGGAGGAGTTATATTCATGGGATGCAATGATTGCCCCATTTTCCATACTCACCGATATCTTTACTTCCATGATTTGTGGTGGTGATGAGATTGTTCTACTAAACTTTCGAGATATAAAATAATGCATAGAATCTGAATCGAAAAGTACATTCACCATTATTGAATGAATAACTAGAGTACCTATCACCACTTCATTTTCAGGGTTCACTTCAGTAGTAGTGATGGAAAAAGCTCGCCCTTGCTGCCTTGGAGGTTGTTGGTTGCCTCCAAAAACCCTTGTCTTAGGGCACTGATTTGTAAGATGCCTTGGTTCTTTGCAGTTGTAGCAATGAACAATGCATTGAGGTTCTAACGGAGCGTTCCTCTCCTCTATTTCAGCCGTAGGTATTTCTTGTTGACAATTTATAGCTATGTGACCTTCTCTTCCACACCGAAAGCATTTCCTCGTCCCCTTCAGGAAATTTCTGGGGTGCTTCTTTCCGCACCTTTGGAAAGTGGGGTGCTGGGTCTTCTTAGAACTGTTAGATTTATCCATAGGTCCACCATCATTGAAGTCCACCTTACACTTCTTATCCCCATGATACCCCTGAGATTCTCCAATCTCCATTTCAACCTTGAGGGCACATCGGAAAATTTCCTCATAGCTGTCGAAGTCACGGATCGCCAGTGCTTTCCGTAGGCTAGGCTTCATCCCACCAAAGAAGTGGTCAACCTTGCATTCGGGGGTAATGACAAAGCCAGAAGTGTATCATGCTAGCCTTGTGAAGTTTTCCTCGTACGCTTCAACAGATTCTTTGTCATTTTGCTTGAGGGCAAGGAAGTCCCTTTCCATATTAAGCTAGAGGGTGTGCGGAAAATATTTATCAAAAAGCATCTTCCAGAAATCCTTCCATTCCAATGACTCGATCTCCTCCTCAGGCTTCATATTTTTGATCAACTTCCACCATTGATCAGCTTCACCCTCCGTATGATAAGCATCCAAGATAACCTTATCTTGTTCATAACATTGAAGGATGGGGAAGATATTTTCAATGGAGTTAATCCATTGTTTAGCGATTGAGGGATCGTATGATCCATTAAAAGTAGGAGCCCTTTGTCTCATGAAGCTCTCGATAGCGACTTGTTCTTTCTTAGTGGGGGTTGAACGTTCCTATTGACCCATGTTTCTATTAAAATCTTGAGTTAGCTGAGAGATAAGCGTGACAAAGTTCGCGATTCCTGCTCCCATTGGATTGGGCATCTCATTAGTACAATCATCACATTGATCTTCACATCGGTTTTTAGCCCGAGTCCTCATATTACTGGCCATTGGATAGAATAAAAGGAAAGTTCAGGGTAACACATAAAGGGTAATCCAAGGAAAAAACTAACGACTTATAAATAAATTTTATTTCCTTAACATATGAATCTATTGGATTCAGTCTATGTTATCCATGATCTACTTTCTAACATATGTTATTAGGACATTTTTTGTCCCTTAATAATGGTTAATACTAAGCTTGTGAATTTACCAAAGCATATCCCTTGGGAGTTTTGTAACCAAGAGTGCAGCAAGACCCATTGTCGTGCACCAGTTCCTGTTTGAGTCTAGCTTAAAGCAGTGTTTTCGGGTTTTACCCCTAGGATACATCTGTGCCAAAGCCTCCTCTACCTACTCGTATCTAGACAGGGATGTATTTTATTGATAAACCACTTACTCAATACTCACCAAAACATAGGGATGTTTTTATTATACTTATTATTGTCTCTAAGGCTTTACTAGGGTTTTCTAATCCTAATCCCAAAAATAACTAAACCTATCCTCTGATACCAACTACGACAACCCCAATCTTTTTATTACAAACTTAAACATAATTTATTACATAAAATTCACTCGATACAACATAGAATATCAAGAGGTCTACTGTATTTGGGGATTAGGATCATTACATAATAACTTAAAACATGAAATGCAACATCTTTATTGAAAACTTCCTTTACATGACCACTACATTCCCCCGTACTTATCATTGCATGGGATAACCTGAGGACATGCATAAGAAAAGGGTAAGTTATAAATCCCAGTAAGGGAATAATCATGGAATAACATGAGAAATAAAATACATGTTAGACAATAGAAATATAAATAGAGCATAATAGAAGCGTAAACATAAAGGCATTATAAATCATGATAATCATAACATGGAAATGTGGCAACAACACTTAACATGGAATTCGCATGAGCCAAGGCTCATTGCACATGGAACATGAGTAAATACTCATTACACATGAAGCACGAGTAAAACCTCGTTGCAATTGAATTAGCATGATTCAACACCCATTGCACATGTTGTATCATGATACTATACTTTACCCAATGCATTGGATCACTATAATGGCACACCCTTCTTAAACATTTCATTTCATGCATAAGTGTGCCACATAGATCATATAACATGGAATCATAAAACATAATAATTTATTCCAAGATAAAGGAATCTGTAATTAATATATGTAACTTATAATCAATATGTAAATGTGAATAAAGGTGAATACCCTTGATAGAGAAATGGGCATGGTATTCACTACACAATGACATTGGCTTGGAAAATCGGTGCAATTTCGGCAGTGTAATGACGTGATGTAAAAATTCATAAAAATGGTTGATGAGAGAGAAATTAGTGTCTCATCATATGTACATGAAATGGAAAGTAAGGGGGTCATTTAGATATATGTACCAACAATTTTAATGGAATTTAAATTCATGATACAAAAGAATTTCTTGAATGTAAATGAGGAGAGGGAAATTCCTTTCGGAATTTCGGCATAGTAACGGGTGTACATGGGAGGCATTTAATGAGAGAGAAAGGGGTCTCCCATAATTCAAACATAAATATGTAAGTATGGGGGAGGTTAGAAACCATACCCCAACATTTATAATTGAAATTAAAATGGCATAACAACTTAAAGAATATTAGACAAAAATGAGAAAGGAAGAAAAACCCTTACTTGGAAGTGTGCTTCCAAAGGCTTTAGAGAGGCTTGAGAGAGGCTTATTGGGAGCTTGGGTCACCTTGGGAGGATTATAGAGAGAGTAGGTTAGAGTTTGGAAAAAATCTAAAGGCTTTTAGTGAGGAGGAAGTGATAGATTAGGTGGGTTTATATAGGAAAGGTGAGAGAATTCTTTATTATTTAGGTTTGTGACACCTCACATTAAACTAATCCAAACCACAAACCATACCATGGTTTTTGACCATGGTTTTTGGAAAAGGGAAGCTTAAAATAATATTATATAAGGCCGAAGTCTGAACTTCTTAAAATAATGGGGTTTCTTATGTGGAGGTGAGTCACACTCCCAAGGAAAACAATTTAAAAAGACAAGATGTTTAATAAGCCTTGAAGGGTCCATTAATGCTTTGTAAAATAAGTCAAAAAAACCCAAAATCACATTATTTTAATGGTAAAACATATATTGGCCGAACATAAGTCTTATAGTATTTTATCACATCACTATTGGGTCATCATGATGTCATAAAACACATTATATATTTAAACGGTATTTAATTTTTACCCAAAAATTTGACTGTCTCAGAAAATTATGAAAAATTCACCGTTGGATAATTTCGACGTCCTGATTCCAGAAATAATATTTATTTTATATAAATAATTTTCTAAATATGTTAATTTTCACTTTTAAAATAGAAACTGACATTTATCGAAAATTCACGGGTTTTGACAAAAATGGCTTTCAAACCTTAATAAAAATTACGATTGCATTCATAAAATTATAAAATAATTTATATTTAATAAAAATTAATTTAATAATAATAATAATATTTTATTAAAATATTATTTAATTAAAAAATCCATTAATTCATCAAAATATATTTCTTATTTGAATATCCACTAAAAATACCATTTGTGCTTTAAAAACCATCTACAAGGTAACAATAATAAAATGAAAGTATATTCATTTTTATATACAAAAATAAAGTACATAACCATAGTGCTAAGGTCTTGTTACATAACCCCTTATAACACTCGCATAATACTGAAGGGTAAGGTGTGTGATGGTGACCGACTCTTGGGGTGGCTCGGATAACATTGCTTAGGTGGTAATCTCTATCAACTTCCACTTCTCTCGTAGGCGGTCCTGCTCGAGCTTAACCTGTTGAAGCGTGGCTTGGGCTTGGTCAAGAGAGAATCCCAATGACACCACCTCTTTTCCGAGCTCTAACAAATGGGTTTTGTATGGGTAACATCTACTAGATGAGGCCATCGCTTCCTTTGTCTGAGTAAAATAGATTCGTTAAATCCCTATATTTATACTAATCATGTGATCACTATTCAACGACCATATTAGCAATGGTCACAATTCTTAATAGTATTTATAAAATCCAAAAACATAAAACCAAAGAAGTTTAAATTTTATATAAACATTTTACATAAAGGGACATTTAATTATATCAAGAGGGATTTCCATTAATGAAAGTTTGGGTCATTACAATTCCTAGTTTGAGTTGCGGTATTCCACCTATACTATTGTGTAACTTTTGGATTGGTTTTGGATCAACTCCAAACTTGAACCACCTCTACTCACCTGGGTGATCCATCTATTACATAATTTTACTCACACGTGGGTGAGGGGTACCAAGGATTTGTTAAAGGGGTTTGTATAAAATAAACCATGGTCATGAAGACCCTTACATAATGGTAGGAGAGGAATTACTCATAGACCATTATTTGATTTAATAAATTATTAGAAAAACCATGTAATAATAAATTAAATAAAAAAATCATATACACAGACTGGTATAAACTCATGGTTATCCACATACATGCAATGAATATAGAAAAGTACACTATCCAACATTTACTTCAATTTGTTCTTTATTATTAAGACAAACACGCTTGAATTAATTTAATTAATTAATTAATTCCCTTTATATTAACATCCATACAAAGTCTTTTAGAGATACCCATCATAAATGAAGCATGAAAAATGAATGGATTTACCATCATTTACAGATAATTACATAGAAATAATTGATCATTTTTTAATTCTTTAAACTTTATTATATAGTCAACACATCAGATTCCAATAATGTAATTAGGTTTTTAATGCTAAAATTAATTAATCTTTATGTAATTTTATTTTGTTTTTTATTGGGAGGCTACACAACATGTACTAATGAAATAAAAACTATGTTCATCGCTTGTCATGTATCCAGGATAGATGCCTATGGACTCAACATTTATCTCATCCGGGATACATTACATGTACTAAAGAGCTGCACACCTTGTGTTCCACTTGTCATGTTTCCACATAACCTGCTTCTGGACTTAGCATGTTCTTAAGACATGGGAAATAATGAGCCACATAGTGCGTATTCTAGATACATTACATGTATCTCATTAATGATACAACTTTTTAGTTGAATGCAGTGTATGCCACATATTTGACCACATGGTTAACATGAATTGTACTGCTAAACTGTGTATACTACATGGTGTGTATGCTGACTACATGTTGTGTGGTCTAAAAAACCATGTTCTAGGCTTCCTGTTCAACACATGGTGTGCATTAAATTCACTTTGTGTTATTACTTCTCAATACATTGTGTATCTTGCAATATATACAGGTGCTGTGAACTTGGGCACACAACATGTACTTTATATCACATGTCATTTATCCATGTATGCCTACAAAAATCCTTAGTACCTATCGATGTAATATTTTATCATTCTTCATATGTTCTTAATTTGTTTAAGATGACATGAAACTAAAACGAAACATATTAAAATGTCAAAAAAATGTTAATTAAACTCTGGATTAAAGAACAAATAATTTGGAAGTGAAAAACTAACAATAATTATATATAATCTTTCAACAAATAATAAATAATTATAAATTATTATATGACTCTTTGATACCACTTGAAGGTTTTGAACATAGCATAAATACTGGGTAGGACATTAACAACTTGGAATTTTTATTATAATCCATGAATAATCCATGATGTATATGATGATGAATCATCATGACCAACAAAATTAATATGAAGATTAATTTACAAGAACTAAGAACCAAGAAGAGAATATCTTTTCACATATAATTTATAATTAATTTATTTAATTATATAATTACATTTTTTTGAATTATTTCTCTGTTTTCAATGAATCAAAAGACCATTATTGTCGTATCATTGTTGCGTCAGAGGAATCAAGGTTATATTTTCTCTAGTGTCGATCCACAAATGATTTACAAATCACTAAACATTTCCATATAATCCTCTAGGTGCTAGATTAGATGGTTCTAATGATTGTAGTGATCGATGTTGATTACAACCGAATCCTTTAAGAGAGAAGATATTTTCTCCAGTGGAGGCTGAGAAAAGCTTTTCATTCTTAAGAGCGTTCTAAGGGAGAGCTCTCTAGGGCTTGAGAGAATCTTCTCTACAATTCATTGTGCACAATGATAGAATATGGATCTCACATTTGGAGAATGTAATAACTGGGTTTAAATAGTGCTAGAATTAGAAAATAATAATTGTTCAATGTACCTTATTATTTTTTTAATCCTCGAAGAACCCCATGTCTAAATAATAATGAATTATTATTATTTACTTGAAATGTTCTAAACTCATGGATAAAATAAATATTATTTTATTGAATAAATAAATTAATATTTATTCAAATAATATTTAATATGAAGTTTATTATCGGACCATTAAACTCTGTCTGTCAATCCTCCTCAATATTTAGCAGACCTTAGATAATGTCTATTTATTTAATTAAATAAATATCACTACATTATTCACCAATAAATATATAAATATTATATTCACTAAATTAGTGAATAAATATTTATTAAATATTCATGTAACTAACTAAATAAATATTTTTTTACCTTGTGAATAAATCAGAATAAATAAATAACATGTATTCATGTAATTAAATAAATAATTACCTGGTGAATAAATATTTATCATATATACAACTCACATGTATATTCTCTCGAATAACTAGTGACTTAATATTTATGATCAAACTAACATGCATAGTTATTAAACCATGTACGAGAATAATATTTATCCAATATGTTAAATTCATATGGAATTTAACTGAGGTTCCAAATACACTTAGTGTGTGACCCTACATACCCATTTCTCAATGACATTAGATTACATTATCTAAAGTCCAAATTTAGCGTCTAGTAACACACCAAGATTCCCATAGAGAAAGAATTTAATGACACAATGACATGTAACCTCCTAAGAATATACACTATGTAATATAACCCCTTTATCTTGATATCTTTAATCAGGTAGGTTGCATGCTGGTGTTATCAACCTATATACTCAATGTATTTTTCTTTGACTTTCCTAAAATGAACTCTCTAATAAAATGCTATGTTCATAGACTTAATTAGGAAGGTCCATTATCATCAAACGACCCAGGATATCAACTTTTTTTAAATAATAGAAGAATAAAAATCGTTTCTTTCATTATTTATTGACATAATGTCAATCGTGACACACCCAAAATATTCTACTTCACCACAAGCATATATCGTCACAATTTTCATTAATACATCAAAATATGTGACTCATGACATGAATTAATAATAATATCAATGTATAAGAATCTTTACACACATACACAAAAATAAATATCCAATGAAACATATAAATATTTATTTCCTATTGGTGGGTCATGTTTTTATAATCTATTACACTAAATATTGAAAAGGGTGTATACTATGAGAAAGTATCACAAAGTACCATGAGTATCCAACTCTGATATCTTGTATCATTTGTGTCCCATAAAATGATATCATCCAGCTACAAAACTTATATTTAAGAATACTATCATGACACTTCTAGGTTTTTAACATAGTAGAGAACTGTTATGACCTTTCAGTGTGACATGTACTCTTAGGACATTATCACATACTATGTCACATAAAATAATAATCATGAAATGATAATAAATTTATATTAATATTAAAAACAATGAATATAAGTAATTATAAAGTAATTAGAATTTGGTTCTAGTGTACCATCTCCAATAATTTCAACCAGGTCTCACCCTCATTATTCCCTATTTCAACTTCCAATGGAAAGGGGAATTTTGGAGGTGTTTTTGTGGCAGATTCAAGGTGATTTCTTCCTATTATTCCTTTATTATTATTTCCCATTAAAGGACTCTAGTCTATTATGATATGGTAAAGGGTTTTGACATTGATTCCATGAGATAATGGTGGAATCAAATGTGGATAATTGGAATTTTGTATGCGGTGGATGAAGGATATCTCGAAAGGATCATCGCACACCGTTGTTCATCATTTAACAAGAGGTATGCCGCCCTCTAAATTTTTAGGGTTTTTTTAATTAATTTTAATGAAATTGGTGAGTTACCAAGTGTTTTATGATGGTTATTTTTCTTATAATGGTGTCTAGAGTGCTCCATGGTCCCCCACATGTGGTTGGGTATAGTTTCAATTTTTGTGACATTACCTGATGAGTTTTTAGGAAATTATGAATCATTGGATTAAATTGTGTAATTAATTATAATTTTTTTTAAATTTTTTTTTGGGTGTTGTGGCTTGATATAAGATCTTAAGTGTTGGTATGATCTTGGATGTGATATGAATGATCTTAGCTGAGGATGTACAGATCTTGGCGAGGGGGTAACTTCATGATTGAGGTTGGCGATCTCTATAATACTAAATCATATGCTTATTTATGCATGATTGTGTTATCCTGCATGAAATGTGTGTTCGGGTAAAATGTGATATGGATTAGGAGTACCCAGGTAAGGAGATAGGGTAGTAATTATCCTACTGGGTTAAGAGAAGGATCTCCAATGATGGTTGTGGAAAATAGAGTTTCTTGATGACTAGGATGCCAAGGGGTGAATATATCAATTGAGTTGTGAGGTAACCGAGATAGGTTTCAACTTTTATATGATTAGTGGATATCCTAGGTTGGTTTTCCTATAGCTAGTTGGAAAAACATGAGAGGCTTGGGCCTAGTAGTGATGGTTGAGATGGTCGTACATCTCGTGCATGTTGGGGAACTCCATTTGATGGTGGATTGGTGACTTGATATGTGTTATGAGTGAGATAAGTCCTTTGGTTCTAGATGGGGGTGGTTTAGAGGGTTTCCTCTAGGTGATGGGTTTGTGAGATCTCCTGTAACATCCCTTGGCTGAATACCACTAATCGTTGTCTCGACTGATGATTCCACATGACCTCAGGCACACTTTCCCATACACTAGAGGCTATTGACTAGCAACGATGGTCTAGGGTGTTACCATGGGAAGAATATACCCTCATATTAGAGTATAATGAATATAATAAAATAACAAAAAACACCTGTAATAATAATCAGAGTATACTGAAGCAATAAAACAGAACCATTATATATTAAATTAAAATAAGGAATCATACAATTATATATCACAACCAATCACCCACTGGGCCGATCAAATATGAAATAAATAAAAAATAAAAATATGACCTACTACCATCCTTGAGCCTCACCTCATCCCAATATCCATATAATCTATCTAGTATAATACCACAACACTGGGCCTTTTTCCTACTCTAACCTATGAATAACATGGTTTTCTCGGGTACCCAAGCACTATAGACTCTTGAGTAGGGCATGAGTACAAATCAGTAGGGAACCGCCAATGAGGCCCCTAATAGAATTGGTAAATACATCATATACACATGTGATATACTCAACTAAATAAATAGAACATGAAAGCACAATAATATAATCATAATCAATCTTTGTATTCTAAGATGACACCTAAGATTGGCCATACCTATTTCATCCATTGTCAAATGTCTCTGAGCATAAAATCATCAGTTGGAACCTAGGGGAATACACACACCCTAATAGGAAACAAGAAACCTTATCCAAAACCCAGTAGTGTGAATCTTCCTACTAGGAAATATAGAACAAAGGGGAAGACTTCCTCTATTGAATAACACATATCCTCATATAAAACGCAGGGGTATGACTCTCCCCTAATAGAAAACAGATCATCTAAAAACTCAGGTATAGACTCTCCCTATCTAGGGTAGAGGCCCAATGTTTTAGGATTGATTTGGATATCTTGGATAGATATTTGGATGGGGATAGGTCCAAGTATGTCCACAAATCCTCTTTAGTTTATTTTATATGCAATCATACCAGTTGGTGATTAGTTGAGATGTATGAATGTATGCTTATGTATTTTTATTTGACATAACATGGTTCAGTTTTATTACTTCCACATACCCCATTTTTATTATGTATGTTTTTTTGGAAATTTTTTATTGTTTTCTATACTTTTATATGAGGGTATGGTCTCCCCACTATAATAATATAGACCCTCACTACTATTTAGTAGCCTCTGGAATATGGGGAGGTGCGCCTGAGTTTACGTAGTGCCTCCGACCGAGACACCAATTAGTGGTATCTAGTTGGGGATGTTAAAAAGTAACATCAAATAATATTTTTATTTATCTTTTTTATTTGGGGACATGGTATATAGGGAGATATTAGATATACGTTAGATTGTGCGACTAACCTCATATTTCTGTGTCATGAACACTTTTTCTGATGGAAATTTTAGGTTTCCTAGGGTATGTAATTATTATTCTTAGTTTATTCTTTTATGGTTGTATGATTTCACCTAGTGTGATGCACTTGAGTTTTGAATTTATGATTTATGGTGTTTTTGAATCTTGGACCATTTTCAAGAGATCAATTTACATGCATCATTTTTTAGCACATAGGACTCCCATGAAATTCATGGGCTAGTGGTTGATTGATATCACTAGAAACGAGGGTTAAATTGTTTAAAGTGTTAATAATAACTTATATAGTGTTTTCCTATATAACTTGTTGGTGTAATTATACTTATATGAACCACAATAAATTTTCTATAATAAAAAGTCATGTAGATCTTACGATGAGATATTCCTTAGTGATGACTATAAAATCCCTCTATATAATGGATGTATAGTGACTCTTTAGTGGGTCGATATAGGAATTTTATGCCTTGGTAATTCACCCCTTATGGGTGATTAAGATGATGGTTTGGTTACTTAAAGTGTCAAAAATTACCTATATGATGTCTTACTATATAGATTCTTGGTGGAATTATCCTTACCAAACCATATGAATATGGTTTTACTCAACACATATCATCTTGAGGCAATGTTGTTATATACATGTGGATTAGATCATGATCCTCAATGGGGTAGTATCATATACAAATGCTCGGTGAGGATTAGTTCCCTAGAGTGGGAAATTGATTTAGTATGTGATGCCTAATATGTATATGCGAGAAACCTAGTGTGGGTATTTTGGAAAGTGAGTTACCTTGTGATATTTGAGACATGAGTAGAGATATTTCCCCATTAGTGGTGACCTATGTGAGAGATGATTTATGGGTTATGTGGGAAAGCTAAGTGCCTTAGGAATATGGCTCCTGGTATTGGTGCTCTAGAAACTATGGTTAATATGAGATGTGATATATGAGGGTAACATAAGTGATGGGTTATCCTAGACTTTTTAATTCCTTATAAATGAGAAGCATAGGTATATGCTTTAGGTTATGAGATCTATGCATGGGTGGTGTTGTCAGATATGTGGTATAGGTATGGATATGTCGTGAGATCTCATGATGTAATGCACTTGAGGTACTTTGGTATTGAAGATGATTTTAGATGGGAAAGATCAATAGGAAACCTGACCCTATTAATTTTGGATGTTCTTTTGGTAGCACCGTGAGATTATGAGTAGATGATTGTAATTTTTAAATGACACTCTGGTGGAATGTGATCATGTAATAAGCCTTATAAAAAGTGAGATGCCTTAGCATGATGAAATAGAGAAAAATGGTGATTTTTATTAGATGATATCAATATGTAAATGGTGAATGGATAAATAGTTAGGCATGTGATCCTAAATTTAATGATGTGTGACTCATGTGATCGTGAGTTGGTTTATACGATTGGGTGGCACAGGAGCATGCACTTGTTGTACTTAGATGAGATTTTGGTAATATGTACTGGGTTATGCGTAGTTCCTATTGAGTTTTGGGTTAGTGAGAATCTATGTACAAGACCAAGTTTAATATTTTTGATTGAGTTATTTTGGGATTAATTGACCAGGGTTTGATATAAATGATACATTTCCATTTTTGGTGAGAGGTGGAATTGAAAATGGATTGGGGTTTGATGGAATGGTCAATCTAGGGTTAATCATAGATAGGTGTTGATAGTATGGATGAACATGGATTAGGATGAGTGACACACATGTGATATTAGAACTTGTTGAGTTTTTTCTCGGGGAGTGGTAGGAAATCCATATGGAAGGGAGCTCACCATTGGTTGTTGGAGGGTGTGAACCTCATTATGGACAAAAATTCAGTATATACTAAGGATGAAATTACTTGTGAATCAAGGATGAGTAATGATTGATATTTTTCATTGGTGCTCAGGTATGAGAAGGATGGACACATCCAGTCATTACATTTAGTAATGGGTGGAGCATGGTCAATGGAGACATAACCCTCATGTTGGAAGAGTCGTGGATGCATAAAAATAGTTGATGGATGATTGATGTGGTATTTGGATGTCAGTTTGCATATGGATTCAATTTAATATGATTCTTTATTGAATACTAAATTTTAAATTTAGATGAGATGATGGATGGAGTCTATTTATTGGCATTAGGATCAGTAAGGATTTGGTGTGATTCGAGCATGAGTTAGATTGGATGTGTGCCAATGCTCAGGGTGAGAGCATGATAGTGGATTTGGTTGGTTGAGTAACCAACTATGGAATTATAAATAATGTCGGGTTTATACTTTAGTGTGAGTGTTTTGAAAATCTCATGACACCTCCAAGGATTTAAGGCATTGTAATCGGGTGATTTGATTATGCATCAACAGGTGAAGTCGAGTGTTTTTTGGAAAATATGACCAAAGGAGGATTGAATGATGTTTTGTGTGAAATTTTATGCAATGATATGGAATCCAAAGTGATAATTTCATTTGATTGTTAAGGATGTGTTTCAATAGGTGATTCTGATGGTGAGAAGCAACATAGATCGAAATCAACCTTTATGAGTTGAGACTTGTGGTGAGGAGAACTATGAGCCTGAGAATGGATCATTTGATAACATTATGGTGTCTTGGGATAGATAGGTTTAGTTGATCCCTATCTTGATGTTGGTGATGATGATGAGTGAGTAGCTTAGTATTTGGTGAATAGTGCACCCTTATGTTTGGATTTGCACCGCGGAAGCTCGTTTGACATTCTAGGATAGAGCATGAAAAATTGATCATGAATTGGAAACCAAGGCAGGTCAGTAATTATGGTTGAAATACCATCAAGTATTATTTGGACTTATAAGTGCTATTCTATGGAGGTTGTAAAACCTTCTGTCTTTTTTTCTTTGTGAATTCTAGAGGGAGTTTGAATTTTTTATTCTGGAGAAGGATTCGTTTTGAGAATCAAGATTAAGATCAGAATTCTGAAAGTTGGATCATCTCAAGGATATGTTTTTGGATATGGATTGTGACCTATGAGGTGTCTCAAGTGATCTGGTGTAGTTTTAGAGATTTCAATTGGAATTTTGGAGATTTTATCTTGGTTCACAACTTGGGTTTCATAATTTGGGACAAACCAAATAGGTCCCCTTATGTGTTAATTTTTTAGTTTATTTTGTACATGCATGTGTAATTTTCATGGTTAGTATAGAGTTCATGGATAAATGTGTGGTTTCCAGGGGAAACCATTCGAGGTGTTTTGAACTTGGGTTATAACATACAATTTTTTCATGTTTGAAGACAAACTATGAAAAACTTGCAATTTGGGTTTCAGATGGATTTTCAAGGATGGTACGTGGTTTGAAAAAACATGTGTCCAAACTATGAAAGGTGGTATGACTTGTGACAGTGCCAACTGTATATTTGCTTCTCAATTTTAAAAACCACGCGTTAACCATGAAACTACCCCAAATTGTTAAAAATTGGGATTTTACCATTTCCCCTTCTAATTTTTAAAGCCTCACCCCTCTTCCTCTCCCATCATGTGTGGAAAACTAGTGAAGTGACTTCCCTCCTCCTTCAACCCCCATGGTTTGAGATGATTATAGGTGTGTTTTTATGGTGATTCCAAGTAATTTCATCCTCTTACTCCGTCCCTACTTTATTCGCCTATGATTTTGGGTGATTTGGTTTAGGGTTCTTGAGACGATTTTATTAGAGAAGGGTGAAATCATCCTAATATGATGGGCCTTTTTCTCGGTGTGGATAGAGGATGCCCAAATACAAAAAACACAAGAATTTTAATGATGTTTTGATGAATTTTTATATCCTAGTGAATTAAGTTATGGGTTTTAGTGAAATTGGATGAAATTGGTCATTGAACCAGGTATATGAATTGAGGATTTTATGTGTCTTAGGTTCGGGTTCATGTCAGAGGTGGATCACATCCCGTTGCTCGAGGTTTTATTGAGTAGATTCCACCATATGAGTTTTTAGGAATTTATTCCTATTTAAATTAAATATAATTTTTTTGTATTAAATTTTATAATTAATTATATTAGGCATTGTGGCTTGAGATAGGTTCTCAAGTGATGATGCGAGGCTGGACGATCTTTGGTGAGAATGGCCATAATTTTCTAAGTATGTTAACTCCATATGAGGTAGGGGTCCTTGAAAATGTCCTATTGTAAATGAATTTTATTTATATTCATGTGATATGCAGCCTCATTACCGTGCATGATCATCCAATTTAATTAAATGAATTATTTTACACTACTTATAGACAAAACAAAAGTTCCCAGGGCCATGATGGACCCCTAAGCACTAGCATGATACCTCAATCGCCGATGGCCAAGGGATTGATAATAAATGTGAATAATGTGAGACATAGACCTATAAGGGTAGTAATTAAATGAAATTAATGAAATATAGTGGGTCAGAGATGGGTGCCCTTAGTAACCCCCCGAGTAGAGGTGTAACGAACCTAATTTTTTACTCCTTAAATAAATATTATGTTCGATGACTTTCCTTACACACAACACCAAAACCAAACATACATATACCATTTTAATATATCCATATAATTAGTATATATGAATAATGGTAGTAGAATTATGAAATATATATATAAATAAATAAATAAATATATATACATATAAAGAAGAATAAAATAAAATAAAATTTACTTTAAATATATACTCAACTAGTACAACTAAGAAACTAGTAAAATATTTTTAAAAAATTTAATTATTTTAAATTATAATATATTATGATATGAATAAATTATTAACACATATTAATTAGTAATTATAGGAAAAATAATAGTTAATATACTAAGATTTGTTTTCCTATAAAAATATTTTTTCACTATATTTTATATTTTTAAATAAAAATAAAAATTATAAAATTTAGGATGTTAATTTGAAAAAAAATAAATTCATTTTTGGATTTATCATTTCAACATTATCTTAATATAAATCTTTGGGATTTTTTTAAAAAATATAGATCTTTAGCTGAATAGTGAAAAATACAGTTTTTACAAATAACATGACTTTTATGACATTATTAGTATATAAGTATGAATCAGAAATTCATGAAAAATTTTTATAAGACAAAATATGTATTTTATAATCACTTTATAATTTTATTTTTTTAAAATTTATAAATGCACATTTGACATTTTATAACTTAAGTTATATTTTTCAAAAAAATTGTTTTTAATACATTATACATTTAATATTTTAAAATTATTTGTTATCATTTTTAAAAACTGAATAAAAAAAATTAATTTAAAATTTTAAACCATTAGGTCCAAATTATATAATAATTACCATTTTAGTTTTTATCATAAATGATAAATTACCTAGGTAAAAAGTAGTTACCATGGTGAAAACCAAAATGGTAAAAATTAGTAAGCTAAGAGGTAAAAGGCCTAACGTGCTAAAAATGTTTTTAATTGAGTTTTTGAGGTGTGTATAGAACTTATATATTATCCTCTACATTATTTATCAATTTTTTATCCACTTTACTTGAGAGTGACTTCCCATTATTCAAAAGTTGTGGGTATTTACAAAAATGTCACCCCTTTTCACTTATAAAAGGGGCACTCCTATCCTCACCTCTACTCACACCAAAACCCATTAATTTTAGACCAAAATCTACCCAAACCTCTCCTAAAAACTCCTATACAACTTAATTAGGGTTTGGTCTTCTCTAAATACTATCCCTTAAAGATTCAACCTCCTTCATAAAGGGGATAATTCAAGTAGTAATTTATAGGTTTCTAACCACTCTACCCTCTTTTCTATTTCTTTATGCATTTTTCTCATTCCTAAAATTTCATTTCACCATATTATAATGATAATATAAGTATAATTATTATAATTTTATGTTATTATAATGATTTTTCAATCATTAACCATCCTACCCCTTTTCATTAAGAAAAATAAAAACGTGAATTGTGTATTGTGCAGACTACCTCCTCCAGGACACAACGTGTTTCATTTTCCTTCACCACCTTACAATGTTGATAATAATAGGGAATTTAGTATATAATCATTATATTTATGACATATTTTATATTATTAAATGATAAAAAATATTTCTCCTTTATCTCATTTTATGAAAACAAAATCATCACTCATGCGTACATGTGGACTACCGCCTCCATGGATCGATGTATTTAGTTTTTCACTACCACCATCATGGATGGTTTTAGTTAAAATTTGATGATTATATGTTATATATATAATTAATATATATCATTAATATATTTATTTATGGATAAAAAAAATTAATGATCATTATAATGTAATCCATCAATATCGATAAATAACCCAAAACTAGTTCATCACTCTTTTCGCTTTCACAAAACGTGACTAAAACTCCATTATAATAGAATTATAACATTATAAATATTTATAAAACATAAATACCAGTACCTTTAATGGTTTTTAAATTATGATCTTAGGTATTGAAACCAATTCTATGAAATTAGTTCAAAACAACCATGATTATTAACACCTGATGTTGAAAAGGGATTATAAAAATCTAATACATGAAGAGAATTATTATTAATTAAGAGTATAGATGGAAATGTAGATTAATGATATTTTGAAATAGGTAATTAATATTTTTATCTTTATTATACAAGTTTTTAAAGCACTTTTTTGGAAATTAAGGGTAAAGGTAAGGGACTTGGTAACTCAAATTTCTTTATTTGATTTATGAACTTTCTTATTGATTTTCTTTAATTTGTGTTCACTAAATTTTCCATTTTAAATGGTGTTATATTTTTATTTCTAGGGAAAAAGAGTTTTTTATCTAAATCCACTTCCATTAAATATTTTGTCTTTACTTATTTTTTAAATAATAGAAACAAAGGAGACTTTTGAAAAGAGACTTATAACTAAGATGAATATAAAATGTTTTCAAAAAGATTTTTTCATGATTTGTTTTTAATTATCATAAAATAATATATCTCTAATAGAGTTATATTTCACATTTCACCCTATATTTTATTTTGTTATGTGATTTTTTTGGGTTATAAAGTTTTCAGTATCAAATGATTTAATTCATAATGTTATTTTATATAATTTGTATTTTTTAAGAAAGCCATTTTATTTCCATGGGTTATTTATGAAATGTGAATGATTTAATTTTGGATATTTAATAAACCCATTCTTTTTTCCATGAATTATTTAAGATATTATAATGATTGATTTTAAGTGGCATAAATATGTAGTAATGATGACTGGAGGGTTCCTATATCATCCTCCAATGCATTGGTTTAAGTTTATATATCTTGTGATAGTTAGGAATGGATATAATGAGTTTATTCACATAAGAGTGGGCATGATGGGCTTGCTCGCATTTTTAGGCATGGAAATATCGAGTTTGTTCACATAGGAATGGATATAATGGGTTTTCTCATAAATGTTTTCCTATGCATATGGTTATGCTATATTTATAAGTTTTTTTATCAAGTTATACCAAAATTATAAGATGCATTTCATTCCCATAAAATTCCATGTTTTCATTATTACACCTTATTTTTAAAGTATTATGTGCTTTTATACCAAGATAACATGTTATATGATTATTGAGATGTGTTTTGAGCCATGTCATATATTTTATGATTACTTAATGATCTTTTTATGATCTTATGTTAGTATAACATATTTTATTATCACCATATAAGGTCTTTTAATCTTTTATTGAGATATTTATGTCTTCCTCATGTTCTCCTTCATGTTATGATATGTTTTTTCCTTATTGAGAGTTTGAGCTCACCCCTTTCTTATGTTTTCATTACCCAAGTTATGAATATGATTATATCATGTGATATGTCTATAAAAGGGTATATAGAATCATGATTATGGAGAAATGTTTATGATTATTATAAAATAAGATGTTTATGTAGCTAATCTCCAAGACACTAAACCTTTAGGTCCTTGGGTTGTGTGACTGTTTGTGATATATATTATTTAAATCATGAGATTAATGTAATATTAAAGTTATGTTTAGATTGGGTCTCTTCAATAGGAGCAAGGTTAGTTGAGAATTGTTGGACTAGGGATAAGCTATATATGGACCTTGAGATACCATGTATCCATTGGGATAGTTGAAGAGAGAGTGGGGTGAGTGTTCCTCCCTCATGAAGATATGAGTAATCAGGTGGGAATTCCCTAGGTAAGAATCATACAGAGGTTGGGTGAAAGTGCACCGACCTATTAGACATGAAAGGGTGATAAGTTAGAGGCCATACCTTTAGTTTAATGTTAGTATGACATGGTCTATAAGGCCAATGAGACTATAGTACAATTATGGTGATAGTGAGGGGAATTATTCCCTTTGGTTAGTGGGAATGTTCTTGAGAGATGAGTATGAGATAGAGGATCCCATTAAGGGAATCCATACTATGATATGGATAATGAGACCCTTGGAGGATGCCTGATATTCTATTGAACCCAGAGAGAGGGGTAATTCAAGGATACAAGTATCATCGATCTCAAGTGTCACCTTATAACTTTAGGATCAATGATGATCATATAGAATGGATGTTATGATGAGTTTTGGGTTGTGTACTTGAGAGGCTTGCCTAGGAGACATGTGATAGGTTTAGGTAGGTGGTCGACCCACATGTTTTGATTGGATGGTTATAAGGAGAGAGTGTGCCCTCATCATATGATGATCTTGTATGTGTTTCCCAGTAAGGTGCATGCACACCCCTAAGTTACAGATAAAGTTATTTATTTACCAAAAAGGAGAGTTTTAACCTATATTTCATATGATCTATTTTTTGATAGGAGAGATTCAAACCCCTAAGTTTTTAAATGTGGTTAATTATTTCCTAACAGGGAGAGTTTTTCCTTAAGTTCCAGATGATATTTTTCCTCAAAGGGAAGATTCACAACCCTAAGTTTTCAGATGAGGATAAATTTTTCTCTTTAGGGAGAGTTTAGCCTTTATTTTTAGATAATATATTTTCTAATAGGGGAGATTCACACCCCTAAGTTACAGATGAGGTTGATTATGTTTCCTGATAGGGAGTGTGTATGCCCTTGGGTTTTAGATGATGTTATTATGCTCAAATACACATTGGAATTGTATGAAGTAAGTATAGTTGATCTCATGTGTCACCTTAGAACCCAAGGATCGACAATGATCATTTTACCATGCTTCTATAATGTATGTTTTATTACAATCATGTCACATGTGCATACACTTCTTTACCGGTCATGTTAGGGAACCCATTAATGGTGCCTTATCAAGTTATACAAACACCCTACTTGGGAGGCCATTACAATTTGGTACCCAAGATAACCTCATTTATCATAGGTTCAGGTAGTTAAGAGGCCCAATATTGGATCATTTAGCTGAATGGATTGGATAAAGTCAAGATATACATGTGATGAGGCTCAGGGATGGTGGTAAAGTCTCTGTATTTTATTCATTGTTTATTTTATATATTTGATCTATCCAATGGGTGATCTGTTAGTGTAAGATTGTATTCTTACACATTATATTTTGTTATAAAATTATTTTTTATTGATTATGTGTACTCTAGTTATATATATGGATGTTGTTTGGTTATTTCTTCACTATTACTTATTCTAATATGAGGGTATTGTCTCTACTTTCAACTCCGACATCTACCCTTCTCAGTGTTTCATATATAGTTTGGAGTCACATTTTAATTTATAAAACTTCTTTGTTTTTTACCTACAAATGTAAATTTCTTCATGAGAAAATTCAAGTTCTACTTCGATGTTAACTCTGCCCTTTATTATTTCCCCTTCATCATTATTTTCCTCTATTAGTGGATTGTCTACAATGACCATAAGAACTTATTTATTGAGATCTATATAGTTCTCAATCTTCTCAAAGCTATCCTATTCTTGAGAAAGTAATCTATTATTCTTGAAAAAATTTCATTAAGGGTTACACTTTCCTTTCACATCCTTTATTGACTTCTTTAGAGGAATTTTGTCTTCATCATCATCCTAAAAACTCTTAGGACACTGAGTAACAAGGTGCCCAACTTTTACAAACTAAAATATATAAAGTAGAAGCTTACATTTTAATTACCCTTTTCATATTTTAAGATTCTAGGAAAGAAACGACATTATTTCATAAACTTATTAATTATCGAGATCATTATTCAAAAAAATTATTATTATTTTAATGAAACCTCTTGAGAATTATCCTTTGATATTGATTCATTGTAATTATTTATCATTTCATATAAAATAAGAGTGATATGGAGGTTGTCCAACATTATATAATTTGGTTATTTATCTTCAAGCATTGATAATTTCACATTGAAATACAAAGGTAATATTCTAAGGATTATTTCTATGATTTTAATATCATCATTGACCTATCCAAGTTTGCACACATCTTCCACAATAATGTTTACCAGACCAAAGAATGAATTAACTATCACATTTGAATTAATTATTAAATCTACATAATTATTCCACAACACTTACAACTTTTCTTCTCAAATTTTTGAATCACCTTTATAAATATTGAGAATTTTCTCCCATATAGTATGATAAGTTTTTCATGACATCACCTTTTTGTAGATTGGGTTGGACAAATAACCCCCTAGTGCATTAATTACCTTGGAATTAGTATCTAACTCATTGTTATCCCTATTGGATATGACTCTACTATCTATATTGGTTGAGATTTTGTGCATATAATTCATGCGTACATCCATCCCCAATGAATGAAAGTAGTGCTGCATTATGTTTTTTCATAGTTATAAGTTGATTCCTTAAAAAATAGGAATTATTTTATGGTTGAAAACTACTAACATAACTTTTTAAAGATAATTACTTCCCAGATAACATTTAGATCTGATACCACATGTTGGCCCCAAATAAGGTTAATACCCTAGTGGGGGGGGGGGTGAATCATGTTATGTTAGTTTTAAGTTAATCCCTTTATAACGATCTTGTCCCACTTTTAGTAGGGATTCATATATATTTTATCTTGGATGATATGAAACAATAAAAATAGTAAAAAGAGACACATGAGATTTTTACTTAGCTCACCCAAATGGACTAATCTAAGGAGAATTCATGGTAATGTTCCTATACACTGGAAAAACTAATCTTAATACTTCAGTTACAATTTTGGAGTGGTCGCACTGACCCTCCTAGTTTAAAATATTTATGAAAGGAAATATCACTACTTTAAAATGAACATGGAACACACTAACCCTATAAGTGATTCAATATTTAATTCCCATAGAAACATAATGATATAACACCATTGATAGTGTCTAAACTTTATCTATCCTTGCAGTCTTTAAGAACTTCATAACATTTCTAGTGAGAAGTCTCTAAGAACACCCTTCTTCTTCTTATTATTAATTCCAGTGCAGGTTTGAAACACCTCACCACTCTTTTAAATGATTTTGGAAATATTCTTTATTCTATATGATTTTACTCTTCTATTCTTTCTATGATTTATAGATATTCTACAAGCAGTTTTTTAATCTCTTTAATAGTTAACCCTTAATCCAATGGTTAGGTTTAATTCAACTTTTCCTAATACATTGAGATAATACTAAGTGTACTGCACAATTTAATATGGTCATAATGTTTTAACTAGGCTGAGTAAACTTCAAGTATTTTATACCATCCCATTAATTTTGAATTATAAACTTAATTGAAAAACACCCTGATCACGACATATAACCTTTTACCACAATGTAGTGTATCTCAGCTTCAATAATTCTATGGAATGATATCCCTTATGGGGCATGATTATTAGTCAAATATCAAATACAAAAATTCTACTAAATATCATCTATTTAATTCTCCCACAATATAGATATTATTTTCTCAATCTCTTTTGATCTTTAATTTATTTTCAGTGCAACCATTCCTCTATAATGTGAAGGTCCCAAAACTTCCCGTGATACTAAACTTCCTTGATTCTCATTTGTATCATGAATTATATTATTCAACATGTCTAAATAATTGAGAAATTCTAATATGACATGAAAATCTCTAGAATGGTAGATACACGTGAATTCCTCTACACTTCCTTTATGAAATGGAAATCCTATTCATGGTGTAAAAACTTAGATTTTAAAACCATTAAACCCTAGAACATACCAAGACTTTACGACATAGTGCCTACACCATGGTTCAAAGATCCCTAAAATGGTTGAGCCTTTAAAATTCACTTGAATCCATTTACAACATGGTTCTATATTATAGTGTGGTCACCCTATGTAACCTTATGAAGTTAGAATTTACTATTTTTTAGAAACATCCTCCAAGAGGCAACCTAGGTTCTTGCTGCGCAGTTTCTATTCTTCAGACAGAAATTCTTTCAGGTGCTTATAACATTCTTAATCCCTTTACATGATTTTAGAAGTCCATTTAGGAGACTTAAAAACATCCTTTATATATAATTATTAACAAAAACAACCCAAAAAAAACTCTAAAGGTATTTTTCTGACATGATGGTTACGGTCGTTGGTCCGAGATGCGACCCCCTGGGTAATGATGTCCCAAAAACTATTACAGGTAAGATGTGGCCCCCTGGGTGTATATGATATGATGGTTACATGCACCAGGGTGGGATTCGACCCCCTGGGTAATGATAGCCTGGTAATTGTTCTAGGTGGGGATGCGGCCCCTTGGGTGTATATGATATGATGGTTATAGGCACTGAGGTGGGATGTGGATCCCTAGGTATTTATTTCTTAGTACCTATTCTAGGTAGGGATGTGACCCCTTGGGTGTATGTGATATAACAGTTCTGGGGTGGGATGTGGTCCCTTGGGTGTATGTTATGTGAGGTTCTAGGGTGGGATGAGACCCCTAGGTTCATGATATTTTAAACATGTTCTGAAGATCTATTTTATTCCCTATGGGTGGTTACATTCTTAAAAGGTTTTAAGTAAAATAATATTTCCCCCATTTTGATGATGTATCATGCTTAGAGACATCCAAAATTAGCCAAAATAGGTATGGTTGGGTGTCATGGTGGTCTGATTAGCACACAATGACTCGATGCATATGCTTGTGAGTTTGATTTATGTAATTATTTTCCTCATACATACATGTATATTATGGAATATATTAGGGGAACTTGGTGAGACCCTATCAAGATTTATTTCTCACACATTACATAGGCACCCTAGTGTGTATGTAGTCTTTATGTCTGCTTAACAGGTTGAGAACAAGTTGTGTAGTGGATTAGGATGGGACAATTAGATGAGGGTTTAGATATGAGATTGAGGTGAGGCTTAGAGATTCTATTATATCCTCTTATATATATATATATATATATATATTTATGTGATCAGACTAGTGGGTGATCAGTTGTGTCGTATTCTTATATGAAAATATTTTATTTTATTATAGCATGATTGTAATTTTTATTAATTTTGTGTACCTTTATTCTTTATTTTGGATGATGTTTAGTTATTATTATTATTTATGATTATAATATTTAGGGTATAACCTCCATAATATATGATCTAGGACCTCGCTGCTTGTCGGTAACATTTGGTATACATGGAGGTATGCCTGAGTTTATGTGGCACTTAAGCCAGGACACTGAGGAGTGGTATTTGACTAGGGAATTACAAAGTGGTATCAGATAATATTTTCTTATATATTAATATTTAGGATATGTTAGATAGGGAATAATATTTTTTTGGAGATTTTTATGGACCTCAGACAAGCGATTCATGAACACTTTTCCGATGGGAAGTCTAGGTTACTAGGGTTATGGGATTTTTTCTTGGTTTTGTCCTATATAGTTGAGGTATTGATTCAAATATGATGTGTTTATTTGATTTGTTTATTATGGTTTTGGATCTTGGCCCATGGGGGTAGGATCCTATGTATATGCATTATATTTTTCATACAGGATTCACATGACATATGCATGCTTATGTGTGATTTATTTCACTGATTATATGATTCTTTTTTCTAAAATTCTAACAATAACTTATATAATGTTTTCCCATATAACTTATTAGTTTCATTATACTCATCTGAACCATAACATCCTTTCTCTGATGACAGGTCATGTGGATCTTACAGTGGAACATTCTCTAGTGATGGATATATAGTCCCTCCATACAAGGGATGTCTATTAATCCTTGGTGGTTTGGTGTAGCCATTGGATACCTTGGTGATAGACCTTGGCGGGTTCAATATAGGTGATGTATGCCTGAGATATGTGGTATAAGATGGTAATGGGTTTCCTTGAGGATGTGGATACACTATAGTGGCCAGAGGAAAGTAATGTGGAATTCCTTGGGCTTTTGGAATGCTTTGGTATTGAGGTTGGGTTTTGGATGATAGGATAGATTAGATTCCTAGCCCTATTAGATGATGGATTTAGATCTTATATGGTCAGATCTAGGATGGATAAAGCATGGGTAGATTCTTATGGTTTGGAATATATTCTGAGTGGTGGGTGATCATGCAGTGGGCCTTGAAACGAGTGAGATTCCTGAGGGTTGTTTAAAAGGAAAGCATCAAGGTTTGGTTTTATCTATATGACATTGACATGTGAGTGGATCATGTTCATTGGATTAGGTACATGAGCCAAGGTTTAATGGTACATGACTCATTGAAGTTTGAGTCTGGTTTCATGATCAGATGATATAGGAGCATACACCTATTGGGTTAGGATGAGATTGAGATGGATATTGGATAAGAACCCATGATAGAGTTCTTAAAGGATCAATCAAACTTGGTAAGAGGATATTGAGGGTTGACATGTATTTTTATGAAAATTATTGATGCGTGAGGGAAAGGTGCACTCGTTACATGCGGTACTCATTTGGTTATGGATCTATGAGTGGCTATGTGCAAGTTAATGACTGATGGATTTGATGAGATGTGTAAAATCATGGTATACTAAAATTTTGATGATAATGGGAGGTGTTTCCACTTTGATAGATAGTAAAATTAGGAATGGATTAGAGTACTATGGTGTAGTCGATCAGAGTTTGATCCTTGAAAGGTACTATCAAGGATGGGATGAGCATGGCTTGGGAAGAGTGACATGAACGTGGTGATGGAACTTGTCTGGAGTTTCACTTAAGGCATAATGTAAGGGAATATATATGGTGTGGTATCACAACATTGGATATTAGAGGGTGTGAGCCTCATTCTAGATGTATTTTTGAGATCATTGAGGATGATGTTCCTAGTGATCCAAGAATGTGTAGTGATATGTGTTTTGTGTTGGTTCTCAGGTATAAATGGGGTTTTCATGTCTAATCATTATGTTTAGCGATGGAATAAACATGGATTTTGAAGATTATATGTTTCAGTTTAGAAGAGTGATTATAAGGTTAATCTCATAGTGGGGATCATATTATTTGTCATGGATGAGTGACCCTCATGCTATAAGGGTCATGGATGTGGTGAGACTATTTGAAGGATGGTAGAGATAACACTAGGATATCAATAAGAAGGTGGATTCAATTTTGTCTGGTTCCTTATGAAGTACCAGAGTTGGGATTCAGATGCAGCTTTAGATAGAGTCTGTATATCAACATTGATATCATGATGGAATTGAGTGTGATTTGAGAGTGATTCGGATCAGAGGTGTGTTAGTGATCATGGAGCAAGTCTGATGACTAGTGTAGTTTGTTGAGGATCCAACTATGGAATTTCACCGAGTGTCCAGTTTAGACTTTAGTGTGGATGATTGAATGATTATGTGATACCTCATAGAGTTAAGGCATTATTAGCAGGTGATGTTACAGTGCATTGATGGGTGAAGCTGAGTGTTTTCAAGAAAATTCATATAGAAAATGACTAAATGGAATTTCTGCATATGATTAGGTGTAGTGAGGAGGAAACCACATTGAGTGTGTCAATGGACCACTATAAGTGTGTTTTCAGTAGGTGATTCCTATGGCGGGAAACACCATGATCTGGAATCGATTGTTATAAGAAAATTCTTATGGTGGGAAGCACTATAAGCTTATGAATGAACCAATTGATTACATTTCAATTCCTTAGGATGGAAAAGTGTTGTTGAGTTTTGTATTAATTTTGGTGATGGTGATGAGTGGGTAGCTCAGTTTCTAGTGTATAGTGTGCTTGGTTTTAGGGGTTGAACAATGGAATATTGTTCAATGTTCGGCGATCGAACACAATGAGTTATTAGTGAATTAATGACTGAGGTGTATTGGTAATGATAGTGTAAGAACCAACATAACTTTTTAGGGATGATAATAATTGTGGTGATGAGTTTGTAATGAATCATGTCATTATGGGTTGAAAAATTAAGAGGAAAATTGAATTTTTAGTCCCAGAGCTAGGGACGTTATGAGAACTAAGATTTATATTGGGATTATAAGGGTTGTAACATCTTTATAAGATGTTTTTAGACGTGTTTAAAGGTCTTGTTGGTGCTTCAAGTGATCAGGTGAATGTTAGAGTGGGGTTTGGGTGACCCCTTTGCTGATTTTTTACTACAAGCGGCCCTTTACGCCATGAAGAGTGAGGGTTATGAAATGATAAGAGGCTGGTTAGGGAGTTACAACAGATATATATTGGAACCACAATGTGAGGGAAATGTTCATGCTATTTCCATTGGGTAACATAGTATAGAGGTGATGTGTGGGGTTTTTTATTAAGGAAAACACCCTTAAGTATGGTCACATCATGGTCAGGGGTGTCATGCCATGATAGTGAATCATACATATGAGGCTCAAGAACCCTTACACATTGTTTTTGTGATTTTTTATTGAAAGATACTAGTCACACTATGACCAATGGGTCATGTATTTATGAGGTCCACAGGGTATTGTGTTATGTTACGAGGGAGAGTTCCATGTTGTGGATGGAGAATGCCACACCATGGAGGCCAGGGCCTTAGGTTTTTGGTTTTGTATGAGGGAGTTTCATCACACTATGACCTAATGGGACATGTCATGATGGGTGAATGGAATAGGGAATCAAACCATGAAACTTAGGTTCATGTCGATATATGAACCTTTTTCTAGATTTTAAAATAAGGGTTAGAACCTTCATTTTAGGGTCATCCACCATTTTATTTTAGGTTGAGAAGGACACTAGAAGAGGGATATTTCACCTGGATATACCCTTATTATTCTTACTTTCAATACCCCTTGGTGAGGAGTGTTTTGGAAGTGTTTCCATGGTGGAATAAAGGAACATTTTTCCTTTTCTTCCTTTGTTATTATTTCCCCTTGAATCCCTATGATTTGTGACAATCTAGCCTAGGGCTTTGATTCTGATTCCACTAGATCGTGGCAGAATCATGCATGGATAATGGGGATTTTTCATGTGGCTGAGAGGCTGATCGCATGTCATTTCTCGTTGTTTCACTGGAGGTGTGTTTCCTGATGAATTTATTTAGAGTTTTTAATTAAATTGAATGAAATTAGTGAGTGATAGGGTATTGTATTATGGTGATTTTTCTCATAGTGGTGTCTAGAGATCTCCATAGACCCCCTGTGCGTGGTTGAGTACAGTTTCTATGACGTGATATTGCCTAATGAGTTTTTAGGAAATTATATTTTATTTAATTAAATTTTAAAATTAATTATAAATTTTTATAATTAATTATTTGGGTGTTGTAGCTTGAGATGGGATCTCAAATTTAACAAACAGGCTTAGGTCAACCTAACATGTCACCCCTACTAATCTTCCACAAGGCTTGAAGTGAATTCACAATCACCATGAGTTGAAAACAGTGTCAGGGCATCAAAATAAACAACTGATGGTAATGAATTCTCCCTCGAATAATAATAAGGTAATAAAGACTTTATCAAGAATCCTTCATGGTGTTTACATATATTGGACTTCCATGCAGTGATAATAAATAATTCTAAATAAAGGAACAAACTAAACATGGAATAAGCACCAAAAACAAAAAAATAATACATAATCAATAAATGTAAATATTCTCATTAAATATATGAAAAATTTAAATAGGTTAAATTCACTTTAAAAATATAAAGTGGAAGAAAATACATCACATGACTAAAACAGGAAAGTCTAAAATAAAGGTACAATTGGACGACTTAGCTGATACACATCTTACCCAATAATAAATAAACCTAATCCATTGTTTGAAGATTCTTGTGTAACTCACTGTCACTCACCACATCCATAAAATCCATCAATAGTCTACCCAAATGATATCCAACCTGATATCAATAATTGGGAACCTATATAAAAACATGAAGGGTTCACACACACACACAAGTGTGTATGCATGGTGTGAGATAAATAGGCCCATTTTGATTTCACCAAATAGTATAGGAAATTCCATTCATAAAGCATTTCATAAATGATAGTTTTATTATAATTTAGAAAATATGTTTTACAAACATAAATCATACAAAAAACAAAACTCATAATTTATCTATTTTCCAAAATCATATGATAAAACCTTTTTTTTAAAACCAAACATATCCATATCTAATCCAAAAATCTCAAACCTAAGAAAATAAACCAAAATTTTCTTCAAATCTCTTTTAGAATCCCCTTCTTACCAAGGGGGTGAGGTCCACTATGTATAATGGAAAACACCTTTAAAATGTTTAAAAAGGGTAGACTTCTAGGTTTATAGATTTAAAACCAAACCAATTATTCATTATTTAAATCCCTTCACAAATCCTTTTTTCAGAATAAGTTGAATAGTAAACTATACAATAAAATAAGGAATAAAATAAATAATGGGAACCATCATATCCAAGAGGTATAATATAATAAGAAAAATTAATAATGTAAGTGGAATTATAAAAAACCAAATGGGAAATAAGGTGATACAACAAAATGTGCAGTAGAATCCCCTATATAAAAAAAATTAACCAATAAGTAAGAGATATGAGGAACTCCCTAGGTATTAATATGAGATGGTTGTGTGCATACCCAAATAGAAATATCTATTAGTAAGCTCCCATAATCTTATTTAGTCACCATCATATTATCTCCCATAGTCTAACTAGGACACTATCCCTAGAGTGGTCACAAAATACACTATGGGTCACTAGAAAATGCTCAAATGAAGTTAGTATAACACACACACACACACACAATCTATCACACAGTTACCTTAGGTCCACATGACAAAATCAAAGTGGAGGTGAGCAATCGATAGACTATACAATCATAAAATAATTTGAGATACATAAATAATAACCCACATCTCACCTCCAACACCTTCACATGGAACCATCCCATTTTTTCATCTATGCATAAATAACAATAATAATAGAATAATAATAATTCCACATCCTCTAAAGGGGTGGAGCCTAAATAAGTCATAACACATGGGGATTACAAATAGGTTCACAACATCGATAAATATATTTTTATAAAATTACAAATGGGAATTAAATTATAACATGAGAAACTATATAATAAACACCATTTGAAAACCAACCCATAATCATAACTTTAAAATCAAGGTTCTTCTTCCTCAAGAACCATTTGAAAAACTAAAACCCTTTTCACTTAAAACAAACCCTTAAAACATGGGATAATTTACTTAGAAATTAAAATAGGTCTAAACCCTTCATTTATCATCAAAAAATTTTCAAAAGTGCATCCTAGGAATTTTCACAAACACTTAGTATACAAACAACTTAGTTTAAAATTAATTACTAAAAATTCATTGAAAAATACACTATTAAAAGTTTATAAATCCATGAAAGTGATTTATAAACCCCTCATGGGAATCACAAATGAGTATAATTTAATAAAAAAACCATTTAAAAATCTCAATCATTTCATGATTTATGGAATGAAATAATTTCACAAAACACATATCTTGATCCAAGTAGAAACAAGTAGCAACACATCATATTCAACAATGGAAGCCAAACTAAGTGATAAAATGACATCTAATAACCCTAAACAACCATATAACCATGGTTAGACCCATCAAAAATCATAAATTCACCCCACATAGTGATTAGGGTTTGCAGAAGGAAGGAAATATAAGAGGAATGGAAGAAGGGATGAGAGAAGAAGAAAAACTGAGGTCTAACCTTGAAGATATACTTGAAATCAAAGGATAGGAATCTAAAATCTAAAGAAGAATAGGGGAGGATATCCCTTGATAATGTCTTGGGGTAGGTTGAATGAGAGGGAGGAGAGGGAGGTCCGAACCACCCTAAAAATCAAATAGCGGTCATATTTGGAAATTTATAAAAATTAAAAATGAGTACAGGAATGTCATGGCGTGACCCACTGGCCACGGTACGACTAGCCTCCTAGGTAGAACAATAGGATCACTTCCTAGGTTTTCATTATAGTGTGACCTTTCATTTTCATGATGTGACTACCCTGTGAGTATCTCCTCATAGCACAACACCTTGTAATGATGCCTCCCTATAAAACAACCCCATTGCCTAGGTCTGGTTGTGATGCGACCTCCCTTGTCATGGAATGACCCCTTTCTCACTTGAAAATAAAAAAAAAATCAAAATCATCAGTTATGGAGAAATCCACATGTCATGAAATGACCAATTATAGTCTAGAATTATAGTTCATCCAACACACTCATCATGACAGAACTCATTGTAGATAACTGTACAACTATAAAAATAAGGGAAAAAAATCCCAATTATTGAAAACTCTTAAAATTTTCAAATTAAACCAAATTTATATAATATAAAATACCATAGAAACATGGGTGTGTCATAATTCCCCCAACCATGCCAGTTTCTACCACCAAAAAGTCATGGTCAAAAGTATAAGCAATGGAAAACCTAAACCAAACTATTTAAATACATGAGGTGGGTGGGTAGTGGAAAGCTCAAAGAGGTCAAGTGACAAAGGAGCACCAAACAAACAACACAACTCCCCAAAACTTAGAAAACCAATCCTTAATCATTATTAAATGTATATTAGCATAATCCAAACTACAATCAGGTTACAAACGACTCCAAGTTCAAGAAGACCTGAAATAGGCTTCCCCACCATTTAGAATTCATATAAAATAGTGAGATAAAAAAATAAACACCCCCATAGAAAGGATATATACATAATAAAAAAATTTCTTCAAAACACCATAATGGAAACAATAATACTATATCAACAGTAAAAACCTATTTTAGAGACCCATTCAAAATCAAAAAATGAAAATACCACCCCAAGATAAAAAAACCCTAATAAAGATAAAAAAACATAAAAATCCCAAAAAAATAAAAAGGAAAAGGATACATCCATAAAAAACATGCCTCAATAATAAAAAACATGGGTGATAACGGATCATGAATTAAAAGAGTAAATAACCCAAGACCTTTCTCATGGAACACCCATCCATGGTAAACCTAATAGAAAACTTAACCTAGTATAACTCTCGTTATAACTAAAAACAATACCATAGTTTTAGAAATACTCTCAATTAGGGGTACTCGTCATAGTTTCCCCAGCATGCACATAAGGATTCCCATGATCAACCCATGAAAATCCTACTATAATCATATGGATAATATCACATACCCACCTCAAGAGGCATCACCAAACAATTAGATGTAAGTAAAACCCAAATAATCAACACTTCTCAAAAACATATATGGAGAATATACCCAAAGAAAATACACCGATCAACAAAATCCTCAAAAACTCAGCCTGCTCTAAACTCATGGAGCATAAATCCCAAAATAGATAATCACCCAGGTACTGTCTACATTTGAGACTCCCTCTTAATAAATTCTTAATGTGATACTAGTCCAAATCTAAACACAAATAATCTGAGGTCCAAATGAATACCTATTCTATATAAATGAGCTTTCTAAAATTCATCAGAGACTAAAGTGAACCTTGATCACCATAGAAAATAGACGGGAAATGGCTCAAGAAGTCCCATAACACATAGAAGGTTTTATATCTAACACTCTATTTAGAGTCTAGGTGGGACCATCAATAAGAAGATCTACCCCTAAATAATAAGATTAATCACCCTAATGATCATACATAGAGGAAAACTTCCCACATTTCATTAAGACCTTTCTAGGAGGCATATATAAATAACACAAAACATGAATCCAAATCATCTATGAATTACATCCCCAAAACAATAATCACATTTAAACCAAGTGATTAAACCCAAAACATCAACTTACCAAATTAGAACACACTGCAAAATTCCTTTCTTTAAAGTCTCCACATTTCAAAAGATCTTGAAAAACCATTTTACAAAAGCAATAAACACATGAAAAATAATTCATTTCCTTTAGAAAACTATATAAAATCCACTTTACAACTTAAAATCCCAATTTCCCTACCAAGAAATTTTAAAAAAAATTACAATAAATTTGAAAACCACTAACATTAGAAAATAATAATCCCATTGTAACTTAATAAATTTCTCTATTTCCAAAAACACTCTATAAATCTCATTATGAAACCAAATATTTCCATGAAATTTATTTCCATTTCAAACTTATTTATAAAAATACACTTTTCCTCCAAAAATATTTTTTTAAAATCCCATAATGAAATCAACCACTTTCAAAACATCTCATGAAATTCAAAATAATTTTAAAATATACCATAACACTAATTTTTAAAACAAAAACATTCCATGGAATTCTATTTTTTATAATAAAACCTTTAGAACACCTAAACATAACAAAAAAAATATGGCACATCAAATGAATCTTCCTCAATGCCATAAAAAAATCTTGAAAAAACCTCCTTGATCCATATCCAACAAGAGAAAACCAATTTAGTATACCTTAAAAATAAAAAGAGGTTTGAACAAAAAATCTAAGGGGGGTGCAGAGCTATGCATGACATGGAAGAATAACTTGGTTGACCATGTGATGATCATAAAATACCATCTGAATAATTTCTAGGACTATGTAAAATGGATCCACATGGATTTTCGGGATATGTGATATAACCATAAAACTATGGTTCCCTTTGAAATTTAACCCAAAACTGAATGAAACCCAAAAATTATCTGATGTAACTCAATGAGAATCTAACCATAATCAAAATAAATAAAATAATTCCTAACTCAAAACCCAAATCCTAACTATCTATGGAAACTCAAGCCTCATCATGAAAGTTTGTGACAAAACACCTACTCATGACATACCTCCAAAGCTCTGATAGTCATAATCTTCATATTATCAAGATGCACTCAAATAACACGAGGGTGCTCAGATACCATTTTTTAACAACTTAGACCGATTAAACCTAACATGTCACCTTGAATGATAAACTGTAAGGCTCGAAGCATGTTCCCAATCCACATGGACATGAAACTAGTGTTAAGGGATCATAATAAACAATCAGTGAGAACAATTTCTCTCTCATATAATAATAAAGCAATGGAAATTTAACCAAGAATCTGACATAGTGTATCCATACATTGGTCTTCTATGAAAATATATTAAATAGTTCTAAATAAATGAAATAACCAAAAATATCACAAGCACTAGAAAAATCAAACGATACATAATAAATAAATGTGATTATTATCATTTGATGCATGAAAAATTTAAATGTCTAAACATCACTTTAAAAAAATACAGTAAAAGCAGATACACCCCATAACTAAAATGGGATAGACAATAATAAAGGTTTAACTGCCAGACTTGGATGATACACATCTAAGCCAATAATAAATAATCATAATCCATCACTTGAATATCCCCATGTGACTCATGGTCACTCACCACATACACAACATCCATTAGTAGACTACTCGAATGATATCCAACATGAGATCAAAATCCATATAAAAACATAAAGGATGCAAACACACACACAAGTGTGTATAAAAAGTGTGAGAAAAAAGTACTAGTAGGATTTCACCAAAAAATATAGGCAATTCCTTTCATAATTTTTTTTTATAAATTCTTGTTTGAGAATCATTTATAAAATAGGTTTTACAAACATAAAGTATATATAAGAAAAATCTCATACTATATCTCTTTTCCAAAAATCATAAGATAAAACATTTTTTTGTAAAAAAAGAATATATGGATCAAAGAAATAATCTCAAATATAAGAAAAAAATTCCTTTAAAATCTATTTAAAAATACATTTCTTACCAAGAGGGAAGAATCCACCATATAAAACAAAAAACACCTTTAAAACATTTGAAAGGGGTGGAATTCCAAGTTTACAAATATAAAACCAAACCATTTTTTTCTTATTTCAAATAATTTCACAAATTCATTTTACAAAACAAGGTTATATGTAAACTAGACAATAAAATAAAGAAGATAATAAACAATAGACACCATCATACCCAAGAGGCATAGTATAATAACAAACATTAGTAATGGAATAGGTTCCACAAAAACCCAAATGAGATATAAGGTGATACAAAAAAATATACAATGAAATACCCCATCTAAAACCATCACTCAATAAGTAAGCATCATGGGAAACTCCCTAGGTCCTAACATGAGTTGGTCACATGCATGATGAAACATAACTATTTATCAATAATCTCCCACATTATTATCGGGTCACCATCTGATTAACTCCCATAGTCTAACGAGTTCAGCATCCCTAGTAAGGTCATAACTACACTAGGGTCACTAGAAAATGATCAAACCAAGTTAATATGTCACACACATATACAAAAACACACTGAATCTCTAACATAGTTATCCCGAGTCACCATGACAAAATCAAAGCATAGGTGATCAATCAATGAACAATACAATCATCATCTACTTCAAAAATGCATAAAAAATAACTCTCATCTCACCTCCAACACCCTCATATGAAACAACTACATTTTCACATCTATTCATAAGCATCACAATAATAATCATATAATAATAATTACACATCCCCTAAAGGTACAAATCCTAAAAAAGACACAACACAAGGGGAATATAACTAGGGTGCATAACATAAATAGAACCCTTTTAAAAAAAATCCAAACATTCCTTAAATTCCAACACGAGAATCTATATAATAAACAGTCTTCAAAAACCAACCTCAAATCATCAATTTAAAAATAAGGTTCTTCTCCCATTATATCTATTTGAATAATAAACACTTATTTTAACTTAAAAAACCCCATAAAACATGGGATACTTTCCTTTTAAATAAAAAAGTATCTAAAATATTTATTTATCATCAAAAACCTTTTAAAAATACATTATAGGAATTTTCACAAACACTTGGCATATGAATGAATTGGTTCAAATTTTTTTATTAAAAATCCATTGAAAAATCCACTATGAAAAGTCTAAAACCCCATGAAAATGATTTATAAACCCCTCATGGTTATCACATATGAGTATAATTTAATAAGAAAATCATTATAAAATCCCAATCCCTTCCTGAATTGTTAAATAAAATAACCACACAAAACTACCTAACTCAATCCAAGTGGAAACAAGTAGTAACACATCGCCTTCAATGATGAAATCCAAATCGAACAAGAAAAGAACATATATTAACCCTAAACAACCAAATACCCATGGTTATACTCATAATAAACCCTAATTTTATCCCTCATAGTGATTAGGGTTTGTGGAAGGAATGGAATTTGAGGGGAATGGAAGAGTGGAGAAAAGAAGAATAAAAATTGAGATCCAACCTTGAATAACCACTTGAAATTGAAGGAGGGGAAGCTAAAATACAAATAATAGAGAGGATGTCCCTTGATTGTATCTCATGGTAGTTTTAATTATGGGGGGGGGGGAATGGAGGGCTAAACCCCTTAAAAACCATAGAGGTGTATATTTGGAAATTCATAAAAAATAAAACTGGGCACACGAATGTTGTGGTGTGACTCACCTATCATGGTGTGACCTGTATCCTAGGCTGAACCACAGGCTCACTACCCAAGGTCACATCACTATGTGACCTTCCCTCATCACAACATGACCAACCTGTGGGAAACCCCTCATGGTGCAACACCCACCTGTTGTGCCTCCCTTACCCCACTATTTGGGTTTAGTCATGACGTGACCTACCTTGTTATGGCACAACCCCTTTCTAAATCAAAAATAAAAACAGGTGAAACCAACAATCATGATATGACCCACCTATCACTGTGAAACCACTTGTAGTCCAGAACTATAGGTTATTCAACACACTCATCATGGAGTAACCCTCCCGTGTCTTAGTGAAACTCATTATAAATAGTGTTAGAATATAAATAGAGGAAAAAACCCAAAAAAACTCCCAAAATTATATAATATTAGATACCACAATGATATGGTGGCGTCACATCAGATGTTTCTATGAGCTTGGATGAGGCATGTAAGGGTTTGGTTGAGTATGTACGAAGCTTGGTGAGGGGGTAACTCTATGGTTGAGGTAAATGGTCCCCATAATACTAAACCATATGCTTGTTTATGCATGATAGTTTATACCAATATGATATTTTTTTATATGAAAAGGTATAGTGATTAGGAACACCCTAGATAAAGAGATAAGGTGTAATTTAGCCTCCTAGGTTTAGAGTTAGTGCTCTAGTGATGGTTATGGAAAATAGAGTCACCTAATGACAAGGTTATGAAGGGGAGAAGATACCAATTGAGTTGTAAGGAACTTGAGATATTTCTAAACTCTAATATGAGTCATTTATATTTTATGTGGGTTTTCATAGAGGGCTATCGTGAGGGTCTTAATCCTAGTGTTGATGAGTGAGATGATCATATGTCTCATGCATATTAGGGAACACCCTTTGAGAATGGATTAAAGCCTTGATATATGTTATGTGTTGGATAATTCCTATGGGTCCATATGAGGGATAACATGGAGGGTTTATTCTAGGTGATGAGTTTGAGAGCTATCCTAAGGGAGATATGATATGATAACCAAGTATGGATTGAGGGAATTGCTTGAACGAATTGAAATTGGGAGGCCAAGGGGAATGGTGTGAGATAAATCTATATGGTACCTGATTAGTGGGTCCAGGTTGTGATGTGAGAATTGGAAGAGGATTGGACTGAGCTATTGATCCTAGGGTCAGGTGGGGCCTAAGGTCTATGAGGAGTCATTTTGGGGTGATGAATGTGTGTTGGCGCTAATGAGTAGAGATTGGATTGGGATTAATGAACCCATTTAATGCCATTATGGGTGAGAGGAGAATGATGATAGGCTCTACATGTTGTGTTTTTTTCACCAAGATGGGTATGAAGAACCCTAGTTAATGCCTCACAGGTGAGATGGGAAAACCTATAGGATCAGTGATTTGTACCCTGTGTGACAGGGTTTGGTATTTGAAGATTTTCCTATATGGATAAATGGATGAGGAGGTTTTTCTTTTTATGTGGGGATAAGTCTTGAGAGACTAGTGTACCAAATATAACTTTTCTATGTATTAATTTAGAATATTATATGGATTATTTTTAGAGCCAGTAACTGATACGTCATGAGATTTTGAGGTCTGGTGAGCCCAAAATTGATATTTGAAAGATATTAAAAATATTAATATCACATGCATGCATTTTTCATGATTTTTTAATAACTCTTGAATGGAGGTTCATATTAAAAATATGAGGTCATTTTTGAGTTCAGATCATGGGATTTACCCTAGATGAAATATAATATTTATTGGCATTAGACGTTTTGGTAATGTTCCATTACAGGTGAAAATCACAAAATAAATTAATTTAATTTATTTATTTCTTTATTTTGGCACAGTAACCTAGAATACTATATTAAAACATGGCTATGCCTAAATACCTAAGGTTAACTGCATAACCTAGGGATTGAGATGATTTGTTGGAGAGGAGCTGTTGGAGGATTGTTGTCGGATGACATTGAATCAGATTGAGATTGAGGATTGTTGCACCATTGGAGATCATGGATCTCACCAATAATGAAAAAACAAGACTGTTATTTGTCAATTATTGATCCAAACTCCAGGTAGGATGTTTTATTTATGTGATTCCATATTATTCTTTTATCATGGTTGAATGTGGATCAATCCCACAAATAATAATTGATTTGTACATCGACAATTGATTTATTTATAGTAGATTTATTTTCTCATTGATTATTCCCTCTTCATTTATATAATTATTTGACAACAGATCAAAACCAAAATAAAAAAGTTTGATATTAGTTCCTAATGTTTTTGGTTTATGGATTTCTCCCCTATTTCTTCACACATTAATCACAAACAATTTCTTTGACCCGTGGTTCAATGAATACTGGGTAAATGAGTATTGAATGACCATTATTTGGTGAAATAGATCAATACCATGGGGGTAGTTCATGATTGAGGGTGTGATCGAGGAGTGATGGAAATAGAGGATGATCATAGGTATATCATAATGGATTTATAGTTCATGTTCTTCTCGGTTTTATGCACAATAGTGATAACATGGCTCGACAATGGCATTCTCTGAGTAGATTCGAAGATCAGATTCAGATCTCAAGTGATGGGAGGGTTGGATGACCACATATCCGTGATTCTCAGATATAATCATAGTGGCGATAATATGGATGGATGACACAGAGGATAACCTAAGGGTTTTGTAAATTTTCGGGTTACTTGATGTGTAAACCAAGATCACATGCTATGTGGGTCCTTGGATATGGTGCTAGGGTTTCCACGAAAAAGAAAAATCTCATGTCATGTGACACCTATCACACACCATGTGACCCATGATGCTATATTGGCATGTATCTCAAAGGATACATGGGCATGGGAAGGCCAGGGTACACCAAAACTGTTAGAGTACATGGGCAGAGCTGTGTACTCAGACACGACCAGGTGTACATAGGCAGATTCAGGTGTACATGGGTTAGTACATGGGCATGACCAGAAGTACATGGGAATAGGCATAAGACATGGGTAGGATTACGGTAAGCCTCTGCATGTCATGTATCCTTACACGCTATATATATGAAGATCTATATGTTGTGTGATATGGAAGCATATAGAAATATCAGGGGTTTTCTAGAAACATTGTGTATTCCTAATACACACCATATACCCCCTTTGAGGATGTTTTAAGACATTTGTTTCTTTATTTTGGACTAGTATCATTTGAGTATGTTCCCTTGGTCCATCCCATCGAGGGTACAATGAAACATTGCATCCAAAACTCTGTATTGTGATCCCCTTCAGAGGATAAGTCTCAAATAGAGTTTGTGGTGTCACTCCATGAGACCGGAGTATGATCCTCAATCATTTCCTATTATACCCTACGTGGGGTTCATGGAATCAATGTGACCTCCTAGTTCAAGGCATTGATACCCCATCTATTAGGTTATTTCAGTAGGGTTTGTGGAATCATTGGCATACGATCCCCTAAATAGTAGGTTGATCCATATTGGGTTTTGGTGTCCCCAATGGTCCTGGGTGTGATCCCTTATATGTGTATCAAGATCTTCAGAGACCAGTCAATTTTCTTGAGTGAATCCCAGTGATCATGACCTCTTGGTTGAGTGTCATCAGTGATAGTGTGGATCTTGGAGTGGGTTCTCCTAGAATGAGTATTTCCTAGAAGGTTTGAGTAGAATCCTATGGCTGTAAGTTTGGTCGAGACCACCTGGAGGTGAAATTTCCTTCTTGAGTATATCTAGGTATTTTTTATACTTTCATTGTAGTATTACTGTTATAAGTTGACTAATATTGATGCTTATGTTTATTGATTATGAGATATCCTACTATATATTGATATATTCACCATTGCATGGAATTTTCCCACACATTCCATGTCTTATGTAGATGACCAACCTTTTGATGTAGTCCTAGAGGGACCAGGGATAGGAAAAGCTGTGTGAGCCAGACAAAACAAGGCATGTACCAATGGTTTCATTTGACAATATTCCTCTATTACTTTATTGGTTGGACTTGTTTTCATTTTATTTTGGTGAGATTGTATTTGGACCTTTCTTTCCAGTACCTTGTTGTCGTACTCTGATTATGGGATTATATATGTATGAATGCATGATTATCAGTTGTTTTACATTTTAGTATTGCATTGGTCTTGGAGATGTGTGTGTGTGTATAAGTACATTAGGCCAATTCCTACCATGCGTGTGATATTCCTACTCAGTGCTAGTCACTAGCCTCTGGCCTATTGGATGTGGGCTTGGGGTAGTCACAACTCAATCCCAATTGGCCTGAGTCATGATAGAGTGGTATCAATGATGTTAATTATACCATAGGACCAGATTTTGTGAGATTGGTTTGGGATTTGTGGCAACGATGTTAAAGTGTTTCGAGTTTGTCTTCCAGACCATGGACCCCAGTGTTGGTGTGGCAGCCAACATATCCATTCACCAGGACTCTGAAAACCTGTTTGTTAACTCAGTACATGTAGACACTAATTGTAGGGAAAATCATTGGTACATGCATCATATAGGAATGTGTTATGGTTTCCATTTACTTCTTGATTAATCTCCACTAATATACTCTTTGACCATAATACATCTTGTTTATTTTAGGATACCTCCACGAGGACAACCAACCAGGATTCCACTACATGATCACGAGTATGATCTATCGAGTGAAAAGGCTTCAATATAGGGGTCTGTATAGGCGATAGTACCTCCAAGAAGTTTAACAACTATACCTCAACTTGTTGAGTAGTAGTTAGTGCCAATAGTACTAAATCTATATATATATAGGTTGAATATGTTTCATGAGTTCCTGAGGTAGCAACCTCCTAGTTTTTGGGGTGATCCATACCCCCAGGTGGCTAAGTATTGGATAAAGGTATTCACTAGAGTTCTCCATATTGTAAGGATGCCAAAAGATCATATGGAAGTTCTCATGGTGAGTATTCTTCAGGGACCCACTAGGTGATGATGGAGTCTGGTGGCTCAGTCACATGAAAAGACAACACTCTACTAGTCAGACTTCAAGTATCCCTTCAAGTAGGAGTTTTATATGACCATATTATGATAAGTTCACATCCAAAATCTTGTACATATATAGTAGGATAGTATGTATATGGTGGAGTATTTAATGAGGTTTAATGATCTCTCATAGTACTCATGGATATAATGCAAGATTAATTCTTCATATCACATACATTTGAGAAGGGATTACACTGAGATATCAGGGCTTTAGCGATATATCATTTAATTATAACATATTCTAGAGTACTTGAGTAGGACTTAGTTGTGGAGATATTTCTAGAAGAGCAGACACTGACAATGGGTGTTGGTAGTGGGCACCCAGGAGTTGAGACCTTGGTATTAGGTCCAAACCATTTATTATTATTATTTTAAAAAGACACTTTTTGGAAAGTGGGAACCTTAAAAAACCACCGCCACGAAAACATCCACAAAAACCATTTCAAATTTCAAATTTCAAATTTCAAACTGCAACAAACATCATCGCCTCGGACCACCACTGACCTCGTGATGCGTACCCTGAAACAAAACGACCCTTCGTCTCACCAAATCGCCGGTAAGGAAGACCACCGGAGTCAAACACCATCTTCGTAAAAGAACCATCGTCGCCATCGAAAAACACACAATTGAACACATCCGGTTGCACTACTCGCCTTCGAGATCAAACCAGACTCATAAAAACAAAACATCCACCAAACTCAAATGGACTTAACAACACCAGATTCACTTCATCAGTAAACAAATGCAGCAGCATAGATTCCACAAATCATCAATTCCAACTTCAATAAACCAACCAGAAGAAAACAAGATCATCAAGAAAATAGTCATGACATCAACAGACCTACACTAGATGCTGGAACCACTGCCGGAAAACCCCCTGCCACCATCCGCGAGAAACTCCCACCAACCGCATAAGCAACCCGAAGTAGAGCCAATTTCTAGATCCGATCCGTACAAGGTAAGGCAGAGCAACAAGGAGGATCAGGGGACCTCAGCGATGTCGGCTCCGCAAGAAACACCTTCAACCCTACAAAAACCAAAAATAAAAAAAGGATCCTCCCCCCTCTGATCACCGGATCCGTTGCCAACTTGCACAGGATAAACACCATAAACGCTGCCTGACCACACCAGACCAAGATGAGGATACAGATCACCGCTCCACGTCATCGTCAAAAATTATGAGCCGCGCCGATCCAAGCAATGGTGAGACGACATTGCCGAGGTGAACGAACCGCGTCGAAATGGGTGAGAAACTATTCCGCCAAGTCGTAGATCACCAAAAAATGGCCAAAGACCGTCACACCACACCAGGACCCCACCACCCGAACCACACCAGAACTCCACCGAGGTGTGCCATCACCAAGCCACGCCTACATTGAGACATCCAGAGGAAGATGATGTGAACCGATCCTGCCCAGAGGGGCAAGGGGAATAAAATATCGAGAGAAACCCTAGCTTCTGTGAGGAGAGGAAGATGCCGCTCCGAGGCTTCCTCTCGAGTATCATGACTACCTTGGTATTAGGTAACTGAAAAAAATTATAGGGATCTAAGTGTGTTATAATATTCAAGAGAAGATCCCTGGATAGAGGATTAATAGTGTATAGATATTAGGATATCTCAAGTTAGCTGATGGATAGACAATGTTTATCCTATGATGGTCAGGGAAATCTTGCATGGGATTTCCTGACCCATCGTACAACTGATTAATAGATGGTCGAGGGACCTCCTAGGTAGTGATAAAGGTAGGATAAAGGAGGTATGCAGGGTGACAGGAATGGTAGAGGGGTAGGTAGAGAAGTAAGAGGTGGTTGGAGGTTTGACTTTTTGGCAAAACCACCCCTAGGTGGTCCATGCCAGGGTTAGGGGGATGGTGGTCAGGGATGAGGATAAATACAGGATATGAAGGCCTATGACCCCTAGGCTCTAGGGATAATAAAAGGTACAATATGTGTCTTTTATACCTTTTTTGTAGTACTAATAGACACATGTACAATTCATTCCTTTCTTGATACTTCTCTAGTTTGGGACTTAGAGATTCTAGTTGAGCCTTTGGATTGACCCTTGAACTTGGATACCCTAACAGAAGGTGAATTAGTGATTGAACACTTCTGTTGATAGTGCAATATGACACTTGGAGGTGAGAGATTTGTATAGTATCTATTTGTAGAAATGATGAGGCCTTATGAAATCATCTTAGTTATGGATTGTCTATCCATAGTTCATGCCCATATTTAATGTTTCAGGTGGAGGATGCAGCGTGTCTGTGGTGATGGGACGAGGTTTTACTTTTTGGGTGAAAAAGAAACCTCGATGGAGAAAGTGGGCTTAGACATAGGAGAGTACAACCAATTACTCACCAGTTGGATAACATGAATCTTAGAGTAGTGAATACTATGGCCTGCCAGTTTCCTACGGTGGTGGAAGAGTACGAGGATGTCTTTCCTAAGGATGTGATAGGCTTACCTCCCCATCAATATTTAGACTTCTATATTTAATTACACCCCAAGATAGCCCCAATATCTATACTATCACATCAAATGGATCCCCTATATCTTTGTGAGCTGAGGGTGCAATAATAGGACTTGTAAAAGAAGGGATTCATGAGACCCAGTGTTTCCCCATGGGAAGCCCCAATGTTGTTATCCAAGAAGGAATACAAAAGATTTAGGTTATGTGTGGATTACTGATACTTGAACTAGGTGATCATGAAGAATAAATATCCACTACCAAGGATTGATTACCCATTCAATCAGCTAATAGGGGCGTGATGGTTCTTGAAGGTTGACCTTAGATTAATATATCACCAGTCATGAGTACGAGATGAGTATATACTAAAGACGACATTAAAATGTTTCTATGTTCACTATGATTACTTGGTGATGTCTTTCAGCATAATGAATTACCCAGCAGTGTTCATGGGACTCATGAACTAGATATTTTATCCTTTATTATACCGATTTGTAGTGGTATTCATCAATGATATCCTAGTGTACTCAGTGTCTGAGGAGGAGCATGTGAGACACTTGAGGATGGTCCTGGATAAACTCTGAGAGAACTATATTTATAGGAGGATCTTGGTGTTTCAATTTTGGGTTCAAGAGGTTCTCTTACTTAGACACATCATCTCAGAGGAAGGAGTGGTAGTGGATCCAATGCAGGTTGAGGTAATGCTAGCTTGAGTTCCACCTAAGAGTGTTAATAAGGTGTGAAGTTTCCTTGGGTTGGAAGGTTAATATCAGAGGTTTGTACCTAATTTATCTATAGATGAAACACCCTTCATATCTTTGAAATGAAAGGGGTATCCTTTCATGTGTAAAAAAAGATTATATCAGGCCTTTCAGGAGTTGAGGTAGATATTGAAAAGTGCCCCCATCTTGATATTTGCAGAGGGGGTGTCAAGTATATAGTGTTATGTGATGACTTAGGGATTAGGCTTAGTTGTTTTCTGATGTAAAGGAAATAAATGATTGCATATGATTCCAGGTAGTTGAGACTGCATGAGAAGAACTACACGACACATGATCTTGTGCTAGAGGTGGTAGTCCTCACCCTGAAGATGTGATGACACTAACTTATGGGAAAGAAATTTACTATGACTGTAAGAGTCTCAAGTATATCTTCTCTTATAAGGATATTAAATTGAGATAGATAAAATGGCTAGAGATCTTCCAAGACTTTGTATTTGAGATTTTCTATACTCATGGGAATGAGAATGTGGTGGTAGAAATTCTCAGCATGAGATTTTGTTCTTAGTTGTTGGATGAGGCATTAGAGTAGTTAGACTTGTTATAGTTTTCCTTAGTGGACAAGGATGGTTATTTATATCATAATTTTATGGTTGTTACCCCACTACATTTATACTGTATTAGGGAATCTCATCATAGAGATACAAAATGTGAGATCTTACATACTTAGATATCTACCGGATGTGCTCCTGATGGATTTTATGAAGATGGGGAGAACGTTATCCTTTTTAAAGGATGTATGATAGTACTAGTGATGTTGCGATAGGATGTGATGATTGATTTTCATAAATCCCCTTTGGAAATACATCTAGGTGTGGAGGAGATGTACTAGGACATCCGAAATCAGTTTTGGTGTCCAAGATTGAAGAGATGTGTTGTAGAGTTTTTTCTCAATGACTCACTTATTAGTAGGTGAAGGATGAGAATCAGGCTCTAGTGGGTTTAGGTCACCCCCTTGAGGTTCCAGAGTGGATTTGGGATGTGATATATATAGAATTCATGATGGGGTTACCATGTACATCCAAAGGACGCAATTCCATCTAGGTGATCATAGACCGACTCACCAAGTTTTCCCACTTACTAGCTATCGAGAGTAGAGTTTAGTAGAGATATTGGGATGATTTTACATGAAAGAGATAGTCTGAATCCAAGGAGTTTCCTTGATGATCATTTTAGACCATGACGCTTGCTTCACATCACAATTATTGAGAGGATTGTAGGATACCTTTGAGACTCAATTGTGTTTGAGCATGGTGTTTCACCCCTGAACTAAAATCCAGAATGAACGGACCATTCAGGTCTTGGAGGACATGTTTCAGGCTTTCATGTTAGATTTTGGACATAGTTGGGAGGATCACCTACCCTTGGTGGAGTTTGTGTACAACAAAAGCTACCATTCCACCATTGGTATGACAGCATTCAAGGCCTTTTATGGGAAACCATGTAGGTCACCACTTTTTTGGACTGATATAGGTGATTCAGTACTCATGGGACCAGATTTAGTGTGAGATAAGACAAAGAAGGTTCAAATCATATAGGAGTATATGAGGACTACACAAAGCCATCAGAAGTCCTCTACAGACTGACAATGGAGGCCTTTGGAGTTTAAGGAGGGAGACCATGTGTTCCTAAGAGTCTCACCTCAATGTGGATTATAGATATTTGTTTGGGGATAAAATATAATTTTGAGATTAATTATCACTTTTTAGATACTTCATATAGATGGAGAGATGGCATACCACTTATCTCTACAGATGTAGTTAGACTAGGTACATGAAATCTTCCATATGTCGCAACTGAGGAGGTATGTGCACAACCCATCACATGTTATCGACTGAGGAGATCTAGAAATCTATGATGGGGATACCTTTATAGAGTACTAGGTGGAGATCGGGGATTAGAAGTAGCGGATTCTTTATGGGTGATCGATTCCCCTAGCATGTGTCTAGTAGAAGCGTGAGAATCTTTAGGAGATAACCTGGGAGAAGGAGACCCAGATGAGAGCTCATTACCCTCATATTTTTGAGTAGGTTTTTCACTTTTTTGAAATGAAAATACCTAAGGTGGAGAGAATGTAACGACTATTATTTTTCCATATATTACTTCAGAATATTATATGGACTATTTTCAGAGTCAGGTGCTGTGATGACATGAGATTTCAAGGCCCAGTGAGTTCAGAATTGATATTTGAAAAATATTAAAAATATTAATATCATACATATACATTTTCCCTAAAAAAGTGTAATAAATTATTAATAGAGGCTTAGATTGGAAATATAAGGCCGTCGTTGAGTTTAGAGTGTGGGATTTACCCTAGGTGCAACATAATCTTTGTTGGCATCATACATTTTGGAAAAATGATGTCGTGGGCGCAAATAATAAAATAAATAAAATAAATAAAATAAATTTATTTATTTCTTTATTTCAAAATAGAGACCTATAATCCTCTATTTAAACATGGATATTCCTAAATACCTAGGGTTAGCCACATAACCTAGGGATTGAGAGGATCCATTGAAGGATTGTTGGTGTACGACATCAGATCCGATCGAGATCAAGGATCATTACGCCATTCTAGATCGTGGATCTCACCAATAATGACAATGCAGGACCTTTCTTAAGTAATGATTGATCCAAACTCTAGGTAAGATGTTTTATTTATTTTATTTTATCATGTTATTTTATCCTGGTTAAATTCAGATCAATTCCACTAATAATAACTGATTCACGTATGTTGATTTATTTATGGTAGAATTATTTGTTCATTGATTATTCCCTATTCATTTGTCTAATTATTCAATAAAAGACTAAGGATGAAATGAAAAAAGGTTTTGGTTCATTCCTTATGTTTTTTATTTATGGATTTATTCCTTATTTCTTCACACATTCATCATGGGAAATTTCTTTAGCATGCGGTTCGATGAATACTGGGTATATGATAGTTGCACAACTGGTCTTCGGTGTAATAGATCAATACCATGGGTATAGTTTTTGATCGAGGGTAATGATAGAGTTTGATCAAAATTGATTGAAGTTTACCATTCTTCCCAGTTCGACGTGCGATAGTGATGGCATGGATCGATGCTGTAATTCTTCAAGCGGATTCGAAGCTAGAATTCAGATCTCTGGTGATAGGGGGGTTGGACGACCTAAAATCTATGATTCCCAACTAGAATCATGGTGGCGGAAGTGTGGATGGTTGAAACAGAGGAGAACTTGAGGGTTCTGGAAATTCCTGGGTTACATGATGTGTAATCCAGGATCACGCGCCATTTGGGGCCTTGGCTGGAGTGCTAGGGTTTTCATGGAAAAGAAAAGATCACATGCCTGTGACACCTATCACACGCCGTGTGACCCATGCTAGTAGCTCATAATGTATCTCATAGGATACATGAGCATGAGCAGGCCAAGGTACATGGAAACGATCAGAGTACACGAGTAGATCCGTGTACTCAAACACGACTAGGTGTACATAGGCACGACAAGGTATACATGGGTTAGTACACAGGCTTAGCTAGAAGTACACGGGCATAAAAAAAAGACATAGGCAGGATACTGATAGAACTCTACACATCATGTATCCTTACACTATGTTTATATAGAGATATACATTTCGTGTAAGAAAAAATAATATGGGTAGATTAGGGGTTATCTAAACACACTGTGTACCCTTAGTACATGTCGTATACCCCCTTTGAGAGTGTTTGGAGCCCTTAATTTCTTCTATTTAGACCATTATCAGTTGAGCATGTTACCTTGGTCCATCTCCTCAAGGGTAAAATGTGACATTTCATACACATATCAAGATTTTGATCCCCTCTGGAGGATGAGTCTCAGATATATTTTGTGGTTTCCTTTTTTGAAATCTAAGTGTGATCCTTTATCATTCATTATTATACCCTTGGTGGGGTTTCTATAATCAGCATGACCTCCTTGTATATAGTGTTAATCCCCCATATATAAGTCCCTTTTAGTAGGGTTTGAAGTATTTTTGGCATATGATCACCTACATAGTGGGTTTATCCAGACGAGGTTTGTAGTGTCCTCCATCGGTCTTGGGCATGATCCCCTATATGTGTATCGATATCTTCAGAGACTAGTAATATTTCTTGGGAGGGGACCAATGAACATGAAATCTTGGTTGATTTTCACCAGTGATAACATTGCTCATGGAGCAGTTTCATCTGAAATGATCATTTCCTAGAAGCTTCGAGCATAATCCTGTGGATGACAGTTTAGTTGAGACCACCTGGAGGCACGGTGTCCTTCCTGATTATATTTGGGTTTTTGTTCTAATTTCATTACAATATTATTTTTATGAGTTGAATACACTTTATTCTTATGTTTATTGATTTTAGGGTGTCCTAATGGGTATTTTTATACTCACCCCTACATGAGATCTTCCTGCACATGTTGTGTCTTATGCAAACAACCGAACTTTTGACGGATTCCTAGAGGGACCAGGGTCAGGAAGAGATTAGTGATCTAGAAAAATCTAGGTTTTTACTACTGGTTTCATTTAAAAATATTCCTCTCCTACTTTACTGGTTGGGATTTTTTTTTTCAGTTTCTTTTAGTGGGCTTGTATTTGCAACTTTCTTTACAGTACCTTGTTGTCGTACTCTTATTGTGAGATTATAGATGTATGCATGCATGGTTATTATTTGTTTTACATTTTATTATTTTATTGATCTTGGATATGTGTGCATGTGTAAAATTACATTAGGATAATGCATACCATGTGTGTGATATGCCTACTCAGTGCTAGTCACCAACCTATGGACTATTGTAGGTGGGCTTGGGGTAGTCGCAACTTAGGCCCCATTCGTCTGGGTTGTGACAACCAGGATGGGTTGTGATGACCTAATTGTTATTGTATATGTGTGACTGATATATGTGATATAATTTTTATAGGCATCAGGGTGGGATTTCCCCCCAGGTAATGATGGCTTAGTAACTATTTTTGGTAAGGATGTGACCCTTTGGCTGTATATAATATAATGGTTATAGGCACCGAGGTGGGATGTAGCCCCCCAAAGTAATGATATACTAATAAATATTCCAAGTGTGGATATTCCTCTATGTGTGTATATAATATGATGGTTACATGCACCATGGAAAGATGAATCCCCCCAGGTAATGATGGCTCAATAACTATTCTAGGAGGGGATGCGACCCCTTGGGTGTATACGATATGATGGTTACAGGCGCCATGGTGGGATGCACACCCTAGGTAATTAAAGCTTGGTAACTATTATGGGAGGGGATATATCCCCCTGGGTGTATAATTTAGGATGGATATAGGCATCAAAGATGAATGCAACTCCCTAGGTAACAATGGAATGATAACTATTCCAGGAGGGGATGTAAACCTCTAGGTATATATGATATGATGGTTATAAGCATCAAGGTGGGATGATACCCCTGGGTAATGATATCCTCATATCTATTATAGGAAATTATATATCCCCATGGGTGTATTCAATACTATGGCTCTTGGGTGGGATTAATCCCTCTAGGTATATGTTATGTGAGGTTATAGGGTGGGATACATTCCCTGGGTTTATGATATTCTAAACAGGTTCCTCAGATATACATGGTTCCCCTAGGTGGTTACATTCTTAAAATATTTTGATTAAAGAAATATTTTACCCTAGAGTGGTGATGTATCATGCTCAAAGACATCTGGCATTGGCTGAAGTAGGTATGGTTAACATATGATGACCCGACACATATGCTTGTGTATTTGATTTCCATTATTATTTTCCTTGTGTATACAAATATATGATGGTGTATATTAAATTATATTGGTGATACCCTACTAATATTTATTTATCACACTTTTTATAGTTACCCTGGTACGCTTGAATAGCATATATATGCTTTATAGGTTGAGCATAGGTTGTGCAGTGGATCAGGCTGGGAAAACTCAATAGAAATTTGGAGATGGGATTGAGGTGAGGCTCAAGGATGGAAGTAGAGACTCTTATATATTTTATTTATTTTATGTATATGATTAATCTAGTGGATGATTGGTTTTGATATAGGATTTTATGGAAACATTTCATTCATTATAGCATGATTGTGTTTTTTATTGATTATGTGTACTCTGATTATTTGTTGTATATGATGTTTGTTTTTTTTTATTATCGATGATTATGATATCAAGGTAATAGTCTCCCTAATGTATGATTTAGGCCCTCATCTCTAATCTGTAACTTATGGAACATGGGGAGGCATGCCTAAGGACATGTGACACTCCAACTGGGACACCAAGCAGTGGTCCTCAATCAGGGCCTTACAATTCATATCAAAACGGGAGATTACATTGTTTTTATTAATATATAGAGTAAATTATAAACTAACATTCAATTGTATGGTGACTTGAAAGATAATACAATGAATAAATATAATTCTACTATTTATTGAAGTATTAATATGTATAATTTTTTTGGTTTATTGGAGATCATAGATAATGTCCTGGTGAAAATAGGAAATTTGGAAAAGGAATATGTAATTTCTTTTAGAATTTGAATTTACAAAATATTAGATAGTTCACACTATGATACCTAACATCTCACTGATGATATGTAATATCAATATCTTGATATGTAATATCTCCCAAAGCATACATAAGATTCTATAAGATCAACATAGGAAAAGTACTAGGATATATAAGAGTAACTATGAGTTCACACTGTGGTATATAATATTAACTTAAAGCATGAAAAAGATTAATATGGTGATACATAAGATTAAATTTGAAGTTTCAAAGTGAATGTAAGAATAAATTTTAGCATACATAAGATTAATTATGAGGTTTCATAGAATACATAAGAATTAATTTGGATCACATAAGAGTAACCTTGATGAAAATTAAGAGTGATGTGGAGATTGAAAGTGATACTTAAGTTCTTTCATAAGTTCATGTGAGATTAAATATTTGAAATGTAATATTAAATAAGATGATTCTGTGTCATTATTTAGTGTTTATATATCATAATGATTTATGAATTAAGTTATGATTCAATCCAAGATTACTACTGAGATATTAAGAATAATATTGCGTCATGATATGAATATTTTCACCAAAATATTATTCTATGTATGTGATAATGAATACATGGAAAATGGAATACATATTTTGTGTAAATTTAGAGGAAATTTAAGATGAGTCTTTTAGAGACTTAAATGAGGAAAAATTCACGGAGATTTAAATTAAATATTTAAAAATCTATTTTTTGCGACGTTTCAAAAGGAATTATTGACTCCTTTTATGAATATTAAACACTAGAGGATATTAATATTATCTTTGATCAATTTAAATAAGAATTAAATAATAAAGGTCATGAGAGTTTGAAAGTGAATATCACACTATCATGTGTTTTGGATATTTTTATATTCAAATTTATGGGAAATATCCATGTGATTTAATATTGATTTGTATATAAAAAATATGGGTTGAAGTAAAAAAGGAGAGAGGCGATACTGATAAAGTGTTGTTATTTAATAACCCATGCATTAGGGTTTGATATAATAATACTATTATAACAATAATACTTTGATCACTATAGAAAAATAAGAAGAGAAGGCTGTGAGGTTGGAACCATGAATGTTTAATATCTCCAGTGTTAATGTTCTTGAAGAAGAAAGTGTGAGACAACCAAAGAGATTGTCACATAAGTGTGAAGTTGCAGTTTCTTAAAGATTTTTTCACAACTAAAGAAGGAGATCAAAATCTATTCAAGTCCATAAAAGACTCACACTATCTTTTTGATCTCACTTCAATGAGGATCTATCTAAATCTGGTTACTGAAGAAAGACATAGTTGGTATTAGTGACTGAAGAGTAATGAGTTGGTGCTTGTTGAAGCCATTTGGTGTCATGCATGTAATATGGTTGATTCCAGATATAAAAGGTTTAATTTCATCTCCTTTTTATTGGATGTTCTTGATAATATGATATTAACCATATGTGTGACGTATGAAAACCGCTATACATCAAGGACTATCTTACACATTGCAAGTGAACCTCATAATTTTTTTTGTTCCTTTTCTTGTGATATTATTGTCTTCATTATATGCATATAGGAAAAATGTGAGATGATAGTGTGAGATCTATTCACTTTAACTGATGCATAGGTAAAAAGGGAAAGGGTTTTAATTTTTTTAAATCTATCCACATTAATTCACCCCCATATTAGTGTGGTTGCACTAATACTAGTGGAAAAAACACAATTTAAACAAATATATTAAAATAAGAAATCATTAAATATATACATAGTAATCCATTTATTTATAAAAGGGTTCTTACATCTAATGATTTATTATGTATTACTTTTTATTAAGGAAAATTAATTATAATACCATAACCATCAAAATTTGTTATTAAATCCTTAATATTTTTGGAAAGAATTCATGGAAATGTATATGGTCCAATTAATCTATCATATGGAAAATTTAAATGTTTTATGATTTTTATCAATGTGTCTACTAGATTCTCTCATTTATGCTTATTATCAACTCACAATATGGAATTTTGGAGACTGTTTTCCCAAATAATAAGGCTATAGTCATAATTCATAAATCATTCAATGAAGCATGCTTAACTTGATAATACTAATTAATATTCATCACATGCTTTCAATAATTATTATATGTCAATTTGATTAAATGTTGAACAGCTTGTTGGTCATTTTTACACTAAAAATGATATGGGAAAAAACTTTATAATGTCATTATTTAGAGTCTTGGGTTTTATTGATTCCCTAATTTGTGAATTTGAGGCACTAGGGGTGTTGGGAGAAAGTTTAGAGGTGAATGGTGAAAAAAAAGTTGGTTCAGAGCAGAAAATTTAGCTAACAGACAAATCATGTTGTGACATTTATACTTTTCATCATGATTTGATATTAGGTGAAGTTAGAGAATAATAATTTATTCTATCCATTGGGGATTTATCCTTGATCTTTGGTTTATATCATTGTGGCATGATGCATTGGATTTCACTATAATGCCTTAAGTTATAATGATTTGGTGTTGTTTTTGGGCATCATGGGTGAGTGGTTGCATCATAGTTTTAAGTCATGAATTCAGAATATTTGTTCCTTGTACTATGTTTTTTATTTTAATTATAATATTATTTATTGTATTTAAAGTTTTAGAGATTAGGTTATTGATAAATTAAAGTGTGGGAAAGGATTGTGTCATGAAATTAAATGGTTCAGTCATTGCGGTGTAATGAGGATCATTGCACCGTAATGATTTTTTATCATTGAAATTAAATAACTATTAACCACAAGTCATAGGGGAGAGATAAAAAAGTTTTTACCATGAATATCAAAATTTTAGTTGATTAAGACACATTTCACTATAACATTAATCATTATGTTGTGATTTTTAGTTCTCTGTTTTAATTTATAAATTTGAGAGGTTTTTTGATTTTTTTCAGTTTCTCTTGATTTCTCCCAGAATTTTGTAACATAAGGAAACTCCATAGGGATCATTTACATATCTATGGTGATTTGGGTGATTTACCTTTATGATATATTAGATTCATACCTCTTAGGTATTGGATTGAAGCTATTGTTGGGAGAGTGTCATAAAGAAATAGATTTAACGGCCTTTGATAATGGATTTGGTTACTGATTTGAGGTAGGAGACTATTGGAACTTATTCTATAACCTAAAATTAATATGATTTATTGATTTTATTGTATTAAAACTAAAACCTCCCATTGGTTTCAATAGTGAGTGGTGGATAAAATATAGGTTTATATGGGTTACTCATCTTATCATCAATTGGTTTTAGGATGAAACCCTAAAAGGGATAAAACAATAGGCCTGAAAAGTATAGGTTATGAAAAATGATCTTGAAAAGTGGTATAAAAGTTATGGTTTAGACTGGGTGTGATGTGGATGGAATACCCCCAATTTGACCTTCTAATGATAATGGTGGCTCGGTTGGAGCATGTTGATCCATGATGGTTCCTTGTGTCGAAAGTATTCCTAATAAAATAAATTGTGTGGAGTGTCCCAATGATGGAAAGCGGTGGTTCAAGATGTTTGTATTGGGTGGATTATCATTTAAGGGGAGGTCTATATGTGTGTTATTTTGTTTTAGGGGATTATTTTTGGGTGAAAAATCAAATCCCACATCGGTTTCAGAGAGGGATAGTGGCTAACATATAAGTTTGGATGAGATAATCTTGTTATAATCATTTGGTTTTAGGATAAAAGCTCAGAAGGGATTATGTAATAGGATAGGAAGGTCTAGTTTAGGAAAAATTATCCCAATATATTTGTGTTATTTTATACCAAAGTTTTCATTTATATAATTTATACCTGGGTTTTTTTTCTTATCCATCGAATTTATTATGAATATAACTTCCTTATTGATTTCATGGCATGTTCTTCAATTTATGGTATAATATTTTGATAGAATTTTGTTTGTGAATTCAAGAATTGTTGAGGTATTATTGAGTGTTGTAAAGATATTTTCTTTTTTGAGGATTTTTTAGGTCTAAGATAAGATGTTAAAATGGAGAGGGGGTGAATTTACTTTGTTTTTTAAATGATGTTATAAAATAAAATTTATTATCATGAAAGTAATCGATTTAAGAATAAAATAATCAAGCTAAAGTGTCTGAAGCATAAATTAAAACTTTAAGTGATGTAGAAAATAAATTAATGAAGTTAAAAATGAACTCTTTGATAAAAGAGTTAAAAAACAGATCAAGAATGAGACCCTATATCTCCTCCCATCAAGAAGGATTGATAGGGTTATACCGATCCCTTAATTTTAACAGAAACAAAGAGCCAAAGAAGAAGAAAGGAATACCTTGGTTTTAATAGAAACCAAGAATCATAGAAGAATACCCTTTGTTTTAACAAAAACCAAGAACTAAGAACCCTCACTTTAATGGTGTTAAGATCCTAAATTAGATGATAGAGAAGAGAAAGGTTTGTTTTTAAAAACCCTTCAAAAAGCACCAAATTCTCTCTAGAATATTTAGACTAATATGAAAGATGAATATAGAGAGAGAGTGGGGGGGGGGGGTAGACTAAGAGCCTTTTGAAAAAAAAATTAAGAAGAGAGTAATAGGAAATGGATTTTAGAAGTTTAAGTTCGTTTGAATTTGGAGAATAAAAGTTTACTTGAAGATCTCTTACAAAAGTTTTTTGTGGATCTATCAAGAATCGTTTGGTGGAAATTTCTTATCATATGTGTCATAGTTGAGATTTAATCCTATGTTTATGTCTATTTATATCCTCCATAGGTGATGGAGGATCCTTTTATAGTGAACCAATATTTTAATATATGGATATTACATCTTTTTAGATGAATATTCAAGACATTACAAAAGTTTATTCTCAAGGACTGTAATAGTTTAGTGCCTTTAGAAACTTGGAAAAAACTCTTTTAACTTGGTGAAATATCCTCAACATCTCCCATAAATATATTACCCTTTAGTAATCTTCATAAACATACCCTACTTAAAACCTTTATTCATAACCTGAAAAAAGGAAACATAATAAAGGGTGATCTCAGATGCACAATAAGGGTAAACAAGGTAGATACGTAAGAATAACATGAGAATAAGGGTATAAGAACATGAGAATAAAGGTATAAGAACATGATCACAATATTTGAAAATCAAACCCTACATATCAAAGATCACAATCTTGAATCATGGAATAAAGATTGGCAGTTCATAAGACATGAATCATAAGGAAATAAAAGAACACGAGTCATGAGATTATAACACTGTAACAAGGCATAATTTTTTTGGTATAAAAATTATCATAGAAAATCATTTCCATATTATTCAAGGATCACTACCAAGGCCATCACAGAGTACAATTCCTTTATTGTACCGAGTTCACTTCTCATTCTAGCTTTGTCTCATTATAGTGGTTTCAATCCCTATTCCATCAATGTCTTACTATACTGGGTTCACTCCCCATTCCAGCCATGTCTTACTGTACTGGGTTCACTCCCTGTTCCATCCATTTCTATCTCATGAGATATATAAATCTTTACCCAATGCATTGGAGGGAGATATAGGTCCCACCCATCTCATAATGAAAACCATATTTATGTGTGCCGCAAGATCATAAACATTCATCATATCATGACCCATTAAATGAAATGGGTATCATAAAAATTTCATCATATCATAACCTATGGAAAATAGAAAGGTTTAATTATAATTTTATAATAGAATAACCCATGAAAAGAATAAGGTTTCATAAGAATCTCCTCATGGTATAACCCGTGGAAGAGAAAATAGTTTCATAAACATCATGAAATCAAAACATAAACCATTTATAGAAAGAATATGAATGTTATCCTTGGATAATATCACCAATAATTCTTAGGTAACACAAAAAAATGTCATATTATATGTAAAATAATTTTTAAATATCATTTAAAACATTTCTTGAGGAAAATACCATTTTCTCTTTGAAAAAACTTTTGAAAACATTATCTTCAAAAATAACCTTTAAAACTTATAAAGGAAGATTTGAAAATAATTTAAAACACTTTTTAAGACATAAATTTTTTTTAAATCATTTTATTTGAAAATAAAATTTGAAAACCTATAAAGGAATCTTTGAAAATCATTTAAACACTTTTAAAATATAAAATATTTTGGAAATCTTTTTCTTTGAAAATAACCTCTAAAACTTATAAATGAATATTTTAAAATCATATAAAAAACATTTTAAAACATAATTTTTTTTAAATAATTTCATTTGAAAATGATCTCAAAATATCATTTAAAAAAATTTTTTAAAACATTTTTAGAAAACATTTTTTTGAAAGGAAAAAAATTTCCAACAGAAGAGATAAATAAAGTCAGATTTTCTTAAAAACATTATCTTAATTATATTAAATACAAAAGAGTGTAAAAATGGTACCATTACTTGAAGATATAATGTATAAAAAAAGGAAAATAAAATTAATAAGAATTATTGAGATATATATAATAGGATTTTATTATTGGAAGCATATTTATAAATAATCCTGATAAACGATGAGATTGTATCATAAAATATTTACTACTTGGTAACATTGAATCATAAGTCCCGCAAAGGAATAAAATAAAATGGAACTTAAAAAAAGAATGATAATAAATAAATTTATGATATTTCATGTAAAATTGGTTTTATATACACCTTTTTAAAGAATATAGGTGTATAACATAACATACATCTCAAAAAAGGTAAACTGAGATAAAAATATCTTACCGATTTGGTAACTTTTAAACCGTAAACCCCCAAAAATAGAGATAATAAAATAGATATATAAATATAACTAGTTTTAATTATAATAATCATAAAATAAATTCATGGTCATTATATACACCACATAAAAGAAACATGTGGTGAATATGGCATTTGTCTCACTAAAAGTAAAAGCGAGACGAAAATCCCATACCTTAAGTCCTGACTTCCTTTGTGCATGTTCAAAACTCCTGTATAATAAATATAAGTTTATTATAAATATATTAAATAATAATATTCATATATATCATATCATATATGATTTTCCTATGACCTTTTATTACCTTTTTATTAATAGTACCATATTAAAGTCACATTTCAGGTAATAACTGCTTTGTTTTTTATATAAGTTTTGATTTGTTATATTTTTTGGTTCTATTAAATTAATAATAGTTTAAACATATAAATAATGATAAAAATTATATAAATACTATATATATTCATTATATATATATTTATAATAATCTATAAATGATAGAAATAAGAAATGAAATACACCGTTCCTAGAGACGGTAGGCCGTACATACACATGAACGACGTTTTCATTTTCTTATCAGATTAAAATAAAGAAAATTATATGATATAATATCATTATAGAATCATTTTTATGTTACACACATCACATATTTTTATTAATCCCATCCTTAATACATTCCATGTATAAAGTGAATGATTCACATCACTTCGTGAGGTGGTAGTCCGCCATACACATGAATGATGTTATCGTATTCCCACAAAATGGAAAGTATGAAGGTATGCGTGATATAAAAATTCAATAATAATAACAACATAATAAAAATAATATATATAATATATAAAAATAAATCCATCATTATGGCCAACCTTGATAGGTGGTAATAGAAAAAACAAATAACATCAGTTCGTGTGGCGATAGACCGCCGTACACATGAACAACGATTTCATAAAAAATTTGATGAAATTGTAGATGATTTTAGGTCATTAAATTATCATAAAAAAATATCAGTATATATAAGATACTTAGGTTATTATATAAGCATTATATAAAAATAATTAAATGGATTTGAGGAATAAATAAAACAAAAACGTTCATTGATAAACGTTACCTCTTCATCGGGTATCCTCATTATGTTTTCAATAAAATAATTCCTTAGATAGATTTATACCAAAAATAAGGCTTCTAGGGTGAGGGAAGGTAATTTTTTAAGTTATTTTTTCAGGTTTTGGTTGATCCAAATGGACTGAGAGCTGTGAATAAGTGGGTAGAGTTAGTGTCCTTTTATAATTGAGGAGGAGTGACATTCTTATAAATACCTAACAATTTTCACTATCGGGAGGTCTCACTTACCTCATGTGGATCAAAAATTTATTAATAATATAGGTAAGGTATGAATTTCATGATATACACCTCCACCACACAAAAATAAATATAATTTTTATCAAGTTATTCCTTAGTCTTTAAGTTTACTCAATTTTATCTTTATAGTTTTTACCAAGGTAACTTGTATCTTTTTATTTACCTAGGTAATTTATCCTTTAATAATATAATTAAAAATAGTTTTGCTTTATAATTTAGACCCAATGATTATAAATATAAATTCAAATTAAATAAAAATCCTATGCATGTTTAAATTTAATTTTAATACAAACACAAGCAACGCACCAAAAAAACATTGTTTTAACCTTAACCGCACTAACAAATTTTTTGCTATTTAGGTGTCAATATAGTCATTATAAAAGGATAATTGGTACATTAATGGAAAATAGTTTATATTTATTTAAATTTATAAATCACTTGGTAGAATATATGATTTTTAGTAATTTTAAAACATTTAATAATATATCATTTATTATAAAATAAAATTAATGTCAATTTTGATATTATTCATTTAATTTGAATTTAAAAATATCAATATGATGATTGAATTAAAATATATTATGTTAACACCAGTGTGAAATGATATAATCATCTTAAAAATTAATTTAAATAAAAAATTCATTCAATTTACATCACTTTTAACATTTTTAGTATCATTTGTTCAATTTAATTATTAACTAAATAATTCCTGTGTTGACGTTTCTTAAGCATTTAAAGTTTATTTCATATAAAAAAATTAAAATAAATTATCATGATAAAAAAAATCATTTATATTTAAAAATAATATATATAATCAAATATATGATGATTCTTCCCTATCCCAAATATTTATAGATATTAAAGTAAAGCAAGGTTCCTTTTTTTGTCTTTTTCTTTACTTAATGTAACGCCCTGGTTCCGAAAGCTGCCCAGAGGTGCCCCATACCCGGTTGGTCACATGGCCTCAAGCACATTTCCCCGAATGCTAGAGGCTTCTAACTAGCAACAAGGGCCTTGGGTGTGATAGTGGAGAAACTATGCCCTCATTAGCAGAGTAACACATCAGAAGTAAAACAAATGACAATAACGGAAGCAGTAATAATACCCTACAATAGTAAACAATGAAAGACTAGAAGTAATAACAATTGAGCACACATATATATGATGCATGATACATATGTCTAGGAAAGAAGCCAAACATTTCACAATGCTGGAATATAGTACTAAACTCAAGTACAAAAGAAAAGAAAGTAAACAACTCCACAACATCGAAAGCCTCAACTTGGTCCCATGCTCTCCAGCTCAAAAGCAATCAAGTACCTGAATTAGAAGGGAACTTGCCCTTATCTATACCTGTAAAAATATAACCTATTTGATCCCAAGAGCCTGACCCAAATAGGGTGTGAGACTAATATCATTAGACAACCACCTAAAGATATATGCCTTACAGTTAGTGAATATATATGGCAGGAAATAAGCAAAAAGAAACAGTAAACAAGGAAGTACTCAAAAGTAAACAATCCTATAGTTCAATTGCATTCAATTACATATGTCAAGTAAGCATCAAAACAAAATCAAGTAACCCTCTGGGTAGTACTCACAGCCTAACCCCTCTGGTTCAACCAAACAAACACAAGCAACCCTATGGGAAATATACACATTCTAACCCATCTGGTTCAGCTTTAGAAAAGACACTCTGAGGAAGCACTCAACATCCAATTCCCCCTATGACCTGTATTGAGAAAACTATAGACAGTCTGGGGGAGCACTTACATCCATCCCCCCTACGGTCTCGCAACGTAAAAGTAAACAGACACTCTGGAGAGGTCCTCAATATCAATTCTCCCTATGGTTGACTACACCAGGTTCTCACGACCTTGTGTAAGTTATTCGTGCAAAAATAGTACATGGAAGCCAAATTAAACCTCAATAACTACTTGGATAAACAATCTACAACATATCATAGCATGTCAGATAATAATCACTCCATCCTAAAAATACTAGGCATAGAAAGAAAAACAGCCTAATAGGCAAGCTAGACCAAATGGTCAAAACAAGAAAACATGGGAAAAACATCCATAACATGACAAGGTTAACCCTATTATCAAAAAATTAACCTCTATCCAATCAAACTAGGTATAACAAGAAATAACAGGGATAAAAACCATAAACATGCAATACCCCGTTCAAGGTTATTGGGAACTTTTGCACATAAAATTCAAAGAATATCTACGTAAAGGCACAAACCACCTACCTCAGTGTCATGAGATCGATATAAGTGAACCTTAGGCCTTGAATCGTCCTAGAATTCTGTAGATCTACAAAAATACTTAAAATTCTCAACTAAGGATAACTCGTGAAAGAGGATAAATCAGGAGATGATGTTCAAGAAGAAACAAGAACTCACCGATGCGATTCCAATGCAACCGACGAAAGTCGAATCGGAGGACAGACGGAGAGCCAGGGGCTTGGAGAATATTCACAGCTGTATGGATTCTCTCGGATGATTTAGGTCGAGAAGAAGGATGTTCTGTCCATTGGACATGACCCCGGTCCATTTAATGAAAAAAAAAGAAAGTACACAGAGTTTTATTTAAAATTACATGAAGTGTACTTTCCTTTTCTGGTCTCTGCTTTAGGCGGTCTCTAGGTCACCACACATGACCATGTACCCGGCCATTACCCAGCCAGTACACGGTCACCTGCGAAAACCGAGTGCACGACGTGTACTTATAAGTACACGACGTATACTCCTGAATTTTCCAGAAACACATATTTTTCTAAAAAACAACCAGAAAAGAAAAAAATACCTAAAAAGAAGATCAGGGTTCTTACAAACTCCCCCCCTTAAAGAAAATTTTCCCTAAATTTCCTTAGTAAGGAAGCGTGTAAGAAGAATCCTCGAACAACTCTAACCACTGTGATCGTACATCAACCTTCCTCTCCCAAGTCTTGTCCTATACTCACCCTTGCTTCCATAGCACTCATATCAGAGGAACATAACAGCTACGGAGAACCTTCACACTTCGATCAACAATATGGATAGGACATTCCTCAAACAAGTCATCCACCTTGATATCAACCTACTCAGGTTGGAAAACCTGAGTCGGGTATGAGAAGTAACATCGAAGCTGAGAAACATGGAAGGCGTCATGCATAGACTGGTACCTCTGAGGTAACTGCAACCGATAGGTAAACGGCCCGATGTATCTCAACAATAGCTTACCCTGTATCTTAATCCTTATGTGTCCCAACCTCAGTGTGAAACATAGGAAAACATGATCTCCAACATCGAACTCCAGAGGTTGTCTCCATTGATCAGCATAAGACTTTTGTTGTGACTGTGCAATATCCACCCTCTTTCAAATCAACTCTATCTACTTTGAGGCCTCCTGGATAAGACGAGGTCCCAGCATAGCTGCCTCTCCTGCCTCCACCCAACATAAGTGTGATCGGCATGGCCTACCGTACAAATCCTCATAAGGTTTCATTTTAATAGTTGATTAAAAACTATTATTGTAGGAAAACTCCACAATATGTATGTGATTATCCCAAGAACCTCGAAAATCTAGGATGCATGATCGAAGAATGTCCTCAAGAACATGAATCATATGCTCAGACTGGCTATATATCTGGGGATGGTAAGCTATGCTCAAAAGTACCCGTGTACCCAAAGCCTTCTGAAGTCCCTGCCAGACCTGAGAAGTAAAACGTGCATCCCTTTCTAAAATAATGGAGTGTGGAACCCCATGTAAACACACAATCTCTTGGATGTACAAACTTCCAAGCTCATTATCATTGAAGGTCTCCTTGATCAGAAAGAAGTGAGAAACCTTCGTGAGTTTGTCAATGACAACCCAGACTGCATCATTCCCTCGAGGAAACCTCGACAAACTTGTCACGAAGTCCATCGCGACATCATTCCATTTCCACTCGGAAATGGGTAACTGTTGTAGAAGCCCTGCTGGTCGCTGATGCTCCACCTTCACCTACTGACAGGTGAAACACCTCATGATGAAACCAAAAACATATCTCTTCATACCTGGCCACCAATATTAATGGTGTAGATCATGATACATCTTGGTGACACCAAGATGAACTACCCAAAACGGGGAATGAAATTACCACATCAGCTCCTCGCGTATGTCTGCTGACACCCATGAAAACCCATGAAAACGCAAGATCTCATCCTTGACTATGGTCCATCTAGGAATAGGGTCTTCTCCTGACACACTCTCCCATAGGACTAGGCCTTTAGAATATGATAGCTGCATCATTCGCACTCGATCAAGTAGAGTAGAAGTAACAACTACAGAAGAAAGAAACGCCTGCCCCTGTCTTTTGTGCACCTCTAAATGCATATCTGAGAATAGGGTCATAAACTTCCACTCACAGATGGCCTCTTGAACTGCCTATATATGAGTCCTCCTGCTCAGTGCATTAGCCATCGTGTTTCCTTTCCTAGGCGTGTAGGTAAGCTCAAAGTCAAAGGATTGAAGGTATTCAACCCACTTTCGCTATCTCAAATTTAGATCATGCTGAGTAAAGATATACTTGAGACTCTTGTGGTCGATAAAAACCACAAAATTCTCTCCCAAAAGATAATGTCTCCAAAAACGTAAATCATGAACAACTGTAGCCAACTCAAGATCGTGCATTGGGTAATTCCTCTCATTTGGCCTCAACTTCCAAGACCCGTACGCAATGAATCCTTCCCCCTGCATAAGCATAGCTCTTAGCCTGATACCTAATGCATCACAGTACACAATATAGCTCTTGTACGACTCTAGTAATAATAGTATTGGTGCTGAAGTCAACCTATATTTTAGCTTCTAAAAAGATGATTCGTAATAATCTAACCACAAGTACTTCACACCCTTCTTAGTCAGACCCGTTAGTGGTGATGCTAAGCATGGAAAGTCCTGTATGAAACGTCTATAGTATCCATCCAGCCCTAGAAAACTACACACATAAAATATGTTCTTCGGTTGTTCCTAGGAAACTACTGCCTTCACCTTCTCTGGGTCTACTGATATTCTTGTCTCTAAGATAAAATGACCCAAGAAGTGAATTTGGTCCATCCAAAATTGGCATTTTGAGAGCTTAGCATATAACTGATGCTCTCTCAGTGTACTAAAAACAATATCAAGATGGGTAGCATAGTCGCGTAGAGTATAAGAGTACACTAATATATCATCCACAAATACTACCAAGAAAGAATCCAAGTACGGATAGAACACTTGGTTCATCAGTGCCATGAAAACTGGAGGCACGTTCGTGAGACCGAACAATATAACCACATACTCGTATAGACCATACCTACTCTGGAAGGCTGTAAGAGGTATATCAAATGGTCTAACGCACAACTGATGGTATCTGGACCTCAAGTCAATATTCAAGAACACCTGAGCTCCTTGAAGCTGATCAAAGAGATCATCAATACTTGGCAAGGGATATTGGTTCTTGATCGTCAACTGGTTCAACTTCTGATAATCCACACAAAGTCTGAGGGTACCATCTACCTTCTTCGCAAACAGGACAGGTGAACCCCAAGGAGAAGTATTGGGTCAGATGAAACCATTTTACTACAACTCCTCCAACTGCTTCTTGAGCTCCTTCAACTCTAGTGTAGCCATCCTATAAGGATGAATGGAAACCGATGCCTCTCCTGGCACAAGCTCAATAGAAAATTACACCTCTTGTTCTGGAGGAAAACCTGAAAAGTCCTCTGGAAAGATGTCCCTGAAACAATCCACCACTAGAGGAAAGTATATTTGTGAAGTCCCCTGGTCATACAGATATAAACTAGAAAACTAGGATGTAACTCCTCCTAAACCATGATGCTCAGGTCCCGCTCTGCTCGCCTGGATATCCCATTCACCCTTATAAAGAAACGATCCACCCTCTGGTGATGAGAAACTCACCCTCTGGTGATAGAAATATACAACAGCCTGGAAGGGAACTAACCAGTCCATTCCAAGAATGACATAATAGCTTGTCATATCTAGGACATAGAGGTCCCATAAGAAGTGACACCCACCAAACTCTAGAGGGCACTCCTTGCACTGACGTACACTCGCTGTTCTAGTCCCCAACAGAGTGTCTAACATCAAGATATCAGCAAAAGAAAAGGTACAGATCCCAAGGATCTCCACAACCACAATAGATATAAAGCTATGGGAAGCCCCTGTATCAAAAAGATAAGCTAAAACCGAGGCAACTAGAATGGTACCTTAAACTATAGAGGGTCCGGGATCCTACTCCTACTGGGTCTACTCCACTGCAAAAGTATGACCTGCACCACAGCCCTGTGACCTTTCCTAACCACTTTAAGCTAATCCACCCTATTGTCTTTGAAATCCTAGAGACTGGTTACCACATCCATGACCTCCACCTCAGCCTAAATGTCCAGAAGAACTCCAGTTACCTGAATGATGAGATACTGGTGGTGCTGCTTCTGAACCCAGAGTCATAGAAGAACCCCTGTCACCAACTTCTGGTGAGAAGAACTGATAGAAACATTGAAGGTGACCCATATTTCCGCATGATCAGCACTCCACTAGGTCTCTCAGGCAATGTGGTCTCATATTCCCACTCTTCCTGTACTGGTAGCACACCACCTGACTACCAGAATATGTCTCTCGCCTCCTCAGATCTCCACGCGTAGACTCCCTACGACACTTCCTGCTATCATCAAGAGGAATACCAACTCCTGATGCTAAGCCGCTCGAGATCAAAACTCTAGAATCCCATAGATTTCGCTCTGTGACCAGTGCCTGGTTGACTATAGAAGTGATGAAAGTCTACCTGAAGATGTTCACCTGATATCAGATGTTGTTCTTGAGACCATCCTCAAACTTCCTTGCTAGGAATAACTCGTCACCTCTTGGGATGGGTGTGAAGTGATGTATTTCTGTGAGGAGAGAAGAATACTCCATAACAGAAAGATTACCCTGCTCCAGACTCATGAACTCTCGGGCTCGATCGACCCTCAAAGTCTCCAGGTAAAAGTAGTCATAGAAGGCACGCTGGAACTCATCCCAAGCCATGACCTGTTGGCGTCTCGCCTATGAGATCACATCCCACCATCTCTTGTAGGAATCCCAAAGCATATACTTAGAGAGATTCACCCTCCTCTCTGGAGGTGTCTCCAGATGCTTGAAGATAGAAAGAATGGATTTTAACCATGACTCTACAGCTTGAGGTCCTCCTTCCCCTGTGAAGGTGGGAGGATGCTGATACTGGAAAACCCGCGTCAACTCTGCCATAGATAGGGCATGATGCTGTACTCCTCAGAAGGTTTGCATAAACCTCAAGAAACCCTCTCATAATTGTGCATCAGCACCTATTTTCGGGATGACGACTGGTGCAAAGACTGGCACAACTGGAGGATCTACTGGTATTCCCTGATTATCCATATCCGGTATCTAATCACTATCCTATAACTGGTGGACAACCATAGTACGTCTTGGTGGAATGACCCTACAAGGTCAAGTGCATACCTTAGATCACGATTATCAAGGACTGAAAACTAGAAGTGTAATAAGGAAAAAAGAGAAAGAAATCATTCAAGTTTTTCAAAACATGGATACACGACGTGTATAATGCTTACACGAGGTGTTCCCTTAAGCCTTCACATGGGCGTGTACTTCTGCCAAAACTGGTCGTGTAACACCCCATACACACAACGTGTTGTACTAATACACGACATGTAATTGAATCCTCTTCCCTGCCTGAGTTCTTCTACACGGTTAAGACACACGGTTCTGCTAGAATAAGAATACACGGCGTGTTGGTTCCATACATGGCATGTACTATACAAACTTCACTGACCCATGTTATTGGTCACACAAACAGTTACACAACTCACTCTACACGGCCTGTTCTAGATAGACATGATGTGTCATTCTTAGGTTCAACTGCCCATTTTTTAGTCACATGGGTGAACACATGTCTGACTATACACGGTGTGTTTATTCCAGACACGACGTGTACAAGAAGGATTCCACCATCCCGTGTTGTTCATTACATGACCGAATTTAAGGGTTACACTACACAGTGTGTTCAAGATTGACACAACGTGTATAACCTAAGCTTTATCCATCCGTGTCGTTAGTCATACGGGTGGAAACATGGTCTAAAAAACACGGAGTGTACAACCGGTACACGACATGTTTCCCTAAAGATTTCCCAACCCCGTGTCTCTGCCCACACAACCAGTGACATGGTTAGAGACTACACAATGTGTACATACAGTACACGATGTGTACTTAAGAAAAACAGTCCCCTTTCGAATAGAAGGACACATGGAATGTATTCATCATTACATACTATGTATTCTAGGTTTTTCTGGATAATAAGCCTCAAAAACTACTCCGGAACCCAAAAAAAACACTGAAACAAACATTAAAGTGCCAAATTCCAATCCGTGAGGGCCCATACTCCCCACGAATCAAATCTTGGAATCTTATACATGTTATATACAAGGATTAATAGGGAAATGATCCACCAAATTATGATCCATGAGGGCCCATAACACCTAAAGAACCAAAGTTTGGTGTTCATTAAAACAAACATTACACAATTCAATACTCTATCAAAAAGTAGGTATTCTATCAAGGCATCTATCAAAACAACATGCATATCTAACACAACCTCTATCATAACAACATGCAATTTCTAATGCACCCTAAATGGCACGGTAAGAATACATGACATGTGATCTCTAGCAAGTGCCTATATGATGCATGAGATGGCATACCCTCATCTCATCGGGTTGCAACAGAAATAGAACCTCAATAATATCAACAATAACCGCACAAAACATGTGAATCACCCAATGTTGAAATCAAATTAACTATAAAAGTTCAAAACCAGAAAAATTGAAATATACGAGGTAAATTGGCTTTTCCCTATACACGAGTTAGCTACTCCTGGGCACAACTTATTACCAATTACCTATTCCTTACTATCCTTGGCTATAGGCTCCAAATATTAAGTCAAGAAGAAAAAAATTCCTCTGATACCACTTTGTAACGCCCCGATTTCAGAAGCCACCCAGAGGTGCCCCGTACCTGGTTGGTCACATGGCATCAAGCACATTTCCCCGAATGCTAGAGGCTGCCAACTAGCAGCGATGGCCTTGGGTGTGATAGTGGGGAAACTATGACCTCATTAACAGAGTAACACAACAAAAGTAAAGAAGATAACAATAGAAGAAGCGGTAATAATACCATACAACAGTAAACAATGGAATACTATAAGTGATAAAAACTAAGCACATATATATATGATGCATGATACATATGTCTAGGAAAGTATCCAAAAAAATCACAATACTGGAATACAGTACTAAAATCAAGTAAAAAACAAAATCAAGTAAACAACTCCACATCATCGTAAGCCTCAGCTTGGTCCCATGCTCTACAGCTCCAAAGAAATCAAGTACCTAAAGTAGAAGGGCACTTTCCTTTATCTATACCTACAAAAATATAATCTGTTTGGGCCCAAAAGCATGACCCAAATAGGGTGTGAGACTAATCCCAGTAGGTAACCACCCAAATATTTGTTCCTAATAGTCATTGAATATATATGACTGGCAATAGGGAAAAAGAAGCAGTAAACAACTAAGTACTCAAAAGTAAACAATCCTACAGTTCAATTTCATTCAATTCCATATGTCAAGTAATCAGCTAAACAAAAGAAAGTAACCCTCTGGGTAGTACTCACAACCTAACCCCTTTGGTTCAACCAAACAAACACAAGAAACCCTCTGAGAAGTACACACAGTCTAACCCCACTAGTTCAGCTTTAGTAAAGACACTCTGAGGAAGCACTCACCATAAATTCCACCTGTGGTCTTGTATCAGTAACTAATAGGCACTCTGAGGAGGCACTCAACATCCAATTCCCCCTGTGGCCCGTATCTAGGAAACTACATACACTATGAGGGAGAAATTATGTCTATCCCCCTATGGTCTCGTAACATAAAAGTAAACAGACACTCTGGATAATCCCTCAACATCAATTCTCCCTATGGTCTACTACACCAGGTTCTCATGGACCTGTGTAAGTCAATCATGCACAAACGGTACATGACAGCCAAAGTAAACCTCAAGAACTACTTGGCTAAAAAATCTACAGCATATCATAGCATGTCAGATAATAATCACTCCATCCTAACAATACTAGGCATGGAAAGAAAAGCATCCTAACAGGAAAGCTAGACTAAATGGTCAAAACAAGAAAACATGGGAAAAAGATCCATAGCATGAAAAAGTTAACCCTATTATCAAATAATTAAACTCTATCCAATAAAACTAGGCATAATAGGAAATAACAAGGCTAAAAACCATAAACACACAATACCCTATTCAAGGGTATTGGGAACTTTTGCACATAAAATTCAAAGAATATCTACATAAAGGCACAAACCGCCTACCTCGGCATCGTGATATCGATATAAGTGAACCTCAGTACTTGAATCACCCTATAATTCTGTATATCTACAAAAAAGCTTAAAACGCTCAACCGAGGATAACTTGTGAAAGAGGAGAAATCAGAAGATGATGTTCAAGAAGAAAGGAGAACTCACCGATGCAATTCCAATGCAACCGACGAAAGTTGAATCAGAGGACGGACATCGAGTCGGGGGATCAGAGAAGATCTGCGATCATACGGACACTCTCAGATGAGATAGGTTGAGAAGAAGGACATTCTATCCATTAAACGCAACCCTAGTCTATTTAATGAAAAAAATAAAGTACAATACATGTTCTTTAAAAGGACACGACATGTACTTTTCTTTTCTAGCCTCCGCTTTTGGCGGTCTCCAGGTCACCACACACGACCATGTACTCGGTCGTTACCCAGCTAGTACACGGTCACCTGCGACAACCGAGTACACGACATGTACTTATAAGTACACGACGCGTACTCCTGAATTTTACAGAAACCCCTTTTTTCAAAAACAACTAGAAAAGAAAAACATACCTGAAAAGAAGATCCGAGTTCTTACACCTAACTTATAATATAGGTCACTTTCAAGAAATAATATCTCAATAAATCATAAAAATATATCCTATGGTTATATGTGTTGAAATATGTCCATAAAATGGGTGTAAGACAAGTTAGTAGATCATTTTACCCCTTATCTATTAATTTTATCTCCGGATAAACTCATTTTTACCTTAATCACAATAGTTAATTTTAACTATTTTCACTAATAATTATGGTAAAAAATTAATTTTACCTTATTAAATAATAAAAATTCTGATAATTAAAAATGTTGATTCCATTTTTTCATATTCAATTCATATATGTGTAATAATTTAATTTAAAATTAATCTGGTAGACGTGATGAGAAAGTAGGTTTTTAAGAGAAAAAATTTAAAAGTTTGAAATTTTATTATATTGAAATTTAATATGAAATTGATTCCAAATACCTACATTGGATTAATGGATATAAAATTTAACTAAGGTTACTTCAAAACCATTTCAAAATATAACTTAACTTTATAAATAAATTAAATGAAAAGGAAATTTTCAATTAAAATTTAGTATTTTTCATTATTCATCAAAAAAATTAAACTTCTCAGAAAAAACAAAAAAAACCACCCTAATATCTTTTTGATATTAATATATATAAAATTATGTTTATTTTATCAAATTAATTTTTCAAAAAGTGTTAAAATTTAGTTTTAAAATAATTTTTCTACAAAAAGGTGATAAAATTACTTTTTAGAAAAATACAGTTTTTAAGCGTAAAATTGGATTTATTTTTATCTCTTATCTAGAAAACATATAATATGAATGATAAATATTTTATTTAATATATAATATATAAATTTTATTAAAATCATTAACCAAAAGTTATTTTGTTAATATATTTATATAACCCACACATTTTTTTATAAAAATAGTTTTCAGAGAATGTTTTCCTTTTATTTTAAAAAAGGTTTTACTTTCATTTAAAATCAATTGGACACCAATGAATTAATTTTTTATACATGTGTAAACCATATTTTAATAATTTAGTTAATCTTATTCATAACCTCTATTCCAACAGCTAGGTGAAAACTATCATAATAATATTTTAATAATATGTCATTTTTCATTTAAACTCAAAATTGTATGTAATGAAAGCTAATATTGGCGTTGCATGTAATGAAATCCAAAATCAATGTTGTGTGTAACTCAAGATAAACTTAGTGTCACATGTAAAGAAAAATATCAATAATATTATATTAATTAAAAAAAAATCACAAAATCTCTGGGTGTTATACCTTGGGTTGAGTCAAGACTTTAATGAGTCAAATCAAGGCTTTTAAACCAAGTAATTAATGATATTTGATTGTTATGTATTGAAGGCCCTTGCTATAAAAATGATACTACTAGGTAGCTAGTGAAATTTCTACAGATCAATGGTTCTATATAGACTCCACTGGGTAGCTAGTTAGCTCCACCAGCTAGCTAGTGGTCTCCATTGTGCTGTGGGAGGTTTTGTTTTCTCCACCGGTTGATTGGTGCCTTTGTATTGGGTAGTTGGTGGGTGAAGACTAGAAAGGTATTAAAATAATCCCTATATCCTTATTTTTACTCCTTTTATTTTTCCAATAAGTTACTTTGATAACTTCTAAAAAATATTACTAAAATACACTATAAAAAAAATAGAAACACTTTTAGTGATTGTGATCATAAAATAAAATTAGAGGTTTAGTAATATCACCCTTTTGATGATAAGAAAAACTCATTTAATATTTAATAATAAAAATACAATATAATAAGTAGGTGAATAAGAAAGATAAAATAAGAGGAGTTAAAAGATAAAATATTTAGAAATATTGTTTTCGTGTAAGCACATATCCCCCCTTGAATTAAGATTATTCTCTTCCTTTGAAAACATCATGTTCTAAAAGACAGATCTTCCTCCTTTTTGAAATATTTTTCCTTTAAAACAAAAAATATTTTTTCTTTTTTAAAATTTTACTTTCTCATATAAATTATAATTTTCTCCCCTTTTTTCATTGGAAAAAGGATTATAAACCAGAAGAGTTAGATTGAAAATAGATAAAAATTTCATAAGATAAATAAAGTGATCATAAAACATGATTTTGAAAATATGAATGTGATATTTTAAAAATAATAAAATAAAATATTTTACAAATATAAAATAATAAATAATAAAAAATAATTTCAAGAATTTCATTCCTAAATCCCTCTTAATAAAATTTAAATGATCTAAAGTAAGGTATTTTATAAATATATTGACTAATTGAAGATCTACGCTAATATATTCTAACATGATATTTAATTTTTGAAATTGGTATCTTAGAAAGTGATGTTGAGTACCAATTTTATTAGTGTGATCATGCCGAATTTTTTTTATAGAGATGATTATAGCACTAGAACTATCACATTTAATTGGAATATGAAGAAATATTAGCCCAAATTATAAGAGTGTTTGTTTCATCCATATAATTTTGGAATAAAAACTCTATATGATAATATATTGTGCTTCATATATATAAATATTGACTAAATTTTTCTTTTTTACTACTCCAAACGATTAAGGAATGGACAAGAAGGCAACAAGTCTCACTTTTACTTTTCCTTTCGAGTTGACATCATCCAAAATCAGTGTTAGAAAAACTTGGAAGATTAAAAGTGGTTCATTTGGGATAAAATAATCCATGATTTTTTAACCTTTTAAAAAGAAAAAAAACTAAGAGATTTTTAATGCTATTATTTAATATTGTATTGAAAATGAGCACAAATACATACACTAAACAAAATGTTTGGCCGAGATGCAGTAAGGTAAATAATACTCCCAATCATACTTATATAAATATTTTTTTCAATCGGTTTACTGGATTTATCCAACATCATTTTACAAGCCTCACTCATGGGTATAATTATTTAATTATCCTGATTGATTCCAAAAAGTTTTATAATTTTACTACTTTATGTGCTTTGTCTTAGAAAAGTTCCATCCTAGTTTTGAGAGTTTTAAAAACCAAGAAAGAATTTTAACTCACCCATAAAACTCATTTAAAATTATATTTTCATAATATTTTAAAATTACTTATATATAGATTCATTAGTTGATCCAAAAATTATGTCATTGACATATATTTTAATAATTAAAGGATCATTTGAAACACTTTTTAGAAATAATTTCAAAATTGGATTTCCTATTTTAAAATCATTTGGTAAATGAAAACTTATTAAAATTTCATAACAAGACCAAGGGGCATGTTTTAAACTATATAAAGCCTTGGTTAACTTGGAATTAGAATTTGAAAATTTTGTATTTTCAAAACTAGGTGAATGTTCCACAAAATTGTTTTTAGAAATAAAACCATTTAAAAAAGCACTTTTAACATTCATTTATTTTTTTTTGAAATTTAGATGGGCGGAGAATGATAATATGATTTTTATGGATTTTAACTGATTAATGGGTGTGAAAGTTTCACCAAAATCAATTAATTATTATTGATTATATCCTTTATCTATAAGTCTATATTTTTTATGTGTGATGTTACCTTGATCATCTAATTTATTTCTAATAACCCATTTTCTACCAATAATGGGATGATACTTAGGTCTTTAAAAAGTAGTACAAAAAATATTCCATCGAAATTATTTTATCTCTTATTAAATATCAAAAACCCAATTTTAGTAATTAATAACATCATCAAGGTTTTTAGGATCTAGAAAAGAAATAAATGAATAATTCTCATCATTATTTAAGACAGAAATTATAGTATGAGTATTAGCTTGAAAATCATCGATAATATTTTCCAAGGGATAGTCTTTGGCTTTTTTTTCAAATAATTAGGTAAAGGAATAGATAGAGATTCATATTTAATAGGTTATTTAGGAGAAGGAGTATCATTCAAAGTCAAATGTTCAAGTTTATCCATAACATCACCGAATTGGGGTGAAGGTTTAGGAAGATTTTTATCAAATTTGATATGAATAGATTATTCAATGGTTTTGGTTATTTTATTAAAGAATCGATAGGATTTAATTGATTTAGAGTACCTAATAAATATTAATACATTGTATTTTGGATTAATTTACCTTAGGTTTACTTTAGTTTTAATAATATAACATTTATATCCAAACAATTTGAAAAATACAACTTTCAGAGTTTTTTTTACAAAGTTTATGTAGGGTATTTTTGAAGAAGGGTCTTACAAAAACACAATTTATGATATAAAAAGTGGTATTTACCAACACATCCTAAAATTATTTAAGGATTTTGAAAATTTTTGGGAGTGATCTTGATATTTCTTGAAGAGTTCGATTCTGTCTTTCAACAACCCCATTTTTTTGAGGTGTTCTAGGAGAGGAAAATGTATGATTATATCCTTGTAAAGCATAAAGTTCATCAAAACCTTTTTTATCAAAATATACCCCATGATCATTTCTAATGGAAATTATTTTCCCCTTTAATTTTTTACCTTATTAGTAAACCTTATAAATACTTTACAAGCCTTATTTTTTATGCCAAGAAATATACACAAGTGAATCTTGTATAATAATTGACAATCACAAAAGTATATGATTTTCCTCTAATAATTTCAACATTTTTTTTCCAAAAATATCAAGGTGGCCAAGATCAATAAATTTAGAGGTTTTTACTTATTATTTAGGTTTAAAATAATTTTTATTTTACTTTCCAAGTTGATAAGGTTCACAAACAACACTATGTTTGAAATAAAATTTTGGTAAATATCATGCTAGATGATTTCGGTTAAGATTAATGAATGTGTGTGTGGTATAGTGACCAAATATTTTATTCCAATTCCAAGACTCACTATATTGATTGCTCAAACATTTAATATTTTGATAAGATAGATATGTTAAATTGATAATATAAACATTTTTAAAATGAAAAGTGGTAAAAAAAAGTTTTCCTTTGAAATTAAAAACTTTGCAAGAATAAATTTTAAAAGATATTTTAAAACTGTTATCACACAATTTTATAATTCTTATGAAATTATGTTTTAAATGATCAAAAAATAAAACATATTTTATAAGAATTTAATTGTGAAAACCTATTGTACTTATACCAAGGATTTTACTTCTTGAATTGTCATTGAAAGTCACATATCTGCCATTGAGTTTTTCAAGGTGATTAAATTCAGAGGAGTCACTGCACATGTATTGAGAGAATACACTATCCATTTACTATGTTTCTTTTTGTGATTTACTCTTTTGACACATTTGCAACAAAATTAATAAATTAAGTTTTTTGGTACTTAGATTTTGGGTCTAAAAATGTTAACTAAGAGGTATTTCAATACCTACTTTTTTTTTGAAAAAGATTTTTGAGATGAGATATGGGATGAAATATGGATAATTTTTAGTCTAACATATTGGGTATTTTTTCAATTACATTAATAAATTATATGCCCAATTTTACAATAATAATTAAAAAACTTATTTTGCGATCACCCTTTTACAAAAGTAGTATTTTTAAAAGAACTATAATTATTCGAAAAACCAAAACCAAATATATTATTTTCATGGAATTTTAAACCCAATATTTTATTTAGATTTTTTTCAACTTGGGTGAAATTTTCAAGATATTTTTGAGATCATCGATAGTTGATTGTAACTAATGCACATTCGATTGATCATTCAATTTTATCAAAAATTCATTTTTATTGCGAGTTGATATTTTTCTTTAATAACTTGATTATAATTATTTTTAATTTATTTTTAAATTAAATTTAGTTTTTAAAAACATTCTTCAAGTTGATCATGAACATATTATCTAATTCAAAAGCAGAAATATCATTGAGTGTCCATTTTTCTTCTTTTTCACTAATAAGAATATAACCATTCATAATAATTTTCTATATAAGATATGGAATACTTCCAAGAAAGTTTGACATATTGTATCCCAATAAATATAATTTGAACTATTAGGATAAGGTACATAACCTATATTTACCTTTGAGATCACCATGGGGGTTTGAAAAAGATGCTAACTTTTAAAAAAAAGATCAAACTTTGAAACCATTTAAGATTTATAAAACAATTTTGAAATAAAATTTAAAAAAAAATATATTTTTGAGAAAAACACAAAGATCGCCTTTAATACCAAATTTAGTTCAGAGATAAGATGGAAATGTGGGGGTGAATTGCCTTTAAAAACAATTTTAAAATAATGTTATAAAATAAAATTTATTATCATGCAAGTAATCAATTTAAAAATAAAAAAAATAAAAGTAAAGTAAGAAAATTAGAAATTAAAACTTTAATAAATGTGGAAAATAAATTATTAAAATTAAAAAGGAACACTTCAATAAAGGAGTTTGACAATATCTCAAGAATGATCCCCTGTATATCCTACCCTCAATAATTTTTAAGAGAATTATATTAATCCCTTGGATTTCATAGAAACTAATAACCAAAGAAGAATAAGAAAGAAACCCCTTGGTTTAAAAAAAACTAAGAACCAAAAAATAAGAACCTTAGTTTTAATATAAATGAATAACCAAGAATTCTCACTTTAATGGTGGTGAGAACTTATTGAAGAAGATGAATAAGTGAGAGATTTTTTTTGTATAAACACTTTACAAAGTACTCAATTATCTATCGAAGATTTAGAAGAATATGAAAGATGGATATAGGGTATAATAAGATACTTTAATAATTAAAAAAATAGATCACATAAGAAAAAGGATTAATAATAGAGGTAATATAAAATGGATTATAGAAGTTAAAGAATGGTTTCCTTTGGAGAATGGAATTTTTCTTAGAGATCTCTTGAAAAAGTTCACCATAGATCAATCAAGAACCATTCAGTTCCAGTTGGTTGTAATAAGTGTCGTAGTTGAGACAAAAACCTCTCTTGATGCCTATTTATAGCCTTAAAAAGGTGCTGGAGGATACTTGGGATGATTCAAGCCTTTAATGATTCGAATACAGGCTTTTAGACCAAGTAATTAATGCATTTTGACTATTCTGGATCAAATCCACTGGTTAACCACCTAATACCACTAGAAATTTAGTACAATTTTGTAGTACAATTTTTTTTATCTAAACTACACTTGGTAGTTAATTAGATCCACTGGCTATCCGGTGGGCTTCAGAGTGATACGAGAGGTTATCTTTGATTTACCAGTTGGTCGTTACCTTTGTACCAAGTAGTTGGTGGGTACAAACTAGAAAGGTCTTCAAGGAAACCTTTTATCTTTATTTTGATTTTTTGATTAATCTAATAAATTATTTTTATAACATTTAAACAATATAACTAAAATAAACTAAAAAGGTTAGAAACACTTTTAGTGATTATGATCATAAAAATAAATTAGAGGTTTAACAGTTTTGTGTTTGAAGTTTATATTATTCTCTCAAGTTCCAAAATAGTTGGCATGGGTAGGAACTATTATTATGGTCACATGACCAGAAAATATGGGTGGTGTGAGAGAGGTATATCATAGTAGTTGGTGTATCTTAGTAGTATTTAGGGTTATAATATTGATGGGTTATGTTTGGTGTTGAATTGATAGAAAGGGTGTTGTCACCATCTTCCTTTCTCTGAATGTTGTTGATTGTGAGTTGATTTGGGTAGTGTGAGACTATTGAAAAGAAATGGGTAATTTTAGAAGTTTGTGTCATGAAGATGAATTTAGGTTAGTCTATAAGATAGATAAGTTTTGGAGATAAATCACGGGGGTTTGCATTGGTTGTCTCTTTTTCTTCTTAGTTCACTTTTTTTCAAATTTGTTGGCTTTGGGTGTTATGTGGTTGATGAAAATAAAGGTAGTTATAGTGGTAAAGTCATTGTTTTAGTAATAAGGCATGGAATACCATGTAAATTGATAGATTTTAAGAGGTTAATGATTTTATAGGATTTTTGTTCCCTTTAATATTGTTATGTAAAAGTTTTTATGTGGTGGAAAAATGTTTAATTCTATTATTGTTATTTTGAATATGTTGTTTTGTTATTTTTAGTTTTCTAAGAAGGTAGTGGTTTAACTATGATAATTATTTCAAGTTTTTTGATATGTTATTTATTGATATTTTTGGTGTTATAAAATGATATTGTGGTAATGTGGTGATGGTGGATGAGGGAGTGTGGTGGTGATGCAAGTGAGGTACACAACGGTAATGTAGAAATGATGATGTTATGAAAGTGAAATTTATGGTGGTGTTGTGATGTGGTTATGAAGTGATGAAATAACTATGAAATTATGTTGCGGAAGGGGTGAATTAAACTATGGTTAGTGTGGAAACATAATAAAAAAGGAAGTGGTTATGTATGATGCGATGACTAAATTTTGGTAAGGTAATGTGTTGGTCATAGAAGTGTGGTTTTATTATTATTATTGAATTATTGGAGAAATTGGTGAGCGAATATACTACTATGACTAGCTACCTGGCCATGAATGGTCGACTTCTGAACTAATAGGTTATTTTGGTGTTAAATTGGGGCCTTTTATTTTATTATTTTTGATGGTGATTATGGTGTTTTGGTGATGATACATATTCATCACTATTATTTTTTATTTAAGGTATTTTTATATGTTGGATTTTAAGTATTTAGATCAAGTATTGATTTATGGTTTGACATTATTGCTTGTTTAAAAATTAAATTTTGGTCATTAGTCATTTACTTATGGCTGAGGTGTTTGCAATGCTGGCACGAGTCTTTGTTGATGATGTGGTGGTTGTGAGTTTATTTTGAGGATTGTGTTGGGAGGATGTTGATGAACATGGTTAAATGAATGGGAAAGGTTGTGGATGGTATGGTGGATATTATAGTTTGTATTGATTTTATTATTAATTTATTTTTGACCTTTGATTTGTTTGTATTATCACATATCCATGCTTGCATATTTATTTCTAACAAATGCAGATTTGTTTGGAATCTGATCATACTGAGTACTCCCAAGTGCTTACCCCCTACATTTGTCTTTTTAAGTTTGTTTTATAGGTTAACTTAGTGGAGGATAGGGTTTTTTATTCATGTAGATAAAGTGGAGTCTAGTGAATGATTTGGAATCCTATATGGTTTGATTATGCACATCTCATTTAGTTTTGGTTGGGTACATTGATATGAGTGATGTTTGGGTTATAGAAAATGTTTATTTAATTAAATTTATGATGTTTATTTATGGTTATTGTTTATTTTACTAGGTTTTTATAGGTGAAATTCATCATATATTATGAGTTTAAACCCTTTGTGTTAGCCACTAACTCATGGATTATTAGAGGCAAACTTCAGGGGTTACTCATGTCTTCACTATTGAACTGGAAGTGATTCTAGTGGGGGTGAATCATGATAGATTACAACTTATTTCTTGAACAAATATCATCAAAAATAAATTGTACAGTTTCATATGGGGACATAAAATTTTGTATATAATAAGTTCGAATCAAATAATATAATCAATTTAGAATGAATTTAAACTTTTTTAATTTGATCATTCTCATGAAACAAATATTTCAAATTTAAAGATATTTGGTTGTGTTTCACATGTGTTAGAAGCACCCCCAAAATGAACAAAAATATTTCCTCATAGAAGGTTGATGATTTATATTGAATTTGATTCTCCCTTAACCATAATGTGACATGAACAATGACAAGATATGTATTTACAATAAGATTTTATGTTTTTTATTTTGATGAAAATATGTTTCTAACATAAAAGGTGGGGAGGAAATCAAAAACAAAAGAAATATCATGAAAAATGTAATCATTAGTTCATTTTGATCCTCATAACAATATAAAAAAAAGATAATTTAGGAGTGGTTTCTAGAAACTATTTCATATTACTATGTTAGGTTTCATTTTATAGAGGTTGTATCATTACATGTTTTCATTTCATGAGAAGTTTTTAGTAGTGGTTCTTATTTAAATATTAAATATTTATTTTTTATTTTTTAATTTTCTTTAATTTTTTTATTATTCGAGCTCAGCTCGGTTTGGGTCCACCATGGCCCAATCCCACCCCAACAAGGCCCACCACAGCCCAATCTGACCCACACTACAAAATTAACCATACTAACGAGCTTAATAGGATTAAAATTCCTAGTCTCTTGGTTATTATATATATTCTTTACCATTCCACCAAGTCATTCACCTATTAACTATACATACTTTAATATATATACATATCAATTTATTCATAACTTATAAATATTGATTAATAATTAATACATATTAATTATATATATATATATAAACATATACACACACACATATATATAAACATAAATATATATAAATACATATAATTATAAATACACATTTATATTTACAGATATTTATAAACAAATATGATTATATATAATTATATAATTATATATAAATAAATATAAATAAATATAAATATAAATATATATAAATATAAATATATATAAATATAAATATATATAAATATAAATATATAAATATATAAATATATAAATATATATAAATATAAATATATTTATATATATTTTTAATTAGTTAGTATTGATTAATTATTAATATTTATAAAATGTGAATTAATTGATATCAACCACTAAATAAACATTATTTATATATTTATATTTTAAATTTTGATATTTTTACATTTATGTGTGTGTGTATTTATATACATTTGAAATTAGTTAATATTAATTATTAATTAACATTTATAAATTATGAATCAATTAACATTCATTATAAATTATGAGTGATCTATTGCCCGAATGGCCCGAAGGCCTTAATTTTTATTGATTTTTTGATAACCCCCTTTAAAGGGATAATGGGAACCCTTACAAGGCCCGTAGGCTTAGATATTACATGACCCGTAGGCTTAGAAGATTACATGACCCAAAGGTCTTAGGGAATTCAACCAGACTATCTACAGGGAACTGCCCCTCCCCAACATCTGCATCGTGATAGTAGCTCTCCACCTTCGCATGGCTGTCTAGCTAGGCTTCCTGTGTAAGAATAGGCTGGTCCCGATGACATAGCCATACCCTCTCATTCTGAAAAATCCATTTGGTTCTGCTCTGGTGAGTGCACTTGCTCTAAATCCTCCTCTGGGCTGCTCCTTTTCTGCAGAGTTTGTTTGGGGAACTGCACTGATCATGTGGCCCAAAGTCCTTGAGGTGGCCCAAAGGCTTTAAAGGTGGTCTGAAAGCCTTACTGACCCGAAGGCCTTAAGGACTCCAAGCCCAAACTGGTGGCGCAAGGTGAATAGTTCTGGCTGCTACAGTACCGAACAATACCTGCTACAGTACTGATACAATGCCTACTACAATACCACACAGTACTACTACAATTCCTACTACAATACTGCTATAGTAATGCTATAGTACTACTACAATACCCCGGAATTATGCCTTTTCTATGTTTCGAAACTAGGTCTCTTGGATGCACTTAAGGATTCCTCACCAACTGGGCTGAGGATCATGTGTAATTATGATTTATCTATTACTACTAATTACTTATTACTAATAATTAATATTACAACTAGTATGATAAGGGAAGAAATACAAAGAAAAACCACACATGTGCCTGGGAATGCTCGAACCTGAGACCTCCCCCACCATCACAGGGGTGCACCCACTAGGCTACGCCCCACTAATTATTAATATTAATTATTAAAATAATAATAATTAGTTATTATGTATTATTTATTAATTAAAACACACACACACACGTGCATATATAAGTAATTTCTTGTATATTTATATATGTGTGCTTGTATGTGTATATATTTTTATCTATTTGTATATATTTACATATATTTATATATATTTGTATATATTTATACATATTTACACATATTTATATGTAAGGGTGTGAAAATAGGTGAGCCGGTTTTGTTTAAAGAAAAACATCACCTGACCCATATTATATAGGTGGAAAAAATTCCAACCCACATTTAACACCCCAACATGCAGTTTTCCATAAAACTCAACATGACAAGTTATGACAGTTTAAAGGGTGGGTCGGTTTGTGTAATGCCCCAACTCAGATTTTCTGAACAACACCCAATCAGGGGGTGTTTCAAGGCCTCAAACACATCTCTATATATGTCATAGGTCGCTAAATAGCTATGAGAGGCTAAAAAAGTAATGGGGAGTCTATTCCCACAAAATAAATCCCCATGGTTCATGCCCGATTTTTCTAAAAATTTGGCATGACCTATCCATATAATGAACATCCAAAAATCCTATAGGCACAAAAAAGGACACCAAGAGGGACCTTTTAGTCCAGAATATAAAAGTAGTAAAAGTTTACATGATTTATCAACCAATAAATAGAGAAAAAAATAGAATAATTCATAATGGAAATCAATATAAAATACAATAAACATCTGACACACTGCTTGATAAAAATCCAATACAACTAAAAAAGGTACACAATGGACTCCGACCCAAATCATAGTGTATCTCATACCGAATCATCAACCTCCAAATCCCGATAGACCCAAACCACGTGTATAAATCTAAACTGATACTTTTACTTAAAATAAATCATGATAACTACCCATATACATCGAAATCCATGTCATGTACATGGGTAGGGGTGAGTCCAACGACCTAGTAGGATTCCCCTTCTTACCTCGACATACTGAGTGTTTTTGTGATCAAGTGGATGTTAATGAAAGTCTTGGGAGAGTGTTCAAGTTAGTTCTCAATGAAACTCTCCCATCCTAAAACATAACACCGCATGCACATACAAAATAAACTTATGACTATGCGTATATAAGGAACATGCACCCCGATAACTCACACCAATACTACTCAACTTAGGATAAGACCCACCTACTTGTAATCAGTAGCCTATATACCCTCAAGACCAAATAATATATTCCTCACAACCACTATCATTTCAATATATGGAACCATTAAGGGGATATCAATATATCTACATGACCCACATCAGATTCCCACCAGACCCATCGACCACCTCACTACTCGTAAAAAACCAAAATCCAAAATATCATGAGAAATAATGATCAAACAAGAATAAAAAAGTGGGAAATCAAAGAGGCCCCAAACATAAACCACCATTTCAAACAATAAACAAAACCTAGAGTGATCAGTCAAAGAGGGACCAAATGTAAAAATAAGATATGAACAATAATACCATGATAAAACAAATTAGAAAACTAAGAGTGGGGACCAACTAAAAGAAATAAAAAACTTAGCACTGATGCGTTTCCCCATATATTCACACTAATCCTCATTAGAACTACCAGCCATACTACCTATATAGGATCACCGAATCATTACCATGCATCACACATCATCATAGAGGCTAGATCCCACTACATGATGGAAAGAATCTATGATTTCAACCTGATCACTTGGATTGTACATTAAAACCAACATCAATAAACAATAAGCATGTGTTAAGGACATGGTTTTAACTGAGTTGGTTACTTGGGAGGATCCTAGTCAAATCTATTTTATGAATCCCACCATCAAATCCAAATGTTTATCTACCTTTATGTCTAGTTCCACATCAGCCACCACTTTACGTCTAGATTCCCATGAGGGAAGGGAACATTTAGAATGAGACTTATTCTAAATGGAAAAAATAACCTACCTGACATCACAAAAAAAACACATACCCCTTGATTTTTACATCAAACCCAAAGGTGTATCCTATTCATTACCCCCATAGGTATCTATGATTTTCTAGAGGTTGGTCACACAAACACAATCCTCTCATGATACATACCCAATCACCGTGTTTCACTAATGGCATGTGTCGATGTCAGTTGGGATTAATATTCACCATCCTCATCTCAACAATGAATATGATGTATCTCACATCTTCTAATCCCACATCTAGATCTATATAGAGGATCTTTATGTCACAAGGACCATAAACCATGAACCCAACCTATTCCATCAACCAAAACACACAGGGACCAACTCTTACCATAAAGGAGTCCAACTCCATCATCAAAATTTGAAAATTTCCTTGAGTCTCACAATGATAAACTCACCCTCACTCGGTATACATTAATGTATCACACCCCTCTCAAGGATACTCAGAGTTTCTTATAGGCCTACGCTAGAAAGGAACCTAACAAGAACCTCAATCCAACCCAACCAACCTATCACCCAAGGGAAGTTCTCGCACCCATAGTTCCTATGCTACCATGCATCATCATGAAAATGAAGAAAAAATATATACAACCATAATTAATAAGCACAATCATGAGTATAAAAGCTTTGGAAAACAATTTTTCTCCCACACAATGTTAAATAGACAAAAAAAATTATTTCAAAATAATCCCTCAAGGATTTCCTTTAAAATCCTAGTAAAAAAACTATTTTTGAAACACTTAAAGAAGATATTACATGATGTATTTACTCATGCTAGTCCATGGGATAAAAAACCACAAACATTATCTCAAAGAAACCTTTATCTATTTTAAAAAAAATTTTCTTAAAATTTGACTTTAAACCAAAACCTCTCTTCAATCACATTTAAAAAGTAACCCAATTACTTTCTGTAATCCAACTCACACCATTAAAACAAACCATAAAATGGGTCACAAATACTCATTAAACCAAGGCATAATAAATAAACTATTTATAAAGCTATATAGTCCTTTTTCTCTATTAGGACAATGTGATCTTATCCTAAATTATGAGTGAGATCACACAAGGCCATGAAGAAATGACAACAATATCCACAGTGGTAACATATGAACATAAAATCACTAAATGAGAAAGAGACTTGGTAATGTATAGTCCACCTACCTCAGTTCCAAAATACACATAATCATCCAAGCTCATACTAGTCTCCTCCATGCCCATGAGCATCTATATCATTTATAAACACTCACACATAGTTTATAAAATCATTTGAAAACAAATTCTCAACTCAATATAATTGATGCTAAACTCACCAAGCAACATAATGATAATGAAAACAGAAATAAAACGGTACAATCAAGTCCCAACATACACCCAAGACTAATCCACAAAAAATTCTCAATTTATAAACCTCAATCAATGACTAATTAAATCATATTTCACCAAAACCATAATTAAATCCACAGAGTGAAATACCTTAATTCAAACAGCATGCAACGAGCATAAACCAACCCTAACAATACTTATTTATACACCACACACCAAATACCCATTAATGAAAAGTGATTCCAATATGATTTAGTGAAATCACTCACCAAAACCCTAGGTGGTTACAACAAATCAGTGGAGGGAGGAAAGAGAGATCCAAATGAGGAGGAAGAGAGGAATATTATCACAAATCAATACACCTAAGGGATCCAATTCACTATGGATGTATGGGGGTGTAATATTTCCACTAAAAAAGGTATATCTTAGCATACTATATCCCTTGAGTCATAATATTCAATATTCATGAGATGCTTATCACAACTTATTAAATACTTGTATCATAAAGAGGTATGAGATGACAATGTATGCCTATATCATAGCATACTATAGGATTTATGATATGGGATGAAAGTGAATGATCATTGTCATGTCTTACCACATAGTTTCATCAGTTATGAATCAATGGTATTGATTCATTTATGGGTTTTTATACAAAATTTATTCATCGAAGCGATGAATGAAACATCAATAGACAACAACGTGCAGCTACCATGAGATGGTAGTCAATGATCCAATGTTATGAATATCCTCAAAGATTTTTTTTATATTTTATAAAATACACTTTGAGGTTTTAGTGGGACCAAACATTCCAAAAAAAAAAAATACAGCAACATAGATCCAAATTTAAAATTTAAAATTCAAATAGGGTTCAACCAAAATACACGATTTAAAAAAATGCCTCCTATAACAAGGTCTGACACAGGTCTCCTACAACACCGTTGTTCCATAAAAAATTCTCCATCATCATCATTACATTAACGACATCAACATTTGATGGCCGTAACCCACACCCCTGCCGACAAACCTCATCATGGACACTCAATTGCCACTAGTACCGATAGTCAGAACAAAGAAGAACCTCAACCTCACCATCATCAAACCACTACTATAGTCATCATGAGCCAACAATGTAATCCCAAAAAACACCTTACAATGATGAAAAATCAGAACGATCATCCAACATACCATAAGAAACTCAGATCCCATGAACATCTCACACAACAGACAACAAACGAGGACCACCAAAACTCGGATTGAAGCCATCCTTGGACGTGCCTCATGGAACCCCAATGAGCGATCAAATTACACTTACCCAAAAATCCATGAGAACACTGAATCAAATTGATAGGGAGAGAAATAGATGAACCAAAAACCAGAGCAACATTTGAATTGAGCTAGGGCCTCACTAGAGAAGCTCATCCTCGATTGAGCTTCCAAACTTGACCGTCGAAGCCACCGCCATGTGAATAACACACCTGCAACAAGGCTTCAATATGGGGAAAGGCCGCAAAAGGGGCCGAGCGAGAGTGATAAAGAGTAAAATAAAAAGATAGTCATTTTTAAGGTATGGCAGTTTATGTTCTTTATATTATTCATGTTGAATCGATTGATGATATATTGGGAATATATAGGGTTTCTTCTATTTCTAAGTTTATTCAACTAATACCTTAAATCCCATTAGTGGAATATAAGCCTTGATCTTCTATAGATCAACATTTTTTCACTTAGATTTTAAAATAAAATTCCTCTCTTAATGTATTTAAGACCATATCGTAACATACAATATATATATTTTGCTTATATTTAGCTTAATCATTGTATAAGATTTCCATATATTGCATGGTATGACATATTGAAAGCCCATGGATTTTTACCATGCTAAAAGCTATGATAACTGATATTGTAAGCTATAATTGAACCCTGGATTTCAAAAAAAGAGAGAGCATTAAGTCATATTAATGATATAGATGATATCATAAAATACGATATGATCATTATGATTGTTCCAATCACAAGACATGATATCAATCATGGGTTTAAAATGATAATCCCATTATCAGTCGTAAAATACAATATACAAAAAATGTTAAAAATTTAATATTTTGATAGATTTACTTATATTTTTTTTGTAAATGATAAGTGTTAGGAATTATAAAATGATATTTTCAGGCCTAAATTAAATTTGAAAAGTTTAGATATATATCTCATGTTTTTGAAAATAAATAAAAATATTATTTTTTGTTTATTCCTTAAGAATATTCATGTTTATAAAATTTTTATGAAATATAAATATTGTTTATGCTTAATTTATGCGATAAATTTATTCTTATAAATTGTTAGTACATGCATTATATACTAAGTATGGAATCATAAAATTTCATTTTCATCTACCTCGATAACTTAAATTTAGTTTTTGAGTGTAGTTTATACATATTAGGTTATAGAGTTATAATGGATTGGATTCTCCCTTGAATAAAGTATCTTTGGGTAGAGGGACTTTGGGTTAAACTTTCCACCGACCTGAAGGCTTGTGATTTTTTTGGAAAGGTTGGGGTTAGCTATATGTGACTCGAGGCTTACTGATGTGGATATTTTCAATCTAATATAATTATAAACCTTTAAATAAAAAGTTTATATACCTTATGAACATGATTCATTTGGATATCTATAAATATTTTTGGTTTCTATTTTTGGGTAAAACAAATTTTGAGTCGTGTAAAGAGTTACCCATCAACATGGTGTGATCATATTAATTTTTTAGATATAATAGGTATTCCAAAACTAATTCATTAAAAACATGTACACAAAAAGGAAAAAACATGATATAATAAACATTTCATAAGATGAAATAGTTATCAATTTATTGTTCATATGATGTGTATAAAATTATGGAAACTTATAAAATAAAACCCCTAAAATAGTGTAAGATTCTTTATAAAGCATCACATGTCAAGACCCTAATCATCCAATCGGGTAGGTTCTACCTAAGCAGGGTGACCATGAATTATCTTATATAAGGCATGGTGTAAATGGATAACCTTAAGAGTTAGGTAATCAAATCCTATTTTGAGCTTTGGGTGACACTTAACTAGGAAACCTTAAGATTTAGGATACCAGAGGAATAAAGTTGAGTTTATAACCATATGATGGTTTGGTCAAAGGGTTTTTTCACTCAACTATCCATGAATAATAACTATTATTATTGCATCACAAGACACCCTAGGATGGGAGAGGTGAATCAGGGTGTTGAAAAAATTAACCTTTTATCTTTAATTTGCTTAAGTTTCTTTAATATCATGTTCCCGTATTGGTAAGAACCGTGTTCAACCAGTCACTATTAATGGTGTATTCATTTAAATACAAAAAAATATAAAGGAAATAAAATTAATCATAGAACACATAGATTTTAATTGGTTCACCACTAAGGTATTTTTCAAGGAACATACACACAACATTGTGATGATGTACCATAATCCACTAATATTTATTAGTTCTATAGATACATTTTTTCTTCCATGGTCACTCTATGCTAGGATCACTGCCTTTGAAATTTTTTTTGGGCTTGATCACTCCTCACCTAAGGCACACTACCTCTTATTCACTTCCATACACTGCTTTAATAAAGAATCTTACACAATTTATAGACTTGTAGGTATCTTCAATAGATGATGGAAATGATAGATTTTCATTGATTAATGTAAGTATTATCTTGAATCATATCTCTAAGTTCAATGCTTTGTTAAACTTAGATTTTCTACATTCTCCTTCTTAAATGTAATATGAGATCAACTCCCCAATGTGAGATTTGAGTCAGTGTCTTCCATGATATCTCTATAATAACACTTATCTCTCTAGATTAGGATTATTTCACACTTAAACTATTATATTACTTTACTCCTCTTTAATGACTAGATGTGACACTTGAATTCTTCTTTTGACTCTCTTTCTTCCTCTAATTTTTTCCCCAAGATGTTATAATGTACTCATTGATCTCTAGAATATCCAATAGAAAAATGTTTCAAAAAAAATGCTTGTATAAAACTAACTCCACGTACTATGTATTATGCACCATGTATTGACCACATGATCCCACCTCTTGAACTAGTCCTTCGTGTACTACTTTCATGAAAAATATTGTTTACCACATACTATCCACACATATTTCCCTACACTTTGCGAACTGTGTACTCCACTTCTCATGACTCCTCCATGCACATCCTTCCGTGTATAATGATCATGAACTAAATCATGGACAAATTTTCATGAAATTACTTCATAGAAACTCCATCACACAATAATACTCATGAAATAATGTTACAAACCCTTCTATGTGCACTTTCTTTGGTGATAGATATCCGTGTACTGCTCCATATGAACCAACTTCATAGATAATTCTTCCTTCAACGATCTTATAGTTAATCTCCCAATCTATCCTCTAATTTTTCACCCCTACCAAATGACATGAATAATGGGGTATTTTTAGAAAAATTACATCATAGATTTATCTAATCCTAAAAATTTTTGTTCACCCCTTCAAAAAACATACGTGAACTAGCCTCACACTTAACACTTACACAAACTATCCACCACCAAATTCCTTTTTGAACTTTTCACCATGAACCTCATTCGCAGTAAAAAAAACTATTTATTTCAATAACGTACTATATTAGTGGTTCTCCCACTATAAACCAACCATTTGAATCCTCCTCCTCATGAAAAATGAAAAAATTACAAGGTCATCCTAAATCAATATTCTGAAAATAAAAACTTCACCAATAAATTGCGTACCTCCCTTGCGGTCATGAACTCCCTATGTTGTCAACTGAACCACATACTCACATTAAATCATGTAGGGAATTCATGAAAATAGACTAGTGTGGACCGCTAACTTACTACATGAGTTACTACTTTACAAACATCCCTTTTTATACCAAACATGTGCATATGATTTAATATTTGTAATGGTCTTCACCATATATCTCTAACTCATTCAAATTCTATGTCTTGTTTATTTTCAAAAAGAACTATCAGTTCCTTAGATCCGAAAGACCAAAGTAACTCATGTAATCTAGTACTTCAAAAGAACTTATATAATCATGGAAAAACCTTCAATATGAAAGCCAAGTTCCATTATATTCATAAATCTTTATACTTTTCATGAAAAAATACAGGTCCTTGATAGAGATATTAATGCGTCGCTTTTTATTTTTCTTATAGTGCTTTCATGTGAACCTCACATAACCAAGGATTTAATACCATCACAAGAACCTCATATAATGTCAATATGACCAAAAATTATTTTCAAAAAATTCAACACACTACTATTTGGTTTCACCACCAACCCCTTTGGATTTTAGTGACAATACTCTATAAAATCCATCTTCTCTTTAAAACTCCAAACTAGGAATAAATGATGTAGATTTTTTTGATTGTCCAATATCCCCCCCTTGGTTAATAAAATGAAAAAGTTCCTTTGTATCCAAATTTTACCTTCAATCTCTCTCCCACTAAAGGGTTTCTACAGTTATACTATAACTCCATATTTTTCATTAACTTCATTACATATGATTTTCAATAAGTTTTAGAGAAATTATCTTCATAAATCTAGAGAAGGTGATATGATTCTCCTCCTTTATCATAGAATTACCTAGGGGAACTCCTCTCAAAAATACCCCCCTTGATTATAGATCTCAATAACAACACCACATATTGGGAAACATGGATTTTTCTCCCTATGTGGCACTGGATGTTACCACCAACATATTGTGCATTGAATTTCACTAAGTCACTCTTAACTTTATCATATACTTTAATTACAACTAATTTTAAACTAGCCTAAAAAACATGAACAATTGATCTAATTTTCCATCACAATCCCTTCAAGTTATCCCAACAACTTATTGATTAATACTTTCCATTCTCTAAACCATTTCCCCCTTCTAGCTATATTTCTCCTTCAGACACAAATTTTCAATGAGTGAATTTACCACTTGGAATTTGAGATATCAACAAATTAACTAATAACACTGAACCAAAAATCAATATAGGAAACAATATTCTAATTTAACAATCTAAAATATTTCTATGTCACCCACTTACTTTAATAGATGCTAGCATATTGACATTTTTCCTTCTCCATCATATCCTGTGATCTCAATCACACTAACAAAGAACCCTCAATGAAACATAAGTTTGTGATGAATGATACAAATTAGATTAATTAATACCACTCATTTTTTATAAAATCATGATACCACATAATAAACATGTAACTTATTTAAAGTGAAATTTCTTTTTCTCTGGATAAGGTCAAACATTATTTAAGTACTCAACATTAACTCACCCAGAACATCTTCATCTCTTGTCACTATATTTTAAAATTATTTTCATCATGGGGATCCACTTTATGGAAATATAATTTTATTCTCGAAACTTATAAGTATCTTGAAAAGAATCAGATGATACCACATTTTTATAACAAATAAACATGAAATAATAAAAGTTATTGCTTCTTCACAAATCTATCTTATCTTTATTTTCATGGTATTATACCACTTGTGAAATGGACTGCTCTCAGTTTTTTGGTATTAAATTCATCATTATACTACATCAATTATAATGAGGCTTTGACACCATTTCCATTCATATTACACACACTTGTTGAGTCAGATTCAATCTTAACATAACTTACTCATGCTTAATACAAATTCATGCTTTTAGTAAAATACCTGAAGCCAATTAAGAATTGAAATATTTCTGACTTATCTATTTGGTCAGATATACTTTTACCCTAATCACATGTGCATTATATTGTAAATCTAAACCTAAGGGATCATATCTCACCTCATTACTACAAAACTTCTCAAATAGTTAGGAATAATTAAATGAATGGGGATAGGGGTACCTATAGAATCCTCAAACTGAGGATTGTGGTTGGTTATGATGGACCAACCCTTTTTCCATATTTTATACAAGCCTTTATTGTGATGTTTCTTTGTATAAAACCACCTATAAAACTTTATTTCTGTATGTATTCTTTTAAATTCTTCTTTATTGGATTATATTTCTTTGTATCAGAAAGTAAAGCACTTTCATTCATCTACATCTCTTCAATATTCCTATCTAATTATAGATAGCATGACTATATGATTAAGAATTATTTACGAACATTATAAATATTCTTTTTCTATGTGGCCACATTAGACCTAGTATTATTCATGGTTGTGGGATTAAACCCACTTATACAAGTTTCTTTCATTGATACACCATATGTGAACCATTTATCATTATTGTTTCTCTAAGCATGCATCTCACCATCAATATTCTTTTCATTCATCCTCCTCCACTAGAGGGATCTTTACCTTTATTTTTTTCTCATAATGTGGTATGAATTTACCTTTTAACAACCATAAAATCCACCTCAATATTTGTATGTTGTGGTATATATTTCTTTAGGTGCATAGCCTTGTTACTCATAATTGTAGGAGCTTCCACCTTTTTCTTCCAGATTTGTGTTCCTTATTTTCTAGAGGGATGCTGTGGGTGTACCATAATAATTTATTATTTCACCCTTCATTATGATCCATGTTTCCCCTATAGAATAGTGAAACTATTTTCCATCTTAATAGGTCTCTTTATAGGATAATATCTTTCCTTATATTCCATAGGAATTGAGGTCCTACTTATAGAATATTTTACCTTCATTAATTTTTTTCAACTTTACTCCCTTTCTATGTGGTCTTGGTTAGAACATATAATGAATTTACCATAGAAACCATACCTTATGTGACTACTCTTTGGTTTTGGATTTGATGTATGTGTTACCATTCCACTAGTGAGCCCATGGATATCTAGAAATATAATCATGATGTATCCCATTATTCCATAGAGGTATCACTTCATTTCCACATTTCTTTGAGGTCATTTTCTTTATATTTTTGAATGAATATTTCCATCATTTACTATTTTAAAATTTAGAGCCTTGGAAACTCCACTTATAGATGATTATTTAAATGGAAAATCTACTTTCTCAGTTACCTTAGTCAAATTGAGCTTCACCTCAAGATCCCTGATCTTGTCATATATTTATTTCAATTAGGAATGAATCTCCTTAAGATTTGAGCTAGTTTCAATTCTAGATATCCTACTATATTCAATGAGTGTCTTGAGAGGTATTACACCCGCTTTCGACTCTTTCTCCAATGCCATTTTCTTTTTTATTCCATGATATAGTTGTTCAAGAAGATCACTTTAGTACTTTATCTTTGTGTCCATCTTCTTCATGTCAAAATTCAAGTCCACTTACACTCTATTTAGTCTTTTTTTACATTAATATTTTTTCATTAATGTAAGGCCCATTTGGTAAATGATTTTCCATTGATATACCTTCTCAAACAGGGATTAGATATTCTCTTGATTACTATAAGAACATTCACCTGACCAATAACTTGATTTAGTTTCCAATTATTCCTAATTCTCTCCAAATTCATGGGGGGAATATGAATTTTCTGATTTGATGTAAATTTCCACAACATTCTTCCTCATTATCTCCAACTTCCTTATGGAAATTTAAATTTTATAAATTGATGGAAATTTAGACAACATGGATAAAATCATAATTATACATAAGTTTGGAAATTTTTACCTCAATTTTAGAGTCCAACTTCATAGGATCCTTCTTATTATTTTTATTCTTTTTTCCTTTAAGGTAATATTCATCATTTTTTGAGGTAGAAACCTCTTTCTTCTTAACTTCTATTGATTTCTCATAAATAGTTTCCAAATATTTCCATATCTTGAAGGCAATAACATACTATGTAGTCTTCGTATAAACTTCACCGGATAATGATCTTGTCATGATATTTTCTATCTCTAAATTTTTAATTTTTCACTATGCTTAATCATATCTACATCATAAAGAATGTATTTCATAACCTTTTTTCCACAAGCCTATAGAAACATAATCATCTCCTTATAACAACTATAAAAATTTACTCCACTAAAAACTAGAGGCTTTATCCTTGAATCCATGAGCATAAAAAATCCAATATAGATTAAGAGGTTGAAAAACAAGTCAGAAACTTTATGCTATGATACCACTTTTTGAAAACTGAGACATCATGAGAGGGGATGGGTGGATCAAGTTGTTAGCAAAATTAATCTTTTATATTTGATCTATTTAAATTTCTTTAGGATCTTGTTCCCACATTAACATGAATTGTGTTCAACTTATCACTCTTAATGGAATGTTCATCGAAATAGAAAAAAATATATAGGAAAGAAAATCAATCATATAACACACATATTTTACTTGGTTCACCACTAAGGGATAGTAGAATACACACGGTGTTGTGATAATATACTAGAATCTAATAATATTCACTAGTTTTTTGGATATAATGTTTCATCCATGGTCAATACATGTTAGGCACACTACATTTAAAAATTTTATATACTTTTTTCACTCATCATCCAAGGTGAAACACCTCTTCTACACTTACACACACTGATTTGGTTGAGGATCTTCCACAATTTATAGACTTATAGTCTCTTCAGCAGATGATGGATGTGATGGTCTGTCTTAGATCAATGTGAAACTCCCATTGCATCATAAATAAAAGTTTGATGCACCATTGAACTAAAATTTACTGCAATATCCTTCTTAAATTCTAGATGATATAAACTCTATAATTTGAGATTTGTGTTTGTGACTTCCACAATATCTCAGTGGCAACAATTCTATCTTCAGATGAGAAAAATTTCACACTGAAAGTATCTTATTGATTTCATCCTCTTCAACCAACAATTATGACTCTTTAATTTTTATTTGAATCTCCTTATTTTTACTCTAAAATAGATTTTTCTAAGATGATATAATACACTTTTTGGTCTTTAGAATAACCACTAGAAAAATTCTATGTGAAAAATAATTATATAAAATTTCCTCCACGTACTATGTATTGTGCACCATGTACTGACCATGAAATCATCCATTATAAAGAACATATTCACATAATTATTTCATAAAAAATATTATATACCCTATAATTTCCATTCATATTTCCCTCCACTTCACAAACTTCAGACTCCATTTCCTGCAACTCCTTTATATACAACCTTCCATGTAAAACCGATGTGAACTGCTTTATGAATAGTTTTTTGTGAACTACCTTATAAAAACCTCCTTCATTAACTTAATTCATGGAACTTCCTTAAAATACTAATCCTCATGAACTGTAATTGTATACCCTTTGATGTGTATTTTCTATGTGGATAGATATCTATATACCACTCCTTATGAAATGACTTTATAGATGATTTTTCCTTTAGTGATCTTTTGGTTAGTTTCCTAATATATCCTTTAATTTTTCATCCTTCTTCTAGATGATGTGAATAATGGGGAATTAATAGGAAAATTCCATTGTAGATTTTACCAATCCCCAAAATTATTGTTCAACCCTTTTAAAAACATATGTGAACCAGCCACATACCTAGAGCCTTTGAAAACTATCCACCAAAGATTTACTTTATGAAATGGTTACCACAAACCTCCTTCATGATTCAAAAAAACTATCTTTATATCACATACTCCCTTTATAATTTTCCCACCATGAACCAACCATATGAACCATCCTCCTTATGAATCATGTACAACCTTCATGTCTAGATGAAACCTCTGTTCTGAGATCACTAACTTCACTGATGAACAATGTACTACCCTCACAATAATGGAATACCTACATAGTCAATAGAACTACACACTCATATCAAAATCATTCAAGGACTTTTCAAAAATATACTAACATATACCACAAACTTAATGTGTGGGATGCATATTCACTACACGAACCACCTTGATTTACCTCAAAACATTCATGCAACTTTCCCAAAACCTATGGGTTTTTCATGCCATAAAATTTATAAATGGAAAAAATATAAACCTTATAAACATTAATTTTTATACTAGATATACTCATATGATTTAATCTTTTTAAACCACCTCATCATGGGCTTCACTACATCTCTCTAACTCATTAAAATTCCATGTCTTGTGAATTTTTTAAAACATCTGCTAGTTCCTTACATCTGAAAGACTTAAGAAAATAAAGTCATATGATCCTTACAAAGCACTTATATAATCATGGAAAATTATTCAACATGAAAACCAGATGCAAAAATATTCAATAATATTTTTACTCACGATGCCATAAGATAGGTCCTTGATATAGATATTAAAGAACCTCTTTGATTTCTCCATTAGTGCTTTTATGTGAACCTCACATCACCAAGACTTAAACACCAACACAAAATCCTTAATTAATATTAACATGACCAAAAAATATTTCTAAAAAATTCAACACAAAACCACATGGTTTCAAAATTCCCAACCTTTGAATTTTTCTAACAATACTTCATGAAATCCATATTCTCCTTAAAACTCTAAACTAGGAATAATTGATTTGGATTTTACAGAAAATCCACTCTTCCCATCCATTTACCAGTGAAATCAAAATGGTCCATTATATATATATTTTACCTTAAAAATATCTACCCAAAAAGGATTTTTCCAATTCCACCATAACTCCCCCTTTTCATTAGTTTCCTTGCATTTGATATTCAATAAGCTTCAGTGACACTAGATTCAAAAATATAGATAAGGTTATATTATTCTCCCCATTCCATATAGAATTACATAGGAAAATGCCTATTAGGTCTACTAACCCTTTATTAGATATCTTAGTAATGACACCACTTGTTGGGAAACATGTATTTTACCTCCCCCTATGGCACTAAATATTACCACCAACATATTGTGCATTGAATTTCACTGAGACACTCTTACCTTTGTCTTTAATTCAATTCCAAATAATTTTCAACTAGGATTAGAACTTGAATATTTGATCTCATTTTCTATCACCAGGACTTTAGGTTCTCCTGAAAACTTATTGATTGAAATTTTTATTCTCTGAACCATTTCCTCATTTTAGATGCATTTATCCTTTAGACACATATTTCCAATGAGTGAATTTTCCAATTAGCATTTTATTCATTAATAAATTATCTATTAAGAAAAAAATATAGGAAATAAGAATCTAAGTTAATAATGTCAAATATTTCCATGTCACTCACTTATATCCATAATGCTAGCATCTTAACATTTTCCCTTCCCTATCACATCCTATGATCTCAATCACACCAGCACCAAATTTTCAATGAATAAGCAATAAAGCATAAGTGTTTGAAATATACCAAATATTAGATCAATTAATATTACTAATTTTTGATAAACTTGTGATACCACATAATAAACATGCAATGTATTCACATGGAAAATAATTTTTCTTTAGATAAGGCTGAATAGAATTTGAGTACATGACACAAAATCCCCCTTAATATCATCAACTCTTGATGCTATTTGAGATAATTTTAAATATGGGGATATACTTAATGGAAATACCATTTTCTTCCAATAGATTCTAATTTTCCTAAAAACATTCAGTTGATACTATATTTATTATAATAAATAAATATGAAATCATAATTTTTTTTATTTCTTCTCAAATATATTTTCTCCCTCTTCTAGAAATCTTATACCATATGTTAAATGTAATTCTCTCACTTGTTTGGTATCAAATTAAACATGATACCACTGATCACTTCTAATGAGGCTTTGAAACCATTTACCTTAAAATCAGGCACACTTTTTGGGTCAAATTAAATCATAACATCACTTTCTTGGTCTTGATATAAATCTATGATTTTAGTAAAGGCCTAATACCAATTAATAATTTCAATATTTTTTACTTCTCTGTTTAGTCAGATCTTCATTTAACCCAATCACATGTGCATTTTCCATCACATCTAAACCCCGTGGATCGAATGTTCCCCTTAAGACTACACCAATTCTTAAAAAATTAGATGAAATTAAATTCATGGGGATAGGGGTACCTACATAATCCTCAAAATAAGTATTTTGGTTGGTTATGATGGACAAACATTTTGTTTCATTATATCTTCCAAGCCTTCAATGTGATATTTCTTTATATGGAAACACCTTCATAAATTTATTTTTGGGTGACTTATTTTAAATTCTACTTCTTGGCATATTTATATTTGTAATAATAAGTAAAGAACTTTGATTATTATATTCCAATTCTATATTCCTAGACAGTTTTATCTGGTTCGACCATATGATTAAACATTTTTATTCACATTCTCAATCTTATTTTTGTGTGTGGACTACTTGGACTTGATATTATTTATTGTTGTGGGATTAAACCCACTTGTAAATGATTATTTCATTAATACACCATTCATGAAACTTTTTTCATTCTTCTTTCTCCAATAACATGTTTCATCACCAGTATTCATTTCATTCCTCCTCCTATACTTGTGGGATATTTATCTTGACTTTAATTATTTCCCTGTAACATGAATCCTTTTAATAGCCATAATATCCACCTCAACCTTTTTATATTGTGTCATGTTTTTCTTTAGGTGTATATCCTTATTAACCATAACTAGAAGAGATTCTACCTTTTTATTCTAGATTTATGTTATTTATTTTCAAGAGGGTTATTGTGGGTGTAACATAGTAGGACCTTGTTTCACCCTTCATTAGGATCCATGTTTTTCCTCCAGAATAGTGAACCTATTTTCCATATTAATGGGTTTATTTACAAGATAAGATCTATCCTTATATTCCATATGAATCAAGGACCTCCTTATAAAATATTTTACTTTAATTAATTTCTTCTAACTAAACTTCCTTTCTATATGAATGTGGTTATAACATATAAGGAATTTACTATAGAAACTATACCTCATATGACCACTATTTTTTATGATATTGATATAGCTGGTATTGTTCCACCATTTAGCTCATTGGATCCTAGATACATACCCATGATGCATCCCATTTTTTCATAGAACTATCACTTTATTTCCACTTTTCTTTGAGGGTCTTTTATTTTGATTTTATCATAACTTGTTCCTTTATTTAATATTTTAAAATTTGGATCCTTTAATGCTCCACTTGAAGATGATTCTTTGAAGGGAATTTCTATTTTCATCATTCCCTTGGTCAACTAAACTTTTCCTCAAGCACCCTGATATTTTCATCCTTTTCTTTCAACTGTGAATGCATCTCCTCCAGTTTTGAGTTTTTTTCAATTTTATATTTCTTCCTCTCTTTAAAAAGTAGATTAATAGGGATAAAACTCACTTTAAACTCTTTACCCATGGCCATTTTATTTTCTATTTCTTGAGAAAGTTATTCGAGAATATCACTTTGGTGCTTCATCTTTATACTCATCTTCCTCATGTAAAAATTCAAGGCCATTTCCACTCTCCTAATTATTTTTTCCCATGAAAATATACTCAATGAATGTTATAACCACTTGATAAATGATTCATTATTGACCCACCTTCTAAAATAGGGATTGGATCTTATCTTTATTACTACAAGAACATTCACTAAACTAATAACTTGATGCAGTTTTCATTATCTCCAACTTTCTTAATAGAATATTAAATTTTTGATTTAATGAAATTTTCCACAACATGGTTAGAAGAAAAATTACCCATAATATTGGAATTTTTTACCTAAACTAGAGATTCAATCTTCATAGGATCCTTTTACTTATTTTTATTCTTATTGAATTTTTCATAAGGTTATATTATTCTTGGATCTCAAATTTTTTAATCTCATTAAACATTTTTGGACCTCTATGTATCACTCTAATAATTCATTTTCTTTTCCCCTTAAATTAAAATATCTCAAACAAATGATTAAGAATTGGTGTGACATTAAATATAAACAAATTGATAATGACATCTTACTTCTTGAGAATGAGTTTCATAAAATCCAAAACAACAACACACACTCGGATTTTTCTTCATATCAAAATCAAAAAAATTAGCATTAATATGAATCTAAATTGACTTCTCTCTTTAAAAGACAACATTCTAAAGAAAAATTTCAAAATAAAATGGTTAATGGATGGTGATAGAAATACTAAATTATAAAATTATTTGTAGAGATTTCGGAAAGCTTATAGACCTATTGCCTCTCTCAAATATAGAGACAACCTCTTGGATAAGTAAGAGTACATTGATAATCATGTTGTATCCTACTTTGAATCTTTATTCAATGGCCCTACTTTGAACAAGGAGCTTATTTATGAGATCATTCCATCGATTGTCACTGATATTGAAAACACTTTCCTCATTGGTGTTCCCCTTGATCATGAAATCAGAGACACTATCTTCAGCCTAAATCATGACAGTGCCCTAAGTCCTGATGGTTTTAATAATGGTTTCTATCAAAAATATTGGGATATAATCCAAACTGATGTTTGCAAACTCATTAAAACTTTCTTTTCTAGTGGAATCCTACCCCATGGGTTGAATTCCAAATTACTTAATTTGATCCCTAAGATAGACAATGCCTCTGAAATTCATCTCTTTAGACCCATTTCTATTATCAACATTCTTTACAAAATTATCACCAAACTGATTACGAATAGACTTTCCACTATCACAGATAAAATTATCACCTGGAGTCAATTTTCTTTTGTCAAGGGAAGATCCATTCAATACTGTATTTGTCTTACCTAATAATGCACTAACATGATGAAAAATAAGAATAGTGGTGATAGCGTTTCCATTCAACTTGATATTAGAAAGTCATTTGACACTATAGATTGAAATTTCATCTTCAAAGTTTTACAAAGCTTTGGTTTCAACAATATCTTCATATCTAGAATTAAAACCCTCTTCAACTCTACGCATATTTCCATCTTGATCAATGGATTTCCCAAAGGCTAATTTAATTTCTCCAAAGGTGTTAGACATGGTGACCCCTATATACAATCCTTTTTTTCTATTGTAGAGGACTATTTAAGTCGTTTTCTCACTCATCCAGTTGACCAAAACAAGCTCAAACCTATTCTTGCTTACAAGAATATCAATGCTCCCACTTACCTCATATATTATGATGACATCATTATTTTATTAAAGGGGGATAAAAGGAACATAAAAACTCTCAAAAATACTCTTTCACACTATGAGGAGGTCTCGAGTCAAGTCATTGGATGGCACAAATACTTCATCTACTTTGGGAAAAACTTTCCTTCTTGTAGAAAAAATGGTATCATCAATGAGCTTGGAATCAAAGAAGGAACTATTCACTTCAAATACCTTGGGGTTACCATCTTTTGGGGAAGACCCAAATAAAGCTACTTCTCTAACATTGTTGATCAAATTCTTAATCAGCTCTCCACTTGGAAGGGAAAATATCTTTCCATGGCGGGGAGAGTTTGTCTTGTCAAATCTGTCATTGTCTCCAAATTGGTCTACTCTATGATGGTCTATAAATGGATGACTGGTCTTATTAAAAAAATGAATGTTTACATCGAATTTTTTTTTTGTACTGGCAGTACCTTGGACAAGAAAATTGTGACTATTCCTTGTACTACTTGTTGTAAACCTTTGAAAAGGGTGGTCTTGGAATAAAAAACTTAAAGATTTTTAATGAGGACCTAAAAGCTAGATTAACTTGGAACCTGATTCACAATGACTCCCCCTTGATTGCACTCATCAAAAATAGGTTCCTTGATAGATTTAAAAGCGGTAACAATATTTTTTTGATCTCTTCCATTTTTCCCTCCATAAAAAAATGTACGAAAACATTATGAACAATTCTAGATGGATGGTTTCTAGAAACTCCTCTATGAGATTATGGTTGGAAAACTGAATTGGTTCTCCTCTAATCTCCTTGATTCCTCCTTACTGTTCTTCTGCTAATATCAATAACACTGTTAACAATGTTATTGCTTCTCATATTGACACTCTTCCTGCTAATGTTGTTCAAATAATTAATAATTACCCATTTTCTTTCTCGAAGGATTTTTTGATTTGGGAACCTTCTCACAATGGGTTACTAAATTCAAAATATTTCTATAACCACACCTTCCATAACTCCAAAAATGACTTCAAATGGATTAAATTCTTTGATAAGTCCTGGATAAATCCTTCGAGACTCACTCTTATTTGGCATCTTTATTATAATAGGGTTCCCACTAATACTTTCTTGAAACTTTTTGGGATTCAGCTTTGCTCTAAATTTCATCTTTGTAATCAACATATAGAAGATGCAAATCATTTATTTCTACCTTATACTACTGCCATTGCTCTTTGGAACTATATTTTTAACATATTTGACTGTATATGGATGATCTTTGACTCTATCAATGACCAGCTAAAACGTTGCGAAGATATGGATAACTCCCAAAAAATCAAGAAATTGTTTCTTTCTAGGGTTTAAGAGCTACTTCATGTGACCTAGTATGATAGAAATTCATTTTTTCACAAAAATTTCTCACTTAAAATTAATGCATGTAAAATGTGGATTCTCATTGCTATTCGGGAAGCTGCGTTTATTCAGAGAGGGAGCTGCAACAACTCTGTGGCTGATTTTATGACCCTGAGATGGCTTCGGGTTGATGCCATTTATTTCCAGCCAAGACACACGTTTGAGGTTTTCTAGAGACATCTTCTCCCAGGATGGAACAAAATCAACATGGATGGTGCCTCCAAAGGAAATTTGGGGCCCATAGGATGTGGCACCATCTTCAGAAACCACCCTGGTTAGATCGTTGGGTGCTTTTTTGGAGTCTACGGTATTGTAACCTCTATGGAAGCCGAAATACTGAGTGTGGTCCATGCCATATATTTCTCCCTGTAAAAATGTTGGAACAACTTATGGATTGAAAGTGATTCTTCTACTACAGTGTAGGCCATTTGGAATGGGGTGATTCATCTAGCTTGGTCGATTACCACTCGCTGGATGAATTTCCTTCGTTCTCTCCATGACATCAACTATATTGCAACCCACACCTATCTTGAGGAAAATATGGTTATAGATGGTCTCACCAATAAAGGGGTTGTGCAATACATAACCTGGCTCGAGGAGCTTCCCGACAATTTTCTTCCTCTTCATGTTAAAGATTGTAATATGATCCCATCTTTTAGACTCATGTAATCATTCCTTTTTTGAATAAAATTTTCTTTGGTCATTTGACTAAAGCACCACCTTCTTAAAAAAACTACATAAGGTTATATTCATTAGTTTTTGAGGTGGAAACATCTTTCTTATTCACTTCCACTGATTTCCCATAAACAACTTCCAATGTTTTTTAAATCTCCAAGGTGATAGCACACCACACATTCTTCTTATAAACCTCATAAAATAATGATCCTATAAATATATTTTATATCTCTATATTTCAATATGATTAGTCAAATTCATATCACAAAGAATGTATTCAATAAACTCCTTACCACAAGCCTATTGGAACATAATTATCTCATTATAGAAACTATAAAAAAATTACACCAAAAACCAAAGGCTTTATCCTTGAATATACGAGTATAAAAAATAAAATAAAAATTAATAAATTGAACACCAATTAAAAAAATTTATTTTATGATACCACTTATTTAAACCTGAGACACTCTGAGTGGAGAAGGGTGAATTAGGATGTTGGATAGATTAAAACTTTCTCTTTAATTAATTTAACTTACTTTAAAATCCTATTCCCACATTAACAGAAATAATGTTCAACCTATCACTCTTAATTTCACATTCACTAAAATAGACACAAATATGTAGGAAATAAAATCAAGTGAAAAACACATAGATTTTACTTGGTTCACCACTAAGGGATAACCCAAGGAGTTTACACATGATGTTGTGTCGGTGTACCAAAATATACCAATCTTCACTAGTTATATGGATACAATATTTTGGCTATATTCACTCCATGAAAGGAAAAAAATATTTAAAATTATTCTAGGCTTGAACAATCCCCACCTAAGGTGCACTAACACTTATTCAATTCCAAATATTTCTTAGATGAAAGATCTTCCAAATTTTATATACTTTTAGGTATCTTGAGTAGATAATGGGTGTGATTGTTTGTCTATGATCAGTATGATACTTATCTTGTATCATATATATGAGTTTTATGATCTTTTAGACTCAGATTTACTATACTCTCATTCTTAAATGTCAGATGATATTAACTCTAAAATGTGAGATTTGAGTATGTGTCTTCCATGATATCTTATTAGCAACAATTCTCTCTCCAGATGAGGATAATTTCACACTAAAGATATCGTGTTACATTCCTCCTTTTCAAATACTAGATTTGACACTTGAATTATTCCTTTATCTCTCCTTATTATTTCTCTAAAATAGATTTTCAAAGATTCTCTAATACGATCCTTGATCTCCAGAATAACCAAAGAAAAATGATGCATAAAAAAAATTTGTATAAAATTTCCTCCATGTACTATGTATTGTGCACCACATACTGATCACACGATCATCCCTCATGAAAAAATCCTTAGTGTGATACCTTCAACCATAATATTTTCTATTAATTACTATCCATTCATATGGAACTATACTTTGTGAACTGCATATTTCACTTCAAAGATTGTGTACTCTAGTTTGCAAAATTCCTCTATGTATAACCTTCCATGTACAACCCTCTTGAACTGCTTCATAAATAGAGTATCGTGAATAGAATTCATAGAAAATCATTTAAAAAATTCCTTCATGGAACCTCATTTTAATAATACTCCCCAAAATATAAAATTTCAAACCCTTATACACACACTTCTGATACAGATTTATCACCACATAATTCTCTTTGCGAACTGACTTCGCGGACGATTCTGCCTTCAACAATCTTCTGTTCAATTTCTAAATCTTTCCTATAATTTTCACCACTACAAAATAACATGTACATTGGGGTATTTATATTAAAATTCACTTGATATTTCAATAATCCTCAAAATTAATTTTCACCAATTAAAAAAACATACAAAAATCAACCTCACACCTAGAACCTTCACAGATTGTCCATTGTCGACTTCCTTTGTGAACTGGTCACCAAGAACCTCCTTTGTGGTTCCATTTTTTTTTGTATTTTGATCACATACTCCCTTAATTGTAGGACCAATAAAGACCAACCTCACAAAATATACTCCTTGTGAACCACATGTAACCTTCATATTCAACAAAAATATTTATCTCAGGATCGTGAACTTCACTGATGAACCGTGTACTACCCTTGTGGTTTTGGAATCCCTATAAACTTAAGAAAACACATAATAACCTCAAAATCATGTTGGGATTTCACAAAAATAGACTAGTATAATCCACAAACTTACTATGTGAGCCACATACTCACTATGTAGACTACCTTCCTTTTATTTGAAACCTTTGTGAAACTTCACTAGAACCTATATTTATTCACTTAAAAAAATTTGGAAAACACTAAAAAACTTCCCCCACTTTTCAAACACCCCTTTTTATACTATATATACTCATATGATTAAATAATTTTAAACCACCTCTGTTCGGGCTTCACCACATCTCTCTAACTCGTTCAAATGCCATGTCTTGTGCATTTTCCAAAATAACTGCCAATTCCTTACATTCGAAAGACCAAAGAAAATCATGTTATATATTCCTTCCAAATAACTTCTATAATCATTAAAAATTCATAAACATAACAACCAAACATAAAAATATCTATAAGTATTTATTCCTGTCAATCCATAAGCTAGATCCTTGATAGAGATATCAAGGTGTCTCTTTGTGTTTCTCCATCAGTGTTTTCATGTACACCTCAAATCACCAAGACTTAAAAATCAACACAAAATCCTAAAATAACATCAACATGACCAAAAAATATTATAAAAAAATATAATACACAATCATCTGGTTACAACATATGTGATTGGGATGATTCCCTACATAAATAACTAATTGGTGTGAGGAACACCAAAGTAGACTCATTACATAGTGAAATATTGATCTTGGATCACTAAATGGATATTATGTATGGATTTATCATTTTTAGTGGGAGTAATTTCATTTAAATTCCTTTATGAAATGATATAAAATGTGATACTCACCCATATACATGTATTTTTCATAGATCATGTCATACATCATGTTAATAATTTTGATATCTCTTATTGGTATGAAATTTAAAAAAATAATCTATTGATACCTAATGTTGAGAAGTGTTCTCAAAGAGAAGTTTTTTGAGCATATAAATGTGAATGCTATAGAGATTAATTTCAAAAAATCTGACTCAGGTTCATTGGATATCGGGTGTTCATCGCACATTTGTACTAATAAGCATATACTCAAGGATATAAGGGAATTGAAAAAGGGTGAATTAGATTTTCATGTCGATAATGGAGTAGGAGTTTCTACATTGGAATTTGTAAATTGCGATCTAAGTTTAATTAGTGGATTAGTTATGGAATTAGAGAACTATTATTCGATTCCCACCATTAACAAAAATTGAATTTTTGTATTGTGTTTAAAAAATAATAGTTTTTCATTCATTATTAAGAGCAAGAGTTACTTGGATGAAGTATCCTATATACTAGGTATGAATATATATATAGATGGATCTATGAGGTTACTTGGATTAAGTCATGGCACACACATTGGTAAAGTAAAAAAGAGATTTAGCATAAAGAACTCCAAAAAGGGGGTTTTACTAGTGTTTCATGAAACAAATAAGACCATTTTAAAAAGTTATAAAGGATATATAAAATTCCTTATTCATCCACCATAGGATATATTATTTATGTCATGTTTTTTACTCAACCAGATGTCTCTTATTCTCTTAGAATAACCAATAGATACGAATCTAATCCCAATGAGAGTCAATATATTTTTTATAAGAATATACTTAAGTACTTAACAATAACAAAGGATATATTCTTGGTCTTTGGAGGAGAGGATAAACTTTTTGTAAGGGGTTACACTAATTCTAGTTTTTAATTCAACAAGGTTGACATGATATCTAATTTGGTTTAATATTTTTCCTGAATGGTGTATAAATTATTTGGAAGAGTTCTTGTTGAAACAATAGGGTTGGGTGTTGGATTTGTGACAAAAAGTATTGTATTTTTTGAGAATGCATGTAGATGACACACATGAAATTGTGTTTCTTGGAAGTTTATTAGGAGACTCTAGTAGTGGAGTGGTTCTAAAAGAAGGTAAATAGATATGGTGAACTCTGAAGTATCATGTTATATGAGTTTGAATCATATATCCTCCATTATCATTGAAAAAGAAGAATCTATTATATAAGTTAATGGGTTTACTGGTTCTTGAAGATTTAAAGTAAAGGGAATATTTTGAAAATAATTTAGAGGTCTAAAAGTTTATTTGTAGAATTTTAGAGTAGTTTTTTTTTGTGAAAAGGGATAAAATTTATGATATTTTGAGAGTGTTCACACTTATAGAAGTAATTTAATGCTAATTATGGTGTAATATACAAGTTTGGAACTATTATTTTCAGGTAATTGTGTTTTCGTAAGTCATGCGCAATTCAGACATTTCTCAAAATTCAAGCATCGTGGAAGTTGAAGTTGTAAGAACGTCATACCGTATAAGATAGAGTTCTAATTTATGAAAAATATGTATTTTCCCATTAATACTGGTTTAACTCCATCATTTTTAACTAATGAATATTATAAGGATTAAAGGATCTCTCTTTTCATATGTGGTACTTGTGAAAACTAGACTTGAGAGAAATATCTAGGCGAAGGAAGTTGTGTGAAAGTGGGTTACATGAATAGAGTTCTAAAAATAGGTTAAGTGAATAAGGGAGAGAAAAGGTGTCTCAATTAACATACTTGTACATAAATAGTTCCATGAATAGGGTAGATTGAATGGAGTTTCATAAGAAATACTTGGGATAACTCACCTAAGATAAGGGATCTACATGAAATGTACTTGGTTAAACTCACCCAAGAAAAGGGAGCTATGTGAACCATACTTGAGAGAAATCAATTTAGAAAAGGATTTTTTAAAAGGGACTTAAAAAAACCATACCTAAGTAAAGGTACTTGGGTGAACCATACCTGAGTAAATGAACATGGGTGAATGAATAAGAGGAAATCTGGGGTTCAAGATTGATATATCTGGTTCAATATAAGATGAGGAGATCCAAAAGGAATTCAATTAACTTATCTAGTTCAGTTAAATAATATAAATAGTTATTATCAATATCATATTATATAAGAAAAATACTTAACTATCACATCATAGATTTTACCTCATTCGATGTTGAATGAGGAGAGTAGCAATCATAGATCCTAACATAACATCTATTATGAGACAATGATACAAGGTGTATCTGCAACATATATTGACCAGGAATAGACCATCATATATATAAATTTATAATGAGACCTTCAAGTATATAAACTGAGTGTTACCTTCACCAAAACAGTGAGCCTAGGGAAGGAGAGGGAGTTTCCCTAGGATCAATAATATGCATTTCTTAAACAATTATAATAATTTTAGTGAGTAGTATTACCCTCTGGTATATTGACACAACATCGGTATATGATCCTTGGATTATCCCTTTGTGTTGAACCAAGTAAAACCCCCATTCCCTATACATTCTTTAAATTTTTTCATTTTAATATGTTATTCAGTGAGATCGGTTACTTGAGAGCATAAGAGATTGAATGTGTTCCTTATAACAAGTGAACAATATCTATACGACCTATAAGAATTAAAGAAGAGAAATTTTTTAATTGTTTCTCACCCTAATCCACCCCCTCTTAGGGTTATTCAGTTCAACCTAGTTCTAAAAAGCGGTATCAAAGATAAAAGGTTCTAATTTGGAGTTCAATATTTATATCTATTTAATTTTTTTTACTAATGGATTCAATGATAAAGCCTCCATTTTTCAGAGGAACTAATTTTTATGGATGGAAAAAGGAAATTATTATGTTCATATAGACTTTTGTAAAGGAGGTTATAAATTATGTTTTCCAAGATATTGATTTGATAAAGCACAGTGAAAGATTTGGTGATGCCAATACAGATAAGATTTTTATTAAATATTTTTCCAATGTGCTTCTCAAGAACACATCTCATTGTGTTTATTCTTTAAAGATGTGGAATACTCTTAAGATATTTTATGGGAAAGCAATAAAAGAAAAGGATATGGAGATATTATCTTAAAAATTCATTGCAGACCACCTTATGATAAAATTCAAAAAGAAAATGAGAAATAATAAGAAGACTCCTGAGAAGAAGGAGAGAACCCCCGAGGTAAGTGGGATTGATATCAATGTTAAGTCTATTACTAACATTTCTTTGGATGATACTTGTACATCTAGAAATTTATATTCTACCTCAGAGAAGGAAAAAAGTGATGAGTTCATGCAATTTGTGATAATGATGTGTAGTTATTAGTTTAACGAATATTCATACAATAATCAAGACAAGATAAAATCCATGTATAAAAAGGTGGATCGATAGGATATCATGTATGAAGTGTACTATACTTTCATATAATATTTGTTCATTGAGAAAAAAATGCTGAAGAGAGTGGAGGTGGAATTAAATGTGGATATAATAAAAATGGGTGAAAAGATGAAAGAGAAATGTAACCTACTTAAATAATTTTCACATGAAGAAAGAGATCAGATGGACATAGAGAAAGAACTGAAATCCCAGGTTATCATTCTCAAGAAAAAATCTTAAATAATAGATAAAATATGGAAAGGAAATTGACTTTAGGATAAAAGAAATGATATCCCTACATGAATAGAAAGATGAGAAGATCAAGGCGCATGAATCAAAGCTCAGATATTCAAAGGGAAGTGATGGAGATCTTCAGAAAAGGATCAAACATCTAGAGAATATATTGATATAATTTTATGATTCTATAACAATACTCTCAAGATATATCATTGTGAAATAATTTTAAGGTATGATCCTCCTTGTCCATAAACTAGTCGAGAAGAAGGGTGATATAAGAAAATACTCGATCAAGGTGTCTGAGGAAAAATTAATAGAAGCATAAGGAGAATTGAAATAAAGAATTTTAGTCAAGAATACCCAGTTAAATGTCGATTGAAAAAGGATTAAAGAACTCAAAAGTACTACAAAATATTTATAATAAGGAAATGAAATATAAGTGAAGTTGTTCAAAAAAAAGTGTGAAGATAAAATAATATCTCTATTAGATGAAAGATATAAATTCAACATATGAGGTTTTTATTCTTAGAGGTTAAGTTGAAAAATGTTAAATACATGCTTGCAGCTGATAATAAAATTTAGCATGTCCTTTTAGAGTCATCAATATAAATTGAGCAGAGACTTGAAGCCTAAAGACCAACTATTATGGGTAAATCTAGTTTGATGTTTTGTATGTCATCATCCAAAGAAGCTAAGAAGGCTATAGAGAATTAAAATATGTATATGATATGATTTTATAAATATAAATCAAGAATAAAAATCCAGAAGGAGATAAAAGTCCCTGAATCAAACAAGTATATTTAATGAGATGAACTTGACAAAATGTGTTTTTATTGTGGAATTAATGGTTATATAATAAGACTTTGTGGAGATAAAATTCAGTTAATTACATATTTTTAAAAGAAAATATCATCTAAATCATCCAAACTACAAGAAAGTAATTCCTATTCTAAATCTAAAAGATAATACCCTTAAAATAATGTAGTTATAAATTGATCCTTTTGTGGAAGAATGAGATGCATCGTGAGTGTATATCTAGAAGAAAAAAGGATTAAAGGAAGTTTATTTTTTTGCATCAACATTTCAATTGATAATAAACTACATGAGGTATGTTTTAATCAGAGATATTTCATATGTGATAACTTTGGGTATATGGAAAGGAATGATAACATGAAAGAATCTATAAGTGTTATTAGGAATTCATTCATTCTTATAAAAAACCAAGTGAGAGTGTTCACTAAAAGAAAATATTTCAATATGAAAAATAGATTTACTAAATTAGAGGGGAATGATTGATCACAAATATAAGTGTATCAATAACCAATGACGGTGCACTCACAGTAGTCTCTTGGAGATAATGAAAGAAAGTGTAGAGGAAAAAGAAAGAATTTTCTCCATTATTGAGAAAAAAGGAAGTCCACTTGAAGAAAGACTCACATGAAATGTAAAATACCAAGGTGAATCTTATAGAAATTGAAGAAGATAGACACAAGGCATGAATTAGTGTTTTCACAATTTATTCCAAAATTCAAGAGGTGAAGGTTAGAAAAATATCCCCCCTCCAGTGGAGAAATCATGTTGAGGGTTGCAAGTAAAATGCATCATTGGAAGAATCTTTCACAAGTGGGTTCAACATTACAAAAAAATAGATTCCAAATCCAATGAAGATAAATAATTTATAATTATAAATTCAGAATTAAATATATATGATTGGTGTCACCCAAAGTAGTACCACTGGAAAGTATTGGAGTAAATATGAAAATAGAGGGTTGGTTTATCATGACCAACAACATTTCTCTACATGAGGATATTCAGAGGTACCCCTATCCTCATGTAAATAAATTTTTTCAATTATAATTTAAATTGGTATAGAATTAATGGGTATACATGATCCATGGGGTACTTTTGTGGAAAGAGAACATGCGATTGAGCTTGAAAAAAGTTATTATAATTGGTTTCAAGAAAATTCCAATCTAACCTTGAAAGTTTCTTACTATAATTAAGTTCTTTTCCAAATTCCGAACTACATCGATGTTAAAGCCTCATATGATATACCCAATGGTATCAAGTAAAATTTAATGAAACATAAGTAATATTAGGAAATATATATAGTGTTATCAAACCACTAAGAATAAGAATATGGATTGAAAGAAATAGGTGACAACATGCATGCATTTTATGTATATTTTTTATAGTAATAGTGTGGTATCAACTAACTAGTTTTATGAAACCTAGATACTACTGGGTAGAAGTGTGTTAACCAATATTATGGGGTCCCCATACTAAATTTTTTCTCATTTTATGGATTCATAATATAAAATAATTTAGGGGGAGTTAGTGATGAGTACCAAAATGTTGTTTAGCCTCATCTAGAGAAGGGATATGCCTTATGAAGAAAATAAGGGTTATAAATATAAATTGGTATCTCAAGTTTTTCATGAGAAGTTGGTATCAGTTGGTTCATCATATGGTATGTATCACACCCATGGTACTTTATTATTCATTTGCTATTGGTTTGGTGTGAGTGTGATTGAGATCATAAGGAGTGTTAAGGGGAGTAAATTCCTGAGTTTCTTGAATATATGGAAATAAGTGAGTGACATAGAAATATTTGATGTTGTTAACTTAAACTCTCATTTCCTACATCAATTTTCAGCTTAATGGGTTTAGAGTATTTTTCAATAAATCAACTCCAAGTAATAAATTCACCCACTTAAAATCTTTGAGTTGAATGCATCTAGAAAGCAGATATGTTTCAAAGATTGAAGAATGAGAAACTGAAATTTTCAATGTTTTTAAAGATAAAATTCAAATGGTTGATAGAGCCAATAAATTTTCAAATGTCAAATAATGGTATAAAATGGGATTTGAAGTAGTTAGAATATCCTGATGTTTAATGGGTTGAAAATGGTTATTATGAAAGCAACTAATTAATGATTGTACATGATTTTGGTAAAACCATTTTAAGTTTGCATGTAGATCCTCCAGAAGTATGTTCATCAGAATTTTATATGCAAATCATCAGAGTGAAAAAAAAACCTCTGATGCTTCCCTCACCCTGAAAAAGTGTACAAGAAGTAGAAAGTATTTACACCCTACCCACCATAAAAAGTCAAACATACATAAAAATAAAGAAATACTCTCAAACATTCAAGGTAATAGAACTAAAAACAATGAAAATATAAAAAGAACATAAAATTTTTAACATGGTACAAAAAAGTTTTCATATGTTAATGAGAGAAATACTACAACTTTATTTTAATTCACTGAAAGTACAAAGACTATATTAAACTAAAAATTTAGTCATTTAGATTTCATTCTAGAAGATTAACTCACTATAATTATTTGATCCACTGTGAAATTTACACTCTCACTATTTAGAGCTAGTATGTATTGTGAATATCGATACCCACTACCTTTTATAGGGAACTTTATCTAGTTTTCCTAATTCCACTAACATCCCACATTCATAGAAGAGATTACATATAAAATTAAATAGGAAATATCTAGTAAATATGTTGACTACATACACTTATTTAGTAACTATCTCTAGAAAATTTATTCCAGAGTATTCACCGAACATTTTGAACCTCTATGGATCCATTGGAAGATATTAAATTATGATGGTCCAACTATCGCTGGGAGAGATTGAACTGCTGCTATCAGCACATTGAGCCCTTCCACCTTTCACTGAACAACTTTATATAAATAAATTTTTGGTTATTGAGCTTTTGATATCCATAAACTAAGCTTCAAATACTAATAATATATTACTTGAATACTTGTTTTAGGGAAATTACTAAGGAAACTCTTAAGTAAAACTTTATTCTTTCCATATTATGTAGTGTTACACTATTTCATTCCATTTATCCAAGCCACACTAAGGCATAATTATACATCAAAATTTCTTGAACTAATATTTTAGTAAACATGACTATTGGATTTTTTCAATCGACTATCTTTAGGAGAACTAAAATTTTATACTCTAATAAGTTCTTGATGAAGTGGTACTTCAGGTCGATACGATCTATAATTGCATAAAAAATGAATTTATATCAAAGTGAACCACACTCAGATTATCATAGAATAAAATCCATCCTTCCTAAATTCTTCTGAGTCCCTTCAGTAATTGATTCAAAAAAACCAATCCCTTCCCTATTTTTATTGCATCTACATAATCACCTTAAATTTTACTTAATGTTATAATTTTGTACATCCATGAAAACCAAATTATTTTTGTTCCTCCATAGGTAAATATGAAACTAGTTGTTATTTTTTTCATATCTAAATCCCCAATTAAGTCTATATCAATAAATCCTTATAATAGAACTTTTTTCCCAATGAAAAACACTATATATTTTATTTCTTTCAAATATTGAAGGATCTATTTAAAAACATCCTAGTGTTCCCTTCCAAGGGTTGACATAAAATAACATACAACTCCTACTACAAATTCTCTATTAGAACGAATATATATCATAACATACATCAAAATTATGATAACCGATGCATATATCACTTTCTCTATATAATTGAATTCTTCTTCCATTACACATTCTTGCACTATTGATAGTTTAAAGTGTATGGAAAGGGGATTAATGAATGGTTTTCATCTGATCATCCCAAATATTTTGATGATCTTCCATATGAATTCTTTATAAGATAACATTAAAGTTTTGTCTTTCCTATCTCTCTTGGTCCTCATCCCCAATATCTTCTTGTTCTTCCTGAGATCTTTCATCTCAAAATTTTTAGACAAATTACTCTTCAATTTTTGAATATTTATATCATATAGTCTAACCAACAATATTTAATCAACATATAAATTTAAGATGACAAAAGTATTATCACCCCATTGCTTCTGGTAACAATAATTATCTACATTTCAACTTTCGAATCCATTTACCAACATAAGTGGATAAAATTTATAATTTTATTATCATGGTGCTTGTTTCAAACCATAAAGACTTTTCTTAAATTTATAAACCAAATTATGTTTCCTATCTTCCATGAAATCTAGTGACTGCTTCATGTATATTTCTCCATAGAACTTTCCATAAAGGAATGTTGTCTTAATATCCTCTATTCAAGACACATATTTTTTAATGCTACCAGACTACTCACCATTTGGATAGTTGAATGTTTAACTACTAGGGATAATATTTATGAGAAATAAATACCTTCCTTCTATTAAAACCCCTTTTCCACTAGTTTTTCTTTGTGATTATTCTTACCATAATATTTTTATTTCAATTAAAAAACCCATATTTTCTTGGATTACTTTTTATATTTTGGATGCTCCATCATATTCCAAGTTCCATTGGTTTTCAATGAATCTATCTCTTCATTCATTATTGACTTATACTGTTTGGAATCATTAAGTTTTGTCACCTCTTATAGACATTCTGATTCTCCTTCATCCGTTAAAATTATAAAATTCATATTATCCCCAAAACTATAAATTGGTATTCTAACTTTGGTTGATCTCCTCAGTTGAGTTGATTGAACTGAACTGCTTAGATCTACTCTTACTTTCAGTACTGTAACTTTAGAAACTTCGACTCAAAATTCATCCACCCTTGAAATTTTTGATACTCTTTTAATGGTCTTACTCTTGGAATTCCTGTTCTTTTTGTATTATCATCATAGTTCTATAAAAGTTTTAAACTTACATTGATATTACTACTACAAACTTATACTTCAATAGATGATTTATCTCCTTTAACTTATTTCTTCAATAAGTTTCTATCCTTCCATATAATCTTCTCATTAAAGATAACTTCTCTACTCCTGATGATTTATTTCCTATCACTATCCCATAGTTGATATCTAAATATATTATCTCCATATCTAATGAAAAAACACATTTTAGACTTTTCTTCAATATTTTCATGATCCTTAGAATCAACTTTCAAATATTCAATGCTTTGAAAGAATTTAATATAGATAACTTACAGTAATTTACCAAACCACAATGTCTTTGGAAGTTCCTTCCCTATTACCAATACTAGACTCCTACTGATGAGATATACCGCTGTATAGAATATCTCTTCTCAAATCCCCTTTAGCATTCCTGAGTGAAAAATCATACTTTGAGCTTTATCCATCAAATTTTGATTCATCCATTAATCCACTCCATTCTATTATATAGTTATGAGAACCATCTTCTAATTCCTTATTTCTTTCTTCTTACAGAAATTCCAAATGTTGTATCTAGTGTACTCACATCTATTTTCTGTACAAAGACACTTTAACTTATGATTATATTTCCTTCAACAATAGATTTACATTGAATGAAAACTTAAAATACATCATACTTATGATTTATAAGGTAAATACATAATTTTCAAGTAGAATTATCAATAAAGGTTATGAAGTAGAGAGAAATAGCGTAAGACTGAACAAGGGTAGATCCCCAAACATCTGAGTGAACCAACTTTAAATTCTAATCTCTGGTATTTCATCCATATAAATTGAAAGAAAAATTTATCTACTACCATGATACACAAATTTCACATCTTCTGATTTTACTATGACATAGATTCAATATATTTTTTCCATTAGAAACTGTATATTCTTGTCACTTAGGTGACCAATCCTATAATTCCAAAACTTCAAATCTTTAAAAGTTATACTTATAGAAACCATAATTCCATATGAATTTCTAGTCAAGAAAATAGTTCCATATTTTATACCTCTTTCAACTACCTTGGATCCCCATGTAACTTTCTATACCCCATTGATAAAGGTAGTGTCATAACCATCCTCATTGAGTTGTCCAATGAAAATAAGTTTTTTCTATAGACCAGGGATGTGCCTAACTTCCATGAGCTTCAAGAATTATTCATTATTCATTAAGATGCTGACATATCCAAACTTCAAGGGCTTCGTTATCCACTAGATTAACTTTAAAAAACATCTCAAATATGTAATTCACTGTGCATCTTTGATCACTAGTTGAATAAAATGATGCTCTAAAGACAATCACCAAATATTTTTCCGAAGTATTAACACTTAGAAACAAGTTGTTGTGAACTTTTTTTGTATTAATAAGCTTTGAAGAACTAGATGTTTATGACCTTATGATATTATCCTTGCAATCCTAGAAATTCTTTTTGATATTCCTTTTCTTCCCATAACTCCAACATGTAGGATCTGTTCCTATAGACTTACTCTAACTTCTTTCTTGAGAATTTTCTATTGATTTATTATTCAAATATAATTTATTCTCTTAAGGTTACTATCTACTTCCATCAACATTGAGAAAACTAATAGATGAAACTTAGACTTCCCTCTGTCTAAGATCTTTATTTAAGATTACATTCCAGATATCCTCAAACACTAAGTTTGTTTTCCACTGGAGTTACCAACCAAAATAACCATTTCATAATATCTTTCTAAAAGTGGATATAATAGGAAAAAAACCCATACATAATTTATGAAAGTTAACTTCACTAGTTTGATCTTTCCATAGACCATGTTTAAGTAATTCACATTATCTATCGCTAATCTTACTTACAAAAACTACCACAATATAAAAACTTTGTTTAATATCATTAGTTTCTCATACATATTGGTCAAAGCCTTCATAAATTTTGTTTTAGTCTTATTTTCTTGAATTTTAAAGGAATCGTTTTTACCAAATTCATCTTCACCAATGCCTACACTTTACTATCCAATTATTCCCATTCAGACTTCTACATTTTATTCGAATGCTCACCTATGATCAAAAGATTTAGTCTCTTATGAATCAAACATTCCTCCAAATGAATTCTTCAAAATCCAAAATCAATTTCATTGAATTTATCTATTTATCTATTACCTTCATCTGATGCCATAATTTACAACAATAGTAAACTCCCACTAAAAATGAAACCACATTAAGGGAAGAGAGAAAGAAACTTGTGTTACATTTATGTGTTAAACTAAACCACAAGCTCATATACTACTTATTAGGAAGGTAACCCCTAGATGATTCCTATTCTATTGATAAAACCACAAGTATTTCACATATTAATACTTTAGAAGTATTATCATTAAATTTTTTTATGTAAATTAGTGCAACATAAAAAAACTGAACCTCTAATTCTTCTCTTCCCCTGAATAAGCATACTAGAAGTAGAATGGATTTTCACCCTACCCTCCACATAAATTTGAACTTGAAAAAAACTCAAGAAAAAATCTAAAAAATTAAAGGTAACATAATTAAAAATAACTGAAATAGAAAAAGAACATAAAAGATTTAACATACTCCAAAAAAGTTATCCTACATGCATGGTAGAAACATTTTGTTTTTCTTTTCATTCTCCAAAATTATGAAGATTACATTTAACTAACAAGTCAAACAGTTATATTTCATTACAGAATATTAAATCATTGTAATTCCTTAATCTACTGTGTAATTTACACATTCAATTTTTAGATTTAGGATGTACTATACAGATCATTCCTCACTTATATTTATAGAAAACATTCACTATTTTTCCCAGTTCCACCAACTTCCCACATTAATGGATGAGCCTCCATATGTAATTCAACCAAAAATATCTATTAGATCTGTTTACCTCAACCGCTTTATTCAGTAACCATCTATAGAAACTTAATTTTAGAGTCTTCATTGAACATTTTGGACCTCTATGACTCCATCAGAAGATATAAACTTCTGATGGAATTTCTACCATTGAGAGATATCAAATTATCATTTTCAGCACACTGAGTCCCTCCATGTTCCACTGACCAAATTATAGTAAATGAAGTTTTAGTGATTGAACGTATGGTAACCTGAAACTAGGATTCATGTCCTAATAAATGATTACTTCATCAAGGGAGAGATATAAAATTCTATTTATCTTGTTTTTCAAAGTTGTGACAAATTAAATTTCTATAATAATATCTTTGTATATATCATTGAGGATTTAGGAAGCTGATATTGTCTTAGATAAGGTGGAGTAGTGTTGAGGAGGTGTCCTAATTTATTTTAGTGATAAATGGGGTTATAATGAAAATCCATATCTATAAGTGATAATTCCCATTTCAGTTTATTGATAGGGGGAATAGAGTGATAAATATTGATGTATAGAATTCACCTTGAACTTTATGTGCCATAAATCCATATTTTTTTTATGAAGTATAATGTGCCTTAAATCAATATTGTGTTTATGTAGAATTTGGAGCTGGAATGTGGCTGAGTATTTATGGTTGTATTGTTAACAAAAATTCAAAGGAGGAGAATATTGAAACTAAAGGCTTGTGTGTTGGATTTTTTGAAAATAGACATTGGATTTTTTGAGAATGAATTTTAATGATATACATAGAATTGTGTTTCTTGGGAGTTTATCAAGAGACTTTGGAAATGGAGTGGTGTCGAAAGAAGACATATAGATGTTGTGAACTCTAAAGTAGAATTTTATGTAGATTTGAATCATACGTGCTCCATTGGTATTTAAAAATAATAATTTTTTTGTGGAAGTGAATGGGTCTATAAGTTATTGAGGTTTTAAAGAAAAGTGAATAACTTGGTAGTAGTTTGTAGGTTTGAAAGTTTGTCGGAATAAGTTCAGCATTTTTTTAGTGTAAAGGTATCAATTTCATATTTGTTAAAGTATGTTCACACTTATGGAAGTAGTTTCATGCAATATAAGGCACACCATTCAAGTATAGAACTACTCTTACTAGGTGGTTTCACACTAATAGGTCATATGCAAGTTAGGAATTTCATGGAAGTCAAGCACTACAAAATTCAAAGTTGCATGAATGTTGTGACATGTAAGCTGGAGAAATAAGTTTTTTTATGGAAGGGGTTTAACTATAAATAACATATTACCCCCTTCATTTGGAACTAAATAATATTAATATAATTAAGTGGTTCTTGTGTGAAATAGACTTGATAAAAATATCCGGGTGAAGGAAGTTTCATAAATATGGGTTGCACAAAAAAAAGTCTTAAATAAGTTGAGTGAAGAAGGAAGAGAAAATGTAGTTCAGTAAAAATAGTTGCATGACCATGGTTATGAAAATAGGGTAGAGTGAATGGAGTACGTGAGACATACATAGGAAAAATCACCTAAGTAAAGGGAGTTGTACCGGATATACATGGCTGAACACACCTAAGTGAAGAGAGTTTCACTAACCATAATTGGGAGAAATAACCTTATAAAAAGAGTTGCGTGAAGGTAATTAAGAGAAGCATACCTGAGTGAAGGTATTTGAGCAAACCATACCTGAGTGAAAACACTTGGGTGAATAAATAAGAGGATATTCATTGTTCAAGATTGATATATTCACTTTAGTGGAAGAATATGAGAGCCATAAATAATTCCATTGACATATATAGTTTATTTTAATTAGAGAAGAATTTATTACTATTGTTATATTGTGGAATACAAAGACTTAACTCTCACTTTGTGAATTTGACCTCATCTTGTGTTGAAGGATGAGAGAATCAATTACAGAGCCTAATATAGCATATATCAGGTGATGAGGATGCAAGGTGTATTAGTAAATTATGTTGATATTAAAAAAGACCATCACATTTATAAAATTTTGAAGAGACATTCAAGTCTATAAATAGAGTGCTTCCTACACTAAATTAGTGCGTGGATAGAAGAAGTGGGAGTGTCCCTAATATAGGTGGTGATCCTTTCCTAACCAATTGTAATAACTTCATTGAGTAGTATTGTTCATTGACACAATATTATAATATACTCCTTGGATTTTCCATTTGTGTTGAACAAAGTAAAATCACCATGTCCTATGAATGACTTAAATTTCTATATTTATATATGTTATCTGATGAGATCGACTACTTGAGATCATAAGATATTGAACTTGTTACTTCTAAAAAGGGAAAAAGATATGTATGATCTAGAAGACTTAAAGAAGAGAAAGGTTTTAGTTGGTTCTCAACTCAATTCACCCCCTCAAAGTGTTTCAGGTTAACCTAGTTCCAACAGTTCCAAATAGGTTTCCATAGAAGACTCGATAATATAGGTAGAGTACATTATTGCATCAAATGTTGCGAAGAAAGTTGTTTGGATCAAGAAGTTCATTTTTGAACTTGGGGTGGTCATAACATCGAAATAATAATAGAGATTTAGTATGACAATAATAGATCTATTACCTAGGCTAAGTAAACTCAGTCTTACCAAAACACCAAACACATCCTTCACAAATACCATATCATATAATAGATCATTAATATGGGTGATGTTAGGATCTATTGGGTGGCTACAAATGGAAATGTAGTGAATCTATTGATGAAACCATTATCACATTAGAATCACGAGGGTCATGTTGAATATCTTGGTATAGAATACATAATAGATTGAATGTAATGGTTATAAATGCATCATAATTTTATAATAAAGTCAAGCTCCATTTATCATTCATTCATGCATGTTGGAATTTATTTTACATGAATAGTGTAATGATAATATACCTTCAAAGTATGACTTTGAGTTTTCTTTGTTTGATGATTATCATGAAGTATTATGGGTTGTAATGATTTATTAAGTTTGGAATGAGTAGAATATTATACTCAATATAAAGAGTTGTATTAGAGATGAAAATAATAAACTTATTACGTAATAAGTTGAGACATTTTACTTGGATTGTCCTACCAAAGTATATTTCATGGAATGTCATACAGTCATCAATATACTTAGGGATAAATGCTTATTATCAATCCCTATTACCTGAGTTTGGTGATATATCTAGCATGAGAACCTTAATACTTTGGTATACCTCTTATGAAATCCTTAAGGATCAGTTAATTAGGGGGTTCTTGAGTATGTTGTTGATCATGTCATCCATTGGAGCTCAACCAAGATAGGATTTGTCCACTCATATGAAAAGATAAAATATTTGAACCCTTGATTGAATTTGATTGAGGAAATTAATGGTAATTCTTAGTTGAGTTATTTGTGGTGTGCTCAACTACTTGGATTAAAGACATATGATGTAATCATATTCTAGATGAATTCCATGTGATGTATTCATCGACCTGTTTAGTTTATTTTGGAGAATCGTGAATGGATGAGATAACCTATACTAGATTGATATGTTCCATGCCTAGTGGTCACTTTATGTCAAATAAAAATGGATTATATTGGTATAAATAAAATGTATATGATTAATATTATAGTGGATATATTCATATGGAGATATGAATATGTTTGATTGAGACCACACCAAACCCCTTTTTAGCTTGAGTAGCACTGATGATTTTCTATAGTATTCTCTTTGCCTACATCTATGAAATTAGGATATCATATTTATTTTCAATGCTGCAAATTCCTGTAAGGTAAAAAATTTAGACCTTTGGATAAGGATTAAATTTGGGATGAAATGTTTTTTTAAAATGAGGAGACTTTGATAAACTTTATCTAAATGATTTTTATATAGATCCACAAAGAGTTTTGAAGTTTTTCATAAAGTCCTTATGGGGTTTTGGTGAAAGTGGGAGATTTTTAGATATATACTAAAATAATGGGTATTTTATCTTACAATATCCCTTGACTTGTAAGATGTGATATTCATGAGATTCATATCGCAACTTATGATATATTCATATTCTAAAGAGGCATGGGATGCCTATGTCTACCTATATCATAGTGTATGATATGATTTATGATATGGATGGGATGCGAGTATATAGTCACTATCATGTCTTACCACATGGTTTTATTAGTTATGAATCAATGGTATTGATTCAATTATATATTTTCATGAAAAATATACTTTTTGAAGTGTTCAATTAATCAAATACCAACATGTAGTAATGTGTGGATTCCATGAGATGGCACCCGATGCCCCAAAATTATGGATCTCTTCATTTAATGAAGATAGTATATAAAATGGATCATATCCCTCCCATTTATTGTATCCTTGATGAATAAAATATAATTAAATACCCTACTCAAGTTATTGGTTCTTTCTTTGTCTTTATGAAGAAGGTTATAACACACTATGAGAGTTTTTGGGATCCTTGTGTTATGAATGAGGATCTAATGGCCAGTGTAATCTCCTTAGAGGTAAGAGATTTTCAGTTATTGTTTCAGTGATACCTATCAAGCATACTTAATCGAAGATTAAAATATAGAGTTAAATGTTATTATGGTATACCTATTTATGTTCTTCATATTATGCATGTTAAATCTATTAAAGATAGATCATGCATGTAGGGTTTCTTCCACCACCAATTTCATTTTATGAACACCCTAAATCCCATCAGGGGGATCAAGGGAAGAGGGGATATCCTCTCAATTGAAATAGAATCCTTCTAAGTGACTCTATCCTTATAATAAAAGAGTGGTGTGGACATTAAATGAGGGTTTCCCCCTACTAAAAAAACATGACAGAATCCTGCTATGTACTTTTTGGGCATGTTTTGATCCAAAAATTTCATTAATTTATCATTGATTTTGATTCTCACAAACACCCAAATTTATGTTACTAATTAAGTTTATTTAAGTGAATTTTAGGTTTATAGTACTTTAGTTTTAATATGGATAAAGTTTTATTTCTAAAATATTTTGGAGATTTTGATGAATTCTGGATTCAATGTTCACAACCCAACATTTTATATACGTTAGGTGTAGGAATCCAAATTTTTGGAAAGAAAAATTACTTTTGGGAACCTTACATTTGGTGTAACATTAGGTTTGGGAACCCAACATTAGTAATGGCCCCAATATTTATATTGTTAATGTCAACCCAACATTTTCATGATTAATGTTTGGATTATCAACCCAACATTTGGAGTCAACTACATGTTTTATACCATATGTTGTGCAACCCAATGTTTAACTTAGTTGTCTATGAGATTTAAATTATGGATTATCTCTATGATTTATACAATAGTTTTATAGATGTATTTTTTATCATTAAAAGTTGTTCAAAGACTTATTCAAAGGACCTTATTCAATGGATTAAATTGTTTCTATTTCTAAGGGAAGTTATGATTTTAGTGGGCGATTAAATTCAAATTTCAAACATGTTGTGTGTTTTGAATGATCACGTTTTATTGGGTGGATTTTTTTGATCCGTTTGACCTTAATAAAATCGATCTTCTTGTTATATACCATGATTCATATCTTATGAAATATGATTTTGTATCTAGTTAACTGAAGGGATACACTTTTGATACATACATGTTTTGATTTGTTGTTATTTGTTCATCGTGCTGCTACTATATCTCTTTTATCTTTTACTGCAGTTCATCGAAGTAATTTTTTAGAGCTACACTTTAGAGACATACATGTTTATCATATGTGGGGTGTTTTATCTAATGCTCCAAAAGGTTATTATTACTACTACTATATATTTTCAGAGTATTTTATCAAAAAGAAATATCATAGTTTCTTATTAAAGAAATCACATTGAAGATATTGTATTTAACTTTAAAGTAATATTTATTTGGTAGTTATTATTGCAACTCTTTGCCAAATTTATTTCAAAATATTATCATATTATCTTTTTTTCTTGAAGTGTTAGCTACTTGTACTTGGTCATGGTGGAGTGTTAGCTTCTTGTACTAAGAATGGATATTTAGGTTCCCTATAAAAGAACCTAGATATTTTTAAGTAATGAACTTCCATTAATCATTTATTGAGATATCCAGATAAGATGATCTATTTTGTGAAATCACCAAGATCGTTTAGAGAGTGTTGATGAAGTGGAATAGGGGATCTTTACACCCTAAACCACTATAAAAATCACTAATTTCTATTCTTTATATTTTAATTTCATAGTATGTATAAATAAAATAATGTTTCACTACTTTAAAAATCACAAAGAGGGGTTAAGTTTGATTTTGAAAATATTTTTAAAATTACACAATTCACCCCCTCTTATGTCTTTTTATTATTTCAACATAACAAATTGGTATTGGAGGATTTCTATTTAAATATTTTTGTAAATATCTAGAAATATTGAGTCAAAGGTCTATATGAAGAATGATGTATATGGTGGAAGTAAAAAAATTAATGTCAATGATCAGAGAACCATATTTCAATAGATAAAAATATTATTTGAAGAATCTTGGTTTTAAATTTTATATAAAAATTGTCAAAACTTATGAAATCCCTAGAGAATTGGAAAAGTGGGATACTGATAAATAATATAAGTATGATGTTTATTCAAGATCCATGAATGAAATTATATGTGGACTTGGTTTTGATAAATTCAACCGAGTATCATAATGTGAAACTACATTTGAGATGTGGAAGACAATAGTTGTTGCTTATGAAGAAACAAATAATCTTAGATAGTTAAGGAATAAAACCACCAAATTAAAATATTATACTTTAAGAATATATGATGGATAGATAATAAAAAAAATTAATGGGAGATTTAATGAAATAGTTAATTAATTTACTACCATGGGAGCTCTAATTGCTAAACCAGATCAAGATTTAAAAGTTCTTAGAGTTTTACCCTAAAAAATGGAATTGAATATATCCTATTATCATAAAATACACTCCTATAAAAAATCCTTCAATAAAGGAATTAATTGGGTATATAATAATGTATGAATATGAAATTTAAGTTGAAGTAAAATACCATATAATGATAAAAAGGGAGAATAATTCTCTCAAAGTAACTACTTTAAAAAATGAAAACAAATCTAAGGAGGATGTTGTATCCTGAAATGATTCAAAATTTTGATATTATAAAATATAATTGAATCATATATCTAGAATATCTAGTAAGATATATAATAATAAGAAAATATTCAAGAAATATTTTAATTATTTCAATAAAAATAGGCACGAACTCAAAGAAGTTAGATGTTATGAATTCAAATAGATAGGGAACATTAGACCTAATTACCCACAATTGAAAGAGGAGAAAATAAAAATAGATAAGAAATAAAAGAAGTAATAATTAAAATATGATTATTATCAAAAAAGAAATGAATATATGAAGGAAACATGAAGTGTTTCTAAATACTCTAGTAGTTCTTAAAGTTATAACTTAGAGAAATATCCATCAAATCTGAAATAAAACATATAATTTGTGGCTAAGGAAAAAGAGGTACAATCTTATTTTTATATTTATTTTGATTCTGTAATTTGGCCAGATAACAAATTAGCTACTTATTGTTTCATTATTAAAGAAAAATATGAATCTCTAGTAAAAAAGAATAAATTTTTAAAGAATATTCATAATGTAGTTTTAAGTGAAAAATATATCCTATTAAAATAACGATTAGAATTGTAATAAAAATGCAATAAATCTTCTTTAAAATACACTATGCATGAAGATAAAATTAAAGAGTTACATTCTAAATTAGAATCCTTTAAAATTGTTGTTGGTATACTTACTAAGGTAGAAGAATATTTAAATCACATTCTTGAAAAAAAAATTATAGAAAAGAAAAATATGTTATAGGAAGTAATAGTAAAAAAACCAAGAAATATAAAAATTATTTTGTTCTTAATTTTAAGAATCACCGAATATCAAGAATTACTTGATTTTATTGTGGAATTAAAGACCACTATGATAATAAATACTGTTTAAAAAATCCATAGATTAGTGGTATAAATAAATCCTTTATTTCTAAAAGTATGTTTGAAGTTAGTTTTGTTAATTTTGGTAAAATTAGCAGATCTGGTTACCCATATCCCTTCTCACTAACACAACTAGACCCAAGAGCATATGGGTTCTAAAAAATGCTATTATTTAATGTTTTTAGGTAAAGAAACATAGGTACAAAAGTGAAATATGGTATAGGAATAATGGCTACACAAGACACATGAGTGGAGATCCTTACAATTTCTATACACTATCAAAAGTGGATAACGGACCAGTTACCTTCAATGATAATTCTAAATGAAAAATCATTGGAGTTGGATAAATTGAAGATCCAAAGTCAATCCTAATAAAAAAAGTCCTATATGTTCATGGGTTGAATCATAATATGATAAGTATTTATTAACTCTATGATGATGTTTTTATGTTTATTTTTTCTAATAATGTCTACTCTATATTTAAATATAAACTTCTTAAGTTTAAAACACATAGAAATGAAAATGTTTATATTTTGGATATAAATTACTTATATGAATGGAAAGTGAATTATTTAAATACTGAAATAAACAAATCATAGATCTGGTATAAGAGACTTTGAAATTATAATATTTTTTCTCTATAAAAATTATCTAAGAAACATTTAGTTTCTAATTTTTCCAGTCTTAAATTTGATGAGAAAATAATTTTTGATGAATGAAAAATAATAAAGAAACACAATTCATATTTTAAATCTATTAACAAGGTTTCAACATATACAACTTTAGAGCTTATCCATGTGGATTTTTTTGGACCATCAAGAGTAGAAATCTTGGCTAGTAGATCTTATGTTTTTGTATTATTAGATTATTTTTCCAGATTTACCTAGGTTTCTTTCTTAAAAATGAAACGTGAGGCCTTTTCTATTTTTGAAAGTTTTTATAAAGCTATTAAAAATGAAAAATATTTCAAAATCATTTCATTGAGAAGTGATTATGGAGGAGATTTTGAAAATTAGGAAAGCAATTATTTTTTTCTCAAACATGGGTATTAAAAATATTTTTTCTGCTCTAAGAACACCTCAAAAAAATGAAATTATAGAAATAAGAAATAATATTATTCAATTAATGAAAATAACTAAATTAAATAAATATATTCTTTCTACCTATTTTTAGGAATAAGTAGTCAATACAACTTTCCAAATAATGAATGGAGTTTTAATAAGTCTCTTTCTTAAAATGACACCATATGAGATATGGAATAATAAAAAAACTAAAGTTTGATACTTTAAAGTTTTTGGATGTAATGTATATATATTTAATACTAAGGAAAACCTTGGTAAATTTGATCCAAAGGATTATGTAGGAATATTTCTAGGATATTTTTAAACTTTTAAATATTTTAGAGTATTTAATAAAAAGTCAAGGATGTTTGAAGAATCTATCCATGTGAAGTTTGATGAAAGTGATCCTTATGATAAAAAAAAGTCAAACTGGTGAATTTGACGACTCTTTAAATAACTTGAGATTTTATTCTTCTAAATATTCTTTTTGAAAGTAAATTTAAATATGATGAAAATCAATCCAGTTCGGAATAACATGAAACTGGTGAACTTGAAAGTGTATTACCCATATAACTTAGAATATTAAAGGACCATCCTTTGGATACTGTTATAGGAAACCTAGAAGAAGCGATTAATACTAGTCAAAATACATGAAACTTAGTTGAATTATATACCTTCCTATCCCAGTTTGAACCTAACTCTGTAGAAGTAGAATTAGAAGATGAGAGTTGTATAATAGTAATATTGGAAGAATTAAACCAGCTCAAAAGAATTAAAGTTTGGGAATTATTTGATTGGCCCTGAAATCATACAGTAATATGAATTAAATGGGTTTTTATAAATAATAAAGATGACCAAGGTATATTTACTATAAATAAGGATAGTCTAGTTTCAAGAGGATAAAACTAGGAGAAGAAATAGATTATGAAGAAATTTTTTCTCTAGTTGATAGATTATAATCCATTAGTATCCTTTTATCCTATTTATATTATATGAATTTTAAATTTTATTAGTTGAATATTAAATCTATATTTCTAAATGGTTATTTAGTGGAGGAAGTATATGTTGAGAAACCTCTAGGTTTTGAAAACCTTTATCTACTAAACTCCTTTTTTTTAAATTTACTAAATATATTTATGGCCTTAAATAAGCACCAAGGGTTTGGTATAAAAGATTAAGTTCTTTTATTTTGAAAAATGATTTTTTCTATAGTATTAGAATATCCTAATATTTTAAATAAAATTTCTTATTCTAATATTTTATTAGTAAAAATTTATATGGATGATGTAATTTTTGGTTGAACTAATGAATTTTTTTAATGATTTCTCAAAACTTATGAAAAACAATTTGAAATGAGTATTATAGGCGAATTGAATTTATTTTTTGGGTTTCAAATTTATCAAAAAGATTTTGGAAAATTTTTGAATCAATGAAAATAAATTTTTGATTAATTGAAAAATGTTGGTCTTAAAAATAGTAATACTTATGAAACTCCCATGTATATTAATATAAAACTTGATTTAGATTAAACTAAAAAACCAGTTGATAAGAAGTTATATAGCGGTATGATTTTTAGTTTGTTATACCTTACTACTAGTAGAATATAAATTATTTTTATTGTTTGTTTACGATTAAGATTTCAATTAAAAACTAAATAATCTCATCTTACCGTTGTTAAAATAATTTTTAGATATTTAAAAGAAATAGTTTTTCTATCTTTACTTTATCCAAAAAATTCTTCTTTTAACTTAATTTCATATTTAGATACTGATTTTTGAGTGTGTATACTAGATAGAAAAATCACCTTAGGAACTTTTCACTTTTTAGATAAATCCATAGTTTCATAGTCGAGTAAAAAACAACATTCAGTTGTAATGTCAAAAGTTGAGGCATAATATATATCTGCTAGTAGTTTTTGTGCACAAGTGTTGTGGATGAAACATAATCTTTTAAAATTTAGATTAAATTTCAATCATATTATTATTTTTTGTGATAATACAAGTGTAATCGATATTTCAAAAAATCCAATGAGTCTCTCTAGGACTAAGCATATTTATAAGGCATCATTTTCTAAGAGATCATATATTGAAAGTGGATATATCATTAAATTTATTAATACTTAATATCTAATTTTAGATATTTTTACCAAACCACTTCCAATTTCTATTTTTTATTTTATTAAGGGGGAGTTAGGTTTATTTAATTTTAAGTAAAATATTTTTTTAATTAGTATTATATTTTATTTTAATCCCTCATGACTAATCTATTTTATTTAATTTATTTTTAAGTTTATTCTTATCAATTATCCGGTTTAATATTTAAAATATTAATTTCATAATTTGATCTTTTCAAAGTTGTCTTTTCAATTTTAAAAATATCAAATGATCACACTGAGTTTTTTGGATTGGGAAACAAAAACAACACTAAAAAATTGTTAGAAATAATCCTTATCTCTCTTAATTTTGATTATGCACCCTTTTATCCTCCTAAAATACCAATCTATCTTTGAAACCTAATATTTGAACCTCAAACATTATGAATCTCTGAAATGGTGAATACTAAAAGAATTTCTGAAGCTGGACCAAGTAGATCGAAGTTTCAAATAACATCAGGTACAAAAAGAAAATTTTTACAAGGAAAAGTAATCGACTTCGAATGTCTCTTCTATACAAATCTACTAGTGAAGAAAGATTTAGGTTTTAAAGGTATAGAATTAATTTTTAATGGTAAAAATATTGAATACATTTTTATGATAAAAGTATTTTTTTTGAGCACACCTAGTATAGTTTTGGTGATGTGGATGATGTTGTTTCCTCAAAGGTCAATGAAAAAGAATTTTCAATTTTTATAGTCAAAATTTCTGAAAATTTTCAATTTCCCCATGAAGTATTATATCAAATTACTCAAAGATCAATAGTATATGAAGTTAATAAGTCTAAATATATAATTTCCTTTCTGTTTGGTACTTCCCAAGTTAGGAATATGTTGGTGAATGATATTGAAGCTAATGAGAAGGTACTGGTCAAGTTCATTCAGACTACAACGACTTCAAGGATGGCGAAGCTAGAGAAAATTCTTTTCCAAGATATTTATCTTATGTTTTTATGATAATATAAATTAATCTAAAATTATGCAGATATATATATTGATATATATACATCACTTCTTTCATAAGGATGCTAGGATGTCCTTATATCCACATGGAAAGTTTTTTTCCTCTATTTTTATATAATTAAGGCATGATTCATGACATCAAAATTGGTATCATATTTCACCATATAAATATTTTATATGTTGGAATTATAAGAAATATTTTATTTTTATGGAGAAAAAAAAATCATAAGCTAATGTGCATGGGTGATGAATATGAATAAGAATCTAATTATCATTATCATGGGGAGTATAGAAGCCAAAAAATTATTGTTTCTATGAGGTTTTGTAAAACATATGTTTTATAATCAATTGAAGAAGGAACTAAAAAAGTATTTGGAGGTCTGCAAGTTTTTTCAACTAACATTCATGTCACTTCATGGAGAAGGATTTAAGTGTATGTGAGTAACCCGACAACTATAGGGGGAATTCCTTAATTCCCAAGGTCTTTTGAAGAACCCTCTGGTGTAGAAATTGGTGCAGATATCATTCCAAGACCAAGAAGAAGATAAGAACTTATTAAACATGTTATATCTTATGCTATTGAATAATTTGATCAACTAGTTCCAATTTTTGATGAAAGAGTTGCATGGCCTAAATAGTCGGTTGAAACAACTGTGGTCAGAGAGGTACACCAACTTGTTTTTGAATAAAGATATGAGAAAGAAGAAGTTACTAATTTTGTTCAAGAAATAATGGAAGAAGTTATTGTTTAAGATTCTATTGAAAGAATAACTAAAGTTCAGGATGAGATGGTGTCTCATAAAGAGGAGCAGGTTATTAAGGAAGATCAAGATGATGAAGAAGTGAACACTCCTTTAGCTGAATCAACTATCTTTATTGGATATCAGACAATTTGTATTGTTGAGGAGTATTGTAAAGGACTATTAGTGAGGCTGGTGAGCATACTGAAGTCCTTTGATATGTTTTATCTCTATCTGATGAAAGAATATAAGTGTCCCCCCTTCACTTAATTAAGGTAGGTGAACCCACAAGAAGACCAGAAAATGAATCTTCTAATTATCTTGACGTACATATCGAGGATATAGTTTCTAAATTCAATCAAATGAGGGAATCTATTGAAAAATTACAAGGAGTGATGTAAAGTTCTATTTTTTTTGAAGATTTAAGGAATTTATCTGTTCTAATAATATAGTTAGAATCACTCTAGGATTAGTTGGAAAGTTTAAAAGAAAATTTGATCTCAAATAGATATTTTGATTCCTTTAAAAGGAAGATGACTGATCAGATTGAATATATCAAAGATGAATCAATTTTCTAGTCTAATTTTAGATATTTTAAGAAGTTTTTGGGAATTCATTTTGAATCTATAAGAGTTGGTAAATACAAGGGAGGGATTCTACATCCAGAAAAACAACTTCTTCAAAATTGATAAGGAGATTTGAATATCTTACACCCATTTTATCTTTCATCCGTGATAAGATACATATATTTTAGTGTGATAGTATCCCACCACAATTTATTAGACAAACATTAATATCTTGTTGAAATGTTAAATTCTACAGAACCTAGTGGTAGAAGTATTATCAACCAGATGGGAGAAATAATGCACTGATATGTTTAATTGGCCGAATTTGTTCATGATTTCATGAAGGTAAATTTGGTTGAAGTCATGAAGATAATCTAGGAGACAAATCTATTGATAAAGTAGTGGCTAGGGTCATTTGATCAAAATTATGAACTGTTGATGGTAGTGAAAAAGGTTGTTCATCATATAGTCCATGATTATCTAACTTTAGAATATTCTTCAGATGATCCATATCCTAACCCTCCTTCAAATCCTATTCCTTATCATAACCCAATTTTCTAAGCCCAAAACTATTTGTAATAAAAAATTATTAATGAAACAAAAGTATTTTATTGAATTTTTATTATATATTTATTAACTTTTTCCTTTCATGTTTACTATCATTTCATTTCTAAGCCTATTTAGTTTTCAAGAAACATTTATATTTAGCTTAATATAACATTAACTAATAGTGTTGTACAACATTAACTGTTCTCTATTCCATTATTATACTTTCTTTTTGATATAATAGAAGGGAGAGAAATTTGTATAAACTCAATATTTACATTTCTATGTTATTTTATTCTATTTTAAAAAATACTTATATATATCTATTTTTATTTTATGTGGAGAAAGGATAAATCTATATTAAAAAACAATTTTTTTCAAATCCTTTTAATTTTTTTGTCCTTTTTATAAGAAATATAGATAAAACCAATTTCTATCTTGTTTAATATATAACACTTTAATTATTGTGTTTATATTTTAGTTTATATAAATATGGGTTTTGTGATCATAAAAAATGGGAGATTATTAGTCATGTATTTCTCTAATAATTTAATTAATTTCTCATTGATTTTGATGCTCACAAACACCCACATTTGTATTATTAATGAAGTTTATTTAATTTAATTTCATGTTTATAGTACTTTAGTTTTAATATGGTTAGAGTATTGTTTCTAAAATAATCTAGAAATTTTGATGAAGTTTGTATTCAATGTTCACAACCCAAAATTTTTTATACGTGAGGTTTAGGAACTCAAATTTTGGAAAGAAACATTAATTTTTGGAAACCTTACATTTGGCGTAATGTTAGGTTTGGGAACCCAATGTTTGAAACAACCACAATGTTTACATGGTTAATATTTGGTTTATCAACCCAATGTTTGATGATTAATGTTTTTTTATCAACCCAACATTTGGAGTCAACTATGTGTTTTATACGTACATAGTGAAACCCAAAATTTGAATGAGGCATCTACAAGATTTAAATTATAGATTATTTATGCAATTTATGTAATAGTTTTGTTAGATTATTTTTATCATTAAATTTTTTTCAAATACCAATTAAAAGGCCATTTATAACAACCCAGGTATTTATAGAATAATACTTTTTCATATCTATTAATATTTATGAATAAGATATTAATTTTATGTTAAATATGACACTTTTTCCGATAGCGTACTTGACAAGCAATAATGGGTTTCTTTGAAATCTTATGTTGCACAAAACTTTGAGTTATACCCAAAAATAATATAATAATAATAATATTTTAAATGGTAGTTAACGCATATCCATTGTATTGCCGGGAATAAACATAACTAACTATATTATAATTACACATGTTTGCTAAATATTTTCACATTTATCTAATAAATTTTAGAGGTTTAAATAAGAATGAATCCGATTTTAAGCACGAAATACTTTAATATTCTTTAAAAGGTCGATTTGCCACCATTTGATTGAGAACCCTTTTTAAATATAGTTTTTTTTTTCAATTTTATATGTTCTATTTGACAAAATAAAATTCTTATTTAGAAGTGGGACATCAAAATTTAATTTGGATGATTTTTTTTATTTTTCTAATAAATTTTATTTTTTAATGAATAGTGAAAAATACTGCATTTTTGTCACGAACCAACCTGGGTCGACCCTGAACCGGTCACCCGAGCCGGTCCGTGACATGACCCGAAGTGCGTTCCCGATCCCCACTGGATGACAACCAGTTCCGAGCATCAAAATTTAATTTCTAGGAATGATTTGGACCGTAATAGATAAATAAATAAAAAATAATAAATAAAACAATAAAACTAAACTCTAGTAGTGGGAAAAAAAATAAACAGAAAAACTCAAAATACATCCACGTGACCTTCCATGTCACCTCCCAACCAAGTCCGACCTTACTCCAATAATGAGTAACTCAGCCAAGATAACATGAGAAAAGGAAACCTAAAACTGAAATGATAAAATAGGTGTGATCATTAAAATTCTCAGTAGGGTTGCCAAGATAAACCATAGAATCCAATGTCTCCTTTCCCAAAACCATCCATTAACACAAGTTTGAAATACAACTATAAAAGTAGGGTTTTCACATTTTAAAATAAGTAACATGTTTTCCCCATTTGAAAATCCAACACACATAATATAACATTTCCAAAACCATTTTTCATTTCAAAAACAAAACCCAAAACAAAAGATACCAAAGATGGGATAAAGTGGAACAGGGAAAAAGTTAAAGCTAGAAATAAACTAGTATAACAGAAAGTAAATAAACAATGTAAATAATCAATTAACCATGGGTAATCCTAAACATCCCTAAAATACCCCTGTGCATACTCGGTTTCGGAACCACCTATCGGCATATGGTGAAGCTCCTAAGTCTATAACCAAATAACCACCCAAAACTAACTAGTCCAATGGCAATGCTCGCCTAACCTAATAACAAATATAGGGGGTACCAACCTGTCTAATCGGGGTTAGTCAGCAACCGTTACTCGATCATCTAAAAGACGCCTAGGAACCCATGGTGGTTTTAATGATACTATGTAAGTAGGAGGCCCTCGCACGTGTGACTCATCTCACCGCACTTGCCTACCCCAAACATGATCACCTATACAAGATAACCCTAATGGGATATCCCTCTTATAAAGGTTCCCCATATTTATATACATACATTTCATATCACATGAAGGTGCCAACTAGGCCTCTATACCATTTAACATTTAAACCATTTTATAAAATGCTCAAAGTTGCCAACCAGACATACAATTTCGCCAAAACACAATCTCCTTTAAAATTTAGTACAAAAATTACCCTTGGGTTAAAAGTTTCAAATGGGCCTTCACGTCACATCATGTTGAAACAATTTTTTTCCTAAAAAAATTTTAAAGCCCCGACCAGACACACACAATTTTCCAAACCACATCCCTTAATAAAAGCTTAGTCAATAATCACCTTTTTAGTTCAAAGTGCCAAATGGGCCCTTGGAGGCTAACCACACTCAAACGTTTCATATTTAACAAATGATCCCTTATTCTTTCCAGACACACACCAAATAATGTTTCAAGGCCAAATGCCCAAACCTTAAGGAATACATTTAAAACCATTTTAGGAACCACACAAAAGACCTAACCTCATCTGGAAGGCATAAACCATTTTGAAAACCAAATTTTCAAGGAAATTTCAATCTAAAACTCCACCTTCATTTCATGACACATCCATGTGTGCACTTAGTGCACCCATGGATGTGCCAACATCTAGTGTCACCCCAAACATCCAAAGAGACACTCATATGTTATTTCCACAAAACACCAATTGCCTTTAAACCATAAATAACCAAACAATTTGTAAATAATTTCATAAAAAAACCAAATAGTTTATAAATTATTCCATAAACAAGCCAACTAGTTTATAAAAAACATTTATGAACAATCCAAACAATTTAAAAAAACTTTTATAAAAAAACCAAGAAATTTTATAAATAGACTAAACAATTTATAAACAACTCCATAAACTGACCAAACAATTTAGTGGAAGCCCCCCAATCCCACTTTAAAGAAAAAAAACATTTAAAATAAACATCCTAGGTATATTAACTTGAGAAATTTACACAATTACTTAGAAAAACTCATTTTTAGTAAGTTCTAACAAGAAAAAAACAATAATTACACCAAACCATAGATATAATAGAGGTGTAGTTAAACTTTAAGAATAAATTGAAGACATGAAAGTGCCAATGAATCATTTTGGAAAGGAAATATTAGAAATTCCTACCTCAATGGAGAGTGACCGCAACGAAACTATGGAGGAAGGTAGAAAAATCCCTTTCAGACTAACTGCGCATGCTGAACAACGATAAAAATACACGACACACAACCCACGATAGTATTAGGATTTATCCAAATTAAATAAAAACACCAAAGATGAAATAAAGCGAGAATAAATAAATAAATAAATAAATAAATAAAATAATAAATAAATAAATGAATAAATAAATAAAACGGAGGAGGATACTGTCGGTAGGATCGGGAGAGGAAGTGCGAAGGAGGAGCAATGAGGTTGGCAGGGTCTGAAGCAAGGAGGGTAGGGGGTTTTCCGGGCTACCGTTTAAGGAAAACGGTGAGGGGGTCAGAGCGCAGCCTGACCGGAGGTGCAGTGGGGCGAGGCAGATAGAGGCGAGGGCTGGAGAATGGTTGCTGGTGAGGGAACTAGGAGGGAGCAATGGGTCATGTCGGGGGAAACTGGGAGCTAAGGGTAAGTCCAGGGTCGGCTGGGGCTGGTCGGTGGGCTGGGGTGCGAGCGGAAGGGGGCCGCTGCTGGGGCGAGGCGAGGTTGCAGGTAGAGGGAGAGGGAGGAGGGGTGCAAGAAGGAGGCTGTTGGGGCACGGAGGTGCTAAGGCTGGGGAGCTCCACTGTGAGGCTAGAGCACGGAGGGGGTAAGCAAGGGTGGAGTGAAGGGAAAGGAGACTGGGGTGATAGGGGGAGGCTGCTGGGGCGCTGAAGCCACACAGAGGGGAGGTGTGACCTGTGGGGGGGGGGGAGGGGCAGTGCCCCCTAGGGTTTTATCTCCCAATAAACAAATAAAAAAATAAATAAGAAATAAATAAAAAATTAAATTAAAATAAAGATGAAATTAAAATCAAATTAAAATAAAAAACTTAATAAAAGGTTAATATAAATTTTGTTAGTAATAATTGTAGTAATAGTAATAATAATAAAGATTTTACTAATAATAATAATAATAATAATAATCAAATAATAATAATGATAGTAAAAATAATTAAAATAATAATAATAATAATAATAATAATAATAATAATAATAATATTAATAACAATTTATTAATAATTATATTAACAACAATTTTTAAATAATAAAAATATTATTATTAATTATTATCTACACAATAATAACATTATTATTACGTTTTAAATATTTAACTCATCTTACTCACATAGAAATTTATTTATTTCAACCGTTAGACATCTGCGCGGGCACCTGGCCTGATCGCACGGCTACCGCCCACCGTCCAGTGACCGTGCATGGGTTCAAAACCCACTAGAATTGGTAAACAACAAAAATTTTAAACCGAGACCCCACCTGAACCTTGGTGCGGGAAACCGGATCCAATAAATATTAAAAATAAAAATTAATTTAAAAAGTCAAGCATGAAAACCGGGTTGGTCCACAACATGAACCGAAGGGCGTTCACGATCCCCACAGGCTGGAAACTAGTGTCGGGCATCAAAATTTAATTGCTAGGAACAATTTGACCCATAAAAGATAAATAAATAATCAAGAATAAACAAAACAATAAAACTAAACTCTAGTAGTGGAAAAATAAATAAACATAACAACTCAACGTACCTCCACGTGACCTTCCATGTCACCTCCCAACCAAAGGTTGACCTTGCTCCAATAATGAGTAACTCGACCAAGATAACCTGAGAAAAGGAAACCTACAACTGAAATGATAAAACAGGTATGATCATTAAAATTCTCAATAGGGTTTCCAGGATAAACTATAGAATCCAATGTCTCATTTCCCAAAACAATCCCTTAACACAAGTTTTAAATAGAACTATAAAAGTAGGGTTTTCTCATTTCAAAATAAGCAACATGTTTTCCCCATTTGAAAATCCAACACACGTGACATACCATTTCCAAAACCATTTTTCATTTCAAAAACAAAACCAAAAACAAAAGATACCAAAGCTGGGATAAAGTAGAACAAGGAAAAAGTGCAAGGTGGAAATAAAATAGTATAACAGAAAGTAAACAATGTAAATAATCAAGTATCCATGGGTAATCCTAAACATCCCTAGAATACCCCTAGATGTACTCAGTTTCGGAACCACCTACCAGCGTATGGCGAAGCTCCTAAGTCTATAACCAACTAGCCGCCCTAAACTAATCAATCCAGTGGCAAATCCCACCTGGCCTAACAACAAATCTAGGGGGTACCTACCCATCTAATCGGGGTTGGTCAGCAACCATCACCCGATCATCTAAAAGAAGACCAAAAACCCATAGTGGTTTTAATGATACTATGTAAGTAGGAGGCCCTCACACGCTTGACTCTTCTCACCGCACTTGCCTACCCCAAACACGGACACTGATATACGATAACCCTCATGGGATATCCCTCCTATAAAGGTGACCCATATTTATATACATACATTTCATATCACATGAAGGTTCCAACAAGGTCTCCATACCATCTAACATTTAAACCATTTCATAAAACACTCAAAGTTTCCAACCAGGCATACACTTTATCCAAAACACAATCTCCTTTAAAAGTTAGTACAATTACCCTTGGGTTAAAAGTGCCAAACGGGTCTTTACGTCACATCAATCCGCAAATTTTTTTTCTAAAAACATTTTAAAGCCCCAACTAGACACACAAAATTTTCCAAACCACATCCCTTAATAAAATATTAGTCCACAATCACCTTTAAAGTTCAAAGTTCCAAATGGGACCTTGGATACTAACCACACTCAAAAGTTTCATATTTACCAAACAAGCCATTATTCTTTCCAGACACACACCGAAGAATGTTTCAAGGACAAAATGACGAAACCTTAAGGAATACATTTAAAACCATTTTAAGAACCACAGAAAAGACCCAACCTCATCTAGAAGGCATGAACTATTTAGAAAAGCAAACTTTCAAGGAAATGTCAATTTAAAAATCCACCTTCATTTGACAACACATCCATGTGAGCAACTAGTGAACCCATGGATGTGCCAACATCTAGTGTCACCCTAAACATCCAAAGAGACACTCATATGCTATTTCCACAAAACACCAATTTCCTTTAAACCATAACTGACTAAAAAATTTGTAAATAATTTTATAAACCAACCAAACAATTTATAAATTATTCCATAAACAATCCAACTAGTTTATAAAAAAAATGAACAATCCAACCAATTTAAAAACACTTTTATAAAAAAACAAGAAATTTTATAAACAGAATAAACAATTTATAACCAATTCCATAAATGGAACAAACAATTTAGTGTACGCCCCCCAATCCCACTTTCAAGAACAACAATATTTAAAATAAACATCCTAGGTATCTTAACTTGAGAAATTTACAGAATTACCTAGAAAAAATCATTTTTAGTAAGTTCTAACATGAAAAAAACAATAATCACATCAAACCATAGATATAATAGAGGTGAAATTAAAATTTAAGAATTAATTGAAGACATGAAAGTGACAATGAATCATTTTAGAAAGGAAAGATTGGAAACTCCTACCTCAATGGAAAGTGATCACGATGAAACTCTTATTAAAGGTAGAATAATCACTTGCGGACTAATCGTGCACACCGAACATCGATAAAAACACACGACACACAACCTGAAAAAATATTAGGATTTATCCAAATTAAATAAAAACACCAAAGATGAAATGAATGGAGAATAAATAAATAAATAAATAAATGAATGAATGAATAAATAAATAAATAAATAAATAAATAAATGAATGAATAAATAAATATATTGGAGGAGTCCAATATTGGCCGGAGTGAGATATTAAGTGCGAAGGAGTTGCGATGAGGCTGTTGGGGTCTGAAGCAAGGAGGGCAGGGGGTTTTCAGGGCTTCCATTGAAGGGAAACAATGAGGGGGTCGGAGGGCGGACTGACCGGAGGTGCGGCGGGGTGAGGCAAACAGAGGTGGGAGCTGGAGTGTAGCTGATGGAGAGGGAACCGGGAGGGAGAGTGGGGTCCTGTAGGGGGAAACCGTGAGCCAAGGGTGAGGCTAGGGTCAGATGGGGTTGGTTGGCAGGCCGGGGTGCGAGCAGAAGGGGGCCGTTACTGGGGTGTGTCGGGGGCAAGGGTGGTAGGGGTGAGGGAGGTAGGGGAACTAGATGAGAGGTCGGGGACCTACAGGGGGGTGCATTACTAGCTAAGAAATGAGGGTAGAGGTCAAGATGGGGTTTGATGGGGTCGGTATGGTGAGGCCAGTGGGGTTCGAGGAGGCCGGAGCGCGGAGCTGGCACAGGGGAGGGCGGCTGGGGCTAGAGGAGTGGGAGGGGTGAGGTGTGGTCGTAGGCAGAGGGAGAGGGAGACATGGTGCAAGTGGGAAGCGGCTGGGTTGCAGAGGTGTTGAGGCCAGGGGATGCCGCTGTAAGGCTGGAGTGCGAAGCGAGGAAGTGAGGTCCGAGCGAAGGGAAAGGCGGCTGAGGAGATATGGGGAGGCTATTGGGGCACCGAAGCCACATAGGGTGGAGGCACAACCCGTGAGGGGGAAGGGGGAAGTGAACCCTAGGTTTTTCTCCCCAAATAAATAAATAAATAAATAAGAAAAAAAATAAAAAAAATAAATTAAAATAAAAAACAGATTAAAATCAAAATAAAATAAAAACTTAATAAAATGTTAATATAAATTTTGTTAGCAATAATTGTAGTAATAGTAATAATAACAAATATTTTAATAATAATAATAATAATAATAATAATCAAATAATAATAATAATATTATTAAAAAAAATTAAAATAATAATAATAATAATATTAATATTAATAACAATTTATTAATAATTATATTAATAACAAAGTTTAAATAATAAAAATATTATTATCAATTATTATCTATACAATAATAACATTATTATTGCTTTTTAAATATTTTACTCATTTTACTCACATAAAACTTTATTTATTTCAACCGTTAGACATCTTCGCAGGCACCCGGGCTGACTGTGCAGCTACTGCCCACCGTGCGGTGACCGTGCACGGGTTCAAAACCCGCTAGAATCGGTAAACAACAAAAATTTTAAACCAAGACCACACCTGAACCTTGGCATGAGAACCCGTATCCAAGAAATAATAAAAATAAAAATTAATTTAAAAATTCATGTGTGACAATTCTTCCCACCACATACACTTTATGCCCCCAGAAAGTCCCCTAGTTTAATGATAGAGAAAACCTAAATCTATGCCCAGTTGAAACCGAAAGAAACCACAACCCAAGAGAATTAGAGAACACGATAGGGTTCTTCCCACCATAAGAAATCAACTGAAGCAAAAAATTAACACTCAAACATACCACCCCAAGAGGGGGGGGGGGGTGACGCAATAACTCCCAACCGATCCAAAATAACTTCAACATCATGAGCGAACAACACCTTCATTGAAATCTAGAACACTCGACCCAGACCAAAAACCCAAAATACTGGAGAAAAACTCATAAGCAGAACTTATCTCAAATAGTGAACCCAAGTATAACCACAAGCCTTAACTCCTTCACATGCACTTACATCTCCAAAGGAACACCGCTAAACTAAAATCAACCCATACAGGGGCCAAACAAACTTTTAAGAAAAGCGCACAATTAAGAAAACCATGATCAGACAGAAAAAAATGTTTGGATTATAATGGAACATGTTTGTCATAACTCCACGATGAAACAATGAACTTACAGTTATGTAAAAACTTTAATAGTATAAAGAAAAGAACAAAAAGACTTTAAATGTTACACTAATAACACAGAACACAAAACCCGGACCAAGGCTCTACACCCCTGGCCACTCCTAAATGCACGTGCGCTTCACCCCAAGACCTGTGGTTGGGGATCTGATGGCTGAAGCATCTCCTTCCTCACATTCAAGAACTGGAATACTCTGGTCACAACGTCTTCTTTGGGTGACACTTCCTGTAAAACTTCTCTAGATGATCCAGACACCCGCAACGATGGAAAGTCTTCATAGGGACGCAACATGACGGCTTCACATGCCCAAACCGGCCACACTGGTGGCACACCACTAAGCTGTCCGATGAACTGGAAGCCCAAACCATTGCAGACGACTCTTTATAAATAGGTCCCTCTGGCACACCCTACTCGCCAGATGGCTAACCTTAATGAGTAACTAGATACGCTGGGTTTCCGACCATCTGCGCTCTAGAGACCCTACAAACACCTCATCTACCTGCTTCTCGAAACGATGGTCCTTAGAAGGGAGGACCCACTCCTTGATCTCTGAAGGAAGACCCCCCGATGAAGAGAGAAGTCTTCATCAAATCCTTCAATTCTAACTTCAAAAAAAGGACACAAGTTCCTTAAAATGGTCAACATATGCTTTCACCGTTAGTTGGCCTTGTTGAATGCGCATTAGCTCTTCCCTTCTCTTTGTATTAACCTATTCAGGTATAAACCATTGGACAATGGAATATTTAAAGACATACCATGTCATACCAACTTGTATTAATGGTGGGGAAACCAACTCCAATTCTTTCAGAGCTGTACCTTCAAAGAAACCCAAAACGGCACGCACTCTGACAGTGTTGGGAGTTCCCAATACCCTAAATACGCGTTAGACCTCTTTAAGCCACTCTACTGCCTCTAACAGACTCCAATCACCGTGAAGGATAGGAAATTTCTGAGAAGGACCAAAAACTAGGCATGACTTATCAAAAAACTTGGGGACCTTTCTGGGCGGCATTTTCTAAACAACATATAAAACACAAAGTCAAAACCAATATCAAGCCGAAGCAACATCAATGAAAGCTCTTGCATCCAAAAACAGCCAGCTCAAAAACCAAACAAAAACAAACACAACCCAAAATTCCCTTTTCAAAATCCCCTTTTTATTTTAGATTTCATAACTTCCTTATTTCAAGGCTAATCCCCAAAATACCAAACTCACTTTTCAAACCAAACTCAACTTTTCAAAAATCATTTTCCTTTTTTAAATCACTTTAGAAAAACAAGTTCAAACCTTTAATTCCAAGCACACACACTAGTAATACCATGAACCATTGCACATGTCTTCAAATGATTTCATCTATATACACTAACACACACTTCCCATACATTCCCTCACATGTGTGTTCATTCATAAAGAGTACCCGAGGTTTCACCCAAACCATTTCTCTACCAATTCCAAGAAAACACCAGATTTTTTTTGAGCAAGATCTTTCAGTTTTAAAACCCATTTCACAAATTTGAAGGAATTTAAATTAAATCATTCTCATTTCAAAACCCCTTTTTCATTTTTCCAAAAGTTCACTCACACCAACTAGAACCAAGGAAACACTTAACTTGCATCAAACTACCATATTGAGGGATCAGTAGTCATGCTTAACCTGGAGACATGGTAGTGGGCCATGCCCCAAGTAAGGGTCAACAACTAGGAGGAACTTAACCTGTGCACTCAGACTCCACATGGGTCACTACTCCATGTGAAATCACGATGTAACAATGGATTGCCTCCATTATCATCCCTCAATCTAAAACAAACCAGAATGAAACGAGGACTCAATTCCTGGGATACCCCTAGAGAATCGAGGTTCGGAATGGGCGAGGGTTTATGAATCCCTTCCCATACCTACCTCTCGAGTCCCAACAGTCCTAATATCCATCTATGGAACACCCCAAATAACAAGATCCCCCTCTGATACTATTTTTTCATGAACCGACCCGGGTTGGTTCATGACAATTTTAATTCAAAACTGCCTTTAAATATAATTTATTTATATAGGTATATTGTGATTTTAAATGGTTTTAAAGTTTAATTGGATTATATTTTTATCATTTAATAAAATTTTGGTCATTTTAAGTAATTTCACTTTGAAATTGCATATAAACACATTTCAATCTTTTTGTAGTTTTTACTTCTTATTAACATGCTTTTTGGTTTTGACAACGAGAATTAATTTCAAATTAATTTCTACAAATTCTATATTTTTAATTTGGAAAAATCGATTAAATATTTTTAATTAGGAGGTAAAAATTTTCTAAATAGGTAACTTTTATTTTTAGACATTATGAATAGTAACTTCAGTAATTATTTTATTTACCATGGTTAAAGGGTAAATCTGGTAAATCAGGGTAAAAAAATAATATTATAATAATATTAAACTACCCTAACATGTATTATAATTCTATTGGATGATATATCTATGACCATGGGAATACTTTGGCCTATTTTGGGATCCCATGGAGCCAATTAGATGTGAAAATGACATTTTTTAAGAATTAATTTAAAGTAAAGAAAAATGTAACATAAACATGTATCTTTTAGTAAAATAATTTTTATATGGGGTTATATAAAGTATATTTTCTACTATAAATAGTCATTAGAAATATAAAAATATTTCCTACATCATATTATTTTATTTATAAATTTTAGACATAAAATAAATAAATTTATTTATGACACAATGATGATATAATGATTACCTTATTAATGAATGATTTAAATAAATGAGATTATAAATATTAAAATAAATTTATTTTGAAATTTTTTATGCCATCTAAGAATTTTAGGGATTATTATGACTTTTTATATTTAAATTAATGAAGTTTTTTATAAATAATCAAGTTGTTATGTATTTTTTAAAAAATTCATGATATGAATAGTATAAAAATTGAAATAAATGAGTTTTTAAAACAAATACTATTTTATTAAATGATATAATAGTCCTAAAAATATAATATTCGTCCAAATGACTTAGATAATATTTAAAATGTAATTTATGAACCACTTGAGGTTCTATTGGAATTTTATGGTAACTATATTAACCATATAGTATGAATATACAAGAAGACATGGTAAGAGGCAAATTAGTTAACTAAGGGTTAAAGCTAAAAGATAAGGTTAAATTTGAAACAAAAACTTGTCTAAAACATATTATTTGAGAGTATTTCAAACAATCCTCATATTACCTTCTAATTAAATTAGTTTTTTACCTTTTTAAATCTAAATTCAGTTTATAATAAAATAATCCTTCAAGACATTCCTAAAGTACCCCTCCTACCTCTTATAAAAGGCCACCACCTCTGACCCTTACTCACACATCTCAATCCCCTTGGAACATCCATGATCTGCCCAAATAAGCTCAAAAATTCCCTATATTCCTCTTATAAGACTTATCTTGGGCAGAAGGAAAATCAAGAAATCCTTTTAGCTTAAATCAATAGGAGTTACCCAATTTGAGGTAATGTCTTCTCTCAAGCTTCTTCCATTTATTTTCCTTCACCAACCCTCTAAAATATCTTTATTCTATTATTTTACTTCAAAAACCATATCTTCAGTATAATATGATGTTTTTATGAGAAGAATTCGATCTAAACTAACACTCAACTCCATCTAATGGATTTAGAACATACTATTTCTGTGGATGACGAACTACTGCCTCATGAAATGATGATTGTTCAATTATCTCCTACCGCCTCTCATGGTGGATATTATAATGAAAATTTATTTATATGTGATATATATTATTTTTTATTATCTATATTAATTTTTTATGTTTTATTTAAAAACATACCTTTAAGCTTTTCATGATGTGTAAATACGATAATTTCATTTGAGGAAGTCCGGACTACCACCCCCTCAAATTGATATGACTCGTTCATGCCATACATGGAATCTATAAAGGATGGAGTTAATGAACTTATATAAAATATATAAAATATTATATTATACTATAATTATAATATAACTATGCATCATTTAGTTTTTATTCTTTTAAATATGAAAATTAAATTAAAGTAGCGTTCATGCGTACGTACGACTTACTGTCTCCATGAACGGTATATTTCACTTCTTATCTCCAAATGTTATGGACTATTATAAATACATATATACTAGATATAAATAGATATATAATGGATATATATGATATTTAAATCATTAATTTTATTCTTAATATAATGGAATTTTGACCACATAGACAATTTGTAATTATAACAAGTTCATTTTTGACTCAAGTACCAAATATCGACAAAATGATCGATATTAACTTAAATAATTATGTAAATTTTATAACTTGGTAATAAGTGATATAAAAGTAATATTAAACTTGAAAAAGGTTCTAAATCAAGTATAAATTAACTTATATTTATTATTCAGTAAGAACAAGGAATATACGTGATGAATCAGACTCAAGGTAAGGGGTTTCTTATCTCACTTTTAATTCCGTGATATTTCCATTGTTTGCCACTTATTTCTCTAATGTGGTGTATTGTGTACTGAAATTTGGTATATATTATCATTATTATCTTTATATTCATTTTATTATGTGATTAATTTTGTGGTTATTATTTTTTTGTCATACGACTCAATTGATTACAACGTGGTAAGAGAACCTTTCATCCTCCTCTTTTAGTCAAAGACTTATTTAATGCTATGTATTTTAATTTACATTTTTATTATTTTGGGATATTTTCTTCTATATCCTTATTTTTTTACATTTTATGTACAAGTGATGAGAGATCATTTTCTCTCTCATCAACTCATTTTCTCAATTTTTAAGTGACGCCGTTAGGCTGCCAGATTTTTGTAAGGGGAATTCTTAACCCAATTTCCATTATTTGGGTTGATCTTCTACTTATTGACTATGTCATGATTTTATTATGTGAGTAATGAATTATGATATTTTATCTTGTATTTATACTTGAATTATGTGGATTTATGAGGAATACACATAATCAATCTTTTTTATTAACAAAATGATCTTTGTGAGGGACTTTGTCTCAATATCCTTTCATTGTGGCATATTTTGATATAGTGTATAATAAAACCCTTTGAATTTTAATTTCATTCAAAGGGAATCTTTTATTATGAAGAATTTTACTGGACGACAAAAGGAATGTTTTTTAACTTATGCGACGACAATGACCTCTCCGTCGCCGTAATTGTTATTTGACTTCCTCTATAAGACTTAATGTTTTTAAAAGGAAAAGAAATCCCTTATTCCATTTTTTGGTGTTTTTGTATTGAAAATGGTTTTTGAAATGGATTTATTATATCAATATCTTGATATGATTTCTTGTGATTGAAATGAAATGTTATTAGTGAAACATTGATATTTTTAATATTTATCTGTGTTATGATTATGTAATGGTACTTGGACATTTAACAAGTGGTTACATGATAAACCAAATACGGGTGGTTCTGTGATAAACATAGGGTAGGTGAGAACAAGATAGATCTATAATGCATTGGGTAACATGAAAGAGGTAAACGTTAATGTTTCTCCTAAGAAATTTAAGGAATATACTGTGATGGGTATTCCAAACATAACTCCCTATATAGTTGTGAAAGATACAATGTGAGTATGATATGGATACCACAAGTTACCTCTATGATTTATAATTTCTATTTATTATTCATAAATATTATGATTTCATGAGGTATGTTAAAGAGCTTTTGTTTTATTATTGAGAAGTATGATTTTATTGATTTGTATGTATTGATGGACTAATGTTTTCTTTCCTTATTTTATAACCCTTACTGAGATTTTTGTGCTCATCCTAAGTTTTTGAAATGTTTTTCATAGGGTATAAGGAAGGGTAAGAGAAAGGAAGTATTCAAGAAGATTTATATCAAGAAAAAAATTCTTGTTTTATTTAAGGAGTTTTATTATTGTGAAAAAACTGGATAGAGTAGAAGTGAATTAGTAACAATGGATGTGAAGAAAACTATGACAATTTTATAAATGAGTATCCAAATGAAATGAGAGCTGCAATGTGAACTATTGTGGTTATTCTTAACCAAATATCTGAAGTCATGATTGATCACTATAACCTTGTGTATTTTTCTAATGCATCATATATGCAAGAAAAGAATCCCTATGGAAGTTCAAGTAACAATCATAAAGGTACGTATATTCAAAAACCTATGTGTCAAGGATGTGGAAAGAAACACCTAGGAAAATTCCTCAAAGGGACGGGAAGATGTTATAGATGTGGTGATGAAGGTCATAAATCAATAACCTTCCATGGAAAAAGGAAGTGTCCAATTGACTCCAGGAAAAGGAAAGAAGTTCTTTCTAAGGGATCAATTGAATGCTTTAAATGTGGTGTACATGGTTATTACACAGATAGATGTACTATAAAGAAGGTTCAGGAATGGGATCAACAGTACCATACAAATATATTCTTACCAATTCTCAATTCCATTCCAATTGAGGGTGAGGAATATAACAATGACCTATGAAAGGTATGAATTATTTCTTAGCTCATGTTTTGACATTATTGAAATCTTATGAAATTATGCATGATTTTGTTTGTAGGAAAGAAGTATTATGAAATAAATTGAAAAAAATGGTTAAAGGATCACGAAGAATGCTGGATTATTAATATTTCTACATTTTAGAAATTTTAGAGTTATGTTAGATATCTGGGTGATGAAATGTTTAAAAGTATTTATGCTCTTTTATTGATGGGATTAAATTGGAAGACTTTTATCTTTTATGTATAACCCTGAAGTTTTTTATGTGAAAATGTTATTTGAGGAAGAATTATCTTTTCTTTTGTGTATATAGTTATAAAAAAACCATTTGGTTTTATATGATCCTTGAATTTGAGGTAATTACAGGTTATTACTTTTTGGGATGAAAATACAAGGTATGAGGTAAAATTTACGGTTAAAATATGTTATGGTTATTTTTGATGAAATTTATATCATTTTTTGGAATGTTAAAAAATTATATAGTTTTTTAAAAAGGACAACACACAGACCGTGTGACAACCCATCATGTCAGACAAATATGTGATAATTAAACCCACAACCAAAGTGCGACTGGGATTTATCACCAACCACTGGACTACGTGAAGTCCCTGGTTAGCATGACTAATTATTTTTAGTTAAATGATTTTATGGATCAATAATATGTTTATTTTGGGAACTTATGATTTATCAAATTGATATCCTTAGTATAGGAAAATTATTTGGTGATTAAGTGATAAGTGTTATTTTGGAAGACGTTTGATCTTTTGGGAACACTATATGCCTAAGGAAAATCGAATACTATGAGATTTCATTTGTGGAGTAATGGTTGAAATATTATTTTGGAAGAATTTATGTTCTTATTTTGGAAATATGGTTATTTGGTTTATTTGTGTAAATGATTAACCTATCATAGAGAATATGTGATTAGGTTAATTTCTTTTTAGTATAATAATTTAAGATTAGTTGATGTTATTTGGAGATAAATGTTAAGATTTATCATGGAAGACTATGTGATCAAATGCTTATGAGTTTTGGGTTTAAATCTTAGTTTGGATTAATTTGAATAATTTTAAGGAAAATTGTGTATTGAATGGTATTTGTTTAACCTTGGGTATTTTTTATTGAATTTTGAAGATTAAGAGCAATATTTCTTTTTATAAAGGATTATCCTTTTTAGGGATTATCTGATCTTGTACTAACCATTTTGGTTTTGATTAATGTCTAAAGATAGGGGAAATATATATTTCATCTTTTTTGGATTATGTGATTCTCTATAAGTTGATTTTAGAACTTTAGGGGCGACCATGTCATCCTGAATACTCATCGTTTGGAGAAAAGATGATTTTGTGGTAGAAATTTATTAAAGGATGAAAATCTACTTCAAAATTAAGTATATTTCCTTGTGTTCTTAGTCAATATCATAAATAAATTTCTCAACTTTATGAAAAGGAACTTAAAAAAACATCGACCGTTCAATTTTCCCACTATGAAATCAAAGACTGTTTAACCCATCACAAGTTTGTGGTTTTCTGGTGGTTAACTTTCTCCTGATCATGTTTTCTATCACTCTCCATTAAAACTTGATGGTTTTTTCTCTCTTCCATATCCATGTTTTCCTACATAGAACCCTAGTATGGGTTATCTCACGTGAAATTTGTACTTCTCATTATTTCTTTTAAAGTGATAGTTTTATTGACTCTTTTTCCGATGTGGTACTTTCAATGAAGTTTCCAAGGATAATTTTAAAATTGTGAGGATGAAATTTTCAAAAGGGGGGAAGGATGTAACAACCCAGGTATTTATAGAATAATAATTTTTAATATCTATTAATATTTACGAATAAGATATTAATTTTATTTTAAATAGTAAGATCTTTCTTATAGAGTACTCGACAAACAACAATGGGTTTCTTTGAAATCTTACATTGCACACAACTTTGAGTTCGACCGAAAAATAATATAGTAATATTATTATTTTAAATGGTAGTTAACACATAGACATTGTATTTATGGGAATAAAAATAACTAACTACATTATGATTACACATGTTTGTTAAATGTTTTTACATTTATCCAATAAATTTTAGAGGCTTAAAATAAGAACGAATCCGATTTTAAGTATAAAATACTTTAATATTCTTTAAAAGGTCAATTTACCACCATTTAATAGAGAAACTTTTTTAAATCTAGTTTTTGTCACTTTTATATGTTATATTTGAAAAAATAAAATTCTTCTTTAGAATAGAGACATAAAAATTTACTTTGGATGAAATTTTGGTATTTTTCTGATAAAGTTCATTTTTAATGAATAGTGAAAATACTGCATTTTAATTCAAAAATGCCTTTTAATATAATTTATTTATATAGTTATATTGTACTTTTAATTTGTTTTAAAGTTTAATTAGATTATATTTTTATCATTTAATATAATATTGGTTATTTTAAGTAATTTCACTTTGAAATTGGACATAAACACATGTCAATCTTTTGGTAGTTTTTACTTCTTAAAAACACGCTTTCTAGTTTTGACAACAGGAATTAATTTTAAATTAATTTATTTAACTTCTATATTTTGAATTTGAAAAAATGGATTTCATATTTGGAATCATTAGGTACAAATTTTGTAAATAGGTAACTTTTATTTTTAGACATTATGAATAGTAACTTCAGTAATTATTTTATTTACCATGGTTAAAGGGTAAATCTGATAAATAAGTGTAAAAAAATAATATTATAATAATATTAAACTATCCTAAAATGTGTTCTAATACTATTTTATGATATATTTCAGACCATGGGTATCCTTGGTTCGATTTTAGGACCCCATGGAGCCACTTGGATGTGAAAATGACATTTTTTAAGAATTAATTTAAAGTAAATGAAAATATAACATACACATGTATCTTTTAGTAAAAAATTTTTTATATGGGTTATATAAGTGATATTTTATACTATAAATATCAATTATAAAGATAAAAATATTTTCTACATCATTTTATTTTATTTATAATTCTTAGACATTAAATAAATAAATTTATTTATGACATAATGATGATGAAGTGATTAACTTATTAATGAATGATTTAAATAAATGAGATTATAAATATTAAAATAAATTTATTTTGAAACTTTTTATACCATCCAAGAATTTTATGGATGAGTATGACTTTTTATCTTTAAAGTAATGAAGTTTTTTCTAAATAATCAAGTTTTTATGGATTAAAAAAAAAGACATGATATGAATAGTATAAAAATTGACATAAATTAGTTTAAAAAAATACTATTTTATTAAACGATATAATAGTCCTAAAAATCTAATATTTGGCCAAATGACTTAGATAATGTTTAAAATTTAATTAGTGAACCACTTTATGTTCTATTGTCATTTTATGATAACTATATTAACCATATAGTATGAATATACAAGAAGACATAGTAAGAGTCAAATTAGTTAACTAAGGGTTAAAGCTAAAAGATAAGGTTAAATTTGAAACCAAAACTTGTATAAAACCTATTGGTTGAGAGGATTTAGAAAAATAATAATATTATATATTAATTAAATGAGTTTTGGACCTTTTGAAATTGAAATTAAGTTTATAATAAAATAATCTTTCAAGACATTCCTAAAGTACCCCCTCTTATAAAAGGCCACCACCTCTAACCCTTACTCACACCTCTCGAGCCTCTTGTATAAAATCCCACATTTTATAACTTAAACTTTCATTAAATTACACAAAACTGAGGATCTTTAAGGCTTAGTGTCTTGGAAACCAGGAACATAATACATGAAAACAACATAAAACATTCTTCTTAAACACTTGAAAGGCTTCTCCTTAAGTTCATCCTAGGTTCATTACTGCGTCTCATAACTTGGGGACATACATCAAAAGAAAGGGTGATAAGAAGGACCACTAAGGGAAACAAGAGAAACATTTTACATGTGAACTTGAGATACTTCAATAAGGTCATGAAAAGAACTTTAAGGCATGAGAAAGAAATCATGAGGCATATCATAATAAAAATAACGTTTTTAATAACTTGAAGATGTGGCTACAAAATTTAATATTGACAATTATTTCCATTTCACCAAGGTCCATCCCCAAGGTGTCATTAAAAATTACCAAGGTTATTCACCAAGGCGTCGTTAAAAATGGTCATCTCTAGAGATTAAGTCTTTACCCAATGAATTAGAGCGCTATCAGGGCGCACCCTTAAATTTGTATTTATTATCATGTGAGACACATATATCATCATAAATCATTTAATAAACAACCCATATAGAATAAAAGAAATTGGTTTCATTTCATAATCATAATGTTTTAAAAACTGCTTTGAAGACATGATCTTTATGTCACTTTAAACCCACAGAAAGGGAAAGCGGGTCTCATGTATGTAAATCCCAGAATATAGAATAGAAAATTTTGGTATATATGTGAATACCCCTTTAGAAGAAAGATCTTTGAGTATTCACTTAATACAATAAATGAATTTGAGAATAAGAGAGAGACATTTTGAGACGGAAATTCTGCAGCATAACGGCTATGTTACGAGGTTTTAGAAAATATTGAAAAGAGAGGGGACATGGGTCACACACTCATAAATGATCCATAAAATAGTAGGGGGACAGAATATAAAGGATTTAAGAACATGGTATTGAAATTTGAAAGATATACCATATGAAATGAAGAACATGAAAGGAAGACAAAAATAAGATTTCTCTTATGAAAATTCGACAGCCTAATGACGTCACTTAAACTTCAAATAGAAAAGAATTGACGAGATCAAATAGGGCCTCTAATAATATGAACATAAAATATTAGTATGATAGATATAGAGATCATACCCCAACATAATAAAAAGGAACTCGAAAGACTTGACATGAAAGTAGAACTTTGAAAAATGAGAAAGGTGAACGAATCCCTTAAACTTTCGGCAGCCTAACGACGCCACTTAAACTTTCTTAAAATTAATTGATGAGAGAAATAGGGGGTCTCTCATCATATGAAAATAAAAAGGTCAGTAAGAGGAATATAAAAGAACATCCTCCAACATAAGATCATGGAGCATAAAATAAATGACATAAAAGAGATTACTTGAAAAGAAAGAGAGAGGTAGGATCCCTTACCTTAAAACGTAACTCTTAAAACTCAAAGGTTGGGATCTTGAGGGATTGGGGGAACCTTGGGAGGACTCCTTGGGAGGTAAAGAGACCATAAATTCGTTGAGGATGATTTTGGAGTCGAATGGATGAGAGGATGGCTTGGTATTTATAGGGAAAGTGAGGGGACAAGGCATTAATGGCCAAGGGACACCTCATTGGTGGTTTTGGAAAAACCATGGGCTTGCCCATGATATTTTCCCATGGTATTGGCCACTTGGGACACCTCATACCTTATCTTACTATTCATAAGTCGACCATATTGATTACATACTTAATACATCATTTAATGATGTCATTAAACACCCGTAACTTAAAAACTGTATTTTCACTATTCATCGAAAATTTAACTTTCTCAGAAAAATACCAAAATTTTACCTTAACCAAATATCGATGCTCTGATTTCAAAAATGAACTCCATTTTATAAAAAAAAAATTCTAAAAATTTTTAATTTAATTTTTAAATAAATACACTATTCACCGAAAATTCATTTTTTCCAGAAAAATCCCCAAAATTTACCTTAGCATAATATCGGTGTTCTGAATTCAAAAATAAAGTCCATTTTATAAAAATAATTTTCTAAATATTTTTAATTTAATTTTTTAATTAAAAAACACTATTCACCCTAAAAAACTAATACTTGTCTAATAATTTATGAAATCGTTATTTAACCATTTTATTGAATCACATTACTTAATCAAGGTGCCTAGATTATATTAATAAATTCTTTAATTGAGATTAATAATCCATTTGGTCACATTACTAATCTTAAGCATAAAATCACTATTCATAATTTACTATTCATTAAAAATTAAGTTGATCTTATTAGACTCTAAATTTCGTACTGAACATAAGTTTAGAAGACAATTTTTTGAAAATCATTACACATCATTAATTATTTAAGGTTTACATAAATATTTTAAAATATCCTTTTTTTTCAAAATTCATCAATAAAATACATCCTAAAATTATCCGTACATTTGAAATTTCACAAACATCACTAAAGAAAGAAATATCAATTTATTCATCCCAAGGGATTACACAAAGAAGCTACGGTCTCATCACATAGCCCCTTATAACACCAACATATGACCTAAGTGTAAGGTGTGATATGGTGAGAGAATCTGAGGGAGGCTCAGATAACATTGCCCTAGTAGTAATCTCTACTAACTTGAACTTCTCCCACAGGCGTTTCCGTTCAAGCTTGACACACTGGAGTTCAGCTTGGGCTTGGTCCAAAGAGAAGCCCAAAGATGCCACCTCTTTCCCAAGCTCTGATAAGTGGGCTTGATAAGGTTCGAGTCTACCGGATGAAGCCATCGACTCCTCTTTCTAGATTAACCATTAACATCTCTATTAAATCGTTAAGAGTAAGTTAATATACTATTCAAAAAGTTTGGGTCGTTACATCTTGGATCGTCCAAAATCTTCCCAAATAAGCTCTAAAAATCCCTATATTCCTCCTTGAATCCTTACCTTGAGCAGAAGGCAATTCAAGAAATCCTTTTAGCTTAAATCAAAAGGAGCTACCCAATTTGAGGTAATGTCTTCTATCAAGATTCTTCCTTTATTTTCCTTATCCAACCCCCTAAAATCTCTTTATTACATTATTTTATAACAACACCTGTATCTTCAGTATACTAGGATTTTTTTATGATAAGTATAAGAACTAAACTTGTACACACCTCTATTTAATGGATTTAGAACATACTATTTTTGTGGACGCCGAACTACTGCCACACGAAAGGATGATTGTTCAATTATCTCCGACTGCCTCTCATGGTGGCCATTATTATGGAATTGTATTTATATGTGATATATGTTATGTTTTTATTGTCTCTATTATTTTGTAATTTTTATTTACAAATATACCTTTATTCTTTTCATGATGTGTAAATATGATAATTTTATTTGAGGAAGTGTGGACTACCGCCCCCTCAAAGTGATATGATTCATTCATGCCATACATGGAACGTATAAAGGATGAAGTTAATAAAATTATGAAATGTATATAAAATATGATATTATACTGTAATTATAATATACCTATGTATAATTTAGTTTTCATTCTTTTAAATATGAAAAAGAAATGAAAGTAGCGTTTATGCATACGTACGACTTACCGCCTCTATGAACGATACATTTTATTTCTTATCTCAAAATGTTATCGACTATTCTAAATACATATATACTGGATATAAATATATATATAATTTATATATATTATATTTAAATAATTAATATTATTTTGGATATAATGGACTTTTGACCACATAGAAAATTTGTAATTATAACAAGTTCATTTTTGACTCAAGTACCCAATATCGACAAAACAACCGATATTAACTTAAATAATTATGTAATTTTTATAACTTGGTAATAAGTGATATAAAAGGAATATTAAACTTGAAAAAAGTTTCTAAGAAAGTATAAATGAACTTATGTTTATTATTTAGGAAGAACAAGGAACATACATGACGAATCAGACTCAAGGTAAGGGGTTTCTTATCTCAATTCTAATTCCATGAGATTTCCATTGATCGCCACTTATTTATTGAATGTGGTGTATTTTATACTTATATTTTATATATATTATCATTATTCTCTTTATATTCATGGTATTTTATTATTAATTTTGTGTTTATTAATTTTTAGTCATACGACTCAATTGATTACAACGTGGTAAAGGAACCTTTCATCCTTTTCTTTTAGTCAAAGACTTATTTAATGTTATGAATTTTAATTTCCATTTTTCTTATGTTGGGATATGTTCTTCTATATCCTTATTTATGTACATTTTATGTTCAAGTGATTATAGACCCTTTTCTCTCTCATCAACTCATTTTCTAAATTTTTAAGTGACGCCATTAGGATGCTGAATTTTTGTAAGGGAAATTCTTAACCCAATTTCCATTCTTTGGGTTAATCTTATACTTCTTTACTATGTCATGCTTTGATTATGTGAGGAATGAATTTTGATATGTTATCTTGTATTTATACTTGACTTATGTGGATTTATGGGGAATACACGTAATATATCTATTTGATTAACAAAATGATCTTTGTAACAGACTTTGTCTCAATCTCCTTTCATTGAGGCATATTTTGATACGATGTATAATAAAACCCTTTAACTTTTAATTTCATTCAAAAGGAATATTTTTTTATAAATCATTTTAATAGATGAAAAAAGTAATTTTTTTAACATATGTGGTGACAATGACCTCTTCGTCATTGTAATCGTTATTTGGCTTCCTCTATAAGCCTTAATGTTTTCAAAAGGAAAAGAAATCCCTTATTTCCTTTTTGGGTATTTTGGTATTGAAAATAGTTTTTGAAATGGATTGATTATTTCAATATCTTGAAATGATTTCTTGTGATTTCAAATGAAATGTTATTAGTGAAACGTTTATATTTGAAATATTTATGTGTGTTATGATTATGTAATGATACATGGAAATTTGATGGGTGGTTATGTGATAAACCAAATATGGGTGGTTCCATGATATACCTAGGTCAGGTGAGCCTAAGATTTCTCTTCAATGCATTGGATAACATGACAGATGTAAACATTAATGTTTCTCCTAATAGATTTAGGGAATATACTGTGATGAGTATTCCAAATGTAACTCCATATGTAGCCGTGAAAGCCAAAATGTAAGTATGATATGGATGTCACAAGTTACCTTTATAATTTATGATTTCTATGTGTTATTCATAAATATTATGATTTCACGAGGTATGTAAGAGAGCTTATGTTTTATGATTAAAAATTATGATTTCATTTATTTTTATGTATTGATGGACTTATGTTTTATTTCCTTATTTTATAACCCTTACTGAGCTTTTTGTGATCATCCCAAGTTTTTGAAATGTTTTTCATAGGGTATAAGGAAGGGTAAGAGAAAGGAAGTATTAAATAAGATTTATATCAAGAAAAGAATTTTATTTTATTTAAGGAGTTTTATTATTGTGAAAAAAATTGTATAGATTATATGTGTCTACTTTTTAATCTTTTGAGATGTAATGTAATATTTAAAGCCTAATTCTCTAAAACTCTAAACCTGAAAGATCCTCATTGTGAATTATTAACTTAATTCAAGATTATGTAATGTTTAAGGCTGGGGCATGATTATCCATTGACTAAGGATAATATTCATTGTTAATATATAAAATATTCATGTGATTTATTATTCATAAACACCATTTTAGTACATTTTACACTTTGAACATTGATTCACATTATGTTTGTAATTCCCTCTTAAAATGTACAATTTCATGGTACATTTTTGAACACCTCCTAAAATACAAAATGGTCTTGATTTTATTTTCATATTTTATTTTAAGGTATCCCATTCTACAAAGAACAATTAATGATTTTAGAGCGCTTGGAGATTCACATTGGAAGACCACCAAAATAAACTTTCATGCCAACACATTTTGGGTAAAGTAAACTGGACAAAAACCCAATAAAGAGATTGTATCGGACAAGATACAAGCCTAATTATTCTAAAAATTTAACTAAATATAGAATACATCATGAGGAACATTTAATCAAACAGTGAAAAGAGATAATTCAGATGTTTTAATTGAGTTCTAGGCGGCCCAAGTGGAAGATGAAATTCTGGGACAGATTCTGCATCCCAGAAAAACAGCCCAATAGTTAGATAATATCTAGCAAACCAAAATTCCATTTGGAATGAAATTTTACAGGAGGTTTGGAGAAATCTGGGTATAAATTTTATTCTTCTATGTACCACTCTAATTATAAAATATATAAGGTCATTTTGACATGTCTGTTCGGTGTATGCAAGATGGATTGCACTTCTGGTCAAGAGTGGAAAAGTCTGAGTTTCACAAGCTTTCCATCACCCTAAGCCTACCATACTCAAGTTTTATAACTTTAAATATTTTAGGCTCAACCAAAGGCTCCTAAAATTACTATTTAAGGTTGTGGTGTTTGAGGATTTATTAATCTTGGATGCTTTCTTTCATTGTAATGTTATGCTGCCACTTTTCTTTTGTAATGTTCTTCCTCAATTGTAAGTTGTTTTAATTCATTCTAGTTTCTTAATAAAAGTTATTATTATAATATTATTATGTTATTATCCATATAACTTTGACACAATTTCCTCAATGTGTGAATTTATTCACACCAAACCTTGTGGAATTATTCACACAACAATGGAGTGATCATTTTCTTTTTATTGTTTTCTTTATTTCTTCAATTCCTCCTTCATGAGTCTAATTCCCACTTCCATTGAAACCATAGAATCAATGGAGGGATAAAATTATTATGGGTTGATCCAAGGGAGTAAAAACAGACTATATTGGATGTTATTTATCACCCCATCAATGTATAATCACTTCTTTTAATTGAGATTTTTATTTGATGATTTTAAAGATTCTTCGTCCTTGTTGAATTTTAAGGCCACATACTTCAAGTGATAATACGAAAATTTACCTTGGAGTGCTCATAAATTTGATCCTCCAAGTTTATAGGTGATTATTATTATGGTGTGTTGGTATTAAACCAGTAAGTTATGAAGTTTTTTGATCTTATTGAATAAACCCATCTCGAATATAATAAATTGAAATTGTTAAAAAAGAATTTCATCAAATCCACCCCTTGTAATATCCTAGGATCAACCCTTCTCATAATTTGAATTCACTTAAGTATCTTATCATTCACTTAAACCCATATAAAATCAACCCAATTTTTCCAATTCATAGCAAAAAAACCCCATAAAATGTACGTGTTTGTAGGTTACTTCTTAGGTCTCTGAGGATTCAACAACCCAAGCTAAACTACAAGCGACCGCTTAACCATAAAAACTTGAGTAAATTTGAGAGAGACCAAGGAATTACACCCTTATTCAATGTAATAAATTGTTCCTATTTCTAAGGAAATTTATGATTTTAGGGGGTGATTAATTTCATATTTCAAATGTGTTGTTTGTTTTTAATGATCAAAATTTATCTAGTGGATTTTTTTGGATCTGTTTGACCAGAATAAAATCAAACTACTTCTTTAATACTATGAGTCATATTTTATAAAATATAATGTTTCTCTAGTTATATTAAGGTATAGGGACATAACAATTTTAATCTATTATTATTTTTTTCATTCTTATAATGCTAAATCTATATTTATCTTTTAGTACAGTTCATCGAAGCAATTTCCTGAGCTATACATTGGTGACATACATGATTATCATATACTGAGTGTTTTCTATACTACTCTAAAAGGTTATTATTGTTTTTAATATATATTTTTAAAATATTTTATCAATAATAAAGATCATAGTTTCTTATAAAGGAAATCACGTTGATGATATTTTATTTACCTCTAAATAACTCTTCATTTTTCAATTTATGTTACAACTATGTGCTAAATATGTTTCAACAAATCATCATCTTATCTCTTTTTCTTGAAGTGTCAGATACTTGTACTCAGTCACGGTAGAGTGTCAACTTCTTATAATAAGATGTATTTGTTAAGGTTCCCTATAAAAGAACTTGACTATTTTTAAGATGTCAACTATCTTCATTTAGTTGTTGAAGTCACTGGATCAGAGGACCTATTTAGTGAGATCACTAATATTGATGAGAGAGTGTTGGTGGAGTGGACTTGGGTTTATTTATTCCCTAAACCACTATAATAATTTCTGAGTTCTATTCTTTTTCTTTCCATTTCATAATCTTTCTAAAGAAAATAATTTTATACTAATTTTAAAATCAAAAAGAGGGATTAAGTTTGTTTTTTTCAGTATTTTTAAAAGGACACAATTTAGCCCCTCTTATGTCTTCGTATTATTCTAAAATAACAGTACTCGGTCTTCCCTCACTAGGTGCCTAGTGATTGACTTTAGTACTTAATGTGGGGAACTAGCCACCCAATAGCCTATCCAAGGGCCCCTCAGACCTTAGACCTCAACCGAGTACTCAGTGTGTTCCAATCAGGTACCTGGTGGCCTATAATAGCCACCTCTCTCCTTTTTTCACCTCCACTAACACCCAAGATCTCATTATGAGTGTTTTTACATAGAACTTCCACCCTAAAACATCTTATGAATCACTTTAAACATGGAAAAAATTCACATTTATCAACCTAGATCAAAAAATTCAAATTTACCTATCTACAAGGACTATAAAGACTCGACTCTCCACTCAGTTCACTAACACTAAAATATTTGGTTCATTACAATTTAGGTTGGAAAAAATTTATAATAACATATAATAATAAATAAAAATTTTAATTTATAAAAAAATAATGTTTTGACTATATAAATTCTTTTATATATCTAATACAAAAGTAATCATTTTTAACAACCTTGTCTTTAACATAACTCATTTAATAAAATAACATTTTACACATCCAAAATTAGTTATAAAAAATTAAATTTTATCACAAAATGTTAAGATTGAGAGTATAAAATAATTTTACACTTTTGAAGGGTGGGTCAGGTCAAACCAACTAAAAAAATAGTAACCCTATAACACCTTGAGATTTTATGAAATATATTTTTTCAAATAAATTTAATTTCTTCGATAGCTTGAGTTACACATGACACCAAGTTTTAATGAACCATAATATAATATTAATTTTATTATTTAAATAAGACCATTATAACCTAGTAGTTAAACTTAGCGGTATGAATAGTAATAAACACATTTTTTAAAATAATTATTAATTTTTTAGAAAAAAAAATATTGATAAATAAGTACTTATTTTTTGTAAAGTCTATATGCTTCGAAAATACATTTTTCTCAGAAAATGATTTTTATTGATTTTTGTGAAAAATAATAAAATTAGTTTTTACACTTTTGAAAATGTATTTGAAAAAATGAAATTAATTCTTGGAATCGACATGTAAAAATTATCTTAGGGTGAATTTTTTGGATTATGTTGAAAAGTTTATTTTTAAGGAATAATGAGAAATAATGATTTTTATTAAAAACTGTATTTTTATTTAGATAATTTATAAGTTACATTTGTTTGAAGATGGTTTTAAAAGTAAAATTAGTTTAATTATATCATAATAATCCAATTTATATCATTTTAATCAATTTCATATTGAATTTTGATATTCAAACTTTATGTACTTATGAAAACCTTTTTTTTGGAAAAGCATTTTTCATTGCATCTACAGGATTAGTTTTAAATTAAATTCTTCCTCTTCTATGAATTGAATTTGGAAACATTTATTTCATATTTTCAATTATCATAATTATTATTATATAATAAGGTCAATTAATATTTGTTCATAATGAATAGTAAAAATAGTAAAAATTATTTATCACGATTAAGGTTAAAATGAGTTTACCAAGGGTTAACATAAAGAGATAAAGGTTAAAATTACCTAAAAACTTTTCTATATCATATTTTATGGACATATTTTGACCTTATCTCATTTAAGGCTTAATAATGAGCCATTTTGAATCCTTATGGAATGTTTAAAATGTGGGTATACATTTTTATTTTATTTCTTTTCCACCTCCTTCAAATCTACTTCAACTATTGTGATATAATAACCTAAGTATCTCACATACAATTATATGTTATTATATTAGTGGCACGAACTATATCCATATCCTCTTCCATTAAATGGGAAACAAATTTGTCGATTGTGTGTACGATAGACTATCGCCTCATGAACTGATCTAATTTGTTTTCTACCACCGCATCTCATGACTAGTGATAATGATGGATTTAACATAATAATATGATATTTATGACATAATTATACTTATAGTATTATAATATCACATCTAAATTCTTACCTTCTAATCCATTGGAAATTGATAACGTTGCTCGTGCGTATATGTGGACTACTGCCTCTACGAAGTGATGTGATACATTTTTCATTTTATTTTGAAATGGATAGTAAAAAAGGATAGATTAAATGAATATATATGATATAAAAATTATTCTTGAAATTTTAATTAATATTTACCTTTTTTCATTCCATTCTTTGAGAAAATGACAATGTTCATGCGTACGTATGGCCTACTGTCTCCATGAATGATGCAATTCATTCTCTATCTCTAACTTTTATGGATTAATATAAATACATATATAATTAATATATATGATATTTTTATCATGTTTAAAATTATGGAGATAATTAAAACATGATAAAAGTAAAAGAACCAAAAATACCAAACCAAAATAGACATGAAAAAAGAAAGCAGTTATTACCCAAAATGTGATTTTAATAAGGAAATTGTTAATGAACAGGTAATAAAAGATCAGAAGTAAATAATATATGATATGATATATATGAGTATGATTTTTTAATAGATTTATAATAAACCTATATTTATTATATATAAGTTTATAATGTTTATGAAGAAATTTGAGACTTGAGGTAAAGGGATTTTCATCTCACTTTTATTTCCATGGGACACATGCCATATTCACCAATTATTTCTTTTGTGTAGCGTATATTCTACAAAAGAATGTATTTTATTATGTTTATTATGAAAATTATGGAGACTTAAAGATCCATATAAAATTATTTATTTCATAGGGCTTACAATTCAAAAATTACTAATGTGGTAAAGGTTTTATGTTACAATCTCATTGTTAATCGAGATTGTTTATGATTATGCTTCCAATGATGAAATATTATGATTTATCTCTCAAGAAACTCATGTATTTTCATATACCCTATTTATTTATAGAGAATGCATGTTTCCATTTCATTTTAATCTCTTTAAGTACTCAAGATACCAAACGAATGTTTATAAGAAAAATCAACTTTATCTCTCTCTTTAGTTAAAAATCCTTTTTCTTCCATATCCATGGTTTCTAAAAATGTTTTAAAGAAATATTTTAAAATTCTATAATGATTATTTAAATATATTTTTTACCCATGTTTTATTTTTTGAAAAATAATTTAAAAGGAATCTTCTTATTGTTTTCTAAAAAAGTATATTTTTACTTTTTACCGAAAATGTGAAAGGAATCTTTGTTTTAACATTTATAGTATGAACAATATTTTCCACCTTCATGAAATCTCAATGATTTAAAGCTTACATTACAAGTTTTATAGGTTATTCTCAAGGAAATTTTTTTCTTTAATATTTGTGAAAATTTTACATTTTAAATAATTGTTTTCAAATTGGAAATGTTATTTTTCTCAAGAAATGTTCCAAGTGATCTTTAAAAATCATTTTCCATCTAAGATGACATCCTTTGATATTTATTAAGCTTTACTGGGAATATGATCCAATGATAATATCCTTATTCTTTCTCTATATAGTTTATGATTATGATGAATTTTTTTTTGAAACCCATTTCTTTCCCAGGGGTTATGTTATTATGAAATTTTTATGAAACCTGTTTTTTCCCACGAGTTACGCTATGATGAAATTCTTATGAAACCCATTTCCTTTTCATGGGTTATGATATGATGAATGTTTTATGATCTTTTGGAATAGAAATGTATGGACTATGTGATGAGTGGGACCTATATATACCTCTAATGCATTGGGTAAGGAAGGATATCTCATGAGATAAATAGAACTAGAATGGGAAGTGAACCCAATTCAGTAAGGGGATTTTTCCATTATGATAGTCTTGGAAGTAAAAACTCATTACTATAATGGTTTGGGGAGTAAACCCATTCCACTATTATAGTTTTGGAAATGAGTCTTGACTAATAAGGAAATGATTTTCTATGCTTGTGTATATTCCAAAAATCTATGTCTTATGCCAATGTTATCACTACTTAAAAATAGGCCTTTAACAACGCCGACCTTTATTAGTGATAGAGAAAATCATAGATAAAGGGTACATTTTATCAATGCTAAAAAAACGTTGTTAAAGGTCCCGATCACCATGTGAATCCCACATTGAAATAACACATGAGAGGTCCTCCTTTATATATCATTCCATTGCTTCCATGGCTCAGAAGCTTTCTCTGAGGATGGGCTCCCGTACACATTGCACACACCTATATGGGCCTGCAACGGGCCCATGCGGGTCTTGTCCCACCCTATACATGACCCTCCCCTTCTCCCACCTTTATATTTGAGTCTTAAAGGACTCAACGTGGTCCATAGCCATTTTTTATACAAAGCAATAAAAAATAAAAGTATTAAAAATAATAAAAAAATTGAAATAACTAAACAAATAAAAATTAAAAACAGAATAAATTTTGAAAATATTAATTTTTTAATTGAATAATTATTCATAAATTTAATATATATATATATATTATAAATATTAATAAATAATATATATTAAATATAGATATATAAAATAAAAAAATAAAATAATTAAACAAATAAAAATAAAAAATGAGTAAATTAATTTTTTTAAAATTTTTATTAATTAAATAGTCATTGATAAGAATGAAAATTTTAATATGCATATATATAAATAATGAATATTTATAAATAGTATATATTAAATATTAATATATAAAATAAATAATATGAAATAATTAAACAAATAAAAATTTAAAATGAGTAAATTAAGAAAAAATATTAAAAATATTATTAATTAAATAATGATTGATAAAAATAAATAAATTTAATATAAATATATATAAATTATAAATAATAATAAATATTATATATTAAATATAGATATATAAAATGAATAAATTATAATAATTAAACAAAAAAATTAAAAATGAAAAAATTACAAAATTATTAATGAAACAATTATTAATAAAAATGGATAAGTTTAATATATATATTAATTATAACTAGTAATAAGTAATATATATTAAATATAAACATATAAAATGAATAAATATAATAACTAAAAATAAATTAATTTTTTATTCATTTTTAATGGTTTTTATACATAATTATTCATTAATACATTTAATATAAAAATATATTTATATATATTTATATATATATATAAATATATAATACTTCCTAAAATATGTTTTATATAATAAAAAATATTTATGCTTACATTAAATAAGTTATATATTTAGTGAAGAATGGTTTATAATTAAAAATTAATATTAATTAAAAATAATGACTAATTATATCGAGTAATGGACATTAATTGAATTTCATTTGATTTTTCAATTTAACATATATCAAACGTGTGTTGCATTTATTTCATACACACATATACGCAATTAATGTATTTCTATATACAACACACATAGACAAATATTTACGTAATTAATGAAATCTTATGTAGAAACACATACACATAATATTTATGTCATTTATTCAAATTTTAGTATTCATTTTAGAATTTAATTTAGTAACCTGAAACATTTAATATATTATGTTTTTAATGGTTAAATTTAATTTATTTATTTTTAATATTGTTACAGTTAGCTATTATTTATTCATTTTTAATATTTATTATTATTTTTTGAATTTATTCATTTTCTAATATTATTTATATATATATTTACTATGTTTTAATATTTTTAGTATGTATATATTCATAATTATTTCAATATATATCCATATTTTTTTAATAATTTATATTTTATTAATAAGACTTATCCATTTTTTCAATATTTTTAAAGTGTACTTATTTTAAACTATTCAATTTCACTCATTTTTAACATGCATGCATTTGATAATATATATTCATTAATGATGTTAAAAATATATTTGAAAATAAATATTTATAAAAAAATATATTTATAAATGTATATTTAATATATTTATAAATTAATATATTTATAATAATAAATAAATAACTATAATTTTTTTAAAAAGTATTTATATAATTATAAATAAATAATAATATATATTTAAATAATTATAAAATTATAACAATTTTATTTAAATAATGAATATATTTACTATATTTATATTTATATTTATATATATTTATTAAATATATATATAATTATATAAATATATATAATTATATAAATATATATAATGATATAAATATATAAATATTATTTTTTTAAAAGTATTAATATAATTATAAATAAATAATTATAAAATTATAATAAATATATTTAAATAATGAATATATTTACTATATTTATATTTATATTTATATATATTTGTTAAATGTATATCTAATTATATAAATATATATAATGATATAAATATATTTAAAAATATATTTATTTATAAATATATTTATAAATGTATATTTTCTATATTTATAAAATTATATATTTATAATTATAAATAAATAAATAAATATATATATATATTTTTAAAAAAGTATTTATATAATTATAAATACTCTTCGACCCTCTAATAATTACTCCGAGTTTGAGTCCTCACAAGGCAACGCCTGAGATGCCTTTAATAATTACTCCTAGACCCTCTACCCAGTTGGGAACTGGCCCAAGCCCAAGGTTGGCCCCCATGGGCCTCGTTGGGGACATGTAGCACATAGGTGGTAAGGCTGCACCTATACCTCATTACCCAAATACACATTTTATAACCTCTCATAGGCCCCTCTACCCCGTTGGGAACTAGCCTAAGCCTAAGGTTGGCTACCTTGAGCCTCATTGAGGATGTGTGGCACGCAAGTGGTGAGGCCTCACCTATACCTCATTACCCAAATAAACGTTTCTGCAATTGGGGGCTTACCCGAGTGGTAAAGACTCCCCATAATCCTGCATCAGACCCGGGTTCAAACCCGGGTGAGAGTGAATTTCTACAGGCAGACGGTGACACATACATGACACATGACGCAGGTAGGTGGTGACACATGCAGTATGATGCTGGCATGACGCTGCACTAGGCCTTCAGTCTAGTTTGTGGGCCTTTGGGCCATGTTATGGGCATCATTCCCACTAGGCGTTTGGGTCATGTAATGAATAAATAAGACTTGATGGGTGAGTTATCCTTTGGGGGGCTATGACCTACCTTTCCGGTCTGTGTGTGTGGTGTGTGTTCGTTTAATGTAATTATACCCTTAAGCACCTAATATATAAATATATTTGATATATATATATATATATAATTATATAAATATATATTAATATAAATACATTTATAATCACATATAAATATTATAAATATATTTAAAAATATTTTAATTTATAATTATAATTATAAATCCTTTATCAATGCTAATTTTTAGTGTGGATAAAGTAACATTTTATCAGCACTTCTTTATCAGTGATAAAGATATATCTTTTATGAATGCTAAAAAAATGCTGATAAAGATGGATTTTATCAGGATTTTTTAGTTTTGATTAATCTCTATCTTTATCTGTGCTAAAAAATCACTAATAAGGATATATTTTATTAGTTCTTATTAATTTAGCACTGATAAAAGGTATCTTTATCAGTGTTTTTTTGGAAGTTCTGATAAAATTTTCCTTGATCTATTTAAAAGAACCATAATCGCATTGATTTTAGTCGTGATTCTCAATATTTAACGGAAGTATCCTACCGCTGATGCTCCTCCTCTACTTTCTCTTGGATGAATCAAGGCTCAAATCTAAAGTTGCTATTTTTTATACTCCCCTCTCATTTCTTGATTATTTGGGTTGCACGGTTTATGTTATTGCCACATTTTCTTAGCTATGTGCTGTCATTCATTATTGCAGTGTTTTCTTGGCTCAGTTTTTTCCTGGATAAGTGTTTTCTCCTATTCTTTCATTTTAATCTTATAGATTTAAAAATTCTAGATGATCAAAATATCCCCTTCAAGTTCAATGATCCCCTTGTAATTATATTGGGTTCATTCCTTACACCATCTCTAACCCACAATATTTTAGCATGAGAATGCTAAAATAGCGCAGGTATTTTTCTCCAACTAGGTGCTATTAATTGTGTTATTTTGAAGTGGAGGTATAGTTTAGTTCCATATTTGGGGTTACACTACAGAAGCACTATCTTATTTTTGATTTTTTTTCCTTTTTTCCTACTTTGATTCAAATTTTTATTTATTTTTGTAATATAAAATTTTAGAATAAAAAATAACGCACTAGTTTTAGATAATTTCACTATATCTATGCTATTTTAGAGTAGAGTTTACTAAATTTTAGCACTGTGGGTTGGATATAGTCTTAGGAATTTTAAGCCCACAATTGGTTTCTTCCTCCTCTTTTTCTATCCTTGTGCATCTAGTTGGGAAATCTGTACATTACTAATGTCCAAAATTTTAAGCATGTTCTTGGGTGGAATCTAGTTAGACCTACTTGTTCATTCACTGTGCATTTTATTTCTTTTTTCATTTTATTACTCTTCATTTATGTCCTTGAGTCTTATAGGATGTATATATTTTGGTTTATTTGGTTTCTTGGTTGTTATTATATTCTCACATGGGAAGATGTTTTGTTTGTCTTGGTGCTTTTGTGTGTGGTGATTTCTATAAGGCTTCCTACGAAACCTTTAAAGTGGGTTTTCCTAATATTAAAAATATTTAATTATTATTGAATTAGTTGGCTATAATATAAAAAATAATTGATCATATAAATATCAATCCAAATGAGGCATAATAATTACTTTTCAAATACCCTTATTCTAATCCACACAAGGCACAAGTTATAGTCTATGTATAGCTTAAAGTTCACTAATGTCAATCCAAAAAAGTTACTAAACATGGAATAAGAAATAACTAATATATCCTAGTATTAAACAAGAAAAATGATTAAACATAGAATTATTTATAACCAATTCTTAGTTATAATAACCCAAATAATGCATAAGGTGTGACTCAATCACCAATTAAGATGTTCTAACATAAAAAAAAATGAAAGATTCACATTTAAACCAATTTTATACATTGAAAACCCAATTTAGTAACAACCTTTTCTAAGGAAAAGAGTTCATTTAATGTTAATATGAACATGTATAACTCATATTTGATGAAAATGAAGTTTCAAGCTTTTGATATTTAAAATAAACAATGAAAATGTCCTAATAGTAATGTAAAATTATGATTTAGTAAAACCTCTTAAAGAATGAAAATACCTAAGGTTGTGGTTTCATGAAAATAAACTATTTGTTTTAGGTATTTATTTAAAACCAAATCCATACATAATTCTTTAAGAAAATAGATACATTTAGCACTTAAAAAGTTTTTATTTTAGTTTCAAAAATAAAACAAGTTAATGATACTTAATAAGTTATCACAACAAATCATTAATTCTAACTTAATCAATGAATCCATTATCTCATCAGTAATACAATCACTAAATCAAGTTTAAGTATTGTTCATTGACTTATAATTCATTTAGGTTATAGTTAAAGGAAATAAATTTCTTTTAATAAAAGACAAGATATAAAAGGGAATACTTAACTAAGTATATTCATATCATTTAAACTCATGATTTAAAACTAAATTTAGGTTTACTAAAATTACTCAAGATATCATAACATAAATATTTAACAAATAGTAATTTATTTTATTGAACAAAGGTATAAGACATGTGAATATTCAGGTTACTTTATCAAAATAAAGTGAGGTAATATAACCCAAAAATATGATAACTACATTTATTTATGGATCATAAAATAATTTATAGATTATATAATTTCTAAGTATGAATTTATATAAATGAAAGAATGTAAATAATTAAGGAACATAAGTCCAAACTTTAATTTCATAGAATAAATAATTTTAAAACAAGTAAACATATTTAACATACTTTACTCAATAAACCAAGCATAAATATATAATGTGAACAACACATGTGATGTGGTTTCCATATCACCACAACCAATCTCATAAAAAACATTATTTTGTCCTCATCTAGCTAAATTTTCAATGAAAATGCTCAGTTGCAATCATCAACATGCTATCTCATTGCTTTTTCACAATTTATAAACATCCCAAATCATCCCATGATCTTATATACACCCACAAAAATGTACAAACGTGAAACTTGGGGTAACTTCATGGTTGGTTCCTTCAAAAAAAAAATCCAAATATGCTATCATTCTCTCACCCTGGGTACTAGAGAACCTCCAATTTGACTCACACTTAGATAAATTCAAATCAAACCTAAGCTTGATATCACACACAGACTCCGTCTAACACCTCACGATCTTTTGGAAAATAGTTTTTAGTGTCATGAATATTTGTAAAACCTTCTTAATGTTTATTCTTGAATAAATTGTATGGCATGTGAAATCTTGGATTTGTGGCTTTTTGTGTGATATTTGATGAAACTGGTTTTTGTTAAATAAATAGTCCCTTGACTAAATTTTAAAAGTAGCCCATGGAAACTCTGTATTTAGGTTGGTAGTCTAATAAAATAATGTTAGGATTTAAAATTTTAATTTACTTTTATCTTATGAAAAATGTTTTATTCATGTCAGATTTATAAAATGTTTATAAAATGTTTAATAATCATTATTTTCTCTAGACTGGGTGGTGGAATACTTTGAATTTTAATGGTAATTCCTATTTTAAATTTTAATTTTGAAAAAGTAAACTTGGTTTTAAATGTTAAAGTGGGTTTTGAAATGAAAAAATGAGGTTGTAACTTAAAATGAAATAAAATGGATTCGGTGTTTTGAAACTTATAAAGTGATTTCAAAGTGAACCTATAAAGTTTTAAGTGTAAATATTTCCATGGAAATGGTTTTAAACTTTTAATTTATTATTGATATTTTTTAATATGATTTTATAAATTTTCACTCGATGCTAGGGAAGATGATTTCTATGTTTTATTCCTTTTATACCAACTAGGATCCTCTCCATAGTGTCTGAAATAAAAGGGACTAGGAAATCATGCATCCATTCCCACCAGAAGAGCATATTATAGTATTTGTGTAATAATTTTTCTATTCAAGGGATAGTGTTTCATGTATAATATAGCTAAGGAGATCATATATCTCAACCCATTAGGAATGGGGAAATGGGTATAAAAGAGTAAGGACACCATGATCATGTATTGCATGATCAAATCATCTATCAAACCATTGTGTACTTGAGAACATTTTCAGCATCAGTCAACAAACTAAGAAATTTTGTTTGGCGCTTCACCAACTCCCAACCTGAGAAAATTTATATTTAAGGAGATAAATGTCATCATCATCATCTTTATCTCCTAAATAGTTATTATTTCATTTTTTTTATTGAGAATCACCCCATCTCTTCTGGACATGCACCTATGTTGCTTGAACTACTCTGATCAGTAGTCATACCATATCGGGTATTAGTGATAATTTTGGATGAATAGAGAGGATAAAACCTACCATAGTTGAGTAATTATTTTCTTAAATTCAATTACCCATTTACTTCAAAGCATACAGAAATTATTTTAAACAATCAAATATTGGGTTCCCCTTATTAGGATTATCTATAACTTTCACCTTAGATAATGATTTTTTTGTACAAAATGATTATTTTATGAACCTAATACGATGGATATGAATTGAAAATGGGTGAATTCTAAATGTATGAAAAAATATTATGAATATGGAGTTAAAGAGTTCATCAAGTTTTTAATGGAGAATGTATACGACCCTTCTCAAATCCTTTTTTTTGTGTTTACATTATTGTTATCTGAGAAAAATTAGTCCAGAAGACCTGAAAGAACATTTTACTTGTCATAGAATAGATACGATCTATAAATGTTGGACTAAACATGGGGAAAAACTAAATGTGCACAGTGATTGGGATGATAGTATGGTTTATGGACCATTTGATATGAATACCAGTGTAAACGATGATGGAGATCACATAGAAGAAATGAAAATGGAAATTGAAGATGACCTTAGTGATTGTACAAAGTTTTTTGATATGTTAAATAGATGTTATAAGAGACCATTTTATAACAGTTATACTAAATACATAACATTGTTAGTTGTATTGAAGTTATATAATTTAAAAGATGGGAATAGATGTAGAAAAACCTGCTTTACATAACTACTTGGTCTCCTAAATGATATATTACCAGAAGAAAATGAACATCCATGTCGAACATATGACACTAAATGAATGCTACATTCAATGGCTATAATCTCTGAAAAATACTTGTTTTTCCAAATTATTTCATATTGTTTTTCAAGGACCATGAATGAATCATAAAATTCCCTAAGTGTGGCATAGATCGATATAAGAAAAATGAATCAAGTCCTTAAAAATCTATATGGTAATATCCTATAATTCCATTATTTAGAATACTATATAGATTTTAGGAAACCGTGAGACAATTGACATGAAATGAAAATATAAGAATTAAATATCTTAACCTAAATTATCAAAAATATTCTCCTCAGTGGAAGAAAATTAATTTTGAGTATCCTGAATTTGAAAATGATCTGATAAACTTTTGTCTTGCATTATATACATATGGAATAAATCCTGTTGGGGTACAAAGTAGAATTCATATTATATGGCCCACCATGTTGGTAAATTATAACTTGCCTCCATGTTTATTCATGAAGTGAAAATACATTATATTTTATCTACTTATCTCTTGATTAAGAAAACCTGGTAATGATATTTATGTATATTTAGATCCATTGATATAAGATTTGAAATTGATATAGTATACAATTGTTACAATGTATAATGCTCATAGAAGTTAAGACTTCACATTGAGGGCTATGTTTCATGGGATGATAAATGACTTTTATACTTATGGAAAATTTCTAGGATATAGAATTAAAGAAATGTTGGGTCGTCCCATTTGTGAAGAATGCACACACTTAGTTCAGCTGGAACATTACTTGAAGACTGTGTTTTTAGGCAACATAAATTTTTTCCTTGATGACATAAATACCGATCTTGGATGAAAAAATTTGATGGGAATACCGAACAAGGTACAACACCATCTCCACTAATGGGTGATAAAATGTTCAATAATATAAACGATATTTACACTATTTTTGGTAAACCATTTTCAAAAAACCTTACAAAATCAGGTTGGAAAAAGAGATCAATTTTATTTGAATTATCGTATTGGAATTATTTGTATGTCATACATTTTCCTGATGTCATGCATGTAGAAAAAAATGTATTTGATAGTGTTATTAACACATTACTAAATGTTATTGTAAAAAAAAAAGTGGAATCAAGGCTAGGTTGGAAATTATTGACATGGGGATAAGGGAAGATTTATCACTAGTGAAGGGTAAAGGGCATAATTTTATTCCTCTAGTAGCTTACACTCTATCCAAATAGAAAAGATTTCAATTTTTCATTTTCCTTAATGGTGTAAAAGTTCTACAGGAGTATTCATAAAATATCAAGAATGTAATTTAAATGACTAATTTGAAGTTATAAGGACTAAAATAACTTGAATTCCATGTTTTGATACAATATTTGATTCCCGTTACTTTATGTTGCATTCTGTCTAAAAATGTACAATATACTTTAACCAGACTCTGCTTCTTTTTCAAAGCCATATGCAGTACATTTATAGACGTAGAGAAGTTTATAATCCTGAATAAGGAGGTTTAAGTCATATTTTTTGAATTAGAGATGTTCTCCCCACCATCATTATTTGATATATTGGTCTACATGATGGTTCACTTGGTTAGAGAGGTTCAAATATTTGGTCTTATCCATAATATATGGATGTACCCCATTGAATGATATATAATGATTTTGAAAGGGTATTTCAATAATAAAATTTGGCCAGAAGTTTGTATTGCATAATGATATATTATTGAAGAATATTTTTAATTATGTATTGATTACCTATAAAATGTTGTCAGCATCAGTCTTCCAAAGTCTCGTCACAATGGATGCCTTATGGGTGAAGAGTTTTTTGGAAGAGATTTTGTTACAATTACCATCACAGAGTGGGAGAAAGAACACCTTTAAATTTTACATAATAGTGAATATGTTGATCCATACATTGAATCCCACAAATCAATTCTTAGATATTTGAATCCATAAAGGGTTAAATGATGGATAATAAATACACATAATCAAATTTTTATAGGATAGTTCTGAGATTAAATTTATAAGGAGTAATATGAAAATATGAATTCAATTGATGAATGACTTTAATTTCTAGCTTGGGGACCAAATGAAAATATTATATCTTATACTAGTTTTTTAATCAATGGTTATGTGTTCTGTAAAAAGGAACACGATGACTGCAATAAGATAAAAAAATGGATTTATTCTTATGGAAGAAGCGATACACATATCTGGTTCCAAGGATAGAAATACAATTTATGAGAATATGTTATATTTCAATATTATCGAATAGATATATGAGTTGGATTATTCAAAATTTCAAGTGCCAAGTTTCCATTGAAGATGGGTTGAAAATAGGAATGCAGTGAAAGTTGATGAAATGGTCTTCGTGAAGGTGAATTTCAATGTGGATGGAGAAAATGATGAGTGGTTCATAATGGAATCACAAGCAATTCATATGTTTTTTATACAGTTTATACATAATAATCGGTATCGACCATATCAGAAGAAAAAATACTTTCAGTAGCTTTGAAGCAGATAGAAAAATATAGTTGCATTAGAGGAGTTGGTTTTGGAGTGTCTCCTATAATATATTTCGAGAAGATAAAATTAAAATAAGATACATATAATATGATTAAAGGATTACAAGCACAAATATATTCTTTTTAAGATATTATTGTCCAATCTGGTTTGGAAAACCAATATATGAGAAAGGATCAAAGTGAACCGGTGGTGGAAAAAATATCCACACATGAAGAACCAAATGAACCTACTAGCTTTGAGGTTAGTTATTCCCCTAAAATACATTACTTACCTGAGGTAATAAATTTTTTAATTAATATTTCTCAAAAATTTAAATCAAACAACTTCTTATAACTTTATATTACTAAAATTCTATAGGGTAAAGTTTTATGTGATTTCTATTTGTCAACACCCATGCACCATATTACTGTAATGGGTACAGTGTATAATATCCCATGAGAAAATCTAAACAATAAATAATGCCCAAAATATCACATGAGAGTAGGGATTGAGGTATCTCAAGAGTTGACCACCGAGTTTCTTATTCCAATTGATGATACATATATTATAAAAGTCAATGATTCTATTGGAACTTTCGTAGTATGATCTTGTAATCTTATAAAGATACATGAGGTATATATTTAACAATTTTTTTCCTATAAAAAACCTATAAAAATTGATGAAAAAAGTTCTGAAGTGAGGTATGTTATTACATACAGATAAAGTGATGGGGAAACAGAATATCAGATCAAGACAATCTAGTGAATCAAATAAGAAATAAAAAGGACCTTTCAGAAGTACCTTCTCCCCACTAGTTCCACCGCAACATTCATTATCCTTACAAATTTATACAAATACCACATTTAGAGATATTAGTATAACTTACATTCCATTTGAAGGAGAAATATTTTGAACTTTCATTATAGATATAGTTGATATCGAGAGTATAAATGATATTTTTATGTTTGAATGTCTAGGAGTCTCAGATGTGAATACATACATAAGGTACATTTTCATAATATGGATATCCAAATTATGATATAATATGTTCATTAAAGTTAATAAATATTTATATTTTCTACTGATGTTTATATTACTACTATATAAAGGGAAAACATGTGAAGAACGATTTGGATTCATTAATCCATGTATCATTTCTATGCATGAAACCTCTTTGGAGAAGAAAGAAATTGATAAGAAGAAATATTATATGTACAACATGTTTGAGAAAAAAATAACAAAATATGGACTCTTTTTTATGTCTAAAATATAAGGGTAAAACTTTACAATCTAACACATGGTGTGACCAGTATGACACCAAGTGTGACTGGTATGACTCCAAGTGTGTCTTTTTATTTAAAATTGACATTAATTTTAGTAAAAAAGACAAGTAACATACTTAAAATCATGAAAACACATTCATATTGTTTTTATAATTTGGGAAAATGATCCATAAGTCATTTGAAACATGTAAGAATCAACCACACCTTAATTAGACACATGGTGTGACTGGTATGACTCTAAGTGTGATTTTTATTTAAAATTGACATTAATTTTAGTAAAAAAGACAAGTGACATACTCAAAACTGAGAAAACACATTTGGATTATTTTTATAATTTCTAAAAATTATTCATAATTCATTTGTGACATTTAAGAATTAATTGAACCTCAATCCGATTCACAGTGGTGTGGTATGACTCAAAGTGTCCGTTATCAGTTTAAATTGAAAGTTTAGTTAAAAAAGTGTGTCACTCACTAAAGAAAGAGAAATAATTCTATAACTGTGTTGATAATTTAGGAAAATGATTCATAAGTCATTTTTAAAATATAGAAATCAGTATCATGTCAAGAAGACATACAATGTGGCTCATATGACTCAAAGTGTATGTTTCCAGTTTAAAATGACATTTTAGTAAAAAAGACAAGTGACATACTCAAAACCGAGAAAAAACATTTGGTTTATTTTGATAATTTAGGAAAATTATCCATAATTCACTTGTGACATGTAGGAACTAGACGCACCTCAATCTGATACATGGTGTGCCTGATATCACTCCAAGTATGTATTTTTATTTAAAATTGACATTAATTTTAGTGAAAAAGAAAAGTGACATACTAAAAAACAAGAAAACACATTCATATTGTTTTGATACTTTATGAAAATGATCCATATTTCATTTTTCTGGGTAGTAATTAGCCTCACCTAAATGTGATACATGATGTTTCCGGTATGACTCAAAGTGTCTGTTATCAGTTTAAAATTGACATTTTAGCTCAATAAGTGTCACTCACTAAAAAAATAAGAAAACACACCCGAATTTTGTTAATAATTTAGTACAATGATTCATAATTCATTTGTGACATGTAGGAATAAATATCATTTCAAACCAACATACGATGTAACCAATATGACTCAAAGTGTGTGTTTTTAATTTAAAATGACATTTTAGTAAAAAAAAAGTGACATACTCAAAACATAGAAAACACATTCATATTATTTTGATACTTTAGAAAATAAATAAATAAATCATTTATGACATATAGAAATTGACCTCACATCAATATGATGCACGATGTGGTCAGTATGACTTGAAGTTCATGTTTTTAATATTTAAGTTCCATTTTAGTTTAAACACACATCACATTTCCAAAACTGAGATAAAAAGATCAAATTATTTTTTTCATAATTTTATCTTCTATTAATTAATTAATTTTCTTATATTTTTTATATTATAATTATTTAGTTAATTTTCACAGAGATAATTCTTGAAGATGAACAATAAATGGTGTGACATGTAAGAATCAACTACAACTCATTCGATACACAATGTTCCTGGTATAACTCAAAGTTTAGTTTAAAATTAACACTTTATATTTAATTAATTTATTTATAGTATTACTAACATAAGATTTTTTTTATTTTATAGGTGCATTATTTTTTTTCAAGCCGGGTGGTTTGTTCGGTGATAACATGAGTGGGGGTCAAGGGCCAAATACAAAGGAACATTGATGTTTTTGAATGTATGTGATAATTTGTACTTACTCATGTAATTGTATAAAAATAATGTTTGAAATTTATTTAATACAATGTTTTCTTCTTGTATTTTTGTTTTAAATTTTATTTCATTTATAATATGTATTCATACCTATTTTTTGTATACTGTTTCTACTGCTGTTATGTGATATAAATTTAATAGCACACTACAGTATGCCCCTTTATCAACACTTATAAAAGCATTAATAAATGGTGAATTTATCAGTGCTATTAAAAATGTTGATAAAGGACCCCTTTATTAATGATAAGAAAAGTGTTGATGAATGATCCCTTTATTAGTTCTTTTAGAAGTGCTGAAAAAGGACACATTTATTAGTTCTAAATAAAATCACTAATAAATGGGTTCCTTCATCAGTTCTTCTAAAAGTGATGATAAAATCCTTGGAATTTTAATATCTCTCTGGTAATCAGTTATTTTTTTCACTAATTGATGTGGTGAATTATCATCTCTTCTAAAAGCACTGATAAATTAACCCTTTATCAGTGCATTTCTATCACTGATAAAAGCCTTGGGCTTTTAATCGCACTCTGGTAATCAGTGCTTTTTTGTGCTAACAATGGACAATTTTAGTGTTGTTAAAGGAATATTTTTTATTAGTGTATATTCTCATGGATCATGTTATTTTATTTATTTATTATTCATATCTTATGAACTACCAAGATTTATTCCATGACTCAATTTTATGATCTATGATGTGAAAGGTATAGTTTTCAAATATTATTCTCATGTTCTCATTCCCTTATGCTCATGTTATGTTGATATCTCCTTTTTTTACCCTTACTGAGAATTTAATATCACCCTTTCTTATGATTACTTTCCCTAGGTTATGAATAAAGGTATTATGTATGATAAGTCTAAGAAGGGTTATAGTTATGAATAATTTAGTGGTAAATGATATAGTTTACTTATGAACCATTTTTTTGTATATAAGTTTCCAAAGGAACTAGACCAATATGATTATGGTATTGATCATTATGTTATGTAATGGATTTTAATCTATTAATATGTGATATATATATATGAAAAGTGTGGTAAATTATATTTGGTATCAGAGAAAGGTATAGTTAACCTTTGGAAACTAGGATGGGAAAACTTTAGTGAGAATCATAAGGATAAGTCCAAGTATAGGAAAATATCCTATAATTTTGGAGAAGTATAGTACAAGTGATTTCCAATAAATTACATACCTATCTAGATATTACAATTGTATGGGGTTATAGAATAGTTTTACCTAGGGTTAATGACTCCAAAAAGGGAGCATTGGATTTTAACTCGATCATCACCTAGTGTATGACAACGAGTCTTGCTACACACCTGGTTTGAAACTACCTGTGGATATGTTTTGGAAATTCATAAACTATTTACAAAACATCATAAAGGATTTTAATATATTATAACCATGAATAACTTTGGTTAAACCTAAGATGTCATGATTTATAAATCCTATAAATGATTTTTTAAGAGCACATAGTTTCCCACTATTATTTTTATCACTCGCACTATGTTTTTTTAGATTTAGTAAATGGATTGAAGTTGAAGGAATCATATTAATTCTAAATGTAATAGAAAATGAAATCATTATCCTATTAATTAACAAAATTCATGGGATATAGAATGAAAAATATCATTTTTATGCTCACACAACATTCTGGAGCTATGAATCATGCTGAACTTCCAAACAAGAAAAGGAGGGAACAATGTTTTGTTTAGTCCTTCATGAGGAAACGTACAACTTATTTTAGTGGTTACAATAATACAATAGTTACTAAGAAATGTATCAATACCATTGAAATAGTATTTTCCATTATCTAGTGTTTATAGCATGAAAAATTCATTTTAGATATCTCTAATTTGGAAGGCAAATCAGATCAATGGCAGACTCTTATTAAGAATACATATTAATAAGATAAAATTGAATCCATGTAATTTGATGAGTTTAAGAACTTATTTTCAATAAGTACATTCCTCATATTCTTCATATGAAAATGGAGAAGGAATTACTTGAGTTAAAGTAGAAGTATTATGAATTTATTAGTATATATGAGGTGGATTTTATAATAATTTTGAGGTATGCTTCTAGTATTATCATCCAACATAAAAGTAAGGTTGATCGATTCATCAATGGATTTAAACTAGGTTTATGAAGGGAGTTGTACATAAGGTACTTCATTATCTATAAAGAAATTATTTTATGATCTATCAATATATAAATGGATATTAGAGTTATCTAAAAATCTCAGGGTTTTGATAATAAAAGAAAGATGTAATTCAAAGGAAACTCTAAAAACCATGGAGGGAAGGAGATTATATTTCCTTCATGCTTGAATTGTGGAAGAAAACGTGGAGGAAATTTTCTTAAGGGTATAAATAAATGTTTTAAGTGTGGAAAGGAAGTTAATTTGGAAATAAATTTCCAAAGTGATGGAATTAAGTTAGATAACTATGCGAATAAAGAGAAATATCCACATAATGCACCACCTACACTCAAGAGTTTCAAATTCAAGGGGTATAGTAATTATGATAACCAGTTCCCAAATACAAAGGTTAATAATTATGATCAAAATCATAAACCTCTTAAGTTGATAGAAAAATGGAAATATCATTAGATCACTATTTCTGATGAGGGGTATGATAATGACATGGTGAAAGGTACACTTACCATATACTCTAGAACTGTTAATGTCTTCTTTGACTCTAGATCTACCCACTCTTTTATATCTAAAGAATTTAATTAGGGTATAAAAATTACACCCCAATTATTATATATTGAATTATTAGTGAACAACCCTAATGGTACGATGATCTTATCTCAAGTATATGATTCTTCTTCAGTTGAAGTTTGTGGTAATGTGATTCATGAAAACCCAGTTATTCTTCCTATGGTTAAATTTGACGTTATCTTAAGAATGGATTGGATTTATTTACATGATTCCCATATTAATTCCAAGGAAGGTAAGTCATGTTTGATATTCTAAACGAACCTATGACCATCAATCAATGTGATGATAGATATGAAATCTTGAAGGAGATCACATCCATTGCATGTGTTTTGATTCTTATTAAAAAGGGGAATTTATCCTAGATGGTTGGGGAGAAACTCAAAATCGATTATATTCCTATTGTTTGGGTGTTTTTTGATGTATTTATGAAAGAGTTTACTAGTCTACCACTAAATCATGAAGTTGAGTTCTCAATAGAAATCATACTTAGTGCCACACCAATTTCAAAGACTCCCTATAGAATAGACTCAATTGAGTTACAATAAGTGAATAAGAAACTACAGGAAAATCTTGAAAAGGGATTTATCCAACCAAGTTTATCACCTTAAGGTGCACCTATTATTTTTGTTAAGAAGAAAGATTGATCGATGCGACTCTAAATTGATTATTGAGAGATAAACAAGATCATAATCAAGAACAAGTATCCCCTACCCCGTATTGATGACTTGTTTGATCAACTACACAGAGCTCAATACTTTTACAAGATTGACATCCATTCTGGATATTATCAATTAAAGGTTAATAAGGAGGATATAACCAATACAACATTCCACATAAGATATGAACACTATGAATATATAATGATTCCATTTGGTATTATTAATTCCCTCTCTATCTTCATGGATTTAATGAATATAATATTTATAGATTACCTTGATCAGATTATGGTGGTATTTATAGATGATATTATTTTATATTCAAAGAGTAAGTAATAATATGAAGATCACTTTAGAATTGTATTGGAAAACTTAAGGAAGGAGAAACTGCATGAAAAATTTACAAAGTGTGAATTTTTCCTACAAAAGGATTTTTTTGGTCATGTAATCTTATGAGAGGGTATATTAGTGGATACATCAAATACAGAGAATATTTAATGTTTTCCCATACCAACCAATATGACTGAGATATGAAGTTTTCATGGTTTGTATGGATATTATCAATGGTTTGTGGAGAATTTATCATGAATATCTAATCCAATAACCAAGTTAACTCAAAATGGTGCCAAGTTCCTATGGATAAATGAATGTGAGGAAGGAACTAAAGAGAATTTTAGTCATAGATCATGTGATTATATTAACTTGTAGTGGATAATGGTTTTTAATCTATATTTATGAATTGAAAAATATAATAGGATTCATTATCATGAAAAATGGCATGGTTATAGATTAGGCATCATGATAATTTAATGTTCATGAGTAAAATTATCCAACTCATGATTTAGAGTTTTCTGTGATATTTTTTTTAATTAAAGATATTGAGTTATTATCTTTATAAATAAAGGTGTGACATATATATTGATCATGAGAGTGTAAAGTATATATTTACATATAAAGAGTTGAACATGTGCCATAGAATATTGTTGGAGTTGATTAAAGATTATGATTTCTCTATACATTACCACCCTATGAAATCGAACAAGGTGTTAAATGACTTGAGTCAAAAGGATCATGAAATATTATCTATTATAAGGATAAAAAAATATCCAATATTTTTGGATTTTTAAATGATGGATCTAGAAATCGTGAAGGAAGTGTGAAAATCTTATCTTTCTCAAATAAGTGTTCAACCATATATCTAAGTAAATATTAAATAGGTGTAGAAGTATGATTTAAATCTATATCAGAATTTTAGAAATGTTTATAAATTTAACCTTGATTATGGTGGAATGATAATGTTAACGAATTAAGTATGTGTTTCTTCCATAACCTTTTTGAAGAAGGAGTTTTTAGAGGAAGCTCATAGTTCTTCATTCTCTATTCATCCTGAAATATCAAAGATGTATATAGATTTGAATGAGTATTTATGGTGGGATGGAATGAAGATATACATTGAAAATTTTGTATCTTGGTGCTTAGTATTTCAATAAGTTAAGTATGAGATAAAAAATTCTAAGGGTATATTACAAACATTACCCATACTAAAATAAAAATGGAAAAAATCACCATGGATTTTTTTATTGGATTCCCCCAAAACATTTAAATGAAACAATGCTATATGGGTTGTACTCAATCTCCTTATGAAGCCATCACACTTCATCACTATCAGAGAATATTTATCTCTATATCATATTTATAGGATATATATTAAGGAATTATTAAGGTTTCATGGAGTGATACATTCTACCATATCATATTGGGATATGAGGTTTTCCTTGAAGTTCTGGTGAAGTCGTCAACAAGCTCTTGATATAAAGTTGAGTTTCAACACTACATATTATCCTCAAATAGATGGTTAGTTTTAGAGAAGCTTAAAACCATAAAGGATATGAAAATATATTATTATATTGATTTGAAAGGTGTTTGGGATAAATAAATTACTATATTTTAGTTTTCTTATAACAGTATCTTTCACTCAAGCATTCAGATAGCTCCTTATGAAATACTCTATGGAAAGAAGTGTACAACACTGACATGATCAAATAAAGTTAAATAAATAAATATATTAAGACCTAATATAGCTAGGGAATTGAAAGATAAATTTATATCCATTCAATAACACATCAATGTATCTAAGATTTGATAGGAAATTTTTATTGACAATTGTCAGTGTGATCTGGAGTTTGAAGTTGATGAGAATGTTTTTATATGAATTTATTCATAGAAGAAGTTTATGAGATTCAAGAAGAAAGAAAATTTGATCCCAAGGTAAATTATACCTTTAGATATTCTTTATCAATTAAGGAAAATTTCTTATCACTTAGAGCTTCCACTGAACCTCTCGTAGGTCCACGATGTGTTCCATGTATCTCTCCTGAGGAAGTACATGCCTGATCCATCACATGTACTGAAATCAGAATTCATAGTACTATATCATGATCTTACCTATAGAAAAAAACCTATTAACATTATTTATTTTAGAGATAAAGTTCTACAAAATAATACCACTCAACCGATCAAGGTTTTATGGTGAAACCACAAACTTAAGAAAGCTACATGGGAACCTGAGGATATAATGAGGCAGATGTATCTTCACTTGTTTGTATTAGAGTGATGGAATTTAGAGGGAGAAATTCAATTTAAGGGGGTAGAATATAACACCATAACATTTTATTAAATATATATTTTTAAATAAATTTAATTTTTTCAATGGCTTGCGTTACACGCAACACTGAGTTTTAGAAAACCGTGATATACTATTAATATTATTATTTAAACAAGACTGTTATAACCTAATAGTTGAACATGGTGGTATAAATAAGAATAATAATTTTTTTTAAATAAGTATGAATATTTTAGATAAATAAAATATATTTATAAATAAGTAGTTAATATTTGGTAAAGTATTTATATGTTTTGAAAATATATTTTTCTCAAAAAATGATTTTTATTGATTTTTGTGAACAAATAATAAAATTAATTTTTTAAACTTTTAAAAAAATTAATTTAAAAATTTAACTTAATTTCTGGAATCAAAATGTCAAAATTACCTTAGGGTTTATTTTTAGGATATTTTTTAAAAGTTTAATTTTTTAATGAATAGTTAAAAATCCTGATTATTATTAAAAACTGCATTTTTATTTAGAGCATTAAAAAGTTATTTTTTTAATTTAGTTTCAAAAGTAATATAAGTTCATTTATATAATAATAAATAAATTTTAAGTAATTTTAACCAATTTAATATTGAATTTTTATATTAAAACTTTTTATACTTATGAAAAATTCTTCTTTGGAAAATTGATTTTTCGTTACATCTACGAGTTTAATTTTAAATTAAATTCTTTCCAATTTTGTGAATTGAATTTGGAAAAATGGATTTAATATTTGTAATCATAACAATTAATATTATATAATAAATTTAACTTAATTTTTTATCATAATGAATAGTAAAAATAGTAAAAATAGTAAAAGTTAATTACCGTTGTTAAGGTTAAAACAGGTTTACCAGGGGTTAAAATAAAAAGATAAGTGTTAAATGACCTAAAAACCAGTAAAAATTCAATTTTATGGATATATTTCTACATTATATCATTCAAGGTTCGATAATTATCCATTTTTGAGCTTTTGGTATTTTTAAAATGTGGGTATATTATTTTCAAAAATTCCAAGTGTGTTCTCTCCTCTACTTATAAAAGGGAAACCCCTATCATCTCCTCTTCACTCTTCCAAATCCTATTGGTTCATAAAATAACTATAAAAATATATTATTTAATTACCTCTCCACATATTATAGGCCTTATTTTTATTAGGTAACCCTCATAAGAAGGATTCTGGTGCTAACCTAAGGAGGTTGCCTGAAGAAGAGGTATCATTCTTAACCGAGTGTTTTTATTTTATTTCTTCTCTCAAATACATTCAATATTATTAAAATATTTTTATATAATAACATCATTATATCCCATACAGTTATATGTTATTATGTTAGTGTAATAACCGACATTCATCTCCTCTTTCATCAAATGAGAAATGACACCGTCGATCGTGTTTACGGCGAATTACTGCCTCACGAACCAATGTAATTTGTTTTCCATCAACACCTTTCATGTATGGAGATAATTATGGATTTAACATATTAATATTATATTTATGAAATAATTATAAATATATAATTATAATATCACATCTAATTTTTTACCTTCTAATCCATTGAAAAATGATAACATTGCTCGCACGTACATGTGGACTGTCGCCTCCACGAAGTGATGTGATACATTTTTCATTTTATTTTGACATGGATGATAAAAAGGATAGATTAAATATTTATATATTATATATATGATATAAAAATTATTATTTAAATTTGAATTAATATTTACCTTTATTTCACTCCATCCATCAAGAAAATGGAAACAACATTTATGCGTACGTATAACCTACCGTCTCCATGAACGGTGTAATTCATTTTCTATATATAAATTTTATGGATTAATATAAATAAATATATAATGAATATATATGATATTTATATCATTTTTTACATTATATATATTATTTAACCATGATCAAAGTAAAAGGACCGAAAATACCAAACCAAAACATGTATGAAAAACGAAGTAGCTATTGCCTAAAATATGATTTTAACAAAGAAATTGTTAATAAACGGGTAATAAAGGGTCATAAGTAAATCATATATGTTATGATATATTTGAGTTTTTCTCTAAAATAAATTTATAATAAACCTATATTTGTTATATAGTAGGTTCTAATGTGTATGAATAAAGTCGGGACTTGAGGTAAGGGGATTTTATTCTCACTTCTATTTATGTAGGACACATGCCATATTCACCACTAGTTTATTTTGTGTGGTGTATATCATGAACATGAATGTATTTTATGATTATTATTATGAAAATTATGATAATTTATATATCCATATAATGTTACTTCTTTCATGGGGCCTATGATTCAAACATTACAAAACTGGTAAAGGTTTTATGTTACAATCGCATTGTTTATCATGTTTTTTATGATTATAATTACAATGATGAAATAATATGATATATATCTCAAGAAACACAGGTATTTTATTCTAATATAGTTATTTATAGATAATACATATTTCCCTTTCATTTTCCTCTCTTTAAGTACTCAAGAGACCGAAGTATTTTTTTTAAGAAAAATTAATTTTATCTCTCTCTTCGATTGAAAATATTTTTTTATTCCATGTAATTGTTTTTTAAAAAAGTTTTAAAGAAAGATTTTAAAATTCTACAATTATTATTTAAATAATTTTATTACCCATGTTTTACATTTTAAAAAATGGTTTAAAATAAATCTTCTTTTTTTTCTAAACAAGTCACTTTTGAATTTTTACAAAAAAACATGAAAGGAATATTCGTTTTAACGTATACAACATGGATTTTATTTTCTAATTTCATAAACACTAAATTATTTAAATTCCACATTAGTTTATTTTAAAATAAAATTTTTTCTTTAATATTTTTAGAAATTTTTAGATTTTAAATAAGTGTTTTGAAAGTGGAAATATTATTTTCCTCAGGAAATGTTACAAGTGATCTTCCAAAATCATTTTCCATCTAAGATGAAATCATTTGATATTACTTAAAATTTATTTTTCATATGATACAATGATACCATATTCATTATTTTTATTAATGGTTTATTATTATGATGACAAATTTTTATGAAACCCATTTTTTCCCACAAGTTATGCTACGATGAAATGTTTATAAAACACATTTATTTCCCATAGGTTATTCTATGATGAAATGTTTATGAAAAACATTTCCTTTTCATAGTTTATGATATGATGAATGTTTTATTATCTTGTGGTGCATACATTTATGGATTATGTGATGAGTGGGACATATATCTCCCTCTAATACATTGGGAAAAGATTGATATCTCATGAGATAAATTGGTTTTAAATGGGGAGTGAACCCTATTCAGTAAAGTAATTTTTCCACTATGATAGTCTTGGGAGAGAACCTTGACTACTATTATGGTTTGGAGAGTAAAATCATTCCACTAAGATAGTTTTCTTAATAATCTTTTACTACTAAGGAAATGATTTTCTATGTTTATGTTTATACCAAAAAATCTATATATTATGATAATGTTATGTTCTTATGGATCATATTTTTTTATTACTTTATATTTCATGTCTTATGAACTATCAAGATTTAATAAATGAATCAATTTTTAATGATCCATGATATGCAGGGTATGGTTTTCAAATGTTATTTGCATGTTATCAAAACCTTATTCTCATGTTATGTTGATATATCCCTTTTTTACCCATACTGAGCATATAAGACCACCCTTTATTATGTTTCCTTTCCCCAGGTTATGAAGAATGGTATTATGTATGATATGCATAAGAAGTATACTAGTTATGAAGAACTTAGTGGGAGATGATATAGTTCACTTATAAACAAGTTTTTTTTATGTATCCAAGTTTCCAAAGGCACTAGACCTATACAATTTTAGCATGAATCATTATGTTATGTAATGAATATTCATTTATTTAGATGTGATATCTATGTATGAAAAGTTTGGGTCTTTATAATCCTATCTATCTAATCCAACCCAACTCAAAGGAAAAAAATTCATCCACCATGTCTATGATGGTTTTTTTTGTTTTACGGTCCTGCGAGTGATTCAAATTGGTTTGGATTGGTTTTATAGTTTTATGTTTTTTTTCACACCCCTATTTACATGCACACACATACATATACATATCCACTTAATTGTTACTAATGTGTAATTAATAACTAATAATTAATAAAAATTATTTCCCATTTACTAATTACTAAATAATTTTATCATAATCAATTATTAATGAATAATAAATATATAATAGTTAATCATAAAAAAATTATAAATTATAAATTATAAATAATAAATAATAAATAATATTTATTACTTTAAAATTTATAAAAAATATTATTAATTATAAAATATCAATTATAATTAACATATTTATATATTTAAATATATTTAAATATATTTACATACACATATATAATTACATATATATATATATATAATTACATATAACTATACATAATTATATACAATTAAATATAATTACTAATCATTTTTATTATATTTAATTACTAATTAATAATATTTATTTAATAGTTAATAAAAAATAGTTATTAATTAGTAATTAATAATAATAAATTAGTTATTTATATTTTTTTTAATAATTTTTAATTATTAAATATGGATTATATATTAATAATTGATAATCAATTATCATATATGTATAAATATATTTTTATAAATTATTATTAATTAATATTTAATTCAATACATTTCATGGTGGTTTTTAAAAATGCACAGCTAAAAATAAATGAAAATAAAATTTAGTATTTACCGATAGTTTCAATCATTGTTAAAAAGACTATTAGAAAAAACTAAATCATGATATTTAACGATGGCTTCCACTAAAAAATTATCGCTAATGTAATACAAGAGAATTCAATGTATTTTTTTTTTGAAAATTAAAAGGGATTATTTCGAGACCAGTCTATGAGACGACACGTGATTCTGAGGCCTGGAGTGCCCAAAATGTATTTCTGAAATATTTTTAAAGTTTATTAAATAATTGTGTGAATGAGTTTTTATAACTTTTAAACCGGTTCCCAGATAAAAAATCTAAGGACACCATTGAACTTAGAGTGTCGGGATTTGCCTAGTAAGGGCATAACATTAACCAACATGGGTCGACCAAAAAATATAGTTTTTGGGAATTTGAGAAGAAAAATAAAATAACCTAAAAATGTTATTTTATTATTTCTCTTCATAATTACACAGTGAATTTTCAATGATGTGGTGCAGCGATGAGGCGACACTGAATCCATTAATGAACCTCAATAATGAATTAGCATGGCGATGCTGCAACGTGTAGCATATCTTCCATCTTTAATTAAATAGGAATTTAGGGTTGACAAACAACCCTGGAATTCCTCTGATGAACGACGAAGGAAACCTCTCCAACGACAAATGCTGACGAATCAGAAAGCGGCGATGATACCCTTGGAGAGAGAATCAGAACTGAAGATCGACGTACAATGATGGGTGATCATCCTCGACCGATCACCTTTTCCCAGGTAGGGGTTTAAATCGTAGTGATTTCTTTTCCCTCGTTCTCCCCTCTAAATGAAGAATGCGAATCAACTCTCTAACAAGTTGATCCTCAGATGGATTATTCTTGTGGGATTAGGAAATATTTATTGTGAGATTGGTTATGGGGATTAAATCTTAGTGATTTATATTTATGTTTTCTGATCCCGCTAACAAGAACAATTTCGGGCCAACACGAACAAAGGCCGGTTTGTTCATTGGGTGTTCTCTGTGACCCCCCTCCTTGTTCTTTACTGAACAAACCAAGAGGTCACGTCAGATCTTTTCCGAGGGTGGGGGGGATTCAAAATGATCCCGGATCCCCAGAGTGATAAAAAAATTGCGAGGAGTACACGACAGTGACAGTGACACCCCAAGAAGCCCGGAAGCGCAGATGTATTGAGAAACGGACCACTGGAGAAATTTAAGTGGCCAATGGAGGAGACCACTAGCGGCGACTATAGGTGGGAGGTAGCGCCCCTCGACAACACACCGAGGTGACAGATTCCGCGACCAGCAGGGGCTACGGCGGTGTAGGGCGACAGCACCGGTCGGGCACTGCGTCAGGAGGAGCGGCCCGCGGGGCGGGTCACAACGTGTACCGGTATGCGATCCACGCAGGACCGAGTGTAGAGGGGAGGCAGTTGGCCTCAGCTAGCTGCGTGGATATGTGAACCGGACACCAGCGTGGCGTCCGAGATGGACCCTAGCCAACCACTGATGCGGGGTGGGCTGATAGAGTAAACTGGGCCACTAGGTGGTCTGGGATGGAGAAGAACTGGCCCACCAAATTGTGGGTTGAGTTGGATGGGAAACCTGGCCATTGGGTGGCCCTGGTGGTCAGAATAGGTCTAACAAAGTCGGACCAGACCGGATGATAATCGGTTTACTGAGCAACCCAGTGGGCTAGACCCACGGCTGAACCAGGTCGGGTCCAGTAAGGCCCACTACCCCTGGCCACTGGGACATGCCAGACCGGGTCAGCCCATATCCAACTAGTTTGGGACGGTCAGCTGAATCGGTTCAAGTCATGTGTGACCCCTGGGCTAGCTTAGTCGGGTCGATCCGACCAAGTCGGGCTGAGCCCGGATGCAACCAACCCTTTTTTATGAAAATGCTAATATCTTTCAGACCAGGCGTCTGATTGACATGCCGTCTCTGGCGTTGGGACCCTTGCGATGAGATAGTCCTTTGGGTATACTATAAGTGAATTTTTTGGTAGTCGAGATACAACTAATGACTTGAGGAGTAGATTCTTCTAAAATCAAGTACGCTGGAGAGTGGGAATCCTACGGCTGGCTGTGACACGAAGGATATGATGAGTGAGACCTCGATGGTCCAGTATCCAAGAATACCCCAATGGTCTAGTATCTTGTAAAACCTCAGTGGTTAAGTAGATGAGCAGACCTCAGTGGTTCAGTAGCTGAGTAGACCTCAGTGGTCTAGTAGCCGAGCAGACCTTAGTGGTCCAGTAGCTCAACGGACCTCAGTGGTCCAGTAGCTGAGCGGACCTCAGTGGTCTAGTAGTTGAGCGGACCTCAGTGGTCTAATAGCCAAGTGAACCTCAATGTCTCATCAGAGACAAGTCCCTCAATAATACATGATGATTCAGCTTTATGATTGATAATCTTACTTTCTATACTTTGAGTTATACCTTGTGTGAGCTGTCTTTGCTTTGTGGTCTTGCTTTCTGGAATTTCCTTTGTAGTTTTGGGTCCCTACTGAGTATTGTGTTACTCACCCCTACATGAGATTTTCCCACACGTGTCATGTCTTGTGTTGGTGATCGACACTTTGACAGAGACCTTGGTGGTCTGGGACCATGTGGTGCTTAGGGAGATGGGACGGATGAGCGTACTTCTATAGGTATAGGAAGCTACCCTTCACCTAACATTTAGGTAGGGTCTTGAGTGGAAGGATCATGGAAATTTTACTTTCCTTTGTGGTTTTGGTATTTTATTACGGCCCCTTTGTACTTTCAGTTTTTATTGTACTCTTAGTAGTTTTCTTAGTGACAGTTGTGATTTACCTTGGGTTTACTTTCCATAGTTTGAGCTTTGTGTGTGTGTACAGGTTTAAAGGAAATGTATTCCCTTTTGGGATATACCTAATCGGTGCTAGTCGCTAGCCCCTGGCCAATGGAAGGTAGGCTTGGGGGTAGTCACGACACAGGCCCTGGGGGATGGGTCATTACAGCTAAATTATATCCTTCTTATAGTGTATAAATTTAAGTGAACTAGAAGTTCAAAGGTCCATCAATTTTCATAATTTATAAAATCAATTTTCCACTACATTTATTGATTCAAAATGGGTATCAAAATCCTAAATAATTACTATAAATGCACTAGTTAGAATATTCTAAAAATATAAAGGTGTAAACAACAATGCTTCTAATTCACACATGAAGCATGGTAAACCACTTGAATCAAAAGATAAAAAACCCCATCATAGGAAATTAAATCATTCCATTTTGGTTGAGAAAGTGAATGAACATGAGGAAAATAGAAATTTGTTTAATCATGACACTCCTTTGGAAAATAATATACCCAAAGTACATAATATTGACTAGGATTATATTTTTATAAACATTGTTGACACCAAAATATATTGGAACCAATGAATACCATTTTTGATGACATATATTAATATAGTTTGTAATTAATATTATTTACAAGGATTAAGAACCTAAATCAATAAATCAATTTCATGATATATCAGATTGGGATAAATATAAAGTTGTAATATAATATGAATTAAATGTACTTATTAAACAGGAGAACTTTGGTTCGATTATAAAAAATCTAAAATGTATTAAATGGGTAAGTAACAAATGAGTATTTGTGAGAAAGAGAAATAAAAATAGTGAAGTTTTTAGATATAAAACAGGATTCGTTACTCAAGTTTTTTTCACAAATATCCATGATTGATTACAATAAAACACATTATCTTGTGATGGATGTTATTAATTTTCAATATCTTATAGTATTGGTTATGCATGAACATCTTGAATTAAATCTGATAGATATTGTGACCAGATATCTTTATGGAAACATCGATAATGATGTTTATATGAAAATATTTAATTTTTTTTAAAATTATTGTCATATATTACGAATATCAAGATATTTATTTATATTATTTGAATAAATCATTATAATGACTACAATTTTCATGAAATGTGTGATATAACAATCTAAGTTAATATTTGATGAAATAGGGATATAAAAATGATCCAATTTTTCTATAATTTGAATGGTCCAAAGGCCTTCTATTTTTATTCATTTCTTATAATCCCCCTTTTAAGGGTAGAAGGGGAACCCATATATGGCCTGTAGGCTTCATGACATTACATGACCCGAAGGTCTTAGAGTAATTCATCTAGACTATAACTACTTGGAACTGATCCTCCTCAGCATCTATATCTTGATGTCAACTATCCACCTTCACATGGCTGTTTGGCTATGCTTCCCGTGCATGCATAGGCTGGTCCTGATGGAAAATGACATACCCTTCATTATTCTAAATCCATTAGCTCTTTTATGGTGAATGTGATTTCTCTGAATCATCATCTAAATCCCGATCCTTATAGAGTCTTCATAGTGCATTAATCATAATTCATGTGTCCTGAAGGCCTTGAGGTGCCTTGAAGGCCTTGAGGTGGCCCGAAGGCCTTACTGGCCTGAAGGACTTGGATGGCCTAAAGGTCTTGAAGGACTCGAGAACCAAATCAGTGGCCTGAAATCCCAAAAAAATTAATATTTACGGATTCTATAGTACTGAACAATACCTTCTTAAGTGCATACTATAGTACTACCACAACAACTCAGAAATATATCTCCACCTAGATTTGATCTCAGGTCTCCTAGATGCATTTTCCGAGTCCTCGCCAACTATGCTGAGTCTCTTGAGCCAATTTGTCTATATGTTTTCATAAAGAATATAAGATCTAAACTCATTATCATTATGATATATTTTAATGATTTATATACGATTAGGATAATAAATAAACTTTACAAGGTAGTTAAATGTTTAAATAAATACTTTGAAATGAAATACTTTGTAAAGAATTTTTTTTCCTTGAATTATAGAGTGAATATATGGAAGATGTAATTTTTATTCATTAATAAAGATATACTAATTTTTTTAAAAAATATTGTATATAAAAAAATCATATCTACTGATCACATAAATGGTTGTACGATATCTTGATCATGATAAAAATATTTTTCAACCATGGGTGGATAATTAAGAATTTATTGGTAATAAAGTACCATATATTAGTGATACATGGGAAATTATTCACCTCTAAAATAATAAAATGTTTGAAATATATTTTTTTAAATTAATTTGTTGAATACAATTATTCTCCTACTCAAACACACTATAAGGATATTAGATATATATTGTGATTTCTTCAAGGATATATTAATCGAGATATATTTAATTCTAAAAATTTAAAAACAAAATTGATTGGTTATTCTTATGTTGGATATCTATTTATTCCATGTAAAGCTATATCTCAAACTAAATATTTAATTACATGTGGTCGAATAACCATTTCATGGTGTTATATAAAATAAATCATTTTTTTATTTAATCAGATCATGTTGAGTTGATTATAATTTACAAGAAAATTCAAGAATGTGTTTGGTTAAGATAAATTATTCATCATACTAAAAAAATTTAGATTAACTATGAATAACAGTATACCTACTACCGTATATAAAGATGATGAGGATTATATAGCACAATTTAACAGTGGGTATATTAAATGTGATGGGAGAAAGATATCTCACAAAAATTCATTTTTATCCATAATCTTTAAATAAATATTAAGATAGATATCTAAAAAATTCTATCATGTGGTGATATTTTATATTTAATCACAAAGGCATCACCAACTAAAAAAATTGATAAAATGATTTATAAAATCGAGATGCAAAGACTATAATGTCTATTATGATTTAATCAAGTCTAGTTGAGAATATTGTACTATTTTTTCCTTTCACAAAATTTTTCTAACTAGGTTTTCTAGACAAGGTTGTTAATGATCCAACTTAAAATTAGACATGAAATTCAATTATTTCAGCTTCACTTATTTTTTACTATATGGGTTTTAAGTAAAAGTTAAATAATATTTCTTAAAATTGATGACATTTAAGGGGTTTTTATAAAATAATATTATTAATATGGATGTTATAATTTTCATGGGTGTTGATTCCCATGAGCTCCATTCCCATGGGTAGAAATTCTCATGGCCAATAATTTATCATGATATATATCATGTCTTCAATTTTAGCCATTAGATATCTCTTAAAGAACATAGAATGATATTAAATATTGATTGTATTCTCATGTGGTCCACATATATTTCAACATGATAATAGAGATTAAGAATGTTTATATATATGGTTATTATTTTCTCCTTATCCATCTATTTCTTTTGGCACTAGTGTTGTTTTTTTTGTTTTCTTTTGTTGTCATCTTCTTGCTTTATCTATGGTTGATAATACACTTATCCTAGGATCTACATATAATTTAATCTATGATTTACTTTAAATTTAAATTAAAAAATACTTAACAACTTCATTTGGAGTTACCTTCATTCTTTATAATAAAAATAATATAATAAAAATAAATAATCCAAAAAATTTACATATTTATTTTAATTTATATGTTTGTGTGTGAGAGAGTGAGATAGAGATAAATAGTATTACTAAAAACATAAAATTAAATTTCTATTTTAATTTTATTTTTCAATTCAACCCTTAATTACTTTCCCATCATTTTCTCTCATATCTAGTGAATTTCTTTACCTGATTTATAGAAAAATTGGGGTTTTTATAAGATTATAAATCATTAATTAAAAATTTATAAAAAAATAAAATTTTATTTTCTTTCCCTTTATTCCTCCATTCATTGGTCAAAAAAATAAAATTTTTCTTTAAAATCCATGAAAAAATAAAACATGGCTATGATCAAAATTTATCCATCATTTTATCATATGTTTTTAAATGATGAACTCATAATGGAAATGAGAAGGGATATGAAAAACATTAATATATAAAAAATATTTATTTTAGTGAAATATCAATTTATTTTATACAAATTAATGAAAATATATAAATATCTAAAAAATGAAACAAAATTCATATCAAATGATGGCCTTAAAATTGAAAATGGCACAAAAAGGATTAGATATTTTTTTTGTATATTGGAATTTTAACTAGTTTATTAGTATGTTCTCATTGACTAGTCACTCATCACTTAAACATGTCAATTTTATGTATTATAATGCTACATAATTTAACATTCCTTACAGATGGTCATAATTTTACTAGGAATAGAGAAGTTAAGAGTATTAACTTCATGGTTGCTTTATAAAACATCTTTTGATGATGTTTATGAATATTGTAAAATAGTAATAAACATAAATCATATTGTATGATTTATAAATGTGTTTTAAGATAAAATACATTATATCCAGTATGAGATACCACTCATTAATTAATTCAAATCATCTTTTCAACTATTATTTATCTAGCGTGAACATCATTTGATGACATGAAAAAAGTAGTTGTGTATATGTAGAATTTTACATTAAAATGATCAAATTTTTTTAATCCTAGTTGGTTAGTGAATTCATTCATTAAAAAAATATAATGTTTGGCTCACCAATTGTATATTTTATATTTAAGAGCTTACACTAGTGGAAAGAAGGGATTTAACTTATTTTTTTATACCTTTTAACATCGGTTAAAAAATGATAAATATTCATCTGATGCTAAAAAGTATAGTTTTAATGTTGGTTATTTAAAACTAGTATTGAAATATAATTTCAACATTATTTAATAAAAAAAATTGAAAGTGTTAAAAAATTATTTTTTAACTATTTCAACACCAGTTTATACAAAAAATTGACATTGAAAGTATTTTTCAACGTTGATTTTTTGTATAAAATGATATTAAAATAGTAAAAACAAATTTATGTTTTAACACTTTCAATATCAGTTTAAATAAGAAATGATGTTTAAACATATTTACATTTCCGGTTTAAAAAAAATGATGTCAAAACCTTATAATTTAAAAAAACATAATAAAATACATAAACCCAAAACCGATAATATGGAACTTAGTACAATAAATAGAAGAAGGCATCAGAAAAAAGAAACAAAATATTCTTTGTTTAAAAGATAACTGTATGAAAAGTAAATATATATAGAACTTTTAAATATACATCTAAAAATTAATCATACCAACAAAATATTTTTAAAATAAACTTCAAAGGTGGTTTAATTCTTAATTCATATATGATGTAACTGTAGGTTCCAGGCGTAGAGGAAGCGTGCGATGGGCGGTGCCCAACTTTTCTTTTCCCATAACTGATGATCAATCCAAGATCTATATGAATATAAATTTCATGATCCATGGAATTGAATCAAAGAAATAGATAATAGATAATAACGCCAGAATAGAGAGAGAGGAGATCAATACATATTGTTTATAATTAATTTAATTAGATAAAGAATTGAATCTACAAAATTATTTCTTTATTGATGAATTTGACAACAGATCTGTGGTGAACCATTGTAGAATTGTATAAATAAAGTGTATATTTCCTCTAGTTGTGATCCACACATGTTCCAAAAATCTCCAAACATCACTGAAGGAGTCTCCGGGTTCTAGCATTGAAGATCCTTGCGCTTGCGTCGTCTTCTTTGATCGCCTCGAGAATCGCTTCCAAAGCACTCTCCTTGATCTGATGGAGGAGGATTTCTCACAATTCTTGCGAGAATTTTTAGAGAAGGGAGATCTCCATGCTTGAGAGTATTCTCCAAGATTTTTTGTCCACAATTGAATTGGATCTTGAGAAAATACTATAATTGGGTATTTATATTTCTAGGTTTAAGATAAAATAATTGAACAAGTGCCCTTATTTATTTATTTAATCCTAGAAAAACCCCATGTAAAATAATAATAGTAATATTATTATTTCTCGACATGCGCTTAACTTGTGAATTATAGTTAAATATTATTTAATTAGATAATATTCAATATTTATTATTTCTCACCGGACTATTAAACTTGGTTTTCCATTCCTTCACAATATTTATCAGGCCTTGAATAATGTTTATTTATTTATTAAATAAATATCAATCCATTATTCTCCAATAATTAAATAAATATTATATTCAGTAAATAGAAAATAAATATTTATTAAATATTCCACTCATAATATATTCTCTCGAATAACTAGTGATGGAATAAATGAGAACAAGAATACATGAATAATTATTAAACCAAATTTGAGAATAATATTTATTCAACCTACTAAATAATAAATAATTATAAATTATTTAACTAAGATTTTTTATACACTTATTGTGTGACCCTCTAGGCCTCTTTCTCAGTGGCATTAGGTGAAGCAGCCTAAATTCTAAGGTTATCATCTAACAACACACCAATTCACCCATATAGAAAGAAGTTAATTCTGCAATGACATGTCACCTCATACAGATGCTTATTGTGTATTATAATCCCTTTATCACAATATCTCTAATCAATCAGGTTGTATGCAAGTGCCATAAACCTATATGCTTGATATCTCTTTCATTGAATTTTCAAAAATATAACTTTCTTATAGAACACCATGACCATGGATTTATTTAGGATATATCATTTCCATAAAAGGTTCTGAGATATTAACTTCTATTAAATAATATAAGGGATAAATCCTTTACCTCATTATCCATTAATGAAATATTACTCGTGACACACCCAACATATCCTACCTCCCCGAAAACATCTATCGTCATGGTTTTCATCAATACATCTAAGTGCGCAACTCATAATACTCATTAATAATAATATTAAAGTCTAAGGACCAGTACACACATACATAGATAGGAACATATAATAACACATAGAAATGTGGATTTCCTACTGGTGGGTATCGTTCTCATTATATGATACTGGATATTACCAAAGGTGTACACCATGATAAGGTGCCTCAAATTCCTATAAGTATCTACCTTTGATAGCCTGTATCATTTGTGTCCCTCAATGATATCATCTGACTATAGAACATATATTCTAGAATAGTTTCGTAGTACGTTTGGGTTCTCATCATAGCAGGGAACTTCTATGACCTTTTAGTGCGACAACTACTCTTAAGACATTATCACATACTATGCCATGAAGAAGAACAATCATGATGTGATAAGTAGTTTATTATTATTTAAAACCATGAATACAAGTTATCATAAAGTACACAGAATTTAGTTCTAGGGAACCCACTCCAACAGACTACCAATTTCACTAGAGCCAAATGCTAACAACCTTTGTTTCGCTAGCTCTCACATGATACTCATGATTTTTCTAAGATATGCCTTTAGTCAAGAGGTCTTCCATGTTATCTTATGTGGGAACACTTCTCACTTCAACTTCAACCCTTTTATAAAAATTATTCAAGAGGTGATACTTCTGGAGTATGTAATTTGTCCATTGGTGTGACCTTGGCTCTTTTTTCAAGATCCACCACTGTAATATTATAACAATACAATGTGATAGGGTATTTATTACTAGGTATCATATCAAGATCTTGGAAAAAGTTCCTAATACAAATGGATTCCTTGGTTGAATCAAAAGTGTCTATATACACAAACTTCATTGTAGAATTAGCGACAATTGGCTTCTGTGAACTTTTCCAGCTCACAGATCCTCCATTGAGACATAAAACATATCTAGATTTCAACTTTAGATTATTCTGATCTGTCTGAAAACCAGCATCAGTATAACCCCTTATGAACAGCTCCTCATCTCCTCTATAAATTAGGAACGTATCCTTAGTTATTCTTAGATACTTAAGTATAAACTTAATAGTGGTCCAATGTTGTTCTCTTGGATCTTTTTGATATCTGCCCACCATGATCAGTGCGTAGGCAACATCAAGTCCAGTACATAACATGGCATACATGATTGATCCCATCATTGAAACATATAGGATCTTATTCATTATCTCTTTATCTTTTTGCGTTTAAGGACACATTTTATTAGAAAGATGTAAAACATGTGACACTGTAACCAATCCCCTCTTGGATTTTACATACTAAATATATTTAGTCTTTGGTTAATATATATACTTTGAGTTAGTCCAATAATTCTATTGGATCTATCACAAATGATCTTGATCCCTAGAATATTGGCTGCTTCACCTACGTTCTTCGCAGATAATCACTTGTTCAATCAGTCCTTAATAGATTGTAAGACTGATATGTTGTTTCCCATAAGTAATATTTCATCAACATAAACTACTAGGATAACAACTGCATTCCCATTAAACCTTTTGAAAACACATGACTCACATTCATTCTAAATTAAACCAAATTATTTTATGGCTTCATATAATTGAATATTCCATGACCTAGATGCTTTCTTCAATCCATAAATGGATCTCTGCAACTTGAAAATTATTTTTGCATCACCTAGAGTCACAAAACCTTCTAGTTTTTTCATATAGACATCTTACTAAAGGTTCTTATTTAGGAATAAAAATTTGAAATCCATCTGCCAAATCTCATAGTCATGGTAAGATTCTATATAAAGTATGATTATGATGGATTTAAACATGAAAAATAGAGAAAAATGTTTTATCATAGTCAATTAATTGATGTTGTTTAAACCCTTTATCCACTATCCTTTCTTTATAAGTACTTAATTTAACTTCCATGTATAGTTTCATCTTGAATAACCATTTTCAAATGACATGATTTACATCAACTGATGCATCAAACAGAACCCAAACTTGGTTTTGATACATGGAATCCATCTCACAATTCATATCTTCTATCCATATTATATCTTCTAAAATATCTACTGCCTCCTTGTTGGATAAAGGTTTATCATTGTCAACTAATAATGTGTCACCATCCTTAGTGACCAGAAAACAATATATCTCTAGTTCTCTTACCTCTCTTATGATATTATAAAACACTTGTATTGTAGGAACTACTTAATCCATAGGTACCTATGGAATATGTTCCTGTACAAACTCTTGTGTATCTTGAGCATCAACTTCATCGAAGTCAATATTTCTCCCACTATCCTTCTTGAGGATGTTATACCTCTCAAGAAAGATGGATTTTCTGCTGACAATTACTTTCTTATATGAGGAGTTGTATAGGTAGTATCGATTTTTTTCCTTGGGATTCCCTATAAATATACAACTCATGCCCCAGGGTGCTAGTTTGTTTCCTAATAAGGCCTTAACAAACACCTCGCAACCCCATACACATGTAAGTGATAAAATGGGTTTATTTCCACTCCATAACTCGAAGGTAATTCCAATTTATGATTTATTTGGTACTCAGTTTAATTTGTATTCCACAATTTGTAATGCATATCCCCAAAAGGATAATGGAATATCTACATGACTCATCATCAAACTTACCATATCTAACAAGTTATAGTTCCTCCTTTAATTAACACCATTCTACTATGGTGTGTAAGATAGAGTGAATTTAGATAGTATCCCAAAATACTTTATAAATTTGATGAACTCTTGGTTAAGATATTCACCACCTCAATCCAATTAAATCTTCTTTATCTTCTTACCAAGATGATTCTCTACAAAATTCTTTAGTTCGTTGAATTTCTCAAAGGACTCAAACTTATATCTCATCAAGTAAATATACCCATATCTACTCAAGTCATTAGTAAAATTTATGAAGAAATAATATTCACCTCCAGATTCTACTAGAAATGGTCCACACACATTAGCGTGTACCAATCCTAGAAGCTCTATGGCCCTTTCACCTTATCCACCAAATGGTGGTTTGGTCATTCTACCTTGTAAACAAGCATTACATATATCAAGTGGTTTTATCTCAAAAGAGTATAAATAGCCATATTGATAGAGCTTTGTCAAACTCTTCTCATTTACATGACTAATTCAATGATTCAATAATTGGTTGTTATATGAGTCGTGTAAACATGATTCAGTATCGATTTACAACACTTTTTTTTATAATTTAATACATAAATACCATTATTTAAATGTTCCATACCATAACATATGTTGTACTTATAAAAAAATAACTTTTTTTTCCAAATTTGAATATAAAACCATCTATATCTAAACATGACACATAAATTATGTTCTTGGTAACTGTAGGTTCATAATATCAATCTATTAAAACCAAAATCATTCCTATTGGAAATGAAAGGTGGTAGTCACCAATGGATAGGTAAGATGACCTCACTCTACTTGTATCTCTCAAATACACCTCTCCTCTGGTAATCTTTCAGAATTTACTTGGTTCTGGTATTTGGATACATATGTGACCCCCATAATATATTTCTAACACCCAATGTGTAGATATTAAAAGATTACACTCGATAACAAACACATCTTTAGATTACCCTTGATTTTGGGTACAGTTCCTCTTCTAGTGACCTGACTTACCACATAAAAAACATACTGCCTCCTTTTCCTTTCCCTACCTCTGGGTCTTCTTCTTCTTGGTAGGATGGTGCTCAGGTGCTTTAGACTATTTATAAGTCTTGGGACCCTTTTCCTTGTCCTTTGTTTTCTTATTCACCACATGGACTGTGAGTTTTTCATGCCCCATGTTCTTATCCACTTGGAAAATTAAAGTAATAAGTTATGAAAGAATCTTCTCACTATTTATCATATTGTAATTAAAAATAAAGCTGGAGAAGGTCTTGGTCAGTGATGCAAGTATGGGATTTTTACACAACTCATCTTGTAATTTAATCCCCAAGATGTCTAGGCATTAAATGTATCCAATTATCTTTACTATATGAGGCCTAAATGACATAGAATCTCCAAGATTAGTTGTGAACAAAGCATTGGAGATCTCAAACCTCTCCTGTCTCTCCTTCTCTTGATAGAGATCCTGAAGGTGAGGCATCATGCTATAAGAATCTATATCCTCATATTGCTTCAAAAGATCATTGTACATGGATGATAGCATGAAGCATTGAACATATATATCATCGTTTAGATGTTTCTCATAAAGAGATATCTCTTCATCACTTTCCACATTGCTAGGAATAACTAGTAAATGTTCTTCTATCACATACAATTTTCTTTTATGGTGAAGGATGACATGTAGGGACCTTTTCCACTCTTGGAAATTTGTTCTGGTGAGAAGGTTTTCTTTCTCAAGTATAGATCGCAATGATATGTTTGTTTTCATTTTATTACTATTTTTAAAAATAAGATAAGAAAAATTTTAGTACTTTATTTGGTAAAATTTAGACAAATAAATTAATATTATATTTATTAGTCTCCCACTATTTTATCAAAACCCAATAAACCTCACCATTAGATTCAGAATATCCTGTTGCTTGGACATTCTAGTGGAAAGGATCCATATTCCCCTTCTCATTACCCCAAATTTGATTGGTCAAGAAACTCGAATGGTTTTAGTTAGGAATTACAAATTCCAATTGCATTAACTCACAATTCCGTGATCTACTGAGTGGAATCCCTAATCCTAAAATCATTAATTTAGATTTCCCGAACCTTTGCCTCCCAGTTACACCAAGTCCTAATTTGGCAATCAAACTTGATGTGAACCATGTTAATTCAACCCAGAACCTCATGTTAGAATTACTTGATAATTGAAAGCACTCCAACTTTGGATGGTCAATCACTTTGAACTATGATTCGATTCTAACCAAAGTAATGGAAGAATATACCGAATTAATATTTTATTGAGGGATTTTATTCTTTTAGGTGTAAATTTATTGTTATTATCTTTATCACATGATTTTTAATATTAAGTGGCATTACTTAAGTGATTAACCATATCTTAGATAATATTTATGCATAAGCCAATTTACTTTAGTTCCATATTTCATGCTTATTAATTCATTAATTATGTGATCATGAAAAAAAATCCATAATTAAATAACCATACAAATTGATAGAAATAAAATAAAGGCTATGATCATGATCTTATACTAACGGTTAGTTTATATAGAAGTTGATAAACTAACCATTGAACTAGGGGAGAAACACCTTAAACTAACTGAGGTTTGTTTTTACAGCTTTCCACTTGTCTACCTATGTATCTCCTAGGATTGGTTTCGCCTAGGCTATGAAATTTAATCACCTCCACTAGCTTGGGAGCTCCATCCATTACATATTCCTTTTAATCACATGTAGGTGAGGGGAAAAAGGGTTTACATAAAAGAAACCATGGGCACACAAGCCCTACATAATGAAAGCAGAGAAGACACGTAGACCAACAATTTAATTTAATAATAAATTAAATGAAACCAATAACATACAAAAGGTCTAGTCTAGATCATGATCATCCACATGCATACAATGGATTAAACATTTAATAAAACCATCATTCAATTATTAATTGTTCTTATTTATGATAAATATTACTCGAATCGATTAATTATTATCTTTAATTAATCGATCCTTTTATCTTAATTCTTATCAAAATTTCATTGAGATTATCATCCATTATAATTTTAAATAAATTAAATAAATTCATTTAAAATTATCTTTGTACATAAATGTACGTTAGAGGCAACACAATGAATACCCATAAGATTCTTCCCATTATGTATTATACTCGTATACTATTTTACTCTTGTGACATATGGCATACACGACTTATCATGTACTTTCACAATGTGTATTTCACAGATGATTACATGAATTACATTATTTTTTGGTCACGTGTTATGCTTAAATGCACGTAGAGTAACAAGTTTTAATAAAACTCATACATGATATGCACATCTGAACATTACACATATTTTAATTAAACATTTAATATTTATGCATATGAAAACCTATCACATGGAATGTCCTATCTTTACGACCACATGAAAGTAAATGTATAAAGGCTTACATAGTAAAATAAATAAATTTTAAATCTATGTAACTTGGTATAAGAACAATACATGCAAATATGATCTACAAAGTTTTTACACCTCTCACCATCTATATGAGACACATGCCTAGGGACTCGATGTGTTGTATGTGCCTCAGAAAATTTAGAGTACATGGCATGTCTAATGGGACACACACTATATTGACTCCGTGTTACCCAATCACTAGTATGGTAGGTCATGTATTGAATACATGACCCATCTATGACTCAAAGGGACTACACTCTGTGTATGTGGGATACACGACATATAGTCCGACAGACCATGTTCCCTTAAATTCCGATCAACGTGCGGTGCAATTAAATGTGTCTATTCAATGTATACGACCAGAATTAATTTCCAAACTAATTACTAATGCATTAAACATGAATACATAATGTGTAACTCCAATTAAATGGAATGTATTCCTACGTTGCCTGACAAGAAACCTTGGAACCTCTAGATGAGTTCATATATTTTATTTTAATCATAAAATTAAACATCTCTATTAGATATACAAGAAATTAAGGAGGAAGAAACAGATCTTGAAATTCATATTAAAAGAATGATCAAAATTGAATTGAAAAACTATTATTATAAATGTTAAAATCACCAATGTTTTTTTAAATAATTATAAACAATTATGTTCCCGCTCTGATACCACTTGTAGGTTCTGGGTGCAACGAAAGTGTGTGATGGGCGGTGCCCAAATTTTCTTTTTCCATAATTGATGATCGATATGAAATCTATATGAAAATGAACATCATGATCCACATAATTTAATCAAAGAAATAGATAATGGATAATAATTATGGAACTGAGAGAGAGGATATCAATATATATTGTTTATGATTAATTTAATTAGATAAAGAATTACCTCTAAGGAATTATTTCTTGGTTGATGAATACAAAAATAGATATATGATTCACCATAATTTCATTTTATAAACCAAGTGTATATTTCCTCTAGTGATGATCCAAACATATTCCAGGAATCTCTAAATGTCGCTGAAGGAGCCTCCAGGCGATAACATGAAAGATCATTGGTCTTGCATCATCTACATTGATTGATTCAAGAATCGATTCCAAAGAATTATTCTTGATCTAATGGAGGATGATTTCTCTCTATTCTTGGCAGTGTTCTTGGATAAGGGAGATCTCTAGACTTGAGAGGATTCTCCAAGATTTGTTGTGCACAACTGAATTTTCTCTTGAAAAAATAACATAACTGGGTATTTATATTGTTAGGGTTAAAATAAAATAACTAAACAAGTGCCCTTAATTATTTATTTAATCCTAGAAAAATCCCATGTCAAATAATAATAGTAATATTATTATTTATCAACATGCACTTAACTTGAAAATTATAATTAAATATTATTTAATTAAATAATATTCAATATTTATTATTTCTCACCGGACCATTAAAGTAAGTCCACCATTCCTCCAAAATATTTATCGATCCTTGAATAATGCCTATTTATTTATTAAATAAATATCAATACATTATTCACCAATAAATAAATAAATATTATATTCACGAAATAGTAAATAAATATTTATTAAATATTACGCTCACAATATATTCTCTAAAATAACTAGTGATGGAATAAATGCGATCAAGAATACATGAATAATTATTAAACCAAGCATGTGAATAATATTTAGTCAACATTTTAAATAATAAATAATAATATATTATTTAACTAAGATTCTGGATACACTTAGTGTGTGACCCTCTAGGCCTCTTTCTCAGTGGCATTATTCAAAGTAACCTAAAGTCTAAGTTTTACATATAGCAACATTCCAAGGAATCCATGGATAAAGAAATTAATTCCTCAATGACATGTCACCTCATTAGGATTATTACCATGTAATATAATCCCTTAATCATAATATCTCCAATTGAGCAGCTTGCATGCCAGTTCCATCAACCTATATGCTCGATATCTCTTTCTTTGACTTTCTAGAAATAGAACTTGCTTATAGAACACCATGGACATGGATTTATTTTGGCTATATAATTTCTATCAAAGGTCCTGATATTTTGAATTATGTTAAAGAATATAAGGGTTAAATCCTTTTTCTCATGATTCATTAATGCAATATTACTCGCGATGCACCCAACGTATCCTATCTCACTGCAAACATTTTTCATCATAGTTTTCATCAATACATGTAAGTGCGAGACTCATAATACTCATCTATAATATTATTAAAATATAAGGATCAATAAACACATCCACATATAGGAACATCCAATTACACAGAGAAATTTGGATTTCCTACTGGCGAGTCTCGTTCTCATAAAATCCTACTGGATATTACCAAGGGCATACACCATGAGAATGTGCCTCAAAGTCCTATTAGTCTCCAACCTTGATAACCTGTATCATTTGTGTCCCTCAAATTATATCATATGACTATAGAACATATATTAAAGAATAGTATCATAGCACTTCCAAGTTCTTATCATAGCAGAGAACTTCTATGATCTTTTAGTATGACAACTACTCTTAGGACATTATCACATACTATGTCATGGAGAAGAACAATCATGATATGATAAGTAGTTTATTATTATTATAAACCATAAATAAAATTTATCATAATGTACATAGAAGTTTGTTCTATGGAACCAAATCCAATAGTAACATCATAACAAAACTACAAAAAATTTTAATTTTATATAATTAACTATAAAACATTGGTGTAAAACATAAGAGTAGTAATGGAACTAACCTTATGAAAAATATCATCATTCTAATCATGATAACATAATAATTGAATATTAATACATAAAAACTATATTCAACTCCTCATTTTTGATGATGACACTGTGGTTATGAAACAACTCTTTCAAAATAAGAATCATTATATATGTAAGAAAAAATAAGTATTAATTGATATAAATTTATCTACATAAACTTTCACATATTTAAATTTATTTAGATTTTATATTGACAAGTTAACTTTGTTAAACCTTTTACATGACTTTTAATTTCATATTTCAATTACCAAAACATGTAAAACAAGAAAAATTTAAGTATAAAAATTAGTTGAATAGAATAAAACTTACTAATTTAATAATTATTTAGAACTTATACTAACTCTACCCAATAAAGTGTATAACTAATATATTGTGCATTCACGTGGATAGAATATGCATAAAATTTAATAACCACTGAAATATAAAAATTTCAACATTAAATACATTATAATGAATAGTATTTCATAATTACATTATAGTCTTCTTACTTGTGAAGGAATGGAAGAAATAAACACCAAATCTTTGTATTTTCTAACCTTTCACATATATAATTATCTCTAACATCATCACCCGGATATTACATAGCCATTGAAATGTAATCTGTATCCATAAAACAATAAACAAGAGTACTGTTATTTTATATTCAAAGAGTGTATATATACCCAATTAGATAATTAATAAATTAGGTCACTATAATTTATATTTATTTAAATAAATAGAAATTTACATATGTAGAAAACAAATGCAATATGTGAATATATATCTACTCACCATTAATAATATCCATGATATTTTTTCAAAATTTTTTAATGAATATTCTCTCCCACATATATCTATGTTCATTAGAAACTCATAATATGGATATAATATATAATATTTTTGAGATAATTTTGTTAGCCCATCAAAAACCTTAGAAGTATCTGAAGGTGATGATTCTTGAATCTTTTTTTTTATTTTGCACTGATTCTGTTGATTTTAGTTATTCCTATATAAGGTAAATGAAATAAAAAAAATTACAAGTGATTTTAAATGAAAAGTAAATAAAAATTTTAAAAAAACACATAAATTATATTCCATCTAATGAATAAGGCTAGCTATCTTGAGAAAAAAATGACCTATATAATCTTCAACTCTAGTCACCACCCCAATAGACAATGACATTGGAGTAGTAGGATCAATAATATTATATACCACTACTCTTACCTGAATTGACTGCATAATTTTATGATATACATAATCCCTCAAATAATTTATGATTACATATGATATAATATGTATATGAGGATCCCCATCTTGAAACTCACAATACAAGATCATGTTCGAATGAGGAGGTGGAGGGTCTGGGTAAGTGAGTTGTGCGGTATACAAAGGTTGCACCAATATCATATAATCTAAAAACATAACCAGTACTAATGATTTAATTCAATCATAAATTAAATGATTATTCAATCCTATATCATTATTTAAGGAATATATTATTCCTTTTATTCTACCTCCCTCAATGTCGTACTAGGGAGACCAAGAACTTTTATAATACCAAAACCCACATGATGATATCCTATTATATGGATTGGGTGTTATTTATTTCTTAAATTAGTAACTAAAATGTTCATCCTACCCTTAAGGATAAAATAACCATGCATCTCTTATTCCTGAAGGGTGTTATGAAATGGTATATTAAAATGTTATATTAGTGAAATTAATTTACACAATATTAATATTACAAAAAAGTTATAACTAATTACTTATAATTTTATCAACTACTTATCTTAATGGATCCGTAAGAAACTTTTTTTTCATTCTCATCCTTATATATTTTTCATGGAAAGTGGGGGATATGAGGGCTAAACTAGACCTATTTTGAGCCGCTACTATATTTATCTCTTAATGTATCAAAATTTTCAACAATAATTTACTCCCCCATTAAATGATACTCTTGACGTGATAAAGTATGAGGGTATACATATTTCTAATGGATCTATTAGTGAGATCTCCTGGAGGCCTGTTACATAATAATAAAAAAATAATTTTACAAATTGATTTTATATATAATAATTATCGTAGTAAAAATACTTTATCCTGTCATCTGACAAAAATTCTCCCATGTATCTGCATCTAAAATCCTATACTCTAGGCATGGGTTTTCATTCCATCTCTCTCTAAAAAAATAAATTTTGGTCAATTTTGTTTTAAAATATCTCTATATAACTGAAGTAAAATATATCCATCTATTCTTAATTTCTTTCATTTCTTGAAAGTTGAATTTCATTTGCAATTGAATGTGTTAAATATTAATCATGTGAAATATAAAATATTTTAAGAATTGGATAAAAAACTAGTTGAGATATTTTACCATTACAAACTCCCACAAATGATTTTTAGTCATCTTCTCAACACTCTTCCAGTCATGATATAAATTGTTAATCCTACAATAGATATTCATTTCCATGTAACTCCTAAATTTCTTTACATATGGTAGAGTTGGGTTTTCATTATAATCAAATTCAATTTGTATCCTCTACTCCCCATGAGCAAGTGAAATTTTTGGTAAATGTGTAATATCATGTTTTCCAACTTTGGATATCATCCTATCTGGAGAAGAATAATATTATTATACCCCAAGTGGCTCACCGGTAGTGTTTCAAATGATTTTGACAAACAAAATTTTAATTTCATTAAATAATTTAATTATTGAAGATATATTAATATAAAAAATGTACACATACATCGACAAATGTTCCTTCACATTTTTTTATATCATTTAAATAGATTAACATAATAAAATTATATATAACTTTATATTATTAGAATAAAATGATCATTAGAAGTAATTTTTTAATAATAATAATAATAAAATTATATCTATTGTGTTAACTATTGTAGTTTAAGAAAAGTTAATATCTAGAAACAATGAATACAAAAATATCCAAGAAAAAAACTAGTGTCATTACATATGTACTTTTCATAAAAAAATAATGATGTTGGGATTGTGAACTAAAAAATGTGCAACTAAAATTGAAAAATATAAAAATTAATTAAAAATTTCAGAAATGGATATCCTTCGTAAATTTAAATATTCAAGTTAAAGAAATATTTTTACATGTGTAAATTTTATAAAAAATAATAATGATGTTGGGATTATTCAACCAATTTTTTTAAACTAAAATTAATTAATATATAATTTTAAAAAAATAACAAAATTGATAAGCATCAGTAGATTTAAAAATCTAAGTTACAAAATAGATTTTTTTGTGTATGTTTCTAAAAAAACTTACCCGAATAATTAAGAGAGTGAAAAAGTATTTTCCCATATTACTTCAACGTAATCATTTCATATTTCATAAACTATGTCTATATCACAATAATTGTTATCATCAGGTAATTGTGTAATGGATGAAGAAACTACATATAATTACATAACATCATCAATATTTTCCTCACCTAAATGATTTTTTTCCTTTCAAAACAATTGACTATTGATCACTTTATGGGCCATTAATATAAAATATATACTTTTCATGCATCACCATAAAAAATGGTTTCTTTTTACAAATAAATATTCCCAAATTGATGAGTGTAAATGCACACTCATCATGTTTCACACCACTATTACTATCAACCCAGTTAAACTTAAACACTGGTACTAAAAATTTAATATAACCAATATTATATATATTATCAACAACTCTAAAATATATTGTTGATACATAAATTATGTTTTTATCTTTATTACTCAAAAAATGAAGTGCTTTAGTAATGACCATTAATTTACTATTTTGAATGGTACTCTTATCATCTTTATTTTTTTGTAAAATGTGTAACCATTAATATCAAAACCAACCCATGTGATCACATTAATACTTATTACCCCTACTAACCATTTCAGAATTTATGATGTCGATAAATCAATATCAACTTTCTCTTTAAACTATGAAAAAAATGTATTTTTGTATTCATTGATCATATATTTTTCATTTTTTTCAGATATTATTCCTTAAACACAGCAATATGTGATGATATATATGGTTGAACCACACCTATTTTTTTCAAAATGTATAAATTTTCTTACATTATTCCATAATGTGGAATTAAATTTAAATTTAATCCACAAATCTCTTTAACTTCACTATCTAATATCAAATTTCAAGATATAGGGAGACTAATGTGCTCCACTTCATAAAAATTATTAGTATAAAAATAAATCACCTCTTCTGATATATATTTTAAAATAATTGATTTCTATGGTCAATGTGGATTTTTAACACATCCCTTAAAAATTTTCATATATCTTTCAAAAGGATACATCCAATGTAAATAAACATTCCCAAATATTATTATCTCTCACATTAAACGAGTCATAAAATGAACTATTATATCAAAAAAATTGTGAAATATAAATTTCCATTTGATAAAGTATGAGGATAACTTTATTCTCCAACACATAATTTTTTTTGGATCTATTACTTTTCTATAAACAGTATTAATAAATTAATACAAACTGATGATATATTTTCTAATAGGTATAGATAATATGCCACACAATGAAATTGTTAGTATTTTTTTCATCAATACATGAAAATAATGAGATTTCATACCTATTAACTTTAAATCCTTAAATGACACCAGATTTTTCACATTTGAAGAAAAACCACTAGGTACTTTAATACCATGAAAACATTGAAAAAAATTATCCTCTCACTATTTCTTAATGTGTGACAAGATGAAAGTAAATATGTTTGGTTTCCTTTCATAGTTTTAGTTAAATCCAAAATTATTCCCATGGATATTAAGTCCAATATCACATGCAATCCATATTTTATCTTTTATTTTAGATCTACTAAAGTTCCAATAAAACTATCACATATTTTTTTCTCAACATGTATAACTTCAATGTTATGTTTTACCTATAAAAATATTAAATGAGGTAGCTCAAATAAGATGGAATATTTCTTCCATGTATTTTTTTGATAACTATAAATTCCCTTTTTTATAAATGTGATATCGATGTTTTTCACCTTGTCATTACATTATTCAAATGAAGATGGTTGTGGGGAAAAATCATACTCTTATAAAATATTAAATGTATTTTTTAATATTTGACCATGATGACCCATTCAAAAAATTATCTGATGTCCCGTACACATCCTCTTTCTTCTATTTTGTAATTGATGATATGAAGTCATTTATTCACAAATTGGACAAGAATTATGTCCCTTAACACTGTATCCAGATAATTTTCCATATTAAATAAGGTCATTTAAAGTAGACATTATTATAACATGAAAATGAAAATTCTATTTCTTGTATACATAAAAAATTATAACACCTATCTCCCATATAAATTTCAAATAATCAATGAATGGTGATAAATAAACATCAATATCATTTTACAACTATTTTGGTCTAGAAATCATAAATCTCAACATAAATTATATATATATATATATGTAGAGATGAGTTGTAAATAACCAACATAATAGGACATGAACTATGTTTGTTATTAAGACTCTGATATGGATTCATTCCATCTGTGCATAGTCTCATTCAAATATTTATAACTTCATTTCCAAAATCATGATTTTTTTTATCAAATCTCTTCAATTATGGTGAATTAGCAGAGTGACACATGTTTCCATCATAGATACACTCATCTGTATTCCATATTTAACTATTTATTTCATTTTAATTTTCCAATAGATTTTTAAAATGTTTTGAATATACTAGATTTCTCTAGAAAGAGGTTCACCACATATTCTTGAGAATGAATCACAATTGGATCTATCATTCATTTTATATTGTGACGTCCCATGTTTATGACATTCTGATAAACTTTCATATTCCTTATTATACTACTCATAGTTTTTGGGGTAATAATATATCTTTTTATACCCTAATTTCATTGGGAATAATATATATTTTCCTCATAATTAATATATTGAATCATGTTTCCTTATAAAAGTAGATCTTTTAAAAGTTCAAGAAATTCAGTGAAGGTTTTAACACTATAACCATTTCTTTCTTCCAATTTAACTAATCACAGCACAACTGATAACACTTTAAATTTATTTCAACCTAGGAATAGTGGATTCTCAGCATCTTTGTACAACCATTCAGCACTTTTTGTTTTTTCAACGGTTTCATCATATTCATCATGAATTAATTCTTCAAGATGATCCCCTGTCTTAAGAAAAACATATTTACCATCATTAGATCTTGATTTTTTTGTTATTTCATACTAGATCCAATGTGTATAATTATGATTAAAACTATAGAAAATAAAATTGTCTTTGATTTATGTGTACCTTAATTTTATTATATTCAAACACTTCATTCATAGAAAAAATAGATATTTGTTTTCAAGATTTTGTTTATAGAATTATAAGAAATTGTCAACCCCTTTCTCATATTCATCACTAGTTATTCATGCATTTTTCCAATTACGATCCATTAATTATGTAATGTCATGATATAATAGATGAATATATCAAAACATATAAACATATAAACATATATATAAATAGATAAATTTAAAACATATAAGTATATAAAGATATAAACATGCATAAATTTATATAAAATAATTTATAACTAAAAATTAATTTATAATAAAAAAATTTCAACTATAAAAAAATTTATAATCAAAAGTAACTATAATGAAAAAAATTAATAATTGAGAAATAATATGAAAAAAACAATTTTAACAACAAAAAATATAATGATAAATAATTTAAAAATACAAATAGTTACAACCACAAACAAATTGTATTCATAATTTACAATTTCAAAACATTTATAATCACAAAAACATTAAAACCTCAAACTAATTATAACCACAAAAAATTATAATTTACAATGATATTAATATAAAAAAATGAATGAATGAATTTAATTTATAACTAAAAATTATTAATTAATCTTTCAAATAAAATAATTTTATTTTACAAAATATAAAGATTCATCTGAAAGGACAACAATGGTGTAACTTGAATAAGATAAGTAGAATATAAATTCAATGGGTCAAATACAACTAAGAGTGTAGAAATAAGTCTAAATGATGAAAGAGTGAGGATAAATGATTCTAAAATAAGTAAAAAATAAATCGAATGAAAAAGTTGAAGTGTGAGTGGATCTTGGTCATGATTCGAGTGGATGATAGCTTCATAAAAGAGGTGGACACAAAATGAGGATAACCCATAAGTAAAATTGTTTAATATGGAGGATAATTGTTTTTTAAAGAGTTCAAAATCAATCAAACAAACAAGTTGGAACATAGTTAGAGCATAGTCATGATTCATGTGGTTTAGATTTTAAAAAAATATAGTTATGGAAATAATGATGAGAACACACATGTATTAAATTTTTTAAATCTTTTAACATCGGTTTGATAAGAACTGATGGTAAAATTCAATCATAAATTATTTTAATGTCGATTGTAAAATAACCAATGTTAAAAGTCTTTTAGTGTGCATATTAATGTCGATTTTCAAATATATGATGTTAAAATAGTGACACCAAATCTATTTTTTCTACTAGTTATACTTATTTAATTAAAGTAATACTATAAAATGTTATTTGAGTTTTGTATTAGTGGAGACATAAACTATTAAATAACCTATTGGTTGAAGCATTATATATATCTCTCTCTACACACACACACAAACACATATATATATATATATCATTTTCCATGAAAATTTATAGCATATAATGAGGTTTAAGAAATCCTTTAGGTTATGTATGACATTAATATGGTTGGTAGATCACCAAAGAAGGAAACAATTTATTGACTGGTGCTTGAGTTATTCATAAAACACAAAATATAAGTTTTACATAAGGCATATTATATATTTTAAAACATTTATTTTATTTTAATTTACCAAATTTATCTCCCATGCAACATTTTTATTTGAGTTTTATGATTTTTCTATTATTTTCAAGTATATATGATACATAAAAAACCTAATAGCATTATTATAGTCATTAGGTGAAGAATTTAATTGATTAGAAAATGAAGAACATGAAGATAAAAAAGTGACATATAAAATGTATCATAGGGATCATATTATATGATGTGTTATGACCTCTTGTGATCAGTGAAGTTAATGATTCATATAGTATGTCTCATTATAACTTTTTATATATCATGTGTAAACTTTTAATTAAATAAAAAATGAAAAAAATTGTGTAACCTGCATTATCTTATCTTATATGTTGTGATGAAATTTAAAAATAAATTTTAATATTTATTTCATGATATGGAATAATTTAGCCATTATATAGGATAAAAAGTTGTATTGGAAGACTCATGCAACCAAACATCCCTGAATATATATTTTCTATATATCATAGAATGTGATATTCATTGGTCATATTATATGATTGAAATTCATAATCATTACTATAAAAATAACTTATTTTCATGTTTCAAAACATTGTCAATAGGTTCCAAGACTATGGAAATAGTCTATTTACACTATTTTAGTGGATATGGACATGAATTCCAAGGCATTAGATCCATAACCATGGTTTTATATAAATCATGGCAACAACCATATGATTACTAAAGTTTTCAAACTGTGTAAATAGGGGGTGCATTTTTACACCCTTATTATCACGATTTTCAAACTATATCCATAAGTTATTATTTCCACTATTTGTAAATAATGGAAATAGGTTAATAATTCAAAAAAATTACTATGGGGTTTTGATCCTTAAGCCTTAGGGAAGCGTAGAAGCAATCAAACCACTCAACCAAGTTAAATATTTATTTAATTAGTGATGTTTTTATTTACTTATTGTTACATATTTATTACAACCACAACCCCAAGACACCCTAAGGGGCTTAATGAGGGTGGGAATATTCTTCTTAAACTTAAATAGATATTGTCATCACATTGGTAACAACACATTAAACCTTTCAAAACAAAGTACATATCCAAAACATCCAAAATGTAAAAAGTAAATTTAGTGACACAATGATTTTACTTGGATCAACACAAAAGGATACATCTAAGGAGCATTCCCATGATGATGTGTCATTGTTCCAAAATCTACTACTCACTATAAGTGATTACAAATGTTTAGGTAAATCTCACTACCAAACCAGTATCCACTTTCTTTATTTTCCTATCAATGTACTAATTCAAAAAATATATCTAAGAAAATAGAACAAAAAGGATGATTATAATGAATATCAAGAAGATAATCAATACAATATCTATATTAGTTATTTCCTCTTCATATCTGGTATTAAATAAATTCTATATTTTTAATAAAGTTAAAAATCAATCCACTAAACTCACAATAAGAACTCAAGATGTGAACCCATGATCTCCATTCATACAAAATCATATTTTCCCCTCTTTTTTATTTTACTCTTCTAGTTACTATGATTTGACATTTTAAAAGTTTCCACCATTGAATTCCATATATATTCACCTCATTTTCCCTCTAATAAATCCACTATAGATGAATTCATGTCTCCATGAAAAATTGTATAACATAAAGAATTTAAACCATATTGAAATGTGAAAATATCTAGAAAATACAAATTTCATAACGTGTTATACATTACTATGACATGGTTTGTTTTAGTAAACACCAAGATCCTGAAAACCATAACTTACAAATTAAAAATCTCAAAAATTCCATTCATTTCCACTTTTAAAATATTTAAATCTTAACCCACCATGATGTGGTTCTTTTTAGAAAATTACATGAAAAATTCATCCATCATTCTAGAATTACTCTTTAGAAAGATTCATCATACTACAACATTTAAAATGAAAACTTTCCCATTTTTCACAAAATGGCCACCTAAGTATGTTTTTTTATTCTTGTTTCCCAGTTTTATTTTTTTAGAAATTTTATTTACTTGAAATGATGACCACAACATCATGGTAAAATATGACTCCCCATTTTTTTATCATACACAACAACCACAAAAAACTCTTCCATGAAATACCATGATCAACTTCTCATGTTACCATAGCCAATAATAAAAACCAAAACATGGTTATATATCCCATGGAATCCATCTATTTTCTCTAAAAAAATAACTTACACTATGGAAATAATCACATAATTTCTCTATGATTCATAAGATCATGATGTGTCCCTCTCTATTGCAGCTTGGTTTGTTTATAATTCAACAAAAAGTCCTTAATCCATATAAATATTATCCATTCTTCTCTTATCTTAAAATCATGTTAAATGTCATCCAATAGTCTCAATTTCTAACCATACATTGATAACAAATATAACACCTTGGAACTATGAATTAACAATCAACTCTTTAAATCCATTATTTTACACTCCATTGACACATGTTTGAATACCCCCCCTTTGGGTTTATTATCAATCATAAGTGAAATTGAAAAAATATTATGATTCCAGAGAAACAAAATTGTAATAAAATAACTAAAATATCATTTTATATATATGTAAGTAATTCTAGTTATATAAAACAAGTGATCAAGAAAAAACATTTACACCTGAATGTGTACCTTTATTTCTATTAGAACATTAAATTATGAGAACTCCAGAACTCCCCTTATATTAATTCACTCCTTGATGTTATTACCTATATATTGTATCCCTACATTTGTCATGTAAAAAAAACTCCTCCTCAAGGGCATAATTATCCCCCTAGTTTGAGAGTTTGTCTTTAATTTCTATTGCAATTACTCTTATTGGTCCAATCATGCTATTATTTCACTTGTACTCTAATTTCACTTGCTGAATATTTCACTTATTGAATGAAAAAATTCACTACTTCTCTAATTTCAATAATTTCCCCCCCTTTGAAAATAAAATCAAAGTGTAAAGACCTTATAAGTATGAATAACCAAGATAACCATTAAATTCATATGGGTAAATGGGATTCCATAACCACATCAAGCTGGGGGTGGTGGTTGAACACCAATATTTAACTAATATGTCTTAAATATTAGTGTATCCAATTCTTTAGTATATATATATTGAAGTTGGTCCACTAAAACCAACTAAATATGTACTTTTGATAATTATAATATTCAATGAACTAAGTATTAATTAATATCTTATCATATGATGATTGTTTTTTGGTGTAACATTAATGTGATAATGTCCTAATATTAATTTTCACATAGAAAGGTTATAGTAGTTTCCTACTATAATTAGAACCTTGAAATGTTATAAAAATATTCTTAAACAAATTTTCTATGGTTGGATAACATATATTTTATAGAACATAGATGGTGTTTGACTATCAGGTGTTGGGTTCTCATAAGATATTAATAATTCTTCTCATGAAGTTCATAATTAGTAATATTTAAGAGAGTATGTTATAAGGGAAGACCTGAAAACAAGAATTATAAATGTTATAAGTGTAATTGGATATTATAATACGAGTCTGTGTGTATTTCTCATTTTACTTATGATATTTATAAGTGTATAACATGAATTATTTACTCTTATGTATTAAACAAATCACGATGACATATAATCACGATAAGGTAGGATACGCTAGACACATCATAAGTGATATATCATTAATGAATAAGTCAAGAAAGGATTTTCCCTCCCATTTAATGGAATTTGATATCTCTAGCGATTTGATTGAAATGGAACTATTTTATAAATCCATGACCATGGTATTTTATCAATGAGTTCATTTTAGGAAGTCAAAGAAAGATAAATCAAGCATATAGGTTGATCACACAAGTATGCAACTTTATTAATGATATATTGAGACAAAAGGATTATATTACACTATAACAATTAATATGAGGTTGTTTTCATTGCAACATGTACTTATTTATCTAGGGGTGCCTTGATGTATTGTTGGATTCTAATCTTGGACTTTTGGCTAGGTTTCCTATCACCACTGTGAAAGTGGCCTAGAGGGGCACACACTAAGTGGATCCAAAATCATAGTTAAATTCTTTCTAAATTTAACAGTTTTAACATATATTATTTCCAATTTTTGGATTGATAATTATTTATGTATTATTGTTCACATAAATTTAATCAACAATTATCCTTAGAATATATGTGAGTTTAATATTAAATAAATATCATTTTACCTCAAGAAAATATATAATATTTATTTATCTCTTGGTTATTCACAAGGTAACAAAATTATTTATTTAGTTATGTAAATATTAAATAAATATTTATTCACTAGCCATTGGATATAATATTTATTTATTTATTTAATGAATAACATAAAAGATATTTATTTATTTAAATAAAAATTTATTATTAAAGATTCGATAAACATCGAGGAGGATTGAAAAATTGAGTTATGAGACCAATGAAAAAATATATTTTATTTAATATCATTTAAATAAATATTGATTTATTTATTTAATTATATTTAAATATCCAAAAACTAGCACATGTAATAAATATTATTATTATTATTTGAAATGTGATTTATTTAGATTTAAAAATAAGATAAGGGAATCTACATAGTTATTAATTGTCTAACCCTAAGTATATTAACCCAAATATATCATTTCGTGGTGATAATTATGGTACACAGTGATATTATCTTAATATAACTCTATCAGATCGAGAAAAATTCTAAAAAATTCTCTCAATAATGATAGATGATCCTCCTCCTTCCTCTTAAGAATGAGAGAGTAATATAGAACCATTCAAGACTGGAAGGATTCTTATTGTGATCAATGAATAATAATGCAATATGTTTGGTTCTTCTGTGATATCACCAAAAGTTTCAATAGTGATGTTTTGAGATTCATGGAGAATATGTGGATACCTATAGAAGAATTATGCTTTTGATCCTTCATTTCAATAATGGTATGATAAGAAGGTAAATTGAATTCATCAATGAAGAAATAATTATCAAGTTAAGGTAATTATTGTTAATAAATGAATTATAAATTATATTTGAAAAATATCATTTTTATGAATATTCTAGGGTTCTATTCATCTAGTTTTGAGGATTTATCAATATAAACTAATGAAAAACATTGTTGGGCATGGGCCTAATAACTTCCATTGTACCCCAGAACCTACAAGTGGTATAAAAGTAGTCATATATTAATTTGTAAATATTTATTATTTTTTAATCAATTATATATATGATTGTTAGTTTTTATTTTTTGGGTTTTTGTTCTCTAATTTGAAATTTGGGATAACATGATCATTCAGTTTCATATGAACAAGAATAGACAAAGAAAAAAAGAATAATGCTCAAAGATCCCATCTGAAGGTGATAAGGATTTTGACCGAGTAGAATAGATACACGACGTGTAACAGAAATGTACATGTTGTGTACCCATAGTCAACCACACCGAGATGAGTCACACAAATCATAACATGTTGTGTGGGGGTTTGGTATGGATTATCATTACACATCATGTATTTAACACTAGTTGTCACATGGCATGAAGAGGGTACATAGTGTATAACTAGCTTACATGTCATTTAACCCCACATGGTTTCAACCCTATGGGAATCACAAAAGTCCTATGGTCAAAGTATGTGACATGTAATTAATACACATTTCATATTGACTTACAACCAAGAGATATGGAATTAATTATAGTTCACAATGTGTAACAAGTTTTTCATGTCATGTAACTCATAAAAACACACATGAGATACACGTAGAGTCCCTATTATGTAGTGCGGGTGGCCAATAATGAACCACACACTGTGTAGTTGGTTATACTTGTTGTGTAATTTGGGAAAACTCACATAAGGAGTATTCCGAGATAGGCATTTTGTGTGAGTTAACACTCATAAAAAATTAATTAATTAAAGTAAGACTGAACTACACATAGTGAAAGAGTATGTACATGTCGTATGACATGGTTTTCCACATAAATTACATGTCGAATGATTTCAATGGGTTTAATGTGATGTTAAATGATTTATTAATTATTTTCCATGTTATTATATAGATTCATGATTTTTATGCTTATTTACATGCAATGTACTTCACTAAGATCACAAGCGGTACATTTCGCCTATATTCATGGCATGTCGTGTGGTCAGACACATTATTCATACTACATGGCTTGACCCATGGAATAAAATGTTGTGTGTGTTGTGGCACATCATGTAGGAATATATGTCATTTATATAAAAAACACATGACAAAGATCCTGCATGAGATTATTCACACACTGTTTCATGTGATGGTACATGTTGTGTAACTGTTAAACTCTAGATTTGGGCTTTAGTATAAGAATAAGGGTACACACCATGCTTCTTCTAGTACACATTGTGTACTTAATTAATTTTAAATTATAATCAATTTATTTAAAATTAAATTATATGTGAATATCAAGTAATATTTGGATGTATAATTGAGATAAATGAATGAATTAATTAATATGATAATTAATTTATTAATTCCAAAAAAAATTATCATAATAAAGAATAGATTAAAATTAAAGATAACTATTTTAAATGAATAGTATTTCAATGTGCGGATGATCACAAGATTGATTGTCCTATGTTTGTGTCGATTTTATATTTAACTTAATAATTTATTATATGAGTTTTTATGATAAATTTCTTATTAAATTAAATACGATGATATGTATATAATTTCTTCATCATTATTATGTACGAGTCTATATGGCCATAGTTTCTTTTATGTAACCCTAAACCCTCGACTCACCTCACTTTCATGTGAGTAATCATATGTAAAGGAATAAAATCCCATGAAATATTAGAAAGTTATGGACCAAGATGATGTGGAACCAACTAAAGATATATATGGGTTAAATGTGGAATAATGCAACTCAAGCCAAGGGTCAAGGGTTGTTTTATCATCTACTCAGTAAACAAATCAATAGTTTAAAGATTATGATCATAACAAATGATTATGTTATTTTTAAAATGCATGTTTATTTATTTATTTATATAATTAAATGTTTATTTGATTTTTAATCATGGTCACATATAGTAAATAAAATAATAGGCATGATAATATAAAAAAAATATGAGTAAATTATTTTATTAGACATGGAAACTTAATTGTGTAAAATCAACATAACATTAACAAGTATGTAAAAGGATAAAATAGAGAATCTTTATGAATAATATAAATAAAATTCCTCAAGAAAATATTAAGTCATAAAATCCTTCCATTACCCAAGTTAGAATGCAACCAAAGATCAAAGCATTGGTCTAAACCTCATCAGGAAACTTTCATTTATTACGGGGTTCTAATAAAATTTTTGGGTTGAATTAACCTAGTTAGCATCAATGGTTGATTTCATTTGAAAGGCTTAGTGTAAATATGAGGTAATTTTTGAGGAAATTTGATCCTAGGGTTTTAATATTGCAGATTCACTAAATGGATCAAGGAACTATCAGTTAGATGGAAAGACCATACACCTAATTACCATTGAGTAATTTGATAAGGCCTATGTATGGGTTATTCAAAGGGGAATATGGATTTTTCAGCTAGAATATCCACAAGACATTATTTTTTAAATATAATATTAAGGGATGTTATGATTTTATAAAATAGTGCAAAAATAATAAAATAAAATTTTTCACATCACACATGGTAATCAAGATAAAGTATTATAAACTGATTTTACTTATTATAAGGAAATGGAATGTTAACCCACAAGAACACTATAATATTTTCTAGATTCAGACCATGTACTCACCAAAATAAATTTCCTAAATTGGTATAATCATTTGTACAATACACTACTATAGGAAAAAAATTTATATGTGATGGAATCCTCAATTCCAGACTAGCCACCTTGCTGTGTGAGTGAAGGTGAAAAGGATGTATATAAGTGATTCATAGAGGATGCTTATTTTTTATCTTACATTATCATATATGTTTAAAGATACAAGGATGAACCATAAGTATATGGATGATTACACTATGAAATCTCATCTCCTTGAACTTGAAAAGGATAAGAAGATGCTTAAGATAAATAAGATTATCACTACACTACACCAGTGTAAACTGGAATAAAGGTACCCATATAGTGATCATTCCTTCAAAATACTAAAGTATATTGATTAGTTAGAAAAGTTATACTTCCATTTGGATAAAAATTTATCCATTAATATCATTTTAGTTTCTTTACCACCTAGATTTTTCATATTCATCCTGAATTATAGGATGAATAGTATGGATAAGACACTCAAGAATCTTTTAAATATACTTTTATAGACAGATAAATATTAGGGGGACCATGGATCCTCAACCCTTATAGATAATGAAGTGAAATATCAAGTTTAAAATATCATGACTGGTTTAAATTAAATGGTTCCTTTACAGAATACTTCAAAGAGACAAAAGATTCAATGTGAGATAAATGAATATGATCTTATTTTATTCTCACGTGTCTAGAAAGTTCACTAGAAGTGTAACTAAAATAAATTGAAGAAGAATCAAACAATGGAATATAATTTAGGTATAATCTTCATTTCATGTAATATTTTTATTTTACTTATTGAGTATTATATAAAATATGTGGTTCACATATTCATATTTAAATATAGAAACCGGTAATGTTTATAAATATTATAAGAAATATGATGAACTCTCCTTGTAGTTGAGAAATGGTGATTCATATGTCAAAAAAGAGGGGAACACAACTTTATATTTCCCAATTGATTGATTCTAATTAAAATATTATTTTTATTTACTATTACCAAATAATTTATCTTAATGTCCATTCAAACATAATTGGAATTTATTTTATGTTTGAAATAAATTTTATTATGGTATTTCATACTTAATAAATAGTTCAGTAATAATTGAGTCACAAATATCCAAAGTTAACAAATAATGATAAATATAAATATAAAATGATTACCTTGTTGTGAAAATATAATTCTTAGTTGAGTAAAACTAAAATTAATTACCAGGTATATATCCAAAAGTATGTTTAAACTCTATGGATATAAAACCTTAGGTATTATCAACATACTTATTTATTAAGTTTTAGATAAATAAAACTTTAAAAATAATGGTAATCCACTAAACTTCTAGAGCTAGTTCAACCAGACCATGTTAACTCTTATAAGGACAAGCTAGAGATAAACCCATATACTTTATTATATTCCTTTAATAGATTTTAGGAATGTAAAATGGGAGTAATGCATTCACTTGGTAAAAGATATAGGGTCCTCCTGGTGGGATAATTAGAGAATATCTTGACCAAGTATTCATGAATCATTTAAATACAGACTAAAGGTATTACTAAACTCATATTACCTTATAAAAATCAGATATTTGATAGCGATACAAGGAATACTAATGAGTAATATTATATGTATTACAAGTCTTCCATATTTACTTACATGACATGTTTGAAAATATTGGCATAAAGTATTACCATATACCAACTAGATTAAATAGTGTATATTATATCAGGTGAAATATGATGAAAATCCATTATGTCATAGACTTATCTTTTTGATGTGAATTATTTTAAAACAAATAGTATTTAGATACAAATTTAAATCAAATAAAACACAAAGCACATCTCAGTTAATTATATTATAGCTAATCAGGTTGTTAACATCCCTAAGATAGAAAGGTATCAGTCAAAACTAACTATATTTTTATGAGAAGGAAGCACATATCTTTAGATATAATGGGAGAATTCCATACTTAAATTAAGTGTAGTCTCTATATGCACACGAGTTGTCATAGGAACACTAAATTACACAATATTTAATAGGTTGAAATGTTCCAGAGACACATATTTCATAGGAAAGTTAAAACCAGAGATGTGGTTTTATATTCACTAAGACACATGATGTATTATTTAATAAGAATAATTAATCATGTACATAAGTATTAAATGGAAACATAATATGATTAAAAAGTTCATATGAATCCAAATATGGATTCTATGTACCAAAATCTAGTTCTATATTTTGGTGGTTTCTCCAGATGATGTAAAGGCATTGGTGGGTATTCAAGAGAAACTTTACATGGATGGTATAATATGGTACCAATAAATCTTGATTTTTTATTGAAGGTTTCATGAAATGTTTGTATATGATCCATAACTATAAGATCCTAAACCTGAGATAAGGTACATCCCAGATTGAATTCTTGGTTTATGGAATGTTTATCGGGATTGGGAAAAGTCTTGAGGTGTTCCGGGGGTTCGGGTTATGAAAAATACCGAAAAGAGTCCAAATCCATGTTGAGAGCACAGTTGGTGCATGGTTAATAGTAACTATGTAGCAAAACTATGTTGCCTGCAGAAGGGGTGTGAATAGTCAGGGAAACCATGTAGGGTGCCCCAGAATATTGTGTGGATCGAGATCCCCTCAGATAGTGTCAAACACACAGACATCGTGCGGTTTTTAAAACCATGTAGGCATTTAGGAAAACCATGCGGATCATATTCCTCTTGGACATATGGAACTTTATGGTTGTTGTAAAATTTAGTAAAACGTGCATCCAAACCATGAAACTTATTAAAAGTTGGTTTTCTATCATTTTTCCCTCACAACCTTAAATTTTTCTCCCCCATATTCCCCCCATTTGACTCCCTATATCTAGGGTGATGAATTGGCATCCTCCTCCTCCTTTATGGGTGTTTCTCCTTAAACTCTTAGACATATAGAGTTTCGTTGGTTTCTAATTGAAGCTCTAGGTAAGTCTTTGACTCTATTTCCTTCAATTTTCCTTATGATGCATGGATAAATGTTTTCTCTCCTTCAAAAACCATAAAACCATATTTTTCAATATGATTCTAATTTTGGATGTTAAAGGTCATTTGGGATTGGATCTAGGGATAAATTTAGATGAACAATTGTCTGTGATCATGAGGTAGGTGGTCTATAAGATTTTCCCATAGTCTTTTTGTTCTATGGGTTCATGTTATTGTTCCAATTTACTACTTTCTGCATTTTTGTGTTTTTGGCTAAGAAAAATAATTTTGGACTTATATTGGGGTGTGATACCCTTCACGGACCCCGTTGGGTTCATTAATTATGTGATACCGAACCTAGGTTTACTATTGGGGTATTCCAAACCCTTGGAATTGGTGAAATGAATTGGTAAATATTGAGATAGAAGAATTATAAAAGTGAATGGGTTGTGAATTTTAATTTGGTATGTGGACATGGTTAATGGGATAATTGGGATATTTATATGTTTTATTTTGTAAGTGCCTAAGGGGCTTTTGATATGGTTTAAATGATGTGTTTTGAATTTTGATCTGGCTATGATTTTCAATGAGGGAAAATGATGTCTTGAAAATAGTTAATGTTTTCAAAGGAGTTATTGACCTCAAGGTGATTTGAAAAGGGATTTTCTAGTAAATTTAAAATGATTATTTTAAATGAGGGAATTGATCTTCTTTTTGGTAAAAATTCCCTAGTATTTTGAATGGTTTTGTTGGAAATGAAGGTCTAGTGCCTTGTTTGTATTCCAAATGAAGACCCATGTTTTAAAGGGTGTATTTGAGATGTTTTAAAAAGGGTATTTGGTCTAAGTGTTTCATGACATGATGTTTTAAAGGTAAAATGAAGAATGAAATAAAGGGATGCTGGCTTAACTTGAAGAGATAAATGAGTTATGTCTTATAATATGGGTAAATGTGAAAAATGATTAAAGAAGTGTGTCTACGTGGTAAATGTTATAAGTGTGGTATTGGAATGATGCTCTACTCCTACACATTGGGATAGAATAATGCTCTAGGCCCATTTATGTATGGTTTGACTATGAGGTTTGACTAAGGCTCCTCTTCTTAGACTGATGTTCTAGAACCATCGATGTATGGTTTGACTAGGACATTGGTCTGAGGCTCCTCTCCTTAGGTTGGGCTAGACTGATTCTCTAGGACCACCAATTTGTGGTTTGAATAGAAGTTTGGAGTGAGTCTCCTCTCCTTAGGTTGATCTAGACTAATGCTCTAGGACCATCAATGTATTTCATGGGTTAGGATGTTGGGCTGAGGATCTATGCTCCTAATGTATAAACATGATATTATTACTTGGGATAAGGCTCTGGGGTAAGTTGATAATTTTAAATGATTAGTGATTTCACTTTGTGACTAAAATCATGTTACCCCTTATTCTATGGATTAGGCTCCCAACATGTCCAGAGCGGGTTAGGTTGGTTTGTTTTCATTATAGAGTTTACAAGATAAAATTGTTAATTAATATTTTTTTAAATATGAAATATTTTTCTCTTACTTACTTATTTATTTAATACACCTTGATTTATCTGTATACACCATTTTTTAGACTGAATATTTCTGTAGACACCGTTGGTGGTGGCCTAATGAGTTTTATTCACACCCTACTCAGGCCTCCAAGGAACTTGGGTACCAGATCATACACTACTTGTTTTCTGGTATAGGTTTCGAACATGGACCTGATGCTTGGTTTGTGCATGGGATGCTGGGTTAGATTATGGATTTTAGGACCAAGTTGGGACACAGAACTATGTTCAAGATCTTTTATTGTTTTGGTATTGGATTCATTATTATATGACTGCCTAATATGTAGTGTCCCATCATATTGTTATATCATGTGTTACTTGGTTACTTGTTGGATTTTTCTGTATGCTTTACATTTACTATTTCTACTTCTTATTTCATTTTTTATATTACTTTTTTATGGATTTACTATGATAATTAGGTATGGTCTCCCTATGGTTGTCTCTATACTCTTTATACTAGTAGGAAGCCTCTAGAATATGGGGAGACATGCCTGAGGTTATGTGGAGACCCAGGTCTAGGCACCAGTTATAGTGGTTCTCAGGTCAGGGATTTACAAAGTGGTATCATAAAATGCCTTTTATCTTACTATTTGGGGCATGTTATATAGAAGATTAGGATCTTTTCAGGGCTTGGTAATGAGCTTGTTCCTGGGTTCCTACATCCCCACATACGAGGGAAAACCCAAGTTTCCTGGGTGGGAATTGATGTTCTATTTTGGTTCTTTTATGGTTGATTTATGCTTCCACCTAGAGTGGTGAACTTAGATGTGATTTTATTGATTTAAAATGTTTTATATCTTATATTGGTATGGTAAACGAGGGTGTGTGTGTTTATACATCATGATAGGCACATAAGATTGATTGGTCACCTGTATATTTCCTTTAATTGCCAGTTCCTTGGGATTTATATATAGATAGTGCACTTTTGTTTTTGATTTATGACTGTTGACCTTTCTTTGAAATTTTGGATAATGAATTTTTATGAATTATGAATTTTAATTAAATATGGTATTTTTTCAATGTTAGGTAATAAAAAGGATTTGAAATATGAATTCTCAGGTTTTTAAATAATAAATTTAATTAAATAATAATGTGAAATGGTGTAAATTTTAGGGTCATTGGTGGTGAGTATCCCTTGTGTTATTATTGACCCTATTTATAGGTGGTTTAGGAAGTGAGAGTGCCCTAATATGATACCTTGGTTAAGGGTCATGAGGCCTTGATGATTTTTAATGTGTGGATATCGGGATGTTTCTTATTGTTCCTTCAGTAGGGTTATGACCTTGAGATTATGAGATGTTGTCCAGTAATGTGGATGTGGTAACCCTTATGGGTTGCGATCATGTGGGTTTGGGTTGAACCTTTAAATGGATTACTTAGTCGAGGTTTAGTTAGTTGTGGTTTTGTGTTACAGGTGTAGAACCTATAGTAAATGGTTTCTTGGTGAATTAGATGTATTGTGTTTCATATATAGGGAAAGAGTGCTGCCTGTGAGGAGTTAATTGTTTGAGGTTTGATGTGTATAAATCAGAAGAAGCTCCACTGGCTCTTTTTAGACATAAAATCAGTTTTGGAGTTTAAATCATTTGATCTTTGAGGCTAAACTCTGAGAGATTTTGGTTGGGTTTTCGTTGCTTTTGGGTGTATAAGGCACATGTGGAGGTTTTATCTTTTGATAGTGACACATAGAGAGTGTTGTCTAGTGTGGGTTTTTCCAAGAGGGATACATAGGAAAGAAATTTTTTTTGGAGTTGATACTTGATTTTTGGTTATTCACTAGTGGTTTTTGGAAATCTAGGGTAACATCAAAAGAGGTTAGACTAGTATTTTAGGATCCTTAGAATATAAAGCATAGGTGGGTTCTTTAGAGGTGGAATCAATCCACGGTGGATGGAATTGAATTTTGGTAAAGTGAATGGTTATGCCTTAGTTTCTTTCTCTAGGAATCAATTGAGTGATTTTGGTTGGTTATATGGTTGGTTTCAAAAGAGGTGGGATCATTTGAGTGTATAACCTACCTATTTTGACAGTTATTAATGAAAGAATCAGATTGAATTTGGGTAGGAAAAATAAGGTTGACCAAAGTGTGGATGGGTTCTTTATTATTAAAGTGACCCCCTATGTGAGGGGTGGTTATGTGGTTGATATTTTTTGTGTGAAGGTTGGGTTATTGGAAGGTAACATTGCGAATTCCTCGAGTCTAATGAGTCTGATGGATCAGGAGGCATAGTTAGTTGTGTAAGCAAGCATTTGGGCCTATCTTTGGTGATGTAAGACTCATGGAGTCTATATTTGGGTTCAATGAGTGATTGAAATAAATTGTTTTACCTTGAGGGATATGATGAGGTGTATAGGTGGGCATATACCGGGGAGGCCCAGTTCCATTTGGGACATGTGAACAGGTGGCTTGGGATAAGAACTTATCGCCTTTGTGAGATCAAATTGGGAAGTATTGGTTATATAAGGGACCATTTTTTTTGGTTTGGTGTGGTGGATCATTGTTTTTTTATTTGAATCATCGAGTTTGTTTTGGAAGAAATCATGTGGTGTGGCAGTTTTAGTGCCTAAGGTAATGTTGATTTATGTATTTTTGGTGGGGATCGTAAAGTATTAGTGAGTTTTGGTTGATGAATCCCTCTTGAATTGTGGTTGTTGAGTGATAATGAGATGCTTGAGAGTAGGAGTACTAATACTTTTGATAGGTTAATGTGTCCCTGTAGTGAGAGGTGACATCTGTAATGAGGTGGTTGTGGTGGTATTCGTCAACAATATCTTAGTGTACATCCAGACTTGAGGAAATCATGCCCAACATCTTAACATCATCCTAGGTACACTGATAGAGAATTGGTTATACGCCAAGATACTTAAGGGTTTTATTTTGTTAAGATGGAGAACCTATTGGAGGATATGTTCATGGAGTAGTATAAGAGAGTCCTCATGGTGGGAGGTGCACCATCAGTAGTTGTGTGAAAGGTCTTCATGATGATATGTTTGTTAGTGAATTCCATAGATTCCATTTCCTATAGATGGGGGTAGGAAAGGGTTGATGTTTTGTTTTGTCACTCAGGTGATAGTAGGACCTCCATGTACAATTTCTAGGTTGGAAGTGTTATATCATAGACCTTGGTTGTTGGAATTGCTTGAGGAAAGTGGTAAAAATGACACTCCAAAGGTGGGGAGTGATATGTCAGTCATAGATGTGTTGAGAAAACCATGGATTGGATGTGGTGTAATCATGATTCAAAAGAGGAACTTTTTAAGAACATGTTCGGGTTCCTTGATAAGGCCATGTGGTCCATGTATCTGGTGCTTTATCGTACTGAGCATTGGCCTCAGGATTAGGGTGGTTCTAAAAACCATCTAGGGTGTTGTGGTGAAGAAATGTCAGTGGTTTTTGTAGAGCACGATAAAAGTTTAGGGAGTAGTGGATGCCTTGATGGTTGAGTTTTATTGAAAGTTGGTATAGACTTCAGTCGGTCTATCAGATGATGGTGGTATTCCTTAATTGAGAAGGAACCATGGACAAGTGAAGCAGTAACATGAAAATAGTGGGATCAGGCATTCTGGGATGAGTTTTTCGGGGATGGTCCGACACATTGTGGTAAAAAGAAAAAAAGTGGTGATTTGTAATCCACCTTTGGTGGATGTTTTGAAATGACAAGTTAATTTGATGGAAAACTATTTTGAGTAAGAACCAGATTTTATTTACTTAATGTATGGACGATGGAGGTGCATCCATCCCAGGTGATTTTGATAGTAAATATAGAGGCCGATGTTGGATGGTGTTATTATGGATGTTTGGGTGTGATGAGTTGGGTAACACATCAGGTATGTTGTGAAATTTTGAGTTCGAGGTTCTAGTATTCATTATATGAGGTTGGAGGTTCCAAACACCAGGAGATGGTGGTTATGAGCTAAAGTGTGTAGTGGGGAGCACCATAATGGGTAAGTGGTCATTTGATGATGTGACTAGTGTTTTAAGTTGGTTGGGATTCGAAAAAATCCATATTGGTGTTTGGTTTTTAAAACAGGCATTGGCTCAGGTTTTTATTGGTTAACATCTTGAAATGAGGGTTGTGCCTTGGTCGTGTTTTGGGTGTTTAGTTATGGAACGAGCTTGTTAGGGCTTGAGATGTATACTGACATAGGTTGGGAAATGTGGTTGGTTAATCACATGTTTTGTTAGGTGACACCATGTTTAGGTCATCGTCATGTGGGAAATAAGGACTTGTTGGTATTGTGGTATGCTAGGATGTTTTTCCTTGTGGGGAGAATTAGACTAGAGGGGTACATATTGGATCTCCCAATGTGGTAGTTCTTATTTTGATTCCATTTTTTTGTGGGGGGTTTAGTGGTGTTAGCTGAACTTTTCTATTTTGTGTTAATGTTTCTAATTTTGGGATCGAGGTTAGTGTTTCCTTTGAGGAGCATCTGACTGTTGTTATGAATCGTAGAGAGAATTTTTATGGGTAATACTATGATTTTATTTGAATGTAGTGACAACATGTCCATGTTTAGGAGGAAACTTGGGAGATGAAAGTGATAAGTGGGATGGTGGTCTGACCGATTGTTTTGAAGTATTGGTGATGTTGGAAAAATTATCTTGAGGATGAGATGTTATAAGGTGGGTAGGTTGTAAGATCCTAACCTTGAGATAAGGTACATACCTGATTGAATTTTTGGTTTATGAATTTTTCTAGGGATTAGGACAAGTCTCGGGGTGTTTCAAGGGTTTAGTACATGAAAAAGATGGAAAAGGCCAATCTGTGTTGAGAGCACAATTGGCGCATAGTTAGTAGTAACCATGCACCATAATCGTGCATCCTATAGAAGGGGTGTACATGGTTAGGGAAACCATGAATGGTGGTCGATGAGATCATGCGGCTCAATATCCCATCATACAGTGGTGAACACATGAACACCGCACGTTTTTTCAAACCGTATGGGTAAAAAGGCAAACTATGTAGTTTGGTTTCCTCTTGGACAGAGGGAACCTCACAATTGACACACGATTTGGAAAAATGTTCACCTCATAAAAAGTGTGGTTTTACCATTTTATCTCCAAAAATTAAATGATTCTCCCCCAAATTTATCCCCCATTCAACCCCCTATGACTGGGGTAATGAACCAGCAACCTCCTCCTCCTCCATGGGTGTTTCTTCTTCGATTCTTAGGTGTTTGGAGTGTTTTTGGTTACGAATCAAAGATCCAGGTAAGTCTATGAATCTATTTCATTCCATTTTCTATAATAGGCATGGTTGAATGTTTTATATACTTCTGAATACCTAAAATAATATTTTTATATAAGATTATAAGTTTGGAAGTTAAAGGTCGTTCGAGCTAGGATTAAGGGCCAAGGTTGGATAAGCAGTTGTCTACGAGTTTGAGGTAGGTGGTCTATAATATTTTCCCCATAGTCTTTTTGTTATATGAGCGTATGTAGTTGTTAAAATTTACTTCTTGTTGTGTTTTTGTGTTCTTTTCTATGAAAATTAATTTAAGACTTAGATTGATGTGAAAGACCCTTCACAGACCCCATTGGGTTTGTTGATGATGTGAGATAGAACCTAGGGCTACCCTTGGGGTATACCAATCCCTTGGAATTGGTAAAATGAATTGGTAAATGTTGAGATGTGTGAATTATAAAAGTGAATTGGCTGTGAATTATAATTTTGTATGCAATAATGGTTAATGGGACAATTAATATTTTTATATGTTTGCTTTTGGAAATGACTAAGGGACTTTTGAAATGGTTTAAATGATGCCTTTTGGATTTTGATTTGGTTTTGGTTTTCAATGAAGGAAAATTATGCATTAAAATTAGGTGATTTTTTAAAAGGAGGCATTCACCTAAAGGTTATTTGAAAATGGGGGGTTTTAGTAAAATTAAAATGATGATTTAAAATGGGGGCATGGATCTCTTTTTTGGTGAAAATTCCGAAGGGGATTTTTTAATGGTTTTGTTAGAAATGATGGTATAAGGACTTGTTTGGATTATAAAGGAAGAACCATGTTTTAAAGGGTGTCTTTGAGATGTTCTAAAAAGGGTATTTGGTCTAATTGTTTCGTGACATGATTTTTAAAGGGAAAATGAAGAATGACATAAAGGGATGTTATATTAACTTGAAGAGTTAAATGAGTTATGGATTGTAATGTAGGTAAATGTGATAAATGATTAAAGAAGCATGTATATGTGGTAAATGATATGATTGGGGTGTTGGAATTATTCTCCACTACCACACATCAAGATAGACTGATGCTCTAGTACCACCGATGTATGGTTTGACTAGGAGGTCCGACTGAGGTTCCAATCCTTGGTTCAGGCTAGACTGATGCTCTAGGCACATCGATGTATGGTTTGAATAGGAGGTTAGACTGAGGCACCTATCCTTGGTTTGGGATAGGATAATGCTCTAGGACCACAAATGTATGTTTTGACTAGTAGTTTGGACCAAGGCTCCACTCCTTAGGTTGGACTAGACTGATGATCTAGGACCACTAATGTATTATATGGGTTAGGATATTGGACTAAGACTCTATGATCCTAACGTATGAACATGAGATGATTACCTGGACTGAGGATATAGTGTAAGTTGATAACTTGGAATTATAAGTGAATTACCTTTGTGACTAAAAGTATGTAACCCATTATTCTATGTATTAGGCCCCCATCAGGGCCAAAACAAGTTTGGTTGGTTGGTTTACATGATAGAGTTTACAAGATAAAATGGTTAATTAATATTTGTTTAAATGTGAAATATGTTTCCCTTACTACCATGATTATTTAATAAACCTTGAAATATCCATATACACTATTTTTTAGGTTGGATATTTCTTTAGACACCATTGGTAGTGTCCTAATGAGTTATACTCATACCCTTCTCAGGCCGCCATGACACTTGGCTACCTGAGTAGATGCTACTTATTCTATGGTACTGGTTTAGGATAGGGACCTAGTGCTTAGTTTGTTCATTGGATTATGGGTTGGATCATGGATTTTAGTACTGGATTGGGACTCAGGACCATGTTTGGGATATTTTATGGTTTTGGTATTGGAGTATTTATTGTATGACTACCTGACATGTAGTGTACCCATCATATTGTTATAACATGTGTTACTTGGTTACTTGTATTTTTCCATATGCTATCCATTTATTATTCCTACTGGTTATTTAATTATTGATATTACTTATTTTGTGGATTCACTCTGATAAGCGGGTATAGTTTCCTTATGGTTGTCTATAGACCCGTACTATTAGTTGGCAGCCTTTGTCATACGGGGAGACACACTTGAGGTCATGTGGAGACCCAACTCGGAGCATCAGTTATAGTGACTCTTGGGTCTGGGTGTTACAATAAAAAAACCTTTTACTAGTCATCATACTAAAATCCATTTGAATTCTACGTGTTATAGTCACCTTTTATGATCATTATATTGAACATTGGATGTCAATTCCACATTACTTAGAGGAAAACTTATAAAATATGTCCATAGGAAATGACTAGAAAGGTTTGTGAAACCAAATTAAACCAATAAGGAATGATAGTTGCATAGACCTACAAGAATAATGATCGTAAAATATTCATTTTAATGAATCCACCGATTAGTTTGGTTTTATTAAGAATTAAATATAATCCATGTTTCTAAAAGAGGTGAGGGATAACATTGTATTTTCTAAGATAGATATGTTGATAAAATATGTGAAAATGTTTACTTTGACAATTTTAAGACTATATATATTTTCCCTAATAATGAATTAAATAAGAAACCCAAGTTCTATAGAAAAATATATACTACCATAGATCCATGGGGTTTCATAAATATAATCATTGTATATACATTGGAAATGTATTGAAAAATAAAAGCTGAAAAAAATTCAAGACTTAATTGTTTCCAATGTCACATGGAATGAAATATATTTGAGTTGATGTGTGAAAGCACAAGATAAGATTCTTATAATGAATATAAATAGATATTCATTAGATTAATATGGAATATATCTCATATGTCATGATATGTATTGAGGTTTTATATTACTTATGCATAAAGCATAATGAAAAAATATCTAAAAAAACCAGGAGAATTGTAACGGATAGTAATCAAAACTATCTGAAAATACTCGATAAAGTAAAAATGGATGAGTTCTTAGTAATCGGAGAAATGAGAATACTATTTTTCAAGGGGATACAAAACATGTCTTCTCTTAGATCATTTTTATCTAGGATTATAGTGAGGCTAATGTAATAATAAAGTCAAACTTATTATATCTAGTGGTCATTGTATCTATAAAAATCAACAATGTTATGGATTCTGATGAAACTTAAGAATAATTTTATCAATGATTTATTCAAAACAATTCTATTCACCATGATGTGAAATTATTACAAAGTAAAAATGGTTAATACTCAGTGATATCACCTCTTGAGGTATTTTATCATAGGGGTGAAATTTTAGTAAACATAACAACCACAAGAACATCATAGGCCCAAAAACTATAGTCATACCTCAGTAGAATAATGTTTATAATGTGAGGATAGCTAGTTGTTTAGTAATTAGCTCAAGTGAAAGTGACAATCTATTGGAATTGGTGCCATAAAACCAATTGAATTTGTACTTTTGATTACCAGAATATCCAAATACCTGATTATTAATTAATATCATATCACATGATGATTGTTCTTCTATGTAAAATTAATGAGATAATTTCCATAGAGTATTTATCACATTTAAAGGTTATAACAGTTATTTACTATAATGATAACCTTGAATTTTTGTGGAAATATTCTTAAACATATGTTCTATAGTCAGATGACATTTATCTAATAGGACAAAAATTATTTTTGACTGCCGAGTGTTGGGGGATCAAAATACATCAAGACTTATTCTTCTGAAGTTTTCACTTGGTAATCTCCAAGAGGGGAGGTTATGAGGACATACCTTCAAATAGTAATTTCACATGTTATATTTGTCATTGGATATTTTTATCTATGAACATATTTATTGGTCCTTATAATTGAGATTGTTATTAGTGTATATCATGAATCACATACTTTGATGTATTTATGAAAATCATGATGACATATGCTCACAGTAAGGTAGGATACATCAGGTGAATCATAAGTGATATGACATTAATGAATAAGTCAACAAATGATTTATCCCTTTCATTTAATTGAAGTAGGTATCTCTAAACCTTTGAAAAAAAAACTATTTGATAAATACATGGATATGATCGTTCATCTAAGAGTTCATTTCAAGAATTCAAAGAAAGAAAAATCAAATATATATATTGATGACATAAGTATGCAACCAACTTGATGAGATATTTTTACAAATGTATTATATTAAATGAAAATAATTAATATGAAGTTGTTATTATTGTGTAATTAACTCATTTATCTATGGGTTCCTTGACATGTAGCTAGATGCTAATCTTGTACTTTAGGATAGATTGACTAATGCCACTGATAAAGAGGCCTAAAAGGTCTCATAGTAAGTGCATATAAAATCTCAGTTAAATTATAATTTAATTTAATAGTTTGAATAAATATTATTTATGAATCATGGTTTAATAACTATTCAAGTATTTTTGATCATATAAATTTAATCACCAATTATTCTTATAATATATGTGAGTTAAATATTAAATAAATATTCTAACTAAAAAATATATAATATTTATTTATATTTTTGTTGTTCGCAAGGTAGAAAATAATTATTTATTTAGTTATATGAAAATTAAATAAATATTTATTCACCAGTTAGTGAATTTAATATTTATTTATTGAATAAATGAATAATATAAAAGATATTTATTTATTTAAATAAATATTTATAATTCAAGGTTTGATAAATTCTGATGAGGATTGATGGATTGAGTTACAAGCCTTGTGAAAATGATAAATTCTATTTAATATTATTTAAATAAATATTTATCAATGTATTTAATGATATTTAAATATTCACAAGTTAGTGCTTTTCATGGAGTATAATAGTTCTAATAATAATATCATTATTTGGAATTGGGTTTATTTAAAGTTAACAATTAGATAAAGGCCTCCACACAATTATTAATTGTCTGAACCTAAATATATTAACCCGTTTATATCATTTTGAGATGATAATTTTTGTACATAATGACATTCTCACAAGATAATTCTCCCAAGCCAAGAGAACTTACCAAGAACACTCTCAATAATGAGAGATAATCCTCCTCCCTCTCCAAACTGAGAGAAAAAGAGTGAATCTTTCAAGAAAGAAAAGTTCTTATTGTAATCAATTATGAGTGATGAAAGTTATTTAGTTCTTCGATTCTAGAAACCATAGTTCCAAAGATGATATTCCGAGATTCATGGACCATGTGTGGATACCGCTAGAGGGATTCTTCTTTGGATTATTCACTATAATGATAGTTACACAAGATGGTTAATCAAATTCATCAACCAAGAAATAATTATCATGTTGAGGTAATTATTTTTTATAAATTAAATATAAATTATATGTAAAAAATATATTCTCTACAAATATTCCAGGGTTAATTTTGTCTAGTTTTGAGGATTTATCTGAAGAAACCAATGAAAAAAATTATTGAAAACAGGAACAACAACTTTCATTGTGCCCCCAAACCTTTGATATCTTCCACCTATTAATGCGTACTGCTATCCTCCACCTTTATAATTCCTTGATCCACATTTTATTTTATAAAATGGTCATGAATTTCAATATGACTTGTTCAATAGTTCCATACTAGTTTCTTTGTTAACTCAATATCACTTTTGTTATCATAATAAATTCCCACAGTCAAATGTACTTCTTTACCAAGATCCTATAATTTTTGTTTCTTCCACGTCAATTTTGTACATGCCTTTATAATTTAAATATATTTCTCTTCAGCTATGCTAAGCAAAGTTATTTCTCATTTCTTACTAATCTAGCGAATACATTTGTTCATAACAAGGAAAGATCCCCCAGTTGTGGATTTTCCATCCACAACATCACTATCCCAATTCACATATTAATATGGCAATAAATCTCTAACTTTTCATACATTAAAAAACAATAAAAATCAAGGGTACCTTAAAAAAGCCTTATGATTCTTTTCACAATGGTGAGATGTTATTCATTTGGATCACTTTGAAACCTCACAACTAAAAAAGTAAAATAAAAAATGTCTGGTCTTATTACTATTAAATATAATAAACTTTCAAATATTTTTATAAATACTTTTTTATCCACAAACCTTCCATAATTACTTTTCAAAATTTTGGTTCCAACCATGATTAGAGATGAAATTGGACTACAATCATGTATATAGAACTTCTTCAACAGCTCTATGGCATATTATTATTAGAAAATAAAATAAAATTACTATTTTTTTTATTAACTCATATCCCAATAAAATAAGTAAGCTCACTGATCATTGAAATATCGAGCTCTGATCACATGAATTTAGAAAATTCCTCATCTGATTGCAGCTTTCTTACAAAAAAATGATATCAATAACATATATGAGTACCATAAACTGCTCTTCCTTCAACGATTTCACACATATTTTTTGATCAACACATCCTATTTTAAATTCTATTTTCCTTAATCAAGAGTCTAAAAAAGCATATCAAGCTCATAATTCTTATTTTAATCCACATAAAGTTTTATTAAAATGAAAAAACTTTTATGCATCATCTCCCATTTTAAAAACTACTAGTATTCAATATAAAATTCCCCTTGAATCAATCCATCAAAGAATATATTCTTCATATACATTTGATAGACTTTAACACCTATTTTAATTGAATCCACTAAAAAAATGTATTAACTCAAGGATTTCCATTTTTGAATATTTTTCTTCAAAACCCATGCCTTTGATTTGAGTATAAACTTTATAAAGAAAAATATATTTATTTCGGATCACATACCCATGTTCATCACACTTATACTTGAACACCCATTTTATTATAATAATGTTGTGACCATTAGACCTTTACAATCTCCTAGGTTTTTTTCTCTATTTGTTAAAACTCTTTATTCATAGTATTAACTCATGATTCATCCTTAATTTCTTATTCAAAATTTATAGGCTCCACCTGTGATAATGATATTGTGTTCTTCAAACTCTCCATCAAATTGGTTTGTAGCTTGGTTGAAATGTGTAGTGGTGTAAACCACACACTTCCCTGCAGGTGCATAGTAAACACCAAACCCTTTTTTATGTGATTGAGAGATGAACACCGGGTTTAGTCCAGGGTTTTTTTCAATTCCTTAAATTTCCATTAGGGGAGGTTGAGTTTGATGTGGATTATTTTATCTTCGACACTGCAGGACCTTATTTGGTCCTTGGAATGACCTAGATAGAGACCATGGGCTATGTTACTACCCATTAGGAAAACTTAAACATGATTTTTGATTAGAAGGGTCAATATATCACATTATATGGAGTAAATCAACCAAAAATTACTCTTGTGGCCTTGAAGGGATTTCTCAAAAAGTCTAAAATTATTGATTCAGGGGATATTATAGAATGAAATAGATGTATATGTTAAGAAATAAACTGAATTATATTCATGAAATATAGATAATATCTTAGAGTTACTACATCAGTTTGAAGTAGTTTATGAGAATCCTATAGTTTTACCTCCAAATTGGGAAATCAACCATGCCATCAGGTTTAAGGGTAGGGAAGAACCAGTTACAGTTTATCTATATAATCATTCTTATCATATAAAGAATAGAATTGATAAGTAGTTTTAAGAGCTATTTCAGTAAGGATTTATTTGAATGACCACTAGTATATTTTCCAATCTTATAATTTTGGTAAAGGGAAAAAAGATAACAGATATTGAATTGGTGTATAATATTATGATTTAAACCATTTAACAGTTCTAGGTAGGTAACCCATACCAATTATAGTGGAGTTGATGGATGAGGTTTTAAAGGTGATGTATTTCACAAATATTGACTTAAAATCATGTTTCCATCAAGTTTATATGAGAGAAAATGAAGTTGAGAAGATAAATTTTAAAACTCATAAAGGACATTATGAGTATCTTGTTATACCTTTTGGATTGACAAATTCATCGATAACCTTTTAGGATACAATGAATTCTATATTTTTTAATATGTTAAGGAAGAGTGTATTAGTGTTCTTTGATGATATCCTCATTTATAGTAGGATTTGGGAGTCTCATGTAATAGATTTGCATCAGGTGATATTGATTATGAAAAAAATTATTTGTTCACTAACAAAAAAAGTGTACTTTTAAAAGAAAATTAGTAGAATTCCTAGGGAAAGTCATTTCAGTAGAATGTGTTTCTATAGACCTGAAAAAAGGTACATAAAGTAATTTTATAGAATCAACCTCATAATTTTCACGAGGTTAAGGGATTATTAGGATTATCAGTGTACTATAATAAGTTCATTATTAATTAAGGAAATATTTATCGTCCAATTAATGAGTTAACTAAGAAAGATGAATTTTCTTGGAATTCAGCGGTTGAAGAAGATTTTGAAAACCTTAAGCTCTATATGACTACAATTCCTTTCCTTATAATGCTCTATTTTTATAAGAAGTTTGTAGTGGAATGTGATGAGTTGAGTGCTGGAATTGGTGAAATGTCGATGTAGGAGGGAGAACCACTAGCTTATTTTAGCAAATCATTGTCTAATTCAAGTTTAATGAAGTTGGTGTATGAAAAAGAACTCATGGATTTAGTTTTTTCCATTAAACATTAGCATTAATACCTTATTAGTTGGTAGTTTGGAGTTTATATAGATCATAAAAGTGTTAAAAATTTGCTGATACAACTAGTGGTTATAATGAATAAAAAATATTGGCATGACAAGCTTTTGGGTTATGATTTTGAGGTCATCTATAAACTTGGATAGTTGAAAAATGTGATGGATGCCTTGTCTAGAAGTATTGGGGAGATGGTGAATTTTTAAATGGTAGTTTCTAAACAGACTTGGATAGATTTGGAGACTATCAAGGTAAAAATTCAAAATTATGTGTGGTTATCGGTGATTATCCAAGCATTACAAGGTGACAACATGGCCATGATGGGGTATTCTTTCCATGGGGGAGTTTTATTCTACAAAAAAATATAATATATTTTAAAATGGGGTGTATTGGGTAAAGATAATATGATATGTCCAACATTATATCTGGTCTTGAAAAGTATAGCAATGGAATAAATATGAGGATATGTATCTGGCCTAGTTTTTACAACCATTGAAACTACTCGAATTTATTTGGAAAGAAGTTTTGATGGAATTTATTATAGGCCTTCCCAAGTCACAAGGATATGGAATAGTGTTGATGATGGTTGATTGTATGAGTAAATACACACATTTCCTTTTTCTCAAACACCCATATACTACCAAATTTGTTGCTGAATTATTCATGAGGGGGATCATTTTTTTCCTAACATTACTAATTACATTTTTAGTGATATAGATCCACTTTTATCTAGTCTTTTAGGGTATGAGTTTTTTAAATTACAAAGAACTATGTTGAAAATGAGTTTTTCATAGCATCTACAAAGTGATGGCCAAACTGAAGTAGTGAACCGATGTCTAGAGGAATATTAATGTTGTTTTTCATCTGATCATCCTAATCATTAGGAAACTTGGATACCATGGGACAAGTTCTATTTCAACACATCGTATCATACTTCTATTTTCCATGTAACATATCAAAATTTCCATGTATTATTTTTAAATATTATATGGAATTATTTTGAGATCAAGAGCTGAGACGACGTGCGATTCCGAGACCCAGTGTTCCTGGAAAAATTGTTTGAAAAATGTTAAACCTTAAATAGCACATGCGAGTGGTTTCCCTAAAAAAGTGTAAAATCTTCCAAATAGGTACCTGGATCAGAAATCTAAGGTCACCATTGTGTTTAGAGTAGTGATTTTACCTTAGGTGGGGCCTAACATCGAATGGTGTGGGTCAGCTATGAAATTTAGTTTTTGGACGTATTGGTAATAAAATATTTAATAAAAAAAATTTATTTCGACACAATGACTCATTTTTTTATTATATTTTTCTAGGAATCTAATATCATCACCATAACCCTGGAATTCCCCTAAGAAAAGGATAAGGAAGTTCTCTCGACAATGATGACTGATCAAGCAGATCATGGATCGTTGCGCCAGTGGAGTTGGAGGATCTCATCGACGAAGAAAACACAATCATTCTCATCAATGATCAATCCAAAATTGAGGTAAGGAATGAGTTTTAATTTGATTACTTCCCCTTTCTTTGTTTCCTATGATGGATGTTAATCAATCAATCAATGAATTGATTCATGGGTTGTACGTATCACGGGATTGGGTTTTTTATTTGTCGGTTGATTATTAGGGTTAATTTTGTTTAGAGATTTGAATTGTTTCCTCTTAGTTCTTCATTCTAAAATGAACAGATCAAGTGTGAAATGAACAAGGCCAAGATTTGTTCTTTGGACATTATTGCGCACTTATTTCTCTCCCCCAATTCCTTGCATTCTTTTTTCTTCATAGGATATGAATGAAGGATCATTTTACCTTCGATCTACGGTGCAATGATATGATATTGAAGATCTAACTTCTTGATGAAATAACGAAGGTGAGATGGTGACGACATGGTGTAATTTGGATAGGATAGTGGTGCACGACAATGCTCAGTGCAACAGCTCTGGTTGGTCCAAGTAAGCGGTGACACTGTGGGGCCACCGACGCGATGACTGGTGGAAGAGGTAGAATACGGCTTGACGGGGCTACGTAGAAGCGTGAGGAAGCCAACGGTGGAGGTAGAACGCGGCCTGGTAGGGCTTCATAAGAGCCCGCAATGGCGGTGGGGCCACAGGTAGGCGGGATGTGCGGGGTACATGTGGAGGCGGAGGGCCGACTGTGTGAGATGCGGTGGTACTGCGACACCAGGCAGGGCACACGGCTAAGGAGGACCCCATGTGGTGAGTGAAGCCAGCCCACATACGGTGAGATGGGTTGGGCGGACAGACCATGTTGGGTCAGCCGGATTGGGTTGGGTCGGTCAGTGGGTCAGGTCGGACCCAAACCGGACCTCGGTCAGACCTTTTCACTAAAACAACCATAACTTTCAAACAGTGTGTCCGTTTGACAATCCTTTTGTGGAATTATGACCCTTTCAATGATAAAGTACTTTTAAGAAACTCTAAGTGAGGTTTTGTGGAAGTATGAAAATGACCTAATAGATTAATGAGTGAGTTCTCCCAGAACAATCGTGCTACGAGCAGAATCGCGTGGCTCGTTGTGACCTTGAGACCACGTGACTTTCTGATACTACGTGACTTACCGGGACTACATGTATTATCAGAACTAAGTGTACCATTGAGACTGAGTGTCTCATCACGACTGATTGTATCATTGGGATTAAGTGTCTCATCAGGACTGAGTGTCTCATCGAGATTGAGTGTCTTACCCGGACTACGTGTCTCATTGAGAATACGTGTCTTATCGATACTAGGAGTTTTTTGGATTATGTTAGATAATACTGTTTTGCATACTATACACCTATACCTATATGAGATGACTATTTATCTTATTTGTGGTATACTTTGTGTATTTATTTGTGGTATAATTCATGTATTTCTTATTGGTATTCATTTATAGTTTCAGGGTGTCCTACTAAGTATTGTTTTACTTAACCCTGCATAGGACTAGGTGGTGCTTAGAGAGACCAGATAGTCTAGGTGCGCTCCTACGGATTCAGATAGATGTCCCTATACCTACCTTTCAGGTAGGGTTTTTGGTGGATGAGTTTCAGGAACTTGTGCATTCACTTTTCCAGACTCTCTTTTTTGGGTGGGCTTGTATTCTGGCCCTATTTACTTTCCAGTTGTCTACTATCATACTCTATTGTTAATATCTTAGCGGTATACATTCTTGTTTACTTAGTGTTTTACATTTCATCTTTTTGGGCTTAGATATGTGTGTGTGTGTATAGGTACTTAGGAAAATGCCTCTCATTTGTGGGATATTCCTACTTGGTGCTAGTCACCAGCCCTGAGCCTATTGGAGGCAAGCTTGGGGTAGTCACGGCACAGGCCCCTCTGGGATGGGTTATGGAAGAGTGCTATTAGAGTGGTTTGGGTATACCTAAAGGACCAAGAGTCTATGGGATTTGTTTGGGGAAACAATGTTAAGTATTTTTAGTTCGGCTTTCAGGGAAGGGAATCTAGTATTGGTGTGGAGACCGATGTATCTATACACCATGACTCTGAATTTTTCTTTTCTACTCAGTACATGAAAACACTATTTGTAGGGAAAATAGTGGTACACAAATCATATATTATTTGGGTGTGTTCTCATGTCCTTATTGAGTCATCTCACTAGGTATACTCTATTTACTATGGTTCATATTGTTCTATTTCAGGATGCCTCGACATAGACAGCCATCTAGGATTCTGTTGTGTGATCATGAGGTTGATCCTTCTAGTGATGAGGTGTATGTACAAGGGGAATGTACCAGAGATAGCACCTTTGGGTTTTTTACTAGCGATGCCACCACCCGTCAAGCATCAGTTACTACCAGCGCTACCGGTTGAGGATGCACGTAGGCTGAGTTCATTGCATGAGTTCCATAGATAGCGAAATTTTAGATTTTGGGGTTAGACAATCCCCCAGGTAGCTAAGTATTGTTTGGAGGTAGTTACACATGCCTTTATCCTTGTGAGGATGCCTTCTGACTAGATGAAAGTCCTAGTCATGAGTCTTATTCAGGGATTAGTGGGGAAATGGTAGAGCTTAGTGACCTAGACATGCGATGAGGTGAATCTATCTTGGGAAGACTTCGAGCATCTCTTTAGAGAGGAGTTATTTCTGGCTATGTTACACTCAGTGTGTATACAAGAGCTTCTTTATCTATAATAGGGCATTCAGACAATGGTGGATTACTTGGTGAGATTTACTAATCTTTCTCACTACTCCACGAATATGGTATGAGACCAGTTATTCAGGGCTCAGACCTTTGACCATGACTTAAATTGGGACATCAGTGTATCCATGATATCCCTTAGCATTCTTACATATATTGGGGATATTGGAGCAAGATATTCTAGTGGAGATCTTTCTAGCATAACAGACATCAGTAGTGAGAACTACCACCAATTACCATGTAGCTGAGTCTTCAGAAGTAGGTATCCAATAGAATTCATAGGTACCCAACTAGGTCAGGAACTCCAAGGGATGGCCCCAGGACATAGGATAAGCAGGGTAGGATCCTAGGGCAGAGCGAGTCAACCGAAGGACATGCTGTACAATTTATGCGGCTGTCAGGGATATCTAGCATGAGATTACCCAAACCGTTGTACGACCAAATAGGAGACGGTCAAGGGAGTTCCAAGGAATAGGCAGAGGCCAAAAAAGGGTGGTATGTAGAGTGTAATATGTGGAAGAGGAGCAGGCAGGGTAGTAGAAAGTGGTTGAAGGTTTGATGTATTACCACCACCTCCCTCAGGTGGTCCATGATAGGCTCTTGGAACTGGTGGATAGGGATGAGGCCAGCTTCAATATATTGAGGCTTATGAACATGAGGCTCCAGATATGATTATAGGTATGATATGTGTCTTTTACACCTTAGCTATAGTTTTGATAGACACATGTTTCAGTCATTCTTTTCTTGCCACAACCCTTTTTTGAAATTCAGAGATTCTGGTGGAAACTTTGACTCGACCCTTACGCTTAGAGACTCTTATGGGAGGGGATTAAATCCTCACAAAATGGTGAAAAAAGTGTGAACTTACTCTTGGAGGTGAGAGTTTTGGTTGGTATCTTCTGGTAGTAGTATCAAGTCCTTATGACGTCATTCTCGCTATGAACTGTTTATTCACAGTCTATGCTCATATTGACTATTTTAGGCACAGAGTGCAGTGTGTCTATGGTGATGGGACCAGGTTTTACTTTATTGGTTAAAATTAAACACATGAATCACATGATTGACTCACACATAAGAGGGTGCATCTGATCACAAATTAGTTTTCTAGCCTGACCCTCAGTGTAGTGGATGATTTGAGTCCTCAGTTTCCTATAGTGGTGTAGGAATACAAGGACATATTTCTTGAGAATGTTCTAGGATTATCTCTTCATAGGGAGGTTGAATTCTGCATTGATCTATACCCTGGGATGACACTGATATCTACACCTGCATATCGAATGTCTCCCACAAAGATTCGTGAGATGAGGGTATGATTGGAGGACTTGAAGAGGAAGGTCTTTGTGAAACCTAGTGTTCCACCATGGGAAGCCCTGATTTTTTTCCAAGAAGGTAGATGGGATCTTGAAGTTATGTGTGGACTTCTGATGCCTAAAATAGGTGACCATGAAGAAAAAGTATCTACTAATGCGTATCAATGACCTCTTTGATTAGTTAAAAGGGGTACAATGGTTCTCGAAGATGGACCTCAGATATGGATATCACCAGCTTCGAGTACATGAGAAGGATATACCAAAGACGGATTTTAGATGTCGTTATGGCCACTATTAGTACTTGGTGATTCTGTTTGGTATGAAAAATTCCCCAGTAGTTTTCATGGGACTCATGAACATGATCTTATAGCCTTACTTAGACCAGTTCATAGTGGTTTTCATTGATGACATCCTAGTGTACTCGGAGTTTGAGGAGGAGCATACGATGCATTTGAGGATGGTATTGGACACACTCAGAGAGATCCAGCTTTACAAGAATCTCTCTAAGTGTAAGTTTTGGATATGATAGGTCCATTTTTGGGACATGTCATTTAATAGGATGGATTTTTGGTGGATCCAATGAATATTGAGGCAGTTCTTTCTTGGGAGCCACCCAAGAGTATTACCGAGGTGCGGATTTTCCTTGGTTTGGCTGGGTAATATCAGAGGTTTGTACCCTAATTTTCCGTAGTAGTCTCACCATTGAAAACTTTGAAACAAAAGGGGTATCCTTTCATGTGGATGGAGAATTTCCAGGAGAGTTTTTAGTAGTTGATGAAGAGATTGACAAGTTCTCCTATCTTGAGATTTCTAGAGGAGGGTGTTGAGTATGTAGTATTCTGTGATGCATCAGGAAATGGGATTGGTTGTGTCCTGATGTAGGGGAAAGTGGTGATTGCATATGGTTCTTTCCAGTTGATACCACATGATAAAAACTATGTGATCCATGATATTGAGTTGGAAGCAATAGTATTTGCATTGAAGATGTGGAAACACTACCTTATAGGAAAGAAGTTTATCCTCTACTCGGACCACAAGAGTCTCAAGCATATATTCTCTCAGAAGGAAATAAAATTGATACATAGATGATGGATATAGTTCCTCCAAGACTATGAATTTGATATTTTCTATACTCATGGGAAGGGGAACATATTGGCAGATTCTCTCAGTAAGAGATCAAGTTCACAATTACTGAATGAGGCATCAGAGTAGTTAGCCTCGTTACACATATCCTTTGTGGATAAAGATGAAATAGATTACCTTCAGTCGATGGTTTTCACCCCTCCACTCTTAAAACGAGTTAGGGAGGCATGAATCATAGATTTATACTAGGAGACTTTACGTGCCCAGATGTCCACACAACATTCTCTGGATGGATATTAGAAAGGTGGGGAGCACATCGTTCTTTTCATAGGACACAGAGTGGTACCGGTGGTGTTATAGGAGGAGGTATTGAGGGAGTTCCATACATCCCCTTTAGTAGTATATCCAAGTGTGGAGAAGATGTACCAGGACCTCCAACATTAGTTCTAGTGGATGATGATGAAAAAGGTTGCGGTAGAGTTAATTTCTAGTTTCCTTACTTGTTAGTAAGTGAAGGATGAACAACAGGTTCTAGTGGGTTTTACTCAACCTCTTAAGGTTCCAGAATGAAATTGGGATAAAATATAGATGGAATTCATGAAAAGGTTACCACTTACACCTAGGGTCATGATACCATCTGTGTGATCGTTGACAGACTCACCAAGTCATCCCACTTCTTAGTGATTCGGGAGCAAAGTTCAGTAGAGAGCTTGGGAAGATTCTACATGTAGGAGATAATTCGACTCCATGGAGTCGCATTGATGATAGTATTAGATCATGATTCTCACTTTACATTCCTATTGTGTAAGGGATTGTAGGAGGTATTTAGGAATCAACTACGCTTGAGCATAACTTTTCACCCATAGACAAATGGCTAGACTGAGTAGACCATACAGGTTCGAGAGGACATGCTATGTGCTTGAATCCTAGATTTTGAACATAGTTGGGAGGATCAACTACCTCTGGTGTATTTTGTGTACAATAATATATACTATTCCACCATCGGTATGACACCATTCGAGGCCTTGTACGGGTGACCCTATAGGATTCCACTTTGCTGGATAGACCCGGGAGAGTCAACACTCATGCACCCGGAGTTGGTGAAGGAGACTACAGAGAAGGTGAAGGTCATCCAAGAGAGAATGAAAACTAAAAATAGTCATCAGAAGTATTATAAAAACTGGCAACAGGGTCCTTTGGAGTTTGAGGAGGGAAACCATGTGTTCCTTTATGTCTCTCCTCGACCCGGAATATAGAGATTTGGCCGGAGTGACAAGCTATCTTCGAGATTCAATGGCCCTTTTAAGATACTATATAGAGTTGGTGAGGTGGAATACTTCTTGGATCTACTTTCACATTTAGAGTGGGTTCACAATGTCTTCCACATGTCATAGATGAGGAGATATGTGCATGATCCATCAAATGTCATTGACCGGGGTGAGCTGGACATTGATGATGGGGAAACTTTTGCGGAGTTCTCAGTGGATATTTAGGATGGATAGGATAAGATCTTTCATGGGTAGTTGATTACTCTTGTGCGTGTTCGGTGACAACACAAGAATCTTTAGGAGAGAACATGGGATTGAGAGGCTCAAATTCTTTCTCAGTACCCTCATTTGTTTGTATACCCTTTTTTTTGGCTTTCGGGAATGTAAATCCCTAAGGTGGAGAGAATGTAACATATTTAAATTTCCATGTATTATATTTAAATATTATATGGAATTATTTCAAGACTTGGCACTAAGAAGACATGAGATTCTGAGGCCGGATGTGCCTGAAATAATTATTTAAAAAATGTTAATATTTAAATAGCACATGTGAGCGGTTTCCCGTAAAAAGTGGAAAATATTCCAAAAGGTTTCCCATATCAGAAATCTGAAGGCACCATTGTGTACAGAGTAGAAAGTTTACCTTAAGTGGGGCCTAACATTGACCAGTGCGGGTCATCCGTGAAAGTTAGTTTTTGGACGTATTGATAATAAAATATTTAATAAAAATATTTTATTTTCCTAAAATGACTCATTTTATTTTAATTTGATTTCTTCCTCATTATTTGTTTCCTACGACGAATGTGAATTAGTCGATGAACAGATTGATTCATGGGTCTTGCGTATTATGAGATTGGGATTTTTATTTACTGGTTTATTATCAGGGTTGATCTTTTTAGATATTTGAATTATTTCCTATTCCTTATTTGATATAACATGAAAAGGATAAGATATATTATTTGGGAATTCTTGTTCATTTATTTATATCCCCCAATTTCTTGCGTTATTCTTTCTTCACAGGATATGAACAGAGGATCGTTGCACCTTTGATCTATAGTGAAATGATCTAAGATCAAAGATCTGACCTCATGATGATACAGTAGAGATACGACGGTGATAAAGTAGGTGACTCATCCTGTACAGTGGTGCACAATGGTTCCTGGAGCAGCGACTCCAGTCAGTCTAGGAAAACGACAGCACGATGGGCCTGTCGGTGTGAAGGCCAACGACAGAGGAAAACCGTGGCCCAACGGGGCTGCATAGGAGTGTGAGGTAGAGGAAAAGATGCTGGTGGGGAGACTGGTGGTAGAGGAATAATGCAACCCATCGGGGTGTGGGGGGTGCACGCGGAGGTGGTGGGCCGACTGCCTGGGATGCAGCGGCACCGCGACACCAGGCGGGGCACACAGTCAGGGCGGACCGTATGTAGCAAGCAAATCCAAAATACATATGAAGGGATGGACTAGGAGAACTGGGACGCTCTAGTGGCCCAATGGACTGGACCAGACTAGGACAAGTCGGGTTGGTTGGACCAGGTCAGTTCGGACCTGGACCAGACCCAGGTCAGACCTTTTCACTAAAATAGCCATAACTTTCAAACCGTGTGTCCGTTTGATGGGTCATTTGTGGTGTTGAGACCCTTGAAATGAGAAGGTACATTTGAGATACTATGAGTCAATTTTTTTGGAAGTATGAAAACTAAATAATGTCTTGAGGAGTGCGTTATCTCGGAATGAGCGTGCTACAAGAAGAATCCTTTGGCTGGCTATGACCTTGAGACTATGTGAATTTATGAGACTACATGACTTACCAAGACTATGAGTCTTATTGGGACTAAGTGTATCATTGGTACTAAGTGTCTCATTAGGATTGAGTGCCTCATAGAGACTAAGTGTCTTATTGGGACTGAGTGTCTCTTATTTACTTTGTATCTTATTGGGACTACATATCTCATCGAGACTATGTGTCTTATTGATACTGGGTGTTTTTTGGATTACATCAAATAATCATATTTTGCATATTATAGACCTATACCTATGTGATATGATTGTGTATGTTCTATGTGGTATACTTCATGTATTTATTTTTGGTATACTTTGTGTATTTCTTAGTGGTATTCCTTTATGGTTTCAGGGTGTCCTACTGAGTATTGTTTTACTGACCCCTACACGGGCTTTTCCCGTACGTGTCGTGTCTTGTGTAGATGATCAAATATTTGATGGAGTCCTATGTGGAACATGACCAGGTTGTTCTTAGAGAGACCATACAATTATGGTGTGCTCCTACGGATTTAGAAAGCTATCCATGTACTTACCTTTCATGACCCGTCCCAGTGGGGTCTGTGCCGTGACTCCCAAAGCCTTACTCCAATAGGCTAGGGGCTGGTGACTAGCACTGAGTAGGAATATTACTAACATTAGAGGAATTAACTAGGTACATGTACACATGAACACACCTCCAATCCCACAAATTATGAAATATAAAAACCACTAAGGAACAAAATGCATGCATACAACTAAACCCAACCAATTGATTACAACATGAAGTAGAGTGCAGGAAGTAAATTGGTCTAGAATACAATTACACCAAAAGAAATTGTTTGAAAACTAAATATTAAAACTTTTAATAAAGAAAGAGGTACTGGGACTATCGCTCATAGACATAGAAACACCTCATCCTATACAAAAACTCAGAAATCTCGGTTCGGTCCTAGTTTTCCTTGGACTCCGTCAAAATGTTACTCGTCTGCACAAGACACGACACATGCAGGTAAAGACCGTGAAAGGGTGATTATAAAAATACTCAGTAGAGAACCCCAAAAACCAAAAATCAATACACAATTTAATGGTATATTCATATCTACATAGTGTATGTCTACTAAACATATAACAGGAGAAACAAATCCAGATATACTCAAAATCTAGACCCGTAGTCTAGAGGTAAGTCACAACGACCACATACCTGCACTATGGATTCAGTTTGAAGATTCCACGAAGCACTTGTCCAGAAGAACTCACTCCATGAGTCTGATAGCTCTGGTGACATCTGTTATAGAAGTAATATTCATCGATAAAATCCATGATAGAGATAGATACACTGATATATTTGAAGAGAGAACAATTACACTCATTCTGGGAGATACACTCTTGAGTGGGGAAAGATCACGATACACAGATCAGGATCACTATTAGGGAATTGGAGGACACCATGACTCATCCAGATTCACCTGCTAAGTAGAGGATTGATATCCTGTAAGATTGGTCATGTTGATACCTGACTCTACCTAAGGTCAAGAATGGATAGAGGATATTCCTTCGGGCCTTTCAGAGGGATACTTGACTCTATCTTGAAAAGTCCTATTGAATGGATCATACTTCTCTGGATGGAAACAATACCCGACCTTCAGGGGAATGAGAAAAGTGGCACTAACTAAAATGAAACTTCTTCAAGGAATGGTGGAAAAGAATCTCAAGCCATGTATAAGAGAGTACATGGAGTGTGGACTTGGTCACACGCCGTGTCCCTTGACTTTGGGTACTTCCCGTGTACGATTAACCAAGTCTGGAGAACATGTTGTGTAAAAACATATATACATGGAATGTAAGAAGGATCACATGCCATGTAAAATTATCTGGGGTCCGGTCCGTATAAGATGGACATGTGCCCGTACACGGCCTAAACCCGTGTATGCGAACCCGTGTAACTGATACGTGGGGTGACCCGCGTAACCGGCCTCATCTGGCCGTGTGGTGGAGTGCATGCTGTGTACTCCACCCCGTGTCCGTGTATTGTCTGAGATACACACCGAGTCCCATGTAAGGGCCCACACACCATGTCAACACTTTGTGTCTCCCAGAACTTCAGCCACTACTGGGTGGGGCCCACACACTATGTCCTTCTGGTAGCACGCCGTGTTCTTCGCCGTGTGCAGTGTAGAAACCCTAGCCACCTCCATGCCGGTCCCACATGACATGTTCTTTGGGATAAACATCATGTTGATTGGGATTTTCCAGATTCATGATCCTCCTCCACCGCACCTTAGGTGCTCCTCCGGTCTTCGATCTAGTTGTTCGATCATCGCGAAACTCCAGATTCTAGGTCGTCTCAACACCGCAAGGTCATTTCTGATCAGCCCCAATAATGATTCCAAATCCACATGCATAAAGAATGCTCAAAGAATGATCCTCCTTAATCCGAGCTGATTCATTGTCTACCATCGTAGTCGCACCTCTTCTAGTTCATTGCGATGTTCAATATCCAGTTAGGAATCATTTCATTGCGAAATGGATTCACAATGATCCTTTGTTCATTGTCCCATGAAGAACACGGATAATGCAGGGTGATGAGGGAAGAATTTCAATAACAAAATGAGGAATGAACCTCAACTGTCATTTTTCACAACATAAATCCGCTCCTGTTAGAATGTTTAATAGGGATAATAATAAACAACTCATCTAATCACCAAAAATTTATTCCTAGAATCAAAACCCCAAAAGGAAACAAAAATAAACAACCTCCTACAAGAATGCATGATCTTTAGATCAGACTATTCATGGGTTGATCCATGTTCATCGTTTAATCAAAGAATAGGGAAAAAAATTGAAATAACAAACCCCTACCTCGATTCGGTTGAAGAATGATCACTATGTTGCATTCGTTGGTGAGGTTCATCGAATCTGAGATGTGTCGATTGATCGCTCCATCATCATCCACCAATGGGTTCTCCTCCAAAGCTCTAATAGAAATCATCAATTTGAAGTTTTATGTGGATAACCCTGTGAATTTTCCATATGTAGGTATTAATAGGGGAGGATTAGGATGTTGTGTTAAGAAAACATTTAAAATAAAAATAAATTATTAATTAATTTTATTTCCTTTAAAACTTCTGAAAACTAAATTTTGTAGTCGACTCATGTCAGTTGATGTTTGGCTCTGCCTAAGGTAAAGTAACTAATATGAACATAATGGAATCCTCATATTTCTAATATGGGAACCTATTTAAAAGTTATACCACTTTTTCAGGAAAACCGCTCGCGCACGCTATTTAAAAGTTTAATTTATTTAAAAAATTTATTCTGGGCACTTAGGGCCTCAAAATCACACACCATTGAAAGCATCATCTCATAATAATTTCATATAATATTTAAAAATAATAAAAGGAAAATCTGAGATGTTACATTACCCCCAACTTAGGGGTTTATGTCCCCGAAAATCCAAAACAAAAATTTACTAAAAAAGATGTGGGTACTGCGCATGAATCTGAGCCTCCCACTCTCATGTTCTCTCCCAAAGATTATTGTGCTTCCACCAAAAACACACTAGGGGAATCTCTCACCCCCAAATGATCCTCTCCTATCGATCCTTGATCTCTATTGGGTACTTTGCGAAAGTCGCTCCATCCTCAATGTTCAGCTCACCCCAGTCGATGATGTGGGATGGGTCATTCACGTACCTGCTCAGCTGTGATACGTGGAAGACATCATGTACCCGGTACAATTGTGGTGGTAGAGCTAGGTGGTATGCCACCTCGCCAACTCTGCATCGTATTTTAAAAGGGTTGATGAACCTCGAAGAAAACTCGCCACCCCGGCCAAATCTCCGCAACCCTTGTCGAGGTGAGACCCGAAGGAAGACGTGGTCCCCCTCCTAGAACTTCATATATCTCTGACATTTATCAGCATAAGACTTATGCCAACTCTGTGTAGCCTTCATATACTACTGGATGATCTGCACCTCCTCGGTGGTAGCTCGCACCAACTTTGGACCATGAGTTCTAACTCTTCGGGGTTGGTCCAACAAAGAGGTGACCGACAGGGTCACACATATAAATCCTCAAAAGGTTCCATACCGATGGTAGAGTGGTAGCTATTATTGTATCCACTAGTGGTAGGTGGTCCTCCCAACTGTGAGAAAAATCCAAGATACAAGCCCACAATATATCCTACATAACCTGAATGGTTCTCTCTGTCTGACAATCTGTTTGGGGATAGAACACTATTCTCAAGAATAGATAAGTCCAAAATTCCTCCTACAATCCCTTAAACAATTGGGATGTGAAAAGAGCATCACGATCTCAGACTTTCATTGAAGGGATGTCATGAATCCAAATTATCTTTTGCACGTAGAGACGTCCCAAGATATATACAGAACTCTTCTCTCTAATATCTAGGAAGTGGTCCGAATTGGTGAGTTGGCCAATGATCACCAAGATGGAATCGTGTTACTTGGACACACATGGTAATCCCATCATGAAGTCCATTGATATTCCATCCCAATTATACTCTAGAACTTCCAGGGGCGAGCTAGCCCTGCTAGAACCTGGTGCTTAGCCTTCACCTGCTAGCACGTAAGGCATCAAGAAATGAACTATGCTACTGTATTCTTCATACCTGTCCACCAGAACTGACGCTAGAGGTACTGGTACATTTTTTCTACTCCAGGATGTATCTCCAAGTGGGATGTATGGAATTGCCTCAGAACCTCCTACCGCAACGCCACTGGCACAACTATGCGCCCTATAAAAAGGAATATGTGTTCCCCACCTTGTGAATATCCATTAGAAGCATGTATTGTGGATAACTAAGAACATAAATTATTGCTATAGACATCCCCTATATGTGCCTCCCTGACTCTCTGTAAGAGTGGAGGGGTGAAAACCATCAATTGGAGATAAGATACATCTTCTCCATCCACGAAGGATAAATGTAGCGAGGCCAACTTCTCTGACACCTTAGTCAACAACTGTGAACTCGATATCTTACTGATATCATCTTCTCCAGTGCTCCCATTCATAGGATTATAGAAAATATTGAAGTCTTAATTCTGGAGAAACTCTAGCCACTACCACTTCTTTAGATTTAGATCCTTTTGTGAGAAGATGTACTTGAGGCTATTTTGGTCAGAGTAGACGATAAATTATTCACCCATTAGGTAGTGTCGCCACATCTTCAATGTGAAGACCATCACTGCCAATTCAAGATCATGGGTCACATAGTTCTTCTCATTCATCCTTAGATGGAATGAACCATAAGAAATCACTTCTCACCTCTGCATCAGGACACAACCGAGACCGGTCCTTGATGCGTCGAAGAAAAATACGTACTCGACAATCTCTTATGGAAATCTCAAGATCAGTGCACTCGTCAAACTATGCCTCAAATAATGGAAAGTCTACTGGAACTTCTCCATACATACGAAAGGTTACCCCTTTCGGTTCAAGGCTGTCATCAGTGCTGATATCTGAGAGAAATCAGGGATAAATCTCCAGTAGTATCCTGCCAGCCCAAGGAAGCTCCACACCTCTGTCACACTCCAAGGTGGCTCCTATGCTAAAACTACCTCAACCTTGGATAGGTCCACTACTACTCTATTTTTTGAGAAAACATGTCCCATAAAGTGGACCTTCTATATCCAGAAATGGCACTAGGAGAGCTTCCCATAAAGTTGATGCTCTTAGAGTACGTCTAGAACCATCCACAGGTGTCCCATGTGCTACTCCTCCGATGTCGAGTACACAAGGATGTCATTGATGAATACTACTATAAACCAGTCTATATATGGATGGAAGATCTGGTTCATAAGTCCCATGAACATTGTAGGGGCATTCGTCACTCCGAAAGGCATCACTAAGTACTCATAGTGACTGTAGAGACATCTGAAAGTCATCTTCAATATATCCTCATCTAATACTCGTAACTGGTGGTAACCTTGTCAAAGGTATAACCTTGAGAACCATTTCTCCCCTCTCAGCTGATCGAAGAGGTTGTTGATCCTCGGTAGTGGATAGCTCTTCTTCACTCTTACCTGATTCAGGCACTGAAAATCCATACACAACCTCAAATTCCCATCCACCTTCTTGGAAAACAGAACCGGGGCCGGCCAGGGTAAAACATTGGGTCTCACAAAAAAATTAATCTACAAATAATCCTACTATACCCTCATCTCGTGAAGCTCTAAGGGAGCCATCTGATACGCCGATGAGGATATTGGTACCATCTCGAGGTGTAAATTGATGAAGAAGTCAATCTCTCGGCGAGGACGTAATCATGGAACATATTCTGGAAAGACATCATAATACTCCGCCACTACTGCTGGGAATTGTAAGCTCACAACACATGCTGCTCTGAGGGTAAGGATGTCCAACTCATGATTGATTGGTTTCAACCTCCTATGCATGAGCTCATTCTGTGCTTCATGAGTTTCCTTTTCACCAACAAAAGAAAACCTCTTCCCGTCATTGCAGACACAACGCACTCTTCACCTAAAGACTTAAATCTAGGCATGGACCCAAGATAGCCAATCCATACTGATAATGATATCGGAAGGCCTCATTGCTGCTACCAATATGTTCCAATATAAACTCTTATTTCCATGGGAAATATCACACTGTCTGCAAACATGAGTGATCATCGAGTCTCCTCCCGTAGGTGTCTCCAAGAATACGGGTCGAGTCAACAGATCTACCAAAATCTTAAGGTTTTGCAAAATAGATGTGGCGAGGAAGGAATGACTTGCACCGGTGTCCATAATTATGATAGCTAAGGTATAAAAGACATAGATCGTACCTCGTATCATCCATGGAGTCCCTAGGTCGTATGCCTCGACCACATGCAACTATCCTCGCCCTTGTCCCCTAGCTCCCTGAGCTTGGTGCAGACCTCCTGGGGGTGGTGGTGGAAGTAGAGCAAAGTATCTTTCACCACCTACAACTCTCCCTACTCCTTTTCTATGTCCTCTGCCTGGTGAGTCTGCCTACTTCACTCTCTTCCCCTGCCTCAAGGGTCCATCCAAAACCTCCATTTCAGAAGATCAACGGGTTGGACAGTCTCTAGTGACATGTCCTCTACCATCACATTAGTATCATCACCTCTCCCTAGGATGATTGGATCCTTACTGAGATCCCTATACCAAAAATCCCCTATCTTGGGTTATCCTGTTACATATCCCACGTCGTGATCCCTATGTCTGACATCGTCTCCTAGCTTCCGAGGTATCTATACTTTTCGGCCATCTAATAACTGCCACTAGCTATCTTTTCTCAGCCAAAAAGCTATCGACCACCAAATCTTACTCGAGCACTTTTGCATAAGTTGATATGAAATGAGGAACAACACAAGCTGGGATGTCCTATCGCAGACCTTGATCAAAGGTCCAAGCTATGAAGTACTAATCCCTGACTATATCCATCGAGTACCTAGCGAGGTTGGTGAACCTCAATGAATAGTCAGTCACTGTTAAAATACCTTTCTGGAGTAAATAAGCTCTTGGATATGAACTTCTCTTAGCGTAATCGAAGAAAAATCCTCTCTAAAGAGTTACTCGAACTACATCCATGAAAGAGTCTCCTCATTATGAGTCTGTGTGGTAAAAATCCACCATTATCCCACCAAACCCTAAATAAGGCTTGCTGCTAGGATCATCATATGATTCTATAGTGTCATCACTAGACAAAAAACTATGGTCATTACCCCAATACAGTCCTTAGCCTCCTGAGGGTTGGGATCGCCTCAGAACCTGAGGGTTATCTGTATCTAAAACTCATGGAGCACACTCAAACTATGCTCCTCATCTTTTGGTACTGTAGGTACCACGTGCTACTCCAATGGGGGTGGTATAGAAGGTATAACACTTGGAGGTAACGCCTGGGGAATTGGTCCCAATATCAAAGCCTCGTCACTGAGGGGGTCATCCTCATGATTGAGCTTCTGGATCCTAGAAGGTATGCATCACAAAGGCATTTTGTAAAGAAAAAATATGTACCATGGTCAAAGAGTATATCTGGATAGTTGACACAAAGGAAATGGTAAACACAACCCATTCCAATATGATTCATGTACCATTCTTTTATTTCCCTACAACATAGTGTTTTCATGTACCGAGTCAAAAAGAAGGTTATCAAAGTCCTGGCATATGGATACATCGGCCACTCGCACCAATACTGGAGTCCATGGCCTGAAAGCTGAGCTCTAAATACTTAACACTATTTCCCTAAACCAATATCACAAACTCTTGGTCATAAGGTAGAACTGACCACCTCTGATACCTCTCTGTCACAACACATCCCCGTGGGGACCATTCCATGACTCCATAAGCCCGCATCCAATAGGCCAAGGGTTGGTGAATAGCACAGAGTAGGCATATTACTAACATAGGGGGCATTGCCTAGGTACCTGTACATACACACACATCTCCAAGACCACAAATTCTAAAATGTAAAAACTACTAAGGAATAAAATGAATGCATACATCTAAACCCAACCAACAGAGTATAATGGAAAATAGAGTGAGAAAAGTAATGTGGTCCAAAATACAAGCCCGCCAAAAGAAAGAGTCTATAAACTATAAAGTCCACCTATAAGAAAGAAAGAGGTACTGTGATTGATTCTTGTAGCCATTGGAACACCTTGGCCTGTAAGGAAACTTAGAAAGATCAGTTTGGTCCTGGTCCACCCTGGACTCCATCAAAAGGCCGCTCGTCTACACAAGACATGACATGTGCGGGCAAAGATCGTGCAGAGGTGAGTATAATAATACTCAGTAGAGGACCCCAAAAACCAGAAAGAAATACACAAAGTAAAGGTACAATCATCTCTACATAGTGTATGTCTCTTGAACATATGACAAGATAAACACATCCAGATATACTCGAAACCCATACCCATAGTCTAGAGGTAAGTCACAAAGACCGAATACCCATGATAGGGATTCAGTTCAATGATTCCATGGAGAAATTGTCTGGGAGAACTCACTCCACAAGTATGATAGATCTGATGACATTTGAATTAGAAAAACTATTCATTAGGAAAAGCCATGAGAGAGATAGATTCACTCATAGATCTGAAGAGATAATAGTTACACTCATGCTGGGAGAACACACTCCTGAGTGGGGAAAGATAACAATACGTGGATTATGATCACTGCTAGGTCCTTGGATGATACCAAGACTCATTATGAATCACCTGATAAGTATAAGATCAACATATTGTAGGATTGGTCACATCGATACCTGACTCTACTTAGGGTCAATAATCGATAGAGGATCTCACTCCGGGCCTCTCGGAGGGATACCTTACTCTATCTAGGAAAGTATTACTGAAGGGATCATACTCCTATGAATAGAAATGATACCTGACCTTCAGGAGAATGAGAAAAGGGGCACTAACCCAAATGAAACTTATCCGAGGAATGGTGGAAAAGAATATCAAGCCATGCAGAAGGGAGTACATGGCATGTAGACTTGGTCACACGCCGTGTCCCTTGACTCCGGGTACTACCCATGTACAACAAATCGAGTCTATAGTACATGCCATATAAATACGTATATAAATTCCATGTAGGAAGGATCACACACCATATCAAAGTATCTAGGGTCCTCTTGTTCCCATACACGACCTCAACCTGCGTATTCTAACCCGTGTAACCGGTACGCGGGGTGACCCGCACAACCATCCTCATCTGGCCATGTGGTGGAGTATAGGTAGTGTACTCCACCTCGTATTCATGTATCATCTGGGATACATGTCGAGTCCCATGTAAGGTCCCACACACCATGTGATAATGGTCACACACCGTGTCAAAACTTGGTGTCACCCGAAACTTCATCCGCCGCTGGGTGGGTCCCACATGTTATGTCCTTCTAGGAGCACTCTGTGTGTAGTGAGGAAACCCTAGATTCCACCATGATAGTCCCACATGGTGTGTTCTTAGGGATACAAGCCGTGTTCATAGTGATTTTCTAGATTCTTGATCCTCCTCCGCCGCACCTCGAGTGCTCCTCCAGTCTTCGATCCTACCATCCGATTGTTGCAAAACTCTAGATTCTAGGTTTCCCTGACACTGAATGGTCGTTTATGTTGGTTTTAGGCCTCCTATCAACCCCAATAACGAGTCCCGATCCACCCGCAAGAAGAATTCTTGAAGAAAGATCCTCCTCAATCTGAGCCGATTCATCATCCACCATCACCGTTGCACCTTCGATAGTTCGTTGCGATGTACTATCTCTAGTTTGGGATCGTTGTGTTGCCAAAAAATATTCGCAATGATCTGTTGTTCATTACCCCATGAAGAACACAAATAACGTGGGGTGAGGAGGGAAGAATTTCAATAAAAAAAAGATGAATGAACTTCCATCGTTGTTTATCACAACATCAATCCACTCCCATTATAAGGTTTAACAGGGAGAATAAAAAACAACTCATATAATCAACAAGAATTTATTCCCAGAATAAAAATTCCTAAAGGAAATGAAAATAAAAACCCTCCCAAAAGAACCCAAGATCTGTGGATCAACCTATTTGTGGGTTGATCTACATTTTTTTAAATCTAAGAATGAGAAAAAATAAAAATAAAAAACCCCTTCATTGATTCGGTTGAATAACGATCACCACATCACATTAGTTGGCGAGGTTCATCAAATCCGAGATGCATCGATCGATTTCTCCGTCGTCATCCTCCAATGGGTTCTCCTCCAAAGCTCTAATGGAAATTGTCAATTCACAGGGTTATGTAGCTAAACCTTCAAATTTTCTATAAGCAGGTATTAATAGGGGATGATTAGGTTGTTGCGTTAAGGAAACATTTAAAATAAAAATAAATTATTAATTTATTTTATTTCTTTTAAAATTTCCAAAAACTAAATTTTGTAGTCAACCCATGCTGGTTGATGTTAGGTCCTTCCTAAGATGAATCATTTCTCTAAATACAACAGTGTCCTCAGATTTATGATTTGTGCACTTGTTTAAAAGTTATTTCACTTCTTCAAGAAAACCACTTGTACGCTCTATTTAAAAGTTTAATTTATTTCAAACATTTATTTTGGGAACTCTGAGCCTCAGAATCTCACACTATTGAAAAGCATAGTCTCATAATAATTCTATATAATATTTAAAAAATAATACATGGAAAATCAAAGAAGTTACACTACCATTTAGGTATGGTTTTCTGCAGATGTGTTTCAGGAACTTGTGCATTCATTTTTCCAAAATCCCTTTTTGGGTGGGCTTGTATTCTGGCCCTATTTACTTTCCATTTTTCTATTGTTATACTCTGTTGTTGGTATATTAGTTGTATGAATTTTTATTTACATACTGTTTTACATTTCATCATTTTGGGCTTGGATATGTGTGCTTGTGTACAGGTACTTAAGAAATTGTCTCTCATTTGGGGGATATGCCTATTCAGTGCTAGTTGCTAGCCCCTATCCTATTGAAGGAAGGCTTGGTGTAGTCACACATAGGCCCCTCTAGGAAGGGTCGTGATAGTCCATACTCTTTTTTAAATTGTCTAAATATGGGAACCACCTCTTGTTTTTCACTATAATAGGGGTGAGGTGGTGGTAGAAATAGTGGTTGCTACTCTACTAGAAAGGGATGAAGTTCTCTAGAAGCACTGAGTTAATTCAAACTCAGCATAATATCTTAGGGTGGGTCAGGAAAATTACCACCAGTGGGATGTTACATTTAATGACTATGACTTAATTTGGATAAAAATCCACCCAAGAAGGCTAGGGGTGTGCTCTTCGATTCCTATAAAGTTAGAAACATGATATTATGGAAATTTTTCTATCATTGTAAAAGTTGTATCAATGTATTACATTCCTTTTCTTCCCTCTCACACCAAGATCCACCCAATTTTCCACATTTCCCTTCTTAGGGCTACCATTCACTAGCAGTATGAGATGAAGGATCTTACTCAAGAATTTTTTGTTGAACACAAATTTCATATCTCCATATTAGATGACAAGACTCATGGTAAGCATATTATATGGTTAAACCAGGGGCATGTTCATACTTTAGATAATGATAATTGGGAGGATTCAGAGACAATCCAAGCACAATTTTTCAATCTTTACCTTGAGGTAAAATTGACTTTTTATGGGGGTGACAAGGATAGGGAAGGTGGTCAGATGAGACTTCCCGTATGTTTTAACTATTAGTGGAGGAGAGTCATAATTTTAGGGGAGTTACTTAATTTCAAGGGGTAATTTTGTAAATGGATTTAATTGATAGTAAAATTATAAAATGTAGGTTTAATAGGAGTAGATGGAGTTTCATATTAGAAGGGAATTTGGATTGCAATTTGAGGGCCCGATGAGTAGTGCTCCCTAAGAGTGTGAGTTATGTTGGTCTCTCTTCAATTTCCCTAAGGTCAGTAGAGTATTGTATAAATTCTCATGCAATTGAAACTTATAAATAATATCCTTATAGAATCTTATATCAACTTAAAACAACACTGAATGGGTTTAAACTACGGTGGTTTCTTTCAGGTTCGTGGGATTTCATTTATGAACTATTTTGGCTGCACAATAGGGTATACCAAAATTTGACTGTGGGAAATCATCGAGAAAAACACCTTAACCAAGCTTAAAAATCTACTGGGATCCCATCATGATCTACTAGTCTCTTAGGAAATGACTGAGATGTTCCTGGAATGGGACACCCATCTTGAATTTCTATATCCACAGAATGCCCCAAAATATAATAAATGTTCATGAACCAGATAAATTTGGGGAGTTACTGAAAACATGTGAACTTCAGTGTTGAAATCATACCATGTGAACGTCCTTCTTGTGAAACTAAAGTATTATATATGATAGTAGACACAAGGGTAATGAGTTATATATTGAAAACTTACAACTATGTTCCATCCAGCATCAAGATTTCATGGGTTCCTGGTTGCTTTATAAAGACATTATATGATTTCTATCGGCTCAAGAAGTAATAGTCAACTTTTTGGTCCATGTTAAACATAGAATGTACTAATAATAAAACACTTGGGGGTGAATCTATATATGTTCCATAAAATAAATAAGGCAACTTGTGTTCAAATAGCTCAATCAATGTCTCCAGCAAAAACATGTAAACTTGGCCAAAATATCTATAAACTATTTAATAATGGCCAGACAACAACGCGAAATTCATATTCTCTTATATATACCAAATATATATTGAGTTAATAAGGTTTCCTTATGACTTTTCCATTCCTCTATGTCTTGAAAATAAAAAAAACTCTATATTAAGGAAAATTATCTTCCCTAAGGATTATTTTATTAAGGAAAATTTCTCTTCTCTAAGGAAATTTTTATCCTTACTTTTATTTTCATTGTCTCATTTTATAATCTCTTAAAACCAAATTCATTTTATTACTAAGTATAAAATTTGGATACCTTTTTAAGAACCTTAGAATCATATAGTTACTTGGATGTAGAGTCTTCTATTTTTAGACTCAAAATTATCTGAAATCCAGACTCTAAATTCTCTAAAATTCAGACTCCGAATTATTTGAAATCCAGACTCAAAATTATCTGAAATTCAGACTCCAAATTCTATGAAAGTCAGAGTCTGAATTCTCTAAAATTCAGACTCCAAATTATTTGGAATTCAGACTCTGAATTCTTTGAAATTTAGATTCCAAATTCTCTAAAATCCAGACTCTGAATTCTATGAAATTTAGAATCTGAATTCCTCAGAATTTAGACTCTGAATTCATTGAAATTTAGACTCTGGAATCTATAGAATTTAGATTCTGAATTGTTTTTAAAATAGAATCTGAATATTTATGTTTTCTAGAATCATATTATTTATATGATTATACTCTGAATTCTATTTTTCCTTAGACTCTGGATATTCATAATTGGTTAAGCTAATTCATTTTTTCCATACACATTCTTTTTTAAGTATAAAATGATGTCATAAATTTTGTTTCTAACTAACCATTGGTTGAGTGACACGTGTATAGGCACCTCTAAAATTCAAGGAAAATATGACCATTGGAGGAGGGATCCAACCATTGATGTTTTTCCTATAAAGAGAAGCTCATTTGAACGAGCTCGTAATCAATCAAAGATCCTGTAGATTACATGATGTGATTCTGTGGAGTGATTTCTAGAGAGATAAATACTCTCATGCTTTGTGCATTTTCATGAACATCTTATTCAACTTTCTTTGTGCAACTCCGATTGTTGCTGAGTACAATAAAGGGATTCTACGGATATAAAGATAGAGGTGTTAACTACCTTAAAGTTCAAGGGCTTACAGGGATAGTAATACAGATTCTGATATTCCTATCAAGGGCTTACCCTGTCATGGGTAAGAGAAAATTTCTTGAAAGTATAAATCAAGGGACCTTTATCCGAGGTTTCTAGATACCTTACTCTTTGGGTTAAAATATTTCCTACTTGTTACTTGTTTTTGTTTCAAGTTTTTATTTCTGCTGTATTTTGATAAAGTAATAAAGTATAACTTTCTTATACTTTCTTATATAATTTACTTACTCTGATAAATAAGATTCTACACGCTTTAAGGTATAATCTTCCTTTAAAAAAATTGTTCTTAAGTTTCATTTATGGATTCATATTTCCAGACCCTAAGCAACTTTTTCAAATAGTTAAAAACTAAATAGGGTTTGTGAATTTACCTTGTTTAACTTAATTAAACATTTTTTGCCTTAAGCTTAAAAACAAAAGTTTTTAAACTTACAATTCACCCCCTATTATAATTGATAATCTACATAAACTATTTAGATCCTACAATTGGTATAATATGAGGTCTCTGAAATAATTATACTCATATATATGTTTTCTTTCTCAGTTTTTATTTTCTTACTTAACTTTTCTTGTTCAAGTTTTTCTTAAATATTTTATCTTTAATTATAAACTCTTACCATTAACAAGTTTTGTGGAAAAAATATTTTATTAAAGAATGGCATGTATAAATGTTGGTTCCATTGAAAATATTAATCCTATCAGACCACCAATTTTTGATGGTAATGATTATGAGTACTAGAGAGATAGAATGAATACCTTTTTCATTAACATTGGAGTAGAAAATTTTGTTATGCTTACTGGTGATTAAAAAATTCCAGACAAGGAAGTCAAAACTTTTACCAACCAAGAAAAATAAGAATATCAACTAAACTACAAGGTACCCAATACTTTGTTGTCTTATATGACTAGGAACATATATAATCAAATATCTTCTTACGAATATTCCAACTGAATTTGAAAGAAACTTGAAGTTACACATTTTGGGACTTCTAAAATAAAAAAACTAAAAGAGCAACATTGAGAGATGAATATCATGGATTCTTATTTTATTATGGAGAACTTGTGTGAAAAGTGTAACAAAGATTTATGAATATTGTAAACAGTCTTCAATATATGGGATAAAAAGGTTTATATGATGAAGTTATTATGGAAAAGATTATAGATATTATGCCCAATAAGTGGGAATCCAAAAGAAAAACCATTAACAAGAACATGAAAGTTTCTAATATTACTCTTGAAGAAATTTTTGGAACTCTTATTCAACATGATACAAGAATGAAAAGAGATGATGATATGAATAATAATAATAATGAAAATTGAAGTGTATCCTTTACTAATACTAAAGTCAAGACTCTAGAAAGGGTTAAAAGATCTAAGTCTAAGAAAGTCACTGTTCTATCTGAGTCTAGTGAAAGTGAACATTCTGAAAATTAGTTAGCTAATATTTATTTAATGAAGAACAAGATAGTGGGAAAGAAAGACTTTCAGTATATATATATATGAAGAAATAAAGAAAAGACAACAAAGACTCAGAATTCACTTGCTATGAATGAAAAAGATCCGGACATATCAGGCCATATTTTCCCATTCTTAAAAGAAAATAGAGAAAAGAAAATCATTCTAAGAGAAATAGAAATAAGTATTACATGTCTAAGGCTAATAAATTATTAAAGGATAATGATGCATGGAGTTTTAGTGGTGGTGACTCATCTGATGAATATTCAGAGTATGAAACTTCTAGTCAGAAAAATCTTGGTCTACTAGCCAAACTACCCATTGAAAATAATTTTCTAATGGCCAAGGTACACAATGATGAATCTATTACTATTGTATCTTTGAAGGAAAATTATATTGATGATAAGTATTATAAGTATTCAGATGAAGAATATTCTTCTGATGAAGATAATTCTTTACCTTCTTATGAAGAAGTGTCTAGGTTTTCCAAACTTCTTGAAAATGAAAATTTTAAGATAAAAAAGAATCTAGAGAAGGAAAATTCTAGAATTTTTGTTTTAACTAAATTAGTATCAGATATTAATAAGGGTCTTGATCTGAATTTTTATTTTTATTTTTAAAGTATTTCTAAAAACCTTAAGGAAGTTAATTTTGAGAAGGATAAACTTTCTAAGGATCTTGAAAATGTTATTTATAAGAATAATATTTTAGAGGCTAACTCAAGTTCTAGTTCTAAGAACTCTGAGGATAAGAATTTATTCATTAGACTAAAATCTGAAATTTTTTACTTCAATAAAATTTTATTAAATTTTACCTCCGGAAGGAAAGAATTTGATAAAATATATTCTCAAATTTTTCCTCTAAAGAATATATCAGGAATTGGTTATACTCACTCCAAACTTGTTTTTAGTAATAATTATTTAGTTCCCAAAATTTCTCCATTTTGCACCAAATTCTAGTGTGGTGGAAATTGTGAAAGAAATTTTTCATTAAATAAATCCTAATCATTAGGTTTTCAAAAAGATTATTTTTTTAAGAAATTGTGGATTCCTAAAATTTTACTTTCTGAAATTTCCGGATCCATGAAAGTTTGGATTATGAAATTATAACTCTTTTATTTTTAGGAAAATAAATAAATTACCAACAAAAATACATGGTACATGGATAGTGTATGTTTCTGAAATATAACTAGTAACAAAAAATTCTTTGAAAAGATTATCAAAACAAAAGGAGGAAAAGTAACTTTAAAAGATAGTGATCAGAAAGAAATTGTTGGTATAGGTAACATTGTTCATCTTGGAAAAAATTTAATTTTAAATATTTTATTTGTTTAGGTTTTTAAGAAAAACCTCATTAGTATAAGTCAATTATGTGATGAATGTTACCTTGTAAATTTTAGGAATGAAAAATGCTTAGTACACAATTCCAAGGAAGAGTTTATTGTTTCTACCCATAGGCATGAGAATGTATACACACTGAACATAAAAGACCTTAGGATCCAAGATCTACCTTTCTTTAGTGCAATGGAAGATCAATATTGGTTATGGAATAGAAGGTTAGGACACTGTAACCTTAGGAACCTATGAAAACTCTCAAAGAAAATACGTTTTAAGGATCTATCAGAGCTTAGATTTGATTATTCAAAAGTTTGTGATCCTTTTCAATATGAAAAGAAACATAAATAAAGTTTTAAATCAATTGGTGAAGTCTCAACTTCTGATGCATTACAGTTATTTCATATGGATCCTTTTTGTCCAAAAAAAACTGGTAGTATTAGAGGAAAATATTAGGTATTTTTTTAGTTTATGATTACACTAGATTTATTTGGGTCTATTTTCTAGAAAAGAAACCTGAAGTTTTTTATTTTTTAAAAACTTTTAGACCCCATGTTTAAAATGATAAAAAACTTATATTGATAACTATTCAAATTTATCATGGAGGAAAATTTCAAAATTCATATTTTGAAACTTTATGTAGTAAGAAAGGCATTACTCATAACTTCTCAGCTCCAAGAACTCCTCAACAGAATGGTGTTGTTGGAAGAAGAAATCAAATTCTTCAAGAGATAACTAGAACCATGTTGAGTTAATATTCTATTTCTAAACGATTTTGGGATGAATATGTTAGTACTACTTGATATACTATAAATCGAGTTTTAATCAGACCTTTTATTAACAAAACAACTTATGAATTGTGGAATGGTTGAAAACTTGGACCTTTTTACTTCAAAGTATTGGGTTGCAAAGTATTCATCCTGAATACAAAAGATTACTTACATAAATTTTCTCCCAAATCCGATGAAGGAATTTTACAAGGCTACTCCACTACTTTTAAGGCTTATAGAGTTTTTAATAAAAATACTTGTACTATTAAAGAAACAGTTCATGTCAAATTTGATGAAACTGATCCTTTTGTTTTTAAAAAACCCCAACCTACATCTTCAGATGTGTTTTCAAAAACTTATTATCAACCTTCGATAGAAGATTCTTATAATAAGGAAAATATTCAAGAAAATATTTCTAAAGTATTTACCCTAGAATATTTTCTACCATATATTAATGAACAGGTTTTAAAAAACCCAAATCAGTTTTTCCTTAAGAATCATCCCAATGATAGTATCATTGGTGATGTAAATCAACCTATAAGGAATAGAAACTCCTTAATAAATGAAGTATAACATCAAGAATTTCTTTCCCAATTAGAACAAAAAAGAACTGATGAATCCTTAGGTGATGATGATTTGATTAAATCCATGCAAGATGAGTTAAATGAATTTGAAAGGAATAAAGTATAGACCTTGGTTGAAAGACCTAAGGAAACTTCTATAATTGGAGTAAAATGGGTCTTAAGAAATAATTGTGATGAAAATGGAATCATAGTAAGAAATAAAGCTAGGTTAGTTACTAAATTATAAAATCAACAAGATAGAATAGTCTATGAAAAATCCTATGCTCTAGTATCTAGACTGGAATATATTTGCATTTTACTTTCCTTTGCAGCATTATTTAATTTAAAACTTTTGCAAATGGATGTAAAGTTTTCTTTCCTTAATAGATATTTTCAAGAGGAAGTTTATGTTTAAAAACCTCATAGTTTTGAATACACAAAACATCCTGAACATATTTTCAAACTTACCAAAGCTTTATATAGACTTACACAATCCCCTAGATCCTGGTATGATAGACTTACATGATTTTGTTACAAAAACATTATGTTAAGGGAACTGCTGATCCAAATATTTTTATAAAGAAAGATAATAAAAATGTTTTAATTGTTCAAATTTATGTTGATGACATTATATTTGGTTCAACTCAGCAATATTTAATTGATTCATTTGTGAATATAATGAAATCTAAGTTTGAAATGAGTATGATGGGTGGATTAACATTTTTACTAGGTTTTCAAATTTCTCAAAAACTAGAAGGAACTTATATATCACTACATAAGTATATTAAATATCTTATTAAAAAGTATGGATATGACAACACTAAAAGTATAAGAACTCCATTCAGTACCTCAAATTCTCTTGATCTTGATGAATCTAGGAAACCAGTAGATCAAACATCATTTATAGGTATGATAGGAAGTTTACTATCCTTGATAGTTAGTCATCCAGACTTAATGTTTTTAGTATGATTATGTGCAAGATATCAATCTAATCTAAAGAAATATCATTTAAAATCAGTGAAAAGAGTTTTTTTCTATTTAAAGGGAACTATGGATTTTGGAATTTTTTATACTTATGGAAATGATTTTGTTTTAAAAATCTTTTTGCATGCTGATTTTGGTGGATGTAGAATGGATAGAAAAAGTACATATGGAACTTTTCATTTCATAGTAGATTCATTAGTTTCTTGGTCATTTAATAAGAAACACTCAGTAGCACTTTCCACTATTAAAGCTGAATATGTAGTAGTTGGAAGTTGTTGTTCTCAAGTATTGTGGATGTAACACACACTCAAAGACTATGGAATGAGTTTTACCAAAACACAGATATTGTGTGATAATAAAAGTTCCATTGCCCTAAGTACAAACCCTAAACATCACTCACATGCTAAACACATAAATAGTAGGCATCACTTTCTTTGGGATTACACACTTAAAGAAGATATCATTCTTCAATTCATCAGAACACAAGATCTACTTGCTGATATTTTTACAAAATCATTACCCTCTGATAGATTTGAATACATTAACCAAAAGTTAGGAATGTTAACCGTAAGGTAATCTTCCATATCAACTTTTTTGTTGAAAATTATATCCTAACATTAAGTAACTCCTTCTAATAGGGGGATTACATTTGCTTGTTTTCCAAATTAAAATTTTTTCTTAATAAAATTTTTTGTAATCAAATTTTTTCCTTAATCAAATTTTTCATAATCAAATTTTTTTCCTTAATCAAAATTTTCGTAATCAAAATTTTTCCTTAATAATTTTTTTTTCATAACCATTTTTTGTCAGAACTCAAAATTCTGGAACAAAAATTTACTTTCCTTAATAAACTTTTCTGGAATTTAAGTTATTCAAGAAGAATAGTTTTTATTAATAATAATTTTTTTTGGAAATCCAGAAGGTACGCTTCCTTAAATTTTCCTAACTGATTTTTTTTACTTATTGGTATATAAGAAAAATTTTATCGGATTCACTTTTCCTAAATCCAAATTTTTCCTTAAAACCTCAAAATATTGGAACCTAACAAATCCTTATTCAGCTTTCATATCAACCATCAGATTAGATTGATCTCTTTTCAACCGTTTTATCAAATCGGGAATTAGAACCATCACCTTAACCCCTATATAAAATACCCCCTATTCCTCGTCCCACATCGATTTTAAAATATTTCTATGTCAAAGCTCTGCCTCTCTTCAAAAAGATCATTCTACTTTTCCAAGTTTTCTTAGACTAGAAATTTCATTGGAAGTATCCCAAAAGAAGCAGATATCTTCAACCAAGAAAGGCAGTGAATGGAAAATATATAGGGAAATGTTAGTTGTTATAAAATTCTTAGCTAAGTATAATTCCTTGATTACGCAAAACATTTAGTTGAATGGATAAGAAAACTTTTGCGTAGCCAAGCAGAAAATTCAGGATCCGGTTTATCTAGATTTTCTTATTGAGTTTTATGATACAATAATTTTTTTTCAACGAAGGTGGAAGAGACAAATTTTCCTTAAAGAGTTATGGGAAAACATATTCCCTATCTTTTAATATAGAAGCAAATATCATTGGAGTTCTGTGTGAAGGGGAAGCAATTTCCTGCACCCACAAACTACCAGACCAGTCAAGAAGTTTTGAGAAGGAAAAGGCAATAAAGTTCCTTGGAATAAAAGGAGTAAAAGAACCGAAGATCAATCATATTTAAATGAATTTTAGGATTCTAGAATTATGGGTACATGGTTTCCCCATTATGAGAAAAGTATATAAGGACTCCTTAAAGAAAAGTGACATATTTGTCTTGTAATTTTTAATTATCCTGAGGAAGATAAACCTAGTGAAGTATATCCTTATGATAATCACCAACATCAATAATGGAAATCTCAAATCCCAAATCACCATGTATCTGAAAATTTTATATATGATCATAATGCTATGCTTATAATCGTTCAAAATTACCTACATCTCTAAGCCATGAAATTTTAATATCCTGCTACTAAGTGATGACACCTTGAAGATAATGAAAATAGGTTTCAATACCAAGTCCATAGAATTTTACGATCTCTCAAAAAGTGATATTGAAGCTCTAGATAAGAATGTGGAAGCAGGAGAGACTTCCAAGAAAGTTCAGAAGAAGAGAAAGAAAAAAGAACTAGAAACCAAAGAGAATCATATAGTTCTGTAAAGTCAGTCAACACCCCAAAAACTGAAAAATCAAAAAACTTTCAAGCACTTCTCAAAAGAAGAAGGATAAGAAAGAAGGAGATCCTAGTTTTGGTCTAGATCCTGCTGAGGAAAAGGACCTAAATATTAAAATTGTTTAAGAGCTAGAGAAGCCATAAAAAGAGAAGAAACAAAAGAAGAAAATGTTTGAAGCTGAGATTGTTCAATCACTTCTCAAGGATACTGTAAAAGACTCTGAAAAAAATTCAGGTATTGGAATCCTTTCTCAAAGAACATGTACCAGTAGAGACTTCGGGAAATAAATTCATAATTTCGGAACCTGAAGTGGAATAATAAATAGTTTAGGAAGAATAATTATAAGAAGAAGAAGATGAAAGTGATGATGTTATAAATAAATTTGAAGAATATCATGAGAAGTAAAGTCCTTCTGAAGAGATTTCAATTTGGACTTTTTAGGAAGAATCAGCTAAAATTATTTCTCAAGGAAAGATGATGGAGGTTAGGAAGAAGTTAACAGACCTTATGATGATGAAATTGTAAATTATGAATTCATTCAACCTTATGATCTTAAGGAAGATGTTGAGAAATAAGTGTTTGTTGAAGATAAAATTGTCTAACTTTCAAATAGTAATCATGAATCTACAAATGTTTCGGAGACTATTTTCAAAGTTTAAAAAGGAAAATAGGTGATTTTTGACACACCAGAGAAGGCTGTGGTGGTTAAGAAGGATGCTGGTGGATCATCCAAAAGGAAGGCTGGAGAGATAGAAAAAGAATCTTCACCTACAAGGGAATCAGATTATGAATCATCTTACATGGGTTAGGATTTTGTGGTACAGTCTTTGAAGAAGTTAGTAAACACCATAACCTTCTTTACAATTATTTATTCGAGATGCTAGTTTCTTCAACACTCCTTAAATCAGAAGTCTGATTCCGAAAGCATGCTAATAAAAAAATTCATTAATCTTGAGCCTGATTTCAAAACCTTCTATATCGATTATGATGCTCATATGAGATCTTGTAAGGAAATTACAAAGTGGTCTAAAAGAAAAATTTAAGACTTGATAATATTTTATGAATTATAAGACTCAGTGAAAGATTCCTTCTATAAGTTAGATGAAAGGATAAAAAATATTTCAATTTTTTTTACAAAGAAGATGAACCTTGAACAAGTCACTCAGAAGTAAGAAGATAAGGATCTGTATGGAAAGATAAATTCATTTGCTCAAAATTTGAAGAGATAAAGGGAACTTGGGTAAAAGTTAGAAGAAAAGTTCAAGAAGAAATAAGAGATACTGATGTCTCAGGCATAAACTCTTAAGGCTCAGGAAAAAAATCAAGGCTATGGATAAGAGAAATCAAGATCAGAAATTATTTCTCAAGCATTTTGAGGATGATCATAAGAATCTCAAGAAGTTGAAGGCTATTGTGAATAATATCTTGCTAAAGTAAAAGAAGGATTAATAATTTTTCCTCTCAATTATGATCTTTTGTTGTATTACCCTATATCATTTTTTTAATCATAATGAAAAATTTTCTATCCTTCATTTGTTTTTTTTGTATAGTTCTAATCTTTCAGGTACCATTTTTTTTCCATTCACACTATTCCTTTTTAAAATTCACAAGGGGGAGAAAAAATGATCGAAAGAATACTAATTATAAAAGAAGATAATTCCCTAAGAAAGTGGGAGTTTATGTAAGGGGGAGTTTACTTAATGAATATTTTATTAAAAGAAGTCAAGAATACGATCTTTAGGGATTTCAAAACCTAAGTAGGAGTTAGTAATATTCATCATGGTTCATAAGTAAAGGTAAATAAGTTTTTTTAAAGTTCATAAATAAAATTCTTATTCCTTATATTATTTTTTTGAAAAGTTGTTTATGATTTCCAAAAAAGGGGATATTGTTGAGTCTATAAGGTTTCCTTATGAATTTTCCATTCCTCTATGTTTTGAAAATCACAAACACTTTATCTTAAGGAAAATTATCTCTCCCTAAGAATTATTTTATTAAGGAAAATTTCCCTTCTCTAAGGAAATTTATATCCTTAATTTTTTTTCATTGCCTCATTTTATAATCTCTAAAAACCAAATTCATTTTATTACTAAGTCTAAAATTCAGATACCTATTAAAAACCTCAGAATCTTATAGTTTTTTGGATATAGAGTCATTTATTTTTAAGCTCTTAATTCTCTAAAATTTAGACTCTGAATTCTCTGAAATTCAGACTCTGAATTCTCTGAAATTCAAACTATGAATTATTTGAAATTCAGACTTCAAATTCTTTGAAATTTGGACTCTAAATTTTATAAAATTTAGACTCCAAATTCTCTTAAATTCAAACTTTGAATTATCTAAAATTCAGACTCCAAATTCTTTGAAATTCAGACTCCGAATTATATAAAATTCAGACTCTGAATTCCTCAGAATTCAGAATCCAAATTTCTCATAATTCCGACTGCAAATTAATTGAAATTCAGACTTTGGAATCTATAGAATTCAAATTCCGAATTCTTTTTAAAACAAAATATGAATATCTATTTTTTCTATAATCATATTTTTTATATGATTAGACTCTGAATTCTATTTTTTCCTTAGAATCTGGATATTCATAATTGGATAAGCTAATTCATTTTTTCCTTACACATGCTTTTGTAAGTATAAAATGATGTCTTACATTTTGTTTCTAACTAACCATTGGTTGAGTAACATGTGTATAGGTCCCTCCGAAATTCAAGAAAAAATATGACCATTGGAGGAGGGAGCCGACCATTGAATTTTTTACTATAAATAGTAGCTAATATGAAAACTCTCATAATCAATCCAAGATCCTTGAGATTACGTGTTGTAATGTTGTGAAGTGATTTATAGAGAGAGAATTACTCTCATGCTTTTTGTGTTTTCATGAACATCTTGTTCATCCATGAACATCTTGTTCATATTGCTTCATGAAACTCTGATTTTGTCAAGTACAATTGAGGGCTTCTAGGGATAGGAAGACAGAGGTACAAACTACCTTAAAGTTCGAGGGATTGCGGGGATAGTAAGACAGATTCTGATATTCCTATCGAGGGATTACCCTGGTGTGGGTAAGACATACTTTCTTAAAAGTATAAATCAAAGGACATTTATCCAAGGTTGTTGGATACCCTACTCTTTGGGTTAAAATATTTCCTACTTGTTACTTGTTTTTGTTTCAAGTTTTTATTACAACTGTATTTTGATAAAGGAAGAAATTATAACTTTCTTATACTTTCTTATACTTTACTTACTCTTATAAATAAGATTATATACACTTTAAGGTATAATCTTCCTTTAAGATAATTGTTATTAAGTTTCATTTCCGGATTCATATTTCCAGACCCTAAGAAAGTTTGTCTTATAGTTAAAAACTAAAGAGGGTTTGTGAATCTACCTTGTCTAACTTAGTTAAACATTGTTTTCCTTAATCTTAAAAACAATAGTTTTTAAACTTACAATTCACCCCCTCTTATAATTGAGCATCTACATATACTATTTTGATCCTAAAATATCATTTTAAAGATGATACATTTATACCCTATAAGCCTCTTGGAATATGAACAGATACTCTTCATCACCAAAAATATTTAATCCACAGATGAATTTCTTTGAATCTCTTTTATAAACTAATCAACTAATTTTACCACTGCATATTTGATCAACCTAAAAACCTTTATATCCTTGATAAAAACTTTCCAAATAGATTTGAGTTATCGATAGACTCTTCTCATCCATCTACCCCTATCCATGTCAGCAATATCAAATCCACTAATTGACTGCACTGATGTAGTGAGCCAACAAACATCATAGTATGTAAGCTTTGGTAGTAATTTAAATTTTGTAATGGATAGAGCCCCAACATTTCTTCCCTTGTATAATTATACATTACACATACTCTTGGATTTTTTCAATTACTAGATGTAATATTAGAATAAAATTATATTTCTAACTACTTACAAGTAACTTCGATCATAGGTCATATTGGATGGCTAGACATCCCATCTAATTCATGATCCCTAATGATTATCAGACTAGGATAACCTACATCTCTTTGGAGTTAAAATTAGGATTTCTATTAAAACAGGAATCTAGTACAGTTGTTATTTCCCTAAAATATATAATTATTACAAGTTTCATCCAATTCATATAAGAAATCCCTAACACTATAGTAGTGAGATAGAATGAAAGTATCTGGATAAGAACATGTTTGTCACAACTAACGATGGAAATGACCACATTCGCTTCTTCCATATAAACAGTAATAGGAATAAGATGGTTCTCCTTTTGGTGTGGTGGATCTTGATTCCTTATATCTCCCTTATGGACCCAAAAAACTATATCCAGAACCACCAGTGAATGAGACACCTTGAGTTGTTTCAAAACATTAAGAAAAATTGTAGCACCATTTCAAAGAAAAAGTTTTGAGAGAATAAGTATCTCATCTCACCTTGTGTTTGACTATAAATCCTATCGGCCTAAACATTGAACTGATGAAAATGGAGAATCCAGAAGATCCTCATGCAAAAAAGGTTGGATGACATAATGTGATCTATTATTGATATTTTCCTCATCACGGTGAGAAAATGTAGAAGGTGTCCTAGTTGTAATACACAAGGGATGAGAACTATACAGATCTAAACCAGTGACACCCAAAGGAAATTTAGGGGTTTCTTCTCTAACAACTACAATAACTGTATACATAGCATCCCCCCTTTCTCCAACCTGAAGCGAAAAATGAGAAAGATTTATTGGATTTTTCTCTTTTCCAGTCTCATTAGAATGGCCCGGACTTGGATCTAGTTATTCCTTACCTTTTAACTGAAGAACACACTATGGATTCTTCATTCCATACTATCCATTGATTGTGTGCAGTATCGTCCCAATAAAAAATAAGCGGGAGGAAAAATCAATATTTTCCTTTTCCCATTTTTGTTTCGTCTTCTACAAATTCTACTCCAATCCAACACTCATGGTCTCAATAGCTTCTAAAATCCATTGATGATGAATTTATACTGCAAGTGAAAATGAAATAATAGAAATAGCTTATCATTAAAAATAGACAACTTGTACCAATTTTTACAAAACCTTTCTATCTAATTGTTTCGCTTTTGGATCAGTACAAATCTTTGTAAGTCAAGATTCTTATACAAGAACTGATCTCATCACAAAACTATCTCAATGAATCAGCCTAATTTCCTTTTCAAACATAGGTTCCAAAGTAGTAAAAATATGTTGTTAATAAAAATTCTCACCAAGAACATTTTTCAGACTAGTTATTTATTTTTCATGTTTTTGGGACCATAAATGATTGTCCCTCCAGTTTGGTTATAATCATGAGATAAAATGAAGTGAAAAATGCGGAAATAAATGACACCAGATGTAACGTGGATGAAACCCCAAATGGAATGGGTAAAAAAACATGGGAAAATAGAAGGATCACTATGAGGTAAAAGTGGGTACACAATCCCTCACTTATTACAAGGAGAAAATAATCAAAAAAATCTCTCTTGAATATGGTTTGGAAACCGCCTCACAAAATACCGATCAAATGATAACACTCAAATGATATTGATGATGTTGCTGAAGGTGATGCTGGAACTGTTGGGGGAGATCCACTTTTATAGGCTACATCTCCCCCCTCCTGGTGCCTTCTCCTGTTGGAGGCTTGGTGGGGTTTGGCCACCCACCACTTACCCAGCCCACCCCCTTTGACAAAGTGGGGGTGGCACCGTCCTTCCTTAAAAAATTCTTCCAACACACATCCCACTTGGAGATTTTATTGAGAAAAAATCACATCTCCACACATACTTTATATCTAAAAAACAATGATGCTCATGTATTTGTGAGGCCGTTTGAGTATCTGCCCCATCTGAACTTATCAGAGTTAATCACCTTCGTCAGGAAATCTGCCAGATTTTCTTTAGTATGAATTTTCTGCATGTCCATACTTCTTTCCTCCACCACATCTCAGACAAAGTGATATTTTACCCCAATTCACTTCATCCTAGAATGAAAATATGGATTCCTTGAAATGTGTAAGTCACTATGAATACCACAAAACAGTGGAATTTTCTCTTGTTTGTGACTGAGCTCCTCCAACAAACTTCTCATCAAAATCTCCTCTTTATAAGCCTATGTATCTTCCATGTACTCTGCCTCTATCATAGATAAAGCCAAAACTATCTGTAACTTCAAAATCCAACTCACAGCTCCTCCTACAAGAGTAAACACATAACAAGTAGTCGATTTCATTATGTCATAATCTCCTGCAAAATCTGAATCAACATAGCCTCTAATAGTGAAATCCAATCCTCTATAACATAATGCAGTATTTGAGGTCTCCTTGACATATCTCAATATCCTCTTCACTATTATCCAATTACCCCATCCTCGATTTTCCATGTATTGACTAACTACTCCCACTGCATGTGAAATGTATGGTCTATTACAAACCATAGCGAACAACAGACTTCCCAATGCTGGTGCATACGGTACTTGATACATCTCTTTCCTTTATGTTTCAATATTGGGACTCATCATGGAGGATAACTTGAAATTAATGGGAATATGGGTAGATATTGTATTACAGTCTTGCATGTTGAATCATTTAAATAATCTCCATAAGAAACTCTTCTATGACAGACAAATCTTCCCATTATTTCTATCTCAGTGAATTTGCATCCCAAGAATCTTGTTTTCTAGTACCAAGTCCTTCATATCAAACTCCCTAGCCAATTGTGCCTTCTTCTTCTGGATCTGATCATTGTTGGGGCCTGCAACCAACATGTCATCCACATACAATATAATAATGATGAAATCATTACCATATGAACCCTTAAAATATACACAAGGATCTGTGTAACTCCCTGACCCTAGTTACCTAGAGTCGGTGCATTATTACATAACATTGGCATGATCACGAGAAAGATCAAGTCTCGAATGACCGATTAGTTTAGTAGCCTCGGAATAACTAGATACATCCATAATTTTTTACATTAAATCATAAAAAAACATCTTGTCTTCATATCCCCTCATACTATCCCTGCAGGTCATTCATAAATTACTTCTTCATAATCCTGGGAAAAATAAAACATTGAAAGGGGTGAGCTCAGATGCTCAGTAAGGATAACATTATAGCAGAAGCTTTCATAAGTAAGCATAAACACTTAAGGCAATTTATAACTAAAACAAAAGCCTTTTAAACTTGAACTTCAGCATAAAATGGAAAAGGTAAAATGAAATAATGCCATTTACTTACACACATGGATATTCTACTAGTCGAATGATCACATGCAATATCAATATCCACTTTCATAATGTTGGAATGCATAATGCCAGACTATCATAACCACTTAGCCAAGGCCTCGTGCCAAGACTACAAATAAGATTTTGTCAAGGCCTTGTGCCAAGACACTAGTTTGTCTCATGAGACCTACCGATGCATCGAGGAGCTATAGCGGGCTCCACCCGTCACTTATTAAGTCCAATGCATTCCTCATATGAACATGTTTAAACATAACATAAACATTCGTATTAAAACTAGCATACGAAATGTCAATACTTTTACCACAAACCATGAATGGTATAAAAACAACACATCCACAGTCAAACATGACTCATTCGATACAATATGGAAGATTTTATTGTATCACATTAACCTCAATCAAGAATAATGAATGATGTTGACATAAATGAAAATAATCATCAAAACTATTTGAGAGAATTATCCCCCTTTTTTGAAAACATTTAAAAGTCACACTATTTGTCAAGAAGCCATTTAAAAGTAGATTTTTGAATCAAAGTGTCCCATACCACTTTGAAACTTTTTAAAAGGAGTTTTAATTTCTAAAACTTTAATGTCCATATAAATAAATCCTTAAAACCATTTTTAAAACATGGACATTAATGATCAAGATTTAGAAGAATAAGTCTTTAAAACATTTAAAAATGGTATTTTAGTTAGAGATTCTAACCAAAAGAGACACTTGAATACAAATAATTGAGGTAATAAAAACTTTTTAATATCATGAGAATAAAGGGATTCATGATATACTATGTCAAAGTACATTATATACACCACATAAAAGTGATTTGGTGTATATAAACAAAGAAGTCTCAATGGAATGTAAATTGAGATGAAATTTCTCATAAAGGCTGTATCCTTAGGTTAAGGATAAATCAACGACATAATTATGTGTGAAAAATATAAATACACTAAATATGATTGGATATTCAGTGTAAAACAATCAAAGGATATTCACACATATTCTTGTAAAAACAACACCAACGAATTGGATGTTTAACTCAACAAATGGTGAATGAGTTAAAATTACTCTTATCAAATTCATATCAATGACTTGAGAATTACCAATGAGTGATTATGTGTATCAAACTTATATCCACAGGAAGGGGAGTGGAAATTATGACATAATCAAATGAATAGTGATTCCACACATAATCATGGAGTAATATAATCAATGAAATATGCGTAAAGCCAAATGAGTGGGAATTGAAATCTCAAATTCCCTTATCGATTAGGTAACATACGAAACATACACCCATGAAAGAAGTATCATACCATGATGATGTAAATACCCATAAATTAAAGTATATTACACAATGAATACAATCATGGGAAGTACACATACACCACATGCAATAATTAAGTGGTTAACAATGGAATTCTCACGAAATTAAGAGCGAGATAAGAAACTCCTTACCACGTTAATCAACTGAGTTGTATGGCCAAAAGTTAATAACCACCAAATTATTTATAGAATAACATGAATATAAAGATAATCATTATAATATATATCAAATGGCAGTACACAATACACCACTTTCAATAATTTAGTGGCGAACAATGGAAATCTCACGGAATTGAAAGTGAGATAAGAAAATACCTTACTTTGTACTTTTTCCTTGGTCGATGGTAGGTTTACCTCCTGTATAATGGTGAAATAATTGTTATTGAATTATAAAAGAATCATTTACTTTAATATGATATCATATATGATCTTTTAACATTGATTTGTTAATAATATCTTAGAATTATCGTCATTTCGGGTGTTAACGGGTTCATTTTACTTTATATTCTTTGTTATGTGAGCCATATTCGTTATTAATGGGATGTATATTATTCATATCCAGAATGATATCAAGTCCTTAGATACTATTTTTAAATCATCAAATGATAATTATACTTGAATGGATATGATGGACAATGAATCTCATCGCGTTCGTGGAGACGGTAGTCCGTACATACGCACGAGCGACAATATCATTCTTTTGATATTAAAATAATATATAATTGGATTTTATATCATATATACAGAATCATTATCATGTTATATTTATTATTTACATGAGTTACACATCATTATTATACCCATCCAAATAATAATATATTGAATAACAATTACACCACGACATGGAGACGGTAAGCCGTACGTACGCACGTATGGTGACATGTTATTCAAAGGATGGATAGAATACTGAATATGGTTGTACCATATTTATAATAACATCACAGTATATATATGATACTGGAGTTATTATTTTATAATGGAAATAACAAAGAAAGAGGAAGTGGAAGAAGAAAGGAACTTGAAAAGGGGTGGTGAAAACATTACCTCTTCTTCGGGTTCTTCCTTTTGATTTGATCAAAAGGGCTCCTTAGGTTGGCTTTCTGATAAAACTAAGGCCTCTAGGTTGTAGTTAGAAAAGTTGAGATAGTATTTGGGTAGGGTTTGGCCGAACCAAAGGGCTTTGAAGGTGTGAAGAAATGAGAAGGAGGAGTGCCCTTTTATAAGAGTGGTGAGGGGCACCTTTGGAAAAGCTAGAGATATTAGTTTATAATAAATTCATATTCGGTTTAAAATGGCTCCAAAGTTTACTATTCAAAGGTTAAGGTGGGGATGGGTCGAAAACAACTCAACCAATAGAATTTAGACAGGTTTGGGTACTTATATTAACCTTATCTTTAAGTATTAACTCTAAGTTAATTAGTTTCACTTTTACAATGTCTCTTTGTATTTTTATATTATATGGTTAATAAACTTACCATATATATACAAGAGACCCCCAAGTGGTCCATTAATGATACACCTATCATGATATAAGTCTCTTGGCCTAACCTTAGATTTTTAGGAATTTAATATCAATTAATAATATAATATTTGTTTTAAAAACTCTTTTATGTCAATTTTGACACTATTCAATAGTTGATTTTTGTGAAACTCATAACAGATTGATTACTTCGAACAAAGTCAATTAAATCAATACTAATATATCATATTATCCTAGAAAATTATTTTAATTCATTAAAAGTTTCATATTATATTTATTTTGGTATTTGTAATATCAATTATTTTGATTTTTCACTATTATAGTAATTACTGCATCATCATTGTGTCATAAATAAATTAAATTAATTAATGTCTAAAAATTATAAATAAAATATCATTATGTAGGAAATCTTTTTATATTTCAAAGGAATATTTATAATCTAAAATCCAACATATATAACCCTCTGTAACAATTGTTTTGTTAAAGGATATATGCTTGTGTCATTTTTTGTATTTATTTTAACTTAATTAAAATAAAGTGTCATTATCACTTACAAGTGGATCCATGGGGTCCCAAAATAGACCCAAAGATTCCCATGGTCGACCATGTATCAACCAATAGGGTTAAGACACGTTTTAGGGTAATTTAGTATTATTATAATATTATTTTTTAACCCTTATTTACCGGATTTACCCTTAACCATGGTAAATAAAATATTTACCGCAGTAATTATTCAAAATGTCTAAAAAAAAGTTACCTATTTACAAACTTTGAACATCCTGATTCCAAATATGGAATCCATTTTTCTAAATTCAAAACACAGAAGTGGCAGAAATTAATTTAAAATTAATTCCCGTTGTCAAAACAAAAAGCGTGTTTTTAAGAGATAATAACTATCAAAAGATTGACACTTGTTTATGTTCGGTTTAATTGTAAAATTATGTCCAATGACCAAAATTATATTAAATGGTAAAAATAAATTCTAAATATACTTTAAAACAACTCAAATTCATAATTTATCACTATTAATTATTTTGATTAAAAAAGTTGTTTTTAATTAAAATTTAGTAATTTTCACTATTCATCAAAATATGAAAGTTATCCAAAAAGTACCAAAATTTCACGCTAGGCTAATTTCGATATTACGAATCCAAAAATGAAGTCCATTTTGAGAGATAGAATTTCTAAAATTTCAAAAAGTAGGTATTACTATTCATAACGGCTAGTTTGATTGGTTATGGTGTGTTAAAATCTCGAAGTTGTGTACAATGCACGCCATTGCATTATTCGAAAGGAAACATACCGAGGAAACTTGGGGTGTTACATTCTCCCCTCCTTCAATAAATTGCATGCTCGCAATTTTTAAAATTTTGCTTGGGAATATAATGGAAAGTCCCACATTGGAAAAAGAGCCAATAAAACTATCACTTTAAAAGAAAGAAAGAGAGGTATAAGGGTCATCCAAGATAACCCATACTAGGATTCCATGTAAGAAAACATGGATATGGATGATAAACTAAGTGTCAAGTTCTGATGGAGAGGGATAGAAATCATGATCAGGAGAAAGTTAACAATGAGAAAACCACAAACTTGTGTTGGGACAAACGACCATTAGTCTCCTAGTAGGAAAGTAAACAGACAACATTTTTTTTAAAGTTACATTACATAAGGAAGAGGAATTCATTTATGATATTGACTAATAACATTATGAGATATACTTACATTTTAAGTAAATTTTCATTCTTTAATAAATTTCCACCACTAACTCAATTTTTTTTAAACGATGAGTATTCAAGAAGACTTGGTCACACTGGAAGAGCTAGAATAAACTTCTATAGAATCACATGATCCATGCAGGATAAACCATATATTTACATTGTCTTTGAAGATTAATCAAAACCAAAATGGTTAGTGAATGATCTAATGATCCCCCAAAAAGAAAATTCATTGAGATAAATATGCACTAATCTTAATTTCTAAAATTAAACCAACAATACCCCAAAGTTAAATAGATACCATTCAATAACCAATTGTCCTTAAAATCCTTTAATATAATCCAAACTAATATTGAAACCCAAATCATAGAAGAATTTGATTATGTAGTCTCCCATGTTACATTGTATCTCCAAATGACATCAAATACTCTTAAAGTCACATACTTAAAAGTAATTAACATCATCACATATTCTCTGTTATAGGTTAATAATTTCCCTAAATAACCCAAATCACTATAAATCAACAATAAAAACGTAGATAAAAATCCACCATTACTCTACAAATGAAACCCCATTGTATTCTATTTTCCTTGGGCATATAGTGTTTCCAACAAAGCGAACATCTTCCAAAATAACATTTATCACTTAATCACCAAATAATTTTCCTATACCAAGGGTATTCATTTGATAAGACATAAGAACCCAAATCATCTTATTATTGATCAATAAAATCATTTAACAAAAAAAAATAGTCACATTAACCAGGGACTTCACGTAGTCCAGTGGTAGGAGATAAATCCCAATCGCACTTTGGTTGTGGGTTCGATTCCCACAGCTTTGTCCGACGCGACGGGTTGTCACACGGTCTACGTGTTGTCCTTTTTCAAAAACTATATTTTATAATATTACCAAAATGAGATAAATTCCTCAAAATAACATAATTTAATCACAAATGTTATATCATACTTTTCATTTTTATCCCAAATTATAATAACTTATAATTTTCTCAAACCCCAATGATCATATAAAACCAAATGGTTATTTATACCTATATCCACAAGAGAAGAGACAATTCTTCTTAAAATATCATTCTCACATGGCAATCTGCGGGGTTACAAATACAAGAGAAAATTATTCCAAAGTACCCATCAACAAGGAGTGCTAATACTTTTTAAGTTTTTCTCCAACCATTTATTTCCACATATCTTCTTCTTTGACCAAGAAAATATCCTATAGAATAGGACATTCACTCGGGTAATGGCCAGGTCCCCTACATTTACGGCAAATGACTGTAAATGGACTCTTGGGACCATTTTTATCTTCTTCCATAGTACTCTTCATTTTTCTTCGGCAATTCTTCACTTTATGTCCTTCCTTCCCGCAAGTAAAACATTTCGTTGTCCCATTGAGACACTTTCCTGGGTGTCTCTTTCCACATTTCCTGCATGATGAAAATTGAGGTTTCTTTTCTCCATGGTCTCCATTGCTGGAGATCTTATCATTTATCACCTTTCTCTTCCTTGTTGAGTCTGGGAGTTGGTTAATATATATGTTGTTGATCATATTTTTGGAAAACTGATTTGGCATAAAGACAATATCTTTTACGCCTATCAACATTCCATTTTGTTGCTCATTTCCACCACCGTTCCCACCTTGTACATCATTCTCAAAGTCACTATGACTTCCTTGGAATCCAGCCATTGACTAAAACCAGAAAGCATTGTGTAAGTAATAGTAGTCGTAAAATCATTTAGAGATTAAAATGTCACCATATTCTCAATTTGAAACATATTAGGATTAACCAAGGTCATTTAATCTCATCTTATGTATATATTACTTAAATCGGTTTGTAAAGAAAATGTAAATTATCCTAAGCATATCCCCCGGGAGTGTCGTAACCAAGAGTGCAGCAAGGCCCATTGTCGTGCACCAGTTCCCGTTCGAGTCTAGCTCAAAGCGGTGTTTTCGGGTTTTACCCCTAGGTACATCTGTGCCAGAGCCGCCTCTACCTGCTCGTATCCAGACATGGATGTATTGCTCGGAAAACTCACAAAATCTCTACAATACAAAAATTCTCGGAAGTTCTTTTATACTAATACTCAAAGTTCATCTTAGGTCTACGTGCTCTAATCAGAGTTTATCTAAATCTAGCTTCCAAGGTTTGTACTAAACTTCCTCTGATACCAACTGTAACGCCCCGACCCTAGTTACCTAGAGTCGGTGCATTATTACATAACATTGGCATGATCACGAGAAAGATCAAGTCTCGAATGACCGATTAGTTTAGTAGCCTTGGAATAAATAGATACATCCATATTTTTTTACATTACATCATAAAAAAACATATTGTCTTCATATCCCCTCATACTATCCCTGCAGGTCATTCATAAATTACTTCTTCATAATCCTGGGAAAAATAAAACACTGAAAGGGGTGAGCTCAAATGCTCAGTAAGGATAACATTATAGCAGAAGCTTTCATAAATAAGCATAAACACTTAAGGCAATTTATAACTAAAGCAAAAGCCTTTTAAACTTGAACTTCAGCATAAAATGGCAAAGGTAAAATGAAATAATTCCATTTACTTACACACATGGATATTCTACTAGTCGAATGATCATATGCAATATCAATATCCACTTTCATAATGTTGGAATTCATAATGCCAGACTATCATAACCACTTATCCAAGGCCTCGTGCCAAGACTACAAATAAGATTTTGTCAAGGCCTTATGCCAAGACACTGGTTTGTCTCATGATACCTACCGATGCATCGAGGAGCTATAGCGGGATCCACCCGTCACTTATTAAGTCCAATTCATTCCTCATATGAACATGTTTAAACATAACATAAACATTCGTATTAAAACTAGCATACGAAATGTCAATAATTTTACCACAAACCATGAATGGTATAAAAACAGCACATCCACAGTCAAACATGACTCATTCGATACAATATGGAAGATTGTATTGTATCACATTAACCTCAATCAAGAATAATGAATGATGTTGACATAAATGAAAATAATAATCAAAACTATTTGAGAGAATTATCCCCCTTTTTTGAAAACATTTAAAAGTCACACTATTTTTCAAGAAGCCATTTAAAAGTATATTTTTGAATCAAAGTGTCCCATACCACTTTGAAACTTTTTAAAAGGAGTTTTAATTTCTAAAACTTTAATTTCCATATAAATAAATCCTTAAAACCATTTTTAAAACATGGACATTAATGAGCAAGATTTAGAAGAATAAGTCTTTAAAACATTTAAAAATGGTATTTTAGTTAGAGATTCTAACCAAAAGAGACACTTGAATACAAATAATTGAGGTAATCAAAACTTTGTAATATCATGAGAATAAATGTATTCATGATATACTATGTCAAAGTACATTATATACACCACATAAAAGTGATTTGGTGTATATCAACAAAGAAGTCTCAATGGAATGTAAATTGAGATGAAATCTCTCATAAAGACCGTATCCTTAGGTTAAGGATAAATCAACGACATAATTATGTGTGACAAATATAAATACACTAAATATGATTGGATATTCAGTGTAAAACAATCAAAGGATATTCACACATATTCTTGTAAAAACAACACCAACGAATTGGATGTTTAACTCAACAAATGGTGAATGAATTAAAATTACTCTTATCAAATTCATATCAATGACTTGAGAATTACCAATGAGTGATTATGTGTATCAAACTTATATCCACAGGAAGGGGAGTGGAAATTATGACATAATCAAATGAATAGTGATTCCACACATAATCATGGAGTAATATAATCAATGAAATATGTGTAAAGCCAAATGAGTGAGAATTGAAATCTCAAATTCCCTTATCGATTAGGTAACATACGAAACATACACCCATGAAAGAAGTATCATACCATGATGATGTAAATACCCATAAATTAAAGTATATTACACAATGAATACAATCATGGGCAGTACACATACACCACATGCAATAATTAAGTGGTGAACAATGGAATTCTCACGAAATTAAGAGCGAGATAAGAAACTCCTTACCACGTTAATCAACTGAGTCGTATGGCCAAAAGTTAATAACCACCAAATTATTTACAGAATAACATGAATATAAGGATAATCATGATAATATATATCAAATGGCAGTACACAATACACCACTTTCAATAATTTAGTGGCGAACAATGGAAATCTCACGGAATTGAAAGTGAGATAAGAAAATCCCTTACTTTGTACTTTTTCCTTGGTAGATGGTAGGTTTACCTCCTGTATAATGGTGAAATAATTGTTATTGAATTATACAAGAATCATTTACTTTAATATGATATCATATATGATCTTTTAACATTGATTTGTTAATAATATCTTAGAATTATCGTCATTTCGGGTGTTAACGGGTTCATTTTACTTTATATTCTTTGTTATGTGAGCCATATTCGTTATTAATGGGATGTATATTATTCATATCCATAATGATATCAAGTCCTTAGATACTATTTTTAAATCATCAAATGATAATTATACTTGAATGGATATGATGGACAATGAATCTCATCGCGTTCGTGGAGACGGTAGTCCGTACATACGCACGAGCGACAATATCATTCTTTTGATATTAAAATAATATATAATTGGATTTTATATCATATATACAGAATAATTATCATGTTATATTTATTATTTACATGAGTTACACATCATTATTATACAAATCAAAATAATAATATATTGAATAACAATTACACCACGACGTGGAGACGGTAAGTCGTACGTACGCACGTATGGTGGCATGTTATTCAAAGGATGGATAGAATACTGAATATGGTTGTACCATATTTATAATAACATCACAGTATATATATGATACTGGAGTTATTATTTTATAATGGAAATAACAAAGAAAGAGTAAGTGGAAGAAGAAAGGAACTTGAAAAGGGGTGGTGAAAACATTACCTCTTCTTCGTGTTCTTCCTTTTGATTTGATCAAAAGGGCTCCTTAGGTTGGTTTTCTGATCAAACTAAGGCCTCTAGATTGTAGTTAGGGAAGTTGAGATAGTATTTGTTAAGGGTTTGGCCGAACAAAAGGGCTTTGAAGGTGTGAAGAAATGAGAAGGAGGAGTGCCCTTTTATAAGAGTGGTGAGGGGAACCTTTGGAAAAGCTAGAGATATTAGTTTATAATAAATTCATATTCGGTTTCCAATGGATCCAAAGTTTACTATTCAAAGGTTAAGGTGGGTATGGGTCGAAAAAAACTCAACCAATAGAATTTAGACAGGTTTGGATACTTATATTAACCTTATCTTTAAGTATTAACTCTAAGTTAATTAGTTTCACTTTTACAATGTCTCTTTGTATTTTTATATTATATGGTTAATAAACTTACCATATACATACAAGAGACCCCCAAGTGGTCCATTAATAATACAACTATCATGATATAAGTCTCTTGTCCGAACCTTAGATTTTTAGGAATTTAATATCAATTAATAATATAATATTTGTTTTAAAAACTCTTTTATGTCAATTTTGACACTATTCAATAGTTGATTTTTGTGAAACTCATAACAGATTGATTACTTCGAAAAAAGTCAATTAAATCAATACTAATATATCATATTATCCTAGAAAATTATTTTAATTCATTAAAAGTTTCATATTATATTTATTTGGGTATTTCTAATATCAATTATTTTTATTTTTCACGATTATAGTAATTACTACATCATCATTGTGTCATAAATAAATTAAATTATTTAATGTCTAAAAATTATAAATAAAATATCATTATGTAGGAAATCTTTTTATATTTCAAAGGAATATTTATAATCTAAAATCCAACATATATAACTCTCTGTAACAATTGTTTTGTTAAAAGATATATGCTTGTGTCATTTTTTGTATTTATTTTAACTTAATTAAAATAAAGTGTCATTATCACTTACAAGTGGATCCATGGGGTCCCAAAATAGACCCAAAGATGCCCATGGTCGACCATGTATCAACCAATAGGGTTAATACACATTTTAGGGTAATTTAGTATTATTATAATATTATTTTTTAACCCTTATTTACCGGATTTACCCTTAACCATGGTAAATAAAATATTTACCGCAGTAATTATTCAAAATGTCTAAAAATAAAAGTTACCTATTTACACAATTTGAACATACTAATTCCAAATATGGAATCCATTTTTCTAAATTCAAAACACAGAAGTGGCAGAAATTAATTTAAAATTAATTCCCGTCGTCAAAACAAAAAGCGTGTTTTTAAGAGATAATAACTATCAAAAGATTGACACTTGTTTATGTTCGGTTTAATTGTAAAATTATGTCCAATGACCAAAATTATATTAAATGGTAAAAATATATTCTAAATATACTTTAAAACAACTCAAATTAATAATTTATCACTATTAATTATTTTGATTAAAAAAGTTGTTTTTAATTAAAATTTAGTAATTTTCACTATTCATCAAAATATGAAAGTTATCCAAAAAGTACCAAAATTTCACCCTAGGCTAATTTCGATATTACAAATCCAAAAATGAAGTCCATTTTGAGAGATAGAATTTATAAAATTTCAAAAATTAGGTATTACTATTCATAACGGCTAGTTTGATTGGTTATGGTGTGTTAAAATCTCGAAGTTGTGTACAATGCACGCCATTGCATTATTCGAAAGGAAACATACCGAGGAAACTTGGGGTGTTACAATCTGAATGGAGTATTATGTATCCAAGGATCATGATATAGGAATCAAATATCTTGTACCAACATCTCATTGACTGTTTGAGACCGCACATAGATTTTTTAAACCTACAAACCAAGATCTGTTTGACTTATTTTAAAAAACCTTCTGGTTGGAGAATATATATCTCTTCAACAAGATCACAATGGAGAAAAGTAGCCTTCACATCCATTTTCTCTAGAAGTAAAATGTATATAGCACACATCACCAAAACTAACCGAACCGTCTCTAGTCTAAAAATAGGAGAAAATATTTCATTGAAATCAATAACTTCCTTATGAGAAAAATCCTTTGACCACTAATCGTGCAAGATATCTTTCCACCTAGTCCTTTCTATCCCATTTGATATTAAAGACCCATTTTTTTCCAATAGCCTTCCTTCCATGAGGTAATGGAAGAAGATCCCAAGCCTTGTTCTTGTGCATGGATTCAAGTTTCCCCAGCATCACCGCCATTTATGAGGATACATCTGGACTCTAGGTCGACTCCACAAAAGAAGATGGATCTCCATCCTCCATCAATAATAAGTACACAATATTTCTCTTAGTGACATAGTCTGAGTGCCATACTGGTGCTATTTTCTCCCAATTTGACCGTCGTGGTATAGAATCAACCAGTACTTGAACATAATTCTATGGTAATTCCTTATAAGAAACTGGTTCTTCCTTGGACCTATCCTCTACTTCAACTATTTTAGTCTTGGTATTCTCCTTATCTATGTCTCAGTCACTTGTATTTTTCACCTTGTATTATACAAAAATGACATCTTTGCTGATGAAAAATTTGCAGGAAATGGTGTTCCACAAACGATACCCCTTCACACCATCAGTGTACCCCAAGAAGATACATTTCCTAGATCTCTAATACAACTTTGATCTTTCATAGTCATTAAACAGTGCATATATAAGACTTCCAAAAGTATGTAACTGGGAATAGTCAGTGGGTTTACTAGTCCACATCTCCATTGGTGTCTTTAGATAAATCGCCATTGAATGAGATCGGTTGATCACATAACAGGCAATATTCACTGTTTGTACCCAAAATATTTTGGCAATTCCTACTATTTTAACATTTCCCTTGTTCTATCCAATAGGGTTCTGTTCATTTGCTCTGCCACTCCATTCTTCTGAGGAGTGTACGCCACTGTGAACTATCTCTTGATTCATTCCTGTTAAAAAAAGTATCAAACTTCTCACTTGTATATTCTCCATTTATCAGTCCTCATACACTTGATATTATTTCCAGTTTCAAGTTCCTTCCTCACTTTGAATGTTTTTAAGACTTTAAAAAAATCCACCTTCCTCTTGATTGGGTACACCCAACATCTCCTGTAATAATCATCAATGAATGATATAATGTACCTTGATCATCCTAGGGATATAATTGGTGATTTCCAAACATCGGAATGGATTAACTCCAAGATCTCCTAACTTCTTATTATTGACATCCCTAACTTTAACCCGTTTTTCTTTCTCAAAACAAAATTATCAAAAAATGGTAAGGATACCTTTGTAAGACCAGGTAGAAACTTTTTATCCATAGGAATTTTCAGACCTCGTTCTGACTTATCGCCAAGCTTTCGATTCCATAACATCTTCAATGCTTTCGTCAAGGTATTTTATGCAACAACTATCTCCTCATCCTTGTAGGTTTCACCCATAATCACATACTAATTATTCGATATCTTCTCCACCTTTATTACCACAATCACACCCATTACAATTCCCATTACTCCATTCTTGGTGTGAGTCATGCATCCGATGTCATCAAATTTTCCAAAAGACAATATGTTCTTCTTCAGGCCCATCACATGATGTACTACTTAGACGGTCCATACTATGCCATCATGCATCTTTAGTTTGTTGGTACAGACTCCAATGATCTACAATGTGTGATTGTTCCCCATGTACATAAGTCCTTCTGGGATGGTTTCATAATGGTCAAACCATTCTTGGCGAGATTTCATGTTCCATGTTTCTCCTGAGTCGATAATCCATGCATCATTAAGATGATTACTGCTTCTAGTAGTCATTATTACTTCACTAAATAGTATATCTCCACTTCCATAAGTACTATCCACATTTCTGTCCAAGTCATAATTCTGGATCCCACTAAAACCATGATCCATCATCACATCTGTCAGTCTTTCGTTAATTTTCAGTTGAAAATTATCATTCCATAGCACTGCCAGCATCTTCAATTTCCACAACAAAAAATTATTCCTATTGAATTTTTCAATATCAAATTTCACCTCCATCTGGACAGGTCATCGGTCCAGAACCTCCTCCATCTCACAATGGTGTATTTAATAATTTTAATAATTTTTTTGAAGTGACAGATCAACCAGATTTGAAATCACAAAGCATACTAAAATTTTATAAGAATTATTAATACCCAAAAATGTGAACAACATCAGGCCAGAACCTGCCCTATGATACCACTTGTTGGGATCGTAAATGATTTTCCCACTGGTGCAACAATAATCATGAAATAAAATGAAGTGCAAAATATGGAAATAAATAACACCAGATGTAATGTGGAAAAAACTCCAAATGTAAGGGGTAAAAAACCACGGGAAAATAGAAGGATAACTATGATGTAAAATTTGGTACACAATCCCCCACTTATTACAAAGATAAAACACTCAAAAAATATCCCTTGAATATGGTGGGGAAACCGCCTCACGAAATACCGCTCAAATGATAACACTCAAATGAGATTGATGATGTTGCTAAAGGTGATGCTGGAACCATTGGGGGAGATCCCCTTTTATAGGATGCATCTCCCCCTCCCGTTGCCTTCTCCCACCGGAGGTTTTATGGGGTTTGGCCACCCGCCACCTACCCAACCCACCCCCTTTGACAAAGTGGGGGAGACACCGTCCTGCCTTAAAAAATTCTACCGACACATGCAGCTAGTGAATAGGAAACTCTGTTGGTGTTAGTGTCTATACCTTCTCAGTTAGGTGTATCTTTTTATGTTTTTTAATAGAATCATCAAATTGAAAAATAGGTTCCTCTTGATTTATTTGATGGTTCTGGAATAGTGTCATCATTATCTGATAATGCTTCAGAATCACCACATGTTCCCTAGATTGGGTTCCGATAATCTCCTAAATCTTTTGTGACACTACCACAAGTGATTTATTCATTAGTTAATTCAAATCCATACCATCTCTCATGGGCTCTACCAAAAAAATCAGCATCTTCATCCCTATCATCATCTTCATTAGTTCCAACTTCCTCCAATTGTTAATGATCCACTCACTCAAGAAATATATTAATTAAATAATCAATTGATAAGACTATGGATATCTTAAGAGGAATTGTTATAGGTTTTTATTAAGAGTAGCATAGAAGTTATAGTAGAAAACAACAAGAGAAGAAGAAGAATAAGAATAGAGAGGAAGAATAAGAATGGGGAAGGATAGGGGAAGAAGGAGACATCCCAGGTGTGCCTAAAACCAAGGCCGAATCCTCCACAAACCATTAGAGGCGAATGAGAAAGTATAATATCCCATGTCCCCCAAAAATCTCCCAAAAACTCCATTTATTAACCCCACTTACCAAACCTACTATTTTCAAGAATTACAAAATTACCCCCACTACCACTACTATTGTCGAAGTATCCTGCTGAACAACTCTTGCTTCTACCCACCTCACAAGCACTAAATGTACACTTAGACAACCTCCATATTAAAACATTATGTTCTTATCAGTGGGTATATGTTATCTCATGCATCTTATGAATACTATGGGTCCTTGAAGTTGATTCGAGAAGTTTGATGATGTATCTATCAAGATGGTTTGGTTAGTTTTGATAATAATGGTTATTAAAACCCAAAGAGGGTGGATGAGAACTGATTAGGTCCACTGTATATTTGAAGGAGGTTGGTTGTTCATACTTAGTTTGTGTCGTATTTATGGTTCGTTAGGAGGTTGGAGTAGGGCTTGCTTGGGAATAATGATTTCCCAAGACTAGTGTTCAAAATGTTTCCCTTTATTTTACTAAAAAACCATAAATACAGTGAATAATAAAAATATTTTTTTGTTTGAATCAATAAAAATATATTCAAAAATTTTAATACAAAAATAATAATGATAATGATTACAAATTCTAGGAACACGAAGTTGGGAATGATTTTAGTTTACTGGGTTTGACAGGTCTAGGGAGATGAACTTGGACGGTTGACCTTAGTGGTGAAAAAAGAGACTTTGCTGGAGATAGAAAAATATATTCAAGAACTAGTAGAAAAAAAAACTTTGGAAGAGTACAAAATCGATTGGAAGTCACAAAATAAAAATGAAAATTTCCCCAAAATTTCTTTTTCCCAGTTTCGTGAAACATGCTTGTGCTTCCTCTCCCCAAACCCTAAAAATCCATTCCCTCCCTTTAATCTTAACCACTCACCTCATTCCCCACACCCTCATAATTTCTCCCCTGATCACATACCATGTCATCATCACCCCATCTTCATCATCCATGCTTGGTGTCTCATGTAATCTACTCATTATCGCCCCACTTACTTGTCGCTGCCACTCACACCTGATGTTACCTATTTCCCACTTTCCACATGTCGCCACTCACTATCATCATCGCCTCCATCACCTCACTACATTGTTATCTACCCCCATTCGCTTCCACCAGTGTCTCCCATTATCATCGCTAGCTTGGGAACTCCATCACTGTCATCGCCTGCTCGACTGTTTTCCCTACACATTGCCGATTAAAAATGTATTTTATTTAAAACGAAAATTCACATAAGTATGTTTGTGACCAAATATACCACAATGTGGGGGCCAATAAAAAATATGGGGTGGATTTTTCAGAGGTAGAAGAGGTTGGAAGCAGCTTCATCCATGGGTCGACAGTCAACCCAGCCGACAATAGCTTTCGTGGACTGCAGCAGGCAGCGAGGGATTTTTTCCTGGGTAGATGAGCTACCCAAACCAACCCATGATAGCACTATTTTTTTATCCTATATTTAAATGGGATTAAATCCCATTTAGTGTAGCTGTGGTGTAAGTTTGTGATTCCTTCGATGAGATCCGAAGAGAGTGAATAGAGAACCAGCCCCCTTCTCCTGTGGATATAGGCTTTAAAGCCTAACCACATTAAATCTTTGTGTTTGATTCTGTTTTTGTGTGTTTTTGTGGCCACACACCTCCACTGTGCCCCAAAAAGTGGTATAAGAGGTGATTTTGAGCAAGCGGAGTCAAGACAGTGAGGCAACAATGATTTTTCCGGTGACTTGAAAATTGAAAGTGGTTAGAATTTTTTTTCCGAGGCTAGATCTTAGAAGAGGATGACGAGACGATTCCAACGGCACAAGAGGCAATGGAAATAGAGTTGAAACGAGACCGATAAGATCGGTCAAACTTTGGTCAAAATCATGGTTGAACAGTACCCCGTGCCAGAGAAGATGAAACTATTAACACCACCAATAACTATTTCGGTGAGATTCTGGAAGGAACTCTGGCGCGCCACATTAGCGCCATGTTAGTGGGCGATCTAGACCATTGAACGTATTTTGACCATATCTCAGGAAATTGGTGTCTGATTTCAATGATCTAGGAGTCAATTATGACTATTTTGACCATTCTATATGAATTCGTATGGTTAGTTTTTCAAAACTCGTACTTCATCAGGTGGTGACTAAGAGGTGTGACATCGATGGTGGTGATCACATTTTGCGATATTTATGATGGCCGGTGGTGGAGCACTACCAAAATTTGAGATATAAAAGTTCGATGGTCAGAACAATTTCGAATTTTGGAAAAGCATGGTGAAAGATATCTTGGTGCAGCATGGCCTAATTAGACTGTTGATTAGAGAAAAACCTGAGACAACCAGTACCGATGATTGTGAAGAGCTTGAGATGTGGGTTTTCAGCACAATTCGACTGTGTCTGGAGAATTAGGTAAAGTACTCATTGTTGGATGATACCTCATTGAAATAGATCTGGAAGAAGTTGGAGCAGCATTATATGGTGAAATCGCTCACCAAAAAATTTTTATTAAAGAAGAAATTTTACCAGTTGTAGTTAGAAGAGGGAGAAAATTTGTTGGATCATACTAATGAATTCAATAAGATCCTAATGTAGTTATTGGGGTTCAATTTGAAGGTTGGAGAGGAAGACAAAGAACATTTTATTTTATCATCCCTACCAAGATCATTTGATGGGCTTGTGACTGCATTTCTCATGGGGAAGGAGACATTGAATCTGGATGAGGTGATGACATCACATTAAGATTCAGAGGAATTTCGAAGACCTGCGATGAATTCAAGAGAGAAAATCATGGTGATGCGAGATGATCAACGTGGGAGGAGCTGACATCGACAGTCAGGAGGTAAATAATGGCGACCAAAATCTAGGGGACATGATCTGACTGAAATCATGTGTTTTTGGTGTGAGAAAAAGGGTCACTATAAAAGTGACTGTGGAGATCACAAAAGGTATGTTACAGGGAAAGAGAAAGTTGAAGAGTGGGATGAAAACATCAAAGGATTATCAGCAGATGATGAAATATGCATGAAAATGGGAATCTTACACTCTGATGGGAGAGTTGAACGGGGAGAAGTGAGGTGTCATTACTACAAAAGATATGGGCACATGAAGCAGGAATGTCTTTTTCTAAACAGGAAGAACAAGCGAGCTCAAAATCCAAAGAAAGAAGGATGGGTTTTGGATTCAGGGATCTCGACACACATATTTATAATTAGAGGTACATTTGATACTTTTTAGTAGGTGAGAGACTCATTGAGACTTGGTGATGGGTCAATGTGTGAGGTTCGAGGAGTCAGGACAGTGAAATTGAAGACACCCGATGTAGGAGTTTGTAAACTGGCTGATGTGAAATTCATTCTAAGGATGAGATGGAATTTGGGATCATTAAGTAGGCTCGATGCGAAAGGGTTCAATATTTCCATAATAGGTGGAGTGTTGGAAGTCTCACGCGGGGATGCAGCGAAGATTACTGGGAAGGAGTCCCAAGTGTTGTATCATTTGATGGGGACTGCAGTCAGTCTGAGATCGAGTGAAGACAGTGGAAGTGCCATGTCATATGGAGTAAAGAAGCATGTTCGATTTGCTAATGAAGTTTTCAACACCTGTAAGGAGACTGCAGGTCAATATTCTACCCCAAATTGGTCATGAGGGGGAGATTTGTGGGGGACTCTCCCAAATATGTGGTGGATTTTTCAGCGGGAGAAGAGGTTGGCAGTAGCTTCGTCCATGGGTTGGCAGCCAACCCAGCCGATATTAGCTTTCTTGGACTACAACAGGCGGCGGGAGAGTTTTTCCTGGGTAGATGAGCTACCCAAACCAACCCATGGCAGTGTTGTTTTTTTTCTCCTCTATTTAAATGGGATTGAATCCCATACTGTGTAGTTGTGGTGTAAGTTTTTGATTCATCCAACGAGATCCGGAGAGATTGAATAGAGAGCCACCCCCCTTCTCCTGTGGATGTAGGCTTCAAAGCCAAAACATGTTAAATATTTGTGTTTGATTCCGTTTTTGTGTGTTTTTGTGGCCACACACCTCCGTTGTGCCCCAACACACAATTGATAAGAGTGGAGCTCGTATGGTCGAAGTTTGTGAATGAAAAGAGAGTATGGGAGCAAGGATGAGGATATGAAGAAGTGGGAAACCTACACTGATCTAATAGAAGGTGATCCGAGAGGAGGTGTGGTAGGATGAGGTGGGGAATATAGGAGGAATGTGAATGGGAGGTGAAGGGGTGAGTGTTTCCCTAGACTAGGGGATCACATGGCTTTCCCTTGGTCCGATCTTGGGTCAGAGGTCCAAGTGGTGCTACAACAAGTTGTGAGTTTTCATTGTGGATTATTCTAATTAGTATCCTGGTTTTTTTGAAATCATCTCCCATATTCAGTAATTTTATCTCCTTAATAGTTTACTATCATGGCAGCCAAAATTGATATTTTCAGGTTCATGTTTTTAGTTTCCCAAGAGGTGCTCATTCGAAGGTTTCACATGAGGTCCAAGCACTGCATATGAGGATGAGTTGGCTCGATCAATGTTATGTCATTGTTGTGCTGCTCGAGTGACCATTATTTGATGGGTTGATATTTTCTACAATCATGATAGAGGGCCTATGATGCAAGGTTGGATTGGACTTGTGAACCAAACTTACCCATGATGATTTGAAGCCCAAAAAATTGAACCAACCATGACTACATCACCAACCCACCTTAAATTTTCCCAACAATAGGGAGGACACATGGTGGCCCATAAAAGGAGAGAAATATAGGGGGATATTGTTGGAAATTATATTACAATACTCTTTGGGACATTGTAAGAAACTAAACTAGTGGTTTCCACATGGGCCAAGAGGCTCCTCTTCTATTTTTTGTAAACTGTGACCATCATCATTGAAAAACACACCCTGAAGGACTCCCCTAAATATTTTCTATTTATACTCCACATCTAATAAATTCCCAATTATATTATGATTATTTATTCATCTATTTTTTTCTCTATGTTTCAGGTTTTTATTACTAACTCCATATTAATTTCTATTCTGTTAATTGTGTTATGTTTTTTTCTTCTTATTTCCCCTTTTGTTGCGACCTTTATTTAGTTATGTGGTATTTTATACTCTTATTTTTTTCCAATTTTTTATTAATTTCTTTTACTATTTTATTTATGATACTTCCTATTTAAAGTATTAGGCCATCTCTTCCCACTCATGGTTGTTAACTTAAATCTTATAAATTGAGAGATAACCCACTTTTATGGTTTGAGGGAGTAAATTGGAATTGATCTTTTGTGTTTTAAAAATTAATTCATTTCATTATTTCATGTTGATAATAAGATTTCAAGGGATGGAGCGATGAGTGAGGTGAAATCCCACTTGTTTCCAACCAATGGTCTATTTTTTCAGTTTAAATATTTTACTTACATTCACTGAAAATCTAGTTTAAGAGTGGTTTGTGAAGTGAAGAACTAAATTAGTATTTCACATAGACATTTGGAAGATTCCTAAACATTTCTAGGAAGAGATAACATAATTCTAAAAGTCATTTTAGTAAAGAGTTGTCTCATTTTATAATTTGAAGATGTTTTAGTGAGGTGAGGAATCACCCACTCAATCGAATTAGTTTGTTATAAATTTATAGTTAAACAATATAACAATCAAAAAAAAAACTTTTCAATAGATTCTTATAAGGACTAGATTAATTCTTACTAATTTAATATCATCCAAAAAATCTAATCCTTTACCCATTCCTCATATTTTTTTTGTTTTAATCATTTCCCTAATCGATTGTGTAGGCCCCCCTTAAGGTTTCTTGTCAAAACCAATTTAGAAGCATGGAGGGAAGAAACTCAGTGGTGTTGGTACTGCCACTATCTCTCTTAGTTTTAATGTTAAATTTGGGTTTGTTAAGACCTAGATTTTGTGGTTATCAATCACACTTGTGCAGGGTGTCACTCCACTATACGAACCTCACCAAGAAGAATAATTAATTTCATCATGTGCTTAGAGTAAGTTTAACTTTTGTATTTACCCCATGCTCCATCCAAACATAAGAATTTTTATTAACACGACAAGGATCCAAAGAGGTCATGGGGGTTTAAACTAATGTAATATGATAGAAACCCCTATCATTATATCATCACAATAGGGGGGATCTACACTAGTAATGGATGTAAAAAAATTATCCCGAGTAAACCATATAGCAAGAAAATCAGAAACTTTGTTCCTCTCATGCCATGTGTGGAGAAATACCCTTTGTTGTTATGAAGCTTCTTAATGTTACAAATATGATAACAATGGATGATGGGGTGGATATATGCCCTATTAAAGACTAGTGGATGGAATAAGAGTCTGTTTCAACCGATGTTAGCATGATGCTACTAGTATGACATACCTCAATCCCATTGACCATGGAACATACTTATGCAAGGAGGGAGTCTCCATGCCCAAATAATGCATTAAAGATTAATAAAATTGATCCCATAGGGTCTTGAATGATACCTCCCCCTGAATGAATCTTGTTTTGGAAGATTCATCAACATTGAGATTAAGGATTATGCTAAGAGGATTCCAACAAAACCAACATCCCTATGGAGACGACTGCTAGATGGAAGAGGAGGAGCACTAACCAACAATGATACTCCTAAAAGAATGGTGATTCTTCCTCTATTTAATGAGCATAGATAGGTCAGACACCAGACTCTTATTCCTGACCACCATAGAAATCCTTGATATGGGGTATCCTTCGATGAGATCCTTGTTTCTCACATTATAGGTACACTAACAATCATCTTCCAAGATAATAGCCATCACCTTCCTATCATGTTTGTTTTCATCTGTACCTTGAAAACATAGTTGGCGAAAGTTCCCACTTATAAGATCCTGAGATACTAGACCTGTAAAATCATCAAATTAGTGCCACACCATAGTATCCCACTCTCTTACAAATAGATATCCTAATCCCCTTGTTCTTATACCTCCTCATCTGTAGAAAAAAGATTTTACACTATCTTAGCTTGCAAATATTGATTTATGCCCTAGACACTCCTCAGATTAATTTCACCTTTATCCACCTCATTAACCAATATATCCCATGAATCCCAATTCCATATCCCATTATAGTTATCATACCAAATATAAAAGAAGTCACGAGGTTTTCAATGTCTCTCATGACTGTCTTCGATATCTTAAGAACTAACGAAACATGCATGGGTATGGAACTAAGAACACAATTTATATGAGTGATTTTTCTTCCTAAAGAAGGGAATAGGTTCTTGAATTTGTTAATGAATTTGGAAATTATATCAACAACCCCATTGAAGTGTGGATAGGAAATCTACTAGAAGAAATTGGAAATCCCAAGTACCCCTTGAGAAGACTCCTCCTATAAACCCCAATTTTGGTCTCTATCATTTTAGCATGCCTCATCGAACATAGTTTCAAATGAAAAAAATACTCCTATCATGATTAATGATCTTCCCACTCCATTTTAAATATTCCTATAAGGAATTATTGAAGCTAAAAATGGACTTATTAGTTCCATTGACAAAGAAAGCTAGATCATCTATAAATAGGAGGTTGTAAATACCATTGAGGTGAGGCTTGCACTAAAAGGGAAGGATACTTACATTATGAAGGTAGTTGGTAAGGTACCCACACTCACATGTTTGTACTTAGTGATAATTTATTGATACTCTATGGTTGTGTGTGTTTTCACTCTCACTACTTCACTCACATTTATAAGGCATCTTCCGACTAACATTTAAATAACAATTCATAATTGGAGATAGAATCATAAACACAAATCATTCACAGTAAGTTGAAAAAATAAAATTCAATTAAAAACCAATCCCACATAAACATATATGAACAACCTGATACATAAAACAATCATGTATGATAGTAATGATCAAGGAAGAAGAAATATTAGCGATATATGAAGACTTTGGACAACTCCTTATAATTGTGATGTGCTCCAATAGCTTTAACTTAGTCCATAGAAATCTCACTTGACCTAGATTATTGATCTGAATCTATTTCAATATATGTTACCAAATCTATTTTGGGGATTTTACTAGGGTTTTAATTCTAAAATGTGTTTATTATGGAGAAATATTGAATATTTATTGTTTTATTAATGAAATTAAAAGTCATTGAATATTATTATTAAAATCACGATTTTTGGTGCTTAAATTATAAAATGTTATTATTTTAAATTCCATACATTTTGAGAAAAGTTCTTTTGGATGATTTCAATGGGCTTTTAATTGAAATAAAAAAAATTTAAGTGATTTTGAAAATTATTGTATTGGAATAATTTTTTTTATTTTTAAAATAATTCATTAGAATTAATTTTAATTCATTTGTGCTTATGACTATTTATAGGAACGTAGATTATTTCTAAAACCACCACATAATAGAAATTTGGTTCTCTTCACTTATATATATTCATCAAATTTCCCACTTATGAGAGTTCCCCAAGTAACCAAAAGTAGTCACATATCCATATGGATGCATAATTGAGTTTCAAGTGCAAAATCTATATAGAAAAATGGCTATGTAAGAGAATTTGAATTTGTAGAACCTACATAACCAAGTTCTATGTAGGGTATTTTCCTTATATATCCAAATTTTAGTATGCACAACCAAAATTCCTTTGATATTGAGGAACCTGAGCTCAAATGAGATCAGGATGGGTGTTCGAGAAACCAAATCTTGAGAACGTAGATTGGGGGTACTGAGTGGATGGTGAGGCTGTTGATACAGATTTGATCCTGATCAGAACTCAAAGTTAACAGTAAATATCCTACTTTTCTTTTGATCCTTTTCTTCTTCTAGTTCCTTATTTTTAGATCCCATTCTTTACTCTTGTGTGATCATGTGCTGCACTTATTTTATTGAGGGGAATTATTGTTAAATTTTGTTAATAAATTATTATTCTTAATTTCATTCCTTTATGTCTATTATCCATTATTCCTAGATTTATCTTCAATCATATAGTTCTTGATTTTTTATTGATGTATTGATAGATGAAAATTGATTCCAAGAATTTTGAGTTTCTCATCCACAATAATAAATTAGTGGATTGAGTTATTGGAACTAGTTGAATGGAAATTCACAAATGAAACAATAGTTTTTTTGTGAATGAATACCTTGTTTGTAGGTATTATTGAATCTATTTTTAAAGGAAATTATTATTTTATCAATCTTATTCAATCAGATTTCCCTCGACATCTTTTGATCATCCCTCCACTTCTTAACGTAGCTTGGTTCTAACACCCTTAACACTTTATTCTTGTTTTGTTCATCATTTTTCTTTCACTCATTCTTTCACACCATTTATCCCACTATTTTCAGTAGAATAGGTTTTAGTAAATGAATTAGTTAAACTCACCCCCATCCCTTGTGTTGAAACATTCTCACCATGACACTTGTTATAGTATGAGCATATAAATTTTCATTTTGATAGTTCAAACAACAAGCTATCAGTCATATCCTTCCTCTAGCCTGTATACCCTTTTATCATTAGTTCTTTGTATGTTCCAAGGTGGATATCATCCTTTTTATATTATTATTCTTCCATAAATAGGCTTCTATTAGGATATTCTCAACGATCACTTCCATGTGAAAAGGAATGTGTGAGCGATCATTCCACATCGAATGGACAATGAACCCATCCTTCCAAACTAAGCATCAATTTTTGTGCCCAACCCTCAAACTCTTTTTATATTTATCTCTCTAAGATATTTCTCTATGTGGATAGTTTATTGAATCCTTTTCCTAATTTTGTTAGGTAGTTATTTAAGAAGAATATTTGATGGTCCCCTTGGACTATTCATGTGAACCATGTGAAGTTGAGATGATATCCATGAATCTTATTCATATTGTCAATCCATCCTCTTAATATTTGAACACCCATTCATATGATGATAATATTGGAAAGGAATGTTGCTCATGGTCAATTTCCATGGTGAATTTTTATTTTTCTATTAATTCATAGGGAAAAAGGGTTAATGTTGTATTAGATGTGGACACATGCTATCTTGGAGGATATCACTGTCAACATTGGTGTTATATGGGGTGAATTGGATGGCACTATCGATTTCAATGGTGCACACTCCATTGGATGTTTGTATATAGAATCATTGAAATAGTTCAAATTCCTTTAAAATAGAGTATCATAACACCCCTCACGTTCTCCTTGGTTTGTTGTGTGTGTTAGATTTGTGGCTCACAATAGGTATGAATCACTGTCTTGAGTATGGATAACGATAATTTCAAATGTGGATGCAGGACAATTTTGGTTTTATGATGACTTAATGAGTGCTGATGAGAGGGTTTGTTGGATTATATTTCTATATAATATTATGATGTAGACAACGCCCTTACATTTTTTATGTCTTAGCCCTGTATACATATGATGTTATCTTCTCAGCGTTGTCCTAACTTCTGACATGGACAATGATATATTTTTTTCACTTTAATTTCTATGAAACAGATATTTAAATAGGTTAGTAAATGATATTAGAATTAAAAAATAGTTTAACAAAATAATTAATTATCATACTTTACATATTATACAATGAAAAAATCCCCAATTAAATGTATTCAAGTATGAAAGATGTATGTTCAAAAATGATGTTTCAAATGTCCCAAAAATGAATTGAAATGGTCATTAAAGTCCATGTTTCAAAAAATGTGTATGTAAAACCTTAAAATGTTTAAAATAAATTTAATAATAGAGTTTTTTTGTATAAAATCTATCAAATTATTCCAAAAAATGATAAGAAAACTGCAACAAATATTGACCAATCACATAACCCCATACTTGTCATCAAACATCAATATCAACATTCTCATAAAGAAATTCATTATATAATAATATTTCTCATCATATTCATTTAGAAACATTAAGTAATTGATTTACATGAATTTTTAAGAATAAAAATAACGAACTTTATTATTTTATCAATCCTCAAATGAAGTTAATAGAAGTTGGTGAAAGTTACTCTATTCTTAATTTCCACCTTAAGTGTTTAATTAATATTGAGAATATAATTTTTCATATGAGACAGAAAAATACTTATTATCTATTCTATCATGTGATTTGGAATAAAAACACCACTCTTTGTATTTTTTTCCAGCCATTTTTTACAAAACACTTTTTCAAGTATGAATTAATTATGTTTAGAACTAAACCATTCCAATTATGATACATCCCATGAGGTTAAATATAATAATCAAGGGTTGGATTAAATATTAGATAATCAACTCTTAAATACATTTTTAGTCAAAAATGAGTTTTAGATAATAAAGAACTAATCAATTCCAACATCAAACACTCCTCAAATTTATTTATGATAGTCAGGGTGTAGAATCATCGTAGAAAACTGACATTCAAATTGGCTTTAAATATTAATGATGGAATTATTTTTTTAATACACACTGCTTTTATAAATACACTAGACCAAATAATTTTTGAAAACTTTAAACTAGTTTTGTTATGTTCTATAAACTACTCTAAGAAATTTCAATATTAATTACACTTTTTAACTGAAAGTTTAAAATTTATACACTTTAAAAAACTCTATAACCCACTCATTATATGATTTCATAATTAAATCCATTATGATAAATTAAAAATTCATAAATTACCATTTCATTTAAATATTAAAAATTAATAGGATATCAAAACCAAGTCAATTTTTCCAATCATAAGAAACATGTGTACGATGTCATTAAATGAAACAATGTTTAAGTGACATCAAATTGCCAATTTTCCCCAAACTTCACCTATAATATATGTTTAATGAATTTAAATAAGTGAGCTATACAAAAATATATAGATTTAAACACATGGAATACATGAGTAATAGATAAGGGAAAGATATAAACACCCCTATCGTGAATGCATATCCCCTTTTGGTAGTGGGTTGGACTTCCTCCTCTTCATTCCATAAATACTCCAGAGTCTTATAAGAATAATGGATGGGATAAAAAAATTTAGGTTCTTTGTTTAAAATAAAATAAAATATTAAATAGAAATGAAAAAAAGTAAAATTAAAGAAACAATCTATAATTTTCCTTAGGATTCTCCTAAGATTACTTGAGTTTAAAGACCTTCAGTCAGACTCTCCTTTAAAATTATCCCCAGTCGATTTGGGGATGTGGCTTCCTAAAAAACAACCACCTATTATGGGTTTCTCCCACACTCCTTATAATAATAACTTATTCTTTATACAAAGGATGTTCTATAGTATAAATTGTCACATATTGAACTATATCACTTCAAATAGTAATTTGATCAAGTGCGACTGGACCTTAGGCACACCTCCTTATATGCTAGAGGATGTCGAATAGTAGGAGTGGTCTAGGGTAGTAACTTGAGGAGACTATACCCCCAATATTAGAGTGTGTAATAATGGGAAAAATAAACCAAGAATAATCCATAATAATAAACGTTAGAGTACATGAACTAAATAAATAAACTACGATTTTATATCAAATGTAATGGAGAAGCATACAATCATACTGTCTCATTGGATTAACACTAAGACAACCACATATACAAGACAAAAAAGGAAAATAAATATAAACAAGGCTATAATAAACCACTAATGAGATAAGTTATGGGATCCATTGAAAATTAGTCAGATGTAGGGAGTTTTACGTCAGTGGAAGATGTTGTTTCTGGGTGATTGAAATGAGGTAGATGTGTTATGGCCTGAATTTTAGAGGGAGTTTTGGGGTGATTTTTTTGTCATTGATGATGAGGTAATCCAAGATGCAGAATCTTTCCTCTCTTCAGAAGTGGAGATTTAGTGTATGGGAGCTCTATATCAAGTTCAAGGACATCCTAAACATTTCCCCTGTTGTTTTTCTAGATGAGGAGTCTAGAGAGAAGTGTATGGATGAGAATTTTCACCCAAGGATCAAGTACATGGTCACACTATTTATGCTCTTGATATATCTATAGGTACATAAAAAGGATGAGGTTATAAAAAAGATTCTTTTATTGGGATTTTAACCATAATAGAGTGGATAGAGGGGTGTTTTGAGGAGTAGATCTTCAGGCAGTGAGTCATGGGTGTTCAAGCAGATAGGGTTCCATTTAGTGGGGAATTGGCCATAATATTTTCTTCCCAATCCATTAGGGACAAGTCATTTCTAAGTGATTTTGGGGGTTTTCTGTTTTCATCATATATCTATGGGTGATATAGGAACTTCTAGGCTCAGTGTCTGAACACTCAAGAAGGTCAATTTTAGATGGGTGGTTAGGCCCCTTTTCAGCACCAATAGTTTCCTCTAAGGTAATTTGAGTAGTAGAGACTGCAGGTTTTTGTTCAAAAGCCTAAATCATATAGAGTTGGTAGAGGGAAGCCTTATGATGGTCTCTATCCATAGGGATCTAGACCAAAGTGTGGTTGTGGGGGGTGGTAGTAGAGAGGCAGAGGAGCTGGTTATGGTCAGATGCACACGTTAGAGGCAGAAATTCCTGCAAAGCCATGAGTTTTTTGAGGTAAAATTACTTTACTATCTACCCCTTTTTGTGCTTTTTTTGACTCAGGATACTTGCACTCATTTTTTTCTCCTTATTTCTTCCATATGTTGGGATTGTATGTAGAGAGGATTCCAGTACCCCTGGTGTTATCTATGTCATTTGGAGGTTAAGATTATTTTTTTTGATGTGTTCTAGGGATGTAGACTGGTGATGGGGTAACACCATTTAGTGTGGTACTTCTTCTTGACACAGATAAAACCATATGATATTATATTTGGCATGTATTTTCTATATTTAGTGCATGAAGTCATCAAATTATTTTGGAGAAGAGTTTTTTTGTTGTTTTGGAGGGCCAATGAGTGGCATTCGTTGGTGAGAGATTTTATTAGTTGGGTGGTAGGAAAGTGGAGACTCTTTTGTAACAGTTGTTGGAGATTTCAGTAGAATCACAGTTTGGGTGTTCTCCTAGGTTTTTGGAGGAGTTTCTGGATGTTTTCTAAGAGAAGGACATGACACTACCACCTCAACACAACGTTGAGTTTGAGATAGAGTTATAGCTGGGGATATATTTAATTTCGATGGCTCCATATCAGATGAATCCCATAGAGTTGTGTGATCTGAGGATCTAGGTGAATGATATGATGCAAAAGAGTCTAATATGATCTAGTGTGTTACCATGGGGTTCTCAAGTGTTGTTCTCCAAGAAGAAAAAAAATAGTATGTGGTTATGTATAGACTACCAAAGGTTGAATTAGATGATGGTCAAGAACCATTACCCTTTTCCAAGAATTGATTATCTATTCAAATAGTTGAGAGGGGCTAGCTAGTTCTCTAAGATGGATATGCAGTTCGGATATCACCAGTTGAGGGTGAAAGATGAGGATGTTTATAATACTTCCTTCAAATGCAAGTATGGGTACTTTGGGTTTGTAATAATGTCATTCAGTGTTACGCATTCACCATCCATGTTCATGGGGACTATGAACTTCATGTTTCATGGGTTCTTGGACCAGTTATTCATCATATTCATCAATGATATCTTGTTCTACTCGAAGTCAGAAGAGGAGGATTCCGAACATATCATATTTGTTTTATAGGTCCTTAAACACCACCATCTTTTTGGGAAGTTTTCAAAGTGTGAGTTCTATTAATGATAGGTGTGTATTCTAGGACATGTGGTGTCTCAATAGGGCATGTAAGTGGACCCATCGAAGTTCAAGGTAGTTGTTTCTTGGGAAACATCCATGAATGTGGTATAGGTTCATAGTTTCCTTGGTATCGTGGTCTATTATCATACATTTATACTATATTTATCTTATTTTTCAGCCCCAATAACATAATTGAATAGGAAGGACTAGGATTTTTTGGGGATAGATCAATGTCATGAAATTTTCAGTTACCTAAAGAAGAAGTTGGCCAGGGATCTAATGATTTAGTTTCCAAAGAGGGTGTGATGTTTGAGGTGTTTTGTGATGTATCCCATCTAGACTTGGGATGTTTGTTAATGTATTAGAGAGTGGTTATCTCTTATGGTTCTAGTAAGTTACATCCCCATGATAATAACTATTCCACCCATTATCTCGAGTTGGCGGTAGTTTTTTTTGTGCTAATTTTGTGGTGGCATTACCTCATTAGCGAGTGTTTTGTTATTTTCATGGACCATAAGAACATGATATGTGTTTTCAGTCAATGGGATCTGAATCTATGCCAGTAGATTTGGATTTATTTTCTTTAGTATTATGATTTTGAGATCTCTTACACCCCATGGAAGGGTATTTTAACTTCCAATGCATTGATTTGGAAGTCCCAGGAGGATTTGGATCAGAATTCTATGGATGTTTGAAAAGTAATAGCGGATAATTCAATGATGAATCTTGATGTTGGGGAGAGAAGTGGTCAATTTTTTCTTCATCAGATAACCATGGAGTCATATTTTATGCATAAAGTGGAGGAGTCTTAGTGTGGAGACTCATAGGTGTCGGTGATGCGTGATCATGTTGTCCATGGTGACGGTTAGAGGATGGTTCGAACTAGGTGTTGTTCCAAGGGTGGTTGTTTTTCCCATAGGTGATGTGAAAGGAAGTTATTGGTGATTTTCATAACTCAACTTTAGTGGTACATCCTATTATGAAAAATATGTATCATGGCATGAGGAGATAGCTTTTTTAAATGTGGTTAAAATGGTCAGTGGTAGAGTTTGTGAAAAAATGTATGATTTTTTAGCCAATAAAAGAGGAGAACCATATTTTGGGGTTTTGTTGTAGTACTTGTATGTACCCAAGTGTAAATGGGATGAAATATTGATGGGTTTCATCATAGGGTTTCCTTAATTGTAGGGATGATGTGATACGGTTTGGGTGATAGTGGAACGAATGATGAAATTGGATCACTTCCTAAAAATCTGTGAGTCAAGTGTCATGGATGTTCTGTGAACCTAGTATGTTGAAAATGTGTTTAGGATTCATGGGGTACTTAGGGCCATTATCTCTGATTATCATCCACATTTTACCTCATGATTCTATAGGGGATTGCAACATGATTTTGGCTCCCAGTTGCACCTTTGCACTGCTTTCCACCCTTAGACAGATGGGAAGACAAATTAGACCATCTAGATGCTGGAGGATATGTTGTGGGAATGTGTCTTGGAATTTTATGGATATTGGGTGCAACACCTTCCTTCAGATGAGTTTTCTTATAACAAAAAATACCACTCATCCATCGACATGGATCTATTTGAGGCATTATATGAGAGATTGTGTCCTTCTTTTTTGTGATGAATGTAGGTTGGGGAGTCAGCAGTTATTGGTCCCAATGTGGAGTAGAAAATGACCGAGAAGGTACAGTTGGTTCGTGAGAAGATAATAGTGGCATAGTATTGTCAGAAGTCCTATTCTGATCATAGGAAATGGACCTTGGAGTTAGATGTTTGAGACCATGTGTTCTTGAGTCTCTCCTTGGTGTGGGAAACATAGGTTAGGCATGGGGAGTAAGATTTATCCTAGGTTTTTTGAGAACTTTTAGGTATTTGGGTGTATTTGTGAGGTGTTGTATTATTTGGAATTACCACCATAGTTAGAGAAGATCCACAATGTCTTTCACATGTCTCTTCTTCATTGATATCTTCATGATGACTCCCACATTATTGATTGGGTAGAGTGGCACATCAAGGACAATGTGATGTTTTTAGAGTGGCTAGTAGATATCCAAGATCACCAAGACAAGGTATTTCATGGGAATACCTTTCCATTGTTTTTCATATTGTGGAGAAATGGTGGCTTAGAGGAGAGTACTTGGGGGCGAGAGATGTAGATGCATTCCCAGTCCCCTTATTTGTTTTGATACTTTCTTTGTTTTGTCTTATTTTTGATGATGTGATGTTTGGGTCTTAATATGTTTTGAGATGATATATTTTCATTAATTATTTATGTGTGATAAAGTTTTAGACACAAAAAAATGAGAGGACTTAATTACTAATCGAGACACATTATACAATGATGTGATTAAAACCATGAGGATGAGTCAGTGCCACTCATAACAGATAGTATGATGACATAGAGGATGGAATTTCAATATTTATATGCTTGGTGTAGTGTTTTTTATTGTTTGTGGGAGTGGTTGGTTTGGGATTTGTGGAGGTTTATGTTGTTGTGTGGTGATTTGGTTGCATGGGACGTTTTTTGGGTGTTTTAGTTAGGTGAGTTTGGCTGGTGGTAGCATTTGAGGTGTGACAAGATCCTTGAGAGGTATCTTATGGGATGGTTGTTTGGACCAATTTATTTTTTAGGGTTTTGTTTTGATTATCAAGGATGAGAATCATTTGAGAGTTATCTAATGTAATGGTCCATACCTTCATGGTCTGTTACTTTTCAATTTGGGCAGTTGGAGGTGTTCAAAGGAGGTCAAGAGGAATCGGTGGAGCTGGAGCTATAGGACTACTACAGGTGGTGGTTCACAAGACATGAACCAAATTCACGATGTGATTTGGAGGTTCATGGATAGTACAGTCATCCGTTTTCATGGATTTTTTTTACAGGAAATGGGGGAGTCCATGAAATGAATTCATGTCATGAAAGGTTAATTTATGATGTGTAATAAATTCAAGGAGTGGCAAAGTGAATTTCAATGAAAACATGAGATAATAGCTTTTAATCCCTTAAATATGGTTCACAACATATAAAACATGGGACCCTATGAATTTCACACCGTGAAAGGGTTACAGATGTTAAAGGTGTGAGTTTTAGGTTCTAAATTGGTTTGCTTGTCCATTTTTCTTTTATTCGGTCGTACCTCTCCCCCTCTCATTTATGAGATAACCCTTGGATATTTTGGAGATCTTACATCCCCTTTCTCCCTATCTTGATTTTTAGGATCTGGTGGTTGAATTTTTGTGATCCATGTAAAGTTATTATCTTTCACGTTTCTTTTTCCACATTCTTACTTTAGGGTATTGCTTCGGTGATGTTGTTTTAGTTTAGGGTGAGTATAGGCTGCATTTTGACAACCCTTTGATGTGGTGTAGGTTGATCTATTATCTCATGGAGTGGTTATGGTTTTAGGAATTTTCTTATTCACTATATAGTGCACAATTATATTAAAAATATTATTTGAGGTAGGAGATCCTCATTCTCACCTATTTATGTGCTATGTTTCAGATCCACATGGTTTTTGTTTCCTTTGGATGGATGTTAAGGGTTAGTGTAATCAGATAATTAATTATCATGTAAAAAAATAAATTGATGGGAATGGGGTGTTATCAAATGTTTTTATTCTTTGATATATGTTACTCATGATTTTATTCCATGTTGTTACCTTATTGAAAATAAAGTCCATTGGGATACTTGTTTGCACTATAGTTGTTTTACTATGATGACTCTTGTTGTATTGTTGTGTGATCACACCCTTAATAAAAAATATAAATAATGTATATTTGGATAATAAACTGGTTTCAATTATATTATGGTTCATGTGATAATACCCATTCTAAATAAATATTGAATGTTATAACATCCATGAAAAATTGTGGAAGCCAGTTTGTGATGTTGTTGTGTATTCTTGTTCTTTATGTGTTGACTTATGTGGGTTGAGATATTGTGAGGCTGTAGTGGTGACCTAATGGACTATGTAGTACATGGGGAAGTGATATTTTGGTTGGTTGGAATTAAAGTGATGTTGGTAGTGGTTGTGGCATAGTGACTATTGTTGTTTCATGTGGTGGTAGTGTTATACGGCGGTTGTGTTGTGAGATGTGGATGGGATGTGTGATGTGAGGTTATCATGGTGAGTTGTATTGGGAAATGTGACTCAATGAGGATGGTGTATGTGTGGAATTGTGGAAGTGGTTGTGTGATTTTAGCTAGTTATAGCATGGTGTGGTTGATATAGTTTCCTGGTTAGATATGGGATGAACCTTTATGATAAAAAAACAAAATAGGTTGGTAGATAAATGAGATGGACTATAAATGGATGTATGGAAATTGGATAACAGAATTGAAAAAATGAATGATTAGTGTAATGTGAAATGAAATGGATAATGAACAACTGTGTAAAAACCTCTTACTAAAAGTGGGAAATGTTGTGTGGATTGTGTGGTGGTTGTGCGATGATGTATATAATGGGTTCCTCAATTGTGATGGTTTATGTTTGGTACAGTGGTGGTGATGTGGTGTTAACTAGTGCAGTTGATGTGAAATTGTAGTTTGGGTATTGTGTGATATCTATATATCATATATGTTTATATTATTTTATATGCACCCCACCTAAATTGGATAACCTTACGAAAGCTCATAGGTGATGAGTTCCGAGTATTTTTACTAACATCATGGATGATAGTGATACGTATGGATGGATAACCCATCTCCCCTGACATTCCCTCAACATGAGTGATATAGTTTGGTGTTGGATATTACCCAGCGGTGATGTGTGGCCCAAGTGTTTTCCGGAAGGATGTGATGTGTGGCCTTGGTGTTTTTAGGAGGGATGTGATGTGTTGTGATGTGTGGCCCAGGTGTCTACAGGCAATATGTGATGTGTGGACCATGTGTCTATGGGTGAGATGTGATGTGTGGCCTAGGTATCTGTGGGGGGGGGGATGTGATGTGTGACCCATGTGTCTATGGGAAAGATGTGATGTGATGTGTATCCCAAGTGTATTTGTGTGGGATGTGATGTGATGTGTGGCCCAGGTGTCTATAGGTGGGATGTGATGTGATGTGTGTCATCGGTGTTTGTGGGAGATATGTGATTTGATTTTTGACCTAGGTGTCTGTGGGAAAGATGTGATGTGATGTGGTATGTGTGGAAGGGATGAGAGCACATTACATTTGATGTGGGGATGTGAGAGTATAAAATCAATGGGGAAGCAACAACGGGGTGCCTTGATTTTTTATGATCATGATGCTATATTATTATATTAAATGCATGATTTGGTAAGTGAGACATGGTGAGGATTATTTTGGCTGGATGACATGTACATGTTCTTGTTGGTTATGGTTTTTATTCACTAGCATATTTTCATTCTCTTTTCATAAAAATTAAATGTGTTTCATTTTAAAAGTTTTTTATTGTGAACAAAATTCATAATGAGTGGAAGTGTTTTCTTTGTAATGTATGAGTTTTTTATTTAAGATTTATGACCTAATTATCTAAAACTATAAACCTAAAAATATCTTTGAGAATTATAGAAAATTAATAATTTTTTAAAAAATAAATCTATGGGTTGAATAAGGATAAGATCCTTATAGTTGGTATCAGATAAAGAGTTACATTAACTTAAGAGATAATGATGTTTTCATATGAGGTTAAAATAAGAGATATGGATACAATCATGGGTTTATATTTCAGTTTATCATAAGTTAAATGGAATAAAAAACCCTTTTTATCTTTTAAGTGATGTAATTTTAGGATGATTAAGATTATTTTTTGTAGGAAATTATAGTAATGAAACCCTTGGGTATATTATGTGCTTTAATAAAATGGTTATTTGAAGAAAAATGAATTTAAATTTTATAGACATAAGTTTAAAGGTATTAATAGATTTTAGGGTTAAAATTATCTTTGATATTAAAGTAATTATGGTCAATTGCTAAAAGGGGTTATTTTATTTTGGGAATATACGTGGTACCACCCAAGGAATCATTACTTATGTGAGGGATACCAAATTTAGAAATTTATAAAACATGAAACTATAGTTCACTAACTCTATATTTATGTAGTATAATATTTTCAAAAAATGAGGTCAATTCCATGAGGAAATTATGAATAATTAAAATTAATTTAATAATAAATATCCAAATCTATGTATGATTCGTGGAAAAAAATAAATCGAAACCATCGAGTATGGATTTTGATAGAGTGGTAGGAGAAAATAAAAAAATTGTACCAAGTAGAGAAGATCCAGGTTTATGTAATTAATAAATTAGAAAGCCCATGATTCCGCTATATTTTGATCAGAATCAATTTTAAGTAGGCCCCTTGTTCCAGGTGGATACTCTCTTTCTCATTAATCACCCCTTTTCACAATGATCATGACACTTTAGTTAATTAATAAAATAGGTAAACTAAAACTATTTTTAAATGTAGAATTTTTTCAACCCAATGGTCATGGTGAAGACATAGTTCTAGTTATCACTTTTTTTTAAATTAGTTTCCACTCACTACATAATATAATGGTCATGCATACAAAAATATAAAGAAAATAATTGAAATAATTAATGAGAAAAAAACCCATTTTAAATTAAACATGAATAAAAATTTTATTAAAATAAAACCCCCCTTCCCAGTACATACTTGTCATGAAATAAAATCAACCCCTCATGATAGCAATGAGAGGGTGGAAAAATAAATAAATTGAAAAATATAAAAGAAAATGATAAAGAAGTCCTAGTGGAGGAAACTACAGTGTGTAGCACCTCACCCCATGCTATGATCTCTAATTATTTATAGCTCCTCCTTTTATATGCACAAATGGACCCTTTAAAGGATTAAATTTTGAAAAATAATTCTTTTAATCTACCCAATTCAACCTCGAGGGTTACTAGAAAATTATATACAGATCCTAGTCAATGTTTGAAAAAATTTGAGATTAAAAAATTCTCGTTACCACATTCCATGACATTACATATAGTGTCATGTTGTGATTTTTCATGGTCCACCAATGAGTACTATTTTTCTCCATTTCTTCTCCTATCATATATTTCCAATGAATATCACATTATGAATAGGTGATTCATTATTTGAATTATTGTTTATCCAACATATCCAACTTCATTTATACTTGAATATTAAATTACAAGCTTCAGACTTCTGCCTTGACTTATCTTACATCTTGGAGAATTCTTTTCATTCTGAATTCCATTTATCTTTTTTCTTTTTTTTCCAAATTTAATTCAATAGTCACCTACCATAATGTAAATAAAACATTAAATATATGAAAAGATTTATCAATTAAATGAAAAAAATTATAATTTTTCATAATAAAATATGTATGCACGAAATTTAAACATCAAATCCCCCCACACTTAAACTCATTATTGTCCTCAAGTATGAAATATCAACAAATTACAAAGTACATCAACTCTACCAATATTTAAATATCAATTTAAAAAAATTAAGTGATTAAATAAGGAATTAAATATTCAATCATCTCAAAATAAAATTTCTTCAACTCCTTAATTTTTAAAGAAACAAACCAATGATGTATTTTAATTTTTCTCTTTTTACTAAACTATAAATCTTTATTCTTTTATCTATATACTTAAATTGATAGTCAATGTGCTTGCCACATGAAAATTACCACACTTTAATTTCTTTTCTTCTCTCATCATAAATGTAGTAATGTTAAAATAGCTTTTCTCGTACCTCAAATTATGATCATTACTATAGGATTTCATTTCATATAATTTCTCCATCCCATTGAGATAGATATCACAATTAATCATGAGGGCTTCACCATTAGGTTAAAATGACTATGAGGTTTTAGGGTGGGCGGGTAATGATGTAAAAACAAGTAATTATCAAAAGTAGGTTAATCACTAATGTAATATTTATGATAATAAAAAGTATTTTAATAAAAAAAATCATTTTAAAAATGACATCTCCCATTTTCCCAAAACTCAAAGTAGGATCATGAATCAGTGAGGTATAATGAATGATGCATCCAATTGAATTTTTATTATATATATATATATATTTGAAAGTTGAGTTTGGAAAATTCTCACATCCACCACCGAACCCCAAATGATAAAAATCATTGGTCAAGCAATGATTATTTTTGACTCTCCAAAACATAACCCATTTTTCCATTTTTTTTTATTTTTGTTTTTTGTTTTTTAATAATTTCTACAGGGTTCTCAATAAATTACAATAAATGATAATCATGAAATTTCCCTCCAATATCCCATGAAAACACCCCCACACTTATCAATTAAAATATACATATCCCTTCCAATATGTCACTATCTCCCCCACACGCATTTGTTTGATAATCATGTAAAATATATAGAGTAGGTTTGGAAAGGAAAAAATAGGGCTGTAACATGACTATTCCGTATCAAAGGCTATTTAAGGTTTCTATTAGCTTAAGAAGGATTAATTTAATGGTAGGTCTTAAGATAAAATCTTAATCCAAATATTCATCAATCATTTTAAAAGTAAATTTATAGGATCATAGCTTTAAAAAAAATTAAAAACATGTTCTATAAGAAAACATGCCTGAGTTTCACCCAAGAAATTTTATGAAGACAATAATGTGAAAATTTATACTTAAAAAATTTCTTGGAAATGAGAACACATGATTTTAAAAATCACTCATAGAAATGAACACTAAAAATAAAATCAATCCATACAAATTCAGATTTTCAAAGCATGAAAAATGTTAAAAAATCATTTAAAAAAATTAACAAATCTCCCAAATCATAATTTTAAAATAAAAATCCCTATGTTTATACTTAGTAATTCATTCCCCCATTTTTTAAATTAAATTAATTGATAAAGAAATTAAAAAACATGGCATTATGGTTATCTTGAGAAGTGTTTTCCTCCACAATTAAAAAATAAAGAAAAATTTCAAATACAGGGCATGAATTTTCAAATAAATTTTTTTAAGAAGAAATGTATGGGAGTAGAATAAAATATTAGAATTAAAACTAATACTTTCATGTTATAAGGTGCTATCTTGTAACAATTTTTTTATTATATATATATATATATATTCACCTTGTACCTTTATTTTGGACCTATAAAATCAAAGAACTTATCAACACACAATTTCCATTTAATAAATCTAAAAAAGGGGAATTGAAACTAAATTCCTAATAACAATTTTATCCAAATAAAGTAATGAAACTAAGGTCCTAGAAGGAAATAAAAATAAGAAGTTACTTCCTAGAAGATATTATTTTTTATTATAACTATTTTTATCGACCTTACATATGTTAGTCGATGGTTGTATGATACAAATCTAACCTTCTTGGGGTAACACAATCTTGAATTTAGAGCACATCCATCTCAGATTATCTCCTCATCATTGAAATTGGTGTGAAATTCATAGGAGGTGAAAAATCTGAGCATCTTGAATTTAAGTAGAAAAAGTTTATTTTCTATCCATATTTAGTGGAATTATTCTACTCTAATTACAATTTTAATCAGTTCTACTTCCTTAATGGTCTCTTAATGTTCTATAGCCAGCTCCTTATTTTTTTCTTCTATTTCATTTTTTTGTTTAACATCCACTTAGTCAATGCATATTACAATAGTTTCTTCTTTATCTTATTTTAGTGCTTTTAGATCTTCTAAAAATTCCATTATAAATTTGGTAGTCTTCTTCTATGATTATTTTTATTCTTCCTCTAGCTGTGATCCCATACTTGTAAGGAATCCTTGTAAAAGTTCAGTATCCTAAGTCCCTTATTATTCTTATTATTCTTCTTCTTATTCTTATTTTTCTTATTCCTATTACAAACCTGTAGTCTTGAGGGAATCATATAAAGAAAAAAATTCAGCTTGGTAAGTAAGTATTACATCATCTTCACTAGCCATTATTTCATGCTCTTGATGTGCCTCTTCAAAATATAATTCCAGGACATAGAGTCTCATATTTTTCCATGATCGGGTATGGTTGGTGACTATTTTCTATTTGACTATTTATCTCTCCAAGATCATTAAATTTATATGCAAGATCCCACATAAGGATGATGAGTTTTTCTTTTTTTTAAAATACATTGTACCCCTTAAATCATAAAAAAAAATACCAATGTATTATAAAATAAATAAAAATGATAAAATAAAAATCTATACTAAAATATATAAATAGAAATAGATGAGAAAAGTATTTTTCAAAATTATTAAATTAAAATAAGCTTGTTTCCTATCCCCAACAATGACACCAAAAATTTGTACTACGTTGAGGCTTCATTAATTAAACTGGGGATACACAATTTAAAAAAATTTAAAACATGAAACAATAACAAAAAAAACTCTACATTTAAGTAGTATAAGATTTTGAAGTCTAAGGTAGATCCCATGAGGACAATATAGATAATTAAAATCAATTTATTAACAATGACCTAAAAATATATATTATTGGTGGAAAAAAATAAATATAAATAATCAAGCATGAGTTTTTAGAAAGATTGGAATGATAAAATAAAAAAAATCTTACCCAGTATAGAAGATCCAAGTTCATATAATTAATAAATTGAAAATATCATGATTCCTTTGTATTGTCATTTGAATAAAGTTTAAGAATACCCCTTGTTCTGAGTGGATACTCTCTCTCTCGTTAATAATCCCTTTTCCCAATGATCATGAAACTTTAGTAAATTAATAAAATTGGCAACCTTAAACTATTTTTAAACACAGAATTCAGTTAAACTAATGGTCATGGTGAATAACTAGTTCTAGTTATCTCTTTATTTAAAATTATCACCCCTCACTTCAGCATATAATGTTCATTAAAACTAAAAGAGAAGGAAAATAATTGAATGAACTGATGAGAAAAAGGAAAAATAAATTTAAATTAAACATGAAAAAACCTTGTATTAAAATAAAATTCCCCTTAACATTAAATATTGGGTAATAAATAAAATCAACCCCTCATGCTAGTCATGTGAGTCTAGAAAAATAAATAAAGTAAAAACCATAAAATAAAAATGTGGAGATAGACCAATGGATAGTTAACTACACCTCACATCATGCCTTGATTTATAATGATTCTGATCTTCTCCTGGACATAAATTTATAGTCATAAATAGACCAAAACGTAGATAAAATGCGATAAAATCATTCATTAAATCAACCCAAGTCAACCCTGGGGGTTTATGAGTAATTATATGTAGGCCCCACACAAATTTTTTAAGAATTTGGTATTCAAAATTTTCCATAAGCATGTTTCATGGAGATAAATATAGTTTCACACCATGAATTTTTTTAGTCCACCTCTGGGTGCTTTTTTCTCTTTTAATTATACCTTCATGTATATTGGATGAATCTCACATCATGAATAGGTTATTCATGATTTCAATTTTTCCCAACATATTCATCTTCATTTCCACTTGAATATTCAATTTTGATCTTTGGGCATGATCCTTTACTTATCTTAAAACATAGAAAATCCTTTCCATCACGAATTCCATCTCCCTTTAGTCATTTTTCTCCACATTAAATTCAATAGTCTCCTATCACATTATAAATAAAACATTAAATATATAGAAAGATTTAGCAATTAAATTTCCAAAATTGTTGTTTTTAATATTAAAATATGTTCGGATGAAATGTAAACATCAATATATTTCATCATATAGATAACCATGCGATTGAAACGTTATTTGGTGACTATGTGATTAATGTTATTTTTGAAGAAGTTCACTATTTTGTGAACATTATACTATTAAGATAAATGGAAATACTTTTTTCTAAGATGATATTTTATTTGAGGAATAAATGTTGAATCTTATTTTGGAAGTATATATGATATTATTTGGGCTTTATGGTGATTCCTTTTATTTATGGAAAAGATTATAATATTTTTGAGATTATATATGTTTGGGTACATCACATTATGAGTGACTAATGTTGTTTGGAGATAAATTTTAAATTGATCTCATAAGAATATGTAATCAAGTACCTTTTATTTTTTCGGTTTGGAAATTAACCAGGAATATTTTGCAGAGTTTTAAGGTTATTTATTTATAGAATGTTTAAAGTTTAACTTTGGGTTTTATTGTTGAGGCTTTTAAGATTAATTTATTATTTATTTATATTGGATATTATATTACATAATGCTAACCATTATGGTTTTCGTTAATATCTAAAGATGAGAGGAATAACTTTTTATCCTTTCACATATCTTTTGATCCATATATTTTTTTAGTGATTCAAACATGAAAAATTCATCTTGAATATTATTTTCTTGGAATAAGAGATGTGATAAAAGTGGAAATTGATCAAATCAAAACCAAAGGATGAAATTATGCTTATGAAATGGAAAGAAATAAATTTAGTATATTTTGATGTTCTATCTATCCCAATGGTAAAACAATCCCTCAACTCTAGGAAAAAGGATCTTGAAATAAAAATGTTATCCTATTACGATTATTTTTGATAAATTTATATACTACTTTATTTCCTACTGATTTATGGTTTTTTGGTTATTAACTTTCTCATGAAAATATTATATATCATTCTCTATTATTCCATGGATGTTATTTTTACCCTCCGTGTCCATATTTCCAGTTCATTTTAATTTTCACCTTATCTGAGAAACTAATTATGTATTATTCTAGGTGATATTCATATTTTACTTTAATAATCATATGTTTTATCTCTACCTCTATGGAATTGTTAATTTAAACCCTCTTTATAAGGAATGAGATAAAATTTCAAGGATAATATTTCCTTAAGGGAGTTGGAATTTAACACCCCAAGATTTTAGAATTTTTTTCTATAATTAATGTATACATTAGAGTGTGTTATATTCAATACCATGCTTAAAATGAACTGTGATATACTATTATTATTCAAATATGACTATTATGAGCCAACCATTGGTTAATCGGGTATAAATCAGAATAACCATATTATGAAATATATATATAATGTTTTAATTAATAAAATAAATAATAAATCATTTATTAGTTATAATTTTTTTGAAAGGAAGATAAAATATTTTAAAGGCAAAATAGATATTTTTCATAAAACTGTTTTTTTTCTCCACAAACACATTTTCTTCAAACTATATTTTATTGAATTTTGTGTGTGTATATTATAATTAATTTATAAAAATTTTATAAATTTTATTTTAATTTTTTTATCTTTTTTAAATTAAGAATATCGAAGTTACCTTAATATAAAAATTTGATATTTTTCTGAAAAGGTTAATTTTTTAGTGAATAGCGAAAAAATACTAATTTTATAAAAAATTATACTTTCTATTAAATTATTTACAAATTACAGTTTTGGTTTGAATTTATTTTAAAATTAAATTAGTTAATTTTTATTTAACATAATATAATCAATATAATTGTAATAAAAATTATAATTGAATTTGGTATAAAACTTTATTATACTTAAAAATGCATTTTTCTGGAAAACCGTTTTACATCGTGTTTTGTGGGTTTGTTTTTAAATTAATTTCTACCACTTATATAAATAAATTTGATAAAAGTGAATCCATATTTATAATAATAATTTTTTAATTTTTTAATGAGTTCACTTTCAATTTTGGTAACTATGGATAGTGACTTTAGTAAAAAAAATAGTTACCACGGTGAGAGTATAAATGGGTTAAAACTAAAAAGATAAAAGTTAAAATGAACTAAAAACTTGTATAAATACTATTTTTGTCCATATTTAGACAATATATTATATATTATTAAAATATGATTCATTTTTTAGCCATATGGATTGAGTAAGAAATTAAAATATTTTAATCTTTTTAAAAATTCCAAGTGTGTCCTCTCCCCCACCTAGAAATGGGAACCACCTATCCTCTCTTCTCCATAATTAAAGAGACTCTTAGATCAGAAAATACCTACCCAATATATTAAAATAATTTCTCCCCTTGTTCTAGATTCAATTTTTTGATCATAATACCATGCTAGTAAGGATTTAGGTATAAACCTATGTAGGTTGTTCGATGAAGAGGTATAATTCTTAACTAAGAATTTTCGTTTATTTATTATTCTAAATCATTAAAATATTCTTAAACCATAATGAAATAATAACATAAATATCTTTAATATGATGTAATTTTATTAGGTGTATGTTATAACCCATTTTCATCTAATTATCCATATAACGAAAAATAAAAATATCACTCATGCGTACCTGTGGACTACCACCTCACAAGATGATGTATTTAATTTTTCACCATAGACTTTAATCATTGTTCATAATGATGGATCCAAATGAAATAATATAATATATATTATATAAATTTCATTATTTAATGGTAAATAAATATTCTACTTCTTCCTTTACCATCCAATAAAAAATAAAATCATCACTCATGTATATGTGTAGACTACCGCCTCGCGAGCTGATGAAATTTATTTTTCATCACCACATCACATGAATTGTATATATAGGAGGATTTAAAGAAAATTTATGATATTTATTATATATTAATATTTTTTTAAGATAAAATACTTACCTTATTTTCCTCATGTTCATTCACAAATGGAAACATTAATCATGTGTACATACGACCTACCATCTCTATGATAGTAATGTAATTTGTTTTTCATAACCATATTACATAGTTGGTTATGAAATTATAATTAATTTATAAAAATGATAATTATTACATCCTTAATATTTTTTAAATTATATAATCATGATCCATTTGACCAAAGTCAATGTACGGATGTCATTTTAGACTTATAAACCAAACATCCTTAAAATGTATGAAGTAAACTCAATTAATTAAGTAATTAAGTATAACATAGATATCAGTGAAATAAAAAAGAATAATAAACTTTAAAATGGTTATTAATTGATTAAATAGTCAACATAAATTTATTATTCATGAATATAAAGAACATATCTAACAAGTCAGATTCTATGTAAGAGATACTTTACCTTTAAACCTCCTTTTTAATGTTTTAAAGATTTATTTTCTAAATTTATTCTTCCATGTCCATATTATTAAAATTATTTTATGAATATATTTATATGAAAATAAATTAATTATAAAATAAATTTTATTTCTCTTTTTAATTTCTTGTTAGTTTTTTCAAGAGGAATATTTTTTTTATATTTTATACAGAACATTTTGATAAAAGGTAAAAGGAATATTCCATTTTAACCTATACCATGTCGATGAATTTTCCCACCACAAAAATTATTATTTTATGTTTTTATTCCTTTAAAAGATTCCATGTTTTCTTAAAAAAACCATCCTTCTATTTATTTTGAGTATTTTAGTATTGAAAATTGGGTATTAAAGTAAAGGGGTATATCAATATCTGAAAATGTTTTACACATGGGTTTAAAAGTATGATTTTATGATTTTGGTGATGGAAATGAAAGCTTTTATGTGATTAATTTATGTTATGGTCCTTATATATTTATTATGATTATAGGATATCCTAATATAACTCTCTAATACATAGGGTAATGATTAGGTTTTTTGTTGAATTGTGTTGGAATTAACTGAGTAGGTTATTCCATTTGTAAGGGTTCATGTGGGAGTTATTGTAGGGATTCTATAAAGATGATGTACCAAGGAACCTAAATTAATTTTATAGTATTGGTAATGAGTTTTCATGGAAATGTATTTATTTAAAAGGGTAATTATAGAGGATTTTTTCCTAATAAGTCTTTGGAATATTTTTGGATATAGAGACTAAGACAATGCACAATTCCGAGGAACAGTGATTTTGAAATTAGCTTTATAAAAATATTAAAAATATTATATATTACACACACAATGTTTTCTATAAATAATGAAATATATCCTGAATGGAGTATTAGACCATAAATATGAAACCAATATTGAATCCAGAGCATTGGGTTTACCCTCAGCACAACCTAAGGTTGGTCAGTGTGGGATGTCCAGTAAAGGCATCCATTGGTGAGTACATTAAGTAAATTAATTAATTAATTTATTTAATTAATTAATTTAATTCCAAAAACCATTTTACTTATATAAGTATCATAATATGGAGAATCTCTAGGGTTATTTTCATAACCCTGGGATCATTGAGAGTATGTTCCACCGTTCTTCATTGGCGGATTGATATCGGACAACGATCGGTGATCTGATCAAGGATAATCATGAGATGAACGATGAATGTAGAAGGATATTCACATTAATTTCTATAGGATGATTATTCACCAAAAATAAATCTATAATATATGTAGGGATTTTCAATTGTGGTTTCCTCCCCTTTTGATTAAAAGATTGATCATGGATTTCAACTATTTTTTATCTGTGGTGATTGTTCTTCACATGAGCCCCGCAATTTATTGATTTTATTGATTTGATATAATTATTTAATTGTTTCCAATTTTATCACCCTTGGTAACTCCCAATATATGATAAATTTCCAAGAATTATTAGCCAATTATATATTCACTTTGTGTTATGTGCATTTATCCCTCTGTTATTGGTGTTTATCATCGATTAATCGGTGATTTGATGATATATTAAATGTAACGATTCATTGGTGTTTGTTATTTGGTATAATGAATCATTATTGTGAGTTCAGATTTGGATTTTGAGGATATAATGGAGGTTTGGATATGATTATGGGAACCGGAATTTGGATCGAGTATCGGTGGTTTGTGAGCGGGATGGTGATTTTTGAAAAGATCAGATTAGTACTGCGGGTGCAGGTTCATGATCGAGGATGTGATCAAGGTGTGATGAGAATTACGGGTGATCAGTAGTGGTTCGGGATTGTTATAATAATACCTATTTTCCTATTTGATGTGTGGTGATGATATGCAGTGCGACGAGATCAATTCTGAGTAGAGGTCATGCATGATGTCTCATGGCGGAGGCTGCTCGGTGTAGAAGTGATGCTGGTCGGGCTTGGATCTTTAATGAGGTTGTTAGGCATGGCCAACAGGGTGGTTATTATTATTATTTTTAACAATAATAATAACAACATAAAATAAAAAAGTATTAGTGGTTAATAAAAAGTAAATCGATTTTATTTAATAAAGAAAATTTTGTTTTTATTTTAAGGGAATTAAATTGAAAGAGTCTATTTAATTATAATAATGGTTAATAAAAATTATGATTAGATGAGGTGCTATTGTACTCTTTTATATTCATGGGAGAGAAAATACCTAGTGTTCATGCATGTGAAGACCTCCCCATATGTAATTATTATATATTTTAAAAATAATAATGTTATCTAGGAGAGAGGTAAGATAGGGGTACGCCTAAGGCCTTAACTAAAGAGGTGTTCATGAATATTCTCTTGAAATAAGGTTTTATGATAATAATAACAATAATATAAATTATTATTATTATTATTATTTGGTCATGGAATCATATTTCTTATGTAAGTCCAAAATACAAAATTAGATTGATATGCCCTCTACAGCATCATGATCATGGTATTGAGACATATGATTCAAGACTAGTGTTGGATACCTTTTTTAGATTCATCAATCGGGTCCATGTAACCCCCAATAATGAAATTATTATTATTATTATTATTATTATTATTATTATTATTATGGAATATAGTATCTATCCTAATTACTTCATATAATGTAAGATTAGTGAACCAACTGCAGTATCATGACCCATATATTGAGGCAAACATTTCAATACTAATATCAAGTATTTAATTTAGACTTGTGGTTCAGGCCCACGAAGAATTATTTGTGTTTGATGAAGTGAAATGAATTTTTTTCATTGAGTGTATGATTTGGGAATGTGAATAGCCTATCTCGAGAATTTTTCTCTTAGGATCACAATTGTATGATATATTTGTACATTTATGGCCATTTGTGATGACATATCAATGGTTTGATGTTGTCACATGTCGGGCTGACGACGGGCCTCATGAATTTTTTAGGGTTTTTCCAATAAACATAATGTATTACTATTAAAATCCATGTAGTACTACATGGACAGTAACCCGTGTGCTAAATAGGATATGGCCAGGTAGAGGAGAAGTTCCACTTGCTGTGCAGACCCCTTACATGTTGTGTAATCCTTTATGAATCTTATTCCTCTCATGACTCTTTAATTTTGACTCTAGTTTTGTCCTATGAGTAACCAATCTTTATAGTTTTTTCCACATAGAATGTGGTGGTGGAATTAAAAGTGGATTTTGAGATATGATGTGAGATTTTATAAGTGGGATGCTTCTTTAGGCAATTCTCAATAATGACAGTGATCAGACAAGATCATCAGAGTGGAACCCTAATACTTGGACATGGTATGGGTCCCATACCTACATAGTTGAACCCCCCTGATGAACTAGAGTGTGGGTCCTCTATCTATCTACATATTGTAACCATCCTTCTAGGACAGGGCATGGTTCCTCTATCCATAGAGTGTAACCCTCATTCTAGGACATGGAAAGGGTCCTTTATCCACTGTATGGAACCCTTATCTTCTGTCAGGGCATGGGTCCTCAACCTATAGATTGGAACCCTCATACTAATATAGGACATGGGTCCTATATAAAAAAAGTGGAACCCTTATATTTTATTAGGGAATGGGTCCTCTACCTATAGAGTGGAATCCCCCTGAAATACTAGGGTGTGGGTCCTCTATATATCTAATGAGTGTAACCCTCCTATTGTGTCTGGGTATGGGTCCTCTACCTATAGACTGAAACCCCCTGGAATATTATGGCATGGGTACTCTATATATCTACTAAGTGGATTCTTCCTATCATACCAGGGCATGGTTCCTCTACCTAGAGACTTTGTTACCTCAATTATGTGGCAAATTGGAGGGGTGTGGCTCCATATGGTTGCTCATTCTTATAGATACAAGAGATTCCGAGCATTGATCATGGACTCTTGGAACTATTGACAGACTCATTGTTCTTAGCTGGTTTGTAGAGATGTAGATCCCCTTTATCTCTCATTTGGGTTTCTTGTCGAGAAATTCTAGGTTTTTGTTATAGTTTTAATCTCATATATTGATTGACATACCTTAATTATGATGAGCCGACTACTTCTATCATGTCTTATATCATCCCCTATTTGTTTTTCAGGGCGTCCTACTAGGTATGTATATACTCACCCCTGTATGGGATTTTTTCACATATGTTGTGTCATAAGAAGACAACGAACATTTTAGGGGTGATTTCAGAAGAGCATAGAGATACTTGGGTGCATTTGATAGTGTAAGATGGTCGGGACATGGAGATCCAGAGTTGGGATCTCTCAGTATCTTCTTTTCTAGTTGTTGTCTTTTTGGGACATATTTTGGGTTGGACATGTATTTTTCCATTTAATTTTCAAGTTATGATATTGTACTCTTTTTAATTCCCTAGAGCTTTTACATTCATGGATTTTACTCTAGATATTACTATCTTATATTTTTATTTCTCTTCACTTCTGCATGAAGATGGTTGGGTGAATGAGTGCAGGCACTTCAGAAAAGGAATCCCATTTTATTTATGTATTTCATCACTTTTCACCAACCCCTGGCCTATGGAGGAGGGCTTGGGGTAGTTTTGGCTTGGCCTTCCGCCAACAAGGAAGGACCAGGTGGGTCAGGTCATGACAGATTTGTATCAGAGGTGGTTCAACCTTGGGATGGTGTTTTGAGTTTTTTCCCATTATAAGGTTTGGTTGGAAACTTAGGTCAATGGTGTCCATGTTTCTCAAGTGTGAATTTTTGGCTAGGTAACCCGATGTTAGTGTGGAAGAATACATATCCATATACGAGGACTCAAACTACCTACTTGTTAACTTAAAATACTGAGACATTAGTTATAGGGATCAATGGTACATGCATCATATAGGATTTATTTTTTTGACTATCCTTCTTGATTCATCTCCTTATATATTCTCTTTGACCATGGTATGTATTGATAACTTTCATGATGACTATGTGATGACATAAAACTAGGATTTAGAGATAGCATTATGATGAATACTAGTTGAGTAATGAGGTCTCAGTTCAATGACCTACCCATGAGGTGTTCCCTCCGGGCAGGCATCGAGCAGTGCTACCACATATTGAGTAGTGCATAGATCCTTTAGTGGATTAGTAAGATGATCATCTGTATGTTAAGAAGTCAATATCTCTATTAGAATAGGATGATGGTAAACACATGCTTTTCACATTACATGAGTTCTATTTATGGATACCACTAAGGTTCCATGATGAGACAAACCCTTCGACAACAGAGGTTTGACTCAAGGTAATGGTCTGGGTTTTCTGACATTTGCAGACCCTAACTAGTAATATGGTTGTGTTGGATACCAGTCTTGTCTATGGATAATATTTAGGCTTCAGAGGTACTAATATATGATTCATCTATGATGATTATTCTTTTAAAGTTTTAGAGATATAGATATCCCATGATTATTGGTGATCTAAACCCCCTTCTTAGGTGTTAGAGGATTGGTTTCAGCATGCAGTGTGAATTTACCACTTGGATAGGATCCCAAATAATGGTAGTACTAGTGGAGAGACTTCATTAGGGTTATAGAAGGCATTGATAGGGCCTTGGGTTGGTGATATTTGATGTGGATTTAGACATGTAAGAAAGAGGGACACTTATCAAACTGAGACACGTTATTGTGACATGATTCAAAACCATGAAGGAGATTTAGTGACACCCAAAGTGGATAGTGTCTAGGTGTGGAAGATGATTTCATTTAATTTTATGTTTGAGGTTGTTCTAATGGGAAGGTGTTAGAGAAATACCTGGTTAAGGAGGATAGGAAGGAAAGAGGAAAGATGGATTCAATCGGTGGAGGCTTGTGACCCTGAGGCTTTGGGTGCGTTTGAGGTGTGAACCGCAAATTATCTACTAATGGTTGAAATTTTGTTGTGTGTTCACAAGGCACTTTCCATGGGCATATCCCCTATTCAACACCTAGTGATAATAGTGGGCGAATGTTTTCTCGACCCTTGTGCTAGAGGATCCTGTAGATAGTATCAGTGATTTCCTATTTCTTCTGATGGTGTGACCTAAATCTGAAGAAGAGAGATATCCTCACACAAAATCTCTTCATAGAGAAAGTGGGACCCTTTGATTTTTTTCCTTAGTATGGTTTGTTCCCTTACCATACATTCTTATATTATTGCTACTAGTAAGTGTTGCAGTGCTTCAAATTTGTTGGGAAGGAATTTTCCCTTTTTATAAGGAGTGATCCCCACACAAGGTAGGATGAACCCATTAATATAAGGTTACAACCACTTTCTTATCAGTTGGATAATATTAAACTTAGAGAAAAAAATGTTATAATCTTTAAGTTTCCTATAATGGTAGAGTATGAGGGCACCCTTCTTGAGGAATTTAGGAGTTTATCTCACCATCAATATTTTTCTTTCTTCACAAACTTTCACTAGGGACAACTCGATATCTACACTAGTATATCAGATGACCCCGTATAGCTGTGAGAGATGGAGGTGTGGTTGGAGGAGTTCTCAAATAAAGGGATTCATAATACCCATTTTGTTTTCCTAGGAAGCCCTATGTTTTTAATTTTAAAGGCAGATGAGAGGTTTAGGTCAAGGGTGGATTGGAATATCTCGAACCAAGTGACTATCTGGGAGGAGTATCCACCCTTGAGAATCGATGAACTCTTCATTAAGTAGATAAAGGTGATGTGGATCTCATATTTTGACCTTGGGATGGGTTAACACTAGCTGCAGGTTCTAGAGGTGGATGTATCGCTCATGGATTCCTAGATCTGTTATGGTTTCTTTGAGTTCTTGGGGATTCCCTTTAACATGTTGAACTCCCCATCATAGTTTACTAGATTTATGAGCTGGATCCTTAAACTTTCCTAGATCTATTTGTGGAAGTCATTTATGATGGTACCCTCATGTACTCAACATAAAAGTTGTATTATGAGAGACACATAAGGATGGTTCTAGATATGCTAAGTGAGTGCTATTTTCTTGGATTCTATTATAGATTTAGTTCTATATTCCAAGGTTCACTTCTCATAATATGTCATCACATATATGAGAGTGATAGTGGACCCTTAAAAGGCTGAAGTGGTGTGATCTTGAGGGTCACATAGAGAGTGGTTGTTGAATCATATTCTCATGATGAATTTTTCTGTCCTTTTTTTTCAAGAAAGGAGATATAGTAGTTGACCTCTTTGTAGTTGACTATTATGGGTGAGGATAGTGGAACATACCTCCAGTTGATGGTTGTTACCCCTCTGCTTCCTTATCATGTTAGGGAGGCACAACATGGGGAAATCAACTGGGAGATCATGAATGATTGAGTATCTAATATATACATTCCTAATTGATTCTATGAATAAAGTAACCACCTCATCATTTTCTAGGGACACACATTGGTTTTGGCTATGTTATGAGAGGAGGTGATGAGGCAGTTTCACACTTCTCCTTTGGTTGTATATCACAGTGTAGGGAATATGTACAGAGGCATTTAGAAACAATTTTTGTGGGATGAAATGAGGTGGTGCATGACTGAGTTCATCTCTCAGTGTATTACATGTCATGAGATGAAGACTGAGTATTAGATTTTGATAGGTTTGTTACACCCGCCTGAGATCCTAAAGTGGAAATGAGAGCAGGAGAGCCAGATGTTGGATCAATATCCCCACCATTTTTCATATTTTGTGATTTTTTGGGATTAAAATATTTAAATAAGGGAATAATTTAATGACTCTATTTTTTTATTATAAGACTTTGGAATATTTCAAGGAATAATTTTGGAGCCAGATGCTGAGACGGTACGCGATTATGAGGCCTGATGAGCCCAGATTTAATTTTATAAAAATATTAAAAATATTTTATATCACATGTACGTAGTTTTTTATAAATAATGGAATATATCTTGAATGGAGTCTTGAATTATAAATTTGAGACCACATTTTAATCTGGAGCATGGGGTTTACCCTAGTCATGACTTAAGGCTAGTCAGCATGGGACGTCCGGTAGAGGAAATCATTAACCGGTACGTTAAGTGAATTAATTAATCCATTTAATGCACAAAAACATTTTCTATATATAATTATCCTATTATGGAAAATATATAGGGTTATTCTCATAATCTGGGGATCATGGAGAAGAGATTCCATGGTTCTTCATTGGCGGATCGAGATCAGATGATGAACGTAGTGGAATCATCATCTTCATCACTAGTGGATGCGTTCTTCACCAACTATTGATCCATAATTTAGATAGGGATCAACAATTTTTGTTTCCACAACTTTTTATTAAAATATTCAGCATGGATTTTATCTTCTTTTGATATGCGGTAATTATTCTTCGCATGAGCCCCACAATTTATTGATTTTATTGATCGGGTATAATTATTTCCTTTTTTCACATTTTATCACCCATGGTAACTCACAATCTATGATCATTGACTAAAAATTCTTGTCCAATGATATATTCAATATGTGTTATGTTCCTTTATCACTATGTTCCTGGCATTGATCATCGGTTAACTGATGATTCGATGATATCCCAAAAGTACCAATTCATTTTTCATTTGTTCTTTAGCATAACGGATCACAGTCATGAGTTCTAATTTGTATTTTTAGGACATGAAGAAGGTGTGGCAGTGATGATGGAAACCCAAATATAGATCAGGTATCAGTGTTTTATAGGTGGTATGGTGATTTGTGAATGGATCAGATCTATACTATGGGTGTGGCTTCACAATTGAGAATTCAATCGAGGTGCGACAAGAACAATGGGTGATTGGAGGTGGTTTGGGATCAGTTCAATAATCCTTATTTTTTAAAATTTACATGTGGTGATGACATGCGGTGTGACAAGAATGGTTCTGAGTGGAGGTTGTGTGTGGGGTCTCATGGTAAAGGCTGGTCAATGTCGATGTGATGGTGGTCGAGCTTGGATCTTCGATGAGGTGGTCAGACATGGTTAAATAGGTGGGTATTATTATTATTTTTAATATTATTAATAACATAAAACAAAAATGTGTGTGTGGTTAATAAAAATTAAATGGATTTAATTTAATAAATGATATTTGGTTTTTATTTTAAGGGAATTAAATTGAAATATTTTATTTAATTATAATAATGGTTAATAAAAATGATGAATAGATGAGGTGGGGAACCCCTTGGAATACTCTACACACATGGGACATGGAAGACCTCATTTTCATGCATGTGAAGACCTCCCCATATTCCATTATTATATATTTTAATAATAATAATGTTATTTGGGAGAGAGGTAAGAGAGGGGTGATTCTAAGACCTTAAATAAAGAGGTGTGCATGAATCTTCTCTTGAAATATTGTTTTATTAAAATAATAATAATAATAATAATAATAATAATAAAAATTATTATTATTATTATTAGGTCATAGAATCTTATTTTCGATGTAAGTCCTTCATACAAAATTCGATTGACGTACCATATGCAACATCGTGATCATGGTATTGAGACAGACGATTCAAGACCTATGATGGATACATTTTTTGGACTCATGGATTAGGTCCATGAAGCACTGAGTAATAATAATAATAATAATATTATTATTATTATTATTATTATTATTACTACATAATATAGTATCTTTCGTAACTCCTTCATATGATGTCATATTAGTGAACTGATTGTGGCATTATGACCTAGATATTGAAGCATACATTTCAATACCTATATCGGGTATTTAATTCTACCTCATGGATTAGACCCATGAAGCGTTGTTGGAGTCTGATATGGTGAACCGTGTTTTTTTCATCGAGTTTCCAGTTTAGGGAAGTGAATAGCCTATCTTGAGTTTTTTTCAATGAGGATCACAATAGTGTGATCCGTTTATCCATTCAAAGCTTTTTGTGATGATGTGTTAGTGGTTTGGAATTTCCACCCTTTGGACCAATGACAATTCTCATGCATTTGTCAGGATTTTGGTTGATACACATCATGTAGTAGCCTTACATGATATGTAGTACAAAATATCCAATAATACATGTGTTGGTTAGGAAATGGACAAGAAGTGGGTAGGGGGAACACATTATGTAGACCCCTTACACACCATGTAATCCATTATAAATCTTTTTAGTCTTGCATTTCCTTCATTTTGACTCGGATTTTAGCTCACGAGTAGCCTATCCGGAGTGTTTTTTCCACACAGAACAAAGTAGTGGAATTCATAATGGATTTTGAGATATGGTGTGATATGTTATGAGAATTACTATTCCTTAGGAGGATCTCGATGATGGAAGTGATTAGATAAGATCATCACAGTGGAACCCTCCTTCTAAGATAGGGTATGAGTCCTCTACCTATAGAGTAGAACCCCCACCCCCTGATAGAGTACTAAGTGAGTCCTTTATCTATCTACAGAGTAGAAACATCCTTCTAGGATAGGTAATAGGCCCTCTATCCATAGAGTGGAACCCTCCTACTAGGACAGGGAATGGGTACTCTATCTATAGAGTGGAACCCACCTATTGTGTCAGGGCATGGGTTCTCTATCTATAGAGTGGAACCCTCCTACTATGATAGGGCATGGGTCCTATATCCACAGTGGGGAACCATATTTCTATGTCAAGGAATGGGTCCTTTACCTAAAGAGTATAACCCCCTAATGGACTAGGGTGTGGGTCATCTATCTATCTACTAAATTGAACCCTCCCTCTATGTCAAAGTATGGGTCCTTTACATATAGATTAGAACCCCCTAAAGGACTAAAAAGTGGGTCCTTTATCTATCTACTAAGTTAAACTCTCAACCCATACCAATTCATAGGTCCTCTACCTAGAGATTATGTTACCTCAACTGTTAAACACATTGGAAAGGTGTGGCTCCACATGGTTACTTCTTTGGATATATATGTGAGATGATGGGAATCGATGATGGACTCTTGGAACTATTGACAGACTCATTATTATTATCTAGGATGTTGAGATGGAGATACCCTTTCTCTATAATTTGGGATTATTTTTTATTATATCTTGGGTTTTTTATGGTTGTTGTCTCATATATTGATTGACATACATTCATTGTGGTGAGATGACTACTTCTATCATGTCCTATATCTATCCCTCTTCAGTTTTAGGGCATCTTATAGGGTGTTTATATAGTCAACAATACATGGGATTGTACCACACATGTCATGTATTATGTTGATAAAGGGCCGATCATAGGTGATTTTAGAGGATCATAGGGATAATTGGGTGCATTTTACCTCATACAATGGTTGGGAATTGGAGATCTGGAGTTGGAATCTCTCAGAATTTCATTTCTAGTTGTTGTCTGGTTGGGACATATTTTATGGTTGGGAAAGTTTTTTTCCCTTTACTTTTATGGTTAAGATATCATACACATTTTTATTCCATATAGGTTATTACATACATAGACTTTACTCTATATATTACCATATTTTTTTTATTCCACTACACCTCTACATGTAGATGATTAGGTGTGTGTGTGTACAAGTACTTTATGAAAAGGCCTACCATTTTAGTTATGTTTTTCAACACTTTTTTTCAACCCCTAGTCTATGGAGATGGAATTTTGGTTCTTTCATCTTGGGCTTTAAACGGCTAGGCAAGACCTTGTGGGTCGAGTCCTAATAGTAATCATATAATATTTTTAACGAATTATTTTGCATTTTTAGGGTAAAAATATATTTTTTAGAAATTTTTTCATTGGTTAACATGTTTTATAAGAAAACCTCATGATTATGATTTTTTTATTTATCTTTTATCATATTTGTTTATAAAGAATTTGGTAAGTAAATATGAATTCATGTGTAAGAAAATGATTATTCGAGTGCAAAGTTTATTATGTTAAAGGAATTATCTTATATGATATATTGGTTTTGAAATAAACTAAAATTTTTCTTTTCTTATTTTTATGTGTCCCTTACTAATATTTTTTATCCCATGTTTTAAAATATTTTTCATAGGGTTTAATGATGAGTAGGAATAATAATTAAGTCAATTTGAAAATCATGAATATTTCTCATGAAAATAAAATGTGATTCATTTTAAAAAAAAATTTGTGAAAAATTGGATACTCGCTAGAAGTGTCCACTTTTCAATGTATGGGTTTGTTAAATAAGATTTATGATCTATTTTTCTAAAACTATAAATCTAAAAATATATTTAGGAATACTAAAAAAGAATATTTTTTTAAATTAAACTATGAGTTGGATAAGGATCAAATCTTTATAATAACTTAGGAGGAAGGTTCATGTTGGCTACTTCTTAGTGATTTCTATCAAGCTCATAGTGAGATCTTGGATAGATTCATACCATTAAGGAAAAGGTATATAATTACTAATTTGTTTATTTATTACAATATTAATGGAAGATCATATAGATCTATAGGTTTTGGTTGTTGTTTTATGAAGAATTTGGATAAGTATTACCACATTCGAAACTTTTTAATGGTATTAAATTAAAGATCAAAGAGTTAACCGATTCTTAGGAAATCTCATGCATGAATGTGTGATGAGTGAGTCTCTTCACCAGGGATCTCCATTATTTATGTAAATAGTTGTATAACCCAATAGTTTGGATAATGGAGTGATTTTATAGGGTCATATGGATGTCACATATGACATGTTTATAGGAGGAATCAAGATTCTTCCACCCCTAAATAGAACTGAATTCAATTATATATCATCTAGGTTGATTCTTTGAATGAAGAAAAAATAAGAAAAAATGATAATTATCGAAATGATTACCTTTTCAATTTAAAATATGCATGTTTATTGAATATTTATTTATTGTGATGTGTATTAAAGTGGAAATGGACATGGTATTATAAAGGTTATAATAAAACACCATAGTTTATGAAATATGGAATTATAAAAGTTAAAAAAATAGATTGTGAAATTTTAATATCATCATGAATTGGTTAAATAATCAATACATCTTGGTGATCTCCACCATGAAGACATACTATATCATGGTAGGTGTTGAAATACCATAGCCCAAAAGTGGCTTGGCTTTGGTGGAAACAATTTTGGTTTGTATGAGATATGATTTCATAAGACCATAACGACGTATCCAACTACACCATTCCATGGTTATCCCAAAATGGAATGCATAAGAAGAAATGACTTTTACTCAAAATTAATTCCTTAAAATAGATTTATTTTAATCAAAATGGTTGTGGTATTTTCCTTGAAAAGAATTGTATCTCAAGGGTAGAATGTGACATGGCCAATATCCAAAATAGCCTTTCTATGATGAATTTTAACAGAAAATTGTATTTTATTATAATTCTCAAAAACCTTCACCAACAATTGTTTGATGAGATTTAAACTATTCTAAAAAATGATTTTCTGGATGTGTTCTAGGTTTAAAGTGGTTTTACATGGTGAATTATTTTCAAAGTGTTTATGTTAGGAATCCTAAATGCTTGTATTTGATTTCTTGACAATAATTTTATTATGTTGGATTAATTGTCCACACAAAGATAATAGAGTGTGGATGAAATATAAAAATTTAAAGGAATTATACAAGGTTCATACATGGTCAAGAGAAGGTCCAAAGACATGTTTAAGTCATATTAGTGAAAGTGGTGTTGATGTTTTCCAACATAAGAAATACCACACCATAGTTAGTGGGCATGGTGAAGATAAAGGAGAGAGCAGGTGCAACCATGACATGACTTATGGCCATGATAGAGAAGGAGATTCACAATATGGGAAATTCAGAATTATCCATGTTGTGGTAACCCCCATGATGGAATTCTAGAGCACCTTTGCAACATGGTGAAGCCCATATATAGTGGAAATGAGTTTCAATGGACATGGTGTTCATAAAAATACTTGGTGGACTAAAACAGTTAGTTAAAGGTTGAATACATCATGGAACATTCCATGGTGAGTGAAACATAGGCAGTGTTTTTTCCAGTCCATAGAGGTTTGGCCATGGTCAAGATTTTGTGCTGCATTGAAGACATGATTATTGAAGTGGTCAACATGGTCAAGAGAGATGGAACCCACCATGGAAATGGGCATGCTGTCCTAAGAGTATACTTTTGAACCACAAGGAGGATTTAATAAGTAAGAAGAATTTCATATTTCTATTGGATAAGGCTATATGACCAATAAACCATAAAGATGGGTGTGTTAGAGGTTATGTTATTATGTACATACAAATACCACACTATGATATTTGAAGGAAATCCATGTTGGTGGGTGTGTTAGTAGGAGATGCACCAAATACAAAGGATCTAACTTAGAAGATACATAAACCATTATCAATTGGTTTAATAATCAAAAGACTCAAATTTAGGTCATGATTCAGTCAAGATTCAAAGGGGTTCTTCAACATTTATAAATTGTATTAATAATAATTAAATATATGTTGCAAAGGAGAGATACATGATCCAAAAATAATTTATTTGGTGGACTATGATTATGTAAATCGTGGAGGGGAATATTGAGATGTTATGGGTGATTTGAATGGAACATAATTATGTTGATTGATTTTTGATTTATTTGGTCATGATCCCTAATTTTATAAGGGATCAAATGGAATCAGGAAGTATGAAATGGGAGAGAGAGAGAGACCCATGAATAATTGATTATTTGAGATCAAAGAGAATAATAGGAGTTACAGATGAGTGGTTGGAAATAATAAGAATGTATTGGAAAACTTTTAAGATGTTTCCAAAATAAAATAGGAAGGACTTTTCTTTATAATGAAAAGGAGATGAGGAATTCCAGTTTCATTCTAGAAGGAAGAGGTGTTGAGATAAGTATGATTTCATAGACTATGAAGGATCAACCCAAAAAGACTATAATGAAAAATATACATTTATTTTTTGGATTCAATCAAAGAAAGTTATATTGGGTAAGGGACCTACATTTTCATAAACTAAGTGCTGATCCTACCCCAAAGTAGTGAGAAAAGATAGAGGAAAATGACAATGAGATGATAGGAGGTGGTGAGACAACATTAGGGTAGTGAGACCTAGGAAATATTAAGTCGATCCAAAACATTTTAAGGGAAGTGAGACCAAGAAAGGACTGACCTAGAATAAACTTTACCATTGATTAGTGTAGTTAGTGGATTTTGGTGTATGAAACATTTCCATTTCATGCTCCTTGGAGTAACCCAATGTGGGTGAACCAAGTAACAGTAACTGTGTCCTATTTATTTTATACATCCACACTAACTAGTAAAAAGGTTAAAAAATATAGACACCATCCTATAAAGTATCTTCAATTTAAAAGAAAATTGGATCAAGATTAATAAAAGAGAAAAAAATTATAATCCTTAAGTTAAAAGGCCAATATCCGAAAAAGGATAGTGAGGATATCATGGAGAAGTAATCATTTTGAATATATTTTCATACCCTTATTAACTACCCATATCTGGGTATATATTATTCTAAGGCCCTTTTAGGACTTATAAGTGGTATAAAAGGGATTGGTTTCTATTATTAGATTTATTTTCTCCAAATTAATTCAATTATTTATTTATGTTAAAGTATTTTCCTACTCTTACAATTCTTGATGCTGTGTAAAATGGTAGGAATTCATTAAATAAGCATAAATAAAATAGAATTCCATATCATGTATCTATTTATGGAAATAGAGAGATCTTTTTTAATGACTCTTGTAGCCCAAAATAGATGGTATGGACAGATTATATAATGAGTTTATTTTTTCATTTAACAATTCTACTAGAATAGATGAAGAGTCATGTATACCAAGTTATGTTAAAACTACTTATTTTGAGGAGATCCTAAGGAGATAAAAGGTATATGTATCCCACTTATTAGAGTAATTGGACCAATGATCAATGAAATTAAAATTGGTACTTAAAGAGGAAAAAATATCTAGACCTTTGGATTAAAGTGTTTTAAATTGAATTAGAAAAATCAGGAGGCCTAAACAAAATGATTGTTGAAGTTTCTATTGGCCTCAAGGATAATAATGATTATCAATAAGAATATTTAAAGATGATATCCATAATGATGAAAAATATCAAATATCATTCAAAATAAAATATTCTTAACTCAAATGAAGTTCAAAATCTAAAGGTCAAGAAGGATGAGTTGATTGGGCACATGACTAAATTGGCTAAAGAGAATAAAAGGAAGAAATAGGAAAATGTAATCCTTAAATACTCTCTTTCTCAAATGAATTATAAAATAAAAAGTAAAATTGATATTCTAGAGAAACTATCATATGCTTTAGAGGATGATATGTTTAGTGTAAAGACACTGAAGAAAAATCTAGATGCTCATCTTGAGTTAAAGAGTAATAGAATTTGTAATCTTGGAAGGAAGGTTCTATTGGAAAACAAAGATAAATATAAATAGATAGTAATGCAGGTTCCCAATAGAATAGTAAATTTTAGAAGTGCTAAAAATAGACCTAAAAGTTTCCCCACTATAGGTAAAAACAACCAGATGAGTACCCAAGGAAGGAATGGTAACATGTGTTACCTTTGTGGGATACCTAGAAACACTTCCAGTTTTTTTTATTAAGGCATGGTAATATATCAAATTCTATGAAGATGGTGGGAAAAAAGAAAGACTAGGTCACTAATCATAAAAAATTAGGTTTGATTCTTATCCTAATAATAATTATTATTCTAACCATGTAACAAGTGGAAATTCCAGGGGGAGCTCAATTGGAATAAAAGGTAGAAACCCACATACATGAAAAGATAAATCTACCCCTTTGAGGAATAAATTTTAGGGGCTGGTTGAGGAAAATTTCCATGCTAAAATCACCTTAATTAAAAGATCTTAATTTTTTCTAGAAACAATAAACTCTTGAAAGTAAAGAAGGTATACTTATAGGTAAAATGATATGAAAATTAAACTTTTAATAAATTTTAAAAGGTTATCCCAAACATGGAAATTAAAAATAATCCACCTAGGAAAAGTATAAGATGAAACTAATGACCATCAAGGAGGTGAGAAAAAAAGGATGTATAAGTGGTACTAAAAATACCAATATATGGTAAAAAAATAAAATAGAGGAAAGATGGAATAATAAAGAAAAATTGAATAAAAGTGAACAAATGGGACCCATACTATAATAGAAAAAAATTATAAGCTAAGAAATAAAATTATTACCATGAAGAATTATTAGGATGGGAAGGAAGTAAATGAGGTGATGGAGTTTTTCACCCTAATAATAAAAAAGGGTTAAATAAAGGTGGAAACAAAGGGTTGGTCCAATATAGAAATCCCCATTCTTCTACTTGAAGAAGTTTGAGGTACCCCTCTCCCCATACACTTTATTATTTCTAAATATTTTTGAGTAGGTTTAGAATTAAGGGTAGATACAATCCATGGGGTGATTTTTTTTTAAAAACACATATTATGGAGCTGAAAGAAGATATGATAAAGACACAAATCAAGTGAAATAAATCCTCAATAATGAATAATTAATGAGACATACAATAACAACATATACTTCATATTAATATATTCTTTTATATAACAAGTGGTTTTTTTACTTGGTGTCATCTTATGAATTCTAGGATATCCAAAATATGTTAGGATAGAAGATATTTTACTACAAGTGGAACCCCTAATTTTAGAAACAAATTATCAGTGTGAAGAGTTAAAAGACTCCTGGGGAGTTGCGATCAAAATTAAAAGGGTTTCAAGCCTTATCTGAAGGTTTTTCAATCTTGTGAATAATTAAAATGAATGGAGTATGAGTGTTATAGCTTGTTCATATTTTTAACAAGTGGTATTAATTTCTTCATCAAGTTGTATGATCATCAATACCAAGTGATTTATTGTTTATCTACAATTTTTTTGATGTTAAAGTGATGGATATCATAGGTTGTGTTGAGAAGTGAAAAGGCCAAAGCTACTTGATCTTTCATTAGTATTCATGAGGGACATGGAAAACCTCTTTATCTTCTATAAAACTATTCTTTCCTATACCAATCTCAGGCTTAGTAGGCTTAGATTATTTGTTGATATCTCAAGTTCCGTGTGATAAATTCAATCAATTAATTCCTTGAGAAGGTTCTACTATCTTGGAAATATAGATTTTGGATTTGGGAATTTCAACTATAATTTTTTTCTATTGGTTATAGAGAATTTTTATAATTGACGTGTGGTTGATTCTAAAGGATGAATGTGCATTTAATTATGGGGAGATTACATAAGATAGTCAAAGGGGGATTTGAATCCATTTAGAATGCCCTCTTGGAATTCAAATACAAAGTGGAAGATGTGATTTGTTATAGTTTCTTCCCACACATCAAGGCGATAAAGGTTTGAAGATGAAAGGAAATGACACTATTAAAAATTAGGAGTATGAAGTTCAAAGTAAGACACCTTAATTTGAAAGAAGAGTAAGTTCCCTTTTTATTTCATTTGTAATAATGGGGTGTGGGAAATATGGGAAAAAAGTGTTGGAGATTGTAAGTAAAATCCCATGGGGGGTATTTTTATGAATCCTAAAGGATTGTCTTGTAGTTTTTTAACAATAAGTTTGTTGTGTTGGATTCATTTTCAACAAAATGAGAATGGAGCCTAGAGGAAATATAGAAATGTTAATTAATTCTATAGGGATAATAAATGGTCAAGAGAATAGCCAAATATATGTTGATGTCATCTTGGATAATGTGGTGTTGGAGTTTTCCATCATGGGAAATACCACATTGTAGTTAGTGGGAATGGTGAAGATGAAAAAGAAGGTAGGTGTGACCATGTCATGACTTATGGTTGTGGTATAGAAGGAGATGAACAACATGAGAAAGTGGGAATGGGCCATTCCATGGTGGTCCACATGGTAGAATTCCAAATAACCTATGCAACATAGTGAAGCCCACATTTGGTGCAAATTTATTTCAATGGATGCAGAATTCATAAGAAGACATGGTGTAGAAACACAGTTAGTTGAATGTTAACTACATCGTGGAATATAACATGGTGAATACAACATGGGAGGATTTATTGTGCCACATTATAGAGGTGTTGTCATGGTTTAGATTTCATATTTAGTTAAACATATGATGCTTGAAGTGGTCAACATAGTCGAGAGAGATGGTCTAATATCATGGTAATGGGTGTGGTGTCCTGATATCCTTCCTGTGAACTACAGGAAGGACCGTTATGGTTGTGGTTATTTATATCTTAAATGTGTTTACTCATATAATGTAAGTGGAAATTTTTATTTCTATAAGTGAAAGAAACATGACCAACAGACTGTGAAGCCGCATGTGTTATAGGGAATGTTATCCTATAAATACAAAGATCATGCGATGGTGTTCGAAGGAAATTTGTATTAGTGGGTGTATTGGTAGAATACAAAGAAAATATGGAGGATCTGACTCAGAAGATGAATTAACTATTTTCCATTGGTTTAATAATCAATTTCCTTGAATTTAGGTAATGATTCAATAAATATTCAAAGGGAGTTTATAGTATTTATAAAGTTTTTTAATAATTATTAAATCCACATAAAAAATTAGATATAAATGATCCAAAAACATAGTTATTTAGTGGACTGTGATTATGGAAATCATGAAGAAAAATCTTGGGAAGTTATGGGTGATTTCAATAGCCTATAATGATGCTGATAGGTGTCTGATTTGTTTGGGAACGATCCCTTATTTTTTAATGGATCGACTGCAAGAAGTAATGAAGGAATGAGAGAGATATATACTTGATAATAATTGTATATCCCATCTCAAAGATAAGAATAAGTATTTGTGAACCTTTAAAGATATTTCAAAAATATAAGATGAAGGAGTTTCTATATAACAACAAAGAGAAGAGGAATTATGGTGTCATTCTAGAAAGAAGAGGTTCTATGACAAGGAGGATTTCACAGGCTATAAAGGATCAACCCAAGAGGACTAGAATAGTGAATCTATATATATTTGAGGATGCAATCAAATAAATTGATTCTAATAAAGGGACCTACATGTCCATAAACTGTGTTGTGATCCTACCCTAAAGTAGTGAGAACAAGAATAGGATGTTGACAATGATCTAATAAGAGGAAATAAGACAATGTGAGGGTAGTTATCATTGGGAAATAGTTAATTGAACCAAAAAATTGCAAGGACAGTGAGACAAAGTAAGGAGTGAACTAGATTGAACCCTACCATTGATCAATGTAGTTAGTGGATTTTTGTGCATGATACATTGTTATTGTATGCTCCTTGGAATAGCCTAGTGTAGGAGAACAAAATAAAAAATAATTATTCCCTATTTATTTTATGTATGAAAACTAACCAATAAAAATGTTAAATTAATCTAGAGAAAATATGATAAATGATGGTAAAGTGAAAAGGAAATCAGATCAAGATCAATAAAAGAGAAAAATATTGTGATCCTTAATTTAAGAGGTCAAGATCTGGAAAAGGGAAGTAGTTATATTAAGGAAAATTAATCATTTGGAATAAATTATCATACCATGATTCACCCCCTCTCATGGAATATCTCACTATAAGACCCTTTCACGAGTAAGAATTTATAAATTATAAAACAATTCAAAGAATTTAAGTGTTTATATTGTTTTATGTATTGTTTATAAATGAGAGCATAACATGTTTATATTAAAAGGACTTATTTGGAAAATATGTGTTGTTTAGTTTATGTAAAGTGATGAATGATTTCATATTATAATTCTATATAAATGAGTTTATATTAGAATAAATATGTAATGTTTATATTTATTTATACTATGTAATGTGCACAAAACATTCTTAAATTATAAAGTATTTATAATTGATTTATTAATGATGCGGTCATAAATTTTTATCTCATATCTATGTTTGTGAAATTTTTATTTATTTAATTATTCCATGAATTATTTATATATATAAAGTGTTGTATTATTAATTAATGTATGTTTTATATTAAATATGTTTAAAAAAATTCTTCATATTATCATACATGCATTTAGAGAGTTACATGTTATGTATGATAATTGATTTTGTTTATTCTACCTTTAATTTTGATTGTTCATGGGTTATGAGCTTGAGTTTAAAGGTTAATTATAGTTTATACATATTAGGTGTTAGAATTATGATGGATTTAAATGATCTCTTGAGTAATTTAAAATGAAATCTTTTAGTGAAGGATGGGTGGGGGTACTTATTTCTTGACTCATGTACATAATATGATTAGGTTTTTAAAAAACTTAGAGAGACAAGGGTAACCTCTCGGGCTTGATTTAGCCATGAAATTCATACTAAAATTGATTCCAAAAAGTTTTTTATAGTTTATTATAAATTACAACATGGATGAGTTTAATAAAATTCTACCTGGTCTCCTCAATATGTTGATGATTTATGAGTAGGGTATTGGGGGATAAATATCAAGTGCCATGTGATGGTATAAAAAGGAAAGGGTAAATTATTTGTAAAGAAGTAGAAGCAAAGTCATGGAGTGTCCACACCAACATCTAAATCAAATAAAGGATATTACAATGAAGGATAATGATTTAAGTATGGGAAAACTAGATATTGGAGGATAAATTATCTAGAATACTTAAAGGGGTGAAAACCTATATTTATAGTTCAAGCAAGGTACTGATATTATAAAATTAAATTATTATATTTTTAGGGTGTATGTTATCGATTTTACATTATAAAAGTGTTGAAAATATGTATAGGAGTTAAAAACTAAAGAATTATTGATGGTTTGAGTTTAAAGTATGCACTAAATTAATAGATAAAGGGGTCACCACATCAAGAAGTTGGGTGTAATGAATCACTTTAAAGCTCTAGCACTACAAGAAAATCACAATCCAACAACAATTTTTGAAACCGATGAATTTTTTTCTATAATATGATTACACTACTATTTATATATGGTTCCCAAAAGTACCACTAAATTATTTATTTAAAGGTTATTTTACTTAAAAACACCGTTAAAAAATTAAAATTATTATTTAGAAATGGTTTTAATTAAAACCACCACTATAATTTTCTAAAAACATTTTATGTCACCCTTGATCCCCTACTTTCATGTGCCCCCAACCCCCCACTCTTGAAATATGATCCTTTTCATAATCACCCCATTATCGTTGAGCATCACAAATATTACCCCACTATCTCCAAGTACCACCATCATCAATCCCCATCCACCCCCTTCTTTATTGACTTGACTCCTCAAATCCTTTAATCATCAAATCCCTCTACCAAATCCCTTTCATTGTTGATATCCCACCTTATTCCTCTCCCTATAGTTATTTTAGTTTTGGATAATCTGGTTCATTTTCATTTTTTTCAATTTGTATATATTTATAAGTTTTTCTTTAATCAGTTTTGGGCCCATGAGGGTTAGTTTAGTTTTCTTCATTTTTTTGTAATCTAGTTTAATTTGGTTCAATATTGTTTTTTATCTAGTATGATGTGGTTGGTTTTATTATATTTTAATCCTCTAAAGTTAGTTTAGATTGATTTGGCTTGGTTTGGGTCTATTCAGTTTAGTTTTATACTATTTTGTATGGATCGATTCATCTTTGTTTAATTCAATTTGATTTGTAACATATCAATTCTATTTAGTTCATCCAATTTTGTTTAGATTAAATTAGTATATATCTATTTTAGTTGGTTCATGTTGATTAAGTTCTATTTGGTACGTGTTAATAATTTTCATATTGGCTTATAATTTTTCAACTGAAATTGGTTTGGATTAGTTAGGTATATTCTAATCTATTTTATGTGGGATATATATAGTTTCAATATGTACGAATCAATTTAGTTTAATTCAGTTCAGTATAGATTTTTTGTGTTGGATTTGATTTTGTCTTTCCTATGGTTAATGTTAGTTTTTTTATGTTCAAATCTGTTTTAGTAAACATGAAATTGATTATTGAACTAAGCTTTTATGATCTGGTTATGTTTTTGGTAAAGCAAGCTCTCTTGAGACAACAATCATATTTTATAAAGTAAATAGTTTATTTCCAATTTAACCAAAATTAATTATAAATCAATTAATAATATTTAACCTTTATTAAATGATTTCTTCAATGAGAAGGTAATGGTTGGTATGATTGAATTCAAATAATGATTTAGTTCTTTAGCTTGTTTGATTTTTTAACTGTTTCATTTCCTAAAATAAAAATTTTCTTTGAAAAATTGAATTTTTAAATATTGGATACATAGAATAATGGTTGTTAATTCTTATTTAAAATTTATTTTTTTTAATTTTATATTTTTAGTTAAAATTAACTCCTTAAATTTGAATTTAAATTTTCAATTCAATTTTCAATTACAATATCTACAAATTTTTACTTTAAAAAATTAATATTATCTTAATTTTTAAATAAAATGTATTATTTTATTTCTGTACATTTATGTTTATATATTTTTTATTTGAAATTTTAGGCAGTCAATTAAATACAGATAAAAGTTTTAATACATTACCTTAGAACACATCTTGCTATATTGAAGGTTTAGAGTATTTGATGAATTTTTCAATTGAAAATCTATATATGGATAAGGGAATAAAATGTACATGTCCTAAATGTAAATTCAAACAATGTTTGAAGAGAGATTAAGTATTTAAACACATTATATTGAAGCAATTACCCCCTCAATATGTGAAGTGGACTTGGAATAGAGAATTAAAATTTATAAAAACTTAAAGTATTTATGTGCAACATCAGAATGAATAGGTTAATGTCTTGATACTGGACAATGAAATTCAAAACTTAATAAATGTTACTTTCAATAGAGGAGGGAAATGCTATAAAGAGTGTAAAACATGAGTTGATCCACTTGTTTTTGTTATAAATATGAATAATTATTTTAGAAATACAAGACAAGTCAGTCAAGTGATAATATATTACTGGATGGTGATTTGGTGACTAATACAATGGAAAAATTAACCGAGCAAACAATTTCCTTTTATTTGAATATGAAAACCAATAATTATATGAAGGATGTTCTAAGTGTTCAAAATTTTATTTTCTAACAATTTTGTTCCACATAAAACACCTATGTGGAATTAAAAATAAATCAATGTCCATGATATTGTAATTGTTTCATGATGCATTTTATGAATCTAAGACCCCAACATAATTTTATGAGATGAAAAATATTATTAATAATCTTGGACTTAATTATATAATGATACATGTATGTCCTATGCAGATACATGCATGTCCTAGAGAAGAGTGTAAAAGATGGTGTAATTTTAAATGGAACTAAAAAATCACGATTCCAGCCTAAATATATATACTACAACAAATAAATAGAAAAAGAAAACTATTGTGAAGGTTTTAAGTTACAATCTATTTAAACCATGATTTAGAAGGCTATTTATTTCATAAAAAATCACTAAATATATGAAGTGACATGCTTTGGATAATAATAATGAAGAGTTCATACGACATCTAAGAGATTCAAAAGCATGGATGTCCTTTTATTCATTACATCCATATTTCTATTCTAACCCTTGAAATATGAACTTGGGATTGGCCGCTAATAGATTCAACCCTTTTAGAGCTTTAAGTTGTAATCACAACATATGGTTGGTTGTCTTGATCCCTTATAATCTACCTCCATGGATTTGTACGCACAAAACTTCATTCATCATTTTTATGATTATTTATAGAATAAAATTCTTGGAAATTAAATTGATGTATAACTTTATCCTATTATTATTTAATTATAAGAGTTATGGAATGATGTTTTAGAAACATATGATGAATCTAGTATGAAAATATTCAAAATTCATGCTTCCCTAATATGGACCATCATCAACTTTATTGGAATAATAATTTTTTTTGGTTGGAACACAAAAACATAGGTTTGTCTTGTCCAGTTTTTAACTTTGATATTGATCCTTAATGACTATATTATACAAGAAAGTTGTGTTTCAAGTGTCATTATCGATTCCTTGATAAATATTAGATATTTTCAGTTTAAAAAGTCACATTTTAATTGAAAAAAAGATTTGAGACTTACACTAATTTTTTTATGGATCACAAATCTTGACACAATTATCAAATGTTAATATATATTTTGTAAAATAGTTTCAACTAAATGAATATGGGAAAGTAATGAGAGTATCATTAAATATGAATGAAACAAAATAATGGAAGAAAAAATCACATTTTTCAAACTTCGATATTTGGAATTTAATTTGTTAAATCACAATCTTGATATCATGAACATATGTGAAGAATGTTCATGATAATGTTATGTTTACATTTCTTAATGAACATGGGAAATCAAAATATCATTTCTATTCCCATAAGAACTTAGAAGCATTGAATATCAAAAGTGATCTATGGAAAATCAAGAATGGGAAGTATCAAACATCAATTTTTGTAATAAAAATCAGAAAAATATGTTTTTTTTGAATATTAAAAAAATGTGACAGTGTTTGATGGATATTCAAGTAATATTTAAATATGTGTTAATTTTAATCATCATAAAATATGTGGACTAAAAATTCATGACTCGCATATATTGATGGAGTAGTTGTTACCTTTGTCATTACATAATAGATTACCTAAAAAAGCAACTGCACTTCTAATTAAATTTTGTACATTCTTTAGAAATTTTTGTGAGATGAACTTAAATGTGATTAAATTGTATAAAATTTAACAAATAATTGTAAGTATGTTATATAATTTAGAGATGGTATTTTCTCCCATAATTTTTAACTGTGATGATTCAAACGAATGTGAATTTGGTTGAAGAAGCTAAAGTTAGAGGGAACATACATTGATAGTGGATGTATCCCATTGATAGGTATTCTATTTTAATTTTCTTCTAATTAATGAAATATAATTTCACTATTTAGTAATTACAAACCTTTCTTATTAATTTATGACTTGTTTTAACTAGGTATCTAGGAAATTTAAAGTCTCATTTGGAAAATAAATCTTAACTAGAAGGTTTTATTAAGGAAGGTTACCTTTATAAAGAGTATCTAAAATTATATTCGAGATATTTGGATTTGATAGAGATAATATTAAATCGAGTGGGATGCGTTAATGATAATATAATCCATTATTATGAAATAATGAATCATTATTGTTTCCAACTTCAGGTTAAGAAGTTGGAAAATTCTCCTCATTTCCAATGATAGATTTGTAGTTAGGACAAGCATATATATATATATATCTATGTGTGTGTGATACTCAAAAATGATATTTTTGATCTATATATTGAAGAATTAAGGACACAAATGAAAATATTTCTTAGGAGTCGAACACAAAATGAGTCCAAGATAATGAAAGTGTTTAAAAAATAAACTGTTGATTGGTTTAAAAATCGTGTAATTTCATAATCAAATACATGGTTTGAATATGTTGATAATTATCAAATTTATGTAAAAATAATTTATATAAACTTATATTGGAAATGAATAGTTGAGTTTAACTATCCATAGATTTAAATTATTTAGATCAAGGTCCTTTATATCATTCTAGGCGATTCGAATCTTACAATATTAGTGATTCAAGTTTCATACTATTGATCGTAAGGAAGGATCGAAAACACAAAACAATGATATATTTATAGTTTTAGATTAGAGTTACTACATAAAGTTAGTTACTATTATTATATTAAATTATCATGAGAAGTTTTTAGTTGTGTTATTTAAATGAAAGTGGGTCAACATTAACATGGGTATAAGGAAAGATTCATTATAATTTACTTTTTTCAAATTCTATTGGTTGATTGATATTGGGGAGCATGAATAACACAATCCTTATATTTTGGATTCCCAAGTAAAAATGGTATATTATGTTGATGATATAGTAGATGAAGGGTGGATTGTTTTTGTATACTTTAAAGCAATAGACATGTATGATATGGTTGATGAAGGTGAAGTATGTTATGACACTGAATCCCATTAAAAACAATATATTTAATTGTTTTTCCTGAATAATATTAAAAATTATATTCTTGTGAGGGAGGGTGAAGAAGAAGAAGAAGGATAATGAGAATAATTAATGTTAATAATGGATCCTAATAACAATATGAACAACTAAGAATAGTATTTGAAGGTTTATTTTTTAATATTACTAAATGGGAGGTATGTTTTTTATTTATAGTTTAATTTAATAAATATAAATGTAATTATTTGTTATTGAATTTTAGGTTCAATTTATTCAGTTCATTTTTTGAAATTTTTTGTAGGTATTATGTGATCAAAATGGTTTACGGACACAAGATACTCTTTATCCCATGATTCTCATTCTATGACTTTAGGTACACTTAAATACATACCTTTCATACTTGTTTTGGTACATTTTATCACATACAAAAAATGTAATTATTTTTATAGGAATTACATATTTAATTAAGTTGTTTTGTTGTTATTTTTTATAGTCACACCATCCTCAAAGGGGATTATAGGAACAACCTAATCTACATCACATGATTCTAGTTTTACCCCTGCAACACTAACTACACTTTATAACATACCTTTCATACTTTTTTGGCACCATTTAATCTTATTTTATTACACTTTCATTAGCAAGTATTCCTTCTATAGAGGATGTTGGTGCATCAAGCAGATCAACTAGGATGTGTTCATATGGTAGTCAAGCTAGCACCCATTTACCATTGAGAGGTCACTGGTGTTTCATAGTCACAAATATGAATTTTCATGTGATAACATTAATTTTCTAAATATTGATATGAATTTCTTAATCTATATGTTAAAAAAATTATAATAGAAAGAGACAAGAATCAAGAATCAATATATTTTTAATTTCACTAACTTAATGGTATTTATCCCTTTTGATGACTATGGGGTACCCATTTAGGATGAAACATGCATTTTTGAGAATATCCTAGGACATTTATCTTGTAAAGTGGCATCTCTACCCATTCATTATTTAGTTTGGAGGCACATTCCATTTTCCTAGAAGAATAAGTTGTTTAATACTTAAATAAATGTACTATACAAAGTATGTATTCATACATGATTAAATTAACCACTCTTAATTAACATATTAACAATCTAAGGTATTTTATACATTTTATTTGTAGATGTTATTTCATTTTTATGTGTATGATGAAACATCACATCCATGGAAATTAAAAAACATAGGTAAGAAATAGAAATATTTCAAGTGTTTAGTGTGACATGAATTCAATGACACACCTTTAATGGTGCTATAAATTCTTGATAAAGTCCCCAAGGGTGTTCCTAGATACCAATGGAAGGATTTTTTTTAAAATTATTGTATCGAATCACATCAGGTGTTTTATTACATGTCAATAGATTAATATATGTTTCTTAATACAATTAATAATTTTAACGATATATAATCTCTTATGGTGTGTTCTATGAGAAATGTTATAAGTTGAGAGAAGAATGTAATTACCCAAATTTATAAGTTGACGAGTTTTTCTAGGAAATGAAGCGAAAAGGTACCATTTAATTAATTATATGATATATCTATAAAAAATCAATTAATTTAGTTTTTATAATTATAAGATTTGAAGCTTCTTGATACAATCAATGAAGGTAGGATGGTCTGTTGGATGGATATATTTGTGGTTCAATTTATACAAAAAAATGATGGTGACTATGTAAATGAACCTATAGAAAAAATTGGGGAAAAAATTATATATCAGTTAGTGTTTCTAGGTTAATAAATAATTTAATGTCATTCAATTATAGAAGAAACTCCAAGAATTGTGGGATGTCAACCCTTACCTGTCAGTTTTAGTATCCTCAAAGGATGGTATGGATCAATTTTCAAGAAAGGATCACTATGGTCATGTGATGGGGATGCATTGTGGACCATTACCTTATGAGTATTTGGAAAGTCACATAAATAGTCTTCAATGATGTCATCATCTATAATGGGGTTTACATCTTTAGGGGACCTTAAATCCCAAAAGGAAATTCATGCACTTAAAAATACTATTAAAGATCAAGAAACACATATTGAAACATAGAATGATGGGGTATTATATTTATAGATTGCATTGGTTTTAATGATTCATAGGATAACCGATATTATTTACAAAGAAATAGGGACACTCATATCAGATTCAGGATTAGTAAGTTTTATAAATTTACAGTTATGTTTTTCATTATAGATTCATGTTTATTTGATTTGTTACTCATGATAAATGAAGTAAAATTTTCAAATTATATAAATTATAGATTGGGTAAATTTATAGGTTATATGTGGATTTTTTAATATCAACTGATTATATTTTTCAATTAATCAAGCATGATAATTCTCATGTTTGGATGAATAAATATATATTTTGGATTATTGGTGATTGGTTTTTAGATTAGGTCCATTGGTTATGAATTTTAAATGGTTAAATATTCATTTGAAATGTTCATGGGTTAGGAAAAGTCTTTATCATGCACATAAGGGAGTGTTTCGGTTGGTCCTTAATGGTTTAAAAGTTATTTACAATTACAATTTAAATTTTTTTTTTCTGAAATTAAGGGGTTGTTTGGTTGGAAATTAAATGATTGTGGGTCATAGTTCCATTTGGTTCCTTCCATGAATATATATAGATGTGATTTATTATGAATTGATGATGGAAAAGTGGTGATTTATTATGATTTATGAACTATTTGGATGGTGTTTAATGGAAAATGACTATTGAAATTTATTGGAATTTTTTATTTGTTTTATTAATTTGTTTAAAATTAGTTTCCCACATGGATTGAAATAGTTTTTAGGACTTAAATATTTGTTTCAGAGTGATCCATTTTTACTCTTGAGTTATAAATTGGGTTGTCTTATCCATAGGGTATTAGTATAGATTTAGGGTAACTTTAAAATAGATTGAAATGCTTACATTATTTTTGAAATTTAATTCCTTTTGTGGTTGGGTTAAAGATTATTTAAAGTGTTGGTTTGGTGTAAAAATGTTTTGAGTAGTTTTTCATAAATAATTAGTATTTTTAGGGTAAGAGGGCCTTGTTTGGTAAGAGATTCACGTGAAATATATTTTTATGCTTGTTTGATCTTATTCAGTTGTGTTTGAGTTGTACTTAAATTAATATTTATTAAATATGTTTTTTATTAATGTGAATTTAATTAATTAAATGTAGGAACTAGAGTTGGGGAGTAGGCAAGGAGGTGATGAGTAGTGTGATGTACTAGTGGAGAGAAATGATGATGCATATTGAGTGAGAAATGATGCGTTTGTAGACATTTTATAACAAACATAAAAATTGAATTTTATTAAATTATTTATATTATCTACATATTTTTCTATAAAATGATATGTTGTATATTAATGTATGAAATTTTTATTATTCAGTATTTTATGGTTATTATCTGTATATATTTGTTATGTATTTGATTTTTTGGACTAAAATAAAATGTGTCCTATTTTGTTTGTCACACCCTGACTAGTGTGTATAAATTTATTTAATTATTTTTTTTCCTTTAAATATTTTTCTGGGGTCCAGGGTGAGTCCTGTAAAAAATTTCTAAGTTTTTGATAAAAAGTGTGCGTCTGGGGTTCGACATTGTTGGACGCACATGCAGAGCGCAACGTCGCACAGTTCCACCCAAGTAACCGTGTGGCCCTTTTGTCTTTTAAGAATTAAAATGTATAAATAAATGTTAATTTATGGTATCATCTAAAATTTTCATGCTTATTAATAATTTTAATAATTTTATTTTAAATGAAAACTAAAATTGTTATTTTTTATTATTATTAAAATGATATGAATACATTTATTATTTTTTTATCATTAAGGTTATTATTATTTTTATCATTATCATTATGATTATTGTTATTATTATCATTATTATTATTCCTGTTATTATTATTATTAATCCATTACAATTAATAATAATAATAATATTATTATTATTATTATTATTTAACTAGATTATCTTTTTTTTGGTTCGCTTTAATTTTTGTAGGGTTTCATCCAATTACCCCCTTCTTTCTATTTGTGTGGTGAAAGAAAGCCCCTCCCCACCGAGGGCCTCCCTCCGTTCCGTGGAGGAAGCCCCTCTTCCCCTCCTGCCTTGCACACTCCACCCACCAGCATTCCTCCTGTCCAGTGCGCCTTGGCGTCCTGCTCATAGCGGAAGCCCCAGTAACCTCATCCCCTTTATACGGTGTACCCCTCTCCTATTTTCCACCTCATCCATCATAGTAGTGGACTCCCCCTTCCCTCCCTTCATGCGGCGTGACCCCCCTCCCTACTCCGGCGACCCTTGCCCGCAGTCCCCAGTCGGGCCACATACAGCTTCTCAGACCCCCTCCGCTGGTTTGACACCTTTTCCACAACCGGCCAGCCCTCCCTGACTTTGTCCCACTCCTTCGGTCTCGACCACTACTATAAAAACCCCTTAATAACTTGCACAATAACTCCCAATGATCCCTACCCCTCCTCAGCATGTAGTCGGTAAGTCCTTCCTTTGTCCGACCGTGCAGACTCCCTCCAGCGAGACTTTTATCCGGCCAACACCTCTTCCGCACTTCTGATAGAACCGTGTCTATTTATTTTACTTGTTTGTCTGGAGGTTTCAAATTATTTAAAGGATTATTTGGTAGATTTATCGTTTTAGAACCATGCAGGGTGATTCTGAGTGGGCATTGTCATTCCGCTTTGGATTTGAGTACATTGGACCTTATCGTGGGGTTCCGAACATGCGTTGTTTTCGTCACGCTTTGATCTCAAGGTAGGTTCCCATTGCACTACCATTTAGGATTTAAGTAGAATCTATTTATTTCTATTTTCTTCCTATATATATGTGCTATTTATTATTGTTCAACGTCTGGTTAATTTATTTATGATGCAAATTGGTAGTTAAATTCTGATTTTGTAAAAAATAAGGTCATTTTATGACAATTACGCACACTCTTTGTTTAATTAAATGTATTATTAGTTTTTCACATGGTTTGTGAATCTTAGAAATTTATTTGATGATTTAAATAAGTTTCTAGGATGGAACTTGTTTTTGGAATCTTGTTGAGTGTTAATTAGAAACTGTTTTGATGAACATTGTATGCGCCAGGGATAAATGGTACAGTTGACATTTTTTTATAAAGAATGTTTCATTTCAAGGTGTTTCGGTGTGTTTTTACCCCATTAAAAAAATTCAATTGTGTGTTGGTAAATGTGGGTTTTGTGAAAAATGTTTTGAATGATTTTAAATTAAAAGGAATAGTTGGATTTTTTTAATCTATTTGACGTGAAGTGTTGAATTGTGGTCCAGTTGGTATGTGTGTGTAAAATAATTTTGTTTGGATGTGTGAAATTAATTCTTTGAATAATGTTTATAAATTTTTGAATGGAAACAGTTTTCTTGACACCACATTTGAGAATGAATTTTCATTTTGAGATAAGGATTTTATTGTGAATGTTTAAGGGCCCGTTTGGCCATTTTGTTAAGTTTGAAAAAAAATATTTATTATGAAAACCCTCGTTGGGTGATTCTCATTTCTCGATTTACTAAAATTGGTGGGAGGTCCTTGTTGAGTATTCTCGGAATCTAATTCTAGGGTTCTTCGGTTGGAACCCATTATAATTGTTTTATTTTAAGGCATGAGAATAATCCTTGGGGAGACTCAAGGTGAGACCTGTTGTGTGTTATTAGATTGGATGCTCAGATGGAATTGATTGGCTCACCCACTTTCTAAATAATTGAGACATGGGAACCTGGCATATTTAGAGAATATTCTGAGAATGATTGCCACACCAGAAGGTTATGGTACTGACCAATGTCCCATAGTGGGAGGATATGTTTGGGTTCATTACTATGGGATTTTCCCTCGTCCTTCCTGAGAAAGGATGGCTGAGAATTTGAGAATTTTTATTTCATCATGTGTGACATGTCAACGAGGATGAGATCTCATGTATTGGTGTCTTCTAGATTATTCATAATCTCCTAGGTTCACCCATGTCTATCGAATTTCAGTTACCTGTAGTGATGAATATGGTACTTGTATGTATATCTACATTTCCCTTGTTGTGTACTTACTTTTGTGCATTTTTGTGTATTGTTTTCCTTATAAAGAGGTGAATTGGTTTTTATTAGGTTTATAAAAATGGTTTTCAAATGAAAGTGTTTAATTCTCTTTGTAAAACTATAAAAAAATATAAACATCACATTCCCTTTCTAAAATTTCATTGACACTAATGAAAAGAACCTATATTTAAAAATGGATAGGGGTAATGGTTCGTACTTTTTTTAAGTAAAATCTGTTGAAAAACTTACTTTTATAAATTGTAGTTCAAACTTTAAATTGTGTTTCTTTTATTTTAAATGTAGTGCATTGGGAGTAGATATCGGGATAAACTACTAAGTTTTAATACTCATGCCTATAGTTCTTTTATGTTTTTAGTGCTTGTGAAGGCTCTATCTTGGGTTTGCTCACCATGGTAGATGCTTGATCATTGAGTTTGAGAGAGAACCATAGGGTCACACAGAGATAGTTCGATTTTTTATGTTTGGTTAGTGTTATCTAATTCAGTTCTTGTTTATTTGTGTGTTTGGTTTATTTATTATGCGCTTCTCTTTATTATTTCCTCTATTTTTATTTATTTTCATTGGGAGAAATCATTCCCATCATCTCTGTTGATGCCCTGGTGCTTGTATCCATCCTGAGATGATCGATAAAGCCTCTCAGGACTTGTCACGGGCCGAATCGGGGAACCAGTTCAACGTATATGGAGTAGGATTATCAGGACTCGAGGGGTAGGTGTGGGAAGAGCATCACAAACTCTTTCTCATTCTAATCCTCAGGTATCCATGAGAAGTCTGGTTTAATTAGTTTCTTTGGGTTTTTATGGAACATTTTATTATTGGGATATGACAAAGGAGTTGAGATAATAGTCCTCCTAAGCCGCATGGCCTGGAAATCCATGTGGAGGTAGGGGCATGATCCAAAAAGACTCTCCATTTTGGTGATGTGTTTGGAATATGGATTCCAACCATATGGTCAAGTCAACCACCGACACTAGTAACCTGTTTGAGTTGTTTTGGGTCTCTTTTGACTTCTGAAAATTATTTGAATAAGAAAAGTTGGTTTTGAAAAAAAAATGGTTGTTTGAAACGACATGTTTAATTTGGGGATTTTTTTAAAATAAATGGGATAAATAATTTTTTTTTGGAAAATGAGGCTTATTTTTTTTGGACTTTGTATTACTAGGGGTGCTCACATGCATAGTAGTATGTGGGAATATGAACAGATGTCTGGTATGGAGGATGGATGCCCGGGGTGGCAGAGATACAAGCTTGTGAGTGAGAATCTATAGAATACAAATGGAGAGGGTTTAACCCACCATGCTTGTTTTAAATTAAAGATGTTTTAAAAGAGAAAAGTTTTGTTGTTATGATAGCTTGTTTTTTTTGTTTAGATCTTGTCACCTATGTGGTGTTTTATTTTGAGGATTTTTATTTATTGAGTTGGCCTTGATTGGGTTCTTGACTTTTCTTGTCCAGTGGTTATCCCCTTGAAGCTTTGATGGGTGATCGTAGTACGGTTGATCAACCTAAGGATTTTATGATTGAGTTTCAGAAGCTAGATCCACCTCTCTTTTATGGTGAAGCATACCCTTCCATGGTGGAGGAGTGGATGTAGAGGATTGAAAGGGACTTTAACCATGTTAAGTTTACTGATTCATTGAAGGTTAACTTTTCAACCTTCATTATTGAAGGTTCACCATGGAGGTGGTGTAAGTCAGTGTCTCAGAATAAGCCCCGTCAAGAGATTACATGAGACTTTTTCAAGGATTTGTTCATTTTTCAGTATTTCTGTGAGGAAGAAAGGGTGATAAAGGTGATGAAGGTGTGTTATTTTCTGCAAGGTGATAGATCTGTGTTGGAATATTTACATCACTTTGTAGATATAGTACCTTATGATTCAGGGTATGCCACAGATGACTCCATAAAGGCTCTATGTTTCAAGGCAGGCCTCCACCTTGATTTATAGTTGAAGGTGTTAGAGTCCAACCTAACTTCTTTTGTCAATGTGGCAAGAAAATATTTTCATATCGAAGCTATGATGGTGGTAGTGCTTGAATTAGTCCTCCCTCCTTCAATCCCCATGTGCAGTGGTGAGGATTCTGGAAAAGAGATGAGGAAACAATTGGAAGTGGATGGAGAAAGTCATGGAATAAAAAGGCTTCAGGATCTTTCATCAAAATCTTTAGAGCGAGAGATATTCATGTGTTATCAGTGTGGAAATCTAGGTCCCAAGAGGCCATCCTTCCCAAGTACTCCTAATCCCATTCATGCTTGCAGATGTTTGGGCTACTTACAATGATTCTGTCAGGGCTTTTCTAGAAAGAGTCACGGAGGATGTTCTCATAAGTGATGTGTTGTAGGGTTCTTGTTCAAAGTTTCTTGTCTAAGTTTCCTTTCAGCATAATGGATCTCTTATCGTGGTAGGTGTAAATATAGTGTTTTGGGGTTTTGAAATGTATGGGAATGTTGCGGGTCTTTGATGAACTCTAGTTTTCAATTCCAGTGTGGCTTTATTTTTGAAATCACATCCTTTCTTTCATAAAATAAAAAGATTTATGTTTCTTATTAGGATTTTCAGAACATTCCAGTGAGGCAAGAGATGCATCATCCATCAGAGATCTAGCTAAAAGGCCTCAGAGTGAAGCTAGTGTATAGTCAGGAACCCTGGGGGAATTTTAAAGAGTTTGGTTAAGGTTGTGCCTATCTCATCGCGATGAGATGGTTTTAGCATTTCTGTTGTAGTTTCTATATCATTATAAATTCTCTCTCATCGCAAAAGGGTGTGATAGACTTATCCCTCAAGAAATGTAAGTAATTGTACATTTTTTATGGAAGTTTCTGATCAGTGGCCTTGTATGGACCACCCATGTAAATCAGTTGCGACTTTGGTTTTTTTCCATCCCGAAGTGATGGGTAATGAGTAGTTGTCCGTCGTCGTTTCATTGATCCAATCATTGGGACCTCCCTCCCCGCCCAAGGGGAAGGGTTTTTGGTTCGTGCAGATTTTTTGGTTCTTCTTTTATCCCTTTCTGATGGGATTGAGTAATTTAATTGTTCTTGTCAGGGTTCTTTTATCTTGAGTATGGCCCGATGCAGGTCTAAGTTGAATTTTCAGTTGGCCATGTATAGATTTATACTTTATGGTGGGGATACCCAATGTGAGTCTCTTTGGATTTTCTCTCAAATCGTTATTAGATGCTAGTTGAATTCTTATGGTGGAGAGTCTGGTCAGGTCTCTCCTCTGTTGGTGATATGTTTCGGACAACGAGGTTGAGTCCCATCGATTTTCGTTAGAATTCCCTCTACTTAAGAGGTTGGATCGTGCTTGTGTAGAATCCTTAGGCGTTGATCGATCGGCTGGTTAGTGTTGTGGATTTGTGGGGGAATAAAGCATTATGGTGGGGAGAATTGTCACACCCCGACCCATGTGTATAAATTTATTTAATTATTATTTTTTTCTTTAAATATTTTTCTGGGGTCTGGGGTGAGTCCCGAAGTAAATTTCTCTATTTTTAATTAAAAGTGTGTGTCTTGGATTTGACATCGTTGGATGCACCGACAGAGAACGACACCGGGTGGTTCCGCCCAAGTAATTGTGCGGCCTTTTCGTCTTTGAAGAATTAAAATGCATAAATAAATGCTAATTTATTGCATCATTTAAAATTTTCATGGTTATTAAGAATTTTAATATTTTTATTTTAAATGAAAACTAAATTTTTTAATTTTATTATTATTAAAATGATATGAATATATTAATTATTTTTAATTTGTCATTAAGGTTATTATTATTTTTATTATTATCATTATGAATACTATTATTATTATCATTATTATTATTCCTTTTTTATTTTTATTATTATTAAGACATTAATAATATTATTTTTATTTTTATTTTTTTAACTAGATTATCTTTTTTTAGGTTGGATTTATTTTTTTAGGGTTTCCACCAATTCCCCCCTTCTTTCTGTTTGTGCAGCGTAATAAAGGCCCCCCTGAGGGCCTCCCTCTATTTCATGCAATTAGCCAATCTTCCCCTCTTTCCTTGCAAACTATACCCACCAGCGTTCCTCCTGTCCAGCGTGCCTCGACCTCCTGCTCCCAGTGGCAGCCCCGATTCCATCCTCCCCTACATGCGGCACATCCCTCTCCTCCTGGTCCCCTCCTCCATCGCAGCAGCAGCCTCCCCTCCCCTCCCCTTCCCCCGTGCGGTGTGACCCCCTACCTACTCTGGCGGCCCTCACCCATAGCCCCTGGTCGAACCACATACAGCCACTCAGACCCCCTCTGTTGTTCCGACACCTTTTCCTCGACCGACCAGCCCTCGCCGATGCCGTCCCAGTCCTCCGGTCTTGGCCACTTCTACGATAACCCATTAACAGCACACACAATAACTCACGATGATCCCTTCCCCTTCTCAGCATGTATCCAGCGAGCCCTTCCTCTATCCAACCATGTCGACTCCCTCCGATGAGACTTTTCTCCGACCAGAAACTCTTTCACACCTCTGATAAAACCATATCCATTTATTTTCCTTGTTTGTGATGAGGTTTCTAATTATTTAAAGGATTATTTTGGTAGAGTTAGCATTTTAGAACCGCATGGGGCAATTTTGAGGGTGCATTGCCATTTATCTTTGGATTTGAGTATGTTGGACCTTACCACGGGGTTCTGAACGTGCATTGTTTTCGTCGTGCTTTGATATCAAGGTAGGTTCCCATTGCACTACCTTTTAGAATTTAAGTTTCATTTATTTCCTGCTATTTTCACCCTATATATATGGGCTATTTATTATTGTTCAATGTCTGGTTAATTTATTTATGATTCAAATTAGTAGTTAAATTCTGATTTTGTGAAAAATAAGGTCATTTTATTAAAATTACGCACACTATTTGTTTAATTAAATGTCTCATTAGTTTTGTACCTAGTTTGTGATTCTTAGAACCTGATTTAACGATTTAAATAAGTTTGTTGGATGGAACTTGTTTTTGGAATCTTTTTGAGTGTTAATTAGAAACTGTATGCACTACTAATTTAATTAATTTAACTGATAAACATTGCATACGCCACTGATAAATGGTCCAGATGAAATTTTTTATAATGAATGTTTCATTTCAAGGTGTTTTGGTGTGTTTTCACCCCTTAAAAAAATACATTTGTGTGTTAGTAAACATGGGTTTTGTGAAAAATGTTTTAAATGATTTTAAATTAAAAGGAATATTTGAGTTTTTTGGTTCGGTTGGTATGTGTGTGTAAAATGATTTTGTTTGGATGTGCAAAAGGAATGCTTTGAAGAATGTTTATAAATGTTTGAGTGGAAAAAGTGTGCTTGACACCACTTTTGAGAAATTATTTTAATTTTGAGATAAGGATTTGATTTTGAATGTTTAAGGGTCTGTTTGGCCATTTCATGAAGTTTGAAAAAAATATTTATTATGAAAACCATCGTTGGGTGATTCTCATGCCTCGATTTCCTGCAATGGGTGGGAGGTCCTTGTTGGGGATTATTAGAATCTAATGTTAGGGTTCTTTAGTTGGAACCCATTATAATTGTTTTATTTTAAGGCATGAGAATAATCCTAGGGGAGACTCGGGGTGTTACATGTTATGCATTATTATTATATATACTGTGATTAGATGCTCAGCTGGCATCGATTGGCTCACCCCCTTTCTAAATACTTGAGACATGGGAACCTGGAATATTGAGAGAATATTCTGATAAATCTTGCCCCATTGGTAGGTTATAGTACTGACCACTGGCCCATAGTAGGTAGATATTTTTGGGTTCATTGCTATGGGATTTGACCTCGTCCTTCTTGAGAAAGGATGGAAGAGCGTTTGAGAATTTTGATTTCCACATGTGTGACATGTCAAAGAAGATGAGATCTCATGTATTTGTGTCTTCTAGATTATTCTTGACCTCCTAGGTTCACCCATGTCTATTGACTTTTAGTTACTTGTAGTGATGAATATGGTACTTCTATGTATATCTACATTTCCCTTATTGTGTACTTACTTTTGTGAATTTTTGTGTATTGTTTTCCTTGGAAAGTGGTGAACTAGTTTTTATTAGGTTTCTAAAAATGGTTTTCAAATGAAGGTGTTTAATCCTCTTTGTAAAAATCTAAAAAAATATAAACATCACATTCCCTTTCTAAAATGTCATTGACACTAATGAAAATAATATAGATTTGAAAATGGTTAAGGGTAATGGTTCATACATTGTTTTTAAGTAAAATATGTTGTAAAAATTACTTTTATAAATTGTAGTTCAAACTTGAAATGATGTTTCTTTTATTTTAAAGGTAGTGCATTGGGAATAGATATCAGGATAGCCTACTGAGTTTTAATACTCATGACTATAGTTATTTTTTTTAGTGCTTGTGCAGGATCTAGCTTGGGTGAGATCACCTTGGGCGACACTTGATTGTTGAGTTGGAGAGAGACTCACGGGGTCACATGAAGATAGTTTGTTCATTGAGTTTGGTTAGTGTTATATTATTTAGTTCTTGTTTAGTTGTGTGTTTGGTTTATTTATTCTGCTCTGCTCATTATTATTTCATCTACTTTTATTTATTTAAATTGGGTGAAATAGTTCCCATCGTATCTGTTGATGCCCTAGCGCTTGCCGCCAGCTTGGGAGGATTGGGAACGCCTCTCGGGCCTTGTCGCAGTCCGTCTCGGGGAACCAGTTTAGGGTCGACCCAGGTTGGTTTGTGACATTGTTTGTGCAGAGGAAAAGTTAGCAATTTTTTTAATCACCTAGAAATAATTATTAGTGGTTAAAACTATCTCTATATACAGAACAAGTTATATTCTAGAAAATAATTTCATGGCAGTTTTATAAAACCGCTGTGAAAAAATAGTGGCGGGAAAAACCAAAATTAAATTAAAAAAACACCGCTAAATTAAGAACAAAATATACACAAGGATTTTATATAGTTATGGTTATAAACCATAATTCTTTATTAGAAATAGTTTACAAAACCACTATAAATTAAATAAACTTCTTAGAAATAAAGATCCATGGAATTTCAAAAAAATCATAGCTAATACGATTTAACCATGGATAAATTAATAATGGCACCCCATTTATAAGTGGTTTTATAAAAGTGTCATGGGAATGTTTATTGGTGGTTAAAACCATTGCTACACCTCAAAAAACTTGTAGCTATCAGATGACTTTTCTAAAGTGTAGTGGATCAAAATAAATATTGTGTATTTTTTCTTATTTCTATTATTTACTAAGAGGGATGTTATTATAAAAAATTGTTTCTAAAAATAAATGAGATGATGGTTTCTGATAAAAATAGTTATAATTTGATCTAATTCTATAACATAATTGAAAAGAGGATAAGAATAAAATAGTTTATCTAATATGTTTTATAAAATATGAGGGAAAGGGTTCCCACTACCCAATAATGGAATATTTTAAATAATAAAATATTATTTTCATAATATTTCTCAAAATACGTAGAATAGAATATAAGATATGGATATTAATAGTCTATTTGTTTAATATTCCCATTAATGTAAATAAGTACTATTTCCTAACAAAAAATAGTTTTTTTCATTGAATTGTATTTGGGATAAAATATAGTTTCTTAAATTCTAGTGAAAGTATGTTTGTACTTAGAGGAGTTCAAAGTATAACAAATAAAATATCAAATCAGTCAGATTCCATGTGAAAGTCCCTTTATATCCTAAAAGAGTTTAAATTGTTTTGCTAAAGCCATATAATATAAAGAGTTTCATTTAGATACCAAAATGATCACAAAGAAAATTTGTATGGAAAGGTTACATGATGATGGAGATGAAATTAGAAAGGGTTCTTGGTAGTAAAAAAATTATTAATAATGTAACACTATATGTTGTGAAGTAAAGAAATTTAGAAATTATGTTCAAAGAGTATAAGATTAGGAATATGAATATGAATATGAAGTCTCACCATTATTAAAAAAACCTTCCTCATAGATGTTACCCATGAAAGGCATTGAGTGAGATTTTTTATCAGATGTTCATATAGAGATGTGGAAACACTATGATAAAAATGATTAATTATGATGGGTTATCTGTGAAGGGATAGAGGCCCATCAAAAATAGTTCTGTAAGAAGGATTATTTGTGTTGGTATGGGATTCCCATCACAAATAATGATTTGTTTACTATTATTTTTGATGGGAAATGTTTCCCTTCAAAAATGGATTTGGTGTGTATACGCACTATATGACGAGAACCATTATTGACGATGAGAATCACCTTTACATCACAAATACTATTCGACCAAAGGGTTATTTGTGACGGGAATATATAACCCGTCACAAATAATATGTCGACATAATACAATTTGAGATGGATTCCATCACAAATAACTTTTATATTTCCACCACCTTTATTTATGGTGGGTACTATTTGTGATGGGTTCCACCACAAATTAAAACTATTTGTGATGGGATTCCCATCAAAAAAAAATCTCGTTGCTGCTAATCTAACCTATATATATGACCCCAACCAATTTCTCTCTCTAGATCTCATCCCCTCCCATGTCCTCCCCTCTTCACTCCTTGATTTCTTACTTTAAAATTTTTAATTTTTACAGGGAAGTAATCCTTTTAGATTCACATCAGTATTTTAATTCTGATAAAGCATCAATTCTGAGGTATTTATTTAATTTTCTTAATTTTTATTTTAATTATTTTGTATTATATTAGAAATAGGTATTATTAATTAGAATTAATAAGTTTTAATTAACAACAATTAGTTTTAATTATTAGTAATTTGTTATAATTAGTTACAATTAGTAGTAACTACTTATAATTAGTAGTAATTAATTATAATTGATAAATAATTAGTACTAATTAATAGAACTTAGTAATAATTATCAGATGTTAGTAATAATAAATAATAATTTACAGTAATTAGTAATAATTAACAATAATTAGTAATTAGTAGTAATTAACAATAGTTTTTAGTACTTTATGATAAATAATAATAATTTTAAAAAAATTAGTAATAATTAGTGGTAATTAGTGGTGATTAGTGAAAATTAGTGGTAATTAGTGAAAATTAGTAAAAATTAGTGGTAATTAGTAAAAAATAGAGGTAATTAGTAAAAAATAGTGGTAATTAGAAGTAATTAGTAAACAATAGTGGTAATTAGTAAAATATAGTGGTAATTAGTAAAAAGTAGCGATAATTAATGAGAATTAGTAAAAAAAGCTGTGATTAGCGGTAATTAGTAAAAATTAGTGGTTATTAGTAAAAATTAGTGAAAATTATTCAAAATTAGTGGTAATTAGTGGTAACTAGTAAAAATTAGCGATAATTAGTAAAAAATACTGGTAGTTAGCGATGATTAGTAAAAATAGAATTAGTTAGAAATAATTAGTAAAAATTAGCGGTAATTAGTATAAATTGGTGTTAATTAGTGGTAATTAGTACAAATTAGTGATAATCAGTAAAAATTATAAAAAATAATTAAAAATTAACAGTAATCAGAAAAATTTAGGATTGAAATTTAACCATAATTATCCACAATTAGCGATAATTAGTAATAGAAGGCTAACCAAGGGGTGTAAGGGAAGAATATAGTATAGGGGATGAATGTGAAAGTAGAGTAAAATAATTATAGTTCCCCTAAGTTTAGATCATTTAGAGGAGAAGAAATCATGGATAAACCTATGAATGATAAAAGAGAAAACAAATGTGATATATCATAATGACATTCTTTGAAAGATTTTACCTTTTTGGTCCAATATCTATTAGTGAGAAAATAATGTTTTAGAAACAATCATAATGTAAATATATGATTATCCTTAAAAATTTATTTTCTCGCGATGATAGATTTAACCAAAAAGGGAAATAATCAACTAAGAGTGTCATTGTTATCTCTCACATCTGATCCCTCTTCCATCACTCAGAGTTTTATCCATGAATGTATCTTCTCTAATCAATCTAAACCCAGGGGATCTAAAATTATTTCTCTCTATTTTCACCTCCATCCACTCCGCTATCTACTTCCCTTGAGGGAATCATAACGTAGAGGGGATTTAGGTGATGATTGAGTTAAAGAATTATGGTTCCCCTATATTCAGACTGTTTGGAGGAGAGGCAATTATGGGTAAACCTGTGAGTTTACCCATGAATTCCTCTCCTTCAAAAGGTCTGATCTCAGGGTCATTGGAATTATTTTACTCTCTCATCGATGTCATCCCCTATTCTCCCAACTTCCCTTATACCCTTTGGTCAAACTTATAATTCCCTTAATGGTAATTAGTGGTAATTAGAAATAAGTAGTGATAATTATAGATTTTGATGAAATTTTAAGGTTAGCGTGGGTAGGATTTCATATAGAGATATGAAATATATTCGTGTGATATAAAATAAGTTTTTATACTAGTTGGAACACAATGTATACCACATGGAGTGTCATAAAATATGGATTTGGTATGATAAGGGCGAATATTTAAAATTTAATTTCCATAACTGAGGTTGGAATGATACATAGCATGAGAGCCTTTATACTTAGATATCTTTCTTATTCACAACATTAAACTCTATAGAGGATAACATTTTATTTGTTGTCATTACTCATTATCTGTGATGATTTTTGAGATGATATTATTGTTCATGACATGTTTTAAGGCTTTATGTGATTTCTATAATATTTAGTAAATGGTTGAAGGGATATCCACCTTATAAAACACTTAATGTTGTTATTGAAGGAGTTAAAGGGTTAGAATGATGGGAGATTGAATAGTCAAATCCAAGGAGAATCCATCAAAGGTGTGACATGCAGAGAAGATACTATTATCATTGTTTAAGAACAATTAAATGATTTTTGAAAGTTTAAGAGAATCTATGAGGTCATTTGAAGTGGTTATAATATTATTTGAAAAAATCTGAAATTTCAGGGTTGGAACTTAAAAAAAGGGAAGTATATGAGAATATAATAATTATTTTCCCATATGATATTTTTAGAAGTGTGTAACATATTTGATATGGTGTAAGATATTTGATTTATGTGTAATAAGATTTTTTCATGTGTAAGAAACTTAAATTACGCCTAATATATTCTACTTATGCTTAAGAGCATAAGATATTTTGATTGGCACTCATAAGATATTTTTCCCATGTAAAATATTATGATGTGTGTACAATTTTGAGTTTTCATATTTCAAAAAGACTAAAGGGGATAAAAAATCAGAATATTATTATACTATGTTCTTCATAGATTCAAGAATCATGATCCTTTTAATGTTTCATGATTGAAGTTGATGGGATGAGAGGAGTATCCTATCATCAAAGAGATGAGTTATGTGGAAATAATATGTTTTATCATGCACAGGTGGAGGGATATTTAAATAAATTTTAATAATGTAGGATTTATGGAATTTTTGATATCAAATTATTCAAATATCACGTGGGTATTTAAAATTGGAGTCTTAAAGAGTATTAAAAGGATACCATGAATATATTTAAATGAGTTTGAATGTGAGATTTTTGCTATCACGAAATAAAGAAGATTTATCAAATTTGAATTGAAAATAATTTTCACGTAAATATGATGAGAATATAAAATAGAAAATGAATGTGAAATAAAATGATGATAAGGACTTGGAATATTTTACTAAGTATTGATAATGTCTTCTAATGACTAATTTCAAGATAAGAGGGAGAATATCATCTATGGAGTCCACATAGAGTTTTGAATATTTAATAGTGATCATTATTCAAGAAGAATCAATCTGTTTTGTTGATGCAAGATTGTAACTAGGTGAATACATTAATTTTAATAAGTTCAAGATCATAAAATTTCTTGAGTTCTTTTAGATAATAATATGGGAGTAGTGTGTGCAGGATAATAACCATGACATGCCGGTAATGTAGTCATCTTATGAAGGAGGATAACCTCAATAACAAACTTTCTAAATATGTGAATTGTTTTCTAAATTTGTGAGAAAATTGGGAGAGATGTGTTGAAAAAGAACAAGATTTTAAAATGGGTTTAAAAACTTGGGACACTGATTCACCCCTTCTCTTAGTGTCATTTTTCCTTCAATATATTCTAAATATTGGTATAAAATTGAGGTTAAATCTTTGTAATTTCTCTTAAGTTCCAAGAATGAATCCATACAACTCAATTAACAATAAAGGTGTACCCACATTTTATGGAAAACACTTTCATTCCTGGAAGGAGATAATGGTCCCCTACTTTATCTCTCTTGGGTTGTATGTTCTTGAATTCATTCAATATAGATTCACTATTCAAAATGAAACCTCAGTGTGGTCTCCGATCGATAAGAGGAACATTGAAAATGATGGAAAGGCTAGGAATGATTTATTATCTTCTTTATCAGAATAAGAGTTTACAAAGGTTATGGGTTCTAAAAATAATAATTCTATTTGGGGTATGGTTTAAAACATTTATAAAGGAGACAAAAAAGTCAAAGAATAAAACCCAAAAATTAGTCAACAACAGTTTGAATATGTTAGAATTCATAAATATGAAACTATTGATGAGTTCTTTACTAGGGTGAATTTGATTGTTATTATAATTAGGGGTTTGGAGAAACTCTTAAACACTCTAATTGAGGTAAATAAATTAATGAGAATCTTTCCTAAAAAATTGACGCAAAGATTCCAACTCTAGAATATAGATATCTCAATGACTTCACCATCGATGTACTCCAAGATAATATTATTAAATATGAAATGATACTAGGAACTACACTAAAAATTAAATGAATGCAAAAAGAAAATTACTTTCAAATCCTTCAAAATTATAAAGATGGAAGAGAATAAAGACTTCTTGGATAAAGGAGAAAACATGGAATATTATACCTAAACTCTACCTCTTATGTTAATAAATTTCACAAGAGGAGGAAGAGGTAACTATAGAGGTAAACATCCTTTCAAGTGTTTTAATTTTATGAAGGTTATACATTTCTCTTCCAACTATACAATGAAAATTGAAGGAGAATATGATGATGAATAAGTTACCAAGAAAATTACCAATAAGAGTTATCTTTAAAATGTTTAGATAAAGGGGATAGAGAATATTTCACTTATTCCTTTAGAAGAAATTTTATTTCAATTAATTAATGTGTTTTTTAATGTTAATAAATTAGAGATGATGAGAAATATTATAGAGGTGTCTCTCAAAGATCTCTCATGGAGTAAGAGGAATATGAACTGAACCCATCAAAAAATGGGTCGGAATACTATTGTGAGAATACTGTAGAGGAATGAGAGACTGTTAAAGAATATACTATGAGAATAGAAATATAATTTATTTTGAAAGAAATATAAATATTGAGAGAGGAACACACTATACTAAAAGGAGGTTTAAGAAAATAAAGTAAGCTACATGTTGAAAAGGAAATTGATAAATCGATAAAGAAGATAGTTGAGATTTAGAAGTAGGATGAGAAAATTAAAAGTAATAGGAACAAGGCTATTAAAGAGAAAGTTGAATGATACAAACAACCAGGAATAAGTAGGTATTATAAATAATATATATTATATGAGAATGGAAAGTATTCAGAATTTATACTATAAAATAAAACTACTTCTAATGAAGAATCAAATTATAGGATGTAATCTTGAACAATTGAATGTACTAAAGAGAAGATTAAATATACACAAATCCTGAAAAAATTAGAAAACCAGTCTACATTAGTAAAAAATTTTCAAGGAATAATCCCACAAAACATATTTATGAGATATAATCATTTAAGGGATCAAAATAGAACAAGACAACAACCCATTCAATGGTATAATTTTTGTCAAAAATACAAGATTTTATGGGTACTACCGGTGTTATAGAATGTTTGTACATAAATCTAAAAACTATTGATATAATTTGTGTCCACCTAGACTAAAGAGAGATCAGGAATTGAGGGGGATAAACTAACCACAAATTAAAACTTAATATAAGTACCAACTGGTTGAGAAAAAATTTCTAATGAAAAACAACTTTGAGATCTTACATGAGGTGTGTGAAAGATGTGTTCAAAAAGGACATACATCATATTTATGTGTTTCATTTATTCCTTTATAGTTAGAAATGTTCCAAATATTTTAAAAGATCAAAGTCAGGACAATAAATGGGCCAATATTGTAGAGGTTATATTAAAGGCTTGTAAATATGAAAAACATTAGATCATGGAGAATGGGTGTTCATCTCACATAAAAGTTTATGTGAATAACCTAAAAATTATTGAGAAATATGATGGAGGAGTTGTGACATTTGGTAATGATATCTCTTTAACATTCATATGTATTGAAACAATATAAATTGGTAAAAATCAAACCATTTGTGAAAATGTTTTTCTTTTCATCGGACTAAATAAAAATTCTCTAAGTGTATCAAAACTATATGATTTTTATTTTCCGAAAAAATTGATGAATTATCAAGAGGTTAAAATATAGAGATATTGTAATAAGTGGTTTTAGAATCCCATACAACTTATTTCATGTTATATAGGCGAGTACTAAATTTTATCTAAGTTAACAAGTACAAAACAATTTATGGAATAGAATACCTAGACACATTGACCAAAAGAGTATGAAGAAACTCATTAAATAAGAATCTATGAAAAATATTCCCATCATAAAATAATATGAAACTTTATTTTATAGAACTTTACAAAATAGAAATATGGTAAAAACATTCTATATGGGAGATGAGGTTAAACATCAGAACCTCTAGAGCTTATCAATTCTGATGTATATGGAAATATGACCAAGAATTAAACCAATAAATAAAGTTAATTTATTAAATTTATAAATAACTTAAAAATGTATCATATACCTTGTTTATGTTACACAAATCATATGCCATAGAGATATTTAATAGTTTTAAAAGGCTTGTAGAGAATCCTACATGATTACCTTTGAATAATTTGAGATTTGATAATGGAAGTGAGTATAACAGCAAAAAATTCATTGAATAACTTAATATACATATAATAATACATGAATTAATTCTATATAAAATCCCCAATAAAATGGTGTTTCTCAAAGGAATAATATGAGTCTTCTTGAAATAACCAAAATAATGTTGATAAAGAAGGACATATCAAGATTTTTCTGGCTGTAGGCAATCACAATAGCTAGAATCATCCAAAATATGAATCTCTTCAGAACTAGTTTTTTAAATGACTCCTTATAAGATTTTTTTTTAAAAAGAATCCAAATGTTAAACATTTCAAGGAATTTGAAAGTAAAAGTCTGATCAAGAAAAATAACATAAGTGGAGGAATGTTTGATGAAAAGAATGAATTTGGAATTTTCCTTGGTTATACTCCAAATGGTACTACATACAAGTTCTATAAAAAGAATCCTAAAAGAATAATTGAAGGTAATTATGTATTAGTTATTGAGAATGAATAATAAATAAAAGGTATATATTATCAAATGGTTAATATGATGTTTAAAAATCTGAATTTATAGAAAAAATAGTTGAAATCATAGAACTTTAAGTAGAAGGAGTAGATTTAAATTTCTCCAGTGAAGATGATGAGATTGAGAAGTCATAAGAGGTTAATAATAGTGATAAAAGAGATGATAAGATTCATAAAAGTATAGTTTCAAGACTAAAGAAGTATGTAGATATATAGAATATAATTGATAACCAAAATCAAGGTCTAAAAACCAGGAAGAAAATCATCGTAGCAAGGCACAACAGTTTATTGTAAAGAGTTGAACTAAAATCTATAGAAGAGGGTTCTAAACATAAAGAATGGATTTAGTCCATAAAAAAGTAATTGGACTAGATTTAAAATAACGAATCTTGGGAAATTTTTCCAAAACCTCTGAAAATAATGTGATTGGATAAAAATTGGTTTTTAGAAATAAAATTAATGAGAATGGTTAAGTGGATTGAAAAACAATCCAGGATGGTGTGCAAGGGATACTCACAAATTTATGGAGTTAACTTGGATGAAACCTTTTCCTTGATGGATATACTTGAGTATATCAAAATATTCCATTGAAATAACAGCTGAGAGAAGATTCAAAATATTTTTATTAGATGTTAAATCAGCTTTTTTGAATGGTGTGAATGACGAGGAAGTTTATATGGGGAATTCATAGGGATTTAATCTTAAATATGATGGTATCAAAGTATATAAGTTGAAGAAGTATCTTTATGGATTAAAATATAATCTAAGAGCTTAGTATTTCAAACTTAAGTAAAATCTAAATAGTGTGAAGTTAAAAAATGGGTAAGTGGATAATAAATTTTATATAAAGAAAACTAACACCATTACACTCTTTATGATTGTGTATGTTGATAACATAATTTTTTCCATTAATTAAGAAATATTATGAGAGGATTTCTTAAGACACATTAAAGAATGATTTGATATGTCAATGCTTGAAGAAATGATTTTTTTATTGGGTTTAAAAGTTACCCAAGCATCTAAATACATATTTATTTCATAGGAAAATTATGTTAGAGAGATATTAAATTTTTTTGACACACAACAATCCAAAAGCATGTCCATGCCAATTCAACTAGGCAAAAAATTGAGTATGGATGATGATGACATGCAGTAAATGAGAAGTAGTTTAGAAGATTAATTATATGTATTATATATCTTAAATCCACAATATTATATATTTTATATTTTTTCACTATTTATTCCAGGATCCAATATATAAACGGAGTGTTATTTGTACTAAAATAGTGAGTAGAGGGAAGAAGTTGGAGTGTCCCTAGGATTGGTGGTACACCTTTCCTAAACAATTGTAATAACTTCAATGAGTAGTATTACCCTAAGGTACATTGACACATTCTTATTTCATGCATATTTTTAAGTAATTTTCAATGATTTTGTAATGGGTTTTAATGAATATTCACTTGAAATGAAAAGTTTTATGAAAATATATGAAAGTAAAATTGAATCATTAAATTTATTTAAATAGATAAAATGGTTATGATTTTTGAATTTTGAATTTTCATTTGGACTAAAGAGATTATTATTTTAATTTTTATTTGAAATATAGAAATCCAAAGGCATGTACACACTAATTTAAGTGGGAACAAAATTTAGTAAGAATGATGATGGATGGGAAGTAAATGAGAAGTAGTTCAGATGCTTAATTGGATGTCTTATACATAATAAATCCACTAGACCATATATAGTATGTGTTCTGACTATTTTTTCTAGGTTCGAATATGTAAACTGAGTGTTACCTAAACTGAAGTAGTGATCATAAGGAAGAACATGGTGTGTCACTTGGATTGGATATGCACCTTTCCAAAATAATTTTTATATCTTTAATGAATTGTATTACCCTAAGGTATATCAACACACCATCAGCATATGCTAAAACACTCATATTTCATGCATATTTTTAAGTAATTTGAATGATTTTGTAATGGTTTTTAATGAAAATTCCCATGAAATGAAAAAATTTATGAAAATATGGGGAATTTAAATTAAAACATTGAATTTGAATTAAATGGATAAAATAGTGATAATTTTTGAATTTAGAATTTTAATTTGGAATTAAGAGATTATTATTGGCATTTTTTTGAAATGTTATTTATATTTTTTCATGAGTTTAAAAAATATGGTTCTAACCTAATATTTCCCTCAACTATGAATGGAGATCCTCTAATATAGGCCTTACTAGGATTGGCCAGCCAAACATAGTGCACATGAGAGCCTGCATGGGCTAGTGAGGGATCGTGGGTCATGGGAGGTACTGCATGTATGGGTGGTCCTATGCCCACGTGGACCGGGAGGTGCGGCCTGGACCATGTGGTGTGTGCATGTGTTTTTTGGAGCACACCCCATTGTAGGATTCAGAGCTAGTCATCACATAGATTTTCTTATATACAAGCACATCACCCCTCCATTCTTTCGATGTGGGACAACTTTTTATAAGTCAGTATTCATCTTTAAAAACTATACTCGACTCACACTTAGACACTTGTGTAGCCACTCTCTACTTCTAGTTGTCACTAAATTCCACCTAGTCCACCTATTATAATGCTAAAATCCTCCATGGAAGTCTACCAGAGGATCGGGCTCGAGCCCTTTGTCCATGTTGAATCCCAAGAACAATTTTGATCACATCTGAGACCCCATATGACCACTATGATGAGAATTTTTACTTCATCTGGCCATGTGAAGGACAGATGACTTAGAGGGGTATTACTTCACCACTTCCATATCCAAATTATGCTGATATGTACCTCCAACCATGCACCAAAACCATGCACATGGAGGGAATCCACACCCATATTAGAAGCCAAGCTTCTCCTAGTCCATGTTGTGATTTGTAAAGACTGAGAGATATAGCGATTTAAAAGAATTTGAATATTAAAATGTATACATTAAACTGGTTATCAAATTTTGAATATATAGAGATTCCTAAAATACTAAAGGAAATATGAGGCACTCTTCTTCTATAAACAGAGGAGGAGTAGCTCACTGCTAAATTAGTTGGACACTGTGAGGTAGAGAAGGTACCTGCTTGAGTTTTAGATGAATGCCTATTTTTTATTTTCTTTATTTTTCATTTCATTTTATTTTTTTAATGTTAATGTGATTTTTATTTTATTTTATTAATTAATAGTATTCTTTATTTTTTTTAATTGTTTCCACCAATTATTCCACCCCAATTATTATTATTCTTCCTTTTCTTTTTCTTTATTCTTTTAATTTTATTATTCACTCAAAATTAAATTCTTTTATTCTTATTTCATTTCATTTCATTTATATTATTTATCTCTCTCTCTTCTTATTCTATTTTATTTTTGTGATTTCATATATTTAAATTTCTTATTATCATCTCATTCTTCTTCTATTTTATTTTTATTATCATCTTTCTCATTCCACCATTGTAACCTATTACCCTCACCAATGAGGTACTAACATGAGGATTTCACCAAGGGATATTAATATTTTCTTAAATTATTTCTCAAATTTTATTTTAATTTTGCGATAGATGAGAGTGACATGTACAGGTGTGGTGATTTTCCTCCTTGACATGCAGCTCAAATCTATTTCTATTATTTTATTTTATTTCTTTTCTCACTCTTCCTGTTATTTTCTCTTAACAAGATGGATTTGATCTGATCAATGGATGAAACAACATATGACGGAGTCAGGTCCTATAATATGTCTCACTCTCAACTAAGGTGTTCCACCAACCTTGATTATAATAGGAGGTGGAATTTTGATTGATTAATTAATTCAAGATTTAAGAAAACTAAATAAAAGGCTACAGATTCATCATGAGATTTCATAGATGATTTATCAAACTAAATTTAAACAAATAAATGAGAATAATGATAGAACCCAAAATCAAACCTAGGACCAAGTGATTTATTTCTAATCACATTTTGTAAGAATTGTATGTTAGTTTAAGTTTAAATTTTCATTCTGAATGTATTTTCATTATTTATAAAATAAAGAACCCAAATCCATATTTCATTTCTTTGATAGATAATTGAAAAAAATAAAAATAATTGGTTTAGGTGAATTAGATTAAGTGAGTAAATGAATTAAGAATATCCTCATGTGAGATGAACCTGGTCGGCCTCTATGTTGTATTAGGAAAATAATTTTTTTCCACACCCTACAACACGCATGCATCAAAACTAAAATAGTTGTTAAGGATACAATCATCAGTTTTATTAATTTTTCTATTTTCAAATTCTAGATAGTTTTTCATTGTTTTCTTTAAAATATAAAAAAATGTACATCTCATGTTGGTCTATAAATGATGGTGTTGCTGTATTTTATTGACAGATCAGGGGAGACTTGAGACAAATTATCAATGAGTAGGAATTCAATAACCTATTCTAGTATATTAAAGAGACACTCGAACAACCAGTGGTTGAAGGTTTGGCTAAAGAGTTAACTAAATTATGGGGTTACTTCCTAAAGTTTTATCAAGAATTGGAAGACAAAAGTTGATCTATCCTTTTTTCTCCCAAATTTTTTAAGAAGTTTCCCATGAGAAATTATAGGAACAAGTGGATAACAATAAACTCAAATATGATATTCAATAGATTAATGATATGGTACAAGATCTTCAAGGAAAAATGGATTGGATAACTAAGAAAATTAATATATACCTTGAGAAACATGAACCTGAACTAGAAAATGAGCCACTAGTATTATCTGATTTTTAAGGGAATTCAAGGAATTGAAGCCATGATTGCGGAGTATATACAACCCAACCATTTTAATAACCTAATCACAGATGACCATGATGAGCTAGAGTGGATTAATTGTGAGGAATAATTTCTTATTGGGCTCTGTGTGGGAGATCAAAATTTTCTAGAAGACTTCTACAAGGAGTGTGAGTTACAACTTGATCTCCTCAGTCCTTAAAAAGTAAAAGAGACAAAACCTTTACATATTTTTTAGACATTTAAGAATACACCACCCAAGTATTATAACTTAAATAAAATATGGAGGATCTCGACTACCTACCTCCACTTTCCACCATCAAACTCCAGGAAGAACTAACCATTGAAGAAAATATTGAATCTGAACCAACTAATTGATTTTAAGTTATCTCAAATTATATTTCATTTTATTTTAATCAATATAAATTTATTTATAATTCCCATTTACATGAATTTTTAGATTCATAAAATATTTATTATGCCTTAGGGGAATATGATAAAGAATAACATGCTTCTGTTGAGGAACACATGGAGATCCATAATTTTGATAAAATTGTATTCGAGTAATCCCATGAAAAATTTCAAGTAGATAAGACTAAAGAAATAATGACATAGGATTCCCATTTTTTAAAGGGATAATTTAAATTTAAATTTTTTCTCAAGTAAAATTACATGCTTAATTTCCCTTTAAATATTCAATTTATATAGACTAATTTGATAAAGAACTAGAAAAATAATAGAGGATAACACAATTGGAAACCAAGAAGGAGGATGATATATACTTCATCCTAACCCTTCCATGAAGGTTTTTCCTAATTGTGAAGGGGTGGATCTAGTATACACTATCCATGGATCATTCCTCACTAACGAGGATGAAGTGGAAGCTGGGAAAAGCCACATGTGGTGGTTCAAATTCAATAACATCCATCCACTATCATACGATGGATAATAGATGGTACTACCCTCTAGAGGTAGTAAAAATTAAGGTCCCACTCGGGGGGATTATATCAAGACTTATCCTTATATTTGTTTTATATGAATTTAGATTTCAATTTCATTCTTAGGATTATTCCAGCATGCAGCTCACTCCCACTAACATTTTGAACTTTTTTACATGATCATTATGATTAATTATGTAATTCTATTTTATAGGTTCATGATGGAATAAGGAATCCTCTAAATAGTGTAGAAAAAGGATAAAGATTCATGGGATAGAGATTTCATTATTATATCTTTTATGTTCAAACTCCTAGAATTTTTTTGGAACCTATTTTGAGATTATACAAGAATTTCATGCTCATGCTTGAATTATTTATTTACTTGAATTATCTAGGAGACATGAGTTTATTAGGAATCTTTTGATGCCATGATTTATATTTTAATGTTAATAATATTGAATGAGTAAAATGGATAATTGAACAACTAAAGTGAATCATGGATATTAAAATGAGGACTCATGCTTTGAGAGAATTAATTGATTAATGTAAATAAAATTTCCTTGTCATTTATCCTGCTTTTAATTTATAAAGTTCATGTAAATTTATTTTTAATTATTATTCATTTCTTGAGTGATTTTCCCATTCCCAAGAGAATTTTTAGACCAAATATTTATTATTTTATCTTGATTATATTTATTTAGTGATCTTGGGACATGTCACCTGCTAGAACTTGAATTTGAGCTTTTAAAAGTTATGACTGTGAAAAAACACATTTAAAATGATTGATTCATCTTATGAAAAACCATTATTTGTGAATACCACCTTTATATTAATCCTTTTTATCCAATAATGACCATTAATGACCTTATTAGGGACAATCCATGTTTGAAACCATTTTTTATCCATTCCTACCCTCCTCTTAGTATTTTCATGATATTGTTAAGTTGATGTTTGAGGGTGAATGGAGTCATGGTGTAATGGATGAATTACATTGTAAGGAAAATGTGTGGGGAAAATTAATTGTGGGTGTTGAGAAAGGAAATTTTACATTTATATTTTATTATTTTCCCCTCTTAAGAAAAAGGAAAAATTAAGCATGGGTTGTGATTTAGAAGAATGAAAAATCACCATTAGTATAATGATGATTTTTATTATATGTGTTTAGGTGGTGGATGTTAGATACATTCTAAGAATAAATTTTGAAAAAAGAAAAAAATGAGAAAAAACTACTTTGAAAAAAAATTATAAAAGTAGATAAAAATAAATACGGTGCACAGCATCCATAATGCTTTCATTTTTCATAACCTTTACTTTGAGCATATAAAGTGGGAGTTTCTATTTTGAATGGGAGAATGTCATCACACTTTTAATTTTTTAATCAAACACAGTACTTTAAGAGATAAACCTCCTCCTTGAGCCTTAATTTTTAAAAGATAAATTTATTGAAAAATTAAGAATCCAAGTATTTAGAACATTAATTGAGAATTATTCATATTTTCATGTTCTTTTTGTCTTTACAAAGTGGAGAAAATATTTCCTTTATAATCCTATGGATAAGTATCACGTACTCATGATATGACCATAAATCTATTTGAATTATATTATGAGTGATGAGTGAAAATATTCAAATTGAGGTAAATCATGACTTTTTGTGTTTTATAATAATTAAGTAAGGAGTTCGAAAGGATTAAAGTATAAGTAACATCGTTTAAAAAAGGGGGAAATTCAAATACTTGGGTTAATTTTTTCTTTGGAAATTGAAAAATCAAACTTATATTTTATGTGGATTTTTGAAGATTTAATTTGACATTGATAATTATTTTATTTTATTATTTTTGAATTTAAATAATGATAAAAATAGTGCCAACTGATTTTTAATGTTGAGATTTTATTCTAGAGGAAAATAATAGTTTAACTGTGGGGTAGTTGACACACTCATATTTCATACATATTTTTAAGTAATTTTTAATGATTTTGTAATGGTCTTTAATGAAAATATCTGTGAAATGAAAAGTTTTATGAAAATATGGGAAATTAAAATTGAAACATTTAATTTTATTTAAATGGATAATATGGTGATGATTTTTGAATTTAGAATTTTCATTTGGATTTAAGAGATTATTATTGGAATTTTTGTTGCAAATGTTTTTTTTTTATTTTTTAGGAGTTTAACAAAACAATTGATGCTAACCCAAGATATCCTTCAAACATGGCTGAAAATACTATAATCCATGCCTTATTTGGCCTATCCAGGAAAGCATATCTCATGGGATATACCACTTGGGCTAGCAAGAGATCATTGGTCTTGGGAGGTACCACCTGCATGGGTGAGACTATGCCCGCATCGGCTAGGTCGTTCAACCTAGTCCATGTAGTGCGTGCATGTGTTTCTGGGAGCCCACCCCAGTGCAAGATTCTGATCCAATTATCACATATATTTTCTTATATACAATCACATTTCCCCTATGTTCTTCCAATGCGGGACAACTTTTTTTAATTCACTACTCACATTTTAAAACTATACTCACCCCACACCCGAACACCCATGTCGTCGCTCTCCAATGCCATCCACTGCTTAATTAAACCTTGGATATCTATGAAAACACTAAAATACTCCATTTTAGTACATAGAAGCTTGAGATTGAGCTATTTATTCATAATGAATCCTAGGAACTCTTTTATCACCTCTAAGACCCTATATGAACACTATGATGAGAAGATTGACTTCATATGGTCATGTGAAGGCCAAATGACTCAGAGGGGTATTCCTTCATCCTAGTCATTCCCACCTTATACTACCATGTCCCTCCACCCATTCACTAAATACATTCATGTGGATGGAAGCCATGACCATGTTAGAAGACAAGCTTCCTATAGTCCACACTACGAATTTAGAAAGCTCGATGGATATAGAGATTTAAAGGAATTCAAATATTAAAATATCTACATTCAATTGATTATCCTATTTTAAAGATATAGATATCCCTTGAACACCAAAGGAAAGCCTAGTAATTCCTACTCTATAAATACAGGAGGATTATCCCACTACCAAAGCATTTAACCCTACGAGGAGGAGAAGCTGCCTGCTTGAGTTTTGGCCTAATGCCTATTTATTATTTTATTTTCTTTATTTTTAATTTGATGTAATTTTTTTAATATTAATTTAATTTTTATTTTAGATTATTTATTAATATAATTAATTTTTTTTGTTAAAAGTGTTTAGACCAATTCTTCAACCTAGATTCTTCATATTCATCATCATCATCATCATCTTCTTCTTCTTATTTCTTATTTTAATTTTCTTCTTCTATATAAATTCAATTATTTTATTTTATCATTTCATATTATTTTATTTTTATTCTAAATCTCTCTCTCTATTATTCTCTTTTTTATTTTTTTTATTTCATGTTTTTTTCTTTCTTATTATTATCTCATTCTTATTCTATTTTATTTTATTCTCTTCTTTCTCATTCCACCATTATGAACTATTACCCTAAAAAATGAGGGGATGACCCAAGGCTTTTCCTATGGGAGGTTAATGAGTTCTTGAATTCTTTATTAATGTTTATTTTATGTTAGTGATATATGAGAGTGTCATGAAAAAGTGTGACAATTTTCCACCATGACATAAAAATAAAATCTATTTCTATTCTTATTTTATTTATTTTCCCTCTCATATAATTATTATCTATTTAAATTATGGAGTTGATATGATCAATGGATGAAATGGGTTACGATGAAGTCAGGCCTTGGAAGATTCCACATTGTCGACTAAGGTATGCCATCAACCTTGATTATATGAGGGGGTAGAATTTATATTTCTTAAGGAATTAAAAATTAAAAATCTAAATAAAAGGATAGTGATTCATGAATGAAATTTCATAGATGAGTTATCAAACTATATTTAAATAAATAAAGGAGAATAATGATAGAACTCAAAATCGAACCTAGGACTAAGTGATTTTTTTCTAATCACATTTTGTTATAATTACATGTTAGTTTAAGTTTAAATTTTCATTATGCAAGTCTTTTCATTATTTAGAAAATAAAAAAAACCCAAATTCATATTTCATTACTTTGATATATAATATAAAATAAGAAAAAATTAGTTTAGGTGAATTGGATTAAGTGAGTAAATGAATCGAGATGCTCCCCAAGTGAGACGAACCTATTCAGCCTCTATGATGCATTAGGAAAACAATTTTATTTTTCCATGCCCTATGATAAGTGTGCATCATATAATCCTTATATTATCCCTTTTTGGTGAACAAAGTAAAACCACTATGTCCTATTGATTCCTTAAATTTATATATTTGTATGTGTTATTATGTGAGATCGGCTACTCAGGATCATAAGAGATTGAACATGTTCCTTCCAACAAGGGAACGATATTTGTATGACCTAGAAGACTTAAAGAAGATAAATGTTATAATTGGTGCTCACCCGGATTCACCCCCCTCAAGGTGTTTCAGCCCAACCTAGTTTCCACAATTCTAAAAAAGTCAAAATAGTAGACTCAACAATAAAGGTATATTAAATTGTTGCAATAGATGTTGTGAAGGAAGTTATTTGGATCAAGAAGTTAATTTCTATACTTGGGGTGGTTCCTAGCATTGAGAGAATAATCGAGATTTAGTATGTCAACAATGGATACATTACTTAGGCTATATAACCTAGATATCACCAAAGGACCAAACACATCATTTTCAAATACTATCTCATGTGATATAATTGAGAGGGGTGATGTTAGGATCTATTGGGTGGATACAAATGAAAATTTAGTGAATCTATTGATGAAACCATCATCACAGTAGAAGCATGAGGGTCATGTTGAATCTCTTTGTATATGGTACTTAAGTGATTGAATGTAATGGTTATAATTGTATCATGATATTATAATAAATCCATGATCCATTTATAATTCATTCATGCATGTTGTAATTTATTTTACATTAATGGTGGAATGATAATATCCCCTCAAAGTATGACTTTGAGTTTTCCTTATTCGATGATCATCATAGAGTATTATGGGTTGTAATGATATGTTAAGTTTAGAATGAGTATAATCTTATACTCTATATAAAGATTTTTATTAGAGATAAAAATAATATAATCATGAGGTGATAAGTTGATACATTTTACATGGATTAACCCCCCAAAATTATATTTCAAGGAATGTTATACAGTCATCAATATACTTAGGGATGTATACTTATTATCAAATACCATTAGCTAATGTTGGTGATATATCTCACATGAGAACCTTTATACATTGAAATATTTTTTATGAAATCATTGAGGCTTAGCTAATGATGGGGTTTTGAGTATGTTGTTGATCATGTCATCAGTTGGAGATCTATCAAGATAGGATTTATCCACTCATATGATAAGTTAAGATATCTGAGATCTTGATTGAATTAGACTGGGGAAATTCATGGCCATGATTATTTGAGTTATTTATGGTGTGATCAAATACTTTGATGAGGGAAATTTTATATACTCATGTGCTAGATGAATAACATGTAATGTATTCATTGACCTATTCAGTTTATTTCAAAGAATCATGAATAGAGGAGATAACCTATACTAGATTGATATGTTTCATGTCTAGTGGTTACTATATGTCAAAGACAAAGGGATTATATAGGTATACATACAATATATATGATTCATCTTGTGGTGGATGTGTTCATATGGAAATATGAGTATGTTTGATCAAGATCACACCATATCCCCTTATAGCTTGAGTAGCACCAATTATTTTCTATAGGACACTCTTTGCCTACATATATGAAATTTGGATTTCATATTTATTATAAATGTTGTAAATTCATGTAAGGACATAAAGATATAAATTTCGATAGGTATTAAAAATGGGACAATTTTTTCATTTTAAAATGAATAGATTTTGATAAACTGTATCCAAAATATTTTTAGATGGATTCACAATGCGTTTTGAAGTTTTTCATAAATTATAATGGGATTTTAGTGACTGTGTGAGTTTTTTATATATATACTAAAATAATGGATATTTTATCTTACTATATCCTTTAACATGTCATATGTGATATGCATGAGATGCATATCATAGATTATGATATATTCATATCGTAAATAGGAATGGGATACCACTATATGCCTATATCACAGTGTGCGATAGGATTTATGATATGGGATGCATGAGATGCGAGTATATAGTAATTGTCTTGTATTCCCACATGATTTTTTTGGTTATAAATTAATGGTATTTATTCATTTACTTCTTTTCATACAAAAAATATTTGTTGAAGTGTTCAATGAATGAAACACCAATTGGATGTAATGTACGACTTCCATGAGATGGATCCTAGTGATCTAACATTATGAATCTATTCATTTAATGAATAGAGTCTATATAAGGGATCACATACCTATCATTGATGGTACACTCAATGGATGAAATATAATCCTATAATCTCCTAAAGTTTTTGGTTCTCTCTTTATCGTTATGAAGAAGGTGTTAACACACTGTGAGAGTTTGTGGGATCCTTATGTTATGAATAAGGATCCAAAGACCAGTGTAATCTCCTCAGATGTGTGAGCTTTTAGGTATTTTTTCAGTGATACCTATAAAGAATAATCCATAAAAAAGTAAAATATAGAGTTTTTATTATTAAGGTATTCTTGTTTATGTTCTTCATTTTATGCATGCTGAATCAGTTGAAGATAGAGTATGCATGTATGGGGTTTCTTCCACTACCAAATTCATTTGACGAACACCCTAAATCCAATCAAGGGGTCAATGGAAGAGGGGATCTTATCTCAATTGAAATAGACTCTCTCTGAGTGACTCACCCCTTATAATCTAAGAGGGGGGATACCATAAAATAAGGGTTTATAACCACTAAAAAAACATGATAGAACCACATTACATACTTTCTAGGCATGCATTGATCCAATAATTTAATTAATTTATCATTGATTTTGACTCTCACAAATATCCACATTTGTGTTAATAATGAATATTCTTTAATTGAATTTTAGGTTTATAGTAATTTAGTTTTAATACAGATGAAAAGTTGTTTATAAAATATTTTTGACATTTTTGATGAATTCTGGATTCATTGTTCATAACCCAAAATTTGTTATATGTTAGGTTCAAGAACATAAGTTTTGGAAAGAAACATTACTTTTGGAAACCTCAATTTTGGCGCAACATTATTTTGTGAACCCAATGTTTGTAATGACCCCAACATTTACATGGTTAGTGTTTGGTTTATTAACCCAACATTTGAATGATTGATGTTTTTCTTATCAACACAACATTTGGAGTCAATAGAATGTTTTATACCATATGTTTTGAAACCCAATGTTTGACTCAATAATATTTGATATTTAAATTATATATTCTTTCTATTATTTCTACAGTGGTTTCTTCAAAGTATTTTTATCATTAAAAGTTGTTCAAAGACTTATTCAAAGGCCCTTATTCTATGTATTAAATTATTCCTATTTCTAAAAGAATTTATGATTTTAGTGGGATATTAAATTCAAATTTCAAACGCATTGTGTGTTTTTAATGATCACATTTTATCAAGAAGATTTTTCAGAATTGTTTGACCTAAATAAAATAAAGTTTCCTATTAAATATTGTGATTAAGATATTCTAAAATAAGAATTTTCTTCTCTAGTTATATGATGGGATACACATTAGATACCTACATGTTTTGATCTATTTTTTTTCATGCTACTATTGTATATCTGTTTATCTTTTACTATAGTTTGTTAAATAAATTTCCATATCTACACTTTGTATATATACATGTTTATCATATAATGAGTGTTTTAAGTTCTTCTCTAAATGGTTATTATTTCTACTACTGTATGTTTTTAGAATATCTTATCAAAAATAAAGATTATAGTTTATTTAGAAGTAAATCACATTAAATATCTTGTATTTACTTCTAAATAACTCTTTATTTTCTAGTTTCAACTGCAACTGTGTTCCAAATTCATTTTAAAAAATCATCTTCTTATCTAATTTTCTTGAAGTGTTAGCCGGTTATACTCCATTGTGGGGGAGTGTCAGCTTCTCATACCAAGATATGGTTATTGAGATTCCTTATAAAAGAACCTGGCTATTTTTAAGGTGTCAACTACCTACACTCATTTTTTTATCTCTCCAAACAAGAGGATATGTTTAGTGGAATCACCAATCTTGATAATATAGTGTTGGTGGAGTGTACTAGGGGATATTTATTCCCCAAACCACTATAATTGTTTTGATTTATCTTCATTATCTTTTCATTTCATAATATATCTAAAGGAAACAATGTTTCACTAATTTACAAATCATAAAGATGGATTAAGTTTAAATTTTTCAAGATTTTTAAAAGGACATAGTTCACCCTTCATGTCTTAATATTATTTTGACCTAACAATTGGTATCAGAGGAGTGTTATTTAAATATTTCTATTAAGATATAGAAATATTGATTCAAAGGTCTATATAAAGAAATATGTTTATGGTATAACTCAAAGAAAGAATGTCAATGATCAGAGCACCATATTTCAATGGAGAAAATTATAGTTTCTGGAAATCAAAAATGGTCATCTACTTAAATAATCTTGGTACTAAAGTTTATATAAATTTTTTAAAACCATATGAAATCCCTGAAGAATTAGAAAAGTGGGATATAGCTAAAGAATCTAAGTGTAATTTTAATTCAAGAGTCATGAATGCAATTATATGTGAACTTGGTCTAGATGAATTCAATTGATCCTCACATTGTGTAATGATATTTCAGAAGTGGAAACAAATAGTTGTTACTTATGAAAGAATCGATAATTTCAGACAGTTGAGTTATGAAACTTCTAAATTAAAATTTAACACTTTCAAGATTTATGATCGGGAGAGAGTCACTCAAATGAATAGAAGATAGAATGAAATGATCAATGGTGTTTCTTCCCTAGGATATCCAATTGTTGAATCATATCAAGCGTTAAAAGTGCTTATAGTTTTACCATCAAAATAGAATGGAATATCTTATGCTATCATACAATCCATTCCTATAAAAAATTTGTCAATTAAGGAATTAATTGGGACTCTAATGATGTATGAATCTAAAAATAATGTTGAAGAATAATATCATAGAATGATAAAAAGGGAGAATACTTCTCTCAAAGTAACTACTTCAAAAAATAAAAATGAATCCAAGGAGTATGTTTTATCCTTAAATGATTCATGTTGTTTAAATTTGGGAGTATAATTGTACCATATATCTAGAAGATTCAGTAAGATCTATAATAATAATAAAGGATTCAAGAAGGATTTCAATGATTTTAAGAAAAATAGGCATGGACTCAAATAAGATAGATGTTGTGAAAGAAAATAGATGGGGAACATTAGACCCGATTTCCCACAATTTAAAGAGGATAAAATAAAAATATAAAAGAAATAAAACAAGTACCTAATGAAATATAATTATTAGCATGAATTAAATAAATATATAAAGGCTACATGGAGTGTTTTTAAAGACCCTAAAAACTCTTCAAATTTTGACTTTGAGAAAGATCCATAAAATCTAAAAAGAAAATATACGCGTTATGGCTAAGGAAGAAGAAGTACAATACTATCATTATTATTATTCTTCTTGTGAAAGTTTCTCAGATAAAAAATTAGATTTTTATTGTTCCATGAATATATAAAAATATTAATCTCTAGATAAAAAGAATAAATCTTTAAATAATATTCATAATTCAATTTTAAGTTAAAAATATGTCCTGTTAAAACAATATTTATAACTGAAATAAAAACTTAGGAAATTTGTTTCAAACAACACTATGCATGAAGATAAAATTAAAAAGTTATAGGCTGAATTATAATCCTTTAAAAGTGGTGTAGGTATACTTACTAAGGTATAAGAATATTTAAATCAGATTCTTGGAAAAAATGTTCATATAAAAAAATTTGGTATAGGAAGTAATGGTGAAAAACCCAAACTATATAGAAATTATTTTGTTCCTAGTTCTCAGAATAAAATAATTCTATAATTAATTGTTTTTATTACAGAATTAAAGGTAATCATTTTAATAAATATTGTTTGAAAAATCATAATATTAGTGGTAAAAATAAATCCATTATTTCTAAAAGTAATTCTAAATTTTGTTCTGTTGATTTTAGTAAAATTAAAAATAACTGGTTACCTAGATCCCTACTTGCTAACATAGCTGGACCCAAGAGCATATCAGTACTAAAATAAGATATTATTTAATTATTTTTTAGGTAAAAGTGAAATATGGTATATTGATAGTGGATACTCATGAAACATGAGTATTGATTCTTAAAACTTACACACACAAACAAAAGTGGATGGTGGACTAGTTACCTTTGATGATAATGCTATAGGCAGGATTATAGTATTTGGATTAGTTGCAGATCTAAATTCAATCCTGATTCACAAATCCCTAAATGTTCAAGGGTTGAAGTGAAATCTGATAAGTATTTCTTAACTTTGTAATGATTTTTATGTTTATTTTTGTAACAATGTTTGCTCTGTATTTATAGACTAATTTCATAAGGTTAAAGAACCTAGAACTAAAAATGATTGTAATTTGGATCTTAATTCCTTGTGTAAATAGAAAGTGAATTTTTTAACTTTGGAAATAAATGAATCTTGGATTTTCCATAGGAGACTTGGAAATTTTAAAATATTTTATTTATATAAATTATCTAGAAAAAATTTAGTTTTTAATTTTTATAGTCGTAAATTTGATGAGAAATGACTTTGTGATGTATGATAAATAGATAAGAAAAATAAGTTTTATTTTAAATATATTAAAAATGTTTCTACATCTAAAAATTTAGAACTTATCCAGATGGATTTTTTAGACCATCAAGATCAGTAAGATTTGATGGAAAATCTTATGGTTTTGTATCAGTAGATGATTTTTCTAGATTTAACTAGGCTTATTTATTAAAAATCAAAAGTGAATCCTTTTCTATTTTTGAAAGTTTTTATAAATATTTTCAAATTGAAAAATATTTCAAAATTATTTCATTTAGAAGTGATCATGGAGGAGAGTTTGAGAATTAGGAATTTAATTATCTTTTCTCAAACATGGGTAATAAACATACTTTCACTGCTTTAAGAACACCTTAAAAAATGGAATTATAGAAATAATAAATAATAATATTCCAAAAATGAAAATAAATATGTTAAATAAATATAGTATTCCTACCCATTTTTTGGGTAGGAGGAGTCATTACAGCTTGACATATCATGAATAGAGTTTCAATAGGATCCTTTCTTAAAAAGTAACCCTATGAATTATGGAATAATAGAAAACCTGAAGTTGGATACTTTAAAGGTTTTGTATTTAAGGTGTATATCTTGAATACTAAGGAAAACATTGGTAAATTAGATCCAAATTCCAATACATGAATCTTTCTAGGATATTTTTCAACTTTTAAATCTTTTAGAGTGTATAATAAAAAGTCAAGGATAGTTTAAGAATTTTTCCCTATGAAGTTTGATTAAAGTGATCCTTTTGATCATAACAAAATTCAAAAAATGAATTTAATTTATCTTTACATAACTTGATACTTTATTATTCTTAATATGTTTTTAAAGTAAATTTTAATATAATGAAAATCAATCCAGTTCTGAAGAACATGAAACTAGAGAACCTAAAAGTTTCTTACCAAGACAACATGTAACCTTAAAGTACCATAATTTGGAGACTATTATAGGAAACCTAGAATATGGATTTAAGACTAGAATAAATGTAAGAAACCTAGATGAATTATCTCCCTTCCTATCCTAGTTTGAACCTAAGTCTGTAGAAAAAGCCTTCGAATATGAGAATTGGATAATATTTATAGGAAGAATCAAACTAGTACAAAATATACAATTTTTTGTTGAATTAGTTGGTAGGAAATTAAACCATCTAGTAATATGAACTAGATGGATTTTTAGAAATAATCAATATGACCAAGGTATAATTAGTAGAAGTAAGTCTAGGATAGTTGCAAGAGGATAAAACCATGAGGAAGGAATAAATTATGAAGAAACATTTTCTCTGGTATCTAGATTCAAATCCATCAAGATCATTTTAGCATATTAATATTATATGAATTTTAAATTATATCTGATTGATATTAAATCTACGTTTACAGATGGTTATTTAGTGGAGGAAGTCCATATAACGCCCCAACCATAAACATTACATAATCTTGAATTAAGTTAATAATTCACACTGATGATCTTTTCATGTTTAGAGTTTTAGAGAATTAATCCATAACTATTACATTACAAATAAAATATTAAAAAGTAGACACTTCTACTCATTATAATTTTTTTTGATAAAATAAAACTTTTAAAATAAAACAAGAATTATTTTCTTGATATAAATTTTCTTGATATAAATTTTCTTGAATTCTTCCTTTCTCTTACCCTACCTTATATCCTGTGAAAAACATTTCCAAAACATGGGATGAGCAAAAAAATCTCAGTAAGGGTTATAAAAAAAGGATAGAAAACATTAGTCCATAAATACATACAAGTCAATGAAATCATACTTTTCAATATTTAACATACCACACAATATCATAATATTCATCAATAACACATGGAAATCATAAATCATGAAGGTAACTTGTGGCATCCATAACATACTTACGTTCTAGCTTTCACAACTACATAGGGAGTTACGATTGGAATACCCATCACAGTATATTCACTAAATCTCTTAGGCGAAACATTTACATTTACCTCCATCACATTACCCAATGAATTGGAGAGATATCTCGGGATCACCATCCCTAGGTTTATCACAACACCACCCATATACATAAACAATTCCCAAGAACCATAACATAATCATAACACATTAACAAGCATAAAGGAGAGATAAAATTTCCACATTGCAATCACAATATAAAATTTAAATATATTAAGATAATCAATCCATTATCAAAACCATTTTCAATACCAAAATACGTAAAACGATTATATGGTATTTATTTTACTTTTATAAAACACTATGGCTTGTAGAGGAATCCAAATATCAAATAATACTGGCGTCAGTGGAAAAGTTATTGTCACTGCGTACGTTAAAAAGAAACATTCTTTTTTTTAGTAAAATTATTTGTAGAGAAAATCTTCCTTTATAATAAAAGTAATGTTTAGAGGGGTTTATACATCGTATAAAATAAAGATATTTGTAAATAAAAATATTCCTCAATGAAAGGAGATTGAGATGAAGTCCCTTACCTCATGCCCGACTTGACTCGTTTGTTATTTAATCTCCAGAATAATAAACTAAAGTTAATTTCTACTCGCTTAAGAACCTTTTACAAGTTTATTATTCCTTTTATATCACTTATTACCACGTTATAAACATTACATAATCATTTGAGTTAATAAGAGTCGTTTTTTCGATATTTGTTACTTGAGTAAAAAATAGAATTCTTATAATTACAAGTTGTCCATGTGGTCAAAATTCCATTATATCCATAATGATATTAATGATTTAGATATCATATATATCATATATATCTAGTATATATATATATATATTTATAATAGTACATAACATTTGGAGATAAGAAATGAAATGCACCGTTCATGGAGACGGTAAGCTGTACGTACGCATGAACACTACTTTCATTTCTACTTCATATTTAATGGAATTAAAACTTAATGATACAAAGATATATTATAATTATAGTATAATATAATATATAATTTCATTAACTCCATCCTTTATACGTTCCACGTATGGCATGAATGAGTCATATCACTTTGAAGGGGCAGTAGTCCGCACTTCCGCAAATGAAATTATCATATTTATCTATTATGGAAACCATAAAGGTATAATATAAATGAAAAATATAGAAGTTTATAGACAATATAAATATAATATATATCACATATAAATATAGTTCCATCTTAATGGCCACCATAAAAGGTGGTAGGAGATAATTGAACAATCATCGTTTCGTGAGGCAGTAGTTCACCGTCCACAGAAACAATATGTTCGTATCCATTATATGAAGGAGTATAGAAGTTTAGTTATAATAATACTCATAAAAACATCATAGTATATTGAGTATACTATTGTTGTTATAAAATTATGTAATAGAGAGAGTTTAGGGTGTTGGAGAAGGAAAATAAAAGAAAATAACTTGAGAGAAGATGTTACGTTTAAATCAGGTAACTCCCTTTGGTTTGGGCCAAAAGGCCTTCTTGAATCACCTTATATCTAAGGTAAGGATTATAAGAGGAATATAGGGATTTTTGGAGCTTATTTGGGAAGATTTTGGACAATATAATGGGATTGATAGGTGTGAGTAATGGGTTAGAGGTGGTGTCCTTTTATAAGAGGGAGGAGGGTCTCTTTAGGAAAGTTTGAAAGTATTGTTTTATTATAAAATTATTTTCGGTTTTAAAGGGTTAAAAACTTATTTAATTGGAATATAAGGTTCATATAAATAGAAATAAAATAATCCAATAATAATTGGACATGTTTTGGATACTTTTTAATCCTTTTCATTTTTATTTAACCCTCTATTAACTAATTTAACTTTTACCATATCCTCTTATATATTCATACTATATGGTTAATATATTTACTATAAAATGCCAAGCGACCCCAAATGGATCATTTATGAAATTTTTACATTATTTAAGTCATTTTGATGAATCTTATATTTTAAGACTTTTTTATCATTTAATAAAATATTGATTGATTTAAAAGCTCTTTTATGTCAATTTTAATACTATTCATATCATGACTTTTTTTAAAAATCCAAACCAACTTTATTCTTTTAAAAAACATTAATTAATTAAAATATAATAAGTAATAAAAATATATAAAATTATTTTATGGAATAAAAATGTTCAAAATAAATTTATTTTAATATTTGTAATATCATTTATTTGAATCCTTTATTAATGAAGCAATTATTGCATCACTATTTTTTCATAATTAAATTTGTTTATTTAATGTCTAAAAAGTATAAATAAAATACCATGATTTAGGTAATATTTTTCTCTTTCTAATGAATATTTATAGTCTAAGATATCACTTATATAAACCCATATATAATTGTTTTACTAAAAGATATATGTTTATGTTATTTTTGTCCTTACTTAAAATTTATTAATATAAAGTGTCATTTTCACTTACAAGTGGCTCCATGGGGTCCCAAAATAGACCCAAAGATTCCCAAGGTCAGAAATGTATCATCCAATAGGATTATGAAACATGTTAGGGTAATTTAATATTATTATAATATTATTTTTTACCCTTTTTACCAGATTTACCCTTTAACCATGGTAAATGAAATATTTACTGAAGTAAATATTCATAATGCCTAAAAATAAAAGTTACCTATTTACACAATTTGGACCTCCTGATTACAAATATATAATCTATTTTTCCAAATTCAAAACACAGAAGTGTTAGAAAGTAATTTAAAATTAATTCTCGATTTCAAAACAAAAAGCATGTTTTTAAGAAATAATAACTATCAAAAGATTTACCTTTGTTTATGTCCAATTTAAGAGTGAAATTACTTCCAATGACCAACATTGGATTAAATGGTAAAAATATAATCCAATTAAACTTTAAAACTAATTAAAATAACAATATAAATATATAAATAAATTAGATTAAAAGACAGTTTTGAATTAAAATGCAGTATTTTTCACTATTCATTAAAAAATGAACTTTATTAGAAAAATACCTAAAATTTACCCAATGTAAATTTTGACTCCATTATTCTAAGGAAGAATTTTAATTTTCCAAATAGAACATATAAAAGTTACAAAAACAATATTTAAAAAGGGTTCTCCATCAAAAGACGATAAATAGATCATTAAAAGAATATTAGATTATTTATGATTAAAATTGGATTCATTCACATTTTAGCATCTAATTTTTATTGGATAAATGTATACACATTTAACAAACATGTGTAATCATATTGTAGTTAGTTCTGTTCATTCACACTAATACAACAACTATGCATTAACTACCATTAAAAATAATAATATCATTATATTATTTTTTGGTATAACTCAACGTTGTGTGAAATGTATGATTTCAAAAAACTCATTGTTGAGAATCAGGTACGCCATCAAAGATGGCATGCCCTTTAAAGTAAAATTAATATTTAATTCACAAATATTAATAAATATGAAAACTTTGTATTCTTTATTTACTTGGGATGTTACCTCCTTCCCCCCTTTTGGAAATATCATCCTCACAATTTTATTCACTTATCAAATAAATGAGGGTATTTATCCCTCATAACATTCTCATATTCCCACGTTGCCTCTTCAACCATATGGTTTTTTCACAAAACCATTACTCAATGAATTACCTTATTCTTCAACACTTTCTCTCTTCGGTCAAGAATCTTGACTCATTGTTCCTCATAAGAAAGATTCTCTTCCAACTAAACTTCCTCTAGAATCAAAACATGGGATGGATCCGACATATATTTTCTCAACATTGAAAGATGAAAAACATTATGTACCTGGGATAAACTTGGAGGTAAATCCACTCTTTACGCAATTTATCCAACCTTCTCCAAGATTTTATAAGGTCTAATGAACCTCGGACTTAACTTTCCCTTCCTACTAAAATGCATCACATTTTCCATGGAGAAACTTTGAGAAAGACATGATCACCTACCTCAAAAGAAAGATCCTTCCTCCAGTTATCCGCATAAATTTTCTACCTACTTTGAGATATTCTCACGTGCTTCTAAATCAACTGAACTTTTTCTGCCATCTCTTCTACCAATTCTGGTCTCATCAGTTTCCTTTCACTTACTTCATCCCAAAAATATGGAGTTCGATACTACTTTCCATATAATGCCTCAAATGGAGCCATCTGTATACTGGAATGAAAATTGTTATTATAAGAAAATTAAATCAAAGAAAGATGTTGGTCCCAACTTCCCCGGTAATCCATTGAGAAAGCACGTAGCATATCCTCCAATGTTTGAATTGTTCATTCTGACTACCCATCTGATTATGGATGGAAAGCTGTACTAAAATTTAATTCAGAACACAACGACTTATGAAGGCTTTTCCAAAAGTTAAAAGTAAACATGGTATCACAATCGAATACAATGGAGAGATGAACTCCTTTCAACCTGACTATATCTTTAATATACAACCCATAAAGTTGATCTAGAGGAAAAGTATCTCATATAGGAAGGAAATGAGCAGATTTAGTCAATAAATCAATAATAGCCTAGATTGCATTGTTACCTTGAGATATTTTCGGTAATCACACAATGAATCCCACAGATATATTTTCACATTTCCACTCTAGAATTGGTAAAGGATAAGTCATCCCTTTTGCTAACTGCTACTTTTCTTTAAACTATTGACAAGTCAACCAATTCATATTAAAGTCAGCAATATCTATTTTCATTCTATCCCACTAGTAATACTCTTGAAGATCTCTGTACATCTTAGTAATGCCAGGATGAACTGAAAATAGAGATCTATGAGCTTCACATAAAAACTAATTCATCCAATTTGAATCAAAAGGCACACATAATCTCTTCCTAAATCTCAAAATAAAATCATTATCAATGTTAAAATCAGGTAACTTACCCTTCTGAACCAACTATACCTTTTTCTGCAACTCACTATCTTCCTTCTATACTTCCTTAATTCTATCCGATAGAGATGATTTCACTGACACCTAAAACAAAACATAGGGATCTCCTAGACCAAAAACTTCTATTCCAAAGTTCATCAAATAATTAATCAAAGTATCTTGTTCCAAACGTAACATGGTTAATGTAGCATTACTTTTCTGACTCAAATCATCAACCACTTTATTTGCCTTTCCTAGAAGGTAATGGATCATGCAATCATAATCCTTAATTAATTACAACTATATCTTATATATCATGTTCAATTATTACTGAGTAAATATATACTTAAAACTTTTGTGGTTAGTATATATTTCACATTTTACTTCATACAGATGATGCCTCTAAATTTTTAAAACAAAAACAACAGCAGATAATTCTAAATCACATGTAGGGTAATTTAACTCATGAGGTTTCACCTGATGTGAAGCATAAGAAATTACCTGATCATTCTGCATTAGGACACAACCAAGTCCTTTCAATGAATCATCACTGTATATAGAAAACTCACCATTTTTGGAAGGTTGTGCCAAAACTAGAGCATTCACCAATCTTCTTTTCAATTCCTGAAAACAATCATCACATTCTTCTGTCCAAATGAACTTAACACCTATTTAAGTTAATTTACTCATTGGGATAGATAACCGTGAAATATTTTTAACAAACCCCCAAAAATAACCTGCCAAACCAATAAAACTACAGATCTCAGTTATATTTGTGGGTCTTGATCATTTTTTAACAACTTTTGTTTTAGTAGGATCAACAATTATGCCATTTTTTGAAACAATGTAACCAAGGAAAGAAATTTTTTGTAACCAAAACTCACACTTGCTGAATTTTCCATACCATTTCTTTTCTTTTAAGGTTTTCAAGATAACCCTTAAATGAATTTCATGTTCCTCTTTAGTTTTAGAATAAACCAAAATATCGTCAATAAACACAACCCTAAACTTATCCAAGAACTCACAAAAATGTTTATTCATAAGATCCATAAATACAGCAGGTGCATTGGTTAACCCAAAAGACATAACTACAAATTCATAATGGCCATATCTAGTATAAAATACGGTCTTTGGAATGTCTTATTCCTTTAGTTTCAACTAATGATACCCTGACCTCAAGTCAATCTTCAAAAAATATTGAGCTCCCAAGAGCTGATCAAACAAATCATCGATATGAGGAAAAGGATTCTTGTTCTTAATAGTGATGTAATTCAATTATCTATAATCAATGCAAAGTCTCATTGAACCATATTTATTTTTAACAAACAAGACAGAATAACCCCATGGTGATGTGCTAGGTCAAATGAAACCTTTATCTAATAACTCCTCCAATTTCTTCTTTAACTCTAAGAGTTTAATTTGATCTATTCGATAAGGGGGTTTTGAAGTTGGATTAACATCAGGAACTAAGTCAACAATAAATTCAACTTATCGATCAGGTATTATACTAGGAAACTCATCAAGTGAAACATCAAGATACTCATTTACCACCAGAACATCATTAATCTAAATATTTTATTTGTTTTCAAAAATATGTGCAAGGTAACATTCATTTACATATTTTAATAGTTTCTCAACTTACTGACATGTAAGAACCAAGGTTTTGAGCCTGTAAGACTTTAAAATTTTTTTGATGTTATTCCAGAATAGGGCGTTCAGATGGCGTGTGATTCCGAGCCCCGGTGTGGCCAAAATTAAATTTTAAGTACTTTCATGCTAAACACGCAAAATAATTAGAATAACTCTTAAACAGTTGTTCGTATGGGAAATCCGAGGGCACCATTGAGTTCGGAGCATACTGTTTACCCTATGAGGGGTGTAACTTTCACCGGCACGACCCTTCTGTGGAAAAATCCACTAGGGGAGTTTTTTTAATTTGGCGACCCCAGGCGTGAACTTTACAACTTCTGAATGAAGGCTCAGATTAGAATTCCAAGACTTCTGTTTCACTCAAAACGTGAATTTTACCCTATAGGCGGCTTAACCTCGACCCCGCCAAAAGTTCAGGTACGTGGCCTACTGGTGGGTGTTTAAGTGTTTCTCTACTTAAACACCTCTCCTACTCCTCCTTCTTCCCCCTTACCTCTCCCTAGTGGTTTTCCTATCAACGAGCATCAAAGACCCTCTCCCCACCTCTCCAAGGCATGCCGGCTCTGGCGGATTGTCATTGAAGCTATGGGCTACGACCAGTGAGTTGGAGTTTTCGTTCTCGTTTTTAAATTCTACATATACCTTTGAACTCAATTTCTTGCATCGAAATGCTGTCAAATTCTTGAGTGAAGGCCATATTTGTGTAGGGATCAATTTGAGCTTCCCAACGATACTTTCGGATTGAATTTTTGAGTCCCGGGGTGACCCCGGGAAGTTTTCCGGCCATTTTCCCCTGTTTTCTGGTGGTTCCAAGGGTTTTAGGTGGTTCCCAGGTGGTGGCGGTGCAGTTCCCAGGCAGCGGTAACAGCGGTCCTAGGAGGAAACGGTGGGTAGAGGTCACCGGTGTGGGGCGTGAAGGGGGTCGCAGCGCGCGACCCCGATCGGGAGACCGAGACCTGCCTTCGGCGGGTCTCCGCGTGGGACAGCGACCGGCCACGAGGGCCGGTCAGCCGGGCATACCGGGGGTTAGTGGCTAGGACACAGTGGAAGGGCCATGGGCCAGCGCTGTGGGCCGGGCCGGCCGGCACGGGCCGGCCCAGGCCGGGTGGACCGACAAGACCGGGATGGTCCAGCCCAAAGGGGTTAGCCCCCTTGTCTTCGGACACCTGTAACTTCCACTACATGTGTCCGTTTTGTGTACCATCTATGACAGTGAAATCCTCGTCTTGAGATAGAGATTTTCATATGGTATTGGGGATTTTTAATTCCCAAGATGGGGGCTCAGTGGCATGGCATGCTCGTTAAGTACCTCGCTTGGATTCTTCTTTCAGATGACACGAACACATCCAGAGTCCGTTTTAGGCATCGTCAGTGGCGTTGGGACCCAGGCGTTGAGACGAAGTTGTCAAGAGTGGTTTCAGGCGTTGATGCTAGAGTTGAGACATGGGCCCCACGGGCCGTCTCTTAAGCTGTGAGCAGCGTTTTGTGACTTTTCATCAGAGGTCTATTCGGGGTGAATGAGTAGTCTTTTTGGCATGTTTTTTCGAGAGCATCGCGATGATGCAGTTCACTCGACCTCTTTGGGACTGTGGTGTGGGTCCCACAAGACGCCGTATGGGCATAAAGTGGCGTTGAATAACTTTTCATTAGGAGTCTGTTTCTAGAGAGTAAGTAGTCTATCTCGAGTGTTTTTCTGCGAGGATTACAACAATGTAATCAGTTTGGGTGTGCAGAGCCTCTTTTGAGGTCTCATTAAATGGGGAAACATGGAAGGTCATTGGTCAGAGGTTCCTTTGACACACTCCGAACCAACTCATATTATCGATGATTGGTGACACCCAGTTATGGCATGGGCAGTGTGGAGTTATCAGACCAGTTCATGGTTTACCCTCCAGCGGGGCTAGGTAGTGTGTTACCCATTAACCTTAGGGTTTACCCTCTAGTAGGGCTGGGCAGTGGGTTACCCGTTGACCTTAGGGTTTACCCGCCACCTGGGCTGGGCAGTGGTTTACCCATTGACTTTAGGGTTTACCCTCCAATAGGGCTGGGTAGTGGGTCACCCGACGACCTTTTAGGGTTTACCCTCTAGTTGGGTTGGGCAGTGGGTTACCCAATTACCTTTTTCAGACTCAGCCCTTTCTATGGGGCTAGTCAGTGACTTCTCTCCGTGATTACCGGAGTGGGAATTTTGGTGGTACTATTTAGCGATGAGGAAGCTTTGACGTGCGATACGGTTGGGTATCAGTGGTGGACACCCTTAGAACTGTTGGCGACTTATCCGAGGCTGATCTTGGAGATGGAGATCCCCTTACGCACATGTTCGGGTTTCTTGTTGAGCATATATATATAAAAACCCTAATTTGGTTCCCACTCCTTGGGTTCAATTACTCTCCTTCTAGGAGGGTCGAAGACCCGCGGGGTATGCCACATGCTTTCCATGTCTAGTTTATCTTGGTTTGGACGAGTCTACTTCCTTTCTTTTGTTGGGTTGAGCTGCACTCTCTCCATTGTACTCTTACACTATACTTTGTTCTGTATATCGCTCACCGTTTAGTACCTCCTTTGTTGATCCCACGAGATTTTGAGGAATCCTAGTGAGTATCTTTATAATCACCCCTACATGGGCTTTGACCACACTTGGTGTGCCTTTGAAGACAATGAACAGGTCAATCGAGACTACGGATGAGCGTAGAGGACACAAGAGCTTGGGCTGCATTTGGTGGTCGTAGTAGAACATTCAGGTGTTAGAAGCACAAGCTTTTTACTTTCATTTACCTGTTTCTAGGTTTTGGAACCTTTCTGGTTGGGTTTGTGTTTTTCCCTTTACTATTCAGTTATCTTGTCATTACTTTTCAGCATTTTACTTTTCTCTATTTAGAAGTTGATGCATGACTGTGGTTGGGTTATAGTTGTTTGTCCTTCGGTTTTCTTTTGACTCTGCACTTCTGCATCTAGTGGGCTATGTGTGTGTGTATAGGTACTTAGGCAAAGGCCTCCCTGATATTGTTATGCCTTTAGAGCTTGTCTCCAGCCCCTGGCCTATGGAGGCGGGCTTGGGGTAGTTTCGGCTCGAGACAGGTAGGTTCGGGTCATGACAGAGTGGTATCAGAGGTGGTTCGTTCCTTAGGGAGTTATTCGGATGTCCCTAAAAAGTAATTGGTAGGGATTTAGGGAAATAGTGTCGATATGTCTTGAGAGTGGATATCAGGCCAGGGAGTCCAGTGATGGTATGGGCGGCTGACATATCCATTCACTAGAACCATGATAACCCTCTTGTCGACTCGTCACACTGAGACACTTATTGCACGAAATTTTGAAACATGCATCCAGTAGGATTCAGTCTTTTACTGTCCTTTTTGAGTCATCTTCCCTTTGTTATTACTGATATATATATATATATATATATATGCTCATATGATCATGGTAATCCGTGATAATTTTCCGGATGCCCCCACGATAGCAGCCATCCAGGTTACCCTCTACAGTTCGTGACGACGACCTGGCGAGCGACAATGCGTCAGTTCAGGGACCCTCGCGTGATCCCCTTCCACAGAGTGCTTCATAAGTATCCCATCCACTTGGAGAACATCATTTAGTACTGGCACTACAGTCCAAGATTGACCACAGGCTGAGTGCGCTCTGAGACTTTCAGCATCAGCGGCAAAAAAAGTTATGAGGAGACCCGGATCCCCAGGCAGCAGAAGACTGGCTAGAGTCTGTGGATTGACTTTTCAGGCTAGTACAGACACTAGAAGACTATATTGTATCCCTAGTTTCCATAATTTTCCTCAGGACAGCCGGGAATTGGTGGGGGTTGGTTACGAAGACCCACGACGAGTCGTCTCTCACGTGGGATAGCTTCCAGCAGCTCTTCCGAGAGGAGTACTCCACCTCTTGTTTACGTTTTATTCTGATTCAGGAGCTTCTGGAGCTAAAGAAGGGGGGGATGACCGTGGCATAGTACTCGGCCCAGTTTACCAATCCGATACGCTACTCGCAGGATATGGTTTGTGATAGTTACTTCCGGGCGTGGAAGTTTGAGCAGGGGATTCACAGGGAAATTCATGCTAGTGTAGTACCCCTGTGCATCCCAACTTATGACGGGGTGATAGAGAAGGATATCCTGATGGAGAGATTCTTGGTTGAGGGAATCTAGCTGGAAGGGCCTAGTAGTGGCCACATCAGAGCAGAGTCTTCGGTATCAGGAAGACGATAGAGAGAAGAGCCTCAGTCGAGGAGAACCTTCCTTGAGCAGACTCAGGGGCAGGGTTGTACACCGCAGTGGTGCCGTAGAGCATCGGTGCAGTCAAGAGATATTTGGTGCTATGCCTCTGACAGACAGGGTCACCTAGATCGGGACTTCCTGACCAGGTGTACCGAGCAGCTGTGACCGGCAGTGGGCGCACCACAATGGCAGGGGTAGCGCCGTGACCAGGGATCTCCCAGGCGAGGACAGTGTGGTCCTCAGGGAGGTGGCGCAGGCGTAGAAACATGAACTTGATGTTTGAGGTGGTGATTCGAGGTCCTTCCACTTCCACCACCAGGCAGCCCATGCTAGGCTCAGGGAGCTAGCGGTAGGGGCCATGGGCAGCTTCAGGCTATGGGTGTTTGTGACCACCAAACACACGAGATGGTTTGAGGTATGCTTTGTTTTTACTTTACGCTTGCTTCGGTACTAGTAGACACAAGCGCCAACCACTATTTTATATTTCTAGTTTTGGTAAGGGAGTTTGAGCTTTCAGTAGAGGTGCGGAAACCTGCACTTAGCCTCAAGGTTCCTGTTGTAACTGCCTCATTGGTGACCATTATCTGCAGACAGTGCGAACTGTCATTCCGAGAAGAGAGTTTCACGTGAGACCTACTATTCATCAGGATGGAACCTTATGATGTCATCTTAGGCATGGATTGGCTTTCCATGGTTCATTCCCAGATTGAATATCGGCGCAGACTAGTCAGATGCATCCATTCTGATGGGACAAGGTTTACCATCCTTGGTAAATGAGACGTTATGGTAGAGAAGATGGGTACTCTAAGCAGGAGACCATGACCTTTTTCTCATCAGTTGGCGAGCATCTCTCTCGGTGCAGCAGACACTACAGGCACCTAGATCCCTACCGTTGTAGAGGACTACATGGACGTCTTTCCCGAGGATGTCTTAGGACTACCTCCGAGGCGAGATATGGAGTTCTGCATTGACTTGTAGCTGGGGACTTCCCCGATATCATGTGCAGCATATCGGATGGCATCCAAAAGGATTATGGATCTACGAATTCAGTTGGAGGGAATTTGTGAGAAGGGATTCATTAGGCCCAGTGTGTCCCCCTGGGCATCTCTAGTTTTGTTTGTGAAAAAGGAAGATGGGAGTCTGCGGATTTGTGTGGATTATCGTCACCTAAATCAGGCTACGATAATGAACAAGTACCCTTTTCCACGGATTGACGATCTCTTTGACCAGTTGAGGGGTGCGAAGTGGTTATCCAAGATTGATCTTCGATCTAGCTACCAAAAGTTGCGGGTTTGTGAGGCTGACATCCCGAAGTTGGATTTCCATTGTCGTTATGGGAATTTCGAGTTTCTGGTGATGCCCTCTGGCGTGACGAATTCCCCCATCGTTTTCATGGATTTTCTGAATCATATCTTCCAGCCATACTTGGACCGGTTTGTGATTGTATTTATTGAAGACATACTCATTTACTCTACGACGGAGGAGGAGCATGCAGAGCATTTGAGGGTGGTCCTAGACTTACTCCAGGAGCACCAGCTATATGGGAAGCTCTCAAAGTGTCAGTTCTGGATTCATGAGGTTCAATTTCTAGGGCATGTCATTTCATAACAGGTTTTGGCCATAGATCCCACAAATATAGAGGCAGTTCTTTCTTGGGAGCCACCCAAGAATGCATCAGAGGTGCAGAGATTCCTTGGTTTGGCAGGGTACTATATGATGTTTATGGAATATTTCTCTAGGATTGCTTCCCCTTTGACCGCATTGACATAGAAGGGGTGAAAATTCACCTGGAATGATCAGTGCTAGAAAGCCTTCGAGAAGTTGTGGCAAATGTTAACTAGTGATCTAGAGTTGAGGCTTCCAGAGGAGGGCATTGAGTTCGTGGTGTACTACAATGCTTTAGGAGATGGGATCGAGTGCGTGCTGATGCTGCAGTGGGCAGTGATTGCATATGGGTTGAGGCAGTTGAGGCCCCATGAGCAGAATTATGTGACTCATGATTTGGAGATGGCAGTGATGGTATTATCCTTGAGGTTATGGAGACACTACCTTCTGGGTGAGCGTTTTGTGGTCTACTCAGACAACCAGAGCCTCAAGTACAACTTCACATAGAGGGATTTGAATCTGAGGCAGAGGCATTGGATGGAGATTCTATAGGACTATGATTTTGAGATTGTCTACACTCCTGGGAAGGGAAACATAGTATCATATGCCCTTAGCAGGAAGTCCCAGGCTCGTTTAGTGCGGGAAACTTCAGAGTAGTTGGCTTCCCAATGGCTGACCTTGGTGGAGCAGGAGGGTATGACTTTTCTGCAGTCGATGGTGTTGACTCCTTCACTCCTTGAGCGTGTGAGAGATTTGTAGCTGGAAGATGTCAATAGTGAGGTACTACGTGATTAGATATCCATGGGCGACTCACCCAATGTGTATTCTAAAGGAGTGAATCGCGATATCCTCTTCCAGGGGTGAGATATATTACTAGGGGAGATGTGGGAGGAGGTGATGCGGGAGTTCCACACATCTCCCTTGGATGTACATCCCGGTGTGGGGAAGATGTACAGAGACCTTCAGTGGAATCTTTGGTGGTCTGGCATGAAGCTGAGCGTAGCTGAGTTTGTTTCTCGGTGTCTTACTTGTCAGCAGGTGAAGACAGAGCACCAGGTTCCGACAGGGTTGTTTCAGCCCCTTGATATCCTAGAGTGGAAGTTGGATGGAATATCTATGGACTTCATCACAAGGATTCCACGCACAAATAAGGGCCATGAATCCATTTGGGTGATAGTGGACCGACTCACGAAGTCGGCGCACTTCCTTTCCATCAGGGAGTAGAGTTCGGTGGAGGGTCTAGGGCAGCTGTATGTTCGGGAGATTTTTCACCTTCATGGAGTACCCTCGATGATCGTATCCGACCATAACGCACAGTTTATGTCGTGTTTGTGGCAAGGACTTTAGGAGGAATTCGGGACTCAGCTGTGGATGAGTACATATTTTTACCCCCAGACGGATGGGAAGACCGAGCGCACTATCCAGGTGTTGGAGGATATGCTCAGGGAATGAATGTTAGACTTTGTCCTGAGCTGGGAGGATCACCTGCCCTTGGTGGAGTTCACGTACAACAACAGTTACCACTCTACTATCAACATGGAACCTTTTGATCCCCTTTACGGGAGACCCTGTAGGTCACCGTTGTGATGGATGGAGGTTGGGGATACCTCCCTCGTGGGCCCAGAGATGGTGCAGGCGACGACAGATAAGGTGTAGGTCATTCGTGAGAGGATGTGGATGGCTCAGAGCAGACAGAAGTCCTATGTAGATCATCATCGCAGGCCTTTGGAGTTCGAGCAGGGGGACCATGTCTTTTTGAGAGTATCCTAGCGGCGTGGAACATGGAGGTTCGGCCGGGGAGGCAAACTGTCCCTGAGGTTCACTGGACCCTTTGGGATCGTGTGCAGGGTTGGTGAGGTTTCCTACCGTCTTTCTCTACCCGCACAGCTGGAGAGGGTGCATGACATCTTCCATGTGTCACAACTGAGGAAATACATGCACAACCCCACACACGTTATCAACTGGGGATAGATGAACATCAAGGATGAATCCACCTTTGCAGAGCACCCAGTGGTGATTGAGGACCTGTAGGAGTGGACACTACGTGGATGGACCATTCCTTTGGTTCGTGTGCTATGGCAGCACATGAAGGTGCAGGAGAGAACCTGGGAACAAGAGAGATAGATGTGGGCTCAGTATCTCGAGTTGTTTTTGTAGTTTTATTTTTCAGGGAAAAAAACTCGAAGGAGGGAATGATGTAAGAACCCGAGTTTTGATCCTGTAAGACTTTGAAATTTTATTGATGTTATTCTAGAGCAAGGCGTTCAGACGACATGTGATTCCGAGCCCCAGTGTGGCCAGAATTAAATTTTAAGTGCGTTCACACTAGACACGCCAAATAAGCAAAATAACTCATAATCAATTTCTCGGATGGGAAAACTGAGGGCACCGTTGAGTCCGTAGCGTGTCATTTACCCTAGGAGGAGTGTAACTTTCGCGGGCGCGGTCATTCTGTGGAAAACGCCCCCAGGGGCGTTTTCGTAATTTGGCAGCCCCGGGCATGAAATTTACAACTCATGAACGGAGGCTTAGATTACAATTCTGAGACCGTCGTTGTGCTCAGAACGTGTATTTTACTCTAGAGGTACCTTAACCCCGACCCCGCTGAATGTTCAGGTAGGGGGCCTACTGGTGGGTGTTTAAGTGTTTCTCTAATTAAACACCTCTCTCCCTCCTACTTCTTCCCCCTTGCCTCTCCCTGGCGGTTTTACTCTCTACAAGAATCAAACCCCTCTCCCCACCTCTCCAAGGCATGTAGGCTCCGACGGATCATCGACGAAGCTATGGGCTACGCCTGACGAGGTAGGAGTTTGCGTTCTCATTTTTAAATTCCGCATATACCTTTGAACTAAATTTCTTGGGTCGAAATGATTTCCAATTCTCGAGAGAAAGAAATAATTGCGTAGGGATCAATTTGAACTTCCCAATGATCATTTTGGATCTAATTTTCATGTCTCGAGGAGTCTGGGGTGACCTTGGGAAGTTTTCCGTCCATTTTCCTCATTTTACGGTGATTCCAGGGGTTTCCGGTGGTTCTCAGGTGACAGCGGCATGGTCCCAGGCAGCGGCGTAGTACTAGGTGGCAGCGCAGTTTCTAGGTGGCGGTGGCGCAGTCCCAAGCAGCGGTGCAGTTCCCAGGCGGCAGCGGCGGCGGTCCCAGGCGGCAACGACGGGTGGAGGTTGCCAGTGCGGGGCGCGAAGGGGGTCACGACGCGCGACCCCGAGCGAGAGACAGAGACCCACCTTTGGTGGGTCTCCCTGTGGGACAATGACCAGCCACGAGGGGCGGTCGGCTGAGTGGACTGGGGGTCAGTGTCTGGGCCGCAACAGATGGGCCGCGGACCGGCACGGGCCGACCCAGCCCGGGTGGACTGGCTGGACCAGGCCGGTCCAGCCCAAAGGGGTTAGCCCCCTTGTATTCGGACACCCGTAACTTCCTCTACGGGTGTCCGTTTTGTGTGTCATTTGTGACAGTGAAATTTTCAGCTCGAGACGGAGATTTTGAGATGGTCTCGGGGATTTTTTATTCCCGATATGGGGGATCGGTGGCACGGAATTCTCATTAAGTACCTTTCCGGGATTCTTCTTTCGGATGGCGTGAACACATACAGAGTTCGTTTTAGGCACCATTAGCAGCATTGTGACCCTAGCGTTGAGATGATGTTGTCTAGGGTGGTTTCAGGAATTGAATTCAGAGTTGAGACGTGGTCTCCATGTGCCGTCTCTTAAGATGTGAGCAGTGTTTTGAGACTTTTTCATTAGACGTCCGTTTGGGGAGAATGAGTAGTCGTTTTGGAGTATTTTTCCAAGATCATCGCGATGACATAGTTATCTCGACCTATTTTGGGACTGAGGTGTGTGAACCACGAGACACCGTATGGGCATAAAGTGGTGATGAATAACTTTTTCATCGGGAGTCCGTTTCCAACGAGTAAGTAGTCTATCTCACGTGTTTTTTCGTGAGGATTACAACGGGGTAATTGGTTTGGGCATGCATAGCCTCTTTCAATATCTCATTAAATGTGAAAAAATGTAATTGTGTTGGTTGGAGGTTCCTTTGATGCACTTAGAACCAATTCATAGTTGTGATGATCGGTGACACCCAGTGATGTCACAGACTGTGCGGAGTTATCAGACCAGTTACAAGTTTACCCTCCAGTGGGGCTAGGTAATGGGTTACCCATCGACGTATTAGGGTTTACCCTCTAGTGGGGATGGGAAGTGGGTTACCCATTGACCTTAGGTTTTACCCTCTAGCGGGGATGGGTAGTGGGTTACTTGTTGACCTTAGGGTTTACCCTCTAGCGGGGTTGGGCATTGGGTTACCCATTGACTTTAGGGTTTACCCTCCAGCTGGGCTAGGCAGTGGGTCACCCGACGACCTTTTTGGGTTTACCCTCCAGTTGGGCTGGGTAGTGGGTTACCCTATGAATTCTTTCAGACTCAGCCCTTTCTATGTGGGTTGTCAGTGACTTCTCTCTATGATTACCGGAGCGTGACTTTTGGTGGTACGGTTTAGCGATGAGGCAGCTTTGACGCACGAAACTGTTGGGAATCAGTGATGGACACCCTTTGAACTGTTGGCGACTTATACTGGGATGAGCTTGGAGATGGAGATCCCCTTACGCACACATTCGGGTTTCTTGTTGAGCATATATATATATACACCCTACTTTTGTTCCCACTCCATGGGTTCAGTTACTCTCGTTCTAAGAGGGGAGAAGACCCATAGGGTATGCCTCATGCTTTCCATTTCTAGCTCCACTTGGTTGGAACGAGTCTACTTCCTTTCTTTTGTTGGGTTGAGCTGCACTCTCTCCATTGTACTCTTACACTGTACTTTGTTCTATCTATCACTCACCATTTAGTACCTCCTTTGTTTCTCCCTCGAGATTTCGGGGAATCCTACTGAGTATCTTTATACTCACCTTTTCTTGGGATTTTCCCACACTTGGTGTGCCCTTTCAGATGACAGACAGGTTGATAAAGACTACGGAGAGCGTAGAGGACACAGGACCTTGGGCTACGTTCGGTGGTCACAGTAGAACATTCAGGTGTGAGAATCACCACCTATTTAGTTTCGTTTACCTGTTGCCGGGTTTTGGAACCTTTTTGGTTGGGTGTGTATTTTTCCCTTTACTGTTCAGTTATCTTGTCAGAACTTTTTAGCACATTAATTTTCTCTATTTAGAATTTGATGCATGGTTGTGGTTGGGTTATAGTTGTTTGTCTTTCGGTTTTCTTTTGAATTTGCACTTCTGCATCGAGTGGAATGTTTGTGTATGTACAGGTACTTAGGCAAAGGCCTCCCCAAGATTATTATGCCTTCAATTCTTGTCACATGCCTCTAGCCTATGGAGGTGGGCTTGGGGTAGTTGCGGCTCGATACCAGTAGGTTCAGATCATGACATGACATGATATCAAAATTAAGGGTTCATTCTTGTACACAAAATAAAATTATTTCTGAAAATAATCCTCTATATCTCTACAGTCAATCTTAGAATGATAAAAATAAATCCAATCCATACACAAAATAACATCAAACTCTAATAGAGGAAAAAAATAAGGTTTGCAGGTAGATTCTTTCTGCACACATTTACATGAAGGTTCTTATAATCTCTTTTTGTCTCAACATTCCCTCCTAGTGTTTTTACCATAAGTTCAGGATTCATATCTTGATATTGAATTCCCAATTTAATAGAAAACTTCTCAGAAATGAAATAATGCATAGAACCTGAATCAAACAACACATGGTCATAATCTGAATAAACAAATAGTGTACCTGTTACCACTTCATTCAATGGACCAACATTTGCTGAAGTAGTTGCAAAGGATTTCACCACTCCTTTCTGCTTATAGTCTGGCTGCTTTACCTCAGTTGAGTTCTTCATTGGATACTCATTTTCATAATGACTGATTCCATTGCACTTAAAACATTTTAATGACTGCAAATATGATTATGTATTACTATTACAATGATCTTTTTCAGTGCAATTACGAGCTTTATGTCCCATTTTACCACATCGGTAGTACTTACCAGATTTCAAAAGGCATTCCCCAACATGTTTTTTACCATAATTTTCACAATCTATAAACTTAATTTTATTACCATTATACTTTTTTGAAGAGTTATTTCCTTTCATCTACCACCTCGACCTCTTATTATGTTGTTTTTCAAAGAACACATGATCATCAGAAAACTCCATTTCCACCTTCTCCTCACATCGTAAAAGTTTTTCATAAATTTTGAACTCAAAAGAAACTAAATCCCTTCGATACTTTGGCTTTAATCCTGAGTAAAAATAGTTGATTTCACTATCAAGATCTCATATGAAATTTGGAGCATACCTTTCCAGTTGAGTGAATTTTACTTCATAAGCTTCCACTAAGTCATCCTCCTACCTCAACTCCAAGAATTTTTTTCCATCCAAAGATGAACCACCTTAGAAAAATATTTCTCAAGAAACATACCTTTGAATTCATACCAATCAAGAGCATCAATCTCCTCACTATACCTAATATTTTTAACCATCGACCACAACTGATCACCTTAACCTTCAAAATGGTAAACAATAAGACTAGCCTTTTTATGTTCTGAACACCCATGACATCAAAAATCTTCTCCAGTTATTTAATCAACCCTTCAGCTAGCACATGGTCAGATGATCCTCTGAATGATGGGTGATGTTGCCTCATGAAATTATACACTACTAACATGTTCCTTTGTGGTTGATCTGGCTGATCTAATGCATGGATACCACTACCATTTATAGCTTGTGTCAACTGCACAATCACTGCAACAAACTGTTCAGTTCTGATTCCGACCATTTCAAGTTGCTAATTTGGAAGGTTTTCTTCCTCCTAATGTCATCCCATCATAGCTACCCTATTTACTCTATGGAAAACCATTATGAACATAGACATATCTTAGGCAAAGAAACATGGTAATCTTTAAATTCTATATCATTTCAATATTAACATAAATTAATTTATAGATATTAATTTAGCAATACCCTAATTCCTAAAGTTTTCTAAACCAACCTCTAATACCAACTATAAGGCCCCATCCTTAAACATTACATAATCTTGAATTAAGTTAATAATTCACATTGAAGATATTTCAAGTTTATAGTTTTAGAGAATTAGGCCCTAACTATTAAATTAAATATCAAATATTAAAAATTAGACATTTATACTCAGTATATTTTTTTTTCATAAAATAATTACTCTTAAAATAATACAAGAATTATTTCCTTGATATAAATCTTCAAGAATTCTTCTTTTCTCTTACCCTACCTTATATCATATGAAAAAAAATTCAAAAACATTGGATGAGCATAAAAATCTCAATAAGGGTTATAGAATAAAGAAAGAAAACATTAGTCCATCAATACATACAAGTAAATGAAATCATAGTTTTAAGTCTTTAACATACCACAAAAGATCATAATATTAATGAATAACACATGGAAATAATAAATCATAAAGGTAACTTGTGGAATCCATAACATACTTACGTTGTAGCTTTCACAGCTACGTAGGGAGTTACGTTTGGAATACCCATCACAGTATATTCCCTAAATATCTTAGGAGAAACATTTACATTTAACTTATTCACATTACCCAATGAATTGGAGAGCTATCTCAGGATCAACCACCCTAGGTTTATCATAGAACCACCTGTATACGTAAAAAATTCCAAAGAACCATAGCATAATCATAACACATGAACAAGAATAAAGGAGATATAACATTTCCACATTGCAATCACAATATAAAATTTCAATATATTGACATAATTAATCTATTATCAAAACCATTTTCAATACCAAAATACATAAAAATAGTATATGATATTTATTTTACTTTTAAAAAACACTACGTGTTTTAGAGGAATCCAAATATCAAATAATGCTTGCAGTGGTGGAAAATTCATTGTCACCACGTACGTTAAAAAGAAAAATTATTTTTATCATTTATTAAAACACTTCATAGAGAAAAGATTCCTTTTGAATAAAAGTAAAATTCATAGGGGTTTATACACCGTATGAAGGAAAGTCATTTATAAATAAAAATATGCCTCAATGAAAGGAGATTGAGACGAAGTCCCTTACCTCATGCCTGACTTGAATAATTCTTTATTAATCTACAAAATAATAAACTAAAGTTAATTTATAATTTATTAAGAACCTTTTTAAAGTTTATTATTCCTTTTATATCACTTATTACCACGTTATAAACATTATATAATCATTTGAGTTAATAATAGTCATTTTTCGATATTTGTTACTTGATGAAAAAATAAAATTCTTATAATTACAAGTTGACCATGTAGTCAAAATTCTATTATATCCATAATGATATTAATGATTTAGATATCATATATATCATATATATCCATTATATATATATATATATTTATAATAGTACATACCATTTGGAGATAAGAAATGAAATGCACCGTTCATGGAGACGGTAAGTTGTACATACACATGAACGCTACTTTCATTTCTATTTCATATTTAATGGAATGAAAACTTAATGATAAATAGGTATATTATAATTAAATTATAATATAATATATAATTTCATTAAATACATCCTTTATACTTTTCACGAATGGAATGAATGATTCATATCACTTTGAGGGGGCGGTAATCCGCACTTCCACAAATGAAATTATCGTATTTATCCATTATGGAAACCATAAAGGTATAATATAAATGAAAAATAAATAATAATAGATACAATATAAATATAATATATATAACATATAAATATAGTTCCATCTTACTGGCCACCATAAGAGGTGGTAGGAGATAATTGAATAACCATCGTTTCGTGAGGCAGTAGTTCGCCGACCACAGAAACAGAATGTTCGTATCTATTAGATGGAGGTGTGTGGAAGTGTAGTTAGAAGAATCCTCATAAAAAAATCCTAGTATATTTAGGATACTGTTTTTTATAAGATAATGTAATAGAGAGAGTTTAGGGGGTTGTAGAAAGAAAATAAAAAAAAACTTGAGAGAAGACGTTACCTTTAAATCGAGTAACTCCATTTCTTTTAAACCAAACGGCTTTCTTGAAGTGCCTTCTGCCTAAGATCAGGATTATAGGAGGAATATAGGGATTTTTAAGCTTATTTGGGAAGTGTTTGGATGATCCAAAGGGCTCGAGATATGTAAATAATGGGTTAGAGGTGGTGTCCTTTTATAAGAGGGAGGATGGGCTCTTTAGGAAAGTTTGAAACTATTATTTTATTATAAAATTATTTTCAGTTTCAAAGAGTCAAAAAATTACTTAATTAAACGATAAGGTGAATATAAGTCGTAATAAAATCATCCAATAAGAATTGGGAAGGTTTTGGATATTTTTTAATCCTTATATTCTTTATTTAACCATTTGTTAACTTATTTAACTTTTACCATGTCCTCTTATATATTCACACTATATGGTTAATATATTTACTATAAAATTACAAGTGACCAAAAATGGATCATTTGTAACCTTTTTAACATTATTTAAGTAATTTGAACGAATATTAGATTGTTAAGACTATTTTTTCATTTAATAAAATATTGATTGATTTAAAAACTCTTTTATGTCAATTTTAATACTATTCATATCATGACTTTTTAAAAAAATCCAAACCAACTAGATTTTTTTGAAAAACCTTCATTAATCCAAATATAACAAGTAATAATAATTTATAAAATTTGTGGACGTAATAAAAAGGTTCAAAATAAATTTATTTTAATATTTATAATATCATTTATTTTAATCCTTTATTATTGAAGCAATTACTGCATCAACACTATGTCATAATTAAATTTGTTTATTTAATGTCTAAAATTATAAATAAAATATCATGATGTATGGAATCAGTTTATATTTAAATTAATATTTATAGTTAAAGAGATCACTTATATAACCCCATATACAATTTTTTTACTGAAAGATATATGTTTATGTTATATTTTTCCTTACTTTAAATTAATTAATACAAAGTGTGATTTTCACTTACATGTGGCTCCACGGGGTCCCAAAATCTACCCAAAGATTCCCATGGTTGGAAATGTATTATAAATTTGTATTAGGACACATGTTAAGGTAATTAAATACTATTATAATATAATTTTTTACCCTTGTTTACCAGATTTACCCTTTAACCATGGTAAATAAAATATTTACTGACGTAAATATTCATAATGTCTAAAAATAAAAGTTACCTATTTAAAAAATTTGTACCTCATGATTCCAAATATGGAATACATTTTTCCAAATTCAAAACACATAAGTGGAAGGAATTAAGTTAAAATTAATTCTCGTTGTCAAAACAAAAAGTGTGTTTTTAAGAAATAATAACTATCAAAATATTTACCTTTGTTTAAGTCTAATTTAAGAGTGAAATTACTTGAAATGACCAAAATTGTATTAAATGTTAAAAATATAATCCAATTACACTTTAAAACAAATTAAAATAATAATATAAATACATAAATAAATTAGATTAAAAGGCAGTTTGGAATTAAAATTCAGTAATTTTCACTATTCATTAAAAAATGAACTGTATCAGAAAAATACCAAAAATTACCCAAAGTAAATTTTGATGTCTCTATTCTAAGCAATAATTTTATTTTTTCAAATAAAATATATAAAAGTTACAAATACTATATTTAAAAATGGTTCGCCATCAAAAGGCGGTAAATCGACCTTTTAAAGAATATTAGAGTATTTATGCTTAAAATTAGATTCATTCACATTTTAGACTATAACTTTTATTGGATAAATGTAAACACATTTTAAATTTTTTTTTAATCATATTGTAGTTAATTCTGTTCATTACCTCCAATACAATGACTTTGCGTTAACTACCATTTAAAATAATAATAATATTATATTATTTTTCGGTATAACTCAACGTTGTGTGCAACATTATATTTCAAAGAAAATCGTTGTTCTGAATTGGGTACGCCATCAAACATAGAATGACCTTTAAAGTAAAATTAATATTTAATTCCCAAATATGAATAAATATGAAAATGTCGTATTCTTTATCTACATGGGATGTTATAGTCCATGTTGATAACCCTATGGGTTTTGAAAATCCTCATTTACCAAACTTTTATTTTAAACTTTGAAAGATATTTATGGCGTTAAACAACCACCAAGTGCTTCTTATAAAATATTAAGTTCATTTATTTTGAAAAATTATTTTTCAGTAGGATTGGATGATCTTGATATTTTTAATAAAATTTATTGTTTCAATATTTTATTAGAAAGAATCTATGCAGTTGATTTTATTTTTCATTAAACTAATGAAAAAATTATAATTATTTCTCAAAAATTTTAAAAAAGTATTTGAAATGAGTATGATGGGAGAATTTAATTTCTGTCTTTATTTCCAAAATTTTCAAAAAGATTTTGGAATTTTTTTGAATCAAAACAAATAAATTATTTATTTATTGAAAAAGTTTTGTCTTGAAAATAGTTATACTTATGAAACTCCCATGTGTATTAATATAAACCATTATTTAGATGAAACTTAAAAAATAGTTGAAAATAAGTTATACAGAGGCATCATTTTTAGTTTTCAATACCTTACTTCTAGTAGAACATACATTTTGTTTCATGTTTTTCTATAGGAAATGTTTCAAGAAAATCATAAATAATATCATCTAATTACTGTTAAAATATTTTCAAAATATTTAAAAGGAAAAGTTTTTCTATTTTTACTCTATCCAAAAAAAATTATTTTTATTCAATTTCATATTAAGATGCTAATTTTAGAGGGTGTAAACTAGATAGAAAATGCACACTAATAACTTGTCACTTTTAGGTAAATCCCTATTTTCATGGATGAGTAAAAAGAAACATTTAGTTATATTATCAATAGCTAAGGCAGAGTATATATCTATTCAGAGTTTTTTTGAACAAGTATTTTGGATTAAACACACTCTTTTATAGGTTGTATTAAATTTCAATCATATTCATATTTTGTGTGATAATACAAGTCTAAGAAATATTTCAAAAAATCTAGTGAGTCACACTAAAACTTACAATACTGATACAAGGCATCGTTTTATAAGATATAATTTCCTAAAAGTGGATATATATATTTTTAATTTTTTAATAACAAATATAAAATTGTATATATTTTCACTAAACCACTTCCAACTATTAGTTTTGATTTTATTGGGGGGGGGGGTGAGGGGTTAAGTTTTTTTAATATTAAGTAAAATATTTTTTTTATTCTTGTATTTTATTTTAATCCCTTTTGGTTAATATATTTTATTAAATTTATTTTTATGTTTATAATTATAAATTATTTGGTTTAAGATTTTAAAATATTAATTTTTTAATTTGATCTTTTAAAAGTTTTCTTTTAAGTCTTAAAAATATGAAATAATCACTCTTATTTTTTGGATTGAGAAACAGAAACGACACTCAAAAACCATAAAAAATAATCCTTCTATATCTTACCTTCGATCGTGTGTGCTTTTATCCTCCAAAACTTTTGATCTATCTTCAAACCCTAATATCAAATACTCAAACCTTCTAAATCTATGAAATGGTGAAGACCAAAAGAACCGATGAAGTTGGATTGAGTGGATCGAAGCATTAACTAACATTAGGTTTAGAAAAAAAGGGTTTTCAAGGAAAAGTCATTAAATTTGAATGGATATTCTCGAAAAACATACCATTGAATAAAGATTTAGGTTTTCAAGGTATGGAATTAATTTTTAATAGTGAAAATACTGAATACATTTTCGACATCAAAGTAGAATAATTTTTTCAGCATGCCCAGTCCAGATTTGGTGATGTAGAAGATGTTATTTCCTAAAAGGTAAATGTCAAAGAATTTTCAATTTCTAAATTCAAAATTTATTATATTTTCATTTTCCTTATGGAGTCTATAAATTCAGTCTAAGATAAATAATAGATGCGGTTTATAAGTCTAAAGATATAATTTTTTTTTCTGTTTGGAACTTCCTAACTTATAAAGATGTTTGTGAAGTATATTAAAGCTAACCATAAGGTACTAGTTAATTTTATTCACACTAAAGTGGTTTCAAGGATAGAGGAGTCATAGTAAATTACTTTCTAATATATGTATCTTATGTTTTTGATGATAAGAAACATCAAGATAATCTTATGCAGATATATGATGAGATATATACATCACTTATTTCGAAATTATATTAGGATGTCCTTCTATCCATATGGAAATTTTATTGCTCCATTTTTATATAATAAATATATGATTTGTGACATCAAAACTGGTATCATATGTCACCATAGAAACATTTTATCAAATGGAACAATAAGGAAGCTTTTATATTTATGGATCACAATAAAGGGTAAGCTAATGGTCGTGGGTTCTCAAGATAAAGAATTCGGTGCTCATGCTTAGGGGGATAATATAAGCTAAAAATTTGTTAGTTATGTGAAGTTTTGTGTATAAGATGTTGGAGAATAAAAAGTAGATGGAGTTGTAAAAGTAGTTGGAGGACTGCAAGTTTTTTCAACTAACATTCCTATCACTTAAAGGAGAAGATTTAGAGTGGATGTGAGTACCTCAACAACTGTAAGGGGAGTTCCTCAATTCCCAATGTCTTTTGAAGAACCATATAGTGAAGACAATGGTGAAGATCATATTCTAAGACCAAAAGGAAGAAAATAACCTATTGAATAGTTTTTCCCTCCTGATATTTAAGAAGTTGATCAATCGGTTCAAATTATGGAAGAAAGAGGTATATGATCTTTAATGTAGGTCGACACCACTGAGGCTGGGGAGGTACACAAACCTATTTTTGAATTAAGAACTAATGAAGAATAATTTTATACTGGTGTTGAAGAAATAATGGAATAATATGGGTTTCAAGATTCTATTGAAAGAATAGATAAATTTGAGGATAATTAGGTGGCTCATAAAGAGGAGAGATTTATTAAGGAAGCTCAGAATGATGAAAAAGTGTACACTCATTTAGCTGAATCAAAGGACCTGATTGGAGATCAAATAATTTTTGTTGTTGATGAGTCATTGGAAAAGACTACTAGTGAGGCTAGTAAGTAGATTAAAGTCCATGGATATGTATCGTCTCTATCTGATGAAATAATAGAATTGTTTACCCTTCAAAAGTAATCTTATGATTCTCTTGATGATTATATAGAGGATATTATTTCTAAATTAAATCAGAAGAGGTAACCTACTAATAAATAACATGGAGAGCTATAAATATATAGAAAATATTTTGAAGATTTAAGGAATTAATCTATTATAATAATAGAGTTATAATAACTCTAATATTAGTCATTAAGTGTTAAAAAGACTTTTTCTCAAAGATATATTTAATTCCTTTAAAAGGGATATGACTGATCAGATAGGAAAAAACATAGCTGAATTAGTTTTTGAGTTTTATTTTGTATATTTGATGAAGTTTTTGGGAATTCTGTTTGAATCTATAAGATCCAATAAAATCCAAGGGAGGTATTTGACATGTTTATATCATGGGGTGTGACAAAAAATAATAATACCTAAGTTAAAATGTAGTAAAGTGGTTAAACTAAGTTGTCTCCAGATAGGAGTGTACAAAATTATGTTTGTCACATAAATTTAAAAACGAATAAAAGTTTGTTTTTTGGAAATTGTTTGAGTTGAAAAATAAAGAAAGAAATAAAAAGAAAGTTTGAACACTGATGGATGAATAGAGTGATGGGTTCAGGGTAGGATCACCTTTTTCAATTTCATCATAGTAATACAGATAATCTTCCCTCTCTTCCTTTTGAATGAAAAATGAAATACTCCTCGATCGAGTTATCAATCACCCTTGGTTAAAGAAAAAAAAAGGAACTCACTCCTATGTGAATGGAAGTTCATAAACAATCCATAACAAACTAAGGAAAGTACCGATCGAGAATTGTTGCTCCTTAAAACTATATAAAAATTTCACCAGTTCCACACACATTCCCATAATCGCTGGACACTCACCACCTAACACAATCTGCTTGATCGAGACAAATTGTACTTGGCAGAGTGCGATTAAAAGTCTTTAAACAAATATATTAAAAATGAATACACTAAACCCAAAACAAATTCTCATTAAGACAATTGGAAAATAATAATAATATAATTCATTCAAAAGAAAAAGTGGGTTTTACATTTGAGCACAAAATTCCGACATTACAAAAGTGAAACCCCCCCTTCCCCGATCACTCAAAGGTTTTACCCCTCAGTGCGAAGGGTAATAGAGTAGAAAGGGGAAGAAGAGATCATGATAAAAAAAGAGAAATAAAAAATAAAAATAACTTCAAGAAGTCAATCCTCCAGGATGACCCCTATTTTACCCTCTTCAACCCCTTTTAATGGAAGTTAACACTCTTATTTATAGGCTTGTGGAGTAGAAAAATTCCCTCATAAATTACTCTACCAAAATATTGAGTCCGTTTGGAATAATAAATTGTTGTATATAGGGAAGGTGTATTCGTAAATGTTTTTCATATATTTATTTTTAATGCGTACTCAAAATATCATAGAATTTAGACAAGTGTAACAAAAGTTATACTTGAATTAATAATGACAACTTTTTCTTCCCTAGGTGACTTTCAAATTCCTATTTTTGGCCGCATTCAATGGATTCCTTAATGAACTAATTTCATACTAAATTTTTATGTGAAAATGATCTTCCTATACCTTGTTATCCTAATACTGGAATGGAATCATTTGTACATTTTTAGGCCGAGATATGATTCATTAATTAATGTGGGGTCCATTCTGCTAGCCAGAAAATGTTTTCCATTTTATGAACTTCTCTAGGCCATTTTGTGCCTAATTGGACCTTGGTACAAAATAAAACGTTTAATCCCACGAGCATGGAAAGTCTAAAAAAATGAATCAAGAAATTTGGATCAAAAATGTAAAAGATATGCCCAAAATACATAAGCTCCACAAAACTGCTAAATTTCCAGAATTAACCAATTTCCACAATTAAGTCCATAATTCACCAAAACACTAAAATGATACAAAAAAGATAAAATTGATTAATTGGAAGGGGTTAAATCCTTGTAAAAAATATGAAAAATAATTAAAATATTATCTTTATCAATTCCCCTACACTTATCACTTGTACTCCCGGACAAGTCAACATCAAAATCAAATCAAAGAAAATTAAAAACACATGCCAATGAGATCCACCAATTCCACAACAAGAAATAAAAGATATCATGAATAATCCATAACCATTATTCCAAGTTCTCAGATCAGACCATTCAATATTTTTCCTCTTCATTTCTCCTACCATGCACACAAGATACCTACCTAACATGAATTTTCTCTCATCTCACAAATATCAATTTTCAAAAATGTTTTTCTCATCCAGACAAATGCAAGGGTCACCATAGGTTTGAAAAACGCATACTTCTCCACCTGATGTGAGTCTAGGACATGTTTTTATCATGAGGACTTTGCAGGGTTGTTCTATGGCTTTTGGTTGGTAGGTTTCTTATAATTTTTTTTTGTGGCCGAATGAGGAGGGCTTGGATCTTTTTGAAGAAAAATTGCAAAATTATAATTTTCACTCAAGTATGGTATCCTAATCACTCCCCTTAGTATAAATTGAGACCAATCATCATAAAATATCAAGAAATGTTCAAACATATCAGCATTTCAGTATAAAAAATTTCAATATTCTTAAACATAATTTTTCTTAAAAGCTCCAGAAAAGGCACAACTTTTAACAGAATGATTTTTCATCAGCACACACATCTCTTTAACATTTTATTTTCCACCCAAAGTTTCACCAAATGAGGTATCACAACACAAGATAGCTTCCCAAAAACTTAAGTTCAACTAGATCATGAAATTTCACTTCAAGAGTAGGTTGGATAAGGAAACATGGCTTGTAAGTGGCTAACCTAACATGTTGTTCATGGATTCTAAGGTATATAAGGATTAAATGTACAAGGAAGGCCATAATTAAAGATATTATCTTGAAAAATGAGATTTCAAACCAAATAAATGCATCAATAATTTAAAAAACATGTACCCAAAACCCTCATGTTTTTAAAGGAATAAATCAAATTTTTCTTAAGACAAGAATGGCATGGTTCTATCAAGAAATGAGGTGAAGGAAAATAATATAGAAACAATGGTTTAGAAGCCTAATGGGAAATTGATTTAAAATATAAAGACAATAAGATTTGGCATGGGATTAAAAAATTTGAGTACTTTCAATGAACTTCCAAAGAATGGAACTTGAGACAAAATCATTTTTAGTATTAATTTAAGCTTAGTTTCATGGAATAAATTTGTTCAATCAATGACATGGGTTTCAAAAATTGAAATGATAATAATTTCAGCTCAAAAGTTTCAAAAACACACCAAAAATTGAAAAATAAACGCACAAAAATTTTAAAACGCGCAATTTTTTTTTGAAAAAAACAAAAAATGAAAATACTAAACTACAAAGGTTCCATCCCCACACTTAAATGGAGTAGTGTACTCAATTCATTCAAGTAGATTTAACATTTAAGTTAATTTTAAAATGAATCACAATAGCAATCAAGTGTGAAGGAGAGGTATAACCTGACGACTCTTATTGATAAACAGGTTGGAGGAGTGAGATCCCCTCCACTGGATTTGATGGAATGGTCCCATGGAATTTCTTCAGCCTATTCCCATCAATAGTGAATGGATCCTTCTCTCAATCTTCACAATCTGCATAGCACCTAAAGGATATACATGAGTAACTATAAATGGACCCTCCCATATGGAATGAAGTTTACCTGGCATCAGCTTGAGTCTTGAGATGAATAACAACACTTTATCTCTAGGATAGAAGTTCTTTGGTTGGATCAGCTTGTCATGAGCCACTATTGTTCTCTCTTTGTAAATCCTAGAATTTTCAAATGCTTCTCTTCTAATTTCCTCCATCTCCTGCAACTGCAACCTTCAATCTTTCCCAGCACTTTCAAGATCCAAGTTTATCTTCCTCATAGCCTAATACGCCTTATGATCCAGTTCCATAGGTAGGTAACAACTTTTTCCATAAATCAGTCTATATGGTCTCATTCCAATCGGGGTATTGTAGGCTATCCTATAAGCCCATAATGTGTCTTCTAGCTTCTGGCTCCAATCCTTACTATTTGGTTTATTATCCTTCTCTAAAATTCCTTTGATTTACCTATTGGACACTTTAGCTTGACCATTTGTTTGTGGGTGATATGGAGTTGATGTTTTATGATGCACCCCATACTTCTTCAATAAATCCTCTATTCTCATATTGGAAAAGTGAGTCCCTTGATCACTGATGATGGTTCTAGGAACTCCAAACCAACAAAATATGTTAGCCCTAAAAAAATCAAAAACAACTTTAACATCATTTTTCCTGGGGGCTTTTTCTTCCACCCACTTGAAAACATAATCAACTGCAAGTAAGATATATGAATTTTCAAATGACACTGGGAAAGGTCCCATAAAACATATTTCCCAAACTTCAAAAATCTCACAAAAATTAAGTGGTTGTTGGGGAATTTCTTGTCTCTTTGAAATGTTTCTAGAAAACTGAAATTTTGGAATCCTTCTGCAAAATTCATGGTAATCTTTAAAAATGGTTGGATAATAAAGTCCAGATTCTAAAACCTTCCTTGATGTCCTTTGAGGTCCAAAGAGGCCTCCACAAGATAATGTGTGACAAAACTAAAATACAGAACCAATTTCACTCTCAAGAAAACATCTTCTTATCACTTTGTCATTCCAAATCTTCCAAAGAAATGGATCATCCCAAATGTAATATCTAGATTAAGATTTCAGTTTGTGAATTTGGTGAGAATTGAAATGAAATGGGACCTGAGATGTTACTAGATAATTGACCATGTCAGCATACCAAGGAACTTATCCATTAACCAAGTACAACCACTCTCCTAGAAGGTGATCATTTAGTGGTTCTTTTTCTGGAATTTCAGCTTCAGTAGTGTTGGGAAGTCTGCTTAAATGATCACCCACTTGGTTCTCAGATCCCTTTTTGTCCTTGATTTCTATGTTGAACTCCAACAACAGTAACATCCATATCACTAGCCTCAGTTTAGCTTCATCCTACTTCATCAAGTACCTAAGATCTGTATGATCAGAAAAAACATTGACTTTAGTTCCAAGCAGAAATGATCTAAATATTTCCAAAGAAAAAACAACTACTAAAAAATCCTTCTTTGTGGTTGTGTAATTGAATTAAGATTCATCCAAGGTTCTTGAGGAATATGAAATGATGTTTTTCCTTCCCTCAATTCTCTGAGAAAGGAATTCTTTAACTGCTTGGTTGGAAGCATCACAAAGTAGCTCAAATGGTTCTTCCTAATTTGGTGGCTGCATCACAGGTGGTTCAATCAATCTCCTCTTCAGCTCATCAAATTATTCCCTACATGAACCATTTAAATCAAAATCAACATCTTTCAAAAGAAATCTATAGAGAGGGAGAGAAATATTACTGAAATCCTTGACGAACATCCTGTAGAATCCTGCATGTCCTAAAAAAGATCTAACATACTTCACACAAGTTGGGTAAGTAAATGAATTTATCACATTAATTTTCAATTTGTCAACTTCAATTCCCTTTTTCAAAATGACACGCCCAAGAAAAATCCCTCTCTCAACCATGAAAGCACACTTTTAAAAATTTAAAATAATATTTTTTTCAATGCAGGTTTTCAAAACTTTTTCCAGATTTTTCAAACAATGGTCAAAATAGTTTCCAAAAACAGTGAAATCATCCAGGAAAACATCCAGGAAATCTTCAATTTGATCAGAAAATATAATTACCATGCACCTCTAAAATGTACCTAGAGTATTACATAATCCAAATATCATCCTTTAATATGAAAAAGTGCCAAAGGGACATGTACATGTCATCTTCCCTTGATCCTTAGGAGCAATGTGTACCTGGAAATAACCTAAAAGTCCATCCAAAAATAAATAATGAGTTCTCCCAGCCAATCTCTCTAACATCTGATCAATGAAAGGAATGGAGAAGTGATCTTTCCGAGTGACCTGATTCAACTTCCTAAAATCAATGCACACACTCTAGCTATTTTGAATTCTCATAGGGATTAATTCATTATTTTAATTCCTCACAGTGGTTAGGCCGATTTTTTTGGTACTACATGAATTGGGATAACCCAATGTGAATCTGATATGGGATAGATGATCCCAAATTCCAATATCTTCTCAATATCCTTCTTCAAAACCTCTATTAATGTGGGATTTAACCTCCTTTGGGGTTTCCTGATAGGTCTTGAATCTCCCTCAAGAAAAAATCTATGTGAGCATATTTTTTGGTTGATTACTGGAGTATCACTTAAACTCCACCCTATCACTTGAATATTCTCTCTCAAAAGATAAATCAATGATTTATCTTCATTTTCAGAGGATTATTAGCAATTATAACTGGTAGTTTCTCTCCCTTCCTAAGGTACACATATTTCAAATCAGTGGGGAGTGGTTTGAGTTCTAGATCATGGGGATGCTCAAGGGATGAAACTAAATTGATGTTTCCCACTTAAAATTTTTGGACCTTCTGCACACATGAAACAATGTCATCTTCATCATCATTTAACAAATCATCAAAGAAATCATATTTTACCTCTTCCTCCCCATGAAGTCAGAATCTCCATCATCTTGGGAATCCACATGTTCAATGATATTTCCAATAGAAGAAGTCTCTCCTAAGTGTAGAAATTCATAGATCATACCTGATTATTCAATGGGTTCTGCACCAACTTCATGCAAAAGTGAAAAGAGGGAGTGATCATCCGATGGGTACCTCATGGATTCAAAAATATTGAAGTGGATATTGCTCTCTCCAAACTCCAGGGTGAGTGTCCCCTCGTGGACATTGATGATGGTTTTAGCCGTCTTCAAGAATGTTCTCCTCAAAATGATGGGTGAATGTGACAGGCTCCTGTCTTCTTCCATATTTAGCACATACAAGTCAGATGGGAATAATTGATCTTTTACTTTTACAAGGACATCCTCCAAAAATACTATAGGAAAAACTGTGGATCTATTTTCAAGATGGACCACCACTCTTGTGGGATTCAATTCTCCCATCTGCAAAGAAGTTTATACCGAGTGAGGCAATACATTAATTGAATAACCTAGATCACACAAAGCTTTAGAGAAATTTAAAGAACTAATTGTTCATGTAATGGAAAGCGTCCCTAGATATTGACATTTGGTTGAAAATTGTGGTGTGATAAGGACTGAGACACTCCTTCCCAAGTTGATCTTTTAATTCCCTTGAAGTATCCTATTCTTACTGAAAATATGCTTAAAAAATTTAGCATAATTTGGAACTTTTTGACTACTTTATTTAAGGGGATATTGGTTTTCACTTTTTGGAAGGTTTCTATAATTTCTTTTTGAAGTGCTTCCTCCTACAATTTATTTGATTCAGTCACACTTGATGGAAATGGAGGGGGTAAGTCTTTCTTTTCCCTTTTCTTCCTTTTAAATGGTGTTTATTGTCTCTTCTTCCTTGGCGTATCCTTCTCTTTATCCTCTTTCTTATCTTCTTCATAATGCATTTTCATAGAATTTTCAGAGTTTACAACTTCATTATACCTCAACTGAGGTGGTCTTGTTTTAGGTTCATTGGATACTGGTGGTGAAAGATCTTTTACACTTATTGTTGTTATAATGATGACATTCTCCTTCGGGTTTGGGATTGTTTGGGAAGGATGATTCCCGGGATTTTTGGTTAGGAAGTCCACGATACCTTCAAACTTGGTGGAAACATATTTTACAGTGTCTTTCAGCCCCTTAATATCAGATATATGTTCTTGGTTCAGAATTATGGGTTGTGCACTGGATGATGGATGCTCATATGGATTTATGAATGTGGGTGGTTGGTGGTGAGAAGGATGGATATAAAATTTCTTTTGTTGAAATGTTGGGGGTTTTGGAATTGTTGCTGGAATGAGGGTCTAGCTTGATTCTACTGATATCCAAACCCATATTGAACATGGTTTGGCTCTCTCCATCCCTGATTTTGTTGGAATTTATTCTACTGAAAATTTTCCGCACAAGTTTCCATTCCTTGTATTTCAACACATTGGTCAGTGAAATGATCAGGTGATGAGCATAAACCACATACCTTAGTCGGTGCTTGTTGGTCACTCGCTTGTTTCAAGGCCATCTGTCTCACCAAAATGGTTAGATATTCAATATTAGTTTCTAGTAAGGTTGATAGATGAGAATTTCATACGTCATGAATACCTCTTGTGCTAGTACCTCTTGTACCAAACCATTTCAAGTTTTGAGAAATCTTCTCAATCAAACCTTTGGCTTCTTCTGGTGACTTGTCAATTAATGAACCTCTAGATGATGCATCAAGAAGGTTCCTATCATTGTCCAGTAAGCCTTGATAGAATAATACAAGAAAGTGATGCTCCTCTATGGATTGATTTGGAAATATAGTACATAGATTTTTAAATCTTTCCCAGTACTCGTAAAGGGTTTATCCATATGATTGTTTGATGGCATAGATCTCCTTTCTGATGGCTGTACTTCTAGAGGTGGGGAATAATCTTTGCATGAAGCATCTCACCAATTCATTCCAATCATCCACATATCCAGGTTGTATACTATACAACCATTCTTTAGAATCTCCTTCTAATGAAAACTGGAATGCCTTCCACTTTACTTGTTCCTCAGCTACTCCACTTGGTCTGAAGGTTGAGAAAACATGTGTGAACTCTTTAATATATTTGTTGGGATCTTCACCTACCAAGACATGAAACTTTGGGAGCAATGGTATCATATTAGGTTTCATCTCAAAAGCATTTTGTAACACTGGCATGACAAGTTGATTATTTTAATTAAAGAATTATGGGGCACACATGTCTCTAAGGGTTGGGTTTTGATTTCCATCCATGATGATAGGCTCATAGTGAACATTTGAAGTTTCACTCGGGTCTGTAAGAGAAATTTCCTCAAATTCAGGTTCTAAATTGATGTTTCTGAGCCTATTCAACAAAGTTATTTCAATTTAAGGATAAATGGGGTATGTTTCAGTGTTTGAGGTTCTAGTAATGCAACTTTGGAATGAAAATAAGAAAACAGAAAAGAAAGAGAGAGAGAAAACCGTTGGAACTACCTCCCCGACAACGATGCCATGTTTTGACATGTGCCTATTGTGGGGTGTGACAAAAAATAATAATACCCAAGTTAAAATGTAGTAATGTGGTCAACCTAAGTTGTATCAAGATATGAGTGCACAAAAATTATGTTTGTCACTTAAATTTAAGAAAGAAAAAAGGTTGTTTTTTTGAAATTGTTTGAGTTGAAAAATAAAGAAAGAAATAAAAAGAAAGGTTGAATACTAATGGATGAAGAGAGTGATCGGGTCAGGGTATGATCACATTTTTCAATTTCATCATAGTAATAAAGATCTTCTTCCCTCTCTTCCTTTTGAATGATAAATGAAAGACTCCTCGATCGAGTTATCAATCACCCGTGGTTAAAAAACAAATGGAACTCACTCATATGTGCATGGAAGTTCACAAAAAATCCCTAACAAAATAAGCCAAGTCCCGATCTATAATTTTTTCTCCCTAGAAATTGAGAAAATTTTCACCAGTTTTACACACGTTCCAACTATCGCTGGACACTCACCACCTAACACAATCTGCTTGATCGAGACAAGTTACACTAGGCGGAGGGAGATTAAAAGTCATTAACCAAAGCTATTAACAATGAATAAACCAAACCCAAAACATGGTCACATTAATATAATTGGTAAATAATGAGAATATAATTCATTAAAAATAAAAAGAGGGTTGTACATTTAAACAGAAAACTATGACATTACAAAAGTGAAACTCCCCCTTACCCAATCACTCAAAGGTTTTACCACTCTATGTGAAGGGTAATAGAGTTGAAAGGGGAAGAAGAGGGCATGATAAAATAAAGAAAATAGAAAATAGAAAATAAAAAGAACTTTAAGAACTCAATCCTCCGGAACATCCCCTCTTTCACCTTCTTCAACCCCTTTGAATGGAAGTGAACACTCTTATTTATAGGCTTGTGTAGTAGAAAATTTCCTCCAAAATTACTCCACCAAAATATTGAGTCCGGTTGGAATAATAAATAGCCGGCACTCGGGAAGGTGTCTTAATAAATGTTATTCCTCTATATATTTTTCATGCTTCTTCAAAATCTCAGAGAATTTGGGAAAGTTTAACAAAAGTTATCCTAGAATTACTAATGATAACCTTTTCTTCCCGAGGTGATTCTTCAACTTCCTCTTTTTGGATGAATTCAATGGATTCCTTAATTACCTAATTTCTTCATAAATTTTTATTAGAAAATGTATCTTCAATCCCTATTTCTCCTCCAACTAGAATCACGTCATTTGGACATCTTTATACCGAGATATGTTTCATTAATTAATGTGAGGTCCATTCTGTCAGCCAGAAAGCTTTTTCCATTTGATGAATTTCTCTAGGCCATTGTGTACTGAATTGGACCTTATTCCATAATTCAACGTTGAATACCATGATCAAGGAAATCCTACAAAAAAGTAATCAATCAATTTGGATAATAAATGTAAAAGTAATTCTTGAAATACAGAAGCTCCACAAAACTGCTAAATTTCCAAAATTAACCAATTTCCACAATTAAGCCCATAATTCACCAAAATAATAAAATGATACAAATAATATCAAATTGATTAATTGGTAGGGATTAAATAATTGAAACAAATTTAAAAAATAATGAAAATATTATCTTTATCAGTCTTCTACTTCCATCCAAAAAACTTCTCTACGTTTGATAAAAATCTTTGAATATTCTACATCCATTTTATCTATCATCAGTGACAAGATTCAGAGATTGAAGTGTGGTAGTATCCCACTCCAAAATTTATTAGACAATCAGCAATAACTTTTTTCAAGTTTAACTTTTATAGAACATGGTGTTATAAGTATTCTCAACCAGATGGAACAAATAATTCATAGATTTGTTCATTTGGATGAATCTATTCATTATTTTATGAAGGTAAACTTGGTTGAAGTCCTGAAGATGAATATAGAATCAAAGATGTTGATGAAGTAGTGGGTAGGTTCGTTGAATAAAAAATTTTAACTGTTGATGGTAGATATAAAGGTTGTTCATCAGATAGTCCATGATTTTCTAACTTCATAATATACTTCATACAATCCAAAACCTAACCCTTCTTTTGATCTAACACCTTATCCTAACCAAACATTTTAAGCATAAAACTATTTCTAATAAAAAATTATTAATACAAATACAGTATTTTGTTGAATTTTATTAATGGTTTATTAACTTCTTCCTTTACTGTTTACTATTATTTCATGTTTAAGGAAATTTATTTTTTAGGAAGCATTTATCTTTAGCTTAATATAATATTAAATAATAGTGTTCTGTAACATTAACTATGTTCTACTCTATTTTTATAATTCCTTTTTTATATCAAAAAAAGGTATATAAATTTTGATAAACATAATACTTCAATGATTATGTTATTTTATTCTATTTCTTTTAAAATAATTATATATATATATATATATCTATTTTTAATTTAAGGGGAGAAAAGATAAATTTGGATAAACAAAACTGTATTTTTCAAATAATTTTAATTGTCTTGTCCTTTCTATAAGAAGTATAAATAAACCTAATTAGTATTTTTTTTAATATATAAAATTTATTTTCTTGTGTTTATATTTTATTTTATATATATATAGGTTTTTTGATCACAGGGGAATAATTTTAGTCATGTATTGATCCAACAATTTCATTAATTTCTGATTGATTTTTATGCTCACAGACACCCACATTTATGTTACTAATGAAGTTTATTTAAGTAAATTTCATGTTTATAGTAGTTTAGTTTTAATACAGATGAAATTTTGTTTCTAAAATATTCTGGAAATTTTGATAATGTTTGGATTCACTTCTCTCAATCAAACATTTGTTATACATTAGGTTAAATAACCCAACTTTTGGAAAGAAATGTTACTTTTGGGAACCTTACGTTTAGTGTAACATTATATTTGATAACCTAATGTTTTTAATAACCCCGACATTTACATGGTTAGAATTTGGTTTATCAACCCAACGTTTTCATGATTAATGGTTGGTTTATCAACCCAAAATTTGGATTCAAATTCAGGTTTAATACCATACACAGTGAAAACCAACATTTGACTCAATCGTCTATGTGATTATAATTATGGATTATTTCTGTGATTTCTAAAATAGTTTCATCAGTGTATTTTTGTCATTAAAATTTATTCAAATAATTATTAAAATTACCTTATTCAATGGATTAAATGGTTTCTATTACTAAGGGAGGTTTTTATTTTAGTGGGATATTAAATTCAAATTCCAAACACATTGTCTATTTTGAATGATCACATTTTATTGGGTGGATTTTTTGGATCTATTTTACTAGAAGAAAATTATGCTTCTTGTTAAATATTATGAGTCAGATCTTATGAAATATGATATTGTCTCTTGTTATATGAATGGTTATACTTTTTAGACATACATGTTTTGATCTATTCTGATTTGTTTGTCATGCTGCTGCTACTGTAATATCTCCATTTTTCTTTTAGTGTTGTACATCGAAGCTATTTACATAGCTACAATTTTGGAGACATACATGTCTATCATATAATGAGTGTTTTATTTACTAATATAAAATTTTATTCATGTTCTTGTTATATGTTTTAAAAATATTTTATCAACAAGTAACATTAGAGTTTCTTCTAATGAAAATCAGATTTAATTTTTTATATTTACCTCTGAATAAATATTCATTTGGTAGTTGTTGTTGCAACGGTGTACCAAATATGTTTCAAAAAATAATAATTTATATATTTTTCTTGAAGTGTTATATTATTTTACTTAGTCATGTTAGAGTTTCAGCTTCTCATGATAAGATGTGGCTATTGAGTTTCATTGTAAAATAACCTAACTATTTGTACGGTGTAAACGGACTATACTCAGTTGTTGAGATCACCAAATAAGAGGATCTATTTAATGAAATCACCAATATCATTGAGAGAGTGTTGGTGACGTGTAATAGAGGATATTTTTGTCCCAAACCACTATAAAAATTGTTGGGTTCTCTTCTTTATCTTTTCATTGCATAATTTTTATAAAGAAAATAATGATGAACTACTTTAAAAATCACAAAGATAGATTAAGTGTTATTTTTTCAAGATTATCAAAAGGACACAATTCAACCCCCTCTTATGTCTTAATATTATTCTGAACTAATAGTATTTGACATTCCCTCACCAAGTACCTGGTGACAACACTGGGTACCCAATGTAAAACACCAGCCACCAGAAGGCCTGTCCAAGGGTACCCTATCCCTTAAAGCTCCACCGAGTACTCGATGTCATCCAATCAGGAACATGGTGGCCTATAATATCCACCTCTCTCCTTTCTCACCTCTATTAACAACAAATATCTAATTATGAGTATTTTCCATCAAACCTCCACCCCGAAACTTCCCATAAATCATGTTATAAATATTAAAATTCCCCTTTATCAACCTAGACCAAAAAAATCAAAATTTTCTATCCATGAGTGTAACCCCCAAAGATTTTATGATATGTATCTTTTTAAATTTATCCTCTTATATATCCTATGTTGTATGTAACACCCATCTTAAATGAATAATGAAATATTATTATGTGATTGTTATAACCTAGCCATTAAATTATTTTGAATGAATAGTTTCAAACACATTATAAAATATAAAATTGTACAACTTGTTTTTAATGTAGTAATTTATTCTTCTTGAGTAAGTAATTAATTTTTAGTAAAATCATATTATTCTTCAAAAAAATTACATTTTATTTAAAAATGGTTTTCTTGATTTTTATCAATAAATATTATAATATTTTTTTTTGGAAATTATATAAATTTTATTTTACAAAACTAATATCATTTTTGAAATAATCATATTAAAATTAATTTGTGGTGAATATTTGGTAATTTTCTGAGAAGTTTGATTTTTTTAGTGAATAGTTAAAAATACCAATTTTTATAAAATTGTCAATTTATTTATATTAAAAGTACCTTTATGATTTTATTTTGATATAAAAGTAAATTAATAAATATTTAATTAAAAATAATCTAATTAAATTCATTTTAATAATCCTTATAACTTATTTTTTCTATAAGTGCATTTCTAGGTTTAAAAAAGCATTTTTCAAGAAAACTGTTTCTTTTTCCTTTTGAAGAATTAATTTTAAATTAAATTATATAAATTATGTGTTTTTAATTTTAAAAAATGCATTTCAAAATTTAATCCATAAGGTCTAAACTTATTAAATAGGTCTCTTTTATTTTTCTGAAATATGAATAGTAACCATGATAATTTTTGTTACGACGGAAAAGGGTAAATTGGGTAATATATGTTAAAAATAAAATGATAAGGACTAGAAGAACACCCTAACACTTGACGTAATTTTATTTGATTAGTAATTTTTATTCATAATCAATCAATGTTTTTTATATTACAATTTATAGCCATTTTAATGAGGTTATGACCTTTATAATATTTTATTTAAAGAAAAGTCAATGATGTCACATTCATGTTTTTAAGAACTATAAAATTTTTAATATGGTGTTATAAAAAATTAATATGATTATATAAATTTTATTTTGAAATATAAATTAATTATATTAATCATGGTAATTTATTTTTAATTTTTAATGAATAAATAATTATCTTAAACGATTAGACAACGATGATGCAGTAATTATTCAATTAATAGACTAAATCAAACAAATGTTATTACAAATATTAAAATTAATAAAATTTTAATTAATTAAGGTGAAAAATGAAATTTATAAATTAATATGAAATATCATGAATGTATTAAAATAATTTTTAAGCTATCTTATTTTATTGATTTTATTAAAATCAAAGTAATGAATAGTGTTAAAATTGACAATAATGATAATTCATGAATATAAAATATTATTAAAGTATTTAAAAATCATAAATATATTAAATAATTACAAATAGGATTATATGTGATCTAAAAAACCAACCTTATTCATTTATATTCAATTTGGAATTACTTAGATCTAGAATAGTCTTATTATATTTAAATATTTTGAGAATTTCCAAAAGTGCCCCTTACCTCAATTATAAATGAGAACCTCTTCCTACACTTATTTTAATCACATTGATCCATATTGATCGAACAAACTCTGAAATTTTCTCTTTTTAACATCCTTATATATGTTCTTGAGGTTCTTTTCCTTCCAAAAGACCAACTCTAGATCCCTTAAGAAGAGATCTAAATGAAGTGTACCGAAGAAGAGGTAATCGTCTTTACCAACTCTTTCAAGTTTATTTATTATTCTAATTAATATTAATATGTTTTCCCTAATAATTTAATAAATCTAATATAATAAATATAATAATAATTTATTATGATTATTATATATCCATATTACAATTTTTATCCATCCTATGAAAAACAAAAGCACTGTGTGTGCATATGCGCGACTTACCTTCTCCACGTAACGATAAAATTAATTTTTCATCACCACTTTATTTGGATGCGTATAATGATAAAAATAATGGATAAATATGATATTTATAAAATTATATTTATTCATATAAATTAATATATCATCCAATTTCTTACCCTTTCAACCATTTAGAAATGATATCGTCACTCCTGTATATGTATAACTTACCTTCCACATGAAGCGATGAGATTCATTTTCTATTTCCACCATTAAATAATGGTTATAAAAATATATATAATTTATAAATATGATATCTATGACCTTAATATACTTCTTGATATTATGGAACTATATCCTATTCACAAGAACTGAGACTTACATGACAAAACATGCATAGGAAAATGAAGCAGTTAACTCCCAAAACAAGGGTAGTAATAAAATATTATTAATGAACAGGTAGTAAGATGTTATAAAAGGATAATATAAGATGTTATAAATATGATAATGGTTATATTATAAATTAATATAATGTTTAAAATAATTATGTATGAGTTTTGAACACATTTGATGGAAGTCGAACATGAGGTAAGTTATTTCTTAACTCAATTTCCAATCATTTGGTTAAAGTTTTACCTCATTGATTATGTCATTATAAGATTATGTGTGAAATTATTTTTACTATATTATGTTGTATTTAAACTTGTTTTATGGGGATTTATAGTGAAAACAAATAATCAGTTTATTTGATTAATGCTCACTTCAATGATATGATCGTTGTAAGGGACTTCGTCTCAACTATCTTTCGTTGAGGAATATTTTGATGTTATGCACATATATTCTTTTAAAAGGTTTATATATCACCCATTTGACATTTTATATCATGAATTTATTTATTTTAATAATATTTAATTTTTTGTTTAATGTTATTATTTCATGGGGAATACGATTCAACTGATTACAAAGTGGTAAGGGTTTCTCATCTCAATTTTACTTATTTGAGATATATTCCTTATTCACATCTTATTTATTTTTTTAGTGTATATAATTTACATTTTTTAGATCATGTCATGAATATATTTATCAATGTTTTATTTTATGATTATTACTTTTATGGGTATTATGATTCAAAAGTTACCCAAGTGGTAAGAGTTTATTTCACAATCTCATCATTATTCGGGATTGATTTTGTTTAAGTTTCACTTAAGGGAATTATTTGATATTTATATGTTAAAATAAATTTTTATCTTATTATATAGTCATTAATGAAATTTTCATGTGATAGTACCATTCTTTTACTCTTTTTACTTAAAATTATTGAGAAAAATGTTTTTAAGAAAATTTTGCTTTATTTTCTCCTCCGATGAAAATCCTTTTTCATTAAAACCCATATTTTTTAAAAATGTTTTAAACCTTTTCAAAATGATTTATCAAAGAAAATTTTCCCCTTTTTACTTTTTTCAAAAATTTTTGAAATTAATCTTCATGTTGTTTTCAAAATAATTCTCATTTAACTTTTACCAAAAATATGAAAGGAATATTTATTTTAAAGTGTACGACATTAAAAAAAATTTCCTCCATCATGAAAACTAAATATTTTAAAACTTATTTAAAGGTTATTTTGGAAGGAAAATATTTTCAAAAGAATTTGTGAACATTTTTAAAATGGTGATTTTCAAAATGTAAAGGTTGTTTTCCTCAAAAATGTTTTTAAGGGTCTATTTATGGTATTTCTATTCATAAATGAAATAAAACCTTTATTGTAATTATTATAAATCAGGAATACATTATACTGATATTATCCTTATTATTTATTTTTATGGTTTAGGAATAGTTTGATTGTGGATTTTCTATTTTGATACCATTCTCCATATTACTCTGGATAATTTATGGTTATGTTTATTGATTTAGAAAAGTATTCACATTTTATATGATAGTTTTACAATATGAATATTTATGTTATTTATTTTTATTCCCTTTCATATGAAGAAAAATTTGAACTTAGTAAGTGATGGTATGGTCCCATTATAGCCGTCGGATGCATCAATAGGTCTCATGAGACTAACTAGTTTGGGTATTAGTAGAGGTCTTACCTATATATGAATAATGTCTTGGATGAAGCCTTGACGATATGTTTATGATGTCCCACATTATGAAACCCATCATTAAGATATTAGTTATTTAAATTCCATGTGATTATTTGATTAGTATAATATCCATGGTTAAGTTTTATTCTCATGTGATTATTTATATGCATTATTTTATCATATTTTATTATTTCAATATTATGCTCAAGTTATTTATTAAATGGAATGCATTTTAGTTATTAACATTTCCATATTATATATGACTCATTTATTCATAGCATCTGCTGTACTTAAACCTTACTAAGTACCCCTTCTCACCTTTATTTTGTTTCTTTTCTCCAAGAATCCATGAAGTGTACTATTATTTTTATGAAAGAATATTCTTGAGGGAATAATGTTATTCATAAAAAAAATATTTTATTTTGTGTTTTTAAATGTAATATTGGAATCTTGTATGTATATAATTTACCAAGACTACTAAACTATTATTTCTTTTGGGAAACAATTCCTTATATTATGACAATGTAATTAAATAACTTCCAATTCTAGGATTCTGGAGATGAATTTTTTATAGTTTTCATCAGATAAATTTTAGTAAAAACCTTAGGAACTATATTTAGAAAAACATTTATTAGAGAATATAACCCTATAAATTAATTTTATGATAAGTCTATGTATAGTATAAAATCCTATAAATTTGGTAATGAATATGGTTAACCTAGGATAAACATAAGGACTCATAAATTGATAATAATGTGTCATGATTTTAACATACTTTGAATAATATTTCATAGATCACTCTGATTATTATATTCTGATGATTACACTTTGATTTCACTACTAAAAAATTATTTTATACCCACACACTTATGTCCACGGTATATTAAAATTGTGGAAATAATATATTTAATGCTCTGGAAAAATACTATGGCCATATACCTCAATCAATCCCCCACCACACTTCCCTTTGTGTGATTGAGCACCCCCATCCGCTTCACAATCAAGAAACCCTTCCTATTTTCACGATTGAGCCCCCCACCTCGATCCTCTATAGATCTCTCCTAGCTAGCACTAGCTCCCCATCCTATGAAGATATATCTTAGATAGTGCTCGTGATCGATCCCCCCCATCCTTCACAGATCTGTTCATGTCCAGTGATTCCCCTCTTTATGATCAATCTCATCATCCTCTACATGATCGAACCATCCTTCCTTGCCTCCTGCTCTCATGAAGAACCTGATTGAGTCCCTGTTCTCATGAAATTGACTCATGAAACAGAACCTTACCCGATCCCTCACTCTGTAGTCTCAAAAAATCAGAACCCTACCCTCTCAAGATCTATCATAGGAACCCTACATGCTCTCTATTCTCATGGATTAACCCTTTTGTCCAAGGGAACTAGCTCCCTGGTATCATGATTCACCCATTCCAGCAGGTAAGCATAATTATTCTTTCCCTTTGAAAGAAATGATTTTTTTATTTCACCTCTCTCATTGGAGGCTTTATATTTAGTGATCCATTACATTTGAATCCCAATGAAGATACAAAGTAGCTTTATCACTACCTCACATTTCCATGTTACACATATACCAACTTTTCCAACAGTGAAACATTAAGCCTAATTTGGTTTCATTCCACAAATTTCTACAACACATTAGTCTATTTACTACCGGTGAGTTCCCTTTTTTTCTTCCCTTCAAATACTATTTCATTTTTCATTTAATAAAAAATTATATTCTTATACATGATGCATACTTTATATTTGGGTTTAGAATATTTGGTATACTCGGTACAAGAAAAGTGCATAAGTTTTATATGAATTTTTATATGTTTTATATAAATGCATACTTTATTAAAAATAATTGAAATTTATTATTTTCTATTTTTTACCTCTACACTTTAACATATATAATAATATATAAATTTAATTTTATAGAATCTGAAACCTTGATACATTCATGATATACAAGTCCTGGCATTAATTTGTCCTCAATGTTGAGTTGGTTTCAACACAATAGACCACACCTCAATATTTCATCCATAAAATATTTATCCTTACATTGATTGATATGAAATTTTTATATCTATAAGAATAATATATTTTCCTAATATCATTTATCCTAATAAAATAAATTTCATATCAAAGAATGGTAATAAAATGAATCATAAATATGGACTCCAAATATGCTAACAAGTTTTACCATTAACAATGATGTAACTGTATATCTTAAAATATTAATCAAATAAAGCTATATATATTTGTTAATATATAGAAGAAGATTTATAATAATTTAATCAACTAAAAGGATTAAAAATTATTTCTTCTTCTAGTCTATAAATTCAATTTAAGATGGGACACTAAAATTTGATGATTTTTCTTGACTAAAAAGTCAACAATATAATTTACACCATATCTCGGTCTAAAAACGAACAATAGAATTGAAATTTTTAGGTATAATCATTAATAAGACGAAACATATTTTAGAATATCATGTTCATATATTCAATTGTCATAAATTTTAAATAGGGAACAAATTTCAGAAGGCTAATTTGAAGGTAAAATCAGCACCCATATTTACTATAAATGTTCACCTACACTTCCATTCATGGGTGATATAACTTCACCATTGATGAAGTAGGAATTAGAAATAAAAAATCCTTGATTTAGGGTGTGTAAGACATAAAAAACTCTAGTTTAAAATAGATATACCTCTCATACACTTTTTCATCAATCATGATTTACTTCATTACATCACTGCAATCCCTTAAGTGTTTTGGTAATTTTAATTTTAAGGATAATGGATGTTTATTAATATTATATAAATTCTAATAACCACACACACACACACACATATATATATATATATATTCATATTTATGATCCTATTTTAGATTAAATTTTTTTGAGGTAGTTTCCCTGAATCCCATTACAATTCTATAGAAAACGTATGTATTTTCTATTCAGTTAATGTTTGTGAGTTTAGTTAGTTTAGACCTTGTATTATCCCTTTATATTTTATTTCAATTTTTCAATCATTAAAATAAGTATGAAAACTACATCCATTTTTATGGTTAATGAAACAATCCTTTGGGGTGAGACCTTGGTTGGAGATGATAACATGATTGAGAGAATACACATTTCATGAAATTAAAATTTTCATTTTGTGACTTAGTCCAATGTGTCGTTGATTATTGACATGTTTGATGGATTTTAAAAATACATGGATTATTGGTTCTCTTGGAACATAACAGTTGATGTATTATTGAACCATTCATAAAAAGGTGTGCATAGATTAGATCTCAAGTAGAGGCATGGATTATAAATTAAACATCATAGAAACATGTTCCTTCACAAAATAATAATAATATCACTGAGGATTAGAACTGAGTTCCACTATATACATTATAGAAAATAAATTGAACTTTGACAATCAGTAGGTGAAAATAATACATGATTCAGTATACTACACTCAAATTATTCCATTTTTCTTGAAGAACACCGATGTTATACATCAATGTGTCACACACCATATCATCAAGATCTTCCTAGAAAAAATAATAGAATATTATGTTGATAATTCAGAGGTTTTGTCTCTATGAAACTATGATCATCTTGATGACATTGAATTAGTTTTTATGAAAACACGATAACATAGCTTATAAATGAATCTATTGAAATGTGTTATCTGGGTAATATATAGGAATTTTATCATCTTTTTGGTTTATCATATTGACATAAATGTAAACCATGAAAATACCAAGGCAATATATGATAGAAAACCTCCACAAAAACTCAATGAGATGAGAGGGAATTTGGCACATCATGCCCAAAACATATGATGTTTAGATAACATCATGGGTAATTTATTACCTTTAACAAAGATGATAAAGAAGTGATCCACCTTTTCATGGGATAGATATTATGTAAGGGGATTTAATTTTCTAAAATAATAAATTCTTATTTCACAGCTACTAATGGCACCGACATAATGTAAGCTACTCATTTTATATATAGAAACCAAAGAGTGATCAATCAATGAAATTTTTGAAAATAAGAATGATACAAGTAATTATAATAGTCTCTCATATCATGTTATTATAGTGTTGGATATTGAGACCATATATTTTGATATCGAGAAAAATTTCCTTGAAAATAATCTACAAGGTATAGAAGCCGAGACACTACTTACAACATCACAAGGTATACTTGATCATTCATAGTGATCATATCAATTACACACTTAGTAAGGCAATATCATTTTTGATATATGAAACAATTTGTATTAGTTCATATATCACCGTATGCAATTTTCCTCAGAATATATTATTCTTCTGAAATCTTACATTTTCCAAAAGTGTAAAACTGTACAGAATATTTACAAAAACTTACATATTATAGTGTGAGTTAATTTTTATTATGTATGAATCATGACATAATAGAATAATAGTAATGACCTCTTAAACCATTCTCAAGGCATCTATAGGTACATAAAAAACACAATGATGATATGTAAGTGGTTTTATTCAATGACATGATAAGGAATGTATATAGATAACTGTGGATTTAGAGTGATCGATATGAATCGCAAACTTCATACTAATTGACCTTATATTATTGTATCACAATTTAGATTGGTGTTTTATGTAATTTACCCATTAATACAATAATTTTGTGTTATTTTTTTCATTCCTATACATATTTTTGATGATGTCATGGATGATAATGATGTTGTTGATGAACCTATCTGTAATTATTCAACTATTTCATTTGATGAAATAGATGATTCAATTGTTTGAATAGATTTTGAACCATAAATTTTCATAGAGAATACATATAATTGGAACTTTTGTAAGTATTTACCTAATATTATTTCAATATTTTATGATTTTTTAAACTTTCAAACATGATATAAAATTAACTAGTATTTACGTGTGAAATTATATGAGATATGATGTGTTTTTTAAGTAATGTATTGATTATGAATTAAAAATAACAAACATTAAACTATACATGATACTTTTTGAAATGAAATAATGAATTTTTTATGTTCCCAAAATATTATTTTTGAAAGAAGTTCCTAGGGAATAAAATTTGAATGCAGTTTAAAATGTGTAAAAAACCTCTCTTTAATTAGTGTCGATGACAGAGAGGTTTCTAAAAAGAATTGTTTTAAAAAATTATAAAAATGATATATAAATTTTAAAGTCTTATAATTAATTATTGTAATATTATATTTCTTACTGAAAATACATATAAAAATAATTTGTTATGTGAAAATTCATGTTTTACCTAGAAATTTGTTAGAATTTTGGAAATTGAAGAACATAAAATCTATTTGAAAACTACTTTAAACTACTTTTGAACCCTATGTTTTTATATTAAAAAAATGTGTTTCTATAATTGTTTACTAGTTCCTACATATGTTAATTTTTTTATCATTGGCAACTATAATTTTTTTTACCGAATCCTGATGGTTTGGGATTAGAAATCCAGTTGTAGTCATTGTTTGTTGACTAACTATAACAATATGTTTGTTGGTTTTATTTATCGAGGTTGAAATTTTCTTATATAATTTTATTGATAAAATTTTCTTGTTTTTAATATCTTAGTGGTTTGATTTCAATTTAACACTACTAAACTTGTATTCTCTGTCTTCCAAACACTAAAATATAAAACACATAGGAAACCTACTATTTTTGAAAAAATCTTGTTATTCCCAATGAAAACTAAGATATTATGAGTGGAAAACATTCTTATTTCAAAGAATCTTCCTCTACTAATTCATATCTTGATCCTTCCAAACCAACCCCTATTATGACCTCTATTTTTATTAGAATATTATTTTAAATTTCCAGGTAAAAATGTCTAATTATATTAGAAGAATTAGAATACAAAGAAATAAAAAACATAATAGAGATTTAGGAATGTCTCCTTTGGTCACCATTGTAAGTATAATTTATGTTTGAATATTATATTCTTTCATATTATTTATCTTTTTATAATTCATTTTATTTTATCAACCATTTTATTTTAGGCTATATCATTGAGGAGATAGTTGGATTGTGCTTCATAGGCTAATAGTATGGTGGGGTGTACTAATACGGCTGATTCTATAGTTCAACCTACTACTATGTTGATTTAGTCACCAGGAGTTCATACTCCGATTATTCCATCTCCATATTTTCCATACCCACGTTTTCCATATCCCTTTTCACCTACACCCACATAGGATGGTTGTTCTCAGGCTACCATACCTCATTATTACCCATTTCCACCATCCATTGTATAGGGTATTGCTCCCCCATATATCCCACTACTATATCCATATCCATATCCACCCTCATCTGTATAGGGTTATCCATTAGGTTTTCTCCCTCCATCAGTACACTTATCATCATTAACTATACGTAGTACTCCTACTGTAGATATCCCACCTACCTAAAAAGATACTCCCCTCCCCTCGATGCAACACTTTATGGGTCATTAGGCCCCCCATCTACTAGTATGTGTTTAAAAATTACTGATAATTATTAATGATAAATTCATATATATTATTTTCTTTTAATATTTATTTTTCATGATTATATATAGACTCCACTATATGACAAGGCCATACAAAAAAGTTAGAGGTCTGAAATCAACACATTCAAATCATGGTTGAATGAAATGAGGACAATGCTATAATTGGAAAACACGGTAAGGAATGAAAAATTTTAATGGGAACACTGGCTAAACAAAATAATATCATTCTAGTTTAACTAATAAGTTGGAGGGAAGTTGGAGAAAAAATAAAGAATAATTCCTGGGAAGAGATTTGGGTTGGTAATGTTAATAAACTTTTATATATATTAATTTATAATATTTTCTTAACAAATATTTTTTCCAATGCAACTTTGATATAATTTTGCTAATGGAAAAAATGCCAAGGCAACAAATTTAATGGAATTAAGTGATATGTGGTGAGCATACAAGCACAAATTTTATGTTTTTTGGAAAGTGAAAGTTGATACAAGTCTTTAAGAAATACTGATCATTCATGATTTATCAATATCACAATATATAGAGATAATCAAATATTGGGAGTTCCTGAAGTTTAAGGTATTAGTTATATATTTATATATAATCCTTTATTTATTTGAAAAATGAATTTTAAGGTACTAAGTAATTATTTTATTTATACTAATGGAATTATATAATTTATTCTTTATATGAGAAATTAGAAAAAAATAAAATAAATAAGAGTGTAATGAAACACATTCATACTATTGGATACAAATCACTCCCAGATCATGGGTAAGAACAGGTTATCTATTTTAGTATACCCTCACCATTAATATTTTAATTTTATTTTAAGGAAGTATTTCTCTCCCTAAAAATTGATATAAATCATTTAATAAGTAAAATAAATAGATATAAAAAAATTTCATTGTTTTTAGTGATTGTAACATAGGAATCTATTGATGATGCCAACCATATTTTGGAAAATTTCATTAGGATCTCTGATAATAGAATGCACATTTATAAGAATGTGTGCTTACAGAATATAAATATGGGTGATACTACCACTGAAAAAAGAAATAAACTCTTCAGGTCAATCTTGGATGACATCTATGACTATATTTTTGATGACCCACTAAACAATAATATAAAAGAATCCTGAAGAGCCATCATTCATTAGGGAAATATTAAGATTTAATTGACTTATAATGTCACTTTATTAATTTCTCTTTTTTCAGAAAAGGGCATTAAATATAAAGGGTTATGTTTTTCACTCTACATTTTTTTGTACAAGAAGAAAAAAGAGAGATTGTACTGTGACAAATAACGACACTCAAGAGATGGTTTTAAGTATATTTCAATTTATTTTATTTTGTTTGAATTTAATTATTTATGTTATTTTATAATTTTAATTTATGCTATATATCACTCAATATATTGATTTGGAGGAAGTGTAACAAAAAGAACCCAACAATTTGGGTCCGAATGACCATCTTCAGTAGGTATTTGGAGAGGAGCATCATGGAAGAGTGAATTGTTGACCTAGGAAGAAGAATGTACCATCTATATACTGGTCTTCCAAAAATGTTTCTTTGATTATTGTTTCTAGTATGGTTATAGTGGAAAAAAGTAATTCTTAAATAAAAAAAGAATCTCAAAAAACATCCTAAGAAGCAGCTCAAAAAGTATCTCAAGAAGCAACAAAAAAAAGTAGAAGAAGAGAATCAACATCTAATGACGATAAATGAACATATGGTGAAAGCTATGTCTGCTCTTTCTTCTATAGTTCCACTAGAATCTTCTTCAGTAGTTGAGGCATATTTTATGTTGATGTATTATATTTATATATATTCCTCTACTCCGTCTCGTTCTAGTGCTGATTCAAGTTCTAGTGTTGGGGCTGATGTTGATGTTGATGTCGATACTGATTCTGGTGTCGATGCTAATGTCGATGTTGATGATAATGCTGGTGGTGTGAGAGGTAGTGATCATGTTTTTGTAGGAGGTGTGGATGAGGGTTATCATGGTTCTAATGATATTGATGTTGAGGCTCACTTTTTATGTAAACTATATTTTTGGTTTGTTTAAATTTTTAATTTTATTATGTAGTTAAGTTTTATTATTGTTATATTGAATTGTATTCTAAGGTGTCTGTTTGTTTCTAAATTTATTGAATTATTGTATTATGTTGTTTTTCTATTTATTCATTAGTTAAGTATTTTTATTATTATATTTAATTGTATCACCCTCCGATGTGGCCACCGTACCTCCCCGTCAACGCTGCTCCGAGGTAGCCTCCCTACCTTCTCTGATGCGTCTTCAACGGTATGTGTTAATAAAATTTTGAACCAAATTTTCCTACTTTTTCTACACTAAATATGTTAATTTTTTTCCCTATAAACTATTTATCCTTTTACTTATGTGATTGGACCACGTACGAGTGTTGTAGCTGAGACCTTCCATGAGCAGGACCCATGCGAGCCAACCCTTACCCTTTCTATGAACCATACTCCTCCCACTCGTAGTCAATCTTCTTCCGTCATCCATGAACTTCTATTACAAAATCCTTATTTTTTGGATCAATCCTATTATTAAATGTAATGGTAAGTAATATAATTTATTTCATTTATCATTTACTTATATATTAAAAAACATTCAAAGCGATTCCTTTCAATTTATATTTCTATTTAGTTAGTGATGTTTTAGTGATTCTATTTTAAATTAGTTATTGATGTTTTAGGTAATAAGATACCAGACAGGAGTGTCTCCTCTACCTTAATCCATGCAATTCTTAGATAATCCTCATTCCACTTATTCACCCAACCCCTATGATATACCTTCAACACACCTAATCACTTACCACCAGTGTTAGCCTCTACTCACAATGAAATTTTAATCATTATTTTTATTATAATATTTGGATTTTGGATTCTGAGATTTATGTTTGAGATTTTCGTTATCATTAATATTTACTATGAGAAAAAACTAAAACGAATTATAGAGATTCTATATATGAGAACCAATATGTGATAGACCTAGTCACCCTACAAGCCTATTTATGGAAAACAGATATGGTTGTGCCACCCAACCATAATCCCATATCTAGAAGCTTCCACATACAGAACACACTAGACGAATATTAATCTCATCAACAAACACCCATATCTATGTGCATTTTATTTTCAAAAAGTAACCCAATCTCTCACATACAAGCACCAAAAAACATAACCACTTCTGGGTTGGGATCCCTAACACATCACTCCCAATGGGTTCCTTCATCACCTGTTCATATCTCCTCCAGAGCCACGCTCATCCAATCACTATGAACACCATTCAGAGACCAAGATCATATTGGTCATACCATGGTACTAAAATCTATTTTTTTACACCTCCCAAATCAAATAGGGCCACCTCTAAACCTCATCAAGACCTAAGTCCAGCACAAATACAGGTATCTCATCCATTCCATTAGTCTCCTCTCATATCCAAAGTTTCTCAAAACCACTAGGATAAGCATCCAACTAATCATAAATTACAAAAACCAACACAAATAAAGGTATCAAGGTTAATCATACACATCCTTTAGTAATTATATTCATGCTATGAAACATGTTAAAATCAAAATTCCCTTGAAATTATATGTGGAAATCACTTATAAAACCATTCACATAAACCTCACACCTAATTAAACTATATTCCCATACTCCATAGGTTAATAATTGGCCACATAACACCACTTACCACATATGATAATCCAAATCACATCATAATAACCCATGAAATCAGTGTTTCTTATTATATAAATTTTACACTCAACAATTCCGATTATCATCCAACAACACCCATCAGGCATTAACCCTACTAATACCATGTTATACGAACATATAAAACACAATCAAATCATAAACCATAAATAATATTCTTTATATCCTAACTACCCACCTGACCATGCCTTTAGTTCTTGTCAAACCCATCAAAACATGATAACTACTCATACTCTCACATACAAAACCCCTAAGGAATCTCCATTGGACCTGTAGACTAATAATACATGTATTACCATGGAACTTCATGTCACATGACCAAAATAAATGATATTTAATTTCTATAACCTATGTGTATACCCTATACCTGAGATGAGAATGTACTAAATGATATTCCTCATTTGGGTCACTGAAATTCATGACGTGTTAGTTAGAGAGTAACCCAGGATAACATCATATTTAATATTTATAATAACAAACAACTCCTAGTGTCACAGGGTTATAAGATATATATGACATCATATTCAAAGGATTATAAGCTATGTAGTCTGTGAACCTTTGTGAAATTTTATAATTTTTTTAATATATCCATAGGGATTTTAAATATTATATATTTGAATAAAATGAATTTTTTTTGATATACTTGAATTATAAATTTTGAAAATCTTCTTTTAATATAGTTATTTCAATCAAATATGCATGTTTTAGTGAAACACTTTCTCTATTTTCAGGGATTTTTTGGAGTGTACATGCTTGAGGATACCTTAAATTTTAGAATATTGTTATAATGTAAATTTATAAAATACAGAACATGAGTCTTAATTTAATTGTCGAAAATAGGAACTACATGTTTATAATTATTTTTATAAGTCGAAAAATTTAATTTCTTGAAACTGAACATAGTTTAGGAAGTTTGAAATTTGGACTATTGATTGTGTTTTTGATGTTCATCATGGACAATTACATAGGAGTGCAATAAAAAAGTGTGAGGGAGTTATCTAACATCACATTTTTGAAATTTTAAAGTATAATTCATTTATTATATCACACTATATTTCACACAATATGTGTATTTGTTGTGTATTTAAAATTTAGGTGAATTTTGGTGAAATATAAGGATTTTTTAATTTAATTGATATTTTGAATATGAGTGTCAATGGAAATTTTGAAACTTGTGTATTTTTAAGTATAGGTTTTCATTTCAATGTAAGGATAATTTTCCATTTCTAAGGGATGTATAAGTGTGAGTAATGAGGGAAAATCATCCTATCCCCATACAAATTTTCCTTGAAGCACCATCAAAAGGTACTAATTTCCCTCGAACTGGCACCCATTATAGCGCAAACTAGATCCATGACCTTGAACCCACATATCTAGGTTGAAAATAGCTAGAGTAGATCCTCCACGTAGACATAACTTTATAATAACAAAACTTTAACATGAATCAATAAATGAAATATATTTAACCAAACACATCTGAATCAACCAACTAAAATTATTCAATATACTATGAGAAGTGACCATAATTACATGATTGACTATGACCCACAGAACCAACCATGATACTCAACCTACTATGTATAGATCAAATAAAATCTAATCTTCCATAGAATCTACCACTACCTCAATCCCTCTCCACTCCTCCCTATCCATAATACTAGAATTACCCCTTCCCAATTATTACCTCACATGAATCCAACCCCACTCAAGTGGTTGTTAATCCCTATTTCCATACTTGAGAAGTTGTATTGACTTCACTTGATGTGATATTTCATCCAATATTTAGTCTATAAAGGTATACATGTAAATATATTTTTTAGTCTATGAAACTTCAATAAACATATCAAACTATGTTCAAAAACTAAACCAATTATACATATCAATCTAAATATTCTTTATTCATTGTTGGTTATTGATTCATGTTTCATTTATCATGTAAAATTGAAAAACTGATCACATACATATAAGAAGTTGTTATATCTCACTTCTTTTCCCATTATTTCATAACAAGTGGTTTCTTATGATCCAAGTTCACAAATAATTGACTTTTTCAATAAGAACAACGATGTATGTTTACTCAGCAGTACATATTTCACTAGCCACTATTTTGATTTTTTTCTTCTTCATAGAGATTTACAATGTTTCAAGTCATTTGTGAAGGTTCTATAGTGGTGAAAATATATTTTTTGATTTTTTTATTTAACCCATGATTTTGGTCACAGAATTCAATTCCTAGTTGTATTCCAACCCATTGATAAATTTCAATCCTATAGTTGCCTTTACTGCTCACTTGCATCTTCTGTTTTGAGAGATTTTCCCTTGGATATACTGCTACTGTTTTCTACCCATCTTCACCAGCCATGAGTTCCAAACTATTTTCCCTTGTATAGATTTTGGTTTCTTTCATATTGATCACATCCAACCATGTGTACGATAAAGTGTGAAACAAGGGTTTCTAATTGTTTAGGTACTAGTTAATGTGGGATTGATTCTATATCATTTAAGTCATGCTAGAGGATATTATTTTCTTATGGATTGTGAACCTAAATATCAATAATCATCAACTTTAGCTACTCACAATGTTGGAGTCTTTGATCCAAGTTCTTGATAACTAGTACTTGTCACTATACTTATAATTTTTTCTTATAATAGGTTAGGGTTGTTTCATGGTCTTTGGTAATATCTTGTCTGTACATATAATTTTTCCTTCTTTACTTGTATAGTGGAACCCCAATGCCCCTATCCCATGCACATTTGTCAATTTGAATAAACAAAGTAAATCATCGTGTTCATTTATTATTTTCTTCACTATTTTATAATTTTTTATTTTTTGATTAGTGTTACTTATTAAGGTGAGTGATAGTTTCTCATGTAGAAAAAATGGCATTGGTAACTCTTCATTTTTTAGGTGGTATCTAGGTGTGGCCTTATTTTTTATCTTCTATAAGACTATTTTGGGACCAATTATCCAGAAACTTGTGTATTTTTTATGGAAGCTACTAGGGAGGATATGAGGCTACAACGTGGTGTTTTTTATGGAATCTGGAGACTATAGACATGGTTTGTAACCATGTAAATAACTCTATTTCCACAGTTTGGACTATGGATATAGGTATATTTCCACATTTTTCATCATGGCTATAGGTCTATAGGCACAGTTTCCAACCGTGAATAAAGGTCCATATGGAGAAATTTATATCCATAGTTCTAAACCATGGAAATAGCCCTATTTTAATGGGTAAAATCGTGGAAATAGCCCTATATCCACACCAATATGAGCCAAAGTTTGTTAAACTGTGGCTATTACCTATATCCATGATTTTTGGAACTATAGTCACAGTTACCAACTGTGGATATAGCCTTATTTTATAGTAGTGTTTTTGGTTTCAGTTAATGGATGGAATTAGAAATAACCATATTAACATCAAATGTGATGAACAATTATGTATTGGGATTCAATAATTATGTTGTTGAAGTATGTTACCAACATGATCTTGGTTATAAAAATCATGAAATGTATAAAAATTTTTGTTGAAATATTATCATTAACTTAAGAGTTATGGACACCATCATGTATTTATGAGTTTAATGTTAATCATAAGTTTAAATTCTTAAATTTGTTTTTGAGGTTTTATGTTATGGGAATTAATAAAGATTGAGGATATTTTGGGATACATTTATGGCAATAAAACCCATTGGTTTAGTATGTTTGAAAAGTTGTTTAATGAATAATGCCTTTAAATGTTTTGGACATAAGTTTAATGTATAACTTTTAGGGTTTATATGATCTTTGATTTTAAGGTAATTATGGGTTCCTATATTTTTGGGAATTCAAAATGAAACGTATAATATGACCTTTGAGGTTAATATATTTCATTAATGTTGAATATATTAAGGTTATTTTTGAAGATTTTTATCACATTTTTAAATAAATTTGCAAGGATTATATTAATATAGTTTTAGAAAAGGGATAACTCACGGGTTGGGTGATAACCCATTGCGTCTGGGAAGGCTGTAGGGATTAAACTCACAAATGAAGGGTGAAAAGGGTGTAGTGCCTACTACTGACCTACTTGACGTCTCGATAAGTATGACATTTTCTTTTTAGTTAAATGATTTTATGGAACAAGGATAAGTTCATTTTGGGAACCCTATATGATTAAGGTAAATAGAATATTATGTAATTTTATTTGAGGAATAAAGGATTAATTTTTTTAAGGAATATATTATTTTATTATAGATTTACAGTGATTCAAGTTATTTATTGAAATAGTTAGCATATATTGGAGATTATATGTTTATGTAATGGAATTTTTTGGAGATAAATATTAAATTTATCTCAGGATACCATGTGATCAAATCCTTCTAATTTATGGGTTCCTATCTTAGGCTAGAATAGTTTTTAAGAAATTTAAGGATATTTATTTATTGAATGATTTGAGTTGAACTTTGGGTATTACTGTTGGATTTTGAGAGATTAAATTTGGTTTCCTGACATGAAATTACTCATTTTTGGAATTATATAACCATATTGGTTTTGGTTCATGTCTAAAGACATGAATATATTGTCTTTATTTTATGAAATTTGTGATCTGTAGAAGTTGATTCTAGTGGCTTAGAAATGAAACTCATCTTGCGGCCCCTTCCATCTAATCATGTGGCCTAGTTTTGAACAACCACACGGTTTGGGTAAACCATGCAAGGGGGAGAATAGTCATGCGACCAACTTTGCATTTTTTACAAAGGGATACCCCATGGTTTGTTCATAGTTTGGTAAACCATATGGGGTAACCGTGTGGACCTGGAGCTCTTGGGTAGTGTATTCCTCATAGTTGTCGCACGGTTTGAAAAACTATGTGGGTAAACCGTGCGGCCTATAAAAGGTGTTTTTTTATGTTTTTCTATTTTATTTATTTTTCCTTTTATTTCTTATTTCTCCTCCCTTTCTCCTTCTTGGAAATGTACAGTAAGGGAGAGCCCTCTCTTTTCCTTCTCTAGTGGTTTTTAATCCCATATCTTCATCGGGCATCCATTTGTCGATTCGTTGGTAAATATAGGATCATGCCAGTATGGATTACCACACCCTCCCTTCTATCCTTTTTTGTTTTCAAGTCACAGAGCGCTAAATCCATTTTATCTGTTTTGGCCTATTTTCAGAAAATTGGATGGAAACTAAAATATACTCTAATCCACTTAAAATTTGATCTTGATATTAGACGTGCCTATGTCTATGAGTCTAAGTTAGGTGGTTCATATATTATTTTTTGTTTTTTGCGGTCATTTAAGGGGTGTGGCTTTTATCACACAATTGGGTATTTTGAATGAGGCCCATTTATATATATTGTTTCATATCAAAATGACTGTGTGGACTTATTGGATTCCATGGGAATTACCAAACCCTTTTTCAATCAAGTGAGGCTGGGTTAGAGGTCTTCGTTCCATGGGGTGGTTTGGATGGTGATCCAAATTCATTTAATGGGTTTGTTCTAATTTTTTTGTTTTAGTTAATTGAATCTAAGGCATTCAATACCTCTATATTGCTGTATTATGTTTTTTCAATTATGAAATTCAATATTATTAAATTTAATTTCTTGTTTAAAGTGAATTATATATATATTAATTTCTTAAGATGAGCTGCTTGGACCCATGGGGTTATGATGGGAATGACCCGAGAAATTGGGATGGCATGGTCATTGGGATTGAGTGATGTTGATCACTAGTTGGGATTGGCCTAGATACTTGGGTGGTATTGACCATCATTTGGGCGTCGTGGATGTTGGAATGAGGCGAAGGGGAAATCTGGTTTGGCATGGCCCATGATATTGGATGGACCGACCATCGGATCTGGGATACATGGTCATAGAGGCACAAGGTGTCAGTTTTATGTGGCTCAGGAATTATATTTGGTGATTGCTGCTCACCCATGATGGCCAAAGCACCAAATTGAGTCATGTGAACATAGGTTGAATCTGTGATGAGGTGGTTTTGAATAATTTTGTGGGTGGAGTCCCCTGGTAGTGTGGATTAGGACTTGTGATAGGGGTTGTTTACTATAGAAAGCCACGTGGAAGGTGAGTAGCCTTTGGTTGATAGCTGTTAGGATATCAGTTGGTGGATGAGGCTTGCCGTGATTGAGGTTGTGGGCCTGGAATTTATATGAGTACATACATCGTTTTTCCTCAAAAAATCAGGATTTGTGCCGATGGATGCTTTTGAGCAGGGGTTCGAGGGACCAAATACTATTTTTTGGGTGTACCTTCGAGATGTTGATGATTCATTTGAGGCATGAGGTATGATCAGGAACGTGCTTTAGGGTTTCTTGACTTGAGGTGAAACTTGAGGGTTTACCTGGGTTGTTTACATTAGGGGTAATGTAGACCATGCTCCAAGGACCCTCCTGACTTCAAGTATTCCAAATTTGTCCAAGGTAAGTGATGGATTCCCGGTGGCTGATGAGCACCAGAGAATCCCTTGTTTAGTTATTACATTGTGCTGATTATTTTTTATTTATATTGAATTATTACTTAAACACTTATGTTAGGTATGCACCATTGGGTGGTATCCTGTTGAGATTCATTCTCACGCCCTACATAGGTTATTCTTGATGCGTGTAGACTTTATGTCATTATGTTCAGGTAAAGGATTATCATTATGAGATGGATCCTAGTAGCTAATTTCATAGAGATTGATAGGAGACCTTAAGGTCATGCTTGGGTAGAGTTTCTGTTTAGTTTATTTTCTATTTCAACTTTCTATATATGTATGACTCGCACTAGTCATCCATTTGTGACACTTTTTATATAGACATGTATGACCTGGTTGGATATGCATTCTTTGTTATTTTATTTTAGTTCTACAAGTGGTGTGTGGGCATTCTGGCATGTTTATTTATTTTTTCTATTTATAGTTAATTATTTCTTCTACTATTTTTCTATTACTGGATGTGATTTCTCTTAACGAGTATGGTTTGAGTATTCAGGTCTTTATTTCAACTACATTTCATATAATATTCCTGGACCAATATTATATCATCCCTATAGGGTATATCCTCCCCACTATGCATGTTTACACCCTCACTACTAGTCAACAACCTTTGGTGTCAAGGGAGGTGTGCCTAAGGCCAGTGGCCCACTGACTCAGAAGCACTTTTCTGGTGGCTATTTGGGTTTGGATTCTACAAGTGTTATCAGAGAAACTCTTGACTAGGATTTAGTAGCATCTTTTGACTGACTAATAATGAGATCAAGAATGACTTTTCTTTTCTGTTGGACTTACTATTAGAGATATAGTAGATTGGAGGTTAGTTTGTGGTTGGAACTAGGTTTATAACTTGTTCTTGGATGCCTGCATCCCCAGGTACGAGGGATGAACAATGTTACATAGGGTAGGAATTATTGTTCTATTTTTCTCAGTTACAATTTATACGAATTCCACCTTGGTGGATTGTTTTTTATGTGATTGTTATTATTGTGATGTGAGATATGGACCTTTTCCTAGTTATTCAAGGGTGTTTCTTTCTTTTTTGTATTTTTATAGACACATTTTATGTTATTTGAATTTTATAAATGCATTTATTCTTCCTAATGTGTTTATACAATGTGATAAATATAAAATTCCATGATTTAAATTCTTTGAAAATGTGATATACAATAGTTTATGCATGTAATATGAGAAATGGGCCTAGGTATTATATGATTAGGTTGGTGAAGTGGTATGGGGTGATTGTGATCACTGGGTTGGGCAACTAGGTCGTTAGATTGAGACAATATTTGTTGTCAGGACAACCGAGGCCTATGGTACTATTAATACTTGGCTCTGTTGAGGGTGCGGAAGGAGTCCATGATGTCGGGATTCCATGTGGCATGGTTACGGTGGGGAAGGGTAATGGTAGTGAGTTGACACTTCCTTTTATTGCTTTCCTTATCTGTGTTTATATATTATATATGGGTTGTCTGAAAATTTGATGGTATTTAGAGGGTTTCTACCTAGACAGCTTCGATGGAGCATCTGGAAGGCGAGAATAGGGTTCCACTAGAGCACAATCAATTTTAGGCCCCTGAGGGTCAGGTAGATAAGGTACATGCTCAGGTACAGGATCTAGTGCAGGAGAGGTAGCTGCCAGATCTTGCAGCTTTTGGGCCATGGTTTGATGAGAAGCTTCAAGCAAGCCCGATGCGGGTTCTCCAGGGCATCGAACGAGGTGATCAGGGAGTAGATCCCTCTATGGATTTCCATACTCAGGAGTTCCAGTCACAACACCCACCACTTTTCCAGGGTGAGGGTGGACCATAGGTTTCTGAGAATTGTATTGATAGCATGAAGATTATTTTCAAGTAGTTCGATATACCTCCAGGGAGGAGGGTCAAATTGGATATGTACATGATTAGAGGGTTATCTAAGCACTGGTGGGGCATACAGGATTAAGATGATAGACATAAGGGACTAGTCTAGAAGGACTTTTAGGCCTAGTTCTTCAAGAACTTTTTCCTAGAGACACTAAAGTATGAAAGCAATCGAGAGTTATTAAGCCATAAGTAGGGCAACATATGTATCTTGGACTATGAATCAATTTTCACTGATTTTTCTCACTTAACACCTATCGTGGTGAGTGATGAAACCTCTAGGGTGCGGCACTTTGAGGATGGTTTATGACATTCCATTCGGGTGTAGGTATACATATTTAGATTGGCCTCATTCTCTGAGGCAGTAAACCAAGGACTCATAGAAAATGGTAACCTGACGGGCATGTCTTACTCGAGCCGGGATGTAGCTTCATGTGACTTAAGTAGTTACACCCTTGATGGTAGGAAATGAGGTCAGGATGAGTTCTAGTAGGGCAGTTAGGCCAATGACTTAAGTAGACCACGTCGTGGTGGATCCTCTATGGTTTTCTTCTGATGTGGGAAGCCAGTACATGTCCATACTCAATGTGACTGACCTATAAAGGAGTACTGGGCATGTGGGTAGTTCGGAAATTTCGACAAGTTCTGCAGGAGGCCTTCTCGTTCAGTTGGCAGTTCGGTTTAGGGGAAGATGCAGGCTTCTAAGGTCATTTCAAGATCGGTATTAGGTGAGGGTAACCAAGATTTATATATACATGGGGGTCATGGTAGAGATATTGAGAGTCATCATTGGGGTTAGTGGTCAGTGGATGGAGTATCACTATAGTCAATTTTGGCTTCAGGAAGTCATGTTTTAAGATAACTTCATGTCATGAAGCTTCCAGGGGATGAGTGGGCTGGTGAACTGATGACGGTTAGAGGTACACTGGGGTGTGGTTTCGATTAGATTTTTTATTCTTTAGCATGGAATATTGAGGCATGTTCACTGTGTGTTCACTAGGTGAATGAGTTTTATATAGAATTACCAGATGCTGGTTATTAGGTTTTCATAATATCATATGTGTTGTGTTTATATATGAGGTGTGAGGCACCGGGTTCTATATTTGAGCATCAATGGATGAGAGTTGATTGAGGTGCGAGGCACCAAGGAATCGAGGATATATAGAAATTACTTGAGGTTATTTGGAACTGGGTCATCATTGGATATAGTTAATTGAGGTGTGAGGCACTGGGACTTGTTTGATAATCTATGGAGATGTGGGGCCTCATTGTGTCATGGGTTCCATGGGCTTGATGTGGGAACCAAGGTGGTGCAGGATGTGAATTGGGTTCTAGAAATGGAACAAGAGTACCTAGTTAAATTTGGGAGTGAAGATACTTGATATGAGGACAATTTTTTCCTAGAATGGTCATTGGACCAATTTTTGATTTGAGTTTTGATCGGTTTGTCACCGGGTTAGGTAATTCCTATGGTGGGGAGCCCCCTTGAGAAATTTGGCCTAAACCCTTGGGTCCAGGGTACTCTGGCCTGGTTTTACAAGGATGGGAATGTTTGGTACCATCTTTGAGTTTCATTTTATATCTTGGAGATGATCTATGTTAAGGTGGGGAGATTGTAACATCTTGGGTTTTTGGGTCGGGTTGAAAACCTCTCCCTCTTTCAATTTTTTTAATTACTGACTACTACATTTTCTATATCATTGATTGGAACTCAATTACAAGATTTCTTTTAGCTTTATATGATGTTTGTGGGTTGTTTTAGAGGCTTATAGAGTGCCTTGGGTTTTTCAGAGTGGCTTTCAGGAGTGTCAGAGGCCAAATGTCCTGTCTTGAGGTTGTAGGTCAGGGTGTACTATTTAGGTTAAACCATGCGGTCCCTTCCAGCTAACCGTGCAACCTAGTTTTGAACTGCCACATAGTTTGGGTAAACCATATGAGGGGGCACATGGTTGTGAATCCATCTCTTCATTTTTTATAGAGGTCTACCGCACGGTTTGGTAAACCATGTGGGGTAACCATGCGGTCCTAGAACTCTTGGGTAGTGCCTACCGCATGGTTGTCGTGTGGTTTGGAAAACCATGCTGGTAAACCTGTGTGGCCTGTACATGGTGTTTTTTTAAGTTTTTATTTTTTATTTCTTATTTATCCTCCATTTATCCTTCTTAGCCACGTACAATAAGATATATCCCTCCTTTTTACTTATTTTGTGTTTTTTTCTCCCATCTCTTCACCAAGAATCCGTTTGTCGATCTGTTGGTGGCTATAGGACCATACAAATAAGGCTTACCACACCCGCCCTTATTTCCTTTGTTTTCTCATCATGGAGTTCTAAACCTGGTTGATCAATTTCACCATATTTTTAGGGTGTTGGATACAAAATTATATCTACTCTAATTCTCTTCAAATTGAAGCTTGATATCAGATGTTCCAAAATCTACGAGTCTAAGGTAGGTGGTTCATGTCTTACTTTCTGTTTTTACAGTCATTTTGGGGGTTTATATTTTAGCATGCATTTTTGAATTTTGAGATAGGTACATTTATATATTTTTTTCATATCAAAATGACTGTGAGCCCATATGGGATTCCATGGGCATTCCCAAACACTTTTTTCACTCTAGTGAGGCCAAGTTAGATATCGTTGTTCCTTGGGGTGGTTTGGCTGAGATGCCAAATTCATTTAATTGTTTTTTTTTATAATTTGTTTTGGTTCATTTAATCTAATCTAAGGAATTAAATATATCTATATTGATCTATTATGTTTTTTTATTTATGAAATTTAATATTATTATATTTAATTGTTTGTTTAATGTGAATTTTATATACATGATTTTCTTGAGATGAGCTTCTTAGACCCATGTGGTTGCGATGGGTATGGACTAGGAAATTGAGATGGAATGGGTATCAGGATTGAGTGATGTTGGTCACTGGTTGGGATTGGCTTGGATAATTGGGTGGTATTGACCATTGGTTGGGCATCGTGGATGTCAGATTGAGGTAGTGATGCTGTCAGGTTGGGAATGGACCATGATATTGGATGGATCGACCATCATATTTTTGAGACATGATCACAGGGGAACGAGGTTACAGTTTAATATGGATTAGTAATTATATTTGGTCATTACCTCTCACCCGTGATGGCCAAAGTGTTGAATTGAGTCGTGTGCGCATAGTTTAACTCCTTGATGAGGTGGATTTGACCAGTCGTGTTGGTGGTGGCCCCCAGTAGTGCAGCTTAGGACTTGGGATTGGGGGTGATTTCCATAGAAATACACATGGAAGGTGAGGAGACTAAAATTGATAATGACGAGTCTATCAGTTGGGGGCTGAGGCTCATTATGATTGAGCCCATGGGCCTAGACATTATATGAGGAAAAACATAGCTCTTCCTCCAGACGTCGGGCTTTGAGTCGATTAGTGATTTTGAGAAGGATTCTATATGACCAGATACTACTGTTTGAGCATGCCTTTATGACATTGGAAATTAATTTGAGACATGAGGTGTCAAGAGGCATATGGTTTTGGGTTACTTGACTTGAGGTGGAACCTGAGGGTTCACCGGGGCTATTGACATCGGGGGTACCTTGGGCCATAGGCCAAGGACCCACACAACTTCTTGTATTTGGGAATTGACTGAGGTAGGTGATTGATTATAAGTGGGTACTGTGCACCAGGGAAGCCCTTGTCTAGTTATTGCATTATGATATTTATTTTTTATTTATATTGCATGAATGTTTGAGCACTTATGTTAGGTTCATACCATTTGGTGGTATCCTACTGAGATTCATTCTCACAACCTACATGGGTCCTTCCGGATGTGTGTAGACTTTATCTCATTACATTTAGGAAAAGGATCAACCTCAAGAGATGGATCTTAGTAGATTCTTGCATGAATATTGGTATGATACCTTGAGGTCATACCTATTTGTACTTTATGTTTATTTTCTTTTCTGTTTCAGTATGCTATATATTTATGACTCACACTAGTTGGCTATTGATGACCCTTTTTGTATATTGAGATGTATAAACTTGTTTTATGTGCATGATTTTTTGTTTTTTATTACTAAAAGTGGTTTTTTGTCATTATATAATGTTTATTTATTTCTGATGCTTCTTCTTAATTATTAATTATTCTATTTGTCTGTTATTTGTTGTGCTTCTGCTTGGTGGGTTTGGTTGGAGTCTGTTGTGTCTTTATTTCCTCTGCATGTTATATAATATACTTAGACCAATATTATATCATCCCCAAAAGTTATATCCTATCCACTATACCTTTTTACACCCTTGCTTCTAGTTTTCATCCTTTGGCGTTCGGGGAGGTGCACCAAAGGCCAATGGCCCACCGGCTTAGAAGCACTCTTCAGGTGGCTATTCGGGTTATGATGCTAAGAATATCAATCTTTGATTTTCAAAGTGTAATTTCAAATTGTGAGGATGAAATTTATTGAATAAGGTAATAATTTAACACCCCAATATTTTATGATATCTCTCTTTTTTAATTTATCCTCTTCAATATCTCATGTTTCATGCAACACCAAGCTTAAAGAAACAATGAAATATTATTATGTGATCATTATAAAGAAACCATTAAATTTTTGAGAATGAATAATATTAACAAAATTATGAAATATATAATTTTACAACTCATTGAAAATGTAGTAATTAATTCTTTGTAAATTATAACTTAATTTTAAGTAAAATCATTTTATTCTTCAAAAAAATTTACGTTTCTTCTAAAATGGTTCTCTTTATTTTTATGAGTAAATATTATAATCATTTTATGAAACTAATATAAATTTTATTTTATGAAACTAATATAATTTTTGAAATCATAATATTACAATTTTCTTACAGTTGTTTTTTGTAATTTTCTAAGATGATTTTTTTTCCAGTGATAGTAAAACAATCTGATTTTTATAAAACAATCAATTTATTTATATTAAAATTACATTTATGATATTATATTGATCTCAATGTAACTTAAGTAATATTTAGTTATAATTAATCCAATTAATTTAATTTTAATCATCCTTACAACTTATTTTAGTATAAGTACAATTTTTGGTTTAAAATTCATTTTTCAAGAAAACTGTTATTCGTTGTATTTTTCGAAATTAATTTTAAATTAAATTATGAAACCTATATGTTTTTAATTTTGAAAAATTAATTCCATATTTGTATTAAAAAGGTACAAATTTATTAAATATTTCCCTTTTATTTTTGGAAAATATGAATAGTAACCTTGGTGATTTTTGTTGCCACGGTAAATGGTAAATTGAGTTATATAGGTTAAAAATAAAATGACAAGGACTAGAAAATGCACCTAACACTTACCCCAATTTTATTATATGAGTAATTTTAATCTATAATCATTAAATATTTTTTTATCTAACCATTTATGTCCATTTTAATGAGGTTATTACCTTTATAATATTTTATTTAAATAAAAGTCAAAGACGTCACATTCATGTTTTTAATAATTATATCATTTTTAATATGGTGTTATATTGAATATATATTTTTCTATAAATATTATTTATAAATATAATGGAATTATATTCATCATGGTAATTTATTTTTAATTTTTAGTGAAGATATAATTACCTTAAATAATTACACAATGATGATGCATTAATTATTCAATTAATGGAAAAATCAAATAAATGATAATAAATATGTTAAAATAATATAATTTGAATTAAGTAAAGTTATCCATGAATTTTATAGATTAATATTATATATTATGGATTAATTAAAATAATTGTTTGAATTTATTTTGTTCTATTGATTTTATTATAGTCAAAGTAATAAATAGTGTCAAAATTGACAATAATGATAATTCATGAAAATAATATTTTATTAAATTATTTAAAAATCATAAAAATAATAAATAATCACAAATAGGATAATATATGTTCTATAAATCTATCCCTAGTACATTTATAGTAAATTTTGAAGAATTTTCACTACAATAGTTGTAACACCCCGACCACAGAATCCAAGAGCCGGTGCATTATTTTACTACATTGACATGATTACAAGGAATCATGTACCGAAGGACCAATCAGTTTTGTAGTTTTGTAAACAAGATTAATACATAAGTTCAACACTACAAATTGAAAAGAAAAACAACACTAATTTATTCCATTAGAAACATCCAAGCTTCCATGATTATTCCTGCAAGTCACTCATAACTAACTTCTTCATATCTTTGGAAAATGAAACATGAGAAAGGGGTGAGATCAAATGCTCAGTAAGATTAAGAAATACAGCTGAATATAACCTAAACATTAGGCATGGTTAATAATTGAAAACACATGACTTTATAAATATAAACATGAAAACTTTATGGTAGGAATATTAGCTGAGTAAATAATGCCATAAAAAAACATAGTCATGGGAATTATACTAGTTGAATAACCACATGAAATATCAATATCTAATATCATAATTATGGAATGCATAATGTCGGACATCATAACCACATAGTCAAGTCCTAGTTCCAAGACTACAAATAACATTTTGTCAAGGCCTTGTTCCAAGACACTAGTTTGTCTTATGAGACCTACCGATGCATCGAGGAGCTATTGCAGGATCCACTCGTCACCTAATAAGTCTAATTCATTCCTCATATTAAAATTTTGAAACATAACATAATCATTCGTATTAAAACTAGCATACGAAATATCAATACTTTATCCACAAACCATGAATGGTATAAAAATAGCACATCCACTGTCAAATATAACTCATTCAATACAATATGCAATATTTTATTGTAATAGATTAACATCAATCGAGAATAATTAAGGATATTGACATAGATTAAAATAATCATCAAAACTATTTGAGAGAAATGTACCCCTTTTTCTTGAAAACAATTAAAAGTCACACTATTTGTCAAGAAGCCATTTAAAAATAGTTTTTTGAATCAAAGTGTCTCATACCACTTTGAAACTTTTAAAAGTAATTTTAATTTTAAAACATTAATTTCCATATAAATAAATCCTTAAATCCATTTTTAAAACATGAATATTAATGAGAAAGATTTGGAATAATAAAGCTTTAAAACATTTAAAATGATATTTTAGTTAGAGTTTCTAACCAAATGAGAGAAACTTGAATACAAATAATTGAGGTAATAAAAAATTTATAATATCGTGAGAATAAATGGATTCATCATATAATATGTACAATTACATTATATACACCATATAAAAGTGAATTGGAGTATAACAACAAATAAGTTTCAATGGAATGTAAATTGAGATGAAATCTCTTATAAAGACCATATCCTTAGGTTAAGGATAAATCAACGACATAATTTTGTGTGAAAAATATAAATACACTCAATATGATTGGATATTAAATGTAAATAAATCAGAGGACATTCACACATATTCTTGTAAAAACAACACCAATTAATTGGATGTTTAACTCAATAAATGGAGATTGAGTTAAAATTACTCTTATCAAGTTCATATCGATGACTTTAGAATTTATAAATGGAGTGATTATGTGTATAAAAATTATACCCAAAGAAAGGGGAGTGGAAATTACAACACAAATAATAAATAGTGATTCCACACATAATCATGGAGTAAAATAATCAATGAAGTATGCATAAAGCCCAATGAGTGGAAATTGAAATTTGAAATTTCCTTACCGATTTGGTAACTTATGAAACATACACCCTATGAAAGATGTATCATACAATGAAGATGTAAATACCCATAAATTAAAGTATATTACAAAAATAATACAATTAGGGGTAGTAAATACTCCACACAAAAGGAAATAGTGGCCAATATAGTATGAATCTCACGGGAATAAAAGTGAGATGAAAAACCCTTACTTCGTTGTAATCAATCGAGTTGTATGAAAAAAAGTTAATAACCACCAAAGGAATCACAGAATACCATGAATATAAAGAGACTAATGATAATATATATCAAATGGAAGTACACAATACACCACATTCAATAAATAACTGGCAAACAATGGAAATATCACGAAATTAAAAGTGAGATAAGAAACCCCTTACCTCAAGTATGACTTGTCTTGTATGTTCCTTGTTCTTCCTGAATAATAAACTTAAGTTAATTTCTACTTGATTAAGAACATTTTTCAAGTTTATTATTCATTTTATATCACTTATTACCTTTCTATAACAATTAGTTAATTATTTGAGTTCATATTGGATATTTTATCGATGTTCGGAACTTGAGTCAAAATGAACTTGTTATAATTACATTTTTTCCATGTGGTTAAAAGTCCATTATATTCAGAATGATATAAATGATTTAGATATCATATATATATATATATTATATCCAGTAATATATCTATTTATAACAGTACATAACATTTGGAGATAAGAAATGAAATGTACCGTTCATGGAGACGGTAAGCCGTACGTACGCATGAACGCTAATTTCATTTCTATTTCGTATTTTAATGGAATTAAAATATAATTATACATAGGTATATTATAATTATAGTATAATATAATTTATAATATAATTAAGTCCATCCTTTATACATTACACATAAGGAATTAACGAGTCATATCATTTTGAGGGGGTGGTAGTCCGCACTTCCTCAAATGAAATTATCGCATTTTACCCATAATGGAAACCATAAAATAATGATATAAATGGAAAATATATAAGAATAAAGAAAAACTAAACATAATATATATCATATATAAATAAATTTCCATCTTAATGGCCACCATGAGAGGCGGTAGGAGATAATCGAACAATCATCATTTCGTGAGGTGTTAGTTTTCCATCCACAGAAACAGTATGTTCTTCACCCATTAGATGAAGGTGTGTGTAAGTATAGTTAGAATACATATCATAAAAACATACTAGTATATTTAGGATACTGGTTTTGTTAGAAAATAAAGTAATAAAAGTGTTTAGGGGGTTTGGAGAAGTAAAATAAAACAAAATAAAACAAAAGGATTTAAGAGAAAGCGTTACCTTTAATTTGGGTAACTTCCTTCGGTTTGAACAAAAAGGACTTCTTGAAGTGCCTAATGCCTAGGGTAAGGCTTCTAAGAGGAAGAGGGGGATCTTGAGAGATTATGTTGGTAGGGGTTTGATGAGCCAATGGGCTTTAGAGGTGTGTGGAATGGGTTATAAGTGGTGTCCTTTTATAAGGGGGAGGAGGGGCTCTTTAGGTAAGTGGGAAAATATTATTTTATTATATAGTGATATTCGGTTTCTAAAGGTCCTAAAATAATTAAAGTCAAATATAATATGACTCATGGTATAAATAAAATCATCCAATAAGTATTTGACAGGTTTTGGATATTATTTTAATATTAATAATCATATTTATTTTAATCATTTATTAAAGAGGTAAATACTACATCATTATTGTGTCAGAAATAATTTAATTCATTTGATGTTTAAAAATTATAAAAAATTACCATAATGTATGAAATCTTTTTATATTTACCGTGATTATTTATTGTAGAAAATATGACTTATATAACCCCATGTAGAAATTGATATACTAAAAGATATTTGTTAATGTGATTTTTGTCTTTACATTAAGTTAATTAAAATAAAGTTTTATTATCATTCTTAAGTGGTTCCATGGGGTCCCAAAATATACCCAAGGATTCCCATGGTCAGCCATGAATTATCCAATAAGGTTATGACAAGTGTTAAGGTAATTTTGTATTATTATAATATTCTTTTTATCTTGAATTACCCTATTTACTTTTAATCGTGGTAAATAAAAGTCAAAAGTTACTATTCACAAAAAACTATTTTAATCTCATTGAACCAAATTTTACTTACTAAAAACAACCATGTATCTCAGATTTTTGAAATTCAAATCACAAAAGCGGTAAAATTTCATTTAAATGAAAATGTCGGATTTTTAACTACTACTTAGTGGTTTCACTATTCATCAAAAATTAAAGTTTTTCAGAAAAATACCAAACATTCAGCCTAAGATATATTTGATATTACGAATTAAAAAATGATCTCTATTTTACCAAATTCAAAACATAGAAGTTGTATTAATTAATTTAAAATTAATTCCCGTTTTCAAAACAAAGAGCGTGTTTTTAAGAAACAATAACTTTTAAAAGATTGATACTTATTTATGTATAATTTCAAAGTGAAATTAATTACAATGACAAAAATTGGATGAAATAGTAAAAATATAATCTAATTAAACTTCAAAACCAATTTAAAATATAATCTAATAATATAAATAAATTATATTAAAAGGCAGTTTTGAATTAAAATACCTTATTTCTTACTATTCATAAAAAAATGAATATTATTAGAAAAATACCAAAATTTCATCCAAAGTAAATCTTAAAGTCCCAATTCTAAAAAAGATTATTATTTTGTAAAAATGAATATGGAAAAGGGTCAAATATTGGATTTATAAAGGGTTCTCCATTAAAAGGTGGTAAAATTGATTTTTTTTGAAATATTCATTTTTTATTTGAAAATTCTAATTTGTTCATATAATATGTCTAAGAAACACATAATACATAATTTAAAAGTATATAGAGTATATAAAATTCAAAATCCAGTTAAAACTATTCATAACTACTTTTAAACGGCTAGTTTGGTAAGTCATGGTGTGCTCGAACTCGGTGTTGCGTGTAGCACAAGCTATTAAATTAAAAGAAAATAACATACTATGAAATCTTGCGGTGTTACAATCTCCCCTTATTCAATAAATTGCATCCTTGCAATTTGAAATTGTTCTTCGAAAATAATAGGTTGAAAATAGAAAAATACCTTTGTGGAAAACCCACATCAGAAATTGGGTTAATAAAATTTAGTCTTAATAAGAGGGAAAAGGAGATGAAAAAGTCACCACTATATTATTATATCAATTAGGAGAACATTGGTGGAAATTAGAGACACATAATTATAATAAATATGTAAATATATATAGGGAGTGATTGAGGTCATCAATCACAAACATGTGTAAAATTGAGGGCCTCAAAGCCATCAATCTATGACGATTTAAAATATCATCGGTTCAACAAAACATAAAGAATTAGGATAACACATTTTTGGTTTTAATATCCCTTCCCTAAAGTTTAATAATTAATTTATTCATAGAATAATAAAACAAAAATATTCTTGAAAAGTAGAGTTTCATCCTTTGTCTAATTCTTACCACAAACTCATCTTTCACTCCAAATGATGAGTATTAAAGATGACTTGGTCACACCTGAAGTGCTAGAATCAACTTATAGAGAATCACATAATCCACAATGGCTAAACTCTATATTTCCCTTTTCTTTAGATATTAACCAAAAACAAAATAGCTAGTAAAATATTACATAATCCACAAAAAAGATAATACTTTAGAGAAATAAATACTAATCTTAATTTCAAAAATTAAACCAATAATACCCAAAGTTCAATAAATACCATCCAATAAACAATTTTCCATATAATCTTTTAATATAATCCAAACTAATATTGAAAACCAAAAACTCGGAATAATTTTCTTACGTAGTTTTCCACGTTAAATTGTATCTCCAAATAATATTGACTACTCTTAAAGTCACATACTTAAAAGTAATTAACCTAATCACATATTCTCCATTATAGGTTAATTATTTCCCTAAATAACACAAATTTCTATAAATCCACAATAAAAACATAGGTAAAAAACACTTTTACTCTTCAAATAAAATCCCATAGTATTCTATTTTCCTAAGGCATATAGTATTACCAATAGAGAGAGTGTATTCCAAAATAACATTATAACTTAATCACCAAATAATTTTCTTATACTAAGGATATCTATTTGATAAGACATATGATCCCAAATTAACTTATTATTGATCAGTAAAATCATTTAACTAAACATAATTAGTCACACTAACTAGGTACTTCACATAGTCTAGTGGTAGGCGATAGATCCCAATTGAATTATGGTTGTGGGTTCGATTCCCACAACTTTGTCCGACATGCCAGGTTGTCACAAGTTCTACGTGTTTTCCTTTTAAAAAAACTATATAATTTTATAATATTCCAAAAAATGAGATAGATTCCTCAAAATAACTATAACATAATTTCATCACAAATGTTATCTCATACCTCACATTTTTAGTCCAAAATTTAATAACTTGTCATTTCCTCAAACTCAATGATCATATAAAACCAAATGGTTCTTTATAACTATATCCACAAGAGAAAAGATAATTCTTCCTCAAATATCATTTTCACATGACAAACTACAGGGTTACAAATACAAGAGAAAAGTCTTCCAAATTAATCCCATTAACAAAAATCTCTAATACTTTTTAAACATTTCTCCATAATTTATTTCAACATAGATTCTTCCTTGACCAATAGGATATCTTATAGAATAGGGAATTCACTATAGTAATGACCAGGTGCCCTAAATTTATGACAAATTACTATAAATGGATTCTTAGGACCATTTTTATTTTCTTCCATATTACTCTTCATTTTTTCTAGGCAATTAATTACTTTTTGTCATTCTTTCCCACACATAAATAATTTTTTTTATTAAGACACCTTCTTAGGTGTCTCCTTCCACATTTCCTGCATGATGGAAATTGATATTTCTTTTCTCCATGGTCTTCACTGTTGGAGCTCTTATCTTTCATCACTTTTCTCTTCCTTTTTGAGTCCATAAGTTGGTTAATATATATGTTGTTGATCATATTTTTTGAAAACTAATTCTGCATGAACACGATATCATTTACACCTATCAACATTCTATTTTGTTTCTCATTTACACCACCATTCAAACCTTTTACATCATGATCAAAGTTACTATGACTACCTTGGAATCCAACCATTGACTAAAACCAGAAAGTATTGTGTGAGTAATAATAGTCATAAAATCATCTAGAGAATATCATGACACCTTATTTTAAATTTAAAACACCTTAGGATTAACCAAGATAATTTATTCTCATCTTGTATTTAAATCCTTAAAATCGGTTTGTAAAGAGAATGTAAATTATCCTAAACATATCCCCTGGGAGTGTCGTAACCAAGAGTGCAGCAAGGCCCATTGTCATGTACCAGGATGCCCCAGGTCAAGCCCGAAACTCCTTGTCGGAGTTTTCACTCCTAGGTAAATCTGTGCCAGATCTGCCTCTACCTGATCGTATCCAGACAGGGATGTACTACTTGGAAAATATACAAAATCTCTATATTACCAAGATTCTAGGAAGTTCTTCTATACTAATCTTCAAAGTCTATCTTAGGGTAATGTGCTATAATAAGAGTTTATCTAAATCTAGTTTCCAAGGTTTGTACGAAACTTCCTCTGATACCAACTGTAACGACCCGACCCCAGAATCATGGAGTCGGTGCATTATTTTAATGGATTGGCATGATTACAAGGAATCAAGTCCTGAAAGACTGTTCAGTTTAGTAGTTTTGGAAACAAGATACATACATAAGTTCAACACTACCACTTGAAAATAAAAACAATACAAATTTATTCCATTATAAACATCCAAGCTTCAAAGATTATTCCTTCAAGTTACTCATAATTAACTTCTTCATATCATGGGAAAATGAAACATGAGAAATGGGTGAGCTCAAACACTCAGTAAGAGAAATAAATACAGTGGATGATAACCTAAACATTAGGCATGGTGAATAATTGAAAACACATGAATTTATAAATAATAAACATGAAAAATTTATGGCAGGAATATGAACTAAGTAAATAATGTCATAATAAAACATATTCATGAGTATTATACTAGTCTAATAACCACATGAAATATCAATATATAATCTCATAATGAAGGAATTCATAATGATGGACATCATAACCACATATTCAAGTCCTTATTCCAAGACTACAAATAAGATTTTTTCAAGGCCTTGTGCCAAGACTCTAGTTTGTCTCATGAGACCTACTAATGCATCGATGAGCTATAGAGGGCTCCAACCGTCACTTACTAAGTCCAATGCATTCCTCATATGAAATTTTTTAAACATAACGTAAACATTCATATTAAAACTAGCGTACGAAATGTCAATACTTTATCCACAAACCATGAATGGTATAAAAATAGCACATCCACAGTCAAAAATAACTTATTCAATACAATATGGAAGATTTTATTGTAACATATTAACCTCAATCTAGAATAATGAAGGATATTTACATAGATGAAAATAATCATCAAACCTATTTAAGATAAATATCCCCATTCTTCTTGAAAACATTTAAAAGTCACAATATTTATCAAGAAGCCATTTAAAAATAGATTTTTGAATCAAAGTGTCCCATAACACTTTGAAAATTTTAAAAGGAAATTTAATTTTAAAACATTAATGTCCATATAAATAAATCCTTAAAACCATTTTTAAAACATGGACATTAATGAGAACGATTAAGAATAATAAATCTTTAAAACATTTAAAATGATATTTTAGTTAGAGTTCCTAACCAAAAGAGATACACTTGAATACAAATAATTGAGGTAATAAAAACTTTATAATATCATGAGAATAAAGGTATTCATGATATACTATGTCAAAGTACATTATATACACCATATAAAAGTGAATTGGTGTATAACAACAAAGAAGTCTCAATGGAATGTAAATTGAGATGAAATCTCTTATAAAGACCGTATCCTTAGGTTAAGGATAAATCAACGACATAATTATGTGTGAAAAGTATAAATACACTAAATATGATTGAATATTATGTTTAAATCAATCAGAGTACATTCACACATATTCTTGTAACAACAACACCAATGAATTGGATGTTTAACTCAATAAATGGAGATTGAGTTAAAATTACTCTTATCAAGTTCATATCGATGACTTGAGAATTTATCAATTGAGTAATTATGTGTATAAAAATTATATCCACAGAAAGGGGAGTTGAAATCACTACACAGATAATAAATAGTGATTCCAAACATAATCATGGAGTAAAATAATCAATGAAGCATGCGTAATGCCCAATGAGTGGAAATTGAAATTTAAAATTCCTTTACCGATTTGGTAACTTATGAAACATACACCCCATGAAAGAAATATCATACAATGAAGATTTAAAAACCCATAAATTAAATTATATTTCAAAAATAATACAATAAGGGGTAGAACATACTCCACACAAAAGTAAATAGTGGCTAATATAGCATGAATCTCACTGGAATAAAAGTGAGATGAAAAACCCTTACTTTGTTGTAATCAATCGAGTCATACGAACAAAAGTTAATAAACACCAAATGAATCCTAGAGTACAATGAATATAATAATAATCATGATAATATATATCAAATGTAAGTACAAAATACACCACATGCAATAAATAAGTGGCGAACAATGGAAATCTCACGGAATTAAAAGTGAGATTAGAAACCCCTTACCTCAAGTCTGACTTGTCATGTATGTTCCTTTATCTTCCTGAATAATAAAATTAAGTTAATTTCTACTTGACTAAGAAAATTTTTCATTTTTAATATTTCTTTTATATCACTTATTACCTTGCTATAACAATTAGTTAATTATTTGAGTTCATATTTGATATTTTATCGATGTTCGGAACTTGAGTCAAAATGAACTTGTTATAATTACAATTTTTCCATGTGGTCAAAAGTCCATTATCTAAAGAATGATATACATGATTTAGATATCATATATATATATATATATATTATATCCAGTAATTATATCTATTTATAACAGTACATAACATTTGGAGATAAGAAATGAAATGTATCGTTCATGGAGACGGTAAACCGTATGTACGCATGAACGCTAATTTCATTTCTATTTTGCATTTTAATGGAATTAAAACATAATGATACATAGGTATATTATAATTATAGTATAATATCATAAATAATATCATTATTTAAATTCTTTATATGTTCCATATACGGCATTAACGAGTCATATCATTTTGAGGGGGTAGTAGTCCGCACTTCCTCAAATTAAATTATCGCGTTTTACCCACAATGGAAACCATAAAATAATGATATAAATGGAAAATACAGAAGCATAATGAAACCATAAACATAATATATATATAATATATAAATATATTTTCATCTTAATTTTCACCATGAGAGGCGTTAGGAGATAATCGAACAATCATCGTTTCTTGTGGCATTAGTTTTCCATCCATAGAAACACTATATTCTTCACTCATTAGATGGAGGTGTGTGTAAGTGTAGTTAGAATACTTGTCATAAAAACATCCCAGTTTATTTAGGATACTTTTGGTTTTATAAAATAAAGTAATAAAAGTGTTTAGGGGGGTTGGATAAGTAAAATAAAACAAAATAAAACAAAACAATTTAAGAGAAAGCGTTCCCTTTAATTTGGGTAACTACCTTTTGTTTGAACCAAAAGGACTTATTGAAGTGCCTTATTCCTAATGTAAGGCTTATAGGAGGAAAAGGGGGATCTTTAGAGATTATTTTGGCAGGGGTTGGATGAGCCAAGGGGCTTGAGAGGTGTGTGGAATGGGTTAGAAGTGGTGTTCTTTTATAAGGGGGATGGGGGGCTCTTTAGGAAAGTGTGAAAATATTATTTTATTATATATTGATATTCGGTTTATAAAGGTCCAAATCTAATTTAACTATAATATAAGATGACTCATGGTCTAAATAAAATCATCCAATAAGAATTGGATAGGTCTTAGATATTATTTTAATATTAATAATAATATTTATTTAAATCATTTATTAATGAGGTAAATACTACATTATTATTGTGTCATAAATAATTTAATTTATTTGATGTATAAAAAATATAAAAAAATTACCATAATGTAGGAAATATTTTTATCCTTCCAGTTATTATTTATAGTAGACAATATTACTTATATAACCCCATGTAAAAATTGATATACTAAAATATATTTGTTATTGTCATTTTTGTGTTTACTTTAAGTTAATTAAAATATAATGTCATTATCATTCTTAAGTGGCTCCATGGGGTCCCAAAATATACCCAAGGATTCCCATGGTCGGACATGACTCATAAAATAAGGTTAGGACAAGTTTTAGAGTAATTCTGTATTATTATAATATTCTTTTGACCTTGAATTACCCTATTTATCTTTAACTGTGGTAAATAAAAGTCAAAAGTTACTATTCACCAAAAATTATTTTCATCTTATTGAACCACATTTTACTTACGAACAACAACCATGTATCTTGGATTTTAGAAATTAAAATCACAGAAGTGGTGAAATTTCATTTAAATGAAAAAGTCGAATTTTTAACTACTACTTAGTGGTTCACTATTCATCAAAAATTGATGTTTTTCAGAAAAATACCAAAAATTCTGCCTAAGATATATTTGATATTCCAAATTAAAAAATGATGTCTATTTTAAAAAATTCAAAACATAGATGTTGGATTAATTAATTTAAAATTAATTCCCATTGTCAAAACAAATAGTGTGTTTTTTAGAAACAATAACTATCAAAAGATTGACACTTGTTTATGTATAATTTCAAAGTGAAATTAATTCCAATGACCAAAATTGGATTAAAGGGTAAAAATATAATCTAATTAAACTTCAAAACAAATTTAAAATATAATCTAACCATATAAATAAATTAGATTAAAAGGCAGTTTTAAATTAAAATACATTATTTCTCACTATTCATAAAAAAATGAATATTATTAGAAAAATACAAAAATTTCATCCAACGTAAATATTGATGTCCTGATTCTAAAGAATAATTCTATTTTGTCAAACTAAATATGTAAAAGGGTCAAATATTGGATTTAAAAAGGGTTCGCTATTAAAAGGTGGTAAAATTGTTTTTTTTTGAAAAACACATTTTTTATCTGAAAAATTGAATTTGTTCTTATAATATGTCTAAGAAACACATAATAAATAAGTTAAAATTATATGGAGTATATAAAATTCAAAATCCAGTTAATATTATTCATAACCGTTTTTGAACGGCTAGTTTGGTAAGTCATGGTGCGCTCGAACTCAGGGTTGCGTGCAGTGCAAGCTATTAAATTTATAGAAAATAACATACTATGAAATCTTGGGGTGTTATAATAGTCTTATTATATTAAATTTCTTAAGAATTTCCAAAAGTTCCCCTCACCTCAATTATAAAAGGGAATCCCTTACTTCACTTATTTACACCACATAAATCCGTATAGATCAACCAAACTATAATAATTTCTATTTTTAACATCCTTATCCATATTCTGGAGGTTCTGGTCCTTCCAAAAGACCAACCTTAAATCCCTTAAGAAGAGATCTAAAGGAATCCCACCGAAGAATAGGTAATCAACTTTACCAACTCTTTCAAGTTTATTTCTTTTTCTACTTACTCTTCATATGTTTTTTCCATACTAATTTAATAAATCTTGTATCATCTATATACTCATATGTTATTATGATTATGATACAACGATATTACAATTTTTATCCATCATATGAAAAATGAAAGCATCGTTCTTGCGTACATGTGGCTTACCATCTCCACGTAGTGGTGTCATTCACTTTTTATAACCAATTTACCTGGATGGGTATAATGAAGAAAATAAGGGATATATATATATATGATAATTATAACATGATATTTTTTAAGATATCATGTTTTTGTATGAGGTAAAGTGCATTCTATTTCTAATTTAAATGATTAATTACGACCTAATGTGAATAGCCTTTGAGGTCATGGGGGTATTGGGGGTGTCTATAGATTGTTTGGAGACTAGAGCCTGTTTGTTTTTGGAAAATTAGGATAGCCCACAAAGTTATAAGAAATAAGGAAGGGTAGGTCACATAGTTACTACTAACCTTGCGAGGCTGGACAATGGGGTGCTACAAGCTGCACATTTTTCGAAAACCATACAGATAGAGGCGCATGCCTGTGTAGAGGCCTCTGTAGTTTTTGATAGTGGATACATGCATGGTTTGTTCATGGTGAGTGAAATCATGTGCAATAAACATGAGATGTGTCCCTCCTTACAGTAAATGGAACACAATTGGAGCATAGTTTGGCCAATTGTGTAGCCAAACCGTGCGGCCCCAAAAATTTTGGGGAAATTACCATTTCCCATAAAATCATTTTAAACTCAATCCTAATTTCAATTTCTTCCTATGGATATCAGGTAAAGCGTGGGGAGCTTCTCCTTGAAGAAAAAAGGTAGGATTTGACATTGTTTCTTGGTATGATCTTGGAATTGAGCGTTGTCAGTTTTGTTAGATCTATGCTAGTGAGTAATCAATTTTTTTATGTCATTATTCATTTAACTTTAGATCAAAGATGTTTTTTAAGTGAAAGATAATATTCCCTATTTCCAGTTATTTTTTCATTCTTTGTTTTTCTTCTTATCTGAGTCAAATTAGAAGCTTATTCTAGATGATCACTCCACTACAAACCTACGGTAGGTGGTATATACTTTTCCCGAGTAGTTTGATGCTTTATTAAGATAGTAATCGTTGTGCTACCCAATGAAATTTATAGTGTGGACTTGAAAATGAATTTAATAATTGAATTGAATATAATAGAACATGTTAGGGATTCACTTAAGTTCCTTTGATATTTGTTTGAGGTTTTTCCCCCAACCAAGTCCACCATGGTGTGTTCCATGTAAATTGCCTTTGACAATGACTTGTTAAACCACCCATGGGGTGAGTTAGTGTTGGCATAGTTAGAGGAATCCCAGTTAGTAATTAATTAAACAGAACTAAAATTAATTTATTGTTTGGAGGTGGATATTTTATTCTTTTCATGTGGATTTTTTGATTAAATGGTTTATATGGAATTTTTATATGAATGGGTAAAATCATGGATTGGAATTGAATGTTAATTTTTATATTTTTTGGTAAACTCATTGACTGTGAATTGTTGAATTGTTAAGTGAAATGAATGTTGAATTATTATATAGGATGTCATGAGTGTGCTAAACCATGGGTCTTGGAAATGGTGATGGATGCCTTGGACCTGTGATGCTCATTGGATTTTGATTCCATGGGATTCCTTGGGCCTTTCTACCCCTTGGATCTATTTTTTTGGATCATAGTGGACATGGTTTGTTGGCATGATCCTTGTACCCCAATTAAATCATAACCAAGTTTCCATAGAGATTCTCCTAGGATTTAATGAGGATGCCTTGGTTCAATAAACCTTGGATCCAACCCCGAGGGGTCAAGCATTTCTAATTATACAGTAGCACCATGGTAAAGGTGACATGATTGATTATACAACTCAACCATAGTAAATGTGACACTTCTGGTTATACGACATGTACGTGGTTTATTTTATTAACAAATTATATGGAAAGGATGTGAGTTATACGATATATTGTGTATAAGATGAGGTCATGGTATTTACTTCATTATTATTATTGTTTCCTTGTAACAGGATCCAGACCCATGTTTTGTAGGTATCCTTATTAGGTTATACGGTATCACTTTTTTAGTATATATGTCATGTTAACTTTATATTTATTTACTGATTAAATGTAATATATATTGCAATCTACTTTATCTTATATTTCATAGCCATGATTTGTTATAGAAAACTTAGGTGGTGACCTACTATAATTGAATCTCATACCCTGTTCAGGCCACTATTGGGTACCCAAAAAGACTACTTAGATGCTGCTATGGACCGGGGAAATAACCCATAGTTTAATGCATGAATTTGTGCCATGCTTAGGATCAAGGGAGCATGAGACCGAGCTAAGGTGTGTTATGCTATCTGGAGATATATCTTTTTGGTCTTTTTAGTATTTTGATACATGCACTGATCTGATTCTTGTATACTTGTTTTAGTTCTTTTGTAGATACATTACATGATCATCACTGTATATGAGATTACTTCTCTCATTGTTGTATATATCTGTCATTCTAACATTTACTGCTTATTTTGTTATTATTATGATTATTCTATTTATTTGTATCATTGCTAATGATATGATACACTGTGGTAAAAGGGAATAGTCTCCTCATAGATACACACTAGGCCCTCACTGTTAGTCGGCATTATCTATAATTTTTGGAGATGTTCTTGAGGCCATGGGACCAACCAAACTTAGGGCACTATTCAGTGGATTCTGGGTCTGGGATGTAACAAAGTGGTATTAGAGGTTTTCTTTTCTTCTTTACTATTTTGAAAAAAATAAAGGGATAGGAAGGAATAAAAATTTGGTAATGAGCTATGCCTGGGCATAACTATCCCAAGTTTGGGAAAATCCAAATTTCCTTGAATAAATTTTTTTATTTTCTATATTTTGACTATTACAGTTGATTTAATTCCACCATTGGGTGATTCACTTGAATAGTTATGTTATCAATGATATGATTGAGGGTTCTATTTTGTTGCAATATGAGGAGATGAGGTTATTACATCTCAGGAATCATTTTAGGAAATTTATAGAAATAAAATTCCATGAATTATTCCATGAAATATTGGATGTATTTATTTTTTTCATGATGTCATGATATTTATCGTGATAGATATACCTACTGATTTGATATATGATCTGTGAAGTGGTTTGGGAAACATGGTTGGTACTTAGACTGATTTCCATAACCTAAGTAGTGTTTTCCTGACTAGGCTATAATATACACCATAAGTATTCGATTATGGGATATTGAGTCATGAACTAGGAGTCTCATGGACTGTAACATGTTATAGTGTGGATTAGTTGGACACCATATTTCAATTCATAAGGAGTATGGGACATTGTGGATCGAAAGTTGTGAACCATTTGGTTCAAAAATTTAAAATGAAATGTGATATAAATTTGAATTTAAAATGAAATTGAAATCTTTGAAACATGGAATTGAACTTGAACCAACTTTTGAGTGGGAATAAGGTAGTTTATCTAGGGATATTTGTGACTATTTATTTTTAGAAGTCATTGCTTTAGGAGTAGGCTGTGTGGTAGGACTTGTTTATAGGAAGGTTTTGACCTATCCTGCACTTTTATCTATGAACTTTGATATCATTCTTTTCTGAAGCATTCATTTGGTAGTGTAGATACATGCCACCATAAATACCTCCAGTCATATTCCAGGAGGGTGGTGATTACCATGATTCGGAGGTGGTGGGCCATGGGTTATCTGTGGATCCTCATATTGTTCCTGCTGTGACACCAGTTATTTTTTTAAATAAAGGTACTAAGGCACAGTTCTGTGAAGGGGTTTTCGACTTCATGGAGACTTTTCAGGGAGCACCTCAGTCTACCTTGTTTATGGATGATATAACATGTGTGTTCTAACAGCAACATACTCCCATGTTTTCAGGGGATGGAGGACCATAGGCTACTGAGCTATGGCTTGATACTACTCCATTGATCTTCAAGCATCTGGATACACCTCTTGATAGGAAAGTAAATCTTGTTCCTTGTATGCTTCTAGGAGTAGAAAAGTGCTGGTGGGATGTTATAAACTAGGATGATAGGCTATGATATATGGTTTGGGTTGATTTCCAAACTAGGTTATATAACTTATTTTACCCCAAGACCCCGAGGGAATAACATTCTAGTGAGTTCATGTGTTTTGAGTGAGGTGATATGACAGTTATGGATTATTGGACCTGGTTTACAGATCTTCCTCATTTTGTGCTGACATAATTTGCTGATGAGTGATAAAGGGAGAGATTATTTGAGGAATTTCTCTAAAATTCTATTTTATCTTAGGTCAACATGTTCAGATTGAATTCTATTACTAGAGATGTGAATCCTGAGATAATTATAGAGAAGAACCTGAGGGAAGCCGAGGGAAGAGAGAAGATTAGTATAGTCTCTCGACCTGGTGGTTTAACTACCAGTGGAAGGAAGATATGTTTTGGCATTCCCATGAGATGGGTACCAACTAGGCCACTATTATTGGCAATGTAGTTTTCTATCATCAGTGTGGAAAATGGGAACACATAGGAAATCAGTACCATCACTACCCATTAATGTTCTGAGCTTGTGGAAGGATGGGACACCTAAAACGTTTCTGCAGGACCTTCCCTACAATAGTAAGTTTTATGGGGTCATATTTAACACTAGGTTTAGGAGAGGGTTTCATAGATATGCATCAGGATAGTATATAGAGTAGTATTGGTTGTTTAGGTCAAGGTGATAGTGGTCATGGTCGAGGTATCCAAACACTAGTTGTATCGAGATAGAAAAGTGGTCCTTCTCTGGGTAGTGAGGTTGTGTTAGAGGGCTATAGTTCAGGATAAATATATTCTACATAACCTACCCCCGAGGGGTAGGGTGTAAGACTATCTATGGTGAGAGGTAAAATATTAGTAGCCTCTACTCTTGTATCTCATATTTTTAACACAGGTCCATCTCATAGTTTTATATATGTACCTGTTGAGGAGATTCTTGGGATCTTGGTTTAGTTTTTATGGTAATTATGATGCTTTATAGTATGTTGTGGATCCAAACAGTGGATGTACATCAGTGAATGGAGTGCCCCCTTGAGGTTGGTGGGGTCACATTGTTTGGAATCTTTTTGTCCTTAAGATTAATAGGTTTTATTTCATACTTGGGTTGAATTGGCTAGTGTCTTATTACACCTACATTTACTATTTTCATCATAGGGTGATTTTCAAATCACCATAGGGAACAATTTATACTCACAAGGTTGAATGAGATATCCCGACAAGTCTGTATGGACCACAACCTCATGGGATGGGTGGGATAACAGCCTAGATTTCTTGTTTGTATCTGGATGATCAGGGATCTCAACATGCATATTTCTCTCCAGTGGTTGATAATTTCAAAGACCATTTCTCGTATTACATTTCTAGTTTTCTTCCTGAGAGAGATGTGGAGTTCTCCATTGAGCTAGTTCCAGGAGTTGCACTTGTATCCATTCCTCCTTTCACAATGGCTACTATGAAGTTGCAGGAGTTCAAGAGGCAGCTATAGGACTTGGAGTAAAAGGGTTTTATTCAACATAATACTTTTTTATGGGATTTTTTGGTCCTTTTAGAAAACAAATAAAGATGATACCCTTAGGAAATGCTTTGATTACTAGAAATTGAACCAGTTGACATTTATGAACTGGTATCATTTTTCAAGGATAGATGACCTGTTCGATCAACTTCAAGGAGCTAGGGTATTATATAAAATTGATTTGATATTTGGATATCATTAGTTGCATGTTCAACCTGCATACATAACTCACACAACATTTCATAGAAGGTATGGTCTATATGAGTATCTAGTTATGTCATTAAATCTCATGAATGTGAGATTAATTTTCATGGAGATGATGAATCATGTTTTTTATCTTTATCTGCATTCATTTTTTTTTGTTTTCATGGATGATATCTTGGTGTATTCTCACAATCAACATTACCATTACAAAAATCTTGAGATCAATTTAGATACACTAAGAGAGAATTAGTTATATTCTATGCTCACAAATTTCCACTTCTATATGGACACAATTCACTTCTTGGGTCTTATTATCTCAGAGATAGGGGAATTGGATGACCTAGAGAAGGTGATAGTTTTAGTTTCTTGGGAATATCCCAAGAATTTATTTGACATAATGAGTTTATTGGGGATAGTTGGGTATTAATGTTGTTTTATACAGAACCTATCATGCCTAGAAGCACTGTTTATGGGTTTTAATAAGAAGGGAGTGAAGTTTTTATGGATAGATACCTTTGAGATAGCCTTTCGGGAGCTATAAAGGTGATTGAATTCAGTGTCGATCCTGAGTCAACCAGACCCAAGAAGAATCTACACTATGTATTTTGAAACATTCAGTATCAATATTGGAACCATTTTGGTGTAGGGTGATAGAGTCGTGGCACACGGATCTCATAAGTTGAGGCCAGATGAGAAGAATTACCTGATGCATGATCTTGATTTAATTTCAGTTGTTCATGATTTTAGCTATTGGAGACATTATTTATTGGGATAGCATTTTGTGGTGTACATAGACCACCAAATCCTCAAGAATATATTTACACAGTGTGATCTAAATATATGGCAGTAAAGGTTAATTGAATACCTACTGTATTTAAACTTTGATCTGGCCTACACTCCTGGTAATGGCAATGCAATTTTCGATGCACTGAGCAAGACTCAAATACATGCAGTATAAGAGGCCAATAGTGAGTGGAATTTTATGGATTTGTTCTATGATATTCACTTGGAGGTGCATAACAGTCAGGTACAATATTATATTTCATCCTTAGATATGAAATCTACCATACTAGATAACGTAAATATGAAATAGTTATCATATTTAGAGGGATTAGTCCTATGGGAGAGTGTGGAAGGTGTGAAACCACCTCATAGTTAGATCACAGGTGAGGATGAGATCCTATGTATCCTTGGTCATGTATGGGTTCTGGTGGACACACGAGAGGAGTTGATGTGGGAGTTTCATGCCTTACTTTGGGAAGCGCATATTGTCTTCACCAAGATGTATCATGACTTATTCCATCATTATTGGTGGCCAGGGATGAAATGTGAGGTAGCTAGTTTTGTTAAGAGGTGTTCCATCTATCAGCAGGTGAAGGAAAAACATCAGCAAAAAACTATACTTTTACACAAGTTACCTATTCCTGAGTGAAAATGGGATGATATTTTGATGGACTATGTTACTTATTTTTTGATTTATCCTCATGGAAGTAATGGAGTTTTGGTTTTTGTTTATAGTCTCATGAAATTATCACATTTCTTAACAATCAAGGATACCTTCAGAGTAGATGATCTTGGGAGTTTTTATATATGTGGGATAGTTCAACTTCACAGGGTCCCTTGTACTATCATTTCATATATGGAAACCCAATTTAAATCTTGTTTTTGGAAGATTTTATAGAGGGAATTGGGTATACATATGATTCTAAGCAAATCATATCACCCTCATACTGATGGTTTGTTAGAGCATATGATACAGGTGCTTGAGGACATGCTGTAAGCATGTGCCCTTTATTTTAGGGATCTTAGCATAGGCAAATACCCCCATTTGAGTTGACCTAAAATAATAGATATCATGAGACTATAAATATGGAACCTTAGGATGATTTTTATAGTATACCATGTTGATCTTATTTGTTCTAGTTAGAGGATGATGATGTAGGTTTACTAGGACCATGTCTCGCATAGGAGACTTATGATCATGTCTAATTGATTATGAAGTGGATGCATATTGCAAAATCTTTATAGAAATATTATTTTGATCACCATATATGACCTTTATAGTTCAAGGTTGAGTATTATGTGTTTTTATATATCTCATAGAGGTTGGGACCTAGAAGGATCAAGAGATATGGTAATATTTCACCATAATATGTTGGGTCGTTCAAGATTCTAGAGAGAGTTGGGCCGGTAGCCTATCGGTTATAGTTACCTTAGAGGTACCAGGCTAAGAATGGAATTTTCCATGTATCTCATCTACACTGTTATCACTAAAACCCATATCACACTATACATCCAAATGATGTGGAGTTATAGGTAGATGATTCCTTTGGGGAGTAGCTAATTCGTATCATTGAAAGATGCACGAAGGTTCTCTGACGCTGGTTAGTTCCTCTAGTACAGTTGTTGTGGTAGCATAGTAATTTATAGGATGAGACTTGGGAGTGGGAGGCCAACTTACATGATCAAGGGATGAATTTATTCTCAAATGAATCTTGACCAACCTTGAGAGGTTAATTCAAGGATGAATTTCTTTAAGGGGGAAGATTGTAAGATCCCAGGTTTTTTTGAGGTATATATATTTTTTGATTTAAATTATTAATATACCTTAAGGGGAATACCATTTTAGGTAATGGGGGTATTAGGGGTGTATGGGGATTTTTTGGAGCTCTAAGACATTCTTTTTGGAAAATTAAGACAGGTCATACCGTTAGCAGAAACTATATGGGGTATGTTTCACAGTTACTACTAACCATGCAAGGCTAGACAGTGGGGTGTTATAAGATGCACAGTTCGAAGAAACCATGAGTATAGTGGATCACACCTATACGAGTAATCTATTGGTTTTTATAGTGGTTGTAGGAATTTTTTTTGTATGGTTAGTCAAACCATGTGCACTAACCATTCGAAGTACCCCTCATTATAGTGAGGGAAACATAGTTGGTGCATGGTTTGGCCAACCATGTGGCCAAACCACATTGCCCAAGAAATATTGTGGAAATTATAATTTTTCCCTTAAAATAATTTTAAACACAAAACCAATTTCTATTTCTTCCTATAGATATCAGCTAAAATGTGGGGAGCTCCACCTTGAAGCCAAAAGGTTGGTTTTTCCACCATTTCTTCATATGATATTAGAATTTATCACTACCAGCCTTATTAGATCCACATTGATGTGTACTCAATTCCTTTTGTGTCATTATTAATTTATCTTCTAATCGATGGAGTTATTTAGGTGAAATATAATATTCCCTATTTCTAGGTACTTCATCCATTCTTTGTTTTTCTTCTTATTTGAGTCGAATCAAAAGATGATACTGGAAAAGCACTCAACTACAGACCAATAGTAGGTGGTATATACTTTTCCTGAGTGGTTTACTGCTTTATAGAGATAGTTTTCATTATTCCTCTTACTGAAATTTTTGGCGTGGCCCCAAAAATGAATTTAATAATTGAAATGAACATAATGTAACATGTTAGGGATTCCAATTAGTTCATTTGATATGTTTTGGAGGTTGTTTCGCCAACCAAGGCTAACCATGGGGTGTTCCATGTTAATTTTATTTCCTTATGCCTTGTTAAACCACCCATGGGTTGATTTAATTCTTACATAGTTAGAGGAAGCCTGGTTATTAATGAATATAATATAATTCAAATGAATTGATTGATAGGATATGGATATTTCATACTTTTCATATTGATGTTTTGATGAAATGGTTTATTGTTATATGACCGAGTAATCTCATGTATATGAATTGAATTTGAATTATGAAATGAGGGGGTAAACTCATTGAATGTGAATTTTTGAATTGGTAAGTGAAATGAATGTTAAATGGTTACATAAGACACTATGAGTGTGCTACACCATGGGTCATGGAAACAGAAGTGGATTCCTTAGAACTTTAATGATACTTGGATATTTATTTTGTGGGATGTATTGGGCCTTACTGCTTTTTAGATTTGTTTTGTTTAGGATCTTAGTGTACATGGTATGTTGACATAATCCTTGGAACCTAATTAAATACAAATTTAGTTTCCATCGATATTCTACTAGGACTCAATGATTATTAATTGGTTCACTACACTTTGGATCCAACCCTGAGAGGTATGGAATTTCTTATTATATGGCACAACCAGGGTAAAGGTGACATGATTGATTATATGGCTCGGTCGTGGTAACTGTGACACTTCTAGTTATACGGTGTGGCCATGGTTGATTTGATTTACATATTATACAGAAAGGACTTGAGAGATAAAATATATTGTTTACATGAAGAGTTTATGTAATTTAATTCTTTATTATTACTACTTCCTTGTTACAGGTGCTTTACCTATGTTTTGTAAGGATAATTGTTAGGATATAAATCATCACTTATTTTTTATTATATATTATGAAAGAAAATTACATTTATTTAATGCTTAACCGTGATATATATTAAAATATTATTTAGCTTATATTTCACATCAAGGATTTGTTATAGATACCATTGGTGGTGACCTACTGGGTTTTTATCTCACACCCTATTTGGGCCACCATTGGGTACCCAGAAAAACTATTTGGATACAGGTAGGGACTGGGGAAAGTTCCCACAGTTCGATGCTTGACTTTATTCCATGGTTAAGATTTAGGGAGAATGAGATGATCTAAGGATCATGATGCTCTTTGGAGATAGTAATTTTTTATATTTTTGGAATTTTGATACATGTATTAATCTGATACATGTATACCTATCTTGGTTGTTTTGTAGATATATGAAACAATCATCATTGTATATGAGATTACTTTTCTCATTGTTGTATATATCTATCATTTGAATGTTTACTAATTATTCAATTATATCTATTCTTCCTATACTGATCTGTATTATCTATACTACTACTTTACACTCTAATAAGAGGGAATAGTCTCCCCACAAACACACCTTAGGCCCCCACTACTAGTCGACAGCCTCTAGCATTTAGGGAGATGTGCTTGTGGCCATGTGACCAACTGGGCTCAAAGCACCATTCATTAGAATCTAGGTCCAGGAAGTTACATATTGATTCTATAAAATTAATATATCATCCAATTCCTTACCCTTTTAACCATTTTAAAATGATATCATCGCTCATGCGTATATAGGACTTACCGTCTCCACGAAGCGATGCGATTCATTTTCTATGTACACTATACAAGATTGATTATAAAAATATATATAATGAATAAATATGATATATATGACCGTAATATAATTTTTGATATTATATAACTATATCCTATTCACAAGAATTGGGACATACATGACAAAACATGCATAGTAAAATGAAGCAGTTAACACCCGAATCAAGGGTAATAAGGAAATATTATTAATGAACGGGTGGAAAGATGTTATAAAAAGATTATATAAGATGTTATAAATATGAAACATTTTCTTGTATAAATTAATAACATGTTAAAAACCATTATACATAATTTGTTAACACATTTTAAGGAATACGGACGCGAGGTAAGTTATTTCTTATCTCAATTTTCAATCATTGGGTTAAACTTCTACTTTATTGATTATTTCATGCTAAGATTATGTGTGAAATAAAATTTTATTATATTATGTTTTATTTTCACTTGTTTTATTTGTATTTATAGTGGATGAATATAATTGATTCATTTTATTAATGCCCACTTCAATGTTATGGTCTTTATAAGGGATTTCGTCTCAGTTTTCTTTCATTGATGAATATTTTGATGTTATGAACCTATATTCTTTTCAGATGTGTATATATCGACCTTTTGAAATGTTATATCATTAATTAATTTATTATAATGATATTCAATTAGTTCTTAAATTTTATTATTTCATGGGGAATAAGATTTTACTGATTACAAAGTAATAAGGGTTTCTCATCCCACTTTAACTTTTGTACGATATATGCCTTATTCACCACTTATTTGTTTTTTGTGGTGTATATACTATCACTTTGTTATATTATATCATGAATATATTTATATTCATGGTGTTCAATTTTTAATTTGATTATTATAAATTTTATGGGGCTTATGATTTTGAAGTTTCCAAAGTGATAAGAGTTTATTTCACAATCTCACCATTATTCAGGATTGTTTTTGCTTAATTTTACATTGGGGAAATTATTTAATATTTATATATTCAAATAAATTTATATTATTATTCTATGTCCATTCATGAACTTTTTAAGTGATGGAACCATTTTTTTTTCTCTTTGATACTTAAAATTATTGAGAAAAATGTTTTTAAGAAAATTCGAATTTTTTTCTCTCCGATCGAAAATCCTTATTCATCAAAACCCATGTTTTCTAAAAATATATTCAAAAATATTTTAAACCTTTTCAAAATGATTTATCAGATAAATTTTAACCCATTTTTTACTTTTTAAATTTTTTAAAGGAATATCCATGTCTGTTTCAAAACAATTCTTTTTGGATTTTACTGAAAATATAAAAGGAATCCTTATTTTAAATTGTACGACATTAATAGAATTTTATTCTATCACGAACACTCAATATTTTAAAACTTATTTAAATTTATTTTCAAAGGAAATTATTCTCAAAATATTTTGTGAACATTTTTTAAAATGTGATTTTCAAAATGTAAAGGATATTTTCCTCGATTTTTTTGAATGGTCTTTTTATGGTATTTCTATTCATCAATGACATCAACCATTTATTTTAATTGTAATAAACATGGGATATGTTGTATTTATATCATACTTATTATTTATTTGGATGTTTTATGATCGTCTTTACTATGGATGTAATATTTTTATACCATTCACCATATTACATTAGATGGTTTATGGTTATGTTTATTTATTGAGGAAATTATTACAATTTATTATGCTAGTACTCTAATATTAATGTTTATTTATTTATGTTTATTAACTTTCATTTGAGAAATTAATTTGATTTAGTAAGTTATGGTAGAGCCCTACTATAACCCCTTGATTCATCGGTATGTCTCATAAGACAAACTAATTTGGGTATTGGTCGAGCCCTTACCTGTATATATATAGTGTTTTGGTCGAAGCCTTGATGGTTTGTTTATGATGCCCTGTATTATGAATTCCCTTATTATGATATTATTTATTGATATTCCATGTTATTATTAGATTAGTGGAATATCCATGGTTATGTTTCATTCTCATGTGATTATTTATATGACATTTTTTATCATCTTTTATTCCTGTCATATTATTCTCAAGTTATTGATAAAATTTCATATGTTTTAGTTATTTAACTTAAAATACCTTTTAAGCCTTATTTATTCATAGATTACTGATCATTTGATCTCACCCTTGTTTTTTCCTTTCACAAAGAACCATAAAGTGCACTACGATTGTTATGCAAGGATATGTTAAAGGGGATAATGTTATTCTCAAAAAATATGTTGTATTTTGTATTTTCATATGTAATATGAGAATCATGTATGTATATAGTTTACCAAGACTACTAAACTAATTTAGTATTTCGGGATGTGATTCCTGTCCTCTTATGCCAAATTAATGAAATAACTACTAATTATGAGCTTCTGGAGTTGTGGTTGTTACAATGAGGACTACAAAGACCTGACTCTCCACTCATTTCATTAACACGAAAATATATGGGTCATCATAATTTGGATTGGAAAAAATTATAATAAAATGTAATAATACATAAAGTTTTTAATTCATAAGAAAATAATATTTTGACTTTATCAATTCTTTGATATATTATAATTCAAAATTAATCATTTTTAACAACCCTATATTTAACCCAACTCATTTAATAAAATAAAATTTTACAAGTCCAAAATTAGTTATATCTAATTAAATTTTATTAAAAAATTTTTAAAATTGAGAGTATAAAATAATTTTATACTTAAGAAGGGTGGGTCGGGTCAACCCAACTAAAAAAATTGTAACCCCGTAACACACTGATATTTTAGGAAATATGTTTTTTAAATAAATTTAATTTCTTCAATAGCTTGTGTTAGACATAACACCAAGTTTTAAAGAACCGCGATATACTATTAATGTTATAATTTAAATAAGACCAATATAACCTTGAAATTAAACATGGGGGTATGAATTAGAATAATTTTTTTTAAAATAATTATGAAAGTTTTATATAAATAAATATACTGATAAATAAGTAATTAATTGTTTGTAAAATTTTTATATACTTCAAAAATACATTTTTCTCAAAAAATGATTTTTATTGTTTTTTTGAACAAATAATAAAATTATTTTTTTCAACTTTTTTGAAATATATTTTAAAAAATGATATTAATTTTTGAATCAAAATTTTAAAATTATCATATTGTGAATTTTTAGGATTTTTCAAAAAAGTTTAATTTTTTAATGAATAGTGAAAATGCTAATTTCTATTAAAAACTATATTTTCATTTAGATAATTTACATGTTCCATTTTTCATTAATATAGTTTTAAAAGTAAAATTATTTCTATTATATAATAATTAATACAAAATATATCATTTAAATCAATTTCATATTGAATTTTGATATTAACACTTTCTATACTCATGAAAACCTTTCTTTGGAAAAATGTTTTTTTCGTCGCGTCTACAGGTTTAATTTTAAATTAAATTATGCCAATTTTATGAAATAAATTTTTTTTAAAAATGATTTCATATTTTTAATCATAAAAATTAATATTATATAATAAGTTCAACTTAATTTTTGTTCATAATAAATCATAAAAACAGTAAAAACTAATTACCCTGGTTAAGGTTAAAATGGATTTACCAGGGGTTAGACTAAAAATATATGGGTTAAAATGACCTATAAACTTGTAAAAATCATATTTTATGGAAATATTTAGACATTATATTGTATAAGGTTTTATAATTATCTATTCTGGATCATTTTTGTATTTTCAATACATGGGTATACCTTTTTTTAAAAAAAATTCCAAGTGTGTCCTCTCCCCCATTTATAAAAGGTAACCCCCTATCCTATTCTATTAACTCTTAAAAATAATTTTGGTTTATAGAATAACTTTAAAAATATATTCTTTAATTACCTTCCCACATAATATAGTAATTTTTTTATTATTAAACCATCCTTATAATCATTTTGGTGCTAACCTAAGGAGGTTGTCCTAAGAAGAGGCATCATTCTTATCCGAGCATTTTTATTTTATTTATTATTTCACATACTTCAAATATTTTTCAACTATTTTGATATAATAACATAATTATAAAAAAAATAATTATATTTTGTTATATTATTGTTATAACTTATATCCATCTCCTCCTCCATCAAATTGGAAACGAAACCATCGATCGTGTGTATGATACACTATCACCTCACAGACTAATTTAATTTGTTTTCCATTACCACCTATCACAACTGGATAAAATGATTAATTTAACATATTAATATGAAATTTATGACATAATTAAACTTCTGGTATTTTTATATCACATCTACCTTCTTACCATCATTTTTTTTAAATGATAACGTTAATCATGCATATGTGTGGATTATCGCCTCCATGAAGTGACACGATCTGTTTTTCATTTTATTTTGAAATTGATAGTAATAAGGATATATTAAATGAATATATATTATTTATATGATATAAAAATTATTATATAAATTTTAATTAATATTTACCTTTCTTTCATTCCACCCGTTAAGAAAATGGAAACAACATTCATGCGTACATATGCCCTACCGTCTCCATGAATGGTGTAATTCATTTTATACCTCAAAATTTTATAGATTACTCTAAATACATATATAATGAATATATATGATATTTATATCATGGTTAAAAGTTTTTAGATAATGGAACCATGCTTAAATTAAAAGGAAAAAAATATCAAACCAAAACATACTTGAAAAACGAATCAGTTATTACCCAAAACATGATTTTAAAAAGGAAAGTATTAATAAATGGGTAATAAAGGTCATAAGTAAATAATATATGGTATTATATATATGAGTATGGTTATATAATATATATATATATATATAATAAACCAATATTTATGTGTATTCCATAAATCTATGTCTTTTTCCAATACTATGTTCTCATGGATCACGATCTTTGATTCCTTTATGATTCATGTCTTGTGAACTGGCCATATGTTGATTTAGACCAAAACCGCCTTATATTAATGATCCCAAATCATGTTTATATTTTTATTAATTAATTAAATATTTTCTTTTAGTAAATAACTTTCTCTCCAAACCTTGAAAAAATATATAAGCTTGGAGCTTACCATTCCACCTTACCATGTGTTGAATTTGAACTTATCATGAATTTCAAGTGACCATGTCACATTTACGTGTGTTATAATTTACCTTACCTCATGTACAATAAAACTATCATGATATGGAATTGTACCTATCATATACCTAACTGTAAAAATCGGTGTAGTGAATATGAAAGAAACTACCTACATCATGATGAAATAAAGTTATCGTGATGAGGCATATATAATTCTTTTATAAAGTAATATAAAAACTATGTATAATATTATAGTGACTACATGAATAAATATTTTAACACATGAATTCATGAATATAACACTGTAGGATAGAAATGTAATATATAGATTGCTTAATTACAAGTGGGGGTGAATTGTAGGTTTATAAACATGCATTTTTATCCTTAAGAAAATCTATGTTTATCAAAGTTAAACAAGATGGATTCACAACCACTCTTTAGTTTATAACTATGATACTAACTTGCTTTGGATCAAATAAGATGGATCTGATAAAGAAACTTAAGACAAGTTTACTTAGGGAAAGATTCTTCCTTAAAGTGTATAGAATCATATTTATCATAGTATACAAGTATAAGAAAGTATAATGAAGTTATAATTTTTTCTTTAACAAAATGCAGCAAAATTAAAACCTGTAACAAAATAGGAAAAGAATAAGAAATATTTTAACCCAAAGAGAAGGGTATCCAACAACCCTAGATAAAGGTCCCTTAATTTATACTTTAAAGAATGTTTATCTTACCCACATCAGTGTAAGCCCTCGATACGAAGATCAGTATATGTATTATTATCCCTGTCAGCCCTCAATATCTAAGGTGATCAGTACCTTTGTCTTCCTACCCCCAGAATCCCTTGATTGGCCAACAACAATCGGAATCACACTAGGTTGTCTGAACAAGTTGTTCATAGTTCAACAAGTTTTTCATAACATTCACACAAGTAATATTTGAGCAGAGCTCTCACATAGTGTTACTTCATTCCAGAGATCAATGGATCTCAACAAAAACTCTAGCTTCAACTCTTTCAAATGGTTGGGTATTTATATTCATGGATTCTAATGGTCGAATTTATCCTCCAACTGTCATATTTTTTCTTCCATTTTTGGAGGGACTTGTACATGTGTCACTCAAACAATGGTTAGGTTAAAATAGATTAGACGAAAACATTTTATATAACAAACTATGAGAAACATTAACATGATTAAGAAACATTATCATGTTTAATAAACATTAACATGTTTAGGATCCAATAAAATGAAACATTGCATTAAGGAAATGAGATAATTGTAAGAAAATCATTTAATAGGATTCTTAAGAAAGTTATAATCAGAGTATTGAAATATTAATAATCATATTCTGAAATAATAAAGAATCAGAGTCTGAATTCTTATGAATTCTGAATCAGTTTTTTAAAGAAATCAAAGTATGATTTCAGAAGAAATATGATTATGATTGTAGAAGATATAAGAGTCTTATTTCAAAACAAATTGGACTCAGATTTCCAGAGAAATCAGAGTTTGATTTCAGAAAAAATCATAGTCTAATTTCAGAAGTAATCAGATTCTGATTTAAAAAGAATTCAGATTCACAATTATGGTGAAATCAGATTCTATTAAACTGTAAGGTTCTGAGTTAGATAAGGATCCAATATTTTGACTTAAGAAAAATATGGTAATACTTGATTTGAGAAAACATTTAATAAGATAAAGGTAAATTCAAGGACTAATCTTATAGAAAGAAAATTTTCCTTAGGAAAATATTTCTTAGAGAAAGATAATTGTCCTTAAGAAAATGTGTTTGTGATTTTAAGAACATAAAAGAATATAAAAGTCATAAGGAAATTTATTGACTAAAAAATCTCCCCCTTTTTGGAAAGCATAATTTTTTTTCATAAATGAATATAAAGGACTATGTTTTTCATTTTTTAACTTTAAAGTAAATACTTATCTCCTTTTGTTTACGACTCATGGTGAATATGGATAACTCCCTCTTAGGTTTTGAAATTCCAAAGGATCGTATTCTTGTATTTTTTAGAGAAATTACTCTTTCTGAAAAAATAATTTCTTCTTTAAGTAATCTCCCCTTACTTAGGGCATTATATTCTTTTAACTTAATATTATTTTTTATCATTATTTTCCCCCCTTTTGTGATTTTAAAAAACGGATGGAGGGAAAGCACAAAATTGTACTTGAAAGGTGAAAAAATATACATAACGAAACAAAGTACAAACAATAATTTTCATTAAGATTTTTTCAGAGAAAAAATACAAAAAAAGATCGTATTGGGAAAGAGAATCATTTATCCTACTTTTTCTCCTTTGGAATCATATTTTTCAGGGTTGCCTTCAGCTTCTTCAACTCTTTATGATCATCTTAAAACTTCTTTAGAAATTATTCCTAATATTGATTTTCCTTTTCAAGATCATTCATTCGGTCTTCCTAAGACATAATAATTTCACCTTGAGATTTTATCACTTTTTACTAATCTTTAAGTTTTTCATCCATCTCTTCTCTGAGTTCCCTTTCTCTATTCAAATTAAGAGAAACTGAATTCAGCTTCCCATTCAGATCTTTAAGGCCTTAGCCTCAGTAGGCTCTAACCTAAAAACTACATCTCCTTCCTTATTTTTCTTCTTCTTCTCTCTCCATTTGGTGACAACTTCATCAGAAAAAGTCTATTATTTATTTATCTTTGGTGGATTAGAAACTAACTCAGGTACTAGTTCATGTTATTTAAATTCCATCTATTTACCTTTTCTTTTATTTGGAGTTTTCTTGGATCTTTCTCCTACATCCCCTTTATTACTAGAAACTTTATCATCGTTATCCGAAAGTTTAAAGAACTCTACTATCTTAGAAATAAAACTAATCTTCATCCTTCTCAGAGTATCATCACTTAACAATATAATCTTGAAAACTTTGGCCTCTAAGATGCAATGGATTTTGAAAGATTCTAAGCACAAGGAAATAATCCTGGACAAGATCTCATGGTACATTATAATATGAGACTTTATGGTACCGTTTTTTATATTACTAATTATAAAAAGAATGTACTTGATGAGGTTTATTTTCCTTAGATTCACCAAGAAATTCGTCATGAATACATCACATATCTTAAAGGAATCCTTGTCTCACTTTCTCGGAATCAAAAAACCTCGCATCCAGAGTGCTAGTAATCTATGATTGGTTAAAAAATGAGAGATCTTTAGTGTCTTTACTCCTTTAAGTTAAAGCACTCAATTTACTTAACAATTGAATAATAAACTTCTTTATAAGGATTTTTTTTGTGAGAAAAAGATTTCTTCTCTATCATAAGGAATATCCAATATACTTGCTTCCTTCTTGAAAGATAGAGAGTATGTTTTTTCATAACTCTTAAATGAAAACATATCCGTTCAACCATGTTCATAAAAATGAACTGTATCATAAAATTCTATAAGAAGATCAGAATAAACTAGATCTTGATTCTTCTCTTTGGATATGTAGAGACTTTACCATCCTTTATTCCTTATGATTTTCAAAATCAAATAATCATACTTGACAAAGAAATTTGGGACCATCAACCTTTCTCTAAAAATTATACAATCCTTGAGTTCCTTGTTTGAGGCTATCAAAGTCTATAAGGAAACATCAAGAGACATTAGGAGATTAATGGAAAAATGGAAAACTAAATGGAAAAATTGAATTGTGGTATAGCTTTGAAACAAAAAGACTGAGATAACCGATTTGGGATGCGAATAGGGGGTTCTTTATATAGGGTTCGCAATGATGGTTCATATTCTCAAATCAATCTAACAGTTGAAATTAGATTGATCTAATATGATGGATAATATCAATTTTGAGGAAGAATTTATATGTTCTTATCTTTTGAGGTTTTCAGGAAAAAAATTAATTTATGGAAAGTGAATCCAATAAGGTTTTCTAAAAACAAGATTGAAAATACCAACAATAATTAATGAAATTATGATGATATAGATAAGAAACATACCTTCTAGATTGCTCAGAAATATTTTTCATTATTGATAAGGTTCATCTTATAAAACTTAGGTTCTGAAAAGTTTTATTTGGGAATTGAAACTTTTTAGGTTCCAAAAATTTTAGGTTCTAGATATTGTTTTTGAAAAAGAAACATAAAAAGAGTAAACATATATACCCCCCTATGAAAAAAAGAATCTTAATGTAAGGAGATAGGTTTCAAAAAAAAGTTAATATAGATGATCACCATACAATTATCATTCCTAAATTTTGTTTAATGTATTCAAATATATCAGAGTTTAATGATTTTATAAATATATCAGAAAGTTGGTCTTGTATTTAAATAAATTGAAAAATAATATCTCATTTGAGTGTGTAATCCATAAGAAAGTGATGTCTAATGTTTATGTGTTTTACACGAGATTGATGTATAAGGTTTTTCCTTATGGAAATAGAACTAGTATTATCAAAAATTATCTATGTTTTGGTAAAACTCATGCCATAGTTTATGAGTGTTTGTTACATCCACAACACTTGAGCCCAAAAACTTATGACTGCTACATTTTCAGCTTCAGCAGTGGAAGGTGCTAATGAGTGTTGTTTTTTACATGTCCAAGAAACTAATGAATCTCCTAATAAATGAAAATTTCCAGATTTTCTTTTCATACCCATTCTAAATTCTCCAAAATCAGTATTTGAAAAAAAAAATTAAAACAAAATCATTTCCAGAAAAATAAAAAAATATTTAATCCATGGTTCCCTTTAAATAGAAAAAAATTATTTTTACTACTTTTAAATGGGATTATTTTGGATTATATTGATATATTGCACATAAGAATAATGAAAACATTAATTCTGGATGACAAGGTGTTAAGTATAATAGACTTACTATAATTCCACTAAAAGATGTTTGATCTACTTGTTTCCCAGCTTCATAAATATCAAGAGTCTTTGAGGTACCGATTGGAGTACTTATACTTTTAGTTTTTCCATATCCATACTTCTTAAGAAGATGTTTAATATACTTATGTTGAGATATATAAGATCCTTCTAGTTTTTGATAAATTTTAAAACCATGAAAACATGTTAACTCTCCCATCATACTCATTTGAAACTCATATTTTATGAGATTCGCAAATAAATCAGTTTAGAATTTCTGAGTTGATCCGAATATATTTTCGTCAATATAAATTTTAACAATCAAAACATTTTTATTATCTTTCTTTATAAAAAGGTATGGATCAACAGTTCCCTTAACATAATTATTTTGTAATAAAAATCTAGTAAGTCTATCATACCAGGATTTAGGGGATTGTTTAAGTCCATATAAATCTTTGGTAAGTTTTTAAACATGTTTAGGATTTTTTGTGTCTTCAAAACTAGGAGGTTTTTCAACATAAAATTCTTATTTAACATATTCGTTAAGGAAAACACACTTTACATCTATTTGAAAATGTTTTAAATTGAAAAATTCTGCAAAGGATAGTAGAATACGAATAGATTCAAGTCTAGATATTAAAGCATAGGTTTCATTATAGTTTATTCCTTCTTGTTGATTATAGACTTTAGAAACTAATCTTTCTTTATTTATTACAATGATTTTATTTTCATAATGTTTATTTATAACAACCCATTTTACACCAATTATAGAAGTTTCCTTAGGTCTTTCAACCAAGGTCCATACTTTTTTCCTTTTGAATTCATTTAATTTATCTTGCAAAAATTTAATCTAATCATCATCACCTAAAGCTTCATCAATGATTATAGGTTATAAATAGGAATGAAATGATAAATGTTCTACTTCATTTATTAAATAACTTCTGGTCCTTACAGGTTGATTTACATCACCAATGATACTATCACTGGGATGATTCTTAAGAAACAAATGATTTGGGTTTTGTAAAACCTGTTCATCAACATTAGGTTGAAAATATTATAGGGTAAATACTTCAAAAACATTTTCTTGATAATTTTATTTAATAGAAGGATCTTCCATCAAAGGTTAATAATCAGTTTTTTAAAACACATCCTAGGATATAGGTTGGGGTTGTTTACAAATAAAATGATCAGTTTCATCAAATTTAACATATACTATTTATTCAATAGTGCAAAATTTTTTGATTAAAACTCTATAATACTTATAAGTAATGGAGTATCCTATGAAAATTATTTCATTATATTTGGGTGGGAATTTATGTAAGTTATCTTTAGTATTCAAGATGAATAATTTTCATCCAAATATATTGAAGTAAAAAAAATTTGGCTTCCAACCAGTTCACAATTCATAAAGTGTTTTATTAAGAAAATGTATGATTAAAATTGGATTTATAGTATAGCAATAAATTACTAATAGCTTCATCTCAAAAGTGGTTAGCAATATAATATTCACTTAACAAGGTTCTAGTTATCTCTTAAATAATGTGGCTTCTTCTTTCAACAACAACATTTTGTTGAGGAGTTATTGGAGATGAGAAGTTATGAGTAATGAATTTCTTACTACAAAAAGTTTCATAATATGAATGTTCAAATTCTCCCCCATGATCACTACGAATAGTTATCAATGGAAGGTTTTTATCATTTTTAACTTTGGATGAAAAGAATTTAAAATAAGAAAAGGCTTCATATTTCATTGCTAAAAGATATACCCATGTAAATCTAGTGTAATCGTTAACAAATACATAGTGTTGTCCTCCAACACTTCCATTTTGTGTTGGACCAAAAAGATCTATATGTACTAGATGTAATGCATCAGAAGTTGAGACTTTAATAATTAATTTGAATCTTTACTTATGTTTCTTTCCATATTGACAAGGATCATAATATTTTGAATAATAAAATCTAAGATCTAATATATACTTAACAAGTATTTTTTTGAGAGTTTTCATAGGTTTATATGGTTAAAGTTTCTTAGTCTTCTATTTCATAACCAAGATTGATCTTCCATTTCACTAAGGCAAGGTAGGTCTTGGCTCCTATGGTCTTCTAATTTATGTGTGTAAACATTCTCATGCCTATGGGTAGAGAGAATAAAATATTCCATGAAATTGTGTACTAAAAATTTATCATTCCTAAAATTCACAATGTAACCTTCATAAGATAATTGGATTATACTTATAAGGTTGTTCTTAATACCTTTAAAAAACATTTAAAATTAAATCTTTTACAAGAAGAACAATATTACCTATACCAACAATTTATCCTTGAGCATATCTCTGAAAGTTACTTTTCCACCTTGAATCTTAATAATATTTTCAAAGAATTTTTTGTTACCAGTCATGTGTAAGGAACATCCATTATCCATGTATGATGTATTGTTGTTGGCACTTCCTTTTTTTCCTAAAATAAAAAGTTAGAATTTTAGAATCCAAACATGTTTGGATCCAGAAATGTTAGAAATTAAAATATTAGGTATCCACTTTCACTTAGAAAAATGAGCATTATAAAAACCTAAGGATTGGGTTTTATTCAAAGAAAAAATTTCTCTCAATGTACACCCTATTGAAACTTAGTGCAAAAAATAGAACTTTGGGGAACAAAATAGTTATGACTAAAAACTGGTTTTGAAGGAGAATAACCAAATCCAGAACTATTCGTAAGAGGATGAAGTTGTGAATACATTTTATCAAATTCCTTCCTTCCAGAAGTGAAATTTGATAAAAGTTCCTTTAAGGGAAATACTTCATATTTTAGTCTAATGACTAAATTATTATCCTCATAGTTATTAAACTTATAATTTGACTTGGTTTATAAAACATTTATCTTAGAAATAAACTTTTCAAGATCCTTAGAAACTTTATCCTTCTCATAATTAACTTCCTTAAGGTTTTTGGAAACATTTTCAAAATCATGAATTTTCTGATCCAGATCTTTTGAAAGATATGATACTTCTTTTTTTAAAATAGAGATTCGACAAGTTTCTTTATCAAGTTTCTTATTGATCTTGTTATTTTCATTTTCAAGTTACTTGAAAAATCTGGATACTTCTTCAAAATAATATAAATTATTATCTTTTAATGATGAATATTTTTCATCCTAAGATTCATAATATTCTTTATGAGACAAATTTGCATTTAATGAAATATTGGTTAAAGATTCAAAATTATTTACCTTAGCCATGATACATTTATTTTTAGTAAGAATTATGGATATAAAACCAATATTATTATTTCTAAAAGATTCAATATCATATGATTCATCAGAAGTATTACTGCCACTAGCACTCCATGTGACATTAGCATTTAATACATTCTTAGAATTATACTTGTAGTATTTCTTCTTATTTCATTATAAATTCATATCCTGTATTTATCTTCTTTTGAGCATAGGATAGTCTGGTCTGATATGACCTACCCTCTTACATTAATAACAAGTCGCTTCTTAATATTTCTTATCCTTTATGTGTTTGTTCTTTTATCTATATTGGAAATATTTCTTTCCCACAATCTTGTTCATCCTTTGATCATGATTGGAAAATTCATTATCATAATGGTCACTATCACTTGATTCATATATAATAATAGCTTTATTGTCTTCTGATATAGTAACTCTTTCTAGAGTCTTGTATTTCATATTATTTGATATTGCAGTTAAATAATCACTGCCATTACCATTATTTTTCTTATTGATCTCTACATCTCACTTCATTCTAGTTTCATGCTATAGAAGTGTCCTGAATAACTCATCAAGAGTGATGTTTGAAACTTTCCTATTCTCATCAATCATTGGTATTTTATATTCCCACTCATTGGGAATAATATCTATTATCTTATCCACCCAAATTTCATCATCAATAACTTTCTCACCCATAGACTGAAGGCTATTGAAAATTGTCATAAACCTTTGTTGAACTATTCATAAAGGTACTCCATAGGGAAACATAAAACCATGATATTCATCTCTGAGCATAGCTCTTCTTGTTTCAATGACCTTGGATGTGCCAAAATGTGTAACTTATAATTTATTCCAAATGTTATTAGTAGCTTCACAAGATGAAATCTGGCTACAGATATTTCTAGTCATAGAACATAATAAAGTATTACATACCATAAAGTTAACCTGATACTCTTGTTTTTCTTGATTGGTGAATTGTATGATTTCCTTGTCTGGAATCTTGTAGTATCTAGTTATCAAAACAAAGTTATCAACATTGGTATTGATAATAAAAATCTCCATCCTATCTCTCTAGTATTCATAGTCATTTCCATAAAATATTGGGGGTCTGGTAGGATTTAGATTGTCTATAGAACTAGCATTCGTTCCTGTCATTCTATAAGAAAATAAAACATATCTTTTCCACAAAAAGGGTGATTAGAAAAATATTATAAACAAAGAGTTTATAAATAAAATATTTAAATAAAACTTGAATAAGTAAGTTTAAGCAAGAAAAGTTGAGCAAAAAAACTTATATGTAAGTATAAGTATTTCAGATACCTCCTATGGGATCAATTTTAGGATTGAAATGTTTGATGTAGATTTCTAAATTACAAGAGGAGGGTGAATTTTAGGTTTAAAAACATTCATTTATATCCTTAAGAAAATATATATTTAACAAATTTAAACAATATGGATTCACAAACCCTCTTTAGTTATTAACTAAGAAACTAACTTTTTTGGGATCTGATAAGATGGATCTGATAAAGAAACTTAATAAATGTTTACTTAGGGAAAGATTCTACCTTAAAGAGTATAGAATATTATTTATCCGAGTATACAAGTATAAAAAATTATAATTATGTTATACTCTATTTCTTTAAAAAAATGCAGTGGAATTAAAACTTGTATCAAAATAAGAAAAGTATAAGAAATATTTCAACCCAAAGAGAAGTATATCTAACAACCTTGGATAAAGTCCCCTTTATTTATTCTTTCAAGAAATTCTTTCTTACCCACACCAGGGTAATCCCTCGATACGAAGATCGATATGTATATTTTTATCCCTGAAAGTCCTCAAACTCTAAGGTGATTGGTACCTCTGTTTTCCTATCCTCAGAAGCCCTAAAATGATCAGAAACAATCAGAATCGCACTAGGCAGGCTGAACAATTTATTCACTATTGAAAAAGTTTTTCCCAACATTTGTAGAAGGCGGATTTGAGAAGATATCTTGTAGAGTGTCACTTCATTCTAGATATCAATGGATCTCAATGAAAAATCTATCATCAAAACTTTTAAATTACTAGGTATTTATAGGCATAGATTCCAATGGTCAACTTCCTCCTCCAATGGTTATACTTTTCTTTAAATTTTGGAGGGACCATTACACGTGTCACTCAGCCAACAGTTAGGTTAAAAAAGATTGGATGAAATCATTTTATATATCAATCTATGAGAAAAATTAACATTCTAAAGAAACATTATCAATTTTAAGAAACATTAACATGTTTAGGATATAATAAAATGAAACGTTACTTTAATTAAAAGAGGCAACCATAAAAAAGTATTTAATTGGATTCTTAAGAAAGTTATAATCAGATTCTAGAAATATTAACAATCATATTCTAAAATAAAAGAGAATAGGACTATGAAATATTATGAATTAGGAATCAGGTTTTTAAAGAAATCATAGTATGATTTTAGAAGAAATTGGAGTCATATTTCAAGAGAAATTGGAGTTTGATTTTATAAGAAATCAGAGTATGATTTCAGGAGAATTTGAATTCTAATTTTAGAAGAAATCATATTTTGATTTTAGGAGAAATTGGAGTCTGATTTCTGAAGAAATCAGAGTCTGATTTAATGATAAATTGGAGTCTAATTTTAGAAGAAATTGGAGTTTGATTTCAGAAGAAATCGAAGTCTGACTTCATTAGAAATCAGAGTATGATTTCAGAAGAAATCAAATTTACAATTCTGGGGAATTCATATTCTAAGAAACTATAAGGTTCTTAGTTAGAGAAGGATCCGATTCTTTTGCTTAAGAAAAATATGGTTAGAATATGTTTGAGAAAACATTTAAAAAGAAAAAGGTGATGTCAAGAACTATTCTTATAGAAAGAAAATTTTCCTTAATAAAATATTTCGTCGAGAAAGATAATTTTCCATTAGAAAATGAGATTTTGATTTTCAAAAAGTAGAGGAATGGAATGGTCTTAAGGAAACTTATTAACTCAACAAACATAAGATCAAACGGGTTAACTAAATGAAAGAATGAACCAACCATGACACCTTGTCATGCCAACTAACCATGTCACGCCTTCGGTAATTGGCTATAAAAAAATTAATATGTGAGTGTTGACACTCCTTTTTTCACATGTGGGTGAGATGCTTCAAAGAAAAATACCTCAAGTAATAAAGAGGTGAAGGGTACTAAAGAGAATCAAGGAACTCACCCAAGTTGACCTATACACACCCAACCTATATGCCAAGAGGCTCATGCAGGCCCAACTTCCCTGACCCGGAAGGAAAACACCACAACTGTGTGAGGCACCTACGTGATGGACATGTGTTGGTGAATTCCTTCACCCAGGATCCCAAAATTGCCTATAAATAAGACTCTAGGGATCCTCATTTGAAATTATGGGAAGATTAGAAGAATTTATGAAGCTATGATCGTCCTAGTCCTTCTCCCAGACCCTCAAAAACATCTTGATATCTCACCAAAACCTAATAGAAGAGGTAATTAATAGGAATAGTGGGATTAAATTTACTCTAGTGTGTGAAAAAAAGACACCAATATTAAGAGACACTTTTCTCTGGTCAACAAGTACTAGCGTAAATGTATCCTCCCAAACTCAGGACCTAAATGAGACCCTTCCAGAGACACCTAAGGAAACCCTTGGAGTCTAGAGTAAGGCATCTCCCAAGGGTTGTTTCCTAGGCAATATATTGTCCAAAATTTACCACTAGGTCACATAGGTCCACTCTTTGTGAAGCACCTTTATTCCACTTAGGCCTACCCTGCATGATACCTCTTCAATCCACCCAGGTCCACCATGCATGATCTACCCTCTAATCCATCTTGTTCACTACTAATGATAGGGAACCCCTTTCCCAAGGACTCCCGTCTGAGGGAGACCAAATAAAATCCTCCACTGAGGCCCCTATATTTCCATGGTCATAGATAAATACACACTAGCATGTATCCCTTTTGATTTTTCATTCCCAGAGTAAGAGTTTTCCCACACTTATCCTACCTAATGTGTAGGGACCTCTGGGTGTTCACAATTGTGAAACCCCTTAGTAATGAGGACCCAAAACTTAGTTGAAGTGATAGGTTCCTTTCTATTTCAGACAGTGGGGAATCCAATTGCGTTTCCCTTAAATGAGGGATATTGTTGGATCCTTCTCTCATTTTATTTGAAACTAGGAATATGGAATCCCTCCTTGAGTACTCCCCTAGTCTTTCTTGTTGTCCATATCCATGTGGGTGTGTAATTCCTAACCCTAGTTATATAAAAAGATAGGATATAGGCACATAAAATCCTGTTATCTCTCCAATATCCCCAACCTCAACCACTATTTAATGAAGGAGATTGTTTGGTTTTTCATATCTTCCACTTCCTCGTATATCTCACACGAAACATGACTTACGTGGGCTTAGAGGTTAGTGAAGATCATGACATCTACACAATAAAATACATGTACCAATGCCCTCCAAAGGTGTGGGTACTCAAATCCATGTATCCATGTCAAAGGGAATTATCTCTAGTGAGAAAAACCTTTAGAGGGCCTCCATAGTTGTGGGTGCTCAAATCCAGGTATCTATATCAAAGGGCCTTATCCTCTATGAGATAAACCTTCAGAGGGAATCCATAGGTGTGGGTCCTCAAAGCCATGTATCCATCTCAAAGTACCTTTTCCCCTACTAGACAAAACTTCAGAGGGAATCCATAGGTGTGGGTCCTTAAATCCATTTATCCATATCAAAGGGCCTTATCTACTATAATAAAAACCTTCAATGGGTTTTATCTACAGGTTTAGGCCCCCATAATCCGAACTATGTGTGATTTGATTCCTATTCTAATGAGATACATAGGAAAATTTCCTAATATTCAAACCCCAAACCCCAAAATAAACCATAATCTTATCTAGACCACAATCCCAATAGGTTCATATCCATCTTGGGAGGATATATCCCTTCCACGTCCTTTGGGATTATTCGGCATAATCCCCACATCATCCCTTGACTAGGAAACTTTCTCCTAAATGTCCTTTCCATGTGACATTAAATTGCATAGTTCAGTCCCCATCACATGAAATTAAAAGGTATGATGTGTCCCATTAATTTTCACTAAACTATGCGGGTTATGATTCCTTTCATAATGATACATATAAATCCATTCGATATGGGCCCAATCCCAACATCAAAACAAATATTGTCTTCTTGTATGATGATAAATTCCAGATCGCCCCACTGTACGACTTAAAAATAGAATCATAATAATAAATGAACAAATATTATCTAATCCATAAAATAGGGTACCATCGATGGAGAACTTTGGATACATTCTATTATCTTTGTCGATGAAAAACCTCATATACAAACAGATGATTCTAAAGACAATACATGCTAATAATTGATTATTAAATTAAGGGAGACCTATGTCATATTTGGGATTTAATATATTATTTGTGAGCATGTATTAAATATATAATAGAGTCCCAAAGTAGGTAATAATTCCCCCCAAAAGTGTGAGATAAGCCCAAACTCTCATGCTCTCAACCAATGTGAGTCTCTAAGAATTGTTGGAACTATTTCCCAATGACCACCTACCTTTAGAAAGTAGGTTTGTGAAATATCTTGAATAAGGGAACCATTGGGTGTTTCCTAATCCATGAACAAAAACCCTCAGAAGCATCCCAAAAATGGGGAACCCAACGTGAATGATTATAAAAAATTCAACCCCCATAATTAATCAATGGATTCCTAATTTTGATTTTTTGGGAACTAAAAAAGATGGTGAACCTGATGTGAATCCTTAACCAAAATGACCATGTCACCCATATGTCAGGCCCCTTTCACGCTTTATCCAAATAAAAGTGGGCCAAACATGGATTCAACAAAATAAATTATGAATGTGTTAATTTATTGAGATAATGATTTTTTAGGTTTTTCTTGTTTTTGTTTTTCATATGTATTCAGACACTTTCAACAAGAACTCACTTTAATCCAATGACTCCCATCTAGTTGTTGTGAACATATGAATCAGCTACTATACAAGACGGTTCCTCACCTAAAAGGAGGACATTGTCTCCAACCCATTGTCTTTAACACTGAGTCTCAAATTCAATGGTTCTGGAGTAACACCTAAATCGAATAATCCCAACCCTATAGGTTGCTCGAAAATACCTTCAGCTCAGGAAGCCACACCAACCATCCACTCAATGACTGGTAGTGAACTAGAAGTAGATGGAACCAGTTTCCATCTCAAATAGTTTCACGAGACTATCCCTAAAATGCAGCAACATGTTACTCCCTTACCTTAGGGAGGAAGATCAATAGGTCACTAACGACCTCATCTAGACAATATAGGGGTCCCGCCAAGGGGATCCTAAAAGTAGTCCTCACTGCCAATGTAAATGAGAGGAACCCTTAGCATGATGAAGGTGTTTCTTTTTAGGGTACATCCAAGGTCACTCAGTAAATATTTCCAACGCCAGCAATCAGTTAATAGGGAATAAGACCTTACCACTGTTCCCTCTGAAAAAACTCACCAACCAAATATGATGACAAACAGTGAGCATACACACAAACCTTCCTACAATAAACAAGTCCTATAAAACAATTTATAAGTTTCTTGAGAATCCCTATAACCAAATATAGTGTAAAATCATGAGCAGGTGCACACACCTTCTCGAATTTACCAAGCCTTCTATCTTAATATGGAAACATTTGGGGAAACCAGCTGGAAAATCCTGACAACAAATAAGAGGAAGACCAATATCTTTGTCCCAAACCAGATTATTGTCGGTATATCCTGAAAATAAATGGAGGAAAAGAGTAGGAACACACCTTTAATACAACAACAGAATAGGAATATATCTTTGTTTCAGCAGCTGAAGTCACCCATCATATCCTGAAAATGGTGAAAGGGAATACAAAAATTCTTTCCCACATCCAAAAAACTTGTCAATATATAATGACAACTATGGACGTGGTTAAAGGGAGAAAAAAAAACTCTTCCCTCACAATTGGAGTGATTCCTCAACACAATACGAAGGTCACCCCAGAGCATACACACATCTCTGCTCCCATCCAAGAGGGTTGTGGGCCAAATCCCACTATCTATGGACAAATGGATTGGGCCCATGTCCCTATTAAAATAGGAGGTCATCAGTCTTCCCCATTGGCCACTATAGGACAACCATATATCCCTACTATAATTCCAAAAGCTTTTCAACAAATTATAGTAGTGAAACAGAAGCTAATAAAACAAGCTTCCATATAAGAAAGCTACTGCCAATAGTAAGCAGCCCCAATCGGCTGTAAGAGAGAATCCAAAAATAATCCTCACCAAAGGTGGTTGGAAAATGAAGAGATGGTATATGATATTTCTCTAATTAATGTTGGGGTTATTGTACCCCTCAGGAATTTATCTATGGTATCTCAGAAACCTACCCCTCTATTACAAAATTATGGAATTAGTAGCTTCAGTTGAAAAGGTCCTCCCCACAATCTTGCTGCCAGTAGTTTTGTAGGTCCCCCCAAACATATTTACATGAAGTATCACATCATGTACAGAATCCAATCGATCATGAGATCTCATATCCTAATGAGTACGGTGGAAAACCTATGTGTTTCCAGAAGATCAAACTACAAGGAGGTCCTCCATTGCTATAATCCACCCTAATGGTCCTCCCCAGTGTATACACAATAGTAATTACCCTTACAGTCTGACGTCAAGTTATGATGGTAGTACTCCCCACAGTGAAACTTCACTTTATCAAGGAGTTACTCCCCTTTATGAATTAACTATCAGAAATCCCTCTTATCACAAGACACTTGGGAAAATGAGGCTAGTAATGACTGATACCTCATCATTTTAAGTGAAATCCTTTATCAACCAGAATATAGCCAAAGGTAATGTTCATTCTCTGAACCACCATTGGATCACCTATCTTCAAATATGATAGAGAAAATCCATGTCAATCCCACTGTTTAAAATAATAAGTGGGGAAATGTTCACTTTGGTCAGACCAAGTTATAGAAACTCTTGTAAAATACAAAGAATGTATATTACTCACAAGGATATAGTTGGATAAACATAATATAACAATCATGTTTTGGCCCTTAGAAACTCCCAATACATAATTCCATAGGTGTTGTCAAAATATTGTGTAACTGAAATTATAATAAATATATAGAACACTCTTTATCACTTAAAAACAAAAGTATTTCCTTATGATGAGTATTCAATCCAAATCAAGGTAATATGTGGGATGCAACATCAAATCAACTTGGTGACACCCCGAGCTACATGAAAACTAAAATTGAGAAAACAATGAATATCCATTCATACCACATGTCTAGATACTTTAAAATATTTGTTTTAGTTGATCACTGATTCCCAATCTGGTGTTCACGTCAAAGGATGGGGCGAACATGGGGTGTTTCATTTCACCTCACTCCCTGATCATCAAATCCAACCAAAGGTGAAATCATGAAATTTCATAGCATCAGGCTGGATTCAACAAATAAACTCTATTTTCAATAGATGGTATTCTTATAAAAAAGTAACCATGAAAAATTATCGAAGACATTGGCCCAGAAGAGAACGATCCATAGAATAAATCATTCTTCAAGCATCCAAAAAAAATTAACTAGATTCCCGCTTAATGTTGACTAGTCTTCTTGAATAACCAATATCTTTGGAAGTAGGTGGCTCAAGTAAAAATCCTAAAATTCACCCATCCCATGTCCGAACAAAGCTTTATAAAATTAATAATGCATTCACGATAGTAGAAACCATAACAATCTAGGAACAACCCTTGCCTACAGGGTTGGGTTATTTTTTAGTAAAACCTTTTAGGTTGATAAACCAATATTTAATGGCTATGAAAATGTTATGGCAGCATCCCTATCCCATAGGGATGGGGGGATTTTTTACCATAAAACCCTCCTCAATGCAAGTCAGTCTTTTTTCATTTTGGGGGAGCAAATCAAAATGAATCCTCCCAGATCATCTTATCCCAGTCCCGATGTCCATAGTACCTGCAAAAAAAAATTGTTTGGATATTCCCTTCAGATCAAATTTTTTTAAATGATTCCAAGAAGACTAAAAGATAAGGTCAGGCCTCATGGTAGTAAAAAAAAAAATCTCTCAAGGAGATAGACGAAATGACTACAATGCATTATGAATTAGTGAATATCATTAGAACAACCCATGCCGATGATATAGAATATGATTCCAATACAGAGGATTAGGATGATAAAGTTTCTATTTGTAATATGGTTCACACAAAAAAGATTGATGGATGTGTGAATACCCAAAACCAAAGGATTTCTATGAACCTCGGGATTCCTTTAACCGATCCACTACTACCACCTTAGTGGGAATCTTCCAAATAAAAAGGTAAAGGTAAGGTCACAACTCAACCAAATCCTGAGGAGGTTGAGCTACTAACACTTGAGAAAATATTGGATTAGTGGGAGGATGAGATAATAGAGTTGAGAAAAATCAATATAGAACTAATCTGAGGAAACATCTCTATGAGATATGTTCTACAAACTAAGCCTCTAATCTCACTCTCAACCAATGCACCTCAACAAGGAGGGTTCATCCCAGTAGATGAAAAATATCTATAACATACACTCAATGTGTTGGACCAATAAATAATATATTTGGACCCCACAAAAACAACAAAATATCAAGAGTTTCTCTACCTTGGGTACACAACTAGGGTTGGGCTAGACACATCCTCATGGACTATCCCCTGCAGGCTACCCACCATGAGTATTAACAGAGCTGTAAAAGATGGCCCTATATATTTCTGCCCCGATTCAAGATTTTGTTCAACCATACATACCTCAATAGATTATCAATACTATTGAGTCAGTGGTAGATCGATTGGAATCTTTGGAAGAACATGGTGCACCGGTACAACTAGAAAGGAAGCCTTATCCTGAATGGATGGATTTGACCGATCTACCACCAAATTTTGGGAACCCTACATTTCTAAGTTTTAATGTATCAGGGGACCCAAAGTAGAATTTGACACATTTCCTATCCCATTGTGACCCCATAACAAGGGCCCCAACACAACAATAAGTAGTGAAATGTAGATGCTTCATAAAAACATTCCAAGGGCCAGCCTTTGTATGGTACACCCATTTGTTTCCTTGTTCAATCATAGTAAAGGAATATATCCATTGATAGTTCCTATTTCAAATAATCTCAACACTACATAAGAAAATAGTCCTTGACCTCTCAAACTAAAAATAGTGGGAGAATAAGAGGTTCTAGGAATTCATTGATCAATTGGAGGGGTTTACTTACTCCCTAAACATATAATTTCTCCAAGAATATTTACTATCCATATTTATAGAGAATATTCATAATGATTTTAACACACCACTCATCACTATGAAATATAAAGGTGGGTTTCGGGAAATTTACATAATGGATCAAAGATTGGAAGACTCCATATTGCAAACCAAGGCCAAGTCCTGAAAATTCCATCAGTTCAAGGGATGATAATTGGGAAATAAGAGTCTTATTTTAACATTCTTAAGATATCTCCAACACCATCTCTATCTCTAAAGCCTACTCTATATCATGTGACACCCCCTCCCAAGCATCAGTAACAATGCATACCTTATAACGACCCAAAAGTTTATCAAAAAAAGTTCCCTATTATATTTATGTTATATAGTATAAAATAAATACATCACATAGAGAACCTAATAAAAACATTATTTTTGAAAATTAAGAATGAAATAAGTGGTATTTCTAAAAATTAAGGAACCTATATCGATAGAATAGTAACTTGACCATTGGAATAGTAGTATGATAATTAGGAATAATAATCCATAAAAAATAATGTCAACCTCACCAATTAAATTATAAATAAAATTTAGGTATATTATAATTGAAAATTTGATATATTTTTGTCATGGTATAGGTAAATAAATGTTTTAAAACTGATAAATTAAGTATTGGTATTTTTATAAAAATTAAATGTTTATTTACAAATTTATAATTAATATAACGATTTAACAGAAAATTTAATTTTATAAAATATATTAAAAATTAATATTTTTTTCTTGTGATTATAAGATAATTTTATGAGACCTTGATTAATTTTTTAAATTATCAAAAAACCGGTTATAATATTAAAATCGGTATTTTTTGAATAAATGATGATTTTAATTAAAAATTAAATTTATCATATTTAGAATATTATTTTCATAACATTTATTCCATTTTTTTAATCTACATGTTGAAAAATGTTTGGGGTGAGTTTTTTGGATTTTTCTAAAAAAGTTGAATTTTTTATGAATAATGAAATATGGTATTTTACAGTATATAACATTTTAAGCCAAACACATGAATTTTTGAGTAATGGATGATGTAACAACCCATTTTTTCAATGTAAAACGCACTAGATATTTTAATTAGTCATAATAATCAAAACTATTGATAGTCTTGATCCAAAATAATAAACTAATGAATAAAATAATAAAAAACACCTCGTCCCTCCCACTATAAATAACACCCCTCACCACCTATTATCCTCACACCTTATAATATTTGGAGATTGATAATATTATACCTAATTACTCTCCCAATAATATTCTCCATGTTTTGGTCTTAAGTTTCTCACCAAAATACCATTTCCATGTTCCTTAAGCACGTTCTCAAGGAGACGTTATTCAAGAGGTAAAATCCTTCACCATTCCCTTTTAATTTATTTATTCCTTCTACCTAATCCATTCCTCCACTATAAAAAGTGACATGATATCGATATTATCATAAATACACTATAATTTTATTATATTAATGTGATAAACATCATCAAATCTCTTCGCTTCTCATTTTTATCTTAAAAACGAAAACATCATCCGTGATGTGTCGATTCACCACCTTCATGGACAAAGATTGTTAATTTTCTATTAAAGCCTTAATGGATGGTCATAAAACCATTATAATGATTAAAAAATAATTTAAAATTTATATTAAAACTTTATTTATGTTCTATAACTAATATAAAATATAATATTAAATAACAAAACAAAACTAGTTTTTGAAAATAAAAAATCCACCAAAATAAAGGAATTTTAATCATTAACATTTTATCTAATGAATCATTATAATATCTTAAAAAAATGATATATGGGGACATTTAAAATTATTTAGGTGAATAAATATCATATAATTACACTTCTTAAGTTTTTCTTCCATTTGACAAGAACTCCCATAATTAAACTCAAGGGAACCAATCATAAAATCATGAAACGAATACCCCCAGAATGATGAAATTGAATCTTATAACTCATCAAAAAGACCATAAATGAACTTCTTAAAATTATAATAAATATAATACATTTATAAGAGGTTATTAATTAATTTATTAATGGATCTAATTTGATTATCTAGGACATTAATTGAAAGTGGAGAACACTTTCAGACATAAGGTATGAGATTCTCTCCGAACCTCTATTTTTTCCTTCAGGTTATGATTTATCTCTATTTACACCTATTTAATTTTTAATTATTCTTATTTAAGCCTCCTAAATTCTATTTTTATGTTCCAAACATATGTAATTATCTCAATTCTTCTTTATTTTATGTGGAAATTCATGTTTTATGAGGTTCCCTTTTCAATTCCTCCCAAAAAGAAAACCCGATTAAAGGAAACTTCCCAATTTCTTACCCATTTTCAAATAAACTCCATAATATATTTTAAATCCATCAATATTTTTATAAAAAACTTTTTTATCATGAAATAACAACTTATTTCATTTATGTTTTCATGAAAACAATTATTCCTCTGTCCGTTTTAAAGACTATTTTATATTTTTCCTTTAACCGTACCAGAGTGGCTTATTTATAAAGTTTCTTAAACATTAATTTTACATGTTTTAGCATAATTTAGAAGTAATTTATCATGATATATTCCTAATTTCACTTATTAATTTTCATTTATGTTTTAAATCTATTATTTCATAGACATCATTATGATACACCCATTGTTTATGCCTTATGATATGATTATGATACCAATTTCTTTCTATGGGTAACCTTTATCATTATACATTATGATTGATTATTCATGTGTCACACATATGCATGAACTTTTTATGATGGATGAACCTAGATAGATATCCAATTCATTGGGTTATGTTTAGTTTTTTGAGATGTCATGTTGGGATAGGGAGTAAACATGATTCTTTTATGGGACATTGTGCACCATGTCATATAATCTTGGCAGTTAGACTTGACTCATGTTTATGTCATGTTATATATTTCTTACATATTTCTATGTTTTCATGATTACATGATTTCATGATCTACAAATTATGAATACATATGTTTATTAATGTTCCATGCCTTTTATGTCATCATGTTATGCCTTCTAACCCACGTGTTATGCTTTATTCCTATGTGTATTCCTTTAATAGGATTTTTAGATCATCCCTTTGTTCATGTATTCCCTAGGTTATCCAAATCAGATGTAAGATCTCAAAGGAAGTTAGGATATCATTATGGAGATTAAATAAAAGATATTTATATTTTGGTTTCATGTTTTTTAATTACGTAACTAGTCTTCCAAAGACACTAGACTATACAATCCTTGGTTTGTATTTGATGGTTGATTATGCTTAAAATCATGTAATAATATGTGAAAAGGTATAGGGTTTCTATAGTGTGTATCATATCACAGTCTAGTTATTTTTTGGATATTAGGACTAGAAAACTCTAGTAAGAACCCTAGGGATAATTTTCCCACCATGGATAACCTAGATTGAAACATAGGGAATCAAATATTAGGATATAAATCTCATTTGAAAGTTTATCCTTATATATTCAAAGTTTCCTTTTTATACACTTATTATCCATGAATTCAATCCAACCTAATTTTACTTTTTTCATAGTTAATGGATAGAAATAGGATAACCTCTTCTAGTAATTAACGTGATAGGAAATTTCGGGATTACCCTAATGAAATTCCAAATCTAATGGGTATAGGCACTTAAAAATTCATAAAAGTACTAGAACAAATAGCTTGTGTTATGAATAACAACTTAAATTTTATGGAACTCCCTTTTTATCCAAAGAAAGAGAAAGTTTCGATCGAATCATCTATGCAAAATAGACTTCCTATATTTAGTGGATATTTTGATTCTATTATTGTAGAAAAATGGATTAACTCTGTAGAGATGATATTCTCTTTCCTTAAGTGCTCAGAAGAAAAGAAAGTCGCACTAATGATCTATCATTTTTATGGGGAAGCTAATTAGTGGTGGACACTGATCAAACAAAAAGTCCAAAGAGGAAATTGATTTCATGGATTGGGATGAATTAAAGAAAATATTTTCCCCAGACTCTCTATATTAAGATAGAAAATGAGTTCCTTTAGATGAAGCAAAAGGAAGATGATTGTATTGAAGAATACAAGGAAAAATTTACAAGACTTTCATGATTCACCATTAGTATTTTCATGAACACAAAAATAAAATTTGATCAATTCTTTAGTGGTCTAAATCTATGTCTATGAAAAACAATAGTGATTAAAGACATTGAAATCTATAAAAAGATTGTTTCTTGTTACCTTATGTTTGAAATGGAGATCAGAGACTCTCAGTGGTCTCATGGAACCAAAGATAAAAAGAGGAAAATGGAGTTTAATATGGTAGGATCAATATATAAATCCCATGATGGAAAGAAAACCCAACATCCCATGTGTCAAAAGTGTGGGAAGAATCATCATGGAAATTTCCTAAGGGGAACTAGGAGATTCTTAAAATGTTGAAGAGAGGGTATTTAGATAATAACTTCCAAAGGGATATGAAGAATACGAAAAATTCATAGGAATAAAGGAGGTTTTAGATCAGCACTCAGTGAGTAGTGTAGTGTTTCAACTACAAGTAACATGGGAATTATGATAGCCATCTCCCTAAGCTAAGGGTTATTGGAGGAAATCAACAACAATAACCTCTAAGGGAACAAGGAAGGGATTATTCTATAATTACTAATGAGGTGTAACCCAACAATGATGTGGTGATAGGTATGCTGGTTATTAATTTAATAATAGTGAACATACTATTTGATTCTAGTTCTATTCATTCTTTCATATCTTGTAAGTTTAGTAGAACTATTCAAACACCACAAAAAAAAATATAGGTAGAGTTATCTATTAGAAAAGAAAATGGGGAAATTATTGCATTCAAAGTATATAAATACTCCCCAGTTAATTTTTTATGGATTGAACCTCTCAAAAATTCTTGTAATATTTCCTCTAGTGGATTTTGATTCTATATTGGCCATATATTATCTATATTTATACAAAGACAACATCAAATTTAAAGAAAGTTATATTGCTCTTTACATACCGAGGCATCCTCCAATTATGTAAAAGTTTAAGGATGTGGGTGAATGTATTTTAGAATCATCATATCAATTGTGGATATTATTTCCTTATGAGCAATCATATCTAATTCCAATGATTGAGATAAAGGAGAGAATCATGCTCCAATACATTCCCATTATGAGGGACTACACTGATGTGTTCCCTGAAGAATTGTCTTTTCTTCTTCCTGAATGATAGGTTGAGCTCTCAATTGAACTAATTCCTAGATATATACCTATATCAAAGAATATTTACTTAATGGCCACCATTGAGTTGGAATAATTGATGAAGCAGTTACAAGATAATTTGGAAAAGGGTTTCATATGCCCAAGTGTTTCACCATGGGGTGTGTTGGTCCTATTTTTCAAGAAGAAGGATGATCAATGTGCATTTGAATTTATTATTGAGATCTCAACAAAATCACAACAAAGAATAAGTATCTCCTACCATGGATAAATGAATTTTTTGATCAACTATATGGGACCAAGTATTTCTCTAAGTAGGACCTTCTTCCAGGATATCACAAATTAAAGGTAAGGAAGGAATATATTTCCAAGACAACCTTTTGAACAAGTGATAGAAACTATTAGTTCATAGAGATTCCCTTTGGACTCACTAATTCTATAAAAATTTTCATGGACTTAATGAATAAAGTATTTATATATTACCTCGAAATTTTTTTGGTAGTATATATTGACGATATTATGATATAATCAAAAATCAAGGAGGATCATTAGGAACATTTTAATATTGTGATAAAGAATATTTTAAGGGAGAAAATTTATGCAAAGTATGGAAAATGTGAGTTCTGGATGGAGGAAGTATCATTCTTGGAGCACGTTATCACCAGTAATAGAATATCTGTGGACCCTTCCAAGACAAAGGTAATCAAAGAGTGACCCATACCAACATATGTAATGAAGATCCATAGTTTACTTGGTATAAATGGGTATTAATGATGATTTATAAAGAACTTATCATGATTTTCAAAACCATTAACCAAGATGATTGGGAAGGGAGTAAATTTTTTCTGGATTAGTGAATGTGAATACTACTTCAAAGAGTTGTAAAAGAGGCTTATCATTGTACAAGTAATCACACTACCAATAAGAGGGGAACTATTTGTGGTATAAAAGAATGATTTAAATAAGTTATTTGGATGTGTACTAATGAAAAATGATAAATTGATAGCCTATGCCTCAAGGCAGTTGAAAATTCATGAGTATAACTATTCCACACATGATTTGGAGTTAGCAGATATGATCTTTGCATTTAAAATATAGCGTCATTATCTCTATGGGGAGAAGTGTGAGAAATATACTAATAATAAGAGAATAAAATATATATTCACCCAGAATGAGATTAACATGCACTAGAAGTGATGGTTAGAACTCATAAAGGATTATGACTTCTCAATCCACTACCATCCTGGTAAGTAAAATAAAGTGGAATATTCTCAAATTAGAAAGCATCCTACAACATTATCAATGATGATAATTGATAATGATCCAATCTTCTAATATTATCAAAGGATGTAAATGAGAATCATTAAGTAAGAAAAATCATCAATCCTTTATCAAGTGATTTCTCAACCACCCCTCATGGAGAAAATTAAGGATGATCAAATAAATAATGTGGAAATTTAGAAAAGGGTGGAAGCTATCAAAAAAGGGAAATACTAAAATTTTAAAATTTACGATAAAGGATTCATAATATTTGGGTCATGATTATGTGTACCATAAAATCAAAAGATAAATAAAGATCTTCTAAATTACACACATAGCTCAAACTTCTCTATTTACCCAAGGAGAACAAAGATGTATTGAGATCTCCAAGAGAACTATTAGTGGTAGAATATGAAGAATGATATCACTAAATAAACATAAAATTTTATGCTTTGTCAATAAGTGAAGGATGAAAAGAAAAAATCTAAGGGTAATATGCAGCTATTACCCATACAAACATGGAAATGGAAAAACCTCACCATGTACTTTGTCATTGGACTTCCAAAGACATCCAGAGGAAACAATGATATATGGGTTGTTGTGAATCTTCTTAAAAAGATATATTACATTATTTAAATTTTAGAGGAATTATCTCTTGACCAACTTGAAAGGATATACATCAAAGAATTAGTGAGGCTGTATGGAGCACCACTATCAATTATATCTGATCGATATTCGTGATTTACCTTTATGTTTTGGAAAATTCTCCAACATGATTTAAACAATGAGTTAAAATTTAGTACATCTTATCATCCTCAAACCAAGGTATAATATAATAGGATTATTTAGACACTCTAAGATGTGTTGAGATCATGTTCTGTGGACTTCAAGGGAGGATGGGACTAACATATTCCTCTTGTTGAGTTCTCTTACAATAATAGTTTCCAATCAAGCATTGAAATGTTCCTATATAAATAATTTTATGAGGAAATATGTAGAACACCATAATGCTGAGATGAAGTCGGTGAACGGAAGATGTTGGGGCCTGAAATAGTTTAAGAAATGTTAAAAAAAGGTGAAAACAATTCAGCAACATATCTGGGATACCCAAATTAGATAGAAGAGCTATGAAGAAAATCATCGATGGGACCTAGAGTTTAAGGTTGGAGACATGGTATTCCTTAAAATATCACCATGGATGAGGATCATGAGATTTCGGAAGAAAGGAAAGTTGAGTCCCAGGTACATCAATCCCTTCAAAATTCTTGATTTTGTCAGAGTTGTGGCCTATCGACTAGAAATTCCACCAACCATGTGTCATGTACATGATGTATTACATGTATTCTTATTGTGGAAGTACATACTAGATTCCTCAAATGTACTTAATCCGAATGTGGTACAACTAGAGAACAACCTCTCATATGAAGAGAAGGTGGTGAAGATCTTGGATAGTAGAGATTAAGTTCTAATCAACAAGACTACTCACCTGGTCAAATTACTAGGGTGAAACCATAAGTGTGAATAGAAACATGGGAACTGAAGGAATAAATTAAGGATAAGTACCCCACCTATTTTCAACTTATAATGTAAAAAAAATTTCAAGGGTAAAATTTCATAAGTGGGGAAGAATGTAATGACTCAAAAGTTTATCAATCAAATATCCCTTCTTAAAATTATGTTATAAAGTCTAAAACACATAAATTACATATAGAACATAATAAAAACATTATTTTCGTAAATTAATAATGAAATAAGTGGTATTTCTAGAAATTAAGAAACCAATACTAATGGAATAGTAACTTGACCATTGGAATAGTAATATGACCATTAGAAATAGTAATCTAGCCAATAGAATAGTAACCTCAGCTCTTACAGTATAAATAAAATTTAGGCATCTTATAAGCGAAGATATGATATATTAATATCATAGAATAAGTAATTTTTTTTGAAAATGATAAATTAAGTGCTGATTTTTTTTAAACATAAATGTTTATTTAAAATTTTATAATTAATATAATGATTTAAAATAAAATTTATTTTCATAAAATTGATCAATAAATTAATATTTTGTTGTATTATTATCATAGGATAATTTTAAAAGACCATAATTAATTTTTCAAAATGTCATAAATTCTGTTATAATATTAAAATCGGTATTTTTCAAATAAATGATGATTTTACTTGAAAATTAACTTTCTCATATTTAGAAAAAAAATCATAAAATGGAGTCCATTTTTTAAATTTTCACATCAAAAAATAGTTGGGTTGGATTTTTCTAAAAAAGTTGATTTTTTGGAGGATAGTGAAATACAATAATTTACAGCATTAAACATTTTCATCAAAAAACATGAATTTTTGAGTCATGGACAATGTAATAACCCATTAGTTTCAACTCAAATGAACTAATTACTATAATTAATCAATAAAATGAACACTATTTATAGTCTTGATCCTAAATAATGAACTAATAATAAAATAAACAAAAACATCCCCTCCTCTCCCACTATAAATACCACCCCTCACTGCCTATGATCCTCACACCTTATAAGATTTGGATATTTCTATTATTCTTACCAATTCCTCTCCCAAAAATATTTCCTAGATTATGGTCTTGCTGGTCTCACCAAAAGACCATTTCCAAGTGCCTTAAAAAGGTTCTCAAGGAGACGTAATTCAATACGTAAAATCATCCACCTTTCCCTTTTAAATTCTTTCTTTATTATACCTCATCCTACCCTACAATTTACTAATTGAAATGATAACTATAGTATCAAAAATACACTGGAATTTTATTTTTTTAATTGAACATCCATAATAAAATCTCTTCTCTTATCTATTTTATCTTAAAAATGAAAACATCATCCGTGATGTGTCAATTCACTACCTTAGTTGATGATGGTTTTTTTTCTATTACCACATTCATGGATGGTCATAAAAGCATTATTATGGTTAAAATATATTTTAAAATCTATATTACATATTTTTTTATGTTCTATAACTAATATATTTACGTAATATTATATAATAAAACAAAACTAGTTTGTGATAAAAGAAAATTCACCAAAATTCACTAATGTTCATCATTAACATTTTATCTAATGAATCATTATAATATATGAAAAAAGTGATATATGGGACCATTTAATGTTATATAGGTTAATAAATATCATATAATTCCACTTTTTGAGTTTTTTTTCCATTTGACAAGAACTCCCATAATTAAACTCAAGGGAACTGAACATAAAATCATGAAATGAATGCTCTCCAAACGACGAAATTGAATATTATAACTAATCAAAAAGGTCATAAATGAACTTAATAAAATTATACTAAATAAAATACATGTATAATATTTTTTTAATTAATTAATTAATGTATCTAATTTTATTATAGATGGAATTATGTGCAAGTGTAGAACACTTTCAGACATAAGGTAATGGATTATCTTTGAACCTCCATTTTTTTATTTGGGATAGACTTTATCTCTATTTAACTCAATTTAATTATTAATTAATATCATGTATTTATCTTAAATTATGCATGTATATTCCAAACATATATACCTAGCTCAATTATTCTTTCTTTTATGGTTAAATACATGTTTTATAAGGTTCTCTTTTCAATTTCTCCCAACAAGAAAACCCGATTAAAGGAAACTTTCCAATTTTTTAACCATTCTCAAGTATAATACATAAAATTTTTATGCCAAAAATATTTTTATAAAATCACTATTTTTATCAGGAAATACTATCTTAGTTCATTTTTGGTTTCATTCAAACAATTATGCATTTTTCTGGTTTAAATACTCTTGTATGTTTTCCTTTAAACCACACAAAGGTGGCTCATTTATAAAGTTTCTTAAACACTATTTTTATATGTTTTCACCTTAGTTGGACATAATTTATATTATTATATTCCTAATTTCACTTATTAATTTCCATTTTAGTGTTAAATGCATTCTTTCATGGACATCATTATGATATGCCCATTGTTAATGCCTTATGACACAATTATGATACTAATTTATTTCCATGGGTAGCCCTTATGTTTATACATTATAATTGATTATTTATATTTAAAACATATTCATGAACATGTTATAATGGGTTCACCTAGATAGTGATCCTTTATATTAGGTAATGTTTATTCTCGCGAGACTTCATGTTGGGATAGAGAGCAAACATGATTCCTTTATGGGACTTCTTCCACTCTATGTTATGTCTTGGCAGTTAGCCTTGAATGAAGTTTATGTCATGTTGTATATTACTTCCTTATTTAAATATTTCTAAAATTACATGATTCCATGATCTACATTTTATGATTCCATAAGTTTATTCATGTTCCACACCTTTTTATGTCATCATGTTATGACTTATAACCCATGTGCTATACTTTATTGCTATGATTATTGCCTTATTTGGATTTTTTATCAACGATTTGTTCATGTATTCCCCATATTATCCTATATAGAAGTAATATATCAAATGAATTTAGGAGATCATTATGGATATTAAATAAAAGTTTTTTTTATTTTGGTTTTGTGCATTCTAATTATGTACTAAATCTTCCAAAGACACTAAACTTTACAATCCTTAGTTTATATTTAATGGTTAATTTTTCTTAAAGTCATGTAATAATATGTGTAAAGGTTTAGGGTCTCTATATGCTTCACCAAGATGATTTAAGTGAGAAGAGGTGAAAAAATTAACGAACAAAATAAAAAATTCCATTTTTTCTGAGATGAGCAAGTCACTGGTTACTTCATCTAATATTTGGAGAATAACTTTCTCAAGTTTCCAAAGCCTAAGATGCCCGATCCGGATGGTATCAATGATCTCATAAAATATTCCCTTTTTCACCAAAAAATGGGGAACACCATCCATTAATTCCTTGTTTTTCAAATACATCCTTCAAAAATTGGTGGACTTTTTGAAAGTAAAGCTAGGAAATCCACCGGTGCAGGTAGTGTGTGTTTATACCACAAAACCAGTGGAAGAAGGTGAATGAAATAAAGGTACCACAAAGAATTATCATAGGTTCAATGATTAGATGAATAAAAAAACAATAAACCGGACTTATGTTATCCTCTAATCATAGTTAAAACTACCAACTATGTCCCCAGTCATTTCAGTTATGGCACAACTTACTCAGTCAGCACCACAGTCCTTTAAAGTCCATTCTTCTAAAAAAGACATGGATGGAAGGGAAGGAAAAAAATTTAGGAAGATGAACCATTCCCAAGGATAAATTTATCTTTGACTCTTTCAGAATTCAAGCCTTTAGTCCTGAAATCATGGGCACCATCCCACAAAACAATACCATGAGGGTTGACTCTCCAAAGGGAATCACCATCAGATGTGGAATTAATCTTGGGTTCCATTAATGTTATTCACTCAATGTATCCCTTATATGATGATAAATATGGACATGAAACTGAGTTACCTACATCTTATTGGAGAATTAGGGGAAGATTCCATAGGGGATGAGGATATAGGGGAAGATGTGGTCGCAAAAAAAAATCAATACTTCGACCACATCCCTACTCGAACCACATATGTTGTTTAAAATCATGGGAGATCCCTCCAGTGATCCCAATAGGATCAGGAAAATTCCCCTTCCTATTATAGGTGTTGCTATGATCTGATATTCCTAGAAAATAAATTAAAGGAGTATCATCTTCATATCAACTTCAATGGGTAGGTAGTCCCATTCGACCCAACCCACCAAGGGAGAGAGCACCTTCAACTCCTATTTCAAGGGATGATCTTCCCACATCAAGTGATTCAGTTCCTAAATCACTTGTGAAAAAACATCCTCATGTTGGGAAGCACAAACCTTCATCCTATAAGTAGAATATCCTATAGTAATTTTCCCTGGTGTTGTCCAAGCTATTGATATTGGACACTCTAATTATATCAAAAAATCTTTATGAATCACTCATAGAGGCTTTTCTAAGCCCTAAAGAGTTTGAAGCTAAGGTCATCACTACTGAAATATATTATGCAGTGATCGATCCTGTAGAATTCATACAATCATATATTTCATGGAATAATACAAATATGGTGTTATATAAGGACAAATATGACCCCTGTATGTATTTGGAAGACTAAATGAGATTTATTTTCAATGGGATTTCATTCACAATGGCTTAGGATTCAACCAAATTTAATTCTGAACACTTTTTCGACTAGGTTACAATGAGGCCCAATTGTCCCCTTCTACTCTAACACTATAGTGTTATGATGAAATAAATAAAAATACCCATGGATAATCAAGATTAGGGATCATTTTTGATACCTCATAATTGAGTCATAATTTCTGGTTATTCAGTAAGATACATATTTCAATGTTCTTTGAGGAATGTCTTGGTTGGATCAATATGCTACCACCAATGCCTCAAATATTTTATTAATGGAAAAATTAGAATGTTTCGTGGTGATAAATCCTTATTTTAATCCTAATAATCACAATATATTAATGCGGTATTCTATCAAAGGGAATGGAAACAACCCCTGACTAATGGTGTCGCTTGGGTTACTTCCCCGAATGGTATGGAAATAACCCTAGTAAACCCCTTAAAAATAATTGAAAATACCTTTTGTCCATTAGTAAAATTGGAGGAATGGTCCCAAATTTGGGCACATATGCAACAATCTTAATGATATCAGTAGTGATGGATGAGCCTGAAAATACTAAAAAGGTCATTGATTCTTCAGATTGTGGTAAAATATTGAGTGAAAATGCCCTCATTCGACCACCCGAGCTTCAACGGATCCATGACTCATCATCTAAGTTAGAAGAGGTTTTCATGTTATGAAGAGAGAGTGGAGATACTTATTCTTTATCCATTACCTACCCTTTGGAACTTCAAAGAAACTCCCCATGGTCAGTTGGGTTAGAGGAAGCTATTTTTCCTTCTAGATGAAAAAATTTCACTCCTATCCTAAATATGTAAAGTTTACTTTATTAACTAATTTCACAAAGATAAAAGAGAAAAAAGAAGAGGAAGAGAAATATAAGGAGGAGGAAGAGGTGGAGGATAAACTTAGGGATGCCCATCCAACATTTGAGGAAGGTGTCTCTACCACCATCAATGAACTCAGAAAAACAAATATAGGTTTGGAAGATGACCCACAACCCAAATTGATTAGTGAGTCCATGTATTATGGAGAATAAGAGGTATATTAATACTTTATGAAGAAACATCTGGATTTTTTTACCTATAATTACATATAAATTTTAGGCGTTAATCCCAAGGTGGCCACTCACCACTTAGAATTTTTAAAAAACCACAAGGGATACAAATAGGAAGAAAGAATGATGCACCTAAATCACACCATCAAAATCGAGGATGAAATTGAAAAGATTATCATAGAAAACTTCATTCGGGAAGTCCATTGTATGAAATTACTATCCAACATAGTCCCAATAAAGAAGAAGAATGGGAAAATCCAGATCTTTATCGACTTCAGATACCTCAACTGACACTGTCTAAAAGATGGTTTCATGGTTCCAATCACAAAGATGTTGATTGATGACACAACTGGATATCAAGACCTCTATTTCAGGGATGGTTATTAAGGGTAAAAACAAATCAATATAGACCCTAAATATTAATATTACACCACTTTTAAATCCCATAGGGAGTATTTTTCTATCAAGTGATGCCCTTTGTCTTGAAAAATGTTGGCGCTGCATACCAACATGCCATGCATTGCATATTCAAACACTTTTTGGGAAGGTTTGTCAAATTCTAAATTGATGATATGGTGGTTAATTATTGACTATGTTATTACCAACAGTAGGACCTTGAAACCATATTTAATAAACTGTGATAGCATATCCTGAAGATAAACTCTTTGAAATGTGCTTTTAGAGTTACCTCAAGAATTTTTCTCAACTTTATGGTATGACATTGTGGTATCAAAGTTGATACCAAGATAAAAAAATTTATACATAATATGTAACCTCCTTGAAACCTCAAGGATTTGAGGGTATTACAGGGAAAAATTTCTTATTTATGGTGATTTTATAAAAAAACCTCATAGGAAAGTGTTTTCCCTTCACTAGGTTGATGAAAAATGGGGTCACATATCAGTGGACTGACAACTGTTAGGAAGCATTTAATAGTATCAAGAAATATATTTTCATTATATCATTGCTAATTACACATATTGAAGTAAAACCACTCATTTTATATTTGAAACCCTTATAAAAATTACTAGGTTATTCCCTTGCATAAAATAATGACACATGGAATGAAAACAACCTTTATTAACTCAGTCAAACCATGATCGATACTGAGACTCACTATTCAGATAATGAGAAGAGTTTCCTGGTGTTAATCTTCATGATTCATAAGATGAGGCACTTCCTGTAGTACCATAAGGTCCATTTGGTCTCTCTTAATAATCCACTCAAATATATTATCAACCATCGTATTTTGACTGGATGTTTGGAATGGTGGGTGTTTATCATGTTGCAGTTCAACATTCAGTTTGTGCCACAGAAAGTAGCAAAAGGCTAGGATTTAGAAATATTTTTAACAAAACATCCCTATGTAGAAAAAATGATGTTGAATAATGAATTTTTTTTAATATATCTTCTCTATTCAATATGGCCTCGTACATGGGAAATTTATTTTAACGACACATCAAGAAACCCAACAGGGAAAAGAATGGAAGACCTCAAGCTAAAAAAATAATGTTGGGAGTTGAGACCATATCTCTAGAAAATTCATTATTTTCTTACTCCATCCTATTATCATAAGGTTGTAAAATAATGAGGTGGAATATCAGGCCCTCATAACAGGCCTAGAATTGGCACTTCAAATTCTAGTTGACCACATGAAGGTAAGAGGTGGTTTAGAGTTGGTAATCAAGAAGATCAACTAGGATTATGCTATTATAAAGGAAGATTTAATACACCTTATTGACAATTTATAGGGTATAATGGAAGAATTACCCTCATATATAACATTAAATCATGTTCTATGATAAAGAAATTCCTAGGTAGATGCATTGGAAATGTATCTATGACTTTGAATGATCCAGTTTTAGATGAAAAAATCATCAACATTTCTCACCATCGAATGGTGAGACCTTTTTCTCATGTCAACATAGAAGAAATAAAGGAGGTTAATTACATCCCTAGACTAGATAGTTCTACAATTGGTTGGATGATACCCATTGTGGAATACCATCAAAATGGAGTGATCTCATCAGAAAAATCTAGAAAAGAGAAAACCTGATGATGAGCTTCCAACATTACTCTTTATGATGGCCTAAATCACCAGAAAGTCCTCTATAAATGGGAATTTGATGGGTTCCTTCTCATTTTCATTGATAGAGAAGTGACTATTTATTTCATGAAATAAGTACATATAGGATCCTGTAGTTCACAGCAATCGGGATTTAGGCTTTCTAAGGAGATATGAATGCTTTGATACTTCTAACCTTCAATGATATAAGATTTCATGAAATTCCCCAAAAAGTTCCATTGTAATTTCTAATAAATGCATGCCAACTACATCCATATTCCCTGGGAATTACTACACATGAAAAAATAATCCTTTCCAATTTTTTGTATGGGGAATAGATATTATAGGGCTATATCCTCTAGCTACGACCAAGAAATTCAAGTACGTACTTGCTGATACCAAATTATTCTCCAAATGGGATGAATCAATACCCCTAAAAGAAGTTAGGAACAAAAGCATCATCAGCATTGTAAAAACCATCATCATTACTAGATTCGGTGTCCCTCATATGATACTATTGGAAAATGACACAAAATTCTATTCTGCTGAGTTGTAGAAGCTATATCAGGATTAAAATATCAAATCCAACCATTCGTCTCACTATCATGCAACAATTAATGGATAGACAGAGTCCTTCAAGAAGACCCTTTAAAAAAACTCCATAATATGGTGGATAATGATAAAAATCATCGGCCTCACAAACTATTACATGCCTTGTGGTCCAACTAGAATACAACCCAAACCACCACACAGGAAACCCTATATTCATTTGTTTATGGGAGATAAGTAGTCATGCCCAATGAGGTCCAATTTCACTCACTTTGTGTTTCCATATATATTCAAATATCCATAGATGAGAAATCCCAAAATTAGTTGGATGAGTTGGAGTGACTTGATGATAAGAGATTTCATACATTTCATCACTTGTAGGTCCATAAAAATCAGATAGTACAGTATTTCAAAATGAAAGTTCATCTATACTCATTTATTCAAGGAGAACTGGTATTGGTCCTTGGGACTCTGATGATACCAGGGAATAAACCTCAAAATATTGAGATAAAGGGGGAGGGACCTTATTCCATACACATGTTCCACTTTAATGGAGCTTATTCCCAGATATTGATGGATGGATATCTTTTTACGGCTCCTACTAATGCAATATTTCTCAACAAATACATTGTGTGATAAATACACCTTCATATTTGCTGCACAAGATTAAACTCTATAGCATAATTAGTCCTGTATAGAAAACCTTAAAGGGTGCACATTTCATCTTCATCACATGATGATAAACTTCTTGACATTTGGTCTTGGATGCAAGAACATAAAAGGCATGACATATGGTCCTAGTTGTACGACCTAAAACTACAAGACACCATAGTCTGAGCTATAAGACTTTAAACAACATGGCCTAATTTCCTAGTCACAATACATTAAACTATATAAAAAAATCCTTTCCACCTGGCATTAAACTGCATAGTTCATATCCTTGTTGCATGATGCAAAACTGTATAGAATTTTATTCTATGTTTGAGCAGATTACAACCCTTAGTGTTGGTCTCCTACCACACCTCCTTCCAAGCACGACACATGGCTTTATTCTTGATTTAATGAGATACTTATTGACACCTAGACCTCATGTATTGGTCCCAGCTATAATGTAAAGAAAATTTCCCCCATATAACAATAAATATCTATACAAGTGACTTCACATTAAATGGATAATTCCGGTCCAAATGCTTCCTTGGTGCTTGGACATATTCCTTCCACACATCATGTGACTTATCCTAAGAAAATTAAGATATATATAATCATTCTCTATACATCAATAATGGAATTTTAGTTTCATAAGGACATCATTGTGTTTAATATGTATAATATTCCTCAGTTTGGATCTGTATAGGTGTCCCTCAAAAGGCCTGTCAACCAAAGGCACATTCATCCTTAGGAGAGACATCTTCTATCTATGTAATCCCTAAAACAATTATGCTAGGAAACCACTTTTTGAATATTTTCCACATTCAATCCTTGCATACCTATCCCATATCATTATTCTTGATCTAAGAACTCCAAAGATCTTGGTTTACAATTTACTTCATCACATCTGAAGCATGTCGAAACATCCATGGCTCGATAAGGCTTATATCACTCATTATTTCCATGATGTATGTTCCTTTCCGTATGATGTAAATTTTTTGAAGTAGTAATGTTGATACAACATATTACATGTACTTTATGTTTTGATTATCTCAAATACCCTTGATACATTACCGATAATGTTGTTTTATAATTATGTTTAGTAGGTTTTATTTTATTCTTATGTGTTCAGATATAGATTAATCTAAGTATGGATTCTGGATGTTTTGGATAAAAATTGTCTAAGCCTAGAAAATTTCGCTATGTGAAGAAAAATTCTAAATCAATAAAATTCCTACATAAAGGAAACAAATATGTCAATCGACTATGTTGTGAAATCGCCTGCATGGAAATTTCCTATGTCGAGAAGATCACCTATGTAATAAATCGCATATGTGATCATTCAGCTATGTAAAATGGTTACATGGAGTAATTAAGTGCGTGATCAATCTTCTACATGAGTAATAAGATATATAAATCAATTACATGAAGAAATCAGTTACATGAATACCCTATGTGATGAAATATTCCAAGACACCTCAATTAGCCACATCTGTTTTCTTGAATAAACTATGTAAATAAAATGGGTACATCATCTATGTAAAATTAATCTATATGAGTGAAACATCTATTTTATTCAATTAGAATACATTAAGTAAAATTGGATATGTGGGTTTATAACTTTAAATTAACTACATATAATCTGTATTGCAATTCAGCTATGTAGATTCAATTCTTCAAATTTACTATGTTGTGTAGCTAGTTGGTATTTGTTACCATTGAATCAATCGAGTCAAGTTTTTAATGTTGTTGTAAAAATATTAAATTATTTATTTCCTCTCTAAGATAAATATAAATATGATAAAAATCAAGTACATAGATAGAAGACAAGGATTATATATTTTATTTTTCTCTACTATTTCAAAGAAATTTCAAGGAGAAAGACATGCCATCGATCTCTATTTTTAAACGGATCATGTGCTGTGTGTTTCAATAAGAGAACCAATGAATTTATTTCAAATATTAGTAATATAGGTGTGTGTGTGTGACTAAAAACTTTTTCAGGATAAATGAATTGTATAGAGAATACAAAGAATTTCTTTCTCAAAGCTTAATCAATGACACTTTGTTTCTCTATGTAAAAAAAGAATAAATTTTGATTTATCAGTTGTGCTTATTGAAAATATTTTTTGTGTGTTGAATACTCTACTAGAGTTGTTTACTCTATATATTATTTCTCTTGGATATCCTTTTTTTCTATTAGCTATTTCTTACAGCTATGAGATGAAGTCTGTAATCTCTTTTAGTTTTTATCTTTCATTGTAAAGGTTCTTGGTATTAAAATATTGAATGTTTTTGTTTGTAAATCCCCACTAGAGCCTATTTGAAAGCTCATATGCTTGTACCACATGTCAATTTCTTTCATAGAGTCATGTAGTCCCCGAAAAAAGGATGTGAATAGTGAAAATCATAGCACTCATGGAGAAGAGTAGTGGTGGTGTAGACTAAGGTAATTCTATTCCCTGAACAACTATAAATCTATGTGTGTATGTTTCCAGAGTGTCTGTTATAATTATCACACAGCGAGACCATAGGGGGGATTGATGTTGAGTGCTCCCTCAGAGTGTCTATAGTTATGTTACGAGTCCACTTGAAGAATTGAAGTTGATTTCTTCCTCACAGTGTCTATAGTTTACTGTTAAAAGACTATAGGGTGAATTGACGGTGATTTCTTCCTCAGAGAGTCTTTGTTCACACATGACTATAGGGGGAATTGACAGTGAGTTATTCCTCCGAGAGTATTTGTTATATCTTATCATGTATTGCGAACTAGAGGGGTTAGGCTGTGAGAACTACCCATAGGGTTGCTTGTATTTGTGTTTGGTTGATTAAATACTTAAAAGAAAATGTTTGTAAATGAAACTGTAGGAATTTTTACTTTTGAGTAATTCCTTATTTACTGCTTCTTTTTCTTATTACCTACCAAATATATTCACTGACTATTAGGCATAAATCTTTGGGTGGTTTCCTACTGAGATTAGTCTCACACACTATTTGAGTCATGTTTTTGGGCCCAAACAGATTATATTGTTGCAGGTCTAGATAAGGGAAAGCGACCTTCTACTTCAGGTACTTGATTGCCGTGGAGCTGGAGAGCATGGGACCAAGATGAGTCTGGCGATGATGAAGATCTGTTTACTTGGTTTTATTTTTTACTTTGGTTTAGTACTTTATTCCATCATTGTGATTTGTTTGGATTCTTTCCTAGAAATATGTATCATGCATCATTTATATATGTTCTCCAGTTTGTTTCTTCCAGTCAACTGCTATTTACTTTTGTATGATATTATTACTGCTTATGTTATTGTTATCAGTTTTACTTCCACTGTGTTACTATGCCAATAGTGGAGTAGTTTCCTCACTATCACACCCAAGGCCCTCGCTTCTATTCAGCAGCCTCTGGCATTCAGAAAAATGCGCTTGAGGCGATGTGACCAACCGGGTACGGGGAACCGCTACGTGGCACCTAGAACCGAGACATTACAAATTGGTATCAGAGGAATTATTTTCTTATTGAATTACTGTTTGGATCCTATAGCCAGGGATAGGAAGGAAATAGGTAGTTGTTAATAAGCTGTGCCCGGGAGTAGCTAACCCGTGTATAGGGAAAAGAAAATTTACCATGTTATTGAAATTTTTCTGGGTTTTCAATTTAATAGTTGATTTGATTTCACTATTGGGTGATTCACATGTTTTTTGCTGTTATTGTTGATATTATTGAGGTTCTATTTCTGTTACAACTCGATTAGATGAGGGTATGCTATCTCATGCATCATATAGGAACTTACTAGAGATCACATGTCATGCATTCTTGCGATGCCATTTAGGGTGCATTAACAATTGTAAGTTGTTTTGATAGAGGTTTTATTATATATGTATAATGTTGTGATAAATGCCTTGATAATAATACCTTCAATTTGAAATGGTATTGTTTGTAAATATTTTTTCTTGAATAAACACAAAACTTTGGTTCTTGAGGTGTTATGGGCCCTCATGGATCAGAATTTAGTGGATCATTCCCTTGTATTCCTTGTATTTAACATGTATAAGATGCCAAGATTTGATTCGCGGGGAGTATGGGACATCACAGATCGAAATTTGGCACATCAATGTTATTTTCAGTGTTTTTTCTGGGATCGAGAGTAGTTTTTGAGGCTTATTGTCTGAAAAAACCTAGAATACATGGCGTTTAATGATAAATACATGCCATGTGTCCTTCTATTCTGGAAGGAACTTTTTTTCTTAAGTACATGTCTTGTACTATATGTATAGGCCGTGTAGTATCTATCCGTGTCACTGGATGTGTGGGAAGAGACATGGGGCTGGGAAATATTTGGGTAATCACGTCGTGTACCGGTTTTACATGCTGTGTTGAGTACACCATGTGTCCACCCATGTGACTAACAACACGGATGGATAAAAACTTAGGTTATACATGCCGTGTCAAGTTTTGAACACTCCATGTAGTATAACCCATGTATCCGGCCGTGTAGCGAAAAACACGGGTCAGTGGAAATCCTTCTTGTATACACCGTGTCTAAAATAAACACGTCGTGTAGAGTCAGCCGTGTAACTAGCTGTGTAACTAAAAACATGGGTCGATGAGGTTCGTCTAGTACACACCATGTCTAGCACTAACACACCATGTATTCTTGTTCTAGGGGAACCATGTGGCTTAGCTATGTAGAATAAATCATGCAGGGGAAGATAATTCAAGTATATTCCATGTGTTAGGAAAATAGGCCATGTGTATGGGGTGTTACACAACATGTTTTGGTAGGAGTACACACCCATGTTATGGCTTAAAGGAACACACCATGTAGGGAAGATACACGTCGTGTATCCATGTTTTTAAGAACTTGAATGCTTTCTTTCTCCTGTTCCCTTATTATACTTATAAGTTTCAGTTCTTGATAATCTTGATCTAAGGTGTGCACTTGACCTTGCAATAGTCATGCCACTGATACGTCCTCCTGTTTTCTGCCAGTTACAGGGCAGTGATCAGACACCAGGAATGGTTGATCAGGGACTACCAGTAGATCCTCTAGTTGTTCCATTCTTGGCATAAGCTGTTATCCTAGATACATGTGCTGATGCATAGTTTTGAGAGGGCTTCATGAGGTTCATGAAGACCTTACAATGATCACCGCCTCCTACCCCATCTATGGCAGAGTTGACACCGATTTTTTAGTAGTAGCATCCTCCCACTTTCTCAGGGGATGGAGGACATCAGGCTACAGAGTCGTGGCTAGAGGCCATGCTGATGATCTTTGAGTATTTGGAGACACCTTAAGAGAGATGGGTGAATCTTGCTACTTATATGTTCTGGACTTAGCCAATATATGGTGGGATGTGATCTCATAGGCGGGACACCCGTAGGTTATTTTGTGGGATGAGTTTCAGCATAACTTCTACGATTAATTATATCTAGAGACCTTGAGGGTTGATCGAGCCTGAGAGTTTATGAATTTGGAGTAGGGTACTCTTTCAGTTATGGAGTATTCTTATCGCTTCACAAATATACAAATCTTCACACCATTTTTAGGGGGAGATGAGTTATTCCAATTGGGTAATTTTGAGGATGATCTTAGACAAGACATTCGGGCTTAGGTCAAAAATTTCAGATTGATTTCCATCACTTATATAGTCAAACATGTAATGATCACAGAGCACAACCTGAGGGATTATGGAGTTTTGGGATAGGTCGGTTCAGCATCCAAAGTTGATATTTCTCCGGCTAATAGTGGGAGGTGTCAAAGAGAGTCTACACATGGATATCCAAGAAGGCGGGAAGAAACTTCAGGGAACTAGGTGGTATGTCACTAGTGCAGGAAGGTCAAGAATACAAGGATACATTGTCCGAGAGACCAAGTGGAGTGTCGATCTTGCGGAAAGATGGTCATCTTCAGTGCTTCTGTTAGTTTTTCTCACCAGAAGCTAGTGACAAGGGTTCTTATATGACTCCGCGTTCAAGAGAAGCACCACTAGTATCAGATCATTCAGGGAACTGGAGTTATTCTATATGTTCGGGCCGAGGTGGTGGTCATGGTCATGGTATCCAGTCGCCAGGCTTTTAACAACAATAGGGTGGATCAGCTCAGAGTTGTCTAGTAGGGTCATAGGGCCATAGTGCAGGTCAGACTTTTGTAGTGGAGCAGACCCAGCAGGAGAAGGATACCAGACCCTCTATTGTTCAAGGTATGACCCTAGTTGCCTCATTTTTAGCTTATTTACTTTTCGATAAAGGGGCTTCCATATCTTTATATCTGTTTCTATTGTACGGAGTTTTGGGATCTATATATTTTCTTCTGATGATATATTGATGTTAGACTCTCGGTTGGGGACTAGAACGACTAGTGTACATCAGTGAAAGGATTTCTTTCTTGAGGTTAGTGGGTGTCACTTCTTATGGGACCTCTATGTATTATAAATGACAGGATATGACATCATTCTCAGAATGGATTGGTTAGTTCCCTTCTATTTTGTTGTCGACTGCTATCGTCGTAGGGTGATTTTTACCTCACCAGAGGGTAGATCGTTTCTTCATAAGGGTGAATGGGATGTTTAGGCGAGCAGATCAGGACCAAAGCATCATGGGTTGGGAGGAGTTACAACCCAGATTTATAGTCTATATCTAGATGACCAAGGGACTTCATAGTTGAACTTTCCTCTAGTGGTGGATCATTTCAGGGATGTCTTTTCAGAAGAATTTTTCGGTTTTCCTCTGGAGCGAGAGGTGGAATTTTTTATTGAGCTTGTTCCAAGAGTGGCAACGATGTCCATTCCTCCTTATAGGATGGATAAACCAGAGTTACATAATCTCAAGAAGAAGTTGGAGGAGTTGTAGGAAAATGGTTTCATCTGACCCAATTCTTATCCTTGGTGTTCGCCTATCTTGTTTGTGAAGAAGGCAGACGGTAACCTCATACTTTGTGTGGATTATCGTATGTTGAACCAGTTGATGATCAAGAATTGATATCCCTTTCCGAGGATTAAATATCTCTTTGATCAGCTTTGAGGAGCCTGGGTGTTCTCAAATATTGGCTTGATATCTAGTTACCATTAGTTGCACGTTAGACCATATAATATACCTATTACAACATTTTGTATTAGGTATTGTCTATACGAGTATGTTGTTATTTCATTCACTCTCATGAATGCACCTCCAGTTTTCTTGGCACTGATGATCTGAGTGTTCCATCCATACTTGGATTCTTTCATTGTAGTCTTTGTGGATGATATCTGGTGTACTCTCACACTCGACACGACCATGCTACCCATCTTGAGATAGTTTTGAGTACACTGAGAGAACATTAGTTATATTCTAATCTCTTAAAATGACACTTTTGGATGGATCAGATTCACTTATTGGGTCATGTTATCTCAGAGACAGGAGTACCAGTAGACCCATTAAAAGTGAGAGCAGTAGTTTCCTGGGAGCAGCCAACGAACGTCTTTGAGGTACGAAGTTTTATAGGGATAACATGTTACTAAAGAAATTTCATACATGAATTTTCATAATTAGCAGTTCTACTGACTGGCCTAAATAAGATGGGTGAAAAGTACTTGTGGTCAGATTCTTGTGAGTTAGCCTTTCAGGAGCTGAAAGGGAGGTTGACTTCAACAATGATACTAGTATTTCCAGAGTTAGGCAAGATCTATACTGTTTACTATGATGCATCAGGTATTGGACTGGGAGCTGTGCTTATGCAGGGGGAAAGAGTTGCTGTGTACTGGTCTCAGCAGTTGAGGCCACATGAGAGGAACTACCAGATGTATGATCTCGAGTTGGCTTTTATTGTCCATGCTTAACGCTATTGGAGACATTATCTATTGGGAGAGAGTTTTTTGGTTTTCACTAACCACAAAAGTCTAAAGTATATATTCACTCAGTGTGACCTAAATTTGAGTAATAGAAGGTGGGTTGAGTACCTTCAGTCTTTTGACTTTGAACTTGCATACACGCCTAGGAAAGGTAATGCAGTGGTTGATGCGTTGAGCAGAAGAACTCAGATAAAGGAAGTTCAGGAGGCCAGAAGTGAGTGGATGCTTATGGATCTGTTCTTGAGATGCATTTGGAGGTGCATGATAGATAGGGGCATACGTTTCTATCTTCTATAGATGTTACCTCTACTCTTCTTGATCGAGTACGAATGAGTCAACTATTAGATTCTGAAGGCCTAATCCTATGGAAGAACGTGTCAGGAGAGGAGCCTTTTCCTAGATGGACCATTGTTGAGGATGGGATCTTACATTTTCTTGGGTGCGTATGGGTGTCAGCAGACATATATGAGGAGTTGATGTGGGAGTTTCATTCCTCGGTTTGGGCAGTTCATCCTGGTTTCACCAAGTTGTATCGAGATCTAGACCATCAATATTAGTGGCGAGGTATGAAGAGATATGTTTCTAGTTTCTTCATGAGGTTTTCCACTTGTAAGCAGATGAATGTAGAGAATCAGTGACCAACATGGATTTTTCATCAGTTACCCATTACTGAGTGAAAGTGGAACGATGTCATGATGGACTTTGTGACAGGGTTTCCGAGGTCGCCTCGAGGGAATTATGCAGTATGGGTTGTCATTAACAGACTCACGAGGGTTTCTCACTTCTTACCAATCAAAAATACCTTCAGTGTTGATGATCTGGGAAGGTTTTACATCCAAGATATCACACATTTACATGGAGTTCCACACTCCATTTTTTTAGACAGGGATGCCCATTTTACTTCTTCTGCCAAGCAGTGACTATAGAGGGATTTGGGTACACAGGTACTTCTGAGTACAACATACCATCACCAGATTGATGTCTAGTCCCAGCGTACAATTTAGGTACTTGAGTACATGCTTTGAGCATGCATCCGAGATTTTTGGAGGTTCATGGGAGAAGAATACACCTCTTGTAGAGTTTTCCTACAATAACAGTTTTTAAGAAACTATTCAGATGGCACCTTATGATGCTTTGTATAGTAGGCCATGCCAGTCACCCTTATGTTGACTGGAGGTAGGATAGGAAGCTATGATAGGACATCATCTTGTTCAAGAGACCACGAAGAAGATAGAGTTGATTCGAAAGAGGATGGATACAACACAGTCACAACAGAAGTCTTATGCAGATCGACGGAGATGACCTCTAGAGTTTGAGGTCAGAGATCATGTTTTCCTGCATGTCACACTGAGGATGGGACATATGAGGATTAGGAGATAGGGTAAGCTTTCACTGAGATACGTCAGACCATTTGAGGTTTTGGAGAGGGTTGGGCTGGTTGCCTATCGATTTCAGTTACCTTAGAGGTACCGAGCTATGCATGGGGTCTTCTATGTTTCTCAGCTTCGATGTTACTTCTCAGACCCATCTCATGTTTTCTAACCTGAGGAGTTTGAGCTCGAGGTGGACGCATATTTCGAGGAGCATCCTATCCGGATTGTTGATCGAAGTGCGAAGGTTCTCCGTGGTCGGTCTGTTCCTCAGGTATGAGTGCAATGGCAACACGGGTGAGTACATGACAAGACCTGGGAGATGGAGGCCAATATACAATCACAGTTTCCAGATCTGTTCGAGGTTTCTTCTTCAATGCTGCCTTGCTAGGGATGTTCAGGGACAGATTTATTTAAGGGGGGAAGTTTGTAAGAACCTATATCTTCTTTTCACATATGTTTTTATTTTATGGTTGTTTCTGAGGAAAAATAGGAGTTTTTGAAAAATTCAGGAGTACACGATGTGTACTTATAAGTTCACATCTGTGTACTTGGTTACCGCGGGTGACCGTGTACTAGACAGGTAATGGACGATTACATGGACGTGTCTGGTGACCTAGATACCACCAAAAGTGGAGGCCAAAAAAGGAAATTACATGCCCTTTACTTTATTTTTTTCATTAAATAGACCAGGGTCGTGTCTGATGGAAAAAACCATCTTCTTCTTCACTTGTCTCATCTAAGAGCATCCATATGGCCACAGATCTTCTCCGAGCCCCCGACTCACCGTTCGTTCTCCGAATCTACTACCATCGATTGCGTTGGAATCAAATCAATGAATTATTCCTTCTTCTAGAGCTTAGTTTCCGGATTTCTCCTCTATCGTGAGTTGTCCTCAGTTGAATATTTTTAGAATTTTTGTAGATATATAGAATTATATGGAGATTCAAGGCTTGAAGCTCACGTATAACAATCTCACGATTCCAAGGTAAGTGGTTTGTGCCTTTCCATAGTTAAACGTTGAGTTATATGTGCAAAAGTTCCCAATACCCGTGTTCGGGGTATTGTGTGTTTATGTTTTTTGCCCTTTTATTTTTCTGTAGTGCCTAGTTTGATTGAATAAGGGTTAATTGTTGAGAATAGGGTTATCTTTTCTAAGATATGGATGTTTTACCCATGTTTTCTTGATTTGACCGTTTGTTCTAGCCTTTCTTATTAGGCTGAAGCCTTTCTATCCGTGCCTAATATTGTTAGGGTGGAGTGATTATTAACTGACATGCTATGATATGTTGTAGTTTGTTTAGCCAAGCAGTTCTTGAGGTTTACTATGGCTACTGATTATCGTTGTGAACGTTTTCTTTTCATTGGGTTGTTGGAACCTGGTGTAGTGAGACCATAGGGTAAATTGATGTTGAGGGATTTCCCATAGTGTCTGTTATAATTATCACGCTGCGAGACCATAAAGGGAATTGATGTTGAGTGATACTTCAGAGTGTCTATTGTTATGTTACAAGGAAATAGGATGAATTTACATTGATTGATTCCTCAGAGTGTATTTAGTTTAACATTAAAAGACTATAGGGGCAATGAATGGTGAGTGCTTCCTCAGAGAGTCTTTGTTCACACATGACTACATGGAGAATTGATAGTGAGTGATTCCTTAGAGAGTATTTGTTATATCTTCTCTTGTATTGTGAACCAGAGGGGTTAGGCTGTGAGAACTACCCAGAAGGTTCCTTGTATTTGTGTTTGGTTGATTAAATACTTAAAAGTAAATGTTTGTAAATAAAATTGTAGGACTTTTTACTTTTGAGTACTTCCTTGTTTACTGCTTCTTTTTCTTATTTCCTACCAAATATATTCACTGACTATTAGGCATAGATCTTTGGGTGGTTGCCTACTGAGATTAGTCTCACACACTTTTTGAGTCATGCTTTTGGGCCCAAAAAGATTATATTATTGCAGGTCTAGATAAGGGAAAGCACCCTCCTACCTCAGGTACTTGATTATCGTGGAGCTGGAGAGCATGGGACCAAGATGAATCTTACAATGCTGAGGATCTGTTTACTTGGTTTTCTTTTGTACTTTGGTTTAGTACTGTATCCCAACGTTGTGATTTTTTGGGATTCTTTCCTAGAAATATGTATCACGCATCATTTATATATGTGCTCCAATTTATTTCTTCCAGTCACCTACTATTTACGTTTGTATGATATTAGTACTACTTCTGCTATTGTTATCAGTTTTACTTCCACTGTGTTACTATGAAAATGGGTTTATAGTTTCCTCACTATCACACCCAAGGCCCTCGCTGCTAGTTGGAAGCCTCTGGCATTCGGGGAAATACACTTGAGGCCATGTGACCAACTGGGTATGGGACACCTCTCAGTGGAACCTGGAACTGGGATGTTACATACATGGTGCATCCTTTAAAAGTACATAGCGTGTTTATGCCTTTACCAAGACCTGCTTTAGGTGGTCCTACCACATCATCAAATGGTCGTGAACGCAGCTGTGACATGTACAGACATGGCCTAGACTCGGTACCAGAGTACACAGTGTGTACAAGGAAGTACACGATGTGTACTCCTAAAATATTCCTTCTTCCCATTTTCCTCAAAAACAACTTGAAAAGAAAATTCATACCTGAAAAGAAGATCTAGGTTCTTACACTCATTTCTAGGATGAAGCTGTGAATAAAACATGTTATGTCGTAAAAAGAGTTCTAATTAGACCAATTTTAAAGAAAAAAATCTTTGAAATATGGAATAATATAAATTCAAAGGATGGACACTTTAAGGTTTTTATATGGAAGGTTTATATTCTAGAAACCATGGAAAATATTGGAACGTTTGATCCAAAATTTGATAAAGTAATCTTTCTTGGTTATTACACTAATTCAAAATCATATAGAGTTTTCCATAAATGATCAAACATTTTTAAAGAATCAACTCATGTGAAATTTGATAAAATTGATCCTTTTGATCACAAAGTAACTCAAATTAATGAACTATGTTATTTTTTTGAAAAAATGATATCAGAACCTCTTTTTAACAACAAAAAGGATGTAGAATTAGAAGATGATTTTCCAGAACCAAATCCTAAAATGTTGGATGCTAGTGAACCTAAAAGTGTGCTTCTTATACAACTTAGAACCCTAAATAACCATCCTTTAGAAAATATTATTGGAAGTTTAAATAAAGGAATTATAAATAAAATGAGTATAGAAAACCTTGTAGATTTTTCTACCTTATTATATCAGGTAGAACATAAGTCTATTGAAGAAGCCTTAGTAGATGAAAGTTGGGTTGTATCTATGCAAGGGGAATTAAACTAGTTCAAGAGGAATAAGGTGTGGGAATTAGTTAATAGAATCTATAACTATCCCATTATAGAAAAAAGGGGTTTTTTTAGGAATAAGTAATATGATCTTGGCGTAATAACTAGGAATAAATCAAGATTATTATCTAAAGGTTATAATCAGGAAGAAGATATAGACTGCGAGGAGACCTTTCACCTAGTAGAAAGACTAGAAGACATTATGATTATTTTAGATTTTGAAACATATATGAATTTTAAGTTATATCAAATGGATTTGAAATCTACTTTTCTAAATGATTTTCTAATGGAAGAATTTTATGTTTAGTAAACTTCTAGTTTTTGAAAATCATCATTTTCCAAATTCAGTTTTTAAACTTACAAAACCATTTTATAGTCTTAAACAAGTACCTAGATCTTTTTAGGTGCGTTTAAGTTATTTTATTTTATCAAATAGTTTTTTAGTATGTAAGTAAAATCCTACTTTATTTAAGAAAAATTAATCTTTAGATATCTTATTTGTGAAAATATATGTTGATGATGTGATTTTTGGCTCTATAAATAAAAAAAATTGAAATGAATTTTCAAAAATCAGGTAAAAAGAATTTTAATTGAGAATGATGGGTGAGTTAAATTATTTTATTAGTTTTGAATTATATCGAAAATACTTTGGAAATTTTATAAATCATAGAAAATACATACTAGACTAACTGAAAAAGTTTGGACTTGAATGTGATAAAGTACATAACACCCCCATGATTTAAAATGAAAAATATTGATTTGGAAAAAGCTAAGAAACCAGTTTAAATCAACATTTATAGAGTAATAATTTAGATTTTTTTTATTTGACTACTATTAGACTAGATATTATGTTTGAAGTATGATTTTGTGATTATTTTTGATATAATCCTAATGAATCACATTTGAAAGACTCCAAAATGTTTTTTAAGATATTTAAACGGAACAATTTCTGTTTTCTTACTTTTCCCAAAAATTTTGATTTTAATTTAATATCATATTCTAATTACAAATTTGGTATTTGTAGACTAGACAAGAAGATTAATTCAAGAACTTTACATTTTCTCAGTAAATACCTGGTATCTTGGTCTAGGAAAAAGTAACACTCTATTTCATTATCTACTATAGAAGCATAATATATTGCTACTCGTAGTTGTTGTGAATAGGTGTTTTGGATGAAACATGCCTTAATAGAGTTTGGATTCAATTATAATCAAGTATTAATTATATTTTATAACACTAGTTCTATCAACATTTATAATAATCTAATAAATCATCCAAGAATAAAGAATATAGACTTAAAGAATAATTTTCTAAGAGATCAAACTCAAAAAGAAGATATTTATCTTGAGTTTATCTCTACATAAAATCAGTTAGTAGATATTTTTCCTAGTCCCCTTATGTTTGAGCATTATTATTTTATTAAAATATAATTGGGTAGTTTTTTAAATATATTTAATGTGTTTTAGTTTATTCTTATTTAAATGAATTTATATTATTTATTCTATTTATCGTTAGTGAAATTGAAATTGAGTGTTATGTTATACTATTTAGTCTAATGATTTAATGAAAATTTTTATTATTCATATTATCTTTTTATCCAAACATTGAAAATAAAAATTTCTTTATTTATTTATGTTATTTATTTATTAGCTAGAAGTAACCCTAAACCAAAAATGAGTATGTAAGAACATTGGGATTCAGGTACGTGGCCAATTAAAAAAATATTCTCTTAACCACTTTTCCATTTTCATACATAGCCTACCTTTGATGTATATCCATCATCTCTAACCTCTCATCCTTATTCAACCATCAACCGACCTATTCGAAATGGGAAATTTGAATCATGCTAATGATGTAAGATTAGGATCATCTAGGAAATTTAAAGGAAGTGGAATAAGATTTCTTGTGGGAAAATCCATACATATGATGTGGTTGAAGAAAACTAAAATGTTGTTAAAGAAAGTTATTGAGTTTCAATTTTGGGATTTTGTGTTTGATGAGAAAAAAAATCAGGTTTTATTTTTATGAAATAAGTTAATGAGTTTTTTATGAATGCTAAGTTTTAGTTCAATCAAACATAGGATGTAATATTGTCAAAATTTAAAGGAAATTCTATGGTAGTATCTTCTATTGAGATGGATAAAATATTTCACTATCCCCATGATGGGGAGTTTTCTTTTAGTTGGAATGTTATTGGAGAAATATCAATTGGTCCAAAATATGTGTTCAAGTTTTTGTTTGGAACCTTTGTTTTTTAAAAGAAACTAGTGAAAGAGCTGCCTAATGAATGGAAAGTATTATGTATGTTTCTGCAAACTGGTATAGTTCAAAGAGAAGGATAAATGGAGAAAGTTATTTTTTCATGAAATGTTTTCAATGTATATCTTGATTAAAAATTAGAATTTTATTTTTATAAGGTAAATAATTAGATTTATACATAATTATTGTGAAGGAAAAGGAATGTTAAACTACTATTCTTATGTTAGGTTAATTTCTTTAGTTTTGAAGAAGAGAGAATTAGATTTAAATGAATTTAATATAGTGAAGTGTCATAAAAGTCATACCCTATCATCACTTTTCTTGAAGACGATTTGATATTTCTGGTATTCTGATTTAAAATCCTTTAACATAATTTTTCGGGAGAGTGTGACTCAGGGGGTGAAATCTTAGACCTCACTATATAATAATGCAACACCTGTCCAGATGGTGTATTCTAGAGAAGTAGATAAGACAAAATTATTAAGAGTTGAGTCTTTAATTCTGGTTATCAAACCTACATTTGGTGAACCTATTTAGATTCAGGAGGATGTGGCTACTGGTAAAGCCACTCAGAATCAAGCTATTGGTGAATCTGTTGTATAATCTAAGGAAAGCCTGCATGTGGATATATTTTTTGAGACAACATCTACATATTCTAAAGATATATCATCTCAGACTGAGCATGTAATCTCTAAATTTCAAATAATTCTATCTCTAGTGGAAGATAAAGAAAAAGTTAATCTAATTATTCTTAGATTACCTATTGAAAGAATAAGGTATACTGATGTGGTTATGGAGTTTGATAAGAGTTACCATACAAAATTAGTGACATCTTCTCCCCCAACTTCTCATGAATTAGCACCTTCAGTTGGCAAGAATTCATAAATCTTGAAAAAAGACGTGTTTTCTAATGAATTACTGATAAATGTTGACAAGATAAGAGCATAATTTTATGGTTTAACAATGGATATATGTACATGTAAATATGTTATTATAGAAATTAAATATTACACTTTATCCAAATCATATTTTAATAAATTAATTTTTATGGTGACTAATCAATCTATAACAAGAAATAGTCTTTGAATAGATCCATCGATGTCTCAAGATAGTTTCATGATATGTTCTAAGGATCTTTTGGAGATAAAATCCATGATAAGTGGATTAAAAGATGTTTTTACTACAAAGGTTGAGTTTTTAAACTTCTTTCTTTGGTTTCATCTCAAAAGGATGTCTCAAGATCCCTCATCTATGTAATTATGTTTATCTGAGGAATTATATTATTAAATCAAAGCTTTTTGAGCTGAACTGAAAGAGACTTTTCAAACTTTGAAGGGTGCTATGTTAAGTATGTTTGAGTTTATAAGGAAGTTCTAGCCTTCTACTACTGCTACCCCATAAACATCAGTTCTTCTATATATCCAAAATAGAGTTTATTATATAATATCAGAGTTAAGTTATGTCTCCTCTCACATTAATTGTCTTTAACTTAATATTCTTTATCTAGTGTTATTGGATGAAATGAAAAATGATATTTATGGTCATTTTCAAGAAACCTAGGAAGATGGTAAGAAGCTTAGTGTTGGATTAGATAGATGTCTGAATGAATATGTAAGTCATCTTGAAAAATCATTTGGATATTTGGTTGAAGAAAACGAGGATGTTTCAAATCAAGTAAGAGATAAAATTTCATATTTCCTTAAAAGTTTTGACACAAAAAATTATATTCTTTTTTAAAAATTTGAATTTACTCGATTAAAAGATTATAGCTCTGTATAACATGCTAAAATATGATTCTAATTCAGCTTCAGATTCATAAGAATAGTTATAATAATCTTATAAAAATTCAATTCCCGTTATAGGTAGGGAGTTGGTTGTTTAAAATAATCTTATAGTTTTAAGAATAGTTGAACCCAAACCTGTAGTTAGTGCTCTAGTTTTTATGTATTCTCTTAAGGATATTAAGAAATTTAATCAAAATTTGTTAGTATAATTAAATATCATAGAAAGGAAAGTGGAATCATTGATTAGTAGTCTGATTGATGTTTAGTTCTATATAAACCTGATTATGAAGAAATTTCATGTGGATATCCCTTCTAGAATTTTATCTGCAAACATTTATCCTCTGGTTCTCAATCCAATTGTTGGTGAATCTACCAGTTTTTCTTATGGGAAGATCAATAAATTTGAAATGTTTATCAGAAATGCCATAACACCAGTTTCTCAAATGCATTAGAAATCATCTCTTTTAATTCATGAATTTTATAAGTTGGATGTTATTCTGAGGATCGACATGTGTTTCAATGCTGTATATCAGATGATAAGAAGAATACCTCCTAGTCATGATCCATTAGTACCTCTCAGAAAACTTTTTAAAGTAATAAGTGTGTTTGTGACTATTTAGTGTCATTAGTACTAACACCATCTACCTCCAGACCTTCATCAACCTATAAACCTGATCTAACCTGAAACCCACTTCCACCAAAACAACAATGGATTCCTTAACTGAAAATTTGTAGTTGTGTTGTGTGGATGTATGTTTGTATTTAAAAGTATTTAATTGAATACTTCATTATTTCCTAATTTCTATTCTATTTATTAATTATTGTTTTTATTTGATGTTATTTATCTCTTTGATTTCTTTAATGAAACCCAATCTTTCCATAACTCCATACTTCAGTTTTAGCACCACACTTACATAATTATTCCCTCTATAGTGAGACATTAACATGTGTTTATACTCTCTTACCCTTCCTTTTTAATGACACAAATAGGGAGAGAGTTGTTCTAAAAAAAACTCCTAAAATTTTACAAAGGGAGATAAGTTTCCTACTTTTTATCTTTTAATAAAAAGAGGATAAGTTTTTTGAGGGGGAGAAACACTAAATTTAAATTTTACTCTATCTTATAAATTATTTTTATTAAAAATCTTAAATATTTTATTTAATACCTACTAAAATATCTAATGAGTTTTATGATTTTTATGGGTTTTGTGATCATGTAGCCAAATTTTCCAGACCTAGAAAAATTTCAGCCAAAATGTCCAAAATCCATAGTTAGAGGAATTTAAGGCCAAACACATAAGAATACAAAAACCTGATAAACACACTTATAAAACAATACTATCAGTAAAGTGTGAATGGAATTTTAGATTATAAAATCCTAAAGTACATGGAATTTGTTTAATCAATATTAGTAGTCGAACAATATCCCCCATTTTAATGATCACAAAACCCATAAAAAGTCATAAAACTCGTTAAATAATTGAGAAGGTATTAAATATAGATTTTTTTTAAATTAAATGTAAAATATAGAGTAAATTTAAATATAGTGTTTCTCCCCCTTAAAAGACTTATACCCATTTTTATTAAAAGATAATAAAAAGGAAACTTCTCCCCCTTTGTAAATTTTTAAGAGTTTTTTTAGAAAAAAATACAAGAAAAATTCATACTTACCATATGAAATTAAACAGAATGGTTTCCTAGAACTATGTACGACTTGATTTTGACCCCTATGAGATACATAGTGATGCCAGAATTCTACATCTTTGTATAGCCACTATACGATCAAAATTACCATGTACTTCTTTTTAATAGCCTCTATAAGGTGAAAGAAACCTTTAAAAATCCTTGTTTTCCCACAAATAATAGCTCACACGGGCTTAAGAGTTTTGGTAAAGAATCCCATGTATGATCAATGCATATAAGTTCATGTCAAGGTTAACATAGTCCTAGATACAAGACCATAAAAGGATCTCCAAAAAATTACACCACATGATGTTAAAATGCATGGTTGATGTCTCTTTCATGATGTAAAACTACATAACATTTCATTCCATGTTTGAGTGGACCACTATCCTAGGTGTTGGTCTCCCACCACACCTCTGCTCCATGAAATACATCTGGATTGATTCTCTCTTTGACATTATATACAGTGACACCAAAATCCCACATCCTAGTCTAACTGTAATATAAAAATACCCTCACTCTCTTATGTATTATAAATATCTTCGTAGGAGAGTCTAGTGGAGACTCGTACCCCTCTCATGATTTTATACAAAAAAATCCTCCTCTCTACAATATTATCTGATCAGTGTGGGGAATCTATTCTAGAACTACGTGTGGCTAGATTCTCACTTTAATGAGATGCGTATTAACTTATGGATCCTATATCTTGGGCCCATCCATAATATAAAGGAAAATCCCCATCACTGCGTATGTGTTAAACCAGTGCAAGGAACATTTCCCCCCATTCTTAGGTAATTTTGACATGAAATGATCATTCCATACTCAAGAACCTTTATTACACAAACCAAAATTTATGTCTGGGGAAATATGAATCTCTATAATCTTTCTCTATCCACCAGTAATATAATTCTATATTCCTATGAACATATATGTTTGACTATGAATTGATATGCCCTAGTTTGTATTTTCATAACTCACCCAAAAAATGGTCTATCAATCAGAGGATGTCATTGTTTGACTATGAATTGATACGACCTAGTTTTAATTTGCATAAGTCACCCACCAAAGGGACTTTCAACTAGAGGAACATTCATCCTTCATGTAATCCTAAACAATATTATTCTAGAAACTTTTTTTCAAAAATGGTCTTTGGCCATTACTTACATACTTGTCTCGTATCACTTCTTATATTGAAAAGACCCTAGATTATAGATCACAACCCCCCCCCCTTCAATGCTGAAGATGGTAGAACAATCTTATATGGATTAACATTAAAGGGAAAATCATTAATCTTTTTTTCAAAGATAAATGACCTTAAATTGTATCCCTCAACAACTTTATTATAATATGTTATACATAATGGTACATTCCTTGGTCACACGATATTAAATTGCACGATGCTTCAACTCTCGCCAAGGATGATAGGTATCTCCTGATGTTGGTCACCCACCTTGTCACCCCTAATAATTATGTACAACTTTATTCTTATTCAATAAATACATGTAGTGACACCTAGATCCACTATTCTAGGCCCAACTTCCACATAATCAAAAACATTTGTGTTGATATATTCATAGAACAACCCTAATATGGGAATGTGGTTCTAGAATTATCCCAATACCCATCTTTTCAAGCATTTTATCAAAGAATAATTCTCCCTAATTTATATACAAGATTTTTTTATGTAAGAATAGTTTCCCATTCATGGTTAGTACCAACCAAAATCCCCCCTTCATTATTTGACACATTTACTTTAAAAACCACCATCCATGGTATTGAGAAATCTGAATCTTCATAAACCCCCATCCATTATTTCTAGAATTTCTAACTCCTAATAAAACATTTTTTTTACTATACATTGATACACCCTAGCTTGTATTTTCATAATTCACCACCCAAAGCCTTGTCAACTAGAGGCACATTATTCCTCAAGAGAAACCTCTTCTATCTTCTTAAGCCCTAATAATATCATGTTGAAAACTACTTTTCAAACATTGTATGTGATCACCCCTTTCATACTTGTCTCACGTCATGTTTTAAACCCAAAAATCACAAAAATCATGGCTCAAAATTCTAATTTTGTTTATTTGAATAATGTTGGAATATTATCATATAGAAAGTCCCACTTGGGCCATCATTATATGACTCATGCTCAAAGTTTTTCAGCCTAAACTACTAGTTTCATTAGTCCAACATGAAATAATCTAGACTGCCCATGAGGAGAGAGATATTACTCACTAGGTTGAAAACCCAGAAAAGGGACCTTAGGTAAATTTCAAGTCTCATCACACTAGAAATGAACCCCACATGGAATAGGAAAAAATTAAGAAATGAAAAAAAGGGATAAAATTTGTTAGGTTGAAACCCAAAAAAGGGAGGCATAACAAAAATCCAAGTCTCACTGGCTAAGTCTTATTAATATTTGAATTGGTAAAAAAATATGGTAATGAAGAAAAAGACACAAAGTTTTTCGGTTATATCATATGATCCTAGAAATAGTCAAACTATACATTCTAGGTTTAAAGAATTAGGAAAAAAATAGAGCATTGTCATTATTTTTTTTTGTAATTCTAATTCATTGACACAATGGAATTCAATAAAATGAGTAATCTTTATGGTTATATTATAATCACTATAAGGACAAGAAAACAAAAACATATGATCGAGGAATAAAAAATCATTTTAATTCTTGCTTTAAAATGAAAAAGAAACTTCCACATGCTGGAGTCTCTCCGCTAAGATTTACAGGTGTTCATTGGCATAGGATTTGATATGTTAGACTGTGGCTCAAGAATTATCCACATTTTTTTGAAACCCATCAAATTGTATGTTGATGGACTCATTAGAGTGATGAAGTTTCTCCTTCTCCACGGAAACATAATATATCACTTGTGTTGAGGCCCTCTTCAAGGATTGGTGGAGTTATACTATCTCTTAATTTACAACATATAGTTCTTCATGAAGGCGTACTATTTAGAGAGATTTCTCATTAAAGAGATATTGATTTTCTTCCACCTCATTGGCTTGGTTAAGATCTTCCTAGGATACAGAAGCTCTGCTAAAATATTTGTTACTCCTATCATTGCTGAATTATTGACTTCATAGAATGGTGGATAATATGATAAGATGCGATAAGAAAACCCACTGTACTCAAAAATGGAAAACATGGTTGGAAGTTGGTGAAGTCATGATGGTGTATCTTTGAGAGGTGTCTCTGAAATTATCTTCCAAATATCTTACCATAAAATATGGTGTGAGGCATGAAAGGCATCCTATGCCTACAATTATGAATCAGAACTGCTTTCAGAGGGAGAGATATACTATGTGATTAACAAAATCAATGAATCAACTTACTCCACTACCTCTGAAATAGCATCAACTCTTCCTTCTGCTATTGGATGAGTTATCTTGGAATCCCACCCCCTCAGGCTCATCTTCCAAAGTCAATGGAAATGAAAAAAAAATGACACCCCACATTAACATTATGGGGTTAATAGATAGAAATTGTAAGGAAAAAACCATAGTAGTTAATAATGCCCACCCATTAGTGGAGAAACTATTGGGATTGATACATCTATAACACCCCCAGTTTCAACACTTTGAACTGGGATTTCCTACCGGGGAACATTATTTTGAGTTTCCTTAGGGACAGGGATGGTGGGATATTGAAAATCTCCTAGTTCGAGGACCTTAGCTATTATTCCCTCAATAATGGGAGTAGGATGTACTTTGATTCCTTGGTCATGGATCACCTAGGATTTTTTTACAAAGCCTCACAAGTCAATCTCTCATGTGATACATCAAATTTAATGATGTTGATCATGTTTTAAAATATAAAAAATATAAAACCAACATCCATTAAATTCCCTGTCAATGTCCTGATACTCCTCCATATAGGTGGGAATATTAATGTTTTTAAAAATATTCTCAAGTTTAATTAGTTCATTATATAAGGCCTTACATCTCGTAGTATCATCACTGGTAGGGGAGTCCGAGTCATGTGGATCAGGACCCAAATAGGCTCCATAATCGATTCTTCTAGACGACTTCTCAATAGGCATAACTTCTTTAAACCCTACAGAGTCATGATCAGCACAAGAACCTTCCTCAGACCATCCAAGATCCCTATCAACCCCTTCTATAATGGTAATAAGGCTAGTGGTGGTTGTTGTAGGGTCCTCCAGTATATGTGATGGATATTAAATATAATGAGGAAGAAAGTTAGTGACCAGTACATAACAAATTATGGTGTGCATATGAAATTAAAATGACTCCCTACCTCTCTACAGTAAGAGTAACATATGTGGATTTGTCTCTTGGCACTTATTTTATCAAAGGGATGGATTCAGCAACACGATTCTATGCCTCATCTAGAATCCCCTACGGTCCTCGAAGGATCAGTGCCATACCCCTTAATAAAGGAGAGTGAAAAAAATATTACAAAACACAAGAACAATCAAATGGGTATGTTAAGTGATTCAAAAGATTAAATGATGATAAAAAGACTTACTACAGTTCATACACCCAGCCAAACTACTTTCCCTCTTTTTTTTCTTCCCCTGATATAGAGAGGGGGTCGTATTGGTCCTCTCAGTTATGGGTATTAGAGGTGTAAGTTGAGAAGACCCTCCTGCCATCTCCTCCTCCATCATCCTCTAACCTGATGGTAGCTCTGGGGACTCAGGATACTCATACCCCACTCGGATGGGGATACCCATCAACCCATATTTTGGTGACTCAAATTCCACCCTTGGTACTCATTCTACTCCTCCCAACTACAATATAAATATATTCAAAGTTAATGATGATGAATGAGGTAGGGAAAGGGGGTGGTAAAAGAGATAGATACCTCAATTAAATTAATTAAGTAATCACATTCTTCATCATATCAAAAAGATATTCCCTTGGTAGTATCTTGGGATATCATGTATGTTACCTACTTTTTGGTTGATATCTGATCATAAGTTGCATATATTAACATCTACAAACCCCAATTATATTACTCCACCTCAGAAAAATTACTTTCATGGTGAAGATCATAGGGCTATTGTATATCCCCAAGATGTGGGATACATATTATAGCACGGAGAAACAACCATAAATTTACAATGTCTCAGACTAAACCCTTATACGGTTGGATTTACAAGGTCCACACATAATCTGATGTTAATGCGGCCAACTAAGAGAAAAGACATGACATCTTTTGACTTCAAGTCTAATTTAATCCTCTCTACTCTAATAAGAGATTGGGAAACTAGATCTCGGGTCTCCTCCCAATGGAGATGAGTCGAAAACCTCATCCAAGAAGATGTGTTCTTTTTAACTCTAGATTTCTCCATGGTCCTTGATCGATATTTATTTGAATACTTTCCAGCTTCAACATTGTCGGCCCCAGGTTGAACATTATGACCACTCTTTCCATACCTAGCAGTCATCATGGCTTCAACTCAAGGGTCACTTTTTGTCAACTACCCTTGAGGGTAGGAATAAATAAAATCATTGGCACACCCAAATTGTAGCTTGATTAATTTACCTGATAGTTGTAGCTTGATCGACTCTTGGGATATCTCCATGGACATAAGGATCCAAAATTTTCTGGCTACCATCAGATGTTTCTCAAATCAATCATTGGGGGGATACATTTTTCAATTATAGATACTTAAACTAGAGATCAAATTGATATGGATAATATGCCTCACATATGATTTCACTATCAATACAGGCTTCTAGTATGCTATCTCCAAATGTAATCATGTATGACCTTATATTTTGATTAGATTTTCCACTATTAGTTAAAATTATATTAGGTGGATCACCAAATGGGAAGAAGTTAAACACTCCCAGTATTCTAAGAATCTTTAGTACTTCACCATATTTTATAGATAATGGAAGGATACCAGAAACATCCTGAATGAATGAAAAAATGGCCTTTAGGAACTTGAACTCTGATCAGCATGACATAAAAGCTAAAGTGTGCTGCAATCCACCCCCAAAACACTTTAATTGAACCTAAAATTTAGTATGGTCCTTCCCAATGTACCCATGTAGTAAAAACTAGTATATTTTTACCAGCATAGGGGAATCCATGACAATGTTTTTCCCTTATTCCAATTTTGACACTATGGAAGTAAAAAGTAGGTACTCAACCACATCATAAAGAATATGGTAAGAAAAGTAAAATAATATACGTCACACTTGTCTTTATAACCCCATTGATTATACTAGTCTTACTCCAATTTAGTCCATAATTTTATTAGAATTCCCTGATTCTATAATAAGGGGAATCCCATTGAGAGCTAGCAAGTATGGCCTTCTATATTTAGCTCAAGGAAGGACTTCATCCAAGATTCAGGATGGATTTTCCCCCTGGGAGATGGTTTTCCTTCTTAATCTTCTAGGCCATCTTTAATAGTTCATGTTCCAAAATAGGAGTCCTTTCAGCATCTTCCCGGGTGACTTTCAGTGGGATGAACTCATCATACATCTCTCCAAAAATGGTAAACCCCTGGATCTTGTAGACATCTTAAAGTTTGATTCCAACTTATCCATGCATCATATGGAATTTATTTGTATAAGGGATCCGTTGGTTCAATAGTTAAGAGATGATGTCTGGTTTCTTGTAGAAATATAAAAATTCCACCCAAAAAACATCATAAATTTTGAAATTTTATGGATCAGACTTAAATTCTATTCAAATATGGCACACCCAGTATTCCCACACCATTTGATCTTTAATCCCCTTTTAGAACAGAAGTCCCAATTCTCCTTCCATCCTTGTGATTGATCTATCTTGGAGGAATATAAGATTGGATGGTATTAGTGATGTTTCAATTCAAGGATATGGGGCTTCAAATAGGGGGTGCAAAGGCTATGGTTCATGATGCATGTAGTAGTAACTATTCCTTCATTGAAAAATACTCTCTTGTAAGAGATGTTGGTAGTGGTACAAGTAGTGTGTTCCATGAATCAGGACTTAGGAAAATAAATACAAATATTTGAGATTAGTGCATCACTCAAAAGTCTATGATTATATAGAGGTAAATAATCACTTCAAGGGTACTCATGATGGAACTTCTTCAAGTGTTTTTCTAAGTCCAAGAGGGTCGATTCACACATTTTATAACAATTTGGCCTGATGGTTTTTAGAATTTATAAAACACGAGCAGTAGCTTATTCATCAGAAGCATTTAGAGAAGTCATTGAAAATATGAAAAGAAGTATCAGGATTTTCAATAAAGATAGAATCTTGGTTTTTGAAAAAATATGAAATTCTGGAAAAGGGAAGACCTTACGTAGGTCACTCACTCAAGTGGCCTCGTGCAGTTCACTCATTTAAGTGAGCTCGCATAGGCCACTCACGAAAGTGACCTCATAAAGGTCACTCACACAAGTGACCTTGTGCAGGTCACTCACTCAAGGTTCTATGTTATGCTAAGAAATTCATACCATGTTCTTATGCAAGAGGATTCTTCAAAAGGATTGTTCAAATGATAACCATAATGATAGAAAGGAAGCATGGGAGACTAGTATGGTGAGATAAAAAATAGAGAAAGTAGAAGGAAGAAATGTTGATCCACCAATGCTATTTATATATGTGGACAACATACACAAATGAAATGCATGGTGGACCTATGCAGAGTACCTATGTGGTCTAACTTCATTCACTACTTGTGAGAACGATACAAGTGGTAGACATCCATATTCCTCTACCTCAAGATTATAACCTCTTCTTCTGATCAGATCTAATCCTGAGGGGGGATATTTTATTTAAACTATTTTTTTTGTTACATGATGTTGTGAAGATTCAAATAAAAATACGTCAAGTAATAAAGAGTTGAAAGGCACCAAGGATAATTAAGGAACTTTCCCAAGCCAACCTACGCACAGCTAGCCTATGAACTAGGAGGCTCGTGTAGGTTGGGCATGTGTAGCCTAGAAAGACAAGACACACCTATGTGAGGCACCTGCATGAGACACCTGCACTATGGACCTATGCTGGTGATTTGTTTCTCCTAGGGTCCAAAAATTGCCTATAAATAAGACCATTTGGAACCTAATTTGAAATTATGGGAATATGGGAAGAATCCATGAAGCTCTACTCGCTCTAGTCTTTCACTTAATCCATTGAAACCATCTAGGTAGGTCTTTAAAATCCAATAAAAGCATGAATTAAGGGGAATATTTGGATTAAAGTTCTTATAGTGTGTCAAACACAAGACACCTATATGATTAGACAATTCCCTCTGGTCAATAAGTAGTATCATGAAGGTCTCATCCAAAAATTGATACCTACATGAGACCCTTCAAAAGACACATGAGGAAACCCTTGGGAGCCTAGTGAAAGGCCTCACCCAAGTGTTGTTTTCCAGGTTGTCCTTCATCCAAAAGTCACCTATATCTTTCTAGGTCCACTCTGTGTGAAGTACCTATGATCCACCTAGGTCTAACCTTTATGATACCTCTTTACTAAACCCAGTTCCACCCTACATGAGCCACCCTCTAAGACCTCTCAATCGTTACTAATGATAGGTCACCCCTTTCCTCAGAATTCTCATATGAGGGAGAGAAAATCAAAACCTCTACTAAGGCATCCATATTTTCACAATCATTGTGAAAAATACACCAGCATGTCTCCCTTTCTATTACACATTCCTTTAGTAAGAGGTGTCCCGCACTTGTCCTACCAGATATTTAGGGTGCTTAGGGTGTTCACAATTTTGCGTCCCCTCGGTAATGAGGACCAAAACCATTATAGTAGTACCAATGAGATCCTTGTTTTAGATAGTATGGGAATCCACATTCCTTACCCTAATAAGGAATGGTGTTGGATCCTTCTCTTACCTTCTCTGAAACTAGAAATAGGGAATCCCCCATAAATTAATCCCCTGGTATTTTGTGTAGTATATATCTATATGGGTGTACCAGTTAGGAAATTAGGAAAGAATATAGGAACATAAAATCCATCTCTATCTCTCCCATATCCCTATCCTCATCCACCAGAAGATGAAAGAGATTGTGTGGTTTTTTAGATCATTCATTTCCCTTTGATTCTCACACCAAGAATGAATCACATGGTCTTAGAGGTTAGTGATAATCATTACATATGCATGATCAAATACATATACCAAGGGCCTCTATAGGTGCGGGTCCTCAAATCCATGTATCTATCTTAAAGGGCCTTATCACCTAAGAGATAAACCTTTAGAGGGCCTCTATAGGTGTGGGTCCTCAAATCCTTGTATCTATAACAAAGGGACTTATCCTCTATGAGACAAACCTTCAGAGGGCCTCTATATGTGTGGGTCCTCAAAGCCATGTATCCGTATCAAAGGGGCTTATCCACTATGAGAAAAACATTTAGAGTGCATCCATAGGTGTGGGTACTCAAATCCATGTATCTATCTCAAAGGGTCTTATCCCTTGTGAGGAAAAACTTCAATGAGAAACCTTAATAGGTGTAAGCTCTAACATTCTAAACTACATGGGATTTGATTCATGTTCAAACAGGATATGTATGAAGCCTCTTTAAAGTTCAAACCCTTCACCCCCAAATCAAACCTAATATTATTTGGGCTACATTTCTAGTAGGGTCATATCCATCTTGGACAGCTATATCCATTCTAGGTCCTTTGGGATAATTTGACAAAAGTCTCACACCAACCCTTGAATAGGAACCTTTTTCCTAGATGTCCTTTCTTCATGACATTAAACTAAACTTTTTGGTCCTATTCACATGAACTTAAAAGGTATTATATGTCCCATTAAGTGGAATTGAACTATATGGGTTCTGATTCCTTTCACAAGGATATGTAGGAATCCCTTATCCACGAGCTTGATCCCGAAATTAAAACAAATCCCATCTTCATAGATTATCATAAATTTAAGAGTTCCCTATGTCATTTCTTAAAACCATCATGAAAATAATAAATTAACTAAGATTCAATAATCCACATAAAAAAAGTACCACCAATTGAGATCCTCATATACATACAAATGTCTTCATTGATGAAGAACCTCATATACACATAGATGATTATAAAACCAATACATTTTAATAATTGATTATTAAATTAAGGGTGACTCGTGTTATATTTGGGATTTAATATAGGATTTTTGAAAATGTATTAAATCTATAAGAGAGGCTCGTAGTAGGTAATAACCCCCCCCCCCAAATGGTACTATGAGATTAACCTCCCATCCTATAGACCAATGTGAGTCCCTTGGAGTCATTGGATCCATTTCCCAATGACCATCTGCCTTTGTAAAGTAGGTTTTTGAGATAACTCGAATAAGGGAACTAATGGCTGTTTCCTGATCCATGAACAAAACTCATTGGAAGCATCCCAAAAAATGAGGAACCTGACATGAATGATTTTACAAAATTCAATCCCCCATAATCAATCATCAGATGGATGATTTTGATTTTTCAAGAGTGAAACAATGAGTATTCAGCTATGTCATGGGATCTCCTATGTGTAAATAACCTATATTGTTGAGATTGCCTATGAAAAAATCAGCTATGTGAATGAACCATCTATGTGTCCTACCTATACAAAACTCCCACATGACCAATTAACTACGTCATTCTTAGGGAGTGTTTCAAATCTTTAATGGCCAGTTTTCAAAGCATTAAAATAAGTGATAATGAATTTAATAGGGTAGTAGCTAGTAAACTCGACAAAGCTTTTACTAATGCTTCTGCCCTTGATAAATGGAACTCCATTTATAGTATCACCTTACCCAGGATCAACTCTGACCATCACCCCATTCTTGTCAACCTCGTCGCCACTGGAATAAAATCTCCTCTCCCTTTTAAATTTAACAATGCTTGGACTGCAGACGCAGATTGTTCTGCCACAATAAAGACTTTTTGGGATGGAATGAATCGACAAAATGATTCTTTTGCGTGCATTGCTAAATTAAAACTTCTAAAACAACATCTCAAGGGTTGGTGCTTTTATAAAACAAAACAACTTGATGAAGACATCTCCTCTTTGGAGAATGACCTCATTCGCATTCAAAGCTCCAATACTTGCCTTGATTTATCTCTTGATCCTCAACCTGAAATCAGTACTTCTTTGAAGCTTAACTCTCTTTTGAATCTCAAAGAAAACATGAAAAAACAAGTCTTTAAAACCAAATGGATCTCAGACGGTGATAGAAACACTAAATTTTACAACTCCCTCCAAAGAATCAGGAAAATAAGTAGGCCTCTTTCTTTTCTTCAAGTTGATGATATTCTTCTTGACACTGAGGATGCCATTTCTATCTATATGGTGGATTACTTTTATAATTTGTTCAATGGTCTGGAGGCTGGAAAGAATCTTCTCCCTGACATCATCCCAAATACGGTCACTGCTGAGGACCATGATTACCTTTTAAGCATACCTATGGATCATGAAATTAAGGACACTATGTTTAGTCTCAAACCTGATAGTGCCCTGGGACCTGATGGTTTCAACAATGACTTCTTCCAACATTATTGGGATCTCATTTAGGTGGATGTTTGTAAACTGGTTAAATCTTTCTTCTCCAATGGTGTTCTCCCTCATGGGATAAATGCTCAATTTATGACTCTTATTCCCAAAGTGGACAATGCCGCTGAGATCCACCTTTTTCAGCGTATTGCTCTCATCAACACCCTCTATAAAATTATCACTAAAATCCTTGCTAACAGACTCACCTTTATTGCTAATAAAATTGTTTCTTGGAACCAATTTGGCTTTATCAAAGGAAGAACAATTCAAGATTGTATTTGCGTTGCCTTGGAATTCACGAATCTGCCGAATAAGGTTACTAGAGGAGGCAGTGTGGCAATCAAACTATACATTAGGAAAGATTTTGACACCATGGATTGGGGTTTTATTTTAAAAGTACTCGAAGGCTTTGGGTTCAATGATACTTTTATTTCCATGATCCACACCTTACTTAATTTGGCTTCAATTTCTGTTCTTGTCAATGGGACCCCGAAAGGATTCTTTAAATGCACTAAGGGAGTTAGGCAAGGTGATCCTCTTTCTGCCATCCTTTTTTCTATTGCTGAAGACTATCTAAGTAGACTTCTTACGAGCCTTGCGAATCAATACAAGATTAATCCCATTCAGGCTTCTAGAAATTTAAATGTTCCTACACATCTTTTATATGTCGATGATATTATTTTATTTTTAAAGGGTGATAAAAGGAACATCCAAAACCTAAAAAGTGCTCCAGATCATTATGAAGACATTTCGGGTCAAGCAATAAGATGGAACAAATCCTTTGTTTTCTTTGGGAAGAACTTTTCCCCCACTAGAAAAAGTCACATCATTAATTATCTAGGAATCAAAGAAGGTTTTTTCCTTTCACAAACCTGGGTGTTCCCATATTTTGGGGAAGACCAAAATCCAACTATTTTCATAACATTGTTGATCAAATTACCAATCAAATTTCATCTTGTAAGGGTAAATCTCTTTATATGGATGAAATAATTTGTCTTGTTAAATCTACGGTGGTATCCAAGATGGTTTACTCAATGATGGTGTAGAATTGGCCTGCCAGCCTTCTCAAGAAAATCAATGCCTATATTAAAAATTTTGTTTGGTCTGGTAGTACGATTGAAAGAAAACTTGTCACCATTCCTTGGGTCACTTGTTGCAAACCTTTGGACAAGGGTGGTCTTGGTATCAAGGACATTAAGCTTTTCAATGAATCTATTCAAGCGAAGATGACTTGGAATTTGATTCATAACAACTCTGATTCTCTGGACTTCCTCAAGAAAATATTTGTTACCAAGCATCGAAATGGAAAATTTGGTCACATCAACTCTTCCATATGGCCCTCCATTAGAAATTCATTTATTAATATCATAGATAACTCTAGATGGACGGTTAGTGCTAATTCCTCTTTGAATTTCTGGATGGAAAACTGGACAAGTGTCCCCTTAATCTCAATGTTGACGTCCACCACTTCTCCTGGAAACACAAACTATACTATCAGGGATGTTATTAACTCCCAAAAAATATCCCTTCCAAATCAGATCAGTCACATCGTTGAAAACTATCCTTTCTCTAACACGGATGATTTCCTCATTTGGGAACCTGCTTTTAATGGAGTCCTTGACTCCAAAAGTTTCTACAAAAATAATTTCAACAATTCTATTTCTAATTTTGTTTGGTTGAAATCCTTTAATATACCTTGGATCAAGCCCTCGAGACTTACTCTTATTTGGCGTGTTGCCCATAATAGGGTCCCCACCGATGTGCGCCTTCAATCCTTTAGGATTCCTCTTTGCTCTAGATGTCATATATGAAATCAAAATCATGAGGATGCTAACCATTTGTTTTTGTCTTGTGCTACAGCTGCAGCTCTTTGGAATTTCACTTTTGAAATTTTTGGTTGCAGATGGTGTATTCCTGCTACTATCAACTCCCATTTTTAGCTCTGTGTTAATTGGGACTCTTCGAAGAAAATCAAGAACCTTTTTCTGACTACAGTGGAAGATCTCCAGCATGTGATATGGTATGACATAAATAACATCATTCATAATAATTGCGCTTTCAGTTTCAATGAAGGTAAAACGCATATTCTCATTGGCATCAAGGATGCTGCTTCTCTTCAGAAAGATCATTGTGACAACTCTGTTGGTGATTTTGAGACTCTTCGCCACCTTCGGATTGCGGGATCTTATAGGTAACCTCGACGCACCTTTGAGGTATTCTGGAAAACTCCACTTCCAGGATGGATCAAAGTGAATGTCGACGGCACCTCTAGAGGAAGCCCGAGTCCGCCAGGTTGTGGTGCCATTTTTAGAGACTCCCTTGGTAGATGCCTTGGATGATTCTTCGGTGGATGTGGCACGACCTCAGCTTTGGAAGCGGAAATGATGGGTGTTATTCATGTGGTGGACTTTTCCAAACAAAAGGGTTGACACAAACTATTGATTGAATGTGATTCAACCACTGTTGTTCAAGCTATTTGGAAAGGGGTGGTGCAACTCGCATGACCGCTTACCCCTCAATGGATGAAATGCATTGATTTTCTCATGTAACTTGATTACATTGCCACACATGTGTTTCGTGAAGCGAACATGGTTGCTGATAGTCTTTCCAACAAAGGGATCAATCAGGATGTTACCTGGCTTGATGAGTTTCCTGATGTTTCGCTTCCCTTTTATGATAAGGATTGTAATAAGATTCCATCTTTCAGACTTTTGTAACTCCTTTCTTTGAGAAATAAATACTGCCGTGGTCTTTGATCGAGGCTCCACCTCTAAAAAAAAGATAGTCTCGTATATTAAATTATATATTACTTGATACTCCCTCAATTATTTCCATTGTATTACCATGAAAAAATGTGAAAGAGAACCTATGTGACCTGAAATTTTATTTTAGTCCATGTATTACTGTGGAAGAGGCTCTATTCCTAGATAAACTTGTGTGCTGTTTTTTTGTAAAACCTCATATAGGTTGTTTCTCAGTTTATTTAATAATAAACTACTTGATAATAGGTAATTTCCAAGTGGAGGGGATTAAGTATCAACTTACAACTGAACCGCTTGTTAAATTATGTTGTTCTATAGTTGTTGTAATTTTCTTATTTATTTTTACCTATTCTATTTTCTTTGTTTTAAATCAATCCTATTTCAGATTTTTAAACTTATAAAAAAACTATACTCTAATAGGTAATCTAAATTCTTATTTTATATAATGTGTTTGGTTAATTAAATTAGTTTCAAAAATTGAATTACTTTCAAAGTTATTTTAACCGAACCTTGATCCCACTTTTGAGAAGATATTTGAAATATAAAATTATATATTTCTATAGTTTTATTTAACTAGGAGATTTTATTAAATATAGGTTTTTAGATTTTTTTTAAAGTATAAATTTGATTGGAAACTCAATTCACTCCCCTTTTGAGTTGACCACTCCGACCAACATTTGGTGTCATAGGATTTCAAAATACCCAATTAATTGTGATCTAATTATACTTAAAGATATTAAATTTTAGTTTTATCAAAATTTAATTCTTTATTTATAACAATAGAAAATAATTAACTACCACTAATCGGCCTCTTTATTTTAATGGAAATAATTATTCTCAATGGAAAATAAATATGATAATTCACTTAGAAAGTATGAGAGTTGATATCTAGACTATCATTAAAGATAAATATGAAAAACCTAAACCTACTAGATATGGTAGTATTGATGCTACTAAATCAACATAAAACTATAATTTTAATGTTATGAATACTTTTTTAGTAAGCGTTAAGATATGATGAATTTAACAGAATATCTTCTTGTGATACTACTTTTGAAATACAGGATACTCTTGCTATATCTCATGATGCAACTTTTATTGTTAAATAAATGAATTTAAACAATTATATTATTAAATATGATACATTAAATATGAATCTTGATGAAAAATTATATGACATGTATCTCAGGTTCCATGAGATAATTAACATGATTCATGCACTTGGAAAGACAACTACTAACAAGGATCAAGTCAAGCTACTTATCATATTCCTTTCAAAAATATAGAGAGGAACATTTGTGTTTATGAAAGATTCTTGTGACATTAGTATACTACCAATAAAATATCTAATTGAAAATCTCATGATTTATGAAGAATAATTGTATGTGAACAAACAAAAAGTGGATGAACCAAACAGAAAATCAGTAGGTTTTAAGATTACTGAATCTAAACAAAAAGAGAAGATCAAAGATTAAATATAAAATGATGAAGAATCACATACTGGTAGTGATAAAGAGATGGATCATTTATCCAGATGATTTCATAAGTTCTGTAAAAATCATAAATTCTTCAAGAAACCCAATTATGGAGGAATGTATGCTGATAAAGGTATTTAGAGAAAATATTTGAGGAAGGATGATTTTGTAAATGAATTAATATACTATGAATATAAGAGAAAATGACACATCAAAGAAGACTATAGCAAATTGAAGTATAATAATAAATATGAGGATAAGATAAAAAATTACAAAAAGTCTTTGAATCCCACTTGGAGTGCCTTTGAGAGTAGTTTAAGTGACTCAGATTCAAGAAGAGTAAAGAGAAATGAAAAAGCTAATAGGTGTTTTATGACAGACACATATAAGGAAACCTACCTGAAGAGTTCCAATAAAAAACTATGGTACCTAGACAGTGGATGTTCTATACATATGACTAGATACTACTCAAGCATCAACAACTTGATTAAATTGGATGGTGTACATGCCACTTTTGATGAAAAGGCCAAAGGGAATATAATTGGACTCAGCCAAATCGATAAATCTATTATAATATTAATTTATAAAGTTTTATTTATAGATGGCTTGAAATATATTTAGCTTATATTTTCACAATTGTGTGATGATGGTCTTCATGTTAAGTTTGAAAACAATTATTGTTAAGTTTTAATTCCAAACATAATTTAGTTTTTATTGCAATGAGAAATGAAAATGTTCATGTTGTATATTTAAATTATTTATTTCTCATAGTATTTTATGTTTTAGTTTCTTTCACAAATAATATTGTATTTGGAATAGAATACTAGGCCATTGTAACATATACTCACTTAGAAAGATAACTAGGAAAGGATTAGTCAAGGATATACCCAAGAAAGAATTTCTAACTGAAAAAGTCTTTGATCTCTTTCAAAAGGGAAATCAACATAGAATATATTTTATATCAAAGAAACAAGTTTCAACTTCTCAACCTTTAGAGTTGGTTCACATGTATTTGTTTGTACTTTCTTTATTTTCTATCTCACTAGGAAAAAATTATTCTTATTTTATAGAGTATGATTATTCCATATATACATTGTTGTTTTTTCTTTCTCATAAAAGTGAATCACTTCATTTTTTATAAATATTCTATATCTATAGGGAATCTTTGTGGGCTTAGAATTAATTCCATAAGAATTGATCATAGATGTCATTTTGAAAATCCTGCGTTTGAATCATTATGATCACAACATGGATATAATCATAACTTTTCTACACTTAAGACCCCACAGTAGAATAGTGTAATAGAAAGAAGAAAAATAACACTTCAAGAAATTTCTCAGACTATGTTCAATAAGTATGATTTAGCAATCTATTTTTGGGAAAAATATATAAACAGAAATTCTTATATAATTAATAGAGTTTTAATTATACATATTTTAAATAATACCTCTTATGAATTATGGAATTGTAGAAAACCAAAGGTTAATTACTTTAGAGTTTTTGGATATAAAGTTTGTATACTCAACAAAAAATAGAATTTAGAAAAATTTTCTTCCATGAGTGATGAAGGAATTTTCCATAGACATTATACAACTAGTAAATCATATAAGGTTTTTAATAAAAGGACCAAGATTGTGGAAGAATATATACATTTCATGTTTGATGAGGCATATCCAAATGAGCCTAATACCTCTTTAGAAAATATGGAATATGATTTTTCTAATATGGACCTAAATTCTACTAGAATTTATATGAATAATTATCCTAGTTCTGATGAAAAACGTGACCCTAAACCTGTAGATGAGAATAAAGTTTCAAACACTTCTTTCCCTAAAATATTTAGGAATTTTAGATATCATTCTGTAGATACAGTTGTAGGTGACCTTGACAAAGGAACTTATACAAGATCTTCTCTTAAAAAAATTTGTATGTAAATATTTCTTATCACAATTTGAACCTAATAATATCAATGATGTAATTAATGATGAATTCTAGGTAATGTAAATGTAAGAAGTGTTAAATCAGTTTGAAAGAAATCAAGATTAGTAATTATTTGAAAGACCCAAATACTACATAACTATTGAAGCTAAATGGGTGTTTATAAACAATTTTGATGAGTCAAGAAAAATAGTTATAAATAAAGGTAGACTGGTTACACAGGGATATAGTCAAGAAGAAGGTATTGACTATGAGGAAACCATTTATACAGTAGCTAGACATAAAGACATCAGAATTTTTCTAGACCATGAAGCACATTTTAATTTCAAACTATATAAAATGGATGTAAAGTGTGCATTCTTTAATAGTCATATTGTTGAGGATGTTTTTTATAACAACCCCCTAGATTTTAAAACCATCAATTTTTGAATCATGTTTTTAAATTAATAAAATCTTAATACGGTTTAAAACAAGCTCCTAAACTTGGTATGATATGTTCAGCTCAATTTTATTTCAAAAGGTTTTAAAAAATAAATATTTTATCCTAATTTGTTTAATAGAATAATTCTAAAATATGTTTTAGTTATTAAGATATATGTTGATGATATTTTGTTATTTCTTTAATATTTTTTTGTACTGAGTTCTCAAAAATGATTCAAAATGAATTTGAAATTAGTTTGATGGGTGAACTTAAATTCATTCTTGGATTTTATATTTTTGAAAATGAAGATGTAATTTTTTTAAATTAAATAAATTATACTAAATATATTTTAAAATGTTTTTATATGGATATTAATATAGGTAATCACACTCCCATGAGTACTAGATGCATGTTAGATATTGAAAAAACTAAGAAATAGGTTGATCAAACCTCTTATAAAGGTATGATTGGAAGTTTACTATACTTAACTACTAACTAACTTGATATAATGTTCAGTGTGTGTATTTATGATTGTGTTCCGAAAAACTGAAAAGATTCAAATTTACTTATTGTTAAAATAATTTTCAAATACCTTAAAAGTAAAAACAATTTAGAATTTTTCTATTCTAGAGGACAAGAATTTGACTTAGTGAGTTATTTATTTACTCATTCTATTGGTTGTAAATTAGATAGAAAAACACTTCTATAGCATGTCACTTTTTGGGAAAGTCTCTAGTTTCATGGTGTAGTAAGAAAAGAAACTCTATGACATTATCCAATACTGAAGATGAGTACATGGTTGTAGATAGTTGTTGTGAACATGTTCTATGGATTTAGAACACTTTACTAGACTATGAATATCAATTTCAATATGTCCCTATAAATTTTGATAATACAAGTGTGATAAATATTTCTAGGAATATTATATCTCATTCTAGAACAAAGCATATTGATATAATACATCACTTTTTGAGTGTTAATTTCAAAAAGGTGATACAACTCTTGAGTTCATTGGTACTGATTATAATCATGATGATATATTTAAAAAATCCTTGAATGTTGACAGAATCAATTATATTATACATGAATTGGGTATGATAAATTATGCATAATTGTTTTAATTAAATTATAGTCCTTGAATTTATCTAATTTCTATTTAGCTTCTATTTTATGATCTTTTCTATAAGTAATTGTGAGTTATGATTCACACGGTCAGTAGGCTGACCGTGAGTTTTTTTGGTCATATGATCAGTATGCCTACCATGAACACTTACTGATATGGTCAAAATACTTAATATGAGTATTAACTCACATGGTCTCTATTCTTAACATGAAAATATAATTCACATGGATAGAATACTTATCATGATTTCACGATTAGCATGCCTACCATGATCATATTATTAAAGATCCATGGTTAGAAAAACTACCTTGTTTGTTTACATATAATTTTCTATGAAACCATTTTGACGGGATTTTATTTTCATTAATTATTATTTTAATATATAAATGATTTAAATTAGAATTAAAATAAAAATTTAAAGTTTCATATATCTTTTCCCTTAGATCTTTTTTATCCATTTCAGATCTTTTGAGTGAATTGATTTCTCCTATCATGAACCTATCTCTCTCTCCAACTCAAACCTCTCTATTTTGCCTCTCATATCAAAATCTCTAGAGAATACAAACCAAACTAAAATTTTAAAAAGTGAAATGTGTTGTCGATGTCATTTTTATTATTGAGTCGTGTCTTATAAAGAAACTAAGGAAATCCTAATGGATCATGAGTACATCTATAAAAACAAATAATTTGCACCTAATCGATCATCTAGTTTTAATAGAAAAATATGTCAATTCACAATGGTTTAAATCGAGTAGATTCTTGGTCTGGAATGAAATTAAAAAACAGGGATATGATTATTGGTTTAAACAAAATGGTATCCATTTTATACAAATATTATGAAGGATTTTTATACACACCTAGATTTTTTCCTATTGAGAAAATAGATATCGTCAGAGAAATGGTTAGTGGTGAAGTTCTGGGATTTTCCTTGAAATGATAGGAAAATTGATTGGATGTGTCTCACAATGTAGAATATGAGGATTACCAAATATCTTATCCTATTGATCATTCTCAGTTAAAATTTCAGAATTCTTTGTAATAACTAACTGAGAATGGAACCGCTAGGAGACCATTATATAATAAGTTGAACGTATAATGTAGGTTACCCATCAAGTTTATAAATGATGCAATTTTTTTATAAGAAATATGGGATGAAATTATATTCATTAGGATGAATTTAAATTCCTTAGGATGAGTTATGTGTGATGTAGGTTATAGGGGAGATGGACGGACCCAAAAAAATAGATAGAGGGTTGGATAAGGCTGTTGATATCTGTAATTACAAGTTGTAGGTGTTGAAGGTAGGGGATGGATGTTTGTATCAGTTCATAATGGAGGCTAGGGATTGGGTGCTTGACAAGGCTCATGTTGGAGGCTTGTCGAGGTTGATGGTTCAAGGTCTAATCATGGGTTATAATACTATGGACATATTTAAGAAAAATTTCCACAGCTTTCTATTAAGATTACGGTAGGAATTACATCAAAAAACAATAGTATTGTAAGAAGAAGAATGGACATAAATAAGAATGGAGAGGATGAACAGGGGAGAAGGGGAGGGAAGAAAAAGACTTCCTAGGGTAGGAACACCTAGGACCAAGAATGAAGCCTCCGCAAATTTCTTGAGTATAATGACAAAGTATAATATCCTGTGTCCTACCAGTAACTCCCAACAACTCCATTTATTAACCCAACATCCCTAACCTATTATTTACAAGAATTAAAAATTTGCCCTATTGTTACTATTGTAGATGAATTATCCTACTGCACAACTCAAGATACTTCCCTCTTTCCTAGCATCAGCAGTCCACTCAGATAACCCCCAAAATATATCCATATGTTCCTATCATTCATGTTCACTTGAAAAAACAACTTTTCTTAAAGGGGAGGAAATTTATGAGTTTTTAATTGAATAGAAACTATGTTTCCATTTACAGTTTTTCTCAAGTGGTCTGGATGTATTGGCATAATTACAAGAGTGTTTTGTAGGGCTACCAACATGAGAAGGACCCTAACACTTGTGTAGCACCAAGAAATCCACAAAAATTAAAATAGACCCATGACAGGGAAGGTGGTTGGTTGAGGACGCCTAGATTTTTTACTTATTAATGGAGGAGGAGTCATGAGTATGGGAGAGTTAATTTCTAGGGGTAATTTTGTAAACATATTTCATTGAAAGTAAAAGTATAATTTATATGTTTAAGAAGAGTATCAGGGGTGTTGTAATGGTAAGGAATTCATCTTGGAAGTCGAGGGCCTGAGGAGGAGTGCTCCCCAGAAGTGTGTGTAATGTTGGTATCTCTCTCATTTTTCTAAGGTCGGTAAAGTAATATACAAATTCTTGCACAATTGAAATGAAGAAATATTCTCTTATAATTTCCTATCCTTTTGGTTCTTTCATTAAGAGAAGAATGAGATCATTTATTTTGTGTTTTATAAGTGATTATTGACCATTTTGGATTTTTCAAACTATTTAGATGTTCACACATATGGATAAAAAAGTATTTGGGTTGGATATGACCTTTTCAGGTCTCGAAACTACTATCCCAAAGTTTCAAGTTAGTTAAAAATGGTGGGACACAAGTCAATAGTGTTAGTACGCTACTCAAAAATGGTAGATTGTTTCAATTTAGTGTTTAGAGGAACATATGCATGAGTTGATTAAGTATTTATCATGACAGGGAACAAATATAATAGAATTTCCATAATTGGGATAGGACAAAGGTAAATATGTTATTAATGATAATGATAATAATAGTTTGAAGAAAACTAAAAATATGGAAGTGATCCTTAGACCAAAATTCATCAGGTATAGGAACAGACCATGTGACATAGTGTGGTAGTTACTGCTTGCGATATCAAAACCAGTGGAGATGAAAACTTTCCCGAGAGAGGATCAGGTTACTTGGATCATGCGAGTGGAAATATATTTTTTGATTCAATTTTTACATGAAGAAATAATGGTTCCATTAGTGAAATTGAGCATGGATATAATGTTTTAGTATTGGATAATCTCCTTGAAGTCTGTTAAACCGACACTTCGTTTCAAATTAAAGTAGAGCTCCTTGAATGGAACATAAGCACAACAAAAGAAGACCCAATGATTTTCTAAAAATGATTGAGGTAAACATGAATTGTTGATGAGTGTATCAATGAGTTTGAACGTGTTGTATTAAAAATTATATATATAATTGAGTGTAGGTAAATTAGCCTATTTGATGCATTCAGAAATAGGGAGTTCTGTGATGAAACATGATCCATAACACAAGGCACACTTTCTTATGCTTACTTAAGGGGTTTAACAGGAGTTGGTTGTTCCAGAGGTGATCAGAGAAATATAGCTACAAGTACATAGTGGAGTTCTTGGAAACATAATTTTTTGGTGGAACATGATTGTGGTGAAACTGGTATCTTTGACAACTTCTAACTATAAGGATCAAAATTGGAAATTTTCTCCAAAATGGAGGCGAATAAGGAATCCTTCTAGGGAGGAGTATGAGGAAAGGAAAGCAAATGGATTTTGTTTCATTTTTTGGTACAGGTTTCAACCAAGACAAAAATTCCAAGAGAAAGGATTTAATTTGATTGTCTGGGAATGTGTGGAACCGAGGAATGAAATGGAAACGACAACTGAGAACACTGAGGGTGAAGCATAATTAATAGATGATGAAAGTTTTGGGTTATGGTAAATGGAAATGTAGGTCATGAAAACCAGTTTAGACAAGAAATATCTAGCTAAAGGGGCCTAGTCGATGCTAATGGAAGGTAGTATATATGGGGTTCTCATGTTGATACTCATTGGCAGCAGATCCAATCAAAACTTACTTTCGAAGAAGTTGTAGAATTTATTCATACGTGTAGTGGAAACTAGTACCTTCAATATCTAATTGGTTTACAGACACCATGTTGAGTCCATGGGTGTTTATAAGTCTTAAAAATTTGCATTGGGGGAGGTTGAGTTTATGTGGATGATTTTATCTTCGATACTGTAAGACCTAATTTAGTCATTTTCCTGACCTGGATGGAGACCCTAATCTATTTCACTTCCCATTGGGGAAACTTGACCTTGAGTTTTGACTTGAAGAGTTATCTATCACATTATATAGAGTAAGTCAACCAAAAAGTACTCTTGGGTCATTCCAAGAATTTATTTGAATTATGTAATTCTTGATTCATGGGATTCAATGGAAAACAATGGATATATATGTTGGGAAGGATACTGAATTAGATTCATTAAATATGGCACATCTTTGAGAGATACTACATCATTTTGAAGTAGTTTTTGAGATTTCTATGGTTTTACCTCCAAATAAGAAGATTGACCATGCCATCGGGTTGAAGTGTGGGGTGAAACTAGTTAACGTTTGGCTACATAAACTTGCTTATCATATAAATAATGAAATTAAGAAGAAAGTTTGGAAGATATTGCACCAAATATTTATTCAAACCTAAGATAGTCTATTTTACAGTCTGATAATTTTGGTGAAGGAAAAAGATGGAAGATTGAGAATGTATGTAGATTATTGGTGTCATGACCCAACCCATTCTAGGGTTTTAGCCACAACTATCCCAAGCCTACCTCCAAAGGCCATGGGTTGGAGACTAGCGCCGAAGGAATAACAAACTAGGGGAGGCCTTTTCCTAAGAAATTTTACACAGACACAAAGCCAACTCAATGAAAAAGTGCATAGGAAAATAAATAAAGATACAACACTGCTATAAAAAGAAGAACCAAACATATATGCATTGACCTCTAAACATTACAAATACAATAAATTTAAAGATGGAAAGGGAAAGGGGAAAAATACAAACCCAACTAAAAAAGTTCCACAACCCGGCAACAGGTGAAAAAGTAAAATAGCTGGGAGAGCCCCACTCTTGAATCCCAAGCTACAACCACCGCATACAGTCTAAGAATATTTTATCCATAGGCTCCTCTAATCTCACGATCAACCTATCCATAGTCTGCAAGGTCACACCAAATGTTGGAAAATCCCAAGCAGGGGTGAGTATGAGAATACTCAGTAGTATTCCCCAAAGGCTCGAGGGAGTAGTAAGATAGATACTAAATAGGGGAGCAGTAAAAGGTATAATAGAAGAAGACCGGTATGGAAACAAGGTACAGTAAAAGTGAATAGGAGTACAACTCAACCCATCAAGAGAGTAGTAGTAGACTCATATAAACACAAAGAGCTTGAAACAGTGAGGAGACGAACTCCTCATCAAATCATCGCTACCTATAGTAGGAGAGAGGACTCATCCAACAATGAGAAGCTAGAAATAGAAATCACAGGGCATACACCGTGTGTCTTCACCTCTCTTGAAAGCGGAGTAGAAAAAGCACAATGAGTGGGCATTGGAAACAAGATATATATATATATATCTCCATGTGTGTGTGTGCTCAGTGAAAGTAACCCAAAGGAAGGAGTAAGGGGATCTCCAACTCACAGATCAGCCCAAGAAAGTGAGTAGCCAATAGTTCCAAGTAAAACCATCTGAAATTCCCAACACCTCATCACATCTACCTAGGATGTCCAAGTAAAAGGGGCCAAAAATCACCACACCATGATACAATCTGCTTTGGAAAGAACTGACTCACCTACACGGTTTTAGGTCACGTCACAAGGATGTGTCTTAGTGGGGAAAGTGCCCCTCTTCCTTAATGGTCCTTAGGTAAGTCGATCCATGCCATGCCAATGTGTCGCATGATCGAGGGTCTTCTCTAAACCATCGGGGACTATGCTCTCCAGCCCGCCGGGAGGTTCAACCCAATTTCTCCTCGGGGACTACACTCTGGGTCATCCTGGTATCTCTTTGGGGACTACGCTCTGGGTCATCCCAATATCTCCTTGGGGACTACTCTTTGGGTCATCCCGATATCTCATCGGGGACTACAATCTGGGTCAGCCCAATATATCTTTTATGTTTTTTGTTTTCTTTTATTATTTCTCTATTTTGTTCTATTTTTTCTTATATTCTCTCTCCAATCTCTTTATTAATACATGATACCCATTATCCCATATCTTCACACCGCTTCTCCCCCTACAACCCAAACACCTTCCCTCCAAAACTCGCGCACCCCGCCTCCTCTGATCCACGTCGCCCTCTTGCTATGACGGTCGACCATGCCACTGGCCTCGCCTCACGCCCCTGGTCTCACTCCAACCAACTCACCAACCGCTCCACACTTTTGTTCACCAGGGGCCACCAGATGCTTCCGGAAAAGTGAATTGCACCACCTTTAGTCACCCGTTGTCGGTCATCGGTCTCCATCTCCATCGCTTCCCATTTCGAGAAAATCAGATCTCAAACTTACCATGCCAGATCCGACTCCAATCCATGCTCAAACATAAATCGCATATCATGGTTCGATTTTACCTGATCTAGATCTTTATTTCACAAAATACCATCCATTACACCAATGTTTATTTGTGTTTTGAATTATTTTATTGGATATTCCGCCAAAGATGTAAAAGATAATAAAAATATTATGGGCAGAGGAATAAATGTTTACGAGACTTAAACATGGATCAATTCATGGTCATGCTAGTTTGGGTCATTGGGGATCAAGAACAAAATATATTAACAAATAAATATTTATTATATGTCAAGAATTTGAATTTCAAGATAAACAAGAAAAAATTGATTTAAGCAGTTGTTTTTAGAGGCGTGAATTAATTTATTTAATTCGTGTTCGTCGTGAATATTCAACCGAAGTATGGAATGCACAAAGATAAATCATAACTGAATTATTTTGGTTTCTGTAGATGAATATCTCACTTGTGAAACGTTTGGGAGAAGTTGTTGTGTTTGTCGCACTTCGATCCGCCTAGATCTGAAGTCTCATCGTTCATTCTTCATTTTTTTGTCAATGGGGAGGGGAGGAGAGGAGAGGAGAAGTCATCGTTGGAAAAAGGTATATTAAGACAATATCTCATAACCATGAATTTATAACCACTCATCTGGTTAAAATAAATTAATCACATAATTAAATAAAAATTTATTTTATTATTTAATTATTTTCCCATGATGGCGCATAAGATGAACACCTGATGCCAACAATGGTTATACCCTACCTAGCATAAAGCCTACATTCCAAGATCATCGGTGGTCTAAGATTTCCCATCTGAGCCTTCATCCATGAGTTATTCGGATTTGAGCTATTAAATAAAGAAATTAATAATTTAATTTATCCATATAACACACCGCCAATGAGCGAGGGGTCTAAACATCCCGCGCCAACTTATTTTATGTCGCGACTAGGGGAAACACAATGTTTTATACCCAACCGTGGTCTCAGATTTCCGATTTGATCAACCATTTAAAAGATATCCCATTTTCTTTAGTTAACTGAGCTTGCGTAATATAAAAAAACATAACATTTTCAAAAAATTACCTATGTGCCTCGGCATTTCACTTCGTCTCAGTTCCCAGCTATACAAATATTCTTAGAAAAATTTTAAAGTCTTATTAGGCAAAAACCAGGTCTCTACAATTGGGCTTTAAACCATTTGTAAATTCTAGGCAGGTACCCATACTAGTTATATAGGAGTTGATGGATGAGGTTTTTGGGGTGGTTTATTTTACAAATATTAACTTAATTTCATGTTTCCATCAAGTTCATATGAGAAAAAATGATTTTGGGAAGACATATTTTAAAACTCATTAAGGGAATTATGAGTATCTTGGTGTACCTTTCGTCTTGACAAATGCATCAAAAACCTTTTAGTCCATAATGAATTTTGTATTCCATAATATATCAAGGAAGACTATATTAGTGTTATTTGATGATATTCTCATTTATAGTAGGATTTGGGAGACTCATGCAACAAATTTGCATCAGGTGATGTGGATTATGGGGAAAAATGCTTTTTTATCCAACCAGAAAAGTGTACTTTTGGAATGAAATTAGTAGAATACCTGGGATATGTCATTTTGGTAGAAGGTGTTTCTATGGACCCAAAAAAGGCACAAGAAACAATTTTATGGAATAAACCTCAAAATGTTCATGATTTTAAGGGATTATAGGGATTATTAGGGTTATATATAAATTTAATTATGAATTAAGGAAATCTTTCTCAACCACTGACTGAGTTTAAAAAAACGTGAAATTATAAAATGAGAACATTGTATTTAGTAGCACATATGACACACAACAATAAGATTAAAAGAAAATATAAAACCCCGATACATTATTATATATTTATTTTTAAATAAATTCAATCTATTTAATATCTTTCATTACACACAACACTGATAATATCTTGCGTTATACTGAACATTGAGTCTAGCTTGTGTTATATGAAACATATAGTTTAAACGAAATGTGAAATATTATTAAAATATTATTTTTGAATAAAATAGTTATAATACAGTAATTGGAATGGTGGGTATGAATATTAAAAAATAAAATAGGAATATCATGGTTATATATTGATTATAAATAAAATAATAATCATTTGAAAGTAAAAGAAACATTTTCTAAAAAACTGTATTTTTCTATAAAGTGGTTTAGTTGCGCTTCACGTACATAACATAAAGTTAATTTTTAAACTTTTATAAAATTTATTTGATAAAATTAACTTCATTTTTTAAATTATAATATCAAAATTATCTTAAGTTTAATTTTTTGGATTTGTCTACAAAGTTTCATTTTTTATGAATAGTGAAAAGTACTGAATTTTATTTGAAAACTCCCTTTTTGTTTAAACAATTTATAATGTTAAATTGTATTTTTAATTAAATTTAAATTTAAATTTATTCAATTATATATTTATTAACCCAATTTATTTCATTGGAATCATTTTCATATTTAATTTTGATATAAAAACAATGTAAATTGTTTAGCATTTTCACTTTGAAAAACTCGCTTTCTTATCGTGTTTAGAGGATTTATTTTTTAATTAAAATTTTCCGATTATGTGAATTGAATTTGTAAAATTGTATTTAATATTTGTAATTTTAATAATTTATAATGTCTAATAATTTCAATTTAATTTTTGACCAAAATGAATAGTGAAAACTATATAATTTATTTACCGCAGTTTCGGTAAAAATTGATTTACTAGGAGGTTAAACTAAAATGATGATGGATAAATTTACATAAGAACTTGTCTAAAATATATTTTATAAGAGTATTTATACCTTATACCTTATATTATAGATAATGGACTATCATTGGATCCTTTTTACATGAGAAAATGTGTTTGAAATTCATTCTTTTAAAGAATTACATGTATGCCGCTCACCTCACTTATAAATGGCCACCCACTATCCTCTATTATTCAGACCTTAAAACCTATTTGGTTTGGCTGAGAACAACTGAAATAAAATTTTAAATTTTCTAACCTAATATTATAATCCTTATTTTGGGACCAAATCCATCCTTGGAAGGCTTTGGTGCAAACCTAAGGAGGATACCTAAAGAAGAGATAAAATTTTTCAATGAGTGTTTTTATTTTCTTAATCCAAAACCTCTCTAAAATATTATTAAAAAATGAGGATAAAATAACCTAATTATCTTCCATATACTGAGATTTTATTTTAAGTTCATTACCTACAACCATTTTCACTTCCATCAAATTGGTTATGAAATCATCATTCGTGAGTATGGTGGACTACCGCCTCATGAACCGATGTTATTCGTTTTTCCATTATCACCTCTCACGATTAGGTATGATGATGGATGTAAAGTATATATATGGAATTTATAACAAAATTATACATCTATATTAATTATATAATATGTAACTTTATTTAATTTCCATTCTATGTGGTATATGATAACGTCGCTCATGTGTACAGTGGACTATCGCCTCGCAAAGCGATGTGTTTCGTCTTTCACTAATGCTTTACATAGAAGGTGATAAAGATAAAATTTATGATTATGTTTTATATAAATTAAAAGATTTTATTATTAATGACATATTTATTATTCCTAAAATATTATATATATTATTTTATCTCTTACCATTTCACCTAATGAAATGTCATAACAACGTCCGTGAACGTGTGGACTACCTCCACCACAAAATGATGTGACTCTTTCCATCACCACACCACATGGATGATATATATATATATATATGTTTTTTAAAATAAATAATAAGTTATATATGATATAATGAACCTTATTTAAATATAATTTATTACTTACCTTATTTCTATATTGATCATTGGAAAATAGAAATGTTACTCAGACGTACGTACGGTCTACCGTCTCCATGATCATAATGTACTTCATTCCTCAAAAACATATTTAATGATTGGTATTAAAATTATGACTGATATATAAATATGATAATTATGTCATTATTATTATTCTTGAGATGATGGAACTATAATATGAAAAAGAATCATAACTTTCATGACAAAGAACGAATGAGAAAACAAGGAAATTAACACCCGAAATAATTAAAATAATGAAATATTATTAACGAACGAGTGATAATATATTATTAAGGGATCATATATTATATTATATATATTAATATGGTTCTGGTGTAAGTTAATGACATGTTTTAAACCACTATACATGAGTTTAAGACAGGTTCAATCAAATGGAAGTGTGAGGTCAAAATTTTCATCTCAATTTACATTTCATTGAGACTTATTTTTTATTATGCTCAAATTAAATTTTATGTGGTATATATAATAAATTCTTTGAAATTTAATAACATTTTTCAATAATACACAATGATATTTTAATTTTCACTTTGAATCATTTCATCTGAGGGGAATTAAATTAAATTTTACCAAGTAGTAAAAGTTATTACACAATCTGACTTTCTTTTGTGATAGTTAATTTTATCTTGAAACAATAACTTTTCTATGATAATTATTATTGAAAATTATATTTATATTAAATATCCATATTCTTTTGTGATTAATATTATTATTTTTTAAATTATATATCATTTTTACATACAGTTTTTACTTAGAATGTTAGTTGGTTAACTGGGGAAATATTGATAAATCTAAATCCTTTACACAATATGAATACTTAATGATAAAGAACATTGTTTATGAATTAAATAGATTAATATATATTTTAGGAATCATTTATACATGCTATACATGGGTGGTTCTAGTTATAGATGTAACCTCGATGCATCGGTAGTCTCATGAGACGAATCAGTTGGCCAAATCATATGAGTTTTTACCTAGTAGTTTTGAACTGTTTGGAGGATTGATCTTGATTGTAAAGGTATCATATTCCAAGGAAATGAGGTGTCCAATAATTCAGCATACCTTCATTGATAATTTATTTATTATTTTTATCCATGAGATTTTATCTATGATATTATATATGGATATATTTCATTCTCAGTTTATTGATTAAATGACATGTGTTTATGTTATTTAACATTCCATATTGATTATTTCTTATCTATTCATGTAGTTAAGTTATTTAAATGTAAATTATTTTCAGTTATTTACTTTTCCATATTTATTATTATTTATTGATTAATTATATCTTTCACTCTACGTAACCCTTACGGAGCATTTTAGCTCGCCCTTATTTTGTTTCATTTCCCCAGGAAAAGAATTCTTAAAATGAGTTTTCAAGGATGTAGTTCATTTAATATCATGATTTCTATATTTTTTGATATAAAATGAGTATCATGTATGTATATAGTTCTCAAAAACTACTAAATTGATCAAACCTATGGGATTTGACGCTTTGTATATATGTTAATGTAATAAAGTAGGCATCAACTCTGGACTGCTGGGGTCGGGGTTGTCACACCCCAAACCATGTTTTTTATTTATTTTATTCTTTTCATGGAATTTATTCTTTTGTAGGTGGTTTGGGTTGAGAGCCCAATGATAATTTTTGTGTTTTGTAGATTTTATTTGGGTTTTGGTCCTATGCATGGTTTGAGGTGAAATTGTATGGCTTGTTAAGGATGAGGGGGTTTTTAGTTCAGTTTTTTCTGGCATGGTTTGTCTGGCACATCTTGCACATGGTTTTTTTCCAAACTATGCAAGGACTAGGAGAAACCTTGCAGCTCTCTTTTGGCTTCAGTGACAAGGTGCACGACTTGCGCGTGATTAAAGGAAACTTTTAAAAAACTATGTAGGGAGGCTCTATGATTTGATAGATTCATTTTGAATGGTTGGAACATGGTTTCCGAAACCACGCATCTAGCCTGTGTGGGTATCTCCTCTCCTACTAGGGTGCACATGATTATTACACGATTTGGAAAATTGTGTGGCCAAACCGTATGACCTTCCTTGGTTTCTTAAAAACTTGAATTTACAATTTTTTCCCTCCCTATTTTAACCCATTTTGGGTTTACCTCCCCTTCGTTTGACCTATTCCCATGATAGGGCTTCCCAAGATCCTGTTTTTTTGGTTTATTTTCTATTCTCCGCTTCTCCCGCTCTTGGTTGCTTGGATTTTCTTGGCCTGGATTCCTCTTGGATGAACCCTAGAGTGAGGGTTTTATAATTTTGGTTGATTTATTTGATGTTAGGGAATTCGATTTGTTCATCAGGCATCATTCTTCATCCTCTGAGGGCTTCGCTTCATTCGTACATCATTGAGTTTGGTGGTTTTATTCATTTCCTTTCTAAGGCATGTCTTTGAATTTTTGATATTTCCAATTAAATTTAGAATGTGTTATTCATGGTTTTTATTTGTTTGTGTGAATTTTGTGGTGTTTTCATGTTGGAAATTTGGTGTAAAATGGGGTTTTCAAGGATTTCTGTAATGATACCCATGTATATATGCATGTAAGTTGTTTGATAAAATATCAACTAGCCTTTTTAAAATGAAATTGATCAATTTAGGTTGTGTTTGTCCTTGGTTATGTTTTTGGAAATTTGGTTTTCATTTTGAATTGATTTTGGTGTGTGGTTTGGTGGTTGATTGTTATAGGTAAAATAGTTTCATGGATCTTTTCTGTTATTGAATTGGAACTTCATGTAATTTGGTGATGCTTTATGTGTTCCATTGGATGTGAAAAAATCTATATGTGCACAGGATTCACATATATATGCGATCACAAATGATAATGGAATTATTTTGAAAATGTCCATCTTAGATATGGATTTCAAAAATTATCCTCATACATTCCTTCTCTTCCCTAACCCTTTTAATATCAAACGGTTCTTTCAAAACCCCTAGTGTTTTAAAAATGGTCCGTCAATTTCTAAATGGTTACTTTGGTTTCAATGGAATTCAAAGGTGGTTTCAAATATGTTTTCTAAGTATTTACTATTTTAAACTTTGAAGTGTGGTTTGGTGACTAAATGACATAAAGATCCATTTGGTATATTCTGACCATGTTGTATGGTTCTGCCTTGGGTTTGGGAAATGTTTTGGAAATGGTTTTGGAAATGGAAAAGTTAAGTTAGGATTGGAACATTATGGCATTTTGGAAAGTGGTTTTGAGACTCATGTGATGTGAAGGCTTGGTTGGAACTTGTGTATGGCTTGATGTGTGATGGGAACCTCTATGGTTGTCCCTTCAAGGATAGGGCCTCTACATAGTTAGTGTTAGAGCTTAGATAAGGAATGCACGATGGAATCTGTGGGTTTTTGGTTTATAAAATGCATGTGATGACCTCCTAACACTCTGGTGTACTACTATCATGGTATTTCTAGGCATCATCTAGATGGCTAAGTTATAGTTTCTTACTGGTTTTGATTAGACTGATTGTTACCCCATGTATTTTTTTAGAGGCTAGGTGGGATGTGGCTCATGCTAGACTAGTTTAGAGCATCCAATCTGGTTATTGACTATGGAGTTTCACCATACGATGATAGGTGAGTTCAACATAAGTATGTATTGGGATTGGTTCTGTCACACTCTCCATATTTAAATCATTTATTTTATTAATTTTCTGGACATCAGGTAGTTCATGATGAATCCCGACGTAAAATTTTGAGTTAATATTTAAAAAAAAGTTTTTCCCTTGGTTGTCATGCGCCCCGCGGTCGAAGTCGCATTGCCTCGCCTGAGTCACGGCGCAACCTCGCCCAATTCACCACATGAATTTCCTGATGTTCAAAGTAGATGAATAAAATTCAATAAATAATAAAATGAGAATAAAATAAAAAATAAGTTTAATAAAATTCAAGGGACGATTTTAATGATAATAATAATAATAATATCGTTTGAGAATATTATTATTATTATTATGGATATCCTTAACAGTATAAATTTTATTAAGTTGTTATTTGTATTATAATAATTCATATTATTTTTAATATTAAATTAAGTTACTATCACTTTATTAATTTGTTTGGATTTAAAATATTATGTTGAGGTGTGGGATGAGTCCTGGATAAATTTTGAGTTTTTTTTATAAATGAGTTTTCACATCTTGACAGCATCCGACGCTTGGGAGAAGCGTATTCAGAAACCAAGCGGCTTCACCTGGGCCACTGTGTGACCTTTAGATTTGCAATTAATTAAATAAAATGAATTATTAATAAAGAAATAAAATTTAGTGAGTGATAAAATGAAATTAAAATAAAATAAGAAAAGTGTAATTAACTTAAATGAATTATTCTAATGGTGATAATAATAATATTATATTTGAGGATATTATTATTATTATTACTAGTGTTAAAGATAAGAATTTTATTAAGTTATTATAATTATTATCATCATCATCTTAAAATTTTTATGGTCCGCGTGGGGTAACTGTGCGGTCGCCTAACGTTTCAAAATAAAAAAAAATAAAATGATGTTAAGGAATTATTTTATTAAATGATAATAAAATAATGGTGTTTATTATTATTATTATTATTATTATTACTATTATTGTTATTATAATTATTCTGGATTTATTTTATTATTATTATTATTATTATTATTATCATTATTATTATCTTTATTTTTTTAATTATTTATTTGTTTATATATTTTTTATTCTTTTGGTAAGGTTACTCTTCCGTGGGTCGCGCCTGCCCATCTCCACCTAAGGGTGTAATTTCGGCCCGGACCTGGCCAGCCCGGCCTGAACAACCACATGAGGTGGCCCCAGCCTGGCTTCGGGCCGGGTCAAACCATCAGGTCGACCTGAGATTTTTCGGGCCGGGATGGTCTTTTTCAAGTCAGGCCATGGTGGGATTTTTTTATTTTCAAAACAAGTGTTTGTTTTAAAACTTTTTTAAACATTTACTAAAAATGTTTTTTTACATTTATTTTTAAATGAATCTTTTTTACTTGTATTTTTTTTAAAATGTTTTACATGTTTTTTGAAAAACATTTATTTTATTTTTTATTAACATTTTAATGTGGGTGGATATGTTATTTTTTTTATCTAAATAGATTTATATATGTGAATATATATATATTATGTGAAAATTGTAAAAAAAATTAATGTGGGGTTGGGGGATGCACTGCAGTGGGTGAGTTTAAAACATTGTTATTTATATATTTTTTAAAAATTTTAAAATATTTTTTTATATTTTTTAAGTTATTTATAATTTTTTTAAGAGTTTGTTGATTTTTTATTTAAATTTTTTTATTTAAAACATTTTTTTTATATTTATCTTTAAACTATTAATTTCATTTTTTTAAACGCATGATTTTTAGAATTATTTTTTTAAAACATTTAACTTTTTTTTAAAAAATTTAATGTAAAAAGTTTTTTAAGTGTTTTAAAAAAACAATAATTTAAATGTTTGTTTTAAGAACTTTTTTTAAACATTTTTTTAAAACTATTTTTTAACATTTGTTTAAAATAATTTTTACATTTATTATTATACGTTTAATTTAAAATATATTTTTGAACGCATGTTTTTATACATATTTTGTTTAAACATTTAATATGTTTTATGTAAACAAAATTTCTAACATTTTACAGTGGGTGGATATGTTATTTTTTTCAAAATAGATTTATATATGTGTGTGAATTTATATATATTATGTGCAAATTGAAAAAAAATAATGAGGAATTGGGGGGCACACAATAGTGGGTTAGTTTAAAGGGTTGTTATTTAAATGTTTTTTTTCATTTATTTAAAACGTTATTTTTTACATTTATTTTTTTAACATGTTTATGAAAAGTATTTCTAAGAGTTTGTTTAATTTAATACATTTTCTAAATGTTTTTTAATTTTTTTAAACGCTTGTTATTTACATGTATTTTTTATTAAAAGTTAATTTTTTTTTTGTAAGAATGTTTATTTTCTATTTTATTTACATTTTACAGTGAGGGGATATGTTATTTTTTTGTAAACAAATTTATATATGTGAATATATATATATTATGTGCAAATAAATAACGAGATGTTGGGGGGTGCACAGCACTGGGTGAGTTAATTTTTTTAAAAAATATATATATATATATATAGTATATATAATATATGCAAGTTTCATCATATTTAAAAGAAATTAATGAGGTTGGGGGTGTGCGAACATCATTGGGTGAGTAGTTATTTTTTTGTAAATATATAATATGTTATATATATATAATATGAGAAAATTGTAAAAAAAATTAGGGGTTGGGAGGTGCGTCGCCATGGGCGGGTTAATTATTTTTCTAAATAGATTTATATATAATATATACAAGTCGCAACATACTTAAAAAAATTAATGAGTTGGGGGGCGTGCAACAACATCATCAGGTAAGTGTGTTATTTTTTATTAATATACAATAAGTTATTATATATAAAATATTAAACCATTGATATATATATATATATTATCAATAGGTTTGTTTATATATATTATATTAAATCATATATATATATATCTATATTAATGGATTTTTAAAAGCCACACTTAATTGATATATATTATTAACAGCTTTATATATATATATATTATTAATGGATTTGTTTATATATATATATATATTCTATCATATCATTGATATATATATTATTAATAGATTTGTTTATATGTATATACATATATATAATATGCTAGTTTGATCATATTTAAAAAAGTTAATGAGGTTGGGGGTGTGTGTGAACATCATTGGATGAGTGTGTTATTTTTTTTGTTATTTTATAATAAGTTATTATATATATAATGTTAAATGATTGATATATATTAATATATATAATATGAGAAAATTGGTAAAATAATAATTAGGGGTTGAGGGGTGCGCCGTAGAGGGCTGAATAATTTTTTTCTAAATAAATTTATATATGTATAGTATATATAATATATACAAGCTGCAACATACTTAAAAGAATTAATGAGGTTGAGGGACATGCACATACACCATTAGGTGAGTGTTAGTTTTTTTGTTAATATACAAAAAATTATTATATATATATATATAATATTAAATCTTTGATATATATATATATATTAATAGCTTTGTATATATATATATATATTATTAATGGATTTTTAAAAATCACACTTAATTAATATATATTATTAATGGATTTGTTTATATATATACAATATTATAAATATATAAATATATATTATTGTACACACACACACACATTATAATTATATATAATAATAGTTATATGTATATATATACATTATTATATATATATATATTATTTTTTGTTAATATATATTGATATAAATAAATACATATAAATATACACACATATATCGTTGATATATATATATATATATAGTCCGTTGAGAATATAACAGGAACATCGCCTAGCCTAGTTGGTCCAGGCACAGTTTCTTGGCCAGTTGGTCCAGGCCCAGCCTTAGAAGCCTGAGGTTGGGGGATCGAATCTCCATACCACCAGTTTCCCGTTAATTTTTTTTACAGCGGGCCGAGCTTTGTACGGGCCAGCAGGGTGGGATTTTTCGGGCCGGCCTGACCTGGCCTGCGGTATTTCTTGGACTGGCCCAGGCTCGACCTGATGAACCTATGGCCCGAGCTCAGCCTGGCCCAACGCGAGATTTTCTGAGCCGGGCCACTTGGGCTTTCGAGACGGGCCGTTGGGCCAAAATTACAACCCTATCTCCACCCTACTATGTCGCGCCTCACCCTCTCCATGGACAGTCATTCTCCCCTCCATCCTCATCCCTCTCCCATTCTCCACCACCCCTTCTCCCCATCATCGGCCTTCTCCTCCGATGAACCGGACTCACACCGCAACTCCCTCCCGACCGGCTACTCGCGTCGCACCTCCCCATAGTCACATGCCTTCTTTTTCTTTCGGTAGATCACGGTCGACACCACCTTTTCATGGATGAATCCCTACCTACAACTCCCCTTTGGGCGAAACCCCCCTGCCGGTGAAGCTTCATCCCCCCATGCTGTCCAACCCTATTTGATGCGCCCCCCTTCACTGCCAGCACTGCTTCAGGAAACCGTAACCCTTCCCCCTCGATCTGGTAGTCCCTTTTTTGTAAGGTTTTGATTCTCGTTTAAGGATTCGTCTTGGTTAGGGTTTGATTTTGATTTTCATTTGTTTGAAATCTTTATTTTAGGGTTTAAATCGATTTGGTTGTGGTGCGAATTGGGTGCGATTGGAGTTCCACACAAAAGTTTGGAAGTTTCGACCCTGACGTAAGTGATTCTATTCGTTAGCATCTATTGATGATTTAATTTGTTTTTTAAATAAATTTTTTCGTGTTCCATACTTTAATTGTGTGGTGAGAATTGTGTTTTTGAAGTGGATAGTATGACCATGTGTTTGAAATGGAGTTTTGTAAAGGAAAAGGTTATATTTTGTGTGTGTTCTATTGAGTTTCTTTTTGGAAGGAGTCTTATGCCTTTTTTAGAAGGTTCAAATTGTGTTTTTGAAAAATATTCAAAGTGTTCTTGTATTGAAAAGTGAATTTCAAAGGAAAATGGGTTACGTCCCATGTGTATTTCACATGTGCCATTTTGTTTCATGCTTTAAAATTGTTTGATAAAATGTGTAGAATATGAGAAACATATTTATTAATTTGTGCAACCAGTGTGAGTCATGTTTTCCAAAACACATAAGATGTGGATGTTTTAGAAATAAGGTTTATTATTTTAAATTGTGTTTACTTTTCATGTTAATCTTTTTTTACACCCTTGAAACTGAATTGAATTTTTTTTGAATAATTTAAAGCATGTTTTGATATGCATATGCTGTAAATTTGGTTTTAAAGTGGTGTTTTATATGAAATAGAGTGTTTTTTTCTTGTTTAAACCTTTGATTACTAATTTTAAGTGTTTAATAAATAGTTTAAATGGATTTATTAAATTATATGTGGTGTGCGGGAGTTGTATTTGATAGGATTGAATGTGAATTAAGTTTTTAAAGGGACTCTTATATGTGAAACTGAGCATTTCTCATGTACGAACCCTTGTTGTGCTATTTAGAAATGTTCTTTAAATGGTTTAAATAATTTATCAAGTCATGTAAGTGATGTGAATTATGGTATGAAATGGTTTTGGTGTGCCTGTGTTTTTAAAATGGTGTTTGGGTATGCAAGTGGTGGCTTTTGTGTGTAATGTCTTGTTTCATTTGTGATATGTGAAAGCGATATATTATGTGAGTGTGGAACTTGATTGAGCATAAAGACAAACCCTGGGTACCTAGGTGGATGGATTATACTAGTATTCTACATGATACGTAAGGGGTTTGTCCTGGTTTCATCTATCAGGATTGACATTACAACACTATCTAAACATTTTTGATGATTGGAGACCACTGGGTTATGGATATATTTCCATACTAGTAGCTTGTGCATGATAACGTAGATCATTGTGATTACTATTCCACATTTACACTGAGGTACGATGTCTCTAGCATCCCATAGAGTCTAACTACCTTAGGGGATTTACCCATAGTTATCTACTATTCATGACGAGGTGCCTTACGTCAGCATACGGAGGACCACTTGAGTACGTGCAATCTTTATGAATTTTCACTTCCATTTTAATGTAGTATTTGTGAAATGGTTTTTCTTTAAATGTTCTTCCCTGTTTACTTTAATATTTTAAATGTTTTCCTTAAAAGTGTTTTAAAAGTATGATTTTGAATGAGCATATTAAATTATCTCTTTGATGTTGTGGCATGGAATCTTTTATTGGGTGGTATCCTACTGAGCTTTTGGATCACACCCTGCATATACCTTCGGGTGTATTTAGACATTGTTATTTGTGTATCCCAGGTTGAAGCATCATGTTTAGTGATGGTGGTTGGGGTTGTTAGTAGACCTCTCTTGTAGGATGGGTGATGGTGGCTTGAGGAGGTGGCTCCTCATGTTGCAGAAAGTTTTGGATGTATGTTTTAGTTTTATTTTCTTTGAAGTCTTCTTTTAGTTTTGGGTTAAGTTTTAAACTTTAAATCCGATTAAATGATAAGGGCTTGTTTGGTTCTGGTTTTCCAGCTTTTGTTTATTTTTTCATTGGTTGTTTTTATGTCTCATGTTTTGGGTAAATCATTACCATGTACTATTTTTGATACCCAGACACTTGTTCTCGCCCGTGGGGATCAGGAAAACCCCTCGGGCCTTGCCATAGACCAGTTCAGGCTCCGGGTCGGATGGCGACCCGGCTTGGTTCGTAAAAAAATAGTATCAGAACATGTCTTTTCTCTTGGGTCATGTTCCTTTAGGAAGAGTCATGGTAGACTAAAGTTGAGGTTGTCGAGACTCAATTTCCTGACTACGAGTAAGGTTCCTGGCCACCACACCTCCTGGAGGGACTCGGGTTACCAGGGAAATTTGAGTTTTGTCTCAGTCTTTGGTCCTTGTAGTTAATATTGTCTAGGGGGAAATGAAAAGGGAGTAGGTTTGGTGGTCTCAGTGATCTCGCTGGTCCTGGAAATCCATGTGGAGGTGGGGACGTTGTCCTAGAATACTCCCTATGAAGATGGCATGATGGGAGTATGTCCGCCAACCTTATATCCTTGTCACCCATTGACACTGGTTTTCTCTTGCATAATTCATCATCTTTTTGTTTTGGAATTATAGAAATCTGGTTTTTATGTAAAAATGTTTTGGTCTTTGAAAATGCTTTGAAATGAAGTAATTTAAAAATAAAATGATGTGTGAGGTTTGAAAAGTTTAGTTTGAATGTTTTGGTTTTGAATAATGGAATGGTCTGGTTTCGATCCTAGGTGTTCTCGTGGGAAACCACATGCATGAGTATATATTGAAATAGAAATGGTTAATGGTATGAGTGGATGAGTGCCTGGATGGACATGTGGTGGGTATATGTGTGGCATAAGAACATGTATGTTTGAGGCCCATGAGACACCATTGGTGTTTGTGTAACCCACCAGATTCATTTATATTAAAAAAGTTATATTAAAGGGATTTTTTTTGTTTTAATAACTGGTGGATGTGTGGTGTGTACTTGTATTTTGGAAATGTTGTATGTGAGGCGTTTGGAGCCGATCATCCTTTTTTGGTTTTTTTTTCTTGAGTTTTAATTCTTATTGGTTGGTTGGTATGAAAGTGCGTGGTTAGTGGATTCTTTTGAAAAGTGATTTAGGAAGCCCTAGTAGTGGTTTCCCCTACACGTTCAGTGTTCAATTTCGGTATGTCTTAACCATTGGAACAGTTTGATTGGTTCCATGGTTCTCTTTCTTGACTAGTGTACGCCCCAAAGAAACATTAACATGCGATTGAAGTGTGGCCACATGAAATTCACTATTGTCCGACCCTTCAGTTGATTAAAGTAATGACTCTCCCTTTTGAGTGATAGTGATAAGTCTATCCCTTTTCCTTTTTGGTTAAGAGGATCCTCTTATAGCGCGATGAAAGGAGGGGAGATTAAGGGAGTTTTGGTCTCTTTAAGTTTTCTAAGTCATCAGGTATGAAGTTTGACACCGTTGTGTCTGAAGGATCCCCCTGGAAATGGTGAAAAGAATTCCAGCAGGGAAGGCTGAAGGTAGTTAAGAGTTATCAGTGCTCACCGATGTCTTGAAAGGCTTATAGTACTTTCATCGGCTGCAAGGGTCATGTTTGGTGACATATTTTAGTGTGAGTTCTCTTTGAAGAGAAAGGGGGATTTCGTAGAATCCTTCAGGAATCCCTGTTTTCATAGGAGTGTGTCCTCCTCTTAGGGAGTTCTTATTTTTTCTATTCAAAGGGGAGTGTTTTTTCCATATCTTTCCTTCCTATGTTTCTTTATAATGATGAATAGGCAATGCATGTGCATCATCTAAACCCCTATTTTTTTGGATGTGCCGCGAGGGAGTAGCTTGATGTCGTGGTGTGTTGTGTTTATTGGTGTTGTCTCAGTTGCACTGTGGTTGCTTGGGGCACCAGGAAAGATGGAGCTCTGTTCAGGATTCTTCAAAGCCTAAATGCGAGGAAGGAGATACTTCTAATATTAGGGCTCTATCCATAGGCCTTGGAGTGAAGCTGATGCGTGGTCATGAACCCTGAGAGTGTATGGGACGCCAAATTTATTTTTCTTGTCGGTATTGAAGGTGGAGGCAATTTAAAATATTTTTTTCTGGAATTTCCATTTTGAATGACCCATTTAGGTGTGTGAGGTTTCTCGTGGCTATGAGGAGGCATGGTCGCCTCGTTACCATAAAGTCCTAGCGGTTGAATCCCATTGAATGTAATTGCTTTTAGTGGTCCTTATGAGGTCTTTTGGGTAAATCGGTCTCAAATTTGAATAGTACTCATCCATAGATATGGAGATTTTGGTTTTTCTTGGGTTGTGGTTTTGACACCCTGGTAGTCAGGCCCGGCCCTCCCCACCCCTTATGTTGGGGTGTTTTGTTACTGTGGGGAAATTTTCATTGTTTCTATATCTTTTGTCAATTCTAATGATGGGGAGACCCACAATGGATCTCACTCAAATTTCACTAGAAAAACTTAGTGTTGGACTTTTCCATAATGGTGGGGAGTCTGCTTGGGTCTCCCCATATCAGTTTTATAGTCTCTTTTCAGATGCCGGTAGGTTTCTAATGGTGGGGAGCCCCTTCGGGTTTCCACAAATTGCGTGGTTCCCATTTACTGGTTCTTGAGGTGTTTCGGTTTGTGAAGTTGGTTTATGTGTGTGCAAGAGTTCCTTTCCTTTATCGATCAAATGGAGGTGTCCTAGCATTTTGGGGTGGGTGACACATAGAGGAAAGTCTTTTTATTGGTTTTATGAGGATTTCATTTAAGTCACTTTCTCTAAGCATGGTGCATTTTCCTCTTTTCACTTGTTTTTTGTAGGGATCCTCTTTGAACCTCAAGGGGGTATCAATTGCTGCTTTGGGGTTCAGTCATAGTTGTGGATTTCTGGGGACAGAAAGCGCTATGGTGGAGAGAATTTCCACACCTACCATTTTAAATAATTTATTTTATTAATTTTCTAGGCATTGGGTAGTTTGGGTTGAAGCCCAAATTAAAATTTTGAGTTCTTATTTAAAAACAAATGTTTTTCCCTTGGCAGCATCTAGCTCCCCATGGTCGCAGTTGTGCGGCCACACCTAGGTCACCACATGGCCTCACCTGGTTCACCACACATCTTGCTCGATGTTCAAGGCAGATGAATAAAATGTAATAAATAATAAAATGAGAATAAAATAAAAATAAGAAGTTTAATAAAATTAAATGGACTATTTTAATGATAATATTATAATAATATTATTTGAGATTATTATTATTATTATCGATAACGTTAATAATATAAATTTTATTAAGTTATTAATATTATAATAATTAATATTATATTTAATATTATATTAAGTTACTATCACTTTATTATTTTATTTATAATTAAAATATTCTATCGAGGTGCGGGATGAGTCTCGGTTGAATTTTGAGTTTTTGTCGATAAATGAGTTGTTGTGGCTTGACAGCATCCGATGCCTCGGGCGAAGCATGATTTGGAAACCATGCAGGTTCTCTTGGGCCATTGTGTGACCTTCCAATGTTCAATTAATTAAATAAAATGAATTGATAATAAAGAAATAAAATTAAGTGAGTGATAAAATGAAAATAAAATAAAATAAGAAAAGTGTAATTAACTTTAATGAATTGTTCTAATGGTGATAATAATAACATTATATTTGAGGATATTATTATAATTATTACTAGTGTTAAGGATAATAATTTTATTAAGTTATTATTATTATCACCATCCTATTAAACATTTATGGGCCGTGCGGGGTAACCACGTTGTCACCCGCTGCTTTAAAATAAAAATAATAAAATGAAGTTAAGGAATTATTTTATTTAATGATAATAAAAAATGGTATTATTAATAATAATATTATTATTATTATTCTTTATTTAGTTTATTATGATTATTAATATTATTATTAGGATTATTATTATTATTATTATCAATATTATCTTTATTTTGTTTTAATTTTTATTTTTTTCTCATATTTTTTTATTTTTTTGGTAGGGTTCCTCTTCAACGTGTTTCGCCTACCCAGCTCCTCCCTACTATGTCGCACCTCACCCCCTCATGGCCAGCCATTCTCCCCTCTATGCTCCCTCTCCTATGCTCTACCGCCCCTGTTCCCCATTGCTGGCCTTCCTCTCTGGAGAACCAGACTCATGACATGCCTCTCTCTCGACCGGCTGCTCACGCCGCACCTTCCCATGGTCTCCAGCCTTCTTTTCTTCTAGTAGATCCCGGTTAGGGCCTCCTCCTCATGGATGAAGCCCTACCCATGGCTCCCCTTCGAGCGCAACCCCCTTCTGGAGAAGCCACATCTGGCGCACCCCCCCCCCCCCCCACTATACAACCCTATTGGATGTTCCCACCTTCGCTTCTGACACCTCATTCGACAACCACGACCCTGCTGCCATTCCCTATCCTTCCGGTAATCCCTTTTTTTCGTAGTAGGGTTTTGATTATTTTTTAGGTGTTTTTCTTAGTTAGTGTTTGATTTTGATTTTCATTAGTTCAATATCTTTAATTTAGGGTTTAAATCGATTTTTTTGTGGTGCGAATTGGGTACGAATTGGAGTTCCGCACCAAAGTTTGGATGTTTCGACACCGAGGTAGGTGATTCCATGCCTTAACATCTATTTCTGATTTATTTTTCTTGTTAAATTGATTTTTGAATGTTCTGTGCTTTAATTTCATGGTGTGAATTGTGTTTTTGAATTGGTTAGTATGCCTATGTGTTTGAAATGGATTTTTGTAATGGAAATGGTTATATTTTGCGTTTATTCTATTGAGTTTATTTTTGGAAGGATTGTTATGCTTTGTTTGGAAGGTGAAAATTGTGTTTTCGGAAACGATTCAAAGTGTTCTTGTATTGAAAAGTAAATTTCTCAAGAAAATGGGTTATGTACCATGTGGATTTCACATGTTCCGTTTTTTTCATGCCTTAAAAGTGTTTGATAAAATGTGTAGAAGATGAGAAAAATATTTATTAATTTGTGAAAGCTGTGCGAGTCATGTTTATAGAAACACATAAGATGAGAATATGTTAGAAATAGGGTTTCTTCTTTTAAATTGTGTTTTCTTGTCATGTTAAGATTGTTTTACACCCTTGAAACTGAATTGAATTTTTTTTGAACATTAGAGAGTATGTTTTGACATGCATATTATGTAAATTTGGTTTTAAAGTGGCGTTTTATATGAAATCAGTTGTTTTTTTATTGTGTAAAACTTTTCTTACTAATTTTAAGTGTTTCAAAAAAAATTTAACTGGATTTTTTAAATTATATGTGGATTGATGGATTTTTATTTGATGGGATTAAATGTGTGTTAAGTTTTTAAAAGGAATCTTATATGTGAAACTGAAAATTTTTCATGTGAAAACCCTTTTTGTGCTATTTAGAAATGTTCTTTAAATTGATTAAAAAATTTATCAAGTCATTTAAGTGAAGAAAATTTTGCTGTGAAATGGTTTTGGTGTGTGTGTGTTTTTAAAATGGTGTTTGGGTATGCAAGTGGTGGATTTTGTTTGTAATGTATTGTTCGGTTTGGGATATGCGAAAGTTATATATTATGTGAGAGTGGAACTTGATTGAGCACAAAGGAAATCCCTGGGTACCAAGGTGGGTGGATTAGGACTAGTATTCTAGATGATACGTAAGGGGTTCGTCCCAGTTTTTTCTAACATTATCGACATTACAACACTTATTAAAATTTTGTGATGATTGGAGACCACTAGGTTATGTATGTGTTTTCCTACTTGCTCGTGCATGAGAACGTAGATCATTTTGGTTCCTATTCCATGTTTACACTGAGTTATTATGTCTCTAGCGTCCTACATGTTCTAGTTAGCTTAGGGTATTTCCCACAGTGCTCTACTATTGACGATGAGGTTCTTTTTGTCGGAATATGGAGGACCACTTGAGTATGTTCATGTTCTTTATGATTTTTTTCTTCCATTTTAAAGTATTATCTGTGAAATGGTTTTTCTTCATGTGTCCTTCCCTGTTTACTTTCAGCTTTTAAATGTTTTCCTTAAAAGTGTTTTAAAAGTATGATTTTGAATGAGCATATTAAATTCTCTCTTTGATGATTTGGAATGAAATCTTTTATTGGTTGGCATCCTACTGGGATTTTGTCTCACCCCCTGGGTGTATGTAGACCTTGTTCTTTGTGTATCTCAGGTTGAGACATCATGCCTACTGATGGTGGTTTGGGTTTTTAGTGGCCTTCTCTTATAGGTTGGGTGATAGTGGCTTGAGGAGGTGGATCCTTATGTTACAGGAAGGTTTAGATAAATGTTTTATTTTTCTTTTCATTGCAGTATTCTTTGAGTTTTGGGTTAAGTTGTAAACATTAAATTTCGTCAAATGTTAAGGGCTTGTTTGGTTCTATTTTTCATCTTTTGTTTATTTATTCATTGGTTGTTTTTATGTCTCATGTTTCAGGTAAACCATTCCCATGTGATATTTTTGATACCCATGCACTTATATCAGCCCGTGGGGATTAGGAATGCCCCTCGGGCCTCGCCACAAACTAGGTCGGGTGCCAGGTCAAATGTTGACCTGATATGGTTCATGAAAGCTTCTAGATATATTTAATAAATGACCATGATAATCTATCTATATCTTCTATTTTTATCTTGTTTCACCTTTTTACCTTCTTTTTTAGTATTTTTCCTACTTATACTATTTCCTTTATTTTATGGAATCTCTATTGATCACATGGTTTGAATTTATTCTTTGTTTTTGGCTATTAAATTTGGTTTTTAAAATGGAATGATTTTTAAAAAGGGAAGGTAGTGTTTTGTTGGAAAAGGTTTTATGGAATGCAGTGTGTTGTTTTAAAAATTGAATTTATAGGAAATATGTGTTTTGTTATTTATAAATAAAATCATATTCTCTAAATGTATTTCAAACTATAATTTTTGGAATTTTTTGGGAAAAGAAGTGTATAGATTCTATGGTGATTACCTACTAAGTTGTTTATGCTCACACCATAATTATTCCACTCATCCTCAGTAGACCCGAGCTATTTTTTAGGTTCAAGTTTCTTATTTTGGTTTTCCATTGGGATTAGGTTGGCCTTATGGTTTGTAGTGACCTATAGGTCATGTGGAGATCATGTTGTTTCTGGTTTGGACTTTTTTTATAGTTTCTCTTCTTTTTAGCTATTATTGTACTTGGATACTGTATAATTATTTGTATTTAGTGTTTATAGATTCTCCTGGTATTGTTGTGTTCCCTATTTGGTTTGATTATTTTATTTTTTTCATTGGGTAATTAATTATCATATGGATTATGGTTTATTATCGATGCTAGTTTTCAACCTAAGAGGATCAGGAACGCCTCTCAAACCATGTCACAGACTGGGTCAGGTGTCAGGTCATATGGAAGCATGACCTGGTTCATGAAAAAATGGCATCAGAGTATCCCTCTATTAATTTGGGTTGTTAGGTTGTTTTGAGATATGACTATTGGAACTCTAGAGGTAGGTATGAGAAGGTCATCATGAACCCTTTATCATCCCAAGCCTTGAGTTACAAGGGGTAGTATGAGATTTGAGTCTTTTATTTTGAATTATAGGGTTATTTCATTGTATTTTCTTTGGTTTGTGTGATTTGGGGAATGAAAATGGAAGTGAGTTTTTGTTCTATGGTGGGATTATATGGAGTAACTACCCATGTGGTTCCTGAGTGCATGGTTTAGGATGCTTCTAGTGGTTGTTTCTTTCTCGGGACATGATCTTCTAAACCATGTGATCAGATGAGGCATAACCACTAGTTCCCTATTTTCAAGAGTTTGGGTGTGAGTGGTGTTTTGGTCTGGTTTTGGCCAATGTGTGTGGTTTCAAATGAAAAATGTTTTTCAGGAAAAAGTATTTTTAAAAGTAAAATGATTTATGGGAATTATTTCAATTTAAAAGTAGACTTTAGTGTTTAAAATTGTATTTGGAAATGAATTTTAGGTACTCAAAGTGTGCCCTTGGGATAATGTGATTTTGAAATTTTCAATGGAAATGATGGTTTTTGAAAGAGGAATTTGGTTTTATTGTGATGTTTGGTTTATGAAATTTGTGTTTTGTTTTGTAATGTCCTTTTTTGGTTGAATTTTGGGTTGATGTAAATTTGGTTTGTGTTTATTGTGTTATTTATATTATTCCACCTAGAAAGGTCCTAAATCTTTCTGGTGAGTATTCTCCAGTTGTTGGCCCTGCCCAAACTCCCTGTGGAGTGGTAGAGTTGAAAACTTCTCATTTGTTTCTAGGTTTTCAAGGTGATTGAGGTCTGTTAGAGGTTGTGTAATTAATTTAAAAAGTCAAAGGTGTTTTCAGGTATTTTGTAACTTCCGAATCCCTGAGAGTGCATGCTGTTTTGGGTTATTTTGAGGGTTAGGGTTTGGATCGGTGGAATTTGATCATCCCTCTATCATTTCAAGTTAGGATTTCATGGAAAGTCTTTATAACCACTTTTACATAATGGTTCATACATGAGGAGGTGAATGTGAGGAAAGTGGTAGAGCTCATGAATATATAGTAAGGTGAATAGATAATGAAGGCCTATATTGACCACTTCAAATATCTGGTTTCCTTTTCTTTGGAAATATCATCAAAGGACCAACTTAAAGATCTTATCTTCATTTGGGTTCTTTATCCATAGATTAAGGAGTTATTTTTCTAATCTATGGAAGTTCGGTTTGGGAATTTGGTGGATGGGGAATTTCTAGATGAGTTGGTTCTTGGAGCGTAGTATGTAGCAGTTGGTAACCCAGTTTCTCTTGATTAATGTGAAGGTTCCCCATATGGTGAAAAGTGTATTATATAGGAACTTATTCCAAAGGGGAATCCTTTGATGGGTTTTACTTCTCGATCATCAAACTGTTTTCTCATGTGTTTCTGGTGTGGTCGGTTTGGGCATTCAAATATGTCTTGTCATAATCCTCTGAAGGCTTGTCACCTATGTGGCTGTTTGGTTCATTTGGAAAAGTTCTGCAAGCAGCATCTCCATAAAGGGAAATCTTAGTTAGAGGCTATCAAACCCTAACTGTGGGTTAGTATATGCTTTAAGACATTAAGGATCCAGCTATACAACCTTGAGTGAAGCTCTTCATGTAGTCTGAAGTCTTTGTTTGTGGGGAACCTTGGCCCGTCTTTTGGAACCAATGTGAAGTGGGAGTAGTTTAAGTTTCCTTATTATAGTTTACTTATTCTTGAAAGTATTATTTTATTATAAAATTTTTAGTGGACCATCATTGTAATCTCGTGGTTTCATTTTCTGATATAAATCTTGTGAGATTATCCCATTGAGGATCTTTTTTGGTTTTTGTTTACGATCATGTTGGATATGCTTGAGTCTAGTGAAAATGATGAATTTTGGTATGGTTCTATTTATGGTTTTAATTCCTTCCATGATTTACCCTTATTTTAGGGTTTCTTGGTTTGGGATTGGATTTCCTGGGGTTTATGTTGCTTGGTCTATGCAGGAAATTCCAAGGTTGGTTTGAGCAAGTTCGGTTCTTATGGTAGAGAGAACCCACTCCCCTGTATTTTCTTTCCCAATGATCCTTATTGTTCTGGTTATCTCAAAATATGTTATGTGTGACTGATAGTAGTCAATCGCATATCGTGGCACAATGCGACGAGGTCCTATAGAGGGATAGAGGCGACACGGATCGCATCGCGAACACTTTTTTATCCAATCACATACCAATAAATATAATTTAAATTATATAATTCTACACATATATGTTGAAAATTTTAAATATGATAAATAAAATATAAAACATAGAAAAAAATAAATAAAACCAAAAATGTTTTTACAATGCAATTTTTTAACTAAAACAGATAAAATAAAACAAAAAACAAAAAAAAAATCATATAAATAGAATAAAAAATGAAAGGACACCGACACCCACGTCACTCAGGGGATCGGGGTGTGGTTTTCATCATTGTCAAGGGTGCATGGAGCGGTGTGTGCAACAATGAATTTGGGGGGGGGGTGCGGTCATCCTTGCCATCAGGGGTGGGGGAGCAATGTGCGCAACAAAAAATGGAGGAAGAAGAATGTGCAACAGAAAAAAATATGCGCACAGTAGGGAGGGATTTGTTGCGGTTTGAGGATGGGGAAATTGGATGGGTAGGGTAGGGGAGAAGTGGGTTTGACCGCATATAGGGAAAAAAACCCGACGCTACAAGAAGTTGTGGTTGCACCGAACGGGATCGTGGCAGAAGCGCAACGACCGTGATAGCGGGTGGCACGACACGATCTTGTTCCTCCCGTGATCAACCCACTTGAAGCGGCTAGGTTCCGCTCCGCACCACAAAGACAAGATCACAGATGCGACGATGTGATTTGAAAACTATGGTGTGACTTGTGGAGTGAAAGGTCATACTGAAGTTCGGGGTCCCATTTTGAAACTCATGTGATTTTAAGGCTTGGTTCTCACTTGTTTATGGTTTTATGTTTGATGGGAACCACTATAGTTGTCCCTCCAATGATAGGGACTCCACACAGATAGTGTCATAGTTTTGCGCAAGGCATGCATGGTGGCATCTATGGGTTTTTGGTTTCTGCCATGCATGTGATGACCTCCTCACTCTCCTATGTACTACTATCATGGTATTCATGGGAATCATCTATAGGGTCGAGTGATAGTTTTTTACTGGTCCCGATTAAACAGACTGGTACCCCTAGATTTGTTGAGAGGATAGGTGAGGTGTGGCAATGATAATTTTAGTTTAGACCATCTAGGTTGGATATTAACTATGGAGCTGCACCATACACTGATAGGTGAGTCTAACCCATGTATGTTTAGATATTCTTCTAGATATGTTTAGGAAATTCCAATGATTAATAATTTTTATATTCCATTTTTATCTTGTTTCACTTTGGTTACCAAATTTCTATGTATTTTTCCTACTTATACTATTTCCTTTATTTTCTGTAATTGCTATTGATTACCTGGTTTGGATTTATTCTTTGGGTTTGGTTATTAAATAGTGTTTTTAAAATTGAAAATTGTTTTAAAAAGGGAAATCAGTTTTTTTTGAAATGGTTTTATGGAATGCATTGTGTGTTGTTTAAAAAAGGGAATTTTTGGAAAAGTAGTTTTTTTGGTTCTTTAAAAATAAAATCCTATTCTCTAAATGTATTTCAAACTAACATTTTTGGACTAATTTGGTAAAGGGTATGTATAGATTCTATGGTGATTACCTACTGAGTTGTTCTTACTCACACCCGACTTGTGCCACTTGGCATAGGCAGACTTGAGCTATTTTGCAGGTTCATGTTTCTAGTTAAGGTTTTTCCTTGGGAGAAGGTTGGTTTTATGGTTGGTGGTAACCTATAGTTCATGTGGAGATCATTTTTTTTCAGTTTGGTTTTAGTTTTTTTTAGTTTTTGTTCTGTTCAGCTGTTGTGGTACTTGGATCCTATGTATTTATTGATATTCTATGTTTATGGATTATCCTAGTATTGTTGTGTTCTCTGTTTGATTTGATTATTTTATTTCATTGGGAAAATCATTCCCATATGGATTATCATTGATGCCCGACCTTAGTTTCTAGCCTGGGAGGATCGGGAATGCCTCTCAGGCCTTGTCGTGGACTAGGTCAGGTGTTGGGTTGAATGGAAGACTAAACAAGTTTGTGATAGGGGTCATTATAGTTGATATTATAAGAATTTTAGTAGAAACCTTAAAAATTAGATTCAGAAAAAATAACATCCTAATGTTATGGTAAGGTAGATATTATATGGTTTTCTTAGAAATACATTCCTATCTGGATACCATAAGTGAATGTGGTTCTGAAAAAGGGGCACCTAGGTGTAATAACTATAAAAAAGGAATGTTGTTCTTGACTCTATCTTCACCCAGTGCATGAAAACAAGCCTTACTACACACCTGGTTTGACACTTCTATGGGATATGCTTAGGATAATTCACATTTTATTTACAAATCATTATAGAGAATTTGAATAGATGATGAAAATGAATAAACTAGATTATACCTAATGTGTCTATGATTAAAAATAAAGTGTCTCAAAGGAATTAGAATTTTTTTATATGTGCAGAAGAAAGGAATGAATTAATGAATTGGAAAGTAAAATGAAGAGTACGATGGAAGGAAATAAATTTCATCTTATAGATCCATTTATAGTTTGTTGTCTTAAATCTAGAGAATTTGAGCATTATTCAAATTAATTTCATATTTTAGAGGTTAAATATTAGTACAAATAATGATCTATCTTGAAATAAATAGAAAAATTATTTATGCATTGGGATTAAAAAATTAAATTCTAGAATTATTTTTTCCAATGTCATTTTGGTATAAGAATAACACAACATTTAAGGATTTTGTTAAATTTTAGAAGATTATATGTCTCCATTAACTTATGTGTTTTGGATACCATCATGGGTTTATGATTTTAAGTTTGATCATAAGTTGAATATTTTAAACACATTTTTTCGTATTTATGTGATGGGAGTATACCATGATTAAAAACATTTTGGGGAAATTTATTAAAAGTATATGTTTCAGTGAAAAATTTATTTGAGAAAAAAACTTTAGGGTTAATATGATAATTAATGACACTTAAATAAGACTATTATACATTGTGGAAAAAATATATATTATATTGAAAACCTTAGTCAAAAGGTTATTTAATGATTAATTTTATTTCAAGGATTTCCATCATATTTTTGGGAACATTACATGAATTATATAAATATAGTTTAGAAAAAGGACCACCCTCATATCGGGTGACAACCTAACACATCCAAAACGTTCGTGAGGCTAGAACCCATGATCTAATGATGATAAATGTTTTGTACATACCATTGAACCACACAATGTCCTTGTTAATATATAATTGTTTTTAGTTAAAATATTTGACAAAAAAATATTAATGATTAACCAGTTATGTTAATTTTGAGGTTTAGAGATTAATGTATTATACTAAATAAATTGTGCAAACCATATTGGTTTTGGAAAATATTTAAAGACAGATAAAATACTTGTTTCTCTTTTATGTATTTTATGATCCGTTAAAGGTGAATTTTAGCGCTTCAAGTATAAAAAATCATTATTGTATATTTATTTCTTAGAGTAAGTGATGAATAAGAAATTGATCAATGAAAAAAACAAAGGGTGGAATTGTACTTATAAAATAGAAACATATCATGTAAAAATATTTCCTTATATTCTTAGATAGTAAAAGAGTTCCTTATATTAGGAAAAATGATCTTGAAATAATTTTTTATCATATTACCATCACTTCTAATGATATCAATGATATTTTTCACACTTATTTGATTTATGGTTTTAATGTCCTTAACATTCCATTTATCATTGAATTTTTTTGATCAATAACCTCTACCTTTCTCAAAAATTATTTATGATTTTCTTCTATGACAACATCTTCACTTTCCACCAATGTTCTCCTACTTTGAAACCCACTTATGTGTTATTCTATATGACCTTTGTAATTAATTTTATCTTTTATTAAGATGATATTTTATTAACCCTTTTATGATGTGTTTTTTTCAAAAATGGTATTTTCAAATATCAAACCCTAGATTACCAAGATCAAGTATAAATTGTGAGGAAAAAATTTATTTAAGGTCAGTAGAATGAAACATCCCAAAATTTAAAAATAAGAACATTGTATTTGATAGTGTGTATGACACACAAAACCAAAATTAGAAGAAAATATAACACCCTAATACTTTTCTATATATTCAAATTTAAATAAATTCAATCTTTGAAATAGATTTTATTACATGAAACACTGATTTTAGCTTGCGTTACACAAAACACTGAGTTTAGCTTGTGTTACACTCATCACTGAGTTTAAATAAAATGTGAGATATTATTAAAATATTAGTATTTAATATAATAGTTATCATATAGAAATTATAATGGAGGGTATGAATATTAATAACTAAAATATGAAAATTATATTTATCTATTGATTATATAAAAATAAGAATCATTTGAAAAGAAATGAAATATTTTCTGAAAAACTATATTTTTCTAAAAAGTTGTTTAGTCGGCTTCACACAGATAACTTAAAATTAATTTTTACCACCTTTATAAAATTTATTTAATAAAATTATATTAAATTTTTTAAATCATATTATCAATAATATCATAAGGTTAATTTTTTAGATTTTTATGAAAAGTTTAATTTTTTGATGAATAATGAAAAATACCGAATTGTAATGGAAAATTGTCTTTTCGTTTAAATAATTTACAATGTCAAATTATATTTAGAATAATTTTGATGTAAAATTAGTTAAATTATATATATATTGATTAAAGTTTTTTCATTTTAATCATTTTCATATTGAATTTTGATATAAAAATATTATAAACTTTTAAACATTTTTTCTTTGAAAACCAACTTTCTCATTGCATCTGCAGGATTAATTTTAAGTTAAAATTATTGACTTATATAAATTGAATTTTTAAAAATATATTTGATATTTTTAATCATAATAATTTATAATGTCTAATAAGGTCAAATTAATTTTTGAACAAAATGAATATTTAAAATAGTAAAAATTATTTACCATAGTTTAGGTAATAATGGATTTTTAGGGGGTTAAACTAAAAAGATAAGGGCTAAATTAACCTAAAATATGGTTTAAAACATATTTTATGACCATATTTTGACCTTAAACGTATATTATCAATATTGTACCATTATTGGTTTCTTTTTACATTAATCAAACGTGGCTTAAATTCATTATTTTCAAAAATTACAAGTGTATTAATCACCTCACTTATAAAAAGCTACCCACTATTAAATAATCCTCACATTGTAAAACCTATTTTTTTGACCAATACAAAACAAAATAACTTCATAAATTCCCTAAAAAAATTTTATAAGCCTTATTTTGGGTATAAATCCAACCTTGTAAGTATTTTGTGAAAAACTAAGGAGGACACCCGAAGAAGAGGTAGCACTCTTCATTAAGTGTTTTATTTTATTTCTTCCTCCACCTACCTAAAATCTTATTAAACCATGATTATATAGTAACCTCAATATATTTCATATACTTAGATATTTTTATATTAATTTAATTACCTAAAACCATATCCACTTCCATCAAATGGGTAACAAAATCGTTATTCATGTGTACGAAGGACTACCGCCTCACAAACCGATGTCATTTGTTTTTCAATTACCATATATCATGGCTGGGTATGATGATAAATATAATGTATATATATGATATTTATAAAATAATTATACCTCTTAAAAAATTATATTATATATACCGTTTTAATTTCCATTCTGTAGAGAATACGATAACGTCGCTCGTGTGTATGGCAGATTACCACCTCGTGAAACGATGTGGTTCATCTTTCACTAACGCTTTACATGGAAGATGATAAATATAGAGTTAATTATTATATGTGATATACATGAAATAATTATTATATTCATGAAATATTTATCATTATTAAAATATATTATATATCATTTTCTCTTACCTTTTCACTCTGTGAAAGATGATAATGTCGTTCGTGTATGTGTGGATTACTGCCTTCACGAAATGACGTGACATTCTTTTTATCACCACACCACATGGATGATATATATAAGTATATTTAATGAAATAATATGGAATATATGATACCATTATCATTATAAAAATATAATATATCACTTACCTTCTTTCTATAATGATCATTGGAAAATGGAAACGTCACTCATGCGTATATACGACCTACCGTCTTTATGATTGTAACATAATTTATTTCAAAAAACATCTTTAATGATTGGTATTAAAGTTATAATTGATGTATAATTATGATAGTTATTTTATGATTATTATTCTGGATATGATGAAACTATAATATTTACAAGAATCAAAACTTTAATGATGAAGAACAAATGAGAAAACAAGGAAATTAACACCCAAAACAAAGAAAATAATGAATGGTTATTAATGAAAGAGTGATAAGATATTAAAAAAGGATCATATATGATATTATAAATATTAATAAGGTTTTTTTGTAAGTTAATTCCTTGTTTAAAATTACTATATAGCAGGTTAATACATGTTGGAGTCTGCAACCCATATCAGACTTGTATTCTGGTGTGGTCTTTAGTATTCATTATAAAAGAACCTCAAGGCCTCCTTAGAGAGTACCTTGGGGGTTCAGGTTACCTCTATTTTATTCCTCCACATGGTATCTGTCACGACCCGCCCTCGGGGTCCGTGCCGTGACTACCCCAAGCCCGCCTTCCATAGGCCAGGGGCTGGCGACTAGCACCAAGGCGTAAATCCCGGTAAAAAGGGAAGGCATTTCCTTTGTAAAGTAAACAAACACCACAGAGTAAGCAAGCGGAAAGTAAACACTAAACAAAAGCAGAGTACAACTGAAAGTGCGGAAAAGTAAATGGGCCAGAATACAAACCCAAACTGAAAGTAAAGTACAACTCGAAAGGGAAAAACAACAACTGAAAAGTAAATGCCGCTACACCGAGCTGTCCACTTGAAATCCCACCTGAAGGGTGGGTACAGATAGCTCCTTTGCTCCACAGGTCCCATCGTCTGCTCCGTGCACGTCCCGCCCAGTGGTCCACCTCCGGGTACCGTCCCGCTCTGCAAGCCTCAGCTAAGGTCAACGCTGTCTGTCGTCTGCAACCAACACAACGTAGTGCGGGCATAGCCCGTGCAGGGGTGAGTATAAGTTACTCAGTAGGGACCCCGAGACCCCTGAAGGTCTCTCAAATCCACAAAGGATAAACCACGAAGAAAGGTACAATCACGAAGTAACAACCGACACTGCTTAGGTATATTCCCATACATATACCTAAGTCGTCAATTTCAAATACGCCCAACCTCCGAGCCCAAGTACAACTCAGTCCACACAGGAAAGTATACGTATTCCACATAGGAAAGCAAAACGTAATCCACACAGGATTGCACAACACAATCCACACAGGAAAGCAAAAGGATTCAGCTCACACAAGATTTTCATTATAAAAAACGTAACTACTGAAGAGCCCCATCTCTGAAGTGTACAGTGTCCTGTCACGACTCTGAGATACTGCTCACTAACCTAAGACTGCTGAGGTACTCCTCCTGTCGAGTACCGCGGGTCTGCCGCCAACTACCGGGCGCTCCGTCCGCTGAGGGTCTGCTGCCAAATACCGGGCGCTCACCCAAATAGCCTACAGAGGTACTCCTCCAGTCGAGTACCGCGGGTCTGCTGCCAACTACCAGGCGCTCCGTCCGCCGTGGGTCTTCCGCCAAGTACCGGGCGCTCCGTCCACTGGGCTAGTCGACTCACTCCAAGTCGAGTCTGTCGAGCAGTCTTCAGGTCTCAGCCGGCTACACGGTCTCCGTACTCCGTACGCTCGTCTCCAGTATCGCAGGTCTGCCGCTACAACCAAGCGCACCACCTCTATCGAGTGAAACAGAAGATTCAGCTCACACAGGTATACATCTTCAGATGACAATAAAGATGATCCCTGATTCATATAAGTCGTCGGACCCACGAAGGATCGATAGGTAACTAACCTTGCAGTGACCCACACAGGATCGGGCCCACACAAGACCGGGCCCACGCAGGACCTGTAGCACTGATCCACGTAGGATCGCTGAGTGCAGTAGTCGTCGGAGTCCACGGAGGATCTCTGCACAGTCGTCGCCGCAGTCCACTGAGGATCTCTGCACGGTCGTCGCTGTCGAAGTAGCAGTCGCAGCCAGCACTAGGGTTCCCGCACACAGCAAGCTCGTTCGGGAGGGTCCACTCCACGAGCCGAGAGGCTGATACATCAACTGACACAAAGTCCGAAGTTGATGTATCCAAAAGTTATGTATCGTCAACAGGAACTCAACGCAACAGACGGCGCGTCGATCGGACGCCCGGTCTGAGAGTTATTGGCATTTTCGTCTCCGGGGCCCAGTTGGTTTTTAAGGCAAAACCAACCCGACCGTACTCCACCTGCGTCCAAACCTCGGGCGGAGTATGCCAAAAGATCCATCTCACTAAGAGTAACACAACACAGCTGACGGCACGTCAATCGGACGTCCGTAGCTCAAGATATGAGCGTTTCCGCTCCGAGGGCCCGGTTGGTCTCGTGAACGAACCAACCCGGCCGAACTCAAAGTAATCCGAAACCTTGAGTGCGATATACCGAAACGACCGTCTCGATCCAAGGATCGCGTTACCGCAGACGGTTCTTCAATCGGAGGTCTGAGGCTCAAGATATGGCCAAAAGACCGAGACTGGTTCGAAACGGGGGGGGGGGGGGGCGGTCCGGGTCCGGGCCGACCCGGCCCGAACCCCCCTGGGTCGGCCCGGCCGGCCGGCCGGCCGGCGGTGCGGCGGCGCGGCGGCGCGGGGGCCGCGGCAGCCTGGCGCCGCACGGAGGGTGTACGCGGGGGGCAATCAAGCCCCTGCTTCTTCAATTGGCGGCGCGGCTATGCCGCGCCGTTTTGTCAATCAACGGCCCCCCTCCTGGGGGCCCGCTTCATGGAAAAACCGGGGGGCCTCCTGCCCCCCCTCCTCAAGGAAACCGCCCCCCTCATTAAGAGGGGGGTTTTGTGAGCCGGCCGGGGGATTAATTCCCCCGGTTTAATGCCATCCGGCCGGCCAGCTGGCCGGCCGGTTTTCTCCAACGGGACCGGAAATTCCGGTCCCGCCTTCGGCTTCCAACACCGGCGGCCCGGCCGCCGGTCTTCTCTTCCGCCACGGCCCGGAACCGGCCGCAGTTTTCGTCATCCGGCGCGGTGCGACGGCATCGCGTCCCTCCGCCGCACCTTGATTTCTTCAACGCGGCGCGACGGCGTCGCGTTCTTGATGTTTCTTCCATGGCGCGGCGCGACGACGTCGCGCAATAAGGATTGGAGAATATCCGCGTGGTGCGACGACACCATGCCCCCTTGATTCATCCACCCGCAAGCAATTCAACAAGAACGATGGAGGGGGGTTCGGCCATGTTCGTGCGGTCCGGCCCCCTCATGTTAAAATAATAACTCAATTTAAAATATTCAAATTCCTCACGTTAGTCATGCGAACCATGTGCAAGAATAGAATAATTAAACAATAAATAACAACCCCTACCTTGGGTATACGTCCGAGGATTTGTCTATGTCCGCGGAAGTCGACGTCGCGGAGATCGGGCGTTGCGGTAGTCGTTCGTCAATTCCGTTGACGAAGAGATGCGTACGATGTGATACGTCATTGGCGAAACCTCTTATGTCGACGAAGGGAATCCGAGGAGGAAGCGGCGTTCCCTCTCGTTGACACGGAAGACGAAGAAGAGCGGAGCGGCGTTCTTCGTCGGAGCTTGAGCGTTCTTCGTCAAGATGAAGAAGATGGAGGAGGAGCTCTCAAAATGAAATCCACACAAGTTGGCTAACAAAATAAAATAAGGTCCCTCCTTATTTTATTTACCAAGCCTAGGAATTCAAAACATCAAATTCAAAAACATAACACTTAATTAATTAACATGTCATGTGTAATTAATTAGATGTTAAGTTTACAAACATTTAAGAGGGAGAGAGGGGAGTTTAAGGGGGAAGTTGGGAGGTTTAGGTTCGTGTGGGTCCCACCACACTTAATCCTCTCAAGGAAGGTTAAGTGGGTGTGGGTCCCACCCCTAACTCCTTTTGAGAGGAGTTAACCTACAAAAGTGAAATAAAAAGAATCCACATTTTTTATTCAACTTTTTATAAATCTCTCAAAAACTAACTTTCAACCCGCAACAAACGCAACTTCCGAAAAGGTCTCTTTAAGCGAAAATCGGTGCTGCGAGTTCATCGGTGCCCTCGGATTTCAATTCCGAACACCGGATCAAAAGTTAGGAAATCCCGCTCGTTCGTTCACTGAACTTACCCGAGCCAAACTTCGGAAAATGATTCCGGGCACTCTGGGCCTCGGAATCAGGTGCCGTCTGAAACCGCGCTCTTGTAAAATTCCAAAGAAAATTAAGAAAAAAATTTCCCTTGAATTTTATGGGTCTTTACATTACTCCCACCTCAGGGCTTTACATCCCCGTAAAGATACATCAAAAACTAGGGAAACAAAAGAGGGTACTGAGCACGCATCTGAGCCTCCTGCTCCCATGTGCTCTCCTTGAGATTTCCGTGCTGCCATCTGATGCGCACAAGAGGAATCGATCGCCCACGCAGGACCCGCTTTTGTCGATCCTCTATCTCCACCGGGACCTCCGTAAAAGTCGCCCCATCGTCAACGTCAAGCTCCCCATGGTCAATGATGTGCGTCGGGTCGTGCACGTATCTCCTCAGCTGAGATACGTGGAAGACGTCGTGCACCCGGTGCAACTGAGGTGGTAGAGCCAGGCGATAATCCACCTCACCAATCCTGCTGAGAACCTGGAAGGGTCCGATGAAGCGTGGAGATAACTTGCCGCCTCGGCCAAATCTCCGAATACCACGTCGAGGTGAGACCCGCAAGAAGACGTGGTCGCCATCCTCGAACTCCAGTGGCCTCCGCCTCCTGTCAGCGTATGACTTCTGCCGGCTCTGAGCTGTACTCATCCGCTCCTGGATGACCTGGACCATCTCTGTCATGGCCTGGACAATCTCCGGTCCCACCAGAGTTGCAAGATTTCTTCTTTGCCGATAAGAGAAATCTGGTCCCATCCCCTGGATGAACTACATTCTTTGCCTAAAACAGTCAATCCTAACATGGATGATACTAATCCATACCAAGGATGACGTCGTAAGGCCTCGACGCTACTACTAAGAGATCCAACCGTTACTCTCGCCTCCAAGGGTTGAGTCACACTGTCGGCATCAGTGTGTGGTAACTGGTCTCCTCCAGTAGATGTCTCACAAGTGAGGGTCAAGTCAACAGCCAAAACTGGAACCTCTTAGTAACATCACGAAAGAGGACAGGAACGAAAATATCACAAAGGTATGCGTCTTTTATTATTGCAGCTCATAATACAAGACGCTACACAAATGCAACAAGGAACCAGAAGTACAAAGGATGTATCCACTAGTTCTGCTCCTTTCCATCGGCTCCCAGATCTCCATGATCGAAGGCTTCGGCTGCCTGAAGTTGAGCTCTCGCATGTTCACCTACTCCCTGTGGTCGGGGTGGATCTCCTGGTGGTAGTGGTGGCAGAGCCTCAAAGCGTCGCCCACCACCGGCTGCTCGTCCAGCTCCTCTGCCTCGTCCGCCTCCTCCCTGCGGACCGCCACGGTCGAACCTCTGCCTCTGCCTGGAAGGTTCTTCACTTAACTGCTGATCATCAGCATGGTGGGTCGGACAGTCACGAGCCATGTGACCAATCCCGCCACAAGAGTAACACTTCCCACTCTCTGCAAGCCTGGCTCTGACTCCACCCCGGCTTCCCCGTACAACTGAGCCTGAGTCGTGCAGTCGGCCACCGGTAGGTCTGGTCTGCCTGGAACCCTGAGTCATCCGTCGGCTACCAGTTGCTGAAGACTCCGCTATCTGCCGCCCTGCGGTAGGTCTCGCTGTGGACTCAGCCAGGAAACTCTCGATCAGGAGGGCTCGCTCCAGTACTCCTGTCTGAGTCGGTATGCTGAGGGAGATCAGCGATGCCCTGATCTCGTGTCTCAAACCCTGCTCGAAGGTCCGGGCCCGGAAGAAGGGGTCCCGTACCATGTCTGTCGAGTACCGAGAAAGGTCGGTGAACCTCGCCGTGTACTGAGCGACTGTCAAGCTGCCCTGCCGCATCTGAAGAAGCTCCTGGATACGCACCGCACGAAGGGTGGCTGGGACGAACTCCGAGCGGAAGATGCTCTCAAAGTCCGTCCAAAGAAGAGATGCCTCATCGTGCACCTGGAGCATCAAGCTCCACCATCGTCCTGCTGCTGTGTGTAGTAGGCTCGCAGCGAGGATCACCATGAGGTCTGTTGGTGTCCTCACTAGCCTAAACACTCGAACCACTGCCTCCAGCCAGTCCTCTGCTGCCTGGGGATCCGTATCCCCGCGAAACCTGGGCGGTCACTGGCACTGAAACTCATGCAGTGCGCTGAGGCGACGTGCATCGTCAACGGCTGCTGCTGGAAGCATCGGGGGCTCGGCGGGTAGAGCTACCGCCGGTGCCACTACTGACAAAGGGCCCTGCACCGAGGCCTCGTCGCTCGGTGGGCTGTCGTCACGATCGACTCTCGGAACCCTAGCTGGCTGCCGTCGTGGGGCCATCCTGAATGGGAAACAGGTGCGCCACGGTCAAACAGTATACCTGGTGAGCTGACACAAAGAAATCACAAAGAAAACTTTGAAACACACACGCAATCAATGTTTTCATGCATTAAGTCGGAAATCAGAAGTCAGGGTCCTGGTGTACGGATACGTCGGCCGCCGCACCAACACTGGACTCCCTGGACTGATAACCACACTCAATACGCTAAACATCATTGCTCCACATAGAAAAGATAAGAGTTCGCGGTAGAATCGAACTCCTCTGATACCAATTTGTCACGACCCGCCCTCGGGGTCCGTGCCGTGACTACCCCAAGCCCGCCTTCCATAGGACAGGGGCTGGCGACTAGCACCAAGGCGTAAATCCCGGTAAAAAGGGAAGAAATTGCCTTTGTAAAGTAAACAAACACCACAGAGTAAGCAAGCGGAAAGTAAACACTAAACAAAAGCAGAGTACAACTGAAAGTGCGGAAAAGTAAATGGGCCAGAATACAAACCCAAACTGAAAGTAAAGTACAACTCGAAAGGGAAAAACAGCAACTGAAATGTAAATTCCGCTACACCGAGATGTCCACTGGAAATCCCACCTGAAGGGTGGGTACAGATAGCTCCTCTGCTCCACAGGTCCCGTCGTCTGCTCCGTGCACGTCCCGCCCAGTGGTCCACCTCCGGGTACCGTCCCGCTCTGCAAGCCTCAGCTAAGGTCAACGCTGTCCGTCGTCTGCAACCAACACAACGTAGTGCGGGCATAGCCCGTGCAGGGGTGAGTATAAGTTACTCAGTAGGGACCCCGAGACCCCTGAAGGTCTCTCAAATCCACAAAGGATAAACCACGAAGAAAGTTACAATCACGAAGTAACAACCGACACTGCTTAGGTATATGCCCATACATATACCTAAGTCATCAATTTCAAATACGCCCAACCTCCGAGCCAAAGTACAACTCAGTCCACACAGGGAAGTATACGTATTCCACACAGTAAAGCAAAACGTAATCCACACAGGATTGCACAACACAATCCACACAGGAAAGCAAAAGGATTCATCTCACACAGGATTTTCATTATCAAAAACGTAACTACTGAAGAGCCCCATCTCTGAAGTGTACAGTGTCCTGTCACGACTCTGAGATACTGCTCACTAACCTAAGACTGCTGAGGTACTCCTCCTGTCGAGTACCGCGGGTCTGCCGCCAACTACCGGGCGCTCCGTCCGCTGAGGGTCTGCTGCCAAATACCGGGCGCTCACCCAAATAGCCTACAGAGGTACTCCTCCAGTCGAGTACCGCGGGTCTCCTGCCAACTACCAGGCGCTCCGTCCGTCGTGGGTCTGCCGCCAAGTACCGGGCGCTCCGTCCACTGGGCTAGTCGACTCACTCCAAGTCGAGTCTGTCGAGCAGTCTTCAGGTCTCAGCCGGCTACACGGTCTCCGTACTCCGTACGCTCATCTCCAGTATCGCAGGTCTGCCGCTACAACCAAGCGCACCACCTCTATCGAGTGAAACAGAAGATTCAGCTCACACAGGTATACATCTTCGGATGACAATAAAGATGATCCCTGATTCATATAAGTCGTCGGACCCACGAAGGATCGATAGGTAACTAACCTTGCAGTGACCCACACAGGATCGGGCCCACACAGGACCGGGCCCACGCAGGACCTGTAGCACTGATCCACGTAGGATCGCTGAGTGCAGTAGTCGTCGGAGTCCACGGAGGATCTCTGCACAGTCGTCGCCGCAGTCCACTGAGGATCTCTGCACGGTCGTCGCTGTCGAAGTAGCAGTCGCAGCCAGCACTAGGGTTCCCGCACACAGCAAGCTCGTTCGGGAGGGTCCGCTCCACGAGCCGAGAGGCTGATACATCAACTGACACAAAGTCCGAAGTTGATGTATCCAAAAGTTCCGTATCGTCAACAGGAACTCAACGCAACAGACGGCGCGTCGATCGGACGCCCGGTCTGAGAGTTATTGGCATTTTCGTCTCCGGGGCCCGGTTGGTTTTTAAGGCAAAACCAACCCGACCGTACTCCACCTGCGTCCAAACCTCGGGTGGAGTATTCCAAAAGATCCGTCTCACTAAGAGGAACACAACACAGCTGACGGCACGTCAATCGGACGTCCGTAGCTCAAGATATGAGCGTTTCCGCTCCGAGGGCCCGGTTGGTCTCGTGAACGAACCAACCCGGCCGAACTCAAAGTAATCCGAAACCTTGAGTGCGATATACCGAAACGACCATCTCGATCCAAGGATCGAGTTACCGCAGACGGTTCTTCAATCCGAGGTCCGAGGCTCAAGATATGGCCAAAAGACCGAGACTGGTTCGAAACGGGGGGGTCCGGGTCCGGGCCGACCCGGCCCGACCCCCCCCTGGGTCGGCCCGGCCAGCCGGCCTGGCGCCGCACGGAGGGTGTACGCGGGGGGCAATCAAGCCCCCGCTTCTTCAATTGGCGGCGCGGCTATGCCGTGCCGTTTTGTCAATCAACGGCCCCCCTCCTGGGGGCCCGCTTCATGGAAAAACCCGGGGGCCTACTGCCCCCCCTCCTCAAGGAAACCGCCCCCCTCATTAAGAGGGGGGTTTTGTGAGCCGGCCGGGGGATTAATTCCCCCGGTTTAATGCCATCCGGCCGGCCAGCTGGCCGGCCGGTTTTCTCCAACGGGACCGGAAATTCCGGTCCCGCCTTCGGCTTCCAACACCGGCGGCCCGGCCGCCGGTCTTCTCTTCCGCCGCGGCCCGGAACCGGCCGCGGTTTTCGTCATCCGGCACGGTGCGACGACATCGCGTCCCTCCGCCGCACCTTGATTTCTTCAACGCGGCGCGACGACGTCGCGTTCTTGATGTTTCTTCCATGGCGCGGCGCGACGACGTCGCGCAATAAGGATTGGCGAATATCCGCGTGGTGCGACGGCACCACGCCACCTTGATTCATCCACCCGCAAGCAATTCAACAAGAACGATGGAGGGGGGTTCGGCCGTGTTCGTGCGGTCCGGCCCCCTCACGTTAAAATAATAACTCAATTTAAAATATTCAAATTCCTCACGTTAGTCATGCGAACCATGTGCAAGAATAGAATAATTAAACAATAAATAACAACCCCTACCTTGGGTATACGTTCGAGGATTTGTCTATGTCCGCGGAAGTCGACGTCGCGGAGATCGGGCGTTGCGGTAGTCGTTCGTCAATTCCGCTGATGAAGAGATGCGTCCGATGTGATACGTCGTTGGCGAAACCTCTTATGTCGACGAAGGGAATCCGAGGAGGAAGCGGCGTTCCCTCTCGTTGACACGGAAGACGAAGAAGAGCGGAGCGGCGTTCTTCGTCGGAGCTTGAGCGTTCTTCGTCAAGATGAAGAAGATGGAGGAGGAGCTCTCAAAATGAAATCCACACAAGTTTGCTAACAAAATAAAATAAGGTCCCTCATTATTTTATTTACCAAGCCTAGGAATTCAAAACATCAAATTCAAAAACATAACACTTAATTAATTAACATGCCATGTGTAATTAATTAGATGTTAAGTTTACAAACATTTAAGAGGGAGAGAGGGGAGTTTAAGGGGGAAGTTGAGAGGTTTAGGTTCGTGTGGGTCCCACCACACTTAATCCTCTCAAGGGAGGTTAAGTGGGTGTGGGTCCCACCCCTAACTCCTTTTGAGAGGAGTTAACCTACAAAAGTGAAATAAAAAGAATCCACATTTTTTATTCAACTTTTTATAAATCTCCCAAAAACTAACTTTCAACCAGCAACAAACGCAACTTCCGAAAAGGTCTCTTTAAGAGAAAATCGGTGCTGCGAGTTCATCGGTGCCCTCGGATTTCAATTCCGAACACCGGATCAAAAGTTATGAAATCCTGCTCGTTCGTTCACTGAACGTACCCAAGCCAAACTTCGGAAAATGATTCCGGGCACTCTGGGCCTCGGAATCAGGTGCCGTCTGAAACCGCGCTCTTGTAAAATTCCAAAGAAAATTAAGAAAAAAATTTCCCTTGAATTTTACGGGTCTTTACAGTATCAGAGTGAAATTAATCATGAACCCTCCCACCCATATTTTATTTCCCCATCTAGGGTTTCCAACAATAATTCCTCTGTTGGGGGGGGGGGTCTATGGCCAGCAAGGTATATCATCACCCCTCCCTACCTACACATGACTACTTCCACATGGATCCCTTTAGGTTCTGTCCAGTGGATCTCCCCCCTACTGGCGCTTCTTTCCCCAAAATCCCCTCCCCGCTGTGCGCGATGTCCCTCCAACACCATTTGATCACCGTTGCGCTGCTACCCTATGTGACACCTCTGTTCGCCATTCCATGGTGCATCCCTATGCCCATACTATGCACTTCTACCCCCGTTATAGTTCTTGGCTCCCTCACCTTCCGTCGTAGATTCCAGCCTTCCCCTTTTTCGTGGCTCCTGTCCCCTCTCCCGCACGATGACGGACGGACCTTCTCACCTTCCTGCATGTGATGGCTGACAGACCTCCAATATAAACACACCCAATGCATTAGATGAAGATATAGTTCCCACCCTTCATCATAAAAAATTCCCAATAACCATAAAAAAATCATAAAATAAGAATAATTTCATCATAAAAACAATCCATTTTAATTTTTTAAAAGTTGAAATTTAAGAGGATTTTTAAAGAAAAGTCCCTTACATCGGGTTCGTATTACTTAAAATGTGTTCAAAACTTTTTTATAATGGTTTAAAGTGTGTTATTGGTATATTAAATAAACATATTGATATTTATAATTACTTATGTGATCTTATTATAACAAATTTCCACCCATTTTTATTAATATTTTTATTTTCATTGTTTTCAGGTGCATTTATTTCATAGTTTCTTTGTTTGGTTCATTATGGGTTTTCTTGTTAAATATGAGAAAAACTAAAAAAGTGTAATAAAATGGTATTAATATGTTTATATAATTTTAAATGAAACCATTTATATTTTTTACTGATATGAGGATGATTCATTAGATAAAATTTTAATGATAACCCTTTAGATTATTTTGGCAGTTTTTGAATCATTATGAACTAGTTTTGTTATATAATTTATTAGTATGTATATATGTTAATTCAAGAACCAAAAAAAAGTCATAAAATAAATATTAAAATATATTTGAACCATTTAAATGGTTTTAAGACCATCCTTGAAGGTGGTAATGAAAAACCAAAACATATCATCCACAAAGGTGGTGAATTGACACCTCACAGACGACATTTTCATTTTAGAAAAAAGGGAGAGGATAAAAGGATTTATGATGAATTATTCCATTAACATGATAAAATTATAGTATATAAAAGATACTGGAGTTTTCATGACACTTTTATAATGTTAGGTGAAGTGAGAATAGGAAAATAATATAAGTTTAAAATAATTTAAACGAAAATGAAAGAGGATTTTATCTCTTGAATTCCTATACTTGAGAACCACTTTAAGACCCTTGGTTTTGGACTTTTGGTGACACCATAAGGGGTTGCATTTGGGGAATATTCTTGGGAAGTTAATTATGTAGAAATTTATTAGGCTATATGTATTTGATATGTGAGGAGAATAGGTGGTGAGGGGTGATATTTATAATGGAGGAGAGTTGTGTTTTTTGAATATTGTTTCCATTCGTTTGTTATTTTAGCTAAGGACTATGAGTAAATTTGATTCCCATGACTAAATATAGTAAATAGGGAAGAAGAGTTCGAGATTATGATAATACATCATCCATGCATCATTGATGACTCATCCATGAGATAAAATTCATTTATTTGTTAAATACCACAAATTCACTATTCACAACAAATTCAACTATTTCATAAAAATTCCAAAAATTCACCTCAACAATATTTTGATGTGTAGAATTCAAAAATGAACTCCATTTTAAGAATTTTTTTTCTAAATATGTGAATATTAATTTTTAATTAAAATCATAATTTATTCGAAAAATACTAATTTTAAAACTATAACTAATTTTATAACACCTTGAAAAATTAATTAATGTCTCATAAATTTATATTATAATCATAGGAAAATAAATTATTAATTTATAAATCAATTTTATGAAAATAAATTTCCTTTTAAATCATTAAATTAATTATAAAATTATAAAGAAACATTTATGTTTCCAAAAAATACCAACACTTAATTTGTCTTTTTCAAAACATTTATTTACTTATTATATGATATAAATATATCATATTTTTATTTTTAAGATACATAAATTTTATTTATACTTTTATTGGTGAATTTACTATTCTATTAGCTAGATTACTATTCCTAATGGTTCTGTTACTATTTCTAAGGTCATATTACTATTTTGTTAGTATATATTCCTTAAAATACCATTTATTTAATTATATATTTATAAGGAATTTTACTATTTAATTTCAAAATGAAGTAAAATATTTTATTATTATTGGGGTTGTTAAATTCTCCCTAAATTATGTAAATTACTTGCTCATAATTTTTATTTACTTATTAAACAATTGATGATATCTTTCCCTCATAACATTTTCAGATTCACATGTTTCTTCTTCAACCATGTGGTTGACTGACTGAAGGGACCGAAGGCCTTATTTTTTATTGATTTTAAGATAATCCCCATTTCAAGGGATGAGGGGGAACCCTTAAAAGGCCCATAGGCTTAGAATTACCTTATTACACAATACATGATCTCTACTGTCAAGAATTTGAACATTCTTTTCCTTATATGAAATGTTCTCTTCCAACTAAACTACTTCTAGGCTCAAAACATGAGATAAATCTGGAACATACTTTCTCAAAATCAAAAAATGAAAAACATTGTGTACCTAAGATAAAATAAGAGGAAAATATACTCGGTAGGAAAATGGTCTATCTTTCTCTAAGATTTCAAATGGTCAAATGAACCGTGTACTTAGATTTCATTTCTTTCCAAAACGCATAACACTTTTCTGTGGAGATATTTAAAAGAAATCATGATCACCAGCCCTCAAATAAAATTCTTTTCTCCTATTATTTGTATAAATTTTATATAATGACCCATAAATTACATACATTGTTATTACTTCAGAATTGAAGCACACTTGTTACAACATATAACAAAACCATGAAATGACCGTATAGGTATAGTGTCTTTAGAAACTGGGAAACATAAACAACTGGTTCATAAAGCATCTACATTGTCTCCCATTTATTTCATCATATCTAGAGTCCCTTTTGGAATATCCTACTTAATAACCTTATTCCTGACCTGGGGAAAGAAAACATACAAAAGGGTGAGCTCAAATTCTTATTAAGGGTAAAAAAAAGAAATATCAATCACATCATATTCATAAGAACATAACATTTTGGAAATCTTAACCTGCAAAAGAGATCATAATTTCATAACATGGGATAAATCATAGTAGTGAAATTTAATCCCAATAATCATAACTTAAAACATAAAACGTTGTGGCATACACAAATAATCATAGAGAATCATTTCTTAGTAGTCAAGACTCATTTCCAAGACTATCTTAGCGGACAAATTCCATTTCTGAACCGAGTTCACTCCTCGTTTCAGTCCTGTTTCACTGAACTGTTTTAACCTGTCGTTCCAGCCATGTCTATCTCATGAGATATAAATCTTTACCCAATGAATTGGAGGGAGATATAGGTCCCACCCATCTCGTAATGATACCATTATTATGAGTTCCACAAAATCATAAATCATACATCATTGCATAACCCATGTAATAAAAATGGGATTCTTAAACATCGTGACATCATAAAACAATTCATATAAGATAAAAGAATTCATAAAAATAATTCCATCACAACATAATAAAATCAATGTAATAATAGGGATAGAAATAGAAACCTATTTTATCTTAGATGTGAAATAATTTTGATAAAACACTTGAACTCTATTCTTGAGGAAAATATCCTTTCTACTTCAAAAACATTTTTCCTTTCATAACATGTCATACAATTTTAAACTAATTGAAGTTGATTAAAAATAATCTTGAAAACTTGTAAAGGATGATTCTTAGAAATAATGTTTTAAAAATCCATTCATTCCGTATAAGTTAAAAAAACATTCTTCTCGTACTTTTTTCGGAAAAGTCAAAAAGTACCTCGTACGAAAAACGACAAAAGATTCCTTTCATATCTTTTACTAAAAACTCACCGAAGGGTAAAATTGGATTTAAACAATTGTAGGTGGATGGAAAAAATATTAAATATTGAGGAAACATGGATGTGGATGATAAAATACACCCCGGTAAATACCAAAGTATAAACAATCTCGGATAAAAATGAGATTGTGATATTTTCCCTTACCTTAGGTCCGATTTGCTTCATAAGTGTCTGAACCTCCTGTATAATGATTTAAATAATTTCATTGACTTATTACAGAATCATACTCATTGTTATGAGATCATATATGGCCATATTCTTAGCTTCTTATTAGTAATATTTCATTGCTACTTGTTATTCGGGTGTTTATTACTTTTTGTTCTTATGCGTGTTTTGTCGAATAAATTCCTATTCTTCTCTTTAGGTTATAGATACCTAATTTCCAGAATGGTATTAGTGTAATATATATCATATTAATTCATTCAATTCATCTATATAATTATTATGCAATGAAGATCATGTAGAACGAGTCGCATCACATCGTGGAGACGGTATTCCGTACGTACGCACGACCGATGATATCGTTCCCATGATCGTTGAATTGTATTGGATTGTATGTATACTATTTCAGAATAAATATCACTTTAAAATAATCATATATAGTTATTATTTACACCATTATACCCATCCAATTAAGGTGGTGGTGGAAAATAGATTACACCACGACGTGGAGACGGTATTCCATACGTACATACGCGCGGTGATTTCATTTTCCGTAGGATGGATAGATGGTGAAATAGGGTTGTTTCATACTTATAATAACATATAAGTATACGAGTGATATTGATGTTATTACTTCATAATGAAACAACTAAAGAAGAAGAGGTGGAAGAAGAAATAAAGTTGAAAAAATCGTTAACAGACATTACCTCTTCTTTGAAGCGCCTCTTTGAGACCTCCTCTTAGGGCACTAAAATTGGTTTTTGAAGATGACCATGACCTCTAAGATATTTCTAGGGAAGTGGAGAAGAGATTTTGGCAGGGGTTTGCTGAGCTGGAAGGCTCATAGTGGTGTGAGGAAGAGAGGGAGGAGGTGCCCTTTTATAAGGGAGGAGAGGGGCACCTTTGGAAATATAAGCAATATTAGTTTATATTAAATCCCAACCCCACATAAAAACTTCCAAAATGACTCATATCCGAATATTAGATTATATAGGGTTGTAATATCATCAGAAAATAAAATTTAGACTTTTTAGGAATTTATTTTAAACATTATCAACATGATTTATCCTTATTTATCAATTTAATTTTATCTGTGGTAATAATATTCTAAATTTTAAATTATTATAAATAATTACATATATGCTATGAATTTTCCATAATTTGACACTTTATGACATTTTAGACCATATGAATTTTAATTTATAATTTTTAAATATATTTGTGATTTTTAAACAATTTTGTAATATGTTATTTTTATAAAATAACAATAGTGGCAATTTTGATACTATTCAATTATTTGAATTTAAATAAAATATATACAGAAGATATGTTCTAAATAAAAGATTTAATAGATTCATAAAATGTCATATGTATCTAGAAAATTAGTGGAGCACATCAAATAGTTCATATAATATTTATTTTAATATTTTAAAAACCATTTATTTGATATTTTAATTAATAAAATAATTTCAACATCACTATTGTGTCATAATTAATGATAATTATTTAATCCCTAAAAATTTTAAATAAATTCCAATGATGTAGATAATTGTATTATCCTTCTGGATAATATTCATGTTCGAAGTTTCTTTAAGTTTATCACTAAATTAAAATTATTATACTTATAAGATTTAAGAAAGTGACATGGTGTCACATTCTGTGGTTTTAAAAAAAATAAATTATTTTCATGGAAAAAGTCTATTAAATGAAGATAATATGACCCTTAGGTGATATGGGTCAACTTTTAGTCATCCAATAGGATTTTTTCAGGTTTTAGGGTAATTTTATAATCTTATATTTACCCTTAATTACCCGATTTACCTTTAACTATGGTAAATAAAATCTACTGTAGTTACTATTCATAATGCCCAAAAATAAAAAGTAGCATATTAACATAATTTGGACCCACTGATTCCAAATATGGAATCCATTTTTCAAAATTCCAAACACATAAGTTTCAGTAATTAATTTAAAATTAATCCCTTTGTTAAGAAAACGGGTTTTAGAAGTTAAAACATTGCCAAAGATTGAAATGTTTTTATCTATGAATTCAGTGTGAAATTAATGCTAATGAAATAAATTATATTAAATGGTAAAAATATATTATATTTATACTTTAAAACCATTCAATTTTATAATTTAACCATATAAATTATCTCAATGAAAAAATTTGTTTTTAATTAAAAATTAGCGTATTTTTACTATTCATCAAAATATGAAACTTATCAGAAAAATATCAAAAATTTATCCAAAGTAAATTTTTATATCCTGATTCAAAATTAGAATTTTATTTTTCCAAATTTAACTTATAAACATGTTAAATCCTAGATTTAATGTGGGTGCGCCATCAAAAGGCTGCAAAACTGCATTTTTTGAAAAATACTTATTTTACACGAAAAATTTATTTTGTTCTCTTACCATGTTCTAGAAAATGTGTGAGATGAATAATAATGTTAGAAAATTAAAAATGAACTTAATAATATTCATAATGGCTAGTACATAATAATATATCGTTGTTTAGTGAAACCCGGTATTGCGTACGATGCAAGCTATCGAGGAAGGTCATGATTGCGTGTAAAGCAAGTCAAGGTAGTGTTGTGTGTAGTGAAAGATTTCTTTGATGATTTATATAACATAAAAACAAAATATTTCTCATAAAATTCTCGGGTGTTACATTCTACCCCACTTAAAATGAATTTCGCCCTCGAAATTCGTCACTTTGTAACAAACAGATGCGGATACCTCTCCCTCATCATATTCTCAAGCTCCCATGTAGCTTCTTCTAATTGACGGTTCCTCCATAAAACTTTCACCATGCAAGTGGTCTTGTTCCGTAGAACTTTTTCTCTATGATCTAGAATCTCTATCGGCTGTTCTTCATAAGAAAGATCTTGCTCCAGCGGTACAACTTCTGAGCTGAGTACATGTGAAGGATCAGATATACACTTTCTCAAGAGAGATACATGGAACACATCATGAACTTTGGAGAGATTCGGTGGAAGCGCCAATCGGTAAGCTACCTTTCCAACACGATCCAGTATTTCGAAAGGACCGATATACCTAGGGCTCGTCTTTCCCTTCTTTCCAAATCTCATTACTCTCTTCCAAGGAGATATTCATAAGAACACTTTATCACCCACTTCAAACACTAGGTCTTTTCTTCGGTTATCGGCATAAATTTTTGTCGACTCTGAGCTGCTCTTAAGTGTTGTTGAATAGATATGACCTTTTCTGCCATCTCATAAACAAGATCAGGTCCTAATAGCTTTCTTTCCCCAACTTCATCCCAACATGTTGGAGTCCTGCATTTCTTTCCATAGGGAGCTTTATAAGGAGCCATCTGAATACTGGAGTGAAAGCTATTATTATAAGAAAATTCCACCAAAGGTAGGTGTTGATCCCAACCACCTATGAAATCCATAGAGCAAGCTCTAAACATATCTTCTAGAGTTTGAATTGTCCTCTCAGACTGACCGTCTGTCTGAGGATGGTATACAGTGCTGGAACTCAACTCTGTATCTATGGCATGCTGAAGACTTCGCCAGAACTTTGAGGTAAACCTCAGATCCCGATCAGATATAATAGAAAGTGGTACTCCATGAAATCTTATCACTTCCTTTACATATATCCTGGAAAGCTAATCTAGAGAGAAATCTTCTCTAATATAAATGAAGTGTGCCAAATTTGTAAGATGATCAACTATGACCCAGATAGCATTATTACCTTGGGATATTTTAGGAAGTCTAGTGAAAAAGTCCATAGTGATGTTTTCCCACTTCCATTCTGGTATGGGTAATGTTTGTAACGTCCCCTTAGACTTCTGTCTTTCACCTTTAACTTGTTGACAAACCAAGCATCGAGAGACATATTCAACAACATCGCTTTTCATCCCATCCCACCATAAGTACTCTTTCAGTTCCCTATACATCTTTGTACTTCTAGGATAAATAGAAAATGAAGAACTATGAGCCTCGTCCAGTAGCTCCTTCTTTAATTCTGGGATGGGAGGAACAAAAACCCGATTCTTGAACCTTATTATCCCATCACAATCAAGGATGAATTCAGGAACATTTCTCACTTTCTTTTTTAATTCTACATCTTCTTTATGTGCCTCTTTAATCTTCACATGTATAGATGGTTGAACATTCATTTGAGAAAGATACGATTTTCCCCCTTCCATTATAATTCCAAGATCCATCCTTTGTAAATCCATAAATATTGGATCTTTTGTGATCCTCATTATAGATAAGCTATCATGGTCTTGTCGAATTAACGCATCTGCCACCTTGTTTGCTTTCCCAGGGTGGTAATGAATTGAGCAGTCGTAATCCTTAATCAGCTCCAACCATCTTCTTTGGAGCATATTCATCTCCTTTTTTGTGCAAATATACATTAAACTTTTATGATCAGTATAAATATCACACCTTTATCCATAAATATAATGCCTCCAAATCTTTAATTCAAAGATTACCGCAGCTAACTCCGAATCATGAGTTGGGTAATTTTTCTCATGGATTTTCAACTGTCGTGAGGCATAAGCTATCACCATATCGTTTTGCATAAGAACACATCCCATCCCCTTCTTGGATGCATCACTATAGATCAAAAACCTTTCTCCACTACAAGGAAGTGTGAGTACAGGTGCACTGGATAACCTTCTTTTCAACTCCTTGAAATTCTCTTCACATTCCTCCGTCCACATGAACATAACTCCTTTTAGAGTCAACTTGGTGAGTGGATTAGATAATCGTGAAAAATATTTTACAAAACATCGATAATATCCAGCCAAACCAAGAAAACTTTGGATCTCGGTTACTGTTGTTGGTCTCGACCATCTTTCAATAACCTCTATTTTTGCTGGATCCATAGATATCCCCTCTTTTGAGATTATGTGACAAAAAAATGAAACTTTTTGAAGCCAAAATCCACACTTGGTAAATTTGGCATAATGCTTCTCCTTTATCAGGGTCATCAATATAATTCTAAAGTGATCTTCATGTTATTCCTTGATCTTTGAATAGACAATAATATCGTCAATAAAGACTACCACAAACTGATCAAGATAGTCTCTAAAGACTCTATTCATCAGATCCATGAAGATAGCAGGGGAATTAGTAAGACCAAATGGCATCACTATAAATTCATAGTATCCATACCTTGTACGGAAAGCCGTCTTTGGTATATCCTCCCTTTTGACACTTAATTGGTGATACCCTGAACGAAGATCAATCTTGGAAAAGTATTGAGCTCCGTGTAGTTGGTCAAATAAGTCATCAATGCACGGGAGAGTTTATTTGTTCTTGATCGTGATCTTGTTAAGTTCTCGATAATCAATGCAGAGTCTCATTGATCCATCTTTCTTCATAACAAACAGAACAGGTGCTCCCCAAGGTGACGCACTAGGGTGTATGAATCCTTTATCAATATTCTCTTGGAGTTGCTTCTTCAATTCCTGCAACTCAATTGGGGCCATTCTATAAGGTGTCTTTGAAATAGGCAAAGCACCCGGTACGAGTTCTATTGAAAACTCAACTTCACGATTTGGTGGAAGACCTGACAATTCCTTAGGAAAGACATTGTCAAACTTCCATACAATGGGAATATTCTTAATCATGAGTTTCTAACCAACCATTTGAGATAAATAACCTTCATTTAGTGGAATCAAAACCCATAAGATGGAAGAAATTTACACTGGAAGGTTATGTTCATCCTTGCATCGATAGATGATCATAGATTGATCTGGAATATGAAATGTAACTTCCCATATTTTGAAATTGATATGGGATCCATACAAAGAAATCCAATCCATGCCAAGAATCACATAAAATTCCACTATAGGAAGGATCACAAGATTTGCAGGAAGCACTTTCCCACAAACTTCAATCGGAGAAAAATTATAAACTTTTGATGCGACTGTTGTGCCATTAGGGGTTGTCACAGCTAACTCAACATCTAATTTTTGAGGTAATATGTTGATACCCTTAGAAAATTCTTAAAAAATAAAAGAGTGGGTGGATCAAGAATCAAATAAAACATTTTCTACTTTAGAGTGGATGATAAGTGTACCTATCACCACTTCGTTGTCGTACTCCACATCGCCGATAGTAATTGCATGTGACTTTCCTTTGTCTTTGGCCTTAAGATTTTGTTGACGTCAATCATCATCATCAACCCTTGGATTTGGGCATTGATTGGCATAATGCCTCATCTCCTTGCACTTGAAACATTGAAGTGTAGTAGGTTCATTCTGTGTATCCCTTCCTTTGTTTGCATAATTAGACATCTTCTTCCAATTATTTCCACATTCAATTTCCCGATGACCTTCTTTTCCAAACTTATAAAATTTTCTTGTCCCCTTAAGACAATTTCCTCCATGTTTCTTTCCACACTTTTAGAATAAGGGAAAACTCATCTTCTTTTCAGTGTAGTCTTTAGATTTTCCTTTGAATTCCATTTTCCTATTCTTATCAAACCCATGTGACTGATGGGTTACAACAATCTCCATATCAACCTTGAGAGCACATCTAACAATTTCCTCATAGCTATTGAAGTCCCTTATGGATAATGCCCTTCGAAGACTTGGTTTTAAGCCACTAAAGAATCGATCGATCTTACTCTCAGGTTGGATAATAATTCCAAAAGCGTACCTTGCATGTCTTGTAAAATTTTCTTCGTAGGTACCAACAGATTCATCATCCTTTTTCTTTAGTTCAAGAAATTCCTTCTCCATCTTTTTTCGGAGAATACGAGGGAAGTACTTATTAAAAAATAAGTTCTTGAACTTGTCCCATTCCATGGACTCAATTTCATCTCTTTGGCTCGTATTCTTAATAAGATTCCACCATTGATCACCATCTCCTTCCAAACGATACACAGCTAAGATGACTTTATCATGTTCAGAACATTGAAGAACTGAAAATATCTTTTCAGTGGTATTGATCCATTGTTCAGCCACTAATATATCAGAAGACCCGCTGAATGAAGGTGGACGCTGCCTCATGAAGGATTCAACAGAATGTTTCTCCTTACTTAGCTAGTTTGGAAGTCTTGCATGATTCATAGGTTGAGAAAGTTGTGTGAGCATAGATACAAGATTTGTCATTCCATCTCCCATAACGTTTGGTTGCTTAGGGGGACAATCATTGCATTGCCCGTCACATTCCGCATTAACACGATTCCTTCGGGTTCCAGCCATTGACTGAAACCTAGAAGAATTGTGTGAGAAATAGTAATTATAATAGGAAAAACACATAAGGAAGAATAAAATTTCACACTTATGGTCTTATCATAGGTTGTTCATGGCCATTTCTAAAACACTAAGATTGTGTTCTATTCTTAGACTTATCCTTAGGGTTCTTACTAAGGCATTCACATCATAGTTTCCAAAGGTTGACTATACCTTTCCTCTGATACCAACTATAACGAACCATACTTTACATACATTGTTATTAATTCAGAATTGAAGCACACTTGTTACAACATATAACAAAACCATGAAAGGACCATATAGTTATAATGTCTTTAGAAACTGGGAAACATAAACAACTGGTTCATAAATAATCTACATTGTCTCCCATTTATTTCATCATATCTAGAGTCCCTTTTGGAATATCGTACTTAATAACCTTATTCTTGACCTGGGGAAAGAAAACATACAAAGGGGTGAGTTTAAATGCTTATTAAGGGTAAAAAAAATAAATATCAATCACATCATATTCATAAGAACATAACATTTTTGAAATCTTAACCTGCAAAAGAGATCATAATTTCATAACATGGGATAAATAATAGTTGGGAAATGTAATCCCAATAATCGTGACATAAAACATAAAACATTGTTGCATACACACATAATCATAGAGAATCATTTCTTAGTAGTCAAGACTCATTTCCAAGACTATCTTAGCGGACAAAGTCCATTTCTGAACCGAGTTCACTCCTCATTTCAGTCCGGTTTCACTGAACCGGTTTAACCTGCCATTACAGCCATGTCTATTTAATGAGATATAAATCTTTACCCAATGCATTGGAGGGAGATATAGGTCCACCCATCTCATAATGATACCATTCTTATGTGTGCCACAAAATCATAAATCGTACATCATTGCATAACCCATGTAATAAAAATGGGATTCTTAAACATCATGACATCATAAAACAATTCATATAAGATAAAGGAATTCATAAAAATAATTCCACCACAACATAATCAAATCAATTTAATAATAGGGATAGAAATAGAAACCTATTTTATCTTAGATGGAAAATAATTTTGATAAAACAATTGAACTCCATTCTTGAGGAAAATATCCTTTCTACTTCAAAAACATTTTTCCTTTCTTAACATGTCATTAAATTGTAAACTAAAAGAAGTTGATTAAAAATAAACTTGAAAACTTGTAAAGGATGCCTCTTGGAAATAATGTTTTAAAAATCCATTCATGCCGTATAAGTTTAAAAAAAACATTCTTTTCGTAATTTTTTCTGAAAAGTCAAAAAGTACCTCGTACGAAAAACGACAAAAGATTTCTTTCATATCTTTTACTAAAAACTCACCGAAGGGTAAAATTGGATTTAAAAAATTGTAGGTGGATGGAAATAATATTACATATTGATTAAACATGGATGTGGATGATAAAATACACCCCAGTAAATACCAAAGTATAATCAATCTCAGATAAAAATGAGACTGTGATATTTTCCCTTACCTTCGGTTCGATTTTCTTCATAAGTGTCTGAACCTACTGTATAATGATTTAAATAATGTCATTGACTTATTCCAGAATCATAATCATTGTTATGATATCATATATGGCCATATTCTTAGATTCATATTAGTAATATTTCATTGCTACTTTTTATTCGGGTGTTTATTACTTTTTGTTCTTATGCGTGTTTTGTCGAATAATTTTGTTTGAAAAGTGATGACATGAATTGGTTTCCCAATTCATGTACTAGAGGTAATTTATTAAAACAAAAAGAGTTATGGTACAAACACGAGGTGTAAAGGGTTTACACCAGTAGGAAACAATCTGGGGTACAGAATGTAGAAAACTCAAACATACCAAAGGCAAACTTTGAGGCCAGCATACGTTGGATCCTCTTGAAAGCAGACTTCCTTCATTGGTCATCCAAAGCAGGATTACATCATTTTTATCCATTGCAAGGCTTGTGGAGCATCCAAACAGTGAGAAGATAGGTCTTGCCCTCTAATCCAGGTCATTAGGAACATCTAGGATGATCAAGCTGAAGGAACCCTCAAGAGTAGATTCAGAATTTTATCAAAAATAGGAAAATAAAAACAGGAAAAGATAGCCCTACCCAGTCCAGACCAAAACATGTAACCATCCAGAGTCAATTCCAGAAGAATCTCCAAGAGCAGCTTCTAATACAGCACTTCAATAGTTGAACCAGGATCAATATATTCAGTATAGAAAGGTTCAATGTTCCTCTCCTGTCTGAGACATCATTCATATCCAGAATTCATTAACCAATGAAGGAGAAAGCAACAATTCTGCTTTCCAGTGAAAACATCATCATGGATCTGGACATCAGTTCTAGCCAACATTCCTTCCATCTTTAGTAATATTTAGACTTCAAACAGAAATTAAGCATCATCATTAATCATTAAAACAGGACCATCAAACCCTTGTTGATTGAGATCATCCAAAACAGGGCGCCTCAAGGCCAAAATGCATGGACAAACAACTCCAAGCCCAAGAGAAGAAGTGAAAGACACCAGTCTTAAGCATCAAAGTAAGGAAATCAGAGGCAATTCATTTCCATGGGATGTCCTTGAAAATAAAATCTGGATTTTGTTTAAATTTTTCCACCAACTTCATGAACATTCGCTTTCTGAATTGAAGGTAGGTATTCGTAGAGATTTCTCCATTCCTGTATCTTACAAAAACTATTTCATCCTACTCCTTCATCCAAGATTGCAATTCATCACTAAGATCCTCAATATAATGATAAGGATCCCTCTCTGAAGGGTCATCATATTCAATTTTTGTAGAATCATTTATGTTTCCTTCATCAGGGGGTGTTAGGTGTTGTTATACAACCACCGACTGTTGTGGAATCACTGTTTGTTCTTTCTGAGAGGCCTTAAGGGATCGAGTGACAATTGACCTTTCAAGGTTAGAGTAATCCTTACGTCTCCGAGTCTTTTTGGCACTCGGTGTAATGTATCCATCCACATCAATCATTGATTTTTTACCTTTCTTTGAACTCGATTTTAAATAGGGTTCCTCAGTCATGTAAGCTTGATCATAATCATCATGTGTGGAAGTACAAGAATCAGAGTGGGAATTCCTGTCCTCCTCATTCAAGGTTTGTGAAACATCTATGACATCAAGTTTCTCAAGAATACTGAGGGGCCTCTTGTCCTCATCAAGAGGCTGAATTTTGTGGGTAGAAACCCCAACTCTAGAAGATTCATGAATAGGGGGCAGAGGGTCGACATCCTTATTACTAGAGCGATCAGCAGGAGAAATATCCCCTCTAACCACAAAATTGGGGTCAATTTGATTAGGGTTAACACACACATCAGGGGTGCTAAGTGCATTAGTGGGGAAAACTCCATCTTGAGTCTTTTTAAAGACCTCCTTTGGCATTGAAACTTTTTCCAACCAAAGCGATTTAACCTTAGGAGGAAGGGGAGCTGATTTTTTTCACAATCACCATTAGGATGTCCAATTCTAGAACATATATTACAAAAATAAGGAAGATTCTAAAAAAACCTCCTGAATAAACCCATTGTCACCATTTTGAATCCAAAATCTAGATGAAAGCTTCTTTGAAACATCTACTTCATTACAAATTCGAGCAAATGACGGTTTTGACAAATGCATTGTTGCATAATCCATCCTAATAGGAGTTCAGAATAATCTAGAAATTGCAAATAAAGCATTTATTTTCAAGAGATGAATCGGTAAACTATGAAATCTAATTTAAATGGGAGAAATTGGGGGTTCATAGCCAGATACATAATCTGGAGACCACTTAACCACTTTCATATAAGATCTCCCAAAGGTCCAGGAGCCGTGCATCCATAATCTATAATAATCCTTATCCGAGGAGAATCAAAACAATACATTCCAAGAATTTAAGAATCCAATCATGAAATCGACAAATCCAATTCGTTCTAGAGTTTTGAGAAGAAAAAGAAGTGAGGGGCATTGCTTGTAGAACTGTCCAACAAGGTCAAATTGAAGGTCTGAAGTAAGAGAGTTTAGCTTACTCTTCGTAAAAGAAATAGCATCGAGTCCCCGGTGTTTGAATTCTTTAGGATCAAATGAACAATCGTTCATGAGATCATTGCATGATTCACGACCTTCTACCACATCTACGAAGGACCTTTCATCCCGCTTCCCTTCCAATCTATGGTTTCTCCCAGGATGACCCACGATGTTCGATGCCTCGACTTTCTCCATCCCACTCGATGGGGATTTTGTCGAATAAATTCTTTTTATTCTCTTTAGGTTATAGATACCTCATTTACATAATGGTATTTGTGTAATATATACCATATTCATTCATTCAATTCATTTATATAATCATTATGCAATTAATATCATGTAGAATGAGTCGCATCACATCGTGGAGACGGTATTTCGTACGTACGCACGAGCGATGATATCGTTCTCATGATCGTGGAATTGTATTGGAGTGTATGTATACTATTTCAGAATCAATATCACTTTAAAATAATCATATATAGTTATTATTTACACCATTATACCCATCCAATTAATGCGGTGGTGGAAAATAAATTACACCACGACGTGGAGACAGTATTCCGTATGTACGTACGCGCGGTGATTTCATTTTCCGTAGGATGGATAGATGGTGAAATAGGGTTGTTTCATACTTATAATAACATATAAGTATATTAGTGATATTTATGTTATTACTTCATAATGAAACAACTAAATAAGTTGAAGTGGAAGAAGAAATAATGTTGAAAGAATCGGTAATGGATATTACCTCATCTTTGAAGCGCCTCTTTGAGACCTCCTCTTAGGGCACTAAAATTTGTCTTTGAAGAAGACCAGGACCTCTAGGATGTTTTTAGGGAAGTGGAGAAGAGAAGTTGGAAAGGGTTGGCCGAGCTTGAAGGCTCAAAGTTGTGTGAGGAAGAGAGGTAGGAGGTTCCTTTTTATAAGGGAGGAGAGGGGCACCATTGGAAATATAAACAATATTAGTTTATATTAAATCCAAACCCCACTTAAAAACTTCCATAATGACTCATATCCGAAAATTAGATGAGATAGGGTTGTAATATCATCAACCAATAAAATTTAGACTTGTTAGGAATTTATTTTAAACATTATCAACATGATTTATCCTTATTTATCAATTTAATTTTATATGTGGTAATAATATTCTAAATTTTAAATTATTATAAATAATTAAATAAGTTTTTTGAATTTTCCATAATTTGACTCTTTATGACATTTTAGACCATATAAATTTTAATTTGTAATTTTTAAATATTTCTATGATTTTTAAACAATTTTATAATATGTTATTTTTATAAAATAACAATAGTGTCAATGTTGACACTATTCATTTATTTGAATTTAAATAAAATATATACAGAAAATATGTTGAAACTAAAAGATTTAATAGATTCATAAAATGTCATATGTATCTAGAAAATTAGTGGAGAACATTAAATAGTTCATATAATATTTATTTTAATATATTTAGAACCATTTATTTGATATTTTAATTAATAAAATAATTTCAACATCACTATTGTGTCACAATTAATGATAATTATTTAATCCCTAAAATTTTTAAATAAATTCCTATGATGTAGATAATTGTATTATCCTTCTGGAGAATATTCATGTTCGAAGTTTCATTAAGTTTATCACTAAATTAAAATTATTATACTTATAAGATTTATGAAAGTGACATGTTGTCACATTCTTTGGTTTTAATAAAAATTAAATTATTTTCATGGAAAAAAGTCCATTAAATGAATATAATACGACCCTTAGGTGATATGGGTAAAATTTGAGTCATCCAATAGGATTTTTTCAGGTGTTAGTGTAATTTTATAATCTTATATTTACCCTTAATTACCCGATTTACCTTTAACTATGGTAAATAAAATTTACCGTAGTTACTATTCATAATGCCCAAAAATAAAAAGTATCCTATTAACATAATTTGGACCCACTGATTAAAAATATGGAATCCATTTTTTCAAAATTCAAAACACATAAGTTTCAGTAATTAATATAAAATTAATCCCGTTGTTAACAAAACGGGTTTTAGAAGTTAAAACATTGCCAAAGATTGAAATGTTTTTACCTATGAATTCAATGTGAAATTAATGCTAATGACATAAATTATATTAAATGGTAAAAATATATTCTATTTATACTTTAAAACCATTCAATATTATAATTTAACCATATAAATTATCTCAATGAAAAAAGTTGTTTTTAATTAAAAATTAGTGTATTTTTACTATTCATCAAAATATGAAAGTTATCAGAAAAATATCAAAAATTTATCCAAAGTAAATTTTTATATAGTGATTCAAAAGAAGAATTTTATTTTTCCAAATTGAACTTATAAACATGTCAAAAACTAGATTTAATGTGGGTGCGCCATCAAAAGGCGGCAAAACTGCATTTTTTGAAAAATACTTATTTCACCCGAAAAATTTATTTTGTTCTCTTAACATGATCTAGAAAATGTGTAAGATGAATAATAATGTTATAAAATTTAAAATGTAGTTAATAATATTCATAACGGCTAGTCCATAATAATATATCGTTGTTTAGTGAAACCCGATATTGCGTACGACGCAAGCTATCAAGGAAGGTCACAATTGCGTGTAAAGAAAGTCAAGATAGTGTTGTGTGTAGTGAAAGATTCCTTTGATGATTTATATAACATAAAAACAAAATATTTCTCATAAAAGTCTTAGGTGTTACATTTTATGCCTTCTCTAATCTGTTCTCATGTGTTTCAAGATCACCTTTACTTTCTCATCCACTTCCTCTACTAATTCGTGTCACATCAACTTCCTTTCACTGAATTCATCCCAAAATGATGGATTTCAAAACTATTTTCTATATAATGCCTCAATAGTTTCCATCTGTATACTATTATGAAAACCGTTATTATAAAAAAACTCAACTAAATAAAGATGATAATCCCAACATCCCTGGTAGTACATTGAATAAGATCAAATAATATCCTATATTCTTTGAATTGTACTCTTGGTCTTTCATTCATAATGAGTATGAAAAGTAGTGATAAAATTTAATTCTTTTCCCAAAAACTTCTGAAGGCCTTTCCAAAACATAGAAGTGAACCTGAGATCATGGTCAGATACAATGAAGAGAAGAAATCCATGAAATTTAAAAATATATTTAAGGTACAGTAGAAAAATTTGATCTAGAGAAATAGTTTCTCGAATAGAAAGGAAATGTGTAGTTTTAGTAAACCGATAAACAATAACCCAAATAAAATTATTAACTGAATAAGTCTTTGATAGTCCCACCATGAATTCCATGGATATATTTTCCCATTTCCATTATATCATTGGAAAAAGCTGAAGAATCCCCTTTGGTAGTTGTCTCCCTAATTTAACCTATGGACAAGTCAAACATTTCATAGAAAAAGAAACAATATATTTTTTTCATTCCATCCCACCTATAATATCCCTAAAGGTATTTATACATCTTAGTTCTACTAGGATGATTTTAAAATAGATAACTATAATCTTTAAATAACAGTTCTTTCTTCATATGGGAATCATAAAGAAAACATAATATCTTCCCAAATCTCAAAACATAAATTTTATCAATGTGAAATTCTAGAAACTTACCCTTTTATCAAATTATACCTTTTTCTGTAACTGAAGTTATTCCTTTTATGATTGCTTAATTCTTTATAAGAGAGATGAATACAATGACACCTAAAACAAAATAGAGGAATTTCCTACACCAACAACTTCCAAGACACAATCAATCAAATCATTAATCATGTGGTCATGTTCCAAACATAACATTGTTAATGTATCATGATGTTTTTGACTCAAGGAATCCACCACTTTGTTTTCTTTTCTAGGATATTTAATTATTGTGACATCATAATAATGTATAGATTCTATTCATCTTATCTTCTTTATTTTCAATTCCTTACGAGTGAATATATACTTCAAACTTTTATGGTCAACATATATTTCACATTTGGATCTATATAAATGATGTCACGAAAATTTTAAAGCAAAAAGTACAACTAATTATTCCAAATCACGTGTGGGATAATTTAAATCATGAGGTTTTAGTTGTCTTGAGGCATAAGAAATTACCTAATAATTATGCATCAAAACACAACCAGGTCCCTTCAATGAAGCATAAATGTAGATGAAAAAATGACAATTTATGGAAGGAGTATCCAAAAATGGATCATTCACCATTATTATTTTTTATTCTTGAAAATAAACATCATAGAATCTTTTCCAAATAAATTAAAACCCTTTTGGTGTTAACTTAGTTAATGGAGTAGATAACCTTGCAAAGTTTTCGACAAACCATTGATAATAGTTAGTTTATCCAAGAGAACTATGAATCTCAATAACATTTTAAGGTCTTGGCCATTCATAGACCACTATTTTTGAGGGATTAACTATTATGAAATCCTTATTTAAAATGTTCTGATGAAAATAAATATGTTGCTGAAAAATCTCATTTTCTAAATTTACCATATAACATCTTTTCTTTGAGAGTTGGCAGGACAATCCTTAAATTCTTTTCATGATCTTTATAATTTTTAAAAACACCAAAATTTCATCAATAAAAACCAAAAACAAAATTATCCAAATATTCATAGATGATTCTATTCATAAGAAATATAATTACGGAAGGATAATTTTTCAACAAAAAGAGAATAAAGAAAACTCATAATTCCACTATCTTGTTTGAAACACTATTTTTGGAATGTCATACTCCTTCACCTTTGGCTGATAGTACGGGGATCTCAAGTCAATCTTGGAAAAATATTGATCTCCTTGGAGTTGATAAAATAAGTCATTTATATGAGTCAATGTATAATTATTCTTAATAGTAATGTTGTTCAAAGATATATAGTCAATGAAAAGTATCATGGAACCATCTTTATTTTTGAAAAACAAAATAGGATCACCCCATGGTAAAGTGCTAGGATGAATGAAACATTTATCAAGAAACTCCTATAAGTACTTTTTCAATTATAGAATCCATATTTATTAAACTCGATAAGGGTTTTTTGAAATTATATTAGCATAAGGAACTATGTAAATGGTACATTCAAATTTCTAATTATGTATAACACCAAGAAACTTGTTATAAAAACATCTAGGTATTCATTTACCATCGAAATATCATTAACTTGAATAATTCCATTGTTTTCAATAATATGTGTAAGATAACTTTTATTTCTATATTTTAACAGTTTATTATCTTCCTAATAAATTATCAATGATATGAGTTATTTATTGTATACAAACTAAAACTATTTTTGAAAAACAACTTCTTTATCTCTATAATCAATCTTAGCATGATAAATAAAAATACAATCTATACACAGAATAATATCAAACTCTACCAAGGAAAAAAACAAGGTTTTTAGGAAATGTATTTCCACAGAAAAAATAGGAAGATTATTCACTACCACAAAAACAGTTTTTCGCAGCGCCCCACTTTATCAGCGCTTGTTTATTAGCGCTGATAAAGGGGGGCCCTTTATCAGTGCTTGCTTAGTAGCACTGATAAAGGGGGGCCTTTATCAGCGCTTTTTTTAGCACTGATAAAGGGTCGGCTTCAAAAAAAAAATAAAAATATATTAATATATAAATATAGTTATATTGTTATATAAATATAATATATAATTTTTAAATATATTTTAGATAAGTATAAATGTACATTTACACTTATTATACTTAATATTTAAGATATTTAGTGAAAATGACTTCTTAAAAAATTAAAAAAATATTTTTAATTAATATTTTGATAATAATTATGGAGTAATAGTCATTTAATAACAATTTGAGGACTAAAGAAATTAAAAAAAATTAAAGAAAGATCCAAAATATGTTGAAAACGCAACTCAAACTTCAAACGGCCATAAATTTTGATCCGGGTGTCCGTTTTAGCTCTACCACATATCAAATCGAAGCCTGCGACGAGCTCTACGTCGCTGTGACTCGGGGGGACCCAGGCAAGCGGTTTTCTAGGCCAAAAGAGGCCCAGAAGGCCTCTAAAACTGAGTTTTTTGTCATGGTACCTAGATTTTTTAACATTTTGTGGATTTTTAAACTCGTTTAAGGGGGTATTATTGGATTTTCTTGGTGGGGACTAAATTTATTCCAAGGTATTACATTAATATTGATATTATGTCTTTGAAATTTCATCCTTTTTTATAATGAACTGCTATTTATAATCAAATATATAACTATATGTACATATTTTTTATATATTCGCACCTAAAAATTAAATTTTTTAAATAAATAATTAAACATATTTACATATAAAATATATTAGCTTTATCTAAATAATAAATAATATCCATTTTATTTAAAATACCAATATATGAATATTTATATACCTATATATTAATCTAACTATATATATATATTAATCTAACTATATATATATTAATCTAATAACTATATATATATATTAATATAACTACATATATATATATATTAGTATTACTATAAATATATATATTAATATCACCATAAATATATATATTAATATCACTATATATATATTAATATAACTATATAAATATATATTCATATAACTATATATATGTTAATATAACTATATATATGTTAATATAACTATATATATGTTAATATAACTATATATTTATATAAATATATATTACTATACGAATAAATATAACTAAATATATATATATAGATATAGATATATATTAATACCACTATATATATATTTTAATATTACTATATATATTATAATATAAATATAAATATATATTAATATAAATATATATTACTATACGAATAAATATAACTAAATATATAAATATATATATATAGAGATATCATGAATTGGAAAGCAAATCAAAATAGAGTAGTGGTAAGGGCTTAGGCGCGCAGGGGGGAGGTCTCAAGTTCAAATCCTAGTGGAGGCAGTGGTGCGCACGCATGGGGAATATTGGAGCAAGCGCTATTAAAGGGTGGAGGGGGGTGCGTGGGGTGCGTGGGGTGTTGTATAGGGGCCAAAAAGTGTTGTAAAAGGGGGGGTTCAAGCGCTATAAACCCCCCCCGATTGGCAGTATTTTTTAAATTTTTTTAATTTTTTTTAAATTTTTTAATTTTTTTAACTTTTATGAGCGCTTTTTTAAAAGCGCTGATAAAAGGGTCCTTTATCAGCGCTAAAACGAGAGCGCTGATTAAGGGAGCGCTGATATAGGACCCGTTTATCAGTGCTAAAAAAAGCGCTGATAAACGGGTACTTTTATCAGCGCTTTTTTTATCGCTGATAAAAGATCCCTTTTATCAGCGCTTTTTTTAGCGCTGATAAAGGGGTCCTATATCAGCGATTTTCGGAGCGCTGATAAAGGGGACCCCCCTTTATCTACGCTGGCTTTATCAGTGCTGATAAAGGCCATTTTTAGCGCTAATAAAGGCCGTGTTTGTAGTAGTGATTGTAAAGCTTTTTTATCTTAATATTTCCTTCCAGTGTTTTAACCACATGTTCTGATTTCATTTATTGAGGTGAAATTTCAAAATTTCTAGAAATATTATCAAATATAAAGGAATGTGTAGACCCCGTATCAAACAAGACACTAGAAAAATCTGAGTAAACAAATAAATTACTTGATATCACTTATTTGGATGTCCCAACATCTACTGATGTAGTCAAAAAGGATTTGACTATACCTTTCTGCTTATAGTTCGATTTCTTCCCATCATTCAGATATTTCATTGGTTAGGAATTTTCATAATGTCCCATTAAACCACATATGAAACAATATACAGTTTTCTTATCAAAATTAATCATTGGATCATTTTATTTGAAATTTCAGGCCATATTCCCAAACTTACCTCATCGAAAATACTTCCCATATTTTTAAGGCATTCCCCAGGGTGCTTTTTACTACACTTATCATGAACTGTAAAATGGAATTTCTTATCTTAAGATTTTTTTGATTTATTCTTATCCATTTATTTCCATATTTACCCCTTCTTCTTCTTGTTTTCAAAGTAAATGTGATCATAAAAAATTTAAACTTATACCCTTTAAGCACATCAAAATAGTTTCTCATAACTTTTGAATTCATGGGAGTCCAATTAAATTCTATATCTTGGCTTCGATATTTAATAAAAATGATTGATTTTACTATTAAGACCCCATAAATGGTTTGAATCATAACTCTCCAATCGAGTGAAGTTTTCTTGGTACATGACCATTGAATCTTCCTACTTTTGTTTCAATTTAAGGAATTTCTTTTGCATGATAATTCAAACCAGCTTAGTAAAACATTTTTTAAGGAAATGATTCTTAAATTCATCCCGTTTAAAGGAATCAATTTCCTCTTCATCCCCGATATTATTGACCATTAACCACCACTGGTTAGATTCACCTTCAAAATAATAAATAACAAGATTAACCTTCCCCATGACATCAAATACATTTTCAAGGGATTTAATCCACCCTTCATCGGTCACTCGGTTAGAAGATCCACGGAAAGAAGGAGGGTGTTACCTCTTAAAGTGTTTGACTATCATCATGTTTTTTGTGGTAGATATGGTTGTTATCTTGAATAAATTTCACTAATATTTATATCATGTGTCAACTGAGCCATTATTGTCACAAAATTATTGGTTCCAATTCCCATCATTCTAGGTTATAGATTCAGAAATATATTACCCACTCAATGCATTTCTTCTTCAGCTTCCTAGTTTCATTTGTGGAAAAACATTCTGAATATACATATATTAGATGAATAAACATGGTAATATTCAAATTCTATATCATTTCAACTCAAACATGAGGTAAAAATAATTTATGTAAATCTATTAACATCATCTTAACCTCTAAAGTTATCTATACCATTATTTGATACCAACTATAAGGAACCGACCTTAAATGTTTCATAAATTTTAAATTTAATTAAAATTCAAAATTTTCACATTCCTAATGATATTTTAAGTTTAGAGTTTTAGAGAATTAGTTCATAACTCATACATGAAAAAATACAAGAATACAAAGTTAATACTAATAAAACAATATCAATTTCTTCTAAAATAAAAATGTGTTTAATAAAACATGAAATCTTTTTATAGGAAATATTGACAACATTCATCTTGGATTATTATTTTCTCTTACCCATCATTAAACCTTGTGAAACTTTACTTAAATTTGGGATGAGAACAAAAATCACTATATGGAACACAAAAATAAAAATAAAACATTTTGTCAATTAATACTTGAAAACAAATTAAAGATAAACTTATCACCCATAAAAGTAACATATGGTTACCTTGTGAAAATAAGAGGTTTAAATAAAACACAGAAAACATAAATAAACAATATAGGTAACTTCTGGAATTAATTAATTAATATTTTAAACCTATTTGATAGCATATTATTTTTAACCCTCACAGTTACCTTACAATGTAACCCTCACGACTACTTTATGGTGTAACCATCATAGTTACACTTGATGTAACCCTTATGGTCGACCTCGAATATAAACAAACCCAATGAATTATAGGGAGGTATATGTACCGCAATTAATCATAAAAAATTAACATTATCCATAATATAATCTTAAAATAATAATACTTTCATTATAAATACAATCCTTTTAAATTTTTTAAAAGTACAAATTTAAAAGAATATTTTTAAAGAAAAGTCCCTTACCCTGGGTTCATATTACTTCAAACGTGTTCAAAACTCCTATAGAATAGTTTAAAGAGTGCTATTAGAATATTAAATAACCATATTAATATTTAATAATACTTATATGATCTTAATATAACATATTTCCACCGATTTATTATTCATATTTTTTATTTTCATTGTTTTCAGGTGCATTTATTTCATGGTTTCCTAGTTCGGTTCACTATGGATTTTCTTGGTAAATGGATGAAAAACTCAAAAAGTGGAATGAAGTTGTATTAATATATTTATATAATTTTAATTATATTATATAACATTTTTTTATTTATATAAGGATGATTCATTATATAAAATGTTAATCAAAATCATTTAGATTATTTCGGTGGTTCTTGGACAATTATGAACAAGTTTTGTTATATAATTTAATTTTATGTATATATGTTAATAACATAACAAAAAAAGTTATAAAAAAAACATTAAAATATGATTCAACTATTTTAATGGTTTTAATATCAGACTTGAATGTGGTAATGAAAAACAGAAACATTTCATCCACAAAGGCAGTGAATCGACACCTCAAAGACGACGTTTTCATTTTAGAATAAAAGGGAGAGAATAAAAGGATTGATGTTGAATTATTCCATTAATATGATAAAAATATAATATATAAAATATAATGAAGTTTTAATTACACTTGTATAAGGGTAGGTGAAGAGATAATAAAAAAATAAAATAAATTGAAAAGAAAAGAAAATAAAATGAAAGAGGATTTTACTACTTGAATTCCATTCATTGAGAACCTATTTAAGACCCTTGGTTTTGGTATTTTGGTGAGAAAAAAATGTCTTGGACATGGGAATGAATCCTGGGAATGAAATTGGTTAGAAATTAAACAAGTTACTAGGATTTGAGGTGTGAGGAGAAGAGGTGGTGAGGGGTGGTATTCATAGTGGAAGAGAGGGGTGTTTTTTGAATATTTTATTCATTAGTTTATTATTTTGGCTCAAGTGTATGAATAGTTTTTATTACTATGACTAAATATAGAAAATAGGGAATTTTATTTCTAGATTATGGGCTTAAATCATCCATTCATCATTGATTACACATCCATGACACATAAATTCATTTATTTGTTAAATACTGCAAATTCATTATTCACCAAAAATTCTACTAATTCAGAAAAATCCCAAAAATTACCCCCAATTTTTTTTACATGTAGAATTAAAAAATGAACTAAATTTTATGAATATAATCTTCTAATTATGCGAAAATTAATTTTTAATTAAAATAACAATTTATTTAAAAAATACTAATTTTAAATCTATAAATGATTTCAGAACACTTTGAAAAATCGATTAAGAGCTCATAAAATTATTTTATAATCATAATAAAATAAAATATTAATTTATGAATCTATTTTATGAAATTGAATATTATTTTTAATCATTAAATTAATTATTAAATTGTAAATAAAATATATGTTTCATAAAAATAACAACACATAATTTATCATTTTTAAAACATTTATTTACTTATTCTATGATATAAATATAATATATATTCACCTTTTTGATACAGAAATTTTATTTATACTTTCATAGGTGAAGTAATATTATATTGTCTTCATTACTATTCCTAATGTTCATGTTACTATTCCTAATATCATGTTACTATTCCTTTAGTATAGATTCCTTTAAATACCACTTATTTCATTATGCATTTATAATGAATTTTAATATTTAATTTAAGAATGAAAAAGAATTATTTTATAAGTACCTGGGTTGTTATAGTGAATGTTAGTATACTGTGGTTATTTACGTAATAGTTCATATGTTATTCGATGATATACTGGCCATACTTTTTCTCTTACATCATGCTATTATTCTTGGTTTGATTATCATATGATCATAGTTATAGGATTTTTAACACCCCAAAAAAATGTTTAAATGTTAAACATTTGAGGTATGATTATTATAAGGAGTTTTATAATATGAAACAATTATAAAAAACTTCATTAATATGGATAAATTTTTAAGTTATAAAATAAAAGGTTATTGATATATGGATGGTGTTTCTGACAATGGACATTCAAATTATTGATTCATGCTATAATTCTCATAAAAGCAAAGGTACCACTCTTTATTTCTATAAAAAAATGTTCTAGAAAACCATGATGAAGAGAGAATTATTCCCAAGTGTTAAGTTATTCCCAGGCATACCTATTACACCCCAAGATTATATAATTTTTTTTCTTTAAGTAATGTTTGCAATAACTTGTGGTATATACAATACCGATCTTAAAAAATCTATGATATACTATTATTATTTAAAAATGAACGTTATGAACTAACTATTAGTTTATAATTTATAAATAATATTAACCATACTACAACATATTTGAAGAATTTTTTCCTTAATAAAATGAATAATCAATCATGTATTGATTATCAATTGGTTGGAAATGAATATAAAATATTTTAAAGGTAAAAAATATATTTTTCATAAAACTGTTTTTATGTGTGAAATATATTTTTATCTTAATAAATTATATTTAACTCTATTTATAAATGATTATAATTACACAAGTATATTATATATTCAATTTAATTAATTAACATTTATTTAATTATAGTAATTTGGAAAGGAATGAGAATAAATTCATTGTATGCTTTAAAAATAGTTTTTATTCCATTTTGTGCATGGATATTATATTTAATTTCTAAATTTTTTATAAATTTTATTTTTAAAAATGGATATAATTTTTTTATTTATAATATAAAGGTTACCTTAGTAAGAAATGTTTATAATTTTTTGAAAAGATTATTTTTTCTGTGAATAGTGAAAAAATACCGATTTTATAGAAATTGTCTTTTTCATTAAAGTACGTAAAAAGGACCCTTTTTAATGTATTTTAAAATTAAATTATTTTTTATTAAATATAATCTAATAAATTTTATTTAAATAAAAATTATACTTGAATTTTATATAAAATCATTTTTATATTTAAAGATGTATTTTTTGGAAAACCATTTTTGTCACATTTTATGGGTTTGTTTTTAAATTAATTTATGAAACTTATAGAAAATGAATTTAATAAAATGTAATTCACATTTGGAATACAAATATCCAAATTTATTAATGATTTAACTTTCAGTTTTAGTCATTATGAATAGTAACTTTGTTAAAAAAGGTAGTTATAACGAAAAGATTTAAAAATGGGTTAAAAGGGTGAAAACTAAATATAGTAGTAATAATAACCGAAACACTTTTCTAAATACTATTTTATTGAAATATTTATACCTTATATTATCTATTATTTAAATATGTATCATTTTGAAGCCATTTTTCTTGAGTAATACTTTAATATATTTTAATCTTTCGAAATATTTCCAGTGTGTCCTCTCCCAGAATTATAAAAGGAAATCCTCTATTATCCCTTATTAACAATTCAAGATCCTATTATATTGGACAAGACCTACCAAAAAACATTCCTAAAATACCTCCCCATATCATAGAGGCCCATGTTTTATTATAATACCATCTTAAGAAAGATTTAGGTATAAACCTAAGGAGGTTGTCCGAAGAAGTATAATTCTTAACTGAGCATTTTCATTTTATTTCTTATTCTAAGTGTTTCAAATATTAATCAATAATGATTAAATAATAACATAATTATATTACATATAACATAATTTTGTTATGTTTATATAATAACCCCTTTTCACCCACTTAACCATCTAATGAAAAAGTATAACACCACTCGTGTGTATGTGCGGACTACCTCCTTGCGAGATGACGTATTTTATTTTTAATCACCATAATTTATGGATGGTCATAAATATGGATAAAAATTAAATTATATAGTATAAATTTAATTATTTAATAGTAAATTAATATTATAATTCATTCATTATCATCCAAAAAAAATAAAAAAAATTGCTCGTGTGTATGTCTTGACTACCACATCACGAACTGATGTATTTTATTTTTCACCACCAGCTCAAATTTCTTGTATGTATAGAAGGATTTAAATAAAAAATATTATATTTATGATATAATCATAATTATATAAATATAAAATGATACATACCTTATTTTCCTAATTTTTGTTAAAAAAGTGAAGCGTTAAGCATTGGTACTTATGACCTACCGTCTCAATGATTGTAACACAATTCAATTTCCATAACCATATTACATGGTCAGTTATAAAAATATAATTAATTAATAAAAATTATAATTATAATATAATAAATATTTTTTAAATCATATAATCATTATCTATTTAACCAAATTCAACCAACCAAATTCATTTTGGACATATGAACCAAGAATCCAAAAAATGTTTTATGTAAACATAATTGATTGACTAATAAGTATAACATGTATATAAGTGATATAAATGGAATAATAAACTTAGAAAATGGTTATTGTGTAAGTAAATAATTAATATATGTTTATTATTTAGGAAGATAAATAATCTACATGACCAGTCGAACTCAATGTAAGGGAAACTTTATCGTATAAACTTCTTTTTAACATTAATTTTTTTTCTAATTATTTTTATTCCATGTCCATTTTTTTTAAAAAATTTATGATTGTATTTATACGTACATAAATAGTTTTTTAATGGAAATTTATGTCTCTTTTTTTACATTATTTCAATGGGTTTCAAAAGGAATATTTTTACGTATTTTATACAAAACGTTTTGACAAAAGGGAAAAGGAATATTCTATTTTAATGTATATGAATTCGATAACTTTTCCTGCTACTATAACTATTAATTTATGTTTTTATTCCATTAAATATTCTATGTTTTCCTAAAATAAATAACCAACATCACTTTATTTTGGGTATTTTCGTTTTGAAAATTGTGTTTTAAAGGAAAGAGATATATCAATATCTAAAAATGTTTTACTTATGGGTTTAGGATTTTAATATGATCTTGATGATGGAAATGAAAGTTTTAATGTTTTTTATGTATATTATTATTCTTGGAATTTTTTTATGTTGATGGGTGAGCTCTCTATGACACTCCAATGCATTAGATAATGATTATGTTCTCTAGATAATTATATTTTTTAAGAAAGCTTATGGCTGAGCCCTTATTTATTAGAAAAGGAAAACAATAAACCCTTTTGAACTGGGAAGGGGAAATCCATTACATGCCCGAAGGCCAGAGGAAAATATCCTTAGATCCTTGTGATAAAAGTTGAATGGACAGTCCACCCGAAACCCATAAAAACTTGTCAAAATGGTCATAACAGGCCCAAACAGAATCCTAGTTTCCATCTCTGGAAAAATCCCCGCCACAGGACACCACGTTCTGCCGTCCCCGCCAGAGAACCACAACTGCCGCTCACCGTGGCCAGAATCATACATCTTCACCATACAAGATCCACATCCCATCGCAAACACAAGAGCTTGAAAAACCCTAGCCGCCGAGAAAATTGATGCTGCTACTTGATGCCATGCCGAGATCTGAACTCGCACTACCACAAAAGGAAGCTGAAAATAAGAACTATCACCGCTTTGAATAAGCCGAAGACCGAGCACGATGAAACCAAACCGACATCGCTCAAGGAGAACCCACACTGCCACTACAAGGAAGCTAAAGACCAAGCTCGAAGAAATCATGTCGCTGTCGGTCGAGGAGAACCCACGCCGCCACAGCTGAAGTTAGTGGAAGGAAACTGGAGCCTGCCGCCGCAAAGAAGAAAACCATCCACCGAAGGAACAAAGCCCGTCGCTGCAAGGATTCAAGGGAATATAAAGGATCCCGCTGCCACATGAAACCCTAGAAGGGGAAGTGATTCTGCACTGAGAGGAGAGCCACGACCGAAGCCGTGGCCCAACTGAACACAACACATCCATGAGAATAATTAACCAAGTAGATTATTCCATTTGCATGTGTTATTTTAAGGGTTTTATAAATATGGTATCCCAATGAACCAAAATTACTTTTCTATTCTTTGGAATTAGTTTTCATGGAAATATTTTGATTTCACAGTTTTATATAATGATATTTTGTTTAATGGAATGATTATTCACATTTAGGGTAAAAAGGTATGTTTTTTAGAAATTTTTTTTAATGAGTTCTCATGGTTTCTAAGATAAACTCATCATTATGATTTTTAATTAATTCTTTATTATAATGTTTTTATGAAAAACTTTGTTTATTAAATTTGATTTCATGTGTATGTAAACTATTATTTGAGATCAAAGTTAATTATGATAAAGAAAAATTCTCTTATATGATATCTTAGTTTTGTAATGGATTAACGAATTTATTTTCTTCTTTTTTATATTCTATTTATAGAGTGTTTTAGGCTTATACTATTTTTTCAAATATTTTTCATATGTTTTAGGATAATTAGGAACAATCATGAATTCATGTTGAAAATTGGGAAATTTTTCTTAAAAAGAAAATGTGTTTCATTTTAATAGATTTGTATTAAGAAAAAAATGGATACTTAGTGGAAGTGTAAACTTTGTAATATATGGGATTGTTATGTAATATTTATGACCAAATTATTTAAAAATAGAAACCTAAAAATATATTCTATAATTCTATAAAATTAATAATTTTAAAAAAATGAAACTATGGGTTGAATGAGGATCAAATAATTATAGCTAGTATCAGAGCTAGAGTTTAGATAACATTAAAGATTGAGATGTTTTCATGTAAGGTTAACATAATATTTATGGATACCATTAATGGTTTATATATTTGTGTTTTATCATAAGTTTAAAGGGATAAACACCCCTTTTTAGCTTTTAAGTGATGGAATTTAAGTCGATTTAGAGTATTTTGGGTGGTATTTATGGTAATGAAACCCTTAGGTTTAGTATTCAATTTTAATGAAAAGATTATTTGAAGAGAAATGACTTTATATTTTATGGATTTAAGTTTAAATGTATTGATATCCTTTTGGTTTAATTTGATCTTTAATGTTTATGTAATTATGGTTAATTGGGGAAAAAATTGTTATTACATTTTGTGAACATATGTGGTACTGCCTAATGGAATTTTTAATTACGTCAAGGATACCAAATCAAAAATTTATAAAAAATGAAATTTTATTTCTCTACCTCAAAATATAAGCTGTATAAAATTTTAAAGTATTAGGTCAATCCCATAATGAAAGGATGAAAAATTAAAATGAAGTTAATAATAAATAACTAAAACTATTTATGATTGGTGAAAAAAATAAATCTAAACTACCAAGAATGTATTTTGAGAGAGTGGTAGGAGAAAATAAAAATATGGATCAAGGTTAATATAATTAATAAATTGGAAAGTATATGATTACTATAATTTTTTATTAGAATCAAGTTTAAGTAGGACCATTGTTCCAAGTGGATAATCTATCAATCTCATTAATCATCCGTTTTCACAATGATCATGACACTTCAGTTAATTAATAAAATAAGTAACCTAAAAACGTTTTTAAACATATAATTTAGTCAAAAAAATGGTAATCATGAAGACCTATATCTACCTATCTCTTGATTTAAAATTACTTGTCCCTCACCCCTGCATACAATGGACATGCATAGAAAAATAGAAATAAAATAATAGAAATAATTTGTGAGAAAAACAAAAACCCCATTTAAATTTAACATGAAAAAACTTTAATTAAAATAAAACCCCCCTTGAAATTACATACTTGGAATGAAATAAAATTAAATCCTCATGATAGGCATGAGAGTGTGTAAAAATAAATAAATTGAAAACACTAAAAGAAAATGGTGGAGAAGGCATGAAGGAGGATTTTACAGTGCACAGAACCTCCCCCATGCTCTGATATCTAAGGCTTTTCATCTCATCCCATTACTTAATTTATAGGGATAAATATACCCCTAGGTACATTAAATGTCATTAAATCATTTTTTGAATCTACCCAATTCAATACCGAGTTTTACAAAAAATTATATATGGCCCCCAATCAATGTTTAAAAAAATTTAGAATTAAAAAATTTCCATCAACATGTGCCATGGAATTACATAGAGTGTCATGCCATGAATTTTCATAGTCCATCTCGGGGAGCTATTTTTCTACATTTTTTCTCCCATCATGTATTTCCAATGAATCCCATGTCTTGAATAGGTGATTCACTATGTGAATTGTTATTTCTACAATATATTTGGCTTTTTTTCCACTTGAATTTTCAATTCTAAGCTTCATACTCAATCCTTGACTTGTCTTATATCGTGGAGCATTCTTTTAATCATAAATTCCATCTCCCTTTGGCCATTTTATTCCACATTAAATTTAGAAGTATCCTACCATAATGTAAATAAAACATTAAATAAATGACAAGATTTATAAATTAAATGACAAAAATTATTATTATTAATATTAAAAGATATATACATAAAATGTAAACATCAAACCCCCCATACTTAAATTCATTCTTTTCCTCAAGTATGAAATCTCAACAAATTACAATGGATGTAAAATATACCAATATTTAAATATCAATTCCACAAAATCAAGTGATCAAATAGGGAACTAAATATTAAAGCATCACATAAGAAACTTTCTTCAACTCTTCAATTTTTAAGGAAAAAATTCAATAATTTATTTTACCGTTTTCATTTTAACTAAATTGTAAATCTTTAATATTTTATTTATATATTGAAACTCATAGTCAATGTGCATGCCACTTGAAATTTACCTTGATTTAATTTTTTTCTATAATCATCAAGGTACTAATGATAAAATAGTTTTTCTCATACCTTAAATTGTGTTCCTTACCACATGCTTTCAATGTATATACTTTCTCCACCAATAGAGAGAAATATCACAATTAATCATGAGGGATTAACCATTAGGTTCAAATGTTTTTGAGGTCATAGGGTAGGTTGGTAATGATTTAAAAAAATGTGAATATAAAAAGGAGTCTAATATCTAAATTAATTTCCATGATAATCAAAAGTAGTTTAATAAAAAAAATCTCTTAAAAAATGACAGCTCTTCTTTTCTCAAAACTCAAATTAGTCTCATTAATCAGTGAAGTATAATGAATGATGCACCCATTTTATTATTTATTATGTATATATATTTTTGAAATTTGAGTTTTGGAAAGTATAACATCCACCACCCAACCCCAAATGATATAAATAATTGGTCAAGAAAAGATGATTTTTTAACTTCCAAAACACAACCCATTTTCTATTTTTTATTTTTTATTTTTTAATAATATCAAGAGTGTGTGAAATAAAGTAAAATAAATGATAATAATGAATGTTTACCCTAGTATCCCATGAAAATACCTCCATGATTATCCATTAAAATATACATATCCCTTCTCCCATGTAACTATCTCCCCACAATCATTTTTCTGATAATCATGAAAAATACATAGAGTAGGGTAGGAAAGGATAAAATATGGCTGTAACATGGCTCTTTACTATCGAAGTCTATTAGTGGATTATATGAACTTAATAAGGAATTAATGTAAATTTAGGTCTCAGGATAAAGTATTAATCCAAATATACCTTAATCAATTAAAAATATAATTTATAAAACCATATCTTTGATAATATATAAAAAAATATTTCGAAGAAAACATGCTTGAGTTTCACAGAAGAAATTTTCTCAAGAAAATAATGGGAAAAGTCAGTATTAAAAAATTTATCATCAATGAGAACAAGTAATTGGGACAATCACTCATTGAAATGAACACTAAAAATAAAATAAATCTATAAATATTTTAAAATTTCATGGAATTTCCTAACATAAAAAATTGCATTCAAAAAAATTAACCAATCTCTCAAATCCGAATTTTTCAAATAAAAATTTCCATTTTTATACTTACTAATTAATTCCACCATTTATTAATTAAATTCATTGAAAAAGAAATTAAAAAACATAGAATGATGATGATCACGAGTAGTGTTTGTCTCCTCGATTAAAAATCAAGAAAAATTTCAAATACAGGGCATGCATTTTCAAATAAAGTTTTTAAAAAGAAATATATGGTAATAGAAGAAAATATTAAAATTAAAACTCATACTATCCTATTAAAATGTGTTACCTTGCAAACCAAATTTTTTATTTTATATATATTTTTATTTTTTATATATATATTTTTCATTTTACGTTTATTTCAGACATACAAAATCAAACAGCTCATCGACACACAATGGAAAATATATCTTAAAAAATAAGGGGAATTGAAACCAAATTCCAAATATAAAATTTAACCTAAGAAATAAATGAATCTAAGGTCCTACGAAGGTAATACAAAACATGGTTTCCCTTATAGAAGATGCTATTTTTATTACAACTCTTTTTTATCGACCTTAACTGTGTTAACTAATGGGAATATGATACAAATAGAGCCTTTTTAGGGCAACATAATATTTAATTTGAAGAATATCCAGCTCAACTCACTTCCTACTCTTTGAAATTAGTGTGAAATTCAGATGAGGTGGCCACAATCTTGGTAGCATTATTATAATTAAAAAGAGTTCAACATCTATCTAAATTTAGTATAATTTTTATACTTCATTTGATATCCATATTTATTATATTTCTACAATGATCTCCTCGTGTTCAGAAACTAGAACATTAACTTTTTGTTCTGTTGTGTTTTCTTATTGTTTAAAATACACATAGTCAATGAGTATTATAGTTGGTTATTTTTTATCTTCTTTAATTTCTCTTATATATTCTAAAAATACCATTTTTAATGTTACATCCATCTTCTCCTATTCTTCTTCATCTTCCTCTGGCTGTGATCCTACATTTACAAGGGATCCTTGGAAAAATTTAACAGCTGAAGTACCCTATTATTATTATTATTATTCCCCTTCCTCTTAAAAACCTATAGTGTGTAGGGCATCATCTAAAGGGAACAATTCATATTGGGAAGTAATACTTATATCATCTTCAATACCTTCTCCTTCACGCTTTTAACATGCCTCTTCTAAATTTGATTTGCATCTATGGAGTATCGTTTATTCCATGCTTATGTGTGGCTGTTGACAAATTTCTATTTGACTATATATCTTTCAAAGATGATAAACTTGATGTGAATGATCCCATATAAGAATGGAAATTTTTTATTTCGTTGTCAAAATACATTGTAACCCTTCCATCGTAACAAAAAATAACCAAGTACAACAAAAAAAATAAAAAAAATAAAATAAAATTATATTCCAAAATAAAAAAAAGAGATGATAAAATTATTTTTCAAAATTATTAAATTAATACAAGATCTTTTACTATCCCCAACAACAACACCAAAAAATTTTATTTCCTAAAGTTGTCATTAATTCTATGGGGATACATAATTTATAAATCTTTAAAACATGAAACAACATTTCACAAACTCAACATTTAATTGGTGTAGGATTTAAAATTCTAAGGTTAATCCCATGATGAAAATATGGAGAAATAAATTTAATTTAAAAATAAATACCTAAAAATATATATAATTGGCCAAAAATAAATAAATCTCAACCATTGAGAGTGAATTTTGAGAATGGGTGACAAGAGAGAAGAAAAAAAGCATACCAGGTATAAAAGATCCAAGATCATGTAATTAATAATTTCTAAATCCCATGATTTCTCTAAATCGTCATTGTAATTCAGTTTAAGTAGGTCCCTTGGTCTAGGTGGATACTCTCTCTCTCACACACACATTAATCATCCCTCTTCCCAATTATCATTAGACTTCAATAAATTAATAGATTCTGTAAACGAAAACTATTTTTAAATACAGAATTCAGAAAACCCAATGGTCATAGTGAAGACCTAATTCTAGTTATCACATTATTTAAAATTATCCCCTCTAATTTTGTAATATAATGGTCATTAAAATTAAAAGAGAAAAAAAATAATTTAAATAATTGATGAGAAAAATTAAAACATAATTTAAATTAAACACAAACCAAACTTTTATTGAAATACGTTTTACCCTCACATTATGTACATGACATGAAAGAAAATCAATCACCCTTGCTAGCCATGTAAGTAATTAGAAATAAATAAATTAAAAATCCTAAAATAAAAAGGTAGAGATGTTCTAATAGTGGAATATATAGTGCGTAACACCTCGTCCCATGCTATGATCTCAAATTCTTTGTAGCTCCTCTTTGGCCTAAAATTTATATGCATAAATAGAAAACCAAGTGAATTAAATAAAATAAAATCATTCTTTGAATCTACCCAATTCAACCTTAGGGATCTCCAAGAAATTATATGTGGGCCCATTCCAATTTTTAAAACATTTTTAATTAAAAAAGTATCATTATTATGTGTCATAGTGTGACATATTGTGTCCCCCTCAGAATTTTTGTGGTCCACCATTAGGTGATTTTTCCTTTTTTATTCTACAATCATGTATTTTCGATGAATATCACAACATGAATAGGTGATTCACGATGTAAATTATTTTTCCCTACATATTCAGATTTATTTCTGGGGTACTGTAGCAGGTACTGTAGTAGGAACTGTGCAACACTGTAGCAGGTAATGTAGTAGGAAATTTAGTAGGTACTTTTCGCGGGAACTGTAGCAGGTACTGTTTGGCACTGTAGTAGTTGGGAATATGGCCCCGTTTGGGATTTCGGGCCACCGATTTGGTCCCTAAGTCCTTTAAGGCCTTTGGGCCACCTAGGCCTTTGGGTCAGTAAGGCCTTCGGGCCACCTCAAGGCCTTTGGGCCACCTTAAGTGAAGATGAAAACAAGACGACCTATGAGGAATAAGATCTATAATGAGGATGAGCAAAGAGATTTCACCCCAGCGGAATCTTAATGGATTTTAAGAATGAGAGGGTATGAAACCTGCCATCGGGACAAGCCTGTGCATGCATGAGAATGCCTAGAAGAACAGTCATGCGAAGGTGGAGAGCTGATTTCACGATGAATATGCTGGGGAGGAGAAGTTCCAAGTTGTTAGTCTTGGTTGTATGTAATGTTTTAAGCCTACGGGCAAATGAATTCCTCTAAGGCCTATGGGTCATGTAATACTTATGCCTACAGGCCTTGTAAGGGTTCCACCTCACCCCTTGAAAGGTGGATTATCAAAATCAATAAAAAAATAAAGGCCTTTAGGCCATTGGATGGATCAAATGTAAAATTCAATATGTTTTTTCATAAAGATAACCATATGATTGAAAAGAAATTTTGTGACCATGTGATTAATACTATTTTTGGAGAATTTAACTATTTTGGGAACATTATATGATTAAGGTAAATGAAAATACTTTTGTCTAATATGATATTTTATTTGATGAATAAACATTGAGTCATATTTTAGAAGTATATATGATATTATTTTTTGTTTATACTGATTTAATTTATTTATGGAAATATTAGAATATTTTTGATATTATATTATTTAGGAAAATATATTTTTTGTTACATTACTTTATGAGTTACTAATGTTGTTGGGAGATAAATTTTAAATTTATCTCAAAAGAATAATTAATCGAGTCCCTTTTATTTTGGTGTTTTAACAATGTTATGAATATTTTTGAAGATTTTAAAGGTTATTTATTTAGATAATTTTTAAATTTTAACTTTGGGTTTTATTATTGAAGATTTTAATAATAATTTAGTATTTCTTTGTATTGGATATTATCTTACTATATGCCAATCATTTTTGTTTTGGTTAATGTCTAATGATAATAGAAATAAATTATTTTCTTTTTATGGATATCGTGGTCCGTTAGATGTTTTTTTTGTGCTTCAATGATGAAAAATTCATTTTGGATATTATTTTCTTGGAATAGGAGATGTGATAAAAGTGTAAATTTATCGAAGAACAACTAAATGATGAGAATTTTATTATGAAATAGAACAAAATCAAATAAACATATTATCATGTGTTCTCTATCCTGGTGGTAAAAAAATACCTCAACTCTAAGAAAAAGGTTCATGAAATAAAAATGTTATGCTATTACCATCAATTCTGATGAATTGGTATTCTTCTTTATTTCCTCGTAGTTTATGGTTTTTTGGTTATTAACTTTTTGAGAAACATGTTCTCTATCACTCTTTATTATTTTTTGGTCATTAATTTTCACATCCATCTCTTTATTTTCACTTCCCACTATTTTTTATTTATTTAAGAACCCAATTATGATTTATTCCAAGTGACCTTCATATTTTCATTAATAATCTCATGTTTTATCTTTAAATCCCTAGAATTATTTTTTAAACCCATTTTATGTGTAATGAGATAAAATTACGAGGATGCAATTTCCTTAAGGGGTAAGAATTCAACACCCCAATATTTTAGATTTCTTTTTCTATAAGTAATGTAAATATTACCGTGTGGTATATGAAATATTGAACATAAAATGAACTACGAAATACTATTATTTTTTAAATATGACTATTATAACCTAATCATTGGTTTGGTGGGAATAAATTGAAATAATTATAATATAAAAATTTATAGATTTTTTTCCTTAATAAAAAGAATAGTAAATCATGTATTGGTTATCAATTGGTTCTAAATTAAGATAAAATCTTTTTATGATAAAATTGGTGTTTTTTAAAAAGCTATTTTTAGGCTCCAAAAATACATTTTCTTCAAAAATGGATTATATTAAATTTTGTGCATGGATATTAAATTAATTTATACAAATTTTATAAATTTTATTTTATAAAATGGGTATAATTTTTGAATTAATAATATCAAAATTACCTTAAAATGATTTTTTTATTCTTTTGAAAAGATTAATTTTTCAGTGAATAGTAAGAAATACCAATTTTATAGAAAACTGTCTTTTCCATTCAAGTATTTGAAAAGTCCCATTTTTTTTGAATTTATTTTAATATTAAATTAGTTAATTATTATTTAAAATAATACAATAAATATATTTTTAATCAACATTATAATTTAATTTAATATAAAAACATTTTTGAACTTTAAAATTTATTTTTCCTAAATAGCATTTTTCATCATGTTTTGCAGGTTTATTTTTAAATTAATTTATTAAAATTATAGAAATACATTTTTATAAAATTTAATTTATACTTATAATAAAAATTTCCAAATTTTTTAAGGATTTCACATTAATTTAAGGTCTTTATGAATAGTAACTTTGGTAAAAAAAAGTTAGTTTCCATTGTAAGAGTTAAAATGGGTTAAAATGACCTAAAACTGGTCTAAATTTTATTATTTGAAAATATTTAGACCTTATATTATCTATTATTCAAATATAATTCTTTTTTGATACATTTGGATTGTGTAAGACATTAATATATTTTAGTATTTTGAAAAAAATCTATGTGTGACCTCTCCCCCACTTATAAAAAGACACCACCTCTCCCCTCTTCTTCACACCACAAGAGCCTTTTATATAAAAATATTCATTTGAAAATAACTTAATAAAATCCCTCCCCACATTCCGGAGGCCCTAGTTTGATCAAAATACCATCCTAGGAAGGCTTCAGGTATAAACCTAAGTAGGTTGTCCGAATAAGAGGTATAATTATTTACCAAGAAATTTCATTTTTTCTTCTTCTTATAACTCATTAAAATATTATTCAAACATGATGTAATAATAATATAAATATCTTCAATATACTGAAAATATATTAGGATTATGTTATAACCCTTTTTCATCTACTTATCCATCTAATGAAAAATAAAAACATCGCTCCTACGTACGCGTGTACTACTGCCTCACGAGATGATGTCTTTCATTTTTCATCACCAAATTTAATGGTTGGTCATAATGATATATCCAAATGAAATAATATAAAATATATTATATAAAATTCATTATTCAATGGTTAATAAATATTATATTTCTTTTTTACCATAAAAAACATCACTCTTGTGCACGTGCTGACTACCACCTCATGAACTGATGTATTTTATTTTCAGCATTACCTCACATGGATTGAATATATAGTTGGATTTAAATAAATAATAATATATTTATGATATAATCATAAATTTTATATAAAATTATACAAACCATATTTCCATCATGTTCATTGTCATATAGAAATGTTACTTATGCGTACGTACGTCCTACCATCTCCGTGATTATAGCATAATTAATTTTTCATAACCAACATACATATTTTGTTATAAAAGTATAACTAATATATAAAAATTATAGTTATTATATGATTAATATTTTTTAAATTATATAATCATGATCCACTTGACCAAAGTCAACCTACCGAAGGTATTTTGGACATATGAACCAAATATCCTCCAAACATTTGAAGTAAACATAATTAATTAAGTAATTAAGTATAACATAGATATAAGTGAAATAAAAAAATAAAAAAATTTAAAATTTTAATTAAGTGTTTAAATAATTAACATAAATTTTTAGTCTGGAATATAAAGAACCTAGATGACAAGTTAGATTCAAGGTAAGTGACATTTTACCACAAAACCTCATTTTCTATATTTTAATGATTTATTTTCTAAATATTTGTCTTCCTTTTCCATATTATTAAAATTATTTTGTGAATATATTTATATGGAAATAAATTAATTGTAAAATAATTTTTATATCTCTTTTTAATTTCATTTAATGGTTTTCAAGGGGAATATTTTTATTTATTTTATAAAAAACGTTTTGATAAAAGGAAAAAAAGAATATTCTATTATAACATATATGACATAGATGATTTTACCCTCCCCCTAAATCATTATTATATGTTTTTACTAACTCACATGCTTTCATGTTTTCTTAAAAAACCACAATTCTCTTTGTTTTGAGTATTTTATTTCTGAAAATTGGGTTTTAAAGGAAAGGGATATATCAATATCTGAAAATGTTTTCTTTATGGGTTTATAGGTAAATTTTTATGTGTTTGGTGATGAAAATGAAATAATTTATGTGTTTATTTTATGTTATGTTCCTTGGATATTTTTATGATGATAATTTTTCTTGATATATCTCTCCAACACACTAGTTAATGATTAGGTTTTTTTGAGAATTATGTTACAATTAACTGAGTAGGTTATTCCATTTGTAAGGGTTCTTGTAGGGGTTATTATAAGGGTTCTATGAAGATGATGTACCAAGGAAACTACATGAACTTTCTAGGATTGGTAATGAGTTTTCATTGAAATATATTTATTTCATAAGGTAATCTTATGATCTTTATTTTAAAGGAATTATTATCCCCTTTTAGGGTAAAAAGGTATATTTTTAAGAAAATGTGTTTCCTGGGTTCTCATGTATTATAAGAAACCCTCATGTTTATGGTTTTTCCCTTATATTTTATTATAATGCTTTTTAGAAAAAATTTGGGTATTAAAGATGATTTTATGGGTTAGTAAACAATTATTCAAGGTCAAAGTTTATTAAGTTAAAGGAAAACCCTCTTATATGATATCTTGGTTTTGAAATGGACTAACATGATTATTTTTTTATTTTTATGTGTCCCTTACTCATATTTTTGTTCTCATACCAAATTTTAAAATTATTTTTAGATGGTTTTAGGATGATTAGGAATAATGATAAAGTAAAGTTGAAAATAATGAAGGTTTTTCCTGAAAAGAAAACAAGTTTCATTTTATATTTTTGTATTGTGGAAAAATGGATATTGAGTGGATGTGGCCACTTTGTAATGTAAGGGTTTACTACATAAGAGTTATGACCTAATTTTCAAAAACTATAAATCTTAAATGATCTTTGGGAATTATATAAATGAATACTCGTTTAAAAATGAAACAATGAGTGGAATAAAGATCTGGTCCTTATATTAACTTAGGAGGAAGGTTCCTATTGGATGCTTCTCAGTTATTTCTATCAAGGCCATTATGAGATAATTGACCGATTTATATCATTAAGAAAAAGGTAACTAATTATTAATTTTTTATTTAGTCTAATATGAATGGAATATCTTGTAGATTTATAGGATTTCGTTGTTTTATAAATAATTTTGATAATTATTATCCCCTAAAATACCTTTTTGTGGTATTAAATCATGGTTTAAATAGTTAACTGAGTCTTGGGAACTCTCATGCATGAATGTGTTATGAGTGAGGATCTCTATCTAGGATATCCATTTTTTATTTAAAGAGCTGAATAACCCAATATTTGGGATAATTTAGTGCTTTGATAGGTTATTATGGATGTCACTTGGGACATGTTCATACGAGAAATCAATAATATACCACCTTTTAATGGAATTCTATTCACTTCTATCTCATTTCAGTTGATTATTAAAATGAAGGAAGAGACTAGAAAAATGATAATTCTCAAAACCATGACATGTTCACTTCAAAACAGACATGGTTCTTGAATATTTCAAGACAATGATGTTTTAAAGTTGAAAATGGATATGTTCTTATAAATGATATAAGACCAGAACATAGTTTAAGAAAAATGGATTAGAAAAGTTTTGAAATAAATAGTGTCATTTTTTAATATCATCATGATGTTGTTAAATAATCACAAAATCTTGGTGATATCTACCACGAGGATAGACCATATCATGGTAGGGGTTGAAATTCCATGGCCTAAAATCGACTTGGATTTTGCGGAAATAATTTTGGTTTGTATGATATATGATTTTATAAGACCATAATGATGTATATAACTCCACCATGTCATGGTTTTCACAAAATGTATTGGCTAATTCAAAATAAATTCTACTTGAAATGAATTCCTTTAAAAGGATTGATTTTAACAAAAATGGTTTTGGTATTTCCCTTGGAAATAATTGCCTATCAGGGGTAGACTATGATATGGTCAGTGTCCAAAATATCCTTGGTGTGATGAATTTTAATGAAAAATGGGATTTATTAAAATTATCAAGAACCTTTGCTAACGTGGTTCGGGGAGGGGGGAATTAAACTCTACCAAAAAATTATTTGGTGGATTTTTTATTGGTTTAAAGTAGTTTTACATGGTGAATAATTTATAATGTTTTTATGTTAGGAATCATAAATTATTTTGTTTGATTTACTAAAAATAAGGTTTTTGTGTTGGATTAATTAACCACACAGAGATAATGGAGTTCAAAGGAAATATGTAATGTGAATGAATTTTTTAAGGACCCCACATGGTCAAGAGAAGGGACAAAGATATGTTGAAGGAATCTTGGTGAATATGATTTTGATGTTTCCCAAAATAGGAAATACCACACCATATTTAGAGGTCATGGCAATGATGAGGAAGAAGGTAGGTAAAACCATGTCATGCCTTATGGACTTGATAGAGAAGGAGATTCCCAATAAAAAAATCTACAATGAGCCACACTGTGGTAGTCCCAATGGTAGAATTATATAGAACCTATACAACACTGTGAATCCCATACATAGTGGAAAACTATTTCAGTAATGATGGTGTTCATAAGAAGACTTATTGGACCAACATGGTCAACTTAAGGTTGAATACATCATGGGACATCCCATGGTGAGTGAAACATGGGAAAAAATTTTATGCCACGCCATAGAGGTGTGGTCACGGTCAAGAGCTTGTACTGTATTGATAACTTGATGCTTGAATTGGTTAACGTGGTCAAGAGAGATGAAAAAAACCATGGTAATGGGCATGGTGTTTGGAGAGTCTATATGAGAGTCATAAGAATGATTGTAATAGTCATAGTGAATGTTTTTTCTCAGATGATAGAAGTGGAAGTTCATATTTCTATAGGAGAAAGAAACATGACTAGGATACCATGAATCTATGTCTGTTGAAGGTTTTTATTATCCTTTACATAAAAAACTACACCATCACATTCAAAGGAAAACCATTTTGGTTGGTGTGTTAGTATAAGATACACCAAATAAGAAGGATCTAAATCATAAGTTGCATGAACCAATATTAATTGGTCTAATAATATTTAGACTAAAATTTATGTCATGGTTCAATCAAGATTCAAAGTGATTTTTCATAATTCCTAAAGTGGGATAATAAGAATTAGATCCATGATACAAAGAGAAGATAAATGATCCATTGACCAATTATTTGGCGGAATGTGATTATAGAAATCATGGGAAATTTTTTTTGGAATGTTATGGGTGATTTCAATAGACCATAATGACATTGATATGTGTCCAATTTGGTTGGACATGGGCCGTTATTTTATAAGGTATTGATAATAAGTATAAATGATGATATAGGAGAGAGAAAGACTTGATCATAATTTCATATATGAGCTCAAAGAGAAGAATAAGAGTTCTGGATGAGGGATTATAAAGAAGAATATGGTTCTGAAAACCATGGAGATATTTCCAAAATAGAAGAGGAATGAGTTTCCTATATAATGAAAATCAGAAGAGGAATTATAGTGTCATTCTGGAAGGACGAGGTGTCGTTATAAGGATGATTTCATGGATTGTGAAGGATAAACACAAGTGGGATAAAAAAATAATCTACATGTATTTTTAGGATTCAATGAAAGAAAGTGATGTTGAGGAGGAGACCTATATGTCCATAAACCGCATGTTGATCCTACCCTAAAGTAGTGAGAAAAGGTGGAGAAAGATTACAATGAGATGACAGGAGGCAATGAGCTAACATGATGGAAGTGAGCCTTGGGAAATAATGATTCAATCTAAAACATTTTATGGGTAGTTAGCCTGATCAAGGAGTAACCTATCCTTAACCCTACCATTGATCAATGCAGTTAGTGGATCTTGGTGTATGAAACATTTCCATTTCATTCTCCTTAGAGTATCCTAGTGCGGGTGAACCAAGTAATAATCACCATGACATATTTATTTTATGAATCTACAAAAACTAGTAAAAAGGGTAAAAAATGTCTAGAAAATATGATAAAGGATGGTCAACTTCAAAGGAAATTAGATCAAGATCAATAAAAGAGAAAAACATTATAACCCTTATGTTATGAGGTTAAGAACTGAAAAAAGAATTATGAGGATAATAAGGATAAGTATTCATTAGGAATAAATTAAATGTCTTATATTTTTCATATATTATTATTATATATTATATGGATTAATTTTGAGACCAGGAACTGAGATGGTATGAAATTTTGTTTCCTAGTTTACTTGAAACAAATGTTTGAAATATTTTAAAAATATTTATTATCATGCAAGCACACTTTTCTTAAAAAAGTGGAATAATTTTAAATAAGTGATCAGATCAGAAATCCAAGGGAACCATTGAGCTCAAATCATGAGGTTTTCCTTAGTTATTACTAAAACATGGTCGGTGCACAACATTTGCGAAAAAGTCATTGTGAGCACCAAAACGAATAAAATAATTAAATTATATTATATTATTTTAAACTGTTGGTGTAGTAGTTTTTATATATTTACGTAGATGATTATGGGAGAATTATAGGTTTAGACACATAACCTTGGTACATATGGAGAACCATTGGAAAATATGTTGTAAATCCTCTCAGACAAACGACGATAGATCTTGGAATTTCAATCAATATGCACCGATTTCAATAGATCTCACCAACGAATGCAGAGTGGATTAATTCTTCATTAGTGATTGAACCAAATGAAGGTAGGAAATGTGTTTTATTTGTATTTCTTACCCAATATTAATTTCTATGAGGAATGAAAACAAATCGATGAATGGATTAATTTACAGATCGGTTGTTTTTCCGGATGGGTTTGAGTTCAGGGTAAATTTTTGGAGAATCATAATTGTTATTAAATTGTTCATTTAACTTTATAATGGTAATAAACAAAATTCTACACAAGCATACATCGAGGTTCATTACTCTCGATAGGATTTGGTCTCTTCTCCTCCAATTCACCGTTCTTCATGGCGTTCATCATTTTTTCCCACGGTTTTAATTTTCCTTGAATGATTGATCGTTGAACATTCAATTATTAGGGAAATGATATGAAATAATAGATATGACATCAGTATTGAAAAATGGATGTGTGAAAATGGTAGTGGTGAATGAATTGAACTGATTTGGAAACCCTCATTATTTGAGTGCAATGTATGGAAAATGATTCAGATGAGTGTTTTCTGATCAGATTCAATGGTTGGAATTCATTTCATATCGATGAAGAGGCTTGAACAAGGCTGATCCCGGATTTACAGTAAGATTCCTGCTGGAATAGAGGTTTAAGTGATAGAGGAGGAACGCGGGAGGAAGAGCCATGTTTCTGGAAAACCACATAGAGGAGGACATGTAATATGGGATTACACGACATGTGGTCCCCCTTGAGGTAGCTAGGGTTTCTGGGATAATGTTAAGGACCACACGACATGTGACCCTATCACACAACATGAAACATATACCGGGTAACTGTACGTGTATATTGGGAGATACACGGACTCGAGGTGGAGTACACGGGTTTCCTACATGGTGTGTACTCCCCCATGCGGCATGGCCTGAACCATGTACAAGTTCTACCTCGTGTACTAGTACATGATTAGGAGTACACAAGATGACACAATATACTGAAAAATTACTGGAGTACATGGGCAAGACTTGGTGTACTAAGACACAGTGCATACCCCTTCTATACGATGTGTAGCCTCCTTCTACATGAACATGGTTTGATGATACATGCGGTTTACATGGGCAGGAACTGAGGTCAAGGGACACAGTGTGTTACCCCTCTTACATGCAATTTACTTTTTCATACATGTCTTGGATCACTTGTCCTCCGTATCTTGGAAAGGTTTCATTAGGGTTCGTCCTACTCGTCCTTTCCATGGAGGTTAGTTTCAAATAATTTCCTACTCCTAGGACTATGATCCCTTTAGGAAGACTTCATTGATAGAGTAGTTAGAATCCCTCTATGAGGCCTAGAGTGAGATCCTCTATTCATATTCCCACCCTAGGTGGATTTCTTAGTATCTTCATGACCAACAATACTCGGTCTTCAATGCTCTAATTTGCAGGTTTAATCTAGATTGAGTTGTTAGTATGACCTCATGAACTAGATGTGATCCTCATCCAGGTATCATTTATCTCTAGACAATAGTGTATCCTTCCTCATAACAAGACCTGTTGATTAGAATATCTTGAATAGATGTCATCAGTGTTATCAGACTCAGGAGTGCGTTCTCTTAGATGAGCAATTTGTTGAATATTCGAGTTGAAATCCTATGTTGTTAAGTTATGATTATGGATTACTTTAGACTGGGTGTCTTAATTGAGTATATCTGGATATTATTGTTATATGTTATGTATACATATAACTGTGTATGGATGATTTTATCTTCCTTCGTTATATGGTTTGTTATTTCAGGGTGTCCTACTGAGTATTGTTATACTCACACCTACATCTGATTTTCCCGTACATGTTGTGTATTGTGTAGATGCTTGAACTTTCAAAAGAGTTCTAGGAAGACTAGGACCATATGGTGCTTAGCGAGATCAGACAGACCGAGGTGTGTTCCTTTATAATCTAACAGGAGTACCAACTCTTTACTTTTACTGGTCAGACTTGTGTTTCAGACTCTTTATGGTGGCCTTGTGTTTAGACCTATTTACTTTCCTTTAATTCTTGTCATACTATGGTTGTGGGATATAAAAATGTATACATTAATGGTTGTTCAATGATTTTTACATTTCATAATTTTTGGTCTTGGAGATGTGTGCTTGTGTACAAGTACTTAGGATAAGGCCTCCCAAGTCAGTGATATGCCTTCTTGGTGCTAGTCTCCATCCCCTGACCTATTGGAGGTGCACTTGGGGAGTTATGGCATGGAACCCTCTAGGACGGGTCGTGATAGAGTGGAATCAGAGTGGTCGATTCTACATTAGTATTAGGATTTGGTGATATTGGTTTTGGGCAACAATGTTAAGTGTTTTGAGTTTGGATTTTTGTCCAGGGACATAGTGTTGGTACAACGACTGATGTATCCATACACCAGGACTCTGATCACCTTCTTTTCGACTCAGTACATGAGAACACTGGTTACAGGGAAAACTGTGGTACATGAATCGTATAGGAATGGGTTGTGTTGTCCATGTCCTTCTTGAGTCAAATCTCTAGATATACTCATTTATCATTGTACATCTTGTTTATTAAAGGATTCCTCTATAACATATGCCATATAGGATACAACATGTCAATCATAAGGATGATCCCCTCAATGAAGAGGCATAAATACATGGACCAATTCCTGAGATGTTACCTCCAGGTGGTGCACCTACCATACCACCACCTGTAGAGTATCACATGGTACCCAAAGTACCAGTGGATGGGGTGTGTAGGCTGAGAATGCTTCAAAAGTTTCAGCGGTAGTGAACCCTCAGGTTCTGAGGTGAGACCAGCCCATAGGTGGATGAGGACTGGCTTTAGGTAGTGACTCGAGTTTTTCATCTGGTTAGGACACCGATAGAAAAGATGGTGGTCCTTGAAGAGTGCCTTATTCATAAATTAGCTGGGTGATGGTGTGGTTTGGTTATATAGACTTTTGATGAGGTAACTCTTTCATGGATAGAGTTTGAGTTCCTCTTCAGAGATAAGTACTATCTGGATACACTATGATCTATGTGTATCTAAGAAAATATCTATCTCTAGAAGGGTAACATGAAAGAGGATGAGTATTCATATTGGTTCATCAAAATTTCTAGGAACTCAATGGATATGGTTCATGATCAATTATTCAAAACAAAGACCTTTGAGCAAGGTCTACACAGGGACATCTGAGCTAGTGTTATCAATTTGTGAATTGATACCTATGCTCGATTACTGGAGTGGGCTTTGGTATTTTAAAGTTTCTTTGATGAGTAGTTACATCCAACAGTTGTCAGTAGTGGGTAAACAAGAGCCGAGACCTCAACAGCAGGGAGATGATATTAGTAATAGGGACCTGGACATGAAAGATGTTTTAGAAGGAGGTTCCATGATAGAGGTTCTGTAGCCCATGGATCATAGGGTGGGTCCCCTAAACCTAGAGAGAGGCCATGCTACTCATGTGATGGAAGGGTAAATCTTTCCCAAAATTGTCTAACCCATTGTACAGATATCAGAGAGACTATATATGGGCCACCAAGGAAGATGTATCAGTAGGAAAATACAAGTCTATATGGTGGAATACATGGTAGATGATCTGGGGGAGCAGTAGAAAGTGGTCAAATATTTCACATGTTACCACCACCACCCCCAGCTGGTCCACCCCAGGCTCAGGGAGTTGGAGGATAGGGGATGGGATAGTTGCATGCGGTCTGGGAATATGAACCATAAGCTCTGGGAGTGATTCATTATATGATATGTGTATTTTATACCTTAGCTATTGTATTGATAGATATAGGTTCTAGTAATTCCTATCTTTCCATGAATATTTTTTTAGAATCTTAGATTCTGGTTGAACCATTGACTCGAACCTTATTCTTGGAGACTCATACTGGAGAAGACTCAATGATCATGCACTATTTAAGATATTGTGACCTGACTCTTCGAGGAAATAGTTTTTGTTGGGATCTCTTGGTAATGGTGTTGAGGCCTTACGACGTCATTCATGGTATAGAATAGTTATTCACAATTCATTTTAGATCGACTTTTTTAGGTGAAGAGTGTGGTGTGTCCACAGTGACGAGACTAGGTTTTCCTTTATCAGTGAAAAGGAAACCCAGGGAGTATAGGATGGACTCACGTATATGAGGGTGTAGCTGATTACTCATCAGTTGGATAGCTCTACCCTTGGGGTAGTGGATGTTATGAGACCCTAGTTTACTACAATGGTGGAAGACTATTAAGAAATATTCCCTGAGGATGTTCTAGGTTTACCTCCATATCAAGAGGTAGACTTTAACATTGATCAACACCCTATGATGACACCGATATCTACAAAATCATATCAGATGGATTCCGTAGAGATTTCCAAGATGATGGTGTATTTGGAGGGCTTATAGAGGAAAAGATTTTTTAAACCCCATGTTTTACCCTGGGAAGCCTTGGTTTTGTTTTACAAGAAAGTATATGGGATCTTGAGGTTATATGTGAACTATTGATTCTTGAACCCGGTGACCATGGAGAATAAGTATCCAATACTATGCATTTATGAACACTTTATCCAATTGAGAGGGACTCGATGGTTCTAGAAGGTTGAAGTAAGATCAAGATATCACAAGTTGTTAGTACGAGTGAGTATATACTAAAGAATACATTAATATGTCTCTATGGTCACTATGAGTACTTGATGATGCCCTTTGGAATGAATAAATCTCTAGTTAATCTTATGGGACTCATGAACCAGATCTTTAATCTCTTCTTAGAACGATTCATGGTAGTCTTCATCGATGATATCATTGTGTACATGGAATCTGAGGAGGAGCATGCGAGACACTTGAGGATGGTCTTGGATGTACTCTAAGAGAACTAGCTTTATAGGAAGCTCTCAAAATATTAGTTCTGGATATAGGAGGTCCATTTTATAGGACTTTTTATTTCATCGGATGGAGTTTTAGTGGACTCGACCAAGGATGAGGAAGTGTTATCTTGGGATCAACCCAAGAGCATGACATAAGTGAGGAGATTCCTTAGGTTGGAAGATTATTATTGGAGATTCATTCCTGATTTCTCTAGGATATCAACACCCATGATGGATTTAACTCAAAAGGGGTATCCTTTCATGTGGAAAGAATGGTTTCAGCAGGCTTTTCTACAGTTCAGACAAAATTTGAGAAGTTATCCCATCTTTAGATTTCTAGAGGAGGGTGTTGAGTATGTAGTGTTCTACAATGCATCAGGAATAGGGCTGTGTTGTGTTCTAATGTAGAGGAAAGTGGTGATTGCCTATGGTTCACAATAGTTGATACCACATGAGCAGAACTATGTGACCCATGATCGTGAGTTAGCAGTGGTAGTCTTCACATTGAAGATGTGGTGAAGCTACTTGATGGGTGAGAAATTTATATTATACTCTTATCATAAGAGTCTCAAGTATATCGTATCTCATAAAGAACTTAATTTGAGTCAGAGGTGGTGGATAGAGTTTCTCTGGGATTATGACTTTGATATTGTCTATACTACTGGGAAGGGGAACGTAGTGATATATTCTCTTAGTAGGAGACCTTGTTCAGAGTTGCTGAATGAGGCATCGAAGTAGTTGACCTCATTGCAGTTGTACTTTGTGGATAGAGATGGAGAAGATTACCTCTATTATATGGTTGTTACCCCTCCTCTCTTGTAGTGAGTCAGAGAGGTTTAGGTTAGAGATGTTGACTATGAGACCATATGTGCTCTGATATCAAAAGAACATGCTCCAAATGGAATTTCTAAATGTGAGGTGCATGTAATTATTTTCAGAGGACACACGATGGTACCAATGACATTGCGGGAGGAGGTTGTGAGAGAGTTTCATAAGTATCCATTGGAAGTATATATAGGTGTGGAAAAGATGTACCAAGACCTCTGATGTCAGTTTTGGTGGATATAGATGAAGAAAGAAGTTTCATAGTTTGTCTTTCGTTTCCTTACTTGTCAGCAAGTAAAGGCAGAGCACTATGTTCTAGTAGGTTTATCTCAACCCCTTGAGGTGATAGAGTGGAAGTGGGATGAGATATACATGGAATTCATGATGGGAATACCACTTATGTCTATGGAAGACAATTCCATCTTGGTTATCATAGACCGAGTCACCATGTTAGCCCACTTCCCAGCTATTTGAGAGTAGAGTTCAATAGAAAGAATAATATGCCTATATTTGTAGGATATAGTTCGATTAAATGGAGTTACATCGATAATCATTTTTGAATATTATTTTCACTTCACATCCCTGTTGTGGAAGGGATTACAAGAGGTTTTTGGGACACAACTACTCTTAAGCATAGCATTTCTTCCCTAGACTAATGGATAGACTAAGAGGACCATTCAGGTTCTGGAGGACATGCCGCGAACTTTCATGTTAGATTTTGGCCATATTTGGGATGATTACCTACAACTAGAAATTTTTTCATAAAAAAATAGCAACCATTCTACCATTGGATTGGAACCATTAAAGGCTTTGTATGGGTGACCCTGTAGGTCTCCACTTAGTTGGATTTACCCAGGAGAGTCAATACTCATGGGCCCAGAGCTGGTACAAGCTAAAAAAGAGAAGGTACAAATCATTAAAGAGTGGATGGGGACTGAACAGAGGTTTCATAAGTCTGATGTAGATAGACGGTGGAGGAATTTGGATTTTGAGGAAGGATACTATAACGACCCATAATTTACATACATTGTTAATACTTCAAAATTTAAGCACACTTATTACAACATATGACAAAACCACAAAGGACCGTATAGGTATAGTGTCTTTAGAAACTGGGAAACATAAACAACTGGTTCATAAATCTTCTACAGTGTCTCCCATTTATTTCATCATATCTAGGGTCCCTTTTAGAATATTCTACTTAATATCCATCTTCCTGACCTGGGGAAAAGAAAACATAAAAGGGTGAGCTCAAATGCTCAGTAAGGGCAAATAAAGGAAATAAAAATCATATCATATCTTTTTGAAAATCATAACCTGCAAAAGAGATCATAATATCTTAACATGGAACAAATCATAGAAGTGAAAATGAGATCCCCATAATCATATCATAAAACTTGAAACTTTGTGGCATGCACACATAATCATGGAAAATCATTTCTTGTTAGTCATGACTCATTGCCAAGACTATCTTAGTGGACAAAGTCCCTTTCTGAACCGAGTTCACACCTCGTTTCAGTCCTGTATCACTGAACCGAAATAACCTTCCGTTCCAGCCATGTCTATCTCATGAGATATAAAATCTTTACCCAATGCATTGGAGGGAGATATAGGTCCCACCCATCTTATAATGAATCCTTTCTTATGTGTGCCACATAATCATAAATCATACATCATCGCATAACCCATGTAATAAAAATGGGATTCTTAAACAACATGACATCACAAAACAATTCATATAAGATAAAGGAATTCATAAAAATGTTTCCATCACAACATAATCAAATCCATGTAATAATAGGTATAAAAACAGAACCCTTTTATTATCTTATATGGAAAATAATTTTGACAAAATACTTGAACTTAATTCTTGAGGAAAATATCCTTTCTACTTCAAAAACACTTTTCCTTTCTTAACATGTCATACAATTTTAAACTAAAAGAGGTTGATTAAAAATAAACTTGAATACTTGTAAAGGAAGCTTGTTGGAAATAATGTTTTAGAAATCCATTCATGCCGTATAAGTTAAAAAAAACATTCTTCGTACTTTTGTCAGAAAAGTCAAAAAATACCTCGTACGGAAAACGACAAAAGATTCCTTTCATTTCCTTTACTAAAACTCACCGAAGGGTAAAATTGGATTTAAAAAATTGTAGTTGGATGGAAATAATATTACATATTTATGAAACATGGATGTGGATGATAAAATACACCCCAGTAAATACTTACGAATAAACAATCTCGGATAAAAATGAGATTGTGATATTTCCCTTACCTTAGGTCCGATTTGCTTTATACGTGTCCGAAGATCCTGTATAATGGTTTAAATAATGTTATTGACTTATTCCAGAATCATACATATTGATATCATATCATATATGGTCATATTCTTATCTTCTTGTTAGTAATATTTCATTGTTACTTGTTATTCGGGTCTTTATTGCGTTTTGTTCTTATGCGTGTTTTGCCGAATAAATTCTTATTATTATTTTAAGGTTATGGATACCTTATATCCAGAATGGTATTAATGTAACATATATCATATTTATTCATTCAATTCATCTATATAATTACTATGTAATGATGATCATGTAGAACGAGTCGCATCACATCGTGGAGACGATATTCCGTACGTACGCACGAGTGATGATATCGTTCCTACGATCGTGGAATTGTATTGGAGTATATATATATTATTTCAGTATCAATATTACTTTATAATAATCATAAATACTTACTCAATACAGTATTATACCCATCCTTGTAAGGTGGTGGTGGAAAATAGATTACACCACGGCGTGGAGACGGTATTCCGTACGTACGCACGCGCGGTGATTTCATTTTTCCGTAGGATGGATAGAAGGTGAATTAGGGTTGTTTCATATTTATAATAACATATCAGTATGTAAGTAATACTGATGTTATTAATTTATCATGAAACAACTAAAGGAGAAGAAGTTGAAGAAGAAAGGAATTGAAAAGATCGGTAACGGATATTACCTCTTCTTTGGAACGCCTCTTTGAATCCTCCACTTAGGGAACTAAGATTGGTCTTTTAAGAATACCAGGACCTCTATGATTATTCTAGGGATGTGGAGAGGAGAAAATTTCAGGGGTTGGCCGAGCTTTAGTGCTCAAATTGGTGTGAGGAGGAGGGGGAGGAGGTGCCCTTTTATAAGGGAGGAGAGGGGCACCTTAGGAATATCTCAAAATATTATTTTATATTAAAGTAAAAATCGGTTTATAATGGTTCCAAAGGGTCTTATTTCGAAGCTAAAGTGGGTATGGGTCGAAACCCTATCAACCAATAAGATTTAGACAAGTTTAGGGTATTATTTTAACCTTATAAATTAGATTTAACTCTAAGTTAAATAATTTAACTTTTACCGTGTCTTTTTGTTTTCTTTCACTATATGGTTAATACACTTACTATAACATGCCAAACGAACCCCAAATTGTTTATTATTAATATATATATCCTTATCTAAGTCATTTGGCCGAACCTTAGATTTTTAGGAATAAAATAACAATTAATAATATAATATTTGATTTAAAAACTATTTTGTGTCAATTTTGACATTATTTGATATATGATTTTTGTGAAAGTCATAACAGGATTATATGTTCAAACCAAGTTGATTAAATCAACACTAATATATCATAGTAACCTATAAAATTAGTTTAATTCATAAAAAGTCTCAAATCACATTTATTTTTGTGTTTATAACATCAATTATGTCAATATTTCATTAATAAGATAATTACTGCATCATCATTGTGTCATAAATAAATTAAATTATTTAATGTCTAAAAATTAAAAATAAAATACCATTATGTGGGAAATCTTTTTAGCTTTCTAATTAATATTTATAGTCGAATTTATCTTATGTATAACCCCATATTAAAAATGTTTTAGTTATTAAACTTTGATTTTAACTATTTTAACTATTCATTAAATAAAATAATATTAAATGTCATAATCTAATCCAAGTGGACCTAAATGGTCATATGATATTCATAAGGTTGTTTTTGGTCGAATTAAACTTATCCAATAGAATTAGGACATGTGTTAGGGTAATAGTAATATCATATTTACCCTTAGTTACCCTATTTACTATTAACCGTGGTAAAAAAAAGTAAAAAGTTACTATTCACAAAAAATTATTTTCATCTCATTGAACCACATTTTAGTCCTTGATATTAACCATGTCTGTCGGAGTTTTGAAATTACATTCACAGAAGCGGTAAAATTAAGTTTTATGCAAAATTCAGTTTTTTAACCTACCACTTAGTGGTTTCACTATTCATCAAAAATTGAAAGTTTTCAGAAAAATACCAAAATTTCACCCTAGGCTAATTTCGGTATTCCGAATCCAAAAATGAAGTCCATTTTAAAAAATAAAATTTATAAAATTTCAAAAAGTGGTTATTACTATTCATAACGGCTAGTTTTAATAATATTTTAATAGCATATCGCTGTTTGGTGAAACTCGGTATTGCATACGACACAAGCTATCAAGGAAGGTCGCGATTGCGTGTAAAGTAAGCCAAGATAGTATGTAGTGAAAGATTCCTTTGATGATATATAAAAAACAAAATATTACTCATAAAAATCTCGGGTGTTACATTCTACCCCCCTTAAAAAGAATTTCGCCCTCGAAATTCGTCACTTTGTAACAAACAGATGAGGATACTTCTCCCTCATCATATCCTCAAGCTCCCATGTCGCTTCTTCAAGTTGGTGGTTCCTCCATAAAACAATTACCAATCGAGTGGTCTTGTTTCGTAGGACTTTTTCGCTATGATCCAGAATCTCTATCGGTTGTTCTTCATAAGAAAGATCTTGCTCTAGCGGTACAACTTCTGAGTTGAGTACATGTGAAGGATCAGGTATGTACTTTCTCAAGAGAGATACATGGAACACACCGTGAACTTGAGAGAGATTCGGTGGAAGCTCCAATCGGTAAGCTACCTTCCCAACACGATCCAGTATTTCGAAAGGACCGATATATCTAGGGCTCAACTTCCCCTTCTTTCCAAATCTCATAACCCTCTTCCAGGGAGATATTCGTAAGAACACTTTATCACCCACTTCAAACTCTAGGTCTTTTCTTCGGTTGTTGGCATAACTTTTCTGTCGACTCTGAGCTGCTCTTATGTTTTGTTGAATAGATCTAACCTTTTCTGCCATTTCATCAACGAGATCAGGTCCTAACAGCTTTCTTTCCCCAACTTCATCCCAGCAAGTTGGAGTCCTGCATTTCTTTCTATAGAGAGCTTCATAAGGAGCCATCTGAATTCTGGAGTGAAAGCTATTATTATAAGAAAATTCCACCAAAGGTAGGTGTTGATCCCAACCTCCTTTGAAATCCATAGAGCAAGATCTCAACATATCTTCTAGGGTTTGAATTGTTCTCTCAGACTGACCGTCTGTCTGGGGATGATAAGCAGTGCTGAAACTCAACTCTGTATCCAGAGTATGCTGAAGACTTTGCCAGAACATCGAGGTAAATCTCGGATCCCGATCAGATATAATAGAAAGTGGTACTCCATGCAATCTTACCACTTCTTTTACATATATCCTGGCAAGCTGATCTAGAGAGAAATCCTCTCTAATAGCAATGAAGTGTGGAGACTTTGTAAGACGATCAACTATGACCCAAATAGCATTATTGCCTTTGGATGTTTTAGGAAGTCCTGTGACAAAGTCTATAGTGATGTTTTCCCATTTCCATTCGGGTATGGGTAATGGTTGTAACATCCCCTTAGACTTTTGTCTCTCAGCTTTAACTTGGTGACAAACCAAGCATCGAGAGACATATTCAGCAACATCTCTTTTCATGCCATCCCACCATAAGTACTCTTTCAGGTCCCTATACATCTTCGTGCTTCCAGGATGAATAGAGAATGAAGAACTATGAGCCTCATCCAGCAGCTCCTTCTTTAATTCGGGGATGGGAGGAACACAAACCCGATTCCTGAACTTTATTATCCCATCACAATCAAGGTTGAATTCAGGAACATTTCTCACCTTCTTTTGTAACTCGACATCTTCTTTCTGTGCCTCCTTAATCTTCGCATGTATAGATGGTTGGACATTCATTTGAGAAAGATAAGATTTTCCCCTTCCATTATAATTCCAAGATCCATCCTTTGTAAATCCATAAATATTGGATCCTTTCTGATCCTCATCATGGATAAACTAGCATGGTCTTGTCGACTTAATGAATCTGCCACCTTTTTTGCTTTCCCAGGGTGGTAATGGATTGAGCAGTCATAATCCTTAATCAGCTCCAACCATCTTCTTTGACGCATATTCAACTCCTTTTGTGTGAAAATATACTTTAAACTTTTATGATCAGTAAAAATATCACACCCTTCACCATAAAGGTAATGCATCCAAATCTTTAATGCAAAGATTACCGCAGCTAACTCCAAATCATGTGTTGGGTAATTTTGCTCATGGATTTTCAACTGTCGTGAGGCATAAGCTATCACCATATCATTTTGCATAAGAACACACCCCAATCCCTTCTTGGATGCATCACTGTAGATCACAAACCTTTCTCCACTACAAAGTAGTGTGAGCACAGGTGCACTGGATAACCTTCTTTTCAACTCCTTGAAATTATCTTCACATTCTTCCGTCCAGACAAACTTAACACCTTTTCGAGTCAACTTGGTGAGTGGATTAGATAATCGTGAAAAATCCTTTACAAAACGTCGATAATATCCAGCCAAACCAAGAAAACTTCGGATCTCAGTTACTGTTTTTGGTCTTGACCATCTTTCGATAACCTTTGTTTTTGCTGGATCCACAGATATCCCCTCTTTTGAGATTATGTGACCCAAAAATGAAACTTTTTAAAGCCAAAATTCACACTTGGTAAATTTGGCATAAAGCTTCTCCTTTCTCAGGGTCTTTAATATAATTCTCAAGTGATCTTCATGCTCTTCCTTTTCTCTTTGAATAGACAAGAATATCGTCTATAAAGACTAACAAAAATTGATCAAGATAGTCTCTAAAGACTCTATTCATTAGATCCATGAAGATAGCAGGGGCATTAGTAAGACCAAATGGCATCACTATAAATTCATAGTGTCCATACCTTGTACGGAAAGCCGTATTTGGTATATCCTCCCTTTTGACCCTTAATTGATGATACCCTGAACGAAGATCAATCTTGGAAAAGTATTGAGCTCCGCGTAGTTGGTCAAATAAGTCATCAATGCGTGGGAGAGGATATTTTTTCTTGATAGTGATCTTGTTAAGTTCTCGATAATCAATGCAGAGTCTCATTGATACATCTTTCTTCTTAACAAATAGAACATGTGCTCCCCAAGGTGACGCACTAGGGCGTATGAATCCCTTATCAAGATTCTCTTGGAGTTGCTTCTTCAATTCCTGCAACTCAATTGGGGCCATTCTATAAGGTGTCTTTGAAATTGGCAAAGCGCCCGGTACGAGTTCTATTGAAAACTCAACTTCACGATTTGGTGGAAGACCCGGTAATTCCTCCGGAAATACATCATCAATCTCCCGTACAATGGGAATATTCTTAATCGTGAGTTTCTCACCAACCATTTGAGATAAATAACCTTCATTTAGTGGAATCAATACCCATAAGATGGAAGAAATTTCCACTGGAAGGTTATGTTCATCCTTGCATTGATAGACGATCGTAGATTGATCTGAAATATGAAATGTGACTTCCCTTCTTTGGCAATTGATTTGAGCTCCATGTAGAGAAATCCAATCCATGCCAAGAATCACATCAAATTCCACTAAAGGAAGGATCACAAGATTTGCAAGAAGCACTTTCCCACAAACTTCGATCGGAGAAGAATTATAAACTTTTGATGCGACTGTTGTGCCATTAGGTGTTGTCACAGCTAACTCAACATCTAATTGTTGAGGTAGTACGGTGATACCCTTAGAAAATTTTTCAGAAATAAAAGAGTGGGTGGATCCAGAATCAAATAAAACATTTGCTACTTTAGAGTGGATGGTAAGTGTACCTTTCACCACTTCGTTATCGTACTCCACATCGCTGATAGAAATTGCATGTGACTTTCCTTTGTCTTTAGCCTTAAGATTTTGTTGACGTCGACCATCATCATCAACCCTTGGATTTGGGCATTGATTGGCATAATGCCCCATCTCCTTGCACTTGAAACATTGAAGTGTAGTAGGTTCATTCTGTGTATCCCTTCCTTTGTTTGAATCATTATACATCTTCTTCCCATTATCGCGGCATTCAAATGCCCGATGACCTTCCTTTCCACATTTGAAACATTTACTTGTCCCTTTAAGACAACTACCTCCATGTTTCTTTACCCACTTTGAGCATAAGGGAAAGCTCATCTTCTTTTCAGTGTGCTCTTTAGATTTTCCTTTGAATTCCATCTTCCTCTTCTTATCAAACCCATGTGACTGATGGGTTACTCCAATCTCCATCTCGACTTTGAGAGAACATCGAACGATTTCCTCGTAGCTATTGAAGTCCCTTATGGCTAACGCCCTTCAAAGACTTGGTTTTAAGCCACTAAATAATCGATCGATCTTACTCTCAGGTTGGATAATAATACCAGAAGTGTACCTTGAAAGTCTTGTAAAATTTGCTTCATAGGTACCAACAGATTCATCATCCCTTTGCTTCAGTTCAAGAAACTCTTTCTCCATCTTTGTTCGGAGAATACGAGGGAAGTACTTATTGAAAAATAAGTTCTTGAACTCGTCCCATTCTGTAGACTCAATTTCATCCCTTTACCTTGTATTCTTAATAAGATTCCACCATTGATCAGCATCTCCTTCCAAAAGATACACTGCTAGGATGACTTTATCATGTTCAGAACATTGAAGAACTGAAAATATCTTTTCAGTAGTACTAATCCATTGTTCAGCAACTAATGGATCAGTAGACCCACTGAAATAAGGTGGACGCTGCCTCATGAAGGATTCAACAGAATGTTGCTCCTTCCTTTGCTCATTTGGAAGTCCTGCATGATTCATAGCTTGAGAAAGTTGTGTGTGCATGGCTACAAGATTTTGCATTCCAGCTCCCATATCGTTTGGTTGCTCAGGGGGACAATCATTGCATTGCCCATCGCATTCCGCATTAACACGGTTCCTTCGGGTTCCAGCCATTGACTAAAACCAAGAAGAATAGTGTGAGCAACACTAATTATAATAGGAAAACCACATAATGAAGGATAAAATTTCACACTTAAGGTCTTATCCTAGGGTATTCATGGCCATTTCTAAAACACTAAGATTGTGTTCTATGCTTAGACTTATCCTTAGGGTTCTTACTAAGGCTTTCACATCCTAGTTTCCAAAGGTTGACTATACCATTCCTCTGATACCAACTATAACGACCCATACTTTACATACATTGTTAATACTTCAAAATTGAAGCACACTTATTACAACATATGACAAAACCACAAAGGACCGTATAGGTATAGTGTCTTTAGAAACTGGGAAACATAAACAACTGGTTCATAAATCTTCTACAGTGTCTCCCATATATTTCATCATATCTAGGGTCCCTTTTAGCATATTCTACTTAATATCCATCTTCCTGACCCGGGGAAAATAAAACATAAAAGGGTGAGCTCAAATGCTCAGCAAGGGAAAATAAAGGAAATAAAAATCATATCATATCTTTTTGAAAATCATAACCTGCAAAAGAGATCATAATATCTTAACATGGAACAAATCATAGAAGTGAAAATGAGATCCCCATAATCATATCATAAAACTTGAAACTTTGTGGCATGCACACATAATCATGGAAAATCATTTCTTGTTAGTCATGACTCATTGCCAAGACTATCTTAGTGGACAAAGTCCCTTTCTGAACCGAGTTCACTCCTTGTTTCAGTCCTGTATCACTGAACCGAAATAACCTTCCGTTCCAGCCATGTCTATCTCATGAGATATAAAATCTTTACCCAATGCATTGGAGGGAGATATAGGTCCCACCCATCTTATAATGAATCCTTTCTTATGTGTTCCACATAATCATAAATCATACATCATCGCATAACCCATGTAATAAAAATGGGATTCTTAAACAACATGACATCACAAAACAATTCATATAAGATAAAGGAATTCATAAAAATGTTTCCATCACAATATAATCAAATCCATGTAATAATAGGGATAAAAACATAACCCTTTTATTATCTTAGATGGAAAATAATTTTGATAAAATACTTGAACTTCATTCTTGAGGAAAATATCCTTTCTACTTCAAAAACACTTTTCCTTTCTTAACATGTCATAAAATTTTAAACTAAAAGAGGTTGATTAAAAATAAACTTTAATACTTGTAAAGGAAGCTTCTTGGAAATAATGTTTTAGAAATCCATTCATGCCGTATATGTTAAAAAAACATTCTTCGTACTTTTGTCGGAAAAGTCAAAAAATACCTCGTACGGAAAATGACAAAAGATTCCTTTCATTTCCTTTACTAAAAACTCACCGAAGGGTAAAATTGGATTTAAAAAATTGTAGTTGGATGGAAATAATATTACATATTTATGAAACATAGATGTGTATGATAAAATACACCCCAGTAAATACTTACGAATAAACAATCTCGGATAAAAATGAGATTGTGATATTTCCCTTACCTTAGGTCCGATTTGCTTTATACGTGTCCGATGCTCCTGTATAATGGTTTAAATAATGTTATTGACTTATTCCAGAATCATACATATTGATATAATATCATATATGGTCATATTCTTAGCTTCTTGTTAGTAATATTTCATTGTTACTTGTTACTCGGGTCTTTATTGCCTTTTGTTCTTATGCGTGTTTTGCCGAATAAATTCTTATTCTTATTTTAAGGTTATAGATACCTTATATCCAGAATGGTATTAGTGTAACATATATCATATTTATTCATTCAATTTATTTATATAATTACTATGTAATTATGATCATGTAGAACGAGTCGCATCACATCGTGGAGACGGTATTCCGTACGTACGCACGAGTGATGATATCGTTCCTATGATCGTGGAATTGTTTTAGAGTATATATATATTATTTCAGTATCAATATTACTTTATAATAATCATAAATAGTTACTCATTACACTATTGTACCCATCCTTGTAAGGTGGTGGTGGAAAATAGATTACACCACGGCGTGGAGACGGTATTCCGTACGTACGCACGCGCGGTGATTTCATTTTTCCGTAGGATGGATAAAAGGTGAATTAGGGTTGTTTCATATTTATAATAATATATCAGTATGTAATTAATACTGATGTTATTACTTTATCATGAAACAACTAAAGGAGAAGAAGTTGAAGAAGAAAGAAATTGAAAAGATCGGTAACGGATATTACCTCTTCTTTGGAACGCCTCTTTGAATCCTCCACTTAGGGAACTACGATTGGTCTTTGAAGAAGACCAGAACCTCTAGGATTATTCTAGGGAAGTGGAGAGGAGAAAATTTCAGGGGTTGGCCGAGCTTGAGTGCTCAAATTGGTGTGAGGAGGAGGGGGAGGAGGTTCCCTTTTATAAGGGAGGAGAGGGGCACCTTAGGAATATCTCAAAATATTATTTTATATTAAAGTCAAAATCGGTTTATAATGGATCCAAAGGGTCTTATTTAGAATCTAAAGTGGGGATGGGTCGAAATACTATCAACCAATAAGATTTAGACAAGTTTAGGGTATTATTTTAACCTTATCAATTAGATTTAACTCTAAGTTAAATAATTTAACTTTTACCGTGTCTTTTTGTTTTCTTTCACTATATGGTTAATACACTTACTATAACAAGCCAAACGAACCCCAAATTGTTTATTATTAATATATATATCCTTATCTATGTCATTTGTCCGAACCTTAGATTTTTAGGAATAAAATAACAATTAATAATATAATATTTGATTTAAAAACTATTTTGTGTCACTTTTGATATTATTTGATATATGATTTTTGTGAAAGTCATAACAGGATTATATGTTCGAACCAAGTTGATTAAATCAACACTAATATATCATAGTAACCTAGAAAATTAGTGGAATTCATAAAAAGTCTCAAATTACATTTATTTTTGTGTTTATAACATCAATTATGTCAATATTTCATTAATAAGATAATTACTGCATCATCATTGTGTCAGAAATAAATTAAATTATTTAATATCTAAAAATTACAAATAAAATACCATTATGTAGGAAATCTTTTTAGATTTCTAATGAATATTTATAGTCGAATTTATCTTATGTATAACCCCATATTAAAAATGTTTTAGTTATTAAACTTTGATTTTAACTATTTTAACTATTCATTAAATAAAATAATATTAAATGTCATAATCTAATCCAAGTGGACCTAAATGGTCATATTATATTCATAAGGTTGTTTTTGGTCGAATTACACTTATCAAATAGAATTAGGACATGTGTTAGGGTAATAGTAATATCATATTTACCCTTAGTTACCCTATTTACTATTAACCGTGGTAAAAAAAGTAAAAAGTTACTATTCACCAAAAATTATTTTCATCTAATTGAACCACATTTTAGTCCTTGATATTAACCATGTCTGTCGGATTTTCGAAATTCCATTCACAGAAGCGGTAAAATTAGGTTTTATGCAAAATTCAGTTTTTTAACCTACCACTTAGTGGTTTCACTATTCATCAAAAATTGAAAGTTTTCAGAAAAATACCAAAATTTCACCCTAGGCTAATTTCGGTATTCCGAATCCAAAAATGAAGTCCATTTTAAAAAAAAATTTATATAATTTCAAAAAGTGGTTATTACTATTTATAACGGCTAGTTTTAATAATATTTTAATAGCATATCATTGTTTGGTGAAACTCGGTATTGCGTACGACGCAAGCTATCGAGGAAGGCCGCGATTGCGTGTAAAGTAAGCCAAGCTAGTATGTAGTGAAAGATTCCTTTGATGATATATAAAAAGAAAAATATTACTCATAAAAATCTTGGGTGTTACAGATACCATGTGTTCCTTTGAGTCTCACATTGACATGGATTACGACTATTTGGCTGACGAGGAAATCTATCTCCAAGGTACATTGGCCCTTTCTAGATACTGTGTAGAGTTGCATAGGTGGAATACCACCTAGATATACCTCTACAGTTAGACTGGGTACATGAAGTCTTACACATGTCACAACTAAGGCGGTACATGCATTAACCATAAGATCTTATCAACTAGGGTGACCTGGATATCAAGGATCGAGCGACCTTTGTTAAGTACCCGATGGAGATCAAGGATCAGTAGGAGAGAATCCCATTCGGGTGATAGATTCCATTGGTGCGTGTCCAGTGGCAGAACAAGAATCTCTATGAGAGCACATGGGAGTGAGATGCTAAGATTCACAATCAGTACCCACATCTTTTTGAGTATCCCTGGTTTTATAATTTTAAGATGTAAATCCCTAAGGTGGGGAGAATGTAATGTCTTTTATTTTCCATGTATTATTTTTAGACATTATATGGATTAATTTCATGACTATGCACTAAGATGACGCGCGATTACAAGGTAAAGTCTTCCTGGAACAAATGTTTGAAATATTTTAAAAATAATTATTAGCATTTTCACACAATTTTCCTGAAAATGTGGAATAACTTTTAAATAATTACTCAGATCAGAAATTCCAGGGCACTGTTGATTTCATAGCATGATGTTTGTCTTATGCTCGAATTATCCTTGGTCGGTGCATGACGTTTGTGAAAAATTCATCATGAGTTCAAAAATAAATAAAATAATTAAATAAAATTATTTTATTTTAAATTGTGGAAACAGAAGTTATTATGTCTTTAAGTAGACGATTATGGGAGAATTATAGGGTTAGCCTCATAACCCTAGAACCTCTAGAATGTTTTTGGAGAAATATCTAGTAAATCCTCTCATAAGAACGATGATAGATCGTGGAATTTCAATCAACACACATCAATTTCAAAAAAAATATTTCCAAAAAACATGGTACAACTTTTTTATTCATTAATGGCCTAAAAAAATTTAGAAAGGACATGTATTTTGTTTGAATTTCTTCCCAATTATTAATTTCTATGATGAAAGAAAATAAATGAATGAAAACTTTTATTTGTTGATTTGTCTCCTTGCAGGATGGGGTTGATATTGGGGTAATTTTTTGAAGAATTATCTTTGTTACTTATTTTTTCATCTATTTTTTAATGTTAAAGAACCAATATTAACACATACATTGATTGAGGTTTGTTCTTCTTGATCAGATTTGTGCTATTCTCCCCCAATTCACCATTCTTCATGGTGTTCTTCATTTTCCCCCATAGTTCAGCTTTTCCTTGAATGATTCACCATTTCACATTCGATTCTTGAAAAAATGATCCAAAATCGTAGATTCAACATCGATATTACATGAATGAGGTTCGATAATGGTAGTGGAAAATGAATCAGACCGGTTTAGAAACCCCCTTTTTTTATCATGGTGTGTGGAAGATGATTCAAAAAAGAATTTTTTTAATCAGATTCTATGGATAAAACACATTTCACATCAATGGTAATGCTTGACTGAGGTTGGTACATGATATTTTTGAAAATTTTATACCGAATTAGAGGCTGGATCGGTGGAGGAGGTGCATAGGAGGAAGAACCACATTTCTTGAAAATCCCATAGAACACGGCATGCAATCTGAGATTACACAACATGTGGAGACCCCCTTACAAGGGATAGGGTTTCGGGAGAAAGTTAAGGACCACATGTGGTGTGACACTATCACATGACATGAAAACACTCCTAGGTAACTCTGTTTGTGTCTTGGGAGATACACATACACAGGTTAGAGTACACGGGTTTCCTACATGGCATGTACTTCCCTATATAGAATGTCTTGGACCTTGTACATAGGCTACCCTATGCATTGGTACATGGGAATGGGTACATGAGATGAAACCATGTACTGGAGAACAGATGGATTAAATTGGTAGGACATGGTGTGTTGATACATGATGTGTAACCCTTATACACGACATGTAGCCTCCTTCTATATGGACATGGTTTGATGACATTGTCTGTTTACATGGGAAGGACCTGGGGTCATGGGACGCGACATGTTACCCCTCTAGAATGCTATGTACTTTTTCATTCATGGATTTGATTACTTTTACTATGTATCTTGGACAAGTTTAGTTTGGGTTTGTTCCCCTTATCCTTTTTCTAGAGGTTAGTGTGTAATTGTTTCCTACTCCTAGGACTAAAATACCATTATTTTCACTTCTTGGATAGATTCTTTGTAATAAATCCATGAGGATCAGAGTGAGATCCTCTATTCATATTCATGCCTTAGGTGGAGTTCTCGATATCATTGCAACCAACCCTACTCGGTTTTCGATCTTCTACTTAGCAGGGTTAATCGAAATTAAGTTATTAGTATCACCACATGGCCTGGATGCGATTCTCATCTATGTATCATATCTCTTCAAACTTCAGCGTATCCTTCCTCATGAGGAGACATGACGAGTAGCATATCTCAAATGGATGTCATAAGTGTTATTAGACTCAATAGTGTGTTCTTCTAGATGAGTGCTTTTTGGAACCTTAGACCTGAAATCCCAAGATGGAAAGTTACGATTATTACTTACTTTAGACTGGGTTACTCTACTGAGTATATCTGGATATTCTTATTATATGTGTTGTAGACATATACCTGTATAGGGATGACTGTATCTTAATTTGTTATCTACTTTGTGGTTTTAGGGTGTCCTACTGACTATTATTATACTCACACCTACGGGAAATTTTCCCGCATGTGTCATGTCTTTTTAAACCGCTCGTCCTTTAAAAAGAGTCCTAAGAAGACCAAAACCAAATGGTTCTTAGTGAAACTAGACAGACCGAGGTGTGTTCTTGCAGCTTTTGACAACAATACAAACAATTTACTTTTACAGGTTGGACTTGTGTTTCCGAATCTTTGTTTTGGGATTGTGTTTGGAATTGTTTACTTTTCATTACATCCTATCACACTCTGGTTATGGGATATAGAAATGTATTCATGTTTGGTTGTTTAGTGGATTTTACATTTTAGCATTTGTGGGATTAGAGATGGGTCCATGTATACAGGTACTTAGGATAAGGCCTCCCATGTCAGTGATGTGCCTTTTCGATGCTAGTCTCCAGCCCCTGGCATATTGGAGGCGGGATTGGGGAGTCACAACATGGGCCCCTCTAGGACAGGTCATGATAATAAACTTAAAAACACTCATTAACTCCCCCTCTGAGGGTATATCTCACTCTAATACACTTTTAGGACATACAAGTGGTATCAAGGGGTACGTTTATATTATTGGATTTATTTTATCCTAATTAACTCAATTATTTGTTGAAGTTAAAATATTTTCTTAATCTTACAATTTTGGTTGATATGCAAAATGGTAGGACTTCAAATATGAAGAATAAATCTTAAATAATTCTATATTGTAAAACTGTATATGGAAAGTGAGAGACAATTTTGAATGAGACTTGAATCCCACAAATAGAAGGTATCAATGGATTAGATAATGATTTTATTTGATCATTTAATGACTCTAATGAAATGGATGAAGATTCATGTATACCAAGTGATGTTGAAACTACTGATGATGAGGATATCCCAAGGACATTGATGTTAGAAGTATCCCAATTATCAGAGTAATTTGATCAACAATAAATGAAATAAAATATTTGAATTAAATAGGAAAAAAATATCAAGACATTATGATCAAATTGTTCGAAACTAAACTGAAAAAATTGAGAGTACTAAACAAAGGGATTGTGGAAGTTTCAATTGACCTCAAGGTTAGGAATTATTATCAAGAATAAGAGTTAAATATGATATCCAAAATGATGAAAAAAATCAAATCTGATTCAAAATAAAAGATTCTTAACTTGAATGAAGTTCAAAATCTAAATTCTAAGAAGGTTGAGTTAAATGGATACATTATTGAAGTGGTTAATGAGAATAAAAGGAAAAAATAAGAAAATTTATTCCTTAAAGATTCTCTTTCTCAAATAAATTATAAAATTAATGAGTAGAATGATATGTTGGAGAAACTAACACATGATTTAGAGGATGATATTTTCAGTGTAAAGAAACTGAAGAAAATTATGGATACTCAGATAGAATTAAAGTGTTTGTGAATTAACCATCTTGATAATGAGGTTCTCTTGGAAAGGTAGGAGAAATATAAAGATACAGTAATATAGGTTCCCAAGATAATGTAAAAATTTGGAACTGTTTAAAAAAATCCTAAATTTTTTCCCAAAAGCGATAAAAATAACTAGAGGAGTACTCAAATAAGGAATAGTAATATGTTTTTCTTTTGTGTGATATATATAAATAGTTAATGTTATTATATTGAGGCATGGTAATATATTAAATGTTGTGAAGCTGGTGGAAAAAATGTAAGCTCGGGTTACCATTCACAACAAAGAAGGTATGGATATTATCCTAATAATAATTATTATTCAAAAAATGTCACAAGTGTAAATTAATAAGAGATATCAACTATAATAAAGGGGATAAAAACACATACATTCAATGATAAATGTATCTCTTTAAGGAATAAATTTAATGGGATAGTTGAGGAAACTTTCCATGCTAAAATCAGGTGAAGGAAAAGTTCTAAATTCTATGTAAAAAAGAAAGAACCTATTGGAGAGAAAGAAGGTATAATTGGAGTAAAAAATTATATGAAGCTTCTAATGTGATGAAATTAAAAATGGATATCCTAGTCATAGAAAATATAAATAATACACCTAGGAATAAGTTTAATATGGAACTAATAACTATCAAGGAGGTGAGACAAAAAGTATACCTAAGTGGTAATAAAAAATATAATATTGATGTTATTAATATTTTCATGACTTATTATATACTCCCTTTACTGATTTAATATGAAATTTTCATAATGTTTGTAAAATATTAATGTTTTAATACTAAGTATAATTTTTGAGCATTTTTAGAAGTAGTCCAATTGAGTCAGTTTACTATTTTAATTATAAATATCACCCTAATGATCTAAATTATATGGTTATTGTTTTTTATGATTACCAATTCAATATAGAACATTTAATTATAAGGGATCATGGGCCAATTCGGCCATTTGAAGGATCACATTTACCACACAAGATGACCCAAAGAATTTGTGAAGAAACTGGACTAACCAAGATGATTGAGTTACTGGTCTCACTCGCGAAGCCTATATTTTTTGAAACTCCACTATTTGTTCTTGATTATCGAAAAGAAACATGGGAAAAAATTTCAGGACCCAATTCCCAGAAAAAGGGGCCCAAATGGGGCTTTGAAGTCCAGCCCACCATTATGGACGAGAATTAAAAGCCGGACACTATTCATGACATATCTCATGATGCAATCATAAAATAGAGCTGAGATTTTTTATTGTGAAAGAGGAGTAAGAGGCAGATGACTTTTTTGAAGAAATAATTCGGTTTTGAAGGCATATTCCAATTAAAAAACCCTTTCACATTTTGGACTTCAAAAGGACTGGATTGAAATGGATAGATTAAAATTGTTTAATCATCCGGCCATAACTTTGGTTACATAGGTCCAAATGACTCCAAGTTTTAGAGAGGTCGTCCAAAATTATTATCTAAAACTTTGAAGAAGTAGACAACTCTATATTCAGATATCTTTATAGAAAAATTGGCGATACAAGGGGAGGGAAAGATTGGGAATGAAAGAGTCCACTTGGGATATAAATGCATCCCCTTCCTCTCCTTCAAAGGGGTTAGAATTTCAGAAGAGAGGAGATCATATTGAAACGACCAAAGCATTTCCAAACGGCTTTGGAGGTCCTACCATACTCAAGTTTTCACTTGAGAGACATTTCCTCATCTCTTTGTTTTCATTTACTTTTATGATTTTCATTTTTGTAACTTTGTAAGTCATTTATTTTGTAATTCTGTTTTAATGCATGTTTCTTCTTCAATATCTGTTATTCTCATCCACCTTCTATTGTTTAATATTAATTTTCTTAAAATATTTTAAATACAGTTGAATCTCCTTCCCTTATTTTCCTTCCTCATTCAATCGAAAATTCGTTTTTAATTATCATCATTATTCGTTTGTGAATGTCAACACACCACTCTTTTCTAATCCCTTTCTTTATCTTCTATTATTAATTTATCATCATAATCATCATAACCAGACTATTAAACACTCAAATGGATGAGTAAATATCTCATTGGGGTGAGTCAACAAAATTCACTGAGAATGGTGAAATCAAAAAAGGGTACACATAATGAAATCTGTTCCCCCACACTTAATTTTTTTAAAAAAAGCAATGAAAATACATGTTGATATTGGCTGGGAAAAGGTATTGGGCTTGAAATGTGGCTATCAAAGAAAAGGTTTTCATAGGCTCGAAGGGGCTTTCAAAAGGAGGATTAATGTAAGGGAAATGGGAGGCTATTTGGATATTGTGATTCTCATGTGGTTTAGAAAATGCCTCTATAATATTATTGCACACTAAGGTAGGAAATTCAGATCGATTGTCCACAAACTCAAGACTCAAAAATGGGGGTGAAAAACACACATTTTTAAAAGATGGCCATAGGTGGCCTTGGCATGAATGTAAATGTTGTTCCTTACGGTTTGGTAAAATCATTTTCCAAATCAAAAATTTAGAATTCAAAATTTGTTAATTTTGACACAAAATTACTTATCCAAAGTCATGAAGAAAATACAAAATTTTTGAGATAAAAACATGTCTATTAACTCCCAAAAATGGTTGGACAAAATTTCAAAACTCGATGGTGAGTAAGCATGACTCTTGATTTTTTTTAGATATTTTTTTTATTCTCTTTTTTTTTATTTTTTTAGTTTTTAATAAAGACACTGTCTCTGAAAAGAGAAAGAGAAAAATAAAGGGTTTGAAAAAGAAAGTGGTAAAAAATGAAAGATAGAGGAAGAATAAGAAAGAGGTAGAGGAAGGAATATATAGAGAGAGAGTTAAAGGTGAAGAGGTGCCCCCTGGTTTGGATTTTGTGGGTTTCCATCTCCATCTACTGGTAGGTTGACTGTAGAAGTTGGGGATCCCGTGGAAGTCATTGTTGATCGCAGATTGTGCATCCTATCATAGTGATGCTTTATCCAATTTCCATTAACCATGAATGTCATTTTGGAAGAGGGGTCTTGGACTTGTACTACACCAAATGGGTAAAATTAGTAATAAAAAAAGGACCTTATCAACGAGAATTAAGCTTACCTGGGTGAAGCCGAAATCGAGAATTGAAGAGCATTACCTTTTTACCTTCATGGAATACCTTTCCCAGGATGTGTTTGTCATGGAGTACCTTATCCTTTTCTTTGTCCAGATTGGAATTCTCATAAGATTCAAGTCGAAGCTCCTCCAGTTTAGCGAATTGCAACAATATTTCTTCACCAGATTTTTCACAATCAAAATTAAAGGTTTTCACATCCCAAAAAGACTTATGTTGGATTTCAGCTGGTAGATGACATGCTTTACCAAAAACTAGCCTAAAAGGAGACATCCAAATGGGTGTTTTATAGGCAGTTCGATAAGCCCAAAGTGCTTCACCAAGTCTTTTAGGCCAGTCTTTTCTGGTGGGTATTACAATTCTCTCAAGAACTCTTTTCACTTCTCTATTAGAAAGTTCATCCATTACATTTTTTTGGGGGTGATATGCAGTTGAAGTTTTATGTATAACCCCATTCTTTTTTGAAATACATTCCATTGTTTTATTACAGAAATGGGTTCCTAAGTCACTTATCAAGGCACGTGGTGTGCCAAATCGGTGGAAAATGAATGTCTTTAGGAACTCACTAATAGTATGTGAATCATCCTTTCTAGTGGGTTTGGCCTCGACCCACCTAGAAACATAATAAACTGGAAGAAGGATGTATTAGAATCCATTGGATGGGGGAAATGGTCCCATGAAATCGATACCCCAAACATCGAAGATCTCAAAGAAAATTAAAGGCTTTTGGGGCATTTAATTTCTCTTGGAAATTGTGCCAAACTTTTGGCAAGTGGGACATTATTGACAGAACTCATGTGAGTCCTTGAAGATTGAAGGCCAGTAGAATCCAAAGTCTAGGACCATTTGGGAGGTCCTTTGTGGTCCAAAGTGGCCACCACCAGGCATTGAGTGACATAATTCTAAGATAGAGGAATGTTCATTTTCATCGACACATCTCCTTATTACCATGTCATTCCTAGTTTTCCAATGTTTATTTTCTTCCCAAAATAGTATTTTGAATCACTTTTCAACTTCATTTTCTGTTCTTTTGAAAACATTTCAGGAAAACACCAGAAACTAAGTAATTTAAAATTGGGGTATACCATGGTATTTTTGGAGTGAGAGATGAAAGGTGATCAGTGGGGAATTTAGGATCGACAATTTCAAAATGATAAGAATTAGAAATTCTACTCAAGTGATCAACCACAAGGTTTTCTTTTCCTAGTCTATCTTTGTTTTCAATGTCAAACTCTTGGAGCATTAGGATCCATCTTATTAGCCATGGTTTGCAATCAATTTTCTTGAGTAAGAACTTTATAGCAGAATGTTCTGCGAAGTTGATGATTTTGGCACCTAAGAGATAGGGCCAGAATTTATCTAAGAAAAAAACCACTGCTAAATGTTCCTTTTCAGTGACAGTGTATTGATATTGAGTTTCATCCAATGTTTTTGAGGCAAAATAGATGACATGAGGAATATTTTCTCTTCTTTGACCAAGAACAGCCCCAATGGCTCTATCAGAAGCATCACACGTCAACTCAAAGGGTAAGGACCAATCTGGGGGTTGGATTATTGGGGTGTATGTTAGAGCAGTTGTTAGTTCAACAAAGTCTCTCTTGAAAACCTCATCGAAATGGAAAGGGACACCATTTTGGAGAAACCGAGTGAGTGGGAGGGAAATCCTACTGAAGTTATTGATGAATCTCCAATATAAACTGGAATAAATGATAAATGAATGGATGTCTCTAATAGAAGTGGGTTGAGGAAGTGATTTAACTCAAGCATATGATAACATGGTGAAATCAACAAAGGTTACCCATAATGGAATATGTTCCCCCCACACTTAAATTTCAAAAAAAGCATTGAAAAGAAAAAATGCAATGAAAATAAACAAATTGCACTGAATATTTTTTGAATTCATTCTCTCTAGTCCTTAGAAAGTGTGTCAAGTGAAACCTTGTGTTAAATTTTGAAAAATGGAAATTCATGGATACATATGGGATTGTTCTAGGGTAAATATTTTGTTTGACTAGTTGGTCACCGAATTCCATGGATAAGATGCCTGAATGGACATCAATCTTGGTTATCACTGTCATGAGGAATGGTCTTCCTAGAATTAGGGGAGATCAACAATATTTCCTCTCACATTCCATGTCAAGGACATAGAAATCAGCTGGGAAGACAAGATCATTGACTCGGACAAGGAAATCATCAATTATTCCCTTAGGACGGGCTGTGCTTCAATTGGATAATTGAATGACAACACCTGTTGGATGTAAGGGACCTAGAACAAGGTTGGAGAAGATGGATCTGGGCATGAAATTAATTGAGGCTCCTAGGTCTATGAGTGCATCATCAAATTTTGAACTTCCAATTTGGCATGGGACCGTAAAGGTCCATGGATCCTTGGACTTTATGGGAATAGACTGCTGGGTGGAAACATTTTCAAAGGTCCTAAGATGCCTCTTGTTGGTACACAACTCATTAAGAAACATGGCATACTTAGGCATTTTTTTATGGAATCTAAGAGAGTAATGTTGACTTCAACACATCTAAACATGTCGAGAATTTCAGGATCAAGTTCAAATGATTTCCTTGGCTTAGAAATAGCTTAAGGAAAAGGAATTAGATTCCTAAGTGGAATTTAAGGAGATGAGAAAAATTTTTCAGGTTCCTTTTCAAGATTCTTTTTATTTTCATTTTTTAGGTCAACATTCAAAGGAGGGTTTGAGGACTTATCTTAAGGCAAATCAATTTGATTTTTTGATCTAAGTGCAATTACACTTACAGTAACCTTGGGGTTGGGTAATGGTTGAGCTGGAAGTTGGGAATAATTGGATGGTTGTTGCTGACTAAGGTGGGATGAAAGTTGACCAATTTGGGATTCAATGATCTAGAGGCTGGAATGGGTGAACGAGGCAAGATCTTCCACTGCACTTTCCCATGGTTTCTTGGAAGAAGAGGCTTGTCCTGGATTGGGATTACCTAGATTTTGGTTCTTGGGAAAGTGATTGAATGGGTTTTGGAATTGGAAAGGCTCGCTAGGATAATGGAATCTAGGAGGAGGATTTTTCCTTTGAGTTTGAGGAACAAAAGGATAATTTTATTGGAAGTTACCAACACCTTGACCATATTGAAACTGGTTTGGGTTTTGAGGAGGGAATTTAGGGGGATGAGATATGGGATTACAATGCCTAAGGCCTTGGTTATAGAAAGAAGAGAAGGGCTCAGAGTGAGGTTGGATGAAGTTTCTAACAAACTGATCTGATAGTTGAGGGTTTGTGTTCTATTGAGAATATGCTGCATTGAGCTCCATTGGTCTAGATGAATCGGATTGATCCTCTTTAAGTTGTGGACATGTGTCAGTTGGATGAGATGGAGAGTTGCAGATTCCACAGTTTTTGACAGGTCTAGGAAACATTGATTGTGGAGGAGACGAGGTTGGGGATTTGGATGCCACATCTAGTTACCGCACAAGACCTGTATGTTCACTCATCCACTCGGCCATCTTGTTCGGCTCTATGGATTTATTATCTTGGGCTTGTTTTACTTGAGCATATGCCCGAGTATGGAATTGTTGTGTGTTTACATCCATGTTTCTTTTAAGATCTCTTTCCGCTGCATGAGTTTTATCAACAAGAGAACCACCACTTGTGGCATCAATGAGAGTTCTCTCCATAGCCAATAACCCCTCATAGAAGTATTGGATCAAGAGTTGGTCAGGGATTTGGTGGTGTGGGCAGGTTGCAACAATATTTTTGAACCTCTCCCAGTATACATGGAGTGATTCACTTGGGAACTAACGGATACCACTTATTTCCTATCGGATAGAAGTAGTACAAGAAGCAGGAATGAATTTATCTAAAAAGAGTCACTTCATGTCACTCCATGTGGTTATTGAACCAGGGGGAAGGTAGTAGATCCATGAATTAGTAGTGTCAACTAGGGAGAAATGGAATGCTCGAAGTTTGATTTGTTCTTTGAAATCCCCTTGAGGATTCATGGTTGAGCACACCACTTGGAACTATTTAAGGTGGAGATGTGGATCCTCACTGGTTAGCCCGTGGAAATGAGGAAGTAGATGAATCAAACCCGATTTGAGTTCGAAATCTGCCTCTATGTTTGGATATTGAATACAAATAGTTTGGTAATTCATATCAGGGGTAGCAAGTTCTTTAAGTGTTTGTTCCCTAGGATTGGCCATATATAATTTAATTGGTTGGAAAAGGACTGGTTCTTGAATTATTTGATTATCTCTTATGTTTCACATAATTTGGTGCAGTTTTATCTCAATTTCAGGGTCAAACAAATTTGAGGGATTGTTTGGGAGGCTACGGGGCATTCAAAGTGATTTTGGAAGAAAGGAGAAGACAAGTTTTTCTTGGTATTTTTTTCCGTTTATGATTTTTATGAGAAGACGGGTTTTTCATTGTGTTTTTTTCAATTGTTTTTTTTAATTTTTTTGTTTTTTTTATAATAACCATAAAATAATGACTACATAAAGAACCATCCCTAGAAACGACACCATTTGAAATGCATGGCCGATTTTCGTCTATCGACCTGACAAAGTTCTGGTGCTCTGCTAATGTGTATTGCAGCACTCGGGTCGAATCCTCAGTGATGATACTTTGTAATAGTAATTTATTTTTAGTTGATTGTATTTTTATTAGGGGTTTTTTCAGAGATTAATTGAAATGATTGATTGACTATAATTGATTTAACAAATTGATAAAGATTGGGGTGAGTTCATTATTGACAAGTGTTCAAAAAAAAGAGAACAAACAAAATTGGGTTGTTTCTTGGGTAGGTTAAAAATCACTCTTTCTTAACGTTTGATCTTGTTATAACTATTACACTTAGTGTCAGGAGGAGATCAATCATGGGTTGGGATATGAGTTTGAGATCTTTTCCGAGTTAAAATTTCGAAAAAATAAACAAAAAAGAAAAAAAGAACACTTGCATTATATACTTATTTCATTGGGAGAAGTTTTGTGGTTTGTAAATATTTCATCTTCTCATCCAATTAAAAATTTCTTCCTCTATTGTGTCTTTCTTCACACAACCATTCCCTTGTAAATATGTGTTTTCATTTCCTTCCATATTTTATTTAAAAAAAATTGTGCATTGCTTTTTCTATGATGGTGTTTTACCCCCCGTATTTCTATCTTATAGATATCATCTTCCTATCGTCTCATAGACATAGAAAACCCGCCAAAAATACCTCTTGATTTTTGAGCACTTTGTATTGGTATTGGAAGCTAAGAGCTCTTTTAAACTCTAAGACTTTTACTTTTGGTTGGTGAAAGAGTGAACCTCCACAAATGAATTTTATCATCTTGAGAGGTGTGAGTTTTGGGTGTCCACATTTTCCATTTCTAAATTTGAGCATGAAAAAATGAATTAGTTTTGGACCATTTTTTCTGTTACAACTTGTGGTGGAATTCAAAATGGATGAGTGAAATAGTCTAAACCTCCCGTGAATGGAGAAAACAAAATTTTAATATTTGTTCGTTCGTGAAAATGATTATGTCATGTTTTTATATTTGTTTCACATGAGGACATGCACAAAACTAAGTGTGGGGGAGTTGATGTTATTAATATTTTCACGACTTATTATATACTCCCTTTACTTATTTTATATGAAATGTTCATAATGTGTGTGAAATATTATTATTTTATTACTAAGTATAATTTTTGAGCATTTTTAGAAGTAGTCCAATTGAGTCAGTTTACTATTTTATTTATAAATATCACTATAATGATCCAAATTGTGTGGTTCTTGTTTTTTAGGATTTTTAATTAAATATAAAACATTTCATTATAAGGCATCATGGGCCAATTCTTCCATTTGAAGGATGACCTTTTACCACACAAAATGAACCAAAGAATTTGTGAAGAAACTGGACCAGCCAAGATGATTGAGTTACCGGCCTCACTCCCGGAGCCTATATTTTTTGAAAATCCACTATGTGTTTATGATTATCCAAAATAATCAAGGGTAAAAATTTCAGGAAACAATTCCAAAAAAAGGGGCCCAAATGAAGCTTTGAAGTCCAACCCACCATTCTGGCCGAGAATTAAAACCCGAACACTATTCATGACATATCTCATGATGTAATCATAAAATAGAGCTGAGATTTTTTATTGTAAAAGAAGAGTAAGAGGTGGACAACTTTTTTGAAGAAACAATTCGGTTTTAAAGGTATCTTCCTATTCAAAAACCCTTTCACGTTTTGGACTTCAAAAGGACTGGATTGAAATGGACAGATTGAAATTGTTTAATCATCCGGCCATAACTTTGGTTACATAGGTCCAAATGACTCCAAATTTTTGAGTGGTCATCCAACATTATTATCTAAAACATTAAAGAAGTATATATCTCTATATTTGGATGTATGTATAGAAAAATTGGTGATACAAGTGTAGGGAAAGACTGGGAATGAAAACATCCACTTCCTTGGGCTATAAATGTATCCCCCTCCTCTCCTTCAAAGGGGTTAGCATTTTAGAAGAAATGAGGTCATATTGGCACGACCAAAGCCTTGAAAAAGTCTTGGGAGGTCCTTCCATACTCATGTTTTTACTCGAGATACCTTTCCTCCTCTCTTTGTTTTCATTTACTTTTATGATCTTCATTGTTGTAATTTTTTAAGTCATTTATTTTGTAATTCTGTTTTAATTTATGTTTCTTCTTCAATATCTCTTATTCTAATCCACCTTTTGTAGTTTAATATTAATTTTCTTAAAATATTTTAAATACAGTTGAATCCCCTTCCCTTATTTTCCTTCCTCATTCAATCGAAAATTCGTTTTTAATTATAATCATTGTTCGTGTGTGTGTTTCAACACACCACCCTTTTCTAAAACCTTTATTTATCTTCTATTATTAATTTATCATCATAGTCATCATAACCAGACTACTAAACACTCAAATGGCTGAGTAAATATCTCATTGGGGTGAGTCAAAAAAATTCCCTGAAAATGGTGAAATCAACAAAGGGTACCCATAATGAAATCTGTTCCCCCACACTTAAATTTAAAAAAAGAGCACTGAAAATCCATGTTGATATTGGGTGGGTAAAGGTATTGGGCTTGAAATGTGGCAATCAATGAAAAGGTTTTCATAGGCTCGAAGGGGCTTTCAAAAGGAGGATTAATGTAAGGGAAATGGGAGGCTATTTGGCTATTGTGATTCTCATGTGGTTCATAAAATGCCTCTATCATATTAATGAACACTAAGGTATGAAATTTAGATCGATGGTCCACAAACTCAAGACTCACAAATGGGGGTGAAAAACACAGATTTTTAAAAGATGGCCATAGGTGGCCTTGGCATGAAAGCAATTGTTGTTCCTTACAGTTTGGGAAAATCATTTTCCAAATCAAAAATTGAGCATTCAAAATTTGTTAATTTTGACAAAAAATTCCTTATCCAAAGTCATGATTAAAATAAAAAACTTTTGAGATGAAAACATGTCTGTTAACTCCCCAAAATTGTTGGAAAAAATTTCAAAACTCGATGGTGAGTAAGCATGACTCTTGATTTTTTTGTATATATTTTTTTATTCTCATTTTTTATATTTTTTAGTTTTTAATAAAGACACAGTCACAAAAAAGAGAAAGAGAAAAATAAAGGGTTTTAAAAAGAAAGTGGTAAAAAAATGAAAGACAGAGGAAGAATAAGAAAGAGGTAGATGGAGGAAGAGAGAGAGAGAGTTAAAGGGAAAGAGGTTCCCCCTGGTTTGGATTTGGCGCATTGGCATCTCCATCTAGTGGTAGGTTGACTAGAAAAGTTGGGGATCCCAAGGAAGTCGATGTTGATCCGAGATTGTGCATACTCTCATGGTGATGCTTTAACCAATATCCATTAACCATGAATATAATTTTGGAAGAGGGGTCTTGGACTTGTACTACACCAAATGGGTAAACATTAGTAATAAAAAAAGGACCTTATCAATGAGAATTAAGCTTACCTGGGTGAAGCCGAAATCAAGAATTGAAGAGCATTACCTTTTTACCTTCATGTAATACCTTTCTCAGGATGTGTTTTCCATGGAGTACCTTATCCATTTCTTTGTACATATTGGAATTCTCATAAGATTCAAGTCGAATCTCCTACAGTTCAGCCAATTGCAACAATCTTTCTTTACCATATTTTTCACAATGAAAATTAAAGGTTTTCACATCCCAAAAAGACTTATGTTGGATTTCAACTAGTAGATGACATGCTTTACCAAAAACTAGCCTAAAAGGATACATCCAAATGGGTGTTTTATAGGTAGTTCAATAAGCCCAAAGTGCTTCACTAAGTCTTTCAGGACAGTCTTTTCTGGTGGGTATTACAATTCTCTCAAGAACTCTTTTCACTTCTCTATTAGAAAGTTCAGCCATTCCATTTGTTTGGGGGTGATATGCAGTTGAAGTTTTATGTACAACCCCATTCTTTTTTGAAATAGATTCCATGGTTCTATTACAGAAATGGGTTCCTAAGTCACATATCAAGGTACATGCTGTGTCAAATAGGTGGAAAATGAGTGTCTTTAGGAACACACTAATTGTATGTGAATCATCCTTTCTAGTGGGTTTGTCCTCGACCCACCTAGAAATATAATCAACTGAAAGAAGGATATATGAGAATCCATTGGATTGGGAAAATGGTCCCATGAAATCAATACCCCAAACATAGAAGATCTCAAAGAAAATTAAAGGATTTTGGAAAATTTCATTTCTATTGGAAATGGTGCCAAATTTTTGGCAAGTGGGACATTATTGACAGAACTCATGTGAGTGCTTGAAGAGTGAAGGCCAGAAGAATCCAGAGTCTAGGACATTTTGGGTGGTCTTTTGTGGTCCAAAGTGGCCACCACCAGACATTGAGTGACAAAATTCTAAGATAGAGGAATGTTCATTTTCATCGACACATCTCCTTATTACCATGTCTTCCCCTGTTTTACAAAGTTTATTTTCTTCCCAAAATAGTATTTTGAATCAGTTTTCAACTTCATTTTCTGTTATTTTGAAAACTTTTCAAGAAAAACACTAGAAACTAAGTTATTTACAATTGGGGCACACCATGGTATTTTTGGAGTGAGAGAAGAAAGGTGCTCAGTGGGGAATTTAGGATCGATGATTTCAAGATGATAAGAATTAGAAATTCTACTCAAGTGATCAACCACAAGGTTTTATTTTCCTAGTATATCTTTGATTTCAAGGTCAAACTCTCAGAGCATTAGGATCCATCTTATTATCCTCAGTTTGGAATCACTTTTCTTGAGTAAGAACTTTATAGCAGAATGGTCTGTGAAGATGATGATTTTGGCACCTAAGAGATAGGGCCGAAATTTATCTAAGTAAAAAACCACTGCTAAAAGTTTCTTTTTAGTGATAGTGTAGTGAGATTGAGTTTCATACAATGTTTTTGAGGCATAATAGATGACATGAGGAATCTTTTCTATTCTTTGACCAAGAATAGCCCCAACAGCTCTATCAGAAGAATCACACCTCAACTGAAAGGGTAAGGACCAATCTGGGGGTAGGATTATTGGGGTGGATGTTAGAGAAGTTTTTAGTTCAACAAATGCTCTCTTGAAAACCTAATTGAAATGGAAAGGGACATCATTTTGGAGAAACCGAGTGAGTGGGAGGGAAATCCTACTGAAGTTATGGATGAATCTCTGATAGAAACTGGCATAACTGAGAAATGAACAGATTTATCGAATAGAAGTGGGTTGAGGAAGTGATTTCACTCAATCATATGATAACATGGTGAAATCAACAAAGCGTACCCATAATGAAATATGTTCCCCCAACACTTAAATTTCAAAAAAATCATTGAAAAGAAAAAATTTCACTGAAAGTCAACAAATTTCACTGAATCTTTTTTGAATTCACTCTCTCTAGTCGTCTGAAAGTGTGTCAAGTGCAACCTTGTGTTAAATTTTGAAAAATGTCACTTCATGGTTACATTTGGGATTTTTCTGGGTTACATATTTTGTTTGACCAGTTGGTCACCAAATTGCATGAATAATATGCCTGAATGGACATCAATATTGGTTATCACTGTCATTAGGAATGGTCTTCCTAGAATTAGGGCAGATCGAGAAGATTTCGTCTCACCTTCCATGTCAAGGACATAGAAATCAGCAGGGAAGATAAGATCATTGACTCGGACAAGTACATCATCAATTATTCCCTCAGGAATGGCTGTGCTTTGATTGGATAATTGAATGACAACACCTATTGGATGTAAGGGACCTAGACCAAGGTTGGAGAAGATGCATCTGGGCATGACATTAATTGAGGCTCCTAGGTCTATGAGGGCATCATCAAAGTTGGAACATCCAATTTGGAATAGGACCGTAAAGGTCCATGGATCCTTGCACTTTATGGGAATAGACTGCTGGGTGGATACATTTTCGAAGGTCCTAAGTTTCCTCTTGTGGGTACACAACTCCTTAAGAAACTTGGAATACTTAGGCATTTGTTTTATGGAATCTAAGAGAGGAATGTTGACTTCAACACATCTAAAAATGTCGAGAATTTCAGGATCAGGTTTAGAAATAGCTTAAGGAAAAGGAATTGGATTCCTAAGTGGAATTGAAAGAGATGAGGGAATTGTTTTAGGTTTTTTTTCAAGATTCTTTTTATTTTCATTTTTTAGGTCAACATTCAAATGATGGTTTGAGGAATTATCTTAAGGCAAATCAATTTGATTTTTTGATCTAAGTGAAATTGCACTTACATTACCCTTGGGGTTGGGTAATGGTTGAGCTCGAAGTTGGGAAGAATTGGATGGTTGCTGCTGACTATGGTGGGATGCAAGTTGACCAATTTGGGTTTCAATGTTCTTGAGGCTGGAATGGGTGAAGGAGGCAAGATATTACACTGCACTTTCCCATGGTTTCTTGGAAGAAAAGGCTTTTCCTGGATTGGAATTACCTAGATTTTGGTTCTTGGGAATGTGATTGAATTGGTTTTGGAACTGGAAAGGCTCACTAGGATAATGGAATCCAGGAGGAGGATTTTTCCATTCAGGTTGAGAAACAATAGGATAATGTTGTTGGAAGTTACCAACACCTTGACCATATTGAAACTGGTTTGGGTTTTGGGGAGTGAATTAAGGGGGATGAGATATGGTATTACCATGACTAAGGCCTTGGTTATAGGAAGAAGAGAGGGGCTCAGAGTGAGGTTGGTTGAAGTTTCTAACAAACTAATCTGATAGTTTGGGGTTGGTGTTCTGCTGAGAATATGCTGCATTAAGCTCCATTGGTCTAGATGAATCAGATTGATCCTCTTTAAGTTGTGGACATGTGTCCGTTGGATGAGATGTAGAGTTGTATAATCCAATGTTTTTGATAGGTCCAGGAAACATTGATTGTGGAGAAGATGAGGTTGGGGATTTGGATGCCACATATAGTTTCCGCACAAGACCTGTATGTCCTCTCATCCACTCGGTGATCTTGTTCGGCTCTATGGATTGATTATCTTGGGCTGTTTTTACTTGAGCATGTTCCCGAGTATGTAATTGTTTTGTGTTTGCAGCCATGTTTCTTATAAGATCTATTGCAGCTGCATGAGTTTTATCAACAAGACCAACACCACTTGCGACATCAATGATAGTTCTCTCCATATCCAATAACCCCTCATAGAATTATTGGATCAAGAGTTGGTCAGGGATTTGGTGGTGTGGGCAGGTTGCAACAAGATTTTTGAACCCCTCCCAGTATTCATGGAGTGATTCACTTGGGAACTGACATATACCACTTATTTCCTTTCGAATTGAAGCAGTAGAAGAAGCAGGAAAGAATTTATCTAAAAAGAGTCTCTTTATGTCATTCCATGTGTTTATTGAACCAGGAGGAAGGTAGTAATCCATGACTTAGTTGTGTCATCTAGGGAGAAAGGGAATGCTCGAAGTTTGATTTGTTCTTCTAAAACCCCTTAGGGCTTCATGGTAGAGCACACCACTTGGAACTATTTAAGGCGGAGATGTAGATCCTCACCGGTTAGCCTGTGGAAATGAGGAAGCAGATAAATCAAACCCGATTTGAGTTTGAAATATGGCTCTATGTTTGGATATTGAATACCAAGAGTTTGGTAATTCATATCCAGGGTAGCAAGTTCTTTAAGTGTTTGTTCCCTAAGATTGGCCATATCTAATTCAATTGGTTGTACAAGTACTGGTTTTTGAATTATTTGATTATCTCTTATGTTCCTCCTAATTTGGTGAGGTTTTATCTCAATTTCATGGTCAAAAAAATCTGAGGGATTGTTTGGGAGGCTACGGGGCATTCAAAGAGATTTTAGAAGAAAGAGGAAGATGGGGTTTTCTTTTTATTTTTTCCGTTTATGATTTTTATGAGAAGACGGGTTTTTCTTTGTGTTTTTATCAATTTTTTTTAATTGTTTTTTGGTTTTTTTTACAATAACCAGAAAATAATGATTGCATAAAGAACCATCCCCAGAAACGACGCCATTTGAAATGCATGGCCGATTGTCGCCTATCGACCGGACAAAGTTCTGGTGCTCTGATAATGTGTATAGCAGCACTCGGGTCGAATCCTCAGTGATGATACATTATTATAGTCATTTGTTTTTAGTTGATTGTATTTTGATTAGGGGATTTTTTGCATAGATTAATTGAAATTATTGATTGACTATAATTGATTTAACAAATTGATAAAGATTGGGGTGAGTTCATTATTGACAAGTGTTAAAAAAAAATAAAAAAAGAGAACAAAAATAACTTGGGTTGTTTCTTGGGTAGGTCAAAAATCACTCTTCATCAACCCTTGATATTGTTATAACTATTACAATAAGTGTCTGGAGGAGAACAATCATGGGTTGGGATATGAGTACGAGATCTTTTCCGAGTTAAACTTTCGAAAAAAGAAACAAAAAAGAAAAAAAGAACACTTGAATTATATACTTATGTCATTGGGAGAAGATTTGTGGTTTTTAAATATTTCATCTCCTCATCCCCTTCAAATTTTCTTCCTCTATTGTGTCTTTATTCACACAATCATTCCCCTGTAAATATGTGTTTTCATTTCCTTCCATGTTTTATTTCAAAAAAAACTGTGCATTTCTTTTTCTATGTTGGTGTTTTACCCCCCATTTTTCTATCTTTTGGATATCATCTTCCTACTATCTCATAGCCATAGAAAACCCCCTAAAAACACCTCTTGATTTTTGAGCACTTTAGATAGGTATTGGAAGCTAAGAGCTCTTTCAAACTCTAAGATTTTCACTTTTGGTCGGTGAAAGATTGAACCTCCACAAATGAATTTTTTCATCTTGAGAGGTGTGAGTTTTGAGTGTCCACATTTTCCATTTCTAAATTTGAGCAAGAAAATTGAATTAGTTTTGTACAATTGTTTTTGTAACAACTTGTGGTGGAATTCAAAATGGATGAGTGAAATAGTCTAAACCTCCCCTGATTGGAGAAAAGAAAATTTTAATATTTTTTGGTGAGTGAAAATGATTTTGTCATGTTTTTATATTTGTTTCACACGAGGACATGCACAAAACTAAGTGTGGGGGAGTTGATGTTATTAATATTTTCATGAATTATTATATACTCCCTTTACTAATTTTATATTAAATGTTCATAATGTGTGTGAAATATTAATGTTTTAATACTATGTATAATTGTTGAGCATTTTTAAAAGTAGTCCAATTGAGTCAGTTTACTATTTTATTTATTACACTCACCCTAATGATCCTAATTGTGTGGTTCTTGTTTTTGAGGATTCATAATTCAATATAAAACATTTAATTAGTAGGGACCATGGGCCAATTATTCCATTTGAAGGATCACATTTACCACACAAGATGACCCAAATAATTTGTGAAGAAATTGGACCTGCCATGATGATTGAGTTACTGGTCTCACTCCCGAAGCCCATATTTTTTGAAACTCTACTATGTGTTCTTGACTATGAAAAATAACCATGGGTAAAATTTTTAGGACCAAATTATAATAACAATGGTCCCCAATGAAGCTTTGAAGTCCAGACCACCATTCTGGAAGAGAATTAAAATCCAGACAATATTCATGACATATCTCCTGATGTAATCATCAAATAGAGTTGAGATTTTTCAGTGTGAAATCGAAGATATAGGCAGCCGATGTTTTTGAATAAATCATTCAGTTTTAAAGGGATATTCCTATACAAAAACCCTTTCACATTTTGGACTTCAAAAAGACTGGATTGAAATGGACAAATTAAAATTGTTTACTCAGCCGTCCATAAAATTGGATACATCGGTCCAAATGACTCCAAATTTTGAGAGAGGCTGGAAAACTTTATTATATATAACTTTTAATAAGGAGATATCTAGATATTATACTATATGAATAGAAAAAGTTTCAATTCATGTGGAGGGACAAATTGGGAATGAAAACAGTCCACTTCCTTGGTCTATAAATGCATCCCCCTCCTCTCCTTCAAAGGGGTTGGAATTTCAGAAGAGAGGAGGTCATATTGTCACGACAAAAGCCATTCCAAAGGATTAGGAGGACCTTACATACTCATGTTTTTACTTGAGAGACCTTTCCTCCTCTCTTTGTTTTCATTTACTTTTATGATCTTCATTGTTGTAATTTCGTAAGTCCTTTCTTTTGTAATTCTGTTTTAATGCAAGTTTCTTCTTCAATATCTCTTATTATCATCCACCTTCTGTAGTTTAATATTAATATTCTTAAAATATATTAAATTCAGTTGAATCCCATTCCCTTAATTTTCTTCCTCATTAAATTGAAAATCTTTTTTTAATTATCATCATTGTTCGTGTGTGTGTGTGTCAATGCACCAGACTTTTCTAATCCCATTCATTTTCATATATTCTTAATTTATCATCATAATCATCATAACTAGACTATTAAAAACTCAAATATATGAGTAAATATCTCATTGGGGTGAGTCAAAATTTAGGGATGTTAAGTGATTGACAATGTTTGCTCGATGTGTATTCATTAATTTAACATTGTGTATGTTGGACTTAATATGTCATGGAATAATGACATATTTTGTTTGACATGTTGTTTCCATGAATTATTGGAAACATAAATACACTAACATAAACAAGTAATGATTGAGATTATAATCCTAGTTAAGTTATGTCTTGGATTAAAGCTTTAACACTTAGGAATTCTAATCGATGTCAACTTGTGAAGTGGGTGTTAATTTAAATGCAATATAAAGGAAATCTCAAGGATATCACAAGCTTAACTCCCTAATAATGAACTCACCCCAATATTTATCAATTTTTTAAATCAATTATAGTCAATCAATCATTTCAATTATTCTCTATAAAAAAACCCCTAATCAAAATACAATCAACTAAAAACAAACGACTATTACAAAGTTTAATCGCCGAGGATTCGATCCGAGTGCTGCTATACACATTAGGAGAGCACCTAAACTTTGACCAGTCGATAGGCGACAATCAGCCATGAATTTTAACTATATGGAATTAAAATAAAACTATTGGTTGATGGAATGATAAGGGGACAAATTAAGAAAAGTGAAAAAATGAGATCCCTATAATAATAGACAAAAATACTAATAAAAAAAAGAAAAGTCTTATAATGGAAAATAGCCAGGATTAGAAGGGTAACCAAAATCTACTAAGATAGAATATATTTTACCACAAGTAGAAGCCCCTATTTTAGAAACAAATTATTAGTGTAAAGAGTTAAAAGTTTTTTGGGAAATTATAATCAAAATCTAAACGCTTTTAATCATAATTAGCTGATGTTCCAAGATTATAAACAACTAAAAGGAATGGAGTATATGTGCTATAAAATTTTCATATTTTTAAAAAGTGGTATAAATTTATTCATCAGGTGGTATGATCCTCACCACCAAGTGATTTATTTTTTATCAATGAACTATTTTATGTGAAAGTGATAGAGATCATAGGTTGTGTTGATAATTGAAAAGTAAAAATCAATTTGTTCTTTAATTAGTATTCATGAGGGACATGGAAAAACATGTTATTTTCTACAAAAGAACGTATTTTCTATACCAATTTTAGGATTAATAGGATTAGAGGATTTATTTAAATCTCAAGTGTAATGTGATAAATACAATCAATGAATTTTCTGAGAAGGTGTATCTATCTTTAAAATATAGATTTTGGATTTGGAAATTCCTAATATTAATCTTTTTCTATTAGTTTTAAGGAATTTTTACAATCAAAATGTGGTTGATTCTAAAGGATTAAAGTGAATTGAAATAGGGGAGATTAGATAAGATAATTAATGGGGGATTTGAATCCCTTGGAGAATACCTCTTAGAAATATAAGAAAAATGGGGGGTGGGGTGTTGTTGATATTTATTATAGTTTCTCCCTAGACATCAAGGGAATGAAGGTTTGAAGATTAAATGATATTGAACTATTCATATTTAGGAGTATGAGATTCAAAGGAACATCCCCACATATAAAAGAATATTAAGTTACCTTTGTATTTTATTTCCAATAAGGGGGTATGAGAAATATTAGATATAGGTGGTGAATAGTTTCAAAAATACTAAAAAGGGGAGACTGTTATGAATCCTAATGGATTGTCTTAGAATTGTTGACAATAAGGTTGTTGTGTTGGATTCATTTTCCACAGAATGAAAATGGAGTTCTGGGGAAATCTAAAAATGTGAAGAAATTATATAAGGAGACTATATGTTCAAGAGAAGGGGAAATTATATGTTGAAGTTATATTAGAGAATGTGGTGATGGAGTTTCCTAATATAGGAAATACCACTATGTAGTCAATGGGAATGGTGAAGATAAAGAAGATGGAAGATGTGACCACACCATACCTTGATGCCATGGTAGATAAGGAGATGATCAACATGGGAAGGTCAGAACTGGACATGTCGTGGTGGCCCCCATGGTGGAATTCCAAATAACCCATGCAACATGATGAAGCCCACATGTGGGGGGAAAGTCATTTCAGTGGCTGTAGAATTCATAAGAAGACATGCTGGAGAAACACAATCAACTGAAGGGTGACCACACATCGAAACATTCCATGGTGAATGCATCATGTGCATATTTTTTTGTGGTACACTGTAGTGTGTTGTCATGGTTTATATATTTTACTATTATTAAGATATGATTATTTAAGAGATAAACATGGTCAAGAGAGATAGACCACATCATCGTAATGGGTGTGGTGTCCTGAGAGTCTACCTGTGAGCCACATGAAGAACCGTTATAGTAAAAGGGATGCCTATCCTGAATATTTTTACTCATTTTATGGAAGTGAATGTTTTTATTTATACAAGAGAATAAAAAATGGATAATATACTATGAATTTGGGTGTGTTATAAGAAATGTTAGCCTATAAATACAAAGACCATTCCATGTTTTTTGATGGAAAGATGTGTTTGTGGGTGTGTCGGTAGAAGTCACAACAAATATAGAGGATCTAAATCATACGAGGCATGAAATATTTTCAATTGGTTTAATAATAAAGGTACTTAAATTTATTTCATGATTCAAGAAATATTCAAATGGAGTTTATAGTATTTATAATGTAAATTAATAATAATTAAATCTATGTTACAAAGTAGAGATAAATGATCCAAGAAATTGTTATTTAGTGGACTATGTATATGTAAATAGTAGAGGTAAATCATGGGAAGATATGGGTTATTTGAATGACCCATAATTATGTATACAAGTGTATGATTTTTTGGTCATAATCTCTCAATCTTTAAGGGATCAACCTAAAGTAGGAATAATAACATGGGTGAGAGATAAATACTTGAGTATAATTGTATATCCAAGACCAAAGAGAAGAAAAAGGACTTGAAAACCTTTAAATATATTTCCAAAATACAAGAGAAATTATTTTTCTTTACAATAAAAATAGAATAGGAATTTCAGTATTATTTTAGATAAAAGATATTCCATAAAAATGAGGCTTTAACACATTGTGAAGGATCAACATAATAATACTATAAAATGAATATATATATATATATTATGGTGTAATCAAATAATGTGATGCTAAGGAAGGGCCCTACATGTCCGTAAACTGTGTGGTGATCCTACCCTAAATCAGTGAGTAATGGTATAGGAAGTCAACAATGATACGATAGGAGGCAATGAGAAAATTTGAGGGTAGTGAGATAGGAATGATAATGAGTTGACCCGAAACATTTTAAGTGAAGTGATCCCAAGTAAAGAGTGACCTAGATTGAACCCTACCATTGATCAGAGTAGTTAGTGTATTTTGGTGCATGAAACATGAATGTTTAATGCTCCTTGGAGTACCCCAGTGTAGAAGAATAGAGTAAAAATAACTATACCATATTTATTTTATGCATTCACACTAAATAGTAAAAAAGATAAATTAAAATAGAGAACATATGATAAATCCTGGTAAAGTGAAAAGGAAATCATATTAACATCAATAAAAGAGAAAAATATTGTGACCCTTAAGTTAGGAGGTCATGATATGGAAAAGGGAAGTGATGATATTAAGAACAAGTAATCATTTTGAATAAATTTGTATACCCTAATCCACCTCCCTCATAGGGTAAATCTCACTCTAAGACCCGTTCAGGAGTAACAATTTATAAATTATAAAAAAAGTCAAAATTCTAAAGTGTTTATATTACTTTGTGAATTTTTTATAAATGAGAGTGTAACATGTTTATTTTAAAATTATTTATTTGAAAAATATGTTTTCTTTAGTTTATGTAAAGTGGTTAAAAAATTTGAATTGTTTATATGAATATAAAAGTTTTCATGAATATCATATTTTTTGAAATATGAAGGATTTCATATTAAAATTCCATAAAAATGAGTTTATATTATAATAAATATTAAATTTTTTTATTTATTTATATTATGGAATGTATATAAAAAATTTCTAAATTATAATGTGTTTATAATTAATTTATTAATGATGTGTTCATAAATGTTTATCTCATATATATGTTTGTGAAAAGTTTATTTATTTAATTATTCCTTGTATTATTTATAGATATAAAGTGTTATAATATGAATTGATGTTTTTTAGTTTAAATATATTTAATCTACTTATTTATATTATCATACACACATTTAAGGTGTTATATATTTGGTATGATAATTGATTTAGTTTCTTGTACTTGGAATTTTTCTTGTTCATGGGTTATAAGCTTGTGTTTAAAGGTTAATTATATTTTATATATATTAGGTTTTTTAATTATGAGGGATTTAAATTCACTCTAGTGTAATTTCAAAATAAATATTTTGGTGTAAGATGGTTTGGGTTATTTCTTTCTTGAAGAATGTACTTAATATGATTAGGAATGTTAATAACTTAGAGAGATCAAGGTAACCACTTAGGCCTGAATTGGCTCTGAACTTCATATTGAAATTGATTAATTTTTTTTGAAAATTTATCATAAATTACAACATGGATTATTTTAATATAATTGTATCCAATCTTGTCAATATGATGAGGATTTTTGAGCAGGGAATGAGAGGTTTAATATTAAGTTCCATGTAGTGGCATAAAAAGGAAGGGTAAACATTGTGGAAAGAATGAAAATAAGAAAGGTGATAGAGAGTGAACATCAAATTCTAAACTGAATAATGTATAATACAAGTAAGTATAATGATTTCATTATGGGAAAACTGGGAATTATAGGAGAAATTATATAGAATACTTAAAGGTATGAAAAATTATAAGGGGAGTTCACACTAGGTACATATGTTATAAAATTAAATTATTATATTTTAAGGGCATATAACATCGATTGTACATTACAAAAGTGTTGTAAATATGTATAAGATATAAGAACTAAATAAGTATTCATGGGTAGAGTTTAAAGTATGCATTGAATTAATAGAGAATGATGTTTTTAGATCAAGTAGTTGGATGCAATGGATCACTTTAAATGTAAAACACTATAATAAAATTACCATATAGTGGCAGTTTCTAAAACTAATACTAAACATTTTCTATAATATGATTCCAAAAATATTTAATGATGGTTTTCAAATGTTCCATTAAATTATATATTTGTAGATTATTTTACTTAAAACACTATTAAAAAAGTTGGGTTTTATTTATCTATTATTTTAATTAAAACCAATACTATATTTTCCTAAAACATTTCCACATTGACATTTATCCCCTACTTTCATAAGCCCCCTAACCCCCACTTTCACAATCCCCCGACAGTGGCTGATCTTTTCCATCACCGTCCCACCATTATTGATCCTCACTATGACTGCCCCACTATCTCCTAGAACCGCCATCACTAATACCCATCCATTCCCTTCTCCCTTGTCATGAATCCTCAACCCCTTTAATCATTGAATCCCTCTACCAAATCCCTAACATTAAAGAGATCCCACATTATTCCTCTCCCAAGAGTTAGTTTGGTTTTTGATAATTTAGTTCATTTTTTTTTCAAAATTTGTGTCTATTTATATTGGTTTTCATCAGTTCATTTTGGGTCCATGAAGGATAATTTATTTTTTTTAGTTTTTTGTAATCTATATAATTTTTTTTCAATATTATTTTTTTTATTTGGTATGATGTGGTCAGTTATATTATATTTCAATCCTATAAATTTATTTTAGTTTGATTTAGTTTGGTTTGGGTCTATTCAGTTTAGTTTAAAATATTTAGTATGGACCAATTATTATTATTTTAATTCAATTTTATTTCTATTATATCAATTCTATATATTTTATCAAAATTTATCAACATTAAATTAGTATATATCAGTTTTTTTGGATCTTGTTGACATAGTTCTATTTGTTATGTGTTAATATTGGTCATATTGGCATAGCATTGTTCATATCAAATTGGTTTAGATTAGTTTGGTGTAGTCTAATTTAGTTTAGGTCGGATTGATATTGTTTCGATATATATGAATCAATTTAGTTTCATTTAGTTCAGTATAGGTTATTTTTTGGATTTTATTTTGGTTTTCCTATGGTATATATGAGTTTTTTTATTTTTAAATCTATTTTTTATAAACAAGAAATTGATTAATGAACTAAAATTTTATTATCTAGATATGTTTTTATTAAATAATTATCTCTTGAGACTAAAATAATATTTCAAAAAGTAAATATTTTCTTTCCACTTTAACCGAAATGAATTATAAATCAATGAATAATAATTAACCTTTTTAAATGATTTAATTGATGTGAAGGTAATGGTTGGGATGTTTGAATGTAAATAATTTTTTAGTTCTTTAAATTTTTTGATTTATTTAACTACTTTATTTCATAAAATAAGTATTTTATTTGGAACGTTGAATTTTTTTATATTGGATACATAAATTAAATATTTTTAATTTATATTTCAAATTGAATTTATTTTGTCATTTTATATTTTTATTTAAATATACCACCTTAATTTGAATTTAAAATTTATATTCCGTTTTCAATTGTGATATCTATAAATTTTTAATTTAAAAAATCAGGAATGTCTTACTTTTATAACTAAAAGGCATCATTTTATTTTAATATATTTATTTCTATATATAAATTATTTGAATTTGTATGAAATTGATTATATATGGATAAACATTATATTACATTACCTCATAAAATATTTCAGTATATTGAAGGTTTTGAGATATTTTTGTATTTTTTCAATTGAAAATCAATTTGTAGATGAGATAATAAAATGTACATGACCTAAATGTAAATTTAAACAATGATTGAAGAGAGATGAAGTATTTAAACAATTTATATTTAAATAATTTCCTCCTTAATATGAGTGGTGGAATTTTTATGGACAATCATAATTTATATAAAATTCAAGTATTTATGTTCAACATTTGAATGAATAGGTTAATTCCACTATATTGAACAATTAAATTAAAAAAATGATAAATGTTTCTTTAAAAATAGTAGAGAAACACTATCAAGAGTGTAACATATCATTTGATCCATAATATGATGTTTCAAATACGAATGATAGTTTTAGAACTAAAAGATAGAACAATCAAGATGATAACATATTACAGGATAGTGATTTAACAACTAATACAATGGAAAACTTAACTGAGAAAAAAAATCCATTTTTTAAAAGAGGGAAACCAACAAAAATTTTAATGATGTTCCAAGTATTCAAAATATTATTTTTTGATAAAATTTCACCACAAAAGTTCCTATGTTGAGTTAAAAATAATGTAATGTCCATGATATTGGAATTGTTTCATGATGAATTTTATGAATCTCAAATCCAAATATCATTTTATGACATATATAATTTTATTAATAATCTTGAAATTAGTTATATAATGATACATTCATGTCATATAAAGATACATTCAGGTCCTAGAGAAGAGTGTACAAGATTTTATACAGCAATATGGAACTCAAAAAATCAAGATTCTAGTCTAAATTTACATACTACAACAAAAAAATATTAAAAAAACTATTGTGATGGTTTTATGTTACTTTCCATTAAAACTACGATTGATAAGAATATCTATGCCATAAAAAAATAAACATATAGAGTGTCGTGCTTTGGATAATAATAGCAATGAGTTCATGTGACATCCAAGGGATTTAAAATCATGGAATACCTTTGATTAATTAGATTCATATTTATACTCCGATCCAAGAAATATACACTTGGTATTAAAATCTGTTAGATTTAATCCTTTTGGGACTTTATGTTGTAATCACAACATATGGATGGTTATTTTGATCCCTTATAATCTACCTCCAAGGATGTGTATGTAGAAAAATTCATTCATCATATTGATGATTATTTCTAGAAACAAATTCTTGGAAATTAATTGATGTATACCTTCATCCTCTTATATATTAACTACAATGTTATCGAATTACAATGTATAAAACTATGATGAATCTACTACAAATATAATCAAAATTAATGATGCCTTATATAGACCATCATTTAATTTATTTGAATAAGAAATTTGTTTGGTTGGAACATAGAAATAGGTTTTGATTGTCCATTTTAAAAGTTTGATATTAATAATTAATGACTACCTTAAAGTATAAAGTGGTGGATCACTTATCATCATCGATTAATTGATATATATTAGAGATTTTAGTTTAACAAGTCACATTTTAATGGAAAAAAATATTTGAGGTTTCCACTGAAATTAATGTCTAGATCACAGATCTTGACACAATTATCAAATGTTAATACAGATTTTTAAAAGAGTTTCAACTGAATGAACTTGAAAAAATAATGATAGAATCATTAGATATGACTACAACACAAAAATGAAATAAAAATATCAAAATTTTCAAATTTCAATATTTGGAATTTAATTTTTTTCATCATAATCTTTACATTATGGACATTATAAATAATGTGATGATAATGTGTTTTTTACATTTATTAATGAACATAGGAAATATAAATATCTTTTAAATGGAAAAAAGAACTTAGAGTAACTGAATTTCAAAAATTATCATTGGGAAATCAAGAATGGTAAGTATCCAACATCAATTTTTTCAATAAAAAAACAGAAAAAATATTTTTTCCATTGAAGATTAAAAAACATGAAAGTGTGTAATGGATATTCATGTAAGATTTCAAGATGTGTTAATTTGAATCATCATAAAATAAAATGTAATAAAAAGTTATGAATAAAATATATTGATGTAAAAGTTTATACCTTTGACAATACATAATTAATTACCAGAAAAAAGTATATTCAGTTTTAATCAAAATTTTCAAATTCTTTATACTACTTTGTGAGAATACATTAAATGTGATTGAAATGTATATAATTTATTAAATAATTGTAAGGAATTTATTTCATTTGGAGAATATATTTCCCCCCATCATGGTTCTCTTTGACGATTAAACAGAATAACCATTTAGTTGAAGAAGCTAAAATTAGAGGGATCATAAATTGATGATGGTTGTATCCCATTGGTAGGTATTATATTTTTATTTTCTTCTAATTAATAAAATATAATTTTCCTAGTCAGTACTTACAATATTTATTTATTAATTTGTGACTTTTTTCATTAGGTATCTAGGACATTTGAAGTCTCATGTGAAAAATAAATATTAACCATAAGGTTTTATAATGTAATCTTACCTTTTTGAGGAGTATCTAACATTATATTAGAGATATTTGGATTTGATAGAGAAATTTTTTAAGTGAGCGGGATGTGTTAATGATAATCTAAGACATTATTAGGAAAATAAAAAAACATTATTATTTCCAACATTAGGTCAAGAAGTTGGAAAAGTCTCATCATATTCAATTATATATTTGTAGTTAAGATAAGAAATATATATATATGCTCTATAAAATAGATATAGTTGATCCATGTTTTGAATAATTAACGACACAAATGAAAATATGCCTTAGGAATTAAACTCAAAATGAGTCAGAGATAAAAAAAGTTATTAATAAAGAAATTATTGATTTGTTTTCACATCTTGTAGATTCTAAATCTAATATGTGGTTTGAATATGTTGATAATCATCTAATTTAAGTAAAAATATTTTATATAATCTTTTATAGTTAATAAATTGTGATAATCAAGCTTAACTATCTGTAACACCCTGAGATTTTATGAAAAATATTCTTTTTAATTTCATTAATGTCTTGTGTTGTACGCTACACCAAAAGAAGCTTTCAAAACACGCATCCTTGACTTGCCTTGAATTACACGCAATCGTGACCTTCCTCGATAGCGTGTGTAGTACGCAATATCGAGTTTCACTAAACAACGATATGCTATTAAAATATTATTAAAACTAGCCGTTATGAATAGTAATAACCAATTTTCTAAATTTTGTAAATTTTATTTTTCAAAATGGACTTCATTTTTGGATTCAGAATATCAAAATTATCTTAGGGTGAAATTTTGGTACTTTTCGGATAACTTTCATTTTCTGATGAATAGTGAAAATTACTAAATTTTAATTAAAAACAACTTTTTCAATCGAAATAATTAATAGTGATAAATTATTAATTTGTGTGTTTTTAAATTATATTTAGAATATATTATTACAATTTAATACAATGTTGGTCATTGGATGTAATTTCACATTTAAACCAGACACAAACAAGTGTCAATCTTTTGATAGTTATTATCTTTTAAGAACACGCTATTTGTTTTGATGATGGGAATTAATTTTTAAATTAATTAATGCAACTGATATGTTTTTAATTTGGTAAAATAGAAATCATTTTTGAGTTCAAAATATCAAATATAGGTTTGGCCTAATTTTTGGTATTTTTCTGGAAACATTCATTTTTTGATGAATAGTGAAACCACTAAGTGGTAGTTAAGAAAAATGAATTTTTCATAAAAATTAATTTTACCACTTCTGTGAGTGGAATTTCAAAAATCCGAGAGACATGGTTGATGTCTGTAAGTAAAATGTGGTTCAATGAGATGAAAATAATTTTTGGTGAATAGTAACTTTTTACTTTTTTTAACACTGTTAAAAGTAAATAGGGTAATTAAGGGTAAAAATGATATTATTATTACCCTAACACATGTCCTAATTCCATTGGATAAGTGTAATTAGACCAAACACATCCTTAGGAATAAAATATGACCATTTAGACCCACTTGGATTAGATTAGGACATATATTATTAATTTATTTAAAGAGGGGTTAAAATAGTTAAAATCAATGTTTAATAAGTATATCATTTTTAATATATGGTTATACATAAGGTAAATTCGACTATAAATATTCATTTGAAAGATAAAATAATTTCCTAAATAATTATATTATATTTTTAATTTTTATACTTTAAATAAGTTTGTTTATTTATGACACAAAGATGATGCAGTAATTATCTTATTAATGAAATATTGACATAAATGATGTTATAAATACCCAAATAAATGTAATTTGAGACTTTTTATGAATTACTCTAATTTTATAGGATAATATCACATGTTATTATTTATTTAATTAACTTTTTTCGAACTAATCATTATTTTATGATTTTTACAAAAATTGATTACTAAATAGTGTCAAAATTGACATAAAATAGTTTTTTTTTTTAAAATATTATATTTTTAGTTGTTATTTTATTCCTAAAAATCTATGGTTCGGCCAAATTACTTAGTTAAGGTTATATGTTTTAATAATAAACAACTCGGGGTTCTTTTGGCTTGTTATTGTATGTTTATTAACTTTATAGTGTAAGAACACAAAAGACACGGTAAAAGTAAAATTATCTAACTTAAGGTTAAATATAAATGATAAGGTTAAAATAGGAACCTAAACTTGTCTAAACTCTATTTGATGAGAGGATTTCGACCCATCCCCACCTTAGCTTTGAAATAAATCAAATTGGAGCTATTTAAAACCGAATTTTACTTTATAATAAAATAATAGTTTTAGTTATTGCAAAGGTGCCCCTCTCCTCCCTTACAAAAGGGCACCTCCTCCCTCTCTTCCTCACACCACTTTGAGCCTTCAAGCTCAGCCAAAACCTGAAAAATTCCATTCTCCACTTACCTACAAACATCCTAGAGGTTCTTCGCTTCCCCAAAGACCAATTTTAGTGCCCTAAAAGGAGATCTCAAAGAGGTGCTTCAAAAAAGAGGTAATGTCCATTACCGATTCTTTCAACTTTATTTCTTCTTACACTTCTTCTTCTTAGGTTGTTTCATTATGAAGTAATAACATCAGTATCAATAATATACTGATATGTTATTATAAGTATGAAACAACCCTATTTCACCATCTATCCATCCTACGGAAAACGAAATCACCACGTGTGCGTACATACGGAATACCGTCTCCACGCCGTGGTGTAATCTATTTTCCACCACCACCTTACATGGATGGGTATAATGGTGAAAATAAACAACTATATATGATTATTTTAAAGTGGTTTTAATTCTGAAATAGTATTCATACACTCCAATAAAATTCCACGATAATGAGAACGATATCATCGCTCGTGCGTACGTACGGACTACCGTCTCCACGACGTGATGAGATTCATTCTCCACGTTAACCATTCATGAATGATTATAAAGTATATATATAATAAGTAATCATGAAATATATGAAATAATAATGATACTGGATTTATGTGTATATATATGTATTTCATCTACTTAATTCCATTCAACTCAATAAGGAAACGAAAACAGCGTTCATGCGTACGTACGACCTACCGTCTCCATGAACGGTGTATTTCATTCCATTTATTGATCTATTATATATATGTATATTATGAATATATATTATATATAAATCATGTTTTATATTCTGTAATTAATTAATCATGATCTAAGTAATCATATGAATAATTACAAGTCAAAACACGGACGATAATTGAAACGATTTTACCCAAAACGCTCTTTAACATGAAATTTACAAAAGAACAGGTAAAATAAAGTCATAAGTGAACCATATATGGTATAATAACAATGATTATGATTCTGGAATAAGTCAATGACATTATTTAAATCATTATACAGGAGGTTCGGACACTTACGAAGCAAATCAGACCTAAGGTAAGGGAAAATATCACAATCTCATTTTTATCCGAGATTGTTTATACTTTGGTATTTACTGGGGTGTATTTTATCATCCACATCCATGTTTCCTCAATATGTAATATTATTTCCATCCACCTAAAATTTTTTAAATCCAATTTTACCCTTTGGTGAGTTTTTAGTAAAAGATATGAAAGGAATCTTTTGTCGTTTTTCGTACGAGGTACTTTTTGACTTTTCTGACAAAAGTACGAGAAGAATGTTTTTTTAACTTATACGGCATGAATGTATTTTTTAAAAATTATTTCCAAGAAGCTTCCTTTACATGTTCTCATGTTTATTGTTAATCAACTTCTTTTAGTTTAAAATTTTATAACATGTTAAGTAAGGAAAAATGTTTTTTAAGTAGAAAGGATATTTTTCTCAAGAAAGGAGTTCAAATGTTTTATCAAACTTATCTTCCATATAAGATAATATAGGGTTATATTTATATCCCTATTTTTAGATTGATTTTATTATGTTATGATGGAATTATTTTTATGATATCCTTTTATCTTATATGGATTATGTTATGATGGCATGATGTTTAAGATTCCCATTTTTATTACATGGGTTATGCAATAATGTATGGTTTATGATTTTGTGGAACACATAAGAATGATATCATTATGTGATGGGTGGGACCTGTATCTCCCTCTAATGCATTGGGTAAAGATTTCATATCTCATGAGATAGACATGGCTGGAACGGCAGGTTAAACCGGTTCAGTGAAACAGGACTGAAACGAGGAGTGAACTCGGTTCAGAAATGGACTTTGTCCACTACGATAGTCTTGGAAATGAGTCTTGACTAATAAGAAATGATTCTATATGATTATGTGTGTATTCCACAAAGTTTCATGTTTTAAGTTATGATTATTGGGATTACATTTCACTACTATGATTTTTCCCATGTTATGAAATTATGATTTCTTTTGCTGGTTAAGATTTCCAAAAGTTATGTTCTTATGTATATGATGTGATTGATATTTCTTTTGTTTACCATTACTGAGAATTTGAGCTCACCCTTTTTTATTTTCTTTTCCCAGGATATGAATAAATGTTTTAGGTAAAAAAAAGAAGATCTTTATGGGAGATGTTCAAGATCTTTCGCAATGATTAGAAGATTATATTCCGAGTTTCCAAAGACACTAAACTATTACAGTCCTTGGGTGTATGTGTTTTTGTTATGTACTAAGTATTCCAAAAAAGTAATGTAATGTCCATGTACGTTAAGCTTCGGGTCTCTACAGTTGGTATTAGAGGAAATGTTTAGTCAACCTTTGGAAACTAGGATGCGAGAACTTTAGTGAGATCCCTAGAGATATTTATAAGGTATGTCTAGGGATGTCCCTAAGGTTAAGTATAAGTATAGGTTATAGTACTAGCATTACAGTAACCTAAGATGTTAGATATTGAAGGTACTCCCCCTCTATTATGTTGTTTTCCCTAGCATGATTTTTTCCTCTCACACTATTCTTTTTGGGTTTTAGGTGATGGTTGGAACCTGAAGGAACCGTGTTGATCAATGAAATGGACAATGCAATGATTGTCCTCCTGAACAAACAAATGTTATGGGAGATGGAGTGAAAAATCTTATTTCTATACTTACACAAGCTATGAATCATTCTGGACTTCCAAATGAGCAGAGAAGGGAACAATATTCTATTGAGTCCTTCATGAGGCAACATCCACCTTCTTTCAGTGGGTCTTCTGATCCACTTGTTGCTGAACAATGGATTAGTACCACTGAAAAGATATTTTCATTTCTTCAATGTTCTGAACATGATAAAGTCATCTTAGAATTATATCGTTTGGAAGGTGAAGCTGATCAATGGTGGAATCTTATCAAGAATACGAGGCCAAGATATGAAATTGAGTCCATGGAATGGGATGAGTTCAAGAAATTATTTTTCAATAAGTACTTCCCAAGTATTCTTCGAACAAAGATGGAGAAGGAGTTTCTTGAACTAAAGCAAAAGGATGATGAATCTGCTGGTGTATACGAAGAAAATTTTACAAGGCTTTCAAGGTATGCATCTGGCTTTATCATCCAACCTGAAAGTAAAGTTGATCGATTCTTCAGTGGCTTAAAACCAAATCATCGAAGGGCATTAGCTATAAGAGAATTCAGTAGATATGAAGAAATTGTATGCTGTGCTATTAAGGTAGAAATGAAATTCGGTGTTACATATTCATCTCATGGTTTTGACAAGAAACGAAAGATGGATTTCAAGGAGAAATCTCAGAATAATGGTGAAAACAAGATGAATGTTTACTTATGCTCAAAGTGTAGAAAGAAGCATGGTGGAGATTGTCTTAAAGGGACTAGAAAATGTTTTAAGTGTGGAAAAGAAGGTCATCGAGCAGCTGAGTGTCGAAGTAATGGAAAAAGGGTTTCTAATGATGTGAATAAATAAAAGACTGCAGAGAACTCACCACCAACACATCAATGCTTCAAGTGCAAGGAAATGGGGAATTATTCTAATAAATTCCCTAATCCAAGGGTTAATGATGATCGACATGAGAAACCACTTAAGGCAAAGGAAAAAGGGAAGTCACATGCAATCACTATTGGCGATTTTGAATATGACAATGATGTGGTGGAATGATTAAGTGTTTATGTAATGGGATTCCAAAAATAATGTTATATATAGTATCGTGGAATATTGGAATATTTATGTATTGCTCTATTGTGGTTTTCATTAATTTTATAGTACTGGTAACCATGGAAATTGATTGAGATATTTTTGGTAAGCAGATGATATGCACATAATGAAGGGATAAGAAGATAATGAGATGTTTGATTGTATTCATGAGCTCATGATTGATATAAGGACTATGTTATATCATGGTATGAGTATAAATAATTTTGAGGATTTTGGTTTGTGGAAAGTGTTAACTTTTAACAACATTCATGTTTTCACTAATGTTCAATGGGTATACATGATTAAGGTATTCACATGTTTGTAATTTTACCAACAAGATATATCTTATGATATATGGGGGATAAATGATGGAATTCACGTGATTGTTTTGTGACATTTCAAGTAATCATTTTCTTTATACTATGATCTTGGACCGAAGTATTTTAGATAAGACTAAATATTGGAATGGATTATGTTGGACATAAGTTAGTATTGTTTAAGGATAGAACTTTTTTGATATTATTTATGGGATCTTATAGTAATGTAGTTTTAGAAAAAGGACAACCTGCAGGACGGGCGACAACCCATCGCGTCAGACAAGGCTGTGGGAATCGAACCCACAACCGAAGTGAGACTGACCTTTATCACCTACCACTGGCCTACAGGAAGTCCCTGTTTAGTAGAAACTAGTTTTATTATGATATAATAAGTATAAGTCCATTTTTGGAACCATATATGATTAATCTCACTATAGATCAACTTATGTATATTTAATAACATTTTCTAACCTTTTGTTTGAGATAGATGGAATGACCCGTCATTCTATCACATGATCTACTAACACTTCACGAATAACAAATTTAACTTCATTTCTTTAAGAGATGACGTGGAAATTGTTCAAGGCATGAACAACAGTGATATTGTACCAAAATAAAGTAAGTATTTATTCTAATTAAAATTCTTCAACTTTAGGGAAATGATCTTGAAAACCAAAAATGTTGTCCTAGTGCTCTTATATCTGATGAATCAGATAGTACCTTAGATCTTCAAAAATTTATGGCTTTATGATTTCTGGATTTTCCATATCCATGTTCTCTACCACTCTCCATCAGAAAATGATGGTTAGATTTCTCTTCCATATCCATATTTTCACCTATGTGGAAACCCAGTGATTAGTTTATTTGGGTAACCGTTACATTTCATACTTTTGTTTTTAAAGATTGGTTTTGGTATTCCTTTTTACGATATGGGTTTCTATTAAAGAAACTTGCGAGTAGTAAACCATTTATAACCCCGACGAATTTTGAGGGCGAAATTCATTTTAAGGGGGGTAGAATGTAACACCTCAAGATTTTATGAAAAATATTCTTTTTAATTTCATTAATGTTTTGTGTTGTATGCTACACCAAAAGAAGCTTGCACAACATTCATCCTTTACTTGCCTTTCATTACACGCAATCGCGACCTTCCTCGATAGCGTGTGTAGTACGCAATACCGAGTTTCACTAAACAACGATATGCTATTAAAATATTATTAAAACTAGCAGTTATGAATAGTAATAACCACTTTTTGAAATTTTGTAAATTTTATTTTTCAAAATGGACTTCATTTTTTGATTCGGAATATCGAAATTAGGTTAGGGTGAAATTTTGGTACTTTTTGGATAACTTTCATTTTCTGATGAATAGTGAAAATTACTAAATTTTAATTAAAAACAACCTTTTTAATCGAAATAATTAATAGTGATAAATTATTAATTTGAATGGTTTTAAATTATATTTAGAATATATTTTTACAGTTTAATACAATGATGGTCATTGGATGTAATTTCACATTTAAACCAGACATAAACAAGTGCCAATATTTTGATAGTTATTATCTCTTAAGAACACGCTATTTGTTTTGACGATGAGAATTAATTTTTAAATTAATTAATGAAACTGATATGTTTTGAATTTGGTAAAATATACATCATTTTTGAGTTCATAATATCAAATATAGCTTAGGCCTAATTTTTGGTATTTTTCTGGAAACTTTCATTTTTTGATGAATAGTGAAACCACTAAGTGGTAGTTAAGAAAAATGAATTTTTCATAAAACATAATTTTACCGCTTCTTTGAGTGGAATTTCAAACATCCGAGAGACACGGTTGATATCAGTAAGTAAAATGTGGTTCAATGAGATGAAAATAATTTTTGGTGAATAGTAACTTTTTACTTTTTTTTACCACGGTTAAAAGTAATACGGTAATTAAGGGTAAAAATGATATTATTATTACCCTAAAACATGTCCTAATTCTATTGGATAAGTGTAATTCTACCAAAAACAACCTTAGGAATAAAATATGACCATTTAGGCCCACTTGGATAAGATTATGACATATATTATTAATTTATTTAAAGAAGAGTTAAAATAGTTAAAATCAAAGTTTAATATGTATATAATTTTTAATATAGGGTTATACATAAGATAAATTAGACTATAAATATTAATTTTAAATATAAAAATATTTCCTACATAATTATATTTTATTTTTAATTTTTAGACTTTAAATAAGTTAGTTTATTTATGACACAGAGATGATGCAGTAATTATCTTATTAATGAAATATTGACATAATTGATGTTATAAATACCCAAATAAATGTAATTTGAGACTTTTTATGAATTACACTAAGTTTATAGGTTAATATGACATCTTAGTATTGATTTAATTAACTTTTTTCGAACTAATCATTCTGTTATGATTTTTACAAAAATCAATTACTAAATAGTGTCAAAATTGACATAAAATAGTTTTTAAAACAAATATTATATTATTAGTTGTTATTTTACTCCTAAAAATATAATTTTCGGCACAATGACTTATATAAGGTTATATATTTTAATAATAAACAACTTGGGGTTCGTTTGTCTTGTTATTATAAGTTTATTAACCTTATAGTGTAAGAACAGAAAAAGACACGGTAAAATTAAAATTATCTATCTTAAGTTTAAATATAAATGATAAGGTTAAAATAGGAACCTAAACTTGTATAAATTATATTTGATGAGAGTATTTCGACCCATACACACATTAGCTTCGAAATAAATCAATTGGGATCTATTTAAAACCGAATTTGACTTTATAATAAAATAATAGTTTTTGTTATTCCAAAGGTGCCCCTCTCCTCCCTTATAAGAGGGAACCTCCACCCTCTCTTCCTCACACCACTTTGAGCCTTAATGCTTGGAAAACCCCTGCCAAATTCCATTCTCCACTTCCCTAGAAACATCCTAGAGGTTCTGGTATTCTTAAAAGACCAATTTTAGTGCCCTAAAAGGAGATCTCAAAGAGGCGCTTCAAAGAAGAGGTAATGTCCGTTACCGATTCTTTCAACTTTATTTATTCTTCCACTTCTTATTCTTAGGTTGTTTCATTATGAAGTAATAACATAAGTATCACTCATATACTAATATGTTATTATAAGTATGAAAAAACCCTATTTCACCATCTATCCATCCTACGGAAAACGAAATCACCGCGCATGCATACGTACGGAATACCGTCTCCACGCCGTGGTGTAATCTATTTTCCACCACCACCTTACATGGATGGGTATAATGGTGAAAATAAACAAATATATATGATTATTTTAAACTGGTATTAATTCTGAAATAGTATTCATACACTCCAATACAATTCCACGATCATGATAATGATATCATCACTCGTGCGTACGTACGGACTACCGTCTCCACGACGTGATGAGATTCATTCTCCACGTTAACCATTCATAAATGATTATAAAGTATATATATAATAAGTAATCATGAAATATATGACATAATAATGATACTGGATTTATGTGTATATATATGTATGTCATCTACTTAATTCCATTCAACTCAATAAGGATACGAAAACAGCGTTCATGCGTACGTACGATCTACCGTCTCCATGAACTGTGTATTTCTTTCCATTTACTGATCTATTATATATATGTATATTCTGAATATATATTATATATAAATCATGTTTTATATTTTGGAATTAATTAATCATGATCTAAGTAATCATATGAATAATTACAAGTCAAAACACAGACGACAAATGAAACGATTTTACCAAAAACGCTCTTTAACATGGAATTTACAAAATAACAGGTAAAATAATGTCATAAGTGAACCATATATGATATCATAACAATGAGTATGATTATGGAATAAGTCAATGACATTATTTAAATCATTATATAGGAGGTTCAGACACTTACGAAGAAATCGGACCTAAGGTAAGGGAAAATATCACAATCTCATTTTTATCTGAGATTGTTTATACTTTGGTATTTACTAGGGTGTATTTTATCATACACATCCATGTTTCCTCAATATGTAATATTATTTCCATCCACCTAAAATTTTTTAAATCAAATTTTACCCTTCGGTGAGTTTTTAGTAAAAGATATGAAAGGAATCTTTTGTCGTTTTTCGTACGAGGTACTTTTTGACTTTTCCAACAAAAGTACGCGATGAATGTTTTTTTACCTTATATAGCCTGAATGGATTTTTAAAACATTATTTCCAAGTAGCTTCCTTTAAAAGTTCTCAAGTTTATTTTTAATCAACATCTTTTAGTTTAAAATTGTATGACATTTTAAGAAAGGAAAAATGTTTTTGAAATAGAAAGGATATTTTCCTCAAGAATGGAGTTCAAGTGTTTTATCCAAATTATTTTCCATATAAGATAATATAGGGTTATATTTATATCCCTATTTTTACATTGATTTGATTATGTTATTATGGAATTATTTTTATGATGTCCTTTTATCTTATATAGATTATGTTATGATGGCATGATGTTTAAGATTCCCATTTTTATTACATGGGTTATGCAATCATGTATGGTTTATGATTTTGTGGCACACATAAGAATGGTATAATTATGAGATGGGTGGGACCTATATCTCCCTCCAATGCATTGGGTAAATATTTTATCTCTCATGAGATAGACATGGCTGGAATGGCAGGTTAAACCGGTTCAGTGAAACAGGACTGAAACGAGGAGTGAACTCAGTTCAGAAATGGACTTTGTCCACTAAGATAGTCTTGGAAATGAGTCTTGACTAATAAGAAATGATTCTCTATGATTATGTTTGTATGCCACAAAGTTTCATGTTTTATGTTATGATTATTGGGATTACATTTCACTACTATGATTTATCCCATGTTATGAAATTATGATTTCTTTTGCAGGTTAAGATTTCCAAAAGTTATGTTCTTATGTATATGATGTGATTGATATTTCTTTTGTTTACCCTTAATGAGAATTTGAGCTCACCCTTTTATGTTTTCTTTTCCCAGGATATTAAGAAATGTTTTAGTTAAAAAAAAGATCTTTATGGGAGATGTTGAAGATATTTAACCATGATTAGAAGATTATATTCCAAGTTTCCGAAGACAATAAACTATTACGGTCCTTGTGTGTGTGTGTTTTTTTTATGTACTAAGTATTTCGAAAAAGTGATGTAATTTCCATGTACGTTAAGCTTCAGGTCTCTACACTATCCATATATTTTATTTATTTAGCTCAAGGTACTTTGTATCATTCTATAATATTCTATTCTTACAATTTTAGTGATTCAATTTTCATATTATTGATTACAAGGAAAGTTTAAAAACAAAAAATATATATATTTATAGTTTTAGATTAGGGTATCTACATAAATTTGGTTGATATTATTGAGTTAAATTATTATTGTAAATTTATAGTTGTGTTATTTAAATGAAATCAAGTCAATATTAATAGGGATATAAGAAAAGATTCATTAGAATTTACTTTTTTAAACATCACTTGGCTGATTGATACTGGGGACCATGAAGAGAACAATCCTTATATTTTGGAATCTTAAGTAAAAATGGTATATTATGTTGATGATATAGTAGATGAAGGGAAGAGTGTTGTTGTCGACATGAAACTGAGAGGCATGTTTGATATGGGTAATAAAGCTGAAGTAATTTGTGGAACCAAATCCCATTCAGGGTTTGGAGTGGGTTTCAGGTTCTCCAGAGGAAAAAACACAACTTTTCAAAGTATATAGGCCAAGTTAAATGGTTTTTAAAAATCATACATCCTCTGAGGGGAAACCGTGAGGCCCACCATTGTATTTGTACATTGTTTGAAAAACCAAATAGGAGGGGGAGCATAACCATGTGGCCATTCTATAGTTTTTAGTAGATTATCACACATGGTTTGGAAAATCGTGTGGTCCAGCCATGCAAGGTGTGGTGCCTAGATAATGGGTTCCAAATTGTTAGTTCATGGTTAGCCAAACCATGTGGCCAAATTGTACAGGCCATTAAATAGGGTGAAATTAATTTTCTACCCCTTCCCCTGTTTCTTTTCCTCCTCCTTCATTCTCTTCCATTTATCATGGATAGCAGGGGAGCTCCTCCTTTTTTATCCCCTATAGAATTTGAGACACACCCTCTGTCTGAGCTCCATTTTCAAATCCTTCTATCTCATTGGAATCACATTGGTAAGTTTTCCATTACTATTAATTATTTCATTCTATTATCTCTCCATAATATATGCTAAATCCATTTAATCCATTTTACCCTTTTTTCTGGGAATTCATATAAAGAACTATTTTCTTTTAAATCTGATTGAGTTAGAGGACAATATCAGATGAGTGGACATCTACCAACATGAGGTTGGTGGTTCCTGGATTTCTATTTAATTTCTCTCATGTTTTGGGGGTGCGTTCTTGAGTTCACCATTGGGTATCCCGAGAGAGGCCCTATTTTATTAATGAATTTATTTTAAATTAATTAATTTATTATTAGAGATTCCTTTGGGAATTCTTCCACCTCACTAAAAATGGTATGATAATGGAGAGAGTCTTCGAACCTTGGGAAAATTTGGATAGGGGATTTATTTATTTATTTTTAATTGTTTATTATTCTTATGATGGTTCCACATGAACTTGATGAGTGTGGACCGAGAATTGAGATGGTTTTGACCATATAAATGAGGTTATGTAGTTTTCCTAGTTGGTTGTGTTCTAGATTCTCAAGGTAATGTTGATCACTAGGTTGGATGACATGGTTGTTAGATTGAGGCGAAAAGGTCATCAGTATATGGGCATGGCCTAGGTGATATGAGATGGTGTTGACCATTAGGTTGAATGACATGGTTACAGGGGCATGAGGTTATGAGATGATGTGTCTTAGGTACTTATTTTTGTTCTTGTCAGTCATCGTGATTTTGAAAAGTGCCATTGGAGTCTTCTACACATAGATAGTGCTTAGATGATGAGGAAGTTTTGACTATCTATGTGGTTAGAGGACTCTATTAGGAATGTCTTTGGATGGCATTGACCATAAGTTTGGTTTTATGTTCTAGCTGTAGAAATCCACAAGTGTGGTGAGGAGAAATCAATTGATGGGTTCGAGAATATCGGTTAGGGTCTGAGGCTCATCGTATACTAATGCTATTGGGGTTATATTAAATGGGAAGATATACATCACCATTCTTCAGGATGTTTCCCACTGAGCTGAAAATGTTGGTTATTTAGAGGACATAAATCACTATTCCTTGGGACATCGGGCTTTGAGCCGAAGTGATATTTTGAGAATGGGTAAGAGTATAAGGCCCCAGCCTTAAACCTTACTTAATCTTGAGTTATTACAAGATTACACATTGAGGATCTTTTCGGGTTTAGAGTTTTAGAGAATTAGATCATAAAACTTGCATTACATTCCACATATAAACAAAGTGGTTACATAAAGATAGTATTCTTCATTCCCATCAATGGAAACACATTTAAAATAAAACATGGATTATTTCTTGACACATCCTTGACTCTATCATCTTATCATGTACCTTTCCCTTGACCTGTGAAAAACATTTCAAAAACTTGGGATGAGCATAAAAACTCAGTATGGGTTATAAAAAAAACATGGAAAGGAAACATGAGTTCATATATACATAAGAATGAAATCATACTTTACCCATAAAACATAGGCACTTTAACATACCTCATAAAATCATGAATAAATCATAGAAATCATAAAATGTAAAGGTAACTTGAGGCATTCATAACATTCTTACGTAGGGAGTAACCCTCTTGGTTACGTTTGGAATACCCATCACAGTATATTCCCTAAAATCTCTTCGGAGAAACCTTAACGTTTCACTCCTTCGCGTTATCCAATGCATTGGAGAGCTATAACGGGCTCACCCGCCCTTAGTTTATCACGGAACCACCCGTCTTCATAATAATGCCCAAGAACCATAACATAATCATATCACATAAAACATGTATAAAGGAAACATAACATTTCCACATTTCAATCACGAGATATCAATACAACACATTGATATAATAAAAACATTATGAAAACCATTTTCAATACCAAAGTAAAACATGGTATTTATTTTTCTTTTAAAAAAAGAAGGTATGGCTTGTGGAGGAAGCCGAAACTCAAATAACGGTCACGACGACGGAAAATTCGTTGTCGCCGCATACGTACGACAAAAACATTCCCTTTTGTTGTTTAGTAAACGCTTCGTATAAAAAAGATTCCTTTTGAATAAATGTAAAAGTCAAAGGGGTTTATACACCGTATAAAAGAAAGTTGTGTATAAAATAAAATATGCCTCAATGAAAGGAGATTGAGACGAAGTCCCATACCTCGTATCCGACTTGACTCGACCGTTCTTTAATCTCCTGAATAATAAACTTGAGTTAATCTCTACTTGATTATGAATCTTTTTCAAGTTCATTATTCCTTTTATACCATGTTATGAACATCATGTAATCAGTTAAGTTAATAATGTTCATTTTGTCGGTATTTGGTTCTTAAGTCAAAAATAGACTTCTTACACTTACATGTTGTTAATTTGGTCAAAGGTTCATTATATCCAGAATGGTATTCATGATGTAGATATCATATATGTCATATATATCTAGTACATACATGCATTTATAATATTACATAATTTAGAGGTAAGAAATGAAATGCACCGTTCATGGAGACGGTAAGCCGTACGTACGCATGAACGCTACTTTCATTTCTATTTCGTATTTTATAGAATGGAATCATAATGATATAAAGGTATATTATAATTCCAGTATAATATCATATATAATATCATAGTTCCATCCTTTATATGTCCCACATATGGTATTTAACGAATCAAATCACTTTGAGGGGGCGGTAGTCCGCACTTCCTAAAATGAAGATATCGTGTTTACCCATAATGGAAACCATAAAGGTGTGCCCAAAATGAATAAAACAGAAGCTTAAGGAAAACATAAAAATATTATATATCATATATAAAAATAGTGACATCATAATGGCCACCTTTGAAGGTGTTAAATGAGTGTTGAACAATCATCGTTTCGGGAGGCAGAATTTCACCATCCACGGAAACCGTATGTTCTTTAACCATTTGATGTAGTTTTGTGAGAGTGTAGCTCAAATATATATTATAACAACATCCTAGTATATTGAAGATACTGGTGTTGTTACAAAGGAAGTAAATAAAAAGAGTTCAGGGGGTTGGAGAAGCAAAATAAAACAAATGAACATGAGAGAACGAATCACCTTAAAAAGTGTAACTCCTTTTGATTTGAGCCTAAAGGCTTCCTTTGAAAGGATTCTTCCAAAAAGAAATCCTCTAGGATGAGGAGAGGGATGTGGAGAGAGCAAATGGGAAGGGGTTGGCCGAGCCAAAGGCTTTAAGAGTGTGTGAAATGAGGTAGAGGTGGGGGCCTTTTATAAGAGGAGAGGAGGGGCACTTTTGGAAAGTAAAGAAATATTACATTATTTGAAAATGTGTTTCGGTTTTAAAAGGTCCCACATTGATATATGTCGTGGATAAGGTGATAGGGGTTCGAAATCCACCCATCCAATAAGTTTTTGACATGTGTAGTTCATAGATATTACATTATAGTTCCATTTTATTTTAATCGTTAAATAATGATGTCATCACTGCATCATTATGATGTCATAAATTATTTAATTTATTTAATGTCTAAAAATTATAAAAAAATTACTATGATGTAGGAAATATTTTTATCTTTCCAATTAATATTTATAATCAAAAATCTGATCTTTATAACCCCATGTAAAAATTTTTTTCGTAAAACATCTATTGTTTGTGTCAATTTTACTTTAACATTTAATAAAAAGTTATTTATGTCATTTCCAAACCAAAGTGTCTCCATGGGGTCCCCAAGTTGACCCATGGCTTTTCTTGGTCGGCCATGACTCACCCAATAGGTGTAGGACAAGTGTCATGGTGTTTTCACATTCTTATAATATCATTTTTACCTTAAACTACACTAATTACCACTAATCGCGATTAAAAACTTAATAAGTTACTATTCACCAAAAAATTATTTTTATCCCATTGAACCACATTTTACTTCTTAATGAAAACCATGTATGTCGGATTTTCAAAATTCAATACACATTAGTGGTAAACTGTCATTAAACTGAAAAATCAGTTTGCTTGATTACCACTTAGTGGTTTCACTATTCATCAAAAATTGAAGTTTTTCAGAAAATTACCAAAAATTCACCCTAAGCTATATTTGATATTCCGAATTCAAAAATTAAGTCTATTTTACAAAATTCAAATCATATAAGTCACATTAATTAATTTAATAATTAATTCCCGCTGCCAGAGTAAAAAGCGTGTTTTTACAAAACAATAAGTATCAAAAGATTGACACCAGTTTAAGTCTAATTTCAAAGTGAAATTGATTCCAATGACCACCATTGGATAAAATGGTAAAAATATATTCTAATTTCACTTCAAAACCAATTCAAAACATAATCTAATCATATAAATAAATTAGAATAAAAAGCAGTTTTGAAGTAAAATGCAGTATTTTTCACTATTAATTAAAAAATGAACATTGTCAGAAAAATACCAAAAATTCACACAAGGTAAATTTTGATGTCACAATCATAAAGAATAAGTTTATTTTGACAAACATAGTTTATAAAATTGTCAAAATATAGATTCAAAAATTGTTTTCCATCAAAAGGCAGTAAAACAATCTTTTAAGAATATTAGTGTATTCCATGCATAAGATTGTATTTATTTTCATTTTAAGCCGCTATAACACTATCTTAATCATTAATAGACATGGATAAAAATATCTATTATTCATTACTTACTTGGGATGTTACATCCTTCTACCCTTTAGAAAATTGCGTCCCCGCAATTTATTTACTTATCAAATAAATGGGGGTACTTATCCCTCATTGCATTTTCAGATTCCCATGTTGCCTCTTCAATCATGTGGTTTTTCCACAAAACCTTTACCTGGTGAATCACCTTATTCCATAACACTTGCTCCCTGTGGTCAAGAATCTGGACCGGTTGTTTCTTATAAGATAGGTTCTCTTCCAGCTGAACTACCTCTGGACTCAAAACATGAGATGGATCTGGCATATACTTTCTCATCATCGAAACGTGAAAAACATTGTGTACCTAAGATAAACTCGGAGGTAAAGCCACTCGGTATGCAACTGATCCAACTCTCTCCAGAATTTAGTATGGCCCAATGAACCTTGGACTCAACTTTCCTTTCTTACCAAATCTCATCACACTTTTCCAAGGAGAAACCTTGAGAAAAACATGATCACCTACCTCGAAAGATAGATCTTTCCTCCGGTTATCCGCATAACTCTTCTGCCTGCTCTGAGCTATTCTCATGTGTTTCTGTATTAGCTGAACTTTTTCTGCCATCTCTTCTACCAATTCTGGTCCCATCAACTTCCTTTCACCCACTTCATCCCAGAAAGCTGGAGTGCGACACCGCTTCCCATATAATTCCTGAAATGGTGCCATCTGTATACTGGAATGAAAACTGTTATTATATGAAAACTCAACCAAAGAAAGATGTTGGTCCCAACTTCCCTGATAATCCATAGAACAAGCTCGTAGCATATCTTCCAATGTCTGAATTGTTCGTTCTGAATTCCCATCTGATTGAGGATGAAAAGCTGTACTAAAATTTAATTCAGTACCCAACGACTTCTGAAGGCCTTTCCAGAAGTTAGAAGTAAACCTGGGATCACGATCCGATACAATGGAGAGAGGAACTCCATGTAACCTGACTATCTCTTTAAGATACAAACGGGAAAGTTGATCAAGAGAGAAAGTATCTCGTAAAGCAAGGAAATGAGAAGATTTGGTCAAGCGATCAACAATAACCCAGATTGCATTATTACCTCGAGATGTCTTCGGTAATCCAACAACAAAGTCCATGGATATATTCTCCCATTTCCACTATGGCACTGGTAAAGGTTGAAGCATCCCTTTCGGTAACTGCTGCTCTGCTTTAACCTGCTGACAAGTCAAACACTTCACAGTAAAATCAGCAATATCTCTTTTCATTCCATCCCACCAGTAATACTCCCGCAGATCTCTATACATCTTAGTACTGCCCGGATGAACTGAAAACGGAGAACTATGAGCTTCACATAACAACTCTCTCTTCAACTGTGAATCACAAGGCACACACAATCTCTTCCCAAATCTCAAAACGCAATCACTATCAATGTTGAATTTAGGCAACTTACCTTTCTGAACCAGCTCTACCTTTTTCTGCAACTCACTGTCTTGCTTCTGTGCTTGCTTGATTCTATATGATAGAGATGATCTCACTGATACCTGAAACAAAACAGAAGGACTTCCTGCACCAACAACTTCTATGCCAAAGTTCATCAAATCGTTAACCAAAGGATCACGTTCCAAACGCAACATTGTTAATGAAGCATTACTTTTTCGACTCAAAGCATCAGCCACTTTATTTGCTTTTCCCGGATGGTAATGAATTGTACAATCATAATCCTTGATTAATTCCAGCCATCTCCTTTGTCTCATGTTTAGCTCTTTCTGAGTGAATATATACTTTAAACTTTTGTGATCGGTATATATTTCACACTTTACTCCATACAAATGGTGCCTCCAAATTTTTAAAGCAAAAACAACAACAGCTAATTCCAAATCATGTGTAGGGTAATTTACCTCATGAGTTTTCAACTGTCGTAAAGCATAAGCAATTACCTGATCATTCTGCATTAGGACGCAACCAAGTCCTTTCAACGAAGCATCACTGTATATAACAAACTCACCATTCCTGGAAGGTAGTGCCAAAACCGGAGCATTCACCAATCTTCTTTTCAATTCCTGAAAACAATCATCACATTCTTTTGTCCAGATAAACTTAACACCCTTCCGAGTTAGCTTAGTCATTGGACTAGATAACTGTGAAAAAATTCTAACAAACCTTCGGTAATAGCCCGCCAAACCAAGGAAGCTACGAATCTCGGTTACATTTGTGGGTCTTGGCCATTCTTCCACAACTTTTGTTTTTGCAGGATCAACAGTTATTCCATCTTTAGAAACAATGTCACCAAGGAAAGAAATTTGTTGCAACCAAAACTCACACTTGCTGAATTTCCCATACAGTTTCTTTTCTTTTAAGGTTTGCAAGATAACCCTTAAATGTTTTTCATGCACCTATTTACTTTTAGAAAACACCAAAATATCATCAATGAAAACCACCACAAACTTATCCAAGAACTCATAAAAAATTCTATTCATTAAGTCCATGAATACAGCAGGTGCATTGGTTAGCCCAAAAGGAATTACTACAAATTCATAATGGCCATATCTCGTACGGAACGCGGTCTTCGGAATATCTGCCTCCTTTACCTTCAGCTGATGGTACCCCGATCTCAAGTCAATCTTTGAAAAATACTGAGCTCCCTGGAGCTGATCAAACAAATCATCGATATGAGGCAAAGGATATTTGTTCTTAACAGTGATATTATTCAAGGCTCTATAATCAATGCAAAGTCTCATAGAACCATATTTCTTTTTAACAAATAAAACAGGAGCACCCCATGGTGATGTGCTTGGTCTAATGAAACCTTTCTCTAATAAATCTTGCAATTGCTCCTTCAACTCTAAAAGTACAATTTGTGCCATTCGATAAGGGGGTTTTGAAATTGGCTTAGCATCAGGAACTAAGTCAACAGTAAACTCAACTTCCCGATCTGGTATTATTCCAGGCAACTCATCAGGAAAAACATCAGGATACTCATTTACCACTGGCACATCATTAATCTGAACAGTTCCGTTATTTTCAATGATGTGTGCAAGGTAACATTCATTTCCATATTTTACAAGTTTCTCGGCCTCTTGATATGTTATCAAAAGTAAGGGTTCATTCTTGTAAACAAACTGAAAGTATTTCTGAAAAGAAACTTCTTTAGCTCTACAGTCAATCTTAGCATGGTAAATAGAGAGCCAATCCATACCCAGGATAACATCGAACTCTACTAGAGGTAGAACAATAAGGTTTGCAAGTAGGTTTTTTCCACAGATAAGGATAGGAAGATTCTTATAAATTCTTTTTGCCTCGACACTTCCCCCAGGTGTTTTTACCAAAAGTTCAGGAGTCATTTCTTGAGATGGTATTCCCATTTTACTAGAAAAGGTTTCAGAGATGAAAGAATGTGTAGACACCGAATCAAACAACACACTGGCATAATCTGAAAAAACAAACAAAGTACCTGATACAACTTCATTTGATGGCCCGACATCTGCTGAAGTAGTTGCAAAGGATTTCACCACCCCTTTTTTCTTGTAGTCTAACTGCTTCCCATCACTCAAGCTCCTTGTCGGACACTCGTTTGCATAGTGACCCATCTCATTGCACTTATAACATTTCACTAACTGTAAATAAAATTTGTTCTTACCTACACCTTGATCCTTTTCAGTGCAATCACGAGCCTTATGTCCCATCTTACCACATCGGTAGCACTTCCCATAATTCAGAAGACATTCCCCAGCATGCCTTTTGCCACATTTATCACAAACTGGAAACTTAGTTCTCTTACCATCAGACTTTTTTGAAGAATTCTTACCTTTCTCCTGCCACCTCGGTCTCTTCTTCTGCTGGTTGTTATAGAAAACTTGGTCATCGGCAAACTCCATTTCCACCTTCTCAGCACATCGAACAAGCTTTTCATAACTTTTAAACTCACGAGAAGCTAATGCCCTTCGATATTTTGGCTTTAATCCTGAGTAAAAACGATTGATTTTACTATCAAGGTCCCAGATAAAATTTGGAGCATACCTTGCCAATCGAGTGAACCTTTCTTCATAGGCAGCCACTGAGTCTTCCTCTTGCCTCAATTCCAAGAATTGCTTTTCCATCCTAAGTCGAACATCCTTTGGAAAATACTTCTCAAGAAACATACCTTTGAATTCATCCCAGTCAAGAGCATCAATCTCATCGGCGTCCCTGATATTTTTAACCATAGACCACCACTGATCTGCTTCACCCTCCAAACGGTAAATAGCAAGACTAACCTTTTGATTGTCTGAACACCCCATGACATCAAAAATCTTATCCAGTGCATTAATCCACCCTTCAGCTAGCACAGGGTCAGATGATCCTCTGAATGATGGTGGATGTTGCCTCATGAAATGTTCCACCACTGACATGTTCCTCTGCGGTTGTTCTGGCTGATCTCATGCATGGATACCACCGCCATTTATCGCTTGAGTCAACTGCGCCATTACTGCAACAAACTGTTCAGTTCCAATTCCGACCATTTCTGGATGCTGATTCGGAAGGTTATTCCCTTCTGTATGCCTTCCTAGCACTGCTTCCCTGTTTCCTCTGCGGAAAACCATTCTGAACAAACATGTCTTAGATGAAGCAACATGGTAATCTTTAAATGCTATATCATTTCGAAAAAAAATATTTTTGGATAATCATTTAATAGAATTCTAACTCCTAAAGTTATCTAAACCGACCTTTGATACCAACTATAAGGCCCCAGCCTTAAACCTTACTTAATCTTGAGTTATTACAAGATTACACATTGAGGATCTTTTCGGGTTTAGAGTTTTAGAGAATTAGATCATAAAACTTGCATTACATTCCACATATAAACAAAGTGGTTACATAAAGATAGTATTCTTCATTCCCATCAATGGAAACACATTTAAAATAAAACATGGATTATTTCTTGACACATCCTTGACTCTATCATCTTATCATGTACCTTTCCCTTGACCTGTGAAAAACATTTCAAAAACTTGGGATGAGCATAAAAACTCAGTATGGGTTATAAAAAAAACATGGAAAGGAAACATGAGTTCATATATACATAAGAATGAAATCATACTTTACCCATAAAACATAGGCACTTTAACATACCTCATAAAATCATGAATAAATCATAGAAATCATAAAACGTAAAGGTAACTTGAGGCATTCATAACATTCTTACGTAGGGAGTAACCCTCTTGGTTACGTTTGGAATACCCATCACAGTATATTCCCTAAAATCTCTTCAGAGAAACCTTAACGTTTCACTCCTTCGCGTTATCCAATGCATTGGAGAGCTATAACGGTCTCACCAGCCCTTAGTTTATCACGGAACCACCCGTCTTCATAATAATTCCCAAGAACCATAACATAATCATATCACATAAAACATTAATAAATGAAACATAACATTTCCACATTTCAATCACGAGATATCAATACAACACATTGATATAATAAAAACATTATGAAAACCATTTTCAATACCAAAGTAAAACATGGTATTTATTTTTCTTTTAAAAAAAGAAGGTATGGCTTGTGGAGGAAGCCGAAACTCAAATAACGGTCACGACGGCGGAAAATTCGTTGTCGCCGCATACGTACGACCAAAACATTCCCTTTTGTCGTTTAGTAAACGCTTCATATAAAAAAGATTCCTTTTGAATAAATGTAAAAGTCAAAGGGGTTTATACACCGTATAAAAGAAAGTTGTGTATAAAATAAAATATGCCTCAACGAAAGGAGATTGAGACGAAGTCCCATACCTCGTATCCGACTTGACTCGACCGTTCTTTAATCTCCTGAATAATAAACTTGAGTTAATCTCTACTTGATTATGAATATTTTTCAAGTTCATTATTCCTTTTATACCATGTTATGAACATCATGTAATCAGTTAAGTTAATAATGTTCATTTTGTCTATATTTGGTTCTTAAGTCAAAAATAGACTTCTTACACTTACATGTTGTTAATTTGGTCAAAGGTTCATTATATCCAGAATGGTATTCATGATCTAGATATCATATATGTCATATATATCCAGTACATACATGCATTTATAATATTACATAATTTAGAGGTAAGAAATGAAATGCACCGTTCATGGAGACGGTAAGCCGTACGTACGCATGAACGCTACTTTCATTTCTATTTCATATTTTATAGAATGGAATCATAATGATATAAAGGTATATTATAATTCCAGTATAATATCATATATAATATCATAGTTCCATCCTTTATATGTCCCACATATGGTATTCAACGAATCAAATCACTTTGAGGGGGCGGTAGTCCGCACTTCCTAAAATGAAGATATCGTGTTTACCCATAATGGAAACCATAAAGGTATGCCCAAAATGAATAAAACAGAAGCTTAAGGAAAACATAAAAATATTATATATCATATATAAAAATAGTTACATCATAATGGACACCTTTGAAGGTGTTAAATGAGTGTTGAACAATCATCGTTTCGGGAGGCAGAATTTCACCATCCACGGAAACCGTATGTTCTTTAACCATTTGATGTAGTTTTGTGAGAGTGTAGCTCAAATAAATCTTATAACAACATCCTAGTATATTTAAGATACTGGTGTTGTTACAAAGGAAGTAAATAAAAAGAGTTTAGGGGGTTGGAGAAGTAAAATAAAACAAATGAACATGAGAGAATGAATTACCTTAAAAAGTGTAACTCCTTTTGATTTGAGCCTAAAGGCTTCCTTTGAAAGGATTCTGCCCAAAGGGAATCCTCTAGGATGAGTAGAGGGATGTGGAGAGAGCAAATGGGCAGGGGTTGGCCGAGCCAAAGGCTTGAAGAGTGTGTGAAATGAGGTAGAGGTGGGGGCCTTTTATAAGAGGAGAGGAGGGGCACTTTTGGAAAGTAAATAAATATTACATTATTTGAAAATGAGTTTCGGTTTTAAAAGGTCCCACATTGATATATGTCGTGGATAAGGTGATAAGGGTTCGAAATCCACCCATACAATAAGTTTTTGACATGTGTAGTTCATAGATATTACATTATAGTTCCATTTTATTTTAATCGTTAAATAATGATCTCATCACTGCATCATTATAATGTGATAAATTATTTAATTTATTTAATGTCTAAAAATTATAAAACAATTACTATTATGTAGGAAATCTTTTTAGCTTTCCAATTAATATTTATAATCAAAAATCTGATCTTTATAACCCCATGTACAAATTGTTTTCGTAAAACATCTCTTGTTTGTGTAAATTTTACTTTAACATTTAATAAAAAGTTATTTATGTCATTTCCAAACCAAAGTGTCTCCATGGGGTCCCCAAGTTGACCCATGGCTTGTCTTGGTCGGTCATGACTCACCCAATAGGTGTAGGACAAGTTTCATGGTGTTTTCACATTCTTATAATATCATTTTTACCTTAAACTACACTAATTACCACTAATCGTGATTAAAAACTTAATAAGTTACTATTCACCAAAAAATTATTTTTATCCCATTGAACCACATTTTACTTCTTAATGAAAACCATGTATGTCGGATTTTTAAAATTCAATACACATTAGTGGTAAACTGTCATTTAACTGAAAAATCAGTTTGCTTGATTACCACTTAGTGGTTTCACTATTCATCAAAAATTGAAGTTTTTCAGAAAATTACCAAAAATTCACCCTAAGCTATATTTGATATTCCGAATTCAAAAATGAAGTCTATTTTACAAAATTAAAATCATATAAGTCACATTAATTAATTTAATAATTAATTCCCTCTGCCAGAGTAAAAAAGCGTGTTTTTACAAAACAATAAGTATCAAAAGATTGACACCAGTTTAAGTCTAATTTCAAAGTGAAATTGATTCCAATGACCACCATTGGATAAAATGGTAAAAATATATTCTAATTTCACTTCAAAACCAATTCAAAACATAATCTAATCATATAAATAAATTAGAATAAAAAGCAGTTTTGATGTAAAATGCAGTATTTTTCACTATTCATTAAAAAATGAACATTGTCAGAAAAATACCAAAAATTCACACAAGGTAAATTTTGATGTCACAGTCATAAAGAATAAGTTTATTTTGACAAACATAGTTTATAAAATTGTCAAAATATAGATTCAAAAATGGTTTTCCATTAAAAGGCAGTAAAACAATCTTTTAAGAATATTAGTGTATTCCATGCATAAGATTGTATTTATTTTCATTTTAAGCCGCTATAACACTATCTTAATCATTAATAGAAATGGATAAAAATATCTATTATTCATTACTTACTTGGGATGTTACAAAGACGGACTAGTTTATTATTATTTACGTGTGACTTTTTTGGATTCCATCACATTAATAATATAACATGGTGTTGGGTTAGACTTTTAGGGTTGGAACTTGAAGGTTCACCTAGGATGAATTTCGTCAAGGGATTCCTTGGGCTTTATTCTAAGGATCCTCTCCACTACTATTATACCAGTGATGGTCGAATATGACTTCTTCCTTGTGGCTACTGATCAACAGGGAAGAAGTTATTTTATATGATAAGAATGCGTCTCTTTATTTATATTTTGATACACCTTATTTATCACATATGTAAGTTAATCACACATTGGCGGCGACCTACTAAGATTTATTCTCACACTCTACACGGGCCCTTTGGTGCATGTATAGATTTTATTCTTTTTCAATAATGTAATAGACTGAGCTCAAGAGATAGACCTTAGTGATCTTGTTTGACATTTTTCATGGGACAGAAGACAAGGGACCTTAGAGGTTCCTACATCAGGTGGAGTTACATTTTAACACATTTTTATATCTGCATTCTTATATATATATATTCTGAGTTCAGCCACAAGTGACTATTTCCATTTATTTACTTGTTTTTTTATGACCTGACTTGTATATATGCTCTATGAATGGTATAGTGTGGTGTCTTATTCTGAAAATGGTTTATCTAAGCTTGTTGATTATTATTTATGTAGTCTATTTATGCTTCCTCTATTGTGGGTTACTGTTACTATTTCTTATGGTATTATTAAACTATTATATTTATATATATGCCATTATTATTATCATAACTAGAGGGTATTATATCCCCACTATCCCTACTTTACATCCTCGTTACTAGTCAGTATCCTTTGGCATACCGAGAGATAAACTTAAGGCCTAGTGGTCAATTGGACCCGAGCACTATTTGAGTGAAAAAACGGTTCAAGGCACTAAAAATGGTATTATAGGAGTTTCTTTTCCCTCTTTTTGGGTTTTACTATTTGAGATATGGTAGTATGAACACTAGGATATAGTAATAATTTGGATTAGATCTAATGTTTGGGTTCATATAACCCCATGCACTAGGGACAGACCAAGTTGTTAGGGGTGGGGAATTGATGTTCTATTTTTCTGTTTTACACTTTATTTGATTTCCACCTTGAGTGGTGAACTTGGGTTTAATTATTATCTATTATGATATGAGACCCTTGGCCTAATATGGCATGAGAGTAGATATAGATCCTTGGACTAGAATAGAATGGGAGTTTTGTTTATGCTTTCTTGATAGGAACATAGGATTATATATATATATATATATGACTATGAATAAATTTATCGTTATCATCATTGAAAATATGGATTTCACTAAGAGGGGTTGGGTTATTTGAAGTGTTAAAAAAGGAAGCTAAATGGTGTTTTGCTTAGCCTCTCTTTGATGGAAATCTAATAAGACAACCCAGGAATGTGGTTCCAAATACATATGTATGTGATGTGATATGATATGTGATATTTATGTATGCGATCCTAGATTTTATAGGAGTAGGTAGGGATGATGATAGGGTGATCTATTTAAAATTACAAGAAATAAGATAAATAGTGTTTTCATGCATAGCCTTTTTGGTGTCATCTTATATAGCTACATAGGTTTGATATGCGATGAATAAATCCAATGTGGTTAGGTAAGGGGCCATGAGGCTAGATTTATATTTGATAACTGTCTTTTATATGTGTGAGTAAGGGGCCAAGAGGCCAAATGTTGCGAGACATGGTTGCCACAGAGGATTGAAAGGGTGGTGAGATTGCACTTCTTGTTATAGTTTTCCTTATCTACATTATATATATATATGTTATTCTGGATGTATAACCATGGTATTAGTATTCAGTGGGTTTCCACATAGGTGGAGCATCAGGAGGGCAGTGATATGGTGTTTCATGGAATGCATAGTATGAGGCCTTAGAGGTTTGGATTGAGTATGATCCATAGGTACAATAATTGATAAAGGATCCCATATAGGTGGTTCGGCCAAAGGATATGATGGATTTTGGGCCATGCCTTGATGAGAAATGCAGAGTTATTTTTGATCATGTCATCTACGGGATTTTCAGGGGAGCACAAGGAGATGATCCTTATATGAAATACGTAACTTGCGAATTCCATTCTTAGCACCCGCCACTATTTTAGTGTGTGGGTAGACCAGATGTGGTAGAGAATTGGATAGAGTATATGAAGACCTTCTTTGAACATATAAAAAAACTCCAAGGCTAGAGGTTGAGGTTGGAATTATATATTCATAGAGGACTAACAAAGTTCTGGTGGGATGTAAAGGTTTAAGAAGAAATACATGATGGATTGGATTGGGAGCTCTTGATCATACAGTAAGGAGATATGTTAGTCAGGGACTATGAAACTATATTCAATGATTTTTCTCGTCTTTCAACTAATATAGTGGGTGATGAGACCTCAAATTTGAGGTGTTTCAAGGATGGATTATTGTATGCAATTTAAGTGAAGGAAAAAATATTTAGGCTAGCATAATTCTAATAGGTAGTGAATCAGGTGCTGATAGCTGAGGTAAATTTTATGGACTATCCGTATGCAAGCGGGGTGGTGGCTTCATGTGATTTTAGTGGGGATGATTTAGATACCAGGAAGAGAGGTTGTATGGAGTCTCATCAAGGAATTCAATACACAAACGTAAGTAGGACATTGAGGATCATGTCTTTGATGGTGTGCTTTCAATATGGGTAGCCAGGAAATGCGTGAACACATTGTTACTGGGAAACAAAGGAGTTACAAGAATGAGGTTAGGTTGGACCTCTAGAGAGGTTCTACAAGAATCCTTCTTAGATAGGCAACAGTCAGGGACTGGGGTAGACTCATGGATCTAAGGTCAGATCAAGAGTGTTTGTAGGAGCTAGTAGTTGAGATTCAACTGTATGTAGAGGTCATAGAGGAGATTGTGGGACCCAACAGTGGGTTTAGTGTCTTGTAGATGGCGCATATCCACAAGGAGTCCATACCTCAGGTAGCTGGGCTTCAGGCTAGGTGTATGTAGTATAGTTGTTAGGTGTAGGGCAGGTCGGGGAGTCGATTACAATTATAGATAAACCATGGGCATGACCAAGGTTCTTTTTTGGCATGTCCCTTTCTGTAGTCATGTTAGGTTTTGGGTGCACGAGGTGCATGAGATGTATTTTTGGACTAAATAGAAACTGTTTAGTAGGTTTTCATTGGCTCAGATTCATTGTGCATATATATATATATATATATATATATGAGGTGCACGACACAAAGATTATATAAGGTCATCGATTCGATGTGGGATTACTTTGAGGTGATTTTTCATCTAGCCCTGGAGGATATGTGGGATTACTTTAGGTACATTAGCATATGGGAATTAGTGTGATGAAAAATCTATATGAGTTGGGAGGTACCAAGACTGATTATGGTCATCTGTTGAGATGTAGAACCTCATGGGTTCAACGAGCGACATGGGCATGAGGCGGGCATCTGAGCAGATGCGACATTGGATAGGTTTCATATGTGAAAAAAGTATGAATTGAGAACCCAAGGAGGTAAATTAGTGATGATTCATCATGGGAGGACTCTTGAGTCTTGGGTTGGTCAGTGGAATATCAGTTTATTTGAGTTTTGGGTTGTGAAGAAACCAGGGTAGGTAACTCATATGGTGTGGAGCACCTTGAGAGAGTTGACACTTTGATTTTTAACTAGGGTAGACTGGGTTATTTTAAAAAATATGGTTATGTTTGGTACCATATTTGAATAATTCATGATATCTGGGGGATGATCTATGTTAAGGTGGGGAGATTGTAACATTTATGTTTTTTGGAGCGGGTCAAAATCCTCAACCCTTTTGAATTTTTGGGAGTTTGGTGAGTGGTCAAACTCTTTTCATGATCTTTGGAGCTTAATTATTATATTTAATTTTACCCAAGGAATTTTTTATTATATGGGTTTAATGATTGGAATTTTCCTTGGGATTTTGAGTGGGTTTTGGGTGTGTAAGAGGTCGAAAACCCAACTTTTCAAAGTGTACAAGCTGAAGCACACAACTTCGAAAAACCGTGCGACATCCTAGGGGAAATCATGAAGCCATCCTTTGGATATAGACATGGTTTTAAAAACCATGTTGGATGGGGTTTACAGCCGTGTGACCATTTTTTAGTTTTTAGAATATTCTCATGAATGGTTGGTGCATGGTTTGGAAAACCGTGTGGGCCATCCGTGTGAGGTGCGTTTCCTAGACTGTGGGAGCCACATGATTGGGGACTCTTTTAGAGGTGGAACATGATGGTTAATTTGAGATGGATTTTATCTGGCCATGCCTTGGTATATATGCTAGGGATCCTCTCCACTACCATTATACCAGAAATGGAAAAATTAGGTTACTACTTCCTTGTGGATACAGAGGACAAGGGAAGAATGTTGTTTATATGATAGGTATATACTAATTCATTTTTTATTTTGATAAAACTAATTTATCGTGGATTTAAGTTACGCACACATTAGTGGTGGACTATTAAAAATTATTATCACACCATATATGGGATCTTCAGGATGCATATAGATTTTATACTCTTGTGATTAGGTAAAGGACTGAGATTAAAAGCTAGACCTTAGTGATCATGACAGACCTTTTTCATGGTATGAATGGGAAGAGACCTTGGAGGTTCCTACATCACCTAGATTTACTTTTCAGTTCCTTTTTGTATTAGAATGATTATATATGTATATGATGTGGTTGGACACATGTGACCCATTTTGTTTATTTATTTATTTTTTGTACGAGTTAAATTTTATGTATTCTCTAAAAATGTTATCTTGGGGTGGTTTATTATGAAAATGGTATATCTAATATTGTTTATTATTATAGTTGTAGTCTATTTGTGCTTCCACTATGGAGGGTTACTGATCCGGTCACTTATGGTCTTCTTAAACTATTGTATTTATCTATAGACCATTATTATTGTCATCAATAGAAGGTATAGTCTCCCCACTATCACCTCTTTATATCCTAACATCTAGTCAGTAGCCTTTGGTGTATGGGGATTTGCGCTTATGTTCTATTGGTCAACTGAACCTGATCATTATTTGGGTGGAAGAATAGGTCAGGGCACTACATTAAAGTATAATTGAGTTAGTTTTTTTGATATTTTTTGTTGGTATTCCATAATCAAAGTGGTTTATGAACACGACATACTCTTCATCAAATAATTCCCATTCAATGATACTTGGTAAACTTGATTACATACCTTGCAAACTTTATTTGGTACATGTCATCACATACCTAAAATATAATGATTTTTAAAGGAATTATAGATTTAAATAAGTTATTTTGTTGAAATTTTTTATAGGTACAACATCATCAGATGATACTATATACATGACCCACTCTACATCACATGATTCTTATTTTACCTCTATAACACTATGTACATTTCATCACACAACTTTAATAATTATTTTGGTACCATTTTATTTTATTTTATTACTCGTTAATTCACAAGTATTCCTTTTATAGAGGATACTGTTGAATTGGGAAAATCATTAATGATGCATCCATAGGGTAGTCAAGATTGCACCCAATTACCATCGATATGTCACTAGCAAATCATAATTACCAACATTTATTTTCAAATGATAACCTTAATTTCCTAATTAATATGTTAAATAGATAAATATAATAACAAAATATAAATAATCATCAACACTAATTATATTTTTAATATCAATTAATTAAAGGTATTATCCCTTTTGATGACTATGGTGTACCCATTGAGGATTAAGCATGAATTTATGGAAATATAATAGGCCATTTATCTTATAAGGTGGTATCTATGAACATCCATTATCCTAATAGAGGCACATTCCAATATCCTAGAAGAATTAGTTATTTGATACTTAAATAAAGATATTATACAATGTATTTATTCATATATGATTAAATTAAACACTCTTACTTAATTTATTAAAAGTATAATGTGTTTTCTATATTTTATTTTTACATGTTGTTTCATTTTGATGTGCATGATGAAACATCACATCCATGGAAATTAAAAACACATAATCAAGAAATGAATAGTTTTCAAGTGGTGAGTGTGACATGAATTCAATAAAACACCTTTAAAAGTGCCATAAATTCATGAGAAGGACCCTAATGGAATGCATGGAGACCAACAGAAGGATTTTATTGACAATTATTCTATTGAATCACATCAGGTATTTTATTACACATTATTATATTAATATTAGTTTCTTTATACAATTTAAATTTTTAATGATATATAGTCTCATCTAGTGTGTCCTATGAGAAATTTTTAATGTTGAGAGAAGTAAGTAATTCCTTAAATTTATAAGTAGATGAGTTTTTTGAAGAAATTAAGTGAAAAGGTACCATTTAATTAATTATATGATATATCTATAATAGGTCAATCAATTTAATTTTTTTTTCTAATTGTTAGATATGATTTTTTTGATATAGTCAATGGAGGCAAGATGGTCTATTGGATAGATAAAGTTATGGTTCAATTTCCATGAAACAAATGATTGCGGATATGTTAATGAGCCTATAGAGAACATTGGTTTTATATATCTGTTAGTTTTTTTAAGTTACTAAATAATTTAATGTTATTTAATTATAGAACAAACTCAAAGAAGTGTGGGATATTAACCATCACCTATCAATTTTAGTATCCTTAGAGGACAACATGGCTTGAGTTTTAGTAAAGAATATCTATGGTAATATGATAGAGATGTGTTGTGGACCATTTCATTTATAGTTATTTGGAATTTCATGTAAATATACATTGATGATGTCATCATATGCAATAGAGTTTATGGATTTAGGGGATCTTAAATCCCAAAAAGAAATTCATTCACTCAAAAATAATTTTAAATATCAAGAAAAACTTATTAAAATATATAAATATTTGGTATTATATTAGGATGGTGCATTATTTTTCATGTTTCAAAGTATGATCACCATTATTTCCTAAGAAATAGGTACACTCATAGGAGATTCATAATTGGTATGTTTCATAAATTTATAGTTATGTTTTTTATTTTAGATTCATAATTATTTGATTTGTTATGCACGATAAATGAAATAAAAGCTTTAAAGAATATAAAAAATTTATTGTGTTAATTTAGAGATAATATATGGATTTTTTAAAATTAATTTATTGTGTTTTTCAATTAATAATTCATGATAATTCTCCTTCTCAAGTAAATAAATATATATTTTGGATTATTATTGTTTGGTTTCTAGATTAGGGCCATTAGTTATGAATATTAAATGGTTAAATACTTATTTAAAATGTGAATGGTCCATGAAAAGTCTTTATCATGCAATTAAGGGAATGTTTTTGTAGGTCTTTAATGGTTTAAAGGTGATTTATAATGATTTTTTAGAAGTTTTTAGACCTCTAGGGGGTTTTCTGTTGGAAATTAAATGATTTTGGATCATAGTTTCATTGTTTTCCTTCCATGAATATATATATATGTGATTAATTATGAATTTATGATAGAAAATTTGTGATTTATAATAATTTATGGACTATATTTATTGTGTTTAATGGGAAATTAATAATGTAGTTTATTGGAATGTTTTATGTGTTTTATTCTTTGGTTTTAAAATACTTTCTCACATGGATTGAAATAGTTTTAATGACTTAATGATTTGTTTTAGGGTGGTACATTTTTACTCTTGAGTTATAAATAAGGTTGTCTTATCCATAGGTTATTATTATGTATTTAGTATGGCTTCCATCATTTTTATTACATAACTTTTCATTACATTGTATAAACAGAGGATCTTTTAAAGTTTTGTTTCTTAGAAATAAAGAACATAATACAAGAAAATTAAAATATTCTTATAATAATCCTGAAAGGATTATTTATTGGTTCATATTAAGTAAATTTACTATATCTCATAACCTAGGGACATAAATCAAATGAAAGGGGTGATCATAAGTCCAGTAAGGGAATAATCAAGGAAAATAGTTTACATGTGATCTTGAGGAATATCAATAAGAACATGAGGAATATAAACATAGAATAAGAAACGGAACATGATAAATATCATAAAATAACATGATTAATAACATGGAAATGTTGATAAATTTAAATGATATATTCATGATCATATCACATTGGTTTGTCACTAAGGTGTCACAAATTAAAATTACCAAGGTTATTCCCCAATGTAACATAAATCATGTCATCTCTATAGATTAAATTATTTAACAATGCATTGTAGCACTATCAGGGAACAACCTTTAATTTTTATTAATTAATGTGAACCAAATAAATCGTAATCAATCATATCATTAACAATACATGGAAAATAGAAAACAAGTATGTTATTAAAATCATGGAATACAAAATTGCTTAAAGACATGATCATTACATCATTTTTAGCTGATGAAAATGGAAAGTGAGTTTCTTATAAATAAATCCATAAAAAAATAAATAATTTCTAAATATATTTGAATACACATGAAAAATAAAATTTATTGTGTATACACATATGAAAATAACAGATAATTTCTTAAGGAGAATAGAGAAATTTTGAGAAGTAAATTTGGCAGCAAAACGAGTATAAAACATGGTTTTTAAATTTAGTAAAATGAGAGGAAAAAGGGACTAACATTGATAAAATTTAATTTGGAAGTATTTTTATGAACAAAAGGGCAATAAAAGAGAGTAATAATAACATATAAAAGGAATATACCAAAATAGGTTATCGAATTGAAGAGAAAAGAAGGATAATTCCCTTACCTTGAAGAGTGACTCTGAAATCTTTAGAAATGGGTCCTTTGGGGCTTGAGGACACCATGGGGGGACTCCATGGGATGTGAAACCACCATAAAATCTTTTAGGATGTATTGTGAGTGAATGGAAATGGAGAAATGGGTGGGTATTTATAGCAAAAGTGGAGGGTTTGTTTAATAATTTTCAATTATAGACCCTGGAAATCTAGGCTATGGAAAATGAAAAACCATTGGCTTACCCATGTATTTGACCATGGTTTTTGACATTTGGGTCATATTATAAGTTATTATAACCCACAAGAACCTATAATCATATTATAGTACACCTTTTTTTAATGGAAAATTAATGTTTCCACAATATAATGTTACTAAAGTAAAATATTCCATTTTAGACTTTGAAAAGTAACTTATAGGTTTGGAAATTGATTAAAATATATTAAAATACTTGATATTAATAAAATAAAAAAATTTATGTTGTGTATTTTAGTTATTTAATTATTAAATATTTATGAAATAATTATGACGTCATTAAATATACCGAAAATCTCAAACCGTATTTTTATTATTCATAAAAAAAATAAAGTACTTTCGTAAAATATCATAAATTCACCCTAACTTAATTTTATCATGATGATTTCAAAAGTGTTGTTTATTTTTTCATAATAATTCTATAATTATGATAATTTTATCATTTAAATATTAAAATTCTTATTTATTAAAAAAATAGAGTTTTGATAATACATAGTCAAATTTTTGACACTTAAAAAATTATAACGACACAACAAAATTATTTAATAATTTATATTTAAATTAGAGTGTTTTTATTATACTATTTTATTAAAATAAGTATTATTCATAATAACTTAGTTTATTAAAAAAAGTAATATATTTTTTATAAAGTACATACTATATCTGAAAAATGATTTTATCAAATTCATCTTAATTAAACATATATTTTATTAAGAAAAAATATTTGTAAAATGGAATTGATGGAATTAAAATTTTATTTATAAAATGTAATTACATATTAATCAACTAAGGCCTAGAAATTTAACCCCTTATAACACTCGTGTATGAGATTAGGGTATGGTATGTGATGGTGATAGATTCATGGGGCGGCTCACCTAACATCGCTCAAGTAGTAATTTCTTCCAACATGAACTTATCCCATAGAAAAATTCATTCCAGATTTAATTTTTGAATATTGGATTAGGATTGGTCAAGGGTGAACCCCATCTATACTACCTCCCTCCCATGTTCTCACAAATGGGATTTATACAGGATGACTCTACTTGTTGAGTCCATCTCTTCGCCTTTATGTAATAATTATAATTTTTTATTTATAATTATAAACTCTAACTATAGAATTAGTATTATTACCAATAGTATAGTTTCTAACTGTCATATTGACCAATGATCACATTTTACCAACCGTTATATAATGGTCGAATCTCAATGGTCACATTTCCATTTATACTCTATAAATATCACTTCATTATTAAAGAGATATGGTTTTGTGGTGTAGAAAAAAATACAACACATATTTTCCCAGGAAAAAAATTCATTTAAAATGTCTGGTTTGTTACATTCTTCACCCCTTAAGAAATTTTTCCCTCAAAATTTTAACTTGTTCTCTTAGTTGAGAAAAGGTGTGGGTACTTCTGTCACATTGTTTCCACTTGTTCCCAAGTCACTTCATCCTATTTATGGTTCCTACACAAAACTTTGGTGAGGTGGGTAGTATTTTTCCATATAACCTTGTCTCTATATTCTAAGATCTCTACGATATTATCTTCATAATAGGGGTCATGTTCCAGTTGTACCAACTCTGAATTTAGTACATTTGTGAGATCAGGTATGTACTTTCTCAAGAGAGATACATGGAATACATCATGAACTTGAGATATATTTGGTGAAAGTGAAATATGATAATCCAATACACATATTAGTTAAATAATTTCATAGGGGCCGATATATCTTGGGACATGATTTCGTTTTTCCCAAACAGCATGAATCTCTTCCATGGTGATATTCGAAGGAATTTTTTTTCACCAACATCAAACTCCAAGTCCCTTCGACGGTTTTTAGCATAGTTATTATACTGACTCTGAGTATCCTTTATATGTTATTAGATAACATAAACCTTTTCTTTCATCTCTTTCATAAGATCAGGTCCAAGAAGCAGTCATTCACCAAATTCATCCCAACATGTAGGATTTCTACATAGTTTCCCTTATAGAGCCTCATAGGGTGCCATTTGAATACTCGAGCAGAACATATTATTGTATAGGAACTAAATTAATTGGATGTGTTGATCCCATACACGTTTAAATTTCATTGATCTTTTTCTTATTATGTCCTTGAGTGTCTAAATACTCCTTTTAGATCGGACATTAGTTTTTGGGTGATAAGCAGTACTAAAATACAATTCAGTATTCAAATCATATTGAAGACATCTCCATAATTTATATTTAAATCATGGATCATGATTAGAAATGATATAAATCGGTGTCCCATGAAGCCTCACCACTTCCTTTACGTATATCTTAGCATGTCATCCAAGAGATTAATCTTCCCCAATAGAAATAAAATGGGCAGTCTTGGTGATTTGGTCTATTATAATCCATATCACATTGTTTCCTTTGGATGTTCATAGGATACCGATAACAAAGTCCATAGTGATATTTTCCCACTTCTATGTTGGTATGGGTATTGGTTTCAATACCCCTTTAGTAATTTTTCACTCCACCTTCACTTGTGGACACACCAAACACCTTATAGTGTGGTCATCAATCTCCCTTTTCATGTTATCCCACCAATAATGATCGGAAAGGTCCCTATACATTTTAGTGATACCAGGATGTATATAGAATGTAGAGCTATGAGATTCACACATCAAATCCTTCTTTATTTCTAAAATAAATGTGACACATATCCGAGTATGATATTTTAGTACAACTTCTTGATCAATATTGAACTCAAAAAACATCCCATTCTCTATAGTCTCTTTCTTCTTTTGTAACAAAGAATATTCTCTTTGATCTTTCTTGATCTTATCTAGTAATTATGGTTGAGAAATAATTTGGTATAGGATTGATGATGTCCATTGCCTCATGATTACTGTTTCTAACCTTAATAGGTCCTTGATCAATGAATCTCCTTGAATATTCATCATTTCATAAACAATTGGGTCTTTCCTACTTAACACATCAATGACTTTGTTTTATCTTCTGAGGTGATAATAAATTGAGTAGTCATAGTATTTAAGAAGTTATAACCATCTCCTATGTATCATGTTCAATTAATTTTGAATGAATATATACTTAAAACATTCTTGTTCTACGTATATATAAAATTTCTCATCATAATGATAGTGCCCCCATATCTTTAGAGAAAAAATAACTACATCTAGCTCATGGTTATGTGTAGGATAATTCTGCTCATGAGGCTTTAACTGTTGAGATGAAAAAGCAATCACTTTTTATTTTGAATGAGAACTCACCCAATCCCTTGTAGAGATAAATTTCTAAAAATTACGAATACTTCTCAAATAGAGGGTATAGTTAACACTAGTTCATTAACCATTTTCTTCTTCAGTTCCTGGAAAATTTATTCAAAATATTTTTTCTAGATGAACTTTGACCCTTTTTGAGTAAACTTAGTTAGTTTATTCGATAGTTGTGAGAATTTTTTCACAAACCAACTATAATATCCTATTAAGTTAAGGATACTACAAATGTTAGTTACTATTGTAGGATATTTCCAATCCTCCACAACCTTTATGTTAGTAATGTTAACTGATATTCTGTAATTGGTTACAATGTGCCCCAAAAAAGAAACATCTTGTAAAAAAAATTCACATTTTTTTAATTTTACAAAACTCCTGTCCTTCTATAGTGTTTTCAATATAACCCTTACATAAACCTCATGATCCCTGCAAATTTTGGAATATATCAGAATGTCATCAATTAAAACTACCAAAATTTTATCAAGGAAGTCCCTAAATAATCTATTCATAAAATCCATAAATATAGGAGGAGAATTATTCAAGTTGGAGGTCATAAAAATAAGCTCATAATTCCCATATATTGATCATAAGATTGTCTTTGAAATATATTATTTCTTCACCCTGAACTAATGATAACCAGATTGAAGAACAATATTGGAGAATAATTGTGCCCCAATAAGCTAGTAAAATAAATCATTAATCTTTGGGATATGGTACTTTTTATTTATTATGATTCCATTAAATTATCCACAATCAATTTGTAACCCCATTGATCCATCCTTCATCTTCACAAAGAAAACATGTACTACCCAAAGAAATATACTTGGTCAGATAAACCTCTTCTCCAAAAGTTCATTATTTTTTTCATTAATCCCTCTATCTCTAAATTTTACATTCTATATAGGTTCATTGATATAGGCTTGGAACTTGGTATGAGTTAAATGGATAACTCTAGCTATCTTTCTTCGGGAGGTCCAAGTAACTCTTTTTAAAATATGTTAATGTAATCCTGAGTGATGGGGAAATTTTCGATTCTTGTACTTTCATTTACTTCTTCCTCTTCACAGATAATCTCCATAAAGAAGGATAAGGGAGGTGCTTCTTGAAAAAGCATAGGTCGAGATATCTATCCTTTGAAAATGATGGTAGGTTTTCAATTCAACATGACTGAAATTCAATTACTTTTAATTTTTATCTTATAATTATACATTGATAGCCATTTTATTCATAGTATAATATCGAATTACATCATGTGAATGACTATTAGATTTACGATGTGATAGTACTCACCCAAGTCAATACTAAAGTTTCTATACACTATTGATGGTAGGATAATTCCTCAAGGAGTATTTACTGATAACTCTACTTTTAGAAGTTCATATATTGACTCTATATTATTTGAAAACTTAGATAAATTAAAGAATGTATGAAACTAGAATCAAACAAAGTACTTGTTCGCTTTGAGAGCACAACAAGTGTATCTGCCACCACATAATTTGGAGCCTCTACATCATCTGTCGTGATTGAAAAATCTTGAACTTTCTCCCTTAGCCTATATTGAGGTTGATGAGGATTTCCATCCATTATATTCTGATTTGGTCAGTGATCAGAAAAGTAGCCAATTTATCCGCACCTGTAGCATTGTACTTCAGGTCGGGTCTGCACCATCTTCCCTATTTTTAGTGTCGAGAAGTTGAGGCTTCACCTCACTACGAATGTTCTAAGATATATGATTGTATCTTCCGAACTTTTAGAATTTATCAATACCAATCAATAAGTTCCCCAAATTCATCTTCCAACATTTGTTTCACATGGTATGTTTCACTTTATTTTCTCCTCATCCATGATCAAAGTTCCTCCCTATACTTGGATCCATATCTCTATTCTTTTTATTTGATGTATGTGACCACTATATCTCTCAAAACTCTAGTTCAACATTCATATCACTCCGCTATCTACTCAAATCTTTCATAGTCTTAATTTGATAGATTTTTCCATAGATGGGGTCTTAGTCCACAAAATAATCTATCAACCTTTCTCTTAGGATCCATAACAAAGCTGTAGGAATTTCAAGAATGTCTTGTAAAGTTCATCATATAGATTCCCAATAATTCATTTTACTTATTATTTAGTTTTAGGAATTCCTTCTCTATTTTTTTAATTGAATGGGGAAAATAGTTTTTGGAAAAGATTCCCTTGAACTTCTCACACTTCCTATCATTAATCTACCATCTTGTATTCATGTTTTTAATAAGTTTACACCACTTATTATCTTCTCCATCTAAGTGGTATACTACCAGGGTGAATTTATAATGATTTGAATAACATATTATATAAAAGAACTTTTTTATTGGTCTTATCCATTATTCATAAATCAATGGGTCGATAGACCCCTTTAAAAAGGTGGTTGTTGACTAATAAAGGACTCAATGGAAATTTGTTCCCATTGAGGTGAATCTAATCTCTTGACTTGATTCATGTTATTATTAACAAATCGGGATAGTTGATTCGTCATTATCATGGAGTTTTCCATTCCGTATTCCATTGGAGTTCCATTTTCACGTCTTCCATTATGATCCTCATTTACGCAGCTCCTCTTATTTCCTGCCATTTTTTTAAAGAATAAAAACATATTGAGAAACATGTTTCTTTTAAGAATATTATAATTATAAATGAAATTTGTGTATTTAAAAATCACTATTAAATATTTTATTCCATATAAAAATTACATTTTCTATATATCCTTTATAATGGTTCATCAAAATCATATGATTAACCAAACATACCCCCCAAGAGTGTCAAGCCAGGAGGGTATCGAGGCTCATTGTCGTGAACCATTTCCCATTCAAGTCTAGCTCCAGGTGTTGTTTCTGCGCGTTACCAATAAAAAACTATACCAGATCTACAACCACTTTTTGTTATCCAGATAGGGATTTATTTTCTATGAAGCTAGTTACTTAATGGTTGTGCATGTGCTTGTTTTTCTTTTGTTTGATTAATTTTCCTATCGTTAATTTTATTATGCGTCCTATTTTTTTATGATATCTCAATAAAAAATTAATGTTTCTATGTGAACCTTGTACTGATGTATTACTAAGAGATTTATCTAAACTTCAATAGTTTATGAGGAAGTTTAAAAATTCTCTTTTAGTACTCTAAAAATTCAACGAAGTTTCTACTGCAGTTTTAGAAACTCTACTACTTTCAGTTTTTGAAAGTTATTGTATTTAATTTTTTACAAGTCCCAAATATACTAGATTCACACAAAACATGAATTTATAGAAATAAAACATGTTTATATTGATTTTATTAGTTTACATTAACGTTTAAAAATGTTGTTTGAATGGTAATTTAATAATATGAAGTTATAAATTACTGTTTCACAGTTTCCGTTCTCCAAAAAAAATTTATTTCCATTTTTCAATGATTTCAGGATCTATAGAAGTTAGATATATTGGATTCTTGATTAATTGGATAGAAAATAAGTTTTTCTACAACTAAGTTTTATTTTCCAAATTATGAATCTTATATTAAGATCCTTTAAAATTTATTTGAAGTTTGTTAAATTATGTTGTCTAGTTTTTCACAATGTATGGTCCAACAACACTACTTTTGAAATAGTGAAACGTACGGTTTAAAAACTCTACTTTATAAATAGTTAATAGTATGGTTCATCAAACCTAATTTTGTAATAGTGAAAAGTATGGTTCAACAACCCCACTTTTTCAACAGTGAAAAGTATGGTTCAATATCCCAACTTTCGCAAAGTATGGATCGATATCCCTATATTACTACTCATACGCTATGTTATTATTAATTCCCTACATTACTGTTCATTCCCTATGTTATTTTTCATTCCCTATGTAAATGTTCATTTCCTTCTTTACTTTTTATTCCCTACATTATTGTTTAATACCCTATGTTACTATTTATTCCCTTCTTTACTATTCATTCCCTACATTAATGTTTATTCCATACATAAATGTTCATTCCCTATGTTACTGTTAATACCTTATGTTACTGTTTATACCCTACTTTCTATACCCTACTTTTCTACTGGTGCTTTGTTATTTTATGCTAAAAATTGATCTACTTCATATATATATATATATATATGGATTATTTCCAAAAACAATTCTAGAAAAATTCACATTAAATATAAGGATTACGATCAAAGAGTTTTTATAGTTTTTTGTGAATTATTGACAGAGAAAATTAATAAATTATTTCAACATATTTTTCTAATAAAGTCATAGGTTTCAAGTTTATTTAAATTCAAATGTTTGAATTTACATTCAGTTTATTTTTCTAGTTTTCAAGAACTGTTTTGACTAAATTTAAAGAGGTTTTAATAGATTTAACTGAGTGATTTAAATCATTGAATTCTGCAATTATTACATAGATTTTATCGAAGGAATTATTCAAATTATTTTTTAATTCTCTTATTAGAGACTTATTCTACAAGAATATAGAGGCCATGGTGCTGCGATTTTTATGGAGATATTTATGAAATCTCTTGAATTAATTTATTTTGAATGTCAAAAAGGAGCAGAGATAATGCAATTGATGAATATGTATATATTTTTTCTCTCTCTCTATATATATCTAGTGGAAAAAATTAGAGATACACATTGGATAACATATTTGATACTTTTTTTTTCAAAGAGAAAGTTCTATAAAATTTGAACCTACTGTGCATTTGCAACAGCCTATACACATTGTTTCAACACCTTAACATTATCTCAAGTGCTGAATAAATTTTTCTTCGACTAAAATTTCCTTGACAATATATGCTAATCCAAATCTCGAAAACCTGTACTAGTGATTTCTTTTCTTATCTTCTCATGTTTGGTTTCTAAATCTGAAACACTATTTAATATCTCTCACACACACAATCAATTTTTCTGTTTATGATTATACACAAAAATAAATATTTTTTATTCTTATTTCCTCAAGTTTTGAATCCCAGATTATAAAGTTAGGATATTAGCGATGTGACTCACTGTATCTAAATTTAGGACTATTTGGGTTGTGACTCATAGTTTCTAAAGTCAGTTTTTAAGGGCTGAGACTCCCCATACAAAATTCATTATCATCATCATCCCATCACTATAAATGGATTTTGTAATTGGGTTATTATTCCAAATCAAAAATCATTTTTAGGTCACATATATCTCTCACCGAGTAGAGAGGTATAAGAGTAGAATATGACTAATCTGGACCAAACTACTATAAAAAACATCCTTATCTTATTTAATTTTTATACTACTATTTATCTTTAATAATTAACTTGGATAATTACTTTAATTATTCACTTTGTTTAATTTTTTTAGTATGGTCTATTCACCCCCCTATATACCATCTTCCATTACCCCTTTAGACTAAAAAATTGGTTTCAAAAGGTAATATGTTTTATAATTTATTAGGTCTATTGTTCTTCTTCTGATACATAACACTTGGTATCAAAGGATGACCTTATTAAGAATATTTTATCTCTTTCATTATCATTCTGATACACTTCAATCTATTTCAATGATTGATCCTTTTAGAATTATCCAACACTTTTATATAGTCTACTTCTATATTTAATTGTGGTAATTTATTACTAGAACACACAATCTAATGAAAAATCTTGTAAGATGGTAGGATTGGACTTGAATGATTCTTAGATTCCTGAAAATCCACCATACATTGATGGAAATTATTTTAGCTACTTGAGATCCCAAATGGAGGTTTACCTTTAAAAATTGAGTAGTGAGAACTTGTCTATCAAGTCAAAATAGTACACACTTCTAAAAGATGACCTAGATACTGTTACCAGAATTGATGCTACTAGATATGTTTTAAATTAAAAATATGTTAATATTTTATATCATGAAATTAATAGAAGGGGTTTTAGTCATGTGTCTAATTTTAATAAAACTCATGAAATATGAAAGATTCTATAAGTCATTCACCTTGGCACTAAAAAATTTATTATACCAAGCTTTAAATGATTCATGCTAAGTATAAAGAATTTAAGATTGGTGAAGATGACATATTAAACCAAATGTTCCATAGATTTACAAGCATTGTGAATGGAATGAATTCACTTGGTGAAGCTCTGTAAAACCATGTACTTGTTGAAATATTCCTACAATCTCTACCAAAGAAATTACATGAAAATACGGTTTCCATTTATGAAAGAAATAATTTCAAATAATACAAACTTAATGAATTAATTGGTTCAAAAATCCAATATGAACTCGAACTGAAAAACATAGCTGATGAGGAGACCAAAAAATTAAATGGTGTAGAATTTAAATCTATAAATATTGTTCCTACTGAATCTTATGATTCTGATCTATAGGACATTGAAAAAGAATATATGGATCATATTGTGGATGGAGTTTACAAAATAATGAAAAAGAAAGGATTCAAGAATCAATTTAGAAGAAACCCTCAGAAAGAAAAATATATTTGGGATAAGAAAGGTAGTACAAATTTCAATTCATCAGATGTAACCTATAATGAATACAGGTCATATCAATCCCAATAATCCAAAACATAAGAGAAAATTCAAATACACAATGAAGTAAAAAAGGCATTGACCACCAGTTAGAGTCATACCAAAGAAGCTAATTCAAGTGAAAAATATTGAAATGAAAAAGAATCTAATAAGCCATGATTCATGGAATTAAAGGATATAGTTATTAATTATTTTCATTATTCTGGATGTCATAATTATAACTATGATTCTAATAATCTAAATATTTCTGAATTACATGAAGAAATTGAAATATTAAGGAAATATATTTTCAAATATATTGATTTATATAATAATATTAAAGAAAAAAATGAGAAACTTATTTTTAAAAATAAAATAATTATACAAAAAAATGAAAAATTAAGAAACACTACTTCTACTTCTCATTCAAAAGATTATGAAAATTTGAAATCTGCTCAAGATTTGTATCAAAATTTGAAAAATTAAGTTGAATGTCTTCAAAAAAACATTATAATATTTTATTCAAGTTCATGAAAAATATCATTATATGATGTCTTTGACTAAAATTGATAAAAATATATATGGTTTTGGATATGATTGGAGATTACCCCAAATGTATAAAACTCATTTTGTTAAAAGTAAAAATGGATGTACTTCAACTATTACATGTTTTAAATTTGACATGAAAGGTTATTATGAAAATGATTGTTCTATTAGATTTAAAAAACAATTGGGATTTAAAAAACTAATAGTTATAAATCCTTATTATCTATTGTACCTTATAGTACATGTTTAAATTATATATGGGTACCTAAATTTGTTATTACTAATCCCATTGGACCCAAAGTATCTTGGGCACCAAAAGTGTCAAGTAATTAATTTGTGTAGAAAAAATGCCTTGTATGTCTCAAGAATAACATAAAGTAAATGGATAGTGGATTATACAGGCATATGACATGAGAACCATGAAATTTTACAACATAAAACACATGTGATAGAGGCATTGTTACTTTTTGAGACAATACCAAAGCCATATTAAAAGGTTTTTGTAATGTTGGTATTGAAAATTCTACTTTTATTTCTAATTTTTTATATTCTGAAGGATTAAAACCTAATTTAATTATTATATCAAAATTATGTGATGATGGAATAGAATTTAAATTTTGAAATGATAAATGTTTAGTTTTTAAAGATGATTCCTTATTATTTTTTTCTAATCGAAAAGATAATATTTACACTATGGATTTTTTTGAAATAACTGTTCAAAATTTTAAGTGTTTGAATTCAATATAGAATGACAGCATCCTTTGGCATATGAATTTTGGTCATGTCAATTTTCAAATGTTCAAAAGATCTCAAAACAAGAGAATGTGTTACATCTACCTTACTTGAAGAAAGAACAAATCAATGTTTGCGAAGCTTGCATGAAAAGGGAAGAAACACAAAATATATTTTAGACCCATCTATATGATAAGTACTAATATAAATTTTCAGTTAGTATACCTTGATTTATTTGGCCCCAATCAAATTTCCATCCCTGGAGGAAAGAAATATACTTTATTTATTATTGATGATTATAGTAGATTTACTTAAGTACACTTTATTGCTCATAAAAATGATACATTATATAGGTTTACTTATTTTGTTAAATTAGTGACAAAGGAAATGTATATATGATTATTTATATTCATTGTAATTAAGGAGGTGGATTTTATAATTTTGATTTTGAAAAGTATTTTTCAAATAATGGCTATTTTAATAAATTTTTGGCTCATAGAACACCACATAAAAATGGTGTTGTAGAATAGAAAAATATAACTCTTATTAAAATGGATCGAAATATATTAAGTGATTAGAATTTTACTAGATATTTTGGGGTTGAGGATATTTTTACTGCTTGTTATATTTCAAATATAATTATTATTAGACATTTTTTAAAGAAAAATTCTTATAAATTATTCCAAAATAAAAAGACTAAAGTTGGTTAATTTTGAGTTTTTGGTTGAAAATGTTTTACTTCAAATTCATAGGATAATTTAGATAAATTTGAAGGTAAGGGTGATGAAGGTATTTTTCTCGGTTATTCTAATAATATTAAATATTATAGATTTTATATTAAAATAACTATGATTATTGACGAATCTATTCATATTATGTTTCATGAAAATAATGTTAAAATAAATTTTGATTCTAATGTTATTGATGATGAGTTTAGAGATTTTAATTTTGGTTAAGAAATTAATAAATATAATATTGAATAAACTGAGGGGGAGCATAATCCTTATAAACCGAATCCAAAATCATTGAATATTCACAAAGACCATCCCGTTGAAAATGTAATTGGAAATTTTTATTCTTTTGTTAATACTAAAAATTATATATTAAATTTTTATGCTAATTATACTTTTATTTCTGATTTTGTTACTTTTAATGTTAATGATACTTTGAAATATAGAAACTAGATTGTTGCAATGCAAGATGAATTAAATAAGTTTATTAGAAATAATTTCTGGGTTTTAGTATAATTTCCTTATTATAAATAGGTAATTGGAACTATGTGGATCTTTAGAAACAAGATGGATAAATCTTTATAGATTTCCAAAAATAAATCCAGGCTTGTTTCTCAAGGATACTCATAAGAAGAAGGTATAAACTTAGAATATTATTTTACACCAATTTCCATGTTATACAAAATTATAATTTTATCATATTTTTCTTGTTTTTAAGGTTTTAAATTATATAGAATGGATGTAAAAAGTGATTTCTTAAATGGTTTTATAACTGAGGAGGTTTATGTTCCTCAAACCCTAGTTTTCAAAGAAAAAACTTTTCCTAACCATGTTTTTAAATTATCTAAATATTTATATGGTCTCAAACAAGAAACTCATGCATGGTTTGAAAGACTTTATTTTTGTTAAATAATGACTTTAAGAAATTAAATATTGATCAGAACTTTTTTATTAAAAGGATTTTTGATGATATTTTAGTTGTAAAAATCTATGTTGATGATATAGTTTTTGGTTCCTCTATTGAAATAATATGAAATAATTTTTCTTCTTTGATGTCTTCTTAATTTGACATGAGTGTAATGGGAGAATTATAAATCATTCTTGGAATTCAAATTTATCAAAGAAAAGATGGAATTTCTCTTAGTCAATCAAGGTATACTAAAGAGATGGTTAAAATATTTGATCTTGATTCCTCCAAATCTATGAAAACTTCAATGGGTAATAATTGTAAATTATATATTGATTCATCTGGTAAATATGTTGATTTAGAAGTTTATAGAGGCATGATAGGTATCTTGGGGTATTTAACTACATCTAGACCTGATATCATTTTCAGTGTTTGTTTATGTTCTAGATTTATAGCTGATCCTAAAAAAATTAATTTTAAATTCATAAAAAGAATAATTAAATATGTTAAATGAACTATTTATTTGGGTTTATTTTATCCAAAATATAGTTGTTTTTATTTAACATCTTATTCTGATTCTGATTTTAGAGGCAATATAATTGACAGAAGAAGCACATTAGGTATGTATCATTTTCTAAGAAAAAGTTTAATTTCCTAGTTGTCTAAGAAATAAATATTTGTTTCTTTATCTACTATAGAATCTATTTTTATCTATGGTGCTATTAGGTGTGCTCAAAGTTTATGGATTAAGAAAACCTAATGTAATTTTCGTGTTTATCTTGATAAACTGTCTATTTATTATGATAATATGTCTGCAATTTCTAATTCTAAAAACCCCTTACAACATTCTAGAACAACGAATATTGATCTTAGATTTAATTTTATAAGATATCAGGTGAAAAATGGTGATATTTCTTTAGAATTTATTCGTTATGAAAATCAACTAGTAGATATTTTTACAAAGCCTTTAGATCTACTAAATTTGAAAAAAAAATTAAATTTGATCTTGGAATGTTGGAATTTTAAATTTTTATTACTGTATTTTTATAGGGGGAGTAATTATGTTGTCTCCTTTTTATTTATTTATAAAAGGTGGAGAAAAAAAGTTTATTTTGAATGTACTAAATCTTGGGTTTAATTGGTTTAAAAGTTCTGGTTTTGTAATCAATCAAAAAGAGGGGAGATTATTTTTGAATTTGCACATTTTTCTATTGTTTGATTACTTTTCCTATATTTTTTTATTACATTTCCCTTATTTTTTTATGATATATCAATATAAAGTTAATTTTTTTTTAAACTTATACCATTGTATATATAACATATTTATCTAAACATCATTAGTTTATGAGGAAGTATGAAAATGATTTTTTAGTACACAAAAAATTCAATGAAGTTGCTATTACAATTTTAGAAACTCTACCGTTTTCAATTTTGAAAAGTTATTGTATTTAATTTACTGAAAGTTTTATTGATATAATATTCAGACAAAACTTGAATTTATAGAAATAAACATGTTTATATTGATTTCATTAGTTAACATTTAAGTTTAAAAAGTTATTTTGAATGGTGATTTAATTATCTGAAGTTATGAATTGCTCTTTCACAGCTGTAGTTTTCAAGAATGTTTTTGATTTTTTTTCAATGATTTCTAGAGATATAGAAGTTCGATTTATTTTTTATTGATTCATTTGAAATCTAATGAGTTTTTATATATATAAGTTTTTTGGACTTAAGTCTGAATCTACTATTAAGAACCTTTAATTTTGTTTTTTAATTTTGTTAAAGTATACTATCCAGTTCTTTACAAAGTATGGTCCAGCAACGATACTTTCACAATAGTGCAATGTATAGTTCAGTAAACCTACTTTTGAAATAGTGAAAAGTATGGTTCATCAACCCTACTTTCACAATAGTGCAATGTATGGTTTGACAACACTAATTTTTAAATAGTGAAAAGTATGGTTCAACAACTCTACTTTTACAAAGTATGGATTGACATCTCTACGTTACTATTCATAACCTTTGATACTGTTCAATCCCTACATTACTATTTAGTCCTTATATTACTATTTATTTCCTTAATTAATATTCATTCCCGATGTTATTGTTCATTCCCTACACCACTGTTCATTCCTACGTTACTGTTCATACCCTATGTTAAAGTTCATTACCTATGTTACTAATCATTCCCTATGTTACTATTCATTCCCTACATTAATATTAATACCCTACATTATTGTTTATACCCTTCTTTTTGTACTCTACTTTTTTGATGCAGCTTTGTGCTTTTATACTGAAAATTGATCTGCTGCTTATATATATGGATTATCTTCAAAAGTTTTTCTACTGAAAAAATTCACATTAAATCTAAGGATTATGATCAAAGATATTTTAATGTTTATGGTTCATTATTTAAAGATAAAAATTAATAAATTATTTCATTATCATTTTCCAATAAATTAATAGGTTTCTAGATTATTTAAATTCAAATGTTTGAATTTAAATTCAGTTTCTGCTGCAAGTTTTTAGGAAATTTTTTGACTAAATTTAAAGTGGTTTGAATGGATTTAAATAGGTTTTCTTAAATCATTAAACACTGCTCTTATTCTAGAGATTTTATCAGAGGAATTTTCCATATTATTTTAGAATTCTTTTATTAGAGACTTATTCTACATGAATAAAGAGGCAACAATGCTGCGATTTTCATAGAGACATTTATGAATGTTCTTGACTCAATTTATTTTGAATATATAAAGTAAGAGGACCTTATGAAACTAATAAATATTTATTATCTATATATATATATATGGAAGGAAAAATAATAGTTACACATTATCTAACATATTGGATACTTTTTTTTCAAAGGGAAGTTATTTTGATCTTTGAACCTGGTGTGCATTTGCAACTTCCTGCGAGACTCTATTTCATCACCTAGACATTCACTAAAGTGACGAATTAATTATGCCTCGACTATAATTTCATTGATGTGACATACTAATCCAAATATCAAGAACCAGTACCAATGATTTTGTTGATTATATTCTCTTGTTTGGTTTTTTATTCTATAACACTATTTCCCATCTCTCACATGCACCTTTTATTTTTATATTTATGGAATTACACACAAAATAATATTTTTTTGTTCTTTTCCCATGGTTTGTGACTCTAGGATTCTAAATTCAGGATTTAAGGGTTTTGAATCCTTGTATCTAAAGTCCAGACTATTTGGGTTGTGACTCCCAGTGTTTAAATTCAGGTTGTAAGGGATATGACACCCCATTAAAAATTTAGTGTTGTGGTTATCCCTATACTAGAATAGTATTTTGTAATTGGGTTATTATTCCCCCTAAAAAATCATTTTTAGTTCACATGTATCTCTCACAGAGTAGAGAGCTATAATAGTATAGTAGGCCCACTTTGGACTGAACTACTATAAAAAACATCTCTGTGTTATTTATTTTTTCCAATTCTATTTAACCTTAATAATCAACTTTGATAATTACATTAATTAATCAACTAATTTTTCTAAATTTTTTAATCTGGTCTATTCACCCCTCCTCTAGACTATATTCCATTACTCGTTCTGACCTAACACTTAATACTTCCCCAAAATACCATGATATTATCCTATATTGAAACTTTTCCTTAGAGTTATTCCTAATGTTTTGAAATACTAATTTCAAAAAATTATTAAACAGTACTTTGATACCAACTATGGAATCCCACCTTTTTATTACATAACTTTTCATTACATTATACAAATAGAGTATCTTTTAATGTTTAATTTCTTGTAAATAAGATACATACTATATAAAAAATTAAAATATTCTTATAATCTACTTTAAAGTATTATTAATTGGTTCTTCCTAATTAATTTTAATGCATCTCATAACCTAGGGACATACATCAAAGGAAATGGGTGAGCATAAGGTCTAGTTAGGGAATAAGTAAGGGAAACCATTTACATGTGACCTTGAGGAATACCAAAAAGAATGTAAAGAATATAACTATGGAATTAGGAAGGTAACATGAGGTATATAATAAATTAATATTATTATTAACATGGAAATTTTGATACAACATTTAAATGAGACATTGATAAGAATATCACCAAGGTTTTTCGCTGAGGTGTTATAAATGAAAATTACCAAATTTGTTCACCAAGGTATCATAAAACATGCCATATCTAGTTATTAAATTCTTTACCCAATACATTGGATTGATATATAGTTGAACTGTTCATATGTATTAATTAATGCTATCCACATAGATCATAATTAATCATTTCATTAATAAACCCTAGAGAATAAAGAATGAGTTTCTTATCAAAATCACAAAGTACAAAAGTGCTTAAAACATGATAATTACGTCATTTTTAGCCCATGAAAAGGGAAAGTGGGTTTATTATGTGTAAATAACTAAATAAAATATATCATTTTTATATATATGGGAATAAACATGGAAAATAACTTTGGTTGGGTATATATACAATGAAAATAAAAGATAATTTCTTGAGGATAAGAGAGAAATTTTGAGAAGTAAATTTGGCAGCATTACATGTATAAAATGTGGTTTTAAGTATTTATAAAACACAATTAGGATGTAAGGGTATAAATAAAGGGTAATAAAGTAGAATAATCATAATGTATAAAATACATATATAGAAATAGGTTCTTGAATTAAAGAGAAAATAAAGTCAATTTACTTACCTTGAAGAGCGACTCCTCAATATTTAAGGAATGAAAACTTGGGGGATTGAGGAAAAATTGGGGGTAATAATTTGAAGGTAAAACCACAAGATATTTATGGAGTATAGATTGGTAGTGGTATTAAATAGAGAAATTTGTGGGTATTTAATTCAAAAGTGGAGGGTTTGTTTAATAATTTCCAAATACAGGTCTTGGAAATCTAGGTTGTGGAAAATGAGAACCCATTGGCTTACCCAAGGATTTGGACATTGGGGTAATATGTTATTTTTTAACCCAAAACAACTAGGTATCATATTATATTACTTTTTCATTAGTATATAATTAAAGTTTCCACAAAATAAAGTTTTTAAACTTCCAGTTTCCATATCTGACTTTGGAAAATAACTTATAGTTTAAGAAATTATTAAAACATAATAAAATACTTTATATTAATAAAATAACATATTTTAGGTCGTGTATCATTGTTAATTAATTATTAAATTGTGATGATATAATTATTAATTCACTAAAAATACTGAAAACTTAAAATAGTATTTTTCCTATTCATGGGAAAATATAGTATTTTAGAAAATTATCATAAATTCACCATAACCTAACTTCGACATGTGGATTTAAAAAGGATGTTTATTTTATCATAATAATTTTCTAAGTATGATATTTTTACTTTTAAATATAAAAATCATTATCTATAAAAAAATAGCGGGTTTATAATGCATAGTCAAAATTTTAACACTTAAATTTTTTATTGAGATAAAAATGATATGATCAATTACATTTAAATAATAGTGTATTTATCAAAATATTTCATTAAAATAAATATATTCATAATAAATTATTTTATTATAAAAATTTATATCTTTTTCTGAAAAGTAAAAAATTATTTTTGAGAAATGAAGTTAACAAATTACTTTTAATTAATTTTATATTTTATTAAGTAAAAATATTTGTAAAATGGAATTGAGGGAATAAAAATTTATTTATATAAATTAATTACACTTTAATTAACTATTACATGAAACATAACCCCTTATAACACCCATGTACGACCTCAGGGTAAGGTGTGTAATGGTGATAGATTCATGGGGAAGATTGGATAACATTGACTGAGTGGTAATTTCCACTAAATGGAACTTCTTTTGTATGAGATTTCATTGTATATTCACTTATTGAAGCTCTAATTGGGCTTAGTCAAGGGAGAATCCCAATGATGCTACCTCCCTCCCATGTTCTGAAAAATGGGATTCATACAACATGACTCTACTAGTTTAGGCCATCGCTTCTCCATATTCATTAATTATACTTTGTAATTTCTACTTATAAACACTAATTATATAGTTAAAATTATTACCAAGAGTATATTTTCCAACAATCATATTTACCAACTTCCAAATTTTACCAATAATCCTATAACAGTTGAATCCTGATGGATACATTTTTCTTTATACTTTATAAATACCACTTCATTATTAAATAGACATGGTTTTGTTATGTTGAAAAAATATAACACCCATTTTCCTAGGAAAAAATTATCATTTAATGTTCATGTCATCACATTTAGTGTAAGTTTAAATTTTATTCAAATGTCTAAGTTATTTTTGAAATTTAATTCCCTTTTTGGTTAGGTTGAAGATGATTTAAAGTGTTAGTTTGGTTTAAAATATGTTTGGAGTAGTTTTTCATAGAGAAATAGTAGCTTTAGGGTAATAGAACCTTGTTTGTTAAGAGAATAACATGAATTTTATTTTTATTCTTGTTTTAAATTATTCAATTATGTTTGAGTTATAATTAAATTAATATTTATTAATTTTTTTTAATAATGTGAATTTAATTACTTAAATTCATGAACTATAGGAAGGGTGCATGCATGCAGGTTATGAGCAATGTGATGTACCGATGGAGAGTAAAGGAGATGCATATTTAGTGATAAGTGATGTGTATTTATACATTTTATGATAAACTTAAAATTTAAATGTTGTTAATTGTTTATATCATCTACATATTTTAAAAAAGGATATGTTGTATATTAATTTATGAAATTGTATTTATGAGGTATTTAAACAATATTATCTATGTATATTTTTTATGTATCTATTTTTTATGTCCTAAAATGAAATTTGGCCTGATTAGTTTTTGCGTAGGCAAAGTTATAAGTGGTTTTAACAACTTATAAATAACTATCAGTGGCTAAACTATCACTATATATGAAACATGTTATATCTTATACAATAATTTCATGGTGGTTTTATAAAACCATTGAAAAGTATTTAGAGTTGGTTAAAACCTTAAATAAATTTTAAAAAACACCCCTAAACTAAGAACAAAATATATAGAAGTATTTTATAAAATGATTGATCTAAAACACCATTATTTTTGAGCGATAGTTTATAAAACTAACATAAATGAAATAAACTTCCTATAAATAATTATACATGAAATTTTAAAATAATAATCACTATAAAATGATAACCACTTCTAAATTAATAATGAAACCAAATATAGTGGTGGTTTTCTAAAAGTTTCATGGTAATGTTTTTGTAGAGGTTCAATCCACCACTACACCCTAGAAACCCATATTTATTCATTATTTTTTATAAAGTTTAGTGAATTAAAAAAATATTTTATATTGTTTTGTTCTTTCTCTTTTAGGATAAGATGGGTGTTCATGTAAACAGTTGTTTCCAAAAATAAATGAGATGATGGTTTTTGATACAAATAGTTATGAATTGATTTAATTATATAACATACTTAAAAAGGAGAAAAGGATAAAGGATTTTATCCAATATGTTTGATAAAATATAATGGAAAATGTTTCCACCACGCAATAATAGAATATTTTAAATAATAAAATATTATTTTCAGAATATTTATTCAAATACACAGATCACAATATAAGATATGGATATTAAAAGTATATTTGTTAAATATTCCCATTAATTTATTTAAGTGTTATTCCCTAACACAGAAGATTTTGTGTCATAGAATTTTATTTTTGAGAAAATATAGTTTCTTAGATGATAGTGAGAGCATATTTGAAAATAGAGAAGTTCAAAGTATAAAAAATAAAAGATTAAACTAGTTAGATTCCACGTTAAAGTCACATTATATTCTAAACAATTTTAGGGTGTGTTGGTAAAGATATATAATGTAAAGAGTTAAGTTTATTTATAGAATAGATCTCAAAGAAAAGTTTATATGGAAACATTACATGATGACAGTGATGAAATTAGAAATAGTTATAGGTAGTAAAAAAATGTTATTAACATTGTAACACTAGATGTTTTGAAGTAAATTAGTTTGAAAATTATGTTCCACGAGTTACAATTTGAAACATGAATATTAAGTCTCACCATCATTCAAAAAAAAATTCTACATAGATGATATCCATTAAAGGCAATAAGTGAGAGGTTTTATTAGATTGTCATATAGATATGCTAAAATAATTACATAGAGATGTAATGAGTTTAACAAAAACCTAAAATTGGAGAAAACATAAGGCATTTTTGATGGTATATCATATAATATATGATTATATGAGTGCTTATGTATTATTTTTTGTATTCTTAAATTGATATAGGAATATAAAATTTATCATGTTATACACAATTTATTATCCACATTACCATTATTTCACACTGGATTCATATATTTCATGAATTAAATTGATAATTGACCACTCAAAAGTATGACTCTTAGTTATACCTAATTGATTCTCATCAGACAGAATTTTATATTTTGATGAAATGTTACAGTAAGTATGGGTATAATCTCACATAATGTCCACCACATATAGTTTCATGAACTATGGATTTGGTATACTAGGGGTGAATATTTGAAATTGAGTCCCCACACCCAAGGATAGAAAGACACATAACATGAGATCTATTATACTTCTATATCTTTCTTATTTAAATAGTTAAACTCTCTAGAAGATGACATTGTTTTTTTGTCAATACTAATTATTTGTGATGATTTTTAGATAATATTTTTGTTCATGACATGTATTAAGGATTGATGTACTGTCTATAATAGTTAAGAAATGGTTGAAGTGTTATCCTCCATGTATAACCTTTGAAACTATTATTTAATGAGTTAATGAGTTGAAAATATGAGATATTGAATAGGTGAATCCAAGGAGAATCCATCCAAGATGCAATGTGTATGGAATTTTCTATTATCATTGTTTACGAACACATAGATGATATTTGGAAGTGTTATAGAATCACTAAGATCATTTGAATAGGGTCTAGTATTATTTGAATAATTTTGATGTTTCATGGATTGAACATAAGAATATATAATTCTTTGATCATACAATAATTATTATCCCATATGATATTTCCTTAAGTGTGTACGATATTTCATATGGTTTATGACATTTTACTATGTGTAAGAAGTTTTTTACATGCGTAAGAAATTTATATTACGCAAAATATATTTTACTTTGGTTTATGATATTCTGTGAATAATATATTAGTTATTGGGGCCCGTGATATATTTTCCCACCTGTAAAATATAGTGATGTGTATAAAATTTAGAGTTTTTATATTTCAAAAAATATAAAGGGGAGAGAAAATCCAAAATATACTTATACTATGTTCATGAATTTAAGCATTATGATCATTTTAATAGTTCATGACACATTATAATGTGATGGTAGGAGTATCTTGTCTTTAAATATTTGATACCAATGTAAATGATGTGTTTTTTCATACAAAAATGGAAGGATATTTAAATTAATTTAAATGATCCAGGATTTATAGAAATTTTTAGATCACAGTATTCAAATATCACATGGAGACTTAAAAGTATAGTCTTAAGGAGAATTAAATGGATACCTTAACTTGATTTAGAATATTTTGAATGGTATATTCTCACTAAAAAATAATTAATATTTAGTAAATCTAAATTTAAATTAATTTTTATAGAAATATAATGAGAATGTAAAAGATTAGAAAATTTTTAAAGAGAATAATGATCAAGACTTGGAAGATTTTACTAAGTATCAAAAATTATTGCTACCAACTACTATGAATAGAATAGGAATAATTTCATATGTGGATTCCACAAAAGGTATAAATATATATTAATGATCACTATTGAAGTAGAATCACTATATTTTTTTGATGTGAGATTGCAGCTGGTTGAATCTAGAAATTTTAATGAGTTCAAGATAAAACACTTTCTTGAGTTCCTTATGATAACAAAACTAATAGATTACTGCATGTAGGATAATAACCATAACATAATGGGGATGTATTCATACTATAAAGGAGGATAACCTCACTAAAAAACTTTCCATGCCTACCTTTTTATCTAATTTGGTGAAAAAATTTGGAGATTTTTTTTGAAAAAGAATAAATTTTTAAAATGTATTTGAAAACATGGAACACTAATTCACCCATCCTATTTGTTTCCTTGAACCTTTATATGATCCGAACAATTGGTATAAGATTTATATTAACTCTATGGAATTTATCTTAATTTCCCAAAATTAATCTAAACAACTAAATTAGAAAAAAAGGTGTACCAACATTCTAAGGAAATTTTTTTCATTCTTGGAAGGAGAAAATTCTCCCAACCTTATCTCTCTTGGGTTGGATATTCTTGAATTTATTCAATATGGACTCACTATTCCAAATGAAACCATAGTGTGGTCTCTGATCGATAATAGGAAAATTATAAATAATGTAAATGATAAGAAATTTTTATTATATTATTTATTAGAATATGAGTTGATAAAGGTTATGAGACGTAGGACTACTAATTCTATTTAGGAGAAGATTTATAGAATTTATAAAGGAAAAAAAATCAAAATAATAAAATCCAAAAATTATTCAACAATAGTTTGAAGATGTTAGACTGTATAAATATTAAATTGTTGATTAATTTTTTACCAGGGTGAATTTGATTGTCAACATAATTAGCAGTTTGGAGAATTTATAAAAACACTACTCATGATAAAGCAATTACTGAGAATGTTTCCTGAAAATTTGATGCAAGTATAGAAACTCTTGTATATAGATATCTCGATGAATTAACCATTTATTTATTCCACCACACTCTTATTAAATATGAAATGATAATATGACCTGAACTCTAAAGAAAAGGAAATAAGAAAAAGAAAATTACTTTCAATGCCTTCAAGAGTATGAACATGGAAGACAAGAAGGAATTCTTAGATGAAGAATAAATCATGGAAGATTATAATTAAATCCCCTCTCTCTCTCATGTTAATATATTTAATAAGAGGAGAAAGAGGTAAGTATAGAGGTAAAAAAATTTCCAAGTGTTTCAATTTTGGGAAGGTTATACATTTTTTATACAAACTATACCATGAAAATTAAATGTGAATATGATGATAAAGAAGTTAAAAAGCAAACCAATAGTAAGATATATCCTTGAAAATTTTAGAAAAATTTAATGAATAATATTCGACATAGTTCATTTAGATGAAACTTTATTTCAATTTAAGAATGTGTGTTTGAAAAATAAAACCTGGTTAGATAAATATTGGTGTTGAATATATAAATTTATAAAAAGGAAAATATCATTGAATACATGAATTCTATCATTATTCTTGGGGATATAGAAATTTATAAATTGAGAAATCAGATAGATGAGATTGAGAGGCAGGATTATAAAATTAAAAGTAACAGGAACAAGGATAAAAAAGTGAAATGTGAATGTTACAAACAACATAGAATAAGATGGTATTATAAATAAGATGTTTGATATGAAAAGGTATATTATTCATAATCTATACTATAAACGGAAACTAATTCTACTGAAGAATCAAATGATAGTATACAATATGGAACAATTGAAAGTATTGAAGAGAATATTAAATATTCTCAAATATTGAAAGAATTTTTTTTAGAAATTTTTTCCACATTAGTAAAAAATATGCATGGAATAATATCATAATTTTTTTATGATATCTAATGATTTAAGTGATAAAAATAGAATAAGAAAAAACCCATTAAAAACCACTATTTTTTTTCTAAAATAGAATATTTTAGGTGTACTATTGGTGCTATATCCACTACTGGAATTTGGTCTTTTCCCAACAGTAGTATACCAATGGTTTACTTAAACCGTTGGTATAGTGAGCCTTTGCCAACGGTTTAATCAAACCGTTGGCAAAGGGAATTTTGGTGGACCCTCTCCCAACGGTTCACTGGAACCGTTGGGAAATGGGTGCTAAACTCACACATTTACCAACGGTTCACTGGAACCGTTGGGAAATGTGTGCCTTTGCCAACGGTTTTTATAAACCGTTGGCAAAGGTTTTCCCCAAATTCCAGATCGCGATCTCCTCTCCCCATTCGGACAGAGCCCTAATCTATTCGCTCTGCTTCTCTCGCGAACCCCATCCGACTCCACTGCTCTTGCGAATCCGAACACCAGCACCCCCCATCCCAACAGGCACACCCCCATACGAATAGGTAAAATTTGATCTCAACCATATTGTTGTAGTTGTTTTAATGAATAGATTTTTTCCAGGTGTTTGGTTTACTTGATTATTGAAATTAATATCTAAATAGGATATTGTTTGTGTTTGTGAATACTTATTTAATGTTTTTATATTCTATGTTTGGAAGGAGAGTGTTCAAAACATGTAAATCAGAGTTGGGGGAGGCTATCGTGAAAGTTCACATGTTTTGGATAATGGATTATGGGAATTATGGATTGTGTTCAAACCAATTTGATATGTTTTGGATAATGGATTGTGGGGGTAGGGGGTGTCCACGGGGATGGGTGGGTTGTCCACGGGGGTGGGCGGGGCTGTCTATGGGGGTGGGAAAGGCTATCCACGGGGGTGGGAAGGGCTGTCTAGGGGGTGTGGGATGTCCTGGGTGTCTGGGTGGGGTGTCCTGGTGGGGGAGGGGTGTGTGGGGTGTCCAGGGGGGGTGGTATGTCTAAGTGGTGGTGGTGGGGTTGTAGGGGAGGGGGATGTGGGCTGTTTGGGAGGGTGGGAGGGGCTATCCAGGGGGGTACGGGGTGTCCAGGGGGGTACGGGGGTGGGAGGGTTGTCCACAAGGGTGGACGGGCTGTCCACGAGGGTGGCCGGGCTGTCAAGGAGGGGTTGGCGGGCTGTCCAGGGGGGGTGGGTGGGCTGGCCACGGGGGGTAGGAGTGTCGAGGGGGGTGGGTGGGCTGTCCACGGGGGTGGTTGGACTGTCTAGGGGGTAGGGGGCGTCCACGGGGGTGGGTGGGTTGTCCACGGGGTGGGCGGGGCTGTCCACGGGGGTGGGAAAGGCTGTCCATGGGGGTGGTCGGGGCTGTCCAGGGGGTGTGGGTTGTCCTGGGGGTCTGGGTGGGGTGTCCTGGTGGGGGAGGGGTGTGTGGGGTGTCCAGGGGGGGTGGTATGTCTAGGTGGTGGTGGTGGGGTTGCAGGGGAGGGGGGTGTGGGCTGTTTGGGAGGGTGGGTGAGGCTATCCAGGGGGGGTATGGGGTGTCCAGGGGTGGGCGGGCTGTCCACAAGGGTGGACGGGCTGTCCACGGGGGTGGCCGGGCTGTCAAGGAGGGGTGGGCGGGCTGTCCTCCACTCCCGTGCTCTCGCGAACCCCCCGTCCAAACATCATCGACCCCCGTCCGAATAGGTACAACCCCCATCCGAACAGGTAAAAATTGATCTCAATCAAGTTGTTGTAGTTGTTTTAATGAATTGATTTTTCCATTAATTAAAACATAAACACTATGGTTCCATTTTTATAAAATCTTACATGCCATTGGTGGACAATTTTATAATGCATATAGATTATATTATTTTTAGATTTATTCTCTTATGGATAGGTGTTGGTTTTCCACATGGAATGCCTTGACTATCTACTTAGCATGATAGAGGGTTTCTTTTGGAAATTTCCAATGGAAATTATATGATCCTATAAACATTTTGATGAAATTTCCTAACCTAGATGGATTGTCTGATGTTTCTCTAATGATCAAGGACGGAATGTTTGGAGGACATCACAAGTCCTGACTGGTTGATCCTATAAGAAATTTCATGATAATGGATGTAATGCATATAGGGAATCTCTTGATTTTGGTGATCTTCTCTATTTTCATCAAAAGACATGTTTGACACACTGGGAGGGAAACTCTAGAGTCAGTGTGACATGTCTTGAAGGGTGATTTATGTCCATAGTGACATGATTTGAGGACATCACATGACCTAGTTGGTGTGCCTGGAGGGTGTTAAGGGAGCCATCTAACATTCCTGACATTTAATATGAGACTGATATAATATGTATTGATTCCCCTGTATAGAAGGAGATACATATCTATTGGAAAACATGTAGTCTGTATGGTGAGAATTAAAGGCTTTTCATTACATGGGTGGTATATTCATGGGTGCCATCTGATTTTATTTGACATGTCAAGGGGACATCAAATGATCAAAATAGGTTTCCAATGGAATGTATTGTGAACAGGATGAAATTTCCTAGTGCAATAAAATTTCATAGGTGATGCATGTTATGAACATTAGGGTCAACATATATTTCCTTCACCTTAGTCTCCCATATTTTAGTATTTCATCCATCCTTTTATCCCAAATTCCATAAATTTATACATTATTTTATTATATTATGTCTCAAATTATCTAAAATATGTGTTTGATGTTCTTCACGTGACCTATCATAATTCCTTCTCATAATCTATAGTGATCATGGGAAGATCCCATGCATGATTCATGATCACTAAAATTATTCTGCAGATCATACATAATGGAAGCCTTACAGGATGTGAGATGATTATATCTATGAAATCTACTCAGATACCTAGTGAGGAAGTGCATATTAATTCAAAAAGGTAAATCGCATATGAGGATACCCTACTAATATGGTTTTGGGATGAGTCATGCTCTGATGTGATAACACATTAAGTTCTTGTTGGTTTTACATTTTCTCAATAACACATTAGTATGTTTTTTTCACATGTGTAGTTGATAACATGATTATTTTCTTCCATTATCGTTTACTTAAATGTATTTTCTATTAAAGTTCAATACTATTGAATTGTTTATGACAAAATGACTTATATGAATTCTTTTTACAGAATGGACAGAAGTTGGATATATGAAACCGATCGTATCTCAAGCAATTTTCAAAACAATTTGGAGAGATTTATAGATTTTGCATTTCACAATGCTTCAGATAGTGGTCACATACACTACCCATGTTCCAATTATGTTGGTAGACCTTGGTTGAGTCGTGAAGAAGTCAGCTACCACATAACCAAAAATGGTTTTCAAGCAAACTACTTTGTGTGGTATCACAATGGGGAGAAAATGAAATCTCAAATTGGTGATGATCGAAATGAAAGGACTGGAATGGAGAATTTGTTAGATGATCGGTTTCCGTTTATTCGTCATTATGAAAAAGAAAGGATTTAGACTCAAGAAGACGTCGATATGATGACAACTGATGCATCTAGTGAAAATGATGATATAGATAGGGTGAAAAAATTGAATGATGCTGCCACGACTCCAGTATATCGACAATGCGATAAAATGAAAAAGCTGGAATTTTTAATCCGATTGTTTCATGGAAAAACTATGTATGGGATTTCTAATACAGCAATCGATTACATTCTTACCCTATTGAAGGATTTACTTCCAGATGATGCAGATATTCCCTCAAACCACTACATGGCATGGAAGTTAGTTGAAGAACTTGGATTTTCCAGAAAAAATATTCATGCTTTCCCGAAAGATTGCAGTTTATTCTGGGAAGAAACCGTTGAACGAAATGAATGTATAAAATGTGGCACATCCCGCTGGAAGACATAATCTGATGGAACACCATCCCACGTTCCACAAAAAGTAATGTGGCACTTTCCATTGCTCCCCAGACTCCAGAATATTTTTATGTCTGATGACATATCAATAAAAATGAGATGGCATGATACCGAGAGAAAGAAGACTAATGATGAGTTGGTTCATCCTGCAGAGATTTGATGCTCGACATCCTGATTTTGCAGCTGACGTGCGTAATGTGAGGCTGGGTCTTTCATGCGACGGTTTTAATCCGTTTGGGCAGATGCTTACTTTGCACAGCACATGGCTAGTTTTTATACACATTTATAATCTTCCCCCATGGTTGTGTATGAAAAAATCTTTCTCTTTCATGAGTATACTCATATCTGGTCCTTCTGATCCCGGAATTGATATTGATGTATACATGAAACCTTTAATAAAAGAGTTGAAACTTCTTTGGGATGTGGGTGTGCGCATATACGATGCATGTTCGAAAGACATATTTCATATGCGTTCTGCGCTTATGTGGATGATCAATGATTTTCCAGCTTATGCAATGATGTCTGGATGGAGCATGAAGGGAAAACTATCATGTCCAGTTTGTATGAAGAATACATGATCCAGAAGACTGAAACATCGTTGTAGTTTCAGTTTTATGGGACATCGAAGATTTTTTCCAAAGGATCATCCATATAGAATGAATCGTCGAAGATTTGATAATACTATAGAGACCGATGATCCACCTCAGCGTATTTCTGGAACTGATGTTCTTAATGAATTGAAAGATTTCAGTTTTTCGTTCGGGAGGGGTCAAATGAAATCTGGAAAGAGAAAGAATGTTTCCACAGAAACCTGTTACAATTGGAGGAAGAGGAGTATCTTTTTTGATTTTCCTTATTGGTCAACCAATTTGCTACGTCATTGCTTATACGTAATGCATATTGAAAAGAATATATGTGAAAGGTTTATTTCAGTTCTTCTAAATGTCAAGGGGAAGACAAAAGATGATTTATGATCTCAACGTGACTTGGTGGATTGGGGCATTAGACCAGAATTTCATCCTGTGCGTATCAGTGAAAATAAATGGAAACTTCCATGTGATTCTTATGTGATGACACCTACTGAAAAAAAAAACAATTTCTAGAAGTATTATAGACTATTAGTGTTCCTGATGGCTATTCAAGTAACATATCTAAATGGGTTAACAGAAGAGAGTTGAAGCTAAAATCTTTGAAGACTCATGATTATCACTTTCTACTGCATGAGTTGCTTCCAATAGAAATCTGTCATCTTTTGTCCAATAATGTAAGGGTGGGTGTTATTCGGTTGTGCCATTTGTTTAGAGATCATTGTGCTAAGAAGTTGTCCAAGTCTTTCTGGAAAAAAATGTTGACAGATGCCCCATTAATTTTGTGTGAGTTGGAGAAAATATTTCCCCCATCATTTTTCACATGCATGCTGCATCTGACTATCCATATTCCAACTGAAATACTTCTCGGAGGACCTATTTCTTTTCATTGGATATATCCAACTGAAAGAAATATGTTCACATTAAAGTCTTATGTTCGAAACAAGAATCATCCCGAAGGTTCTATTGTGATCGGCTACTTAGCTCAAGAATATATGGATTTATGTTCGATGTATTTGTCTGATCTTACTACAAGAATGAACAGATCAATGAGAAATGAAGAAGAACAATATGAGAAAATTGAACCCAGTTTTCCATCACTTCCTCAAATAGGAGGAATTCCTGGATGATATACATTGAAGACATTAAGCCATGAAAAGCGGGAGATGGCACATCACACAGTTTTGTTCAACTGTGATTTGTTCGATGACTATATCAGGTAACAAAATTGAATATGTATATCTTACATATATATCTGTTAAACTATTCATATTTTTTTATCTACATGGAACATAAAAAAATGATAAATAGGAAGCATCGTTCTTTATCTTTGAGAAGGAGAGATACTTTGCATATCAAAGAGTTTTCTACTTGGTTAAAATTGAAGGTAAACATATTACTGTTTAAATTAATTATTTCAATATTTACTTAAGTTTAACTGTCATTTATATTGCAGGTATTGAGTTTTTCTTATGACTCTGTCTCTGAGGAAATAAGAGCTTTGGATTTTGGTCCTAATACCGTGGTTCGTGACTGTAAATCAATTGTTATCAATGGGTACAGATTTATTGTCACTGAACGAGCCAAAAACATGAGAACACAACATGATGGTATTATGGTTACTGCCACAACAGATTGTTATGCTAGTGCATCAGATAGTAGACCGCGACTTGAAAATGTGGGTTATTATGGAGTCGTTGAGAAAATAATAATATTGGATTATTACTCTCATAGACGAGTCACAATGATGAAATGCCATTGGTTTGATTCGATGATGAGACATGGCACATTTATTGATGATTGTGGATTTCGAGTAATTAATATGACCCGTACTCTTGCTACCGAAGAACCATATGTGTTGGCATCAATGGCTAAACAAGTTTTTTATGTCAAAGATCAACTTCAACCTGAATTTGGTGTCATAGTTGAAGTAATTCCAAGACATATTTTTGATGATGCTGATGATGGAATTGACACTGTCCCTATTGCCATTGGAACCAATCCATTTATTTATTTTGATGACTCCAATAGCTCAATTGTCAGAGTTGATTGTGAACCTGAAGTTGTGGTTGGAAATATATAGAATCATTCATCCATGTTCTCAATTATTTTGGTTTACCTCGAGTTGGGTTGTTAAGGTTGGTAATATTCATATTTATTTAGTATTGATCACAAATATGTTTTAGCTGACTTGACCGTTATGTGAATTTTCAATGTTTATTGGTTGCTGTTTTATTTAAATTGTATTTTCTAATTTGGAATTGAACTGTATTCAAACCAAATAAAAAAATATTTCTAACTTGGTGAACATTACAACTTGTATGTTTTATTAAATTCATTCAAGCTCTTCTAAAACAATTGATAGCTAAATTACCAATGAATCCCCTCATTCCCTCATATATTTAGTTTTTTGGTTTACACATTAATTTCCTTTTTCTAATTAATTACATATTTGTTTTCAAATGCAGGAAATGTAGCCAATTGAAGAGAGACGAAGAAAAAAAATGGCGGAGAACAATCGTCGGATGGAGGAGCTGGGCGTTCCACCATTAGTGCCTACAGTGAGTACTTTATTTCAAATATATATATATATATATATATATATATATATATATATATATATTTACAGAATATATAATGTCATGTGATTAATTTTTTTGTAAAGTTTTTTGTAGGATCCACCGTTATGTCGACAGTTATTCGACGAGGAGCCTAGTACCGGTCCTAGTACTCAGGCCGGTGGTACGAGGACGGTTCGTACCAGAGGTGGACGTAGAGATGCGCATGCACAACTAGACCCTGCCCCTCCCACTGACATTTCAGCCTTCCCACATTCTGATCCCGGTGTGTCGTTAGGGACACACGGGGTATTTAAGCCTCCCATGTTTTCGCTACCTTCTGCATCTTCTGCCCCATCATTTTCACATCCCATGATGATTCCCACTCCCCAGTCAGCATCAGGTCATAAAACTTTTCCATCTTTTTTTCTTTCTACTTCTATCTCTCCGAGCTTTTATATTCCATCGTCTTCGACTCCTGTTCCACCAGAGGGTGTTCCATCAGGTTCTGTGGATCTGGCACCACTCATTGATCAGACTAGCGCAGGTATATTTATAAAACCCTAACAAATTTTTATAGAAATATTTATTTACATTATAACATGTTTTGATAAAATATTTGTTTTTCTTTCATGACAGATACATCTACTGACAGGAGGCAGGGGCGGGTCCGTACACGCATGCGTTTGGTGTGGAACCGTCGCACACAGGTTATGGTGGAATATAATGAAGACAATCAGATGGTTGAGAAAACAGGGCAGCAATGTCGGAGTTTTCTGGCAACACTTTCCAAATACTCCGACATCATTCCCGTCAGACCGCTATCATGGAGACATTTGTCACATGAGGTCAAATATAGAGCTTGGGCAGAGATATGGGTAAAAAAATCTGTTTTATTTAATACCATGAATTATTTTTGTATTTATATGAATTAATATTTTGATTTCAGCTTCGATTTAATTTTCCTGATGGTGAGGGTACACGACTGGAACATCTAAAGGATTTAGGCGAGCTTTGGAGAGCCTACAAGCATGAGCTGTATATTGGCTGGCGTGCTAGATATGGCACTGAGTTAGAGGCGGTACCAGTCGTGGATGATTGTCCTATAGAGAAGTATCGTCAGATGATTACTCATTGGACGAGTACCTAGTTTAAGGTATGAATTACATTTGAGGTATTTAAATAATAACTTTCATGTTTTTCATTAATATTATCCTTTTCATTATCGAATTTTATTTAGGAATCATCTGGAAAAAATAAAAAAAACATTGATGAAAAAAATACCTCCATACACTAGGACGCACGACGATGTCGGATCATGAGAGGCAGCAGGTATGACAATTGTTTATAAGTTTTCTTTACGACTTACATTTTCTTTCGTTTCCTCAATTATTTAATCATTTTCTAAAGTTTTTATATAACTTTTGTTTTCAATTTCATTGTAGAGGCAAGTAAAAAATATTGAAGGATGTGTGCCTCGAGCAAAACTGTTTTGCTCGAGTAGACGAAAAAAGGATGGAAGTGCTGTCAACGAAGCGACTCTACAGCAGATTGTAAGTTTTAATCTGTTGATTTTATATTTCAATATATATTTTTTAACTTAATAATATATTTATATTTTTAACAGGATGCTTTAGAGGCCCTCGATGCCCAATAAGCAGAAAATTTTGGCCCATCTGATCACTTACATCAGGTGTTGGGAGAGGATCATTCTGGCAGAGTACGCTGCCGACCTAGGATAGCCCCGACGAGGTATTGGCCTTCCTTAGGTACGAGTTGTAGTGCCACCGAGCTGCAGCAAGTTAGGGAACATGCCGAAAAGGCTGAGAAAAGGGCCATAGAGACGGCAGAATAGTCTGCTCGGGCAAACAGTGCATTTATGAAATTTATTGAAGGTCTACGTCCAACACTTCCAGTAGAGGCCAGCCCAGCGATTGATGAATACATGTCGTCGATACATTCTATATATGGTGCACCAGGTGGCAGTTACAGTGGTGGTCAGGTCGATGTCCAGCTTGAAGATGATGATGGCGAGGAGTCTGATACAGAAGAGGAGGGAGATGAGGAGGGCGAGGAGGAGGGCAAAGGCGAGGAGGAGGGAGCTGTGGAGGGTGAGGACGATGAGGAGGACGATGACGAGGGTGATGATGATGATGATGATGGTGATGGTGATGCTAATGTGGGACATATTGATCCGTTATATTTTTGACATATATTACTGAGATTTGATGTTTAATCTATTCTAGTTGTTGGTTTTATCTAGACTCGTAGTATAGTATTAGAGTTGAGTTATTTTTATATATTTTCTGTTTTTATGGATGTTGTTTCCTTTTAGTGGTTGTGTGTTTAAGAACTCCCTGGACAACCCCCCTCATTCTTGGACCCTGGACAACCCCCCCTCCCCCTTGGACCCTGAACACCCCCCAAACACCCCCCGGACAGCCCCGCGGACAGCCCTCGTACAGCCCCCCACCCTCCACCCTGGACCCCGGATAGCCCCCCGGACAGCCCCCCGGACAACCCCCCCACCCTCCCCCTTGGACCCCGGACAACCCCCCAAACACCCCCGGAAAGCTCCCCGGACAGCCCCCTGAACAACCCCGGACAACCCCCTGAACAACCCCTGAACAACCCCTGAACAACCCCCTGAACAACCCTCGGACAGCCCCCTGAACAACCCCGGACAGCCCCCTGAACAACCCCCAAACACCCCCCAGACAGACCCCGCACAGCCCCCCACCCTCCTCCTTGGTCCCCGGACAGCCCCCTCAGACACCCACCGGACAGCCCCCCCAGACAGCCCCCCGGACAGCCCCTCCACCTTCCTTAATTTTATTAGCTCTGAAATGTTTCATAGCACGATCAACTAAAATCTAATCCATACTAAATATGATATAAAAATATTCTATATGAATTACCGTAAGATTTTAAGTGAAAAAAAAGTGACATATGAAAAACTGACCAAATGCATTCGAAATGTGTTGATGCTTTAGGAAAACGATCCATGGGTCATATGTGACATGTACGAATCAACCCCGCCTTAATCTGAGGCGCGGTGTGGCCGGAACAACTCAAAGTGTATGTCTTTGGTTTCAAAAGGACATCATTTTAAGTGAAAAACATCAACTGGCATATGGAAAACCGGCCAAACGCATTCGGATTGTGTTGATACTTTAAGACAACGATCCATGGGTCATTTGAGACATATACGAGTCAACCCCGCCTAAATCCGAGATGCGGTGTGGTCGTGACCACTCTAAGTGACTTTCTTTTGTTTAAAATGGACAGTATTTTAAGTACATACGGAAAACCAACCAAACGCATTCGGTTTCTGTTGAAACTTTAGGAGAACGATCCATGGGTCATATGTGACGTGTACGAGTCAACACCACCTCAATCCGAGGCGCGGTGTGACCGACACCACTAAAAGTGTCTCTATTTTGTTTAAAATGGACTTCATTTTTAGTGAAAACAACAAATGACATACGGAAAACCGACCAAAAGGATTCTGATTGTGTTAATACTTTAGCACAATGATCCAAGGGTCATATGTGACGTGTACTAGTCAACCCTGCCTCAATCCAAGGCGCGGTGTTGCCGGCACAACTCAAAGTGTATGTCTTTTGTTTCAAAAGGACATCATTTTAAGTGAAAAACATCAACTGGCATACGGAAAACCGACCAAACGCATTCGATTTCTATTGAAACTTTAGGATAATGATCCATGGGTCATATGTGACGTGTACGAGTCAACCCCGCCTCAATTCGAGGCGTGGTGTGGCCAACACAACTCAAAGTGTATGTCTTTTGTTTCAAAAGGACGTCATTTTAAGTGAAAAACATCAACTAACATACGGAAAACCGACCAAACGCATTCGGATTGTGTTGATATTTTAGGACAAAGATTCATGGGTCATTTGAGACGTGTACGAGTCAACAGCGTCTAAATCAGAAACGTGATGTGGTCGGTCCCACTCTAACTGCGTCTCTATTGTTTAAAAGGGACAAGATTATAAGTGAAATAAACAACTGACATACGAAAAACCAACCAAACGCATTCGGAATCTGTTGAAATTTTAGGACAATGATTCATGGGTCATATGTTACGTGTATGAGTCAACCAAGCCTCAATCCGAGTCGCGGTTTGGCCGAGACCACTCTAAGTGTATCTATTTTCTTTAAAATGGACTACATTTTAAATACATACGGAAAACCAACCAAACGCATTCTGATTGTGTTTATATTTTAGAACAACAATGCATGGGTCATGTGTGATGTGTACGAGTCAACCCCGCATCAATCCGAGGCCTGGTGTGGCCGACACCATTCAAAGTGTCTCTCTTTTATTTATAAAACACTTCATTTTAAGTGAAAACAACAACTGGCATACGGAAAACTGACCAAACGATTTCAGAATATGTTGATACATTAGTAAAATGATCAATGCTTCATTTTTGACGTGTACAAGTCAACGTCACCTCAATCTGAGGTGCGGTGTGGCTGACACCACTCAAAGTGTCTCTATTTTGTTTAAAACGGACTTCATTTTTAGTGAAAACAACAAATGACATACGGAAAACTGACTGAACGGATTATGATTGTGTTGATACTTTAGAACAATTATCCACTGGTCATATGTGATGTGTACGAGTCAACCCCGCCTCAATCCGAGGTGCGGTGTGGCCGGAACAACTCAAAGTGTATGTCTTTTGTTTAAAAAGGACGTCATTTTAAGTGAAAAACATAAACTAGCATACGGAAAACCGGCCAAATGCATTCGGATTGTGTTGATACTTTAGTACAACGATCCATGGTTCATTTGAGACATGTACGAGTCAACCCCTCCTAAATCCGAGATGCGGTGTGGCCGGTACCACTCTAATTGTGTCTCTTTTGTTTCAAACGGACAAGATTATAAGTGAAATAAACAACTGGAAGACGAAAAACTGACCAAACACATTCGGAATCTATTGAAATTTTAGGACAACGATCCATGGGTCATATGTGACGTGTACAAGCCAATCTGGGCTCAATCCGAGTCACGGTGTGGTCGGGACCACTCTAAGTGACTTTCTTTTGTTTAAAATGGACAGTATTTTAAGTACATACGAAAAACCTACCAAACGCATTCAGTTTCACTTGAAACTTTAGGAGAACGATCCATGGGTAATATGTGACGTGTACGAGTCAACTCCACCTCAATCCGAGGCACGGTGTGGCCGAAACCACTCAAAGTGTCTCTATTTTGTTTAAAATGGACTTCATTTTTAGTGAAAACAAAAAATGACATACGGAAAACTGACCGAACGGATTCTGATTGTGTTGATACTTTAGAACAATGATCCATGTGTCATATGTGACGTGTACGAGTCAACTCCGCCTCAATCTGAGGTGCGGTGTGGCCGGCACAACTCAAAGTGTATGTCTTTTGTTTCAAAAGGACGCCATTTTAAGTGAAAAACATCAACTGGCAAACGGAAAACCGGCCATACCCATTAGGATTGTGTTGATACTTTAGGACAACAATCCATGGTTCATTTGAGATGTGTAAGAGTCAACCCCGCCTAAATCCGAGATGTAGTGTGGCCGGTACCACTCTAAATGTGTCTCTTTTGTTTAAAACGGAAAAGATTATAAGTGAAATAAACAACTGACAGACGAAAAACTAACCAAACGCATTCGGAATCTATTGAAATTTTAGGACAATGATCCATGGGTCATATGTGACGTGCACGAGCCAACCTGGGCTCAATCCGAGGGGTGGTGTGGTCAAGACCACTCTAAGTGACTTTCTTTTGTTTAAAATGGACAGTATTTTAAGTACATACGGAAAACCAGCCAAACTCATTCGGTTTCTGTTGAAACTTTAGGAGAACGATCCATGGGTCATATGTGACGTGTACAAGTCAACGTCACCTCAATCTGAGGCGCGGTGTGGCCGACACCACTCAAAGTGTCTCTATTTTGTTTAAAATGGACTTCATTTTTAGTGAAAACAACAAATGACATACGGAAAACCGACCGAACGGATTCTGATTGTGTTGATACTTTAGAAAAATTATCCATGGGTCATATGTGACGTGTACGAGTCAACCCCGTCTCAATTCGAGGTGCGGTGTGGCTGGCACAACTCAAAGTGTATGTCTTTTGTTTCAAAAGGACGCCATTTTAAGTGAAAAACATCAACTAACATACGGAAAACCGACCAAACGCATTCGGATTGTGTTGATACTTTAGGACAAAGATTCATGGGTCATTTGAGACGTGTACGAGTCAACCCTGTCTAAATCCAAAACGTGATGTGGCCGGTCCCACTCTAACTGCATCTCTACTGTTTAAAAGGGACAAGATTATAAGTGAAATAAACAACTGACATACGAAAAACCGACCAAACGCATTCAGAATCTGTTGAAATTTTAGGGCAACGATCCATGGGTCATATATTATGTGTACGAGTCAACTGCACCTCAATACGAGTCGTGGTTTGGCCGAGACCACTCTAAGTATATCTATTTTCTTTAAAATGTACTACATTTTAAAAACTTACGGAAAACCAACCAAACACATTCTGATTGTGTTTATATTTTAGCACAACAATGCATGGGTCATTTGATATGTGTAAGAGTCAACCCCGCATCAATACGAGGCACGGTGTGGCCGACACCATTCAAAGTGTCTCTCTTTTATTTAAAAAACACTTCATTTTAAGTGAAAACAACAACTGGCATACGGAAAACTGACCAAATGATTTCAGAATATGTTCATACTTTAGGACAACGATCAATGAGTCATTTGTGATGTGTACGAGTTAACCTCGCCTCAATCCGAGGCACGGTGTGACCAGTATCATTCCAGGTGTATGTATTTTGTTTAAAATGTATATGATTTCGAGTAGAAATATATGGTGTACAAAAAACCAATCAAATTATGAATTGAATTCCTGATTCCACATATGATTGTCATCTAAATTTTAAATTGAATTCTAAATGAATTATGTATGTTTATAATTATGTTATGAATTATAATTTAATTATGGATGAATATATTTCCAGGATGCATTATATGTTATGGTTGGTTGGTTTGCATTATTTAAATGTGTTGGTTTGTTCTCTATATGTATGCATTGTATATGTGTTATAGTTACAATAATTGGATTGAAAATTGAATTGAAAATGAGCCCAAAACAGACCTGCTGTGCCAAAATAAGCCCAAAACAGACCTGCTGTGCAGATTGCAGGCTGCTGTGCAATTTGCACAGCAAAGCCTATGCCAACGGTTTCAAACCGTTGGAATAGCCCATATGGAACTGTTTTTACCAACGGTTCATTAAACCGTTGGTAAAAACAGACTATCCCAACGGTTCAAACCGTTGGGATAGATTTTGGAATTGGTGTTTTTACCAACAGTTATACCAACCGTTGGTAAAAACCTTTCACAACGGTTTGAAAATCGTTGGGAAAGAAAATATTAATGGGATTCCCAATGGGCCAAACCGTTGGGAAAGGATTTTCCCAACGGTTTGGCACAACCGTTGGGGTAGGTTGATTTTTGCTAACCTATCCCAACGGTTCCTTGTAAACCGTTGGCAAAAGCCTTTCCCAACGGCTTACTTCCCCACGGTTGACAGAACCGTTGGTATAACATATACCAACGGTTCTTCAGCCTTTCCCAACGGTTCAGAACCGTTGGGAAAGGATGGATTTCTAGTAGTGATCATGTTGGTATATAATCCATATAACTATTGGCACAATATTTCTCTACCAAGACTTAGGAGAGGGTTGGAATCGAGGGGGAGACAATGACCATAGATGAAAACTCAATAGAATCACCAACTTGTTGAGAAAAAAATTACAGCGAAAAAAACATTTAATGCTTAAATGAGGTGAATGGAAGATGTGGTCAAGAAGAAGATACATAATATTTATGTGTTTAATTTATTCCAGTACAATTGAAAATATTTAAATTATTGTATAAGATCAAATTTAGGTTAGTAAATAGGCTAATTTTGTAAAGGTTTCATTAAAGAATTGATAATATGAAAAATGTGGGTCATAAACAATTGGTGTTCATCTCGTATGAAAGGTGTTCTGAATAACCTGAAAATTATTAATAAATATGATGGAGGTGTTGTGAAATTTTGTAACGATATCTCCTTACAATTCACAAGCATTGGAATAATAGAAATTCGTAAAAATAAAATCAACCCTAAAATTGTTTTTCATTTTGATGGATTAAATAGAAAATTTTTATGTGTATGAATACAATTATATAATGCAAGAAATGAAGTTATTTTAAAAAAATTCATAAATTATAATGATTTTGAAAGATCTAGATATTTTGAAAAATGGGTGAAGAATCTAAGAAACCTTATTTCAGGTTGGAGAGGAAAGTACTGATATTTATTTTTGTTAACAGTAGAAAGAAATTTATGGAATATAAGATCTAGACACATTGGTCAAAACATTATAAAGAAACTCAATAAATATTAAGCTGTGATAAATATTCCCATAATAAAATTATATGAGACTTCAGTTTTTAAAACTTTCAAGAAAGTAAATATTGTAAAACAAATCCCACATGGGAGGATAGATTCAAACATAAGAACCTTTAGATCTTATATATTTTGATGTATGTGGCCCTATGACCAAGAATTAAACCAGAAAATAAAGGTACTCTATTAAATTGATAAATAAATTCACAAGTATGAAATGTAACATGTTTATTTCAAACAATTCATAGGTCTGAGATAGATTCAAGAGGTTTAGAAGGCTTATAGAAAAGCATATATGATTACCTTTGATGAAGTTTAGATCTAATAATGGAATTTAGTATGCCCATATAAACTTCAATGAATACCTTAAAACACGTAATCATACACGAAATATTGATCCATAACCTCCCTAAAACAATATAGTGGCTGAAAGGAAGAATAATATTATGGTTGAAATGACCATAATATTTTTGATAGAGCATGATACATCATGATTGTTTTCGATGCAATTTATCACAATAGATGGAATCATCCAAAATAGGTGTCTCTTGAGAACTAGTTTTTGAAAAGAATCCTTATGATATTTATTATAAAAATAAAAATGTAAATAGTTTCAAGTAATTTTAAAGTATATTTTTGATCAATAAAAATCACAGAAGTAGAAATTTTGATGATAATGATGATGTTTAAATTTTCATAAGTTATACCCCAAATAGTAGTTCCTATAGGCACTAAAACAAGAACCCTAAAAGAATTTCTAAAAGTTATGATGTATTAGTTCTTGATAATGAAGAACAAATCAAATAAACTATATTATCAAATGGTTAATATGATGTTGAAAAATTTATTTTTTTAGAAAAAATAGTTGAAAGCATACAACTTTAAGTAGAAGAGAAAATTCTGATGTCTATATGGATGAGGATGAGATTCAAAAGTCATAAGAGGTTAAAACTAGTGATAAAACAGATGATATGATGTCTACAAGGAAATATCAAGATCAAGGATGTATATAGATGCTGGTAATATAATTGATGACCAAAATAAAGGTGTGAAAATAGGTAGAATATCATAGAAGCAATCCACACTGGGTTTTTGTCAAAAGATGATCCAAAATCTCTGGAAGAGGATTTTGAACATAAGGAATGGATTTAGTCCATGAATAAATAATTGGATGAGAATGAAAAGAAAGAAACCTGGGAAATTTTTCCCTAAACCAATGAAAATAATTTAAATGGATAAAAATTGGTTTTCAGAAAAAAAAACTTTTTGAGGGTGGTGAAGTGGAAATAATCAAATTCAGGACAGTTTGCAATGGATAATAACAAATTAATGGAGTTAAATTTGATGAAACCATTTCACCACTATCCAAACATGAATCTATCATAATATTCCATGATATAAAATATTAGAGATGCTTCAAAATATTTCCAATGGATATTAAATCATATTTTACGAATGTTGAGATTGATGAGGATGTGTATATGGAGCAGCCATAGGGATTTATTCTTGATATGATGGCATCAAAATATGTAGGTTAAAGAAGGATATTTTATGATAAATTTAGGATCTAAGTGATTGGTATTTAAAACATGATGAATATATAAAGAGTTCTAACACCTTAAGTCTCTTTTTGATTATCTATGTGGATGACATAATTTTTTTGTAATGAATAATTTCTATGTGAGGATTTCTCAAGACACATGAAAGGATGATATAATATATAAAAGATTAAAGAAATAATTTTATATTAGGTTTAAAGGTTACAAAAGAAGCTGAATAAATATTTATTTCACAATAAAAGTATACTATTAAGATCTTAAAAAAATGTAAAAACAAAATTTCAAAGGTGTGTCCACACTAATTCCTGTGGGCACAAAACTGTCTAAAAGTATCATGTGTCATTTTGGGTAAAAAACATTGATATCAAGTATAATTTCATAAAAAAGGTGTATGAAGATAACATGAAACTATATATTATTCTTTCAATAGAATATTTTTCTAATATTCTTAAAAAACTACTCAAAATTGGAAAATTTGAGAAGCTGAGGCTCAACTAGAATTGAAGATGACTCCCTCACATCAAGGTATAATTTTTTTGATTTTCCACCACTATTTTATCAAGTTAAATTCTTGAGGATATATTTTATTTATGGGGAAAAAATTATTCTCCTTGTTGTGAACTATTTTACTATGTGTGTTGAGTTATTCAAGATAGATATATTCTTGATCAGGTTTAATTTACTCTTCTTGGTTGAATGTTGAAGTTTTGGATGAGTTATTAAGGACAAAATTGAAGATTGATTTAATAAAAATTGTTTTATACTTTAATATATCTCACATATACTTAAATATGATTGATCAATTACTCTTTTATTTTATGAATTTTAGTTTCCCCTATCATTCATCACTTTATTTTTATTTTCAATAATGGGGAGAAGATCTGGATAATATTAAAAATTCACCAAAAGGGGGATATTGTTAAGGTCTCTAAATAATTTGTTGTACTTTTTTTCAAAACTTATTATTTTTGATGGTTTCTGACATGGTTTTATTGTTAATAACATTTTTAAGTCTTTATGTACTATATACAATAGTTTTTAAATCGGGGAAGATCTATATGTTGTGTACAACCTTTAAATGTATTATTGAAGGATTTTATAAGTTGATCGAATGGGATATTAAAGAGGAGAGGCCATGTAAAATACATAAAAGGTAAAACTTAAATGGAATCTATTATTAATAGTGTTTAAGAACACTTGTATGATGTTTGAATGTGTTTTATAATAAAATATATCATTTTAAAAGGTTCTAGTATTATTTGAATATTTCTAGAATTTCAGGATCAGAACTCGAAAAATGGAAGTCTCTGAGTGTACGATATTTGCTGGACCATATGATATTTACAAAATCATGTAATATAATTGATACAGTGTAATATTTTTTACTCACACATAATAAGTTTCTACAATACATAAGAAACATTACTAACATTTAAGAGATTTTACTTATTCATAAGATAATATGTATGTAAAATATTTACGATTGGAGCACATAATATATTTTTTCCATATAAATTTTTTCACGTTGTAGAAAATGTTCATTTTATATATTTCACAAAATATTAAGGGATGAAACACATAATATGATTCTCATGATCCACTATTAATGTATTCAAGCTTCATGATCCTTAAAATGGTTCATGATATAAGATAATATGATAAGAGAAGTCTCCTCATCATAAAGAGATGGTCCACATGGAAATGATGTATTTTTTCCTTCCACACGTAGATAAGGATTTAAATTAATTTAGATGATATATGATTTGTGGAATTTTTGATATAAAATTATTCAAATATCATGTGTATATTTAAACATACAGTCTTAAAGGGAATTTAAAAGAAAATTTAGATCAATTTAAATGAGTTTTAAATGGAAATAATTATTGAAAAAGAAGAAGAAAGATTTGTCAAATTCAAAGTGAAAACAATTTTTACAAAAATATGAATAGAATATAAAAAGATAAAAAATGTAAAATAGAATGATGATCATTACATTAAAATATTTTAATAAGTATTATGAATAGACATTGGATACTGTTTTGATGAGAAGAGAAAGAAGAGAACCTATGGGGTCCACATAATGTCTTAAATATTCACAGGTGATCATTCTTCAAGAAGAAACACATTTTCTATTGATCTGAGATTGTAATTTTTTGAATTTAGAATTTGAAATTAGTTCAATTTCATACGATTTATTATTTTTCTTTTGATAATTATAAGAGATAAATGTGTGTGGGATAATAACTCTACCATATCAGGGATATAGTAATCCTGAAAGAGGTGAACCTCATTAAAAGATTACTTTTTTTGATTATTTTTTCCATATTAGTGAGAAACATGGTAGAGATGTGGTGAATAATAACTATATTTTAAAATAGGTCTGAAAACTTGGGGCAATGATTCACCCCCTCTTAGTATCCTTTACCCTTCATGATATCCTAATAGAAACATGAATGCCAAACTAATCATGGGGTGGTTGGGTATATTTTATATCATTTTGTTGATTGAGGCTTAACAAATATGGTGTTTCCCCCCCTCTTATGATGAGAATGATATATGATACATCAATTAAGAAATATTAATGAAGTTTATAGATATACCTATACAATGTACATGTGATATTCTTATGTTTTGGGAGAGTAGAATGTGATTTTTTTCATCTGGTTTGGGTGAAAGAAATGTGATAATTTCATCCATATGGTTAGTCTATACTTAGAAAATTGAGAAAATGTGAGGTGGATATACATTATTGACAAACTTCATGACCTATGGTAACTTGATGTCTTGAAAAAAGGGATTATATGATTAAAAAACATGTATATGATACAAATATGGGTACATGTATAGATGTACACATGTTTGATAGAGATCACACAAGATCCATTTATAGCTTGGGTAGTGTTGATTTTTTCTAGAGTTCACTAATTACTTACACATATATATTAAGTAATTCATAATATTTATCTACATTATAACGTTTTTTAGAGTGTGAAGGTGGATTAATATTTATTATAAAGTGTTGGTATAAAACATTGAGAGCTAATTTGAAATTGTTTTGGTGGATATTCAAAATAAGTTTTGGATGTTTTTTCACAATTTTTTACATATGATATAAAGTTTGGTGAAAATGAATGATATATTTTTCAAAAATGCGTTTTATAAGATATCTAGAAGGTGTTTTGGATATGGTTTCACAAGTTTTTATATATAATGTGATATAAATTAAAAGTGTTCAAATTATATGAAGCTTTAGATAAAGTGGGAGATTTATGGATATGTAAATAAAAGGGTAGACCATTGAGTAGTGGTTAAGTACATGCCATATATATAACGGTATAGACTACAACTTAGTGTATTTCACCATGTTAGGGTCATTTTCATGGAAATTCATATGTTATTTGATAACAGGTAGACCAACCTCCTTATCATACATCATGATATCATTCATATGTTATTTGATAACAAGTAGACCAACCTAATTCTCCTAATTCATGCTATTCATTAATATTTTAGACTATTTTTATTCAAAATATGGGTATTAGGTAGACTATATAAACTTATTCTTAGTTTGTGTATGGTGTGTATAACACTGTGCATTTGAATGATAGATTTGTGTTTCACTTATCCTTAAAAAGAATATATATATATATATATATCTAAACAAGGATATAGAAAACCATTCGTAAGAGAGGATCCTTCAAAATAATTGAGAGATTCATTTATCTCATAGATACCATAAGAGAAAGGATCCCATTGGAAACATTATAGTGACCACTATCATTATTCCAATGAAGAGAATATAAAAATTCATATCATCAAGGAAAAGGATATCATTATTTATTTGTCATATCCATTCCCATTCAAATTAAAGACCCTATGTTTTTATAGGTTTTGGTCAATTTTTACTAATATGTTTAAATAAGTGTTAACCCAACCAAAACCCATTAGATTCAGCCTCTAAACCAATCCTAATATTTCTTATATTATTGGATCTTTGACTATTCAAAATATTCTTGACACAAATCATTACTCATTAATCTCTTTCCATTAATCCATCATCATTGAATTTTTCAAACTAAAATTTCTTCTTTGAACCACCAATCTTCATTTCAGGCTTAAAACTTTTCTTCAAGGAAACCTATTTTTTCCTCAAGTGATCTGATTATATTTCCTAATTATTCCATTCAAGAATTATAATAATTTATTACCTTTTCTTCATTCTCAATTTATAAATTTAAATAAAAAATATCTCTAGATTTTAATCTTGTAGTGGTTTATTATTCCATAACCTTCTTTAATAGAGCTATTTTAGATTCATTTTGTTCAAAAAATTCTAAATAATCCTTTAACAAACCACCTATCTTCTTATTCTTTTGTTCATTTATGAATCCAACTACTTAAGTGCACCTTCAAGTTGAACTATGATATGGAAAAAACCCTATGTTTGATTTCTACATAAATTTTAAATTTAAAATTTCAACCATCACTATAATAATTCTTTTCAAATATAATTTAATTTTTTTTCCATATTATTACTTGAAACCTTTATCATCATCATCCAATTTTAAACTATTATTTTCCTTTAAAACATTCCCCCAAATGTGTTTTTTGATTTGATATTTCATTTAGGGGAAAAATAGTTTTTCAATTTTTTTGGAAATCAACTTCAACATTAACATCAATATTACATAGTCATATTATAGAAATGTGTTTGACTTTTATATAATTTAAACTATCTAATAATATCTTACCTTCAAATATTCCTTTTCTTTATTTTAATTTACTTTCAATAAGTAACCTAAATCAATAACTTATATCTTTTTTGTTATATATACATTTATTGGTGTAACATTTCTCCTTGTTATTGAATATCATCTCCCTAGATGAATGACTTTTCACCCCTTTTATATTTACATTCTTCTCATATAAAACCAAACTACTTTGTATGTTAGTGAAATCTCTAAAATAATTTTTTCATCAAGATTTCAAACTTTTGTGTTATAAAAAGGTGGAAATATCCTCATGAATTTATTCATAATATTCATATCTTTGATTTAATTTAAAAGAACATGAATATATTTAACAACCTCAATGATTAAATTGAAAAAAATCATTAATGTTTTCATTTAGTTACATATTTATATCATCAAACTTATTAAAAGAACTCTACCCTTTTCGAAGTTCACCTTGGTATCTCCTTCATAAATTCTTTAAAACTTCTCCCAAATAGAATTAGTGAATGTTAAACTTAGGAATTTAATATAAAGATGATTTTGTAATTCTTTTTATAAGGCATTTTCCCTTAGCATCTCTACTAAGAAAAGTTTTGTCTCACCTAATAAAAAATTTCTCTATAGGTTCACATAATTGTATTTTATATATGAAAGTGGAGAAAACATAAAGTATAAGAGACTTTAGATGCGATCTCGTTATATTCTCCTAAATTCTATAATTAGAACCATCTCAAATAGTAACCTTTTTTATTAACAATTTAATATTTCTGAAAACCCTTTCAAGACAAATTCACCAAGATATAAACTTAATAATCCAAAACCACTTGTTGAAACAATTTTATAAAGACACGTTATGGGGGGGGAATTAGGGTGTTAATTTTATCCTCAACAATAGATAGATCTTGTTCATTCATTGGAATGAATATTCTGAACCTTTCAAAAATAATAAAACATCCAAAACATTCAAGATAATGAAAGAAAATATAGAAACATAATGATTTTAACTAGTTCACAATAAAGGGATACATCCACGTATCATATAAAAGACAATTTTCAATGAACACATTCCATTATACCACAAACCTTTACTCACTATAAGTGATTAAAAATGTTTATCTAATGTTTTCCTTAAAACCAAGGTCCATTACCTCTATGTTCTTATCTATTAATTTCTTTAAAGAATATATCTAGTAGAAGATGACATGTAGGTTTATCATAGTGAATATCAATAATATAATCAATAAAACAACTATATTTTATATTTAATATTAAGATTTACCTTATAGTAAATTCTAAATTTCCAATAAAGTTAAAAAACACCTGAGCAAACATGAATTCCATATGTACAACAATTACCTCCAATTATAGAAAACCGTATTTCTCCATTATTTTTATCTCACTCTTCTAATTAGTTTGATTTGAACTTATAAAATTATCCTTCATAAAATTCCTCATGTAAACACCTCATTAGCCCAAAAATATATATATTATAGAATAATTAAATTCTTACAGAAAATTCATATCTATTTAAGGATTCAAACAAGATAGAATCTTAAAAATATTAAGAAAATAAATTAACCCTGAAATTTTATACATCACTATGACATGGTTTATTTCATTGAATACCTTAATCTAAGAAACAATGAATTCCAAATTTAAAACACCAAAAATATATAGTTATTTATACTTTTGAAATCTCTATATATTAATGCTCCATGATGTGGTTCTCACTAAACAATAGCAAGCTCAATTAGTCTATTTTTATATAATTATTTTCTATAAAACACGATATGTAACACCTTTAAAAAAATAAGGTTCTTACTTTTCTAAAAAAAAACACTCAAATATACCAATTATTGCCTTGTTCTATATTTTTATAAAAACAACCAACGTCTTATTTACTAAATATTAATACTCTCAAAGTGTGGTCAAAATCCAATTTTTTTTTTCTTATCATATGTAGAGACCATGAAAATCACTTCCATGGTGGACCACCATCAAATCTTAATGTTACCATAGACCATTATGTAATCCATGATGTGGATATATATCCCCTAGTATCTAGGGATTTTTTATATGAAAATGGGTTCTACCATGACTATGGTAACATTCATTCCTCATGGTTTATAATACTATGATATGTTCAATCCATTAAAATTCAATTTAACCATCCGTCAACTAAAATGCCTTTAAATCTACCTAAATCTCAACCACTACCCGCAATTTCCAGCCATATATTAACAAAAAAAATGACACCTTACATCTATAAATTAATAATAAGATCTTTTAATCTAAAATTCTCAACTTTGTTACATTAGTTTCTAACAATATTAAATATTAAAAAACTAAAAAATTATTATATTTATTTCTATCGATTTAAATAAATTTTAAACTTAGTGGATACATATTTTGATAGTTCACTAAAACCATGATGATATTTATCATTGGGTCACACCAATAACTGTGTTTTATATAACCATGGTACTTGGGTCATATGATTCCACAATTTCTATAGTTTTTGTAAAAAATTAAAATATGAAACCCTTATTCATAAATTCCACAAAAAATATTGAAATATGAATTATTGGGTTATTATTATTTCTATAGTTCCAAGAAGATTATAATAAGGTTTATATCACTATTATTTTTGAAAAATATTGTAAAAGAACCTATAAATAGCCTAAATATCTAGAAATTAATGTATAAATATTTCCATAAATGACATGTATTGTCCCACTAGGACCCCACATGGGATTATAGTAAGTTTGGTGTGCCACCTTGAGCCTGCCTCCATTAGGCTACAGTTTAGTGGATAACACTAAGAAGGAATATATCACATATGGGAGGCCTTATCCAATAAAATGATAAATAAAAACATATATTTGGAATAATATATAATAAAGAAATCTAGATAAATAAATAACAATAGTGTAACATGCATGTGATACACCAAATATACCAACACAAAAAATACAAAAGATTGTAATAATGTAAAAAATCCATGGCCTAATATTCCATGATAAATACAAAACTCAAATAATTGGGATAAGTATATTCAACATCACACCAATAATAAATCAATAACCACTAGAAATAATAATTACTAAACTCTTTTAAACATTGGTACCTCCAATTCCATATCCACCAATGTATCCACTGAACTGTGCATCATCTATAAATACCAAAAAAATTGGGGAACGAGGCATGTGCATGGGTAAGTTTATCCATACCCAATAAGATTACCTAAAGAAAATGAGAAATAAGATAACAAGTTAGCTCAATTAGGATAAACCTACATATGATTTAAGAGTTAGGACAACCAAAGGAAGAGTAAGTCTCAATCTTTCTAACTCATCTCCATGAAAGTTGCACACTAAAGGGAACCTGGAATACCCCAGACATCATCATACCTAGAGAAAACTAACTTCCCAACTTCCATTACGTCCACAACATCTCTATAAAAAATAATGGTGGACCCACACCTCATTAAAGAGTTTACATTAATTAAGGGGATATCAACCCATATGGAGGACTCATGCCTCATTCTAGAAAGTTTGCATCAATTGACGTGGTTACCTAATTCATAAATGGAGGACCCATGCCACATTTATGGTTGAGGGGTGTGATTATTAATCAACTAAATATATAAATACCCACACCCAAGTGTTAGTATGTTTCTAGGGGGTATAGACCCCATGTCTTCTCCAACCATCTCACATACTCTCTCCATCATCAATTATACAAGGTAAGAAAACCCCGTTTACTTAAAAAAGGATATAATATATATATGATTAAAAGTTATAAACTATTTAATTATATGTATAAAAAATTTAGAATGTATTATTAATATTTTATATCCCAATACCTAGGAAATAAGATATATAAAACACTATATATATCACAATAAATGTCAGGTAATCATATGCTCATGTAATGTGTTCCTTAATATAAATCTATAATATTTTATAGTCCTGTTCATGTGAATTTATCCTACATATTATGTCCTAGTATAGAACACGTTGTTTGGGAATCATATAGTAGATGGGATTTTACTTACACGGGAGTCCATGTCATGATGTTGAGGTACACGACATGTAATCTATCCACATAGATTGTGAGGCCTATGGAAAACTTTGATTTGTAATGATTGAGTTCACTTAGTCAATATGCCATGATAAATGAGATATATACTATCCCATACAATATACAGATCTAGAAAATTATCTTGATATGTTCTCGGTTATAGGTTGATGCATACAGTTCCAAAATACATGTTGTGTGATTTGAGGTAACACAACATGTGATATTAATAACATTATTAAAATCTAGGAACTATAAGAATAATGAGACATGATGCATGACCTTGACGACTACATGATTTCTAATAAAAAATTATAGATCTATAATTCTTAGTTTTCTACCTATCATGCCAATTCCATCACAATTCCCTCTACTTCCAGCCACACATTCACTATTGATTGATATCTAAATCCCCATAGGTCTCTAATAAACCTTTTTAGAGATCCATACTGATAGCTCCAATCATTACTCTCAATCATCGTGGCCATGCTAAATCCATTCTAGACCCCAAATTTCTTAGATGGCACCCCTTTATAATCTGTATTATTGAACTTCACTCATAATTTCTCTTTATAATATGAATAAACCTTATAATGAAGGATGATAAAGAAGTATAAAATGAATGGTGGTTTTTGGAAGTCTGATTACTCGAAATTGATTTCATGGTCATGTTCATCAAGAATGTGAAAATGTGAAGAGGATAGATTTTACGATTGATGATGAAAAATTCATTAGAATTATATGTGATGATTGGTTAAAATATTTAGGATAATGTTTAATAAAGGATAATCATAAACAAAACATAATAATTTCCATTATTGTGAATAATCCAAGAAATACAGATAATTAAGAACTATGTAAAAGGTTTCATGATATTTAAACCCATATGATAATTAATTAAAGAATGTAAACATTAGTGTGTTATAAAAATTGATAATCCCATGTCATAATTAGTTATCCTATAATTAAGAATAAGTATTCATGGATAACCAAATTAAAAAATATTCAACACTTCATTTTTGATGAAAAATATACTCCACCTAAAACATGGATGAATATTTGTTAAATATTTGAACTGTTAATATTCTAAAATATTTAACATGTCATTGATGTGATGGATTATGAAATCATTTTTTGGAGGAGGAATCTAATTTCATGATGAAAAAGGTGAAATAGATTAAAAAAATTCCTACCACACTGGTGATTCACTAATGATCAAGATTTGATCGTGAATCCCCCTTCACTTAATGGTGTTAATGACCCCTCCTCCAAGACCCTCCAAGAACATGAGAAATCATTTCAAGGGTACCTCATCTATAATTATGGATAATACTCTAAAATTAGTATTAGTAACACAATTACATTAAATTTCTAGTTTAATTTATGTTTTAAAACTAACACTTGAAAATGCATGGACCCCTGGTCTGAAGATTTCCATGAAAATTATTTATTTATTAGGTAAATAACCCCATTTAAGAAAACATAACTATATCAACATTTCCATTTTAGAATATCTCTAGAAGATATAAATCATACAACCATGTGTGATTAAAAATAATATACTATAAATATTATATATTTTTTAATATATCTGACACTAATAAAAGTTAACTAGCTTCGTAACTAGATTTATACATATAATTAAAATATTTAAAGTGATTTATTAAAAAAACCCATGTTACTATATCCTACCCACCTTCTTTTATTTTCATCTATAAAATAAAAAAACAATAAAAATGTTGATGTTACTATGCTCACATATTATTTTAATGCTCCCACAAGCTCTATTGAATATATCTAGGTTGTTAAAAGAAACAAAACAATAGGATCACTCTACCATGAAGGATATTATCCTACTAAACCTCAATATGCGTAAGGTATTATTTAAAGGATATGTTATATTCTACATCCATCTCTACCTTATTGGTAATGTGTGAAAAATCATACATATACCTCCTCAGCTATGACATGTGGAAAATATTATGCACTTAATCCATTTTCGAGAGTAACGCTAGACAGTATTAAACCTCACCTACCTTATATAGAATCTAAAATGTCCTAATGAACCTTAGGGATAAATTTCATTCCTGACCAGACCTCCTCAATCATCATTGATGTGATAAATTTAAAAAAAAGGATGCCTCCTTGAAATACAAGGGTCTTAATCTTCTACCTATGTATAAATTTTGATGGCTATATGATGTCTATATATACTCTTTTCTCATTCACACTTTCCCCATTAGAAAAAAACCAACTAAGGCCCCATTATAGATGTATCACAAACCTCCATATAGTAAAGGGATTACATTTAACATTACCTATAATATTTTTAAAAGGTTGTCATAAAAATATTGGATTAGTATCTATTGTTGTATGAAAAATATATTTAGGGTCGATGACTAGCCTTAATCTTCTTAAAATACAGCACACATGCTCACAAAATATCCTCAAGAAATTGAATAGTCCTCCTAGTCTGACCAATTTATTAGGGAGTAATGACACACTAAAATTAAAATGGGTCCCAAAATACACTTATAAAAATACTTTAAAACCGTGAAATAAATCAATAATCATAGTTAGAGAAAATCAAACAGTGTATTCTATAAAACCACATGATATAATCTATGCACATGCATCCCAAAATCTCCACCAAATTCTTCTCCAAAATGGGGTGAAAGTGATAAAAATTGGTTAGATGATAAATAATCAACTATATAATTTCATGATATTTCACTGATCATGGAAGTTTAGCTATGAAATCCATCAATACACTATCCCACTTCCAGTATGAAACCATAAGAGGTTGGATCAAAGTTGAAAAAACCTAGTGCTCAGCCTGCACCTGCTGACATGGTAGGGATGGTGATATGAAATCATTGACACTCCACTTATTTCCTAAAAACCAAAACTCATGCTTATGATCCTCATACATATTCATAATACCTGAATGTATTGGAAAAGGATATGTGTGAAACTCCCTCAAATCCTCTCATGAATCACTTTTGAAACTATAGTATACCTCTAAATTAGAATGACGTGCTCCCCACCTTAATAGAATCCACCTAGTGTATATCCATATAATATTTTGTCCCAAAAAATATTTCAATAAATATCCCCACATTGGGCCTCTCTCATCCAATTAATAATTTTGGGGGAAACCTCCATCAATAAAAAATATGTAATATATCCCTCTTTCATCAAAACTAATAACATCAAGGATAACTTCTCAAACACCACTTCTATAAGCTAAGTACGAGACTTCATGTTATGTACATAAAACAACATATTCCACTTTTTTGGAGGAAAACTATCTTGAAGTTATAATATTATAGGAACTATAACTAAAATAACCACCTTTAGTTGAGATATCTCTGGTTAAAGATATACATGAAACTCTTGTGATATGTAAGGACATAAAATCTCAAAAAATGAATAAATGCCTCTATATATTCTTTGAAAACACTTCCATTTTATGATCCAAGTAATGGGTAACATAATTATGCTCATGTGGTGTCAACTATCTAGACCCATAAAAATCTTGGATTGTATCTAGTTCAGCGCATAGCCAAGACCAATCCTGGAAGCATCACTAAACACCTCTTACTCTACTCCTTCCTATATAAACCCTAAAACTAGATCACTGGTTAAAAAATACATTAATTCCATGAAATATTTCTAAAATGGTCCCTATAAATGAAATAATACCCCTTTATGGTATGTTTTATCATAGGAGATACAATATGAGATTAATTTTCCATGAATCTACGGTAATAACCTATAAACCCAAGGAAAGTTTTCACCTCAACCACCATCTTAGGTAGCTCTCAAGCCATCATGACTTCAAAATTCACATGATAAACTATAAATTATCCCTCTGAGATTACATTCTCTAAAAAAGGAACTTCTTAAATCTTGAAATTACACTTTGATAGAATTCCATTATGTTGATTCTCATGGTTAACTCTAGAATAATCCTCAAATGGTCAAAATGCTCTTATTCCATTTTGGAATAAATGATGATGGAAATAATGAAACACACCACGAAAAATTCCAAGTAAGGTTGAATTATTCTATTCATGAGTCTTATACACACTACTATGGAATTCATCATGCCAAACAATATTACTTAGAACACTTATTGACCATAGAGACACTCGAACTCCATGTTTAGGATATAATCTTCATAAACATGAAGCTAGTGATAACCAAACCTAGAATAATTCTTTTAGAACCACTCTTCTCCTTTCAACTAGTTAATGTGATCATCAACTGTTGAAGGAGGATATTTTTTCTTTATTATCACCTCATTCAAGTGGAGATAATAAATATAATTCCTTAGTATCTTATCCACATTCAAGGTGAATATAACAATGGTTTCCTAGGGGGACACACCATGTCTAATTAAATTTTTCTCCACAAGGTCCTCTAACCACAAATTCATATATATGAGCATAATTAAGACCATTTTTTATGCTATAAAGGATATCAATGTGGTCTCAGGTTGTATTTCGATGCTGAAATTGACCTCTCAATGAGGGCGAAACCCTATAAATTACTATGGGAAAACATTAATACACACTAACATTGTAGGTAAATACTACTCAATAGTATTAGTGACACATAAAAAAAATCTCATAAACTTATGGGTAATCATCTTCAACCACCCAAGGGTTGGTCTTTCTTATCTTTCCTAAAGGCCTCACTCACCAGTGAAGGTAAATCTTGACCTTTTAACTCAATTACATATCACTATGCAATGAAAATAATATACCCATGCATGAATTTTTGATATCTAATCCATGTCAAGGATAACAACAAAATGAATAATCTCTAACTTAATTAATACCCATGAAAAAATATCCATGATAAGGGCAATCTCACACTAATGATAGATGTGAGTGAGATGTTGGTTTCCACCAATAAGCGTCTCTCGATTGAGGGGTAGAGTTAGGCGATTTACATGAATCTCCTACTTACAAAAACAATACATATCAATTAAAAATGTATCATTATGGTGTCGATGAGTACGAGTTATATGGTAAAAAAGACACAAATCATACCTCAAATTATGTCATGAAAAACATGATCAAATCCATCCATCACTTATATCTACCCTCTACACCATTTTCTAGAGTTTTTTCCCTTAAATGAAACTCTTGGAGTTGTTAGTGGTGTGCATGGATTAAAGAACTATCCAGTTATAGCTTCTCTAATACCACTAGCTCTTCTAACATAGCCAAAATTAGTAGGAACACCTTTTCTACATTGAGTAATCCCTTGATATATGTGTTACATCTGTGAGGGAGGTCCATACATAGTACCACACTATATTTCTTTTATAACCTGCCCAGTAGAATAGACGTGACCAGGTGGCCTCTACCTATAAAAGTATAGTGGGATGTATCTCTTGGATGAGTGTAACTGATTATGTATCCTTTTACTTCCAATATTTGATGCTTGAATCATGAGTTCACCCAAATCAGGTGATGTGATCCTATATTCCATCATCATCTAGCAGCTACTAATGAATCTTCTATGGGAAATCCTATACCTACTCTAGCACTAGGATGATATTTCACAAGAAAAAACTCCCAATAAATAAAGAACACTCTAGAACTTTAGTTTATGTGGGAATTCACAAGAATATAGTTCAACATTGAATATCTTGAAAAATTAAACACTAAAACTTGCATGACCAAATATAACCATCATGAATCACATCCTGATAAAACCTATTGGGGTATATAAGCCTTAAATAGTATCATGATACAATCATGATACCCTAATAAATGTATAAAAACTCTTGAATTCATACAATCCATAATGTAATTGAATATTAATCATATCAAAACAAGCACTTAAACTCCATATAAGTAAATATAGAGGCAAAGTATCTTTATCATGAGTATGTCTGAATTTTTTTTCACTATTTTCCTACTAAACCATAAAGAAAAACTATCTGGTTTCCAGGTTTCTAGACTATATAGAAAACAAAAGAAATTGAATCCATCCAATCCTCCACTACCTAAGGATCTGTCCTGTCTTGGAACCCAGGAGGCCTCTATCTCTGGAACATATGAAGTGCAGTAAACTTATGATTAGTCTCACTATGCACTATATAATATACCTTATAAAATATAGTTTGTTTTAATATCTACTAAAATGGTGGGGTTTAACCCTATTCTCCACTAGTGGGTGAAAACCTCCTTTTCAGGTACTTATATTGAAGCATCATCACTCAACTAGTTAGTGACCAGTGGCCAAATCACTGGAATGGTCATATCATGACCTTACTTCCGAAGATGACTCGGTTATCTATGTGGTGGTATTCTATATTTAATAAGATGAACGGATCATTTTTTAATTATATCTAATAGATATGAATCGAGGAAGGCATATATTAAATCATAAATGGTATGTTTCATAATGCATTTACAATCCCATTAAATCCTATAATTTAAAACGTTGAGTTATGCATCAATTAATAGTTTATTAGAGTCATATAGAAAGGATACATTAGCTACTTACATAAAACACTTGATTCCTTGGTATGCTAACTGAACTCAAAACCCATTAACATTGTTTCCTTAAGCATCCTAAACCATTCAATGTAAGACTAAAAACTCTAATCTATATACCAAGGACCGAAACAACTATAATACTATTCTGGAATGACCCGATATTCTGAGAACCCACCTATTAAGGTAGTAATCTAAGTGTTCCACCACAATACTACCTCTAATAGGAAAGGGTATTGTGACTAATAAAATGAATGCATAAGTCACATATGAGAGACCTTATCCTATAAACCTATAAACAACCACATATATCAAGAAAAATATACAATAAATAAAACCATGTAACATTCCTGTGATGCACTTAATATCATAATAGAAAAAAATTCAAATGATAATAATTAGGGGAAGAATAAAAGGCCCAACATCCCATAGTAAAGACCAACCTTGAACAATTGGAATAGATGTACTACATGTATTTCTAAAACTAACTCGATCACCACTATAAATAATCACCACTAATATCTTCTATGTATCATCACCACTAGAACCAAGACTATTGATTCTCCACTGAACTATGAATCGTCTACATGGGAAAAAATATTTGTGGGAATAAGGCCTGTATAGGTGTGAGTTTAAACATACCCAGTAAAACACCTTGAGAACAAAAAAGATAAACAATATAAAAATTTATATCAAATAAGACATAACGAGAGATGATTTAAGTGTCTATATGACTAAAGGTAGAGTAATTATAAATATTTATAACTTACTTCCAAAGAAATCTAACATTAAAGGGAACCTAAAATACCTAGAAAAATCATCAGAACAAAAAAATGACTACCCATCTTCTGTCACTTCCACCACATCTCTATAAAAATAATGGGAGAACCATAACTTGATGAAGATTTTATGTTAGTCAAGTGGGGTATCTATCCCTATGGAGTACATGTGACTCATTTTTTGAATAATACAATAGCCAAGGGGGATAGATCCTCTATATATGTATGACCTATTATATGACATATATGACCTTATAGATCCAATAAAGGTGATGTTTGAAGAACATAGTCACTAAATGCATGAGTATTTTTGAAAATTTAAGAAAAGTTAATGGTTAATTCTTTAATACGGGTGTAATTTTATATTTTCTTGGTGTTGGCATGAAATATTTGGTGGTTTGGATCATGGTTTGAATTTAAGTAGGTGAGATGGGGGCATAGGAATGATAATACAAGGTATAACCTATAGAATTTTTCTTTAGATAACATTGGATACATAGTAGGTTCTCACTAGGTAACCATTGAGATTAGTAGAGGATCACGTACCCTAGTGGTGCTACTAAGTACCTGGTGAACTCTTGCTGGGTGTTAAGTGGGCTAATGTTTGTTTTACCTTATAATTTAATCATTTTGGTCATTTTTATTATAAGGAACCCTCTTTTTACAAATGTATGGATCATTTTTTTGGTTTTAATATCTTTAAATGGTCATCATGGTGGTGGATATTAACGTTGTGAATGTATTGGGTGAATCTAGGGATTGTTCAGAGCCCAGATCCCTGAAATGGGAGGAAAAGACTAGGTCACACGATCTAGGAGAAACTGTGTCACCCAACCTATACAGTTTCCCTAAACGATGTGATTGCAGATAGTGGGAAGTTGTAGGACATATAGTTTTTCTAAAACCATGTGAAATAAATCACATGGACATGAAGTGATAAAGAAATATTGGATATAGTAGTTTTATATGGTCTTTACATGGTTGGATAAACTGTGCGCCTAACTGTGCAGGGTGCCCCTTTGAAGTAGTGAATGTCACATAGTTGGAACACAGTTTGGACAACCATGCCACAAAACCATGATCTTTTTTATGGGTGAAAAGTAATATTTTACCCTTATTATATATTTACCTCTTTTATTTTCTTTCCTATCATTTTTATTAGGTGAGGATGTTCTTCCCCCATAGCTTTCTAAGCACCTCCTCCTAAGTTCTACTATATCTCCCATGTACGGTTCACGATTCAAGATCTTTCGAAGTAGTTGGGTTCCTTAAAGAGAGATCTCAAATAATATATATTACTATTTTAGTTTATATTCAAATATATCACTCTATTTAGGTGAAAAATTATTTTCCCTATTTTCAAGGGCACTTGACCATTTCTTATATTTCTTTCAACCTACTGCGAATCTGAGACCGATATCGAGGGAGGAGTTTTATAAGGCCTTGAGGTATGTGTTATAATAATTTTACACAAGAGTTTTGATGTCTCATGTCTATGAAGTGGTGCATAATTATTTATTTTTTATAGCATCCACATTTTATTGATTCTTTCATATCAAAGTAATCATTTCACCATTATACACATCCTTGATCCTCGTTTAGTAGTTTATAGGGTATTGAAATCTCTTATATGTATATCCCTTGGGTGTGAAAAAGTTTATTTTCCCATTGAGGTTAATTGTTCCAATACCCAAAAATCATAATTAGCTATCATCTCAGATTTTAAATGAAATTACCTTGTTATAAGAAATTAAATAGATTAAGAGGGATGTGTAATGCATTATGGATATATTCCATTAAATGAATTAATTAGTTTAAATGAAAAGGATTATTCAATTTAGGTTTCTTTTCCCTTAATAAAATAAATGTTTAAATAAAATTTTTAAAGGGTAGAAATGCCAGGCCAATGGTGGATTACTTTATCAAATGCTAAATTGAACTACTATGCCTTATTTAAATATATATACAGGATAAAAGAAAGTGATGCATGAGAGGTAATGAATTATTCAAAATATAAATATGAATATTCCATTATAAAGGCTATGGTATGATGGTAAAGGATTTGTTGAGAATGATGATATCACGCTCCTTTACATCGGGTGTTGAGCATGACAGGTCGCACCATTGACACTAGATGGATGTTGGGCTTAACACACCACGTACCCTGTTCGAGTGTCGACAAGATGGAATACTAACCATCTCGAGTGAAGATCATGAAGTCTCCCAATCATTATGATATATAGGGAATGTTCCCTATTTCTTGAGATTATAGGTTCATTCGACTGGTTATGGATGTTTGAGTTACGCCCGGTCCAGCCAGCACTAGTATTCCAGGTTTATGGACACTTACATTCGCACAAACGTGGTTTATATATGTGGATATAGTATATATGAATATTACTATACTATATATATATATATATATTATTACTACATATATAGTGACAAATTTGACTTCCATTCCGGATATGTGACAAAGCAGGTAGAGCCACCATTTATCCTTCCAGAACCTGAACAAGTAGTTATTTATTTATTCATAGTTGTTAATTAATTAATTATGACAAAACACTATTATTAATTAGCTCTGCTTGGATTTCATGTATATACTGTTAGTGGTGGAATACTGTGATTTTTATCTCAAAACCCACTCAGGATGCCTTTGGTACCTGAGAAGATTTTTTTACAGGTTATGAAAAGGGAAAGAACCCTATGAATGGTCTTTGATATTCTTACCTAGAGTTAGATCTTAGGAGTATAGGACCAGACATATTCTAAAGATTCTAGTGGATCAATTGTTTTCCCTTTTTTGATATTTTTAGTTCTTATTTAACATTATGGTATATTCTTGTCCCATGTCCCACTTTTTCATAACAACATGCCATGAATCCATATATATATGAAACTACCTAGAGGATGTTGTTTAATATTCATTTGTTTAGTTACTTATGCTTCCTCACATGTTTATTTTATCTGTTAGATATCATTATTCTACTACTTATTTATTTTTTTCTATTCATATTTTCCTGTGTTTTTGTATTTTTATTGTTTATCAGCTGTGACACTATGATTAGAGGGTATAGTCTCCCCACTGTATCACCTTTACACCTTTGATACTAGCTGAAAACCACTGGAATATGAAGAGGCAAGCTGGAGGTCATGTGACCCACCAGCTTGGGGTATGGGTTAAGTTTATCTCTGGTCGGGACATTAAAAAGGGGTATCAAATCCATTTATTTTACTTGTATTACTGTTTGGGTATTATTTAGGAGACTAGAAGTTAAAGAGATTTGGAATTGACCCCATGCCTGAACATAGTTATCCTATGTATAGGGGGAACCCAAATTACTTAGGATGGGTAATTGAAACTAATTATTATGCCATTTATAATTGATTCAACTACACCATTGGGTGACACCCTTTTTTATGGTGTTATTTATTTTGGTATGGTTGAAATGATGATTTCTTCTACCCATTCCCAATGAAATTAGGGCGATGAATTAGACCATGAAACATTATTAGGCACACTCGGATTAATATTCCATGCATTTTTCCACGTCATGTTTATTTTTAGTGTGAATTTTTGTATTTTATATTGATAGTGCCTTGATTATGTATTCATTTGTGCTGACACTTCTTACATGGATTGGAAAATATAATTGATACTTAATGTGCCTGCATTAACCTCACAATGTTTACCTATATATATTAAATAAGACACCATAAGTAGTTAACTATGACATATTGAGCCATGGTCCTTTATCCACATGGTTTGGAATGTGTTATGTTGGGGGTTATGTAGATTCCATATTTTGGTTCATAAAGAGTATGACCCAATATGGACCAAAAATGGAAATCCATCTAATTGTACCATTTTGAAGTGATTTAATTATTTGAACAAGAAATTTTTTTAATGAATATGAATCTTTATGTGGAATTATCTATTCTATACATTTGAAACATAGAATTATACAAAACCAAACCTTAGTAGTGGGTACTGGGGTATCTATTACATCCTTGTGGCCTTTTTGATCTCTTCTACTATCTAGAGAAGGAAAAGAGGCTTAATCATTTCTATAAGAAGGAATCACACCTGTTCTAGATTTCTATCTGCAATATTTCCAGTTACTTATATATATTTTTAGGCATGTGTTTGGAATGTAGTATTATGACTCCACAATGTCCTCTATTCGTATGCCCTGAAGGGGGTGATGACCATGCACCTGAGGTGGGGGCCTTGAGCTGCCAGTGATCCCTCCTATAGTTCCACCTATGGATCCTATTCATATTCATTATATGGACACTGATACCCAATTATAAGAGGGATTTATTAGTATGATGTAGCATATGAAATGCGTCATTTGAACTAACATAAGTATGGAAGAGTTGAATTGGGAATTCTAGTAGCAACATCCTCACACCTTTTCAAGAGAAGGCGGACAACAAATTTATGAGTCATGGCTTGTAAACATTGTTTCTATATTTGATCATCTAGATGTTCCTCTAGAGAGGGGGGTGAATATTGCAGTGTATATGCTTCACGATTCTTCCAACTAGTGGTGGGATGTAATCACCTAGGTAGATTGACATTATAATATGATTTTGACAGATTTATAGATGATATTCCATGACTACATCTTTCCCTAGAATATAAGGGATGAGTGATCTACAAAATTTATGAACATTGATAAGGGAAGTATGTTCATTATATAATAATCTTCTCGTTTCACTAAGTTAAAGTAGTTTTCCCATACTATATAGGGTGATGATATTATGACCTTCGGGTGATTTGAGGATGGGTTGGTATATGCCATATGATTATAGGTCAATGTTTTTAGGTTGAACACTATTTCATTTATAGTATAAAAATACCATATTATAGAGATGAATTTGAGAGAAGTTGATGGTGTGATTCTGTGTGGTTCAACACCTAGAGCTATTAATAATTATTCATCTGGGTGAAAGAGGTCTTATGAGGATATTCATGGTGGTAAAACCAATTAGGATCCTCATTCTGAAAGATTTTTGATATGTCATCTTTGTGGAAAGTCAGGTCACATGCAGCCTCAGTGTTTATGAGATTCTACAGAATGTAGAGGCTGCAAAAATATGGGGAATATACATCACTTATATAGAATATTTCCATCAGTTCCTAGAGAATAAGGATCTACTCATATCCCTCATTTTGGAGAAAGGAAAATAGTATGATGACATGTAGGCAGTTGTAATACCATTGGTTAATCAGGATTACTTGGAGGTCAAGGACGAGGTGGTTCGACTCATGATTCTTAGTTCCAATAGAGTGAGTTTTCTCAATGAAGTCAGGTAGTGACTTAGGTCCATGGGACTGGATAGTTACATGTAGTCAAATCTCTGTTGGAGGAGTATAGTTTTGGTGCTTTTACAGTACGAGGTACTGTTATAGTTGCCTCCACTTTTCTATCTATTTTATTTGACAGAAAAATGTTTCACTCATTTATATCTAAGTCAATCATTGAGATTATAGTCCTTGATGTTGAGAACTATTACGGAGTATTGACTTTATATAATCCATTAGTAATCTGATCCGAAGGCGTTCATGATTTTAAAGGTTGTCCCCTTGAGATAGGGGGATACCACTTCATGTGGAATCTTTTTGTCATTGACATGAAGGGATTTGATGTAATCATTGGGATGAATTTTTTAGTTCCCTATAGAGACCATATTGACTGCTATCATTAGAGTGAGATTTACATCACCAGAGGGTGGTAGGAATGTGCATAAGGTATAATGGAATGTTCAAGATACTCAATCAAGACTCGAGTAGCAGAGGCTGGGTAGTGGTAAAAATCAGATCCCCAATATTTTATCAGATGATCAAGGGTTGAAAGCCACTATTTTTCCTATTATAGTGGATCATTTCAGTGAAATATTTTCTTACAACTTCTCTAGTCTACCCTAAGTGTGGGTGGTAGAATCCACTATCAATATTGTTCTATGGGTATCACCAGTGACCATTTCTCCTTATAGAATGGAACCTAAAGAGACATTGGAGATCAATAAAAAATTGGGGGATCTATTGGATAAAGGATTTATACACCCTATCACTTCTCTTTAGGGTTCACCAACCCTTTTAACTAAGAAGGTGGGTGATACCCTCCGTATTTCAATGAATTACCATTGATTGAACTAGATCATGATAAATAATAGATATCCATTTCCTATAATGGATTACATATTTGATTAGATCTAAGGGGTGAAGGTGTTTTCCAAGATATATTTGAGGCCAGGCTGTCATTAGGTGTGTGTTAGGACTTCAGAAATACCTCGCACAAAATTTAAAAGAAGGTACGGTCTATACGATTACTTGGTCATGCTATTCAGTCTCATGAACACTCCTATAGTATTTATGGATTTAATGAATAATGTTTTCCACCTGTTTTTGGATTCATTCATGTTAGTATTTATTGATGAAATATTAGTGTATTAATAATTTTGAAATTAATATGAAAAATATCTTGAGATCATGATGAATAATATAAGAGAGAATAATCTCTATGATAAGATTGAGAAATTCCACTTTTTAATTGACAAAATCCACTTACTAGGTCACATCATCTTAGAATCAGGAGTTTTAGTAAACCCGAAGAAAGTGAGAGATATAGTTTCATGGAAACTGCCTAATAATTTATTTGAAATATGAAGTTTTCTATGGATATCCATATATTACATGAAATTTATCTATGATTTATTATACCTTTATACACTTTGTAAAATATTGAAAAAGAAAGGTGTGTAATTTTTTTTGTTAGAATCTTATGAATAATAATTTCGAGAGCTGAAGGGCCATTTGACTTCAGTGATGATATCGATATTTATAGTGCAGGGAAGGAACTATATAGTATTCTATGATGTGTCAGGTATCTATCTTGGAGTTATTATGATGTAGGAATAATGATTTATTACATACGAGCCTCATCAGTTGAGGCCTCACAAATTGAATTACCCAACACATGAGCTCGAGCTAACTACGGTTGTTCATGTTCTTTGAGGTTGGAGGAAATATATACTTAGAGAAAAGTTTTCTGTATTCATAATCAATTTCATATTTACATGGTGGGATATAAATCTCAGGACTCATAAGTGGGTTGAGAACCAACAATCAGTTGATTTCAAGATTTCATACATGCCTGGTAAAGGCAATGTATAAGTTGATGCTCTAATCCAAAAGACTTAGACATAGTCAGTTAAGGAGGCCAGTGGTGAATGGAATCTCATGGATATGTTTTTATAGATTCACATTGAGGTTCTAGAGGACCAAGATTAGGCTATCCACTCATCCTTAGTAGTGACCTATACTCTTCTATAATAGGTAAAAATGAGTCAACTATTCGATCTTGAAGGTCTTATCCAAAGGGAAAGTGTCTCAGATAACGATACATATTCATGTCAGACCATGTATGGGGTTGATACCTTACAATTCCATTACTATGTATGGATCCCAACGAACATCAGAGAACTGTTTTTACAGAAATTTCATGCCTCAGCATGGGAAGATCACCTTGGCGTCACCAAAATGTATAGGGATCTATGGTTCTAGTATTTGTGGACTTGTATAAAACATGAGTTTTTTGGCTTTATCACTCGGTGTTCCACCTTTTAGTTAGTGAAGTAAAATCATCAGCAATAGATATGGATTTTATAGTTATTTTCCATTCTTGAGTGGAAATTGGAAAATGTTACTATGGATTTTGTGACTGGTCTTCCTAGATCACCTCATGGAAATGATGCAGTGTGGGTTGTCATTGATTGTTTGAAAATGGTCACACAATTCTTACCTATGTGAGATACCTCCTCGGTTTATGAGCTTGGAATACTATACATCATAGAGGTTTTACGTCTTCATGGAGCTGCAAGATCTATCGTTTCTAATAGAGACACTCGTTTCACATCCTATCTCTAGAAGGGGTTGTAGAATGCCTTGGTTATACAAGTGCTTCTAAGAAAAACCTCACCCTTATACTGATAGAGAAACTCAACATACAATTCAGGTTCTCTAGAAAATTCTCCATGCATGTGTTCTTGACTTTGGGGGTTCCTAGGAGAAACACATTTCCCTCATTGAGTTCTCTTATAAAAATAACTTCTAGGATACCATTATGATTTCTCCTTATGATGTCTTATATGGTAGGACCTTCCATTCTCATCTGTGTTAGATAGAGATAGTGTAGGTATCTATGATTAGACCACATCTTGTTTAGAATACTATAGAACAGGTCTAGTTGATTAGAAAGAGCATGATAATATCTTAGTCTAGACAGTAGTAATATGACAATAGATGCTGAAAACCTCTTGAGTTTGATATTAAAGACTGATTTTTCTAATGAACTCACCTAGGTTAGGGAATAGATGTATCCAAAAGTAGGGTAGTATCTCATCGAGGTTCTTTGTTCCATTCAAGGTTGTGAAATGGATCAAACCAGTGGCTCTATAGTTGGAACTTCCTTATAAATACTTGTCAATAGATGATTAATTTCATGTATCTTAGATTTGATGACACTATCCAGGCCCAAAACAAGTCTTTATTCTTGGTGAGGCTGAATTACTTATAAATGCTTCCTTTGAGGAGTTCCAATTCATATTGTTGATCAGAGTGTTAAGACACTCTGAGGCGGGTCAGTTCCTTTCGTATAAGTGCTATGGAAGCACAATTGAGTATAGGAAGAGACCCGGGAATGGGAAGCTAATATATGAGTTATGTGTTTGGATAAATTTTCAGACAATACCTCTTCACCATCATATGGCCAACTTGGGGACAAGTTTCTTTAAGGAGGGGATGTCGTAACGGCCTAACTTTTAGCAAAGGAATGAATGATTGTTTTTGGTTTAAATTCCTTTTAATGACCCAAATGGTGATGAATAATTAATTCAACAAGATATTGGTTGTGTCAAAGGCTTATTTAGTTCCTGGAGCCTCAAAATGGGATGAAAAAATTGAATCCCATAGTTTCAGAGAAACCATACAGCCTAGACCACACAGTTCCATAAACTGTGAAATTATAGGCAATGGGAAACAATAGTTAGTGTGGTTTCTCTAAAACTGTGTGACTTAAAGTACATGTCCATGAAGTACTATAGACATCTTAGACATATTTTTTTTCATGATATATGCATGGTTAGATAAAACATTCACCTAACTATGTGGGGCTCCCCTTTGAATTAGTGAATGGTGCACAGTTGGCACAAGGTCTGGTCACCTGTGCAGCCAAATCGTGCACCCTTTTTTACGAGTGAAAAGTCATTTTCAACTCTAAATAAATTTATTTAACTCTTTTATTTTATACCCTATCATTTCAAGAGGATGAGGGTGTTCTTCTCCAATAGCTTTCCAAGACCCTTCTCCTAGGTTCCTAATACATCTCCCATGTCTAGTTCCCAATTCAATATCCTTCAAAGGCGTTGGATTCCTTAAGGTGAAATCTCAAATACTCTCCCTTATTATTTTAGTTTATCTTAAGATCTATCATGCTAGTTAGGTGAAAGATAATTTTATATATTTCATAGTTGTTGGATGATTTTGTATATTTTTTCTAACCTTCTCCAAATCTGAGGTCGATATTTAGTGAGGAGTCTTCTATGGCCTTGAGATATGTGGTATCATCATTTTCTCCAAGAGTCTTGATGACTCATAGCTTTTCTAATTGTTCCACATGATGTATTTTTTTAGCATTCTATTTTTATCGAGTTCCCTATATCAAATTGATCATTTCACCAGGATACATTTCCTTGGTCCTTATTTTGTAGTTTTGAGGGTATTGACATCTTTTATAGAAACCCCTTGGGTGTGCCACGTTGATTTTCCCATTGAAGTTAATTGTTCCAATACCCATAACTCCTAATTAGCTATCATCTTGGACTTTAAATGAAATTACCTTATTATAAGGAATTCAATGGATTAAGTAATTGGAATGTCTAATGGATGATGAATTTATTCCCTTAATGAATTAATTAGTTTAAATTGAATGGATCATGCACATTGGTTTACTTTTTCCTTAATGAAACAAATTGTTTAAATGAAATTATTAAAGGGTGGAAAGACCATGCATATGGTGTCTTACATTATCAAATTCTCAATTGAACTATTATTCCTAATATATATATATATATATATATATGGGCTAGATGGAAGTTATTAATTGGTGGTAATTACTCATTCCAAATATAATTTTGAATATTATTTTATAGAGGTTTTGGTATGATGGTAAGTGATATGTTGAGAATGACTGTATCATGATCCCTTAAATCAGTTGTTGAGCCTGACGTCTCACACCATTGACACTAGTTGGATGTCGGTATTGATGTTCCATATCCCTTATTCGAGTTTTGATGTGATGGAACACTCACAATATCAGGTGAAGAGCTTGATGTCTCCCACTCATGAGGATATTTAGGGTATATACCCTATTGATTAAGGTTATAGGCCTATTAGACTTGTTATGAATGTATGAGTTACTCCCTGGTCCTTCTAGCACTAGTATTCTTGGTATATAGCCACATATGTCGACACATACTTGGTTCATATAGGTGTATGTAATATATATGTATATAACTATAATATATATATCTATATATTATTACTATATATATTGTGACAGATCAGACATCCATTCCGGCCATGAGACGAAGAAGGTAGAGCCACTGGGTGTCTTCTAAGAACCTAGGAAGGTTATTATATTTTTATTCATCATTGGTAATTAATTACTTATGTTTTTACACCATTTATTTATGATCAATGCTTAGATTATGTGTAGACACTGTTAGTGGTGGCCTACTATGATTTTTTTATCTCATTACCTACTCGGGCTACCTTTGGTACCAAAGAAGATTATTTTACTATAGGTTCTGATAAGGGAAATCCCCATCCCGCCATTCTTTAATATTCATACCTATAGTAGGATATTAGGAGAATAGGACAGATCAAATGCTCAAGATGCTAATGGAGGAGTATTTTTGTTATTTTTGGTCTTTTTCAGTTCCTCTATAGAATTATGGTATATGCTTATCCTCTATTCCCCTTTAGTATATCATCATTACATGAATCTAGGTATATGACTCTACCTAGTGGATTTTTTTACAATTCAGTTTCTCAGTTATTTACGCTTCTGCAAATGATTATTTTATCTATTAGATATCATTATTCTATAGATTATTTACTTTTCCTGTTCATATATGAATCCTCTATTGTATTTTTATTTTTCCTATCCATTGTTCTACTATGATAAGAGGGTATAGTCTCCCCACCTTACCACGTTTACACACTCTCTACTAGTTGAAAACCTCTAACATAAGGGGAGGCACAATTGAGGCCATGTGACCAACCAGATCGAGGCATGAGTTAAGTGGATCCTAGGTCGAGAAGTTACATTCATCTATTTATTTTAACTCTGAAAGGGGTTCCATAGAGACTATTCACTCCATGATATCTAAGAGACTCCTCCAAGGATCCACCAAGACTTATTTCTCCCTATATTATTTACCTTGATTCAAGAGTAGTTCAAAGTTATTTCATTTACTAAATAAATGGTAATCTTTCCCTTCTAATCCCATCTCCCTTGGTTACTCTTCCTTTGTTCCCTTCCTTCTTGGATGGGTATTTAAATTATTATTTCACCATTAATTAGTGAAATCAACTCTATGTTGAGGACTTCATATTAGGTTTTATAAACAAAAACTTAGTAGATTTGTTACCCATCATTTATCACTATTTTAGTGTAAAGTGTTAGAGGTATGATTTATTATAAGGTAAAAATTATTTTAAATTGGGATTAAATTATGATTTGGGATGTTTTAATTAGGTATTTTGGTGACTATGGTGTTGGAATGATATCCTGTGTAACCTTACTTGATTTTGTTTGGGTATCAGTTCTTTTGGGATTTGGTAAATGATTTATGGGATTACATTTCTTTCAAAATTGTACCAAATGGATTATTAACAGCCTTTTCATGATCATTAGAGGATTATTAAATGGTTTTTTGGATGTTAATACTCCCCAATTTATAATGTAGAGAAATATTAAATCTTTTAGTGATTTTTTAGGATATGTCTAGAACAATTTTCCTAAAATAAAAAAAATTACCTTTGATTATTTTACTAACTATGAATTAAAAACTTTCAAATTATATATTTCTATTTTAAATAAAATTCCTTGAAATAATATTTTAAAATAAACTATGTTTTTTGTGAAATGGAATTTTTTTCTTCTTAGAAACAATGTTATTGCAACTTTTGGAAACTATCATTACCATTTATGTCTAAGTACCACTTGAACACTTAAAATTAATTATAAAATGAATATAATTCCCTCACAGGATGTTACCAAATTTTATCTTTCCCTATGGGGGACTTTTGAAATGAAGTTTTTATCATGTTAAATGGTTAATCATAATAGGATCCCTATTAGTGTGCCTAAGATAACATGTTCTATTTTATTTGGTTATTATTTGGATGTTGTGGTGAGACCTATAGGCCTATGGTTTTAAAAATGTGAAAATTTCTTGATAATCACATGTTCCTTTTGATATTTACTATGTGATTCTAAAAGGGAACATTTCTTTCTGTGGTACCTTGATTGATTTATAAGTCAATAATACAAACTTACCTATAAGTAAGATTTTCATCGATAGTAAGGTGGATATGGGGTTATATACATGGAATTACATCGTGGATATTTGATTTTATTAGTATTTAATAATATATTTATTTAAAAAAAATTGTGTTTTCAATATTAACCTTTTCCCTTAATTAAATTTTAAAAATGTTATTTGATTATTTTTTAGACTTGAACTCATATATCATATTTTTTTAAAATCCATATCCTTTTGGAAAAAAGAATCTTATTATTCTTTATAAAATATTTATTTCAATATAAAAGTTTAAAGTGTACATTAAAGTCTAATTCCTTTTTAATAATTGAGATGAAGCATAAAATACTTTCATTAACTTAAAGTTCCATTTTTACGAAGGGAATATTTTTATCACATAATTTTTAAATGATAGAAATTCCCATACAACAGGTTGTAACCATTGAGTAGAATCCAAAATTCAATAATTACATCTTACCTCATTCCTCCTTGTGGGTTATGACAAGTAAGTGCACGTCATAGCCTTCACTATACCAAGTATATCACCTAATTTGGACCTAGTTTTTACCCATGTATTAATGGATATTTTTTACATAGGGTTAAACACAAATAATAAGATGATTCCTTGATAATATCAATACATTAACATGAATTACTACTTGCATACCCAAATAACATGTTGAATCATAGCCTGATACATGATTGGTATGTTTCTTTAAGCCTAATTATTGATATGATTTATCCTCATTCAGTTTATGTAAAATTCCTATCATTATTTTGTTTTTGGTTTGAATCATATTATGTTATTAACATGATAAATGTTTATACTAGAGAATGTTTTATTCTTTTAGTGTAATCATTATGATGATAATTATTATGATTGAGCTTCTCTTGAGAATGGATTCTTCTTTGGTAGTTAATAAAAATTATTGTTGGGTTATATTCATATACCCATATTATTTCTATATTAATATTGTGGTATATACTTTATATAGATTTCTTAAGCAGGTGTGTTAGGAAATAATGGGTAAATGGCTATATTTGATTGTCTCCAACACCTTGATTATCTTTATTGAGGCTCTATGGGATGGGCTTATAGTGTGTCAACTTTCTATACCCATTCCCTTATTCTTGAAGGGAAGAACCAAGGCCTGGAATCATGTATACATAGTCCAATTTCCAAAGAATGGGGGTTTCCCCCAAACGACTATGGTCTGGGAGCCCTTGGATGACCGCATAGGGAATGGAAAAATGAAACATCCTTCCCTACAAGTTTAACATATCTAGGTATTGACCCAAGATATATAGTATTTTTATTGGGTGTTTACCCAAATTAGGTAAAATAGGAATAGATCCTCTTGGCATAGGGAGTTATGTGTAATGAATTATAATTCATTTTTTATTTTCCTATCTACTATTCTAGTGTTATTAGGGTAGTTTTTTCCCAAAATATATTTTATTATCTATATATGTAAATGTGTAGAAACATTATTACATAGACCTGGAATATTCACTTTTTAATTAAGACACATTGATAGTGCCTTATTGAGTATATACATACTCACACCCTGTACAGGAACCTTGGTGGACATATTTCTCTTAATGAGTTTACTTTCAAGTACAATTTTAGTAGTGTTTTGTTCATTGATTTCATGGTATTGGGTGTCATTAGATTCAGACCATTATTAAGAAAAAAGCTCAGTAAGTGGTTCATTTGGAGCTCTCAAATGTCATATGGGGAGGATATTGGGGCTGTATGTAGTTTTTGGTGAATATTATACATATAGAACCTCTTATTGATGGTCCTAATACCTTTTTTCATTATACCTATCTATTTTTAGTAGTTTTTAGTATGTTTCCTATAGTTGATAGACTTTATTTGTATGGATTTATATGAAAAAACTAAACATATAAACATTATATTATGTTATGGTTTTCATAGTTTTCTACACACACACTGATAGAAGATGATAAAATTTTGGATTCTTATATCCAACAACCCCCATGGTCATGATTGATATTTGGTAGACCTTGTGTCATGTTATATTTGACATTTAATGGGGAAAACTACCTCCTTCTTGAACATAATTGGACCCCTGACATTTACACCAACATTTGACAACATGGAAGTGTGTTTGAGGTTCTTCAATGACCCGACTGAGTACCATTTTGGAAATTGGGTCATGATCATTAAAAAGGTCACCAAATTGTGGTTCTAGGTTATCCAATGTAACGACCCAAACATTCATCAATGAAAATTACCTTTCCTCTAATTAAATGTCTTATTATGTAAAATGGTTATATGACATATTCACTTCTCTGGTTTTATGTTTTTGTATTTTTAAATAATGTTAAGAATTGTGATCATTAATAATATAGCTATTTAATAGTGATCACATGATTAGAATAAATATAGGGCTTTAACAAATCCAATTTACTAAGATAAAGGAAGTGATGGCCTCATCCAGTAGAATTTATCCATATGAAGCCCATTTTTCAGAGCTGGGAAAGGAGGTGGAATAATTGGGATTCACTCTTGACCAAGCCCAAGCTGACATTCAACACATTATTTTCGAACGAAACCGCCTATGGTAGAAGTGGAAGTTGATAGAGATTACCACTTGAGTGATGTTATCCGAGACACCCCAAGAGTCTGTCAGCATCACACAACTTACCCTTCGGTCTTATGCAGGTGTTATAAGGGGTTATTTAACAAGACCTTAGCACTATGACAATGTTCTTATTTTTGTATATAATAAAGAATATACATTCATTTTTTATTATTACTTTGTAAATAGTTTTTTAAAGTGAGAATAGTATTTTTATTTAATAATAAATTAACATTTTTTTTGAATTAATGGATTTTTGGATTAAATAATATTTTAATAAAATATTAGTACTAAATTACTTTTTATTAAATATAAATTATCATATATATTTTTAGGAATACAATTGTGATTTTTATTATGGTTTGAAAGTTGTTTTTGTCAAAACCCATGAATTTTCGATAAATGTAATTTTTTATTTTAAAACTAAAAATTCACATATTTAGAAAATTATTTAGATAAAATGAATATTATTATTGGAATCAGGATGATGAAATTATCTAATGGTGAATATTTCATACTTTTCTGAGGCAGTCAAATTTTAGGGAAAAAATTAAATCTTGTTTAACTATATATTGTGTTTTATGACATCATAATGACCCAATATTGATGCAATAAAATACTATAAACATTATTTTCGGACAATATATTTTTTACCATTAAAATAATGTGATTTTAAGTTTGTTTGATTTATTTTACAAAGCTTTAGTGGACCCTCCAAGACTTATAAACATTTTATTTTTTTTTAAATGATTTCTTTGAGAGTCTGACTCACCTCTACAAAAGGAACCATATTATTTTAAGAATTTCAGAAATTGGAATTTTAAAATAACTTTTCCACTCCAAATTGGAAAAAACCATCGGAAATAAGCATTGTTTGGTTTGTGGTTTTGATTTTTTTAATGTGTGGTATCCCAAACAAAAATAATAAAGAATTCCCTCTCCTTTCTTATATAAACCCACCAAAGATCCCACTTACTCTTCACTTAAAGACATTAAAGTACATCCAACCACTGACCTCCTCCCTCTAGAATCCTACCAAGGCTACCTAATCTCTCACGAAGCCTCCCTCAATCCTCTCCCATGCCTTTGGGATCACACTTTCAATTAAGGGATTTCTTCTTTTCTCAATTTTGTCCAATTTTATTTAAGTTGTAATTCCCATTTATCTTCAATTAAAAATGTTGGGGTATGATTTAAAACCTCCCCCATACTTCCCTATTTATTTTTGAATGATGATATAACATTTTCTCTCTCATTAATTCCTCCCATGTACACCCGTTACCAAGCTGAAATTCCATATGGAATTTCTCTCTCCTCATTTACATTCAAGAAATTATTTTGTATTATGAATATAAAATTCCATTAATTATGTTGGGAAATATATCTATATGAATCCCTTACTATCCATTTCATGTAAATAATATGATTCAACCCGTTATCTCTCATCATCCATTTTTATGAATACTTATGTCACACCGTTTTGCTGCAGAAATTGCACCGCGATTTTCCAAGCCAAAGTCATTGTATCATTAATACCATTCCCATTTCCCTATCAAAATTATTAACCTTTATGCACATTTAATTATTGATTATGGAGTTTCATTTAGGAATTCCAAATTATTTTATCGTGGAATAAATGATGATATTTAATGACTCCATGTTGTGTGATCCATGTGTCACACTTATGCATGAAATGAAAAGCTTAAGAAGGGTGCACCCTAATAGCACTCCAATGCATTAGGTAAAGATTAGTGAAATGATACGTCAAGTAAAAAGAGGGTTTACCCATTCTAATTAAAGTGAAATGAGGGTCTACTAATTCTAATTCAAGTGCAATGATGGTTTACTCTTGCTCCATGTGCAATGAGATTTGGCTCCTGCTAATACCATGTTAAGTGTTGTTGCCACATTTCCATGTAATCATACCTCTATGTTCATTCTTATTTTATGCTCCATTGATACTCCTTTTTCCTAACATGTATTTTATTATTCATGTTATACATTTCATACTCCCTTACTGGACTTTATAGCTCACCCATTTCTTATTCATGTCCTCAGGTTATCCTATACAATGCAATGTATGAGGGAATGTAGTGGTCATGTAAAGAATGTTTTTAAAAAAGATGTTGTGTTTCATGTTTTAATTAATTATGCAATGTTCCTAAGCCCTAAAGACACTAAAACTCTTGATCCTATATGTTGTATCAAGTGAATATTTTATGTAATAAATATTTTTTAAGCGTGTAATAAAGAGTAGGGTTGTCATATCCAAGATTTTTGGACTTTAGGGTTTAAATAGGTGATAAGATGTTGGAATTTAGGGGTACACCATGTGCATGCCCGTCAAAAAACTATGGTGGATGCCTGAGTTACGAGGGATATCTGCCTATATGAACATGGAATCATAGGTTTGAGTGAGTATTTTTTTCATACTTGTCTTAATAAATATTGGATAATGTAAGATATGTATATATTCTACTTAAATGGGAGTCAACTTGGTATGATTATACAAGAAAATTAGAGTAACATTACCCTAAGGGGGGGGGGGAGTGAATCAGGGTATGCATTGTCAAGAACAATTAAAACACTTACTTCAGTAAATTCATCACTTTAACTATATGATTATGATATCTCAACATTGAGGGTCACTTTTTTAAACTCTTTAGATGGATATGCTTATGGTTTCTTAATCTGTTTTTGTATGCTTACATAAATTAAATATAGAAATGAGTATTTACTTGGTTTACCACAAAGGGTCAGTCCATAGAGCATGATACCAACATTATGTTTGCGTACCAGAATTACTAAGATAATTTATTTTTGGTTTGGGCTAGGTCACTCTTATTCCCATGATCACTACCTTATATGTTTAGGAACAACTCATCGCTTCCCAAGGGTTACTTCCTTGAACATTCCATCTTTGTCTCACTATCGGTGGAAACGATCACTATCTCCCTCCTCCATTTCTAACTACTCTAGAAAGGATCAACACATAGTTTATATACATGTAGGTCCCAGTACTAGAAAAACTGGATTGGATTTCATATTTATGTATAAAGAGATGATTTGTTGATGTTTTTCTAGGATACTGCTTCAACTTTGTGGAAATACCTTGATATAACACCTTCTACTTTCTAGAATACCTAGAATATATCCAATTTACTATACACACAAAAAAATATCATTATCTAGATATATCTTTAATTGTTAACAATTATTAATTAATTATATCCCATCTTCTGTAATAACCCCTTCTTCTTCCTCCAATTAATAAATCTTCAATATACTGTCCATCTGGATCTATATTATATATATGTACTAAAAATAGTTTTATAGAGGATTTTTCTTTGTTGGGAGTGAATCTAATATTTCCTAGGTTTAATCCAAGTGTTCCACATAATAAATGGGGTCATAATAGTCCCTTTAATATGATTTGGACACCCTGGACTCCATTAAATAACGCCCCCGTGCTAAAACAATCATAGATAGAAAACCACCTATTTGTTGCGTAATACTAGATTCAATAGAGAAATCCTATCCTTACTACATATACTACAACATGTTCATCCCAAAATTTTTAAACAATCAATTATTTAGACTTAAATATGGTTTGGTCATGAAAATTGTGGTGTGGAAACTTTTATTTGACCATATCCATAAAAATATCCCATTAACTCCTTTATAATGCCTACATGATTTCAGGCATGATCTCCACAAACCAATTCTCACATAGAACTGGTTATGATGTATAAATATCATTTTGGGGTGGTATTCAGTAGAATTTTTTATTATTAATTCTTTACTCCCCTCAAATTTGTACTTTCCATGGCATAAGGAGAAGTTAGGGAGTGGACATCTTCTTTCATAAAGGGACTGTGTTGTAGCTTTTCTACTATGGTGTGGACAACTAAAATCTTCTAGAGTCTTGGAAATCCTCGGATAACCCCTCCACAGTATGGTATATATGAATATAACATAACCTATGAACATAGATTCCCACATCAAATGTTTCTTCAGAATTCTCACATCATATAAACAACTTCATTCCCTTCACCTGCTAGTTACGAGTAACGGGGTCCACTCCCAACCTCCTCAATGAATCTACCCTATAGTGTGGACCACTTCTTTAACACCACCAACCTATGGAATGGGTCACTTATTCCATGAATTTTGACCTTCCTCTCTAGTTATTCAATGTATGTATGGCCTTTCTAGTTTCCCTACATGGTCAAGATTTCTCCAACACACATGTAGGGTATAGATGTCAGGGATAAACATACAATGTTGGGCTTCATTTTCATTCATTCATTCGTCTTTGTAGCATAAGAATAAACACTTTGTAATTTTTATTATGAATAAAATGTGGAAATAATTTACATTAATCATAGAAAAACTTCTTTAAGAATATATGGTTTCACTATGGTGTAGTTTGATCTCCAACATCTCCTCCATAGTGTGGATTATGATCTCTATGGCATATCTAGAAGGCTATGACCACCACCATGGCATGTAATTTCCTATTTTGGACATCTTTAACTCATGTGCAACAAAATCCATGAACTTCTATTATATACTTCCTCATAGAATTTCCACTTTTCTAATCATTACTTTTCGAAAACTTACATAAATATGTATGTCAACAACATACCTTGGATATCATCTTTAGGATATATCAATCTCCAAAGAAACACTTGAACACTTTGATCATATTCATCTTATATTATCAATAGATACAATTTTATTCATTGGGATGAAAAAACTCATGTTCTTATTTTCAATCAACATTGAAATTATCAATAACCTTGAAAAACCTTATTTTCATTAAATTCAACTTCAATCCTTTGGGATTGCTAAAAATCAGCACCTTTGAATTTTTTTGACAAAATGCAACATAATTTTTATATCCTTTATTCAATGTATCATTTAATGTATCTTCTACCCCTTAATTATATCTTCTAATTTTCAATATATCTTCTTCTCTTCATTATTATTATTGAAATAAAAATGACATTTCGAATGAAAATGGTCTTTCGAAAATTGCTTCTACAAATGACGGGATGCACTTTTATTCCTTCCATTACTTATTGTAGGGAACATAATCCTTTTATAATCTCCCCCTAAATGTTGGAAAAATTCCTAGAACAACCAAATTCCACCATGGGTGTAATTTTCTCCACTTATTTCAAAATAAATTCATTATTTCTCATCAACCACATTTCGATCAGCCAAATCCTTTGAAACCAAATGTATCATAAGCCAATATTATTTCAGAATGTATTTTCACAAGATACTAATTGAGTTAGTTTTACAGTTGTCCCTTGAGAGTCCAATAAATCCACAAAGATTTCTAATTTAGAGATCATCTTAGGAAACAATCGTTTTTACAGATAACAACAAGTTTGTACATGTCACTCATGAATACCAAGTAACACACACAACAAATTTGGATTTTACTCTTTTAAAAGACAACTTATAATATCCATTACTCCACACCAAACCATTAGTATATAACATTAATTTACTGGTTTGTGGGAAATGTACCATATGATGAATTAAATGATAACACTTGATAAAAATATGACCCCACTTGTTGTAAGAGTGGTTAAAGTCGAACACATGACATCATTTGAACTTCACACCTTTCAGATCTTCACAGGCTACAAAAAATTCTAATAAGTCCAAATATATTTTGATGTTCAACAAAAATCCCCATTAGTATTTATTTTTTTAATCCATTTGTCGATATCACTAGTTAGTGTACAAAATGGGGGAACCAATTGTTGGAACAACTCTTCCACTTCAGTAGCTTTTGGATACCTTAAAATCATCAAAAGATACCAAACACCATGCTACTTGTTAAAAAGACAAATATATGAATATAAAATTAATTTTTTGGATGATTTTATCCTATTAAATCTTATTCAAGAGGATTTAAACTCTTAGTTTGTGGCCTTATAATATCTTCTTTCTTAACTCCAATCACATTTTATTTTCATGATCAATTACCCTATGGATCATATCTCCCCCTTAATTATGATTCTCTTCAAAATAGTTAAAAAAATAAAGCATATGGGGTGAGGGGTACCTCTATGTTCCTCAAGTTGAGAAATAGGTCTAGTCAAGATGATCCAATCAATCACTATCCACCTTTACTTTTCCCTTTTTGAGCTTTAGGGAAAGGAATGCAGTCACCTCTTCCTGTTATTGCCAATCACTTATAGTCAGTCATATCAACTTATTTCCAAAGGGTATTATTTACATTCCACCTATATCATACTTATTTTAATGGATGTGGGAATTTTCATCCTTCATTTTCTTGGTTTTTACACAACTTTATAATTGATCACACTTGAACAAGTAGGTACTTGGATTATATAACAGGTGGATCTCACCTTTTACTATCTTTTCCACTATATAATCTTCTTTTTCCCCTTAGTGGTTTATGTATGTCCACTTCGGAAAACCTATTCCTCGATGGAAAAGTGTTCTATGTTGGAATATAAATTTATTCGAGGAGTTAACGTCAAACTCTTTTCCTCCATCTTCACAACTGAAAAAACCTCCTATTTTTACTTCTATATTTTTCATCTTTTTTCACAAGTGGGTTATTGTGAAAATGCAGCTTTTAATTCTGGATAAGACCTTCATTGTCTCTCATTTTCATCCTCAAGAACATTGAACCTATTTTCTTTCTTAATAATATTTTTTACAAGATAAGTTATCACTAGTGAAAAAAGGGGTTTTCAAGTTTGTTGTTTCTGGGTTTTTAATATCGGTTTCCTTGGGGAATAAATAAAAGAAATGCTTTAAATAGGGTTTTCACATCAGTTATTTTTAACCAATGTGATGAAGTTTTTTTTAACAATTTTTAGTTTAAAACTAAGATATAAACCACACTAGAACTATATATCTAGATTGATCTATCATGTTGGGTATATAAAACCCTATGTCATAAATAGTTTATAACACAAGTTATATGAAATAAATAACGTGATAATAAAACATATCATGTCTTTTATTTCAAAATTGATGTGATAAGTTTGTATATAAATTTTTTCATGTTGGTTATAAAAATATTATATGAAAAATGAATTTTTATAAATTCAATTACAATATATAGGCCCAACATTAAAATAGTAGCACTCGAAAAAAAACAATAGCAACACAAGAAACCAAAAAACAACATAACTCAACAACAATTAAAAAAAAGATAGATTCAAATCATTTTAACATCACAATTAATGTTTCCAACATTACAATATATATTAAAAAACCAAAATCTAACCAAACTTATGAAATATTATTCCCATTCCCTTTATAATAAATTTATCTCTTTTTTAATATGATGGAGAGGGTTATAAAAATCTAAAAATTTAAAAAAGAATTTAACGTTTATTCTCAATATAATTATAACATATATTAAAGTAAATATTTTAATAACATCTAATATTTAATAATTTTTTAACTGTCCAAATTGAGAAACTTTCAAACATAAGTCTTAAAATATATTATCCATAATTCCTTATTCTGAGTTGATAATGAAAGTTCTATTTCAATTAAAAATAATATCTTAAGTACATGAATCTAACATTTTGTAATTATAAATATGAAGTTACCTTTTGTTTTATATATTTGATATTTGATATCCACTTTCCTATTGTATACCAAAATTAATCTCATGCCATTTTCTAAAACTATGTGTATGAAATAAATTTAAAAATCATTATAATATAAAATTATTAAAATAATCAAACTTACGTGTTCAATAGGATGGTAAAATTTTCTTAAACTTCACCATGTATAAATCATGATAAATAATTTTTCATTTCACTTGGATAAGAAACACACAATATCCAATGGACACTAATATAAAAAATATATATGTTGTTACTGGTTAATTAGTTAAGATAAATAACACATTATGAAATATATGTTCCCTACCCTTTAAGATATGGAATCACCCAACACTTAATTGAATTATTTTGAAATTTTTTCGCAATATATATTGTTATTTCATCACCTTTCATTATCAACACTATTGATAAAATTCATTGTGCATCCAAAAATACATAACCTAATGTCACATAATATATAATACAAAGTGTATAAGAATAACTAATAGAAAACAAACATAAGCCTTAAAATTTAATAAATTAAAATAATTTAAAGATATTTGATAATCGACTAACAGGAAAAATACTTCCATCACGTTGATTCCCAAAAAATATACAGTTACAATATCATGAATATCTATCTTATAAATCATCACCTTCAGTTCATGTACACAAATATCAGCACCCATTTGAAGCTCATAAATTTCAAAAAATAAAGATAAATATCTTGGAAATCTATTAATTAGAGAAGAAGTAGTTTATGAAGTCTTAGAGGAATATACATGTTGTTGTCTATTTAACATATCTTTATCTTTAAAGTATTTCTATAAATAAAATATATAAATAAATAAATTATAAATGTTAAAACAAATTCAATACCAATATGAAATAAATGATTTAATATGTAAATACATCAATCGTATTTGTTCAGAAAAGTCTAGATGCCCAAACTAAAAAATAGCTGATACTTTTTCCAACTTTAATGACCACATTAGTAAGAAATGGTAATCCTGCAGATCTATCTATAATATCATATATAGTGACCCTACGATTCGTTATATCTATCAGTTGATGATGAAAATTATCCACAATATAATATATTTTCATTTATGAAATAAAATAATATTGGGGACCCTCAATATATAACTCATACTATATGGGATGTTGTAGAGGAGGAGGTGTTGGAGTTGGATAAGTAAGAGATGGGGGAGTGGTGAGATCAGTAGGTGGAGATATAGTGGGATATATAAGTAGAGGTGAAGGAGTGGGATTTTCATATTGAAACTATTTTTTCATATCTGCAAACATAAACTATATTGAATCTATTATCCTATCCTCCATCGTCTGACCCATATCTTGAAATTTATCTTCTAAATATTATATTTTTAATTTTTATATATCCTCACTTGAAGAATATCAATAATGAACAAACACTTTTTTTATAGACACAACTACGACGTATCATCATACATGTCCTAGTTGTTTGGGATTTTCCAATACGGTAGCTAAAATATCATTCTTACCCTCATGTATTAAGGTCCCCAATATGATATTATCTTCAAGGTATTTCTGTATAGAAGATTTAAAAAACTTCATAGTGAATTGAAATATATAAATATTTGAATTAACTTAAAAAATATAAATAAATTAAATATCTTCTTACAATACTCTTAGCTACAACCGTTGAATCTTCTATAAGATATGTTTCCTTTTTACACATTTAGGCCCTCCTCCATTTTTATGTATAGTTTGAGGGGAATTAGGGTTAACCTTTGTGGATATTGAATATTAAACTCTCATTTTTGAATATTTTAACCCATCATTTTTAATTATAATAATATATACCCTCTAGAAGATAAATTATGATGGTATAAGTTTTTGGGCCATTTCTACTCATTTTATGTAAATTAAGAATAAAAAATCATTAATATGTTAAAAAATTTAAAAATTTAAAATTTCAATTCCCATAAATGATCCTTGTTGTCTACTATCTACAAACTTATACCATGTATCTTCATCCATAAATAGATATATATCAAATGGTTTTTCATTTTTCTCATTCTCCAAAAATGAAATCTGATGTGAGGGTTGATTTAAAATCCCTCCACATCTGAGAATAAAAAGCTAAACATATCTTCATGAATCCTCCAATGTTAGTTATATCATATGTCATATGTTAATAATGTAAAAAATTCTATATTAGTAAAAACATATTATGGTAAGTAAAATAATAAGAAATGATATTATTGAAATTATCTCCAATAATTGAGACATTTCCACTCCATTGATAGTTATCCAATCAAAAATAGAAATACTAATTTATTATTTAACATTAATTGCAACAAAAGTCTTAAATTATTTTAAATTTGGACCCCTATAAATATCATTATCATCAAAATAAATTGGTATCCACTGGACCTGGCTATGAGAAACTAATATTTTTTTGTAAACGTGTACTACTACATTTACCAACTCTAGAAGTCTTATTTTACCTTATGAAAGTATATGGATCCTATGGATAATAATAGGGAGGCTCATCTATAGAATTATGTGAAAATTCCTTTACAATGTTAAATATGAAATTATCCTACAATTCAAAGTCACAAAAAATTTGAACAATAATTTACAAATCCAACTATTACATATAAAATTAAATGAAAAACTAAAAATGATATGATAAAAAGTAAATTAAACAGAAAAAAATTATTAATATTTTTTAAAATAAATAACTAAAATGATAAAAATGTTAATGAGAGATTAAATGACATAAACAATGGAAAATAAATCCAATAGTAACATAAAAATTTTAATTAAAATTTTAAAATGATATAAACAAAACCAAACAAAATAATAATAATAAACACTTTTGGTCATATTCATTATAGTAGTTAATACCATGTTAAAAATAATACTAAAAATATTGTTTATCTTATTTTTTAGTATTTAATAGTGTTAAATGAATTTTGAAAATATTTATGAAATAATAAATGATAAAAAAAATAGATAAATCTTATGTAAAAATAAACACAAATCAATAGTTACATATGAAGTTGAATAATTGAAAAATAATACAAAAAAAACTAAATTAATTTAAATAAAGAATTTATAATATTCATTATAATATATTTTTTAAGTAAAAATAAATCAAATATATCTATCATCTTATGAAATTTTAAAATGTAAATAAGAAATAAATATACATTACCATTAATATTAGGAAATCACTAAAGGATTATTTTCCCATATTCATTTCTCAAGATCTTTCCATATGTAAAAAACCATGTCTACAATGTGGTCATCAATATTTTTTGTTAATCATTTAATTAAAGTATGTAACTAACATAAATTAGTATTTCCATCAAGTTTTTCATCACCAACATGATTTTTTCCTTGTAAAATTATATAACACTTCATATTCGATAAATAAAGAACATAAAATATTTTTTTCATGTGTTTACATGATAAAATGGTCATATATAAATTTTAATATATTCAGATTAACTAGTGTCATTTCAAATTCATCATGTATAACAATGTTGTTTCTGATAACCCATTTAGAGATAAACATAGAAACAAAAATTTTAATATAATAAACCTCCCAAATTTTTTCAATGAATCTATAATATTCACTTGATGTGGATATTGGGTTTTTTCTTTATAACTCAAAAAATATATTACTTCCATGAACACTAATAGTCCACTAATCTGAACTACACTTCTATTGTACTAATATTTCGTATCAGATTTATAGTCATTAATGTAATATCCAAACCATGTTGTCAAATTTAAACATGGGATGCATCATAATAATATCAATGCTTCTAATGCATATGATAAACCATTCACAGTCTCTTTAAACCATGGAATAAAAGTTCTACTATGCTCATTAAAAAATCCACACATATTTCTTCATTGTATAAAATTTATTTAACATATTAATATGTAATGTTATATATAACTGAGCAACATCTATGTTATTCAAGATGTATAATTGTCCCTTATATATATCTATTCACATATCAATTATTTTACTTTAAAGACATAGATCCCCTTTCCCCCATAATTTAAACATTCATGGTTATATATAGGCAAACTAATGTGCTCTAATATAGATAAATAGCTTTTATAAAACTATAAATCCTCCTTATAATTGTACTTATAATTAATTGAGTCTTCATTTTGATACGGATTATTAATATATCCATTCAATATATTCATATTCCTTTCAAAGGATACATCCAAAATAGATATACAGTTCTCCAAAGAATTATCTCTAACACCAAATAAACCATTAACTTCACCATGATATTAAAAAAAGATGGAAAAATACATTTCCAATTGAAAAACTATTTAAACCTCATTGTTCTTAATTTTATTTTTTGAATTTAGATCAATCACTTTGGTAAAAATTGAATACAAAGAATAATACACTTTCATGATAATCATTCCAACATGAATGTACAATATTATAAACAATTAATCTAGTAGGATCTATTGCATCATGGCCTAGAAATCATGATATTTCATGCATATAAAATTCAAATATTTTAGTGACAAATTTTTTTTTACATTTAAAGAATAACCCTTTGACACTTTGATTGCATGTAGACTCTAATAGAAAAATTATTTTCACCATCTTGGATAATGTATAAAAATATGGAGTTAGGTATGTTTATATTCCATCAAGAGTGGGAGATAACTCTAAATGTATTCCCATTGAGAGTAAGTCCAATATTTTATTCAAACCATCTTTAGTATTTCATTTAATATCAAATAATATTCCAACAAAACTGTCAAAAATATTACTCTCCACATGCATGAAATAAATTTTCTATTTGACCTCAAGATATATATTATATGGTTGTGAAAAAAATGTTGATCATTTCTTCCAAATATTTCTATCATTACCAAATTTTTGTGTCTTTCCAAATGTGACATCAATGTTTTTCTCCCTCTAAAAATACTTATTGATGGATAAAGGTTTTGGAGATATATCAAATTATTGTAATCCATTTAATTAATTTTTTAATCTTAGAGAAGTGCGACCCACAAACTAAAAAATCCAATGAACTATGTGCTATATGATTATCCCATTATGTGGTAGATAATATGAGGTTTGTTTCCCACAAATTAGACAAGATTTTATCCCTTAACACTATATCCAGAAAAATTTCCATGTGTTGTGAAGTCATTTATAGATAACATAATAATTATGTGTAGTTGAAAATGTTATTTTTATAAGAATCATAAACTATAATACATTCCTCCAATAAAAGTTTCAAATCGTCAATTAATGGTGTCAAAAAAACATCAATATCATTTCTAGGTTGTTTTGGTCCCATATCATTAAAATCATAATTATATTTTTCCATTTTATAAAAAATTTGAGAGATGTATTTTAAATTACCAATAAAATATACCATGAAATATGTTTTTATATGAATTCTATATGGATTCATTCTATCTATGTGAATACTATGTATGATATTTGTAACTTCATTTTTGAATATAGAAAACTATTTATCAATTTTATTCCACTATAGACAATCAACCAGATGATGCAATTTTCCATCACATATATACTCATATATATTCCAAATTATCCTTTTTAATCATTTTACTTTTCAAATAAACATTTAAAATGAGTAATTATATAAAAATTCCAAATTTCCTTGGTAGGAGTCTCTGTAAATTCTAAATCATCCTGTGTTTCTTCTTTCAACTTATACTGTGATGCCAATATTTAGGAGACTCTAAAAAACATTCATATTCCTTCTTATATAACACACAATAATATAGTAAGGAATGTATCTTCTTTTACCCCAAACCCATTAGGAATAATATTTTCATTGTATTATATTGTGTGTATGGAAGGTCATTGTATTTAAGAATTATGTATTTAAACAGTTATAGAAACACTATATAACTATTTTCATTCCATCCATTTTTCACCATCAAGTTAAGTAATCTTAACATTGTTGAAAAAACCATAAATCCCAAACAACCTAGATACAATGATTTTTCCACATCACCATATAGAATCTGAAATTTAGATTCTTTCCCAATTACCACTAATTCAATATATTGAATCATTTCTTCAATTTGATCAGACTTATCATCTTGAAAATAATCATCATCAATAGATCTAGAATTGTTCCAAGTTTCACCATGCCAAATCCAAGGAATATAACCCTAAATAGATTAATGAAAAATTAAATGATCTTTTATTTCTATTATTTTCAAATTATTTATATTTAAACATTACAAACATATATTGGAAAACAAATCGTTTGATGGAATATTTTATTAGAAAATTCCAAAAAATAATTAAAACCTTTATCATATTAATCACTTGTTTATAGCATAGTAATCCAAAACTGATTCATTAATAGCTATAACAAATATAAATAATTGAAAATAAGTTATTATATTTTCAAATTTTATTTCAAATTTTATTTTATAAATAACAATAAAATAGCACCATAAAAATTTCAAAAAATAAAATTAAGAGAACATATTTGATAAAAAAGTATAAATTTAAACATATTTAATTATATTTATTTCATAAAAAACCTCTAAATATCATGAATGTAACATGAAAATGTAAACCTACACTATTAATACACTGTATTGAAACTCCACAATCCACTATACGTTCAAAACAATTGTTCACAATAAAGAAAAAAACATACCTAACACATACATTAATTAGAAAAATAACATTATTTATAACAATAATTCATTAAATAATCATTTAATCAAAATTTAATCTAAAAAATCATTCATTAATTAAAAAATACCTTAGATGTGTGAATAATAAAAAATGAAAATATTAATTGTGAAGAGAAGGAAACATCAATGGAAAATTGAATCATAAAATAAAAATGAAAATATATTGGATGCATAGAAAATCAAAACAATAAACACAAAAAATATATTGATATCAGAAATGGGATGATTGAGAAGGAGAAACCAATGGGATAAAGGGGAAAACAGATTGAAAGTGGTAGTTGACAATGTTATATGGTGGATGATGGTGGAAGATGACAATTAAAAGATATTCAAGGCAACTAGATCGAAGAATGAAGAGATTCGAGGCCATATGAATGAATATGGAGGGGTTATGGTTTACCACATGAGAGAAACTAAAGGCTAGCATAGAAAATAAATAATCCAAAAGGTTTGGTCCTGATTCATCATTAAAATTTTAAATTTTTTCACATTGGATATTTCATAACCAACATAACAAACTATTTTTTCATATTGGTTATCAAATAACTAACTTGAAAAAAGTTACATGTTTTATTTTTCACATAGGTTATAGGTTACCAAAGAAAAAAATAAATCCAGCTAAAATGAATTTTGTTTTATTGATTCTCCTTGTTAGTCATAGGAGTGGAGTGTTTCTGTATGGATTCACTAAAATTACAAGAATTTATTAAGTATAAATACCTTTCCATATGACTTATGTTTGAGAAAATAAAAAATTTAAAATAAGAACCATGCCTCAATTGGTCTCTCATTTAATGAGATTTTGGTACTGTTGGAGTTATTATCAGTTCTTTGGAATTTTTGGCTTCATGTAATCTACCCATGAAGTGAAAAAATATTCTACAATAAAATCAATTTTAGTGCCTTCTTCATTTGTGAAACCACACTTATATATTTTTCATTGAACAACCATTATCTTCTTGATTTCAAAATTTGACAACTCTTAGTTTCTACATAAGTAGAGATAACATTTAGAAGGATATTCACCTTCTCTAGTGATGTGTTCATCCTCTCCTCAAGGTCACTTATCTTCTTTTTTTCTTCTAGATCAATAGTCAACAAATTCAACCATGAGATGATATCTCTCAAAGCCTATTTCATGTCATTAGATTGCATTCATATTGAAAGAACACTTTCCATTAATTACTTCTTTATGACTATATATATTTTGATCTATTGGGAATTCTATTCAACCATATAACTTTGATCATTAATCTTTATTCCCGTTATATTCATGCTAAAATTTAAGGCCACTTCTTCTATTATCAATATTTATTTCAAGGATAAATATTATATCATGGAGTAGTGTTCTCAATTCATGATACACCATCAATACTCATTCTAATTTCATGGAAATTATTTGGAATAGAAACTTTACATGGTCTATATTTCATCTATAGAATCACATATCATTTATAGATCCTAGATAGAGTTTAATATTTCACATCCTTTCTCCACATGAAGATATAATAAGAAATATCATGTTCATATTTTACCTCAGTTAAAGAACACAACTTCTAGGATAAATTTTTCTTTCTGTAATAATTATTTTCCTTTTTCATAAGTTACTTCTCACTTGGCCATTCCTTTTTATTAAAAATATTAAAAATGCTTCAACATGACATTAAATAATGTAAAATAATTTATATTTCTACACAATCCATCCCCAATATTCTCCTTTAATATTTTTTTGACCAAATCATAAATTTAAAATTTTCTTTGATCTATTTCAAATATAACTACATGTGTTCTTAACAAAAAAAATCCTTCCTCAATCACTTCTTAAGAAACTTTATGGGAAACTTACATGTACACGACGAACTATTTTTCCCATGATTTTATATTATTAACATATAATAAAGGATTATTCACAATGGATGTCATATTCAAGACAACTTTAGATCAATTCAGAGAAATAGAAAATCCAAAAATAAACCATCCTTTGATACTACTTGTTATAATTATACAAGGGATATAGAATGATATTACCCTAAGTGGGGGGGTGAATCACTGTATTCATTGTGAAACATAATTAAAACACTTAATTCATTAAATGTCACACTTTACTTATAGGATCTTGATCTCCCCACCTCGAGGTTAAATTTTTTATGCTCTTTACCTAGATACACTTAATGTTTCTTGATCTGTTTTACTGCACCTGCATAAAGAAAATATGGATGCATTTATTTACTTATTTTACTATAAAGGTATAGTGTAAGGAATATGCTACCAAAATGTTGTTGGTGCACCATAATTACTAAGATCACTACTTTTTGGTTCAGGCTAGGACACTCTTATACCTAGGCTCACTTTCTTAAAAGTTTGGGATAGCTCACTACTTACAAAGGGTCACTCCCTTGAATGTTTCTTCTATGGATCATGACCATTGGAAAGGATCACCTTCTTACTTCTCATTTACTCACTACTCTGAGAAGGATATCACATAGTTTAGGGATATATAGACCCCTTTCACCATTAACAATTCCTTAGATTTCATCTTCAGTTATGAATATATTCTTTGTTGATGTTTTACTGGGTTTCTACTTCACCTATTGTAAAATATCCTTGATAAAACACGTTCTATTTTCCATAATAACCTTAAAAACTCTCTAATGTTGTATGAACAAAACATTTTCTCTTTCTATGGATATATATTCAATGGGTACCAATTATTCAGGAATTCTAACCCCTCATCTGAAACAACACCTCCCCCCCTAAAAATAGATCTTCAATATGCTTCCCATTTGGATCTATGTTCTATAGAGGTAATAAAAATAGTATTATAGAGGATTCCTCTATGTTGGGATTGAATATCCTCTTTAATTAGATTAATCAAAGTGTCCATGTCATGACCCAACCCATCGAGGCCCTCCTGGATGGTGATGATCTGAGTGCGACTACCCAAATCCCATCTTCAATAAGTTTGGGGATGGCTACCAGCACCGAGTTGGCATATCACACACATTGGAGGCACTATCTTAATCTACCTATATACATGCACACATCTTCAATCCCATACAATGATGAAATGTAAAACAACAAAACTGATATGAATACATGAATAACATCCAACCCACAATCAGAGTATGAAAACCCACTAAAAGTTATAAAGGGTCCATATAAAACCCTAACCAAAATTATAAAAGGGTCCAACCTGGTCTGAAGGAGTGTAAAACTATCAAATGAAACAAAAACAAAAACCCCGGTATATTTAGTAAAATAAAATAACCAACTGCTCCTGGTCCTTATAAGATTTCATCTAATAGATTTCCATTTGTATAGGACCTCACATGTGTTGGAAAATCCCATATAGGTGTGAGTATAAAAATAACCAGTAGGACACCCCGAAATCACTAAGTATCTAGCCTCAATAGTATTCAACTCAACACAAGATATATGAACAATATAAGATACATAAAAATAATATAATCCTAGATATACCCATAATAGAAAACAAATCTCAAAAGGTCTCAACCAACATTTCTAACCATAAGATTTTGCTTGAAGCTTCTTTGTAATGCTCATTTGGGAGGAATCACTCCCTAAGACATGATTTTACTAATGATACTCATCTGAGTGGTCAGGCTTGTCTGTCCTCACAAAGATATACTTGATGATGCTCAGAAGATCATATCATCAAGGTCTAGTATCACACCCAAAGCTACTGGGGGATATAAAAAATCTTACCAGATCTGCCTTCTAGTTAGAGGATTAATGCCCAGTTTAGCGTGGTCACACCAATAACATGAACACCAACAAATAATGATAGATTATTCCAACCTAGTCCCATAGGGGGATAAACTGAACTCTATCTGATACTAAAACCATATATGGGATTACAATCCTATGCATATGATGTAATGTCACACTATACCGTCATGGAAAATGACCAAGGTATCACACTCACTGGACCTGGTCTACGATGAAGAAACAAAGGCCTCTAAACATCCTCAGAGGTAGTATATGGTGTATACTATGGGTACACTATGTATATTTCTAACCATAGTCCACCCATGTATCATTGTCTCACACATAATGTAAACCTCAAAATACACAATGTGTCATATCGGGGTGCACAATGTGTCCTATAGGGGTTTACATTGTATAGAGGTTAGATTTCACTCTACCCATATCATTTTTTTTGTTCCTATTTACACCTAGGTGTTCCCATGTACTTTGGAATATTCTTGTGTACAATGGTTTTGTCTGAGTACATGGTTTTCCCCATGTTCCTAGCTATATAATTTCTTTTTTACTCCCAAAGTACATGCCGAGCTACAATCCAAGGGATACATAGTGTGTGACTTGTGTCACATGGTGTGTGATATAATTTTCCCTGGAAACCCTAACACTATAGCCAGGGGTCTTATATAGCATGTATCAATGGATTACACGCTGTGTAATGCAGGATTTTCCATAATAATGTAATTTATCACCTCACTTTCTCACACCATATCCTCCTCCATATCCACCATCGATCTCTCTTGGAGACCGTGGATCTAATTTTATCGTGCCTTACCATCACTAGAGATCTGATTATGGCCATCTAAACCAACCAGGAAACCATCATCATTGCCTATTCTATCTCTGTGGGTCAAACAAGGAATAAAAAGAAAAATCATACTGATATTATTCACCTCTAATCGTCCTCTATCATCATCGAACCTTAATCAAATCATCGATCATGAACCACACCTGTAATATTGATATGTTTCTCTAAAAATAAGCCACATAATGATCTAATAATGGGTATTAATAAAACCACAGACCAATGAAATCACCCAAGATGAAGGTGTGAATAAATACTGAATAAATACAAGAAACACAATAGGAACAAACCTAATATGTTGTTTTGGTTGAACTCGATCATATTCTATTATAATGATGAAATAATTAACTCATAAAAAATAATCAAGTATACTGTAAAAATAAATAAACTATCAATGTGTGAATCAATTATTTATATTTAAATTGATCTGTGTTCATATTTTTCATTGATGATGAACAATCCTATGTCATATTCATCAAGAAGATCCATAAACTCCGTTGATATAGAAAATCCCTGGCCTATCGATCCAATTATCTGATCCATTTTTATTTTCCAACAATCTCCTCCAACATACTCTCCCAATCATCAAGTTCATGTTGATAACAATATTAAATGGGCATAAAAAGTTTTTATATATGATTTCTAGGTTATTACCACAACACATAACAAAATGAAAAAATAAAAAATTTATTTATTATTTGTATCATTTTTACAAAATATCAATGTCGAAATAGGTTATATTGAACCTAAGGTAAAAATCATGTACTATACTTGATGGAGGCCTTAGATTTCTGATCTGAGAATTTGTTTGGGAGATATTTCACTTTTTTGGGAAAACAACACATGTGTGATATTAATATATTTAATTTTTTAAAATATTAATTCTAAGCTCACAGGGTCTTGGAACAACACACCATCTTAGTGAATGGCTAAAATAATAATAAAAAATATATTTTAAATCCTTAAATTGAAGAAAAAAATATTTTATATTTTCCAAACCTTATATATTTTAATCCAAAAAAGAAAAAAAGACTACTGAAAAAGATGTGGGTACTAAGCTCACATTGGGACCTCATGCTCCTGAGTTTTCTCTTAAAGACACTTATACTACCAAGGAATATGTACTAAGGGAATCACTCAAACATAGAGTATCTTCATCTTATGGTCCTAAATATCCACCAAGTACTCCATAAAGGTAGATTCATCCTCAATTTCTGGCTCACCCCTATCGAATACATGTGACAGGTTAAGAACTTACCTCTTTAGCCATGACACATGGAAGATGTCATGTACCTAGTGTAATTATGGAAGTAGATCCAAAGAGTATGACACCTCACTTAATTTTCATATCATTTGTAAGGGGATAATTAATCTCAATGATAACTTTATACCCACACCAAATCTCCACAATACCCATTGAGGTGATTCATTCAATAACACATGGTATCCCTCCTAGAACTCCAAAAACCTATATTATCAGACTGTATATGACTTGTTACTTCTCTTTGTAGTCCCCACACACTCTTAGATGATCTGAACCTTCTCTGGTGTATATCTCTTAAAATCTAGGAACATGAGTGTTGAAACACTTTGATTAGTCTAACCTAGTGATGTATTGTAGGGTCACCTATAAAAACTCTCGGATGGTTCCAAACCGATGGTGGAATGGTAGTCATTGTTGCCTGAAAAAATACACCAAGGGTAGGTGATCCTCCAAAATATTGTCAAATTATATCATTCCTGTCCACAACACGTCCTCTAGAACCTGAATAGTATTCTTAGTCTGGCCGTCAATCTATGGTTGAAAACCATTCTCAAATCTAACTGAGTCTTAAAATCCTATCTAAATCCTCTCTATAATCATGATGTGAAGTAAGAATCATGGTTTGAAATGATAGTAAAGGGAAAACCATGGATCCAGACTATCTCTTGCTTGTAAAGACATCCCAGGACCTCTACTAAACTCTGCTCTTGGATAGTTAGGAAGTGGGTTGACATAGTGAGTCAGTCTGTGATCACCCAGATGTAATTGTGTCATCTGGATATCTATGGAAGCCACATAATTAATTGAAAAGATATCCCATTCCATTTACACTCTAAAACATCTAGGGATTTATATAAACCCATTGGAACTTGGTGTTCATCCTTCACCTACTAACAAGGGAGGCATTGAGAGTTAAAATATGGTACACCTTCATTTATGTCTGTCCAAAAGAATTAATTTCAGAGGTCCTGATACATATTTTCCACCACAGGATTTACCGCCAAAGGTGATGTATGGAACTCACTCCTCACATCCTCCCACAATGTCACAACTACCATACTCTATCCATTTAAATGATGACATGCTCACTGACTTTAAAAAATCCATAAAGAGAACATAAAGTGGTTATCCGAGCATGTAAGGTCTCATAGTTGATATCGCCCTACTGAGCCATCCTAATATGCTGTAGAAGTGGTGGGGTAACAACCATCGACTACAGGTAACCTGCACTATCATTTTCTATGAAGGAAAATTGCAATGAGGCTAACTGATCTGAAACCTCGATCAACAACTGTGAGAATGATATCCTGTTAAGAGTATCTACCACCAAATTCTCCTTCCTTAGAGTATATACTATCTAAAATTTTTAATCTTAAAGGAAATCCATCCATCATATTATTATCATGTTAATATCCTATTGAGGGAAAATATAATTGAGACTCTTACACTCATAGTAGATGACAAACCAATCCCCCTTAAGGTATTATCACCACATATTCATGGTAAAGACTACCATTTCCAAATCAAGATCATGGGTTGTGTAGTTATACTAATATAGTGTCCACTGTTAAGACCCATAGGCTATCAAAACCTTCCTCTTCATCTAAAAAAACCATGTCTGGTCTCTGAGGCATCACATAACACTACATACTCAGCACCCTCCTCCAAAAATGTCAAGATAAGGGTACTCATTAATAATTAACTAAACATCTAAAAGGATTACCTTTTCAGGTTAAAGTATTCAAAGGTGATGATATATTAGAGAAATTGGTCATGGATATCCTATAGTAGCCCGCCAACCCAAGGAAGATCTACACCTCTATTGTGCTCTTTCGTGGCTCCCAAGATAACAATGCCACTACCTTTGTCAGGTCCACTATTAAACCATAAGGGGAGATGAAATATCCCAAAAAGTGGAGCTCATAAATCTAGAACTGACACTTTAATAGATTTTTATAAATATGGTACTCTCAAATTATGTATAGAACCATCCTCAAGTGTCTAATGTGCTTCTCCTTGGGTACTGAGTACACTGGGATTTTATCAATGAAGACTAAAAAATAATGATCTAAAAAAGTATGAAATAACTGATTCATGAGTCCCATGAACATTTGTGGGGTATTTTTTAGGCCAAAAGACATCACTGATTACTCATTGTGATCGTAGTGACATCTGAATGATGTCTTTGAAATATCCTCATCCTGCACTCAAAGATGGTGATAACTTGATCTAAGGTTAATCTTCATAAACCCTCATGCCCCTATCAACTAACCAAGGAGATCATAGATTCTTGGAAGTGGGTACTTATTCTTCACTATCACATGGTTCAAGAGCTGATAATCCATACACAACCTCAAAATCCCAATCACATTCTTGGAAAACAACACAGGGGCCACCCAGGGGGAAACAATGGGTCTCACAAATCCCTTTCTCTGCATGTCCTCCAACTAAACCATCAGATATAGAAGCTTTATGGGAGGCATATGATATGCTATAGAATATATAGGGTTTGTACCAAGGTGTAATTCGATACATAAGTTTACCTCTCATTGAGGAGGTAATCCCATAAGTTCTTCATGAAATATTTACACATACTCTACCATCACTATAGGGAACTGAAGGCCGATGAAATCCACTCCTCCTAGGGTAATAAAAGCTTCCTTTTGAGTAAAATGGTTTATTCTACTATGAATGAGACTATCCTAGTCTGCCTGGGTTCCATATCACATATGAAGGAAAACCACTATACATATATATGGATACACTACATCCTCCACCCGGAACAGTCAATCTAGGAATGAACTATGGATAATCATTCCATATTTAAGATAACATTATAAGGCCTCATTTCCACTATAATGATATACTATAATAATCTCTTTCCTATATCCATACAGTCACACTATTATTATAATCATATGATCACTGAGTCACCTCTAGTAGAAGTCACCAAGCGCAAGTGTCGGGCCAAGGGATCGACCAGAAGCTCCAAGTCTTGAACCAGAGAAGTGGAAAAAGAGTAGCTTTAACCCATATCTATAACTAATATAACTAAAGTATATAATTCATAAAATACAACTCAAATAATCCTGAGAGCCTCGGTGTCATAGACATCTACTATCTATAGATTTCCTTTCCCCTGACCACCATCCTCCAGAGCCTAACATGGACCACCTAGGGGTGGTGGTATAAATAAGTCAAACCACATACCATCTCTTAATTCTCTACCTAATAATCTTCTACATAAACTACCTTGTATACCTCCTTTCTCATACCAATGTCTTCGTCTAGGTGACCCATCAATTATCCCTCTATTAGCTGTACAATAGGTCAAACAATCCTGAGTGAGATTTCCCCAATAATCGTACGAGAAGAACCACGTCTCCCTATGTTGGATCAATACATATCTGGAGTCCTAAAATAATGATCTTCTATCCTTGGATTTTCTCCTGGAGCATCTGGCATGACTATATTCCTAAGAATACCTTCAACTACCTACTTCTAGGGTATCATCTCTTGTGTTCCTACTACCAGCATATGATATTATTGCCTTCTCTTCTTGGAATTTTTATAGTAATAAGGCACACTCAGTCACTCCAACATAGGTAATAATTCATAGACGTATCACTATATCCCTATATATTAATGTAATACATGTTCAATGGCTCGTTCTTTGAATAATGGATCCCTAACCCTATACAAGGAGTATCTTACGAATTCAGTGAACCTTTTCAAATACTCATCCATGATCTTGTTTCCCTCCTGTAACTACAAAATCTCATGGATATGCATTGATCAAAACATGGATGGATAGAACTCCTACATGAAGAGATAGTCAACGTTTAACTAGGAGAGGGCTATCTTATCATGTGACCGAGTCACTAGACTCCACCATCGCCAAAAAAATCCCTAAATAATACTTTTCTCTAGGACCAAAACCTGATATGTAGGTGTTCTCATGTGGTTGTAAACTTGGGTGACTACCTATAACTATTCCTTAGTAACTTGGGAGTTTGAATCACCACATAACCAAGTAGGTCACTAACTCTAAAACAAGTGAAATTCACTCTAACATTATGCATCCTTATTTGGTACTACATGTACTAACAACAACTCTATGGGTGGTGGCATAACTAGAAAACCACTTAGATGTACCACCTCTTCTAAAATCCCCTATATTGAAGCCTCATCACTCAGAAGATCATCTGTGTGATCATATAGTTTAATCCTGGATGGATATCCTCATGGTGGAATCCTGAAATAAAAAAGATACACCACAATCAATAAGTATATATGGGGAGTTGATTCAATAATGACATGGAAACCACAACCCATTCTTATATGGTGCATGTACGAATGTTTTTCCTTGCAACCATTTTCTTCACACACTATGTCAACAAGAAGGTTATTAGATTCCTGGTGAATGAATATGTCATCCACCACCCCAAAACATGATTCCCCAGATTAGAAGTCAAACTCGATGCACTTGAACAATATTACCATAAACCCTAAACCAACCTCAAAGTTAGAAAAAATATATTCTTCATTATTAAGTTATAATCACTATTTGATACACCTTTTATAACCCAACCCAGCAGGGCCATCCCAAACAATGATCTGTCAAGTGTGACTACCCCACACCCTCCTCAAATTGGCCATAGGATGGAAACTAGTGTTAAGAAGGCATATCACAAACTTGGGACACATTATCCTAATGTACATGTTCACACACACATTTCCAATATTATACATTGCTAAAATGTAAAATAACACAACTGATACCAAGGCATGCATAATATATATCATACAATTAGAGTATGTAAAAGTATTGAAAGCGATAAAGGGTCCAAATACAAGCTAAACAAACACTGTAAAGGAATCTATCCTACTCAGAAGGAGGGGACTACTATCAAATGAAACACTCGGTAAACACCTTGTAATTTCTAGGATAATATAAGATCCACCTATCCCTGTCCTCTCAAGACAACATCAAATGTCATGTAGTCTTTATAAGACATGAAATGTGTGGGAAAATCCAATGTATGGGTGATTATAACAATACCCAGTAGGACACCCATAAATCACTAAGCATAAGGCATCAAGAGTCTTTATCTCAACACGAGATATTTCAATAAGATAAGAGACATAACATTAACATAATCTTAGTTATAATCATTATAGACAACCCATTTCAAAAGTTTTGAACCAATTTTTTTTTAGAAATATGATTCTTCTAATGGATTCTATGTAACACTTATCTAGAAAGGATCACTCCTTGATCCATTATATCACTGAATACACTCATTTGAGAGGTTGTGCTCAACTAGGATCACCGAGATGTACTCATTAGATCTCAAAATATCAAATAATCCCTATTGGGGATCACACACAAGGATACTGGGGGGCACTAAAAACCCTACTAGATTAAACTTATATATAAGGTATTAATGATCTGAGCATGGTGGTCATGTCGATTCCATGAACCCCAAGTAGGAATGATAGGGGATTAAATCCTATTCCCACAGAGGGATACAGAAAACTCTATCTGATACTGTACTAATAGAGGTGATCACAATACTATGTAGATGATGTAATTCCACACTATACACTCATGGAAAAGTACCAAGGTATCTTACACATTGAACTTGGTATATGATAATCTAATGGCTTCAAATAACCTTAGAGGGAGTACACAACATGTACTAGGGATACACTATGTTTCTTTTGAACCCCTAGTATGATTGTGTATCACCATCTCAAATGGCATGTAAAACTCCATAAACACTATGTGTACTATCTGGGTACACAGTGTGTATAGGTTTTTTGATACTCTACCCATTCTATTTTTATATTATCTTGTACACCTGGACGTGCATGTGTACTTCGGGCCATGCCCATTTATAGTGGTTGTGTCCAGGTGTTGGGCTATTCCAGTGTGCTTTACCCATTCCCATGTGCCTAGATGTGTACATACCAGTGTACTCCCAATTATACACCAAGTCATTATCCATGGGAAATATGGAATGTGACATGCGTCTCATTAAATACGATCCTTACATTTCCATAGAAACCATTTCGGCATAACAATGGGGTCACACATAGTGTGTATTTATGGATTACATGACATGTAACATGGGATTTTCTAGAATCCTATGGTTCTTCTCCATGTATGAAAATACTGTAGTTTCCTCTAGATCCAGTGAAAATATCTCTTAGAGATCCTGAACCTCATTCTATGAAGCCTCAACGTTGATTTATTTCTGATTATATCCATACAAACTGATTGGGAAACCATCGTATTCACTTTTTCCATCATTTGCATCAAAAAAAGAAGAATAGGAAACATAGTACTGGTTTGATCCACCTCCAATCATCCTCGCTCATCATTGCATCTTGATAGAATCCTCGATCGCAAACCACACACATGAAATTGATCCATATTACTTGAAATAAATCACATAATGATCGAATACATAGTATTCATTGATCCAAAAGATAATGAAATCTAAGAGGAAATAATTCCGGTCATTGTTTAGGTTAGACTTGATATATATCTATTAGAACAAAGAACTAATTAACTAACAAAAACCAATCAAATCAACAGAAAAAATTAATCAACCCTCAAATAACGAATCAATTATTTTTAGTGGAACCCCGTACAAAATGTGATATATAAATTGGATGAATCCATATAAATCAAAAATCTGACCTAAAAATTGGATCAGTCACTAACAAATAATGATCCTATGTCATAGTCATTGGAGAGATCCACAAACTCTATTGTCATAGAAAATCCCTATAGTATTGATCTACTCTTATAATCGGTTGTCATCCATGAACAATATTCTCCAAAACTCTGCCAGTTATTAGGGTTATGTAGCTCACCCTGGGAATTGTCCATAATAGTGTATTTGTAGAGGATTTCTAAGTCACTGCATCATCAAAAAATAAAATAAATATATTTATTTATTATTTTCACCTATGACAACATCTATACAAACACCCACTGCCAACATAGGTTATGTTATGCCTAGGGTAAAACTCACATTTTTAACACATCAATGGCTTTATATTTTTTATTAGAGACAAATTTAGGGAGTTGTTACACCTTTATTGTGAAAACCATTCATGATTGATATTAACATATGTAATATTTTTAAAATATAAATTCTGGGATCATCGGGCTTCAGAATCAGATTTCTTCTCTATGCCTGGTTCTGAAAATATTACTATATTTATTCAAAATATTTACATGGAATAAAAAATAAATTACATCCCACATAATTAATAGGGTTATCATTGAACATTAATCTGAGCTGGATACCATGGAGTCCATGAAATATCTATCCTAAGAAGAAACTGTCACAAATAGAAAACAACTAGGTTGTGGTGTGGTCCCAAATTCTATGGTGTAGTACACTCCTTGATATATTTATATATTTAAACCCCTGTGGGAATTGTCAATTCCTTCAAGGTCATCAAATTTTGAAATTTAAAAAACACAAAAAAAACAAATCGCTAAACTACGGGTAGTATAGGATTTGAAAGTATGAGTTCAAACCCAAATAGATAAGGTGGGAGAAAATATTAATTAAATAGAAAAAGACCTAAAATAATATCAATTTGAAGAAATAACATCTTAGATATAGAGAAAGTGACTGATTTATAAAGTGGGAGTATAAAATATAAAAATTGTGGTGGGAAGTAAAGAATCTAGGATCATGGGATTAAAATGCACGATATAATCAAATGAAAATTATAAAATTGTCAAAATCATTACCTTTAAAGAAAAATGATCATGTAAAATGCAGTCCATCTTGTGTTCTAGTTTTCTCATGGGAGGTTACTTCAGATTACAAATTATGGGTATTCTAAAACCTAATTTAAACATAGGGCAAGGGAAAACCCAATGGTCATGGTGGAAGCCTAAACCTTATATCACACACCAAACAATTTCATTCAATCAACTCCGAAAATGATCATGCTAAAAGAAATAAAGAAATTAAACCCATTCCCTATCCCCACTCATAATGATCTTGCATGAAGAAATTGGGAAAGAGATAAAAATTAATAATAGATGTTAAATCCCAACATAAATTGAAATAAAAAATAAAATACCATATACATTAAATCCTCATTCATCATGTATTCCACACCACAAAGAAATATCCCACTCATTCTAACCATGAGAATGTAAAAAAAATAAATAAATAAAATCCTATAGAAAGGAGTTTGTATCTAGGATCCATGGTTGTACACATCTTTGGAAGATGTCCCTTATCGAGATCCCCAATAGAATGACTCCAAATGTACGAATGGGGGTGTTATTTCTAGGGGTTTTGGTCAAGACGCCGACCACACAACAAATCTCGTGAATCTCATTTTTTCTGTTTCCCGAAACTATTGCAACATGTAATGACTTTTCACATATTGTTATACAGATCTGTGTTTTCCACTGGGTTTTTGAATATCTGTGAATCTCACACGAAACTAATATGTAGATTTGAATCTTTTTCTCCTTTCACAAAGTGTAATTGTGACTCACAACAAGTAATTTATTTTCATAGTGTGTAACCTCTTCATGACTTTTCTTGTGTGGAACCACTTCTCTTGATGAATTCATGATGCGTAATTGAATTACACGATGAGTAATCATTCTGCACTATTGTTTCCAGCTTCAAACTTCTTCAAAAATCTAATTTCACGCGGCTTCACTTCGCTCATGTTGTGATGTTTCTTTATTCTCCAATTTTCACCAATTTTCATTATTTTATCAAAAATTCATTATTTTGTACTAAAATTCATATACCAAGTCAATATGTTCCAAAATTGGAAATGTTGTTCAAATAAATACAAAATTAATGTATTAAAACATTATAAAATATATGCATGAAATACACTTATCACATATACTATGGTGTGGTAATCACCACAATAGTTCAAAATTAAATTCTTAAACCTTAACTACTACAAGGTCATTCACACTGTATCATGGACACATGTGGTTGAGATGATCCACAAAACTAACCCATTAACTCCCTCATTGCACCCACATGATTTCAGGAATGATATCCTCAAACTGCTTCTCAAACCAAACTAGATATAGCATGGTAACATAGCTATTGCATGGTCTCTTATAGAATTAGAGATTCTGAATTAATTCCTCCTCTTGAATTTGAACTTTACACAACACAAATAGGAATTGTGACATGAAACAATTATTCTATAAAGGTATTATAATATATATTTCTCTATGAAAACATGGATAACTAAAATAATCCATACTCATAAAAATCCTATGACAACCCCTCTGCACCATGGTCCAGATGAGTGCGATGTAACCTATGTGCATCAAGTCCCGCATCAATTGTTTTTTCAGAATTCTCACAACATATAAAATGATTCATTACCTTGAATCTCTAGTTTCTTGTAATGAGGTTTTCTATCAACCTCCTCCATGTCTCATCCTTATAGAGTGGACCACTTCCTCCACACTACAACCCTACATTGTGGGTCAGTACTTCTATCCATGCTAGTATTACTCCTTCGTAGCGCTATGGATAGATGGAAATTATCATTCTAATACATGGAAGAGATTACTCCTACACATGTAGGGTCAATATTTCTTGGTTGGTAAACCAAGGTTGACCTTCCTTTTTCTTTTACTCCTTCATCTTTGCATAATGACCATCAACACTACGGCGTAGTCATGATGACTACGACCTGAAAATACTTTAGAGTAATATTAAAACATATCATTTATATTGTATCTAGACACACTACGATGTATTCTAATCTCCAAAATATCCTATAAATTATGAAGCATGATCTTTATTGTGTAGCTGCAAGGCTATGACCACAACTATAGTGTGGTCTTTCCCATTTTGGCTAGCTTTCACTCTTGAGCAACAAACTCTATAAACATAAATTCTGGAATGACTCAGGACTTCTCCACTTGGAAAATAATTAATTTATCAAAACATACATAATGATTAATGTCAAAATATAATTTTGATATCATGTTTGAGATCTATCAATCTCCAAATAAACACTTTAACACTATTGTCATCTTTAACATATATTATCAACAAATCCATTTTCCTTCATTGAGATACCAACACCCATCTGATTAATTTAATTCAATATTGCGATTTTCAATAGACTTGAAAAACATTATTATCAAAAAATAAAAATTGGATCCTTTTATATTTATAAAACAACAGCTATTATGGATATATTCATCACGATAATCCTCGACAGGCAGACACAAGTAGCATGTCTGGTCTTCTCAAATGCTATCATATGATTTTTTACCTTTTGAATGGAATCAAATAGAGTTTTTCATTTAATGAGGAATCAATAATAGATATATATTATGTTTTCATATATATATATATATATATATTCATTATTTAAATGTTTTTTTGAATCAATAACTAATTCTTGATTATCATAGTCTTACTAATTACTTTTGATAGTTAATCTCAATTAAAATATCACCCTTAGAATGATTATTATTTGCTTGTCTACTATTTTTTATGAGAATGAAACATGTACTCTAATTTTTTTTGAGCATTCTACCCATTCTATGATTAGTTTTTTATCTTTAAACATGTTCCTTACTCTCTCTTTGCTGATATAATATCATAATTGTTTTATATAACATTTTGGTATTTATAAATTGGTAAAGAACTATTTTAAAATATATTGCTTTAAATAAAAAGTTATTTTGAAAGAGATTATTTATTTTAAATGATCATCCATTTAGTAAAAATATTTAGGGTTGGGTTTTTAAAGGATGGACCAGAAAAAATGATGTTTTGGGAACCCAAGATGATTTGGAAACGGTCACCTTTTTAAAAGTAAAAAAGTGGTTTTCTTAATAATTTTTAATAATTGAATTAGGTTTTCATAATGAAGTATTTTAAGAAAAGATTTTATATTTTTATTTAAAATGGGATTTTATTTCTTGGTAAAACTAATTTGATAAGTGGAAATATTTAATAGAAAAAAAAATTATTGTAGGGTAGTACAAGCATATATAAATTTTTATAATTCTTATGGAGGGGTTCCTTGAGAGTAGTGAAGTATGCATTAATATTTATATTTGGATTTAATTTATTACAATATAATCAATATTGAATTGGTAAGTTTCTATTTTTGGGATATAATGAAAATTTTGGATCTATATTCATGTGTTTGAGGTGACCCAAAAATTACATTAATAAATATTTCATCCTTTTGGAAGAATATTCAATACATATCATAATAATACATTCCCTAAAACCCTATAGGTTTTGTGTTTTTGAATACTAGATAAATAATCATTTCATTTCATGAAATATATTCAAAATATCTAAAAAAATATATTCTAATAAATTAAAATTGTTAGTAATACATTTCTAAAAAACTTCATTATTACATGAGGAAAGGAAACATAAGAAAGGGAGAGCTTAGATTCTCAGTAAGGGTAAACATGGGAGACATTATTCAATGATCATACATAATAATAACATGAGCATAAGGGTATGAGAATATGAGCTCAAAATTTTAATATAATAAACAATATTTCATAAATCGTAATCATGGAATAAGGTGTTACAACCCAACCCACCAAGGCCCACCTAGTAGGTGATAAGACAAGTGTGACAATCCTAAGCTCACCTCTAAAAATCCAGGGGATAAATAACAGTGTTGAGTTGTAATATACCACACATGGGAGGCATTATACTAACACTAATAGAATATGGGGCTCTGGATATGGTTACATAGCCCTGGGAAATAAGGACCGTAGCTATAAATAATTTATTCCCATGAATATTTCACTATTTGTGGTTGTTTCTGAACCTAACTCCATAATTTATACACTAACCTTGTAACCATCCTCCCCTCATGAAACTCATCCATAGAAGTTTCCACAAGACTAATCCTCCGATGTAGCCACCCAACCTCCCCACAATAATCCTCCTCTGATGTGGCCACCCCTCCTCTCTACAAATACTAATCCGACATGGACTTCCCACCACCTCCTTCGACATACCTATGACATTTCTTGGATTTGAACTCCCCAAATCCTCATATGAAATGCCTCTGATGTGGGAACCCCACTTCACCATGATCCTCCTTCTCTGATGCAACTCTAACAAATCTTCTACATGGCTTCAACACATCTCAAACAAAACCAACCCACCTATGGTGATCCTCCACCTTTGAAAAATCCCGCCTCAATTCTTATCCTCGAACATGGTGACCCCACCTTTTCTGATTTCTCACTTTAACTAAGCCCAATACTCATGATCCTTGTCCTCCTATGATTTATCACTAACCCTATTCAGCTAACCCTTGAGAAATCCTCCCTTCAATAATTTCTTATAAAAAATCCCTATCTCTTGGGATTCTATTGATCAGCATCTTCATAACTGGTTAGTGTTCCACCAATTTACCCCATAAACTAATTTTTATTCTTCTATAACATGTTTTAGTTTAAAATTTAACCATATTTTCATTCCGAACATAAAATTTAATGATTTATCTGTACAACAATGACTTATTTGTATATTATTGTATTGTTGTTGTATAATGTGTTTTTCCATTGTTTATACATTTTTAGAATCTATCCAATTTATAAATTGGTTATATTTCATATTGGTCCTTTTTTATATATATTTAAGTTTATAGTGGTGACTTAAAATATTGTTCTGCATTCCTTTTTCCAATCAGATCATACCCAACTTGCAATAGTACTGATATTACATTAATATTAAAGGTATAATAAATTTTATAGGAACTATTGCATGATTTTTTTCTGGTCATAGTTTATTTGATATAACTTAGTGAAAAATTATTATATAACCTATCACTTGATGTAATTGTTTTTTTATTTGTGTTTTCCCTTTGATGAAATCCTTATATACAACTTATTTATGCATATTATTAGTAATAGAACAAACATTACTTATTTTTTAAATAGATTATCATATGAGATAAGTACGTAACTAGTTTCCAATAAGTGTAGTCAATAAAAAACTCAATATTTTTATATTAAGTGCTTGGACAGTTTTCAATAAGTATAATTAATTTTTTTCCATGTTATAAAATAATGAATCTGTTGCATAAATTAATTATTGTTTTGGAATACTATGCTAATTTTTATTTATTATTGACGGTTTTATATGTCTTTTTATAGCTATGTTTCACACTAAGAAATTTTATAGTATTTATTTTCCATGCTATGAATGATTACTTTTTGGGACATCATGATTAATAAAATTTTACAATGTTTTTTCATTTAACAAGATACATTATAGTGTGACATGAAATTCGAAATACGGATATGGTTTTTTTAAGTAATGAGGTACTATTTTATTCATGAATAATTTTTAAGGATTAATTTTATTTAAGGGAAAATAATATATTTTTTATAAACATTAAAAAAATTTCATTTTGTTTATTGTCAATTCTAAATTTAAAAAATTTCAATATTGTGAAATAATAAATTTTTAGAAACTATAATATGAGTGTTATAAGTAGTTTTAAAATTGTTTCATCCTACAAACCAAACATAGGTGAATCAAATTTCTTCAAAAAATTTATTCACTAGATGCAGTTATTATCATAGTGTACCGACTCATTTGAATGTTCAACAATAGATTTCAATTTATCTTAACTCATATTTATTTTCCAAAGATAGTTAAATCTATGTTACCTTGTCTTCGTTTTATAACTCAATGGATGAATCATTTATTGTGATAAAAAAATAAAATTCAAAGGATTATTTCTAATCAGTTATCATATTTTTGGTTTTCAATAATACAATAATTTTGGTTTCTATTAGTCTATTTATTTTGTGAGGGTGGTTTTTGGTACAATATTTTATTATTGCACAATTTATTTAATTGATCCCCTTAATTGGTGTATTGTTATTTTTTTACTTTATTATTTAAATATGGGGTTTAGTTTTTAGTAGTTGATCATTTCAAATGTATTTATATGGTTTTATAATACTTTATTGTTAATTTATATAAAATAGACTCACTATTTTATTTTTTATTCATCATTTTCTTGATTTCATTCTAAGATAGAGGATGAATTGCTTCCATTCACAAGTGTAGAAATATGTATTTACTTACAAGAGTGAATATTAGGTGTGCAAAGTATTATTAGTCATTCAATATGAAATTGCTATTTATTTTCTTAAAGGGTTTTTCTTCTGATGTTTGATCCCGAACAACTAACTCATGTACTATATCAATGTCATCATTTTACCTAACGATATAAAATAATTTATTTTATCTATCATTTACATCTATATTAAAAATTCATTGAAAAATATTCCTTCCAATTTTTATTTAAATTTAGTTATTAATGTTTTAGTGTATCCATTTTAAATTTGTTACATCTTCCTCTTTACCACCAGGTAAAAAAAACTAATATTGTTTTCCTTCCGTTCTTATATATTTAAATCATATGTGATGAAATAATTTGAAATTTTGATTTTGGGTTTTGTATTTAGTGTTATTCTTTGAGTGTTAAATAAACCTTGATTTTATATTTAAATTTTATTTACTTATTTGAGAGTTTATTATTGTTACTATTGGTTCTATCTATGTATTCAGTACTATCTAAAAACATTTATAATCTCTAAATAGGAAATATATTTCTTTCACTATAGTTTATTGTTAGTCCTCTACTTATAAAATAGTATAAGTGAGGGATATTCTGTTTTTAGTCTATACAGTGAGTGTAGTATATTGATAAAAATCAATATAGATAATGAAGTTAATTTCCTAGGAATTGAACTATGAATTGAACCAATTCCATCCAATTTTCAATAATCTTTGTTTAATTTACCTTATTTCCACTTTTTCTTAATCATTCATAGTTTTAAAATTTAGATCCTCATTCAATCATTTAATTTTTTTAAACATTCAATTCATGTTAACCTAACCATATAAATAACTTATCAAAATAAATTTCAAAATTTTATCCCAAATTTGATGCAGGAATGTCATTATTAGTTATCAATTTTCTATTTTTATCATAAATATCACAATATTCACCCATCCACAATATGTATATAGTATATTCATAGAATACATAAAATAAAATAAAAAATTGCACTTTGGAATATAATTTAGTAAAAAATTATCTAACAGAGGATATCCATTATATTTACACAATGAAATAATTCATTAAGATATAATCAGGAAAATTTAAACAGTTAAATAAGTCATGAAATTTGTATTTCATTTTAATCATAGGTATACAGTTAAATAAATCATTTATACATTAAAAAATAAGCATGATATGAAATCTTTATTGATATTATAAAATCATTGTTGGTGATAAATTTTTCATGAGACCATAAATAGGCATATTTGAGCGGCTTAAAGCTGTAATTTAACTTGGAGACAATGATGAGGACACAATGAGAGTCAGGTGTATGTTTGGATGCTTTCACACATGATGAAAATCCATGTGAAAGGTCCTTAAATTCCCAATGTGACTTTAAAGGTTTTATTTTTCCCCATCCTCCCAAAAAAGCCCTGGTAGATGTGCAAAAGAAAACAAGACAATGCACAAATGGTTGGGCCGCACCAAAATCTTTTATACACCCAATGTAATGTTAACTTTCCCCTTCCATTCCAGACTTCTTATGAACTCCCTCTATGATTATAACCTATAAATATAAGGTCACCCCGCCATTTTTTTGTTAATGCACCAGAAGTCGAACAGTCGCTCCCGTGTTTGCAAGATGAATCCTTATGCGACCGCGCGCAAGTCATGAATTCAAGGTACATGATCTTGAACAATAGTTCCACCATGGGTCTACCTTTATGTGGGCCCCAAGGACTTTAATATTTCCGATTTACTTTTTTATTAAGTCAAGTGCGCACAAAAGACCCTTCTTGCATGTAATACTTTCCCTTGCAAATTACATATTCCACTCAGCCCCTTCCTTTTGCGCGCAAGTCTCCAATATTTTGTGCAACAATTCTTAAATACTGCATGGTTCATCCTAATCCCAAGGAACCATTTTCGAGGCCACCTTTCACGCAACATCCATATCTTGTGTGTATCTCTTCCATTGTGTGTAGTGATTTACTAGTCCCTCGTGTGGTGCCTCATGTTGCGTTACTCTACCTAATTATTCTTCACATAACTATGCTAACATGGACCCCAAAAATTTAACACCCTTATACCCTTTGTATCCTAGAATTACTTTTTCCTTACCTTCACCTTGTGTATATGGGAATCAATCATGTATGTTCTAGGGGTGAGGAGTGAGTCATCCTCATCTGAGTTGTAGGACATTAAACTTCCAAACACCATTATCCTTAGCACATGACATTAAGTTTTAGCCTCACCCCATACCATGAATTTGTGGTGCCCCACCATGGGTATTTTACTCTCCCACTCATATCCACGGGAGTGATATCTTCCTCACATGTAGTGAGATCCTCCTTACATGGTGTGGCATCTTCCTGTGGGGAAGGGAAACCATAATTGTGTAAGCCTCTAGCATTTCTTGTAGATGGTAACACCATTTCTCCTCTTTTCCTCCCCTAGAAACAAATTCTAGATATGGGGTGCTTATCAGGGAATTTCAATACCTCATCCATCTCCCTTTTTGTTTTTTTCTCCATGGTCAACATCAATGTGTATTCCCCACTCCACCCCTCGCTGATGCATCTTTCACGACGTGATCGTCTGGTCAACTGCTTCCTCTGGTTTCTCACACCATGCTTGACTCATGTGGGATTAGAGGTTTGTAGTGACCATGACACCCTTCTTCTAGGAAACCATCCTGGAGTAAGCCCCAACTTCAACCTTCATGGTCCGCTCCCTCATGTAAACCATGACCCATCGATTTACATGGGTTTTGATCCCTATATTCTTCAGAGGGTACATAAGAAGCCTCCACGAGGTTCAATCCCAACAATTGGTAAACCCTGGTGCCCTAATCCTAGGGGTGAACATCATGGATCTTAGTATCCACCACCATATATTCCCATCCTGATATTTCCCTAATCCACTATATCCTAGGAGGATCATGCTCCACCCAGAGGTCACATCTCCTTCAGGTCCATCTGGGTGGCTAAACATGTGTAATCCCCAAACACACATCCCATTTTGACTGGGCAACTAATCATGTGTAAACCCTAATTCCCTCATCATAACTACATGGAATTTGATTCCCAACCAGGTGGGATACATAGGAAACCTCCCCAAGGTTTAATCCCCACACTATCATATTTATGTTAGTTCCATCTCATTAATTCCATCCCATTCATCCAATCCTCCATCATCCACCTCAATTCTTATCAGGGCCACCACATCCTTGCAGGATCACATCATTCATTCGGAAAACTCCCCCACATAATCCCCAATCATCTTCTTCATCACCTCACCCTCATCATAGAGGGGTCACATCATCAATATGGGATGTCTCAGTACGTAATCCCCATTCATCCCCCTTCTGATCCTGGAAGCACCCGAGAAGATAACCATGAGTAAGCCCCACCTAATCCACATTAATTCAACCAAGAGATCCCCTCTTGAGAAAGGACACTAGCCATGTGTAATCCCCAAATCAACCCTCAAAATTATTTGGGGTTTCATCCATGTCTTATAAACTGGGTATGTAGGAATCCTCTACGAGGTTCAATCCCAATAAATGCAAAAACATTGGTCCCCCCTCATTGGAGCCCACCTTCTTGGATCCTCCCTTAGTGGTGTCCAGATCATCCTTCACAGTATGAAACCTTAACTTTATGGGATACAACACTCTCAGATCTATCCTTATTGGGTATTTTGATCCATCCATATTGTAAACCTTCTAGGTGCCGCCTCCTAGGGATGTTCCTATCTGATCCACCTTCATAGGTGTTCTGATCAGTCTGATCCATCACCACAAGACATTAACCTCACAACATACCCCATGGTAAACATGTGTGAATGAGGAAAACCTTGGAGACATTCCTCTAGCACAAGATAGCCCATGATCATCCTAGGAAGACTCAGGTTTCTTCACCCTTGAGAACCCCTCTGACAAGGAAGAATACAGGTGTTCCAATGTTTCAACATTCATACATGTCATTGATGCCCAGTGTGACTACTCTTTTGACTGAATATTGCCACCTTGAATTGAACCTTCTGAATGTCCTGACAAAAGTAGAATAATTAATTTTAATTAACAAAGATATGCCACTAGGAACAAGTTTCATAAACAATGGCCTAATCTCTAAGGGAGACCCAGACTAGGAAATAATTTCTGAGGAAGAATCCATGGAAGGAGGGACCTACATCCCATTATACTGTTTCAATCAAAGAAAAAATATCTATGAAGAAGTTATGAATTCCACCCACCTTTGGAAAATAGTTTTTTGGAGTAGAATGTGATACCACAACATGTGGTAGACACACACGAGGTGGGAATACCCTAATAGAAAGTGTCAAAAACAGAAAATGGTGAACCCCACATGAACTAGTTCTCGTTAAACTATGGGGATTAGGGACACTATAGACATCAACATATGAACATGTCACTAGATCCAGCTATCTAGCTCCAGGTCTTGCTATGAAAATAGTTGTTCTGGCATGAAACTCAAGAGATTTTGGGCTAGTTAATAATTGGGTATTCCAGTCTATGGCATGTTTAGCATGGATCTATTTATCCAACCATGGAAGACTAAATGACTCTAGGGAATTCTTAATTACTTTCCAATTATCTATGTTGATGGATAAATTTCCATAATTTGAATGACTGAAGTTATAGTAAACCAATCACCCCTAGCCCACAGACATAGGGTCAAGAGGAAGATAATGTGGTATTCCAGTATGGCTCCACCTCCGCTATGACATCAACCAAAACCACGACTAAGAGGCACCCAAACCCTATATCACTATCCGAAATTGTTAAGAGGACGATGATATATGTTCTTGTTCGATGATACGAGTAAGAGGGGGTCATTCCCACAAGGGATATGGCCTTCCAGGACCTGGAGGATTTCACGCCTTGTCATCACTACCACCCCCAAGGGATGTGTAGGGAGCCACTACTCCCACTAAAACATTGATTTGTTTTCGGACCCTCTCCCCGGAATATTCCAATGACTCTATCCCCTATGCCGAAGAGGTAAGGGAAAACTGATTCATCCCAACTAAGACTACCTCCTGGGATCAGTGGTGGAGGGATCCAACCTGGCCACATCAATACCACCAATTACCAGTCCTTCAAGCTAAAGAACATGTGATTTACACCCCTACTCCACTAGCCCCTATCCGGATGACCCAGTGACAATATTGGTTGAAAGAATAGAAACACACCCATTAGGGGGAGTCATATTCTATATATTTAGTGTTCCATACCACCATTTATGTATTCTATCTAGTCCCTACTACTTTAGAGCATTAATCCACTTATGCCTGATCGAAATCAAGGCCTCAACCACACCACGAGTAGGATGGGTTTACTCTTTCATTCACCATCATGATCAGAAGTCCACGTGACCCAATCTGTGATGATGATATTTAGTAATGAGGTCCTACCTGTAACATTTCTATCTAGATTTGAGGTCATCCCTGCTCTCGCACTAAGCATGGAGGTCCTCCCCATGTTACTAACATCAGTCCAAGAAGAGGTGCTCCCCATCTTGTTGACACCCAACATGGAGGTCCTCCCCATGCTTATGATTCCAAATATGGAGGACCTCCCCATATCACTGGTCATCAACATGAAGGTATTCCTCACATCATTTTGTAGTCAATCAGAAGTCCTCCCCATAAAAACATCATCCAGGGTGGAGGTCCTCCTCGCCCCATCACTCATAAACATGTAGGTCCACCCTATGTTCTCAATATATCCAATGGAGAACCTCCCCTCTCCATCAACCATCCAAGATGAGTTCCTCCCCGATTCATCGACATTCAACATTGAAGTCCTCCACATGTCTGTTTTAATCTGTATGAAGGACCATTTCAGGATACCACTGCCAACCAGTGCGGAGGTCCTCCCCATGCCACCAACAACAAACATGGAGGTCATCCCTAAGTTCTTACCAGCTTCAGTGGAGGTCCTTCCCTCTCCAACACTCCCAACCATAGAGGTTATCCATGCACAGAAATAAATAAACATGAAGGTCCAAATTGTGTTCTGTTAGACATATTCCCAAGTGCTCCCTGCACCTTTTCTCACCAAAGTAGAGGTCCTCCTCACTCCAACGAAAATAGATACAAAGATCCTTTATAACAACCCTGGTCTTTATTACACATTTAAACAAGATATATTAAAAAACATTCACTTAATAAAACCCACAATATTGATAGGTCCAGTGAATTTTGGCCTTAGGACCATTACATGACAAAATAAGACAAAGAATACAACATCTTTATCGAAAAATTATTTTACATGAACAGAACATTACTTCGTACTTAGCATTACATGGGATAACCTGAGGACATACATAAGAAAATTGTGAGCTATGAATCCCATTAAGGGACAAGAAAATCCCTAAAATGAAGAATACAATACATTTTAGGAAATAGGATTATCAATAGATCACTCGAGATACATGAACATAAAGGCATGTTATAACATGATTATCATAACATAGAAATATGGAAACAACTTGAAACACTACATCATCAGTATAAAAGAATTAGGAAAACCCATATTCCAAAATGATGGAAAAAATTCCTATAATAGAATCAATAAAACCCTATCCCAACATGATGGATCATGATACTAAACAATAATTAATTCATTGGACTTCTATCAGGGTTCACCCTTCATAATCATTTCAATCTCTTGCTCAAGTGTGTCACATAGATCATGTAACATGGATTCATTAAACATCATAATTTATTACATGATAAAGGAATAATGAATAAATACATTAAATTATATAATAAATAAGTATATGTTCATAAAGGTTAATACCATTTATAGATAAATTGGCATGGTATTCCCTACATGATGATTTTGGCATGGAAAATCGTGGTGCAATTTCGGCAGCCTAACAGCAAGACATAAAAATTTATATAATAAGGTTGATGAGAGATAAAGGGGTATCTAATCATATATAAATGAAATGGAAAGTAAAAGGGTCATATAAATACATTTCCCAACATAAGTAATTTGGAAATATAAGGCATAACATAATAAAGATACTTGAAGAAAGAGGAGAAATGAAATAACTCTTACGAAATTTCAGAATGGTAATGAGTGTACATGGGAAGGATTAATGAGAGAGAAAGTTATCTATAATCATAAAAATATAATAAGAGAAGTATTAGGGAGTTGAAAAAACATACCCCATCATTTTTAATTGAAAAATAAAATTTTATAACAATATAAGGAAACTTGGACAAAAATGAGAAAGGAAAGTGATGATCCCTTACTTGGATGTGTGATCCCAAAGGCTTGGGAGAGGCTTACTGGGATCTTGGAGAAATATTATGAGGACTATAGGAAGTGTATAGAATATTAAGGATGATATTAAATGATTTTTAGTGAAGAGGAATGGGTTCTTTGGTGGGTTTATATAGGAAAGGAGGGGGAATTCTTTATTATTTAGGTTTTGGACACTACACACTAAAATATTCAAAACCACAATCCAAACCATGGTTTTTGCACATGGTTTCTGAACAATGGGAGAGTAAAAAATTATTTTATAAGGCTAAGGTATTAATATATTAAAATATTACCCTTGCTTATGTGGAGATGAGTCACACCCTCAAGGAAATTAATTTAAAATCATAAAATATATTATATGTTTTGGAGGATTCACTAAGGAATTATAAAATAAGTCAAATAAATATAAAATAACATTATTTTAATAATAAAACATATATTTGGTTTAATATAAATTTTATGGTATTTATTACATCTCTATTTGGTCATTATGATGTCATAAATCACACTATATATTTATATATTTTTTAATTTTGAACCAAAAATTTGACTGTCTCAGAAAATTATGAAAAATTCACTGTTGGATAATTTTGATGTTATGATTAAAAAATTAATATTTATTTTATCTAAATAATTTTATAAATATGTGAATTTTCACTTTTAAAATGAGAACCGAAATTTATTGAAAAATGACAGGTTTTGAGAAAAACAGTTTTCAAACCTTAATAAAAATTATAGTTGACTTCATAAAAATTATATACTAATTTATTATTAATATAAGTAATTTGATAATAATATTTCATTAAAATATTAGTTATTTCAAAAATTCATTAATTCTTTAAAATATATTTTTAATGAAAAAATACACTTTCTGTTTTATCGTATAAAAATATAACTCTTATAAAAAAAATTTCATCATCATATATAGATAAAGAATTGATATAATCATCATTTAAAATAATTTTTTTTTATAAAATTTTTAATAAAAAAATGACTTTATATATTTCTCAAAAGTATCATTTTTACCTAAAAAATCAATTTATCAAATTCATCATTTTTTATGAAAGACTTTTATCATAAAGGAATTAGTGGAACAACACTTTTATTTATAAAAGGGATTAAACAATAAGTAACCAATACATTGTTACATAACCCCTTATAAAACCCACATAAGAACTAAGGGTAAAGTGTGAGATAGTAACAGACTCTTGAGGTAGCTTTGAAAATATCTCACTGGTGGTAATCTCTATTAACATGAAATTATCCCATAGGTGAATCCATTCAAGATTAATGTGTTGAAGCTTGGCTTGGGTTTGGTCAAGAGAAAGGCCCAGTGACGCTACTTCCTTTATGAGCTTTGAAAAATGAGATTCGTATGACCTGAGTCTACTAGATGAGGCCATTATCATCCTTGTCTTCGTTAAAAGGATTTTCTAAAACCTTACATTTATATTAGTTGTGTGATCAATGTTCAAAAACTATATAATCAATGGTAATGATACTTAATGGTACTTTAAAATTAATTGGATATAATAAAACAAAAGGATTGCATGTGTTTTCTATATCCATAAGAAATTAAAAGAAAGGTAATTTTATTCATAAATGGTAGGGTTGTTACAACCTTCCCGCTGTAAGAAATATTTCCCTTGGAATTTCATTTTCCCACACTAAAATAGATGAGGTAACTCTACCTCATCACTTCTGTTGGTTCCCATGTTTCTTCATTAAACTTTTGGTTTCTCCACAACACTTTGATGAGGGGAATTGTCTTATTTTATATAACTTTTTATCTAATATCTAAGATCTCCACCAACTTCTCTTCATAAGAGGACATTCTACAATTGTACCACCTCTGGATTGAGTACATGTGATGGGTTTGGTATGTACCTCTTTAAGAGTGATACATGGAACACATCATGTAATTGAGATAGGTTCAGTGGGAGTGTCAGTCGATAGGGCACTGCTCTGATGCGATCAAGGACATCAAAAGGGTCGATGTACTTTAGGCTAAGCTTTACCTTCTTCAAAAATCTCATAACTCTCTTCCATGGTGATATTAAGAGGAAAAACATATCTCCAAAATAAAACTCAAGGTATCATCGACAATTGTCAATATAACTCTTTTGTTGACTCTGAGTAGCATTGATGTGATGTTGGGTGGTTTTAACCTTCTCCGTCATTTCTTCAACCATTTTTGGACCTATAATTTTTTGCTTCCCAACTTCATCCTAACATGATATATTTCATAACTTTTTCCCATAAAGGGCTTTATAAGGATCCATTTGGATGCTTGGGTGGAAAGTGTAGTTGTAAGAGAACTCAGCTAGAGGAAGATGTTAATCCCATCCTCATTTGAATTCCATTGAGAATGCTCTCAAATTATTCTCAAGGGTTTGGATAGTCTTCTCATATTGGACATAATTTTAAGGATGATAAGCTGTAATGAAGTTCAATTCATTATTCAAAGCATGTTGAAGACTCTACCAGAACATAGAGGTGAATCTTGGAATACAATTGTAGTTTTACCCCATGATACTTTATCTCTTATCTGATTTATATCTATTATATTTGATCCAATGAGAAATCATCTAGAATCACAACTAAGTGTGCAATATTTATAAGATGATCCACAACAACCTATATAGCATTGTTTCATTTGGATGTCTCTGGAAGTCTAGTGACAAAGTCTATGGTGATGTTCTCTGATTTTCATATTGTTATGGGAAATGGTTGCATCATCCTCTTAGACTTCTGCCTCTTATCCTTCACTTGTTGACATACCAGGAAGTTCGATGTATATTCAGTAATAATTTTCTTCATGTTTTCCCACCAATAATTCTCTTAGAGATCCCAATACATCTTTGTGTTTCCTAGGTGAATTGAGAAATATTATCTATGTGCCTCATCCAAATGTTCTTTATCTAACTCCATATTTTATGAAACATATAGTCTTGATCCAAATCTCATAATTCCTTCCTCATTAACATTTTACTCCAAGGATTTCCATTTTCCGATAGTTTCCACTTTTTTCTGAATTCCCACATCATCTTTTTGAGAATCCTTTAACCTTTCCAAAATATATTGATAACCAATAATTTATGAAAGGATTGATGATGTTATCTTATTTATGATTCCAACGTTTATATTCATATAATCTAAGAAGATTGGATCCTTCTCAATTCTTATCAATGATATAATAGCTAGGTATTTTTTACTTAGATCATCTAACACCTTGTTCGATTTCCTTGGGTGGTAATGGATTGAGTAGTCGTAATCCTTGTGGAGCTCTAACCATCTTCATTGGTGCATGTTTATCTCTTTTTGTGTCAATATATATTTGAGACTTTTGTGATCTTTATATATTTCAAACTTTCCCAAAAGAGATAATAATGCCATATTTTAAATTCAAAGATCATAGCTTCAAACAATAGATCATGTGTGGGATAGTTTTTCTCATGAATTTTCAACTACCTTGATGCATAGGTGATGACTTTGTCATTCTGCATCAACACACAACCCATGCCCTTCTTCAAAACATCACTAATGATTATTAAAAGCTCCCCACTTGTGGATGGTGTGAGCACAGGGGAAGTGATAAGAAACTTATATAACTCCATGAAGCTTTGTTCGCATTCATTATTCAAAGTAAAAGTGAATCCCTTCCATGTTATATTGGTAAGAGGGTTTGACCATCATTATAAATTTCTCAAAAATCAACAATAATATATAGCTAACCCTGGGAAGATACAAATATCTCTCACAGATGTCGGTCTCAACCATCCATCAATTTATTTTGTCTTATTAGGATCCATAGATATCCCATTGATTGTGATGATATGCCCCAATAATGAGACTTACTTCAAACAGAACTCACACTTGTTATAATTTTCATAGAGCTTATCCTTTCAGAAGGTCTCTAGTACAGTGCTTAGATGCTCCTCATACTCCTCCTTGAATTTGGAGTTTATTAGAATATCATCTATAAATACTACCACAAATTTTTCAATGTAATCTCTAAATACTTTATTCATCATGTCCATGAATATTTATGGAGAATTAGTGAGTCCGAAATGCATTACTATGAATTTGTAGTGCCCGTACCATGTACGAAAAGAATTCATGGGGATATCCTCCTTCTTCACCCTTACTTAGTAATACCACGACCATAGATCCACCTTGGAGAAGTATTGTTCTCTAGGTAGATGATCAAAAAGGCATCAATTCATGGAAAATTATAATTGTTCCTTATCATGATTTTTTTGAGCTCACAATAATCAATTAAAAGGCACATTGACCCATCCTTTTTCTTGATGAGGAGGACTGGTGCACCCCATGGTGAAGCACTTGGGCGTATAAACCATTTATATAGATTATGATATAGTTGTATCTTTATCTCCTAAAACTACACAACAACCTTTATATAGGAAGTGTTGGATATTGGAAATTCCCCGTGTATAATATCAATTGAGAATTCAACTACTCTTCTAGGAGAAAGACAAAGAAATTCCTCGGGAAACACATAAGTGAATTCCCTTACAACATTCATGTCTTCAAGGACCATTAATTCCTTAGACTCAATCATCTGTGAAGGATATGTGTGCTCATATAGAATGAATATCCATGCGTGAGATGATGGTGCTAAAGAAGATTCATCCTCTTAGTTGCACTTGTACAGAATTAGGGGTTGATTCGCCATATAGAGAGTGATTTCACTCTCGCAAAAAATTTATGTAAGATGTATATATGTAAATCCAATCCATGCCAAGAATTGTATCAAATTCCACTAAGGGATGTATTATTTGGTTCTATGAGATGTTCATTCCATAAATTGTGATAGGGGAGGAGTTATATTCATGTGATACAATAATTTTCCAATTTGTTGTTTTCACTGACATTTCTATTTCCATTATTTGTGGTGATGTTTGGATTATTCTACTAAACTTTAGGGATATAAAATAATGTGTAGAACTAGAATAAAAAATTAAATTCTCTATTATTTAATGAATAACTCGAATAACTATCACTACTTTGTTATTGGGATTTTCATTAGCGGTAGTGATGGTAAAATATCACCCTTGCGGCTTTGGAGGTTTTTGGTTGCAACCGAAATCCCTTGAATTAGGGAACCAATTCAGAAAGTGCCCTGGTTCTTTGCAGTTGTATCAATGAACAATGCATTTAGAATTAAATAGATCATTTATTTCCTCTATCTCAGTAGCAGGGTTTTTTTGGTAATCACTAGCTTGGTTACCTTCCTCCCGCGCCTAAAGCATTTCCTCATCCCCTTCAGGAAATCTATAGAGTGCTTCCTTACACACCATTGGAAAGTGGGATATTGGAATTTCTTAGTACAGTTGGATTTAGCCATCTGTCCACCAAAATCAATGTTCACTTTCCGATTCTTATCCCCATGATATACCAAAGATTCACCGATCTCCATTTTAACTTTTAGGGCACATCAGACAATCTCCTCATAGATTTCAAAGTCACATATCAATAGGAATCTCTATACGCTAGGTTTTATCCATCCAAAGAACAATTTAACCTTGAATTTGGAGGTAATGACCAAACCAGAGGAATATCGTGAAATTTTGGTGAAGTTTTTCTCATACACCCCAACATATTTCTATCCCTTTTTCTTGAGTCCAAGGAAATCTCTTTCCTTCTTAAGTCGAAGGTTGCGGGGAATATGTTTATAGAAAAACATATTTTAGAAATCCTTCTATCCCATTACCTCGATCTCTTAATCATGATTCTTATTTTTGATCAATGTCCACCATTGATCCTCTTTACCTTCTATATGATATGAAGACAATATAACCTTTTCTTATTCGAATCATTGAAGGATGGAGAAGATCTTTTAAATGGAGTTTATCCATTGTTCGACGATTGAGGGATCAGATGATCCATTAAAAGAATGTGTACTTTGTCCCATAAAGTTATCAATTGCGAATTATTATTTCTTGTGGGGGGGGGGGTGTTGGATGTTCCTATTGACTGATATTTCTATTTAAAACACGAGTTAACTGAGAGAGTATTGTGACAAAGTTTTCAATTCCCACTCCCATTGGATTGGGAATCTCATTAGAACAATCATCACATTGATCTTCACATTAGTTGTTAACCTGAGTCCTCCTATTACCAGACATTAGATAGAATAAAAGGAAAATTAGGGATATTTATTTTAAACTATTAAACATATAAATGGGAATCCAATAAAAAAGGGTATGACTTATAAATTAAATTTATTTTCCTAACTTATTAATTTCTAGGCTTCAATCTACATAATCCAAAATATATTTCCTAAAGTATATTCTTATGGGATTTTATTGTTCCCTTAATAATGGTTCATACTAAGATTATGAATTTACCGAAGTATATACCATGGGATTGATGAACCACGAGTGTAACAGGGCCCGTTGTTGTGTACCTGTTCTCATTCGAGCCTAGATAAAACCAATGTTTTCAGGTTTTACCACTAGATACATCTATTCTAGAGCCACATCTACTTGTTTGTATCCAGAAAAGGATGTATCTTATTGTAAAATCACTTACTATATAATCAAAAAAATTAGGTATTATTTTTGTATACTTAGTCTTATTCTTAAGTATTTAACTAGAGTTTTCTAATCCAAATCCCACAAATAACTGAACTTATCCTCTAGTACCAAATATAACAACCATGGTCTTTATTACACATTTAAACATGATTCATTACATAAACTTTCACTTAATAAATCCCATAAGATCAATAGGTCTTGTTTATTTTGGTCTCAGGAACATTTCTTGACAGATTAATACATAAAATAAAACACCTCTATTGAAAACTTCTTTTACATGACCACAACATTCCTTCATACTTAACATTTCATGGGATAACCTGAGGAAATACTTAAGAAAAGGGTGAGATATAAATCCCAGTAATGGATTAAAAAATGCATATCATGAATAATAAAATACATGTTAGGAAATAGGCATATCAATGGATAATAAGTGAAACATAAACATAAAGGTGTGATATAGCATGATTATCATAACATGGAAATGTGGAAACAACTTCAAAAACTACATCATCTACATAAAGAAATTAGGTAAACCCCTATCCCAGCATGATGGAAAAAAGTAAAATAAAGGAATTAGGTAAACCCCTATCCCAACATGACATATCATGATACTAAACCTTACCCAATGCATTATAGCTCTATCAGGGCACACCATTCATAATCATTTCATTCTCATGCTTATGTGTGCCACATATATCTTATAACCTGGATTCACTCAACATCATAATTTATTCCACAATAATGGAATTTAGACTAAATACATGAAATTATATACTCAATAACTATCTGTTCATAAAGGTGAATACCCAAGATAGATAAATGGTCATGGAATTCACTACACGATGCTTTTGGCTTGGAAAATCGCGGTGCAATTTCGGTAGCCTAATGCCATGACATAAAAATCATAAAAAGGTTGATGAGAGAGATAGGGGTCTCTCATTATATATACATGAAATTTAAATTAATAGGGTTATATAAATACATTTACCAACATAAAGATTTTTTAAATTGAAGGCGTAACATAATAACACAACTTGAAGAAAGAAGAGAAATGGAATAACTCTTACGAAATTTCGGCATGGTAAAAGGTGTACATGGGATGGAATAATGAGAGAGAAATATGTATCTCATTATAAAAAAAATAATATGGGCTCTTTGGGGGAGGTTAAATAACCTACCCAATCATTTTTAATTGAAAAATAAAAGGGTAAAACAATATAAGGAAACTTAGACAAAAATGAGAAATGAAGGAAAGTGAGGATCCTTTACTTGGATGTGTGATCCCATAGGCTTGATATAGGATTATTTGGAGCTTAGGGGAACCTTGATAGAACTATATAGAGTTTAGAGAAGATTAATTATGATATTAAAGGGGTTTTAGTGAAGAGTAATGGGTGATTTGATTTGTTTATATTGGAAAGGAATGAGAATTCATTATTATTTAGTTTTTGGACACTACACACTAAAATATTCAAAACCACAAAACAAACCATGGTTTTTGCCCATGATTTCTATAAAAGGGGAGTGGAAAATAGTATTTTATAATTAAAAAGGTCTGAATACATTAAAATATTAGTCGTTCTTATGTAGAGGTGAGTCACACCCAAATGGAAATGAATTTAAAATCATAAAATATATTATAAGTTTTAGAGGATTCACCAAGGTATTATAAAATAAGTAAAATAAACATGAAATCACATTATTTTAAAATTAAAACATATATTTGGTCGAATATACATTTTATGGTATTTATTACATCACTATTGGTTCATTACGATGTCATAAAACACACTATATATTTATATATTATTTAATTTAACCCCAAAATTTGATTGTCTCAGAAAATTATGAAAAATTTACCATGAGATAATTTTGACACCCTGATTCCAAAAATAATATCAATTTTATCTAAATAACTTTCTAAATATGTGAATTTTCACTTTTAATGTGAGAACTGATATTTATTGAAAATTGACAGGTTTTTATAAAAACAGTTTTTGAAGCTTAATAAAAATTACACCTGACTTCATAAAAATTATTTTCTCATTTATTATTAATGAAATTATTTTGATGATAATATTTTATTAAAATATTAATTAATGAAAAATATCATTAATTTTTTAAAATAAATTCTTTAATTATAAAAATACACTTTGTATTTTATCGTATAAAAATTTAACTCTTATCAAACTAATTTCCCAATCATTTATAGATAAGGAATTGATATAATTATAATTTATAATATTTTTTTATAATATTATTAATAAAAAAATTAATTTATATATTTCTCAAAAGTAACATTTTTAATTGAAAAATAAATTTCTCAAATTCGTCATTTTATTAAGAAAGACTATTCTCATAAATTAATTGGTGGAATAAGACTTTTATTTATAATGATAGATTACACAATAAGTAACTAATATCTTGTTACATAAACCATAATAACACCTGCATATGACCTAAGGGTAATGTGTGCAATGGTGAGAGACTCTTGGGGTGGCTTGGACCACATCGTTGAGGTGGTAATCTCTATTAACTTAAACATCTATCATAGTTGATTATGTTAAAGATTAATGTGTTGAAGATAATCTTGGTCTTAGTCGAGAGAGAAGCCTAGTGATGCTAAATCCTTTCTGAGATCTGAAAAATGATCTTCGTACAACTTGAGTCAATTGAATGAGGCCATTATCTCCTTTGTTTGTGTCAAAAGGATTCATTAAAACCTTATATTTATATCAGTTGTGTGATCATTGTTCAATGACTATATCATAAATGATAATGATACATAACTTTCATTTAAAATAAATTGGATATAATAAAACAAGAGGATTTCATGGGTTTTCTTTATCCATAAGAAATTAAAAGAAATGGAATTTTATTCATAATTGTTCAGGTAGTTACATCCTCTGTGTGTTAGAACTAGCACAAGAGATGGCCCTCCCCACTCCAGCACCAACCCGCATGAAGGTCCTCCCCATGTCAAAGATCTACCCTACCCTGAAGAACCATCCTGGGGAAGAAGGGAGAACCATATCAATTTAGGAAAGAACTCTGAGAATCACCAGATAATTTTCAATTGAGACTGATTTCAGATTTTTAAGTGGAATGTGACTCAATTATAGATCCTTCAACCCAATCCTTTGCATCAGAGTCTGGGGAAGGAACCCCAAATGTGAGTTTCTTCCTCCCCGAATGTGATATGTACCAGATCCCCAAAACCCTCAATAGTTATATGTAAGAGAGGCAGATTTGGACCCCTTCCTGGGTATTTCGGTGCAGTCCCCTCTACCATCACTAAACTCATTATCTGCCCCAACATGAGATCACAAAGAGTTGTTATAGGGTTTGGTAGATGAGGATCACCATCCTGATCCACCACAAACGACTTACACCATTATGAATGAAGCAGTGGTATATATCTTTTCCTACATGGACATGATGATGCAGTCAATACCATCCCTAAGAGACAACCTAGTGAGCAGTGGCATGTCTGATCACACAGCTTTCTCTCCACCAGTTATTCCATTAATGAAGTGGTCCAAATTAGTGGCATTGTGAGTTTTTTATCCACCCCAATCAATTAACAGGGAAACCATGATCTGAATCCTAATTCTAAATAAATAATTTTGTGAGAAAATCTTGTGATAGACCATTTACCTGAGATGTTTTGGATGATTTCTGCTCTTTATTTTGACAATATAGAGTCCCTCAACTAGTAAAAAGTTAGGTGATTACTCTAGACCATATAATAGACACATTTCCTCCTATATAACGGTTATTTGGCTTATCTAAAGAGCTGGGATAACTTCGGCGACATATGACAATAGTGTCACATGGTTGAACTAGTCGCACTTCCCATCACTCAACACCTTGCATCACCCATATTTCACCAAACTATAATGTAAATATGAATTTAGAGCTTTATTGTGCTCCACAAAATTATTAAATAAGAATATCTGAACATGAATATTTGGGATTTTGGGAAATATGATGCTCTCAACTTCATCCCAATCCGACAAAAACAAAACCTACCCAGTGATATCCAGAATATTCCTCCAAACACTATTGTGGTAAATATGGTTATTCCCAAGACATACCCAGAATGAGGTGTTGGCATAGGGTCCTAAGATAATGATCCTACCACTGGGGAACTGATGGACCCCCATGAATTTTCACTCATTTGAAAAGTAAGATACTTAGCCTTGGAGAGACCTCGGAGTCATTTCCCATAGGGTGATACCCCAAAAGGGTAATTGACTGAATGGGACTTCTAAGCCTTCTGACCCATCTGGTTTAGTGTAGAAGACGAAGGTTGATCCCACTACTGTCACCTTGCTCTAGAAACTTCTGAACTGAGAAGGGTAACAAAATATCTTCTCACAGAGCACTTTTCAGGATAGCATCATGACTATGGGGATCCTCAATATGTTCCCGTCCATCCACCATTGAGGCAGTAGGGGCAGACATAGGCCCTCCTTGGCCAATGCCTCCCATTAATCTCATAAATCCCATTCATCCTAATAGGGTAGAGGCTAGAGCTTATGGAAAGTCGCCATTGCATGCCTTTCCAAATCTACCTGAGCTTCATGAGAACCTCCCTCAATACCCAACTTAAGTTGTTCCCCTAGAAACTCCTCAGGTTCTTACAATAGCTCTGAAGCTGCCCCATTCAGTCTATGAGTCACTGGGCATTCCTGTCGAGTTGAAGAGACTACAAACACCCTAGTGGCTAGGAATCCTCAACAAGACAGAAATCCCCATCAGGAGTATCTAAACCCCACTCTCATTTCCTACCTCAAGGCCCTTGAGATGCAACCGGTTTTAATCCCACTTGATGGAAAGTTGTATTTGGCATGGGTGGATGGTATGCCAACAAACTCAAATTTTGAGAATCCTACTTTCTCCCCCTTCAATGGTATGGGTGACGTACTGCACTATCTAGTATACTTTATTTCAAGGTGTGGACCCATGATAGGAAATCCAGCAGAATAAGAAGCCTCCAAGATCTAGTGTTATGTATAAAGACTGGAAGTACCTACATTCATTTGGTACAACAATTTACCCATTACATACAAATCTAGTTGGGAAGGTATTCGCATACAGTTTATTTATCATTTCAGCCCCTCAATAGGAAATCTGAGTATTGCTAACCTCTTCAAGTGAAAACAACAACAAGATGAGTGAGTTGTAGAATTTTTATCTAGGTGTAAGGGCCTCAAATATTCCCCTGATATGGAACTAAATCAAGAATAGCTGCTGACGATTTGTGTGAGGAACATAGAGACTAAATTGGTTCCCTCCCTCATAAATAAGAATTTACCAAGTGGATTTCTGGATTTATCTGAAAAGGATCAGGGCCTAGAGTAAAACATGTGGCAATCTAAACAAGAGAACCCATTTCTTCCCACAACTCATGCAAGAAGAGACTCCAAGGTAGATACAATTTTTTTACACTGGTAGAGTCCCCCAGACCACTATAATTGTTACAAGTAGGGAGTCATCCACAACCTCATTGAGAACAAAAACCTTAGGCATAGAATCATGCTCAACATCTCCCACCTCATAATCGATCGAACCCCCCCATCAAGAATCGATGGCTAGGAGAGACAATTAGTCTTTATCCCCTCTTAGGATTCGACCCTCATCAGGTACAGGATCCAGAGTCCCATTCCCATATTGTAGAAACCGGACCTACCTGTATGATGAGGCTCAAGTCTTAAGTTATCTTCTAAAACCATTGGATTAGGGAATCCTAATGTTTCCAAAATGTAGGAATCCCCAAGAGGCGGATCTCATTGATCACCTAGACTACTACCCTTATCATAGGATCCTTGGACACACCATCACGAAATGCTATGTGTTTAAGTACTGGATCCAAGACCAGATTGATAAAAATGTAGTCACATCGGGTCCAACCCCAGCATAGGTGGAATGTGTTTCTATAAATCCAAAAAGTGATAGCGAAGGTTAATGTAAGAAGGTATCCAACTACAGGTCTCAGAAATATAAGGATTGTTTGACTTGTAGAGCAGTCGCTTACGCCCATGGTGTCATTTTTGCCCATTTGAATTAGCCCAAGCCTCATGAATCCCTTGAAACTCCTCCCACTATAACTTCTATATCGACATATATTCATTATACTTCTTAGGAGAGAAGACATCAATGGCATATGGGAAAGAAAATCCCCCCTCCAATGACGAATTCCTCCCTCACTCTTGGTGAATTCATTCCCCTAGAGATGGGAATCAGCCCCACAATTCTCACAATATTGTAGGATTCCAAAAGTGATGATTAGAAGTATATCTTAGTTAATTCCATAGAGATAGTAGATCCTTACATGGTTCCCAGTAATGAATAATGTCAAGGATGTCCTCTTAATGTTCTCAGTTGAAGCAATCATCGACGAGGCTATGGATATGTGAATTATTAGAATACTCAGGTTGGTGATTCTTGAAAAGTTGTGAACACTACCAAGTCTAGATAGAAAATCCATCATAGAGATTATAATGAAAATTACTCTTATCCTGTATCATCAGGTTCACTGCTGCCTCTATTAATGCTACTCGATTAGGAAGAGCCAACGCGACCGCGTCATGATTAGCTACATACTACTGTGGTAAAATTTTAGTCATATAATATTCAGTCAGTAGTAATTTTTCATGGTTCAGCTAGAAATAAATGGGATATCCCCAACACCACCTAGAATCTTTCGGTTCAACCAATATCACCCATCAAACCTCTTGCTAAAGAGGGACATCCTACTATAAAAGATTGTGTATTTAGCACATAAGTATGATGTTATTAATCATATTACAAACATCCTTGATAATATCTCGATCCATTAGGCCTTCCACCTATCATAATAGATGCATGAAGCCCTAATACAAGTTTTTAAAATACCCAACAGTTCAAAACAAAGGTAATGTCAGTAGATGGATTTCATGAAAAGTAAGTCAACCAAGAATAATACCAAGCCAACGTCTCATTGTCATGAGAAGTTAATGTCTCTCCTGTACATGTGAATATCTGTCTACTATACATCACTAGCTAGTTTAATGGTGTGTATGTATTTCACTGTCTAGTTGACACAGGTTCTGGTATTAATCTTATCTTGACCCAGACTCTTTGTAAACTAGGACTATATCAAGTTGACCTGAGTCCCTTTCACATGGAGATTTAGGTTATGACAGGACCAAGAATAGGCCATGTGGTAATATTCACCTGAAGACCCAGTTTTGTGGCTGTATTTCAAGTAATTAATTCATGCTCATCTCATAGGACAATGCCTATAATGCACTTATGGGTAGAACCTAGATCTATATGCATGAATAATTTCCCTCCTTATATCACTAATGCCTCATGTACTACCTTAATGGTCGAGTGGGCATGCTCCAAAGTGATTTATCTCTCATTGTATCTTTTGAAGCCCACTATTTAGACACTGAATATTACAATAGAAAGGAAAAATGGGTTAAAACTAATGAGGTTTTTCACACTTCTATTGTGGCCGACCTGTGGGTAGTTTGGTTGCTACCTTCATCCTTCCAATTCACTGGTTGGAGATCACAACCCCGGATTTGGGACATTTATTTTTTATTTCTATAATAATGGGAAGACACAATCCAAGGTACAAATAAATCTATAATATTACTTCATATTTCTATACATACCAAGCTCGTGTGAAACTAGAACCTTAACCCTATTAGGTATCAAGATGCTCGCCCCATGGAAATGGATGTATTCTATACTTGTCTGTTCTGTCGAGCTAGGATAAGTCGACATAGAATGGCCATCCACCAATAATTTTATATCATCAATCAGGGGCCCCTTAATTAAAGGCCTAATGGAATAGGGTCAACAACCTTTGTGGACATGGTTTCAATAGTGTGGGATTCTCTTGGTGAAGATTATACATCCTACCAAGCAGGCACCAATGTTCTCCCTGAATCTGTTTTCTTGGATGAACCATCTTCCCCTATTGATCACCCTATCAAGGTCGATGTGTAAAAACTAGAATATGCTCCTCCCAAATTTGAAGAAGGTATCTCCACCACTGTCGATGAGTTGGTACAAGTGAATCTTGGTACCGAGGCAGACCTGAGTCCAAAACTGATTGACATAGAGATTCCTATGATAGAACAATAATAGTATATCAATTTCTTATTAAAACACCATGATTCATTTTCCTATAGTTATGAAGAGATTCTAGGACTAGACCCTCAGGTCACCATACACCACCATGGCGTCCTAGGGATTCATCAATGGTCCAAAAAACCTCACAGGAAGATGAACTACTCTCATGGTTCTATGGTCAATGATGAGGTTGATAAGATCATCAAATACAAATTCATCAGGGAATACTAGTAGCTCATATAATTATTTAAAATTTCCACATCATTAAGAATAATACAAAAATTAGAGTCTGCATCGACTTTTATGATTTCAACCATCACTGTCTAAAGGATGATTTTCCCCTTTCTGTGACAGAGATATTGATTGTTTCCAGCACTATATTCCAAGACATGTCCTTGATGGATGGATATTATAGATATAACCATATCTAGATGTCCCCCAAAGACGAAGAGTCCACCATCTTCAGGGCACCGTATGGCACCTTCTTCTACCAGGTAATTCCCTTTGGTTTGAAGAATGCAGGAGTGACCTATCAGGGCTCTATGAAAGAAAATTTTCAAACCGATCCTCAGGATCATAACAGAATGATATGCAGATGATTTTGTGGTCAACTCCTGCCAGTGTTAGGACTATCACCTAGATCATTGGAATGTTTTTGGGCTCCTATGTTTCATCCATATGAAAATGAACCCCTTAAAGAGTGCCTTCGGGGTTTCCTTTTAGAAGTTTCTTATCTTTATCATTATATATAGAGGCATTGAGATCAATTGGAAGATTATCAATGATATTAATCATAGGCCTCCTCCAAGAAACCTCTGAGAGCTATGATAATTTCAAGGTCACTTATTCTACACATGCCAATTCATCGAAAATTTGGAAGGAAAGTGTAAACCCTTTTCCAAACATCTAAATATTGGTGTCATCTATCAATGGGATGAAGATTTCTAGATTGATTTTGAGGAAATCAAGTAGTATCTATTGAAGCCTATAATTCTGATGCCACCCATCTCTAGGAAGTTACACGTACTTTATGTGATAGACCTAGAATGATCCATCAATGCCCTACTCACCCAAAAGAAAGAATAAGGGATATAGAATAGTTTTTATTATCTCATTCACATGATCATTGGAACATAGAGTTTATATTCATCAATAAAGAATAGATTTCTCAAAGTAGTTTTCACAGTGGTCAGGGTGCGACATTATATGCCTCAGCATAAGATACAGCTAATGTCCCACATTAATTCTCTTATGTATATTCTAAAACACCCTATGTTGATCGGTTATCTAGATCAGTGGGAAGTGATCCTTTAGCAATTCAATATCAGTTATATATTGTGGAAGGAAATCAAGTGCTATGCAATGGAATATTTTATTACCATCCATCTGGCCCCTGTAGTTCATTCCCTGTATCTTCATTTTTCAGAAGAGGTCATTATCTCCATGGATCAGGCTATTCCTTATTGGAAGATGAATTTCGATGGAACATCTCAAAGTCTAACTGGTAGAAGACTGAATAAACTGAGGCTCAATACAGTTAGTCTGGGAAACATCTTCACTAAACCTACACATGTTTTCTTACCCTATTTATTCTTGAAATTATAAGTCTTCACTGAAAATTATGTGGAGTATTAGGATCTCATCACTGGTCCCCAGATGGCTCTCGAGATTGATGTTCCCCACCTATATGTGAAGTGAGAATATAATTTTTCCATCATGTAGATCAATGGTGACAGTATCATCGGGAATCCAGAGATTATACCCTTGCATAAGCATGCTCACAATCTAATAGACCAGTTCCATTCTCAACCAGAGGTCACTCATTGCCCTTGGCCGTAGAAGGGTCCAGCTAATTCCCTGACTGGTTTAGCCACTTCTCATTTAAATATTTACCAGGAAAATCTATTTATCCATGTGGTGCATCATAGGGTCATCACCCCTATTAGTGAGGATGATGATGAAAACTAGTAGGTAAACCATCTTGCCATGGATGCTTCCATATAGGCACCTCCGGATCCCCCAACCATGGGAGAAGAAACCTTTGATTGGAAAAATATTTTCTTCGAGTACCTATAGTAATGAAATATCCTAACAGACAGAGCCAAGCACAATCGAATCCGTCAGTGTGAAACATAGTTTACCCTCAAGTTTGGCAATAGCCTTGAAAAGATCCTCTAGAAGCATGGTTTTGATGTAATTATCCTTCGTTGCATTCAAGGAGATAAGATTCCCTAGGTTATGAAGGAATATCACTCCAAATCCCGTGGATCCCATCAGGGAGGGTAAAAAATATCTCACCATATTATATGTTTGGGATACTTTTGGCCCACCATGGTCTATGACTACATCGATTTATCAAAGAGGTTCCACATGTGTCAGATTAATATCAACTTTATTCATTGGCCACTAGAGACACTCTATACTACCATGTATTCTTGTCCCTTTGCAGTCTTGGGACTCAATGTTGTGGGATCATATCTACCCGTGACAACCCAACAATGTTGGTTTATTCTGACATTGACAGATTTTTTTTCCAAGTGAGCAGAGGTGATTCTACTAAAGGAGTTCAAGGATCATTCTATTTTTGAGTTTGTGAGATCCAATATCATTCATTTATTTGAAGTCTCTTATACCGTTCTCACCGATAACAACAACAATTTCTGAGCTGCTAAGATGATGAAATTGTATTCCAAGTTAAACATTTGGTCCATCCACACTTCTCACTACCATGCATAGAAAGTTAAATAGATTGAGGTGTTCAATAAGACCCTCTTGAATATTTTTTAGAATATGGTGGCCAAAAAAAGATGAGTTGTTTGGAAAAGCTCCCTAATTCTCTTTAGGATTATCGGATGACAACTCCAAATTCCATAGAGGTGACCCCATATTCCCTATTATAAAAAAAAGCGGTGGTATTACCCATTGAGATTTAGTTTCTATCACTATGTATAGCTATCTATGATGAGAGGATATTCAAAAGAGTATCATAAGTATGTCTAGATGAACTGGAAGCCCTCGATGAGAACATGCTCCAGGCCTTTTGTAATCTCGAGAGGCAACAGAACAAGATAGCCAGAGATTTCAAAAAGAATTTTTTCCTCTGATCCTTCCTTCAAGGAGATATGATATTGGATTTGGGGACCTTGATGATAGTTGGTAGGAATCCACTAAAGTTGGATCCCAAATGAAAATCCCTACATCATTCATAAGGTTTTCTCTAATGGTGCATTCTCTTTGGTCACCATGTATGGTGAGCGAGTCAATCCTCCCACTAATGACAAGTTATTAAAGCATTAATTTGTGTAAGAAGCATTGCATCACCCCACATGACATTAAAATACATAGAATCTTCTTTCATGATAATAAACTATACTCATCCTGGTCACATTATGTTAAACTACATGGAATCCAAGAACTATGTATGGTTTGATTCCCATCCTTATGGGCTATATAAGAATGCCAAGATAGTCCTTCTATGGGCCCAACTATAATTATGTTTCTTCCAACCCCCCAGCCTGCGTTTTTCTCAGGAGTGTGTTGAGTGGTGTTGATACATACTTGGTCCTCATTCAAATCAGTTTAATTCATGGATCCACACTACACATCTCTTTATTAGGAGTTTCACCTTACGATCCAAGCATTACGACCTTAAACTAAGATATCTTTCATCCCAAAAGATTTTAAACTACACAATATCATCCAGAATTATGATAAACTACACTCATCCTTAGTTCATGATGTTAAAATTCATATAATCCAATAAATACATATGAATTGATTCCCATCCTTATGGGATATGTAGGAATTACCATACAATTCTTCTGCAGGACTAGCCGTAATTCCATTCCTTTCACCCCCATGCCTATGTTTTTCTTGCGAGTGTGTGGTGTGGGGTTGATACCTCCTTGGTCCTCATTCAAATATGTTTTCTTTAGGGCACCACACTAAACATATATCTATTATTGGGTCCACATTAAGATTCGTGTTCTACGACCATAAAATAATATCTATTTTGTCCTTGAAACATGATGTTAAATTGTGCTGCCCTATCCTAAATGAAGTTAAACTATTATTTCCTAGCTAAAGAACATTAAAATTCATATTATTTATAGTTATTTATGAATAAACTTAATAGGAAAGCCCCCCTCTATCATGTATGACACTAAACATCCCCATCCCACACGACATTAAACTATTTCTTCTTCTTGGTTGCATGATGTTAAACCGTGGAACAACCTTCATCTTAGCAGCATGAAAATAAACTGCACAAAACCCATGTGTCCTCATTTAATATGGAATCAGCTTCGGCACTGGTCACTATCCATTCCATTTTAATAAATGTGTATGGATTGATTTCCATCTTCATGGGATTCATAGGAAATCATAGGAATTTCTTCTATTTTCAATACAAAAATCCCTTTCAAATTCTTGTCTAGGTTTCTCCTAGGAGTACATGGTGCAATGGACCTCCTTGTTCCTCATTCAAGTTTGGTGAAAAAAACTATTCCATGTACCTCCCTCAGTAATATTCCTCCTGACTTGTGTCCTACCAGCATGATGTTAAATTTCAGGATATTCAAGATCAACTTATGGATTGATTCCCATCCTTATGGGATATATAGTAACACCCATACATTTTTTCTTTACATCCAGTCCAGGTTTAACACCCCCTTTCTTAGGAATATGTGGTATGACGACGAGCCTCCTTAGTTCTCATTCACATCAGGTTCATCACCTCTTTATGTTATGTATATCCATGCTCCATTATTTGTTCCGAGCTTTAAAATCTTAAATTGGAAGCCCAAGTGTAGACATTATGACTTTAAATTATGCCTTCCCTAGAAACTTATGGTGCGGTGATCCTCCTTGGTCCTGGTTCGCATCAAGTTATAGTGGTCACATCATATGTACTTCTTTAGGATTTCTTCCTTACCACATGACGTTAAATTGTATGGAATCAAGAAATAGATATGTATTAATTCCCATCCTTATGGGATATGTAGGAATTCCCAAACATTTTTTTCGAGTCCAAAACTTGGTTCGTTGACCTTGTTCTATCTATCCTCACCCTCTTCATTTGGAATTGTTCCATTACCAGGCCACACCTTAGACCCCTTTTGAGGCTTCTTCTCTTAAGGATGGGTTTGGATCCCTCTATATTATATGCCTCATTAATACAATCAGATTAACTATGGAGTAGGACCTAGATTTTTAGATTCTATATGGATATTGTCTCATTCCATCTCCACGCTTCATGTGTCCCATTATTTGTACCTCTATCCTCTTTCACATCAGAAGTGACCACCTAATGACATGGTGTCTTTCCATATGGCACACCTACCTTCCTAGGACAATTCCTGGGAATAATTTGGATGACATTTTGATATAGGTCCTATGTTTTGAACAAGTTTAGTGGATAAAACTCACATGTATTTTCCCATACCGGGTTACAAGATATGGATGTTGTGTTCTGAAAAAGGTCAACAATTATCCTCCATCGTTACCACACCCTCACTGTGTCCAAAATATCATATGTTGTGATTCACATCCTTTTCCACATACTTAGGTCCATTCAAAGATTCAATACCCTCAGTGTTACCCCACTGTGTACCTTTTCGCATCGAGCATGTGGATTAGTATCATTGGGGCATCCTTAACAAGACTTCCCCTACCGCATGTTTCCATGTGTCATAAGAATCCTCTTCACCCCTTATTTCCCGCACCGAGCATGTATCACATGGTATTAGGGGTCTTGGTAGGTCTTGTAACTTCAGGTAAGAATCACACCATACCTATGGTCCCAACTCTATGACCTTAAACTATGAGATTACATCCTAGGTACATGACATTAAACTAAGAACCCAAGTCTAGGCCTTATGACTTCAAACTATGCATGAGTTTTCCTTAGGGAAAGTGTGGTGTGGCATGGATCTTCTTGGTCCTCATTCACATCAATTTACTTCATGGAACTTCACAACACATTTACCCTTTGGAATCCTCTTCCTATATTCCATGCTTTATGACCATAAATTAAGACCCCAACATCATTGTTTCATGATGAAAAACTGCATAATATCCCTCTTACTTATCATATGTCGTTAAACTATACATTCCATATCTGGGATGAATGATGGTAAACTACAGAATTCTATGATGCATTTACCTGAGAAGATGTTGTACCTTGGTAATGGCTATCTTCCATTCCATTTTTAGAAGTATGAGTGGATTGATTCCCATACTTATGGGATACATAGTCATTCTTGAACATCTTTTGCATAGGCCCAACCATAGAATCATGAACCTTTTCACCCTTCCTGGTATGTGGTTTCTCCTTGGAAAGGTGTGGTGTGGTGTGGACCTCTTTTTTTTCTTTCTCATCGATTTTCCTCATGATGCTGCCCTGCACATCTCCTCCATTTGTGGTTTGAACTCTATGACCTTAAAATAAGATTTTCAGTGTCCTAGTTTTCATGAGAGTAAACTTTGTAACAATTAAAATTTTTCCATTTGAACAGATATCACCCATTTTTTGGCCCTTTTGGTAGGGGTTTCCTTTTGAGAATGTGTGGTGTGGTGTGGGTATTCATAGTCCTCATTCATATCAGGTTATTAAACACAACACACATTTATCCTTTTGGATGAACGTGTACTATTCACACAATGATAAACAATGTGATATCTTCATCCTCACCAAATGACATTAAATTACATGCGTAAGTCCCATGAACATGAAATTAAACTCGAAACATATGGTCCATACTCTATTAACGTAAACTAAGAGCTTCTGGTCTGAGCCAAATGACCATTAACCTGTTCATGATTTCCTTATGGAACTTGATCCTTGACAAGGATCTGATCCCACCTATTGATTTCCCACACCTTCATGTTTTAATGTGTGATGGTACGAGACCTGGACCGTTGGGTTCCATGGAGCCATTCCCCAGATTCAGTTCCATGCTTCATGTGTCCCCTTATTTGAGTCCCATCATATTTCACATTTGAATGGACCCCCTAGAACCATGGTGTATGGCCACATGGTTCACCTATTATCCTAGTTCAATTCCCCTGGGGAATTTGGACTACATTTTGAGATAGGTCCCACATTTCAAAATAAGGTCAGTAGCCAACCCTCATTTGTCTATTCCCATCCCAGGCTACATGATATTGATGCTGTTTTTTAAATAAGTTCATTAGTTATCCTCTATAATTATACTGACCCTTTTGCATCCCAAATATTGGTCATTATGATTCTCATTTTATGCCCCCTTCTATTCTTGTGGATCTCCAACATACCTCATATTTTCTCTCTATGCATCTGAACGTGTTGAGTGGGAATGTTAGTGTGGCCAAGATTTCCCACCAAACATTTCCTTTCCATTGTTGTGTTCTCCCATATTATGGGGAATGACTGAAATCACTCCTTGTTTCCCACATTGGGTATAGATCACATGGGTTTATGAGTCTTGGAATGGTCATACTTACATAAAGAAGTTGTTCTACCTTATGGTACAAGTTCTAAGACCTTAAACTAAGATCTATTTCATCTAAGGAACATGAAATTAAACGATGATGTCTTATTCTACATGATGTTAAACTATCGCATCCTTACTGTAAAACATTAAAATTTATGGCCTAGTCCTGTAATACAACCTTAAATTGTGGCATTGTAATCCTGGACACATGATGAAAAATGGAACAACATTGTCGTGTTCCCACGTGAGAGGGCATCCCTTGGAACTGGTTATACATCATGCCACTTGTCAAAAAATTCTCTTAGATTGATTTCTATAGTGACACATAGAATTTCTATTTTAGTCCATCCACTCAAAAAAAGGAAAAACAATTGAACAAAGAAGAAATATCTAATGCCTATTCCTTATGTACATGGGTCAGACCTACATAATGAAATTTCCCTTCAAGAAATACACCTTGATTGATTCCCATCTTCATCAGATACGTAGTGATTCTTGGTTAATCAATCATGTGTCCAATCACAACATTATTTTCCATTTTCATGTCAAACCATTTTAATCCTTACCACATGGTGTTAAACTACACGAGATTCTAGAACTACACATAGCTTAATTACCACCCTTATATGATATGTAGTGACTCCGAGACAATTTCTCTTTGGGCCTAGCCACAATACCTATAGTCTAAACTCTATGAAATTAAACTAGGATCCATATGGTCTAAACTCTATGACCTTATACTAAGAACTCATCATCCTCAATGCATGAAATTAAACTGAAACCATACCATGAGAATGTTCAGGATTCCCCATGATAGTTACTAGATGCTTCAAATTCCTCACCAAATAATATTTTCCCTTTCAGTGTTGTTATCTCACCACATTTTACTTAAAGAACAATATATGGATTGATTCCCCTTCTTATGGGATATGTAGTCATGCCCAGACCTTTTGTCTCGGGCCCATCCATAGGTTCATTAACCCTTCTTTTTCAGGATTCAAACTCTATGACCGTAAACTAGGATCCTCACAGGGATATTTTGTGTGACAGCAGGTCTCCATAATTTTCGTTAATGTCAAGTTTCCCCTAACCACGTCACATATGCCTCCTTTTAGTCTATTCCTTTTAATTTGTATGGTGCACAATCCTTATTTGGATCATTCATGTCGGGTTCGTCTCCTCTGTGTCATGAAAACATTATAGGAATATACATCATATTCCATGTAAAATAAATTTAAAATATTATCTAGGGTCCCTAAAGTATGACCTTAATCTATGTGAAAACATCCTAATTACATGACATTAAACTATGGGATGTCCTTATCACATGACAGTAAACTACACCGTCCATTGTCCTCACTTGCGTGACATAAAACTGCAAAGCATTTTAGGCCCTCTTATGAGAGGTCCTCTCCTAGAATTTTGGATGTCTTTTTGCATTGTTCACATAATTAATTGTCTCTCAACATATGATATGATTCTTTTCTAGGAGATAGGTTTGATCTTTGTTCAGACCAATTCACATGCACCAATGAACCCCATGCCACGGTGGTGTAATTTCAAGAGTGTTATAATCCTTTTGAACATTCTACCACTTCAATTAAACACTTTATGTTCCCCTTATTCAAATCCCCATCCTCTTGTGTTTGAAGGGACCCCCATAAGGTTTGTTCCCATGTCTCTTCGGCACACCTACCATTCTGGGCCAACACCCTTGATGACTTTGGATAATAATTTGAGACAGATCCCATGTTTTGAACATAGTCAACGGTCGACCCTCATTTGTTTGTCCTCATTTCAAGAAAATAAATTGGATTCTATGTTGTGAACATGGTCACAATTTATCCTATATCGTGATTATTCTCCCATTGTGTTCTTAATTTTGGGTATTGTGATTCACAATTTATATTCATCTTTGATCAGATTGATTCTAATGACTCATCGTTATCCCATTCATGCACTAGAGTGAATCAGGAAAGGAAATTTGGCTATTTTGAGAGCCCTATTCTATATAAATAAATTTCCTCATCTAAAATACTCTTGTTGGTCAGTCAGCAATAGAAGACCCCGAGTATTCAGTGATTATCCAACACTCTCATATGAAGTGAACATTTATGTGGCCATCCCTTGTTTCTTAGACTGGACATGACACATGTGAGCTTAGGGATGGATCCTTAATTTATTTATATATGATCAAGGTGAACTAATTGAAATAATAAGGAAATATGATCATGCAAATAGTTAAAAATAGAAAAGAAAACAAATAAGTATGTTTCGTAAGTTTGGCCAAAACATGGCCCTTATAGACCTTCCCCTTCAATGAAACTCTTCAACAATACCACTTTCTAGTGTGTATCTTCGAGAGTCTTGTGTCGCTTATTGAGATCCCTATCCTCATAGATAGCCATGGACTAAAGATCATTAGCCTTGATCTTCATTGTATTCCATTTAGATCAGAGCTTATCCACGTGATGTCTCACCTGTTCCATCTAATCCTAGGCTTTGACCAGTTGGATATTCAATTGTTCAATGAGTTATGACTGATTGATGAAGAATATATAATTCTTGTTCATATTCTTGTCGAAGAAATGTATTTATTTTTCATCCTCATAGAACTTCTAAATATTTTCAGACTTGCTTTGGCACTAAGACACATCCAAATGTTGGATGCTCTCCCACATCTTCCCAACAAGATAATCACAGATTGTCACATAAAGATGGCGAGTGTTCACACCTACGACATAGAAACAGTGCATCAAAGTGAAAAGTGAACCCATACCAATCATCCATTCTACCTCCAAGATATCATTAAAACACTTGATATAATTCCCTGCCTTGAGCTATGTCATATGGATCTCCTCAGCCGCATAAGGATCAGAACCATCCATCTCCTCATGGTCTGCAAGTATGTATTCAATAAAGATAGCCAGAAGTTCAGGGAATAGGTCTTCCTCTGACATCCTTTCTAAGTGGATAGTCTTTATGATATGAAGGTGACCCTATTAATTCATTTATTTTTCATAAAACTCTCCCACACCAGCTTTAGGCTCCGCCTTGGCAGTGGAATCACTAGTAGCCACAACATCATGCTTACCAGGTGTCAAGGCCAGATCAACTTGAATGGACAACTCCTCACAGACATGTACAATCTCTATTATATCTCCCATAGATGTCCCAAAATATTCAGTCTTATAGGATTTCAGTCTTATGATCACTACGTAGCATTGAAACAATCAATCAGATTATCAGACAATAGATGTGGGTCCGTAAAAAATAGAGACCTACAAGAATTAAGTGCAGCAGAATAATTTCTGAGTCACCTTGTGAACATCTCCCATAAAATACAACTCAATTATTGGTAGATAAATGATTGACATATACTCCTTATGAATACAGGGGAAAACCTGAAATTTGTACCTCGTCACTTTGACCCCTTTGACTGGCTCACCTTTGGCCATTTCAACCACAACTGGTCTACCACCTTGTTCAGCCCTGGTTTTGGGCTTAGGGACATGGCCCCCATGTCCATTGGCATATTATCAACCCCTACAGTAGGATATCCTTGATCATCAACAATTTTTTCTTGAACATGACAAAATTTTGGTAGTTTATTTGTGTTATAGAAAGAGAAGGAACCAAGAGAGACATGAGTTTAGACTTACTTGAAGACATTAAGTGAGTTCTTCTTCAGAGATTGTGATTTTTCCTCTCTTACATGGGATACCCTAATGAGCCAATATCCCTAATTTTCCTCACCTCTATTATCTTCACCACTGGCCTCCTCTTCATCTTCTTCTGATTCCTCCTTCCCCTCTTCTTATTCCTCCTCTTCTTCTTCTTCATCGCTGCCATCTTCCTCAAACAGAAGTTCTTCCAGATCATACTCTTGGTGAAGCATGACTTTTATCAAAATATGTGACTATTCAAATTTCCCCTATTTTCATGCATATACATTCATGATCATTAGATATGTGTATTTCTGATAAAAATAAATCCTATCTAAAACCCAAATTATCAAAATTTCTGGAATCAGGATCCCATCTCGCGTCAATTTTTACCATAGGATTTATTGACATACCAATTGCTATAGTGTTGTCCAAGATGAACAAAGTGAAGGAAAAATTGTGTTTCCAGTGGGTTGAAGCAGGTGTCTCAATTGCTTCATAGGGGCTTCTATAGTTATACCATGAGGCATCCTTCAAGACCACCTCTCTTCAAAAGGCAGAGGTGTAGCCCCACCTTGTGATGTTTCCGCTACTGAGGATCTAGCTCGTGTTTCCCCAGCCGTCTGACTTTCATATGGTATTTCTTCTCCAATAGTAGATCACCATATTTATAACCACCTAGACTCTAAACTTACCACCATAATTTTCAAATGTGCTTCTACAAAATTTCTTTCGAATACACCGCCACCCAGTGGTCAGTATATTACATCGATAGGACAATATCGACATCAGTGCGGGCAGTGTAATTGTCTCACCAAAGCCAAAAGTTGTAAACAAAAGACACAAATAGTTAAGGATACAAGGTTAATGCTCTTCCTAGACCTCTATGTACACTTTCTTCAGCATCCACTATAGGCATAAGAACTGTCTTGATAAACATGATTCAATGTAGGGTTAAAAAAAGAACATATCGTCAATCTTGGATACTAGAATTCTACCCCTGATCCTCTGTATATACCCTCTATGATCTAGTGAACCATGTAAGTCATCCTCCGTCTTGCTAACCGGGGTATTGAATGGGTGAAAATTGAAGTTTTTATGATTGTCGATCCGGTGTTTGATCCCTTCTTCAATGAGTGTTAGTGGTCATAACCTAGATATATTCAATAAAGATGGTCATAGGACATTGCGTGGGGGAGAGATGCCATTTGTGAAGTCCTATCTACCTAAGTGAGCTGTGATACTACCGTGAATGATCTTAAATGGTCTACAGACTCTTTTGAGTGTACCTCCTCTCAAAATGCACCCTAGAATGTTGTATAGCCTTGCCAATATGAGTACTCCCAGATTAATCTTATTATGGGCTTCCATGACCCCATCCATTATCATCATACCTATATGACCCCCCATACTTGTGTCCCTCACTATAAGAATCCATAAAATTAAGAAGTGGGTGAGGAGAGTGATATATGATACCTACATAACCCAACTTTCTTTCACACTGAAGTCCGATGATTAATGTTCTCCTACCTCTAGAATCACCCAATATGATCCTGCCTTTCCCCTATGTGAGGTGTTTTGGCACTGCTTAACTCAGCCTGGTATCCTCACTTTCTTATATCTCCTAAGGAATAGACTGAACCGTACTTGGTAGGATATGTCCTTCAGGATGTAGTCAATCTTCAGCCTCTCCTTCTCCATGTTTAGCAAATACCATTTGAAAATGGGGGTTCATACCCAGTCTCTACAAATAATCTCTATCGGTAGGAACTCATTATACTGAAGTCCCTCTAGAGGTATGCCTTTAATAAAATGGATGTCCCATATAATAATACCAACCTCCCCATGGTGAACGTAGAAATTATTTGTGTCGGGATACCACTAACTGAAAAACTCTATCATCATAAAAATGAAATAGTAATGTCTGCATGGCTTCAAAAAACCCAATGTGTCAATGATCTTCCCCAAATTCCTAACATGTTTGGAAGAACCAGTATTCCCATGCCCATTCACTCATAATATTCCGCCCAGACTTAAATTCCTAGTACCACTACCATCCCTTTGTCTCATCAGTGATGCTGCTCCGGATGGTGATTACGGAGTGGGCATGAAATTATTCAGCCACTGGTTCACTCCCCATGACTGTCTTGGTTTTTGGATTCAGGATGTAGAATACCATATCTTGAGTCTCCCTTTAAGGGTCTCCATTTATCTGATGTTATACCACTAAAGGCTATCTTCATGCATAACCCACAACTATAGTGAGGCAACCCTGAAGCCTGTAATGGACACTTCCTCCAGAACATTGATGTTCCAAAGCAGGAGGATATCATACAAGATGTAATCCTTATGAGCTTACGCCAGCATGCCTAGGATAATCATATTGTTTGGTATTACCCTTTTGGAATGAATAATTTGGGGGTTCAAAATCATGTCAGACCTCCGTGCAGCAAAGTCTACCTCCCTCTCAGTAGTGTTATGTTCACCGGCCATTTCAATCAAGCTTTGAATGCATAATGTACTTGGAATGAAATAATGAGGTTTGGATAAAAAACAGAAGGTTCCATGAAATATCTGATGATGGCTATGAAAAAATTAGGCTATGTCTGGAATGATTAAGATTCAACAGTTGCATGAAAAGCAGTGACCAAACTTGGGGACTTTTACATAAGAATGTGAAACTTACACGCGTGAGAGATAATCTATTCTCTTACAAAAATTCAAGGTATTATACCTTGGTACCCTCTACATATTTATAGCCATGGAATAGGGTATTTTGTGCATGTGTAAGGCTCCTTACATGTTGGTATTCATATTTTGTGCACACCATTTTAAACACATCATTTTTTTCACCATTTCTCTCAAAATCTAATATTGTGGTCCCCTTTTAGCTCAGATTTTTAGGGGTCCATTTATTAGAATCAAATTTTCCTCAAGGCCAAAAATATGCATATTTGAGTGACTTAAAGCCACAATTTGACTTTGTGAACAATTATGAGAAACCCAAGGGACCCACACGTATTTTTGGACACATGTGAGCATGATGGAAATCTGCACATAAGGTTATTATGCGCCAAATGTGATGTCAAAGGAATTATTTCTCCCAAGCCTCAAAAAATGATAAGGCATATGCTTGAAAGAAGGAAGGATAACCCACAAACAGATATCCCATGAATAAAGATTTTACACGCCCACTGCGACAGCCAAAAACCCCTTCCATGCCGACCTTATGATGTTTTCCCACCAATATTTTCACATATAAATAGAAGGGAACCCACCATTTTCAGGGAAATGCTCCAAAAGTAAAATCATCACTCGCATGTGTAAAAGAATACTCCTTCCACGACCACGCAAAACTCATGAATTCAAGGTACATGATCTGTCACGATAGGTCCCCATGGTTCCACTTCTAGGTGGTCCAACAAGGGATTAACCCTATCCCATTTCCTTTCTTCCTAAGTCAAGTGTGTGAAAAAGACCCTTCTTGCATTAAATACTTTCTCTTTCACATTACATATTCTGCTTGCCCCCTTCCTTTTGTGCACAAGTCTTAAATATTTCACGTACCCATTCCAATATACTCCAGGGGTCATACTTATCCTAAGTCACCATATTTTATCCACTATTGTGTGAAAAATCCATATCTTGCATTCACCTCCTCTGCACGTCCCTCTAGGATTTCACATACTGATTTATTTATACCTCATACAGTGTCTCATGTTGTGTTTCTCTACCTAATTCTTCTTTTCATCGGTACACTAAAAAATATTACTTATTCTCATAACTGCACTAACATGGAACCCACAATTGACTACTCCACCCTGTTGTATCCTTGCAATGCTAGTTCCTTCCCTCCACTAAGTGTGTCCTAGGGGTGAGGAGTGAGTCCTCATTGTCCAAATTGTAGGATGTTAAACTACCAAGCACCATTATCCTCAACACAAGACATTAAACTATAGAATCACCACATGACATGCAACTGGGATTCCCTTCCTTAGGAATTTTCCATGCCAACTCATCTCCACGAGAATGAGATATTCTTTACAGGGAATGAGAGCGTCCTTCTATGGAGTAGAATCAGCCCACAGGGAAGGGCAACCATCCGGGTGTAAGCCTCTAGTATTTATTTCAAGAGGTATCACCATTGATCATCCTTTCCTCTTCCAGATGAAAAGACCAGAGAGGGGATGGTTATCAGGGGCTCTCAATACCCCATCCCTCTTCCTTTGAGATTTGACTCCATGGGTCACTTTAATGTGTAATCCCCACTTCATCCCTAACTGACACATCTTTTACGACGTGATTGTATAGTCTATTAATTCCTCTTCTTTCTCACACTGAGCATGAATCAAATGGGATTAGAGGTTAGTAGTGATTGTGACACCCTTCATCCGAGAATCCATCCTAGAGTAAACCCCATATTCCACCTTCAAGGGCCTCTCCCACACATAATCCCTGACCCATCAAACAATGTGGATTTTGATCTCTATCTTCTACAAAGGTTATATAGGAAGCCTCCCTGAGGTTCAATCCCAACCATTGGTAAACCCCAGTTCCATAATCCAAGGGAAAAACTATTAGATCTCATTATCCACCACCATTCATTCCCATCCTGATCTTTACCTCAACCCACTATATATTAAGAGGATCATGCCCCACCTAGATGTCACATACCTTCAGGTACACCTAGGGGAATAGCCATGCATAAAGCCAACCACATGTCCCATTTTGAGTATGTAACTAATCATATGTATGACCAAATTCCCTCACTGGAACTACATGGAATTTGATTCCCAAAAATCTAGGATACATATTAAACCTCCCCAAGGTTTAAGCCCCACATCGTCATCTTCATGTTGGTTTCATCTCATTCATTCCATCCACTTCATCAAACCTCCATCATCCATCCTGATTGTTAACCAAGCGGCCACATCTTGGTGGGATCACACCATTCATTCGGGCATCTCCCATGCCTAATCCCTAAAAATTTACTTTGTCACCTCACCCTCATCATGGTGGGGTAACATCATCAGCATGATCCATTGGAATATGTAATCCCAATTCATCCCATTGATTCTCCTAGAAGCACTCGGGTAGCTAACCATTCGTAGGCCCCAAAAAATCAACATTCATTCAACAAAGAGTGCTCCTCTTATGATGGGCCTATAGTCATGTGTAAGACCAAAATTACCCCCTTAAAACTATGTGGGTTTTGATCCCTATCTTTTTAACTGGGTATATTGGAAGCCTCTATGAGGTTCAATCCCAGCCAATGGAAAAACCTTAGTGTCCCCCTCATTGAGGCCCACCTTCTATAATCTGCCCTCATCTGTGTCCAGATCATCCTTCACGGTGTGAAACCTTCCCTTTATGGGACACACCACTATTAGATCCATCATCATTGATTATTTTGATCTATGCATCTGGTAAACCTTATAGGTTCTCCCTCCTAGAGATGTGCCTATCTGACTCACCTTCATAAGTTTTGTGATTATTTTGATCTTTCTTCACTAGATGTTTAACTCACGGAATACCCCATGTTGAAAATGGGAGGATGAAGAAAGCCTTGGATCCATGCCTCTCGCATAAGATACCCCACGATCAATATGGGAAGCCTTAGGTTTATGCACCCTTGATAAGCCCTCTGATGAGGAAGAATACAGGTGTTCCAATGTTTCAATGTCCAGAAATTCCCTCAATGCCCAGCATGACTACTCTCTTGAGAAAAGGTTGCTTCCCTGAATTGACCATTTATAATTTCTTGAAAAAATTGTCAAAATAAACTAGTTTCTACAGAGACATAGCACCAGGAATGAGTTTCACGAACAATGTATTAATCTCTTAGGGAGAATTGGACTTGGTGATTAATTCTGTGGAGGAATCCACGGAAGGAGGGAAAGACATCCCATCATTTTTGGGATTTCGGGGCCTACAGCGGAAGCTTGTGGGCTGGAGATTTTTAAATTTTCATCAGTGCAATGACGGTACTTGTCGTTGCCGACGATCCGAGCCCCGGAAAGGTCCGAGGATCTCGCATTGATCATTAAGAATAAAAAAATAAAAAGAAAACATACATGTTGTTTATTTGAAGCCGTTTTCGACCGATACTTGTCGACGATGATCGTTGCATAAAGGATCCATAACAGGATCCCTCTAGATCGTCCACACGTGCTTCAAAAATCCGCAGGAACACCGATCGTCAAACTCCGGGTGCTAGCGCGGCGATTCAACGATATCTTTGACATCCCGATGATCACTGCATCGTCGATCTTGCGATGCGTGAGGAGAAACTTGATCCGAGCTTTTGGATCGAGTGCTTCTCTCTCTAAGAAGCGGGAGGAGAGAAAGGATCTCAACTCTCATTCCATGAAAATGAATGAATAGTGAATTTCCCACTCAAGAGAGAGAGCCTCCTCTCTTATTTATTGATACGTTGAGAAACATGTGGTGTTCCTATTGACGGGTCTGTCCTCATGATCTCACTACTAGAGTTCACCAAGTGCGAACTTCATGAGAAGAAGTCTCAATGCTTATGAGCCCCCAGCACCTGATAGTCAGACATCTGCTATGTCCAGTTAGTAAGATGTTTCTAGACTATAGAAAATATATTTAAGATCAATGAAATTGTATCTCGAGGTTCTCATTATATCCTAGGATCTTCTATAACCTCTTGACACGACAATTAACCTTTGGGAATTACCATTATTATAGTGGACGCAGAAAAATCTACACTATAATGGTAAGATATCATCATGCATATCTAACTGTACACATGATACATTAATCAAAATTACTACATAGTTGGGTCTAGGGAACCCACTATTTCAACACTCCCACTTTCACTAGAGCCAACTTGCAAACTAAACTTGTTAGCTACTCACATGATATATACCATGCTTCTGCTGAGTGATGGATTTAACTGCTGGGCCTGCCACTTTTTCACCACATGGCATATCTTCTATATGTGACCTCATATACTTGAGTAAAACTTCTCAAGACTGGGTATCCCCGAGTATATTATATTTTTCCATTGTCATAACATGATAACTTGGATAGTAATAATATCATAATTCTCATTATGATAATACTTTTTTCACTTGGTGTGAATCCAAGAACCAGGACAAATCTTTGCGATTTATAACTGCTTCTTAGCTACCTTTGAAGCAGCAAAATACTCGGTATTTATAGGTATGGCTACCACAAGGTTTTATGAGATTGACTCGCTCATCTCCTTTTCCTAACTGCGATACTAGATAAAATTTATCTAAGGAATAATAGTATGTGTTGCACCACAATTAGTATACATTCCTCTCTATATTCCAGGTATATATCATTTGTACTCACTGAAGTACAAAATGATAGTTCTGACTGCATCACTTGCTGTACTCCTGGAAATAATTGATATCTGCCTATAATAAATTATATCCTGGTAGTATCAATTATTTTACATATTGTGGAATATGTGATTGATCCATCACTAATGCATATGGTATCAATTCAAAGCTTTAATCTCTATACATGCTCCGAACATGTTAACCTGGAGAGATTAAGACATGTGACATAGGCAACAATTCTGAACATGAATTGTTCCAACTTGTATTTTTCAATACAATTTCACTATATATACGATTGAATATGACCAAGAAACCTTTGGATCTACCTTAGTGGATCCTATTCCCTAGAACGTAGGTTTCTACTTGAAGTCAATTACTGATGAATAAATTTTAACTTGATCTTATCTAACTGTAATATCATGATCTATTTTCCATATGTTTCCGAAAATATTTCACTTGGAAAACATCGGTGCTCCCAATATCCTTTGGTAGACACAAAGAAAAGATTAATTTATAATGAATGCTATAAGATCTTGTTGCTTACTTTAAACCAGAATTGGATTTCAGTAACTTGCAACCCTTATTGGAATCATTTGATGTCATCATCTCTTTCTGGTTGTGTCGTATAGACACCTTCCACAAAAGATGATCTTGACATCCAATGACCAATACCATGATCATAGAAGTTCATCCATGACAAGTAAAATTCTAATAGATTTTGGCGTACCGACTTGGTATAACCAATTGAGCATTATTGGTACCATACATGTACCATCCATGTATCATTTCATTTGAATACCCACCACAGTATTCTATTTATAATCCCCTTTTCAATTTGATACATGGAATCTATTATTGAATTTTATTTGATCTTGTCATTCTTAGCGTGTTGCAATATACTTCTTAATTGTATGATTTATTATTCTTAATGAATAATATATCACCAAACGCGGTGACTATAAAACCATCACCATGGTTTTATTCGTCTTATGCAGTATGTGTCTCTAGAACATTCCTACTCCACATGTACTTGGGGAACTTGTTCCATATGCAAACCAATTGTGCATCTCGAGCATTGACTAAGTCCATGTCAATTCAGCTCCCACTATCTCTAATAGAGATTTGTACCCTTGTATATAAATGTAGTCTAATAATTGACTACATCTTTTCTATCTTAGGGATTTAGGTAATATCTTAAGCAACTGTTAGGATAATTACCTTAGATGCACAACATGTTTAACATGATAAATGTTTGTTTCAATCTTAACAAAAACATTGCATCTAAACACGTCTTATGAAATAATGGATTTTTCATCATACTATGACTTTTATGATATCCATTTTTCATAATAGTAGGAATATTAGTTATGGGATTAAGCCATTATTTGAAAATCACATTTTGAAAAATGATGGAAGTTTCTGCAAGTTGGAACATCGATTCAACTTACATAATAACTTTGATGTGTAACATATGCGTTTAGGAATTGCTCCACGCTACATGTTTGTTGATCAATGTTAATATGTATGACTCATCATCGATCCTCCTTATGAAAATCAATACGGTGATGTGGATAAGGTAACATGCGTTTAGGAATTACTCCACGCTACATTATCATGATCGATGATTTCTTGGTCAAGATATTCTTAGGCCTGCCGATCCGAAGAAACTCATAACTTTTGACCAAACTTATACTTCATTGGTACATTCCTTAATGACTTAAAGGAATATTATGAAGTATTTTTACCTCTATATTTCTTTGGAATAGTTCACAATCTCGTGTTGAACTAACCTCAGAAGCTTTGTGGCGTACCTTTATTTCCAATGGTTTCTTTGTCTAATCTAAAGATGTCAATTATACCATAGGTGTTTAGCTATTCCGAGCCTAAATACCATACTGGTTATTTATTTGACGTCCGTTTTTAGTTTTACTTGACAAATAATAACTTTTCCACAACTGGGTAGGTCTTAAATTTTATATTCATCATGTATTTCCATTGATTCAAATAGTAGTGAACTATTTGTTGAGTATGTCACCTCAAACAACATCCATTACAAAACATGGAATAATGACTCATCATGTCCAAATGGGCACATGAGATAAATGTTTTTGGTTATACTCCATAACTTGTTCAATTTGAATCAATCACATGGAAATTAGAAGTTATGTGTTTCTCCCCGATGACTTAGGAATCACCCTTTCTTAGCTGCTTGAAGAAGAAACATTACTTCTAGTAATGTTTCTCTACTTGATTGGTTATTGTATTTCAATAGAAATATGTGAAAAGAAAATTGTATTTCAATACCCAATAAGTATGAGAGAAAATAATAATTTTTTTTGTTGAATATAAACTGAATGAGAAGCGAGTACTTGCTTCTTGTATTTCAGTTTTTAAACTTCAATGAATTTTTTTCATTATGTTATACAAATAAAATCCTGTTAAATAACCAACCACATTTATTTTGAAGGACATGACAAAGATTTCTTTTGGCGTAACTTTCCATAGGTCTCTCTACCTTTTCTTTCAATATATTCTCCATAATAATTAAATATGGTGTTATCTCTAATATTCTTATTGCTTGGCGAAATGTTACCTTAAAAGTAATGAAGCGCTTACTCTATACCATTTGTTTGTACCTTTAAACAAAACTAGAGTAATTGGGTGTAAAATGTATAATAATGGGATGACATGAAAGATTGTGAACCGTCTTTCACTTTACACAATCCGAGTTAAATCATCACATTCAAATCTTGCTTCGCTTTCTCCTCGAAAGGATCTTGGAGATGAGACTACATGTAACATCATCCATGTCTTGATGTAGCGACCAAATCTAACATCAGACGTTGATGATATCATTATGACAGAACTATCATATCCTTGTTTCATGAGTCTCCTGTAAGCTGTTTTACACCCTCGCTTATTTAGGTGGCTTAACAGGTTGGGACACAAGCACCTTGAATTTCCATTATAGTTGTAATGTGCGCAAACACCTTTACTACACTTGGAATTTCGTGCTTGTCTGGACATTAACTTTGTCCAATTTTTATCGAAGTTTTGTTATGGTATTGCTTGCCATTATCAGCAAATATACTTTAGCAGATTGTACTTTTATGTGATTACCTAATATTACATTACTGATTATTTAATCCTTAAATGTATCCCACTAATTTTTCGAATTCTAGGAACCTCTGTACTAGAATCGGAATACTCTTGAGCATTCTAGTGGAAAGGACCCCTAAACCTCCTTTATAGTCTAAAAGCTAGGGCTTTGCCACAACTCAGAGGGTCCAAGGTAGGCTTTTGGCTGGCCAACCGCATTATCTTGCAGTTCCTTGATCTGTTGAGTGATGTACCAGCTTTATAAATCATTTAATGATTTACTCAACGCATGCCTCTAAAATTACAACAAACTATCTAAGGGTATATCTTTGCTGAAATTTTAGTTATGTTGACCCACAACACAAATAAGAACTCTCCAGTAGTAAGAGGCACCCTCAACTAAGGCATGAACCAGCACCTCGAACACCCAGTTTTGTTCAAACTTGAATGATGGAAGGCTGTTTGTGACTTAATATTTTCTTTGAGGGTTTTATGTTTTTCTCTCAAAGAATGTAATCCATTTCTATTAATCTTGTTCATCTATGTTGTCGTGATCAAAACTGAACTTTAATAGAAAAAACATATGCCGCTTCTTTATGCATTTTATTATTTATCATTTTATGTATTTTTTCCGCTGTTCAAAAATGCATAAAATAATAAATAAATGCATAAAGGTAAAACTACTACCCGACTGGCCTTGAGCATCTAAACGACCTATGGGCATTTTACCTGAGTTGAATCTTGACTCAAAATGCTGCTTGCCCCTTGTCTTGTATGTTTGCTGGTCTTCTGTAGTGTTGCCATGTCTTGGCGGGGTCGACGTCACGTCTTGGAGTACCACCTCGCCTTGGTGGAATCCACGTGTCGTCTTACATCGTCGTACACCGCCTCATCCTAGCGGGGTCTACGTCGCTCGTCGTATTTGTCTGAAGTGCAAAGATACTTGCGCGCAGGTGAGAGGGACTCGGGAATAAATGTACATCATATAATTATTGGGCGTGCATGCCCTTATACATTTTAACCGAAAAATAAAAGATGATGTGCAGACCGTCCATTTAATTAATTACACACATCACACATGGTTTAAAATAAATAATTAAATAAATAATTTAAAAGTAGACATACAAAGGTCGATGCTCAAGACCAGTTGTCGGGTATAAAATATTGTGCGATAAAAATTAAAATGCATAAATTAAGTATAAGGGATATATAATTAAATTAAATGAATTACTAAATTCAAACAATTTAACTAATTAAAGGTCCTTTAATTAATTTAATTAATTACATAAATTAAATTAATTATAATCGGGTATTAAATTTGTTTTACTACAATTAATATATTAATTAATTAAATTAATTAAATTAATTAATTATATTAATTAACTTAACGTAACCTGAAGGGTTACCCACCCGCTAGGTGGACCGGGTGGCGGCCGGGTAACCTTGGACCGGGTGCTCCCGGGGAGGAGCCGTTGCGTGGTCTACCGGTGTGGGAGGCAACGACTCTCTCAGTAGAGCATGGGGATTTGCACTAGGGAATTGGCTGCACAGGGTGGTCTGACTTGCAGCGCGCTGTCGGGATAAGACCACGGTCTGCTTGCAGAGGCTAGGCAGCAGCGTGGGTCAGCCGTGCGGGTCCGCCTGTGGAGGAGCAGGCTCGGGGTGCGCCTCCTATGCACGGGTCTGGCCAGAATAGGCGCAAGCGACGGAGGAGAGGAGGCGTCCGCAGCGCGAGCTGGGTAGAGGCCGGGGCGGCAACAGGTCGTGGAGAAGGAGGCAGGCGGGCGGCCGGAGAGCCCGCATGGGGCGCAACTAGGTGGAGGAGCTGGATGGGGTCTGCAGCCAGTAGAGAAGAGGCCAGGGCGGCCTGGGCAGTGCGATGTGGGTGCGCCGGTGAGGTTGCAGCTGGCAGGCTGGCAGCGTGGTCGAGTCGCCTGTGCGGAGGGGAGGGGCAGTCGACCGGAGGGCGGCTCCCTGGTGCAGTGTGCGGCACTGAGGAGCACCTGGAGGCACCGGGTTGAGGTCCCGGCGGAGAGAAGTAGGGTTAAGAGGGTGGCGGCATTGGCCAACCGGGCTGTTGGTGCGTCGCGTGCGGAGCGCTGGAGGAGGGAGGCGGGGCTACCTCCTATGCGGCATCCTTTCTGTAGTGCTCGAGAGTGGAGGGGGTCCGCTCGGACCCCCCAGTTTCATTTTTTATGAGTTTTTTTAAGTTTTGTTTCCACCCATTTTTTTAAACTTTAAGACTTAGCTTTTCAAGTCTTTTCCATTATTATTCTTAAGGCTAAAGATAGCCTTTTAAATTAAATAATAATAAAATTATTATAAAAAATAATAATTTATTATTATTACATTATTCTAATAATAAAATAATTTTTATTAAAATAATATAATTTTTGTGAAAATTATTTAATTTGACAAATTATAATTTTCAAAATTTTAATTACATCAATTGAACCAATCACAACTTGATCGGTTCCACTGGATGAAATAAAATTAGTACTCGCGATCAAACTGCATATTCGATCCAATCAGAAAATTTAAATTGATTGTATCTTGGCCGTTTGAGATCGGATCGAAGCGCGGTTTGAACCGCTGGGACCGTTTTCAAACCCTCTACTTAATCTTATGAAAATTAATTGTATTTGGATCAGAAAATCTTTGAGATCACTCTGATACCACTGTTGGGATTCTAGGGCCCACAACGGTAGCCGGTGGGTAGGATATTTTAAAATTTTCATCGGCGCAACGACGGTACTTGTCGTCACCGACGATCCGAGCCCCAGAAAGGTCTGAGGATCTCGCGTAGATCATTAAGCGCACGAAAATAAAACATACCCATTGAATATCCGAAGACGTTGTCGACTACTACTTGTCGACGGTGATCATTTCTTGAAGGATCCATAGCGGGATCCTTCTAGATCATCCACACGCACCTAAAAAATCAACAGGAATTCCGATTATCGAACTATGGGTGTTAGCGCGACGATTCAATGATATCTTCAACATCCCTACAATCACCACATCGTCTATCTTTCTATGAGTGAGGAGAAAATTGATCCATGCTCTTGGATATAGTGCTTCTCTCTCTAATAAGTGGGAGGAGAGAGATGCTCTCAACTCTCATTCCATGCAAATGAGTGAATAGTGAATTGCCCACTCAAGAGAGAGAGCCTCCTCACTTATTTATAGATTCATTGAGAAATACCCGGTTGGGTTCCCCGACCCCCGTATATTTCAACACCAACATAAATAGTTTTGACAAACTTAACTATGCCAATATTATTTATTATTTTATCACATACTTGTAATATATCTAAAAAATATTACGTGATAAAATACGAGCCATTTAACTCGACTCGTTGTCCCACTTAATATTAAACGAACCTTGAATATTAAAATAATATTCGTTCGATTAATATTTTCTCATATTTACTAAACTCATAAATACATTAAATAAATTCAATCCCAAATATTTGTAACTTGAATATTAATGAATTTATTTAATTCTTTTTGTGATCGAGAACTTGGACAAAGCTCAGACCCTGTGGCGGGGCCCACTATGTCCATATTCTTATTCCACTGAATAGGTACGGATTCTTGAATACGCTGTTGCGTGTAACCCTCTAGGCCCTTATCCCGATAGCAGTGAATAAAATTCACAGACCAAGAGTGGGGTCTAGCAACCCGTCATGGCCCCTAAAGAGATAAGGATAGTCATAGCAATGACTACCATCCTATGAACACTGACTGTGTACTATAGTCTCTTTGTCATTTGATATCTCATAGAGCATGATTCACTCTTGTGTCATCATCCTTATCTTACTTTATTATTTGTTGATATATCCGGATGGATTCTCCTTTCTACTTCTTTGGACAAAGACTTATAAAGGCAGCCCAATCCTGATCATCCAGGCCTGAGATATACAACTTCCTAAACTTGGAAGCGACAAATACTTTCTTGACCATTCAACCAACATCATACCACTAATGACGCACCCAACACAAACTATCTCACCACGACATTGCTACCATGGTTTTCGCCTTGCATAAAAGTACGTAATTAAATGATATACATTGGTAATAGTCTCAAGTCAGTAGACCAATACACATGTCCGTAGATAGGAACAACCAATGATACCCAAAACATGTGGTGTTCCTATTGACGGGTATGTCCTCCTGATCTCACTACTATACATCACTAAGTGAGAACTTCATGAGAAGAAGTCTCAATGCTTATGAGCCCCCAGCACCTAATAGTCAGACATCTACTGTGTCCAGTTAGTAAAATGTATCTAGACTATAGAACATATATTTAAGATCAATGTCATTGTATCTCGAGGTTCTCATTATAGCCTGGGATCTGCTATAACCTCTTGACATGACAATTAACCTTTGGACATTACCATTATTATAGTGGACGTAGAAAAGTATGCACTATAATGGTAAGATATCATCATGCATAGCTTTATTATACACATGATATAGTAATCAAAAGTACTACATAGTTCAGTCTAGGGCACCAACTATTTCAACAATCATCCCATTTTGATCAAGGAGAAAACATCTCTGATGAAGTTATTAATGTCACCCACCATTGGAAAGTAGGAATTCATGTTACAATGCGACATGAAAATGTGTGGTAGACACATGCGAGGCAAGCACATCCTAATAAAAAGCGTAAAAAACAATCATACTCCATCAATGCCATAATATTTTAGACACCATGGTTCTTTATTTGGTTCACCTACCCAACACATATAACACATAAAAACACACGAACATAGAATGGAAATCCTAAATATTGATAAATGTCTCAAACTTTTCACTTGATTATGTAGGATCCAAATAAAAAACAACAATGGGATATGTGGATTAAATATCATAACATCATCATTACCGAAACCTCTATTTTCTATAATTGGGAATCCCTTCTTTTCACAGCTTAATATTTCTAATTTCTTTATGGAAAATGGTAAAAAAAAATTTATCTTAGCATAACCAGGTCTTTTAGCATAACAAAGGATCCACATCATTTTGAAGGAAATTTTCTATTCAAGGGTTTGAACATGATTTGTTTTGAATATTATGATAAATAATTACTTGGATTTAAATTTATATTTGTGGTGGTGGGTTAGTTTATTATTGGTCACTATAAATTTATAATCATCTTGAAAAGAATTGAATTTTTTGTATTATCAATGTTTTCCATTAAATTGATCAACACGTAACATTGTACTCTTAATTTTTTTTACACGTAAAACCTATCAGTACTAGAAAAACAAATAGAACTTTAAAGGCCATTCAATAAAGTAGATAAAATGAAAATGAATCTTTAATTATTATTATTTGGGTTTCATTAAAACATATTCTTATTTTCAATATGGATTGATTTTTTAATGAATATTAGTAAAATGATTGGACATTTCATTTAAGTTTACATTAACATAATAACTAAAAATCATCCATCAATTTCCAATATATATAAATTTTTTCCCTAATACCATTTCAAATTTCATGTAGATTAATAATGTTAAGAAGTGTTTTCTCATAATGAAATATTTGATGAACCAATTATTACTATTTGATATGCCATATCAAATTGTTTTAGTGTGACATAATAAATTTTATACATAAAATCTATTACTCAGACTAAAATTTATGGCTCCCATTCAATGTGTCACACTCTTCATTATCAGTATTCCCTCCATTTTCCACTTCCCATCTAACTAACTTTTCATATCAGTATCTCCTATTCTCATCCATTTCATTATTTTCAACAACCAACAGCCTTCATATATTCTAAATAAATTCAATTCATTAATTACCCCTGGTGAAATTAAATTTTAAAATTTATTAATACAACATTTCTCATGTACATACATAAATTAATTAAAATCCTTCTATGAATGATTATAAAAAATTTCATATGTATTAATTACTCTAGGTACAATTTAATTTCCATATTTATTAAAAAAAATTTCTAATTTATATTAATTAGACTGACTTACATACAAATAATTATAAAACTTCTATTCTATATCATGAATAAGACTTATAAGTTCATATTTCACCATAATGTGTATTTTTAAGACAAAAAAAATATACTGGTCAATTGTATGTTGATGCGTATTTTTATGCATGTTCTCCTTGTCATTAGATCTCCTGAGGGGTAGTTAAAATAATTTTAAATACTTTAAATAGTATTATTCGGTGTTATCATCAAAATGTGAGATGCCACTAGGATATTTAATCTTTATTGTTAAGGGCCATTGAAGATTTAGGAATAAATGTTAAGAGAGTTGATGAGAACTCTCAATGCATTCTAGCCATACTCGCATGAGATGTTGTCTCTAAGAAATATCTTTATGCCTTGCTTTTTGGAAAAAATATTGGATTTTGGATCATAGGATATTTTAGGGGCATGGGATCTTAACTATGATGTGACATATAAGATCCCATATGAGACATCCTTGACCACTCATATTATTTCATCAATGTGGGAGACATAGATTTATATAGATACAATTGGTCTAGCAATGGTTTTTTTCCCTAGGTGTCCAGTCCTTAGAATTAGATATAAATAATCCCCCACCAAAATTTCTTGAAAAAACTTTTGACTGATTAGTGGAAGACCCTTTATCTCTTAGTATAATTAATCATGGATCTGGATGTTTTTTTATCATGCCTTACTCCTCAATACGTTTTTCCACTTACAAATATCATACGATGATTCTTATTCAAAACAATGCTAATTATAGAGCATATAATATTTTTTTCAAATCCATATGTAGCATTTTAAATATTCTAATGTGGTATTTATGGAATCAACACATTCTAATATATGTTGTGGTGAAAATAATTGGCAACCCCCTCGCCTCAAAATTCCTGTGTTGTGAGAATGTTATCATGGAGTTGATTCCTCACATGTTTATTAATGGTGAGTGGGTGAGAATTATATATTTCGATCTAGGATGTTGTATAGGGGTGAATATAGTTTTCACATATATTCATTATTTCTTTGAAACATATTCTCAAATCAATACAAGAGGGCCATCATTTTCCATTGCATATATTATTTTATTCAAAATTGGTTATTGGGTTACATGAGAGCAGTTAAATGAGTAATGAAAAAGTGAATGAGATTAAATATATCATATATAAATATAAATTAATTTCCGTATACATATTTCTATATTTGATGTGAAAAAACATTCACATAAGAATATGACTCGTTAATTGAGTGCCTAAAGTTATTCAAAAGAGGGTTCCTGCAAATAGAGAAAACATTTTTTGTTGGGTTAAGTGAAGATACTCTCTCCCATAGTTCAAATTTAAACCATATGGATTTTGTTTTGAAGGAATTAAATGTTATGGAGTTATTTTTCATGATTATTTGGGTTCATTCATAATTTATTCATCTAATTTTAATGGATAAGGAAGCCCCCTTATTGTCAAACTAAAGTATTTGTTATATATTTTAATGATTTGAAATATGAAAAATATTTCCATTTTAGAGATCGAATTGGATTCATCTCTCTAGTTGAATGGAGAATCTATTATATCAATAGGGCTTGTAGAAGGACGACTCACCAATGAGTGATGTTATTAAAAACATGAAATGAGGCTAGCTATGTGATAGATTGCCCAGCTTTCAGAGGCAATTAAGAGGAGGATATAATTTATTACACAAGTTCAGGTTATTTACATTCAATATTTAATGATTTTATTTATATGGATTCCCTTGATCTTAGTAAATTAATGATTTATTTGGATTCATTTCTATGTAATTTATTATACATTCACATACATGAATATAAATTTTATCCACCTTCTATAACATTCATGCACAAAAAAGGAAAATGATAATAAAAAGTAACACATTAGGTTGATATGAAGAATAACAAATAAGATAATAATTATAATATAAAAAACCCTCAATAGATATAGATTTTAAAATTTTGAAATACAGAAGGGATATAATACATTACTAACAGATACATATCTTTATACATATGATTATTCTTATTCAAATTCTAATTTTGATACCAACATGAAAACTGATATTCAATTTTTTTCATTCTTATAATTTGTATGCTTATGCATCAAATTATTCTCACACAAATACTAAAAGATACACATTAAAAAACAATAATATATACACCCAAATAGATACTAAAAGAATTTTCTTTACAGCGCTTCTTCTTATGATTCAATTGTAATATAAAAACACTATAATACTATAATATATATTTCTAAGTAGGTAGTTCTTCATCTTATTACGATCATGATTAAACAAATATTTAATACATACATAAATATGATTTTTCTTATTCTTATTCATATGATCTTGCTAATCCTTATACAGTTACAGAATTACACACATTTTGAAGTTGATAGTGCATATGTTTATGTTTATTCTTAAAAACTTTAGACAATAAAATCACATAAAAAATTAATAGTAAGAATTCATATGATTATGTCTATATCCATACTTATAGAAATACTATAATACAAAAAAAATTTCAAAGACCATAATATAGAATTATTTTAAAAAATACGATAATATATAAATCATAACAAATTCATTTCATTTGGATTATTCTTATACAAAAACTTTATTATTTACATATATATGATTATGTTTATGGTTATGATTACACTAATGTGTATACAAAAACATAATAATACAAATTTTCATGTTGTCGGTGCATATTTTTTATTTTGTTTATAAATATTTTGTAATATATAGACATTTATATGTTTAAATTTCATATGCTTATGTTTATTCTCTTTCTTCTAGTAATAATAAAATACATACACATTATGATATAATGTAATATAAATTACATTCTTATGTGTTTAATTATATTAACATTATTAAAATGAAAAATATAGATAGTTATGTAAGAAATAATTGACATGATATTCATATATGAAAAATTTCTACTATGGAATCATGTTTTATCTATTAATGACATTATAGTTTTCTTGTAGAGATATTTTTTTCTAGAATTAAATTATGAAGATTCACTAATTATTATCAATTAAAGTAATTTATTTTTAACTTTTCAACCATGTTCTTCATATTTTTTATGTACATTACATGCAAGGAATTATATATTTATCAATAATCATAATCATTATTGACCTGTTATTAAAAAACATGATTCATTCAGGAGATGGAATGACAATAAGTTTTCTAGAATCATCCTTCAATGTCAAAAACCATTTAAATTATCGTGACTTAAATTCCTCACACAAAAAAGACCATAATTAATACAAGACATCATTAATAAAATCCCTTAATGTTATGAATTATCATCAACCATCAATGTGGAGGAAACTTTGGACTTTGGTGATGAAAACATATGATATATCTGTTGGTTCATATTATGTAGCATCCTGTTGTGAAACCACTAAAATAATGTTTTCATACTGCAATACATACAAAATGTTATTTTTATTAATATATTTGTTCCATTTAACATTATAAACACATATTTGTTTTCAATATATATTATTCCTCATAGATTAAATTAAATAAATTTAGTACTATTAACATTAATTAAAATTGTGTTAAGATTCCACATCTCAAAAAACAAGTGTGGGGGAGGGGATAACCACTTTCTATTTTTTTATTTGGATTTCTATTTTTAGTGTATTTTTTTATAAAAAAAGAAATCAAATTATACTATATTCTTAATAATGTCGAATGAAATTTATAGATATTTTTTTGAGGGGATTTGAAACTTTGTTTGAGCTAAAGTGGATAACTATAATAACATTTTAACTCCATGTTAACTGTGAGGAATTTGATATTATTATTGAACATAAAAATCACAATTGATTTTTGAGTGATTCATGCAACTATTTTTATAGAAATATGGTTTTATAACTAAGGAATGGAGTGTTATTGAAAAGGAATAAGTGGAATTGAGATTATAACATGAGGAAACTAAGTTAGAGTTATAATTGAATGTTTCCCTTGTTAAAATTTTAATTCGATTAAAATATATTTTTTTCACTCATGGAACTAGAAATTTTTATTCAATTGTAGTTAGAGTAGTGGATTTAATTCATGTATTAATCCTAATTAATGTTTTAATAGAAATAACCAAGAATCGTTTTCTCACTTTTTCATGGATGTTATGATTTTCTATGATTATGTTTTCACTAATTCATTAACTATTTTTTCTGAATAAATATTATTGAATTGGAATTGGAAAATTTTGTTTGGAATATGTTCTTAATTGAAATAATTAAATATTATTTGGGTCAGATATTAAAATATGTAAATACTTTAATGATTCTTGTTGTTTTTTATGAAAATGTAAATACCCTTTGAAGACGTGACTGAACATTTCCACAGATTTACATAAATAAAAAATATTACTTTATTAGGGTGGAACTATTTAATTGTTTTATTACAATGAAAAATTAGAAAAATTAGTTATTGTGATGGATTATTTATGGTCTATTTTAAATATACATTTTTGTAAAAAGATTATCTGGATGTATGGATTTGATGAAAGTGAAAATATAGTTGGGAATTAAATATTTTTGAAAAAATATTTCTTCTTTTTAAATGTGCTGAAAATTTTGATCCAAACTAGTTTTGAGTATTTATTTATTTCAACTTTTTTTCTTTTTATGGTAATTTTAGAACTAATAATTAAAAAATTAAGTACATTTTGGAGAACTTCCATGAATTTTATTTTAAAAATTCATTAATGAAATCTTATCATGTTTTTATTATTTTACTAAAATTTTCAGTTGGTGTAAATTTTTCAATGATTTTTCTAAAGTTTCATGTTGATAGAGGGCTAAAATTGGATGTATTTTATATAAACCCTAATATTAAATGTTTGGATAGAACATTATATTTTTATTTGAAGTTTTTTTTTGTTTTTGATGATGAATCATGAACTTCTGAGCTCTTAATGTTAGAATATAGATTGATCTCCACTATGGATGCTTCTTGGAATAATCTAGGAATAACTATGAATTGTGAACTTTATATTGTGTGACTCTAGAATTGTAATTTTTTCATGTATATTGGAGTTTTATTGAACTATAGTTATACAATTTTCTCTGAGTTATATTGTTAATCTGTTGCATGACTGAACCAGATTTTGAACCCAATTTTCTAAAATGTGTTTTTTGAATGAGTTGATATGGATGTGAACTTCATATTCATAAAGTGGTTCTTATTTTTGGGAAGTTGAATATATAATGTATTTCCTCATAGTGTAATAAATTAAGTAATGGGGATCAATAAAAATATAAATTTCATAAATTTTTATATGTTCATTGTTTTATTCCCTCAAATTTTATTAAAATCATTAAAATCACTATATTTTCACATTTTACAAAATTAGATATGAATTGAATGAATCTGAATTGATTTATTGATTTTATTGATAACCACTGTATGTTTTCAATAGTTAAATGCTCTCTTACTTTTTTTTCATTTTATAAGTATTATTCTTCTCCTGTCACTGATTTAGGTTCATATGCCCTTACAGATGTTTAAGATGAAGCTAGTTGTTAGAGAAGATGTTACAACAATGTTGGTTTTTTTTGAAGGAGATGATGAGGGTCCTGATTGTTTTCATGATAATGATATTGAGTTACATTTAGAATTTTAATTTCATTATTGTTTTTTACAATGAATATTATCAAATAATGATGTTAGTGTTTGGTAGATGTTGTGGTGTATTCTATTTTATGGTTTTGTGGAATAAGATGTTCATGTTAATGGAGGATAAATATGGTTTCATTTAAGTGTTGCAGATTTGATTGTCTTGTGAGGGTTTACATGTTTCTTGATACTGCATTGCATTACCAGTGCACTTGGGTGACAATTGTTAATTTGTTTTTGTGTTATCTTGGTGTGTTTTATTGTTTTTATGTTCTATATGAGATTTAACATGGTGCAGGGTGTAGTATAGATTGTGTTTTTTTGGGAAATAGTGGCTATATCCATGATTGTAAACCATGGAAGTATATAACGAACAAAAATTTTATTAATGAGAATTCCTCTTGATATGATTAAATGTATTATTATGTAAGATGGTTATATAATGTATGAACTTCCTTGTTTTATATTTTTTGATTTTAAAATACCAATATGAATTGTGACCATTCCTAATATATCCTTTGAAAAATGATCACATGATTAGTATAAATATAGGTCCTTAACAAATCCAATTTACTCACAAAAAGGATGTGATGGCCTCATCTAGTAGACTTTCCCCGTACGAAGCCCATTTTTGGGAGCTCAGAAAGGAGGTGGATTCATTTGGATTCTCTCTTGACCAAGCCCATGTCGAGCTTCAATATATTAATCTCAAACGGAACCACCTACAGGATAAGTGGAAGTTGATAGAGATTACCACCCGGGCGATATTATCCGAGCCACCCCAGGAGTATGTCACCATCACACACATTACCCTTCGGTCTTATATGGTTTTTAAGAAGGGTTATGTAACAAGACCTTATCACTATAATTATGTGAACTTTTTCTATATATAATAAATAATATACATTCATTTTATTATGCTTGTTACTTTGTAAATTGTTTTTAAAGAACAAATAGTATTTTTAGTTGATATTCAACTAAGAAATATATTTTGATAAATTAATGTATTTTTGAATTAAATAATATTTTAATAAAATATTTGTATTTTTAAATTACTTTATATCATGTATAAATGATCATATAATTTTTATCAATACAATTGTAATTTTTATTATGCTTTGAAATCCGTTTTTGTCAAAACCCATGAATTTTAAATAAATTTCTGTTTTTATTTCAAAAGTGAGAATTCACATATTTAGAAAATAATTTGGATAAAATTAAAATTATTTTTAGAATCAGGACATCAAAATTATCCGGTGGTGAAGTTTTCCTAATTTTTTGAGATAGGCTAATTTTTGTGTAAAAATTAAATACTGTTTAAATATATAATGTGTTTTATGACATCACAATGACCCAATAGTGATGTAATAAAATTATATAAACATTATGTTAGACCAATATATGTTTTAAAATTAAAATAATGTGATTTTGGGTCTGTTTAATTTATTTTACAAAGCCTTAGTGGACCCTCCAAGACTTATAAAATATTTTAGATTTTTAAATTGATTTCCTTGAGAGTGTGAATCATCTCCACATAATCAACCCTATTATTTTAAGAATTTAGGCCATTGAAGTTATAAAATATTTTTTTCTAAACCCATTTTGCAAAAACCATGTCAAAAAACCTTGATATGGTTTGTGGGTTTGATTAGTTTAATGTGTGGTGTCTCAAACATAAATAATAAACAAACTCCCTCTCCTTTCCTATATAAACCCACCCATGATTCCACTTCCTCTTCACTAAAAGCCATTGTATTTCGACAAAACCGTGACCTCCTCTCTCTATAATCCTCCCAAGGCACCCCATGCTCTCAATAATCCACTCTCAATCCCCTCCCAAGCCTTTGGGATCACACTTCCAAGTAAGGGATTTCTTCCTTTCTCATTTTTGTCAGATTTTCTTTAAGTTGCTGTGCCCTTTTATTTTCAGTTAAAAATTTTGGGGTATAATTTTGAAACTCCCCCATAATGCCATATTTATTGTTGAATTACAATAGTCCCCTTTATCTCACAATAATTCGTCCCATGTACACCCGTTACCATGCCGAAATTCCATAAGGAATTTCAGTCTCCTTATTTCCATTCAAGAAATTATTTTGTATTATGAATTAAAATTCCATTAATTATGTTGGTACATGTATCTATATAACCCCCTTAAATTCCATTTCTTTTAAATATTATGAGACACCCTTTTCCCTCTCATCATAATTTTTAATTAATTCTTATGTCACGCCGTTATGCTGCCGAAATTGCACCACCATTTTCCAAGAAAAAATCATTGTGTAGTGAATACAATACCCATTTATCTATCAGTGGTATTATCCTTTATGCATATTTACTTATTGGTGATTGAGTTTCATTTATGAATTCCACATTCCGTTATATGGAATAATTAATGATCTTTAATGATTCCATTTTGTATGATCCATGTGGCATACTTATGCATGAAATTAATTGTTTAAGAAGGGCGTGTCGTGATGGTGCTCTAATGCATTGGGTCAAGATTAGTATCATGATACATCAAGTGCAATGAGGATTTAATCATTCTAATTCAAGTGCAATTAGGTTATACTCATGCTCCAGGTGTAATGATCCTTGGATCATGCTAATACAAAGTTAAGTGTTGTTGCCACATTTCCATGTTATGATAATCATGTTATATCACGCGTTTATGTTCATGTTTACTTTATGATCCATTGATATTTCCATTTACTAACATGTATTGTATTATTCATGTTATTCATTTTTTAATCCTTTAATGGGCTTTATAGCTCACCCTTTTCTTATGCATGTCCTCGGGTTATCCCATGCAATGCCAAGTACGAGGGAATGTAGTGGTAACGTAAAGGAAGTTTTCAATAAAGATTTTGTGTTACATGTTCTAAGTCATTATGTAATGTTTCTATTAACCAAATACACTTGAACTCTCGATAATCTATATTTTATCAAGTGGATATTTTAAGTAATAAGTCATGTTTAAGTGTGTAATAAAAAGCGGAGTTGTTATAGTTGGTATCAGTTAATAGGTTTCGTTATTTTTTGGATTAGGATTAGAAAACCCTAGTGAAAGCCTTAGGGATTAGATTAAGTATTATAAAAACATCCTTAAGTTTTTTTTTGAGTTTTGAGTAAGTGGTTTATCAAGAAAAAATACATCCCTATCTAGATATGAGAATGTAGAGGCGGCTCTGGCATAAATGTACCTAGGAGTGAAAACTCTGACAATGAGTTTTGGGCTTGACCCAGGGTATCCTGGTACATGAAAACGGGCCTTAATGCACTCTTGTTAACGACACTCTGGGGGGATATTCTTTGGTAAATTCACAAGATTAGTACGAACCATTATTAAGGGAATTAAAAAAATCCCCTAAGAATATATGTTAGAAAGTACATCATGGATAACATAGATTAACACCTATATATTCATAAGTTAAGGAAATAAAATTAATATATAGGTAACCCATTTTTTCCACTGTTTACCATTTATGTGTTCCCCCTAAATTTTCTTTTATTCCAGCCAATGGCCGGTAATAGGAGTACTTCAGATAACATCTAATGCGAAGACCAATGTGATGACTTTTCTAATGAGATGCCAAATTTTATGGGAGTAGGAATCGCGAACCTGGTCATGATAATGTCTCAGTTAACTCAAGATTGTAATAGAAAAATGGGACAATAGGAACATTCAACCCCCCCTAAGACAGAAAAAGTCTCTATCGAGAAATTCATGAGACAAAGGCCTCCTACTTTCAATGGATCACTTGATCCCTCAATCGCCAAATAATGGATCAACTCCATTGAAAGGATTTTCTCTATCCTAAATGGTCAGAACAATAGAAGGTTCTTTTGGCTACTTAAAGTATGGAAGGTGAATCTGATCAATGGTTTAAATTGATCAAAAATAAGAAGCCCGAGGAGGAGATCGAGGTGTTAGAATGGAAGGATTTCCATAAAATGTTTTTCTATAAATATTTTCATCGCACCCTCTGGCTTAAAATGGAAAGGGACTTCCTTTCCCTAAAGAAAAAAAAATACAATGAATCTATCAGATCATACAAGGAAAAATTCTCAAGGCTTTCACGATATGTCTTTAGCTTTGTCGTTACCCCTGAATTAAAGGTTGACTGCTACTTTGGTGGGCTGAAACCTAGCCTATGGAAAGCCCTGACGATCCGTGACTTTGACATCCATGAGAAAATTCTTTTTTGTGCCATCATGGTTGAAATGAAAATTGGAGAATCTCAGGGGTATCACGGGGATATGAAGTGTAAGGTGGATTTCAATTATAGCCTTCTGGTGCATAAATCCAATGGTGCTATGAAAATCTAGAACCTCACTTAACAATGGTGATGAAAGAAGCAACCCAGAAATTTCCTGAAGGGGAAGAGAAAATAATTTAGGTTTTAAAGAGAAGGTCACCTAGCCATTAACTACCATCAAGGGAATCTTGTGGGTGAAACACATGAGAGGAATGATCCATTTGACTCTCAACGCATTGTTTATTTCTTCAACTGCAAAGAACCAGAGAACCTTGCAAATCAGTTCTATAAGCCAAGGGTTTTCAGTGGAAACCAACAACCTCCAAGGCAGCAAGGGTGAGTTTTTTCCATCACTACCACCGAAGTGAACCCCGAAAACAAAGTGGTTACATGTATGCTATTTATTAATTCAATAATAGCGAACATACTTTTTGATTTTGGTTCTATGAATTCTTTTATGTCCTGAATGTTTAGTAGAGCAATCCCAACACCCCCAAAAATCCAGGAAGTAAAGATGTCAATGAGTATAGAAAATGGGGAAATCATTTCTTCCCACGAATATAACACCTCCCCTATCATAATTTGTGGATTGACCTTCCGAGTGAACCTTTTCATACTCCCTATAGTGGAATTTGATGCAATTCACAGCATGAATTGGATTTACTTATATAGAGAAAACATAAATTTCAATGAGAGGTAAATCACTCTTCATGTGCATGGTGGATGATGAATCTTCTTTAGCACAATCATCGCAAGCGCATATATAACTGCACTATGAGCACGCGTATCTGGCTCAGATTATTGAGCCCAAGGAAGCCACCATCCTTTAATACATGCATATTATGAAGTAATTCATTGAAGTGTTTCCCGAGAAATTGTTTGGTCTTCCTCCTAGAGGAGATGTTGAATTCTCAAATGATCTTATATCTGGAGAATTTCCAATATACAAGACTCCATATAAAATGATTATTGTGGAGCTTGAGGATCTGAAGAAACAACTACAAGAGAATCTGGATAAAGGGTTCATATGTCCAAGTGATTCACCATGTGGTGCTCCAGTCCACATCGTCAAGAAGAAGGATGTGTCGATGCGCCTTTGCATCAATTATCGTGAGATTAAAAAATCACGGTAAAGAATAAGTATACTCTACCACAAATTGATGACTTGTTCGACCAGCTACATGGAGCACAATACTTATCCAAGGTATATTTGTGGTCGGGATATTATCAAGTAAGGGTGAATAAAGAGGATATCACCAAGACTGCTTTTTGTATGAGATAACAGCACTATGAATTCATATTAATTCTTTTCGAACTCCCTAATTCTCCATAAATCTTCATGGACATGATGAATAGAGTCTTTAGAGATTACCTCAAAAAATTTGTGGCAGTCATTATAGATGATATTATAATATACTCCAAAACCTAGGAGGGTAATGAGGAGCATCTAAGAACTGTACTAGAGACCTTGTGGAAGGAGAATCTTTATGTAAAAGTAAAACAAGTGTGAGTTATGGTTGAAGAAGGTCTCATTATTGGGTCATATAATCACAATCAATGAGATATCTATGGATCCCTCATAGACAGTTGCAATTGAGGGATGTTCAAGGCCAACATCATTTAGGGATATCCATAGCTTCTTAGGGTCAGCTGGATATAACCATTGATTTGTGAGAAGTTTATCCTGTTTTCCAACCCTCTTACCAAGATAACTTGGAAGGGAGTAAGGTTTTCATGGATCGATGAATGCGAAGAGAGCTTCAAGGAGTTAAAATAGAATCTTATCACTAGACCCGTGCTCACTTTCCCCATAAGTGGAGAACTTTTTTGGTATTCAGTGATGCTTCGAAGAAGGTATTGGGTTGTGTGTTGATGAAGAATGATAAATTGATAGCATATGCCTCATGAAAACAAAAAATACACGAGAAAACTATCCCACGCATGATATGGTGTTGGCAGCTATGGTATTTGTGTTGAAAATCCGGTGGAATTATCTCTATGGAGAGAAGTGTGAGATATATACTAATCTCAAGAGCCTGAAATATATATTCACACGAAAAGAGCTTAATATTCACCAACAAAGATGGATAGAGCTCATCAAGGATTATAAATTCTTAATCCACTACCATTCCGACAAGGAAAAAAAGGTGGCAGTTGATCTAAGAAGAAATGATCCTACATCTTTATCAATGATGATAATTAAAAAGGATCAAATCTTTGTAGATTTGTAGAGGATGGACATGGGAATCATTAAGGGAGGGGCATCATCAATCCTTTCTAAAATTATTTCTCAACCGTCCCTCATGGAGAAAATAAAGGATTCTTAAAGAAAGGATGTGCAAATTATGAAAAGGATGGAAGCTATCAGAAATGGGAAATCCTCAGAGTTCGTGGTTGACAAGGATGGAATTGTGAGATTTGGGTAACGATTATGCATACCATCTGATCCAGAGATAGAGAAGGGGCTTCTAAATGAAGCATATATCTAATCCTTCTCTATTCACCTGGGGAGAAAAAATATGTATTGAGATATCTGAGAAATCTTTTTTGGGACAATATGAAAAGGGAGTTTGCTGAATATACATAAAAGTGCCTTGTATGTTAGCAAGTGAAGGATGAGAGGAAAAAGTGTAGGGGGATGATGCTAACACTACCCTTACCAACATAGAAGTGGGAAAACATTACCATAGACTTTGTAACTAGACATATGAGGATATCTAGATGAAAAAAAATTCTATCAGGGTCTTTGTGGATCATCTTACAAAGACAACTCACTCTATCACAATTTGAGAGGAAATATCATTGGATCAACGTGGATGGATTTTCATCAAAGAAGTGGTAAGGATATATGGAGTACCACTATATATTATATCTGATCATGATCCGAGATTCACCTTGAAGTTCTAGAAAGGTCTTAAACATTCTCTAAGAACTGAAATAAACTTTAGTACGGGCTATCATCTTCAAATTGATGGTCAATCTAAGAGAACTATTCGAAAACTGGAATATATGTTAAGATCATGTTTAATGGACTTCAAAGGAGGATGAGACCAACATCTTCCACTAGTTTAATTATCGTACAATAACAGATTCCCCTCAAGCATCAAAATGGCACCATATAAATCCCTTTATGGGAAGAGGTGCAGAACACCGAAATGTTGGGATGAAGTCATTGAGCGTAAGCATCAAGGACCTAAAATGGTCGAAGAAATGGTGGAGAATGTGAAAACCATTCAGGAGCATATCAAAGAAGCCCAAAGTTGATAGAAGAGTTATGCAGATAACTGTCGATGAGACCTTGAGTTCAAAGTTGGAGACATGGTATTTCTATTAATATCTCCATGGAAGAAGGACATGAGGTTTTGAAAGAAATGGAAGTTAAGTCATAGGTACATCGCCCCCTTCGAGATTCTTGATCGTGTTGGGGTTGTGCCCTATTGACTATCCCTTCCACCTAACATGGCCAAAGTACATGATGTATTTCATGTATCCCTCTTAAGGAAGTACATACCAGACCATTCATATGTACTCTCTTCAGATGTAGTATAGTTACAGGATGATATTTGTTACTAGGAGGAACCAGTGAAGATCTTAGATCGTAGAGAAAAGTTCTATGAAATAAGAAAATACCCCTTGTCAAGGTTTTGTGGAAAAATCACATGTTTGAAGAGGAAACGTGGGAATTAGAGGAAGTGATGAACCAGAGTTACCCACATCAGTTTTAGTGTGGCAAAGAGAAATTTTGAGGGCAGAATTTCTTAAGGGGGAAAGATTGTAACGACCTAAACTTTTATTAATGAAAAATATTCTTGATATAATTAAATGTCTCATTATGTAAGATGGTTATATAATGTATGAACATCCTTGGTTTTATGTTTTTGGCTTTTAAAATACCATTAATAATTATTAATGGTGGTAATATATCCATTTAATAATTATCGCGTGATTAGTATAAACTTAGGGATTTAAAAAAATCAAATTTACTCACAAAATGAAAGCGATAGCCTTATCTAGTAGACTTACCCCATACAAATCCCATTTTTCAGAGCTCGGAAAGGATGTAGCATCATTGGGCTTCTATCATGACCAAGCCCAAGCTGATCTTCAACATTTTCGACTCGAATGGAACCACTTACTGGAGAAGTAGAAGTTGATAGAGATTACCACCTGAGTGATGTTATCTGAGCCACCCCAAGAGTCTATCACCATCGAACACCTTACCCTTGTACCATATACTGGTGTTACAAGGGGTTATGTAACAATAGGATAGTACAATGATTATGTGCATTATTTCTGTATATAATAAAGAATATACATTCATTTTATTATTGGTGTTACTTTGTAAATAGTTTTTAAAGCACAAACAATATTTTTAGTTAATATTCAACTAAGAAATATATTTTGATAAATTAATGGGTTTTTTAATTAAATAATATTTTAATAAAATATTATTATTATTAAATTAGTTTTTATTAAGTATAAATGATAGTATATTTTTTTATGAATACAATTGTAATTTTTTGAAGGTTTAAAAGCTATTTTTGTCAAAACCCATGATTTTTTTATAAATGTTAGTTTTTATTTTAAAAGTTGAAATTCAAATATTTAGAAAATTATTTGGACGAAATTAATATTATTTTTGGAATCAAGACGTCGAAATTATCCAATAGTGAATTTTTCATAATTTTCTCAGAAAGTCGAATTTCTTGGGTAAAAATTAAACCCCATTTAAATATATAATGTGTTTTATGACATCATAATGACCCAATCATGATTTAATAAAATACTCTAAACATTATGTTCGACCAATATATTTTTTTCCATTAAAATAATGTGATTTTAGGTTTTTTAAATTTATTTTTCAATGCCTTAGTGGACCCTCCAAATCTTATAAAACATTTTAGCTTTTTAAAATGATTTCTTTGAGAGTGTGACTCACCTCCAAATAATCAACCATATTATTTTAAGAAGTTAGGAAATTGGAATTATATAATATTTTTTCCACTCCACTTTGGGAAAACCATGGGCAAAAACCATGGGATGGTTTTTAGTTTTGATTAGTTTAATGTGTGTTGTCCCAAACATAAATAATAAATAATTCCATCTCCTTTCCTATATAAACCCACCCAAGATCTCACTTTCTCTTCACTCAAAGACTTTGGAGTTCAACCAAAAAATTCCCTCCTCCCTCTATAATTTTCCCTAGGCTCCCTAAGATTTGAAGAAGCCTCTCTCAATCCCCTCTTTAGCCTTTGGGATCACAATTCTAAGTAAGGGATTTCTTCCTTTCTCATTTTTCCCAATTTTCTACAAGTTGTTATGCATTTTTATTTTCAATTAGAAATGTTGGGGTATGATTTAAAACCTCACCCATTCTTCCCGCATTATTTTTTAATGATTATAGACCCCTTTATCTCTCAATATTTCCTCCCATGTACACCCATTACCATTCCAAAATTACGTATGAAATTTCACTCTCCACATTTACATTCAAGAAATTATTCTGTATTATGAATCCAAATCCCATTACTTATGTTGGTACATGTATCTATATGACCAAATTACTGTCCATTTTATGTACATAGGATGAGACACCATTTTATCTCTCATCATCTTTTTTTATGAAGTCTTATACCACGTCGTTATGCTGCCGAAATTGCACCACCATTTTCCAATCCAAAATAATTGTGTGTGAATACCATGCCCATTTATCTATCAAGGGTATTTTCCATTATGCACATTTACTTATTGGTTACTGATTTTAATTTATTAATTCTACATTCCTTTATCATGGAATAAATGACAATCTTTAATGATTCCATTTTGTATAATCCATGTGGAACACTTATGTATGAAATTAAATGTTTAAGAAGGGTGCACCCTGATAGAGCTCCAATGCATTGGGTAAAGATTAGTATCCTGATACGTCATGTACAATGAGGAAATAATCATTCTAATTCATGTTAAATGAGGATTTAATCATGCTAATTATAGTTAAATTAGGGTTTTCTCATGTTCCATGCGCAATGATCCTTGGCTCATTCTAATACCATTTTAAGTGTTGTTGTCACATTTCCATGTTATGGTAATCATGCTGTATCATGACTTTATGTTCATGTTTCCTTTATGATCAATTGATATATCTATTTCCTAACATGTATTGTATTATTTATGTTATTATTATTTTACTCCATTACTGGGCTTTATAGCTCACCATTTTCTTATTCATGTCCTCAGGTTATCCCATGCAATGATAAGTACGAGGGAATGTATCGGTCATGTAAAGGATGTTTTCAATAAAGATGTTTTGTTTCATGTTCTAAGTCATTATGTAATGTTCCTAAGACCCAAAGACACTAGGCCTCTCTACCTTCTATCATGTATCAGGTTAATATTTTATGTAATAAATCATGTTTACGTGTGTAATAAAAATAGGGTTTTTATACGTAGACATTGTGTTTTTTATTTTGGAAAATGGAAAATGTAGCCACAATTGTAAATCATGGGAGTAGAACTATTGACATAGTTAAAACCATGGTTATAGGTCTATAACCAATGTTTTGAACCAATTATCTATAACAGAGTTGAATTATCTATATCCACAATTAGAACTTGTAGATATAGGTGTACAACTATGGTGGTAATTATGGCTATACCTTTATATCCATGATTATAGTAGTGGATATATTCTATAGCCAAAATATGAAACTGTGACTATAGACATGGTCTTATTACCATGCCAATAAGAGCCATAATTCACCAAACCATGGATATTACCAATATCCATGGGTTCTTTTCCTATATACATGGTTATAAACTATTATCATAGCTTGAATTTCTAGGAGTGTAAGTACCTATATGATTGCAGACATCTCCAGACTCATTTAATATTGAAAGTAACATAAAAACGATACAAATCCATGAATACATATATAATCCACCAACCATAGTATGAAAAAGGTATTTAAAATGATAAATGTTCCAAAGGAAAATGCTCCGAAAAGTGAAAATGATACCAATTGTTTTAGAAGGATTTGACTACTATCAAATGTAACATCGATAAGAACCTTGGTATATCTAGCCTATTTGTAGATACCCGAAGCTTATCATACATGGACATTACATTACTTTTTCAGAATACTTAGTACATAACAAAAACACACACACAAGGATCGTAATAGTTTAGTGTCTTTGGAAACTCGGAACGTAATCTTCTAATCGTGGTGAAAGATCTTCAATATCTCCCATAAAGATCTTCCCTTTTTTACCTAAAACCTTTCTTTATATCCTGGGGATAATAAAACATAAAAGGGTGAGCTCAAATGCTCAGTAAGGGTAAACAAAAGAAAAAAATCAATCACATCATATTCATAAGAATATAACATTTGGAAATCTTAACCTGAAAAAGAGAGCATAATTTCATAACATGGGATAAATCATAGTAGTGAAATGAAATCCCAATAAGCATAACTTAAAACATGAAACTTTGTGGCATACACATATAATCATAGAGATTCCTTTCTTGTTAGTCCTGACTCATTGCCAAGACTATCTTAGTGGACAAAGTCCCTTTCTGAATCGAGTCACCCTCGTTTCAGTCCTGTTTCACTGAACCGGTATAACCTACCATTCCAGCCATGTCTATCTCATGAGATATGAAATCTTTACCCAATGCATTGGAGGGATATATAGGTCCCACCCATCTCATAATGATACCATTCTTATGTGTGCCACAAAATCATAAATCATACATCATTGCATAACCCATGTAATAAAAATGGGAATCTTAAACATCATGACATCATAAAACAATTCATATACAATAAAGGAATTCATAAAAAATAATTCCATCACAACATAATCAAATAAATGTAATAATAGGGATAAAAATAGTACCCTTTATTATCTTAGATGGAAAATAATTTTGATTAAAAACTTGAACTCCATTCTTGAGGAAAATATCCTTTCTTCTTCAAAAAGACTTTTACTTTCTTAACATGTCATACAATTACAAACTAAAAGAAGTTGATTAAAAATAAACTTGAAAACTTGTAAAGGAAGCTTCTTTGAAATAATGTTTTAAAAATACATTCATGCCGTATAAATTAAAAAAAACATTCTTCCCGTACTTTTGTCGGAAAAGTCAAAAAGTACCTCGTATGAAAAACGACAAAAGATTCCTTTCATATCTTTTAATAAAAACTCACCGAAAGTTAAAATTGGATTTAAAAATTGTAGGTGGATGGAAATAATATTACATATTGAGGAAACATGGAGGTGGATGATAAAATACACCCCAGTAAATACCAAAGTATAAACAATCTCGGATAAAAATGAGATTGTGATATTTCCCTTACCTTAGGTCCGATTTGCTTTGTAAGTGTCCGAAACTCCTGTATAATGATTTAAATAATGTTATTGACTTATTACAGAATCATATTCATTGTTATTATATCATATATGGTCCACTTATGACTTTATATTACCCGTTCTTTTGTAAATTCATGTTAAAGTAGCGTTTTGGGTAAAATCGTCTCATTTGTCGTTCGTGTTTTAACTTGTAATTATTCATATGATTGGTTAGATCATAATTACTTAATTCCAGAATATACAACATGATTTATATATAATATATATTCAGAATATACATATATAATAAATCAGTAAATGGAAGGAAATGCACCGTTCATGGAGACGGTAGTCCGTACGTACGCATGAACGCTGTTTTCGTTTCCTTATTGAATTGAATGGAATTAAGTAGATGACATACATATAAATATAAATAATTCCAGTATCATTATCAGGTCATATATTTCATTAGTACTTATTATATATACTTTATAATCATTCATGAATGGTTAATCATTGAGAATGAATCTCATCGCGTCGTGGAGACGGTAGTCCGTACGTACGCACGAGCGATGATATCGTTCCCATGGTCGTGGAATTGTGTTGAAGTGTATGTATACTATTCGAGTATCAATATATATATTTACTAATTACACCTTTGTACCCATCCAATTAAGGTGGTGGCGGAAAATAGATTACACCACGGCGTGGAGACGGTATTCCGTACGTACGCACGCGCAGTGATTTCCTTTTTCCGTAGGATGGATAGAAGGTTAATTAGAGTTGTTTCATATTTATAATAACATATCAGTATATAATAAATACTGATGTTATTACTTTATCATGAAACAACTAAAGAAGAATAAGTTGAAGAAGAAAGAAATTGAAAAAGACCGGTAATTGATATTACCTCTTTTTGACGCGCCTTTTCTTAGCCTCCACTTAAAGAACTAAGGATGGTCTTTGAAGAAGACCAGGACCTCTAGGATGATACTAGGGAAGTGTAGAAGGGATTTTGTCAGGGTTTGTCCGAGCTTGAGTGCTCAAATTGGTGTGAGGAGGAGGGGGAGGAGGTTCCCTTTTATAAGGGAGGAGAGGGGCACCTTAGGAATATCTCAAAATATTATTTTATATTAAAGTCAAAATCGGTTTATAATGGTTCCAAAGGGTCTTATTTCGAAGCTAAAGTGGGTATGGGTCGAAATCCTATCAACCAATAAAATTTAGAAAAGTTTAGGTTATTATTTTAACCTTATCAATTAGATTTAACTCTAAGTTAAATAATTTAACTTTTACCGTGTCTTTTTGTTTTTTTACACTATATGGTTAATACACTTACTATAACATGCCAAACGAACCCCAAATTTTTTAGTATTAATATATATTTCCTTATATAAGTCATTTGTCATAACCTTAGATTTTTAGGAATAAAATAACAATTACTAATATAATATTTGATTTAAAAACTATTTTGTGTCAATTTTGACACTATTTGATATATGATTTTTGTGAATGTAATAACATAATTATATATTAGAACCAAGTTGATTAAATAAACACTAATATATCATAGTAACCTAGAAAATTAGTGTAATCCATTAAAATTCTTAAATTACATTTATTTTTCTATTTATAATATCAATTATGTCAATATTTCATTAATAAGATAATTACTGCATCATCTTTGTGTCATAAATAAATTAACTTATTTGATATCTAACAATTACAAATAAAATACCATTATGTAGGAAATATTTTTATCTTTATAATGAATATTTACAATCAAATTTATCTTATGTATAACCCTATATTAAAAATGTTTTAGTAAATAAACATTGATTTTAACTCTTTTAACTCTTCTTTGAATTAAATAATAATAAATGTCCTAATCTAATCCAAGTGGGCCTAAATGATAAAATTTTACACTTAAGGTTGTTTTTGGTCGAGATACACTTGTCCAATAGTATTAGGACATGTGTTAGTGTAATATTAATATCATTTTTACCCTTAATTACCATATTTACTATTAACCGTGGTAAATAAAAGTAGAAAATTACTATTCACCAAAAATTATTTTAATCTCATTGAACCACATTTTACTTACTGACATCAACCGTGTCTCTTGGATTTTTGAAATTCCATTCACAGATGCGGTAAAATTATGTTTTATGAAATATTCAGTTTTTTTTAACTACCACTTAGTAGTTTCACTATTCATCAAAAATTGATGTTTTTCCGAACAATGCCAAAATTTCATCCTAAGCTATATTTCATATTCCGAATTCAAAAATGAAGTCTATTATACCAAATTAATAACATAGAAGTTTCATTAATTAATTTTATAATTAAATCCCACTGTTAAAACAAATAGCGTGTTTTTAAGAAACAATATCTATCAAAAGATTGACACTTGTTTATGTCTGGTTTAAATGTGAAATTACATACAATGACCAACATTGTATTAAATTGTAAAAATATATTCTAAATATACTTTAAAACCACTCAAATTAATATTTTATCACTATTAATTATTTCGATTAAAAAAGTTGTTTTTAATTAAAATTTAGTAATTTTCACTATTCATCAGAAAATGAATGTTATCCGAAAAGTACCAAAATTTCACCTTAGGCTAAATTCGATACTCCGAATCCAAAAATGAAGTCCATTTTGAGAGCTAAAATTTCTAAAATTTTAAAAGGTGGTTATTACTATTCATAACGGCTAGTTATAATAAAATTTTAATAGCATATCGTTGTTTAGTGAAACTCGGTATTGCGTACTACAATCGCTATCGAGGAAGGTCACGATTGCGTGTAATGCAAGGAAATTCAAGGATGTGTGTTGTGAAAGCTCCTTTTGGTGTAGCGTACAACACAAGACATTAATAAAATTAAAAAGAATATTTTTCATAAAATCTCGGGCTGTTACATTCTACCCCCCTTAAAATGAATTTCGCCCTCGAAATTCGTCGGGGTTATAAATGGTTTACTATTCGAAAGTTTCTTTAATCGAAACCCACATCGTAAAAAGGAATATCAAAACCAATCTTTAAAAACAAAAGTATGAAACGTAACGGTTACCCAAATAAACTAATCACTGGGTTTCCACATAGGTGAAAATATGGATATGGAAGAGAAATCTAACCATCATGTTCTGATGGAGAGTGGTAGAGAACATGGCTATGGAAAAGACAGCAATCACAAAGCCATAAATTTGTGACGATCTAAGGTACCATCTGATTCATCAGATATAAGATCACTAGGACAACATTTTTGGTTTTCAAGATCGTTTCCCTAAAGTTAAAGAATTTGAATTAGAATAAATACTTACTTTATTTTGGTACAATCTCACTGTTTTTTGTGCCTTTAACAATTTCCACTTCATCTTAAAAAAATGAAGTTGAATTTGTTATTCGTGAAGTGTTAGCAGATCATGTGATAGAATGACGGGTCATTCCATCTGTCTCAAACAAAAGGGAGCAAACAATTATATACATAAGTCGATCTATAGTGAGATTAATCATATATGGTTCCTAAAATGGACTTATACATCATATGTCATACAACTTAATATAATAAAACTAGTTTCTACTAAACAGGGACTTCCTGTAGGCCAGTGGTAGGCGATAAAGGCTAGGTGCATTTCGGTTGTGGGTTTGATTTCCACAGCCTTGTCCGACGCGATGGGCTGTCTCCCATCCTGCAGGTTGTCCTTTTTCTAAAACTATAACATCCCATCAATAATATCGAAAAAACTTCTATCCTTAAACAATACTAACTTATGTCCTACATAATCCATTTCAATCTTTAGCCTTATCCATAATACTGCAGTCCACTCTCATAACATAGTGAAAACGATTTCCAGAGATTTAATACCATCATTGATCCCCATATATCATAAGATATGTTTTGTTGGTCACATTCCAAACATTCAAAGTCATTAATCTTGTATTCTCTTGAATACCCATTGAGCCTTAGTGAAAACATGAATGTAGTTAAAAGTTAACACTTTCCACATACCAAAATCCTCAAAATTCTATATACTCAAACCATGATATCACTTAGTCCTCATATCAATCATGATATCATGAATACTTTCAATCATTTCATTTTCTCTTTATCACTTCATTATGCACATATCATCCACTTTCCAAAAAATATCTGAATAACCTTTCATTTTTACTCATACCATTCATCATAAACTTTCAAAACTTAAGGAAATACAACAGTGTAACAATCCTTAGATGTCTTTTTATTCTATAGTACAACATTACACTTGATAAACATGTAATCATTCCACTACCTTCTTAAACCATTGACCGAGCTTCAACAATTCTTTCATCTCACATATCATTTGTAGTCTCTTCATCATCCTCAACAAAAATACTACCCATACGACCATACCGATTATCTTCATGAGACATTCCCTTAGGGAATTGGTTTGCATAATGCCCGTACATTCCACATTTAAAACATTTAACCATTGTTGATGTCGTAGCAATACCATTAACCTCATCCATGGTGTTAACTGAAACTTTTCCATTGCACTTACTGGCTTTGTGTCCTTCTTTTCCACACCCAAAGCATCTTCCAGTTCCTTTGAAACATTCTCCTTGATGCCTCTTCCCACATGATTTACATAGGGGAACTTGAACTTTCTTTCCTCTATGATCATCATGAAACTCCATCTTTCTCTTATTAGCCGAGTCAGGAAATTTAACAAATTTTACTTTATTGATCATATTATGAGATTGCTGATTCGGCATAATAATGATGTTTGGACTTCCAAATCCCATTTCATTTGATTGCTTATGAATAATGTCATTCCATTGTCCATCATATCCTCCATTATCGTGAATCATCTTATTTCCAGCCATTTTCTAAAACCCAAAAAGAATAGTATTAGATGCAAAAATCATAATAAAGGGGGAGTAACTTCAATATCTAACATCTTAGGTTAAATTCTAAGATAGTTACCATAGTGCTAGGACTATATCCTATATGTATACTTATCCACAGGGACATCCCTAGACATACCTTAGAAATATCTCTAGGGATCTCACTAACGTTTTCGCGTCCTAGTTTCCAAAAGTTGACTAAACGTTCCCTCTGATACCAACTGTAGAGACCCGAAGCTTATCGTACATGGACATTACATTACTTTTTAGGAATACATAGTACATAACAAAAACACACACACAAGGATCGTAATGGTTTAGTGTTTTTGGAAACTCGGAACGTAATCTTCTAATCGTGGTGAAAGATCTTCAATATCTCCCATAAAGATCTTCCCATTATTTTACCTAAAACCTTTCTTTTTATCCTGGGGATAAGAAAACATAAAATGGTGAGATCAAATGCTCAATAAGGGTAAACAAAAGAAAAAAATCAATCACATCATATTCATAAGAACATAACTTTTGGAAATCTTTACATGCAAAAGAGAGAAAAATTTCATAACATGGGATAAATCATAGTAGTGAAATGAAATCCCAATAAGCATAACTTAAAACATGAAACTTTTTGGCATACACACATAATAATAGAGATTCATTTCTTGTTATTCATGACTCATTTCCAATACTATCTTAGTGGACAAAGTCCCTTTCTGAATCGATTCACCCTCGTTTCAGTCCTGTTTCACTGAACCGGTATAACCTACCATTCCGGCCATGTCTATCTCATGATATATGAAATTTTTACCCAATGCATTGGGGGGAGATATAGGTCCCACCCATCTCATAATGATACCATTCTTATGTGTGCCACAAAATCATAAATCATACATCCTTGCATAACCCATGTAATAAAAATGGGAATCTTAAACATCATGACATCATAAAACAATTCATATACAATAAAGGAATTCATAAAAAATAATTCCATCACAACATAATCAAATCAATGTAATAATAGGGATAAAAACAGTACTCTTTATTATCTTAGATGGAAAATAATTTTGATTAAAAACTTGAACTCCATTCTTGAGGAAAATATCTTTTCTTCTTCAAAAACACTTTTCCTTTCTTAACATGTCATACAATTACAAACTAAAAGAAGTTGATTAAAAATAAACTTGAAAACTTGTAAAGGAAGATTCTTTGAAAAAATGTTTTAAAAATCCATTCATGCCGTATAAATTAAAAAAAACATTCTTCCCGTACATTTGTCGGAAAAGTCAAAAAGTACCTCGTACAAAAAAACGACAAAAGATTCCTTTTATATCTTTTACTAAAAACTCACCGAAATATAAAATTGGATTTAACAATTGTAGGTGGATGGAAATAATATTACATATTGAGGAAACATGGAGGTGGATGATAAAATACACCCCAGTAAATACCAAAGTATAAACAATCTCGGATAAAAATGAGATTGTGATATTTCCCTTACCTTAGGTCCGATTTGCTTTGTAAGTGTCCGAAACTCCTGTATAATGATTTAAATAATGTTATTGACTTATTCCAGAATCATATTAATTGTTATTATATCATATATGGTCCACTTATGACTTTATATTACCCGTTCTTTTGTAAATTCATGTTAAAGTAGCGTTTTGGGTAAAATCGTCTCATTTGTCGTTCGTGTTTTAACTTGTAATTATTCATATGATTGGTTAGATAATAATTACTTAATTCCAGAATATAAAACATGATTTATATATAATATATATTCAGAATATACATATATAATAAATCAGTAAGTGGAAAGAAATACACCGTTCATGGAGACGGTAGTCTGTACGTACGCATGAACGCTGTTTTCGTTTCCTTATTGAATTGAATGGAATTAAGTAGATGACATACATATTAATATAAATAATTACAGTATCATTATCAGGTCATATATTTCATTAGTACTTATTATATATACTTTATAATCATTCATGAATGGTTAATCATTGAGAATGAATCTCATCGCGTCGTGGAGACGGTAGTCCGTACGTACGCACGGGCGATGATATCGTTACCATGGTCGTGGAATTGTGTTGAAGTGTATGTATACTATTTCAGTATCAATATATATAGTTACTAATTACACCTTTATACCCATCCAATTGAGGTGGTGGTAGAAAATAGATTACACCACGGTGTGGAGACGGTATTCCGTACGTACGCACGCGCGGTGATTTCCTTTTTCCGTAGGATGGATAGAAGGTTAATTAGAGTTGTTTCATATTTATAATAACATATCAGTATATAAGAAGTACTGATTTTATTACCTTATCATGAAACAACTAAAGAAGAAGAAGTTGAAGAAGAAAGAAATTGAAAAAGATCGGTAATGGATATTACCTCTTTTTGACGCGCCTTTTCTTAGCCTCCACTTAAAGAACTAAGGATGGTCTTTGAAGAAGACCAGGACCTCTAGGATGATACTAGGGAAGTGTAGAAGGGATTTTCTTAGGGGTTGGCTGAGCTTGAGTGATCAAATTGGTGTGAGGAGGAGGGGGAGGAGGTGCCCTTTTATAAGGGAGGAGAGGGGCACCTTAGGAATATCTCAAAATATTATTTTATATTAAAGTCAAAATCGGTTTATAATGGTTCCAAAGGGTCTTATTTCGAAGCTAAAGTGGGGATGGGTCGAAATCCTATCAACTAATTTGATTTAGACACGTTTAGGTTATTATTTTAACCTTATCAATTAGATTTAACTCTATGTTAAATAATTTAACTTTTACCGTGTCTTTTTGTTTTCATACACTATATGGTTAATACACTTACTATAACATGCCAAACGAACCCCAAATTTTTTAGTATTAATATATATTTCCTTATATAAGTCATTTGGCCGAACCGTCGATTTTTAGGAATAAAATAACAATTAATAATATAATATTTGATTTAAAAACTATTTTGTGTCAATTTTGACACTATTTGATATATGATTTTTTTGAAAGTCATAACAGAATTATATGTTCGAACCAAGTTGATTAAATCAACACTAATACATCATAGTAACCTAGAAAATTAGTGGAATTCATAAAAAGTCTTAAATTACATTTATTTTGGTATTTATAATATCAATTATGTCAATATTTCATTAATAAGATAATTACTGCATCATCTTTGTGTCATAAATAAATTAACTTATTTGATATCTAAAAATTACAAATAAAATACCATTATGTATGAAATCTCTTTAGATTTCTAATGAATATTTACAATCGAATTTATGTTATGTATAACCTTATATTAAAAATGTTTTAGTAAATAAACATTGATTTTAACTCTTTTAACTCTTCTTTGAATTAAATAATAATAAATGTCCTAATCTAATCCAAGTGGGCCTAAATGATAACATTTTACACTTAAGGTTGTTTTTGGTTGAGATACACTTGTCCAATAGGATTAGGACATGTGTTAGGGTAATATTAATATCATTTTTACCCTTAATTACCCTATTTACTTTTAACCGTGGTAAATAAAAGTAAAAAGTTACTATTCACCAAAAATTATTTTCATCTCATTGAACCACATTTTACTTACTGACATCAACCGTGTCTCTCGGATTTTTGAAATTCCATTCACAGAAGTGGTAAAATTATGTTTTATGAAATATTCAGTTTTTTTTAACTACCACTTAGTAGTTTCACTATTCATCAAAAATTGATGTTTTTCAGAACAATGCCAAAATTTCATCCTAAGCTATATTTCATATTCCGAATTCAAAAATGAAGTCTATTTTACCAAATTCATAACATTGAAGTTGCATTAATTAATTTTATAATTAAATCCCGCTGTTAAAACAAATAGCGTGTTTTTAAGAAACAATATCTATCAAAAGATTGACACTTGTTTGTGTCTGGTTTAAATGTGAAATTACATCCAATGACCAGCATTATATTAAATTGTAAAAATATATTCTAAATATACTTTAAAACCACTCAAATTAATATTTTATCACTATTAATTATTTCGATTAAAAAAGTTGTTTTTAATTAAAATTTAGTAATTTTCACTATTCATCAGAAAATGAATGTTATCCGAAAAGTACCAAAATTTCACCTTAGGCTAAATTCGATACTCCGAATCCAAAAATGAAGTCCATTTTGAGAGCTAAAATTTATAAAATTTTAAAAGGTGGTTATTACTATTCATAACGGCTAGTTATAATAATATTTTAATAGCATATCATTGTTTAGTGAAACTCGGTATTGCGTACTACACACGCTATCGAGGAAGGTCACGATTGCGTGTAATGCAAGGCAAGTCAAGGATGTGTGTTGTGCAAGCTCCTTTTGGTGTAGCGTACAACACAAGACATTAATAAAATTAAAAAGAATATTTTTCATAAAATCTCGGGCTATTACACTATTACTGAGTTCTATCTACTCCTCCCCCCCCCCAAATCTATCAAATGACTTGTTGTATATATAAGACATGAAATGTGCAGGAAGATACCATTTTGGGGTTAAAATAATAATACATATTAAGACACCCTGAAAAAACCAAACATAAAGCATCAAGAGTAGTCATTTAACCAATACAAAAGTATCAAAAACAATAAATTAGACATATTGATACATAAATTTATATAGATATACTCATAATATAAAAAAGGTCTCAATATGTCTCAACCAATACTTCTAGACAAATGATTTTGCTTTAGGATTCATAATATTGCTCGTTTCCAGAGCACTTACTCCACAAGTCATGCTGAAACTAATGGTTCTCATCTAAGAGTTTGTGCTCATCTGGTCTTACCAAATAATTACTCACTAGATCTCAAATTATCTCAACATAAAAATAGGGGATCACACCCATGATTGATGTGGGACATTGAAAACCCTACTAGACCACACCTAGGATCACTATGGATCTTCTTTCATCAACACAATCTTCCTAATTAGCATATGTATAACCAAATAGATCAATATTTCCCATGATTTCATATTTTATTCTGAAATCAACTTTGACTTTCATATATCTGATAATTAATTTTCTAGATATTTGATGATATTTATTTGACGAAATTTGATACCTATAAAGAAGGGTAACATCATATACTATATTTGGCGTTGAGGTTTTTAGACATAACGGGCTTCCAACTAACTTTTTAAACCATTTTAAATTTACCTTCTTTACTTTCCCATCATTTTCAACTTTTTTCCCACTAAAATAGATGTGGAAACCAAATTTTATTGTTCCATTATGAACTTTTTTAAAAAATTCTTTTGTATATTTTTTTAGATATGATAATTTACTTCTTCTTTTGAGATATTTTTAATCCAAGAAAGTATTTAATTTCACCCAACATGGAAATTTCTAATAAATTCTTCATCTCATCAGAACATATTTCACACATTTTCTTCATCATTCCTTAGGAATATAATATCATCAACATAAAAAATTAAAATGAAGGAAACTTCTTAACATTATTTTATATAAAATTTATTATCAAATCTTCTTTTTTTTAATTCAACTTCCTTAAGAAAGTATCCAATATGAATACCAAGCTCTCAGATCTTACTTCAACGCATAGAAAAATTCTTTATCTTGAACTTATAGAATGAATCCTTACTAATCATGAAGTTACACACTTGTATAATATAAAATTCTTCATCATTTTACATATCAAGAAAATTTGACTTGAAATCCATTTGTAATATATTTTATCTTCATTATGACTAGATAAAAATAAATATTATAATATTATAAATTATTATTACTAGGGAAAAGGTATCATAAAAATAAATTCCATCAATATATAAATAGTATTTAAAAATTATCCATGTATTATTTATTATAACATCGCCTTTTTTATGCAACATATTTTGAAAAACAGATTTTTTTCCAATAACATTCTTGTTTTCTGATATTGGTACATGTTCTTATGTATAACTCTTGTCAATATGATCCAACTCTCCATTAAAGTAATAAATCCACTCTTGACACTCTATATATTCTTCAATATCTCTTGTCTCAACCTTTGAATATAAGGAAATAAGTTAAAATAACCTCTATATTCCTAAAGTTGTAGCTTATCTTCCATGTTGTCCAATGATGTTTTGGAATTCCACCAGTTTCCTTAGCCTAAGATAATATTAACGAGTTTTTATATCATAAATTTAAATAAAAAAGTTTGAATCTTTATCTTGAATTGATTCTACAACTGTAAAACCGTTAGACATTTTTTATGTTGTTTAACAATAGATATTCCATATTCACTTTCTCTTATGTTTATAGTTGAATATGAAGAACTTATATGAAAATATTCCAACAATTTCACATCTACAAAGTCAATAATATTTCTTCTTTATTTATTATGTCACATGTATCCTTTAACATTAGGGGGTATCCATGAAATATTCCATCAATACTTATTTGATAAAAATTCACAATAATTTCACCTTTGACTCTGATAATGTCGGGACTGGAAAAAACCTTCATGTTATTTCAAACTGGGGGTTTATTTTTAATAAAACTTGTAAGGAGTTATATCAAAGTTTTCATAATGTAAATAATGATTTTGAATGTGAAAAGATTACCAAATTTCCTTCCACCCAATGTATCAAAAAGTATCATGTTTAATCAATATGGTTTATTCTATATTAAAAACTCTTCTATTTTTTAGAAACATTATTCTGTTATGGTGTGTACAGAGAACTAAAATTATGACGAATGGAATTATTTTAAAGATAATCAACAAACTTACCATTTTTTATTCGACACCATTATCTGTTTAAATCTTCTTAACAAAATACCTACATTCCTTTTATTCATTTATCCTTAAACTCTAAAACAATTATAGCCTATAATTTATATTTATAAAAAATATATGTAATATGAGTAAAAATATCAATAAATTAAATAAAGTACTTATCTTCATTTTCTGATTTTTTTATCATGGTCCAATATATGTCAAAATGTATCAGCTATAAGAGATGAGTTAAATGTATCTCATCTTTATTATGTACTAAGGTTGTAAAATTCCCATTATGAAATATAGAATAACACCAATATATTCTTTTTTTTCATGTTAGGAATATAATGAGTACTTTATATCTTTTTCAACTTGTTCATATTCCTATAAAACATATTCCACAACCTCTTATTCCATAACTAATTTTCTTTCATCTTTCTCATGTATCATGAATTATGATAATCACCAAATTAAAGAAAGTTTCCCTTGGTTTTTTGTCCTTTTGTAATATCTTTACAATATTTAATACATTTAAAAAAAGTAATTCTATTATAAAAGAAATTAATTTCATTCATCATCGAATTATGAAATAGTTAACTATTTGTCTTTCATTCCATCAATAAATGTGACACTTTTAAATTTTATCTTTTTTTCACCATTGAAAATAGATCCAACACATTTTATTATAAGAGAATAATCATTTAAAAACATCACTATCCAATATGTTTAATATTTTAAATTATTTAAACGATAAAATCTATGGTTATATGTGAAGAAAATACGTTATCCAGTATCTAAGGTCATTCTTCTTTAGTATCTTTGCGAGTAGTTTTAACAACTAAGGCCTTATACTTTCCATTTCTTCCTTCTCATGAGACATTTCAGATTTTATATATAAAAGTTATTGTTTCGGTAACATAACAATACATAATTTATTGATACTTATAGGATGATAAAATCTTTAAAAAGTTGTTTTTATAGGTTGAAATCTATTTTAAATATTCAAAATGATTTTCTCAGGTTATATTCTTTTAGTAGGTTGAACCCCCTTAAAAATATACCTCTAGTTTCTCTTGAATTCAATGTAGTTCTAATTTTTGAATGACCACATCTTCACCTTATGCTCAAAGCCACCATAGTACCAAAAATATCTATATAAATCACATATTTCTCTTTAAATAACATGTTAATTAGAATTTTGTACCGTCTTTCCAATATCATTATTAGCATCCACCTTGGCAGTTTTTTGTGTACAAAAGTTTTGTAAACCATTCAACATATTGTTCTTTATCTTATATTTTTTCCCCAAACTTTACAAGATCTCTAGTAATAGTAGCTTTTGGTTTAGACTTTGTATCCTTAGAAATTTCAGGATTTATAACTCTACTTGTTTTGTATACATACATAGTCTTCCTACCTTACCTCTTCCTCTGAGAATCGTCAAACTCGTTGTTAACCTATGATGATGTTTTTTTCATATCCTTTTGAGGTTTACATTTCTAATAAATTTCACTAACTTATGAGACCATGTTTTGTAATTTTTTATTCCTCACTCTAATTCAACATATTCTTGTTGAACCAGAAAAAGTTATTTATTCTTCCCCTTTACATTTTCATCATAATTGATTTTGAGATTTTTATATTCATCAAGTAACTTATTCAGATCATTAATCTCTTTTAGCAACTAGGATTTTTCTCCAAGAACCTGTTCATTATTTTTTTAATGAAATATATTCTTTCATCAACTTCTTATTTTCATTTTCAATTTTAGAAATCATTGGGAGAAATTCTCTTTAATCTATTTTAATAATAAAATACATCTGTGTTTTCTCCTTTTCTTATTTAAAAGTGTTTATTTAATCATTAGTGAACTTATCATCATTTAATATTTAAAGGTAATTTTTTTACAATCACCATTACTAGTGTTTTCAAATTCCACTTTTCTATCATCTTCTTATTCCTCACACAAAGTAAAAAAATTATCTTTTTTTATTTAGATAACTTACTTTATTTTCCATTTGAATAAGACTTTAATTTTTTTGTCTTATTTTTTAGAGATCTTATTTATCTTCTATCTTATTCACCATTTTCTTCATTTTCCTTTAATCATGAAAAATTATCTGCAAGCATTCCAACAACTACATATCCAAATAACTTCAATGGTAACATTCCTTTGTACATACTTGTTCGTCTTTTCACATTTTTATAAAAAAATGACTCAAATTAATTAATATTTTTACTAAATTCATCTTTAATTTTGGATTCATTAACTTCTTCTATATGAACTTTCTTAAAATTTTCTTTCAGATTTGAAATAAATGTTCCAATAAACCTTATCTTTATTCTTAAACACCTTTTCTATTCTCATTTTTCAAGTGATGAGAAGACTATAAAGATCTTATAGAGAGAGTATTTCAAGATATATATCTTCTAAATATGATACCTTGACATCAAATTTATCTAAAATAATTATTATAATATTTCAAAAATGGAATAATCCTCCAACTTCTCATCGAAAATTTTATTGTTCTGAAAATGTAATTAAATCTTGTAAATAAGTCACCAACTAATTCATCTGCACCAATTTTATGATCTTTATACTTCAATATCCATATTTGTAAATTTTTTATTTCCTAACTTTTGTATTTCATTTTTAAATATTCCTCAAATTTCCCTAGATTCCTTTAACTATTGTAATACCCATGACCCTTATAAATTCACTTTTTATGAGAGAGGAAAGTATAACATTTTTGGCTCTCCCTTCATTCTCAAAATTTTTCTTATCGATAAATGTTATGGGATAACCCTCAACTGGAGCAGAGAAAATTTCTCTAGCTGCTTCTAAAATATCATAAATAGTTTATATAAGATAAGTTAACATTCCATCCTTCCTTATGTGATAGTTTTTACCATTAATAGAAAGAATCTACTTACTATTCATTGAGTTCTGAATATCTATGAAAAACATAATTTTATTTAGAAATTTTCAATAAGAAAAATAAGGGAACCTTCACTCAGATACCAATTTAAATGAAAAATAAGGATATACGTAATCACAAGAGGGGTTTGGGGAGTGAATCTGCGATCTTCTCTTTTTATGTTTTCTTACTTAATAAAAAAATTGCGCCTTTTATTAGAGAGAAATGACCTGAGTGAAAAATAATAATCAAGAACAACCATAGGAATACATGTATTTACAAGTTTCAACACTCAATAATAGTAGCTAATCCATGAAATGGTTTAGAATTAATCCAATACCACACAAACCACAATAAAATAATTCTTTTTTTGTCTAAAAAACCCAGGATTATCAATCACTTGTGTATCACTATATTCCATCTAATAGTGAATGTTATCCTTATACAAATACCATGACATAATAATTTTTTGTAACAACAGTAAGAAACATAAATTACTGGATTTAGTATAATGTAAATATGATTTTAGAACTATATTAAGACTTTCCTTTCTTTAAAGTACTTCTTATTCCTATTCAATTTCTTTCACAATAATGTGCAATAACTTATTACTAGAATTATGTATAAAACTATATGTTAGATCACTTCTTATCCGATACACTCAGTCTGATGCCCAATTCATTACACACTAATTTTACAATACAAACTAATAGTAAACTATGTCAGGTAACACTTCAATTTATATAAATAAAATAATTCTTTTTCTCATCACTTCTCTACACACTATTGATATGATACCAAAATTTTGGAAAACATTGACCAATATCACTTCCTCAACCAAGAGATTCCTGGGTTGAAAAATTCCACCACAAAACCTCCAGCACGTCCTCTATCTTTTACATAACAACAATGTTACTTTTTAAAATGCATTTAAACTTTTATATAGGAAAATATCGTAAAAAATTTCATGATAAATATCGGTCTTCTAAAAATTCAAATTTTAATTTTCTACTCATATATGGGAAGCTTTTAAAAACTTTAATTTCATGATTTTTAAAATGATAATAAAAACTCTCTTGTGATAAATTATTAATTTACTAAGTGGAAAAAATGATTTATTCATTATGTAAATTAATAACGTGTTAAATTTATTTCATAAGATTAAAATCCCAGTTAACACTTTGGAATATTCAATTAAATATTTTCGGAGTCAAAAGAAAAGTTGGTGCAAGATTTAGAGGATCATAAAGCCTCAGTGGAGAAGAAATATAAATATTAAATATATTATATTTCGTATGAGAAATTTATTTAAACTATATGAATTACTCCAAAACAACATGTCTTATGATAAATATGATACCACTGATAGGTTCTAAACACGGTATTTACCCTATACAGGTTATAAAATTTATATGTATTAGATGTTTGGATAGCTCAGCTGTGAGAATAAATTATTTAATAATTTTTTTATATTTGTTTTGAAAATAATTTAATATCTCCCAAATAGTGTGTCATACGAAAAATATAAGACAACAGTTTGGTCTAAAAGGAGGGTTTTACCCTAGGAGGGGTATAACTTTTATTCATTTCAGGTGTTTGGAAGCATCGTAGGTCGTATAAACTTTTTATATTTAATTAATTATTTAATCCATTTTTAAATAATAAATAATTTATATATATAAAATGGTGGAAATTTTGAGATTTCTAAGACTACCATTAGGTCTGGAATGAGGGGTTTACCATAGGTCAGGTAAAATTGTTATAGCAATGGGTGTTTGGACATGTCACCCAATTAAATAAGTTTTTTGGATAATTGAAATAAATAAATAAATATATTAATATAATTAAAAATAATATATTTTTATATTCTACCTTACTCTAAAAATAAACATCTTTGTTTGATATATAAGCCTAGAGATGTGAGAAATAAAAGAGATACTTCACAAAACCAAACTGCTTTCAAGCATATATATATTCACATACCATACAGAATACAAACATAACCATTTATAGACTATTACCAAAAATTGTAAAGTCAAAATAAAATGTAACATTAATTGATGGAACAAAATCAAAGAAACGTAAATGAACTGAAGTAAATAAAATAGATACTTGGAAAAGAGGAAAACATAAGGGGAATATCCAGCCGCATGTGCAAGAGGTAGGGACGCTGCTTTGAAAAAACCAATGGGTTTTGGTTTGTATTTCCAACAATCACCTTCAAACCAAAACATGCTTCATTATGAGCATCATTATTAATTGTTTGAATGCATCTTTCGGTAATGAATTTGTGAAAATATCATCCACCTTTTCCGTGTTATGGAAATACTCTAATGTTTTCAATTTCTGCTTCACAAGATCTCTCATAAAATGGAATCAAGTATCAATCTGTTTTCTTTCTTCTATGATACATCCGATTTTTGGCTATTTAAATTCATACCTTATTATCCACATATATTACTGTGTATTCATCCCATAGATGATTTAGCTCCTTTAGTATGTTTCTCAACCAAATTCATTCAGAAATAGTGGATGATGCTGCTGCGTACTCTGCTTCACATGTAGATAGGGAGACCACGCTATGTTTCCCTGAATTCCATGTGAAAGAAGTCTTTATAAGAAAGAATACATACCTAGTGGAACTTTTTATTTCTTCTTGGTCACCTCCCCAATCACTTTTTGAGTTCCCATACAACTTTTCATCATCATTGTATGGATTTAAAAGACCAAAATCCATTGTTCCTTCGACTTACCTTAGTACTCTTTTTGTGACTAGCCAATGTGACTCTTTTTGGTGCTTCCATGGACCTTCTTATAAACCCAAAATTGTTGAAAATATATAGACTTATGATTTTGGGGTACCTTACACTTCCAATATGACTCTTTAACAATGTCATGTCAACACTGCTTATTCTCCGTATTTTTTCAGTTTAATCTTGTTGTTACATGTGTGTGTACGGCATTTCAATTGGCCATATTGAACTTTTCAAGTAATTCCTTGGAATACATATTCTAGGATATATAGATGAAATTATGTTGTTTCATTACATAGATGCTATCAAAATGACCTGATACCTCCTTCATCCATCTCTAACTACTTGAACATGATCTTCTTGAATTCATCAAACATCAGTCGGTTGTTCCCTGCAACCAAAAAATCATCTACATACAAGCATGATATAAGCATATCACCATGAGAATTATTCTTGATGTAAACTAAATTCTCATATGGAAATTGGGTGAAGTGTTTCTCTTGAATATAATTGTTGATGTGCGCATTCCAAGCACATGGAGCTTGAATCAACACATAGTGGGATTTCTTCAGTCGATACTCCTTGTGTTGATATCTTTGTATAAAAAGCCTTTTGGATGGTCAAAATAGACATCTTCTTCTATAATTACATTTAGGAATGTAGAAATAAAATATAGTTGGTAAATAATCTAACTATAATGGACTACAAGGGATATAATCATCCTCATAGTGTCAAGGAGAACAATAGGGGCGAAGAATGCTTTATAGTCTACCTCATACTTCTATTTATACCACTTTTCTATGAGAATTTCCTTGTAGTAATTGATATTACCATCCAAATTTATCTTGATCTTCTACACCGATTTGATGCTAAGGCTTTTCTGAATTTCAGGATTTGTAGTCAGCTCCCATGTGTCATTTTTCTCTATGTCATTAATTTTTTTCTTTCATAGTGATTCTCTTAATTCTTCTATTATGGATTCCAAAAATATTAGAGGCTCATGATCTACATATAGGCAGAAAAGATTTAACTATTTTTTTTCTCATAGATGTAACTTAAACAATTCATTTTTATAGACTCCAAGGGTGAGGACAGGATGGAAATTTTTTGACTTGAAGGAGTGATTTTGAGGAGTGATGGAATATACTCCTGGACTTCTATAAATTGATTATATGCATGAGGAAGGTGTTTCAGATGTTTTCTCATAATGATCTTGTCATTCTTTAAGATCTTATACTTCTAATATAATATCTTTGTTTGATTCTTCATCATTCTACTTATAATGTTTTCCTTATTAAAAATCATATCTCTAAACACCACTAATTTATTGGTTAGTGGATTGTAGAGATTGTATTATTTAGATGCTTCACTATTTCTAATAAAGATGTACATTTTTCCTTAATCATAATGATTACTTGTTATTTCTTTTGGAACTTGAGCATTGTATACACAACCAATGTTTCTTAGGTGTGCCACACCCTATTTTTAGCTTCTCCATGCCTCTCATGGTGTCAAATTTCTAACACTCTTGGTTGGACACTGATTGAGAAGGTAAGAACTACATGCCACTACCTCTCCCCAGAAGCTCTTTGGAAGGCTGTTCTCCTTTATCATGGTCCTCATCATGTCAAGGATGGTTCATTTCTTTTTTTCTGCAATTCCATTCTAAAATGGCATGTAAGTTGTTGTGTATTTCTACTTGAGGCCTTTTTCTCTTCAGAAATCTTGAAATGAATTTGAGGTGTATTCTACACCTCTATCAGACCTGAGTAATTTTATTTTTTTACCACTTTCTTCTTCAATAGATGATTTCACATTTTTAAAGATAAAAAAAGAGAAATATTTGTCATTGATGCAATATACCCAAACTTTTCTACTGAAATCATCAATGAAGGTAATAAAGTACCTATTATCTCTAAGTGAGGGTGTTTCAAGTGGTCCAAAAAAACCAGTGTGAACCAACTAAAGCAGTTCCTTTACTGAAACTCCACTTGTGAAGGTGTTTATTTTTTGAATACTAACTGTACATTCTTCACATACATGATTTGGAACTTCAATCACCATAAAGACACACACCAAGCTTGATGAGGATAGAAGTTTTAGGCTTTTAAAATGGAGAGGTCCAAAGAACAGATTCTGTGTCCATGAGTCATTCTTCATGAGTCCAAAAAGACACTTCTCAGACTTTGTATTATTATTCAGTGGAAACATGTGATTATTTACCATTTTAACTTGAGAAATAAGTCTCAAGTGGTCATATATTATAGAGAGAAAATATTTCTTCATGTCCATCACATACCCCTTCTCAAGGAGTTGGCTAATACTTGTGATATTATTTTTCATGTTCGGTATGTAACACACATTAAAAATGTAATTTGACTGAAAATTCTTTTGATAGATTTTAATTTTACCTTTTCCAATCATGGGTACCTTCAATGAGTCACCAAAAATCATGTCAGAACAAAAATTTTCTATGTGTTCCTTGAAAATTTCTTTGTTACCAATCATATGGTTTCTCACACCAGTTCAAGATACCACACATCTAATCATTCAAATAACTTTTCTTGGGTGAGGAGGAGTGTGGTGACTTCTTCTACATAGTGAGATAATTCGTCGTAGTTGGAACATTCATCATGATCCACTTTTCTCCAACACTTTGAATCATAATGGTCGAATTTCATGAGATTGTGGGATTGAATTTTTTTTGTGTTTCTATGACCACACATGAATCAGCCTCCACCATTTACTCTTCCACAAAAGCTGGTAAAATTTTCTTCTTTTTTGTTGAAGGATTGGATGATATCAACAACTTCTACATATTTTCCAATAACTAGTTCCATGACTTCCTCATTGTTTTTTTCCATTATTTTGTTTTCATAGAGTCAACTTGGAATCTAAGGAATGATATAGCATTGAACCAACATTTTTTGCATTTTTTTCTCATGCACTTGAAAGGATCCCATCAAATTTTCAATATAATGTTTTTCTAAGTTATTTGATTCTTCGATTGCCACAAAAACATGATAAGAATTGGTTATGAGTGATCTAAGTTCTTTTTTAATGACAAAAATGTCCTCAAAATTATAACCATTTCATTTTAAATTGTTAACAATAACAAATAAACAAGATAAGTAATTAAAAAAACTCACATCTTCTTTTATATGCGTTGCTCTGAACTTTTCTCTTAGTGTTTGAAGAAGAACCCATTTCACCAGACCAACACCCATGGAAATGGTGATAAGGGTATCCCAATATTTCTTTCATGATGTTTTTTTGACAATGATTTCAAAAGTTTATTCATAAAACCCTTTATAGGGGAGGAATAACACATTTTTTTCTTTCTTCCTTTAGTTTTTGATATCCATATTTTCTTCATTTGTGAAGGAAGATTCTTCCTCCATAGTGGGTACTATATACCCATCAGTGAAGATATCCTGTAGTTATTTTGATATGAGAAATGCCTTAATTTGTATTCACCACCTTTTATAGTTGTCCTTTGTCAAATTAGGAACTTGTTGTTAGATTACAGTGACCATCTTCAGAAATTCAAGGAATCATTGGTTGCAAACTCTGATACAAGTTTGTCGACTATACGAGCCTAGATACATGATAAATAAAAGATATACTTCATGAAACCAAACTACTTTTAAGCATATATATTCACATACCATATATACTACAAACACCCCCATTTATTGACTATTACCAACAACAGAATAGTCATAAAAACCATAGAAATAATTGAAGAAGAAAACAAGGAAACATAAATGACATGGAGTAAATGAAAAAGATACTTGGGGAAGAGTAAAACACATGGGGAATATCCCACCACATGTGGAAGAGGTAGGGAAGCTTCTTTGAAAAAAAAAACCTATGGTTTTTGATTTGTATTTCCCACACTCCATTAGTACAAACGGTAGGTTTTCAAATCATCAAACAAGATCATTTTTTGACAGATTAAAAAATGGTGACACCATAAATGAGAGAAATAAACGACTCCACATTAATTTATATGTATAATAACAAATAAAAATAGGTTATTAAAATCATGAATTTTGGAACATATGGTATGGGTTTCCTTTAAAATATAATCGATCAATATGGTTTATGGTGGATCCGGTTGAGGTCGAATGACCTCATACTCTCTTATTACGTTTGAATTGATATTTTTTTGGTAAGATCTACTAGCAGCAAATTCCTGTACCTCGTCCTCCTTAGTGTACCATGAGTTGTAGGTTTATTATTTTCCCCCTTATCTATTACCTATTCACGTTTTTTAAATAATATAAAATAAAATAAAATAAAGTAAACTAAGTTTTTCATTGAAAAAATAATGAAAAAACCCAAATATTATCAAATGATAATTTTAATTGTATTATCAATAGATAACTTCTAAATAAATTATCAAAATTTATCAAAAGAAACTCTATTAAGAGAATAAGAAGGAATATTTTTTTATCGAGTAATAATTAGGAATAATTATCAAACACTAATTTCATCAAATTATCAAAAGATAATTATTAGATTTAGGTAATGATTATTAAATCAGTAATTTGTTCCGAGGATGTAATCTATAAAATTATCAAAATATAATTTTTTTAAAATTACCACAGTGCAGTTATTGAAGGATTTATCACTAGATAAATGAAGAGTTTTATTAAAAATAATTTCATTGTAATAGGATATTTTGATATATAAATATATATATTAAAAAAATTATTTTTAAATACCACCTCTGTTCTCAAATTAATTTAGGGATATAAATTATCGTAAGATGTTTATAATTATTCTTTGGGATAATTCTTGTGATTGCATGAGCTGATATAAAACGGTAATCCATTGATTATCAAGGAGATATAAAATGTTATCAAATTTCAAAAAAAATTCCCTTTTGAACTAAAATTTAGGTTTTTAGTTCTATTAGACCCTCAACATATCTCGATCATCGTCATGACGAAAACACTAGACTTTGACGTGTATCCTTTGATAATAATTAAACCGTGAAGAGTTATTTCTAACTATTGAGGTTGGAGTATCATTATATCATGGGATCCCGTTTAAATATGTTTTCCATATTTTTTTCATGTTGGATTATTTGAGATTATTATTGATTGTGATTGCATGTGGGTGTGTGTCTATCCCATGAAACCTATTTTTATTCCATGAGTAATTTTAGTGCAGTATTTTACATGTTTGATTATAATCGGATTATTATATGTTTTTATATTTATTTATTATGATGATATATTATGATATGAAACTAATTTTATGTTATATCTTATATGTATGTTTCCTTTCTTTGATGATATTATTTTTGGTGCTCAAAATAGTTAGACCATCATGACATGTTTACCCGTATAGTGGGAGTACACTTGACTTGTGATGTTTTTCAATGATGGACCTGAGCATGTGGTGGAGATACACTGTAATTCCATGTTCAAGTTGTACTTGATGCCTAAGTATCAGTCTACTCGATGCCTAATTGATTTTAAAGGAGAACACTTTATGCTTGATTGATTTGGGAGAAGTATTCTTGATGCCCATTTGATTTGTGAGTGGCGTACTCATTGACCAGTTAATTTTCAAGTAGTATTCCATACATGAGGTCAAAGATATGATGATCACAGATTAGTTTTGAAGATGAACTTAGGACACTGAAATCCATGTATCGAGTAGCTAGATTTATAGTTGATTCTATAGTAGTGCACTTGATTCCTAGTTGATCAGCAAGAAGTATGCTCGATGCCTAATTGATTTTCGAGTTGCATAATCGATGATTAGATGCTAAAAAACATGAAATACTAGAGGCCTAGGGTGAACCTAGTTTCATGTACACATGATATCGTATGGTTATCAAGAGAAAATGTACTATTTTGGTGACTAGTATGGTTAATACTGACTTTTTCAAGAGATAGATTCCGAGAACCATTCACTAGTCCATTTATAGATGGTTTATAAGAACCATGCGCTAGTCTATTCAGATATACATCTCAAGAACCACACAGTGGTCTATGATCCTTGATAAAATACTATAACTATCTTTTATCATGGATATGCAGCAGGTACGAGCGGGGGTTTGTGACAGCTTGGTTAGTGCACCACCACCGGATGTTGTTTTGTATGTTTGTATTCCTATTACACATTAATTATCAGTATGGAACAAACTTGTATACTTTAGAACGCCATGTAAGGATGAATTGGTGTTGTTCTACAGGGTCTTGTACTCACAACCTACTCAAGCATTTTTATGCGCTTGTAGATTACTTGAGAGACCTGGTGACATGAAAGGGCCATATGGTGGATTGATGACTAGGTGGAGCTTGGAGTTGGAGAAGACGGGGGCAGACACTAGAGAACCCCACAATTATTTTATTCATCTAATTCTCATTACACTGAAAAATTACCACTTTGAGAGTTACTTTTTATGAATTCCGTCTTTACATTTCCATATTTTTACTCTAATTATTTATATTATTGTTGTTGATTATTGATCGTATGACATGATATAGAGGATATAGTCTCCCCAATGTTCTACTTGAGACCCTCACTTCTAGTATCCAACCTCATGTGTATGGGGAGGCTCACATGAGGACATGTGGAATTCTGGCACAGAGATGGTGGTTCGATTCAAGATGTTACAAAATAGTATTAGAGAACCAGGACCCACTAAATTGTTTATTCTATTATCTTGGGTTATTATGGGTTATACATGAGATAGGAAATTAGGACTCGGGTTGGAGAACTATGAATGTGTCTGGCCAAAACCGAAAATGGACCTCAATGTTTTCACAAAGTGGGGAATTTATGTTCTATTGTTACTATTGATTCACCTTGGGTGATTTACATGATGTTTTATGTGATTTATTATATTTCGTGTATTTTCATGCATCATGAATAAGAATGTTGGTTCACATGACATATATATACATGTTGTTGTGTTTCATAGTATTTCATTAATTAGATTCCATGATTTTTTTTCTATATGTTCTGTATAGTTTGTTCTATGTGATATATCTGTGTTGACATGTTGTGTGGAAAATCTTAATTGGAATTAATTATATTAATAGATCATGTTGTTTTATTAGTATATATATATATATGATGATTTGTGACTAACCCATAGGGACGAAAGAAAGGGTTAGTTCTAGGAGGGGTATACCTTGGGATAAGGGTAGACTCCTAGGAAAACCTTGTTTGATCCAATAGTTTGGTTAAGGGAAACCTTATGTGATCCCATAGACTAATTAGGATTTATTCTAATGAATTTGTTTATTTATAAGGTGTTTCTTTCATGTTACAAAATTTTTCACCTTGACATAGTTTATGGAACTACTGGGGAGGAAGGTTGAAATACTTATTCAAGGAAAGAGGTTTCATCATTACTATAAGACATGTAAGAGAATAAATTCGATCCGTATTCCACACTTGATCTACGACATAGGAAGCATGGACACTTCAACTAGAAGTCTTTCAATTTTTGTATGTTCTAGTAATAGGAGTTTTAAACTATGGTATAATATTCCATGATTTTCAACTCTATTATTTTTTTAGCTTTTTAAAGCATCATAGGATCTCAGGAAGCTGAAGAATGAGTTGTGAGTTTTTTTGAAATCTTCGACTTAGTAGAGAATATGAAGGACCAAAACATTAATATAAGATTGACCTCATGTTGCGAGTTTATCCATTTTGATAATTCGTATCTTATGGACCTCCCTTATCGCTATCAAGGCATGAAAGACATGTTTCATATGTCACATCATTGAATGTACATACCCAAAACTGTGTATGTTATTTATTGTGAGGATGTTGAAATGTGGATAGATGCATCTTACGATGACCGTCCGGTTCAAATCATAGATTGAAGTAAGAAGGGGTTAAGGGGAAATATGGTACCACTAATCCATATTTACTGGTAGCATAGATAGATCCAAGAAGAGATGTGGAAATGTGAGTATGAAGTTTGACCTCAGTGGTTTGTGTTGTTTGAGCAATAACACTAGAGTTACTTTGCAAGGGAGAGAATTTCATATAGGGGGAGAATTGTAATATCATGATTTTTACAATGATAATAAGAACCCTCATGTGATAAATTATTAATATCATAAGTTGGAAAAAACAATTTATCAGTGAAATAACTGAATAATGAGTTAAATTATGTGAATAATAGAAAAATCCCAGTTAACACATTAGAATATACAATCGAATATTTTCGGAGTCAAACAATAATTTTGTGAAAGATATCGAGGATCGTAAATCCTCAGTGAAGATGAAATAAAAATATTAAAAATATTATATTTCTCATAATAATTTTATCTAAAATAAATTATAAAATTCAAAATAGTGCATCTTATGAGAAATGTAAGACCACTAATAGGCCCAGAACAAGGTGGTTACCCTATGTAGGGTATAAAATTTTTATGAATCATATGTTTGGATATCTTGGTCATGAGAATAAATTTTTTAATAATTTTTATTATATTAGTTTTTAAAAATAAATTAATATGTACCAAATGGTGCATTATATAAAAAATATGAGACTACAGTTAGTTCTGGAATTAGAGTTTTACCATTAGCAGGGTATAAAGTTTTTTCACATCGAGTGTTTGGTAGCACCACACCTGATAAAACTCTTTTTATATTTAATTAATTATTAAATCCCTTTTTTAATTAGTAAATAATTAATATCTCAAAAATAGTACATATTTTTAGAATTTTGATACCTACATTAGGACTGAAATGGGGGGTTTACCCTAGGTAATGTATAACTTTTATACGCAATGGGTGTTTGGAAATTTCACAAAATTAAATCAATTTTTTTAGATAATTGAATTAAATAAATAAATTTATTTATTTAATTAAAAATAAAATATTTTTTATCTTATCCCTAAATCCATGCTGCATCCTCCATTAGTACAGATGGTAGTTTTTTAAAACATCAATTGAGATCATTTTTGACCGATTTAAAAATAGCAACGCCTTAAATGAGAGAAATAAATGACTCCACATTAAATTCTATGTAGTATAACGGATTGAAATCGAGTTTTTAAATTTATGAAATTATGAATATGTAAGTTGGGATTACTTTATAATAAAACTGGTCAAGTTGGTTCATAGTTGATCTACTTGAGGTCGAATGACCTCATAATCTCTTACTGTGTTTGAGTTGATTTTTTCCTATTAGATCTATTGGTGGCGACTTCCTCCACCACCTCCTCTACAGTGAGCCATGAGTTGCAGGTTTATTCTTTTCATCCTTCTCTATTAGTAATTATATTTTTTTTTAAATAAAATAAAATAAAATAAAATAAGCTTGCCCACGAAAAAGAATGAATGAAAAACCCCTAAAATTATCAAATGGTAATTTTAATATGATTATCAGGAGTTAATTTTTAATGAAATTATCAAAAGTTGATATAATAAAAATTTGTGAAAGGAAATTATGTTAAGATATTAATAATGAATATTTGTGTATCAAATGATAATTATGAATAATTATCAAACACTAATTTCTTCAAATTATCTAAATATAATTGTAAGAGTTATGAAATTATAATTACATCGATAATTTATTCTGAAGATATAATCTATAAAATTATCATCATACAATTTTGTTATAATTAACACAGTGTAGTTATTAAAGTATATATCACCTTATTAATGAAAATTTTTATTATACAATAATTTTATTGTCAAATGACACACGCACACACACATATATAAATATTAAAAAAATTAAGAAGAATATCACCTTTATTCTCAAATTAATTTAGGGATATAAATTATCAAATTATGTTTATAAATATTCTTGGGGATATTTCTTACAATTTCATGTGTTGACATAAAAAAATAATCTAGAGATTATCCAGGAGAGAGAAAATGTTATCACATTTCATTTTTTATTAACTAGTGAAATAAAATTGATATTTTTTGTTTTAGGAAACCCTTTACATATCTTGATCATCGATGTGCTGAAAACATGAGACTTTGACGTGTTGACTTTGATGATAACAAAACTGTGAAGAAAAACTCTCCATATTTTGAGGTAGGAAGGTCCTTATCTCTTGGCCTCTCATTTAAACATGTTTTTCATATTTTATTTATGTGTTTTCTTATTTGAGATTATGCTTGATTGTGATCGCATGTGGGTGTGTGTGTAGCCCATGAGACCTTTTATGATTCCATGAGTGATACTAATTTAGAATTTTCCAAGTTTCATTATTATCTCATGATTTTATGTTTGCTACATTATTTCTGATGAATATATATTATTATATGGTAGTCATTTTAGGCTATATCCTGTATGTATGTTGCCTTTCATTGGAGGTACCATTTTTGGTGATCGGAACAGGTGGACCATGGTGACATGTTTACACCTTAGAGTGGGAGTACACTAAAATTGTGTTTCTTTGAAATGATGGACCTCAGAAAATGGTGGAGATAAAATGGAATTCCATGTCTACACTGTACTTGATGCCTAAGTATTAGGTTTTTCGATGACTAGTTGATTTTCAAGGAGTGTATTTGATGCCTAGTTGATTAGAGAGCAATGTGATCGATGCCCAGTTGATTTGAGAGTGGAATACTCAATTCCTAGATGATTTTTGAGTATTATTCCATACATGAGGTCAAATATATGATGATTATGGAGAAGTTTTGAAGATGCACTCAGAGAATTGGAAGCCAAATATTAGGTTTCTCATTCTCTAGTTGATTGGTGAGTAGTGAACTAGATGACTACTTGATATATAAGCAGTATGATCGATGCCTAGTTGATTTAAGAGTAGAACACTTGATGCCTATATACCGAACAACATAAAATATTTTAGGCTCATGGTGAACCGACTTGCATGTACATAGGATATCATAAGGCTATCGAGAAACAAGGTACTAGTATGGGGTCTAGTTTGGTTAATAGTATCTTTTTAGAGAGATAGATTTTGAGTTCCATGAACTAGTCCATTCATAGATGAGTTCCAAGAACCATTTACTATTCCATTCATATATGGATACCAAGTTCCATGTTTTGGTCCATTATACTTGAAAAATATACCATGTTTATCTTCTGGCATGGAGTTGAAGTAGGTATGGTCTGGGGTTTGTGGATGCTTGGTTAGCACACCACCACATAGTTTTGTATTGTATGTTTATTGTTTTTACACATTGATTATTATTATGGAATACACTTGTATACTTTTTTCCACTAGTTAAGGACACATTGGTGGTGTCCTACTGAGTCATGTACTCACACCATACTCAGGAATTTTTATGTGCTTGAATATTCCATGAGAGACCTGATGAAAGGTAAGGACCTTGAGGTGGATTGCTGATGTGGTGGTTCATCGATCTAGAGAAGACCAGGACAAACACCGGAGGACTCTACAGTTCTTTTATTTATTATATGCTTTTCATTACTCTGGTAAGGCTTACCACTTTGAGAGTTACATTTTATATGACATGTATTCCACCTTTAAATTTCTACATTTTTACTATGATTATTTATATTATTGTTGTTTATTATCGATCCCATAACCTGATACCAAGGGTATAGTCTCCCCAAGGATCCACTTGAGACCCTCACTGCTAGTCGACAACGTCTTTCATATAGGGAGGCATGCATGAGGACATGTGGAATTCCGGCATAAACTTGGTGATTTGGGTGGGGATTTTATAAAATTTTCATTATTTTGACCACCATCAAACTTGATGAATGTTTTGAACATTCCTAACTCCCAAATTCAACTATATTTATCAAGATTCATAAAATAATGGCTAAAATCATGATTCTTCCCTTAGTGATTAATGAAAATTTGAACAACCAACTCAGTATTGTATTATTTATGATTTTATATAAATATCATAAAGATCATCAAAACTTTTTTCTGGTATAAATACACAGTGTCTCTTCAGTCTGGTGAAACATTATCTGATTCTCCTTCACAAAATCATAGAAAAAACTCAAAAAACATTCACAAGACACTTCCTCAATCTGATGACTCTATTAAAAAAACTTCATTTGTTACATTTTCTATGTAATCAATTCCAAGTGAACTTAATTCAGAAATATTTTTCCAACAAATTCATATAGAGTCATATGTCTGATGACTGAGTGACTTGTGTCTCATCATTCTATAACTTCTTCACTTTGTATTTTTATTCAATTTCATATGATAGAATTCAAAAAATGCACAGATTATTATGTTTGATGAACATATAAATGTTAATTTAGTGGACTCAGTGAGATAAATTTTTAAAATTTTATTTAATGGACTTTATCTGATGACATTACCCAATGTACTCTATTCAATACTTCTTCAAAATCCTCTTATCAATAGAATTAATAAAGGTATATTCGATAACACTTTAAACCTCTGTAACTCTATATATTTATAAACCTCAATCTATGAATCTTAGAACTTCATTTCCTTTCATATTGAACATTTCATAGTCTACCCTTTTTCATATAACATCAATCTAGTGTACTTAAAAATACTTTGTAGCATGAAATTTCTACATCCAAACCTCAATATCTTATTTTTACTCAATCTTGAACCATGATAAATTTCAATAATCATGATTTTTAATAGTTATTAATAAAAAATCATCACTTGAATTTATTTATCAAATATATATATCTAATAGAAGTTGTGAGAATAATTAGATAAATCATCAATATCTCATCAGTCTGTTAGCCTCAGTCTGCTATCCTTTGTCTGGTTGGACTCTACTGTCTCAATATATTCTGTTCTGCCTTCTCCATTCGGTAACATATTATTTGGAAACATATTAATAAATTTATAATGTAAATAGGAAACTTTATTTTCCAATCATTAAGAATATTATTGAGGCATTATGATTTAATCACCAATTAACTTAAGCGATTTAGGTTTACAAAAAAAAACACAAAATAAAACCTCATTCTTATCAACCATATTATTCTTAGTATAGAAATACCTCAGAACCTCTTGGTCTCAATAGTATAGTATTATAAATACAAATTTTCCACCTCATTAACAAATATTAAGAGGATATTAATTATTTAATTAGGAGTCAGAAGTACTCTTATGATTGGTATCACAATCCCATAAACAGTGAAAAGACTCTCATTGGGATCTTGTGCATAGGATCTTATGACTATGGTAATGCGCTAGCTAATCATGAAAAGGAGATATATGATGGGGTCATGCACTTGGTAACTGGTGAGTAGGTCTGTGCATCATATGATATTGAAAAGGATATATATGTTGGGGTGTTTCACTCAAGATTTTGTGATCAAGGTTACTTACTAGTAAGTCTTATAAGGGAGTTATCTGATCATAGCCTTCTGCTCTGTCTCTCATGATTGTAGTTACATGTTAACTAATAATTCATTGGAATCTTACACCTAAGGATATGAGACACGAGTCTTTCACTCTTGGATATGAAAATGAGTTATTCATACGGTATTATATGATGCATAACTATTTTAGGAAACATTTTCTTGAAATCTAAATGAATTGAGTTTTAATGATATTATAAGGAACAAGGAACATATTTAAGCATGTTTTTTTTGGAATTAATGATGATTTTTTTAATTTTAATAAGGATAATATGGCCTTCATGAAATTAAAATGAATAAGACTTCATCCCAAGTAATGAATAAGGAAGAGTCAATGGATGTGATCTAAAGAAATTAGTGTGCTATCTATGAATACATTATAAAGGGAACATTCTTAGAATGGACCTTCCATGCCTAAAAAATTTTAATCCATAAATACTATTGAGGCATAATGTATTTTGGTATGAATGAAACATTATTGGTGTAATCTCCTAATATGTATCCATTTTTCATGAACCAAGTTAAATTCATTATATTCTACTTCACTTTACCATACTTATGTAATTACTGTATGTGAAATACAATATGATAGGTTTAATAATTTCTTAATAATGTGGGTAAAAGATCATTAAATAAAAGAGAAAAAGTTGACACCCTGATTCAACCTCCCCTCTCATGGTGTCCTCATGTCTAAAAAGTGTTATTCATTAAGGTTCTCTGGGATTCACTTATTTACTAATGTTTTATATCATTGAAAATGTTGTTAATGTTAGAGGTATCATTCTATTTGATGGGAGAAACAATTAGATATGAATAAATATGAAAAAGTTACATCTCCATTCTCTTGGGATGGATGTGAACTTTGTTACTCTAAATGGGGTTCAAGTCGGTGATATGATAAGACTGTCTATAAATAAAACTAATAAAAAATTATATATATGTAGATGCTCAGGCTTTTATGAAAATTAACTAGAGCTCTATCATATTAAATCCAAATCAAAGTAATGAGACAAACTAGGGATAATTATATGTTAGTTAAATAAGTGTGTGTATATATATAGTAGGTATCACTGTGAATAAATCAATGATTCAAGTGTTAAAAAAATGGATTCAATGATATTAAAATGAAACCAGATGAAAATTATTACCCTTTATTTGATTAAATCATAGAGTTGGTTAGAGATATCTAAGTACTTAAAGAAGAAATAAAAAATATAGAAATTTTCATTTTTTACAATCACTTCATATCTAATACAATTATAAAGCTTGAACACTTTAGAACGGTATTTTACTCATCAATCTCTTGATAACCTTATAATAATTATTATAACATATGAAATAAGAATTTAACCGGAGGCTATTACAACTCATACCTGCAAGGAAATGTAAATAAATTCCACAAAAATAATGATCACCAATGAAGATGAAAATAGAGACGATGTGGAAGATGATATTCTATCAATGATGGAAAATAATAAAAAATTGGGAAAAGAATATTCAAATTAATGATACCACATGACTTATTTTGATGTAGAAATGTTAAAACATTTCTTCAAGGTTCCTAAGGAGTTTTGAAAACAGAGAAAGTGAAGTTTAAGTGTTATAGAATTATTGAAAAAACATACCAAATAAAATTGAGATTTTATATAGAAATAAATTCTAGAGGAAGATCCTTGTGAGTAGATAAAAAATTGATAAAAAAGTCTATATAGAGAAAGATAAAATAGAATTTAAATCTGACATTTAATATGATATGATAAACACCATTGAAAAGAAAGAGCCTAAATTAAAAGAATATCAATGAGATAGAAGGATAATTTTATATCAAGGTGGAACTTGAAGGCAGTCTCAAAAAATTAGATATTAAAAGAAAAAAAATATATTAATGGGTTTATAAAGTAATATTCTTAATATAAGGTCCATCTCGAAGTAAATATTTATTGACTACAAGAGGGGTTTGATTATCAGGTTGTTAGTTAATATAGATTATAAGAAGTTGAAAACTATAATATAAATATAGAAGAAATTAATTTGTTGATTGATGACCTTAATTATTATATATCATAGTGAATGAATAATATATAATCATTGTAGGAAGATACATTTTCACTAAGAAAAAAATTGTTGAGAAAGTTAAAATCTAGTCATCTATATTAGAGGCTTCTTTTTAGGAGGTTCACTAATGGTGAACTGATACAAAGTGTCAAGAGAGGCTTGGGAGGTGTCAACAACAATCTGGATAAACAATGAACCAGACTAACGGGTAAAGGGGGAATTAACTATGAGTTTGAGATATAGAAATTTTCAACAATATTGGAACAAGGGAAGGAAAAGAGAAATTGATGGACTTTTTGTCAACACTAAAATGACATGTATGTGGACATAGGTTACCCATATTAAAGGAAATTATAAGATACATATAGTAACCCTATTTATAGTATGTAACACTTTATTTTTTATTTTTATGTTTATAAATTGTAAGGGTAAAGGATGGAATAGTTGGGATAAATTTCAATATGTTTTTGGGGGAAACGGGGATGTGCACAGGCTGCACACAGTTTTTCTAAACCATGCGGAAATTCTAAAAGAAATAATTTATAGTAGCATTTTTCAGGTAGTATAATTGGAACCATGTGAACATAGTCAAGGAGACCATGCGAGTAGTTTTTTCAAGGGTTTCTATAAGGAATTATCTAACGCATAGTTAGCACACAGTTTGTCTAACTGTGAGAACGAACATTGCATAGAGTTAAAGTTAGACCCTAAAAAATAGGATCTCACTTGTTTGACTCTAACTCCCTAATTTTTTATCCTTGGATGACCTAAATCAGGATTATTATCCATTTAAGGCAGGATAACCTCTCAAAATTTATTTGGAATCAATATGGAGCCCTCCCTTGATGTTTTCATGCCTGATTCTTGTGGTAAGTGTCGTTTTCACTGTTCTTGTTACAATCTCTTAGGTCTACTTAGATTTAATTATCCTCTCCTCTATATTTCTTATATTTACACCCGTTATAGGTAGATATAATATTTTTTATGCCAAATATGATAATATTTTGTCTTTTTTTTATTATTAGAGATATAAGCCGGTTTTAAGGGGAATCATCTTTGTTTTCCTGAGCGTTCTTCGACCGTTTTCCATTTTCATCAAAATGGTTGATGTAATTGGATTCAATATCAAATAATATTAGTAGAATTGAATAGAATTGTTTCAAATTTATTGATTTGTGTGTTTTTGGTTATTAATAGTATGATTTATGATTTCTAGAAACCGACTCTAGTGATGGTTGTGGAAAATATGGAAAATTTGTGCTTTTTTTAAAGAGTTTGTTTATTGATTTTAAAATGGGATTTTTTTGGAAAGATGTTAAATTAATTTTATAAAAAGGGTTTTCAATAAAAGGACTGATTTTATTTAGATGAAATGGGTGTTTAAAATTGGATTGTTTATATGGGATTCATTAAATGATAGGTTTTATTGAAATGGTTTGAAATGGATTGAAATGGTTATTTGAAATGGTTAGTTGAAATGGTTTTGGAATAATAGTGGTGTGTGTGTAGATCACATTTACAAGGCTTTGTTGGATATGACCTTTTTCCCAGTTCCAAAGGTGTAAATACATGTGTGGTATAATTATCATGTGAGGACACGGTAGATTTATGAGATACCACTATTGACTATGGAACTGTCATAATGAAGTATGCATAGTTGGATGTTTGAATAAGTGGAAATGAATGATTATGCCAAAATGATAGAGAGAAATTGGTTTAAAGACTTGTTTGGTTATTTTTATGGAATTAAAACTTGTTGGGAAAATGTTGAAATAAAACATGTGGATGTATGGTTTTAAATGATTTTGAATCTTTTTTATATTTAGTTATAAACTATTTTGGGAATATTTTTTATATAAAATGTTTTATATAAATTTTACTAAATTTTATATTCTAGTAGTCTAAGTAGGGAGGTCATTGGTGTAAGCCTACTATGTTTTATACTCACCCCTTATTTGGAACATTGGTTCTTTTGTAGATGCTATCTTCTGGGACATTGGTAAAGGTAAAGTATCACATGTATTTAGAACCACCTCATTTTACTTAGGCTATTTGGAGATGTTGGAGCATGGAGCTTGTAGAGCATGGAGTATTGTGGTTGTCTTGCTGTTCTTGTAGTTATCTTCCATTGTTTACTTTGATAGTTTTTCATCTTACACTATGGTACACTTTAGTGTGGTTTGATATAATGATGATGATTGAGTTGCCTTTTTTATCATGAATCATGTTGTGGTTGTTTGGTTAGTGCTCTATTTTATTAAAAGGTAAATCCTACCCCAATTGAATTTGATGCACTTCAGAATTTATTGCCATCTTTTGGTGTCTCAGGGATGTTTCTTAAGTCCTACTAATGATTCATGGTATTATCATTCCAATAAAAATAAGTGGGTCATTACAAATGGTATTTGTTTTCTTGATCCAAAAGATTGTTTGAGATAAGTGGTATCAGTTTATTCCTTTCCTTGTGGAATAAGTAATCATCAATTTTTTTGGTCTTGGAGTTGAAATTTGTTCTTGTATATTCCTTAGTTTATGATCCTAAAACAGAGTATGATTTTTGGGACATGAAATGTAGAGCACAAAAATCTGTATCAAAACTTTTTATGATAAACATCAAACTACCAGAAAGTTCGGTAAATAAGTATTTTGGAGACACGTATAGGATCTTAGAATCTCATTGTCATGGGTTTAGCCAATGATACGAGCATCACATGAATTTTAGGGGAATCACATACCACTAAGATTGCATATTTCATTTTTAGTAGTGATTTAAGATTTTTTGAAAAGGTGGTTGTTTTAAAAAAATTATGCATTTGTTTTCAAATGAAATATTTTGAAAAGAGAATGGTTGATGCATTTTGAAAATAGTTTAATTTTTAAAAGCAAGAATATTTTTTTTCCAAAAATGGTTAAACCTAGAAAAAGTTGTTTTTTAAAGAAATTTTATGATAGTTGATGTCAAATAATTTCAAATGATAAGCCATAAGTTAATAGAGAGTGAGAATTATAGAGATTGTTTTCTTTTTAGAAAATGGAACTTATTTAGCATTATAGAATACAAATAGATGAAGCTACAGAAAATGTGGTTTCACCTGAGCCACAGTTTAACCAAGAGCTAGTTCTGAGTATCATCCAAGCGTTCAAAGCTATGGATACTGAGAATTAGATGGATGATTCAAGGCATGGGGATAATTATATATAGATTATTGAGAAAAATACACCCACCTTCTGGGGTGATTCTGAACCTGAAATTTTGGAGTTGTTGATGAATAAGATGAATTGTATCTTTGATTTAATCACTACATCATCAGAGTTGAATGTCAAATTGGTGACTTATATTCTCAAGGATCATGAAATTCAGTGGTGTGATCTAGAGGTACAAGATAAATGAGATCAAGGCCTTACATGGGATGATTTTATATAATTTTTTAATAAAAAAATCTATCCTAACACATTTAGGATCTAGAGAATGACTAAATTATTCATCTTGAAGTAGGAAAATAACTTTATTGGAGAATATGATTCTAAATTCACACCTTTAGTTCAAATTTCACTAGAATTTGTGTCTAGTGCAGACATGAAGGCATGCATATTCAAATCAGGGGTAAAGTAGGAGATTCACTAAAAGATTGTGGTTCTCTATAATATGGATTATACATTAGTTGTGAACAGAGAGACATTGGTTGAATGTGATATCACTAGATCTATGGGTGGAGGATGTATGATGATACCAATGGGAATAGTTGGAAACTCTGCTTTTGGGGGAATGAAGAAGAGGGGAACCAATATATAATGTTGGAGCGGGATGTAGAATCAGATGGCTTGATTAGTGAACCTTCAACCATGACCACAGAGCCAAGATGGATGTTTCTAATGTGGTTCCTTTTACCACATGAAACAAGAGTGTACAACACCACCAAGAGAATTCCATAATTGAAACAATATGTGACATCCTAATCGCTATTATCACAGTGCTCCAAGGTCAGGTCCCCGAGACACTTTTCAGACGGCACATGAATCATATGCTTCGACTAGATGAGGACAATAGAATCAGTCTCATCAATAGTGAAGAGATGTCCATGGAGATGCTAAGAAAACCATGACTTAGTAAGGTTGATCTCAACAAGGAAATGAGGAGTATAGTGTAGCAATGAAGAAAATGTATGGACCTAAGAAGACGATTTTATATTCTTAGTCTAGACCATATTTGGTGAGAGGTAAGATTCTGTGGAATTATACCCTTATGAAAGTGCAATTTGATACTCGGGCATGTCATCCCTTAATTGTTTCTCCTACTATTGATTTTATATTGTTAAATCTAGAAATAATTCCTTCTATGTTAAAACTTACAACCTCTCTTATAAAAATAGAATATCGATCCTTTGTGTATAGAGTATGTTCTATAACCGTTGAAAGAGATGAGATGAAATGAGACTTCTTAGTGTTGTAGCTAGAGATCTATGATGTAATACTAGGTATTAATAGGTTGAAAATGTTCAAGGATCACATACACTATTATAGAAGAATATTTACCTTCGTGACAGAGGATGGAGATAAGCATTTAATTAAAGGAGAAAGGGTTTTAAGGGCAGATGCAATGGGATTGTTGGCTCCAATAGTGGGAACAGTCTCTTACCAGTTAGTAGAATTAACTCTATCATCGATAGATGACCTCAAGGATCATATTTTTTTTACATTTTTGGACCAATTTCCTGATGTGTTTCCGAAAAACTTCTCAAGGTTACCACCTACAAGGAAAGTAGAGTTCATGATTGATCTCTTCCATGGACTAGTCCTACTTCTCTTCTGTTGTATAAGATGGTACCAACATAATTTAGGGCATTGAAAGTTCATTTGGATGAGCTAGAAAGAAAAGGTTTCATTTGGACAAGTACATCTCTATGGGAAGAACCAGCCTTGTTTGTAATGAAAGCAGATAAAACGATTCGACTATGCATTGATTATCGTAAGCTTAACCCAGTTATGATAAAGAACATATATCCACTTCCATGCATTGAAGATCTTTTTGATCAATTGGGGGGAGCCTAGTGGTTCTAAAAAATTTAATTTAAATCAGTATATCATCAATTTTGAGTTTGAAAGCAATATATTTCGAAGAAAACATTCATAAGTAGAAATAGCCACTACGAATATGCAGTAATTCCTTTAAATCTCATGAATGCACTAGTGGTATTTATGGAATTGTTGAATCAGATATTTTAGCAATATTTTGATTCTTTATTTGTGGTATTTCTAGATTATATATTGGTTTATTTATGTACAAAGTATGAGCATGATAAAAATTTTGGGATAATGTTGGGAATATTGAGAGACCATCATTTCTTTGGAAAACTATCAAATTGGGATTTTTTGATACATGAGATTTGATTTATCGGCCATGTAATTTATGAAAAAAATTATTTTTGTAAATCCAAATAAGAAAGAAGATGTTATCTCTTGGAAACCCCCCAAAAAATGTCTTTGAGATATGATGTTTTATTATTCTAGCAGGTTATTACCGATGATTTGTGCATGACTTCTAACAACTAGATTCACCTATAAAGGCTTTGAAAAAGGAAAACATTCCATTCTGATGGACTGAGGAATTTGAGAAGTATTTTCAAGAGTTGAAAGTTTGTCTTACAGCAGCACCTATCTTGATTTTTCCGGAATCAATACATGGGTATGTGGTGTACTGTGATGCTTTGGGATATGGGTTGGGAAGTTTTATCATGCAAGGATAACATGTTACTGCTTATGGTTCAAGGCAATTGAGAGTGCATGATAATAATTTCCCAACACAAAATTTGGAGTTAGTAGTGGTTGTTCATGCATTTAAGACTTGGTGTCATTATCTTTTTTGTGGGAAATTTATTGTGTTCAGAGAGAAAAAAATCTTGAAATATATTTTTCTCACAATCAGATTTGAATCTTAGGAAAAGTATATGGATGGAGTATCCCTAGATTATTGATTTTTATTTAATTTATTAAATGGGAAAAGGGAATTTGGTGGCTGATGCATTAAGTAGAAAGTACATTGTTCAGGTGGAAAAATAATCTTATAATGTATGGAAGTTAGTGTCGGTCTTAGCAGAAATGCATGTGGAATCTGAAGACCAAGGTGGTGTTGCAGTTTTATTTTCATTCTTTGTGGTTCCTGGTTTGGTAAATATGGTCAAAGAGACCCAAAAATTTAATTCCTAATGCTTGATTATGTGTTCAAAACTCAATAATTGGGAGACCCTTGAGGGATGGAAACTTGATGGGAGTATAGTTTTGTGGTTCAGAGATCATATGGTTGTACCTATGGATTTTCAGAAGGAACTTCTTCATGCGTACCACCATTCGAGATGGGCTATTCATCCTAGAATACCGATGATTTATAAGGCGTTGAAGGCCCAATTTTGGTGGAGTGGAATAAAAATAAATGGTGTTGAATTTGTTTCAAGGTACATCAATTTTCAGCAAGTTAAGGAATACCATTAAAGAGCAGCGATTTTGTTGTAGTCTTTACCTATTACAATGTGGAAATGGGAGAATATATCTATGGATTTTGTTAAAGGCCTCTCAAGAACGGTTTAGAAACACAATTATATATTGGTGATAGTGTATTGGATTATAAAGTCGTATTATTTCATTCCTATTTGTGAAAATTATACTATGGGGGATCTATCCAGAATATATATCCAATAAGTGATAAATAGACATGGAATACCAGTTTCAATCATGTTAGATAGAGATATGAGGTTCATGTATCATTTCTGGAAATCCTTATAGAAATACCTTGGGAATCAATTGACTGTGAGTACAACATATCATCCTCGGATTGATGGGAAATCCGAAAGGATGATACAAACATTGGAAGACAAGTTTAGAGAATTAATAATGAATTTTTTTGTCTCATGGGAGGAATATATATCCTTAGTGGAGTTATCATTTAATATCATCTTTCAAGTCTCAATATTGATGGCTCATTTTGAATAATTTTAGGGGAATCCTTGTTACTCTCCACTTTGTTGGGTGGAAACCGGTGAGACATCACTAGTTGGGCCGAGCCTTGTCCAATAAATGATAGATAAGATTCAGTTGATCATATAGCAGATGTAGAAGGTTAAGATTCATCATAAATTGTATGTGAATCATCATTGAAGACAATTTTAGTATGAAATGAGTGATCTTGTGTTCTTGAGAATATCTCCAAGTCTTGTACATCATCATTTTTAGAAGTAGGGAAAGTTATCCCCAAGATATATTGAACCTTTTGAGATACTGGAATGTGTTGGAGAGGTGTCATATTGTTTGTAATTGCCACCACGGTTTAGTTCAGTGCACAATGTGTTTCACGTATCCTAGTTGAAAACGTATCAACCTGATCCTGACCATGTGATCAGATAGGATCACGTTGACCTATATCTGAATGCTTTATTGGAACATATCCTTGTGAACATTGTGTATAGGTAAGAGAAAGTATTTCCTAGAAAAATCATCGTTCTAGTGTGGTTTTTATGGAAACATGCTCATATTCAGAAAGTGACTTGGGAACACGAGAAGGAAATGAAAGAGAAATGGCTGAAACCCTCTCAAAGAAGTGATGGTTTTCTACTTTTTGAGGATTTAAAGACTAATGGTGGGGAGAATTTAGTTCCATCAATTTCGGGTATGTAACTCTTAATTTTTTACTTTAATGGTTATAAAGTGTAAGGGTAAAGGATGGGAGAGTTGGATGAAATTTCATTAAGATTTTGGGGTGAAAGTGGATGTGCACAGCCTGTGCACGATTGGACTAACCAGTGCATAAATCCTAGAAGAAACCATGAATAGTAGTAGTTTTGATGTAATAGAATTGGCACAGTGTGTGCATAGTTAGGGATAACATGTGAGGAGGCTGTGTAAGGGTTTCCATATGGAATTATCTAATATATGGTTAGTTCACGGTTTGTCTAACCATGTGAACTAACCATGCACAGAGATGAAGTTAGATCCTAAAAAAATGGATCTCACTCATTTTTCCACTAACTCCTTTATTTTTCTCCTTAGAAGCCTTAACATGGGATTATTTTCTATTAAAGGTATGAGAACCTTGCCCAAGTTATTCGGAATTAATCCAGATCCCTTCTTTGTCATTTTTAAGACTGATTCTTGTGGTAAGTGACATTCTTCAACATTATTGTCATGTTTTCTTAGATTTACTTAGATTTACTTCATCTCTCCTATAGGAGTCTCATAAATATGCCTTTTATGGGTAGATATAGGATTATGGATGTCAAATATGATGAGATTTTTTCGTTTTGTTGGTATCAGAAGAGATCTAAGGTGGTTTCATGGAGAATCAACATGGGTTTCTTGAGTGTTCTACACCAGTTTTCAGTTTTCACCAAAACAATTGAGGTAGGTGGATTCACTCTTGAGTCCTATTATTAGAACTGAATGGAATGGTTTAAAATTTATTTCTTTGGGTTGATTTTATTGTGAATTGGATTTTTTATGATTGCTTGAAACACACTCTAGTGATGGTTGTGGAAAATGTGGAAAATTGGTTCTTTGATTAAAGATTTTATTTATTTATTTTCAAATGTGATTTTTATAAAATAATGGAAAATGGATTTGATCGAAAGGGTTTTCAATAAAAGTATTGATTTTATTGAGATTAAATGGGTGTTGGGAATTTGATTGTTTAAATTTTTTTTAATAAAAGAACAGTTTTATTGAAGCAGTTTGAAATGGTAATTCTAAATGGTTTTGGAATAATAATTGTGTGGGTAGATTTTATTTATGAGGCTTGGTTGGAATATGAGTATGTGTTCAATGTCAAAGGTTTAATTATGAATGAGGTATAACTATCATGTGACGACATGGTAGATTGAAGAGATACAACTCATGAGTATGAAATTTTCATAATGAAGCATATATACTTGGATGTGTGAATAAGTGCAATGGAATGGTTATGAAAAAATTATAGAGAGAAATGGTTTTAAAGACTTGTTTTGTTACTTTTCTAGAAGTACAACTTGCTGGGAAATTGTTAAAATAGAACTTGTGAACATTTTGTTTTAAATGGTTTTGTAGCTTATTTATATTTAATTATAAATTGTTTTGAGATTTTTTTTATATAAACATGCTTATACAAATGTCACTAACGTTTCTTTCCTAGTGGAATGAGTAGGAAGTCATTGGGGAAAGCCTAATGAGTTTTATACTAACCTTTTCTTTGTCACTTCGGGGCTTTTGTAGATGCTATCTTCTGGGACATGGGTAAAGGTAATGTATCACATGTATTTAGAACCACCCCATCATACTTTGCCTATTTGGAGATGTTGGAGCATGGAGCTTGTAGATCTTTTTGTCTTATGTTTGTATTAGAGTATATATAGTTATCTTAAACTTTTTACTTTGATATTTTCTTGTATTCTATTATGGAACACTTTGGTGTGGTTTGATATAATAATGATGGTTGAGTTGTCTTGTTTTTATCAAGCATCATATTGTGGTTTTGTAGTTATTGGATTATTTTCTTAAAGGGTAAATTGTCTCCCACTTTCATTTGAAACCCTTCTAAATTAATTTACATCCTTTGGAGTCTTGGTGATGTTGTTAAGGACTTATAATTATTCAGCGTATTATGAAGCCAATGGGAATAAGTGGGTCATTACTGTACACCATTCAATCTAGAAAGGTTCACTATAAAAAAAGAGATTTATAATGCCTGGAGACATGTGGAGGAATCTAGGACAAAAGTTATTTCCTCATATAAAATATTAGTTTTGTGGCTACCTAGGCTACACCATGCCCTATTTTGATGAAGCAAGTGGATATTTGAATGGATAAACCTCTAGAATAAATCAAAGGATAATGCGGTCATATAAGAGAATTTATTATTTCTATGGTTATTTGTTTCATTGATCAAAAATTTGGCCCACAGATTTTGATTATAGGTAAAAGAGAACTGGGGATTCCTACCATAGAAGTCAATGAAAAAGGAGAGTAATTCAACCTAATAATATTCCTCTTAAAAATAGAGAGTCACAATTTGAGGATGAATTTGAGTCTTATTACACATCATATATATAATAGAGGAAGGAAAAAATCATTTTTTACTCCAACTCAATCAGAAATATTGTGGTAAGAAAAGTTGAAGATTGATATGGCCAATCTTACAACAATTGGTCTCAAAGAAATAAATAATAACACCATCAAGATAACTGATAGTGGGTACTGATCCCATATGAATGATAATAAGCTTATTATGAAGAATTTATGGAATTGTTCATTTTTGGAATGATGTGGCCTTGAAAAAAAAAGAAAATAGAAATACATAGTAGGATGGATATCAACTAAATAAAAACATTTCTATATATAGATGGATTGTTAAAAAATATCTTCAGTTCTATTCAACTATGTGAATCAGTATTCAAAGTAACATTCAATTATAAAGGATACATTATCAAAGAAAAGATGCGAATTCTCTCATGATGTGACGGAGGACCAACAATAATCTATACCAGGTTGAAAATAAAGAGAACACCTTTATTTTTTTGTTTTAAAAGGAAAAAAACTTTTGGAATTATATTCTTGTACACACTCACCAAAAAAGTATAAATAACTTCTTCAAGTTAAAATATAATGTTGATATTATAAATCTTAAACATGATTATGAAATAACATGTGATGTGTGAATATGGGAAAAAATATTCTGAAAGCTATATAGACCGAAGAAATAATGATCATCGAATTCTCTCAACATGATTCACAGTAATGTCTATGGTCCAACAGACATATATGGTACATATAGTGAAATATAATTATTTCTATTTATTGATGACTATAACGGAAGTTTTTGTTCCATGTTTATGAAATGTAAGTGAGATTCCATTAGATTCCTGAATATATAGCTAAGAAGAGTTTAAAAAGATAATATACATACTATTAACATTTTTTATTCTAAAAATGGAACAAATTACACATCCATTGAGTTTTAGAACTATCATGATAATCATAGATTTAAAAATAAGGTATATTCAGTCAGAACCCCGCAAAAAATGGGTTTTTAGATGAATGAATAAATTGCTTAATAATAAGGCCAAAACTATGATTTGTGAGAGTGGTGTTTATTACTTCTACTGGAAAGAGGGTTTTTGAATTTTCTGTTTACACTCAAAACCAAGAAGTGCTGAGTCTAAGGGAAGAGGGAACTCCTTCAAAAATGTGGCATGATAGGAATCATTCACTAAATAACTTTCATGTTTTTATAATCCTATGTTATATATGAAACAAAGAAGGAAATAAAAGAATGTATGGAGATGAAAAAAATAAAGGACTATTTCATGGATACTCTACAAAATGTAAGTCTTACAAATTCTTCCTAAATTGGATTAGAAAATTATGGAAATAAATGATGTTAGGATCATTGAATAGAAAGATATAAAAAACACTTGGAATGAAATTTTTGATGTGTTTGATGAAGAAGATTATTATTAAGGAAATTATATCGGTCAAACTATTGATATAGAGAAATATCTACCAAATGTTCAAGGATCCCAAATGATTAATATTAAAACGAAAAATTAGTGGAGGAAACTACTATTAAAGAAATTCATTTTTTCCATGAAGATGAAATAGAAGAGTAGATGTTTAATTATCTAATATTATTGGTGACCAATCTACTCTAACTTATATAAGGAGGATAAATATTATAGAACATGTTTCTCCACTATCCACTATAGATCTAACAATATTTAAAGAAGCATCAAATTATGAGTCATGGATTAAATACATGTATGAATAATTAGATCATATTGAAAAAAACTATATCTGGGAACTTGTGATGAAGTCATAATTTCACATATGATTGAGATGAAATGGATATTTATGAATAATTATGATGACAATGAAAATGAGATTTGAAATAAGTCACATCTTATGTAAAAAATATATACACAAATCAAAGGTGATAATGTTGATGAAATATTTTCTCCAGTGGATTAAATCAAGTCCTTATAGATCTTCATGGAAATTGATATTTAGAGTGCCTTCAATGTATATCAAATGAATTTAAAAATTTTATTATTGAATTTATACTTCAAGAAGAGGTTTATATTGATCAATGAGTAGGTTTCATGGTTGGAAATTAAGAAACCAAAGTTTATAGATTAAATAAAGCCTTTCATGAAAGTACCAAAAGCATGGTATAATTAACCTCATTCGTATTTAAGAAATATATAATTCAAAATAGGTATTTTATATCACATTATTTACGTAAAAAATCATTGGTAGAATATTTCCTTGTTCTTGTATATGTTGATTATATCATATTTAGTGTAATTAAACAAAATTTAGTGGCTGAATTTGCATGAATGATGAGTATAGAATTTTATATGTTTGGGATTTTATAATTAACATATTTTATTAGGATACAAGTTATTTATAAGGAGAGATACACTTTTATCTCCCAACAAAAGAATTCAAGTGAGCTACTAATGTTTTTCAAAATATGCAACTCTAAACCAATGTCAACTCCTATTGTAGTTGGGATGAATCTTGGGAAGTAATAAGATACAAAATATATGGATAAAACCTTATAAAAGAAGAAGAATGGAATATTTCAATACTTGACTATAATAAGATTGGATATTTACTTTGAAATATGTTTAACAGATCATTTTCAGAGTAATATGAAGGATGAAAATCTTGATTAAGTTAAAAAAATTATGAGATAGAACCAATGTACAATTAATTTTGTATGATTATTTTACATAATAAGTGATCATGAATTATCTTATTTTTCTAATTCAGATTTGGTTGAAGATATAGTAGATCATAAATCATGAAGTAATGGTTCTTTTTTTTAGGAAATAAATGTGTGGAGTGGGTAATTAAGAATAAATAAATCACTATAATGAATACAATATAAGAATAATATATCCTAGTAACCAAGTCATATAATTATCTTATATAGATAAAGAAATAGATAGAAGATATTAGTAAAGTATTCAGAAAACCTATGGTGATATTTTATGACCCAAAGGGTGTTATTGATCTAAAAAAGAATACTATAAAACTCTCTCGTATGAAACATATTGAAATATGATATTATTTTATTAAAAAAATTAATATGATAAATTTTTATAGTATATAATATTGAAAAAAATGAGTAGGTGTCTAATATAATGGAAAATATATGGATAATATAGTATTAGATAAGTATTAGTTGATACTCGATGTCTAGAAACCTCCCTTATCTTGAGGAGGTATAGATGTTTCCCTCACCCCATTTTATATATTTACTTAACTATTTTTTAATATTTTTTAGGTTCCTTAAAATTGGAATTTTTTTCAAAACAGAGGAAAGATTGTATGAAATTTAATGGTTTTCATGTTCTTTTACTCCAATAAGTGGTTGCTGAGCTTCATAGAACTCACTTATTTAGGGAGGTTTATGGTGTTGAAATATTTGGGATATATGATCCATAAGGATGTGATGTGTACTCATGGAAGTTTTTCAATTCATGGAGATAGGGGGAGTTTATGGAATATCTCATGGCATGGATTTATCTCTCAAAATCCAATTTTATACATTGAGTATTTTTCATAATGATTTACATTAATGAAAGAGATATTTTATGACCATCTAACAGGTGTATGGAAGTGAACTTCACTATATATTTTCAACCATCCAAAAAGAAGATAATGTTGGAAACAAGGTGATCTATGCTAAAAATATAGTTTTGTGTTTATTTTAAATCTAATTATAGTCTTATCATGTTGGTTGATGCTTTGAGAATGTTTTTTTCAAGAATAAATCTAGTTAATAATATAAAAAATATTTGAAAATATGGTTCACTTCCCAAAGTTTTATAATTTTTTGGTCTTAATTTATGGAGTGTATGAAGGTTTGTTACATGACTATATAATGGTAACACGATTTTTTATTTCAGAGTAGATCATGTGATTGTATGAGTTCAAAATAATCTTGTGATAAGGACTAGTGAATCACGTATGGTTTGAGGGTTTCTATGAAGAAATTTTTGAGAATCACATGATTTTATCAACATTAAACATATTCTATAATTGAGGGTATTTTTTTCAATAGAGAAAGTATTTCCCTAGTTTCTATAGGAATGGGTGCATGGATATGCATAAAGGGTTCTCACAATTGGAACATGCGAAGTGCATATGGTGAAACACATGAAATGATGGTGTTTTTAGGTGATTTTGTATATTTCTCTTATGATTGAGTCATGTTACTTAACTATCATGATAGGTTTTAGGTGGAAGAGTTCATGGTCTTATAATCTCGCATAAGTTAGTCTAGTTTTGTTGAATTGTCATACCTGAGGTGGTGGAATGGATTAATATATGCATTTTTTAGATGATATGTTGGCGGGTTAGTCTTAAAAATACCAAATGTTCACCTCATTAAACATGATAAAGAGGAGATTAAGGTTTTTATTTTGATTAAGGATTTATATCATGAAATGGTCTCATGATTACTTAAATGGAAATTATATTACTTCTAGGGTCTCATACTTGAGCTCTTGTAACCAGTGTTGCATGTTAGATGATCTTACAAAGGAGATACACGTTTAGTTCTTGTGCTCCGGATCATGTGGCGGAGGTTGTGTTCCATATAATCTTATAAAGGGGATATGTGATGGGATATTACACATATGATATTATGACAAGTTATAGAAACCAATGACTTTTTTACATATATTATTACATGATTTTTAACATAAATATCCATTAATTACAAAACAAGGATCAAAAGGCCTTGTGTATTTGGATGACTAGGTACATAAAATATTAACATGAAAATAAAATAAATTTATTTTGATTTCCATAATGATCTCCAAAATCAATTTTATCTTCAAAAATTTCATAGGATAACCTAAGTAACACATATACAGAAAGGGTGAGCTAAAAATCCCATTAAGGGAATAAACATGATAAGGAATCATAACATCTGATTCAAAGGTATAACATGATATCATAAAAGAGAAGACTCATGTGAAATCACATGGAAGAATAATATAAAGAACATGGTATCATAAGATCATAGAAAAATAGAAAATTGGATAGTAAAACATAACATGGCTAACTTCCAAGACCCCATCACATGGTCAATATAGTTCGGTCATGGATTATGTTTACTCTATTTTCCTATACATGAAGAATCATGAGACAAAAAAATTACCCAATTCATTGGAGTGATATATGGGTACACCCATTATAACATTTACATGTTTATTTGTGACAAAAAATAAAAATAAAAATAATTTATAAGCATAATAATTAACCATAGAAATAAATGAGTTTCATAATCTTGACTGATATCTTAACAAAAAGAGATTTCTTAAAGAAGTAATGTGATAAATGAAAAAAATAAATGTATTAACCCATAAATGGAAGTTATAATAATATAGGAATGTTTTTGAGAGAAATATATATAGAATTTAAATTCAATCCATGACATTAATGAGAGATACTGGTAATGTGAGTTAGAGAGAGAATTGTCGTAACCTGAAGAAAAAGGGAGGTTTAGAGAGATCCATTACCTTATGTATTATAATTATTCAAATGATTTAGGTAATCATATATAATAAATATATATTTATTATACATTTATTCTAGAACCATAATCATATATATCATACCATATATGATTTTCTTATAACATCTTACCACTTTTTTACAAACAATCCTTACTAAAATCACTATTCTTGGTGATAACTGTTTTGTTTTTCAGACATGTTTTGGTTCATAAGTCTTGGTATTTATAAATTGATCATAGATAAATCATCTCCAAATGTTTAAACCATAATATTAATTTCTCATATATTAATTATATATATGTATATTTATAATCATCCATGAAAGTTGGAGACAAAAAAATGAATTACACCTTTCATGCAGAAGGTAGGTCATACGTACACATGAACGTTGTTTCTATTTTCAATGGTTGGAGGAAAAGAAAAGTAAATAATAATTCACCTTTAAATAGTAATAATAATTTCATAAATAACATATATATTTATTAAACCAATCGTTATAATCAGCTATGAGTGGTGGTGATAGAAAACAAATTACATCGGTTTGCGAGGCAGTAGTCCACAATACACACAAACGATGATTTAATTTCTCATTTGATATAAGAAAAGATGGATTTAAGTGATTAAAGTTATAAAATAACAAATCAGTACTTGTAATATACTAATTTTATTATTTAATAATATCTAAAGAATATTTTAATGAGGTAAAATTAGAAATAAAACTAAAACATTAGGTTAAGTACTATACATCTTCTTTATAAAAAATACATTTTGTTACTCATTAATCACAATAAGGTTGGTATTATGCCAAACAAATACATCTATAATATTGGGATGTATTTTCAGAAGGGTTATTGTTAGGTATTAGATGAAAGAGAATTAATTTTATTTAAGGACCTAACCTTAAACATTACATATTCTAGTGACTTTATACAAGAATTTACTTACTTGTATTTATAAGGATATTTTAGCTCTAGAGTTTTAGAAAGTTAGGTTATAACTATTACATAATAATTACATATATTACAAAATATATACTTATAGTCAATGTCCATTTTTTCCACCAAACACAAATTTTAAAAAGAAACACATTTTCTTATCACAAAATATCTTCAAAAAAATGATTTTGACCTAATCATTATCCCAACACGTCCTTAAATCCATATGAAAAACATTTCAAAATGTGTGATGAGAATAAGAATCTTATTAAGGGACATAAAAATAAAAAACCATTGGTCCAGGTATAAACATGAAAGCCCATGAAGAGATTACCTTTATCTCAATGATCATTGAGGACATAAAATAAATAATTTCCACATGAAATACGCACACAACTGTTTCTCAAAGAAAAAAAATAAAAACTCATAGAAATAAAATAAAAATAATTTTTGAAAACACATAGATTTACATTCACCACCCATGTCAGAAATAATTGGATCCGAATAAAATCTATAGGAGAAACCTCCTTATTAACTCCTTCTTTCTTGTCAGTTAAGACAAAGAACATCACCCAATGCATTGGAGTGCTTCTTGGGCACACCCAAAGCTATAACAGGCTCACCGAATTCTATATAGGCGCACCAAATGTATTATATAAATTTATATCACCCATAATTACCTAGGAAAACCCAAAATATAAGCTATAACAAGATCACCTATGTGTTACAATGGGATTCAACCCATCATATAAGCTGTGTCGGCCTCACCCATTTCTTATATATAATGATAAATAATTATACATAAAAAACATTTATAGTTTCACATTTTATGATAATTGTTTTGAAAAACTCTTTTAAAACCATATATAAACAAAATTTTGATATCCAAATCATTTTTTTTATTTTAAAACCCGTTTCCATAACAAAATACAATGAAAAAAGGAAAGAGGTTTTATTTGAAGAAAACATGAAATCTTATAGAGGAAGTCAAATATGAAATAGTGTTAAGGAAATTGGGACATTTTTTTGTAGCCATTCACATTAAAATAGAACAATTTTTTATTTTTATAAATAAATCTAAACATTACACACAAAAATTCCTTTTTAAATCCTTTAAAATAAATTTAATGAAAAGCATTTACTAAAATTTAAAAATTGTGCACATAATGAAGAAACCATTTTATTTTAAAAAATCAGTTTAAATTTATTAAGTTAAATTAAAATTATTTAGGTGTCATTATGGGGGAAAATTATGTTCATGACATATATGTAAAAATTTATATTCCTTTTGAACTTTTTAGAATAGTTTTAATAGTAACTTTAAAAGATCTTTTTAAAAGAAAGCCAGTTACCTTGAGTCTGAATCATAAAGTATGTTATTTATATTCATGAATAATGATATTATGTTATTTATTTATTCACTAACCCATTTAAATTTTATTATTCCTTTTATATCACTTATCACTATGTTATAAAAAAATTACTTAATCATTTATATTCATGTTGGGTGTTTTGAAGATATTCTATTAAATAGTCCAAAATGACATCAGTCAGTTGACTATGCTCAAAGTGTTCATTATTACATCATATCAAAAATAATATTGATGAAATAATTATCATCTTTATATGGCAATAATACTTTTAAAAATAATCATGAAATATATTCATGAAAAATAACTTTGCTAAAATCATGGAGATGGTAGGTTGCACATATGCATGAGTAACATGTCTATTTTTCAACAATCATTATAGAAATAAGGTAAGTATAATTTTATATTTACATAATTATAATAATATCATAAATATAATATTAATTATTTAAATATACTTATATATATCATCCATGTGATGTGGTGATTAGAAAAGTATCACATTTCTTCATGGAGGTGGTAATCCCCACGTACGTACGAACGACATTATCATTTTTAGTGAATGTAAATGTAAGAACGAAAATGGTATATTATCTTTTAATAATGATAAATATGTCATGAATATCATATATACATATTAATTTCATTATTATAATCTAGTATGGGATATGGTGATGAAAACATAATTACATTGGTTCGTAAGGCGGTATTCCTCCGTACACATGAAGGAAGATTTTGTTTCCAATTTGACGGAAGAGGAGATGAAAATATGTTATGATATTAACATAATAACATCATAATATATTTACTATACTGGTATTATTATTTTATTGCGGTAAAATATTATTTTATGTATTTGGAATAAGAAGTAAAATAGAAACACTCGAATAAAAATGATACTGCTTCTTCGGAAAACTTCCTTTTCTTAACACCTTAGGACCCCTAAGGTTAGTGTTATGACTAAACCAAGATATAAATAATTAAGGGAGGTATTATTGGATGGTATTTGTATAGGTATTTAGATAACCAAACAGTTTTTATGTGTCAATTAATGAGTATAAGTAATATCGTTTTATTAGAGATGGGAGGGGAACTCTTGGAATTTCTCAAATATTAAGTTATTATAATTTAATATTCAATTATAAATTATGAAAAAACGATTTATTTACAATTTAGTATGATTAGGGGTATAAATAATCTCATAAAATAAAATTATTTAAGTTTTTACTCTTTTTTATCCTTATTTAGGGTTTAACCCCACGATAAACCATTTTTAAACATTGAGTGACAATAATGTTCATTACTCTTTGAGGGGAAAGATAGTTAATATTAAATGCATGAATTACAATAAAGAGATAGGGGGTGATATTATAAACGATATAATTTTTTATTTCTTAAATATAATATTTTTAATAATTTTATATCATTTAATATAATATTATTTAGTATGAAATATCAATAATGTGACTTTTTGAACTATTCATTACTTTGACTTTAATAATATCAATAATACACTTAGAATTAGAACTGGATTATTTTAACACATAAAAAAATTTCATGTTCATATTGAAAATTCTCATATCACATTAATTAACTAAAATTATTAAACTTTTAATATTTTTATTACCATTTATTAGATTTTCCATTAATTAAATAATTATTGTGTCAGCATTGTTCAAGAATTTAAGGTAATTATTTCATTACTAAAAATTAAAAACAAATTACCATGATGAAGATAAACATTTTATATTTAAAAATACTATTTATAGTCAAACATATACGATATATGACCCTATATTAAAAATATTATAGTTATTAAAAATAAGAGTGTGACATGTTTGACTTTTCATGAAATAAAATATTATAAATACCAAAATATCATCCAAATGGCCATAAAAGGCCATATAACAGAATATTGGATGACTATGGATGAATTGGAATTATAAAAAAATTAATTAAAGCTTTAGGGTCATTTTTTAGTCCTTATCGTTTTATTTTTTAACTTTAATTACTTATCTAACCCTTTACCGTGGTAACAAAAATCATCAAGGTTACGATTTATATTGACCAAAAATTAAAGGGAAATATTTAGTAAATTTAGAAATAAAAATTCCAAATATGGAATCAATTTTAAAAAATTGAAAACAAATAAATTGTAGAATTTAAATTTAAATCAAACTGACAAAATACAACAAAAAAGGGTTTTTAGAAAAATGTCCCTTCTAAATATAAAAATGTTTTTTATAATAAATTCAAGTATAAAATTCATTTTAAAAACCATAATGGAGTTATTTAAAATCAAAGTTAACATATTGAATTTCAAAAATAATCCAAAATAGAGTTTTTAATTTTATATACTTTAAAATAAAATATAGTTTTCAATAAAAAAACATATTTTTTCACTATTCATTAAAAATATAAACTTTTCATAAAATTTTTAAAAATTACCATAACATAATTTTTAAATCATTATTTCAAAAATGAAATTAATTTTTTCCAATGAATTTTAAAAAAAAATTTAATGAAACCAATTATAATGTTCACTCATAAAAAATAAAACCATTTTTGAATAAAAATTATTTCTCATGAATAAAATGACTTTACAAAAAATAATATGATTATTTTATAAGAATTTACTAATAAATTTATATCGAATATGACCTTTATATTTGTTTCATAATTCAGTTATTCCTATTTATACATTCCATATTAACATCTAGGTAATAATGATCACATTTGAATACTATTTTTCACTGTTTGTTTAAGCTCAAAGTTGATTATCTTGTATGTTATTGAAAAAAGTATTTACTTTTAAAATAATGATATATTACATTCTACCACTTTAATAAATTTCATCCTTGAAATTTGAACACATTCTCAGAAAATGGGATTTGGATACTCGAAATACCTTTGAAGAAAACCCAATTTGTAAAAAGATTCAATAAATGATTCCCTTGAAAAGAGAGAATGGGAATCATGAAAGCCATTAAAATAACACATAACTAAGTTTCAATATAGGAAAATATTGGAGGAGGAAGAGAAAATCAATTCCCCAAGGACAAATAGATAGTGGATTAAAACATGGTTATGAAAAACATAACCATCACAACACTGTAAATCTGTGATGGGTTAAAAGGAAATTTATTTCTATATAAGAAAAGTAAAATGATAACATTTATATTTCCAAAATAATTTTCATAATGTTCAGGAATTATTTTTATTCCAAGACTAATAACATAAAGAAATATAATTACTTGACAGTTCTAATTTCATCCTTTAATCAATTCCACATACAATATCTTCTTTCGCACCAAATGAAAAGTATTCATGATGGGTTTTTCATGCCTAAAGCACCATAATAAAAATTTTTGGATCACAAAAATTCACAAAATAAAAACAATACATTACCCCTATACATGGGAATTAACCACAAACAAAATTGTTAGAAATTGTGATGACTATTTCCAAAATGAATGAATATTCAAATTAAGGAAAACTACTTTAATCAAAAAAAATCAATAATTTTAAAAAAATAAAAATAGATAATTAAATAAATAAATTACCCTAAAATCCCTAAAAAATATTCCATAATAATGTTCATAAACAAAAGTAGATGTATTTGATCAAATAGTAAACTAAGATAAATCTAGTACTTATCTCCAAATAACATCAATTACTCTTAATGTATCATAACAAAAATGTATATTGCCTAAAAATATAATCATTAAGATATAATAATCACTTATATAAATAACTTAAATCACCATAAATTCACATTAAAACCATATGTACCTCCAATTGATAATTAAACCTCTAATCCTCAATTAAAATCCCATAATGTTCAATTTACCTTAATCATATAAGTTTCCCAAAATAGTGGATATATTTCAAAATAATAATAATATCCTAATCACCAAATAACTTATCAATATCATGGTTTTCTTTGAAATAAAATATATATTCCCAATTTATAATAAATCATAATTACCTCTAAATCATAGAACATATAAACCTTAAATTCTACCAATAACATTAAAATTATGTTCACTAAATATAAATGAATACTTTATCAAATTTATCTTTTTACATTTTAAAGTTAATGGTTAGATGTACCTTAAATATTTAACAAAATTCAATAAATATCTCCCAAAAAATATCACCTTTTCACTACACAACTTTTTAAAGGTAATGAATCCATCTAACATATGTTTAAAAAGTTTGAAAACAAAACCTACTATAGAATATCCTTTATGGGTTTCATGACTCTCAGGATATTCATAATATATCATAATATTAGTGATAAACACATCTTACACTCAACTTCTTTTTTAATACTATAACAATGATATGTTGTCGTCATACTTGATATTTTATTTCTATAAATCAATAATATGAATACATCATTATGATTCATCAATATAAACCCAAAAAGTATCATATATATAGAATAAGAAAATAATTCATACCTTAGACCCATAAATCAATGTCTTCCCCTATCTTGTAGATTTATCCTTTATCTTCTAGAAACTAAATAGTCAATTTCTTGGTTGTATTTACCTTTTCAAATGAGATGGATAAATAGAGATTTTAAAATTATATAAAATATACTCCTTGATCCATATAAATTTTTGACAAATGAAATTGTGTTGTATAGATCAAATAGTTTTATGCAGGTGATTTGGATTTTCAAATTGATTTGAAAATAATTTTAACAAGATTTTTCCATGATAGTGGTTATTAATTCATCTGTTAGGGATAATAATGTTGTGCGAGATCCTTTCCCTTTCATCTTGATGAGAAATCCTTAATGTTTAGGTAAAATTTTTATAAAAACATGAAATACCTGATAATATAAAAATGATATTTATAAATACAATTCACATAGAAATTATATAGTACTTTAACAATAAAAACTATCCTTAATAAATTAACCATTAAAAAATGTTTTATCCTCAAATATTTTAAATTTACATCCCCAAAAGGTAACATCATTATTTTTATATAATCCTAAACTTTAAACCTAAGGTTTACATATACTTCAAACCAATAAAACAACTCCCAAAATCTCATGTATAACATTAAAATATCATCACTTAAGACCTAAAAATGGGGTTATAAGACTTTGAACTTATAATCAACCTTAAACTCGTAAACCCATGATTGTTTCTATAACCCATAACACAACTTCACATGAAAAAAAACTAATCTCTAAATTTTTATAAACCCAACAATGATACCGAATATAAGTACCTGGCATTAAAAACTACATATTCTAGTGACTTTTAATGAAAATTAACTTTCATTCATTTTAGAGGATCTTTTAGATTTATAGTTTTAGTGATCTAGGAAATAACTCTTACAAAACAATCCCATATATTACAAAGTAGACACTTATACATAGTATCCATTTATTCTACTAAACACAAATTTTAAAAATAAATATGTTTTCTGATCATTAAATATCTACACAAATTTGATCATGGACTCATATTTATCCCTACCAATCCTTAAATCCTGATGAAAAACATTTTGAATTGGGGGATTAAAACCAAAAATATTATTAAGGGTCAAAAAATGAATAAAATCGTTGGTCCGGTGAGAAAATCAAATCCCATGAAAATTAGATCTTTATCTCAATGATCATTGAGTAGATGAAATAAATCATTTACACATGAAAATAACACACACTTTTTTCTCAAAGAAAAACATTAAAACTTATAGCAAGAAAATAAAAATTCTTTTTGGAAACTCAAAGAATTACATTCATCACCCATGTTAGAACTAACAATGTCTGGTTAAATCCCTAAGATAAACTTCCTCAATAAATCCATTTTTTATATTTTTAAGATAAGTAACATTAACGAATGAATTAGAGAACAATCTGGGAAAAACAAAAGCTATAACGTGTTCACCTAGTACAATATGGGCACACCCAACATATAAGTTATAATGGGATCACCTGGATCTATCCGGGTGCATACAATATATAAGCTATAATGGTATCACCCATGTTGTATAATTGGGAATAACCCATCATATAATACGTGTTAGGATTAATAGTTTCTCATATATAATGATCAAGTAACATATTGTGAATAAAACATTTATGCATGCACTTTTCATCATAATTTTTTTGAAAAACTATTTTAAACCCATATGAAGAACACATTTGGATATCAAAATACCTTTTTTATTTTGAAATACATTACAATACCAAAATACCTAGAAAAATGGGAAAATGGGTTTTCTTTTAAGAAATCATGAAATCTTATAGAGGAATCCTAACATGAAATAATGGTTACAGCATAAGAAAAATTCTATTTGTATACATTAAAATAGAACATTGATTTTTTAATTTTTATTAATAAAGAAAAACATTCCATAAAAATATTATTTTTGAAAGAATTTGAAATAAAGTAAACTATAATCATTTATTAAAATCTTAAAAATACGCACGTAATGAAGAAAACATTTTCTTTAAAAATAACCATAGAATGTTATAAAAGAAAAAGTCTAAGTATTAAAGAATTAAAATAAATGGAAATTAAATTCATTACATATATATATATATATATATATATTCCTTTTGACCATTATAAAAACGGTTTAAAGAGGAAATTTAAAGTTGATTTTTAAAATAAAGTCCCTTACCTTGAGTCAGACTCATGACATACATTCATTTCCTTCCTAAATAATAAAACTATGTTAATTATTTAATTGTTTAGGAAATCTTATCAATTTTTTTTTATTTTTTATACCACTTATTAACTTGTTATATACAATTACATAATAATTTTTGTTCACATAGGTTGTTTTGACCTAATATGAAAATTTAAATTTTTTATTTCTGAAAAAAATCATTAGGGAAATAGAGAACCCAAAAAATATTACACGAAGTACCGTATTTAAAAACACATAAGAAACTACCAAGCTATTACAGAAAAATTTTAGAAGGTTTGAATTAATCAACCTATATAAGACTAATTCTAGAGAGGTTACCTTTATATATATATCTTATAATATTATATCTTTTAAGAGGTAAGAAAACTTACCCCATGTCTTAATATATTCCTCCAGATTTATTTCCCCCCCATTGATTCCATGAGACAATATCAAAACTTTTTTGATGGTCCAATAAATTTTATCATCATTAAGATCAGATGAAATCATTATCAAATAAATTCTATTAGCATCTACATTTGAAATGTTAATATCAAAATATTCCTCCAGCATCTCTTACTTAGAATGTAGGAGAAGCTTCAGGTTAGCATCCTACTTCCTTTACCCCTTCTATAAAACCATCAAATGCATCCAGTTCCAACAACCAGCTAGGATATTATGAGTGGAAAAATTTAGTCTGCTTAACCTTATCAATAGATACCTCAAACTTATCACCATGAGGTGTTACTATCACCCTTATAATTCCCAATTCCCAATCCACTACTATATCTAGACTCACCTCTACCTCAATTTTATTTATTTTTCCAGCTAATCTAGTGACCCTGGGCTTTAGATGGTTGTTTTAGTCTTTTTGATGTTTAGTTTTTTTCTTTTGGTTGATTGGAGAATTTCCATAAATCATTTTTCCTTACTTCCCATTAATCAAGGAACACCTAATATCCATCATTGTATGATTATCACTCTAACAATACAGAGTTAATTGGGGATATAATTCTTTTTCACTCTTTTGAAGATCATCCATGGTATTAGACCCAGGATACATTCTCTTCCATATTGTAATGGTAAACTTACACCCTTAGTGATTAATATCCTCCTAATCATTGGGATACAAGTACAAACATTTAACATACATACCATCAAATATATTTCTCATATTAAGAGTTAGAGTGGTCCTTACGGGACTCGGTCTATTCACTACATTTATCTAGCACTCTATAAAAGAAAAGGTGATTTGTTTTGATCCTTTATGATCCACAAAGTCTAATGAAACATCACCAACTCACAGAACCTCTCAATTCTTAGAACCATAATAATTGATCAAAAACTTATCAGTATCGCACTCTTTCCCATTTCCCTCATTTCTAAAATCCAAAAATTGAGCATATACTGAAACAAAATTCGGGGTGTTTGACCCAGTCATTTACAAAGCCTAAATAGTTGTCCCTCCACCTTCCAAGTCATGACTAAAACTTGAATAAATTTCCATTAAATTTGGTTCTAGGAGCATAGGCCTTAACCCTTTTCAACGAGAAGAAAAAGTGCCATTCAAAATTCCTTCCTTAATTTAGGTACCAGATAGAATGTCTACATGACGATTGGATATCCCCCCACACTGAAATTTGAGAACATCAGGACCAATATTTCTATAATGAGAATATAAAGAAACCCAAGATTCATAGAAAACCTATTTCTTAAAATGGATATCCCCTTCAATATAAATATAGATAAAATCTAGAAAATCATTAGAGGTGTTGAATTGAACAAAAATCCATAGAGATATAGAATAGAAAAGAGCATGGGTGTGGTGATCAGAGTAATGGATCATCCCACCATATTTATGATCAACCGAAGGATCTTCATAGTTTGAAAAAGGTGGGGAAGACTGGGAAGGTAGATCCATAACACAGTGATGAGAGGATATTTACTTTGGTGAAAATTGAATGACCACCAAAAGAGGGAAAAACTAAAACCTATTGTAACATATGGATCATTCACCCAAGTGGAGATGTGTTCTTCTTCTATCCATAACTGGATAAAAAATGTGGTGAATCCCAAATACCTATAATCACCTATTATCACAACTTCTAAGAATCAAAGAAGAATCTATCCAAGGTGTCCATCAAGGATCAATTATTACCAAAGAGATACAATAAGGAAATTTCCAATATCATGGAGTCAATCATGAATTATAGGTAAGAAATCAAAATCAAAAGAATCCCATCAATATAAAACTAAACATTAGGGAAAACTTCGATTGTGGGGAAGCTAAGGAGATGAGAAGGGTCAGTTAAAGAAGATAAAATCTGAGGTTGGGGTTTGGAGGGGGAGTATGAGGTCTCTACTCCCAAACAAACCATGAAAAGGGCCATGAATAGGAGGTGTGGTGTATCTATTTTATCTACGTTATCTGCGGAGAGCATGGATCATGGTGCGACCATAGGTTTTTTTGACAATATTCAGTTTATTTATCTAAAATGTCTTCAATAGGTAGACTATGGTCAAATAGTTCACTATTACATCATACATAGAGTAATATTCATGAAATAATTATAATTTTTATATATCAACTATACTTGAAAAACTAATCATGAAATATAGTCATGAAAAATGAATTACATTACAATCATGGAGAAGGTAGTCCATACCTACGCATTAGTAATGTTTCCATTTGTTCAAATATCAATATGAAAATAAGTTAAGTATTATTTTAAATTTTAATAATTATCATATTATCATAAATATAATATTATTCCATTATATATACTTATATATATCATTTATTTGATGTGGTTATGAAAAGAGAATCATCATCACTTCGTGGAGGTGGTAGTCCACACATACGCATGAATGAAATTATCATTCGTTAGTGAATGAAAAGGTATGAAGGTAAATGTTATATGATATTTTAATAATGATTAATATTTTTTGATTATAATATATAAATATTATTTCCATCATTATAATCCATACATGAGAGATTGTGATAAAAAATGAATTACATCAGTTCTCGAGGAGGTAGTCCTCTATACACAAGAAGGATGATTCCGTTTCCCTTTTGATAGAAGAGGATATGGATATAGGTTATTATATTAACATAATAACTTATTTATATATTTATAATACTTTTGATGTTATTTAATCATTTTTAATAATATTTTATGTTGGTGGAAGAATAAATAAAATAGAAACACTAGATTAATAATGATACATCTCTTTCATAGAACCTCCTTTTCTTAACACCATAAGACCAATATGGTTTCTTTTATGCCTAAAATAAAACCTATATAAATAAGTTATGGATTAGATGAATTTATTTTTATTGGTATTTTCCAAAACAAAATGGTTTTTAAGTGTAAATAAATCAGGATAAGTGGTGGCTTTTTATAAGATAGGGGAGGGGAACACTTGGAATTTCTCAAATATATTAAATTAATATAAGTTAACATTCAATTTAAAATGGATAAAAATGATTTCTTTCAAATATACAATTAGTTTTTGTCTAAATAATCTCATAAAATAAAATATATACAAGTTTCGACAATGTTTTTGTCATTATATTCTGTTTTAACCCCATGTTAACACTTTTTAAACTTACAATGCCAACAAGGTTTTTTACTCTTTGAGGGTCAAAATAGTTACTATAATTAAAAAACTACAATAAATGGATAATTATAGATATTATAAACCTTATTATATTCACTAGTATGAACCTAATATTTTTAGGAATTTGATATTATTTAATAAAATATTAGTTATTATAAAATATCAATGATGTCAATTTTTAGAACTATTCATTTCTTCGACTTTAATATCATGATAACACTTAGAATTCAAAATAATTAATTTAAAATATCCAAAACATGTAATTTTATTATATAAAATTATTGTATAAAATGAATTTTCTCAAATTATAATATTTATACAATTTTTGTTATCATTTTTTTTATTTTTTTCATTAATTATTTAATTACTCTATTAGGATTGTTTAAGCATTTAATGTAATTATTTATTCACTAAAAAGAAAAAATAAATTACCATGATGAAGATAAAAACTATATTTTAGAAAAATGTATTTATATTTTTAAATATAATCTAGATAACCCCTTATTATAAATATTATAGTCATTAAAAACAGAATCACTACATGTTTGGATTTTCATAAAATAAAATATTATAAAGGTCAAAATCTCATAAAACTGGCCTGAATATACAATATAAAATAATATTTTACGAAAATGGATGAAATTAAATCCTTCAATAAAATCAAGATAAGTGTTATATTCATTTTCTAGTTCTTATCATATTATTTTTAACTTTAATTACCTCATTTACCCTTTACCATGGTAACAAAAATTACTAAGGTTACTATTCATATAGATAAAAAATAAAAGGGAAATATTTAAAAGAAATTAAATCCTTATTAAAGACATTGAAACAATTTTTAAAAAGTCAAAATACATTAGTGGTTGAATTTAAGTAAAAAATAAACTGGGAAAAAGCAATGAAAAATGGTTTAAAAAAAATGTACTTTTTAAATCCAAATATATTTTTATTCTAAATTCAAGTATAAAATTCATTTAAAAAATCTTATTAAAATTATTATAAATAAAAAATATTTAATTAAATTTTAAAATTAATCTAATATAGAATTTTTCTTTGAAAATAATTTAAAATAAAATATAGTATGCATGAAAAATCAATACTTTTCACTATTCATTAAAAAATTGAGGTATTAAGAAAATTATAAAAAATTCAGCATAGAATAATTTTGAAATGATCATTTAAAAAATTAAATTTATTTCATAAAATTAATTTTTTAAATATTATATAAATTAATTATAATATTCACTCATAAAAGGAAAGAGAAATCATTTTTAAATAAAAAGTATTTTTGAAAAATAAAATAACATTAATCAAAAAGTGATTATTTTATAAGAATTTTCCAATTAATTTATATTGAGTAGGATTTTTATATATTTTTCATAAATTAGTTATTCTTATTCATTCTCACAAAATTATCTACTATGTTATAATGGTCACATTTAAATGATAATTTTCCATCCCTTGTTTAAGCTTAGTATTGGGTATATTGTAAGCTATCCAGTATAGACTATCCTTTTAAAATATTAAGATATTATATTCTCACACATTTAAGGTATTTAATCCTCAAACAAATATCTTTGGCTCAGTAAATATGGTTTGAATTCTCAAAATATATTTTTTGAGAACCCATATTATAAAAAGGGTCAATAAAACTTAATCGTGAAGAGAGAGAAATGGAACTATAAAGGTTATCTGAAATAACCTATAACTAGTTTTCCATATTTTAAAATATTGGTGGGATGTCAATAAATGCACATGTAAGAGAAAATATAATTCCCAAGAACTGATAGAGAGTGATATAGAACATGGTTATGAGAAATTTAACCATCAAAATACCGTAAACCTTTTAAGGGTTAATAGGAAGTTGATTTATAATTAAGAAAATTAAAAGTATAATAGTTTTGTTCTCAAAATATTTTCCATAGAGTTGAGGCATTATTTTACATCATATAATAAGAACATAAAGAAATATACTTACTTGAAAAGTAAAATTTCATCTTTTAATAATTCCCACCACAATAATTTTTTTTCTAAATAATAAGTATTCAATTTGGATTTTATTACATGAAGCACTAGAATCAACTTACTAGTATAAAAATACACAAAACAATAAAAATACATTCCTTCTGTGTTTAGGTATTAAACATAACCAAATTGGTTAACATGTGATAAGAGGATTATGAAAATGATTAATCCTTAAAAAAAGGAAAACTACTTTAATAACCAAAATCCAAAATTAATAAAAAAATTCAAATTATTCCATTCAATAAATAATTATCCCTAAAATTACTCTAAAATATTGCATACAAAGGTTGTAAACTAAAAATCAGAAGGATTTTTTATATAGTCATCCAAGATAAATTTTGTATTTATCTCTAAATAATATCAATCACTCTTAATGTCTCATACAAAGAATCTATTTCCCCTTATCATATAGTCTCAAAGATATACTAATGATTTCCATAAATAGCTTGAAATTCCACAAATCAACTTTAAAATTAGATGTACCTCTAATTGATAATTCAACCTTTAATCCTCAATTAAAATCTTATAATGTTTCACTTACCTTAATCATATAAGGTTCCCAAAATAGTGGACATATTATAAAATAATATTAATATATAAATTACCAAATCACTTATCAATCTCATGGTTAATTCTATGATAAAACATATATTCCCAATTTTTAATATCCCATAATTACCTCAAAATAAGAGATCATATAAATGCTACAGGGTACCAAAACCATTAAAATTATTTACAAAAAGTAAAGTTATTCTTCCTCAAATATATATTTTTGAATGTTAAACCTAATGGTTACATGTACTTAAAATATCTATTAACAACTCAATAAATATATCCCGAAACAATTATCACCATTTCAGTACCCCAAATTTCAAATGTTTTGATCCCTCTAACATATGTTTCCAATATTTGAAAATAAAACTACTATAGAATATCTTTTAGGTGTTTAATTAATCTCATGATATTTATAATATATTACAATATCTATGATAAACACATCCTTCACTTAACTTCCCTAGTAAAACTTTAACCATGATTTACTGTCTTATTCCTTAATACATTATTTTTTTTATTCAAATATTTGAAATATATTCTTATGAATTTATAATATCAACACAAAAAGTTTCATACATAGACAATAAGAAAATAATTCATACCTTAGATCCATACATCATTCCATTCATTTATAGCATTGATATATCCTTTATCTTCTAAAAAATTAATAGTCAAGTCCCTCGTGGTATTTCCCTTATCTAATGATAGGGATAAATTGAGATTTTGAAATTAGATAAAAGGGAATCCATTATCCATGGAAATTTTGGAGAAATAAAAATGATTTAGAAAGATAAAATAGTATCTTATAGGTGATTTGGAGGTTTAAAAATATTTTTAAAATAATTTGAACATGATTTTTCCATGCTAGTAATGATAAAATCATCTTGTAGGGACAATAAAGTTGTGTGAGATCCTTTACCTTTCCTCTTAATGATTGATCCTTAATCTGCTGAAAAGAACATCATTAAGACATGGAATGAATTTTAAAATTTTAAACGGTCAGTGTAAATATAATACCCCTAAAAATTATATAATACTTTAACCTTCAAAAATAGTCTTAATGACATAAACATTAAAGAGTTTTTTAACCTAATATTGTTTCCATTTATATATCAAAAATGTAACATCATTCTTCTAGAATAATCCATCACATAAAACCTAAGGGTTACATATACTTCAACCCAATAAAACCTCTCCCAAAATGTAATTAATCTCCCTAAAATATCATCAATTTAAACCAAAAAAGGTGTTTCTAAGATAGTCAACTTATAATCAACCTTAAAATTGTAAATACATAATGATTTAGATAACTCTTAAGACAAGTTCAAATGAAAACATCATAATATCCAAAGTTTTCAAAACCTTCCTCTAATACCAATGGTATATACCCAACCTTAAACAATGAATATTATAATAAATTGAAACTATATTTCTTTTTTTTGTTGAATTTTTTAGCATATTTTAGGTATAGTGTTTTAGAGACTTAGGTCATAAATCATATATAAAAACCTATTATATTACACGGTACACACTTATAATCAGTGTTTATTTTTATCAAAAAAAACTTTTGAAAAGTAACATGTTTTCTTATCATGAAATATCTTCAGAAATTTAATTTTTACCTCATTATTTTCTCTAATCATCCATAAATCTCTATTAGTAACATTTCAAAATGTGGGATGAGAACAACAAATTTTTATGGGATATAGAAAAGAATAAAACTATTAGTCCAGTGAAAAACATGACATACCATGAAATGTTTACCTTTATCTCAATGATACTTAAGAAGATGAAATAAATCATTTCCACATGAAAATCACTGACACGTTTTTCTCAAATAAAAACATTAAAACTCATAGGAAGAAAATAAAAACCCTTTGGGAAACATATAGAATTACATTCATCACCTTTGTCAAAAAAATAGAGCCTAGTTAAATATGTAGGAGAAACCTTATTAGTGACTCCTTTATTATGTGTTTGTAAAAGTAACATAAACAATTAATTAGATTTCTATCTTGGTTCACCCAAATAAATAACAGGCTCACTCGACTCTATCTAGGTGAAACAAACATATAATCTATAATGGGATCAACCAATGCTATCTTGGATTCCCAACATATAAGATATAATGGTCTCACCTGAGAGCTATAATGGGGATGAACCTATCATATAAGATGGATTGGGATTATCCATTTCTTATATATAATGATCAAGTACTATACCATGAATATAACATTTATGTATTATCATTTCATCATAAAACTTTTTAAATAATATTTTAATACTATATTAAAAAACATTTTGATATCAAAATATACTTTTCATTTTTAAACCCATTTGAATACCAAAATTCCTAGAAAAATAGAAAGTGGGGTTTTCTTTGAAGAAAACATGAAAGCATATAGAGGAATGAAAACATGAAATAATGGTAATGATAGTAGGAAAATATAGTGTTTCCATATACATTAAATTGGAATTTTTATGTCTATTTTAAAAAATAATGCCATACATTTTGTAAAAAGATTCTTTTTGAAAACTTTTGAAATAATGTAAAAAAATCATTTATTAAAATCTAAAATATTTTCATAGAATAATGAAATCATTCTCTTAAAATAGATATGGAAAGTTATAAAGAAAAATTCAAATTATTGAGTCATCATTATAGAAAGGAATTTAATTCATGCAGTATGTGTAAAAATATATATTCCTTTTAGACTTTCTGAAAAGAGTTGAAAGAGGAACTTTAAAAGATTTTTTTTTCAAATAAAGTCCCTTACATTAGGTCAAACTCTTCATGTGTATTCTTTATATTTCTGCATAATAAAAGTAGGTTTATTTTCTTATTTGATGTACTTTATCATGTTTATTATTCCTTATATACCAATTATTACCATGTTATATACAATTATTTAATCATTTATGTTCACATAGGTAATTTTGACCTGAAATAATAATTTAAAAATTTTATTTATGAAAAACCTTTTGAGGGAATGAGAGAGCCCACAGTTTTCATGAAGCACCAAATTTCAAATCACATTGTAATTTCCAATATATTTATGAAAATTTTTAAAAGTTTGTAATTAATCAACCTCTGTAAGCTTCATGTGATACAGGTTACCTTTTTTCTTGAATCATCATTAATGATATCCTAGATTTGGTAGGCTAACACTACAGGAAAAGGACCATTTCGAAGTGTTTTTTTGGAAATGGATGTGGTTTAAACTGCTGCCATATGGTTCTGTGGCGGTTTTTTGAACCCACTGCTAATGTGTGTTTTGGCATACAATATGCGGTGGTTTCCTCTATTTAGCGACAATTTATGGTAGCAATCATAGTGGGTGCATTTCAAGGTAGTTTTAATGGTTTTAGAGGTAGTTTCATCAGGGGAAACCGCCACTAAACCCATTAAAATCGCCGTGATATAATAATGGAATCTGGAAATTGTTTAGCGGAGGTTTAACCACTGCTAAAAAAATATCAGTTTCTCTAGGAAAAACTGATGATAAAACCATTAAAACCACCAAAATATAATAAAGGAATATGAAAAAAATTATTAGCTGTTAAAACCACCATTAAATATATTATATTTATTTTTCAGCAGTTAAAACTGACATTAAAGCCAGATTTACAAAAAAATGCAGCTGATATTGCAATCACATTACCAATGCCCTAAAAAAGGCCATTCCAATTGATATAACATATAACACATCTTAACCACAACACATTGCAACCACCCCACATCAAAACCACCACACATCACCACCACCACACATCATAACCACTGCACATCACAACCACCACACATAATTTAGTTTCAATAAGGATTTTATTCATAATTACTAAATTATTATGAAGGGTATTCACACAAAAATACAATACTGCATGGGAAACCAATTTAATGGTTTTAAATTTATTCTAAATCATTTTCATATGTGGTGAGGTTATACAAATATACAAAAAAGTTTTATAAAATCCAAAACAATACACTATCTCAAAATAAGTCATTATTGGAAAACTAAGTAAGTGTTTCCATATAATAATAAATAAAAAGAATAAGTAAAAATCCTGTTATTTCTCCCTTGACCTAAAAATTCAATTAAGCTTGTTTATTATCTTTTTTAGGATGATATTCCATTTAACCAAAGAAATACAAAATCATGATATTTCCAAATTTACTTATAAAGAAGGGAAGATGAAGGATCCCCAACCTTGACTGAATATTCAAGGTTAAATAAAAAAGAACCGAGGATAATCCAACACCGATCTCAAGTGAATCACTGTTGAATCCAATGAATAATAAGTCCCCATCAAAAAATACCAAACAAGAGGAGAATTACCACCATAATGAACTCTTGAATATTATATAAACATAATAATGTAGTAATGGGGAAATAGAGGGCTACCATGAATCAAATAACTTAAATCTAAATGATCCAATATGATCCACGTTTTTTGGAACACCAAGGGAGGTGACTGGGGAAGGGGAGGATGAGTAGGGGAAAACCAATAATTGAGGGAAAGTCTAAAATTCAAAAAAAGGAGTTAATAGAACTCTTATTTATAAGTGAATCACACTGGACACTACCAAAACATGGTTAATATCCAAAACTCATATGGTCTATTTGGAAAAAGTCAGATCTAGAACCCTCATTGTTGTTTTATCCTTTTTCCTATTTTAAAATAGAATGTGGACTCCCACAAATCTTATAACATGGAGTGGTATAAGACATAGTGGTTGTTCTATATTCTTCCATGTAAAGAATCTAGGACCTAGTTCCCATTTCCCAACCATTTTACCCTCTCTATGTCCAAGGCTACAATGTAGTGATCTTGTGTTTCCTATTTTGGATAGGTTGTCCTCTGATATTCCTTGCCCATCCAAGGGAATTTCAAGATTCTCATGGTTCATAGGAAAACCACTAGGAAAACATGCATAACACCATTTCATCCCCAAGTAATGGTTATATATTCCATTTTTTCAAAAGAGCACACCCAACATAAAACTACCTCCTTTATATCAAGACAAGTCATTTCACAAGTTATGGTTGCCTTTAAAAGGCTAAAACACCACTTCAAAACTTGAAATCACCACAAAACCCTCCCTAAACATCCCAAGACATGATAATGCACAAAGGGAAGTTCATAAAAGGTATGTACCATTACACTCATTCTATTTATTTTGGTTTCCCTATTATTTCTCAATTCTAAGTCAAGGTGATCATATTTTCCCCAAAATTATAAGAACTTTGCATGGATTGATTTCTATTTTCATGGGATACATATTCATTCCATTATCTACTATCTCAAACCCAAACAAAAAAAAAATATCAAATCCACCACATTATTTTATTGACTGGTTTTCTTTATTCACATTGGTTTTCCATCCATATGGTTGGCATCAAGACAAGTTAATTTCATTTTAAACATACGTTTAAACTATATTAAACCTCATATAATAAGGTAATTTTCTTATTATCTTAAACTATAGATTATTTTAGTCATTTTCACATGATGTTGAACTATGTGATGCATGGTCTATCTTGTAAGACTTGAAACTTTTTAGAGCAGTTTACCATGTAAGACCGCTCTTCCTCTAAATATTATCTAAATCTACATAAGGATCATTAGAATGTGGTTCTTTATCCATAAACCTATGTTAATAAAACTCTTATTTATAAGTGAATCACACTGGACACTACCAAAACATGGTTAATATCCAAAACTCATATGGTCTTTTTGGAAAAAGTGAGATCTAGAACCCTCATTGTTGTTTTATCCTTTTTCCCATTTTAAAATAGAATTTGGACTCCCACAAATCTTAGAACATGGAGTGATCTAAGACATAGTGGTTCTTCTATATTCTTCCATGTAAAGAATCTAGGACCTAGTTCTCATTTCCCAACCATTTCACCCTCTCCATGTCCAAGGCTACAATGTAGTGATCTTGGGTTTCCTATTTTGGATAGGTTGTCCTCTAATATTCCTTGACCACCCAAGGGCATTTCAAAATTCTCATGGTGCATAGGAAAACCACTAGGAAAACATGCATAACACCATTTCATCCCCAAGTCATGGTTATATATTCCATTTTTCAAAAGAGCACACCCAACATAAAACTACCTCCTTCATATCAAGACAAGTCATTTCACAAGTTGTGGTGGCATTTAAAAGGCTAAAACACAACTTCAAACCTTGAAATCACCACAAAACCCTCCCTAAACATACCCAAGACTTGATATTTCCCAAAGGGAAGTTAATAAAAGGTATGTACCATTACAATCATTCTATTTATTTTGGTTTCCATATTATTTCTCAATTCTAAGTCAAGGTGATCATATTTTCCCCCAAATTATAAGAACTTTGCATGGATTGATTTATATTTTCATGGGATACATATTCATTACATGATATACTATCTCAAACCCAAACAAAAAACAAATATCAAATCCACCACATTATTTTATTGACTGGGTTTCTTTATTCACATTGGTTTTCCATCAAGGTTGGCATCAAGACAAGTTAATTTCATTTTAAACATACGTTTAAACTATGTTAAACCTCATATAATAAGGTATTTTTCTTATTATCTTAAACTACAGATTATTTTAGTCATTTTCACATGATGTTAAAATTTGTGATGCATGGTCTATCTTGTAAGACTTGAAACTTTTTAGAGTAGTCTACCATGTAAGACCTCTCTTCCTCTACATATTATCTAAATTTACATAAGTATCATTAGCATGTGGTTCTTTATCCATAAACCTATGTTAGAAAAAAAATGACTCTTACCCTAGTAAAGAACATAATATGAATAGGGGTGTTATATATAAACTATATGTGGATTTATTCATGATGTTTTAATATATGTAATGATATTGGGATCTCCTATAATATGCCTTGGTGAAAATTATAATCACAATGGTTATACCCTAAAGGAGAGACCCTTCCTCATTCACGTAAATTTTTTTATTTCTTTCTCACATAATTGTTCTCATACATCTCATCCTTCTCCTCCTACACAAGAGAAATTTTTTTATAGGGGACCTTTTCCAAGAACTATGATGGATTGATTCCTGTTATTATAGGATATGTTTTTGATCATTCATCCTTGGGTAAAAACCTAATAAATTTAGGAAAAATGAATCATAAAACATGAATCAAGATAAAAATAATCTAAATATATGTTTAATACCACAATCGAGTAATAAATACAAAAAAGTAAACATCAAAAATCAATAAAACTCATAAAAAGAAACATGAGAAATCAAGAAAATGTTAGGTCTTGAAAACTTTTGGTGGCAACTATGTGCAACACATTATACATATAAAGATATACTATTACCATATATTTAAAACATATCAAAAAACAACTAATCATGGTCTGATGATGAACAAATCTCATCACCCTCTCCACCTCCCTCGCCACATCCAACTACCACCCAAAAGAACTTTATATTGAAAATTAAATACTCTTGTATATTTATATTTAAACATAAAACCAATAAACATTTTCAAACTAAATAATTTTGAATTTTTGTGATTTACCTGCTCATAACTAGTCGATGCAATACCACCAGGGGAAGATCTGGTCATCTTCTAATATAAAAATAATCAACTCTTTCTACAAAGTGGATATCTGACCCCCCTGGTCATGAACTGTGTTTTATAGAGAAACAATCTCTCTCTAAGTATCTCAGGGTATGGACTGACTGTAACGACCCAATGTTTTTCAATGGAAATTACCTTCTTATATTTATGTAATAAAATAAAATGAAATCACAACATAACAAACTACTAAGAGATAAGTGACCTTTAAGCATAAGTTTATGACTTCTGTGTTTGGAATTTTGAAAATCTGACATACAAGGTTTTGTTCAAGATGATTTTTGGAGTCTAATGAAAAAATAATAATTTTTGGTGAATAGTAATGTACCCTTAGGAATAGTAACATACCATAATGAATAGTAATAAGACCCTTATTAATAATAAATCATCCAACATAAGATTAACATTACCTATGAAGAATAAAATAAAATTTAGACATCTTAGAAAGTGACAATTTGACCTTAGTAAACGTTTTGGTATTTTGTAAGTCTTAAATAATTAATTATAATTAATTAATTAATTTAAAAGAATATTTATTTCCCTAAAAGGTTTTCATAAATTATTTAATCAACGTCTTATAGTTTTTATGTAATTTTATAAGACCCTACGTAAATTTTGAAAGCACTATAAAATCAGTTTTAATCTTAAGAACTGTTTTTTTAAGTAAATTATGATTTTAATTAAATATTAAATTATTAATATTTATAAAAGTATACATAAAAATGGAATTCATTTTTGGATTCTATACATTGAAAAATGGTTGGGGTAAATTTTTGGGATTTTTCTGAGATACTTGAATTTTTGATGAATAGTAGAATCCGATAATTTATAATAAATGCTAAATAATGGATTAATTGAGTCATCGATGATGCTATGCTGATGAAAGCACACTTGGTTCGGGATAACATGACAAAATTACTATTCTTGGTCATTCAAGACTCACTATTCCTTGTCTTATGGGAAATTAATAAACTAATGAATTTTATATTAAGGAAACCCTTCTCCCCTCCACTATAAAAGCCACCCTTCACACCCTCATTTCCTCACACCTCTCAAACTCCAAGACTTCTCTATACTCTGACCAAAAACATTCCCTAGCCCCTCCCCCACGTACAATAGATTCTTGTCTCATAAAAAGACCAATCTTAGGCCCTTATGGTGGTTCTCAAGAGAAGAATTCAAGAGGTCATTTCCCTCCCTCTTCTCCTTTAATTTCCTTTCAAGTTCAAGTTCATTTCTTGATCTCTCCCCACCTATCTTCATTCTAATTTTATTAAAACTCTATTATTATACATATCATGTAATTTTATTATTCAAATAGGATATTATATCAACAAACCCCCTTTCCCTCTTCCTTTTATTTTATTAAAGAGAACGTTGTTCGTGAGGTGTTAATTTATCACCTTCAAGAACGACATGCGTTCTTATTCCATTTCTACCTTCATATCTGGTCATGAAACCATTTTTATGGTTGAAACAGAATATTTTATGTGTATTATGTTATATTGGAAGTTTGGGAAATAACATATGTACATATTACTATGTGTTAAGTTAAAACAAGTTTGTTGTGATCCAAAAACCGCCCAAATTGACCCAAATAACCATCATTTAATTATTATCTATTGATTCATCCACATGGATCTAATATAATTAATTATAAAATAATTCAATATAATTTAATATCATTAATGACATGTAATATAATTTTTGGAAGTTTACTCATGTTCAACCCAAACTTCAATTTAAGAATACAAGTGAACCACCCAAGAAAACCCATAAAAACGAACATCCCCGAACAATGTTTTTAAACTCTATAGGTCATCCAAAGGAACATAATATGAAATAATGAAACCAGAATTAACCCTATTAATGTACACATGGTTCTTTATTTCTAATTAATTAATATAATGTCATTATACAGGACATTAAAGAGAAGGAAGTATTCGGGTACAAGGTAAGGAGAAATTATTGAACCCAACTTTCACCCTTCGGGTTCTCCCTCTTTCACTAAATTTTTGATATGGTTAATCCTTAAATATAATTTTTTCATAATTATGTTACCTATTTTGGGATATACATGTTTTCTACTAAAGTTTATTTTAATCAAAAAATTTTCCAAAAGAACTCTTCTTTTAAGAACTCACCTTTTACCTCTCATTCAAGTCTCATGGTTCTTGTATCAAGTATGTTGTTCCCTCTTTATTTTGGGAACCCAAAGTTTATGAATGTATTATTATGAGATGAAACGCATTACTTTTCATGGTTTAGTTATGTTCATTTATGGTACATGTTTATTGTGCCATGCATGATAAATGATAATGTTATGATGTGACGGGTTCTCCCAGAATTATATAGCGCAATATGAATGTTTAAATGTGACAGGTGTACCTGGAATTATATAGCACTCTAATGCATTGGGTAAAGTGATGAATCTCATGAGTAAATGAGAAATTATGTGTGAACAATATTTTAGATTGGTTCACAAGTATGTGTGTTAGTTAACCACTAAGACATGATTTTTCATTTTTATACATTGCCACATTTGAAGTCATTTGTTAATTCTCCTCTCATGTTCATGATCTTTTTCCTATGTTATGATTATTCTCACCCGATGATATATTGTTCTTATCTATCCTTTTACTGGGCTTATATCTCACCCCTTTTGATGTTATCCTCAGGTGGCTACATGTACTAAGGATAGGACAAGTGACAATAAGAAGCTAGAGAAGAAAAACTTAATAAATGTTTATGCTAGATGTTTTATTTGTTATGTGTGGTCCTAGTTTTCCCAAGACACTAAGACTTTGGATCCTCTTTGTGTAATACTATTATGTTTTTTATCTTTGAAATTATGTAATAGTAATGTAAGAAAAGGTCGGGTCTCTATATTTAGTATTAGAGGCAAGGTTTAGTTAATTTGGGAATTAATATTAGTAAACCCTAGAGGAAACCTATAGCAAGAGACTAAGTACAAAAATTCACACAAGAATATTTACATAGGGATCCCATATGTTATGTTTTTTATATAAATTGTTTAAATAAATAAGTTATTCATGACTTGTTTACTAATGTTTTCTTCTAACCATTTCTATTTGAGAAAATGGTGGGAACCAGGAGAAATCAGGCCAATAACTCCTGCGAGTGTTGATGCAACGATTGCCCGAACGACATCCCCAATGATTTGGGAGGTGGAGTTCAAAAATTCATGGCGATGCTTACCAAATTATCTTAGGTTATGAATAATAACCGTAATAATGGGGAACATCCTCCTTCCCCAAAGAGGGAGGAACTAGCTATCGAATGTTTTATGGGGCAACGACCACCGATGTTTCGTGGATCTTATGATCCACTAGTTCTGGAACAGTGGGTCAACTCCATGGAGAAGATCTTTTTTGTACTTCACTGTTCCGAGATGGGGAAGGTGACTGTAGCCATTTATAGTCTAGATGGAGAATCTGATAAATGGTGGGATTTTATTAATAACACCAAGCCAAGGGAGGAAATTGAATAGATGGAATGGGAAGACTTTAAGATAATGTTTCTTAATAAGTATTTCCCACGATCTCTTCACATGAAGATGGAGAGAGAATTCATAGAGATCAAGCAAAAATAAGGAGAATCTGTCACAACCTATGAAGCGAATTTCACAAGGATTTCAAGGTAAGCTTCGGGTTTTTATCAATAGTGATAGAAAAATTGATAGATTCTTTAGTGGATTAAAACCAAACTTTCGAAAGGCTCTTGCAATTCGAGAATTTGGGAGTTATGAAGAAGTTGTTTGGTGTGCTCTAAAAGTGGAGATGGAGTTGGAGAAGGGTCCCATGGCTATGGGGATATGAAACGAAGGATGGAGTTTCAAGATGGTGGATCTAATGACAAAGGTGGTAAGAAAAATCAACAACTCTCATGCCAAAAATGTGGGAAGTTGCACCATTGGAACTGCCTCAAAGGGACGGGGAAATTCTTCCAGTGTGGGAAAGACGGATTCCATGCTTAAGAGTGTAGAAAAGACACGAAAAGGAAAGATAATGTAGCAGATGAAAGGAGAGAACCACTCATGGTTCAGTGCTACAACTGTAATGAGCTACGTCACTATGAAAACTAGTGCACTAAATCTCAAGTTCTCTAGGGTAATCAACGTCAGTATCCACCAAATCCAAAGGAACAAGGGAAGTCTTATTCCATCACTACTGCGGAGGAGGAGAATGATAATGATGTCATACAAGGTACACTTCCTATTTACTCAAGAATAGAAAAAGTCTTATTTGATTTTGGTTCTACGCAATCCTATATATCTTGGAAGTTTTCTAGAATGATTGAATTGAAGCTCCAAAACCTTGAAGTAGAGATATCTGTAAAAACACAAAGTGGTGAAATCATTGTAACCCAAGTGTTTGACTCTTCTCTTGTTGGCGTATATGGGAAGATTCTTCTGGAAAATCTTGTAATACTTCCCTTGGTGGAATTCGACGCTATAATGGGAATAGACTTTCTCTCGTTATATAGAGCACAAATCAACTACCGGGAAAAGGAAATATCTTTTCATATTCCAAACCGTCCCATGCTCCTCTAAAAATTCAAGGAAGATCATGAATATCCTTTGAAAAATCATCCAATGGTGTGGGTGTTGATTCCCTATAAAGAAGCATACCTCGCCCAAATGGTTGAGCCAAAGGAAAGTTCCAACCTTGAGGAAATTCCCATCATGAGGGAATACAACGATGTATTTCCCTAAGAATTACCCGGAATCCCCCCGGATCGTGAGGTATAGTTCTCAATTGAACTCATACCTGGAGCTACTCCTATCACAAAGTGCCCCTATAGGATGGCTCCTATCGAACTTGAGCAGTTAAAGAAGCAGCTGCAAGAGAATCTGTACAAATGGTTCATACGCCATAGTGCATCACCTTGGGGTGTGCCAATGCTCTTTGTGAAGAAGAAGGATGGAACCATGCGACTGTGTATCAATTATCAGGAACTCAACAAGATCACCATAAAGAACAAGTATCCTCTCCCAAGGATTGATGACTTGTTCGACCAGTTAAGAGGAGATCAATACTTCTCAAAGGTGGATCTTCATTATGGATATAATCAGGTAAAGGTGAAGAAGGAAGATATTCAGAAGACTACCTTCCATATAAGGTATGGGCACTATGAGTTTTTGGTGATGCCCTTTATACTTACAAATTCCCTTGTAATCATCCGAGATTTGATGAATAGAGTCTTTAGAAATTACCTCGACTAATTTGTGGTATTTTTTCGACTATATTCTCATCTACTCCAAGAGCAAGGAGAAACATGAAGAACATCTAAGACTTGTGTTGGTGACATTGAGAAAGGTGAAGTTGTATGCCAAGTTCAGCAAGTGTGACTTTTGGATGAATCAAGTCACGTTCTTGGGACATGTGATCACAACTGATGGAATTTCTGTGGATCCTTCAAAGACAAAGGTGATTGAGGAATGGCCCAGGCCCTCTAGTGTCATAGAAATCCGTAGTTTTCTTGGATTAGTTTGGTACTACCGATGTTTTGTGAGAAACTTCCCATGATTGTCAAGCCTGATAACTAAGTTAACAAGGAAAGGGGTAATTTATGCCTGGACGGAAGAATGTGAGGGAAGCTTCAAGGAGCTAAAGTGAAGGCTGATCAATTCACCTGTACTCACACTATCGAAAAGTGGAGAAAGTTTTGTGATATACAGCGATTCTTTAAAAAAAGTCTTGGGTTGTGTACTCATGCACAATGATAATGTGATAGCCTATGCCTCATGACAGTTGAAGATCCATGAGCATAACTACTCGATGCATGATCTAGATCTGGAAGCCATGATTTTTGCCTTGAAAATCGGGCGACACTACCTATATGGAGAGAAGTGTGACATATACACCGACCATAAGAGCCTAAAGTATATATTCACACAAAAGGAGCTCAACATGTGTCAAAGGAGATGGTTAGACCTAATCAAGGATTATGATTTTTCTATTCACTATCATCCTGGAAAGGTGAACAAGGTACCTGATGCTCTAAGAAGAAAAGAACCTGCTACTCTATCCATGTTGTGGATTGAGAAAGAAACTATCTTCATGGATATGAAAAGAATGGATTTGGAAATCATGAGGGTAGGGGATACATCATACCTTTCCCAAATGATTGTGCAACCATATATCCATGAAAATATTAAGGAAGCACAATGGGATGATGTGGAGATAAAAAAGAGGGTGAATGCAGTAAAAGAAGGGAAGCTGCAAGAGTTTCATATCGATGATGATGGTGTGATTCAGTTTATAACGAGGCTTTGTGTGCCTTCATCACCTGGGATAAAGATGGAGCTATTGGATAATTCACATAGCTCAAATTTCTCTATCCATCATGGGAGTACCAAGATGTATCGTGATCTCCGAGAACACTTCTGGTGGGATAACATGAAGAAAGAGATTGCGGAATATATATCAAGGTTCTTAGTATGTAAGGAAGTTAAATCTGAGTGACAAAAGTCCAAGGGTATGATGCAACCATTCACTATACCCATGTGGAAATGGGAAAATGTTTCTATGGACTTTGTCATGGGTCTCCTAAAGACGTCAAAGAGAAATAATGTGATACGAGTTGTGGTTGACCGACTCACCAAGACTGCCCATTTTATCGCTATTCAGGAAGACCTCTCGCTTGAACAGCTTGCAATGATATATGTGAAGGAAGTGATGAGACTGCACGGTGTTCCACTCTCAATTGTCTCTAACTGTGATCCAAGGTTCACATCAAAATTCTGGAGGAGCCTTCAACATGCTTTGAGTACTGAATTAAATTTCACCAGGGCCTATCACCCCCAAACTGATGGCCAGTCTGAAAGGACTATTCAGACACTTGAAGATATTCTAAGAGACCGCTCTCTTGAATTCAATAGTGGATGGGATCAGAATCTCCCATTGGTTGAGTTCTCATACAATAATAGCTTCCACTCGAGTATTCAGATGGCTCCGTAGGAAGCTCTTTATGGGAAGCGATGTAGAACTCCTACCTCTTGGGATGAATTTGGAGAAAGAAAGCTACTTGGTCCCAATCTTATTCAAGATATGACAGAGAAGGTTCAAGTCATCCAGAAACACATCAAAGTTGTTCAATGTCAGGAAAATAGCTATGCTACCAACCGTCGAAGGGACTTGGAGTTCGACTATAGAGATAAAGTCTTCCTTTGAATATCTCTATGGAAGAAAGTCATGTGATTCGAGAAGAAAGGGAAGATAATCTCAAGGTAGATTGGCCCCTTTGAGATCCTTGACCGCATAGGAGCTGTGGCCTATCATGTTGCACTTTAACCGAAAATGGATCAAGTTCATGATGTGTTTCATATATAACTACTAAGGATGTACAAACCAGACCCCTCACATGTACTAAACTCAGAGGTGGTGCAGTTGGAAGATGATCTCTCATATGAGGAGCAGCCAATAAAAATTCTAGATCAGAGAGATAAGGTTCTACACAACAAGACAACCCATCTTGTCAAAGTGTTGTAGAGGAACCATAAATTTGAGGAAGCAACTTGGGAACCAGAAGAGGAAATGAAGGAGAATTACCCTCACCTGTTTGTGTAGAGTGAAATTTCAGGGGTGGAATTTCTTAAGGTGTGAAGAATGTAACGACCCAAAGTTTTTAAATGGAAATTTCCTTCTTATATGTATGCCATAAAATAACATGAAATCACAACATAATGAATTAATAAGTGATAATTGACCTTTAAACATAAGTTTGTCACTTCTGTGTTTGGAATTATGAAAATTTGACATACACGGTTTTGTTCAAGATGATTTTTGGAGTCTAATAAAACAAAAATAATTTTTAGTGCATAGTAATGTACCCTTAGGAATAGTAACATACCCTTATGAATAGTAATATGAAACTTATGAATAGTAAATCATCTAACATAAGAGTAAAATTACCTAAGAATAATAAAATAAAATTTAGACATCTTAGAAAGTGACAATTTGACCTTAATAAACGTTTTGGTATTTTGTAAGTCATAAATAATTAATTATAATTAATTAATTAATTTAAAAGAATATTTATTTCGCAAAAATGTATTCATAAATTATTGAATCAACGTCTTATAGTTTTTAGATAATTTTATAAGACCCTATGTAATTTTTGAAAGCACTATAAAATCAGTTTTAATCTAAAAAAATGTTTTTTCAAGTAAATTATGATTTTAATTAAATATTAAATTATTAATATTTGGAAAATTATATTGAAAAATGGACTTCATTTTTGGATTCTATATTTTGAAAAATGGTTGGGGTATATATTTGGGATTTTTCTGAGATACTTGAATTTTTGATGAATAGTAGAATCTGATAATTTACAATAAATGCTAAATAATGGATTAATTGAGTCATCGATGATGCTCTTATGATGTAAGACCACTTGGTTCAGGATCGAATGATAAAATTAATACTTTTGGTCATTCAAGACTCACTATTCCTTCTCTTAGGGGAAATTAATAAACTAATGAATTTTATATTAAGGAAATCCTTCTCCCCTCCACTATAAAAGACACCCTTCACACCCTCATTTACTCACACCTATAAAGCTCCAAGACTTCTCTAAACTCTACCCAAACACCTTCCCTAGCCCCTACCCCACGTCCAAGAGCTTCTGGTCTCATAAAAAGTCCAAGATTAGGCCTTTAAGGTGGTTTTCAAGAGAAGAATTTAAGAGGTAATTTCCCTCCCTCTTCTCCTTTAATTTCCTTTCATGTTCAAGTTCATTTCTTGATCTCTCCCCACATATCTTCATCCAAATTGTATTATAACTCTAGTATTATAAATATACTGTAATTGTATGATTCAAATGGGATATTATATCATCCAACCCCTTTTACCTCTTCCTTTTATTTTATTAAAGAGAACGTTAATCGTGAGGTGTTAATTTATCACCTTCAAGAACGACATGCGTTCTTCTTCCATTTCTACCTTTATATATGGTCATGAAACCATTTTTATGGTTGAACCAGAATATTTTATGTGTCATATGTTCTATTTAAATTTCTGGAAATAACTTATGGACATACTACTAAGTGATAAGTTAAAACAAGTTCGTTGTGATCCAAAAACCGCCCAAATTGACCCAAATAACCATCATTTGATTCTTATCTATTGATTCATCCACATGGATATAATATAATTCATTATAAGATAATTAAATCTCATTTAATATCATTTCTGGATGTTTACTCATGTTCTACCCAAGCTTCAATTTAATAATACAAGTGAACCACCCAAGAAAAACCATTAAAATGAACATCCACGAACAATGTTTTTAAACTCTATAAGTCATCCAAAGGAACATAATATGACATAATGAAAACATAATGAAACCTATTAATTTAAACATGGTTCTGGATTTCTAATTATTGAATATAATTTCATTGTACAGGACATTAAAGAAAAGGATGCATTCGGGTACAAGGCAAGGGGAAATTCTGGAACCCAACTTTCAACCTTCAGGTTATCCCTCTTTCACTCCATTTTTGATATGGTTACTCCTTAAATATCATTTGTTAATTATTATCTTACCTTTATTGGGATATAAATGTTTTTTACTAAATTTTATTTCAATCAAAATGTTTTCCAAAAGAACTCTTCTTTTAAGAACTCACCTTTTACCTCTCATTCAAGGATGATGGTTCTTGTGTCAAGTATGTTGTTCCATCTTTCTTTTGGGAACCAAAAGTTTATGAATGTGTTATTATGAGATGAAACCAATTCGTTTTCATGGGTTATTTATGTTCATTTATGGTATATGTTCATTGTTTCATGCATGATAAATGATAATTTTATGATGTGACGGGTGCGCCCAGAATTATGTAGCACAATATGAATGTTTAAATGTGACGGGTGTGCCTGGAATTATATAGAGCTCAAATGCATTGGGTAAAGTGATGAATCTAATGAGTAAATGTGAAATGATGTCTGAAAAATATGCTATCTTGGTTCACAATTATGTGTGGTAGTTAATCACTAAGACATTATGTTTCATTTTTATGCATAGCCACATTTTAAGTCTTTTATTTATGCTCCTCTCATGTTCATGATCTTTTTCTAGTGTTATGATTATGATCACCCCATGATATATTGTTATTATCTATCCTCTTTCCGAGCATCTATCTCACCCCTTTTAATGTATATCCTCGGGTGGCTACATGTACTAAGGAGAGGATAATTGACAATAAGAATATAGAGAAGAAGAAACTAAATAAATGTTAATGCTAGATGTTGTATTTGTTATGTGTGGACCTAGTTTTTCAAAAACACTAAGCCTTTAGATCCTCTTTGTGTAATAATAATATGTTTTTTATCTTTGAAATGATATAATAGTAATGTAAGAAAAGGTAGGGTCGCTATACTGACTACAACTAGGATTATATGAAGCTTCAATCCCCGTTGTCCTGCCAAAGAACTTAGATGGTATGGGTCCCAAACCCATCCCGCACACTCTAACAGGATGATCCTACCCAAGGACTTTAGCAACCAGGACTTCCTGGGAGACTGAGTAGGACTGCGCAGGATTGCCATCCCATATTTCATTATTTTTTACCTATAAATCAAGTAGCAGTCAAATTTGATGAAATATATATTATCATATTAACAAACAATAATAAGTTATTATAATTAAAAGTGAATTCATACCCCAACTTCTTTGGATGGCTCATTAACAAAAAATACATCATATTTTTGGTCAACATTAAACCACACTTCTGTTCAAGATTCTTCGTGCCCTAAACTATTTTAATTCATTAAAAAAACATAAATCAACAATTTAATATATTAAAAAATAATATTTTCTTATAAATATTTAATCTAACGAAAAGATTATGAGAGCAGATCAGCTTATAGAAAAACACATTGACCCCGTAGTATGGGGATGGCTTGCTTAGCCCAGCTTGATGCATTCTTTCTTGAAAGATACTGAAATAAATAAACTGAAATTTAATAGTAATTTATTCAATTTCATCTACTCTTCATATACATGTATAAATATAAAATTAGATTATTAGAGTAATATATATATTTAAATACCATCTGCTTCTCATCAAAATGTCTGTCAAAAAAAAACTTTTCATTGCACTTTGGGTACCCCATCGTGTAGCTTGTCGTAAATCTGTTGGGTGGTCAACGAAGTATCATTGAAATTTCCCCACAATCTCTATTTAATGTATTTCCATTTTCTTCCAAGTTTTTTTAATTTCCACTTTCATGTTATCACATCAGCAACTGTAAATTGGAAAAACATATGTACACAGAAATTTATATTTAAAATATTAATAACATGACATTCAATTACACCATAATGTATTAAAATTCCATTTATTTGGGAATGAAAAACATCATTTTTCCATCTTTTAGGCATATGTATCCAATCATCATATGAAATAGGAAGGGAAATAGGCTCCGAGACCAGCTGGCCAAAAATCAGGCCATGTAATCCTACATCGTCATCCGTAGTGACCCCATATGAATCAAATGGGAAAACTATCTTCTCTCCGGTCAGATCCCATACATCTGAACTTTTTATGTTTTTCTCCATAGTTTCATTTTTTCCATATTTAATGAAAAAACAATTAGTATAAAAAAAGTTCAATAATTTTATTCATATTAAAATTTGTACCTATAACAGTCACCCTCTAGTATCCCCATGAAGAAGTAAAAGTGGCACGTCGATCCCCCACTGCTGAGGCTCCTAAAGAGGGAGGAAATGGCTGAGCTACTAACATGATGATCATAGAGGGTGTGAGAGATGGTGCATGGGGCAGGCAGATGGTGGCTCAGATGTCATAGGGAGAGAGACAGATGGATCATCATCTGTCACAGTGGTTGACGGAACTGTATGTCGATTCCTATTTTGAAATTCTGTCATTTAATCATGTAAAATTATGTTCCGAACATATATTTCAAAAAAACAATATGCAAAAAAAAAACATAACAGATGCACAGTACTAAAAAACAAAATATTCATAACAATGATAATGAATAATTTGGCAAGTTAAATAAGTTGTTGCAAAATGAATGCATAACTGTACATACAATCATTTTCTTCTTTAATCATGTCAGTTTCTGGCTCCATTACATCATCCAATTCTTTCATCCTTTCTATACTAATATTTTCAATATCATGGTGGGAAAACAATTCCAATTATTTATGTTGATGATATTCAATGTCAATGGTCAAATATTCCACTTCATCACCCGTATCATACACATATCATTGTTTTATGTGAGAAAATACACCCCACCATTCATCAACAACATCATTCACATAATATAAATTTTTTTTTCTAATGATAAGATATATGGATCATATAGTTCATGATCACCAACATGCATCAAGCGAGAGAAGTTAACATAAGTAAATTGCAAGAAATCTCTTTTAACACCTCTGATAATATTGACCCAATTAAATTTGAATAAAACAACTGAAAATGCCTACAGAAATTTAATTCAATAATATCAGTCAGATTTACATAGTATCCCACTTTAGAAAATGTAAATATACCACTATTTTGTGTTTTTAAAACCTCTTCTCGATCGATTGTATGAAATCTAAATCCATTCACCTTGTAAGCATCAATCTTTCAATGTTTTAGAGGACATAGAAAAAGAAACTTCAAATTATCTGACAACTCTACTCAAGTATTGGTATTAATGATTTGAAAAAATAAATAAACTTTATTAGAATTACAAAATATATGGGTCATCTTAATATTCATATTTATTGAAATATTTATGAACTTGCACGTCGTGAAAACCATTCTACAAGCTCTTTATTAACATCTGTATTTATATCTTTCTCATTTTGTGTTCGACCTCTCATTAGTATCTTTGTTTTTATTCTCAACTCATGAATAAATGGATCTTCATTTTCACTATTTTCATGAACCAACCTGGGTCGGCCCTGAACCGGTCACCCGAGCCAGTCCGCGACATCGCTCGAGAGGCGTTCCCGATCCTCCCGGGCTGGAGACAAGTGCCAGGGCATCAACAGAGGCTGTGGGAATGATTTTGACCAAAATAAATAAATAAAACAACAGAACTAATATAGAGAAGCGCATAATAGATAAACCAAAAATGAGTGACTAAACAGGAATAGAAGAAAAATAAAAATGACCAAACACGATGTCCAAACTAACTCCATGTGACCTTGCGGGTCACTCTCTGACTCAACGATCAAGCACTTCCCCAGGCGAGAGCTCTCAAGGTGTATCCTACACAACACTAAAAACAAAAAAGAACTATATGTGTGAGTATTAAAACTTAGTTGGCTAGCCCAAAATCTTTTCCCAATGCACTACCATTAAAATAAAAGAATCATGCATTTTGATCATTGTTTTAGAAGAAGCATCAAATGTATCAACACTGTTTCTCCATAACTCCTATAATTATTCAATTAAAGGTTGAAAGTATAAATCAATATCATTTCTAGGAATTTGTTTTCCATGAATAATTATCAAAATGATAAAATAATTTTGTTTCATACACATCCACATAGCCGGATTGTAAGGGATCAAAACAACTGGCCAAATAATATAACTGGTACTCAAAGTCCTAAATGTGTTCAATACATCAATAGCCAATCCCAATCAAACATTCCTAGGATTAGCTGTGAAATATGGATGTAATGAATCAAATTTATTCCACTATTTTGAATTTTATGGATGTCACATTAACCCATCATTGTTATTATCTACAGAATGAAACTTCATGTGTTCAGAGGTTTTCGATGATATGAATAATTTTTGCAATTGAGGATTTAAAGGAAAGTAACGAAAAACCTTTGAAGGTGTGTTCAATTTCTTATTCTTCATGGTAGTATATTGATTTATACTTCAAACATCACCCATTGAATAACATCTAGAAGAATAATAGTTTCTTCAATCCTGTCTACTAGAATCATCTCTCCAATAAAGAATTTAATTATTGAGAAACATATGTATATTTGTATAATTCAAACCAATAATGTTAACAATTTTATTCATATCATAAAAAGCCTCGGGGATGTTTGCTTCATGAAATGATTCACACAACAATTCCAATATCATGTAAATTGCCTTATTTCTAATTCCATAAATACATTTGATATCGTATAACTTCAGAAAAAAGAACATTTTGAATATTTCATACATATATTATACAAATATTTATTTCCATCATCAAATAAATCATCAAATATATATTTCCCCATTGAAGTTTTATCTTACATTTGTCTCCACATAATCAATATGATGATCCATTGATATGTTACAATCTTAATATAGTTTCCCTAATGTCTCAAAAATAACACTTGTCACCTTGCTATTTGTAGCACCCTCATCTGGTTACTGTGATATGCTCTGATGTTTATGGTGGTGTCTTTCAGTGCCAAATTCATCATTTATAAGGTTTTCCATTTCTGTTCTCATTGTCGATGAATTTGGGAGCTCATTCTATGGATTGAAATCAGTGCTCAACTTTCTATAACGTTCGATTCTCTGTGATGAATACAACAAAAATATTTAACAGTGAATTTATTCATTATTAAATGTTCATAAACTTCATATCTCTTCAACCATCATCTAAATTTACATTAAGGACGAGGAAATCTTATTATCCCTTCAATGGATCTATTGGAAATTTCAAAATCTAAAAACTCCTCCAAACCCTTAACATACTGAGGTATGTTCCTCGGTAATGGGATAAATGTTTTATTTATGTATATCACAATGTGCCTACACAATATTAAGAAAACCTAAAACACATAACTATTAATAAATTTAGAAATAGATTCATATATAATAGTTGAATGAATATATTAATATGTTAAATATTTGGAAAAATTCTAGGATCAGATCAAAAAAAATTCTCACAGACACTTTTTCCCAATTGCCCAAGGTAACTTAAGGCACATTAAGATGATATATGGCCAAGAAATTTCTCATAATATACCTATTATGTCTCAAAAATACTATCTCATGTCTACCAAGACATCCCAAACTATATAGAAATTTCCAAGAAGAGGCATGAATGCCTTTGATACCAATTTGTCACAAACCAACCCAGATAACCTGCCTAGGAAGCTTATTATAGGGTTTCTATGTAGATCACAGATTTCATAGAGAATAGATTCCTAAAACAAATAAAAATGAGGCATAGAAAATAGAGGAATATTATATTTTTGAAGATACTCATGTGTGAGAAAGGATACAGAAGAAGAAATCATGGAGGAAGTGAAATAGATGATGGGATGACAGGAAAGTGTGAATGGTGGAGCTAGAGAAATTGACAAAGGGAGAAAGATATAGAATATTTTTTCATATGTTAGAAAAATCACCCAATTAAAATTATACATCTGTAAATGCACCTTATATTAGTTATGTAACAATGAAATCACAACCAAATGTATTGATCCATCACTAGTAAGAATATTTTATATTATCGTGGGGATCGAAATAAAATTTTAGGTTAACATAACCATTTTATTAACTAGGGTAATATCCATCAAAATACATGGTTCAATATAGACGTTCACATTGTGTATTTATAAGTATAAGACAACCATTTTGTGTACTATACCCAGTTAGCCAATTTTTAGTGATTTAATGCAGTTTGTATAAAATTCCTACCAAAATACCATCAAATGATATGATGATTATATTTTCTATGTTGTTTGAGTGAAAAAATATACCCATTTAATAAAAATCGCCAAGTTAATTGACTATGTTTCATAATAGGTAATATAAATGTAATTATACAGAGACACATACTGTATATGAAAGATAAAAATAATGTGATATGCTTTTATATTCAGAACATAGGTTATATTTTATTGTTTTATAATATAAAATTAATATCTTATATATAGTACTATGTTTCAACTAGTCATGATTTACCACTCCATTGGAATTAAATAAAGGATTCCAAATTGAGAAATTTACTTCTTTGTTTTATTTTCTTCTCAAATTGATGTATTATTATAGGTGGGTATTCAGGATAATCTATTCGTGGGTGAATAAAAGTGGTAATAATAAGGAATTGTTTTATACCATTTTCCCATGCATTAATTTATTGATAGATCCTAAATTAATTTCTCACTTCTGAGTGGAGGAAGAAAAATATTGGGCACAATTGACCATTATATAAATACCAATTAGAAAATACATGTCCCTGTTAGAGGTTATTCTATCCTAGAACAGTTATTAAAAGAATAAATAAAGAATTGACACTAGATATTAGAATTTATTGATCATAATTTTTTCTAATTTCATGATATAAATTGATAATATAAGACAAATAATTATTATAGGATTTATCTTGTATTTTCACCTAATCTGGAACTCTCTCATGTAGTGAAATCAGGTCACTTATGGGACGTCAATCGAGCCTTCTCATATTACATAGGCTTCTAACTAGATGCTAGGGTGCACTGATATATCATGGATTTTATACCCCTTTATAAATAGTTACAATATAGTGAAAATAAACAATATAAATAAATATCATTTTAATGTAAATAGATAAAAGAGTACGACATACTACTAGGACGAAAATGGATGAACTAATAAGAAATTAATAATAAATCATTTAATCACATGATAAAATTTATCAAAATGGAAAACTAAAAGTAATAAAAATAAAATAACCATCTAAAAGAATATCTTTGAGAAAGTATGAAATCCATTCCAACCATCACCATAGAACCATGGAATGATAAAATGACTGAGAAAATACCATTGTATATGCATTTCAACGTCATTTCTAATCCCTATAGATAATCATCTCATCATCCCAAACATATCATCCTCTATAAAAAGTATAGTATCTATTCATATCTCTTTATATAATTATCATAATAGAAAATGTATCCAATCCCCCTATATAATCATTAAAGCATTAAACTAGTCCAATCTCTCTATGCAGGTATTAAAGAGTGAATTTGTTCCAAGACATTCATATAATAATTACAACATGAAACTCAAAATAGGTCACAATAGTAAGAATATCATAATATTATATTATAATACTCAATTATTAATTATAAAAATTACCATATATCTACCAAATTAATATTCATTTTTCACAACAAATTATTGCCAGTAATTTATATTAACAATAATGTATTACCAAATTCATGTTATATCATAAAATCACCTATATTTTGATATCATGATAAACGCACTTTAATCAAATTTTCCATTCACTTTTAATCAATGATATCCACACCCACGAGTAGCCACAGTTTTATCCACAAAAAAAATTTAATCTGAAGGGAACCAAAGAATAATCCTAACCATGATTTATAATCATTAGGAATTAAATTAATTAATGTAAACATTGTGTTGGAAAGATTGTTATACTACACATTATTAATAATTAAACATACAATTAGGATTGGTCGATCTGTTTCAAATAAATTTGTAGGAGAAAAGACTACCTAAGATGAGAATTGGAGAGGCAACGAGGAAACGAGGCGAGGGACTAGGGTTTTGGGGGTCACTGGGGGGGGGGGGTGGGGGGGTCTCACGGGGGTCGGGCAGAGAAGCGGGATCGCGGGGGTGGGGGGAAGTGTTGGGGTTGAAAAAAAAAATTAATGGAATTTAGTAAACCGTTGCTAAAATATCACTATAAAAAGATATTAATGTTGTAGTGTAACTTGTCCAAGGTCATTGTATAATCCTCCAGATTTATTTTCCCCTATTTATTCAATGATCTAATATTCAATATTGTTTTATCCCGGTAAATTTTCTCATCATCAAGATCAACTTGAATCAATCTATCATACATTCTACATATATCCTGATTTTAAATGTTTATATTGAAAACATCCACAAACATCTCTTCGTTAGAATATAGGATAATATTCAAGTTATCATCCTCATTAGTTTCCTCCTTATAGACTCCAAAAAAATACTTTACATTCAAAATCCATTTAGGACCTTCAAACCTAACAACTCTTTTCTCCTTAGCTTTATCACTAGCTACATCAACCTCATCACTATGAGTTCTTACTGGAACCCATATAATTCAAAATTCCAAATAAACCACTAGATCCAACCTTACCGAATCCATAGTTCTCTTTAGTTTTCCATCTAATATGGTGGGTATGGGATTCAGAAGGTAAGATTTGGTATTTTCATTTCTTAGTTATTTTTTTGTTTTGTTTGATAGACAATTTATATAAACCATATCACCTTTCTTCCCATTACTCAAGCTTCACCCAAAAACCATCATTATATTATGATATTTCTCACACTCAGAATATAATTAGGAATTTTATTCTTTTTCACCCTATTTAAGATCCCTTTGGTTCCTAGACCTAGATTTCATCCTCTTTCATCTTGTAACGTCAACCTTACACCCTTTATCATAAATATCCTCCTCTTACATGTCATTCTATCCAAAACCTTAAACATAGAAACCTTTAAATCCATTTCACAGATTAAGATTCATACTGATCCTTCTGTAACTCTATCTATTTTTTTCATTCACCTAGCCCTCTATTGAATCCAAGGTAAAATTGTTTCATCCTTTATGAGCCATATAGTCAAATAAAACATTGCTAACTTGCATAACCTCTTCAATCCCAAATCTAAAACCATAGATCAGACACTTACTAATATCACACTCCTATCCATTAACCTCATTTCTAGTAACCAAAACATGACCATATGTTGAAATAACATTTCGGTTTTTTGGAATAGTAATTCCTACTTCTTTTATAGCTGGTGTAACACATTCTAAGTCCTGACTCAAACTAGAAAAAGTTTCTATAATCTCTGGTTTAGGGATTATAGGCATCACCCCTTTAGAAAAAGTATAAAAAGAACCATTTATAATGCCTTCATTACCTGTGGTGCTGAATGGAAGGTCTTCATATGTATTTTATATCCCCAATTTTGTAATTTAATAACATCTTTAATAAGATTTCTAGAAAATTAATAAAAAATTACTCAGGATTCATAGAAACCATATTTCTTCCAATGAATCTCTCTTTCAGTCTCAATGCAGATAACATCCAGAGGATCATAAGTGATGGTGAATTCAATGAATATAAATGGATAGAATATATGGAAAAAACATGGATGTGGTGATTATATCAAAGTAATTTTCCCATTATATTGCCAATTAATTGAAGGATCATCAGATTATAAAATGAGAAGGGAAGACTGGGAAGGGAGATCCATATCATTGTAATGGGAGGATCTCAATTTAGGTGAAAATAGAATAAACACTGAAAGAGGGAGAAATAAAAACTTTGTACAACACATGGATAATTATCCAAAGTGAAGGTCATTTCATCTTCTATCGATAACTATATAAAAAAATGTCACAAATACAAATTCCCCACAATTTACAATTCTCACAACTTGCAATAATAAAATATGAATTTATAGAAGTCATCCAATGAGGGTAGATTATTGATGAATAGAACCACCATGGAATGATCCAACACCATGGAGGTGATTGTGAATTTTTGGAAAGAAATATAAATTTAAATAATCCCATTAATTAAAGACAAAACTTTAGGGAAAACATTGATTGTGGGTAATATGGGGAGCTAAGAAGGTTGGTGAAAGAAGAGACTAGCTATAGTCTGGGGGTTCATAGGAGGTGGAGGAGGACTATCCTACTTGTATGTTCAAGATGGTTCAAGAAGGGTAGGTGATGGATAATCCATGATACATTTACCATCAATAGAGAGTGGTGAGCAAGGAGTGAGGTGGGTCCGTAGGGCATTTTGATGATATTCGGTTTATATGTCCAAAATAAATTTAGTATGATGAATATGGTCAAATATTTCATTATTAAATATTTTCCAAAATTATATTCAGGATATAATTATCATTATTATATGTAAATTATATTTTTTTAAAAAAATCATGAATGATAGTAATGAAAAATAAATTACGTTACAATCAGGGAGATGGTAGGTCATACGTATACATGTGTAATGTTTTCATTTTTCAATGATCATTATAGAAAGAAGTTAATTATTTTTTTATCTTTAAATAATGATAATAATATTATAAATATCATATTTTTCATTAAAAAATACATACATATATCATCCATGTGATCTGTTGATGAATACAAATCACATCACTTCGTGGAGGTGGTAGTCCACACATATGTACAAATGATATTATCAATCTGTAGTGAATTGAAAGGTAAGAAATTAAATGATATATTATATTATAATGATGATTAATATGACATAAATATAACATATGTAAACATTAATTCCATCATTATAATCCATCCATGAGAGATGGTGACGAAAAACGTATTACATTGGTTCTCAAGGCGGTAGTCTTCTGTACACCCGAATGATGATTTCGTTTCCCATTTGATGGTAGAGGAGATGAATATAGGTTATTATATTAATAGAGTAAAATATTTACATATGGATTATATTTTTGTTGTTATTTTATCATTTTTTAATAATATTTTAAGGAGGTGTAAGAAAAATAAAATAGAAATGCTTGATTAAAAATGATACAACTTTTTTAGACAACCTCTTTTTCTTAAGATATTAAGACCACTAAGGGTGGTGTTATGCCTAAAAAATTACCTATAGAATTTGAGGATGTATTATATGAATGTATTTGGATTTGTATTTTCCTAACCAAAATTATTTTTATGTGTGAATAAATGAGGAGAATCGGTGCCTTTTTATATGAGAGGGGAGGGTCACTCTTAGAATTTCAAAAAATATTAAATTAATTTGAATTAATATTCAATTGAAAATCGATAAAAACTGATTAAATGTTTATATAGGATGAAATTATTCAAATATGTATTTTAAAATAATAAATAGATGATTTTTTATAATATTTGTGCCCTTACCTTTTGGATTTAAACCCACATTACCCTTTTTTAAACCTACAATTACAACAAGGTTTTTTACACTTTGATGGACAATATAGTAACTATAAATGAAAAAACAACCCATAAATGGACAAAGGATGATATTATAAACCATATTATCATCACTTTGATGAATATAATATTTTAAATAATTTTTTCAATTTAATAAAATATTATTTATTATCAAATATCAAAATTATGAATTTTATAACCATTCATTACTTGGACATTAATAATATCAAAACAACACCTAGAATTCAAAATAATTAATTAAAAACATCTAAAACATTAAATTTTATTCTATAAAACTCATGGATCACATGATTTATCTCATATAATAAAACTTTTAATATTTTTATTATCATTTATTTTATTTTATTTCATTAATTAAATAATTACTACATTAATGTTGTTTAGGAATTTAAGGTAATTATTTCATCAGTAAAAAATGAAAATAAATTTCCATGATGAATATAAACATTTTATATTTAAAAAAACTATTTTTATTCTTACATATACCCTAAATAACCACATATTAAAAATAAAATAGTCATTAAAAAAAGAGTATGACCTATTTGGCTTTTCTTGAAATAAAATATTATAAAGGTTACAATCTCATCCAAATGGATAAAAAATTAATTATAACCGAACTTTTTATGAAAATTGATAAAATGGGATTATAAAATTAAATAAAATCAAGTTATAGGGTCATTTTATTATCCTTATAATTTCATTTTTAATTTCAGCTACCCGATTTACCCTTTACCGTGGTAAAAAAATTACTCAGGTTAATATTAATATTGAATAAATATAAAAGGGACATATTTAAAAAATTTAGACCTCATAACTAAAAATATGGAATCCATTTTTAAAATTAAAAACACATAATTGGAGGAATATAATTTAAAATTAAACATGAAGAATGCATAGAATTTTTTTCCATAAAATGTACTTTTTAAATAAAAAACATTATAGTAAATTAAACAATAGAATTAATTTAAAAAAAGACAAATGAAATTATTTTAATTCAAAATTATGTAACTATATTTTAACACTAATACAAAACTGAGTTTTTGTTTTTAAATACTTTAAATGTAAATACATTTTTTATAAAATTTTTATTTTTCACTATTCATTGAAAAATCATCTTTTCACATAACTATAAAAAGTTCACTATCAGATAATTTTGACATGATCATTTAAAAAATTAAATTAATTTTTTAAAAATATTTTATATAATTTCTATAAATTAATACTAATATTCACTTATGAAAAAGAAGAAAAATCATTTTTGAAGAAAACATATTTTTTAAGAATATAATGGCATTACTAAAAACAATGTGATTATTTTCTAATAATTTAACTATACATATATATTGGGTAGGAAATTCATATTTTTTTCATAAATCAGTTATCCCTATTCAGACCCACCAAATTAACAGATATTCTATAATTATCACATTTAAATAATAATTTTTTACTGTTCGTTTAAGCTCGGTGTTGAGTATCTTACACATTTTCAAACATAGTAATTCAATTTAAAATATTATTATATTACATTCTCCCCATTTTAGAAATTTATTCCTCACAATTTTAACTTATACTTATTAACTTGGGTTTGGATTCTCAAAATACCTTTGATGAAAACCCATATTGCAAAAAGGGTCGATACAACCTCCTTTCGAAAGGAGAGAAAGGGAGGTATGATTTTTATCTGAAATAACAAATAACTAGTTTTAAATATAAGAACATATTGGTGGGAAGTGAAAACATGGACATAGAAGAGAAACGATAATGTCCAAGGATTGATATTCAGTGATAGAGAACATGGTTATGAGAAAGTTAGCCATCATAATACCATAAATATGTGATGTGTTAAAAGAAAATTGACTTCTCGGTAAGAGAAGAAAAAATATAACATTTTTGTTTTCAAAATATTTTTCCTAATGTTGAGGAATTATTTTACTTCATATACTAAGATCATAAATAAATATACTTAATTTATAGATAAAATTTCATCCTTTAATCAATTTATACCACAATCTAATTTTTTTCAAAGATGAGTATCCAAGATGAATTTTCCCTACCTAAAGAACTAGAATCAACTATCATGGATAAAAAAGTTCAAAAAATAATAAAAATTTATTCCTCCATTATTTAGGAATTAACCACAACCAAAATGTTTGACACATGATAAGATGATTTCCAATATGAATAACCATCTAAATGAAAAAAATTAATTCCTTCTCCAAAATTATACATTAATTAATTAAAAATAAATCATTAAATAAATAATTATCCTTAAAATTCATCCAACATGTTCCATACTATGTTTTTAAACCAAAAATCATAAGGATTTGATCACACAGTCTTCCAAGATAAATTTTGTATTTATATCCAAATAAAATCAATCACACTTAAAATTTCATACCAAATATGTATATCCCCTAATCATACAATATCAACGATATGATAATCATTTCCATAAAGAACCTTAATCACCATAAATACACATTAAAATCCTATTTACCAAAGAAATATAATTCAACCTTTAATCCAAAATTAAAATTCTATACTATTCTTTTTATGTTAATCAAATAAGTTTCCCTAAAAACGGAGATATTCTAAAATGATATTAATCTCCTAATCACCAAATACCTTATCAATCTCATGGTCATATGTACGATAAATCATATATTCATAATTTTTAAAACCCATAATTACATCAAAATAAGATATAATCTAAACCATAAAGTCTAACAATAACTATAATCTTATTTCCACCAAAAATAAAGGAATTATTCCCCAAATACCCTTTTTACATGTTTAGCTTAATGGTTATATGTATGTCAAATATTTATCAAAACACAATAAATATATCCCAAAAATTATAACTATTTCACTACTCCGCATTTGAAATATATTGATTCCATCTAACATATGTTTCCAAATTTTGAGAAGAATGAAAAATGTAGAATATCCTTTAGGTGTTTCATGCCTCTCTTGATATTTAGAATATATCAAAATATAAGTGATATACACATCCTTCACTCAAATTCATTATTATACATTTAACCATTTTTTTATTTCTTATTCCTCAATACATTATTTCTATAAATCAAAGATATAAAATGTATCCATATGTTTCAAAAATATCAACAAAAAATCATAATTAGAGAATAATAAAATAATTAAGACCTTAGATACATACATCAAAGTATTCCATTATACTGTTGATATCTCCTTTATCTTCTAGAAAATAAATAGTGAAGTACTTTATAGTTTTACCCTTTTTGAATGATATGGATAAAAATATATTTTAAAACCAGATAACAGATCCTCCATAAAACATATATTTTTTGGAGTAATGAAAATATATTGGATAGATAAAATAGTTTCCCAAATGTTATTTGGATGTTTAAGAATATTTTGAAATCATTTGGACAGGATTCTTCCATGATAGTGATGATTAAAACATATGGTATGGATAATAAGGTTGTGTGACATCCTTTCCATTTAATATTGATGGTTAATCCTTAATTTGTATAAAAAACATCATTAAAACATGAAATTAATGATAAGATGAAAATGGCCCTTATAAATAAAATACCCATAAAAAATATATAATACGTTAGCCATAAAAAATATACATAATAACCTCAATATTAAATAATGTTATAACCTCAAATATTTTCCATTTAAATATCCAAAATGTAACATCATTCTTCTTAAATAATCCTTCATGTTAAACCTATGGGTTACATATACTCTAAATTAATAAAACATATCAAAAAATCAAATTATTCACCATAAAATAACATCACTTGAAACCTAAAAAAAGGGTTTCTAAGATGTTGAAATTATAATCCATCTTAAACTTTTAGACCCATGATGGGTTCCACAACTCTTATGACAAACTCACATGAAAACATCCTCATCCTTAAAGTTGTCTAAACTGTCCTCTGATACCAAATGTAAGGACCCTGAATTAAACATTACATATTCTATTAGATTTAAACTAGAATTCACTTTCTTGCATTTATGAGGATATTTTAGGTTTAGAGTTTTAGAGAGTTAGTGTCATGACCCGTCCCCTAGGGACCATGTCGTGACAACCCAAAGCCCGCCTTCCATAGGCCAAGGGATGGCGACTAGCACTGGAAAGGAGTATCCCTAAAACGGGAAAGGAATTGCCTTTAAACATGTACAAACACACAATCCAAGAACACAAATAGACAAAAACACAAATTAAAACTAAAGCAGTAAAGGTGTGTACTGAAAGTAAAGGGGCCAGAATACAATATCAACTAAATGGAAAAACTACAAATAAAAACAAAAAACAACTCCTGAGATTTTCCACCGAGGATCCTACCTAAAGGGTAGGTATATCTCGTCTACTCATCTCTCTACATCACCTGTAAGTGTCACCTCCATCCACCATTAGGTCATAGCTCCCTGAGTCTTATCCAAGCCACTCTTCGTCTGCACAAAAGACAACAAGGTGCGGGCGAAGCTCATACAGAGGGGAGTATAAAAATACTCAGTAGGGACCCTGATACCCCCAAAGGTCTCTCGAAATTACACATAAGAATAACACAAGCATGATCTCAATCAAAAAGTACAGAGAAATAGAAACATATCATACAAAGTTTAAGTGAAGTATAGAAGTACATATGATTAGTCATGAAGGTAGATTATCTTATTATGTCGAGAGGCACTGCTACTGACCATACAGAGTCTGACCAGCATGGGATCGATAGGTACTAACCCCCGCAAGACCCACACAGGATCTGACCCGCCCAGATTTTATAGGTACTAACCCCAACTATCCCACATAGGATATGACCCACACAAAATCTGACCCACATAGGATAGGTATGCACTGACCCATAGAGGATCATTGAGCACTGACCCACACATGACCAGTGTTGACCCACAGAGGATCACTCAGTACTAACCTCGATATGATCTTTCTCCAACCACTGCCTCACTGCCATCAACTGGATTCCAACTCATAGTATGCATGATTTTGGGAGAACCACTCCTTAATCCATCGTTCGTATTTCAACTAACACGATGTTACATAAAGAAGAAACTCGATGATCTATTACTTCAAAAGGGTTCCAATGCAATAGATGGGGTGTCAACCGGATGCCCAGTTTGTTATTTATTGGCATTTTAGTGCAGAGGGCCTGGTTAGATTTTGAGTCGATATAACTTGGATGTACTCCAACTTTCTCTAAAAATATCATTTAGTATAAAAAACGGAACATTTCACTCCAAGGTTCCCAGTGCCTTTGACAGTTCGTCAAACAGATGTCCAGTTTGCAAGTTACAATAATTTAAGCATTTATGGGCCCGAGATGGGTCCAGGTCCTTTCTGACCTAGTCGGACAGGCCCAACCCGACCTGGTTTGGGTCAAATTGAACTGGTTCGTGTCTAACCTGGACCGCCCCGCCGGGCGATCTAGCCCGCTCACTGGCATGACCCGTGCTGGGGTCGCGTGATAGTCAACTCCCAAACGACTTAAAGGAGCCATTTGGCTTAATTAAGGGAGGAACTAGGAGGCTCCGCCTTGTCACCCACAAGACCCACATAAATCGGGTCCCTTGCTAGCTCATTGTGGCTTAGAAGTCATGGAGAACGATGGACCGATGCCTTCCCCTTTACAGTCGGCCGAGGGCCGACTGCCTTCTACAGCCATCGCGACATGATATCACGGCTCCCCTCCGTGGCACATGCCGGTGTGCCACCTACTGCTATAGCGGCCTACCGATGCAAGCCTCTACCTTTTCCAGTCACCGGTGCCATGCTGAAGGATCTTTAATGGGGCTCTAGTGACGCTCCATAGCTCCGTTGTCACTCCAGCTTGTGCTAATATGTCTACCGGGATGCCTCCGTCATAGTGTGACCCACTGTTTTACATTTTTGTCAAATTGATGGAATTCTCCTCGTATAAAGCACCATGAATGAAGTGGTGGATGGTCTAGGCCCTGTTCGTTTAGCCCGCTTGCCCTGCGTTAACATTATAAACAGTGGGAGAAGAATTCAGTAAAGATAATATTTATTAAACAAATAAACCCCCTACCTTGAGATCTATTGGGGGTGTTGCGGTTATGGAAAGAGGATCGTCCATGTTGGATGGAGTTGTCAACTTTTGTCAATCCCAGATTGTTTCCGCTCGAGTTTCCACCCTCCATCGGTGGATGTTGCCACATGAATTCTATAGAGTTTCCTTTCTTGAAGAAGTTGTGCTAGAACCCCATCCCAAGCTCCATTTAAAATGGAGGGGGAAAGGTGAGTAACACATTGATGAATTAATGAGGTTCATTAAATGAATTAATGAACCTCTTTTAAATCGCAACGGTGGAGTTATGAAGTTGATGAGTCAAGCCATTAAATGTCCTGACAAGTCACCGGCCCTGCCACTACTTCTCATCCGTTGGATAAAATGTAAATAAAATAACCTGTTAAGTTGTTTTATTATTATTTTTTGTAAAGTTAAAAATTTAACGTTTTCTCCTGACCTACTAGGGTTTAAGTGAATCTTTCTTTAAGATAATCCTAGAACTGCAGATTCAACTTTGCCCTCATATTTATAATCCGAGAACTAGTTCAAAAGATAGAAAATGCCACCCACACATTTTCTGAACGTACCTTAAAATAAGTTCAGAAATACATAACAGGCACACTGAGCCTCAGAATCATACACCGTTAATTGTCAAGGACTCATAATAATCCAAAATTATTTAAAAAAAATTACCTAGAATTTTCCAGGTCTTTACATTCTTCACAACTTGGGACTTTTTTCCCCAAAAGCTACAACAAAACAAGGGGAAAAAATGGGGGTACTAAACATGAATCTGAGCCTCCCGCTCCTATGTGCTCTCCTAGAGGTTCCCATGCTACCAATAAACTCTCACCAGAGTAATTGACCACCCAAAATGGACATGATCCTATCAATACTCTATCTCCAACGGAAACTCCGCAAACATTTCCCAATCACCGATGTCCAGCTCGCCCTAGTTGATAACATGCGATGGATCATGCACAGATCTCATCTTCTAAGACTAGTGCAAACAATTATGAACCTGGTTTATCTGTGGGGGAAGAGTTAGATGGTATTTCACCTCACCTATGTTATTGAGGATCTAGAGAGGTCCGACAAACCTCAGATATAGCTTGTCGCCCCGGTTAACCCTCCATAATCCTAATCAGGGTGAGACCTGTAGGAAGACATGGTGTCCCCCCTCAAACTCCAACGGTCTCCATATCCTGTCTCCATAAGACTTATGCCAGCTCTATCTAGTCTTCATCCATTACAAGATTATATGCACCTTTTTTTTGGTAGCGTATACCAACTCTGGACCCATAAGTGCTGACTCCCTTGGGCCTGTCTAGCAAAGAGGTGATCAGCAGGGTCACCCATACAAAGCCTCAAATGGTTCCATGCCGATGGTTGAGTGATAAATATTGAATTATTCAAACTCCGCTAGGTGTAGTGGGTCCTCCCAACTATGGCTGAAATGTAAGACATAAGCAAGAATCATTTCCCCGAGTGTCTGTATGGTCTGCTCTGTCCGACCATCTGTTTGATGGTGAAAGGCGGTGCTCAACCGTAGCTAAGATCTGAAGGCCTCCTAAAATCCCTTCCACATGAAAGATGTAAAAAGTGTGTCACGATCTGAGACGATCATCGATGTAACTCTGTGATGTCACCCAATATCTTACATGTATAGGCGTCCCAAGCTCTCTACTAATCCCTGCTCTCAAATGGGTAGAAAGTGGGCCGACTTGGTTCGTCAGTAAATGATCACCCAGATAGAACTGTTGACCCTGGACATACGTGGTATACCTATCATGAATTCCATGGATATACCATCACACATACCCTCTAGTGCCTCATGTGGCTAAGCTAAGCCTTGTGGTAACTGATGCATGACCTTCACTTGCTGACAAGTGAGGCATCAAGGTAAAACGTTACCACTGCATTCTTCATTCCTGGCCACCAGTACTAACATCGGAGGTCCTGGTACATCTCCACCGCTCTAGGATGTACCGCTAAAGGGTATGTATGGAACTCCCTTAACACCTACCCTCGTAGCATCACTGGTAACATAGTGCATCCTATGTAGAAGAAGGCATTCTCCCCACCTTCATAAAATCCCTCAAGAGCCTATCATACTGATATCTGAGCACGTCGGGCCTCACAATGAATGTCCCAAATCTGTGTCTCCCAAACATGTTTAAGATGTGGGGGAGTGAAATTCATAGACTAGAGGTAATCTTCTCCATATCTATCCATGAATGATAACTACAATGCAGCTAGCTGCTCTATCGCCTCACTCAGCAGCTGTAGACCTGACCTCTTGTACAGTGCGAATGCTACTACGTTTACCGTCTAAGGAGTATATACTATCTCAAAGTCATAGTCTTGGAGGAATTCTATCCATTGTCGCTATCTCAAGTTTAGGTTCTTTTGTGAGAAGATATAACTAAGATTCTTGTGATAAGAGTAGAAAGTAACATGTTCACCCATCAAGTAGTGTCTCCACATCTTTAGTGCAAAGAACACTACTACTAACTCCAGGTCATGGAAAGTAAAGTTATGCTCATGCTGTCTCAACTTCTGTGAGCTATAGGAGATCATTTCTCGCTCCTTCATCAGTACACAGCCTAGTCCAGTCCCTGATGTGTGTCAGTAGACTACATACCAAACGCCCTCTTCTGGTAGCCTCAAGATGGGGGAACTCGTAAGTCTCTAAATCATCTCTTGAAAACTATAGTGGCACTTCTTCATCCATAATAAAGGATTCCCCTTCTTCATCATGGATGAAAATGGTGCTGTAACCCTGTATAAGTCAGGTATAAATCTTTGGTAGTGACCACACAATCCCAAGACACTTCGTACCTCGGTCAGACTCCAGGGAGGATCCCAAGAAAGCACTGCCTCTATCTTCACTGGATCCATATCAACTCCATCCTCTGAGATAAAGTTCCCCAGGAAGTGAACTTCCCATATCCAGAATGGGAACTTCGAGAGCATTCTATATATCGGTTTCTCTCGGAGTGTATCCAAAACTATTTGTAGGTGTGTGGCATGACCCTCCTCTAACGTCGAGTATTCAAGATGTCGTCGATGAAGACCACCACAAAGTGATCAAGGTATGGATGAAAGATCCTATTCATGATACCCATGAATACTTTCGGAGTGTTGGTCAGGCCGAAAAACATCATCAAGAACTTGTAATGGCCATACCAACATCTGAAGGCTGTCTTTGGAATATCCTCATCCCATACCCTGAGCTGGTGATAACATAAACTGAGGTCTATCTTATTAAACCATCTAGATCTCTTCAGCTGGTCAAAGAGATCATCAATCCTTGGGAGTGGATACTTGTTCTTCATGGTAACTTGGTTCAAGTGTTGATAGTCCACACAAAGCCTCAAGATCTTATCCACCTTCTTGGAGAATAATATTGGGGATTCCCATATAAAAACACTGGGCATTTTGAACCCCTTTTCTTATAAGTCCTACAGCTATACCCACTACTTCCAAAGCGCTTCAGGATCTATCTGATATGATGATGTAGATATTGTTGCCGTCTTGGGGTATAGGTTGATGTGAAAGTCTATCTCTTTGCGAGGAGGTAGTCCCAAAACATCATCAGGGATGACATCGTCATACTATTCCACCACTATATGATAACTCGGACTCCTCACGTCAACTATTCCAAGGGTGAGGATATCCAACTGACGAGTAATCAGTTTCACCATCCTCTGAGATAGTCCATCCTGTGCTGCATAGGTTTCCTTCTCACCGATGAAGGTAAAACCGATCCCATCCTCATGGACACACTGCACAATGGGCCTAAAATAGTCAATATGAGAATGGAATGTAGATATCCAGTCCATACCCAAGATGAATTCATAAGGACTCGACACTGCTACTAAGAGATCCCATCCAAAGATCTCACCTCCTAGAGTAAGATCACACTGTCCGCACCAGTGTGTAATTATCAAATCCTCTCATGTAAGAGTCTCAAATCGCAAGGATTGTGCCAACAAATCCATCAAAATTTCCGAGCATCGAACGAGTGTTGTGGAAATGAAAGAGTGACTGGAACCCATGTATATAAGTACTAAAACTAGGGTAGAATAGACACAAATCGTAACTCTAATCATCTCCTAAGAACCGTGGTCGTAGGCCTCTGCTGCCTGTAGCTATGCTCTCCCTTGTCCACTTACTCCATGTGGTTGGGGTGGACCTCCTTCTGGGGGTGGCGGTAGAACCTCAAATCGTGGCCCAATGCCTGCTGCACGACCTACTCCTCTGCCTCTTCCTCCGCCCTACAGACCTCCTCACTCAAACCTCTTCCTCTACCTTGGCAGTACCTTGACTGTCCACTGATCGTCGATACAGCGAGTCGATCAGTCGCAAGCCATGTGGCCCTACCCGCCGCACGTGAAGCACTACTTGCGTCCCAACTGACCTTCTCTGTCTCGCGAGCTCCACACCTCCGACCCTATGTCCTGGGGTCATCCACCAGTGGGTTTGTTCTACTTGGACATCTGTGACATCTGTCTACTTCCTCCTGTAGATGACTCAGATACCTATCTTCTGGTGGTGGATCTCACCGTCAGTGACTAATCAGCTATGAAGTTATCCACTAACAATTCTCGCTCGACCACTCTAGCCTGCATCGAGATATTCAATGATATCATCAATGCTCTGATCTCTTTCTAAAGACCCTTCTCAAAGGTCTGGGCCCTGAATAATGGGTCATGTACCATGTCGATGGAGTAGTGTGAGAGGTCATTGAATCTCTCCAAGTACTAGGCTACTGTCAAGCTACCCTACTGTAAGTGAATCATCTCTTGGATATGCACATAGCGTAGAGTCGTTGGAACAAAATACACCCTGAAGAGGCTCTCAATATCCCTCCAGGTGAGGGTCACCTCATCACGTGTCTAGAGCATCAAGCTCCACCACCTCCCTGATGTGCCCTAGAAAAGTATAGTAGCTATGATAACCATATGCTCTGTTGGTGTCTCAAAAAAGTGAAAAACACTAGCCACAGCCTCTAGCCAGTCCTTAGCTGCCTGGGGATCTGTCTCGCTTCAAAACCTTGGAGGCCACTGTCTCTAGCACTCGAGAAATGCGTTCAGTTAGTGTGCATGGCCTGATGGTGGGGATAGTGGCATCTTCTTCCCAATGGGTGGTGGCACTGCTGGTGCACCACCTAAAGGTGTTCCCCAGTAAGAGTGTCATGCATCGAAGTCTCGTCGCTCAGTAGGCCGTCATCGTATACTCTCTCGGGAATCCTAGCTAGCTATCTACGTAGTGACATCCTGAAAAGATATAGGTGTTCCATGTTTGATAAGTTATACCTGGTGAGATGACTCAAATACATGAAATTAAAAACCTTTCCAAAACACTCACAATCAATATTTTCGTGCACCGAGTTAGAAATCAGAATTCAGGGTCCTTGTATATGGATACGTCGGTTTCCGAACAAACAATTGACTCCCCAAACTGAAAACCACACTCAAAACACATTAAAAAATTTCTCAATTAAAATATAAGAGTCATTGTTCTTTGGTAGAACCACTCTATTTTGTCATTTTGTCACGAACTCTCCCCCGGGGCCCGTGCTGTGAGCACCCCAAGACCGCCTTCCATAGTCAAGGATTTGGTGACTAGAATCGAAAAGGAATATCCCTAAATCAGGAAATAATTTCCTTTAAACATATACAATAAAAAATCCAAGAACACAACGAGATAAAACAATGAAGTAAAACTGATGTAGTAAAGGTCTCTACTAAAAGAAAGAGGTCAGAAGACAAGACCAACAGAAAGGTACAAATACAACTGAAAATAGAAAACATCTCCTGCGATTTTCCACCAACGATCCCACCTGAAGGGTAGGTATATCTCGTCTTCTCAGCTCTGCACATCTCTTGTCACCGTCACTTTTTTCCACCATCATGTCCTAGCTCCCTGAGTCTTAGACGAACCGCTCATCATGTCCACAAGACACAACAAGGTGTGGGCAAAGCCCGTACATGGGTGAGTATAACAATACTCACTAGGGACCTTGAGACCCCCGAAGGTCTCTTAGAATTCCATATATTAATAACAGAAGTATGATATCAATCACAAACCACAATGAAATAGTCATAGTTCAAACAAGGTTTAAGTGAAGTATAGAAGTATAGATGATTAGTTGCAAAGATAGATCCTCTTATTCCATTTACAGGCAATGCTGCTGACGATATGGAGTCTAACCCACATAGGACTGATAGATACTAACCCCTGAAAGATCCATAGAGGATCCGTCCCACCCGAAGTTGATAGGTATTAACCCCCACTGACCCACACAGGATCAGTATGCGCTGACCCACACAGGATTGCTGAGCGCTAACCCACACAGGATCTAACCCACAAAGGATCAGTATGTGCTGACCCACAAAAGATCGCTGGGCACTAACCCACAAAGGATATGACTTACAAAAGATCGGTGCGGATCCACGGAGGATCACTCAGTACTAACCTCAGTATGATCTATCTCCAACCTCCCCCTCACTTCCAGCCACTGGATTCCCACTCATAGTACTCATGATTTAGAGAGAAACACTCCTCAAGCCATCATTAGTATTTCAATCGGCATAAAGTTTCACAATGAATTAACCTAATGATCTGTCACGTTATAATTATTACAACGCAATATATTGTGCATCAACCGGATACCTGGTTTGGTAGTTATTTGAATTTTAGTACCGGGGCCCGGTTATATTTAGAGTTGATCCCACCTGTCCATACTCCAACATTCTCCAAAACTCTAATAGAGTATTTCAAAAGGAAGATCTCTCTCTAAAGATCCCAGAGCCGTATACGGTTCATCAAACAGACATCCGGTTCGCAAGTTACAGTCGTTTAAGTTTTTTTCGTCCTGAGAGGGTTCTGGGTCCGGTCCGACCTGGCCCGGGATGTCCTGACCCAGTTTAGGTTGACCTGAAACGGTCCTGGTTTGACCCGTCCTGGCCTGCCAGCTGGGCGAGGCATACCGGGTGGTCCGGTCCGTTCACTGGTGTGACCCGCGCTGGGGTCGCACGGTTGTTGGCTCCCGAACTACTCAAAGGAGTCATTCGGCTTAATTAAGGGTGATTCTAGGTCGCGCTGCCTTGTCACCTGCGAGACCTGAAAGAGGTGGGTCCCTTGAGAGATCTCCATGGATTTGATGCTACAGATGGCCGAGGGACAACCACCTTCTTCAGTCACAACAAGATGAGGAAGTGGCTCTCCTCCGCGGTGCGCGACGACGCGCCACCTGCTGCCGTTGTGGCCGACCGATGCCAGCTGCCGCCCTACCGGTTCTGTTCCAACTGATCTTCCACGAGGCTCTAGTGATGCTCTGGAGCTCCTTTTTCACTCTCTCCTGTGCCTATGGGTCTCCCAGGATGCTGTCATCATAGCATTACCTACTATTTCGCATTGTCATCTAATTAATGAAATATGTCCAGAATAATGCAACATGAACAGAGTAGCAAAGGGTCTGAACCATGATCGTTCAGCCTGCGTCCTCCATGTTAACTTGATTATAAGTGTCATTATAATTTATCAAAGATAAGATTTATTAAAAAAAATTAACCCCATACCTTGAGATCTTTCGGAGGTGTCACAATTTCAGTAGGAGTAGAATCCATGTAGGATGGAGTCATTGACGTTCATTGATCTTGGATCATTATCGCCCGAGCTTCCATCCTCCATCGGTGGATATTGCCACAGGGCTTCACCAGAGCTTCCTGGATTGAGGAAGTCATTCCAAAACCCCACCCCAAGATCCAATTAAATAGGAGGGGGAATGGTGAGTAATGCATTGAGGAATTAATGAGGTTCATTAAATGAATTAATGAAACTATTTTAATTCACAATGGTGGAGTTACACAGTTGATGAGTCAAGACATTAAATGGATTGACAATCCACCAGTCCCACCACCACCACTCATCCATTGGATAAAAAGAAAAGAAAATAAGTTGTTAAATTATTTTATTATTATTTTCTGTAAAGTCCAAAATTTATCTTTTTCTCTCAACATACTACAGTTGATGTGAAGATTCCCTTAAGTGAATCCTAGTGTTGTGGATTCAACGGTGCCCTAGGATTTTTAATCCGAGTAGCAGTTTAAAAGATAGAAAATGCATCCCACGTGTTTACTGAACGTACCTTAAAAATTTTAGGAAATTAATACAAGGCACACCGGGCCTTAGAATCATGTGCAGTCAATTTTCAGAAACTTGTAATAATCCCAAATAATTTAAAAACAATTACATGGAATTCATCAAGTCTTTACAGTTCGGTCATAAATCTTACATAGAAGTCCCTTATATTCAAAAGTGGACACTTATACTAAGTATCAATTTTTACTATAATTTTTTACGGAATCTAAGACTAATGGTTTTCTTCTTTTTTATGTCACTTACTACGGTTTTTTAAGGAATCGTGTTTTCTTATCATGACATATCGTCACAAAATTGATCTTGACCTCATCCTTTTCCTTATAGGTCGATAAATCTATATGAAGAACATTTTAAAATGTGGGATGAGCACAAAAATCATAGTAAGTGACATAAAAAAGAAGAAAACCATTTTTCAGTGAAAAAAATAAAATACCATGAAAATTTTATGTATATCTCAATGGTATTTGAGAAGATGAAGTAAATCATTTCCTCAAGAAAATAACACACTTTTTTTCTCAATGAAAAACATTTAAACACATTGAATTTAAATAAGAACCATTTTTTGTAAATTAAAGCATTAAAATCATAACCTATGTCAAAAATAATAGGAGACCAGTTAAACTCATAAGACAAACCTCCTCGGTAACTCCCTCCTTCATGTCTGTAAGGACAAGGAACATTACCCAATACATTAGAGTGTTGTCTGGGAGCACCAAATGCAATAACGAGCTCACTCGATGCTATTTGGTCTCACCCAACTTATAACCTGTTACAAGAATACCCAAAAATATCTAGTCACATCCAACGTATAAGTTATAATGGTGTCACCGATGACCTATCATAGGGATCTTCCAATCTTATATTTTTTATCAGGCTCAATTTTTCTCATATATAATTCTCAAGTTTCATACCATGAATAAAACGTTTATTCATTCAATTTACATCAGAATTTGTTTGAAAAACTCTTTTAAACACATATGAAAAATACATTTGGATATAAAAACTCCATTTTTATTTAACACCGCATTTCAATACCATAATACCCCTAAAAATAGAAATAAGTATTCTCTTCAATGAATGAATTAAATCTTTTAGAGGAAGAAACACTTGAAATAATGTTTACATTGGAGGGAAAAGACTCTATCATTAAATATGTTAAAATATAATATTCCATTTTGTATTTTAGTGAATAAAGTAAAAAAATCAATAAAAAATCCTTTTGAAAACACTTGAAATAATCTTAAATAAAATCATATCTTAAAACATAAAACCACACACATATTAAAGAAACTATTTTATTTGAAAAGAACAATGGAAAATTATAAAGGAAACCTTAGTTTTTGAGATATCATGATGGTAGAAAATTCTATTAATGTTATATATGTAAAAATATACATTACATTACACTTTTGTAAAAATTGTTGAAAGAGGAACTTTAAAATAGGTTTTTTTAAATAATGTTTCTTACCTTGAGTCCAAATTGTCATATACGTTCTTTATCTTTCAGAATAATAAACATAGGATAATTGTTTACTTGTTTAAAAACCTCATCAAATTTTATTATTCATTTTATATCACTTATTACCATTTTATATTAAATTACTTATCAATTTTTTGACAACGTCCGTTTTGATGATATTTAGGTTAGAAGGCCAAAATTACTTCAGCAGGTTTGTTATGGTCAAATATTCCATTATTAAATAATTTATAGAAATATATTCAAAAAATAATTATTTTTATACATAAATTAAACTTTTAAAACCAATCATGAAATATAGTCATGAATAATGAACTATGTTACATTCAAGGAGATGGTAGGATATACGTTTTCATGAGTAACATTTAAATTTTAATACTATAATTATTGAAAGAAGTTAAGTATCATTTTTTATTTTACAGATGATCATAATATCATAAAATCATATTTATCCAATTAATATACTTATATATATCATCTATTTGATGTGTTGATGGAAAATGAATCACATCGCTTCGTGGAAGTGGTAGTCCACATGTACGCATTAACAACATTATCATTCATTAGTGAATGGAGATGTAAGAAGGTAAATAATATATTAAATTTTAATAATGAAAAATATTTAATTAATATCATATATAAAAATAAATTCAATCATTATAATCCATCCAAGATCGATGGTGATGAAAAATGAATTACAATGGTTTGCAAGGTGCTATTCCTCCGTACACCCAAAGGATGGTTTCATTTCCCATTTGATGGAAGAGAAGATGGATATAGGATATAATATTAACATAAAAACATATAAATATTTTTTGGATACTGGTTTTCTTAATTTATAACGTCTTAATATCATTTTAAGGATGTGGATAATTAAAACACATAAACTCTCGATTAAAAATGATATCTCTTCTTCGGACAACTTCATTTTTTAACACCTAAAGACCACTAAGGACAGTGTTATTTCTAAAATAAATACCTATAAAACGAGGGTATGGATTCTAGAAAGGTATTTTAGTAGTTATTGGATAAAAATAAAGGGTTTTGTGGTGAATAATTTAGTATAAGAGTTTCCATATTATAAGAGAGGGGAGGGTCACTCTTGGAATTTCTCAAAATATTAAATTAATATAAATTAATATTCAATTTAAAATAGATCAAGACTGACTAAATAATAATATAGGATGAATATGGGTCTAAATAATATCATAAAATAAAAATTATACAAGTTTTTACTTTTTTTATCCATATATTTTAGTTTAAACCTCTTATTGAACCCTTCTAAACTTATCATGACAACAAAAGTTTTTACTCTTTAGGGGTTAAAATAGTTACTGTAATGGGAAATAACCCATAAATGGACCATTTTTAATATTAGAAACCACATTAGAATATCATTTCAAAAATATAATATTTTTTGGAATTTTATATCCTTAAATAAAATATTATTTATTATAAAATATCAACAACGTTAATTTTTAGAACTATAAATTACTTCAGATTCAATAATATCAATAACACAGTTATAATTTGAACCAATTATTTAAAAAAATTAAATGATTCATGGTAATATATAATTTATTTTGGATAAAATTAATTATCTCAAATTTAATACTTTTAATACTTTTTTTGCCAATCTTGTTTCCATTAATCAAATAATTATTACGTCATCATTGTTCAAGCATTTAAAGTAAATATTTCATCACTAAAAATTAAAAATAAATTTCCATGATGAATATAAACATTTTATATTTAAAAAATATATTCACACTAAAACATATCTTCTAGATAACTCAATATTAAAAGTATTTTATTTATTAAAAACAATAGTGTTACATGTTTTACTTTTGTTGAAATAAAATATTATCAAGGTTATAATCTCATCCAAATGGACCAAAAATTACATTTAACAAAATAATTTATTATAATGTATGAATTTGAATCATAAAATAAAATTTATAAATGTTTTAGGATCATTGTTTAGTCCTTATCATTTTTTTACTATTAATTTCTCAACTTACCATTTACCGTGGTAAAAAAAATTGCTAAGATTGCAACTCATATTGAAAAAAATAAAAGGGACCTATTTAATAAATTTTTACATCATGATTTAAAATATGAAATCCATTTTACAGAATTTTAAAAATATATGTGGAAGAATCTAATTTAAAATTAAACTGAAACAATTCAATGAAAAATGGATTTTTAGAAAAAATTCCCTTTTAAATATAAAATAGTTTTTATACTAAATTAAAGTATAAAATTCATTTTAAAAACCATAATGGAATTATTTTTAGTAAAAGGGAACTAATAAAATTTTAAAACAAAACCAAAAAAATATTTTGAATTTGTAAAAACTTTTAAAGAAAATATAGTTTCAATAAATATCAGTATTTTTCACTATTCATTAAAAAATCAAAATTTTTATTAATTCCTTAAAAAATCACCATAAGATAATTTTGGAATTATAATTAAAAAAAATAAATTCATTTTTTCAAATAAATTTACCAAAAGTTATAGAAATTAATTATAAAATTCACTAATAAAAAGAAAAAAATTACTTTTTTATAGAAAAAATATTTCAACAGAGTAAATTTAATTTATTAAAAATTATGTGTTTATTTTATAAGAATTTAATGATAAATTTATATTGTGTACAAAAATTTATATTTATTTCATAAATCAATTATTTCTATTCATACCCACCAAATTAGTAGCTAGGTTATAACAGTCACATTAAGATAATAATTTTTTTACATTGGTTTAAGCATAGTTTTGCATATCATGTATCTTATTGAACATAGTATTTATTTTTTAAATAATAGAGATATAAACTTTTTTGTTTGAATACAATATGATAGGAAGTTCCATTTTATAATTCTGGGTAGGAACACTCTTGGAATTACATAGAATAGTAAATTATTATAAATTAATTTTCATGAAAAAAGGGATAAAACTATTATAATTCAAATATAGGATAAGGATGGGAAGAAATAATATCACCCAATGATGTTTGGGAAATTATATATATGGTTATGATCCCTATCTCTTTGTTTTCACCCTTATTAACCTTTTTGGATAATTACCTTGATAATGAAGTTTTTACTATTCAAGGGTCAAGATAGTTATTATAAAAGGAAATTTGAATAATAAATGGACCAAGGTTTATATTTGAAAACATATTCCAATAAATTAAATTAATATAGTATTTTTAATAAGTTTAAATAATTTAATAAAATATTGTTTAACATAAAATGTCATTAATGTTGTTTTTGACATTATTCATTTAATCTGAATTTGAAAATAACATGGAAGTAATGGAATTTGATTATAATACTTCAATAAAGAACTAACATGTTATATTTATCTATAAAATTTATGTAATGAAACAATTAATTTAAATTATATTACTTTTTTTCTTTTTAAATTAATTTATTTTATTTATATATTGATTGATCAAATACCGCATCGGTGTTGCGTATGAATTTAAGGTAATTATTTCATCACTAAAATTTAGAAATAAATTACAATGATAAGAAAAGTAATTTATCTTCCAAATAAACTTTTTATAATCAAACATGTACTTTATTTATACCTATTTCAATAATTTTGATATAATAAAATAAAGAGAATGACATTTTGGAATCTTCTTTACATAAAATAATATAAAGGAGAAAAACAAAGAAATATGGAATCAAGTTGAAATCTAAAAAAATATGATGTAATTGGATGAATTACACTCATCCAATTGGATAAATTCAATTTTTAGTCTCATTTTTAGTCATATCATGTAATTTTTAATCATAAAATGTGATTTAACCTTATCGTAGTGACAATTATTTATTATGATTACTATTCATAATAAACAAAGAATAAAATAAAATATTTACTCAATTTAGACCTACTGAATAAAAATGTGGATTATATTTCTTAAAATTAAAATTCTATAATTTTCAAAAAATTAATTTAATATCAAAATACAAAATTAAATGAAAAATAGTTTTTCAAAAAATTTCTTTTTTAAGTATAAAAATGTTTTTATTGAAAATTCAAGTATAATATTCATTAAAAATTATATAAAAGGATTATTTTTAATCAAAAGGATTTAATGGAATTCTAAAACAAATCAAAAATAAAATTTTACTTTATAAATACATTAAAAGTAAAAACAATTTTAAATAAATATTTGTTTTTTACACTATTTAATGAAAAATAATCTTTTTAGAAAAATATCAAAATTTCCCCATAATATAATTTTGATATTATTATTTAACAAATTATATAAAATAAAATTTATATCTATAGAAAATAATTATTATATTTTCTCACAAAAATAAAAAAAATCATTTTTCAATAAAATTTATTTTTGAAGAATAAAAAAAATTTACTAAAAATTGAGGTATTATTTACTAGGAATTTATAAATATATTTATATTTAGTATGAACTTAATATATTTTTATAATATAAGTTAATCATATTTATACACTCCAATTTTACATCTTGTTTATAATGGTCATATTTAAATAATAATATTTCATGGTTTATTTAAATTCAGTTTTACATTTCATAAACGCTATCAAAAATAGTTTTCTTTTTAAAAACTCAGAGTGTTATATTCTTCCGCCTTAAGAAATTTCTCCCTCAATATATTTTGTTACATACTATATTGAAAATAGGTGAGGGTACTTCTGCTTCAAGACTTAATCTGGTTCCCATGTTTCCACCTCATATTTAAGGTTTTTTTCTATTGTACGTTAAATAAATGAGTTGTCTTGTTATATATAACATTATCTCTATGGTCCAAGATCTTCACTGGATTTTCCTTAAAAGGGTGATCATTTTTTAGTTATACCACCATTAAATTTATTACATGAGAGGGATATGGAATATAATTTATTAGGAGGGATACATGGAATATATCATGTATTTGAGAGAGGGTTTGTGGGAGGGATAGTCGATAAGCCAAATCTCTGATACGATCAAGAATCTCAAATTGTCTAATGTACCTAGGAATTAGATTACCCTTATTCCAAAATCTCATGAATATCTTCCATGAACATGTGAAGATAAACACTTTATATATGATCTAAAACTCTAGGCCTCATTGATAATTATCAACATAACTATTCTATTGACACTGAGATTCACAGATGTGTTGTTGAATGGTACTGTCCTTTTCTACCATTTCCTTAACCACTTCAGATCTCAACATATTTAATTCACCAATTTCATCCTAGCACACAAGTGTTCTATATTTCTCCCCATAAAGGGATTCATATGGAGATATTTTGATGCTTGAGTGGAAACTATTATTTTATGATAACTCAATCAAAGGAATATGTTGATCCCTTCCTTCTATGATGTCCATCGATCATTCTCTCAACATGTATTCAAGTTTATAGATAGTCCACTTAGATTGGAAATCTATTTGGGGGTGATAAGATGTACTAATGTTTAACATAGTGTTTAGATCATGTTTTATGTTTTTTCAGGACATTGATGTAAATCTTGGATCTTGAAAGGATACAATCAATAATGGGAATCCATAAAACCTCCCCACTTCTGTAATGTATGTCCTAGAAACATGACCATATAATAATTTCTATCATATTTTAATGAAGCGAACATTATTTTTAATGTGATCCACCGCAACCATATATTATTATTTCCTCTCGATATCTTCATAAGATCGTCGAAAAATTCCAATGTTTTGTTTTCCCATTTCTAGGTTAGTATAGATAATGGTTACATAATCCCCTTGGATGTCTTCCTTTCATCCTTTACCTATTGATATGCTAGAAATTTTGATGTATATTATGTTATCTCATTCTTCATATTGTTCCACAGATATCTCTCTCAGAGATCTTGATAGATATTTGTCTTTCCTATGTAGATAGATAAGGTCGAGCTATGTGCACCATTCAAGAATACCTCATTTATCTTAGTATTTAATAATATACATAGTTGTAACACAAATCTTACAACTCCTTCTTCCTCAATTTTGAACAATGAGGATATCAATTATCTAACATCTTCCTCCTTCTTTTTAATTTATACCTTATCTATTTGTTCATCATTTATATTCTCCAAAAGGGATAGTTGAATAATGATTTGATAAAGGAATGATGATGTTCCATCCTTTAAAATTACCATGTCCAACCTTTATATGTCTATAAAGATCATATCCAACTCAATTCCCTTCAATGATAATATTTCTATATCATTTATACTTAGAATATCTATCACTTTATTTTCTTTCCTATGATGGTAGTAGATTTATCATTCATATTTTTCGATCATATCTAACCATCTATGTTTGTTCATATTAGGATCCTGTATAAATATATACTCGAGGCTCTTATGATTGATATATATTTCACACTACTCCCCATAGAGATAATGGTAACATATTTTCAACATGAATATCACTGTAGAAAACTCTAGATCTTGCATTAGATATTTCTATTCCTAAACTTTTAATTACATTATGTTATAAGATGATACATTATCCTTCATCATCAGTGAAAATCCTAAGACCATATTTGAAGCATCACTATAAACCATGAAAAGCTCACCACTTGAGGTAATTTTTAGGATTGGTGAAATTATAAGACCATTTTTTAATTCCATAAATATATATTTATATTCAATGATCCTAAAAAACATTAATCCCCTAAAATTTAGGTTGTTTATAGGGTTTAAAAATTGGGGTAAGTTTCTCAAAAATTGATACATTACCCAGATAGTCTAAGAAAACTACATGACTCTATTACAAATTTGGTTATAGGATATTCTTCAATTTAATTTATCTTATAAGGTTCCAACAATATATATTTTATAGTGATAAAATTATTCAATAATGATACATACATTATCTTTAAATAACATATATTATAAATTTCATAGAGATTATCCTTTATTAATGTCTTTAGCACAATATTCAAATAACTCCCATGCTCAACCTTGCTTTTGAAGTATATCAACATATCATCTATAAATTTTACAACAAATTTGTTGAGGTAACATATAATGAATATATTCATTAATTCCATAAATATTTTTATATAATTAGTGAGTCTGATGAGAATTATTGTTAACTCATAGTGTTTATAAATTATTCAAAAATTAGTTTTGGGAATATCTTTATTCTTCAAATTTAATTAGTGAAATCCCGACCAAAGGTCCAACTTAGTGAAATAATGGGTCCCACATAGTTTATCAAACAATTCATATATCCATGGTGGGGTATAATTTTTATTTATTTTGATTTTATTAATTTCAATATAATCAATATAGAGGCACATTTACACATCCTTCTTCTTGAATAAGGGACCAATTCACCCCATAGTGAATAAACTATGTGTATAAAACCATTTTCTAGATTCTCTTATAACTCATTCTTCAATTCCTCTAACTCAATAATGTCCATTCAATAATGAGTCTTTTATATGGGTTGAGATCTATACATAAGTTGGATTCATAACTCAACCTCTCGGTCAGGATGGATAAAAAAAATTATATGGGGAACACATCAATATAATCCTTCATAGTGGGAATGTATTCAAGAATGATTATCTCTATTTTCTTAAAAATGGATGTTAGATATTCTTCATTATAAGGAAATAATATTCATTCCTAAGAAGTATATTTCAAGGGAGATTCATCATCCTCCATACACGTGTACATAGTAGTATGATGACTTGAGATGTTTTGAGTGATTTCTCTTTCCCTATAGTTTATGTTTGATTTATATAAGGATATACAATCCTTAAAAGAGGTAAGATAATATTTTTTGGAAGACTAAGTCAAATCACATTGACTCGGGAGGATTTATATACATGGGATGAAAAAATTCCTCTATTTTTGGTACCCAAAGACACCCCAACCCCCATGTTTTGAGGTGGTGTTTGAATAGTTCTACTAAACATGAAAGATATGAAAGAATGTGCAGAACTAGAATAAAAAATTATGCACACTCTTGTTGAATGAATAACCATCACATATATCACCACATAATTGTTAGGATCTACCTCATTAGTTGTGATATAAATTTTCCTTAATTTCACTTTAGGCTTTGGAGGTTGTTGTCATTGATTGTCTATAATAACACCTAACTAAGAGAATTATCTAGAATAATTCCTTTTCTCCTTGTATTTTAATCATTGAACCTTAGGACGAGTGTATATCTAACCTTTCTTTTCTTCCATCACATTTTTGGTTTTATTTATCATTCCTTAGTATCTATTAAGAATATTCCCCCATTTTCCATACATGAGGCATCTCCCAGTTCCCTTCAAATAGTTTCTTGGATGCTTTTCTCCACACTTTTGACATGTAGTATGTCAGGTTTTTTCCACCATAATATTTATCTATTGATCTGCCTAAATAAAACTACATTTTGTGATTTTTATCTCCAGACACATGAGACCAAGTTGAGGCACCAATATATATATTGGCTTTAAGGTAAAAAAGAAAAATCTCTTTAAATATTTAAAAGACTTGAATCACCAAATATTTTCTCATTGACTTGTATTTCATCCACTAAAGATTTCCACCTTACTTCCAGTATTGATGACGAATTTGATGGCATACCATGAAATCCTTGTGATGTTTTCCTTATATTCCCTATTAGAATCATCTTTCTTTTGATTCAGTCTAAGGAACTCCCTCTCTATTATAATATAGATAGTTCATGGAAAAAATTTATTGAAAAATATTTCCTTAAACTCTTCACATTACATGGTATCAATTTCATCTTTGGATTTTTGTGTTCTTGATTAGAATCCACCACTAAATGAATTCCCCCTTCATATGATAAATTAATAGTACAAATTTAACTTGTTATGAGAATTAAATTGTAAAAAATATATTCTCAATAGAGTAATCTATTACTCCATGTTAATGGGACCATAAGATCCACTAATGGTAGGAGACCTGTGTGACAAAAAAGAATTTACCCTAACTTTCTATTTCTTAGGAGAATTGAGTCAATATTCCTGATTCAAGTTATTATTCATAGTGTGAGTCAGTTGGGAAAGTACTTCCATGATGTTATTGAATCCTACTCCAATAAGGATATGAATATCATTGTGAAAATAATCATATTTCCCTAGAAATTGGTTATTGGAAAGGTTCATCATATTTTCTACAATTAAATAAAATAAGGGGAAAACGTGATGGGAATAAATTAAATAATAAACATAAAAAAAGAAAAACTATGAACTTAAAAGGAATACATTATAAATGAAAAATATTTCCTAATATATTACTCTCTATGTTCCTATCTAGTTTAAGGGTTGGTGTCCTGAGAACCAACTGTTTTGTACTTTGATTACATGAATGTAAACTTATAATATATTTTTCATTGTTCTGCATGACTATAATATGATAATGTACTGGAATATTTCTTCCATTGATAAGGTCATGGAAGATCCCCGCTATGATGGGAACCTTGAAATTCTATAAAAATATTCTTAAATAAAGTTCTACTGTTTGATGACATACTATGATAGGACACATAGTATACATACCGTCATGTGCGGGTACTCGTAAAAGATGAGACTGTCTCAGGGAGTTCACACTTGGTAATCTCCAAGATAAGATATTATGAGAATAAACCTGGAAGTATCAATTCCTCATGTCTTGCTGTCATCATACATTGCTATCGATGAGCGTGTGTAATGGTCCTTAGACTAGAATATTATCATTAACTAATGTCATGAGTCGTGTACTTAGAGTTCTTGAAGAAAACCATCATAAAGAGAGTTGGAATGAAGTAGGGTACATTGGGTGCTTCATGAATGACATGTTATTAATGGATAAGTTGAGGAAGGATTTGTCCCATCCATATTTATGGAAGTAGATATCTCGGGCCCTTTGATTGAAATAGAACTCTCACACAAATTCTATGGCCATGGTGTCACGACGTGTTTATTTCTAGAAGTCAACGAATTACAGATCAAGAATATAGGTTTATGACACTTCCATGAAACCTGCTTGATGAGATATTGAGACAAAGAGATTAAATTACACAGTAAGAATTTATATGAGGTGACACGTCAATGCAACGTCAACTTCTTTCTCTTGGGTGCCTTGACCCGTTTCTAGACAGTAATCTTGGACTTTAGGCAACCCCACCTAATGCTAATGAGAAAGAGGCCTAGAGGGTCACACACTGAGTGTATCCAAGTATCTCATGTAGAATAAAGATTATTCCCATACATGGTTTAATGATTATTCATGGAAGCCTAAATCATTTTAATTTTGGAGGAAGTATAAAATGAAAAGAAGTAAACGCCGGGTTTTAATGATTACATGCTGTGTAGTTTTTATTTTGAAAAAAAAGTACATACTGTGTATTAATGATTAAAATCCACAAAGTTTTTAATGAAAAAACAAGTACAAACTGTGTATTTATTATTACATGTCATGTAGTTTTTTCAATAATGATTTTGAGGAAATATCATTTTATTAAATGATATTTATTATAATCAGCATGGGCGCATGTCAAGGAAATAATTATTCGACATGGGGTTTTCATAAAAGTTCATGAAATAAATAAAATGCGTAATGATTTCTTTTATTTTCATAAATCTACATCCTCAAACCTGATTATAAATATCCTCACAACCCCAACTATTTTCTTAAGAATCGATTTGCACAATAATTCTAGAAAATTCTCTCAAGACTAAAAGAACTCAGTCCTCCATGAACGCTCTCAAGACCCAGAGAGATCCAACTACATCAGATCAAGGCGATCTATGGAAGAAAATGCAAGAAAAGGATTGTCCATGCTATCACCCGAAGATTCATTTGGCAACGTCCAGATATATGTAGTGCACGTGTGGATCATCGCTAGAGGAAGTCTACACTTGGCTTCTGCGATGCAACGACGAATGACATTGGAACGTGATCAGAAATATCAATGAATAAATAACGCCATAAAAGGTACGTCATGTAAATTAATTAGATTAATTATAATCAAACTTTGATGATCCTTCCTTTATGGTTCTATGACTTGTCTTCCTCTTTGTCTATTTCTATTATTCGATCTGTGGATACAGGCGTTTATCATTGTATTGATCTCGAATTGATCATTGTAAATGAAAAAAGACAAGTGGGCACATCCACCCATGAGATTCCACTAGGACCGGGACCTTAAAGTAGTATCAAAGAAGGTTAAAAAGTTGATTATAGTTATTTAATTTTCATTGATAATTTACGCATTTATATTTGATTCAATTCAAGATAAATCGTTCTGTAAAACTGAATGAAAGAGATCTGTTCTTCCTCCATCATTTATCGATTCATATCACAGAAACAAACTTTAAATTTTAATTTTGATTAAATTAAAAATGAGGAACTCATTAGGAGGAGCCGCTCTTTTTGTCTGTACAACACAAGAATACACTATGTGTAGTGAAAACTACATGCTGTGTACTTAGGTTCTAAGAACTGGTACCAGTTCGCCAAACCATGCTTTGTGAATTGAGTATACCTATGTATTTATTATACCATGTTTACTATAAATGAATGGGGCGTGGGAACCAGAATACATGGTGTGTATGTTGAATCAACACACTGTGTAGTACGATCTGGCCCAAGTGAAACCGTGTACAAGGAGAAGCTGTGTTCCACGTACATGGGATTACCAGGCCGGTAACCACATAAAATGGAAGTATACGCTGTGTTAGATTAATCTACACACCGTGTACTCAAAATTTTCCAATGTATAGAAAACACGCCAAATCCCTCGGCGTGTACTTTGGATAAAGGGTGGAAAATACACGGTGTGCAGGCTATATAACATACCGTGTACTTTCCAGAAATGGAATTACACCAGATTTCCTCCAAAAGTACAAAGACCTATACAAGTAATATGGATGATAAAAATCTCAAGAAAATTCATAAATGAATTTAAGATAAAGAATTAACTAATTATAAGATCATAATTAATTGAATTCAAGCACGACATATATTTAATAAATAGAAAGATTAAATGAATTTGAATTCTAAATATGCGTAAATGTTGTTTCATGGTATGGATGATAATGAGCTAGACCCAAAACCCTTTGTATGTGTGTATTGTTTCATTTAATTTTTTTAATTTAAATTCTTTGGCTTGTGAGTCTTCTTCTAATAAAATGTAGGACATGCGTGCCCATGGTTTCTTTAATGTAAACCCCATGTAATGGAGGATCTCCCAAGCTAGTGGAGATGGTTAAAAAATACGAAGCTTAGGAGAAACCAACCCAAGAAGAATCCAAGGTGGACATCCAAGAGTAGCAAAACACAAAACATTGAGTTCAATGTGTTTTCCCTAAGTCAGGGTTATCTTATCAAAACCGCTAGATATGATAACCAATAGAATCTCATGATCATTCCATCTTATTTTATTTTCATCTGATTGCATAGTTTATTTATTATGTATGTGTTTTCGTGTTCACATAATCAATGAAATAAACAAGCATGCAAAGATGGAATAAAATAAAAAACAGGACTATGCGTAAACATTATCAGAAAATGGTTAATCACGTAAGAAAGTATCAATTAATATTAACAATCATGTGATAATGAAAAACTACACATAAAGAATAAAATCCCTCAAATACCATATTATGTCAGACCAAGCCTTCCACTACTTGATTAAGGGAAAGACCCAATAAAAATATGTATTTGACAAACCCTTGTTGGGACTAATTCTTTTATAAAAGAATATCTTATTAATGTTTCGGGTTGAACTATACATTTTACATCAATAGGAGTAGCCCTTACTAGACTTGTTGTAAAATGGAGGCATGTGTTGAGGAAATCCAAGTCCGGATTTCAGGATTGGGGAGTCCACTCAACAGATCAAGGAACTGTAAGCTCATAGTTGTAAAATACCTACGTACAAAAATACCTTCAAATAACTTGACCAACCCTTATTAGGGTTATGTGAAAAAGAATATGGATCCTTTCCACTATAATGTCAAAGCAACTAGACATTCTGGGTTCAATGGTGAGGGCCATTGGGACTTGATAAAATAGTGGGAGAATTAATAAATTCATTTTTTTCATAAAATGCAATCAAATGGTACTGATAAATATACTATTTTAATTTTTAGAATCAACAAAAAAGGCTCGTCAACCACATTTTCTCTATGATATATTTTGGACAAAGACAATATCCTCACTAGCAGTAACATTCATGAATGGTTTAGGCGCCTTTGGGTTATCCTACACCATGAACGAAAGTTTTATGTGCTAGAGTCCTCACTTCCTAATTCCCTTGCCCAAGGAGAGAGTGATCAAGATTTCCTGATCTATGATCAAAACTTAAACGATTCACTTGACGTTCAATGTTTGATGCTATCATCAATGTCTAGTGAGATCATGAAATCTCATGAAGACATGGATGCCTATAGCATGCTCGAGCACCTCTGTGGTCTATACCATGAGAGAGAAAGACAGGAAAGGTTTGAGATCTCCAAGGCTCTATTTCAGAGAAAGCTTGGAGAGGGTGCCCTAGCTGGGCCTCATGTAGTCAAGCTCATTGAATAGATTGATCGCTTGTAGGTTCTAGGGTTAGAACACCCCGAGGAATCAGGTACCGATTTCATTCTCACAACACTCCCCAAAAGCTTCTCTAACATTGTTGTAAATTTCAACATGAACAACATTGAGAAGTCTCTATCTGATCTTCTTATCCGTATTCTCCAAGTGGACAATGATATGAAGCATGAAAATCCTTCAGTCCTTATGGTGAATAAAAGGAAAGGGAAGGTGAATAGCTTTAAGCCGAAAGCTTCTTCAAGTCCTTCGAAGAAAAGGAAGATCAAAGGGGAGGAAAGAGAACATGATTCTATTTGTTTTTCATGTGGCAAGAAGGGCCCCTGGAAGAAAAACTGCACCCAGCAAAGGAAGAAAGGGGAAGGTTCAGGTGCGTTTGTCATCGAATGAAATCTATCTATTTCTAAAAATTGGGTATTAGATACAGCATGTGGTGATCACATATGTATCCAAATATAGAAACCATGTAGATTCAATAAGATAGATTGAGGGGAGGTAGATCTACGAGTATCCAACGGATCCAGACTTGTTGTTGTAGTTGTCGAGGACTACCACCACACATTGCCAACTAAAATGATCTGTAGAGACCCGTAGATTGACTTACATGGACATTACATTACTTTTGCGTAATACTTAGTACATAACAAAAAACACACACACAAGGATCGTAATAGTTTAGTGTCTTTGGAAACTCATAACGTAATCTTCTAATCGTGGTGAAAGATCTTCAATATCTCCCATAAAGATCTTCCTTTTTTTTACCTAAAATTTTTATTTATATCCTGGGGAAAATAAAACATAAAAGGGTGAGCTCAAATTCTCAGTAAGGGTAAACAAAAGAAAAAAACAATCACATCATATCCATAAGAACATAACTTTTGGAAATCTTAACCTGCAAAAGAGAGTATAATTTCATAACATGGGATAAATCATAGTAGTGAAATGAAATCCCAATAATCATAACATAAAACATGGAAATTTGTGGCATACACACATAATCATAGATAATCATTTCATGTTAGTCATGACTCATTTCCAAGACTATCTTAGTGGACAAAGTCCCTTTCTGAATCGAGTCACCCTCGTTTTAGTCCTGTTTCACTGAACCTGTATAGCCTACCATTACAGCCATGTCTATCTCATGAGATATGAAATCTTTACCCAATGCATTGAAGGGAGATATAGGTCCCACCCATCTCATAATGATACCATTCTTATGTGTGCCACAAAATCATAAATCATACATCATTTCATAACCCATGTAATAAAAATGGGAATCTTAAACATTGTGACATCATAAAATAATTCATATAAGATAAAGGAATTTATAAAAATAATTCCATCACAACATTATCAAATCAATGTAATAATAGAGATAAAATCATAACCCTTTATTATCTTAGATGGAAAATAATTTTGATAAAACACTTGAACTCCATTCTTGAGGAAAATATCCTTTCTTCTTCAAAAACATTTTTCCTTTCTTAACATGTCATACAACTTTAAACTTAAAGAAGATGATTAAAAATAAATTTGGAAGCTTGTGAAGGAAGCATCTTGGAAATAATTTTTTAAAAATCCATTCATGCCATATAAGTTAAAAAAAACATTCTTTGTACTTTTGTCGGAAAAGTCAAAAAGTACCTTGTACGAAAAACGACAAAAGATTCCTTTCATATCTTTTACTAAAAACTCACCGAAGGGTAAAATTGGATTTAAACAATTGTACGTGGATGGAAATAATATTACATATTGATGAAACATGGATGTGGATGATAAAATACTCCCCAGTAAATACCAAAGTATAAGCAATCTCAGATAAAAATGAGATTGGGATATTTCCCTTACCTTAGGTCTGACTTGCTTTGTAAGTGTCCGAACCTCCTGTATAATGATTTAAATAATGTTATTGACTTATTCCAGAATCATATTCATTTTTATTATATCATATATGGTCCACTTATGACTTTATATTACCCGTTCTTTTGTAAATTCATGTTAAAGTAGCGTTTTGGGTAAAATCGTCTCATTTGTCGTTCGTGTTTTAACTTGTAATTATTCATATGATTGGTTAGATCATAATTAATTAATTAAAGAATATAAAACATGATTTATATATAATATATATTCAGAATATACATATATAATAAATCAGTAAATGGAAAGAAATACACCGTTCATGGAGACGGTAGTCCGTACGTACGCATGAACGCTGTTTTCGTTTCCTTATTGAATTGAATGTAATTAAGTAGATGACATACATATAAATATAAATAGTTCCAGTATAATTATAAGGTCATATATTTCATTAGTACTTATTATATATACTTTATAATCATTCATGAATGGTTAATCATTGAGAATGAATCTCATCGCGTCGTGGAGACGGTAGTCCATATGTACGCACGAGCGATGATATCATTCCCATGGTCGTGGAATTGTGTTGAAGTGTATGTATACTATTTAAGTATCAATATCCCTTTATAATAATAATATATAGTTACTCATTACACCTTTATACCCATCCAATTAAGGTGGTGGAGGAAAATAGATTACACCCTGGCGTGGAGACGGTATTCCGTATGTACGCACGCGCGGTGATTTCCTTTTTTCCGTAGGATGGATAGAAGGTTAATTAGAGTTGTTTCATATTTATAATAACATATCAGTATATAAGAAATAATGATGTTATTACTTTATCATGAAACAACTAAAGAAGAAGAAGTTGAAGAAGAAAGAAATTGAAAAAGATCGGTAATGGATATTACCTCTTTTTGACGCGCCTTTTCTTAGCCTCCACTTAAAGAACTAAGGATGGTCTTTGAAGAAGACCAGGAACTCTAGGATGATACTAGGGAAGTGGAGAAGGGATTTTGGCAGGGGTTGGCCGAGCTTGAGTGCTCAAATTGGTGTGAGGAGGAGGGGGAGGAGGTGCCCTTTTATAAGGGAGGAGAGGGGAACCTTAGGAATATCTCAAAATATTATTTTATATTAAAGTCAAAATCGGTTTATAATGGTTCCAAAGGGACTTATTTCGAAGCTAAAGTGGGTATGGGTCGAAATCCTATCAACCTATAGGATTTAGACAAGTTTAGGTTATTATTTTAACCTTATCAATTAGATTTAACTTTAAAATAAATAATTTAACTTTTACCGTGTCTTTTTGTTTTCTTACACCATATGGTTAATACACTTACTATAACATGCCAAACGAACCCAAAATTGTTTATTATTAATATATATATCCTTATATAAGTCATTTGGCCGAACATTAGATTTTTAGGAATAAAATAACAATTAATAATATAATATTAGATTTAAAAACTATTTTGTGTCAATTTTGACACTACTTGATATATGATTTTTTTGAAAGTCATAACAGAATTATATGTTCGAACCAAGTTGATTAAATCAACTCTAATATATCATAGTAACCTATAAAATTAGTGTAATTCATAAAAAGTCTTAAATTACATTTATTTTGGTATTTATAATATCAATTATGTCAATATTTCATTAATAAGATAATTACTCCATCATCTTTGTGTCATCAATAAATTAACTTATTTGATGTCTAAAAATTACAAATAAAATACCATTATGTAGGAAATCGTTTTATCTTTCTAATGAATATTTACAATCGAATTTATCGTATGTATAACCCTATATTAAAAATGTTTTAGTAAATAAACATTGATTTTAACTCTTTTAACTCTTCTTTAAATTAAATAATAATAAATGTCCTAATCTAATCCAAGTGGGCCTAAATGATAAAATTTTACACTTAAGGTTGATTTTGGTCGAGATACACCTTTCCAATAGGATTAGGACATGTGTTAGGGTAATATTAATATCATTTTTACTCTTAATTACCCTATTTACTTTTAACTGTGGTAAATAAAAGTAAAAAGTTACTATTCACCAAAAATTATTTTCATCTCATTGAACCACATTTTACTTACTGACATCAACCGTGTCTCTCGGATTTTTGAAATTCCATTCACAGAAGCGGTAAAATTAAGTTTTATGAAAAATTCAGTTTTTTAACTACCACTTAGTAGTTTCACTATTCATCAAAAATTGATGTTTTTCAGAACAATGCGAAAATTTCATCCTAAGATATATTTCATATTCCGAATTCAAAAATGAAGTATATTTTACCAAATTCATAACATAGAAGTTTCATTAATTAAATTTATAATTAAATCCCGCTGTTAAAACAAATAGCGTGTTTTTAAGAAACAATATCTATCAAAAGATTGACACTTGTTTATGTCTGGTTTAAATGTGAAATTACATCCAATGACCAACATTGTATTAAATTGAAAAAATATATTCTAAATATACTTTAAAACCACTCAAATTAATAATTTATCACTATTAATTATTTCGATTAAAAAAGTTGTTTGTAATTATAATTTAGTAATTTTCACTATTCATCAGAATATGAAAGTTATCCGAAAAGTACCAAAATTTCACCTTAGGCTAAATTCGATACTCCGAATCCAAAAATGAAGTCCATTTTGAGAGCTAGAATTTCTACAATTTAAAAAGTGGTTATTACTATTCATAACGGCTAGTTTTAATAATATTTTAATAGCATATCGTTGTTTCGTGAAACTCAGTATTGCGTACTACACACGCTATCGAGGAAGGTTGCGATTGCGTGTAATGCAAGGCAAGTCAGGGATGTGTGTTGTGCAAGATCCTTTTGGTGTAGCGTAGAACACAAGACATTAATAAAATTAAAAAGAATATTTTTCATAAAATCTCGGGCTATTACATTCTACCCCCCTTAAAATGAATTTCGCCCTCGAAATTCGTCGGGGTTATAAATTATTTACTATTAAAAAGTTTATTTAATAGAAACCCACATTGTAAAAAGTAATATCAAAACCAATCTATAAAGTTTACCCAAATAAACTAATCACTGGGTTTCCACATAGGTGAAAATATGGATATGGAAGAGAAATCTAACCATCATGTTCTGATGGAGAGTGGTAGAGAACATGGCTATGGAAAAGCCAGCAATCACAAAGCCATAAATTTGTGACGATCTAAGGTACCATCTGATTCATCCGATATAAGATCACTAGGACAACATTTTTGGTTTTCAAGATCGTTTCCCTAAAGTTAAAGAATTTGAATTAGAATAAATACTTACTTTATTTTGGTACAATCTCACTGTTGTTCGTGCCTTGAACAATTTCCACTTCATCTCTTAAATAAATGAAGTTGAATTTGTTATTCGTGAAGTGTTAGCAGATCATGTGATAGAATGACGGGTCATTCCATCTGTCTCAAACAAAATGTTAGAAAAAGTTATTAAATATACATAATTCATTCTATAGTGAGATTAATCATATATGGTTCCTAAAATGGACTTATACATCATATATCATACTTCTTAATATAATAAAACTAGTTTCTACTAAACAGGGACTTCCAGTAGGCCAGTGGTAGGCGATAAAGGCCAGTCGCACTTCGGTTGTGGGTTCGATTCCCACAGCCTTGTCCGACGCGATGGGCTGTCGCCCGTCCTGTAGGTTTTCCTTTTTCTAAAACTACATTACTATAATATCCCATCAATAATATCGAAAAAAATTTCTATCCTTAAACAATACTAACTTATGTCCAACATAATCCATTCCAATCTTTAGGCTTATCCATAATACTGCAGTCCATTGTCATAATATAGTGAAAACGATTACCAGAGATTTAATACCATCTTTTATCCCCATATATCATAAGATATGTCTTATGGGTCACATTCAAAGGCCTTAATCATGCATTCTCTTGAATACCCATTGAACCTTAGTGAAAACATGAATGCAGTTAAAACTTAACACTTTCCACATACCAAAATCCTCAAAATTCTATATACTGAAACCATGATATCACTTAGTCCTGATATCAATCATGAGCTCATGAATACTGTTAAACATTTCATTTTCTCGTTTTCCCTTGATTATGAAAATATCATCTTTTTTCCAAAAAAAAAATCTCAATCACTTTGAATACCACATTAGACCAACACATAAATATTCCAATACTTTATTATACCACATTATTTTTGAATCCCATTACATAAACAGTTAATCATTCCACCACATCGTTGTCATATTCAACATCGCCAATAGTGATCGCATGTGACTTCCCTTTGTCCTTTGCCTTCAGTGGTTGCTCATGATGATCATCACTAACCCTTGGATTAGGGAATTTATTAGCATAATGCCCCATTTCCTTTCACTTGAAGCATTGAAGTTTTGGTGGTGCGTTCTCTGCAGTGTTTGCTTTATTCACATCATTAGAAAAACTTTTTCCATTACTTCGACACTAAGCTGCTCGATGACCTTCTTTTCTACACTTAAAACATTTTCTAGTCCCTTTAAGACAATCTCCACCATGCTTATTTCCACACTTTGTGCATAAAGAAACATTCATCTTCTTTTCACCATTATTCTGAGACTTCTCCTTGAACTCCATCTTTCGTTTCTTTTCAAAACCATGAGATGGATATGTAACACCAACTTCCATTTCTACCTTGATAGCACAACGCACAATTTCTTCATAGCAACTGAAGTCTCTTATTGCTAATGCCCTTCGAAGACTTGGTTTTAAGCCACTGAAAAATCGATCAACTTTACTTTCAGGCTGGATGATAATGCCAGATGCATACCTTGGAAGTCTTGTAAAATTCGCTTCGTATATACCGACAGATTCATCATCCTTTTGCTTTAGTTCAAGAAACTCCTTCTCCATATTTGTTCGAAGAATACGAGGGATGTACTTATTAAAACATAAGTTCTTGAACTCATCCCATTCCATGGACTCAATTTTATCTCTTTGCCTCGTATTCTTGATAAGATTCCACCATTGATCAGCTTCACCTTCCAAACGATATACTGCTAAGATGAATTTATCATGTTCAGAAAATTGAAGAACTGAAAATATCTTTTCAGTGGTACTGATTCATTGTTCAGCAACAAGTGGATCAGAAGACCCACTGAAAGAAGGTGGACGTTGCCTCATGAAGGACTCAATAGAATATTGTTCCCTTCTCTGCTCATTTGGAAGTCCAGAATGATTCATAGCTTGTGTAAGTATAGCAATAAGATTTTGCACTCCATCTCCCATAACATTTGTTTGTTCAGGAGGAAAATCATTGCATTGTCCATTGCATTGATCAACACGGTTCCTTCGGGTTCCATCCATCGTCTAAAAACCAAAAAGAATAGTGTGAGAGGCAAAAATCATGCTAGGGAAAATAACATAATAAAGGGGGAGTACCTTCAATATCTAACATCATAGGTTTAATTCTATGATCGTTAGAGTAATTCTAGTACTATAACCTATACGTATACTTAACCTTAGGGACATCCCTTAGAAATATCTCTAGGGATCTCACTAACGTTTTCGCATCCTAGTTTCCAAAGGATTATAAACTTTTCCTCTGATACCAACTGTAGAAACCCGAAGCTTGACTTATATGGACATTACATTACTTTTGCAAAATACTTAGTACATAACAAAAAACAGACACACAAGGATCGTAATAGTTTAGTGTCTTTGGAAACTCAGAACGTAATCTTCTAATCGTGGCGAAAGATCTTCAATATCTCCCATAAAGATCTTCCTTTTTTTTTACCTAAAACCTTTCTTTATATCCTGGGGAAAAGAAAACATAAAAGGGTGCGCTCAAATGCTCAGTAAGGGTAAATAAAAGAAAAAACAATCACATCATATTCATAAGAACATAACTTTTGGAAATCTTAACCTGCAAAAGAGAGAATAATTTCATAACATGGGATAAATCATAGTAGTGAAATGAAATCCCAATAATCATAACTTAAAACATGGAACTTTTTGGCATACACACATAATCATAGAGAATCATTTCTTGTTAGTCATGACTCATTGCCAAGACTATCTTAGTGGACAATGTCCCTTTCTGAATCGAGTCACCCTCATTTCAGTCCTGTTTCACTGAACCGGTATAACCTACCATTCCAGCCATGTCTATCTCATGAGATATGAAATCTTTACCCAATTCATTGGAGAGAGATATAGGTCCCAGCCATCTCATAATGATACCAATCTTATGTGTTCCACAGAATCATAAATCATACATCATTTCATAACCCATGTAATAAAAATGGGAATCTTAAACATCGTGACATCATAAAATAATTCATATAAGATAAATGAATTTATAAAAATAATTCCATCACAAAATTATCAAATCAATGTAATAATAGAGATAAAGTCATAACCCTTTATTATCTTAGATGGAAAATAATTTTTATAAAACACTTGAACTCCATTCTTGAGGAAAATATCCTTTCTTCATCAAAAACATTTTTCCTTTCTTAACATGTCATACAACTTTAAACTTAAAGAAGTTGATTAAAAATAAATTTGGAAACTTGTGAAGGAAGCTTCATGGAAATAATATTTTAAAAATCCATTCATTCCGTATAAGTTAAAAAAAACATTCTTTGTACTTTTGTCGGAAAAGTCAAAAAGTACCTCGTACGAAAAACGACAAAATATTCCTTTCATATCTTTTACTAAAATCTCACCGAAGGGTAAAATTGGATTTAAACAATTGTAAGTCTATGGAAATAATATTACATATTGAGGAAACATGGATGTGGATGATAAAATACTCCCCAGTAAATACCAAAGTATAAGCAATCTCGGATAAAAATGAGATTGTGATATTTCCCTTACCTTAGGTCTGACTTGCTTTGTAAGTGTCCGAAACTCCTGTATAATGATTTAAATAATGTTATTGACTTATTCCAGAATCATATTCATTGTTATTATATCATATATGGTCCACTTATGACTTTATATTACCCGTTCTTTTGTAAATTCATGTTAAAGTAGCGTTTTGGGTAAAATCGTCTCATTTGTCATTCGTGTTTTAACTTGTAATTATTCATATGATTGGTTAGATAATAATTAATTAATTCAAGAATATAAAAGATAATTTATATATAATATATATTCAGAATATACATATATATTAAATTATTAAATGGAAATAAATACACCGTTCATGGAGACGGTAGTCCGTACGTACGCATGAACACTGTTTTCGTTTCCTTATTGAATTGAATGGAATTAAGTAGATGACATACATATAAATATAAATAATTCCAGTATCATTATAAGGTCATATATTTCATTTGTAATTATTATATATACTTTATAATCATTCATGAATGGTTAATCATTGAGAATGAATCTCATCGCGTCGTGGAGACGGTAGTCCGTACGTATGCACGAGCGATGATATCGTTCACATGGTCATGTAATTATGTTGAAGTGTATGTATACTATTTCAGTATCAATATCACTTTATAATAATCATATATAGTTACTCATTACACCTTTATACCCATCCAATTAAGGTGGTGGCGGAAAATAGATTACACCACGGCATGGAGACGGTATTCCGTACGTACGCACGCGCGATGATTTCCTTTTTTCCGTAGGATGGATAGAAGGTTAATTTGAGTTGTTTCATATTTATAATAACATATCAGTATATAAGAAATACTTATGTTATTACTTTATCATGATACTACTAAAGAAGAAGAAGTTGAAGAAGAAAGAAATTGAAAAAGATCGGTAATGGATATTACCTCTTTTGGACGCGCCTTTTCTTAGCCTCCACTTAAAGAACTAAGGATGGTCTTTGAAGAAGACCATGACCTATAGGATGATACTAGGGAAGTGGAGAAGTGATTTTGGCAGGGTTTGGCCGAGCTTGAGTGCTCTAATTGGTGTGAGGAGGAGGGGGAGGTGGTGCCCTTTTATAAGGGAGGAGAGGGGCACCTTAGGAATATCTCAAAATATTATTTTATATTAAAGTCAAAATCGGTTTATAATGGTTCTAAAGGGTCTAATTTAGAAGATAAAGTGGGGATGGGTCTAAATCCTATCAACCAATAGGATTTAGACAAGTTTAGGTTATTATTTTAACCTTATCAATTAGATTTAACTTTAAGTTAAATAATTTAACTTTTACCGTGTCTTTTTGTTTTCTTACACCATATGGTTAATACACTTACTATAACATGCCAAACGAACCCCAAATTGTTTATTATTAATATATATATCCTTATCTAAGTCATTTGGCCGAACCTTATATTTTTAGGAATAAAATAACAATTAATAATATAATATTAGATTTAAAAACTATTTTGTGTCAATTTTGACACTATTTGATATATGATTTTTGTGAAAGTCATAACAGAATTATATGTTCGAAAAAAGTTGATTATATCAACAATAATATATCATAGTAACCTATAAAATTAGTGTAATTCCTAAAAAGTCTTAAATTACATTTATTTTGGTATTTATAATATCAATTATGTCAATATTTCATTAATAATATAATTACCGCATCATCGTTGTGTCATAAATAAATTAACTTATTTGATGTCTAACAATTACAAATAAAATACCATTATGTAGGAAATCTTTTTAGATTTCTAATGAATATTTACAATCTAATTTATCTTATGTATAACCCTATATTAAAAATGTTTTAATAAATAAACATTGATTTTAACTCTTTTAACTCTTCTTTGAATTAAATAATAATAAATGTCCTAATCTAATCCAAGTGGGCCTAAATGATAAAATTTTACATTTAAGGTTGTTTTTGGTCGAGATACACTTGTCCAATAGAATTAGGACATGTGTTAGGGTAATATTAATATCATTTTTACCCTTAATTACCCTATTTACTTTTAACCGTGGTAAATAAAAGTAAAAAGTTTCTATTCACCAAAAATTATTTTCATCTCATTGAACCACATTTTACTTAATGACATCAGCCATGTCTATCGGATTTTTGAAATTCCATTCACAGAAGCAGTAAAATTAAGTTTTATGAAAAATTCAGTTTTTTAACTACCACTTAGTAGTTTCACTATTCATCAAAAATTGATGTTTTCAGAACAATGCCAAAATTCCATCCTAAGCTATATTTCATATTCCGAATTCAAAAATGAAGTCTATTTTACCAAATTCATAACATAGAAGTTTCATTAGTTAATTTTATAATTAAATCCCGCTCTTAAAACAAATAGCTTGTTTTTAAGAAACAATATCTATCAAAAGATTGACACTTGTTTATGTCTGGTTTAAATGTGAAATTACATCCAATGACCAACATTGTATTAAATTGTAAAAATATATTGTAAATATACTTTAAAACCACTCAAATTAATGATTTATCACTATTAATTATTTCGATTAAAAAAGTTGTTTTTAATTATAATTTAGTAATTTTCACTATTCATCAGAATATGAACGTTATCCGAAAAGTACCAAAATTTCACCTTAGGCTAAATTCGATACTCCGAATCCAAAAATGAAGTCCATTTTGAGAGCTAAAATTTCTAAAATTTAAAAAGTGGTTATTAATATTCATAACGGCTAGTTTTAATAATATTTTAATAGCATATCGTTGTTTCGTGAAACTTAGTATTGCGTACTACACACGCTATCGAGGAAGGTTGTGATTGCGTGTAATGCAAGGCAAGTCAAGGATGCGTGTTGTGCAAGATCCTTTTGGTGTAGCGTACAACAAAAGACATTAATAAAATTAAAAAGAATATTTTTCATAAAATCTCGTGCTGTTACATGATCTCAGTGTTAATGGGTTGTTATTACATGCCTTCTATTACAAAAACCATTATTACAGTATCCAAATTCGATATTGATGGATTCATCTTCATGTTTGGAAATGAATGTTTCTACTTTTATAAATATATCATTTGTTTTGGTAGAGCACATTTATATAACAGCCTTTATGTGTTAGACTAGACAAACTAAGTAATGGAAATCGATGAAAAAGTTAATTCACATGACTCATACCACACCCATCTTGGGCATCACCGGCTAGGTCATGTCAATGAGAAACATTTGACAAAATTACATCAAAATGGGTATTTAGATTCTTTCAAACTAAAACCATTTGGTGTATGTCATGCGTGTCTACAAGGAAAAATGACCAAAGTCCCATTTAGTGGGAAAGGTGAAAGGGCTAAAGAGCTTCTAGAATTAGTTCACACAGATGTATGTGGACTATTTCAAATTGAAGCAAGGGGTGGGTTATTGTACTTCATAACTTTTACTGACGATTTTAGTAGATATGAATATATTTACTTAATGAGGTAAAGTCAGATTGTTTTGATCGGTTCAAATAATACAAGAATGAAGTTGAGAACCATCTTGGTAAGAAGATTAAGAAACTGTACTCATATAGAGGATGAGAATATCTTAATCAGGATGTTATTGATTTTTTTACGGGAGTTTGGGATTATATCTCAACTCACTCCTCCTTACACGCCTCATTGGAATGGCGTAAGTGAGAGGAGGAACCTCACCCTGTTGGACATGGTGAGATCAATGATGAGTCATGCGAGTATTCCATTATCCTTTTGGGGATATGCATTACAAATATAACCACACATAATAATCTAAGTACCAACTAAATCGATAAATGTTATTACATTTGAATTATGGAGTGGACGCAAATCCATGTCATCAAATTTACATGTGTAGGGTAGTGAAGAATTTTTTAAGGCCTCTTTAGGTAACAAGATTGCACCCAGAGGAACAATGAGCATCTTTATAGGATATCCCAAGGAAACAAGGGGATATTACCTATACAACCCCTCAGATAAAAAGGTAATAGTTGAATGACATGCTATCTTCCTTGATATGGAGCACATCTACAAAATAGATAGTTGGAGGGAGATAGACTTCTATGAAGTCGAGGCTCAAGATACATAAGAGTTGGTACAAGAACATATTCCAGAAAGACCTGTGGAAGAACAATCTATTCTAGAGACATAAGAACTGCATTGGAGCATGAGAGAGGGGAGAGAACCAGAATGATATGGTTTTCTTGTCACCGAGGATGGTGACTCACTATTGGTTGACAATGATGATCCTATTACCTACAAGGAAGCAGTTGAAGGCACAGACACTGTCATGTGGCAAGAAGCCATGAATTCTGAAATAGATTCCATTTACTAAAATCAAGTCTAGGTTTTGGTAGATCGTCCAATTGATGTAAAGCATTTTGTTAATAAATGGATATTCAAGAAGAAACTGGAGATGGAGGGGCAAGTCAGCACCAATAAGACTCGACTGGTTGTAAAAGGTTTTAGACAACGTCATGAAATTTAATATGATGAAACCTTTTCACCAGTTGTGATGCTGAAATCCATCAGAATCATATTGGCCATTTTTTCTTACCATGACTAAGTAATTTGGAAAATGGATGTCAAAGTATCATTCCTTAACGGGAACCTCCATGAAGATGTCTACATGACACAACCAGAAGTGTTTTTGACTCCAAAGGATGCCAACAAGGTATGCAAGTTGCAGAAGTCCATTTATGGATTAAATCAAGAATCAAGGTCATGCAACATTCGTTTTGATAAAGATGTAATAAAATTTTGATTTGTTAAGAATGAATGTGATCCATGTGTCTAAAAAAATTTAGTGGAAGTGTAGTTGTTTTCCTAATAGTATATGTTGATGGCATATTACTAATTGTAAATGAAGTACCTGTCTTACTGTCAATTAGGGAATGGTCGGATAAATGATTCTCTATGAAAGACTTAGTTGAGGTAGAATATATTCTTGGTATCAAGATCCTTAATGATAGATCCAAGAGAATGTTGGGCCGAAGTCAAAGTACATACATTTCAAGATACTGAATAGATTCAGTATTGAACAATCCAAGAGGAGAATGTTGCCAGTGTCACATGGCTTTCATCTTTCCAATAAAATGTTTCCTCATACACATGAGGAAAGATATAAAATTGCAAGGATTCATTACACATCCACGATTGGGTTAGTCATGTATGCTATGCTATGTATAAGGATAGATGTTTCTTACACATTAAGTGCGGTAGGCAGATATCAAGCTGATCTAGGAGACCGCCATTGGATGGCAGTCAAGACTATCCTTAAGTATCTGAGGTGTACTAAGGATATGTTCTTGGTTTATGGAGGAGATGAGGAACTAGTCATCAGAGGACATGTATATGCTAGTTTCCAAACATATCAAGATGACATGAAGTCACAGACTGGATACATATTCAGTTTGAATGGAGGTGTAGTGACCCGGAAGAGCTCAAAGTAAGGTGTGGTCACAGATTCTGCAGCAGAGTCTAAGTATATCTCAGTCTCTGAGGCAGCTAAAGAAGCAGTATGGATGCGATGCTTCATCCAAGAGTTGGATTTAGTACCATGTAGTAAAGATACTATCACACCCTATTGTGATAATACTGCAGCGATGGCACTTGGAAAAGAGCCAAGGTCACATCCGCGGACAAAGCACATAATTCAGAAGTATCATCTATTGAGGGATTTTTCTCAGAGAGGTGAAGTTTAAGTGAGTAGTATTTCCACTAAAGACAACGTGGCAGACCCCTTCACTAAATCCTTGACTCAACAAAAACATGATCATCATGTGAGGTCTAGAGGACTAAAAGTCGTAGGTAGTCGGCTCTAGTCCAAGTGGGAGTTTTTAAGGGTTGGTGTCATGAGAACCAACTGTTTTGTACTTTGATTACATGAATGTACACTTATTATATATTGTTCATTGTTCTGAATGACTATAATATGATAATGCCCTAGAATATTTGTTGCATTGATAAGGTCATGGAAGATCCACGCTATGATGAGAACCATGAAATGCTATAACAATATTTTTAAATAAAGTTCTATGGTTGGATGACTTACTATGATAGGACACATGGTATACAGATTGTCAAGTGGGAGTACTCATAAGAAGATGAGACTCTCTCTCATGGAGTTCACACTTGGTAATCTGGAAGATGGAAGATAATGAGAAAAGACCCTTCAGTAGGAATTCCGTATGTCTTGGTGTCATTAGAAATTGCTATCTACGAGCCTATGTAATGGTCCTTAGACCAGAATATTATCATTAACTCGTGTCATGACTCACACACTTAGATTTTCTGACAAAAACCGTCACGAAGAGAGTTGGCAGGAAGTAGGGTACGTTGGGTGCATCACGAATGACATGTTGTTAATGGATTTGTTGATAAAGGATTTGTCCCTTCCATATTTATGGAAGTAGATATCTCGGCCCCTTTGATTTAAATACAACTGTCACACAAATTCCATGGCCATGGTGTCATGACGTGTTTATTTCTAAAAGTCAAAGAATAACAGATCAAGCATATAGGATTACGACACTTCCATGAAACATGTTTGATGAGTTATTGAGACAAAGGGATTAAATTAAACAATAAGAATTCATATGAGGTGACACCTCAATGCGGCATCAACATCTTTCTCTTGGGTGCCTTGACCCATTGCTAGACAGTAATCCGGGACTTTAGGCAATCCCGCCTAATGGAAACTAGAAAGAGGCCTAGAGGGTCACACACTGAGTGTATCCAAGTATCTCAAGTATAATAAATATTATTCTCATATGTGGTTTAATAATTATTCAAGGAAGCCTAAATCGTTTTAATGTTGGAGGAAGAATAAAATGAAAACAAGTACACACCGTGTATTAATGATTACACACCATGTAGTTTTTTATTTTGAAAACAAGTACACGCCGTGTATTAATGATTACACGCTGTGTAGTTTTTAATGAAAATCAAGTACACGTCATGTATTTATGATTACACGCCATGTAGTTTTTACAATCGAATTTTTGAGGAAATATCATTTTATTAAATGATATTTATTATAATAAGAATGGGATCATGTCAAGGAATTAATGATTCAACAAGGGGTTTTCAAAAGAGTTAATGAAATAAATAAAAGGCGTAACACATTTATTTATTGTCATAACTCTAAAACCTCAAACTAGATTATAAATATCATCACAAACCCAAATCGTTTCCTAATAATCATTGTGAAGAATAATTTTGGAGAATTATCTCTAGACCAAAAGAACTTCGTCCTCCAAAAACGCACTCAAGACCGAGAGGGATCCACCTCCATCGGATCAGGGCAATCTAAGGAGGACAACACAAGAAAAGGATACTCTATGATATCACCTAGATATTCCTTTGGCGACGTTTAGAGATACGCGGTGCACATGTGGATCACCTCTAGAGTAAGTCTACACTTGGATTCTACAAAGCAACGACGAATCACATCAGAACGTGATCAGAAATATCAACGAAGGAAGAACACCATAAAAGGTACTTCTTGTAAATTAATTAAATTAATTATAATCAACCTGTGATGATCATTTCTTGATGGATTCATGACTTTTCTTCTTCTTTTTCTGTTCCTGTAATTCGATCTGTGGAGATTTTCCTTTATCATCATATTGATCCTGGATTGATCATTGCAAATAACAATAACACAATTGGGCACATCCACCCATGAGCTTCCACTTTGCCCGGGACCTTCCTCTAGGTTATCCATGGAAAGTTTCCTTATTTATTCTTATAACATAATAATCTATTCATGTCCTTCCTAATGGCTCATAAACAATTTTTGAATTTTCCAAAGTATATCCCTCAAGAGTGTCAAACCAGGTGTGCATTGAGGCCTCTTTGTCATGAAATAAGTGATTATTGAGTCAATTTCAAATTCACCCTTTTCAGAGTTATTAACCCTAGTCACAACTCTTCTAAATCCACGTCCACTTGAAGTATCTTGATAGGGATGAAATTTCTTAGAACCCACTTTCTAAATTCTTTACTAAAATTACAAGATATTTTCTTATAATTAGACTTATACACAGGGTTCTCACTAAATTATTCTATTCCTAATATCAAAAAATTACTAGACTTTCATATGATACCAACAATAGAGACACACTAATTTTTAAACATACTATGTATTTTTTTACATAAATATCCATTAAGTACAAAATAAGGATTAAAAGTCCTACTGTCTTTGGAAAACTACATACATAAAATATAAACATGAAAATAAAATTTATTTATTTTAATATCCATAATGAGATCCTTAATACATTTGAGCTCATAAAATTGTATGGGATAATTTGGGAAATACATAGACAAAAGGTGTGAGCTAAAAATATTACTTAAGGAATAAACATGATAAGAAATCATAACGTGTGAGTCAAATGAAAAACATGATATCATAAAAGATAAGACCCATGAGTAAACACATAGAATCATAATATAAAAAATATTTTATAATAAGATCATGGAAATATAGAACATGTGTAAGAAACACAAAACATGACATAATAATAAGTCAAGGATAACTACTAAGATAACGTCACATATTGGACAGATTCCCATTGTGGATTAGGTTTACTCCATAATTCCATACATAATGTTTCATGAGGCAAAAACTTTACCCAATGAATTGGAGATGTACATGGGATTTACCATAATAACATTAAATTATTTGGTTTTTAACAGATGAAAATAATTCCTAATTCATAAATATAATAATTACCCATGGAAAGAAATGAGTTTCATAATCTTTACTCATACCGTAATCAAAAGAGATTTTATAAAGAAAGTATTTGACAAATGAACAGAAAGAATGTTTTACCATATAAAATTAAGGAATAATAAGATAATTATATATTTATGATACATATATACATTGTTTATAATAATTACATTACATTACATAGTGATAGAATGGGAGTTAGAGAGAGAATGTCTATAACCTGATGAAAAGGGTGGTTTAGAGAGATCCCTTGCCTTAAGTCTCATATTTCTTCGTACACAATAGAAACTAATGTGTATTAAATATTATATTATTATAAATGGATTTAAGAACTATAATCATATATATTATACCATTTATGATTTTTTATAACATCTTATCACTTTTTTATTAACAATTATTTATTAAAATCATTGTTCTATGTGTTAACTACTTCGTTTATCATGCATGTTTTGGTTATGAATTCTTGGTCTTTATAAATTGATTAGAGATCCATCATCTACAAAATTTCATACATGATATTAAGATAATATATATTCAATATATATATATATTTATATTTATATTCATCTATAATAAGTTGAAATAAAAAATGAATTACATCGTTTATAGAGACGATATGTCGTGTGTACGTATAAGCATTGTTTCCATTTTTGATGGATGAAATAAAATAAATTTAAATAATAATAAACCTTTATAAAATCATAAAAATATCATAAATAACATATATATTAATTAAAACCATAATTATAACCATCAATGATATGCGGTGATGGAAAACAAATTATATCGGTTCATGATGCGATAGTTCACTGTACACAAGAATGAAGATTTAGTTTCCTATTTGATGGAAGACGAGATATATGTAAGTGATTCCATTAAAATAATAATATTACAGTATATATAAGATACATGTGTTATTATTTCGTCATTTAAAAAAAATATTTGATGGATGTAGAAGAATAAATAAAACCAAACATTCTGTTAAAGAATATAACTATTCTTTGGAAAAACTCTTTTGATTAACAAAATAACCCTATAATATTGGAATTATACCCAAACCAAGAAATCTAGAATGGTTGGAGTGATGTTATTAAAAGATTTGGGTAGGTATTTTCTAAACTAAAAGCCTTTTAAGTGTGAAGTTATAGGTTGGGAAGTTCCATTTTATAAGTGAGGGGAGGGTCACTCTTGGAATTACATAGAATATTAAATTAATATAAATTAATTTTCATAGAATAAGGATCCAAAATGATATAAATATAATATATTATATATATGGTCCTACATTATATCATCAAATAAAATTTGGACAAGTTTATATTAGGGTTTCTCCTTTATCTCTTTTCTTAAACCCACAATAACTGTTTCGATATTTTTAACCATATCCCAATAAATTGGATGAATGTGATATTTTTATGAATTTTAAATAATTTAATTATTTATTTTTTAACATATAATATCATTAATATAATTTTAAAACTATTCATATAATTTTCCTTTGAAATCAATATATCAGCAAAGGAATTAAAAAATAACTATTTAAAACATAAATAATAAGTAATATTTATCTAAAAAACCATGGAATATAACAATTCATTAAAATAATATTACAATTAATATTTTTAAAATAACTTATTTTATTTTTTATATTAACTAAATAAATACTATGCCAACATTGTGCATGAAATTTATGTAATTTTCTCACAATAAAAATTAAAAAAATAATTAAATGATAAAAAAAATAATTTATATTCCAAATAACCCTTTTAGATCCGAACATATCCACTGTTTATCCCCATGTAAAAAACATAGAGATAATAAAACAATGATAATTCCATTGTTTACTTTCATTTACATAAAATAATTTAAAGGTCAAACTCAAAGAAATAGGGAATCAAGTTTCCCTATTTTTAAAAATTGGATGGTAATGGCTGAACTCCATAAATCCAATAGGACAACGGTAAGTTTTAGGGACATTTTTAGTCCTTATCTTATTATATTTATCCTTAATTACCAGAATTACCCTTACTGTGGGGACAATTATTTAGTGTGGTTGTTATTCAAAATGACTAAAAAAGAGAACTATTTACGAAATTTAGAGCTCCTAATTCCAAATATTTAATCCATTCCAAAATTTAATTTCTATAATTGGACGAAACTAATTTAATACTAAAACCCAAAAAGCAACCAAATATCATTTTTTCTGGAAAATGGATTTTAAGTATAAAATTGTTTTTATTCCAATTTAAAGTATAAAATTCATTACAAAGAATATTATTGTATTATGTTCATTAAAATAAACTAATGAAATTTTATAAATAATAAAAAATAGAATTTGACACTGTAAATACTTAAAAAATTACAATTTTCAATAAAATTCATAATTTTCACTATCCATTGAAAAATCAATCTTTTTTAGAAAAATATATAAATTTCCAAATAATCTAATTTTTACATGATGATTTCAAAAACTATATGAATTAAAATTTATAAAATATTGAGAAATTAATTATAATATTTTCTCATAAAAAGTAATAAAAACAATTTTTTAAGAATACATATTATTGAAGAACAAAAAATCCTTACTAAAAAGTGAGTGATTATTTACTATGAGGTTACGAATAAATTTATATTAATTAGTACCTTTATATATATACCATAAAGTATTTAATATGCTTCATACCATCAAATTTAATGGCTAGATAATAATGATCATATTTAAATAATAATATTTCTTGGTTCATTTAGGATCAATGTTGTATGTTGTATATACAATCGAACACAGTTATATTTTTTAATAAACTCAGAGTGTTACATCAGCTTTACATGAAAATAGGTATTTTTAGTGAGTTATTTTCTCATGCCCTTTCACTTGGGCTCTCGTGACCAGGGATACACACCTGCTGATACTGTACAGTATTGTTACACTTGTGGTTATGAAACATAGATCGTGTATTTAAAGTTATGAAAATGAGTTATGCGCATGAAATTATGTGATGCACAATGATTTTGGGAAAATATTTTTCTATAATTTAAAGGAAGTGAATTATGAAGATATTGTAAATGATAAGGAACATATTTAAGAAACATATTCTGATGCTAATGATGAGAAACATTCAACATGCTTTTAATAATGAGAAAATGATATTTACGTAAATAAACTGAGATGAAATAATCTATATTAGTGAATAGTTATGCGTAAATGGATGTGATTTTTGGGAGGTAGTGTGATATACTTGAAAGAATTATAAATTAATTTCACCTACCATGGAGTGTCTATGGTCAAATAATTGTAATCCACAACAACTACTGATGTATATTGTATTTTTCTATAAACAAAAAATCATCAATGTAAGCTTCCTGGATATATATATTTATAAGGAAAATGTAATTAATTTTTTTCTACAATAATATACTTATGGGATTGGTGTTTGTGAGATACAATATTATGTGTCTAATAAGTTCCTAGCAACAAGGGGACAAGATCCTTAAATGAAAAGATAAAGTTGACACCCTGATTCACCCATATCCTCTTAGGGTGTACTAGGGTCTAAAATTATACTTATATTGTATAATGATATTCATAATTATGATAAAATAAAATTTTCACATATAACATATGATCACTCATTCATTAATAATCATTTATTATCATCATCATTTTGGGTGTTAACTATTTCATTTTTCATATATGTTTTGATTTGACAGTTTTGGTCCTTGAATATTGATCATTGTTCGACATTGTAAAAAATGTTAATCATGATTTAAATTTATTATATATTCATTATATACATATGTATAACATTTTATAAAATTTAGATATAGAAAAATGAATCACACCTTTCATGGAGAGAGTAATCTGTACGTTTTCATGAACGTTGTTTTCATTTTCTTATGAAAAGGCATAAATAAATATAAATAATATTTTATTATTATATAGTAATAATTATATCTTAAATATTATATAAATTTATTAAAAATATCATTATATACATAAATGTGTGGCAGTGATGGATAATGAATCATATTGCTTTGTGGAGGCAGTAATCAACATGTATGCACACGCGATACTTTCATTTCACATTTGATGGGAAGGAGGTGGAAAATGGTTACAAAATAATCATAATAACATTTAATTATATTTATTATATTGTATTTATAATTTTATTTTGGAACAAATAGATTTATTGGAAGTATAATATGAAATAAAATTTAAAAGATTCTCGTAGAACGATTGCCTCTTCATTGAAAGGCATCCTTTGGATTACAACTTATAAAATTTTTAGGATGAACTTAGGATAAGACCAGGATATCAAGGATGAATTTAATGAATTTAGGAAGGTTTTTTTAGGTATCACCTGATATATATGGCTCAATTTATGTAAATAAGGGAGAATAATGGATTCCCTTTTGTAAGTGAGGGGAGGGACACCCATAGTATTACATAAATTTTTAAATAATATGATGTCATTTTCTTATGAAAGTGGAACCAAATTTAAAGGAATTAAAATTTTATATAAGTTAAGGTAAAAATATCTTCAACTAATAATATTTATTCAAGTTTATGGGTTCATTTTTACCCTTTTCTTTTCGTTTAACCCCTGGTAAACCCGTTTTAAGCGTAATCGTGATAACTAATTTTTATTATTTTTACTATTCATTAGGACAGAAAAGTAAAGTTTAATCATTACTAAATTTTTAAATGATAATTAAAAATATGTAACCCATTTAAAATAACTCAAATTCTATATTTTGACGAAATTAATTTTTAAATAATTGTGCAAAATGTAACAAAAACCATTTTTAGAAAAATGCATTTTTAAGTATAAAACTGAATTTTTATCCATTATTTTCCTTATAAAAATTAGTAGATGATTGATGAATTATTTTATTGAATACATATTACATAAAATAAATTAATATCAATAATAAATATTTACTTATTTATTCTATTAAGATAAAATCACATAGCACACTTAAAAGTAGTTTTTTGAAAACCCATTATTTTTAACTTCAACTTATTTTATCTTAATTCCCAACCATTACCTAAATAATTTAAGAATGGTTATTCATAAATTACTAATTAATTTCATTAAAATAACTTTTTACAGTGATAAATATATTATTTTTAAATAAAAATTCTTAAGATCTATAATAAAACATTTATTCTGAAAAATAGGTCTTTTAATCATGAAATGACATTATTAAATTTTAGTGATTATATCTTAAGAATTAATCAAAATATTTTAATTACAGAAAACATTTATATATAAATTTTATAATTTTTTAAAACATTTTTATACCTTAAAATAAAATGAATATGTTTTAAAATTTATTATACATTTCATTTTGACTCGAGGTTTCATGTAAAAAAAGATATCAAATACATCAAATTTATTTCAAATGAATATATATAAAATCCTATGGTGTTACATTATAAAACATTAAAATAAATTACACCCTTAAAATTACCTCACTCAAATGAAAAAAACATGAGGATACTTCTACTTTATCACATCATCGGGTTCCCAAGTAGCTTTCTCAAACATCTAATTCCAATAAAGTACACTTACCATGTCACTAGTCCTATTCCATGAAAATTTGTCTCTATGATCCAATATTTTTACTAGTTTCTCTTCATTGGAAAGATCATGTTCTAGAGTTAGAACATATGAGTTCAGTATAAGTGAAGGATCTGGTATTCACTTTCTCAAAAGAGATACATGAAACATATATACATAGTAGTAAATATACATATGTCTCAACATTCACTTATTTTCAATTATCATAACCTTATTCTATGGATAAATTTGTCGTAATACCTTATCACCAACTTTTAATTCTATATCTCACAAAATATTTTCAGTATAACTCTTATGTTAGCTCTGATATACCTTGATATGCTACCTAAGGGCCCTATCCTTATTTACAATTACCTCAGCTAGCTAAGGTCTCATTATATTTAATTTTCTAACTTCATCCCATCATATAGGAGTTATATTCTTCTTTATATATTTGTTTCCATAAGGATGCATCTTAATTATCATGTTAAAGCTATTGTTACAAGAAACGTTTACAAGAAGAAGGTGTTGGTCCCAACCAACAATGAAATTTAGAGAATATGATATTAGAATTTCCTCCAGGGTTCTAATGGTACTATCAATTAAACCATCTATCTGAGGATTGTAGGCATTACTGAAACACAATTCCATATCCATATATTACTAAATACTTCTATAAGAATCCAAGGAAAACCTTGGTTCTTTATTAGAAAACATATAATGTGGTACCCCATATAATATTTCCACTTAATACATATCAACATAAGGTGATCATGTGATAAATCATCTATGATATAAATGAAATATAATAACATCAAAAGAAAATCAATTACAACCCAAATAATATTCTATGCGTCATACGTATCGAGGAGTCCTATAATGAAATCCAAGGTGATTTTTTACCATTTAAATACATGTATGAGTAATGGTTATAACATAACATTATACTTATACCACTTAGCTTTAACTTGTTGGCATACCAAGAATTATGATACAAAACCAAAAATATCTATCTTCTTGTTATCCCACCAGAAATTCTAATTAATATATTTATACATATTTGTAGTTCTAAAATGAATATGGAATGATGATATGTGAGCTTCATAAAAAAACTCCTTAAATTATGGTATAGTATGGATAGACACTCTATTCTTAAACTATATCATTCCATCATAATCAAGGTTGAACATAGGAACATTTCTCACCATATTTTTTAGCTCTATATATTCATTATGTACCTCTTTAATCTTTTCACGTATAAATTGTTGAACACTCATTTCAGTAAGATAATAGTATTCCCCTCCTTAAATATCTAAAAGGTTATCCTTCAAAAATCCATATATATTGGATCTTTTGAAATCCTTAATATAGATATGATAGTATGATCCTTTTGAATCAATTCCTCAACCACCATGTTTAATATCCCAGGGGTAATGTATTAAGTATTTTTAATCATTAATCAATATTAACCATCTTATAAAACAAATATTAAAATATTTCTAGGTGAATATCTATTTTAAATTTTTTAGTATATATGTCACACCATTCTCTATAAAGATAACTCATCCATACCATTAACAATAATATTAACATGGCTAAGTCCAATTCATGGGTTGGATAATTCTTCTCATGAACCATTAATTGATGAGTATCATAAGCAATCACCCTGAAATTATACATAAGAAGAAATATCAGTCCCTTATTCAATGTATCACTAAAAATCACAAACCCATCTACACTATAGGGTTATGTGAGTACAGGTGAAATAAAAAACCATTTCTTTTTCTCCATGGAATTTTCTTCACATTCAATAGTCCAAAGGAACTTGAGTCCCAAATGTGTTAACATGGTGATTGGATTCTACTATTGTTCGAAATTATTAGTGAGGTGTCAATAATATCCATCCAATCCAAGAAAACTATAGATCTAATCCATAGTGGTTGGTATGAGCTAATTTTAAATGGATTCCATCTTAGATGGGTCTACTAATATACCATTGCTTGCGATCACGTGTCCCAAGAATTATATATTATCTAACCATAATTAACAGTTGATAAATTTTTAATATAGTATCTCCTTCCTCAAGGTATTCAAAATAATTCTCAAGGGATATTCATACTCTCACTTAGTTTGGAAGTATATAAGAATATCATCTATAAATAGTACCAAAAATATATTGAGGTAATCTATAAAAACTATACTCATTAAATCCATGAATATAGATAGCTAATTAGTAAGTATAAATGGAGCCGCTAAAAATTCATAGAGTACATACCTCATATCAATGCATATATTAGGTATGTATTCACTTTTTACCCCAAATTGATTGTATCCATAAAAAAGTATAATCTTGGAAAAGTATTTATCTCCTCACGTTTGATCAAAAAAATCATTAATATGGGGTATATGATACTAATTATTGATCTTGATCTTATTTTGTTCCTTATAGTCAATAAAAATTCACATTGATAATTATTTCTTCATAATATAAAGGATAGGTTCACACCAAGGTGACATACATGTCCAAATGAATACCTTACCAAGATTCTCTTAGAGTTGATTCTTTAATCCCTACTACTCAATCAGGGTTGTACTATATGGAGCCATTGAAATTGGTGTATCATGGGGTATAAGTTCCATTGAAAACATAACTTCAAAATTAAGAATAATAATAGAAAAAAACTTCTATAAATACATCAATAAAATCTCACAAATTTGGAATATATTCTAGGTTGAGTTTCTCTCCAATCATATGAGATAAATATAGTTTATAAAATGAAATAAATGATATAAAATGGAAGTAATTTCTATTGGAAGCTCATATTTATCCTCACACTAAGAAATGATCATAGGTTCATTAAGAATATTAAATGTGATTTACCTTCCTTGAAAATTGATATGGGATCTATAGAGAGATATAGTCTATTCCCAAAATCTCATAAAAATCAACTAGAGAGAGAATAATAGGATTTATAGGAAGTATGTTCACATAAACCTCAATTAGAGTATAATAATAAACTTTTTATGTGATAATTGTACCATTAGATGTTTTCAAAATTAATTTAACATATAATTATTTAGTAGGAAATGTGATACCTATATTAAATTGTTTAGATATAAAAGTGAGGGTAGAAATATAATCAAATAATACATTAGCTATTCTTATGTAAATGGTAACTATAATTTTCACCACTTCATTCTCATAACTAACATTATAAATAGGGATCACATGAGATTTTCATTTGATTTTTGGATTATGTGGTTATTGTATCTATTCACTATCATTAACTACCATATTTGATCATTGGTTAGCATAAATCCTATACACCTTAAACATGGAACACTCACTACTACAAATATGACCTCTATCAGCGCTATTAAAGTGCATTAACAGTGCTAAACATATGATGTTAATCGTGGGGAAGATAAAGGGGGGTCCCTTTTATCAGCGCTGAAAAAATCCCCGTTTATTAGTGCTAAAAAAGAGCTGATAAAAAACCCATTTTATTAGTGATAAAACAAAATCACTGATAAAAGATTAAATAATTAAAAAAATAAAATAAAATAAAAAATATATTATTCTGGGGGGATCTTTTAACAGTGCTTGACCCCCCCCCCCATTCTCAGTGCTAGAAAGACCCCCTACCACTCTCCTGCGCGTTGACCTTGTCCGTGCATCACCCAACATGCACGCGTGCTTCCACCTGAACTCGAACACGTGACCTCCCCCCTAGCGGGCCTGCACCTTTACCACTAAGCGATTTGATTTTTTCTCTATTTAATGATATATATATTTATATATAGTTATATTTATTTGTATATTAAAATAGATTCATATTAATATAACAAAATTTAGTTATATATTTATATATATATATACAGTTATATTTATTCGAATATTAATATATATTCATATTAATATAGCTAAATTTAGTTATATTAATACGTATATATTTATTCATATATTAGTATATATATAATTATTCGTATATTAATTTATATATATATTTATTTATATATATATTTTTAGTTATAAATTTTTATCCATACATTTATTTGTATATTAATATATATTTATAAGTTTAGTTTTAAATACATTTATAAAATCTGTTTTTCATGTTTGTTTATAAATAAATAAATAAATACATATATACAATACACACACACATAGAGACACACACACACACTGATATATATATATATATATATACACAAATAAATACATATATATGTGTATTTGAAAAGCCATAAAATGATAAAATGATCGTAACTTCTAATTCAGAAGTCTATTTCAACTCCACAACCAGTGAAATCGAAGAAAATGAAACAATAGTCGATATGATATATAGTACATGCCTATATGAAATTCAGATAAGTAGCTATACCTATTTTAATGTTAAAAAATTGGGGTATCCTGACTAAAATATCAGTTTTGGAGGCCTTTTGGGCCTTTTGGGGCCTCTAAAAATGTGACCGAAGGTTTCTTTGGGACACTAACATGTTGAAATCATAGCAAGATTTAATTTGATATGATATAGAGCTCAAACGGACACCCGAATCAAAAGTTATGGATGTTTGAAGTTTGAGTTACATCTTCAACTTATATTATATCTTTTATTCATTATTTTTATTTTTGTGTCTTTAGATTATTATTAAATGATTATTAATTGATGATAAATATGAAATTTTTTATTAATAATATTTTTTAAAATATTTTAAATCCATTTTCACTAAATTTATATATATATATATATATATATTAAATGTAATAGTCTATTTATACTTATCTAAAACATATTTAAAAAATATATATTATATTTCTATCAAAATAAATATACTTATATAACAATATATTATTTTTCATTATTTTTTTAAATATAAATTTTATCAGTGCTAGAAAAAAGCGCTGATAAATCCCCCCTTTATTAGGGCTACTAAAAAAGCGCTGCTAACATGTCACTTTTAACAGCGCTGATAAAATTGCCCCTTTTTCAGCGGTATTTTTTAGCGATGTTAAAGGGGTAGTGCTTCCCCTGTCTATTTTTGTAGTAGTTACTGGAGTGTGGGTGGTACATTCCATGGATAATTATCTCTATTAACATCATTATTTAACTTCTTCATATCACTTTGACATTATATTTATATATTACATTCATTTTCACACTTAAATCATTTACCATTCTTCTTAAGACATTTTACTCCCTATTTCATTCCACACATCTAGAATAAAGGAAGAATCATCTTCTTCTCTCCATGTTATGTATTACTATAATCATATTTGAATTATATCATTGTTTTCATATAAAAAACATGAAATCAGTTGGTTAATCTGATCTCTATTTATATCTTAAGAGCACATTGAATGATTTATTCACAACAAACAGTGTGTTTTATGGATAATTACCTTTATATAATGGTTTTTAAGCCACTAAAGAATATATCAATACTTATTTAATGTAGGATGATAATACCATAAGCATACCTCAAAAGTTTTGTAAAATTTTCCTCATAGGTACTAGAGGATTCTTCAACCCCCACTTTAGCTTCAGTAAGTCCTTCTCTACTACCATGTATGTTATTATTAATAAATAACCTCTTAAACTCATCCCAATATATAGAGTCAATTTATTAACATTGACTCATGTTCTGGATGATATTTAACCATTAATTTTATTTTCCTTCCTATTCATAAATAAAAAAATAAAATTTTAATTATATGAATACTGGATAATGGAAAATATATTTTTAATGGTACTAATCCATTACTCAAAAATTAATGGATCAATGAACCCACAAAAAAAGATGGATGTTACCTCATGAAGAACTCAATATTATATTGTTCCCTCCTTTTCTTGTTTGGAATTATTGCATGATTCATATATTGTGAATGTTTTGTAAGAAAACTAGAAAATATTTTTCATTCTGGATCATATAACATTAAGTTGATTAGGAAGAAAATCATTACATTATCCATAAAATTCAATATTTATATTATTTCTATGCATTCCAACCATTGATTGAATCCAAAAACCCTAATTTGAGAAAAAATATTTATAGTGAGAAATCACATAATCATGAAAAATTATAAATAGGATTTCTATATTATGACACATTATTTTCAATCTATGACTCATTAGGTTTAAGATAGGTCATTTGTTGTTATTATTTACTCAATTACTTGATAGTTGCCCATTAGAAAATTATAAATTAACCCAAGCATGTCCCCCTAATAGTGCTTATCTAGGTGTGCAGTCTTAGTCCCATTGATCATACACATGTTGTTATTAAGTTAGTACCAAATCCACCACTTTTAGAGTTTCTCCCATATGTGCATTAGTACCACAATTGCATCTAATTTCTAATATATAGAAATGGGTGTATTTTCTATAAAAACCACAAAACCTCAATTTTAAAAAAAATTCAAGATGTCATCCTATATTTAAACTTACCCCCAGGTTTTTGAACAATTGTCTCTAATACTAATATCAAAAAATATTTAAACCCTACAATGAAACCGACTGAGGTGACCAAAAAAATACATTCAAAAATATTATATAATTTTATATTAATATTCAATATATCTCATAACAACACACCCTAGAACTATTAATGTTTAATAACTTTAAATACTATATAGATAATCATTTTATATCATGAAATATCTTCAATTTCTCTGACAATGCCCTTCTCACAAAGTACATTTCTTTGTCATACCCTACTTAAAACTGTTATTTATAAACTAGTTAAGGTTGAGATCAGATGATCAATAAGGTTAAACATGGGAGATATAAATCAATAATCATATGTATGAATATCATGATCATAAAGATATGAAATTATGAGCTTAAAATTTCAAAATAATACCAAAAAATTCATAGATCATAATCATGGAATAAGGCTTTGGCAGTTCATAAGACATGAATAATAGAATAATAAAATATCAAGATCCTTCTGATCATATCATAAGAAAAAGAAAATTTCATAATAGATTTTCCTAAATTGGGGAATATTCATAATCATAGAAATATTTGGTTAAGGATAACCATAAATAAATTTATCATATGTTAGGATTGGTATAACCACATGTGTACCTGGTTCAGGCTAAGGCTAACAACCCATGAACACCATTTTGGGATTATTCTAACTACCCATGTATCCTTTGAGATCATAAAACATTAATCACTACCCAATTAATTATAGGAATTCAACATAATCCCCTCACATAATCATAATCAATTCATATATATTCCACAAGATCATGAAAATATTTATCATTTGGTTATAACTAATCCCATGGAAAAGAAAATGGGATTCATTAATATTTCATCATCTTAGTTATAAAAATCATGATAAAGAATAAATATTGTATCATTGGATCATATTCCGAGTTAATTATAAGCAACATCAATGGATTTCTTCATATATTTAAGTTTTTTTAAAAGATCACTGGAACTTTTGTTGAGGAAATCACCCTTCTCATTTTGAAATCACTTATTTAAAATATAAAAATTTCCATAGTATGAATAATTTTTTTTAAAATTACCATTCAAAAAATAATATTTAAATAAGATATTATTCTTAGTGGTGTGAAAATCCATTCATTCTATATATATTAGAAACAATATTTTGTTCACACATTCGGTAAAAAGTACTTCATTTGAAAAATAATAAGAAGATTCTTTTAATGTATTTTATAGAATGTAAAATATGGGTAAAAATTTATTTAATAAATCATTTCAGAATAGTAAAAACGTTTTTGAAATTGTTTTAAATAAAATATGGACATGGAACTACAAGATTCCTAGCTAAATAGAGACAAAAAATTAAATTTTCCTTAAAAATATTATTTCAGACTTCAGAGTACTTAGAGAGAGGAAAATGGAAGGAACATTTTTAATCTATATAATTAAAAATAGGTTTAAAGTACATGGTATTTATGGGAGGAAGATCATATGATTTCATCATTATAAATTAAATCATAAAAAATTCTAACAAACAGTGAGATTGTAAGATAAAACCCTTAAATATGCTTTTACATACTTTATAAGTGCTTTTAATCTCCGTTATAATAATTTTAAATTTATTATATTCTATAATATAATAATATTAACAATTATAATAGTATAAATGGTTTCTTATCCTGTTCGGAGATGGGGTGGTGTTCACATCAAGGATTTGGGATTTACGCTGTGGTGGACATTGAGATTTTGATGCTACCAGAGTCAGCTCTTTTGTTTGGTCTGTTTCATTCCCATTCACCCAAACCAGCTCTCACAGAAGTTTCCCCTGCCCCTCTCTAGGTAAGAGGTGGATTTATGGTTACATAGGGGTGTTGGACAGATAGTTAGGTGGTCATTATATTTCTTTATAGGGGTCATTGGTTGGATTGTTTATAGCTTGATTGATGGATTCCAGTGTTCCGTTGGTTTGATCGGTGATTCTGGTGGGTTTTTGTCTGGATCAAGTGGTGATTTACGGTGATGTTGATGGAAAAAGTTTTGAAAGATGAGGATGATGATGATAGTTCAGAATCAAAACCAACTCAGTGGAAGTCATAATGGGGTTTTCTTGTTAGTTGTTTTGTTTTATTTTTTTGGATGTTACTGTTTTGCGATGTTTTGTTCTAGGTTGTTACGAATGTCTCTAGCGATTTCAGTTGACTGGTGTGAAGTTAGGACAGTGACGATAGCAGTGGTCTGGAAAACATTGATGGTGATGATTTCATCTATGGCGGTGAGGACAATGATGATTGTAACTAACCAATATTTTATGATAAGTATTATTTTAAATTTAGTTGATGTCATGTGTTTTATGCTACAATAAGACTATCTTTTGTTATACGCAACACTGTATTAACTTGCAGTATACGCTACACTATTCTTGGATCATGTTACACACAATTTTGATAGTAGTTAATCTACGAAAAATTGAGGGTATATATATATTCAATGTATAAATGAAATATGGTTGGATTCTGTTATACGAAACAATGGAGGAGTCTTGCACAACACGCAACCCTGACTTGGCTTGCATTACATGCAATCGCGACCTTTCTCGATAGTGTGTGTTGTATGCAATACCAGGTTTCACTAAACAACGATATATGGTTATAATATTATTATGGACAGGCCTTTGTGAATAGTATAAACTACCTTTGTAATTTTATAACATTATTATTCATCTTACACATTTTCTAGAACATGGTATGAGAAGAAAATCATTTTTTCGAGTAAAATTAGTATTTTTAAAAAAATGTAGTTTTTCCACCTTTTGATGGCGCACCCACTTTAAATCTTGTTTTTGACCTATATATAAGTTCAATTTGAAAAAAATATTATTCTTATTTGGAATCAAGATATAAAAATTTACACTGTATAAAATTTTCATATTATTCTGATAACTTTCATATTTTAATGAATAGTAAAAACACACTATATTTTAATTAAAAACAACTTTTTTCATCGCAATAATTTACATGGTTAGATTATATTTTTAATTGGGTTTAATGTTTAATTAGAATATATTTTTACAATTTAATCCAATGATGGTCATTGGATTTAATTTCACTTTGAAATTGGATATAAACAAGTATCAATCTTTTGATAGCTATTGTTTCTTAAAAAACACGCTATTTGTTTTGATAACGGGAATTAATTTTAAAATTAATTAATTCCAATTCTATGTTTTTAATTTGGGAAAATAGACATCAATTTTGAATTAAAAATATCAAATAAGGCTTCGGCTGATTTTTTGGTATTTTTCTGAAAAACTGCAATTTTCGATGAATAGTGAAACCACTTAGTGGTAGTTAAAAAACTGAATTTTTCATTTAAATGAAAATATACCACTTTGGTGAATTGAATTTCAAAAATCTGAGAGACACGGTTGATATCAAGGACTAAAATATGGTTCAATGAGATGAAAATATTTTTTTGTGAATAATAACTTTTTACTTTTTTTACCACGGTTAAAAGTAAATAGGGAAATTAAGGGTAAAATTGATATTATTATTACCCTGACACATGTCCTAATTATATTGGATAAGTTTAATTCGACCAATAACAACCTTAGGAATAAAATATGACCATTTAGGCCCACTTGGATTAGATTGGGACTTTTAATATTAATTTATTCAAAGAAGGGTTGAAATAGTTAAAATCAAAGTTTAATAAGTAAATAATTTTTAATATAGGGTTATACATAAGATAAATTCAACTATAAATATTAATTAGAAATCTAAAAACGTTTCCTAAATAATTGTATTTTATTTATTATTTTTAGACATTAAATAGTTTAATTTATTTATGACACAGAGATGATGTAGTAATTATCTTATTAATGAAATATTGACATAATTGATGTTATGAATACCCAAATAAATGTAATTTGAGACTTTTTATGCATTCCACTAATTTTACAGGTTAATATGACATGTTTTATTGATCTAATGATCTTTTTTCGAACTAATAATTCTGTTACGATTTTCACAAAAATCAAGTACCAAATAGTGTCAAAATTGACATAAAATAGTTTTTTAAACAAATATTATATTATTAATTGTTATTTTATTCCTAAAAATATAATATTAGTCCACATGACTTAGATAAAGTTATATATGTTAATAATAAACAACTTGGGGTACTTTTTTCTTGTTATTGTAAGTTTATTAACCTTATACTGTAAGAAAACAAGAAGACACGGTAAAAGTTAAATTATCTAACTTAAAGTTAAATATAAATGATAAGGTCAAAATAGAAAACTAAACTTGTATAAATTCTATTTTATGAGATTCTTTCCACCCATACCCACCTTTTAATATAAATAAATCAATTTTGATCTATTAAAAACCGAATATGTCTTTATAATAAAATCATATTTTTAGTTTTTTCAAAGGTGCCCCTCTCCTCCCTTATAAAAGGGCACCTCCTCCCTCTCTTCCTCACACCACTTTGAGCCTTCAAGCTCGGAAAAAACCTGCCAAATTCTCTTCTCAACTTCCCTAGAAACATTCTAGAGGTCGTGGTATTCTTCAAAGACCAATTTTAGTGCCCTAAGAGGAGGTCTCAAAGAGGCGCTTCAAAGAAGAGGTAATGTCCGTTACCGATTCTTTCAACTTTATTTCTTCTTCCACTTCCTCTTCTTTAGTTGTTTCATTATGAAGTAATAACATAAGTTTAAATCATATACTGATATGTTATTATAAGTATGAAACAACCCTATTTCACCATCTATCCATCATACGGAAAACGAAATCATCACGCGTGCGTACGTATGGAATACCGTCTCCATGCTATGGTGAAATCTGTTTTTCCACCAACACCTTACATGGATGGGTATAATGGTGTAATGAATAACTATATATTGTTATTATAACATCATACTGATTCTGATATATTACTCCATCCACTCTAATTCTATTCATTAATTATGGGAACGATATCATCGCTCGTGCGTACGTACGGACTACCGTCTCCACGACGCGATGAGATTCATTCTCCATGTTAACCATACATGAATGATCATGAAGTTTACATAATGAAAAATAATGAAATATATGAAATAATAATTCTACTGGATTTATGTATATATATATTTATGTCATCTATTTAGTTTCATTCAATTTAATAACGAAACAAAAACAGTTTTCATGTGTACGTACGGCCTACCGTCTCCATAAACGGTGTATTTCATTCCTTTTATCGATCTATAATATATATATTTATATGATGAATATATATTATATATAAATCATGTTTTATATTCTGGAATTATGTAAATCAGGATATAATTAATAATATCAAGAACGACAAGTCGAAACATATACGAAAAATGAAATGATTTTACCCAAAACACTGCTTTAACATGGAATTTACAAAAGAATGGGTATTATAAAGTCATAAGTGAAACATATATGATATCATAATAATTAATATGATTCTGTAATAATTTAATGACATTATTTAAATCATTATACATGAGGTTCAGATATGTACGAAGCATATCGGACCTAAGGTAAGGGAAAATCTCGCAATCTAAGTTTTATCCGAGATTGTTTATACTTCAGAATTTAATGGGGAATATTTATCATCCACATACATGTTTCCACAATATGTAATATTTATATCATCCTAAAAGTTTTTTAAATCAAATTTTACCCTTCAGTGAGTTTTTAGTAAAAGATATGAAATGAATCCTTTGTCGTTTTTCGTACGAGGTACTTTTTGACTTTTCCGACAAAAGTACGAGAAGAATGTTTTTTTAATTTATACAGCATGAAAGGATTTTTACGGTTTTATAAAGCCTTATTTTCATGAAGCTTCCTCTAAAATATTTCATGAATATTTTTAACAAAATCCTTTTCTTTTAAAATTGCATGACATTTTGTGAAAAGAAAATGATTTTGAAGAAAAATGATATGTTCCTCAAGAATTCATTTCAGGTGTTTTATCAAAACCATTTTTCATCTAAGATGAAATTATTTCATATGTGTAAGTTTCAAGAATAATATCTCTATGATTTACATGGTTTAAATTTTTTTATTATGAAATAATATCCATTTCTTTTATATAGATTATGTGATGATGGGATGATATTTATGAAACCTATTTTATTTATTGGGTTTTTATGAATGATTTATGTTTCTTTTGTGGAAAAAGTAAGAATGATTTCATAATGAGATGTGTGGGACCTATATATCCCTAAAATTCATTGGGAAAATATTTATATATCAGGAGAAATACATGGATGGAACGGTAAGTTAACCCGGTTCAGTAATATAGGACTGGAATGAGAAGTGAACTCGATTCAGAAAGGGACTTTGTCCACTAATATGGTCTTGGCAGCAATGCCTTGGCTACTATTGAAATAATATCATGTACTTAATGGTTTCCACAATCACATTTTTTATGCCCATGATATTTTATCATGATTTATGTCCCTTTATGATAAATTCCTTACATACTTCAAAGATTTATGTCTTTGCTCAAGGTTTTAATGTTTAGATTTCATGTTCAAGTTTTTGCTTTCAAATGTTTATGGATTGTTTTATGTTCTCTATGTTTTTTCTTTAATGGGCATTTGAGCTCACCCTTTTTATGTTTTATTTTCCCCAGGAAATAAATAAAGGTTTTAGGTAAGGAAACAAAAAGGGGAAGATCGTTATGGGAGATGTTGAAGATCTTCCAACATGATTAGATGTTTATATTCCGAGTTTCAAAAGACGGTAAACTATTATGGTCCTTTTGTGTCTGTTTCTATTATGTATTAAGTATTCTGAAAAAGTAATTTAATGTCCATGTACGTCAAGCTTTGGGTCTCTACAGTTGGTATCAGAGGAAAGGTTTAGTTAACCTTTGGAAACTAGGATGCGAAAACGTCAGTGAGATCCCTAGAGATATTTCTAAGGTATGTCTAGGGATGTCCCTAAGGTTAAGTATAAGTATAGGTTATAGTCCAAGAACTACGGTAACGATCTTATAATTTAACCTAAGATGTTAGATATTGAGGGTACTCCCCTTTACTATGGTGTTTTCCCTAGTATGATTTTTTCCTCTCACAGAATTATTTTTGTGTTTTAGTCAATGGAGGGAACCAGAAGGAATTCGGTTAACATTGAATCCAATGGACAAATTGGTGACTATGAGAAACAAAATTGTGTAATGCCTAGAGAGAAAGATATTGTGATTATTCCGAATTATTCATCACGATATATGATTAAAAAGGTGAAATTTAGTGGTATGCCTAATTCATCAAATAAGAGGAAGGTAGACTTTTATGCAAGTTCTCATGTGGAGGAGCATAAAGAATGGAAGATTGATATTTCTAAAGAAGGAAAGAAGAACGTTGAGGAATACCTCAAATGGAGGGGAAGATGTTATCTGTGTGGAGAAAAGGGTCATAGAGTGACAGACTATAATGGTGTTCAATGTCTTATTTGTGGAGAACATGGGCATTACCCAACTCAATGCCCTGACCTAAAAAGTTACTTCTAAATCAAGGAAGGACTTATTCCAGGACAATCATTGATGAGGATGGATTGAAGTGTTTATGTATTGGTATTCAAGAATAATGTTGTTGAGGTACTTTTATGGCATATTAGAATATTTTTGTATTAGTCTATTGTGGTTTTCAATAATTTTATGGTACTGGTAACCATGAAAAGTGATTCAAATATTTTGGAAAGCAGATGATATGCACATAATGAAGGGATAAGGAGAAAATGAAATGTTTTACAGTATTCATGAGCTCATGATTATTATAAGGAATAAGTGATATCATGGTTTGAGTATATAGAATTTTTGGATTTTGGTATGTGGAAAGAGTTAACTTTTGACAACACTCATGTTTTCACTAAGGTTCAATGGGTATTCATTTTTCAAGAGAATACATGATTAAGGCCTTCCAATGTTTGGAATGTGACCAACACGAAATATCTTATTATATATGGTGATCAACGATGGTATTAAAATTCTTGTTATATGAACTCTTTGGTAATTGTTTTCACTATAATATGATATTGGACAATAGTATTTTGGATAAGCCTAAATTTTGGAATGTATTATGTTGGACATAAGTTAGTATCGTTTAAGGATAGAACATTTTCGATATTATTGATGGGATGTTATAGTGATGTAGTTTTAGAAAAAGTTCAACCTGTAGGACGGACGACAGGTCATCGCGTCGGACAAGGCTGTGGGAATCAAACCCACAACCGAAGTGCGACATGCCTTTATCAACTACCACTAGCCTACAAGAAGCCCATGTTTAGTAGAAACTAGTTTTATTATATTAAGCAGTATTATATAAGAAGTATAATTCCATTTTAGGAACCATATATGATTAATCTCTCTATAGATGGACTTAAGTATTTTTGATAACTTTTTCTAACCTTTTGTTTGAGACAGATGGAATGACCCATCATTCTATCACATGATCTGCTAACACTTCACGAATGAAAAATTCAACTTCATTTCTTTAAGAGATGAAGTGGAAATTGTCCAAGGAAATGACCAACGGTGAGACTGTACCAAAATCAAGAAATATTTCTTCTAATTCCAATTTCATCATCTTTAGGGAAATGATCTTGAAAACCAAAAAATTTTTCCTAGTGACCTTATATCCGATGAATCAGATGGTACCTTAGATCATCACAAATCTATGGCTTTGTGATTGCTGACTTTTCCATAGCCACGTTCTCTACCACTCTCCAACAGAACATGATGGTAAGATTTCTTTTCCATATCCCAATTTTCACCTATGTGGAAACCCAGTGATTAGTTAATTTGGGTAACCGTTACATTTCATACTTTAGTTTTTAAAGATTGGTTTTGGTATTCCTTTTTACAATGTGAGTTCTATTAAAGAAACTTTCAAGTAGAAGACCATGTATAACCCCGACGAATTTCGAGGTAGAAATTCATTTTAAGGGGGGTAGAATGTAACAACCCGATATTTTACGATAAGTATTCTTTTTAATTTATTTGATGTCATGTGTTCTATGCTACAACAAGACTATCTTGTGTTATACGCAACACTATATTAGCTTGTAGTATACGCAACACTATTCTTGGATCATGTTATACACAATTTTGATAGTAGTTAATCTACGAAACATTGACAGTATATATATATATATTCAATGTATAAATGAAATATGGCTGGATTCTGTTATACGAAACAACAGAGGAGTCTTTCACAACACACAACCCTGACTTGGCTTGCATTACACGCAATCGCGACCTTCCTCGATAGCGTGTGTTGTACGCAATACCATGTTTCACTAAACAACGATATATGGTTATAATATTATTATGGACTAGCCGTTATGAATTTTATAAACTAAATTTTGAATTTTATAACATTATTATTCATCTTACATATTTTCTAGAATATGGTATCCGAACAAAATCAATTTTTCGAGTAAAATAAGTATTTTTAAAAAAATGTAGTTTTGCCGCCTTTTGATGGCGCACCCACTTTAAATCCTTTTTTGACATGTCTATAAGTTCGATTTGAAAAAAAAAATCTTATTTGGAATCAGTATATAATAATTTACTTTGGATAAAATTTTTATATTATTCTGATAACTCTCATATTTTAATGAATAGTAAAAACACACTATATTTTAATTAAAAACAACTTTTTTCATAGAATAATTTACATGGTTAGATTATCTTTTTAATTGGGTTTAAAGTTTAATTAGAATATATTTTTACCATTTAATCCGATGCTGGTCATTGGAATTAATTTCACATTGAAATTGGAGATAAACAAGTATCAATCTTTTGATAGTTATTGTTTCTTAAAAAACACACTATTTGTTTTGATAACGGGAATTAATTTTAATATTAATTAATTCCACTTCTATGTTTTGAATTTGAAAAAATAGACATCAATTTTGAATACCATGTATCAAATAATTCATAGGATGAATTTTTTTGTATTTTTCTGAAAAACTACAATTTTCGATGAATAGTGAAACCCCTTAGTGGTAGTTAAAAAACGGAATTTTTCATTTAAATGAAATTTTACAACTTCTGTGAATTGAATTTTGAAAATCCGAGAGACATGATTAATATCATGAACTAAAATATCATTCAATGAGATGAAAATAATTTTTGGTGAATAGGAAATTTTTACTTTTTTTACCACGGTTAAAAGTAAATAGGGTAATTGATGGTAAAAATGATATAATTATTACCTTAACACATGTCCTAATTCTATTGGATAAGTTTAATTCGACCAAAAACAACCTTAGGAATAAAATATGACTATTTAGTCCCACTTGGATTAGATTAGGACATTTAATATTAATTTATTTAAAGAAGGGTTAAATTAGTTAAAATCAACATGTAATAATTAAATCTTTTTTAATATAGGGTTATACAAAAGATAAATTCGACTATAAATATTAATTAGAAATCTAAAAACAATTCCTAAAAAATGATATTTTATTTATAATTTTTAGACATTAAATAAGTTAATTTATATATGACACAAAGATGATGCAGTAATTATCTTATTAATGAAATATTGACATAATCCATGTTATAAATACCCAAATAAATGTAATTTGAGACTTTTTATGAATTCCACTAATTATATAAGTTAATATTTAATGTTATTATTGATTTAATTAACTTTTTTAACTAATCATTCTGTTAGGAGTTTCACAAAAATCAAGTACCAAATAGTGACAAAATTGACATAAAATAGTTTTTAAAACAAATATTATATTATTAATTGTTATTTTATTCCTAAAAAATCTAAGGTTCAGCCAAATTACTTAGATAAGGTAATATATATTAATAATAAACATCTTGGGGTTCGTTTTGCTTGTTATAGTATGTTTATCAACATTATAGTGTAAGAAAACAAGAAGCCACGGTAAAAGTTAAATTATCTAACTTAAAGTTAAATCCAAATGATAATGTTATAATAGAAATCTAAACTTGTCTAAATTATATTGGATGAAATTATTTCTACCCATCACCAACTTATCTTATAAATAAATCAATTTGGAGCTATTAAAAACCGAATATGACTTTATAATAAAATTGTAACGCCCCGACCCCAGCTACCTAGAGTCAGTGCATTACTTCGTAACATTGGCATGATCACAAAAGATCATGTCTCGAAAGACCGATTAGTTTAGTAGCCTTGGAAACACTAGATACATTCATAAATGTTACATTACATCATAAAGTGAAAAACTAATAAAAAATTATTCATAGTCCACACTCATATCCTCTTCTGACTATCCATGCAGGTCATTCATAAAATACTTCTTCACATCCTGGAAAATATTAAAACATTGAAAGGGGTGAGCACAGATACTCAGTAAGGATAACAATATAGCGTAATCTTTCATCAATAAACATAAACATTTAAGGCAATGTATAACTAAAACAAAATCCTTTTGAACTTGAACTTCAACATAATATGGCAAAAGTAAAGTGAGATAATGCCAATTACTTCTTCACATGGATATTCTACTGGTCGAATAATCACATGCAATATCAATAACCATTTTCATAATGATGGAATTCATAATTCCACACTATCATAACCACGTAGCCAAGGCCTCGTTCCAAGACCACAAATAAGATTTTATCAAGGCCTCATGCAAAGACACTAGTTTGTCAAATGAGACCTGCCGATGCATCGAGGAGTTGTAGCGGTCTCCACCCATCACTTATTAAGTCCAATTCATTCCTCATATGAACAGGTTTAAACATATTATAAACCATAACATAATCATATCACATAAAACATGCATAAATTAAACATAACATTTCCACATTTCAATCACAAGATATCAATACAACACATTGATATAATAAAAAAACATTCAAAACCATTTTCAATACCAAAATAAAAGAAAAGTAAAACATGGTATTTATTTTTCTTTTAAAAAAAAGGTATGGCTTATAGAGGAATCCAAAACTCAAATAATGGTCATGGTGGGGGAGAAGTCATTGTCGCCGCATATGTACGACAAAAACATTCCCTTTTGTCGTTTAGTAAATGCTTCGTATAAAAAGATTCCTTTTGAATAAACGTAAAAGTCAAAGGGGTTTATACACCGCCTAAAAGAAAGTTGTGTATAAAACCAAATATGCCTCAATGAAAGGAGATTGAGACAAAGTCCCCTACAAAGAAATTTTTTTAAATAAAATAGATCTATTATTTGTATTCAATATAATTACACATAATGAAAGTACAACTACAAGATAGGACATAATAATATCATGACGTAATTTGAATGTAGGAGATTAACCCAAAGAATGGAAATTGGGTTAAGAAGAACCCTTACCTCGTGTCCGAATTCACTCGACCGTTCTTTGATATCCTGAATAATAAACTAGAGTTAATTTATAATTTCTTAAGAACCTTTTTCAAGTTTATTATTCATTTTATATCACTTATTACCATGTTATGAACATTATGTAATTATTTATGTTAATAATGGTCGTTTTGACGATCTTAGGTGCATGAGTCAAAAATAAACTTCTTATAATTACACTTTGTTCATGTGGTAATATATCCATTATATTCATAATTATATTCATGATTTATATATCATATACATCATATATATCCAGTATATACATTCATTTATAATATCACTTAAAATTTAGAGGTAAGAAATGAAATGCACCGTTCATGGAGACGGTAAGACGTACGTACGTATGAACGCTACTTTCATTTATATTTCGTATTTAATGGAATGAAATAATAATGATATAAAAGTATAATATAATTACAGTATAATATAGAGTATAATACCATTTAATACATCCTTTATACATCCCACATATGGTATTAATGATTCAAATCACTTTGAGGGGGCGGTAGTCCGCACTTCCTAAAATGAAAATATCGCATTTACCCATAATAGAAACCATAAAGGTATGCCATAAATGAAAAATAAAAAAATCATAAGAAAAAAAACATAATATATATCATATATAAAAATAGTGTCATCATAATGGCCACCATTAGAGGTGTTATATGAGTCTTGAACAATCATCGTTTCGTGAGGCAAAAATTCGCCATCCACAGAAACAGTATGTTTATTAACCATTAGATGTAGGTGTGTGTAATTATATCTCGAATACTTCTTATAACAACATCCTAGTATATTGAGGATACTGGTGTTGTTACAAAAGAAATGAATAAAAAGTGTTTATGGGGTTGGAGAAGAAAAATAAAACAAAACAACATTAGAGAAGACATTACATTAAAATAGGGTAACTCTTATTGATTTCAGCCAAAGGCTTCCTTGGGAAGACTTATGCCCAAAGTGAGGCTTCTAAGAGTAAGGGAGGGAAGTTGGGAGAGTATTTGAGCAGAGTTTGGCCGAGCCAAATGGCTTGAAAGTGTGAATATGGTGGTAGAGGTGGGGGCCTTTTATAAGAGGAGAGGAGGGGCACTCTTGGAATGATTGAAATGTTACATTATTATGAAATGATTTTTCGGATTCTAAAGGTCACAAACTTATATATTTCTATTATAAGGTGATAAGGGTTCTAAATATTCTCCTCCAATAGGATTTGGACAAGTTTAATGCTTATATTTTACATTATCCATCCATTTTATTAAAATCGTTAATTAATGAGGTAATCGCTACATCATCATGGTGTCATAAATAATTTAATTTATTTAATGTATAAAAATTATAAAAAAATATCATGATTTATGTAATATTTTTATCTTTCTAATTAATATTTATAGTCAAAATTATGACTTGTATAACCCCATTTAAAAATTGTTTTAGTAAAACAACTCTTGTTTGTGACCATTTTATTTTAACATTAAATAAAAAGTTATTTATGTCCTTTTCCTACCAAAGTGGCTCCATGGGGTTCCAAAGTTGACCAATGGATTTCATTGGTTGGTAGTGACACATCCAATAGTGGTTGGACAAGTGTAAAGGTAATTCAATATTTTTATAATACTATTTTTACCTTAAATATCACTAATTACCTTTAATCGCGATTAATTAAACTTAAAAGTTACTATTCACCAAAAAATTATTTTAATCCCATTGAACCACATTTTACTTCTTAATGAAAACCATGTTTGTCAGATTTTTTAAAATCAAATCACAGAAGTGGTAATGTTTCATTTAAACGAAAAATCAGTTTTTTAACTACCACTTAGTGGTTTCACTATTCATCAAAAATTGAAGTTTTTCAGAACAATGCCAAAATTTTACCCTAATCTATAATTGATATTCCAAATTCAAAAATGGTGTCTATTTTACAAAATTCCAAACATATATATTGCATTAATTAATTTTATAATTCATTCCCGCTGTCACAACAAATAGCGTGTTCTTTAAGAAACAATATATATCAGAAGATTGACAATTGTTTATGTCCAATTTCAAAGTGAAATTAATTCTAATGACCACAATTCGATAAAAGAGTAAAAATATATTCTAATTATACTTTAAAACCACTCAATAGTATAATTTATCACTATAAAATACTTTGATTAAAAAAGTTGTTTTTAAGTATTTTTGACTATTCATAAAAATTGGAAGTTCTCAGAAAATTACAAAAAATTCAACTTTGGATAATTTCGATATTACGAAAACAAAAATAAAGACCATTTTGAAATATAAAATTTCTATAATTTTAAAAAGTGGGTATTACTATTCATAACAGTTACTTTTATTAGTTGTGGTGTGTTAGAACTCGAAGTTGCGTACAATGCAAGCTATTGCATTATTGAATGAGAAGCGTATCGTGGAAGCTCAGGGTGTTACATTCTCCCTTCCTTAAATAAATTGTGTCCTCAAAATTTTAAATTTTTCTTTGAAAATAAAAGGTTGAAAATAGAAAATACCTTTGTGGAAAACCCACATTGGAAATAAGGTTAATAAAAATATAACATTAAAAGAAAGAAAGAGAAGTACAAAGGTCACCCAAGATAGCCCATACTAGGATTCTATGAAAATATGGATATGGAAGAAAAAACCCATCATGGTCTGATGGAGAGTTTTAGAACACTGGATTAGGAGAATGAAAATCACAAAATTGTGATAGGTTAAACGGTCATTGAATCCCCAGTTGGAAAAGTTAACTAGAAACGTTTTTGTTTTAAGTTACCTTTTATAAAGTTGAGGAATTTATTTAGGAGATTTACTAAGAATGTATGGGAATATACATACTTGTCATGTAGACTTTCATTCTTTAATAATTTTTTTTACCACAAACCCATCTTTCACTCTAAAAGGTAATATAACTCAATAATATTCTATTTATCCCTATTGTATAAGGTTCAAAATATTAACACATACCATTTAGATTAGTAAAACTATTTTGTAATAACCGGGGACTTCCTATAGGCTAGTGGTAGGTAATAAATGGATGTCGTACTATGGTTGTGGGTTCTATTCCTGCAGCTTTGTCCGACGCGACGGGTTATGCCCCACCCTGCAGGTTGTCATTTTCCTAAAACTATAGTATTATAATATTTATAAAATAATCTTCAGAAATGTTTTAACCATAAACAATACTATCCAAAGATCAACTTAATCTATTCCAACCTTTATAGTTATCCAAAATACTTCTGTCCAACTCACCGTCCAAATTTTATAAGGAAGGTAAACATAATGAAGATCCCCCTTTTTTCCGTTTAACAACACATGAACACCTTCATCATGTATTCTTTTAAAACACTGCAACTTCCGGAATTACCATGATCCCTTATTCCTTATAGAACACTAGATATACTCCTCCTGTCCAAAAATGTATACAAATCATCAATCAGTTTCAAGGAAGTTAAGAATATCCAATATAATTTATCCAAATCAATAATATCTTATTCCAAAATCACTATCTCAGTATCAGAACCATATTATGGTTTATCTTTCTCTCAACCATATATTTTCCAAAAATTTAACCTACTGTGGAGTCACTTTTCTTGGTTCCACACAATCTCAAGTCCTTGATGAAATAGTACTACAGTACAATCCTTATATACTCCATAATTATTATAACTAGTACATCATTGATACAATACTCAAATTACAAAATTATTTAATAACAACATAAGAACTCTTATCATTCCTCCTCATCTGTGGTAGTATCATAACTTGATTATTATCCAATAACATCATTTGGGGCACACTCTGATGATTTGTACATTGGTTTGCGTAGTGTCCCCACTCCTTGCAGATGAAGAATTGTACATTTGAAACCTTTTTCTTACCCTTGCAGTCACATACTTGGTGTCCTTTTTCTCCACACATTTAACAAACTCCCATTCCCTTCATGAAAGTTCCAAGGTGTTTCTTCCCACAGTTATCACATATTGGAAAATTCTTCTTTTCCCACATCCCTTTTTCCATCATTCCCTCTTCCATCCTTTTCTTCTCTTTCCCCCCTTCAAATCCATAAGATTCAGAGAATTATTTACTTATCTTATTAACACATGATATTATTTATTCATATGTTGAGAACACATGGTAGATTATTTGCCTTCTAAATGTTGGCTTAATACCGTGAAAGATATGATCCTTCTTACGCTTTGGATCATACGTATTTATGGAGTTCACATTCCTTCCATTGGGCACCATTTCTATACAATGGCATAAACTAGGTTAGTTTATGAATTGCAATGAATAATTCCAAACTTGTAAAATACTCAACATGAATTGAACTATTTAGGGATATAATCCATAATCATAAAAAATGTTTTCTTTGAGAAAGTATATACTCATAACCCTTCATAGTGGTTTGTAAAGAAAATGAGAATTATCATAAGCATATCCCCTGGGAGTGTCGTAACCAAGAGTGCAGCAAGGCCCGTTGTTGTGCACCAGTTCCCGTTCGACTCTAGCTCAAAGCGGTGTTTTCAGGTTTTACCCCAAGGTACATCTGTGCCAGAGCTGCCTCTACCTTCTCATATCCAGATAGGGATGTATTGCTCGGAAAACTCACAAAATCTCTATAATACCAAAATTCTAGGACGTTATTCTATACTAATCCATAATGTCTATCTTCGGGCTATGTGCTCTAATCATAGTTTATCTAAATATAGCTTCCAAGGTTAGTACTAAACTGCCTCTGATACCAACTGTAACGCCCCGACCCCAACTACCCAGATTCGGTGCATTACTTCGTAACATTGGAATGATCACAAAAGATCAAGTCTCGAAAGTCCGATTAGTTTAGTAGCCTTGGAAACACTAGATTAATTCATAAATGTTACATTACATCATAAAGTGAAAAAATAATAACAAAGTCTTCATTTTCCACACTCATATCCTCTTCTGACTATCCCTGTAGGTCATTCATAAAATACTTCTTCACGTCCTGGAAAATATTAAAACATTGAAAGGGGTGAGCTCATATGCTCAGTAAGGATAAAAATATAGCGGAATCATTCATCAATAAACATAAACATTTAAGGCAATGTATAACTAAAACAAAAGCCTTTTGAACTTGAACTTCAACATAATATGGCAAAAGTAAAATGAGATAATGCCAATTACTTCTTCACATGGATATTCTACTGGTCGAATAATCACATGCAATATCAATAACCATTTTCATAATGATGGAATACATAATGCCCGACTATCATAACCACGTAGCCAAGGCCACAAATAAGATTTTTTCAATTCCTCATGCCAAGACACTAGTTTGTCTCATGAGACCTGCCGATGCATCGAGGAGCTGTAGCGGGCTCCACCCATCACTTATTAAGTCCAATGCATTCCTCATATGAACAGGTTTAAACATATCATAAACCATAACATAATCGTATCACATAAAACATGCATAAAGGAAATATAACATTTCCACATCTCAATCAAAAGATATAAATACAACACATTTATATAATAAAAACACTTTCAAAACCATTTTCAATACCAAAATAAAAGAAAAGTAAAACATGGTATTAATTTTTCTTTTAAAAAAAGGTATGGCTTGTAGAGGAAGCCAAAACTCAAATAATGGTCACGACGGCGGAGAAGTCGTTGTCTCCGCATACATACGACAAAAACATTCCCTTTTGTCGTTTAGTAAATGCTTCGTATAAAAAGATTCCTTTTGAATATACATAAAAGTCAAAGGGGTTTATACACCGTATAAAAGAATGTTGTGTATAAAACCAAATATGCCTCAATGAAAGGAGATTGAGCCGAAGTCCCTTACAAAGAACATTTTTTAAATAAAGTATATCTATTATTTGTATTCACTATAATTACACATAAATAAAGTACAACTAAAAGATAAGACATAATAATATCATGACGTAATTTGAATGTAGGAGATTAACCCAAAGAATGGAAATTGGGTTAAGAAGTTCCCTTACCTCGTTTCCGAATTCACTCGACCATTCTTTGATCTCCTGAATAATAAACTAGAGTTAATTTATAATTTCTTAAGATCCTTTTTTAATTTTATTATTCATTTTTTATCACTTATTACCATGTTATGAACATTATGTGATTATTTATGTTATTAACGGTCGTTTTGACGATCTTAGGTACTTGAGTCAAAAATAAACTTCTTATAATTACACTTTGTTCATGTGTTAATATATCCATTATATCCATAATTATATTCATGATGTATATATCATATAAATCATATATATCCAGTATATACATTCATTTATAATATTATATAACATTTAGAGGTAAGAAATGAAATGCACCGTTCATGGAGACGGTAAGCCGTACGTACGCATAAACGATACTTTCATTTATATTTCGTATTTAATGGAATGAAATGATAATGATATAAATGTATAATATAATTCCAGTATAATATAGCATATAATACCATTTACTCCATCCTTTATACATCCCACATTTGTTATTAACGATTCAAATCACTTTGAGGGGGCGGTAGTCCGCACTTCCTAAAATGAAAATATCGCGTTTACCCATAATGGAAACCATAAAGGTATGAAATAAATGGAAATTACAAAATCATAATGAAAACAAAAACATAATATATATCATATATAAAAATAGTGTCATCATAATGGCCACCATTAGAGGTGTTATATGTGTGTTGAACAAACATCGTTTCGTGAGGTAAAAATTCGCCATCCACAGAAACAGTATGTTCTTTAACCATTAGATGTAGGTGTGTGTAAGTGTAGCTCGAATCCTTATTATAAAAACATACTAGTATATTGAGGATACTGGTTTTTTACAAAAGAAATGAATAAAAAGTGTTTAGGGGGTTGGAGAAGAAAAATAAAACAAAACCACATTAGAGAAGACATTACCTTAAAATCAGGTAACTCTTTTTGATTTGAGCCAAAGGCTTTCTTGGGAAGACTTCTGTCCAAAGTGAGGCTTATAAGAGTAAGTTAGGGAAGTTGGGAGAGTAATTTTTCAGAGTTTGGCCAAGAAAAATGTCTTGAAAGTGTGAATATGGTGGTAGAGGTGGGGGCCTTTTATAAGAGGAGAGGAGGGTCACTCTTGGAATGATTGAAATGTTACATTATTATGAAATGCTTTTTCGGATTCTAAAGGTCAAAAACTTATATATTTCTAGTATATGGTGATAAGGGTTAGAAATATTCTCATACAATAGTATTTGGACAAGTGTAATGCTTATATTTTACATTATCCTTCTATTTTATTAAAATCGTTAATTATTGAGGTAATCGATGCATCATCATGGTGTCATAAATAATTTAACTTATTTAATGTCTAAAAATTATTAAAAAAATATCATGATGTATGAAATATTTTTATCTTTGTAATGAATATTTATAGTCAAAATGATGACTTGTATAACCCCATTTAAAAATTGTTTTAGTTAAACAACTCTTGTTTGTGACCATTTTATTTTAACATTAAATAAAAAGTTATTTATGTCCTTTTCCTACCAAAGTGGCTCCATGGAGTTTTCAAGTTCACCCATGGATTTCCTTGGTCGGAAATGACACATCCAATAGTGTTTTTACAAGTGTAAAGGTGATTCCATATTTTTATAATACTATTTTTTCCTTAAATTTCACTAATTACCTTTAATCGCGATTAATTAAACTTAAAAGTTACTATTCTCCAAAAAATTATTTTAATCCCATTGAACCACATTTTACTTCCTAATGACAACCATGTATGTTGGATTTTTGAAAATCAAATCACAGAAGTGGTAATGTTTCATTTAAATGAAAAATCAGTTTTTTAACTACCACTTAGTGGTTTCACTATTCATCAAAAATTGAAGTTTTTCCGAACAATGCCAAAATTTTACCCTAATATATAATTGATATTACAAATTCAAAAATGATGTCTATTTTAAAAAATTCCAAACATATAAGTTGAATTAATTAATTTTATAATTAATTCCCGCTGTCACAACAAATAGCGTGTTTTTAAGAAATAGTATACATCAAAAGATTGACAATTGTTTATGTCCAATTTCAAAGTGAAATTAATTCTAATGACCACCATTGGATAAAATAGTAAAAATATATTCTAATTATACTTTAATACCACTCAATAGTATAATTTATCACTATAAAATACTTTGATAAAAAAATTTGTTTTTAAGTATGTTTCACTATTCATAAAAATTGGAAGTTCTTAGAAAATTACAAAAAATTCAACTTTGGATAATTTCAATATTACGAATACAAAAATGAAGTCCATTTTGAAAAATAAAATTTCTATAATTTTAAAAAGTGGGTATTACTATTCATAACGGTTACTTTGATTAGTTGTGGTGTGTTAGAACTCGAAGTTGCGTACAATGCAAGCTATTACATTATTGAATGAGAATCGTATCGTGGAAGCTCGGGGTGTTACAAAAATAATATTTTTAGTTTTTCCAAAGGTGCCCCTCTCCTCCCTTATAAAAGGGCACCTCCTCCCACTCTTCCTCACACCACTTTGAGCATTCATGCTCGGCCAACCCCTGCCAAAATATCTTCTCCACTTCCCTAGAAACATCCTAGAGGTCCTGGTATTCTTCAAAGTCCAATTTTGGTTCCCTAAGAGGAGGTCTCAGAGAGGCGCTTCACAGAAGAGGTAATGTCCGTTACCGATTCTTTCAACTTTGTTTATTATTCCACTTATTCTTGATTATTTGTTTCATTTTGAAGTAATAACATCAGTACAAATCATATACGGATATGTTATTATAAGTATGAAACAACACTATTTCACCGTCTATCCATTCTATGGAAAACGAAATCACCACGCGTGCGTACGTACAGAATACCGTCTCCACGCCGTGGTGAAATCTTATCTTCCACCAACACCTTACATGGATGGGTATAATGGTTTAAAGAATAACTATATATGGTTATTATAACATCATACTAATTCTGATATATTATACAATCCACTTCAATTCTATTCAATAATTATGGGAACGATATCATCGCTTGTGCGTACGTACGGACTACCATCTCCACGACGTGATGAGATTCATTATCCATGTTAACCATACATGAATGATCATAAAGTTTATATAATGAATAATAATGAAATATATGAAATAATAATGCTACTGGATTTATGAATATATATATATGTATTTCATCTATTTTGTTTCATTAAATTCAATAAGGAAACGAAAACAACGTTCATGCGTACGTATGGCCTACCGTCTCCATGAACAATGTATTTCAGTCCTTTTGTCAATATATAATATATATATGTATATGATGAATATATATTATATATAAATCATTTTTTACATTCTGGAATTAGGTAAATCAGGGTATAAGTAATAATATAAAGATTTAAAAGTCGAAACATATACGATAAATGAAATGATGTTACTTAAAACACTTCTTTAACATGGAATTTACAAACGAACGGGTAATATAAAGTCATAAGTGAAATATATATGATATCATATCAATGAATATGATTATTTAATAATTCAATGACATTATTTAAATCATTATACAGGAGGTTCGGATACGTACGAAGCATATCAGGCCTAAGGTAATGGAAAATCTCGCAATCTCATTTTTATCCGAGATTGTTTATACTTCAGAACTTACTGGGGAATATTTATCATCCACATCCATGTTTCCTCAATATGTAATATTTATATCCTCCTATAGTTTTTTAAATCCAATTTTACCCTTCAGTGAGTTTTTAGTAAAATATATGAAAGGAATCTTTTGTCGTTTTTCGTATGAGGTACTTTTTGACTTTTCCGAAAAAGTATGAGAAAAATGTTTTTTTAACATATACGACATGAAAGGATTTTTACGATTTTATAAAGCCTTATTTTCATGAATCTTTCTCCAAAATATTTCATGATTACTTTCAAAATAATCCTTTTCTTTTAAAATTTCATGACATTTTGTGAAGAAAAATGATTTTGAAGAAAAAAAAATATTTTCCTCAAGAATTCATTTCAAGTGTTTTATCAAAACCATTTTTCATCTAAGAGGACATTATTTCATATGTGTATGTTTCAAGTATAATGTCTCTATGATTTACATGGTTTCACTTTTCTTATTATGAAATGATATCCATTTCTTTTATATGGATTATGTGATGATGGGATGATGATTATGAAACCCATTTTATTTATTGGGTTTTTATGAATGATGTATGTTTATTTTGTGGAACAATTAAGAATGATTTCATTATGAGATGGGTTGGACCTATATCTCCCTACAATGCATTGGATAAAGATTTATATCTCATGAGATAAAAATGGATGGAATGGTAATTAACCTAGTTCAGTAATACAGGACTGGAACGAGAAGTGAACTCGATTCAGAAAGAGACTTTGCCCGCTAAGATGGTCTTGGCAGCAATGACTTGGCTAATATGGAAATCATATCATGTTCTTAATGGTTTCCACAATCAAATGTTTTATTCCCATGATATTTTATCATGATTGATGTCCATTTATGATAAATTCTTTATGTACTTCCAAGATTTATGTCTTTGCTCAAGGTTTTAATGTTTAGATTTCATGTTCAAGTTTTTGCTTTCAAATGTTTATGGATTATTTTATGATCTCTATGTTTTCCCTTACTGAGCATTTGAGCTCACCCTTTTTATGTTTTATTTTACCCAGGAAATAAAGAAAGGTTTTAGGTAAGAAAACAAAAATGGGAAGATCGTTATGGGAGATGTTGAAGATCTTCCAACATGATTAGATGTTTATATTCCTAGTTTCCAAAGACACTAAACTATTACGGTCCTTGTGTGTCTGTTTTTGTTATGTATTAAGTATTCCAAAAAAGTAATGTAATGTCCATGTACGTCAAGATTCGGGTATCTAAATTGATGATAACTCTGACAGAAGGCAGCAATGTGACTCTTCGTGATGGATGATGTTGAATGGTTCAAAGTGGGTTAACTCATGGTTCGAGGTGGATATGGAAGGCTTTTTGAATTTTGTATTTTGGAATTTGTATGTCAAATTTTTTAATTTTGTAGGTCTGTGTTGTTATTTAGGTATGTATGTACTGGTGGTGAGTCTTTTTGTATGGTTTCCACTTACCCAAAAAGTGTATTTTTATGAAATTCAAAAAAGGATTGTGGAGGCAGTAGTCCACACGTACGCATGAGTGATACTATCTTTTTCCATTTGATCGAAAAGGAGGTTGAAATGGATTTAAAATAATACCATTGAAATATAAATATATTTTTAATACTATATTAATTTTTTTAGTATTGATACAATATATTTAAAGGAATTTTAATAAGAAATATTATTTTAAAGATTCGGGAATGATGATTATCCCTTCATTGAGAGGCCTCATTTTGGTCACACCTTAAGCTTTCATAGAATGGTATTAGGATTATAAATTTTTTTCAATAATTAATGTAATTAATCTTGGAAGATATTAGGTTAGGTATTGGCTAATATAGAAGGCTAAAATATTTTTAATAGTGCAGGAGAAGATTTTCCCTTTTATAACTGAAGGGAGGGACACACATGAAATTACAAAAAAATATATAAATAATATAATATCAATTTCATATAAAATTGTAACAAAATAGATATATATTATAATTTAAGAAAATATAAGGTTTATATGTCTTTAACTAATAGTATTTTGAAAATTTTAAGTGACATTTTAACTTTTATCTCTTAGTTTAACCCCTTGGTAAACCTGTTTTAACCCTAATCATGGTAACAAATTTTTTACTATTTTTATTATTCATTATTATAAAAAATAGAAGTGTAATCATTATAATATTTGTAAATAATGTTTCCAAATATTTCAAAAAATTTATCAAAATCAAATTTTATAGTTGGTAGTATCTAATTTTGAAATAAATGTGCAAAGCACATTAATTGTTTTTAGAAAAATACATTTTTGAGCAAAAAAATGAATTTACTTTGATTCATTACTTTGTAAAAACTATTTGATGAATATAATTTTTTTTATTGAATATGGTTTGTATATATTTCATTAAAATCATTAATTAATAGTAATTTATTTAATTTATTTAGATAAAAATATATTAATCACGTAAAAATAGTTTTTTTTAAATAACTATTTTTTACCTTAAAATGTTTTTATCTTCATTCATAACTATTAGATATATAATTTATGAATAATTATTGAATATTACTAATTAATTTAATTAAAATAAATATTAATACTGAATAATAAAATTTTTATATAAAATTTTTTAACACCTCTAAAAATACATTTCTCCATAAAAATTGGACTTTTAATATTAAAATGATTCTATTCAAATTTAATGATTATTTTTAGGCATTAAACAATACATTTGAATTAATAAAGAAAAATATATATAAATTTCATAATATTTTTCATCCTATTCATTCCTACATATACAAACACTAGGTTTTATATTTTATAATATTTCATAGTTCATTTAAACTCTGAATTGAATGTAAATAAAGTTATCAAATACATCAATTTTATTTAAAATGAAAGGGTTCTAAAATGTTTATAGTGAGTTTTAAAATGGTTATTTTGCGGTATTGTAAAAATATTTATTGAATTTGGGTAGTCACTCAAGAGGTATCTTAAATTTGAAGGTTTTTTCCACGGAAGAGGAATTTATACCAATTTGAGATCGTTACGAATGAGAGATTTCACCGTGTTTTAGGATCTATAGTAATGTGTTGATTGTTATTTTATCTTTTGGAAATTTTAATTCAATGGTTTTGGATGATTTTAGTTATATTCATGGAGTCATTCATCAGCTGAGTTGTGGATGAATTGGGATGTACATTAGGGTGCAGTTAGTGGTATGTCTATATGCTATTAGAATTAAGTGGTATTTGTTAATTAGTATCAATTGTTTAAATATTTGGTCAGAATGTTAATTATATTTTAAATTATGATTTGGAATAATTGGTTATTCATTGAGAATTTTTTGAGATATTGGGATTTGGGTAAATTATAGGTGATTTTTTGGGATAAAAAGTTTTATGTTAGGGAAAATGGAAACATTGATGTTCTTTATGGATCTGTTAATGGTAGAATTTGAATTAAAAAATAGTATAAGGCAAGTGAAATTTTGAATTTTTAAGCCTGATTGAGGGGTCATTCTCCAATTTAGTTTTCGGTTTTGAATTTTGAGGTTATATAATGAAACATTGTGTTTTTTTATCATATTTGGATGTTTTTTCGGTGATACGGGGGCTGGAATACACTAATAAGGGGTATCAATTTCAAAATTTGGTTGTAGATGACACCAGATACCAGGTGATCCTGGTAGAGGCTAGGGTGCATAGGTGGTGTTGTTGGGAACATTGTGGACTTTATTTAGGTACCTGATAGGCTTAGTGTAATTTCCCAAATTATTAGATAGGTAGAACTCTTTTATATATTGTTTAAAATTTTTATTAAATTATTATAATATTTATTATTGGACTAGGGAAGGTTTCAGGAGGTTACCTGGATTTTTCAGAGCTCAGAGATCTAGTTTTTGGAGAAATAGCACAAGAACAATAGTTGCCAAATGATTATTCGTAACCATTAGGTTTAACCACGTGACCCATATAATAGAGATTCATAGTTAGTTACACAATGAAAAGGAGGATACATGACCTTGAAAATACTAAAATAAATTATAGACATGTTGATCACTGTTGGAACACAGTTAGTTTAATCAGACACCTAATGATGTGGGGGTAGAGGTCTTGGATAGTAATCACACATGGGATTTGAATTGTTTTTAAAATTATATTCCTAACCATGTGAGTAGGTGTTCTACTTAGACAATGGTGTAACATGATTGGCACATGGTTTACCCAACCATGCACCCTTTAAAAGTGGGTGAAATTACATTCCCCAGATCCCTTTAAACATTTAACCCTCCTTTTGTTTACCAAATAATACATCACCTCCTCCTCCATTGATAGATCCTGTAGTCCCTCTCCTAGGATTTTAGGGATTTCCTCTATACATAATTATAATTAATCACTGTTCTTAATGCTGGATAGACATCAGTAAGATCATAAATCCTCTTCCTTCATCTCTTGGATTCTCTCACCATATAAAATGCTATATTGTGTGATCTAATATAGTCTCTGTTAAGTGAAATGTTCTATTTCTCTTATTTCTCTCATTATATCCCAAATCACGAGATTCTATTTGAAAATTATTCTATTATGCGGTTATCATGATGCACACCAGACATTTTGGGCATTGCTCTTAAGATTGATAAACCCTTGATTTAATTATTTAAACCTTAATTTCGAAAGGATATGACACCCTTATACTTGGTTAGAGGATGATTTTCCCCAGCTCGGTCTACCCCTTGGGTGGGTTTGATTATATGCCTTCATTAATTATGAATCCTGTATGGATAAACCATCATAAAGGTGGGTTTCGCATGGAATCAACTAGTGAAATATTGTTAAAAGAGTTAATGGAATGATGTTGTGGCATAAATTATAATCCTTTTTCCCTTCTCATTACTTATTAGTTATGTTTATTAAAGTATTAAATAAATTGATAAATGTAACTAATGATATTATGCATCTATGATTGTAACTTCAAAATGGATGTGATTACTTCATGGGTACCCACTATTGTGGACGTGACATTCCATATTATTAACTAAAATCTATAGACACAACATTCCTCATTGTTCACTTGGAATTTATGAACATGATTATCATTATTTTTAATTCGATTAGATGATCATGTTGATCACTTTTATTTATTTGGAATTTTTAGACATGATGTTCCATATTTTTTTATTTATAATAAATAGGAATGATGATCCATCCTATTAAATTATAATTAGCGGACAAGATGTCCCATATTTCCTATGAACAATAAAGGGACATGGAATTCCATATTGACTATGCCTAACTTGTGCACCAGGAGCTCTTTATTGCTTATAGAATAATATATATTTAGAAACATTATGGATTTTTCCAATGTAGGTGGTATCATATGGATGAAAATTGTGAAACCTGGTCTGTTATGGGTTTTTTATTACATTTACAAATTTTGTTATATTAGTCGAACACTACTTCATGATAAATTCACATAATGAATAGTATTAGACATAATTGGTGGTAGCCTAATGAGTTTTACTCACCCAATGTTTGGGCTGCTGTTTGGAACCCAAAGAAATTTCATGGATGTAGGTAGGCATAAGTGGAAGAACCCTACCGTGGAGTGATTCTTTTCTACACTAGGATGAAGTGCCAGAGTAGATGATTTAGTTATTACTCATAAAGATTTCAGATATAGCTTTTTCCTTTTTCCCTTTCTTATAGTATATTTTTTATATTCCTGCTGATACATCTCCCTATATGTCCCACATTTTTATATAGGATCATGAATTTTTAACATTTTGTGTATGTTTATGGATACAGTTCTTCTTATGGTTTATTCATTCCAGTTTATTATATCTAGATGATTTTACTTTCCTATGATCTTCCATTATTATGGATTCCATGGGTTTATTTTCATATTTCACTACTACACCCACAATGATCATGAGGGTATATTCTCCCCAAAATAACATCACGGACATTCTCTACTTGTTAGTAACATATGGTATATTGTGAGGAGCACTTAAAGTAAAGTGTAACTAAGTTTCAGTTATATATGATTGAACTAGACCCTATACATTATAAAATGGTATAAGAGATATTTTTGACTTCGGTCTTACTGTATTGGGTTTTTAGAAAGGAGACTATGAATGTGTTAGATTTTTTTAATGATAATGTACCTAGGAGTTTCTAAGCCACATACAAGAAAAATAAAAATTAATTGGTATGATACTTTCTATTATAGTTTTCACTTATTACTATTGTATTTATTTCACTATTGGTTAACACACATGCATTGGGGAATTTAATTTCACTATTGTTGTTACATATTATCTTATTACCCTTGGAATGGTATGCAAATTAGGTATTCATTATGAATCATTATAGAAACCTATGGATTTATATGTCATGAATATGCCATGCCTACAACATTTTGTAGTGCCTTGACTTCTATATCTTTGATTTCACTAACATTTGAGTAGAATGAATGAGATAAAAAATTGATTAATTACAGTGTTTGCGCCAACATAAATGGTTGTATCCCACATAAAAAGATGGTAAAACCTTACCTAACCAATTATAACATGTCTGATCCATGAACCATTAGTTTCTATTTCTAAAACATTAGTGGTTAAAATAATATGGATGAAAAAATAAATTTACAAAGTGCACATGCCTCTATAAATTTGGAATCGTGATACATATAATTAAACTATTTGAATGTACTATTCAATGTTAAATGAATTAAAAATTGCAACTCATAAATAATAGTAAATTATAACTTGGGAATGGAAGATGCATCTAACAGGACCATGGAATATTTTTCTAAAATTGTTCAATAAAAATCCATGAATAAAATGGTTACCATTAAATAGGGATTCCAATTGTATCTTAATGGGTGTTTTCCTTTATTATTTGCATTTAACACTCTATATATCGGTACCTCTATTATAGGATGTGAGATTTTGACCCAAACCTGACCTTAAAAGTGGGTAATTTGGATTGACTCTTGGGTTGGAAGGCATTTTAAATACAATATTCCATTAATATGTGATTTATTCTATTAAAAAATTCTTATTTTGAGGTATGGGTTTCGAATTGTATAAATATGCCTCCATGATGAACTCTATTAGTGTTCCTTGAACATGGTAATGACCATTAACTAGAGATGGTGGGCTCTGAGCAACCAGTATTATCTTCTATAGTTCCACTTGATACACCAACTTATATTCTTGATTTGAGAACTGATTTTATGTTTTGAGAGGGATTCTTATGGATAGTACAGTCTATACATGGATCTCTACAACCTTCCTCATCTATTGAAGAGTTAAATAGGGAGTTACAATAGTATAACGCTCCTAATTGTTTGAGGGAAGGTGGTCTCTAGGCTACTAAGTCATTTCTGGAGGCCACACAACCTATCTTCAAGCATCTTGAGACACACCCTTAAAGGAGAGGTTATATCTCTACATACATGATCTATTGATATGAAAATAGGTGTTGGGATGTTATCATGCAAGTATATCTATATTGGGTTGTGTTCTGCATGGATTTATAGACTACCTTTTATGATTACTTCTATCCAGAGACTTTGAGAGATGATCAATAAAGTGAGTTTATGCATCTAAAATAGGGATATATGTCTATTATGGATTATTATTCTCACTTTACTAAGCTTTATTGATATACACCAATTATACTAGGTGTTGAGTTATCAAGGGCTAGATGATTTGAGGATAGAATCTAGTATGACATCTGATATCGTGTGAATGTATTTCGATTGACTACCATATTTTGGATAGTGAATGAATCCATCATCAACAAGTGTAACCCAAGAGAGTTTGAAAGTATGGGCTATGGCAGTTTTCACCTAGATCAGATAATACTTCGACCATCAAAGAGAAACATTCCCTAAAGGGTTTTATCTAGGGTGGTGGTATTTAGAGTATCTCTACTAGTACCCTGGTGTTATTTCATCAATGTGGGAAGCTAGGTCACATGAAGAATCCACGTGATAGAGACCCTATTGATTTCTGGGCCAATGATAGGATGGGTCATCATTTTTGGTTTTGTATAACCTTTCTTCTAGTGGATAATAAGATATGATTTGCACTGATTTCATGTTCAAGAGCGGGGTTAGTAGATCCTTACCATGTGGGAAGCTGGAGTACTACAAATCATGTAGGCTGAGGGGGTAGTTGTGGTTGACGGATCTTGACATAGGACATATAGTGATAGTATGGTGGACCTACTCAGGGTTGTCAGATTGTATCTTAAGGATTTCTATCAGGCTAGATATATGTAGTGCATCCTATACTTGAGGGGTAGAGTGTCAAGCCTTATGCCGAACAAGGTATTATCCTAGCAGCCTCTACTTTAGTATCTTCTTTATTTAACACATGTTCTTCACATTATTTTATATCTGTGGGAATTATGGAAAGTATGAGCCTCGAGATTGAGTATTTATATGGATCGATGACTCTCAATAATATTTTGGGGATTCCATTGTAAAGTTTATGAGAATGTAAGGATTTCTCCCCTGAGATTGGTGGCTGCTTCTTTACATATAACCTCTTCTTCCTCGAGATAATGAGTTTTTACATTATTCTAAGAAAGGACAATTTAGTTCCTTTTGATTCTGATTTTGATTTCTATCACCATAGGGTTTATTTCAAATCATAAAAGGGCGTTAATTATATTCAAAAGGCAGAATTAGGAATCTAGAAATGTTAATCTATACTAGAGAATCATTGGCTAGGTGAAGTGACACTCTAGATTTCCAGTCTCTTTTAGATGACTAGAGAACATGTTAGGCCAATTTCCCTCCAATTGTGGATCATGTTAGGGATGTTTTACAATATTATTTTACTAGAATACCTCCTGATATAAATGTAGATTTCATTATAAATATTATTACTATGGAGACACCAATATCTATTCCTCTTTATAGGATGCCTCCAACTGAGATTCAGGAACTCAAAAGATAGGTAGAGGACCTGGAATATAAAGGGCTTTATACTACAAAGTACTTCACCTAGGGGTTTACCCATGATTTTATCTATGAAGGTGTATTTGAACCTAATGATTTTTGTAGATTACCAAAGAATGAATTAGCTTATAGTTAAGAATTGGTATCTGCTACCTCACATATATGACCTATTTGACCAGATCTGTGGATCTAGGGTCTTCTCAAATATTGATTTGAGGTTAGGGATAATCAGTTATGGGTTATAACCTAAGATATATTTTGTATACCATTCCATATTAGATATGTAATTTATGAGTATTTGGTAATGTCTTCTAGTCAGAAAAATGCACCAAAAATTTTCATGTACCCGATGAATCGGGTTTTCCACCCATACCTGAATTCTTTCATTGAGGTTTTCATGGAACACATCATGGTGTATTATCATAAATAATGTGATCATTCCACATTACTTTAAATAATATTTATTACATTGATATTTCATAAGTTATATTCCATGAATACAAAAGGAAACTTCTAGACTGTTAAATTTTACTTACTGGGAAACATCATATTGAAACCTGGTGTATCTAAAGACCTATAGAAGGTGAGATCCATAGTTTCATAGGATCATCCAAATAATGTATTTGAAAAATGGTGTTTATTGGGGATATATGGATATTATGGGTGCATTATTTAGGACATTTAATGCATTTAAAATCCTCTTATAGGCTTGACTAAGAAGGGTGTTAAATTCTCATACTCTAAATCTTGAGAAAAAATCCTTTCAGGAGTTGAAATATATGATTACCTCATCACCAAGCCAAATTTTATCAGAGATTTTAAGAGGATATAAATTATATTTTTATGAATCTGGTATTTGGATGACATCTATTTTGATGCAATAAGATCGATTTATGGCATACAAATCTTATGAGTGGAGGCCTTACGAGTGGAATTACCTGACACACAATTTCAAGCTTGTTGTATTTGTCCATTCCTTACATTGTTGGAGGGATTATTTATTTGTATAGTGGTTAATGGTATACACAAACCCAAAAGCATCAAATATATAGTTACCTTGAATGATTTTAATATTAAACAATTAATGTTTGTTGAATACATAAAATATTTTTATTTGGGTATTACCTATATGCTTGGAAGAGGAAATGTAGTGGATGATTCCATGAGTAGGAAAACATAGAGACAAGTAGTATAGGAGGCCAGTAATGAATGGAAGTTAATGAATTTTTTTTATAACATGCATACATAGGTGTAGGAATATCATGGGAAGATTTTACTCACTTTTATAATAGTGACCTATTCACTTATGGATAGGGTAATGATGAGACAACTTTCTAATACTGAGGGATAAGTCCCATGAGAGAGAATTTTAGGTGATGAGCCAAATCCATGTTAGGTCATTGATGGGGATAAGATCTTTCAAATTCAAGGGTGTGTCTGGGTTTTGGTATATATATGAGAGGAATTTATGTGGGACTCTAATAACTCTTATTAGGTAGTACATCATATTATTACAATGATGTATCATGATATACATAGCTAATTTTGGTGATTTGATATGAAAATGCTGATTGTTGGTTTCATTACTTAGTGTTATACCTGTCTGTAGGTGAAGACAGAGCACTAGTGATAAACATTACTTTTACATCCCTTAACCTTTATTGAGTGGAAATGGGATGATTTTACTTTGGATTTTGTAACGGTGTTACTGATATCCCCTAGATGTTGTGATATATTATTAGTTATCTTTGAAATGCTAATGAATTCCACAAATTTATTTCATGTTCAAGTGATGTTTTTAGTAGGATATATATAGAGGATATATGTTATAGAGATCATATTCCCCCATGGAGTTCCATGTACCATCGTATTCGATAAGGGTGATCATTTGACAAAATGGTTTTGGAAACGGTTTCAGAAGGAACTATTTTCCAAGGTACTTCTGAGTACATCCTATCACTTACAGAACGATGGATAGTGTAATAGTATGATACAAGTGTTATAGGACATGATTCAAGCATGAATCCATGATTTTGGAGGTTATTTAGAGAAACAATTACCTCTTGATGAATTCACCTACAATAATAGCTTCCAATAGACTATATAGATTAATACTTATAAGTCCCTATACAGTAGCCCTTTCTTTTCACCCTTGTGCATGTTCGAGGTAGGATATATAGTGAAATTAGGACCAAGTCTTATTTAGGAGACATCATAGTAGGTATGACTTATCAGGAAGGGTATGAATACATATTTGACAAGGAATAAGTCTTATATAGATTTTTACCACTAACCTATAGAGTTTTAGGTGGGACATTTTTCCTTCCTACATGTTTTTACTATAATAGGGAATTGATAGATTCAAAGGAAAGGGAAGCTAGCACCTATATTTATTATGCCATTTTATATTTTGGAGATAGTTAGGGGATATCATTTCTGTTATAGTTACCTCAGAGATACCGAGATATGAATGACATATTCCACGTTTTAAATGTAACACCCTCATATTTTTATGAAACATTTCTCTTTAAATAATTTTATTTATTCGATATATAGAGTTACACACAACACTGAGTTTAAATGAACCACAATATACTATTAAGTTATTCATATTTTAAATGATAGTTATTTCCTAACCAATAGATTGGATAGTTTGGATAATTTAACTAAATTAAAAAAAATTTATTTTAATATATTTATAAAATTAGTTCATTGGTTATCAATTTATTATAAATAAAAATAAAAATCATTTGAAAGAAAAAGAAATATTTTTATGAAAAGAAGTTTTTATGCATGTAATTTATGTTTATCCTAATAAATTAAATTAATCCTTATTGGTGAATTATATTAGTTAAATTTATATATTATTTAATTGATAAAATGTTTTAAATAATCAAAAATATTTTTCTAGGCGTAGGATAAGAATAAATCCAGTTTTATTCTTAAAAATATATTTTTTCTAAAAAGAAATATGTGTCACATTTTTCATACCTAAATTAAAATTAATTACTTCTAATTATAGGTATTGAATTATATAAAATAAATTACATATTTAGAATCAATTTTTTTTAATTAGGTAAATATTCCCCTTTTTTTTTGGTCAATATTAATATTAACTCTGGTAAAATTTATTACCTCATCAAAGTGTAAATTAGGTTAATCGAGAATAGAAATAAGTGATAAGGGCATAATTATTCATCCAAATTCTTATTGTATGGAAGTAATTCAACTCCAAACACCTTAAGCTATAATTTTAGTTGTTTAATGAAAATATGTCCTGAAAATGACTTTTACATTATTTAAATCAAGGAAAGTTATAAAATGCCACTCTCTTTGTTTTTAATATCTCTTATGTGTCCACATAATAGAAAAAAGAAATATATGAACAAACCTTAATTTCTAATTTTAGTTTAATGATATTATTTTTATGATATGAATTTATTTATAATTTTATAAATTATATAATTCCCTTAAATTTATGTACAACTCTAATACAACATTTGTCTAATTAACATAAAAAATAAATGATTTTAAAAATAATAAAAGTGATATAATTGGAAGGAGATAACATTTCCCAATTATTTTATTGATATATTTCACTTGTTAGTTTCATTTAAATAAATTATATTCTAAATAAAACATTTTCATTATGTATTTGAAGTAAACATAAATGAATTGTGTGAAAATTTAAATTTATTATACTTTTTAAAAATAATGTTTTATTAAATTATTTAAAAATTATAAAAATATTTAAAGTCTAAAATTAAGATAATATATGGTCAAATTTTTCATTCATTTTCCATTAATGGGTTTATATTTACATTATATGTAAAATTATAACACTTTAAGAATGAAAAGGTTAATGTTGAAATAAGTTCACCAAGGGGTTAATAAAAAATATAAAGTTTAAAACGACATAAAAAATTGGCTAAATGGAATTGGATGCTTTTAACTAAACTTTGGAAAAAGTTAATCAAATTAATGACCATTTTAAATAATTTTTACCCATAATAGTCTTATTATATTTTATGTTTTTTGATGAATTCTAAAAGTTCCTTTCACCTCAATTATAGAAGGGTACCTCTTACATCACTTATTTACACCACATTGAGTTATCTAAAGAAAAAAAAACATACCAAATACCCTTCTAAAATTCCCTATATACATAATATAGGTTTTGGTCTCCCTAAAATACCAATCCTATAGCCCTTTAGAGGTGACATAATGGAGTGATTTTTAGGAAGAGGTAATCATCTTAACGAATCACTTTTTGTACTATTATTTACCACCTCTAAATATATGGTATGTATAATATAATAAAAATTTAGTATCATAAATATTATTAAATTTTATTATTATTATTATTACACCATTATAAACCCTCTTTCCCATTAAATGAGTTGTGAAAGTATCACTCATGCGTTCGGATAGATTACTGTCTCCACATACCGATATAATTCCTTTTTAATTAGCATATTTTATGGATGAGTATTATGATGGGTTTAATGATTATACATGATATTAAAGAAACAATTATACTTCTATAATTATAATATCATGTATACATTCTTACCATCCAGTCATTTGAGAAATGATAACATTGCCCCTGTGTACGTGTGGAATACCGCCTCCACGAAGTGTTGTGATTTGTTTTTAATTTTTGTTTTATGTGGATGATAATGTGCATTAATTTTATAAATGTATATGGTATAAAAATAATATTTTAAAGTTTAATTAATACTTACATTACTTTTATTTCATCATTTGAAAAATGAAAACCATGTTCATGCCTATATATGACCTACCGTCTCCATGAGTGGTGCAATTCTTTTGTTTATATCTATATTTTATGCATGAATCTAAATATTTTTATAATTAATATATATTATATTAATATAATTATAAATATTATAGTGATTATCGAACCAAGATAAATGTATAATGACAAGAAATACCGAACTAATATACTCATGATAAACAAAACAGTTAACACATGGAAGTGACAATTCTAATAAGAAATTATTGAAAATGGGATGCAGAATTGTTATAATGGGATCATATGTGATATTATAATTATGAAAATAAAAATTTTATAGAATTATAATAAATATAAATTTATTACACAAGAGGATAGTGTTATTTCAAAGAAATCCTAACTCGAGGTAAGGGTTTTATTTCATAATCTCATCAAAATCTGAGATTGTTTGTTCTTAAGTCTCCATTGCAGAATATTTTTCTTACTTATACAAGTTCTATAAAAACAATTAAATAAGGTTTTTATAATTATATTTTTATTTTTTAATATAATTTTTAACCATGTATCACTTTTTTAAAAATGGTTTGAATAGAATATTTTTTTGGTTTTCAAAATAAGGTAATCAGTGTCTTTTCCAAAAAAAATAAGGAAGGAATGTTTTTTAACATATTTGAAATGAGCATATTTTACTTCCATCATGACTAAATTTTTAGTTTAATTATACGTTTCGATTTTACAAGTTTCTTTTCTAATAAAATGTTTTACTTTATAATTGTGTTGTTTTTTAAATGAGATGATTTCGAAATGGAAATGTTATTTTCCACAAGAGTTATTCCAAGTGATCTTTCAAAAATAATTTTCCATATAAGATGAAATTATTTGATATTACTTATCATTTAATGGGGATATAATCCAAGTATACCATCTTTATTATTTCTTTGTATGGTTTATGTTTATGATGAAAAGATGAAATTTTTATGAAACACATTTCTTTTATATTAGTTAAATTATGATGAAATGTTTATGAAACCAATTTATTTTCCTGGGTTATGTTATGATAAAAAGATTATGAAACCCATTTCAGTTCTATGGGTTATGTTATGATTAAATATTTATGAAACCCATTTACATTCATGGGCTTTGATATTATGAATTATTTATGATCTCATGGCACACATATGTATGATTTTCATTATGTGATTGGTGGGACCTATATCCCATCTAATTAATTGGGTAAATATTGATATCTCATTTGATAAATAGAACTCGAATGGGGAGTGAACCCAGTTCTTTAATGGAATTTTTACACTAAGATATTATTGGGAGTGAACCTTGACTACTATGATAGTTTGAGGAGTGAACTCATTCCACTATAATAGTCTTTTCAATGTTCCTTGACTACTAAGAAAAATGTCTTTTATGCTTTTGTTAATGATATAATTACATGTCCTATGCCTACATTATGATATCATGGTTAATTTTATTTGAATCCTTTAGGATAGATGTCTTATTAACTGCCTAGAATTTGTCCCTGAGTAAAGTTTATGATCTATGATATACATGGTATGTTTTTTCAAATGTTGTTCTAATGTTCTCATACTATTATTCTCATGTTATATTGATATCTCACTAGTTTTCCCTTACGGAGAATCTATGCTCACCCTTTATTATGTTTTTTTCCCCAAGTTATGATGATATGTATTACATGTGATATGTATAAGAGGGTATCTATTATATGGGAACTAAGTGGGAGATTATGTAGAAAATTTATGTACCTATTGTTTGTATATCTATGGTTCCAAAGGCATTGTACCTTTTTAATCCTTAGGATAATGTTTGTTTAATTAAAAGAATATTCCTCTAAAAATATTTAATATATATTTATGAAAATACTAGACCTCTATAGTTGCTGTTGGAGGATAGGTATAGTTAATATTTGAAATGTATGTTGACAAAACCTTAGATATATCTCTATAGATATTTATAAGGATACTTATTCATATAAAAACAATTCCTAGAATATTGGTGAAGGATAGAGAAATTGGGTTCCTAGAAATACATTCTTATATAGATACTATAAGTGGACATTGTTATAGAACACATTTTCATAGTTGTAATAACTATAAATAGGAACATCAGGCTTCACTCAGGTGTCAACTAGTACATTATAACGGGCCTTAATATGCATCTTTTTTGACACTCTCAAGGGATATGATTTTTAAATTTACGAAATATTTATGAACCTTCAAAAAGAACATAAATAATGACCATGAATGACTTAGGTCAAGCTTAATTTTCTATAGATTGTAAAGAAGGTATCATTACATAGACATCCTATAAGTGATTATTCATGATTACGTTGTTTCCCACTATTAGTATTGTTACTCATAGTATGATGTTTGTTTTATTCAATGGTTGGAACCCAAAGGACTGGTGTTAATATTGGTTGAAATAAAAATTATTGTTATTTTACTCCAGAGAAATCAAATTTTATGACAACTAGAATAAAACATATCATTGTTATTCTCACACAAATTTCTAAAGAGAGGAATCATGAAGAACTTCTAAATGGTAAAAGGAGATAACAATGTTATGTTGAGTCCTTCATGAAGAAACATCCACCATCTTTTAGTGGTTCTACTAATCTAATAGTTTCTAATCAATGGATCAGTACCATTGAAAAGCTATTTTTTCTCCTATGTTCAAAACATGAAATAATTATGTTTTCAATATATTGTTTATAAGGAAAATTGGATCAATATCAGACACTCATAAATAATATATGAAAAAATGATGAAATTTAATCTATAGAGTGAGATAAGTTTAAGATCATATTTTTTAATATTTACATCCCTTGTATTATATGTATGAAAATAGAGATGGAATTTCTTGAACTTTAGTTAAAAGATGATGAATCCATTGGTATAAACGAGGAAATTTTCAAAATACTTGTGAGTTACTCTCCTCTTAATATCGTAAAACATAAATGTAAGGTTGATCAATTCTCAAACTCCCAAAAATCATGTATCCAATGGGTTCAATACATAAGGGACTTCAATATATATAAATAAATTGTTTGATTTCCTCTCAGGGTGGATATGGAAACTATAATTACCCATCAATCTCCTGGTGTTTACATGAAAAAAATGGAATTCAATTGAAATTATAAAACCAATAGATAAAGGAATATGATCCTACCATGATGCTCAAAATGTTGAAGGAATCATGGAGGAAATTATCTTAATGGAACTAGAAAATGATTCGAGTGTAGAAATAATGGTCAAAATTAAAATTAATTCAAAAACTATGGGAAGAAGTTCACTAATGATGTGAATAAAGATAAATCTCTACATAATTCACCAACCACACTATTATGTTTGAAATTCATGGAGTATGAGAATTATGATAACCAGTTCCCAAATCCAAATGTTAATGGAGATGGTCAATGTGAAAACCATATTATTCCAAGAAAAATGGAAATCTCATGCAATCACTATTTTTATGATGTGTATGATAATGACACGGTGAAAGGTACACTTACCATCTACTTTAGAACTTCTATTTCTTTATTTTATTTTGTATCTCTCCACTCTTTTATATCTAAAGAATTTTTTAAGGGTATCACAATACCACCTTAAACATTTGATATTGATTTAGTAGTAAAAACCTATAATGGTACAATATTTGTTTGCTAAGTCTATTATTCATCTCTGATTGATGTTTTTGGGAAGTTTTTTCATGAAATTTGTGTCATTATTCCTATAGTTGAATTTAATTTTATTTTGGACATGGATTTGACTTATTTACATAAATCCCACATCAATTTTCAAGGAAGGGAATTTATACATTATATTCCAAACCAACCTATGATTTCCTATCAGTGTGATGAAAAAAAATAGATTTCAAAATGGAATTACAAACATTTTTAGGTCATTATTTCTATTGAAAAGGGATCATTATCTCATATGTTTATGGAGAAACTCAAAATCTAAGATATTCCTATTTTATGGGAGTTTATTGATGTTTTTTCATTAAGATTTTCAAGGTATTCCACAGAATCATGATGTTGAGTATTTAATAGAACCAATATAAAGTTATAAAACTATTTCCAAGACTCCTTATAGAATGTCCCTAATTTAGTATAATTAATTGAAGAATAAAATCCATGAGAATCTTTGTAACACCCCGAGCTTCCATGATATGCAGCTTGCATTGTACGCAACTTCGAGTTCTAAAACACCGAGACTAATCAAAGTAGCCGTTAGGAATAGTAATAACCACTTTTTAAAATTATAGAAATTTTATATTTCAAAATGGACTTCATTTTTGAATTCCTAATATTGAAATTAGCCTATGTTGAATTTTTTGTAATTTTCTGAGAACTTCCAAATTTTTATGAATAGTGAAAAATACTTAAAACAACTATTTTAATCAAAATAATTTATAGTGATAAGTTATACTATTTAGTGGGTTTAATGTATAATTAGAATATATTTTTACCATTTTATCCAATGGTGGTCATTAGAATTAATTTAACATTGAAATTGGACATAAACAATTGCCAATCTTTTGATATAAATTGTTTCTTAAAAACACCCTATTTGTTGTGACAGTGGGAATTAATTATAAAATAAATTAATGCAACTTATATTTTTGGAATTTTTTAAAATAGACATCATTTTTGAAATCGGAATATCAATTATTGCTTAGGGTGAAATTTTGGCATTATTCTGAAAAACTTCAATTTTTGATGAATAGTGAAACGACTAAGTGGTAGTTAAATAACTGATTTTTCATTTAAATGAAATATTACCACCTCTATGATTTGATTTTCAAAAATCTGACATACATGGATTTAATTAAGAAGTATAATGTTGTTCAATGAGATTAAAATAATTTTTGGTGAATAGTAACTTTTAAGTTCTTAATCGCGATTAGAGGTAATTAGTGTAGTTTAAGGTAAAAATAATGTTTTAATAATATGAGATGAGATTGACACATGTCCTACCCTAATTGGATGTTCCATGGAAGACCTGTAAAATCCATGGGTCAACTTGGGGACCCCATGGAGCCACTTTAGTTGGAAAATGACATAAATACCTTTTATTTAATGTTAAAGTAAAAAAAGACACAAACATGAAATGTTTTACTAAAAAAAATTTTACATGGGGTTATACAAGTCATATTTTTGACTATAAATAGTCATTGTAAAGATAAATAGATTTCCTACATCATATTATTTTTTTATAATTTTTAGACATTAAATAAATTAAATTATTTATGACATCATTATGATGCAGCGATGACCTCATTATTTAACGATTTTAATAAAATGAAAAGATAATGTACAATCCAAGGCTTACACTTGTCCAAAGACTATTGGATGGGTATATTTCGAACCCTTATCACCATAGACACGAATTATATAAGTGTGGGACCATTATAATCCGAAAATCATTGTATAATAATGTAACATTTCCTTACTTTTCAAGAGTGCCCCTCCTCTCCTCTTATAAAAGGCCCCCACCTCTACCACCTCATTCACACATTCAAGCCATTTGGCTCAGAAAACCTCTGCCCAAATACTCTCCCAACTTCCTCCTCTTACTCCTAGAAGCTTCACTTTGGGCAGAACTCTTCCCAAGGAAGCCTTTGGCTCAAATCAAAAAGAGTTACATGATTTTGAGATAATGTCTTCTCTAATGTTGTTTTGTTTTATTTTTCTTCTCCAACCCCCTAAACTCTTTTTATTCATTTCTTTTGTAATAACAACAGTATCCTAAATATACTAGGATGTTTTTATAATAAGGATTCGAGCTACACTTACACACACCTACATATAATGGTTAAAGAACATACGGGTTCTGTGGATGGTGAATTTCTGCCTCACGAAACGATGATTGTTCAACACTCATATAACACCTTAAAAGGTGGCCATTAAGATGTAACTAAATTTATATATGATATATAATATGTTTATGTTTTACTTATGCTTCTGTATTTCTCATTTATGGCATACTTTATGATTTCCATTATGGGTAAACGCGATAATTTCATTTTAGGAAGTGCGGACTACCGCCCCCTCAAAGTAATTTGAATCGTTAATGCCATATGTGGGATGTATAAAGGATGGAGTAAATGGTATTATACACTATATTATACTGTAATTATATTATAAATTTATATCATTATGATTTCATTTTATTAAATACGAAATAGAAATGAAAGTAGCGTTCATGCGTACGTACGGCTTACCGTCTCCATGAACGGTGCATTTCATTTCTTACCTCTAAATGTTACGTAATATTATAAATGAATGTATATAATGGATATATATGATATATATGACATCTAAATCATGAATATAATTCTGGAGATAATGGATATTCTACCACATAAACAACTTGTAATTATAAGAAGTTTATTGTTGACTCAAGTACCAATGATCGACAAAATGACCATTATTAACTTAAATAATTACATAATGTTCATATCATTGTAATAAGTGATATAAAAAAGGATAATGAAATTGAAAATGGTTCTTAATAAGGTATATATTAACTCTAGTTTATTATTCAGGAGGTTAAAGAACGGTTGAGTCAAGTCAGACACGAGGTAAGGGAACTTCTTAACCCAATTTCTATTCTTTGGGTTAATCTCCTACTTTCAAATTATGTCATGATATTATTATGTCCTCTCTTGTATTTTTACATTATTTATGTGTAATTATAGTGAATACACATTATAGATGTACTGTATTTAAAAAAATGATCTTTTTAAGGACTTCGTCTCAATCCCATTTCATTTAGGCATATTTGGTTTTATACAGAACTTTCGTTTATACGGTGTATAAACCCCTTTGACTTTTACGTTTATTAAAAAGGAATATTTTTTATACGAAGCGTTTTGCTAAATGAAAAAAGGGAATTTTTTTCTTTCCGTACTTATGCGGCGAAAACTACTTCTCCGCCGCCGTGACCATTATTTGAGTTTCAGCTTCCTCTACAAGCCATCATTTTTTTAATGAAAAATAAATACAAAGTTTTAGCTTTCTTTTATTTTCGTATTGAAAATGGTTTTGAAAGCATTTTTATTATATCAATGTGTTGTATTGATATCTTGTTATTGAAATGTGGAAATGTTATGTTCCCTTTATGCATGTTTTATGTGATACGATTATGTTATGGTTTATGATATGTTTAAACCTATTCATATGAGGAATGTATTGGACTTAATAAGTGACGGGTGGAGCCCGATATAGCTCCTCGATGCATCAGTAGGTCTCATGAGACAACTAGACGTGGAATTGGCCGAGGCCCTTTCCCAATTTGATTTATGGTTTTGGCCGAGGCCTTAATCATTTTAGACGTCTTGGCCGAGGCCTTCAAAAAATGTTTCAGAATGTATGGCATTATACATTCCCTCATCATGAAAGTAGTTATTGATATTGCATGTGATTATTCAACCAGTAGAATATCCATGTGAAGAATTGAATGGCATTATCTCATTTTACTTTTTCCATATTATGTTGATGTTCAAGTTTAAAAGGCTTTTGTTTTAGTTATAAATTGCCTTAAATTTTTATGTTTATTTATGAAAGCTTCCGCAATATTTTTATCCTTACTGAGCATCTGAGCTCACCCCTTTCAATGTTTTAATATTTTCCAGGATGTGAAGATTTATTTTATGAATGACCTGTAGGGATAGTCAGAAGAGGATATGAGTGTGGAATATGAAGAATTTGTTATTAGTTTTTCACTTTATGATGTAATGTAAGACTTATGAATGTATCTAGTGTTTCCAAGGCTACTAAACTAATCGGTCTTTCGAGACTTGATCTTTTGTGATCATGCCAATGTTACGAAGTAATGCACCGACTCTGGGTAGCTGGGGTTGGGGCGTTACAATATTTACAAGGAATCCATTCGAGAATGTGTGTCACCTTATGGTGCACCTATTTTTTAAGAATAAATATGGATCAATGTTACTCTTCATTGATTATTGAAAACCTAATAATACCACTATTAATAATAAGTATCCTCTATTCTATATTGATGAATTTTTTGATCAACTTTATAAAGATCAATTATTTTTCAAAATTCATCTTCATTCTGGACATCACCAATTGAGATCAAAGAAGGACGATATACCATAGACAAATATTTTTACAATGTATGGACACTGTGGATTTATAACGATGAAAATTTTTCTTATGAATTACCCTGATATCTTCATATATTTAATAAATATGTTCTTTATAGATTACAATGATTAGTTTTTTGTAGTATTTATATAAAATATTCTTGTTTATTCAAAGAGTAATGAAGATCATGAAGATCATTTGAGAACTGTATTTAAGACCCTAAGAAAGGATAAAATTTATGAAATATTTACCATGGTTGAATTTTGGCTTCATGAAGTCTCATTATTGAGTCATATATTCTCAATAGTGGGTATATTAATATATTATTCAAAGACAAATGTTATTGAAAAACGCCCTAGACAAACCACGATATCTAAAATCCATATTTTTCTTGGGTTGGCTATATATTATCAATTCTTGTGAGAGATTTATAACAATTATCTTATCCAATCACTAAGTTTACTTGAAAGGGAGTTAAGTTCATATTGATGGAGGAATGGGAAGAGAGTATGATAGAGTTAAAAAGATAGTTGGTCAACTCACCTATGCTCACAATACCCTATAGTGGAGAAATTTTTGTGATATATAGTGATGCATCAAATAACATACTTATATTTTTTTCTCATGATAAACGATATGGTGATATCTTATTCCTCACACTAATTGAAGGATCATGAGAAAAATTACCCCACTCATGATTTTGAGTTAACTTTGATTTATTTTTATTAATTATATGGTGGAATTATCTATATGGAAAAAAGTATGAAATTTATATTTATCATAAGTGGTTAAAGAATATTTTTACTGAAAAAGAGTTAAACATAATCCAGAGAATATTTTTGAGGCCAATTAATAATTATGACTACTTGATATGTTATCACCTGGGGAAAGAAAACAAGGTGGTATATACTCTGAGTCAAAAGGATCACACTTAATTCTCTATGATGAGGATTGAAAAAGATCCAATATTTCTAGAATTTAAAATTGTGTATCATGAAATATTGAAGTAAAGGTATAAATATTGTCTTTCTCAAATGAGTTTTCAACCATCTATCTATGTAAATATTATAGAGTAATCTAAGGAATATGTAGAGTTGAAAAAGAAAGTGAGAAATGTTCCAAAGTTCAACCTTGATTGTGAAGGTATAATAAGGCTTATGAACCATGTATATGTCCCTCAAGTACTAGAGTTTAGGAAGGATCTAAATGGAATAATTTTATATGTTTTTTATTTATTTTCTTATGAATTCATCGCACTTCATCATTATTAGAGAATATTTCTCTCTCAAAAATCATACTTAGTTATACATTAAGTATGTGGTAATATTACATGGTGTACCACTATAAATTCTTTCTAATTCAGATATAAGGTTTACATTGATGTTTTGGATAAGTATTTATTAGGCTCGGGATATAGAGTTATGTTTTTAGAATACTTATCATCCTCAGATAGATGGTCAGTCTAAGAGGACCACTCAAATAATATAAGTCATTTTTAGATCTTTATTTATTTATTTAAATGGTGGTTAGGACCAACACATTCCTTTGGTGGAATTTATTTAATAATAAATTTCCATCCAAAATTTAGATGGATCCTCATGATGACCTCCACGAAAGGAATTGCAGAAATCCAACATGCTAGAATGAAATTGGATACCGAATTATATTTTTATATGATATAGATATTTAAATTTATAATAAGGTTAGATACACTCAATATCACATAATATCAACTCAGATTTGACAAAATAAGTTATGCTGGAAATCATCATAAAGATCTAGAGTTTGAATTTGGTGATACAGTATTCCTATGAATATATCTGAGGAATAATGTGATGTGATTAAGGAATAAGGGAAAAATAAACTATAGGTTTATCAATAATTTTATAATTCTTGATCTTATAAATATGGTATCTTATAGATTGGTTCTTATACTAAATCTTTCTCAGTATCGTGATGTGTTCCACGTATCTCTCCTAAGGAAGTACATACCAAATATTTCACATGTACTGAACTCATATGTAATACCATTAGAGTAAGATATTAATTATTAAGTGAAGCTAGTATAGATTATATATCATTGAGATAAAAGTCAATGAAACAAGACCACTCACATGCTTATAGTTTTTGTGGTGAAACAACCAATTTAAAGAAACTACATGGGAACCAAATGATGTGATGTTGTAGAGGTATCCATATATGTTTATATAGGTGTAAATAATTTCGACGGATAAATTCACTTTAAGAGAGGTATAATTTTACACCTTGATTTGTTTTGAAATATTTAAATTTAAGTAATTTTATTTATTCAATAGCATGTGTTACACAAAACACTAAGTTTAAACGACCCACAATATACTATTAAAATATTATTATTAAAAATGATAGTTATCACCTAACTATTGTATCGTAAGGAATTAATAGTAATTACTAAATTATGAAAAAAATTATTGTTATATATTTATAAAACTAATTCATTTTTTATCAATTGATTATAAATTAAAATAAAAATCATTTGAAGGAACAAGAAATATTTTTCAGAAAAATAGTTGTTATTCGTGTAATTTATTTTTATTTGAATAAATTAAATTAACCCATATTGGGGAATTATTTTAATAAAATTTATGTATTATTTACTTGATAAAATATTTTAAACAATCAACAATTATTTTATTAGGAATAGGATAAGAATAAATCTAGTTTTATTCTTAAAATTTATTTTTCATTCTAAAGAGTAATTTTATCAAAATTTTCACACTTTCATTAAAATTAATTTCTTCCATTTATAGTTATTGAATTAGAGAAAAATAATTAAATATTTATAAATAGTAGTTTGAAATTTGGTAAATAGGATCCATCTATTTTTCTTCAATATGAATTGTAACCATGGTAAAATTTATAACCTTAGTAAAGGGTAAATTGGGTTAATCTAGATTAAAAATAAGTGATACATCCATAATTATTTATCAAAATTATTATTTCATGAAATTAATTCGAACATTATCACCTTATTCTCAGAATTGTTTTGGTTATTGGTCACCTATCCAAGAAAACAACATATAAATTTTTTAAATCAAATAAATTTACAAAATACCACTCTCTTTGTTTTAAATATCTCTTATGTGTCTACATAGAGACAAAATCAAAATATGAACAAACCAAAATGTATATTTTTATATTAATGGAATTATTTTAATCATATACATTTGTTACTAATTTTTTGAAATTTTATAATTACCTTATATTCTTGTACAATGCTAATACTGTATTTATTTAATTAATAGAAAAATAAAATAAATGATTTTAAGAAAATTAAAATATATATAATTTGAATGATATAACGTGAAACATGAATTTTATAGATATATGTGACATATTAATTATTTTTAAATAATTTATATTCTAAACACAACTTTTTGTTGATGTATTTGAAGTCAAATTAATAGAATAATGTCAACATTTACATTAGTGATTGTTTCATAGTTCCTCGAAAAATGTGTTCTAGATTTAAGAATCACTGTTTCCAGGTGGTTTCCATTGGATTTTTTCATGAAAATGGAAACATCAAATAGTTATTTATCCAAAGAGGACCTTCTTTCAAAAGTCAGGCATTCATTATTTTTTTAACATTACAATACTTGAGAACGTGCATTGGTCTAGAGGATTGGAGGTCGGACTCATCACAAAATTTTGGGGGGAATTATTGTCTACTCTGAGACTCTCTTTGTAAAATTAAAATATTTTTTCATGAATCCTTATTAATTCACCAAGTATATCACAAGTATCCCTTAGAAATTTAAAATCACTTATTAACATGTGTAAAATTTAAAATCATCATCATGCATTCAAGGTTCTTCATAAATGGAAACATTTATATGTATTAAAGGTTTTCCATTAATGGTATCCTTTAATATACTGATTAGAGATTACTTTAACCATCGTTATGATGATACTGGTTTTTAAGCCACTCAGTGGGGCACTCTAGAATTTATTGTCATCCAGGGAGACAAAGGTTATTTTTAATCTTGGGATCATGCTCATAAAATGATCTACCTACGTATCCTTGTGAAAGGAATCAGAACCCTCATAGTTAGGTGCCTCTTAATTGGACACATCATACCTTTTAAGGTTGTGTATTAAGGACATCTAAGTGGAAGGTTCTTAGTTTAAACTTAGTGTTGGACTTATGCTGAAGCATCCCAAGGAACTTGGAAAGGATATGAGTTTCTAAGTTGGATTAGACCCTATTGGGAATATGGCCCAAAGAGAATAGGGTTGATTTAAAGTGTTGGGTTTGATCCTCAAGGAGGCTACCTATGTATATCATATGTATGGGAATCAAATCCCACATAGTTCTATGTGTCTCATAGGAGAGTATGGTCCTCTAAGATAGATGATTTTTGGGATAACTTCATGAAAAATAATGCCTTGATTATTTGAGGATTGAATTGGGGTTTATTTCCTAATGAAGATGCCCAAATTGGGGGAATTAGGGTGGGATGGGCTCGGGCCTTGAAAGGGCTTCCTACATATCCTAGATTGAATAGGAATCAGAGTTCTCATAGTTCATTATGCGAGTGTTTGTGTACATGTTGTAACCATCACGTATCTCTAAGCTCACGTGAGTCCTGCTCGGTGTGAGAAACAAGAGGATGTGAATGCTTTAACAATTTCACTTCACGCTTTTCCTCCTACACTAATAGAAGAGGGCGCATCGACCGTGGAAGAGGGAGAGCCGACGATCCTTCCCCCTATTCTATTTACATGGGAAAAGGATCCAATGTAAGGAAGAAGGGGTGAAGTTTAAGGGTTTATACTAGGATGGCTTCCGTGAAATTGGTTTTCGTAGGGGAGGGAGTATTCTCCTATACTTGTGTGGAATGGGAAGTGAAAATTTTACCATCCTTACCGGAGAACTGAGGTCCTGGGTCACCTCTTTGAAAAGGGTGAGGCCAGTAACCAACTATCCTCCAAACCGAGAACTTCCCAACACTGTTTCTGAGATAAAATTCCATGTGAATATAGATATACAAACCCACAAACAACCCATGAATCTTAAACCCATTGTGAAACGAATGTGGGAAGCCTCTGACTACAGAAATACAAACCCAAATTGGAGACACATTGATGTGCCTTACCCAAAGGTTTGAGAATTCATGAGGTTTTGGTAAACGCTCCAACTTATCCCCTTTTGGGTAAGGGAACCAAGGAAGGAGATACCCTTCCATGTATGTCTTTAAAGGAGGGTACTTGAGCTGGTCGCGTAGGTACCTCTCACATGTATGCCGTGTAGGTACCCCACGTTTCCCTATCACGCAGGTGTGGCACGCAGATATACCTCATAGGTTCGGTATGCAGATACACAGTGTAGGTATGGATGAGGACGGATGAATGGGAAGAACATCAAAACATGCCCATCCGTTTTAGTTATCCCTTCTATTGTATTTAGAGAACTATTTGAGACAATTTGAGAGATCTAGGCTAAATATCTATGCAATGGGAGATTCAGCGAGTTTCACTTTTTTCAGTTCAGAAATGGGGAGACCAAGGGCTCTATTTATAGCCACAGATGCGGCTGGCTGAAGTAATTCTTCCCGCAAAGGTATTTTGCGTAGATATTTCGCACAGGTCCACCGTGTAGGTGCTCTGCATAGGGACATAAAAAATCTTCTCGTGCATATCTCGGCCGCGTAGCTCAATCGCGAAGCTAATCCGCGTAGTGCGGTCGAAAAGTTGATCCATCTAGCTCGATCACGAAGCTCCTGGATGCTACTACATCACATAGAGCATGGGAGTATTTGTGTATTTTTTTCCTTCTACTATTTGAATATTTTTTTGGATTTGAATTATCCAAAGGTTGTCAATATTTTTTGTTACTTTCTCAATTAGTGTCAACAAAAGCCCCCCCCTCAGGATTGGATCTGAAATATAAAAATAGGTTCAAGTCCAGAGGTGAATTTCTGGGAAAAATATCATGATGGATTAATGAATAGCACAATTGTGTCACGCATGTTCTTCACACTGGTATGTTGTGCAGGTACGGCGCACTGCCATGATGCGTAGGTCTTCTGTTGCCTATAAATAGGTCTCAAACTTTCACAATTTTTTTCATCACCTATTATTTCTCCCAAATTTATATCTTTAGTCGCGTAGCTCGTTCTCCCAACTCCATCCCGTTGTTCTCTTGTGTAATTATCTTAAAATTTCATTAAGGTGAAATTGTTAACATGATTGAGCTACACCAAAAGGAAATCACTGATAGAGTTATGCTGGGATCTTTATTGAAGGAACTACGTGAGTGACCTCATCCAAGGTCCTTTTCGAAGGACTTTTTCAAAGGACCTCGTTGAATGACCTATGAGAATAGTGACCTTTGCAAAAAAATTACTTTCTCTTTAAATATGTCTTGAATGTTTGATAATTCTTTTTGTAGGAAAGAATGATTCATTTAATGACCCATACTGAAGAAGCTAAGGCTTGCCAAAATGAAATTATGAGGATCGTCATGCAAGACTATTATGACATTGTCGGGAGTACTCTTCCTGGTCTATGGAAGGGTCTAATTCCATACTAGTGTGCCTATACACAAAGTCCTTACTTACTCCTTTACAGGAATAATATTTTGAAAGATTCCCATGTTCCATTTGTAATGAAGTACTTTCAAAAGAATTGGTTTCTTCAGTATTCAAACTGTAACTTCATGAATATTAGTGCAAGGGGGTTCCTATACAAGATGGCACGATCCCTATTAGATTCATACTTCATCATAGTGGTTGCACTCCAGACATGAAGGATCATGTTGTAGATCCAAGACCACATTTTTATGATTCCACTTTTCGGGCTTCTCAAATAGATCAATCTAATGGTTGGAAAGGAGAATGGGACCTTCATTCTGGAGGGGGAGTAAAAACAAAGTGGATGTGGGAATTCTGGGTACGTCAGACTTGTGAAAAATTCAGAAAAGAGTTATCATACGTTCATATCTACGAAGCTTTCTAGATGGGGCAAACTAATTTTTACAAAAATGAATTCATTCCTGAAATACTTAGCCGATGTACTCCACAAAAAAATTCCTTTCATTTGAAACGTGGTGAATTTGGTAATAGTCTATGGGAAATTTACCAAATAACTATAATTCCTATTCTTGGGGGAATATATGATGAATTCATCCCACTTACTTCAACATTGGGTGATGTTACTAGAACACCACCACTGGACCATGAATTACTTAAGATATTGAAGAATTTACCCGGGGATAAGAAAGATATCCATGCTAGAGTGTGGATGGAATCTTTTTTAGAACCAACAACATAAAAAGGTCCAACCTATGGACGTCGTACTGTTTTTCCTTCTGCGGATAACCGAGGCAGTTCATGCACATATTGGCCTACACTAAAAATAGGCGATTATAAGGACCGGGGTTATAAAGTCAAACCTGATATAGATTCAGATGTATGCTTAGATGCCTTCCTTACACTGTGGCTAAGTGTTTATTTTCTTCCAGTCCATGAATCTGGAGGAAGTGTAAGATCAGGGACTTTCATCATTGCAGCTAAATTGGTAGAGGGGAAGTATATTGGGCATGCAACACCTATTTTGGAAAGACTTTACCATCTCATGCTGCATTTATACAATGGGAAGGCTCCATTTAGAATTGCGGGGCCATTCCAAGTGTTGTGGATATGGATTACATCACATTTTTCTTCATAATCAATGTTGAATGCTTTCAGAGTTCCTAATGGTCGATTTACCCCGTTTTTACAAAACGTTTCTGGTATGGAGCCTTTGAACTTGAGTCCTGATGAGGTACGGAAGGTATTGAATGTCTTAGGAGAATTCAACTTCTTTCCTTTTGGAAATACTCCAACTAGAACATTTATTGATGATGGTAAAAAAATAATTATGATCTGAGATATTATATGATGGCATTCAGGGATGGTGTGTTATCAACCAGGATTTATGGTGAAAATATCTGCGAGGCTTATGTCCCATATTTGTTTGCTCGTCAGTTCAGATGTCCTCAATAATAAAATAATTTCCCACCCACATATTTCAGACATGAGAATCACCAAATGGTAGTGCGAAAATTATGGATTCTCATAGCTTTAGAGGTATCCAAATTTCTAATCACATTACCTACACCAGATGCATCAATCAGATTGGAAGCTGAGTATGCCAAAGCATGGGTTTCTTCATATCCTCAAGGGGCTCTGAAAAAAGGAATATATCAAGTGGTGGGTACAATGACTGTCGCATGTAGAAATCATGGCAATAAGTCCAAGGCCAGAGATGATACATAAATTTCAAATGTTTCAGATCCCTCAAAACACCTTCTTATGAAGTATACCAGTAATACCACAGTTATAGAACCAATACCTCCAACACCAAGGAGATCTACTCGCCGCCATCAAACACGGATGCCTATTCCATCAGTTAAACTTTATGAGGAATAAATGTCTGAAGAATCTATTTAATAGAAAGGTGTTTAATCTCATACATAGTCAAATAATCCAAAATAAAATTATGTGTGACCTTCGGCCATTATTCACTGGGAGAGTGTAACCTATGATCTTAGGGATTCATGGGTATTTCTTCAGCATGGAATTCGAATACCAGATTTTTTTGATATCAAGGCACCTTCTGATTGAAATCTGGACAATAAATTGGAGGAAGAACAGATGTATATTGTGGAGTTAGAAACTTTTATATATTCAACTGATGAACAAATCCCAGCCTCGAAATGAGTATCTCATATGCTAGACTTAGGAGTCCGTGAAGGGGTAATTATCGACTTTGAGGAGGATTGGGATATTTATGTTAGTACTGAGAATTTATTTACCTTTTTCTATAATATAAACGCTACTTTATCATTTATCATCATTAATCTTGATGAAAATGTAGTTCTACAGCTTTAATGTAGAGAAGGAAGATCCGAACTGATTCTTGAATCACTTTAGTATAATCCTGCGGGTTCTCCCATTGATGCAACGAATGATCCTCCCAATTCTCTAGAACTTTCTCCAGGAGCAAGAATCATGACTGGCGTAATGGCGACAGATAATCCTCTACCATTACCTCAAGTTTCCCATGCTAAGATAAGTGTTTCAATCTCTCCTCAAGATTTTGAACAGAAACACAAAAGAGCAAAAATATTGCATCGAAGAGTCCATAGAAAGAGTAAGTAGTTATACAATCCTTAAGTCATAAAACATTCTCAAGACGTTCTGGTTACCACATTTTATCTTCTTGTAGGATCAATGTCTCTCTCCTCTATCAACGGATTAAGAGTTGATTCTTTAAGACCGGAAAAATAATCCCTAGAAAAACCTAGATTCATGCTGATGAATATTCAATTTTAGTAGATAAATAATCAATAGATTACGGTATACCATCTCCTATCTCTTTTGAGAGAGAGGAAACACATGGTAAGATTAAATACATTCCTCAATGTATTTTGTCAAAGAATCATGAAATAATTAACATTGATATTCTTATTGCTAAAGAAGAAAGGAATGAAGATCCAGGGAAATCTAAGACAGATGCTGATGTTGACCCAAATCTAGAAGGACCTGATGCTGCTGTATCAATTGAAGAGACAATGGAACCAAATGTCAGCAGAGCTAATTTGGGCATCATCCAACAATTGTTAGATTCCTTAAATGGTGAGGATGCTGTAACATTTTAGGCCATATACACTGAAATGATGGACACCCTTAATCCAAATCTTGATATTCCAGGTTCCATCGTGGAGTTTGGGGATTTTCATGAGGAATTTCAAGGGAGTAAGTCTCTATTATTTCATTTTCCAAACATAATTTGTTCTTCAACTTGATTCTGTACATAAAAAAGAATCTTATATAGCTTTATATGTAGAAAATTTCACAATGAATATTTAGGAATGTGGTATTACACTTTATCTTTCTGCTGGAGATGGGGAAATAACCACAAACTATCTTTCATCAAAAGATGTTATAGAGCTGACAAATGTCATAACCGAGAAAATTCATGGAAATAGCATGTATCAAGAAACATCTGATCAAAATACTAGAGTTGAGAATACAGGGGATGGATGCAATCAATTATCTGACTTATTTTTGGGAAAATATAATCATCCTTCTGAATCATATTTATTTCCTCCATTTGAAACTAATAATGAACTGAATTTATTTTTTAGGGTTATTAGCTCTTAGATCAGAAGGTAAAGCTTCTACTGTCCCAACAGAAGTAGAACATGGAATATCTCCAAGAGACCTATTTCCAGAGTACATTATACCTCATGGTAGTGACTCAAATTCATATTTAGATATGCAATATGCTCCTGTCATGGCACGTAAAAAGACATAGTGGTAGATTTGGAGCATAATTGCTGAAAATCCTTTAAATGTATTGTCCTCTCATTTTTCAAAACTCCCTGCATTATTTTACGTGTTGCGATTTAGTGGGTTTAATTATCGGCCGCTCTATGAAGCCATGAAAGAGACTATTCATTGACGGGAGCAGAAGCATAAGCTGTGACGAGAATTTGAAGAGGATAAATGAATCATCAATATTGACGGCTTTCAAGCAGCAATAGTTGAGGTGTAGGCAAATCATAACAAGAAATCACTCAAGATTAGCCCAAAAATAAAAGAATCCACTAAGGAGTTGTTATCTCTTCAAAAATAACTGGATTTTGTTCATAATAAACATGAAAAATTGAATCAAACATTAGGAGAAACCCAATTAGAGGGGATAACTTCCATTTTAACTATGAAGGAAGAACTTTTTTAGGAAGAGCATGCAGGGGTTTCTCAACTATCTCAACTTCAACAGTTAGCGGATAGAGCTTATAAAGCGGTCCAACAAATGAAAAGTCATGTTGAGAGTTTATTCTGAAACATGATAGAGAGGCTCTATTTTGTGGATGGCCCCTATTTTCATATAAAGGAAAGAATTTTTTTTTCAATCATATAAATCTTCATTCCTATTTTTCATGAAAGCTATATGAAAGGTAAATGAAGATAATGATTCCTTTATATTAATCAATCATTATTTATAATAATATGAATGAAGTGATAAAAATTTTCTTATTAAACTGAGGGACCTAATGAGCATAATTTGACTGTTTCTAGGGTTATATGGATAACCCCACAAATTTTTGGTCATTTGACCTTTTTTTTATTGCTCAATATTACCTAAATCATAGAAAAATTAATGTTTAGTGAGCTGGGACTCGAATTTTGTTTAGGGTTCTCCTTGGATTTTATCAATCTAATGAGTACCAAGTCTTTTCTTAGTGTTAGTTTAAAGTCATGCATTTTGGACTATAAAAGGATAATATTCAGGATGGAAATAGTTTTGACTGTAATGTTTGAATTAAATTGCAAACAAAACAATGTGGCTAAGAATTGCATTAATATTCATTAAACATTTCCAAGGGTGATCTTGGACCATGATTTATTTATGGATACCAAATCTTAAAGCCTCTATCAATATAATGTGTTTCTTTTCCAAGAACGAAGTTACCATTATTTGACAAACCAATTATGGGGGCTGTATTATGCAGGGCAAACTGGGGCATATGCAGCATAGCCAAATAGTGGAATCTTTTGACTGACAGGCCTATTATGTAAGAAACTTATGCAAGGCCACCTATGGGAATGTGATGCATAGTCATGAAAAATATATCTTTAGGAATTTAACGTTTTATTGTTGATAGATAGTGGAAAATAAGATTTGGGTGACATACAACCATAGTAGGTGAATTTTTTCAAGGAAATGAATTTTAACAATGAAAAGGAGTCATCTTAAACCAACAATCATGCTGTGAGGACATTGGTAATGTGCAGTTTCAAGTCATGCTTTGAGGATATGGTACTGTGCAGTTTTAATTCATGTAGTGAGGACATTGTACTGGGCAGTTTTAAGTCATGTAGTGTGGACATGGTACTGTGTAGTTTTAAGTCATGTCGTGAGGACATCGTACTGTGCAGTTTTAAGTCATGAAGTGAGGAAATGGTACTATGTAGTTTTAAGTCATGCAGTGAGGACATGGTGCTATGCAGTTTTATGTCATGTGGCGAGGACATGGTGCTGTGCAGTTTTATGTCATCCGGTGAGGTCATTGGTATTGTTCAGTTTCAAGTCATGCAGTGAGGAAATGGTGCGGCTTTAATTTAAGGTCTTTATCTCTGACCAAAAGTATGAACCTCTACCAATTTCTTGATAATTTATTTGGAAATATACTATCATATTCAGGTATGAATGGGAAAATTGTAAACTGTGATTTGATAATTATTGAAACCGAGGAATTGTATGGGAAAAGGGATAGAATCATTAGAGGAAGTATTTTATAGGAAAGAAGTTACCATTACTTGAAAAACCCATTATGAGGGTACTATTATGCTGGTTCAACTAGGGCATATGCTGCATAGTCAAATAGTGGAATCTTTTGACTGATAGTCATGTTATGTAGGCAAATTAGGCAAGGCCACCTAAGGGCACATGCTGCATTGTCAGGAAAAAGAGCTCTCAGAAGTTTGGCGTTCTATTGCTAAAAGTCGAAGAACGTTTATGGAGATTCAGATTTTCCAAAGCATAGAGTTTGGTTTATGGATAAAGGTTCCTAAATATGGAAAGGGGATTTCCAATCAAGATATCCAAAGAATCAGATGAATATGAATTTTACAAAGGTCTGACCCAAATGTAAAAGATATGGTGTCTGTAGTTTTAGGTCAAACAACTAGGACCAGAAATGGAAACAATATATAACATGTGGCAAAGGGATTTCAAGATTATTTCATAGTGTATCGAACACATAATGAGGGAAATTTGTAAACCAAGGCCTTGAAGACTTTCATATTGAGAGAAAGTTAATGGGACAAGTATACATGAATGACTGTTTTAAAATACAGGCTCTTGAATATTGTCATCAAATATTAAAGGGGACAAAGATACTATAACCAAGAACAAAATTACCATTATTTGACAAACCCGTTATAGGGGTTATACTATACAGAGACAACTGGGGAATATATTTCATATCCAAATAATTGCATCCATTGGATGACTGGCCTGTTATATAGGCAACTTATGCAAGGCCGCTTATGGGCACGTGAAACATAGTCAGGAAAAAGAGCTCTTAGATATTGGAAACCGTGTTACCAGAAACCATAAGAAAGATTATGAAGATATGATAGAAAAAATCATGATTAAGAGTCTGAGATATGGAAGGGGGTTATACCCAGTGTATATGAGAAATATTTAAATCAATATTCACCATGAATTTGATGTCCTTTACATAGATCCGACTCATATAATAAATGGAGACTTTGTTTGTTTCTTTTGAATGAATATGGAAATATGAAATTTTTAGTCATGCATTAAGGACATTAGTAACCCCTTAAGAAATTAAAAAAACACCTTATATAAAGAATCCATTTACTCAATTCCTAAGCCCACGTGTTCTATGCTCAGTGTGAGAAACAAGGAGAAGTAAGGGTTTCTTTTAAAATGCAAAGGTGATGCAAATGAAGTATATGGGTATTAGATTTTCATTCAGTGTAACGTCATGATGTAACGAAGAAAATGAACTGATATGAAAGGAAAGACATATTGGAACTAGATTAAGGGATACAAACAAATATCACTATATGTCTTATTGGGGAACGAATCAAGTCATACATAGTTTTTAAAACATTCCCTATGCAGATTTGATTTTATACAAGAAATAAAGGGGTTTTTTGTTATTGTGGATTGACCCAAGATTTAAGATCTAGGAATCTCTACATATCTAAAAAATATATGAGAATCAATCCATAAATATTTCTTTAAACAATAATTCCTCACACTATGTTTGATATGAGGAATGGGGCTTTTGATATGTTCTGAAAGAACAATAGATATTAAGACATGAAATGGTATAAGGACCAGATAATATATCTTAAGGAAATAATCTGTATAGATATGATTCATATAAAGGAGGAGAAAAGAAAATAAGAAATTTTTTTGATTATGTATGGGCCCAAGATTGGAGATCTAGGTGTCTCTACGTATCTCAAAATAGATGATAATCAATCCATACATTGTTCTTGAAACTTGGTCTCTATGTAGATCTGAATCTGACATAGGAAAGAGAGGGACTCATGTACTACTAAGAAGTAGTGATGACATCAATGAAATTTGCTTATAGAAGCTTCTAACGTTAAAATATAGAAAAAATTAGTTGTACATATGATGTCATTCAGTTTAACATCATGCATCAAGGACAAAAATACTATGCATGTTAACGTCTTACAGCATGGATGCTTATGGTTGTCATGTAGTTTAATGTCTTGTAACTAGGACATGGGATGATGTGTCGTTTTATGTCTTGTAGCAAAGACATTGTACTATGCAGATTAATGTCTTGCAGTGAGGAATAATGTGTATAATTACACAAAGTATTTCATCAAGAATATCCCATTGGTTAGAGATTTAATGAGATCTCCATATTTTGAGAATAAATCATATGCTCCATTTGAATAGACCTTATGTATGGAATAAGGTCCTTCCCATTTTTGTTCATTTTTTGGAGTTTTCTTTCCTATTTTCATTGGATTCCTAAGGACTAGTACCAATTCTCCTTGAATGAATGAACGAAGACGAACTTTCTTATTAAAATATCGCACTATTTGGTTTTGATAGAATTCTAGATGATGCAAAGTAAGAAATCTTTTCTCATCTAATTGTTCAAACTCATTATATTATTTCTGAGATATTTCATCTATAGATAACTTATCACAGATTTCAACTCTATGTTAAGGCCATTTTACTTCAATTGGAAAAACCACTTCAGTTCCATATATCAATGAATAAGTAGTTTCTTGGGTGGCAGTACAGATAGTTGTCCGATAAGCCCATAATGCATTCAAAAGTTTATCAGGCCATGATTTCTTATATTTATCCACCATCTTCTGGAGTATATTTTATTGGGTTTTTTTGAAAGCCTCTATCTATCCATTGGTCATCGCATGGTAGCAAGATGACTGATTGGATTTGTTATTATATTCCTGATATAACTTTTTTACTTCAGCAGAACACAAATTCGTTCCATTGTCCATCAAAATAGCATGAGGGATGCCAAATCTAGTGATGATATTAGTTTTGAAAAAACTAACGATGCTTCTAGCTCCGACATCCCTGAGAGGTATTTCCTCAACCACTTAGAGATGAAATCACTAGCAGTGAGAATATACTTGAACTACATAGCCATTGCTGGAGGATAACACCCCACTACATCCATCCCCATGTGGAAAATGGAAAAGATTATTCAGTTGTATGTAGAAACTATGGGGGTTGATGAATTAATTTGGCATGCACTAGATAGGGATGAATTTTTTTTGTGAAATCTTTACATTCTTATGCCATTGAAGGCCAAAAGTATCCAAGCATTCGGATCTGATCAGAGAGTCGGTGCCCAAGTTGGTGGGCACCACAAGCTCCTAAATGAACTTCTTTCATGAAATCTGTGGTCTCTTCTCCATCAATACATCTGAAGATAATTCCATTAAATCCTTGCTTTTAACGGATCTTTTGGTGGTTTTGACCATCATAAAGACTAAAATTAGCTGATCTTCACCGGATCTTCCCTTTCTCATCCCTATTTGGTGGAAGTATCCAATTTTGGAGATATTCTATGATGGATGTTCTCCATCCTGTGGTATGACCATAAGGTTCAAAAATAGGTCAAATTTCACTAATTTCTTCCATTATGGTTTGAAGAAAAGGCAAGACCACATGGAGATGGGTTATACTGATAACTATCTCATATCGATTTGGATTTTCCAAGGTTGTAGCTGCATTATCCAGTGCATCTTCTTTGGCATTTTGTGATCGCATGACATATGAAAATGTCAGCTCTGATGAAAATTCTGTCATTAACTCTCTGACATAATCACACAAAGTTTTTAACTCTTCTTTTCTGATAGATTATTTCCCATTGATTTGTTTTATTACCAATTATGAATAACATTTTACCATTAAATGATCCATTTGGACCTGAAGATCCAATTCCAAACCGGTGATGAGAGCTTGATACACTACATAATTGTTGGTAACACCTTTCAATAATAGAAAATAATAAGGCAATACTACCTTTTCTAGGGAAATAAGGAATATTCCTAATCCAACCTTGTTGAGTTTAGGATTTTCCAGTCTCTTCCCTGTTGGACATCTAGAAGCACCATCAAAATACATTTCCCATGTTTGGGAATTATCTTGAATAGAGAAGACCTTTTCATCAGGAAGTTTAGTATTAAAGGATGTATCTTCCACGGATGGATGCTCAGTAAGTAAATCAGCCAGAACTTGTCCATTTATTTCCTTTTGAGGCACAAACTAGATATCAAATTGTTGAAAAATAACTTCCCACCATGCTAGACGTCCTGTAAGCATAGGACGACTACTGATAAATTTGAGCGGGTTATTATGAGATACCAATTGGACCTCATGATGTTGTAGGTAATGTGTCAATTTTTAAACAGAAAATATTAATTCAAGAAACCACTTCTCAATACTTGAATACCTACATTCCACATCAAGCATAGTGCGACTGAGATAATAAAGGTTGTTTTCATTTGAAGCATCATTCTTTTAGGTGAGGAAGGAACCTAATGATCACTCTAAACCTATCACATAAGGTATGAGTGGTATTCCTTCAATAGATGGTATTAGTACTGGTGTAATCAAGAGATATTTCTCGAGTATATCAAATTCTTCTTGTAAATCCTCATTCCATTGATAAGTGACTCCTTTCTTCCTTAATCTTGTGAAAGGTCATCATTTTCCTCCCAAATTGGTGATAAAGCACCGAATATTGGTGGGGTTCCCTTGAAGTCCTCTCAATTATTTCAAATTTCTAGGAGGTGACATAATAAGGATTGATTTTGTTTTCTCAGGATCAAATTCGATACCTCAATGGCGTAAAATGAAGCAAAGGAATTTTCCTAATGTCACCCCGAAATCACATTTTAAGGGGTTCATATTCAAATTATGTTGCCAAAGTTTGCGAAATATGGTTTCCAAATCATCCAAGTGATTGGAACGTTGTTTTTATTTAACTTCAAAATCATCCACATATCATTCAAAAAAATTCCCTAAGAAGGGTTTGAAGATATGGTGCATGGCACGTTGGTATGTCACGCCTGCATTCATTAAGCCAAAGGGCATTGCCCGATAACAAAACACACCTTGAAGAGCTATAAAGGTTGTATATTCTTCATCCTACGAGGCTATTTGAAGTTTATTATACCTATAATATCCATCCATGAAGGAAAGTGCATCATGGCCAACCGTTGCATCAATTAGAAGTTCTGTAACCGGGACTGGAAAATCATCTTTTGGACAATGCCGGTTAAGATCTATAAAATCAATGCAGACTCTAATTTTCTCATTCTTCTTTTTCACTAGGGAAATATTGGCCAGACATTTGGGATACTAAACTTCCCTGACAATGTTACCCATTATAAGCTTATCAATATCAACATCAATTTTAGAGGCGGGAGTTGGGTGTGTTCTCCTTGCAGCTTTCTTGAACCCATAATGTTCTTCTGGAAAACCCAAATGATGGGTAGCTACATCAGGATTAAGACCTAGAATTTCCATATAATTACAAGAAAATATATCTCAATTTTTCTTTAAAATAATGTATACACCTCTTGTTCCTCAGAGGTCATTGTCGCACTAATTAATGTGGGGTGTCGGTCTTCTCATGTACCCTGATTTATTTCCCGGAGTTCATCCACAGTAGTAGAAACCTTCTTCAAATGCTGGAGGAGCATCCCCTGGGTCTTCCTCTTCTTCTTCATTACTTGTTACCTCTTCTATTTCTATTTTCATGGTAGATGACAAGGAAAAATTTCCAAAGTTAAGGGAGGAGTCAGTATTTCAATATCATGAAGAAGAAGCCACCACATCTGACCCAATTGGTGACGAAGGGTCTTCTTGAAGTAAGGAGGGATTGATGGAGTGAGAATCAACATCTTTGTCTTCCTTTAGCATTGCTACAACTTCTTCTATTCTGATTAACAAAGTAGAGGCCCGTTGTTGTTCATCAGATTAAATAAAAACATCTCCATTCAATCTTCCATCATTTCTTGGTGCATCAATAATTTCTCCCATGTTATCAGTCTCAATTGCCGTAATTGACATTATGGGAATTATTGGATGAGTGAAAGAATTTGGATTCTCCCTTTCAACTAGATTATTGGGTAATACATAATCTGTACTCAAAAGAATGAATTGATTTTCTGGAATATTTTCTAATCCAATTTGAGCCTTAACTCTGGTTACCTCTTTGTTCATTGACTTCATTTCTTTTGTGTGATAAATATCTACCTCAATATATTGAGATTCATATGTTTTGAATGGAGCCGTGTCACCATACAATGTTCCAATTTGACCATTGAAATAGTATTTTAGAATTTGGTGGTCTAATGAAGGTATAGTGGCATGTTGATGAAACCAAGGCATTCCAAGAAGAATATTAAAGGCAGTGTCCTTACGAACAACCATGAAATCTGAATTAGACACAAGATCTCCAAACTGAGTTCTGAGTGTAATTTCACCTAGAGGATCTTGTTCAGTTTTTTCATATCCTCACAACATTAAAGTCATTGGAGATAAGTCAGATTCAGTCAGACCTAATCGATGAAGTGTACGAACGGGAATGAGGTTGACCCTGGAGCCATTATCAATGAAGTCTCATTGGATATTCTTATAATTGACCTTTTCAGATAGATACAATGGTCTTATGTGTCCATGTACCACATGGTCTTCATCTTTATCAGTAAAATATATGACTGCATGACATTCTGCAGAATCATTCTCTATATGGTAAACTTCAACATTAGTAACTTCAGTTTCAAATTCTTGAGGACTTAACAAGCCCTCAATGAGTTCTTCTATAAGATATTTCGACAGTTTTAAAGCATCCAAAATTGATAACCTGGTCGGTACATGGGCCAATTGTTTCAAGAGATCGTAATTTTGGTCCAAAGGTCTGCATTTCCCGGCATGGGGATGTGGTTTTTCAGGTGCTTTGGAAGTTGATGCTTCTATTATAGATGTATTCTGTGTTGAAAAAGAAGTGGGAAATACCACTGACTTTGGAAAATTATACTAACTAATTCTATTCATCTGCTGAGAAGAAGATACTGGAGCTTCTAATCGGTCCTCCAGAATAATTGTGCCAGAACTAAACTTGTTTTGCATGTAAGAAACCCCTTTTTCTTATTGAGATCACAAAAGGGATCTTCCACGAGTTTCTGTAGAATATATGGTTTGAGAAGGGGTAGAGTTAAAATGATGGTTTCTAGAATTCCCACGTCTTCCCCTATATCCTCGACCTTGGACACTTCTTCTAGTTCCCAAATTAGGCATAAGGAATTTCATCTCAATACAATTAGAATTATCATTTTCATAAGGATATGTTAAATAGATAACATTAAAGGAACCAAAGATCAATTCTTCTTCTAATGATGATTCGGCCAGACATGTAATTTCTTATTGTACCATTTGGCTGGGCGGTGCTCTTGATTTTGAAATAGATGGCATGAAATCTGTGATGGAAAAGGACAACATTGGCCTTGATGTGATCTCGTCTTCTTCTGACTACTATTTATCCTTATGGCCACCTTATTTCTTTGAGGACAAACCTTTGATAAAGATGGTTTTGTTTTGGTAGGAGTGGTAGAAGACACAATTGGTTATTTCATCTATGTTTGTAAAATAGAATGAGTTCGGGTGAATATTTTCATGATCGTCCAAACATCATATTTTTGAACATTTGTACTTTTAACCTCTTCCCATTCCCTCTATTCCTTTGGATTGGTGTCAGTAACACATGCTACTTGATCTGTTAAGCTTTTCAATTTCACTTGTCCAGAGTCTACCATCTTTTTTAGAAGGTCTTTGAAAACAAAGAACTCGTGAATGGGGTGTCCCAACATCTAATTAAAGGGACAATAATTCAAATGATCTTCATCTACGTCTTTATTTGGATTCTTTGGCCTTGGGAACTGAACCAAATTTATTTCTAATGCTGAGATGAAGAATCTGGGAACTTTTTCATTCTTGAAAGAATAGATTTTATTATTCAATTCCTCAAACTATTTCTACCTTTGATTTCTTTGATCATTTTGATGAGGTGTTCATTTTTGCTGATTCTCGGGAAGTGGAGCCCTTCGATATGATGAGGGTCTTGAAGTAAAAGTAGGTACATGTGCCTATTTTAGTGTAACTGTAGTAGCTTCTGCCTTTCCTATTCTCCTTCCTGGAACTGATGGAATTACATGAGTTTTATCCGTAGTCTTTATAATAGAGTCTTCTATCTACTGAGAGATTTAAGTAAGGTCTCAAAACCCTCCTGTGTATTTTACAGGGTTCAATGGTGTGCGTAATTCATTATGTAGATTTTCCACACAGATTGTCAAAAACTCTTCTTGAGGGAGTTCTAATCATAATGAATATTTTAATCCCTTACAACGACCAATGAAATATAAAACTCTTTAATTTTCCTTTGTTTATAATTGGTAATATCAAAAAAATTTGTCTTTGGTAATGTTGAGCTAAATTGAAGAAGGAATTTCAGACGGAGATCTTACCACCCAGTAATTGATCAATATTTCATACTTATAAACCAGACAAAAGATGGTCATGTAATGACTGAACAAAACACCTAATCTTAAATACTTCTTGTTGTTGAGGAGTTCCCATCATAGAATCATATGAGAAACAAAATGTGTTAAGTGTTGTTCCAGATCTCCCGAACCATTAAAAATTGTGAATGTGGTATTCATAAAATCTGGTGGGGGAGGAATTGAATCCACCCATTCAGGGTAAGCTCTCTTTTCTAGCTAAACTGGTGCACGTACTTCTTCCATAGCTTACAATAAAGTTGTTGGTGCCTCAATTTTGTTCATAATAATTTGGGGAATATCTGGATGAGCTGGATTCTGTGCAGGTATTGCAACTAGAACTTGAGCTAGTACAATAACCAGTTAGACCACTAATGGTGGTGCTGATATCTTACCTAGATAACCCACTGAAATAGGTCTATCAGGATGTACATGATCCTATATTTATTGTGTAACCAATGGAGGTAATTCATTATCTACCTCTGGAGTTACTAAAAATCCTCTTTACTGAGGAGATCCTACAGGATTTGCAAGTTGATGACATTTCTGGGGATACCGTCTAGAAGAAATAATGTTTCGATGTAACTCCATGTCGAGTCTTTTCAACTCCTTCATTTACACTTCTTATTGTGAAAATCTCTCTTCCAGTGAAAGAGATTGACCTTATTCAGTGTAAAAGTTATATTTAATCTGACTTTTTTTCTTTCCCTTTGTTGGATGCCTTTCGGAGAAGGGGGAGTTGGTTATTTGAAGGTATACCTAGATTCTTGGTAAGCCTCTGATTTTGGGTACGCACACCTTCTTCATTCGCGTCGGTGTGTACTTCATTGTGGACAAGAATATTATCTTTTGATTCCCCTAAATTGGACTTATTTTCTGGAGGGTCTTCTGAAATGGTATTGATAACATTCACTGATGTAGAATGCATTAATGGAATTCTGTAAGTGTTTCTGGTAGGTCGTCTCCCTTTTTGTCTTTCATGAAACTCCATTCTCCTATATGAAGAATTCACCTGAACTATTTGGATGGTAGTAACATGAAGGGAATCATTTGATAGTTCAGTTGAACGCTTTCTGTGTGGCTTCTTCCATAATCTTGAGAAAACAAACTTCCATTGAAGAGGGAATTGTAGATTTGAAATAGCCCCCAGCCTTGTAGGCTGGGGTTGATCATGTTCTTCTTCTTCAAATCTATGAACATTTTTTAATGAATTTGATGGTTGCATTAAATGATCCCCATGTCTAGAAAGATGGGGGGATTCTTGAACTGCTATAGCTGAAATTTGTGCAAATTCTCTTCTGATTTTGTGGATTTTGGTTCAGGCATTAGTTGGGTGAATCATCCGACAATTACATAAATCACCTGTTTTAGAAGATCATTGTTCTATTTCGGAAATCTGCATCCTCTGATTCCTGACATCTTCTAAATGGGATGCCTTCTCAAGATTCTCAGAGGCTTGATGTATAAGTAGTTCAACAATTCCATTTCTTTGAGATTGATTCTAATGAGAACAGGTTGAGGCTTGTTCTTGAGCGTAAAATTGATTACACACAAAACCTAATGACTGCGGCCGACCGTGGGCAATAACATTTTATAAGACCTATTTGGGCAGACTTTTTCTGATTTTGGAGTGTAGTGAAATGCAATGCTCCATATGCACCCCATCATATGATGCGAACATTATATAGGGAATCTGAAATTAATTGGCGTAGCCTCTTCAGAGCATTGAGACTTGCATGCTAAAAGATTATTTATAGTTTTTAAACCCTTGGATGTTGAGAAAATGAAAGAGATGCCAAGTCAATTTGGCTTTGTAAACCATATATTACATTTATATGAATTTGATATTCATCATATGGTAATAATTTAGTTTTCAAATGACAAAGTGTTTTCCATAAGTTGAGATGAATGTCATGAATGCAATCTTCTGTCATCAAATCTATAAAATCAAACTAAGAATTTTCTGAAGGCCAGAACATGACTGGTATTTCTCATTTATCTAATTGTTTCCTCATGTTCAACACATCTTCATTATCTTCTCCTAGTGGTTTCTCCACTTAGTCTGACCAAAGTAGATTCTCTCCATTAAAGGATCAATGACCCAAGGGAGGTTTGGATAATGATCATTCCCATAAGATGTCTTTTAACTGAGAAATTGTTTCATCCATAAATGACAAGGCTTCACACATTACTGGCCTTGTGTTTGCAAGTTCCTCAAGATAGGAGGGATTTCTTGTGGCAACATTGTCAATTATATAGTTGTTTTTAAAATGTGAAATACTATTGTGAAGAGGTCTTTCGCAGCGAATTCCACTATGGGGAGGATCATCTTGATGGATTATAGCAAAGGACAAATCTTCTAGCTCCTTGGTCTTCTAGCCACATAGAGGGTTGTTGTGGCTCTCATCCAATGATAAATAATCTGAATTGATCGATTTTTCATGAATCTAGCCTTCAAGATGAATTGTTCGGTGAGAATCTTCAGAATTAAAATTACCACTCCCAAATTTTGGTAATGAGAGGGTAGGATCTTGAGCAACAACAGTTAAATTTCTGAGGGCTTCAAGAACTCTAGCATTAAGAGGAGCTAAATTACAGCTTGACTCTTGATTTTCCAATGGTATTTGGTGAGATTTCTTCATTGATGTTATCTTATTCTTAGTTGGGGACACTTTATGGGAAAAGTGGTAATCATGGGTAGGTATATGTGCCTGACTTGGATTAGTTACCAGAATAGACTAGTTACCTCCAATTGGAAAATGTGTATGTTCCCAATCGTGTTTTTTGTATGATATGGTGGAGTATTCCCCATGACCCTCCTCGACTGGAACAGAGGTGTGTATCTATTCTGGGATGGCATGCTGATGTGTCATCCCATGTGTTGGGAGAAATTTATATGTTTGTTCCCCTAATACTACTGAAGTAGTTGATAAAATATCCTGACATGCTTCCATTATATGTACAGGGATATGAGTCGGCCCTTTCACCATTGATAAGATGTGTTTAGTGACTTCAGTAGCTGGAATGGGAATATACATCCATTCTATTTCTGTAGTAGGTGTATGGGCCTTATCCTATCCTCCTTTTCCTATCAACGGATATTTACAGTACTCATGCATAGGGGTAGAGAGTTGTGTCTTCCCCATACTTGTCATTGAAGATTTTTGACTGACTTCTTCGAGTGCTACCAAACGAGAATGTTGGTTGGCTTGATGAACAATAGAAGGTGTATGTGACTGCTCGATATTCTCTGTCAAGTATGGTTAACAGGTTTCCTTCAATACTAATAGACGAGACTACTGAAAGAATTGGTGATTGAAAATAGGTGTGTGTTCCTGTTTACCTGTTTCGACCATATTAAATTGGTGAGTCTCTTTAAATGTAGTCAGAAGAGCCTACTGATTGGATGATAAACTTTAAACATGTGTGTGTTCATGTTCACGGTACTCCACCGGGTTTATCTGGTGGGATTGGTGGGTTTCTATCAGACGATACTGTTGAGCAAAAAAATTAGGACGAACGGGTGTATGACCCCGCTCGTTGTTTGCCATAAATTTTGATTGATGGAATTCTCCAGTGTAGGTAGAGGTGAGAACCTGCTTTCTGTTTACCAGACGTTATCCCTGGAGGTTCATCTTACATGCCCGGTTCTAAGAGACCTGGGCCAAACGTCCAGAGGCATCACCCCCATCATGTTAGGGATATACTACCACATGATTCTGGCAACGACTGCTAGTGGGATTCCCCATGAAGGATTCATGTATTCTTGAATTGAGGAATTCAGTGACCTCTTGATCCACCTCCCTATAGTATGGGAGAGATTTATTGTTGTGTTATAGGGATAAAGACCTAAAACGGTTGGAGATGGTGGTTGGAAATATTTTCTTCTAGATCATTGGTCGCTGTTGGTTAGATGATCGAGGATTATTGTTGACCTGGAGGGCCTGTCAAGCAGTCTCTAAAGTCAGAATTGTACCGTGTTGGATATATTCCCTTATCAGCACTTTAGATACCCAACGTTAAAGATTCTAGGTTGTTGATAATGTCCTTCATGTGGATGGAGATCCAGCATGAGCAGCAGTCGAGAAGTTTACAAATGTTGTCTTGGAGAAATCCATTATTTGGATTAAAGGGAATTATGTGGAAAACTGGGAACAACAACAAGTTCTATTAAAGTGAAATATTGTTAGATTGAAACATGCGTGATTTTTTTTTCTATCCTTCCTTTATCAATTGATAGGGGAATAACATGTGGGTAACATTCATAACTTGGTTAAGGATTCACATCGGGTTCACCATTTTTGTTTCTTAGTTCCTTGAAACTTGTGTTCTAGATTTAAGCATCACTGTTTCAAGGCGGTTTCCATTGGATTTGTTCATGGAACCGGAAACATTCAACAGTTCTTTATCCAAATAGGACCTGATTTCCAAAGGTAGGCGTTCATTACCTTTTTAACCTTACAATATATAAGAACGTGCATTGGTTGAGAGGATGGGAGGTCGGACTCATCACATCCTTTTGGGGTGAATTATCGTATACTTCGGGACTCTCTTTGTAAAATTAAATCATTTTTTCTCGAATTGTTATTAATTCAACAAGTATATCATAAGTATCACTTGGAATTTATAATTACTTATTAACATGTGTAAAATTTAGAATCATCAGCATGAATTCAAGGCTCTACATCAATGGAAACATCTTTATGTATTCAAGGTTTTCCATCAATGGTATCCTCTAATATACGGATTAGAGATTCTTTTAATCATCATTATGATGATACTGGTTTTTAATCCACTCAGTTGGGAACTCTGGAATTTATTTTCATCCAGGTAGATGAAGGTTCATTTTAATCATGGGATCGTGGTCATAATATAAGCTACCTACGTATCCTGGTGAAAGGAATCAGAACCCTCATATTTCGGTGCCTCTTGATAGGACACATAATATCTTTTGAGGTCACATAATAAGGACCTCTAAGTGGAAGGTGCTTAGTTGAAACATAGTCTGCGACTTATACTGAAGCATCCTAAGGAACTTGGAAAGGATATGAGTTTCCAAGTAGAACTAGTGTAAATACAACCTATACCAACACTTTTTTCCCAATGGTTTAAAAACACCGTTGGGAAAAATAACCTATACCAATGGTTCTAGTAAACTGTTGGCATAGACTATTATATGATGGGTTTTCTGATTGGTTTAACAAAATCATTGGGAAATAAAACTATTACTCATAGTTTTTATTAACCGTTGGGAAAAAATATCCCTAATTTATGGCTCCCTCGCGACATTTAATCCCCACGTGAACCCTCCCTCTGCATCTTGAAAAACTCCTCCCCTCCCTGACCTCGACCTCCTCTTGACCTTCACCTCCACCTCCTAGCCTCCTCCTCCACCTCCTGGCCCCCCTCCCTATCCTCTGGCGATGTTCCCATTCCCCTCTCAGCTCCTTCTCCGATGACGACATCCCCATCCCCTCTCGGTTCCCAGCGACGTTCCCCCCCTCCCCTCTCATCTCCCTCTCTTGGCAACACCCCCTCCCATCTTGGCTCAATATCCTCCTCCGACGTCCCCTAGCCCCTCTCTAGTTGCGCGCGAGACCCCCCATGGCCGAACATCCCACAGGATGTCCCCCCCTCTTGGCTCCCTCACATCCCACTAGGGTTCTTGATCGGTACTTCTAGGTAAGAATTAGTCTTATTTTTTAGAAAATTAGGCAACAAGGAATGCATTTTTAGGCTCATAGTTAGGATAACCATTAATATTAATCATGCATTTTCTAGAGTTTTGGGTAGTAACCAACTCATGGTGTGGTGAATTATTGGGTAAATTGTATATTTTTTCAAAATAGCGTCTTCCATAATTGTGGGGATAGATTCACAGGTTGTATTCTATTCATTCAAATAGTGCATTCAATAAAAAGTTCAAGAATTTTTAGAAACATGATATTTTACTCTATAGACTCCTATTAGACCTTATACGATGTTGGATTTTGTTTGTTAATCATGATATATATGTGATGAGGTTGTATTTTCCTTATGATGTGCAATGATGTTGGTTAATTGGAGGTGAGTGATGATATATGAGATTTTATGGGTTATTTTGAGGAGTTTCTTTCCCTTTAATTGATTTGTTCATAAAACATAATTTGGTGCTGCATATATTATGTAATTGGAATTGGTAAAGTAAAATTCTAGTCTCATATTTCCAATTTGGTTATTTGGATGGTATTCTCTATCAAAAGTTGGTATATATCTATTGACTATGGATGTATTCTCCAATTGACCAATGTATTTATTAAACTGACCATGCAATACACATTTCCCACAATACGAAAGCACCAAAAAATCATAGATAGACACTACACACCACAAGACATCCATGGGAGACAACCCTTGACATCTACGGATAGTTAAGGGGCCACTAACTTAGGAACTGAAGTCAATTGGCACTAAAGCCTTGATAAATTACCATTGCTGGTTGAAAAGATACCAACACCTTTATTCTTAGTATAGTATAATGAAATGGTTTACACTATCATGGCCAAGTAGACCATCTAGTTCATGGAATAGTGCCCAACCAGGTTCAAGAGTAGGATCAACTACTGAACATTGATTATGGTCCCTATAAGGTTCTTTCCATAGTGAAGAGGGTATGTGCACAATCTTCACCTCAGCTAATGTAGCATATGTGCATATTCAGTGGCTAAGTGTACTAGTATGGTGTTTCCAACAATGTTCTATTTAAAGAACATAAGGAAAAATGAATAGATTATTAAATGGAATGATTTCCCCCTTGCTTGCAGGAACATGATTTGACCCATAGGGCGTTATTGTTCTTATATATTGGGCGGTGACATGTATAGTCACAGGATACATGTATGTTTTTGTTTAGTTTTTATTTTATTTTCTTTATCTCATTTTCCACTTAGGTATTTTACATATTTCTAAGGACAAAGGGTAGTGATGATATCATGACTAGTTGATGTAGATCACTTGTATACCGTAATACCATGAGGTGTGCATGTGAGGTAACATTTGAAGCTAGAGGAGCCTTGGGGTCTTCCATGAGATGGAATTGTATTTCTAAAATACTATGTGGGAATATTTCTAGAGTATGTTGGAGTCATGAAATAACCCCAGTTGTCTCCATGAGATAGCATAAATAACCCCAAGTGTCTCTTAGTGTCTCCATACATCGTATCATCCTCACATGGGTAGGCCACTCACCCAATCCTATCAAACATGTGCAAGTCTATCCTCTTAGTCACATTGTCTAGACTGATCTCTTGAAGATTATCCCATGCCTTGATGCACTTCTCATCATCCAACTAGACAAAGAGGATTATTCACCTTATGATTGTCCAAGTCACAAAATCACACCATGTCGAACCCATATACATTATATTCTCAATAATCTAGTTAAGAAACTCCTCAAAATCATGTATTATAACCCATCCCCACTAACCAGGTTCTATACTAAGCTAAATTGCACCATGCCTCTTGGAATTATAATTTCAATCTGTCTAACAATACCCTTTACCCACACTAGCATCTCATCGTTCATCTTTTTAGTTGAACTCTTGAATCATTAAATGGAGTAAAAACTTTCGTAATACATTTTATATATGCAGTGGGACCATCCCAATCTAAGAACCTACCAAGATTCCAATCCATCCTCATAAGTATTTCCTCATCAAACGGTAGATGTAAAATTGCCACACCTATCACTACAAGGCCCAATACTCTTAGGAATATTTTACATGATCTAAATCCTCGTAGTTAGCGACATTAATCACATTAAAGCGCATAAATGTTAACTGAAACCTATATTCCAAGAATTATTCATGTGGATAGGCCCCATGGAAATAGGCTAAGAACTAAAACCATAAATAATATTTCCAAATACAAGCATCATTTTTAAATAACTATCTCAAGTGTAAACATAAAAACCAATAATAATAAGTCCTCATCCCTTGTATCGAATAAAACCATACTAAGTTGAATCTTAGGCCAAATTGATTATATACCATTAATAGGAAGAGTAATTATTAATTAATAGGAATGTACTATTTGATAGTATCATTTTGAAACATTGATCTATTTCCCCTTTTATTGAATGAAAATGATTGTCCCATGGGTAACTGTGGTTCTTATATGTTTGGTGGTTACATGTATAGTCCCAAGAGAGAGGTATGTTTTAGTTTAGTTTTTATTTTATTTTCATTATCGCATTGGTCACTTAGATCTTTTAATTCTTTCTATTGACAGAGGGTAGTTATATTCTAGGAAGGGGGATAGAAGGAGTTCAGATTGATTCAGTCCACCAGATTTGATCCGAGGTAAGATTATATGGATACTACTTGTCTCTCACCTTATGTATTTGGGGATTTAGTGTTTTTGACTCCATATTATGTTTTCGACAGGGTGTTGGATCATTTCATGTTGGTTCGGGTGGAATTGGTTCTCTGCTGCCAATCTGGGTAAGGCTTTAATGCCATTCGTTGGTTTCTCACTAGTTTTGTAGTGTCCTTAATGTTTTTCAAGGTTCATAATATCCTTTGTGTAGTGAATTGATCCTTCCTCGTTTGTTTCGAGTCACCAAGTCAAGGGCGACCTGCCTGTGTGTGCATAGGTAAGTAAGTATATGTATGTGAGTTCCCCTGTTACATGTATAGTCACCCATGGTAGTGATTATGCATGTATGGGGCTAGGTGTGCCCATGTATGTATATATATATATATATATATATATATATATAAATGCATACTTAGGTGAGTGGATACTGGTATATGCATATAAGCATATGTGCAAGGATCCCCTTGCACATGCTCATGGCCAAAAGGGTGTGTGCATAGGGGCTAGGTTTCCTTGGATGTGTGTGAAGGTTTGTATACCCAATAGAGGAGCAGCATATTTTAGTTAGAAATCTCCAAGAGCCAAAGTGGACGTCATGGATCCACCTTGAGGTAGAGTCCCTCTTATAGCTTCTTTAATTTAAGAATGATTTAAATTGAATTTAGCTTCTTTTTTAATTTTTCTTAATTATATTGAATCACATATCTTCAATTTGTTTTATTTAATATAATTGTTTCATTTCATAAATAAAGTCATGTTTTTATAATAAAACCCCTCCAAAAGAGGTCTGCTGTCTGCAAAAACATACAATGATAGTTTATGGTGTATGATTATTTTCTGTCATTTCGTTTCCCTTTAGATGTTGCGTCATTGTGCTACTCACTACAACCTCCAGACAATCCCTGGTTATAACATATTAAATATTTCATTTGTTCTATCATATGTGTTGTGACCTTATCTTATGGAGAAACCCATTTTGGGTGCTTTCCTAGCCTCTTGGCCAACCCTTTGGGTGTTTAACCAAGCCTATATATCTAAAAAGACTGATGGTGTCATTGTTTAACACCTGTCAAGATTATGGTGCTCCCCACCATAAGCCTCATCTTTACACTATTTGGGGTGTTTTCCTGGCCCCAATGCACATCTAATTTTTAACATATATGAATTCTCCCATAAGATTTGTGTTGCATCCTGAGATGTTAAAAAATACTCAAATTCTATTGTTCTCAAGGTGACTGATGTTTTATTGTTAGAGTTCCAAGAAATTCATATACCATTGATAAGTAATACACATGCATAATTTTACTCTCAATAAGTAGTTTCAACTACCTAGTACCACTTTTAAAAACAACGAATACAAAATATATAAGTCTATCATACCACAATCCTGAATCAAGTGTGTGTTTTTTATAACATATTATTAGTTTCTAAAATGTGAAGGACAACTACATAGGATTTATTTGGAATCCAGGCCAGATGATGTTACCCCGCAGATGTTGCTGGACCAGGCCAACACGCCATGGTCATGCAGTGGTCATGCTGCGGTCACGTTGTGGTCATGCTGCGGTAATGTAGTGATTTGGCCCTACTCTAGGAAAACACCCCACGATAGTTTTCAATCCTTTTGGAATTTTAGGTATGAGACCTAGATATAGTTTTAGATACATTACCCAACCATAGTTAATGGGGAGGGAGGCAATGACAGGAATGTTTCCCTGCCTCCTCCAGCTCCCTTCGCTCCTGGATGGATGATGCTGCCTCACAGATGTCGCTGGACCGGGCCAACACGCCACGGTCACGCCACGATCATGTTGCTGTAATGTTGTGATTTAGCCCTGCTTCAGGATGACTCCCCGCGGTGGTTCGCATTCCTTTCGGAATTTGATATATGATACCTAGATAGAGTTTTAGATACATTAACCACCAATAGTTAATGGGGAGGGAGGTGAAAACCGGAATGTTTCCATGCCGCCTCTAACTCCCTTCGCTCCTAGATGGAAGATGCTGCCTCACGGATGTCGTTGGACCGGGCCAACATGCTACGGTCACGCCGCGGTCAAGCCATAGTCACACCGCAGTAATGTCGTGATTTGGCACTACTACAGGGAGACACCATGTGGCGGTTCGCAATCCTATCGGAATTCGATGTATGATACCTAAATAGAGTTTTAGATACATTACCCACCCATAGTTAATTGGGAGGGAGGCGATAGCCCGACTGTTTCCTACCTCCTCCCGCTCCCATCGCTCCTAGTAGGAAGATGCTAACCCGTGGATGTCGTTGGATCAGGACAACATTCCGCGGTCACACCATGATCACGCCGCAGTCACGCTGCGGTCAAGCCGCGGCCACGCCGTGGTAATGTTGTGATTTGGCCCTGCTCTAGGATGACACCCTGCGGTGGTTCATAGTTCTGTCAGAATTTGATGTATGATACCTAGATATAGTTTTAGATACATTACCCACACATAGTTAATGGGGAGGGAGGCGACAGATGGAATGTTACCCCACCTCCTTCTGCTCCCTTTGCTCCTGGATGGGAGATGCTGCCCCGTGGATGTCGCTAGACCTCGCTAACATGTTGCGGTCATGCCGCAGTGATGCCGTGATTTGGCCCTACTCCAGGATGACACCCCGCGGAAGTTCACAGTCTTGTCAGAATTAGATATATCATACCTAGATAGAGTTTTAGATACATTACCCACCCATAGTTAATGGGGAGGGAGGCGATGGCCAGAATGTTACCCAGCCTCCTTTCGCTCCCTTCATTCCTGGCCGGAGGATGCTTCCCCACAGATGTTGTTGGACTAGGACAACATGCCGCGGTCATGCTGCGGCCACGCCACCATCACACCATGGTAATGCCGTGATTTGGCCCTGCTCCAGGATGAGACCACAACAACAACCATCAGCCTGCCACCAGCAGCAAAGAAGCAGCCTCCACATGAAGAGACATAGAAGAAACATGTGAACATCAAATGAATATCCAACCAGAGACCAGAGAATCACAAGAAACCGCCCCACCATCATGAAAGTACAAAGGTCCACTCAATGCAAGAAACAACCAAGAGGAAAACGCACACACCCACTCACACGAACCCACACACCCACCCCATGGAGAGCACACACTCCCACACTTAAAAACACACGCACACACCCAACCACACGAACACATGCTCCCAAACTCCAACACAAGGATCCCGCCATAGTCCACCTAAGAACCATCAACCACCACAACCACCATAATCTAGCTTTCCCCAGCCACATCCAGTCGACACCAACCCCCTTCCACCTTCATTTCAGCCCACTGCCACCAGCATTCCATCCCGCAGTAGCCCCCCTACCACCTTCGAATCTGCTAGCACAATCCCCCACCACCTCTAAACAGCCCACATGCACCTGCAATCCAGCCCACACCTGCCACCATACCAGCCCCCACCACCCAGCCTCCTTTAAAATACTCATGCCAGCCCTCTTCCACCAGCAAAACACCCCCAACCACTAGTTCCAGCCCCCACCTGCCCCAACCTCCTACATCCCATCGCACACCATCCCCTTCCGCTTGCCCAAAATCCCCCAGCCACCTGTAATCCATCCCACACCAGCCCTCGGCCTCCTATTCCAACCTGCACTAGCCCCCTTCCATCCCCCTACCGCCTACCTTCCCGCCCGCCCCAACCACTCCAGTCCGCACCAGCCGCTGCACCAGCCACCAGCCTCTTGTATTGCAGCCCACACTAACTCCCTTACACCTAAAAAACAACCCCATACCACCTATTCAAACCCAAAATATCCCCCTTCTATCCCCCTCCACCAGCATTCCAACTCTCAAATCGCAAATGGACCTTGTAAGCATCTGAAGATAAAATAAGGGAGTCCAGGATGCGCGAGAAAAACTCCATGAAAATCACAAAAAGGAAATGGAAAATTTGATACCCTTTCCTGAGCCTTCTTTTAACCAAAACGTAGCAATGTAAACTGCCATTAATGTTCACCGATAACATTGGGGTAGAGATACATCTTTTAACCCAAGACGAGAACCTAGCTGGAAAGCCGAGTAGATCGAAATCATCCCATAAGAAGTCCCACCTGAGTGAATCAAAATCCTTGAATAAATTAATCTTGAAGGCACACCTAGGAACCCCAGAATCAAGATGGTAGCACCACAATAATTATTGACTAATATGATTATTAGGAGGGGCTGTCCAGGGGGAGTCTAAGGGCTATCTAGGGGGGGTCTGTAGGGAAGTGTGTAGGTGGGGTGTCCAAGGGATGTCCAGGGGGGGTCCGTAGGGTCAGGTGAGGGTGTAGGTGGGGTGTCTATGAGGGGCTATCTAGGGGGGGGGGGTGTCCTAGGGATGTCTGGGGGGGTCTGCAGGGCAGGGCGCATGTGAGGTGATCAGTAGAGCGCTTTTCCTTTTTAGAAGTAGGAGGCACTAAGGTGGAGGCTGAAGGTATAAATGTAGAGGTAGTAAATTTTTCGATCACAATAGGTTGGAGATTCCAGACAGCTTCGATCGAAGACATACCTAAAGGCTAGAATTAAAGAGGTAGAGGATCAGAAGATGAATTAGAGGTGAAGGATGTCATGGGAATCTCCTCTAGAGAAGCCACTAGAGTATTGGATACATATTGTAAATGCATAATAAGATTGAAAAGGTCTTTAATAATGTTTCCTCATCTCCTCATACTACTAAAGAAATATTTATTCTCCTCCATGAATAGCTTTAGTAGGGTTGTCATCACTTTCAACCGGTCAACCTATTCCTTGAAAACCCTTTCTGCAGAATCTGCCTCAATTAATCCTGATGATATGAATGTACATCACTTATAACAAAATGGAGATACTCTTTTACAATAGACTAGATTGAATCAGCATAGCACTAGATATAGATACAAAAATATGAACATTCTCTAATCTTTTACATAAGGAATCCTGACTGGAAACAAAGGAGGTCATCATTTCCTCCATAAAATATCAAATGGTTTCTATCTCACTGTACAACCTTCAATTTTAAAAATAACTTCCGGAATATGAAAATACATCTTGGGATGAATATGAAAGACAACCATCTTAAAAACGTGTCTAGCATCAGCTTCACTAAGCTGAGTGACATGAAGTTCTTGATAACTCAAAATTCCACTGAAATCTAAATGAAGTTGTTCTCTAAAATATTATAAATATACTATGGATATAAAATCTGAAGGCAATGAGGAAAAAACTCTCTCAACACTAGGTAAAGAATCATATACAGGTTATTATTTTTTAGGTACATATAAGGGAAAAGCCTGAATCTCACCTGCTTACTCAATCTGTATAACTAACGATCACTTAGGATTTGTCCCAACTCCAAATGATACAGTAGGTCCACCATGCTATGGTGGAATACAGTGGTCATCACCATCACTATCTCCATATGTGTCTGGATATGATAGTCCGGGAAATTTGGAACTAGAGGAGGGATCCCCCTTACATGATACCTCATCATCTACCAAGATAAAACCACCTAAGGAATCTCTATGCTCTCCAGCATATTCCTCAACATTTTTAGACTTTGAATAGTCTAAACCAACATGGAAAAAACCTAGTGACTTTTCCCACTCATCTTGTGAAGCTAATTACATGTGAGGTGCATGATGGTGCAGGTTTGCAGGTGCTTTGGAAGACTGTTAGAGGTCCTGGTTTACCGTAGGTGCAGGTTTATAGGTCAAAAGTCTGCTTGGGAAGTCTATTAGAGGTACAAGTTTTACAGGTTTAGAGGTGCAAGTTTACTGCTCGAAGTGGGTTTACATGTCTTCCCAGCATAGGTTTTACCGTTTTAGAGGTGCAAGTTTACTACTCGAAGTGGGTTTACAGGTCTTCCCAACATTGATGTTGGTTGGGGATTAGAGTTGTTGGTGCATGTTTTTTGCTTTGATGTGTGTTGTTGTCACGCCCCATCCTTAGGGCCCGTGCCGTGACTACCCCAATGCTGCCTTCCATATTCTAGGGGATGTCAACTAGCACCAAAGGGGAATCCCTAATAATAAGGGAAGGAATTTCCTTTTAACATGTAACTCACACAGTCTGAACACAAGTAGTTGAAGCAACATGTACTAAAATAGAAAAGAAAAGTGTGATGAAGGTAAGTGGTACAAAATAAAAACCCAACTGAACAACATGTACAAGTACAAGTAAAAAAGTAAAAAAACTCCTAGATCGCCCACCGAGAAAACCCTACCTAAAGGGTAGGTAGAGAACTCAAACAACTCTTACCTGAGGTACATCCCGTCTAGTCTATCTCTGAGCAGCCTCCCATCCATAACCCTCATCCTTGATCAATACAGACCGTCGTCTGCACAGAACACAACAAGGTGTGGGCAAAGCCCGTGTAGGGGTGAGTATAACAATACTCAGTAGGGGACCCCGAGACCCCCAATGGTCTCCTAGAATCCACTATGTATAAACCACGGTAGTAAGATACAATCACAAAGTAGCAACCAAACTTACTTAGGTATATGACCATACATATACCTAAGTTACCAAACACAGTCTGACTCCAAATCTCGAGCCCAAGCACAACCCAGTCCACAAAGGAAATAAAGTCAATCACCTTGATGATAATGATTGAAAGAAAAGGCTTAGCTCACATAGGAATACAACATATGAAGAGGGGTAGAGATGATTAGATGTAGCCTCTTAATCATCTCCTCTGTCAAACCCATGTACGATCCTGGAACAATATCAGCGCTGTCGAACCCACATAGGATCCTAGTACAGAATCCATCAATATCAAACTCACAGAGGATCCCGGTACAGAAGTCACTGTTGTTGAACCCACAGAGGATTTAGGTACTGAAGTCATTGCGGTCAAACCCACGAAGGATCCTGTTATATTATCGTCGTTGTCGAACCCACGGAGGATCCTATCATCTCAGTCGCAGCCAACCATAGGGTTCCCGCACATAGCACGCTCGATTCTGGGAGGGTCCGCTCCTTGAGCCAAGTGTCAATAAATAAACTATCACGAAGTGTCGAGTTGATGTATCTCGTATTTCCGCCTCATCACAAGGAACCAAACACAATAGGAGGCATGTCAATTGGACGCCCGGTCAGTGAGTTATCGGCATTTCCGTTCTAGGGGCCCGGTTGGTTTTTAGGCTCAATACAACATGACCATACACCCACTATGTCCTAACCTCAAGTGGAGTATGCCAAAAGAATTGTCTCGCTCAAAGAATTCCATCGTCGTAGACTGTTCGTCTATCAGACCCCCATAGCCCAAGATGCGGGCTAAAAGATGTAAATGGTCATAGCGGGTCCGGGTCTGGTCCAACCCAGTCAGACCAACCCTGCCCGACCTAGTCTGAACAGTGGTTTGACCCGGTCCGCGGGTGCGGCCCGACCTGAGTGGTCGGCCCGACCCGAGTGGATGGCCCGAACCAAAGAAGAGGCCCAACCCTAAGGGGCGGCCCTACCTGAAGGAGCGGCCCAGACCGAAGGCGCATCCCGGCCTAAGGGAATCCCATATTGTGGCGGCTCAGATGAGGGGAGGCCCAACCGTGGGGTCCCTTCCGAGCGGCAGCCCGGCCATGGCGGCCCAGCCCAGCAGGCCATGCGTGGGAGGGGGTGATGTTCCCCCCCCGGTTTATCAAACGGAACATGTGCATTGTGCCGGTTCAGGAGCTACAAGACCTGTGTGGTCCCGCTTGTCCGTCTCCACGACGGCCAGCCTGGCCGGCCACCTCCGCACCTCAACCATGGCACGATGGTGCTGCGGTCCTACTATCATCCGTGCGGTGTGACGGAACCGCCCCACCCCTGCCGCGGCCCGGCCTGGCCGTGGTATTCGGCTCCACCGCGTGGCGCGATGGGGCCGCGTTTCTCCATCCACCGCGGGCCTCCCAGACGCAGTTCCTCTCTAGCACGGTGTGACGACACCACGCCCCTTCGGAATTGATGTGGCCCGCCTGGCCTCGGCTCAGTTCCTCTGCGTGGTATGGCGGTGTTGCACCATTGCGGTGACCCAGTGGATTTGTGCTGCCGGCTCTTTTTTAAGGTCCACCTCCATCATCATCAAATGGAAACAAACAAAGTGGGGAGGGTCGGGCCGTGTTCGTGCGGTCTGAACCCTCTTCATCATACAATATCATTTGACTTTTCAAACCAGAAACATGTACGACGAAGAACATAGATTTAATCTCATATTTAACATTATTTCAAATCCCCTTACCTCGTTTCGATGAACTCTTTCGATGGCGCGGGAAAAGAATTCGAAGACGTTGTTGTATGTTGCGCCCATCACACGCCACCGATCCCAGGATCGAGCAACGACCTCATTCTTTTTCGGAGAGGATGTCATTATTCGTTGGAGAGGATGTCATTCTTCATTGGCGGGGATGTTGTTTTCATAAGAGTGGATATCATTCTCCAACAATCTCCCATTTCCTCTCAATGTTCCACCCAAAAAAGAATCGCCAACGCCAAAATAAAATAATAGCCCCACTATTATATTATTATTTCCATGAAAACAATAATTCAAAAGAATAAAAATCACATAAAATTAATTAATTGGCCTTAAATAATTCTTAGGTGTGTTGGCACCGTAATGAGGGAATGTGGAAAGTGAAGAGGCTCCAAAAATTAATGGGGGAAGTGAGGAGTTCATCCTCTTTAATTGGGGGTTCAAGGGTGTTAGAGTGGTTAGGTGGACCCCACCTAATAATCCTCCAAGGGAGGTTATGTGGGGGTGGGCCTCACCACCGTAACTTCTCATGGGAAGTTATGGTTTGGTGGCCCCCACCTTTAACTACCACTAATAAAATAATGTGAATACTTTATTTTATTCAATTTAATTAAAGACCTCCAAAAATTATCTTCCACTCACGATAAAATGCAACTGTGGTGAAGGTCTCACTAAGAAATCACCGATGTTGCGAGTTCAACAGTGCCCTAGGATTTCAGTTTCGAGCACCGGTTTAAAAGATATAAAATCCCAAAGGTACGTTTACTGAAGGTACCCGACCAAAACATCCGAAATTGATTCCGGGCACACCGGGCCTCAGAATCAATTGCCGTCAGAAACTGAGGACTCGTAAAATTCCCATGTACTAAAGAAAAAAAATTTCCATGGGATTTTAGGGGCTTTAAATTCTCTCCACCTCAGGGATCTACGTCCCCCTAAGCTACAACTCACTTTAAAGGAACAAATGGAGGAATTGAGCATGCATCTGAGACTCCCGCTCCCATGTGCTCTCTTGGAGGTTCCCATGCTGCCAGCGAATGTGCACCAGAGGTATCGACTATCCACATAGGACATGATCCTGTCAATCCTCAATCTCCACTAGAACCTCCATGGAAGTCACCCTGTCAGTGATGTCTAGCTCTCCATGGTCGATGATGTGGGATGGGTCATGCACGTATCTCCTCATCTGAGATACGTGGAGGGCATCATGCACCCGGTGCAACTATGGTGAAAGATCCAAGCGGTAATCCACCTTGCCAACCCTGCCGAGGACTTGGAATGGTCCGATGAATCAAGGAGACAACTTGAAACCTCGGCCAAATCTCTGTATACCTCATCGAGGTGAGACCCGTAGAAAGACATGGTCACTATCCTCAAACTCCAGTTTTCTTTGTCTCTTAACATCATAGGACTTCTACCAGCTTTGTGCAGTCCTCATCTGCTATTGGATGATCTGTGCCTTCTCCATCATAGCCTTCACCATCTCTGGTCCCATAAGTGCTGACTCCCCTGGGTAAGTCCAGCACAGAGGTGATTTGCAAGGTCGGCCATAAAGTGCCTTGTAAGGTGCCATTCCGATGGTGGAGTGGTAGATATTGTTATACACACACTCCACCAATGGTAAGTGATCCTCCCAGCTATGACCGAAGTCAAGGACACATGAATAGAGCATGTCCTCGAAAGTTTGAATGGTTCTCTCAGTCTGACTATACGTCTGAGGATGGAAGGCGATGCTCAAGCGAAGCTATGTACCGAAAGCCTCTTGCAACCCCTTCTATAGTTGGGAAGTGAAACGAGCATCTCGATCAGAGACAATCATTGATGGAACACCATGATGTCGTACGATCTCTTGTACATAGAGGCGTCCCAAACTCTCTACTGAGCCCTGCTCTCTGATCGGTAGGAAGTGGGATGACATGGTGAGTCGGTCTACGATCACCCAGATAGAGTCATGTCCTCAGAATGTATGTGGATGTCCCATCACTAAATCCATGGATATCCCATCCCATTACCACTCTGGGACCTCTAAGGGATGAAACAAGCCTGCTAGAACCTGGTGCTTCGCCTTCACTTGCTGACATGTGAGGCATCGTGAGACAAACTCTACTACTTCCTTCCTCATACCTGGACACCAGTGCTATCGTCGAAGGTCCCGGTACATCTTCTCCACTCCAGGATGTACCACTAGAGGGGAAGTGTCAAAATCCCTCAATACCTCCTCATGAAGTTCTACTGGTACCATGGTACTTCCTCCTAAGAGAATGTCGTGCTCCCCACCGTCATAAATTCTATCAGGTTCCTGCCCTATGGATCTTTCAGCATGTTTCGTCTCACAGTCAACGCACCCACATTGTGCCTCCCTGACTCGCTGAAGAAGTGGAGGAGTGACTGTGAGAGACTGCAGAAAGGCTGCTCCATCTGTATCAACAAAAGATATCTGCAACACGGCCAACTGCTCTGTCGCCTCTCCTCAAAGCTAAATGCCTGATCTCCAGCTGAGAGAATCTGCTACAACATTACCCTTCCCAGGAATATAGACTATCTCGAAGTCATAGTCCTGGAGGAACTCAAGCCAATGCCACTATCTCAGGTTCAGGTCCTTCTGAGTGAAGATATACCTGAGACTCTAGTGGTCTGAGTAGACTGTAAAGCACTCGCCCATAAGATAGTGCCGCCACATCTTCAATGCGAATACCACTACTACTAACTCCAAGTCATGGGTAACATAGTTTTTCTCATGATGTCTCAAATATTGAGAACCATATGTGATCACTGATCGCTCTTGTATCAGGACACCCCCGATTCTAGTCCCTATTGCGTTGCAGTAAACTACGTACCCAATGCCCTCCTCTGGAAGCCTCAAGATGGGGGGCACTAGTCAACCTCTGCCTCAGCTCCTGGAAGCTCTGCTGGAATATGTTTGACCACACGAAGGGTTTCCCCTTCTTCGTCAATGCTAAATGTTGTGCTACAACTTTGGAGATGTCTGGAACAAATCTCTAATAGTACCCAGCCAGTCCCAGAAAACATTGTACCTCCGTCACACTCATGGGTGGCTCCCAAGCAAGCACTGCCTCAATCTTCATTGAATCCACTACAAATCCAGCCTCTGAGATGATGTGTCCCAAGAATTGAACCTCTCGATTCCAAAACTGGATCTTTAAGAGCTTACCATAAAGAGGGTGCTCTCAGAGTGTGTCCACTACTACTCGAAAATGGTAGGCATGCTCCTCCTCAGTTGTCGAGTAGATCAGTATGTCGTCGATGAAGAATACCAAAAAGTGATCGAGGTAAGGATGGAAGATCCTGTTCATGAGACTCATGAACACTGTTGGAGTGTTGGTTATGCCTAAGGGAATAACCAAGAACTCGTACTGGCCATACTGACACCTGAAGGTCATCTTCTACACATCCTCGTCTCGAACTCTGAGCTGGTGATTCCCTCACCTAAGGTATATCTTGAAGAACCATCATCCACCCTTGAGAAGATCAAAGAGTTCGTCAATCCTCAAGAGTGGGTACTTATTATTCATGGTCACCTAGTTTAGGCGATGATAATCATCATGTAGATGCAAGCTCCCATTCGCCTTCTTAGTGAACAAAATCAAGGATGCCCATGGTGAAACACCGGGTCAGATAAATCACTTCCCCTGCAAGTCCTCTAACTGTACTCGCAGCTCACGAAGCTCAGCGGGAGCCATCCGATATACTAGAGTAGATATCGGTGCCGTCCCAGGGTACATGTCAATTTAGTAGTCCACCTCTATATGAGGAGGTAGTCCTGCAACATCTTCAGGGAAAACATCCGCGTACTGATCCACCACAACAGGAAAAATCAGACTCCGCACATCAACTGCTCCGAGGATGAGACAAGGCAACTGATGTGTGATCGGATGCCCTCTCTTTTATGTAAGTCCATCCTGTGGTGCAAAGGCTCACTTTTTACTAGTGAAGGTAAACCTCATCCCATCCTCACAGATACACCACACTTTTCACATAATATAGTAAATCTGTGAATGAACTATGGATAACTAGTCTATACCCAAGATGATGTCGTAAGGCCTCAACGCCGCTACTTGGAGATCCCAGCTGAAGCTCTCACCTCATAGAGTAAGCTCACACTACCGGCACCAGTGCGTAATCGTCGAGTCTTCTCCCGTAGGAGTCGCTAGTCGTATGGATTGAGCCAACGGGTCAGTCGGAATCCCCGAGCTCCGAACAAGGGCAGTGGAAATAAAAGAATGACTCGCACCTATGTCTATGAGTATAGTAGAAATGGTGGGGTAGACACACATAGTAACTCAAATAATCTCAGGTGCGCCATGGTCGTAGGCCTTGTCTGCCTGGATCTGAGCCTGCTTTTGTCCGCCAGCTCCCTGTGGTCAGGGTGGACCACCTGGTGGTGGTGGTAGGGTCTTGAAATGTCGTCCACCACCTGATGCTCAGCCAGCTCTTCTGCCACAAACGCCTGCTCCTAACTGACCACCACGGTCAAAACTCTGCCTCTTCCTGGGAGGTCCTTCTACTCTTTGCTGCTCATCTGCATGGCGGTTCATGCACTCACAACCCATGTGACCTTGCCCTCCCCATTCATAGCATTGCCAACTCCTCATATGGTTGGCTCTGTCTCGTGTGCCCCACACAACCGAACCTGTATCCTAAGGTTTCCCACCTGACGACCTCGTCCGCTTGGACCTCTACGACATCTATCTACTGAAGGCTATAGAAGACTCTGCTACATGTTTCCCTGTGGTGTGTCTCACTACTGGTGACCGCTCAGCTAGAAAACTCTCCACAAGAAGTGCTCGCTCCAGCACCGCCGCCTGCATCTGGATGTTGAGGGAGATCATCGAAGCCCTGATCTCATGCCTGATTCCCTACTCAAAGGTCTGGGCCCTGAAGAATGGGCCTCGTACCATATCCGTGGAGTAGCGCGAGAGGTCAGTGGATCTCGCTGAGTAATGAGCTACTGTCATACTACCCTACTGTAGATGCAGTAAGTCTCGTATCTGCGCTGCACGAAGGGTGGCTTGAATAAAATCTGACCGAAAGTGACTCTCGAAGACCACCCAAAGTATTGATTCCAAGTCATGCACCTGGAGGATCATGCTCCACCACTTTCTTGCTGCTGCATGCAGGATACTCGCGGCAAGGATCACCCTGAGGTCGGCTTGTATCCCTACCAATATGAAAACTCTCACAACAGCCTCCAGCCAATCCTCAACTACCTATGGATCCATCTCTCCTCGGTACCTGGGTGGCCTCTAGCACTGTAACTCATGCAACACACTCAGATGGTGTGCACTCTCTGCTGCTGGAGGTGGTGGTATCGATGTCCTAGCGGGTACTGGTACCGCTGGTACCTCCGCTGTAATGGGGCCCTACACCGAGGCCTCATCGCTCGGGGGGCTACCATCTCGTATGAAACTCGGAACCCTAGATGGCTGCCTTCGTGGGGCCATCATGAAAGAAATATGTGCCCCACAGTAAAAAAAATACCAGGTGAGTTGACACAAAGTAATCACGAAGAAAAGTTTTCAAAGGAAACCCACATGCAATCTGTGTTTTCATGCACCGAGTCAGAAATCAGAAGTCAGGGTCCTAGTGTATGGATATGTTGGCCACCTCACCAACACCGGTTTCCCTAAACTAATAACCACACCCAAAAAACATAACACTATTGCTATAAAAAGAATCACAGTCCATGATCTATGGTAGAACCGACTCCTATGATACCAATTTGTCAGGACCCGTCCTCGGGGCCCATGTCGTGACTACCCCAAGTCCACCTTCCAAAGGCCAGGGGCTGCTGACTAGCACCAAAGGATAATCCCTGATAAAAAAGAAAGGAATTGACTTTTAACCTGTAACTCACATAGTCTGAACACAAGAAGTAGAAGCAACAAGTACTAAAATAAAAATAAATGTTTCTGAAAAGTAAGTGGTCCAGAATACAAACCCAATTGAACAACAAGTACAAGTACAAGTAAAAAGGAAAAAATCTCCTAGATCATCCATCGGGGAACCCCTACCTGAAGGGGAGGTAATGAAATCGAACAACTAATCCCTGAGTTATGTCCCGTTTATTGCAGCTCCTAGCAGCCTCCCATCCATCACCCTCAGCCTCGATCACTGCTGACCGTCGTCTGCACAGAACACAACAAGGTACGGGTGAAGCCCGTGTAGAGGTGTGTATAACAATACTCAGTAGGGGACCCCGAGACCCCCGAAGGTATCCTAGAATCCACTAAGGATAAACCACATTAGTAAGATACAATCATGAAGTATCAAACAACCTTACTTAGGTATATTCCCTTACATATACCTAAGTTACCAAGCACAGTCTGGATCCAACTCTCGAGCCCAAGCACAACCCAGTCCACAATGGAAGTAAAATCAATCACCTTGATGATAATAATTGAATGACAAGAATCAGATCACATAGGTATATACAACATGAAGATGGGTAGAGATGATAATATGTAGCCACTGAATCATATTCTCTGTCGAACCCACGTAGGTTCCTGGAAAAATATTACCGTTGTCGAACCCATGTAGGAACCAGGTACAGAAGTCGTCATTGTCACCCCCATGGAGGATCCTAGTATAGAAGTCACCGCTGTCGATCCCACGATATATCCCGATATAGAAGTCATCGTTGTCAAACCCACGGAGTATCCTAGTACATTATCGTCACTATCGAACCCACAGAGGATCCTGTCATCTCAGTCGCAGCCAGCCATTGGGTTCCCGCACACAACACGTTCAATTCCGGGAGGGTCTGCTCCACGAGCCAAGTGTCGATACATCAACTATCATGAAGTCTTGATTTGATGTATCCCGTAGTTCCATCTCATCACAAGGAACCCAATGCGACAGATTTTATGCCAATCAGATGCCCGGTCTGTGAGTTATTAGCATTTCCATTCTAGTGGCCCAGTTGGTTTTTAGGCTCAAAACAACCCGACCGTACCGCAGCTGCAGCCAAACCTTAAGTGGAGTATCTCAAAAGAATCTTCTCATTCCCATAATTCTATCGCTGCAGAAAGTACGTCGATCAGACATCATAGCCCAAGATGGGGGCTAAAAGGTGTAAAAGGTCGTTGCGGGTCCGGGTCTAGTCCGACCGAGTCGGACCAACCTGGCCCGACCAACCCGGCCCGACCTAGTCTGAACCGGGGTTTAACCTGGTCCGTGGGTGTGGCCGGACCTGAGTGGTCGGCCGGACTTGAGCGGACGACCCGAACAGAAGGAGCGGCCCGACCCTAAGGGGCAGCCCGACCTGATGGTATGGCCCGACCCAAAGGCGCGGCCCAACAGGAGGGCGGCCCGGCCCGTGCTTGCCCGGCTAAAGGGCGGCCATGCCGAGGGGAATCCCGGCTGTCGAGGCCTAGCCATACATGCGTGGGAGGGAGTGCCCCCCGGTTTGTTGAACAGAACTGGCGTGTTGCACCAGTTCGTGAACCATGGGACCTGGGTGGTCCCACTTGTTCGGCTCCACGGCAGCCGGCCCGGCCAGCCGCCTCCGCACCTCCACCTCAGTACGACGACGCCATGTACATATTTCCCTCCGGGCGATGCGACGACACCAAGCCACTACCACCGCGGCCCGACCTGGCCGTGGCCATCGGGTCCACCGCGAGGTGCGACGACGCCATGTTTCTCCATCTGCCATGGCCCCCACGACCGCGGTTCCTCTCTGGCGCGGTGCGATGGCACCGTACCCCTTCGGCACCCCTACGACCCACCTAGAGAAGGCTAGATTCCTCTACCAGGCATGGAGGTGTTGCACCCTTTGGTGACCCGGTGGCCTTGCGCTGTTGGCTCCTTTTTGTGGTGCACCTCCGTCATCATCAAACAGAAACAAACAAAGGGGAGGGTCGGGCCGTGTTTGTGCAGTCCGATCCCTCCTCATCATACGATATCATTTGGATTTCCAAACCAGAAAATTTTACAATGAATAACGGAGGTTTAATATCATATTTAAAAATATTTCAAATCCCCCTACCTCGTATCGATGAACGTTGTCAATGGAGCGGGAAAAGAATTCAAAGAGGTCATCGTGCATTGCACCCGTCATATACTGCATATCCCGGGATCAAGCATCATTCTCGTTCTTCATCAGAGAGGATTACATTCTTAGTTGGAGAGGATTTTTTTCTTCATTGGAGAGGATTTCGTTCTCCAATAATCTCCGAAGTCCTCTCAAAGTTCCACCCCAAAAAGAATCTCCAACGATAAAATAAAATAATAGCCCCACTATAATTTTATTATTCCCATGAAAACAAAAAAAGTCAAAAGAATTCAAATCACGTCAAAATAATTAATTAGCATTAAATAATTCATAGGTGTGTTGGCACCATAATTAGGGAAGGTGGAAAGTGAAGAGGCTCCAAAAATATATGGGGGAAGTGAAGAGTTCATCCTCTTTAATTAGGGGTTCAAGGGAGTTAGAGAGGTCAGGTGGACCCCACCTAATAATCCTTCAATGGAGGTTATGTGGGGGTGGGCTACACCACCATAACCTCTCATGGGAGGTTATGGTGTGGTGGACCCCACGTCCAACCACCACTTGGTGGTTTTAACCACCACATGGTGGTTTGAAACCACCCCTAATAAAATAAAGTGAATACATTATTTTATTCAATTTAATTAAAAGCCTCCAAAAATTGTCTTCCACTCACGATAAAACGCAATTGTAGGGAATGTTTAAATAAGAAATTACTGATACTACGAGTTCAATAGTGCCCTTTGATTGTAGTTCCAAGCACCGGTTCAAAATATATAAAATTCCGAACATATGTTCACTGAATGTACCCAAACCAAACATCAAAAATTGATTCCGAGCACACTGGGCCTCGGAATCAAGCGCCGTCATAAACTGCGGACTCGTAAAATTCCCAAGTATTTAAGAAAAAAAATTTCCATTGGATTTCCGGGTCCTTAAAGCTATGATGCAATGGGGAGTATAGGATATACTAACTCTTCACAGAACCGTTGGTATTTAATATCCTGGGCAACATATGCCAACGGTTCACAGAACCGTTGGTATTAATATTCCGGATAAATCCTAATGGTTTCAATTAAATTATTAGTATAGAATATATACCAACTTTTTTTGTACCATTGGTACACATATATACCAACAGTTTTACTTATTCCATTTGGGAAGTTTAATTTCACACTACATAGGCCAACAGTTCCCTAAAAACCATTGGTGTAGGGCTATTGAAATAGTCCGCATACCAACAGTTTGTGAAACCATTTGGATACCCTATCCCAATGAGTTAAGTAGCTATTACAACGGTTTAGAACCATTGGAATAGGTGACCTTTACAGTATTGTAGGATTAGACCCTGTTGGGAATATGGCCCAAATAGAACAGGTTTGATTTGAAGTTTTGGGTTTGAACATCAAAAAGGATTCCTTTGTATCCCATATGGATGGGAATAAAAGCCCACATAGTTCGATGTGTCTCATTGAAGACTATGGTCCTCTAAGATAGATGAGTTTTGGGATTACATCATAAAAAGGATTCCTTTATGATTTGAGTATTGAATATGGGGTTTATTTTCTAAGGAGGATTCCCAAATTGGGGGAATTAGGGTTGGATGAGCTCGGGCCCTGAAAGGGCTTCGTACGTATCCTAGATTGAACACGAATCAGAGTCCTCGTAGTTCATTGTATGAGTGTTTGTGTACATGTTGTAACCATCACATATCTCTAAGCTCACGTGAGTCCTGATCAGTGTGAGAAACAAAAGGATGTGAAATATTCAACAATGACACTTCACACTTTTCCTCCTCCGCTAATGGAAGAGGGTGTGTCGACCGTGGAAGAGGGTGAGGCGATGAGATTTCCCTCTGTTCTATTTACATTGGACAAAGATCCAATGTAAGGAAGAAGGGGTGAAGGTAAGGGGCTTATACAAGGATGGATTCCCTAAAATTTGTTTTGGTAGGGTAGGGAGACTTCTTCTATACTTGAGGGGAATGGAAAGTGATACGTTTACCTTCCCTACAGAAGAACTGAGGTCCCAGGTCACCTCTTTGAAAATGGAAAGGCCGGTAACCAACCATCCTCAAAACTAAGAACTTCCAAACACAGTTTCTAGGAGAAAAGTCCATGTGAATGTGGATATACAAACCCACAAAAATACCATGAATCTAAACCACATTGTGAAATGAATGTGGGAAACCTATGACTACGGAAATACAAACCCAAAATGAAGACACACTGATGTGCCTTACGGAAAGGTTTGAAAAGTAAAGAGGTTTTGGTGAAGGCTTCAACTTATCCCCTTTTTGATAAGGGAACCAAGGAAAGAGATACCATGCCATTGATGGCTTTAAAGTAGGTTACTTGAGCTAGTTTCATAGGTACCTCACGTAAGTATTCCACATAGGTCCCAACATTTCCCTATCATGCAGGTGTGGCGCGCAGATATACCACATAGGTTCGGCCCGTAGATACACCGCATAGGTATGAATGAGGACTGAATAATTGGAAGATCTTCGAAACATGCCTATCCCATTTAATTATCCCTTCATTTGTAGTTTAGAGAACTATCCGAGATAATTTTAGAGATCTAGTTGAAAGAGCTCTGCAATGGGAGCTTCAAAGGGTCTTTCAGTTTTTTTCAGTCCATAAATTTGGAGCCCAAGGGATCTATTTATAGTCATGGATGCGGCTGGAAGAAGAATCTATGCCTGCGCAGATATTTCACGTATGTATTTCATGCAGGTCCACCACATAGGTACTCTGCGTAGGGATATCAAAAATCTTCTCGTGCGTAGCTCGACCACATAGGTCACTCGTGAAGCTGAGCCGCATAGTGCGGTCACGAAGATGAGCCACCTAGCTCGGTTTTGAAGCTCCTGGATGCTACTACATCTCATAGATGTTTGGATTGTTTGTTGATTTTTTCCTTGTACTCTTTGAATCTTTCTTTGGGATTTAAAATATCTAAAGGTTGTCGATCTTTTTGGTTACTTTCTCAAGTAGTGCCAATAGTGATACTTTATCAAAATAATATTATTTAAATTATTTAAAAATTATAATAAATCATGAAAGTGTAAAATTATGTTAATAAATTCTTGAAAATTTCAACACTTTTACGTTTATGGGTTAATATTTACCTTCTATGTAAAATTATAACCCTTTAAGAGTAAAAAAGTCATTATCATGTTTAATGAAAAAATAAGTTAACCAAGGTGTTAATAAAAAAGATAAGGATTAAAATGATATCAGGACTTGTATAAATATAATTGGACTATTTAATTTTTACCCTATCCAACATTTAATTCATGAAACTTTATAAGATTTAGGATCTGGAATATTTATATAATATTTTAATTTTTTTATATAAATTCCAAAAGAACCTCTCACCTCAATTATAAATGGGAATATCCTCCTTCACTATTTACACAAATTTTAACCATATATCCTCACAAAAAGATAATTTTCCATTTTAAATTTTCATAGAAACATTATATATGTTTTTTCATCACAAAAGACTAACCCTAGATCCCTATAGATAATTTCCAAAGGAATCGTTTCTTAGAAGTGGTAATCTCATTAACCAATAAATTTCTTTTCTACTCTTCTTTATCTCCTCTAAATCTATGTAATATATTAAAAAATATTAAATTAATAATTATTATTTTTATAAAAATTTATTATGATTATTAAAACACAATTATAAAACCACATACCATTAAAATGATAAGTGAAATTATCTGTCATGTTTACATATGGCTTACCATCTCCACATAACGATACTATTCGTTTTTCATCACCCTATTTTATAGACATGTATTATGATCATTTTAATGTTTATATATGATATTATTGACAAAATTATAAAAATTTAATAACAATATCATGTCTACCTTCTTAACATCCAATCCTTTTAGAATCATTAACATTGCTTATGCATACGTGTAGACTACCACCTCCATGTAGTGATGCGATTCGTTTTCCATTTATATTTTACTTGGATGGTAATGAGGAAACATTTTATGAATATATATATGATATAATAATTATCTTTGAGTGTTTAATTAATATTTACCATTCCTATGTTCCACCATTGGAAAATTGAAACAATGTTCATGCGTACGTACGACATACTGTCTCCAAGAATAGTGTAATTCATTTTTCTATATCTAACCTTTATGGATGACTCTAAATATGTATATAATGAATATATATGATATTTATACCGTGGTAAATATGATTTATATTATGTAACCTAGATAAATGTATAATTATTTTAACTAATATAAATAACATACTTATAATAAAAAAACAATTAACACCATGAAATAACAATATTAATAAAGAATTATAGAAAACAAGCGGTGTTGAAATGATATAAATTGATCATATATGATATTATCAGTATGGAAATTAATTTTTTATATAATTATAATATATATAAATTTATTAAGTACTATTTTATAGTTCTTTAAAAGCTATTTGATCTTGAGGTAAGAGTTTTATCTCACAATTATATCAATATTCGCGATTGTTTTTGTTTATGTCTCCATTGGGTAATATTTTTCTTCCCTATAAATGTTTTATAAATATGTTTTAAATAATATTTTTACCATTATCCTAATATTTTTAAGGTCATTTTTAACCATATATTTCTTTTTAGAAAATAATTTGAAAGTAATATTCTTATAATTTTCTAAATGAGGTACTTTGTGACTCTTATTATAGAAATATAAAAGGCATGTTTTTTTAACTTATATATAATGAATGAATTTTCCTACTATCCAGAATAAAATTTTCATTGAAGTTTTATTTACATTTTTACAATGTTTTTTCAAATAAAATATTTTCCTTTATAATTTTTTAGTTATTTAAAAAAATAATGATTTTGAAATGAAAAAGTTTATTTTTATAAATCCAAAATGATCTTTAAAAATAATTTCCCATACAAAATAAATTATTTTATGTAACTTGTTATTTATTGGGATATTATCCATTTTTATCATATTAATTATTTTTCTAGATGGTTTATTTTTTTTATAAAAAATGAAATGTTTATGAAACCCATTTATCTTCCATGGGTTATGTTATAAGGAAGTATTTATGAAACCCATTTATTTTCCATGGGTTATGTTATGATTAACTTTTCATAAAACCAATTTATTTAGTGTGGGTTATGTTATGATGAAATTTTTATGAAACTCATTTATTTTCAATGGTTATGGTATGATGGATTCTTTATGATCTTTTGGCATACATATGTATAAATTTCATTATGTAATGGGTGGGACCTAAATATTCAGAAAATGCATTGGGTAAATACTAATATCTCATGAGATAAACATAAACTAAATATTGAATGAACCCAGTTCAATAAGGGGCACCTTCCCCTGTGATATTATTCGGAGATAACATTGAATACAATGATTGTTTGGGGGTTGAACCCATTCCACTTTAATATCCCTGTAAATATTCCTTCACTAATAAGGAAATGATATTAAATTCTTATGTGTATGAAAAAATTCCATGCCTTATGCCTATATTATGATCTCATGGTTCAAGTTATTTTATTCCTTTATGATTTATTTCTTATTAACTACTAATAGTTATTCTATGACTCAATTTTATGATCTATGATACACAGGGTTTGTTTTTTTCAAAGGTCATTCTCATGTTCTAATATACTTATTCTCATGTTATATTGATATATCCCTTATTTACCCTTATTGGTCATCCGATCCCAATCTTTATATATTTATTTTCCCCAGACTATGATGATAGATATTGTGTGCTATATGTCGAAGAAGGGTGTTATTTATAAGGAAATAAGTGAGAGATGATGTAGAACTACTTTTAACCCATTGTTTATGATTCCATATTTCTAAATTTTATACCTTTATGGCCCTCAAAAATGTATATGATTAATGAAATGAATATTCATCAAAAAAATATAATATTTATTTATGAAATTCCTAGATCACTATATCATAGAATTTTCATTCCTATTCAATGACATATCATTTTTTTCCAGCCTGATGAGGTGGAGTTAGATGTTGATTATTCTTTTGAGGAGTATCTAGTGAATATTGTTGAACAGAGCATGAAGCCTCTATAATATAGGTTAGTTTCTTATGTACAGGTACTATGGTAGCATGACCGTGTACAAGATAAAACATGGGTTTGAGAGACTGGAGTATGTTCTCAATGGATGAAACTATTCTCATATGATGTTCAAACATCCTCAGAATGGAAACTCTGGGATGAGTTTCATTATGGAGGGGGGGGGGGTTGTAACTTTATGAATTTTCAGAGAGGTAAGAATACTTTACATGTTAGTTTAATAAAAGTATATTAATCTTTTAATATTACATAAGGGAACAAGGAAGGGTTTAGGAGAATCTGAGGCTTGTTTGGAGCCAAGACCTCCGGTTTTTAGAGAAGCAACATGAGGTGCATGGTTGGTGCATGGTCTGTAGTAACTGTGATGCTCATCCTTTGACTCATACTTAGAGGAACATGGATAATTTAACCATTATATAGAAGCCACATGGCCATGAAAAAACTATAATAAATTGAACGTATGTTGATCACTATTGTCACATTGTTAGTTTAATCATGCACCTAATCGTTTGAGGGGGTGGAGGTCTTGAATTGTAAGAACACATAGGATATGAACAATTTTTAAATATACCCACCAAGACATGAAAGGTTGTGTGGGACTTAGATAGTGGTGGGGTATGTTTGGCACATGGGTTTACCAACTTTGTGGACAAACCATGTCCCATTAAAATTGAGTGAAATTACATTTTACGTGTATCCATTAAAACCATTAACTCCAACTTTCTTTACCAAATCACATTTTATCTCCCCCACCATGGATATATATTTCACATCCTTTCCTAGGATTTGAGGGATATTCTATATATAGTATTTTAATAACTAACCATTCATTATGTTGTATAGCCACTAGTAATCTCTTCATTCCCCTTACTTCGTTTTTTGGTTTATCTCTCTATATCAAATGCTATATCCATGCAAGATAGTATGACATATTTTCATCTAATTTTTCTATTTCTTCCATTTATAACATTTTAGCATGAATAAAAAGTTAATATCATATTAAGGAATCTACTATCAAGCTATGGTATGTGGTCTCATAATTTTCAATAAAATTTTGGGTGTTTATATTATGTCTCCATTCTTCCACACGTCGAACGTTTTTGGAATTTATCAACAAATTGATGAACCCTTTATTTAATTGTTTAAACCTCAATATGGACATCTTATGACATCCTTATACTTGGTTAGATGTTGATGAACCGAACCAAATATACCCATTGGTTGGATTTAATTATATATCTTAATGAATTATGTCTTCTTTGTGACCAAAACACCACTAAGGTGTATTTTTCATGGCATCTTCCTAAGTAATTTTGTTAAATGAGTTAATGGAATAATGTAGTGGCATGGATTATACTTTTTCCCCTCTTATCATTAATTATTACTTATGTGTATTAAAGTATGAAATAAATTGATAAATGGAAATAATGATATTCTTTAACCATTATTGTAACTTGGAAAAGGTTGTGATTATATCATGCCTACTGTCTATAGTGGACATGATGGTCATTATTGGTAATTGAAATCTATGGAAATGATGTTATTTATTATTAATTTTTCATTTATTGACATGATGATCCTTATTTTTAATTAGAATAAATGTACATGACGTTCCCTATTTTTTATTTGGAATTATTGGGCATGATGGTCCATATTGTTTATTCATAATAAATGGAAATAATAATTTGTCTTGTTTAATTGTATTAGTGTACTGGCATGACAAATTTCCTATGTGTAATAAAGGGACATGGATATTCATAGTTATTATTCATTACTAATGCAAATGATGAAATTTATTATTTATAGAATAATAAATATTCCAAGACATTCTAAATTAGTCTGAAGCAGGTCGTATCTTATGGGTGACATGTGGGGAACCCAAAATGACATGGGTTTTATATTTCATTTACAAATGTTTTTTAGTTTAACCACACACTAGTTATTCATATATTCACGTATTGGAAAATATTAGATTCTGTTGGTGGTGACCTATTGAGTTTTACTCACACATTGTTTGGGCCACCGTTGGGTACCTATATAGACTTCGTGGATGTTTCTAGGGATAAGGGGAAGCTCCCAACTATGGAAACAAAATTTTCTATACAAGGATAGAGTATGGGATCAGAGGATTAATATAGTTCTCCCAATTATTTTTAGATATATATTTTTATTTTCTTCCCCTCTATGTATTGCATGATTTGTTTATGCCTATTTATGTGTTTTCCCCTATATTTCTTATTTCTTATACCATAATGTCATTACACCATTTTTAATATCTGACCAAATATGGTTCAACTTATTGTTTATGCCTACTTATTTATTATATATAGATGATTTTAATTTCCACTGGTCTTCCATTATAAAGGATTCTACTTATTTATTTTTATATTTCACCACTTTCCCCACTATAATCAAGATGATATAGTATCCCCACCACACCATCACTAAACTTCATTGCTACTCGGAAGCCTCTTGCATAATGGGAGACACACTTTTGGCCAAATGGAACTCGGGTTCAATTAATTATGAGTGAAATGGACCTGATACATTACACCTATATTGGTTTTACATTTAAATTTTTTCCATTTTAGTCTTTTTGATACATTTATTTCAACACATTAATGGATTTCTTTGGTCTCATTCCCTCCAAACCAACCATGTGCCTCGACTATTCCTTGTTCCTATCATCCTCCTTCATCTTGAATATAGGGTGGTTCAAGGTTATTTCTTCCACTAAATTAAATTTAATCCATCCATTTTAATCCAGTATTCCTTTCTTCCAACTTATTATGTTTTCATTTCCCTCTTGGATGAGTATTTTTATTATTATTTCACTACGAATAGATGAAATATCCTATATTTTGAGGGATTACTCTTACATTGTCTAAATGATGTCCTAATAGATTATATACCCTGTATTTATCACTATTTTAGTGTGACTTATTTGAGGTATATTTTATTCATTAATTCATATGTTATTTATAGGGATTATGTTGTGATTTGGGTTGTATTAATTAGGTATTTTTGTGACTATGGTGTTGGAATGACTTCCTGTGTAATCATCATAGTTTCCTTCCGGTACTAGTTGATTTTTAGTTTGGTAAATAATTTATAGGATTCATATAACTATGAAATTATACCTAATTGGTTCTTATAGATTTTTTTGGAGATATTAAAAGGATTGTTCAATGGATTTTGATTTTAAAGCTCTATATAATTTAGATAGGGAAGTCTCAACTCATTTAGAAGATTTTCAATCTATTCCTAAAATATGCATGTTTTTGTTTTCTTAAAATAATATTCAAGAAAATTAAATTATTTTTAGAAATATTAATGAATGGGTTTCAAATGATATCTTTTTGTTATAAATAAATTTTCTTTAAAGATGGTTTTAGTATCAACTATGTATAGGGTGAAATGGTATTTATTCTTCTTAAAACCCATTCCACGACACCTTGTGGGAATGATCTTTACTATTTAGGTTCAAATATCACTTAAACTCTTAGAATTAATTATGAATTGAATATAGTTCCCACGTAGGTTTTTACCATATATTCGCTTGCCTTGTAGGGGATTTTTAACATAGGATGCATTATTTTAAAAGTTGAGTGACTATTAATAATGATAATCGTTATTAGTGTGTGTATAATCCAACTTAGTGTGGTGTATTGTATTGTGATTTTTAAGGTATGGTGAGACAACTAGGCTTATGATTTTAGTAATGTGACCATTTCTCACAAATAAAACATTCACTTTTATCTTGACTATATGACTCCAAGAGACCTAATTTCATCCCACAATTGCTTGACTAAGTTATAATCTGATGATCCAAAATTAAATTTGGTTAAGAGTTTCATTAGTGGTGAGGTGATGATATGGTTATATAGGTGGATTATAATGATGTCTACTAGATGTGATATTCTCTATCAATAGATATATTTAATAAAAAAAATACTTATTGTTTTCAATGATAACTTTTTTCCTTATATAATTTGTAAAAATGGTTTTTGATTTGTTTGGGGACTAAAACTCACATCTTGGTTTCCAAAAAATCTTTATAATTTAAAAAACATAAATTTTAATATTTATAAAACAATATTTATTTTAATTTAAATATTTAAAGAGTAATTTAAAGAGAAATATCTTTTGAATATCGGTGATCATGCTTAAAAAATTTTCCTTAAAATAAAGTGACACTTTTTGGAAGAATATTTGTTACTCATATTTGTTTTAAATGATAAGAACTTCCCTTATAGAGGGCATTACCCCATGAGTGTAATCCTAAATTTAGTACTTATATCTTACCTTATCCCTCCTTTTGAATTATGAAAAGTATTTTGGGTCATATACAACAATATACCTAGTCTATCACCTATGTTGGCCCTAGTTATAACCAATTTATTGGTCGGTATATTAATTTCTAGATTTAAACACTAATATTAAGATTATAAATTCATATAATAAAATTATTAGCATGAATATATACTTGGATACCCAAAGAACATATTTTCTCAAAGCTTGGAACATGAATTTCATGTATTATTAAGCATTAATTTTTACCTGAGTTGATCTCCATGAGTTTATGTATAATTCCCACTATTCTTGTGTGTGTGTTTATTTGAATCCTTTCATGATATTATTGAGATAAATGTTTATATTATAGAAATTTTCTTCTTTTAGGGTAACTATCATGATGATAGTTATTATGATTGATTTTATCATAAGAGTGGTTTTTGATTTAGCCATTGATTAGCGTGGTATCTTGGTTATATTTATCAAACAATACTCTCTTTATATAAATATTATGTTATATAAATTATATATAATTCTTGATCATGAAAGTGAGGCCCTAATGGATAGATGTGAAAATGGGATGGGCTTAAAACATCATGAAAGTCCTGCCCGAGGCTCTATAGGATAGGTTCATAGTGACTTGACTATAAATACCCCTTAATTTATTCCAAATGGGACGAGATGATTCCCTAAATTGTATATATACTTTACCCTTTCTTTTGGATGAGGCTTTCCCCTATATTTTCATAGTTCAGGTACCTTAGGATGACCTTGTAGGGAATGGGCTATTACGAAATCTTACCCTAATCATTTTTGATTTCTAGGTATTGACATAAGGTGGGTAGTATTTGATACCAGGTGTTGATTCAAATCTGGAAAATTAGATATAGCTCCCCCTAATATAAAGAGTTAAGAAAATTTCCTTATGACACATGTTTTATTTTCCTATATTTTATTCTTACCATGTCATGGTAGTTATTTTGTTAATGTTTTTCTTTATTTGTATATGTAAATGCATAGACACATTATCGAATACACCTATTATGTTGGATAATTATTTGAGATACATGGACGATTCCATACTAAGTATGTATATTCTCACACCCTACATGGATACACCAATGTACATACAACTCTTCGTGTGATTCCTTTCATGTACCCTTTCAATAGTGGGATGTTTATAGATATTTTAGTCTTAGAATATGTAAAAGTTAGACATATTTTGAGACTAAATCATGGGTGGAGTTTCATTTCAAGCTCTTGAAGGTTGTGTGGGTTTGATGTTGGGGAGGTCCATAGTTTTTTATGGGGATTATACATATGGAACATATTCTTGATAGTACTAAGGTCATGATTTTTTTGAAATATTTATATTTAGAGGTTTTCATATGGTTTAAAATATCTTATGAACCTTATATGAGATTTTTTTTCTAGTATTGAAGGTATTAATTACAAATAAAAATGTTATATTATGTTATGGTTCTCATGTTCAATCTATTGGAACAAAAATAGTAGAAGATGGAATTTTGGGTTTTAATGTCCAATGACCCCAATGGTCATGCTAGATTTTCAAAAAACATTTTTTTTCATTTTATATTTAACTTATAACAGGTAAAATGACCCCCACTTGTATATTATTATACCTTTAAATATTAATATATCAAATGGTGAATGGTAGGTGCACCTGAGGTGCTATATTGACCCAACCCATTGCTATAATGACCTCAAATTTCTTTGGTGTGTTATGAGTTGATTTCATCCATTATTAATGTGTTTTTAAACTATGAATTGTTTTGGATTAGTTACTTAGTTTTTTTGTTTTAGAAATATTTATAACCCTTAAATTGTTGAAGAGTTGGTGAATAATTAGGGGCGATAATTCCGTTCTCCTTAAGAAATTGTGCGTCTTGTTTTAAGAAAGAAAAATGGGTGGTGCATGGTTAGAGAAAATAGTGTGATAATCACCAGAAACTATGTGTCTTGGGATATAGTATAAATTCATGAATAGAATATGGTTAGATAAAACATGAAAACCAATATATGAAGGTTTCCAAGAGAGACATAAATCCTAACATAGTTGGTGCAGAGTTCGGTAAACCCTATGAAAAAATCATGTTCATGTGATTTAATGATTCAAAACATCCTATTTAATGGGAATAACTAATATGAATTCACTCATTAATCTTACTGAATTCATCCCTCTCAATCCTAGAGACTCCATATCATCTTATTAGTAATTTCCATTCATATTGGTCTTGATTCCTATGGATCCAAGTGTGTTGGTGATCAAGAAATTAAGTAATGTGATTCATGAACCTCCATTATTCATGGTTATTATAGATCTACCCTTATTACCTTGAGATAAATCATAGATATGACATGAAACACACACACACAAATTTATGGATTATAATTCATTCTAATGATAGATCCTTGTATTTTTTCTATAATGGTGACAAATCTAGCACGTAAGTGAATATCTTTGATAAATCTCATATCTATATTATTCTACAGATCTAGAGAGCTATGTTGGAGTAGAACCTTATCTTTTGGGTTACAAAATAATTAAATATCATTTTATAACCTTGATGTGATTTATCTTGGATTGGTTTTAGGGGTTCTTAGTGTGTGAGATTGATCAGGTTAAATCTTGGGTGTGACTCAGGTATCGCTCATCAACAAACCTCAGAGATTATTGTCATCAAGATTAAGGTAGGAAGTTTTTTTCCCAAAATGGGAAATTTTATTTTCTTATTACCATGATATGATACATTACTTGTATTAGTTTTATGAACCATGCATTAATGTAATCACATTCTTGTGTTTCTGTAACCCATGAGACCCATATATGATGCTTTATTCCATGAGTATTCATAGGTGTCTTGTTAGACCATGTTTTATATCAATCAAATGTAATTGTATATTTATAAATATTATAATGATAAAATATTATGTTATACTAAAATATTCTCTACCTTGATATGTGTGATTGACATACCTTTGGAGGTATTACTACTGGTATTCAAATAGGTGGACTATCATGGTATGATTATCCCTTTGAGGGGGAGTGTGGATAACATGAAACATTGATAGAGAGGGACCTAAAAATTTGTTAGGGGCTTGAATAACTTGATTCCAAACGTGAGTCAGTATAAGAAAGGGTATGAAGGCCTTGTAGCCTATCCCAAGATAGTGTTAGGATACAACGACCTCATGGTCTGACTCGATGCAGTGGTGGGGCATGACAATAATGTGTCCTAACCCGTGATAGAGTTGGGGATTGATGACATTGTGACCTAACTTGAGACTCAATGGTCTTGTGTATTCATATATATATATATATATGAGGTGACATTGTGGTTGACCCATGATGATGAATTTTTTGTGACCATTTTTTCTGTATGCAAACAAAGAAGGTACAGTCAGAGCTCGTAGTATCTTGGTTAGCATAAAAACACTTGACAAATAATTGTTATTACCTACTTTCAGATTTTAATTTATCGTGGAATACATCTATTATACTTATAAACCCATGTTAAAGACATATTGGTGGTATCCTAATAAGTTTATTACTCAATCCTACCTAGAAATATCGATCCTCATGAAAAATTCATTATTAGAGATCATGGTAAGGTCATGGGGCCTGTGGTAGATATTTGAATTCAGTATCATGAATCTGGTTGTGGTACTAAGGATGAAATCTAGAGGGTTTCTACATAATTTTATTTATTTATCTACTTAAAATTTTTATTCTATGGTTTGGATTTACATATTTCGATCTTTATTCATTTTACATGTATGACATGGGAGACATTTTTTATCGCACTATGTTTTCTTTATCTTATATTGTGGTATTCTAGGATGTTATATATAGTAATTTTTAAAATTTATGTATATTATTACCAGGGGTATAGTCTCCCCACCATACCCTTAGACCCTCACCACTAGTTGGAAGATTCGTTCACATAGGGTGGCATGCATGAGGCCTTGTAGAATATGCAATCGAGCACTATTCAAGAAACCTAGGTTGGGGTGTTACAAAATGGAATCAATGGAATGAGAGTTCCTTTATTTTGTTTTGGGATATGGTAGAAAAGAGGCAGTTTGTATGGAAATCAGGTAGGTGATTTTCTGTAACCCCTTAATAATTTTTGCAATATTTTTTTCAAATAAATTTCTTCGCTTTATATAGATTTATTTATATGAAACAACAAGTTTACCTTGGGTGACACACAACACTGAGTTTTAATTAAACATGAAATACTATTAAAATATTATTATTTTATATGAGATTTACTTCCTTGTTATTGGAATAGAGGGTATTAAAAGGATTGAATATATTATGAAAATATATTATTTACACCTATATATAAAATTAATTATTTGTTTACTAATTAATTAGAAATAAAAATTAAAACCATTTGAAAATAAAGGAAATCATTTTTTGAAAATTATTTTTATGTTCTCCAAAAAATTTTATCACAAAAAAATTAATAAATAACTTTTGGTTAATTATTTTAATAAAATTTATATATTATATATTCGATAACTTTTTTTAACATTCATTTAAGTTGTTTTCTATGCATGAGATAAGAATAAATCCAATTTTAATCATTAAAACTATAGTTTTTTAAAAAATATTTCTCTCCTTCTATGAACTTATTTTTAATTTTTTTTACTTTCTTAAAATATAATTTACAAAATAATCTTCATTTTTTAAATCTTCATGTCAAAACTTTCTTAGAGTGAATTTTTCAGAATTTTATAAAAAGGTTAAATATTCAATGAATAATGAAAATACTTATTTTTATTAATAATTCTAATTTTTTAAAGAATTAAAAAACATAAAAATTATTTTAAGAAAATTTTAAAAGTAACATTTTTTTGATTATATAATAATCAGGTAAGGGCCCGAATCCACGTGGATCGACTCTTTGCGTGTTTTTGAAGACTGAGGTGCTCAGAGAAGGCTCGAAGGAAGTATGGAGAAGTTTGGTCATGAGAAGCTAGAAATAGGGGGTACACGACTTGAAAAAGGAATACACGATGTGTACCAATCAATTTTCATTAAAATAAAACAAAGTTCCAAGGCTACGTGTATTTCGGCGTAAATCGCTTCGAGGTGGTACACAATGTGGAAAGGAGGTACACGCCGTGTACTACCCTGCCTCTAGTTGTTTTAAAGACACCCAACGACTCATATTTTTAAACCCCTATGGCTTGAGCACAACCCCTATCGACCCCAGACGACCTGAACACCTCCCTCTTTAACGTTTGGGGATTCCTTCGTTCTAGAACGGTTCCCCACTTCCTTCTTTGATCCATCTTCAATCTGAGGTAAGATCTACCTCTGATCTTTGGTTTTTTTTCAATCCTTTTTCTACCATTTAACTTTTTTATTGATATGGAATTTTATATCCAAATTTCTAAGGTCATTTATTTTTGGTTTTTGTTGATGTGGTTGTGCCGCAACATCCTGGGAGGATGAAGTTATTGCGGTGAAGGTGATCATGATCCTTTTCTTTGATCCATTCTTGAGAAAAGAACTTCGAAAACCTCTTGAGGTTGGGGATTCATTACTTCTATAATTACTTATCTGCAATCATAGAGTTATAATGATTTATACATTTTTAGCACAATGTAATTAACCTAATTAAATACATGAACCGGATTAAAATAATTGGTTTGATTTAATATCATTTTTTTGCACCGTGATAACGATTTGCCTCTTTATTTTCTAGATAGTGTGATATATTTTCTTTTCTTATTAGAAGGTTTTTATGGATGGAATTGGTAAAGAACATAAATCCTTAATCAATTGTTAATTAATTTGATAAAGATAAAAAGTAATTTGAAGAAATTTGATTGTTGTTATTGTAATTGAATGTTATTGAAATGAAGTAGTAATCATGTTTAATTATTTTCCATAGCTATGATGGATTTATATTTAGGTTTCCCATAGTTGGAACCTAATAATAATGAACTGGTTAATTAAAGATAGAATAAAGAATTTGTTTTTTAATAAAATATAATTCCTGGTAGGGTTCTGAGATACCTTATTTATTATAAAGGCCATGGAGCCTTATTCATGGAGCTGTGAGATCTCATTGCCTGTGAGGGAAGAATGCCTTAGTTATGGCAAAGAGCCTATTTGTCCTATTCTTTCTTACTTCTTGCGATGTGACGTGAGCCTGGATGGTTTTTGTGAGATTTGGGGGCAGAGAGGCCTTGGGGTTGTGGTAGCAGCTGACACCCAGAGTTGTGAGATGCATCAGTTTATGCAGGTGGGTATCAGGGAGGACACCAAAGGTGATGAAATGGGTTTAAGTTGGGCTTACCCATTTCTATGACTGTGGTTTTTTTAATCTATTGTTTGTTTATCTTCTTTACTTTCACCACTTATTGAGGAAGCTGGTCTTACATAACCTCCTTCCAAAAGTGGTGAATACCCATGAGGTATGACACATTCATTCCTTATTTAGATTTTCAAGGATGAATGGGTCTATGCTCCTGCAATAGATGGAAAAGACTCAACAAGTAGCCCATCTACTCACTCTGTTGATCCTTTTGTGTTGGTAGCTTAGTTTTTCTTTTCTATAATGACTGGAATTATGGAATATAATAATTATTTTAATAAATTATTGAATAAATGATGTTAACCCATGTGGTTGGAGCTTTCTTGAATGCAATTCTAAGGTAATATGTCTAAGAAGATGCGGGCTTGGTTTGTTATTCCTAGAGAGAATGAAACTTTGGAGTGATGATAACTAAATATAATGTGGAATTACTGATGGTTAATTAATTTTTAAAGAATTAATTAACGCAAAGTGAAATTCATAAAAAGGGAATGAAGTAATGTAATAAATCTCTTAAAATGATTGCGTGCTTACAGGATACCTAGTCGTAGCTGTGGCGGTCATGAGTCTGAGAGAAGTTAGCGGCAGTTGAGTCTAAGACTAGGTTATGCCAATAGTGTGGCTATTCTCTATAATATATGTTGTACTTTTTGTGTTTCTATACGCTAATCCACACCGTCAATTAGGGAAACTGAAAACCTGGGGATTCTTAGCCCTGTGGGTGTTTTTCCAAACATTCTGATGGGTGGATGGATGAATGACTATCCCCATTGGCCCCGCTCTCTTCTTTAGTGCTGGTAGGCACATTAGTTATTTTTTCCCATATATGTGTGTTGAGTTTTTTAATGTATTTTGGTTATTCACACACATATATTCTTGATATAGATTCATATGGACTACTATATGTGTGATGCGTATAGGTTGTGATGCCTTGAGGATCATTATTAATTGTATGGGCTATAATGTCTTGAGGTTTAATATCAGATGTATGATACACGTTATACAAGTTGTGGTGGATCTCGAAAACTACCTAGATACTTTGCTTACATGGACATGGTGGTTGTCCTACATGAGGTTCATATTGGGGTTCTTCGCCCAGGTGTCTGTGGGAAAACCTTTTTGGAGAGAGATTCTTATGATATATGACGTTGGGGAAAAGCGGAAAACCATTAGAGAAGTAGTAGCAGGGTACCCTTGATATTATTTATTATATTTTATACTATTGTATGGGATACATGGTGAGAGTAGACATGGTGAGGATGTGAACATAGTATACCTATTTAGGTGATGAGTTAATTTTACTTGTTCTTCACTATGATTTATCAAGCTTTCATTACTTTTTCATGAGAGGCTCCAGGTAGAATCCTACTAATTATACTTTTATACTCACCCTACGTATATATAAACCGTTTTTTCCAGGTCACTTCAATTAGGTTAGAGATCAATCTAGTTACAACTAACTTCTGGTTGCAGGAGCCATTCAGGCTTCATGGTTACTATCGTCTTAACTTTCTTTTGGTACTTGCAGTTTTCCTTTCCAGTTGAAGTAGTTTTGAATTAAGTTACATATGTGTACCTGGTATTTCTATTATATTTTAGTTTGAGTTGGATTTTGTTGGGGTATAACATATATCTCTCTTTCACATGTGTTCTCTTAGAGGGTAATGCCTCCTATTTGTGTGTTCAGTATACCCTCAGTGCAAGTCGCCAACCCGAGGCCTACTAGAGATGAGACTCAGGGGGTCACTATCTCCATTCTCACATTGATATTCTAGAGGGGTACACCTTTTGGGGGGGGGTCATGAAAAAAATGTTATCATAAGTTATGTTGAGGGATATTATGAAGTTTGGTGTTAGGAATAGGTGAGGTTTCATGGGTTGGTTGGGAAACAGTGTCAGACAAGTTTAGAAAGTAATGTAAACTCTAGAGACCAGTTGAGACATAGGCATTTACGGCTCCCTGTGATATGATGCATGAACTATTATGTTTGTAGTGGATATTAAATGGGGATATACTAGTTACAGGGTAGATACCTTGGAAAGATCATGCATAATTCTTCGTTGTTCTTGTGTTTGAATTGGTATACCTCGAGGTAAGTCAACCTATAATGAATAAAAGAAAACAATTAATTAATTAATATTTAGTATTCTATATTCCAGGTTTAGGATCTCTAACTGGTTTTTATTTTGTAGGTATGGATTTATGTTGACGTCCTCGTTAGGTTTGAGTAGAATATGTCTAGTGGGTTGTGCGAGCAAATCGTCGTAGGGTAGAGGATGTTGATGACAACATTTGGAGGAGGACAATCCAAGAGTTTTAGCGCCATAGTTTATAGAAGTACGAGGGATCAGTTTTAGATACTATCAATGAATACTAGTTAGAGGAGGTTGAGATAGCCTTCTGTTCAATTTTTGCTTGAAAGCATCACTGGGTTTCTTTGGTTGTGATAACTCTATGTGGGGCAGCGAGGTAGTGGTGGTTCTTGCTCCTTGGGGATCAAAAGTAGTTGGTGATCTCATGGGAGGAGTTCCAAGACAAGTTCAAAGTTATGTTTATTTCCTCAACTGGGAAGGTATTTGGTCTCCAGAAGCAACTTACCCTTCAACAGGGGAGCTCCAGGGTGCGAGAGTTTGGAATCCATTTCAGGAACCATTTATGATATGATTCGGACTTATTTGCAGGTGAGGAGGTAAGGGAGAGGAATTTATATGAGGCTTTGCATCCAGTGATCTAGTACTAGGTTACCCTGTTTATGATGAAGACATATATTGATGTTATAGAGAGGGTAGGGTTCATCGAGAGGACATTGATTAGAAATAGATCATCATGAGATGTTATTCCTCATGATTCCTTATGAAGTAGAGCAGTTTTCTGGGGTTCCCATTTTTTAGGGTAGAAGAGTTTCTGTTCGGATGGGGGTAGGTCCCATGCCTCAACATCTAATTTCTCTTGGGTGGTGGCTCTCAGGCCTATGCCATGGCATTTGAATCTTGTTTTTCTTGAGGAGGCTGATGTCATCTGTAGAGAGACTTCCCATACTTTTAGAGCATTCATTGTGCACTTGGTGCTCTACTCCAGGTTCCTCCATTGAGGCAATTCCATCCAGGGTGGAAGCAACCGGTTGCACCAGATTTAGACCAGCAGTGAGTACATGGGGTAGGAAGAGGACATCCCGTTGATTATCTATGTCTTTAGAGAGTAGAGTGTGACCATGGTGGTGGTCTTCATCAGGGTTAGAGAGGCCTTGGAGGAGGTTGTGGTCAGATTCATGCTTTAGTGTTTCTAGTGCTAGTCTAGATAGACGTCATTAGAGGTACCCTTTGATTGTTTTATAATTGGTTGTATGCCTTGTTTTATTCTAGAGAGACACACTCTTTCATATCACCTTCTCTTGTACATTCTTTGGGACTTGAGGTAGAGAGGATTCTAGTGACCTTGGTGTTGACTATACCAGTTGGAGGTCAAGCTAACTTGATTGAAGTATGGGGAGACTCTAAGATAGTGCTAGGGAATCACCTCTCTTTGGGAGATTTATTATGATTACAGATACAACTATATAATGTTATACTCTACATGTATTGGATGTATTTGGGGGAAGATATTGTGGATTTATTCAGGATACAGGTTGGTTTCTTTGATGATGATAGAGGTCCAACAGTGTTTGTTGGTGAGCGAGACCGTCGGATTGGTTAGTGGCATATTTAGTCCTCATCATCCTTTATGGAAGAGATAATGTTGAGTTCTTCATAGGTTTAGCATTTGTGTTTCTGAGGGTCATATAAGAGTACCTTGATGTCATTTAAGAAGGGGTTGTAGAATTAACCCCTCGATGAGATATTGAGTTTGGGAAAGAGCTATAGTCGAGAGAATATTCTATCTCCATGTCTCAATATAGGATGACCCCTTCTGAGTTACAGGTGTTGCATATACAACTCGATAGTCTATTACTATGAAGTTTAGTTTGGTCAACTATGTCACTATGGGGCGGACCCGTTTTGTTCGTGAAGAAGGCTGATGGATGTTTGCAGTTGTGTGTTGATTATCGTCACTTAAACAAATTGACAGTGAAGAATCACTATCCTCCCCCAAAGATTCATGATTTATTCAGTCAACTGATGGGTGAAAGTTGGTTCTCTAATATCGACTTGCGGTTAGGATATCATCATATGCATATGAAGGATAAGGATATCCGAAATACTAATTTCTATTGTTGTCATGGGCATTAAGAGTTTGTTGTAATGTCGTTCGGTGTGACAAATAATCCAACAGTGTTTATGATATTGATGAAGGTCATGTTCTATGAGTTCCTAGATAAGTTTTTTGGAGTTTCATTGATGAAATTCTTGTGTACTCCATGTCTGAGGAGGAGAATGTAGATAATCTACATAATTTTTGGCGTATTATTCATCAATATAATATATTTGGGATGTTTTCAAAGTGTGACTTCTGTGCATGAGATGTCTATTTATTAGGCCATGTAGTATCCCATCAGGGAGTGTATTTGGATCCTTTGAATATAGAAGTGGTTGTGTCTTGGGAATCCCCCAAGACAGCTCTAGAGTTGAAAAAATTTCTTGGTCACAAAGGCTCTTACAAGAGGTTCGTAGCGGATTTCTCTCTGGTTGTGACTCCTATGACAACATTTACCTTAAAGGATTAGGTGTTCATGTGTAATGATCAGTGTTAGGAAAGTTTTGAGTATCTGAAAGAGAATTTGGTAATTTCTATAGTTATTTTTCTTTCAGTAGAGGGATTTTATTTTGAATTTTTATATGATGCTTCTTATTTGGTGTTAGGATGGGTTCTAATGTATTAGTGATCAGTTTTGTTTCTACTTCTCAGTAGTTGCATTTCCATGAACATAACTAGGTTGCCCACAATCTCAAGTTGGTGGTCATGATGTTTTCACTAAAGTTGTGGAGACATTACCTCATTGGAGAGAGCTTTTTGGTTTTCACTAATTAGAAGAGATTATGGTATGTTTTCTCCCAGCACGACTTGAACTTGATGTAATGTCGGTGGATGGATTTCTTACCAGAATACAAGTTTGAAATCCCATATACATCTAGAAAGGTGAATGTTTTAGCTGATGTTCTGAGCAGGAAGTCATGTAGTGATGCAATGCGTCAATCTGGTGATTCCTAGAGAGTTATGGAATAAATTTTAGAATTACACCTCAATATGGGAGAAGTTGGGGGAATATGTTGTCCTTTTCAGATGACAGTGCAGTCATCCTTGGTGTAGCGAGTGGAAGAGTCCCAGTTGGGGGATTTAGAGGTGGATGTCTGGATAGACCAAGTTGTTTGTGGTGAGGTCCTTGATGGTTGGTATGAGGATGAACAACACCATTTTTTGTATAAGGGAAGGCCTTTCGTTACTTTGGCGATGCTTGAGATGGTTCTAAGAGAGTTCCATAGTTTTCCTTCAGTGTTTCATCCTATCACGAAAAAGTTTTTCCGAGACTTGAGGAGTTAGTTTTTGTGTCCAAGGATGAAATGTGTAGTTATGGAGTTTGTGTATCGATATTTTGTCTGCCAGAAGTTAAAGTCTAATTACCATATTCCAGGTGGGTTTCTCTAGCCGTTAGATGTTCCTAAATGGATGTGGGAGGACATCTCGATTGAATTTGTTACTGGTTTAACTTGAGCTCAGGGAAGCCATGAATCTATATGGGTGGTAGTGGATAGTTTGATGAAATCATACCACTTTATAGAAATCAAGGAATCGAGCTCAGTAAATGTTTTGTCAAGGGAATATCTGGTGGAGGTGGTGAGCCACCACAGAATCCCGAGGACAATAATTTCCAACTGAGATCCTTGTTTTACCTCTAGGGTGTGGATAGGTCTCCATCAAGATTTTGGTTCTCAGTTATGCCTTAACATTGATTTTCACATCTAGATAGATGGTCAGATAGATCAGACCATCTAGACTCCTGAATACATGTTGCACTCTTGTGTCTTGGATTTTCGAGGTTCATTGATTTGGCACTTACCCTTGGTGGAGTTCAATTACAATAATAGTTTTCATTCCACCATCAGTATGTCTCATTTTGAGGACCTTTATGTCTGAACTATACATTCTCCATTTTATTGGAATGGGGTTGGAGAGTCAGAAATTCTCAGAACGAAACTAGTGAAGAATAAGACAAAGATGGTTCAGGTGATTCATGAGAGGTTTAAGGCAGTGCATAATCATCATAAATCATATGCCAATCAAAGGAGGAGACCTTTTGAGTTTGATTTTGGGGATCACATGTTTCTAATCGTGACTCCCTATCAAGTTTAGATAAGGTTTGGTTGTAGGAGTAAGATTTATTTCAAGTTTTTTGGGCCTTTTGAGGTGTTGTCTTGTGTTGGAGCTATGGTATATCGGGTAGCACTTCCCCTATAGATGGTCAGCACCCATGATGTTTTTCATGTGACACAACTCCACAATTATCTTCATGATGACTCTCATTTCATTTATTGAGGATAGATCGAAATTGATAATGATGAGACTTTCAAGGATCTTATTGTGGAGATCAATGACAACAAGGATAAGGTGTTTTACGGGCATTCTATCCCCTTAGTTCATGTATTGTGGTGGAACGATGGCGTGGACGAGAATACCTGGGAATGTGAGATGCAGACACATGCTCATTATCCCAAGTTGTTTGTTGTTTAGATCTTTCCTTATAATGATGTTCATTTTTTGATGTAGACCATTCATTTTTATGAGAATAATTTCTTTTGTTTCTTGTAATGGATTGCTCCCTTTGATAGGTATCTCCCCTGGGAGAGAATTTAAAAGATAGTGGTGATTTTCACGAGGTGTTTCATTATTCTTTTGATTTTGATTAGCTCTTGTGGTTGTGAAATACTTGATAGGGATCTCTCAAGGTGGTTGTTCGGACAACCCCTTTCTTGTTTCGTCTTTGGGTTGTTTTTGGATTCTCAAGGATGGGAGTATTTTTAGAGGTATCTTATATAAGGATTCAGATCCGCGTGGATGGACCCTTAGCGTGTTTTCAAAGACCGATGTGCTTGAAGAAGGATGAGAAGAATTATGGAGAATTTTCATCACGAGAAGCTGGAAACATGGGGTATATGATGTGACTAAGGGACACAGATGTGTACCGATTGGGTTTCAAAAAAAATAAAACAAAGCCTCGAGGCAACTCATTTTTCAGCGTAAATCGCATTGAGGTGGTACACGATGTGATGAGGAGGTACACATCATGAACTACACTGCTGCTATGTGTTTTAAAGACACCAATCCACTGGGGATTTTTCAAACCCTATGGCTTGAGTGCACTCCCTCTCAACCCCAGATGACCCAGATGCCTCCATCTTCAATGTTTTGGGACTCCTTCGTCTTGGATCGGTTCCCTGATTCCTTAATCGATCTTTCTTCAATACAAGGTAAGATCTACTTCCATTAGTTGGTTTTGTTTGATCCCTTTTATCCTATTTCACTTTTCTATGCTATGGAGTTTTATATCCATGTCTATAAGGGAGTTTCTTTTTGGTTTTTGTTGATGTGGTTGTGTCATGACATCGTCGGGTGGATGCAGTTTTTGCAAGGAAGGCGATTGTGATCTATTGATTTGATCTATTCTCGAGTGAAGAACTTCAAAAATATTTTGAGGTAGGGGATTCATTTATTCTATAACTATTTATGTTCAATCATAGAGTTAGCATGATTTATCCATTTATATCACAATGTAATTTACCTAATTAAATACTTTAACCAAATTAAAATAATTGGTTTGATAGCATGTCTTTACTTTTCACCATGAAAATGGTTTTCCTCTTTATTTTCTTGATAGTGTGATATCTATTATTTTATATCTAGCATTTTTTCATAATCAAATTGGTAAAGAACATAAATACTGAATTAATTGATAATTAATTTTATAAAGATAAAGAGGCATGCGAATGAATCTGATTGATGTTGTTTTAATTTGATATTAATAAAATATATGTAGTAATCCTGTTTATTTATTTTTGATATCTATGATAGATTTATTTTTTAGGTTTCCCATTGTTGGAACCTACTAATAATGAACTAGTTAATTCAAGACTTATTAAAAAAATGGTTTGTTTGATAAAATAAAATGCATGATAGGGTTCTGAGTTACCCTCTTGCATTTAAAGGCCAAAGAGCCTTCTACATGGAGCTGTGAGAGCTCATTACATGTGAAGGAAGAACGACTAAGTTTGAGATAAGAGCCCATTTTCCTTTTTGTTTCCTGATACTTGTGATGTGATGTGAGCTTGGGTGGCTATTATGCGATGTGGGGGTATGGAGGACCAGTGGATGTGGAAGCATTTGATGTCCATAGTGGTGAGATTCATTGGTTTATGCAGGTGGGTGTCGGGGAGGACACTAGAGGTGATGAAATGTGTTGAATTTGGGCTTACCGGCTGCTGTAAATGTGGTTTCTTATTGAATCTTTTGTTTTTTATCTACTTGAATTTATTCAATTCTTGAGGTTGCAAGTCTTGATTAACCTCCTTCCAAAAGAGGTGAATACACGCAGGGTATTCCACATGATTTCTATGTTTATATTCTCAAGGATGGATGGTTCTATGCTCCTACTATAGGTGGAAAAGATACGATGGGTATCTTATATAATCATTATGTTGATCCCCATGTGTTAGTCACTTAGTTTTTTTTTGTAGAATTACTAGAGTTATGGAAAGTAATAATTCTATTAATAAATTATTGAATTAATGATGTTATATGATGGGGTTAGAGCTTGTTGGGATACAATGCTGAGGTAATATTTCTATGAAGTTATGGACTAGGTTTGGTTAGTAAAAGAGGGAAAGAATCTTTGCTGTGATTCTAACAAAATATAATGTGCAATTTTTAATTGTTAATTAATGTTTTATGAATTAATTAACATAAAGTGAAACTGATAAAATGGGAGTGAGGTAATGTAATAAATCTTTTAAAATGGTTGTGTGCTTATAAGATACCTAGTTTTAGTAGTGGAAGCTGGGAATCTGAGAGACGCTAGCTCTAGTTGAGTCTAAGACTAGGTAATTCTCATAGTGTTGTTCTGAGATATAATATATTCTTTAATTTTTCAGTTTCTATACGCTACTCATCCCTATCATTTAGGGAAACTGACTCCCTAAGGATTCTGCGCCTTGAGGGTGTTTTCCCTAACATTCTGGTGGGAGGATAGATGGCTGACTACCCCCTTGGGCCCCACTCTATTCTCTAGGTAGAAACTAGTACTAGTAGGAATAATGGTTAGTTTTACCCATATATATGTGTGGAGGGATATAATGTCTTGTGGTTATTCACATACATATATTCTAGATATAGTTTCCTATAGACTACTATAGGTGTAATGTGTATAGGTTGTGATGGCGTGAGGATCCTTACTTGGTGTACGGGCTATAATGGATTGACGTTTAATGGCTGACATATGATACACATTATACGAGATCTAGTGGCTCCCAAAAACTACCTGTTTACTTTTCATAGATGGATGTGTTGGTTGAGCTTCATGAGATTCATGTTGGGGTGCTTTGCTCAGGTGCATGTGGGAAAGCTTTTTTGAGAGAGATTCTTAGGATGTGCGATGTTGGGGAAAAGTGGAAAACCAGTGGGGTACCCTTGATATTCTTCATTATGTTATATACTCTCATATGCGATACTTGGTGAGAGTATCCATGAGGAGGATGGGAACTTAGTATACCTATTTAGGTGATGATTTAGTTTCACTTGTTATTCACTGTGATTTAGCATGATTTCTTTAGTTGTTCATGAAAAGGATCTAGGGAGTATCCTACTGAGTATACTGGTATACTCACCATACATATATATAAATTTTTTTTCCACGTCACTCAGAGTAGTTTGGATATCATGCTGGTTACTATAAGCTGGGGGTTTCAAGAGTTATTTGGGCTTCGTGGTTACTGTCATCTTTTCTTTCATTGGGTACTTTCAATTTTACCTTATAATTGAAGTAGTTTTGTATGACATTACATATGCGTACTTGGGATTTATCTTATATTGTAGTCTTATTTGGAGTTGGTTGGTGTCTGTCTTATATCTCTCTTTCTCATGTGTTCTCTTAGAGGGTAATGACTCTCATTTGTGTGTTTAATATACCCTCAGTGCTAGTCACCATCTTGGGGCCTACTGGAGGTGGGATTCAAGGATCACTATCTACCTTCTCACATTTACGGACTATGTGGGGTACACCTTCTATGGAGTGGATCTGGAAAAATCCAATTTATTTCATTGGAATAAATTTTATATTGAATTTTTATGTAAACTGTTTTTAAATGTTTGAATGCTTTCTCTTTGGAAAACATCTTTTTCATCGTGTCTGCATGATTAATTTTAAATTAAATTTCAGTAATTATATGAATTGAATTTTTAAACATGTATTCAATATTTGGAATCAAAATAACTTATATTATATAATTATTTCAACCTAATTTTTTACCATTAGGAATAATAAAATCAGTAAAAATTAATTACTGTGGTTAAGGTAAAAATGGGTTTAACAGGGGGTTAAACTAAATAATAAGGGGTAAATGGCCTATAAACATGTTCATAACCCATTTACAAGCCATATTTATTACTTTTAAACTCTAAGGTTCAATAATGAGCCATTTTTTATCCCTATTTCATTGATAAAACGTGGGTAGACCTTTTTATTTATAAATATTACAACTCTGCTACTCACCTCACTTATAAATGAAAACTACCTCTCCTATAATTTTCACACCATAAAATCAATTTATATTGGAAAATACCATACTGAATAACTTCCTTAACTTAATCACCACAATATAGATCCCTTATTTTGATCAGAAATCCATCCTAATAATCGTTTTAGTGCGTAAATAAAAATATTGTCTAGAGAAGAGGTATCGTGCTTAACCGAATGTATTTATTTTATTTCTTCTTTAAAAACATTAAAAATTATTCAATTATGATTATATAATACCAAAAATTTCTCCCATATACTAATATGTTATTAATTTATCCTAAAATGATCTCCACTTCGATCAAATGAGATACAAAATAATTAGTCATGTGTATGGAAGACTACAACCTTGAAAACAGATGTTATTTGTTTTCTATATCCACCTATAATGGATTGGTATAATAATGGATTTATTGTTTATGAAATATATTTATTATATTATTATAATTATTTAATTATAACATCACAACTAAATTCTTACCTTTCAACCCATTGTAAAATAATAATGTTGCTCGTGTGTACGACGGACTACCAGTTTACGAACTAATGTGGTGCGTTTTTTATTTATGTTTTACATGGATGGTAATAATGATATATTAAATGAATATATATAATATTTTTAACATAATTATACATCTATAAATATTATATCATATATAACTTCTTACATTCCACTCTGTGGTGGATATGATAATGTCATTCGTTTGTATAAAGAACTACTGCCTCATGAAGTGATGTGATTCGTTTTTCACCAATGATTTTTATGGAAGGTAATTATGGTAAGATATATGTGATATTGATGAAATAAAAGATATTATGAATATTTAATATATTATTTACCTTTCGTAAATTTCATCCATCGAGAAAATGGATACAACATTCATGCATACAAATTTACGACCTACCATCTCCATGAACGATGTATTTCATTTTTTAACTATAAATTATATAGATTACAATAAATAAATATTTAATGAATATATATTATATTTATATCATGGTTATATGTATATATATTATGGAACCATGATCAAATTAAAAGTACCAAAAAATAAAAAATTGAAACATACACAGAAAACAAAGCAATTATTACCTGAAACATGAATTTAACAAATAATTGTTAATAAAAAGGTAATTATTGCATGTGGTGTATGTGTACTGCCCATTATTGTATTCACTTTTAATTTCATGAGATTTCCATTGATCACCACTTAATTATTGCATGTGGTGTATGTGTACTGCCCATTATTGTATTCATTGTGTAATATACTTTAATTTATGGGTATTTACATCATCATGGTATGATACTTCTTTCATGGGTGTATGTTTCGTATGTTACCTAATCGGTAAGGGAATTTGAGATTTCAATTCCCACTCATTTGGCTTTACACATATTTCATTGATTATATTACTCCATGATTATGGGTGGAATCACTATTCATTTGATTATGTCATAATTTCCACTCCCCTTCCTATGGATATACGTTTGATACACATAATCACTCATTGGTAATTCTCATGTCATTGATATGAATTTGATAAGAGTAATTTTAACTCATTCATTTGTTGAGTTAAACATCCAATTCGTTGGTGTTGTTTTTACAAGAATATGTGTGAATATCCTTTAATTGTTTTACACTGAATATCCAATCATATTTAGTGTATTTATATTTGTCACACATAATTATGTCGTTGATTTATCTTTAACCTAAGGATACGGCCTTTATGAGAGATTTCATCTCAATTTACATTCCATTGAGACTTCTTTGTTGATATACACCAAATCACTTTTATGTGGTGTATATAATGTACTTTGACATAGTATATCATGAATCCCTTTTTTCTCATGATATTACAAAGTTTTTATTACCTCAATTATTTGTATTCAAGTGTCTCTTTTGGTTAGAATCTCTAACTAAAATACCATTTTTAAATGTTTTAAAGATTTATTCTTCTAAATCTTTCTCATTAATGTCCATGTTTTAAAAATGGTTTTAAGGATTTATTTATATGGACATTAAAATTTTAAAATCAAAACTCCTTTTAAAAGTTTCAAAGTGGTATGGGACACTTTGATTCAAAAATCTATTTTAAATGGATTCTTGACAAATATTGTGACTTTTGAATGATTTCAAGAAAAGGGGGATATTTCTATAAAATTATTTTGATGATTATTTTCATCTATGTCAACATCCTTCATTATTCTTGATTGAGGTTAATGTGATACAATACAATTTTCCATATTATATCGAATGAGTTATGTTTGACTGTGGATGTGTTATTTTTATAGCATTCATGGTTTATGAGTAAAGTATTGACATTTCGTATGTTAGTTCCAATAAGAATGTTTATGTTATATTTCAACCATTACTTCATATGAATGTGTTGGACAAGTATGTTCCAGGTTGGGGACTGGTTAAAGTAAGCCCTCCAGGTTGGGGACTGGTAAAAGTAAGCCCTCCAGGTTAGGGACTGGTAAAAGTAAGCCCTCCGGTTTGGTCTCCGGTTATTAGAGGCACTCCGGGTTGGTGTCCGGTTATTAGAGGCACTCCGGGTTGGGTTCCGGTTACAGTTAGCCCCAAGGTCTTGGGACGAGGCCTTGAAAAGAAATTAAAGTTTAGCATTATGCATTCCATCATTATGAAAGTGGATATTGATATTGCATGTGATCATTCGACTAGTAGAATATCCATGTGAGTAAGTAAATGGAATTATTTCATTTTACCTTTTCCATTTTATGCTGAAGTTCATGTTTAAAAGGCTTTTGTTTTAGTTATAAATTGCCTTAAGTGTTTATGCTTATTTATGAAAGCTTCTGCTATAATGTTATCCTTACTGAGCATCTGAGCTCACCCCTTTCAATGTTTTATTTTTCCCAGGATTATGAAGAAGTAATTTATGAATGACCTGCAGGGATAGTATGAGGGGATATGAAGACAAGATGTTTTTTTATGATGTAATGTAAAAAAATTATGGATGTATCTAGTTATTCCAAGGCTACAAAACTAATCGGTCTTTCGAGACTTGATCTTTCTCGTGATCATGCCAATGTTATGTAATAATGCACCGACTCTAGGTAACTAGGGTCGGGGCGTTACAGTTGGTATCAGAGGAAGTTTAGTACAAACCTTGGAAGCTAGATTTAGATAAACTCTGATTAGAGCACGTAGACCTAAGATGAACTTTGAGGATTAGTATAGAAGAACTTCCTAGAATTTTGGTATTGTAATGATTTTGTGAGTTTTCCAAGCAATACATCCCTGTCTGGATACGAGAAGGTAGAGGTGGCTCTGGCACAGATGTACCTAGGGGTAAAACCCGAAAACACCGCTTTGAGCTAGACTCGAACGGGAACTGGTACACGACAACGGGCCTTGCTGCACTCTTGGTTACGACATTCCCGGGGGATATGCTTTGGTAAATTCACAAGATTAGTATAAACCATTATTAAGGGAATACAAAAAAATGCCCCTAAGAATATATGTTGGCAAATAGATAGTGGATAATGTAGATTTTAACATAGGGTACCCCAAGTCAGGATATATTGTTCAATTACAAGATTATCCTATTATGTCTTTTTTTTTTCTATTAGATAAGTATTCAAAAACCCTAATTGTATTTTATTTTGTTAGTTGAAACATGGAGGGAGCAAGATCACGAACAACTCTTCTCTCTCTTCCTGAAGAACTACTTACAATTATTATCCAGAAGTCATGCGCAGACGATGTTGAAACTTTTTCAAATGTCCAAGTTACATGCAAACAACTTTATGAGACATCCAATACCTCTAGCATTGCACGATTCTTTCAAGGATCAAGTACCGACTGTGGGATAATGTTGCGCTCTCAACTTTCTTACCACGCTAAGCGTGGGAAGTACCATTAGGGTCTTTTCAAATTATTCACTTTATCTCAAAATTACGATGCACTAAATGATTTTCTAGATGCTGCAGAAGATGGAGACCTTCGAGAAGCCTATATGTATCAAATTATATATTTATGTCTTTTGGGATATACGAAAACTGATTTACCAAAACCTTATTTTGAAATATTTGAAGATGAATCAGTGAGAATTTTTCTAAAAAAACATGTTAAAGACGATGTCTCCAAATTATATATAAGAAATACCTATTTTTTTATGATGCATCGATGCTTCCATCGATATAATTCAAAATGGATGAGGAGTTTTTGGGTAAAGGAAGTAGATTATTTGGAAAAATTCCTGAGGTACCATTGTGACCCATGAACGCATTCTACCAAAAGGAAAATCCGCCTAGTCTCTCCAGAGTTCATGTTGTGATCCACATATCTCTAGTGACAAAATACATGCCTGACCCAACGCATGTACTCACCTATGAAGAATTATAACTGGAACCAGATCTATCTTATTGTGGAGAGCCTATCAGAATTCTTCATACCAAAGATCAAGTTTTGAGAAATCGGATGACTCGTATGGTAAAAGATCTATGGAGAAATCATAAGATGGAAGAGGCAATGTGGGAACCTGAGGAACATATGATGAAGAACCTATGTGGAAATAAATGGATGGTGAAATGTTTAAAAGTGTTAGTGCTCTTTATTGATGGGTTTACTTTGGAATAATTTTCTCTTGTATTTGTAACCCCGCAGTTTTCCATGTGAGAATGATATTTGAGGAAGAATTGTCTCTTCTCTTGTGGATATAGGTATAAATAACCATTTGGTTTTATATGATCATTGGGGTTTGAGAAAATTATAAGTTATTATAATTTGGGATAAAAATGAAAAGTATGATATAACATTTGTGATTAAATTATGTTATTTTGAGGAATTTATCTCATTTTGGTAATATTATAAAATATAGTTTTTGAAAAAGGACAACACGTAGACCGTGTGACAACCCGTCGCGTCGAACAAAGCTGTGGGAATCAAACCCACAACCAAAGTGCGATTGGGATTTATCTCCTACCACTGGACTACGTGAAGTCCCTGGTTAATGTGACTATTTTTTTGTTAAATGATTTTATTGATCAATAATAAGATGATTTGGGTTCTTATGTCTTATCAAATGAATACCCTTGGTATAGGAAAATGATTTGGTGATTAAGTGATAAATGTTATTTTGGAAGATGTTCGCTTTGTTGGAAACACTATATGCCCAAGGAAAATAGAATACAATGGGGTTTCATTTGTAGAGTAATGGTGGATTTTTATCTACGTTTTTATTGTTGATTTATAGTGATTTGGGTTATTTATGGAAATTATTAATCTATAACAGAGAATATGTGATGATGTTTATTACTTTTAAGTATGTGACTTTAAGAGTCTTTGATGTCATTTGGAGATTCAATGTAACATGGGAGACTACATAATCAAATTCTTCTATGATTTGGGTTTCAATATTAGTTTGGATTATATTAAAGGATTTTAAGGACAATTGGTTATTGAATGGTATCTATTTAACTTTGGGGTATTGTTGGTTTAATTCTAGAAATTAAAATTAGTGCATATTTATCTCAATGAATATCCTTTTGGGGGATCATTAGATCATTCACTAACCATTTTTGTTTTGATTAATCTTCAAAGACAATGTAAATATATGGTTTATCCTGCATGGATCATGTGATTCTATAGAAGTTTATTCTAGCTCTTCCAGTGTGACCAAGTCTTCTTGAATACTCATCGTTTAAAAAAAAATTGAGTTAGTGGTGGAAATTTATTAAAGAATGAAAATTTACTTAAAATGTAAGTATATCTCATAATGTTCTTAGTCAATATCATAAAGGAATTCATCTTCCTTATGTAATGTAACTTTAAAAAAAATATTGTCTGTTTACTTTCCTACTAGGAGACTAATGGTTGTTTGTCCCAAAACAAGTTTGTGGTTTTCTCATTGTTAACTTTCTCCTGATCATGATTTATATCCCTCTCCATCAGAACTTGACACTTAGTTTATCATCCATATCCATGTTTTCTTACATGGAATCCTAGTATGGGTTATCTTGGATGACCCTTATACCTCTCTTTCTTTCTTTTAAAGGGATAGTTTTATTGGCTCTTTTTCCGATGTGGGACCTTCCATTATATTCCCAAGCAAAATTTTAAAAATTTCGAGGATGCAATTTATTGAAGGAGGGGAGAATGTAACACCCCAAGTTTCCTCGGTATGTTTCCTTTCGAATAATGTAATGGCGTGCATTGTACACAACTTAGAGATTTTAACACACCATAACCAATCAAACTAGCCGTTATGAATAGTAATACCTACTTTTTGAAATTTTATATTCTATCTCTCAAAATGGACTTCATTTTTGGATTCGTAATATCTAAATTAGCCTAGGGTGAAATTTTGGTACTTTTTGGATAACTTTCATATTTTGATGAATAGTGAAAATTACTAAATTTTAATTAAAAACAACTTTTTTAATCAAAATAATTAATAGTGATAAATTATGAATTTTAGTTGTTTTAAAGTATATTTAGAATATATTTTTACCATTTAATATAATTTTGGTCATTGGACATAATTTTACAATTAAACCGAACATAAACAAGTGTCAATCTTTGATAGTTATTATCTCTTAAAAACACGCTTTTTGTTTTGACAGCGGGAATTAATTTTAAATTAATTTCTGCCACTTCTGTGTTTTGAATTTAGAAAAATTTATTCCATATTTGGAATCAGGATGTTCAAATTGTGTAAATAGGTAACTTTTATTTTTAGACAATTTGAATAATTCCTGCGGTAAATATTTTATTTACCATGGTTAAGGGTAAATCCGGTAAATAAGGGTTAAAAAATAATATTATAATAATACTAAATTACCCTAAAATGTGTCTTAACCCTATTGGTTGATTCATGGTCGACCATGGTCATATTTGGGTCTATTGTGGGACCCCATGGATCCACTTGTAAGTGATAATGACACTTTATTTTAATTTAGTTAAAATAAATACAAAAATGACACAAGCATATATCTTTTAACAAAACAATTGTTACAGAGGGTTATATATGTTGGATTTTAGATTATAAATATTACATAGAAGGATAAAAATATTTCCTACATAATGATATTTTATTTATAATTTTTAGACATTAAATAATGTAATTTAGTTATGACACAATGATGATGCAGTAATTACTATAATAGTGTAAAATCAAAATAATTGATATTATAAATACCCAAATAAATATAATATGAAACTTTTAATGAATTAAACTAATTTTATAGGATAATATGATATATTAGTATTGATTTAATTGACTTTTTTAGAAGTAATAAATCTGTTATGAGTTTCACAAAAATCAACTATTGAATAGTGTCAAAATTGACATAAAAGAGTATTTAAAACAAATATTATATTATTAATTGATATTAAATTCCTAAAAATCTAAGGTTCGGCCAAGAGACTTATATAATGATAGGTGTATCATTAATGGACCACTTGTGGATCGCTTGTATGTATATGGTATGTTTATTAACCATATAATATAAAAATACAAAGAGACATTGTAAAAGTGAAACTAATTAACTTAGAGTTAATACTTAAAGATAAGGTTAATATAAGTACCCAAACCTGTCTAAATTATATTGGTTGAGTTTTTTTCGACCCATCCCCACCATAACCTTTGAATAGTCAACTTTGGAGTCATTGGAAACGGAATATGAATTTATTATAAACTAATATCTCTAGCTTTTCCAAAGGTGCCCCTCACCCCTCTTATAAAAGGGCACTCCTCCTTCTCATTTCTTCACACCTTCAAAGCCCTTTGGATCAGCCAAAACCTGCCCAAATACTCTCCCAACTTCCCTCACTACAACCTAGGGGCCTTAGTTTGATCAGAAAGCCAACCTAAAGAGCCCTTTTGATCAAATCAAAAGGAAGAACCCGAAGAAGAGGTAATGATTTCACCACCCTTCTCCAAGTTCATTTCTTCTTCCACTTCTTCTTCCTTTGTTATTACCATTATAAAATAATAACTCCAGTATCATATATATACTGTGATGTTATTATAAATATGGTACAACCATATTCAGTATTCTATCCATCCTTTGAATAACATGTCACCATACGTGCGTACGTACGGCTTACCGTCTCCACGTCGTGGTGTAATTGTTATTCAATATATTATTATTTGTATGGGTATAATAATGATGTGTAACTCATGTAAATAATAAATATAACATGATAATTATTCTGTATATATGATATAAAATCCAATTATATATTATTTTAATATCAAAAGAATGATATTGTCGCTCGTGCGTATGTACGGACTACCGTCTCCACGAACGCGATGAGATTCATTGTCCATCATATCCATTCAAGTATAATTATCATTTGATGATTTAAAAATAGTATCTAAGGACTTGATATCATTCTGGATATGAATAATATACATCCCATTAATAACGAATATGGCTCACATAACAAAGAATATAAAGTAAAATGAACCCGTTAACACCCGAAATGACGATAATTCTAAGATATTATTAACAAATCAATGTTAAAAGATCATATATGATATCATATTAAAGTAAATGATTCTTGTATAATTCAATAACAATTATTTCACCGTTATACAGGAGGTAAACCTACCATCGACCAAGGAAAAAGTACAAAGTAAGGGATTTTCTTATCTCACTTTCAATTCCGTGAGATTTCCATTTTTCACCACTAAATTATTGAAAGTGGTGTATTGTGTACTGACATTTGATATATATTCATGATTCTATTTATATTCATGTTATTCTGTAAATAATTTGGTGGTTATTAACTTTTGGCCATACGACTTAGTTGATTAAAGTGGTAAGGGATTTTCTTATCTCACTTTTAATTTCGTGAGATTTCCATTGATCACCACTTAATTATTGCATGTGGTGTATGTGTACTGCCCATGATTGTATTCATTGTGTAATATACTTTAATTTATGGGTATTTACATCATCATGGTATGATACTTCTTTCATGGGTGTATGTTTCGTATGTTACCTAATCGGTAAGGGAATTTGAGATTTCAATTCCCACTCATTTGGCTTTACGCATATTTCATTGATTATATTACTCCATGATAATGTGTGGAATCACTATTCATTTGATTATGTCATAATTTCCACTCCCCTTCCTGTGGATATAAGTTTGATACACATAATCACTCATTGGTAATTCTCAAGTCATTGATATGAATTTGATATGAGTAATTTTAACTCATTCATTTGTTGAGTTAAACATCCAATTCGTTGGTGTTGTTTTTACAAGAATATGTGTGAATATCCTTTGATTGTTTTACACTAAATATCCAATCATATTTAGTGTATTTATATTTTTCACACATAATTATGTCGTTGATTTATCCTTAACCTAAGGATACAACCTTTATGAGAGATTTCATCTCAATTTACATTCCATTGAGACTTCTTTGTTGATATACACCAAATCACTTTTATGTGGTGTATATAATGTACTTTTACATAGTATATCATGAATCCCTTTATTCTCATGATATTACAAAGTTTTGATTACCTCAATTATTTGTATTCAAGTGTCTCTTTTGGTTAGAATCTCTAACTAAAATACCATTTTTAAATGTTTTAAAGACTTATTCTTCTAAATCTTGCTCATTAATGTCCATGTTTTAAAAATGGTTTTAAGGATTTATTTATATGGACATTAAAGTTTTAACATCAAAACTCCTTTTAAAAGTTTCAAAGTGGTATGGGACACTTTGATTCAAAAATCTATTTTAAATGGATTCTTGACAAATATTGTGACTTTTGAATGATTTCAAGAAAAGGGGGATTTTTCTCTCAAATTGTTTTGATGATTATTTTCATCTATGTCAACATACTTCATTATTCTTGATTGAGGTTAATGTGATACAATAAAATCTTCCATATTATATAGAATGAGTTATGCTTGACTGTGGATGTGTTATTTTTATAGAATTCATGGTTTATGAGTAAAGTATTGACATTTCGTATGTTAGTTCCAATAAGAATGTTTATGTTATATTTCAACCATTACTTCATATGAATGTGTTGGACAAGTATGTTCCAGGTTGGGGACTGGTTAAAGTAAGCCCTCCAGGTTGGGGACTGGTAAAAGTAAGCCCTCCAGGTTAGGGACTAGTAAAAGTAAGCCCTCCGGTTTGGTCTCCGGTTATTAGAGGCACTCCGGGTTGGTGTCCGGTTATTAGAGGCACTCCGGGTTGGTGTCCGGTTATTAGAGGCACTCCGGGTTGGGTTTCGGTTACAGTTAGCCCCAAGGTCTTGGGACGAGGCCTTGAAAAGAAATTAAAGTTTATCATTATGCATTCCATCATTATGAAAGTGGATATTGATATTGCATGTGATCATTCGACTAGTAGAATATCCATGTGAGTAAGTAAATGGCATTATTTCATTTTACCTTTGCCATTTTATGCTGAAGTTCAAGTTTAAAAGGCTTTTGTTTTAGTTATAAATTGCCTTAAGTGTTTATACTTATTTATGAAAGCTTCTGCTATAATGTTATCCTTACTGAGCATCTGAGCTCACCCCTTTCAATGTTTTATTTTTCCCAAGATTATGAAGAAGTAATTTATGAATGACCTGCAGGGATAGTATGAGGGGATATGAAGACAAGATGTTTTTTTATGATGTAATGTAAAAAAAATTATGGATGTATCTAGTTATTCCAAGGCTACTAAACTAATCGGTCTTTCGAGACTTGATCATTCCCGTGATCATGCCAATGTTATGTAATAATGCACCGACTCTAGGTAACTAGGGTCGGGGCGTTACATTTAGCATAGATTATGATCATGTTGTTATATTTATTTATTGGGGAAAATTTTAACCTTAGATATTCAAGTTTTTTAATATGAATGTTTATTTAGATTATATATTGAATAATCATTCAATTGATTCATATGATGAATGTATTGTACTTATTATGTTATGAGTGGGGAAATTTATATCCCCTTAAGGAATCGTTAGGTCTTATGAGATAAACTATATTGAGAATTGGTGTATGATCCGCCAATTTATGTATGTTATCTTGGAATGGGAATTAATTGTATGATTATGATGTTTGACATTATGTATTATATCATTATGAAAATATATTTTGTTGTGGTTGTGATTATTTATGCTTCAATATCATTCTTGGATATAGTCCCCATTTTATTATCTTGGTTATATGATATAATTGGTTATTATTTATCTCAACCATATTATCCATGGTTTATTTATCCTCTGATATCTTCTGTTTAGTGTTTTCCCTTACAAAGAATCTGATCTAACCCTTTATTATGTGTTCCTTTCCATGGGTTACCAAGAAGATATATATAAATTATTTCATATGATTTCTAGAATGAATAATAATTTTCTCACTAGAATTTTCAATTTTTATGTCATGTTTTCAATTGAAATGTGATAATAATGTATGTATCGAGTCTCCAAAAACTACCAAACTATTCAATACTTTGGGATATAATAACATATATTTTTTAAAAAATTATAAAAATTAACATCGACTATGGGTTAGAAGAGTGAATTTGTTATAGTTGGAATCAATGTAAGTTCATTATGAATGATAGGAACTAGATTTAATAAAACATAAATAGATAATAGAACCCTATGATAGTCACTTAGAATAAGTCTAAGTATAGGATAATGTAATAAAGTTTTGGTAAAGAATATATTGTGTGGTATTCCTAGAAAATATATCCCAATATAAATATTAGAATGTGGATGTGGTTATGGAACATATTCACCTAAGTGTAACAACTCCAAAAAAGGCAAGTTGGGTATTAACTTGATTTTTGATTGGTGCATTATGAGTGGAACCAAGACTCAAAAAAAACTATACACTCTTAGAAGATATGATTTAGTATGTTTTAATGATATTTACAAACAATTATGAAATATTTGATAATATTTTTATAATTTGAATATTATCCCAAATATTAAAATCTTATGATTATGATATTGGTTATGCACAAGTTTTCAATTTATGTTTACTGTTATACTAGATTTATAATTATATACAATGATTTAAAATCCACAATGTTTTCAAATAAATCATATTATTCAATTTTTTATAAATGGAACCCGGTGAAAGTAATTGAAATCATATCAATTCATGTAATAAATATCGGGAATTCCCTCATGGGTAAGAAAATGAATCCAGAGTGACATCAAGTCCATAGAGAAGATATTTTTAACTTTGGGAAGTCGAAAAAGTGGGAAAGTCATCATCGTAGCTTATCATCGTAATAGAGATGATGATCAATGGTGGCCATTGATCTAGAATTGTAAGGACTTGAATGAAATAAATAGTATGGTGTGGAATACATTCATGGAGATATCCTTAAAAAAATAAATTTTTCATGATAAATGAGCAAATATAGAGATTTAGTTCCTCAATATAAGGAAAAATTATGGAAAAGATATTACTGAATATAAAAGATAACTTTGTAAGGTTTGAAACTCATTAAACAAATTATGTATGTTATTGAAAGAGTAATATTGATAGTTTCATTAATGAGATAAATTCTAACATTTAAAGGGAATTAGCCTCTATGAAATTTTGCATATTCATGGATATATTATAAAGTACCATTAATAAAGAGAAGGAATTATCCGGGTCTTATGGTTTCCAAGGAAAATAGTAAAATAAGTGGTTGGCTAGGTACTCTGGTAAATGATATTAGAAAAAATTATAGGAAGGGTGTAATTTTCAACTTGAAATATTTTTTTAAAGAAACATCAAGGAACATGATTGATGGGAATGGGTGTTTTTTTCAAGTGTGGAGAGAAAGGTCACCAAGATCATGATTTAAAAGGTAATAAATAAGCTACCAATGTTCAAAGCTTCAACTGTAATGATATGGGTAACTATTAATATTAATTCCCAGATATCAATGGAATTTGTCTCGGACAAAGGATAATGGAGCATGACCAAGCTTATGTGATCAATATAGATGCGTTTTGAAGTTCCTACAGTTGTATGTTTTGGTATATTTACCATATAATTATATTTAACTAATAATTTATTTTATTCTATGTCTTCATAAAATTTTATATCTTCCATGTTTTCTAATAAAATGACATATTTCCCGAACACCTTATGAAATTAATTTTCAATAAAGACTTGTTGTGAAGATATTACTATAACAGGGAGATCAGTTAGTTTCAATTATGACACATAAACTTACATTATTTTAAAACCTGATTAATATACCTATGATTTACATTTATATAATCCTTGTTATGAATTAGAATCTAAATTATAACATTAAAATTTTTATCTGATCGGAAAATATTACTATTTTTTATGGGTATATCAAACCCATTATATTCAAAGAGGAGACTAAATCAATAGAATCTTGTCTAAATACAGCTATATGAGAACTCCGTAATTATATTTTAGAGAATAATACTATACATATCTTATGAATAGGAAATGTGTATTTAGAATAATGATGTATCTATTGTGCTTTAATGTATTGATGTATTTCCAAAATAATTTCTTATACACCCACATGAGCATGAAGTTTATTTTTACATTGATCATATCCTTGATACAAATCCTATATGTAAGAATTACTATAGGATGGTAATAATGGAACTAATATAACTAAATAGGAAACTATAATTGTTGAGTGATAAGGTAATTTTGGATAAGTGTAAGTGTAAGTGTAAGTGTAAGTGTAATTGTAAGTGTAAGTATAAGTGTAATTTTGTAAATCATTCTTATGACTATTAAAAAAAGTTAAATATAAAATTTTGTAAATGTGAATTATGGATTTGTAAAGTTTCTTTTCTTGGATATAGTGTATCTAAGGATATATTATCAGTTTATCCTTCAAATATAAAGGAAATGATGGAATAGGAAATGCTAGTAGATATAACCAAGGTGCACCGTTTCCTTTGATTATCATGTTACTATCAATGATTTGTTCAAAAGTTTACGTGATTATATAACTAGTTAACAAAGTGAAACATAAATTTATTAAGTTCATTTGGGTAGAATAACTTAAGGAATGTTTTGAATAATTAAAGAGGATACAATATAATGCATTGGTATTGACTATATCATTTGGAGGGGATGGATTTTTGATATATAATGATTCCCCATAGAAAGGAATTTAATGTGTCCTTATTAAAGAAGATTGAGTTTTTTCCAATAACAAATAATTATTATTATTCATTAATATAATTATCTAAATCATGATCTTGAGTTGGAATTAGAAACATTTTCACTGGATATATGGAGTAACGATATTTATAGTAAAAGATATGAAATATATACAGATCATTTTTTGGAAATTAATATTCTCTTTGAAAGATCACAATTTAAAAAAAATGTGAGGTTTATAAATACTCAAGGATTATTATCTCTCAATACACTCCCACCTTGGGACATAAAATAAGGTATCTGATGTGTTGTGTAGTAAAGATTATGGATTTCAGTCTAAAATGAGGATTTTAAAAGATATTATATTAATTAATTTAGTAAATCTATATATTAGAATCATTAGGGATATGGAAATACCACATCCTTTCACAACTATTCATAAACCATATTTATTAATGAAAATAAAAAATACGAATCTTGAGGCTGAGAATATTGAAAATAACATAAAATCAAAGAATAATGGGATCTTGGTATAATTTATCTATGAAAATGGTATAATAAACTTTGGAAAGAGGATATGTGTTCCATCCTTTCTAGAGATAAAAATATAACTATTAGATGAATGTCGTAGCTCAATTTACTCAATACCCCATGGTAGCACAAAAATGTATTTGTATTTTAAGAAACATGTTTGGTGGGATAATATAGAGTTGTAAATTTTATATTATGCATAAATTTTCTTAGTTTTCCAATATGTAATGGATGGAATACAACATCATAAATGAGTCATAAAACCTCTACCAATTTCCATTTTGAAATAAAATAATATTACATTATAATTTGTCACTAGATTTACAAATACCCTTGATTTATTTTTGTGAAAAACAAACTCCCTGGAAAACCTTCTTAAAAACATCTATCTTTCATTCAACCAATCCATATCCACAAAAATTCCCACAAGTAGTCTATGAAGCACACTACCAACCTTTTCTTCCTTAGAAGATCTAGTACCACTATCACCTCCATGCTTTGGATTCCTCAAATATCAGTGGTCAGTATAAGGTTGAGAGAAATGAATTTGATAGTTTCAATTCATAAGAGAAGGTACATAGGGTAATGGAAATGAAAGAGGGGTTGGATTATATATTTAGGTCACATATATGATTTAGAGGAAGGATACTTTTCCGATTTAGGTTTAAGGGTTAATATAACTAAAAAATGAAGATTAAAAGAAAATAGAATAAAATAAAACATAACAAAATGATTTCTATTTTAAATGGAAGTGTAAATAATTTATTAAAACTAAATTTAGTAGAAAAATATTTAGAATAATAAAAATTCATTTTTTATGAAATTAACAATAATTGAAAAAATTTAAAATCTTTTAAATTAAATTAACCTAAATTCCTGATTCTAATAATAAATGAAGAAATTATTATGCACTTTTATAAATGAAAAAATTTAAACATAATAAAAAAAGTAAATAAAATAAGTTAAATTATTTTAAATTTAAATAACTCAATTTACTTATTAATAAAAAAACACTCAGAAGGGGTGTTATTAGTAAAAATATCATCTAATTTTTTCTTATTAAAGATAAATTCAAGAGAGATTTATCATTTTTGATCATGATCTCTCACGAAATTATTCCTTAGATATATGTTCTTTGTTCTCAACTGATTTATTTGATTATTTTAAATGTCGATAGTTTTAGTGTTTTAACATTTTATTGACACTTGATTATAATTGAATCCAAAATCCAAAAAGGTGTGTTTCATCCATAGAACTGATACACAATAACTAACTACAAAAATGTATTCTACTTTAGAAGTAGATGATGAAATAGAGTATAGTTTATTACTAGAGTAAGATACCAAATATTTTCCTAGAAAGTGATAGGTTCCTAAGGTAATCTTATTATCTAGTAAATAACCAAAACAAATTCATATGAATATGAATTATAATTAGAAGTAGTGGTTTTTAAAAAGATTAAGGAAAGATAAATTGTTCCTTTAAAATAACATAAAATTCTATTTGCAATTTTAAAATGAGATTCCATGATATTTTATTGGAATCTAGCAAATAATCATATTGATAACATAAATTTTAGTCAATTAATAGTTAAATATAGTAAAATATATTATTATTCTATAAAACTTATTGTCTACTAGTTTACCATTGTCATCCAAATACAATTATTCATTAGAACTCATAAAAATTTCATGCACCTTACTGTTTTCAATTCTAAAAATTTTAAGTAAGTCCAGTATGTATTTTATTTTATTTGAAACATTACCAAATTATTTGTGATAAATTTTTAATCCTACAATAAAATTAATATCATCCATAATGATTATTTCAAAATACTTGAGAGTATCAAACTTTTGGATTTCTATTTTTACACAATTTGTAGGATATTTTCTTCAAAATAGGTATTATTATAACTATGTTAATGAAATAACATGAAATATTTAAAGATTCATCCCAAAAGTGACTGTGTAGGGTATATGTACATAACAAAGTCATGGAAATTTCTTACAAGGTCCTATCACTCCTTTTAATAAAACTAATATGTTAAGTTGTTCTTGGGGTTGAAAAAGTGTGTTTGATTCCATGTTTTGAATAATACGAATTTAACTCATGGTTTTCAAATTCGTCTCTATAGTCAATTCTCACAAAAATAAATTTGGAATATTTATCTTTTTGAGCTAATTTAAAAATAATTATAAAAACTGAACATGATTCACTTTTATGACTCAAAAATAAATACCATATAAATCTAGAAAAATAATCAACTAACACATAAACAAAATATTTTCATCTTAGTCTTGTTGTTCTATATGGTCCAAAAAAGTAAATGTGGATAAATAATCAAGGACTATATTTTGAAATCTATATAATTTATTTAAGATATTAAATATATTACCTTCCCATTTTCTATGTGTCTCATAGTTTCTCTTTATTCAATTTATGTTAATGTAAACCTGACATTAAATTTTTTTAAAAATGTTTCTTGAAGAATAAAAAAAAAATGTCCATATCCTCTATGATAATTCCAAGATTCATTTTTTTTCTCATTTAAATAGTTCACAATTTTTGTACCAAACTAATTTAGATCAATAGTATATTCATTCTTATTTCTACATGCCTTAAACAAAATAATATTATATTCAAAAACATAACATGCATTTTTTAAAAAATCTATAGAATAAAATTCATCACAAATTTGATAAATACTTGTTAGGTTTTTTTCCCGTCCTTACATGTAACGACCCAAATTTCATTAATGGAAAATCCCTCTTGATCCAGTTAAATGTTTCTTTATGTTTTTATATGATGTCAACTTCTTTAGTTTAACGTTAAGATTTGTGACCGTTACTTTTATAGCCATTGAACAGTGATCATCTGGGTAGTTTAAATATAAGGCTTTAACGAACCAATTTTCTACTCAGACAAAGGAAGCGATGGCCTCATCCAGTAGAATTGCCCCTTACGAAGCCCATTTGTCGGAGCTCGGAAAGGAGGTGGCGTCTTTGGGCATTGCCCTTGACCAAGCCCAAGCTGAGCTTCATCAAGTCAATCTCGAACGTGATCGTCTACGGGAAAAATGGAAGTTGATAGAGATTACCACTCGAGCGATGTTATCCGAGCAACCCCAAGAGTCTGTCACCATCGCACACCTTACCCTTAGGTCTTATGCGGCTATTTTAAGGGGTTATGTAACAAATAAGTAGCACCATGTTCATGTACATTATTTTTGTATATAATAATGAATATAATTTCTAGTCATTTTTGATGCATTGTAATTAGTTTTTAAAGTACAAATGATGTTTTTAGTTATTATTTAATTAAGAACTATATTTTATTAAATTAAAGGATTTTTGAATTAAATAATATTTTAATAAAATATTATTATTAATATTAAATTAATTTTTATTAGATATAAATGATCTTATAATTTTATGAATGCAATTAAAATTTTTATTAAGGTTTGAAAGCCATTTCTGTCAAAACCCGTGAATTTTTTTATAAATGTCGGTTTTTATTTTAAAAGTGAAAATTCACATATTTAGAAAATTATTTAGATAAAATAAATATTATTTTTGGAATCAGGACTTCGAAATTATCCAACGGTGAATTTTTCATAATTTTCTGAGACAGTCAAATTTTTGGGTAAAAATTAAATACCATTTAAATATATAATGTGTTTTATGACATCATAATGACCCAATGGTGATGTAATAAAATACCATAATCCTTATGTTCGGACAATATGTGTTTTATCATTAAAATAATGAGGTTTTGGGTTTTTTTGAATCACTTTTCAAAGCATTAATGGAGCCCTCAAGACTTATTCAACACTTTGCCTTTTTAAATTAATTTCCATGGGAGTGTGACTCACCTCCACATAAGCAAACCTATTTTTTTAATAAGTTCGGACCTTGGACTTGTAAAATATTGTTTTCCTCTTTCCTTTTCCAGAAACCATGGGGAAATACCATGGGATGGTTTTTGGTTTGGATTATTTTAATATAAGGGGTCCCAAACCTAAATAATAAAGAATTCTCTCACCTTTCCTATATAAACCCACCCAAGCTCCCACTTTCTCCTCACTCAAAGCCCTTTAAGTTCGTCCAACCTCTGCCCTACTCCCTCTAGAATCCTCTCAAGGTGCCCCAAGCTCCCAAGAAGCCTCTCACAAGCCTCTCTCTAGCCTTTGGAAGCACACTTCCAAGTAAGGGTTTTTCTTCCTTTCTCATTTTTTGTCAATTTTCTTTAAGTTGTATTGCCCTTTTAATTTCATTTATGAATTTTGGGGTATGGTTTCGCACCTCCCCCATACTGCCCTCTTATTGTTTGAATGATGGGAGAACCCTTTCTCTCTCATTAAATGCCTCCCTTGTACACCCGTTACTATGCCGAAATTCCGAAAGGAACTTCTCTCTATTTTCTTTTACATTCAAGCAATACTTTTGTATCAGGAATCTAAATTCCATTTCTATTGTTGGGACATGTATATATATGATCTCCTTACTGTCCATTACATGTAAATATGATGAGGAACCCCTTTCTCTCTCATCATCCTTTTTTATGAATTCTTATGTCACGCCGTTACGCTGCCGAAATCGCACCAATTTTCTAAGCCAATGTCTTTGTGTAGTGAATACCATACCCATTTCTCCATCAAGGGTATTCACCTTTGTGAACATATACGTATTGATTGTAAAGTTTCATGTATTAATTCCACATTCCTTTATCGTGGATGAAATGATTATGTTTTATGAATCCATGTTTTATGATCCATGTGGCACACTTATGCATGAAATGAAATGTTTAAGAAGGGTGCGCCCTGATAGCGCTCCAATGCATTGGGTAAAGTATAGTATCATGATACGTCATGTGCAATGAGTGTTGACTCATGCTAATTCAAGTGCAACAAGGGTTTACTCGTGCTTCAAGTGCAATGAGGGTTTACTCATGCTCCATGTGCAATGAGCCTTGGCTCATGCTAATTCAATGTTAAGTGTTGTTGCCACATTTCCATGTTATGACTATCATGCTTTATCATGCCTTTATGTTCATCTCTCTCTTATGCTCTATTGATATGCCTATTGCCTAACATGTATTGTACTCCTCATGTTATTCATTATGTACTCCCTTACTGGGCTTTATAGCTCACCCTTTTCTTATGCATGTCCTCAGGTTATCCCATGCAATGCTAAGTACGAAGGAATGTAGTGGTCATGTAAAGGAAGTTTTCAATAAGGATGTTGTATTTCATGTTTAAAGTTCTTATGTAATGATCCTAAGCCCCAAAGACACTAAACCTCTCGATCTTCTTTGTTGTATCAAGTGAAGTTTTATGTAATAAAGCATGTTTAAGTTGTAATAAAAAGGATGGGTTGTCATAGTTGGTATCAGAGGATAGGTTTAGTTATTTTTGGGATTAGGAAACCCTAGTAAAGCCTTAGATACAAGACTAAGCATAATAAAAACATCCCTAAATTTTGGTAAATACTATGTAAGTGGTTTATCAAACAAATACATCCCTGTCTGGATACGAGCAGGTAGAGGCGGCTCTGGCACAGATGTATCCTAGGGGTAAAACCCGAAAACACCGCTTTGAGCTAGACTCGAACGGGAACTGGTGCACGACAACGGGCCTTGCTGCACTCTTGGTTACGACACTCCCGGGGGATATGTTTTGATAAATTCACAATCTTAGTATGAACCCTTATTAAGGGAAAAATGCCCCTAAGAATATATGTTAGAAGGAAGATCATGAAAAGCCCGGATTGAATCCTATAGACTCATGAGTTGAAGAGATTAAAGTTTATTTATAAGTCATCATCTTTTGTCTTTGGATTACCCTTTATGTGTTACCCCTAACTTTCCTTTTATTCCAGCCAATGGCCGGTAATAGGAGAACTCGGGCTAACAACCGTTGTGCAGATCAGTGTGATGATTGTACTAATGAGATGCCCAATCCAATGGGAGCGGGAATCGCGAACTTTGTCACGCTTCTCTCTCAGCTAACTCAAGTTTTGAATAGAAACACTGGTCAAGAGGAACGTTCAACCCCCCCTAAGAAAGAACAAGTCGCTATTGAAAGCTTCATGAGACAAAGGCCTCCTACTTTTAGTGGATCATCCGATCCCACGATTGCTGAACAATGGATCAACTCCATTGAAAAGATATCCTCCATCCTCCAATGCTCTGAAAAAGAGAAGGTTCTCCTGGCGGCTTATCGTATGGAGGGTGAAGCTGATCAGTGGTGGACGTTGATCAAAAATACGAAGCCTGAGGATGAGATCGAGGCTTTGGAATGGAAGGTATTCCGGAAGATGTTTTTCGATAAATATTTTCCACGCACCCTCCGTCTTAATATGGAAAGGGACTTCCTTTCCCTCAAGCAGAAAGATGAGGAATCTGTGGGAGCATACGAGGCAAACTTCACAAGGCTTGCACGATACGCTTCTGGCTTTGTCGTTACCCCCGAATGCAAGGTTGACCGCTTCTTTGGTGGGCTAAAGCCTAGCTTGCGGAAAGCATTAGCGATCCGTGACTTCGACAGCTATGAGGAAATTGTCCGATGTGCCCTTAAGGTTGAAATGGAGATCGGAGAATCACAGGGGTATCATGGGGACAAGAAGCGGAAGGTGGACTTCAATGCTGGTGGTCCGATGGATAAATCCAACGGCGCTAAGAAATTCCAGCACCCCACTTGCCAAAAGTGTGGAAAGAAGCACCCTGGAAATTGCCTTAGGGGGACAAGAAAATGCTTTAAATGTGGAAGAGAAGGGCACCCAGCTGTTAACTGTCAGCAAGAAGGACCCGCGGCTGCGACGGAGGGGAGGAACGCTCCGTTCGAACCTCAACGCGTTGTTCAATGCTTCAAATGCAAAGAACCGGGTCATTTTGCGAATCAGTGCCCTAATCCAAGGGTTATCGGAGGCAATCAACAACCTCCAAGACAGCAAGGAAGAGCTTTTGCCATCACTTCTGCCGAAGTGAACCCCGACAACGAAGTGGTGACAGGTACGCTAGTTATTCATTCAAGAATAGCGAACGTACTTTTTGATTCAGGTTCTACGCATTCTTTTATATCTCAAAAGTTTAGTAGAATAATCCCTGCACCACCACAAACCATGGAAGTAAAGATGTCGGTGAGTACGGAAAATGGGGCAATCATTGCATCCCATGAGTATAAGTCCTCCCCTGTTATAATCTGTGGATTGAATTTCCCGGTGAACCTCGTCATACTCCCTTTGGGGGAATTTGATGCAATTCTTGGAATGGATTGGCTTTCCTTATATAGAGCCAACATAAATTGTCGGGAGAGGGAAATCACACTCCATATGGAGAATCGACCCCCGATTCTTTACAAGTGTCAGGAGGAAGATGAATCTCCTTTAGCTCCATCATCTCAAGCATGGATATTACTGCCTTATGAGCACGCATATCTGGCTCAGATGATTGAGTCCAAGGAAGAAACCACCCTTGAAGAAATGCCTATTGTGAGGGAATTCGCTGAAGTATTTCCCGAGGAACTTCCTGGTCTTCCTCCAAGAAGAGATGTTGAGTTCTCAATTGAACTTATACCTGGGGCGCTACCAATATCCAAGACTCCATATAGAATGGCTGTGGTTGAGCTTGAAGAACTGAAGAAACAACTACAGGAGAATCTGGATAAAGGGTTTATACGCCCAAGTGCATCACCATGGGGTGCACCAGTCCTCTTCGTCAAGAAGAAGGATGGGTCAATGCGGCTTTGCATCGATTATCGTGAACTTAACAAAATCACGATAAAGAACAAGTATCCTCTCCCAAGAAACGATGACTTGTTTGATCAGCTGCGTGGAGCTCAATACTTCTCCAAGGTCGACTTGCGGTCGGGATATTATCAAGTAAGGGTGAAGAAGGAAGATATCCCCAAGACTGCTTTTCGTACAAGGTACGGGCACTATAAATTCATAGTAATGCCTTTTGGACTCACCAATGCTCCAGCAATATTCATGGACTTGATGAATAGAGTCTTTAGAGATTACCTAGATAAATTTGTGGTAGTCTTTATAGATGATATTCTGATATACTCCAAAACCAAGGAGGACCATGAGGAGCATTTAAGAACTGTACTGGAGACTTTGCGCAAGGAGAAGCTCTATGCCAAGTACAGCAAGTGTGAGTTCTGGTTGAAGGAGGTCTCATTCTTGGGCCATATCATCACAAGCAATGGGATATCTGTGGACCCCTCCAAAACAGATGCAATTGAGGGATGGCCGAGGCCAACATCGGTAACTGATATCCGTAGCTTCTTGGGGTTAGCTGGATATTATCGACGATTTGTGAGAAACTTATCACGATTGTCCAACCCTCTTACCAAGCTAACTCGAAAGGGAGTAAAGTTTGCTTGGAGTGATGAATGCGAAGAAAGCTTCAAGGAGTTGAAAAGGAGGCTTATCACTGCACCTGTGCTCACTTTACCCACAAGTGGGGAGCTTTTTGTGGTATTCAGTGATGCTTCGAAGAAGGGCTTAGGATGTGTGATGATGCAGAATGATAAAGTGATATCCTATGCCTCAAGGAAGTTGAAAATCCATGAGCGAAACTATCCAACGCATGATCTGGAGTTGGCGGCGGTGATCTTCGCCTTGAAAATCTGGCGGCATTATCTCTATGGGGAGAAATGTGAGATATATACTGACCACAAGAGTCTTAAATATATATTCACACAGAAAGAGCTTAATATGCGCCAGAGAATATGGATAGAGCTCATCAAGGATTATGACTGTTCAATACATTACCACCCTGGGAAGGCGAACAAGGTGGCGGATGCCCTAAGTAGAAAGGATCCAGCAATTCTATCAATGATGAGAATTGAGAAGGATCCAATCTTCTTAGACTTGATGAAGATGGACGTGGGAATCATAAAGAAGGGAACATCATCAATCCTTTCACAAATGATTGCTCAACCATCTCTTTTGGAAAGGTTAAAGGATGCTCAAAGGGATGATGCGAGAATCCAAGAAAAAGTGGAAGCTATCAAAAAGGGAAAATCCTCAGAGTTTAATGTTAATGAAGAAGGAATTGTGCGGTTTGGGAAAAGACTATGTGTCCCATCAAGTTCGGAGCTGAAGAAGGAACTTTTGGATGATGCACATAGTTCAAATTTCTCTATTCACCCAGGGAGCACAAAGATGTATCGAGATCTCCGAGAAAACTTTTGGTGGGATAATATGAAGAAGGAGATCGCCGAATATACATCAAAGTGCCTGGTGTGTCAGCAAGTGAAGGCAGAGAGGCAGAAGTCTAAGGGGATGATGCAACCATTGCCCATACCAGAATGGAAATGGGAGAACATCACCATGGACTTCGTCACTGGACTTCCAAGGACATCCAAAAGAAACAATGCAATCTGGGTTATTGTGGATCGTCTTACAAAGACTGCACACTTCATTGCTATTCGAGAGGACTTCTCTTTGGATCAACTGGCACGGATATATATCAGGGAAGTGGTATGGTTGCATGGAGTACCACTATCTATTGTGTCGGACAGAGATCCAAGATTTACCTCTATGTTTTGGAAGAGTCTTCAACATGCTCTGAATACTGAACTGAACTTCAGTACGGCCTATCATCCTCAAACTGATGGCCAATCCGAGCGGACTATCCAAACACTTGAGGATATGTTGAGAGCGTGCTCAATGGACTTTAAAGGAGGATGGGATCAAAATCTTCCCCTAGTTGAGTTCTCTTATAATAATAGGTTCCACTCGAGCATCCAAATGGCACCATATGAAGCCCTGTATGGGAAAAGGTGTAGAACACCGGCATGTTGGGATGAGGTCGGTGAACGTAAGCTGCTTGGACCAGAAATGGTCGAAGAAATGGTGGAGAAGGTGAAAACCATTCAGCAGCATATCAAGGCAGCCCAAAGTCGACAGAAGAGTTATGCAGATAATCGCCGACGAGACCTTGAGTTTAAAGTCGGAGACATGGTGTTTTTACGCATATCTCCGTGGAAGAAGGTCATGAGGTTTGGAAAGAAAGGGAAGTTAAGTCCAAGGTACATCGGCCCATTCGAGATTCTTGATCGTGTTGGGGCTGTGGCCTATCGACTAGCACTTCCACCTACTATGGCCAAGGTGCATGATGTCTTCCATGTATCCCTCTTAAGGAAGTACATACCAGGCCCTTCACATGTACTCTCTTCCGAGGTGGTACAATTAGAAGACGATCTTTCTTATGAGGAGCAACCAGTGAAGATCTTAGATCGTAGAGAAAAAGTTCTACGAAATAAGACAATGCCCCTCGTCAAGGTGTTGTGGAGAAACCACAAGTTTGAAGAAGCAACTTGGGAGTCGGAGGATATGATGAAGCTAAGTTACCCACATTTGTTTTAGTGTGGGAAAAGGAAAATTTCGAGGGCGAAATTTCTTAAGGGGGGAATGTTGTAACGACCCAAATTTCATTAATGGAACATCCCTCTTGATCCAGTTAAATATTTCTTTATGTTTTTATATGATGTCAACTTCTTTAGTTTAACGTTAAGATTTGTGACCGTTACTTTTATAGCCGTTGAACAGTGATCATCTGGGTAGTTTAAATATAAGGCTTTAACGAACCAATTTTCTACTCAGACAAAGGAAGCGATGGCCTCATCCAGTAGAATTGCCCCTTACGAAGCCCATTTGTCGGAGCTCGGAAAGGAGGTGGCGTCTTTGGGCTTTGCCCTTGACCAAGCCCAAGCTGAGCTTCATCAAGTCAAGCTCGAACGTGATCGTCTACGGGAAAAATGGAAGTTGATAGAGATTACCACTCGAGCGATGTTATCCGAGCAACCCCAAGAGTCTGTCACCATCGCACACCTTACCCTTAGGTCTTATGCGGCTATTTTAAGGGGTTATGTAACAAATAAGTAGCACCATGTTCATGTACATTATTTTTGTATATAATAATGAATATAATTTCTAGTCATTTTTGATGCATTGTAATTAGTTTTTAAAGTACAAATGATGTTTTTAGTTATTATTTAATTAAGAACTATATTTTATTAAATTAAAGGATTTTTGAATTAAATAATATTTTAATAAAATATTATTATTAATATTAAATTAATTTTTATTAAATATAAATGATCTTATAATTTTATGAATGCAATTAAAATTTTTATTAAGGTTTGAAAGCCATTTCTGTCAAAACCCGTGAATTTTTTTATAAATGTCGGTTTTTATTTTAAAAGTGAAAATTCACATATTTAGAAAATTATTTAGATAAAATAAATATTATTTTTGGAATCAGGACGTCGAAATTATCCAACGGTGAATTTTTCATAATTTTCCGAGACAGTCAAATTTTTGGGTAAAAATTAAATACCATTTAAATATATAATGTGTTTTATGACATCATAATGACCCAATGGTGATGTAATAAAATACCATAATCCTTATGTTCGGCCAATATGTGTTTTATCATTAAAATAATGAGGTTTTGGGTTTTTTTGAATCACTTTTCAAAGCATTAATGGAGCCCTCAAGACTTATTCAACACTTTGCCTTTTTAAATTAATTTCCATGGGAGTGTGACTCACCTCCACATAATCAACCCTAATTTTTTAATAAGTTCGGACCTTGGACTTGTAAAATATTGTTTTCATCTTTCCTTTTCCATAAACCATGGGAAAATACCATGGGATGGTTTTTGGTTTGGATTATTTTAATATAAGGGGTCCCAAACCTAAATAATAAAGAATTCTCTCACCTTTCCTATATAAACCCACCCAAGCTCCCACTTTCTCCTCACACAAAGCCCTTGAAGTTCGTCCAACCTCTGCCCTACTCCCTCTAGAATCCTCTCAAGGTGCCCCAAGCTCCCAAGAAGCCTCTCACAAGCCTCTCTCTAGCCTTTGGAAGCACACTTCCAAGTAAGGGTTTTTCTTCCTTTCTCATTTTTTGTCAATTTTCTTTAAGTTGTATTGCCCTTTTAATTTCATTTATGAATGTTGGGGTATGGTTTCGCACCTCCCCCATACAGCCCTCTTATTGTTTGAATGATGGGAGAACCCTTTCTCTCTCATTAAATGCCTCCCTTGTACACCCGTTACTATGCCGAAATTCCGAAAGGAACTTCTCTCTATTTTCTTTTACATTCAAGCAATACTTTTGTATCAGGAATCTAAATTCCATTTCTATTGTTGGGACATGTATATATATGATCTCCTTACTGTCCATTACATGTAAATATTATGAGGAACCCCTTTCTCTCTCATCAACCTTTTTTATGAATTCTTATGTCACGCCGTTACGCTGCCGAAATCGCACCAATTTTCTAAGCCAATGTCTTTGTGTAGTGAATACCATGCCCATTTCTCCATCAAGGGTATTCACCTTTGTGCACATATACGTATTGATTGTAAAGTTTCATGTATGAATTCCACATTCCTTTATCGTTGAAGAAATGATTATGTTTTATGAATCCATGTTTTATGATCCATGTGGCACACTTATGCATGAAATGAAATGTTTAAGAAGGGTGCGCCCTGATAGCGCTCCAATGCATTGGGTAAAGTATAGTATCATGATACGTCATGTGCAATGAGTGTTGACTCATGATAATTCAAGTTCAACGAGGGTTTACTCGTGCTTCAAGTGCAATGAGGGTTTACTCATGCTCCATGTGCAATGAGCCTTGGCTCATGCTAATTCAATGTTAAGTGTTGTTGCCACATTTCCATGTTATGACTATCATGCTTTATCATGCCTTTATGTTCATCTCTCTCTTATGCTCTATTGATATGCCTATTGCCTAACATGTATTGTACTCCTCATGTTATTCATTATGTACTCCCTTACTGGGCTTTATAGCTCACCCTTTTCTTATGCATGTCCTCAGGTTATCCCATGCAATGCTAAGTACGAAGGAATGTAGTGGTCATGTAAAGGAAGTTTTCAATAAGGATGTTGTATTTCATGTTTAAAGTTCTTATGTAATGATCCTAAGCCCCAAAGACACTAAACCTCTCGATCTTCTTTGTTGTATCAAGTGAAGTTTTATGTAATAAAGCATGTTTAAGTTGTAATAAAAAGCTGGGTTGTCATATTACACATTTATAAATTTTATGTTGAAAAATGAACATGGATTTCTAACTGACCCAAATACCATAATTTTTCCCTTATCATTGTCACCAAATGTGATACAACCTCCATCGGTTTTTTATAATGAATGAAAATTTGATAAATCATCGCTCATATGCCTTGATATCTATACACAATTTTTCATTAGTGCTATTGAAGTATTTTCCATACAAATCATTCAAAAATAATTTATTTTGTTACCCATTTCATCTTGGGCCTTGAAATACTAGAAACCAACTATTTAGAAACCCAAACCTATTTATGCTTCAAAAAAATTACATCATGAAATTTTGATAAATTTAATGAAATCAAATCATGTTTAATTCTATAATTCCGAGGTTTCATTAATCCACAACCATTTTCATAATATCTATGTTATCTATAGTGAAAAAATAACTTTATAGATGATTTTATCCTTTGAACTTGGCACAAAATATTTTTGGTATAGTTTTAGTGTTTTACCTTTTCTTCCTATTCCAGGTATATCTTCTAGGACATTATTATTACCAAGGATTTGATTTAGGTACTTTTAACCTTTTTTATACAAGTAGATGTATATCTATGGTCTTGAAATTATTTTTTCAGGATTTTGATTTTATTTTTATTTTCAACACATGTTGTAACATAATTTTCAAACTTATCATTTGGCTTTAAAATCTGATAGTTTAAGTAATATTTTCAAATAAAGAGACATTATAAATTTTTTCTGTATTTATTTATCTTTTTGAGGAATTAATTTTTTTATAGCATGATAAAATATTCATTTAGTTCTTTAAAAAAAATTCCTAGTTTCAGAATCATATCGATGATTAGAATTAAAAAATGTGTGCACCAAAACAGATTATTCCATTAAACATAGATTGGCCATTGGAATTGAAATTTTATCATCCTATTTAGAATAATTTTTTTAATATAATCTAAAAAGAACTCCAAGAATCCTTCATAGATATTTTTCTATTTTTTTTGTTATTCTAGACTCCATTTACACTTTTCAAATTTCATTTTTTCTTGATGTTGTAGAAAATATAATTTGACGTGTCCATGATTTTTTCAATCACAACACATTACTTATTTAAAACATCCATCATGTTTCTTATACATCATGGAAGATTTTTGGAATAATATTATCTTATTTTATAACATTATAAACTTCTTAGAAAAGTGGGAAATCACATTATCAGATGATTTTTACCTAATACATTATGGGTGGTCCAATGAGACTTTTTATCTTGATGTCTTTCACACTAGTGGATTTCCTAATGTATGATGAAATCACACACTATTTAGATTGTAAAACACTGTGAACTTCAATAATTGATCTAGTTTATTAATTGTTTCTCTTAATGAGGAAATATTATTCACAATATATATATTAAACATATATTCATCTATTTTATGATTTTTCTATCAATAATTTGGAATTTTTCAAAATTCAACATAATAGTGTTGCACCATAGCTATCTTCCATTACCAATACCTTCATAATCCACTGATATAGTAGCATACATATCATATATTATTCCAATTTAAGAAACTCTATTGAACTCATCTAGTTTAAGTCTATATATTTTATATTCATAGATTTTGAGTTCAGATCACGTACTCATTCTACAACATAATCTAATTTCTTTATATATCTTTCAATAATAGTTTATGTCTTAATATCTTTCATTTAAACCTTTAAAAAAAGGTTTTTTAATTATATAATCATTAGTTCCATCCAATAATAACAATTTTATCCATTAAAATAGGTATCACTTACCATAGTCATAACTTCTGTATTATCACTAATAATAGATATTTGAATATGATCTTTAACACTTGAACCATTTATTGTTGATAACATAAAAGTAAATACATTTGATACAAATTATTTATTAGAGAATGACTATACAAATACTCAGGGGGGTAATTGAGTTCTTAAAATTTTCTTCACTTAAATCAAATCTCTTATAATGTATATATGAAAGATTATAATATTTTATTATCACAAGAAATTAGAGAAAATAATATTAGTATGAAAATGACCAAAACAAATGGATTTATAGTGGTTATATGAATATATTTACCTAATTAACTCCACCAATGTTAAATTCCTAGAGTCTGGTGGTTTTTTAAGAACCAGTCATTTTCTTATGGAATGACCGACCTAGTGATATAATCAATCCATTGGTACCAAACCTAGAGATTTTATCAAGATCCTACAAGGATTTATAAAAAAACACTATCATATGAAGCTCAGTATAAGGAGTTCTTACTTCCAACAATAATAAAGAACATTGATTGTTTACAAAAATAAAGCAACCAATTATAAGATGAAATTGATATAAGTGAAGAGATATCTAGGAGAGAATATATGAATGAACAATTTCAAAAACAGTGTCTTAAAAACATAAAAAGAGTGATCCTAATATTATAAATATATAAAAAGTTATTCTCCATTTTTTCATAGCATAGAGAAGCATCACAGAAAGCTTTGAGAGAGAGAGTGTGTAATTTATCACTTGTATTATTATTTATTATATATTTGTACTTGTTCAAATAATCTCGGTTATATTCTCAATTAATATTTAATAAATTGATATCCAATAAAATATATAATTGGGGTAAAACTATATATTCCCATTAATACGAAATACCTTAGAAAAAGGACTATGAAATGAAATATTCTGTAATATTTTTTACACTTGGTAAAACTTTTTTCAAATATATTTTACTTTAAAGAGGTTGTTAAATATTTAATTAATAAAAGAAATAATTAATTCCCTCTTGAAGGATGTCGATTGTAAATAATATGTAAGTTTTAGAGTAACATAGAAAATTTTTGATCACCACATAACTGAATTCAATGTATTCTAATTCACATAGTCATTCTTCACATATTTGAACTCTTCATATAGCCAAATCAAATATCTGTCTTACTAACATAAATGAATATCACATATCCAATCAGAGTCACTTAGCTAATTTTATTATCATATCCAAATATGTGACAGATCCAAACCATGTATCCAATTACTCCATATAGTTGATTGACATACTCATTTCATCGAGGTAACTATTTTCTCAGGTAGATGATTAATAGATGTATGTGATTTTCATGTAGTTGATTCTATGATGTATCCAATTTACATATGTGATTCCTTTATGTATCCAATTGATGTAGCTGATTTATATACTTATCCAAATTTCCATATATCTGAATTCCTCACAGTTTTTAATTTTCAAGACTTAATAAAATTTTATGAATCTTACAGAATTTAAGAATTATTGTATAACTCACTAGAAAAAATTTAAAAAAATGTATACACTTAAAATAAATCATTGGAAAAATTTGAAGGGTTATTGAGATTATAACAACCTATGATTTATAGTGTTTATTTGAGATTTTTTTGATGACCCCATTCTCTCCTAGAGAGCTCTCATGGGAAAGTTTCTTTATTTCTTCACCTACTTTCTCCCCCAGCACTGGATTTCTCTTTAGACTTCCTATCTCACAATGATATCCATGGATCGTTTTGTTTACACCTTCCTAGGGTTCCATCCCTCAATGTACTTTCCTTTTCCTAGGGATTCATTCCCTTGCTGTTGATTTCTTTTTTGTTTAGGGTATTATCCATATTTCTGTTTTGGACTTTAGTCCCATGTTCACTTAGGGTTTCATCTAATTTTATTTTTTCTCCATAAATTGTGGTTATGAGTGGTGTATCTATTTCTATTAGTTATTTTTGATGGTACGATGGCCTATATTTTTCTAGTGATGGTTTGTTGTTGCTTTTTTTATGCGTGTGCTGGGGATTTCTTGGTCCTTTCTTGTTTTTGAGGCATTACCCAATCGTAATCCTCTTCGAACTCTAGGTAAATTGTGATCCTCATGGTTAGTTGGGTCTTTTGGCTTTTGAGAGGCTTTGGGTTGGGTTATGTGTTGTGGTGGGGGGTTCCAGGTGACTCAGACTGCGTTAAAGAGATAGTGGGGCATCATTTTTTTTGGGCATTGGTATCAATGATATCATCACTCTATAAAGTCTCATTTCTAATCTTATTCTACTCAGGATTCATATACCATATCTTCTACCTAGACCGATCTGGGGAGGTGGTTTTCATTTAATCTTTGGGAGCTACTATTTTAGTGGATATCGGTGTTCCAAGATTCATGATCCTCACTCGATAGTGTTTGAACGACGACGATTTTTTTGGTTGCGGTTGGTGTTGAAAAAAGTCTGGTTGTGGGAGGTGGTGATGGAAATGACTTTGTCTAGTTAATGCATTAGAAGTCAAAGAGAGGCTGATGAAGAAGAGTATATGAGGGTGACCTAAGTTATGGGATGAAATATAGGTAGTGATGGTGATTTTCTGATGATGTGATGATGGTTGTGATGTGTTCCTCGATGGTTAGTCTCTTGGGCAGCACAGTTTCTTTTATCGACATGCAGGATTTTAGAAAATTTTCTATGATGATGGTATATTTTTAATTTTGAAATAGATGGTCTTGTTGTAGTGAATAGCTATGTTTTTTTTAAATTTTTAAATCTTTTATGCTTTTTTTGTATGGTTGTGACTTGATGATGGAGGATGTTCTGTAGGTTACCACATATCCTCAAAGTGGATTTTCAATAAAATAAAATAAATTGTATTGTGGTGGAACAAACCAAGGTTTTCATACATAAATATTTCATATTTTTAAATTAATATTCAAAATATTTCACAAATACTCGACTGAGGAACATAAAGGATTAGTGTATTTAGAGACTAGAAACAAAATATTCTTATTTCATTAAACATTTTTAACATCTCCCACAAATATATTTAGATTTAGCACTCTTCATAAACATACCCAAATGAAAAAATTTCTTCACAACCTGGGTAATGGAAACTTAATAAATGGGGGATCATATGCTCAGTAAGAGTAAAAATCTACGATATAAATCCATGATCATATAAAATTGTAAGATAAGCATAAGGGTAGGAGATCATGAATATACCTTAAAAAAATTATACATAATTTAAAATAGGTCATAAAAATGATTCCCTGTATAAAACAATATCATTTCAAAGTCATGAATCATAAGAGTAAGAAATAACCATAAATCAATCGTAATCCCTAATTTAATGTTATATAAGTGTGGAACCATCACAATTATAGAAACAATTTCATATTTCAAGGATAACAATCAAGACCAAAAAAACATAGTCGATCATTTATCCTAACACGTTTTCCATATCACAACGAATCAATAACTACCACCTATATCTCATTATGGATTAAGCACATTGACTAGTTTCTCATTTTGGATCAAGAATGTTTACATGGATCCAACAATTATCTTATGAGAAATGAAAATTTACCCAATGCATTGGAGGTAAATATAATTTTTGTCCCACCCATACCATAATGAAAATAATATATGTGTGTTATATAATATCTTTAAAAATTCATTATATCATCCCATTATAACCCACACAAAAAATGGGTTTCATAAAAATTTCATCAATCCATCACATCATAACCCATGTTAAATAAATGGTTTTCATAAATATATCATCATAATAATAATGAACCATCCAGATAAACAATAATGATGGTATAGTTGGATTATATCCTAAGTAAAACACTATAAACAAAAATATTTGTGTCATTGATAAATAAGAACACAATAATGAGATCATTAAAAAACATTTCCAAGGGATGTATGATTTCCACTTTTAATATTTATTTTTAAAATATAAAAAATAAAATATGTTAAAATAACCTTATAAATTTATAACTGAATCTTTAAATTATTGAGTAGTTAGGATTTTGGGAAATATCATTCATTCTCTATATATTAAAACAAATATTCCTTTTACTTTTTTTATTTAAAATTAAAAAAAATCTTTTGAAAATGATAAGTTGATTCATTTTTAACCGTTTTTTAATTGTAAAACATGGTTAAAATTTTCATTAAACAATAATTGGATACTAATTTAAAATATCCTTAAAATAACTTTCCAGAAAATGTACATGAAAGAAAAAAAATGTTTTTGATTGAAGAGTGAGATAAATTCAATTTAAAAAATGTTATTTATGTATCTTGGTAAATTAGAGAGACAAAAAAGAAAGGGTAACTAGTATTCTCTATAAATAACTAATAAATAATAATATTCACGAGTTTTGGAGATTTTTTTCATAATATTTCCTCATTAGAATCATAATCATGGAAAATCCTGGTAAACAATGATATTGTCTCATAAAACCCTTACCAATTTTTGTAACTCTTGAATCATAAGACCCATAAATGAAATAAAATTATATTGACTTTTATATCCTATAATTTTAATGATAATTTTTTAAAATACATTCATTATTAGTATATACACCACAGAAAAATAAAAAAGTGGTGAATATGGTATGTGTCCCATAAAAATAAAAGCAAGACATGTCTCAACATTCTTCACAGACATTAAAACATCCTATATAATAAATATAGATTTATTATAATTATATTATAGAACCATAAAAATATATATAATACCATAATTTATTTAATTATATCATTTTACCACCCATTTATTAACAATTATTTATTAAAATCCTTGTTCTAGGTGATAACTGCTTTGTTTTTCATGTACATTTTGGTTTGGAAATTTTTTCCCTTGTAATTTGATCATGGTTCTATCATTATAGGAATTTTAATTAAGATAAAAATGTTCTATATATTAATTATATAGATATTTATATTCATCCATTAATGATAGAGTTATAAAAATGAATTACACTCTTCATGGAGATAGTAGGTCGTATGTGTGTATGAACGTAGTTTCCATTTTTCACAGATGGAATATAATAAATTTAAATATTAATTAATCTTACAGGAATTATTTTTATTTCATCTAAACAATATATATTCATTAAATCTATCCTTATAACCATCTATGTAAATTTCAAATGAAAAATGAATCACATCGCTTCATGAGGGTGGTAGTCCACACATACACATGAGTGGCATTATCGTTTTCCAATGGGTCGGAAGGTAATAATGTAGATATAAAATCATAATTAAATAAGTATAATTATGAAAAAAATATCATATATATACTTTAAATCCACCCTTATATTCATCTTAGTGAGGTGGTGATAGAAATCGAATTACATCTGTTTGTGAGGTGGTAGTCTATTGTACCCAAGATAGAAGGTTCTGCTTCCCACATGATGGAAATGGAGAGTGATATATATTATAGAATAAACCTACTAAAATATTTACATATTTTCTATAATGGTGTTATTATATTAGAATTATTAATATTCTAATGAATGTGGTAACCAAATAAGTAACTAGAAAGAGTTTAGTGATAATAATTACCTTCGCTTAGAAAAACTCCCTTTGGACCTCTTATTAAGGACCCTATGGTTGATATCTTGGGACGAAAAGAAGATACGGAACACGGATAAATATGTTAAGGAGATATTTTTTATGGTTTTTTTATCAAAATAGAATATGATGTTTGAATAAGTGAGGGTAAGAGGTTCACTTTTATAATTGAGGAGGACTGACATTTTTGTAAATACCAAAATCTATTCAATAATGGGAACTTACTCATAACCCAAGTGACTCAAATTTTTTTAAATAATCAAATTTATGGAAGGTAATTTATATCCACACATAATAAAATAGAAACATTTTATTCCCTTATCCTCTAAGTTTACTTACTTTTACCATTTTTTCATAAAGGTAACTATTTTTTATTTATTTACCTAGGTAATCAATCTGTTAAGACTAAAGATATATTATAGATATTATATAATTTGAACCCAATTATTCTTAATATAAAATTAAATTTTTATGTTTGTGTAAAATTAATTTTAACATAGGAACATTTAATGCACAAAACCATGTTTTATCCTTAACCGTAGAAATACATTTTTTTTTACTTTTTTTCATAATGAATTATGAAAACAATAATTTGAACTTATTATATAATATTAACTATTCTGATTCCAATTATTTAATCCATTTTAAAAAATCAAATTTATAGAAGTCTCAGTATTTAATTTAAAATTAAACCCACAAGTATAGAGAAAAAGTGGTTTTCCAAATAAAATTTTTACTACAAAAAGTTTTTATATCAATATTTCATTGTAGAATTGATAATAATGATAAGAATTAGATTAATAATAATAATATAATTTAACTAATTTAAATTTTAAAATATTTTTAAGAAAAATGGAATGTTGAAATTTTCTCCAATGAAAAGGTAGTTTTCAAAAAAATCAATATTTTTAATATTCATTAAAAATGTAATCCCTTTAGTAAATTATAAAAAAATAACTATAAGATAATTTTTACATGTGGATTTTAAAAATTAATCTTATTTTTTAAAATATATTTTATAAATGTGTAAAAAATTAATTTTATTATTTTCTAAAAAAAACAATAAAAAATATTTTTTGAGAAATATGTATTTTATTACTCATAAAGACTTTACCAAAAAATAAGAACATATTGATCAACACTTTTTATTTATCTAAAATTTTAATAATTATTTTTAAAAATGATATTTCTCTATTCATACCATAATATTTAATGGCCATGTTATAAAGGTTATGTTTAAATAATAATTTTTTTAATAATATATTCCAGTTATTCATTACTCGGTGTTTCATGTAATATAGGCAATCAAAGAAATTAAATTTACTTGAATTTTTTTTCATAAAATATTGGGGTGTTAAATTCTCTCCTCCTTAAAATTAATTTCTCCCTCAAAAGTTTTTTACACTGATACAAACAACTGATGATACTCATGGCTTATCATATCCTCCAGTTCCCATGTAGCTTCCTCATATTGATGGTTTCACCACTAAATTTTTACTATGTGACTGGTATTATTTCATAGAACATTATATCCATGATCCAAAATCTCCATGAGTTATTACACATAATAACGTTATTTTTCCAAAGGTGTGAACTCTGATTTTATTACATGTTAAGGGTTAGGTATGTTCTTCTTTAAGAGAGATAAATGGAACACATCATAGACTTGAGAGCGGTTTAGTGGAAATGTCAATCAATAAGTGACCATCCATAATTGATCTAGAATATAGAACACATCATGGAATTTTGGTTTTACTTTATTCAATGGGTATTGGGATTTATACCATTTTGAGAGAGTTAATAAGTATAGATATTTTTTTGAGGAACCATTTTAATCTATTGGTAGTAGATTTATCTTATGTATATTTTAATTTAATGAATTTTGATGATTTGTGTAGGATTTGGGGATTCGTGCATCAGAAGAGTGGTGTATAACATGGGATGTGTATTGGAATGTAGTTGGTGGTATGTATTTTTGGAATTAGAATTAAGTTGAATTTGATAATTGGTATCAGTTATTGAAATCTTTGGTTTGGAATGTTAATTATAATTTAGAGTATTCTTTGGAAACATTGATTATTATTTAATGATTTTGTGTGATTTTTTAATTTGGGAAAATAGTTGGTGAATTTTTTGGGGATAAAAAAGATTTATGTTGGTGAAAATGGAAATGTTCATTTCCTTATAGATTCGTTAATGGAAAGATCTGGAGAGAATAATAATAGAAGGAAAGGGCATTTTTGATTTTTTAAGACTGATTGAGGGGTAGTTCTCCAATTTGGGTTTATGTTTAGAATTATTAGGTTATAGGATGAAATATTGAGAGATTTTGATCATATTTGGATGCTTGGTATGTGATTTTGTGGATCATATATACTTACAATGGGTTTCACTTGAATCCTTTGGTTTTAGATGACATTGAATACCCGGTGATCCTGGTAGAGGCCAGGGTGTTTAGGCGTTGCCACTAGGAACCCAATAGACTTTTTCTAGGTACCCAATAGGCATATTGTAACATCTAAAACTTTTATAGAGGTATATATCCATTAAATTTTAGTTTAAACATCTTATTTTAATCTTGTAATATTTTTTTTGGGACAACCAAAGGGTTCTGGAGCATTTTGGGGGATTTTAAGAGCCTGAAGCTCTGGTTTTTGGACAAAAACATGATTTTCATGGTTGGTTCATAGTTAGTACTAATAGTGTGGCTCGACCTTTTTAACCATATATGCAAGTTCACATATAGTTTAACTATGTGAGGGAGGCTGCATGGCCATGAAAAGCATGTAATACATTATAGGTATGTTGAAAAGAAATTGGTGCATAATTAGTTTAACTATGTGCCTAATCATGTGAGCGGTAGAGGTATTGGATATTAAGTATTCATGGGATGTGCATGGTTTGTCAAATTTTATTCCTATCCATTTGAGGAGGTATGCCACTTAGACAGTTGTGGTAGAAATTTTGGCTAAACGTGCGACTAAACCTTTTTCCATTTAAAAAGAGGGTGAAATTTAATTTCCCCCTAACCCTTTAAACTTTTACCCCTCCGTTTCATTCCCAAATTTCAAAGAAAATCCTCCTCTTCTGAGAGATCTTCTAACTACTATCCTAGGATTTTAGGTAAATCCTCCATACATCATCAGAGTCATTCATTGTTCATCATTATGGATATCCATCAATATGCTCTCAAATCCTCTCCCTTCTTTTCTTGGTTTCTATCCCTATATCAAATGATATATCCATTTGAGCTAATATTATATATTTTAAATTAATTTTTCTATTTATAAAATTTCTCCCATTATTTCCCAAAAAATAAGCTTTAATTAGATGTGGAGTATATTTCTAATTTAATGTTGGTGGTCTCATAATTTTCCCTATAAGTTTGGGTGGTTATATTATGTCACCATTATGACACATTCCATAAATTCTAGGAATTTATCCTAAAATTGATAAAACCTTCATTTAACTATTTAATCCTTCATATGGACATGCTATGATACCCTTATACCTAGATAGAGGTTGGTGATCCAAACATGATCTACCCTTGGGTGGGTTTGATTATATGTCTTCATAACTTATGTCCCCTTGTAAATAAAACACTACTAAGGTGTGTTCACCTTGGTGCTGGACAATGAAATATTATTAATAAAGTTAATGGAATGATGTAGTTTCATGTATTACACTCATTGGACCACTTCTAATTAGTTATTATTTATATGGATTAAATTAATAAATATATTAAAAAATGGAAAGAATTATATTCTTTATCCTATATTACTACTTGAAAATGGATGTGAATAAATCATTAAGACCCTATGTAGTGGAAATTATGTTCATTAATATTAAATGAAATATATAGACATGAAATTACTTATTTTTCACTGGAAATATAGAGACATGATTATATTTATTGTTTATTATAATAAATGGACATGAAATTTCTTATCATTTATTTGGAATTATTGGATATGATGTTATATATTGGTTATTTATAATAATTGAAAGAGATTACCTATAATATTTAATTGTAATCAGTGGAAATGATGTTTCAAAATTCTTATGTGTAATCAAGGGACATGGTATTCCTTTTTTGTCTTAATTTTCCTTCGTTGGGACATAAGTTATTTTTTGCACCTGTCCTCTTCTATGAGGTGGTTACAATGCCTCTTTGACATGCTATATATTGAATATCCTTTTTAATGATATTTTATGTTTCATTTAATGTTACCATTCTATGGGGATTATGTTATAATGTTACCAAAGTGGTGATGATTTTATGCTACAATGTCATCATTTATTGTGATTGTTTATAACTATGTATTTTATGATAAACAATTGTGATCCATCTCTCGAGAAACTCATGAATTTTTTCTCTTATGGATGTGTCATAGGAATAAATGTTTCCATTAATTTCCTTGTATTTATTACTCAATACTTCAAAAAATTATGTTTTTATTAAAAATTATCTTCTCGGTCAAAAAAATTTTTTAATCAAAAACCATGATTTCTAAAAAAAATCAAAAATATTTTCAACTTTTATTTAAAATGATTTATTAAATAATTTTTTCCCATGCTTGAATTTCTTAAAAAATGTATTGAAAGGAATATTCATGTAGTTTTAAAAAAAATTAAATTTGGATTATAACAAAAATTGGAAATGAATCATTATTTTATAATGTACAACATGAATGGAAGATACCATATTAATAACCATTATTTTATTTAAAGAATCATTTTTATGTCCTCATGGTTTTTTTCAAATAAATTTATTTTAATTTTTTTTAAATAATTATAATAATTAAAAGGTATATTTTTCTCAATAAATGTTTTAAATTATTTTTAAATAATACATTATATGTTTTCACTGTTATTTTCAAAGAATATTACTTTCAAAATTTTTTACGTTTTAAAAAGTGATTTTTAAAGAAAGTTTAACTTATTTATGAAATATTATGAGTGATCTTTCAAAATCCTTCACCATATAATATGACATCATCTTATATAATTTATTTTTTACATAGGATATGAACTAAGTATACCATTTTTATTCTTTCTCTGAATGGTTTATGTTTATAATGATAAGATATTTATGAAACTCAATTATATTCCATGGGTTATACCATGATAGATATCTAATGACACCCACTTAATTACATAGGTTATTCAATGACGAAATGTTGACATTAATATGAAACAAGTCTCTTTTAGATTGATTATGATTTGTTGAGATGTTTATAAAACCCCTTTAATTTCATGGGTTATAATAAGATGAATGTTTTATGTTCTTATGGAATACATATGTATTATTTTTATTTTGCGATGGCGGTTATGTTATAACCCAAGTATGATGGTTATATTTTAATAAAATATGAGTGGGACCTATATAACCCTCCATTACATTAGTTAATGATTTATATATCATCAGATTGATAGGATTGGAATGGGGAGTGAACAGAGTTATGTAGGGTTATTTTTCTACTATGATGGTATGAGAAGTGAACCCTAACTAATAATATTATTTGAGGAGTAAACCCATTCAATTATGAGTAAAGGTATTCCACTGGGAATGGTGGTGTGTCCCTCCAAAGAGATGTTTACACTGAAATGGTGGGTAAATATGTTCTTAAATCAAGCATGAAGTAGGTACATGGGGTGGTTATCCCAAGCCTAACATGTTATTAATGTATTGGAGGGTAGACATCACATAATATTTTCTATGTTTATGTGTATTCCAAAAATATATGTCTTATTCCACTGTTATGTTCTCATGGATCGTGTTCTTTGATTCTCAAATGATTCATGTCTTATGAACTACCAATTTTTATTCCATGACTCATGTTTATGATCTATGATAGTTTGGGTATGAACTTCATAAGTTATGGTCATTATCATGTACACTTATGCTTATCTTATTATTTACTGTGATCATAGGTTGATATCTCTCATGTTTACCAATATTGAGCAACTGATATCAACCATTATAATGTTTCCTTTCCCCAGGTTATGAAGAAATATTTTATTTAGAGTACGACTATATAGAGTACTAAATGGGAAAATATTTGTGGGAATCATTAAAGGCCATCCCCCGGATTAGAATATTGTGTTCCTTGTTTCCAAATACACTAAACTATTATAGTCCTTAGGTTTGTTTTGTGGGATGTAATGAATATTCATCTAAAAATATGTAATATACATGTGTGACAAAACTTGGTCGCTATAGTTGGTATCAGAGAGAGGATTAGTTAACTATTGGAAACTATGATGAGAAAAACATAGTGGGAACCTGAAGGACATGTCTAAGTATAAGTTGATAGATAAGAAAAAGTATAATAAATTGTCATGAAATTTTAGTATAGGATAGAGTGAGTGGTTTCCAAGCATTTACATCCCTGACAAGATACTAAATGCAGATATTCCTTTGACAAAGATGTACCCAGTGGTAACAATTCTGAAAAAACCATATTAAGATATACTCGATTGAGAAATGGTGGATGAAAATGAGAATTGTTACACACCTATTTTTACACTCCTAGGGGGATGTTATTTGGAAATTCACAAACACTTTATGATCCATTTTGGAGGATTTAAATAGATGATGACTATGAATAACCTAGGATAAACCTAATGTGTCACTGATTAAATAAGGTGTCATGATTTAGACACCCTATAAGTGATTTTAATGATTATTTGGTTTCCTATTATGATTATAATTAAATAAACTATGTTTTTCGGTTTTATTCAACGATGAGAACCAGAAATAACTAGGTTAACATTGAATGTGATGGGAAATATTTTTATGAGAAGTGAAATTCAGTGAAAAGAGGTGTAATGGATGTTGTGATTATGCCTAATCATTTTTCATAAAAAATTTATTAAAACATGTACATTGATCAACTATAAGACTCAAAAAATAATGTAATGGAATATTTTTCTAACAGTTTCGGTAGTGGTAACCATGAAGGAAAGAATATATGATTTCTTTTATATTTATAATGAAGAAAGAAAAACACAATTGAATGTACCAAATGAACAAATATATTTTTTGACAGTGAAATGTATGGGGATTATGAAAATCAATGTCCTAAGAGTGGATGTCATGAATAAAATCAGAATGTTTTTATGTGTAATGGTCATATTACTGATGATGAAGAGAGTATAGATGACATATGAAAGAAAATTTGTATTAATGAATAATATGATGAAGTCTATATAATGGTTTGAGAAGGAAGTTATATGAATTGAGTATTTATGTATTTTAATTAATATATTATGTTATATAAATCATGGAATATATAAGTATTTTTCATTATAGGTTTTTCATTAAGGATTTTAATAGATATTTTGGATGATACCAATGTATTGTAAAAGTGATTTAATACCAAGGTGATATTTTGAAGATAAATCTGAATATTTTCTATATTTTCATATAATGATGTTGGGATAAGAAAATTATTGATTTGTATAAATTAAAATGGATAGTGCTAATTTCTTTAGAACAGATTAATTATTTGTTGAAAAAGTGTATGATGTTAAATTGATGAAGCTAACATAATTTTTTCCATTTAAGTAATATATCCAATAATCACTGTCTTATGTAATTAATGAGGAATAATGAATGTTTTCAATATGTTTTTATGGTAATTAAGATTATAACCATGATTCCAAATATTACATGATAAAGGTATTCAATGTTTGGTATGCGACAATCAATATCCACTTTATTCTATATGGGAGATTAATAGAAAGGTTATTTTTGAAATTTAGTGACCTTCTTTATAAATTTTTGGATTTTAATCTTTTTGAAGGTTAATAAGGTTAACAATTTATGAAATTATTCATTATGAGTTTTGAATGAGGTTTTAGAGGTTAATGTATTATTTTTCTATATGATGATTTATGCATATTGTATAACCTTTTCTATCCATCGTTTTGCGATGATAAATAAAGATAACTAGAAAGAATTATCATTATATATATGAATATGAAGAGACATTAGTGATTCAGGAATAAGATGAAGTGAGAATTGATCAAGGCATAACCAAAGGGTGAGATTGTGATTATGAAATGGAATATCATAAAGTTGGTGTATCATCCATTGATAATTAGTAAAAATTAGGAAAATGATATCGAAAATAAAATAGTGTCATCTTACCAACATTTTTGATGACATCAATTAAATTTTTCAACCCTATTTAGTTTATGGATTTGTGGTTGTTAACCTTCTCGAGATCACCCACATTCATATGGTCAATATTCTCTATCAATTTCTATTATAATTCAAGTGTTAGTTTTTATTTCTATGAAAATGTGTTCACCTTCCACCCATGTTATCCTATTTCAAAACCTAGTATCTATTATTATATAAGAATTTTGTACATCTTTTTATTCTTTTCAAGTGGATTTTTTATTAACATTTTTTATGAGGGTGTTTATTAATGAATTTTCAAATGTTAAACCAATGATGACCAAGATTAATTTCAAGGGTGAAATTAATTTTGGGGGGTGGTTAGAATGTAACACCAATATATTTTGTGAAGTATATTATTTTCAAATGAACATTATCTTTTAGATATTTTTCATTGTACACAACACTGAATTTATTTTATGTGACATGAGATAACTGAGTTTGTTTTTTGTTATACACAATATTGAGTTCAGGTTGCATTACACGCAACACTAAGTTTAAAAGATACATGACATATTTTTTAAATATTATTATTTAACATAATAGTTATCACCAAAGTGTTGGAATGGTAGATATGAATAGGATTTTCTAAAATATAAAAATATGCTTTACACGTGTATATATAATGAATTATTTGGGGACCAATTAATTATAAATAAAAAATTCCTTTTGTATATAAAGAATATCTTTTCTGAAAAAAACTACTTTTTAGAAAAATATGTGTTTTACATAAAAATCATAACAATAATTTATTATGAATTGTTTTATTGAAATTTATATATTATATATTGAAAAAGGATAACATTCATCTTATAATTTTTTAAATAATAGATAATAGTAAATCTACTATAATGCTTAAAACTATATCTTATAAGAGAAAGTTGTTTTGTCGCATTTGACACTCTTATAATAAATTTAATTATAAAAAATTTAAAACAATTATATGAAAATATAATCTTCATTTTTTGATTTGGAATACAAAACATTTCTTATATTGATTTTGTTTTGATTTTGCAGAGAAGTTTAACTTTTTGATGAATATTGAAAATACATAATTTTAATTTAATATTCTCTTTTGATTAAATAATTATTAAAGATAAATTTTATTTACAATTGGTTTTAAAGTAAAATTAGATCATATTTATATTTATTAATCCAATTTAGGTCATTTGAATCAATTGAATATTGAATTTGGAAATAAAAACAATTCAAAAGTTCAAACCTTTCTCTTTAAATGCTCTCTTTCTCATCACGTTAGCATGATTAATTTTAAATTACGATTTTGAAATTACAGGATTAGAATTTGAAAAAACTGGTTCCATAATTTTAATAATTATAATTTATATTTTCTTATAATTTCAAATTAATTTTTGGCTAAAATTAATATTTAATGTAGTAAAAAATAAATATCCTGGTTAGGTAAAAATGTGTATGCATGGGGGGTTAAACTAAAAAGATAAGGGTAACATGATCTATACAATATTATAAAAACAATTTTATGAAATTATTTTTACCATAAAACATATAATTTTTAATAATGGACTATTTTTTACACTTTTTATATTTTGAAAACGTGGGAGTACTCAATTATTTTCAAAAATACCTAGCGTGTCCTCTCCCCCACTTATAAAAGGCCACCATCTATCCACTCTTATCCACAAATTAAAAACCTTTGGTTTGGGAGATACAGAAAAATATAACTTCCTAAATTCCATCCTCTTGTCCTATAAGCCTTATTTTGGATATAAATCCAATATACGAAGGCGTTTAGTGAAAACCTAAATAGGATACTCGAAGAAGAGATAACATTCATTAATGAATGTTTTTATTTTATTTCTTCTTACACATTATTTAATTCATATTATACCATTATTATATAATAATATAAATATATTAAATATTCTTATATGTAATTAATTTATGTTAATTACCTACAACCATCTCCACTTCCATCAAATGGGTTACGAAATCATCATTCGTGTGTACGACAGACTACCGCCTCGTAAACCTATGTCGTTCATTTTTCCATTACAATATATCAAAATAAGAAATAATGATGGAATTGTTATTTATATATGACAATTATAATATTATAATTCTTATGGAATTATTATATCACACATTCCTTCATTATTTCAATTTTTTATGAATATGACAACATCGCTCGTTTGTACCGAAAAATACCACCTCATGCAGCGATGTGATTCGTTAACACTTTACATAAAAGGTATTAAGGATGAGTCTAATGAATTTTTTTAAAAAATATTACATGAAAATTATTATTAAATTACAATATAATAATTTTAATTTATTTCATTTAATCCAACTAGAAAATGGAAACAACGTTCATGCATACGTACGACTTAACATCTATACGAATGACGTATTTCATTTTACCACTAACTTTTTTGGATTACTATATATATACACTAATTATATATGATATATTATATAATGGTTAAAATTTTGAATATTATGAAACTGTGATCAACATAATATTTCTAAAAATATACCAAAATAAAACATATACAAAAAAAGGCAGTTATTACCCGGAACATAACATTAACATTAAATTGTCAATAAATGTGTAATAAAAGGTCATATGCAAAGAATATGGGATATGATATATATAATTATTTTTTAGTAATGTATTTATAATAATATTATATTTATTATATAGGTTATTTTAATATTTATTAATAAATTTAATACTTAAGGTAAGGGATTTCTGTCTCACTTTTTACTTCTACAGGATAAATGCAATATTCATCACCTATTTACATTATTTGGTGTATATACAACCATCAATGTATTTTATGATTCTTATACATAAAATTTTGGAGATTTAAATATCTATTTTATTATCTCGCTTTTATATGGTTTACGGTTAAAAAGTGAACAATTCGATAAGGGATTTTTGTCTCAATTTTCCTTCTTTGGAACATTAGTTATGTTATGCACCTATCCTCTTCTATGGGGTGTATATACTACCAATTTGACATGATATATCCTGAATATATTTATTTTCATGATATTAAATGTTTAATTTTATGTTATTATATCATAAGGATTAAATTTCAAAGTTACCAATGTGTTATGGATTTTATGCTACAATCACATTATTTACAGGGATTGTTTATTACTGTGTTTTTTATGATAAAATTTTAGGATCCATATTCTAATAAAATCATGAATTTTTTTAATCCTCTTGAAATGTAATGGGAAATCAAGTTTTCCATTCATTTTCCTCTCTTTATGAACTCATAAGTTAAAAAAATATTTTATGAAAATTTATTTTCTCAGTTGAAAAACCTTTTTCTTCCAAAACCACATTTTCTAAAAATGTTATCAATTTTTAAAAATTTATATAAATTTTTTTAATAAATAATATTTTACCCATGTTTTAATTTTGATATTTTTTTAAAGGAATCTTCATATAATTTTCCAAATAATTCCCATTTTTATTTTATAAAAAATGTGAAAGGAATACTTGTTTTAACATATACGACATGAAAAAAATTTCTCATCAACATAAAAATTATTATTTTTGAATCATACCTTATAATTTCTCAAGGTTGTTTTCAAATAAATATATTTTAAAAATGATTTTTTTAAAATATTTTTTTAAAATTGAGAAGGATATTTTTCTCAATAAAAATTTAAATTTATTTTAAATATTCCATTATAAGGTTTCAATGTTATTTTCAAATAAAAGGATTATGAAAATGATTTTTAATGAATGGTTATTTCTTTGAATAAATGTTCCAAGTGAACTTTCAAAATCATTCTTCATTTAATTTGACTTCCTTTGATATAATTTATGCTTTATAGGGGTTATGAACCAAAGATTCTATAATTATTATTTCTATGAATGGTTTATGTTTATGATAAACAGATGTTCATGAAACCCACTTCACTTCAAGGGGTTATACCAGTATAAAAATCTTATAAAACCCACATATTTTCATAGTTTATACTATGATTAAATGTTTAAATTATTATGAAATCTGTCTCTTTTCCACAGGTTATGATATGATGAAATGTTTACAAAACCCATTTGATTTCATGGGTTTTGATAAGATGAATGTTTTATGATCTTGTGTCACACATATGCATGAAAATCATAATGTTATGGTGGTTATTTTATGACCAAGGATGGTGGTTATGTTATAAACAAAGATTAGTGGGACTTATATATCTCTTTAATGCATTGGGAAAATATTTATATCTCATGAGATAGACATGATAGGAAGAAGGACTAAAAATGGTTTTGTAAGGTAATTTTTTCACTTTTTGGGAATTGGGAGTGAACCTTGACTAACATGATGGTTTAGGGAGTGAACCCATTCAACTATGAGGAAATTACTTCCACTCGAGATAGTTGTGTGTCCCACCACGGAGGTGTAGGCATCAAAAAAGATGGTACACGAGTGGTTAAACCAACCCTGAAGCTGATACTCAGGTGGTAATCCCAAAACTAAAATCTTATGAATGTCTTGGTGTGTAAACTGTACATAAAAGTTTCTATTCTTATGTGTATTCCACAAATATCTATCTTATGAAAAAGTTATGATCATGGGGATTATGTTCTTTGATTCCCTTACGATTCATATCTTATGAACTACCAATCATTATAAAATGAATCTTGTTTATAATCTATGATAGGATGGGTATGAACTTCGTACGTTGACCTCATTATCAAATACCTTATTCTTATCTTAAGATTTTATGTGATCACATATTAACATATCATATGTTTACCCCTATATAGAATCTAGTCTCAACCTTTATTATGTTTCTTTTCCCCAGGTTTTGAATAATGATTTCATATAGAGTATGTTTATGATTATTAATAAATGGGAAGATATTTATCGAAAATATTGAATATAATTCACCATACTATAAAATTTGTGTTCAAGGTTTCCGAAGGAATTAAACAATTATAGTCATCAGGCTTGTGTTTGTGTAATTTATTGACCATTAATATAAAAACATGTAATATACAAGTGTGATAATCCTTGGTCTCTATAGATGGTATCATTGGGGGTTTTAATTAATCTTTGGAAACTAGGATGAGAAAACATTAGTAGGATCTTAAAGGAAATGTTTAATTATATTTCAATGGATGTGTCAAAGTAGAAGAAAATGTCTTGTAATTTTGTTAAAGAATATAGTGAGTGGTTTACATGAAATTACATCCATTTATGGATACAACAAGTGGATGTCACTTTAACAGAAATTTACCTGAAGGAAAAAACCCCAAAAATCATTTTGATCTAGAATCAATCGAGAACCGGTGCATGATAAGAGGCCTTACTGTGCACAAGGTTTAACACTACCAAGCGATATTATATGGAAATTAAAAACCCCTTTATAATCTATCATGTAGGATTTTAATATTTGTTGACTATAAATGACCTTGTATAATCCGAAGGTGTCATAGATTAAATAATGTGTACAGATTCTGATAGCATATAACTGATTTTCACGATTATTTGGTTTCCCTGTATGATTAGCATTAATTACACTACGTTTTTTATTTTATTCTGTATTGGGAATAAGACGGGTTAACATTGAATGTAATAGATAAATTTTTGATGAGTAATGAAATGGGATAATAGTGGGTGTAAAGGATGTTGTGATTATGGGTAATCATTTTTCATGGAATATGATTAATAACTTGTACCTTGGAAAAATCCTAGACTAACCAAATAAAAGAATAAAATATTTTTATAAGAGATTGCGTAGTGGTAACCATGGGGTAATGAAGATTAAATTTCTTATATGTCAATAATGTGTAAAGAATATCCCAATTGAATTTATCAGATGAATGGTAATATGTTTAAACTATATAAAATAAGGAAACAAAGTAAGAAAATAAAAATGTAAAATGAGAAGACAAGTTAATTCAATGAATAGTAATGTTGGTCTCTATAAGATAGCATTAACTATTTAATACTTTAAATTTTTCAATTATGGGAATTATAAAAATTTATGTCCTAAGATGAAATTTCGTAATGAATATCACCAAGGTTTGTAAGAGTAATAGTTATATTACTGATAATGAAGAGACTAAAAATAAAATGTTAAAGGAAATAGGTATTAAGGAATAAAATGATGGAAACTAGATAATGGTTTGAGAATTAAGAGGTATGAATAAAGTAATAATGTTTCGGAATTCAATGGATATGTTATATGAATCATGAAATACATAAGTATTTTTTAGTATGTATTTTTCAATAAGGATTTGAAAGGATATGTTTGATGATTCTTATGGATTGGAAAAGTGATTTAATGAAAATGTGATATTTTGAATTTCATTTTTAATATGTTATGGATGTTGAGATAATGGTGTTGGGATAAAGAGATGATTTATTTAGATAAAGTAAATTGGATAGTACTGATTTCTTTATAACTCGTTAATGATTTGTTGAAAAATTTGTTTATGTTTTCATTGATGAAGTTTACAACCTTTTCATATTTAAATAATTTATCCAAGAATATTTGTTTTATATAAGTAATGAGGAAGCATCTATGTTTTGAATATGGTTTTATGGTAATTCATATTATCAGCATGTTTCCATATAATCACATGGAAGGTATTCACATGTTGGGTTTTTGATAATCAATATCCACTTTATAGTATACGAGGGATTAAAGATAAGATCATTTTAGAAAGTTAGTTACATTATTTATAATTTTTTATTTTTTAATATTTTCTAAGGGTTATAAGGTTATAATTTTATGAAATGATTTATATTGAAATTTAAATGAGGTTTTAGACATTAATTTATTATTTCACCTTATGAATATTTATGCATATTGGATAACACATTCTAACCATTTTTTGTGATTATAAATAAAGATATATGGAATGACTTATCATTATATCTATGGATCTTATGACCTATTATTAGTTTAGGAATAAAAAATTCACCTTCATTTCATGAAGTATGAGATGAAGTGGAGATTGATCAAGGCACTATTGAAGTTTGTTCCATTGAACTAACTTCTTGTGTTCTTTATGATAATCTATATTCATTACATTATATATTAATAAACTACTTATCACATCATGATTATTATTCTACATAACATTGTATGTGATAATGTCACAAGAGTAGCTATTGCACGAAACAATGATAGAAGATCCCCGCTAGGATGAAAACTCGGAAGTGCTATGATGCTATTCATGACTATATTCTCTATATTCAGATGATATAATTTTATGGAAACACATTATACAGGATATTGGGATTGGGTTCTCAAATAAATTTGATTCACCTTCTCATGGTGTACGCCCTTGGTATTATCTAGTATGATATTATGAGAACGAGACCCACCGGTAGGAAATCCACATTTAAAAGTTTCATTGTATGTTCCTATCTATGGATGTGTGTATTGATATTTAGACTTTAATATTATTATTAATTATTATTATGAGTCATGTAATTTTATTTATTGATTAAAATTGTGATCACGTATGTTCATGTTGAGGTAGGATATTTTGGGTGCATCACGAGTAATCTTTCATTAATGAATAACAAGAGATAGAATTTGTACATTCTATTCCCTAAAAGTAAGTTGATATCTCATAACCTTTTATGGAAATTATATAGCCAAAATAAATCCATGGACATGGTTTTATAAAGTCATGTTTAATTTCTAGGATGTCAAAGAAAGAGAAATTGAGCACAAATGTTGATGGTACAAGCATGAAACCTACTTGATTATATATTTCATGATAAATGGATTATATTACATCATAATCATCTGTATGAGGTATTATGTCATTGTGACATTACCTTCTTTCTCTATGGGTGCCTTGGAATGTTTTTATATGCTAACCTTTTACTTTTGGCCTCTTTTCCTAATGTCACTAAGAAAGAGGCATAGAGGGTCACATAATAAATGTATTCAGAATCTTAGTTAAAGAGTATATTATTATATATTATTTAACAAGTTGAGAAAATATTACTCCTATACATTGTTTAATAATTATTCATGTATTCTTCACCACATATATTCTATTACCAGTTATTTAAGAGAATAAAATGTGAGTAGAATATTTAATAATTATTTATCTTCTATATAGTGAATATATTATTTATTTATTTTTTAGAATAAAATGAAATGATTTTTATTTAATAAATAAATACAAATTTTTCATGGCCTAATAAATATGGAGGAGGAATGAAGGACCAGGTTTAATGTTCTGGTGAGAAATAATAAATATTTAATATTATAAAATTAAATAATATTTAATTTTTATTCAAAAGTTAAGTGCATATCGAAAAATAATAATATTATAATTATTATTTAGCATGGGGTTTTGTTAGGATTAAATAAATAATTGAGGGTACTTTTTCAATTATTTTATTTTAACCCTATTAATATATAAACCCAATTATATTATTTTCTCAAGAGAGATAACTCATTTTGTTGTTTTTTTCACAACATATTTTAAGAATACTCTCAATCCCAAGAGAGCTCCCTTCTCAAAAAAATGTTCCCATGAACGGAGATCAATCTTTTTCCACCAGATCAAGGAGAATGTATTAGAAGTGGTTTTCGAAGTGATCAAAGGTGAATGTTGTAGGAAAAAGGATCTATCATGCTAGCACTCAAAGAATCCTTCAATAACATCTTAAGATTCATGGAACATGTGTGGATTCTAGCTAGAGATAATTTGCACTTGATTCCTACAACACAATGATGGTTCACCATTGATATTTCACCAGATCCATCAATGAAGAAATAATTCCATTAAGGTAATTCTCTAATTAATTAAATCAATTAGAAATAATATGTGATGATCCTATCTCCTGGTTCCAACATAATTATCCATTGTCAATTTCATGGATTCATTTCTATTGATCATGAAATTTATCATTGTATAGATCTCAAAATGATCATCGATCATGGAAAAAATAAAACATGGGCATGAACCCTCACACTCTTTTGTTATGCCTGGAACCTACAGGTGGTATCAAAGGGGGAACATAATTATTTATAATTATATAGAGATCATTGGTGATTTAAAATTTTGTAATTTAGTTTTTCAATTCATGTTTAATAATACTTTTAATCCGAATTACAAGATCTAATTTTTCCTCCTTCATTTCTCATAGATCTAATATAAATGATTAAATTAATGAATGAAATAAAACCTAGGAACTCATCTGGAGGTATCAAAGATTTTGGATGGACTACATAGGACTACATGCCGTGTAACTAGAGTTACATGTCATGTAGTATTATTCAATGCCTTATGAATTAGTTCAAAAATTAATTTTTATCATGTGTATTAATGACATGTGGTGAATTAAATTTTTCATCATGTGTTGAATAGGATAGACTAGAACACAATCAGATAAATTATAATATGTGTATCCCACATACACTGAGGGTAGTCTCTTTGAGTCATAGAAGTGTTTTGCGTTTTAATACATGGTCTACCTGACAGGTGACCATGTAATACGTAGTACAGATGCCATGTGTCACATTCCACATATTGTGTACTCCAATTTTGAGACACAGTTTTCATGCTGAGTCCCTAGGATTTTGTCTCTGACAGATGGCGAGATACTTACATATTGTTTAGCGCCACATACACATCATGTACGTATACCAATTTACATAGATTTAAAATGTAGTTATTATACAAAGTAAACCTTATCTATATGTTATCATGTGTGGTCATTAAGTTGATAGGATATGCCATGTGAGGAGTCTGTAATATATATATATTTATATATATGTTTAATTAATATTTACATAATTTTTTGATTTTCATATCATGTATGATTTGAATTACAATTATTTATCTATGTACATCGAATCATAACATGTGGCCGAACAAACATGCAATTCATGTAATCACTTAGGCGAATTGAATGTCATGAAGTATGTGATATGTTTTGTATTCCATATGTTTCTAAAAATAATAATATATGAATGAAATACATATTAGGTTGAATTGGATGAGTATTCATCATATTACCTCTAAGGTACATTTATGAACCGAATTAATTTTAAATAAATTTATTTAAATTTATAAAAAATATTATAGATAAGAATTGTAACGACCAAAAGATTTTTTTAAATGGAAATTCACTTCTTATAATTATATCATACAATAACATGAAAACACCAAATAATTAACTAATAAGTGATATGTGACCTTTAAATATAATTTTGTCACTTCTGTGTTTGTAATTTTGAAAATCTTACATACACGGTTGGGTTCAAGATGTTTTTTGGAGTCTAATAAAAGAAAAATAATTTTTGGTGAATTTTAAACTACCCTTATAAATAGTAAAATACCTTTATTAATAGTGATATAACATAATGAATAGCAACCTTATCTATTATTGTATAAAAATAATATTCAAGTGAAACTATGATGTACCAATATTTTAGAATAAGTAAATAAATGTTTTAAAACTGTTTTTTAATAATAAACCATGATTTTAAGTAAATATTAAATTAATCATATTTAGAAAAATATTTTTGAAAAATGGAATTCATTTTAGGATTCTACATGTTGGAAAATGGTTGGGTTAAAATTTTGGGATATTTCTAAAATACTTGAATTTTAGGTGAATAGTAAAATACATTAATTTACATTATAAATACATTATCATTAAGACCTACTATTCCTGACATCAAAAGTGATGTAAGCACCCAAATCTCGAACTCACATTCCTTATTTACTATTCTAGGTCATTCAAGACTCAATATTCATTGTCTTAGTGTTAATTAATAAACTAATTAATTTTATAGTAAGGAAACCCCTCTCCCCTCCACTATAAACAACCACCCTTCACACCCTCATTTCCTCACACATCTCAAGCTCCAAGACTTATATAAACTATGACCAAAAATCTTCCCTATCCCCTATCCCACGTCCAAGAGCTTCTAGTCTCATCAAAAGACCAAGCCTAGCTTCTTTAAGGAGGATCTCAAGTGGATGATTTAAGAGGCAATTTCTCTCCCTCTTCTCCATTAATTTCCATTCAAGTTCAAGTTCATTTCTTGATCTCTCCCCACCTATCATTATAAAAATGGTATTTCAACTCCATTATTATACATTTAATGTAATTTTATGAAGCTAATGGTATATTATATCATCCAACCCCCTTTCCCTCTTCCTTTTATTTTATTAAAGATAATGTTGTTCGTGAGGTGTTAATTTATCACCATCAAGAACGACATTCTTTCTTTTTCCATTTCTACCTTCAGATCTGATAATGAAACAATTTTTATGGTTGAAACAGAATATTTTGTATGTATTACCTCCTATTAAATGTTCTGGAACTAATTTAGGACCAGATTACTATTGATAAAATAAAACAAGTTCATTATGATCGAAAAATCGCTCAAATTAACCCAAACAATCATCAGTTAATTATTATCTAATGATTCATCCACATGGATCTAATATAATACATTATAAGATAATTAAAACATATGTAATATCATTAAGAACATGTAATATCATTTCTGGATGTTTACCCATGTTCTACCCAAACATCAATTTAAGAATACAAGTGAACCACTCAAGAAAACGATAAAAAACAAACATTCTCGAACAATGTTTTAAAACTCTATAACTCATCCAAAGGAACATAAAATCACTTAATGAAACCATAATGAAACATATTATTGTACAAAAGGTTCTATATTTCTAATTAATGAATATAATATAATTATACATAACATTAATGATAAGGAAGCGTTCAGATACAAGGTAAGGGGAAATTGTCGAACCCAACATTCTTCCTTCGGGTTCTGCATCTTTCACTCCATTTTTGATATGGTTACTCCTTAAAGTTAATTTAATCATATTTTTATTTCCATTTCTGGTATATAAATGTTTGTACCGAGTATTTTTGTAATAAAAAATATTTTTCAAAATAACTCTTCTTTTAGGGACACACCTTTTACTTCTCAATCAAAGTGAACGGTTCTTGTAACATGTATGTTATTACCTATTTCTTTTGGGAACCCAAAGTTTATGAATGTGTTATTATGAGATGTAACCCATTACTTTCCATGGGTTAGTTATATTCACTTTTTAAATATGTTCCATATGGAAAGCATGATAATGATATTGTTATGATGTGACGGGTGCACTTAGAATTATATAGGGAAATATGAATGTTTCAAAGTGACGGGTGCGCCCGGAATTATACAGTGCTCCAAAGAATTATGTAAGGTGATTAATCTCATGATTAAATGTTAAATTATGTGTGAAAAAGATTCTATCTTGTTTCACAACTATGTTCGGTAGTTAACCACTAAGACACGATGTTTCATTTTTTATGCATTTCCACATTTCAAATATTATATTTATGCTTCCTCTCATGTTCATGATTTATTTACCTATGTCATGATTATGCTCACCCCATGATATATTCCTCTTATCTATCCTCTTTCTGGGATTTTATCTCACCTTTTTGGATGTATATCCTCAGGTGGCTACATGTACTAAGGAGAGGACAAGTGACAATAAGAAGCTAGAGAAGAAAAAATTAAATAAATGTTTATGCTTGATATTGTAATTGCTATGGATGGTCCTAGTTTCCCCAAGACACTATACCATTGGATCCTCTATTTGTAATAATATTATGTTGTTTACCTTTAAAATGATGCAATAGTAATTTAAGAAAAGGTTGGGTCGCTATAGTTGGTATCGGTGGAAAGGTTTAGTTAATTTTGGAATTTGGATTAGTGAACCCTAGGGAAACCCTATAGCATGAGACTAAGTACAAATATGCACACAAGAATATTTACATAGGGATCCCAGATGTTATGTTTTTTGGTATAAATTGTTCAAATGAATATTTTATTCATGACTTGTTTACTTTTGTTATGTTCTAACCTTTTATATTTTAGAAAATGGTGGGAACCAGGAGAAATCTGGAAAACAACCCGTGCTAGGGCCAATGAAACGATTGCCCGAACGACATCCCCAATGATTTGAGAGGTGGCGTCCAAACTTATTGGCGATGTTTACCCAATTTTCTTAGGTTATGAACAATAACCATAATAATGTGGAACATACTCCTTCACCAAAGAGGGAGCAACTGGCTATCAAATGTTTTATAGGGAAATGACCAATGACGTTTAGTGGATCTTCCAATCCACTAATTGCGGAATAGTGGGTCTACTCCATGGAGATGATATTTTATATTCTTCACTGTTCTGAGATGGATAAGGTGACCCTAAATGTTTATCGTCTAGATAGATAGGCTGATCAATGGTGGGTTTGATTAAGAACACCAAGCCAAGGGAGGAAATTGAATAAATGGAATGGTAAGGCTTTAAGATAATGTTTCTTAATAAGTATTTCCCACGAACTCTTCACATGAAGAAGGGATAATTCAAAGAGCTCATGAAAAAAGGAGAACCTGTCACAGCCTATGAAGCGAATTTCACAAGGCTTGAAAGGTACACTTTGTGTTTTGTTATCAACAATGATAGGGAAATTGATAGATTCTTTAGTGGATTAAAACCACACCTTCGAAAGGATCTTGAAATTAGATACTTTTGGAGTTATGAAGAAGTTTTTCGGTGTTCTCTAAAAGTGGATTTGGAGTTTGGAGAATGGTCCCATGGCTATTGTGATAAGAAAAGAAAGATGGAATTTCAAGCTGGTGGATCTAATGACAAAGGTGGGAAGAAAACTCAACGACCCACATGCCAAAAATGTTGGAAGTTGCACCATGTGAACTGCCTCAAAGGGAAAAGGAAGTGCTTCAAGTGTCTGAAATAAGGGAACCATGCTCAAGAGTGTCGAAAAGACATGAAAAGGAAGGAGAATGTGGAAGAAGAAAGGAATAAACCACTCATGGGTCAATGCTACAACTGTAGGGAGATAGGGCATTATGCAATTCTGTGCTCTAAACCTCGATTTCTCAAGGGTAATCAACCTCCGCAACCACCAGAGGAAAAGGAACAAGGGAAGGCATATTACATCACTACTGTGGAGGTGTACCATGATAATGAAGTCATACAAGGTACACTTTCTATTCACTCAATAATGGAAAAAGTCTTATTTGATTCTGGTTCTACATATTCCATTATATGTTGCAAGTTTTCTATAACTATAGAATCGACGCCCCTAAACCTAGAAGTAGAGATATCTCTAAAAACACCAATTGGTGCAATAATTGAAACCCAAGTGTTTTAATCTTCTCATATTGGTGTATGTGGGAATATTCTTCTGGAAAATATCGTAATACTTACCTTGGTGGAATTCGATGCTATAATGGGAATGGATTGGCTCTAGTTATACAGAGCACATATCAACTGTCGGGAAAATGAAATATCTTTTCATATTCTAAACTATCCCATGCTTCTCTACAAATTAAAATAATATCATGAATCTCTATTGAAAAATCCTTCAATGGTGTGGGTGTTTATTCCCTATGAAGAAGCATACCTCACCCAAATGGTTGAGTCGAAGGAAAGTTACAACCTTGAGGAAATTCCCATCGTGAGGGAATAAAATGATGTATTTATCAAAGAGAAACTCATAATTCCCCTGATCAAGAAGTGGATTTATCTATTGAACTCTTACCCGAAGCTACTCCTATCTTAAAGAGTCCCTGTAGGATAGATCTTATCAAACTAGAGGAGTTAAATAAGCATCTGTAAGAGCATCTAGACAAAGGGTTCATATGACCTAATGCATCACCTTGGGGTGCGCCGGTGCTCTTTGTGAAGAAGACGGATGGAACAATGCGGTTGTGTATCGATTATCGAGAACTCAACAAGATAACCATAAATAAAAAGTATCCTCTCCTAATGATTGATGACCATTTCGACCAGTTAAGAGGAGCTCAATACTTCTCAAAGGTGGATCTTCGTTATGGATATCATCAGGTAAAGGTGAAGAAGGAAGATATTCAGAAGACTTCCTTCCATATAAGGTATGTGCACTATGAGTTTTTGGTGATGCCCGTTGGATTTACTAATGCCCCAGAAATCTTCATGGATTTTATGAATAGAGTATTTATACATTACCTCGACAAATTTATGGTAGTGTTTATTGATGATATTCTCATCTACTCCAAGATCAAGGAGGAACATGAAGAACATCTAGGACTTTTGTTTGCGAATTTGAGAAAGGATAAGTTGTACGCCAAGTTCAGAAAGTGTGAATTTTGTATGAAAGAAGTCACATTCTTGGGAAATGTTTTCACAAGTGAAGGAATTTATATGGATCTTTCAAAGACAAAGGCGATTGAGGAATGACCCAGGCCCTCTAGTGTCAGAGAAATACGTAGTTTTTTTGGATTAGTTGGGTACCACCGATGTTTTTTGAGAAACTTCTCATGATATTCAAGCCCGCTAACTTAGTTAACAAGGAAAGGGTTAAAGTATGTCTGTGTGGAAGAATGTGAGGGAAGATTCAAGGAGCTAAAGAGAAGGATGATCACTGCACCTGTACTCACACTACCAAAAAGTGGAGAAAGTTTTATGATATACTGTGATGATTCAAAGAAAGGCTTGGGTTGTGTACTCATGCAAAATGACAATGTGATAGCCTACGCCTCAGGAAAGTTGATGATCCATGAGAAGAACTAACTGACGAATGATCTAGAGTTGGAAATCGTGATTTTTGCCTTGAAAATATGGTGGTACTACCTTTATGGCGAGAAGTGTGACATATACACTGACCACAAGATCCTACAGTATATATTTACATCAAAGGATCTCAACATGAATCAATGGAGATGGTTAGAGATAATCATGTATTACGATTGCTCTATTCACTATCATCCTGGAAAGTCGAACAAGGTAGAAAATGCTCTAAGCAGAAAATAACCTGCTACTCTATCCATGCTGCAGATTGAGAAAGGCCCTATCTTATTAGATATGGAAAGGATGGAATTCAGAATCATAAGGGCAGGGGATACATCCTATCTTGCTGAAATTATTGCGCAACCATCCATCCAGGAGAAGATTAAGGAATCACAAATGGATGATGTGTAGATACAAAAGAGGGTGAATGCAGTAAAGTAAGGGAAGCTGCAAGATTTTCATATCGACGATCATGGTGTGATTCGGTTTGGAACGCAACTTTGTGTAACTTCATCACCTGGGATAAAGAAGGAGCTATTGGATAATGCACATAGATCCTATTTCTATTTTTATCCTGGGAGTACCAAAATATACCGTGATCTCCGAGAACACTTCTGGGGGGATAACATGGAGAAGGAGATTGCAGAATACATATCAAGGTGCTTGGTATGTCAGCAAGTTAAAGTTGAGTGACAAAAGTCCAAAGGTATGATGCAGCCATTGCCTATACCTATGTGGAAATGGGAAAATGTTACTATGTAATTTTTCATGGGTATCCTGAAGACGTCAAAGGGAAATAATGATTTATGGGTTGTGGTTGACCGACTCACCAAGAATTCCCATTTTATCTCTATTCAGGAAGATCTCATGATTGAAAAACTTGAAAAGATATATGTGAAGGATGTGGTGAGACTGCATGGTGTTCCACTCTCAATTGTCTCTGATCGTGATCCACGGTTCACATCTAAATTTTGGAGGATCCTTCAACATGCTTTGAGCACTGAATTAAATTTCGGCATGGCCTATCACCCCCCAGATGATGAACAATCTGAAAGGACTATTCATATGCTTGAAGATATGCTAAGAGCTTGCTCTCTTGAATTAAAAGGTTGTTGGGATCATAATCCCCCATTGGTTGAGTTCTCATTCAACAATAGCTTCCACTCGAGTATTCAAATGTCTCAATATGAAGCTCTTTATGAAAAGAGATGTAAAACTCCAACCTGTTGGGATGAAGTTGGAGAAAGAAAGCTACTTGGAACTGATCTTGTTCAAGAGATGACAGAGAAGGTTCAAGTCATCTAGAAACACATCAAAGCTTCTCAAAGTCGGAAAAATAGATATGCTGACATCCATCGAAGGGAATTGGAGTTTGACTTTGGAGATAAAATCTTCCTTCAATTATCTCCATGGAATAGATTCATGCGATATAAGAAAATAGGGATGCTAAGCCCAAGGTATATTGGCCCCTTTGAGATCCTTGACCAGATAGGAGCTGTGGACTATCATATTGAACTTCCACCGAATGTGGCTCACGTTCATGATGTGTTTCATGTATCACTACTGAGAAAGTACATACCAGACCCCTCACATTTACTAAACTCAGAGGTGGTGCAAATGGAAGATGATATCCCATATGAGGAGAAACCAATAAAGATTCTATATCAGAGGGATAAGGTTATACGCAATAAGAAAACACATATTTTTAAAATTTTATGGAGGAACCATAAGTTTTAGGAAGAAACATGGGAACCAGAAGAGGCAATGAACGAGAAAAGCCCTCACCTGTTTGTGTAAAGTGAAATTTTAGGGGTGAAATTTATTACGGGGGGAAGAATGTAACGACCCAAAGTTTCTTTTAAATAAAAATTCCCTTCTTATAATTATGTCAAAAAATAACATGAAAACCCCACATCATGAACTACTAAGTGATTAGTGACCTTTAAACATATGTTTTTCACTTCTGTGTTTGGAATTTTCAAAATGTGACATACACAGTTTTGTTCAAGATGTTTTTTGGAGTCCAATAACAGAAAAATAATTTTTGGTGAATATTAACCTACCCTTATGAATAGTAAAATACCCTTATGAATAGTGATATAACCTAATGAATAGTAACCTTACCTATGATTCAATAAAAATAATATTCAAGTGAAATTATGATGTACCAATATTTTAGAATAAGTAAATAAAATTTTTAAAAATGTTTTTTAGTAATAAAGCATGATTTTAATTAAATATTAAATTAATCATATTTAGAAAATTATTTTTGAAAAAAGGACTTCATTTTTGGATTCTACACGTTGAAAAATGGTTGGTGTAAATTTTTTTGATTTTTCTAAAATACTTGAAATTTTGGTGAATAGTAAAGAAATTAATTTACCATATAAATACATTATAATTAAGACCCACTATTACTAACATCACAAGTGATGTAAGAACCCAAATCTCAAACTCACGTGACTTATTTACTATTCTTGGTCATTCAAGACCCACTATTCCTTGTCTTAGGGTAAATTAATAAACTAATGAATTTTATATTAAGGAAACCCCTCTCCCCTCCACTATAAAAACCACCCTTCACACCCTCATTTACTCACACCTCTGAAGCTCCAATCCGTCTCTAAAGTATTCCCAAAAATCTTCCATAGCCCCTCTCCCACGTCCAAGAGCTTCTGGTCTCATAAAAATACCAAGCCTAGCTTCTTTAAGGAGGATCTCAAGAGGAGGATTTAAGAGGTAATTTCTCTCCCTCTTCTCCTTTAATTTCATTTAATGTTCAAGTTCATTTCTTGATCTCTCCCCACATATATTGATCCAAATGGTATTTAAACTGTAGTATTATACATTTTATGTAATTTTATGATGCTAATAGGATATTAAAACATCCAACCCCCTTTCCCCCTTCCTTTTATTTTATTAAATAGAATGTTGTTCGTGAGGTGTTAATTTATCACCTTCAATAACGACTTGCTTTATTCTTCCATTACTACATTAAAATCTGGTAATGAAACCATTTTTATGGTTGAAATAGAATCGGTTATATGTATTACCTCCTATTTAAAGTTCTGGAACTAACTTATGACCATAATACTAGTGATAAAATAAAACATGTTCATTAGGATCGAAAAATCCCTCAAAATAACCCAAACAATCATCAGTTAATTCTTATCTAATGATTCATCCACATGGATCTAATATAATTAATTAAAATATCATTAAAACTCCTTTAATATCATTAATAATATTTAATATCATTTATGGATGTTTAACCATGTTCTGCCCAAACTTGAATTTAAGAATACCAGTGAACCACTCAAGAAAACCATAAAAACAAACTTTCTCGAACAATGTTTGAAAACACTATAACTCATAAAAAGGCACATAAAATCACTTAATGAAACCATAATAAATCATATTAATTTAAAAAAGGTTATTTATTTCTAATTAATGAATATATTGTCATTATAAAGGATATTAAAGAGAAGGAAGCATTCAGATACAAGGTAAGGGGAAATTCTCAAACCTAACATTCTTCCTTCAGGTTCTCCCTCTTTCACTCTATTTTTGATATGGTTAATCCTTAAAGATAATTTCTTCATATTTTTATTTCCTCTTCTAGGATATAAATGTTTTTACCTAGTATTTTTTCATACAAAATTTTTCCAAAAGAACTCTTCTTTTAAGAACACACCTTTTACTTCTCACTCAATGTGGACAGTTCTTATAACATGTATGTTATTCCCTCTTTCTTTTGGGAACCCAAAGTTTATGAACATGTTCTTATGAGATGTAACCCATTCCATTCCATGGGTTATTTATGTTCACTATTGATATATGTTCCATGTGGTAAGCATGATAATGATAATGTTATGATGTGATGGGTGCTCCTGGAATTATATAGCGCAATATGAATATTTCAAAGTGACAGGTGCGCCCGGAATAATACAGCACTCCAATGCATTGGGTAAAGTGATGAATCTCATGAGTAAATATGAAATTATGTGTGAACAAGATGCTAGCTTGGTTCAAAATTATGTGTGGTAGTTAATCACTAAGATATGATGTTTCTTTTTTTATGCATTTCCACATTTCAGATCTTATATTTATGCTTCCTCTCAGGTTCATGATTTCGTTACCTATGTCATGATTATGCTAACCCCATGATATATTATTCATATCAATCCTCTTACTGAGATTTTATCTCACCCCTTTTTATGTATATACTTAGTTGGAAACATGTATTAAGGAGAGGACAAGTGACAATAAGAATATAGAGAAGAATAAATTAAATAAATGTTTATGCTTGATGTTGTAATTGCTATGTATGGTCCTAGTTTCCCCAAGACACTAAAATATTTGATCTTATATATATAATACTATTATGTTGTTTAACATTAAAATTATTTAATAGTAATGTAAGAAAAGTCTGGGTCGCTATATGAATACCAAGGGAATTTGGAAGAGAATTAAGATAAAATAATTGATTAATTAAAGAAGATAAATAATTTATTCGACCATGATTTATCAAAAATAAAAAATATTATGAATTTAATTCTATTGTAAATAAATGAATAATTTTTTTATGCATGTGGATGATCATGAGAATATTCCTTACCTTTTTATGTTATTTGTTTCACTTAACTTAATATAAAAATATAATGTGGTATGTGCGCCTTCTCTTCTCTTTATTATGTAAGGGATTACATTCCCATGGTTTATTTTATGTAAACAATTTTACCCTCACCTAAATGTGAGTAATAAAATTGTAATGAATAGATCTCCAAAAATAGTGGAGGCAGTTCAAATTTGGAGCTAAGTAGAAACCAATCCAAGAGAGATACATAGGTGGATAGGTGGAAATCTGCAACACGATCCTTAATTGGTTCAAGGTGTTTTCCCCTAGATCAACAATTATTTTATCAATAGATAGATAAACTAACCATTAGTAAAATTTCAGGATCATACCACTTTATTATTTTATATTTTTTTATGTTAAATGTTTATTTAAATGTGGATTTTTTACAAAGTCACATAATTTAATGACATAACAAGCATACAAAATAAAACTAAAATAATATAGATTATGCATTAATATTATCTATGACACGATTTATCACTTATTTAAACCAAGTTAATAATAAAAAACATGTGATAAAGGTAATAATTATAAATTTATACATAAAATGATAAAATCCATAAATAAAATATTAAGTTTGTATATCCTTCCATTACTTCAGTTAAAATAATGCCATAATTCAAAGTGCTTGACCTGCCAAATTTGGGGTGCTATTGATTATCGGTTAATTATAACTTGAGGTTTCGGGTTGTGTTAACATATTTAACATCAAGGGTTGAATGTCAAATCATGACTTTGTGTAATTGAGAGGAAATTATTGAGGAAATCCAAATAAAGGATTTTAGGATTGGTGAATCCACTCAACCTATTAAGGAGCCATGAGTTAATGAAATTGTGTTTTTTAATGCATACCTAAAACCAATAAAGTTTCTTAACCAACCAAATTTGGGGTAATGATAAGGGTAATATGAATCAATTCCACCATAATTTCCAAGAAAAATTATATTCTAAAACCAATGGTGATGACTATTGGGTGTCGATAAAATAGTTGAAGATTAATAAAAAAATATTTATTTGTCTATTATTTAGATAATGTACTAAAATATCTTCACATGTTATTTATCGAAATAATATGAAAATAACATCAAATATACCACTGTGATCCACACTCGATAGGGATAACCTTCTCACCAACATAAATTTTAAATAATGTAAAAGGTTCTTAGGCATCATCCTATGCCATGAAAGGAAATTATATGTGCTGGAAGAACATATTCCTGATGTTCCTATTAATGAATCAATTGATGATGATTTAAAACTCTATGAGAATCATTTCTATGATACTAAAAATGTTTAGTGTTTCATGATATCATCCATGTCCAGTGAGATTTTGAAGAAACATTATAACATGGATTTATATAGAATGATGTCTCATCTTTGAGATATTTACCAAGAGAAAGTGAGACAAGATAGGTATGATATCTCTAATTCTTTTCATACAATGAAGCTTATAGGGTCTACGCCAGTTGGGCCTCATGCATAAAAGATTATTCGATACAATGAACAATTAGACATCTTAGGGATGAAATTACCAAATAGTTTATGTACAGATCTCACACATTCATCACTTCCCAATATATTCTCCAATGTTCTTCGAATTATAGTATGAGTAAAAATGAGAAGAGTTTTCTAGAACATATTACTTTGATTCACCAAGTGGATAAGGATATGTGGCATGAAAAACTCATATTCCTTGTGGTGAATAAGAATAGGAGGAACAAAAAAAGGGTCCCAATACTTATAAACAATTGGAAGATCATTGGAACCATCCTTCTAAGAAGAACACGATCTAGAGTCTGGGAACAGAAAATGAGGTAGTAGTTTTTTCATGTGGAAATCCATTCCCTTAGAAGAGGAAATATACCCAAAATCAAGGATAAGCTGAAGGTTCATTCTCTATGAAGTGTAATATTTCAATATATACATATTGGGTATTAGATATATCTTGTGGTTATCACATGTTTATCCACATGAAATAACCGGGTATATTTCGAAAGATTGACAGAGGAGAGGTAGATCTGTGATCGGTAAATGGTGCAAGGATAGCTTCTCTATCCATTGTTGACTACAACCTTTCATTTTCAATTTGAATTATTTTGGTTTTAAAATATTTTTATTATGTACCTACGGCTACAAAGAACATAATTTATATATAATTTCTAGATATAGATGGGTTTATTTACAATTTTGGAAATAAAAGTTGTTTCTTTTATAATGCAAACACATGTTATAGTGTAGAACATTTAAATAAAAGTATTTATTTATTAAATTATGAAAACAAATTATTATATATTTATAACGAAATCATGTTCACATGACTCATATAACACCCCATTTAGTCATCACCATATTGGTCATGTAAATGAGAATAATTTGACAAAGCTTTGTCAAGATGGTTATTTAGACTCATCTCAGCTAAAATTTCTTGAAATATGTCATTCTTGATTACAATGAAAATTTACCAAACCTCTATTTGGAGAATAAGGTGAAAGGGAAATAGAGATTTTAGGATTTTTACACATTGATGTGCGTGGACCATTTCTGTTAAATTCTAGAGGTGTATATTTTTACTTCATAAATTTTACTAACAACTTGAGTTGATATGGATATGTCTACTTGATGTGGTATAAGTTTGAGTACTTTGATAAATTAATGTAATTATAGACTGAAGTAGATAATAACATGGTAATAATATAAAGAATAATTGATCGGATCGAGGTAGTGAATATCTTAACTAAAGTTTTATCATCTTTCTACAAGAGTTTGGGATTCTATCTCAACTCACTCCACCTTACACACCATAGAGGAATAGTGTTAGTGAAAGGAGGAACCATTCCTTATTAGTTATGTTAAGGTTAATAATGTGTCATTTGGATATTTTAGTATCCTTTTGGGGATTTTACTTAAAAATTGTTGCATTCACATAAAAATGAGTACCAACTAAAGAGGAAAATTGAAATCCATTAGGTTTATGGAGTGGAAAGAAATCCACTTTGTCGCATACACATGTATGGGGTTGCGAGGATTTTATTAAGGCATTATCAAGAAACAAACTAGAAACCTAGGGCATGAAGTGTATCTCTATAGGGTATACTAAGGAAATAAAGAGATACAAGATATTAAACCCTCTAGAAAATAATGTTATTGTCACCAGACAAGCCTTATTTCTTGAGATGGAGAACAACCTAAAAAGGATAGTGGGAAAAAATTGAATTCGATGATGTTGATGCTCAAGTTACACAATAGTTGTTATAGGAATAGATTCTATAGGTCCCCATGGAAGAAATGGTTCCTAAAACACAAGAATTTCATAGGAGTGTAAGAGAGGTAAGAGAACCTGAGAGATATGGTTTTCTAGTCACCAAATATGGCGACTCATTATTGGTTGATAATGATGAAACTCTCTCACACAAGGAGGTAGTATAGATCATAGAAGCTATAAGATGGAAATAATCCATGAATTGTGAAATGGATTCTATGTAGCACAACCAAGTTTGGTTTCTGCTCGATTAACAAATTGATGTAAATCTCATAGGTTTTTAATGGATATTCAAGAGAAATATGGACATGGAAGGTAATGTAAATATCTATAAATAAAGGTTAGTGGATAATGTGTTTAAACAAAATCAAGGTATTGACTGCTATGAATCCTTTTAAATAGTTTCCATGTTTAAATACATCATAATTATACTTGTTATAGCTGCTTTCCATAATCGTGAGATTTTGAAGATGTAATTTATACCAATATTCATTAATGGAAACCTTTAGGAAGATGTCTATATGACACAAATTTTTTTTTTCATGACTCTAGGTTATTCCTAAATGTTTTTAAAGTTATATAAGTGCATTTTTGGATTGAATCAAGTATCCAGGTCATGGAACATTTGATTAGATAAATAAATTAAAGAATTTGGTTTCATTAAGAATGAATGTGAATTGTGTGTTTACAAGAGGTTTAATGGGAATGTGGTCATTATCCTAGTAGTATATTTTGACCGCGTATTACTTATTAGAAATGACATTCCAGTCCAATTGTCTGTTAAGGACTGGTTGAATGATTGTTTCTCTATAAAGAGTTACATGAAGTATTTTATATTCTAGGGATCCAGATCACTCATGAAAGATCCAAAATGATACTTGGACTAAGTCAAAGTACGTAAATTAACAATATAATAAATTGATTTAGTATAGAAGAATACAAGAGGGGATCATTTCCAGTGTCACACGGTTTACATCATTCTAAGAAAAGTTTCCCTATAAATAACATGAGAAAGAGAGAATGAGTAATATCTCAAATGCTTTTATGATAGGATCAATTATATATTCCATGTTATGTACTATAATTCATTTTTCCTCTGTATTGATCATTATAATAAGATATCATGCATATCTAGGAGAATAACATTGGTATAATATTAAGGATATCCTTAAGTATCTAAGAATAACTGAGGATATGTTCCTAGTGTATGGAGAGATGAGGAGTTAGTCATAAGAGGTTACACTATTGCTAGTTTTCAGACAGATCAAAATGATTTAAATTCACAATCAAGATATGTTTTTTATCTCATCAGAGGAGATATGAGCGGGAATATTTCAAATAAGCTAGTTATCACTGATTCTACAGTGGATTCCATGTATATAGTGTCTTATGATGTAACTAAGTATGCAATTTCGATACAAAACATTATACAAGAGCTTGATTTGGTACCTAATAGAAATTAACCTATAACATTGTATTGTAAAAATACTGTAGCGGTGGCCCTTGAAAAAAAGCCAAGGTCACACCAACAAAAAAATATACTCCATAAATATCACCTCTTGAAAGATTTATATCTGAGGGGTGTTGTTTAAGTAAGGATAGTACCCACAAAAGAAAATGTGGAGGACCAATTGACTAAAGGCCTATCTTTGTAGAAGCATGAGTATCATATGATACCTATTCGATTGAATTTTGTTAGCAGTTATATCTAGTACAATTGGGATCCGGTTGGAGTTGGTTCCCTAGTACCAACTACTTTTTAAATTTATGATAACTTGTATTCATGGTATTGAGTATTAATAAACTCTTTATAATATCATGATTTTTCTTCTGTGTAACATTTTGTGTGATAATTTCCAAATAATAGTTGTTGCACTAAAAGGTAATATAAGTTCCATGCTATGATGAGAACCAGGAAGTTCTACGATATTATTCTTGAATATATTTTCTATCACCTGATGATATCGTTTGATGGAAAAACATTATATCGGATATCATTGGTGGAGACTCAAAGGACTTTGAGGTACCTCCTCACGGTGTATGCCTTTTGGTAATATCCAGTAGGATATTATGAGAACAAGACCCGCCAGTAGGAAATCCACATTTATATGTGTCATTTAATGTTCCTATCTATGGATGTGTGTATTGATCCATAGACTTTAATAATATTATTAATGAGTATTATGAGTCATGTACTTTGATGTATTGACAAAAATTGTGATAACAGATGTTCGCGGTGAGGTAGGATACATTGGGTGTGTCATGAGTAATATTTCATTAATGAATAATATGACAAAGGACTTGGCCCTTTTTTCTTTCAACATAAGTTGGTATATAAATCCCGTTGATTGAATTTATATAACCTAACTAAATCCATAGCCATGGTGTTCTATAATCATGTTCAATTTCTTGGGAAGCCAAAAAAGATAAATCAGACACTTAGATTGATGGCACTAGAATGCATCCTTATTGATTAGAGAAATAATGATAATGGAATTATATTACACAGTAAATGTTCGTATGAGGTATTACGTCATTTCATTATTAACTTCTTACACTATGGGTTCCTTGTAATTTTTCTAGATGCTAACCTTGGTCTTTAGTCTACTTCACCTAATGCCACTAATAAATATTCTTATAGGGTCACAAACTAAGTGTAACAAAAATCTCACTTAAATAATATATTATTATTTATTATTTAACAAGTTGAATGGATATTATTCCTAGATGTGGTTTAATAACTATTAATTTATGGTTGATCCCATATATTCCTTCACTAGTTATTTGAGAGAATATAATGTGGGTAAAATATTTAATAAATATTTATTTTATATTTATAAAATATAATATTTACTTATTTATTTGTCAAAAATGCAGTAATATTTATTTAATAAATAAATAGTCCTTATTCAAGTCCTAATAAATATTGGGGTGGAATGGCAGAACGATTTGAATAGTTTGGTGAGAAATATTAAAATTTTAATATTATTTAATTAAATTATGCTTAATTTTAATTCTAAAATTAAGTGCATGTTGAGAAACAATAATATTATTATTATTATTTTGAGATGGGTTTTTCTAGGATTAAATAAATAGATAAGTGAACTTTTTCAAATGTTTTATTTTAACCCTAGTGCTATATGAATCCAGTTAGGTTATTTTCTCAAGATAACCAATTCATTTTGTTACTCGTGTATAATGGATTTGGAGACTCATCTCAAGCCCCAGAGAGTTACCTTCTCCAAGAATTCTCCCATAAATGCAGAACAATATTCATCCACTAGATTAAAGAGAATACTTTGGAATCATTTCTCAAAGTGATCAAAGGAGGGTGATGCAAGTATAAGGATCTGTCGTGTTAGCGCCCGTAGATTTCTTCTAAAATTTATGGATATTTGTGGAAGACATGTGGATCACCTCTATAGAGAATATTCCTACAAAAAAATTATAGTGCACTGTAGATCTATCACAAGATCCGTCAATGAAGAAAGAATTACATCATGGAAATTCATTAATTAATTAAATCAATTACAAATGATCTGTGATAATCCTCTGTCATTGTTCTGGTATAATTATCCTTTTCTTATTTCATTGATTAAATTTTCTTGATCACAATATTTATCATCATATTGATCTCAAATTGATCATCGGTCCTAGAAATAAGAGTAGTTGGGAATGACCCATCGCAAGCTTATGCTACACCAGGAACCTACACGGACAACCAAAGGGAGGTATTTTTCAAAGAAATTGAATTAAATGAGGTAAATGTATCTTCTCATGAAAGTTATTCAAAATTATTAAAATTATCTTTATATAAAATATTTACTTATTGTCACAATTTTTTATGACATAAATTACCGTTTTTGAACTTATTTGGTTTATGGATTTGTAGTTTTTAATCTTTTCTAGATCACCCAATTTATTGTGATATATATTCTCTATTACTCTGTATCAATATTTTGGAGTTATTATTTATCTATGTCCATGTTTTCACATTACACCTATGTTCTCGGTGTTTAAATCCTAGTATATAATATTCTAGATGACTTTCATACGGAAAATTATCTTTTTTCAACAAGATGATTTATTTAGCCTTTTTATGTTATGGGTTTCTATGAAGGAATTTTCAAATGTTAAACCTTTAATAAATGAGATGAATTTCATTTTAAGGTGGGTAGAATGTAACACCATGATATTTTGTGAAAAATATATTTTTAAAATGAGTTTAATCTATTTGATATTTTTCATTACATACAACACTGAATTTATATTTCATTACATAAAAGCACACATTTTTCCTTATGTTATACACTATATTGAGTTTTGTTTTCATAACATGAAACATTGAGTTTAAGCAAAACATAAAATACAATTAAAATATTATTATATAATATAATTTTCATCACCCATCTATAAGAATGGTGGACATGAATAGGATTAACTAAATTCTGAAAATAGGGTTTAAACATGTATATATAATTAATTCTCTTGTGACTAATTAATTTTAAATGAAAATAAAATCCTTTTGAATATAAGGGAAATATTTTCTGAAAAACTACCTTTTACGCAAAAATTTTTATTACATAAATAAATTAACAAAATAAATTTTTTTGATTTATTTTAATGAAATGTATATATTATATATTCAATTAAATTATTAACATTCATCCTATATATTTTTAGACAATAGATAAAAATAAATCCAATTTTACTCATAAAAAGGTATCCTCTTAAATAATGATGTTATTTCACATTTGGAACACTTATTTTAAAGTTAATATTTACCACTTTTAGAAAATATATTTGAAATAATAAACTTAATTTTTTTATCATAATTTAAAAATTATATTATGGTAAATGTTTTGGATTTTAATGAAAAGTTTCATTTTTGGATGAATCGTGAAAAAATATTTAATTTTAATTGGAAATTACCTTTTCACTTAAATGATTTATAATTTAAAATAATATTTTTAATTTCGTTTCAAAGTAAAATTATTTCAATTTTATATTAATTAATCCAATTTAGGTTATTGGAATAAATTTCATATTATATTTTGATATAAAAAAATTCAACTTTATGAATATTTTCTCTTTAAAAACCTACTTTATCATCATGTATCTGATATTAATTTTAAATTAAACATTTCCACTTCTATTAATGGAATTTATAAAAATGATATCTATAATTTGAATCATAATAATTTATATTATCTAATAAGGTCAAATAAAATTTTGACCAAAAAGAATAGTGAATGTAGTAAAAATTAATTACCACAATTAAGGTAATAATGTGTTTAGTGGGGGGTTAAGGTAAGGAACATTAGGGTAAAATGACATATAAATCATTGTTCATTTGTATAACGAACTACCACCTCATGAACCGATGTAGTTACTTTATCCATTATCACACCTCATAGTTTAAACTAATAATGTATTTATTGTTTATATATGATAAATATTATATTATTATGCTTATATAATTATTATATCACATATGCCTTCATACATTCCATTTTTTGGGAATACTATAACATCGCTGACATGTACGACAGACTACAGCCTCACAATGCGATGTTATTCATTCACGCCTTACATGAAAGTTATCAAGGATGGGTTTAATGAACATATGTCATATATATGAACTGAAAATGATTCAAGAATTTAAATATTATCATTTTAATTTCTTTATTCCAATATAAAAAAATGGAAATAATGTTCATACTTACGTATAACCTATAGTCTCCATGAACAGTATATTTAATTTTCGAACACTAAATTTCATGGATTAATAAAAATACATATACACTTATAATATATGATATTTTTATCATGAATATAATTTTTTATATTATTTAGTTATTATCAAATTAAGAGGACCAAAAAACTTACAAACCAAAACATATACGAAAAACAAATCTGTTATTAACTGAAACATTACTTCAGAATTGAATTTTTAAAAAATATTTAATAAAAAGTAAAAATAAAATCATATATGGTATGATATTTTTTATTATTATTACATAATAGTTTTAAAATTGTTTTATATTTATTATACATGGCTTTTGAATGTGTACAATAGAATTTGGTACTTAATGTAAGGGAGTGCCGTCTCACTTTTTACTTCTATGAGGCTAATTCTAGATTGACCACAAATTTATATTATGTGATGTATATAATAACCATTAAATTATTTTATAATTATTAAACTCAAAATTATGATTATTTACATATCTATTTGAGGATCAAACATTTATAAGGTTTATAGTTAAAAATTTAAAAAAAATTGATAAGGTTTTTTTTCTCAATTTTCCTTCTTTGGGAAATAAGTTATATTATGAACCTATCCTTATATATGAGGTGTATATACTTCCCCTTTGACATTATATGTAACATCCCAAGTAATTAATGAGTAATATATTTTATTATCTATGTTTATTTATGAATTATATAGTTTTTTACAGACTTAAAATGAGAATAAATCCAATCTTAAGCATAGAAATCTCAAATATTTTTTAAAAGACTCTTTTACCGCCTTTTGATGGAAAACCATTTTTAAATCTATATTTTGAAACTTTTATAAGATATATTTGTCAAAATAAAGTTATTCATTATGATTGAGAAATTTAAATTTACTTTGGATTATTTTTTGGTATTTCTCTAACAATGTTCATTTTTTAATAAATAGTGAAAAATACTGCATTTTACATCAAAACTGCTTTTTCATCTAATTTAAATATATGGTTATATTATCTTTTTAATTTCTTTTAAATTTTAATTAGAATATATTTTTACCATTTCATCCAATGGTTTTCATTAGAATTAATTTCACTTTTGAATTGGGCATAAACAAGTGCCAAAATTTTCATAAATATTGTTTCAAAAAAAACACACTATTTGTTTTGACAACAGTAATTATTTTTAAATTGATTATTGCAATTTATATGCTTGTAATTTAGTAAAATGGATTCCATATTTGGAATCATAAGGTTCAAATTATATAATTAATATTCTTTTGTTTTTTGGACATTATGAATAGTAACAACAGTTATTATCTTTAATTATCATAATTAATTAGTAATCGGGTAGTTAAGGATAATAAAATAATATCATAATAATAACGAATGAACCCAACATGTGTCCTAAAGCTACTGGTTGTGTCATGGACGACCATGTTATGCCTTTTTCAAAACTTAGGGACCCCATGGAATCACTTCTGGGTGAAAGTGACACTTTATCGTTTTATTTTTAAAGAAAGGAGAAATTCACTAAAGAATGTATCACCCGAGTAAAATATTTTTAATTTTTTCTACATAAATGATCTATTAGACTATAAATATTCATTGGAAATATAAAAATATTTTATACATCATAGTAGTTTTTTTAATAATTTTTAGACATTAAATAAATTAAATTATTTATGACATCATGATGATGCATCGATTACCTCATTAATGAACGATTTAAATAAAATGAGAAGATAATGTAAAATCTAAGACTTAAACTTGTCAAAGACCTATTTGATGAGTATATTTAGAACCCTTATCACATTATCCTAGAAATATATCAATGTATGACCTTTGAAATCTGACACTGATTTTAATATAAAGTAACATTTTATAACTTTCAAAGAGTGCCCCTCCTCTCCTCTTATAAAAGGACCCCACATCTACCTCTTTACACACACCTCTCAATCCATTGGCTCGGCCAAGATCTAATAATTTTATCTCTCCACATCCATATATTCATCCTAGAATCCTTACCTTAGGCAAAAATCTCTTCAATAAACCCTTTGGTACAAACCAAGAGGAGTTACCCGATTTAAAGGTAAAGTCTTCTCTAATATTATTTTGTTTTATTTTGCTTCTCCAACCCCCTAAACACTTTTTATTCATTTTTTTTGTAACAACACCAGTATCTTCAATATAATAAGATTTTTTTATAATAAGTATTATAGCTACACTTAAACACACCTACACTTAATGGTTAAAGAGAAAACTGTTTCCGTGGATGGCGAATTTCTGCCTCACGAAACGATGATTGTTCAATATTATTCTAACACCTTCAAAGGTGGAAATTAAGATGTCACTATATTTATATATGATATATAATATTTTTATGTTTTCTTTAAGCTTCTTTATTTTTCATTTCTGGCAAACCTTTATGGTTTCCAATATGGGTAAATGCTATATCTTCATTTTTGGAAGTGCGGACTACCGCCCCCTCAAAGTGATTTGATTAGTTAATGCCATATGTGGGACATAAAAAGGATGGAGTTAATGATATTATATATGATATTATACTAGAATTATAATATACCTTTATATCATTATGATTCCATTCCATTTAATAGGAAATAGAAATGAAAGTAGCGTTCATGCGTACGTACGGCTTACCGTCTCCATGAACGATGCATTTAATTTCATACCTCTAAATGTTATGTAATATTATAAATTCATGTATATACTGGATATATATGATATATATGATATCTAAATAATGAATATAATTCTTGATATAATGGATATTTTACCACATGAACAACTTGTAATTATAAAGAGTTTATTTTTGACTCAATTACCAATGATCGACAAAACGACCATTATTAACTTAAATAATTACATAGTGATCATAACATGGTAATAAGTGATATAAAAGAAATAATGAACTTGAAAAAGGTTCTTAAGAAAGTTTAAATTAACTCAAGATGAAATCGATGGGCCCGTAAGGGGCACAAGCGATCGAGATCTCCCCTCATCGCCGCCTCCTTCCTCTAGGGTTTCTGTGGCAGCCGCTTCCGTATTCGTCGAGGTCTGGAGGATTCCTCACCTTGGGTGAAGGGTTTCACTGCGACGCAGTCCGTTCGGCGTCTGATGTTCCAGATCCAAACGCTTTTGGTCCTCTCCTTGCTTCCGGTGAGTTTGGTTGGTGGTTTGCAGCGGTTTCAAGCTTGAGAAGGACGACAGCGACGAGATCTGGTTGTCGTGCTCTGTTGGACGATCTTGATGGCGGTGTTGGGGGATCCGACATCTTAATCTTGGATGAGTTTTTGATGTTCAAAAAGCTGTTCGTGTTGTGGAATCGGCGTCAACGGGCGATGGATTCGGCCTACTGTTCAATGGTTTTGCGGCCTTCGGTGTTCGATGGTGGCGGGATTGCGCGGCCGCGATGTGTCGAGGCCACGGTGGGGTTTCAGATCTGATTGGTGGCGCCGCGACGGTTCATGATTTCTTGGGCTGCGTGGTTGGTTTTCCCTGCTTGGGTGGCCGGTTCTTTGCTGGTGGCCGTGTCTCCAGAGGGATAGCTTGGATCTGGTCTACTGGGTCTTCTGGTTTTACCTTCGGGTTGTGTTTTTCCTCTTATGGTGATGTTGGTCAATTGTCGGGGATTTACCCATTGGACTCTTATGTTTTGGGAGGTGTCTCTAATTGGGCTTTGTCCCACTGGGCCTGCGGTGCGGGCTTGTAATGGGTTTTACCTTACCCATTTCGAAAGGTTTTACTGTCCTTTTCTTTTATTTTAATAAAGGGGCATGACCCCAAACCTTTCTGGTAAAGTTTAAATTAACTCAAGTTTATTATTCAGGAAATTAAAGAACGATCGAGTCAGGTCGGACCCGAGGTAAGGGACTTCGTCTCAATCTCCATTCATTGAGGCATATTTTGTTTTATACACAACATTATTTTATACGTTGTATAAAACCCTTTGTCTTTTATGTCTATTCAAAGGGAATATTTTTTATACAAATCGTTTTACTAAACGACAAAAGGAATGTTTTTTTTGTCATACGTATGCAACGAAAACGACTTCTCCACCACCGTGACCATTATTTGAGTTTCGGCTTCCTCTAAAATCCATAAAAATAATTTTAAATGAAAAAATAAAAACCATGTTTTACTTTTCTTTTCTTTTTGTATTGAAAATGGTTTTCATAATTTTTATATTATATCAATGTGTTGTATTGATATCTTGTGTTTGAAATGTAGAGACCCGAAGCTTAATGTAGATGGACATTACATTACTTTTGTGGAATACTTAAAACATAACAAAAACACACACACAAGGATCATAATAGTTTAGTGTCTATGGAAACTCGGAATATAATCTTCTAATCGTGGTGAAAGATCTTCAACGTCTCCCATAAAAATATTCCTTTTTTTTACCTAAAACCTTTATTTATATCCTGGGGAAAAAACATAAAAGGGTGATCTCAAATACTCAGTAAGGGTAAACAAAAGAAATATCAATCACATCATAAGAACATAACATTTTGTAATTTGTAACCTGCAAAAGAGAGCATAATTTCATAACATGGGATAAATAATAGTAGTGAAATAAAATCCCAATAATCATAACTTAAATCATGAAACTTTGTTGCATACAAACATAATCATAGAGAATCATTTCTTGTTAGTCAAGACTCATATCCAAAACTATCTTAGTGGACAAAGTCCATTTCTGAACCAATTTCACTCCTCGTTTCAGTCCTATTTCACTGAACCGGTTTAACCTGCCGTTCTTTCCATGTTTATCTCATGAGATATAAAATCTTTACCCAATGAATTGGAGGGAGATATAGGTCCCACCTATCTCATAATGATACCATTCTTATGTGTGCCACAAAATCAGAAAAACCATACATCATAGCATAACCCATGTAATAGAAATGGGAATCTTAAACATCGTGACATCATAAAACAATTCATATAAGATAAAGGAATTCATAAAAATATAATTCCATCACAACATAATCAAATCAATGTAATAATAGGGACAAAAATAAAACCCTTTATTATCTTAGATGGAAAATAATTTTGATAAAACACTTGAACTCCATTCTTGAGGAAAATATCCTTTCTGCTTCAAAAACACTTTTCATTTCGTATCATGTATTAAAATTATAAACTAATAGAAGTTGATTAAAAATAAACTTGAAAACTTGTAAATTAAGCTTCTTGGAAATTATGTTTTAAAAATCCATTCATGCCATATAAGTTTAAAAAAACATTCTTCGTACTTTTGTCAGAAAAGTCAAAAAGTACATCGTACGAAAAAAGACAAAAGATTCTTTTCATATCTTTTACTAAAAACTCACAGAAGGGTAGAATTGTATTTAAACAATTTTAGGTGGATGGAAATAATATTACATATTGAGGAAACATGGATATGGATGATAAAATACACCCCAGTAGATTTCAAAGTATAAACAATCTCAGATAAAAATGAGACTGTGATATTTTCCTTACCTTAGGTCCGATTTGCTTCGTAAGTGTACGAACCTCCTGTATAATGATTTACATAATGTCATTGAATTATTCCAGAATCATACTCATTTTTATGATATCATATATGGTTCAATTATTACTTTATATTACCCATTCTTTTGTAAATTCCATGTTAAAGAGCGTTTTGGGTAAAATTGTTTCATTTGTCATCCGTGTTTTGACTTGAAATTATTCATATGATTACTTTGATAATGATTAATTAATTCCAGAATATAAAAAATGATTTATATATAATATATATTCATAATATACATATATATAATAAATCAGTAAATGGAAAGAAATACACCGTTCATGGAGACGGTAGGTCGTACGTACGCATGAACGCTATTTTCGTTTCCTTATTGAGTTGAATGGAACTAAGTAGATGACATACATATATATACACGTAAATCCATTATTATTATTATGTCATATATTTAATTATTACTTATTATATATACTTTATAATCATTCATGAATGGTTAATCATTGAGAATGAATCTCATCGCGTCGTGGAGACAGTATTCCGTACGTACGCACGAGCGATGATATCGTTCCCATGATCGTGGAATATTATTGGATTGTATTTATACTATTACAGAATCAAAATCACTTGACAATAATCATATATAGTTATTATTTACACCATTATACCCATCCAAGTAAGGTGGTGGTGGAAAATAGATTACACCACGGCGTGGAGACGGTATTCCGTACGTACGCACGCGCGGTGATTTCGTTTTCCGTAGGATGGATAGATGGTGAAATAGGGTTGTTTCATACTTATAATAACATATCAGTATATGATTTATACTGATGTTATTACTTCATAATGAAACAACCTTAGAAGAATAAGTCGAAGAAGAAATAAAGGTGAAAGAATCGGTAACGGAAATTACCTATTCTTTGAGGCGCCTCTTTGAGACCTCAACTTAGGGCACTACACTTTGTCTTTGAGGAAGCCAAAAACATCTAGGATGTTTCTAGGGAAGTGGAGAAGAGAATTTGGTAGAGGTTGTCTGAGCTTGAAGTCTCAAAGTGTTGTGAGGAAGAGAGAGAGGGGGTGCCCTTTTATAAGGGAGGAGAGGGGCACCTTTGGAATAACTAAAAATATTATTTTATTATAAATCCAAATTCGGTTTTAAATAGATCCAAATTGATTTATTTAGAATCTAATGTGGGGATGGGTCGAAATACTCTCATCCAATAGAATTTATACAAGTTGAGGTTCTTATTTTAACATTATCATTTATATTTAACTTTATGTTAGATAATTTTACTTTTACCGTGTCTTCTTGTTTTCTAACACTATAAGGTTAATAAACATACTATATCAAGCCAAACGAACCCCAAGTTGATTATTATTAATATATATAACCTTATCTAAGTCATTTTGCAGAACCTTAGATTTTTATAAATAAAATAACAATTAATAATATAATATTTGTTTTAAAAACTATTTTATGTCAATTTTGACACTATTTAGTAATTGATTTTTGTGAAAATCATAACTTAATGATTAGTTAGAAAAAATTTAAATAAATCAATAATAACATGTCATATTAACCTATAAAATTGTTTTAATGCATTACAAGTCTTAAATTACATTTATTTGGGTATTGATAACATCAATTATGTCAATATTTCATTAATAAGACAATTACTTCATCATCTTTGTGTCATAATAAATGATAATTATTTAATCCCTTAAAATTATAAATAAATTTTTATGATATAGATAATTGTATTAGATTTCTGGATACTATTCATGTTCGATGTTTCATGAAGTTTATCACTAAATTAAAATTATTATACTTATAAGATTTAAGAAAGTGACATGTTGTCACATTTTTTGGTTTTAATAATAATTAAATTATTTTCATAGAAAAAAGTCCATTAAATAAATATAATCTGACCCTTAGGTGATATGGGTCAACTTTTAGTCATCCAATAGGATTTTGAAATGTGGTACAGTAATTTTCTAATATTATATTTACCCTTAATTACCTGATTTACCTATAATTATGGTAAATAAAATTTACCGTAGTTACTATTCATAATTCCCAAAAATAAAAAGTAGCTTATTAACATAATTTGGATCCACTGATTCCAAATATGGAATCAATTTTTCCAAATTCAATACACCAAAGTTGCAAAAATTAATTTAAAATTAATCTCATTGTCGAAAGAAAACGGGTTTTTTTTAAAACATTGCAAAAGATTGAATTTATTTATCCTACGAATTCATGGTAGAATCAATGCTAATGACATAAATTATATTAAATGGTAAAAATATATTCTATTTATACTTAAAAACCATTAAATATTATAATTTAACCATATAAATTATTGCGATGAAAAAAGTTGTTTTTAATTAAAATATTGCGTGTTTTTACTATTCATCAAAATATGAAAGTTACCAGAATAATATGAAAATTTTATCCAAAGTAAATTTTTATTTCATGATTCCAAAGAAGAATTTTATTTTTTCAAATTGAACTTATAAACATGTCAAAAACTATATTTAAAGTGGGTGTGCCATCAAAAGGCGGCAAAACTGCATTTTTTGAAAAATACTTATTTTACCCGAAAAATTTATTTTGTTCTTATACAATGTTTTAGAAAATGTGTAAGACGAATAATAATGTTATAATATTAAAAATTTAGTTAATAATATTCATAACGGCTAGTTCATAATAATATTATAATAATACATCGTTGTTTAGTAAAACCCGGTATTGTGTACAACACACGCTATCGAGGAAGGACGTGATTGCGTGTAATGCAAGCCAAGTCAGGGTTGCGTGCTGTACAAGATTCCTTCATTGTTTCGTATAACATAATCCAACCATATTTCATTTATACATTGAATATATATATATATATACTCAATGTTGCGTAGAATAACTATTATCATAATTGTGTGTAACATGATCCAAGAATAGTGTTGCGTATACTGCAAGCTAATACGGTGTTGCGTATAGCACAAGGTAATCTTGGTGTAGCATACAACACAATAATTTAATGAAATTAAAAGAATATTTTTCGTAAAATCTCGTGGTGTTACATTCTACCCCCCTTAAAATGAATTTCGCCCTCAAAATTCGTCGGGGTTATAAATGGTTTACTATTCGAAAGTTTCTTTAATAGAAACCCACGTCGTAAAAAGGAATACCAAAACCAATCATTAAAAAAAAAGTATGAAACGTAATGGTTACCCAAATAAACTAATCACTGGGTTTCCACATAGGTGAAAATATGGATATGGAAGAGAAATCTAACCATCATGTTCTGATGGAGAGTGGTAGAGAACATGGCTATGGAAAAGCTAGCAATCACAAAGACATAAATTTGTGATGATCTAAGGTAGCATCTGATTCATCAGATATAAGAGCACTAGGAAAATATTTTTGGTTTTCAAGATCATTTCCTTAAAGTTGATGAAATTTGAATTAGAAGAAATACTTTCGTGATTTTGGTATAGTCTCACCATTTATCATTCTTTGGACAATTTCCACTTCATCTCTTAAAGAAATGAAGTTGAATTTGTCATTCGTGATGTGTTACCAGATCATGTGATAGAATGATGGGTAATTCCATCTGTCTCAAACAAAAGGTCAGAAAAGTTATCAAAAAAATACATAAGTCCATCTATAGTGAGATTAATCATATATGGTTCGTAAAATGGACTTATACTTCATATATCATACTTCTTAATATAATAAAACTAGTTTCTACTAAACAGGGACTTCCTGTAGGCCAGTGGTAGGTGATAAAGGCCAGTCGCACTTCGGTTGTGGGTTCGATTCCCACAGCCTTGTCCGACGCGATGGGCTATCGCCTATCCTGCAGGTTGTCCTTTTTTTAAAGCTATATTACTATAACGTCACATCAAAAATATCAAAAAAGTTTTATCCTTAAACAATACTAACTTATGTCCAACATAATCCATTCCAATATTTAGGCTTATCTAAAATACTTCTGTCCAAGCTCATAGTATAAAGAAAATGATCACATGAATGCCATCATTTATCCCCCATATATCATAAGATATATCATGTTGGTCAAATTACAAACATGTGAATACCTTAATCATGTATTCTCTTGAAAAATGAATATCCATTGAACCTTAGTGAACACATGAATGTAGTTAAAAGTTAACACATTCCACATACCAAAATCCTCAAAATTCTATATCCTCAAACCATGATATCACTTAGTCCTTATATAAATCATGAGATCATGAATACTATCAAACATATTAGATTCTCTTTATCCCTTAATTATGTGCATATCATCTGCTTTCCAAAAATATTTCAATCACTTTTCATGGTTAATGATGCCATAAAATTATTGAAAACCACAATAGACCAAAACATAAATATTCCAATATTTCACGATACTATATACAACATTATTATAGAATCCCATTACATAAACAATTAATCATTCCACCACATCGTTGTCATATTCAACATCGCCAATGGTGATCGCATGTGACTTCCCTTTTTCCATTTCCTTAAGTGGTTGCTCATGTCGATCATCACTAACCCTTGGATTAGGGCATTTATTAGCATAATGCCGCATTTCATTACACTTGAAGCATTGAAGTGTAGTAGGTCCATTCTGTGTATCCCTTCCTTTGTTTGCATCATTAGGCATCTTCTTCCCATCATTGCGGCATTCAAATGCCTGATGACCTTCTTTTCCACATTTGAAACATTTACTTGTCCCTTTAAGACAATCTCCACCATGCTTCTTTCCACACTTTGAGCATAAGGAAACATTCATTTTCTTTTCACCATTATTCTGAGATTTCTCCTTGAAATCCATCTTTCATTTCTTTTCAAAACTATGAGATGGATAAGTAACACCAACATCCATTTCTACCTTGATATCACAACTCACAATTTCTTCATAGCTACTGAAGACTCTTATAGCTAATGCCCTTCGAAGACTTGGTTTTAAGACACTGAATAATCGATCAACATTACTTTCAGGTTGGATGATAAAGCCAGATGCATACCTTGAAATCCTTGTAAAATTCACTTCATATATACCAACAGATTCATCATCCTTTTGCTTTAGTTCAAGAAACTCCTTCTCCATCTTTGATCTAAGAATACGAGGGAAGTACTTATTTAAAAATAAGTTCTTGAACTCGTCCCATTCCATGGACTCAATTTCATCTCTTGGCCTCGTATTCTTGATAAGATTAAACCATTGATCGGCTTCACCTTCCAAACGATATACTGCTAAGATGACTTTATCATGTTCAGAACATTGAAGAACTAAAAATATCTTTTCAGTGGTAATGATCCATTGTTCAGCAACAAGTGGATCAGAAGATGCACTGAAAGAAGGTGGACGTTGCCTCATAAAGGACTCAATAGAATATTGTTCCCTTCTCTGCTCATTTGGATGTCCAGAATGATTCATAGCTTGTGTAAGTATAAAAATAATATTTTGAACTCCATCTCCCATAACATTTGTTTTTTCCGGAGGACAATCATTTCATTGTCCATTACATTGATCAACACGGTTTCTTCGGGTTCCATCCATCGTCTAAAACCCAAAAAGAGTAGTGTGAGAGGCAAAAACCATGCTAGGGAAAAAAACATAATAATGGGGGAGTATCCTCAATATCTAACATCTTAGGTTAAATTATATGATCATTACCATAGTTCTAGGACTGTATCCTATACGTATCCTTATCCTTAGGCACATCCCTAGACATACCTTAGAAATATCTCTAGGGATCGCACTAACGTTTTTGCATCCTAGTCTCCAAAGGTTGACTAAACCTTTCCTCTGATACCTACTGTAGAGACCCGAAGCTTAATGTACATGGAAATTACATTACTTTTGCGGAATACTTATTACATAACAAAAACACACACACCAGGATCATAATAGTTTAGTGTCTTTGGAAACCCGGAATATAATCTTCTAATCGTGGTGAAAGATATTCAACATCTCCCATAAAGATATTCCTTTTTTTACCTAATACCATTATTAATATCTTGGGGAAAAGAAAACATAAAAGGGTGATCTCAAATGCTCATTAAGGGTAAACAAAAGAAATATCAATCACATCATAAGAACATAACATTTTGGAAATCATAACCTGCAAAAGAGAGAATAATTTCATAACATGGGATAAATCATAGTAGTGAAATGAAATCCCAATAATCATAACTTAAATCATGAAACTTTGTGGCAAAATCAAATAATCATAGAGAATCATTTCTTGTTAGTCAAGACTCATTGCCAAGACTATCTTAGTGGACAAAGTCCATTTATGAACTGAGTTCACTCCTCGTTTTAGTCCTGTTTCACTGAACCGGTTTAACCTGCCGTTCCAACCATGTCTATCTCATGAGATATAAAATATTTACCCAATGCATTGGAGGGAGATATAGGTCCCACCCATCTCATAATTATACCATTCTTATGTGTGCCACAAAATCGAAAAAACCATACATCATAGCATAACCCATGTAATAAAAATGGGAATCTTAAACATCGTGACATCATAAAACAATTCCTATAAGATAAAGGAATTCATAAAAATATAATTCCATCACAACATAATCAAATAAATGTAATAATAGGGATAAAAACCGAACCCTTTATTATCTTAGATGGAAAATAATTTTGATAAAACACTTGAACTCCATTCTTGAGAAAAATATCCTTTCTGCTTCAAAAACACTTTTCCTTTCTTAACATGTCATACAATTATAAACTAAAAGAAGTTGATTAAAAATAAACTTGAAAACTTGTAAAGGAATATTCTTTTAAATAATGTTTTAAAAATACATTCATTCCATATAAGTTAAAAAAACATTCTTCGTACTTTTGTCGGAAAAGTCAAAAAGTATCTCGTACGAAAAACGACAAAAGATTCCTTTCATATCTTTTACTAAAAACTCACCGAAGGGTAAAATTGTATTTAAACAATTGTAGTTGGATGGAAATAATATTACATATTGAGTAAACATGGATATGGATGATAAAATACAACCCAATAAATTTGAAAGTATAAACAATCTTGGATAAAAATGAGATTGTGATATTTTTCCTTCGTTAGGTCCGATTTGCTTCGTAAGTGTCCGAACCTCCTGTATAATTATTAAAATAAATTCATTGAATTATTCCAGAATCATAATCATTGTTATGATATCATATATGGTTCACTTATGACTTTATATTACCCATTCTTTTGTAAATTCAATGTTAAAGAGCGTTATGGGTAAAATCGTTTCATTTGTCATCCGTGTTTTGACTTGTAATTATTCATATGATTACATTGATAATGATTAATTAATTCCATAATATAAAACATGATTTATATATAATATATATTCATAATATACATATATATAAAAAATCAGTAAATGGAATGAAATACACCGTTCATGGAGACGGTAGGTCGTACGTACGCATGAACGCTGTTTTCGTTTCCTTATTGAGTTGAATGGAATTAATTAGATGACATACATATACATACACATAAATCCAGTATCATTATTATGTCATATATTTCATGATTACTTATTATATATACTTTATAATCATTCATGAATGGTTAATCATTGATAATGAATCTCATTGCGTCGTGGAGACGGTATTCCGTACGTACGCACGAGCGATGATATCATCCCCATGATCGTGTAATTTTATTGTAGTGTATGTATACTATTACAGAATAAATATCACTTTAAAATAATCATATATAGTTATTATTTACACCATTATACCCATCCAAGTAAGGTGGTGGTGGAAAATAGATTACACCACGACGTGGAGACGGTATTCCGTACGTACGCGCGCGCGGTGATTTCGTTTTCCGAAGGATGGATAGATGGTGAAATAGGGTCGTTTCATACTTTTAATAACATATCAGTATATTATTGATACTTATTTTATTACTTCATAATGAAACAACCTTATAAGAAGAAGTGGAAGAAGAAATAAAGGTGAAAGAATCGGTAACGGAAATTACCTCTTCTTTGAAGCACCTATTTGAGACCTCCTCATAGGGCACTAAAATTGGTCTTTGAGGAAGACCAGAACCTCTAGGATGTTTCTAGGGAAGTGGAGAAGAGAATTTGTTAGAGTTTGTCCGAGCTTGAAGGCTCATAGTATTGTGAGGAAGAGAGGGAGGGGGTGCCCTTTTATAAGGGAGGAGAGGGGCTCCTTTGGAATAACTAAAAATATTATTTTATTATAAATCCAAATTCGGTTTTTAATAGATCAAAATTGATTTATTTCAAAGCTAAGGTGATTATGGGTCTCAATACTTATATCTAATAGTATTTATACAAGTTTAGGTTCCTATTTTAACCTTATCATTTATATTTAACTTTAAGTTAGATAATTTTACTTTTATCGTGTCTTATTGTTTTCTTACACTATAAGGTTAATAAACTTACTATATCAAGCCAAACGAACCCAAAGTTGTTTATTATTAATATATATATCCTTATATAAGTCATGTGGAAGAACCTTATATTTTTAGGAATAAAATAACAATTAATAATATTATATTTGTTTTAAAAACTATTTTCTATCAATTTTGACACTATTTAGTAATTGATTTTTGTGAAAATCATAACAGAATTATTAGTTCGAAAAAAGTTAATTAAAGAAATACTAACATGTCATATTAACCTAAAAAATCATTATAATTCAAAAAAAGTCTTAAATTACATTTATTTGGGTATTTATAACATCAATTATGTCAATATTTCATTAAAAAGACAATTACTGCATCATCTTTGTGTCATAATAAATGATAATTATTTAATCCCTAAAAATACTAAATAAATTCCTATGATGTAGATAATTGTATTATATTTCTAGATAATATTCATGTTCGAAGTTTCATGAAGTGTATCACTAAATTAAAATTATTATACTTATAAGATTTAAGAAAGTGACATGTTGTCACATTCTTTGGTTTTAATAATAATTAAATTATTTTCATGGACGAAAGTCCATTAAATGAATCTAATCCGACCCTTAGGTGATATGGGTCTACTTTTTTTCATCCAATAGGATTTTTACATGTGTTAGGGTAATTTTATAATATTATATTTACCCTTAATTACCCGATTTACCTTTAATTATGATAATAATAAAATTTACCGTAGTTACTATTCATAATTCCCAAAAATTAAAAGTAGCTTATTAACATAATTTTTATCCATTTATTCCAAATATGGAATCCATTTTTCCAAATTCAATACAAAAAAGTTGTAGAAATCAAATTAAAATTAATCCCGTTGTCGAAAGAAAACGAGTTTTTCTTTAAAACATTGCAAAAGATTGAATTGATTTATCCTACGAATTCAAGGTAGAATCAATGCTAATGACATACATTACATTAAATGGTAAAAATATATTCTATTTATACTTAAAAACCATTCAATATTATAATTTATCCATATAAATTATTGCGATGAAAAAAGTTGTTTTTAATTAAAATATTGCCTCTTTTTACTATTTATCAAAATATGAAAGTTACCAGAATAATATGAAAAATTTATCCAAAGTAAATTTTTATTTCATGACTCCAAATAAGAGTTTTATTTTGTAAAATTGAACATATAAACATGTAAAAATCTAGATTTAAAGTGGGTGTGCCATCAAAAGACCGCAAAACTGCATTTTTTGAAAAATACGTATCTTACCCGAAAAATTTATTTTGTTCTTATACAATGTTTTATAAAATGTGTAAGATGAATAATAATGTTATAAGATTCAAAATTTAGTTAATACTATTTATAATGGCAAGTTCATAATAATATTATAATAATACATCATTGTTTAGTAAAACCCGGTATTGCGTACAACACACGCTGTCGAGGAAGGTCGTGATTGCATGTAATGCAAGCCAAGTCAGGGTTGCGTGCTGTGCAAGAATCCTTCGTTGTTTCGTATAACATAATCCAACCATATTTCATTTATACATTGAATATACATATATATATATACTCAATGTTGCGGAGAATAACTATTATCAAAATTTTGTGTAACACGATCCAAGAATAGTGTTGCGTATACTGCAAGCTAATACGGTGTTGGGTATAGCGCAAGGTAATATTGGTGTAGCATACAACACACGACATTAATGAAATTAAAAGATTATTTTTCATAAAATCTCGGGGTGTTACATGAAATATGGAAATGTTATTTTTTTCTTTAGGCATGTTTTATGTGATACGATTATGTAATGGTTCTTGGGAATTATTAAGAAGATGGATGGTTCTATGATAAAATAAGGGCGGGTGAGCTCGATATAGCTCTTCAATGCATTGGGTAATATGAAGGGGTTAAACGTTAAGGTTTCTCCGAAGAGATTTAGGGAATATACTGTGATGGGTATTCCAAACCTAACCATGTGGGTTACTCCCTACGTAAGAATGTTATGAATGCCTGAAGTTACCTTTATATGTTATGATTTCAATGAGTTATTCATAAATCTTATGATTTCATGAGCTATGGTAACTTTCTTATGTTTTATGAGGGAAGTATGATTTCATTGATTCTTACGTATACATGTACTAATGTTTCCTTTCTGCATTTTTATATCCCTTGCTGAGATTTTTATGCTCATCCCAAGTTTTTGAAATGTTTTTCACAGGTCTAGGGAAAAGTAAATGATGTGATGATAGTTTCAAGGATGTGTAATGAAAGAATCCCTGTTTTGATTGAAATATGTTTCCGTTGATGGGAAAAAATGAATACTATCTTTTATGTAACCACTTTGTTTAAATGTGGAATGTAATGCATGATTTATGATCTAATTCTCAAAAACTCTAAACCTGAAAATATCATCAATGTGTATTCATTAAATAACTCAAGATTAAGTAATGTTTAAGGCTGGGGCCTTATAGTTGGTATCAGATGTCGGTTTAGTTAACTTTAGGAGTTAAAATTCAATTAAATGATTATCCAAAAATATTTTTTTATGGTCAAATTGAAATGATATAGCATTTGAAGATTACCATGTTGCTTCATCTAAGACATGTTTGTTCAGAATGGTTTTCCTTAGAGGAAACAGGGAAGCAGGGCTAGGAAGGCATATAAAAGGAAATGACCTTCCGAATCAGCAACCTGAGATGGTCGGAATTGGAACTGAATAGTTTCTTGCAGTAATGGCATAGTTGACTCCAGCGATAAATGGTGGTGGTATCCATGCATGAGACCAGCCAGATCAACCGCAGAGAAACCTGTCAGTCGTGGAACATTTGATGAGGCAACATCCCCCATCATTCAGAGTATCATCTACCCTGTTCTAGGTGAAGGGTAGATTAAAGCACTAGAGAATATTTTCTATGTCATGGGGTGTTCAGACAATCAAAAGGTTAATCTTGCAATTTACCGATTGGAGGGTGAAGCAGATTAGTGGTGGTCGATGGTTAAAAATATCAGGGACGCTGATGAGATTGATTCTCTCAATTGGGATGAATTCAAAGGTATGTTTCTTGAGAAGTATTTTTCTAAGGCTGTTCGACTTAGAATGGAAAAACAATTCTTGGAATTGATGCAAGAAGACAACTCAGTGGATTCTTATGAAGAGAGGTTCACTCGATTGGCATGGAATGCTCCAAATTTTATCCGAGACCTTTCTAGTAAAATCAATCATTTTTACTCAGGATTAAACCCAAAATATCCAAGGGCATTGGATTCTTGTGAGTTCAAAAGTTATGAAAATATTGCTCGATGTGCTAAGAAGGTGGAAATGGAATTTTTCGATGATCAAGTGTTCTATAACAACCAATAGAATAAAAGACTGAGGTAGCAGGAGAAAGGGAAGAATTCTTCTAGAAGGTCTGATGGTAAGAAAACTATGTTTCTAGTTTATGATAAATGTGTTAAAAAGCATGCTGGGGAATTTCTATTTAATTATGGGAAGTGCTACCGATGTGGTAATATGGGACATAAGGCTAGTGATTGCACTGGAAAAAATCAAGGTGATGGTAAGACCAAATTTGATTTAAAGTTAGTGAAATGTTTTAAGTGCAATGAGATGGGTCACTATGAAAACGAGTGTCCTACAAAGAGCTCGAGTGATGGGAAGTAGTTAGACTACAAGCAGAAAGGGGTGGTGAAATCTTTTGCAACTACTTTAGAAGATATTGGGACATCAAATGAAGTTGTATCAGGTACTTTGTTTGTTTTTTCAGATTATTCCAGTGTGTTTTTTGATTCAGGGTCTACACATTCTTTCATCTCTGAAAAATTTTCTAATAAAATGGGAATACCATCTCAAGAAATTACTCCTGAACTTGTGGTAAAAACACCTGGGGAAAATGTTGAGGCAAAAAGAATTTATAAGAATCATTCTATCCTTATCCGTGGAAAGAACCTACTTTAAAACCTTATTGTCTTCCATCTAGTAGAGTTTGATGTTATCCTGGGTATGTATTGGCTCTCTGTTTACCATGCTAAGATTGATTGTAGAGCTAAAGAAGAATCTTTCCATAAAGACATTCATTTTGTGTACAAGAATGACCCCTTAATATTTATAACATATCAAGAAGATGGGAAACTTGTAAAAGATGGAAATGAATGTTACCTTGCACATATTTTTGAAAACAAGGTAACTATTCAAATTAATGATGTGCTAGTGGTAAATGAGTATCCTGATGTTTTTCCTGATGAGTTTCCTGGAATAATACCAGATCGGGGAGTTGAGTTTACTATTGACTTAGTTCCTGATTCTAAGCCAATTTCAAAACCCCCTTATTGAATGGCTCAAATTGAACATTAAGAGTTAAAGGAGCAATTCCAAGATTTATTAGAGAAAGGTTTCATTCGACCTAGCACATCACCATGGGGTGCTCCTATTTTATTTTTTAAAAAGAAATATGGTTCAATGAGAATTTTCATTGATTATAGACCCTTGAATAACATCACTTTTAAGAACAAAAATCCTATGCCTCATATCGATGATTTGTTTGATCAGCTCTAGGGAGCTCAATATTTTTCAAAATTTGACCTGGGATCGGGGTACCATCAGTTGAAGGTAAATGAAGAAGATATTCTGAAGGTCGCGTTTCGTACAAGATATGGCCATTATGAATTTTTAGTTATCCCTTTTGGGCTAACCAATGCACCTGCTGTATTCATGGACCTTATAAATATAATTTTCAATGAGTTCTTTGATAAGTTTGTGATTATTTTCATTGATTATATTTTTGTGTTTTCTAAAAGTAAAGAGGAGCATGAAAGAAAATTAAGGGTTATTTTGAAAACCTTAAAAGAAAAGAAATTGTATTGGAAATTCAGAAAGTGTGAGTATTGATTGCAATAAGTTTCTTTCCTTGATCACATTGTTTTTAAAGATGGGATAATGGTTGATCCTGCAAAAACAAAGGTTGTAGAAGAATGGCCAAGACCCACAAATGTAACAAATATTCGTAGCTTCCTTGGTTTGGGTGGATATTACCTAAGGTTTGTTAGAAATGTTTCACAGTTATCTAGTCCAATGACTAAGATAACTCAGAAGGGTGTTAAGTTTATCTAGACAAAAGAATGTGATGATTGTTTTCAGGAACTGAAAAGAAGACTGGTGAATGATCTAGTTTTGGAACTAACTTCCTGGAATGGTGAGTTTGTTATCTACAGTGATTCTTCATTAAAAGGACATGGTTGCGTCCTAATGCAGAACTATCAGGTAATTTATTATGCTTCACATCAGTTGAAAACTCATGAGGTAAATTACACTACACATGATTTTGAATTAGCTGCTATTGTTTTCACTTTGAAAATTTGGAGGCATCCTTTGTATGGTGTAAAGTGTGAAATATATACTGATCACAAAAGTTTAAAGTATATATTCACTTAGAAATAATTGAACATGAGAAAGAGTATATGGATAGAATTAATCAAGGATTATGATTGTACAATTCATTACCATCCAGGAAAAGCAAATAAAGTGGCTGATGCTTTGAGTCGAAAAAGTAATGCTTCATTAACAATGTTGCGTTTGGAACGTGATCCTTTGGTTAAGGATTTGATGAACATTAGAATAGAAGTTATTGGTGTAGGATGTTCTTCTATTTTGTTTCAGGTATCAATGAAATCTTCTCTATCAGAAAGAATTAAGAAATCATAGAAGCAAGACAATGAGTTGCAAAAAAAGGTAGAGCTGGTTCAGAAGGGTAAGTTTCCTGAATTCAACATTGATAATGATTGTGTTTTGAGATTTGGGAAGAGATTGTGTGTGTCGTGTTGTTCACAGTTGAAGAGAGAGTTATTATGTAAAGCTCATAGTTCTCCATTTTCAGTTCATCCAAGAAGTACTAAGATGTATAGAGATCTTCAGGAGTATTACGGGTGGGATGGAATGAAAAGAGATATTTCTGATTTTACTGTGAAGTGTTTGACTTGTCAATAGGTTAAAGTAGAGCGGCAGTTACCAAAAGGGATGCTTTATCTTTTACCAATTCCAGAGTGGAAATGGGAGAATATATATCCATGGACTTCGTTGTGGGATTTCCGAACACACCTCGAGGTAATACGGAAATCTGGGTTATTGTTGATCTCTTGACTAAATCTTCTCATTTCCTTGTTAAACGAGATAACTTTTCCATAGATCAACTTTCCCATTTGTATTTTAAAGAGATATTCGGGTTACATGGAGTTCCCCTCTCTATTGTATCTGACCGTGATCCCAGGTTCTCTTATAACTTTTGGAAAGGCCTTTAGAATTCATTGGGTACTGAATTAAATTTTAGTACAACTTTTCATCCCCAATCAGATGGGTATTCAAGACGAATGATTCAGACATTTGAGGATATGCTTCATGCTTGTTCGATGGATTATCAGGGAAGTTGGGACCAACATCTTTCTTTGGTTGAGTTCTCTTATAATAACAGTTTTCATTCCAGTATAGAGATGACACCATTTGAGGCATTTTATGGGAATCGGTGTCGAACTCCAGCTTTTTTGGATGAAGTGGGTGAAAGGAAGTTGATGGGACCAGAAATGGTAGATGATTTGGAAAATAATATCATCTGATATAGAAAGACATGAGAACAGCTCAGAGCAGGCTGAAGAGTTATGCAGACAATAGGAGGAAGGACCTCTCTTTTGAGGTAGGTGATCATGTTTTTCTAAAAGTATCACCATCGAAAATTGTGATGTGATTTGGTAGAAAGGAAATATGATTCCAAGGTTCGATGGACCATACTAAATTCTAGAAGGATTTGGATCAGTTTCATACCAAGTGTCTTTACCCCCGATTTTATCTCAGGTACACAATGTTTTTCATGTTTCAATGTTAAGGAAGTACATGCCAGATCCATCTCATGTTTTGAGTCCAGAGGTAGTTCAGCTCGAAGAGAATCTATCTTATAAGGAACAGCCAGTCCAGATTCTTGACAACAGGGAGAAAGTGTTGAGGAATAAGGTGATTCATCAAGTAAATGTTTTGTGAAAAAACAACATGATTGAAGAGGCAACATGGGAATCTGAAAATGCAACGAGGGATAAATACCCCCACATATTCGATACGTAAATAAATTAAGGGGATAAAATTTTCTAAAGGGGGGAAGGATCTAACATCCCAAGTAAGTAATTAATAATATATTTTCTTATCTATGTCTATTTATGAATTAGATAGTGTTTTAAAGACTTAAAATGAGAATAAATCCAATCTTAAGCATATAATTATCTAATATTTTTTAAAAGATTGTTTTACCGCCTTTTGATGGAGAACCATTTTTAAATATATATTTTGACAATTTTATAAGATCTATTTTTCAAAATAAACTTATTCTTTATGATTGGGACACTGAAATTTATTTTGGATTAATTTTTGGTATTTTTCTGATAATGTTCATTTTTTAATAAATAGTGAAAAATACTGCATTTTACATCAAAACTGCTTTTTCATCTAATTTAATTATATGGATAGATTATCTTTTTAATTGGTTTTAATGTTTAATTAGAATATATTTTTACCATTTAATCCAATGGTGTTCATTATAATTAATTTCACTTTTAAATTGGGCATAAACAAGTGCCAAACCTTTCATAGATATTGTTTCAACAAAACCCGCTATTTGTTTTGACAATGAGAATTATTTTTAAATTGATTATTGCAATTTACATGTTTGGAATTTCATAAAATGGATTCCATATTTGGAATCAGATGGTAAAAATTATATAATTAAGAGTCTTTTGTTTTTGGACATTATGAATAGTAACGATGGTAATTATCTTTAATTATCATGATTAATTAGTAATTAGGTAGTTAAGGATAATAAATTAATATCATAATAATAACAAATGACCCTAAAATGTGTCCTAAAGCTACTTTTTGTTTCATGTCATACCATTGTATGCCTTGTTTCAATATTAGGGACCCCATGGAATCACTTTTGGGTAAAATTGACACTTTTTAATTTTATTTTTAATGAAAGGAGAATATCACTAAAGAATATATCACCCGAGTAAAACATTTTTAATTTTGTATAAATAAATTATCTATTAGACTATAACTATCAATTGGAAATATAATAATATTTCCTACATCATAGTATTTTTTTATAATTTTTAGACATTACATAAATTAAATTATTTATGACATCATGATGATGTAGCGACTACCTCATTAATGAGTGATTTAAATAAAATGAAAAGATAATGTAAAATATAAGACATACACTAGTCAAAGACCTATTGCATGAGTATATTTATAACCCTTATCAACTTATCCTCAAAATATATCAATGTGGGACTTTTAAAATCCGAAACTCGTTTTAATATAAAGTAACATTTTATAACTTTCCAAGAGTGCCCCTCCTCTCCTCTTATAAAAGGCACCCACTCTACCACATTACACACAACTCTCAAGCCATTGGATCAAACCAGATCTGCTCATTTTATCTCTCCACATCCCTCTCTTCATCCTAGAATCCTTAAATTAGGCATAAATTTCTTCATGAAAACCTTTTGGTACAAACCAAGAAGAGTTACCCGATTTAAAAGTAAAGTCATCTCTAATGTTTGTTTGTTTTATTCTGCTTCTCCAACCCCCTAAACTCTTCTTATTAATTTATTTTGTAACGAAAATAGTATCTTCAATATACTAGGATGTTGTTATAAGAATTATTCGAGCTACACTTACACACACCTACATCTAATGGTTAAAGATCATATTGTTTCCGTGGATAGAGAATTTCTTCATCCCGAAACGATGATTGTTCAATATTCTTATAAAACCTTAAAAGGTGGCCATTAAGATGTCACTATATTTATATACGATATATAATATGTTTATGTTTTCCTTAAGCTTCAGTATTATTCATTTATGGCATACCCTTATGGTTTCCATTATGGGTAAACGTGATATCTTCATTTTTGGAAGTGCGGACTACCGCCCCCTCAAAGTGATTTGATTTGTTAATGCCATATGTGGGACATATAAAGGATAAAGTTAATGATATTCTATATGATATTATACTATAATTATAATATACTTTTATATCATTATTATTCCATTCCATTAAATAGTAAATAGAAATGAATGTATCGTTCATGCGTACGTACGGCTTACCGTCTCCATGAACGGTGCATTTCATTTCTTACCTCTAAATGTTATGTAATGTAATAAATGCAAGTATATACTGGATATATATGATATATATGATATATAAATAATGAATATATTTCTGGATATAATGGATATTTTACCACATGAAAAACTTGTAATTATAAAGAGTTTATTTTTGACTCAAGTACCAATGATCGACAAAACGACCATTATTAACTTAAAAAATTACATAGTTTTAATAACATGGTAATAAGTGATATAAAAGAAATAATGAACATGAAAAAGGTTCTTAAGAAAGTATAAAATACCTCAACTTTATTATTTAGGAGATTAAATAATGATCGAGTCATGTCAGACCCGAGGTAAGGGACTTCATCTCAATATCCTTTCATTGAGGCATATTTTGTTTTATATATAACTTTCTTTTATACAGTTTATAAAAACCATTGAATTTTAAGTCTATTAAAAAGGAATCTATTTTATACGAATCATTTTACCAAATGACAAAAGGAATGTTTTTTGTCGTATGTATGCGACAACAATGACTTCTCCGCCACCATTACCATTATTTGAGTTTCAGATTCCTCTACAAGCCATAACATTTTTTTAAATGAAAAAAAATAAAAACCATGTTTTACTTTTCTTTAATTTTTTTTATTGAAAATGGTTTTAATAATGTTTTTATTATATCAATGTGTTGTATTGATATCTTGTGATTGGAATGTGGAAATGTTTTGTTTCCTTTATGCATGTTGTTGTGATAAGATTATGTTATGGTTCTTGGGCATTGTTTTGAAGATGGGTGGTTCATGATAAACTAAGGGCGGGTGAGCCCGATATAGCTCTCCAATGCATTGGGTAACGCGAAGGGGTTAAACATTAAGGTTTTTCCGAAGAGATTTAGGGAATATACTGTGATGGGTATTCCAAACGTAACCATGAGGGTTACTCCCTATGTAATAATGTTATGAATGCCCCAAGTTACCTTTATGTCTTATGATTTCTATGAGTTATTATTAAATCTTCTTATTTCAGGAGGTATGTTAATGTGATTATGTTTTATTAGGAAAGTATGATATCATTGAATCTTACATATACATGTACTAATGTTTCCTTTCCGTATTTTTATATCCCTTACTGAGATTTTTATGCTCATCCAATGTTTTTGAAATGATTTTTACATGTAAAGGGAAAGGTAAATGATGTAATGATAGTGTCAAGGAAGTGTCATGAAAGAATCCATGTTTTGTTTTAAATATTTTTCCATTTATGGGAAAAAATGAATACTATATTTTATGTAACCACTTTGTTTAAATGTGGAATGTAATGCATGATTTATGATCTAATTCACTAAAAATCTAAACCTGAAAATATCCTCAACGTGTATTCTTGAAATAACTCAAGATTAAGTAATGTTTAAGGTTGGGGCCTTATATTATATATCATTAATATCCTTATTTTCAGGATATTTTATGTTTTATTTAATTTTATTAATTCACGGGGATTATGTTTCAAAGTTACCAAGGTTATAAGGATTTTATGTTACAATATTTTCATTTATCTAGATTGTTTATGACTATGATTCCAATTATTGAATAAGTTTGATCCATCTCTCACGAAAGTATTTAATTTTCTAATCCTTTTTATTTTTCATGATAATACATGGTTTCCTTTAATTTTCCTTTCTTTATGAATTCAAAATTTCCAAAATAATGTTTTAATGAAAAATGATTTTTTCGAACAAAAACACTTTTTCTTCAAAAACCATCTTTTATAAAAATGTTATCAATTTTTTTTAACATTTCTATAAAATTATTTATTAAAGAAAATTTTACCCATGTTTTATATTTTACAATTTTTTTGACAGGAATATTTGTGTCATTTTCAAAAAAATATCATTTGGCTTTTAAAAAAAATGAGAATTTTCTTTTCTTTTAACGTGTACAGCGTGAACATAATTTCAAATTTTAATGACCATTATTTTCATTAAATATCCCTTTATATTTTTTAAATGACATTTTCAAATAAAAGAATTTTCAAAATGATTAATGTTTTAAAGTGTTTTTAAAAAGTAAATGTTTTTTCCTGAAAAAATGTTTTAAATTATTTTTAAATCTTCTATTATAAGTTTTCAATGTTATTTTCAATGAAAAGTATTTTGAAAATGATTTATTTTAAAAAAAATTATTTTCAATTATTGTTTTTCTAACGCCCTGACCCTGGAATCCCGAAGTTAATGTAATATTTTATCAATTAGGAAGATTTACATGGAATAAAATACCAAAGGACCAATCATTTTAGATGTTTTTGGAGAGAAAATTATAAACATGATACCCAATGAAAATTGGGAAATATAGAAAATAAAAACATGATACAAAATAAAATTAAATAAACACCATCATTGTACTCATTAAAAGTATTCCTCTTCATAACCTTGGGAAATGAAACATAATAAGGGTGATATAAAACACTATGTAAGATTTATAATAATATTAATAGAATTAAATTTAATAAGGTAAAGACATTATGGGAAGTTAAATAATATAAAAAACACATTCCATCATTAATCTGGGAATAAAAAATGCATCCATAGATTTTCTTCATAGTGAAAATATGTGGGAAAGTAATCATTTAATATGGAAAGAATAAAAACCTTACTTATTGGATTTAATGTATCTTTTACATGAAATTTTATATAATAAAGTCAGTTTAGGTATATGGATAGAAACGAGTCTGATTCTGTTTAGAAACAAACACGATTGGTTTGTCGCGAACTATTTTGTCTCATGAGACCCATCGATGCATAGAGGGGATGTAGAGGGCCCCACTAATCACTACAAGTCCAAATAATTATTCATACATAGATGAAATTCTTTAAATCTATAACTTATCCATATTGAGTTTAGGATACAGATTCATCAATATTTTCCCAGTTAAAGCATCTTTCAAAATAAACACAATATGAAAAATGGTATACTGTTTAGATAATAATCATATCAATGATACAATAATATGGATATTTAATGAAAATATAATTTCACATGAAAAATAATCCCAAAGGGGTAGTAGATACACCATATGAAAATTATTAAGTGCACAATACCAAGTGATTCTCATTGAAATGGAAATTGAGATGAAGTCCCTTACCTTATGTGTGAATGTGTTCTGCACTCGATATTAATGTCATTAGATTATAAGATTAAATCAATTAATTAATGGATTCATAACCTTTTATAAATATATATGATTTATTATAATTTTATTATGCTCATTTATGGACTTTTTATGAGTTTGAATATAAAATTTCATCATTCGGAAGTGTTCGTTTTCTTGGTTTTCATAATCCATTCACTTGAATATGAGTATGGAAGTTTAGGTAGAATCGGTATAATTCACCAGAATTAAAATTATATGTTATTAATGAAAATTTAATATATTAAATAGTTATATAAATCATTTATATATTTTCATTGAATATGAACCGTTAGATAAGATGTTATTGATAATCGTTTGGATTATTTTTGTGGGTTTTCAATCATCACAAACTAGTTTTGTTTAATTAATTAACATCACATGTATATAATGGTCCTAGAACATTAAAAAGACTAAAATACATATATTATAATTTTTTAGTCATAAAAGTGGTCTTATGAATATCAATTAAGGTGATAAGGGATAATGAAAATGTATCATCCATGATGTTGGTAAATTGACACATCACATGCGATGTTTTCATTTGTAGAATAAAATAGGGAGAAAGGGGATTTTTATGATGGATATTACATTAAAATGATATAATTATTGTATAAAAATGATATTTTAGTGTTAATTACACTTAGATAAAGGAAGGTGAGTAGATAATAAGAAAATAAAACAAATTGAGAAGAAATTAAAAGAAAAGGTTAGTGGTTTTTACCTCTTGAATTCTTCTCCTTGAGAACCTCCTAGAGGGACTTTAGTTTTTATTTTATTGAGACCAAAGGATCTTGGAAGTGGGGGAGATATAGGATAATATTATTGTTCTGAATTTGGACATGTCTCAAAGCATGGATGGTGCGAGGAGAAGGGGAGTTTAGGGGTGGTATTTATAGCGGAGGAGATGGGTGTTTTTTAAATATTATATTAATTTGTTTGTTATTTTGGCTCAAGACAAGAAACACCGATGAGTATTGTGACTAAAAATAGTAAATAATGAATGTGAGTTTTAAATAATGGTTTTATACATCATTCATGATGATATAAATAGTTTATTTAACTTATAACATAAATACTATAAATTACTATATTTCACTATTCACCAAAACATCAACTATTTTTGAAAAATACAAAAAATTAACCCTATCCATTTTTCTACATATAGAGTAAAATAATGTAATCCATTTTATGAAAATAATATTATAAATATGAGAAATTTAATTTTTAATTAAATGCATCATTTATTCAAAAAATAGTAATTTTAATATATTAACTGATTTTATGACACTCTCAAAAATTAACTAAGGTCTCATTAAATTATCCTTTAATTGTAATAAAAAAAATATTAATTTATGAATATATTTTATGAAAATAATTTTTAAAATAATTTTATTAATTGTAAATTCGTAATTAAATATTTTTGACTTATAAAATACCAACACTTAATTCATAATTTTTAAAATATTTTTTTATTTATACTATGATATAATTATATCATACATTCATTTATAATATGGATAGATTTTATTTATACTTTCTTGAGTGATTTTAATATTCATTTGGGTTGTTTACTATTCATAAGGGTCATATTACTATTCTTAAGGTCAAGTAACTATTTCATCAATATGGGTAAATTAACATATATAAATTCCTCTTATTTCATTAATTATTCATTTATAGAGTTTATTTTTTGTTCTCTATGTGATTTAATAATATTTATACTATATGAAATAATTGTTTGGGTAATTTAAGCTATCAAATGAATTGAATTTATTTAATAGGATACATACCATAAAATCATAGTGTGTTATATTCTTTCCTATTACAGAAATTTCATACTAAAAAGTTTTATGAACATTTCCTTCTAAATAGATGAGGGTGGTTCTTCCTAATAACATCCTCAGGATTCCATGTTGCTTCCCCCATTTTTTCGTTTCACCAATGAAATTTTACCATCCAAGTCATCTGATTTATCAATACTTTCCCTACTTTGTCAAGAATATATATAGTATCTTTACTGTAAGACAATTCAGGTCTTAGTTCTATTCCAACAGAAGTGAAGACATGTATTGGGTATGGAATGTACTTCATTAACAAATATATGTGAAAAAATTGTTTAATATAGAAATTCTAGTTGGAATCACCAAATGATAAGCCCCAACTCGAACTCTCTCCAAAATTTTAAAAGTACTGATGTACCTCAGGATCAATTTCCATTTCCTTCCAAATATTATAACACCATTCCATGAAGATTACTTAAACAAATACATGATCTCCCACTTGTAACTCTATATATTTCATTAAGTTATTTGCATAGATCTTTTTCATACATTGTTCCACTTTTATATGTGTTTTAATAGCCTTTACTTTTGAAATTGTTAACTCCAGAAGTTCTAGGCTTATAAGTTTCCTTTCACCAACTTAATCCCAACAAGTTTGTGTACGAAATCTCTTTCCATATGATGCTTCATAAGGTTCCATCTGAATAATTTAGTTGAAACTATTGTTGTAAGAAAAATATATCAATGGTAAACACTGATCCCACCTACCTTGAATGTAAAGTGAGAAATATCTCAACATGTATAATAAGATTTGGATTGTCCTTTATGACCACCCATCAGTTTGAGGGTGATAATAAGTACTCAAATGAAGATAAATATCCAAATATTTTTGAAGACTTTTATAGAATTTTTATTTAAATCATGGATCAGGATTAGACACAATTGAAGATAGTGAACCAATAATTCTTACAAATTAATTAATATAGAGCCATTCTAGGCTCTCAAGTGGAAAATCATCCCTCATTATGAGGAAATGTGTATATTTGGTAAGTCTATCAACAATAACCCATATTAAATCATTCCTTCTCAGAGTCCTTGGAATTCCCATGAAAAAGTCCATCATAATATCATGAAATTTCCTCATAGGTATGGGAAGAGGATGCATGACTCATTTAGAATGTTATCTTTAAGCCTTTATCTATTGAGAAACTTGGTATCTTTACAAATATCCGACAATTTCTCACTTAATATTATACCACTATAAATATTCCTTCATATCTCTACACAATTTTGTACTACTATGGTGTATAGAGAAATTTGAACAATGAGAATCATCTAATAGTTGCCTTATTACCACTAGTATGGATGGAACACATATCGACTTTCCAAATTTCAGAATTGCATCTTCATACACAGTGTCTTCCAATCATCAATCTTTAACAGCTTTAATTTACTTTTGAAAATCATCATCATCAGATTTTTATATTTTTATATTCTCTAGTAAAAATTGTTTTATAATCATTTTAAAAATTAATGAGGTTTCTTCATCCTTAAAAATTCCCATATCCATATGTACTAAATCTATGAACATAAGATCATTATCAATCCTCATTTTGTTCAGAAGTCTATGATCTATCCTTCTTAATTTATATTCTACCTTATTTACTTTTCTTATATGGTAGTGTATTTAGAAATCATAACATTTGAGTAAATTGACTCATTATATTTGTCTCACCTAGAGTTCATTTTATGTAAATATGTATTTCAAAATTATTTTGATTTGTATAAATCTAAAATATTTCACCATATAGATAGTATATCCATATCTTCATAGAAGATAATACAACTTGTAACTCAAGATCATGAATTTAATTGTTCTATTCAATAATTTTTAACTTCCTTGATATATAAGAAATAATTTTCTCATTATTCTAATGGAAACAGCCCAATACTTTATTTGACGCATCACTTTAAATAAAAAATACAACATTTCCGGATGGTATATTCATGATTTTATTATTCAATAATCTCATATTAAATTCTTTAAATCATTATTCACACTCTTTTTTCCTTATTAACTTAACCCCTTTAAGAGTAATCTTGGTTAAGAGGATAAATAAAATGGAAAACTATTATGAATGAAATAATGACAGTAACTTGCTAAACCAATGAAAATACGTATCTCATTTTTGTTCATTAATATATTGAACTCTTAAAATACCTTTTTCAGCATAAGATCAACTGAGATTCCAAACATAGAGACTATATGGCCAAGAAAATAAATAGTTTGAAGCCATAATTCACACTTTATAAACTTACTATATAACTCTTTTCTTTTAAGACTCACTGGAACAACCTGTAAGTGGTTCTCATGGATCTCATATATTTTGGAATATATCAATATATATTCATTAAATACAAAAAAATAATTTTTAATATATTCTTTGAAAACTTTATTCATTATATCTATAAAAAATGTGGAAGCATTAGTCAGACCACGTGGAATTACTGTAAACATGTAATGTCCATTCCTGGTTCAAAATATTGTATTTGGAATATGTTCCTTCTTTACACGTAATTGATGATATCCATAATAAAGGTCAATATTCGAAACATATTGATATTCATGAAGTTGGAAAAATAAATAATAAATGTGAGGAAGATGGTACTTGTTCTTTATTGTAATAGAATTGATTTCTCTATAGTAAATGAACAACCTTAAGGATCCATATTTCTTTTTAACAAAGAGAATAGGGGCTCACCATGGAGAAAAAATAGGGTGAATAAAATCCTTATTACTCAAATAATTTAGTTATTTCCTCAGTTAAAAAAAATTCCAAAGTGGCCATTATTTAAGGATTCTTTGATATTGGTCTTGCATCAGGAAATATATCAATGTTAAACTCAATTTCACGCTATATGGGATGTTCAAGTAAAACCATAGAAAATACATCAATTTATTCCTATATAATATGTACATCCTCAATTTGAATATTTCTTTCCACATCCATAGTTGATGTTTTCTCTTACTCCCCAAGAATTTGATTTAGTTGAGTTGTGGTGGGTGGATCAAGATATGTCTCAGATGATGAAGTATCCCCTCTAAAGATGAGAAATTCCATATCTTCATTATGAATCCTAACTTTCTTATCTTTTCAATAAAGGTTTACAATATACTCTTAAATCCAATACATATCATATATTATGTCAAAATCAACCATATGTATGATAATAAAATTAGTAATTATTGCATGTTTATATTCTATAATAATATCCAATTGACACATATTTTTTGTAACAAGGTTTCCACTATGAGTTTTGACTCATAACTCCCTTGTTAAGTAGAATTGGAAATACATATTTTTTATTAAAAAATGTGAAGATACAAAAGAATGTGATGATCCAGAATCAAATGAATATTTAGATAACTTTTATGATATATTTAATATACCTTTGAATACATAATTAATAACTTAAACCTTAGTCTTTGTGATCACATAATCTTTTCCTTTCTCCCATGGCCTTTTCTAAGGCATGTTTCATTGATGATTAGGACAATAATTTTAATATTGTCCCATATTTTTTCAATTTTAGCATTGAACATCATTGATTTTTCTCTTGCCCTTGCATTCATTAGCTTTATGAACCTTTTCTTTACACTTATAACAAAGTCCCATTAAATTCAAGCATTTTCCAGGAAGATTATTTCCATATTTTTTAGATAATGATTTATTATTTGTTTCCTTATTCTTCTTTGACACATCACCATTTCCATGGTTATCAGAAGAACTATTCTTCTCTTGGTTTCCCTTGAAAAAATTGGATCTAGAAAATTCTTTCTCTATTTTGATGTCACTTTATTTTATTTCACAATATGATGAATACATTTGAGAATCTAGTGCCCTTCAGAGAATTTTATTAATACCTTCAAAGAAATGATCAGTCTTGTATTCCGAATCATGTATGAAATATAGTGCATACCTGGATATTCTTGTCAATGTAGCCTTATAATCTATAAAACTCTCTTCTTCCCTTGTCTTTATGCTACAAAATTTTCTCTTCATTTCAGTTTGTTTCTCATGAAGGATGTATTTTGTTGAATAATGTTTCATTAAAAGTTATCTAATACATGTCTTCTATTTCATCTTCCTCATTAGTATTTTGGATCAATGACCACCATTGATCTGCATCTCCCTTGAGACCATATACTTCCCTCACTACCTTTTAATTTTCATTGTATCCCAATGCTAGAAATATCATTTCATGGGATTTGATCCACAGCTTTGAAACAAATAGATTAGTATTCCCACTAAAATATGGGGGGTTTATTCAGCATGAAACCATCCAAAATAGATTTAGTAATGTTTTTCATCGTAACCTAAGTGTGTTTTCCTAATACAATCGTGATCTTATCCGGTCCAACACTAACTATGTCAACTTGATCAGTGGGGTAATCCCTACACTATCCATGCATATTTATTCACTTTCTCCCATTAGGTGCCATCACTAAAAAATATCAAACACTAAATTAGTTTATGAATCAAAATTCATAATTTTGAAATATAAAAACACTTGAAATAATTTTAAAAAGTATGCATAGATATTCTCGTAATCATAAACATGGTTTATTTGGGGACATATTTACTTTTAATCCCTTCATAATGGTTTATAAAAACAATATGAATTATCTTAAGAATATCCCTTGAGAGTGTCAAACTTAGTGTGTAGTAAGAATCATTATTGTATACCAGGTTACCCAGAGTCATGATTTGGATGCCTTGTCAAAGTTGTTACCCATAGGTATATCTATACCAAAACTACGTCCACTAGTAGTATCCAGACAAGGATTTATTGATAGAAAGTCCCACATATTCTCTACCTTACCAAAATTATAGGATGTTATTCTATTATAATCCTCAAATTATATCTTAAGGTTATGTTATTTTATCTATATTTTCTAAATATAGTTTCTAATGTTATTGATAAACTTCCTTTAATACCAACTGTAACACAGTAACCCCAGAATCCAGGAACCAGTACATTATTTTATCAATTTGGCATGATTACAAGGAATCAAATCCCAAAGGAAAAATCCATTTAGTTGTTTTGGAAGACTATATTACATAAATGATACCCAAAATTTATTGGGATAGATAAAAATACAAACACAATACATAACAAAATAAATTAAATATCATCATTGGTACTCATTCTAAGGATTACTATTCATAACATGGGTATTGGAAACATAATAAGAATGAGCTCAAACACTTATTAAATGTTATAATGACAAGGTAAATAATCAGAAAAACACATTCCATAAATAAACTAGGAATAAAAAATGCATCAATAGATTTTTCTATAGTAAAAATATCATGTAAATTAATAATTGAATACTGAATGAATAAAAATATTATTTATTTGAATTCGTGTATCTATAAAATGAACCACTGTACCATCAATATGGTTTAATTATATGGGTATAAATTTTTATTATTCTATTTGGAAACAAACACAAACGGTTTTCCACAAACTGTTTTGTCTCATTAGACATGTTGATGCATCGGGGGGATATAGCCAGCCCCACCCATCACTTAAATTTCAAATAATTATTCATACATAGATTTAATTCATGAACTATGTAACTTATCCATATTGAGTAGAGGATAATAATTCATCAATATTTCCCCATCTAAAACAACTTTCATAATAAACTTCGTATATAAAATGGTATGTTGTTAAGACAATAATCATATCCATGATTCAAGAATATGGATATTTAATGGAAATATAATGTCACGTGAAAAATAATCCAAAATAGGAAGTATATTCTTCATATTAAAATTATTAAGTTCTAAATACCGAGTAAGTATCAATGAAATGGAAATTGAGATGAAGTCCCTTACATTATGTCAGAATGTGTTATACACTTGATCTTAATGTCTTGAATAATCAGACTAAATCCATTAATTAATTAACTCAAATACTTTTATACATCTACATGATTTATTATAATTTTTTTATGTTCATCAATGGTATTTATGATGACTTAAGGGATACAATTTCATTGGTCGGGAGTGTTTGTTTTTGTTGGTTTTCATAATCGGTTCACTTGAATATGAGTTTGGAAGTTTATGTAGAATGGGTATAATTCTATAGGATTTAAATTACATTTTATTAATAAAAATACAATTATTAAGTGGTTATATAAATTATTTATATAATTAGGGTGAGGATGAATCATTAGATAAGACGTTAGTGATAATCATTTAAACTATTTTGGAAGATTTTGGATTATCACAAATTAATTTTGTTTAATTAATTAATATCACATATATATAATGGTCCCCAAAAATTAAATAGGATATAATACATATATTATAATTTTTTTAACAATAAATTTTTTTATGACCTGCCTTGAAGGCGTAAATGGATAATGAAAATGCATTGTCTTTGATGTCGGTAAATTTCCACATCACATGCGATGTTTTCATTTATAGAATAAAATAGAAAGACAAACAAGTATTATGGTGGATCTTCCATTAATATGATATATTTACAATATACAAATGATACTATATTTTTTAGGACACTTGGATAAAAGAATGTGATTATATAATAATAAAAAAATTAAATTGAGAAGAAATTAAAAGGAAAGGAAATAGGTTTTTACCTCTTGAATTATTCTCCTTGAGAACCTCCTTTGAGGTACATGAGTTTGGTCTTTAGTGAGACCAAAGGCTTCAGGATGAGGAGGAGATACTTGGGAAGATTATTTTTTAGGATTTGGATATGTATAAGATCTTCTAAGGTGTGAGGAGAAGGGGAGGTGAAGGGTGGTATTTATAATGGAGGAGAGGGGTGTTTTTGGAATATTCAATTCATTTATTTATTATTTTGTCTCAAGACAAGAAACAGTGAAAAATATTGAGACTAAAAATATTAAATAATGAATTTTAGTTCATACTAATGGTTTCTTAAATCATTAATGATGTTATAAATAGTTTATTTAACTTATAATGTATATATATTGTAAATTATTGTATGTCACTATTCACTAAAAATTCAACTATTTTAAAAAAATCAAAAAAAAAAACACTGTAATCATTTCTCAATGTGTAGAAATAAAAAATGGACTCCATTTTATGAAAATAATATTATAAATATGAGAAATTTAATTTTTAATTATAAAATCATTTATTTGAAAAAAACAATTATATTATAACTGATTTTATGACACTCTCCAAAATTAACTAAGGTCTTATAAAATAATAATATAAACATAATACAACAAAAAATTAATTTATGAATACATTTCATGAAAATAAAATTTATTTTAAATCATTTCATTAATTATAAATTCATAAATATTTAGAAATTAAAAAATACCAACACTTAATTAATAATTTTTAAAATATGTTTTTACTTATATCATGATAGATTTATATCATAATTTCATTTATAAGATTCCAAAATTTTATTTATACTTTTTTTGGCGAGTTTACTTTTAATTGGGTTGGTTTACTATTAATAAGTGTCATATTACTATTCCTAAGGTCAACATACTATTTCATTGGTATGGGTAACTTAACTTTCATTAATACCTATTATTTCATTCATTCTTCAATTGTAGAGTTTGTTTTTTATTCTCTATGTGGTTAAATATTATATATACTATATGAAATAATATCATGTGCAATGTAAGCTATCAAATAAATTGAATTTATTCAAGAGGATACATATCGTAAAATCCTAGTATGTAATAGGTTTTTTATTTAATAAATATCCAAAGATATATTTGATAATACTTATCCATCTAATATTACATCATTTGATATAATTATTTCCTTACTAGGGGTATGTACCTGGTATACCATTATAATTATTTCTCTAAATGGTTTATTCTTATGATGAAAATATGTTTATGAAACCAGTTTCTCTTCTATGGCTTATACCTTGATAGAAATATTATGAAACCTGATTCATTATAGGTTTATTCTATGATGAAATAGTGAAGTGATTATGAAGCCTATCTATTTTCCAAAGTTTATAAAATGATGAAATGTTTATGAAACCAATTTCATTTCATGGGTTATTATAAGAAGAATGTTTTATAATCTTGTGGAACAAATATGTATAATTTTCATTATATGATAGTGGTTATGTTATAACCATGGGTAGTGGCTACATTATAACAAAATATGGGTGGGAACTATATCTCCCTCCAATTCATTAGGTAATGATTTATATCTCATGAGATATACATGACAGTAATGGGGAGGGAACTCGATTTAGTAAGGGACTTTTTCCATTATGGTGGTCTTGGGAGTGAACCTTAACTAACATAATGGGTTGGGGAGTAAATCCATTCTACTATGAAGAATGGTATTCCATAAGGGATGGTTTTTTATCCCACTTAATAGGGGTATCCATCAAAAATAAGGTTACATAGGAGGTTATCCCAAGACCAGTGATGGTATCCAGGTGGCTATCTCAAGCCTCACATGTTAGGAATGTCTTGGAGGGTAACTTGGACACAATAGTTTATATTATTATGAGTATAGCACCAGTATATGTATTATTTCATTGTTATATTCTCATGAATAATGTCCATTTATTCGTTTATTATTAATGTCTTGTAAAATTCCAATCATCATTCCATTACTCATGTTTATGATCAATGATAGGTTGGGTGTGAAATTCATAAGTTATATCCATTATCTTGAGCCATTATTTTTATCTTATGATTTCATATGATCAAATATTGATATCTCTTATATTTACCCTTATTGAGAATTTGATCTCACCATTTCTTATGTCCCTTTTTGGGAGAAAGTCCCTCAAGGTTTTATTTTGGTGTTTTTGGGGGTGATTGTGTTTATTGAAAAATCCAGATGACCGTTAATTAGTATGGTTGGTGTTATCAAATTTGTTTTTTAAGGTGCCATAGTTTCTTAGTGTCTTTCAAATTTTTGGGCCTCAAAATATGGAGTTGGTTTTGGGAAAAGGAATATTTTCTGCAAAGGAGTTCATAGTTCTCATTTTGTGAAGTACAATTCACAGACCATAATGAAGGTAAGAGGAACGATAAAGGAAAATCAGAAAAGGGATATTTCCACATTATAGTTGTATATGGACTGCGAAGAACGCTATGCGGAACACATAGGGAAACATATTTCATAGGAGGTTTGGACTTCTAATATGGAATGTCCATTGTGAATTTAGGTGGCGATTTTGGCTGCTATAAAGGGTTTTCAAACGTGTAATACATTGGTCGCTGAAAATGATAAATGAGCTATGTGTACCACATAACCATTTGTGATGAGGGTTATACTGTATTGATGTTTTGGGAAAATAATATTATTGGTTTTTTGGATATATTTTCCTATATAAGTATCACTAATAAGATCATTAAAGGGAGAGAATGTTATTAGAAAATATCATATCTCCAAGAAGAATTTGGAAAAGTATGAAGTATTTCATGAAGATGAATTCTATGGAGGAGAAGAGTTTGTGATGGATGATTCCATGAAGGGTGAAGCAGTTCATGCGAAAATTTCTATGAAAGTGTTTTGTTGTGGTTCTTTATCACAAAAAAAATGAGAGAACACATAATAGAGAAGGTCCATGGAGAATCAGTCATCCGTGGATGTAGAGGAATTTCATAGAAGTGAAAGTGGTCTGTGGAAGGAGCGGTCATCCGAGGAAGAATAGGTAGTTCGTGGAAGCATAGAAGGTCTGGAAACGTGCTGGTGGTCTGTGGAAGAAGAGGTGGTCCATGAAGCACTCACGCCACACAGTGCATGATATATCATAGAGGAAATATGTTTATTCTTGGAGGAATATTTTTCAAAAGTAATTTTCGCAAAATAATAGTACGTGGAAAAGTGGATTTCATCTATAGGTAAAAATACAACTTCAACAGAGAATCTACTTACAATAAAATAGACTTACATTAATTTTAATGAAGGGATCTACAATACCATAAATAATGGTTGAATCCTTTACTAGAGTAGTTCAAAATGGATGTATAAGACGTTGATCCTTTCAACCAGTAGTGTGCTAGGGAAAGGGACACAGGGAATGAACCTAAGGAAAGAAGTGAGTTGACACTAAACATTATAAAGGTAGTGATTCCTGGAATAAATTTGATATAAATCAAACATCATAATTGGTAGGGTGCTTTATTGAATTTTCGACATTGAAAAATCATCATTGTATACTCCTTGGACATAACCCAGTGAGAGTGAACAATGTAAAATTTTTGTATGTCGTGCATGATTTCAATTCTATTCATACATTTCTATGAGAAAGAGAGGGAAGAGTGTTTCATCTATGAAATGAAACATGAACCAAATGGGAAGTAGTTTTAATCTATCAAACCCTGATTCACCCTCTACATAAGGTCTTTAACCTGGATGAGATAACAATTGGAATCATAGCCTAAAGGCTGAAAATATGTGGTTCTATATTATTAGAATAAATGGAGGTAGTCAATCACAAAGGAATCTGATCTTCGATGGAAACAATTTTCAATTATGGAATAATTGGATACAGCACTAATTCCAATCTTTAGGAATGGGTGTCTTTATCAAATCTATTCATGAAATATCAGATTATATCGACATTGGTGTTTTATAGAAATTAGAAAGAAGTGAATTAGATTCTGATTCCAGGGGAATAAATTCCTTAGGGGGATCCCTATCCATTTCAATATATATGAACGATATGTCATGTAATTCATCAATGAATTTGTCAGATGTTTTTTGGAACATTTATGGGGGTGAATCAAAATTTTGAGAGACAAATCTACATGTTTTATGGAATAAGTATGAGGATCTAATAATTTACTCTAGTGAGTCTATTTATGCATTATTTGACTGATGGAATGTTATTGTGGAAGATATTTGTGAACTTAGATAAATTATTAATGATATAAATAATGTAAATCACATACCGAGAAAATTACCACCTCGGTTGAATCTAAAAGTTTCTGTTTTGGAAAATAAATATCAGAAGGAACTGACCCTAGATATCTTTCATAGTACTCTTATTTCATATGAGATGATAAATGATGATAATGATGCTTTAGAAAAGGTGGAGTCTAATGATGTCACATTTAAGTCCATGAAGTATCTCCCTATTTAAGATTCTCAAGAGGAAGAATAGATGGATGATTTGATATCATTCCTTTCCAAAAATCCTAAAAGTGGAAAAGGAAAGTTCATAGGGAAAATTCCACTTGCATTATTTTGATGTGTAAAGGGTGGAAATATTATAGAAAGGTGGACCAAGATGTTTTAAGAAGATGAAGAGGGTGAAGTTGATATTCTAATGAAGAAGACTTCATCCTACATAAAAGGGACGTAATTGTTTTAGATTTTTTTTCAAAAGAAATAATCTTCTTTCAGAAGAATATGATAGGTTTGATGAATATGAGGGAGAGGAGTTGGAGGATAGTAAGGATCATAATGAAGATGTTACGGTGGAAGTTGTGGGAAATTCCCAAACAAAGAAATAACGTGATGGTGAGTAAGGAGAATTATAAGAAAGAGTTTAACTTAAGGTTGAATTAGATTATTCTCTTAAAGACATAGATTTTTTGAGAGACAAAACAAAGTAATCCAATAAATTAATTAATGATGCCAAAATTTATATGTACATGTAGGAAGAAGAGAAGTTTGACCTGAATGAAGAAATTGAAAAACTGAAGTCTTCAATTCCAGAGAGCCTAGAAAAGGTTGTTGAGTACAAGATCAAAATTGAAGAATAGAAAAGAGAAATAGATTGATGAATATCACTAGAAAAGATCAAATCAAATGTATCAAAGAACTTGAATAGGAAGTTGTCATCCTATAATGAAGTATTAATTATTTGAAAAAACTTGTAAAGACCCGTAAATTACAAGGAATGTTTTTTTAATTTTCTTTGGAATTTTACAAGAACAGAGTTTCTGACGGCGCCTGATTCCGAGGCCCGGTGTGCCCGGAATCAATTTCCGAAGTTTGGCTCGGGTACGTTCAGTGAACGGACAAGCGGGTTTTTCTAACTTTTGAACCGGTGCTCGGAATTGAATTCTGAGTGCACCGATTGAATTGCAGCACCGGTAATTTCTTAGAAACGCCTCTTCCGGAGTTTCGTTTTCTCGGATGTGGTTTTTAATTTTCGGGCATAAAGTTATGAAATAAAATAAATTTTCAACAACTTTATTTTATTTCACTTAAGCCACTTGGAACCCACTTGAAGCCACATAAAAGTGGCTTAATCTGAGTTGAATCAGATAGGGTACAATAAAGAAATATCCTACCCTCTTGGTAGGATATTTGTGAGGTGGGGCCCACACGAGCCCCACCGTTTCTTTCTGATAAGTAACGCACCTGCGAAAACCCGTCTTTATGAAAGTCAACTGACGCGTTTTCTTAAATTCTTAACAGACCATTTAATTGGACGGTTTTTTTTCGTAAATTAAATGAGCTGTTTCTTTCGTTGAATTAATTCTACGAATTAATGGTTCGTTTCTTATATTTTGAAATTCAAATGTTTAGTTGTGTAAATAAAATAAGGCTTAAGCTTATTTTATTTTGGGTTGGTCTCCTTTGCCACCTTGAGAGATTTTGAGAAGCTCTCTCCATCTTCTTCAACCTTGACGAAGAACAAGAAGAACACTTAAGCTCCGACGAAGAAAGACGCTTCACTTCTTCTTAGCCGGTGTGTTTCCAAAGATCGATGACGCCGCTTCTTCGATCTTCTTCCCGTGTCAACGAAAGGAGACGACGTTTCCTCCTCGGACTATCTCCGTCAGCTTATGAAGCTTCTCCAACGACGTACCTCTTCGGATGCACCTCGACGTCAACGGAAACGACGTTCGATTTCCGCGACGCCCGACGTCCGTGACGCTAGTCTTCCGCGGCTTGATTGGCGTGCTCCGCACTTGAATCCGAGGTTGGGGATTGTTGATATTTTTATTTATTTATTTTCCATTCTTGATTCTAGAATGTCGAACTTCGAGGATAAAGGATTAAATGTTATTGTCTAACGAGAGGGGGGCCCGGACCGCACCAACACGGCCGAACCCCCCTCCTATGTTCATAATTGCTTCCTTGCGGATGGAACGGGATAGCGTGGTGCCGTCTCACCACGCGGGAATCGCACGACAATTATTGTGCGGCGCCGTCGCGCCGCGCTGTGGAAAGAAATCCAAGAACGCGACGTCGTCGCGTCGCGTCGAAGAAAGTCAAAGGCGCCGCGGCCGATGCGGGGCCACGGCGGAGGGAAGCGATGTTGTCGCATCTCGCCGGACGACATAGGCTGCGGCCGGTTCCGGGCCGCGGCGGAGCAAGATGACTGGAGGCCGGCACCGGGCCGTCGGTGTCGGCGAAGGAAGGACCGGCCGTCTCCAGTCCTTGCTGGCGAAACCGGCCGGCCAGTGCGGGCTGGCCGGACAGTGGTGACCTGGGGAATTAATTTTCCCCGGCCGGGTCTCAAAAGCGGCCCCAATTAAGGGGCCGTGGTTCTCAAAGAGGGGCTTTACCCCCCCCCCCCCCCGCGCGGCACCCGAACGACGCCCAGGCCGCGCCGCCGTGCCGGTCCGCGCCGGACCGCGCCGCCGCACCGGCCCGCGCCGCCGCGCCGGGCCGGGTTTTCCGAGCCGGGCCGGGTCGTCGGGCCGGGTCGCCGCCCGGGGCGGGTCGACCCGGTTCGGCCGACCCAGGGGGGGTCGGGCCGGGTCGTCCCGGGCCCAGACCCCCAGTTTCGGACCACTTTCGGTCAAATGCCCGTATATTGGGCTACGGGCCTGCAAACGACTCGCCGTCAGCGGCAACACGATCCTTGGATCGAGACGGTCATTTCGGTATACTATACTCAAGGTGCACCTTCCTTTTCCGGAGCCTACGTGGTTAAAACTCCATAGTTAAGCGTGCTTGGCCTAGAGTAGTGATCAGGATGGGTGACCTCCTGGAAAGTTTCCCAGGGTGGGTGTGAGACGGAAAGGCCAATAAATAACAGACCGGGCGTCCGATTGACACGCCGTCTGTTTCTTTGAATTCCTCTAAGTGAGATAGATCTTTTGGCTTACTCCGCTTGAGGTTTGGATGCCGACGGAGTGCGGTCGAGTTGGATCGCACCGAAATCCAACCTGGCCCCTGGAACGAAAAAGCCAATAACTCTCAGACCGGGCGTCCGATTGACGCGCCGTCAATTGCGTTGAGTTCCTGTTGATGATACGGATCTTTTGGAATCCTTCGCCAAGATTTTGATGTAGTTGGATAATGGCTGGGTTGGATCGTACCAAAATTTAATCGGGCCCCTGGAACGGAAAATATGATACCTTTCTGACATAACGTTCGTTTGACGAACCGTCAGCGGCGTTGGTGATATCGTTGAGAAACGGTCCCTTTGAGTATACCCTATGAGTGTTTGGGATATAGTTGAGTTACGGCCGGATTGGTTCGCACACGAAACCAACCGGGCCCCTGGGACGAAAAGGCTAATAACTCACAGATCGGGCGTCCGATTGACGCACCGTCTGTTGCGTTGAGACCCCTATGACGAGGTGGTCCTTTGAGATACTTCTTTGCGGGACTTTGTGATACTTGGATTATAGACCAGTAGCTCATGGAGTGGACCCTCCCGGAGACGAGCGTGCGGAGTACAGAGACCGTGTAGCCGGCTGAGACCTGACGACTGCTTGACCGACTCGACTTGGAGTGAGTTGACTAGCCCAGTGGACGGAGCGCCCGGTATTTGGAGACAGACCCACGGCAGACGGAGCGCCCGGTAGTTGGCCGCAAACCCGCGGTACTCGATAGGAGGAGTACCTCTGTAGTCTATTAGTGGGAGCGCCCGGTATTTGGTGACAGACCCTCAGCGGACGGAGCACCCGGTAGTTGGCTTCAAACCAGCAGTACTCAACAGGAGGAGTACCTCAGTAGTCTTAGGTTAGTGAGCAGTACCTCGGAGTCGTGACAGGACCACTGTACACTCCAGAGACGGAGCTCTTCAGCAGTTACGGTTTCGATAATGAAAAATCCTGGTTTGAGCTGAGACTTTTGATCCTTGTGTTTCCTCATGATTGAGATGGGTCACTTGATAACTTAGGTATATGTATGGGCATATACCTAGGTTGTGGTTATCCATTGATTTCACAATCCTTATGTTTCCTCATGATTGAGATGGGTTACTTGAGAACTTAGGTATATGTATGGGAATATATCTAAGTAGAGGTTATCTGTTGAGATCTTGTTGTGGTTATCCTTGTTGGTTTAGTGAGACCTTGAGGGTCTCAGGGTCCCTACTGAGTATCGTTATACTCACCCCTGAACGGGCTATGCCCGCACCTCGTTGTGTTGGTTTCAGACGACGGGAAGTGATAACAAAGGCCGAGTGTTCGAGGACTGGACGGTACTCGGAGGTGGACTACACGATGAGTCGGTACCCGGAGGTGGACTACACGACGAGTCCGTACCCAGAGGTGGACTACGCGACGAGACGACTCACAGAGGAGGTTGACGGACGAGAGCGTGGAGGAGGCTATCTGTACCTACCCTTCTGGTAGGACCCGAGGAGGACGACCCAGGAGTTGCTTCCCTCTTCCAGCAGTTTGTCTTCTTGCTATTGTACCTTGTTCAGTTGTAGTTATACTTTCTTTTGGGTTTGTATTCTGGCCCATTTACTTTTCATCTTTTCTTTTGTACTTAGTGTTTTGTTTCCGCTTGTACTCTGTGGTGCTTATTTTCTTTTATAAAGGCAATGCCTTCCCAGTTATCAGGATTTTATGCCTTTGGTGCTAGTCTCCAGCCCCTGGCCTATGGAAGGCGGGATTGGGGTAGTCACGGCACGGGCCCCGAGGACGGGACGTGACAAATTGGTATCAGATCAGTTCGGTTCTACCGCCGAACTTATAACTCTGATGTTTCCTTCTGTGAAGAAATATTGTTAAGAGTACCGAGTGTGGTTTTCTGTTCAGGGAGCCCAGTGTTGGTGCGGGCGGCTGACGTATCCTTACACCAGGACCCTGACAACTTGTTTCTGACTTTGTGCACGAAAACACTGATTGCGTGTGTGTTTTCAAGAAGTTTTGTTTAAATGTTACCTCAAACCAGGTCTGCTCACCAGGTATAATCTTTTTACTGTGTCACGTTGTTTCTTTCAGGATGCCTCCCCGTGGACGACCAGCTAGAGCCCCGAGAGTAGTACGTACTGATAGCCCGCCGAGCGACGAGGCCTCAGTATAGGGCCCTATCCTAGTTGAGGCACCAGAGGAGGCACCAGTAGTACTACTACCCGTTGGGCCACCGATGCCACCAGCCCCAACAGCAGAGGATGCACATCGTTTGAGCACACTGCATGAGTTCCAGTGCCAGAGGACACCCAGGTTCCAGGGAGGGACGGACCCGCAGGTGGCTGAGGATTGGCTGGAGGCTGTGGTGAGAGTCTTCAGGCTAGTGGGGACGCCGACAGATTTCATGGTGATCCTAGCTTCCAGCCTTCTTCAGGCAGCAGTAGGCAGATGGTGGAGCATGATTCTTCAGATGCATGACGAGGTGAAACTTCTATGGGCAGACTTCGAGAGCCTGTTCCGGGCAGAGTTTGTACCAGCCACCCTTCGAGCGGTGCGTATTCAGGAGCTAATTCAGCTGCGGAAGGGAATCATGTCAGTGGCGCAGTACTCAGCGAGATTCACAGACCTCTCACGCTACTCCACATATATGGTACGGGACCCGTTCTTTAGGGCCCGAACCTTCGAGCAGGGGATCAGGCGAGAGATTAGAGCTTCTTTTGTTTCTCAAAGCTTTCCGACACAGACATGGGTTTTGGAGAGAGCCATCTTAGTGGAGAGTTTCCTTGCTGAGCAGTCTCCAGCAGTAGGACCCACCACTAGCCGGTGTGCGACAGAGTCTTATGTAGCAGGCAGTAGACAGATGAAATAGAGGTCCAAGAGGACCAGACCTATCGGTTGCCAACTGCACGACTCAGGTTCAGTTTTGCGGGGAAACCGGGGTGGAGTCAGAGCCAGAGGTGCTGAGAGTGGACAGTGTTACTCCTACGGCGGAATTGGTCACATGGCACGTGACTGTCCGACCCGCCATGCAGATGACCAGCAGTTAAATGAAGAACCTCCGAGGCAAAGGCAGAGGTTCGATCAGGGCGTACCGCAAGGAGCAGGCGGCCATGGAAGAGGAGCTGGCCATGCAGCTGGAGGTGGATGACGCTTCAGGATGTTGCCACCACCACCAGGAGGACCACCCTGGCCGCAGGGGACAGTAGGACATGGGAGAGCTCAGCTTCAGGCAGCTGAGGCCTATGGTCAGGGAGCTCCGAGAGCAGGTGGACCAGAGAGGAACTAGTGGATACGTCTTTTGTACTTCTAGTTCCATGATGCTTTTGTATTAGTGTCTTTGTACTATGAGCTGCAATAATAAAAAGACACTTATCTTTGTTTTCTTTCCTGTCCTTTTTGTTTGGTTGATACTGAGTGGTCCCGGTTAAACTATTGACTTGACCCTCACTTTTGAGATTCTTACTGGAGGAGACCCAGTGACCTCACACTGATGCCGACAGTGTGACTCGACCCTTGGAGGCAAGAGTGACAGTTGGATCTCTTAGTAGTTACGTCGAGGCCTTACGACGTCATCCATGGCATGAATGCATCATTTATGTCAGGATTGACTGTATTAGGCAACGAATATGGTTCATCCAGAGGTTGAGACCAGATTTCTCTTATCGGCAAAGAAGAAATCATAGCAGCTATTGTGAGACTAAAGGAGGTGCAGTTCATCCAGGAGCAGATGAAGACTGTACAGTGCAGTAAGAAACAAGGAACTGGTGCCAGTCATAGAGACTCGGGCATGTTAAATGTTTCAAGAAGAGGTAGCTTTAAATAGAGATGAGTCTGCGAAGCGACAGACGTGGAGGCAGAGCTAGGAGAGAAGCATGAGGTGGTGTACATCTTAACATGCTACAACGACCCGCCTTAGTTATTCCCGCCAGGCTCAGGGAGCTGGAGGGCGGAGGAAGAGTGTGGCTGCATGCGGTCAAGGAGTGTGACCCAATGGCTCTAGAAATGATTCAAGGGATAGTCTGTGTCCACTACTAGCTGTTGTAGTAATAGACATCGATATGAATCATTCCTCGCTTTTATAAATCTTGTTCCAGACCTAGAGTTTCCGGTAAGCCGTGGACTTGACCCTCACGTCTGAAGATACCTTGGGAGGAGACTCGATAATCACACTTATGCCGACGGTGTGGTCAGACCCTTGAGGCGAGAGTTCTGGTTGGAATCTCTTGGTGGCAGCGTCGAGGCCTTATGATGTTAGTTTGAGTATGGAATGGGCAATAACTGTTCATACTCAAATTGATGTTTTTAGGCAAACGTCGGGATAGGTTTTCCTTGGTCGGCGGAAAAGGAAACCCCAGGCAGTGCAGGGTAACTCTTTAACAGGAGGGTGCGACTGATCACTCTGGAGTCAGTCAACCTTACCCTCGTAGTAGCAGTCATTTTGAAATTCAGTTCTAACAGAAATGGAGTCCTCTGGAGTTCGAGGATGACGACCACGTCTTCTTATGGGTCTCACCTCGACAAGGTTTACGGGGATGTGGCCAGGGAGGCAAGTTATCTCCGAGGTTCAAAGGACCTTTCTAGGTCCTCAGCTGGGTAGGCGAGGTGGTTTAACGCTTGGCCCGTCCACATCAGTTGCACTAGGTGCACGACGTTTTCCACGTATCTCAACTGAGGAGATACGTGCTCGACCCCTTCACATATCATCGACCATAAGGAGCTGGACGGTGGTGATGAGTGTCTTCTACGGAGGTTCCTGTGGGGATCGAGGATCGACAGGATCAGATCCTAGGAGGACGGTCGATTCCTCTGGTGCAATTTCTTTGGCAGCGCGGAAACCTCCAGGTGAGCACATGGGAGCGGAAGGCTCAGATGCGTGCTCAGTACCGCTTTATTTCCCTATGTTTGTGTTGAAGCTTTACGGGGACGTAAATCCCTATGGAGGGAGTAATTTAAAGACCCGTAAATTACAAGGAATTTTTTTTAATTTTCTTTGGAATTTTACAAGAACACAGTTTCTGACGGCGCCTGATTCCGAGGCCCGGTGTGCCCGGAATCAATTTCTGAAGTTTGGCTCGGGTACGTTCAGTGAACGGAAGAGCGGGTTTTTCTAACTTTTGAACCGGTGCTCGGAATCGAATTCTGATGTCACTGATGGAATCACAGTGCCGGTAATTTCTTAGAAACGCCTCTTCCGGAGTTGCGTTTGCTCGGGTGTGGTTTTTAATTTTTGGGCTTAAAGTTAAAAAATAAAATAATTTTGCGAAAACTTTATTTTATTTCACTTAAGCCACTTGGAAGGCACTTGAAGCCACATAAAAGCGGCTTAATCTGAGTTGAATCAGATTGGGTACTATCCAGAAATATCCTACCCTCTTGGTAGGATATTTGTGAGGTGGGGCCCGCACGAGCCCCGCCGTTTCTTTCCGCTAAGTAACGCACCCGCGAAAACCCGTCTTTATGAAAGTCAACTGATGTGTTTTCTTAAATTCTTAACAGACCCTTTAATTGGGTGGTTTTTTTCGTAAATTAAATGAGTTGTTTCTTTCGTTGAATTAATTCTACAAATTAATGGTTCGTTTCTTATCTTTTGAAATTCAAATTTTTAGTTGTGTAATAAAATAAGGCTTAAGCTTATTTTATTTTGGGTTGGTCTCCTTTTCCACCTTGAGAGATTTTGAGAAGCTCTCTCCATCTTCTTCAACCTTGACATAGAACACGAAGAACACTTAAGCTCCGACGAAGAACGCCGCTTCTCTTCCTCGTAGCCGGTGTGTTTCCGATGATCGACGATGCCGCTTCTTCGATCTTCTTCCCGTGTCAACGAAAGGAGACGCCCTTCCTCCTCGGACTATCTCCGCCAGCTTACGAAGCTTCTCTAGCGACGTACCTCTTCGGACGCACCTCGACATCAACAGAAACGACGTTCGATTTCCGCGACGCCCGACCTCTGCGACGCTAGTCTACCGCGGCTTGATTGGCGTGCTCCGCACTTGAATCCGAGGTAGGGGATTGTTGATATTTTTATTTATTTATTTTCCATTCTTGATTCTAGAATGTCGAACTTCGAGGATATAGGATTAAATGTTATTGTCTAACGAGAGGGGGGCCCGGACCGCACCAACACGGCCGAACCCCCCTCCTATGTTCATAATTGCTTCCTTGCGGATGGAACGGGATGGCGTGGTGCCGTCGCACCACGCGGGAATCGCACGACAATTATTGTGTGGCGCCGTCGCGCCGCGCCGTGGAAAGAAATCCAAGAACGCGACGTCGTCGCGTCGCGTCAAAGAAAGTCAAAGGCGCTGCGGCCGAAGCGGGGCCGCGGCGGAGGGAAGCGATGTCGTCGCATCGCGCCGGACGGCATAGGCCGCGGCCGGTTCTGGGCCGCGGCTGAGCAAGATGACCGGCGGCCGGTGTCGGCGAAGGAAGGACCGGCCGTCGCTGGTCCTTGCTGGCGAAACCGGCCGGCCAGTACGGGCCGGCCGGCCGGTGGGGACCGGGGGAATTAATTTCCCCCGACCGGGTCTCAAAAGCGGCCCCAATTAAGGGGTCGCGGTTCTAAAAGGGGGGATTTGCCCCCCCGACGCGACACCCGAACGGCGCCCAGGCCGTGCTGTCGTGCCGGTCCGCGCCGCCGTGCCGGACCGCACCGCCACACCGGCCCGCGCCGCCGGCCGGGCCGGGTTTTCCGAGCCGGGCCGGGTCGTCGGGCCGGGTCGCCGCCCGGGGCGGGTCGACCCGGTGCGGCCGACCCATGGGGGGAGGGGGGGGGGGGGGTCGGCCCGGGCCCAGACCCCCAATTTCGGACAACTTTCGGTCAAATGCCTGTATCTTGGGCTACGGGCCTCCAAACGACTCGCCGTCAGCGGCAACGCGATCCTTGGATCGAGACGGTCGTTTCGGTATACTATACTCAAGGTGCACCTTCCTTTTCGAGAGCCTACGTGGTTAAAACTCCATAGTTAAGCGTGCTTGACCTAGAGTAGTGATCAGGATGGGTGACCTCCTGGGAAGTTTCCCAGGGTGGGTGTGAGACGGAAAGGCCAATAAATAACAGACCGTGCGTCCGATTGACGCTCCGTCTGTTTCGTTGAATTCCTCTAAGTGAGACGGATCTTTTGGCTTACTACGCTCGAGGTTTGGATGCCGATGGAGTGCGGTCGGGTTGGATCGCACCGAAATCCAACCTGGCCCCTGGAACGAAAAATCCAATAACTCTCAGACCGGGCGTCCGATTGATGCGCCGTCTGTTGCGTTGAGTTCCTGTTGATGAAAAGGATCATTTGGAATCCTTCTCCAAGATTTGGATGCTGTTGGATAGTGTCCGTGTTGGATCGTACCGAAATCCAAACGGGCCCCTGGAACGGAAAAGCTGATACCTTTCTGACAGAACGTTCGTTTGACGAACCGTCAGCGGCGTTGGTGATCTCATTGAGAAACGGTCCCTATGAGTATACCCTATGTGTGTTCGGGATATAGTTGAGTTACAGCCGGATTGGTTCGCACACGAAACCAACCGGGCCCCTGGGACGAAAAGGCAAATAACTCACAGACCGGGCGTCCGATTGACGCACCGTCTGTTGCGTTGAGACCCCTATGATGAGGTGGTCCTTTGAGATACTTCTTTGCGGGACTTTGTGATACATGGAGTATCGACCAGTAGCTCGTGGAGCGGACCCTCCCGGAGATGAGCGTGCGTAGTACGGAGACCGTGTAGCCGGCTGAGACTTGACGACTGCTTGACCGACTCGACTTGGAGTGAGTCGACTAGCCTAGTAGACGGAGCGCCCAGTATTTGGCGACAGACCCACGGCGGACAGAGCGCCCGGTAGTTGTCCGCAAACCCGCGGTACTCGAAAGGAGGAGTACCTCTGTAGGCTATTAGTGGGAGCTCCCGGTATTTGGCAACAGACCCTCAGCGGACGGAGCACCCGGTAGTTGGCTGCAAACCTGCAGTACTCGACAGGAGGAGTACCTCAGCAGTCTTAGGTTAGCGAGAAGTACCTCGGAGTCCTGACAGGACAACTGTACACTCCAGAGACGGAGCTCTTCAGCAGTTACGGTTTCGATAATGAAAAATTCTGGTTTGAGCTGAGACTTTTGATCCTTGTGTTTCCTCATGATTGAGATGGTTCACTTGATAACTTAGGTATATATATGGGAATATACCTGGGTAGTGGTTATCCGTTGATTTCACAATCCTTGTGTTTCCTCATGATTGAGATGGGTTACATGATAACTTAGGTATATGTATGGGCATATATCTAATTAGAGGTTATCTGTTGAGATCTTCTTGTGGCTATCCTTGTTGGTTTAGTGAGACCTTGAGGGTCTCGGGGTCCCTACTGAGTATCGTTATACTCACCCCTGCACGGGCTATGCCCGCACCTCGTTGTGTTGGTTGCAGACGACGGGCAGTGCTAACGGAGGCCGAGTGTTCGAGGACTGGATGGTACCCGGAGATGGACTACACGACGAGTCGGTACCCAGAGGTGGACTACACGACGAGTCAGTACCCGGAGGTGGACTATGCGACGAGACGACTCATAGAGGAGGTTGACGGACGAGACCGTGGAGGAGGCTATCTGTACCTACCCTTCAGGTAGGACCTGAGGAGGACGACCCAGGAGTTGCTTCCCCCTTCCAGCTGTTTGTCTTTTTGCTGTTGTACCTTGTTCAGTTGTAGTTGTACTTTCTTTTGGGTTTGTATTCTAGCCCATTTACTTTTCAGCTTTTCTTTTGTACTTAGTGTTTTGTTTCTGCTTGTACTCTGTGGTGCTTATTTTCTTTTATAAAGGCAATGTCTTCCCAATTATCGGGATTCTACGCCTTTGGTGCTAGTTGCCAGCCCCTGGCCTATGGAAGGCGGTCTTGGGGTAGTCACGGCACGGGCCCCGAGGACGGGTCGTGACAAAACTATTGACTCTTAGTACAACATCAAGAAATATATTCAACTAGGAAATAGAAATGATGGAAGTGGAGCATAAAACTCTAGTAAAACAAGTGAAACAAATATATTAAAATGATAAGGTTGGTATGATATATGATTAAAAACAGAAAGAAGTAATGGCCGAAGTCAAACCAAAAGCACATTCTCCAAGATTGATAATTGATATGCATAAAAATGAGATCCAGGTGATTCAAAGAACCCATAAGATAAATAATAGTGTATTATTTCCACAAAATAATTTTGTCTACATGAGATGTTATTGTTGTGGGAATATGTGACACTCATAAAATGTCTATTCCATAACCAAAAGGTACTAATGGGAAAAATAACAAAAGAGGAATCTATACCGAACTCAATAATCCAATACATCATATGATGGTCACAGTTTTATTTGTGGAAGATTTGGGAACTAGGAAAGATATTGTTCATGAACAATGCATAGAACTGTACTGAAGAATAATGAATATTGTCATAAGTAGTTGTTTAATATATTATAAAGTGATATGAAAATGAAAAACTATTTTATAGAATTTAAAGATGAATATGGTCCATCATACCTTGAGGAAGATCAATATTATCAATCTGTATTGGGTATGGAGTCAAAAACATTGATAAAAAATAATATTGAATAATAGGAAGTGGTTTCAAAGATTACGTTCAAAGAATTAGATATCATAAGAATATGTAACATTGATAGTGGATGAACGTTCCATATGACCACAAATAAGGATCTAGTGACATGAATAAAGCATGATAATGAAGGTATCAATGTATTTGGAAATGGTGAAGTCCTAAAGATTATTGGATTGAGAAAATCCATGTTTTGGGGAAGAGACATGAGGTAGGATGATGTTTTAGTTGTTGAATGTCTCAGTCACATCTTGCCTGGTGTCAGTCAACTTTGTGACTCAGAAAGTTCCACAAGATTTTCAAAAACCAATATGTGTTATCAATCCACAAGATGGTTCATTTTTTTGTATGGAAGTTAAATGAAAGGAGAACTATATATTGTAATTGTAGAATAAGGTATGTTCTTTTAGTCCAAGTAAGAAGAAAACAATTTGTGGTATAAATGCATTGGTCATTTGAGGAAAAATTCATTTGAATTTTTAGTGAAATATGATGCTTCTTGAGACCTCCCAATATTATCATGAGTTTACACTCATGTATACAATTCTTTTTAATAAGGTAAGACCATTCAGAATACATATAAGCAAAAAGAGAAAAGTTCAACAATGTTTATTGAATTATTTTATATTGATGTGTGTGGACCAATTTCAACAAGATATATTTATGGGAGGAGATATTATGTTCTCTTCACTGATGATTTCAGAAGAATGGAATGGGTTTCAGTAATCAATAACAAAAATGAGTTGTTTAGATTCATAAAAACTTATCTAAGGGAAGTTGAGAAGGTGTTGGGTCAAACAATCGAGAAGATCAGAATAGAAAATGGAACAAAGTTCTAAAATATCATAGTAGAAGGTTATCTTGAGAAACAAATTTATAAGGAACCATGTTTTAGAAGTAATAACTCCACATTAGAATGGAGTAGTTGAGAGAGAAAATAAAATTATAAAAAACAAGGACAAGAATAATTCTCATTGAGAAAGACTTTCTAGATAACTTTTGGAAAAAAGAAGTGATAACATCAGTATATACATAAAATAGAGTGTTAATATGTACAAAATAATAGAGGGCTCTATATGAGATGTGTAACACCACAAATTGATAAAGGGTTATATGAATATAATTTATATGACTCATGTCAACAAGGTGAAACTTCTTTTTTGTGATCCTTCCTGATTAGAACATCACTATTAAGAATGCTTGGCCTGCAGTAGTGATCAACATGGGTGACCTTTTGGTATGTTTTCCAGGGTGTGTCAGTGAGGAAAAAGCACACTGGAAAGGGCATGTGTTGTCCTGTGGGTACTGTCATTAATCAGATGACCCGTTCGGGCACGTAGGTGGGCCCTAGGGTGGGGACCATGTGACTGTGGGGAAACTGGAGGTACCTGGAAGGCCCAGACCTGACAACCGTGTTAAGTTGGGGTGTCCGTGTTGTCAGCGGAGCCTAGTTGTTACATTTTGTATCAGGGGTGGTACCCAACCTTAAGTGTGGTTCACTGACTAGGTTGATAAGTAGGGTGTGTGTAAGTGAGGACAAAGCACACTGGAAAGGGAATGTGTTGGCCTGTGGGGATTTCCATTAATTAGATGAACCGTTCGGGCACGTAGGTGGGCCCCAGGGTGGGGACCACGTCACTATAGAGAAACTGGTGGTACTTGGAGGGCCAGGACCTGACGACCTTGTTATGTTGGGGTGTCAGTGCTGTCACTGGGGCCTAGTTGTTACATTTGGTATCAGGGGTGGTACCCAACCTTAAGTGTGGTTCACTGACTAGGATGAGATGTAGGGACCACAACGAGGACAATGTTTTCAGGGAGCGGGGGTGATTGTAACACACTATAATGATAAAGGGTTAAATGACTAAATGATATGACTCATATCAACAAGGTGCACCTTTCTTTTAGGGAGCCTACCTGATTAGAAATTCACAATTAAACATTCTTGGTCTGGAGTAGTGATCAGGATGGGTGACCTTATGGGAAGTTTCTCAGGGTGTGTGTGTGTGTGAAGATAAAGAACACTAGAAAGGACATGTGTTGGCCTGTAGGGTCCGTCATTAGTCAGATGACCCGTTCATGCACGTGGGTGGGCCCCAGGGTGGGGACCACATGTCTGCGGGGAAACTGGTGATACCTAGGCGGCTAGGACTCGACGACCATGTTAAAGTACTAAATGATATGACTCATGTCAACATGGTGCACCTATCTTTTCGGGAGCCTACCTGATTAGAAATTCACAATTAAGCATGATTGGTCTTGAGTAGTGATCAGGATTGGTGACATTCTGGGATGTTTCTCAGGTTGTGTGAGTGTGAAGAAAAAGAACACTAGAAAGTACATGTGTTGGCATGTGAAGACTGTCATTAGTCAGATGACCCGTTCAAGCACATGGGTGGGGCCCATGGTGGGGACCACATGTCTGTGGTGTAAGTGGTGATACCTAGCGCGCTAGAACCCAATGAAAATTTTAAGGCAGGTTGTTTGTGCCGTCACTGGGGCCATGTTGTTACAATATGGGTTATGGAAATAGTCCATTGTTGAAGTACATTTGAATGTTTGGAAATAAGTGTTGCATTCTCAATAAAGAGAAACACATGAAGTTTGAATCTCATGGAGATGAAGGTATAATTCTTGGATACTAAAAGAAAATTAAATCGTATATATGATTCAATAAGTGGTTATGAATGGTAATTGAAATAAATGATATGACTATAGTAGAGAATGAGAAGAATCTTCAAAAATAAATGACTAGTCTTAAGAGAATAGTGATGAAGAGATAAAAAGATCTGGGGATTCTCATGTTTTAGAAGCTGACTCAGAGGAGGATTTAAATAATTAAAAGAATGATAACAAATCATTATTTTCTCAAAGATCAAAGAAAGGAGTAAAATATGATAGAAATAACATAATTTGTGATCAGAAAATGCCAGTGTTGATAAGGATGATGAAAAATTGACAAAAAGCATCATACTTATCAAATGTGGAGCCAAAACATTATGATAAAGAAACTAGAGATGAAAATTGGGTCCAGGATATGAATGAAGAGATTGAACAAATTGATAAGAACCAGCCATGGTAGATTGTTTTTGGCCAATAGGTAATAATTTCATCAGGACTAAATTGGTATTTTGCAACAAGATGAATGAATATGGAACAATGATTGTAAAAAAGAAATGACTATTGGGAAAAGGATACTCCTAGATAGAGAGAACCAGTGTTGATGAAACATTTTCACCTATTTCAAGGCTAGATACAATCAAACTATTCTTATCCATTATAGTGAAAAGAAAGTTAAATTTTTCCAAATAGAGGTCAAGTATACATTTCATAATGGGGTTATGGAAGAAGTTTATATTGATCATACTGATGGTTTTATTATTCCCAAAAATGAGAAGAACGTTTTTTTTTCTGAAGAAGGAACTTTATGTGTTAATGAAAGAATGAAGATCAAGGTATTCAAGACCAGATCAATTTCTGAAGAAGCTCAGTTTTCATCATGGTGGAGTTGATTACAATCGATATGCCAACAATGAAAGTAATCAAAATATGATGGTGTTTGTGTATTTTAATGATATACTATTTGGTGGATTAGATGAAGTACAGTGTGGACACTTTTTCAAATTCCTGAAAAGTGATTTTTAAATTTCAATGATTGGTGAACTGATTTTTTTCCTGGTTTACAAGTGAAATAAGGAAATAATGGAACTTTCATCTCTCAATCTAAATAGGTTAAGGGTGTTTTGAGAAGATTATGAAGGGGTAATTCCATAGAGATAAGGACTCTAGTAGATAACCAAATTAAATTGTCCTGAGATGATGAATGCATAGAGGTTAATGTCACATAATATAGAAAAATCATTGGAATCCCATTGTACTTAATAGTGACATGACCAGATATTGTTTTCTCCACATGTCATGAATCATAGTATTAAAGTAATACCAAGGGAATACACTTGATTACAGTGAAAAATAATACTTTAGTATACCAAGGGTTTGTTGGAATTTGGTTTTCCATATAATTAAAAATCTCAGTAAGAGTTTTTGGGTTATATAGATACAGATTGGCTCGAATCTGAAGATAATCGAAAATCAATGTTAGGTAGTGAATTCAATCATAGTATATTGTGTATTTCTTTTCTAATGAAGAAAAATATTAATTTCATTGATCAGTAAAGAACATTAATATATTGTGGCTACTCAAGCATGCATATAATTGTTATAGATGAAGAAACAGCTTGATAATATGGGAGTTGAAGTGAAATATACGATCTGAATCCATTTAGATAATTCTAGTGATTTAAATCTCAGAAAAAATCTAGTAAATCACTCAAGTAGAATGAAAATTTTAGTCAAGTATCATTTTATCAAGGATATGGTGGTGCAAGGCCTTTTCTAGTTAGGGTATGTGCCTATAAAACTGCATGTTGCGGATATTCAAATAGAGGCCTTACCCAAATAGGAATTTGAAAGGAATCGACAGGCTCTCGGAGTTCAATCAACACCCCACACATGAAAAGGCATAGATCTGGGATCCCCTCTACTTGAGTAATGATGTATTCTTCCCAAATGAGATAATCTATTCTCTTTCCCATATTGTAGAAAACAATTAGGAGACCTTTGAGTTTATTGAAAAGGGGGGAGAAATTGTTTCTTTTAAAGGGGAAATTGACTTAATCGTGACAGGGGTAGAAGTTGTTATGGGAATTAGTGGGATATGGGTAATATTAAATCAAAATATTCTAAAAGTGATTAATCAGAGGTTACATAGCATGAAAAAAAAATTCATGATGCTATCCTTTTTAGTATACGGATGGAGATTGACGTATTCTTGAAGACCACTGCTAGTTCTTCAATTTCTATCAAGAAATAAATGATTAATTGATGAAATTTTCATAATACTCTTGACTGACATGTTGATCATGGATCTTTTTGTCTTAGATTTTGTGTTATGTAAATCTTTGATCGTATTCTGAATCAAAATAAGTGAATATTGGAAGAAGATGGATAAATCTTTATCATGGTACTAAAATGTGAAGAGTTTTCAAAAAACCCAAAGGGAGAGATTTTAAGGGAAAATCCATCAAAGTTTTATTTTCATATTTTTGGGGTGATTTATTTTGTTGAAAAATTAATATGAACAGGAATAAATATGTTTAGTGTTGATAAGTCATATTTTTAAGGTATCTTAGTTTCCTAGTGTTTTCCAAATTTTTGGGACTAAAAATCCGGAGTTGGTTTTTGGAAAAGAATTTTTTTTGAAAATGAGTTCACAATTCATAGACCAAAATGTGCAGTTCGCAGTCCACAATGGAGGTACAAGTAATGGAATAGAAAAAACAGAAAAAAAATATTTTTTATATAGTAGTTCTATGTGGACCACGAAGTGTGCTACATGGAGCGCGTAGGAAAAAATAGTTCGCGGGAGGATCATAGTTCACAAGATGATTTGAGTTAATGGATGGATCATCATTTTCGTATTAAGGAAGTGATTTTGGATTCCACAAAGGGTTTTCCTTCATGGAATACAGTATCCATCATAAAGGATAAATGAGCTATGTGTACCGTATAACAGTTCACAGTAAAGGCTATAACACATCAATGTTTTGGGAAAATGGGATTGGAAGATTTTTTGGATTTATTTTCCTATATAAGGACCAATAATCAGATCATTAAAGTGAGTGAATTTCATTATAAACCATCGTCATTTTGGGAATAATTTGTGAAATTCTAAAGTTGTCCACAAGGAAGAATTCTGCGAAGAAGTAGAGTTCACAAGGGAGGATTCTATGAAGGGTGAATTGGTTTAAGGTAACATTTTCACAAAAGCGTTTTATGGGGATCTATATCCCACAAAGGAAAATATATTTTTTAGAAGAGGTTGTATGTGAGGTATCATCCTTCAATGGAAGAAGAGGTGTCTTAAAAAATTGGAAGTGCTCCATAGAAGGAGAGGTCATCCGCGGAAGCATATGTGGTCAGCGGAAGTGGTGGCGGTCCGAGGGAGAAGAGGTTCTAAATGAATCACTCGTTCCATTCAATGAAAGGTTTTTCATGGAGGAAGTAGGTTAGTTCGTAGAGGAAGAGCTCCCAAAAGTAATTTCCTCAAACTAGAAGTACTCAGAAAAGTGGATTTCATCTACGGGGGAAAACAAGACTTCAACAACGAATCTTCCTAGAGTTGAGGATGCACATTCATGTTAATGAAGTGACCTACAAGTGAATAACCTATTTTTTAACCACTTACAAGATAACTATGAAAAGGAATATAAATAGCGTAATCCTTTCCACTGGTAATGTTACCGAGAAAAAGACATTGGGAGTGAACCTTGAAAAAGAATTCAATTCACCCTATACTTTTTAAAAGTAGTGAGCATAATCATAGAAGTGATCTATCACAAACCATGTAATTGGAAGTGAGTTTTAGAGTATTTGGTACATTAGAACATCTTTGTTTTATGCTCCTTGTACATATCCCAGTGAGGTTGAACTAGGTAAATCTTTTGTGTCTCATGCATGATTTCAATTTTGTTCATACATTACTACAGGAAAGAAAGTGAAGTGTGTTTCATCTAACAACGAGACAAGATCCAAAGGGGTAGTAGTTTTAGTTTGTCATACCCTAATTGACCCCAGGGTATTTAACCTAGTTGGGATAACTTTTCATTTACCTAGTTTATAATGAAATATATTATGTAGATTATGTCAATGAATAGTAATAAAAGGGAAGATCATTGTGGGGAATGTTAGGGACCATTCGCCATATTAAAATATAGTGTTCTAATATTCTAAATGAATTAAACTATTATGGTACTTAGGTATGTGTTTTTGTAATTTAATGATCATTAATATATAAAGATGTAATATCCATGTGTGCAATCTCTGGGTCTCTATATAGACATTTGGGGAACCCAAGATGACATGGGTTTTATATTTAATTTTCTACTTTTTGTAGATTATCTGCACATTGCTTCAATATATGTTCACATACTGAATATTATTAAACACAATTGGTGATGTCTTACTAATTTGTACTCACACATTCTTTGGGATACTATTTTGTTCCCAAAAATAATTCATGGATACATGTTGGGACAAGGGTAATCTCCCTACTAAGGACACTTTATTTTCTATATTAGAATGGAGAGTGGGAGTAGATGACTGAGCTAGTTCTTGTGATACTTTTAGAGATAAATTTTTACCTTTTTTCCTTTTTTTAGTATCATGATTTGTATAAACCTACTAATATATTTCCCCCTATCATCCATTTATTTATATCATCATGAAATTATTTTAATTTTTATATGATACAAGATATGGTCTTTCTTATAGTTTATTTCTTCATGTTTATTATATTTGGATTATTTTTCTTTCATATTATCATAAATTATTATGGATTTCAACAGTTTATTTGTATATTTCACCACTGTCACCACTCTCACAAGGAGGGTACATTCTCCCCACTAGTTGGTAGACTTTGGCATATGGGAATCCATGATCTTGGACAAGTGGCACTTAGGATTAGTTACGTATGAGTTTATTGGAACCTAGACATTATAAAGCAGTATCTTAACTTTTTATCCTTTTGTATTACTATTTTAGGATTTTAGAAATTTGTAATTGAATGTGTTAAAATTTGGAAAGGAGCTTATTTCTTGGATTATATATCCCACATACAGGGAAATTCATAATCGGTTAGTATAGGACTTGATGTTCTAGTTTTATCCTTTTATAGTTGTATTGATTTCACAGTTGGTTGACACACATAATTTATGTAATTTATTTTCATTATTATTGTTATGAATTCTATTATTATCCTTGGATTAGTAAGTCAAGGAGTTATTGATAATTAATCATTGTAGAATCATGAGGATTTATATTCTATTCATATTCAATGCCATGTTTAATTATTGCATGCAATGCTGGAAGTATGATATACTACCTTGAATACTATATCAATGATTTTACAGACATATATTTAGGATGAATGTGATAAATAATTTACTAACTAATGTGTATGTATCAACTAAAATGGTGTTTTACCACATAGAAAGATGATGACACAATAACTAACCAAATATGACATTTTTGATCCATAGTCCAATGGTTTCTTTGTTTGATGCATTTGTGGTTGAAATTAAATTGATTCCAATTTCCATTTATAAATTATATATGCCTCTATAAATTTGGAATGGTGATTGATATAATCAAAAAAATTGGTGTACTGGTCAAAGTTACCTGAAGTACCAAATGATAGTTATAATGTGTAGGACATTATAATATTGGAATATAATACACATCTAACTGGATGATGATATATTTGTATAAAAATGATGAATTTTAAACTGTGAATTAAAAGGTTTCTGTTAAATGGGGATTCCAATTGAAACTAAATGGTTATTTTCATTTATAAAATTCCACTCACATTCCATATAGAAAGAACTCTATTATAATATGTGAGACTTTGACCAAAAAATAATTTAGTAGTGGTTAATTGGGAGTTACACTTGGGTTGGAAGGTGTTTTACATATCGTTTTCAATTAATCTATGATTTTTCTATTACTAAATCTCATTTTAAGGTGTGAATCTAGAATTAAATATGTATACCTCCATGAAGACCTCTAGTAGTGGGCCAGGAAGGTGTCTAAAAACATTCCCTAGCGTGGTGGTCCATGAGCCACTAATATTACCTCTTGTAGTGGCACTTATAGAAACGCCTACGATTCTTGATCTAGAAACATATTCTCAGTTTTGATAGGTATTATTATGGATATTTCATCCAATACATAGAGCACCATGGACTATACCATCTATGTAAAAGAATACTATGAAGTTATAGTCATAACACCCTATTACTTTATTTGGGTAAGGCGGTACCCGAATAGCTAAGTCATGGATGGAGTCCATGCTATATATCTTCGAGCATGTTGAGAAATGTCATGAAAGGAGATTTAATCTTGATATCTATATGCTATATGGATATTCCAAGAGGTGGTGGGATGTTTTCACACAGTAATATCAAAAACATGTTATAGTATAGAGGGATTTCCAGACTACCTTCTATGATAACATTTATCCATAGACTTTGAGAGATGATCAAGATATGGATTTTATATATCTGTAAGAGTTCTTTATAATATTTAGGGACTATTCTGCTCATGTTATTGAGCTTTAGTGATTTACACCAATTATTATAGGACTTGAGTTATCTAGTTCTAGAAAATTTGAGGGTAGACTTAGGTATGACATCCAATCACTGATGAATGTATTTTGGTTGACTAACATTTTAGATATGGTGAATTAGTCCCTCATCATCAAGTGTAACCTAACAGGTCGAAGGTGTGGGATATTAATGTTTAGTAACTAAAACAAATAATACTTTGAAAATTGGTTGGACAAGTCTCCTAGATGGTTCTAATTTGGGTGGTGGTAGTCAAAGTATCCACACAAATACCATGGTGTTACTCATCAGTGTGGGAAGCTAGGTCACACAAATCCTCAGTGTGATAGATTCCCCATTAATAGCCATGAATCTAGAAATATGGGTCATATGATAAGGTTTTGTATATCCTTTATCCAGTTTCTAATAAGGGAGCATCGACAGTAAATCCACATTCCGGAACGGGGTCAATAACTCCTTACCAGATGGGTTACTTGTAACACCTCGAGATTTTATGAAAAATATTCATTTTAATTTCATTAATGTCTTGTGTTGTACACTACACCAAAAGGATCTTGCACAACACACATCCTTGACTTTCCTTGCATTAAACGCAATCACGACCTTCCTCGATAGCGTGTGTAGTACGCAATACCGAGTTTCACTAAACAACGATATGCTTAAAACCAGCCGTTATGAATAGTAATAACCACTTTTTGAAATTTTTTAAATTTTATTTTTCAAAATGGATTTCATTTTAGGATTCGGAATATCGAAATTAGCTTAGGGTGAAATTTTGGTACTTTTTGGATAACTTTCATTTTCTGATGAATAGTCAAAATTACTAAATTTTAATTAAAAACAACCTTTTTAATCGAAATAATTAATAATGATAAATTATTAATTTTAGTGGTTTTAAAGTATATTTAGAATATATTTTTACAATTTAATACAATGTTGGTAATTGGATGTAATTCTGCATTTAAACCAGACATAAACAAGTGTCAATCTTTTGATAGTTATTATCTCTTAAGAACACGCTATTTGTTTTGACGACGAGAATTAATTTTTAAATTAATTAATGCAACTGATATGTTTTGAATTTGGTAAAATATACATCATTTTTGAGTTCATAATATCAAATATAGCTTAGGCCTAATTTTTGGTATTTTTCTGGAAACATTCATTTTTTGATGAATAGTGAAACCACTAAGTGGTAGTTAAAAAAAATGAATTTTTCATAAAACATAATTTTACCGCTTATGTGAATGGAATTTCAAAAATCCGAGAGACACGGTTGATGTTAGAAAGTAAAATGTGGTTCAATGAGATGAAAATAATTTTTGATGAATAGTAACTTTTTACCTTTTTTTACCACGGTTAAAAGTAAATAGTGAAATTAAGGGTAAAAATGTTATTATTATTATCCTAACACATGTCCTAATTCTATTGGATAAGTGTAATTCGACCAAAAACAACCTTAGGAATAAAATATGATCATTTAGGCCCACTTGGATTAGATTAGGACATTTATTATTAATTTATTTAAAGAAGGGTTAAAATAGTTAAAATCAATGTTTAATAAGTAAATCATTTTTAATATAGGGTTATACATAATATAAATTAGACTATAAATAATCATTAGAAAGATAAAAAGATTTCATACATAATGGTATTTTATTTGTTCGAACTATTAATTCTGTTATGATTTTTACAAAAATCAATTACTAAATAGTGTCAAAATTGACATAAAATAGTTTTTAAAACAAATATTATATTATTAATTGTTATTTTATTCCTAAAAATATAAGTTTCGGCCAAATGACTTAGATACGGTTATATATATTAATAATAAACAACTTGGGGTTCGTTTGGCTTGATATATAAGTTTATTAACCTTATAGTATAAGAAAACAAGAAGACACGGTAAAAGTAAAATTATCTAGCTTAAAGTTAAATATAAATGATAAGGTTAAAATAGGAACATAAACTTGTCTAAATTCTATTGGATGAGAGGATTTGGACCCATCCTCACCTTAGATTCGAAATAAATCAATTTTGAGCTATTTATAACCGAATTTGGCGTTATAATAAAATGATATTTTTTCTTATTCCAAAGGTGCCCCTCTCCTCCCTTATAAAAGGGCACCCCCTCCCTCTATTCCTCACACCACTTTGAGCCTTCAAGCTTGGACAACCTCTGCCAAATTATCTTCTCCACTTCCATAGCAACATCCGAGAGGTTCTGGTCTTCCTCAAAGACCAATTTTAGTGCCCTAAGAGGAGGTCTCAAAGAGGCGCTTCAAAGAAGAGGTAATTTCCGTTACCGATTCTTTCACCTTTATTTCTTCTTCGACTACTTCTTCTAAGGTTGTTTCTTTATGAAGTAATAACATAAGTATCACTCATATAATGATATGTTATTATAAGTATTAAACAACCCAATTTCACCATCTATCCATCCTACGGAAAACGAAATCACCGCGCGTGCGTACGTACGGAATACTGTCTCCACGCCGTGGTGTAATCTATTTTCCACCACCACCTTACTTGGATGGGTATAATGGTGTAAATAATAACTATATATTATTATTGTAAAGTGATATTGATTCTGTAATAGTATACATACACTCCAAAAAAATTCCACAATCATGGGAACGATAGCATCGCTCGTGCGTACGTACGGAATACCGTCTCCACGACGCGATGAGATTCATTCTCAATGATTAACCATTCATGAATGATTATAAAGTATATATAATAATTAATCAGGAAAATATGACATAATAATGATACTTAATTTATTTGTATATATATGTATATCATCTACTTAATTCAATTCAACTCAATAAGGAAACAGAAACAGCGTTAATGCGTACGTATGACCTACCGTCTCCATGAACGGTGTATTTCTTTCCATTTACCGATTTATTATATATATGTATATTATGAATATATATTATATATAAATCATGTTTTATATTATGGAATTATGTAATCATGATCGGAGTAATCATATGAATAATTACAAGTGAAAACACGGATGACAAATGAAACGATTTTACCCAAAACGTTTTTTAACATGGAATATACAAAAGAATGGGTAATATAAAGTCATAAGTGAACCATATATGATATCATAAAAATGAGTATGATTCTGTAATAATTCAATGACATTATTTAAATCATTATATAGGAGGTCTGGACACTTATGAAGCAAATCAGACCTAAGGTAAGGGATAATTTTGCAAATCTAATTTTTATCCGATATTGCTTATTCGTAAGTATTTACTGGGGTTATTTCTATCATCAATGTCATTGTTTTATAAAAGTGTTTTCATGTATGTTTAAAGTCCTTTTTACCCATTTGACTTTTACTACATGGTATGTATGGAATCTTTCTTTTATGAGGTACTTTTTGACTTTTCCAGCAAAAGTACGAGAAGAATGTTTTTTTAACTTATACGGCAGGAATGGATTTTTAAAACATTATTTCCAAGAAGATTCCTTTACAAGTTTTCAAGTTTATTTTTAATCAACTTCTTTTAGTTTAGAATTGTACGATATGTTATGAAATGAAAAGTGTTTTTGAAGCAGAAACTATATTTTCCTCAAAAATGGAGTTCAAGTGTTTTATCAAAATTATTTTCCATCTAAGATAATAAAGGGTTCTGTTTCTATCCCTATTATTAAATAGATTTGATTATATTGTGATTGAATTATATTTTTTATGAATTCTTTTATCTTACATGAATTGTTTTATTGTTTAAGAATCCCATTTTTATTACATGGATTATGCAATGATGTATGGTTTATGATTTTGTGGCACACATAAGAATGGTATCATTATGAGATGGGTGGGACCTATATATCCCTCCAATGCATTGGGTAAAGATTTTATATCTCATGAGATACACATGGCTGGAACGGTAGGTTATACCGGTTCAGTAAAACAGGACTGAAACGAGAAGTGAACTCGGTTTAGAAATGAAATTTTTCCACTAAGATAGTCTTGGAAATGAGTCTTGACTAACAAGAAATGATTCTCTATGATTATGTGTGTATGCCACAAAGTTTCATGTTTTAAGTTATGATTATTGGGATTTCATTTCAATACTATGATTTATCCCATGTTATTAAATTATGCTCTCTTTTGCAGGTTAAGATTTCCAAAATGTTATGTTCTTATGAATATGATGTGATTGATATTTCTTTTGTTTACCCTTACTGAGCATTTGAGCTCACCCTTTTATGTTTTCTTTTCCCCAGGATATAAAGAAAGGTTTTAGGTATAAAAATAGAATATCTTTATGGGAGATGTTGAAGATCTTTCACCACGATTAGAAGATTATATTCTGAGTTTCCAAAGACACTAAACTTTTACGGTCCTTGTGTGTCTTTTTTTGTTATGTACTAAGTATTCCGCAAAAGTAATGTAATGTCTATGTACGTCACGCTTTGGGTCTCTAAAGTTGGTATCAGAGGAAAGGTTTAGTCAACCTTTGGAAACTAGGATGCGAGAACTTTAGTGATATCCCTATAGATATTTCTAAGGTGTGTTTAGGGATGTCCTTAAGGTTAAGTATAAGTATAGGTTATAGTCCAAGAATTGCGCTAACGATCTTAGAATTAAACATAAGATGTTAGATATTGAAGGTACTCCCCCTTTATTATGTTGTTTTCCCTAGCATGATTTTTGCCTCTCAGACTATTCTTTTTGGGTTTTAGACAATGGATGGAACCCGAAGGAACCATGTTGATCAATGTAATGGACAATGAAATGATTGTCCTCATGAAAAAACAAATGTTATGGGAGAAGGAGTGCAAAATCTTATTTCTATACTTACACAAGCTATGAATCATTCTGGAATTCCAAATGAGCAGAGAAAGGAACAATATTCTATTGAGTCCTTTATGAGGCAACGTCCACCTTCTTTCAGTGGGTCTTCTGATCCACTTGTTGCTGAAAAATGGATCAGTACCACTGAAAAGATATTTGCAGTTTTTCAATGATCTGAACATGATAAAGTCATCTTAGCAGTATATCGTTTGGAAGGTGATTCTAATAAATGGTGGAATCTTATCAAGAATACGAGGCAAAGAGATGAAATTGATTCCATGGAATGGGATGAGTTAAAGAACTTATTTTTCAATAAGTACTTCCCTCGTATTCTTCTAACAAAGATGGAGAAGGAGTTTCTTGAACTAAAGCAAAAGGATGATGAATCTTTTGGTATATACGAAGCGAATTTTACAAGGCTTGAAAGGTATGAATCTGGATTTATTATCCAACCTGAATGTAAAAATGTTCGATTCTTCAGTGGCTTAAAACCAAATCTTCTAAGGGCATTAGCTATAAGAGACATTAGTATCTATGATGAGATTGAGCGTTGTGCTATCAAGGTAGAAATGGAAGTTGGTTTTACTTATCCATCTCATAGTTTTGACAAGAAACGAAAGATGGAGTTCAAGGAGAAATCTCAGAATAATGGTGAAAAGAAGATGAATGTTTCCTTATGCTCAAAGTGTGGAAAGAAGCATGGTGGAGATTGTCTTAAAGGGACAAGTAAATGTTTCAAATTTGGAAAGCAAGGTCATTAGGCATTTGAATGCCGCAATGATGGGAATAAGATGTCTAATGATGAAAACAAAGGAAGGGATACACAGAACGAACCTACAAAACTTAAATGCTTCAAGTGCAAGGAAATGGGGCATTATGATAATAAATGCCCTAATCCAAGGGTTAGTGATGGTCGACATGAGCAACCAATTAAGGAAAAGGATAAAGGGAAGTCACATGTGATCACCATTGGTGATGATGAATATGATAACGATGTGGTGGAATGATTAAGTGTTTATGTAATGGGATTACAAAATAATGTTGTATATAGTATCATGGAATATTGGAATATTTATGAATTGGTCTATTGTGGATTTCAATAATTTTATGGTACCGGTAACCATGGAAAGTGATTGATATATTTTTGGAAAAAATATGATATGCGCATAATGACGGGATAAGGAAAAAAGGAAATGTTTGATAGTATTCATGAGCTCATGATTGATATAAGTACTAAGTGATATCATGGTTTGAGTATATAGAATTTTGAGGATTTTGGTATGTGAAAGTGTTAACTTTCAACTACATTCATATTTTCACTAAGGATCAATGGGTATTCATGAGAATACATGATTAAGGCCTTTAAATGTTTGGAATGTGACCAACAAGACATATCTTATGATATATGGGGACCAACGATGGTATTAAATCTACGGTAGTATTTTTCACTATATTATGAGAGTGGACTGCAGTATTATGGATAAGCCTAAAGATTGGAATGGATTATGTTGTACATAAGTTAGTATTATTTAAGGATATATGTTTTTTAGATATTATTTATGGGATTTTATAGTAATATAGTTTTAGAAGAAGGACAACCTGCAGGACGGGCGACAGCCCATCGTGTCGGACAAGGCCGTGGGAATCGAACCCACAAACGAAGTGCGACTGGCCTTTATCGCCTACCACTGGCCTACAGGAAGTCCCTGTTTAGTAGAAAAAAGTTTTATTATATTAATCAGTATGATATATGAAGTATAAGTCCATTTTAGGAACCATATATCATTAATCTCACTATAGATGGACTTATGTATTTTTTGATAACTTTTTAACCTTTTGATTGAGACAGATGGAATGACCCATCATTCTATCACATGATCTGATAACACATCACGAATGACAAATTCAACTTCATTTCTTTAAGAGATGAAGTGGAAATTGTCCAAAGAATGACCAATAGTGAGACTATACTGAAATCACGAAAGTATTTCTTCTAATTCCAATTTCATCAACTTTAGGGAAACGATCTTGAAAACCAAAAATGTTGTCCTATTGATCTTATATCTAATAAATCAAATGGTACCTTAGATCATCAAAAATTTATGGCTTTGTGATTGCTGGCTTTTCCATAGCCATGTTCTCTACCACTCTCCATCAGAACATGATGATTAGATTTCTCTTCCATATCCATATTTTCACCTATGTGGAAACCCAGTGATTAGTTTATTTGGGTAACCGTTATGTTTCATACTTTTGTTTTTAAAGATTGGATTTATTATTCCTTTTTACGATGTGGGTTTCTATCAAAGAAACTTTCGAATAGTAAACCATTTATAACCCCGACGAATTTCGAGGGCGAAATTTATTTTAAGGGGGGTAGAATGTAACACCCTGAGATTTTATGAAAAATATTCATTTTAATTTCATTAATGTCTTGTGTTGTACGCTACACAAAAAGGATCTTGCACAAAACACATCCTTGACTTGCCTTGCATTAAACACAATCACGACCTTCCTCGATAGCGTGTGTAGTACGCAACACCGAGTTTCACTAAACAATGATATGCTTAAAACTACCCGTTATGAATAGTAATAACCACTTTTTGAAATTTTTTAAATTTTATTTTTCAAAATGGACTTCATTTTTGGATTCGGAATATCGAAATTAGCTTAGGGTGAAATTTTGGTACTTTTTGGATAACTTTCATTTTCTAATGAATAGTGAAAATTACTAAATTTTAATTAAAAACAACCATTTAAATCGAAATAATTAATAATGATAAATTATTAATTTGAGTGTTATTAAAGTATATTTATAATATATTTTTACAATTTAATACAATTTTGGTCATTGGATGTAATTCTACATTTAATCCAAACATAAACAAGTGTCAATCTTTTGATAGTTATTATCTCTTAAGAACACGCTATTTGTTTTGACGACTGGAATTAATTTTTAAATTAATTAATGAAACTGATATGTTTTGAATTTGGTAAAATATACATCAATTTTGTGTTCATAATATCAAATATAGCTTAGGCCTAATTTTTGTATTTTTCCGGAAACTTTCATTTTTTGATGAATAGTGAAACCACTAAGTGGTAGTAAAAAGAAATGAATTTTTCGTAAAACATAATTTTACCGCTTCTGTGAGTGGAATTTCTAATATCCAAGAGACACGGTTGATTTTAGTAAGTAAAATGTGATTCAATGAGATGAAAATAATTTTTGGTGAATAATATCTTTTTACCTTTTTTTACCACGGTTAAAAGTAAATAAGGTAATTAAGGGTAAAAATGTTATTAGTATTATCCTAAAACATGTCCTATTTCTATTGGATAAGTGTAATTCAACCAAATACAACCTTATGGATAAAATATGATCATTTAGGCCCACTTGGATTAGATTAGGACATTTATTATTAATTTATTTAAAGAAGGGTTAAAATAGTTAAATTCAATGTTTAATAAGTAAATCATTTTTAATATAGGGTTATACATAAGATAAATTCGACTATAAATACTAATTAGAAAGCTAAAAAGATTTCCTACATAATTTTATTTTAGTTGTAATTTTTAGACTTTAAATAATATAATTTATTTATGACACAATGATGATGCAGTAATTATCTTATTAATGAAATATTGAACTAATTGATGTTATAAATACCCAAATAAATGTAATTTGAGACTTTTTATAAATTCCACTAATTTTATAGGTTAATGTGTCATGTTAGTATTTTTTTAATTATCTTTTTTCTAACTAATAATTCTGTTATGATTTTCACAAAAATAAATTACTAAATAGTGTCAAAATTGACATAAAATAGTTTTTAAAACAAATATTATATTATTAATTGTTATTTTATTCCTAAAAATATAAGGTTCGGCCAAATGACTTAGATAAGGTTATATATATTAATAATAAACAACTTGGGGTTCTTTTGTCTTGATATAGTATGTTTATTAACCATATAGTGTAAGAAAACAAGAAGACACGGTAAAAGTAAAATTACCTAACATAAAGTTAAATATAAATGATAAGGTTAAACTAGGAACCTAAACTTGTCTAAATTCTATTGTATGAGTGGATTGCGACCCATCCCCACCTTATCTTCTAAATAAATCAATTGGGAGCTATTTAAAACCGAATTTGGCTTTATAATAAAATAATATTTTTTGTTATTCCAAAGGTTCCCCTCTCCTCCCTTATAAAAGGGCACCCCCTTCCTCTCTTCCTCACACCACATTGAGCCTTCATGCTCGGAAAAACTCTGCCCAATTCTCTTCTCCACTTCCCTAGAAACATCCTCGAGGTTCTGGTCTTCCTCAGAGACAAATTTTAGTGCCCTAAGAGGAGGTCTCAAAGAGGCGCTTCAAAGAAGAGGTAATTTCCATTACCGATTCTTTCACCTTTATTTCTTCTTCCACTTCTTCTTCTAAGATTGTTTCATTATGAATTAATAACATCAGTATCACTAATATAATGATATGTTATTATATTTATGAAACAACCCTATTTCACCATCTATCCGTCCTACGGAAAACGAAATCACCGCGCGTGCGTACGTACGGAATACCGTCTCCATGCCATGGTGTAATCTATTTTCCACCACCACCTTACTTGGATGGTTATAATGGTGTAAATAATAACTATATATGATTATTTTAAAGTGATATTGATTCTGTAATAGTATACATACACTCCAATAAAATTCCACGATCATGGGAACGATATCATCGCTCGTGCGTACGTACGGAATACCGTCTCCACGACGCGATGAGATTCATTCTCGATGATTAACCATTCATGAATGATTATAAAGTATATATAATAAGTAATCATGAAATATATGACATAATAATGATACTGGATTTATGTGTATATATATGTATGTCATCTACTTAATTCCATTCAACTCAATAAGGAAACGAAAACAGCGTTCATGCGTACGTACGACCTACCGTCTCCATGAACTGTGTATTTCCTTCCATTTACTGATTTATTATATATATGTATATTATGAATATATATTATATATATATATATCATGTTTTATATTATGGAATTAAGTAATCATGATCTAAGTAATCACATGAATAATTACAAGTCAAAACACGGATGACAAATGAAATGATTTTATCCAAAATGCTCTTTAACATGGAATTTACAAAAGAATGGGTAATATAAAGTCATAAGTGAACCATATATGATATCATAACAATGAGTATGATTCTGTAATAATTCAATGACATTATTTAAATCATTATACAGGAGGTTCGGACACTTACGAAGCAAATCAGACCTAAGGTAAGAGATAATTTTGCAAATCTCATTTTTATCCGAGATTGCTTATTCGTAAGTATTTAATGGAGTTATTTATATCATCCATGTCCATGTTTTATAAAATTGTTTTCATGTATGTTTAAATTCCTTTTTACCTATTTGACTTTTACTACATGGTATGTATGGAATCTTTCTTTTACGAGGTACTTTTTGACTTTTCCATCAAAAGTACGAGAAGAATGTTTTTTTAACTTATACGGCATGAATGAATTTTTAAAGCATTATTTCCAAGAAGCCTCCTTTACAAGTTTTCAAGATTATTTTTAATCAACTTCTTTTAGTTTATAATTTTACGACATGTTAAGAAAGGAAAAGTGTTTTTGAAGCAGAAAGTATATTTTCCTCAAGAATGGAGTTCAAGTGTTTTATCAAAATTATTTTCCATCTAAGATAATAAAGGGTTCTGTTTCTATCCCTATTATTTCATAGATTTGATTATGTTGTGATGGAATTATATTTTTTATGAATACTTTTATCTTATATGAATTGTTTTATTGTTTAAGAATCCCATTTTTATTACGTGGATTATGCAATGATGTATGGTTTATGATTTTGTGGAACACATAAGAATGGTATCATTATAAGATGGGTGGGGCCTATATCTCCCTCCAATGCATTGGTTAAAGATTTTATATCTTATGTGATAGACATGGCTGGACTGGCAGGTTATACCGGTTCAGTAAAACAGGACTGAAACGAGAAGTGAACTCGGTTCAGAAATGGACTTTGTCCACTAAGATAGTCTTGGAAATGAGTCTTGACTAACAAGAAATTATTCTATATGATTATTTGTGTATGCCACAAAGTTTCATGTTTTAAGTTATGATTATTTGGATTTCATTTCACTACTATGATTTATCCCATGTTATGAAATTATGCTCTCTTTTGCAGGTTAAGATTTCCAAAATGTTATGTTCTTATAAATATGATGTGATTGATATTTCTTTTGTTTACCCTTACTGAGAATTTGAGCTCACCCTTTTATGTTTTCTTTTCCCCAGGATATAAAGAAAGGTTTTAGGTATAAAAAAAGAAGATCTTTATGGGATATGTTGAAGATATTTCACTACGATTAGAAGATTATATTCCGAGTTTCCAAAGAAACTAAACTATTATGGTGCTTGTGTGTCTGTTTTTGTTATGTACTATGTATTCCGCAAAATTAATGTAATGTCTATGTACGTCATGCTTTGGGTCTCTATATTACTAGAGTACTACCAAACATCCAGGCTGAGGGGGTGGTCGTGGACAATGGAGCCATATAGAAGACATATAGCGCTATTAAATCAGACATGCTTAGGTTATTAATATTTTATCTTAGGGATATGGATCATTCCAAATATATATGGTGCATCCTATACTTGAGGAGAAGAGTGTTATGACATCTAAATAATGAGGTACTATCCTAGTAGCCTCTACAGTAATATATTATTTATTAGACATGAGGGATTCACATTCTATTATATATATTAAAATTATGGAAATTATAGGCCCTTATATCATGTATTTATTAAAGTTATTACTATTTATTATACTTTGAGGGTTTTATCATAGAGTGTGTGATGATTTACAGAGTTTTCCCTAAAGATTTCAGGTACTATTTCACATGGTACCTCTTTATCCTTGAGATAAAAAGTTTTTAATTTTTCTCAAAATTGATTGGTAAGTTCCTTCTCATGATAATGTTGATTGCTATCAACCAAGGGTGTCTTTAATATCTCTCAAGGGTGGTAATTATTTTCCTAAGGGTGAATGGGATGTCCAAGAGAGTCGAGATGGACTGAAGAATCATGGGGTAGGTTGAGTGACAACCAAAATTACCAGTCTCTTTTATATTATTATTGATTATATATGGATGATTACCCTTATATTTTGGATCATTTTAAAGGATGTTTAAACTTTCAGTTTTTTTGGACTAACTCTTGAGAGAGAGGCAGTGTTCACTATAGATAATATTTTAAGAGCTGTACCAGAATATATTACTCCATATAGGACGGAACCAACAGAGCTTCAGTAAATCCATAGATACGTAGAGGGCCTGGAAGGTAAAGGGATTTATACAACCCAATACTTCACCTGGGGTATGACCATTTATTTTCTATTTTAATGAGTATGTGACCCTCCAAATTTGTGTAAATTACTATAAATTTAATTATCTTATAGTTAAAAGTCGATATCCACTACATCACATAGACAACATATTTGACCAGACCTGAGGTCCTAGGGTCTTTTCAAAGATTTATTTGAGGTAAGGAAATCATCAGGTTAGTTTTATACCTAAAGATATACTACATACAAAATCACATAGTGGATATGGCCTCTATGATTATTTGTTAATATCGTTAATTTTGACATAGACACCAACATTTTTCATGGCCCTAATAAATCATGTTTTCCATCAATATTAGGATTCATTTATTATTGTTTTTAAGGATGATTTCTTGGTGCATTATCATACTCTATGTGATCATTCCAAAAACCTTTATATCATATTGAGTACACTTAGAGTGCTTTGGTTATAGGCCAAGTCAAAAAAATGTATCTAATGGATTGATAAGGTTTACCTCCTCGGCCACATAATATATAAAATCAGGTGTAACCAAGGAACCAAATAAGGTGCGATATATTCTTTCATGTGATAATCCCAATAAAATACTTTCCATATATAGATTATTGGGTCTAGATGGATATTATAGGCTCTTTATTCATGACTTTAAATGACCTAAATCTCCAATTTTAGTTTTGAATAAAAGTATTTTTAAATTATCATGGTTTAAAGATTGAAAAACTAATTTCAAGAGTTGAAATGAAAAATTACCATAACACAAAACCTAATTTTAACTGATCCTAGAAGAGTTATAGAGTATATTGTGATGCATTTGGTATTGGGATTGGAGTTGTTTTGATGCATGAATATTGAGTCATGGATTAGGTGTTTCAATAGTTTATGACTTATTAGTGAGATTAATTGGCACATAATCTAGAGCTTTCTATTTTTTTATTCCTTTCTTTGTTATAGGAATTATTTTTTGGGAGAGTGGGTCATTGTATACACAGACCACAAAAACCTCAAATATTTATTTAGAAAATGTGAATTGAATCTCATATAGTGATGGTGGGTTGAAAACCTCTAGTATTATGATTTTTGAGCTTACCTATATTCCATGAAAAGGAAATATAGTGGAATATTCCCTGAATAGAATGACTTAGACAAAATCAATTTTGGAGGCTAGTATTGAATATAAGTTGATGGATTTTTTTCAAACATGCATCTAGAGGTGAAGGAAATATATGGAAGACCAATACTTTATTAATTATCAATTACCTCGTTACTTATATATAGGGTGTAGATGCGATAGATTTTTGATCCTGAGAAATTGGTTTTATGAGAGAGAATATATGGTGATCAACAACCACCAAGTTGGGTCATTGAGAGGGACGAGTTCTTGAAAATTCATAGGAGTGTGTAGGTTTCGACAGAAATATGAGATAAATTGATATGAGAGTCCCATGCCTCTTCTTGGAAAGTATATCCTTGATTAACAATGATGTACCATGATTTACATCACCTGTATTGGTGGATTTATATGAAAAGGAATACTTTTGGTTCCATTACTCAGTGTTCCACCTATTAACAAGCTAATGCGGAATACTATCGACCAACAACACTTTTACATGCATCACCTAGTCCCGAGTGGAAATGGGATGATGTCACTGTGGATTTTGTGATGGGTGTATTGAAATCTCCAAGAGGTTGTGATGTAGTGATGTAAACATATTTTAATGCATAAATTTAATTATATTATAAGCGTTATTAATGATTTTAAATGATTTTTTATGAAAAGATTTATTTTATTAAAAAGTGGGAAATTAAAAAGAAGATTTAATTGTGGTTAAAATACTTGAAAACGTTGATTTTAATGGTTAGAAATTATTTATGATTTTCTGTTCTAATTATTTATTATTTTGGCCTAAGTGTTTAAAATATTTTTCTAGTAAAAGAATTAGGTCAATTGTGCTATCAATCAACCCAAGGGCCCATATGCCACATAGTTATCCCAACAGGACTGACTGACCAAAAAGAAGCACAAGGAGGTCTAGCCCAATGTAAGAGGAGAATAGATTTTTTGGGAGAGAACATATGACTATCACACAAACATATGGTGGCCAGGACCATAAAATGATGGGATGAGGGCTTATGTGACATTGGGGGAGGGGAAGTGCAGTCGGGGTCCTCTAACACTAATATGGCTTCAATTCCATATTTTCACCATGGGTTAAAATTTATGAGATCCCTCTCCAGTAGAAATATGAAAGGTTGGATTCATACAAGAGGGTACTGTTAATTATAACAAAAGATGCATCATTCTACCACTTCTCTATTCCCCCGTGTTCAGACACACCTAAGACATCACCTTTTCCACTCGAAATCCCTGGTTGGCCACTTCAAATCATTGGATATTCCATTTACACCACTGTATTGACCGATATCAAGCTATACCCCACCACTAAGACATGAGATCACCATTAACCATATAAGGTACATCAGATGACTACCAAGAATTAAAATAGAAGAGGAAAAGGGCCTTGTATGATATCAGGGTACATCATTCATCCACTATAAAGGATGGATTGAATAAATAGGAATATAACTCCACTATCGCCTTTTCTACACAAACATGTCACCAAGGGGATGTTGGTTTACCATGTTACTACATCGAGGAAATTGTTAAATGGGTTGTAGAGAAAATCAACTATGTGGAGAAATGGGGAAATGAATATGAGAGCCCAATAAAGATTCATATATATAAGTTCATGTATAAAATAGCTATTTAATCCATGGGGGGTTTAGTTACATGAAAATGATATAACCAAAATAGTATTTTCTACTATGTATGATCTTCTACCACTATGATGGATGACCTAGGCACAAGATTGAATGGTATCACATGTTTTTCTTCCATTGAGTTCATGGTAGATACCGAACTACCACAATGAATTGATGGTAGTAACATTAGGAAATGGAATATAACGATACCATTATGGAAATGGTATTTGTGAAATAATGATGGATAACTCATGGAAGTACCGTGAAGAAATAAATAGTAGATTAACTGCAATGGTAGATGGAACTAAAGTAGTTTCATGGAGATACACTATTAGATGATGTTATGTTCAATCATTTAGTAATGGTATATCAGAAGTGATGGTGTATGCTTCTATCATGTAATTGGTGGTGGATACTGTATTGTAGCATAGAGGGTGAAAATATAGTAAATAGTAATAGTATATGTTTCCACCATCACCATGGAATATATGTCAATACTAAAATTCAGAAACACCTGATAATTTAGCATATTTAATATAGAATTTTTTTAAATAGATACATCCATCCTTTTACCTAATATAATGAACTATTTTTTGGATATGAAATAAGATTCATATAAGGAATTTCACCAATTATATATATAAGGGTGATGCTGCCAAAAATCAATTATTAGAGAATCACATAGCACTGCTTCTTGTTTTAGATGCTTCTCTTTTCTTTTATTTTCTACTTGGGATTTGAGTTTATTTAATTATTAAAATTATTTAATTATATTTCTAATAAAATTTCTCATCCCTCTTTTTCTTCCACTATCATTCTCTCTTTCTCCCTCTCATTCCATTATTCTACATTTTTCCACCATGATCACTTGCACTCAACAATGAGTGATAAACTGTAGGCTTGGCCTTAGGGGAGGATAGTTGTTTCCTGAATTATATTAATAATTTATGAATTATAATAATATATTTGTGGTGAATAAATTGTAATTTCACTATTAAAATGATTTTCTAATATGACATGGAACTCAAACTTAATTTTTTTATTTAAATCTATTCCCTCCCTTTTATTGGACAAAAGATCTTCAAATAGTGGATTTGATATGTTTAGTGGATGAAATGGATTACAATGATGCTAGATCCTAGAAGATTCTCCACTCTTTATTGAGGTGTGCCATAAAACTTTATTAAAAGAGGATGTGGAATTTAGTTTTATTAAATCATTCAAGATTTCAAACCAAATAAATAATAGTATAGTAGTTCATGAATAATATTTCACGATTGAGATATCAAACTAAATTTTAAATATAATATAATGAATAATGAAGAACCCCAAACATAACCTAAAGGGAAAGTGATTTATTTTTAACCCTCATACTACTTGAATATCATGGTAATTTATATTTTCATTCCTTCTCATTTTATTATTAAATAATAAAAAACATAATAATAAATAGTTAAAGTGAATTAGAAAATACTGAGTAGAAAAATATGAAGTTTCTAAACTGAGGGGAAACTATTCAGTGACTATACATTATTACATAAAATATAAATTTTCTTTTTCCAAACCCCATGACCTGTGTTCTTGAAAACTAGCACCGTTATTATGTATTCAATTATTAGTTAACTTATATTTTTATGTATCATAATGTAGATAATTTTTATGATTTTATATTAAAAATTATAAAAAATTATTTTCTGATGATGTTTTCAAATGATTATTTCTCTAATTCATAGAAAAAATACCCATAGGTGAAAGAACCAATTATGGAATCTCAATTTTCTAGGTATTATAGTGTTTCAAATTTTTTATTCAAATGAGATAATTCTGGAAATAAAACTTAGGGGAGTATGAATTCAAAGAATTTATAGCTACCCTATGGGAGGATATTGAACAATTGATTTTTAAGCCATATCCCAAGAACTAACTGAGTTATACTATTAATTTTCATAATTTTATCAAGTGAATGAGGTCAAAGAAGAGTACACCTTTTTATTTTTATATTTTTATGAAGACATCCAAAAGGTTGAGACCATGCTTGGGGAGTACCCATAGCCTAACCATGTGAAGAGCCAGATCCAAGCTGGCTGTGATGATCTAGAGTGGATTCATGATAAGGAAGAATTTTATATTGAGCTATGTATGGGAGATTAAAAATATCTAGAGAAATTATATAATAATTATAAAGTACAACATGATCTCCCTATCCCTTACAAAGTTGAGGAGCCAACACCATTATATTTGTCTCTACCATTGTAGGGGGAATATTCCACCCATAAAATGCAATTTAATTTAAATATGGTGGATTTTATATAAGTACCTCCATCCAATAAAATCCATCTTTAAGAGGACCTTACCACTAATAAAGATATTGAAACCGTACCAAATTAGAGATTTGATCTTATCTTAAATTCTATCTCATTCTATATTTTTTTTCAAATTGAATTGAGTATTAAATCCCTCTATTTTTAAATATCAGATTTTGCTAACTCTTGTTTTGTAATGGAGGAGGAAGATGAATATGAACATTAACTTTTTGAAAAAGACATGTAAATCCACCATTACTTTAAATTCATTAGAAGAATTCCTTGAGAAAATACAACTGGTTGATCCAAGATCAAGATAGAGGATTCTCACATTGAAAGGGGGATATCTAATTTTCATTCATTTTATTTTAATTCTATCGAGTTAAAATTACATTATGAACGTCATTTTTTTCAATAAATTAATTAATCACATTGGAAATCTCTAGATATAAAGGAATGTTATTCATAAGTAGGAACCTCAAATGAGTATGATCCATACTTAATATTACTCCCTCCATGTAAGATATAACTAAATGTTAAGGGGGTAGATTTGGTGTACTCTATCCATGTGTTATTACTCTCTAACAAATAAGAAGAGGAAGTTGGTAAAATCATTATGTGGTGGTTCAAATCCAAGAATATCAACCCACATATAGATGTTGGATGGAATCTGGAACATCCCTCAAGAGGTCATAAAAATATAGGGCCCACTTGAGGATTATACCAAGAATTGTCTTTTTTTAATTTATTTTTAGGAATATTCAATTTCATTATTTTGACTAATCTAGAATGTATCCCCAATAACTTATATTTTTTAGATTAATTTTCCAGATCATTGAGCTTAATTGAGTGATATAATTTTTTAGGAACGTGATGGAACAAGACAACCCCAAATAGACAAGAATAGTGGAATAAAGCTACATGATAAAATAAAAATTATTATTTTAATATTTATTCTTAAAATTACATTTATTTTTTTGAATTCATAGTTTTTTATAAAAAATATAGAGAATGTACTAATCTTGAAATTTCAATCTCATTATTAGAATTTTTGTTTAGTTAACTTATCTATGAGACATATGTTTCATAACAACCTTTTGAATAAATGTTTTATATTTCATTAATAATGATATTGGAGGATTAATATTGGGAGTTAAATCCCTAGATCTAATAATATATATTAAAATAACGACTCATGATTTGAATGAGTTGGATGATTAATCTAAATCAATTTTCCCTAACCTTTTTTCATTCGTTTCATTTCTAAAATTAATGTGAATTGATATGTTATTATTAGTCAAATCATTAGTGATTTTCCAATTTCATGTTCCCAATTCTCAAGGGTATTTAAAACCATATAATTTCTATTTTATCTTGAAATGAGTTATTGAGTGATCTTGGTTCATGTAACCATATATAACTTACATCAAAACCTGTCGAATATATGATTGTTCAAAAACACCTTTAATGTGATTGTGGAATTTTTATTGAATATTAATAATCCTTGAGACCAACTAATGAATGATTCCTTTTTTATCCCATAGAAACCATGAATGACCATGTTAGGGAAGATCCATGTTTCAATCTATTTTTTTCCATTCTAACCCTCCACTTAGTATTTTTCATGATATTTTAATGTTGAAGTGTGGGGGTGAAGGAAGTAATGACAGAAGGGATAAAATACACTATAAAGAAAAGTGTGTAGGAGTTATTTTGGGTATTGATAATGGTTATTGATTTATTCATTATACATTATTGTTTTCCCATCGTAAAAAATAAGGAAAAATGAATGGTTTGTGACTTGGGAAAATTCAAAAACTATTATCACTTGTCCAATTTTTTTATCATATGTGGTTAGGTGGTAGATGTGAGGTTTATTCCAAGAATTTATTTTTAAAAATAAAAAAAATATTGATAAGTAGTTTAAAAATAATAATAATAAATAGAGAAAATTTAAGGAGGGTAAATTCATTTATCATGTTTTCATTGATCACAGTCTTTACATTGAGTAAAGGAATTGGGATTTGTAACATTAAAGGTTATATTTTTCATTAATATTATTCATTTTATATCATGATTTATACATAATAGGTATCCTTTTCTTTATTCCTGATTGTTTTTATATAAATTTCCATCACCATTAGGACTTGGAGTTATTATAAAATTAATTTAAAAGAAAAATTTATTTCATGTTCATTTTTTATTACAAAGTGGATAACGTAGTTAGTTTTCAATACTATGGATAAGATTCATGTTCTCATGATATTATAATAACTCTACTTGAATTTTTATCATGAGTGATGAGAGAAAATGAATTCAAAAGTTAGGTATATCATCAGTTTTCATGTTTGATAGTAATGAAATTTGGATCTTTAATTGATGATAGGATAAGATCCCTCATTTTCAAACGGGGGAAACTAAAATTCTTATAATGATAGATACTTTGAAAAAGAAATATTTTAATATGTGGGTTTATGTGGAAATTGAAAATTTTGTTTAACATTGAAAATAATTTAAATTTATTACTTTGACATTTAAATATTAGTAACATTGTGTTCCTCCTAAATTCAATGTTTATATTTCATGATTGAGGAAATTCATAATACTATTTTGGTGGTATTTTATTCACACATATATTCATTCATAATATTAAATATAATATATGCATTTTTAATGATTTTCACTAAATTTTCCTATGAAATGATTTTTTAATTAAAAATTGGAAAATTACAAATGTCGAATCAATATTAATTAAAATTAATTAAAATATTTTTTAAAGAAGTGAATTATTTATGATATTCCAATCTAATTATTTATTATTCTGGTCTATGTTTTTTTAATATTTTTCTATTTAAATAAACAGGTGAACTAGGCCAGCCCTAAACCTGTCAGCCCATAAGCCACATAGCCATCCCAATAACATTGACTGAATAAGCAGACCCATAGGGAAGTTCAGACTAGTGGTAAGTGGAGAATATACTGCATGAGTTATTTTATAGGATGATCATGCATGTGTGTGGTGGTTATGACCACAAGGTGATGGGGGGATGGATTTTCCTGCAAGGGGAAGGGCACAATAGTTGTATGGGTCCTCCAACCACATTATGGTTTCATTATCATATTGTTGATACAGGTTAAAATTTAAGTGAGTTATTACCTATGAAAATATTCAATGCGGGATGTGTTCAAGAGGTTACTTTTCACCATATCATAAGAAATTTCATTCTACCACTTCTCTATTCTCCTACATTCGAACACAAGTGAGACACCTCCTCCGCCACTCGACTTCACTTTATGACATCTAAAAATCATTAGAGACACTATTTTCACCACTGGATAACTTATGGTCAATCCGTATATCACCATTGAGTCCTGGGATCACCATGTAACATCTAATGGACCACATATGTCCACTAAGAAGTTGACTATAAATGGAACAAGGCCTTTCATGATTCCAAGGTATCCCATCTAGCCAGTGTGAAGATTATATTGAAGAAAGATGAAGCTTACCGGATTTTCACCTCTAATGCACCAAAATATCCCCAAATAGAGTTTTTTGCACTATGGTACTACACTGATGAAATTATTACATGGGAAATAGAGAAAATTAGCTATGGGGAGAAATGAGAAAATAACTATGAGATACCAAGGAATATTCATCTATGTGAGTACAATTATAAAATGGTTAGGAAATCAATGGGGATTTCATCTACAAGAACACATTTCCCCAAAAATTGGATATGTTATTTTGCATGATCTTATGCCACTATTAAGGATGGAATGGGTAGAAGATGGAACTATTTTATATATTGTTCTACTACCAAGGTCATGGTAGATAATAATCAACCATCGAGAACTGATTGGAGTCCCATTGAGGAATGGTTTATACTACTACCATTTTGGAAATTATAGATGTTCAAAAATGAAGGATAAATCACATAATCACTATGAATAAGGTAGAATTATATTACATGAAATGATAGATTGAGCCATGTAGTACCATAGAGATACACTGAAAGATGATACTATGTTATACCATTGAGGAACAATAGATCAATGGAAATAGTAGACAATTCCACCATGAGATTGGAAGTAGATACTTAACGGTAGCATAGGGGGTGATACTATAGTTAATAGTAACTGTATATGATATTAATTCCACTATGGAATACGAGTCGACACTGAAAATTGAAAATGAGTGATAATTTTTCATATTTAATACAAAAAATATATAAATACATAAATCAAACCTTTGACCTAATATAAGGAAATATTTTATGGATATGAAACAAGATATATATATATATATGGAATTTGACCCTTTTTTAAATATAATGTTGATGCTACCATAAAAGGATCATAGGATCTCTCTGAGTTGTTGCCCCTTTGTTATGATTTTTCCATTTATTTTCTTTTATTATATAAATTAATTCTTTTGTTTTTAATGAAATTGATCCAACATATGTTTCTTCAATTATTTCTCATTATATCGTTATCTTATTATCCATTTTTTCATCATGACCTCTTGCACTCAACAATGAGTGACTAATTTGGGGATAGGCCTCTTGGGAGGATAGGATTTTCCCAAATGTTGTTCTTAATCACTAAATAATTTGAATTTTTTATGGTGAATGAAAGTGAAGTACATGAGTGCGGTGATTTTAAACTATGGAATGGATACCAAGATCACTTCATTCCTTTAATTTAAATATTTTCCATCCCTCTAGTTGAACAAAATCTCTTCATAAATTTGAGTTGAGAAGTTCATTGGATGAAATGACATATGAAAGAGTTGAGTCCTAGAGCATTCCACACTATCGATTGAGGTGTGTCATCAAAATTGATTATAGGAGGTAGTGGAATTTATTTTTCTTTAATAATTCAATATTTCATACCAAATAAATAAATTTATAGTGGTTCATGAATGATATTTTATGATTGAGATATCAAACTATATTTTAAAAATCAAACAACAAAAAATGAAGGAACCAGAAACTGAATGTAAAGGATAATTACATTCCTTCTAACCCTCAAACTAATTTAATTACTTATTAATTTTAATATTAATGTCTTTTAATTATTATTTAAAATAAAAAAATAAAAAATGAAATAGTTTATGTAAATTATTAAACAGTGCATAGATAACTTTGAATATCTTTATTTTAGACGACCCTATCTAGACAATATGATTATAAAGACCTAGAAATTCCGTGTAAGTTTTTTAATTATATGGGAATTTTATGAATCCACAAAAAATTGACGGCACATGATTCCGAGCCCTAGTGTGCCTAGAATGAATTTATGAAATTTTTTGTAGGTACGTTCAGTAAACGTGCGAGCATGTTTTTTTAACTTTTTAACTGATGCTCAGAATTGAAATCTAAGGACACCGTTGAACTCGAAGTGCCTGTATTAGCTTAAAGATACTATTACCTCGATCGTAGTGGGTAGAGGGTGAAAGATATATTTTCACTTTTTCTTGGAAATAAAAATAAAATAAGATAAACGTCTATTTTATTTTTGTTGAAACCACCCATTTGAATGTTAGAGTGGTGGGGACCACCTGAACAAAAACCCCCCATTTTGAATTTCTAAAGGTGGGGTCCACGTGAACACTCTTAATGGGTGAAAACCATTGAACTCCCTCATTAATGTATAGTTAACCCAATGACATCTTCCAAATTTATTATGCCAACGTGGTACAATTAATTTTGCTGACATAAATTAAATTTATAGACATAATTTAATAAGTTGGAACCTATCATTTTTATGGGTTGGAAATTGTTGGAAAAGGGAGAATCTTGGTAGATCTTTGAGAAAATAATCTCTAACGATGAACTTCTCTTCCAAACAAAGAATTACATCTCCATGAAATAAAATTCTTCAGAGCCAAGAAAGAGGACGATTCACAATCCCGACTTCGGAAGCAAGTTGCAGAGGTGACGAACATTGGAACATTCTTCGCCTTCACCGTTTCCATCTCAAAACACAACAAAAAACCTTTGAGGTAGGGTTTTATGTTTTAAATATATCCCTTACCCGTTCTTGATGTTCTTAGTGATTCATAAGTTTTGAACCACTTGCTACCTCACTAACGCGGAGGGTGCATGGAAAATGAACATGGACCAACCACTCTGCAATCCCTTGTTGTTTTTGATGAAATATTTTTGATGGAGGAACACGAAAACTGGAGGTCGACAGCACGGTGGGGGTGGCGGCGTGCATCCTCCCCACCTAGTGAACAAGGGGACACAACTTTTTCAGTGACTATGAAGGGAGGACTGCCGGCCGGGACGACCGTCGATGAAGGCGTGGCGGGCTGTCTGGCCAGCCGCGAAGGACCGATGCTCCATGGTACCCCGCCACACCGTCGACGCCCCCGGACACTGTGGCTGCTCCGCCACACCACGGGCTGCTGAGGCCGGGACGCTAGGTCGGGCCGCCCAGTGCGGGCCGGGCCGGACTCAGCGGGCCAGGCTGACCCTAACTAGACTGGGTCGGCCTAGGCTAGGTCAGAATAATCGGGTTGGACTAGACCCAAACTAGTTTCAACCCTATTCTCTCTTTTGGCCGTAACTTTGGCACCAAGAATACATTTGAAGAACCGTCTATGGCACCAAAAACCATAGGGTGAGACGGCCCATTTGGTATACCCCAATTTAGATTTGGATAAAGTTGGAGTAAAGTCGTGTTGGATCAAGCGAGAATCCAACTATGCCCTCAGGTCTAAAAGTCTAATAACTTACAGACCGGGCATCCGATTGATGCACCATCTATTGCGTTGAGACCCCTATTTCATGGAGTGCCATTATAATAATTCTTAGTGGGAATCAGTGGAAGTTGGAGTATCAACCAGTAGTTTGAGGAGAGGACTCTTCTGGAGATTAGTAAGCTTAGCGCGGGTACCCTATAGCTAGTCGTGACAATGTACTAGGATCTTGTGTGGGTCTGACAATGTACTTACGTTGTACTAGGATCCTATTTGGGTCTGACGATTTACTGACGATTTACTAGGATCTTATGTGGGTCTGACGATGTGCTGATGATGTACTAGGATCTTGTGTGGGTATGACGATGAACTGACGATGTACTAGGATCCTGTGTGGGTCTGACGATGTACTGAGAATGTACTAGGATCTTGTGTGGGTCTGACGATGTACTGGCGATGTAATAGGATCCTGTGTGGGTCTGCAATTTGAGATCCTTCATGGGTCTGACTCTTAACAGAGTAAGATGATGCAGTTGTTATATCTAATGATCACTACTACTGTACCTATGTTATACCTGGTATGAGCTGAGTCCATACCTGAGTGATACTTTCCTTCATGGTAATACATTTTTTGTATTCTTCTATGTGGCGTACATGTGTGGTACTTACTTTCATGGTATTCTTTCCTTGGTGGAATAGTTGAGCTTTGGGCTAATGAGTTGGGCCTTGTGTTTCCTCATGATTGAGATGGGTTTAATTTCTAACTTAGGTATATATATGGGAATAAACCTAAGAAGTTTATTCACTACTTTACAAGATTTTTGTATATTCTTTGTGGATATTGTGAGACCTTAAGGGTCTCGGGGTCCCTACTAATTATCATTATACTCACCCATGCACAGGTTATTCCCACACCTGGTTGTGCTTGGTGTAGATGACAGATAGTGCTGACTGAGGAAGAGAGTACCCGGACTAGAGGTATCTTGGAGGTGGACATTAGACGAGGCGTACCGCAGAGACGACCGTTCGAGAGATGTACCTACCCTTCAGGTAGGATTCTTGGTGGGTGTTCATAGAAGCTGTTTTAGTTTATTTGTACATTTTCGTTTTCTTTTACTTTCCAGTTGGTCTTGTATTCTGGCCCATTTTTTAAATTACATTGAGCACTCTTTTTCTATACAGTTTACTCATGATTGTATCTTGCTGTGTGATTGGTTTCATGTGTTTAAAGGATATAAAGGAAATTCCATTCTAGTTTTAGGGAAAATCACTTCGGTGCTAGTCACCAGCCCCTGGCGTATGGAAGGCGGGCTGAGGGTAGTCACGACACGGGTCCCGGATGATGGGTCGTGACAAATTGGAATCAGAGGGGTCAGTTCTACCATATAAAATAGGACTCCGATCATTATTTTAACATAAATAGTGTTAAGTGTAGTGAGTCTGTTTATCCGTTTAGAGAACCTAGTGTTGGTTCGGTGGCCGAAGTATCTATACACTATGACTCTGACTTCTTATTTCTGACCCAGTTCATGAAAAAACTGATTGCGAGTGTGTTTTTGAAAGAGTTTTCTTTGTGATATTTTTTAGTCACCTCACCAAGTATAACTTATTGACCATGGTGCACCTGTTTCCTTTCAGGATGCCTCCATACAGACAGCCAGCTAGGGTACTGGGTATAGTATACTATGATAGCCCACCAAGAGACAAGGCCTCGGTGTAGGGCCCTCTTCTAATAGAGGCACCAGAGGTTCTATTACTTGTTGGGCCACTAATGCGACTAGCCCCCTAAGCAGAGGGTGCATGCCTGGGCAGAATTCACCGTAGGGAGTAGGTGGACAGGGGCGAGCTCAGATCTAGGCAGATGAGGCCTATGACCATAGCGCTTCGGAGATGATATGAGGTACGATCTGTGTCTACTCTACCTTAGCTGCAGTTCTTATAGACACATGTGTCATTCATTATTTTATTTCCATTGCCCCCATTTAGAGCTCAGAGATTCCTATGGAGTCGTTGGCTCAATCCTTATGGCTAGAGACTTTTATGGGAGGATATTCAATTATTATGCACCGGTGCTGGATGTTTGGGCATACTCTAGTAGGTGAGAGCTTTTGATGGGATCTCCTAGTAGCGGTGTTAAGGCCTTATGCCACCATCTTCGGTATGGACTTGTTATCTACAGTCCATGCCCAGATTGACTGTATTAGGTGAAAAGTGTTGTGTGTCTGCATGGAAGGGACCATGTTTACCTTCACCGGTGATAATGGAGCCTTTTTAGCATATGATGGACTTAATCAGAGGAGAGTGCAGCCGATCACTCATCAGTTGGCTAGCCTTACCCTCGGAGCGGTTGAGATGGATAGTTTGAGCTATCCTATAGTGGTGGACCAGTATGCAGATGTTTTCCCTGATGATGTTCTGGGTCTACCTCATTGCAGAGATGTGAAATTTTACATTGACTTGTACCCTGAGATGGAACCGATATCTACACCAGCATATCAGATGGCTCCCACAGAGATTTGTGAGCTGTGGGTATAGCTGGATGAGTTACAAGGGAACGGATTCATTCGACGCATTTCTTCTCCTTGGGTAGCCCCGATATTGTTCTCCAAGAAGGCAGATGGGATCTTGAGACTTTATGTTAACTATCAACGCCTGAACCAGGTGACCGTGAAGAACAGCCACCCACTCTCGAGGATTTACAACCTCTTTGATCAGTTGAAGGGATCATGGTGGTTCTCAATGATGGACCTCATATCAGGCTATCACCAGCTCAGAGTGCAAGACGAGGATGTACAGAAGATGGCTTTCAGATGTCAGTATATCCATTATGTGTTCTTGTTTATTCCTTTTAGTGTAGCCAATGCCCCAGTATTGTTCATGGGGCTCATGAACAAGATCATTCAGCCATACCTTGATCTCTTTTTTGTGGTATTCATTGATGACATTCTAATATAATCGTCCATTTAGGAGGATCATGCCTATCATTTTATGGTAGTACTAGACACACTCTGAGAGCACCAGCTTTATGGTAAGATCTCAAAGTGCCAATTCCGGATCTGGGTGGTGCACTTTGTGGGACATGTCATCTTAGAGGCTGGAGTTGCAGTGGATCTAGTGAAGATTGAGGCGGTACTTTCTTGGGATCCACCCAGGAGTGTGAAGAAGTTACGAAGATTCCTGGGTTTGGATGGATACTACCAAAGGATTGTGGCAGATTTTTCCAGAGTAGTAGCACCTTTAACAACATTGAAGAATAAGGGGAAAACCTTTGTGTGGTTGGAAAAATGTCAGTGGAGTTTTTAGGAGAGGAGGTAGAGGCTGACTAGTTCCCCCATATTGTGGCTTCCAGAGGAGGGTGTAGGGTACATAGTCTACTGCGATGCATCAGGGACTAGGCTCGGATGTTTCCTAATGTAGGAGAAAGCAGTGATTGCATATGGTTCTCAAAAGATGAGATTGAATGAACAGAACTATACTACCCAGGACTAAGAGTTAGCAGCAGTGGTCTTCGCCTTGAAGATGTGGCAGCATTACTTGATGGGCGAGCATTTTATAGTCTACTCAGTTCAAAAGTGTCTTAGGTATATCTTATCATAGAAGGACATGATCCCGAGACAATGACTATGGCCTGATTTCCTCCAGGTCTATTACTTCTAGATAATCTATACTCCTAAGAAGGGGAACGTTGTAGCAGATGCACTCAGTAAAAGATATGGTATATAGCAGCTAGGTGAGGCGATGGACCATTTGGACACTTTATAGATATCCTTTGTGGATTGGGATGGAAATTTTTTTCTTATGTCTCCTAGAGTCACTCCCCCACTTCTTCAATGAGTCAGGGAGGCTCAGCGTGGGGACACTTACTGTGAGGCTCGACGTGCTCAGATATCCACAGGACATGCACCTGATGGATTTTTTGAAGGTGGAGAGCACGCCATCCTATTCAGGGGATGTAACATGGTATCAGTATCACTTTAGGAGTAAGTGATGAAAGAGTTCCACACCTCCCCTATAGGGGTACATCCATGAGTAGCGAAGATGTACTAGGATCTCTGACAACAGCACTGGTGGCTGGGAATGAAGAAAGCAGTAGTAGATTTTGTCTCTCAGTGCCTCACTTGTTAGCAATTGAAGGTGAATCATCAGCTACCAAAAGGATTGGTTCAGCCTCTAGAGGCCCCAAAGTGGAAGTGGGATGGGATATCCAGGGACTCTGTGATAGTACTTCCATGTACATCTAGGGTTCATGATTCTATGTGGGTGATCGTTGACTGACTCACCAAGTCACCCCACTTTCTACCGATTAGAGAGTAGGGTTCAGTAGAGAGCATGAGACACCTCTATTTGCAGGAGATTATGTGGATCCATGGAGTACCTTTGACGATTGTCTCTGATCATGATAAATGATTCACTTTCCGGCTCTGGATGGGGTTTCATGAGGCTTTTAGGATATAGTTTTGTTTTAGAACCACCTTCCATCATTAGACAGATAGACAGACTGAGTGGACCATTCAGACTCTCAAGGACATGCTATGTGCTTGCGTTATCAACTTCGGTCGCAGCTGGGAGGATCACTTCCCCTTGGTGGACTTTGCATACAACAACAGCTATCACTCCACCATTACGATAACACCTTTTGAGGCATTGTACGAGCAACCTTGAAGATCACCTCTATGCTGGACTGACCCAGGGGAGTTGGCACACCTGGGACAAGATATGGTATGGGCTACCACAGAGAATGTACATGTCATCTAGGAGCGGATGAAGACTGCATATAGCAGGAAGAAGTCTTTTGCCGATAGAAGATAGAGACCTCTGGAGTTTGAGTATGGTGACCATGCCTTTCTACAGGTCTCACCTCGAAGAGGTTTTCAGCGATTTGGCTGGGGTGGAATGTTATCTCCGATGTTCATTGGACCCTTCCAGGTCCTCAGCAGATTTGGCGAGGTGGCTTACGGCCTAGATATTCCACCTCAGTTGCCCTGGTTGCACGACGTCTTCCACGTATCCTAGCTGAGGAGATACGTGCATGACACTTTTCACATCATCGACCATGGCTAACTGGATGTCGATGATTTGACGACATTTATGGAGGTTCTAGTAGAGATTGAGGATCAAGAAGAGTTGGTATTTTTTTGGACGGTTGATACCTCTAGTGTGTGTTTTTTGGTAGCACGAGAACCTCTAGGAGAGCACATGGGAGCATGCGGCTCAGATTCATGCTCAGTACCACCACACATTTCTTTATATTGAGTTGTGGATTACGGGGACGTAAATCCCTGAGGTGGGGAGAATGTAAAGACCCAGTAATTCCATGCATTTTTTTAAATTATATCGGAATTTTAAGAGTCTGGGAAAATTGACGGTGCATGATTCTGAGGCCGGTGTGCCCGGAATGGATTTATGATCTTTTTTGGGTACATTCAGTAGACGTGCGAGCAGGATTTTGTGACATTTAAATAGGTGCTCAGAATAGAAATATGAGGACACTATTGAACTCACAGTGCTGATATTCTCTTAAGGATACCTTTACCTCAACCTTAGTGGGTCGATGGTGAAACATAGTTTTTCACTTTTTCGTGGAAAGAAAAATAAAATAAGTCAAACATCTATTTTATTTTTGTTGATACCTCCCATGAGAATGTGTAAGAGGTGGGGACCATTGGAACTAAAACCCCCATTTTGAATTTATAAAGGTGGAGACCACCCGAACCCTCTTAATGGGAGAAACCCATTGAAATATCTCATTAATGAAGATTTAATTCATTGAATTCCTCCAAATTTATTATGACAACTTGGTATAGTTAATTGATCCAATAATTAATTTTTCCAACATAAATTAAATTGATAGGATTAATTTAATAAGTAGGAACCTCTCATTTTTATATGTAGGAAATTGTTGGAAAGGGAGAATATTGGGAGTTCTTGGAGAAAGTCATCTCTAACAAAGAACTTCTCCTCCAAACGAAGAATTCCATCTCCATCAAATAACGTTCTTCAGAGACAAGAAAGAGAACGACGTATGAGACCAACTTTGGAAGCGTGTTGTGGAGGCGATGAACGTTGTCACCTTCTTCACCTTCACCGTTTCCATCTCGAAACACAACAAAAAACCATCAAGGTATGGTTTTATGTTTTAAATACCTCCCGTACCCATTATTGATGTTCTTCATGATTCCGAAGTTGTGAGCTGTAAGCTATCACACTAACATAGAGGGTGTGGGCGAAATGAATATGCCCCAACTTCTATGCAATCCCTTGTGGTTTTTGATGAAATATTTATGATGGAGGTAGATGGAAACCAGAGTCTAGCCGCATGAGGGGTGTAGCGGCATGCGTCTACGCTGCTCGACGAACAAGGGGCGGTGGCTTGTGTCCCGGCGGTGAAGGGAGGGCAGCCGGTCGAGATGGCCGCCGGTGAAGGCGCATTGCATGACTGCGCCGCACGGAGAGAACGGCTCGCCATCCGGCCAGCCGCGGTGGACCTCCGCCCCGCTATGTACCACCACACTATGCCCACCCCACAAGTCTGTGGATGCATCATCTGTTTTTTTGAGACCCCTATTATGTGGCAGTGCATTGGGATACTTATTCGTGGGACTTCCTGGAATATGGAGTACCAACTAGTAGCATGAAGAGTGGACTATCCCGAAGATGAGAAATCTTAGTGCGAGGACCCTGTAGCTAGCTGTGACGATGTACTACGATTCTGTGTGGGTATGATGATGTACAGACATGGTACTAGGATCTTGTGTGAGTACGACGATGTACTGATGATATACTAGGATCCTTTTTTGGTCTAACGATGTACTAACAATATACTAGGATCCTGTGTGGGTTTGATAATGTACCAAGATCCTATGTGGGTTTGACGATGTACTAACAATGTACTAGGATCATGTGTGGGTCTGATGATGTATTGACGATGTAATAGGGTCCTTTGTGGGTTGGACGATGTACTGACGATGTACAAGGATACTGTGTGGGTCTGACAATGTACTAGGATCCTATGTTGGAATGACGATGTACTAGTATCCTATGTGGGTCTGCAATTTGGTATCCTTCGTGGTTCTTCCTCTTAACAGAGTAAGATGATTCAGTAGTTACATCTAATATACTCTACAACTATACCTATGTTATACGTGGTGTGATCTGACTATGTACCTGAGTGGTGCATTCCTTCATGGTAATACCTTGGTGGTATTCTTCTTGGTGGCATACCTATGTGGTACTTACTTTCGTGATATTCATTCCCTTTTAGAAAAGTTGATCTTTTGCGCTAATGAGTTAGGACTTGTGTTTCCTCATGATTGAGATGGGTTTACTTGCTAACTTAGGTATATGTATGGTCATATACCTAAGACGGGTTGTAAATATTTTACAAGCATTGTGGTTTATCCTTTGTGGATTTTGTGAGACATTGAGGGTCTCAGGGTCCCTACTGAGTATCATTATACTCACACCTATACGAGCTATGCACGCACCTAGTTTTGTTTAGTGCAGACGATGTATAGCGCTGACTGAGGACAAGAGTACCAGGACTGGAGGTAGCTCAGAGGTGGACATTAGATGAGGCATACCGCATAGATGGTCGTTCGAGAGCAGTACCTACCCTTCAGGTAGGAACCTTGGCGGGTGTTCATAGGAGATGTTTCGATTTACATGTACCTTTATGTTTTCTTATACTTTCCAGTTGGGCTTGTATTCGGTCCCCTTTTTTACTTACTTTTAGCACTCTTTTTCTATATAGTTTACTCATTTTCGTATCTTGTTGTGCACTTGGTTGTGTGTGTTTATAGGATATAAAGGTAATGCCTTCCTGGTTTTAGGGAAAATGCCTTCGGTGCTAGTTGCTAGCCCTTGGCCTATGGAATGTGGGCTTGTGGTAGTCACGGCACGGGTCCGGGGGGATGGGTCCGGACATTGTTGCACTAGGAAAAATAGAAAAAAAAATTACCTCACCCTACGATAGGTGTGAATCACATATTTTTGGTTATCATGGATAGGATGATGAAGGGTTACCATTTATTATATGCTTGAGATACCTTTTTAATGTATGTTCAAGAGAGGCTCTATTTTAGGGGGATCCTACACCTCTATGGAGTTCCATGTACCTGTGTTTTGAATAGGGATGCAAGTTTTGAATCATGCTTCTAGAAGTGGTTTCATAAAGAACTAGGTTCATAGGTACTTTTCAGTATATCTTATCACCCATTGACTGATGGATAATCTAAGTGTACGATATGAGTGTTAGAGGACAAGCTATGAGCATGTGTCCTTGATTTTGGTGGTTCTTGGGAGAATCATTTATCTTTTCTAAATTATATTATAATAATTCAATACATGTGACAATATAGTTGGACCTTTATGTGGCCTTATATGGTAATAAATGATGTAAAAACATGTGATGGTTAGTTTTTGTCAGAGTAGGATAATCAAGTGGGGTTTGAATTGAGTTCCCATAAAAATTTCTTTTAAAAATTATAATATGAATGTCCCCAAATTTAAAAGTCTTTTGACCAGTTAGCTAGTAGTGAATTTATATGAGATTAACTATTCGATTAATTACTCAAAATATTGATTAGTTCTCGGTTGTATCAATTTTATAATTAATACAACTTTTGAAATCAGTCTACTTTGACAATTCTGTTATAAACACTTGCTAAGACTAACTATCAGAGTTAAATTTAGTTTTATCAAATATGTGATAAAACAGAGTAAAACTAAAAGTAAAAACACAATGAAAATAAAACAAGAGATTCAATCTCAAGAAGAAACTTATTAATATCCACTTGGTGATCCCCTTCCACCAAGTAGTTTAAATTAATAATCAGTTTGATCCACACCCTATATCAGGTTTCACAACAGCACACTGGTTGTCCAGGTCATAATACATCTACTATAGTTCTTTGTGGGTAAAAAATACTTGGTCACACACCCTCATAGATATTTATACATGGGAAAAAAATATGTAGAATGTGTTTTAAGTGAGGATATCAAGTATCATCCAGTTAGGAACAGGAGACAATGTGTGTTTTATAAAAAGACACACACAATACTCGAAATGTAGTAAAATGATACACAAAAGAGAAAAAATTGTTAGAAAAGGTTTAGGATGATTTGATTTATATGTAGATTATCTATGGACTCTTTTATATGTTGGAATAGATGTTGATGTTATCTTCTTGAAACAGACACAAGAACAGAGGGTCGTGAAGCGTTGGTTTCTTCCTTCAGAGTGGATGAGATGTTCCTCTCCTTCAGTTTGGTTGAATGCTGTAATGATGAAAAAACATGATCCACAATAGCATCTTGGTTCACAAAAAAATAGTAATAAGAGTTTCTCAAGTATATTTCTCTTCTTCTCAGGTGTATATGAATATATTTTCTCAGTTATCCTTTTTAATCTTCTCTACATACTCCATCTCACATGCTTTTTCCCTTTTAATACTTTCTATCCCGAAAACCTGCATGTCGGGGTACCTCGTACCTTGTACTATCTGCTGTAAAGTCTGTAAATAGACATTAATTATTTCAAAGTCATTAAATAAAACAAATATTCATATTAGAAAATAATTTTGATTTAATTAAATTTAAATGGTTTGTTAGTAGATGGTGCATTAGTGAATCATTTGAACAATGAGTCCTTCCTTCTATCGGTGAGATAGTTAATCTAATGGTGACTTATTTCAATAGTGATTCCTTCCAACGGTGAGTCCTTCTAATGGTGAGTCCTTCCAAAGGGGATTCCTTTCAACGGTGAGTCCTTCCAAAGGCGAGTCCTTCCAATGGTGAGTCCTTCCAACAACAAGTCCTTACAAATGTGAGTTCTTCCAATGGTGAGTCCTTCCAACCATCAGTGTCAGCTTCACATACTAATATCATATACCAGTTTGAACTATCATTAAACACAAATACTTTTAGAATGTATTAATTCTATTCAGGATTATGGATAACTATAATTTAAACTTATTTAATATGATTTATAGGATTATAAATAATAAATTGACATGATTTGGGATTATTAAAACCAGAGAGAGTAGCCAAAAAAACCTATGGTCCAATAGTTAGAAGAATGAGAGGTAGCGCTACTAGGACCACGTCTCATTCAAGAGACATCAGAGTAGGTAAAACTTATTAGAATGTTTATGGGTAACAATCAGTCTTGGAATAAGTATTAGGATGATCTTTTCTATCAACCTTTGGAGTTTGAGTGGGATATTAGTTCATCTTACATGTTTCTACAAGATTGGTGAATTTATGGATTCAGTGAAAAGGGAAGTTGGAACCTATATTTGTTAGGTTTTATATATATTTTGGATAGAATCATGTCGGCAGACAATCAATTGTAGTTACAACATAGGTATCTGGCCATGCACAAAACTTCCATATTACATAGATTCATCCTTACTATTCAGAACCATCTTAGGTTTTCTATCCTGATGAGGTAGAGTTGGACATTGATTCCTCTTTTGAGGAGTATATGGTGCATATTTTTGATTGGAGCATGATGTCATTCTGTGGTTGGTCATTTCCATTATTTCAGGTTATATGTTATAATGAACTTTTATAGGACAATATTTGGGGGAGAGAGGTTGACATACATTCTTAGTGTCCATATCTATTCTCAAATTATGTTGAACCACCCTCATAAGGGAAACACTGTGATGATTATTTTTATGGAGGGTAGGTTGTAATGTATGAATTTTAAGTGAGTTTATAATACATTTAAATTTTTATTTAATCCTTTTATTTTATTCTTTTAATATCACAAAAGTGATTAAGTAAGGATTTTGAAGCATGCGGGGGTTTTTGTTGTTTGATGTTTCAATTTTATGAAGAAATAGAATGAGGAATAGTGTTTGAACATGGTCAATAGTAGCTATGTGAATCATTTGTGAAACCCATATATGAAGTTTAAAGGTTACATTAACCATGATATGGAGGCCACATGGCAATGTAAAAATTATAAGAAATTGCACATATGTTGAGAATGATTGGAGTACTATTAGTTTAACGATGTGCCTAACCATGTGAGGAGTAGAAGTCATGGATAGTAAGCTTGCATAGACTATGAAAGGTTTTTCAATACATACACTTAGCTATGTGAGGAGGTGTTCCACATAGATAGTGGAAGTTCATGGATGGCACATGGTTTGGCCAACTGTGCAGCCAAACCATGCACCCTTTAAAAGTGGGTGAAATTAAATTTCCCCCCATATCCCTTTAAACATTTAACCCTCCTTTTCATTATCAAATCACACTACATTTCCTCTTCCATTGAGTGATCCTTCACATCCTATCCTATTATTTGAGGTATCTTCTCTATATAGTTCTTCAATCAATTCTTGTTCATCGCATTTGTTATACATCGATAAGCTCCTCAATCGTCTTCCTTCCTTTATTGGAATATGTCATCATACCAAATGTTCTATATGGGCGATCTAATAAGATCAATTTTGAGTTTATTTTTCAATTTATATGATTTCACTCATTTATTCTCAAATTAGAAGTGTGTATCTAATGCGGATTCTACTACAATGTTAAGGTAGGTGGCCTCATACTTTTCCCTAAAAGATTGGGTGTTTATATTATGTCACCATTGTGTCACAGATCATACATTCCAGGAATTACACATAAAATTGATAAACACTTTATTTAATTATTTAATCCATAATATGGAAATTATATGAAACCCTTATACTTGGTTATAGGTTGAGGACCCCATCCCTATCTACCCCTTGGGTGGGTTTGATGGTATATATTCATGACATGTGTTTATTTTATGAACAAAACACTACTAAAGTGTTTTTGGAATGGCATCGGCTAGTGAAATGTTATTAAGTGAGTTAATGGAATGATGTAGTAGAATGGGTTATACTCTTTGGCCCCCTTGTCATTATAATTTTTTTATTTGGATTAGTTGATAAAATAAATTGATAAATAGAAAGAATTATATTCTTTTTCCATTATTTCAACTTGAAAATAGATGTTATTACATCATTCCTACCCTCTGCAGTGGACATGATTGTCCTCGTTGTTTCCTAAAATATATGGACATTATGTTTCTTATTTTTAACATTGATTTTATAGATATGATTTTACCTATAATTTATTTTGAATTATTGGACAAGATGTTCCATATTTATTATTTATAATAAATGGACATGAAGAACCTTCATATTTAATTGTAATTAACGGACATGAAGTTACATATATCCTATGTGTAATGAGGTTACATGTAATTCAATATTGAATATTATTAACTCATTCAAATGATTCTTTTTTTATATAATACTAAATTTTTAATGACATTCTGGATTAGTCTAATGAAAGTGGTATCAGATGGGTGACATGTGGGGTACCTAATCCCACAAGGGTTTTATAGTTCATTTACTACTTTGTAATATTACCCAAACTTATATTCTTTATATATACACATAGTGGATTGTATTATACACCATTGGTGTTGGCCTACTGAGTTTTACTGGAACCATGTTGAGGATAGTATTTGGTACCTAGAAAGACTTTTTAGATGTATGTAGGGACAATGGGATGCACCCTACTATAGACACATGATTTTATGTAAAATGATAGTGTGTGAGAGTAGAGGACTGAGATAGTTCTCACAATGATTCTAGAGATATCTTTACAAGAAAAGATTTGTGTTTTATTTATAAATAAATGTGGAAGTACAGAAGATTAAAAAAACATACATACATAAATTAGGGGGGTCTAAAGTAATAGAGGGTGAGCGTGTATGCTCGAAAAAATTGACTCCCATCTAGGGGAAAGGATCTGGTGTTGGTAAAAGTGAGAATCCGATCATGTTGAGATGAAATAGAAGCAAGGAAATCCGCCACAATATTCCCCTCCTGCCATGTATGAAGAATAGACGTGTGCTCTCTTATCAGATTCTTACAGCATCTGATAGCATAAATGATGGACCAAGGAACCTGACTATTGTCTGAGAGTGCATTAAAAAGAGAAATGGAGTGAGTCTCGATTTCTCTAATAAGAAGGTTCTACTAATAGCATAGCAAGAGTCCAGAAAGCATATAAAGGGTCTCCACTTGGAGAGAATCACAGGGGCCCAAGAAGATATAGAAAACCTCCATCATTGATCCATAACTATATATGATGACGCCACCCCCACGCATAATGCCCATGCAGCACGAGCCATATATATTCAGCTTAAGCCCCGAGGGAGGTCCCTTCCATTTAACCCATGCACCGGGGGCAGTGGAACTCGAACTGGGTACCACATTCTGAGGAAGGATTGAGTAGATTGAAGGAGCAGTCTCAATGTCTTTAAACATCTTGCAGAAGTCCAGAATAAGGTTCTGACACATGAATAAGAGGCCTAGTTTAGTTGGCATTGTGTTGATATAATGTACAACATTCCTTGATGACCAACGGATCTAGCAACCCGTAGTGAAGATCACCCCGTGTGCCTTCCGTTATGCACTAGTCCTGTCCAACAACTGGTACCAGTTCTAGAGGAATAGGTCTGTGTTAACATCCCGATAAGACCAAAATATAAACTGGCCAAATGAACTCCATATGTACTTATCCCATTCGATGTTAAAGAAAATATGAACTGCAGATTTAGGATATGCCTCTCGACAGCAAAAGCACTTTGAAGCCAAGTTAACACCTCTCCGCTGGAAATTATCATCTGTGGTATGCCCTCCTTGTCGAACTTTCCAGACAATGAACATATATTTATAGGGGATATTCTAACACCGAAAAATTTCTCCCCATATGTCATGAGGCAAACCAGCAGATTGAATTTTAAGAATGTTCCTGATAGAGAGCGTACCTGAGGCCGAACCTGTGAATACCAGCTTGTATAGGTCATTAGAAACAGAAATGTTATCCCAAAAAACCCTCTTATCAGCATTCAGAGTGTTCCAAATGAGAAGTCCATAGTCACTGGCTTCCCTGGAGGATATTCTTGGGGCGGGGCATAATGGAAATCCCAGAATATTCCCTGACCAATTATGGTGCCAGTAGCTAATGTTCCCTTTACCCATAATCCACTGGGTGTGCACCTGAAGGAGTGGGATATAAGGCATGATCATATTGTATATTTTGGAATGTTTACATCTATTAGAGCTCTCTACAAGACCATAAGTCATTTGCATATGCTTTCCCCATAACAAATTACTCTCCAACAAGTCCCACGCCAGATTGGTGTGAAATCCACCTATAAAATTAGAGACACTCCTCAGATTGAGACTACCATCCGCCACATGATAGGCCATATTCATCCAATATTCCTAATGAAATTTTTGTTGTTGACATCCACCCCCCACAAGAAATATTGTAGAGTAGATTCAATGTTGGATACCACTTTTTTTGGGACCTTGACAGTAGAAATAATATGCATGGTAATGGAAGACAAGAAAGAGTTGATCAACGTGATTCTCCCACTAAAGAATAATAGCATATTCATCTAGTTGAGAATGCCCCCATTGATTTTATCCAACACTAGATCAATTTTTCTAATAAAAAGGACATTTGGGGAAACTGGAGGACCCAGATAAGGTATAAGGAAGGAGCCTTGGGCCATGACAAGGTTAGAATCTATAGATCTTAACAGAAATTCCAAGCATTTGGATGGAGAAAAGAAGAGACTCTTATACTAGTTAATCACTAGGCCACTCAATCTACAAAAGATATTAAGGTCTGAATTAACCCCCTAAATTGATCTCCAACTTTCATTGACAAAAAGAATTTTATCTTCAGCAAACATCAGATGAGAAACACCCCCACGGGCAAGCTTGTTGTGATAAGAAGTTATTTTCCCAAGAGAGATATAATGATTAAGGAATTCTCTAAGGAAATATTGGGAAATGATGAAATGAGAGGGGGAAAGAGGATCCCCTTACCTCAGACCTCCAACAGAAATAAAAAATCCAAATTTCTTACCCATGAATGAGATGTCCATCTAGGGTGAACTAAAGCTTTAAAAAAGAAGGTCAATTACCCAAGCATCAAATCACATGCACAATCAGGTACTATTGAGAATGATCCATTCCACTATGTCTTAAGCTTTAATCATATCTAGTTGAATAGCCACATTGCTACCTGGATATTTTAAGTTTATGTCACTAATAATTTCCTAGGCCAAGGAAATAACCCCTTGGATGGATCTTCCTTTTACAAAGCCATGTATCTCCATGGCTATCCATATATAAAGAGAGGCGGACAATCTTGAGTTCATAATGACGTACAGAACTTTATATAGATCATTACATAGACTAATAACCCGGTACTGATTCAGAGAAAAGGGATATTTGACTTTTGGAACAAGTACCAATCTAGTTGCAGCCGCCACCCGGGGAAGGTTCCCTCCTTGAACAAAGTCTTGGAAAGTCCTTAAGAGGCTTGATTTCACGGTGTCCCAAGACACTTTATAAAAGGAGCTCAGAAAAGAATCTGGTCTAGGGGAACTAACATGGTTAATGTACCAAACAACCTTTCTAATTTCATCTTCTTCTGGTAAGGGTTGGAGAAAAACATTATTATCCTCTGACACTGAGCGAGTAATCATGTCAAATAGGGTCTAAAAACCCCTCAGGTATCTATCTTCCATGATATGGATCAGATCATCCAGGAGAGATCGAAAAATAGAATCGGCTAGTCGCCCAATAATGTCTTTATCACTTGAGTAGGATATGTCCTCCATTAACAGATTGCGGCTGCTCGTTCTGCATTTTTCTTTTATACAGGAATAAAAATAGGTAGTATTACAATCTCCTTTTCCAAGAAACTTGGTCCTTTCCTCATTCCTTGCATCACGTTCCTGCTTGAGCAACAATTCATTCAGCAGGTTTTTCTAACATCACAAATCTACAAAAACTAAATCATCCCAAGCATTTTCCAGGTGTAATTCAAGGTGGTGTATCTCTCTACTAATATTCTCTATGGTTGTGTCACGGGAGGAAAGATTTTTGACCCATGATATAAGATGGTACTTCCACCATATTAAGATGTTGTGAAGAGATGTCCAGGGGTTTCCACTACTAGAAGAATCCAATACTCTCCCGACGATGTCAATGAAATCAGTGTCGTCTGCCCCGGAAGAAGAGAAACGAAAATGGTCCTGGCAGTTAGCACGGGCTACCAGCGAGACTCTGAGGGCCGAGTGATCTGATAGTCCTCACACCAGATGAAGGAGTATTTAGATAGGAATGGCCAAAAGGGCCACTCAATTAATTAAGCATCGATCTAGCCGACACCAAGATCTATGGTTTCCTTATTGTTTGTTACTCCATGTAAAAGGATCACCAGAGAAACTAGAGTCTAAGAGACCATTTTGAGCCATGAAAACATTAAACTCTTGGCTTTCCCTTTTATGAAAGTGGCCTGGTCCTTTTTTCTCTTCTGGAATAGAAACTACATTGTTTTATTTTTATATTTCCCCATTGTTATCACTCTGATCATGATGGTATAGTCTGTCCACCATACCACTACTAACCCTCTCTTCAATTAAGTAGCCTCTGGCATATAAGGAGGAATGTATGAGGATAAGTGACACTCAGGTTTGGTTACTTATGATTGAATTTGTGCTAAGACTTTACACCATGGTTGGTTTTACAATTTAGTCATTTTTTCATTTTGATCAATTTATTTCCTCCCCTATGGGGATTACATTTGGAACATGCTCTTCAAGTCAACTTAGATTCTCCCATAAGATTTGTCGTTGACGTATTCCTCCCCTCCTCATTCATCTTGATTTAAGGGTGGTTGAAGGTTATTTCTTCCACTGAATTAAAAATTAATACTTCCATTCTCATCATCTCTTCCTTTATTAACATTTTTTCTTTAGTCCCTTTCCAATTTTATGAATATTTTGAATATTATTTCACCAGGAATCAGTGAATGTACCTCTATTTTTAGGGGCTCATCTTCTTGTGTATAAAGAAAACCTGAATTGAATGATTACCCTATATTTATAATTGTTTTACTGTGAATAGTTGGAGATATAATTTACATCTAGGTTTAAAATAATTTTTATTGGGATTAGTTTTTGATTTGGTGGTTTTAATTAGGATTTATGTGATTGTGGTGTTTGAATGATTTCTTGAATCTTCCATGGGTTCCTTCGGGTATTAGTTCAATTTTATTTTGGTAAATTATATTTAATATTCCTTTAACTATGTAATTATAACTAATTGATTCTCAAAGGTATGTTGGGTGATATTAAAATGACTGTTCAATGGTTGTTGGATGTAAAATCACTCCAAAATCTATGGTAGGGAAGCCTCAACTCTTTTAATGAATTTTCAAGCCATTCCTTGAATATGCTTGTTTTTGTTTTATTAAAATAAAAATCAAGAACCTTTTATTATTTTTAGAACTATGAAATAATATATTTCAAATTCTATATTTTTTAAAATTAATTTTCTTGAATGTTGATTTTAACATCAACCTGTATTGGTTGAAATGGGATTTGTTCACCCTAAAACCAATGTCATTACAACATATGGAAATGATCATTATTATTTATTTCTAAATAACACTTATTATGAATTGAATAGAGTTCCCTAGTAATATTTTACAATATCTTATCTTTCAATGTGGCAAACAGAGAGGCTCAGCATGCATTGTTTGAAAAGTTGAGTGACTATTTATAATGAGAATCATTATTAGTGTTTTAAGAAAATATAGATTGGTGTATATGATTTTCATTTTTATGGTATGGTGAGACCTCTAGGCCTATTATTTTAGTAATGCGACCTTTTCTTTATAATCAAACTTTCAAATTGATCTTTACTATATGACTACAAAAGAGACAATTTCATCCCACTATCACCTAACGGATGTATAATTATATGATTAAAACTTAACTATAGTTAAGAGCTATATCAGAGGTGAGGTGATGATTGGGTTAGATAGGTCAAATGGAATGATAGCTCATGTATGTGCCCAATCTTTACAACCAGAATTTTTTAAATAAAAACTTGGTATTTTCAATACTTACTTTTATCCTTAAATGATGTGAAAAAATTGGGTTTTATCAGTTTTGGCACTCAAAATAATATATTGGTTCCCTAAAATAACCTTTCCTTTTAGAAATGTAAATTATACTATTGTTTAAAAATTAACACTTTCAATGTGAATGTTTAATTTGCTCTTAAAAGAAAAATCCCTTTTGAATAATGGAGATCAAGTAAACCTTTTCCTCAACACAAAGTGACATTTTTTAAAGAAATTTTATTACTCAAATATGTTTAAAATGATAGGAATTTACATTATATATTACATTACCCCATTAGTGGAATCCTAAATTCAATACTTATGTGTTACCTTATTTCTCCTTGGGAATTATGACATGTATGTGTGGGTCATGAACAACACTATACCTAGTCACTCACCGAATTTGACCTTAGTTATTAGGAATTTATTATCAGGAATATATATTTTTATTGATTTAAAAACCAATCCTAAGATTCTAACTATATAATTTCAAAATCTTAGAATGAACATATACATGGATTCCTAGATAACATGTTGTGTCATAACATGTAACCTGATTGGAATGTATTATTAAGCTAGAATTTTGACACAAAATGATCTCCATGAGTTTATATATAATTTCTACTATGCTCATGTGTGTGATTTTAATATTGTTGTGATATTATTAAGATAAATTTTCATATTAGATCATGTTTTCTCCTTTTTGTGTAACAATAGTGATGATAGTTACTATGATTGAGTTTATCTTAAGTGTGACTACTTACTTGGTAGTTGATTAGTATGTTGTCTTGGTTATATTCATCTACATGTATTATTTATATGAGAATATTGTGGAGAAGGCTTGGGAGGCCCTAAATGATAGATTGGAAAATTGGATGGTCTTGAAACATCCTGAATGTTCTGAATGAGGCTCTATAGGATGACTTCTTAGTGACTCAACTTTCTGTACCCATTCCTTTATTCTTCAAGGGACAAGATGAGGGACTAAATTGTATATTCACTTTTCCCTTTCAATAGGATTGTGGTTTCCAAATAATTTCTACAACCTATGCACCTTAGGCTGACCATGTAGGGAATGGGATTATGAAAAGACTTTCCCTAATGATTTATTATTTCTAGGTATTGACCTAAAGTGGGTAGTATTCAATCTCAAGTGTTGAATTAAATCGTGTAAAGTAAGTATTGATCCACCAGATATATGGAGTTATGAAAAATTACATATAACTCTTATATTATTTTCCTATATATTATTCTTACCATGTGGTGGTATTTATTTTCCAAAATTAGTTTTTTATTTGTATATTTAAATGTGTATACACGTTCATGCATACAATTAGTATCTTTTAAAATGAGTTGAGATATTTTTGTGGTGCCCTACTAAATATATATATGCTCACACCCTACATGAAACCTCAGTGTACATGTAGCTCTTTATTTTCTACATTCCATGCAAACTTTCATAAGTGGTTTGTTCATGGATTTATTAGTATTGGTAATTTTATGAATTAGAACCATTTTTTGATCGAATGTTGAGTAGATATTTTTTTAATATCCACATTATCATGTGGGGTGGATGTTGGGGTGGTTCATAGTTTTTTTAGTCATTCTACACAAAGGAGATCTTATTGATAGTCCTAAGGTCATGTTTGTTTAGACATACTTATATTTATTAGTTTTTAGTTTTTTTCCTCAATATTATTAATTTTATATGATATTTCAGTCTGGTTTCATATGTATGCATTATCCATATAGCTATTATATTATGTTTTGGTTTGTGTGGTCTGTCTATTTGTATGACATTTACAGATGATCAAATTTTTTGTTATTATATCTTATAAACCCCATGGTTATTCCATATTTTCATAAAATCTTATGTTATTTTATATTTAACTTATATGATAGAAAATCACCCCACCCCCAATTGAATTTCATTATACTGTTGAAGTTTACACCAGCCTGTGATGGATGGGAGGTGTGCCTAATGTGTTGTAGTGACCCATCTCGATGTTGTAACACCGATGAATTTTTAGGTGTGTTAAGAGTAAATTTAAAACTTTATTCATGTGTTTTTTTAAACTAATTATTTAGGAATAATCTGAGCATTTTTTATTGGGTTTAGATAGTTTAAGGGGTTAAAAGGATGTGCATGGGTGGTTCATAAATAGGGGAAACCCTGAAGTTATCCTAAGAAAACAATGAAACGTTTTTGGAGAAGGACAGTGAGGGTTCATAGTTATAGAAAATCATGAAATATTCTATAAAAACCAAACATCTTGGTATATAAGAGAAAATGATGGTTGGTGCATGGTGCACTATACTATGTGACCAAACCATGTGGGTTCATAAGAGATGCAGAATTCCCCGTATGGTTGGTACAAAACGTAAGCTCTCATATATTTTTTAGTTAGAACCCTCTTGATTTTTGGTTGATCCACATTTAGTTGGGTTTTATTTTATTCTTTAATTATTTTTGGTTGAGTTTCTTTTGAGTATGGATATATTTTTCATAGAAAAATTACTAAATGTTTAGGGATGTATATTTATTTGAATTAATGAATTCTAGGTATAAATAGGTAAAAGGTTTAAGAGGGATCTCTATGGGTTTTGATTGATTCTGAGGTTATTTAGGGTTTTTCTATAGAATCAAGGTTGTGATCTATATATATAAAAATTCCACATCGTGAATGATTTTCACGATGTGAACATGTTTCCAGGTATATGTTGTGAACTATTTTAGAGTGTGAAATACATACACATCATGAAACTAGTTCACATCATAAAATGGTTAATTGGGGTTAATTTAACCCATGTAAATAACATAGTATCTTATAAATCAGGAAATTCACATTATGGAAGGGGTTCACATAATGAATATTTTGGGACCAGTAGTTTAATCCAATGCGGCGTATATGAATTATTTTCATTTTTTAAAACCTTATCTCTCAAAGCCTAGGGTGACTCTAGATTATTTTGTAATGATTCATTACTCTCAAGTCATATCATTCTATAATTTAATATTTTATCAGTTCCGTGATTTGGATTTTTACTTCCTTATTCTTTCCTCTATTATCTTGGGGTGTTCTATTGGCCATTTTTTAATCATGTTTTGATCTTGATGTGTGTGATCTAGGTTTTTCCCTTGTGATCACCGTCACCTTTGTTCTTTGTTAGAATGACCCATCGAGAGCATTGTTTTGATCCCTATATTATGATCGGTGGTCTAAAACTTATCCCATTTTTTTATTTAAATATCAATAGTATGTGAAATATGTGTGATCACATAGGAAAAGCATTCATACAACATGATTAATTAGATAAACCATACAAAATAATGACCCATTATCTTTTTAGACCACCCATTGGATCCCATTCGGTCCATAGGTGTGGATAATAAGACCTATAACCACTCGATTGGTGTTCCATCCGTGTAACTTGTTGAGGATTGTTTAGTTTTATATTAGAGTACCAATACATTTTGGAAAAATTGATTAATTTTTTTCTTAATATTATTAATTGTAATAACATGTAATTTTGTGATTTCCTAAAGTAGAATCGCTTCAACTAAATATGGATAATCAATATGTTAATGAAATTTTTGTTAAATGGTAAATGAAATAGGTTTTATATATTTATTAAGATAATTGGAAACCTAGATTTATGAAACATAATTGGATAGAAAAATGATTATTTGATGAATTGATCATTGTTTCTTCTGTAGATAAATCTTTTGTGTTTGATTTTGGACTTGAAAATTTCTTTCTTATCTTTTTAGAATATATGAAATTGATTTTGTTCATTCCTTGAAGGTGGGGTGATTATTGGAATGATGAGTACATCCGGATATGAATCCTAATTTATGTTGATACATGATGGTATGGTGCCTGATTTCATGATCCTAAGGGATAAGTTTACAAGTCTATGATTCCCAAGTGAAGAGAGTATGATTATGATATATTTCTAAGGACCATATTCATAACCTCTAGATGTAAGAGGGGGATATTATATATTGTCCTTAAGAAGATTCCATTTGTTAATTTGATGTTCGTGTGATTCACCCTTAGTGGGAGAATCTTCCACCAGTTGGGTGATCCATCTTGATGTAGAATAATCAACCTTCAGTCAAAGATACCCGATAGGGCACCAAAGTAGATATGAATGATCTCATGTGTGAACCCAGAGATTGGGGGATCAACATGTTTACTTTATTCATTGTATTGATTTATTAAATAAATTCTATGTTTATCTCTATATCACATACACAATATTTCTTGGAATGATTTTTTTAGACATAGTGGTGTTAAACTACTGAGTTTTACTCACACCGTATATGGGTATCTATTTTGTACATAGATGAATTTATTGGATATAGGTTTGGAAAATTGTAAGAGGCCTAGTTATTGGTTTTAGCTGACTAGATTGGTCAGATCTTGGATATAGGACTAAGATTGGGTTCACGACTGTTTCCCTCGAAATCCGGGGATGACCGTCTTGATGGGAGGTTCAAACGTTCCGATCGGTTTCTAACGGGTTTGTTCGTAGAACCGGAAACATCCAATGATTCCACATCCATTCGGACCTACTTTCCAAAGGTAGGTGCTCATTAGTTTGTGGACTGATGAGGCTTAGGAATTTGCATTGGTTGAGAGGATGAGAGGTCGGACTCATCACACCTTTTTGAGGGGAATTATTGTCTACTCTGGGACACTATTTATAGATTTAAGTTATGTTCCTGAATCCTTATTACATTATCAAGTATAAAATGAGCTTTCCTTCAGATCATACAATAAATGATCAAATATGTAGGAAATTTATAGAATCTTTTATATGTAATAGAGGTTCTTCATCGATAGAGAATCATCTGTATTTATTTGAGATTCTTGGTCAATGGTACCCTTCAACACATTTAAATAGATTTCTCTTGGTCATTATGATGACAATGATGGTTTTAAATCCACTCAGTGGGGAACTTGAAGTTTATTGTCATTCAGAAGGACATGGATTATTTTAGAGTTGGGATCGAACCCGTAGACGGGCTACCTATGTATCCTTTGTTTAAAAAAGGAATCAGAACCCACATAGTTAGAGTAAGGGAGTATGATGTTTATGATTGATAGCTCAAAGAAGGATGTCATAATTAATTTTACCCTCTAAGGTCACATGAGTCATGCTCAGTGTGAGAAACAAGAGGTATTGGTAAAAATTAGACAGTTGGGCCATGAAATATGCAATTATAAGAAATGATGTGGGACTTATGTATGTATGACTGCCCAGACAAATGAAGGTTAGAATTTACATTAGGGAAGAAATCCAGGAATATGGTCCATAATGGTATATGTGCTTCATGGAGATTTTTAATACTCTAACTTGGGGATTACTCATGAAAAGGAGGCCCGAATTAGGAGAAGACTTATGATTGGGTTTTACTCCTGAAAAGGAATCCCAGATCAAAGGTAAATTAGTACTTGTTAAGAGAAATTAAGACTGGGGATTACTCTTGAAAAGGAGGCTCAGATCAAGGATTAAGGTTTGGGGATTAATCTTGAGGAGGATTCCCAAATTAGGGGACTGAGGCTTACTCCTAAAGAGGATGCCCAGATTTTGGAAGTTTAAGAATTGGGGCTTACTCTTAAGGAAGATTCCCAAGTTAAGAATTATTACTGGGGCTTACTCTTATAGAGGATGCCCAAACTTGACACTGGGGCTTACTCCTGAAAAGGAAGCCCAGGTTAGGGGATCTGGGGCTTACTCCTAAGAGGTTGCCCAAAATTTAGAGGACTTATGACTGGGGATTATTCCTGAAAAGGAGACCCAAGTTAAGGATTCTCTCATCTTAAAGGATGAGGTTAAGTGAATCAAATCTCAATCTTTAGTGACATAAAGATGTGTAAATCACTTGGTTTTGAGAGATATTCCACAGAATTCCTTTCAGATAAGGAAGTTATATCAAGAAATCATGTCGTAAATGGATTTGAAGAGTGTCTTGAAGACTGAATATTGAATAGGAAATGTGTAATGGCTTAATAGGGGTGAAATGGGCAGGAATGGCATCAAAAAAGGCAGGGGCGCGCAAGTCCTGGCAGGCGCGCAGGTACTGCGTGGGCGTGCAAGTCCCGGTCGCGCAGGTATACGCCTGCGCGACACGTTATGTACTTGCGCGGTGTTCAACCAGCAGGGTAATACTTGAGAGACCTTTGTTTAAGGCCTTTAGAATCCTTTTGATGTTATTACACCAGAGGGGCGCACATGTTCATTTGAAGGAGTAAGGCGGCGCGCAAGTGTGGCCCTTTTCCCTTAAGGTCTGGCCACTCAGGAACGCAAGTTCTTATGAGTTTCAACTCTTATGCCTTCCTCCCCCTCTTTATATCTTCTGTTCTAGGTATGAAATTACCTTAGAAGTGTTCCGAAAGCTTTTAGAAGAGACTAGGGCGTCGGGAGCTCAAATCTGAGTTTTTGGAAAAATTCCTCCTCAATGGGGGAGCCCACATGGTCTATTCATAGGCAGGAGATGTAACGCCCCGACCCCAGCTACCCAGAGTTGGTGAATTACTTCGTAACATTGGCATGATCACAAAAGATCAAGTCTCGAAAGACCGATTAGTTTAGTAGACTTGGAAACACTAGATACATTCATAAATGTTACATTACATCATAAAGTGAAAAACTAATAACAAAGTCTTCATAGTCCACACTCATATCCTCTTCTGACTATCCCTGTAGGTCATTTATAAAATACTTCTTCACATCCTGGAAAATATTAAAACATTGAAAGGGGTGAGCTCAGATGCTCAGTAAGGATAAAAATATTGTGGAAGCTTTCATAAATAAATATAAAAATTTAAGGCAATGTATAACTAAAACAAAAGCCTTTTAAACTTGAACATCAAAATAATATGGCAAAAGTAATATGAGATAATTCCATTCACTTCTTCACATGGATATTCTACTGGTCGAATAATCACATGCAATATCAATAACCACTTTCATAATGAGGGAATGTATAATGCCAGACATTCTGAAACATTTTGTCAAGGCCTTGGCCAAGACGTCTAAAATGATTAAGGCCTCGGCCAAAACCATAAATCAAATTGGGAAAGGGCCTCAACCAATTCCACGTCTAGTTGTCTCATGAGACCTACCGATGCAATTTTTTTTAGAAGATACTTACGTTTAAAATTGCTCAAATATATTCCAGTGTTTTTTTGAAAACATTATGCAAGCTTCTGAATACAAAATAACTAATTCTGAGACTGCTCGACTAATTACAGGCCATGATGGGTCCATGCCCAATCCCTTCCTATCTACCACACTCGAGAGTCGGGTTTTCTGAAAACATTTTTAAGATTACGTTAAGTACGTAAAAATTTGCACTGGATTTTCATATATTGGAGTGAAATATATATTTTTTGAAATCATTTAAAAATCACATAATTATCAAATAAAACCTTTTGAATAAATGTAAAATTCAAAGGGGGTTATACACCGTATAAAATAAAGTTGTTTATAAAACGAAATATGCCTCAATGAAAGGAGATTGAGATGAAGTCCTTACAAAGATCATTTTTAAAATAAAATAGATCTATTATGTGTATTCACTATAAGTACACATAATGAAAGTACAAATAGAAGATAGGACATAATAATATCATGACATAATTTGAAAGTAGGAGATTAACCCAAAGAATGTAAATTGGGTTAAGAAATTCCCTTACCTTGTGTCCGACTTGATTCGATAGTTCTTTAAACTCCTGAATAATAAACTAGAGTTAATTTCTATTTAATTAAGAACCTTTTTCATGTTCATTATTCTTTTCATATCCCTTATTACCATGTTATGAACATTATGTAATTATTAAAGTTTATAATGGTCATTTTGTCGATCTTAGGTACTTGAGTCAACAATAAACTTCTTATAATTACAAGTTGTTCATGTGGTGAAATATCCATTATATGTAGAATTATATACATGATGTAGATATCATATATATCATATATATCCAGTATATACATTCATTCATAATATTACGTAACATTTATAGGTAAGAAATGAAATGCACCATTCATGGAGACGGTAAGTCGTACGTACGTATGAACGCTACTTTCATTTCTATTTCATATTTAATGGAATGAAATCATAATTATATAAAGGTATAATATAATTCCAGTATAATATAGTGTATAATACCATTTAATCCATCCTTTATACATCTCACATATGGCATTAACGATTCAAATCACTTTGAGGGGGCGGTAGTCCGCACTTCCTAAAATGTAATTATCGCGTTTACCCATAATGGAAATCATAAATTATGCCATAAATGAGATATAAAGAAGAATAAGTAAAACATAAACATATTATATATCATAAATAAATATAGTGACATCTTAATGGCCACCTTTGAAGGTGTTATATGAGTGTTGAACAATCATCGTTTCGTGAGGCAGAAATTCGCCATCCACAGAAACCATATGTTCTTTAACCATTAGATGTATGTGTGTGTAAGTGTAGCTCGAATAATTATTATAACAACATCCTAGTATATTGAGGATACTTGTGTTGTTAAAAAATAAATTAATAAATAGATTTTAGGGGGTTGGAGAAGAAAAATAAAACAAAACAACATTAGATAAGACATTACCTCAAAATCGGGTAACTCTTTTTCATTTGAGCCAAAGGCTTCCTTGGGAAGAGTTCGGCCCAAAGTGAGGATTCTAGGAGTAAGATGGGGAAGTTGGGAGAGTATTTTGGAAGAGTTTGGCCGAGCCAAATGGCTTGAATGTGTGAATGAGGTGGTAGAGGTGGGGGCCTTTTATAAGAGGAGAGGAGGGGCACTCTTGGAAAGTAAGGAAAGTTTACATTATTATACAATTATTTTCGGATTCTAAAGGTCCCACACTTATATGATTCGTGGATAAGGTGATAAGGGTTCGAAATCTACCCATCCAACAGTCTTTGGAAATGTTTAAGCCTTGGATGGTACATTATCTTTTCATTTTATTAAAAACGTTAAACAATGAGGTCATCGCTGCATCATAATGATGTCATAAATAATTTAATATATTTAATGTCTAAAAATTGAAAAAAAAACTACTATGATGTAGGAAATATTTTTATCTTTCCAATGACTATTTATAGTCAAAAATATGACTTGTATAACCCCATGTAAAAATTGTTTTAGTAAAACATTTCATGTTTGTGTCATTTTTTACTTTAACATTAAATAAAAGGTATTTATGTCATTTTCCAACTAAAGTGGCTCCATGGGGTCCCCAAGTTGACCCATGGATTTTCTTGGTCTTCCATGGAACATCCAATGAGGGTAGGACATGTGTCAAGCTCATCTCATATTATTAAAACATTATTTTTACCTTAAACTACACTAATTACCTCTAATTGTGATTAAGAACTTAAAAGTTACTATTCACCAAAAATTATTTTAATCTCATTGAACCAAATTTTACTTATTAATGACAACCATGTATGTAGTATTTTTGAAAATAAAACCACAGAAGTGGTAATATTTCATTTACATGAAAAATCAGTTATTTAACTACCACTTAGTGGTTTCACTATTCATCAAAAATTGAAGTTTTTCAGAACAATGCCAAAATTTCACCCTAAGCTATAATTGATATTCCGAATTCAAAAATGATGTCTATTTTAAAAAATTTCAAACATATAAGTTGCATTAATTAATTTTATAATTAATTCTCAATGTTAGAACAAATAGCGTGTTTTTAAGAAACAATTTATATCAAAAGATTGGCAATTGTTTATGTCCATTTTCAATGTTAAATTAATTCTAATGACCACCATTGGATAAAATGGTAAAAATATATTCTAATTATACTTTAAACCCACTAAATATTATAATTTATCACTATAAATTATTTTGATTAAAAAAGTTGTTTTTAAGTATTTTTCACTATTCATAAAAAAATTAGAAGTTCTCAGAAAAATACCAAAAATTCAACATAGGCCAATTTCGATATTCCGAATCCAAAAATGAAGTCCATTTTGAAATATAAGATTTCTATAAGTTTAAAAAGTGGTTATTACTATTCATAACGGCTACTTTGATTAGTCGCGGTGTTTTAGAACTCGAAGTTGCGTACAATGCAAGCTATTGCATTATTGAATGAGAAGCGTATCATAGAAGCTCGGGGTGTTACATTCTCCCCTCCTTCAATAAATTGCGTCCTCGCAATTTGAAATTTTTTCTTTGAAAATAAAAGGTTGAAAATTGAAAATACCTTTGTGGAAAACCCACATCAGAAATAAGGTTAATAAATATATAACATTAAAAGAAAGCAAGATAAGTACAAAAGGTCACCCGAGATAGCCCATTCTAGGATTCTATGAAAATATGGATATGGAGGAGAAACAAACCATCAAGGTCTGATGGAGATTTATAGAAAACAGGATTAGGAGAAAGTTTAACTACAATAAAATCACAAACTTGTGATTGGTTAAACGATCATTGATTCCCCAGTAGGAAAAGTTAACCGACAACATTTTTGTTTTGAGTTAACTTTTATAAATTTGAGGAATTTATTTAGGAGATTTACTAAGAACGTAAGGGAATATACATACTTGTCATGTAGACTTTCATTCTTTAATAAATTTTTACCACAAACCCATCTTTCACTATAAAAGGTAATACAACTCAAAAATATTCTATTTATCCTAATTGTATAAGGTTCCAAATATTAACACATACCATTTAGATTAGTAAAATTATTTTGTAATAACCAGGGACTTCCTGTAGGCTAGTGGTAGGAAATAAAGGCCTATCACACTATGATTGTGGGTTCGATTCCTGCAGCTTTGTTCGACGCAACGTGTTATTCACCACCCTACAGGTTGTCCTTTTCCTAAAACTATAGTATTATAATATTCCCAAAAAATAATCTTCATAAATTTTTTAACCTTAAACAATACTATCCAAAGATCAACCTAATCCACTACAAACTTTATAGTTATCCAAAATACCTCTGTCCAGACTTTCTCTAAAAGGTCTCTTAATTCCAAAATCAATTTATCAGATTCCCCAAACAAATTAAAGTTTCTCTTTTTGTCAAATACTAAAAATATGATTACCTTCATCATATTAAAACCTTACTGAAATCAACAAGTACTACAGTACAATCCTTATATATATATTACATTATTCTAATAACCTGAATATAATTCATGAGTCCAAAAGCACCAATACATTAGTTATTCTACTTCAACTGTAGTAACAGCATAAGACTGTCCTTGATCCCTTGGCCTTTTCTGAGGTAAGTTCCCCTGATGCTTAGGACATTCATTTGCATAATGTCCCTTCTCTCTACAATTATAGCATTCCACGTTGACATCCGCTTTCTTTCCCTTGCATTCATGAGCTTGGTGGCCTTTTTCACCACACTTGTAACATACTCCTTTTCCTTTTAGACAGGCACCAGGGTGCTTCCTACCACAATTATCACAGGGTGGAAATTCATTTCTACGCTTCTTCCCTGTTTCCTTATTTCCTTTCCCAGAGTTTTCAGCGGATCTCTTCTTATCTTGCTTTGATTTAAAGTCATAAGACTTAGAGAATTCCTTTTCCGTCTTGATAGGACACGAGACAATACCTTCGTATGAAGAGAAGTTTTGTGATACTAATGCTCGACGGAGAAATGGTTTTAACCCATCAAAGAAACGATCAGTCTTACTTCTTGGGTTACGTATGTAATATGTAGCATACCTCGCTAACCTTGTAAAGTTAGCCTCATACTTTGCGACATTCTCATCCTCCTTCTGCCTCAGACTCAGAAATTGCCTTTCCATATCTGCTCGATGGTCTCGAGGAAAGTATTTTTATAAGAACAACTCTTTGAACTCCTGCCATTCCATGTTTGTTAATTCATCATCTTCCTTTGTGTTTTGAATTAGTGGCCACCATTGTTCGGCATCTCCAGTGAGGCGGTAAACTGCCATGACAACTTTCTCCCTTTCACTACCCCCAAGGCATGGAATATTTTCTCTAAGGAATTTATCCATTGCTCAGCTACTATAGGATTTGTACCCCGATTAAATGTTGGTGGTTGTTGCCTCATGAAGCGGTCTAACATTGATCCTCCACGTTGCGGATCAGGGTGCTCCATACGAGTAAGGTTATTATTCATAACCTGAGTGAGTTGTCCCAGTATGGTAATAAGTTGATCAGCACCAGTTATATCTCCATATCCACAATAATTATCTTGAGCAGGAGGGAAATCCCTACACAGAGTGCGTGCATTGATACGGTTTCCATTCCTTCCACTAGGCGCCATTTCTAAACAATGGCACAAACTAGATTAGTTTATGAATCAAAATACATAATTCCGTACTTGTAAAATACTTAACACTAATTGAACTATTTATGGATATAATCCATAATCATAAAAAAAGTTTTCTTTGAGGAAGTATATACTCATAACCCTTCATAGTGGTTTGTAAATAAAATGAGAATTATCCTAAGCATATCCCCCGGGATTGTCGTAACCAAGAGTGCAGCAAGGCCCGTTGTCGTGCACCAGTTCCCGTTCGAGTCTAGCTCAAAGCGGTGTTTTCGGGTTTTAACCCTAGGTACATCTGTGCCAGAGCCACCTCTACTTGCTTGTATCCAGACGGGGATGTATTGCTCGGAAAACTAACAAAATCTCTATAATACCAAAATTCTAGGAAGTTCTTCTATACTAATCCTCAAAGTCTATCTTTGGGCTATGTGCTCTAATCAGAGTTTATCTAAATCTAGCTTCCAAGTTTAGTACTAAACTGCCTCTCATACCAACTGTAACGCCCCGACCCCAGTTACCCAGAGTTGGTGCATTACATCGTAACATTGGCATGATCACAAAAGATCAAGTCTCGAAAGACCGATTAGTTTAGTAGCCTTGGAAACACTAGATACATTCATAAATGTTACATTACATCATAAAGTGAAAAACTAATAACAAAGTCTTCATAGTCCACACTCATATCCTCTTTTGACTATCCCTGTAGGTCATTTATAAAATACATCTTCACATCCTGGAAAATATTAAAACATTGAAAGGGGTGAGATAAGATGCTCAGTAAGGATAACAATATTGCGTAAGCTTTCATAAATAAACATAAAAATTTAAGACAATGTATAACTAAAACAAAAGCCTTTTAAACTTGAACATCAACATAATATGGCAAAAGTAAAATGAGATAATGCCATTCACTTCTTCACATGGATATTCTACTGGTCGAATAATCACATGCAATATCAATAACCACTTTCATAATAAGGGAATGTATAATGCCAGACATTCTGAAACATTTTGTCAAGGCCTCGGCCAAGACGTCTAAAATGATTAAGGCCTCGGCCAAAACCACAAATCAAATTGGGGAAGGGCCTCGACCAATTCCACGTCTAGTTGTCTCATGAGACCTACCGATGCAATTTTTTTAGAAGATACTTACGTTTAAAATTGCTCAAATATACTCCAGTGTTTTTCTGAATACATTATGCAAGCTTCTGAAGACAAAATAACTAATTCTGAGACTGCTCGACTAATTACAGGCCATGATGGGTCCACGCCCAATCCCTTCCTGTCTACCACACTCGAGAGTCAGGTTTTCTGAAAACATTTTTAAGCTTGCGTTAAGTATGTATACATTTTCACTGGATTTTCATATATTGGAGAGAAATATCTCTTTTTTGAAATCATTTAAAAATCACATAATTATCAAATAAAGCCTTTTGAATAAATGAAAAAGTCAAAGGGGTTTATACACCGTATAAAATAAAGTTGTGTATAAAACAAAATATGCCTCAATGAAAGGAGATTGAGATGAAGTCCTTACAAAGATCATTTTTAAAATAAATTAGATTTATTATGTGTATTCACTATAAGTACACATAATGAAAGTACAAATACAAGATATGACATAATAATATCATGACATAATTTGAAAGTAGGATATTAACCCAAAGAATGGAAATTGGGTTAAGAAATTCCCTTACCTTGTGTCCGACTTGATTCGACCGTTCTTTAACCTCCTGAATAATAAACTAGAGTTAATTTCTATTTACTTAAGAACCTTTTTCATGTTCATTATTCCTTTTATATCCCTTATTACCATGTTATGAACATTATGTAATTATTAAAGTTTATAATGGTCATATTGTCGATCTTAGGTACTTGAGTCAACAATAAACTTCTTATAATTAAAAGTTGTTCATGTGGTGAAATATCCATTATATCTAGAATTATATTCATGATGTAGATATCATATATATCATATATATCCATAATATACATTCATTCATAATATTACGTAACATTTAGAGGTAAGAAATGAAATGCACCGTTCATGGAGACGGTAAGCCGTACGTACGCATGAACGCTACTTTCATTTATATTTCATATTTAATGGAATGAAATCATAATTATATAAAGGTATAATATAATTCCAGTATAATATATTGTATAATACCATTTACTCCATCCATTATACATCCCACATATGGCATTAACAATTCAAATCACTTTGAGAGGGCGGTAGTCTGCACTTCCTAAAAAGAAATTATCGCGTTTACCCATAATGGAAATCATAAAGTATGCCATAAATGAGAAATACAGAAGCATAAGTAAAACATAAACATATTATATATCATATATAAATATAGCGACATCTTAATGTCCACATTTGAAGGTGTTATATGAGTGTTGAACAATCATCGTTTCGTGAGGCAGAAATTCGCCAATCACAGAAACCGTATGTTCTTTAACCATTAGATGTAGGTGTGTGTAATTGTAGCTCGAATCCTTCTTATAACAACATCCTAGAATATTGAGGATACTGGTTTTGTTACAAAATAAATGAATAAAAAGAGTTTATGGGGTTGGAGAAGAAAAATAAAACAAAACAACATTAGAGAAGACATTACCTAAAAATCGGGTAACTCTTTTTTATTTGAGCCAAAGGCTTCCTTGGGAAGAGTTCTTCCCAAAGTGAGGCTTCTAGGAGTAAGAGGGAGAAGTTGGGAGAGTATTTGGGCAGAGTTTGGCCGAGCCAAATGGCTTGAATGTGTGAATGAGGTGGTAGAGGTGGGGGCCTTTTATAAGAGGAGAGGAGGGGCACTCTTGGAAAGTAAGGAACTTTTACATTATTATACAATGCTTTTCGGATTCAAAAGGTCCCACACTTATATAATTCGTGGATAAGGTGATAAGGGTTCTAAATCTACCCATCCAATAGTCTTTGGACAAGTGTAAGCCTTGGATTGTACATTATCTTTTCATTTTATTAAAATCGTTAAACAATGAGGTCATCGATGCATCATAATGATGTCATAAATAATTTAATTTATTTAATGTCTAAAAATTATACAAAAAACTACTATGATGTAGGAAATCTTTTTATCCTTCCAATGACCATTTATAGTCAAAAATATGACTTGTATAACCCCATGTAAAAATTGTTTTAGTAAAACATTTCATGTTTGTGTCATTTTTTACTTTAACATTAAATAAAAGGTATTTATGTCATTTTCCAACTAAAGTGGCTCCATGGGGTCCCCAAGTTGACCCATGGATTGTCTTGGTCGGCCATGGCACATCCAATGAGGGTAGGACATGTTTCAAGCTCATCTCATATTATTAAAATATTATTTTTACCTTAAACTACACTAATTACCTCTAATCGCGATTAAGAACTTAAAAGTTACTATTCACCAAATATTATTTTAATCTCATTGAACCACATTTTACTTCTTAATGAACACCATGTATGTCGGATTTTTGAAAATCCAACCACAGAAGTGGTAATATTTCATTTAAACGAAAAATCAGTTATTTAACTACCACTTAGTGGTTTCACTATTCATCAAAAATTGAAGTTTTTCAGAACAATGCCAAAATTTCACCCTAAGCTATAATTGATATTCCGAATTCAAAAATGATGTCTATTTTACAATATTCAAAACATATAAGTTTCATTAATTAATTTTATAATTAATTCCCGCTGTCACAACAAATAGAGTGTTTTTAAGAAACAATTTATATCAAAAGATTGGCAATTGTTTATGTCCATTTTCAATGTTAAATTAATTATAATGACCATCATTGGTTAAAATGGTAAAAATATATTCTAATTATACTTTAAAACCACAAAATAGTATAATTTATCACTATAAATTATTTTGATTAAAAAAGTTGTTTTTAAGTATTTTTCACTATTCATAAAAAAATTAGAAGTTCTCAGAAAAATACCAAAAATTCAACATAGGCTAATTTCGATATTCTGAATCCAAAAATTAAGTCAATTTTGAAATATAAAATTTCTATAATTTTAAAAAGTGGTTATTACTATTCATAACGGCTACTTTGATTAGTCGCGGTGTTTTAGAACTCGAAGTTGCGTACAATGCAAGCTATTGCATTATTGAATGAGAAGCGTATCATGTATGCTCGGGGTGTTACAGGAGAAGACTCCGGGCGGTTATCACTTAGGTCACGCAAGTCACTTGCGTGACCATAATGCATCGCACAAGTGTACTTTCGCTACTATGAGGAAACTTGTGAGACTTAGGGGCAATCTTATCCTTTTTCATCCCTTTGTCGATTTTTGATATTTTCATCAATGATAGATCAATTTGTGCTAAGTAATTTCCCTATACATTCCTTTGGACGCTATAACGAAAAAGGAGCGTCAACAAAAGTCCCCCCTTAGAGTTGAATCTGAAAGAAATGAGGATTTGACTCTGAGGAAATCGAAGACATCCAAAGGAAAGGGAGCACGCAAGTGCGCATCACGCAGGACCTGGGCACGCTAGGTACGGCGCGCAGGGTTCTAGTCGTGTCTATAAATAGAGGGCCTCACTTCCATACAAAGCATCCAGATTTCCGGATGCCACATCTTCGAGCTCTCGCCGCGCAAGTCACCTTAGTCACGTAGGTTGTTCTGTTTTCTGGTGTTTCTTTGATGTCACGCTGCTGTAGAGGTATCTGGACCTGCGCGGTGATACTTGCGCGACACTTCTACACTTGCGCGCCAAGTTTTAGACTTGTGCGCCTTAATGCCTTTGCCATTTTTTCGAATTCTTTCACAAATTTTATGAAAAATAAACTTACTTAAGAGTTAATTATTCATCATTTGTGCAGATTCAATGGTTCCTAAGGGAATTGAAACGGCTGATGAACTAGATAGCAAGTGGATTGATGATATGATGAACATCATTGGCCATGATTACTATGATATCTATGACAGCACTCTCCCAGATTTGGCTATGTACTTGAAGAAATATCATCTTAATTTCCCACAGAGCATCTATCTTCATATGTGTGGTCATGGTCATCTGCAAGGAATCAATGTTCGAGATAAAAATAACTATACACCTAAAATGCAGCTGCACTGCCACTCATCCATTTCGGTTATGTTGTGCATTAAGAGAAACAACAATGGTGTGAACTTTCAAATTTCTCAATTTTATTTCCTTGTAGATATGAAAATGGAAAACCCATGGGATGAAATGTTTTCCACTGCTGGTTGGTGGAGAGAATAAAAACATGGCATTAGAGAAATATCTGAAAAGAGTACTCTCTCCAAATGGCTCTTTACTTCCAATGCTCCATTCTCAAATCCATGTATCCATCTTCCAAGTCTCTTGGATAGAAACAGAGTCACTGTTTGATCAGCAATTTTTTTTCTCAAACCGCACTCAAGAACATCCTTTTACAATTATTCCAAGAAGAGAAGGTATCACTGCATCTCTTATTGTATCCAGTTGAATGAATGAATTCTAGGTGGTTGCTGATGAAGCTTGGGATGCCATAAATCAAATGAAGAGTCATGTTGAAAGCCTCTTATAATTCTTGAAAAAGAGAAGGGACTCCAGTCTGTGGATGTCCTTCTAACTCTTGTGCATCAATGAAAAACACTTTCATCTTCAATCATTTGTACTTGCATTCTCTTTTGCTACATTCTTTAGATTTTACATAAGCCAATGGTCCTAGTAAGCATAGTTTGATTTTTACTACGATTAATGTAAATAACCCTACAAACTTCAAACCTTTGAATTACTCAATGTTACCTAAATCATACAAAATGTATGTTTTGTGAGCTGGGAACCTGACTTTTATTCAGAGTTCCCTTGTCTTTTGTGGGCAGTTTAGATTCATGCATGTCAGACATAAATAAAAGGATAATGTTTAAGGTCGAAATAGCTTTGACCGAAATGGATTAGAATTGACTCAATTCCTTGAAAATTCACCTGAAAACATATTACCATACTCAAGTATGAGGGAAAATATGTAAGCTATGACTTAAGAATATTTGAATATGAGGAATGATATGAAAAAAAGAGCTAAAAGGAATTAGAAGAAGTAGTTTACAAGAATGAAGTTAGCATTATTTAACAAAACCATTAGGGGGTTGAATTATGCAGGGCCACCTAAGGGCATTGGCAGCATAGTTAAATAAAATAGTATCTTTTGGCTAACAATTCTGTTATGTAGACTGTTTATGTAAGGCCACCTATGGGCACATGCTGCATAGTCAGGAAAAAGAACTCTCAGAAATTTACTTTCCTAGTGCTAAAATCCAGTGAAAGTTTATGGAGATTCAAATCTTCCAAAGTATAGAGTTTTCTATATGGAAAGAGATACTTGAATATGAAGAAGATATTTCCAAACAAGATTATCGAAGAACTGGATGAATATCACTCCTACGAAGGTCTAACCCAAACATAGGGAAGGAGAATATAAACCATAGACTTGAATACTTTCAGATCATGGAAAAGGATATGGGACAAATATGTTAAGGATGGCTATATTTTTTTGCGTATCCCTACATACCATTTTTTAAGACAAATAAGGAAAAAAGAGTCATTCTTCCAAAGAATGAAGTTACCACTATCTGAAAAACCTATTAGGGGGTTGAATTATGCAGGTCCAACTAAGGGAATTGGTTGCTTAGTCAAATAATATTATCTTTTGGCTAACAAGTCTGTTATGTAGACTGTTTATGCAAGGCCACCTGTGGGCACGTGCTGCATAGTCAGACAAAAGAACTCTCAGAAGTTTGACATTTTTGTGACTAGAAGTCATGAAAAAGGTTATGAGGATCTGAAAATATTTATGTTTAGGATTATAACACATAAATATGGGTATTGTTCAATGTATACAGAGATGCATAGATCGATGCTAACCATAATAATGTTGTGGCTGGGTCCTGAATTAAAATGTTGGACTTCACTACGTATCCCATAAGGATGAGAATCAATCCATACGTAGTTCTTAAACTATAGTTTAACTTAGTTTGAGACACAAGGATTAGAGATCTTTGTTTTGGGTCATAATGCTTGGACCATTGTAATAAATACACAGTGTGTGTTTTCATGGGGACTTTTCAGCCAAGGTACTGAAAATGGAATTTGGTGTTAGGCCCAAAGACTTGGGGCTGGATTCGAGGGACACTCGAAAGTTCCTACGTATCCCGTAAGGATGGGAATCAAGCCCACGTATTTCTAGAAATACCCTCTTTACAAACTTGGTTCGTACATGTGAAGGGTGAAAGGGGACTTTAGTGAAATGATGGTTTAACCCAAGATAAAAGGTTCGGGCATTTCCATGTATGGACGTAGTCTTTGAAATGAAACATGATTAAAAAATCAATGAAAATAATGGCTCCCTATCAGGTGAGGGTATCAAAGAAATTTTTAGCTTATTGTCATACTGGACAAAAGTGTTGTATAGTTTAACGTCGTATAACAAGGATGAATGTGAACCAATGTAAAGATATTGATTTTAGGGGTGGTTTCACGAATCAACATCGTATGAGATGGAGGTGAACCGATGTGAAGAGATTGGATTTGGGCTTGAACCTTGGGAGGTTTCCTACAGACCTAGCCTAGAAGGAAAGGATCAAAGTCCGTGTAGTTCAATTAAAGAATGAATTAATGATCAAGTTATTCTTGGGGACAATGACCAAAAAATGATGTTTGGACTTACACATGGTTAGTAGCCCAGAGAGAGTGTTATGGTTGAGGTTTTCTCTAAATTCACGTGAGTCATCCTCGGTGTGAGAAAAAAGAGGTAGAAACAACCTTAATAATACATAGTTTAACATCATGTAGGATGTATGAAGGGACTATGATGTTTAAAGTCTTGCAGTTAGGAATATTGTTGTTGCACAGTTTAGTGTCATGTAGTAGGGACAAAAGTACAGTTTAATGTCATGTAGGACGTATCACAGACTTTCTGCATAGTTTAGCATCATGTAGTTAGGATGATGGGTATAATAGAGTTTAACTTCCTATTGGACGAAAGGGGGACTGTGCAGTTTAATGTCATGCAGTGAGGACAAAAGAGTACACCATTTAACATCATGTTGGACACATTGGGGATTTTTTTTCACAGTTTAACGTCATGTTGGATGAAAAAGGGATGATACAGTTTAGCGTCATGTTGGAAGAATGTTCAAATAGTTTAAGGTCATATGGATGGACCGTGGATGGTGCAGTTTAATGTCATGCTGTACAGTGGTGTAATTTAAGGTCATACAAGACCTTTGATGGTTATGTAGTTTAACGTCTTTCCGGACGTAAGGGACTTGAAAATAGTTTAGGGTCATATGCATGGACCATTGATGATGCAGTTCAAGGTCATACAAGACCTTTTAGGGAACTTCTTCACAGTTTAGCGTCATGTGGGATGAATGTACAAATAGTTTAAGGTCATATGTATGGACTATTGATGTATAGTTTTACGTCATATAGCAAGGAAAAAGTAAAATTTAATGTCATGTAGGACGTATTAAAGGACTTTTGTATAGTTTAACGTCATATAGCAAGGATGAAGTGGTGTTGAACAGTTTAGTGTCATATTGTAGGGACATTATTAAGTTACTTTGTAGTTTATAGAAAATACTTCTTCAAAAATCTGGCAATGGTTGGAGTAGTGATGAGTTCTCCATCCATCGAGATTAATGAATAAGCTCCATTGGAGTAGACCCTATGTATTGAATAAGGTCCTTCCCATTTTGGCTCAAGAATGGGAGGTTTCCTTCCTGGTATCATTGGAGTTCGGAGAACTAATACCAATTCTCCCTGAGTGAATGAACGAAGACGAACTTTTTTGTTAAAATCTCGTGTTATTCGATTCTGATAGACTTCCAACTGGTGCATTGTGCACAATCTTTTCTCATCTAATAATTCCAATTCATTCAATCGCTTTTGATATTTCTCATCTATAGATGACTGATCACAAATGGATACTCTAAGAGAGGGTAGTTGAACTTCAATGGGAATGATGACTTCTGTTCCATATACCAATGAATATGGAGTTTACCAAGTTGTAGTGCGGGTGGTAGTCCGATAAGCCCATAAAGCATGAAAGAGTTTATCAAGCCATGACCTCTTATCTTTATCCACCATTTTTTTAGTATATTTGAAAGAGTATTGTTAAAGGCTTCTATCTGGCCGTTGGCCACTGCATGATACCGAGATGAATGGTTGGATTTGATGTTGTATTCTTGATACAACTTCTTCATCTCGGATGAATAGAAATTGGTGCCATTGTCCTTCAACATGGTATGAGGGACATCAAATATAGTAATGATGTTAGAATTGATGAAGCCAACAATGAATTTAGAACTGACTTCCTTGAGAGGTACTGCCTCTGCCCATTTGGAAAAGAAGTCAGTAGCAGTAAGAATATAATTAAACAACTTGGCCATAGCTGAAGGGTAAGGCCCCATCACATCCATCCCCCATGTGGAAAATGGCCACGAGTATTTAGTTGTATGAAGCAACTCTGGAGGTTGATGAATGAAGATGAAATGTACTTGGAATGAATGACACTTCTTTGTGAAATCAACACAATCTCGTATCATTGAAGGCCAAAAGTATCCAAGCCTTCGAATTTGATGAGACAGTCTATGTCCAGACTGGTGGGCACCACAGACTCCTGCATGCACTTCTTTCATGACAGCCATTGTCTCTTCACCATCGATGCATCTGAAGTGAACTCCATCAAAACCACGTTTGTAGAGAATTTTCTCTAGGTGATCTGGGCTATCATAAAGAGTAAAATTAACCACACGTCTCCGAATTTGTTCTTTCTCATCTCTATTAGGTGGAAGTGTTCCATTTTGAAGGTATTTCCTGATAGGTGACATCCATCCTGTAGTATGAGCATACGGTTCAAGAATGGGACAAATTTCATTAATTTCCTCTATTCTGATTCGAACAGAAGGTGAAATTGCACGACGGTGGGCAATACTGATGGCTGTCTCGTCCTGATTTGGATCTGTCAGCGCTGTGGCTATATTAGCCAGTGCATCAGCTTGAGCATTTTGTGATCATAGGACAAAAGAAAAAGTCGGTTCCAAAGGGAATTCCGGCATTAACTCTATGACGTAATCATACAAAGGGATTAGTTCTTCTTTTCTGATGGTATAATCCCCATTGACTTGTTTGATTACCAGGTCTGAATCACCCTTCACCTTTAAGTGATTTACTTGTGCTTAAAGCACTAATTCCAAGCCTGTGATAAAAGCTTGGTATTCGGCTTCATTATTGGTACCACCTTCCCACAATAAGAAGGAATAAGGTAACACTACCTTTTCTGGAGAAATGAGCACAATTCCTAAGCCAACTTTGTTGAATTTAGGATTTTCCATTTTCCTCCCTGTTGGACTTCTGGAAGAACCATCAAAATACATTTCCCATACCTGAGGACTTTCTTGAATAGAGAAGACTTCCTCATCAAGGAGTTCAATATCTGAAGATGTGTCTTCCATTGAAGGGTGTTCAGCCAGGAAATCATCCAGAGCTTGGCCCTTTATCGCCTTTTGAGACACATAATGAATGTCGAATGGCTGCAAAATAACTGCCCACCTTGCTAGACGTCTTGTAAGCATTGGACGACTAAGGATGAATTTTAGCGGGTTATTGCGAGATACCAATTGGACCTCGTGATGTTGCAGGTAGTGTCTCAACTTCTGAACTGCAAAGATTAATGCCAATCAGCACTTCTCAATACTTGAATACCGGGTTTCTGCTTCAAGCATGGTTTGACTGAGATAGTAGAGACTGTTTTCATTCCCAGCATCATTCATTTGTGCAATAAAGGCACTCAATGATCTCTCTAGAGCTATCACATAGAGGATAAGTGGTCTTCCTTCAACAGGTGGCATGAGTACCGGTGGAATCAAGAGGTATTTCTTTAGAATATTGAATGCTTCTTGACATTCTTCAGTCCACTGGTAAGTGACTCCCTTCTTCATAAATTTGGTGAAGGGTAAAATTTTGCCTTCCAAATTGGAGATGAAACGCAGAATATAGGCTAAGTGTCCTTGATGTCCTCTTAATTCTTTCAAATTTTAAGGAGGGTACATACCAAGGATTGACTTGGTATTCTCAGGATCGACTTCAATACCACGATGGCGTACAACAAAGCCGAGAAAGTTTCCTGAGTTTACCCGAAAAGCACATTTTAAGGGGTTCAACTTCAAATTATGTTGTCGAAGATTGCAGAATATGACTTCCAAATCAGCCAAGTGATTAGAACGTTGTTTGGACTTAACTACAAAATCGTCTACATAGCATTCAAAAAACCTCCCTAATAAGGGTTTGAAGATACGAAGCATGGAACGCTGATAAGTTGAACCTGCATTCTTTAAGCCAAAGGTCATTACCCGGTAACAAAACACACCCTAAGGGGCTCTAATGGCTGTTGATTCCTCATCTTCTGGGGCTATTCGGATCTGATTATATCCAGAATATCCATCGATGAAGGGAGGTTCTTCATATCTAGCTGTTGCATCAATTAGAAGTTATGTAATCGGAACTAGGAAATAATCCTTAGGACAATGCCGATTAAGATCTTTGAAATCGATGAAAACACTAATTTGTCCATTATTTTTCATTACAGGGACAATATTAGCCAACCATTTGGGATATTGAACTTCTCTGATGAAGTTAGATTTGATAAGCTTATCCACTTCAGCATCAATTTTGGAAGAATAAGTTGGGTGTGTTCTTCTCGCGGCTTGCTTAAATCCTTGATGTTCTTCTGGTAAACCCAAATGATGAGTAGGAACATCAGGATCAATCATGGGAATTTATTTATAGTTCCAAGAAAAAATATCTGTATTTATCTTTAGAAAAGAAATATTCATCTCTTGCTCTTCAAGGGTCATGGCCACACTGATTAATGTGGGGCGTGGATCTTCCTTTGTACGCAGATTTATTTCTCTGAGTTCATCCACAGTGGTAATGATACCCTCTTCAAATGCTGGAGGAGCATCTCTAAGATCATCCTCTTCTTCTTCATCATGTGTTATTTCTTCCGTGTCTACTTTCATAGTAGATGAAAAAGCATAATTTTCATGATTAGAAGAGAGGTCAAAATTTTTATATCTTGAAGAAGAAGCTTCCATTTCTGACCCAATTGATGATGAAGGGTCTTATTTGGGTAATAAAGAGGAGATGATGGATTGAGAATCAACATCATTGTTCACCTCTGATGTTGCTATAACTTCTTCTGTCCTAATTAGTGAAGTATAGACTTGTTGGATTTCAGTAGATGAAATGAAGACGTCACCATTTGTTCTTTCATCACTGCTTGCTAGATTACCAATTTCTCCCATGTTGTCTATCTCGATTGCCGTAATTGACATTATAGATCTTTCCATAAGATTATTTTGATTTGATTATACCTTGTCAATTTGACTGATAGGCAACACATAATCTGTACTCACATGTGTAAATGGATTTACTGGAATTTTTTCCAAACCATATAGAGCATTAACTTTGGTCATCTCCTTTGTTATGGATTTCTCCCTTTGCTTCATGTGATAGAATTCTGCCACAATGTATTGAGACTCACATGTCTTGAATGGGGTCTTATCACCATAAAATGTCCCAACTTTACCATCGAAACAATATTTGAGACATTGATGGTATGATGAAGGGATAACCACATGCTGATGTAGAGAGGGTCTTCCAGGAAAGACGTTGAAAGTTGAGTCTTGATCAACAATCATGAAATCTGAATTCGATACAAGATCTCCAAACTGAGTTCTGAGTTTAACTTCGCCCAGTGGTTCTTGTTCATTTTTATCATATCCTTGTAACATCGTGGTAGAAAGAGATAAATTAGATTCTGTGAGGCCCAATCGACGAAGTGTACGAATGGGCATGAGGTTGACTCATGAACCGTTGTCATTGAAAGATCTTCAAACATCCACGCCATTGACCTTTCCAGATAAGTACAATGGTCTAATATGTCCATGCACAACAACATATTCAACTTCATCAGTAAAAGATATTATTGCATGGCATTCTGCAGGATTATTCCCTATGTGATAGACTTCCGCTACAACAATTTCAGTTTCAAACTCTTGAGGACAGGAAAAAGCCTCGATGAGTGCTTCCCGAAGATGTTTTGACAGATTTAGAGCATTCAGAATTGATAACTTGTCTGGTACTTGTTCCAAGTGTTTCAATATATCATACTTTTGATCCAAAGGTCTGCGTTTCCCAACAGGAATATGTGGTTTAGCAGGTACATTGGAAGCATATGCTTTGGAAGTTAATGCATCTTGTATTGGGATAGGAGTTGGCAATATTCCTGGTTTTGGAAGACTAGACCGATTAGATCAATTTACTTGCTAAGAGGAAGAAGATGAAACCTTCAACCGGTCTTCCAAAATAACTGTTCCAGGACTGAATTTTCTATTGGTAGAAGAACTTGCCTGTTCTTGCAGAGCTCGCTGAAGGGCTCTACCACGAGTTTCTACTGCGTACACAGTTCTAGAAGGGGTAGAATTAGAATAGTGGATTTCGAAAGATCCACGTCTTCCCCTGTATCCTGATCCCCAGGAACTTCCTCTGATTCATCTGTTTGATACAGGGAATTCAGGCTCATTGAAATCGAAACTACGACTAGCATATGCATCTGTTAATTGAATCATATTAACAGAACCAAAGATTAACTCTTCGTCTGATGAAGACTCTGCCTGTTTAGCCTGTTCAGTCTGTGCCGTTTGGTGGGGCGGTGCTCGTGGCTTTGAAGTATATGGCATGAAGTCCGCCAAAGTCAAAGACGAATTAGGCTTTGACACATACTCATCCTCTTATGATTCTTTTTCTTTCTTTGAATCATGCCGTTTCTTTGAGGAAATTCCCTCTGATGAAGAGGGGTTTTCCACAACATTCATGGAAGAAGAAACAATTGGTTTCCATAATTGTGTTCGCAAAATAGTATGAGTTCTACTGATTGTCATTCTGACCATCCAATCATCATACTTTTGTGCATTTTTACTTTTGATTTCCTGCCATTCACTTTCCTCCTCTGGAACTGTAGCAGTGACACATGCTACCAGGGATGAGGAGCCTTTCAATGTGACCTATCCCGAGTCGACCATCTTTTTCAGGAGGTCTTTGAAGAAAAAACACTCCTGGATGGGATTCCCCAACATTTTATGAAAAGGGAAATAATTAGGAAGGTCTTCATCTCCTTTCTTGTTTCGCCTCTTTGGTATTGGCAATTGAACTAAATTTTTTTCCAGAGCTGAAATGAAATAACCAGGAACTTGTTCATTTCGGAAAGAGTATATTTTTCTCTTCAGATCCTCAAATTGTTTTTGTCTTTGATCTTTTTGATCATCTGGACGAAAAGGCCATTGTTGTTGGCGCTCAGAAGGTGGAGAACTTCGAGAAGATGAAGGTTTTGAGGTAGAAATAGGTACAGGTGCTTGTTTGAGCACAACTGTAGCTGTTTCTACTTTACCCATTCTCCTTCCTGGATCTGATGGAATTACACGAGATTTAGCCTTAGCCTATATAAGGGAATATTCAATCTACTGAGCGATTGAAGTAAGGTATCGAAACCCTCCTGTATATTTCACAGGGATTAATGGCGTGCGTAATTCATCATGCATATTTGACACACAGATTGGCAAAAAAAATTCTTGAGGGAGTGCTAAACTCAAGGAATATGTTAATCCCTTCCAGCGAGCAATGAAATTAAAGACTCTTTCATTCTCCCTTTTCTTATAGTTTGTAAGATCAAAAACTGTTGTCTTTGGCAAAGTTGAGCTGAACTGAAGGAGAAATTTTTTGTGAAGATCCTCTCATCTGGTAATTGACCGGGATTGCAAGCTTGTATACCAAACAAGAGCTGGTCCTTGCAAGGTTCGCACGAAGAATTTGAGTTTCACTGCTTCTTGCTGCTCCGGAGTTCCCATCATGGGATTTCAACAAGACACGTAATGCGTCAAATGTTGTTCAGGATCGCCTGATCCATTGAAAATAGGGAATACAGGGTTCCCAAAACTGGATGGAGGAGAAATTGAATCTACCCATTCAGGGTAAACTTTATTTTCTGGTTGAACTTGCACACACTTACCTTCCAAAGTTTCTAACCGTGCTATTAATGAATAAATAGTAGTTATTAACTTTTGAGAAACATCCGGTTGAACTAGGAATTGGGTAGGTGCAATGACTGGAGCTTGGACAAATGTGGCGATTGGTGCTGCAACTGATGGTAGCATTGCCAATTGTTGTTGCACATGACCCGTAGGATTAAACCTGTGAGGGTGTACTGATAGAGGAGGATATTCTTGATCCATATCAGTAGCTCCAACAAATTTCTTTGGCTAACTGACTCCAGCATGCTTAAGAAGAAGACTATTCTGAATTAGTTCTGCATTCAGCCTTCTTAATTCCTTCATTTCTTCCTCCTGTTATGCAAACCTCTGCTCTAGTGAAAGTGATTGACCTTCTCCAAATGAAGGATATGTAACCAGGTTCTTTCCCTTCCATTTGTTGGATCATTTTTTGACAGGGGGAAGTGGGTTACTCAAAGGATTACTTATGTGCTGAGTAATCCTTTGACTTCATGTACGCATACCTTCTTCATTTGTGTCGGTGCGTACATCTTCTTGAGCAGGAACCTCTTCATCCGAGTCCCCTGAGTGAGCCTCATCTGGTGGATCAGCAACAATGAAATTGATGACATTAATCAATGCATAATTCATCGCATCCCTTATATCATCATTTCTGTGATATTGTCTTCTTCAATGTCTTTGATGAGACATTGCCTTTTGTTGATTCGATCCCTCAGGAACTTTTTGACAAAACGTAATTTGGAGGGAATCTCTTGATAATTTGGCGCTTAGTTCATCTTGGGGTTTCTTTCCCAATCATGAAAAGACCGACTTTCTCTGAGGAGGGGATTGATGATTTGAAGAAGTCCCTAGTCCAGTGGACTGGGGCTATTCCTGCTGTTCTCGCTCAACTCCCCAAATCCTTTTTGTTGATTCCGAGGGTTGGTTTAAAAGAGTCCCCAGTTTGGTGAGATGGGGTGGCTCTTGACATGCTATGTCTGAGACTTTCTTAAAAGATCTCCAGATCTTGCGAACCTTAGTTCAGAAATTAGCTGGATGCATTAACCTGTATCCACTTTTATCACCCGGTTCAAAAGGCCGTTGGATGATTTCTGAGACTTCTATCACTTGGTGACATGCTTTCTCCAAATGAGAGGCCGGTTCAATATTCTCGTTTGCTTGATTCAAGAGTAATTCAACAATGTTTTCACTGTATTCTTGATTTTGAGAGGAACTAGTTGAAGCCTGTTCTTGGGAAAGCTTTTGATTACAAACAAAGCCCATTGATTGTGGTCGTCCATGGGCAATAACATTGCATGAGACCATTTTCGGCGGGCTTTGCTGACTGGAGAGCACCGTGAAATGCAGTGCTCCATGAAAACCCCATACTCTGACACGAATACCATATGGGGCATTGGAAATTAACTGACGTAATCTTCTTAGTGCGCCAAAGCATGAACAATGAAGGGATCTATGCTGCTTTTCAGCCTTCGGATATCGAGATACTGATAGAGACGCAAAATCAATCTGACGTTGTATCCCTTCTATTATCTTAAGCTGATTTTCATATTCATCATAATATAATACATTCTTTTTAAACTGACAAAGAGTTTTCCATATTTTGAGACGAATATCATGAATTTCATCTTCTGTCAACATTTCTGGAATATTATACTGAGAGTCAGCCAGAGGCCAAAACATGACTGACACTTCACCTTTCGCGAGTTATTTTCTCATATTCAGAATTTCCTCTTTATCATTTGATGAAGATTCTTATACCTGATTTGACCAGAGTTGTTGTTTCCTTGTTGCTTCACTGGGTTCAACAGGATTGGTAGAGAAATTATTGATCAAACTAGAAGATGCATGACTTAGGGGTGGTTCAGCGAATGACCTACAACCTAGGCTATCTTATGATTGAGAAAGTATTTCACCTGCTAGCGATGAAACTTCATACATGACTGGAATTGCATTTACAAGTGCCTCAATATAAGAGGGATTTCTCGGCACTACATTATCCACTGGAGCATTTTCCAGGCAATGTGCATCACTACTGCGGAGAGGAATTTTGCAGAGAAATTCATCATCATGGGGAGGACCACCATAATGGGTTACAACAAAAGATGAGATCTCTTGCTCCTTGGTCTTCTGACCACACAGAGGGTTCTTGTGGCACTCATATAAAGATGAAACTTCGAGATCGACCGAATTGTCATGAATCAAGCCTTCATGAGGAAGTGTCTGATGAAGACCTTCGGAATTAATGCTCCCACTATTGGGAACTGAGGGAGTAGAATCTTGAATTCCAACAGATAATTGTCTAAGGGATTCAAGAACTCCATCATCATGAAAGGCCTTATTACTGATTGGATCTTGATCTCCTGAATGTACTGGGCTGGTCTTTTTCTTAGACTCTTTCTTACACACCTTGGAAACCACTTGTTAACGAAAGTGGCTGCTCTGAGCTGGTGTATGTGCCTGATCAGGAAAGATGGACAGGTTAGGCTGAAGATCTCCTCTCAAATCAGGTGTATGTACCTGACTTAGTCTTCCGTATGATATGGGGGAGTATGCCCCATAACCCTCTTGGACTGGAACAGATGTGTGTGTCTGTTCCGAAGTGAATTTTTGATGTATCACTCCACTGGTCGGGATAGATTTATGTGTTGTTCCCTGAGATGCCACTAAAGTTGTTATAATTTCCTGACAGGCATCCAGAATATGAGCAGGGATTTTCTTCTGCTCTTTCACCATTGATAGAATATGATTGGTGACTTCAGCTACCGAAATGGGAATATATGTCTATTCTGGTCTTGGAGCAGGTGTATGTTCCTGCTCCTGTCCTCCTTTTATTATCAGTGAATCCCGACAGTAATTAAGTGTGGGGGCAGAGAGTTGAGTCTGCCTCTTATTTGTTTTCGGGGCTTTCTGACTAACTTCACCAAATGCTACCAAGTGAGACTGTTGGTAGGCTTGATTAATTCCAGTAGTTGTATGTGCCTACTGATTGCACTTCACTAAACGTGGTTGACGAGATCAATCATATGTAGTCAGACGAGCCTGTTGACTAGATGATGATGTATAAACAGGTATATGTTTCTGCCTATAGTACTCCGCCGTAATTTCCAGGCGGGATTGGCGCGATGCTTCCAGACGAGTCTGTTGGAAAGTGGGTTTAAAATGAGAAGGTGTATATACCTGCTCATTGCTTTCCACCAAGTTAGGTTAGTGGACTTCTTCAGAGATGGAAGAGATGAGAACCTGCTCACTGTTGACCGGATTCCGCCTCTGGTGGTTCGTCTTGCTTGCTCGGGTTCGAGGAACCTGAGCTGAACGCCTAGAGTTGGTACCCTCATCATGTTGAGGGCACACTACTGCACGATTCTGGCGACGATTGTTGGTGGGGGCCCTCAGGAAGGACTCCGGTCTGTTTGAATTAAGTTCTTGAGGGACCTGGTCATTCACCTCCCCAGAATAAGGGAGCGAATGGTGATTGCATTCCGAGGATAATGACCCGAAACGTTTGGAGACGGTAGTCAGCACCGCCTGCTTCTTGATCACTTTTCATCTTTGTCCAGACGACCGATGCGATTTGTTTACTTGGAGGGCTTGTCGGGCAGCCTACAGAGTCGGGATGGTACCGTGTTGATGGTACTCCTTAACCAGTGCATTTGATACCCAGCATTGAAGACGCTGAGTAGGTGATATCGTCCTAAGAGCGGATGACGATCCAGTAGGAGTAGCAGCAGTGGCATTTGCAGCAGCAGTATTCACAGGTGTGAACTTGAGAGGAGCCATTCTAGAAATGCAGAAGATCTTGGGAAAAGTGTGCTTGTTCGATATAACAGACGTCATCAAGACAAATTTAGCTACTACATCTTTTGGATGAGCACATGTGTCAATGATTGTTTTTTTGGCCCTCTCATTGATTTTTAAATAGGGGCCTAAAAAATAGGTAAAACATAATTTTAACTTGGTTAAGGATTCACGTCGGGTTCACCATTTTTGTTTCCCTCGGAATCCGGGGATGACCGCCTTGATGAGAGGTTCAAACGTTCTTATCGGTTTCTAATGGGTTTGTTCGTTGAACCAAAAAATCCAATGATTCCACATCCATTCGGACCTACTTTCAAAAGTTAGGTTCCCATTAGTTTGTGGACTGATGAGGCTTAGGAATTTGCATTGGTCGAGAGGATGGGAGGTTGGACTCATCACACCTTTTTGAGGGGAATTATTGTCTACTCCGAGACTCTCTTTATAGATTGAAGTTATGTTCATGAATCTTTATTACATTACCAAGTATAAAATGAGATTTCCTTCAGATCTAACAATCAATGATCAAATATGTAGAAAATTTAGAGAATCTTTTATATGTATTCGAGGTTCTTCATCGATAGAGGATCATCTGTATTTATTAGAGATTCTGGGTCAATGGTACCCTTCAACACATTTATATAGAAGTCTCTCGGTCATTATGATGACCATGTTGGTTTTAAAGCCACTTAGTGGGGCACTTGATGTTTATTGTCATTCAGAAGGACATGGATTATTTTAGAGTTTGGATCGAACCCGTAGAAGTGCTACCAACGTATCATTTTTTTAGAAAAGGAATCAGAACCCACGTAGTTTGAGTAAGGGAGTATGATATTTATGATTGATAGCTCAAAGAAGGATGTCATAATTAATTTTACCCTCTAAGCTCACGTGAGTCATTCTCGGTGTGAGAAACAAGAGGTATTGGTAAAAATTATAAAATTGGGCCATGAAAGATGCAATCATAAGAAATGATGTAGGACTTATGTATATATGACTGACCAGACAAATGAAGGTTAGGATTTACTTTTGGGAATAATTCCAGGAACATGGTTCATAAAGGTATATGTGCTTTATGGAGGTTTTGAGTACTCTAACTTGGGGATTACTCATGAAAAGGAGGCCTGAATTAGGAGAAGACTTATGATTGGGTTTTACTCATGAAAAGGAATACCAGATCAATGGTAAATTAGGACTGGTTAATAGAAATTAAGACTGGGGATTACTCCTGAAAAGGAGTCCCAGATCAAGGATTAAGGTTTCGGGCTTACTCCTGAGGGGGATGCCCAAATTAGGGGACTGGGGCTTACTCCTAAGGAGGATGCCCAGATTTGGGAACTTTAAGAATTGGGGCTTACTCTTAAGGAAGATGCCCAAGTTAAGAATTATGACTGGGGCTTACTCCTAAGGAGGATGCCCAAACTTGAGACTAGGGCTTACTACTGGAATGGAAGCCCAGGTTAGGGGATCTGGGGCTTACTCCTAAGAGGATGCCCAAAATTTAGAGGACTTATGACTGTGGATTATTCATGAAAAGGAGACCCAGGTTAAGGATTCTATCATCTTAAAGGATGAGGTTGAATGTATGAAATCTCAATCTTTAGTGACCTAAAGATGTGTAAATCACTAGGTTTTGAGAGATATTCCATAGAATTCCATTCAGATAAGGAAGTCAAATCAAGAAATCATGCCATAAATGGCTTTGAAGAGTGTCTTGAAGACTGAATCTTGAATAAGAAATGTGTAATGGCTTAAAAGGGGTTAAATGGGTAAGAAAGGCATCCAAAAAGGCAGGGGCGCGCAAGTCCTGACAGGCGCGCAGGTACTTCGTGGGCGCTCAAGTCCTGGTCGTGCAGGTATACGCCTGCGCGTCATGTTTAGTACTTGCGCGGTGTTCAACCAGAAAAGTAATACTTGAGCGACCTTTGTTTAAGGCCTTTAGAATCCTTTTAAGGTTATTCCAGCAGAGGGGCGCGCAAGTTCTATTGAAGGAGTAAGGCGGTGCGCAAGTGCGGCCCTTTTCCCTTAAGGGCTGGCCACTCTGGCACACAAGTGCTGATGAGTTTCAACACTTAGGCCTTCCTCCCCCTCTTTAGATCTTCCGTTCTAGGTAAGAAATTACCATAGAAGTGTTTGGAAAGCTTTGAGAAGAGACTAGGGTGTTGGGAGCTGAAATATGAGTTTCTGGAAAAATTCCTCCTCATTGGGGGGGCCCATATGGTCTATTTATAGGCAGGAGAAGACCTCGGGTGGTTATCACTTAGGTCGTGCAAGTCACTTGTGCGACCATAATGCGTCGCACAAGTGGACTTGTGCGACTATGAGGAAACTTTCACGACTTAGGGGAAATCTTCTCCTTGTTCATCCCTTTATCGATTTTTGATATTTTCTTCAAAGGATGGATCAATTTGTGCTAAGTCATTTTCATTTACATTCCTTTAGACTCTATGACGAAAAAGGAGCATCAACAACAACAACGGTCTTTGAAGTATTTATTTGAGTCTTATTTTTCTTTTATTTGTATTAAATTCATCATGTAATTTACTTACATTTATATTTTCATTACATTATTCTTTTATTATGTGGATTTGTTATGTTTTCCCCTCTCCACTTTGGTTGCCTATTTATTTATTAATATTTATTCTATTCTTTCTTAATCATTAACATTATTTTTCCACTCTCATTACAACTCTTTACCTAAGGGTATATTTTCTCCACTATATTCCTTACACCCTCACTTCTAGTATATATCATTTAGACTATGGGGAGGTGCACCTGAGGTCGCATAGTCATCGACGATGTCACTTAAGGGAGCACTGGGATGGGGATGTGACACATGGTTTGGAAAACCATGCAACCAAACCTTGTTCATGTGACTTAATGATCCAAAAATCATATTTAATGTCCATAACTCATCTGAATTGATCCAATATTCATCATAAATTCTCCAATATCAAACCTAGATACTCTACTGGCTCTACTTGTCAATTTCTATCCTTTTGATCTTGATTCTTATGGATCCAAGTATAACGTTGATCAGGAAATTATGGTCTATGATCCATGAACATCCATTAATCGTGGTTATTTTAGATATACCCTTATTTCATTAATATGAATAATAGACCAAGAACTACTTATCTAGATCTTTGGATTATGATTCCATATAATGATGAATTATTGTATTATTTATAAAAATGTTAATCATGTATCACATAAGTGGAATCACATTGATCTATCTCATATCTAGCTTCATTTGTGTATCCGGAGAGGTATGTTGGTGTAAAACCTTATATTTTGGCTTAGAACCTTCTTAAATGTCATTTTATATCCTTCATGTGATTGATTTGGGATCATTTTTAGGGGTTATTAGTGTCTAGGATTGATCTACTTAGAGCTCAAGAGTGTAGCGGGTATCACTCCTCAACAGGCCTCGACCATTGTCATCGTCAAGATTAAGGTAGGAACATGCATATCAACTTTGGAATTTTTATAATCTTTTTTCTATGATATTATATTTTAATTTTCAAAGATTTATTGACCATTCTTTATTGTGATCACATGTGTGTGTTTTTGTAACTTGTGAGACCCATATATAATGATTGATTCCATAAGTATACCTATGTATATTCTTAGAGCTTGTTTTATGTTGATCACATGTACTTGTATATTTATTTGGATTTTCATTATAAAATTTTATATCCAAACTATATATTCTCTACCTTGTTTTGTGTGATTATCATACCTTCAAAGGTATTACTACTAGTATTAAGAATAGGAGGACTGTCCTGATATGATTATATATTTGAAGGGGAGTTGAAAAAAAAATAAAACTATAATGATAAGGGACATGAACAAAGGGTAGGGGCATGCTGAACTTGAGTTCATATCTGAGTTAGTGGTAAAATAGGTATGATGACCTTATGGCCTGACCTGAGGCAATTGTGGGATACAAAGACCTTGTTTCCTATCCCGATTAATTGGTGGGGTACGATGGCCATGTGTTTTGATCCATGAGAGAGATAGGGATTTATAACCTTATGTCCAGATCTAAGGCTGAATAACCATGTGGATACGCCGAGAAATATGAGGTGACATTTTGGATGACCCATGATGATTAATTTTATTGTGACCATTCATCTATCACGAAACCAAAGTATGTATAGATGTATCTTGTAATTGATTGGTTAGTTTAAAAAATCTTGAATGATTTTTGTTATTAATTTATTTCAGGATTAAATTTACCATTTAATACACCTATTATGCTTATTCACTCATGTTAGAGACCCATTGGTGGTGTCTTACTAGTTTTATTACTCACACCTTATATGGGAATCTCAATGTGCATGAAAATTTCATGATTTGGGATTGGGGTAAGGGAAAGGGTATAGTGGTAGATAGCTTAGTTGGGGAGCATGATGTAGGTGGGGGTAATAAGGAAAGACTCTATAGATTTTTTGTATCATTTTATTTATTTATGTAATTACATTTTAAATTCTCTAGATTAGGGTTCCATATTGGGTTCTTAGTTCATTTTATATGTATGACATCAGTGAAATATTTTGATGCACTATGTTATATTTATATTATTCTTTTATATATGAGGTTGTTATATATTTTTATTTTTATATTGTGTGCCTAAGATTGTCAAGGGTATAGTCTCCCCACTATTCCATTAGACCCTCGCAACTAGTTTGAAGCCTCTTTCATATATGGAGGCATGTATGGGTATTTTAGAATATCCAATTGATCATAGTTCATGAAATATAGGTTAGGGATTTAAAATTTGGTATCAAAGGAATGAGTTTTCATTTCTATTCTTTTCGGTTATAGTAAAAAGCATATAGGTTTTATGGAACATAGGTAGGGGAGTTTACATATGCCTGACCGACTCATGTGTAACGAATCTCTGAGTTACTAGTAATGATATTTGTGTTACAGTTTTATGATATTTGGATTTGTTTCTACATAATTAGTAGGATCATAGGGTCACATATCATATATATAATAGTTCGGTGATGTATAGTATTTATTTAATTTAATGACTTGATCTGTGCTGGTTATTGAGTGACATATCTATAATCATGATATTATATTATATATATATATATTTGAATTAGGTAGTTGAAATTTATTATTAAATATATATATATATATATATATTTGACTTACTTATAATATCTTATCACCTATTCATTTACAATCATTCCTTATCATTATCATTTCAAGTGTTAACTGCTTTGTTTTTCATGTAAGTTTCAATTCGGTTTTTATGGTACATGTGCCTTGATCACTGTTAAATCATCTCTAGAATGTTAATAATGATATGAAAATATTATATATTAATTATATATGTATATATATAACCATCGATAAATGTTAAAGATATAAAAACTAATTATACCATTCATTGGAATGATAGTTTGTACGTGTGCATGAATGTTGTTTTCATTTTCTAACAAAAATAAGGAAATGAATATAAATAATCTTTCATCATTAAAGAATAATAGTTATATCATAAATATTATATCTATTTACTAAATCCATCATTTTATCCATCAATGTGATTTGGTGATGGAAAAAAGAAATCATATCACTACGTGGAGGCAGTAGTCCACACATACACATGCACAATACTTTTATTTACCATTTGAGGGAAAAGATAAAGAAAATGGTTGCATCATAATCATAATAACATATAAGTATGTTTATGATCAAATGGTAATTATTTTTTTATTGATACAATATTATTTAATGAATTTATGCAATAAATAAAATTTCAAAGAGTCAGGTAAGTTGATTACCTCATCATTGAGATACCACTTTTGGAATAAAAATTAAGCCTTATTAGGATGGTCTTATGAAGAAACCAAGTTCTAAATAATGAAGGGAATGAATCCAGGATGGTTTTTTATAGGTGTCTTCTAAGGTATAAATATCATATTTTTTAATAAGGGAGGATACGAGGTTCGCAATTAGAAGTGAGGGGAGGGACACACATGGAATTACTTAAATGACTTAAATATTGTAGTCAATTTTTTATAAAAGTAGAAAAAATGGTTAGTCATTCATATTTAATATAATATAAGGTCTGAATATCTTTAAACAATAATATCTAGATATGTTTAAGTATAATATTTACCCTTATCTCTTAGTTTGACCCCTGATAAACCCTTTTTAACCCTAGTCATCATAATAATTTTTTTACTATTTCATTAAAATAAATTTTAAATAGCGATCTATATATTATTTTTTCAAAAATTCACAACACCTAGAAAAATAAATTTCGTTATAAAAATATGTCTTTTATCCATGAAATGATTTTATTAAAATTTTGTGATTATTTCTTTGGAATTAATCTATAAATTTAAAAAAAGTAAAAAATATATATATAACTTTTATAGTGTTTTAAATATTATTCATACCATAAAATATAAAAACTAGGATTTAATAATGAAATATATCATGGTTCATTTAGTCTCCATGTTTTATGTCAAGAAAATTTTCAAATACTTCAATGTTATTTTGCAATTAATTTATATAAAATATAAAGTTAATAAATTATAATCACCTTGAAATGAAATTCACACTCAGAATTCCATCAAATTTATCCAAATAAATATGGAACTTCCTCTTAATCACATCCTTGGGTTTTCATGTTTCTTCCTATAATTTCTAATTCCTCCAATGCTGTTTAACTAAGTGAGAAGTCTTATTCCATGGAATATTATCTCTGTGATTCATGAGATCTATAGGTTTTTATTCATTTTAAATATCATTCTCTTATAGAAAAACCATTGAGTTATATACATGTTAAGGATAAGGTATTTACTTCCTAAAAAGAGATACATGAAACATATCAGGAAGTGGGAGGAGGTTCGGTAGAAGAACCAAGTAATATGATACCATCTCTACTCGATCAAGATTATAAAAGTGTCCATCATAACTAGGTATTAGCTTTAATTTATTTCTAAATCACATAAAGCTATTTCATGTATGAATTAATTGAAATAATTTATCACCAACTTTGATTTTTATATCTCATTAATGTTTGTTTTTATAACTCTTCTGTTGATTCTCTTCTTACTTAATGTGTTGCAGAATGTCCCTAACCTTATCTACTATTTCCTTAGTTATGTCAGGTCCTAATAGATTTCTTTTCAAACTTCATCCTAGAAATTTTGATCACATAACTTATTTTTATTGGGGGAGTCATTAGTATCTATCTAAACACTCAAGTGAAAGATGTTGTTATATGAAAATTATAAAGGTTTAAGTTGTTGATCCAAAACACCTCTTGGAATCTAGATAAAAAAATCATAGCATATACTCAATGGTTTGAATGGTTATCTTATAATTAAAATATTTTTAAGATTGATAGATAGTACTGAAACACAACTCCATATCTTCATAATTCCAAATACTTATCTAGAACATTATGTTAAACCTATGATCTCGACCAAACACAATTTAATGTACTACTCCATGTAAAATTACTACTTCAATAATATTTATCTTGTTAAGATGATGAAGTTATAAATCATCTCTGAAATCAATTAATTGTGCATGATTTATATGGTTATTGACTACAATAAAAATGGAATTATTCCCTCTATATGTCTTGGGGTGTCAAATGATGAAATATTTGGGGATGTTTTCTCATTTATATACTAGTATGAGTAATGATTTCAATATCCCCTTATACTTTTACCACTTATCCTTAACTAATTGGCACACCATTAAATGAGATATATACACCACAATATATTTCTTCATTTTACCCCCAATAAATTAAATTTAATGTCTCAATATATCTTCATAATTCTAGGATGAATAGAGAGTGATGAGTTGTTTATCCAAAATATACATTAATTTTGGATTAATATAGACACATAAACTATTCATGTACTATATTATCCCACCCAAATCAATGTTTAACTGAGAAAATTTTCTCACCTTCTTTTTCATCTCTTCATCATTAATTTTTTCCTCTTAAATCATTGCATGAAAATATGGATTCACACTCATTTGTTAAAGTAAATATTTATCCCCTTCCCTCAATTTTCCATGTTATATTGGTTTAAAATCCATAAATAATGGATACTTTTGGATCCTATTCATAGATAATCAATTGTGATCCTTTTTGGATCAAAGTATCATCCACCTTGTTTTCTTTCCAAGGATGGTAATGTATTGAGGATTCACAATCTATAAAAAAAATCCAACCATCTTCTCTAGTGTATATTTAACTCGTTTTGGGAGAATAATACTTTAAACATTTATGATAATTATACATTCCACACCTTTCTCTATATAGATAATTCATCTATATCATTAATGAAAATATTGCCACTACTAACACCAAGTTAATGGTAGGTTAATTATTCTCACGAACCTTTAACTAATGGGAGGAAAAATCTATCACTGTTTCATTCTAAATAAGAATTCACCCATGTCCATTCTTTTTTTATTCACCAAAAATCAATTACCCTTTCCCACTATTGGGTAATGTGAGTACATGTTCATTGACCAACTTTTTATTTAGATCCTTGAAATTTTATTCACATTAATCATTCCAAAGTAACATTAGTACATTTCATGTAAAATTTGTGATGGTATTATTCAACCATGATAAATTATTTACTAATATATGATAATATCCATTTAATCCATGAAAACTAAAGATCTCAATCATGGTGGTTGATTTGGGCCACTGTTCAATGGCTTCTCTCATAGAAGGATCTACTAATATACCCTCTTTGTGATTATATGTACCAATAATTATAATTTATACAAAAAGAACTCATAATTTATTATTTTAGAATATATTTTATACTTATTTATGTTCATTAATATAATTATCAAGTTCTCACACCTGATCATTAACTACTATAAGATTTTCTTTCAAGAGAAATAATAGTATAATGTATTTAGTTTTATTCAAGAATGTGATTAAAACCTAAATTACATCATTTTAAGAATTTAATTTCATGAAATTTATTTAATTTTTTAAATTAACATTCCAAAATAATATTAGGGTGACTTTTAATTTTGTTTTTAGAAATAGTTGATTTTTGGGTGAATAGTGAAAAATAATTATTTAAAAAACAATCAATTTTTTTGATATTTTAATGGTTTAATAATGAATTTAAAGATTATAAAACCTATTTTATAGAAAAAATATATATTCAAGAAGTAGTATAATGAATATAAAAATATAATGTCATACTTATAAATATATGTATATCATTTTGTAAATCTAATTAATATTTTTGTTCATTTTTTTTGTTCTTCTCATTTAATCAAGTATTTATCTGGTTACATTTGGTTTCTATTTTTTTACCAAAAATAAGTCACATTTGATTTAAAATAATCCAATTAATTTCATTTTAATAATAATTATACTTTATATTACTATGAAATAATTTTTATGTTTAAAATATTGATTTTTCTAAACATAGTTTCAATTGTGTTTTTCACAATTATACTATATTTTGTTTTAATAAGGTCTAAAGAATTAAAATTATAATTTTTTTCCAGATGTTTAATCCTAATAACTAATATTAGTTAATATGTTCACCTAATTTTTTGGTCATTTATAATTTTTAAAAGAATAAAAATTTGTTTCCATAGTTAGGGTAAATATAGGTTAATTGTTGTTGGGAGTAAACCAATATGTACGGGTAAAAATGGAACTTAAATTTATATAAATATTATATTTTGAAGAATTATTTACCCTATATTATATAAATTTCTATGTAATGTCCATTTTTTTCTATTTTCAAAATAAAATGACTTCATATTATTTAAATATTTTAAGTAATTCCATATGTGTCCCTCCCCTCTCTTATTAATGGGAACCTATACTCCTCCCATACTCATATAATTATAGAACTATATATTAGAAAATAGTGTGAAAAAATCCTTACTAAAACCCTTAAATTCATTAGTGAGCTTCTGATCTTCTCCTAATACCATCTTAATAAGGATTAAGGTGTAAGTCAAAGGAGGCCTCTCAAAGGCGAGGTAATCATTTTTACCTACTCTTTCAATGTTCAGTTCTTATAAATCAAATAATTTTTTTACCCGTAATAAAATAATGATTCTAGTATCATAAATATACTGATAATTAATTATGATTATGTGAAAACTATTTTTACCACCTTTCCATCCTATGTAAAATGGAATCATTTCTTGGTCGTATGTAATAACTATCGTGTCTACATAGTAGTGTAATTATTTTTTATCATCCCTTTAATTTTATTGTTATAAATATGGAAATAATAAATATATATGATATTTATGAAATAATAATTATTTAATAAATATAATATATCCTTTTTCTTCTTATCCGACCACCCATTAAAAATGATAATGTCACCCATGCACACTTGTGGACGACCACCACCATGAAGTGACATGATTCATTTTTTAAGTTAAAATTTCAAGGATAACTATAAATATGTATATAATTAATAAATATTACATTTATATAATTTTTAATACTCTATAGATTATGTAACTATGATCAAGATGAAAGGACCATAACCGCTGAAACAAAACATATATGAAAAATGAAGTAGTTAACACTTGCAATGATGATGATGAATGATTGTTAATGAATGAGTGATAAGAGGTTATAAGTAAGCCATGTATGCTATTATATGTCTGAATATTAATTTTTCATTCAATTATAATGTATATATATTTATTATATGGTAGGTTAAAATCACTTATGGAGAATGTCAGACCAAATGTAAGGATTTATCCCACAATCTCATACTTTTTTAGGATTATTTATGTTTATGTTTATATTATGGGAATTATGTGATAATTTTATATTAAACCCAATATATTTTATTATACTATGGTTATTTCATGAAATTATATGTTTTCCTATCATTTTATTCTCTCTAAATACTCAATATTCTCAGAGATTTTTTTTATAGAAAACAAATATTTTCCCCATTTATATGTGAATTTTTTTATATGTTTATATTTTCTTTAAAATATTTTCAATAATATTTTTACTATCATACAATGACTAATTAATTCCATTTTCTCATGTTTTAATTTCTATAAAAAGGTTTTAAAGGAATATTCAATTTTTATCAAATGAGGCACTTTTTACCAATGTTTAGAACAAAATAATTGTTTTAATGCTTATCGCACAAATGAATTTCCCACCACGATAACTATTAAATGGATTAAAGACTCATTTACATGTCTCCATGGTTCTTTTCAAAGAAATTTTTTCCTCATATTCTAGAAATATTTATATTATAAATAAGTCATTACAAAATAAAATTTGAATTTTCTTCAAGATATATTTAGTGATCTTCAAAGAGTATTTCCATCTATTTTAACATCCTTTTATAAATCATATACTTTAATGGGGATATAATGAAATAATATAATCCAATTTATTTTTCTAGATGTATTATGATAATTTTTTAATATTTATTGATTGTGGAAACATTTAATATTATGTATGAAAGTTTTTCCATATGAATGTTTATGGTTATTATATATTGAGAAATAATTTTCTCATTTTATAAGAAAAATGTTTTAGACTTAGTAAGTGATAAGTGGGGACCATTATATCCACTTGATTCTCTAGTAGTTCACATAAGATAAAATATCTTGTTAATCAGTGTGAACCATACCTATTTATGTATGATGTATTAGAATGGAGCCTTAATGGTAATATTTTGATCTCTCACATTATGGATTCTATAATTATGAAACTATTTTTTATTATCCATGTGATTATTTATGTTTCCATTTTATACATGGATTTAGTCCCTTTTTATGATATTAGTTATATGGAATATTTTATTATTGTTTATCTTGGATATCTTATTAACGACTTATTTATCCTATGATATCTTATGTTGTATGATTACCCTTACTATGAATCTAATCTCACTCTTTATTATGTTTCCTTTCCCTAAGATACCTAGAAGGGGAATGTGGTTGATTTAATGGACTTTATAGAATAATTAATAATGTTCTCAATATAATTTTCGAATTTTATTTCTTGGTTTTAGTTGTAATATGAAAATCATGTATTTATCTAGTCTCCCATAACTATTAAACTATTTGATCCTTTAGGATGTGATAACTTGTATTTTGTGGTAGTCTAGTAAAGTAACCACTGACTCTGGGTCACTGGATTAGGGGTGTTATAATTTATTTCAAAATAAGTTCAGTAAAAAACTTGAGAACTAGATTTAGTAAATCATATATTAGAGAACATATACCTATGATAAAATTCTAAGTATATGATAACTTTAGAAAGTTTTGGTAATGAATAGATTGTGTGGTTTTACTGGAAAAAACATCACTATGTAGATATTGGAAGGTGGATATGGCTGTGATGCAAATTCACTTAATGGTAACAACTCTGAATGGGGAATGATAGATATTAAATCAATTTTCATTTGTGCATGATGAGTGGACCCAATACTGTACACCCATCTATAATGTCCTAGGAGATATGTTTTGGCTAATATACATTCTCTGTACAAACCATTATGAAAGATTTTAAAATATTATTATTACTTAAAGAAATCCCCAAAGATACTAACATTATGATTATAAGATTAGTTATGAATAAAATTTTAATTTATGTTGAGTGTTACGCAATATTTAGAATTGTGTACTATGATTTATCATTCATAATTTTTTGATCTAATTAAACATATTCCATTGGTTAGAAATGGAACCTTGTTAAAGTAATGGAAATAATATCAATATATATAATATATGTTGTGAATTATCTCATGGATAAGATAATGATGTTGGAGATAGAGATGAAAAAATTATAGCTATATTATTGTAGTTGTCTCTTGTTATGATAAATAACCTTTCCTATATAGATAAACCTACAGAACCCCAACATAGTTCAATAATTTTGGATTGCATAATTTTTTAGAAACCTATATCATTCAAAGATACTACTAATTAATAAGTATTTGGGAAATGGACCACATCTATGTAGTAGATATTTCTCACTTTGGGAAGAAGGGAAATAGGGAATTCCATCGTGGTAGTTTATCATATTAATAGTTATTTTTATCAATAGTGGTCGTCTATATTGATCACTAAGGAGCTGATGGAAATAAATAGTATAATGTCAAAGACATTCAATTTTATATTCTAAAAAAAATACATTATTCATGAGAAATGATATAAATAGAGATACAATTCCTCAATCTGAGGAAAAAATGAGAAAATATTACTGAATATAAAGATAACTCTATATGGTTAGTAACTGTTACTTGGGATTATATACATAATCCAAGGAGTAATATTGATCATATATTTCATGGGATAAATCCTAGACTTTATAAATAAATTAGTCTATTAGATATTTTTAATATATGAGGATATAATATCATTTTAAATTAAGATAGAAAATTAATTACCTAATTCATAATTTTTCATGGAAAATAAGAAATGAAGTGGGTGGATGGGAACTTTGGAAAATAAAATACGACAAATGGGAATAATGTAAGGGTGAAATTTATTATTTGTAATAATTATATAAGAAACACTGTGGAACATGATTTATGGGAATGATATTTATTTTCATGTGTGTAGAGAAAGTCCACTAAGATCATTATTTTAAAGTTAAGAAAGAATCTACTAATATTAAATGCTTCAACTATAAGTAGATTAATAAATAGTCAAATTAATTTCCCATATATCAAGGTAATTTCCTTCATGAAAGGACAATGGATAATGACTAAGCTAATGAGATCACTACAGTTGAGGTTGAAGTTCCTAAATATGTATTTACCAGTATGTTGATCATATCCTTATATTTAGGAAATTATTTACTTGATTCTTGATATTTAAACTATATTATATCTTCTATGATTTAAAAAAAAAATATTTTTCTCTATGACCTTAAAAATAGAGTTTTCAATGAATAATAATTGTGGAAATATTTCCACAATATGGATATTTCATTTAGTTCCCATTATGAATAATAAAATTACCATATTTGAAAAAATTATTATTATACATATGTTTGACTTTTATATAATCCTTGGTATGAATTGGATTCAAAATTTTAATTAAAATGCTTATTTCCAAGAGAATGAGATTAGTATTTGGGATGGTAATATAGAATCCCTTATCTTTATAGAGTAAAAAATATCATCTTAATCATGTCTGAATCCACATCATGTTGCTCTCAATAATTGAATTATTAGATAAAAATAGTAGACAAAACTTATTAATGGGAATGTTATACATAGAATAAATATGTAAATATTGTACATGAATACATTGATGTGTTTCTTAAATAACTACTTGGACACCAATATAAGCATGACGTTTATTTTTACATTGATTCAATCCATTGTGAAAAACATATATCTATGACTCCATATAAAATGGGTAAAATTTAAATAGTGGATCTGAAGAAAAAAAGGTTGTGTGATAAGGGATTTAAATTCCATATTTAAAAGAAGTGTCCTCTTCCCGACATTGATGAAAAATTTTATCAACATCAAGGAGATGAACAATTTTAAAATATTTATCCTCATTCGAGGTATCATAAAATAATAGTGAATAAGGATGATTTTCTAGAGATAACATTTTATTTGTGGTATGAAAATTAATAATTTATATAAATTTCCTTCATGGTGATTAATTCGCCCGTTGTTTTAATAGATATAATGATTAGATTATTCAAGGATTTTCTTGATAATTGTTTATGGTATTTATTAATGACATCATGATATACACTAAAAAATATGATGAGAATAAGATTAATTCAAGAATCATTCTTAAGACTCCTAGAAAAAATGAGTTATATGGAGAACATAGAAAATGTGAATTATGTATTTAGTATGTTTCTTTTCATATATACATTTTCTCTAAGGATGTAGTATTATTTGATCCTTTAAAGATAAAGGAAATTATGGGACAACCAATGCTATAAAATATAAAAAAGTTATGTAGTTTTCTTGGATTATTATGCTTCAGTCATCAATTTGTTCAATATTTTACTCGATTAGATAACTTATTAAACATATTGATAGGTAATGTGGTTAATTTTATATTGTCATAAGAATATAAGAAATGTTTGGATGAATTAAAGAGTATATTGGTAAATGAATCTATATTGACTTTACCATAAATAAGGGATGGATTTTTTATATATAATGATTCATAAAATAAAAGAATTAAATTTTTCCTTATATAGGTTGATAGAGTCCTTTACTATATATCAAGTACGATAAATATTCAAGGATAGAATTATCTAACTGATGATCTTGAGTTGTATGCCATAATCTTTTCATTGATGATATATAAGAATTACCTTTAGGGATAAATATGTGAAATATATATATATAAAAAAATCTTTAAATAGATATTTTCATAGAATGTTCTCAATTTAAGTCAAATAAGATGGTTATAACTACACAAGGATTATGATTTCTTAATACACCACCTCCATAAGAAGGAAAATAAGGTGAATGATGACTTGAGTATGAAATATCATGGTGTTTTGACTAAAATGAAGATTCTAAAAGATGATATATTCATTGATTAAGTAAAGTAGTAGATAAAAATAATTTAGGAAGGGGAAAAATCACATTTATTTCCAATGATTTCCAAACTATCCTAATTAGAGAAAAGAAAAAATTACATACTTGATGAATAAAATATTCAAAATAAAATAAAAACCATGAATTGTAATGCACCAATATTTTTCTATTTTTTCAAATAAATTTAATTTTTAAATACTTTTCATTACAGAAAATATGTAACTAATCATGTGTTATATGAAACACTGATTCTATATTCTTTTATACATGTCGATGAGTTTTAACAGACCACGATATATTATTAATATTATTATTTGAATGAAACCATTATTAACTATTAATTAAACATATTGTTATGAATAATAATAATAATAATACTAATTAAATATTAATTATAATGGTTTTATATAAAGAAAACATATCAATAAAAATTTTCTTAAATTTTATAAAAATATTTATATATTTCAAAGATACTATTTTCTCAAAACAAAATTATTTTCTTTAGTGAAAAAATAATAAAATTAATTTATTCCAATTTTTGAATATTTATTTGAAAAAAATAATTTTTGAAATTTTAATTTCAATGATATCTTTGAGTTTATTTGTTTTAATATTCTGAAAATACAAAAATTTTAGTGAATAGTGAAAAATACTGGTTTCTATTAAGAATTGTCATTTATTTTAAAGATTTGAAGAACATAAAATTTGTTTTAATATTGATTAAAAGGAAAAATTAGTTGAATTAAATATTTATAAATCTATTCTAATTCATTGTAATCAATTTCATATTTAATTTTGATATAAAAACTTTATGAACATTTGAATATTTCCCATTCAAAAACCTAGATTCTCGTTACTTATATAGGACTAATTTTAAATTAAAAATTTTCCAATTATATTAATGTAATCTATAAAAATGGATTCCATATTCAGAATAAAAATAATTTATATTATCTACTAGTGTCAAAATAATTTTTTTACCATAATTAATAGTAAAAACAGAAAAAATTATTTACCACAGCTAAGGGGTAAATTGGTTTACTGGGGAATTAATCTAAATGTATGAGGGTTTAAAATGACCTAGAAGTTTTCCTAATACAATTATATGGAAATGGGTTGACTCTTTTTATTATAGTTTTTGTAAGGGTCTATTTTTTATCCTTTTTTCATGTGGAAAACATAGGTTTCGTTTTTCTTTTCTAGGATTACAAGTGTTCCACTCACCACACTTACAAATGACCACCATATATCCTCCTCTATTTACATTTACTAAAAAATTTATTTCAACCAATAACTACACAAATCACTTCATAAATTCTCTTGTATCATCTTAAAATCCTTATTTTGGTCATAAATCCAATCTATAAATCATTTTGGTGCAATCCAGAAGAAGTTGTCTGAATAAGAGATAATGTCCCTAACTGGGTGTTTTATATTATCTATTCCCAAAAATACATAAAATTTTATTAATCCATGATATTATAATAAAATAATTATATTAAATATATATATGTTATTATTATAATTTCATAACATTAATCCTTCACCTATTCAATCAAATCTGTTACAAATCATTCGTGTGTACGGTAGACTACAGCCTCGCAAACCGATGATATCCATTTTCCTTAACCACCTCTAAATGATTTATGTATTGATTTAGTTATTTTTAATACATGATATTTTGTATATTTTTTTCTTCTATAATTATTATTTCACATGTTTCCTCTTACTTTTTCATTTAAAGGGGAAACGATAACGCCATTCATGTGTATAGAACCCTCCTGCCATGCGAAGCGAATTGATTCTTTGATGCTTTACATGGAAGGTAATAAAGATTCCTTTAAAGAAAATATATGATATATATTACCAAAAAATGATTATATGATGATAATATTTTATTTAACATTCTTTCTTTCAATCTTTTGAGAAAATGGAAACAACGGTCATGCATATGTATGACATACCTTCTCAATGAATGATTTATTTAATTTTCTATATCTAATTTATATTAACTACTATAAATATGTATATAATTATTATAAATTATATTTACATAATATTTACATTTTTTGAGATTATGGAACCGTTATCAATGTAAGTGGACTTAAAATAAAAAATAAAAACGTATATGAAAAAATAAGTTACTACCTAAAACATAAAATTAACATGGAATTGATTATAATTAGGTAATAGAAAGTCATAATTAAATAATATCTGGTATGATACATATTATACTTGTTTAATAATATATTTATAACAAAAATACATATATTACATAAGGCATTGTTCCTCTACCAACAATCTTGCATAAAAAGTAAAAAAAATGAATTTTAAAATTCTCGGAAAATACATAAAAACGAAGAGTGCAAAGACTATACTAACCTAGTCTAGTAAATTTTTCAATTGAAACAATATTGATGTTATAAAGAAAGCTGTTAATTACAACAACACAAATAAATAATAATGTTAATGCAAATATAGATACATGGTGGTGAAAAAAATACAGAATCCAGGATATTTGTAAATGATAAAATTAAATCATATGATGGGAAATCACTTTTTAACCTTTATTTATGAAAATTTTAAAACTTGATAATAATTACCTATTATTGGTCATATTTCTTCTATATGAATTTTCTTTGGGAATTCTAATCCTCAGTCAAGAATACATAATCATAACAAATAAGTAACTTTCACTCTATATTAAATGGTGATGTGGGCCCTTGGTGCTACAATGCATTCTTCTGTGAGTTGAAATTTTATTTATGGCACAAACATGATATATAAAAATAGTAAATAAAGAATGCAACAAAAAAAATATAAAAAAAATATTATAACATGAAAAATAAATTCAAACAAAGCAAAAAACATAGAGTCAAAATAAGTTTAGATATTACAAAACATTTGAAGGAAAATTAACATAAAAGGTATAAAAAATAATTCATTTTCATCCATGAAAACATTATCATTGAAGCATGTGTACATTGTGTAATTTATCATAGAAGTCTCAAACTTTACATATAGCCCTATCTTATATAACAAGGCCAATAAATATTTCCATTGAGATAATAAAATAATTTTCATGCATCAGGATACATCAATCCCCATACAGTACTTTAGGAACTCTAATTCCATAAGAAACCCATGAAAAAAAAGGAGTCAAACCAATCAATTTCTATTTAGTAACTACTTAAGATGAAAATATTATCCATAGAAAAAAATGAACATAATAATTATAAAAACATACTGTATATAAAAAACCAAGGAATAATTTTTACACTACGAAAGCCCAAAATTTATTACTGTCACACAAAAATAGTCAAGTCATTCCCATGGTCTTATTAGAGGACATACAGAGATCATTGAAGACCACAAAACTTGGAAACATCTCCCTAGGCAATGAACCCAAGGAGATTAATCAATGTGAACTTTATCATCCATACATTCATTGAGAAATATGGTATTTACATCTAACTATGAAAGGATGTGATGAGAGAAATAAAGAGCTTGGAAAGTGTCATTTTTTCTATTGATGATAAGTTACCAAAGTAGTATATCTCATATGTTTGTGTTATTGGAATTGAAAACCAAATACATCTGGTGGAAATTCAAAGGGTCATCCCCATGTGGCTATTTCATTAATTTAGCTTGTCTACTTAATGTGGATGTTTATTTTATTTAATGTATCAGTTTCATTTCTTTAATGTGTCATTTTAATTTGTTTGTTTAATTTATTTAGTGTTTTTGTTTCATTTCATAATATTTTCTTCTAATTTCTTTGTAAATTATTATAAATTATTTTCAGTTATAGTCTAAAAAATAATTTTCAATACAATCTTGGATGCTCTTATGCATTATCTTCCATTTTTCTTTCCCACTTGTCTCAGCTTGTATATCCAACAAACTAGTATCAGATCTAGGATCCAAGGCATCCCCGATTTTCTAAATATTTCCACCACAATTCATTTGCATGTCCTCAAAATTTCTAAGGAAAACTATGAAAGTTGGTTTATACAAATGAAGGTATTTTTCAGTTCAAAAGAATGTGGGAGATCATCACTAATGGGTATATAGTACCCTCTACAAAGGAAGAAGCTGCCTTCACAAATTATGAAAAGGCGACTCTCAAAAATAAAAGGAAGATACACAACAAGGCATTGTTCCTCTATCAAGGGTTACATGAATCAATATTTGAAAATATTTTCGAAGCAACATCAATCAAGAAATCCTGGGATACCCTTGTCACCATCTTCAAGGGTCTTTATCAAGTGAAGTGGGTTTGTCTTAGAATACTAAGAGTGGAGTTTTAAGAGGTTCACATGAAGGATGGTGAGAGTATCGTTGATTACTTCTCACGTTTAATTTTTATTAATAAAATTTGAAAATAAATGGTGTAAGAGTTTATGAAATTTGTTCCATTGAAAAACCACTTTTACCTCTCACAATTAAATTTGGGAAAGTTGTTTTAGAAATAAAAGAATTAAAGGATTTGTAAAAACTATCCATTTTTAAACTAATGGGATCGTTGTAAGTAAATGCGAAATGAATGAAAAATAACGGGGTTCAATAATTTAGCATGCCTTAGAGTTTAAGATTAAAATATAATAATAAAATAATGGCCAAATTTAATGTTTTTGTCATCATGAAAGAGTGAGAGGGCATGGATATCATCCCAGCCATCAACAAATGAACAAAAACATTACCAGCTTTCATTGAAGAGGAAATTATGGAGGCTGATTCACGTGTGGTCATGGTAACTCAAATAACATCTAATTCAACAATTACAAGAAATTAGTACATTTTTCCTCTGATTGATGGAGAAAAATGGATCCCGATGAATTATCTAACTATATTGAAACATCGTACCATGAAAAAGAAGTCACCACAATCCTACTCTCTCAAGAAAAGCCTTCTGAATGACCATATGTTTGGTATATCGACACGGGTGCAAGAAACCATTTGAGTGGTAGTAAAGGATTTTTTGAGGAACTTACAGAAGAGGTTCATGGTGACGTGAGTTTTGGAGACTCATTAAAGGTACCCATGATTAGGAATGGTAAAATCAAAATTTATCAGAAGAATGGTGTTTCATTTTACATATCTAATATATATTATGTTCCAAACATGAAAAATAATATCATAAGTATCAACAATATCCTTAAGAAGGTGTATTCCATAAACATAGAAAAATCTTATTTGTATATAATATATGCTCACAGGACACTTGTTGCTCAAGTCCAAATGGTGAAGAATTGCATGTTTCCACTACATATATACACAAATGTTGAGGAGTTTCCCTTTGGACTCAATAATAAGGACTCATGGAGATAGAATATTCTCATTAGGCATCTTCATTTAAGTGGAATTAAACTTTTATACTCATCAAGCATGGTTCTTGGTTTTCTTGTGATTGAAGTTCCAAATAATGTGTGTGAGGCATGTACAATTATTATTCAACAATGAACCTTCTTCACAAGTGGAGTGTCCAAAAGAGAAAATGAACCACATTAGTTAGTTTACGTAGATATTTGTGGACCATTTGAAACACCCTTAATTGGAGCTAATAGGTACTTTATTTCCCTAATTTATGAATTCAGTAGAAAAATTTGGGTGTATTGAATCAAAGGATAATATTCTTCTTTTAATAACTTTAATGTTTTCAAACCCCATATTGAAGTAGAAATTAGTCACAAAATCAAAGTACTCAAATATTGTAGAGGTGGAGAATACAATTTAAATGAATTTCATTATTTTTGAATGGAAAAAGGAATCAATAAACAATACAATACATCCTACACACCACAATATAATGGAATTTCCGAAATAAATAACAGCACCATCCTCAACATGACGAGAACCATTCTAAAGAGAAAGGGTATCCAAAGAGATTCTGGGTAGAGGCAGTTTCATGTACTTCCTATATGCTGAAGCGATGTCCAACCAAGAGAATTAAAATTTTGACACCAAAAGAGGTGTGTAATGGTTACAAACTGAGAATGGTGCACCTAAGAATCTTTGGGTGTGGTTCATATGCTCAAGTTCCAGAAGAAAGAAGAATGAAGCTTTATGATCGTGGTGAAAATTTCATCATTATTTGCTATAATGAATCCTCTAAAGCCGACAAGATCTAAAATAAAATAAAAAATAATTTAGTGGTGAGTAGATATGTGATCCTTAGTAAGGAAGAATCATCGAATTTAAAGGATGAAGAATCAAACAAAGTTCTTCAAGTCAAACTAGAAGATCCTAAAGAAAGTCATGTCCATCAGGAGTAAAAACTCACAACACCTTCCTTGGGAACATCTTCAATAAAAAAGAATCTAGGAGTAAATTATATCAGTCCTATGATCACCCCATCAAGTCTAAATTTGTCCAGCGTTTCCTCACCTATGGCACCTATAAAAATGAAACACTTAAGAGACATCTATGAGAAAACCAAAGAGCTAAATCTTTTTTCCTTTTAAGAAAATCATGACCCAATGATGTTTCAAAAATCCATAAGGGATGAATTTTGGATAATTTATACCGATGAAGAAATTAATTCTTTAGAGAAAAATGACACATGAGAGCTGAATACACTTATGCATATATAGAAAACAATTGGAATTAATTGGGTGTACAAGATCAAGTGAAATGATGATGGAAAGAATAATCGCTACATGAAAATGCTCGTAGAAAAGGGATATAAATAGAAGTAAAAGGTGGACTATGAGTAATCCTTTTCCCCTGTTCTGTGCCTTGACACTATGAGGATGATTATATCCCTTGAAATCTATCACAGTTGGATGATTTACCAATTGAATGTGATGTAATCTTTGAAAAATGGAATTCCAGAAGAAGAGGTCTATATTGTCCAGCTTGAAGTCTTTTTTTTGAAAGGGGTGGAAGACAAGGTGTATCGACAGAAGAAGACCCTAAATAGTTTAAATCAAGCACCACATTCTTGGAATGCATGTGTCGAAAAATATCTTCAAGAGAATAGATTAACCCAATGTCCATATGAGCATGAATTTTACAACAAGTATAATTCTCATGGTGATATGCTTATAGTATGCTTGTATGTTGATGAATTTGTTTTTATAGGGAACAACCGATCAATGTTGGATGAATTCAAGAAGGCCATGTTTAAAGAGTTTGAGATGACCGATAAAGGACCTATGTCCTTTTTTCTGGGCATATAAGTAAAGAAAAAACCTGGTGGAATCTATATATCTCAGAAGAAATATGCCAAATAATTTCATGAAAAGTTGAAGAGGACCAATTTCAACACCATAAAAACTCTGGTAGAAATGGGCTTAAAACTGAAGAAAGATAGAGAAGGAAGAATCATTGATTCAAATTTGTTCAAGAGTCTGATCAGAAGCCTAAGGTACCTCACAATCATAAGTCCAAATATCCATTATAGTGTTGGTATTCTAAGTAGGTACAAGCAATCACCAAAACAATCACATTGTCTAACTGTAAAATGAATCCTCAGGTACCTCAAAGGAACAGTGGTATTTTGTATTTTATATCCATATAATGATGAGGAAATGATATATGGATATTAAAATAGTGATTTATGAGGTGATCAATATGAAATAAAAAGCTCCACAGTGTATGTATTCTTTCTTGTAATGACTGATTTCACATGGAATTCGAAGAAGCAATGTGTGGCCACCCTATCCACATGCGAAGCATAGTATATAGCAGCATCGTCCACTAATTGTGAAGGAATTTGGTTGAGAAATATCCTAACAGATTTGAAGCATCAACAATATATATCCACAAACATATAAGTGGATAATATCGCATACGGGCATGTAATCATTCACCTACGGGAATTGTATGGTTCCTCCTCATCCCTTGAAAGGTGGATTATCAAAATCAATAAAAAATGAAGGCCTTCGGGCCATTGGATTGGATATAAGTGGATAATAAGTCAAAAATAGAACTATCCCAAAATATGGTGCATTATGGAAGAAGAAAACACATTGATACCATATATCATTTGATGAGTGATCGGGTGAAGTAGAAATGATAAAATTAGAGTATTTCCATACTATAGAATAGTTGGATGATATTTTCAGAAATGTAGTACTAACATATGAATTCAAACATATAATAACAATTCTTGGAATGAAAAATTTTTTGTATTAAGGGGAGTATTGGAATCCCAAACTAATTACATCTAACAGAAATTCAAAGGGTCTTCCCCATATGGCTATTTCATTTTTTTATGTTCCTGTATAATGTGGCTGTTTTATCTCTTCAATGTGTCGGTTTCATTTCATTTATGTGTAGATTTAATTTGGTTTTTTCATTTCATTAAAGTTTTGGTTTCATTTCATAATTTTTCTATTACATTTCATTTTAAATGCCTATAAATTGTTGGAAATTGTAGTCCGAAAAATTATTTGGAATACAATCATGAAATCTCCTTTGTGTTCTCTTCCATTTTTCTTTCTCACTTGTCTTGGATTGTATAGCCAACATGTGCATGTCCCTTTACAACTAGTCAAGCCTTGAGTCGATTGAGTGTGTCAACAACATTAACTGTAAGGGTTGAGATTTCCTTGAGTCTTTCCTTAGTCATTTTGTGGTTCCCGGTGGCACAGAAAGTGCATATTTTAAAAAGGGTACATTAAAAAGTTTTTACAATTATATAAGTAATTTATAGTGTTTTTAAGGATTTATAAATTTAATTAAAATGTTACAATTTTTTTAAGTTAATTTAGATGGTTTTAAAGTGATTCTATAAATTTTAGAAGGGATTTAGAATTTTTTAAATTTTAATAAACCCTTATCATAATTATTTATAATTTAGCTAAATTGAAAATTTTACGACCCTTACATGGTTATTATTCTTTGATTTAGGGTAAACATATTTTTCTATCTATTCCATAATGGTAGAAGTGGAATCTTGAGAGTTTCATAAGCATAACATTGTATTTTTGAAGGCTGTATTAGGTCTAGCTTCTTATTGTGTATGGGTCTATCACTATTACCTTGTCTTGTGTAAGGTTCATTAAAAGTGTTAGGGTAAAAACACTTTTTTAAAAGATGTGTAAAGTTAAAATACAATACCCTTACACTTCTCATACCCTATACGTAAGGGTTAAATTTTAAATCTAGGAAAACCAATTTTCAACCTATTTCATATGTGAAATGTTATTTTCATGGTTTTTTAATGAATTTAATAATAGAGAATCATATATTTAATATATATTATTACTTGGGAAAATATTTCCAAAATCATAGAAAATTTATATAAAACATTCATGGTAATTAAAATCAAACGAGATTAAATGACACTTAGATATGAAACTTAGACTTCATTTTTTATGAAAATGTCTAAAAAAACTGCATATGCATATCTTAAAAGCATGTTTTTCCTCGATTGAGTATGTTTAGTTTCCTACAATTTTGGATGATCAAGACTTGCACCTCATGTCTAGAGAGTCTTCTGAAAATCAACTTGATACCTTCTTGAGTTTCCAGACCTGTTCATTCCCATCTCATCTCTCCTATATTCTTGTTATTGGAACACATAAAGCTTCTTCAACAGGTAGGGGATCCAAATTATGCTTTATGAACGTGTGAAATTATCATGATTTGGATTCATGTGATTAAATATATGGATCTATCCTTAAAAGAGATAATAAAATGAAAATTATCAATGAATGAATAGATTTTTTCATGTAATTTTCTTGTTTCATAAATTGGACATTTAAAGAGTGGAGAAGAAGACTATATTGAATATAGTAAATTATTATTTTTATTCAGGAATTGTTTTTAAATCACATGAAAATGAATAAATTGTTATAATTATTTGATAAGATAGAATTACTGAAGAGAGAGAAGTGATGATCACATACAAATTATCATTACTCTCATAATAAAGATATTGAATAATTTCGGTAGAGTAAATAATAACATATAGTAAATTGATAACATAATTCAAATTATTAATTTATTATAAAATAGATTAATATTTTTAAAATTATTATCTAGAAATCACAAGCAATTTAATTAACATTGTTCCATTAATCAGTAATTTAAGAAGAGGAAATAAGTTATTTCATGCAGTAGAATATGATTAATGTATATTAATAATTATTATATCATGAATTGAAATAAATGTTTAGTTCATGTTGCAGTACTAATATTCTGGGAATATTTATTGCAAAAATATTATTGGTATATTTTCTTAATATATATAATGTTATCACGTGCAGTAGATTAATAATATTTCGTAGTATGAGAAATATCTAGGAGATATTTCATGAAGATTATTCATATTTTGTTTCTTAATATAGAAATTGTAATAAATAATGTTATTGTTTGCAGCTTATTATAATAGTATGATAAGATCTTAGAGAAATGAAACTATTCCTGCATGTTGTTAGATTTATTTCTTGAGATTATCACATGGTGTAAAATAATGATAATTATTTGGTAAATTATTTAAAAAAATAACATAAACAAATTCATGTAGAATACATGAAGTCAAATTAGAGTATTAGAATTAGATAATCACTTATTGTGGTAATATTGGTTAAATATTTTTTGATCAGTATCATAATTATAATTCTAGATATTAAATAGTTGAAATTATAATTATCACATTCTTAGATAATTAATATTCAATGATGCAGAGATTAAATAGTTGGTTGTGTTGTTGTGTTCACATGTGTTTTATGATTTCTTGATGTCTCCTCTTGATTTACTAGATAGTCTACTACATGTTTGGAAATTTTTTTGTTATTTATTTAGTATGGTTATTTTATTAAAATATATAAAAAATTTAAAGTTGATTGATGATGTAATTTAAATGGAAGAGGAATGAGAAAAATAACTACTTCTTTTCTTGGAATTTATTGAATGTGGAATCAGTGCATGAAACATGTTACATTGATTTCTTACTACTAATATCTATTTCCAATAGGTTTCTTATTGAATAAGAGCTATGTATAATAGACTGATTAATTAAATATTTAATTAAAATGGTTGATTTCTGATGATAAATTATTTGGGGTTGTCTAAGCTCATCTTTATTTGTAAGGAGGATTGAATGTCATGATGTTATAGTATTGGTTTCTTTTAAATATATGTGTAGAAAATACATTCAAAATGTATGTTTATTATAGAGATTTATATCCTTGATGTGATTTATTTATAACCATGTGTGATTGGAATGTTTTGAAGAGAAATTGTTTATAGGCTTTGGGATATATTTATAGATGGTTAAATGTTGAGAAATGGGATGAGAGCATAAGGTTGTAGGGATGGTCGATGTTGGTGATAGTGGGATAGATTGTACTATGTTAAATGGCATGGAAATGACATTGGGTGGTTAGGATGAGATTAGAGTCTGGCTTTCTTGTCAATATATCTTTAATTTTTTTGATACTTTCATAGTGGCCACATGACCAAATATTATTTATACAATATGTTTCCAACTTCTTGAAGTCGTTCATGTAATGCACGACATGTGCATCCTCAAAATGGTAGTCGGGGAGGATTCCTAGAGTACCCAGTTAATTAATGAATTGATGAATTGATTAATTAAAAGAATATGGTTGATTATTATTATTTATAACTGATGAATAAATAATTAAGAATAAAAGAAAGATAGATTATGTCTTAAAGGGTCATGGATTAATGGATTAAAATGTTAATCTAGGAAATTAAAATGAAATAATTTTAATTAATGGTTAATTAGTTAATTAATAATGAATTTGATGTTTTCATGCTTTTTTGAGAACTAGACCTTAGCAGTAGTAGTTGGGGGTCCTTTATGACAATAGAGGAAAATGAGTCTAAGACTAGATAGTTTCCATTAGTGTGGTTTTTGTGTGATATTATTTTATGTTTTCTGATTTCATATACTACTTCATCATTGGTGATTGAGAAATCAACACTAAAATGATTTTAGGGGTGTTTTCCCCAACTTCTATGATGGTGAGAGAATGGATGGTTTATTGGTCCCTCTCCTCCACTCTCCCATAAACTATAGATACAGGTAGGCATATCTTAGGATATAATGGCTTATGGTATAGGTTATGTTACTTACTGGGTTGTGATGGATGTCTGTTTTACTATGCATTTATGTGAGGTATGTAACAGCTTGAGGTATGTCACATACATGTATCTGATTGTGGTGGATATTTCTTCCCAAGAGTGAACATACATGGGTTGTTGTGGCTTAAGGTATAATTTATTTGCACAAGTTGTGATGGATTCTGAGCACACACTTGTTTATATATGGGATGAGGAGGATGGTAAGGTGGATATATGGACAGATGATAACATGAGATGTTGGGCTCTATGTGAGTTTGAGGTAGGGTAGGTTCAAGACCCAACTTACATCAGGGATGCCTTTTGGAAGGGATGAGCATTGAATGTGTGAGATTGGGGCATGAGAGTGACAAAATAGTGGGTGTGTTTTCAATAAATATTGAATTACTTATATGTGTTATTTGGTAAGTGAATTATGGTGTTGATGAGAAATGAATAGAACACCTATTTACGTGACAAGTTAGTTTTATTTATTTATTGATTAGGATTTAGTATGATTATTTTATATTTTTCACGAGAGTTTTCAGAGAGGATCCTACTGAATATACATGTTATGCTCAAACAACATAATATAAACTATTTTTCAGGGTAGTAGGAGTTGGTTGATGATAGAGATAAGCATTACTAGTTTGAGGAGTTGTCCAAGAGCATTTAGAGCTTCATAGTTGAAGCCAAGAATCTAACTTTTTTAATTTTTTTCAGTTACATCCTATTATGTATGAAATTATATATATTGGGATTTCTCCTTTTACTTACGCATAGTGTTTTTTAGTTAGTTTCGACCCATTTTATATTGGAAAAAAACATTGGGGGTCAATATCTCTCTTCCTTCACTACAATCCTATGAGAGTACCTTTAGAGGGAGGGTGTTGTGACATTATCATGATCCATATAATCTAGCGAACAACCTTTCCCAAAGGTAAAAAAATATCACAAGTGTGATTGTCTTCCAAAGTAAATATCACATTAACTAACTTAGCTTACAGCCAAACTGGATGTATGTTTCCACACAAATATTAGGAATAACAATGATTGTATCGAATGTATCAATAAAAGAAAAAAGAACTTGTTCCTTTGCATAAGGTCATGGGAAGATCATCAATAAAAGATAGTTAGGAAATTGAATAATTAAGAGAAAGGATAGTGATAGGTACTATAAGAGGCATGTCTTGTCTATGAAGAGTGTAAACACGACTAAAGAAATACATGGTAATCTAAGGAGGATATTGAGGGTGTAGTGGGGAAATAGGAACATTTCCAAATAAGAAACCACCGGAATCAAGGAAATGTGGAGGGATAACTGGAATAACAATGAAAATATCCCTCTAAATCAAAGGTATAGGTATCATATGAAGTAAAAGGCGATACATATGTCTTCATAAAAGCCACATAAATACATACAAGTTAACATCCCAACCCTATAGAATAGTGGAAATAACCCCATTGTGTATGAAAATATCCACATAAGATGCATCGATGGGAATGGACATCAAACTTGGTTAAAGAAGATCATGTGACATGAACATAACAGAATCATAACGACTCAATGTGGGAGTGAGTGAGGTGGAAGCCAGTATTTACTAGTTCAATGTATTTTTATTATATCTTGGTTTGTAGTGAATGTATTTTTATAAATTCTATTTCATATTCAAGATAATAATTTTATCTAAATTTTTTTAAATATAAAAAAGTCTAAATCAATCTCTAGGATATTTGAATTTTGATCCAAAAATGATTCATATCTAGGAAATTTATGTTCACTTAACAAAGTTATAGTCATTTGAATATGAAATTCTATTAAATGTTTGTTAAAGAAAAATCCTTAAGAATTGTTTAAAGGCAAAAATCCCAAAAAAAATTATTTTAGAGTTTTCGATTGAAAGGATTTTTTGAATTAAAAATAAAATATCGATAAATTAGATGCTAAAAGTGGTGATGGTATTTTTATTAGTTATTAAAATATTAGTAACTATTATATGATTTATATTAAAATAAAAATGTTTATTGAGGAATCCATTCACATTATGTTTGATAAAAATGATATATAATTAAATTTTTATTATAATATTTTTTATGATGGGTTTAGAGATTTTGGCAATAGAGAAGAAAAACCTAAAGATAAGGATGAATCAATTAAGGGGGAGCATACTCATTATCGGCCTGATCCTAGATCACAAAAGATTCACAGTGATCTTCCTTTTGATAATGTTATTGATAATATTGATTTTGGTATTGAAACTAGAAATTCAGTTTTAATTTTTTTTTAGATTCTACTTTCATTTATAATCATAATCCTAATAATGTTATTGATGATTAAAATAATGATAACTGGATTGTTTGCATGTAATATGAGATTAATTTTTTTAGAAATAATGTTTGATCATTAGCATATTTATCTTTGGAAAACCAATAAATTAGAAATGAATGTATTTTTAGAATCCAATTTGATGAATCTAGGGAGATCATCAAAAATAAATTCAGACTTGTTGCTCAAGGATACTCTCAATAAGAAGGTATAGACTATGAGGGTCAATTTTCACTTGTTTTTATATTAGAGAATTTTATAATATTTATAGATTTTTCTTATTTTAATAATTTTAAATTGTATCAAATGGATGAAAAATGTTCTATTTAAATAGACTTATGATTAAAGAGGTTTATATTTTTCAAAACTTGGCTTTGAAAATGATAAATTTCCTAATATAAGTTTTTAAAATATCTAAAGCTTTATATGATCTCAAACAAGAACATTGTGTTTGTTAAGAAAAACTTTCATTGTCTATATTGAATAATGGTTTCCATAAAGGTAATATTGATCGTATATTTTTTATTCAATGAATTTATAAGGATATTTTAATTGTAAAAATTTATGTTGATGATATAATTTTTGGTTCTTCTAGTGAATTTATTTTTAAGGATTTTTCTTCTCTGATTTCATCTGAGTTCGACATAAGATTAATCTGAGAATTTATGTTCTTTCCCAAACTTCAAATTTCAAAAAGGAAATATGAGAACCTCCTTAATCAATTTAAGTATGATAAAAATTTTGTTTAAAGGTTTAGTATATATTCCTGAAAGTCAATGAAAAACTCCTACGAGTACTAGTTGTAAATTTTATATTGATGTATTTGGTACATCTATAGATATTAATGTTTATAGTGGAATGATAGATAGATTTATTTATTTAACTAAATCTAGACCCGATATTATGTTTAGTGTTTTTTATGTGCAAGATTTCAAACTAATCATAAAAATAGTCCTATAAAATATGTTAAAAGAATAATTAGATATGATAAATTAACTTGTAAAATATTGTCTGTTTGATCATAAATATAACTATTTTTATTCAATATCCTCTTCTGACATTGAATTTGGTGGTTTTATAATTGATTACAAAATAATTTTGATTATCTGTCATTTTCATTGAAATTTTTTAATTTATTGGTCTTCTAAGAGCTCATCCTACTGTGAGGTCATGAAAAGTGACCGTAATCCAGGTGAACCAAACATGAAGGATTGGATTGTTGGTTTTACATATATTATTTAAAAGGATTTATAATTTATTCAAAGTAAATGACACTTATGAGAACATGAACTTTTGAGAATGAAAAGTTATTTATGATGAACATTAAAGAGTTGTGAAAACCACGTCCAATGAAGTCATGTTTTCATATACTAGATGATTTGTCCGGGATTTAACATAATCTACTTTAACATCTACTATCATTATGAGACGTCCCAATACCTAACTCAAGAACCAGTACATGGTATTTATTTGTTTTATCTTCTACTTCATCCTAGTTTCTTGAGTCTATAACACTTCTTCCTATCTCTCCCACACGCTCACTATTCTATTTATATTTTTACATAAAAATAACTGTTCATCACTTTATTCGGGTTGAGACTCTGGGATTCTTAAGCTAGGACCATTAGGGTTGTGACTCTTGTTGTCTAAATTAGATGTTCTATTTGGGTTGTAACTCTCCATAAAAAATTTGGTGTGTCAGTGTGGTTATCCCTCTGGTTTGTAAAAAAGGATCTTTTTAATCAGTTTTTGATTCCCCTTTAAAAATAAGATTAGTGCACCATGTATATCTATTTGAGTGAAGATGTTTAAGATTAAAGTATTTTTTCATGATAATTACATTTATAATTGATTTAATCTCATAAAACCTTAAATTTATCATTTAACCTCAAAATTTCCATGATCAAGGGAGTAGCACACCCCATGGGTGTCTATTGGGCTAGTTTACTCTTCCTCAACGGATCCAACAAGAATAATGAGAGGTTGATCACACCATTTACACACCTATTTTAATCATATCTTACCAAGGGTTTAAATACACGGCTAAATGGCACAAAAGTACAACCACATACACATAAATTAAACATTATGACTATGGGATATAATTTATAGACCACCTGCCTAAATTGTGTAGATGGATTCTTACTTAAACTTAGCCTTTGATTCAATCTAAACCAACCATCGAAGCCTAAACTGATAATCTATTGGAAAATAATGGTTTTAGGGATTTATAAATAGAATAACAAGTACAGAAGGCATCTCCCAGAAAATCGAAGAGATGTGTTTGACTCACTCGAATCATCGATTCACACCCAACAACAATCTAAATAGTCAAAAAAAGAAGTTGAAACACCCTTAGAGAGGTTGAGAGGGAAACGTTCATCACCTAGAATACATTAGAATGTAATGAGAGAAAAATTGAGTTAGAACCCTTAAATCCTGAGAGGGAAAAGCACAAATTTTCCCCACTTTTAATAGGCATGTGGTTTGGCTACATGCTTGGCCAAATTGTGTGCCAACTTTGTGACTCCCTCTATTCAAGAGGGGACCATGCCGCAGAGTCTAGATGGGGATACCATGAAGTGACATGTCACAACCACATTCCAAGGGGAATGGTTACACGTGTACCTGGGGAGGCCCACACAATTGTAAAACCATGCATGGGTTGTGCCCTCAGTTCTATGAAAGAAACGCCCCCTCACATGATTATGGCACACGGTTAAACTTACTATGCACCTACCATGCACCTGCAATGGATGATCATTTTCTACCACATTCATGTACCAAACCCCTAAGACACCCTCAAGGCCCCTCATACTCTTAGAAATCAATTTATTAATCAAAGAATGGAGTTAAACCAAAATTTAGACAAGGTTGTACCTCCTAAAAGGGATAGGATCTAACATCCGTTGTTTTTAAGGAGCCTTTGATGACTTGACTACTTGGAAATGAACGAATTCAGGGTGTTCTGAACTTTCTTGAATAAGCCCCAATTATCACCTTTCCTACCACTTCTGATGGTGTCCTATAACTTCATTATTTCATTGGTCATCCACATGTACCCGTTCTTCAGTCACTTTTTCTGTATTTGGTTCATGATTCTCTTTTTGATTGTTAATCTTTTTATTATGAGTAGAATCACTAGATCACCTATATTCATCAGACGATTGTTCATGCATCTACCCTTTTCATTTAGTTCATTCTGGCATATGAGGACCCAATCCTATTCCTTGTAAACAAGGTCATCATTATTTTTTCACCTTCATCAATGATTTTTCAAGAATGAAATAAGTATATTTATTGAAAAGTCATTCTAAAATTTTTACAGTTTTTAAATCCTATTATCAGGAATCTCAAACTAAGATTTCTGTTCAAATTCGATTTTTTCACTTTGACAATGGTTGTGATTATTTTTATGTCCTATTCCATTCCTTTTTGGATGACCTTGTCATTATCCATCATACATCTTTTCCAGATATAACTCAATGAAACAGTGTTTCAGAATGTAAGAACTACTATTTATTGGAAGTTTATCTTTTTATTTTATTTCAATTGAATGTTCTGACCATTTTTTTGGATATTTCATTCTCGCTACTACATATCTCATTTACAACAATTTCCTTCATCGGTTCTTAAGGGGAGAACTCCCTTCCATTATTTTTTTCAAACCTCATCCCCACATTCATCATCTATTCACATGTATTTTTGTGCTTATTTTGATAGGGAAACTCTCCCTACCCTTTAAATGTTTGTTTCATGCACTCAAATTCATCTTTATTGGTTATTGACGAACTAAGCATGACTATAACTACATTTTACCGAAGTAGAATCTTTATGTTACATCTGTTGCTGCTTAATTTATTGAATCCTCTATATTTTCTATTCCTGATTTCCCACCATCACATGTTATTATTGATTCCAAAAACACATTACCCTATTCTCATCATCCTTCGCCACCATCATCTCTACCTTTTGATGTCATTGGATCACTTTTTTTCAAAGTTTACTCTCACCTCCCTTACATACCTGCCACCCCGAATCTCGATGCTACTAATTCACCTGATGACTCATCGGTTCATGGTCCTCCATCGTCAGAGTTACCTGTTTCCCTTCACATAGATAAATTCTCATTTCAACAAAATAACAGTTCGTCATCTTCTTACCAAAGATTATATGTGGCTACCTCTCAAGCTATTGGGACACCAACTGCTCAGTCAACACCACACATTATTACAAAGGAAAAAATCTCATCCTGGATGGATAAAGTCAATGTAAGATCAAATTAAAGCCTTGTAAACCAACCATATTTGGGATCTTGTCAAAATATATTTGGATAAAACATGTTTTGGATACATGTAGATATATACCATGTGTGTCATCTTCATTGGATCTCTTAATAATCTCAAAGACCTACTTGTTGTCAAGGGTTATGCGTCGATTTATGGCATTGATTACTCTAACACCTTTTCTCTAATAAAAATAATGGAATTAGTCAACTTATTTACCTCACTTGGTGCCTCTATCACTTACCTCTCCATCATCAGGATGTAATAATTTTTTTCATTATGGTTTTCCTAGTGAGGAAATTTATATGAAGTAAATATAGGGGTTTGTTGCCTAGGGGGAGTCTTCCAGGTTTGTCATCTCATCGATCAATTTATGACCTTAAGCAGTCACCATGTTGTTTTTTCGGGCATTTCTCATCAATTTTCATTTCTTTATCATGTTTCAAAAGTCATAAATCATTTTGTTTTGTTTTATATAATAAATTTACCAAAAAAACATTCTCTTTATATTCTATGTCGATGAATTTTTAATCAGTAGCAGTGATGATATCGAAGTTGATCAACTAAAATCCTTCCTTCATCAAAATTTCACATTAAGGAGTTGGGTATACTATGATATTTCTTGAGGATTGAGGTCTCCACATGTACCAAATGGATTTTTTTTATCACAAATAAATTATGTTCCTGATCTTCTGTAGGAGACTGAAATGACTAGAGCTGAATTAGTTGACACACCCCCTGAACCTAGAGAAAAATCACATCATATTTCTAATGATATGTTTTCATCACCTAAAAAATATAGATGTCTTGTTTGGAAGCTTAAAAAATTGACAATGAAACGAACTGATATTTCTTATATGATTAGAAAAGTGAGTCAGTTTAGGGAATCCCCAACAACAATGCAGTGGGAGACCATTATTTGAATTTTTAGATATGTGAAATAACTAGGTTTAGGTCTTCTATATTTTGATCGTGGGCATACCGATATAGAGAAATTTTTTGATAAAAATTATGTTGGATGTCTAGGAAATCTATGTCTAGTTTTTCAGTATGTGTTGAAGGAAATTTGATCTCAAGGAGAAGAAAGAAGCAAACATTTATCTCTTGATCTAGTGCAGAGTTAGGGTATCGTGCCATGGAATATCTGACAACTGAGATTATTTGGGCATAAGAAATTCTACAGGATATTGGTAATACTATTTCAAAACTGGCACATGTATGGTGTGAAAATCATACTACCATCAAGATTTCAAAATATCCATTATTCCATGATTATTAAAAACATATTAGAGTTAATTATCACTTCATTTGAGAAAACATTTAAATGAAAAAGATAACAATTGTTCATGTTCACACCTCTAATAAACAAGAAAATGTTCAAAAAAGGTTTTTTTTGGGCAACATGAACAATTTTAATGTAATATTTTAGGCATGAAAAATATTTATGTCCAAACTTGAGGGGGAGTGTTAAGAGTATTATAAATTTACGGATTTGTGTACTACATCATTATGGGTTATTTATTGAAAACATTTTATCATTTATAAATAAAGAAACCTACATCTTTGTGAGGCATTGGTTACCATCTAACCATGAACAAAGATCATACTATAGAAAAGTTTCAATGATACACAAGTTATAAAGGGAGATGAAATGATCTCCAAACACATGTATCTCTAAAACTGTTTCCACTAGTATACATCATATGTGTTAGGTTCCTATGATAATGGGCCAACTGGGATAGGGGAATATGTTGGGGAATAAAAAGAATATGTTGGGGGAGCCATGTTCTATTGTATAAACTAGTATAAAGATGGTTGGGAAGGAGTGGGAGTACCAAGAATAGTTGATGAGATTCTGCATCGGCTGGGGACTTCAGCCACCTGTGGCTTGGGAGAGGGAGTAGCAGTGCCTCTTGATTCTTATTCTATAATTTTCTTCTTCTTCTTCTTCTTCTTCGCCAATCCTTTGTAATTTTGTTGTTGGTGCTCATAATATATAAAAAAAATTATTCAAGACCTACTTCTTGCGTGACATATATCTATTGGTCTAACCTGGTGCTCGATTTTGAATCCTCATATCTTCTTTCCTTCAAATGATGTCTCGCTACAATTTCTTTGTTTGGAGGTGACACACACAACTTAGCGAAGTACTTTTGTTCATCTACTTCATTCGGTTTTATACACTACCTAATCATTTTTATTAGTAGAGACATCCATGTCTAACTCTTATTTTGAAGGAGACACTCCAATATTTGTGGCACACACTACCAGTTTTACACTAGAAGAGTAGCGCACACCTAGAAGAAACACATAGTTTGAAGTCATCTAGAAATGTAGTATTTCAGAAGGATTTTTTTATTTTCTTATTAAGAACAAGGTACACTACACTATTGGTTATCATCTTTCTCAAATGAAGTGTGACTGGATGAGGCACCCTATCCATTTCTCTTTTATAATGAGGTGATGACTTACCGGTACTGATAATTTATCTATAGAGACATGCCACAAAAAGATCCAACATCAGCTTAGGAGTGCCTCATTTCAGCTAGCATAGGAGAAAGATTAACTCCAGGATGCTCTCAATCTTTTGGGGGAATTCCTAGAGATGAAAATTACACAATAAGAGGCAACTTTGACATCTCACATAACCACACTACATGGGGTGAAACCCACAAGGTTTGGCACTATGACCATAAAAATATTTCACCTTTGATGAATATACTAAAACATGATCACGTAGACGAAGGTGGGTCCACTTCCTCTAACTAATGCACAACAATAGGAGAAACCCAAAACCTTTGGTGTGATATATGGATGTGACGTAGGGGATACCACTATCTCTCCATGAATGATATGTGCAAATTAGTTTGAGGGACCGATGCATGAAATCCACAAACACAATGATGAATTATTCTATCATTATGGTTAATTTGGTGGTAGTGAACTGCATTGATATACTAGTTTGGAAAAAAAATTCTATGGGAGGAAACTGATAATATAATAAAGGAAAAGCAAAATCACAAAACTTTATATCGGAAGGAGAAGCTTCATAATCCAGGGAGCCATTGATCACAATTACATACCCATAGGCATGCCCATTCAAAACAACGGGCATGATTTTTGTGGGATGATCATCATCCAGGGTGGAATATCTATACGATTTCATGGAATTTGTTGGCAGGCATGATATACAAGCCATGGAGTGTTGCGTGAAGCGAGAAATACACATGGTTAACAATTGGGTTCCCAAAGCATGAGATGGAAAGTTGAAAATATTGGGCCAAAAATTCACCTTGTGTCTCACCTTGAGGAAAAGGTGATTTTCAAGGGTGCGACGATGTTATGTACATGTGATAGTTTTTCAGCCAGTGGAGGGGGAATATGTTTGGGAATTAAAATAATATTCTGGGGTACCACGTTCTATTCTGGAAACTAGGATAAATAAGGTTGGGTGAGGGAGCAGTAATGTCTCTAAATTCTACGTCTCCTCATTTCTTCGTCTTCTTCTTCACTCATCCACTGTGATTTTTTATCTTGAGCTCATAATATTTATAAATTTTCAATTTAGGATTCACTTCTGTTGTGATATCTAACAAAATGAAAATTTTCATTCTCATATTTTCACTTCACCCAAGACATTGAGTGACCATGCGACAGAAAACTTGTCAATCCCAATATCCAACTTGAGTATATACTGATTTGATTAATGAATATGCCACATGTTATTCATTTTTATGGATAAATACATCATTCATCCCTTATTAAAAAAGATATATAATATCCAGGCATGGGAGCTTGCTCCCACATTCTATCTTAATCGAGGGGATGAATATCAAACTCATCATATGAGAGGTTAATTAAAGAATTATAAAATAACGATTTTCATTAATATGATACATTTTAATATTCTTAATAAATTTAATAATATTTATCAAAACTAACATAATAACTGGTTTATCATATCATATATGATAAATTTCTAGATTATCCTTATGTTTGATACACTTTTTGGGATTTTACGACTAAATATATCATATGTAATTCATGTTACATCTCCATGTGAACATTTGATAAAATCCACTCACAAAACTGTTTAGTGAGAAAAATCGATGATTTATGATAGTTTGAAAACGGTGAGACATAGCAATCATATTCCTAACTATTCAAATTCGTGAACATATACAAAAAACATAAGTGATAAGATGAAAAATTCTGTCATATACTTCAAACTCTTTATAAGTTCATAATCATCATCCTTGGAACTCTATTTCATCAAACGTTTTCCTTGAAAGAATGCAACTACTTATATTATTATTTACCAGTCCTCCAAAACTTTTTCAGATAAAGTTAAAATTACTTTAATAATGTATCTAAATGTAAAATTTACATTCCTATTTACATTCTCTAAAACTATTTTAGGATATCAACTGTAATTCACCTTTAAATTTTAATGGTCAATCCTTCAAGAAATTGTGTCTCACTTTTCATGATAACTAAATGTTTTTAAATTTTTTCCTTATCATCAAATATCTAAACTCTTTTAGGTTATTTAGTTAAAAACAATTTAATCTTAATCAAATATAATAAATTAGAAAATAGTGATTTTCACATTATAAATGGTATCTAAAGGAAACACTTTAAATTTTTATTTACTGTTATATATCCTAAATATTTTAGGATATTAAGTGGAAAACACATTAATCTAAGATTTGTGTTATCATTTATTTTTTCATTTCTGAACATCTCAATATTTAGAAATACTCTCACTAGTTTCTAAAATGCTAAATTCTATTCATAATATCTCGCTAAGAAACAACAAAAACCTTTTGGGTTAGAAACAAATATTAATTTCCATTTAGTAAGAATATTATACAATTAAAAAAAAATTCCATGTTATATGAAATATTCTATGAGTTTAATATATTTTAATTTATAAAAAGTTTATAATGTATAACAGTTATGGGTGGAAGGAACACATTACGCCATATTTTGACATATATTTGGGAAAACATTTTATCTGGGATAAAACATTTTTATAAATATCTTCTTCACAAAACATGTTAGAGAAATTAATGAATCATAAATCATATGTATGAATTTAATAATCTCATTCTTTGTTATAGAAAATCATTCTTTATTGAGAATCATCTATTATCACATAAAAGAAATTAGATGACGATACACATCCTTTATTTATATTCATTTGATCTTACTAAAAGTATTTACATTAAAATCCTCGATGTAGTAAATATTTACTTCATCTCATGAATATAAACTACAAAATCAATCAATTATTCCTTTGATTTTAAACTCATATATATTTACAACACTTTGAAAAATATACAGTTGATATCAAATACTTTTAAAAATTGAAGAATAATATCTATAACTTCCATACCTAACATGGAAACATCTTGGAGTTTCCTAAACTCTCCCTAGTATTCTAAATAATCAATTTATATGGAATCATTATTCATCCTTTCTAAAAACACTATATTTCAATTACCTTGATTGGATTTTTGTAGAAGTATTTTTGAACTTCTTCAACTTACATTTATTCTTCCTGTTTGAAAATTTACCAACATGTACTCTCTATATGACACTAGAATCTAGACATCATTTGTCCAGTTTATCTATTCTCAAAACTTTGATAATATTGGGTAAATTTTTCAAGAATTCATTCACATTGTTGGGATATTCCCATAGATGAAAATAGGATAAACTATCTAACCAAAAAAATAATTTATAGTCTCCCTTATTATGTGTTATATAATCAAACATATCATAAACCACGTTTATCAAAATTACACAACTATAAAATTCACCTAGGGACAAGGTTTGGAACCATTTCCATAATCCCTAAAACTGTGGAAATATCATATGGCCATGGTTTTGGATAATCATGGATGCTATCGTCGTGGTAGTGGGTCTTACCTACTACCACAGTTTTAACTATGGATGTAGGGGCCTAGTTCCATGGTTTTAACTATGGAAGTGAGGGCCAATTTCCATGGTTAAATGTGGCATTAGGGGGCCTACTGCCATGGTTTTACCATAGATTTAGGGGGCCTACTGCTACGGTTTTAACTATGGCCTTAAGGCCCTTTGTTCCATGTTTCAACCTTGTACCTAGGCCCCTAATTCCATGGTTAAAACTGTGGATATATCATTTACATGGTATAAAAAAACTCAGTCCCCCTAGCTCCCCACTCCCACATCCATTTTCCACCCCCTCTCCAGTCCACCCTACCCCTAGAAATCCCCCAAACCCCCCCCCCCCCCCGAAATTCCCCCTTACACCCCCTCGACAGCCGCCTTGCACCCCCTTGAACACCCCCTACACCTCATGCCCCCTAGATAACCCCTTGAACCCCCACTGGATAGGCCCCTTGCACCCGTTGAACACCCCCATCACCCCCCTGATCAACCCCTTGACCCCCACCCCCATGCCCCCTAGACATCCACTTGAACCCCCAGGACAACCCCCTAGCTCCCCTTGACACTCCCATGAACCCCCTTGAACACCCCCCACACCCCCATTCCACCCATGTACATCCCCCTTGCACACCCCCCCGGACAGCCCCCCTGCACCGCCTTGAACACCCCCCCCCCCCCGCACCCACATGCCCAACATGGACAACCCCCTTGCACCACCTTGAAAACCCCCTACAACCACCATGCCCCCCTAGACAGCGGCCTTGCACCCCCTTGAAGTCCCCCTGCACCCCCATGGCCCCCATGGACAACCCCCTTTCACCCCTGTACAGCCCCTTGCACCCCCTTTCACCCCTAGACAACACCCTTGCTCCCCCTATAGTAGCCCAACCCTTGGACATCCCCCTTTCACCCCCTGGATATCCCCCTAGCACCCCCTACTGTAGCCCACCCCTGGATATCCCCTTTGCACCCCCTGGACATGCCCCTTGCACCCCCAAGGACATCCCCCATGCCCCCCATGACAGCCCCCTTTCACCCCATGCCCCCTAGGCATCCCCCTTTCACCCCCACCCCTACAGTAGCCCACCCACATACAAATCCCCCTACACCCCCACCCCACCCCTGTAGTAGCCCCCCATGAAAATCCCTCTACACCCACCACTACAAATCCCCCACCCCCCTGAACCCCCTAAACACCCCCCTTAACTACCTCCCTCCTGCATGTTACAAAGCTAACCTAAATCTATGTGGAAATTGGAGAAGATAACTATCAACATTTTCATACGTTTAATAAAAATGGTTTGGAAATACGATTCCTTATGGAGAATTATGGATTGGATCTCAAAGTCATATCACTTCATACCTATTCGTGAATCCAATATGGTGGAAGACTTACCAAACTATTTGGCGCAATTGTGGGGATCCTATGTTGATATCTATTGTCATTACATCCAATTAAAATTTAGAAATGAGGAATAATCATAACATAAATCACTACATGAGGAATTACTACTCATGTGCCAAGTTCACCTTGTTTTGTTCCATTTAACTCATTCAATTCATTATGAAAAACCTTTCACCCCCTGGACAACCCCCATGAACACCCCCACCCCGAACACCCATGCCCCCATTCACCCCCCTACACCCTCCCCATACCCCTTGAACCACCACATGCCCCCTCCCCCCCCCCCATCACACACCCCTACACCCTACCCCTACCCCTTGGAAGAGAACCCAGCACACCCTACCCCCACCTCCTAGTTCTCCCCTACCAGCCCCACCCCACCTTGTCCTACAATGCCAGTCCCCCCCCCTCTCCCCAACCCACCCTTCCCCTTGAACCCCCTCCCTCTACCATTCCTCCCTTCTATTTCCCCCTCCCCCAGCCATTTTCCCCTCCCCCGGCCACTCCTTCCCCTACCTGTCCTGCCCCACTCCCCAAACACCCACCTTTCCAGTTTCTCCCAAACCCTGCCCCTAAAAATAACCCAATAAACCCTACCGCCACCTGCTAGTTCCTCCTACCAGTCCCCAACCCCACCTTGTCCTAACCCTACTGGGACCCCCTGAACCCACACCCACCCTTCATCTTGCACCCAACCCCCATGCCAGTACCCTCCCCCTTCCAGTTTATCCTCCCCCACCCCTGGCAGTTCCCCCCTCCCCACCCCACCATTCCCTCCCCCTGCCAGTCCCCCCTGCACCCCCACCCACCCTGCCCCTTGCACCCCTCCCCTACAAGTACTTCCCCCTTCTAGTTCCCCCCTTCCCCTTACCATTCATTCCCCCTTCTAGTTTCCCCTCCCCTGCCCCCTAACAGTCCCCCTCCCTCCTACTATCCCCCCTTTCACCCCTTCTAGTCCCCCCTTTCACCCCTACCAGTCCCCTCCCCCACTACGAGTTTACCCCCTCCCCCTACTATTTTACCTCCAACTACTTGTCGTACCCCCCCCCTGCACGTTTCCCTTCCCCCTGCCCCTTCCTATCCCATCCCCCAGCCATCCCCCCTTGCACCCCCTGCCAGTCTCCCTTGCACCCCTTTCCAGTCCCCCCTCCCATTCTATTTTCCCCCTTCCCCCTGCCAGTTTCCCCTCCACCCCCTCCACCCTGCTCCTACCAGTCCCCCTACCTACTAAAATTCAAACCTATTAACATGAATCAGGTCATAGGATCTACTAAACCTTATTGAAATTACCAAGACACTAAATATAATTTATGTGCTTAAAAAATTGTTACAAAATGAGAATGAGTTACTCTATTTATCACACAGAAGATCAACATGGTACTCATTGTACAAATTAAATTATACACTAAAGATACTTACATACTAAGAATTAAACAACTCAAAATATAAAAAACACACATAACTACACTTACTTGACTCTCCCTATACTACAAACCATCAAATAAGTTTGGAACCGACTCAAAAGTACCTACAACACAAGGTAGATCATAGAAGTTCTCATCCCCTAAAGTTATGGAAAAACAAAACATCATATAAAATTAAAAAAGAATATAAAGAAATAAATAATAAAAGTGTATTCATTCTCACAAGGTTTATCCATGGATAGTTGGATGAAGTTAGAAATCTGAAAATTCGATGTGAAATATTCTTCAAATTTACAAAAAATCGTGATTGGTTTATCATGAAGGAATTTAATACCATAAGAAAGGAAATAGCCCCCAATCCCTCCTAGAATCCCTCTTGGACACCCCTAGGCATCCCCCTTCCTCTTGAATAGCCCCCCTAATCCCTACTAGACACCCCGTCCTAGACAGCCCCTGATCCCTTATAGTGAAAAGTGTGCCTTGATGTTTGGATTTGTGTAACAGAAACATGTTTATAATTCATATATTAGGAATAGTGAGTTCTCAAGGAATTGAAAACTATAGTAGTTTGTGAGACATGTTTTTATGAATACCATGGCTTCTGGGGGATGAGAAATGTTCGGGTGGGGAGTTTGTAATACTCCACAAGTTTCTGATTCATTGTTTTTGGAGGAAATTTGTGTTTTTTAATATGAAGTGTGGGTTGTTTCTTAAATGGTAATTTGGATCATAAATAATAAAATTAGATGTTCCTAAATGGTATTTTTGGATATGGTTTTAGTCCCCTATTGGAACGTCTAAGGTTTGGGTGGATATTGGTGGAGGTTCAGGGTGAAAAATAACTGAAATTTAAGCTAGTGTATCCTTTCACGTTGTGACCCATCGGGTTTATGCCTTGAATGGGGTTGGTTGAGGGGTGAACACCCTATCTCATACATTACCAGCTGTGAACCTCAGTTCAAGCCATGAAATTCATAGGGTTATGGATTCATGGTGTGAAACCCCTAGTCACACCGTGAATCATGCCTAGGTGGATTTATTTTAATAGGTTAAATTCTATCATTTTTTGAGTAAATTGTTTCAAAATGATGTTACTTCAGAAGGTGTCAAGTTTTCAAGGCCGGTTGATTGTGTCTGATGAAATGAAAACAAAGATTTTCTTTACGTTTTATACTTTTATCATAATTCTTTGTCAATGTTTTCTCAAAATGAGGGCATTGTCATCTCCAAAGTGAAAGAAATTTCATTTTCTATTATTGAGTTGGCTGAAACATTCTACTAGTCCACGTTGAAGGCTTGGGGAAATCATGTAAAATATGTGAAAATGTCATTTCAAAGAACCACAACCAATTTTCATAGAATATATACATTATATAATAATGAAAAAATGTTTTTAAAATACTCAAGAAATTATAGAATTCAAATTAAAGGGTTACGCAGAGGGAACTTACCTCAACCTCCAGGCACATTGTTTTTTACGATGAAAACTCTAATCTTCATTTTTTATGCTTTCATGAATATGAAAAATCACATATATATAAGTACAACTAGCCAATATGTACATATTTTCATGGTCAAATATGCGCAAGTGGGTCCTTAGATATATGTTTATACTTACATATAACCCTTTACACTTACATAAGTATACATTTTTCATATCTATATATAAGCACACCTTTCCCCAAAATATATATATATATATATATATCCATACTCCCATGAGGGAATATATATAAAGGGGGAACTTATATATGTATATTCCAACCTTTGAATACACATGTAAGCCTTCTTCATTGGCAACTCGAATCCACCTCAATGATATCCAGAGAGAACTACAAAAATATAATGAACCCAAAAATCACAAATCCCTAATTAAAATTTGGCCAATGAATAAAAATGGAATAAATATTACCCAAATATGATGTCTAACTCAATATCATCGATGGTGGTGGATAGAACCGACCACATCATAAGAAACCACCTATAAGAAAATAGTGTGAAATGAAATGAAATATAATGAATTATTATATACATGTGATCAGTGATGATAAATGATACATGAATCCATTACCATTATAGATATTATATTTCCTTTCTATTATTACCACAATATCATAATTTAGTCCCTCCCACTAGATAGCTAATTTATAGTGGTCATGTCATCACAAAACAGCCTCAAACACACACATTTTTCATCATAATTTCAATGATAATTGCTTCAGCACATGCATAATCAATAGAAATAACACATCCATGAAGCATACCCAGTTCTTCCATATTATCATTTGCATTCCATATTCTATTATTATAATTTATTTCCAATATATATAACTACTACCATATAAAATCATATAAAACAAGATGTGCATGGTCATTATATTATCAAAAAATAGAATATGAAGGAACTCATATTCATCATGTATTTCTCATTCCCTTTAATCTTCCATATTTTGTTCATTTCAAAAACACTTCCCAAATTTGATTTCCTGCCGCCCTGCACCACTCCCCCCCAGCCCCACCCCAACTACCCCCAGCACCAGTCCCCCCTACAACATCCCCCCTACACCACTTCCCCTAGAACCCTAGAACCACACCCCCAATCCCCTCCGACCATCCCTCATCCCCCTCACCATCCCCCCTGCACCACTCCCCCCAGCCCCCAGCACCACCCCCTTCATGCACTATCCCCACCCCCACCCCAGCCCATACCCCCACTCCTCAGCACCCACCTGCACCCCCACTACCTTGTATCCCCCCCAGAACCATTCCCCCGAACACCATTCCCCCTACACCATCCCCCCTACACCACTCCCCCCCATCACCCCAGCACCCCCCACCTGCACACCCACTGCCCCAGCCCCGGCACCAGCCCCACCAGCACCATTACCCCTACACCAGTGGAGAATAATGGTTTTAATCCTCACCCAACAATCCTCCATGTTAATTACTAAGTCAAATATATCCTCAATGAACTATGTAATGTTTTTTACATCCTAGGTGAATCCTATTTTTATGTTATATGGATAATATTTTAAATGAAAATATCAGGCATAGCTGGCCATATTCAAAGTAACACCACCTCTATAAATAGGTAATAGGTGGAAAACACATGGATGAAGTGGTATTTTCTCCCGAATGATATATTTGTGGTGTGGAAAAATTATATGTCGTGAATGGTTTTAGAATAAGAAGATCCTTCATGATATTTTCTCAAGTTTTCTTGGATTATCACCTATTAAACATATTTGAAGGATTATTATTTATAGTAATCCTATATGTATATATAAATTTATCCTCTAGTATAATTCATATAAAATGATATTTTAGATCATTTTTCACCATTCACAAATGAAATACTAGGAAAATAAAAATATAATTATCACTATAAATATCAAAAAATAACACACCTATGTCTAATATATTTTAGTGTTCATTCTAAAATAGAATAATCCATCTTAGTTCATTTGATATATCAGTTGTATTAATGTACTCTGTAGTTATTATAGATAATTTATCCACTTGTTTAAATTGTGTCATCTTACTTACCACTGTTCCGCCAAAACATATTATAAACCATGAATTAAATTTCCATGAATCAATGTGTCCATGAAAATAAACATCATCAATTACATTCAATATATATTTATTGCAGTCAAGCTTCCATTTACATGATAAATAAAATACTTTTTTTTACCATATGACGAAACCAAAAACATACAATCATAAAACAAATCAATACCAAGGAAAGGGTAATCAGATAGTTTTGTAAGGTTAGAAACATGTTTCCTCTTCCCACATAAGGGTAGCACGACAGATGCATAAGGGTACCTATATAATTTTAACCTATGAACAAACACTAAAAAATTATCTTATTATCTATTTCTGAACATCATTGAATTTCCATAGAAACACACATTATTATGAAACTATTTCCAATGAAATTTTACTAATTAATGTTTTGTTTAATAAAAGAACATACACTAGAAAGGTACTAAAACCACTATAATAGAGAAAAATCCATCAGTTATGATCTGCGTTTTTGCATCACCATCCAAATAACCATTTACATTGAAATGTGGAGAAATATTCTGTAATACCAAAAATAGTATGTCTATGTTATCACCAAAACTATTTTATATGAGGAAACCCACAAATAGAGTTATATCCCTCCCTGTACTCACTATGGATCTCCATCACTATTCATTAATAATAGGAATATATAAATAATAATAATAAAATTACCAGGTTCAACTAATTAATTAAAACATAGATATATAATAAAAAAATAAAGTTAGTTATGCCACATAATAAGGAATAAAATCCCATATCAAAATATATCATAATTAAAATAAATAAATTTAAAAAATATAATAAAATATATAAAAATGTATATATATAAATTAGGATCTATTGTGCCTACTATTGTTGCATGAAAACTAAAAAATATCAAAATAACTATAACAAAACAACATCAATGGGAACTCAAATTTCCATTACACATTTGTTAACCATGTACAAGTAAAATTCCATAGAAGAGTCCGAAAAAAAACATTATCCATTATAAAATATCCTAGTATAGTATATAAAAGAATAAAATGGTTCTCTGATATCATTTTGTAACATCTTGACCCAACCCATTGGGTCCGAGATAAAGAGTAACAAGAAATTATTACAACCACTCTATATGAAAGAGGATACTAAAAATAAGTTAGGGACAAAATGAAATTATTGGGGAGACTATAAGAACTAGTATCACTTCCATGAACAAATTATATAATAAATATACAATATTTAAATTAACATGAGAAAAATAATATTAATATTTTCAAATGGAGCACATGTATTATAATAAATAAATAATTTAGATCTATAGGTGGAAAGGCAAAAAATATTAAAAATTTGGTAGATAATTAAATAAATAAACTATTTTAACCCTTAGAGTCTATCTCGGTTTGACCTCCTACTCCATACTTCACTACTCATCCATCTTCAATGGATAAATTTCTATTTCATGAATTCAATACATGATGTATCATTGTGCATCAATATTCTTAGACAAGGTGTCAGTAAAAAAATACAGTAAGGCACCCCCCAAATTATCCTTAACATGAGTTCACATGCATAAGAGTTTAAGTCATGATATGAAATAAATTATCACATAATAAAAATACCATATTGTTCATCCATAAGCTATCTAAGCTAACAGATACAAAATATATACCTACATTGGCTTAATGATAGATGAAAAATATTTTATCAATGAAAATTACACAATAATATTGACCTATATTGATGATTCTAAATAGTTTTATAGGTCCTTTCCCTTGAGGTAAGACCATAATATGCCACTACACCATGTTTCTATCTATCAGTTTAGGCAACAAAGTCCATCATGACCCACTTTTTACTCAAGTGGTAGGTCACATAGACATTGTTTAAATAATTTTTCTTATTGGTCTAACTATTTATGATTATGATGCCATCAATTCTACCCAAAAATTCTATAATTCCCCAATGTCTAACTTGGTTTGTTTGTTATATCACATATTGTATCTTCACACACTCAGGACTCAAGTGTCACTTTTCCATGAAAAGTCCAGTAGTTACTTACATACCATTAATAGAATTGAAAAAATCATATACAAGATATATCATAATGAAATATTAATATCATATACAAAACACATAACATATCATGAGTGTGAGAGGAAAGCATATTAAAACATTTCATCAAAATAAATATTGTCTAAATCGAATCCACACACAACATAATACCTTGATAACGACCATAATCCTATACTGTACCTTATAAGTATTTTCATAACTCATTGTATTCAATTCCAACATTAAGTTTCATCCATGATTTTGATGACTGAGTCACAACACACACCCATGGAATAAGACCATGCATATTAAGGATGCATAACTAAGATTCTGGTCCATCGAGAAATAGGGTGAAATAGAGACTCATAAAGATTCCTTATTTAGTATGTGAATATAGAATCAAATGAATTTTTATTCTTCCAATGACACAGATTATGATGAATGTTAATGGATAGTATTCTATATCACTAGATCTAATAATGACCGATGAATGGATAATGAATAATCATAGATTCTAACAGAAATCCTTGGCTCTAGAAAATGAACATCAAACCATCATGAATCCATCATTTATATATAAATACAAGATAAAATTCATGAAATAGAATGTATCGTGATGATTTAACTATAATTGATTACTCTAAAATATCATGTTCTTTATAGTTCAATCTTTAATCAATATAGTTAGCGTTGACACGCCAGATCCTACAATGATGTCATAAGGATTTTGAACAATGATTACCAAAATTACCTCACTTTAAAAAAATAAGTTTCATCATCCAAGATAGACAAAATATAATCCATGATCAAATAAAGTATAAAAAATGTAAAATTTATCCTTGAAAGGGATATACCAAAATTCAACACCGAATCAAAAAAAATTCATCAATAAAGGATAGTGAAAAAAGAAATTATATAAATGAAGAAGAGTTAAAAATGATTCTAAACATGAATAAAACAACATAAATTGATCAAAAACAACAACAATAGAATGATTTTATTGTTTCAAGAAAATCCACCAGAATGAGTGGAATTCAATGAATAAAAGGGATATCATGTTTAGTAGAACTTCTAATTGAAATAATATTCCCCATATTAAAAGTCTGATGAATTTTCCCATTGATAAAAATGATATATAAGGATAAAAGTCACTAATTTAACAATTTATATAAAAATCATGATGTTGAATGTTTGTAAACTACATTGTGGTGCATGAAATGGTGTTATTGATGCCGTATAAAAAATGATATGGGATACATTGTGTTCCATAAACCATGGTCATTTATTCCATCACTAGGGCTAGTGTACACAGCTTGTAAAAGCTAATTTTCTAGCTATTTTAGATAGTGAGATATCAAAAAATAACCTATAACCCATCAATGATAACCTCAATCCCCCAAAAATCCCAAAAATAAGGTTAAGCACCAAAAAAGGACAATAATAGAATCAAATTTTTCATTAAAGTAATAAAATTATTAGTAACTTACGTTGTGCAATTGTAAAAAATAGGTGAGTCAAGGAAGAGGTTTTCCCAAAGGGGGAGGCGAAGGTTGAGCCGCATCGAAAGAAGAGGATAGCAGGGAGGTTGGGTGGTCACATCGTCGAAGGAGGATCGAGGGTAGGTGGTCATTTCATTAAAGGAGGATATCATGAGGTGGGTGGAAACATCAGGAGAGGAGGTTTTCCGACTCGTGGGGAGGTGAAATCGACATTAGGGTTGGAATCGCAAGGGTTGGGGGCGAAGTGCCACATGTAGCTGAAGACCTATGGGGATATATTAGGCAATAGCCACAATATTTTCAAACTGTGGATATATAAGTTTGGAAATATTCTATAATTATAGTTGTGATACTCATCTCATTTAATTTAAACAATTATTATTTTCATGCTTTTCAAAAGAGATTAATGTGATAAAAACACACATTTTATGACTAGTTCATTCAATCTTAAAGTATCAAAGTTATCAATGAAGCAACTCATTTTCTCTATTACTTGAAAGAAAACATTAAAGATTAAATTCTTTTCACATACCAAATCATATTGATTGTATGAGACTGTAATTTCTTAAATCATTGATGTACCCAATCATATTATGTACCTGATTGGAGACTAAGATAATTTTGGTCATGCTTTATATAATGTCGTTGTTACCTTAAATGAATCAAATTATGCTTCCATAAGAATCTAGATTCACTTATTGAACAATTTCAACACTTTTTTAATTAGGAAGGAACTATTCATACACATAAAAGTGTTCTTAAAAACATTTCTTAAATCAGCAATATTTCCAAAAAAATCATACATTTTCAGAATTGGGGGTAACTTATATTAATCTTCTTCTTATTAAATATTGATAAAAAAGTTTAGCTTGATGATGATGATGATATTATCTACAATAAAAGATTTTATCAGATAAGTATCATGTATCATAATCAATTAATAATGACATTTATTAAAAAGGTTCCAACAAAAATGATGACACCTTCTGAAAATTCATAACTATTAGTGGGACAAGATCTGTATTATATCAAAAAAATGACCTCACATTGGCGTAAATGTTCCTGCTTAGTTACTTAGGTAGGACATCATCCCAATTATATAATATGTGATTCATGGATTGCTGAGTGAGTAAATTTTTACCCAATCTATCATATGGGTAATACTCAACTCTATTCTTATGGTATCCCAACCCTATGGGTTTCCCAACTAGTGTAACCCAAGGTAAGCATAAAAAAGATATAATCACAAACCAATTCAGGGGTACCCCACTTTGGGGTGAAACTACCCAATTATGATCTGGTGACAACCATTACTTGTTTTCCTTACAAAAGATAATCAAAATGAACCCTCTTTGATGTGAAACAACTCAATTGGATGATCAATGTCTTGAAAAGTGTCATTTTTTAAGGAATCTCACACTTACTATTCCAAATGGATTTTAATTTCCCCATATTATCTCATGTTATTCATTTTTATATACGAATAATTCTAGTAATTTAGTATGGAATGCTATTATTTCCACCAAACCAATTTTTTCAAACTATATTGATGGGAAACTCATTACACAACTCACATGATGGTGTTACTTACGAAAAATTTGAAGTCGGATATATTGGTACATATATGAATTCCCTATATGCATAAGGTACATTCAAAATTCATGTAAATGATTATATTTATATCCGATTGAAAATGTTCACATGATTATGATCAGCGTGACAAATTGCCATCCTCTTCCACTTTCCTAGATAAGGCATAGGCCTCCAGGTAATTAGGTAGTCCTACACCATATCCCTCTATCCGAGGAGACATTACTCCACGGAGAACTCAATTCATAATAATTATGACCCCAAATTTGCACAAACTATATTCAACAAAAAAATTCAAGTTAATAACTTCAATTAAAAATAGAGGTTAAGGTATATTAAAAACTAAATTAATTATGAATTTATTTCTAGTATGAAAATTCAAATCTCAATACTATAAGAAATTTATCACGTAAATTTTGGCCTACAAACAATAATTATATGGAATTACCATCTGAAATACTAGATATTAAATGAATTATAAAATATTTATAATACAATTTCTATTATGTAAAAAATTTACGTAATCTAAATATCATATAATCAATCATTATTTAAACCTTAACCATATCAATCATCAAACCCTTTTTGATGTGGCTTAAATAATATCAAAATAAGATCCCTTTTATTTTTAATAATTCCAAAAAATTAATTACGTACAATTCATAATTTAAATATAGACATTTTATATTATGGGATTATCTCATAATATGTAATCCTTCATAAATTATTTCTTATGATTTCTAAATAAATGCTTTTATTTATATATCATAATAATTGCCATAGAATAGAATTTAAAAGGTATTTCATGTATTAATAATTAATATGTAAGAATATTTAATAATAAATGTTTCATAAACATTAATTAATTAATTGTAAAACCATTATAATTAATTAATTAATTAAAATTTTATTAATTAATAAATATCCCCATAATAATTTTTAATTATAATTTAGAAATAATTTATAAATTATAATAAAATCTTAAAAATATTGAAATTGAATGTTTTTTATTATCCTATATGTAGGAGGGAACCCCTATGTGAAGGTAAACTCTTTTACCTTCACGTAGGAATTTTGGAAACATGGATTAAAGGAAACTAACCGGTTACCATAACGCAGTGATGAGAAATCTCATCGTGGGTTGAAAAACCCATTTATCCTTGATGTGGCCTTGAGAAACATTGGGATACCTTTACACAGAAACCAATTACCCTTATGCGAGTATTATAATATCGATATTACCCTTATGTAGCCTATTAAATCCTTCATTATGTAAAGGTCGCTTGAAAAAACCTTCACACAAGCTATTAAAACATAGCATTGCCTTTACAAAGCCTTAAGAAACTCATGCTTACCCTACATGCTCCCCTGCATGTAAATGTAGGCCATGGGTTACCTATATGTGACCACTCACGTATAGATAACATCATGGATACCCTTATGAATCTTTATTGTGTTAGGGTAAGAGTCCTTTTTTACCTTTATGCAACCCAGATTCATAAGGGTAAACCATTTTAAAGACCGAATTTCCAGAAATGCAAAATGCTACTCTATTTTTGGTTTCTTCTTCATTTCAAGAACAATTTCATAAATCTAAATCGGTGGATCGCTCTAATACCACTGAAGGGTTTTTTTAGAGTCTAATAAAAATTATTATAATTTTTAAAAGTTATTTAAACCCCTTTTCAAGGATCTCCCATGCAAGATAAATGAAAACGTGATAAACAGAAATGAAAAACTTGTTGTAAAATGGTTGTGCCTTACACCGAAGAGAATATAGAGCATATTTAATCACCATCACATGGGTTTGATAAAGATCAAAAAAGGTAAATAAAAAGAAATACACTCTTTGAGGTGTGTCATTAAGTTGATATGAATTTCTCGACAATCATGTGGGGTCCTATATTCTTCCGAGGCCTGTTAGAGCCTTGGGTGAACATGAATAAGTTAAAGAGTTTTGGGTTAAAGAGATGTTCTACCAAGAATCCTATAAGCATCACACATACCCAATATCATAAACAAGTAGGATTTATAAATACCTCGATGAAACTACTACATAGTTAAGGCATTAACTCATGTGTTTCTATGCATCAATTAATGATTCTACTGGTATGAACATTCATTATGTGAATGTAACTCCTCTCGCACATTTCATCTTATGAAATAGACCACTAAACGATACCCAAGGTGGAGAATGTATCATGTGTCCAATTATCATGAAAATAATGTGTATATGTGTAAATATACATAAACTTATATATATATTATAGGTATATATATATATAAAATATTAGGGAATATTCCCCTCATCAACACACCAGAATTAGCCAACCTCTCTCCATTGGGAAGAAAAACCGTAGATAAACCCACTTAGTCACAACATGATCCATGGTGAAAACACAAAATTAAACAAAAAATCCGATCCCCCCACCAAAATCCTCAAAAAACTCACCTTAAACACCAAGCAACAATGTAGAGATCTTGGAAACATTTGTATCTCTACATGAAAGAAGGGAGAGAGGCATGTGGGAGAGAGGCATGATAATAGAACATCATGTGCCTCTAATCATGCCCTAGACCAAATCTAAAAAAATATTACAAAATCTTTCAAATAATAGATGAAAATGGAACATGAATAATGATTCCATCTTAGACTCATGCAAGCACCTAATGCGTTCATCTGGTTCATGTGAGAGAGTTGTAAATCCTGTGGGGCCCATACTCAGGATGTTTGGAATATGAAGTAGAGAGAGAGTGTTTCCACAATGAGGAATTCCATGAAGAGGTGTTTGTGAATTTAGGGGGTCTTGTTTGGAGGGCATTGGACAAGATTCGGGTTCTGGAGTGAAATGATGCCCGGGAATCGAAGATGGAGAAGCTAAGAGAGATATCCTAGGTTTTATCGGGACTCTAATACCATGTGGAAATAGTATACCCAAAAACTAGGTCATCTTGAGTAAATATGAAACACTTTATTTATAAAAACAAGTATGAGATACAAGACTCAAAAGACATGTGAAAATACAAATTCACAATAGGTTAAAAACAGAGATATCATAGACCGTGTCAATACCCATATCATAAATACCAATTTAATCTAACATATACCAATGACAGATACAACATAGTGGTGAAAGAAAACATATTAGTACACAGTAATTGAAAATTGATAAAATTATTCATGTAGGACCCATAATTCATTAAGAGTATGAATAATATACAATAAATCATGGATATCATGTTTAATTTCCCTCTATTCATTATAATAATCTGTAAACAGATGAAAAACATTCCAAAAAGAAAAGATCTTCCAAAAAAGATTAGACACGTGAGACAAATTATTAGTCTTTAAAACATAAGAAACAAGAAATCATAGAGTTCCTTTAGTTTAGTTTCATTCCTAGAAACAAGCTTCACAAATGTTTCTAAAGAACTGAAATGTTTAAAGGATATGTTTGATATGATGGAATCATCACTCTAGAATGAATTGTTTTTAAACTTTTTTTGTTTGGTATGATAGAATTTGGTTACCTGGGAATCCAAAGTTCATTCAAATAAGTGAATATAGATTCCAACACAAGGTAAATAGAACTATTCATAGGGAATTAAATTTGTTTTGACCAAATTATTGACAAAAATAATGTTTTTTCTTCACATGGATGATAATGAAACAATAATGATCGATTCCATAGAAGAGGCCCATGGTGGGGCAGAGTATTGGGGAAATGATGAGAGCTGTTGGATCATAGAAATATGGGAGAAACCAAAGCCCAAGAAAGGGTACTATATGGGGTTGTTAATGTATAGGGAGAACACTAACAATCCTTCATTGATGTTTCTATAGGGATATTTGTTAGAGAAAATAGATATTGTCTGGATTGGATAGGTGATAAAAATTTCCCCAGCATCACCCTTTTTTTTCACAAATCATGATGATGTTGTTGGGGAATGATAACCATCCACTTCAAAAAAATGGGCTGCTTATATGGATTTATGTTAATCTAGAGTGGCATATCTGGTAGGAATTCAGTTTAACGACCCTATTTTTTATCAATGGAATTCCCTTCTTATAATTACGTCTTATAGTAAAATCACATAAGATTACTTAAAGAGTACAAAAGAATCCTCTAAATAAGGAATGAGTGAAATAAAAATTATCTCATGAGGTCAAGAAATATATACATAAAGAATAGTATCTCGACCATTGGAATAGTAATGTGACCCTAATGAATAGTAAACCAAACAATGTAATATTACCCTCACCAATGAAAGTATAAATAAAATTTATCCATATTATAAGTGAAAATATGGTATAATCATTTCTAAATATTTCAAATACAATTGATTATGTGTTTGTATTTTTTTATGTCATGTATATCTAATCAAAATTTTTTGATTCATTTTATAAATTAAAAGAAAATTTATTTTCATAAATTGAATTCATAAATTATTATTTTGATTTATTATGATCATAAGATAATTTTATGATACCTTAATAATATTTCAAAATTATTGGAAAAGAGTAATAATTTTAAAAATAATTATTTTTGAAGTAAATTATGATTTTAATTAAAATATAAATTTATCATATTTTGGAAATTATTTTTGAAAAATGGAGTTATTTTTTGAATTCTACACATAAAAATGAATAGGGTGAATTTTTTATATTTTTCTGCAATACATATATTTTTGATTAATATTGAAATATGATAATTTACAATAAATGCTAAATACATGGATTATGATATCATCAGCTGATGTATGGATAATTTAAGACCTTTATTTTTAAATCAAATTTCCACTTGATGTTTTTCGGTCATAAGAATCATGACTATTCATAGTATTGAGAAAAAATATTAATCTAATGATTAAAATAATGGGAAACCCCTCCTCTCCTCCACTACAAATACCACCCCTCTTTACCTCCTCTCATCACACCTCTCAAACTTTTTTCCAAGTAAAAATTATAATAAAATCTCTCCATAATCCCCAAACCAATGTCCATCAGGGCTTGGTCTCTTCAAAATACTAAATACTCTCCTCTAAAGAGGTTCTCAAGGAAGATATATACAAGGGGTAAATTCCTCTTTTCTTTTATTTTAGTTTCTTTCAAGTTACTTTCCTCACTTACTTTATTACAAAGGTTATGATAACTATACTAACTAAAATTTATTGGATTTTTGTTATGATAGTGTAATAATTCATCATCATCTCGCATTTCCCCTCCTTTTACTCTATAAATGAAAACACCACCCGAGATGTATTAATTCATCACATTCAAGGACGATGGGTTTTCAATTTCTTTTATCGTCTTCAATTCTAGTAATGAAACTATTTTTGCGGTTCAAAAAGACTATAATATATGTATTATTTTTTATTTAAGGTTCTGGAATTTTTTGTATATGTGATATTTATTAACAATGAAAAATGTGTTCGTTGTCATCCAAAAAATGCTAATTAACAAAAATAGTTTTGATTAACAATTCATCTTCAACCCAAATAACTAAATTTATTTTATAATAATGTAATAATCTGGATTTTCACTAATAAAATACAAATTCAAATCTCACTAGTACAAAAACATTTTTTTCGTCATTTTTTAACTTTTTTACATCAGTCTCGAGGTGACGTCTTTGCAAGAGTCTTTATAAATATTATATTTAGCATCCGTTATTAAATAACCGAAATTTTAAAAAAAAATTGTGGTTTTTATCATTGGTTTTTAAAAAACTGATGTGAAAGACCATATGGTGTATAAAAATTGATGTTAAAAATCAATTTTTTCATTGCCTTTGGAAAAACTGACATTAAAATTCATTGTTAACATCGTGTTTAAAAAAATGATATAAAAACTATCTATAATCTTGTAGATAATATCTTGAGATTATATTTGATAAGTCATAGAGCTCAAACAGAGTTACAAATCAAAAGTTATGACCATTAGAAGTTTGATATGTTTTTTTCAACGAAATATTGAATAATCCAACCCTAGCTTTATCTTAGATGGAATTGTAGAATCTAAATTGGGATTTGTAGTTTCACCATGATACCAATCATTATTCATCATTATAATAAAAGGATAATAATTTAATTTCATATCAATTAAGAAAACTACTCATAAAAAAAATAAATCATGGAAAAATAATTACAAATATCTTGACGAGATTGCATAAAGAGGAAATAGTGGATTCATGTTGAAGATCAAACACGTTGAGTCAGTGGAATGATGATGGTTGAAATAAATGATTGTTAAATGGTATATCAATTTATAAAACTAACCATAAAAACATAAATCATGGATAAATAATTAAAAATACCTTGACGATATCGTAGAAAGAAGAAATAATGGATTCTTGTTGATGATCAAACGAGTCGAGTCGGTGGAATGATGATGGTTGAATGAAATGATCATTAAATTATGATATGTTTATAATGAAATCATATAATTTATATTGTAAAAGAAAAAAATGTATTAAAAATTTGAGGTGGAAATTTAAAATTTTGATGCCGCAATGTCTAAAAATTCAAATTCCGTATTGGTGGTATAAGGACTCGGCCTTAAAACATTACACAATCTTGATTAAATGGATAATTCTTATTGAGTATGTTTTCTGATTTAGGGTATTATTGAATTAGGCGATAACTATTAAATTACATCTCAAAAATTAAAAAGTAGTCACTTCTACTCAGTTTCCATTTTTTTCATAAATAAAAACTCTTGAAAAAAGAGTCATGTATAGTTTAATGTTTTAGACATCATGACTTTTCCTTGATCCCATCCTTGACCCTATTCATCTTTAAGTCCTTTGAAATACATATTAAAACTTGGGATGAACATAAAAAGATAAGTAAGGGTTATAAAATAAAGAAAGAAAACTTTAGTCCATAAGAACACAATCTTTTTAACATACCTCATGAAAACATAAGATTTATGAATACGACATAGCAATCATAAATCATAAAGGTAACTTGTGGCATCCATAACATACTTAAGTTGTTGATTTCACAGCTACGTAGGGAGTTACATTTGGAATACCCATTACAGTATATTCCTTAAATCTCTTAGGAGATACATTATCATTTACCTCCATCATGTAACCCAATGAATTGGAAAGATATCTCGGGCTCACCCAACCTAGGTTTATCACGGAACCACTGATATACGTAAACCAATTCCAAGAACCATAACATATTCACAACTAATAAAACAAACATCAAAGAAAGATAACAGTTCCACATTGAAATCAAAATATATAATTTAAATATATTAACATAATCAATAAATTATAAAATCAATTTTCAATACCAAATTACGTAAATAGAGTATATGGTATTTATTTTCCTTTTAAAAAAACATTTCTGCTGTTAAGGAAGCCAAATATCAAATAATTCTCATGGTGGTGGAAAGGTCGTTTTCACTACGTACGTTAAAAAGAAACATTTTTTTTCATTTGGTAAAAATCTTCATAGACAAAAGATTCCATTTGAATGAAATTAATATTTAATGGTGTTTATACACCTCATAAAATATATTTGTGTATAAATCAAAGGTTTCCTCAATAAAAGGAGATTGAGACAAAGTCCCTTACCTCCTGTCTAACTTGAATCATTCGTTATTTAATCTCATTAATGATAAAATAAAGTTAATTTCTAAATTCATAATAACCCTTTTCATTTTTATTATACCTTATTATCATGTTATAAACATTTTGTAATCATTTAAGCTTATAAGTGTCATTTTGTCGATTTTTGGTACTTGAGTCAAAAATGAACTTCTGATATTTACAAGTCATCCATGTGGTCAAAATTCCATTATCTACAGAATGATATTCATGATTTATATATCATATATATCATATATTTCTAGTATATATATATATATATATGTATTTATAATATTACTTAACATTTGAAGATAATAATTGAAATGCATCATTTATGGAGATGTAAAGCTGTACGTACGCATGAATGCTACTTTCATTTCTACTTCATATTTAATGGAATGAAAAATTAATGATAAATAGGTATATTATACTTACAATATAATATCATATATAATTTCATTAACTTTATATTTTATACGTTCCACATATGTCATGAACGGGGCATATCACTTTGAGGGGGCGGTAGTCCACACTTCCTCAAATTAAATCATTGTGTTTACCCATTACGGAAACAATAATGGTATGCTATTAATGAAAAAACAAAAAAGTATAGAGACAATATAAATATAATATATATCTCATATAAATGCAGTTCCATCATAATGGACACCATAATAAATGGTAGGAGATAATTGAACAATCATCATTTTGTGAGGCGTTAGTTCACCGTCCACAGAAATAGTATGTTCTTTACCCATTAGATGGATGCGTGTGTAAGTGTAGATAGAATAATTCACATAACAAAAACCTAGTATATTTAGTATACTTTTTTTGTTATAAAATAATGTAATAATAAGAGTTTAGGGGGTTGGATATGTAAAATAAAATAAAATAACTTAAGAGAAGATTTTACCTTTAAATCGGGTAACTCCCTTTGATTTGATCCAAAAGGATTTCATGAAGTGACTTCTACCTAAGGTAAGGATTATAGGGGGAAGAGAGGGATCTTGGTATTTTACTTGGGTAGAGTATGGGAGAGCCATTGGTCTTGAGAGATGTGAGTAAAGGGTTAGATGTGAGGGATGTTTATGAGGGAGAGGAGGGGCTCTTTAGGAATGTTCGAAAATATTATTTTATTATATAATTATTGTCGGTATATAAAGGTCCAAAACATATTAAAGTTAAATATAATATGACTCTTGTTCTAAATAAAATCATACAATAATAACAGGGATGTTTTTGGATATTTTGTTAATCTTTATAATCATATTTATTTAAATCATTCATTAATGAGGTAAACATTGCATCAATATTGTGTCATAAATAATTTTATTTATTTGATGTATAAAAATTATAAATAAAATAAACTGATATAAGAAATATTCTCAGATGTATAATGAAAAATTTCAGTGAAATATATCAATTATATAACCCAACAATAAATATTTTTAGTAAAACAATACATGTTTATGATATTTTTATTTTTATTTTAAATAAAAAGTTATCAATGTCATTATCTTACCCAAATGGATTTTAAAGGCCATAAATCTCACCCCAGGATTGTATTGGTCAGAAATTACTCATCCAATAAGGTTAGGAAAATTTTTAAGATAATTTTAAATTATTATACTATTATTTTTACCTTGAATTACCCTATTTAACTTTAACTGCGGTAAATAAAAGCCAAAAGTTACGATTCACCAAAAATTATTTTCATTTTATTGTACCACATTTTACATAATAATAACAACCATGTAGGTCGTATTTTTTAAATTCAATTCATAGAAGCGGTAGCATTTCATTGAAACGAAGAAGTCGGTTTTTTAACTACTACTCTGTGTTTTCACTATTCATAAAAATTGAAGTTTTTCAAAAAAATACAAAGAATTAAGCCTAAGCTATATTTGATATTATGAATTAAAAAATGATGTCTATTTTACCAAATTAAAAACATAGAAGTTTTATTAAATAATTTAAAATTAATACCCGTTGTCAGAACAAAAAAGCATGTTTTATGAAATAATAACTATCAAAAGATTGACACTTGTTTATGTCCAATTTAAAAGTGAAATTACTTTCAATGAAAAAAATTGGATTAAATGGTAAAAATATAATCTAATTACACTTTAAATCTAATTAAAAATATAATCTATCCATATAAATAAATTACATTAAAATGAAGTTTGGAATTAAAATATTGTATTTTTTACTATTCATTAAAATGCATTTTATCAGAAAAATAACAAAAATTACCAAAAGAAAATTTTGATATCCCAATTCTAAAGAAGAATTTTATTTTTTCAAATATAATATATAAAATTTAAAAAAACATTATTTAAAGAGTTTTCTCCATCAAAAGGTGGTACATCAACCTTTTAATGATTATTAGAGTATTTATGCTTAAAATTAAATTCATTCACATTTTAAGCTTCTAAGTATTATTGGAGAAATGGAAAAACATTTAAAAAACATGTATATTCATATTTTAGTCATTTCTATTCATTCCAACCAATACAACAGCTTGGTATTAACTACCATTTAAATTAATATTATATTATTATTTTTCAGTATGACTCACCATTATGTGCAACATTAGATTTTGGAGAAACACATTTTTGCGTGTAAGGTATTACATCAAACATACCATCCCCTTTAAAGTAAAAATAATCATTAATTCACAAATTTTTAAAAAATAAGAAAATGTATTATTCTTTATTTACCTGGGTTGTTATAGGTGGGATATTAAAATTATCTTTCTCATTGGTCTTATGATAAACTTCGTGAATATATATTAGAATTTTCACAAATTTTTCACATCAGTTATATAAGAATCGAAGTAAAAAATCAATTTTCTTTACTTTTTCATGACTTTTATTTAATAATCAACATTAAAAGTTATTTTTTACATCAGTTAATGAAAAAATTATGTGAAACATATTTACAGACATGAATTTTTCCCAATATTTGATTTGATTATTCTTAGAGTGAAAACAGAGTTACGAATCAAATGTTATGGCCATCAGAAGATGGCCTTCCCTAATACTTTATTTAGAGATGATCAACTTCTGATGGCATAAATTTTGATCCATAACTCTGTTTGAGCTCTGATACAAGTCAAATCGAATATTGGGAAATTAACTACTTGTTTGAAAACAATTTTAATGTTTTTCATTAAATAACCAATGAAAATAATACCTTTTAACGTCAGTTATTAAATAAACAATGTGAAAAAATGATTTTTTTTGTTTGTTATATAATAACGGATGTGATAATTTCATGAAAATTGATTTTTTTCATGTGAGTTATTATATAACCAACATTAAGAATCGGTGAAAATAGATTTTCATGTCAGTTATATAATAATTTCTGTGAAAAACAATTTTTAGAGATTTTCAAGTCGATTCTAAAAAAATGACGTGAAAAAAGGCAACGTTGAAAATTGTTTTTTACTGGTTCCTGGAAAACTATTCTCATATTACCTGTTTATCCTTACATCTATATAAGTAAACCAATCATGAAAACCAATAAATCAAACACTCCAAAACAATTAAATTGAACCTATTAACCCATCAAAAAGGTCATGGATGAACTTAATAAGGTTATACTAAATAAATTACATTTAGAAGAGGTTTTTGAAATATTAATGAATGAATTTAATTTGGTTTTATAGGAAATTAAGATCAAGTGAAGGACACCTTCATACTTAAAGTAATGGATTCTACCCAAACCTCCATTATTCCTTCAGGTTACTCTATCTCTCTTTTTAACCAAATGAATCTATATGTTCTTTTTTATGTATATATTCTAAATTAGTCCGATATGATCCAATATCATGTATCAAGATACAGTCATCATTCTATTTTGATTATATACATGTTTTTAAATTATTCCCTCCTCAATTATTCCTGATAAGAAAACCTGTTTTGAAGGGAGATTTTTTAATTATTACCCATTTTCAAGTACATTAAATAATATTTTTTTATTCCAATTTTTTTTATAAAACCACTCTTTTATTATGAAAACCTTATTGGTTCACTTTTGGGTTTATAAAAAATATTATTCCCTTTTACATTTTAGGTAATCATTAATATTTTCCTTAAACCGCACTAAAATATTTTAATTCTAATGTTTCATATATGATATTTTGCATGTTATCACATCAAATTTACACTACATGTCATGATGCATGCCTATTATACCTTATGAATGTCCATATTTGATCTGATTCCTTTCCTTCATGGACACTTTTATGGTACGCTCATTTTTTATGATTTATGCATGATTATGATACCCATTTATTTCAATGCATACACTTATGATATTTTATGATTTATTATGTATAATTATTTATGTGGAAAGCATATTCATGAACATGTTATTATTGGTTCACTCAGATAGTGCTCTAATTAATTGGGTAATGTTGAGTCTCACGAGAAATTATGTGCAATGATCTAGGCGGTTATCCTTGACTCATGCTACCATGTGTATTGATCTTGGTGGATTACCTTGACATGTGATCCTATATGTGAAACAATCCTTCACTCATGATAATGTCTTATTTTATGTCCCTGCCACATTATTATGAATCCAGGTTTATATGATCCCATGTTAATATGTTATGATTCTATATGTTCAATTCATTTTTATATCATTATGTCATGAATTCTAACCCAAGTGCTAAAGCTTAATTATTATGCTTATTCCCTTACTGGGCTTCTATCACATCTTGTTGTTCATGTTATCCCCAAGTTATCATGTGATGATGTTTTAGCACAATTGAATATAGGATCAATTTATGATGATTAAATAAATAAATGTTTTATTTAGTCCCATGTTTTTAGTTTTATGAATATACTATTCCAAGACACTAGACATTACGATTCTTGGATTTTAATACGATGTTTTACTATGCCTAAAATCATTTAATGATATGTGTACAAGGCAAAGGTCTCTATATATAGTATCATAGGAAGGTCTACTTATTTTTTGATATTAGTAATAGATCACTTTAGTAAGAACCTTAGGGATGTGACAAAGTATAAGAAAACATCCCTACATTTTGGTAAGTACAGAGTAAGTGTTTTATCAAGAAAATACATCCTTTTCTGGATACAAACAAGTGGATATGGATCTGGAACAAATGTATCTAGGGGTAAAACCCAAAAACACCTCTTTGATCCAGATTCGAATAGGAATTGTTGTATTAGAAGGGGCCTTACTATACTCCTTGTTTGACACTCCCTGGGGATATTCTTTGGTAAATTCATAAGATTAGTACAAACCATAATTAAGGGTAAAAAAGAAGCCCATAAGAATAAATTTTAGGAATTAGATCATGGATAACCTAGATTAATCCTAGGGAATCACATGTTAGGATATAATTGTCCTTTTAGAGTTTATCCTTTTAAGTTTAATGTTTATTTTTTATCTTATTAGCTATGTATTCAATCCCCCTAATTGTATGTTCTTTTTATTAGTTAATTATGTAAAATATAAGAACATGTTCCAAAAATTAATGTGATTTGAGATGTGAATATTTTCCTAATTATATGGAAAATATGATGGGAATGGGTGCAAAAAAAATTATCACAGTACTTGATCAGCTAGCTCAAGTAATTAATAATAACTTGAATCATCTGGAACGCCCTCCTCCTACTAAGAAAGAGAAAGTTGTAATTGAATCCTGCATATAGCAAAGGCCTTCCATGTTTAGTGGATCTTCTAATCCCCTCCTCGCAGAACATTGGATTAACACCATTTAATTGATATTCCCTATCCTACTGTGCTTAGAAGAAGAGAAAGTTGTACTGGCGGTCTATAATTTTGATGGGTAAGATGATCAGTTGTGTACGGAGATCAAGAATACAAAGTCTCAAGAGGAAATTGATTCCATGGATTTGGAGGAATTCAATATAAAAATTCTATAAATATTTTCCCCAAACTCTATGTCTCAAGAAGTAAAGATAGTTCCTCAGATTTAAGTAGAATTAAGATGAGTCTATCAATGTGTATGAAGAAAACTTTACTAGGATTTCATGATACGCTTCTGGATTCTACATGAATACCGAAATAAAGGTGGATCGATTCATTATCAGACTAAAATTGAGCCTAGGAAAAACATTAGGGATTCGTGACGTCGATAGTTAAGAAGAGATTGTATGGTGTTCCCTCAAGGTTGAAATGGAGATCATAGACTCTTAATGGTATTATTGGACCATTGCAAAAAAGTGTAAAATAAAGTCTAATATGGGTGGTTCAGAAAATAAATCCCATAGTGGAATGAAGATCTAATATTCCACTTGTCAATAATTGTGGAAAAAATCATCCTGTGAACTATCTAAATGGAACCCAAAATTGCTTCAAATGTGAAAGAATGGGACATATGGACAAGAACTACCCATGGGATATGAATAATCCCATTAATGTTGAAGAAGAAAGGACGGTTCAGATCAACACTCAACCTGTAGTGTAGTGTTAAAACTGCAAGGAACATACACATTATAAGAAAAAATTCCCTAAGCCAGGGGTTGTTGGATGGAATCAACAACATCCTTCAAGTAATCAAGGAAGGTATAATGTTATACCAACTGCTGAGGTGGATTTGGACAACAATGTGGTGACATGTACGATAGTTATTCATTTAAGAATAATAAAGCTAATATTTTATTCGAGTTCTAAACATTCATTAATAACTTCTATGTTTAGTAAAACTATTCAAACACCACCTCAAAATTTGGAGGTTGAGTTATCTATGAGAATATATAATGCAGAAATTATTGTGTCTAAGGTTTAAAACTCCTCCCCGAAAAATGATTGTGGGTCGAACCTCCCAAAAAATCTTTTCATACTTCCACTAGTAGAGTTCGATCCTATCTTGGGCATGGATTGGATATCTTTATACAAATTGTAAATTAACTGTTAGGAAGGTTATATCACCCTTCAGATTCCAGAGTATCCTCCAATCCTATATAATTGTTAGGATGAAGATGAAACTCCTTCTAGATCATCATCTCAATTGTGGATAATGTTTCATTTTGAGAAAGAATATCTTTCTCAAATGATTGAGACAAAGGAGATGATACTTCTCAATGATATTCCCATCATGAGGGATTACACTGATGCATTCCCAGAAGAGTTTCCTAGTCTTCTATTGGATTGTGATGTTGAGTTATTAATTGATCTGATTCCTAGTTCCCTGCCTATATCAAAGGCACCTTATGGAATGGCAACCAAGTTTTTTAAGAGATGAATAAGTAGTTACAAGGGAATTTGGAGAGGGGTTTTATATGCCCGAGTGGTTCACCATGGGGTGAACCAGTCCTCATTGATAAGAATAAGGATGGATCAATGTGCCTCTACATTAATTATCAGGAGATAAATAAAATCATGATAAAGAAAATGTATCCACTACCTTGGATAGATGACTTGTTTCATCATCTACGTTGGTCCAGTTACTTCTCTAAGGTGAACCATTAGTCAGGATATCACCAATTAGATGCGGGGTAGGAAGATATTCCCAAAACCGCCTTTTGAACAAGGTATCCACAGTATGAGTTCATAGATATTCCCTTCATACTCACTAATTCTCAATTAATATTAATGGATTTAATAAATAGAGTCATTAAGGATTACCTTAATGAATTTTTGGTAGTCATTATCAATGATATTATGATATACTCAAAGAGTAAGGAGGAACATGAGGAGCATTTGAGTATTGTGTTGATTACTTTGATAAAGGATAAACTTTTATAAAAGTACAGTAAATGTGAGTTTTTATGGAGGATTAGTCATTATTGGGGAATGTTATCACTAGAAAAAGAATATATGTTGACCCTTCCAAGATATAGGCAATTGAATAGTGGCCCATGACAACATTAGTAATTGAGATCCGCAAAATTCAGGGTCTATACGGGTTTTATCAACTAATTTTTAAGAGCATTTCATTATTTCCAAATCCAATGACTAAGCTGACATGAAAGGGGTGATGTTTTTATAGACTCAAGAATGTGATGAATTATTTAAGGAGCTCAAAAGGAGGTGTATCACTATGCCAGTACTCACACTCCCAACAAGTGTATAACTCTTTTTGGTGTACACCAATGCTTCAAATAAGGGATTAACATTTGTACTGATGAAAATGATAGTGTGATAACCTATTTCTCAAGGAATCTGAAAATACATGAGAAGAACTATCCCACACGTGATCTGGAGTTAGTAATTGTGATATTTTCTTCGAAAATCTAGTGTCATTATCTCTATGGGTAGACATGTGAAATATATAATGATTACAAGAGTTTCAAATATATATTCATATATAAGTATCATAATATTCACTAGAGAATATGGTTAGATCTCATCGAGGATTATTACTGCTCAATCCACTACCATCCAAGAATGGAAACTAAGGTGGAAGATGTTCTAAGTAGAAAGGATCATGTATCTTTAACAATGATGAGAGTTGAGAAGGATCCAATCTTCTTAGATTTTCAGAGGATTGACATGGGAATAATTAAGGGAGGAGCATAGTAAATCCTTCCTCAAATGGTATCTCAACCATCCCTCATGGAGAAAATAATGTATCCTCAATGAAAAGATGTGGAAATTAGGAAAAGGTTGAAGTTATTAGAAATGGGTATGTCTCTGAGTTCAAGATCCATGAGGATGGAGTCATGAGATTTGGGTCGTGATTATGTGTACCATCCAATACAATGATAAAGATGGATATTTTGAATGACACACATAGCATAACCTTCTCTATTCACCCAGGGAGCCAAAAGATGTATCATGATCTTCAAGAGAACTTTTTGTGGAACAATATGAAGAAGTAGATCGCTGAGTATACATCAATGATCCTGACAAGTCAATAAGGGAAGGTTGATGGAAAAAAGTCTAAAGGGGTGATGAAAACACTACTTATACTAACATGGACGTGGGAGAACAACACTATGGACATTTTCACTATAATTCTAAGGACATCCAGAGGAAACAATGATATATGGTTCATTTTTTACCATCATAAAAAGAAAATTCACTTTATCACAATTCAAGAGGACTTCTCATTGGATCAACTTGCATGGATATATATCAAAGAGTTGGTATGTCTGCATGGAGTACCCCTATCTATTATATCTTATAGAGATCTGAGATTCACATCAATGTTTTGGAAAAAGTATACAGTATGCTCTAAGCACTGATTTTAACATCAGTATGGATTATCATCCTCAAATTAATGGATAATTTCAACAAACTATTCAGATATTTATGATATGTTGAGAGCATGTTCTATGGACTTCAAAGGAGTGTGGGACCAACATCTTCCACTGGTTGAATTATCTTACAATAATAGTTTCCACACCAGCATCAGAATGGAACTGTATGAATCCATCTATGGGAAAAGGTACAGAACTCCTGTGTGGAAGGTGAATTTTGTGAGCATAAGCATTTGGGATCTGAAATGGTCTATGAAATGGTGTGGAAGGTGAAAACCATTCAGCAACACAACAAGGCATCCCATAGTCAGCAAAAGTGTTATGTAGACAATAGTAAATGTGACATTGCTTTCCATTTTTTAGGCATGGAATTTCTCCGCATATCTCCATGGAAGAAGGTCATGAGGTTTGAAAACAATTTAATGCTATGTCTAAGGTACATTGACCCCTTATACATCCTTGAAAGTGTTAAAAATGTGGAATATAAACAATAAATTCCACCTACCATGTCTAAATTACATGATGTCTACCATGAATCTCTTTTAAGGAAGTAATTACTAGATCCTTCACATGTACTCTCTTTAGAGGGTTTACAGTAGAATAATGATATTTCATATGAGGATCATCCAGTGAAGATCATAGATCATATGGATACTGTTATATGCAACAAGACTACTCACCTGGTAAAATAACTATGGAAGAACCATAAGTATTAAGAGGGGTTATGGGAACTGGATGAAGTAATGAAGGAAATTTACCCAGGCCTATTTGTAGATTATAATGTAAAATTAAATTTTGAGGGAGAAATTCCATAATGGGGGAGAGAATATAACAACCCATTGTTTTATCAATGGTATTATTTTCTTATAATTACGCATTATAGTAAAATCACTTATGTTTACTTATATAACACAATACAAACCTTATAAATAAATAATTAGTGAAATAAAAGGTATCTCTTGAAATTAAGGAACATATACCTAAGGAATAGTAAATTGACCTTAGGAATAATAACGTGACCCTTATGAATAGTAAACCTCCCAATGCAATAGTAACCTCACCAATGAAATTATAAATAAAATTTAGCCATCTTATTAGTGACAATATGGTATAATTTTATCTTAGTATGTTAATAAATATTTTAAAAATTATTGATTAAGTGTTGGTATTTTTGTAAGTCCTGTATATTTAATTACATTTTTTGATTAATTTAATAAATTGAAATAAAATTTATTTTAAGAAAGTTTATTAAAAACATATTATTTTTATGTCTTGTGATCGTAATATAATTTTATGAGACCTTAATTAAAATTTTAAAGTGTTATAAAATCAGTTTTAATTTTAAAAATATGTATTTTTAAATTAAATTGTGATTTAAATTAAAAATTTAAATTTTCATAAGTAGAAATTTAATTTTAAAAAATGGAGTTCATTTTTTAATTCTACACAAATAAATACGGTTAGAGTGAATTTTCCGGATTTTTTTTAAAAACTTTAATTTTTTATGAATAGTGTAATACGATAATTTACGAAAATGCCCAGTACATGAATTATGTTGTTATCGACTAATGTATGGATGGTGTAAGGAATTTATATCAAACTCATATACCCAATTACTATTTTTGTACACAAGAATAAATAATATTCATAGTTTTGAGAAAAATATTATACTAATGGTTAAAATAATGGGAAACCCTTCCTCTCTTGCACAAGAGCCTCATCCCAGTTTGTGAGGTCTTTCTTAGTGAATCCACAGGACCCATGTTTAAAACCAGGCGGAGGAATAATTCTAGGTTACCATAGAATTATTGGATTAGGTACTGTAGAAGTCGCTATAGTAGGTATTGTAGTAGTATTGTATGGTTATTGTAGCAGATATTATGGCAGTTACTGTAGGAGGTACTGTTCGGTACTGTAGTATCCAGAACTATTCACCTAGAGCCACCAGTTGAGGCTTGGAGTCCATAAGGCCTTTGGGCCACCAAGGACATTGCGTAAATAAGGATTTTGGGCCAACCTTGAGGCCTTAGGACCACCTCATGGCCTTTGGCCCACATGATCAATGCAGTTTCCCATGACAGACTCTACAAAAAAAGAGCATCCCCGGTGGAGGATTCAGAGCAGGTGCACTCACCAGAGTAGAACTGATGGATTTGTAAGAATGAGAGGGTATGTCTACGCCATAGGTACCAACTGTTTCTTTCATTGGAAGCTTATACATACATCCATATGAAGGTGGAGAGCTACCATCACGATGAATATGTTTGGGAGGGGAATTTCCTTGTAGTTATAGTCTGGTTGAATGACCTAAGACCTTTGGGTAATATAATATCTCTTAAGACTACATGCCACGTAATATATAAGCCTATGATCCCTATAACAGTTCCCCTTCAACCCTTGAATGAGGGGTTATCAAAAATAAATAAAAATGAAGTCCTTTAGGGCATTCGGGTTGGAAACCCATCCTCTCCTCCACTATAAATACCAACCATCATTACCTCCTATCCTCACACTTATTAAGCCTTGTTTCTTGTAAATATTCTTCTAAAATCTCTCCTTAATCCACTATCCCACGTCCATCAGCCCTTGGTTCCTTAAAAATACCAAATCCTCTCCCCTAAAGAGGTTCTTAAGGAAGATATATTCAAGAGGTAAATTTCCCTTTTCTTTTCTTTTATTTTCTTTCAAGTTCCCTTATTTCTTTTTCTTTCCTCACCTCCTTTCATCCAAAGGTAATGATAACTCCAGTACCTAACATGTAATGTAATTTTGTTATGATAATTTAATAATTCATTATCATCTCTACTTTCCGCACCTTTTATAATAGAGATTAAAACACCATCTGAGAAGTGTTAATTCATCACATTCAAGGACGACGGGTTTTAAATTTCTATTAACATATTCATTTCAGATCATGAAACCATTTTTATGGTTTAAATAGACATTAATCTATTTATTATTTCATATATAAGGTTATGGAATATTTTGAACACATGATATTAATTTATGATGAAAAATTTGTTCATTGTGATCCAAAAACCGCCAATAAAAAACGGTTATCATTAATGATTCATCTTCACTCCAAATAGCCAAACGAATTTGATAGCATGTAATCATCTGTATGTTCACTAATAAAAAAATTTCAATTATGGAAAACCATTATCATCTTACATTTATATTCTTATATGTATATATGTAAGCCAATCATGAAAACTAAGGAAACAAATTCTCCAAAACAATGAAATTGAACCTCTTAACCCATCAAAAAGGGCATGAATAAACATAATAATGTTTTAAAAAATCAATTTCATGAATAATAGGTTATATAAATATTAATTAATTAGTGTAATTTGGTTATCCAGGACATTATGATCATGTTAAGGACACCTTCGGACTTACGGTATGTTATTCTACCCGGACCTCCATTATTCCTACGGGATACTCTATCTCTCTTTTTAAAGAAATTAAGTTTTCTGTTATTTATATGTAAATATTATAAATGGTGTTTATATTATCAAACCCCATGTATCAATATCCATTCATCATTATATTTTGGTGATATACATGCTTTTAAATGATTCCCTCCTCAATTATTTCTGATAAGCAAGCTCGTTTTAAGTAAACTATCCGAATTTATACCCATTATCAAGTATAGTATATAATATATTATTATGAAACCATTATTTTTATAAAACCACTATTTTTATTATGAAAAACTCCTTGGTTCACTTATAGTTTTATATAAAATATTGTGCCCTTTTTTGTTTTAAGTGAACTTTAATATTTTCCATAAACTACGCTAAAATGATTTAATTATGAAGTTTTTAAAATTATTTTCTTCATGTTATTGCTTAAAATTGAAATAAATTATCATGATACATTATTATAATACCATATTAATTCTGATTCATGATATAATTATTATCCTTAATGTACACGTTTATGATACAACCATTTTTTTTCTTTATGACATGATTATGATACCCATTTCATTCCATGGGTACCCATATGTTTATTTATGATTGATTTTCTATGACTATTGATATGGAAATCATATTCATGAACATTTAATGATGGGTGAACCCATATTTCACTCCAATTCATTGGTTAAAGTTTAGTCTCATGAGATATTATGTGCAACGGTCTTGGCGGTTATCGTTGACTCATGCTACCATGTGGTATTGGTGGTTAACCTTTACATATGCTACTCTATGTGAAAAAAGCCTTGAATCTTACTGAAGTCATGTTTTATATTTCTTCCACATTATTATAGATCAATGTTTATATGATCCCATGTATATATGTTATGATTCCATATGTTCCATGCCTTATATATCATTATGTTATGCCTTCTAACCCATGTGCTCAATCTTTATTATTATGTATATTCCCTTTTTAGGATTTTAGATTATCCATTTATTCATGTAATACATAGGTTATTCTATAAATATGTATGATAAAAATAAAATTTAAGATCTCATTATGAATATTAAATAAATAAATATGTTATTTAGTCCCATATTTTCATTTTTATGTACTTAGTCTTCCAAGAAACTAGATTTTATGATCCTTGGATTTTAATTTGATGTTTTATTATGAATAAAATTATGTAATGATATGTGTTGAAGGATAGGGTGCTATAGTCAGAGCCTAATGCAGCACTTTTATAGGGCACATTGCATGTGCGGCTCACCTAGACTTGAATAGGTGGCACAACTTCCTGAAGGATATTTTTGGGCAGGGTGCGGGGGTCACACGCAAGGACTGAAGACACATGAGTGTTATGGCCTAGGGTCCATATGGAAAACCTGGCTACTTGGTGGTAGTGCGGCCTTGTCACATGGTGTCATTATAAGAGGGAGTGATAAGAGATGGGTGGGGATACATAGACATGCCAGGGTTTCCCAAGCTCTGATTTCATGTTAAATTATTATATCACAAATTAGGTCACTTGAATGGATCCAGAACCCTTAATTTTTATTAAAAAAGGATACATGAGATTAGAGACATGTGGTAGATATAAAATTCAAACTATTGGGATATGAGGACAAGATATACTTTCTCAAACAAAATGAACCTAAATTATCCCACATATATGATAAATAACAAAATATATTTACAGGATTCTATTTCAACTCATTGAAAAACGATTCTGTTAATGGATAATTTTTAAAATAATTGAAAAATGAATATGATAAGGGGAACTTAATAATGATAGTATAATAATGATTGAAAAATATCAACCAAAAATGTGTCTTTATATTATAATTTATTTGAAAAATAAATGGAAACATTAGGTAAACTATTTAAATCATCATTTAATCTTTTTTAACATTATATTAATGTGAAGAATGTGATAAAATTTAAATCACTTAATCAAACAACACAATTAATAATTAAAATATCTGGAAAATGGAAAATGATTTTGGTAAATTCACCATTTTAGGAATGCGGCTATCCTCACAATAGTCTTCATAAATAAAATTTAAAAAATCTATCCATACATCACATAATTTAATATTTGTTGTTTCCATGTTCTTTTACTGCTCATGATTACTATAATTGGTGCCCTGAGTGGTCAGCAGAATTAATAAAGCTAAAAATAATTCTAGTAATCCAAAAAAGATAATTATTTAGACAGAGTTTAAAATAATAGTCATGAAGAAAAATCTAAGCCACCAAAAAAACCAATAAACATATAGAATAAATCAAAAAAAAAATTTCATCCAATAAAATTAATATATTTGACCATGTTAATTACAAAATTAGAAAATTTCACCAAGAAAATATATGATTAACATTCCAACAATGAATCACATAACCTAAAACCACAAAATAAAATGAAGTAGAAAATTTGAGTGCAATAAATGTTGAAGAGAGTGTCCTTGCATGAACCCAAATGACTGAAAACTAGCATGGAACCAAACATTCAAAACTTTTAAGGAAGACATATAATTTATTTTTATATTGTTGAAACCATTTTATTTTATAGTGACCATGAAAAGAAAAATTTATTTCAGATTTTTCACCTTTATTTTTTCTCACTCATGTTTTAAGAATTTTAAAAGAAAAAACAAATTAATAATCAAGATTTAAGGGGAAAATTATTTTTACTTTTACAGTGATGGATGCCATCATCTTAAAAACATAAATGATATTAAATGGGAAGGATTTTTATCATGAAAACAGGGGGATGGTGGCCATTTATTATTAATAACTGAATCTATATTATATAAAATAATCATTTCACTTAAATATGATTTTTGTTAAATAAATTGATGATTTATTTAAATTGAGTACTCATGCTACATGTATAACATGTATGTGAACATAAATTACAATACCCAATTTTTCATCTATTTTACTTTTTAGCATGTACTTATATAAGATGTTAAACGTATGATGTGGAAGCATTAATTCTTCAACATAAAACTGAATTTTAGAACACATAAATGGAAAATTATTATATATCCTAACATCATAAAAAAAACATTGAAAGGAAGATATAATAGGTGTAGGGATGGAGTGGGAGTAAAAAAGATGAACAAAATAGGGAACCATGTAACTAATAGTATTCCTTGTTTAGGTGGGACAAAATTGTCATCTTTTAAAGAAAACATGATTCGAACAATCTTCTTGTACCTTTTTAAAATATTTACCTCAATTTTAATATGTTTGTATTAGGGTTGAAAACTCTATCTAAAAACAAAATTCAACACCAATGATTTAGACTGGTAGTCATGTTTCTCATATTTTAATGTTATTTATGATGTATTTATTTTTTTAATATTAAGACTCTCAATGTTCATGTAGAGATTAAACTCTAGAAGTATAAAACAACAAGTAATTCCATTAATATATTTCTATAATAAGACAACAAAAAATAAGATGTGTATTTTGAAATTATGGATAGTTGATAATATAGTCAACTAATATATGACTGTTCAATTGTTTTGTGTTTTGGTGTTGATATGTAATACATAAAGTATGTGAGATGAAATAATTAAAACATTTATTTATTATGATAGGATGGGAATCCAAGTTTTTAGTTACATTTCATTTTGATAATAAATTGACCATTAATGTTTTCAACAATTTATTGTTTAATTGAATAAAATAATCAAGGAACATGAATTGAGATGTGGCTTCACTTGAGGGGAAGTGATGATAATCGGTAGAAATATACAACTATATTTCAGAAGAAATAAATTCCACCCTATAGGAATATTTCATATAATCAATACACACTAGAATGATTTATTTCAAGTTTTTCAATTTTTATTTGTATTCCACAATTAAGAATATTGTGTTGGGTGTTAATTATTACACATTTTAGCATAAGATAATAACATAGATAATGAAGTAATGATTATGAATTCTTTGATATTTATACCCTCAAATAGAAATTTTAATCGTTCCACTTCATATAATAATATAAGAGACAACCAAATATTTCCTTATTTATGATTTCACATTATTCTTATTGATTAACGTTTTTTATGTGTATAAACCAGATTGTAAAATCTAATATTTATTTATAAGTGTTTTAAAAATATGAAATTTTCCTATATGATCAAGTAGGATGATCAACATCTCTGAACTATCATTCAATGAAAATTTGATGATTTATCAAAGATAGTGGAAATGAATACCATGGTACAACTCTAACACCTTTATTTTTCTATCATATAAATAATAAGTACTCAAAAATATTCTCAAATAATTCTCTACCAACCATGTTGTCAATGGTGATATCAATATCATAAAATTCCTTTCCTAGAGTTTATAAGAAGGGAAATCTATAAAATCATCTTTCGACAAAAAAATAAAAGTTGTAAATAATAATTAATAATAGTATTAGTAGAATATATAACATTTGAGGAAAGAAAGCTTCAGTTTAGGGGTAACCAATGTTGTGATTCATTAATCATGAATAGATATTAATGGAGAGAAAAACAACCTTTATTTCCCAAATAACAAAGGGTTACAAGAGATCCCTCCCACACCTCCCTTTTTCATTAATGGATATCTCCTGACTCTCCAATACATTGAAACACTCTAGAATAAAACCGATGATGGTGGAATTATCTCATGGACCTCTTTAAATAGGAATAGTGGGAGGTGTTCTCCTTCATGTGGATCTTCATGTGTTGCAGTAGTTGTTGATCCATACTTCATGTATCCAATGATAGAGAATGTCAATTTGTTTTATCCGAGAATCATACATGGTGTTCCTGATCAAGTCTAATGAACATTTACTATCACAATGAAATGTACTCATTGCTGGATCCATGCCCCTTGAGAATATTCTTTAGCCACAATATCTCTTTTTTTCTTCTTATGAAGATACTGTTTACTCTGCTTCCATAAAGGATAAAGAAACACAGTTATACAACCTTGACTGTCATGATATAGCTCCTCCTAAAAACATATCGATGTACCCAGATGTAGACTTCATGTTATTAGAATCTCTAATCATATATGCATCTGCGTATCCTTTAAAGAGGGTTTCATCTCCAACATATCATAAACATAGATCTTAAGTACCTTTAAGATGCCTCAAAATCTACCTAACAACATCTTAGTGCTACTTCCCAGGATTTTAGAGAAATCATATCACGATTTCCAATACATGGGAAATGTCTTGTCTCATAATCCCCATAGCGTACATCAAACAACCGACTACTGAGGAGTATGATATCATATCTATCACCTCGATTTCTTTCTTGGATGTAAAGAATGAACTCTTACTCAACTTCAAATGGATGGGAAGAGGAATGCTCACAAATTTATCTTTTTCCATATTGAAATGTTTCATAACACATTCAACATACTTCTTCAGAGATATCTATAACAACCTATACTATATTTCACAAATTATATAAATCCCCAAAATCTATTGAGCTACACCCAAATCCTTTATATCAAAAGACATGGATAACTCCTTCAACTGTTGGATCTTAATTGAATTCTTCATAATGATCAACATGTCATCAACATAAAGTAGAATTAAAAATGATAGAATCCTAATATCTCATGAACTAAACACACTGGTCCACCTGTGTCTTCTTATATCCATGACCCACCATGAATGAGTCAAACTACTTGTACCACTGTCTGAGAGCTTGTTTTAATTCATAAAAGATCTTCTTCAATTTAAAGATGAGGTTTTCTTCTCCATAAATCTCAAAACCTTCAAGCTACTTCATATATATATCTTTATAGAAGTCACCATGAAGAATAGTTGCCTTCAAGTCCATCAATTCAAGATCCAAGCCTAAGCTATCCATAAATCTAATAATGAATCATATTGAATCCATCTTCACAATGGGTGAAAAGATCTCCGAAAAGTCAATTCATTTCTTTTGAAGGAATCCCTTGACTACTAACCAAGATTTGTGCTTGACCTCCTTTTTACTGTCACCCTTCTTCAACTGGAACACTCGTTTGTTCATTAGTATCTTCTTACCTTTAGGTTTATCCAACAAATCGTTGGTTTCATTCTTCATAAAAAACTCCATCTCATACTTTATTTCATGCAACCACTTGAGTTTTTTCAGGATGAGTCACTGCTTCCTGGTATCCTTCTAGTTCCCTATCATAATTCCGTAACAGGTACTCCAACTATAAATATTTTTTTGAAAGAATCCTTCCTGATGAAAATATTCAAACCTGTGTAATGTTTGGTTTAGGAGGCATAAAATCACTTATATCTTGTGATGGATCTATAACTTCTTATGGAGAGGATTGAGTCTAACCCTGATCAATATCCTCCTACATTTTTTCTACTTCTGTTGTCGATGAGTCTTCCTACACCTCCCCTCTTTGTTGAAAAGTGGTTCTTGTACAGATGTTTAATAATTAATTTATTCCTCGACATTTCCCTTAGAGAAATTATATTATTTTGAATTTCCTCTATCAACTAACTCTCATGAACCACAACATCTCTTCTTCTGATCAACTTCTTATCCTCTGGGTCTCAAAGCATGCATATGAACTCCTTTTCTTCATAACTGATGAAGGTGTATGGAGTAGATATTATATGTAGATTCTTCCTGAGATCCTTAGATACATGTGAAAATTTAAAATATTCAAATACTCATAAATGAGAGTAAGAGGTATGTTTACTAGATCACTTCTTTTGAATCTCAAATTCTAACAGGGATGATGGTGATCTATTGATGAGGTAGCATGCAACGTGAACAACTTCTCCCCATAATGGATTAGGTATCTTAGCCAAACTCATCATGATTCTCACATTCTCTATAATGTTTTTGTTCATCCTTTCTAGAACTCTGTTGTGTTTTGGGGTGTATGGGACCATCCCCTCATGCAGGATTCCCTAAATCAGGCAATATGTATCAGTTCCCTAGATGTGTAATATCATCCATTGAAAAAATTGCAGACACTTCAGATTCCTTCAAGTTTCAAACTCCACCATGAAGTGGAACATCTTGAATTAGTCTAGTACTAGGTCCTTGGTTCACAAAAGAACACTCACACCCTTCAAGATGCATCATTGATAAAGGACAGGAAATACTTTTTCCCTTTTAGTGAATCCAACTGCATGGGTCTACATACATCAGAGTGCACCAGATCTAGCAAATCTGATCTCCATGATGAAGTGTTATTGATTGAGAGTATATTTTTATTCTCATACAAGCAATATTTGAAATGATCAAGTGATTCATCCTTGTTAATACAAATGTACTTATTATTTTTCATGGGTGATAACTCTCCTTCACTCATGTGTTTGAGTATCCTAATACACATATTAAATTACATCTCTTCTAACACCGTATTTAGGCTATTTTCATGTATCATCACATGTGTTTGGTTCAACGTGTGTCCTCGAGTGATGATGATAGTTCCTTTTTTCATCTTTCATACTCCATTGTTGAATATATTTTTATGGCCCTGTCGGTCAAAGACTATTCCTGATAATAGGTTGAGTCGAAGGCTTGGAACATGTTGTACATACATCAAGATGATTGGGTATCCAACATTCTTCTTAACCTTGATACCACTCATGCCAACAATCTCTACTGAAATGGAATTCCCCATTTTGACTGCACTTAAGTCACCAGCTTGATATTTCAAGAAATACTCATGATGTGGAGTGATGTGGTACGATGATGCAATATTGACCACTCATTCTATGTCCTTACATAATGTATGAAATCGTGTATTTGCTTTGTATTTAGATAAAAGCACAACCTTTATGGTAAAACATACATTTGTATCTACATTTCTTTTTTGTTGATTTCCAATTTGGCCCTTTTCTTTTAGTAGGCTTCAATAATTCATTTTTATGTGTCCCTCCATGCCAAAATAGTAGAATTTTTATGATGGTATCCTACCATTTTTGAACCTCTCTATGCTCTTACTTCATCCTCTACTTCCGGCAGCTTGACCTCCTTCTTTTGTATCCCTCACTTTTCTAGGACAAGAGTTTTTATCTGGTTATAACTCATGTCCTACATTCAGGTATCCTCCTTGAACAATGCATCCTTTACCATTTTCATGTCATGTTTTCCACTAGGAGATGAGTTTTTATGTGAGACCACAAGAATATCCAATCTTTCGAGAAGTGTGCATTGTGGGTGGTTCGCCAGATCTTTGTCACTCATAGTCTTACCTGCATCCACCAATTGATTCAACAGTCTTTGGAACTCACTGGTGTGTTCGGCTATAAAGCATACACTCTGTAGTTGATGATTTATCAACAGATTCAACAATATGATATTGTTATGATAAGTCCCTGAGTGGTACATATTTTCTAACTCCATCCAATGTTCTTACATGCCAGTATCTTGAGAAACATGGTGGAAGGCCCTGTGAAAAATCCATTTCCATATTTGACCAATAATCTTCGTGTTCATCTTTTTCCACTCTGATTCATTGGTGGCATCGGGGTTGAATCCCTTGTTCTAAATGGAGTCAAAAATATCCATAGCATTAACGAATATTTCATTTGAGACCTCCAAATAGAGTAGTTCTAATAATTCAATAATATCATCCCTCCCGTGGATCATCCCTTAAATGAATTTCAATTTTTAAAAATGGTTCAAAATTTTGAATAATGGAGCTCATTGGTGTGTCTAAAATAGTTGAAAATGGTGGAATCGACTCCTAGATCATAAAAGTTGGATAGTAATTGATCAACATATGACTAAATCTGTGTTAATGGCTGAGATCAAATAATGCAGTGGCGCTAATGTGGCATGTCGGATCAGCTGCAGGAATGCTACCAGAAATTTCATTGGTTCCCGAATAGTATTTTATTCTCTAGTTAGGGGTAGTACAACACCAAAATTTTGACCAATCTTTGACTGGGCCTATGGAGCTCGTTTTTTCTCCATTTTCAACATCGTTTGCGTCATTAGAATCACCTTGATGTGAACTTTTAGAAATTGCCTTTAAAAAATGGGTTTGGGAAACATGAATTTTTCAGTGACCATAAAATCTCCACCACCCACCTGTATTATCCTAGAACATCCTCTGATTCCACCTTTTGTGATCTTCTGATCATGAAAAGGGGTGAATAGAGGAAAAATAGTCTTTATTTCTCTAAGAAAAAATGTCTACAAGAGACCCCTCCCAAACTATCCTTTTTTATGGAGCTCTCACAAATCTCTAATACAATGGAGCTCTCTAGCTCAAAATTGATGGCGGTGGAATACTCTCATGGACCTCCAAAAATAGACATGGTGGGAGATGTCAAGTTTGACACAAATTTCCCCATAAAACATTAGAACAGGGAAAATAATACACAATAAAATCTAAAGGATGTTGAGGATATTAAGTGATTAAAAAACTTTTTAAATATTTCACTGTAAATTGCTTTAGAGAAGTAGTTCATCATTTATAATGTATTTACACCGCCAACCAAACATTTGAGTGGTGAAACCGAAGGGTAAAATCAAGTGGTGCATATTTCTAATGATTCGACCTAAGACGGGTGAAAAATACAAGATGGCCACCTTGTCTCGAACCTAACCATCGGAGACTCGTCGATGAATTTGGAGGTTGAAATGCAAGAGTGTTATGAGGGGATAGTCGAATATCCATTGCTCTACATTTGTTATGTCTATCTTGTCCCTCACTCTCACCACTGGTGTGCATGAATCCATTCCCTAACATCAAAGAGAACATGTAAGGGTTTTACTGGAACCTAGGATCCACAAACCAATACATATCCATTGTGGTGAGGTGGGTAGAATAAAAGAGTTTGTACCAGGATGGTGACCCTGATGGGTTGGGGAAGTGAGGAGTCAGTGGTGAGCTCCCAAATCAACTGTCATTTGTTCATATTAGGGGCCATTTTGACTACAAGGATCCTGGAAACTCATGAAAATGTGGAGTTGGAGGGCGATAGATTGGGTGGGAAAATATTTTCGTCATTACCAAAACATATATCTGTAATCATTGAAATATGGTTATTTTGAATTCGATTTTAGATTAATCAGGAAATTATCCATTCTATCATGAATAATTTATTTCATATTGATTGCAAGTGAGCTTGGATGAAAACGTAAATGAATAAAAAAAATATAACACATGGATAGATTTATAAAAAAAAATATTTTATACATATGATTGATATAATAATATGTTTAGATAAAGACTACAAAATAAATAAATAAGTGTAAAAAAAAGATTAAAAATATTATAAATCCATTTAGATCAATAACATAATTTAATCAAAAATATTTTTTTTAACTAAACGAATTTTTATTGACTAAATGAAAATTAGTATAATCATTAATTTATTTTTAGTTAAATTTTAGATCATCCATTCTGTTAGGACAATACTACAATCATTGGATTTTTCACCATGAAAATGAAAGTAGCCGCTAATACTATGAAAAAAACAAGTGGGTGTTTTCTTTCTCCCTTCCCCCACCATTACAACTTGTTCCACTGTCACCTCTGATTTCCCATGATTCCCCCACTACCCCATCCATTCCATACCCACCATCAAAGCACATCATCACCAATTGATCAGTGATCACCCCTGAAAAAACCTTGGTGGCCCTCCGGTTTCCCTCTTGATGATCCTCTGCCCTGCCTCGACCAATCCAAACATACCTCTCTAACCTTCGGCCAATGCGTGTCTTTCATGAATGGTGAGAAAGGTCCTTCATCATCCACGATGTCCTATCATACAATGAACCACATCCTACACCTCGTCTAGCACAAATTTCACATTTTTAATGTGGACTCTTAGCATCCGCCAAAAATGGTCTCTATTAACCTTTAGTGACCAAGAAATTACAACCACCAAAAGTGACCACTTGTCGGCCGCTAAAGGTATTTACTGACTGGTTATGGACTTTAATGACTAGTAATGAACTTTATTCTAGTAGTGATGCCTGATTATTTTGAATTTATTGTTAAAAAAATGGTTTTCACTACAAATTATATGTTTTATAGTGTATAAATATCGGATGATGTGAAACGTGACATTTTGACGTCATATTCTATCTCAATTTTTCCTGTCTCTTCTATTTATGTTATACATTCATGGATTTTAGTTATATTCCCATTTTTCAATCGATGTTGTAAACATGATTTTCCAACAGATGTTTTGAATTAACAATATGATCAAGAATTTTCAAAACATTATCAACATGAATATAATTTTCCTATAAATATTTTTTATAGCCATTTCACTGTTTTTAGGGTTTTAAGAGGTTCATAACATTATATAATTAATTTAATTATTTAATTATTTAAATATATATTTATTTATTATTATTTATTATTTACTTATCTATTATTTAGTTATTATTTATTTATTTGTTTATTTATTTAATATTTATATTTATTTATTATTTAGTTATTATGTACACATTAATTATTAATTTATTTTTAAATAATTAAATAATTAATTTTTCATTATTATTAGTTTATTATTCATTATTTATTTATTTATTCATTATTTATTATTCATTAATTAATAATTAATTATTAATTATTAATTATTAATTAACTATAAATTTAAATTTATTAGTTATTAGTTACTATTAATTATTAATTTTTAATTATTAATTAATTAATATATTTATTTATTTATTTATGTATTTATTATTAATTATTTAATATTTATTCTTTATTCTTTAATCTTTATTAATTATTATTTATTTTTATTATTTAATATTTATTAATTTATTTTAAATTTAGTAAATATTAATTTATTAGTAGTTTATGATTCATTTATTTATTTATTATTATTGATTATTTATTAGTTAAATATTAAATATTTATGACTTATTTATTAAATATTCAATATTATATATTTTAAATTAAATATAAAAACATAAATATTAATCATTAATTAAGAATTATTAATTTTATAATTACAAATTATGAATTATTAGTTATTATTAGTCATTAATTACTAATTAATTAATTAATTATTTATTAATTAATCTATTTAGTTATGCGTTTATTTATTTATTTATTTATAATGTATTATTTATTATTTATTATTTGTCATTTATTATTTATTATTTATTATTTATTATTTATTATTTATTTTTAATTTACTAAATAATGATTTATAATTATCTTATTATTCATTTATTATTTATTTATTTATTTATTCGATATACATTATTTATTTATTATTTATTTATTATCTATTATTTATTAAATATTAAATATTAAATATTAATTCTTAATGATCAATTATTAATTTTTAGTATTATTAATTATTAATTATTAATTATTTTCTATTTATTATTTATTATTGATTATTTATTATTTATTATTTATTTATTTATCTATTATTTATTAATTTATTATTAATTTGTTATTTATTTATCATATATTAAATTATTTTTTAGTAAATTGATTATTTTTACATTACTTATATATTATTTGTGATCTATTATATATTATATATTATATATTATCTATTATCTATTATCTATTATCTATTATCTGTTATATATGATGTATTATATATTATATATTATATATAATATATAATATATAATATATTATATATTATTTATTATTAATTATATATTATATATTATGTATCATATATTATATATTATATATTATATATTATACATTATATATTATATATTATTGATTATTGATTATTGATTAATGATTAATGATTATTGATCAATCATTATTGATTAATAATTATTTATTATGTATATATTTGTTCTGTATTACATGTTTTTATAATTAATTAATATATATATATATATGTATGAATGTATGTATAAGTATATTAAATTCAATTTATTGACCACATGAAGAGCTTTCTAGAGTGGTAAAGTCTTTGGAGAATATGCAAGAAGAAAGGGGTTCAAATCTCACCCAACGCAAAATTTCTATATATGGCATGGACATGAACTTATCTGTCGAGATGGACATGTGCGTGGTAATAATAAATGAATAAAAAATTAAAAAATAAACAAAATTACGAAAATAAATAAATAAAAAATAAAAAATATATAAATATATAAATAAAAAATTAATAATAATAAATATATAAATAAATTACAAATACAAAAAAGTAAAAAATTAAAAATTTTAAAAAAATTAAAAAGATAAAAAAATTAAAAAAATCAAAAAAGATTTCATTGCGGTTCAAACTGCCACAAAATAGTTCACGACACATGATTTAGCGGCGGTTTTCCAAAACCGTTGCCGAAGGATTTAGCGGAGGTTTAAATCACCGCTAAAAGAAAAAAAACCATCGCTAAATACAAATTTTGGCGTAGTGTAATTAGTACCTTCTTACCTTTGGGTAGTTCCACCAAATCGTATGTTTGGTTCTTTGTCAAAGACTCCATCTCATTCTTCATTGAATGGAGCCACATGGGTTTTTTATGATGAATTACTACTTCATGGTATCCGTCTAGCTCTGCCTCATCAATCAGAAAAAGGTACTACGACTCCAAATAGTTTTTATTTGGAATCCTTCCTTGTGATGATCTTCGAACCTGTGAAATGGTAGGTTCGGGAGGCAGAACATAACATAGCTCCTGCGATGGTTCTATAACTTCTTATGGAGAGGATTGAGTCTACCCCAGCTCAGTATCCTCCTCCACAGCTTTCTAGTCTTCTGTTTATGAGTCTTCTTCCACTTACCCCTCTTCATTGAAAAGCCGTTCTAGTACTGGTGTTGAATCATGAATTGATTCATCAAAAAATTCCCTTTGATAAATTCTATTATTTTTAATTTCCTCATCCATTTGGTTCTCTTGGAACATGAAATCTCTGCTTCAGATCATATTCTTCTTCTTTAGGTCTCAATGCTTGTATCTGAAATCCTTATCTACATGGTCTATTAATGTTCATGGAGTAGATCTCTCGTCTAGCTTCTGCCTAAGATCCTTAGATACATGTGAAAATGTAAAACATACCAATACTCGTTAATGAGAGTAAGAGTGATTCATACTAGACCACTTCTATGGAATCTGAAAATTTAACAGGGTCGATGGTGGTCTATTGATGAGTTTGCATACAACCTGAACAACTTCTATCAAGAATGGATTAACCAGCTTAGTCAAACACATCATTCTTCTGAACTTATCCATGGTGGTTTTGATCATCCTTTCTAGAAACTCGTTGTGTTGTGGGGTCTGTGCGATCATCCTCACCAGTGCCGGAATAGTAAGGTCTTCTCTAGTAAGGGGTACTATAGCACCAAAACGTTGACCAAACTTTTACTGGGTTTAGGGAGCTCTTTTTGGCTCTGTTTTCAACACTGTTTTCATCGTTAGAATCACATTGACATGAACTTTCATAACCTTCCTTGAAAACAAGATTATAGGTAACATGAATTTTCCGGTCACCATAAAATCTCCACTAATCACCATCGTTTCACCGTAACATCCTCTAATAGACCTTGTTGTGATCCTCTTATCATGAAGAGTGATGAATGAAGTAAAAAACATCATTTATTTCACAAAGAACAAAGGATTACAAGAGTCCCCTCCCACAAATTCCTTTTTTTTCATAGAGCTGTCCAATCACTCTAATACAATTGAGTACTCTGAAAAAAAAACTGATGATGGTGGAATTCTTTTATAGCCCTCCTTAAATAGGCATGGTGGGAGGTGTCAAGTTTGAGACAAACTCCCCCAGAAAACAAAATAATAGGGAAAATAATACAAAACAAAATAAAATAGATGTTGACGATATTAAGAAGCTAAATTATAATTTCAAAGACTTCAAAGAAGTGTTGTCCCACATGGAGCTGAGTTTGGAGATTTCAATGAGAGAGTGTTCCAAGGATATGGCAGAATATCCCACACTCTGCGTTGGTTATTTCGATCTTGTCCCTCACTCTATTCGCTAGAATGAATGAAACCATTTCCCGACAACAAAGAGAACCCGCTAGGGTTTTGGTGGAACCCAGGCTCCACGAACGATTACATTCCATGGGGGTGATGTGGGGAGAAGAAAAGAGATTGTCCTCAAATGGTGACACCAGTGGGTTTGGGAAGTGGGGATTCAGTGGTGAGCCCCCAAACTAACTCGCATTTCTTCATATTAAGGGTGATAGGTGGGGTGGGGAAAAATTATCATCATAACCAAACCAATACCTATATTCAATGAAAAAAGGTTATTTGGAATTCAATTTTCGATTAATCAGAAAATTTTCCATTGTATCTTGAAACACATATTTCATATTGATTGTAAGTTATCTTTGTAGAAAATGTAAATGAATCAAAATGAAAATAACACTTGGACAGATTTATAAACAAAAGTATTTTATTTATATGATTGTTAAGATAACATGTTTAGATAAAGACCACAAAATAAATAAATAAAATTTAATAAAGATTAAAAATATTATACATCCATTCGTATCAATTACCAAATTCAAACAAATTTTTTTTTATAAAAAGAAATAATTTTTATTGACTAAATCAAAATTAGTATAACCATTCGTTTATTTTCAATTCAATTTTCAACCATCCATTAGGTTAGTGCATTACTAGAATGATTATATTTTGGGCCACAAAAACACAAGTAGACGTTAATACAATTAAAAAAAAGTTGGGGATTTTCCACCTCCCTTCCCCCACCACTACAACATTCCCCACCATTTCCTCTAACCAACCATGATGCCCCCACTTCTTTCTTTCCCTTCCCACCAATGAAGCACCTCCTCGCCCATTGACCACCCCTAAAAAAATACCTATTGGCCCTCCGGTTTCCCTATCGATGCCCCTCTTCTCCGCCTCGACCAATCTAGGCATACCTCACTACATTCACTAAGTGTGGGTCATTCATAACCAGCGAGTAAGGTTCTTCATTACCCCTGACGTCCTCTGATACCATGCACCACATCTTGCACCTAATCCATCACAAATTTCTCATTTTTTAAGAGGACATTTAGTAGCTACCAAAAATAGTCACTATTAGCCTTTAGCAACCAAACAAATACAATCTCCACGAGTGATCTCTTGGTGGATGATAAAGGTATTTAGTGACCTCAAGTGGTCTTTATTATAGTAGTTATGGGTTATTATTTGGAATTTATTGATAATAAAAGGTTGTGACAAAAAATTATATGTTTTACAGATTATAAATATAAGATGACATGAAATGTGACATTTTAACATCATATTTTATCTCAATTTATCCTCTCAATTCTATTCATGTCACACTATCTTAGATTGTTAGACATCATCCCATTTTTCAACTGACATTACACACATTATTTTCTAACACATGTTTTGAATCAATATTATGATCATGTTTTTTCAATACATAATGAACATTAATACATTGGTCTATAAATATGTTTTCTATTAAATATGTTACATTTTCCTAGAAAATATTACTTAAATTTATTCTCCCCCCATTCCCCCAACCTCTCTCTCTCTTTCTCGATGTCATTAAAACAAATTCCCATGCATTTTAGTTGTTGGAATGAAAATAGATGTAAATAGACTATATGATATTTCAAAATGAATAACAATAATTCTCCATAAGACCTTGCCAAAATTGATTGATTTTTTTGATCCTATAATGGCTATTTGCAGCGGAAGATGAACCAAAACATAGAAAATCTACGTTCAAGAAATCAACGTGTAAATAATTCAAAAAATATGTACCAGGAATTTATGATCAACAAAAATTTCCATCTTCCTTCTACAAAGAGTGTTCGAGGAAGATCATGATGAGTAGTGAATGAAAATACCTACCTCCAAGGTAATAAATCAACCAATGGGTCCACGATCATATCGTGAGGATACCCAAAATCTGAATGGGTGTTAGCGTGTAATGACCCCGACCCAAACAATGTGAATTCGGTGTCTTACATTATTACGTTAACATAAGATACAAGGAATTACATCCCAAAAGAAAAAAATAGTTTAGTAGTCATGGTAAACTATATACGTACATGATTCTCATATTAAATTTAAAATACAAATGACATCAATTGTTTTTGAGAATAACACTATATCTTTTATCATATCCATGCATATCAAACATAATACACTTCATGAATTCCATAGAAAATAATACAATCAATAATGATAAAAAATGCTCAGCAAGGATTAAGTACAACATAAGTTATCATGAATAAATAAGCATAATCAACATGGAAGGGTAAATACCTGAATGCACATGTCATTTAAACAACATTACTATCATATTAAGATAAGACGTAATCAATACTACAAGGTAAATAACTGAAAACACATGTAATTTAATTAATAAATAGAGAATGAAAAGCATCTAGAGATAATATCATTGTGAAAATCTCATGGATAATAATAATAGAATTCTAAATGAAAGAAATTCCTAATTTTCGGATGTAATAATTTCATGAATCATGATACCTATGTCATCACAACCTTTTATAAGAAGGTTTAAAACAATAGTTAGAAACCCATTTAAATTTTCCAATTTATTTTTCTCATAAGACATACTTATGCAACGAGGGACTATATTATATCAGGTCTCACCCATCACTACATTTCCAAAGCATTCCTCATATTTCAAATGATTTATTTAATCCATAAATCAATATGTATTATCATAAAATATATATATTGATAAAATGATACAGATAATGTTTTCGGGAGGAAAAGAAGTGTGTGATGGGTCATTCCCAACATTGATTTTTTCATGATCAATAACGGAATTAAATCAATGAATATAGACAGTGGATAAAATCCCAAAACTAGAGAAAATGATCATAAAATATTTTTTATATTTAATTTATGTAAATAATGAATTACCTTGTGAGAATTATTTCTGCATTTATGTATCTGAAAATAGATCTACATCATACGATCGTTACATTTTACGAATCAAGGGTAGATTCCCTCTAGCAGTGATCCGTGTGTGTTCTATAAATCTATAAATGTTGCTATAGAAATATCTAGGTTCTAGCGTGGTAGATCCTAGCACTTGCGCCATTCGCCTTTGATCACCTCGAGAGTCTCTTTTAAAAGATTCTTTTTGATATCCCTATACCCAAGAGTGGAAGGTGATGGAAGGATCCTCTCTGTTCATTGGAGTGTTATGAGAGAATGAATACCCCTCAACGTGAGATGTGCCTTTAGTAAAGGGGTCCACCATGTTTTCTTATGTGGGAGCACTGCTTGTTATAACGTCACCCATTTGATAAATACCCCTCAAGAGATAATAATTACGAAGTATGTTCTTTGTTTATTGTGGTGACCTTGGCTCTTTTGTAAGTTTCACCGCTATTGTATTATCAAAATACAATATGATAGAGTTTTTACTGCTAGGTACCAAATCAGGATCCTCGATAAAGTTTTATATCCAATTGGATTCCATGATTGTATTGAAATTCAATATATAATCAGAATAATCAGTGAAAACTGGCTACTTTAAACTCTTCCCGCTCAAATACCCTCCATTAAGATAGAAAATATATCCTAAATACTACTTAAAATAATTCTAATCTATTTGAAAACTAGCCTTATTGTAACCCCTGATGACTAGCTCTTCATCTCCACTATACACCCGGAACATATCCTTAGTTCTTCTCTCATACTTAAGGTTAACCTTAACAACAGAAAAATGTTTTTCTCATAGATCTACATAATATCTACCTATAATTCTCAATGAATAGGAAACATCAAGTCTAGTACATAGAATGTCATATATGATTAATCTTATCACTGAAGTGTTTGAGATCGTACTCATTCTATCATTCTCTTATTGTGTTTAAGGAACCATTTTCATAGAAAGATATATACCATGTGACCTTGAAGCCAATCCCCTCTTGGACTGTTCCATATTAAATATCATTAGTATGGGGCCAATGAATGTGCTTTAACTTAGTCCAGGAAGCCTCTTCGATCAATCATGAAAGATCTTGATCCCTAGAATATAGGCTACTTCACCTATGTACTTTATAAAGAAACACTTGTTTATCCATTCCTTAATAGACTAGAAGACTGGTATTCCATTTCTAATAAGTAATATATCACAACCATATACTACTAGGATGAAAACTAAATTCCCACTAAACCTCTTGTAAATACATGGATTACATTCATTCTTAATGAAATCGAATTTTATTATAGCTTCATCGAATCAAATATTCCATAACCTAGTTGCTTGCTTCAATGCATAAATAGATCTCTCAACATGTAAATATTTTTGGCATCACCTGGAGCAACAAACACTTATTATTTTATCATGTATACATCTTACTGAAGGCTCCTATTAATGAAAGATATTTTTACATCCATCTACCGAATTTCATAGTCATGGTATGTTTCAAAAGCAAGTAGAATTTGATGAATTTAAACTGGGGAATTGATGATAAGGTTTCATTGTAGAAAATTACTTTACACTGTTCAAACCCATTATCTAAAAGAATTACATTATAGGTATTAAAATTTCCTTTCATGTCCAGTTTTTTCTTGCATACCCATTTTCACCCTACATGATTTACATCAACTAGCCCATCGACCAGAACCCAAAATTTGTTATAATAAATGGAATCTATTTTAGAATTCATGGATTCTTTCTATCTTATAGAATATATGCTCTAACTAACTCTTTGTAAGATATATGTTCATCATTAGAATCCAATAATGAGTCACCACCATTAGTGACTATAAAATCATATCAATCTGGTGTTCTTACCTCTATAGTGATCCTACGTAGTACTTGTAATTCAGGAACTACTTATTACACAATGACCTGTGGAATATATTCATATTCTAAATTTTGCGTATCTTGAGAATTAAATTAATCAAATTAAATCATTCTACCACTTTGATTTTTGAGTATGTGCTCCCTCTCAAGAAAGATAGCTTATCTAGTGATATTCACTTTCTTATCTGAGGTATTTTATAGGTATTGTCACTTTATTTCATTCAGACACCATATAAAGATACAATTTTTACCCTGAGGTGAAATTTTTTTTCTTACTAAATGATTAACAAATTCTTTTCAACCCCATACATGTGTACGCAAAAAAATTATTTCCTTTCCACTTTACAACATAAAGGAAATTTTGTTTTCCGCTTTAGGTGGTACTCATTTTACTATCTATGATACAGTTTTTCAATTCATATCCCTAAATGGATAATGACATATCTGCATGAATCATCATCAACCTTACCATTTCTAACAAATTATGGTTCCTACATTCAATATAACCATTCAACTATGGTGTGTAAAGTGGAGTGAGTTGAGATCGAATCCCAAACTCCTATAAAAATATGATAAACTCTTGGTTAAGATATTCACCACCTATATTAAATTGAATATTTTTTTTATCTTTCTTCCAAGTTGATTCTCTACTAAATTCATTAATTAATTGAATTTCTCAAACGAATTAGACTTATACCTCATTAAGTTGTCATATACATATATGCTCAATTCATCGGTAAAAGTTATGGAGTAATAATATCCACCTATAGCTTCTACTAGAAATGGTCCACACACATCATTTTGTCTCAATCCTAGAAGATCTATCACCCTTTCACCCTATACATTGAATAATAGTTTGGTCATTTTTTTATAAACAATAATAAAAACATTAAAGTGGTTTTATATTATAATCATATAAATAACTATATTGAGAAATATTTGTCAAATGCTTCTTATTTACATGACCAAGATCGTGATTCCATAACCGAGTGTTATATGAGTCATGTGAACATGATTAATTTTCTATCACCAATACTTGTTTTTTATTAATTTAATACAAAAATACTATTATTTAAATTTGTCTTACCATATCTTATGTTGTATTTATAAAAGAAAAAACTTTTATTTCCAAAATTTAAAATTAAACCATATGTATCTAGGCATGATATAAAAATTAGACTTTTGGTAATAATTGTTACATAATAACAATCCCTTAAAACCAAAATAATTCCCATTGGAAATGAATGGTTGTAGTAACCAATGCCTAGAGCATCCATCCTCACACTATTGGTAACAAAAAAATCCACCTCTCCTCAAGATATCTTTCATAATCGACTTGGTTCTTATATTTAGATATAGATTTGAGCACTATAAGATGTATCTAATAACAAATTTGTAGATATTGGAAGATTTAAATCAATAATGAACACAAATTTGGCATCCCCTTTCTTATGGGAGCTTTTCTACTTCAAGTAGCCTTGTTTGCCACAAAAAAATAATGAATTCTTTTCTTCACCCAATATCTTGATCATAATCTTCTTGGAAGGACAGTGCGTAGAAGATATAGACATGTTATAATCAATATTCCCCTTCACCTTGTTCATAATTTTTTTATTTACCATAAGGAATGTTGGTTTTTCATCCCCCATGTCCTTATCAACTTGGTGAATCAAAGTAAGAATTTTCAAAATATTCTTCTCATTATTGATCATGTTATTGTTAACAAGAGAAACTTGTGAAGGTATTGGGTGTTGAGGAAAGTATGCGAACCGTGCACTAATAATATGAGAATTTAAACCCTAATATATCTAAACATTCAATGTATCCAATAATAATGAATACAAGAGGCCCATCTAGCGTAGTCTCTCCAGGTTTATTTGAAAACAAAAAATTGGAGTTCTTATTCTCTTTTTTTTCCATCTCTAGATAGATATCCTGAAGGAGATACATCATTATATATGAATCCATATCCACATGTTGCTTCAAAATATCATTTTTCATGAATGATAACATAAAACATTAAAACTATGTAGCATCATTAAAATGTTTCTCGTATAGAGATTACTATTCCCCACTAGCCTCATTACCATGCACATTACGAATTGGCTCTTCTAGAATATATAATTCTTTTTCTTGGTGGATGATAACACACAATAACATTTTACACCTTTGGAAATTTGTGCCGCTGATAAGGTTATATTTATCATGTATGGATAATAATGATATGTTTGAAGTCGTTTTTATTATTGTTTCTATAAGTAATATGAACATAGTTTTAATACTTTATCTGATAAAATTTAGACAAATCAATAAATATTATATTTATTAATATCCAACTATTTTATTGAAACCCAATACCCCTTACCATTTTCCTCAAAGTGTACTGTTACTTGGAAATAACAGTGGAAATTATCTATATTCCCCTTCTCATTACCTTTACATTGGTTGTTCAAGCAATTTTAAGGGCTTTAGTTTGGCATTCTAAATGAAAACTGCATTAACTTGTAGTTCCTTGATCTGTTGAGTGGACTCCCCATTCATGAAATCCTAATATTATAATTCCTCAACCTTTTCCTCTCAGTTACACCAAGTCCAGCTTTGATAGTCAACCATTGATGTGAACTAAGTAAATTCAACCAAAAAATTTATGTTAGGTTTCCCCAATAATTGAAAGAACCCTAACTTTGTTTGGTCAATCACTTTGAAATATGGTTTGATTTTAAATAATGTAATTAAATACTATACCGACTTGATATATAACTGTTGTATTTTATATTTTATGTGAAAATTGAAAATTATTATCTTCATTACATGCTTGTTAATATTAATTTGTTTAAATTATTTAGTTAACCATTAAAAATATAATATTTATGGATAAGAAAGTTTATTTTAGTACTATCTTTCATTATTGTTAATTCATTAATTCATGTGATAACGAAAAAACATCCACAATGAAATTACCATGACTCTTGATAGAAATAAAATATTAAAATGGAATGATAATGATCATTTATTAATGGTTAGTTTATCTATAGGATGATAAACTATCCATTGACCCAGGGGGAAAACACCTTGAACCATTTATTATTTTTGTTACATCTTTCCACCTACCCAAAAGGTATTATACTCATATATTGTTTACTCTTGCGACATGTGGGAAACACGACTTATCATGTATATTCATGACATGGACTATCAAATTAATGATTACATAGATTACATGATTTTTGTGTCACATGTTATGTTTCAATGCATGTAGAGAAATAACTATAATACAACTCATACTTGATATGCAGATCCGAACATTACATAGAAATTAATTAAAAATTAGTATATTTTAAAACCCATCACATGGTGTGTCCTATAAACATAATGACCACACACAAGAACATATAGATAAGTTTTTAATGATATAATAAATTAATTTATAATTATGCATAATTTTGTTAAAGTACACGACATGTACAAGGATGCTACAAGACATGTACTATTCTCACAATTTATCCAAGGCATGTTCCTAGGGACTCAGTGTGTAAACTGTTCCATAAAAAATAATGGAGTACACGATGTGTACATGAGCTATAGGGTTTGTAGTCTTTGAGTTACACGATCACCAGTTAGGTAGGACATGTGATATGATACATGACCCATATGAAACTAGAGGAATATATACTATATCCGGAAGTTACATGGATTGTACTCCAGATGGTCACGTACTATGCTGGCATAGTCAACACACGTTCTATAATTTAATTCACCTTGTGTAATAAATTAAAACAACATAAATTAATTCCAAATTAATTCTTTGTGTATTGAAAAGTAGTACACGATGTATACCTCCGGGTTACATGGTGTGTACTCTTATGTTATCAAGACAGACTCCTCGGAACCTTGAGACGAGATCATTGAATTTATTTTGTTCGTAATTTTTTTTAATTTGATTATATTTTTGAGAAACAAATATGAATAATCAGATCTCACAATTTGGATTAAAAATGATCAAAATGGAATTGGAAACCAATTAATTATGTGTAAATCAATCAATGATCATTAAATAATTTTAAATAATTATGTTACCAGTCTAATACAACTTGAATGTTCTGGGTGAAGGAGAAGCATGTGATGGGTTATTACTATAATTTATTTTTTTTCTCTGATCAATGATAAACCTGATATTTTCATGACAATAAACTCAGTGATCAATGGAATTAATTCAAATAATATAGAAAATGGTTAAAACTCTAGAACTAGAGCACAAAATCATCACATGTTATTTATAATTAATTTAAGAAATTAAATAATTACCTTGTGATAATTCATTCTTCATTGATTTAGATGACATGTGATTTTTGTAATACCATTTTTTAATTATAGTAATGAATGGTAGATTTCCTTTAGCGGTGACCCACACATGTTCCAAAAATCATCATACATCATTTTAGCAATATTCAGTTTCTAGCATGGAAGATCCTAACACCTGCATCAATCGCCTTTGATTTCCTCAAGAATCACTTCCAAAGGATTCTTCATGCTCTCTATAGACTCAAAAGTAGAAGGTGTAGAAAGACCACTCTCCATTATTAAGAGAAGTATTGGACACAAGATCTCTCAAGGTATTTGATATTATTTTATAGATTTGTAGTGCACAACCAAATTAATTGGCTCTCTTGAAGAATAATATAATTAGATTTATATACTACTATAGATAGAAATAAATATTTTCACAAGTTCAACATAATATTTATTTAATCTCTGCAGAACCCTATATCCATAATAACAATGATGATATTATTATTTTTTTGACATGAACTAAACTCCAAAATTTAAATTATATATTATTTATTCAAATAATATTCAATATATATATTATTTCTCACCAGACCATTAATCTTGGTATACCATTCCCCCATAATATTTATCAGGACATGAATAATGACTATTTATTTAATAAATAAATTTCACTACATTATTTGACAATAAATAAATATATATTATTTTTACTAAATAAAAAAAATTATTAAATGTTATGATCACATAGTATTCTCATGAATAACTGGTGATGAGATATTTTAAATCAAGTAAACATGAATAATTATCAAACAACATGCGATAATAATATTTATTCAACTTTTTAAATAATAAATAATTAATAAATATTATTTAACTGAAATTCTATTTACACTTATTGCGTGAACCTTGAGGCCTCTTTCTTAGTGGCATCAGGTGGTGTATCCTAAAGTATAAGGTTAGGATCTAACAACACACCAATTAATCCATACAGAAACAAGTTAATACCTCATTAAAATAATACCTCATACATACACTCAATGTGTAATATAATCCCTTTATCACAATATCTATAGTCAAGTAGGTTTCATATTTATGTCATCAACCTATGTGCTTGATGTCTATTTCAATGATTTTCTCGAAATATTACTTTCTTATTCAACACCATGACCACAGATTTATTTAGAATATATCATTTCCATCAAGATTCCTATCATATCAAATTCTATTAAATATCATAATGGACAAATCCTTTCTCACATTATTCATTAACACAATATTACTCATGACACACCCAACATATCCTACCTTGCCCTGAACATACATCATCATGATTTTCATTAATACGTTAAAGTACATGACTCATAATACTCATTAATAACAATATTTATGTCTCGATATCAATACACATATCTGAATATTGTAAAATCGAATGACACATATAAATGTGGATTTTCTATTGACGGGTCTCGTTATTATAATATATTACATTGCATATTACTAAGTAATTACACCATGTGAAGATGCCTCAAAGTCTGATGAGTATCCACCCATAATAGAATGAATCATTTGTGTCCCTCAAATGCTTTCATCTGACTATAGAAAATATATTTAAGAATACTATTGTGGCACTTATGGATTGTCATCATAGCATGGAACAACTATGATATTTTAGTGAGAAAAATACTCTTAAGACATTATCACATATTATTCCACACATAAGAAAAATTCTGATGAGATAAGTAGTTTTTAATATTTAAAACTATGAATAAAAGTTATCATAATTTAAACATGAGTTTTTTCTAGGATACCAACTCTATCAATAGATTTATCAATATTTCTCCAATTAATCAAATAACATTCAAAATAAGAACCACATATAAAATGATATATGGTTTAAGAAATAATCATATCCATTATTCAATAATTCAAATAATTAAGAGAACTGAAATTTACAATGAAAATCATGAAATTAAAGTGATTATTTCATGATAATGTTAACAATCACAATAGAATATTTGAATGTATAATAACTTTTAATACTTAGTAATTTTCATGTCAAAAACCCTTGGATGAGATAATTCAAATCGTTACTTAAAATACCATAAATTATTAAGGATTCATTATTTTAATTATCAAAGGGTTAGAATATAAATCATATATAATAAATAACGTCCATAACATTTCACTATGCCTCAATGAATGGAAATTGAGATAAAGTGTCATACCTCACACTTCCTTTTTATTCAACATGATTTAACCTCTTGTATAGTGGTTTTAAAATTGATATTAATTTATAATAGAAACATATCAATAATTATAATATAATATATGATACTTTTATAACATCTTACCACCCATTCATTATTAATCTTCCATTATTTTCATTGTTTTGGATGTTAATTGTCATGTTTTATCGTTAGTGACTTGTAATGAAAGTTCCAGTTCTTGTGAATATTATATAACTTCATAATCTATACACTAATAATAATAAAATAATTATCATATATATATATATATATTATAATTTTAAAACCAATCATGAAATATGGTTATGATAAATGAAGTATGTTACGGTCATGAAGATGGTAGGTCATACGTACACATGATTAATGTTTCCATTTTCAACGATCATTAGGTAAATGTGGTAAGTAATATTTCATAATTTAAGAATTATTTTGATATCATAAAAACATATTATTTCTTTAAATATAAACATATATATAATCCATGTGGTGCGGTGATGATAATATAGACACATCTCTTCGTGAAAGCAGTAGTCCACACTTACACGGGCGATGATGTCATCTTTAAGTGAGTGAAAAATAAATACAAAGAAAATGGTGTATAATATATTAAATATGATAAATATATATTTAATATCATAATTATGTCATTTATATCACATATATACATTATATTTATCCTTATTATCTTCCATGTATAGTGTTAGTAAAAATGAATCACATCGCTTCATGAGGCGATAGTCCGCTGCGCACACGAGTGTCATTATTGTAACCCCCATGAAATGGAAATTAAAAAAAAGGAAAAAAAGATATAATATCTCCAGATATATAATTCTGTTATAAAAATCATGTATATACTTTATATCCATCATCATACCCAACTTTGAGAGGTGGAAATAGAAAAATGAATGACATCGTTTCGCAGAGTCGTAGTCTGCTATACACACAAATGATGATTTTGTAACCCATTTGATGAAAGTGGGGATGAATGTAGGTTATTAAAATAACATAAAAACATCTAAGTATATTTAATTTACTTATGTTATTTTATCATCATATTTTAATAATAATTGGAGGTGGACAAATTAAAATAAAAACGATCACTGAAGAACATTACCACTTCTTCAGGTATCCTTCTTAGGTTTGCACCAAATCCTTCCTAGGTTGCATTTATTACAAAACTAAGGATTATAGTATGATATTATATAGGATGTTAATTTATTTAGTTTAGTTTATGTTGATTAAAATTTCTGAGAGGTTTGAAGAAGTAGTTTCATAAATTCCCAAAACTACTCAATAATGGGAAGTCACTCTCACCCCAAGTAGCTCCAAAAATGATAATTAAAGGGTAGGAGGGATGATATGGTCTAGAAAGACATAAAAAAACATAAAAACAAACTTTTTAACATTTTTTCCTTAAATTATATGTTTTTCCTACTTTTATCATTTTGGTTTTCCACTACGGGAACTTGCCTTTTTAACCTAGGTAATTTATTATTTTATGTTTAAAAGAAAATGAGCCTTATTAGAAATTTTTTACCTAATTATTATTAATATAAAATCCAAAATATAATATAATAATTCCATGTGTTCTTAAAATTAATTTTTAAACATGCGCATATAATGTTCAAAAGCATTGTTTTAACCTTAACAACGCTAATAGAGTTTTTTCCTATTCATGGGTCAATATAACTAATATAAAATATAAAATGGTCCATGAATAGAACATAGTTTATATTTTTAATCGTTAAAAATTAGTTGGAATGTTATATTATTTTTATAAAATTCAAATCACTTTATAAAATATCATTTTTTATAAAAATTACATTAATGTCAATTTTGACTCTATTCATTTAATTTGAATTTAAAAAATATAAAGAAAATGATGGAATTGGAATATATAATTTTTAAAACTTTATAACATCATATATTTATTTCAAAAATTAATGTAACCTAAAAATTCATTGAATTTAATTTACTTTTGATATTTTTAGTATCATTTATTTGATTTTAATATTAACTAAACAATTACCTAGTTGGTGTTTCTTAAGAATTTATGGTAATTATTTTATCTTTAAAAAATAAAACAAATTATCATGGTAAAAAAATAATTTATCTTTAAAAATAATATTTATAATTACAATTATTTTGTTCTTATCCCTATCAAAAATATTTATAGATATTAAAAGCAAGGAAGATTCATTTTTTTTCTTTTTCTTAACTTAACTAATTTTATTGGTCACCTTCATTGACAAGTGTTCCAAAAACTCATAAAAAAATATCATAAGGTGAAAATGTTAAAAATAAGGCTATAAAATTGGTATTATATAAATTTATAAGTCATTTTATACCTTATTTTTGCAATTTAACCTCTCGACAAACCCATTTTTATCTTAACCATGATAAATAATTTTTACACTTTTCACTATTCATTTTGTTCAAAAATTAAGACAAACTTATCAAATAATATGAATTATACTGATTCCAAATATGGAATTTATTTTTAAAAATTCCATTCACATTAGTGAAAAAATATAATTTAAAATTATTCCGGCATATACGATGAGAAAATAAAATTTTCAAAGAGAAAATGGTCAAAAGTTTACAAAGTTTTTATATAAAAATTCAAAACGAAAATGATTCTAGTGACCTAAATTAGATTAATGTATATATATATATATAATTTAATTAATTTTACGTTAATAAAAATTTAAAATATAATTTAAATCTATAAATAATTTCAATGAAATGACATAATTCAATTAAAAGTCATTATTTTTCACTATTTATTGAAAAATAGGAAAAATTCAAAAAATTAAAAAAAATTAACCCTAAGCTAATTTTTGACATTATTATTTTAAAAAATGAAGTTTATTTTGATAAATAAAATTTCTAAAATTGTAAAAAATAACTTATAGATTATGTGTGCAAAGAACGACAAAACTATCTTAAAAATACAATTTTGCAGAAAACATTTCTTTTTTCTATTAATATTTTTTATGTTATTTATAATCAACAGATAACCATAATATTAAAAATTTAATATTAATTTTTAAACCCTCTAATTTAACATCTATGTTATAACAATATACTATATTATAGTTCATTTAGACATGAGATTGCGTTGTCCACAAGAAATCAAATAGATTAGATTTAAATAAATATATTTCATGGGTTGTTTTACACTCAATATTTCATGTCACATACAATATAAAATACAATTTTATTCTTTCAGAATTTCAAGGTGTGGCATAGGGACTTCTAAAATGAGATAAATGAATTTTCGGTAGGAAGGGAGTTTAGGAGAGGCTCATACACATCGTACACCCAATAGGAGAGGATCTAATCCTCTTATATAATCGAATCCATAGATATCTCCAATTATAATTCATCCTATCATTTTATAACTATTAAGGTATAATTCATTAAATTTTTTAGGGAATTTAATAAAAATCCTTTAATCCATTCAGAACAGATCTTAACCAATGAATATACCATTCCTAAAAGATAAATAATATATATATATATATATATTCACGCATCGCATGAATGAAAAATACATGCATCACATCCATTTATTGAACAGAAAATTATATATGTAACATCATATATATTTATTTCATGCATCATAAGCATGAATATTTTAGTTCACATCCTACAATCCTCCACTTCCACTAAAATCGCATAAGGACTTCATGAAAAACTTCACAATTCTTTGTGAATCCATCAAAATTATTGGATTTTTTTTATCTAAATCGTTTCATTTTGAATAAAAACTTTGTCCAATATAATTCCTAATCCAAGGGCATAACCATGTGACCCGATGTGTCTTAGTATAATTGATGAAAAATATGAAATCCATATTTCATATATATAAGAAATGAGCAGTCTCTAGTAAAGAGTCAATGCTACATAAGCTACCAAGGGGTCTCTTATTATCTATATAAAACATACTAATATCTTTATATGAAACATGTCCATCATAAGATGTATCATATACATAGGGGAAACCTGGGAAAAATTATTTCCCAGGATAAATATTGAAAATGTTACCAAATTTATAGAGATTCAATGTTTTTTAGCCCATATCTCACTTTTGGAAAAGGGTATCCATGGAAGGAAAACATCAAAGGGTGAACATCACATCTTGATATGATACTTCCAAACAACAAAAGGAAGTTGTTATATATAAAGAAAATAATCTAATGGGAACAATACCTAATCATGAAGAAATTCATGAACATATATGTATTACTTGAAAACATGAATTATGAAAAAGAGATCCCACACAAACCAACAATACAAGTATCAGAAAATGAATCATATTAGGGAAAAATGAACCATAACGATATACAAGAGTTATTTAACCGAATCCCAACTATTTCACACCAAACAATGAGAGAAACATACAAGGAAAAGCTGAAACCTGTGACCCTTATCAAACTTCATAGGGGATTTCAATCACCACCTGAAAACTTGTTCAAATTAATCCCCAATATATCCCATTGAATAAAACCATACACATTCCAAGGTAGATCCAAACTCCAATCCCTAAATAGACTCTACTTCTCCTGTCTGATGTAAGTTTGGGGATAAGATAATAATAATTTTAATTTCAAAAGATAAATAATATAGAATATAAAATATAATAAAATTATTCTATTCAAGAATCATAGAGGAAGAAGATGGGGAGGTGGTGATGGGGGAGATATAGATGGGTGTCATAGTGGGGATGATATGTATGGAAGCGAAGTTGGTGAGTGGAAACATAGAGAATAAGTGAAGAAGAACACAAATCAGGTGAAGATCAAGATGAATCATAGCTTCTAAGATCTAGATGAATAATGTGAATAATGATGCCTCGGAAGGGTGGGAGGTTTTTATTTGGGGCAGAGATATGAGGAACATCTAAGGCCAGTAGATAAAGGAGGGTGGGTGTAATTTGAGGGAGATATAAGTAGGTTTCTACTTTCCCCTTTGATTATTTTCCCTAGCCCAGGGGCTTGCGGGGCTTGCTCTTGGGACGAACTTTCACATACATCATATGTATACCTATATAATTATTTTCCTTGACATAGAGTGACCACTAGACATGGAACATGAAAATATCATATTTTCCTCTCATCATTTCTTGATTCTCTGACGAAGATTGACCAATTCAATTAATACTTCATCCATTATTCATTTATCACATAAGTATATCACACATCACTTATCCATGTAGTTTAACAAATCATATGTTAAATAAATAAGAATTAACATGCATTTACTCAATCTAATTAAATCAATGGACATATGTCTTTAACTCATCATACAAGTGTACAAATCCCACCGTGGCTGTGCTCCAATAAATGACCTGATAAAAAACACATCCAACCACCCCCGTATTAGAAAATTCAACATGTTTACTTGATAAATTATGGTATTAAATTATGGTAAAAAATTATTTATAATAAGAATACTCCCCTAAGTATATTAATGGCTACATGATATCCCATGAGATATACATTAGCAGATCATTCCAAGTAATATGCCGCTAATTATTACCTCATGAATCTATTCATTTTATCTCATGTACAACTATTTGAAATGAATAAATGATTATATTCATGATAACCTTATCATATCATTACAACCCATAATACTTCATGATGATCATTAGTTAGGTACAAATAAAATTCTTACTTTGAGGGGATATTAGCATTCTATAGTTCATGTAAAATAATATTACAACACAAATGAATGAATGATAATTGGATTTTTCCTTTATTAAAATAATATGATACATTTATAACCATTAAAACCACTCTATAATGTGTCTAACACCCATAGATTCTACATTACTCCCAAGTTTTTTTATGTGATTATGGTTTAATCTAAAGATCTTCTACATTTTCTTATGTATCCACCCAATCGATATTTACATAACCCCTCTCAATGATCTCTTTTATGATATGGTATTTGTGAAGGATGTGTTTTGTCATTTGATCACACCAGAATTACATAGCTAGGATAACAATTACATTATTGTCACAATATAACTTGATTAATCCCCTGATTCTAAGAACCACCCAATGTTTAGAAATTTACTTCTTAATCCAAACAGAATCATTTGCAGTATCTAATGTAGAAATATGTTATGCATTAATTATTGAGTTTCTTGTGATTGATTTTTTGGAACTCTTCCAAAAAATTAATCCACCCTTTTGTGAACACAAAAAGAACACATCCTTAATCCTTTTCAAGTACTTAAATATGTTTTTTCAGAACAATTCAGTGACACTAACTAGGATTTTATTGAAATCTAATTACTATTATTACAACATATGAGACATCGGTTCAAGTATATTACATTTCATACATGATAGAACCTATGGAGGACTCATAAAAAATCCTATTAACTATTTTTAACTCCTTATAATGGTTCAGAATCTTCCCAATATTCTTTCCATACAACACTATTAAACACCCCTTCTTGGAGTCATCCATGTTAAACCAATTTAACACTTTACCAATATATGTGTTTTAAATCAGTACACACTACCTCTTATATTCATATCTATAGATCCTCATACGGATTATGTAAGCTACTTCACAAATTAATTTCATTGAGAAACATTTACCTAGAAACATCTTCACAAAGTTAAGTGCCAGGATGTAATTTTCAATAAGTAGTTTTTCATCTATATATAGTATTTGAAATACTAATATACTCCAAATATTCCACTTGTATACACCTGAATCATCCACACTCTTTATGAAACCCTAATATTTTATTGCATCATAAATCTTGAATTTCTAACTCTGAGAAGTTTACTTTAGTCCTTAAATATAAATTTTCAAATCGCAGACCTTAACATTCTTATTTGGAAGTTCAAAACCCTAGGGTTGGATCATATACGCATCCTTAGATAAATTTCTATTATGGAATGATGTTTTGATAACCATGTGATATATCTCATAATCACAATGATCTATTATGTCTATAAAAATACGCATGGACTATATCATCACAACATGTAATAACGTATTTTGATTGCCAATACCATGAACTTTTTTGTAACCCTTTTTTCACCAAATGTAATTTATAGGTCAACACTCTACCATACATGTCATTTTTATTATGGAAAAACCATTTTTACCCTATGGGTATCACCATTACAGGTGCTTCCATCATGTTTGAAAATTTGTTAGTGTACATGTATTTCATATCAAATTCCATGACTTTTAACCATTTCATAGAATCATAACTATTAAAAGTATCTTAGTTGGAACTAGGTTAATATCTTATGAATGTTACTTCATCATAATTATCCATGATAAATACATATCTCTTAGGTTCATAAAAAATCCTACCATACCCTCAAGGTTCATGTGTAACGTTATTTGATTCTTCTTCCATAATTCTTTACATAATTGGATCAACTTTTATCTAAAGAACAATTACTATTTTTTGATCTTTAACTTCTCTAAGTTAAAATTTACACCCACTATATCCTATAATTAGATATTCCTTCTTGATAAATGTACAAGTGTGATCCAAAAACATTTTTTGTTTGGTAGGGTGGTAGAAATAATATCTTATAGTTTCTTTGGGATAATAAAAAATAAGCACTTATTTTATTTAGGGCCACTCTTATCAGAAAAACATCATTGTATGAGTTCTTCACAACCATAAATATTAATAAAATAAATTTTGGGAGATTTTCTAATCCATATATCATATGTTGTCTTTGTGGATGTTTTATATGGAATGCAGTTTCAGTGGAATGTAACAGTCTCTAGAGGATAACACTAAAATGAAATAAAAAGGTCACATAGATTCATCACTGATCAAAACATGACTATAGAAGTATTATTCCTCCTTTGATAAACAAAATTACATTGTTTTGTTCTAGAAGGAGTGAGTTGTGAAATAATTCCACAATATATCAGATGATCAATGATTTCTTTTCTCAAGTATTAACCACCCTGATCTGATTATAGGACATTAATATTTTTTCCAGTTGATTTTATACTTTTTCCTGAAACTCTTTTATCTTTTCAAAAGTTTCATACTTGTGTTTCATCATAAAAACATATCCATACCAACTAAAATCACTGAAAAACGTGACAAAGTACCAAAAACTACCAATTACTTGAGTACTCATTGGTTCACATACACCAATATGTATAAAATCCAATAGTCCACTAGCCCTCTCACCTTTTCTACCAAAATTTGACTTTTTCATTTTTCTCAACAAATAAAATTCACATGTAATAATTGATTCACAATTGAATGAGTCCAAAAATCCATCTATATGGATCCTTTGAATTCATTTCTTATTTATATGTCCAAGGTGACAATGTTAATGGTGGGTGAGATTAGAATCAATCCCATCTTTCTTATTATAATTTTCATAAATAGGACTATCCATATCAATAATATATAAACTTTTCATTATATTCCTAATGACATAAAAAATTTCATTATTATGTATAGAAAAACTATTTTTCTTAATAATGAATAAAAATATCATCTTGTCCAAGCAAGACATAGAAATAAAATTCCTATTTATACATAAAATATAATAACAAATTTTCAATTCAATGATCTATCAACTATGTAAAATTAGATTATAAGTTCCAGCCTCTAATGTAACATCTTTTCTCAATTAATAACATGAATATATACTTTAACCTTTATAAATTCTCTCATATCATTAAGTTTGTGTTTTTTAGAACAAATGTTTGAGGAGCACCCAATATCCAATACCCATGAGTTATAATTGGAGAAATTTATTTTAATAAAATTCACATTTTGATACTCATAATGTTTCTCCATGAGAGCACATATCAATCCTAGATACCTATATTTAACTATTTTATATGCCACACATATTAATACTATCAATATGATATGTGTGAAGTATTCCATAATCTATAAGAAAGTCATATCAGTAGGTGAGAATAATGCATTATATCTTTTATTTAAGATATTTAAATAAAATTGCTCCCAAAAATATTATAACCCTATATATCTTAACTATTTAGTGAGAAAAGATCCATTTCCACTATGTTCTAGGTCACTTTAGAATTTTTCCCATTACTTAACTATTTAGGTAGAGCATCATCACAATAATAAAATTATAATTATTGGATTTTTGAGGGGATAACCACCTATAAAATTCCCTTATATGAATTTACTGAACTCTATTCCTCTTGTAACTTAATCACATTAAAGTCTCCTAGCTAGTATAACCCAAATAAAACACCAAAAACAAGATAACATAGGATGATTCAGAGGATCCCAACTTTAAGATTACCCACCCTATAGAATAATATAGTGACACACATTACTTTCTTTCCAAACACAAGATAATCTAGAGGTAACAAACTTTAGTATGAAATACATAGTTAGATGACATAGGTGAAGAAAAGTGTCACTTTGGATGGAATAACACATTTAGTATTTTAGGGGTTTTCCCCTCAATTTAATATACATCATATACATATTAAATGAATAACAATTATATTATATAGAATCATTATATTTTCAATTTTTATTTCATTTTTTATATTCATTCTTCTAATAATTTAGTTTTGGAAATCCTTATTCCATCCACCTTATTAATGCGTTCAAACCACATTAATGTGTAACTCTTGATATAACCCATAAGTTGGGATTATTCATGAAATAATAGAAGTCGAGTATATTCATACATGTAAAAATTAATCATATTAAAAATGTACATGAACACTTTAGGTAAAGTGATATAGATATATGAGATTGAAAAACTCTACACAAGAAAGATTATAGAGATAAATATCCAACCTCATTCACTTTCCTAGAAGAGGAAAACCTTCAAGAAAGCAGTTGGTTTAACCCCAAGTCCCTCTAACCAAGGAGACTTTACTCAAGAGAGAATTTAATTCTTGAAAACTCTTAACACCTAAAATTCACCAACTATTCCATATAACTATTCTCAAGATCACAACTAAAATTACAAACCGAGGTTAATGTATATGAAAGCTAAATTTTATGACATAAAACCTTACATGATATTCATGGATTTATCCTAGAATCAATTTATTATATTAATTAGATTGCATAATATTCATATTTCATTAAAAATTTACAAAACATGAATATCAAGGAAATTTAACAAATTAATAAATAATTTATTTATTTACCAAAACATGAGACATTTATCAACTATTCATAAATAATGCTAATTATAAGCATTTAATAATTTAGTAAGAATATAAAAATTTTATATCCATTTCAATATGAACCAATTTATATTTTATATTAAATGGAATATATATGATATTTAATGAATTATAAAGATGTTATAATTCAATATATATTGTATGAAAATTTTATATTATCTAACTATCATATATTTTATAATTTATACACTCTATAAATAACCTCATAAAATTTATAAATAAACCTTTTATTTATATATCATAAGTCATTCCATTTAATTTTTCAGAAGTTATTTTAAAATATTATCCTCTAAAATTTGGGAAAAAATGTTACATGAATGTTTATTTAATTAATTATAAAAATTTTGTAATTAATTAAATAATTTATAAAATTAATTTAAATTAAAATATTCCAAAATACCTTATATTATAATTTATAAACATTTTATGTATCATAGAAACTATTTACTTTTTTTACAAATTAAATATAAATAATGTAGCTCTTATGAAAAATCCCCATTTTGCATAAGGGTATCTACCCATTTACCCTTTCACAGAAGCTCTTCTTAACGGAAACTGATGTTTTTTAGGAGCCCATGTAAAGCTAATATAAAAGTTATAGTTATGAAAATTGATTTGAAAAACTGATGAGTAATGTTAATATATAGATTAACTTTACGTATCTCCCCCAGGAAATGGTATTTCCTTTACGCAACTCCTTTTCATAAGGGTACCCTCAATTTTTCATATGCTTCTTAAAGGAAGACAGCATGGACCTTTTTACAATGACTCTAATAACTTTACACATAAGGGTAAAATGATAATAACCCTTACATAATCCCCTTGGCATGATTGTGCTACCTTTACATAACTTATCAGTGTAAAGGTAACAAAGAGGTTACCCTTACACAGGACATTTGAGTAAGCATGTAACCATTTTGAAACTGACCTGCACAAGGGTAAGATAAATTTACCATTACCCAAATCATATAAGGGTCTGTAATCGTTATTTATTTTTATGAGAATGTTGATTTTTCATTTTCACTTCGAAAACCAGGGATCAAAACAAATTTAATTCTTCAAGAACCTACCTCAAATACTATTAATGGTATTTATATGATCATCTAATGACCATTTAGGGTGGAAGACAATCCAAAATAAAGGTAATACATCTGTGCGAAATCAATGTGTAAATAATCTAAAAAATTGGGTACCTAGAATTCATGAGTAGTAACAATTTTTTTCATCCTTCCACAGAGAGTGTTTGAGGAATGTCACAAGTAGTAGTGAACAAAATCACCCTACCTTCAAGGAGATACACTATGATCATATCTTGAGGATTCCTAAAATCTTAAGGGGTGCCAACACCTTCTCAAATGAGATAAATAGTGATTTTTGTCGAATATAGTTTAGCAATGGCTCATACATAACATTAAAGAAAAAGGAGAGGATCTCATACTCTTATAAAACCGAATTCTAGGGAAAATCCTATTCACAATTCAATATATTCATTTCTAATTATTGATGTATAATTCCTTAAATATTTTATTTGAATTTAGGGTAAAGCCTGTTATCCATTCATAATGGATTGTAACTGATGAATACAATATTTTGGGGAATTAAATAATATATATATCTGTATATATATATATTATATTCATGTATCACATGCATAAAAAATACATTCACCACATGCATGTATTAAATTTAAACTTATATATATAATATCATGAGTGCGCGCAAACACACACACATATTTCATTCATAATATTCATGTGTATGGGCATCAAATTCTTGTATATTTAAGTTCACTTCCAACAGAAACCCTTTATAATCTTCTTGATGGAGTTGGTTCCCTATAAGCAACTGATTTCTGACTTTCAATTCTCAAAATATTAATAAAATTATTATTATGTTGTGATTATGTGTATCATTAATATAAAAAATTCCTTGGGGGTATTTATTGAATGAAAAGGATATAGCAGTTCCCCACTATAATGAGAACCTATAAATGTTTTGATAATACTATTAAACATATATTCTATAGTTTAGGAAATATTTACCTAACAAGACACAAATAATGTTTTATTGTTATGTGTTAGGGGATCATATGACATTGAGAACTCTTCTCATGAAAACCGTAATTAGTGATATCCAAAAGGGATATCACGAGAATAGAACCACCAATAATAATTCCACATATTTATGTGTCAGTGAATATTGTTATATGTGAATGTTTGTATCGTTCTATAATATTTAGTTATTATTAATGAGTATCATTAAAAACATATTTTGATGTATGGATGAAAACTGTGACGACATATGCTTGCAGTGAGGTAACATGCATTGAGTGCATCATAAGTGATATGGAATTAATCGAATATGAAATGATTCATCTCTACCATATTAATGGAGAAAGATATCAATGATACTTTTATTAAAAGTAAACCATTTGAATAAATCCATGTTCATGGTGGTGCATTAACAAGTTCACTTTAGAAACCCAAAGAATGATAAATTATGAAAATAGGGCGACTATGTAAGTATGCATACTTCTTAATAAGACATCAAGAAAAATATATTATACTACACAATAATGTTCCTATAAAGGTTTTTTTAAGATACAAACTTTTTTTCAAGGGTGTTTTGACATGTAGATAAATGTTGATCTTAGACTCTAGGTAATCCCAGATAATTACATTGAGAAATTTTTCTAAAGAGTCACAAACTAAATGTATCTAGAATTTCATTAAATTATATTCAAATTAATATTTAGAATCAATAATATTCTCAATTTGAGGAATAATAATTATTAATGTAAATTTACTCAGATAAATTCAAGGAATTTGTGTTTAGAATATGGGAGTTAAATTTTATCTATTGTTTTTATTCATAATGTAATAAATAAATATTCATTTATTCACTTGTTTAGTGAATGGATTAATATAAATATTTATTTAGTTGAGGGGATATTTAAATAAATAGTTATTTACATTTTCTGTGAATAAAACATTTATTTAAACCTATATTTTATTATTAAGGTTTCGATAAACTCTATGGAGGTCTAACGGGTCAATTTATTGGCTCGATTGAAATGATATATTCTATTTAATACCATTTAAGTAAATATTAATTTGTTTATTAAACAACTAATATTTAGATAACTGAATTCCATGTGATATAATAATATTATTATTATAATTGTTCATGATGATTACTTAGAATGAATATCTGATAGAGGGTTTGTAGGGTCCCAAAAATTCAGCAAAGGGAAGGAAAATACTCCCGAATTTTTTGTAAAGAATATGGATGCATGTTTCACTAAAAATTTGAGGGTAAAAGTGAAGAAATCAAAACATTACAAAGGGATTTGTCCCAACTACGTATTGATTATTGGGAAAGGTTTGTGGAAGGAATAAGACGTGAACCACCAGTATGCAGAAGGCCAATGACATATTGGCCCGCGAGGTGTTGTCAAGCGATCAAAGCTGGCTGCGATGAATTTCCACCCGTGAACAGAAGCCTCCGTGAACTATTTTCACTGGTGATAATCGAACAGTGGTACGCCCTGAAGACCATCTCCATTAAAAATGTGTTTTGTGGATGAATAGAATCCAATGATGTACCACATCTCCACAAACCCCGGTTAATCGATTCTTCCACGGGTCGAGATATCTATTCATGGGATTTCGAAAATGGTACAACATGCACATAGATATGATTTTACCCAAATCTCTATAAAATGATATCATATGGGGTGGGAGGAAGATGGTGTGAGATAGCTCTGGAATAGGTGAAAAGTGGACAAAGAATGTAGAGTGTGTGAGAGAAATTTATCTTGCACCTGAAGTAGTTCGAGGGACTCCATCCCGCATTTGAAATAGTTTGCAGAATCCATCACGCAAACCATATTTAGAAAAATGTTCCTTGAATTCCTCCTAGTTAAAAATATTCAAGAGTCCCTCCATAGCCAACCAAAAAACATATAAAAAATATAATAAATATGGTTTGTGTGCAGCCATATGTGGAAGATAGTACCCAAACAACCGTAGGCAGAAGACAATTTACAGACGCCCAAATTTGGAACCCAGTACGTAGACGGTCTATTGCGGCTAGCTCTTCCACGTACCATCCTACGCGGTCAACTCCTACGCACCTAACCTCTTCGCAAATAGACAGTTTTCAACCTTCTCTTATGTGGAATCTAATATGCGACCATCTTCCATGCGTAAGCCCAAAACTAATATGAACTATAAGAAATCTTATTCCCGGTCAAAAATCTAGATATTTAGGATTCCTACCTAAAATCCTAAGATCAAAAGGGTGCCTAGAAATAAGGTTTCCCCAATCATGTATATTAAATTGAATAATTCTACACATAAACCCCTACCAAATCTGAACTTTGAGAACACTGATTCCGAGTCATACCAAGATATGTAGGACGCCTAATAGAAGGCCCGAACTCAAAAGGGTGACCATACAAAAGGGTTCAACCAATCATGTCTATCAAATGGGAAACATCCATGCATAATCCCCAAACGAATATGAATTACAAGAACTGTGATTCCTGGTCATACCAGGATACGTAGGAAGCCTATTAGAAGTCTTGAGCTCAAAAGGGTTCCCATACAAAAGGCTTCACCCAATTATGTCGATCAAATGGGATGCTTCCATGTGTATTCCCCAACTAAATCTGAACTATGAGAACTCCGATTCCTAGTCAAACCAGGATATGTAGGATGCCTACCAGAAGTACCATGCACAACAGGGTTCCCATACAAAAGGGTTCACCCAATCATGTCCCACAAATGGGAAGCTTCCATGTGTAAGAACCAGCCAATCATAACTACATGGTTTCTCATTCCTTTCTCAAGGATACATATGAAACCTATCTTATGAGTCTTACCCCAACATCAAATCACATTTCTTCCCCCAAAATGACGATAAAATCCATATCGCCTTATTATATGGCTCAAGTTAATAGTACCTTAGTAGCATCAAACATATACATGCCTACGATGATCTTGGAAACCAAGGGTAGCCAGTAGAAACACTCTTCAGGAATGAACCAAGGATTCAAGAACATATGAACAAGACTTAAAAATATAAGAGAGTCTCAGAACATGAAATTATCCTCTCTCAGAAGGGTGAGGTGAGCGTGAATTTCCATCCTCTAGACCAATTGAGTTCTCAAGTGTCGTCGGATGAGTCATCAACCAATGAGTGACTGCCTTTGGAAAGCAGGTCCATGAATAATGGATACCAGTGCCATTGTATGTTTCTAGATCCATGAATAAAGCCATTGGATACCATCAATGAAATTTATATCCAAGGAGTACTGATTGCGCAAGCACTTGACCCCACACAATTGCCCATTGTGACCAACTGACTGTGGAATCTCCCTCATAATGAAAAATGTGTCAATTGCCCTGTCCCTATGGGGTTAATCAAACATTATTATATAGGATAATGATGTAGAATGGGTCAAAGAAAAAAATATTTAATTTGAAATGAAATCATCCCCAAAAATGGGGATGGGTGATGATCCTCATTAGACCATTTCATTGTCACCCAAAACACACCACCTCATGGGCAGAATAAAAATGGTTAACCCATCGTGATTCCTTAACCTAGATTGTGGTTCTACCCCAATGATAATATAAACAAAAGGATACTACACATCAGACCATTTTTTACATCTCGGTATGTGAAAAATGTGCCACCTCATAGGCAGAACAAAAATGGTGAACTTGACATGAATCCTTAACCAAAGTGGTGGTTCTACACCAATGATAATAGACACAAAATGATACTACATGTCAGATAATTTTGTTCACCCCAGTATGCGTGAAACATTCCACCTCAGAGACAGAACAAAAATGGGGAACCCGATGTGAATCCTTAACCAAGGTGGTAGTCTTACCCACTTAAGCCCCTTCACCCAACAGTAAAAGAAAAGGGAAATGGGGTCAAGATGACTTTCCAAATATGAATATTCTTAAAATAATTATAATTTCATGATATTTTGTGGTCTATATGTCATATATGTATGTTATAAGTACCCATAGTGCATCCTTTGATCCAAATGACATCCCGATGATCAATTAAGTCCTGCACATCAGCGATCCCATAGGAGGCCGGGGCCCCAACGAAGAGAAGTACCCCCTCTCCTGCCCAGTATCTTCAACGCTGGGTATCCAACACGCCAATTAAAGCGTACTACTAAAATTTTACTTTATTTACGCTCATGGTCGTGAGAAAATCCATCCAGTCTCCAAAGGTCCACCAACTACCTCCTCACCCACAACGGGTACCCCAGAAATAGGCATCACCATTGGTCATCTCAAACCACTTCATAGGAATGTCCCTAGAATGTGACAATGAGTACCTCCCTTATCATAGGGAGGTAGATTAAATTTATGTTGATAACATTATCTAAACTGCATAGGGGTCCTAATCACATGCCCCCTACAGAGAGCGTTGTTGCCAACACCAGACAACAAGACCTCCTCCCGCTGAAGAGAACCTTATGCTAAGGGAACCTTCTAAAATTCAGGAAACCTGGGCCCCTCGAGCTAGACGCCAAGGGTAGAAAATATATAATCAGAAACACGCTATCATCCTGGTTCTTGAATAGAAACCTTTCTACACTAATGTGTTTTCATTCAATGGTTAGACATTTGACTCTTCCTCCTCAACTTATTTCCACCACATAAATAGTGTGGAACAATTCGAGCACATGCATGTTCCTACTAGTGATCGTTGGTCCCACCATGCAGACATAGAGACAAACTACAATCAGATGAAAATATCTTCGGATTCACGACAAGCCAACCATCCAAATAGGGTGGAAACCAGCTATTCGCAGGCACAAATACCTAATGATTCATATCAATCCTTCCATCCAAATAGTGTGACATGAAAATATGAGAAGAGTCAAATTCCTACAGACGCATAAAAAGCATGTGAGACAAATAAAGAGTCAAGAGAGTAGATGAAAATCCCCTCTTGTGAATATAAAGACCACTAGTAAAATACAGTGGAAACCAGAGAAGACAACTGGTGGAAGACTCGTCCCTCTGCCCTGACACAAGAGAACTGCTAGTATCTATTGGAAACTCATGGAGGACCGGAGCTCGCACAAATTATTTCTCTGACATCATAATAGGCCTCCATACCCATTCCAGCCAAATATGTATCTCACCACATCCTAGAAATGATGAAATATCAAACGTTGATCCCTAACCATAACATCTAAATAGGCCAAGACTTTATTGCATCGGTGGAAAAGGTGAGAAATCAGGCCCACGATGAGGTTTCCTCGAATATAATGACTCACTCGCAAAATGAGTTAGCCACTCCAGAGAAGTTATGCATCCCTACTTCAGTCTAAGAGGGTTTATGGAAATATCCTACTTATGTGGACAACCGTATTGGAAAAAATACTCATTCCAACTGTGGGACACTGGTCCAATGTAGTCACCACTCCAGGGCAGGCAAATATCCCTCCCAAAACTCAAGATGTCTATCGGCGTATCTTGGTGGCATCACAAGACCCAAAAATATAGTGAATCATATATGAGGGCCATTACCAATAATAGACTACCCCAGTTTCTTTCAAGAGAGCACTCAAAAATTAAATGCGCCAATAGTAGTTGGAAAATAAAGATCACACACATGATCTTGATCCACTAGAATCTAGGGTTCTTGACCCCCTGAAACATATATCAATAAAGTCTCATGACCCTGTGAGTCCATTACTAAATTATGGAAGTGGAATTTTTAGTTATAAATTCTCTCCCCACATTGTCACTATCATCGTCTCTGAAGGTCCTCCATATAGCACCCATGGGGTTTCACTCCATGGGCTAGTAATGATCAATCATGAGAGCCTATCTCCGGATGTGCATCGAGGTATCCCTCCCCTAGACCTAAAGATCAAAGGGAAAGAAGGTCCTCCCCTGGTTTTCATCCACCCTGATGGTCCTCCTTAGATTACACACTGCATATATGCTTCTCCCTATAGTCGGACATCAAGTGATGATGGCAGTCATCGCCATAATGACAGTCATTATGAAGGCCCTCCCCTTATGGAAAATTGTTTTGGAGGCCCTCCACATAGTAACCCCAACCAATGTGAAGGTCCTCCCCTCATTTCAGTACATCCTAGAGGCCCTCCCTATGATTTTCACTGTATAAATTCTGTCAGCAGCCAGGTATCAAGTCCTGATGGTAGTCCTCACCATGTTGACGATCATTGAAAAGGCCTTCCCCGCAATGGAAATTGATGTGCAGGTCCTCCCCTTAGTGATATCAAGAAGCAAGAATGTCCTCCCCTCATTGTATCCCTCCCTAAATGTACTCCCCTAGGTGTACACCGTAAAGATATTTCCTGCGGTCTGGCATCAAGTTGCAATCGTATCCCTCACCATTGCAGCACCAATTTTGGAGGTCCTCCATGAAATCAAAATTCAAACGTGCAAGAAGGTCCTCCCCATGCCAGAACAAATATGAGAAAGCCTTCCTATGATGAGGCACTCTAAATGATGGTGTCATACATATTGGGAAATCTATCCATAACGAGTGATATTCTTTCTCAGCTAGAGGATCTCCTTGGGATGTGATCATCTTCTAAGCCACCCCTGTTCCATCTACAAATTGATGTGGCTCCCACCAGTCTGGTTTCATGGAATGATATTATTAAGAAGTAGTCGAGTTGGGAATATCAGGTTGAGGAGCCTTTGGATGAACAACATTAGGATATATCTCTTCTAAGAAGGAAACTAGATAAGGATAATATACGAGTAACATATTGGCCTATGGCTACTTCTCACTTAGACATAGTAGTAGAGGTGTCTGAGGAATGAAGGCATGACATTTTCCTCAATATATGGACGAGTATTCATCAGCTCAAAGTAAAGTTCATACCCTATAAAGGGTATGCAGACCATGTCAACATGTTTGGGGATATTCACCATATAATCAACCTAGAATCCCTCCCATTCGCAAGGTATCCACAATAAGAAAGGTGAAATAAAAACCATGAACTGACCTGCCTCCATGCACTACATAAGTTGCATTGCCTCATTGGAAATTCCCCAACTGGAGATCACATTTGGGGATAGGTAGAACATGGAGCTCTACACTTCACCCCACATCCCATCTAGGAAACCCCATTTAAAATGAGATCCTATAATGTCATCACCCAAAGGCAACAATAAAATGATACCCCTTCTTATGAAATATGGGATACTAAAAAAATAGGCTCGGAGTAAGTCTCAAAATCATCTAGACTAAAGATGTCAAGACATCACAAAGATTCTGAGTCAAGAAACCTAAAACATCCAGCATGCTTCAAGCCTAAGGGAATCTATCCAGAAAATAGTTCCCCTGTCTTAAAAAGACCATATACCATATGCAATACAAATTATGTACTCGACTCACACCCACATAGAAGTATGTGAAATTGAAAAGGTTCCAATAACAACGGTTCTCGCCATGATGTGGGAACAACCCCAGGCCATAGGGATTGGGAAATTATTAAATCAAAATTCCTCCATAAGACCAACAAAAACAAGCCATAGTGCATCGATAGAAGAATGGGAAAAACCCCATCTTTGAGGGATGGAGGCATTTTTAACTCAAATACTTTCACATCAGATATATGTCTTCTATCATCTAGGAAGAACACTGGATATATGAGTAACACATTTCTCCCCTTCAAATGTTTTGAATCCTCTGAGAAAAGGAGCATTACAAGGTCAGACCAGGGCTCCCTTTCGATCAAGTTTCACCAAGAAACCCAAAGAATATCGCAGAATAGAAGGAGAAAGTCCAACAAAGGATGAAAAAATCCTTCCTCACATTCGACACTGGGTATACCACCCCTAATGTGGTGGGGCTCAATGAAAGTGGTAAACTTAAACTCCACATATCTCACAAGAAATGACCTAGAGGGAGAGGACTCTAAGGAATACGGTTCCCTCCAAGATACATCCCACACTGAGCCTGATGGTGTGCATACCCAAAACCAGAGAGCGGTCCTAAATCTGGGTACCCCTTCAGTCAATACAACATTCCCTCCCAAGAGAAACCCCAACAAGGAGAAGAATAAATCCAAGGTCATCTATGACCCTCCTCCTACTCCCCCTAGAAATGATTCCCTCACTCTCGATTAAAGGTTCGTCAAGAAGAAGGAAGAAATGAAAGTCCTTAGGAGAATTAATGTTGAGATATGTCGACGGAGCTATCTCACCAGATATATTCCCCCTATGAAACATTAGCAAGAGCTCCGAGAATAGGTTCCCTTGATATAGGCACTCATCCTGAAAAATGAATTCAATATTGGAGGCCCATCTAATCTAGCATCGGGACTGGAAACCTACTTAAACACGAACCCACAAAGAAATCAAGACTTCTCCCCACTAAGAAGGTAGCCATAATATATTCATGTAAACCCACAAATGATACCCTTGGCTGTGTATCAACCCCAAATTACAACAGCACCGACACACCCTGCTTTGGACACTGCCATACCATGTCAAGATCAATCCTGACAATATATGCATCATGTGATCTTGAATATTGTCGAGAAATTAACAGATTGACTAGAAACCATGGAGGGGTGGCACACTCTGATACAACTAGAGTGAAAACCCTACCATAAATGTATAGGAAATGTTCTGCCACCTCCAAACTTTATGAACCCCTTATTACAAGTATTTAAGAGCTTGGGGGGCCCGAAACAACATTTAATGAACTACGCATTTTATTATCACCCCATGATGGGCACTCTGGAGCAGCAAGAGTTAGTAAAAATTAAGTGAATTGTACAAACCCTATAGTGATCGACTTTGGTATGGTATACTAGCCTTCCAGCCAATTTAATCACAAGATGGGAGGACCTCCGATGACAATTTATCTTCTAGTTCAGTTAAAAGATGCATAAGATGATGGTCAGTGATCTAATGAACTGTAATTACCAAGTGAACAAAAGATTCTCAGACTTCTTTTCCAGATGGAAAGGCCTGTCTTATTCCTTGAACCGACCACTCCCCCAAGATGAAATTCTCTCCATGTGCATCGATATCCTTCAGAATTAATTGCAAACACCCCTCATCCTAGCGAAGTACACTAGTGGGTTTAGAGACTTCTCTGCCATTTTCGAAATAATAGAAGACTCATCGAAAAGTACTAATAATAAGTCCTAAGTGGCCCCATCACCCCATGGGAAAAGACCTGGAAAAGATGAAGAGGCTTCTATCATGCTTATGCCACCCCCGACCCTAGCTCAACTTGCGAGTCCCCCAATGAACTGTACGGGACCCCCTATATGCCAACAACCCCCCCACCTCGACAAGATGACCGATAGGGTTCTAAAAGAAATCAGTTCGAAGAATGAAGAAATATAGTTTAGTTGTTATGGGATGACCAGGTCCGCGACTATTTCATAGACACTATGAATTGAAACATTCTTCGGCTATGAGAGCCAAAGAGAGCCGATTAAGTGGGTCTCGACGATCGTCCAAATTATTTTCCCTGTCACCAGATACTGGGAAACAAAATCCATGAATGCTTAGTTTACAAGTATCTCCTATAAAAGATGGTGGATTTTGGTAAAGAAAAGTTGGGACTTCTACCAGCACAGGTGGAATATGTTTCCACAAAATACTGAAGAGAGGAAGAAGAATTGAAAATAGTCGACAAAAAGTAAGAGAAAATGTTTGACAATTGTATGCCTTATAAGACTGTCAAAAGAGTCCAAGGAATCATCCAGGTGCAGCTAAAACAACCAATTGTGCCCCCAAAATATCCTAATAAAGCATAGAAGTCCTCCTCAACCCCACAGTTCTATAAAGGCTAGAAGGGAAGAAAGAAAGAGAAAGGAGTTGAGATTACCCCAAAGTCAAAGTTAGTGTTGTCACTTTCGGACTTCACAACAGAATACTTGGCCCTACGGGCATCGCCCAGCCAAATGGTACAATGGGAACCACCCTACCAAATGGTACAATAGGAACTGCCCCACATAAGGGTACAATAAGAATTTCCCCATCAAATGGTACAATGGGCACCACCAGACCAAACAGCACCATCAAAAAGAGATAGTCAAATAGAAATAGTTTCAGATCAAAAATTTATCTTTAGCTCCATTAATGTCATTCACTTGATGGACCCCATCTCGGATGGAGACTATGGCCACAAACCTACATTCCCCAAGCCCAACCAGAGAGCTGGAGGAAGAGGCCACAAAGACCAGATGCTTCCTTGAATGAATGATCATGGTTGGAGTTCAATTCCAAGAAATTACATAAATCAAACCATTAGCATCATAGAAACTCATGGAAGGACCCTCTGACAGACACAATAAGAATTGGAATGCTCCTCCACCCCTATCGGAAAAAATCCAATCCTAGTAATCTTGGAATATCCATCAGGATAAGAAAAAATATCAAATATTCCAAGGCATTAAGGCCGGCCAATTCGTCCTAACTCGGAAAGGAATGTGACACCATCGACCCTAGCTAAAGAGGACAAACCATCCACTTCCAAAGCCCAAAACCCTAAAGTTTCTGTGAAAGAGAAACACTAAGCTGGGAAGTGCTAAAATTTTGAGCCAAAGTATGATATTCTAAAGTAGATACCTTAATTACCAAAAAATATGTCAATCCTGGATGCGTTAAGACTATACGAAGATCTTAGAGAGGCACTCATCAAAGCCGTACTAAGTCACTAGGAGTTCAGGGATGATGTAGAAGAAGCCAAAGTCTATCGAACAGAGAGGAGTACCAAAGAATGTCACACTGTCATCTACTTCATAGATAGGGATGAAGACACCCTCATTAAAGGGAACATCAAACCTTTATATGTGTTCAGAAAGATAAATGGAATTGATGTCCAGAGGATATTCATCGACAACGGCTCTAGAGTTAACCTTCTCTCGATTTGAATGCTTTTTCGGCTAGGCTATGTTGAATACAACTTGACACAGTACACTACAACTCCAATGGGATTTGAAAAAAGAGAGTAGGTTGGGAAAAATCAAGATTAAAACTCAGATTAGAGACCTTATGTCGGATTCTGAGTTTCTGGTAGTATAGAATAGTATGACATTCAACGTCCTATTAGATAGGACTTGGCTGCATCATCATGCTATAATTATGCCATCATACCATCAGTGCATCAAATATTTCACTAATGGTAAAAATGGAATATTACACACCAATAAATCCCCATTTGAGTCCGGTGAGTCACATTATATCGACGCAGGGTTCTATAAATCTGAAGAAAAAAATATTTTAGCCAACGACATTGACTAGATTACTACCCTAAATTGATTGGAAATGGCTCTCGTCGACCTCTATTGCATCTTGGGAAAGATTGTGTACTACCCATCAACCAAGATGAATACACAAGTGAATGTTCATATAAAGAATCTATTGTATGCATGATCTCCACCACAGCCACCAAGCATAAAGACACATATGATATGGATGACTCTAATGATATTAGGAAGATCGCTATCAATGATTCTCCCATCCCGTCCATGGGACCTCAACGTACCCCCATATCACTCAGTAAAGAGAAAGACACTTTATCTCCCAAAATTAGAGAGTTTGTATAAAAATTATCTCTCCATAAGAAGAGGAAGAAGATGATAAAGAATAAGAAGAGGAAGAAGGCCTCAAAGATTCCCCTTCTGCATTCGAAGAAGGTGTCTCCACCACAATCGATGAACTTAGGGATATAAACCCGTGAACCAAAGATGACTGAAGACCCCCTCTGATCAGTGTGTATATGAATGTTTAGCAGAAACATTCATATTCCTCCTTCCTAAAGAAGAATAAAGATGTGTTTTATTGGAACAATACTGAAATTCTAGGGCTCAATCTGGAGGTTTCCACTCATCATATGAGCTTACCATAAGGTCACCAGGGATATTAGAAGGTAACCATAAGGACCCAAACGACACATGCTCCCAAAAAAGAGGATAAAATTGTTATTATGGTCAAAGGAAACTTCATACAGGAGGTCCAATATCCAATCTGGCTGGAGAACATAGTCCCCATCAAAAAGAAGAATGGATAGATTATAATCTGCATTGACTTTTGGGACCTTAATCAATATTTCCCAAAGGACAATTTCTTCGTCCCGATCACATAATTTTTGATCTATGCAATAGATGTATATGAATCCCAATCATTCATGGACAAATATTCAGGATACAATCAAATTAGGATTGCCTAAGGAGATGAAGAAGCTATTGATTTTAAGGCCCATCAGGGAGGTTTGTGTTATAAAGTGATACCCTTTGGTCTAAAAAATTTTGGTGCCACATATCATCACACCATGCACCACATATTCAATCCTTTATTGGGAAAGTTAGTTGAGTGTTATGTTTATGATATAGTAGTTAAATCACAACATCGCTCAAAAAATCTGGTAGATCATGAAACTATCTTCAACAAATTGTGGTAGCACAATTTAAAGATGAATCCCCTAAAATGCACCATTGGCATTACCTTGGGAAAATTTCATGGCTTCTTCATATGCCATCACAGATTCGATGTTGACCCAAAGAAGATGAACCCCATACTTGAAATTTCCCCACCTCACAACCTCACTGAGTTGAGAGTTCTCCAGGGAATCCTCACCTACATTCGGTGCTTCATATCTTACCTAGCATGTAAATTCTCACCATTCATGAGGCTTATGATGAAATGAGTTACGTATGAGTGTGATAATTATTTCCAAGAAGCATTTTAAAATCTCAAATGATATCTCTTAATACCACTGGTGCTAATGCCACCAGTTGAGGGAAGGCCTATCATTTTGAATGTAATAGCCTAGGAATGGTCATTAGGTGCCTTCCTCGCACAGAAGAATGATGCATGTCACGAGAACAACCTCTATTACCTCATCCGAACCATGATGGATGCTGAAACTCGGTATTATAAAATCAAATATAACTTGCTAATATTTAATATTCAAAAACTCAAGAATTACACACAACACCATCAGGTCCAACTGATCTCCCACTACAACCCGCTCAAATATATCCTCAAACGTACCTCGCTAAATGGACGACTATCATGATGGGAGGTCATCCTTCAAAATTTTGACATATGGTATGTACCCCAGAAGGACATCAAAGACCAAGCATTGGCAGATTTCATGGAAGATAATCCCTTAGAAGAAAGAACACTGTTGGATGCGAAACTTCCAGATGAAAAATTGTTTTCTGTCAAGGAGGACCCCAGACATGAGAAATGTACTTCGATGGTGCTTCCCGAAGCCTAATAGGGAAAGGATGGGGGATCCCAAATTCATCAAATTGGGGCTGGTAATTATACACGTATTCCCTGAAAGAGCCATCGTGCCTTAATAATTCCTGATTTCAGAAGGGTGTAAAAAAATGAAGCAGAATATTAGGCCCTCATTGTAGGCCTCAAACTGGCACTTCATGTGCAATCCAAACACCTAAAAATAAAGGGTGATTCAAAGCTAGTCATCTTATAGGTCAGTGGTGACTACACTATTAAGAATAAAGTATTGGTCCATTTAATGAACTGTGTTTGAGAACTGATGGAAAAATTCCAATCAGAACCAACATTTACCTATGTTCCTTAGTTACAAAATGCCCAAGACGAGGCTTTGGCCAATGTAGCAAAAACCTTGGCCGATCCAGACCAGAATGAAACACTCATTAGCATTTCCCACCGCTGGATGGTATTTCCTTTCATCAAGATCAGTAACAATAAAATTGATGAAATTATTCCCTTTTCTAAGCCTTATGGTCACACCACAGGCTGGATGATGCCCATTGCAAATTACCTTCAAAATGGGGAACTCCCACCAGTTTGGGATGGAAGGGAGAGGGTCCGAAGATTAGAATTCAACTTTGTCTTGTACAATGTGGTAAACCAAAGAAAAGGTTATTTAAAAATGAGGCCTTAATGGAGTCCTTTTCTAGTGATTTTATGGAGAAGATACTACTGCTGTCATGAAATAAGTGCATGTCAGAGCTTGTGGAGTGCATCAATATAAAACCAAGCTCTCTCATCAAATCTGAATGCATGGGTATTACTAGCCCACTAGGATACAGAATTGTTCCATATTCACCAAGATGATCCATTCCTACTATGTTGATGATAATTTCGTAAACCGACCCACAGAGTTACTTCATAAAACTATGTACTCTATTCCATTCACCACCCGGGGGATGGATGTCTTTGGACTATATCCTCCCACCATAACCAAAAAAATCAAGTTCATACTCACAATGATTGAATTCATTTCTAAATAGGCCGAAGCCATACCCCTTAAAAAAGTCAGGGTGAAAACCATTGTTAGGTTTGTGAAATCCAACTTCATTACCAAACATGGTGTCCCTCATACAATACTAAGGGACAACTTCACCAACTTCTTCTCTGGTGAGTTGCATTATCTATACCAAGAGTATGGAATCAAATCCAACCTGTTGTCCCACTACCATGCGGTGTCCAATGGGAAAATAGAGGCTTTCAAAAAGGAAATGTCCAACATACTCTAGAAAATTGTATATAAGTATAAGAAATCATGTCCATAAAATCTCCTTCATGCTTTACGAGCTTATCGGACCACAAACCACACTGCCATCCAGAAAACCCCTTACTCACAAGTATAAGAGGTAGAGGTGGTTTTGCCTATCTAAATTCAAGTGCCATCACTTTGTATAGCAATTATTGATCAACTATTCATGGACAAGAAATTCCAGAGACGGTTTTATGAGTTAGAGTAGTTAGACAGAAAAAGACTACGCACTTTACACCATTTGGAAATCTACCAAAATTGGATTTCATGAACCTTTAACAAAAATATTTGCCTTCGATATTTCCACGAAGGAGAAATGGTGTTAGTCCGCAGAACCTTGATGATACTCAGGAAGAATCCCCCAAATATATAAACCAACTGGGAAGGACCATATGTCATACATAGGGTCTATTTTAATGGATTATATTCCCAGATATGGATTGACGGATAGCTCATCACGGCTCCCACAATTGCAATGTTCCTGAAGGATTACTTCACATAGTGGCAACGCGCATGCCATGGTCCAAAATCAAAGACCATAAACTATGAATAGTAATACCATGAATCTATGGTACAAACTCTAATAACATAAACAATTAGTAACAATAATGTGAAGTCATGGTTCAGACTATATGACCTTAAACTATTAGACATTGTCATTTCCACATGACATTAAACAATAAAGAACACATCCCAAAAACATGAAATTAATCTGTGACTCATGTTCTCACTATAATACATTAAACTACATGGCACAAAACATTCTAATCGCATGATAGTAAACTGCATGATCTCTCATAGAACTATGCAAAACTAGATTCTTGACCTTACATGATATGTAGCGATGCCTCGATCCTCGATCTTGGCCCAAACCCCATCATATCCTCTACCTCAAAAAACATGAGAAGGAACCCATATGTCCAATCCTTGTTTCTCACATAGAGTATAAATCACATAATATTAGGATCAGTTGTATGGATTCCTTTAAGCAAAAAATTATAGGGAGATATGGTAGACCCGACACCCGTAGCATATGATATAAAAATTACCCTATACATGGACCGAGCCAAATCGGTACATGGAACATTGATAACTATGTATGGATTGATTCCTGCCCATACGGGATATGTAGTGACTCCCAAATTTGGAATCTCTACCATAAAATCATAAAACAATTCCCCTGCATGTCCATACCCATGGACTAATCCAGATCAGTACCGGGGATTTCCAGAACATGGGTTGATTCATTCCCGTGTAGGATATGTAGTGATGCCTAAATTTGGAATAAAAACCTATCCATCATAAAAACCCCTCAAATGTCCTTACATATGGACCAAGCCAGATCAGTATAGGGAACATGAAGAACTATGTGCGGATTTATTCTTTCCCTTACAGGATATGTAGTGACACCTGAATTTTTCATCCTACCCCAACCACCAAAAAAATGCCCCTATCTCTATGTGTAGGTCATACCTTTATGAGGAGTCCACGAATGGCCCTAATAACCTAGAAATAAACTTAAAAATTCCTTAAGGGTTATGTGTGGACCAATCCTCAGTGTTATACGATGTCATACATGCCCCCAACTCATGAGATGTCAAATGATCCTGTTTTCCCCTATACATATGAGTCAAACCTATGTTGAAGCTCTAGTAGTTCATAGTTAATCATGGTATGTGTATTCTTTAAATTCCCTAGAACATATTTACCAATTTTCAAACTCCATAGCCCAGGAAAATATGGATCCCCATAATCATCCAATGCCTTCTGAGATAGAAAGATAGTGTCCTAAGGACACCTTTTTTTGGCTATGCACATCATGCCCCAGTGGCTCTGCAAATTATGCCCAAAAAAATGTCCACTAATAAAAGGAAAAATTTTCCCCATGAGAGACCTCTTCCATCTCAGTACATGAAATTCCTTCCAAGGCCCATGTCATCCCTCCTGATTGAAGTTGCCTCCGGGACTATGCTTTACACCTTATATCATCACTCATGTCTAAGGAATTCCAGAGCATCCCGATTGCAATTAACTCAAAACTATAAAAGATATTTATTACAACATAATATTACTCACTGAATGACTATAAACTTCACAACATCTTGTCTTCACCACATGACATTAAACTGCAAGGACAAAATCATCCATTTTGTACAATGTTAAACTTCATAACAATGGTTTAAGCCTACATTTACCACTGATGTTGATTTTTATATTCATTGGAAATGACTCATAATCCTCATAATCCCATGTTTTTCACACCATGCATAGCTCACATGAGATTAGGGATCTTAGAGAGAGAGATCCACCATCACATTTTGAAAAAACAGTCCATGAATTTGGTTCTAGCAGCACGACCCAAAAAGATATGTCGTTGTTCCCTTCCTTGAGAGGAACCCAAATCCCTGACCATGTGATGTTAATTAATAGGGTACCCCAAAAATGAGATGGATGAATCACACAATGTATGAGTCAGATCTACATAAGGGACACCTGATTCCATGAGTAAATTATTGCACAAATGTACCCAATAAGTCCAGATACACTCCTTTTATACCCCAAACTCTGTGCATTGAGTGATATTGAATCCCGATAACCCTACAAGGCTATCTGGGATGGAAGGCCAGTGTCCTATAGAAACCTTTTTTTGTCTATGCACATCTTTCCCGGTGGCTCTGCATATGTTTTCCACAAAAAATCGCCACCAATCAAAGGAAAATTCGTCCTCTGGAGAGTCCTCCTATATCTCAGTACACCAAATGGATTCCAATCCTCATTCCATACCTCCAAATTCAAGGGCCCTCAAAGTCATGGTCTAATGTTTTTTTCTTACACACATCATGGATATATCAGAACATGCAGGCCCGATTTATCTATGGTCCCTTTTGTGGTTTTTAAAGATACCTCATCCATATGCATGATGTTGATCCGCATACAATAGAAGAGTTCCCCCACTCATTTATGGGTTCTCCCGAAGAAGTTTAGTTAAAATTACCCTTTAATTTTTAAGAGAACCCTTTATTCAAGGTAACATGCCATATTCAAAAAATTCCCATTCTCTATAATTTTTCATCTCCATCAGAGATGAATGACCAGTGTCCTGTAGACACCTTTGTTTTGGATATTCACAGCATGCCCCAGTGGCACTGCATATGTTTCCCACAAAAATGGCCGTCAATCAAAGGAAAATTCATTCTCAGGATATTCCTTTGAAGTTTCTGTAGGCTCAAATGACATTCATGTCTTGTTTCACCCCCAGATTTTAAAAACTCAGGGATAAAAACCAACATACCTTACTCTTTATATATTCTCCGGACATAAAAAAGACTTCTAACTGAACTAACTTTTCACTGGCCCTCCCTCACGCAAGTAAGAACCATACAAGAACAATTACCTATTGAAAGCCAACATGAATGTCTATAATGTTATTAGACACCAATACTCAGGAAAACCACCCAGTGTGGCTCCTGATATTAAAATAAATTCAAAGTGTTGAAAATCCTACCAAGGCCATTAGTGATAGAAGGACAGTGTCCTGCAGACACCTTTGAATGACCGTGCACATCATTCCCTAGAGGCTCTACATATTTTCTCAACCAAAATCGACGTAAAAAAAGGAAAATTCATCCCTAGGAGAGTCCATTCCTTCCACCGTAAACTTAATATGGATTCTGAGCCACATGCAGGTCCAGAACTCACAAATTTAGGGTTAAGTAAAATCCATAATCCATCTCGGAAGGATATTAGTACATTCTCGACTGACAAATCCCAAATTAGGCCTCCTACCCCGTTATGTTTGGTCAAATATGTTCGACCTAAAACAATATTTATAATATTGGTAGGGAGGACTGTGAATTGGAAAATAAAAAGACGCCATACTCGATAGAGGGAAAATATGAAGAAGGATCCTCTAGATATAATTAAAGTATTTGTTTGTTAAAAAAATTTTGAGCCACCAAAAATACGTAAAAATTGTTAGGTCAAAAATATATGAGGGGAGGGATAATAATGAGTCATGTTATGCCCACTAAGCCCATGTCAAGAAGGCATAGGTTAAAATTATCTTAATGATAAAAAATACAAAAATGTTCATGAGGTTTTCCATAAAACTTCAATAATAGTCGAACTACGCTCGTTGAGTCCATTGGCTTCGGAAAAAATTATAGCATTATCTGATCATTCAAGTTAGAACCACTTCTACATCAGAATAGCCTTCCCTTCATCATGATCAGAGACCATTCTGATGGGGGGAATTTTTAGGGTACCGAAAATTCAGCAATGGAAAGGAAAATACTCCCCAAATTTTCGTAAAGAAAATGGACACATGTTTCATTGAACAATTGAGGAGAAATGTGAAGAAATAAAATTTTTCAAAAGGAATTTTCCCGACCGCGTTCCTATTATCAGTAAAGGTTCATGTAAGGCACAAGAGGCGAACCACTGGTATGTGGAAGGCCTATGATGTGATGGCCCAAGAGGCATTGGCCAGCAAACAAAGCTGTTCACGGTGAATTTCCACCTATGAACTGAAGCCGACACAAAGTGTTTTCACTGGAATGAATCGAATAGAGGTACGCACCAATAACTATTCAAATGAATGATGTGGTTCTATGATGAGGAGAAGACAATGGTGTACCACATCTCTACAGACCCCAGTTGACTGAGTCCTCTACAGGTCCAAATATCTATTCATGGTCTTCCAAAAATGGTGCCACATGACCATAGATATGATTTTTCCCAATTCTCTATAAATGGAGAACAGAAGGGGTGGATGGAAGATGGAGGGAGAGAGCTCTGGGATGGGCAAAAATTGGATGATGAATGTGGATGGTGCGAGAGAAATTTCTCCAGCAGCCACAGAAATTTGTGGGACTCCAACATGCATCCACACCAGTTCTTATAATCCATCCTACAAACCATATGAAAAATGATGTTCAAGGAAGTCATCCACATGAATTATAATCCGAAGGCCCTCTATAGACAACCAACAAACATATAAAAAATATATTTAAATGGTTCGTGTGCACCCATATGAAGAAGTCAGTATGCAGATAACCATAGGTGGAATATAGTATACAGACGCCCATATGTGGAACCCAATATGCAGATGGTCCTTGGTGGCCAGCTCTTCTACATACCATCCTACACGGCCATCTTTTCTATGGTTGACCTCTTCACGAATAGACAGTTTGTGACCAGCTCTTATGTGGATGCTCAAATACCACCATCTTCCCCGTGTAAGCCCCAAACTAATCTAAACTACGAGAACTATGATTATTGGTCAAACCCGGATACATAGGATGCCTACATAAAGGCTTGATCTCAAAAGGGTTCCTATACAAAAGGTTTTTCCCAATCATGTCTATCAAATCGGAAAATTCCATGCGTAAACCCCAACCCAATATGAACTATGAGAACTCTAATACCTGGTCAAACCTGGATATGTAGGATGCCTACTAGAATGACTGTGCTCAAATGATTTCCCATACAAAAGGGTTCACCAAATCATTTCTATAAAATGGGAAGCTTCCAAGTGTAATCCCCAAACCAGTTTGAACTATGAGGACTCCGATTCCGGGTCAAACTAGGATACATAGGATGCATACTAGAGGGCCTAATCTCAAAAGGGTTCCATACCAAAGGGTTCACCCAATCGTATCTATCAAATGGGATGTTTCCACGCCTAATACCCAACCCAATTTAAACTAAAAGAACTCTCATTCTTAGTCAAACTAGTATACGTTAGATGCCAACCAGAAGGTACCAGCTCAAAAGGGTGCGTATACAAAAGGGTTCACCGAATCATGTCGCCCAAATGGGAAGCTTTCATGTGTAAGCCCCAACCAATATGAACTATGTGGGTTTTAATTATTCTCTCATGGATATGTAGGAAACCCATATTATGGGTCTGATCCAAACATCAAATCACCTTCCACCCCCTGGATGACAATACACTTCATAGCTCTTTATTATATGGATCAAGTCAGTAGTACCTCCACAGCATCAACCATATACATTCCTATGATGATCTTGCAAACCAAGGGTAGGATGTGGCACAATCTTCGAGAATGAAACAAGGATTCACAAACATATAAACATGACTTAAATCTATAAGATAATCCTAGAATAGGCAACAATCCACCCTTGGAAGTGTGCGGTGTGCCTGAATTCCCATCATCTCGAACAAAGGAGTCCTCAAGTGTCGTTGGTTGAGTCATCAATAAAAGAGAAAATTCCTTTGGAAAGAAGGTACATGAATCATGGATACCAGAATCGTTGGGTGTTTCTGGCTCCATAAATAAACCAGCTGGAGACTATATGAGGAAGTTATATTCGAGGAGGACCAATTACACAAGAACTTGACCCCACACAATCAGCCTCTCGGACCGACTAACTATGGTATCTCATTCACAATGCTAAAGGGGGTGAATTTTCTAATCCCTGCAGGGTTAATCCTACTTCTTCTTAAGGATAACGAAGCAGAATAGGTCAAAACAAAAGAAAAGTTGAATTTGTTAGGAAACCATCTCTAGAAAGAGGGATGGGTGATGATCCTCATCGGACAATTTCACCATCACCCAAAACGCACCACCTCGATGGCGAAACAATGTTATTACAAGAATTATAAAATATCATCCCTTATAATTTTCAACTTATATCATTTTTCATATTGGAATGGTTCCACACAAATAAACTTTTGAGAATTCTCTTATGTCCTGAAGATAAAATTTCCTACCCTCCCCATTAAGAACGTAAAGAGAACAAGAGAACATCTTATCAAGAATTATTTTTAGAGATTCATGGAGCACATGTTCATACAACCATATGAGTCCTCATTTGGTTTATAGAAAAATGATAATGATACCAAAGAATCATCAAAAATTTATTGAAAGAAATTCTCAGTTTTAAGTAATTATTATTTTAAATGAATTACAAATTAAATGTGAAAGGATCCTATTTATGATATCCCAGGGTTAGATTCTTCATTTTTTTGATTTATCCCTTAAAACAAATTTTAAATGAAATTAGGTTCCTACCAACTATTTATGATATTCTCTAGAACCTTAATGTCAAATTAGAGAAATAAAAATATATATTACAATTAGTTATAATTTAATTGATCATTTTTCATGATTTATTTTTTAGTGCTTATTTCCAGATTTCCTTGATTAATGAAAATTTTGAGATTACACATTCATCTAAATTGGTATGGAAAAGAATATGTCAAGACATGAGAAGGAAACTCAAAGATCCCATAAGTGTGTTTCGTGATCAATAGATGCATGGAACAAATAAATGACATGTGACAGTAAATCACACACCATGTACCTATTTTCAACTATACAAGGAGTATGTCATAAAAACAATAGATCATAGTGTGGATCGATACATGATACAATCACAAACCGTGTATTAATTTCTAGTGTGACAAGTGATATGACATGGAATACTTGGAATTTAGGTGATTCACATATAGTGTGAACCCATAATGTTTTGATCTCACACAAATCATGGAAATTCATGTAGTAAAATAAACAACATCGGTACACATTGCATATTGACTACCAACCATGCGACGTAGCCAGTCATATACTACATTACCCGCAAGTTGCATGTGAATATCATGTAGCACATGAAATACCACATAAGGTACATGCCCATTTCTTAGGCATGTTACATGGGCTAACACATGGGATAATTTAAATAAGATATAAACTACACGGTGTGTAGCTAGATGTACATGTTTCATGATTGGTTTTATTCCGAACAAGGTACACACTAATAAATTTTGGATATTCCATGTAGATATAAATGATTAATAATTTGTATTTGTGTGAATTTTGAAACAACATGATGTGTAACCATTGTTTTACACATCATGTAATTCATGTTCGTTATGAGAAATACACACTACATATATTTCTATTGTGACATGTGTCCATACACATTGCGTAGATAACATAAAATGACCCCTAAGGCAACATATCATGTATATTGGGATGCATCGTGTTGGAATACTTTTCATCCAAGTAAACATCACATGAAAGGGACTATACATAACATGAGTAACCTAATAATTCGAGTGACAGTTTATGCTATGTAAGTACTAAGTTATAGGAATGGATTTAATCCGACATAGAAGGTACAAAATGTTTAGATTCCTTATCAAAAAACATGTATTTATTAAATTTCATAAAAGGATTTAATATGACATAGATGTTAAATTTTATGTATTCCCCCTCTGTACATGATGTGTGCATAATTATTTTTATAATTTAAACTAAATTTTTTAGTTTATTAAAATAATACAAGATAAAACCCTTATTATATATTAAGGACTATAGGGAAAACATCTTAAGATAAAGAATAAATAAATCAATAAATAAATCAATTAATTTCAAAAAAAATATTTTAATTAGAATTAATCAAAATAAATTATAACAAGTCTTACTTGATGTTTCGTGTAATGTAATCTACTACCTATGTTGTGGGAAATTCAAGATAAATATGGTATTACATGTAATGTCATATAGTTATATGAGATTGATGAACTCCACATGATTAATATTAGAGTGATATATATCCAACCTAATTCACTTTCCTAGCCAAGGAAAGCCTCCAAGGAAGATGGTGGTCTAACTCCATGTCCCTTCACCCAGGGAGATTTTACTGAAGAGAGAATTTAATTCATGAAAACTATTAACACCTAATATTACCCAACTATTCCATATAATTATTATAATGATCATACAAAAAATTAAAAACAGGGTTTAAGGTAGATGAAAACTAAATTTTATGATATAAAAACTAGCATTATATTCTGGGATCTATCCCAGAATCCATTTATTATATTAATCGGAATGTACAATATTTATATTTAATAAAAAATTTAATAAACATGAATATTAAGGAAATTTAACAAATTAAGAAATAATTTATTTATTTTCCAAAACATTAGACATTTATAAACTATTCACAAATAATGCTAATTTTAAATATTTTATAACTTATTAAGAATACAATAATTTTATATCCATTTCAACATTGACCCATTTGTATTATATATTAAATGGAATTTATATTATATTCCATGAATTAGTAACATTTTTTAATTCAATATATATTATATAAAAATTTTATATAATCTAACTATCAAATATCTTGTAACTTATAAACACTCTATAAATCACCTCTTATGATTTATAAATAATCCTTTTATTTATCAATAATAAGTCATTCCATTTAATTTTTCTGAAGGTATTTTAAAATATTAACCATTAATATTTTTGAAATTAACCTAATAATTTATAAACTTATTATAAATTAGAATATCCCAAAATAACCACTATTGTGATTTATAAACATTTTAGGTTTCATAAAAACTATTTAATATTTAAAAAATGTAAATACAATTTATTGTAACTCTTATTAAAAATCCCCATTCTGTGTAAGGTTATCATCCCATTTACCCTTGCATAGATACTTTTCTTAAGGGATAATTATGTTTTCAAAATCTGGTGTAATGTTAATTTAATGGTTACCATTATGAAACTTGATTTGAATAATAGATGTGTAATGATAATATATAGATTACCTTTATGTATCTCCCCCATGCGAAGGTACTACCATTACACAACTCCTTTGCATAATGGTACTCTCAATTTTTCACATGCTGTATAATGGTAGACATCATGTACCGTTATACAATGACTCTAATACCTTTACACATAAGGGTAAAGTGTCAATAACCCTTTCATAATCCCCTTTTAATGAGGGTTCTACCATTACAAAACTTATCAGTGTAATGGTAACAAAGAGGTTACCCTTAAATAGGATATTTGAGTAAGGGTGTAACCATTATCTAACTAACTAGTGTAAGGGTAAATTTAATTTACCCTTATGCAGCTCACATAAGGGTCTATAATCCTTATTCAATTTTATGAGAATGTTGATTTTACATTTTCCCTTTGAAAACCATGTATCAAAACACATTTAATTCTTAATGAACCTACCTCTGATACCACTAATGGGATTTAGATGATCATCTAATGACCATTTTTAGTGTACGAAAACCCAAAAAAAGGTAATATATATTCAAGAAATCAATGTGTAAATAATCTGAAAAACAGAGTACCTAGAATTCATGAGAAGTTGCAGTTTTCATCTTCCTTCATTGGTGAGTGTTTGAGGAAAATCACAAGAAGTAGTGAATAAAATCACCATGTCTTCGAGGTGATACACCAACTATTGTATCTATGATCATATCATGAGGATACATAAAAACTTAACGGATCCTAGCACTTTCTAAAATGTGATCAACAATGTTTTGGGTGGAATATAGTTTAGTAGAGGCTCATACACATTGTACAAAGAAATGGAGAGGATCTAATCCTCTTATATAGATAAATCCCTGGGAATATCCTATTCATAATACATTATATTCATTTCTAATTATTGAGGTATAATTCCTTAAATATTTTATATGAATTTAAGGTAAATCCTGTAATCCATTCATAATGGATTGTAACTGATGAATAAAATATTTTGGAGAAGTAAATAATATATATATATATATATATTCATGTATTAAATGCATAAAAAATACATGCATCACTTACATGTATTATATTTACACTTATATATATATTATCATGCACACACACACAAACACACACACACACACATATATATTATTCATAATATCCATGTATACATGCATCACATGCATGTATATTTAAGTTCAATTCCAACAAAAACCCTTCATAATCCTATTATTGGAGTTGGTACCCTATAACCAACTGATTTTTTACTTTAATTTATCTAAATATTAATAAAATTATTATTTATGTTATGATTATGTGTAACATTAATGTAACAATTTCCTTGGGGGTATTTAATACATCAAAAGGTTATAGGAGTTCCCCACTATAATGGGATCTTATAAATGTTATGGTAATACTCCTAAACATATATTATGTAGTTTAAGAAATACTTACTTTACAAGACACAAATAATGTTTGATTATTAAGTTTTAGGGGATCATACAAAATTGCGACATCTTCTCCTAAAATCATCACTTAGTGTTATCTAATAAGGGAGGTCACGAAAATAGACCCACCAATAAGAATTCAACATGTTTATGTGTCGTTGAATATTCTTATATTTGAATGTGTTTACTGGACCATAAAATTTAATTATTATTAATTAGTATCATGAATAACATATTTTGATGTATGGATGAAAACTATGATGACAAATGCTTGCAGTGAGGTTACTTTCATTGTGTGCATCATAAGTGATATGAACTTAATCGAAGGAGTATATAAATGATTCAACTTTACAATATTAATTGAATAAGATATCTTCAACCATTTGAGTGAAATTAAACCATTTGATTAAATCAATGTTCATGGTGGTGCATTTACAAGTTCGCTTTAGAAAGTCAAAGAAATATAAATTAACCATATATGGCAATGACACAAGTATGCATCCTTCTTAATAAGACATCAAGACAAAGATATTATATTACACAATACTATTCATAGAAAGTTTGTTGTTATGATACTAACTTATTTTTCATGGGTGTGTTGACATGTATTTAAACGTTGATCATAGACTCTAGGTAATCCCAGATAATTCAATTGAGAAATTTCTCTAGAGAGTCACAAACTAAATGTATATAAAATGTCATTAAATTTTTTTCAAATTAATATTAAGAATAAATATTATTCTCAATTTGAGGAATAATAATTATTCATCTAAATTTACTGGCATAAATTCAAGGAATTCTAGTTTAGAATATGTGTGTTGAATTTTATCATTTTATTATTATTAACAAGGTAATAAATAAATAAATATTTATTCACCGGTTTAGTGAATGGATTAATATAAATATTTATTTAGTTGAGTGAATATTAAAACAAATAGTTATTTACATGTTCAGTGAATATAATATAACATTTATTTAATAATATTAATTTAAACATATATTTTATTATTCAGGGTTCAATAAACACCATAGAGGATTAACGTGTCGAGTTAATGGCTTGATTGAAATGATATATTCTATTTAATATTATTTCAATAAATATTAACTAGTTTATTTTACAACTATTATTTAGATAACAACATTCCATGAGATATAATAATAAATATATTTTTATTTGTTATGGATATTATTTAGAATAAATATTCGATAAAGGGTTATTGTCCAAATTATCAGATATCAACCCTAAGTATAAATTTCTACTTATATCATTTTTTAAATTGTAATTGTTTAACACGAAGAAACTTTTGACAATTCTCTCAATCCTTGAATAGAAAATTTTCTACCCACCCAATTAAAAATGTATAGGTAACAAGGGAACACATTATCAAGAATGTCGTTTAGATATTGACGAAGAAGATGTTCATACAACCATATGAGTCCTCTTTTGGTTTCTCAAGGAAAATGAAAATGACACCAGATTAGCTTCTGAAATTGATTGAAAGAAATTACTAGTTTGAGGTAATTCTTATATTAAATTTATTATAAATTATATGTGGATGGATCCTCTTTAGGATATCCTAGGGTTACATTCATCAAGTTTATCTGATTTATCGATTAAAACCAATTAAAAAAAACCAGGTGCCTGCCCATCGTTTCTACTATTCTCTACAACCTTCCAATCACAATAATGAATTCACAATATAGTTCATAATTAGTTATAATTTATTTGATTAATTTTCATGATTTATTTGATAGTTTTCATTTATATATTTTCATGCTTAATCCCAATTTCTAGATAACACATTCATTTGAATTGGTATGGATAAGAACATGTCATGACATGTGAAGAATGATTAAAGATCCCATTAGGGGCCTCCATGATCAATAGATGAATGGTTCAGATACATGAAATGTGATAGTAAATTAAACACCACGTACCAATTTTCAACAATACAAAGAGAAGGTCACAAAAATTTCAGCTCACCACATAGTTCGATACGTGATTCTATCACACCCCACAAATTTATTTCTTATGTGACATGCAGTATGATAGGCATTACATGGAATGTAAAAAATTCACACATCGTTTAAATCCATAAAGTTTTGATCCCACAATAATCCTAGAAATTCATGTAGTCAAATACAAACATCATTACACATTGTGTATTGACTTCAAACCAAGAAATGTAGCCAGACATTGACTATACGACATGAAACTAGCATGTGAAAATCATGTAACACATGAAAAATCACATAAGCTACATGAAAATATATTTGGTTGGTTACATGTGTTAACACATGGAATAATTTAGGTATGCTATAAACTACACAGCATGTAGCTAGATGTACACATTGCACGATATGTGTCGTTTCTCACAAGGTACAAACCAAGAAATTTTTGATATTCCATGTAGATATAAATGATTAATAATTTTTTTTGTGATTTTTGAAACAACACGATGTGTAAACATTTTTTAACTCATCCTGTAATTCCTTTTCATTTTTATCAATACATGCAACATATATTTATGACGTTTTAGGTGGCCATACATGTTGCGTAGACTACATGACATGAACCATATGAATACATATCGTGTATATTGGGATGCATCGTGATGTAATACATGTCATATAGGTACACATCACATGATAAGGATGGTGCATAACATGAATCACATGATATTTTGAGTGATAGTTTATACTGTGTAAGTATTAAATTATAATAATTGATTTAATCTTCCTTAGAATGTAAAAAATTTGTGGTTCTCTTAGTAAAAACCGTGTATTTATTATATTCCATAAATGGAATTTATCTCACATAGATGTTACTTGTCATATATCCCCCTTTATACATGATGTGTGCATAATAATAATAAAAATATGAACATCTTTTTTAGTTTTTTAAAATAATACAAGATGAAAACATTATTATATATTAAGGACTATTTAGACAAAATATTAATATAAAGAATCAATCAATTAAGTAATAAATATATTAATTCAAGAAAATTTATCTTGTTTATAATTTATCAAAATAAATTATAACTAGTCTAAACTTGGTGTTTCATGTAACACAAGATACACCAAATGTTGTGGGTAGTCCATGATAAACATGATATTCCATGTAATAAAAAATATTGATAAAATTAAATTTATTTTTAAAAAAATTTCCCAAAATATTGGGGTGATAAAATAATCGATATTGTATTAAAAACATTACAAGAAATGTGAAGAGTAAGTTCATGGATGAGTTCGTGAAGAAAACAATCATCAAGTGTTTGTTTCTATTGTTAGGAAAGTACTTTTAATAGAGAGTATACTATAATATGTATTCTTATTATTTCTCATTTTTCTAGCATACATGCCTCAACAGTAGGGTATGAAGGATAATTTCGAAGGAATTCATAGATTTAATCAAGTGGTGTATGACTATATGATAAAAAAATACAAATTTTAAATGGTCGGTAGAAAATAATAATGCAGGGAGATATGGACACATGATATCCAATATCATATAATTGATAAATGGAGTCTTTGAGGGATTTTAAAGGCTACCCATCATAGGTAATTAAGAATTTTAATTTTAATGTGTACAAATTTATTTTAATTAATAGTTTCCTTATAGTTATTTATTGTGAGAACTCTAGGTAGTGGGGAATTACTTTGGACATATTACACGGTGATTTGGGGTGATTTTCCCTAACATAAACTATCAATATGTATAGTCCTTATTTCACTAGACTCACACTGAGAAATATCTTCTGATATTGTATAACATTATTTTAATAAATAGTTCCTTTAGATTTATTTATTGTGAAAACTTTAGTGGGTAGAGCATATCATTGGTTCTCTTCCACGATGAACTGGTGGTTTTTCCTTAACTATGACTTGTTGAATGTCTAGTTCTCACTCCACATGACTCACAGTAGGCATTATCTTTCAAGATTGTCAATTATAATAGTATTGGTTAAAATAGAATTTTAATATATACTGGATTGGTGTATCCCTATTTGTTTTGGATGATGTTGGGTTGAATACTTGCATCTCATACTGTGAAAAAAGGTGAAACTCCATGGGTCAAGATTTAGGGTCAGCTCATTGGGGGTTTTAGGGGGAAATTATCCCTTGCATTGAATGTTGAAGGACCCCAAAACAATTTTTTGGGCACTGTAGAAACTCTTACCATCTTCAGTATAGTTGAAAAGACGACACCGATAGGGCAATGTAGTAGTGAAGACTTTTGGAAGGGCTAGTATAGTTGGTCAGTATTTGGAAATTGTGGTATTGTAGCTCTGTGGACTTCCAGATACTATATACTATAGGAACATGGAATTTGGTTTCCATAGTACGATAGCAATGTGGAATTATAGCCTTCATTCACTATAGCAGTGAAAACATTCAGTACGGTTGGTTGTAGAATAATTCATCTTCTTTATTAGCCCATTTTGGGCTAGGATTTCTATGTGAGAAATTATGATATCTCATTGTAATTGTGCCCATGGATTACATAGTGAAGTGATTCTACCTCTTTATGGAATTATGGATTATTCCCGAACCACATAAATCTCTTTGTTCTATGTGACCCTCTCTTCTATCTTTTATTCATTTGAAAATCTAATCTATCCTTTGGATTCTCAAAGTTTCCCCATCTTTATAATTTTATAAAAATAAATTATATGTTTAGTTTAATAGACCTTCTATCACAAAATGATGTATTTTATAAAAAGATGAAAGCAGTGATGAAGATAATCTTCATAGAGGGATGTGATATGGACACTAATTGAAGTGAGATATTGATAGGATTTTGTAAGAGACTGCATAATTTTTGGTTTGTTCACTGGAAAATGTTGGGAATATATTTGAGTCCACTATGTGACATGATCTTTGAATTGGTAGCACTGATCATGTGCTTGTATTTTAACAGGGGTATCATTATGGTGATTGTAGTAAACTCCAATCATTATGGTATCCATTCACACATGAGATCGTAGTGTTTTCTATTTTATGGTTATCATGGGATAAGTTAATTTATGTAATATATCTATTTATATTATTAATGAAAACTATAATTCCTCTTGATTTCATGTAGGTGATTATCATAATATTATACTACTCATTGATACCCCCACACTTCTTTCTAACATAGATAGGCTACGATCAAGTGGGCAGTCGAAGTCAACCCGTATTCAGAATGAGGTGGATTATCCTAGTAAATAGACACTTTAATAGGGGTGTGATTTAGTTATCTAGTAAGGTAACATCTAAAACCATTTCCCAAGAAATATAGTTCAATTATCATAAATTCCACAATATTTATGTTGTTATTAAGAATAAACGATATCAACTATTAAATGTATTACATAAATTTATTAAAATGTTATAAATTTACTAATTCATATTATATATTATAATTATTTCAGACACATCCTACAACAGATGAACTTGGAGCTTAGGAGGCATGAGATCTATCTATTCTATCATAATTTTGGTAATACTCAGGAGACATTCCCTTCGATGACTTGTTTGATGCATCTATGTCATTTTCATCATCATCAAGGGGTCTAACAAAGAAATCATACTTATTAACATATATATTTTCATATTATTTTGGTTAGTACTCTATTTTATAAATTTTATATTCATCTACTTAGTAATATGAGGAGGTAGTAGCAGCGCATCATATTGAGGTGTTGGTAGAATTAGAGTGGTCTACAAAGGAAATAAAAAAACAACTGTATGTGACCCCTTTGAGGTTGAGGTAGTACATGAATAAGAACCTTCTCTTATAGGTATCACATTGATGTAGGGTGAATATCATACCCAAAGTTGGTGTGAGTTCTATACACCGAGTTGTAGTATATAGGGGTAGAGACATTTATATTTTCCATTGTAAAACATTTTACATATAAAAATATCAAATTTTTAAATTAATTAAATGTATTTTTACAATCCATATTTCTAAATAAATTTTCAAGACCACTTATCTATTTTAATCATTAAGAATTAAAATAGAGAGAAAATGAGAATCATAGAATGAGAATAAAATAATAGATAGATAGAAATTTATCAAAGTGTTCCCATGACTTTAGAATCTCTTTCTATGATTATGATATAACCAGGTGGATTCACTACCCATTTATATAAAATGGAATTATAGGTGGAAGGAATATTGGTGGGGAGTGGTCAGACCACCACCATTGAAAATCGCATCAATATTTTGTGGATTCTTAGTAATCCCCCTTGGAATTCACACCCCTAACAATGCTATATGTGTTTTGATGTTTCCTGATTAAAAACCATTTTTGAAAAACATAGTGGGATCAAAACTGGAATATGTAAAAGAGTAATACCAGGTAAACTCCCCCTATAAGTTAAATTAGATACTGAAATTTCATATTTTTCAATATAAACTTCCCTATTTCATGTACAACATTTATAATGATAATGTGAGGTAGTGTCTTTTTAAATAAATTAGCCACATTATTACTGGACTAAACATGTTTCATGTTGATATCTCTATTCTACATTAACTCTTATGTAAAGGAGAAAAATTTTGGTGATATGTTTTTTGTCTGGTTATTTATTATTTATCCTTCCATTAAATATTCAATGCACAAAACATTTTCTTCGAATAATATTATTGGGATACAATTCATATAAAATCCACTTGCCACTGAAATGTGTTGATTCATTGACCGAAACCAAACACATTCTTGACATGATTTGTTCAAGATATGGTGGTACATACAAATGTGAACACATAACCGATTTTTGATCATGCATCATGTAGATCTAATAAATTACCCACATATGTAAAGATGACCATCTTATTATCTAATATTTTAGAATATAATAATACCAAATGAGTAGTTCCACAAAGATAATAAAATTTATTTTTAATTCAATTCTATTTCCTTCTTGTAGGGGCTAAACAAAATTTCTAAAAAAAATTAGTAGAAAAATATATATGATGATGAGTACAATTAACAAGATACATAGGTTCTCTAATGGCACTAAGGTATGGTACTTTTGGTCTATCCAACTCTTTATTTTCTTCACAAGGTCAAAAATTATAATTAATAATATTTAAAAACAAAACAACCATTAGTGTACTTAAAGTGGTTTCATTATCCATATTAAATAATTTTCAATACATTTTAGAAAAATTTGATAGATGAAAATATATACCACTTGTTATATGTTCAATTTTTAATGTAATAAAATTCTCAATTTCTCTCAGGTTTTTAATTTCAAATTCTTCCACTATGTTTTTTATTATTTAATTGATCTCATCTAGAGTTTCAATGATATTCAAATCATCTACATAAACATAAGTGATTGTAGATTAAGATTTTTGTTTCTTAATAAAAATGCATGGGAATATGGGGTCATTTAAATACTCTTTATTTAATAAATATTTTATCAAAAAATTATACCATATACACCTATAATACTTTAATCCATACAAGGATTTCTACAATTTCAGTGAATATACATCTTTGGGTTTTGATCTTAATACTTTGGGTATTTTTATTCCTTCTCATATTATAATATATATACTACCATAAATTGTCCCATATAAATAAGCTGTAACGACATCCATAAGATGCATATTATCTTCTTCAGCTTCTAAAAGGATAATTAGTTATCAAAAAGTAATACCATCCATAATAAGAGAATGTGACTCCTCAGAATCAATTATGGGTTTGTAATAAAGACCTTGTGTGATAATATGATCTTTTAATCATAGAATATCTTTCTTCTCATTATGTTTATGCACAAAAACCAATTTATATCAAACAGGCTTCACAAATTATTACATGATCCTGATATTTCTTAAGACCCTTCACCTATTAAATAAATTTAATTCAATTTTCATTACGTGTTTCCATTTATTTCAAAAAATTTATTTTTTACATTCTATAATAGACATTGGTTTGAGATATTTTTTTTCAATATCATGTGACATAGAAGATGAAAATATTTCATCAATATTTTCAACATTAATTTGGTTCCATATATCAATTATTATGGAATAATTAAGAGATATTTAATTATTTTCAAAACCATTAGGGTTTTCTATATCCTATGAATTATCTTTATGATTATCATCATGTTCTTATTTATGAACAACTAAATTATTTCCTTCATTAAGATCACATGATTCCATAATGGTGTTTTCAATTATACCCATTACATATTTTTTTTTGATTTCTATCGTTATATCTAATTGGAATTGCATTCTTCAGACGTTTTTTTGAGATTTCTGTAACATCATTATGTAATTGTCTATTTGGTTCATAAATTCTAGCCGGTGCATTTACATATGTACATGTGATTTAGTCACTCCCTTTGAATTAGTAAATGCATTAGGAAATTGATTTTCCACATCTTGGAAATGTAAAATCCTTTTCAACTCCACCTCACACTTCTGGTCAGGAGGATTGTGAAAAAATAATGTTTTCACATTCCTAGATATCTCCTCCCTTTATTTTTTTCTCCCCCTAATCATGGAATAATTCTTCATTGAAGTGAAAATCAATAAATATATTATAAATACATCATTAATTTTTGGTTTAAGATATCTCATGATTGATGAGGATTCAAAACCAATATATATTCTTAACCTATTTTGAGTTTCCATATTTTTGCACTATGGGGGAGTAAATGGAACATATACTTCTCAACCAAAGATTCTTAAGTGGGATATTTCAGGATATTAGTCAGATGACAATTAGAGTAGGGAGAGATAATGATATGAACTTGGTATGAACAAAATTAATATCGATGCATGAAATATTTCATGACCACATATAGATCTTAGTAACATTATTCCTATTAATATAGGTTTAAAAATAAGTTGGAGGCATTTCATTAGTGATTCAGATAAAAACATTTGTATGCACATGGGTGACTAAATGATCCATAATAATACCGATTTCCATATAATAATCATTGAAATCTTGAGAGGTAAATTATAAAAAAGTATCGAGCCTTTCTAGATGATATAATCATGGAATTGTGGTCTCAATTTAATTATTTGAGAATGAAATCATGAAAACACCACATTACATGTTGATAGAAAACATAATGGTGACCACCATCTAGATTTGTCAATTAATACAATAAAATATTTAAATGGTCCACACAACGGATGAATTGGTCCACATATAACCCCTTTAATGTTTTCAACAAATGTTGGAATTTTAGCCTTAATTCTAGATAGAGATAGTTTTATAATCTCCTTTTCAAGAGAACAAGCCTCTAATGGAATTTTTCTCAATGAAGATATCTTATGAACAAATAGTGATATCCATGAGAAATTTCAATTATTTTTTGCATCATTAATGAATCTATATGACTTAATCTTTCATGCCAAAAATTAATTATTTCTAAACCATTCTTTACTACCATCTATGTTTTGATTGAACATATATATGTATATTGCAGGAAATATGATAATTATTTTTGTTTTACTAGTACATGAATTTTATAGAATTTATTAATGGTAATGAGAATATACATTTAATTTTTGTCAGATATATATTTTTTATTATACCCATGATAGTATATATCATTGAAACATTACATGTTTCTTTTGGACTTTAGAGAAAAAAACACATCTATTATAAATAATTTTTTCTTATTAGATAAATAAAAAAATAATTTACCATCCCCTTTTATCAAATCCACATGACCTGATATAGTATTCTAAATTGGTCTTTTTTTCTTAAGATCAAAAAAAATTATTATTAAGAATTTGGTGCATTTTTTCAATATCTGGTATCCAAATATCCACTTCTTTTACATAATCCATTTTAATGATTCAAAGAAAAGACAATAATATTCTAAGAAACACTTTATTAAATTAAAATAATACAACATCACAAAAATATAAATCATATAGAAAAAAACATCATATCCCATATTACAACTATTTTAATTTTTCTAAATTTTTTTGAGCTGTCATCTCATCAAATTCCCAAGTAAAATAAACCACTATGAGGTAAGTGAAATCAACATTTGACGGCTCATGAGTCTTAATAAAATTAACATAATTTTTATTTAACTTTAGAATATGTCTCAAAAAAATGTGTTTCATTCTTATTTTTTTCAAGATATTCTTTATAGATCTTAAAAAGATGATCTAGGGTTTGGTAAACTCGATATCAATGTCCCGTATAACCAGACTTGTGACCGGAATCTTCCCGATTCTTTGGAGTGATTGAAATAAACTTTCCTTGATTTTGATATTCATTTATAGTGTGTCTATGGTCACGATGACATCCTTAGCTTCACCTACCAACAAAAACACATCCACCATGAAAATCACATCCTTAAATTCTTCTGTGTTTTTTTTCATGAAAAATAACAATTATTTCCGAAACTTTCACTAATAAACTAGTAAGATGAGATTGCTTATTTTTAATTAAAATATAACTATTATTTCTTAAATGTAATTATGATATGAGATTAGAATTTTTTTTATTCCCTCCTAATATATATTTTAGTTATAGGGTTATGTGAGATGCATGAAGTGTCGTATATTTATTTTCAACCATATCAATATCTGTAATCCCAATATCATTGTACTTTAATTTTGATACAATTTTATACATAGAATAATTATAATCTATGACTGTTTTATAGTCTTAAAAGTTCAAGTCATTCCATTCATCATGACTCATGGGAAGTAAAACCTCATTTTTAAGATCCTACCACTATTTAAAACTCTTTCAGGTTTACATTTATCTATTTCTATAATGTATTCACATTTAAATCCCTCATCAAGATTTCATCAGATGAATATCATCAAATTTACTTTATGTTGGAGGGTTTTTTGAGTTATTTTATTTAAGTATTTTATTGAGATCCATTGATTCAATGTGCATTTCTACATTCATCATCCATAGTATGTAATTAATTTTGGTAATATCAATAGTGTTAAATTCAAGTTTCATAATTTTTTACATGATGATAACTAGGAGAGAGAGAAGACGAAGAAAAATTATTATTATTTAAAATAAATATTTAATAATATTTTACATTTTAATTAAAGAAAATAAATAAATAAAATTGTATAATAAATTAAAATCATGTTAACATTATCATTTAATATCAATAATATTTTTAGATCCCACCTTAATTGGATAATAAATATTTCACACAGGGGTTTGAAATAAATAAATCAATACATCTCATTACTCATTTAAAATTTTCACAAGCTTAGTGATTTATTAATTAGTTAGTCCAATTAGGTGGTGAAAAATAAATAAATTAAAACCATTAAGGAAGGTGGAATTCTGACCATTATGTTCATAACTAAGTAAATTACATAAATTTACTAATCTAGAAATAAATAAATAATATTTTATAAATAATTAGAACCATCCAACTAGTTGATGAAAATAAGGTTTAAGATGAAAAAATAAATAATGAGAACCATCCAAAATGCGGTGAGAATAAGGATTAAAATAAAATCATACTTTTCTCCACTTTTGAACATTCATAATGATAACATGTTGTATAAATGAAGAATAAAAAAAATAGAAAATGAGAATCAGAGGAAGAGAAAAAATGGAAGATATATGGGAATTTATCAAAGAGTTTCTACAACTTTAGTATCTCAATTCCACAACAAGGATGTTGCATTATCTATTTATAGGAAGTGAAATGGTAGGTGGGAAGAAAGATTGGTGGGGGTGGGCAGCCCACCCCCATTGAAAATTACAGCTGCATTCATTGGCTGCTTAATATTAACTACAATAATAATTACTTCATAAATTTAAACAAGGAAACTATCTACTTTTATAAATTTATGAATGTAAAATGAATAAAACAATGTCTCTTTTCTTATTTTACATTACACAATTCACATATAAATCAAAATTTCAATTTCTAATAAAACATACCATATAATTTTATATTATTTTTTCATATTAAAAGATTATTTAATGTAATTTATTATTATATTATGATATTTTTTATATGAATTTATCTATTTTTAATGATCATTATTACAGTGACCTAGGTTTTTCATGAACAAGACATAAACTGATATTTAACGTTTCTAATTCTGGGGATATCCTTAGGGGTAAAATAACAAAATTACCTTTGTATATGAAATTAGAAGAATATTATGATGGTTTTCATAATCACAAGGTTTGATGTTTTACCCTGAGTGGAACTGGCATAGAATTATGGGTTTTGAAGAGCCTTGAGAATAATATATTAACCTCAAGGTTCTTTCAACACCTGAAATTCTGCAGCAGCTCAGGGTAGGGTTAAACACAACATGAAATGATCTAAAAAACCATAATAATATTTTTATGCAATAATATACAAGGTTAAATTTACTATTTTACCCATGGGATGTTTCTGAATCTTTGAAAGATCAAATTTTAGTTAAGTCTTAATCAGGGAAAACCTAGACCAAGCCACTATAATAATTATTATGGTATGTTATTGGTAAAAAAATTGTTATCACAAGAAATGGATAATAAAGACTAGTAATGTGAAACAAGTGGGGTGGGAAAAACCTATGTGGGTTTGATCACACAAGGGGTTCATCCATATTATCCCACATATAATGCGAAAAAAATTTTAAGCCCGCCCTTCCACACATAATCCCACAGGTAGACCGAATATTTTCTAACATTTTAAAAATTATTTTAATTATATTTATTTAAACATTTTTTTCTCATTTTAAGAGGTAGTTGTGAGGATATTTATGGATTGACCATAGATTGTATTTTAATAGTCGTGGTGAAGTGTACTTTAGTGGTTTCATAGTTTCATGATGTGATGTTGATGTGGTGATAAACCATTTTGACACAGAGTATATGCACAAAGGGTAAATTAAAACAGACAATGATGTTGGTGGTTTGACAGCATGAATGGTCATACCAATGAATGAATGAAGACTCACTGGATGATGACCAGTTTTAGAAGGGGTGATTATGTTTAACCTGGGAAATATTGTAATATCCTGAAATAGCGTACAAGTTACACAACACTAAACATAAACAAGCAATGAAATATTATTATGTGACTGTTATGTCATAGACATTAAATTGGTGGGTATGAATAAATATAACTGACTTATGAAATATTTAATGGTTATATTCATTTTTAATGTATTAATTAAAGATTTATAAATAAGCACTCAATTTTTAATAAATTTATTTTTGTCATCATAAATAAATATTAATAAAAAATGAGTTTTTATTGATTTTTTTATAAAATTATTTATTTGATAAAATTAAATTAATTTTCAAAATTATTATGTCAAAATTATCTTAGGATAATTTTTTAAAAAATTCTTGCAAAAATAGATTTTCAATGAATAGTGAAAACACTGATTTTTATTAAAAATTATATTTATTTTAAAGTATTTGGAAAGTAAAATTATATTTTATATTAGTTTTAAAATTATATTATTTCCTTTTGATTTAAATTATTGTATTTAAAATGAATTTTATACTTTTATTTATTATAAAACCTTTTTATATTTAAAAATGTCAGTTTTTTAAATATCATTTTTTGTTGTGGTTTTCCAGTTTGATATTAGATTAAATTTCTATGTTTTGAACTTGGAAAAATTAATTCCATATTTGGAATCATGATGTTAGAATTTAGTAAATATTTCACTTTTATTTATGGTTAATATGAATAGTAACTTTGTAATTTTTGTCACCACTGTAAAGGGTAAATCGGTAAAATAAAGTTAAAAATAAAAAGATAAGGATTACAAAATAACCCAAAAAATTAACCTAATATTATTTAATAATTAAATTTCATCCATAATCATCCAATATTTACTGTTATGACATTTTTATACATTTGGTTGAGATTTTTACTTTATAGTATTTTATTTCAAAAAAGTCAAACATGTCACACTCCTATTTTTATTAACTCTAATATTTTAATATAGGTTGATCCAAAAGATATGTCCAACTATAAATATTATTTCAAAATATAAAATATTTATATTTCAAATTATATGTTATTTTTAATTTTTAGTGAATAAATATCTACCCTAAATGCTTTCACAATACAGATGTAATAATTATTTAATTAATGAAAAAATAAAGTAAATGATATAAAAGTTATTAAAACTAAAATAATTTGAGATAAATAATATTATAAATTAATTTTATAGATTTCCATGAAATTTAAGGGATATAATAAAATTTTTGGATTTAAATTTAAACGTTTTCTTCATATTATTAAAGTCAATGTAATGAATAAGTCTTAAAATTGAAAAAATGGATATTTTATATAAAATAAATTTTTTTTAAACTATATAACATTATTAAAATATTAAGTTCAATCAATTGATTAGGATATGGTTTATAATATCAACCATGGTCCATTTATAAGAATTTTCTCAATTTATAGTTATTATATTGACCCTCAAAGAGTAAAAATCATTGTTGTGATAGTAAGAGTTAGAAGGGTAAATAATGGTTAATACCAAAGGGTAAGGATATAAATATAGTAAAAAGATTTATAATAATTATTTAATGAGGTTATTTTGAAAAATCCATATCTAAAATTCAATATTATCTCCATTTTCACCATTTTTAAATGAAAATTAATTTATATTAATTTAATATTTTGAGAAATAAAAAGAGTTCCCATACCCTCTCTTATATAAGGGAACATCTTCTTCTCAATCATTAACACATAAAACCCCATTTATTTCATCCAGTATCTTCCCAAATACAATCCTAGAATACATAAATTATTCTAGAGTCCTTATTTTAGGAAAAACACTATCCTTAAAGGCTTAAGGAGTGAATCAAAGGAGGTTTTCCAAAGAAGAGCTATACTTTTTTATTCGCTTGTTTTAGATTTGTTTCTTATTCCAAATAATTAAAATATTATTCAACCATGATAAAATTATAAAACTAGTATAATACATAATCTAAGATGTTATTATTTTAAAATAATTACCTATATATGTCTCCAACATCCGTCAAATGAGAGAAGAATTCATCGTTCGCGTGAAAGACCGACTACTGTCTCACAAATCGATGTATTTCGTTTTCCATCATTGTGTTTCATGACTAGTTTTAATGATGAAATTAATGTTTATATATGATATTAATTTCATATTTATCATTATAAAATTATAATATATCATTTAACTTCTTACAATTCAATTCACAAAAAAAATGATAACGTCGTTTTTGCGTACATGGACTACCACCACCACGAAGTGATGCGATTCTTTTTTCATAAAATCACTTATATGATATATATAAGTATATTTAAAGAATTAATATGATATATATTATATTATTATCATTTTTTTAAGACAAAATAATTCTTTCCTTTTTCTATAATGATCATTTAAAAAATGGAAACGATACTCATGCATACATACGACCTACCATCTCAATAATTGTAACATATTTCATTTTTTATAATCATATTTAATAGTTGGATTTAAAAGTATAATTGATCTATAAAAAAGAAAATAATTTCATGATTATTATTATGGATATAATGTAATAATGAACACTTTTACCGTAGTCAACCTATCCAATTCATTTTGGACTTATAGACCAAATATCGCAAATACATTTTATGTGAACATAAATGATTAAATAATTTTTACAAAATGGTAATAATTGAGATAAAAGTAAGAATAAACTTTAAAAATTTTCTTAAATAGGTAAATAATTAACCTATTTATTTATTTAGTAAGATACACTACATGTTTCTTTTTTGTGGTGCATATATTTCCCTTGAATGTCTCTTATGATTCTTGTCATAAAAAATATGGTATTCACATATCCTTATAAAGTTCATTATTTCATGGGATTAATGATTGAAATTATATTAGTAAGGTAGGGTTTTATTTCAAAATCACATCATTATTCGATATTGTTTATGTTTAAGTACAAAGTTGGGAATATTTGTTTTCCATTTCCATATTTTCTAAAAAAAAAATTCAATAATATTTTTAATATTATTAAATTATTTATTAAAGTCATTTTAACCTTTTATGACTTTTAAAAAATGTTTCAAAAATAATATTCCTGTCATTTTATTAATAGGGTACTCTTTTAATTTTCTTACAAAAGTGTTCAAGATATATTTTTTTAAATTATACTATATGAACAAAATTTCCCTCTATCATGATTCTTCAATTATTTGACACTACCTTTACTAGTTTATATGTTTATTTTCAAGGAAATTTTTTTATTTTATAAGGGTTCATCTTTTTTAAAAAGTGATATGATTTTAAAATTGAAATTTTATTTTCCTCAAGAGTTATTCTAAGCGATCTTCCAAAATCATTTTCCATCTAAAATTAAATATTTGATGATATGTAAGATTTACTAGTGATATGATCCAAGGATACCATCCATATTCATTATATGGATGGTTTATCTTTATCATAAAATGGTGTTTTTGAAACCATCTACCTTTATATGGGTTATAATTTGATGAAAAGATAAAATTTTTAAGAAATGCATTACTTTTCCATGAGATATTATATGATTGAATGTTTATGAAACCAATTTATTTTTATGGGGTTTCATTTGATTTTTTTTTATAATATTGTGACACACATATTTATGGTTTTCATTGTGTTATGGTGTTTAATTTATAACCCAATAAGGTGGTTACATTATATCCTATGATGGATGGGACCTATATCTCTATCCAATGAATTGGGTAAAGATTGATATATCATGAGATAAACATGACATAAATGAGGAATAAACCCAGTTCAATAAGGGAAATTTTACAATTTGATAGTATTAGGAGTGAACCAAGATTACTACGATGGATTGAGTAGTGAACTCATTCCACTATTATAGTCTATGAAATGGGATTTGAATGATAATGAAATGATTTTTTATGATTATGTGCATATCAAAATACTATGTCTTATGCCAACGTTATTCTCGTGGGTCAGGTTTTTAATTCTTTTATGATTCATATCTTATGAACTATTAAGGTTTTTTATGACTCAAAATTATGATATGTGATATAAAGGGTATGGTTTCCAAATGTTATTCTAATGTTATCATACCATTTCTATCATGTTATGCTTATATGATAATTAATATCCCCCTTTTAATCATTCATTGAGCATTTGAGATTATATATTTCTTATGTTTCTTTTCACCAAGACACGAAGAATGGTTTTAAGAATTTTTTACCTATGAGGGTTACTAGATGTGAATATTTTAATAGGATATGATGACGACATTTCGAAATAGTTTTTTATAAACCCCAGTTGTTAATAGTTTTCCCTAATATTAAAATCCTTAAACCTAAATAACATTTGGTTATGTAAGTGACCCAATATTTACTTTTAACGTTGTAATATTTTTGGTAAAAATTGGGTCACATTTATCAGTAAAAAACCTAGATATGTAAAGTTTATGTTTTTAACATTGGATCCGGATGTGTAGGTATTAGGTCATTATAAACATGGTCCTTTTTAGTTTTTTTAAATATAAAATAAAATAATATAATAACAAAAATAAATTGGTAAAAAATTAAATGGATTATAACAACTATTTTTATGATTGAACTGTGTGAATGGGAGATGAGCCATATTTTTAAAGAAGGATTAAAATTTAATGGATGGTGAAATAGTATGTTCATTATTGTAAATAAATATTTTTATTGTCTAATTGTAACTTTTTTTGTTAATAAAACTAATATATGAAGAATATATTATAATTTTTTTAAATCATGATCATTTCGAATCCCACAACCACACATGCTCAACCCATCATGGCTCAGTCCCGCGTGGACTCATATCACATTGACTCATGCTCTTAAAAATCAAAATAAAACATTTTAAGCTTACCCCACCCCATATTAGAAAATCTCATGGGTCATTATCCCTTTTTGTATCATTAATTAACTCATTTTTTATTATAATATTTTAAAATCATGGAAAATGAAATTTTCAAATGGTAAAAAACAATTTTCAATTAAAAAATTAGAAAATAAAAGATAACATTTTGAATAACAAATAAAATATACAACAGATAATATTTTTTTAAGACATCCATAATGAAATCACATAGTATTATTCTATATTATAAAAAACATCATTTCATATTATCAATGAATTTTAGATATTTAATAAACATAACAATAGACAATAACATTGTTATACCCAAAAAATAAACACAAGGAACAAATAAATATTAAAATCATTTCCACAACTATTAGAATCACTTTTTTTATAAATTTAAAAATATGATTATTTCACCTTAATGATGAATTATGGACATATCTACCTCTATATTTCACTTCCATTATTCCATTATCAACAAGACCAAAGACCAAAGAAGCATGAACAACATGTACATCGTCTGCAGGGAAGACACGAAGAGAACTGAATAGTGAAAATTCACTCAATGTTTTTACGCCTGGAGTTCGAGCATGATTCCATCATCTAGTTGTATCATTCCCCTGGAATTCCCGAAGGGTGGGAGAGTTTTCATTTCATGAGTCTGTGTTTCTACTAAAGGAAAAATTAACACTAATAACTTATAATTAGTATATATTAATGTAATTTTTCAAGTAAAAACAATGACATATTAATCATTACATTGTGTAGTTTAGTGGTTGGCGTCAAACCCTTATCGTCCTTTCGTCATGGGTTCCGGACTATTCGCCATGCCAAACTACATAGGTTATCTCCTGACATATAGTTTGTCCTTTTTTAAAACCAAATTAATATAACGCACAAAATATATATTATATAAATCTTTAAAATATGTTCAATCACTAAATATCCTTTTAATGAGGGTTTTCACTAAAACCTAAATACGTAAATACTTTATCAACTAATTTCCACATAGTTACTTCCATAGTCTATAGTTTTTCTATAATATCATTTGTAGGATTTATTAATCGTGAAACTCTATCTTTAATCAAAAAAACCTTAGGTTTAATGAATGAAATTCATTTTCAAAATCCTTTATAGTGGTTTGTAAAGAAAATGTGTATTTTCCAAAGCGTATCCCTTGAGAGTGTCAAACCAAGTGTGTAGTAAGCCCCGTTTTTGTTTATAGGGTTACCCCAAGTCAGGCTCAGAACACCATGTTAGAGTTATTATTCCTAGGTATATCTGTGCAAGAACCACACCCACTTGTGCTATCCGGATATGGATGCATTGTTAGGAATACCCATATAATCTATACATTAAAAAAATGTGTGGGTGTTATTCTATACTTATCCTTAAATTCTATATTAGGTTTATATTCTATAACCTAGGTTTTCCTAAATCTTTTAACCAAGGTTGATAATAAACTTCCTTGGATTCCAATTGAAATGAACTGACCCCAAAGAGCATGGAGCCAGTATCTTTTATCAATTAAATTCAAATGATTTTATAGAATCAATCCCTAAAGGAATGACTAGTTTAGTTTTCTTTATAAACTAGATACAAAAATTATACTTGTATTAAAAATTAATTCACTAATTACAACAATTTTTTCCCTCATTATAAACAAAAAATTTTGAAGATAACACTAATACATCTAGCAAATCACTACATATCTTTCATAGTACGCTTCTTGGATTCCTGGGGAATGAAATGTAATAATGATGAGCTCAAATACTCAATAAGGGAAAAATATAGTAGGTGTAATAATTAATCAATGAGAATAGTCAATATGGCAAGGTAAATAACTAAACACATATTCCATGAAATCAATAAACTGAATAGAAGTGTCTAAAATTTATGGCATGGTAATAACTGGAAACATATGTCATTCAAAAAAATAGAAAGGGAAAAATAAATATGAATACGTAAAAAACTGAAATAAATGACATTTAATCAATGAAATTAAAATGAAATATATCCATATATAAGTCGACATAGAGTCTCATGGATTAATAATAACTGAAACTAAATGAGGGAAACGATTTCTTAATGGACGTCATGTCTAAGGCACATGAAATCCTATACATTCAATAACATTCACATGATGGTTTAAAACTATTGATAAAAACCCATTTAATTTTCACAACTATTTTGCCTCATGAGAACCTATCAATGCATCGAGGAAATATATAAAACCATGTCTCAACCCGTCATGTCATTTCCAAATTATTCATCATATCGAATAACCAAAATAAATAATATTCCTTATCAAATATCTGTATTAAATAAAAAATAAAAAATTATCAATATTACCCCCAATAATAAAATAACATTCAATGTAGTCACCATATGTAATATGGTATAGGTTTTAGGAAATAATAATTTCCATGATAAATGAAATTGATATCTTATAGGAAATGTAATGTTCAATGATCTTAGAAGATTGAATATTTCAAGGGGAATCCCAAATAAATAAGGGAATTGAATATAAATACTATCCTAGGAAAAATTAATAATAAAAAATCTAGAGGAATAATAAGTATGGTATCAATACGACAAATTCCTGGTGGAGAAATAATAAAGTCTTGTTGTTTTTGTTCAATGGAAATACTCTAAAAATATCTTAGAAATAATTCTTGTGGAAAATATCCTTTTATTATATAAAGCCTGTTAGAAAACCATTTATTTAAAAATAAATTTTTAAAACATTTTATTTAAAATTAAACTTTTAAACACGAAAAGGAATATTTAAATAAATTATGGTGAGTAAATCCATTATTTTTGTACGAGGTAAAAGAAAATTCCTTTTTCATTATAAAAATGTTTGAAAAACGACCTGTCAAGAATGAGACAAGAATATTCCATTAAAATTTTTTGTAGAAGCAAAAAAGGGTAAAATTTTCTAATAAAAAATTATTTTAAAATAATTTTTTAAATCATTTTAATAAAACATGGTTTTAGAAGAAAATGGGTTATCTGACTAAAGAGTAAAATAAAGTTGAGTTTTCTTAAAAACATTTTCTAAATGTTTTTTAGACTAGAGAGTGGTAAAATGGTACTAATACATGAAATTTGTCATTAATAAGAAGAGGATAGAAAAAGAAAGGTCTTATTTAAAAATTTTGATATAATTAATTTAAATGGAAATACCATTGAAGGATCATTAAATTTATTGTTGGGAAAAATAATCTGTAAACTTTCCAAACTGTCCCATACCACTTTGAAACATTTTAAATCATTAACCTCATGAATGAATAATATTGAATAATAATTTTAAATACCATTATGTTAAATGAATTAATTATATAATATATAAAAATTTTCATTAGATACTCTATTCAAAAGAAGTGAATAGTGAACATGATATTTATCACATAGAAGTTAAAAGTGAGACGGAAATCCCTTACATATGAATCAAAAGACAAAAAAGTAATAGTCATCAAGTGAAACATATAAATACCATAAATATAAAATAATTCATGATATTACATGTAAATGTGAAAGTATGTGCATCATATAAAAGAAATTAGATGCATAACAATAATGTATGCCTTATGAAAAGAAAAGTGAGACAAGAATCCCTTACCATGAATTTCCTTTTGGGTGAACATCCTTTAACTTCAAGTATAATAAATTTTTGTTAATTATCTACAATCTTTTGACACTTTTTCTTGTTTAACATATTTTTTATTTTATTTATTACAATGATATATACAACTACTTAATCAATTACGTTTACATCAGGTGTTTTGACAAAATTCGTTTTATGTGTCAAAAACATCTTTGGTGGGTCAAATATGGTGAAAGGGGTAATTTTATTACATCTACAGAATAATAATAATGAAATAATTATTATATTTATACATCTATTATACTTTTAATATCAATCATGAAATATCGTTATGAAAAATGAACCAACTTTACAATCATTGAGATGGTAGGTCGTACATATGCATGAGTAATGTTCCCATTCTTCAATGATCATTGTGGAAAAGAGGTTAGTATCTTCAATCTTTCTATAATGATAATTATATAATAAATACCATGTTATTTAATAATATATAAATAAAAATAAATATATATATATATATAATTATGATGTAAAATGAATCATATTGCGTTGAGGAGGTGGTAGTCCACACATCCAAGAAAGATGTTATCACATTTTAAGTGTGTGAAAGGGTAAGAAAAAATTGATATATATATATATATATATTATATTCAGAAAGGTAATTATGTTATGAATATCATATATAAGTTTTCAATGTCACATGTGTCTAAAATTAAATGAAAATTGTAAATAACATTAATTAAAATTAATTGATGATATAATATAAAAAAATGGGTAGTATATACACCACACAAAATAGTTGAGTGGCGAACGACACATTTATCTCACAGAAGTGAAAAGTGAGATGGAAATCCCTTACAGCTGAATTTAAAGTAATATAAGTAATAATCATTTATTTAAACCTCTAAATACTGTGAAGATAAAATAATTAAGGATATTACAGTCAATGTGGAATTATGTATAACATGTATAATAAATTAGGTGCATAACAGTAAAGTTTTCCTCATGAAAAGAAAAGTGAGTCAAGAATCCCTTATCATTGATTTATATTTGGGCGAACATATATTAACATCATTATAATAAAATTATTTTACTTATGTACTTTCATGATTAAATTTTTCATTTTTATAAAAAAAATATTTCACTTATTACTATGTTGTATACAACTGCTTAAACAATTATGTTTACATTGGGTGTTTTGACCAAATTCAGTTTATATGAAAAAAACATTTGTAAGTCAACTATGGTCAAAGGGGTCATTATATAACAAACAAGATTAATAATCATGAAATAATTATTATATTTATAAATCAATTATACTTTAAAAATAAATCATTAAATATGGTTATGAAAAAATAATCAATGTTATATTCTAGGAGATTGTAGGACGTACGTACACATGAGTTATGTTCCCATTTTTCAATGACCTTTGTGGAAAGAAGGTAAGTTTAATATTTCCATAATGATAATTATATAATAAATACCATGTTATTTAATAATATATATATATATATATAATTCTTGTGATTTAAAATGAATCACACTTTGTTGAGGAGACGGTAATCCGCATGTCCCCGAACGATGTTATAACTTTTTAAGTGTGTGAAAGGGTGATATGGGTATGATATATATATATATATATATATTATATTATGAAAGGTAATTATGCCATGAATATAATATATATATATATGTTTTAAATTTCATATGGTTATAATTAAAACCTTCTTTTAATAATTTCGTGTATCGTGTGAGCGGATCACATCACTTTAAGGGGGCAGTAGTAAACACGTCCCCAATTGATGTTATCGTATTAAAGAAAAATGGAAAGAAAAATAGTGTGTGTTAGAAAATAAATAAATAAAATTAAAATAAATAATAAATATCATATATAAAATATATAGAATGAGTTTTTTTCATAATCTTCCAACCATAAATTATGGTACTGGAAACATGAACAATCATCGTTTTGTGAGGTACTAGTTCACTGTACAAAGGAACAATATGTTTGTTACCCATTAGATGTAAGTGTTTGTTAGTGTAGGTAGAAACCTTAATAAAAAACATCATATTATATTTTTCATAATTGTTTATCATATTATCACAATGTAAAAATAATTGAAGTTGTGGTGAAATAAATGAATGAAAAGAGATCATTGGAAAATGTTACCTTAAAAATTGGGTAAGTCCTTTTAGTTTGAACCAAAAGGATTACATAAATGGATTCCTAACAAAATGGAGCATTATAGGTAGAGGTGATGGATTTTTTAAGACTATATGGGAATATTATTAATTATCAAATGTGTCTTGAGATGTGTGAGGAAGGTGGAGAGGTGGCGACCTTTTATAAGGGAGGAAAAGGACTCACATGGTATTTTTGAAAAGAAGTTAGGCGTACCCAAGTTTTTACCTAAAAAAACTTTTAAAAAACAAATAGAAATAAATAATTTAAGGTGAATGTATGAATTGTTTACAGCCGAATGGTTTTGGAAAAGTGGATAGTTCATTTGGGCCCATAAGTTAATGGTTTAGTCTTTTATCAAGCTTAATTTTTCCATTATAATTTTAATTAATTATAAATATATTAACTAATATTTTACATAAAAAACTAATTTGACCCTATTATACATAATAAATTATGTTTATTCAAAATATGGGATCCATTTTTCAAAATAATAATCATATAAGTGGTAAAAATAAATTTATATTTAATACCATAGATGGGATGCCATGCAGGTTTTCGAAGTAAAAATGTTTGAACGTTTTCTATGTTTTTATAACCAATTTCAAAGTGAAATTGATTAAAAAGTCATAAATTTTATTAATTGATAAAAATATTAACTAATTAATCATTCAAAACAATTAAAATTGTAATTTAACAATATAAATAAATTAGATGAAAAAGCAGTTTTGAACCAAAATTCGGTATTTTTAACTGGTCATTAAAAAAAATGAAATGTTTCAACAAAATATAAACAACTAACCCTAACCTAATTATTATGTTTTTGTATGATATATATGTTTATTTTAAAATATTTAATCAATTATAGTATCAAAATTGTGATTTAAAATGGGTTCTCCATTAAAAGGTGATAAAATTTCCTTTATAAAAATATAGGTTTTTATGTGTGAAATAAAGTATGTTCTTATCTTATGACCATAAAATATATTGGATGAATACGAAAAATATTTTATTGAGTATAATACTTATTTATTTTATTATTCATATATATTATATTAGTATCACTTACGAATTTTAATTAATTGAATCTATTAGAGTAAAACAACTTTTTGAGCATACAAATAGTTTTCTAAAATAATATTAACTTTATATTAAATTTATCCTTATATTAATATATAATGAATTTGTAACCAATTAATTCATTTTATATTTGTGTAAACATTAATTTTGTTAATTTAATTATTACTCTTCATATCTACAAATTTAATGACTATGTTATATTTTATTATTATAATATTTTAGTAATATATTATTATTTGTTGAAACTCAGTATTTCATATAATGTAGGCTTTCAAAAAGAGTCTCTCTTGTATGTAACACAAGAACAATATATGTTACTTGAATTGTGAAATATAGAATATATCAAATATATTTAAAATAGTAAATATATTTTAATTTATTAGGGTTTTATATCCCAATATGTGTTTCATGTCATGTGTCATACAAGCTATCAAATACAAGGTTACTACATTAGATTTTGTGGTCGTTACATTTTACCCACCTTAATTAAATTGCATCCTGACAATTTAAACTCAATCTTGGTGATTAATTGATTTATATTTCTTATGATTGAAATCCCACATCGCGAGAAGTGTTCATAAGACATCATCTAGAAAACAGATAATGATAAGTACAAAGGCCATGTGGACTAACATACAACCATGTCTCTAAGTATGAGACCATTAGTGGAAATTAGAGATAAATTCTTAGAGGGAACGTGTAAATATTTATATGGAGTGATTTAGGTCATCAATAAAAAATAAGTGATTGATCAGTAGAATTTTTAGGACCTCAAATACATAAATTTGTGATGATTTAGAGGACTATCAGTTCAACAAAAATTATGGTATGAGGGAAAATGTTTATTTCTAAGTCATTTTCCTAATGTTTAGTAATTATTTTACTACCTAAAAATATAATGAAATTTATTTACATAATATGTTTAAAATTCATGTATCAAATTCCATCTTTTAGTAGTTATTCAATCAAATTAAAATTCATCCATTACATCAAGGAATGGATATAATAAATTTAATATTAATTATGGAATAACTAAAAAACATTAATAAAAGATCTTAAGGCCCATAAAAGTGTGAAAAGTCTAACTATGTGTCTCTAACTATTCTCCAAAACTAATATTGTATGGATATTAATCTCTAATCAAAAAAAGTAACACTACTATATTATCATTACTATCTATTTATCAAATTTTTGAACTAAAAACAATGAAATATTAAACTGGATATTTTTTAGGTTAGTGGTTGGAATCGAACCATTATCATCCCTCGGTCTTGGGATCAAGACTCGTGGCCTTTGAACATTATAAGTTGTCACCCAGCATATCGTTTGTCCTTTTCTTAAACCAAATGAATATAATTTCTAAATTAAATATGATGGACATCATTGAAATAAGGTTAATAACTAAATAGACTATTAATTAAGGTTTTAAATACATCCTCTATATATAAATACTTTATCCACTTATTCCCACATAGATCCATCCATGGTATAGAGTTTATCTATAATATCATTTGTTGGATTTTTAACTCATGAAACATAATCTTCAATCTAAAACACCTTTGTAATAACCTAGATCATTCATTTTCAAAACCCTTAATAGTGTTTTGTATATAAAATGTGAATTTTCTTATGTGTATCCCCATGGAGTGTCAAACCAGGTGCACAGTAAGGCCCATTGTCATGTATCATGTTAACCTGAGTCAGGCTCAAAACATCTTGTCATATTTATTACATCTAGGTACATCTATGTGAGAACGACGCCCACGTATAGTATCTATAAAGGTATGTATTTTAGGAATATCTACATAATCACTACTTTACTAAAATTCTAGGGTGTTATTATATACATATCCAAAAATTATATCTTATGGAAATGTTCTCTAACCTATGTTTTCCTAAATATAGTTCCCAAGGTTAATACTAAAATTCATTTTATACCAACTATTGTAACCTGACCCCAGAAAGCCTGGAGCCTATGTCTGCTATCAATTACAATGATATGATTACAAGGAATCAATCCCTAAAGGACCAATCAGTTTAGTAGTCTTTCTAAACCAGACACATAAATGAGCATTGTTTTAAAAATTAATACACTAATTATAACATAATTGTTTTCCTATTTCTAAACAAAAAACATTGAGGATAACACTAATACATCTAGTAAATCACTGCATATCTTTCAAGGTACTCTTTTTGGATTCCTAGGGAATGAAACATAATAAGGGTGAGCTCCAATTTTTAGTAAGGAAAAAATATAGCAGAAGTAATAATTAATCAATGATAATAGTCAGCATGGTAAGGTAAATAACTAAACACACATTCCATGTAATCAATAAACCTAATAGAAGTGTGTAAAAATTATGGAATGGTATTAAATTGAAACACATACCATTCAAATAACTGGAGATGAAAAAACAAATATGGAAAGGGAAGAAACTGAAACACATTACTTTTAATCATTGAACTGAAAATAAAATGTATCCATTGATATGTCAATGAAAAATATCATGCATGATTAATAATTGAAACTAAATGAGGGAAATACTTTATCAATGTATGTCATGTCTAAGGCACATGAAAACATATACCATCAAGGCCTTTCACAATATGGTTTAAAACTAAAGATAGAAACATATTTAATTTGCACAACTATTTTGTCTCATGAGATACTTTCGATGCATAAAGGAGATATAAAATGTATGGGATAAACCTGTCATTTCCTATCAAAATAATTAGTCATATCTAATAACTAAAATAAATAACATTCCTTATCAAATATCCATATTGAATAAAAAATAGATAATTATCAATATTTACCAAAATAATAAAATAACAATTAAAGTAGACACTGTATGTAAAATGGTATATGATTTAGTTAATAGTTGTATCCATGATAAATTTAATTGATAACTTAGGGTAAGTTCAATGTTCAATGATAATAGGATACTGAATATTTCAAGGGGACTTTAAAATAAATCAAGGAAGTGAATGTGAATTATATCCTTCGAAAAATAAATATTAAACCACCTAGAGTAAGAATAAGGATTATATTAATACAACAAATCCCAAGTGGAGTAATAATAATGGGCTATGGTTTTTGATGAATATAAATATTATAAAAATATATTTTAAAATAATTATTGAGAAAAATATCCTTTTTTATTGATAAACATTTTTAAAAATCCTTTTTCTTTTAAAATAAAATTTGAAAACATTTTCATTAAAAGGAACCATTTAGACATGAAAATAAATATTCAAATAAATGATGGTGAGTAAACATATACATGTCATATGAGTTAAAAGAATATTCTCTTTTAATGGTAAAAAGTTTTGAAAAATTGTTTGACATGAACATGACAAGAATATTCCTTTTAAAACACTGGTAAAATAGAAAAAGTGTAAAAATTTCATTACCAAATAATATGAAAATAATTTTTGAATATATTTTAATAAAAGATAGTTTTCAGAAGAAAATAAGTTCTCTAACTAAAGATAGAAATAATTATGGGCTTTCTTAAAAACATTTTCTAATGAATTTTGAGAACTAAAGAGTGGTAAAATGGTACTAAAGCATGAAAATGGTCATTAATAACAATATGAGATAGAATTAAAGGTTTTATTGAACAATTTTCATGCAATTTTCTCAAATGGAAATACAATTGGAAGATCATTAATTTTATTATTCTGAAAAATAACCTTTATACATTGCAATGTTTCCCATACCAATACGAAACATTTTAATTCATAAACATCATGAGGAACTAATATTGAATAAAAATTTTAAATACCATTATGGTTATGTAATTTATGATATAATATATAAAAATGGTAGTAGATAGACCACATAAAATAATGTAGTGGTGAACATGACATTTATCTCATAGAAGTAAAAAAGTGAGATTGAAATCCCTTACATATGAATAAAAATACCCAAAAGTAATAATCAACAATTGAAAAATATAAATAAAATGATGATAAAATAATTCATGATATGGCATGTCAATGTGGAAGTATGTACACCATATATAAAAACATTAGGTGCACAATAATGAATTATGCCTCACGAAAAGAAAAGTGAGATAAGAATCCCTTACCTTATGTTCCCTTTCAGGTGAACTTCCTTTAACTTCCTGTATAATAAAACAATGTTAATTGTATATTTTCTTGAGAAAATTTTTCTTGTTTTTCATAAATCATGTTTCACTAATTACTATGTTGTATACAAATACTTAATCAATTACTTTTACATTGTCTATTTTTATCAAATTCAGTTTTATGTCAAAAAAACTTAGGTTCGTCAACTATGGTCATAGGGATCATTATATAACATAAATATAATAATAATAATAATGAAATAAGTATCATATTTATACATAAATTATAGTTTTAAAATCAATTATCAAATATGGCTATGAAAAATGAAGCATTGTTACAATCAGAGAGACAGTTGGTCATTTGTATACATGAGTAATGTTCACATTTTTCAATGATCATTATGGAAATAAGGTAAGTAACATCAATATTTCTATAATGATAATTATATAATATATACCATTTTATTTAATAATATATATATAATTAATTTTATGTAAAATGAAGCCCATCATGTCGAGGAGGTGGTAGTCCACACGTCCATGAATAATGTTATCACTTTTTAAGTGTGTAAAAGGGTAACAAATAAATGATATATATATGTATTATATTTTCAGAAATGTATTTATGTCATGAATAACATATTTATGTTTTAAATTTCACATGTTTTTAATTAAAACCATATTTTATACATTCCATGTATTGTGTAACGAATCACATTTCTTTGAGGGGGTGGTAGTCCACTTTCCTCAAACGATGTTATAGTGTTAACAAAAAAGAAAAAGTATAAGGTTTTGTGTTGTAAAATAATTGAATAAGATTAAATTAAAAATAAATATAATATATAACTTATATATACATATCATACTTTATAATGGACAACCATGAATGTTGGTAATGGAAACGTGAACAATCATCATTTCATGAGGCAGTATTTCATTATACACAGAAATAATATGTTTGTTACCCATTTAATGGAAGTGTGTGTTATTGTAGTTAGAACGCCTAATACAAAAAAATAAAATTATATTGATTATACTAGTGTCATAATTTAATAATTATTTAAAAATAATTTAATGGGTGGTGGAGTAATTTTAATAAAAAATATTGTTTGAAAACATTACCATAAAAACCGGGCAATTCCTTTTGGTTTGTACCAAAAAATTTCATAGGTGGATTAATTCCAAAAGGGCGGATTATAGTTCTATGGGAAGCATTTTGGGAGACTATATGGACCAATGTTGGATGATTAAATGTTTCTTGTGAGGTGTGAGGAGGGGGGAGATGTGGTGACCTTATATAAGGGAGGAAAATGACTCATTATGTATTTTTGAAAAGAAGATAGGTGTACCCATGTTTTTACCTAAAAAAGCCTTAAAAAACAAAAAAATAAATAACTCATGTTTAGTGGCCTAATAATTACATAAAAAGGATGTGGGACAAGTGGATAGGTCATTTGGTCCCTTAAAATAAATGTTTTATCCTTTATTAAGTTAATTTTTTTTAATAATAGTAAATAATTTTAATTACTTTCACTAATATTTTTGGTAAAATACTAAGTTGAGATTATTAGACATTATAAATTATGATGATTCTAAATATGGGATCAATGTTTTCAAATTATAATCATATAATTGGAAAAAATAAATTTAGTTTTAATACCTTAGACAATACAATAATGAAAACTTTTAATGTAAAACATTTCAAAAGTTTGTATGTTTTTAAAATAAATTTCAAAGTGAAATTTATTCAAATGAAATAAATTGTATTAATTGATAAAAATATAATATAATTAATCTTTAAACCCAATTAAAAGTATAATATAATCTTATAAATAAATTAGATGAAAAAACAGTCCTGATCTAAAATTTAGTATTTTTTACTATTCATTGAGAAATGAAATATTTCTAAAAAATTTAAAAATTTCACCCTAACCTAATTATTATGTATTTATTTTATATAGGAAGCTTATTTTTACATATTTAATCCATTAATGTGTATAAATTTATATTTAAAATGGATTCTCTAATAAATATGGTCAAATTGTCTTTATAAAAATATAAGTCTTTGTGTGTAAAATAGAGTTTGTTATTATATTATGACTATAAAATATATTGGATAAATATAAAAAATATTTCATTGAATATATAATATATATTATATTAATTTAACTCATCAATTCTAATCAATTTAATCAATTCGAGTAAAAAAATTGTTTTTCACAAAAATAGTTTTCTCTAAAAATATTCACTTTATATTCAATTGTTTCTTATATCCATTCATAATTTATTTGGAATAAATTAATTAATTTTTCTATTTGTGTAGACATTAATATTCGTCAGTTAGGTGTTACTATTCATAACTACTAATTTAACAGCTATGTTATATGTTATTATAATAATAGTTTAATAATATATTATTGTTCGGTGAAAATCGGTCTTGCGTGTAATGTATGTTTTCCAAAAGAGTCGCTCTTGTATGTAATGAAAGATAACACGATGTTTCATGAATTGTGAAATATAGAATACATTAAATCTATTTAAAATAGTAAATATTTTCTCAAGTATTAGGGTATTATATTCCCTTACGTGCTTGGTGTCACGTGTCATACACACTATCAAATAGAAGGTTCATACATTATAATTTTCGGTCATTACACTCTTCCATAGGCCTCAGCTCATATTTGGTGTGATAATCAGGAAACCATGATGATTTATTCGAATAAATTCTTCCATTAACATAGGAAGCATATCAGAGAGGACTTCAACTTTCTTTGTCATCACCTCGAGCATCACCATGGGAGCTTCAAATACATTCTGACAGCTGATTAGCTTGCCTACATCTTCCCCAAAGGTCTACCATGATCTTGACTAGACTCTATCTATACCAAGATGGGCATCCAAATCATTAGTGACCTAGCTTGACAGGGAGGTTTTATGGTCCAGTTTGGTGTCTTCTTACTTTTTTTGTGGGACTCTTTGCAAGATATTATGTACGAGCATTAAGGGGAGTGTTAAACGCAATTTATTATGTTCTCAATTCCCACATATGATTATTTAGACATTTAATTATTTTCTGATATCTATAAAATTATTTATCATCTTCTATGTTGAGGTAGGGACATCTCCATTCTATAAGTAAACTCACAAAGGACTTAAATTTTGTTGTTATTTTTATTTCTTCTCGTGTTGTTTTTCTGGAAAGGTCGATGAATCAAAAACATGGAAGAGGACGTATTAGTGATGGGGTGTACATGTTCGACACTCCAACATCCCTTGACCGATCATCCACTTCTGCTATTTCCCTGAACCTACATTTTCACCATGGTCATTCATTGGCTTCCATCATACATAAGATTTCCCCCAAGTTCAGTCCACACATTTCCTTCCATTGTGAATATTGTATATTTTTTAAACATCATCGAGTGATGTATGTTCCTTGATTGGTGATGCATGTTGTGAATACTTTCGACCTAGTTCATTATGATGTATGGGGTCCTTTCAGGGATCATAATTAGTGAGGTTACCATTATTATGTTTCTTTAATTGATGACTTCTCTCAGATGACATTGATCTATCTCCTTGATGATCTTTTAGATATTTGTGATAATTTTAAAACCTTTTACCATGAAATTCATAATCAATTATCCAATCATATTAATTTTCTATGTTCTAACAATGGATGGGAATATTTATCCTCCTATATTAATAAATATCACAATGATCCACATATCATACATTGAACATCCAATCCCAATACCCCTCAATATAATGGTATGGACAAGCAGAAAAATCATCATATTCTAGAAACTATTCGGGCCCTGTTATTTCACATACTCATACCAATTCCTTTTTGGGGGTATGATATTATTACTACCACCTATATTATCAATCATCTTCCTTATTCTATCCTTTTGGGGGAGATTCCATTTTTTGATCGCTTTCTCCCTTTTCATCCTCACCCTCATCCACTTCATGTGTTTCAGTGTCTTTATTGTGTTCATGAAAATCATCCCCATCTCTCTAAATTTTTCCCAAAGGCCCTCTATTTCATCTTTCTAGGACACTCTCATTCCCAAAATAGCTATATCTATTTCTATCTGGAATTGGGATTTTATATAATCTATGTCGATTCCACCATTGATTACTCTTTCCCTCTCACTATCCACCATCCTCTATATCCATTGACCCAATTATATGGTCTTCATTTTGGCTTTGTCTACTCTCTTCATCCTTCGAACATGCCCCATGTCCGGACCAAGGACACCATTTACCCATATTCATCTGTCACTCCGGCTATGGGCATCAAAGACTTCCCCATTTTATTGTAGAATATTACTCATTATTTATGGAATAACCCACTTTAAACAAGATCATATAGAGGCCTCACTACTCTACAGATGATATATGTTCCTAACATTATTTCTAAATCCTAATCTCACCTAGAGATCTAGTCCCTCTTCCAACGGGTAAATAGATGGGTGGAAACAAATGGATTTATACAACCTACCTCAATACCGATGGAACTCTTCATCCCCTTAAATCCCAAATTGTGGAAAAAGTCTTTTCCCTGATATATGGTGTTGATTATTTCAATGGATTCACTCCAGTTGTGAAGATGAAATTTGTCCGATTATCCATCACTATTGTCGTTTCTCATCATTGGTATCTTCATCAGTTTGATGTCAACAATTTTTTTCTACATAGCCTTCTTGACGAAGATGTATATCTGCAACAAATTCCATGCTTCACTACATTAGGAGTTGGGTCTCATGTCTTCTAGATTCAATGCTCTATTTATGGGCTCTAACAGTCTCATATTTTCTTCTTCAATATATTCTGCACTATCATCACTACATTTGGTCTATCTCATAGTATGAAGGACCACACTATTCTCTACCATAAATCGTCCTCTGACTGCATCCTATAGTTTATATATGTTGATGATATCATTATTATCAGTAATGAATGACATGGAATTTCTCATATCAAGGATTCCATCCAACAGAAATTTCAAACCAATTATATGGGTCCACATGTATACTTCTTAGCATTGAAGTCACTCATTATCCAAACAAAATATTAATTTCCTAATAGAAATATGCATTAGATATCTTAAAGGATGTTGGTTTGTCTCAAACCACATCCACCGACACTCATCCTAAACTAGGGAAAAGATATCTATATAATTTCACAAACCCATATTCTCACCCAGAGTGGTGTCGTCGTAGTAGGGGAAAAATATTATCTTACCATGACTCATCTATATATTAAATGCATTCTCATCAAGGTTATCTGTTTGGTGGAACATCCGATATTATCCTAATGCATGTTTTCCTTAATTTTTTCAATTGAATTAAGAAAAACATTACCTATGGTATTCTTTATTCACATTACAATAATCTTAATATTGAGGCCTTATCTGATGGTGAATATAATCGTTTCTTAGTCACCTAGAAGTATACTTATGGGTTTTCTCTTTACCTGACTGGTAACTTAATCTCATGGAAAATAAATTATAATATTGTCATCTTTAGATCTAGTGTAGAATATTAATATCCATTGATGGTCACAGTCACTATATAAATTCTTTGGTTACAACATGTCTTCATGAAATTGTTTTCCCACCAAAAATGTCTTCTCATATTTGGTGTGACAATTAGAAAGGCACAAATATTTCTTCTAATCTAGTCTTCCATGAATGAACAAAGAATATCGAGTTTAACTATCACTTTTTTCATAATCACCTTAAGAAAAACCATATCAGTTTCAGCTACATTATGATGGCTGCTAATATTTTAAGCATCTTCACTAAAGGATTACCAAGATCTCGGTTGGACTCTCTATGTACCAGGATGGGCATCTGCAACATCAGCGAAACAACCTGAAGGGGAGTGTGTGCAGTGTTGTTTTGTTGTTTCCTTGTTTTATGGGAATCTTATTCCAAGCTATACTAGTTCTATCTTTAGGGGGATTATTAGACCTGGTTAATTTTATTTCTATGTTATGTGTTTTTTGAGTCCCACATCAGATTACTCATACTTGTAATTATATTCCTCTATCTATAAATGAATGTATAAAAATCTCCTTGAGGTATGAATTTTTTCCATTCTTCACGGGTGATGGTTTTTAAGAAAATGATGGATCATAACCCAACATGAGTGTTAAAACATGGTGATGAGGCTTAGTATGATTAATTTGTTGAGTTAGGGGAGATCATACCACAACCCAAGTCATTGTTCCATTAGAGCTGATTTTGTGTATGGGGGTGTCACGCCACAATCTATGGAAGGCTATTCCATAAGAGAACCACATCGTGTTTTATTTGTTCTATCATAGGTAGGAACATTGAATCATAGACCATATGGCCACACTAAAACATCCTCTATAGTGGGGCGTTGTGCTCTGACTTCATTGGTTACTAGGTAGTGTCTTTCATGTTTATTTTTATCGACAAGATGAGGCATTGCACTATGAATCCATTGTTCATATCATATTGTCCATCCTGTTTATTTTTATGGAAAAGGGAGTTCATCTGTATACCCCCTATTTCATTATCCTCTAGGGGTCTCCTCCTCCAACTGACCAAACTGGAGGAGAGATGCCCCTCTCCCCTCCCATGGATCAGGGGCATATTAGATTGATATGTTTTCTGCATGATAAAATTTTTATTATTTCCCTTTTTCCATTCAACATTGCCTTTTGATTGAGGATATGAGTTTAATTTAGGGACTTAATGGTTATTCCATTGGACTATAGTGGAATTGTGTAAAATGAGAGGGCTTCATGATACAGTGGTGGCCGGGCATAGAAAGAGGATGAACACCACCCACCACTTAGATGACGGTAAGTAGCCTAGTAAATTTTTTTAGGGTTTCCTCCAAATCTATTTTGAATTATCCATTCATTGGGTTTCTTATAATATGGATTTTCATCCTAGGAGTGTCATAGGCATTCCACGAGCTGTTAACGTGTCATTGATCAGTGTTCTGGCCCCGGGAGGCTTCTCAATGATATATTTTGGGTTATTACCAATTGATTAATTAAATATAATTAATTATGGATTTTTTATAATTATTATTTTTTTGATTATGGTCTGAGATAGGGGCTCAAAAACTTTTGGATGATCAGTAAAATCTCGTGAGTGGATTGTGCAAGAATGGAATGAAGATAAGTAACTTCATTGTTGAGGTATATGGCCCTTATGATACTTAACCACATGTCAATTATTGTATGATTATTCATGTTTGCATGGGTATTAGGGTTCATGTAATCTGGGTAGGGACAAATAGTTACCTAAGTATAGAACTCGGTGGTTTAAATACCCCTAGGATCGGATCGAGTTCTTCAATTCATATCGAGCTATTGAGAATCACCCAGTGACTTCATTTATAAGGGTTGAAGATACTAGTTCAGTGTATGAGTGACAATGATAGGTCCTTGGACTAAGGATGAGATTAAAATAGTCGAGGATGGCCTTATAGTGTCAATTTTGGTAGGCATGAGGGATTACACCCATGGGTGATGGGTGAAATGACTATTCACCACATGAATGATTGGGAGAACCCTTTTTAGTGGGTAGGGGGTGTTGTTCCTACAGTGAACATAATAGGTCTTATATGAAGGATCCAAATGCATTGGAAGAGTGGCAGTTGGGTGGGGCCAAACATTGATTTTTTGCATAATCGATGACCAATCTGGGTTCAATATGAAGATAAGTTCTAGTATCCGTGGATTAAAATCAAATATTTCGACAATGAATAATGGTGCCAGATCCAAGAGAGAAGGGATCTTTCACATCACGTTTATAATTAATTTAATTAATTTCATAATGAAATGAATACCTGGATCTTATGTACTTTATTCGTTGATGATGTCGACCATCCAGAATGATCCTTCCAATTTTTATCATTGTGATTGCGAGGATTCAAACCAGAATCCCTCTAGTGGTGATCCATACATGCTCCGATGGAATCTGATCGACATCATTCATTCTCCGAGTGCTAGCGCGGTGAAGAGAGTGTCTTGCGTCACTCGTTCTTGAATTCATGTTCTTCAGTCTTGAAAAACATCTCTCATTTTTGAGAAGGGAGAGGAGAGGATTTCAGAGAGAAATTGTTTTGGCTCAACAACTCTCAATCCTCCAGCAATTCAGTACTTGGAACAATAGAAATACCTATCTATTTATTGACATGGGGCTTTAGATACAATATTTAATTTCATAATGGAAATTAAATACATTGATATCATTAGAGAAAACCCATTCGCTTAATAATATTACTGCTTTATTATTTTTTTGTGCCATGTTGCGCAAAACAGAATTATAAATAAAATACCGTGTCACAAAATAATAATAGTGTTATTATAATTTTAAAATCTTCCAACTAGTTAAATAATGATTTAACATCTTTTAAATATATATTTTACTATAGGACCGGACATTGTCTCCTTAAACTCCTCTACCATTTATTGAACACCCAAATAAATAAATAAATAATTTAATCTCTTAAACAAAGAGTTTATTTACAAACAAGTAAATAATGTTTTTTAATTTTCAATAAATAAATATTAATCAAAATACGGTGAATAAATATTCATTTAATTTTTTTGATAATTTAAACTTGAATAAAATTATTCCACGATCTTGAGGATAATATTTATTCCAAAAATTAAATTCAAATATAAATTAATTGAGACCACGAGAAACACTTAGTGTGTGACCCTCTAGGATTATTTTTTATTGGAATTAGGTAGTCATACCTAAAGTCAAAGCGTACTGTCCCCTAATGGGTCAATGAACCCTAGAGAAAGAACTTAAAGTCATAGTGAAAACATCAACATACGAACTCTCACTGTGTAATATAATCCATTTTTCTCAATATCACATCATGTAGGTTTCATGATAATGTCAGTAACCTATATGCTTGATATGTCATTATTTGACTACATAAAATAATATCATCATTACACCATGGCTATGGAATTTTTCATGATGGTTCTATTTTAATAAAATGGCTAAGGTATCAACTTCCCAAAATGGAAGGAAAAAAATCCTTCCTCAACCTATCCATTAATAACATGCCACACATGATGCACCCAACATTCCCTACTTCCCACCAACATATGGCGTGACAATTTTTTTTTATTAAATCAAAGTGAGAAAGTCATGACACAAATTAACAATAATATTAAAGACTAAGGACCATTACACATGCCCGTAGATAGGAATATTTGATGACACAAAAATGTGAAAAAATTTTACTGACAGGTATGTTCTCATAATCTCCCATCTGAAATATTACCAAGTGAAAACTTCAAGAGCGTAAGTCTAATCAACTTAATAGTACTCATACCTTATGGTCTATATACTATGTTTCCCATCATAGTATTTCATCCAACAATAAAACTATATTTAATAATAATGTTATATCATTTCTAGGTTATCATCATAGTGGGGAACTTCCATGACCATATCAATGAAACAAATACTCTAGGACATTTTTACATCATACTGATGCTAAATGAAGAACATTATGTAATATGTTGTTTAATATTTAAATATATTAAATATCCATGTAATCAAAGTACAAAGATATGGTTCTAGGACACCAATTCTTACAAACACCAATTTGAACTAGAACCATCTTCCTACGACTTTGAGTCCTCTATACCTCACATGATGATCATGTTTCTACTAGCTCATGGCTTTAGTAAAGGGGTCTTCCATGATGTCTTCCATGGAAAAAAAATACTAATTGCAACTTAACCTCTTTGAAAAAAATCCATCAAGAGATGATACTTTTGAATTATGTGCTTAGTCTGCTGATGCGACCATTGATCTTTTGCGAGAGCCACCACTGCAGTATTATCACAATAGAGTGTGATGAGATCTTTACAAATAGGTACTAAATACAGTTATTGGATGATGCTCCACATGAAAAATACATATTTAGATGATTCATAAGCTTTGATATTATAAGACTCTACTATAGAATCTTCAACCACACTTTTCTTTGAGCTCTTCTAGCTCACATCACCTCCATTAAATGTGAATATGTTTCTCATTTGCGACATCATGCCATCCTGAGTAGTCTAGAAACTAGAATATTCATATACTATGATGACTATTTCCTCATATCCCTAATAAACATAGAACATATCCTTTGTATGCCTCAGATACTTAAGGATAGTCTTGACTGCCATCCAATGAGGGTCATTTGGGACAGATTAATATCAATCTATCGTACATAATGCATAGGAGAAATATAGCATAGTACATAGAATGGAATATATGACTGACCCAATCACTGATGCTTATGGAGTCCTTGCCATTATCTCTCTTTCCTCATGTTTCTGAGGACAAATTTTCTTGGAATGATGAATTTCATGTGATACTAGTAACAATCTCCTCATCGATTGTTCTATACTGAATCTATTCAATATCATGTCAGTTTATGTACATTTAATGAATCCCAACAATCTGGTTGATCTATCACGATGGATCCTTATCTAAAGGATATATGATTCCTCTCCCAAGTCCTACATGGATAAGAATTGATTCAATAATGCATTAACAGACTCTAAGACTAGTATCTCATTTCAAATAAGTAATATGTCATTAACATATACTATTAGAAAAATGACCGCACTCCCACTAAACTGATCGTATACAAAAGGCTCACATTTTTTATTAATAAAACCAAATTCAATTATGGATTAATCAAAAGAAATGCTCCATGACCCAGATGCTTTCTTTAATCCATTAATGGATTTTTGCAACTTGCATACCTTATTGGCATCCTTTTGATTCAAAAACCCTTCAATTTTTGTCATGTAGACATCTTCCTAATGGTTCTCCATAAGGAAACATATTTTTGACATAAATTTTCCAAATCTAATTGTCATGGTAAGAAATATTTTCTAATATAACTCTGATGGATTTTATCATCTCAACTGTTGAAAATGTTTCTTCATAGTTAATAACTTAACGCTATTTAATCCCTTTTTCAACTAGTCATGCATTATGGGTACTAAATTTTCCTTTTATGTCCTATTTATTCTTGAATACACATTTTCAACCAACTAGCATTACATAAATTGGATGATTTACCAAAATTTGTACTTGGTTTTAGTACATGGAATCCATTTTGGAATCCATGGTTTCATGCCACTTAGAAGCATCTATCCCACTTACTTCTTCCTTGCAGGTTAGAGGATCATTATTATAAACTAATAATTAGTCACCATTCTTGGTAATTAGAAACACTTACCATTCTAGTTCTCTAACCTCTCTTGTACTTATATGTAATACTTGTGTCTTCAAAACAAATATTTCTTCCATGGGGATTTGTGGTATCTCCTCCTGTACCAACTCTTATGTACCTTGATCCTCAACTTCATAGAAATATATCTCCCTCGCACTATCACTTTTGGAGATGTTCTCCCTATCAAGAAATATGGTGTGTATTTACACTATTTTTTTTTGAATGGGTCATATAGGTAATATTCACTGGTTTCCTTGGGGTATCCTATAAAGGTACACTTTGTGCCTCGGGGTGCATGTTTGTTACCTGAAAAAGCCTTAACAAATGCTTCTCTACCCCACACATGTAAGTTCAATAAAATGTATTTCCTACCACTCCAAAAATCGTATGGAATACCATTTATTGACTTAGTTGGTACTTGTTTTATTAAGTGTGATGTTGTTTGTAATGTATATCCCCAATGGATAATGGAGGAATTGCATGACTAATCATTGATCTCACCATGTCCAACAAGGTTTGGTTCCTCCTTTTTCTTACACCATTCCACTGAGGCATTTAAGGAAGAGTGAGTTGGGATAATATCACAAACTCTTATAAGTAATAAATGAAGTTTTGATTAAGATACTCTCTACCTCAATCTGAGTGGAGTTTCTTAATCTTCTTACCAATATGGTTCTCAACTTCATTCTTGTTTTATTTTAACTTATCAAAAGAATCTAACTTATAACTCATTAAGTAGATATATCCATATCTTCTAAAATGAATACCAAAACTAATGATGTATGAGTACCCACTCATTGATTCATCTAGAAATGGTCCAAAAACATGAGTATGAACCAATTCAAGAAGGTCATTGACCCGTTCACCTTTCCCACTAAACTATGATTTTGTTATTTTATCTTATAAATGTGTGTGACATAAACCAAATGGTTTTAGTTTGAAAGAATCTAAATATAAATATTGATGTAACATTTCCCTGAATTTCTCATTTACAAGACCAAGTTGGTGATACCAAAGTTGGGTGTGGTATGAGACATGTGAGATATCTTTGTTATAAATTTCCATTACATTATTTGTGTAATCAAACACATAATGACGATTGTATAAATATTAACAACCAAAACAAATGATATATTTATAAAATAAGTGACATTAATTTCCTAACACGAAAAAATCCATCTATATATAGCCTGGATGCATAAATTATGTTTTTGGTTAAATAAGGAACATAAAAAACCCTTTAACCGTAATATCATCCCAGTTGGCAAGATGAGTTGGTTGTCCCCAAAAGCTACATCTACAAGTATAGATCTATTGGCTGCTTGTAGATCTACCTCCCCTATGTAAATTTTCCTATATCTAATTGATTCATATATTTTTATAAATATGTGAGAATAAAAAGTTGTAGAAAATACCCAATTTGTAGAAATAGATAAATTACACTTTATAAAAGACACACATGAAGCTTCCCCTTGCTTCTTTGTCTGGGTGTAGTTTTTCTTCTAGTGGCCCTTCTTGCCACATGTCGAACAAATAGCCCCCTTTTATCTTGCCTCCCATTTGATCTTACTTTTCATATCCGGTCATAAAGAAGATTTGTGCATAAATCTCTACACCTTCCCTTTCATTTTATTCACCATAAGGATATAAGGCTTTTCGCACTTCATGTTTTTTTCCACTTCAAAAATGAGGATAAGAAGATCAGATAGAGACTTCTCAATATTTTTTATATTGAAACTAACAACAAATCTAGAGAAGCTATGTAGGAGTAGTGTAAGAATGAGATTGGTGCCCATTTCATAGAGGAGTTTAAACCCTATAACCTCTAGGAGCTCAATATAGACAATGAGTTTGACTACATGAGGCCCAGCTAGGGCTACCCTCTCAAAGATTACTCTGAAAGAGTGCCTTGGAGATCCTAAACCTGTTATATCTTTCTCTATCTTGGTAAAGACCATATAGGTGCTTGAGCATTGATTAATATAGAATTTTCACATATTTAATACTGTATTTCAATGTTATAAATCCCACAAAAGTGTTATTTTTTGGGAAATGGTAACCTTTTTATGATTTAGTTGTATTTTGAGATGAAATGCTAAGATGGCTTAATTTTGGGATTTAACTATTTTATTTTCTTCTGTATTTTGGCCATATAATTTTCTAAACTAAATGAAATTGTGAAATTAATTTTTTTTATGGTTTCATAACAAAATGGGACTCATTTCATCCTCCTTGTCCTACATCTTAATCAATCATTTAGAGGTCATAAATCAGCTCACAATCCAGGCCTCGTAAACTGTGTACAGATTTGGAATGTTTTAAATAGGTGCATGAATATTGAAGTAGACTAGTAAATTGGAGATAAATTTGTCATGGATATGGAAATTTAATTAATGAACATATATCATTAGTGATTCCACGTCTGAATCCGCTGTATACATGGCCATAATGTCATTGGAAGTTGGAGTTTTGGAAGAAGAAGAGTCACCTAGATAGATTAAATGTTCCGCACTAAAACAACCATAACACCTCCAAAAGTGGACCAATGAGGTAGATATTTTATGGACACCCGAGGGTGGAATAATTAAACAACATTCAAGAAGGGACCATGATCCAATAATTACATTTAATGGTCCTAAATGTCGTGAAATTCGGGCGGACAGAATTGAGAGATATTTTTTAGACCCATTTTCTCTATAAAATTATACCTCCTCTATTTTTACAAGGATAGACATGTCAAGGGGGCTAAGGTGGAGTTTTGTAGCTATAATGTTTCTTCATTTTTATATTACATATAAGTGTATCTTTCTTCTTATTCTGTTCATTTCCTCTTTTCTTTCATTTCTTTTATTTTATGTGTTTCTCCTATCATGCTTCTTTATAACTACAAGCTTGTAGAGATCCAACCCTCACTATTTTTCAAGGGGGGAAGTGGTGTTATTTGAGTTTCATTTGATTTACTGATTTATAATGTTATATTATATGGAATTAGTAGTGGTTAAATGATTGTGGTGAGCAGTCACCCCACTTTCTGTACTAGTATCTTCTTCTTCCTCGATTATTACTTTTTTCCCATCGGTATCTAATTCATTGAAATGGTGGAGTTTGTATTGAGCATTGATGTGGAAGAGATTACTCATTCATGTAGAGGTCTTGGTGTAGGGTAACACATTTCATACGAAAGAGTTTGGAGTGACAGGTCTTGATCTCCACATTGAATGATCTATTGATAGATATTTCGAATTACACTGATAATTCCACCATGAAACCCCAAGAACAACGGTTTTCTTACTCTATCTTCTTTGTGTCTCTTCTTAATTTTCTTCGTATTTTGTGTTTTCATATATTTATATATTTATAATATATCTATACATTATGCATTTGAAATTATCCCCCCATTTATATTAGTATTATATTTTATATTAGTTATATTATAAATAGTGACAATAGGAAGATAGTGCATGTTAGAGGCATCCTTGTGATTGACCCTAGGGTGTGCCACTATGGTACATTATTAGGTTAATAAGAATTTAATTGAATTGTGGTTCGCAAAAAAACCTATCTCATCAATTTTTCTCCATTTCTGGGGTGGCCAAACTCTTACCCACACTATTTTTCATAAAAAAAATGAAAATTTTAAAAACTAAAAAAATTGAATTTCATTGCATATCATTGTTTTTTTAGGTTACAGATTATTTCAGTGATTTTACATATGCATGGAAAAGTGATGAGTTGTCTAGAAAGGATGAGTATTTTATGCTACTGATGGAACAATATGCCATGATGATTCAAAATAATTTCTAAATCCTTGAACAAGATAGAATGATGGTTGCATCGTTGGCAGCTGAAGTTGAAGAAGTTAAAGCTCTATGGATGGAATGACAACAGCAAAAGAACCAAGATGAAGAAGAAAAGGTAAAAAAATTTCCACCGACATTTTAAGTTGAAGAACCCAAGGAGGACTTGAAGATTCAATTTTAGGATACAATCTTATCTCCTTGTCCATTTCTTGAAGAGGTTCCTGAAGATGGAATGCAAGCTGATACAACTGTGGGAGATCAACATGTTTTTGATAAACACTGGTCAGATTTTGTTGAAGAGAAAAAGGTAAGTGATACTCCCATATTTTTCAAATAATAATCAGAACCTCTATACATTTCTATTTCTTTTGAAGAATATAGAGATTTTTGTTCAGAAAAAGAGTTCCCAACAGCCTTTCCTGAAGTGATCATGTTTCAAGATGACCTACACGAGAGGGAAGATTTTTATTTTGATTCTTCATGTTTTAATCATATTCAAGTGGAATTATTTTATGACTTCCATACTGAATTTTTTGAAATAGCATCACAGGAGCAAGCCCTAGATGTTGAAGTCTAAGTGTTTAGAGAATTCATGGCTGAAGAAGTTGAGGAACCATTCTTTTTCCTGCCCCTATCTTCTAAGTTATACCACATGGAAAAGGGAGATGAGATGTCGTACTCTATTAATGGGTTCCTCCATGACTATTGAAGGCTGAATAGAATTGGTAAAAAGAAGTTGTGGTGTTTTCTGAGTAATAAATCACACCCCCCATCGGATTGGGGTTAAACCACTGCAACTACCTGCCTAGGGGTAGTAAAAACCTAGCACCCGATTGGGGGGGTTCAATCCAATCATTATCCTATTTCTTTTCCGTTACTCTTTACTATTATTTATTTATCTCATATTTTCATTATTTCGTTCTTTTTAGGGAATGTGGTAGTATTTTATGAGCTTAAATCAAGGCTTCCACTGAATAATAAAGTCATGTTGTATCTTTCCATCCCTTTATTTTCCCTCCCTTATCATTATTTTGTTGAGCTACATTGAGGGGTTTTGAAATCTAGTTGTGGGGGGATTTTCAACCTGCTTAGACGAATTTTGTGCTCTCATTTTATTTTTTCCTTTTTATTTTATAGAGACCTTGAGCATTAAGGAATATTCTGATCATTTTTCACACACTAATTTATTTTTAGAAAGTTGAGATGATTTTTTATAAAATGGATTTTAATTGATTGTTGATGTGAGAAATTTTTTTCTTGAATTGTATTTTCAAGAATTATTATGAGTTTGACTGATTTTTGAAATCCATGCCCATGAAACACTGACTCAATATATTTTTCCAGTTCTGTGAGGTATTCTGAACCACTTTAAAATATTCTTTCTAATACCAACACTTTCATGAGAGAATATTGGATTTTGTGTGAAAACCAGAACATGTGACTTTTCACTTTCGAAGATTTGGATTTCATGGAATGTTTTTGATATGATTGAGGAATTTATTTGGATATACATATTTCATCTTGATACCTACCGTTACATCTATCCCTCCTTAGCCCTTAGATTCTATGAATTTCCTTATAAGTTTAAGCCACATTACAAGCTGATTTTTCCTTACCTACCCACACTCTTGGTATATTTTCGTGGATATTTCATGTTGGAGTGTGGGGGAAGGTCCATTCATGTGAATTCATTGGATGTCTTCCATTTATAAGGTATTTTATTTGTGTTTCAACATTTTGGGAAGTGGATGAAAAAGTTAAAATTGGGCATGGGTAATCCTTTCACTGTGCTTTATTTGTTTCATCTGGTTCTCTTTCAAAAAAAATGAAACAATAGAAACAATGGAGATTAGATATAATTTATCAGTATACATCCTTTTATGAATCATGACCCTATATAACATCAAGGTCATTATGGTCACTATTTCATTTTATTCAATTTTTAGATCATTCTCCATAAAAAAATTTTAAAAAAGAAAATAAATATGTGCCTTTCTAGAGCTTTAAAAAAAGAAAAAAAATGGGAGAACTTGGATTAAATCATTCTTTGTAATCCTTTCCTATATCATGTACCATGTCATATAAAATGGGGGGAGTTTTGTGTTTTAAATTTTCAAGGGTATTTAGTGAGGTTCATCCCGTGTTTTCACTTGATTATTCATGCATTGTACATAAGTGTCTAACATCGTCTTTATATCCATAATTTTTTAATCATTTTCCACCAAACCTAAGACAAAGAATTCACCTATAAAATTTCCTCATGATTAAAGTTGTTTTCATTTTTCACGCTATGGATTTATGAGATTTTTCACATGACTATGGAGATACATTCACTTTCCAAGTATGAGCATAACTCCAGATTTAATTTCTCTTGAGTGAAGTGTGACAGAAATTTCATGGTGAGGTAGGTTGTGATTGGGGCATGGATAGATTTATGAGTTTGATTAAATTGAAATTTGAGGAATGAAAATTATTGGAAATTGTTTTTAATATAAGAGACATAATGGAATCTCATTTTGGAAGAGATCATTGTTGTTTTCTCATTTTTGATTTTTGTGTGAATTTTGATTTGAATATATAATGATTTCCCCGGATTGTAATGATTATGTGTGGGAGAGTGATGAAGCTAGAATTTTCAATTATTAAATAAAATATTTAAAAGTTATAAATATCACCAAAGTGTTATTTTATGGGCAATTGTCACATTTTTTTGTTTTAGTGGTATTTTGAGATCAAATGAAAAAATGGCTTAATTTTGGGATTTAACTATTTTATTTTTCTTATGTATTTCTGCCATATAATTTTCTCAACTGAATGAAATTGTAAAATTCATTTTTTGATGGTTTCCTAACAGAATGGGCCTCATTTAATCCTTCTAAATAAACATCTCAATAATTCATTTGGAGTTTATAAATCAGCTCACAATCTAGGACTCCTAAACTGTGTACAGATTTAGAATTTTTTAAAGACGAGCTTTCTTATCAAATTAGACTACCGAATTTGAGATTAAAATTTTTCCTGGAGCTAAAAATGGAATTAATTAACATCTTTCATTAAGGGGTCCTCGTCTTAATATGATGTATACATTGTCGTAATGTCATTGGAAATTGGTGTTGTGGGTGATGAAGAGTCAGTTGGACAGATTAAATATTATGCACTAAAACAGCCATAATAACGTCAAACATAGACCAATGAGGCTGATATTTTGTGGAAGCATGAGGAAGGAATACTGGATCAACATTCAAGAAGGGACCATGTTCCAAAAATTCTATTTAATTGACCTAAATGTCATGAACTTCGGGCGGACAGAATTGAGAGATATTTCCCCAACCCATTTTCTCTATAAATTTTTACCTCCTCTATTTTTACAAGGATAACCATTTAATGGGGGATAAGGTGGAGTTTTGTATCTGTAATTTTTCTTCATTTTTATATTATATATTTGTGTATATTTCTTCTTCTTCTGTTCATTTATTCTTTTCTTTCATTTCTATTATTTTATGTGATTCTCCTACCGTGCTTCTTTCTAACTGCATGGTTGTGGAGAGCTAACCCTCACTATTTTTCAAGGGGGAAGTGGTGTTATTTGAGTTTATTGTGATTTAATTATTTATCATGTTTTATTCTATGGAATCAGTTGTGTTGAAATGATTTTGGTGAGAGATCTCTCCTCTTTCTCTACTATTGTCTTCCTCCTCCTCGTGTATTACTTTTCCTTCCCATTGGTATCTAATTCATTCAAACGGTGGAGTTTAGATTCGGAATTAATGTGTAAGAGATTAATCCTGCATGTAGAGGTCTCGATGTAGGGTAATGCATTTCAAACAAGAGGGTGTGGAGTGACATGTCTTGATCTCCACATTGAATAATTCATTGATAGATATTTTGAATAACAATGAAAATTCCACCATGAAACCCCAAGAACAATGGTTTTCATATTCTAAATTATTTGTGTATCTTCTTCCTTTTCTTTATATTTTGTGTTTTTATATATTTATATATTTATAATATATCTATAATTTATGCATTTGAAATTATCCACCCATTTATACTAGTATTATATTTTATATTAGTTATATTATAAATAGCGACAATAGGAAGATAGTGTGTGTTAGAGGCCTCCATGTGATCGACCCTAGGGTGTGCCACTACGGTACATTATTAGGTTAATAGGAATTTAATTGAATTTTGGTTCACGAGAAAACATGTCTCACCAAGAATTCTATAAAAATTTGTGTTTTTTTGAGACTTCATTGGCTCAATAGATATTGATTATAACATCAAACATTGAACATCGACCGCATTGTTCATATGTTGATCATAGACCAAGAAATCCTCATCACCCACCTCTTTGTAAGGAGGAATAGGTAATGCTAATGCCAGCACATAATAATTAAATTCATGGCGTAGGACAACCCAAAGGTGTATAAAAAATTCATGGAAGTTACTACCTGTGGGGATGTGTGTTTATCCAGAATTGATCATTGGGATAGTGTGGATGAAAATATTGTCATTCTTATTCTACAATTAAAATATCAGATCATTAGAAAATTCATGATTGCATTTAATGAGAAATAATAAATTAATTTTATTCAGTCTCTCACTATTTTATAAAGTTCCAATGACTCTCACCCTTGAACTCAGAATGATCAGTTTCCATGACATTCTAGTAGAAAGGATCCATATTCTCCTTAACATAACCCCAAAGGGGTTGGTTAAGATATTTGAAGGTATTTAGGTTGGTAGGAATTTTCTAATAGGGGGCCTCCAACTCCATTATCCGTTGAGTTCACTCCCCAATCCCATAATCCTAACTTCGACATTATCTACACTTTCCTCGAATATTAAACCAAGTTTAGAAAGGGCTACACATACTGATTCAATATTGTTAAGTCAACACAAAACCATTCATAAGTGCTTCTTGTATAAAAGTAAGTGTTCCAACAAGGGTTGTTTCAACACATAGTTTTATTGAGTCTTTCCATCACTCATGAAATTGAAGGCTTAGTCTGACTTAAAATTTTATTGAGGTATTTTTTATCACTTATCCGTAAATTTCTTATTATATTTATCACGTTCTTGTTAATATTATGTGGAAAATACATAAATGATTAACCATATATTGATAATATTTATGCATAATTCTGGATTATTTTTGTTCCATCATACAAGCTTGTTAATTCATTAATTTTGTGATCGCAATAATGAAAAAACCATGCAACTGATATAAATAAAATAAAATAAAGGGTATGATCATTATATTTTATAATTTTCAGTTTATATAGTGTCTGATAAACTAACCCTGACCTATGGGAGAACCACCATGAACCTTTTGGGTTCATGTTTACAGCTTTACACTTATCCACCTATGTATCTCTTGGAATTGGTTTCATCTCAGCTTCCGCTTGAACTTCCTGCACTAGCTTGGGATCTCCATCCATTACTTACATTTTTTAAGTCACATATATGTGAGGGGTAAAAGGGGGTTTACATAAAAGAAACCATGGGCATTTAGGCCCTACATATTAATGAGGAGAGATGGCTTGCATGCTATCAAATTAATTTAATTAATAAATTAAAAGAAAAACCAATCATATATAAAGGTCTGGTATAGTTCATGATCATCCACATACATGTAATGAATTAAAAAATCTATAAAACTAGATTTAAATTATTTAATCATTCTTATTAAGATAAATTGCACTCGAATTGATTAATTGTTACCTTTAATTAATCAATCATTTTATCAAAATTAATTTTTTTTAATTTCCTTGAGATTCTCATTGTTGTACATAAATTTACCTTAGAGGTGAGCTGGTGAATACCCATTCAAATCAACCCAAAATTAATTACATTCGTATACTATTTTACACTTCTGACATATGGGAAAAATGATTATTTAATTCATAGAGTAACATTCTGTAGTATGATTTATACATGTTATGTAGTTTTTAATATTACACATACATTATTGTTTTATCTTTTTGTAATTTGTTAAAGTACACGACATGTATCTACGACTACAGAATGTGTACTACCTTCACTATTTTTTCCAAACTACATTATTATGGACTCGACATTTGAGGAGTACATCGAAAATTTTGGAGTACATGGTGTTTACTATGGGATACAAGTCGCGTTGTCTCTGAGTTACATAGTTTCCGGTTATCTTAGCCATGTATGTGATACACAGTGTGGCCCCTGACCCAAAGAGACTACACACTATGTCCAGTGGGTCACACAGTGTGTAATATGGTATATGTGTTCTTATCTTTCCTGGTCAACACACTGTGTAAAATTAACTACACCGTGTGTAATAAATGAACATGTATTGATTAAGTTACAAATTACTCCCAATGCACTGTACACGACTACATGACATGTAGTACATATTACACGATGTGTATGGTAGATAACCCGACGTTCAAGTCTGAACACATGACGTGTACATTCTTGTCACCTGCATAGAATCATCGGTGCCTCCTGATGAGTTCTTCATTTTAATTTTAATCTGAAAATTATTCCTTTCTTTGAAATATGGGAGAAATGAAAGAGTAAGTATAGATCCCAAAATTCATATTAATAGAACAATTAAACCTTGAATTGAAAAACTAAATTATTAAACCATCAAATCATCAATGATAATTATATAATTATAAATGATGATAACCTCCCTCTGATACCACTTGAAGGATCCAGGTGCAGGGGAAGAGTGGTGATTGGGTGGGGCCCAAAATTGATTTTTCTATAATTAATGACCAATTTTGGATCAATATGACAATTAATGCTAGTATCCTAGGATTAAAATAAAATATTTAGACAAAATAATAAAGGCATCATATACAAGAGTTAAGGGATCTTTCACGTCATCTTTATAATTAATTTAATTAATTTAATAAAGAAAAGAATACCTGGATCATTGGTACATTATTCATTGAGGATGGTGACCATCCGAAATGACCCTTCTGGGTTGTCTCATTGTGATTGCAAGGATTCAAACCAGAATCCATCTTGCGGTGATCCACACGTGCTCTGATGGCCTCTAATCGACACTACTCGTTCTTCAGGTGCTAACGCGATGAAGAGAGTGTCTTTCATCTATTGTTCTTGATTACATGTTCATTGGTCTTGAAGAGTGTCTCTAATTCTTGAGAAGGGAGAGGAGAGGATTTGATAGAGAAATTTTTTTGGCTCAACAATTCTCAATCCACTGACAATTCAGTTCTTGGGAAAATAGACGTACCTGTGTATTTATTGACATTGGGCTTCAGTTACAATGTATAATTGCATAATAGAAATTACATACATTCATAACCTTTGATATAACCCATTATCTTAATAATAATACCACATCATTTTTTATGGTGTTCCAACTTGCGCAAAATGAAATTATAAATAAAATTGTGTGTCAAAAAATAATAATAGTGTTATTATTATTTTAAATTGTTCAAACTAGTTAAATAAATATTTACCATCTTTCAAATTATTATTGCACTACTGAACCGACCTTGGTATGCTCGAACTCCTCTTCCATTTATTGAACACCAGAATAAATAAATAAATAAATAATTTATTCTCTTATATAAATATTTCATTTAGACACTAGTAAATAAATAATTTTTAAAAGTTAAATAAAATAAATAAATATATACTACTCACAATCTCGTGAATAAATATTTATTTAATTTATGGGATCATTTTAACGTGAATAAAATTATTCCATGGTCTTGATTATAATATTTTTTCCATTAATTAAATTAAAATAGAATTTAATCAAGGCTATAAGAAACACTTAGTGTGTGACCCTTTAGGATTCATTCTCATTGTCATTAGGAGGTCTTACCTAAAGTCCAAGAGTACTATCTAGATTCATTCCAAGTCACCCTAGAGAGTTAACATAAAGTCTCAATGACCTAATGCCCATACAAAATCTTTCTGTGTCATATAATCCCTTTGTCTCAATATCTCATCAAAAAGGTTTCATGATAATTTCATCAACCTATATTCATGATACATCATTATTTGACTTCTTGAAATAAACTCATCATTACACCATATACAAGTAATTTCTCATGAATTTTATATTTCAATTAATAATTTGAGATATCAACTTCCATAAAGGAATGGACAAATCCTTCCTCGACATATCCATTAATAACATGCCACTCGTGACGCACCCAAGGTACCCTACTTCCCTCCAACATATCGCGTGATAGTTTTTGTCAGTAAATAAAAGTGTGCGAGTGGTGAAATATATTAATGATAATATTAAATTCTAAGGACCATTATACATTCTCACATATAAAAATATCCGATGAAACAAAAACATGCAGAATTATTACTGGCGGGTCTATTCTCATTATCTCCATCTTGTAGATTACCAAATGTGAACTTCATGAGATGAAGTCTCATACAATTATGATTACTCACAATTGATGGTATGTATATGATGTGTCCCATCATAGTATGTCACTCAATCACATAACTATATTTAATAATACTTTTATAGCATTTCAAGGATCTCATCACAGTGGAGAACTTCCATAACCTTATTAATTTAACAAATATTCTACGACATTAATACATCATAGTCATGCAGAACAATTAAAAATATGTAATAAGTTGTTTAATATTTAAATACATAAAATATCCATGTAATCAAAGTACAAAAAGTTGGTTCTAGGAAACCAACTATTACACTCTAATCCCACTGTAGTGTGGTGCAGAGGGTTTCCTCTGGGTGATTGGGTGGTGAGCTCTCTTGTGAGAGGAATTTTATGGGGAGCCATGATTGGTATGTGGTAAATGTTTTTTAATGATTATGAAATGAGTTTCCAAGAGGCCTTGAGGGTGTTTGGTCCGAAACAGTTCTTGGATACCGTGATTGGGATGGTGATGCGGGTAATTTAAAGGGGGTGGACTATCCTGTTAAAGCTAGGATTAGATAAGGCCTTTGGGGGATGATATCACCAAGATGGGTGATGTGTATGGTTTGTTATTGTGAGTAGAGACTATGATAGGTCTGGGGAACTAAGTACTTGACCTTTCTTACACATGGTGTTTCATTATTTTCATATAATCAAGCCTTCTGTGGTAAGGTCTAGCACGAAGAGGCTAGCTTAATGGGAAAGGTGTACAATGAGATAATTATTAGACCTAACACATCTTTGTGGTTTGGATAATTTAGGTGGTCAATTATAATTTTCCCTACTCAGGATCTACTTCCAATTAACTTGTTTAGATATGGGACCTACCTCATGTTGGTGGTTAAGCTCATGTGAGAGGTTGGTTACATTTTTCCCACCTCAAGATCATCCTCATATTGACGCTTCTAACAATGGGACCTGTCCCTTTTTGGTGGTTAGGATCATGTGGAAGGATGGTTTCATTTCAACCTCCTCAGGACACACTTCCTATGATGTCGTTTTAATTTGAGATAGTCGTGTTACCTCACCGTGTGATGGTGTTGGTCTGGCTTCTGAAAGGGGTTGGCTATGTCTCACTGTATGTAAGAGATTTTTCCTATTTATATCACACTGACAATGATGATGTAGTTCGGTTTGTGGATTGTCATGGGGACCTCATGATCGAGGTGTAGAGATTTCACCACCCAAGCACTCATCATTTTTGAGTATTGGATGGTTAACCCTGAGATGAACCCCAATCATTTTCATGCTTGAGTCTGTTTGTGTCCCAACAATCTCCCAAGGGTCTTCTATTGATAAAAAAAATTGAAAAACATGTTCAACTAGAGGTGATCAGACTAGGTACGGTTTGGTTTCATGGTGGCATAGTTATCACATGATGACCCAATATTTATGATTGAATTCATTGTGTGTTCCTATTTATTTTTATCACATATACACTGTATATGAGGGGGTATATGGGGGACTTAATTTGTGGTGTCCTATTGATATGTATTTATGATTACACTTCACAGGCACCCAAGTGAATGTGTAGACCTCATAGCAGTTGTGTGGGTTTGATCACAAGTTTTAGAATAGATCAGGTTGGAGCAACATGAATGGAATTGAAGATGGGGTTGAGGTCATATGATAGATTAGTAGTAGATCCCCTTTGTATATTTTATCCTTTTGGTTATTTTGTATTTTTGATTTTCCCGATGGGAAATCTATTCAGATATATGACTATATAATTGTATATCCATTATTATAGCATTGGTGTATATTTATTTTGTTGAGATTTTAATTAGCTGTAATTCCATATGTATACTCTAACATGCTTCATATGGGTGATGTTTGATTATATATTTGTTAATGTGACATAGAGTTGTTAGATTCAACAATGTTGACCATAGACTCTAATTTCTAGGTATAAACCTCTATCATATTGGGAGATAAAAATAGGGATTTATAGTTCCAATGATCTAGTTTTTAATTAGGTAATTTTAAATGATGATGTTCAAAGGTTAAGAATCAATTTCAAAACATCAACACCAACTTAGAACAACATAACATGTGGGTTGTAGGAAAACACTAGAGGGTGTAGTCAATACAACTAGAATCATTTCCATTGTGTGTGTATAGAAAAATAAATAAAAAAATCAAGAATCTCAAACCTACTTCTACTCACAATGCTGACACAAAAGGGACATTAGAAAATTATACTCTATAATGTTGGGGAACTCTAAAGTCATTATAAAATATAACACTAGGAATCAAGGAAAAGAATTTTTCTAATTCGTTGTGAATTTATATAACCTACAAGGAGTATTATATGCTAAATAAATAAATATTACAACTACAACACAAAAAAGGCCAACATAATGTCAAAACAGTTCACCAGAACACCATAATTTCTGATAAAACCAACTACGATTTTACTATATTAGCATATATGGATTTTAACTTTAGTGAGTTCAAAAATATGTTGTCAACAACAACAATATGTGACACAACTAGAAATAAAATGGTGATAACTTGCTGTAAGAGTAAATTTCTTTTGGCATAATTGCATATTCTAATAGTAAATTTAACGGTAAAAAGATTATTTTAAACAATAATAACTAGGTTTTAATTTTAGAAGGGTGAATTAGATGATAAATCATAATTGTATTCCAAATTTTCAAAAATTGGAACATCATAAATTGGTTTTAATTAATTTACATCCTATTTAAATTTAAATTTGTCTTTGAATATTTTGAATTTACCTACAGTTTAGTTTGGTAGTTTATGAAATTTGAGATTTTAATTTTAGGTATTCTCTTCACTTATTCTAATAAGTGAATTTTTCATTAAGTTTGCATCCCTAGATCATATTCTAACTTATTCAAACAATTTTAATCTATCCTCATCCTTCTTCATGTCGATCAGAGTCACTCCAATTTTTATAGAACATAATAATTTATAAACTTATACATATTATTATGCTCACATTTCCATCTAAAAATCTTCATTTATTCCACCCTTATTACACATACACAATTAAAAAAAGTTTTGTTTAAAATGTGAAATCATGATAACATATAAATTCATAGGAATAACGATAGGAACTAATGTAACCGAAATTCATGATACCTACTTAGATTTCTATCTTTGTATGCAGTCCCTTGAAGTGGGATAAACATTTCTACATATATTAAAATATTAATATGTTCATCCTAAAATTCCTTCATAATTAATTAAATATAAAAAATTGAAACATAAGGTGAAATTAAAGTATAATAAAACAAACAAGATTATAAATCAAAAATATTGATAATCAAATGAAGAAAAAAAATAAAAAAAATAAATTTCATTGAATAACATAGTTCATGAATGTGTAAAATCAATTCCAAGAGGCCACTACCTTTTTTATCTAAATTTACTATCAACCAGGTCCATAATGTAAAAACTATACCATCTTCCTCTTGAGGGAACTAATTTCAATTTAGATTCCAATCATCCTATTAGGAAATAAAAAACATATTAGGTACTCACACTAAAGGTAGGAAAGTGAATCAATTGAATAAGGATCCATGCATCATCCCAATAAGTAGCACATGAATTGATGATGATATGAAGAAAAACCTAGGAAAGAAAACATGACAAGAAATATTTAGTAGTTATATTCTTGACTAAATGAAAAAAAATCATGCCCACTAGAAAATCCTTAAAAGGGAATCATTTATGGCCACTGATAAATAGAACACAGAAGTAAGGCTACAGTAAGGGTCATATAATATTAACATAAAAATATCAACAAATGGAGGCACGATGATTTAGTATATAAGATCCAGCTATCACTTATTTTCCAATAGGTTGTGGGATAAAAATTTCAGATACTTTTGAAAGAACACACACACACACACATATATATATATATATATGGACATAGAAAGAGACATAGATAGAGATAGAGAGAGACCATCTTTACTAGCCATCAAATTTTAGCATAATGGAAAGATGGGATGGTTCAATGCAGATAAATTTAAACATGGAAAAGGTTTGAGGGTAAAATGTTCAAACTGATTTGAGAGAAAAGAAATATGTTTCCCAAAAAATTCAATAAAACTGAATTATATATATTGAAAAATTAATTAAAATATAAAAATTATTTGATAGGTCATGAATATGGATTTCTTTAAAATAATTATGCATCTTAGTTTGCTAGTAACCTTCCCAGAATCTAGCTCATACTATCTTACTACAAAGCCTACTAGATAAAATTTAATGTTTTATAGAACATCGCATATTATCTAGAATCGGTAACAATTATTTTTGTTTAATTCCTAGAGCTGTTCGATGATTTATGTTATGAAAACAATGTACTCACAATGAGACCAAGGTGATTCCCCACTCAGATGGATGAACTAATAAAAACCAATATTTTCAACATTATGATACTTAATTAAAGGCGGTAGAGAAGAACATATAATAACAAATGTAGGATCTCTTTGAAATCAGTTGCCAAATTTTTTTTGATTTCTTTTATGATAAGAAGATTGAAAAAATGAGTAGAGTTTGTTTAAATGATGGATTAATACCCAAAGACCTATATTTTTTTTTATTAATTTGGCATGAGTCGTATAATATACACTATGTACAGCTAGTCCTTGGTGTGCTGGTTCAAAAACCCGAACACACACATGACTTGCCTTGGTAATACCTATATGCATAGCATGGTTAGCACTGAAGGATAAACTAAGATGTAAACTCTCTATCCATGAACATTCTCCCAATTTCTACAACTGAATACCTCTAGATCTTGGAACATGCACTTAGGGTGATAGATCTAGAACATGGATCATGCACCAACATTTCTCCTACCCTAGATTGTGACCCGAATTGGATAAGAATTGAGTGTGAGTATAAATAAAGAATCATTCAAAAAAGGTGTGCGTAGGATAGATATCCACCAGAGTTCTAGCTCAGGGTCATCCACGCCGTCCAAAACCACGAAAACCCACCAAGAATATTAGTCACACAACAATGTTTGAAATCCAGAACCTGATAGGGATCGATATTGATCTGTCAGCCTAGATAACAAAGGGAATACAAGTCTTAATCACAGATGGGGATGTTCAGCTCATACTCCATAGATCACACAGAAGGAAACTCCCATATATGTTAAGTGTACACATGAAAACCATGTATACTATATCTTAAAAAACACACAACAATAAAGGCACAACTCCTGGATCGAAAATAAAATCTAGAACCAGAGTTAAAAACCTAATTAGTATAAACTTTAAAGGAGGTCTCCTTTTATGATATATGGATATGTTTTCTCTCTCTTGAACAAGTGGGATAGGTATTCCAAGAGGTCTTCCCATCAGAAAATATCTTCAAAGAATAAATGTGCTATAAAGGCACAACCGAAAGAGGTGGCATAAGAGAATGCTAAATGTGAACTAACCATGTTGATGGTAAAAAAAATAATATAAAATCAAATAATAACATGTGAAGGAAATATAAAAAAATTCAAAAATAAAAATTAATATGGAAATTAAAATTCACAAATCTCCACAATTTTCATATAAAATTCATGATGTCATTGCGCCAACTACAATCAATCGTATAATCACATACTAAAAAAAACTGCTATAGGGAATGACACTTAACTATCTCCCAATATGTATAAATGTGATACATGGTGAATGAATTGAATGATATCCAAGAAACTACATATAATTCTTAGAATACACTGCTCTAAACATAAACAGAGAACAAACCTCCACATACCTGAGTCGCCCTTTGAGATGATTCCAAGGAAGAAGTCAAACCATAAAATAACATGCTATAAAAATTCTTCTAAAACTTCTCACCATTGCCTACTAAACAACGAAAAAATACTTCAGTACCAGCCTCACACAAAACATGGAAAGAAAAAAATGTAAAATTTTACAAACAATGTAACTCAAAAATAAAATTGGTTAGAGAAAACAAGAAGAAAAGGGATCAATGTAGAGAGGGTAAGAATAAGTGAAAAGTACCCACCAAAAACCATAAAACACATAACGAATAATGCACATAGCACCATCAGATTTAAGTCAATAAATGCTACCTGAAAACTATAACATGAATACTCAACTCAAGGCACCAGAAGATCCTTAAAACATGGATTCAGAATCTCCACCCAAGGAGACAACCACCTAAAAAAAGAAAAAAGGAGACATCCTCACATAGAATGGAAACTGTATAAACACATGCAAGCAGTCCCAACATCCTATGATAGCTCTAATATGTGAGAACAAAAGGGTGGGAGCTAGCTAAGAACAAGGGGAGGCAAGACACAAAAGGGCCATGATACTAGTATATACTTACTAACAAAAAATAGTTCAAAGGAAACCAAAACCTATCCACTAAAAAAGGTAAAATAGTAAACCAATAAGCTTAGTTATCATCAAATAAACAAACAAGATAACTACACCAACATGCTACCCAATCCTAAACACTGAACTCACAATAGGACAATATTTGTAGAAAACAATCCTAAAGGATGTAGAGGATGACAACAGATCTAACGAAATATAATCTTCTATAAAAAAGGAAGACACAAGATATGAAAGATAATTCTAGGACCATACTACTGAACAGCTCAAAAACATAGGAAAACCACACATATAACCCATTCCTACCACGAAACCATAGACACACATAGGTAGAAACTACCAAGATGCATCTTTGAGTCTAATACAGGCAAAGGAAAATGAAAGGTAAAAAAATGGGAAAAAACTATTAATAGTATAAGGAAATTACATCCAAATAAAGCTAATTTCCTAGCTTATAAAACAATAATATATGATGAAACATGTAAAATCCACTAGAAAAAAATTTGAAATAAAATGAACAATCGATTTGAAATTTTAACAAATAAAACAAAAAACCCAATTACAATCTGATACCACTTTGTTGTGGGGTGTGACCATATAAGAAAAGTAGTCCCAGTGAAATATCCTAGAATCTATTGATTTTTTTGGTTCATTAAAATTAAAAATGTGAAAAGTATGTTTATTTATAGTTTAACACATGAAAACTGACAAAGAAAGACGGAGTTTCACATCGAAAATTTTCAATAAAATAGTAACATTCAAATGAATCAACACCAATAATCATAACACATATTGGTAGTGAATTTTTTTTCATATAGTTGAAATTACACAACATTCATGCATTTTAGTTAATTCTCATTAAATAGAAAAAAAAATTTGTACACATTGATTTAATAATACCAGTAACAATGAGAAGTAATTTCCAGAATAAAATATATAGTAGAGAATTACATGGAAGGACTAGTAATGACAAACCGAGCTAAAATAAGGCACAAAAAGCATCTAAAATCAACAAATTAAATTCAAAACCTAGAGATATAACAATTCAACATGTTTGAATTAATACTAGAATCATTGATGTTCAGTTATTTTCTGGTCGAATTAACAGCTGAAAGAAATTAGTAAATGTAACATGGATTTAATGTGCATCCAACCTCAATTGGTCCTACATGCATGACAAGAACACCAACCAACTCACACATTTTATTATGATCTAAATAAAAAAATACTGGAGATAAACCAAAAAAGGTAGATAAACAACAGGACCACATTGGTTCTTTGAAAATAAATTGAAAAGAATAAAAATGAAAAACACTTACAGAACTGGACGGAGATCGATCATGATCTGTCAGCCTGGATAACATAGGGATAACAAGACTCGGTGACCGATAGTGATTTTTAGCTTAGAGTCCAGAAATCACACATAAGGAAACTACTATATCTTTTAAGTGCACACACAAAGACAGTTTACTCTGGATAAAAAAATTCACAAATAAAGGTGGAACCCCTGGATGAAAAATGAAATCCGTAATATAAGTCTAAAACCCGAGCATCCACAACTCTGAAGGAGGTCTCCATCGATGATATATGGCTAGGGTTCCTCTCTCAAATGATGTAGAGAAGGATTCCATCATGTGTTTTCTACTTCAAATACCTAACAAGTATAAAAGTTCCTAAAAAGGCGCAATAGATAGAGGCGCCGAAATAGAATGCTAAAGGGGAACAGACCACATGGATGATGGAAAATAGAATAGAAAAAAATAAGGCATGAAGGAAATATAAAAAAATTTGTAAATAAAATTTCATTTTGAAATTAAAATTCACATAGTCTATATATGTGGTATTTGATGTTGTATTTGATTATTTGATAACACCGCATAAAGCTACCATACATGAATTTCATATCATCATATGATGCGGTAAAGGGGATACAAACATAGAGAGTTTAGTGTTGAGGAGTTAAATGTTCGTGAAGCTTGATGTGGGAGTTTAATATTACGTTCACTAAAATAAATGAAGCTTGGAATGTGTTACAACTCCTTAGGAGCCAATCACTTTACTTAAGACAACACTATAAAAAGAATAAAATCTTCACCAATTGTTGAGAGATTCATTCAACCTATTGATATCTTTGGTGGAAGGATTCTATTTATCACATTGTGATTTCTATCAATCTCACGTGGAATATCATAGAAGATCGAGTTCAATAGATAAAAGGTATTTTCATTGTTTATATTTATTAAATTCATCCAAATGGAGTGATATTGTAGTAAAACATATTTTGGGGGTTTATTTTAGAAACAGTTGGACAAACATTCTCCCCTCCAAAACCCATCACCAGGGTGGGTTTTTGTCATTTTCCATGAAATGAGAATATTAATTGATCTATAAGTGAAAAATATGAAGAAATTTAGTATTCTTCAAAGAGTCCTACAAAACGTTACTACTATGGACCTACATGATACACAATTAAGAGTCATATCATGTGATCAACCTACATGATACATAAGTAAGAGTGTGAGAAATTAAAAAAATGTTACTACTATGAAAAATACACATTAAATATTCCAAAAAATGAAGTAACATCATCATTGGTTCACTCTTGGATAATTTTTGTATAGGAGATGATCTCACATCCTCACAAGAAGAAACTTTCATTATTTCTTTATCTAGTACAAATTAAAATCCTACACCTGTATGTAAAGTGACCAAGAATGGCACAAAAAGGTCATGGATTTTAAAAGATTACAAAATTGATAAAATTAATTATGATATTTTTTGAAATATTGAACATGTTATTAACAAAATTTCAAATAATTAGAAAAAAGTGAGAAATAAGCGATCTGTTTTTTTATCACATGAAAAATAATTCTCATAAAAAGACAAACCCACTGTCTAATTCCACTAAAAAATTCTTATAATGAGGATGTTTATATTCTCAATATAATGTGGAACTCTAAAAATTGATTAACTTTCAAAAAGGATATTTCAAATATTACCATATCAGCCTTTATTAGACATTCAAATTTCAATGTACCTTCACATGGATCTCATGGAAAAATATACTACAACCTATCTACATATAAACCCATGAATACAATGAACCAAAAACAACATAATCCATCAATGGATGTGTCTATATGACTTATGAATGGTATAGAAAAAAATATTATTGTGCGAGGCATAAAAAAGGAAAGTGGAATTAATAGAATGAAAATAGAGGAATGTGATGTTAATTCAGAGTATACGTGATTTCTAAATGTAACTATGATTTGAAAAAAAATACTAAATGTAAATATTAATGTGTAAAATGTAATAAGAATATAAATTACCTGAAAAAAATTTCATTAATAACTCATAGAGGATTATCCAAGAATGTATCCTTTAGTGGAAAGGGTGACAATTTTGGTAGCCTTCATGTCTGAAATTCATGCACCCCCAACAGGAAAGAATAGAAATTAAAGAGATCATTGAAGACAACAAACCGTGGAAGGATCTCCCTAGACAAAAAATCAAAGAGATTAATACATGTTAACATTTTCATTCCGAAAGTCCCAGTGAAAGATAATATTTACATCAAACTATGAAAGGATGTGATAACAGAAATAAGGAGATGGGAAAGTGTCATTTTGTGTATTAAAGATAAGGTATCAAAGTATTCGATGTCATACGTTTGTGCATGCCCCTTTTCAACCATTCAGGATTTGAGCAGATTGATTGTGTCACCGACATTAACTGTAAGTGTCCTGATTTTCTCAAGTATTTCCATGTAACACCCTAACCCAGTTACCCAGATTCAGTGCATTATTACATAACATTGGAATGATAACAAGAGATCAAGTCTCAAAATATAGATTTGTTTAGTAGCCTTTGAAGCACATATACATACATAAATTTTACATTACATCATGAAATAAAGAAAAACTACATTGTGACACCTTTGAAAAAACTCAAATACTTTGGTCTATTCCAACAGGTTAATCATAATATACTTCTTCACGTCCTGGTAAAACAAAAACATAAGAAATAGGTGAGCATAAAGGCTCAGTAGGGATAACAATATAGTATAAAATATCATTAATAAGCATTAACATTTAAGGAAATTTATAAGAAAACAACAAAAGACTTTAAACTTAAACTTCATCGTAATATAAAAAAGATAAATCAAATAATTTCACTTACTTATTCACATGGATATTCAACTAGTTGAATAATCACATGTAATATCAAAAGCTAATTTCATAATGATGGAATTCATAAAGCTGGACATCATAACCACATAGTCAATACCTCATGCAAAGACTTCAAATAAGATTTTCTCAAGTCCTTGTGCCAAGACACTAGTTTGTCTAATGAGGCCCACCGATCATCGAGGAGGTATTAATGGCTCCACTCGTCACTTAATAAGTCAGATTAATTCCTCATATGAAAAGGTTGAAATATAATCTAAATATTTTTGTTAAAACTAGCATACTAAATGTCAATATTTTAACCACAACCCATGAATGGTATAAACATTAAACATACAAAATCAAACTTAACTCATTCAATACAATATAAAAGATTTTATTATAATAAATCATCCTCAATCAAAAATAATGAAGGAAATTTACATAGAGGAAAATAATCAATAAAAATATTTGAGAGAAATATCCCCTTTTTCTTGAAAACAATTAAAAGTCTCAATATTTATCAAGAAGATATTAAAAATTAGATTTTTAATCAATGTTTCCCATACCACTTTTAATATTTTAAAATTTATTTATTTTTAAAAAGTTCATGTACTTATAAATAAATCATTTAAAATATTTTTAAATAATGGACATTACTGAGAATGATTTAGAATAATAAATAATTAAATCAATTAAAACCATATTTTAGTTAAAGAGTTCCTAACCAAATGAATGATGCTTGAATACAAATAATTGAAGAATAAATTTAATCAAAACTTTATAATATCATGAGAACAAAGGGATTCATGATATAATATGTCAAAGGACAATATATACATCATATAAAAGTGAATTGGCACAGAACAACAATGTAGTCTCAATGGAATGTAAATTGAGATGAAGTCCCTTATAAAGACCGTATCCTTTAGTTATTGATAAATCAACGATATAATTATGTGTGAAATATATAAATACACTCAATATTACTGTATATTAAGTGTAAATAAATCAGAGTACATTCACACATATTCTTGTAAAAACAACACCAATGACATGGATGTTTAACTAAATGAATGGAAATTAAGTTAAGATCACTCTTATCAAGATCATATCAATGAATTTATAATTTATAAATGGAGTGATTATGTGTATAAAATGTATATCCACAAAAGGGGAGTGAAAATTACTACATAAATAAATAAATAGTGATTTCATACATAATCTAGGAGTAAAATATTCAATGAAGTTTGCATAAAACCCAACGAGTGGAAATTGAAATTAGAAATTCCGTTACAGATTTGGTAACTTATGAAAATTACACCCCATGAAATAAGGATCATAAAAGTAATATGTATATACCTATAAATTAAATTATATTACACAAAGAATACAATCATGGGCAGTACATACACTACACAAAATGAAATAGTGGCAATATAGCATGAATCTCATTGGAATAAAAAGTGAGATGAAACCCCCTTACCTTTTACATTTCCTTATTATAGGGTAGGTTAACCTCATATATAATGGTCAGATAATTGTTATTAAATTACAAGAGAACCACTTAAATAAATTTGATATCATATTTTATCTTCTAATATTTCTTTGACAATGATATTAAAGTAGTATCATTGTTTTGGGTGTTAATTCATTAATTTTCCTTTATATGTTTTGTTACTTAAGTCATGTTTTTTATGGATAAGAGTTAATTGATTCAAATCCATAATGAAATTAAGTTCTTAAACATTATTTTTTATCATAAAATGAAAATTATTCTTTAATGGTTATGGTGGGGAACAAAATCTCATCACGTGGTGGAGACGGTTAGCAGTACGTATGCACGGGCGACAATATCGGTCTATTAGTGGAAAAATCGTATGTATTTGGATGGTATATTATATATACATAATAATTAAAATGTTATATTTTTTATTTAAATCAGTTATACTAATTATTATACCCATCAAAATAATGAATTGTTGAATAATAAACTATACCATGACGTGGAGACGGTAAGCCATACGTACACACGTATGGTGAATTTTTCATTCATAGGATGGATAGAATAATGAATATGGTTATATCATATTTATAATAATATCACAGTATGTAGAAGGTACTGGACTTATTATTTTGTTATGGAACAACAATGAATTAGAAATTGGAAGATGAAAAGATCTTAGAAAGCGGTGATGAAATTATTACCTCATATTCGGGTGCTTCCTTTAAATTTGATCAAAAGGGCTACTTAGGATGGCTTTATGATAAAATTATGGAGTCGAGGGTACATTTAGGGTCTTTTTGAGGATATTTGAGCAGGGTTTGGCCGATACAAATGGATTTGGAGGTGTTATTTTTAGATAAGTGGAAGTACCCTTTTATAATATAGGTGAGGGTCACATTAGAAAAAGTTTGAAATATTATTTTATTATAAAATTATTTTCGGTTTATAATGGCTCCAAATAGATTTATTTAGAGTATATGGTGGGTATGAGTCCCAATAATCTCAAAAAAATAGGTTTTATACAAGTTTAGGTCACCCTATAAACTTTATCCTTTATATTTAATTCTTAGTTTAATAGTTTATCTTTTACAATGTCTTCTTGTATTTTTACATTACATGGTTAAAAAACATACTATAAAATGCAAAACTAACCTCAAGTGGTTCATTAATGACCTATCTATCATTATATCAGTCATTCTGAGGAAGATTATATTTTTATGAATATTATATCATTTAATAATATTGTATTTTTTTAAAATACTCAATTATGTAAATTTTGACACTATTTAGTATTTTGTTTTTGTGAAAGTCAACAAAACAGGATTACTTTGAAAAAAATACATTAAATCAACCCTAACATTTAATATTAACCTATTAAATTCGTGGAATGAATCAAAAGTCTCAATTTATATTTATTCTTATATTTATAATATCAATGAGTTTAATAATTCATTAATAAGGTAATTACTACATCATCATTATATCATAAATAAATTTAATTATTTAATTTTTAAAAATTATATATAAAATAAAATGATGAAGGAAATATTTTTAGATTTATAATGAATATTTGTAGATGAATTTATGTTATTTATAACCATATATTAAAAATGTTTTAGTTATTAAACATTGAAATTAGCACTTTTAACACTTTGCAAATGTCCTTAGAAGGCGAGTAAAAGACGGTAAAAAGTTAAATAAAATGTTATATATCTAATATTATTATAAAAAGACTTAAATTAATTTAATTGGACTATTATAGGTATTATTTATTTCTTTTCACTTTAAAATAAATTTAAATTAATAATAATTATTTAAATAAAAAGTTGGCTTAAAATAATAATGTAGTGTTTTTCAATATTCATCTAAATATGAAAGTTATCAGAAAAGCACTAAATATTTATCAAAACTAATTTTTTTGTACCTATTCTATGTAAGTAGTTTATTTTGTCAAATTGAATATATAAAAGTGTCAAAAAAAGATTTAAAAAGGTTTTTCTATTAAAAGGTTGTAAAATTTCATTATTTAAAAAATACTTCTTTTATCTGAAAAAATAATTTTTTTCTTATATTATGTCCAAGAAACACATAATATTAATTTTAATATTATATGGAGTATATAAAATTCAAAATAAAGTTAATACCATTCAAATCCATTTTTCGAATGGCTAGTTTGGTAAGTCGTGGTGCGCTCGAATTTGGTGTTGCGTGTAGCGCAAGTTGTTGAATTACTTTAATGAAAATAACATACTATGAAATCTTAGGGTGTTACATTATTCCAAAATTTTAGAAATTTTATCCTCACAATTTTAAAATTAGGCTTGGTAACGTCATTGAATGTCCCACATTGGAAAAAGTGTCAATAAAACTATCACTTTGAAAGAAAGAAAGAGAAGTACAAAGGTCACCCAAGATAACCCGTACTAGGATTCCTTGTAGGAAAACATGGATATAAAACATAAAATAACATTCATGTTCTGATGGAGAGTGATAGAAAACATGATCAAGAGAATGTTAACAATAAGAAAACCAAAAACTTGTGATGGGTCAAACAGTCATCAGTTTCCTAGTAGAAAAGGTAAACATACAATGTTTTTTGTTTTACGTTCCATTTCTTATTGTTGAGGAATTTATTTATGATATTGTCTAAGAAAATATACTTATATTTTAAGTAGAGTTTCATCCATTAATTAATTTATACCACTAACTCAACTTTTCTCCAAACGATGAGTATTCAATATGACATGGACACACCTGAAGCACTAGAATCAAATTTTAGAGAATCACATAATCCACAAAGGATGAAATATATATTTACCTTGTCTTTAGAGATTAAACAAAACCAAATGGATAGTAAAAGATTATATGATCCCAAAAATGGAAAATCTTTTATATAAAGAAATAGTAATCACAATTTCCCAAATTAAATAAACAAGACCCACAGTTCAATAAAGACCATTCAATAAACAAATGTCCTTAAAATCCTTCAATATAATCAAAACAAAAATTAAAACCCAAAACTCAGAAAAATTTAATCACATAGTCTTTCATATTAAATCTTTACATTTATCTACAAATAACATCAACTACTCTTAAATACTCATATTGAAGTGAAATTAACCAAATCACATATTCTCTATTATTGGTTAACAATTTAAATTAATAACCTGAATCTCTATAAAAAACATAGATTATTCAAAAATAGAAAAAATCAACCATTACTCCTCAAATGAAATCCTGCAGTATTCTATTTTACTTAGGGATAGAGTGTTCCCAAAAGAGTGAACGTCTTCCAAAATAACATTTATCACCTAATCATCAAATCATTTTCCTATACTAAGGATATCAATTTGATAAAACATTAGATCCCAAATCAAATTGTTATCGATCAATAAAATCATTTAACAAAAATGAATTAGTCACACTTACTAGGGGCTTCACATAGTTCAGTGTTAGGTGATAAATCCTAGTCGCACTTGGGTTTTGGTTTCTATTCCCATAGCTTTGTTTGATGCGAAGGGTTGTCACATAGTCTGTAAGTGGTCCTTTTTCAAAATTTATATTTTATAACATTCCCAAAATGAGATAAATTCCTTAAAATAACCATAAAATAATTTAAAAACAAATTTTATCCTACACCTAAAATTTTCATCCCAAAAATTAATAACCTCTAATTCCCTCAAATTCAAGGATCATATAATCCCAAATGGGTCTTTATAACTATATCCACACAATAAAAGATAATTCCTCCTCAAATTTCATTTTCACATAACAAACTATAGGGTTACAAATACAAGAGAAAAGTCTTCAAAAGTAATCCCATTAACAAAGAGAATTAATACTTTTAAAAATTTCTCCATCCATTTATTTCTACATAGGTTCTTCCTTGACCTAGTGGTTATCCTATAGAATATGTCATTGACTTGTGTTATGCCCAGTTCACCTAAATTTATGTCAAATTATTGTAAATGAATTGTTAAGATCATTTTTATTTTCTTCTATAGTAATCTTCATTTTTCCTTGGAAATTTTTTACTTTATGTCCTTATTTCCCACACATAATGCATTTCTTGGTTCCATTAAGACACTTTCATGGGTTTCTCCTTCCACATTACCGACATGATGGAAATTGAGATTTCCTTTTTCCATGGTCTCCACTGCTAGAGATCTTATCATTCTTCGCATTTCTCTTCTTTATTGAGTTTGGGAGTTGGATAATGTATATATTTTTATCATATTTTTTAAAACCTACTTCGTCATGAACCCAATATATTTCACACCTATCAACATTCCATTCATTTTCTCATTTCCACCATCATTCCCACCTTATATATCATGTTTAATGTTACAATGAAATTCTTGGAATCCATCCATTGACTAAATCCAGAATGTAATGTGTGAGGAACAATAGTCATAACATCATTTAGTGAATATCATGAATCCTTATTTTCAATCTAAAAAACCTTAGTATTAACCAAGGATATATATTCTCATATTATATTAAAATATTTCAAATCAGTTTGTAAAGAAAACGTGAATTATCTTAAGAATATACCTAGGGAGTGTCATAACCAAGATTGCGGCAAGGATCGTTGTTGTGCACATTTTCCCATTTGATTCTTGATCAAAGTTGTGTTTTTGGGTTTTAACCCTAGGTACGTATGTGCCAGATGTGCCTCTACCTGATCGTATCCACACAGGGAAACATTTCTTGGAAACCCCATAAAATATTTACATTACCAAAATTCTTGGATGTTCTTATATACAAATCCCCAATGTCTATCTTAGGGTACTATTTTATGATCAGGATTTTTCTAAATCTAGCTTCCATGGTTTGTACTGAACATCCTATGATACTAACTGTAATGCCCTGACCCTAGTTTCCCAGAGTTGGTGCATTATTACATAACATTTCATGATCACAAGAGATCATGTCTCAAAAGTATGATTTTTTTAGTAGTCATTGAAGTACTAGATACATACATAATTTTTATATTACATAAACAAATAAAGAGAAAAAACATTGTGTCCCCTTTGAACATACTCATATCCTTTAGCCTATCCCTATAGTTTAATCATAATATACTTATTCACATCCTAGGAAAAGGAAAACCTATAAAAGAGGTGATCTCAAATTCTCAGTAGAGATAACTGTATAGCTTAAACTATCACAAATAAGTATAAACCTTTATGGAAATTTATAAGACTAAAACACAAGGCATATAAACTTGAAATTCAGGATAATATAGTAAAGATAAATCAAATAATTTCATTTACTTATTCACATGGATATTATACTAGTCTAAAAATCAAATATAATATCAATATATATTTTTCTAATGATGGAATGCATAATTCTGGACATCATAACCATATAGTCAAGGCCTCATGCCAAGACTACAAATAAGATTTTGTCAAGGCCCTGTGCCCAGACACTAGTTTATCTCATGAGACCTACCGATGCATCAAAGTGCTATATCCAGCTCAACTCATCAATTAATAATTACAATGCATTCCTCATATGAAAAGGGTGAAACATAATCTAAACATTTGTATTAAAACTAACATAAGAAATGTCAATATTTTAACCACAAACCATGAATGGCATAAAAATAGAACATCCACAGTAAAACATAACTCATTCAATAAATCATGGAAGATTGTATTATAGTAAATTAACCCCAATCATGAATAATGAAGGATATTGACATATATTAACATAATTAGTATAACTATTTAAGAGAAATATCCCCGTTTTCTTGAAAATATTTAACAGTATCACTATTTATCAAGAAACTATTAAAAATTATATTTTTGAATCAAAGTGTCCCATACCACATTGAAACATTTAAAAAAAATTTAATTTTAAAACATTCATGTCCATATAAATAAACCCTTATAACTATTTTTAAATCATGGAAATTAAAGAGAAATTTTTCGAATAATAAATCTTTAAACATTTAAAACCATATTTTAGTTAGAGAGTTCCTATCCAAATGAAAGACAATTGAATACAAATAATTGAAGAATAGAATTAATCAAAAAATTATAATATCTTGTGAATAAAGGGATTCATAATACAATATGTCAAACGAATGTATATACACCATATAAAATTTAATTGGTGCATAACAAAAAATAAGTCTCAATGGAATGCAAGTTGAGATGAAATCTCTTATAAAGACCATATTTTTAGTTTAAGGATAAATCAATGACATAATTATGCATGAAAATATAAATACACTAAATATGGTTTTATATTAATTGGAAATCAATTAGAGTACATTCAGACATATTCTTGTAAAAACAACAACAATGACTTGGATGTTTAATTAAATGAATGGAAATTGAGTTAAAATTACGCTTATCAAGTTCATATCTATCACTTGAGAATTTATAAATGGAGTTATTATGTGTATCAAAATTTTATACACAGAATGGGGAGATAAAATTACTTCATAAATAAATAAATATTGATTTCCCACAGAATATTAGAGTAAAATAATCAATGAAGTTTGCATAAATCCCAATGAGTGGAAATTGTAATTGGAAATTCCCTTACTGATTTGGTAACTTACGAAAATTACACCCCATGAAAGAAGGATCAGAAAATAAAGATGTAAATACCCATAAATTAAAGTATTTCACACAATCAATACAATCATGGACAGTAAAAACACCAAAAAGAAAGGAAATAGAGGCAATATAGCGTGAATCTCACTGGAATAAAAAGTGAGATGAAAATCCCTTACCTTGTACGTTTACTTAGTAGAAGATAGTTTAACCTCCTGTATAATAGTGAAATAATTTTTATTAAATTATAAAAGAACTAAATTTAAAAATATGATATCATATATGATTTTCTAATATAGCATTGTTAATGATATTTTAGTAGTATCATTATTTTTGGTGTTAAATGATATGTTTTCCTTTATATGTTTTATTACATAAGTCATATTATTTACAAATATTATATATTTGATCCATATCCATAATTATATTAAGTTCTTAAAAATTATTTTTAACCATAAAATGAAAATTATTCTTGAATGGTTACGATGGGGAACAAAATCTCAACACATCGTGGCGACGGTTATTCGTACGTACGGACGTGCGACAATATCATTCTATTAGTGGTGAAATCGTATTTAATTAAATTTTATATTATATATAAAAAATAATTAAACTGTTATATTTATTATTTAAATCAGTAATACTCATTTTTATACCCATCCAAATTATGAAGTTTTGAATAATAAACTACACCACGACGTGGAGACGGTAAGCCATACTTACGCACGTATGTTGAATTTGTCATTCATAAGATGGATAGAATAATGAATATCGTTCTAACATATTTATAATAATATCATATTATGTAGAAGGTCATGGAGTTATTATTTTGGGATGTAAACAACAATGAAAGAGGAAGTGGAAGAAGGAAATAACTTAGATAGAGGTGATGAAATTATTACCTCTTCTTCAGGTGATTCCTTTTGATTTGACAAAAAGGGCACCATAGGATATATTTTTTATCAAATTAAGTACTCAATGTTAAATTTAGGGTAGTTTTGAGGATATTTTGATAGGTTTTGGCCAAGAAAAATGGATTTGGAGGTGTGATTTTGAGAGAAGTAGAAGTACCATTTTATAAGAGAGGTGAGGGTCACTTTAGGAAAAGCATGAAATATTATTTTATTATAAAATAATTGTCAGTTTTTAAAGGATCCAAATGGATATATTTCATGGATAAGGTGTGTATGGGTCGAAATACTTTCATCCAATAGGTTTTAGACATCATTAGGTCACCATATTAACCTTATCTTTTAGTTTTATATCTCAGTTCAATAGTTTATGCTTTACTATGCCTTCTTGTATTTTTATATTACATGGTTAATACACATAATATAAAATGCCAAGAGATCCTAAAGAGGTTCATTAATGACATATCTATAAATATATAAGTCCTTTCTCCAAACGTTATATTTTTAGGAAAATTATATCATTTAATAATATAGTATTTGTTTTAAATACTCATTTATGTCAATTTTGACACAATTTATTATTTTGTTTTTTTTTGAAAGTAGAAAAAAACTTGATTACGTCAAAAAAAATATTAAATCAATCCTAAAATGTCATATTATCCACTAAAATCCTTGTAATGCATCAAATGTCTAAATTTACATTTATTATGGTATTTATAATATCAATTAGTTTAATCATTCATTAATTAGGTAATTACTACATCATCATTGTGTCAAAAATAAATTTAATTATTTGATGTCTAAAAATTATAAATAAAATACCATGATGTAGGAAGTATTTTTATATTTCTAATAAATATTTATAGTTGAATTTATCTTACGTATATCCCTATATTATAAATGGTTTAGTTATTAAACTTTGAATTTAACACTTGTAACTCTTCTTTAAATAAAATAATAATAATTTTCCTAATATAATCAAGTGTATAAAAAGGTTGATATTTTTTCCTAAGGTTTATTTTGGTCGAAATACACTTTTCCAATAGAATTAGGACATGTGTTAGGGTAATTATAATATCATTTTTACTTTTAATTACCCTATTTTACTTTTAACGGTGGTAAATAAAATTTAAAAGTTAGTATTCATCAAAAATTATTTACATCCTATTCAACCAAAATTTTCTAACTAATGTCAACCATATCTCTCGTATTTTTGAAATTCAATTCACAGAAGTCGTAAAATTATGTTTTATGAAAATTTGAAAATTTTCCTTGAAGGCGAGTAAAAGACGATCAAAAGTTCAATAACATTTTATATATCTAATATTTTTATAAAAAGAATTAAATGATTTACATTGGACTAATATAGGTATAATTTATCTAATTTTAATTTAAAATAAATTTAAATTAAAAATAATTTTTTAAATAAATAGTCATCTTTAAATAATAACATTGTGTTTTCAGTATTCATAAAATATGAATGTTATCCGAAAACCACTGAAAATTTATCCAAACTAAATTTTTATATACCTCTTCTAAATAAGAAGTTTTTTGGTCATATTGAATATATAAAAGTGTCAAATATTGGATTTAAAAATGGTTCTCCATTAAAAAGTAATAAAATATTATTATTTTTTGAAAAATACTTATTTTATTTGAAAAATTGAATTGGTTCTTATATTATGTCCATGAAATGCATAATATAGATGTTAAAATTATATGGAGTATATAAAATTCAAAATGCAGTTAATACTATTCATACCCATCTTTTTAACGGCTAGTTTGGTAAGTCGTGGTGCGCTCGAACTCGGTGTTGCGTGTAGTATAAGAAATTGAATTACATTAAAGAAAATCATTTACTATGAAATATTTGGGTGTAACATTTTTCCCCACTTATGGAAATTTCATCCTCAAAATTTTAAAATTGGGCATGGGAACTTCATTGAAAGTCCCACATTGGAAAAAGTGACAATAAAACTATCACTTTGACAAAAGAAAAAGAATTACAAAGGTCACCCAAGATAACCCTTACAAGGATTCGATGTTGAAGAACATGGATATGGAAGATAAAATATGTGTCAAGTTCCGAGGGAGAGTGAAAGAAAACATGATCAGTAGAAATATAACAACAAGAAAACCAAAAACATGTTAGGGGTTAAATAGTCATTAGTTTCCCAGTAGGAAAACTAAACAGAGAACGTTTTTTGTTTTAAGTTCCATTTCTTAATGTTAATGAATTTATTTAGGATATTGACTAAGAAAATATACTTATTATTTAAGTATAGTTTCATCCTTTAATAAATTTGTACATTCTAAATCATCTTTTCTCCGAACGATGAGTATTCAGGATGACCTGATCACCACTAATGAACTAGAATCAACTTCTAGAGAATCACATAATCAAAAAAGGTTGAAATATATATTTACCTTTTCTTTAGAGATTAACCAAAACCAAATGGTTTATACCAAATTAGATTATCCCCAAAATATATAATCCTTTATAGAAAGAAATACTAATATTAATTTCCAATATTAAAAAACAATACCCGAAGATCAATAAAGACCATTCAATAAACAATTGTCCTTAAAATACTTCAATATAATACAAACTAATATTGAAACCCAAAACCCAGAAGAATTTATTCACATAGTCTTTCATAGTAAATCTTAACATTTATCTCCAAATAACATAAACTACTCTTAATGTCTCAAAAAAAAGTTTATTTAAAAAAATCACATATTCAATATTGTAGGTTAATCATTTCCATTAATAACCTAAATCTATATAAAAAACAAATATTACTCCAAAATTAAAAAATCCACCATTAATCCTCATATAAAATCCTTTAGTATTCCATTTTCCTTAGGCATTTAGTGTTCCAAACAGAGTGAACATCTTCCAAAATAACATTTATCACTTAATCACCAAATCATTTTCCTATATTAAGGATATCCATTTGATAAAACATAAGATCCCAAATCAACTTATTATTGATCAATAATATCATTTAACTAAAAATAATTATTCACAATATCCATGGACTTCACGTAGTCCAGTGGTATATGATAAATCCCAGCCTCACATTTTTTGTGGGTTCGATTCCTGTAGCTTTGTCCAACGCGAAGGTTTGTCACATGGTATGCGTGTTTTCCTTTTCCAAAAACTATATTTTATAACATTCCCAAAATTAGATAAATTCCTCTAAACAACCACAACATAATTTATCCACAAATATTATCATATACCTCACATTTTCATCCCAAAAATTAATAACCTATAATTGCCTCAAATTCAAGGATCATATAAACCCAAATGGTTTTTTGTAACTATATCCACAAAATAAAAGATAATTCTTCCTCAAATAGCATTTTCACATAACAAAATGTAGGGTAATGTATACAAGAGAAATCCATCCAATGTTACCCCATAAAAAAGAACATTAATACTTTTAAACATTTCTCCATCCATTTATTTCCACATAGGTTCTTCTTTGACCTAGTGGTTAACCTATAGAAAAGGGAATTAACTCGTATAATGTTCAGTTCCCCTACATTTACGAAAAATGACTCTAAATTGATTCTTAGTATCATTTTATTTTATTCCATAGTACTTTTCATTTTTCCTCTGCAATTATTTAATTTATGTCTTTCTTTCCAACACATAAAGCATTTATTTGTTCTATTGAGACACTTTCCTGGGTGTCTCTTTCCCCATTTCCAACATGAGGGAAATTGAACTTTCTTTTCTCTAGGGTCTCAACTATTGGTACTCTTATCATTATATTAGTTTATCTTCTTTGTTGAGTTTGGGAGTTGGTTAATGTATATATTGTTGATCATATTTTTTGAAACCTCCTTTGGCCTGAACACAAAATCTTTTACACCTATCAAAATTTCATTTAGTTTCTCATTTCCACCATCGTGTTTACCTTGTAAATCATGTTAAATGTTAATATAACTTCCTTGGAATCCAGCCATTGACTAAAACCAGAAACAATGGTGTGAGTAAAAATAGTCATAAAATCATTTGGATAATATCATGACACATTATTTTCATTCTAAAACACCTTATGATTAAACAAGGTTATTTATTCTCATCTTATATTAAAATCCTTGAAATCGGTTTTTATAGAAAATGTGAACTATACTAATCATATCCAATGGGGGTGTCATGACAAAAATTGCAGCAAAGCCTGTTGTTGTGCACGAGTTCTTATTCGAGTCTATCTCAAAGCGGTTCTTTCGGGTTTTACCCATAGGTACATCTGTGCCAGAGCTGCCTCTAACTACTCGTATCGAGACAGGGATGTATTACATGGAAAACCCACATAATATTTACATTACCAAATTTTTTGGATGTTCTTCTATTCCAATATTCAATGTCTATTTTATGGTTGTGTTTTCTAATCAGAGTTTGTCTAAATCTAGCTTTCATGGTTTATACTAAACTTCCTCTGATAACAACTATAACACCCCAACCCTAGTTACTCAGAGTCCGTGCATTATTACATAACGTCGGCAGGGACACAAGGTACCAATTCTTGATAGACCAATTAGTTTAGTATCCTTGGAAGCATTAGATATATATATAAGTTTTACATTACATCGTGAAATAAAGAGAAACAAAAATCTATCCCCTCTGAACACACTCATATCCTTTGGTCTATCCCAACATGTTAATCGTAATATACTTCTTCACATACTGGGAAAAATAAAACATAATAAAGGGGTTAGCTTAGAGTCTTAGTAGTGATAACAATATAGTAGAAATTATTATATATAAACATTAACATTTAAGGCAATATCTAAGACTAAAACACAAGCCATTTAAACATCAAATTCAATATAATATAACCATGATAAATCAAATAATTCCATTTAATTGTTAAAATGGATATTCTAATTGTCTAATAATAAAATGTAATCTCAATAGCCACTTTCCTAATAAAGGAATGCATAATTCCATACATCATAACCACATAATAAAGGCCTCGTTCCAAGACTACAAATAATATTACGTCAAGACCCTATTCCAAGACACTAGTTTGTATCATGAGACCTACCGATTCCTGAAAAAGATAAAACATAATCTAAAAATTCGTATTAAAATTAGCATATTAAATGTAAATATTTTAACCACAAACCATGAATGGTGTAAAAATAGAACATCCACAGTCAAACATAACCCATTCAATACAACATGGAAGATTGTATTATAGTAAATCAACCTCAATAAAGAATAATGAAGGATATTGACATATATTAAAATAACCAGTATAAATTTTCGAATGAAATATCCTTTTTATCTTGAAAACATTTAAAGGTATCACTATTTATCAAGAAGCTATTAAAAATTATATTTTTTAATGAAAGTGTCCCATAAAAAATTGAAAATTTTAAAATTAATTTTAATTTTAAAACATTAATTCCCATATAAATAAATCCTTACAACTATTTTTAAAACACTAACATTAATGAGAAAGAGTTAGAATAATAAATCTTTAAAACATTTGAAACCATATTTTAGTTAAATAGTTCCTAACAAAATTAAAGATGCTTGAATACAAATAATTGATGAATAGAATTAATAAAAACATTAAAATATCATGAGAATAAAAGTATTCATGATTTAATATGTCAAAGTATAGTGTATACACCATATAAAAGTGAATTGGAGCAAAAAATAAAGAAGTCTCAATGGAATGTAAATTGAGGTAAAATCCCTTATAAAGACTGTATCCTTAGGTTAAGGATAAATCAATGAAATAATTATTTGGTAAAATTATAAATAAAATCAATATGATTGGATATTCAATATAATCTAGTCAGAGTACATTCACACATATTCTTGTAAAAACAACACCAATGACTTGGTTGTTTAACTCAATGAATGGAAATTAAGTTAAGATTACTTTTATCACGTTTGTATCAATGACTTGAGAATTTTTAAGTGGATTAATTATTTGTATAAAAATTAAATCTATACAAATGGGATTGGAAATTACTACATAATTAAATTAATTGTTATTTCACACATAATCTTGGAGTAAAATAATCAATGAAGTTTGCGTAAAACACAATTAGTGGAAATTGAAATTTGAAATTATCTTACTGATTTGGTAACTTAGGATAAATAAATCCCCTGAAAGAAGGATTACAAAATGAAGATGTAAATACCCATAAATTAAAGTATATTAAAAAAATAATATAATCATGGTTAGTACATACAATATAAAAAATGAAATAGTGCCAATATAGCATGAATCTAATAGGATTAAAAAGTGAGGTGAAAACCCCATACCTTGTACTTTTCCTTATTAAAGGGTAGTTTAACCTCCTTTATAATGGTGGATTAATTGATATTAAATTATAAAATAACTACATACATAAATATGATTTGATATATGATCTTCTAATTTATCTTCGTTAATAATATTTCAAAAGTATAATTGTTTTTGGTTTTAACTGATTCGTTTTCCTTCATATATTTTGTTACATAAGTCATTTTTTTGTGGATATGATGTATTTGATTCATATCCATAATTATATTATTTTATTAAACATTATTTGTAAACATAAAATGAAAATTATTCTTCAATTTTTATGATGGGGAACGAAATCTCATCGCGGCATGGAGACGGTAACCAGTACGTACACATGAGCGACAATATCATTCTATTAGTGGTGAAATCATTTATTATTGGATGGTATACTATATAAAACGAATCATTAACATGTTATATTTATTATTTACATCTGTTATACTCATTATTATACCCATCAAAATAATGAAGTGTTGAATAAAAAACTTCACAACGACGTGGAGACGGTAAGCCGTACATACACACGTATGGTGACTTTGTCATTAATAGGATGGATTTTATAGTTAATATGGTCGTGACATATTTATTATAAAATAATAGAATGTATAAGGTAATTTAATTATTATTTTGGTTTGGAAACAACAATGAAATAGGAAGTGGAAGAAGATAATATCTTTGAAATCGGTGTTGAAATTATTACCTCTTCTTCGGGTGATTCCTTTTGATTTGATAAAAAGGGATCCTTAGGTTGGCTTTCTGATCAAATTAATTCCTCTAGGATCAATTGGGGGTAGCATGGAGGATATTTGAGAAGGTTTTGGCTGATCTAAAAGGATTTAGAGGTGTTATTTTGAGATAAGGGGAAGTACCCTTTTTTAAAGAGGTGAGGGTCACTTTAGGAAAAGCTTGAAATATTATTTCATTATAAAACAATTTTAGGTTTATAATGGATCCAAATGGATTTATTTCTATTATAAGGTTGGTATGAGTCTAAATCCTTTAAACCAATAGTTTTTAGGAAACTTTATGTAACCATATTAACCTTATCGTTTAGATTTAATTCATAGTTAAATAGTTTAACTTTTAGAACGTCTTCTTGTATTTTTATATTAGATGGTTAATAAATTTACTATAAAATGCGAAGAGAACCTCATGTGGTTATTCAATGACATATATAGTATTATATAAGTCTTTTGGCTGAATCGTATATTTTTAGGCATATTATATCATTTAATAATATAGTATTTGTTTTAAATACTCATTTATGCCTATTTGACACTGTTTAGTATTTGGTTTTTGTGAAAGTCACGAAAACGTGATTAATTCAAAGAAAATAGATTAAATAAACCCTAAAATGTAATATTAACATATAAATTTCGTGGAATTCCTAAAAATACTCAATATATATTTATTCTGATATTTATAATATTAATTATTTTATTAAATCATTAATAAGATAATTACTTCATCATAATTGTGTCATAAATAAATTTAATTATTTAATTTACAAAAATTGTAAATAAAATACTATGATGTATGAAATATTATTAGATTTATAATTAATATTTATAGTCTAATTTATCTAATGTATAACCCTATACTAAAAATGGTTTAGTTATTCAACATTGAATCCAACACTTTTAAATCTTTATTAAATAAAATGATAATAAATATCAAAATCTAATCCAAGTGGATCAAAAAGATCATCTTTTATTCCTAAGGTTTATTTTAGTCTAAATAAACTAATCAAATAGAATTTTTACATGTGTTAGGGTAATTATAAAATCTTTTTTACCATTAATTACTCTATTTACTTTTAACCATGGTAAACAAAATTCAAAATTTAATATTTACCAAAAAAAATTCATCCTATTGAACCACATTTTACTTAATGTTGTCTAACATGTCATTCATATTTTTTAAATTCAATTCACAGAAGCTGTAAAATTATGTTTTATGTAAATATGAAAATGTGCCTAGAAGACGAGTAAAAGACTATAAAAAGTTCAATAAAATTATATGTATATAATCTTATTATTAAATGACCTAAAAGATTTGAATTTTACTAATATAGGTATTATGTATCTATTTTGACTTTAAAATAAATTTAAATTAAAAATAATCGTTTAAATAAAAATTTGAATTTAAATAATAACAAAGTGTTTTTCATTATTCATCAAAATATGAATGTTATCAGAAAAGCACCAAATAGTTATACAAAATAAAATTTTATGTCCCTCTTCTAAATAAGTTGTTTATTTTTCCAAATTGAATATAAAAACGTGTCGAATATTGGATTTAAAAAGGGTTCTCCATTAAAAGGGGGTAAAATTTCATTTTTTCAGAAATAATTCTTTTACTTGAAAAAATGAATTTGTTATTATATTATGTCCAAGAAACACATAATATGGATGTTAAAATTATATGGAGTATAAAAATTAAAATGTAATTAATAATATTCATAACCATTTTTTGAATGGATAATTTGGTAAGTCGTGGTGCACTCGATCTCGGTATTGGGTGTATCATAAACTATTGAATTAATTTAAAGAAAATAACTTACTATAAAATCTTGCGGTGTAACATTCCATCATAATTTTGAGGTGTTCTATGATTCAGATATTGTTTATATTTTAAAAAGGTACATTGAAGCAGTTTTATATTTATATACGTAAATTTAGAGTGGTTTTCATGATTTATACAAGTAATTTCTATAAAAACTGAAATTAATTTGGAGGTTTTAAAATTAACTCATTTACTTTTTTAAGTTATTTAGATTTTTTGAAATTTTATTTAACCCTTATCATAATTATTTATAAGTTTAATTTAAAAAATTTTCACCCTTACAAGAGTCTTCATATATGTGTAAGGGTAAGTTTGTTTCTATATCATATGTATAAGGGTGGTATAAAAATCCAGAGTGTTTCATAAAGGTAACAATAGATTTATAAACATTTTTTTAGGGTATACCTATTATTATGTATAGGTAAATACCTATTACCTTTGATCATGTAAGGTTCCTTCACCATGTTAGGGTAGCACCAAATTTTTGAAATATGCATAAAGGTAATATGCATTGCCCTTACATAGGGCATACCCCATACGTAAGGGTGTCATTTTAAATATAGAAAACCTTATTTTTTTCCTATTTCATATGTTCAATGAAAGTTTCAAAAAATTTTAAAGAATAAGAATCATGAATTTAATATATCTTTGGAATGGGGAATTTTTTCCAAATTTTTTGATTATTTAAATGATACATTTTTGGGAATTATAATCAAATCAAATGAAATAATAATTAGATATGAATCCTTGAGATCATTTTTGGAAAGTATCTGAAGGACTTGTATATGAATATCTTAAAATTCTATTTTTTCTCAACTGAGTCCTTTTACTTCCCCTTGATTCTAGATGATCCAGCCTTTCCTCTGAAGTCTAGATATTCTTCATCAATTTGACTTGATCCATTATCGAGATTCCAAACCTATAAATTCCTATATTCACTCTCCTCTATTATTATCTCTAAAATGTGTAAAAATTCTTCACTATATAGGGGATCATAATTGTCCTTTATTTTTATGCATGAAAATTGAAGAATTAATATTGTTATTCAAGAATATTTTAAAACAGCTTGGTGTATAATAAACTGTTATTATTATTTGATAATCTGAAATTACCCAATAGAGAGAAAGGATTATCGTATACAAATTATCATTACTCTAATAATAAGGTAATTTAAGAATTTCGATATATTAATTAATAACCTATAGTAAATTGATAAAATGTTTCAAATACTAAATTTAATTTAAAATAGATTAATATTGTAAAATTATAATTTGGAAACTACACATAGTTTGAAAAAAAATGTTCCATTAATCGAGAATTTAATAAGGAAGAGGAAATCAGTTATTTCATGTAGTATAATATGATTAATGTATTATTATTATTATTATGTTATAAATTGGTACTAATATTTTTGTGTGATTTATTACAAGAAAATTATTGGTAATTTTTTTCTTAATATAGAGAATGTTCTCAAGTGAATTTGATTAATAATATTTTATAGAACGAGTATTATCTAATAGTGCTGGCATGTATATTGTTGATATTTTTATTGTAATATAGAAATAAAACTAGATAATGTTATCATGTGTAGTTGATGAATAATAATTGATAGAATGAGAACTATCTAAGGTAAGGAAAAAAATTATTTCATGCTGTTAGTTTTATTTGTTGATATTATCACATGATTTAAAATAATGATAATTATTTTGTAAATTGTAAAGGAAATAGAACATAATAAATTGTATACAGGATAATCAAAGTTAAATTAGTGTATTAGAATTAGATAATCAGTTGTTGTGGTGTTATTTGATAAATATTTATAATCAGATCATAATTCTGGATATTAAAGAATTAAATATTGGAATTATCATATTATTTGATAAATAATATTTCATGATGCATGGATTAAATTGTTGGTTTTATTATTGTGGTTCATGTGTTTTATTATTTTATAATTTTGCTCTTGATATTTTAGAAAGTGAGCTATATGTTTGGAAATATTGTTGTTCATTATTTAGCATGATTAATTGATTAAAATAGATAAAAAAATTAAAGTAAGATGATGTTAAAATTTAAATGGAAATGGAATGAGAAGAATAACTACTATACTTATTGAAACCTATTAAATGTGGAATTAATGATTGAATCATGTTGCAATGATTTATAGATACTATTACCTACTACCAATATTATTCTCAATGTAGAAGACTTATACAAAATAGAATGGTTAATTCCAGATTGAATTAAAATTGTTGATTGATTAAGATAAATTATTTGGGTTTGATCGAGCTCCTCTTTCTTTGTAGGGGGATTGATTTTCTTGATGAAATGTTCTTAGTTTTAATTAAATCTATGTATACAAAATAAATTCAATATTTATGTTTTCTCTATAGATTTAGAGCCTCGATGTAATTTATTGTTAACCTTGTGAGATAGGAATGCTTTTATAGAAATGTGATAGAGGCATGGGGCTATATTGGGGGTTGGTAATATCTTGAGAAATGGGATGGGAGCCTAGAGTTGTTGTGATGGTTGATGTTTGTGATGGTGGGATAGATTATACCATGCACAATGGAGTGGGAATAACACCAGGTGGTCAATGCGAGTTTAGAGTGGGGCTTGCCTGTCAATATATCTTGATTCTGTTTAATAATTTCTTGATGACCACATAGACAACTGTTATTTATATAATTAGTTTACAACTGATTGAAGCAGTTGATTCTGTGCACGAAAAGTTAATACTTAATGTGGTAGCCTGGGAGGAGTCATGGAGTACTCAGTTAGTTAATGAATTGATTAATGGATTAATTTAAAGAATAGGGTTGATGCTTGTTGTTTACAACTAATGAAATGATTAATAATATAAGAATGAAAAATTATCTGTATAAGGGACTTTTATTGATGGATTAAAGTGATTATCGTTAAAATGAAAATGAAATAATATTAATTAATGGTTAAACAGTTAATTAATAATGAATCTGATTTTTCAAGCCTGTTTGAGATATAGACCTTAGTAGTGGTAGTTGGGGGGCTTGTGTAACAATTATAGAAAATGAGTATAAGGATAGGTATCTGTCATTAGTTTGTTTTGTGCATGATAATATTCTATATTTTTAGATATAATATGATACTTCATTAATGAAGATGGGGAAACTGACACCTGAATGTTTTTCAAGGGTGTTTTCCCCAATATCCAGGATGTTGAGGGAACATATGGTTGACTTTTCCCTCTCCCATAGTCTCCCTTTATCTATAGATATAGGTAGGTGTATCTTGGGATATAATGGATTATGTTACAGGTTGTGTTACTACCATGGTTGTGATGGGTCTCATTATTACTATGAATTTATGTGTAGGCTGTAAAGTCTTGAGGTATTGCACATACCTATATGTGGTTGTGGTGTCACTGGATTCCCATGGGAGTACATGTGCAGGTTGTGGTGGATCAAGGTATAATGCATTTACACAAGGTGTGGTGGGTTCAGGGTATACACTTGGTTATAAATGGGATGAGGATTATGGTAATGTAGATATATGGACTGATGCCAACATTATATATTGGGATCTATGTGGGATAAATATAGGGTAGGCTCGAGGCCCAACTCACATCAGGGATGAATTTTGGAAGGGATGAGCATCAGATGTTTGACACTAGGGAAAGGGAGCAAAAAACCAATGGTGAAGTGGAAATGAGTTTTTGCCATTTATATATATATATATATATATATTTGTGTTTGTGGGCGTTTGAAATAAGTATTTACTTACTAATATGCGTTATTTGGTGAGTGAGTCATGGGATAATGAGAAAAGAAAAACATATATGATTAGGTGACCAGTTAATTTAATTTATTTGTTCACTAATCTTTAGTATGATTCTTTATAAATTTTATATATAGTTTTTAGGGAGGATCCTACTAAAAATACATGTTATGCTCACCCAATGTATATATAAATTGGTTTTCCAGTCAGCAGGAGCCGGTTAGTGATCGAGTTGGACATTACTAATTTGAGGATTTTTTCATGAGTTGTATGAGCTTCATGGAAATTACTGTGAATTTATTAGTTGTATTTTTTTTATCTATATCTTGTTAGGTATGAAATTACATCATGTATTGGGATTTCTACTTTTTCTTATGCATGGTGTTGTTGGATAGTCTCAACCTGTGATCTATAAGAGGTGGACTTTGTGGGTCATTATCAATGTTAATTCATTTCCAACCCAAGAGAGTAAATTTAGATGGAGGGGGTTGCGACATTGACAAGTTTTGTATAGGACATCGAACCAACTTTACCAAATGAAAAAATATATCTCAAGTGCAATTTTCCTCCAAATCAACAATCTCATCATTTAACTTTTCTTGAAACCATCTTGTATGCATCTTTCCACACCAATATTAAGATGAAAGTAGATTGTATCCAATGTATCAATCAAGGTAAAAGAACAGCTGGCTTTTCAAAAGATCATGGTAATATCATGAATAGAAATTGGTTGATCAATTGATGAATTAGGAGAAATGGAATTGACAGGTAATGTAAGAGGTTCTTCCTGCCTATGATGAGTCTAAACACAACTGAAGCCAGACTTTGTAATATCAGTAGTAAATTGAGGGGGATGTGAAAGTGGGACATTTTTGAAGTGAAAACCATAATACCTCAGGAAACGGTGGAGGGATAAATGGAATAATATTGAAAATATCCCTCAAAATAAAAGGTATATGTATCATGTAGTGAAAAATGTGACCATGGTGTCTTGATAAAAGCCACAAAAATGGAAATAGTCTAACATCCCAAGACTGTGTAATAATGGAAATCTCCCATTATGTATTAAAATAAGAAATAAAGATGCATAGAAGGGAATAGACATCATTCTTGGTTCAATATGATCATGCATCACTAAAATAACAGACACTTAAAGACTCAAAGTGGGAGTGAGTGAGGTGGAAATCAGTTTGTACTAGTTTACTGAATTTTTATTATATATTGATTTATAATAATAAGATTTTTATAAAATCTATTTCATATGAAAGATAAAATTTTTATATAACTTTTATTCAACAATTAAAAAGTCCAAACCAGTATTTAGAATATTTTCATTTTGGTCCAAACATGCTACATATCTTGAAAAATTATATTCAATTAACATATTTATAGTCATTTCAATAAGATTTTATGTTAAACCTTTGTTAAATAAAAAACCTTATGAATTTTTTAAAGTTAAAAAGCTTATTATTTTTCATTATATAGTTTTCTATTTTAAAATTTTAATTTTTGATTATAAATATAATTTAGAAAAAATTGATTCTAAAAGTGATGAAGATTTTTTCCTCTTTATTCCAAAAATAGTAAATCTTATAGAGTTCATAATAAAATACCTATGGTTATTGATGAATATTTTCATGTTATGTTCTGTAAAAATAGTTAAATGTTGTATTCAAATTATAATATGTTTGATGATGAGTTTATATATCCTTAACCCAGTGAAGAAAAAACTAAAGATAAGGATTAATCAATTAAGGGGGGTCATACACATTATAGAACTGATCCTGTATCACAGAAGATTCATATAGATCATCCTATTGATAATTGAAGTTCCAAAGGATCGAATAACAACTGGGAAGGGGGATTTAATTGGTTATTAAATTTTTATAAGTTACAATAATTTTAGAAACTTATCCCATGCATCCTATTAAAGTTTATATCCTTATCATATTTTAGTAAATACTCATGAATGAAAAATTAGAAATATATGTAATGTACATGAGATTTACTTGGTTTAGATTTAGTATGAGAACCTATATCCTTCTAATATCCACTCTCATCGGTATATTGTAATTTATTATTATGAATAAGTGGATACAACTTCTGCCAAAACCCACTAGATACCTTCTATCCCCGGATAAGAATGATTATATTGAATCCAATCAGTTTTCAAAGCTTTATTACAAATAATTGAGCCAAAATAAAAGAACAAATAATTTTTTCAAACTGCACCCCAAATGTCATGCAGAAGAATGCATTCGATTTTTCCAATGACACTAAACTATTATAGTCCTCAGGCACACACTTTTAGTTGGAACTCATTTTAGTGGGTATGATGCAGTTTTTAATTCATATCCTTAAGTGTATGATGGATGAACTATACGAATCATCATTGAACATTCTATTTATAACAATGCATGGTTACTCATTTCACTAACACCATTCCACTATGGTGTGTATGATTGATTGAGTGGAGATATAATCTCAAGCTCCCATAAACATTCGATGAACTTTTCGTTAAGATATTCACCACCTTGATATGATTGAAACTTCTTTATATTCTTTTCAAAGATGATTCAATACCTCATTCATGAATTTATTTAATTTCTCAATGGACTCAGAATTATACATCATTATGTTTAAATATCCATATCTACTCAAGACATCAGTAAAAATTATGATGTAAGAATATCCACATCTAGCTTCTACTAGAAATGGACTACATGCATTAGTGTGTATCAATCCTAAAATATCTATCTCTATATTACCTTATACATCAAATGAAGGATTTTTAATTATGAACTATAATAAATAATTAATACTTTCATGTGGTTTTAGGTTATATTAATCTAAATAACCATCTTGATAGTCTTTTTTCAAATGCTTATAATTTACATGACCAAGACGATGATTCCATAATTGCGTGTTATATGTTTCATGTAAACATGATTTCGTATCTATTATTAATACTTGGGTTTCTTAATTTAAACCATAAATACCATTATTTAAATTCATCATACAATAACATATATTTTATTTATAAAAGGAATAGTTTTTATTTTCAATCATGAAAATAAAACCATATATATCTAAAAATGACACAAAAATTACGTTCTTCTCAATAGTTGGAACACAATAAACATCCCTTAAAACTATTATCATTCCCATTAGAAATAAAATGTGGTAGTCACTGATGGATAGATCATCAAGCCTCAGACCATTGGTATCTAGAAAATCTACCTATCCTCTAGAAATCTTTCATAATCTACTTGGTTCCTATATTTGGATACATATGTGATCACCATAATTTTTATCTAATAACAAATGTGTAGATTTTGAAATATTACACTCTATGATGAATGCACTTTTAGCCTCCCCTTTCTTATAGGAGAAATTGTTCTTCTAGTATCCTTGAATTCAACATGAAAAACATAGTACATAATTTTTCTCACCCTACCTCTAGATCATCATCTTCTTGGAAGGATGATACTTGAGAGATTTAGACTTGTTATGAACCTTGGGCCGATTCTCCTTGTTATTTATTTTATTATTCACCACAAGGACTATAAGTTTTTCATTCCCCATATCCTTATCCACTTGGTGAATCAAATTAATAAGTTTCAAAAATAATATTCCCATTATTTATCATATTACAATAAACAATAAAACTGGATAAGGTATTGGATACTAATGAAAGTATGATATCCTTGTTCAACTCATCTAAGAATTTAATCCCTAAGCTGTCTAAGAACACAATGAAGCCAATAAGATTGACTACATGAGGCCCAGCTATAAAAAAAATCTCAAGTCTTTGTAGTAAACAAATAATTGGAGATATCATATCTCTCTTGTCTTTCCTTCTCTTGATAGAGATCCTAAATCTGAGGCATCATGTTATAAACATCCATATCTACATGTTTCTTCAAAATCTCATTATTCATGGATGATTACATTAAATATTAAACTACTGTAGAATTTTTAAAATGTTTCTCATAGACAGATAACTCTTCCTTAGTATCATTATTACCATTAACATCAGGAATTGGTTCTTCCAGCAAATATAATTTCATTTCATGGCGTAGGATAATGCACAATCACATTTTCTACTTTTGGAAATTTATTCCAATGAGAATATTATGCTTATAATGTATGGAAAATAGTGATATGTTTGGATTAATTTTTATTTTTCTTTATATATGAATGATTAACATATATTTAGTACATTATCTGATAGAATTTAGAAAAAAATGAATATTATTTTTATTAATATCCTAATGTTTTTTTGAAAAACTAATTGCCCTTACCATTAGATCCAAAATATCATATTTCTTGGAAATTCCAGTGTAAAGGATCCATATTCCCACTCTAATTACGCTAAAATTGGTTGGTCAATAAATTTGAAGGGTTTTAGGCATTCATTCCAAATTCCAACTATATTAACTTGTAGTTCCTTGATCTGTTGAGTAGACTCCCCAATACTGAAATACATAAAATAGATTTCCTCAACCCTTGCCTCTTAGTTACATAAAGTCTGTCTTTGGCAGTCAACCCATGATGTTAACTAAGATAATACAACCAAAAACATTAATTTAGAATTAATTGATACTTGAAAGCACCCCAATTTTGGCTAGCTAAAAACATTGAATTATGGATCAATTATAACTGAAGTAATGGGAGACTATACCAAATTAATATATAATTGATGGGTTTTATCTTCTATGTGAAAATTTCCAATTATTATCTTTATTACGTGATTCTTAATATTTATTTGTTTTACTTAAGTGAATAACCTTGTCTTACATATTATTTATGTATAATACTGTTTATTTTAGTTATATCTTTCCGGATTATTAATTAATTAATTAATGTGATCATCAAAAAACATACATAATTAAATGACCATGAAACATGAGATGAATGAAATATTAAAATGGCATGATCATGATCTTTTACAACTTCTTACTTTATGTAGAGGATGATATACTAACTGTTGTCCTAGGGAAAAACACCTTAAACCATTTATGATTTGTGTTATAGCTTTCCACCTATCCTGATATTTATCTCTCTTAGATTGGTTTCACCTCAAATCTAAACTTGAACCACCTCTACTAACATGGGAGCTCCATCCATCACATATGCTTATACTAACACATAGTTGAGGGAAATGAGTTTATTTAAAAGATTCCATGGGAATGAAAGACTATACTATTGGAGTGGTTTGTACTTTATGATAACATTTATTCATTTTTTTGAATATTAATAAACACTTTATCACATCAAGATTGTTCTTCTTCATGAAATTGTATGTGACAATATCCTAACAGTATCCATCGTAATAAAAGGTCAGTGAAGATCCTTGATATGATGGGATCCCAAAAGTTCTATAATGTGATTATTGAAAATATGTTATATAGACTGATGATATCATTTGACAGACATAAATGATACAGGCTATCCGGGGTAGAGATGTATAGGACTTTGATGCCCCATCTTAAGGTGTACACCCTTGGTAATATCTCGTACAATATTATAAGAATGAGACTTTCCAGTATGAAATCCACATTTATATGTTTCATTGGATGTTCCTATCTATGCACATGTTTTTTGATCCTTAAACATTAATATTAATATTAGTGATTATTAAGAGTTTTTTACTTTTATGTATTTATGAAAACTATAATGAAATATTATCGTGGTGATTTTGGATACATTGGGTGTTTCATGAGTAATATTTCATTAATGAATAATGTGAAAAAGTATTTTTCCCTTCTGTTATTTAACAGAAGTTCATATCTCAGGTCCTTTGAGGAAAATGATATAACCTAAATAAATCTACTAGCATGGTGTTCTGTAGGAATGTAAAATTTCCAGGAAGTCAAAGAAAGAGCGACCTATCGCATAGGTTGATGGAACTAGAATGCAACCTGATTGATTAGACACATAGATATAAAGGGATTATATTACACTGTAAGCATCTGTATGAGGTGACATGCCATTGTGGCATTATCTTCTTTCTCTATGGGTTCCTTAGCATGTTGTTAGATGATAAACCTAGAAAATAGGCTGATCCCCCAAGTTCAATTAAAAAAGATGTCTAGAAGGTCACACACTAAGTGTATCCTAAATCGTAGTAAAATAATATATTATTATTTATTATTTAACAAGTTGAATAAAAATTATTCTTGGACATGGTTTAATAATTATTCATGTATACTTGATCACATATATATCATCACTAATTTTTTGTGAGAAGATAATGTGAGTGGAATATTTAATAAATATTTATTTACTAATTAGTGAATATAGTATTTATTTATTTATTGGTGAATAATTCCGTGATATTAATTTAATAAATCAATAGTAATTATTCTTGTCCTGATAAATATTGAGAAAGAATAGAATACAGAGTTTATTGGTCATGTGAGAAATAATAAATATTTAATATTATGTAATTAAATAATACTTTATTTTAATTCACATGTTAAGTCCATGTCGAGATATAATAATATTACTATTATTACTGGAAATGGGTTTTTGTAGGATTAAATAAATAATTATGGGAAATTGTGTAATTATTTTATTTTAACCCTAGCAATATAAATACCCAATTATGTTATTTTCTCAATAGAGCCAATTCATTTTTTCTTGGTTATGCACAATGGATTTGGAGAATCCTCAAAATCCTAGAGAGATTATTTATCAAATAATTCTACCATGAATGGAGAGTGATCCTTCTCCTCTAAATTAAGGAGAATGCTTTGGAATAGTTTCTCAAGGTGATTAATGGAAGACGACACGAGCGTAAGGATCTTCTGTTTTAGCTCCCAAAGATTCCTTTGATGATGTTCGTAGATTCATGAAACACATGTGGATCCCTGCTATAAGAAATATTCACTTGGATTCTACAGTAGAATAATGATTCACCACATATCTATCATTGGATGCATCAATAATGAAATAATTCCTTAAAGGTATTTATTTATTTTATTAGATTATGTATAAATAATATTTGATGATCATCTCTCTTTGGTTATGGTGTTTTATCCATTTATTATTTATTTGATTCAATTTTGTGGA